>OY728138.1:352295863-357508873 GCA_963277665.1 Viscum album
TCTTAATAATCATCTAAGCTAACCCTTATCAATGAAGATCTATTATTTTAATTCCCATAGTCTTTGTAATTCTTCCTCAATCCCTACTCTTAGAAAATTCATTGTTACCAATAAAACCATGATCATTGGACTTGCTAAAATAAAATAGATTTTTATTGTTGGAAATAATTAAAATGGGATACCCTTGGATATTATTTTGTCTCTCAAAATATATATGATGGTGTGGTGGAATCCTTATAGGTTGTCAAGCATGATACCATTTCTATGAACTCATACTATCATGATCACTAGTCTATAATTTTCTCTTTTGGGTAGAATGGAATTTATATCACTTTCACATTTATTTATGCCTTCAATTTTGTACAAGAAGAAGAAATCATTGGAGTTGTTTAGAAAGTTTATTTGAGATAATGGGGTAGTGTTGGGTAATTATTCATGACATAACACTATATTAAGACCTAAGTAAAATACTAGAGATAATTTTAGTAGGTTGGAAGTTTATGAATTCTCTTCCTATTTTAAAAAATGTGGCATGGCTGAGATTCATATAGTTAGAGATAACCTTGCCTGGAGTAGACACACCCATAATGGGAGATAAAGAAGCAAACTAGATAGATTTTTTTATAGTTGGATGAGAGGAATGAAGATATTGATATCTCTAGAATCACTCTACTAAGATTCACTCTGGTCACACTCCTCTTATGATGGTTATTTTCATCAATAACTCATGGTTTTACCCTCTACCTTTCAATTTTTAAATTTGTGGCTTTTCATACCAAGATGTAGGGAATTAATCATTATATCTTTTAATGTTTAATTAATTTTCATCCCCTAAGAATCCAGGTCAATAAGAAGAAAACTTTTAAATCAAATCTTAAAGAATATAGCACAAATTCCTTCACAAATATTTATCTTGACATCAAATTAGATGAAAATCAACTGGTTTAGTGCCAAAGATCCAATTTGAGTCGTGATCTTCCCTCTAGGGACGAGATTAATGCCCTATCTAAGATTGATGGCCTTCTATCTCTCAAGTAAAATCTTAACTGAAATAAATTGTCTGTATGAGGTAGATAGATACTCATGTTTATTTCAATGAATACATAAGGAGAATAATTCTAAAAGAGGTATCACTACTCTCATCATCAAAGGGGGGTTATTTTTCTCTGAGAATTAAATCTATTATTAAGTGAGTAGATATTTTGAGGATAGTTAAATGGATAAAGGGGATGAAAATACCCACAATTTGGTTGAAAATATCATTTCTATTGTTTATGATTCTCAATGTAGAATAATTATTCAAAAAACCAATAAAAAAAGATCAAGTCATCCCTATTTTCTATGAAAATTGACAGTGTTTTAGGACGTGATGGATTTTCTAAAAAAATAATTTTGTTTAACTATGAAATTTTCCACACTAAGATCTCTAACATCATGAGAGAATTTTTCAACCATGAATCAATGCCTTATAGATTGAATTAAAACATCATTGATTTTATTCCAAATAATTAAAAGGCTATTGATATTAATGATTTCATACTTGTGGAAATTAGGAACTATATTCCAAATGTGATTAGAAAAATCATTGCCATTGGTTTGGGAGTAAATGACAAGGGTTCCATTACAAATAATTAGTTTGGATGTATAACTCAAAAAACATCTAAAACTTCCTTCATACAGCATCAAAATGTGTTAAAATCATGAGAAATAAGGTAAAGGATGGGAATAAGGATCTCATGAATGATATTTCCAAGGATTTTGATATAATGAAATTTAGTTTCATTTTTACCATTATAAGAATGCATGGATTCTTGAATTAATTCATTAACTTGTTCAATTGCATTATCAAGAGTGCTATGGTTTATGTCATTGTTAATGGATCTCTTAGAATATTATTTTGATTATACAGAGAGGTAACACGAGGGGATCCACTCTCTCGGTTGATCTTCATTGTTGTAGAGGATTATTGTTGTACATATCTTAATGGCCTTATTCATACTGGTTCATACCAACAAATTAATGTTGTAAGAGTAATTATTTCACCCTCACATCTTATATATGCTAATGAAATTATACTATTAATGAAAAATGGTAGAAACACCATCTCTTATATTAAATAAATTTTTAATCATTATAATTATGTTTCTATCTAAGTGATTAACTAAAAAAATTCTTTTATGGTATTTATAGAAGCTGAGTCCATATAAAAGAAATATATAGTGGCTAGGAATATTACAATCAATATAGGGTCTATCTCATTAATCAATCATAGAGTGCACTTATTTTGGGGTAAATTCATAATTTGTTATATGGAGAAAATTTATTACATAATTATAAATAAACTGGATAATTGGAAGGGGAAAAAAATTTATCAATCTGGGAGGGTCTTTCTGGTTAACATTGTGGTCACTTATATGTCTGTTTATGCTTTCACTTTATATATATGGTTGATAAATCTTATCAAATAGTTACATATTTTTATTCAAAAAAAATTGGACCAACTCCATTCATGAGTGTAATCTCATCACCATGGTCTAGAAATTCTATATCAAACAAGTGTATGTAGGAGGTATTTGAATAAAAGACCATAGTCTCTTAGATAATAATATTCTTGAAAAAAAAATTTGAATCTTGATACCTCCAATAACCCTCTTCTAGAATTTATTTCTAGTATATTTTTATTTAAACTAATGAATAGATATTGTTTGTACACTGCCTTATATATTTGTCCAACAATTAAACATTCTTATAATGGAATTACTTAATGTTTAAAGTGGATGGTATACAAGACCTCACCTATTAGTTGTTGGAATACTATATGGATTTCAATAATAATATCAGATGATATGGATGTTTTTTTACCCATGAGAACTCTTTTTATCACTGATATGCATTCCAATGTGAGTGCACCTAAGCTGATACTTCCCCATTTTTAATTAGAGATTAAAATATGTGAGTATACAAGTCGATACATTCTCATCTATAAACCCAATATATCGGGTAATTTTATCACCAGGTATTGTTATAGACACAAATGGGATGGATACTTTGAAATTACCTATTGGGTACTATTCTTAATATTTCCTTGTATACCACTTTTTGAAAATTTATGCATCTATAGAAGATGGATGTAGAGTCTTCCCCTATATTGGATGTCCCAACATCAGGGGTTATTCATTGTCTCAGCCTGTCATATTTTTCTCAATGCGAATAAAACCATTGATCATGTATTTTTTCCTACTATTTCACATACAAGATGTTGACTAACATTCAAGAAGTATTTTTATTCTAGTTTTGTTTTGATGGATTTGTACAGTTGATGAATTCCATCAACAGTACTGGGTATACAAAATAGGAACAAGGTTTTATTTTATCTTCATTTTGCTGCTACAATTTTATTCATATGGAAGGTTAGAAATGATAATGGTTTTGAGAGTTAGTACATGTCATTGCAATCTAGGATAATTAAAATTTATAGGGGTGTTATAACTATATACAAGATTCATAATAGATAAATTATGAATTAATTTTCTAACCTAATCATTCTAAAACATATTGGGGTTAATAGAATAGTCAAAAACCACTGGTTGTTAAGTTGGTTATATGGATATCCCTAATTCTAGAATGGTTAAAATTCAATGTTGATGGGGTAGTTTCAGGTGCATCGGGATCCTCAGGTTATGTTGGTACCTTCCTCAGCTATCATATCCTCATTATGGTCTTCTTCTATGATTTCATTTGTAATGGTCATGTGATTAAATCAAAATTGTGGTCCATGATCACGGTAGTCAGGTATGTTCTCCATAATGATTTTTGGGGTCTTTTGATGGGATTAGATTAAACTTTGGTAATGGAAATACATATAAGTCAATCCAAAAACATCTCATAGAATATGTTTCCATCATGAATTGATTTTCTTCAACATCTGGATCACATATGCATTGAACTTACACACGTTTATGGAGAATAAAATCTGGTTACTAAGGATATTTTCAAGAGATCCATTAAAGAGGTCATCTCGTGATAGTCATTTATGGTTCCACAATTATATTCTTATTTTGTTGAAGTTGATGAATGTGGTGATGTGTACACCCATCATTGTAAAACCCCTAGTAATTATATCTCTATTATTCTTAATTTTCAAAAAAATCTTTAGGAGTAGGTTTTCCTGCCTCCATATTCTCTTGATTATATAGTAGGTCTGAACTAAAATATAGCATGCCAAACTTGAGGTAAAGTTTTATTTAATAGTCTCATAATTATTCATGATGGATTATATTTAAGTCTACCTTAGGAGAATTATTTGATATTTATATCTTAAACCCAAACCATTTTATTATCCACTAATTATTTATGAACTTAACAAGTAATATTATTAGTATCCTCTCTGGTATGTAAAATGACTGTGGAATTGTTTTTTGATGGAATATTATTTTTCTTCTATATCCTCCGTTTCTAAAAATATTTTCAACAATTTTTTTAAAAAAATCCAAATTATTTATCATAGAAAATTTTACCCATGTTGAATTTTGAAAAAAAAAATTTTAAAAGGAATCTTTTTTCCATTTTCTGAAAGAGTTACCTTTTTCCTTTTACCAAAAAAATGAAATCAATAATTATTTTTAAAGTATATGGTTTGAATGGAATTTTACACCATTATAACCATTACTTTCTCTAAATATTTCTCTATATGATTTCATTATTCTTTTCAAAGAAATTTTTTTCCATCATAATCTATAAATTTATAGTTTTTAAATGTGATTTCCAAAGTGAAATTATAATTTTCATCATGAAATTTTTTAAAGATATTTTTATGATATTTCTATTATTCAACTAGAAAAACCCTATTTTACTTAGTATTTACTTGGGATATATTGTACTTATACCATCCCATTTATTTTTCTGAAAGAATTAGGATCTGTTTCACTCAATATATACTAATTTTATGAAATTATTCTATTTTCTATGCATTTTTTATTATAGGTAAATATTAACATTTTATATACTAGTTTTTCAATGTCAATTTTTACATGGATTATGTTTCACCCATTCCATATGAGGAATGTATTGGACTTAGTATGTAATGGTTGGGGGATTCTGGATCCCCTTGATGCATTAGCGGTCTCATAATATAAAGTATATTTGGTTTTGGATAAGACCTTACCCATTTATATACATTTCTTGTAACAAGTCCTCGATGGTATTTTCAAACATCTTAATCATGGACAAGACGGTAAGTTTCAAATGTCATGTATTATGAATTTCATCATTATGAAATAAAAAATTATGTTTATTTGATTACTTTATTTGTAATAATATCTATGGATATGTTTCTAGATCATGTTATTATTGGTATATAATTATTTGATCATAATTTACTCATATCATACAATTTATATCTTACATAGTTTTTTGTGTATGTATAACCTTAATATGTATTTAATATCACCAGTTTGTTATGTTTCCTTTCCATAGGATATGAAGAAGTATTTTATGATTGTTATGAAGGGAAATTATAATGGTTACTATGGTATTATCAAATAAAATAATATAAATTTAGTAGAAACATCTGGAACTCTATTTATAGTTGGTATTAGGGAAAATTTAATAGAATCCTTGGGAACCTGATTTCTTAAAAAATATATTGGGCAATATAACCCTATAACAAACATTGAGAATATTCCCAAATAAATGAATTTTAGGATTCTGATATTAGATAATCATAATTTTTTCAATTTATGTTAATTGTGTCACTAATTTTTTGTATTATACATCATGTTTCATAGTGTCATGAACCAATATAGTGAATTACATGGTTTAAAAATGGTTCATAGTAAAAAGAGTGGAAAATATTTCAATTCACATAATTCATGTAGGGATAACCCTCTTAAAAAAGATAATGATGTTAGAAATGGAGATATAGCTAGAGCTTGAGATGCACTTGGAGATGAACAAATTATAAATATATTTTGGTATATGAATCAGGTTATGACCAACAACCTCTCTTGTATAGATTATCATAATAATCCAAACTATAGTGTAGCAATGTTAGATCACTTCATGTTTTATCAACCTCCACCATTTAATTGGACTACAACCCCTTTTGTAGCTGAGAAATGGACATGTTCTTTAGAGAATATATTTATCACTTTAGGAAGTAATTAATTGGATATGTTTTTAATGGTAGTTTATCATCTATACGGGAATATAAATTAATGGTGTTCATTTCGAGATAATAAGGATGAGTAGAAAATTACAAGCATGGGATGGAAGGATTTTAAGGAATTTTTCTTAGGAAAATATTTTTCTTGCTAATGAAGTGCATATATGTAGAGAAAATTCAAGATTATAAGATAAAAGGAGGAGAAAAATATTTTTAATAATGAGGTTAACTTTACATGGTTAATAAAGAATACTGAAGACTACGTACTTAATCCAAAGATAAATATTATCCATTTTAATGATGGGTTAAAACCAATCCTTTGAATGCACTAGTATCCCAAATATTCTCATCATATGAGGACACATTATCATATTCTATAAATACATAGAAATAATTATCCAATCCTTTTTTTTAAAGGAAAGCTATAGAATAAGAGGATTTGAGAGAAAAAAACTGGATAAGGGGAGGAAAAGGAATATAGATTTTCCCACATGTGATAAATTTGGAAAGAAACACCCCAATACTTGATTGAAGGGAATGAGAGTTTCTTCCATGTGTGGGGTGAAAGAAAATTAAAATAGTTAATTAATGGGTTTGAAAGAAACCTATAACCTTTAGTGTTTCAACTTTAAGGATATGGATCACTACACAAAACAAGTTTCCAAGTATCAAGGGAATATATCTCCGAAGAAGCTAAGGAGTCAATGACAAGGTTTTGCTATTAGTACTATAGAAGGGTAATGATCAAAGTAATTGTGTATTTCGATTAAATAATTATGGTGCGAGAAGTATTTTTTTCACTCATGTTATGGTTATAAAAATAATTATGCATATAAGGATTATACTGCAGTAATGTTTTATTATAGATTTTAAATCATATATTGAATGGTACAGATAACCAAGAAAAGTTACTTAGTTATAAGATGATATTTTTGGGGAATACCTGAATAATGAAAATATAACATTTAAAATGTTTGTGATTTTGAGGTAATAATGTTTATTTTCAAAAAAGAGAAGATTTAAATTGAATAATTAAATGGGATAGTATTACTGACCTTGAAAATGGATAATTGATTAATGATAAATTAATTCATGATTATGTTTAATTCATTTTTGGATTTATATTTGATAATATAAGATATTATTTATATAATAATGATTTAATTAAATCATGGGAGAATTCATGTTTTCATTTAGGTTTTTTTTTGTGATTCAATTTATTATCATATGATCAAGGTATTCATATGTGAAATTAAGATTATAATTATAGAGTATTAATGATTAGTTGGGTTAAGAATTTATGTGACCTTATTAATGGATTTTTGAATGTGGTTAAACATAATATAAAGGATTCTTGAGGTCAGGTACATATAGAATTGATTAAGTAGATCATTAGATAATATTGTTAGAGTCTAATGAGTGATTTATCATATTGGATAACTATTTCTAGCATTTTTTTTTTGAAAATTAACAAAGTACTATAGGAATGACATATGGATCATATTATTCCATAGAAGTGTTTTGGGAATAAAAAATTTCATCTGGAATAACCATTTCCCAACATAAGTGATAATGTTTAAATTGATGGAAGCACAACCAAATGTTGAAATTGTACCTGTGATTAGTTAATCAAGTTTATTTTCATGAATTATTTATGATTATTATAAAATAGTCCCTTTAAATTAGGAAAAGGGCCTTTGAATAAAAACATTATCCATTTCCTTTTCTTATTGATAAATCAATGGAATTTTATCCCATTATGGATTTATGGTTTTGTGATGGTTAACTTTATCATGCCCATATTCCCTATCACTCTCTATCAGTACTTAGGTGTAAAATTTCTCTTTTATGTCCATATTTTCACTTCCCATTGATGTTTGACTCTTTGTAAACCTAGTTTTGTGGTGAACTTCATACTTACCTCTCCATCTCTTTAAGAGGAATTTTTTAAACCCTTTTTACAATGTTGGTATTCTCTAAAGAAATTTTCAAATAAAAAACCCTTGGTTATCGATCACAAGTTAAAATTATGAGGAATAAATTTATTAAATGGGGATAATGTAAAAATTTTAGATTTTAAAAGAGAACTATTTTTGTTAGCATATAAAACACGCAACATCGAGTCTAAATGAACGCCAATATATTATTAAAATATTATTATTTAAAGGATTATTGCTTAGTCATTAAATTGGTTGTTATGAATATTATTAACTGAATTATGAAATATATACAAATTACCTACTAAATAATAATTTATTGATTAATTCTTAAAAAAATATGTACTAATTTTCACCAAATGAAATTTTTTTCATTAGAAATCTGTTTTCTTCAAAAATGATTTATATTTACTTTTATGAAATAATAATATAATTAATTTATGGAAATTATATAATGATAATTTTATAAAAATAATTTCATTTTTTAAATCATAATATCAAAATTATGTTAGGTTGATTTTATGATATTTTTTTGAAAAGTTTTATGTTACACTGAATTGTGAAAAATACTACTTTTTATTGGAAATGGTTTTTTTTAGAGCATTTAAAAAGTTAAATTTTATTTTTAAATTATTTTAATATAAAATTTGTTCTATTATATTATTTATAATTCAATTAATTTCGTTTTACTTAATTTTATGATTAAATTTTGTATAAAAACATTTTTATACATTAAAAAGTCATTTTTTTGAAAATATTACTTTTCATTATGGTTTGAATTTTGATTTTAAATAAAAATATTAAACTTATTAGTATTTAATTTTATATATTGTATTACAAATTTTGGATAATTATTTTCAAATTAGATAAATATTTCCATTTTATTTTTTTCAAATTGAATAGTAACCATGGAAATATTTATCTCCTCGGTAAAGGGTAAATTCGGTTAATCTAAGTTAAAACTAAGGGATAATGTCACAATTTTTCATACTAATTCTTAATAGATGGATATAATTTATCCCATATGACCTTAGTCTCAATGTTTTTATTTTTAATTGGAACTATTCCCCAAAAATGACCTATATAATATTTAAATCAAAGAATGTATCAAAATGTCACTCTCTTAATTTTAGATATCAATTATATGTCCACATGAGGAAAAAATAGTTGTGAAAAAATAAACATATTATATTTTTTAAAAATGAAATTATATTTATAATTATAATATATTTAGAATTTTCATTTTTTATATAATTTCTTAAATGATTGTGCAAATCTACTACATTATTTATCCAATTAATATAAATATAAAATAAATGATATTAAATAATATTAAAAGCTATATAATTTGACTAAATTATAGTGATCCATTAATTTTTATAAGAATATAATATATTATTTATGTTTAAATTAATTATATTTGAAATTAAACTTTTTTTGATGTATTTGAAGTCAAAGTAAATAAATAGTTCCAAAATTTACATTAATGATAATTTATCAAATTAAAATTTTATTAAATTAATTAAAAATAATTTGAAACATTAACCTGTAAAATGTGTACTATATATTGTCTAAAATGTTTCCAATTACCCCTTTAAGAGCCATTTTTCACCTTATATGTAATATTATGTACTTTTAAGAGTGAAAACATTTTACTAACATTAATGTTAAAATACGTAACTAAGTGGTTAAACCAAAATATATGGTTTAAAATACAACATGAACCTGCCCATATTTTTTGGTAGATTGTACTCTAACCATATCCTATACTAGTTTTAAATTAATATTAATTTGGATACATTTTTATTTATAATTAATTTATTATAATTAAATATTTTATGAAATCCCAAAAGTACCCCTCACCTAAATTAGAAAAAGGGAACCTCCTCCAACACTTGATTACACAACATTGATCATTAAATATCAGATAAAACCAGAAAAAATACCTTATTAAATTATTTATTGACATTAAAAAGGTTACTTTCATCTCAAAATACAAACTCTGGGTCCCTTATGGGGTGATTTAAAGGAGTTATTTCGAAGGAGAGGTATTCACCTTAACCAATCACTTCATATTTACTTCTTCTTTAACTCATATAAATCTATATTATTTGTCTTAAAATAAGAAATTAAATATTCTAAATATACTAAATTTTTATTATGATTATTAAATCACCATTATTTACCCTCTTTCCCATAAAATGGTAAGTGAAGGTGTTTCTAGTGTGTACGTACGGCTTACTCTTTCCACAAAGTGATACAATTCATTTTGCACCACCATATTTCATGGATGGTTATTTTTATGGATATAATATTTATATATGATAATTATGAAATAATTATACCCCTATAATTGTAATATTAAATCTACCTTTTTTCTTTTCAGTCTATTGTAATTTAATAAAGTCGCTCATGTGTACATGTGGACCACCACCTCAATAAAGTGATCTAATTTTTTTTAAATTTCCATTTTACATAGATGGTATTAAGGATAGATTTTATTAATATATATTATTTATATAATATGATAATTATTCTAGAAACAATAATTATTTTTTATCTTTCTTTTTCTCTATCCATTGAAAAATGAAAACAACATTCTTGCATATGTACGGATTACCGTCTCCATGACTGGTGTAACTCATATATATATATATATATATTATAAGGATAACCATGAATATGTATATAATATAAAATATATTTTTATTATATAATGATTAACATTTTTGAGATTATATAACCATAATCAATATACAAATACCAAAACTACCAAACCAAAACATACATGAAAAATGAAATAGTTATCACCCATAGTATAGATTTTAATAAAGATTTATTTATAAATGGGTGATAAAAGGTTATAAGTAAATAATATAAGGTATTATACATATGAATATTTTTCTATAATATATTTTTATTTAATATATATTTATTATACAGGCTTTTTGAATACATACAAAAGAATTTGATCCTGAGGTAAGGGTTTATTTCAAAATCTCATCATTATTCTGGACTATTTATGTTTATGTGTCCCTTGGTAATTTTTTGATATTTCTAGCATAATCCTAGTCCATTTTCATATCCTCTTTTTTCTCATGAAATTTTTATGTAATAATACCATTCTCCCCTATATGGTATGTAAAGAAGCTAAAAAATGTTTTTCCAGTTGAATATATATTTTCTTCCATATCTATGTTTTTTCAAGATATTTTTATAAATATTTTAAAAACTATACAAATTATTTATTAAATAAATTTTTACCAAAGTCTAAATTTAAATAAATTTTATAAATTGAATCTTCTTTTAATTTTCCAAATGAGTTACATTTGTCATTTATACTGAAAATGGGAATGGAATCATTATTTTAACATATATAGCATGAATAGAATTTCATATCATCATGGGCATTAATTTATTTGATTCTTCCTCTATAATATTTCATTATAGATTTTAGATAATTTTCTCCCATAATATTATTGAAATTTATTGTTTTTAATGTTAATTTCCTATAGGAAAAATGTTTTATACTCAATATTTTTTTAATGAACATTTTTATGGTATTTGTATTCATCAACAACAAAAATTACTGTTTTTATTATGCTTTAATTGAGAATTGTTGTAATGATCCATCCTTATTATTTTCCAATATGGTTTATGATCATTTTTATTGTGGATGTACTACTTTGATAGAATTTTTCATATTACTCTGGTTGGTTTAAAATTATGGTAATATTTTAACTTTTAGTATGCTATGTTTTCAATAATAATGTTGAAATTGATTATGTTTTACCCATTTCATATAAAGAATTCATTATACTTAGTACATTACTATTGGGGCCTTATATAGCCCCTTGATGCATCAGTGGGTCTAATAAGACTACCTATATTAGGTTTTCGACGAGGTCATGCCCATTTATGTAGAAATTATAGGAAAATGCCATGATGGTTCTTTTATATTCCTTAGTTGTGGCCTCAATGATATGTTTTAGATGTCATATATTATGGATTCAATCATTATGAAACCATTTATTGATTTCTATTTGATTATTGGATTTGTTATGATATCCATGAAAAAGTTTCTAGACCATGTGATTATGTATATATTATATTTTAATAATCATTTATTCTTACCATATTATTTATTCATTATCCAGATTTTTCTTTGTGTATACTCATATAGATAATTTGTTCTCACTCTTTTCTTAGGATTCCTTTCCCCAGGATACCGGGAAGTGTTTAATGATTGTTATGAATAGATATTCTAAAGTGTTCTATGGTAATCTCAATGAAAATAATATGTTGTATTTTATTGCTTAAAATTTGATGTGATACTCAAGTATGTATCCAGATTTCAAAGACAACAAAATTATTTGGTCCTTTGGGATATGATCACTTTTATCTAGTGAAAATGTAATAAAGAAACCACCAGCTCTGGGATACTATGGTTTAGGTCATTACATGGCTCATTTATCTAATTAAATGCTTAATGGACCTTGAATAATATTATACATTCAAAAAAAATATTTTTATTTACATAATTAATTATTTATAAAGTGGTTAAATAAATTCATAACTCATTATTAGAAAAATGAATAATATTAAATTTATTTATTTCCTGGTGATCGGTCAAACTCAGACATCACTGGAACCCCATGATGGCGCCCACCATGACCTAATAACTTGTTCACATATAATAGTATATACTCTTGAATATACTTAGTGTGTAACCCTCTATGTATTTATATTGATAGTATTTAGTACTACACATAGACTAGGATAAGATTCTTGTAACCCCACAAGGCCCCTAGGAAGATAAATAAAATTCATATGAGCATATGTTGTACAATGTAATCTCTTTTTCATGTGATATATCATAAATCAGTATGCACCCTATTTGTTATGATCCTTTTGATTCTTTATTTATTTCATGACCTTACTGGATAGATGTACCTTCTTCAACCAGGTCTGTGGATTATGTAAATTCACTACTATCGTGGTTATATGGAAATGAGTTATCACTTCCTTTCAAAAGAAACAAATCATTTTTTTGATAATTATACCAGTTTCATACCACCAATGATGCACCAAAAACATGATACGACACCATTAAATAAATTTCACAGTTTTTATCTTGCATCAAATTGCACAATCAAATGATACACATTCATGATGATCTCAAGTCAAGAGACCAATACACATGCTCAAAGATAATAACATCCAATGAAATCTAAAATACATGGTGTACCTATTGGTATGTAACTCTTCATGATCTCATCTAATTGATATCACTAATTCAAAACATCATGAGAATAATCCTCAATGGATAAGAACCTAGAACCAAACATTTATATGTTATATGTGCCTCATTAGTATGATGTATAAAGGAAATATAATATATGTTTATGATTATGGTAATAAAATCTCAAATTTCTCATTATAGTATATAGATAGTAAAAATATTAAAAAGAAAAATAATTTAAGGACATTACCATGTAAATAGAGTACATATAATTATCAACACTATTATGGTAAGAATACACCATGCATAACTATTTATATACAAGATGTGGTAATCGAAAAGTACTACTTGAGTTGGTTATAGGGTAACCACTCTTATAAAACACCCACTTTCACTAGATCCAACATTATAAATATCATATAGTTAGTTATCACATGATAATATCATTCTTTTATTGAGTTATGGACTCAAACATAGGTCATTCCATGTGTTCTTACATGGCTGATCTATTATCTTTGAAATTGCCTCCTATAGTAAAATCTATTAAGAGATAATATACCAAAGTATATTCATTTTTTACTCTATAATAAACTATACTACTTGGATAGTTCTAATATTTGAATGTTATCACAATTTTTATTATGATAATGCTTTAAATTTTAGGATAAATTTTAATAACTTGAACAAATCATTTAATATTTTATACGGCTTTGTTATTTACATCAGAAGCTGAAATGTACATGGTATTTATAAATTTTAATATCACTATATTAAATTATCTTCTACTTCTTGTTCACTTATCAAAAAATTGACATAATATCCTTTTATCCATAGAAATAATATTTTTATCTCATTTCTAACTATTATTCCAACCTCTCCATGTCCAAGGTACATATCCCTTGTACATCAAAAAATATTTTTATATGGATTTGATAACTACCCATGTAGTTCCCTATGATTTATAAGATATTTTCATAAAATAATATATATGTGGAAATATCATATCTAGAAAATATCATGGAATCTATGATAGGTAAATTGAGAAACCATATAATGTTCCACTCACCATTTCAAACTCCTATTATGTTTCATACATTTCTTCTTAGATAGATTTTTTCCATGAGACATTGGAAATAATTCTTTCTATAATTGTTCAAACATAAATTTTTCAATACCTTGTCAGTATATGTACACTAACTTGGTCCTTTTAACCAATTAGATTTAACTCAATGGATCATTTTCTCCAAACCTTGCGTTACAACTTTGATTCAAGAATTAAAGTGTTAATTTCAAACTAGTCTTAAGTAACTATAAGACTAAGAAGTATTTTTTATATATAATAAATATATTTTACTTGTTGATTTATAGCTATACCACTAACCTCTTATAAACACATGTAAAATTCTCATTTTAAATTAATATTTTATGATAAAAATTCTTACATTATTCTATAAATGGATCTCTATAACATTCATGCCTTTTTGGAATTCTATGAGGTCACCAATACTTTCGGGTTTTTTCTTATAGACAACTTCTATAAGCTTTCCTTAAATGAAGGTGTTCTTGAAACCCTATGCCCAATATTATGGTCATACAATGTTTCTATAATAAATAAACATCTAATATATTTAAACATGATGACTCGGTATAACCAATAGAGCCTTATTGGAACCATGCATGTACCGCCCACGTATAGTTACTCTTAAATACTCACCAACAACTTTACATCAGTCAGATAAAATAACAAAAAACATACTTGATTCTGATATACATAATCCTTTTTGTAATTCATATAAACATTATAATCAAGGCATGTTAGCTAATAATGCTTCCTTATAGGATTTATTATTCTAAATAAATATTATATCACCAACCACAGTGAATTTAAATCCATCCTTTTGTTTATTACCATCTTATGTAGTACGTGTGTCTTAATCATTCACTTTCTATTATCTCATATAGTACTTGATCCGATGACAACTATTTATACATCTCAACCCTTGCGTTTATCCAATATAATCATTAACCCACTATCTAAAATAGAGATGTGAACCCTTTTATAGAATTATTATCTATCAAATGACTATAAATATTCTATTTTAGATATTTATGAAACATCCTATATAAAAATTAGGATAATTATAGAGATTCACTTTTGTTCTTTTGATGTAAATTTTTTATTATCTTAACTTTAAAAAATTAATATAATATAAACACATCAATTATAAATCCACTCCATATTTTCTTGATTGATGAATGATTTTTTATGATATCATTTAGCTAATAAGTCTAAAGAAACTCATATCTTTTAAGAATGCATGTAATTTACTTCACATTCACATTCCTTAAATATTAAAGTAATCTTATTGAGTATTTAAACATACCTATATATTCTACATGGATAGTTCACATGGTCATGATGAACTATATTTAGAAGCTTTTGGATGAACCTTATTTTAAAATTTTTCTTTGTCTAAAACATGATAGTATGTGTGAAAATAATACATAAGTTTTTTTATTCGAGTTGTCTGAAAACAATACTATGCATATCCTTGAAAATTATTTTTATCTTTACTTGAAATATAATTATTTTTATGAACATGGGTGTTATTAAGTATTACATTTAATATTTATTCGTAATTATTGATATTTGATATTTATAATACCAATATGATTTAATTATTAATCTTGTATGGTATATCGAAATAAAGTTACATCAAACTTGAAATAAAATCTCATTATTTCTAAAATCAACATGTGATAATGTTTTTAGTAACACACATTGCATAGTATTAGTTATAAAATTCAATAAATTATCCACTAGTCATTGTGAAGTAATTCTCTTTTATATCTAGTGTTATGGTCATACTATATCATCAACTTGATGATCTAATTTACTCGTGTGATGTCTCTAAACATATTTGGTTCTAGTATTAGATATAGTTATGTGAGTCTCATTTTGTATCAAATACCCAAGAATAAGAACAAAAATATCACATACAATGATTATTATACCTAAAGTTGAAGCCTATTTGTTATTCTTCTTCAAGTCATTACAATTTTTAGTGGCCTTTCTTACCACCTGTGTGAAAATAGTCTCATGACCTATTAATATTTTTTTTCCTAAAATTTTAGTTAAATGTTTCATTTATATTCACATTTTTAAATTTTTGTTTTTCTATATGATGTCTTAGTCCAAGAACCTCTTTATTTTAATGACCCCAAATCATGATTTTTATTCTTATAATTAGTTTCTTTTTTTTAATATTCACTTGTTTTCTTGAAAAACTCTTAAAAATAGATAAGACTTGATCTATCATTAATATAAACCATTATTTATTTCAGTATTCCATTAGTTGAAATGATCTTCCACTCAAAGATACCATCAGTTCAATAATATTCTGATAGTTAAATTATACGAATACCATATTGAGTTACCGACAGACAGATCTACCACCGGGAGAATTTTTCATTAGAAAAAATATACCACCATAAGATTCTACCATCACACACTATTATAATCTGGTGAGGATACCTATAGATTATAGTGAAACCATCAGATGTATCTGATGTCGAGTATCTTCCAAAAAAGTATCTACTGAGTGGTATTTCTACCACTAGATCTATTTCCGTACTAGTTAAAAATTAATTTCATAATTATCTATCCAATGGATAGATTATGTTTTTTAGAAATGTTAATGGAACATGGATTTAATAAATATTATTCTAAAAAAAATCTTCATGGATGTTTTAAAGGGTAATTCAGAGTTTCTAGATATTTCTCTCAATATAAATATTCTTCTTATTTATTTTTATCCAATAATGAATAATTGGACTTGGAGTGCTATATATTTGATTCCCCTCATTTATGTGAGACATTTACAGAAATAAAAACATATATATATATTCTGATCATATTGAATCATAAACTTACCTATGTATAGAAAATCATAGACCAATTCAACGACAAAGAACAAAGTATTATTTATACTTTCCCAACACTCTCTTTTCCCACACTTCTATGAAAACTTAGTTAAAAACATTTATGGAGACATTAAAAGTCATATGAACAACCTAAGCTATTCGGATCGATCTACCCCAAATCTTAACATCTTTAATTTATTTCTATCTTTGTTTGAGAATATTTTATGATCTGTATTTTTTAACCCTATTTATCTGTAAACACAATCTCCAGTACTAAATTAGAGATTTCTAAACACTATATTTTAATTATTCTTATGTGTACGCCCTTTTTTAACTCTAGAAAAGTTCATTTTTGACCTGAAATATTTTGTCCCATGTATAAATATGGAAGATGTTTATGTATATCCAAGACTATCTAAGTATATTTTTTTATGAAAAGTCAATCCTGGTTGGGGATCAGTTTATTTTATAATAAACTACTTGGAAGTGGGTGATTTCCATATAGAAGGGATTATTTCTTATCTTAATAATGAACCCCTTATTTAATTTTCATTTTTATTTATCTTAGTTTTCTTCTTTTTCATAAATAAAAAACCACTATATATTTTTAAAACTAATAAAAAATTCCATACTCAGATAGTATGTTTTAACTTCTATATTATATAAGGTGTTTGTTTCATGTAATGTAGTTTCAAAAGTTAAAAAGATATTTAAAAACATGTTTTTAACTAATTTCGGATCAAACATCTGATCTAAATTTTAAATGATCGAATTTATATAATTATACTAATTTATATAAATGGGAATAATTTATAAATTAACATATTTATGTTTTAGTCATTTTAAAATAAATTTTAAATTGGAAACTCAATTAACCCTCCCCCCTCTTGAGTTGTTCATTGGAACCAATATATCATATTAGTGTATTTTCAAAAATCAATCACTTTGATAGATTTTTATTTAAAAGATAATAAATTTATATTAATTATAAATTTTTGTTTTATGGATAATCCAAGAGAATAAGTAACTATCACTATTCAGCCTCTTTATTTTAATGAAACAAACTACTCTCTATGGAATATGATAATAAAAAATCATTTAAAAATTATGTTCTTTGATATTTGGACAATTAATAAAGTTAAATATGAAAAACCCAAATCTAATAGGGTTTTTAAGAGTTATTACATGTAACTCCCTTCCCCTAGAAGCCTGAAGTTGTTTCCTTACTTTATTGCATTTGAATGATTACAATTAATCGAATCCCTAATGACCAAAAATTTTAACTGTTTTTTAATAACAAATTACATACATGAAAATCATTTTACATTTCGGATAAAAAATATTTAATAACATAAGTAAAATATTATAATCCTTGAAACTCATTACATGAATTCATCTTCATATCCTATGGAAAAGAAAGAAGATAAGGTTGGTCTAAAATTCTCAGTAAGGGTAAGGTATAGTGAAACCAATAATGAATCAGTGAACAATAAACATGGAAAGTTAAATAATTGGGCACACATGCCATTAAGTTACAGGAGAGATAAAAATAAAATATGGAAAGACTAAAATATGATTGAATAATTATATATAAATAATCACATAAACTTGAAACTTAACTATGGAAATTATAACTAATCAAATAGTCACATGGAATAATAAATATTCCCAAATGCATAATATTGAAAGTCTGAGCTATCAATATTTATCCTTAATATATTTAATATCAATATTTATCCTCATGAATAATTAAATCGATGGATTGAAACCCATATGATTTGCATTACGATCTATCCTCCTGCAATTTTAAAACTTCTTGGAAATAAATCTGAAGGATTTGTAGCCAACTGATTTTATCCTATAAGACTACTGATGCATCATGGGGCTTGCATCAACCGGTCCCCAACCCATAGGTATTGCATCAACCAGTACCAATCCTATATTGAATGCATTAAATAGTCCCCAAAACATTTTATACCAATCCAAATCATTCCAAATATATTCAATAATTGATTTAATTAATAAATAATGTCCCTTGTCATCAAATTTCCTTATTAAATAGAAGATATATATTTATCAATATTTCCCAATTTAGTCAAATAATTATAAAAGTAAACATTATATGAAAAAATGGAATATGGTTTAGGAAATAATCATATTCATGTCACAATAATAAGTATATTCAAGTGGAATGTAATAACCAATGAAAAATGATTCAAATAAAGTGATTTTTTTCAATAGAAAGTTTACGATCACAAAAAAAATCACAATAACTTTATCACTTGGAAATTTTCAAATAAAATCTCTTTAGATTAAATAATTTAAATTGAAACATAACATACCATAAAGTATGATAGAATCTTGATATTAATTTAAAACGGGGTAGTGTATACACCCCATCAAATTGAATTGGTGCATAATAAAAAATAAGTCTCAATAGAATGTAAATTGAGATGAAATACCTAATATTGAGTACTACTTGTCACTTATGTCTCTATATTATTGAAAAATAAACTTATGATAATTATTTACATGTTTTAGAACTTTTTTAATGTTTATTAATAATTTTAATTTACTTGTTAACATGTTATATAACATTTCATAATCAATTAAGTTTAAGTTGGATGTTTTGATCACATTTGTCGTATGTGTAAAAAATGACTTGGGTAGGTAGACTATGATCAATGGTGTCATTATTTAAACATATCCAGAATAATAATAATGAAATAATTATCATATTTATATATAAATTTTACTTTTAAAACTGATCTTGAAATATGTTTATGAAAAATGAAATAATGTTATGATCATGGTGATGGTAGGTTGTACGTACGCATGAGTAACATTTCCATTTTTCAAGGATCATTATGTAAAGAAGGTAAGTAAAATTTATCCTTAAATAATGATAATTAGGTCAAAAATATAATTTTATTTAATAATATATACTTTTATAAATAATTATTGTATACAAAAAGGAATCATGTCACTTTGAGGAACTGGTAGTCCACACATCCATGAACGACATAGTAACTTTTTCAGTGTGTGAAAGAGAAATAAAGAATATAATATATTATATTAAAAAAAGGAATTTATTCCATGAATTTCATAATTATGTCATTTATATCATATATATTTTTTATATAGGTCTTTATATTAATCAATAATACATAGTGATTGAAAATGGAATACATAGTTCATTGAGACGGTAGGTCATATCTACGCATAAACACTATTTCCATTTTCTTGTCATATTAGAAGATTGAAACGTTAATGGTATATATATATATATTGTTATTATAGTATCATTTTTAATTAATATATATTACATTTTTTATTAAACTCATCTTTAATACATTCCATGTAAAGTGTGAATGAATCACACTGCTTTGAGGATGTGGTAGTCCACACGTCCTCATACGATATTATTGTATTCCCATAAAATGGAAATCATAAAGTTATGTGATATAAAATAATTTTAGAAGAATAAATACATTATAAATATCTTATATTACATATATAAACTATAAATACATCATTATTTCTAACCATTAATGGTGTTAATAAAATAATTAATGGCATCAGTTCGTGAGGCGATAGTCAATCTTACACACGAAGGATTATTATGCATCCCATTTTATAGAAGTGTGTGATGTTTTAGTTAATTTAATTAAGATAAAAAAATAAAATTATATTGAGGATAATTATTTTATTATATAATCATGATATAATAATAATTGATGTGGTGGAGAAAGAAATAAAAGAAAAGTACTCGTTGAAAAATGTCACCACTTTTCGGTTAACCACTTTTGGTTTATAACAAAAGGAACCCTTGGTTGTATTTAGGTAGAAAGTGAGACTTATATAATTTTGTTAGGGATGTTTTGAGATTATAATATTTGGTTTATTATGGTCCAAAAGGTAAAGAGAGTTGTGAAAAAGTGAGGGGGTGAGATCCCTTTTATAAGATGGGGATAGGACACATTGGGTATTCTTGAAATGATTTATGTGATCCCCACATTTTTAACAACCACAAGGATTCCATAACTTAAAAAATTAGATATATTATGTAACACCACAACCCCAGTTACCCAGAGTCAGTGCATATCAATCACAATACACTTTTTGGAATCCTGGGAAAATAAAACATAGAAAGGGGTGAGCTCAAATGCTCAGTAAGGGTAAGCAATACAGCGAAAACATTCAAAATAAGCATAAACATTTAATTCAATGTATAAAACTAAAACAAAATACTTTTAAACATGAACTTCAGCATAATATGGAAGAAATAAAATGAAATAATTTCATTTACTTATTCACGTGGATATTCTACTAATAGAATAATCACATGAAATATCCATAACTACTTTCATAACGATGGAATTCTTAATTCTAGACAATCATAACCACATAGCCAAGGCCTCGTTCCAAGACTACAAATAAGATTTTTTTAAGGCCTCATGCCAAGACACTAGTTTGTCTCATGAGACCTACCGATGCATCAAGGAGATATAGTGGGCTCCACCCGTCACTTACTAAGTCCAATGTATTCCTCATATGGAAAGGTCTAAACATAACATAAACATTCGTATTAAAACTAGCATATGAACTTTTAATACTTTACCCATAAACCATGAATAGTATAAAAATAACACATCCACAGTCAAAAATATCAAAAAACCTTCAACACAATATGGAATATTTGTATCATGATAAATCAACTTGAAAACAAGTTTAAAATCCATTAAATAATTTGACGTTGATGAAAATGATTTGTAAAACTCTTTGAGAGAAATACACATTTTTCATGAAAACATTTAAAAGTCACACAATTTGGAAAATAAGTCATTTAAATACATTTTTGAATCATAGTGTCCCATACCACTTTGAAACTTTTGAAAGGAAATATCATTTTAAAAACATTCATGTCCATATAAATAAATCCTTAAAAACCATTTTGAAGAAATAGAAATTAATGGGAAAGATTTAGAAGAATAAAAAATTAAAACATTTGAAATGATGTTTTAGTAAGAATTCTACTAAATTAATCCCTTTTAAAACTCTTTCATAAAACATGAACATGGATAATAAATATGTCCCAGTAGATACTTACGCAAAACCACCTCGGATAATAATGAGATTGTGAAATTAACCCTTACCAATTTGGTAACATATGAAAAATACACCCCATCAAAGAAGTATCATACAATGAATATGTAAATAAACATATATTGAAGTGTATTACATAAGTAATAAAATTATGGGCAGTACATACACCACACAAAAGGTAATAGTGGCAATATGGCATGAATCTCATGGGAATAAGGAGTGAGATGAAAACCCCTTACCTTGCACTTTCCTTTAGTCAAGGGTAAGTTTAGCCTACTGTATAAAGAATATAGTATGTTAGTAAATTATACCACAGACATATTAATATTTATGATATCATACATTATTCATTAATGACTTTATACTACCCATTTAATAATAATTTCCATGTTATATTAATATTTCGGGTAATAATCGCTTTCTTTATCGTACGTGTTTTAACTTGTTACTCTTGATTGTATCACTTAGATTATGATTTAAATACTTCCAGAATATAAAACATGATTTATTTATCATATATATTTAGAATATAAAAAATATATAATAGATTTATATATGAAATGGAAAACACCGTTTATGGAGACGGTAGTCCGTACGTACGCATAAATGTTGTTTTCGTTTTCATATAGTATTGAACGGAAGTAAGTGAATAAGACATATGTAAGTACATAAATACATATATATATAAATATATATATCTCCAGTAGCATTATTATGTCATATATTACATACTTATTAGTAATATATATTTTTATAATCATCGATGAATGGTGAACTTGGAAATGAATCTCATCGCGTCGTGGAGACGGTAATCCGTACGTACGCACGAGCGAAAATATAATTCTTTTGATATTAATATAATATATAATTTGATGGTATATAATATATAAAGAATACTTATCATGTTATATTTATTATTTACATCAAATACACATCATTATTATACCCATCCAAATAATAATGTATTGAATAACACTTACACCACAACGTGGAGACAGTAATCCGTACGTACGCACGTATGGTGACATGTCATTAAAAGGGTGGATAGAATAACGAATTTGGTTGTACCATAATTATAATAACATCACATTATATATAATATAGTGAATTTATTATTTTATAATGGAAAAAACAAATAAAAAGGAAGTGGAAGAAGAAAGGAACTTGAAAGAGGGTGGTGAAATCATTACCTCTTCTTCGGGTTCTTCCTTTTGATTTGACCAAAAGGGCTCTTTAGGTTGGCTTTCTGATCAAAATAAGGCCTCTAGGATGAAGGTAGGATATTTTAGAGGGTATTTTGGTAGGGTTTTGTAGAGAAAAAGGGCTCAGAAGGTGTGAATTAGAGAGAAGGGGGAGTTCCCTTTTATAAGAGGTGTTGGGGCACCTTAGGAAAAACATAAAATATTATTTTATAATAAATTCATATTCGGTTTCTAATGGCTCTAAAGTTTATTATTTAAAGTATAAGGTGGGGATAGGTCGAAATAAACTCAACAAATAGGTTTTAGACATGTTTAGGTTACCATTTTAACCTTATCATTTAGATTTAACTCTAAGTTAAATAATTTAACTTTTACCGTGACTTCTTGTATTCTTACACTATATGGTTAATAAACATACTATATAATGACAATTGAACCCCAATTGGTTCATTAATGTCATATATATTATTATATAAGTCTTTTTTGACAAACCTTACATTTTTAGGACCATTATATCGATTAATAATATAATATTTGTTTTAAAAACTATTTTATGTCAATTTTGACACTATTTGGTATTTCTTTTTTGTTAAAATAATAAATAAATTATTACTTAAAACAAAATACATTTAATAAATCCTAACATGTCATATTAACCTATAAAACTCGTGGATTTCATAAAAACGTTGAAATTATATTTATCTTAATATTTATAATACCATTTATTTGATTCTTTCATGAATAAGGTAATTACTGCATCATCATTGTGTCATAAATATCATTATTTATATAATGTCTAAAAATTATAAATAAAATACTATAATGTAGGAAATCGTTTTATATTTCTAATTAATATTTATAATCTAATTTATATTATGAAAAACCCTATATTAAAAATGTTTTAGTTATTAAAATATGATTTTAACTCTTTTAACTCTTCATTGAATTAAATAATAATAAATGTCCTAATCTAATCCAAGTGGACCTAAATGATAATATTTTATTCCTAAGATTGTTTTTGGTCGAGATAAACTTTTCCAATAGAATTAGGACATGTGTGAGGGTAATATTAATATCATTTTTACCCTTAATTACCCTATTTACTTTTAACCATGGTAAATAAAAGAAAAAAGTTAGTATTTACCAAAAAAAAATTCATCTCATTAAACCACATTTTACTCCTTGATATTAACCGTGTCTCTCAGATTTTTTGAAATTCAGCTCACAGAAGCGGTAAAATTAAGTTTTATGTGAATTTGCAAAAGCTCCAAGGAGGTGGGTAAAAGACGGTGAAAAGTTCAATAAAATTTTTATATATCTAAAATTATTATAAACTGACTCCAATGAATTACATTGAAATTATATAGCTATTATGTATCTATTTTTACATTGAATAATTTAAATAAAATAAATAATTATTTAAATAAAAATTCGGTTTTAAACTATAACTCAGTGTTTTTCACTATTCATCAAAAATTAAAAGATTTCAGAAAAATACCTAAAATTTACCCTAAGCTAATTTTGATATTCCGAATTAAATAATGAAGTCTATTTTACCAAATTCAAAACATAGAAGTTGAATTTATTAATTTTAAATTAATTCCCGTTGTCAAAACAAAAAGCATGTTTTTAAGAAACAATAACTATCAAAAGATTGACACTTGTTTATGTCCAGTTTAAATGTGAAATTATGTCCAATGAACAACATTGGATTAAATTGTAAAAATATATTCTAAATATAATTTAAAACCACTCAAATTCATAATTTATCACTATTAATTATTTCGATTAAAAAAGTTTTTTTTAATTAAAATTTAGTAATTTTCACAATTCATCAAAAAATTAAAGTTATCAGAAAAGTACCAAAAATTCACCCTAAACTAATTTCGATATTCCAAATCCAAAAATGAAGTCCATTTTGAAAGATAAAATTTATAAAATTTCAAAAAGTGGCTATTACTATTCATAATTGCTAGTTTGATTGGTTGTAGTGTGTGTTAGAACTCGAAGTTGCGTACAACACACACTACTATATTATTCAAAGAGAAGTGTATCGTGGAAGATTGGGGTGTTACATTCTCCCCTCCTTCAATAAATTGCATCCTCGCAATTTATTCTTGATATTGGAAACTTGGGGTTTACATTTCAAAATATCTTAGTTGAAATCCCATATCAAAAAATGGATTAATGAGGTCTCTATTTAAAATAAAGAGTGATAAGTATAAAGGTTACCGAAAATAACACATACTAGGGATCCATGTAGGAAAATATGGATATGGAAGAGAAATCTAACCATCAATATCTAATGGAGAGTGGTAGAGAACATGGTTATGAAAAGGCCAATAATCCCAAAGCCATAAATTTGTGATGATCTAAGGTACCATCTAGGACAACATTTTTGTTCTAAGTTCCTTTTCTTAATGTTGAGGAATTTATTTATGAGATTGGATAATATTATAAGGATATATACTTACTTTATAATTAGTGTTTTATCCATTAATAAATTTCTACCACAAAATCATCTTTCACTAAAAAACAAAATACAACTCAAAAATACTCTATTTGTCTTAATCGTATAGGGTTACAAATATAATGAATGTATAATTCACATATCAGATCCATTAAAAAAGAAACTACATTATACAATCTAGGTACTTCACGTGTCCAGTGGTAGGTGATAAATACCAATCGCACTATGGTTGTGGGTTTGATTCCCGCAGCTTTGTCTGACGCGACGGGTTGTCACATGGTCTGCGTGTTGTCCTTTTATAAAAATCCAAAAATAACCTTTCAAACATAATCTATTCCAACCTTTAGACTTATCCAAAATACTACTATCCAAACTCACAGTCCAAAATTTATAAGGAATTTAAACGTAATGAAGATCCTTTTTCCATGTAATAACATGTAAACACCTTCACCATGTATTATTTTAAAATATGGTAACATCCTGAATTACCATAAAACCTTATTGATTACATTCATGCTCCCTTATTCTTTACAGAATACTGGATATACTCCTTCTATCAAAAATGTTGTAAACTCCAACGATGAAAAATCATTAATCAGTTTTGAGGTATTCAAGAATATCCAATATAATTTACCCAAATCAACCATATCTTATTCCAAAATAAGTACCTCAATATTATGACCATATTAAGGTTTATCTTTCCTTCAACCATATAATTTCAAAAAAATTTAACTTTTTGTAGAGTATCATTTCTTAGTACCATAAAATATCAAATCCTCAATGAAATAGTACTTCAGTACAATCCTTATTTATTTCTAGAACATCATTGATACAACACTTAAATTAAATAATTACAAAATAACAAAATAAGAACACTAGTCATTCCTCTTCATTTGTGGTAGTATCATAACTTTATTATTATCCAATAGTATCATTTTTGGCATTGTCTAATGACTAGGACATTGGTTCGCATAGTGTCCAAACTCCTTGGAGATGAAGCATTGAACATTTGAAACATGTTTCTTACACTTGAAGTCACGTACTTGGTGTACTTTTTCTCCACACTTATAACATACTCCCATTCCCTTCAAGTATTTTCCAAGGTTATTCTTTCCACAGTTATAACATATGGGAAAATCCTTCTTTACCTTTTTCCCTTTATCTTTCCTTCTCTCTACCGTCCTTTTCTTCTCTGGCTTCCCTTCAAAGCCATAGGACTCCGAGAATTCTTTACTTATTTTATCAACACATGATGCTATTTCTTCATATGATGATAATACGTGGGAGACTATTTTCCTTCTAAATTCTGTCTTAGGACCATGAAAGATATGATCCTTCCTACTCTTTGGATCATGTGTATTGCTGGAGTTCTCATTCCTTCTATTGGGGGCCATTTCTAAACAATGGCATACACTAGATTAGTTTATGAATAGCAATACCTAATCCAAAAATTGTAAAACACTTAACATAAATTTAACAATTTATAGATATAATCCATAATCATAAAAATGTTTTCTTTGAGTAAGTATATACTCATAATCCCTTCATAATGTTTTGTAAAGAAAATGATAATTATCCTAACCATATCCCCAGGGAGTGTCGTAACCAAGAGTGCAGCAAGACCCGTTGTCGTGCACAAATTCCCATTCGAGTCTATCTCAAAGCGGTGTTTTCGGGTTTGACCCCTAGGTACATCTATGCCAGAGCCGCCTCTACCTGCTCGTATCTAGACAGGGATGTATTTATTGGAAAACTCACAAAATCTCTACAATACCAAAATTCTATGAAGTTATTCTATACTAATCCTCAAAGTGTATCTTAGGGTGATATGATTTATTCAGAGTTTATCTAAATCTAGTTTCCAAGGTTATTACTAAACTTCCTCTGATACCAACTGTAACGTCTTGACCCGAGTTACCCAGAGTCGGTGCATTATTTTAATACATTGGCATGATTACAAGGAATCAAGTCCCGAAGGACCGATCAGTTTAGTAGTCTTGGAAAATAGATTACATACATGAATGTTATATTACACTTTATAACATACAAAACAACATAAATAATCTTTTATGAACTCCATTATTCCCCTGGCTTAACCCTGCATATCAATCACAATACACTTATTGGAGTCCTGGGAAAATAAAATATAGAAAGGGGTGAGTTCAAACGCTCATTAAGGGTAAGAAATACAGCGAAAACATTCAAAAATAAGCATAAACAATTAAGGCAATGTATAAAACTAAAACAAAAGCCTTTTAAACTTGAACTTCAGCATAATATGGAAGAAATAAAATGAAATAATTCCATTTACTTATTCACATTGATATTCTATTAATCGAATAATCACATGAAATATCAATAACCTCTTACATAACGATGGAATGCATAATTCCAGACTATCATAACCACATAGCCAAGGCCTCATGCCCAGAATACAAATAATATTTTTTCAAGGCCTCATGCCAAGATACTAGTTTGTCTCGTGAGACCTACCGATGCATTGAAGAGCTATAGCCGGCTCCACCCGTCACTTACTAAGTCCAATGCATTCCTCATATGAAAAGTTCTAAACATAACATAAACATTTGTATTAAAACTAGCATACGAAATGTCAATACTTTACCCATAAACCATGAATGGTATAAAAATAACACATCCACAGTCAAACATATCACATAACCTTCAACACAATATGGAAGATTTGTATCATGATAAATCAACTTCAAAACAAGTTTAAAATCCATTAAAGGATTTTGATGTTGAAGAAAATGATTTGTAAAAATCGTTGAGAGAAATACCCCTTTTTCCTGAAAACATTTAAAAGTCACACAATTTGGAAAAGAAGTCATTTAAAGAAATTTTTTAATCAAATTGTCCCATATGACTTTTAAACTCTTGAAAGGAATTAACATTTTAAAAACATTCATGTCCACATAAATAAATCCTTAAAAACCATTTTGAAGACATGGACATTAATGAGAAAGATTTAAAAGAAAAATTATTCAAAACATTTGAAATGATGTTTTAGTAAAAATTCCCTTAAAATAATACCTTTGAAAACTCTTTAATAAACCATTAACATGGATAATATATATGTCCCAGTAGATACTTATGCAAAACAACCTCGGATAATAATGAGGTTGTGATATTAACCCTTACCAATTTGGTAACTTACGAAACATACACCCCATCAAAGAATTATCATAAAATGAATATGTAAATACACATATATTAAATTTTATTACACAAGGAATAAAATTATGGGCAGTACATACACCACACAAAAGTTAATAGTGGCAATATGGCATGAATCTCACGGGAATAAGGAGTGAGATGAAAACCCCTTACCTTGCACTTTCTTTTAGTAGAGGGTAATTTTAGCCTCATGTATGAAGACTATAGTATGTTATTAAATTATACCAGAACCATATTAATATTTATGATATTATACATTATTCATTTATGACTTTATACTACCCATTTAATAATAATTTCAATGTTATATTAATATTTCGGGTAATAATCGCTTTCTTTACCGTATGTGTTTTAACTTGTTACTCATGATTGTATCACTTAGATCATGATTTAAATACTTCCAGAATATAAAACATGATTTATTTATCATATATATTTATAATATAAAAAATTTATAATAGACGTATATTTGAAATGGAAAACACCGTTTATGGAGACGGTAGTCCGTACGTACGCATAAACGCTATTTCCGTTTTCATATAGTATTGAATGGAAGTAAGTGAATAAGATATATGTAAGTACATAAATACTTATATATATAAATATATATATCTCCAGTAGAATTATTATTTCATATATTACATACTTATTTGTAATATATATATTTATAATCGTCGATGAATGGTGAACTTGGAAATGAATATCATCACGTCGTGGAGACGGTAATCCGTACGTACGCACGAGCAAAAATATCATTTTTTTGATATTAATATAATATATAATTGGATGGTATATATTTTATACAGAATCCTTATTATTTTATATTTATTATTTACATCAAATACACATCATTATTATACACATCCAAATAATAATGTATTGAATAACAATTACACCACGACGTGGAGATGGTAAGCCGTACATACGCATGTATGGTGACATGTCTTTCAAAGGGTGGATAGAATAATGAATTTGGTTATACCATAATTATAATAACATCAAAGTATATATAATATACTGGATTTATTATTTTATAATGGAATCAACAAATAAAAAAGAAGTGGAAGAAGAAAGGAACTTGAAAGATGGTGGTGAAATCATTACCTCTTCTTCGGGTTCTTCCTTTTGATTTGATCAAAAGGGCTCCATAGGTGTGATTTATAATCAAACTAAGGCCTCTAGGATGAAGGGAGGAAATTTTAGAGGGTATTTGAGCAGTTTTTGGCCGATCCAAATGGATTAGAAGGTGTTAATTAGAGATAAGGGGGGTGCCCTTTTATAAGAGGGGTGAGGGGAACCATAGGAAAAAATTAAAATATTATTTTATAATAAATTCATATTTGGTTTCTAATGACTCCAAAGTCTATTATTTAAAGTATAACGTGGGGATAGGTTGAATACAACTCAACCAATAGGTTTTAGACAAGTTTAGGTTACCATTTTAACCTTATCATTTAGATTTAACTCTAAGTTAAATAATTTAACTTTTATCATGTCTTCTTCTATTCTTACACTATATGGTTAGTAAACATACTATATACTACCAATAGAACCCAAATTGGTTCATTAATTTCATATATATTATTATATAAGTCTTTTTGCGGAACCTTAGGTTTTTAGAGCCATTCTATCAATTAATAAAATCAGATTTGTTTTAAAAACTATTTTATGTCAATTTTGACAATATTTGGTATTTCTTTTTTTTAACATAATAACAACATTATTAATTCAAAAAAAATACATTTAATCAATAATAAAATGTCATATTCACCTATAAAATTCTTGTATGTCATAAAAACTTTGAAAGTATGTTTATTTTAATATTTATAATACCATTTATTTGATTCTTTCATGAATAAGGTAATTACTACATCATCGTTGTGTCATAAATAAATTTATTTATATAATGTCTCAAAAATATAAATAAAATAACATGATGTAAAAAATATTTATATCTTTCTAATGAATATTTATAATCAAATTTATCTTATTTAAAACCCTATATTAAAAATGTTTTAGTTATTAAACTTTGATTTTTACTCTTTTAACTCTTCTTTGAATTAAATAATAATAAATTTCCAAATCTAATCTAGGTGGACCTAAATGATAATATTTTATTCCTAATGTTGTTTTTGGTCGAGATAAACTTTTACAATAGAATTAGGACATGTGTGAGGGTAATATTAATATCATTTTTACCCTTAATTACCTTATTTACTTTTAACTGTGGTAAATAAAAATAAAAAGTAACTATTCACCAAAAAATATTTTCATCTCATTGAACCACATTTTACTCCTTGATATTAACCGTGTCTCTTTTAATTTTGAAATTCAGCTCACAGAAGCGGTAAAATTAAGTTTTATGTGAATTTGCAAAAGCTCCTATGAGGTGGGTAAAAGACGGTGAAAAGTTCAATAAACTTTTTATATATCTAAAATTATTATAAACCGACTCCAATAAATTAAATTGAACTTATATATGTATTATATATCTATTTTTAAATTAAATAATTTAAATAAAATAAATAATTATTTAAATAAAAATTCGGTTTTAAACTATAACTCGGTGTTTTTCACTATTCATCAAAAATTAAATGATTTCAGAAAAATACGAAAAAATTACCATAAGATAATTTTGATATTCTGAATTCAATAATGAAGTCTATTTTACCAAATTCAAAACATAGAAGTTGAATTTATTAATTTAAAATTAATTCCTGCTGTCAAAACAAAAACCGTGTTTTTAAGAAACAATAACTATCAAAAGATTGACACTTATTTATGTCTGGTTTAAATGTGAAATTATGTCCAATGAACAATATTGGATTAAATTGTAAAAATATACTATAAATATAATTTAAAACCACTCAAAGTCATAATTTATCACTATTAATTATTTCGATTAAAAAAGTTGTTTTTAATTAAAATTTAGTAATTTTCACTATTCATCAAAATATGAAAGTTATCAGAAAAGTACCAAAAAGTCAGCCTAAGATAATTTTGATATTCTGAATCCAAAAATGAAGTCCATTTTGAAAGATAAAATGTATAAAGTTTCAAAAAGTGGGTATTATTATTCATAACAGCTAGTTTGATTGGTTGTGGTGTGTGTTAGAACTCGAAGTTGCATACAACACACGCTACTGTATTATTAAAAGAGAAGCATATCGTAGAAGATCGGGGTGTTACACATTAAGGGTTAATGTATAAATATTTCCAACCAATTGGTGTTGGAAAATTTTACGATCATTTAAACACCGTATATTCTATGTTTGGTCCTTAAGTAAGCTTGTTTTTTCCTTAATCACTATAATTAATTTCAAATTATTTCACTAAATATTTTGGTCCAAAACATTGTTAGAATTATAATAAATTAGAAATTATTTTTATTCCTAATATGAAACCCAGTTTTCAAATTTAAATCATAGAATTTGAAGAAAATAAATTGAAATTAATCATATAGACATGACATGAAAGAGGGTTTTTAAAGTGAAGATCTCCAAACATTTACTATATTTTTATATCAACACTCATTGTAAAAATGATTCCAATGACCTAAATTGGATTAAATTATATAAAATATATCTAATTAAACATTAATACCAATTTAAAATATAATTTAACCTTATAAATTGTTGAGATGAAAAGGTGGTTTTCAGTTAAAATTCAGTATTTTTCATTGTTCATCAAAATATGAATGTTTTAAGAAAAATTAAAACAAATCACCCAAAGTAAATTTTTAAATTGTGAATTCATAAATACAGTTTATTTTTTCAAATAAAATTTATTAATTTTTTAGAAAATGGATTTAAAATACGGTCACCCTTAAAAGTCAAGAAAAATTCTTTCAGAAAAATATAGCTTTTTATGCATAAAATTGGATTTATTCTTATCTTATTCCCATAAAATATATTTAATGAATGTAAAAAATATTTTATTTAATATATAATATAAATATTTCATTTATATCATTCACTAATAGTAATTAATTTAATTTATTAAGATTAAACACCTTAGGTGCATAATAATATTTTTTATAAAAATATTCCCATTATATTCAATTGGTTATTATATTAATTTATAATTAATTGGTAGCCAAATAATTATAAAAACATATGTATAAAATATTTTGTAAATTTATTTAATCCTTTTCATGCATTTAATTAGAAGATATAGTTGATAATTATCATATTAAATAATAATATTAATAGTATATTTTAGTTTGGTGAAACACATTCTTCTGTGTACTGAAAGCTATCAAAGGAACTCGATATTGCGTGTAACACAAGACGACATAGTGTTGTTTCAACTAAAATATAGTATTATTATTGTGCATGTAACATTCTTAATTTGGTTTTTCATACAATGTAAGCTGGAAAATATTTTAAATTTATTCTGAAATGAAAATATTATAAAGTATTGTGGTGTCGCATTATCCCCACATTAAATAAACTATATCCTCTCAATTCAAAAAATAACTTCATAATTGAGTGTTTTATATTATAAAATATTATTTTTCAAAAACCCATATCTTAATTTTTTAATAAAATACCCTCTTAATAATAGATAAAGGGAAGTACAATGGTTATGTAACTTATCTCCCATATAAGATAACATAGGTTGGAAATGGAAATATTGGAAATTAAATAAAAATAAAACTATCAAGTTTTGATAGAGATTGATACAAGAAAATGTTAATTAAAAAGTTTTTCTACCAAAGATATATAAACTAGTGGTGTGAAACAAGTTATTAATATCATAAAAAATAATGATAATGTGAAAGAAAAATAGTTTCAACACCCTTTTATAGAGTTGATAAATTCTTTCCATCTATAACAATATAAGTAAATATATATACCTAATACATTTTAATTTTATAAACACAATATTAACCTTTAGTTGTGAAATGAAAAATTTATAATTCATCTGGTAGAATAGGTTGCGCCATATAGTGATGTAATACATTAACCTCTAAAATGTCATCTAAATTTCAAATTAAATCATTTCATAAAGTGGTATCCTTATGAACCTTCAATTTATTAGGATCTAAAACATTATAATCAATTATAAGGTATTTAGTAGTATCCAATTTAATTTTTCCATATCAATCATCTCTTTATTTAAGCATAATCTTATCAACATCGGAAAATATAATGGGTTATCTTTCCCTAATCCATGAGTTTTTGAAAAAAATAACTTTATACTGAATAAATTTTCTTATTCCCATTAAAAATATGCTATCAAATCCATAATGATATTGTACTACAGTACAATACTTATATATTTCATAATTCATATGATGACAATGTCATCAAAAAGAATACTTTTAGAACATATTTCTTGTATCCAAATACATAACTATATTAATTATTCCACTTTAGTTGTTTCAATATAATAATCTTGAACTTGATCCCTTATATTCCCTTGATGCTTGGGGAATTTATTTTCATAGTATCCCATTTTACTACAGTTAAAATCCTGAATAATATTTTTTTCTTTCTCCATTTTTCAATCCTTTTCTTAATGACTCGTTTCTTCTTTTTTATAACAGACTCCCAATCCCTTAAATCTTTCCCCAAGGTGATTCTTTCCATAGTTATCACATTTTATAAAATCATTATTTCCCTTCTTCCCTTTATCCATTATTTTTTTAGTTTTCCTCTTCTTCTCTTCATTTAATTTAAATAAAAAAGACTTCAATAATGCTTTATCTGTCTTTATAGAACAGAAAAAAAATTCATCGTATAAAGAAAAATATTGAGATACTGGTTCCCTTAAAATACTGGTCTTAAGTCCTTCAAATAAGTCTACAATTATTCACTCCTTGTTGTATATGTAGTCAGTACCATACCTATCCAACCTTGTAAAGGTAGCCTCATACTATGAAACACATTCTTCTTGCTTTTTTATTTAATATATGGAACACTCTCTTTATCTCGGTTTGTTTCTGAAGAGGGAAATATTTTTTGAATAATATATCCTTAAAATATTTTCATTCTATGAGTTCTATTTCCTCTTCCTCTCTAGTATTATGGACCAATGACCACCTTTGATCAGCATCACCTTTGAGACAATACACTAAAAATGTAACATTTTCCTATTCAATGTATCGCAATGCCATGAACATCTATTATAAGGACTTAATCCATTTCTCTGCCTCTATTGGATTATAATTCCCACTAAATGATTTTGGACTATGTCAAATAAAGAGATCCAATAATGGATAATATCATTGTGCAATAGTTTCCTCCATTTAGGAGAGGTTATTTTTCATAACTTGATAAATATTACCTAATATGTCCATAACTTGTTCAGTTCCAATAATAAAGATATCATCTTCCTCTATAGGTAACCATCAATATTATCCATGAGTATTGATACCATTATTCCTTCCATGAGTCATTTCTAAACAATGGAATATGTTATATTAGATCATATCATTAAAAAACATAATGTATAATCCAAAAACAAGTGAAATAAATACATTAATTAAAACTTTTATGCATGTTTAATCTCTAAATCATAAACATGGTATCTTTGGTATGTTATTATATACATATCATTAGGTTTTTATAAAAAATTCCTTCTTTAATATATTTTTTCCAAAACCAATTTCCTATGTTTTATACTAAAATTCCTTTGATGCCAACTGTTATTCCCTGACCCTAGAATCTCTGACCTAGTTCCTTACATTATTACATTGTAAAGACTAGAATAAATCAAATCCTAAATGACCTAAAATTTTAACTATTTTTGAAAACTAGATTAAATACATGAAACCCATTTTTCATTGGGGATATAGAATATTTAATAAAAAAATTAAAATATCAACATCCTTTAAACTCATTCCAGGAATTCATCTTCATATCTTTTGGAATGAAAATAATATAAGGGTGGGATCAAATAATCAGAAAGGGTAACGTACAGTGGAATAAATAATTAATTAATGAACAAAATTAACATGGAAATGTTAATAACTAGAACACATTCCATTAAATAACAAGATATAGAATAATAAAATATAGTAATAATAAAACATTATTGAATAATTATATATAAATAATTACATTATCATGAAACATGACCATGGATATTCTAAATAATCAATTAATTACATGGAATTATAATATTGATAGAAATCAGAATTTTGGGCATTTGAACTATCAAGATCTATCGTAGAGATAGTTACTGTCAACATATATCCTCAAGCTAGTTTATATATATGGGTATAAACTAATATGATTTTTTTTAAGATCTATTCTCTCTAAAATTTGAAAATTCTTTCAAATAAATGGGAAAGGTTTTTCACCAACTAAGTTTGTCCCATGAGACTACTGATACATCATGGGTCTTGCATTAGTTGGTCCCCAGCCTGTATAGATTGAATTAACCAGCCCCTAACCCATATTGATTTAATAAAATGGTCCCCAACCTTTTCCAAACCAGTTCAAATAATTCCTCATATATTTAATAATCAATTTAATTAATAAAAAAATTTCCTCATCATCAAATATCCATATCAAATAGAAGATACATATTTATTAATATTTTCCTAAATAATTAAATAATTTTCAAAGAAAAAAATGTACATAAAAATGAAATAAACTTTATCCAATAATTATATACATGACACAAGAATATGGATATTATATATAAATTTAATAATAAATGAAAAATTATTTTAATAAAGTGATAGTTTCAATAGACTGTTAACAATCACAAAATATTTCACTATAACTTTATCACTTGGAAATTTTCAAATCAAATCCCCTTGGCCTGGATAATTAAAATTTAAACATAAAATACCATGAAGTATGATATAATGATGATATTAAATAGAAAATTGATAGTATATACACCTCATAAAATAGGATTTTGTATAATAAAAATTAATTCTCAAGGGAATGTAAATTGAGACGAAATTTAATACCTTGAGTTTGACTTTTTACATGTGTCTCTATCTTCCTGAATAATAAACTTATGTTAATTATTTAAATTTTTTAGAACAATTTTCTTGTTTAATATATTTTATTTCATCTATTAACAATTTATAGATAATTACTTAAACCATTAATTTTTAATCAAATGTTTTGATCACATTCACTTTATTTGTCAAAAATGACTTGGGTAGGTAGACAATAGTCAAATAGATCATTATTTAAACATCTTAGGAATAATTATCATAACATAATTATCATATTTGTACATAAATTATACTTTTAAAAAAAAAATTGGATGATGTTTATGAAAAATGGTCTAATTTTTTGATCAAGGATCTGGTAGGCTATATGTACGCATGAGTAATGTTTCCATTTTTCAATGATCATTATTGAAAAAGGTAAGTAACATTTAACTTTAAGTAATGATTATTATATCTTAAATATAATATTATTTAATCATATGTACTTTTATATGTAATTATTGTGATGAAAAAGTAATAACAATGCTTAGAGGATGAGGTAGTGCACATATCCATGAACAACATTACAACTTTTTCAATGCGTGAAAGGTTAATAAGGAGAAAGATATATGATATTACCAGAAATATAGTTATGTAGTCAATCTAATAATGATTTAATGTACATAATATATAATTATTATATAGTTAATTTAAATAATCTATAATATTTTGTGATAGAAAATTCAATACACCGTTCAGGGAGATGGTAGGACGTACGTACAAATGAACTTCGTTTCAATTTTCTTGTCATATTAAAAGAAATAAAAGTAAATGATATATGTGTGTGTGTGTGTGTGTTTATTTATAATAATAATATAATTTTATGTAATATATATCACATTTGTTTATTAAATTCATCCTCAATACATTCCATGTAAAGTGTGAATGAATTGCATCTCTTTAAGGAGGCAGTAGTCCACACATCCACAAATGATGTTATCATATTCCCACAAAATGGAAAGCATAAAGGTATGTGTTATAAGATAATTCCATAATAATAAAGTCATTATAAATATTATATATACCATGTATATACTATAATAACATCATTATTTCCAACCATTAAAGGTGGTAATGGAAGAATGAATGGCATCAGTTTGTGAGGTGGTAGTCCTTCGTACACACGAATGATAGTTGTGTATACCATTTGATGTAATTGTTTGAACATATAGTTAATAACCTTAACATAACAACATATCGGTATATTTAATATACTTATGTTCTTATATAAACAATAGATATGAATAATTTAAGGTGTGTCTAAATAAATAAAACAAAAGTTCTCATTGAAGAACGTTACCTCTTTTTTGGGTAACTCCTTTTATTTTATACCAAAATACTTCCTTGCATGGATTTATGCACAAATTGAGGATTCTTTTATAAGGTGAGGGACATTTGGAGCTTATTTGGTAATGGTTTGGATGATTCAAAAGTACTTGGGAGGTGTGAATAAGTGAGGGGTGAGTTCCCTTTTATAAGTGTGGGAGAGGACACATTGGGTATTCTTGAAAAGTGTGTGTGTTCCACACTTTTTTACCAACTAAAAGGCATACATAACACGCCCATTTTGATCCATATAGAGTTATGGTATAAATATGGATAGGCTATGTGTGTTGGATAAGTGTAGGGTCATTTTTACACCTTATATTATCATTTTAGTCATTGAGTAAGCTCATTTTTACATTAATCATTGTAATTAATTTTATCAATTATTAATTTTAACTACATCATGGCCTAGTATGTCCCATTTTTTCAATATAAATAAATCACCAATTAATTACAGTTAAAAATATTTTCATACTCCTTAAAAAGATTCTAGAATCATGGCCGAAAAACCAAATACTATGATAACAGAGGAATTCAAAACCATACAAACTATGACATAATAACTTCTACTATAAATATTTGAATTTTAATTACTCATGGAAATTAAATTTTTATATAATTGGAATTAATAATTTGCTACATAGATAATAAACACCATGTAGAATTCATCTATGTGGTTCTCAATGAACTATATATCATATTTATCTACAGGAGTCAGCTATATGAATTTTTATTCAGTCACATCACCAATCATATATGTTTATGTCATTGGAATTTAGATATATGAAACATTTAGTTACATAAATAATTTAGAAACATGAATAATTTAGCTAAACAAATCAACTATATTGAAAAAACGTTTATATGAATATTCACTTTACAAAATTGACTATGTGAATCTTCACTTCACAAAAAATTTCTATATGAATTCAGTTTTCACTCAAAATCAAATAGATTTACTTCATATAACCTTTATCCCTTCCTAAAAACACTTGAAATCATAATGAAACTTATTTTGTTATATATAAATCCTTTCAAATGCGATCAAGAATATTTAAACCATATTTAAAACACAATAACGTTTTTCAGCAAATACAACCAACCAAACTCCCCAAAAACTATTACATCATCAAGATTTATCAAACTATGAAACAAATATATATGGTTTTTCACATGGAATGTTTACTATTATACACTTTGTGGGATATGGAACTTGGTTTTCCAAATTATTCTATGAGGTGCACTAATTATCATACCATAAATACATAATATTAATATAGGAATTGAATTGAGTTGAATATTGAAAGGAATTAAACCAATTAATAAGATAAATGAATAAATTTGTATTGATTATAGGGTTATTCTCCTAATCTAGTTTAACATTCATATGATTTCTTAAATTTATTTTATTCTGGTGCATTCACCACACACAATAATAACTATACCTATTTACCTTTATTTAAAATTTAAAAAATAGTAATAAATCATATGTGAAGTATAATAGTGAGTAATATATTAAGCTCTATGAGAGATACCCAAATTAGCTCCCTGATTTCATTCTAGGTTTTAGAAATTGTAGTAATTTTAATACCATGACAACCTAAAATAAAATATAATTGAAGATATTTATTATTAAGTGTGAAAAACTTATATGGTTACCATATACCATGGTTCAGTAGTGTAACTTAAGGGAAACCAAACCATTATTAACTTTCAGTATGGTTAAGAAAAAAATTATTTTTGTATGTGAAAATGTATATAAATTTATTTACTCATGTTTAGATTAACCTTTATAAATGGAATTATACATCCAACATAACTCTAAAAAATATATTATATATTAGAGAACCTATAATAACTAATAATGTTTCTTAAATAGATAGGATATATAATTTGGGGATTTTAGGATCTATTTTATTAATATTAATATAATATAACTAGTTTAGAGACCCCTTAAAATTTTCTATCAACTTGAGTATGGAATAAAATTCTTAGTAAAATTAAATGGGATACAAAATATGGTTCTTATAAATGGTTATGTTCTTATATTTGAAGAAACTTTGTAATTAATTTTGATGACTTTTTAAATGGATTTTAATAAATGGGGGATTTAAGAAAATAAATATTTATAAATTTATCCTTTGGGACTCCTAAATGTTATTAATTTATTTGTCAGAGAAGTTAAATCATTATTTAAAAATTATTATAAATATTATCTCTTCTATTTTATTTGTGAATTGATTCACAAAACATTTCCCATATTCTAACTTAAAGGAATTGTAAGTCAAGGAACCACACTTAACCTCTGTTTAAGATATTTATTTGATGGTGATTTATTTGTTAGGTAAATAAGGATAGTATAAAGTGGTTTTTACTTTAATCATGTGAAGTAATAAATATTTTTTATGTGTTATTTCATCCATTCTATCTTAGGTTTCCTAGAACATAAATAGCCATTGTGAATCCTTGGTTTGGTATATTTTTTTCATACTTTATTATGAGAATCTTATGGCATGTGAATTTTTTGTTTAAAAAACTGTGTTTATTTATTAAATTAATTTCATAAATGAAATTATTGTCTTTATATTAATTGTTCAGAATAAAATTAATGCTTGATTACATGATTTAATATCACTTAATTGGACTGTGTCAATAGATTTTATTTGGTTATGGATATCTTTTATTTTTTATGATAAATATTAGTCAGAAAATTTATATGTTATGTTAATAACTTCCTAGATAGATTGATAAAATGTTATTTTAAATTTTTCATGAGTATTGTGGTGGTTTTTCCCTAAAATATCAAGGTTTTATATTATTCATTGATCAATGTATATTATTATAGCTTTCATTCAGTACAGTGTGACTACCAAATTTTATATATACTAAATGAGGAATTTTTTTATATGGGTGTCATTATATTATACATGTATAAAAGGCTCCAAGGTAAACCTATTTATAACTTTTGGATTATAGAATATTAAGCGATTACAACTCCCTAACTATTGTATACCCCAACCCCTATCCCTAAATTAGAAGGATAACTCAATTGTCCTAAATCATATATACCTCCATCCCCTTTACTTTGAATTGGATAGCTTTTTACCATAAATCATTTTTCTCTAGGATGGGCTTCATTGTTACAAGGGTTGATTCATCATAGATCCTAAGTGCTAGGATGTTATTCGGTATATTGAGTATTGGACCCTCCTGATATATGGAGTTATTCTTAAAAACTATAAATATATCATGTTGTGTATTTTTATTATATTTTTTTGTTTAATTTTTTTAATGATATATTATAATTATGTAAATGAGTGTATTCATATAATTCTTGCATTTGAGTGTAGTTCATATATGTTATAACCATTGTGGTTGCCTACTGTGTATTATGTACTCCATATTTACATGTGAACACCGATGTACATATAGTTTCATGTTATTTTTTGTAGGTACCAATAGGTATTAGTAGATTTTTTTATTTTTTTATTTGGGATTCATGGTCTATGTTTGTACAAAATACATTCCACTATCTGATAGAACTAGATACTAGAGATCAGGTTTTTCATTTAGTCATGGGTATTAGGGAAAAATTTTCACTACCCACCAGTATCTATATTGTGAATTTTTTGATATGTAATTAATTTTATTTGGATCGTGTCAATTTTATTGTCATGTATTCAGCTGATGATAAGGTGTAAACAATATCCCACCTGTGTTTATAGAACACTATAACTACTCACCAGCCATTAGTAATCGGGAGGTTCACTAGAGGTCACATGGTAGTCTACCCAGTACAGTTTGAGTATCTAGATCTTGTTCCCAAGAGTAACAAAACTAGTAATTAATATATCAATACATATGATAAAGAAAATTTTGTTTATTTTGTAATTAAATTTGGGAATGTATCCATATGTGATAGGAATAATCAAACATAGATAGTAATATAAACTAAAATCATTATTGATGTTACACTACTTTATTGATTGTAAATGGTGAAAATATGAAGAGTGGAGATAGAAATATGGATGGACTTACATAAGTGACATAGATTTTAGAAGAGATAAAAGTTAAATTATATAAGTGATAGATTCATGTCTAGTGACTTTATGATATAGTATACATGATTCTGTAATTAACTATAATGTGAATATTTCACCTTCTTTAATTAATGTGTTATATTTTTTTGGTAGTGAAAAGTGGATCAAAATATAAGATAATGTGGATAGGGATAAATGATTAGGACAACATGTGACACAAATTCATCCAAAAATAATATTATTTCACAAATTATGAAATAACCAATTATGGAAAAATTAATAAAACATAGCACATGACATAAACATGAAGTTTATATTTCCATATTGTATTTGAAATTTCTCAAAATTTTGTTTTATGGAAATTTCTTGTATCGTCACCAAGGAACATGGAAACCATTATCCAATGATATCTTGTTCTAATATGTTTCATAATAGGTATAAGTGATCATATGGAAATAATTAGTTATTTGATATAGAATTTATCCATTTATGAGTAATATATATAAGGTAATTAAGTGAAAAAGTCATTAGTAAGATAAAATTATAGTGGAGATGACACAAATAAGAATGATAATAAAAATTACATACATAATAAATATCGTTCATTATGTTGGGCTGTTTGGAGAAATTTATTTTCTAAAAAATTTTATCTTGATTTCATACCATATTCATTATTTATTGGACTTTATTTTTTATATATTCCATTTCTCTTAAACTATGTTCTCTTTAACTATTTTTCATTGCACATTTATTTAATTGGTCAGGATAACCTAAAAATAATTAGGGTTATATCCTACACAAAGTTTTTTATCCTTTTCCAATTTATATTAAAAGTGAAGAAAATTTGGGGATATGAACTTTCATATGATATTAATAAAATTTTAGGGGTATTCTAGATTTCTTATCCAAAACCACACATTCATTGTTTTTACATTCAACAATTTATTGTATTTAAAATTTTCTATTTTTTATAGAGTTATTATCAGAATAATTATAAATTTTGATTTTTTTTATTTTTATTAAACCTTAATAATTTCAAACCACCTTAATTGGGTCCATCCAAACTATACTCAATCAAGGGGTTATATTTTATGAAGAATTTTTATTGCCTCAGGTCACCATTTTATGAATCTACCATAATATGTTGACATTTAGTATTATATAAAGTATATATATCATATTAAAGTATAAATAGAGATATGTTCATTATGGAATCTAATTTTCTAGTTCAATATTTTTGAGGTTTAGATTACAATTATCCACCTGTTTTTTATGGTATAGACTTTAAAAATTAGAGCTAATGAATTAAGACATGCATTATTGACACCATCATTGATAATAACTTGATGTTACTCAAACAATACATAATTTCATAAAAGGATGTCAAAAAATACTATTAATGAAAAGGTATTGTTTCATTTGAACTAAAAATTTCATAATAATTTACTATGTAGTTTATTATGAAATATATATAATCGTGCCTTTTCATCTAAAACCATTAATGGAATTTGAAAAAAAAATGTTATAAATTTTTTTATATCAAAATTTCTAAAAACAGAAGCTATTTTATGAGGATAATGGTATTTTTTTATTTCTTACCTAGAGAATAAGTAGTTTATATTAATCAAGTGGTAAAAACTATTGTAAATATTTTAGAAAAATTGGTAAAAACAAATATAAATTATGTTAAAATGGTTGATAATATTGTTGATATTCTTTTAAAATAATGGGAATCCAAGATAATAGCATTGAATGATATGAATATGTCTATAAATCTAAAAATTAATGAACTTGTTATAAGATTAATTTAGTATAAATTTTTTTTAATAGATATAAAGAAATATAAAATAATAAGAAGAATATATTTTCCTTTAATACAACTATAAAAAATAATTCAGATGATAGTTATTTAAAAATTAGTAAATATGAGTCCACACAGCCGTGATAAATTGATGGGAATGATGTTTTTAATGAGAGAACCTTTAAATAATAACATTTAGAAGGAATTTTTGGATAGATATTAAATATATATTAGATGGATTTAAAGTAAGGATTCAAATAATGTTATATGCTAGGAATAAATGAAATACGGTAATATAAAAACAAATTATCCTTGTATAAAGATGGATTATAAAATCTTTATAATACTAAAGAAGTATAAAGGGGAAAATGTTTTGATATAAATAGATACCTAGAGGGCTAGTGAGGATTCATCATCTAAAATTATTTCAGATAGTGAAGACCCTAAGAATATTTATAGATTCTTTAATGGTATTTTAAATAATGAAAATTCCTTCAAGGATAATGTTAGACAATATTTAAAAACTAAATCATTAAATTTATTTCACTTTTTGGATGACGAAATATATTCACCCTTAATATAGGAAATAAATGAAAATTTTTAAGAGTTAAAATATTCTTAAAAGAGTTTAGAAAATAAATAAAAAAAGAAAAATAATAAAATGTTAAAGAAAATTGTATTATTTATAAATAAACCTTTAAACTAATTCTCGAACATGTTTTTTTATTCCTAAAAAAATTTATTATTAATATATTAAACATCACTCAAAAATTTAAATTCTAATGAACGATTTATCTAACCTCAAGAAAGGATGTAAAAAATCAATAAATAATTCCCAGTTTATAAAAACATTGTAAGTTAATGTCTAGAGTTAGATATTAAACCACTAGGAAAATACATTTTAAGTATAGTTATATATTTTTAAAATGTGTACCAGTTTTTACTCTTTACCATACCTGAGGTAATTGTAAAAGTAAATTTTTATTGTGGACATCTCAATATTTTGGAATAAAAAATCTTGTATTACTCTAGAAACTTCCACTCATTAAAATAGAATATGGGGGAAATGTGGGTTACTAATGTATTAAATGATAATATTTATGGACCCCTAGAGATTTTGGTACTGAAATCATTTGTTTCTTAACATTTTAGGGGGGAAATTTGGTAATCAATTATAAAAATATATAGTAAAAGAAGATAGTGGTTGCTATATATATATATATAATAAGAATAAAGTATAACTATTGAAACTTGAATAATATTGAAGGAGTGAATGAGGCTTGGGGAGATAATGGGTAAGGTTGAATCATGGTATTAGGTGGTGTATCCATCCATAGTGATACCTTACTTTCAAATTTTTTATATGTTTTAGGAAATAATGATTACATTATCAGAATTATTTAATTGAGTGATTATGGATAATCCATGAACTTTGAGAATGATAAATGCATTATAAAAAGACCAAAAGGATTTTATGTATTATTTTAAAATCAGCATGATAATTTTTGTATTGTGGATGTAGATTACTTCACCTCTAAAAACTTTTCTTTCCCTCATACTATAGAAGATAATAATAGGCATTGGTGCAAAATATTATGAAACGATAATTTTTAGACAAAGAATAGACTTTCTAAGAAGGAACTTAAATAGTTTATTTTAGAAAATAATTTTAACTATTTTAATGTTTGATATTCATGATAATATAGAAAGAAACAGAAAGTCAAATGTTGTAATTAGCTGACACAGGTTATAGTATCCCAATATATAAATTTCTCCACACAAAAATCTAAAGTGTTTTCTCAATCACCATAGGCTAGAATGAGTGTTGAGGGTATATAACATGAATATTGGGAATGAATCCACATTTTAATTAATATAAATCAAATAATTAAATTTTAAACAACAAAACATGTATAAAATGACCTTATTTTAGACTTACATACTAAACTAGAACAATTTTTCAATTGAAATTCAATCCAAACATGCCAAAATCACTACTATAGTTTGGGGATTATTTATTGATAGCTTTTATCAGCCCTAAAAACCAATGATAAAGATTAAATTTAATCAGCACTAAAAAAAGCACTAATAGTAGGTATCCTTTTATCCACGCTTTTTTTAGAACTGATAAAGGGTACCCTTTATCATTGGTTTTTTTAGCACTGATAAAAAGAACCTTTATCATAACTTTATTTATATCACTGAAAAGGTAACCTTTATTAGTGCATTTTCTATTTCAAATAAAGTTCCTTATCTCACATGTGAGTCCCACATCGAAATAGCAGACATTTGGCCACTTGTTCATTAACGATTCTGTCGCATCCCAATGCCAGAAGCCTACTGCATGGATGGGATCCCACATACAGCCTCCTCACAAACATAGAGGGTGTTATGTGTGCATACACATACCTACAGGAGCCTTAACCCCCCATATGATTCTCATGGCCTTTAACTCACTTGTATACACATGGGCCTAATCCTACACCGCATATCCCACAAGCCACCCTAGTTAGGCCTAAACACTACTTGACCCACCATTCCATGTAGGCCATGGCCTCATTTTTTTATATATACCAATAAAAAAACTAATAAAAATATTCAAAATATTAAAAAATTGAAATAATTAAACAAATACAAATTAAAATTGAATAAATTAAAAAAATATTACAAAATCTACTAATTAAATAATTATTAATAAATTAAATATGTGTATATATATTATAAATATTAATAAATTTTTTATGTTAAATATATATAATGACTAAATTGAAATAATTAAACAAATAAAAAATAAAATGAGTAAACTAAAAAAATTAATAATTATATAATTTAAATAGTTATTAATAAAAATTAATAAATTTAATATAAATATATATATTAATTATAAATGGTAATAAATAATACATATTAAATATAAATATATAAAATGAATAAAATGTAATAATTCAAAACATATTAATGTCTTATTTATTTTTAATGGTTTTTATACATAATTACTCATTAATATATTTAATAATTTTTATATAAAAATATATTCATATATATTTCTATATATATATATATCAATATATATAATATTTCCAAAAATATGATTTATATAATACAAAATATTTATGTTACAATATATGAAAAAGGTCTAGGCAGAAGCGAAATCTCTTGAAATTTTATTAACGGTGAATGAAAAAAAGAATATGAAAGAAAAAAAATAGGGTCAAACAAAGATACATGCCCTCATCCAAAAAAGAAAGGTATAGATAAAAAAGTAGCATTATTTTTATAATTATAATCATAATAATCGGCGCCATATTCAATTTCCCACATAGACTATGAATTACATTGATTGAGGATCCCAAGGATAATCTCCTCACACCTTTCATGCTCTGGAGTGATCTGGATCATTGATGCCTTAGAAGATGACCTGGTATACACATTTAAGCTCTCATGGGTGTTCATCTCTACAGTCATCCCCCTTGATCTTCTCTCATATGAATCAACTCTCAAATATAAGGTATATTTTTTCTCCCCCTCTCTCATTGTTTTCTAGTTCATGTTTAGCGATGTGTGATAGTATAGCATTATCAGGTCATAGTGGTCTCATGGTTCCATATTTAGGATCTCTATATATGAAGTGCCCACCATTATTAATCCTCTTCTAATAGTTCCTTTTTTGTTGGTCTCTGTATTCTTCATTTTACCTTAACGCGGCTTGTATAGGTCATGCTCTTATGAAATCTAGTTTTTGGTGTTCTATTTTGATTTTCTTTCCCATGTTTTTCATTCTAGTTTCTCTTGAAACTTTTATGACTTATTTTCGTATCCCCATTACACATGTCCCAATTTTGGTTATGCCCATTGGCTTCAAGTATGATTTGGTATGGTGTTTAGGTCTCCTATGGTAGCATACGTATATACAGTGGCGTTCACAAATAAGATCACTACTATGTTTCTTCTCCAGTGGAACACATTTTCTCAGTCGTTAGGACAGTTTTTTAAAGAGTGAATATCATTGGATAATACCTTCAAGAGGGTATTTAGAAATGGAAAATAAATTGTCAATAAGAATCATAGGGTATGAGAGAAAATAATTTTATTAGAGTCTAATTTTAATATTAAAATTACATTTATATACTATTTTCATTTTAAAATCACTATTTCATCTAAGGGGAAAATGATTTCAAATTTCACATTATATTTTTCCAAAATGATTTTATAGGGAGATCTAGTTTTAATGATATTCTTATTTCCAAGTTGAGTTTGAAAAAGTCTAAATCGTATAATTTTATGTGTAAAGAGGGAAAATATATAATGTTATCATTTCATGTGAATTTTTTTGGTGATGTGTTTAAAATATAACATCCTTTTAGTGGATTTTGTTATTGGAATATTCTATATTCAAAGGGATTCAAAGAAATATTAATTGATTCTAATGATTTTTTTATTTTAATTTTTTTTAAGTATTTGATTAATGTATATTTATAGTTTTCATTTATATATATAAATTTTATGATATCTGTGTATTGTGATTTCAACAACTAGTACTTTTTTTTGTAAAGGATACTTAAATTATTTATTAAATAATTGTTATTACGAAAGTAAATGTTTTAATGAAATATTTGATATTGTTTGTTTCTTGAGTTAAATTATAAATTGGATATTTATGGTGGTGAAAATTAATTATATTTGAATAAAGTATCATTTTTTATATTAAACTAATAATTATTTTTATACATATATAAATTTTTATCTAATGGGATATTTTAATAAGTTGTGAAGTGTTTATAAATTAATTTATTTGTTGAATTTCTTTTTTGTGATTTTTTATTCAGAATAAAAACTTTTTAAGGATTTTAAAGCTACAATTTAATTTGTTTCTTTTTTTAAAAAAAAAATTATTGGAAATAAATGAGTTTCTTTATATTTTAAGAAACAAATGTGATTTTTCATTTCCCATTTTAGGTATAATGTATTTTAGGGTGAATAGATATTTTTTAAAAAGTATTTTTATAATATTATAATTTTAAACTCCTTCTATTTTTGGGTTAATATAATTATGTTGTGTTGTGTTCAGTTATATGAAAATGGTGTTTTATTTCATCTATTATGAAAGTGTTTGGTTTTTGTAACGATTTATATTGGGTATAATGAATCATTGAGTTAGAATGATTTTGGGCTATTGAATTTAGTATGGAATTGTTTATATTAAATTAGTTACATTATGTTTGAGGGTTATAGATTTTTTTAAGTGTCATATGGATTTAAAACTGATAATTAAGGTTCGGACCATGTGTAATATCCTTTAGTGGGCATAATAGGTATAAGATTGATTGATTTTTCTTATGAATTATGAAAATGGCATATTTAGTTATTGAATTTCCATGAAATTTAGGATGTTTTAAAATGAAACAAGTCATATCATGAGTAAAAGTCATTAAATAAATTTTTGAGAAGATAAATCATACATCTAATTGGTTTGTTTTCATGTGTAAAGTTTCTCATGAATGTTTGAAGTTAGAATTATGAAATATAGGCTTCAAATAGTAATTTACAATAGATGCATGGTCTGATTAAAAAATGCATTGTTATTTTAAATTTTTTTTATTAAGACATTTACACAATATTTTTTTATTTTGATCTATTATTTATCATTAGGAATGGTTTTATTTTCACCCATAAAATATTGTCACCCATAACCATAAATGTGGTATGTATTTTATTAATAATAGAAATACCCTATTGATATACCTATAAAGGTTTTTACTACTATATATGGGAGATATCTTATAGTGATTCGTGTCATTATTAAAGGTAAAATCTGAATGTTATGAATCTTAATGATATGAATTACATGGTAACCAAATTTTTCATATTTCTTATTAATTGAAAGAAATTTTTTTCATTTTTAGGTAAATATTATAAATTTTTTGTATATTATAGGATATGTAAAATATACATATGATTGATAACAATTCTATTTTTGAAATAAGGGTTCATATGTGAGTTATAATACAAATATAATTGTTGGTATTCCTATAAAACATGGTTTTGAATAATCTATAGAAAAAGAGTGTAACATGGTGTCTAACATCACTTCTATCTTCAAAAACAATTTCACATATTTGTTTCAAGAAATTCCAAGCTCTTTAACCCTATGTCAAAATCCAGTGATTTCATAACCTTGGATATTTTGAGGAAAGATATTTTTACACAAATTTAGAAATCCATGTCACAATTAAATGAAAGTAAAGAATAAGAATTTCCAAAGAAATTATACCATAAAATAATAAATAAATTTTGGTTACAAACCTATTTATTACCACATTTTTTCCCACACAACATCAAATTGAGAACCAAGACCAATAGTCACTTGTTTACCCCAAGTTTTTTCTTTTCATGTTACCCTTTTGTAAAATGATAACTTTTCAGAAATCATAATTGATTACATTAAAATGTTGAGTTCCCATTATGAGAATTATCTATAACATTATCCTTTGATTATGAATATATTATGTGTATTAATTTATTTATTTATTTATTATTGTCACGCCTTGTTCCCCGAGACCCTTGTCGTGACTAACACAAGCCCGCCTTCCATAGGCCAGGGGCTGGCGACTAGCACCAAAGGTAAAAATCTCTAAAAACTAAGAAGGCATTGCCTTTATAAACTACAAACACACACAACAGAGGATGATATGGAAGTAAACACTATGTAAAAACTGTATACAAACCGAGTTTTGAAAAGTAAAAATTGCAGAAAATACAAGCCCAACTGTAATGTACAAGTACAACTAAAAATGGGACAAAACATATGAATGGTGAAAGAAGATCCTAGATCATCTACCATGAATCCTACCGGAAGGGTAGGTAAATATGACCTCCTCAACACTCCACATCCGTTAGAATCCTCTGTATACAGTCTCTTCGTAAGGTCCACCTCCGAGTATAATCCAGTCCAGGCGCTCTCAGCCTCTTTCAACATTGTCTGTCGTCTGCATCCTACACAATGAGGTTCGGGAATAGCCCGTGCAGGGGATGTGTATAACGATACTCTGTAGGGACATTGAGACTCTCAAGGTCTCACAAAACCCAACAAAGATAAACCACAAATTATGAAAATTGAAAGATAGCTCCACATAGGTATATGCCCATACATATACCTATGTTATCAAGTAATTCATCTCATTCACGTGGAAACACAAGAGTTGTTGACTCATCTCACATAGGTATAAAACTTTAGTAGAGTAATAGAGATGATCAGATGTAGTCACTGTTTCATCTGAGCTGTCAGACCCACACAGGATCTAGAACCATCTAAGTTGTCGGAACCTCACATGATCCAGGACCAGCTATTCTATCGGGCCCACACAAGATCCAGGAACAGAAGTCAGAACTGTCGGACCCACATAGGATCCAGGAACAGTCATCAGAGCACAGCCAGCCACAGGGTTTTCACAAAGTATGCTTGATTCCTGGAGGGTTTTCTCCTCAAGAAAAGAGTTGATATATCAACTACCACATCTTCCCATGTTGATGTATCTCGAATTTCTGTCACGTCAAATTGAACACAACGTGACAGACGGTGCGTCAATTAGATGCTCGGTCTGAAAGTTATTGGCATTTCCGTTCTGAGGGACCGGTTGGATTTAGGTTCAACCCAGCCTGACCATACCCCAAATGCATCCAAAACTCAAGTGGGGTATTCCAAAAGAACCTTCTCTCTCCAATATTTCCATCACCGCAGACGGTTCGCCAATCGGGCAACCGTAGCCCATGTTATGGGAGAAAATGTGGAAACATACCAAAACGGGTCTGGACTGCGGTCTGACCCGGTCTGCGGGTTTGACCCAGCCCTCAGGTCCAACCCGGCCAGCAGGTCCGACACGGCCGGCGGGTCCGACCCGGACTGAAGGTCTGACCCGGTCGATGGGTCCGACCCGGCCTACGGGTCCGACCTGACCTGCGGGTCCGACCCAGCCCATGTTGTGTCCGGCCCGTCAGCCCGGGGGGTCCACCTCGGCCGCGTCTAGGGGGGAAGGCCGCGCGCCCCCTGGTAACCCAAACAGCATAGTTGTTCAGGTGGGAGGAAAACCGACACCAAGTGGCATCGGTCTTTACCACGCGGGACCCAGCGGGGTCCCGCTCCTCCTGACTGGCCGAGCAGCCAGCCACTCCCGTGCGGCACCGTTGCACCGCGTTGCGTACGGTGACCCGGCGGCTCGGGTCACCGGTCTTCTTCACGGACGGCTCTAGCCGGCCGATATTGTACTGCTATGACCAAGGGGTGCGGCCCCCCTTTGGCCACCACATGGTCCCGGTTGCATCATGTCTTCTCCGGTGTCCCGGTGGCTCGGGCCGCCGGCTTCTTCTGCGGTCGGCCTTGCGTCAGCCGCCGCTGCACCTTTGCAATCCAACGGTCATGACCTTCTCTTCCGGCAGTGCAGTTGCGCCCCCACCATCCATGCAGTGATGACCGTCCCACCAACTGATGACGAACTTTCCGCGAGTCACGAGACAAGTTCTGGTGGCCCGATTATCACTCCAGAAGAAGTCGTGCATTCCTTGGGTCGTCTCCATCAATATGAAACTACTGATGACGGGTAACACTCAACTAAGACTCATGTCGTGTTGAGCTTCATAATCCACAAAGAAGGTGGAGGGGTTAGGCCGTGTTTGTTCAGCCCGTGCCCTTCGCGTTAGGGTGATATCAAGAAGCTTTGATTCTTAATCTTAGAAGCAAGGTGAAGAACGTGCAACAATTATCAAGTTCAAACCCCTACCTCGCATTTGTTGTTTGTAGACAATGTCTTGGGAAGGCGGATGTTAATTTTTTTATATCAGAAATGAAGAATCCGAGGATGGAATCATTGGAATTATTTAAGGATGGAGCTCCCTTCTTTGTTTCGGTTGAATGAGGAAGAAGGTGTCCATCGTTGAAGGATGAAGCATTCTTCGTTCTTCGGTGGTCTTTCTTTGTTGGAGAGTTCTTTACTCCTCAATTCTCACTTCCAACAAATGAATGATGCCAACCCCAATGAAATAATATATTTTCTCTTATTTTAATTGTTGGCATGAATTCAAATATAGAAATAATTAAGGGGGGATCTACTTAATTAATTCTTGTGTGTAGGAATAAATTAATTAAGGGAGTCCAAGTGGTTTCTCCACCTTAAATGGGGGTTCCAAGGGGTTACAAGCCCGAGTAGTCCCCACTAAAAATATACCTTCAAGGGAGGTTATATTTGGGTGGGCCCCACCACCATAACCTCTCATGGGAGGTTATGGTGTGGTGGCCCCCACTTCTAACATCCTCTTGGAGGTTTTAACCACCAAGAATAAAAATAAAGTCACACTTTATTTTTATTTAAATTAAAACATTAAAACTCAAAACAAACTTTTATTCCCGACCATCTGCTATCGAGGTGAAAGTCTTCTTAAGCGAATACCAGCACTGCGAGTTCAGCAGTGCCCTTGAATTTCAATTCTGAGCACCGGTTCAAAAGTTATAAAAACCTGCTTGTATGTTTACTGAATTTACATGAAAAAAACGTCAAAAATTGATTCTGGGAACATGAGGCCTTGGAATCAAGCGCCGTAAATTTTCACAGACTCGTAAAAATCTCATGTATTTAAGATAAAAATTCTACGGAATTTCTGGTTCTTTACATTCTCCCCACCTTAGAGATTTACGTCCTCGTAAGCTATAACTCAAACTATGGGAACAAATGGGGTACTGAGCACGCATCTGAGTCTCCTGCTCCCATGTTCTCTTCTAGAGGTTCCCATGAGGCCAGCGTATGCGCACCAGAGGTATCGACCGTCCATGTAGGACTCGCTCATGTCGATCCTCAATCTCCACTGGAACCTCCGTAAATGTTGCCTCATCATCAACATTTAACTCACCATGGTCGATGATGTGGGAAGGGTCGTGCACGTATCTGCTCAGCTGAGATATGTGGAAGACGTCGTGCACCTGGTGAAACTGAGGTGGAAGAGCTAAGTGGTACGCCACCTTGCCAACTCTACTCACTGATCGGTAGGAAGTGGGCTGACTTGGTGAGTCGGTCGACGATCACCCAAATCGAGTCATGAACCCTAGATGTACGTGGAAGACCTATCACGAAGTCCATGGATATACCATCCCACTTCCACTCTAGGACCTCTAAAGGTCGAACCAAGCCTGTTGGTACCTGGTGCTCTGCCTTCACTTACTGACAAGTGAGGCACCGTGACACAAACTCTGCTACTGTCTTCTTCATACCTGGCCACCAGTGCTGTCGTTGAAGGTCCCGGTACATCTTCACCACTCCTGGATGTACTTATAGAGGGGACGTGGATAAATACCTAAGAACTTCCTCCTGAAGTGAAACTGGTACTATAGTACGTCCTCTGAAGAGAATGGCGTGCTCCCATATTCAGAAAATCCATCAGGTGCCTGCCCTATGGATATCCGAGCACGTCATGTCACATAGTTAACGTCCCTGTGTTTCACTTCCCTGACTCACTGACAGAGTGGGGGAGTGACTGTAAGAGACTGTAGAAAGTCTGGTCCGTCTCTATCCACATAGGATAACTGTAAAGCGGCTAGCATCTCCATCGCCTCTCCTTGAAGTTGTATACCAATCCTCATGTTGAGCGCATCTGCAACAACATTACCCTTCCCAAGAGTATAGACTATCTCTAAGTCACAGTCATAGAAGAACTCAAGCCAACATCGTTGTCTCAGGTTCAGGTCCTTCTAAGATAATATATACCTGAGACTCTGGTGATCAGAGTACACGGAAAAACACTCACCCATCAGATAGTGTCGCCACATCTTTAAGGCGAGGACCACTACTGCTAACTCCAGGTCATGGGTAGCATAGTTCTACTCATGCTGTCTCAGATGCCGAGAGCCATACGCGATCACAACTCTCTCCTGCATCAAGACACACCCACGTCTGGTCCCTGATGCATCGTAGTAAACTACATACCCTACTCCTTCCTTTGGAGGCCTCAAGATGGGGGCACTAGTCAGCCTCTGCCTCAGCTTTTGAAATCTTTGTTGGCATCTCTCCGACCACACGAATGGTTACCCTTTCCTTGTCAAGGGTGATAGTGGTGCTAAAACTCTGGAGAAGTTTGGAATGAACCTTTTATAATATCCATCCAAACCCAGGAAACTTCGTACCTTCGTCACACTCTTGGGTGGCTCCCAAGAAAGTACCACCTCAATCTTTTCTAGATCCACAACAACTCAAGCCTGTTAGATGATGTTTCCCAAGAAGTGAACCTCTCAAATCCAGAACTAGCACTATGAGAGCTTACCATAAAGCTGGTGCTCTCGGAGTGTGTCCAGTACTACCCGCAAATGGTAGGCATGCTCCTCCTCAGTAGTCGAGTAGATCAGAATGTTTTCAATAAAGACTACAATAAACCGATCAAGGTATGGGTAGAATATACTATTCATGAGTCCCATGAACACTTCTAGAGCGTTGGTTACGCTGAAGGGAATAACCAATAACTCATAGTGGTCATACCGACACCTGAAGTCCATCTTCTACACATCCTTGTCTCGAACTCTGAGCTGGTGATAGCCTGATCTGAGGTCTATCTTTGAGAACCACCATGCTCCCTTCAGTTGATCAAAGAGGACTTCAATCCTCGGAAGTGGGTACTTTTTCTTCACAGTCACCTGTTTCAGGTGACGGTAGTCAACACAGAGCCTCAAGCTCCTGTCCTCCTTCTTGGCGAACAGAATTGGGGCTGGCCAGGGAGAAACACTGGGCCGGATGAATCCCTTCCCCTACAAGTCCTCTAGCTGTACCCTCACCTCGCGAAGCTCAATGGGAGCCATCCGATATACTGGAGTAGATATCAGTGACGTCCTAGGGTACAGGTCAATATAGAAGTTCACCTATCTGCGAGGGGGTAGTCCTGGAACATTGTTAGGTAAAACATCCACATATTGGTCCATCACTATATGATATATTAGACTGTAAACATCAACTACTGCGAGGGTAAGGATTGCCAACTGATGAGTGATCGGTTCCACCCTCCACCGAGTAAGTATGTCCTGTGCTGTAAAGGCTCCCTTCTCACTGGTGAAGGTGAACCTGGTCCCATACATGCGGACACACCGCAGTTTGAACCTAATATAGTAAATCTGAGCATGGATTGTAGATAACCAGTCTATACCAAAGATGACATCGTAAGGCCTCGACACTGCTACTAAGAGATCCTAGCCAAAGCTCTCGCCTCCTAGAGTAATCTCACACTGCTGGCACCAATGCGTAATCATTGAATCAGATTCTATAGGAGTCTCTAGCTGTAATGATCAAACTAACGGCACCTTTGGAATCTCTGAGATCTGAATGAGGGATGTGGCAATGAAAGAGTGACTGACACCTGGGTCTATAAGAACTGGAGCTAAGGTAGAGTGGACACAGATCATACCTCGAATCATCTTCGGAGCGCCATGGTTATATGCATTAGCTTCCTGGAGCTGAATTCTCCCCTGTCCACCTTCTCCTTGCGGTCTGGTTGGACCTCCTAGTGGTGGTGTTGGTAACACCTCGAAACATCGCCCACCGCCAGCTGCTCGACCAGCTCCTCTGCCACGTCCTCCTACTCCCTGCAGACCACCTTGATCGAATCTTTGTCTCTTCCAGGGAAGTACTTCAACCATATATTGATCATCTGTGTCCTGAGGTCATCCACCAGATGGTATGGTCCACTTGGACCTCTGCGACATCTCTCTTCTTCCTACTGCAGAAGACTCTGCTACGTGATTCCCAGGGGTGGTCCTCACATCTAGTGACTGCTCAGCAAGGAAAATCTCTACTAGGAGGGCTCTCTCTAACACCCATTCCTGCATCGGGATGCTGAGTGAGATCATCGACACTCGGATCTCTTGCGTGATCCCCTGATCAAAGGTCCAGGCCCTGAAGAATGGGTCCCGCAACATATCAATGGAGTAACGTGAGTGGTTGGTGAACCTCACTGAGTACTATGTTATTTTCATGTCACCCTATTGTAGATGTTTTATCTCCAAGATTTGCACCGCACATAGGGTGGCTGGGACGAACTCCGCCCAAAATAGTCTCTTGAAGTCAGCTCAGAGTAGTGTCGCCTTGTCATGCACCTGGAACATCAGGATCCACCATCTGTCTGCTGCTGCCTGAAGGAGACTTGCGGCAAGGATCACCATGATGTTTGCTGGTGTCCCTACTAGCCTAAAGACTCTCACCACAGCCTCCAGCCAATCCTCAGCTACCTGCGAGTCCATCTCACCCCTAAACCTGGGTGGGCTCTGGCACTGGAACTCGTGAAGTGCACTCAAGAGGCGTGCACTCTCTGCTGTTGGGGCTGGTTCTATCAGTGGCCCAATGGGTAGTGGTATCGCTGGTGCCTCCGCTGTAATGGGGCCCTGCACTGAGGCCTCGTCGCTCAGTAGGCTTCCATCTTGTACAACTCTCGGAACCTAGGATGGTTGTCTTTATGGAGGTATCCTAAAAAGAAATAGGTTTGTCATGGTCAATAAGATATACTTGGTGAGCTGACTCAAGAGATCACAAAGAAAACTCTTGAAACACACACACAATCATTGTTTTTGTGCACTGAGTTGGAAATCAGATGTCAATGTCCTGGTGTATGGATATGTCGGCCGCTGCCCCAACACTGGACTCCCTGAACTGAAAACCACACTTAGTACACTTAACACTATTGCTTCACAGAAAAGAATGATCAGAGTCCTAAGTGTTGCAGTATAACCGACTCCTCTGATACCAATTTTTCATGACCTGTTCCCCGGGACCCGTGTCGTGACTACCCCAAGCCCGCCTTCCATAGGCCAGGGGCTGGAAACTAGCACCAAAGGCTAAAATCCCTAAAAAATGGGAAGTAATTGCCTTTATAAACTGAAAACACACTCCACAGAGTACGAGTTGGAAGTAAACACTAAGTAAAAACTGTATACAAAAAGAGCGCTAGAATGTAAAAAGTGCTGGAAATAAAAGCCCAACTATAATGTACAAGTACAAATGAAAAAGGGAAAAATAGATGAATGGTAAAAGCAGCTCCTAGATAGTCCACCACATATCCTACCTAAAGGGTAGGTATAGATGGTCTCCTCAGCACTCCACATTTGTCAGACTCCTTCGTATACTATCTCGTCGCAAGGTCCACCTCCAGGTACTGTCCAGTCCTGGCGCTCTCATCTTCCGTCAGCATTGCCCGTCGTCTGTGTCCAACACAATGAGCTGAGGACATATCCTATGAAGGGGTGAGCATAACGATACTTATTAGGGATCCCGAGACTCTCAAAGTCTCACAAAATCCAACAAGGATAAACCACAAAGTATGAAAATCGATAGATAGCCCCAAATAGGTATATTCACATACATATACCTTAGTTATAAACTAATACATCTCATTCACATGGAAACACAAGAGTTGATTAATTACCTCACATAGGTATAAAACTTTAGTATAGTGATAGAGATGATCAGATGTAGTCACTGTTTCATCTAAGCTGTCGGACCCACACAGGATCCAGGACCAGCAGTTGGAACTGGTGGACCCACACAGGACCCAGGAACAGTAGTCGGAGCTATCAGAACCACAAAGAATCCTGGACCAACTAATTTGTCAGTCCCACAAAGGATCCTGGACCAGATATTCTGTCAGACCCACTCAGGATTCAGGAACATAAGTCAGAACTATCGGACCCACACAGGATCCAGGAACAGTCGTCAGAGCGCAGCCAGCCGCAAGGTTTTCACAATGTACGCTTGATTCTGGGAGGGTTATCTCCTCAAGCCAAGATTTGATCCATCAACTGACACATCATCCCAATTTTATGTATCCAAAAGTTTTTTCACGTCAAAAGTAACACAACGCAATAGACGGTGCATCAATCGGAAGCCCGGTCTGAAAGTTATTGGCATTTCCGTTCCAAGGGCCCGATTAGATTTAGGTTCAATCCAACCTGACTATACCCCAACTGGGTCCAAACATCAATTTGGGTATTCCAAAAGAACCATCTTGCTCCAAGATTTCTGTCTCCATAGACAGTTTTCCAATCGGACACCTGTAGCCCATGTTATGGGCGAAAAGGTGAAAATTGGCCAAAACGGGTCCGGACTGGGGTCCGACCAGGTATGTGGGCCCAACCTAGCCCGTGGGTCTGACCCGGCATGCGGGGGTGGCCCAGCCCATGTTGGGTCTAGCCCGACAGCCCGCAGGGGATCTGCCTCGGCCACATCCAGGGGTGAAGGTCGTGCGCCCCCGGGTAACCCAAACGGCATAGCCATTCCGGTGGGAGGAAAACCGGCACCAAGTTGAGACGTTTTTCATCACGCGGGACCCTGATGGGTCTCGCTCCTCCTGGCTGGCCAAGAGGCCAGCCGCTCCCACACGACCTCATTCCACATCACGTGGGACCCATGGGTCCCACTCCTCCTGGATGACTGAGCGGCCAGTAGCTCCCGCACGGCGTCGTTGCATCGTGCCTCCTTCGGTGACCCGGTGGCTCGGGTCGTCGGTCTTCTTCGTGGCCAGCTCGAGCCAGCCGTTGTTTCACCATTGCGTCTAAGGGTCACGGTGCTCCTTCGGCCACCGCGCCACGATGGTTGTGCCGCACCTTCTTCGGTGTCCCGACGACTCGGTCCATCGGCTTATTTCGTGATCGGCCTTGCGCCGGCCACTGCTACACCTTTGCAGTCCAACGGCTGTGGTATTCTCTTCCGGCAGCACGGTTGCGCATCCGTCGTCCATGCATTGATGATCATCGCACCAATCATCGGTGAACTTTCTACATTTCACCGTACGTGTTCCAGTGGCCCGATTCTCACTCCGGAAGAAGTCGCACATTCCTCTGGTCGTCTACATCGATCTACAACCATTGATGATAGGTAACTCTCAACCCGGACTCATGCCGTGTTGAGTGTCATAATCCACAAAGAATGTGGAGGGGTCGGGCTGTGTTTGTTTGGACCGCTCCCTTCGTGTTAAGATGATATCAAGTAGCTTTGATTCTTAATCTTGAGAGAAAGGTGAAGAATGTGCAACAATTATCAAGTTCGAACCCCTGCCTCGTATTCATTGTTTTTTGATGATGTCGTGGGAAGGTAGACGTTAATTCGTTGACATCAGAAATGAAGAAGACGAGGATGGAATCATCGGAATTATTCAAGGATGGCGCTCCCTCCTTTGTTCTGGTTGAAGAAGGAAGAAGGTGTCCGCCGTTGGCGGATGAAGCGTTCTTCGTTCTTTGGTGCTCGTTCTTCATTGGAGAGTTTTTTCCTCCTCAATTCTCTCTTCCAACAAATGAATGATGCCAAATCCAATGAAATAAAAGATTGTCTATTATTTTAATTGTTGTCACGAATTCAAATGGAGAAATAATTAAGGGGGGATCCACTTAATTAATTCTTGTTTCTAGTCATAAATTAATTAAGGGAGTCCAAGAGGTTTCTCGACCATAAATGGGGGGTTCCAAGGGGTTACAATCCCAGGTTGTCCCCACCAAAAATATCCTCCCAAGGGAGGTTATATTCGGGTGGGCCCCACCACCATAACCTCTCATGGGAGGTTATGGTGTGGTGGCCCAAACTTATAACCTCCTCTTTGAGGTTTTAACCAACAAGAATAAAAATAAAGTCGCACTTTATTTTTATTTAAATTAGAACATAAAAACCCAAATCTAACTTTTATTCCCGACCATCTGTCGTTGAGGTGAAAGTATTCTTAAGTGAATATCGGCACTGCGATTTCATCGGTTCCCTCAGATTTCAATTCTGAGTACCAGTTCAAAAGTTATAAAACCCAACTCGTACGTTTACTAAACGTACCCGAAAAAAACTTCAGAAATTTATTCCAGGCGCACCGAGCCTCAGAATCAAGTGCCGTAAATTTTCGCGGACACCTAAAAATTCCATGTATTTAGGAAAAAACATTTCCACAGAATTTCTGGGTCTTTAAAATTTTAAATGAATATTTTATAAACCTTATAGTATTAATATTAATTGAATATGGATTTATACTAATGGTATAACAAAATAGTATGAATATTGAGTTAAAGAGTTATCAAGTTTTCAATAGATCATGTACACGAACCATAACAAATCCTTTATATAGTTTTACCTTGTTGCTATTCAAGAAAATTATATCAGAAGAATTTGAAGAATATTTTATTTGTCATGGAATATATTACAACTATAAATGTTTGACTAAACACTAAGAAAACTGAATGTGCACACCAAAAAGAATGATACTATAGTTTTTGGATCATTTGATATGAATACCAGTGTAAATGATAATGGAGATCATATAGAAAAATGACAATGGAAATTGGGGATGAACTTCATGATTTTCCAAAGTTATTTAAGAAGTTAAATTGTTGGGCTAAAATACCATTTTATACTATTTTTACTAAATACACAACATTGTCTGCTATTTTGAAGTAATATAATTTAATGATGGTAGTGAATGGAGAAACACTAGCTTTAGAGAAATACTTGGTTTCTTTAATGATATGATATAATGCTAAACAAATGGTGTGATCAATGGGGAAGATCTCTATAAAATAAACGCTTTTCCAAATGATTACATATAGTTTTTAAGGACCATGACTCACTCATGAAATTCCCTAACTGTGGTGTGAATTTATATAAGAAATATGATTAAAGTCCTTTAAAATTAATATGATAAATTTCTCTCATTAAACTATATAGAAGAATATATGGATGTCTGGAAACTAATAGATAATTGAAATGACACGCAGATACAATAATTATTGATGAGAAACTATGCCATCTAGAAGACTCCCCTTAGTGGATGAAAATTTATTATGAGTATCCTTAATTTTGAAAATGTGTCGAGAAACTTTTGTCTTATGTTATGTATAGATAGAATGAATATTTTTTTTGTAAAAAGTTATACACACAGTATATGGCCAATTATATTGGTAAATTATTACTTTTTTATGCATAAAGTACAAATACATTATATTGTATCTTCTTATATCATACCAAAATAACCTAGTAATAATATTCAAGTATATTTAGATCCATTTATCAAATATCTAAAATTTAAGTGGGATATAGGTGTTATAATGTACAATACTATTAGAAGTGAATAATTCACAAATATGGCCATATTATACCAGATGATAAATGAATTTCCTATTAATGGAATTTTTTTGTCTATAGCGTTAAAGAAATGTTCAGGTGTCTTGTTTGTGAATAATACACAAACTCTGTTCAGTAGAAAAATTCCTCAAAAACTATGTTTTTAGAACATCATAAATGTTTACCTCAACGAAAAAAATTGATCCTAGACGAAAGTATTTGATGGGAATACCAAACAAAGTATAACACCATCTCCACTAATGGGTGATAAATTTCTCAATACGGTAAAAAAATTGACACTATTTTTGGAAAACCATTTTTAAAAATCCTTTAGAAATTATATTATAAATGGTTAGCAATTTTCATTGAATTACTGTACTATAATTTTCTATAAGTCAAACATTTTATTGATGTCGTGCATGTAGAAAAAATTTATTTTATGTTATTTTTGGAAAATTACTAAATGTTTCTAGAAAATAAAAACATGACATCAAGGATAGGTTAGACATGATTAGCATGGGTATAAGGGATACATTGGCATCATTGAAGGGTAAAATTAATACTTTTTTCCACTTATGGCTTATACTCAATACATGCAAGAAATTTTGTAATTTTTCATTTTCCTTAATGTTGTAAAATATCTATAGGGGTATTCATAAAACATGAATAATGTAATGTCAATGAATAATTTGAAGTCATAGGGACTAAAATCACATGACTTTCATGTTTTTATTCAATATTTGATGTTAATCACTTTAGGTTTCATTCCATGTAGAAATATTTGACATTTATTAACCAGAATCAGATTCTTTTTCAATTCCATATACAGTAACTTTATAGACCCTGTGAATTTTTCAATCCTGAATAAGGAGTTAATAGTATTATTTTGTTAATTAATGATGTTATTCCCACCATAACTCTTTTATACTAGGCTATACCTAATGATCCACTTAGTTAGAGAGGTTCAACTATGTGGTCTTGTCCATTACAGATTGATGTACCCCCATTGAATAGTATATAATAATTTTTAAAGGGTACATCATGAATCAAATTCATCTAGAGGGTTGTATTATAGATTGATATATTATTGATGAAGTGGATGAATTCTATACTGATTACATGTCCTATGTTGATAGCATCAGTCTCCCAAAGTCTAATCATATCGGATGCCTTATGGGATAAGGGATTTCTGGAAGTGATGTTGTTTCAACTACCATTACATAGTGGGAGAAATATTGAATTTAAATTTTATATAATGGTGATGATATTGAACTATACATTGAATCCTACAAAGAAATTTTTAAACATTTGAATCTATCATGGGGTGAAGGATGGATATCAAACACACATAAAAAATAGTTTATAGGATGGTTTCAATATAATATTTATAAGGAGTTGTCTAAAATCAAAAAATAGAGTGCCTAATTAATTCGATGGCTAGCCATGGGATGAAATAAAAATGTTATATGTTACACTAGTTTTCTAATTAATTGTTATATGTTCTATAAACAAGAACATTATTATTTCAGTATGATACGGAATAGTGGAGTTATGCTGGTGGCCGAAGTGATAAACATATCTAGTTATAATCGTAAAAACCTAATTAATATGAATATGTTATATTTTGTTAATAATCTAATAGATATACGATATGGATTATACAGCATTTCATGATTCAATTTTCCATTATGAATGGGATAACAATAGAAGTGCAATGAAATTTGGTGAATGGGCTTCATAAAGGTGGTTTTCATTGGGGATGTGGAAAAGGATGAGTTGGTCATAATGGTATCACAAGTAGTGCAGGTATTTTAAATCTCACATACAATAAACAATAATTATTCAATTATCCTATTGGTGACTAAAACAACTATAGTGTCAAATGAAAAATTGAATCATGGATGACCCTTTCATTGGGAGATCACAATAATTTCATGGAAATCCCAGTTTTGAAATTTTATTATATGTTAAAGGGGACCAGAAATAAGGGATTTAGATTTTAGATAGAGGAGAAAAATACCTTCAACATTTAAATAAAAGAAAGAGAGTTCAATAAGAAGTTTAATATTTTTTAATATAATTATATTTTCATCATAAAATTAAGTGATCTCTACTATATTTATGTAAACTAAATTATATGTGTGACTACTCAAACAATCAATGACTTACACACATGATTATGTTACCAATATTAGGTAATAATATTTAGTTGATGTTAAAACTATAGATTTATTAAGGGATCAACACCATGATGATGAAAAAACAAGAATGACATAGCACCACAGTGTTGACTAAAATTGTCAAGTAAATAATTAAGGGTATAAAATTTAAGGTTTCATGGAATCAATGTGGGAAACCTGTTGACCCAAATAAGTCATTGTTCATTTGTAATATTGGGGTCACAATGAGGTTGAATATGTTTATTGATATAGATTTTTGGTCCCATGTATAGCCTATAACAAGGGAAACCCTTTGGTAAGATATTGAGGTAATGTTATGATATACTTTCCAAATTTTAATGAAAATATATATAATAAAATATTTATTTAATTTTCATTATCCCTTGAAAATGTATTTTATTTTAGATTATTTTCATAGTAAATATGTATTAATGGCCACTGGAAAATCCCATAGAGGTTTCCGTACAATTGATATCATGTTTTATCATAGGGATGCTGAGGGGGAACTAAATCCCCACTAACCAATTAATTATACACACATTATCAAGTAAGAGACATTGAATTCATTCATTAGTTATTGTGAAGTGAACTCATTTTAGGTGAATTAAATTAAATAACATATTATTTTACCTTATTTATTTTATCTAATTTCATTCAAAATTGTTAATTTATGAAAACAATTAAGTGATAAATATAAACAACATGCATCAAAACAAATATACCCCTATCAAAAACCAAGGATGGGGTACGCTTCACTAGAGGAGAAAATGGTTTGTATATTAAGTCAAGAAAAAATGTTTTATTTGATATGAAACAACATATGTACCTTTTTTATATGAATATTGATGAATCAAACCCAAAATCCACTTATATCCCATATCATTTGATATAGAAGGAAGCTCGCGTAAATCAGGTGGGTAAACTAGTTCATGAAAATAGAAAACCAGTATAGGAAATATCTGAAAGTATTATATAATAGTAATTAATTATTATTTATAAAAATGATAAAGATAAATATCTATTATGTTCATTTTTTATAAGGATTAGAAAGATGATTTGGTAGTGACCATTCTTGAAGAAAAACTTGTTTTAGTAGCCTTAAAGCGGGAGGAACAATACGGTCACATCAGATGTTTAGTTTTTGTAGTGTCTCCTAAAGTATATTTCAAGAAGAAAAAACCAAAATAAGATACTTTTCAGATAAAAAAAATTATTGTAGGTGAAAATATATGCTTTGAATTATATTATTTTATGTTCTATTTTGGTAGACCAATATATACAAAAGGATCAAGCCTTACTGAAAGTAGAAAAATGATCAGCACTTGCACAACCAAATGAACCCACTAGTTTTTAGATTAGTCATTCCCCTAAACCACATACCTTACCTAAGTTAATTTATTTATTTATTAATATTTATATAAAATATAAATCAAACAAACTATAATTACTTTATATTACTAAAAATTTATAGGATATAGTTATATGTTATTTCTATTTATCAACACCCATGCACCACCTTTTTGAGAGGGGTATGGTGTATAATATCATAGGAGAGATACTACACAACAAAGAACCCTCAAAATATTACATGAGAGTGGGGTACCTCAATATCTAATCACTTAATTTCATATTCCACTTGGATATATGGATATAACAATGGTAAAATATGCAATTGGAAGTTTCATAGCATGGGCATCTAATTTTATAAGATACATGAGGTATATCCTTAAAAAAATTCAAATAAAAAACCTATAACAGTTTATAAAAAAGGTTTAAAATGAGGTATGTTATTAAAAATAGATAAAATTATGGGTAAATGGATGTTTATATCAAGACAATGTAGTGAATCAACTGAGAAAACAAAAAGACCTTCTATAAGTACCTTCTCCCCACCAGTTCCACTACAACATATATTATCATTACAACTTCAATAAAACACCACATCCAAATATAGAGATGTTTTCTATATTTCATATAAATAAGAATTAATTAGAACTATCATTATAAATTTTGTTTTTATTAATAGTATAAATGATATTTTCATGATTGAATGGCTAGTTGTCTCCGTTTTGAATACATATATAATGTAAATTTTCATAATATGTCTTTCCAAAAAATGATCCAATATATTAATTAAATTTAATAGAAATTCATATTTTATATAATAATTTAAATTACTATTATGTAAAGGAAAAACCCTATGAATCCAGATTTGAATTAATTAATCCTTGTATCATTTGTAAGGAAAAAAATTCAATAGAGTTAGAATAAATTGATAAAATAAAATATGAGATAAATTAAGCATTTGAGATGAAAATAATAGAATACAAATTCTCTTTGATGGCTACAATTTAGGGGTAAAACTCTAAAATTTAATTATATAAAATCTAATATTATTTTTTCGTTAATTATTATTTTCGTAATTTAGGATTCACTGTATATTGATTATAATTAATCTGGATAACCCAAATATTTATTTTTTGGATCCAATGCATAGATTTCAAACAAACCAAATACACATGATGCATATTGTGAATTTTTAGTGAACTAAAATCAATATTTTATAAATAAACATCACATGATTTAGTCTATGTCTTAACAAGAATTGTTTTATGATAAGGTGATTGGTAAATATATGCTAAATAATTGTATGAGGACGGTGATTGAAAATAAAAAGCCTATGTATTACTTAAAATGGAAACCAATTAAGGTATATATAGAAATATTTAACTATCAAAACATATTAATAATTAATTTAATTATTTTTTTAAATGTTTCTGCAGAGTTTTAGGAAATATAACACTAATAATTGTGCATATTATATTTTAAAATTTATGAATGATATCATATACCATCAAATGACTAGTATCCCTAGATAGGTATGTCCTAAAGGTAATTAAAAATTCATTAAAAATATTTCTTAATCATTTTTCTATCTATATTTTCTTCACACTACCAAGATTTAAAACAATCTATATACTCAAAATAAGAATTAAATTAGTTTAGATATGATATGGATTCATACAAGGTGTAACACTATTTTTCAACATCAACTTTAGGTGATTACCTACTATATTTTGGATCTATTATCGTCTATGATGATGGAAATGTATTTGGGGTGTGAAAAATTAGTATATTAATTATTATATGTTATTTTTGATCTGTTTCTCATAGATATGTGTAATGGATGAAATCAATTTGTTTAGAACTGATTATAAAGAATTCATAGTGTCAAACTATGTACAAACATCATGAAGAGGAAACTTCCAACCATGGATTTAGTTAATTTTCTCATCATTTTATCTACTTTTTTGGTTAATTTTTTATCATTTTTATCTGATAATTATTTATTAAATCTACACATTAGTTCAAAATAAATGCCACATGATAAAAACCATGAAAAAAATTCAGATTATTTTGATAATTTCTGAAAATGATTCATTAGACATTTTGGGAATGTATGAGTTGAAATCACATCAATATAACTTAGGATGTTGTTGGTATGACTTGAAGTGTGTGTTTTCATTAAAAAACTTCCATTTTAGTTTAAAATACATGTCAAATATCCAAAAATGAGAAAAAAATCTCAAATTGTTTTCAAACATTAGGAAAAAGATCCTTAATTCATTTTTCACATTTAGGAATTGACCTCACATCAATCCAACACACGGCGTATTTGAAATGACTCAAAGTGCATGATTTCAATACAAAATTTCCATTTTAGTTTGAAACACACATCAAATATCCAAACTCTCATATTATTTTCAATATTAATTAAAATGATCCACAGTTCATTTTTTATGTGCTATAATTTATAGAACATAAATATAACACTTGATGTAGTCAGTATGACTAAAAGTTTGTGTTTTCACTACAAAAGTGTCATTTTAGTTTAAAACATGCATCAAATAGAAAAAATAAAAGATGTAACATCTGATCAATTTTAATATTTTGAAAAAATATCCATATTTAATGTTTCAAATATAGGAATTTATCTCACATAAATTCAGCACATGATGTGGTCGGTATGACTCAAAGTGTGTGTTTTCAATAAAATGTTTCATTTTAGTTTAAATCACACATAAAATAGAAAAAACTAAGTAAACAATATGGTATTATTTTCAAATATTATTAAAATGATAAATAATTAATTTTTAATATATATGAATTTATTGAACATAAATATTACATATGATTCTGTTGATATGTCTCAAAGTGCATGTTTTCAAAAAAATGAAATTTTAGTGTAAAATTTTCAAATAGGTAAAAATAATAAAACAAGATTAGGTTGTTTTAAAACATTAGGAAAATGGTTCATAATTAATTTTTCATATATAGATATTGATCTCACATAAATCTGACACACGATTTGGTTGATACAACTCTAAGTGAGTGTTTTCAAAACAAAAGTTCTATTTTAGTTTAAAACACACATCAAATATACCAAACCAATAAAATATGTTATTATTATTTTTCAAACATTAATAAAATAATCTATAATTAATTTTTAACATTTTGTTATTAACCTTACATAAATATGACACATTATGTGGTTTATATGAATAAAAGTCTTTGTTTTCAATACAAAAGTTCCAATTTAGTTTAAAACACACATCAAATATCCAAACACAAGAAAATCATCTCGGATCTTTTTTAAAATTTAGGAAAATTATCAATAATTCATTTTAGACATATAGAAATTTATTTGATATCAATCATACACATGATGGGTTTGATATGACTCTAAGTGCATGTTTTCAATAAAAAAGTGTCATTTTAGTATAAAACACACCGAAAATATCCAAATCTAAGAAAAAAGATTTGATTGTTTTAAAACATTAAAAAAATGATCAGTAATTTATTTTCAATATGTATTAATTGACCTCACATCAATATAACACATGATGTGGTAAATATGACTTGAAGGGAATGTTTTCAACATAAAAGTGCCTTTTAGTTTTGAAAACACATCAAATAACCAAAATAGGGAAAACAAGATCAAATTGTTTCCAAAAATTAGGAAAACAATAAATAATTAATTTTTCCCAACTAGGATTTGATCTCACATAAATCTAAAACATGATATCATTAGTATGACTCGAAGTGCCTATTTTGAATACAACAGTTTCATTATATTTCAAAACACACATAAAATAACCAAAATCAATCAAACATGATGTTATTATCTTAAAGATTTAGTAAAATGATCCATAAATAATTTTTAACTTGTAAGAATTTATTACACATCAATCTAACACACGATGTAGTTGATATGACTCAAATTATGTGTTTTCAGTACAAATGTTTTATTTTAGTTTAAAACACACATCAAATAGACAAAACTGAGAAAATTAATTAAGGTTTTTTTTCAAAAATTAGGGAAAAAATACACAATTCATTTTTCACATGTATGAATTAACCTCACATAAATCTGACACATTATTTGGTTGATATGACTCGAGGTCTATGTTTTCAATACAAAAGTGCTATTTTAGTATAAATCCCATATAAAATTTCTAAAACTAAGAAAATGATATTAAATTATTTTCAAAAATTAGTAAAAAGATATATAATTAATTTTATACATATAGGAATTATCCTTATATAAATACATAATAGAATTTGGATGGTATGACTCAAAGTGTGTGTTTTTAATACAAATGTGTCATTTTAGTTTAAAACACACATCAAATAGAGAAAACTGAGCTAATGAGTTTGGATTGTTTTCAAACATTCGGAAAAAAAATCCATAATTAATTTTTCAAATGTAAAAAATAATCTAACATCAATATGGAACATGATATGGTTGATATGACTCAAACTGATATTTTTTAACACAAAACTGTCATTTTAGTTTAGAAAACACATCAAATATTTAAAACCAATAAAATGAGCTCATATTGTTTTCCAAATTTAGTAAAATGCTTCATAATTTGTTATTGACATGTACTAATTGACCACATATCAATCAGATGCAAAAACGTTTTTTATATGACTTGAAGTAAATATTTTCAATACTAAAGTTAAAATTTAGTTTAAATCACACATCAAATAGCCAAAACCAAGAGAACAAGCAGAGGTTTTTCTTAAGAATTAGGAAAATGATCTATAATTTATTTTTAATTTTTAGGAATTTACCTCACATCAAAATATCACATGATGTGTTTCTTCAAAAAAAATATCACATGATGTGGTCAATATGACTTGATGTTCATATTTTCAATACAAAATATCAATAATAGTTTAAAACACACAATAAATATCCAAAAATATGAAAACAATATCATATTTTTTTCAAAATTTTGTAAAGAGATCTATAATTAATTTTTTAGATTTAAAATTTGCATCACATGAATCTGAAATAAGATGTGGTAGATTCGACCTGAATTGTGTGTTTTCAATACAAAACTTCCATTTTATTTAAAAACATCAAATATCAAAAACCAAGAAATTAAGATTTGAATGTTTTCAAACATTAAGAAAATAATGCATAATTCGTTTCCCTGTATAATAATTGAACTCGCATCAATAAAATATATTATGTAGTTGATATGACTCCAATTTCATGTTTTTAATACAAAATTTCTATTTTATATTAAAACACACAACAAATATCCAACACCAAGAAAATTAGCTTGTATTGTTTTCAAACATTATGAAAATTATCCATAATTCATTTTTCACATGTATGAATATGCCAAAAATCAATTTGACACAAGATGTGGTCTGTATGAATCAAAGTACATGTTTTCTATATTAAATTTCCATTTTAGTTTAAAAAACATCAAATATGAAAAACCAGGAAAACAAGCCTGATTTATTTTCAAAAATTAAGAAAATGATCTATAATTATTTTTTAAATATAGTAATTAAAATCACAAAAATACAACATATTATGTAGTCTATATAACTCAAAGTGAATATTTTCAATACAATAGTTTATTTTAGTTTAAAATGTACATCCCATCACCAAAACTGAATAAATGAGATCATATTATTATCTCAACATATTATCATCTATTAAAAAATTAATTTTCTTATAATTTTTATCTTATACTTATTTGGTTAATTTTCACAAACATAATTCATGAAGATGAACAAGAAATTTTGTGATAATTGAAGTCTTGTACTCAAAAAGAAATCCCTTTTGAATTGGTTCCCATCCACAGTGTCTATTTTATCACCACATATGAAATCCAATTCAGTATTACCTAATTTTGAAAAAAAATAATAAATGGTTTGATATATAAGAATCAACCGTAACTCAATATGATACATGGTGTTCTTGGTATGAATCAAAGTATATGTTTCATGATTAAAATTGAAACTTTCTATTTAATTTATTTATTTATAGTATTACTAACATATGAATTTTTTCTTATATAGTTGTATTCTTTTTCTTAGGCTGCAGTGCTTTTTTTGGCAACGAATATCATGACTGGAGATTGGGGGTCAAATAAAAATGAACATTGATGTTTTTAAATTTCTATGATGATTTTTAAAAACTCATGAACTAATTTTTTAAATGACTATAATATACTATTTTTTCTTGTATTTCTGTTGAAAATTTTATTTAAATTAAATTCTATATTTTCTACTTTAATTTCTATGTCTAATCCTAGTGTGTGATGTAATTATAAGAGCACATTGTAGAATTATTCCCCTTTATTAGGTCTAGAAAAATTACTGATAATGGGATCATTTATCATTGCTATTAAAAGCAGTCATAATGGGATCCTTTATCATCAGTATTAAAAGTGATGATAAAGTGACCCTTTATGGGTGCTAGAAAAAGTGATAATAAATGCATCAGTTATCAACGTTGATTTAGGATCCCTTTTTCAGTACTTTTTCTAGCCCTCATAAAGAGGTTAATTTATCAACAATTTTTTAGAATTTATAATGTATCCATTTATCAGTTCTTTCTATCAGTGATAAATGCCAAAGGCTTTTAATTGCTCTCCAATTGAAAGTGTGTTTTTGAACTGACAATGTCGAATTTTAGCATTGTTAAAGGCTATATTTGTTTTAGTTAATCACCATTAATAATATAAAACATCTAAACGATACATTACTAAAAAATAAAATAAACTTTATATATGATTTATCAAAATATAGGATTATACCAATATAAATACAGATTATTAATATTCCATTTTACATAATAAAATCTTATAAGAATAACCATGACCTATATATCAAAGAGATTACTCTGATGTGACTCCAAGGTAACCGTTCGTGCATCAAAATCTCAGTTATTTCAAAATGAGAACTTATATAACACCTGAAGAATAAGAAGAATCATTTACTTTTCATATATAATATAAAAACAAATCTATAAACACACCCTAAGTGTGTATGTAGGGTGTGAGTGAAATGTTAGTATGATTATAACATCTATAGGTTTTATTAAATATACACTTTAAAATTAAATTAAATTCTTTGATAGATTTTGTGACATGCATTTCACAGTTCATATTTCTATATACACAACCCCATTTTTTCTTTTAGTGTATGTAACATTTATTTACTTTTATAACTTGTGTTATACACTTGTCCATGTCTTTATAGACAACAATATATTATTAATATTATTATATAAAAGGATAGTTATCACCCAGACATTAGAATAGAGGGAATACATAAGATTAACTAAATTATGAAAATATGGTTTACACATGTTAATAAAATGAATTCATTGGTTAACAATTAATTAGAAATGAAAATAAAAACCAAATCAAAATAAAGGAAATGTTTTTATAAAAAAATGATTTTTATGCACCTGATAGCATTTTATACTAATAAATTAAATTAATTACCATTATTGGATAATATTACTTAAATATATATATTATATATTCAATCTAATATTTTTATATTCATATAATATATTTTATAAGCATAAGATAAGAATAAATACAATTTTTATCCATAAATTTTGATGTGTTTATAAATATTATTTTAAAAAATAAACTTCATTTTCTTAATTGAAATATCAAAATTTACTTTGGGTGAAATTTTAAGATTTTTTGGAAAATATAGAATTTTCAGTGAATAGTGGAAAATAATAATTTTTGTAAAACCAAATCATTTCTATTAATATATTAAGTAATTTAAGAGTTCCAATTTATTTTGAATATGTTTCATAGAAACATATGTATTGTTTTTTGATATTTAATTCCATTTATTAATTTTTAATCAACTTTATATTGGTTTTTAATAAATGTTTTTTTTTTATACAAAGACAGGTTTTTCTAAAAAACTATTTTGAAATGCATAATGTTTCACATTTTTAATTAATTAAAATAATCCATATAAGGGGATTTTATAAATTAAATTTATATTATATATATAATTATATGTTATTTTATTTTCATTAACTTATTATTATTATTATTATTATAGTTAATATAGAATTATCTTTTTCTAAAACAAACACTCTTATTAAAAACTTGTTGTGTTGCTGAAAATGCGGGAATAATATTAAATTTAGTTTTTCAATACAGGTGAATGGAATTAGGTTAAATGTAGTAGATATTTTGAATAATAATAATATATATTATCTAATAATTTAAACTTTATTTTTTTTACCATAATTATTAATGGAAACATTTAAAATTAATTATCACAATTAAGGTTAAGAGAATGTTTTGTGCATTACATGTGTTTGAATTAAAAGAAATTTTATACACACATGGTATATTCTATTTAATGAATTTAAATTAATTTTTAGAATAATTTGGTATGAATTATCTAATAAATATCATTTTCATAATAATATCAAAGGATAAATTACCAAGGTAAATAAAAAGATACAAGTTACCTTCGTAAAAACTATAAAGATAAAATTGAGTAAACATAATGACTAAGGAATAACATAATAAAAATGTATTTTTTTGAGGTATTCATATATCAATACATCCTTCAAATTAATTATTTTTCAGTTTTGGAGCCACATTAGTTAATGGAGTCCTTTGAATAGTGTTTATGTTTTTTATTTACAAGATTGCCACTACTCCTCCATTATAAAAGGGCATTCGCTCTCCCAACATTTTCACTGCTCTCAATCATTTTTCCTCTTCAAAAAACTAACCAAATATCTTATCTGATTCCTTTATATCATTTTATAAGCCTTAATTTTTGAATAATTCCAACAAATCAAGTCTGTTTTTTCAAACAAAAAAGATGTTACCTGAAGAAAAGGTAACATTATTAACGTGCATTTTATTTTATTTCATTCTCAAACCCCTTAATTTTATTTATATAATTATTATAAAATAAACATAGTATACTTAATATAAGAAGATTTTTATATGATAAATGTATAACCAATACCCACACACGCATCTATCAAATGGGTTGCAAAATCATCATCTATGTGTATGGTGGACTACTACCTCACTAAACGATGTTGTTCAGTTTTCCATTACCACATATCATGGTTGGGAATAATGATGGAAATTCTATTTATATATTATATTTATGAAATTTATAATATATTTATCACTATTTAATCATTATATCATATAAACCCAGTTTACATTTCATACCTTAGGGGATATGATAACATCACTCATGTGTACGGTGGACTGCCGCCTCATGAAGCTATGTGAAGTCTTTTTCACTAACATGTTACATGGAAAGTAATAAGGTATCTATAATTAATATATATTATATACCTGAAATAATTATGATATTAATGACATAAATATATTTATATAAATATAATATATCATTTTCTTTATTACCTTTTCACATACTAAAAAATTGAGTATGTACGTTCTACCATCTCTATGGTCATAACATTGATTTATTTTTTTTTAAAAATGTTTCCTAATTTAATTTAATTATATAATTTTTGTATAAATATGATAATTATTCCATTATTATTCTTCTTTATATGTTTAAATAATGACCTCATTAACCTTAGTTGACATACCAAAGTCCGTTTTGACACATAAGCTGAATATGGTCAAAACATCTGACATCAACTTAATTGAATTAGTAGTTGTATATAACATGTTAATAAAGTAAATAAAAATAATAATGAACATGTAAAAGTTTATAAAACAAGTAACGAATTAACATAATTTTTTTATTTAGTGAGATAATGAAAAAGAGTGATTAATCGGACTCAAGGTAAGGGTTTTTCTCATCTCACTTTTATTTTTGTGAGATACATGTCCAATTCACCACTTATTTTTATTATGTGGTGTATATAATTCCCAGGATTTTATTTTATGATTCCTATAATTATATTTATTTTTATTTAAATATACATGTATTGTATCTATTTTATGGGGTTTACTTTTAAAAGTTTCCAAATGGTAAGGGATTTTTGTCATGATTTGCCTTTACTGACACGGTTGTTATGTTATACACTAATCTTCTATTATAATGTGTATATAGTACCACTTTGAAATGTTAGATAATGAATATCATTATTTTTTATGATATTATATGTTACGTTTAATGTTATTTCTTCATGGTTATTATAATTCAATGTCACAAACATGGTAAGAGTATTTTTTTTACAATCTCATCATTCATTGGGATTGTGTATAATTAAGTTTCCAATGTTTAAATATTATAATTATCATTAAATATGTTCTCCTATGTTTATTAATGATAATTAAAAGTAATTATACCATCATTTACACTCTATGGAATATAAAATGTTTGAGAATATTTTTCTATGGAAATTTGGATTCATGTGTCTCTTCGGTCAGAAATCTGTGTTCTTTCAAAATATTTTTTTATAAAAATATTTTATAAATGTTTTAGAATGATATATTAAGAAAAGTTTCAATGGAAAATAATTAACAATGTTTTATTTTTTAAAAATTCTTTTAAATGATTTCCAAAATATCCTTTATAATTTTTTAATGTAATTTCAAACAAAAAGGTTTTTAAAATGATTTATTTTGTAAATGGAGATTTTCCAAATGAAAAGGGTATTTTACTTAAATTTTATTTAGTGGTATTTAAATTCATCAATATCAATTACCCTTTTTGTTACTTATGCTTAAATCGTTATATTTTTTAGTGATAAAATCCTCATTATTTCTCTAGATGGATTAATATGGTTTCAAATATATTGTTATGAAACTTGTTTCTTTTCCATGGGTGAATTATATTTAAAAAATATTGATATGAAATACATTTCATAATCTTGTTTTTATGAGTTTTATAATGAAATTTTATTATTCATGATCTAGTATATGATCATTATATGAAACAAGTGTTCCCAATACAGCTTGTACGAAGGTTTAAGCCCCATTATAGATCATGGTTTATCCTTATTTAGCTTATACAAAGGTTCAATCCTGATTATAGATCATAGAAAATGTGCGAGCACAATATAGACTATGTGAAGGATTGAACCCCTCTATATCTCACACGTGATCCTAATATAGAATATACAAAGTGTGTTCCCCATTATATATCTTTAATTCATTAGGTAATAATTATATTTAAAGTCATCCATACTGTTATTCTAATCAAAAGGATTTTGAATGGTTTTTATGTTTGTGACGCTCCAAGTTTTCGAAAAGGTTTCTAATTACTTTTTATGGTTAATAGAATTTTTAATGATATATTTTGATATCACATGGATTGTGAATATTGATTCTCATGATTTTTTACTCTTCGATGTTTTTATATTTAATGATATATGTATTTACGGGCTTGAGTTATTTTAATATTCCCTCATGCTCTTTGATCATGTCATCATAACCTTCTGCACCCTTATACTCATTGTTGAAATTCACTTTTTAATGAATATTTTTTCCCCTACGGGGCATTTGAGCTCCATATTTTTATGCTTAATTTTCTATAGGTTATAAATAATGAGGTTGAATGATGTATGTATACAAAGTATTTCACAAGGAATGTGTTCAGGACCTAATAAAAATAAGAAAAGATAGGTATAATAAGAGATGATGACTATCTTTATGAACCAATTATTCATGAGTCAGAGTTGATATGAGTTAGTTCTAATTATATAAAATTATAAACCTAAAATTTCCTATAGTTTTTAAGTGATCCGGTTTTTCTTTTTGATGTTATAAGGTTTGAATGAAAATTTTGGGTCATAGTTATAAGTAAAAAACCTGTCACAAACTAGCCTAGACATCTTGGTACCCTGATACCTAGTCTAATCTTGATATAGCCCAAATAGAATTCCCAATCACCATGTTTTTATTACTATAACCTAACATCATAAAAGGCAAATATATAATAGTTTTTCCATATAAATAGTTGATGAAATAGTTACAAGTTAGTATGCTCAAAAGAAAACTCAACCTAGAGAATATTACCATAAGTAAAACATTTATATAAACCCAAAGTACAACCACAAATTACCATAAACTAAATGATAAACAACCCATGTCCCCACAAACAAAACTCTACAGGTCTTAGGGATCAAAAATAAGAACCACCTCTAAGTGGTTCTTATCACATACTTGAACCAAGATTAAGAAAATCTACAAACACCCAAAGGCATAGGTAGGGTGTGAGATAAAATCCCAGTAGGATCTCACTAAGGATTCCCAAATAACATGCAAATAAAATAAAATAGTGAATTCTTTCAATTTTAAATAAAATAGGTATGGAAATATAGTTTCATATTTAAAAAAAATATTTTATACATTTAAATTGAAGGAAACCTCTCAAAATAATGGCTTAATAATGATTTTATATATAATAGTTAATAAAAATTCACAGGGCATATGTAAATTAATTTTACAAACAATTTTATGTATCAAAATAATCATAAATGAGAAACATGTTTATATTATAAGAGGTAAAATAGTTATAGGTTATGATATCCTCATACACTTATATGATGAAAATATTAGTGTTTACACACTTCCCTTTGACACTAGTCCAAGATGACTAACCAATATCCTACCGAGGATAAGATCTAAAAATAATTTTATGTCAGAGTTGTAATGCATCAGTATGTTGCTATGGAATTTCCATCCAAATGTGTTTATCCCTAATAACTCACTAACTACTTATTCCTTCATGTGATGAAACAACAATCAATAAATGGGGAAATTACTACAATAAAATTCAAAATAAAATTCTCCCATTTTCTATTTCAATATGCCAAATTCTCTTTAAAAACCAATATATGGGTTTTTAATCAATTCATCCAAATTTAAAATTCAAAACCAATGGGTTATTATAAAAACAATTTAATCCATTTTATCAAAAATAAATTTCACAATTAAATTATTCAAATCAAATTCCATAATTTCCATAAAATAAAAACCATACCCCAATTCACTATAATTAGAGGTTTCCCCAAATTTCATGGCTAAAGAAAAATAAAATCCCAATTTGTTGTGAATTGAGTTTTTCATAATACAAATGAATTAAATTTAATTTAAATAAATCAATTTAGGGTTAAATCAATTAGAAAAAATTATACAGAACCACCTATCATAGATCACAGGATCACAAAACCCAACACACGGAACTGTGAACTCCAATAAAGAATGTCAGCAACCGAGACCTATGAATCAAACCTATAGTCAAAATATATAAATTCAAAATTATATATTTTATCAACATATAGATCTATCAAACCCTTAGGAGGATATAGGATGAGATAAAGAGATAAAGAACATGGGAAAAACACTTATTGGGGAGAGATCAAATGATGTTCTCCAAGAGTCTATCTACCTTGGAAAGGGATTTGAGAAGCTAAAATGAGCCCCTGAGAGACCTGTCAACCTATAAAATAAAGATATAGTTAACTATGTATGAGTAGGGGAAAAAAAGTTGGTTTAGTAATTTGTGACATTTTTTTAGAATAAAATAATTTTGCACACACAATTAGCTAGGGAAGGCCACACTATTTGTAAACCAGTGCACCCTATCCATGTGCCCATATAACAAGGTGCATGGTTTCTACTGGTTTTTTTCTTATTCAAACCATATTCCAGATATGAAAACTCCCATTATTTGGGTTTTCATGGTTTCCAAAGGGAGGGTGCACAGTTTTCTATAATCATGCTCCAACAATGCACAACCCTAAAATTTCTAATTTTTCTCAACGTTCCTCCCAAAACCTACCCAAAACATGATTAAAAAGGAGGGATCAAAGTGTACCTAAAAATAGTAATATGTTGTTACAACCTCCCCAGCATAGAATATTTTTGACCCCATATATCCTATCAATAAGTTTCCATCTCTAAAATATGAGTACTTTCCTCTCTCATCGGCGCCTCTCTATCCAAAGTCTCATTAGTATCAAAACCATGGTTTCATAGAACTAAAACTGAATGTATCATCCTCCTACCTTGGTTTTAGAATCATCTATCATGACTGGATGCTCAATCATGAATAAATCAGGCTCAACTTTGAGATCACACTAATTGAGAACATGAGAGGGATCAAAAAGATACTTTCATAGATGTGATACATGGAACATGTTAGGTATCGACATCAACAATTGTAGTAGTTATAATCATTAAGTGTATTTTTCCACCAGGTAAATAACCTCAAATTGTCCCACAAAAATAGTATTATTCTTCCCTTTCCTCCCATGCAGTTGATTCCCCAAATTAGGTAATTCTTTGATGAACACCTGGTCACCAATAGAAAATCCCAATTGTCTACGGTGAGGATAAGTATGAGATTTGTACCGTCTTTGTGATTTCAACATTCTCTGAAAATTCAACTGAATATTTTTTGTCATCTCTTGAACCATGCTCGGTCTAACCAAAAAACATTCATTAGGCTCCAAAAAACAATGGATAATTACTAGGCTAGCCAAAAAAGGCCTCAAAAGGAGCCATCTTTATCATAGAGTGGGGAATATTTTTATAATAAATCTCAACAAGCCGCAAATGTAAATCCCTAGCCAAAAAAATTCAAGAATAAATGAAAAATATACTCATGAATCTATATATCCCTCTCATTCTATCTATCCAACTGTAGATGGTATATTGTACTCAAAAAAAAGTGAGATCCCAATTCCTCTTGAAGGCCTCTACAAGAGAAAGAAGTAGACCGGGAATCCCTATCCACGAAAATAGCAGATTGAACTCTATAAAAATGAAAAATATCCTTCACATATAGATTTCCCAACCCCTCAACATTGTTTGTATCATGAATGGGAATAAAGTGAACTGATTTTATTAGCATATCAATCACATCCCATATCAAATTCTTCTTTCTCAAAGTATGGGGAAAACCAACAAAAATTTCCATATAGATCTCATAACAGATCCATGTCAGCACTAGAAGTGTATAAATAAATCTTGATGGTCTTGGTTGGTCATCCAGTACATATAGTTAAGTATAATAGAAAGAGACTAAATCAGTAATAATCCATCTCATATCTGGCCACTAGAATCATTATTTCATGTCATAGAACATCTTCGTGGTTCCTGGGTTCACTATCCCCTTGTAATTATGTAAATCCCCCAACACATATTTTCTCACTATAAATGGTACAATGTACTAATTGAGGAAACATTAGATACCCTCTATAGAGAACTACCACTCAAAAATGATCTCCCCGCCATAAAGATACTTCCTAATTCCTTAAAATTCATCATCAAGATGTTGTTCCAGAAGAATCATCTCGAGAAGAATGGAGGTCAACTAAAAATTAGAAAAGGGAACCCTATCACCTATTTTCTAAACTCCAATGTCCACTATAAAAAAATATCTATCAGGTCCCACTCTTCTGATTATTCTTTCATGGATTAGGATAGAATTTTCCTACTCAAATCATTTGCAATAACATTCCCTTTATTTTTGGTATAGGTGATCTAAATTCCAAAATATTTCAAGTACACCAGTCAACACTTATGGAAAAGATTTAAATTTTTTTATAAAAGATATAACACAAATTATTGTTGTTTAAAAAAATGGTAAGCCTTTATTTAAAAGGGTAATGTCACCAAATCTTATGTTCATGAATCACAACATCAAGTTCTAGGTCATGGGTTGGATAGTTATTCTTGTGTGGCCTAAGTTTTCAAGATCCATAGGCAATGATTTTATCACCCCGCATTATAACATATCACACTATTCTAATGATTCTTTACAGACCTGGTTTGAAATATTCCTACTCATAGAATCTGTAATGATATTCCCTTTCCCAAGGGTATCAGTGATTTCAATGTCAAAATATTGTCGTTACCCCATCAAAATATTTTGTAAAATATTAAAATAATTTTTAGAGAAGATATAACTCATGCTCTTATAGTCTGAAAAGTGTTAAACCTTTCTCAAAAAAGGTAATTCCACCAACTCTTAAGTGAATACATCATAGATGTATGTTATAGATCATGGTTAGGATAATTATTCTCATGTGTCCTAAGTTGTCAATATCTATAGACAATGATTTCATCACCCTAAATTAGAAAAACATCCCAAACCTAGACCTGATGCATCACAGAAAACCACATAGCTCTATCTGGCCTATAGAAGAGTCAACATCAGCACAGTAGTCAAAAAACATTTCATCTCAACAAAATAACTCCAACATTTCTCATCCCATGCTAACTTTACTCCCTTCTGAGTTAGTACAGTCATCAAAGAATCCAAATTTTAGAATTCCTTTATAACCCAGCAATAATATCCAGCTAAACCCAATAATATTTAAATATCAGAAAAATGTGGTTGTTTCTATGTCACAATAGCTTCTACCTTCTCTAGATAAATTGAGATTCCATGTTCCAATGGCATGTGTCCTAATAACTACAAGTCCCAAACCCATAAATTACATTTCAATATCTTGGGAAAAAGTCAGTGATTCTCTAAAAATTATAGAACTATTATCAGATGATTCACATGATCCTCGTCGGATATAGAGTAAACATGGATTTAATACACAAATACCACCATGAAATTATCAAGATAATAATTTAATTTATTTCATTTAATCCATAAAGACTACAGGATCATTGGTTAGACCAAATGGCATGATAAGGTACTCATAATGGCCATACCTTCTCCGAAATATAGTTTTATATGAATGTTATATTCTTTTATTCTCAAATGATGGTAACCAAATCGATGATCAATCTTCGAGAATTACTTCACCCATTTTAACTTGTACAAAACATCATCAATCCATGTAAATAGATTCTAGTTCTTCACTATAACATGATTCAGTTTTCATTAATCAAAACAAAGGTAAATTTACCCATGATTTTTCTTAGTAAATAGAATTGGTGTTGCCCAAGGGGAAACTCTTAGGTGTATGAATACTTTCTCTATAAGATCATCCAACTAATTAATCAACTATTTTATTTAAACTGGTGCTATATGGTAAGAATTAATATACATTGGTTGAGTACCAGACCCTAAATCTATAAAAAACTCTACCTCCCTTATTGGAGGAAAACTAGATAAGTTATAAAGAAAAAAATTGGGAAATTTTATGAAAAATAGATGGATATCACCTCTCAAGTATTACCACTATATATTAAACGGTAACACTAATATTAATTTCCCTAACTTTAGATAATAAGGTCCATATATACTCGACCACAGGTCCCACTCTCCTTAAAATATATGGCACACCCCATCGAGTGTAGGTAAGGGGACCTATCGAAGAAAAAAATCTATTTGGTCATTATTATAAATGATCCAATCCATACTGAATATGATTTTAATTGGTTTAATGTTAAAAAATATAAAATCCTATGAGAGATCAAAATATAATAAAGAGAAAACACAAGAAGAAAAATAGAGTCCTCTCTCTTCATTTCGAGGGGTGTAGTAATATCAATCACATAAGAAAAAATATTCGTAAAAAATATTTAGTAGATTCAGAATAAAAGTTGAAATAAAATAATGAGATAGGAAACAATAAAATAAATTATTTAATGAATTCAGGTAATAGTTATGGTATATATCAGAGTTGTATGACCCATATCTTCTTTCTCTGTAGAATCATCCACTGTATATAGAAGATTCATTCTGGAGGCCTATTACTGGAACCCCTTTATTCATGAATCATTTAATTCCACCATATTAATTTTTGGTGATGATAATACCATGCCACTATGTATATAATAATAGTCATCAAATAACTTCTAAAAGTAACCCTAGTGTCCATCAGAACAACATATCTTTGTTTCCTTAGTAAAAACCTGTTTTGAGTTCCCAGTATTTCCACACTGGTAGAAAATAGAAGGTCATATTCCAAGAACAAAAGAGTTCTAGAAGAACCCTGATATTAAGAACCACTGTCATAATCATCATTCTTTCCCTTTTCTTTTATATAAATTATAGAGCTACTATTGGGAGAAAAAGGAGCTCACATCAACCCTGACTTACTATCTAGGTCCATTTCAACCATCAATGCTCTATACAGTATAATATAATATGAATGTATCCTGAGAAAGAAAACCTGATAATTAATATCATATTGATGTCCCATATCGAACTGTTGAGTCTTCATATTCTCATTTAATACAATCTGAAATGAAAACTGCAGAATTTTAGAAAAGTTTTTTTATATTTTTCCATGGTCCTATAAACTTTCTCAAATTTGAAAAACTCTATTACCTTTTCCAAAACTATAGTCTCTATATATAACTAGTTTGTGAAATGAGTTTTAATGTATTTCTAATCTAATCTCGAATTCTGTATTTTGGTCACGGTGTCCCACCAAATCATTCTAGGTCAATTTAGCTTGAAGTTTTAACATTTCCCCTAGATAAAATCAGGTGTTTTTAATAACTCAATTAAAATCTAAATCCTTATCAACCAATCATCAGCCTATTGAGGATAATTGGATCCTTGGAATGTTGATGGATTCTGGATAAGGAATTATTGAGTATAATGCTTGAAATCATCCCTTTTAGGTTCCACAACTAGATCCTAAATGGTAAGGGTGAATATTCATGTCTCATAGCTTGGATGACATGCATGATAACCTCAAGTAGGTTATGGTCCACAAGACAATTTTCTCACTGTGGTTCATTGGCAGCTTCACCTTGGATCCAATTTGCATGTATTCTCATAGCCATGATGCTAAAAAAATTAGAAGACAACATTAAAGGCATCATATTAAAACTAAAATAGAGATACAAGGTTATTTAATCTCATCATATAGATAAAAAGGTTTTGGAGTTCATCCTATCCAAATCCAAATTAGGGAAATACTATAACTAATCTTTAATATGTCTTTCCATAAACAACCCTGGTGACTTAAGGATCATTATAGTCAGAGATTTCTAGACACTCACTCACAACTATATCCTTAGTCTTGATAAGAATTCAAAATTTAATACTGATATCAAGTAAATATGCACATCCTACATATTTGATACCACATTTTCACGAATCATTCAATACACACTAGTACACTAATACCCAATCCAATCCATACATATCCCAAAAAAGTTTTGTTGATCCTTATGAGTTGGAGAATAGCACCTGGAATCATACATCATTATTAGGAAATGTTTTTTCAACATAAACAATGGAATAAAAATTTACAAGTTAATATGATCAAAAGAAAACTCCATATTGAGAACCATACTATAAGACAAATATGTATATAAAACCGAATCATAACCACAAATTATCAGAAACTAAAAGATAAAAAACCCATTTCCCAACAGACACATCTCTCTAAGTCCTAATGATCAACAATATTAACCATATCCATGTTGAGATTTTCCCTTTCTTTAACTAGGAAGAAGGAAATATACAAGAACATAAAGGCATGAGTTGGGTGTGAGCTAAAATCCCATTATGTTCTCACCAAGGATTCCATATTAGGGTTATAATAACATAAACCAATAAATTCTATCAATATTAAATATAGAATTTATGAAAATAGAGTTTTATATTTAAAAAACAGTCTATTAATTTCAATTTATGGAAACATTTCAAAACAATGGCTTAATAAACATTTTATACAAAACAATTTAAATAAATTCATAATTTATAGGTAATAAGTTTTACAAACAATGGAATGTATCAAAATAATCCAAAACTAGCAACATGTTCATATGCCAAGAGTTACAATATTTCAAGGTAAATATATCCTTAGACACTTATATACTGAAAATGAAAATGTTCATACACGTCACTTTGAGAATGTTCAAAGAGGACTAACCAACATTCTACTGAGGAAAAAATCTGATAATACGTTTATGTTAGAGTTGTAAAGCATCAATATGTTTCTATCACATTACCATCCTAGCATGTTTATCCCCTAATAACTCACTAACTACCTAGGATTGAATGTTCTCAAACTAAAATCAATAAATGGGAAAATTATTTCAAAACTGTTCAAAATACAATTGCCTCATTTTCCATTTCAATATGCTAATTTATAACTTAAAAAATGCACGTGTTCTTAATTAATTTGTGACTTTTTAAAGGATTAACTAATTGGTTCTTATAAAAAAATTACAAAATTTTATCAAAAATCAATTTCACAATATAATTTCACAAATCAAATTCCATAATTTCCATCAAATCCAAATCACACCCCAATTCATTGGAATTGGGCGTTTTTCCCAAATTTTCAGGCCAATGAAAATTCAAATCACAATTCAATGTCAATTGGGTTTTTTATAATATAAATAAAATCAATTTAATTTAAATCAATAAATTTTGGGTTAAATAAATAGGAAAAACTTATATGGAACCACCTAATATAGATTACATGATCACGAAACACAACACCCACAATGGGAAAATCCAATGAAGAACATCAAAATAGAGATCCAAGAATCAATACTAGATTAAATATCTAAAATAATGGATATTAGATCTTACAACAAAAATTAGGTCTATCAAACACTAAGTAATATAGGGGAAGGTATCGGGAGATAAATAATGAGAGAAGAACCCCTACCGGGGGTAACCAAATGACATTTTCCTAGCTTTAATCCCCATTGAAAATGGTTTGGAGGAGACAAAATGGATCATTGAGAGACCTATCAGCCTAGTAAATTTATATATGTTGAGTTAGGGTTGAGATGTGGACAAAAACAGGGGTTTCAGTATTTTTAAACATTTTTTTGAAAAAAATAATTGTTCACACGCTGTTATGTGGGCAGGGTTGTATGACTTTTCAAACTATGTGCCCTAACCATTCACCCATACAAAAAGGTTTACAGTTTCTTCTATCTTTGTGCATGGTTTTTCAAATTGTGCATCATCTATGAAAACCCCAACTATTTGGGTTGGCATGGTTTCCACTGGGAGGGTACATAGTTTGGAAAATTTTGGTGAAAACCATGTATAGCCTATAAATTTTTAATTTTTCTCAACATTTCACCTAATACCAGAAAATAAAAAACCCAAACAAATTATGATTGAAAAGGAGTGGTCAAGGAGTAACTAAAAATAGTTGCATGATGTTACAAAAGTTGTAAGTTTAAATTTCATGATCTCAGTATATAATTTGATAGTATGGGTCTTGGGTTGTTAAATTTTGTGTAAAAATTTGGTTTAGATAACTTTTGAGATTAGGATGTTTTCATATGAGGTTGTAGTAAGAATTATGTATACCTTTATAGGACTATAATATTAAGTTTGATCATAAGTTCAAAGTCTTAGACAACCAATTTTAGGTTTTTATGTAGTAAAAATTTTATGGTTATCAATGAAATTTTGAGAGATATTTTATTAGGTTGGGGTATTTGTAATACCTAAGATCAACATAAAGTGTTATTTATGGTGGAATTGTTTTTTATGTTTAAAAAAATAACAACCTGTATGATATGTGACAACCCATTAGATTCATCTAGGTGGTAGGTCTGAAACCCATGACCGAAGGATGATAAGGCTTTCATGCCTACCACTAGCCTACATTATATCCTAGTAAGCATGAAATTTTTTTATAGATAAATATTAAGTTTATTTTTGAAACATCCGGGATTTTATTTGAGGAATAATGGTTGATTAATCTATAAATAATATATGATCAAATCCTTTGAATCTTTTAGTTTGGAACTTAATTAAAAAATGTTAGTATAATTTTAAGGATAGTTATTTATGAGATTATTTGGTTTCAACTTTCAGTATTACTTTCTAATATTGAAGATTAGTGTATCATATGAAAGTTTATTTATTTTGGAGATTATCATACCATGTGATAACTATTTTGGTTTCAGTTAATGTCTAAAGATAAGAAGAATATCTTGGTATCACGTTTATGTTTATGTGGAATTTAAAATTTTACTTCTATACTTCAGGAATATAAAAGTTCAGAATGAATACTCATCATCTGGAGAAACAAATAAGATTGTGGTGGATATTGGATAAAATATGAAATTTTACTTTTCAAACATATGTATTTCATTATTTTTTCATTCTAGATGTTAAAATAATCCTTTATCTTTATAAAAAGGATCTTGAAGTAAAATTATATTGCATTGCCATATTTTCTGATGATATCAATGAAAATTTCAACACCCATTTGTCTTATGCTTTTTTATCATTCACTTACTCTTTAATATATCCTCTATCACTCTTTATTAGTCCATGGGAATTAGTTTTCTCTTTTAAATCCATCTTTAAATTTCCCACCAACATTCTCCCTATGGGGAATCCAAGTTATGTGTAAATTTAGGTGAACTTTATTTTCCAACGTTATATTTATAGAGGTTTATCTCTTTGTTTCATTTTTAGGATGTGGGTTTCAATATATTAATTTGATAAATGTTAATACTTTTAAAACCAAGATGACTTTTAATGGCCAAAATCATTTTAAAAAGTTATGATGTAACATCTTGAGATTTTAAGAAATATCTTCTTCTAAATTAATTTAAATTCATTGATAATTTTTTTTACATAGAATGAATAGTTTTTCTTGAGTTATACATAACGCCATGTTTATATTTCATTTCAAATAACATCAAGTTTCTTTGATAAAATTTGTTACACACAATGTTGAGTCTTTTGAGGATACAATATATTATTAATATTATTTTTTAACATGATAGTTATCACATAGCTATTGGAACGGAGGGAATGAATAAGATTAATTAAATTATATAAATATTTTTTACACACGTTTATAAAATTAATTCATTAGTAAAAAAATATTTATAAATGAAATTAAAATCCAATTGAAAATAAAGGACTTTTTTGATAAAAAACTATAATTATGTTCCCAAAGGTATTATACTTAATAAATTAAATTAATTACTATTATGGAATAATATTAATGAAATATATATATATTATATTCAGTAAAAAAATTATATTATTAAAATATATTTTTTACGCATAAGATAAGAAAAATAAAATTTTTAGTTATAAAAATATGCATTTTTATAAAAAGAACTTTTTTTGCCTTTTAATGGCGCAATTTTTTTAAAAAAAAATTTTTACACTTTTAAAAATTTAATTAGAAAAAATGAACCTAATTTTTTAAAGTGGAATATCAAAATTTAAATTGTGTGAAATTTTTGAATTTTTTCAAATATATTTATCATTCCGTGAATAGTGAAAAATGACGATTTTTGTAAAAAAAATCATTTTCTTAATAAATTAAGTAATTTAAGAGATCAAATATTCATTAAATGTGTTTTCAAAAAAATAGGTATTATTTAGTAAAATTTAATACAATTAATTAATATTTAATCACATTTATATTGGGTTTTAATAAAAAAATTTGTTTAGAGACGTGTTTTTCTAAAAACTATTTTAAAATTCATAATATTTCACCTTTTTTTAATTAATTAAAATAATCATTAATAGGGAATGTTTTAAATTAAACATATTTTTTTAATATAATTGTAATTTATTTGGGTTTAATTCAATTATTATTATTAGTTTTATATTTAGTATAGAATCATCTTTTTCTAAAAAAATACTCTTTTTCAAAAACCTGTTTCGTGGTCACGACTATGGGATTAACAATAAATTAAATTCTGACATTTATATTAATGGAATTGGTAAAAATTTATTCCATATTTTTAATCAGAATAATTTATATTATCTAATAAGTCAAATGTTATTTTTTCACCATAATTATTAGTAAAAATAGTTAAAATTAAATAATCAAATTAAGGTTAAAAGAGGGTTTTGTGCATTACATGCGTTTGTATTAAAATTAATTTTACAATCCCATTATATTTTTATTTAATGAATTTGACATAATATTTAAAATAAGTGGGTCTGAATTATATAATAAAAAAACTTTTAAATTTCAATATTAAATGATAAATTTCCTAGGTAAATAAAAATATAAAAACTATCTTGGTAAAAACTATAAAGATAAAAATAAGTAAACTTAAGACTAAGTAATAAATTGATAAAAATGTATTTATATTTTTTAGGAGGTATTTATAGACTTATTAATCCCTCCCAATCATTATGGATCAATTTTTTAGGCACATAAGTTAAAGGAGACCTCCCAATAGTCTTTACTTTTTGGTATTTGTAGGAATGTCACTCCTCACCATTATGAAAGGTCATGGACTCTTCCCAATTTTTCACACCTATACATCCTTTTTTATCGTCCAGAAACTAACTAGAAGTATTCTACAATTACATATTATCATCCTATAATCTTCACTTTGGGATTAAATCTAACCATAGAATTCTATTGTTCCAAACTAAAAGGAGTTACCTGAAGAAGAGGTAACATTCATCAACGTGTGTTTTGTTTTATTTATTTCCAAAACCCCTTTATTTATTTTTTATATCATGAATGTATAATAAAATCAGTATCCTTAATATACGAGTATTTTTATGATAATTTTATGACCTGCCCCCATACACAGTTCAATCAAATGGGTTATTAAAATCATCACCCATGTGTATGGCAGACTACAGCCTCGCGAAACGATGTCATTCATTTTTCCACTACCACATCTCATGGTTGGTTATAATGGTGGAAATACTTTATATATTATATTTATGATATTTATAACATAATTATACCTCTATATTCATAACATCATATAAAACCTTTTTATATTCCATACCTTAGTATGTGTGATAACATCACTCGTGTGTACATTGGACTACCAACTCACAAAGCAATGTGACACGTTTTTCAATAACGTGTTACATTGAAAGTGATAAGGGTACATATAATGAATATTTATGATATAAATTATATAATTATTATATTAATGTCATAATTATATTTCTATGAATATAATATATCATTTTATTTATTGGCTTTCCACACATTGAAAAAGTGATAACATTGCTCGTGGACTTGTGGACTACCGCCTCCTCAAAGAGATGTCCTTCCATTTAACATAAAATTATATATAATTTAATATAATGTTATATTTGATATATTTAACATTATATAGAGGTAAAATATTACATAACATATTTTTGTAATGGTCATTGAAAAATTGGAAGGTTATTCATGCATACATAGAGCCTACCGTCTCAATGATCATAAGGTTGGTTAAATTTTTATAACCATATTTAATGATTTATTTTAATATAATAATTTATATATTAATATTATAATTAATTCATTATTATTATTATGGATATTTTTAAATAATTAACTCATTGAACTTAGTTGACATACCAAAGTTAGTTCTGACACATAATCCGAATATGGTCAAAACATCCCACTTAAACAAAATTGATTAAGTAGTTGTACATAAATTTTTAATAATTGATATAAAATTAATAATAAACTTGGTAAAGGTTCTAATGAAATCAAATATTTAACAAAAATTTATTATTCATGAATATAAATACCAAGAATGATGAATGAGATTCAAGATAAGTATTTTTCTCATCCCACTTTTATTTTTATAAGATACATTCCATATTCACCACTTATTTTTGATGGGTCAAATATATACTACCCATGAATGTATTTTATATACTTAAATTTATATTTTTTTACATATCCATTTGATGGTTTCTCTTTCATAGGATTTGTTTTATCAATGTTACCAAGGGGTAAAGCGTTTTTTTCACAATTTACCTTCTTTGAGATGTTTGTTATGTTATAAACCAATATTCTATTATAAAGTGTATATAATGAAACTTTGACATGTTATATCTTGAATATCCTTATTTTTTATGATATTATAAGTTTTACTTAATGTTATTTCTTCAGGGGTATTATAATTTAGAGTTACAAAAATTGTAAGTGTCTTTTGTTACAATCTCATCATTTATCAATATTGTGTATTATAAAATCTCTAATGTTAAAATTTTATAAATCTCATGAATTATTTTGTCTTATGGGAATTCATGATAATTTCATTTAATTGAAAAAGAATCCACAATTTTTAATATTACATTTTTTATAATGGGGTTTTTATAAAATCCAACTCCATTTATCTTTTCGATCAGAAATCTATGTTCTTTTAAAATAATTTTTCTCTATAAATGTATTAAAAATGTTTTTAAATGATATTTTAATATCACTTTCAAGGGACGGGATTTTATAATTGATTTCTTTTTTAAAAAATCATTTTAAAGGATTTCAATAGCTTTATTTATAAGTATTCAAGGTTATTATCATAGAAAATGGTTTTCAATCTGTTTTACGTTTCAAAAAGTGATTTTCAAAAAGAAAGGGATTTTTTAATAAACTTAATTTAATTATATTTTAATGGTATTTAAATTAATCAATTTAAACAAACCTTGTTTTTTCATATGATCCAATGGGTATATTTTTTAATGATTCCATCCTCACTCTTTCTCTATATGGGTTAAGATTGTTTCAAATAGAATATTATGAATCTGATTTCTTTTCAAGAGGTTAATTATGTTTAAAAGGGATTGATATGAAACTCATTTCTCAATATTGTTTTTATGATTTTTATGATCAAATTTTTTTATTAATGATATGGTACTTGATAATAATATGAAATGGTTGAGCACAGCACAACCTATATAAAGGGTTGATACCCATTATAGCTTACAAGTGAGCCCGATATAGATTACACAATGTTTTGAACCCCATTATATCTCACAGAAAATGGGTGAGCCTGATATAACTTATATAAACAGTTAATCGCCATTATTTCATAGGGGTGAGCCTGATATAGCTTATAAAAAGGGTGATCTCCATTATGGATATCTGATGTATTGGGTAATGATTATATTAAAAGTTATACGTATGTTATTCCAAATAAAAGGTTTTTGAATGGGTTCTATAAAAGTGATTATTTATGTTACCCAAAAGGTTTTAAGGGCTTGTTATGGTTTATAATGTTTTTAATGATCTATATTGATGTCACATACCTCTTTATTATTTATTCTGATTACTTTTGAATCTACCATGTTTTCATATTTTATTATCTAGGTATTGATGGGAATGAGTATTTTATGATTCAATCATGTACTTTTATCATGTCTTGATATCCACACACACTCTTATGCTCATTAATGACATTAAATTGTTAGTTATTATTTTTACCCTTAAGGATAATTTTATCTCACCATTATTATGCTTCCTTTAACCCATGTTATAATGAATGAGTTTGAATTATTTATGTCTATAAATTATTTCACAAGGATGATATTCATGACCTAATGTGAAATAATAAAATATGGGTATAGAGGGAGATGATGGTCATCTTTATAAACCAGTTTTTTATGAGTCCAAGTTGGAATGAGGTCCTAATTAAATAAAAATATAAACCTAAAAGTTCATTTAGTTCAAAAAAAAATTAAGTTAACCATTTGATGTTTTAAGGATTAGATGAAAATTTTGGGGCACAATTATCGCCATCAAAGCCAAAAAAGTAAAGTTCATGATTTCATCACTAAATCAAGGAGTTTGGGTCCTTGGTTATTATAAAGATATCATCAATGATTCTATAAATACACTTATAAATTTAAAAAAATTGAAAATAAATAAAAAATTACTTTTTTTCATATATGTAAGTGAATATGAAAAAAAAATAAGCATTATTATTTATTTTAAAATAAAAAGAGTTCATCAAAGTAAAGTAAATATAAAAAACCACAATACCCCAAAATTAGATTAATAACCATGATGAATTAATTGACATAATAAAGATAATAATCATAATAAAAATAAACCATTTTCCTGAAAATATAAAATCAATGTAAAAGTAAACAATCATCTTTCAATGAATCATAATAAAATAACAATTATATTAAAATGAATAATCATGAAAAAAATAAATAGAAATATCCCAAATAGTATCATGAGATAACTCCCTAGGTTCTAAAGAGAAAATATATCTTATAAAGTGATCCTAACAGCATAGACCCTAACTTTCTCCAAATAGTCTCACCAAGTAGAAACCCCTTAATTAGAACATGATGAAAAAAGGGAATGATAGCCATAGAATGATCATAACTAGTATATAACTCATCTCACAAAATCTCTCTTAGATACCCAAGACTTCCCATGAAGTTTTCTAAATCTGATACAGGCATCATATTTTCCCTGAAAGCAATAACCAATAGGAATTGATATTTTCAAGTAAGGTATTTATCAAAAATCAAAACCCATCCCCTATACTCCCTCTATATAAATAGTCTCTTTCATATGAATATAGCATTTTTCAATTTTAAAAAATCTTACAATTATATAAGAACATCAAGGGACACGATCAAAGGGGATAAAAACCAACAATAAACTCCCATTTACATCATAATAAAATCCAATAACCATTTACTAAATTTATAGTTAATAAAGAAAAACATTCAAACTGATACTTATATATGATACATGAAAACCCTTTTGAAAATCAAAAACACTTTCAAAAAACCATTATAAATATTCTAGAGATGCTTTTTAATAGATTGAAATTGATTTAAAACACTTGTTAATCGACGGATATGTTAAAAAATGGAAAACTATAGAACTATCTACCTATAACTAGGAAAATAAATGCACCTTCAACAAGAGAAATAGATCTGGTCTTGAGAGTGGATCTTAACACCCTAAAAATCAAAAACCAAATTTTTAGACACCCTAAATCATTGAATTATCCTCATGGTCAAGTAGGTAATAAATAAGAAATAACAATAATTATGAAATAAGGATAAACAATATGAATAACACCCTATATAGAGTACCATATGTTCATAAATATTTGGAAAGAATCATATAGTCATAGATCTAAAAATTACAAAATATCTCATTTCTATGGAAATGCGCAGCCTGAATATATGGTTTTTGAGACCATGTATAGGACCTAGAAAACCTCACTATGTAATATTTTCCACCTCACAAGGTTTTATTTCATGGTCCCTTAAACCATGAATAATGGTATTATATTATGGACAAATGTCAAAATATTTTAAATTTTTAATCTATACTCTACAGAACTAAATAAAATGAATAATTATAATTATAATTACATGTACTAGTGCCATCATGGGTATTTAAATTATTCATCCCATTCCCTTTTTTCCATAAAATTGTCATCTAACTCATATCACGTAACCGCACTAGAGGGATCAATAAAATAATTCTTTAATTAGAAACCATTATATATTATTGTGTATTAGGGGGTAAATATATACAAGATTCTACTTTCTAAGATAGTTTTAGTAAAATATATTTAGATGAATCTCTCAACATTGGATTACCTTACGTAACTAATTTTTTCATTATAGTTGGGATGAAAACTCTTTAAAACACCTAATAATTAACTTAATTTTCAACGGTTGACATTATGGATCTAAAGATGATTTCTAGTGACTCTGAGTCATCACAAATATTTTTTGAATCAAATAGATTATATACATCATTATTTAAGTAGTACTCAATCCAAAAAATGAATTATAATCTATTTTACACAAAATAATGGAGACTATTATATCCAATCCTAAATAGTTTCAAATTTATCTATTTCATTAATGAACAGATAATGTTATTATAAGATAACTCAATCAATGAAAAATTGTTCTTCTATAAAAACCCATAGCCAAAAACATAATCAAGGATAATATATTATAGAATATAAAGTGCTTAATTATCTTAATAATAAATCTATGGATGATATTTTATACCCAAAATAAACTATTCTCCCATTTATACTTGAAGAATCATCAAAAATAGATTAGGAACTATATGATCCCAACCATTTTGAGGTGTATTTTTTTTTATTTAAAAAAAACTATTTAAAATTGTTTAAGGAATGCCTTATAGAGAGTTAAGAAGGCATCATGATTATCTTGGGGGTTTGGGAATTGAAAATTGTAGAAAACAGTCCTTGAAACACATGGTTAATAGTTAGTCTACAGTTAGTGATAATTGTGAACATAATGAACATTTTAAGGGGAATAAATATTTAAAGATGTGAAAGGGGGAGTAGAAACCATACGGGGTGGGTAAAAAAACATCCTCGTATATTTTTTATGGTTTTCCAAATCATATAGGTGGATCAAAAGACCATGTGATGTATTATTTCCTTACATAGAAGAGATCACACAGTTGGCGCATAGTTTGGAAAACTATTTGGCCAAACCCTACGCCTCATTAAAATTTTAAATTTTACCTTTTTATCTCCCCAACCATAATATGAACTAACTATGTGTTCATCCCAATTTCACTCCCAGAGTCGTACGGTGTGCTCCAAAATCATCCTCCTCTTCCAAGAATATACCTTTTTCGATTCAAGGGCATTTCAAGTGTGCTTTATTTTAATTCAACTCCCTAGGTGAGTCTAGAATTTCTTTTCTTTATATTATCTGGATGATTCATAGTTGGTTTATAACTCATATTCTATATCTAATTAGAAATATTTACTGGTAGTTGCCTACTTTGTTTTGGTTTCTGCTTTTTTGTGTGTGTTGTGAGTGGGAATTCAACGTAAAGAAGTGGGGTTGAAGAAGTGAAAATAATGAAATAACGATCACTCCACTATTGTGTGAAGAATTTCACAAAAGATTATGTGAATAGATTTACTCCATAAGTAAACGATATAAATATGATATGAATAATAAAAAAATTAAAAATATGGAGAAGAATAACTTTTATTAAGAAAATAATGTGATTGAAAAAAACTTATATGGAAAAATGAACAAGAAATTAGAAAATCAGAGTGAAACATTAAAATAGAAATAATTACAAATGGATCCTAAATTAATTTACCAAAAAATAATTATATATTCATATTAGTATCATAGGGTTGATCCCCCAAAATTCAATTCCTTCCCCCATTAATTATGGTATTCAGAAGGAGGGTGAGGAAAAAAGGGAAATTGGAGTCTTTTAATGTTGACCAGGAAATTCACCCAGATTCATCTCCCTTTTTTCCATTCAACATTTTAATTTAATATGGATTAATAATTAATGGTTTTATAATATAAATATATTATTACATGTTTCGTCTATTATATTTCAAAATTTAAGGACAATTGGATGATCCATTGGGATTTTATGATCAAAATGGTGGGCTGATTTTATGGGCCTTCCAATATGGCCCATAATTTAATCCACAAATTAGTATCCCTATAACACCATGAAAAAAATAAAAAATAGCACTAAAATAGTTTAATGAAATTATCCCTATAAAATTATTTATCCACAGTTAAAATTTTAACTTTATTGGGATTGAATTATGGGTCCCGTTTTTGTTTGATGGGCTTAAGGCCCAACATGCTTCATCAAAAACTTTATGCATTCAAGCCCAGAAAATTGCATACTCTATTATGATTCATCCATTTATCCTAAAATAAAAAAAATCAAAACAAAGTTATAAATATTATTTCAAAATATCAAATTGAAATATTTAAAATAAAATATTCCAAAATCAGATGATTTATTGGTCCCAAATTTTCACATTAAACATTAATTGAACATGTGATGGGAAAGGAAGTTGAATTTATAAAATGAAATAAAATTGGTGATTTTTGAGTTTTAAACACATGAATATTAAAATATAATTAATGAATATTAGACTATTTTAGTTTCTAATCATGTTCTATGAGAACAAAAATCATATCAGAACCCATAAAAAGGGGGTATTATAAAAGTTTTATCATAACATAACTCATGGAAAATAAACAAAATTCATAAGTACAAATCCATCATAAACATAATATATTCAGATAAATAATAATAAATGTATCATTGGATCATATCCCTAATAAAATAGATATAGCATCAAATAACATGGTCTAAAATGGAAAATGGTTTTGGAATATCACTTGAATTAATTCTTAAGGGAAATAAACTTTCCATTTTGAAAAAAAAAATATAAATCATTAAACATTTAAAAAACATTTTTCATTAAAAATAAACTTTAAAACATATAATTTAATCTTTTAAAACTATTTTAAACATATTTTCAATCCTTTTCCTTGAAAATGAATAAAAGATCATTTAAAACACTTTAAAAACATTTTTTGAAAACATTATTTTGTTGAAACGTAGATTTTCAAACGAATACAGAATAACATTACATGAAACATATAATATAATTAAAATAAGTAATTTAATGATAAAAAATATTAAAATATAGTATACACACCTCATAAAAAATTTATGTTCATGGCATAACATGTGTCTCAAAGAAGGCACTTTGAGACAAAATTTCTTTACCGATTTAATAACATTTAAACTGTAAACCCCATGAAAGAGATATCATAAAATGGATATTTATATACCCATAAATTTATGTTTTATTATCATAGAATAAATTCATGGGAAGTATTTACACCCTGAAAAATAAACGAGTGGTGATTATGGCATAATTCTGGCAGAAATTAAAGTGAGAATAGAAATTCCCTTACCTTAAGTCTTGACTTCCTCCGAACACATTAAAACCTCATGTGTAATAAATATAAGTTTATTATACATATAAAAAACATCATATTTATATATAAACCATATATTATTTACATATGACTTAATATTACCCATTTATTAAAAATACCAGGTTAATGTTATGCTTCGAGTAATATGTGCTTTGTTTTCCATTCATGTTTTGACTTGTTATTGTTGGTCCACATAAATAGATCATTATTTAATCATATAAATAATTATAATCATAATATAAATATAATATATTAATATATTCATTATATATGTATTAATTTTTATTCATAAAAGTTATAGATAGAAAATAAAATACACCGTTCATGGAGACAGTAGGTTGTACGTACTCATGAACGCAGTTTTTTATTTTCTTGTCAAGTTAAAAGAAATGAAAGTATATGATATATTATAATTATATAATAATTTTTATTTAATATATATCATATATATTAAGAAAATTCATCCTTATTACAATCCATGTGAAATATAGGATAATAATGAATCACATCAAACCGTAGAGATGGTAATCCATACGTACGCCTGAGTAACGTTATCATTTTCCCAAAATATTATATGGTAAAAAGGTAGAAATGATTTTATCTTTCCAAAAGTATAATTATTTCATTAATTTAATATGTAAATATTAAACCCATTATAAATCTCACTCATAAATTATGGTGATGGAAAATGAATTGTATTGCTACATGGATATGGTAAGTCGTACGTACGCAAGAGCGATACATTCATTTTTTGTTTGATGGGAAAGAGGTTGTAAAGTGGTGTGTTCATAATAAAAATAAAATTTCATCATATTTAGTATTATTATGTTATTATTTTATTATATATATCAAAGATTTATATGAGGATAGAAGAGTATAAAAAGAGAGTGATCAGTTTGAGAGATTACCTCTTTTTTGGAATAGATCCTTAAGATCTCCTCTAATAGACTCTAGAGTTGGTCATATAGGAATAATACCACCTATAGAACTTATCTAAGGAAGTGTAGAATATAATTTGGTAGAGTTTTTTGCAGTTTATAAGGCTCAATGTGATGTAATTAGATGATGTATTAGGATCCATTTTATAACTAAGGTGCGGAGAACTTTTATAAACTCTCAAAATATTAAATTAATATAAATTAATTTTAAATTCCAAAAGGCACCACATTGAGTTATTTATATGATTGTATTAGTATGGATAAATATAAATTAATCCAATGAAAATTAGCCAAAGTTTTTAATATTTTTTTATCCTTATATTTTTGTTTTAGTTCTTCTATAACCCCTTTAACTCCTACTATGATATCATGTAATTTACACATTAAGGGTTAATATAATTACAATAAAACTAAAAAAGATCATTAAATGAGTAATTTATGAAATTTTTATACATTTACCAATAAGTTAGATGAATTATGTATTTTTATGAATTTTATATCATTTAATAAAATATTTTTTATTTTAAAATATCATTAATGTAAAATTTGACACTAATCATTATTTTTTTAATATCATAAAAAAATTGATATCTTCAGAAAAAATCTATTAAATCATCCTTATCATGTAAAATTAGTCTATAAATTTTTTTTATGACATTAATTGTATAAAATTATATTTATTTTAATATTTTTAAGATCATTTATTTGATATTTCCATTAATTAAAAAAAACAATGCATCAGCATTGTATAATCTATTAAGGTAATTATTTATTTTATAAAAAACCAAATAAATTTTCATGATAAAGAAAAACATTTTAGATTTAAAATTTATATTTATAGTTGAACATATCCCCTATATAACCTCATATTAAAAATGATAGAGTTATTAAAACACATGAGAATAACATCTTTTGACTTTTTAAAAGAAAATATTATAAATGTCATATTCTCATCTAGGTGGCTTCCAAAGGTTATAATCATTTCCCAAGGATATGTTTCGTCAAAACCCATTCATACAATGATATTTTTGAAATTTTTAGTATAATTTTATAATATTAATAATATTATTTTTTACGCTTAATTACTCGACCTACCTTTAACTATGTTAGTAAAAAATACTAAAGTTACTATTCATAATGCCCAAAAATAAAAGAAACTTGTTTACATAATTTTTACCCACTGATTCAAAATTTTGAATCCATTTTTTCAAATTAAAAACATATAAATTTCTATAATAAATTTAAAATTAATCTCGGTAACAGAATGGGAAAATATGTTTTAAAAGTGCAAATGTTCAAAATATAAAAATAATTATATCAAAATTCATGAGAAATTGATTCCATTGACCAAAATTTTATTAAATAATAAAAATATATCTTATTATAATTTAAAAAATACTATAAATATATTTTAAAATATTAAATTATTTATACAAAAAAAATGATATTTTCAATTAAAATGCAATATTTTATTACTATTCATCAAAACATGAAACTTACCAGAAAATTACCAAAAAAATAAAACAAATTAAATTTTTATATTATGATGTAATAGATGAAGTTTTTTTTTGAAATATAACATATAAAAGTTTCAAAATTTTATTTAAAATAGGTTCACTAATAAATTGCGGTAAAATTGCCTTTAGTAAAATATAGGTTTTTTTACGTAAAATTTGTTTTTTTTCTTATATTATGCCTATAAAATATATGGGATGGATATAAAAAAATATTTTACTGAATATATAACATATATATTTTATTAATATCATTAACTAATTTTAATAAAGATAAAATAACTTTGGGAGCATAAAAATAAAAATATGTCCTTTATATTTAATTAGTATATATTTTCATTTCAAATTAATTGATAACCATTGAATTAATCTTAAAACCCATATATTTTAATATGATAGTTAATTATATTCATAAATACTAATTTAACATCTAGGTTATTATCTTATTTAAATAATAATAATATATTGTTTCTAAGAAAATTAGTGTTGCATGTCACGCAAGCTAAATCGTTGTTGCATGTAGTGAAAGCTTAAAATTGTGTATCATGAAATTCAAGGAATCAAATAAATAAATAAAATGTATTTCATAAAATTATCAGGGTGTTACATTCTACCCCTATCTTAAAATTTATTTCTCCATTGAAATCCATATGCATTATCAAAGGTTTAATACTTGAAAGTTTCATTCATAGAAAGCCACATCATACAAATGAATGCTAAAACTCCATTTAAAAGGGGAAAGTTTCAAAAAAAAAGTTTCCTAAAATAAATTATAGTTATTTTTATATATATGAGAACATAATAAAAGAATTTTTTATGGAGTAAAATCATAAATAATCATAGATATTGATAAAGATCACTGATCATAAGAAAGTGGGTGACCTAGAGAAAGTTAACAATCACAAATCCATAAACTAAAGAAGGATGAAAGATGCCATTAATATCACTAAAAATGATAATAATAAGACAAATTTTTATTTCAATATCATTTTCCTAAAGTTGAAGAATTTTACTAAGGGGATATAATCACTTTATTTCAATAAAACTTCACCCTTTGTTGTTCCTTGATCAATTTCTACTTAATATCTTGTTCCATGAAATAAAGTTGATTTTTTCCATTTTTAAAGCATTAGAGGATCATGAGATACATAAAAATAATGATAGGTCATTCAATCTATCTTTATCACAATAAAAAAGGTTATCACAAGTTATAAAATATTCATAAATTCTCCTATGGTGAGATAATAATTTAATCACACAAACTTCATCTAATGTTTAATTTAAAATTTCCATAAATGGATAACAATACAATCCTTATGAAGGATAAAAATCCAAAACTTTATATATTAGTTAACTAAATCAACTTAACATTTATCTCCCATATATCATAAGGTATCACTTGGATGTCACATTCCAAACATGAAAATCTATTCATCTTGTATTCTCTTGAGACATGCTATTAACCTGAATTACCATACATTATTATTGGAAATGTTCAAGTTTGTTTATTCAAATGTTTATTGGATATATTCCTTAAATCCAATAAGTTGTGAGCTTTATCCATGATAATATGCACCAATTTTTCAACAAATCAAAAATCATTTCCATAGTAATTAGTATTATCCAATTTAATTGATTCATATCAATCATCTCTTTATCTAAGAAAAACACAATTTTCTCAACATCAGAAATACATTAAGGGATGTATTCCCATAATAAAAATATCAAATTCCAATTGAACCATATTTTTAAGTATTCATATCTATTTAACATATCATTTTCAATCCTTAATGAAAAACCTTTACTTAAAATACTAATATATTTCATGATTCGTATTACATAATCATTAAATTAAAAGTCATATATACTTAAATCATAAAATGTTATTATTAAACCATTACTCAGGTTTCATCTTCTTATTATTTCATATATATGAAATATGAATCATTTATTAAGGTTCATCAACTTTAGTTTAATCATGCTTCTTACGTTTATTGTAAACAATATGGTATGATCATCACATACCTCTCACATGTCGTTTTTGGTCTCTTTATCTTTAATATTATAACCAATAAGCATACCACCTTATTGATTCTATTCATGTTATTTCCACTTAGTACATCGATGTTCATAATTCTCATGATTTCCAAGTCTTAATAATTAAATTGTAACCATGTTATTTCTGTTTCAGGTTATTGACTAAGACCATAAAGCAAAGTGTGAGAAACACTTATCATAGCTGAAAAACACATAATTAAGGGAAATTACTTATAATAATTCAATATATAGCACCTTCTGTTTGGTCCAAGGTTATTCATGGTTATTATAAAAACTCTAGGATTTAACCTATACTTAGACTTTTATTTATAGACATCCCTAGACATATCTTTAGAAATATACCTTTGGATATCACTAAGTTTTTATAATCTTAGTTTCCAAAGGTTGATTAAACCTTTGATATGATACCATCTATAAGGACCCCTTCTTAAACATACATTGATATTATATCATTCTTTTAGAATACACAAACACACTCCCAAAGACCATATTTGTTTAGTTCCTTTGGAAACTTGGAACACAAACTTCTAGTCTAGCGAATGATCTTCAATGTTTCCCACAAAGATCATCCCCTTTTTTATTCCTACCTAAAACCTTTCTTTATAACCTAGGAAAAATAAACATATGAAAAACATGAGCTTGGATACTTAGTAAGGGTAAACCAAGTAGATATGAATCATAAAATAAAAATAAGGGTAAAAGGGTACAAATATAAAATCTGAAAATTTTTTCCTACATATCAATGATCATAATCTTGAGTCATAAAAATTCATAATACAAAAATCATAAAAAAATTACATAAAACATAGAATTGTGGAAAACATGTAATCATAGAAAATCATTTCATTAGCAATCAAGGATATTTTTCAAGACAATAATAGTGGAATGGTTTGAATCCCAAAACCATCATAGTAGTAAAGGTTCACTCCCAATTTTATCATGGTAGAAAAATTACTTTACAAAACTGAGTTCACTCCGTATTCTAACCCATGATTACTGAAACAAGATTTCTTCCATTCCAGTTTTATATTACAGAACCAAGTCCACTTCCCATTTCAGTCATGTATATATCATGGGATATAAATATTTACCAAATTCATTCGATGGAGATATATATCCCACCCATTACATAATGAAATCCATACAAATTTGTTCTAAGAGAACATAAATCATATTAGAACCCATAAAAATGGGTTTTATAAATATTTTATCATAACATAAATAATGGAAAAGGAACAAACATCATAAGTACCCATCCATCATAAACATAAACTACTAAGAGAAAAAATAACAATTTTATAATCTGATCATATTCCTATTAAAACATAATTAACATCAAATAATGTGGTTATAAATGGAAAATTATTTTGAAAGATCACTTGAATTAATTGTTTATAAAAATATCCTTTCAATTAAAAAAACAATGACTTTTAAATAATAAACCATTTAGAAAACATTTTTTATTGAAAATAACCTTTAAAACTAAAAATTAATCTTTTAAAACTATTTTAAACAAATTTTAAATCATTTTCCTTGAAAATTCATAAATGATCATTTAAACCGCTTTTAAAACATTTTTTGAAAAAAATATTTTTAAGAAACCCAGATTTCCAAATTAAGAGAGAATAACATTACATGAAACATATAATATCGTGTAATGAAAGATATTCATGATACAACATTTCAAAAAAAAGTATATTCACCTCATAAAATAATTTACATGCATAACATAACATATGTCTCGAAGAAGTCCAATTGAGACAAAATTACCTTACCAATTTGATAAATCTTGATCTATAATCCCATAAAAGAGGGATAATAAAATGGATATGTAAATACCCGTAAATTTAAGTATAGGTATCATATAATACATTCATCATAATTATATACACTACCCAAAAGAAACAAGTGGTTAATATGGCTTAAGTCTCACAGAAATTAATGTGAGACAAGAAATTCTCTTACCTTAAATCATGACTTCCTTCACACATGTTAAAACGTCATTTATAATAAATATAAGTATATTATACATATACCATAGAATAATAGTCACATATATATACCTTATATGATTTAATTATGACTTAATATTACCCATTTATTAATAATTCTATGTTGATGTTACCCATCAGGTAATATCCTCTTTGTTTTTCATTTATATTTTGACTTGTTGTCAATGGTCATATTTCTTATATCATGATTCCATCATCTCTATAATGATAATAATGATATAAATATCATATATATATATATTTCTTATATATGTATTAATTTTGATTCATAATATTTAGAGATAGAAAATAAAATACATTGTTCATTGAGATGATAGGTCATATGTACGCATGAATGTTGTTTTAATTTTATTATCAGATTAAATTAAGGGAAATTATATGATATATTATCATTTTTTTGTCATATATAACTTATATATTCATAAAATTAATCCTTATTACAATCCATGTGAAATATAGGTCGTAGAGATGGTAATCTATATGTCACGAGTGTCATTATCATTTTTCCAAAATATTATATGATAAAAAGGTAGACAAGATTTTATCATTAAAGAAGTATAATTATATCATAAATATCATATATAAACATTAAACCCATCATAATTCTCACTCATAAAATATGGTTTTGGAAAATGAATTGTATATCTTTTTGGATATGGTAAACCATACGTACTCACGAGATATAATTTAATTTTTCTTTGATGGGAAAGGGGTTGTATAGTGGTGTGTTCATAACCATAACAACATTTAATAATATTAAGTATGATTGTGTTATTATTTTATTATATATATCATAGATTTATAGGAGGTATAGAAGATTACAAAAAGAGAGTGATCAGTTAGAGTGATTACCTTCTCTTCATAACAACGCCTTTATATATCCTATAACAGACTCTAGATTTGGTCCTTTGGGAAGAAAATCACCACTAGAATGTGGCTAAATAAGTAGAGAAGATAATTTGGCAGATTTTGGTAGATCTAGAAGGCTCAATGTGATTAAATGAAATGAGTTATAAGGTTCCCTTTTATAATTGAGGTGAGGGTCACTTTTGGAAAATCTCAAAATATAAAATTAATAAAAATTAATTTTCAATTTCAAATGGCACCAAATTATATTATTTATAATATAGGATAAATATGGGTAAATTTTCATTAATACAATGAAAATTATATAGGTTTTTAGTATTATTTTAATCCTTATCTTTTTGTTTTAATCCTTATTTAACCTCTTTAACTCTTACCTTGATATCATATAATTTACACATTATGGGTAAATATAATTACAATAAAATTCTAAATGACCAATAAATCGGAAATTTAGACAATTTTGAGACTTATACCAATTTTTGGGATGAATTTTATATTTTTATCAATTTTATATCATTTAACATAAGGTTATTTATTTTAATGTATCATTAATGTCAATTTTGACACTATTCATTATTTGTGTTTTTTAAAATATCATAATAACATGATATCTTAAAAAAAACTCTATTAAATTATCCCTAAAATGTTAAATTAATCTATAAAATTCATGTATGACATTAATTATATCAAATGATATTTAATTTAATATTTTGAATATCATTTAATTGATATTTTCATTAATTAAACAATTAGTGCATCATTATTGTATACGTCTTTGAGGTAATTATTTATTTTCCAAAAATTAAAAAATAATTTACAAGGATAAATAAAAATATGTTACCTTTCAAATAACTATATATAGCCTAAAATATCCATTATATGACCCCATATTAAAAATGTTATAGTTATGAAAAACATCAATACGATATCTTTTGAATTTTCTTTAAATAAAATATTATAAATGATTTACTCTCATCCAAGTGGCTTCCAAAGGTTATAATCTTGACCCAAAGATGATTTTCAACGAAACACACTCATCTAATTAAATTTGGAAAAGTTTTATGGTAATTTTATGGTATGTATAATACAATTTTTTACTATTAATTACTCGATTGGCCTTTAACTATGTAAATAAAAAAATACTAAAATTACTATTCATAATGACTAAAATAATAGAAAACTATTTACATAATTTGGTAAAAATGATTCTAAATATGTAATTAATATTTAAAAATTCAAAACAAATAATTTTTAGTAATTAATTTAAAATTAATCTCATTGATGGAATGACAAAATGGGTTTTAAAAGTCAAAACATTAAAAATATTGACATTTTTTATTTAAAATTTCAATGTTAAATTGATTACAATGACCTATATTAGATTAACAGATAAAAAATAGACAAATTATAAATTATTAGAAATATAAAAATATAGTTTAACACTATAAATTATTTAGACAAAAAATTTGTTTTCAATTAAAATGCAATATTTTATTATTATTCATTAAAACATGAAACATGCTAGAAAATACAAAAAAACCAAAGTAAATGTTAATATTATGATTTAAAAGAAGAAGTTTATTTTTTCAAATAGAATTTATGAAAGTATCCAAAATTGTATTTAAAATATGTTCTCTAATAAATGGTGGTAAAATAACCTTTAAAAAGTATTGGTTTTTATGCATAAAATTGTGTTTGTTCTTATCTTATTCCTATAAAATCAATTGGATGGATATCAAAAATATTTTATTGAATATATAAAATATATATTTCATTATTATAATTCACTAATTTTAATTAAAACAAAATTACATTACAATCCTAAAAATCAAGAAATATCCTTTATATTCAATTAGTAAATATTTTTGTTTCTAATTAATTAATAATCATCGAATTCATCTTATAAACCATATATTATCATAAGATAGTTAATACTATTCATAACCTATGATTTCAAATCTATGTTATTATCTTATTAAAATAATAATAAAATAGTGTTTTGTAGAAACTCAATGTTATGTGTAACGCAAGATAAGCCGATGTTGGATGTAACAAAAGCTTAACATGGTGTAGATTTAAATGTAAGGAATCAAAGAAATAAAAAAATATATTTCATAAAAATCTTGGTTTGTTACATTTTACCCCCTTAAAATTAATTTCTCTCTCAAAATTTATTTGGGCTATCAAAGGTTTAATATTTGAAATTTTCTTTCATAAAAACTGACTTTGTAAAAATAAATACTAAAACACCCTTTAAAAAAGAAAGTTTGTAAAATAATGTTTACCCAAAGTATATAATAACTATTATTATATGTATGATAACATAGGAGAATTTTTTGGTAAGGAGGAAAAACATAAATAATCATAGAGGTTGATAAAGAACATAGATCACAAGAAAGTGGGTGATCCAGATAAATTTAACAATAAAAAACCATAAACTAGAGAAGAATAAAACAGGTCATTGATATCATCAATAATTATGGTAATAGGATAATTTTTTTGTCAAGATCATTTTCCTGAAGTTAAAAAATTTTCACAAGGTGATATACTCACTTGATTTATGGATAACATTACCCTTTGTTGTGACATGATCATTTTACACTTCATCTATTATATCAATAAATGTAATTGAATTTTTCATTCCTAAAGAGTTATTAGATCATGTGATCCATAAATAGAATGATAGATCATTCCTTCTATATTTTTCACAAAATAAATTAGGAAAAGTTGTCAAATATACATAAATCCACCTATGTTGAGGTAATACATTAATCTCACCAACATAATATGAAGTTTAACTTAAAATTTCCATAAATAAATAACCTTATAATCCTTCTAAAAGTTGAAAATTGAAAACTTTAGAAAGAAGAGAACTAAATCATCTCAACATTTATCTCTCATATATCATAATATAGTTATTTATTATCACATTCCAAAAATGTGAATACCTTCATCATGTATTCTCTTGAAACATGGTAATAAACTGAATTACCATAAATCCTAATTAAAAACATACATGTTCCATTATTCCAAATATTATTCAATATATTCCATAAATACAATAAGTTATAAACTTCATCCATGATAACATAGACTAGTTTTTTGAAAAATAATCAATCATTTTCATAGTAATCTACACTGTCCAATTTATATTATCCATGTATATCATCTCTTTATCCAATAAAAATACATTTTTCATAACATCATAAATACATCAAGCGTTACCTTGCCTTAATCAAAATAATACCTTTCCCTTAAATCATATTTCTATGTCTTTATCGCCATTTAACATATCATCTTCAATCCATAATGCAAAACTTATAATAAAAATACTTATATATTTTATGATTAGTATTACATATTCCTTCAATTCCAAAGAATATACACATCAATAATCCAACTTTTTTATTAAACCATTACTCAGGATTCATCTTTTTATTCATTCCTAGAATATTAAATATGAATTATATATTAAGGTTCATCAACCTTAATCTAATAATTATTATTGTGTTTTATGTAAACATTATGGTTAGATCATCTTGTACCACTCACATGTCATTTTTGTTCTCTTTATCCTCAATAGTATATCCAATACTCGTACCACCTTCTTAATTCACTTCAAAATATTTCCACCTAGGACATCGATTTTCATAATTTCCCTACTTTTTACATCTAAAATAGTCAATTTTATCTATGTTCTATCAAGTTATGGCTATTGAATAAGACCATAAATAAAAGTTTTAGAAACACTTATCATATCTAAATAACACATAATTAAATGAAATTATATATAATATTTCAATTTATGACACAGTATGTTTAATCCTGGGTTATTAATGATTATTATGAAAACTCATGGATTATAACCTATACTTAGACGCATCCTTAGTTTAATCCCTATAAATGTCTTTAGAAATATCCCTAAGGATATCATTAAGGTTTTCCCATCCTAGTTTCCAAAGGTTGACAAAACCTTTTCTCTGATACCAACTATAATTACCCAAGATTAAACGTATGTGGATATTACATCATTTTTTGGAATACACAAACACACACTAAAAAATATATTATTTTAGAACCTTTGTAAACTTGGAACACAAAATTATAGTCTACAGAATGATATTTAATTTTTCCCACAAATATCTCCCCCTTTTTTCTTACCTAAACCCGTTCTTTATGGCCTAGGGAAAAAACATGTGGAAATGGTGATCTCGGATGCTCATTAATGGGTAAACAAAAGAGATATAAATCATAACATAAACATAAGGGTAAATTAATATAAACATAAAATTTGTATATTATACCCTAAATATCAAATATCATAATATTAAACCATAAAAATTCATAATACATAAATTATAAAATAATAAATTTGACATAAAACATGGAATTATAGAAAACAAAAAGGCATAGAAAATCTTTTCATTAGTAGTCAAAGATCATTGCGAAGACTATCATAGTGGAATGGGTTCACTCAAAAAATCATAGTAGTCAATGTTCACTCCCAAGACTATAATGGCATATTAAGTCCTTTACTTAACTTAGTTCAATCTACATTCCAGCCCTCAATTACTAGACCCAGATTTCTCACAATATAATATTGTATTACAAAACTAAGTTCACTTCCCATTTCAGTCCAATCTATCTCATGAGATATAAATATTTACCTAATTAATTCAATGGATATATAGGTCTCACCCATAACATAATTAAATCCATACATATGTGTTTTATGAGAACATAAATTGTATCAGAACCCATAAAAAATGTGTTTCAAAAACATTTCATCATAACATAACTCATGGAAAAGAAAAAAAATTAATAAGTAAAAATCCATCATAAACATAAACTATTTAGAGAAGGAATAATAATAGAATCATTGAATCATATACTCAGTAAAACATAAGTATCATCAAATAATGTGGTCTTAAATGGAAATGATTTTGAGATATCACTTGAATTGATTATTAAGGAAAATATCATTTACATTTTGAAAAAATGCTTCCTAAATCATAAAATATTTAGAATGACTTTTTCATTGAAAATAAACATAAAAATAAAAATTTAATTTTTTGAAAACAATTTTAAACATATTTGAAATCTTATTCCTTGAGAATTGATAAAACATCATTTAAAACACTTTTAAAACATTTTTGGAATTTTTTTAAAAAAAACATATATTTTAGATGGAAAAGAGAATAAAATTACATGAAACTTATGATATCAGAAAAATAAGGAGATTCATGATACAACTTGTTAACAGGAAGTATACACACCTCATAAAATAATTTAAGTGTATAACATAACATGTGTCTCAATGAAGGCAAATTAAGACAAATTTTCCTTACCAATTTGATAACTTTTTAATTGTAAACCCCATGAAAGAGATATCATAAAATCGATATGTAAATACCCATAAATTTAAGGTCAAGGATCATCGAATAAATTCATGGTAATTATATATTACACACAAAATAAACAAGTTCTGAATATGGCATAAGTCTCACAAAAATTAAAGTGAGACAAAAAAATCCTTTACCTTTAGTCTTGAATTTCTTCGCACACATTAAAACCACCTGTATAATAAATATAAGTTTATTATACATATACCATAAAATCATAGTCATATATATATACCATATATTATTTAATTATGATTTGATATTACCCTTGTATTAATAATTCCAGGTTAATGTTACACTTTGGTTAATATCTATTTTGTTTTTTGTTCATGGTTTGACTTGTTATCATTTTTACTATTACATAGATAATGATTTCATCATATAAATAATGATACTAATGATATAAATATCATATATATGTTCATTTAATATGTATTCATAGTTATTTATAAAATTTAGAGACATGATATAAAGTACATCATTCATGGAGATGGTAGGTCGTATGTACGCATGAACGTTGTTCTAATTTTATTTTTGGGTTAAAATAAAGGAAATTATAAGATATACTATCATTATAGAATCATTTTTACTTCATATATAACATATATAATGATAAAATTCATATTTATTACCATCCATGTGAAATATAGTCGAATAATGAATCATATTCCATCATGGAGATGGTAAGCTATACGTACACATGGGCGACGTTATCATTTTACCGAAAATATTAGAATGTAAAAAGGTACACATAATTTGATCACTTTATATGTATAATTATATCATATATATCATATATAAATATTAAAAACATCATAATTTTCACTCATAAAATATGGTGATGGAAAATGAATTACATCGCTACGTGGAGATGGTAAGTCATACGTACGAGCGAGCAATACTTTAATTTTTGTTTGATGGGGAAAGGGATTCATCGTCGGATTTTAATCATCATAATAAAATTTTAGAATATTTAGGATTCTGATTTTATTATGTTATTATATATATCATATATTTATATGAGGTATAGAAGAGTAGAAAAAGAGAGTGATAGGTTAGAGGAGATACCTCTTCTTCGAAATGGCTCCTTTAGATATCCTCTTATAGACTCTAGAGTTGGCCCTTTGGGATTATCATAACATCTAGAATGTGTCTAGATAAGTGAAGAAGATAATTTTTCAGAGTTCGTTTGATCTTGAAGTATCAATGATATGTAATGAGATGAAGAAGTAGGTGCCCTTTTATAATTGAGGTGAGGGGAACTTTTGGAAACTCTCAAAATATTAAATTAATATAAATTAATGTTCAATTCTAAATGGATCCAAATTTAGTTATTCCAAATATAGGATTAGGATGAGTCAAAATCCATTAATCCAATAAAAATTAAACAAGTTTTTTTTATTTTTTTCAATACATATTTTTTTGTTTTAACCCCTTTAACCCATATAGTGATATCATGTAATTTACACTTTAAGGGTTAATATAATTAAAATAAAATTCTAAAATACCAATAAATGAGTTTATTATAACATTTTGTGACTTATAAAAATAAGTTGGATGAATTCTATATATTTATTAATTTTTTATAATTTAACAAAATATTATTTATTTCAAAATATCATTAATGTGAATTTTGACACGATTCATTATTTGTATTCTTTAAAAAAATCATTAACATGAATTTTGAAACTATTTATTATTTGTCCTTTTAAAAATATCATAAAAATATGATATATTAAAATTTAAAATATTAAATCATCTATAACATGTAAAAGTCATCCATAAAATTCATTTATGACATTAATTATACCAAATTATATTTATTTTAATATTTTGAATGGAATTTATTTGATATTTTCCTTAATTAAACAATTAATGCATCATCACTGTATAATCCTTTGAGGTAATTATTTATTTCTAAAAAATTAAGAAAATTACTAGGATAAATAAAAACATTTTACCTTTAATATTAATATTTATATTCTAACACATCCCCTATTGACCCCATTTTAAAAATGTTAGAGTTATGAAAAATAAGAGTATGACATCTTTGGAATTTTCTTTAAATAAAATATTAAAGTGTCATACTCTAATCCAAGTGGATTCCAAAGGAAATAATATTGACCCAATGATGATTTTGGTTGAAACTCGCTCATCAAATAATAGTTGGACAAGGGTTAGGATTATTTTATAATATTTATAATATTATTTTTTACTCTTAATTACTCTATTTACCATTGATTGTGTTAATAAAAAATAACTAAAGTTACTATTCATAATTTCCAAAAATAAAATAATTTTATTAACATAATTTGGACCCACTGATTCCAAATATGGACTCCATTTTTTCAAAATTCATAACATAGAAGTTGTAATAATTAATTTAAAATTAATCAAATTGATGGGATGAGAAAATGGGTTTTAGAAGTTAAAATATTCAATATATTGAAATTTTTTTATATCAAAATTCAATGTGAAATGTATTCCAATGACCTAAATTGGATTGAACTATTAAAAATTAATCTAATTATACTTTAAACCCAATTATAAATATAGTTAACCACTATAAATTATTTATAAGAAAAATTTATTTTCAATTAAAATGAAATATTTTATTACTATTGGACATTTTACAATTTGTGAAGGGATGAATTTGACAGAGAATGTGAGTCACATACGGGAGTCCCCTCAAGATTTTATAACCATTAATCTGGTGTGTATGATTACCTCATTCCCAGTTCTTTCAAGCTCTCTTGTTTTTTTTAGTGTGAGGAGTCCTTTTCCTCCTTATGATTTCTTTTAGGCTTCCAGACCTATTGGTTCTCCTAGATCTAGGACTCTTTTGGGGCTCTCTTTCAAAGATATTTTTTATTATAACCCTTCTTCTTCTTTTCTGAATAATGGTTATTTTTTTGTGGTTTCCCATGAATATATATCCTCTGTGGAAGGATTTCTTCCGGTTCTTACTATATCTTTGGTGGAATTTGGGAAGTGGTGGCCTACCTACAATGAACCCTAGTTGCAAGGTTCAGGATTGAAAAACCATTGATTTCAATTTTCCAATAGTTCTTCAACTTATGGGGTTGATCCTCCCTATCCAGGGTCCCAGTGCTTACCTGAGAAGCCTTCTTTATAGAGTTGGATTCTTTTAAGGACTTTGTGTCATCGTGGTGTAAGATCCCTAGGTCCATAGGGTGCTGGAGGTTCAATTTTTTGAGTTTTTTAATGGAGATCCATTCCAATAGATTCTCCTCACATGTTTTGGTTTTGGTGTCCCTTCTAGGTCTTCATATCCCCTTTATTAATGTGGGTTTCTTATGTGGTATCGGTGATTCTTTGTGATTCTACCACGATGCCAATGAGAAAATCCATCATATAAAGGTTTTGGAATTGGATAAGGTGTGTGTTGAGATGTACCTTTCTATTTCTCTCTTGACTAGGTTCATTATTCTTGTTGAGGGTATGGAGGAGTGGTCTCAAGATCATCTTTATCTAGTGTCTCTAAGATTCTACTCTATGTGTCACATCTAAGGGAACTCACTACCTGTGTGTCTGAAATCATAGCAGGTTAGGCAGAAAGAAGACCAGTGATGTCCTCTAGAAATAATGAAGATTCAGAAGTGAAAGGCGATTCTACCTCCCTTATAGCCCATCCTATCCTAGTACCTCATGGTTGGGTGAAGGAAAAGATCTTCCCATCACTCTCTAAAGCAGACTTAGCTTCTTCCGACTATAAGGATGGTCATATTGATGTTTTGTGCGGCCCTTTCTCTGCTATGGTGAGGTTCAAGCATAGAGTGATATCCCCTCCTAGTTTTACCTTTCAAGACTCAAGCTCCTCAGGTATTATTATCTCTCCTATCCTAGATAGGAACAGTGTATCATTTTATGCACCATTGGCCCCTCCTCACTTATGCATTGGAGAAATATCTTTGGATGAGTTTGTTTCAAAGGGTCAACAGAAGATATCTTCCTCCTTACCAATGGTCTGTTATCCCTCTCTTAAGTCTATGTTTATGCTCCCACTAAGAGTTCTAGGTATGGAGTTAGAACTAGATCTCACACTCTCTAATCAGTCTCCAACGACATGTGATCTGAAGATTCACCATAGATTTTGTACATATTCAAAATTGAAATCCCATGTGGCTATAGAATTGTTTCATGGTGTGTATGGATGAGGGTATGAGGCCAAATCCAGAGAGATCAGTGTAAAACGTTATGCCTGATTATATGAAAATACCATTGGATAGGATCCCTGGTGAAATCATATTTTTTATCCAACAAATACCATAATAATTTTATCATCATGGCTGCGATTCTTGAACAAAAATAATACGAAAATAGAATCAAGGATTAAACACGCCATATAAGAGTGCAAGGATTCTTTCGTGCCCACCCTTAGAACACACATATATGGTTTTCTGGAAATCCTCAGTTTCTTTCGACCTAATTTCCTCCTTAGATTAGTTCTTGAAAAATAAAATCACTATGGGGGATCAAAGTTTCTAGTTATAATTTGACTATGAAAATTTTGATGCCTAGATTAGAGAGGGTCTATTTTCATATCTTCACTCCTTCAACCCGGATGATATTCCACAACTGGTAAGAGGAGACTTCAACATTGTGGCAGGGATGGAGGAGAAGAAAGTCTCATGTTCTTTTCCCAAGGGAGAGATTCAAGATTTCATTTAATTCATGAATAGTCGTTGTCTCATGGATGCAGGTTTCATAGTGGATCCATCTACATGGTGCAACAATCAAAGGGGGTTTCGTCAGACTTGGTGTTGCCTCAATCATTTTTTGGTAAATGGGGTACCCCTAGAGTCATTTCTAGACATCAATATCACTCAATAACTCGTATAATTTTTTATCAGTTATCACTATGTATAGTTATAGCATCTAGGATCACAGGGGATCAGTACTTACAGTTTTCCCAGTTATGGGACGAGGAACTAGAATTCCACGACATTGTTTGGGAGTCATGGAATAATCCCTCCGGAGGTTACCATGTTGGAACCATGGTTATCTTTGCATGAATTGGAGTATGGTTTTTTTTTTCAATCAATAGTGGGAGTTCAGAATGTCTACTAGCAAAGTGATTGTATAGTTCAAGCAGACAATAGTATTGAAGGTGGTGTCGTTTCCCAGTGTTTACCAATTTTTTGGGACTGAAAATTGACAAATGGAGAAAAGTGATTTTGGAAAAGAGACTTACGCACCATATACGTGAAGGGGAGGGAACTTGCACACCAAGAGTTTTTCAAGATCATAACGTGGAAAATGGAAAAGGGATAAGAGTCATGCAAGTATTGGTTGGATCGCGCAAGTGACATGCACACCGAGAAGGGACTTGTGCGCCGGTTCCTAGGAGGTTTGGAAACTTGTGCACCTATTGTTCTTCATGATCAAAAAATTAAAATATGGAAAAGGAAAGAGGGTCATGCAAGTATTGGTTTGGTCGTGCAAGTGAGTTACGCGACAGAGGCTAGGTTGATTGGAGCTGCGCGCCATGACCTGCGCGTCGTGAGGATACTTGTGCGCCACCACGTAGGGGGTCCAGTTTTTTCTATAAATAGAGTACCACCCGCCCTCATTTTCAAAAAAGTTCAAGACTTCGATATTTTTTGAGCTCTCGTCATGCAAGTGGTAGTTGGGTCGCGCAAGTAGAAGTTGTGCGCTGGTTGTTGGCTGCGCGACCAAGGCGATTTAGGAGTTAAAGGCGCAGCGTCATGCAAGTTTGGAGTTGAAAGAGTCAATGTCGCGCAAGTGGGTTGGTGACACCTACGCGCCGAATTTTTACAGTGCAAGTGACTTGCACGCCATTATTGAAACTTGCGCGCCGGTCTTAGAGAAATGCGCCAAGAGAGGTTAGAGTACGCCGGGATATTTGGAGCTGCACGAAAGCTGTAAGATTTCCCGATATCTTCGGTACAGAGTAAGATTAGTCTACGAGTGAAATTTGGACTTCAATAGAGCATATACACACAACAGAAGATGCATTCTCTTGTAATGATGAAGAGACCTTCATGTCTATAAACTAATTGTGACTTCACCAAGGCCAGTGATCCAGGGGGAGTCAATGGGAGTGACCCAAGGGACGTTGTGAGCTATCCCTGAACCTTTTGTAAAGGAAGTGCGCCTGGGACAGAGTGATTGTTTCTGATCCTTTGTAATCCACATCTAGTGAAAGTTTAGTGGAATTAGTTATGACCGACAACCTGTCGGCATTTGCTCCTTAGATGTATCCCTTAGTGGTGAACCAAGTAAAAAGTGTTGTGTCTTCTCTGTGCATTTGAATGTTTTCTTTATGATCATATTCATCATACAGGTTCAACATGTTCCTACCAACGTGGGAATAAGATCCATCACATTAAAAGAAAAATTCATCACCCTGATTCACCCCTCCCCTCTCAGGCTGTCCCAGGGTTATTCATACCAATGGACTATTTTTCATAATTAACTAAGATAGCTTTGGGGTAGCCTTCATTATTGGTTCAAGATCCTCCCCACTCGTGGACTAGACTTGGAAGCAATCAATTGGTACATTGACCAGTTAGAGAAGAGACTTGAGAACGAATGCATGGAATTAGAGCTTATTTAATGATATAAGGTTCAAGAAACATTTATTATATTATTTTCTACTGAAGTATGAATGACAATCTTGTGAAGATTTGAGGTCTAAGTGGCTACGGGAAGGCCACCGCAGCACTAGATACTTGAACGCATGCATCAAAGAAAAACATCATATCATGAGACCCAACATTTTAATGGAGGATGGATCTCATACGAATGATCGGGATGTGGTGGGGAAATATAGGATGGTAACTTCAAATATTTTTTGGCATGTCCAAATCCTCATTTACAAGGAGGTTATCCAAGGGGTCCTATGGAGATCATTGATGTCATAGATTGACAATGAGAGCCTTAAGGCTATCTCAGATGAATATGAGGTTCATAGTGTAGTTTTAACCATTAACGCTAAAAGTTCATCTAGACCTAATGGCTTCCTAGGCTCATTCTATAGGGTCTCATGGGGCATGGTGAAGTGGGATCTGGACCATGCAGTTTAGGACTTATTCTAAGGTGTCCATTATTTGTGTGTTTCATGATCCACAGAGATCATTATTGTTCCTAAGGTTAAGGACCCAAACTCCTTGGATCAGTACTATACCATCAGTATGTGTAATATTTTGTATAAGGTGGTGTATTGAATACTTAATAATAGTGTTGCATCTTTCCTGCCCAGATGGACTGGATCATGGAGCATATCTTAAATTGGAAAAATAAGTTTCAATCCTTTGGAGAGAATATTACTCTTTTCAACAGTGTCCTTTCATCTACACCAATGCACATATTCTCTACTATGATAGTACCTAAGAGGTTGATTTCAAACATGGAGGGTATGATGGCCTCCTTCTTATGGGATAACCAAATTGATGTGAAACACTAATGGACGTCATGAAAGAGGTTAGAAGGACCCATTTCTGAGGGGGGAATCAGCATCAGAAGTATATCTGGGACTTTAGATGGGCTTTATGCAAAGATTTCCTTGGAAAAAGAGAGAGAAAGACGTTTTGGGTAACTCATATGTAAATCAAGTGTAGTATTGACATGACTAAGAAGAGAGAAAGACCTTATCCCATTCTAAAACTAAGCTAACCATACATTTTCCCTCTACACCAGTATTATCATTGGATTATAAGTAAAGATGACATAAGATACTGGTAGTGGAATTGGTTGGGAACGATACTAGGATTTCTAGGCTTTCCCAAACTGGACATTACTTTCAGAGAGGCTAGTGACAACCCCACCTTCATCATGCAACCCTTGATGTCAACCAGTGGGATTTTTTTTGATTGTATAATGTTAAATAATGATCTGGAAAAATGTTTCTGCATAGGTTCCTCCTTTGAGGTGTTCTCACCTTGAGATTATCAAATGGTACAGGTGGATCGAATCAATTAGGGTTCTTGGGGGAGAGAATATGTGGTGTAAATACATCCAAAAAAATTAATTTTTCAGGTTTAGAGAGTTATTAACAAGGTGATTCCAATAGAGGAGAATATTTAACATATAGGAGTTTGCTTGGCTTCTAGGTATCTTTGTTGCAGGGATTTGAAGAGTGAATCCATTGGGAATATTTTCTATGAAATTGATTGAGCGATGATAGAGTATAATATTTTTGGGACTTTTAAAGGGTTTATTGGCCAGGATACTACGTCTGAGGTCTTCCGCCAACATTAGTTTTAGGGTGATGAAAACCCAAGTTCATAAAGGAAGGGTAGAGGCATCATTTTTTCAACAAGATTTTGGTGACTCGGGTCTTTGAGTTTCACGACCCCCTCCCACCAAAGATGCCCCTCCTGAGATGGCAATGGTGGAAGGGAGATAATGACCCCCGAGTCCCGCCTCCAGTAGGCCCCGAAGTGGCGACTAGCACCAAGGGTATGAGTTTTCCACAAATATGGGAGGCATTACCCTTTTTATTAATTTAAGATTGGGAAATAGGATGATTCAAACACCAAGAAGAAGAAAAGAAACAATTATAGAAATTTCCAAAAACCAATCCCATATGCATGCTTTATACAATAGTGAAACAAAAATACAAGTACAAAAAAGCTCCAAGTACTATACCAAAAAGTAAATGAAAATAACAACAGCAACCAGTAGCAACTCCCCCTGCCTCACTAGTAAGGTCTCGTACAGTCCTTGTAGTCCTCCTGAAAACCTGAAAGCAAACATAGGGTGATCATACAAGTATACTCATTAGGGAAACCTAAAGCTCTTGTGCACAAGTTGGGAGACATCCTAATGCCCCGTGAGAAAACAGAAGAACCAAAACCTAGCAAGGAATCTATCGACCCAACCTCACCAGTCACACTCACCAAGTAACACAAGTTAATAGATTATAGTAGTAATATTATCAAATTATGGGCACCCCACGCCACCTTCCCACTGGATACTGATCAAGCCCTCATGCCTAACGCTCTGATGTTTCCCCCTCTTCCTGAGCTAGTGTCGCAACGTGGTCATACAAAGCTCGAGATAGTGTTGCAACCTGGCCATACGAAGATCATTGTAACCCACCGGCACAAAATCCTCAGCCATAGACACATCTCATTCCGGAGACACCTGGAAACATATCACAACTCATCCCAAAGATTCTTGGGAAACATCTTTTGTAACCTTCCCGAAGGAAATTGGGCTACAGGACCTGAAAGAGGGAGCATAGGGAAGAACAATAACTAGCCATCATTTGGATGTTTGAGAATATCTCCCCCCCCCCATCCCACGGGTGTTCAGCACGTAGTGCTCAACATGGGTGGGGTGCGTAAATAAACATAAAACGTACAGATTTATATAAGTATAAGAACCACTCAACCCATCCTAAGGATTCTACACAAAGATCTGAGAACGTGCCTTGGCACTGCTACTTCGAGAGTATGCACACAACAATCAATCCCAAAACCCCATTTAATGATTTCATATTTCAACAGCTTTAGTTATCAGTTTCTTAACTACTGGGAAACTATCAACAACCAAACTGGATCAAGCGTTCATAAAACATATCCATGCCATCCACAAATAAAGTTAGTAAAACACAAGAAACACAAACAAGTCCCTTCTTATTAACCAACCAACCCCATTGATTATTATTCTCGTTCCATTACCATGACCCCCCATTCATTAACTATTACACTTTTATTTATTATTTACAACCCATAGTTCGTTCACATTAAAACTCATCCCTCCATCCCTTCTGCCAACCATAATAACCACAATCACACCAAAACCCATACATCATCATCCCTTTGATACCATTTATCGTAGCCCTACTTCCCATCACCAAAATAGCATTCACACTAACCCACAACCAAGCCAACCGCAGCCCCACTGCTCACCCGATCCACAACAACCCACAAAACACCCCCTTCACATAAATAAACCCTAACTAGAACCCACATGTTTATTATTTTAGTTTGTTCGATCGGTGTGATCACACAAGGGTTCCAGGTATTTAATCAGCCAAATTTACATGATTAACCAATTTCCACATTCAATAAAATTTTCATCCATAAGAAAATCCAGAAGGAGAGGGTAACATTTAATTTCGTATGAAAAGTCCCCCAACGATTATGATTTTCAGAAGGCAGAAGCTCATTCAATTCACAACATAATATCATAGGATATAAATAATGTAACTGCATTCACAAACTTCACATCCCCATTATATAAGCCAGTTATTATCTTTATTAAACCGGTTAAAATGTGATTCATGTAAACAAGAGGACACACACCCCTCATGATGCACAATCTAGAGAGATGAAGGTAAGATCCCTACCTCAACAGGTTCTGACGTCCTTCTACGAACAAGACCACCACGATCACAAGGCTTCTCCCAGAATGACTGCACCCACCAAGGATGTCATGAAACCACCAAATCAAAAACATAAGAAACTCCCTCAACATGGATATCACATGTCGTAGCATGGAAATAAAATGGTAGAATTTGGATCGGAAAGAGAATACAAGAACAGAGGTTCAACATACCTTTTTAGAGTCGTTCGTCAAAGACCGTCGTTCTCGTCAATTACCAGCAGTCTCCACAGCTATAAACTGCGGAGGGGAAGTTAAAGAAGAGGGAATAGAATAGGGTTTATGGTGTTCTCCTTGCTGACATGATCCCGTAGTGACTAACGGATCGACGATCGGAGTCTGGATGAAGAAGTTAGAGGAGGAAGACTTTTTGATCGTCCAAGAGCGTCGTCGTGCGAAGAAGAAACGATCGGTCTAGAAATAATCTACGACCCTTTCTTATATAGGAAATGAAAAGTTAAAATGGTATGCAGTGTGTATTAATGAATACACGGTGTGACCATACACCCGTTACATGTTTTGACTGGTCAACACACGACACGTCACGCGGTTTCCACGCGTTTTAATAATAATGATAATTCTATTAATATTTTGTGTTTTGTTGACCCGAGGCATGAGTTATGAAAAGGTATTCATCATTGGTCTTAAAATGACCGTCTTAATTTCATGGTTACGCAGTCACTGAAGGTTCGTCATTCTGACACCATATGAAGAAGTTACGGTCAATTTAAGATTATATAACCCAAAATAATAATAACATTTTATATTATTATTATTTATTTGTTTTCCTTGAAGCTTATATGCTCAAAACTGTCTCCCTCTTTTGATTTCACGACCAAATATCACCACCACCCATTAATAACCCCTATTTTCATTTTATTATGATAATAATATTATTAAATGAATATTATTCATTTAAGGGGAAAAAAGGAACCCCTTACGCCTCCTTTACACACAAACATCACCCCCCCTTCCTTTATTTTTTCCATTTATTTATTTTCATTTATTATCTCATTTAATCTGTATGATTTATTATTATATTATGGGGAGATCCATGTACAGTGCCTCACCCTCTTCAAGGCGCCTCATTCTCCTCATTCTCCCAAACATCATTTACATGCACATGCATCATTAATATAATAGATGTATTATATATATTATTATTATTATTATTATAATGGAACACCTCGTGTTCAATATATTCACCCCTCACCCGTATAAAGGGGCACACCTTCCCTTCCATTCACATCCATTGATTGTTTTAATATTATATTATATAAATATTATATAAGTTATATAGTATATACAAAGCAAGTATTCTTCATATGACTCAAGCATAATAGAAATAATATTAATTCCCTTGTATTTTATCCATTATTAATTTAATTGTATTATCATATTATTATACTAGTAATATTATTAATTTCATATTTCAATTTAGGTAGAACCTATGTACAACCATTCCATGTGACTCAAAACTATTTCATTTAATTGAATTAAATGACAATAAAATTAATATAACTTACATATTCAACACCCTTTTTTTAATACATTTAATTTCATTAACCTATCACACATAGTTTTATGCCATCATTGTTATTTATTACTTTTTAATAACAATAACATTTCATCAACTTATTTTATTAACTCACCGACGTTGTTGTTTTTAATAACAATAATCTTTACTCTCGTCGTATTGACCACATTAAACCACCCCATTGGATATCTGAATCAGACCATACCACGTCAATTTCGCGTAACATCTGTCAATTTAATTATATTTATTTTATTTCACACTGATTAAATTGAAACCACTTTTATTAAATTAAAACCATTCAATTTAATAAACCTTACATAATTTTTACGCCACCATTATTATAATTATTTTACATAATAATAATAACAAAAAACCCTAAATTTTATTAACACTTATTCATTGTTATCATTAATAATTATCATTATTACACGTGCCATGTTGACCACATCTGACTTTTACAAAGGAATGGATTGGAGAGGTCGAGGCCATTACATTAAGGAATGAGGTGTACCATAGTTCTATTATTCGTTCTGATATGGGTATTATTTTTAAAACTAAAAATATCATTCTGGACCAAGGTTGGATATGTAAGGTGTGGGAGGGATATCCCTCACTCAGTCATCTTATATTATCAAACAACTCCACTAGCATGCTAAGTAGTCTGGTTCAAGGGATATGGGTCTTCTCTCAACCTCGTATCCAGGGTTTCAAGTTAAATACTGATGATTCATTTCACCTAGGTATTATGTTAGTTGAAAGGGTGATCAGGGATTAGTGGGTATTGGTTGTAATTTTATTCTATTCTTATTATGGAGGAGGTTACTCTCTCTAAGATGAATCTTAGGAAATTCTCATGGACCTGAGGTTAATCAAGAAAAGGAATTTATACCTAAGTTTTTTCAAGACTAGCTCCTTGATAATCCATAAGTCACATCTTAACATAGGAAATACCCCTTGGTCCATTGAGTACTTCATTAGAAATTTCAAGGTGTGTTTTAATAGTCACATTTTCATTCTTCAAATGTGGCATGAAGGTAATGCACTTGCAAACTTTTAGGCAACTAAGGTGATGAAAAATGAGTAGATATCCTATTTTATTAACCTCAATTCCTTCCCTCTCTTGGGGGTTAACTTTGTTAGAGAATATTCCCTTGATCTTCATTATTATAAACCTCCATGATATGGGATCTTTTTTAGTGCTCTTTTCTTTTTCTTATTAATAAAATAAAATAAAATATTTGTAAGCAATATATTATTACTATTCTTAAAAACGTTAAACTTACTATAAAAATACCAAAAATCAAAGAAAGTAAATTAGTATAATTCAATTTAAAATTAAAACCTTATTTTTTCAAAAATAATATATAAAATTGTCAAAATTGGTTTTAAAATAGGTTCTCCATTGAAAGGTAGTAAAACTTCCTTTAGAAAAATATAGGTTTTATGTATAAAATTATTTTTTTATTATCTTATACCTATAAAATATATTGGATAAATATAAAAAACTTATTCAATATAAAAAATATATATTTCATGAATATAATTAACTAATTTTAATTAAGAAAAAATGGATTTGGGATTATAAAAAAAATATTTCCTTTATATTCAATTGGTATAAATTTTCATTTCTAATAAATTGATATCCATTGAATTCATCCTATAAACCATATATTTTCATAAGATAATTAATTCAATTCATAATAACCAATTTAACATCCATTTTATTATCTTATTTAAATAATAACAAAATGTTGTTTCATAGAAAATCTATGTCACATCTAACACAAGATAAGACGGTGTTGCATTTAGTGAAATCTTAACATGGTGTAGTATGAAATGCAAGGAATCAAAAAAATCAGAAAATATATTTCATAAAAATATTACGGTGTTACATTCTACCCCACCATAAAATGAATTTCTACCATGAAATCTATCTGGGTTATCAATGTTTTAATACTTTAAATATTCTTTCACAAAAACACACGTACTAAAAATAAATACTAAAACATTCATTAGAAAATGATTGTCAGAAAATAATGGTTACCCAAAGTAAATAATAACTAATATTCTATGTATTAGAATATAGGTAAAGATTTGGGCTTGTAGGAAAAGCGTAAATAAAAATATGGATTGATAAATATCACTAGTTATAAGAAAGTAGGTGATCCATAAAAAGTTAACGATCACAAAACCATAAAATAAAGAAGCATGAAAGAGGTCATTGATATCATCAATAATGATGATAATAGGACAAATTTTTATTTTAAGATCATTTTCATAAATTTGAATAATTTTCAAAAGGGTATGTGATTACTTGATTTCAGGACAACTTCACCCTTTATTGTGCCTTGATCAATTTCCACTTCATCTTGTATTCCAAGAAATGAATTTTAATTTTTCATTCCTGAAGAATTAGTAGATCATGATATCCATAAATATAATGATAGGTCATTACATATGTCTTTATAAAAACAAAAATGGTTGTCATAATTTATCAGACATTCATAAATCAGCCTATGGTTAGATAATATTTTAATCTCATATACTTCATATGAAGTTTAAATTAAATATTCCATAAATATATTACCATAAAATCCTTTTAAAGGATGAAAATCCAAAAACATTATAAATATGTTCACAAAATAAGCTTAAAATTTATCTCCCATATATCATAATGTAGATCTTGGTTTTCACATTCCAAACATTTGAATACATTCATAAAGTATTCACTTGAAACATGGTAATAAACTGAATTACCATAAATCCTTATTGAAAGCATGAATATTTCCTTATTCTAAAGTTTATTGGATAAATTACTTAAATCCAATAAGTTTTAAGATTAATCTATGATAACATAGAATAATATTTCAACAAATAAAATATTATTTCCATAGTATTCAGCATAATCCATTTTACTTTATCCATATCAAACATCTCTTTATCCAAGAAAAACATAATTTTCTCAATATCAGTAATACATTAAGAGTTACCTTAACTTAATAAAAATATCACTATTCCCTTAAATCTCATTTCAAAGTCATCATCACCAATTAAGATATACTTTTCAATCCTTAATGAAAAAATTATACTAAAAAATCATATATATTTCACGATTCATATTTCATAATCATTGAATTCTAAAGCATATACACTTCAATCATCCAACTTTATTATTAATCCATTACTCATGCTTTATCATATTATTCATTCCTAGAATATGAAATATAAATCATGTATTAATGTTCCTCAACCTCAATGTAATAATGATTCTTATGTTTAATGTAAATAATATGTTTAGACCATCCCATACCTTTCACATGTAATTTTTTGTCTCTTTATACTCAATAGTATAACCAATAATCATACCCTCTTCCTGATTCTCTTCATGAGATTTCAAATTAGGACATTGATTTTCATAATGACCATGATTTCCAAATCTAAAACATTCAATGTTAACCTTGTTCTATCTAGTTCCTACTATTAACTAAGACCAAAAGAAGAGTGTGAGAAACACTTATCGTAGATAAAAACACATAATTAGGGTAAATTAATTATAATATTTAAATCTATGACACCTTAGTTTTAATCCTAGGTTATTCAATATTATTATAGAAACTCTAGGATTGTAACATATACTTAGACTTATCCTTGGAGACTTCCCTAGAAGTATACTTAGAGATATCCCTAGGATTCTCAATAAGGTTTTATCATCCTAGTTTCCAAAGTTTTACTAGCCCTTTATTTGATACCAACTATAACAACCCAAGCATAAACAGAAATGGATATTATATTATTTTTCTAAAATACATATACACATGCCCAATGACTGTATTAGTTTATTTCCTTTGGAAACTTGGAACAAAAAATTCTAGTCTAGTGAAATATCTTCAATTTTTACCACAAATATCATCCCCTTTTGAATTCCTACCTAAAACCATTCATTATAATCTATGGAAAATAATCATATAAAATGGGTGAGCTCAGAATCTCAATAGGGGTAAAAAATGAGATATGAATCATAACATAAACATAAGGTTAAAAGAATATAAACATAATATTTTTATATTATACCCTGTATAACAAATATCATAATATTGAGTCATAAAAAATCATAATACCTAAATCATAAAAGAATAACTTTGACATAAAACATGGAATTGTGCCAAACACATAAGCGTATAAAATAATTTCATTGGTATTGAAGGATATTTTCCAATACTATCATTGTGGAATGGCTTCACTCACCAACCATCGTTGTAGTCAATTTTAACTCCCAATACTATCATCTAAAACAAAGTCCTTTATTGAACCAAGTTCACTCCTCATTCCATCCCCTGATTACTAAAGCAAGATTTCTCCAGTTCCAATCCTGTATTACAAACCCATTTTCACTTCCCATTTCATTCCTATCTATATCATGAGATATAAATAATTACCCAATTAATTGAAAGGAGATATAGGTTCCACCCTTTGCATAATTAAATCGATAAATATGCATTTCATGAGAACATAAATAGTATTAAAACCCATAAAAATCAGTTTCATCAATATTACATCATAACATAACTCATGGAAAAGAAAAAAAATTCGTAAGTATAAATCCAACATAAAAATAAACCATTAAAATTAGATATAATAATGGTATCATTGGATCATATCCCAATTAAAACCTAACTAACATCAAATAACATTATCTTAAATGGAAAAGTATTTTGAAATATTACTCGAATTAATTATTACAGAAAATATACATACCATTTTGAAAAAAATTACTTTCTAAATTACAAAATATTTTAAAACCTCTTTAATTGAAAATATCATTAAACCCATATAAAGGAAACATTTAAAAATATTTTAAACATATTTGAAATAATTTTCCTTTAAAATTAAAAAAATACCAGTTAAAACACTTTTAAAATATTTTTTGAAAACATTATTTTGAAGAAACACATATTTCAGACCAAAGAGAGAATAATATTAAATGAAACTTATAATATCATTAAAATAAGGTGATTCATGTTATTACATGTCAAAATTTATTATAAACACTCTATAAAATAATTTCGGTGTATAACATAACATGTGTCTCAAAGAAGGAAAATTTAGACAAAATTTCCTTACTGATTTGATAACTTTTGAACTGTAAACACCATAAAAGAGATATCATAAAATGGATATGTAAATACCCATAAATTTAATAATAAGGATAATATATTACATTCTTTGGATGTTTATACACCATGAAAAATAAACGATTGGTGAATACGGTATATGTCTCACAGAAATTAATGTGAGACTAAAAATTCCCTTACCCTAAGTATTGACTTCCTTCACACATGTTAAAACCTCCAATATAATAAATATCAGTTTATTATATATATATATATATATATCATATAACCATATCTATATATATATACCATATATTATTTAATTATGACTTAATATTACCTATTTATTAATAATTTCATGTTAATGTTACACTTCGGGTAATATCCACTTTGTTTTTCATTCATGTTTTGAATTGTATCATTGGTCCTCATACATAGATTATGATTTAATCATCTATAAAATTATAATCATGATATAAATATCATATATATATTCCTAATATATGTATTCATAGTGATTCATAAAATTTAGTGATATAAAATAAAATAGAAAATTCATGCAGATGGTAGGTCGTACGTATGCATGGACGATGATTTCAGTTTCATGTCAGGTTAAAATAAAGGAATTTATATGATATATTATCATTATATAATCATTTTTATGTCGTATATAACATAAATATTCATAAAATTAATCCTTATTACCATCCATGTTAAATATATATGAATAAATAATCACATTTCTGTGTGGATATGTTAAGCCACACTCACGTGTGACGCTACCAATTTCAGAAAATATTAGATGGTAAAAAGGTAGTTATTGTTTTGACCCTAAATAAGTATAATTATATCATAAATATAATATATAAACATTAAAATAGTCATTATTCTCACTCCTAAAATATTGTTATGTAAAATTAATTGTATCACTATGTGGAGACGTTAATCCATACATACGCACGTGTGATATTTTTATATTTTTTGTTTGATAGGTAAGGGGGTATATAGTGGTGTGTTCATAATCATAATAAAATCTTAGAATATTTAGGATTCTTATGTTATTATTTTATGATATGTATCATAGATTTAGGATACTTATAGAAGCGTATAAAAAGGGAGTGATCAGTTAGAGCAATTACCTCTTTTTCGGAACGTCTCCTTTAGATCTTCTCAAACAGACTCTAGAGTTAGTCAATTGGGAAGATAGAACCTCTATAATAAGGATAGGGAAGTGAAGAAGTAAATTTTACAAATTTTGGTTGATATATAAGGTTAAATGTGATGAAATGAGATGAGGAAAGAGGTTTCCTTTTATAATTGAGGTGAGGAGCACTTTTTGAAACGCTTAAAATTATAAATTAATATAAATTAATTTTCAATTATAAATATATCCAAATAGATTTATTTAAAATATAGTATTATTATGGGTATGAACCCATTCATTAAATGTAAATTAAACAAAAATTTATTATTTTTCTAATCCTTATCATTTTTTTAATCCTTATTTAACCCCTTTAGATCGTAGCATAATATCATGTGATATACACATTAAGGGTTAATATAATTAAAATAAAATGTTATAATATAGATAAATGATTATTTTATGAAATTTAGAGACTTATCTCAATAAATTTTCTAAATTATATAATTTTATGAACTTTATATCATTTAATAAAATATTATTTATTTTTAAAATAAAATTAATGTCAATTTTGACACTATTCATTATTTGTCTTTTTGAAAATATCATAAAAACATGATATACTCAAAAAAAACTCTATTAACGCATCCCTATTATTTAAAAGTTATCCATAAAATTACTATATGACAATAATTATATCAAATTATATTTATTTTATTATTTTTAATATCAATTATTTTATATTTCTATTAATTAAACAATTGTTACATCATCATTGTATAAGCCTTTTAGGTAATTATTTATTTAACAAAAATTAAAAATAAATTACCATGATAAATAAAATAATTTTTATATTTTGAATTACTATTTATAGTCTAAAATATCCCCTATATAACCCCATATTAAAAATTTTATAATTATGAAAAACATAAGCATGACATCTTTTGACTTTTCTTTAAATATAATATTATAAATGTCAAAATATCATCCAAGTGGCTTAAAGATGTTATGATATCAGTCAAAGGAAGATTTTTTTCGAAACTCAATCATCAAATAAAATTTGGTCAAGTGTTATAGTAATTGAATAATATTTATAACATTATTTTTTACCCTTAATTACTCAATTTACCTTTAACTATGTTAATAAAAATTACTAAAGTTACTATTCAAAATTTCAAAAAAAAAACTATTTTCAAAATTTTTACCCACTAATTAAAAATATGGAATAACTTTTTAAAAATTCAAAACATATAATGTATAGTAAATAACTTAAAATTAATCTCATTGATATAATGAGAAAACGTGTTTTAAAAACTGAAAATGTTCGAAAGATTGGAATGTTTTTATATCAAAATTCAATTTTAAATTGAATATAATGATCTCAATTAGATTAATTGATAAAACATTTATATTATTATACTTTTAAATCAATTAAAAATATATTTAACACTATAAATTATTTAGATGAAAAAGTTGAATTCAATTGAAATACAATATTTTATTATTATTCATCAAAATATAAAATATACCAGTAAATTTAAAAAAAATCAATCAAAGTAAATTTTTATATTAAAATATAAATTAATAAGGTTATTTTTTCAAATATAATATACAAAAGGGTAAAAAAAATTATTTAAAATAGGTTCTCCATTAAATGGCGGTAAAACTGTCTTTAGAAAAATATAGGTTTTGTGTAAAATTGGGTTTTTTCTTATCTCATGACTATAAAATATATTGGATGAATATAAAAAATATGTTATTTAATATATAACATATATATTTCATTAATATAATTCACTAATTTTAATTAATAAAAAATGACTTTTGGAGCATAAAATTAAAAATATTTCCTTTATATTCAATTGGTATATATTTCTATTTGTAATTAATTGATAACCATTGAATTCATCTTATAAACCATATATTTTTATAAGTTTCTTAATACTATTCATGACCTCTAATTTAATTTCTTAGTTATTATCTTATCTAAATAAATTTAAAATAATGTTTCATAGAAACTTAGTGTTGCGTGTAACACAAGATAAGCTGGTGTTTCATGAAGCACAATCTTAACATAGTGTAGAATGAAATGAAATGAGTAAAATAAATCATATAATATATTTCATTAAAATATTAGGTGTTATAGAGATACATCTAAATTTTAGCTTCATATTTATCCTAAAAGGAGTAGATTTCTCCATATTATACGGTATAATATCTAAAAATAGTTTTAATAAAAAAACTACTCTTGAAAACTGAAGTTGTCTAGTATATAATAAATTAATATCCATATATTATAAAATATGAATATCACCTTGAACTATTGTTATTCCTACTTCTGGCCCAGTAGGTACAACCACTACTATAACCAAAAACCTATATTTGAACTGTGCCTGAGATTTCCCACCAAATTGAGGCATATTCGTCATTGGTATTTTCCTGAGAGAAAGTTCACTCCCTCAAAATTATTGAGAATATGTAATCATAACCCTCATTGTATCATATTGAAATTAGAATTATGTTAGATTAATTTAATAAATTCCACTTCTCTGTTGAAAATTCCTTTAATATAATCATTAAATATGACCTAACTGGACTCATATATGTCATAATTTTAGATATTTAGAATATATGGGATTTGAATTACATGGATTTACACACTAATAGTAGGTTAGGGGTCAATTATATATAATAGTTGAGGAAGTTATATGAGATGATCATTTATCACTACCCCCACATTTTCCCTAAACTCGTGTCTCTTCCTATTCTTATTAAATAGGGTTCCATCACTATTTGTTCCTATTAAGAAACACCTTATATTATTGGATATTAATTAAATATTTTTTCCACACTCACTCATTTATTTAATAATTATGTGTAATAAGTTGGGCTAAGAAGGAATAATATTGATATAATATTTGTGAAGTGACCCCTCTTGAAAAATCAAGCCTCCAAATAGTCATTACTGATAAGATTGGGTTTGTATGGCACCATATCAGTGAAGTTGTTTTCACACTCCACCACTGTCAGATTATACATATAGATACAAAGAAACTTCATCACCTTCAACACCTTCATAGTATTAGGATAATACTTATAAGGAAATGGTTTATAAATATTATTAATATATTACTTCATATATCTAAGACTGAATAATGTACTCCCACCATTCATGACTTTGACCCTTGAAAATGAGTATGGATAAATAAACCTTATATTTCACATGTTATTCTTTTTAATTGAAGATCCATTCAATATTCTATAGACATTACTAAGCCTCTTTAGTATCCAAATATCATAATAAGGCTAAAGTATTGTTCTTATTAATTTTTTGAGCTTGATCTATAGCTTGAGGTAGTCTAAGATAATTACCTTCCACTACAACTTACAAATCTCACACACCCATTTCTCTTAAACATTTATTGATATGAGTAATTCCCTATAAAAAATTATCTATGTCTAATTCATGATGGTTAACAAATACCTTTCAAGGAGGAAATACTATAGAAATTTCATAAAATATAAAATTTCATCAAAATACATTAAGACATAAGGCACACATCATTCTAAATAATGAAAAACAAATCATAACTTCACGTAAAATGATACTAAGGTTATAAAATCCTGAAAAATTAAATTAAATGGTCATAAATAAAATCTAATGAAATATTAATCAATTTTAATAAAATAAAATAAAAAAATAATGGATTCTCAAAATACATATTTAGGGATGAAAAATTATTGGATCATGCATTTAGTTGTGCATACCCCCACCATAATTCATATAGTGAGTTGCATAGTCCCCATGTAAAGTATGTGGATCATGCATTATGACCATGAAACCTATAAATTCATTTATTTTTCACTTAAAAACCTAAAAAATACAAAAATAATAATTCATGAATCCTAAATATAAATCATAAAAATGTATATTTTCATTAATGTATCCTAAAATTAGTTGATGAACAAATATCAAACAAAAAAATACTTACTCAGAATTTCATGGTAACTAAAGTATATCTAATACAATTATTGTCCAGAAACATCACCATAACCTACCCTCCTAATTTTATATGGTCATAGGACGATTTACCATGAGATACCAAATAACATACTCAAACTATGAGATTTAATTCCATTTTTTAATGAATCAACATGTTTAAGCCATCTCAATACCTAATTTGGCACACTAGAAGGATTATAGTGCATTACCAATCACCATAAGATAGAAAAATTGTTGATGGTATCAAACATACAAATTGGGAATGATTTCACCCTATAATTTCATGTAAATAAAATAATTTATTTTTCTATGAAAATGTTACATTAAAGGTTTATATACTAGAATTATAGGCTAAAATAGAAATAAATTTTAATTATAAGTCAAACCAAACATGGAATAATCTTCAAAAATAATTTAAAACATCCAAATAAGAATTACCAATAAAATTTATAAAATTTAAATATTATTTCTCACAATATGAGAATAGACTAAAAGATATAGAGATAATCAATGTGAACTTCTATAAAATACAACCCCAAAAGAATCAATATGGAACAAATATTAAAACATCCTAACCCCATGTGACATCAATGTCACCATGTATACATCACCATAACTTTATATCTAAAAAACACTTATGTAATGTTACTAAAAGTAAAAAAACCTTTCATTTTTCCTATATCATGCAAAACCAAATCTACATTCACACCAATGAATGTATATAGTGTATTAGTAAAATCCAAGTAGGGTACCACCAATGATTCTATATCTTTCCTTTATAATTAAAAACCAAATATGATAGATTGAAAATAAATAAAAAATTTATATTTTTTCATAAAATTAATTGAACATGGAAAAAATAATAATTTTTTCATTATTTTGAAATCAAAATATTTCAATAGATTCAATAATAAACAAATAAAAATACCCATAAAATAATAGAAATAAAAATGGTGAAATAATAATCATGATAAAGATAACATTCATAATAGAAATAAAACATCACCATGAAAATAAAAAAAAATCATCATAAAATTAAACAATACTCTTACAATGAATCATGATAAAATGAAAATTATAATGGAATGAACATTCCAGGTAAAAATGAATAAACATATCATAATGAGAATCATTAGACAACTCTATCAGCTATAAGTTAATAATCTAATATTTTCCCCTAAAGAACCATCTACTAACATATGATGTGATCATAAATAAGTATAACCTAATTTTTTATCAATAGAATCATCAAGAAAAAAACCTAATATAATAGCAAAATCATAGCTAGGGGATATTATCTATAGCATAATCATAACATGAATAAAACTCATCCCTTTAAATCCTACTTAGATACCCAAATATTACCATAAATATTTCTAAATATGATCCATGTGTAATATTTATCATGAAAGAAAAACTAAAAGCATTAAGAATACCATATAAAACATTTATCCAAACTCCCATATTATCCCTCATAAACCCACTATATAAGGAACCACTTTTATACTAATATAACATTATTATATATCCAAAAAATGAAAAATTGTATTTCAAAATAAAGGATAAAAAATTAAATGATATAAATAAATAATAAAACACTAGTTTATATTATAATAAAATCCAGTAACATTTTATCAAACATGTGGTGTGAAAGTAAACACATTGAAAATTACAGTTATACATGATAGGTTAAAACACTCTAAAATTTAAATTATATTGATAATAAACCTTAAATTAATTTTATTAAACCAATATAAAATCTTTATAGATACTTTATGGTGAATATATACTATTTGAAACACTCAAAAACCCAAGGATATGTATAAAAAATAGAAAAATATATAATGTACAACCTTAGACCAGGAAAAAAACACATATTTGATAAAAATAATGATATTGGGTATTAAGAGAGAATCCACACACCCTATAAATAAAATATCCAATTTTTAAATAACTTGATTCATTTAATCAAACCCCACAGTTGGTTGGTGATTTAAGAAGATAGGAAAATAGAGAAAAACACAATAAAAAGAAAATAAGAAGATTTAAGAGACATTAAACATTTATTTGGAAAAATATTCCCTAAGAAATCATAATGGAATCATTAATAAAGATAGAAAATGAGGAGAACCATCATGGAGAACCATAGAGGGTGATCCTTTTACATCTTAAAACAAAAGAAAGAGGCTTCTAAAATTAGATCTAAAAATTATTAAATATCTTATTTTAGGGAAATGTATGGCCAAATTGCATAGTCTCCAAGACCATTCAAAAGTCTATGAAAACCTCACTGGATTTTATTTTCCCCCTCTAATGGTTATCTTTCATGGTTTATTTGATCATGTATTATAAAAAAATAAATTTTTAAAATTTTTAACCTTAACTATATTAAAATAAAGTGGATAAATACTAAAAAACATATACTAGTGACTTCATGGGTGTCTTAGCTTTAAACCAATAATTTATGTCTCAATATCCAAACCTCAATAATTAAGTTCGTGTAGATAATTTACAACCCAATAAAATTATAAGTAACAGAAGCTTCACTATATGTGAATTCTTGTTGATGAATATACTAGATGTATGTTGTTTTTATTTCTCTCACAAAAATCAAAATCCCTAATATTATTTAAAATAGTTTTCTTTAAGAGTTGAAAATAAGAAATGCATTCCTATAATAACTATCGATAGTGGTATGGAATTATAATTTAAGAATCTTGAATTGAAAAAATTTTATATTTGGAAGTGAATTAAACATAACCTTTTACCAATAATAAAACCTCAATAATAAAAAATTATTCAAAATAATAATAATCTTTAATGGATAACTCAGTCAATTTTTTTAATATAATGTTATTAAATATTTTTTAGTTAAATATTTTAATACTAACTATTATACTATAAATCATATTTTTCATTGTCTTGTTTTAAAAAAACACATTAATAAATATAGTATGGAATTAAAAATAATGTTTTATTTACTTTATAGTTTTGATGCAAAGTATTCATTTCGAATATTGAAGATAATATTAATATTTTTATCTAAAATCTAATGAAATAATTTTTCTTAGTTACTCAAATATAAGAAAGTCATATTGGATATTTAATAAATGATTTCATATTAGTGATGAAATGTTACATGTGGAGTTTGATGAAACCAATACATTTTCTTAATTTAATTCTAAATTTATGTATTATGTAAATTACTTTTATTTTTTCTAAATCACATTATATTTTAAAGAATTACTTAATTGCAATATAAATATTATGTTTTAATGAATAATATGTAACTATTTTGTATGGTGATAATTTAATAGAAGTTGAACAATAATTCTCTTTACTTAAAAACTATAAAATATTAAAGGATAATCCTATTAACAATGTTATTTATGATGTTGACCAATCTATTATACCCTGAATTTCATTTTAGAATTAATTTGATAACCTTGCATTAATTTCTCAATTTGAACCTAAAATTGTAGATGATTTCTTTGGTAGTGAAAGTTAGAAATAACCCTTCAAGAAAAATTCAATCAATTCCAACAAAAAAAATATTTTGACATTATTTGAATGACTTAATAATTATATGATAATAGGAACTAAATGGTTATTTTTAAACAAATTTAATTAGAATGAATCTATAGTTTGCAATAAAATAATTCTTATTTGTAAATGATATAAATTAGAAATTTGTATATAATATGAACAATGTTTTACTAAATTAGCATGACTATAGCTTATCTGAATAAAAATATTATTTATTTATCATCTTTATTTTATTTTATTTTAAATATATATTATTATTTAATTCCCAAATGAATATGTTCATGAATAATTTTATGCTGAAAACCCCCAAGTTTTTAAAATATTCAATTTTTTATATCATGTTTATGACTTAAAAAAGAACATAATAGACAGAAAAAACATACAGGATCCTGGTATTATAGATTATCTAAATTTGATATTAAAAAAATTAATAAAATTAATGATATTAATAACCCTTCTAATTAAGTAATTTTTAAAGAACATGGTAATTATAAAAAACTATGTTTATTTTTATCCACTTGAAAATCACTTATAAAATGATTTAGTGAACATATGAAAAGTGAATGTGAGAAGAGTATGATAGGTGAACTTAAATTATTTCTTGGTTTCCAAATTTACTATAAACTAGAATATATAATTTTAACATCAAATAATTAAATTAATAATTTACTTCAAAAAAATTGTTTTCACAATGCAACTTGTATTAGTACTCTGGTAGGTACTTCATGTAAGATTAATATCAATGAATTTAGAAAGTTGGTTGATCAAAAACCTTAGAGAATTATGATCAATATTCATCTATATATAACCACTAGTGAACTAGATATATTATTTTTTATATATCTTCATGAAAAAATTAAAGATAATTTAAAAGAGACTCAATTAAAATTCATCAAAAAAGAGTATTTAAAGAGAACATGGGAACATATATTATTCTATCATTTTAGATATAACTTCTTACTTAATATTTATTCAAGAATTGATTATAGAGAATTTAAGATGGATATAAAAATTATTTTAGAACTTTTTAGTTATAAATAGAATAATTGGCCTCTTTGTCTACTATGAATAAAAATTTTATTATAATTTACATTATTGAATTTAAAAATGTGTCTTGTTGGAAGTTTTTTATATAATAATTGTGTATTAATCAAAAACTAAATGATTTCATATTGAGTTTTACTCAAACTATAATTATGTGTGATAACACAAGTTCTATATCACTTTCTAATAATCCAAATAAACAATCATGATAAAAATATATAGGTTTATGACACCATTTTCTTAAATATTATTTAAAAAAAAGAGACATATGTCATGAATTTTTTAAAAATAAAAATTATAGTATATATATTTTCACTAAAATTATTCATTCTTAATGATTCATATAAATTAATAAAACAAAGGAATTACTAATTTCATGTGATCATATTTCATTGTATTTTTTACATTCCTTTCACTCAGTTAATCCTTAATAAAGGGGTAGTAAATTTAATAAATAAAAATTTATTATTGTTTTCTATTATCTAATTTTGAAACATTTAGAAAATGAAATGATATATCAGATGAATTATATATTATAAATATAAATTAATTGACCATATTATTCAATTTATATTTTACTATGTACATTAAATTTGGGTACATTTAGATCATTTTTACTTAGAAGATCAATTGGTGTACGTAACCAACTCGATTTAGAAATCAGAACTTATTATTTTTAGGAAAATATGAAAAATCCATTGATTCAACTACACTTAATCATTATAATGGGAATTAAATTGAATCATACATATATCTTTAGATCAACATATTTTATTTTATTTATTTATCAATATAAGGGATATTCAACCTCCATTTTTTCTATAGTGGATTTATCATGAAATTATACCGAATTAGCTCTTTATACTTATCTGTTATGTCTTTAGAATTTGAATTATTTTATATTACATCAGATATATATTCTATAATACCATGTACATTTAATTAATTCATATAAATACGAATTCAAATTGTAAAATAACGATAAATTCATAAGATTTTAGTTGTGAAAGGATTATTTGTTTGGATTTCTATAAATACTGTGAAACCTTTTTGAATAGGGTCAAAAAGTTCTAAAATTGTAAAACAATTATGTTACCATATAATAAATCCTACATCTGTATACCTTTATTGTTTATCAATTTTATAGTTCATTATATTATTATATGGTTAGAGGTGTAAAAAGTGGAAAAAAATTCTAGAAGACCATTAGTTTTCTATCTCTATAGAATAATTATCATGTGTTGTAGGGTTGCCACTAATAAGGGAATATTTTATTATCTCTCACAAGATTTTTAAAGATTCTAGATATTTTTTGATGAATTAATTAGTAATTATATTATTATTTTAAATGGATAAATAACACAAAATTATACATCTTATTTTGGAAGAGAGGATTCCACTCAAGTGGTTACAAAAAAATTTCATTCTAAGAGAAAGGGATGTTGATACTATAAAAGTTTATGATTTTTACATACTGAATTTTATTTTTGATATATGGAAGTTTAATATAGATAATTTTATGTTTTACTATATTGATTTAATTTTTTTTAAGTATTAATGATAAATAACATACCATAATATAATATTTTAACTAGTGTTATATGGAAATTTATTTTAAAATAAAATATTGTTAATCTTGGAAAGTAGTAAAAAATATTAGACAATACAATAAATTAAGAAAATTTTATTAAAATTAATTTAGCACATGATAGTAAATACTATAGGTTTTTTATATAAGAGATGATTTTTTACCATGAATCTAATAGAAAAAAAACTCAAAATAATCAACAAATGAATTTTTATAAACATTTTCGAAGGAAGTAAATATATGTTTTTTAGTTAATGAACAAATATAGGTTTTTATACAAATAGAAAGATAATAAAATAATATGTAATTAAAATAATGAGAATATAATGTTAACTATGGAAATCTATGGGAAGAAATGAAATATCAAGAAAAGAATAAATTGTTTAAAACTGTGAACGTGGGAGTAGATCCACAAAAGAGACTGAAAATATGGAATGAAATATATTTGATTTTTATTAAAACAGAACCTATGAATAAATTGATAATTGATATAAAATAAAAAAATGTAACTAGACATAAAAATAAAAAAGGATGAAAATTTTATTTCACAATATTAGAATGAGGGGGAGGAGTTAAAGAAAAATAATTATAACTCTTAGAAATAAAAAGATTATGATAAAGATAATAAGAAGGATTATTTGAAATATAATAAATTGAGGTTTATACACTATCTAGTTACTTTTATTGGACCAATGAATCTGGTGGTAAAATATTCAAGAAAGAGACACTATTTTTCATTATCACCTCTTATGAAGGAAAAATTAATGTCATAGAGGTCAATATTCATGTTTAATTTAAATCATTATCTGAATTGATTCCATTATTAAAGAAAAAGAATAAACATGAGACATTATATATAGATGTATCTCAACATTTAAATGTTTCTTCAAAATTATGAAAATTTATGTCTCATATATTTCTATGTATCCAAAAAATAAATCCTTATCCTCTAAATATTCATCTTAAAAGTGAAACTAAAAACCCTCTGAATCATCTCATGACAATACAATGAAGTCTAAGATAGATCTCATTTCTTCTACAAAATCACTAGAGAAAACAATTAATGAAACTATTTCTCAATAAACTTTTATAAAATTTGAAAAACATCAAGATGAAGATAAATTTTGGAAATAAAATAAAATAATTTAAGTTAATAAGATTAATTTAGAGAATAAGGAAAAAGGAAATCTGAAAAAACATAATAAGATAATTTTCATCCACTAAAATTTTATTTTCTTCAAATGATGATTTGGAAGAAGTGATTTTTTATAAACTTCATCCACATGATTATGATAAAATCATGTTTTATGATTTTGCAAAATTTTATTTTTTTCTCAAGGTTGAAATTAATAGAAAAATATTCATCTCTTAAAACTGGAAGTATGAATAAATTAGAAATAATTGTCTATTTGATTCCAAAAATAATCACCCATATTAGTATCATTTAAGATAAGAATATATATTTTAAATCAGTCTAATCTATTCAAAAAATAAATAAAAGAACTTGGTCAACTAATAGAGATCAAGTAATATGTGTTTCCATTTAGATAAAGTTTTCATTAAAGCTTTCAATTTGTTAAAAATAAAATAGAGTTTTTATAAAACAATGAAATCAAACTAACTTAGTTAGATAAGAAAAAAATATATTACCAGAAGATAAATAAATACCATGATAATAAAAAAAATAATGAAATGGAATAAAAAAATCTAGGTAATTGAATCAAGAATATTTAGGGAATGAATATGTTCTCAATTAACGCATATGTTTTTTACATTTTTAAATTAATTAATCATTTTGGTTTACTCATTTTATTTTTACTTTTCTTGTATTCTTATTGTACATAACTTTCTATTTCATTTTTTGACAATCATAATGGTGGGGAAAGGTTATCATGGTAATTTATTTATTTATAATGGTAGAAATGAAATCATAGGGAGAATACGTTTTGGAAAAGATATTTGAAAAATAAAATAAGTATTATAGTAAAATATTAATGAATAGTACATTATTTTTATTATTTTTTAATACTTCATTTAAAATTTTTCTTTCCATGTCTAATGATTTTAAAAATGGGGATATTGTTTATTTATTTTCTCAGTATTATATTTCAAAAATATTTTTTGATAAGTAACCCAACACTTGATATATTCTTATAATGTTTACTTGAATTTTTTCTAGTTTTACTATAAGAAATAGTCCACATGAACTGTCCTTACTCAAATATTTACATCTACCTAATTAGTCAACATATTGTAAAAAAATATTTTTCCCCCAAAACCATAAAAATATAATACCATCCTAAATATAATATAAATGGAATTATAATTGAAACAATCGATCCTAAAAATTATATATATAAATTATAAGATATATGGCATATAAGTTTTATAGAGTAGTGGTTATCCCAATAAAATTTCTAGATGTCTATAAATATAGGTTGGATCTTAATTATTAGTAAAAATATTGAATGATTGAGAGTAATCTCAATGATTTATTAAGAGTGAGTTTTTTATTTCATTTTTAGTTTTATTCCTCCATTATGTGAGCTTCTATGTAAAGGAACAAGATATCTCTTATTTTGATAATTTTTAAACTTCGATTAATTGTTTTTATTAAAGAGGTCTTTGGGTAAATATATTATGTTACAGATTAATAAAATCAAGGAAATTAGTGGGATAAGAGTTTGTTGGTTAAAATATTTGATCGAAGTGGTTTTTTCAAAGAAAATATTCATATTCAGATCTAGTTTTTAATCCACTTTCCACATTTAATTAAAAGTGAAGAAGTTCTAAAGATAATAACCTGCATATCCTCTTAATAAAATTTTAGGGGTCTTCTATATTGTTTATTTGAAAAACTACTTGTAATTTTTTAGTATTTTATAATTTAATTTTTTTACCTTTTAATATTTATTTATATACTTTAAATTTAGAATTATTATACATTTTGAATTGTTTCTTTATTTTATTATACACATTAATATTATGAAACAAAATTATATAGTTCCATAAAAACTATAATCAATCAATGGGATATATTTTATAAATAATTTTTTATTCTTAAATTTACCCCCACATTAAGCTCTATTATTAGGATAATTCCTCACTCCATGTAAAATACATCTCAGGTTTTATAATTTCAGTATCTGGGTATTTGGGTTAGTTAATTATAATTATCAGTCATATTATTATCATTTGAATATTTTATGATGGGGAATCCTCCCACATCCTAAATATGGTGGATATGGGACATCTAAATTAATATTGATAAACCTTTATCATTATTATTACATTATACAGAAAGTTGTTATATTTACTCCTAAGGGACTCCTCAAATAGAAAATTTATTTGGTCCTTTAAGGAAAACAATTGGTGGGTTGGTATACATAATTTAAATTCATAGTTATAATGCACACAAGGAATCACACACAGGTAGTAAACAAAGTGTTTAGGTAAAAACATGCCCATACGATGGGGAGAAGAGAATCTAGAAGGAGGGATATAGGTCCTAGGACAACCCATGCCTCATCCACATATAACTTTTATATGTGATGGTGTAGGTGATCCTTTATAGTATACAATATGTATTTATAATTGATGGACGAAGAAGAAAAAAGAGAAAAATAATTGTTGGGGTATATACTTATCTAAACCCAAGTGGGGGGAGGTATAACTTTCATTAAAATTATCTATATGATATATATATATATAATTTCATGTCTAATTGACCATGAAATCAATAAAAATTATAAAATTAATTAAATAATAATGATATAATTAAATAAACTCTTTCCCCTTTACCACGGTGATGTAGCCAACTTAGGGTTATGTCAATGGACATGGCATCATATGCCCACTATGACACTTATCCTAATTCCATTGGAGTATGGTTATTAGAAAATTGATATTGAATAGTCATCATAACCAAGAATTTAATGATTTTACCATTTAAAATAATTATTTTTCAACTATTTTTTGTCATAATACCTTTAAATATGGGACCTTGGGGTTCAGTAAACCTTTGATATTGGTTTTTTAGTATACATAGATGTTGTATAAATAATGGTTTCTACCATATATTATGATGTGATATATATAGGGTGGTTAAGGTTTTGATGGTAAAAAAATACCATAAACCATTTCATTAGATTTGGATGTGTTATTGATTATATTTTGATAGCCTTGGGTATGGAATAGTAACCCCTCTCCTATAAAACTGTAGAATAAGAAATTAATTTAATAAAAATTTTCATAATCAGGGAGTCTCGTATGTAAAAAACTAGCTAGACATGCACCACTTTTTCATTGAATAATGTTAATGTGATTAATTCAATTTTGTATCCCCATAATGGTTATCTTATCATAATGATTTGGTAAAATATTGGTTGTTCATACATGTTCACATATCTTTCTGACTTGAGACATGATTTGAGGTTCAATCCATGATCTAAATTATCGAATCATAAGATTATATAATTTCAGTCACTAGAATCATATAGAATATGAGCCATAGGTAGTGAGAATGTATGACTATATGGTGTATATTAGGTTTATATATAGAACCATTGGTTTACCTGAGCTTCTATATCGAATTTTGGAGTATGTGTGGTGTCCAATGGAACCTATACAACAAATATTCTTCTTTTTTTCATGATTATGACTTTATGTTACCCTTATATAGGCTATTATAATCTCCAAAATTGAAAAAAAATAAATTATTTTAGATGAGAGTTTTACCATGATAAATATGTAATGACTTATAGAATAATCATGAGTTGTATAGAGGATCTCATGAAGATTCTCATGTGCTATGAAATTTTCATTTAAATTCTTCAGGCTTGAAAAGGGTAAATGATTAAACTATGAGAAGATTTTATTTTTGATATTTTTTATTCAGATGGGTATTATATATGAAGTGTGGTAGTGTTATGATGATTTAATAAAACAAGAATTAAATTTTTTCCACCATTCAAAATCATGAAAATAACTCTAAAAATTATAGTTGTTTTAGATTATAGTGATATAAAAAATCATGGTAAAAAATCCATATCATTAGAGATATTATGAAGAAATATAATTAATAATGGAAATATATGGACAATAGAAATATTTGTAGAACTATGGAAATTTTATAATCAAATTTCATGGTTTTTAACCTATGGTGAATATATTTTTTAATTACTCGGCTCTTAAATTGTGGTTAAATTATGACTATTTTCCACATTTTTTGAATTGTGGATGTATCCCATTATAAACTAATCACACTATCCTATATTCCAAATTCAATTTTTATTTAATAGTAGTTACAATCCTAACATACTTATGGAGTTTTGGAAACATGGAAGTGTCACTTATATAGTCATGGTAATACAAACCGTGGAAATAAAGTTACAAAAAACAAAAAAATATATATGTTAGATAATTTTAGACGAATATATAAAAAAAATAACATCAATTCAAGGGTATTTAACATCATAAATTATTCTATGTCAATATTTATATAAAAAATAAAAAATATCTTTTCAATTCCAAAAGATTAATGTTATCTTAATATTTAACATACACATTTAATAAAAAAATTAATTACCAAGACACTTAATGCATTCAAAAATTATTATCATCCCTTGATAAATATATAAAAGGATCATAAATTTTCTCCATTTATATTTAAATTATCCACATATTATTATATCCAAATAAACTAGTTCACTATCAATAAGATCCCACGTGATGGTGTTCCACCACGAGCTTAGTATAAGTATCTAATGCCTTTGATTTTCCATTATATAAAAATCATTAAGGATAAATTTGGCCACACTTGTTAAAAAATATTTACAACACTTACACTCATAATAATAAATTTGAAAGAATATTAAAAAAATGTTTGCAAATAAACATAAATAATATATTTACATTCACTTACATTAAGTCATTTAAAATAAGTGATTAATTTTATAAAAAGAATTAATTAGTGTTTTCAAATATATTTTTACACATAAATCCGTGAATAACATAAATTAAATAATTATATGTTTTTAAAAATTTAAAATAAGTAGTTTTAGAATATAATTTATGTCTTTTTGTTATTAAAAACACCCTTACTTAAATTTTAGAAGAAAACCACTTAAATAATTTATAGTGAATCACTTTTTCATTATTCAACTTGAAATTAGCAAAATAATAGAAATTAATATAAGTAATAAGTGATATAAGTGTCTCTTAATAATTTTAAATGGTTTTAAAACATAAAAATTCCACATCATTAATTTATATGAATTCAATTTTTTATAAAAAATTATAATTAACTTAAAAAAAGTAGTTATCATAAATTTTTGGATCCTAGGTTATTCAAAAAGTGTATGATGAAATCAAAGTTTAATAACATAGTAGGTTGTCAAACCATGATTATTGTTTATTGTGATTATTATAATTGGATATAAAAAGTGGAATACAGATTTAGTATAGTATGAAATAATTTTAGAGTTTGTTTAGTAACATTATCAGATGTTTTTTAAGATAAAAAGACAAAATTTAATTGAATAATCCATGCCATGGTTATTAAACTACTTTAGTTTTTATTGGTGTTTCTGTATCCATGTTTATTGAAATATTTTTATGGAATAAGATATAAATATAAAAGAAAAAATGAGGAGAAAACATATCTTAGTTAATCAAACAAGGTCATGGTTTGGAAACCACCAATGTGTCAGTATTGTTTTTTGTCAGGATATTTTATAAAATCCATCGAAACTATGTAATATATAAAACACATCATGGATAACATTATGGTTTGGTGAAAAAAAGGATTATTCATTTTCTTAGAAGGAGGATGTGTTCATGGATTATATGGTTTATTGAAAAAGATTAATATTTAGAAACCCCCACCATAGTGGACATCCTATCAAAGAATTAGTCATGATGAAGTTTTTTATAAAAATAGTAATATAGAATATTGTGTGTTTTTAATATTTTTATTTAAAAATGTAATCCTTGATCATATTGGAGATTTTAGTTTTGAACATTTTTCTATACACATCGATCATTTTGTAAGTCTTGGTTTTGAACTTTTTTTGGAATAATTTATTAGATACTATTATAATCATGAATGTGAAACCATGTTCTATTTTAGAAAACATTGAAATGTGATTAGATAAAGATACAAAATAAAAAATAAGTAATTGAAAAAAATTTTACAAATAAATGGGTTTAACTAAACATTTATTTCTTGTCCAAACCATTAACTAAAAAATAAAATTATGGTTTACTTATCCACATTATTTTTTATAGTTTTTACAGATTTTTTAAATTGTTTCAATTTAAAATTATAAAAATGAACAATATTTTATGAGAATATTTATTTGACTATGAAAGACACTTTTGAAATCAAATGAGGCATTAAAATCTGGCATATGAAGAGAGAGTATTTTAAAGAAAATATTTTAAGATATTAATGAGGAGAATTGAAATTTATATGAAAAACTTAACACAAAAGAGAAGTGTGAGAACAATTGAAAACTTATAGGTATTAAAAGGGACTTTGTGAACATAATTGATGATGTGATTTCTATTTTTGAAGTTGGTAATGAAGAGAAGCATCCATGTGGAATTATTTTTAAGTCATTCATTTCTATATTCATTGTGTGTGACCTAAATATCATTTTTCTTTTTGTATCAATCTAGAAGATATAAGTATAAATGTATAATGAAGTAGTGGCTCTTGTACTCAGCAATAATATTATCCAAAAAATTATAATCATGATAGTAAATTATTGATTTCTTATTACATTGACACATCATTGATTTATGATCCTTAAATGTAGCACATTTGGATGAACCAAGTAAAATACTTTTGTCATTATACTGTACTTTTCATATATTAATTTCATGGTTGTTTTTTTACATTATCACATTCAAGTTTTCTTCAAACATGAGAATAATATTTGTGTATTAGGAGAATATTTTGATTCCCTAACTCACCCCCACCCTCTTTGGGTTTTTGATCCTTGTGATTCAAATAAGTGGTATCAGATCCAAAAGGTTTAAAGTTATAAATTATACCATAGGAAAGATCTTAACTTTGAGAACACAATTAAATAAAAATGAATTCCCTTCCTTGTAAAAAAATGACTTCCACTATTAGAGGATTAAAATTAACATATTTGGAATAATTTTATGAGATCTCATATATATTTTCTTTTTCTTGATATTTTCTATTTTATAATTCAAAAAATTCAAGTAAGTGATCCTATGGACATTTCCTTGAATGAAATAGAAAATAAAATTCTCAATATTGATTCAAAGTCAAAATATTCCTTATCCATATAATACTCAAATTAAATTTATATGAACGTGATGAGTTGTGTATACATGAAATATATTTGGAACACGTTATAAAATATCTATGTATGGTAAATAAAGTGTTAAGACCAAGATGTGTTGAGATTTTTTGTTATAAAATTTGGAATGATGTTGGAGTAAATGTGATTCTCTGTATTAGATTTTTTTATTAATGCATAAATCATGTTCAAACACACATTTCTTGTGAGTTAAAGTTGTTTGGAGACTAATTTAGGCAATTAATAATCCATTTAAAAGTGGTTACACATCATTAATGGATTTTATATTGAAAGCCTTTGATGAAAGGAGTTTCACACTACAAAATAGGGTATGTTCCAAATAATTTATTTAAATAATAATAATTGTTTCGTAAAGGTTTTCAATGCCATATTAAATTATTAGAAAATCAATTCATGGAAATGATATATTATCAACATCGTGAAGATTTTGAATTGAAAAATGGAATGAAAATTGTCTAGAGAACCTCAGTCCATAGACTGAGTTAACATGTTGTAAGAGAGGCTGGATTAGAGGTCTCTACCCCATAGTGAAGGTCCATCCCACAATGCACAACAAGATGGATTTCATGTTTTATTATAGAATTAGGGAAATAAATCCATAACTAATATTCTATTACATAATGATGAAAAAATATAGGGGAATACAATAAAATTCATGTATCATGTCATAGAAGAGATAGGTTCATTTTTTACTAACTTTGGAAAACTTAAGGTCTCTATGTCGCGGAGCTATAATAACACCACTATGTGTTTAAATAGTTAAAAAATAACTAGTTTTAACCAATAAATAATAATTAATTGGAGGAGGTTGTGTTGTGAGAAGTTGTTTTCTAGAAAATTTCTAATATCTCAAACAGCCATGTTGTCTTAGCTTCATATTTAAATTTTGGTGATTATTTCATCCTATTATAACTACCAATTCAAATTTAATGGTCATGATTAATATGATAGATGATTATATGGTTGTTATTGAATAAGGGGATTTTAATTTGAAATTAAAATTCACAATAAAATATAAGTTATTTGATAAATTAGGGGGTTTGCTGTGCAGATTCAAGAGTGTGAAGACTGTAAAAAAAGAACTGAAAGTGAGAGAGAAGAATAAGAAGTTATAGATATGTGCAATGAATTTAATATTATATGAAAATAATATGTAGAATAAAGAAATATCAATTAGAATATTTAAGTGATTTTGTGCATGTTTTGTGCATAAAAATTAAAGAAGAAACTTGTTCTTGTGAATTTTTTAAGGAGAATTTACGTTTTTTTTATATAGTGAAAGTAGAGTGGAAGTAGAAGAAGTTAGCACACTCAACAACTCAATGGAATCCTATTTTTTTGGATACTCATTAGTTTTATTTCAAATTATTATCATTGAAAATTGTGGCATGCACATGTATAATTGATTCACTGAAGCAATATTGGGAGACATGAAAATGTGATTTTCATGGTTATACCCTGCTCATTGTACTCACATTGTGATTCTAATTGGTAGTGAAATCTTGGAGGAATATATATCAAATCAATGTTTATCCTTGATATATTGGGAGGTGAAACTTGTAAATATGATATATTTCCTTATGTCAGGGTGTGTTTGGGTGTGTTAAAACAATCATCACTACATCCTATCATGTGACAAAGGATATTTTGAAAGAAATATAAAAATTTTATAGATCACTAATACACCCCCACCCACTCTAAGAGGTATTTCATTAATCATTAATTGGTTCTACAATTGGTTTAAAATTGGTATCTTACCTTCATAAGTAGTTGTAAATTGAAGTATCTCTCTCTTGAGTTGAAAAGAAGTCACTAATTTGTATTATCTATATTGGATAATTATTGATACAACCACATGTTTTTTAATGGAGGAAGTCACTAAATATGAGATGAGGCTGATGAAAAATGTAATGATAAAAAGTAATCAACTATTTTGTCAACCATTTGAGATGGTTAAATGATTTTTTGAAGGAATGGATAGATGAACTATGATTTGTTTCCAAATGTCATCAACAAGTGGTATCAGTGGGTAGGTTCCCTTTTCTTATTCTTTGTTGATGTAGAATTTTAATTCTATGAATAGTAAATTTATTCTGGTTTTCAACGGAAATAATTGTTACATATGGAAAGATAGAATATTGTCATGTTTTATGACTATTGAATATGATGTTCTTGAAGCTTCAATAAATGGGTTTCATCTTATTGATTTTAAATATTTTCTTACATCTTTCTATAAGAAGAATATGAGTAATTATAGGAGATATGTGAATGTAATATTATCATCACTTTATTAAAGTTAATTTCTAATATTCAAAGGAGTTTCCACAACCAAAGGTATATGGGATAAATTTAAAAACATATACGAAGTAAATACAAAAGTGAAGAAGGTAAAACTTCAAATATAGATATTGAAGTATGAATACTTGAATATGTGAGAGTATGAATCTATAAGGGACTTCATTAGAAGGGTAAATGGAATTTTTATACTATAAGATATCTTTGTAAAAAGTTAGATGATTCTACAATTGTTGAAAATATTTTAATAATATTTCCCAATAATTTCAATGAAAATGTTTATTTATTGTAAAAAATATCCCAAAATATTATCTCTTGATTATTTTCATAACACTCTCATTAATTATGAAATTAGAAGGTAGAAATATATGAAAATAAAAACAAAGTTTGATAGAAAAAAGACTTTCAAGGATTTGAAGAATGAAAATCAAAGGAAATTATTATTGTTGATGAAGCTGGAGAATCTAACTATGAAAATAAGGTATGTAAAACCATTGATGAAATTTTATCCTTTTTTTACTAAAAATATAAAAATATGTATAGGGAAATACAATGGGAAACTTACCTTGAAATGTTTTCAATGTAGAGGCATTAGTCACTTTGTGGAGAATTTTCCTCAAAGAAAGAAAGAAGAGAATAGTGATGAAGAATAAATAAATATAAGAAGATCATAGAAGAAATAGGGAGACAAAGAAAAATTAAAATCCATAGGGAATGAAAGAAAGATATTCAAATCCAAAAGAAGAAGTTTCTTGTATAAATATGTAGAAGAAGAAGGCAGTGGTACTAAATCCAAAAAATCAGTTGATTGTGGTATCAAAAATAATTTTATTAAAATAGTAAATTATGAATAATTTAGAAGTAGTATTTTTAAAGAAGAACAAACTCAACTTAAATATAATTTGAATGAAGAGTTTAAAGAATTTCTAAGGTAGATTATAATACTTGAGAAGTAAATGAAGAAGTTGGAATATGAATATTTGTTAATAAACCATCAATAATGTATTCCAGATGAGAAATAAATATTGGTAAAAGAGATTGATCATTTGGATAAATATATTGAATAAGAAAATAATTGTAATGAGTATCCAGAGCTAAAGATGAAGGGAAAAAGAAGAATATTTAAAACTCTTCCAACAAAAACTTTCAAAATATTAGTAAAGAAATATAATTTCCAAATACTCTATCTCTGAAGTTGGTGAAATTTATTGAAATTAGAAACCTAAGAATAATAAAAAAAGATATATTTAAAGGTTGAAAATAATGATGGAATTTTTTATGAAAATAATAAAGCTGGGAAAGATATGTATGTGACCAAGACCAACAAAGTTGGGAATTCAGAAGTCTTAAAGAACCCTAAGTCTGAAATTTTTTTTGACATAATATGAATTCAAAAAAATTTCAAATAATTCTGGCTTTGATAAACAAGAAAAGAAAGTAATCCTCTGATTTGAAATAGAAAGGTTGGTGGATTAGAAAAGAAAGAGAATGAGGTGGATGAGAAACATATTCTCCATTTTGACCAGTATATATGTTTTATAGGAAAATACTCATTTTATGTCTATTTTTTGTATTGTGGTGGATTTGGACATATAGTAAATATTTATTTGTTTAGCCAACAACATTACTATTATTTTACAGGTTATAAAAGGCAAGGTTTGAGGGGGATATAATTCCCTCAAAAGAAGAATAATGGGAATATTTTTTGAAGAAACCTACAAAGGTTGGAGTAAATATTGAAAATAGGTTCCAACCCATGGAAGTTATTTGTGAAAGATTTGAAAAAACTAGACATATTTAAAAAGGGTAATTGTTTGGTTATCTAAACAATAAAATATTCATAACAATTCTCAAAAACTTAATATTAAGAAAGAAAATGAAAAAAAATAAAAATCCGTTGTTGTTAAAACTATTTTGAAAGCTACAAAAGGAGAAAAAAATTGGAATCATGATATTGGGTGTTCTTCACATATGATAGGATATTTGAAATTTTTGAATAATGTGAAATATTTCAAAGAAGTCACAGTGACATTTCCCAATGATGAATCCCTTGTAATAAAATGTGTTGGGTCAGCCATCATTGGGAAAGAAAATATGAAATCCAAGAAAACTTTGTATGTTGATGGGTTGAAACACAATTTTCTATGTGTTTTACAATTTTTTTATGAGGGTAACAATGTTATCTTCAAAAAATATGGGTTTTTTGTTTAAAGTGAGGAAGATAGAAATATTTTTACAAGACTCCCATATACAGTGGGAAACTTGTTTCAAGTTGGTGACATACAAAATTCTTGTTACATGAGTACGGTGTAAGAGAATAAATTATGGCCTAAAAGGTTGGGAAACATGTGTCAAAGAAACATGATAAATTTATCTAAAATAAATTGTATCTAATATATTCTTATTAGTTAAAGAATAAGAGATTATTATATCAATATTTTTCAGAAAGGAAATATTAAAAATGTTGTTCATAAGTTGAGATTTGTTCAAGATAACCCTTGGAGCTGATTCATTTCAATATTTATGGGCCAATTATAAAACAGTAAAACAATTTATATAAGTACTTTATTACTTTAATTTCTGATTTTACTCACATTACATGTTTTATGTATGTGAAACATAAATAGGATTCTTTAAGAAAAATTAAAAGTTTCAGAAGGAAAGTAGCCACTACTACAAAACTGTCCTTTAACAGCTTTAGAAATATCCTTTATCAGTGCTATAAAAGCACTAACTACTTGAAAAAAAATTAAAATACCAAGACTTTTATTAGTGATAAAATAGCACTGATAAAGGTTAAATTTATTAGGGATAAAAAATCCCAGATAAATAGGACCTTTATCTATGCTTTTAGAAGTGCTGATAAAGGTCCAATTTATCAATTCTTTTTTTAGTGCTACTAAAGGTATCCTTTATCAGTGATTTATAAGTGTTGATAAATGTTTCCATTATCATCACTTTTAAAAGTGATGATAAAGGGTGATATTGTAGTGTGCTATAATAGTACACTACAATGCATCACCAGAAATGCATCAAAATACACACCTAATGTCAACAAAAACAAGTCACAATACAGAATTTAAATGAAATGAATTTTATAACACAAATACCAGAAAAAAGCACTATATTATAAACATTTCAAACATTAGATTATATAATTATATAAATACAATGTTTAATATACATTCAAAACAATCCTAACTATAGGACAGAGTACCCCAACATGGGAGAAAACAACTAAGCCAATGTGTTTATGCATATTTCACAACAACTCATCCAAAAACAATTCCTCCAATAACTTCTCAAAATGGAGATCCTTGGAGAAGAGGACTCATTCCTTGATCTATGTATTAATACCCCCAATGAAAATAGAATCTTTCAACAGATCGTGTGCTAGCACCTTTGGACAAAAGGAAACTAGGTCTTTAATGTGTTCGATATAATCCATCACTGCCCATTGACCATGATGGAAACTCATGAGCTATTCACTTTTCATTGTCTTCACCTCCCCAAGTATAAACCATCGGAAAAAGATGGTCTTAAAATATTCCCACGTCATTCTAAATTTTATAATTCGTGGGGAAAAAAACTTCCATTCTTCCAAAGCTGGACCCCTAAGTAGACCCAGAACAACACGAACACTAATAGATTTGGGAGTTCCAAACACTTTTAAGACATTATAAACTTCCTCAAGACACTTCACTACCTCTAATGAACCTCTATTGACACAAAATATAGTAAAAAACCAAGGATAACCGGAAATAGGGAAAGACTGACTATAAACATTAGAGACCTTTTTGGGAAAAATATTCTGAATAACACAAAAATCATAAAATCAGCTTTATAATCAATCTGAAACACAATTAAAGGATCATATTGGGAAAAAAATTTGCTTGCAAGACAAAAAAACATATTTAAACCAAGGATTAGGAGTGAATATGAGGCTAATGAACCAAAAAAAAACAAATTAATCTGAGACATCAAGCTCTATGAACATCCTAATAATTAGTTTCTAAACTCTAGCTTTGTGGTTTTATTTCATTATATCTATGTTCAATGTTCTTAATTCTAGTTTATGGTTTTTCTATAAAAATCAAGAATAATATTTATTCTTAATATTAAATTTAAAAAAAAAAATTTGAGATTGGGGATAGAGTTATTGTCTGACCTTATAGGAAAATTTCTTGGTTCAATTGATAGAAATTGCCTAAAGTCTATGACTAAAATCTAGAAATACATTAGGACACCAATAACGAAATAAGATAAAGTTGCAATGATAACCAACTCATATGAAATATTATTATTCAATGAAATACCTTTATAATTATATCTCATAATAAATGTTTCATACTTTTTTTATCAACCAATATTATTGATTTATCTTTATTTTAAATTATGATATGAACTCATCAATGAACTACGGAGTTGTGCATTTAATCAGACAAGTCAATGTTAAAAAAGGATAGAGATTTTATCTTCCATAACATTAAATAAAAAAAATAGTTTTCAAATTAGTCAATTGATTTCATATAACTTATGACAACCCCAATATATCTTAACATTCCATGAAAATATTTTTTCATTATTTACATGAAAATGTCAATTTATTTTGATTTTAATATACATCATTAATAAAATCCTAAATATATTTCAATGCACACATATATAGTTACAAATACCTAATGAAACATATAGTAAGGGGAATTTTTATTTCAGGGCCAGTCCTCATAACCCCCTTCTTGAGGATTACAAGGTTTAAAATTCATCATAATAATTATCTTGTACCTATAAGAACCAAACACCTAATAGTCAAACATCATTTTTGTCTGATCATAAAAATGAAATCTAGATCACTGGATATATTTTTATGAATATTTCGATTACATTTCATGCATCACATTATATTGGGTAACTTATATAACATTTGTATGTGATAGATATTCTAAAAATATTATAACATTTATGTTACAAAGAACACTCATAATGTTATAAAATATTTATTAATATCCATGTGATCAAATGTAAAATGTTAGTTGGTTCATGGGAACTACGTACTACCCATCTGAGTAATGTTTCTTCAGAGGAGGCCTTAATAAAATATGCATATAGGGGTTTTAACCAAGTAAATAAAGTATCTAAAAGGTTTTTTGATCCATAAATGTATTGGCACTAATATCATATAAATCGGGAGACCCTAGAGGATAAATTATTTATCTATAATTTATAAATCTTTGTATAAATATATTTATAATAGATTAGAGTGATATTTTTATAGACCACATAAAGGATCATTTAAAAAGGGGTCATCCTATATCAAATATTATAAAGAGGTTTTTTACATAATATACGAAAACACATTCTTTAGGAATCCAATAGACTATATAAAATTTAATTCCTTATGTAAATTAGTGGTGTCTATGGATGTTAAATCAGTTTAAGGATAGTGGCTATAATGAAAAATTTATAGATATATCTCTGTAAATAAATTACATGAGGTAAATAGAAGGGGTCTTCTTCAAGACCATTAAGCAACGAATAAAAAATATTATTTGATTTAGTCATGGATATAGAGAACAAACATGGGACTCCATTATATTTTTTATACACAATATAAATGATTATGTATGGTAATTCGTCTCAAAATACATTACTTTTAATGATTATATCTTAATATAAGTAATTTGGTTGGTCCTCTAGAGGATTTGTGCCAGTAGTGGCGAGGAGATGAGATATAGGGTTCGTAACCGTGAAAAAATGAAAAATAAGAAAACTAGAAAGATCAAAAAAAGATATAGGAAGATTATTAAATAACATACCATTAAATATATTCTTGATTCATTGGATTGATCATAGTGGTGTCGTGTCGGCTACTTAGGAGTTCCATGAGAGCTTCAGAATCATGATGAATGAGTGCAAGTTAGGGTTTTTTAAAATAGATCATCGACATTTTTAACTGTTCTACTAGAAAAGCACTGATTAATACCATTTTAAAAGCATTAAATTGATAAGATATGGTAAAAGTGATGTTTATTGGTGCTAAAAAAGTGCTGATATATATTGATATTTATTGGTGCTCTGAAAGCACTGATAAAAAACATCATTCTCAGTGCTGAAAAAAGTGCTGATAAAGGGTAACCTTTACTGGTGATAAAATAAAGTGATGATATATTATACCATTTATTAATTCTAAAAAAGTTCTGATAAAGGGTATCCTTTATCAGTTCTTTCATTTAGCACTGATAATGATGAAATTTCTCAGCGCATTTTTCTAGCGTTGTTAAAGGTCAGTTTTGTAGTGGTGAGAAAAGAAATTTGAGTATTCAGTAAAGAAGTTGATAACAGATAATGATGGTTAATCCAAAAGTGTAGAGTGTAAAATTTATCATAATAATCATGTAATTCATAATGATTATAGTTCTGTATACACTCCTTGAAAAAATTGGGTTGCTGAAATAAATAATATAATTTCAGTGGAAATGAGAAGAAATATGTTTCTTGAACATAGTCTATCTCATTAATTTTTTATGAAATCCATGAGTACTACTATTTATATCCAATACCATCGTTTCTATAGCCCTTAATTAGATATGACTCTATATGAATTATTTTATGGAAAAATCCAAGTTTGAAACACTTAAGATATTTTGGGACTCTATGTATTATAAAAAAGAAACGTGGAAGCTATGGAAAGTTTGAGCAAAAAGGTGAAGATAGAATCCTTATTGAATATTCTATATAAGGAAGAGGATATAGATGTTTAAAAAAAGAAACCAAAATAATTTTTTATTTAATTCATGTGAAAGTAATTGAAAAATTAGATAAAGAAAAACATGCTCAGGCAGACATGGATATTGATCAAGTTGAAGAAAATAATTACGATAAGGATACTGAAAATTTTGTTCCTACTCAAGAAGAAGAAACGAACTCATCTATTTCTAGTGATGGGGAAGATATTCTAAAATCTCATCCAAGTATTAGAAAGTAGGTGTAATCTCATAATATAATTGGTGATCAACATCAGATGGTTCAAACAAGAGGAACAAAAATGCTATTACACATACTTATTTATATTCAAAAGTGAATCTGAATGATGAGAAAGAAGATTTTGAGCATCTGAAATAGGTTTATTCCATGAATGAGTAGTTTTATAAGATTTAAAATAATGATACATGTGGACTCATACCTTATCCAAAAAAACTAAAACATTATAGGGACAAAGCGTTTTTTTCCGTAACAAGATGATTCAAGAAGGTGAAGTGATAACAAACAAAGAAAGATTGGTATGAAAATGGTATTCACAAACTTAAGATAGTTATTTTTAAGAAACATTTTCTCTAGGGTAATGATTAGAAGAAATTGGAATCTTTCATTATATTACTTGATAATGAGGTTACAAGATATTTCACATGGATGTTAAACCTGCATTCTTGAATACTGATCTTGATGAGGAAGTTTACATTGAATAACCTTATGGATTTTTTGTTGGGAAAGATGAAAGTTATGTGTATACATTGAAAAAAATATTTGTATGGGTTGAAATAATATCCAAGATAATGGTATTTTAAATTGGATACATACTTAAGGAAAATAAATTTTAAGAAACGTAGAGTGGATGACAATATTTACATTAGATAAATTCAAGAGTATTCCATCATTATAATTGTTTATATTAATGATGTTATATTTTTTGGGGATGATGAAAGAAGTTTTGAAATTTTTTATAAATAAATGAGAAATGTTTTTTAAATTTCCATAATATGGGAAATGAAATACATTTATAGTTTCCAAATTCTAAAAAAGGAGAAATAAATTTTTACTTCTCAAGAAAAGTATGCTAAAGAACTTCTCAATATATTTGTCATCGAAAAATAAAACACTAGTTTCCACACTAATATTAGTGGGAATAAAGTTGCCTAAAGATAGATAATGAAAAAATGTTTATCAGAAATAATTTTGAGTGTTGATTGGATGTTTATTGTATTTGAATGCCTCAAGACCCGACATTGTTTATGTCGTTACCTTATGTTAATTATTTTATAGTGCTCCAAAATAATCACATTTACTTACAAGAAAAATAATTCTCAAATAAATCAAAGGAATAAAAGTATAATTAATCACACTAGGAAACTAGTTCAACATTCTCATTCAGAAAATATTGATATCAAATATCATTTCATCAAAAATCATGTGTAGAAGAATGAATTAAATATAGAGTATGTTTCAAAATTGGAAAAGGTTGTTGAAATATTCACAAAACTTTTACCAAGGGAATCCTTTTATAAATTGAGGTTGATCATTGATGTCCAATATTTTTCTCTTCAATGTTGAGGAATGTGTTTCTATACCCACTCACATCTTACCTTTTAATTGTATTTTCAAGGGGGAGAATTGTATTTTTTTCATAAATCTATCCTTAAAAGACATGTAAAAAGGGGGATTTTTGGGTAAGTTGGAAATTCAACATTATATTGTGCGTGAACTATTCTAACTGTTTGTTGGAGTGGTTATAGGAAACAAATTATATTGTTTTACTGTAAATAATAAGAGATAAGGAATATAATATGAGGAATAAAGATGAAGAAGGTTTCTATAATCACTTATTTTTTATAACATGGTTTTGGTGTCTATGATTATTGTTTCCTACAATGAGTTAGATCATGTTGGATTATAATTATTGACAAGTAATCCATTGCTTGATAATACAAAGTTAAATTATTTATGAAACTTGGTTGAAAAAAAAATCCAAAGGGGGAGATTTTAAGGACCAAGCTGATGATGAAGGTGATTGTTTTAAAGTGTTTTATTTTGTTGTCATGAAAATTTGTTTGAATAAATTAAATCACCTCACTTTGTATTTTGGTGAAAATATGACTCACAATTTATTTTTAGAAAATATCAGACTTCACCTTAGGTTAGTTATGGGAAAATATCATAATGATTGTAATCAGATTCATATTGATTCCAAAAATAAAGGATCAATCATTTTGAATAAGGATATTATTGTAAGGAAGCAGTCATTATATTTACTTTGGATCCATTGTGGAAGAAGTGTTTATAGTAATAGATAATCGAAGTCTGCATGACTATGATTATTTAAATTTAATGATGATTTGTTGATTTTTATTTCACATAAATCATAAGTTTATTGTAGAAATTATGATACAAGATTTGTAGAAGAAAAGGGAAAATAGTTATTCCAAATTGTACCGAGATTTATCATATCTAGGTGGAAGATAATATATAGATTCTTCCAATCGAAAAGGAATCGTACCCACTATAATTATATTTGGGAGGAAGAGAAGAAAAAGGAAGTTGAATGATTATACCCATAATGATCATATACAACATGATCATTATCTATATGATCATATCTAGGCATGTCATACTCAAAAATATCATAATTCGATCAATCATATTCTTCCTGATTGTATTCGGGCCAATTGATTTCTAAACATTCAAACTCAAGTGAGAAGGAGAGAAAGAAGCTGGAAAGAATAGAAAGTTATGATTATTTTTGATGTATGCCTGATGATGCTGAATCTATTCACAAATGAATTTAATGTTATGAAGGAATTCATGATAACATAAAAGATTTGTTAATGAAGGATGTTTTTGAAGATGAGTGGAGTCTAATGAAAAATTTAATGAAAAAAACTGATCAACAATGGAATTTTCTAAATATGTATTCAAGGGGTAGCTTAGAATTAAAAATAATTATTATATTTAGAATTCATATGGGTAAACATTTCTTCATAAATTTCCATTAAATTAATACAGAGCTTTATTTTTAAGAAATAGTATTGAGAAAATTGTATTCAGAAATTGAACTCAAATTGACATTTAAAAAAGAAAGTATGAAGAATAGATGAATTTGAGATGGAGAATATAAAAGAATCAAGAAGATTAGAGAGTATTTTATGAAGTAAAATTACACTCAAGATTTTAGGGGAAATCAATATTTGGGTGAATTTAAGTGAGTGGAAAAGATTTTGGGATTCCTACAAACACATTCGTGGGTCACCTATAAAAGGCAAAGTGTAATTTTTACTTTTTCTAACTGTGGTACTATTCACTATAGAATATAGAGAAGATATGATTGTTAGAGATAAGAATAAGTTTTCATTTTCAGTTTTGATGAAATTTTTTGGATTGATTTAAGTGAAAGAGAATATATAAGATCATAACTTTGTATTTAGATAATCATCGTTTTCATTGATTATCGTACTCAACTGATTATTATACTATGATATTCAATTTTATTTGTATTATCATTATATCAAAATGGATTATTCAGATCAAGGACTTCTATATTAGGATATCTGGATTGAGTAAAAAGTTCTCATTTGTCTCAATATTACTTAGTTGTTGTTATGTCTTTTTGTATTGAGTTCTTCATACATAAAGAATCATACTATGTTTTTTATACTCGGAATTGAAGTAGTGCAGATTCATCTCTACCATATTATATCAAATTAATATTTTTTTACTAAGGAGAATCATACCTTGAAGAATCATACATATAAGAATCATATTGGGAGAATTTTACTTAGTGGAATCGGCCTGGGAAAACGTACTAGGAAAATGAGACTGGGTTTTCCCTTAACAAAGTTCATGAAGTTATTACCATCTTTTGGGTAAAAAACTGAAGAATTTTTTTAAAAGGAAACTTTTTTTAAATGAAAAATAAGCGTATAAAACATGATTTATTACTCAAACTTTTTATTACCCTATTTTTAATAATAGGGTCTACATATAATTTGGATTGTCTTCAAAGTTCTAGATGAGTGAAAGGGCATATCCTACTCATTATAATCCAAGATTTATTTTCTAATAGATTTTTTGGTATTGTATTTTCTCCAAACCATACCAAGGACATAGTTATTCATATTTAATAGTAAACCTTGTAAATAATTATATTCCTGTGGATGTGGGTTTGAATTTTTTTCAGTAGGGAATATAATCTTTTATAGGAGGCAAAGGTTGATTCAATTTTAAGGAAGCATAAAAGAAAAAAATATCCCTCATTCACCCCCTCACCCTCTTAGTGATACAATTATCTTGACTGGTCACTTACATTACTGAACTTAATTCACTACCCATTCAATTCCTAGATTACTAAACCAAGATTTCCCTCATTCCAGTCTTTTACTATGGAACCAAGTTCACTTCCTATCTCATTCCTATCTATATATTCATATATAAATCTTTACCCAATTATTTGGAGGGAGGTATAGGTCCCACCCATAACATAATTAAATTGATACCTATGTGTACTAGTGACACCAAAATTTACCCAAGTTATATGGTGTAAGTAATCACTTAGTAAATTTTGGGTTATCGAAACCATAGGGACCTAAAAAAGAAATATTTAGATGCTCAAGGATGTTGGAGTATTTGGCTATGAAGTTGCCAATAATGAGGTTAATTTTAATTTTGAAAATAGAATACTAACAAGCGAGAGTTAACGGATATAATTAAATAAATAAACACTAAAATATATTAATGTAATCAATTAATGAATAAAAATCAATCATAAGTTGTCACTGGGTATTGATTGTATTTATTTGTTTTCTTAAAAAATTTAAAATCCTATAATTCAAGATGTATCCAAACAATGAGTTAATTTCCCAAAATCATTCACCAATTTAATCCTTACACAATTCAAAGAATAATCTATAATTCACTTAGAGGATCACTTTCATGATCACTCCAAGTAATTCAATCATACTATAACTCAAAATGTGTAGTTGTTAAAGTTAGCAAAGACAACAAAGAAAATAACTCATTGAATAGAAATATTAATATAATGAACCAGTTTAAGAGTTTAAGATCATAAAATAACATTCAATACACCCCATAAAACTCTATAGGATCAACCCATAAAATTTTAACCCTCCATTTATTTTATTCTGTTAATTTAAGTGGTAATTTTACTTAAAAAAATAGGATTGAGGAAGTGAAAACAATGAAATAACAATCACTCCACCATTGTGTGAAGAATTTCTAAAAAGATGATGTGAAGAGATTCACGTCATAATGTAATGGTATCAAAATTATATGATGAATAGAAAATAAATTAAAATTAAGGATAAGAATAACTTTTATTAAGAAACTAATGTGATTGAAAAAAACATTCATGGAAAAAACAAACAAGCAATTACAAAATGAGAGAAAAACATTATAATTGAATGAATAACACATGGATCCTCAATTAATTCACCACAATATCCTTAAATAGTTATATTATTAGAAAAGTTTATATCCCCCAATATTCAATTCTTTCCCTATTAATTAGGGGAGTCAAAAGGGGGGTGAGGGAAAAAAGAGAAATTGGAGTATTTCAATGTTCACCAAGAAATTCACCTAGATTAATCCACCTTTTTTCATTAAAATTTCTCATTTAATATGGAAACATATTTTATTTTAGTATAATATAAATATATTCTTCCATTTTTCATCTAATAGATGTCAAAATTTCAGGACAATTGGATCATCCATTCGGATGTTATGATCGAAATATTGGGCTGATTTTATGGACCTTTAGATTTTTCCAATAATTTAGTCCTCAACTTTGGCCCCTAAATCTCTATGAAATATTTATATTTACCTCTAGAAACATTTTATTTCATTTATACCCAAAAAAATTATATATCTACAGCAAATATTTGAGCTTCATTGGGCTTAAATTTTGGGCCCCACTTTTGTTTGATGGGTCTAAGGCCCATTATCCTTCGTCCATAAATTTCTCCATTCATGCCCAAAAATGTTAATCTTCTATTATGATTCATCCACTTATCCATAAAGAAAAAATGTTCCAAAAAAATTATAAATAATATCAAATAAAAATAATGAAAAAAAATTATTCCAAAATCAGATGATTTATTGGCCCCAAATTTTCACATTAAACATGAATTGCACATGTGATGAGAAATGAAGTTAAATTTATAAAATGAAATTAAATTTGTGTTTATAGACTCTAAAACACATGAATATTAAAATATAATCAATTAATATTAGCCTCTTTCATTGTTTAATCACCCCCCCCCCCCAACTTTACTTTTTTAGTCATGAGCAAAAAGTATCTCAAAAATATGAAATTGAATTCCCTTTATCATAAACATTTTAACAATCAATGCACAAAAAAATACATCATGCCAAAAAATCATGAAACCTATCAAAATAATTTCACAAAATCTATGTTCACAAGCATATCCCAATCACAAGCCCATTCCTTTATTCAAATTTATCATTACATTTTATCCAATTTCAATTAAGCAAAATGATGTGTTGTGTATCTCAAAATAAATGGGGCCCATTTTCTTATTTAAGTGGAAAATGTAAGTTCTATGTGGGAATCACATTAACCCTTAAGATTATTATCCAATTTTTTTAACCACAATATAGACTAAATGACCAAATCCAAGAAATATAGTTATGGATTCGTGACCACTAAGTGTTATACATCACACATCATTCCAATTTCATGATCTAAAATAGATATGTATGTCTATACTCTGGGCAAGACAACTATTGAGTCACAATCCCCAAGTTCTAGACACCATACATTTTAAAAAAACATTTCTCTACGTGGTATTTTTCTCTTTTTTGGATACTCAAATAATACTAAATGTGACCCCAAACCCTATGTCTTGATGAAAGGGACTCAAGAACACAAAAATCCACCAAAAATCTAATAGACGTGCATTGTGAAATTTTGATTAAAAGGATGTAAATGTTAGTAGTGAAAAAATCACATAGGAAAACTAAACTTTCCAAAAACTATGCTCATGAACATAAACGTGCATTAAAATCATAATCATGGAATTAAAAATCATTTTAAATCCAGTTTTCATGTTTCATAATATAAATTAACTCATGAAAGTATAATGAATTTATTTTTTTCATTGAATTGATTTTTTATTTTTTTCATAAAGCCCAATTTTTTTTTTCAAAATATCACTTTTCACTCCCCCAACATAGAATGACACTTCCCTTAGTGTTGAAAGAGAAGATAAGAGAGAGTTTATAATTGGTAGTAAATAGGGGTGATGTGATTTTAAATGAAATCATTGAACAAAACAAACTGGTTTGAATTTTATAACCAATATATTGGATATTGATCACTTTTTATTCATGTCACATGTAGACTCTTTGGGGTGATTAAAGGTGGGGTTTTAATTCTAGAAATCATAGGTTTTATTTGGAAATAAAAAAAATGATTCAGATTCTAAATCTTACACACAATATCCAATATATCAAATTGGAAACCCTAAGGGGATTCCCTTAATAAAAAACAAAAAAAATACATAATATAAAATAAAAAAATAAAAGAAAATGAATAAGCTGGGTTACCTCCAAAAAAGTTATTAGTTTAATGTATTTATCTCAACTTAGACCCCCTACCAACTTATCCAATACCAAATTTCAACATTTTATAGACCAAATTTTTACTACTTTAATTTTATTTTATTGAGTCTCTAATGGAATTGGATTAAAGGTTTAGATATTGATTCATTTAGAATCATATAGGTTATAATGAATGAGAAAATCCCATGAATATCAAAAAATGTCCATCTAATTTCATTGATTATAATTCATAAGTCATCAAGGATAATTTTCTATTTGTCAGATTCAAGTGATAATGAAATAATGAAAAACTCTTTTTGATTATCCCCTATGATGGAAAACTTAAAAGAGGATGTATGGACCTTTAATTTGATCTCAGGTTGGATAAAGCTTTCTAACATAGGTTGGGACTTAGAATTGAATTCGGTTTCATTTTTAAAATTTCTCAACGGGTTTGGTTCCTTTTGAATAAATTTTTCAACCACAAAATTATCAAGATAAGTGTCAAGAATGGGTATGGAATCAATTTTTTTGATTTCCCCTGAGGTTCCATTTAGTGGTGCTCCTAGAAATTTACTATTGGGGACATTTAAAAGATATTCAATCCATGAAGAAAATTTTTTTATATTAATTTATAAAATAAATTGTATCATGATTGAAATACCCTTCAATGATTCCATTTGGTTCCTATGGTTTAATTTTAATATTCCCTAAATTCAGTTCATTTTCCATCTCTAATTTATCTAATTACATAGTTGATCTTTCTATATTTTATTTTAATTTTGAAGCCTCTAATGGTTTTAGAATCAATTATTCAATTTTTTCATTATATTTCTTACTTTTGAAAATTGTCACATCTTAGAGTTATTCTTGTGAATTTTTTGTGTAACAAGATTCTACTATCTATGTTTAGGAGGGGGGAACACGAGTGGGAATGGGTTATAAAAATATCTAAATGCTTTTTAGTTCAACTCTCAATGATGAAACTTATAAATTCATTTTCTCCATTTTTTCACAAAATTTTTCAAGTTTTTGTTGGGTATTTGGTTGGATTTGAGTCTGGAAATCATAGAAATCCCTATGATTGATCTCTTTGACTATCCTTTAGAGGGTAGGAAATTGATCCTTTAAACATTCGACATCCCTTTTATTGTACATGTCATTGGGTGGAGTATTCATTAAAGGGTTGGACAAATAAATTTTCTAATTTTGGTGATCCCCAATATTGATTCTATATTTTATTCTAGCATGGTATTATAAAGGGGTAATTTGGATGATAATCCATTGGAGTAGAAAGATATTATAATTTTAGGTTTTTAGGATAAATAAAAACTGAAATAGGAAAAGATTAGTGAAATAGGGTGGGGATAGAGAAGTGGGTGAGAATGGAAAAATTACATCTAAGGTTACATATTTGGTTCCTGGGAATAGGTGCCAATTTTTTTTCACCTAAATTTCCCTAACTAATATGGTGTAAGCGGTCAATTTTAGTATAACTTGGGTTATTTAATCCACAGTGGCCTAAGAAGAAACATTTATACACTCAATTATGTTGAAGGGTTTGTCTTTTAAGTTCCCAACTATGAGGTTTATTTTAATTTTAAAAATATAATACAAACATAAATAAATGAATGGATGGAATTAAATTATAAAACACTGAAATTTGTTAATGGAATCAATTAGAAAATATGAGTTGATATTAAGTAGTCACTATGTATTGATTGTATGTATTTTTCTCTTAGAAAATTCTAAATCACTAATTCAACGTGTATCCAAAAAATGATTTAATTACCCAAAAGAATTCACCAATTTAATACTTACACAATTCCATATCCAATCACCAATGCACTTATAGTATCAATTTCATGATCTCTCTATGTAATTGGATAGTACTAGCACTCCAAATGCATAGTTTTTAAATTTTGTGAAGATAGTAAAGAAAATAACTCATCGAATGGAAATATTAAAATAAAGAACTGATTGATGAATTTAAGATCATAAAATAAAATGTAATCCACCCTATTAAACACTCTATTATCAACCCATAAAATTTTATCCCTACATTGAAGTTATTTCATTAATGTAAGTGGGAATTCTACTTAAAGAAGTGGGGTTGAAGAAGTTAAAATAATGAAATAACAATCACTCCATTGTTATGTGAATAATTTAAAAAAAATTTATGTGAGTATATTTACTCCATAATGAAACGATATAAATATGATATGAATAAGAAAAAAAGAAATAAAAAATATGGATAAGAATAACTTTTATTACAAAAATAATGTGATTGAAAAAAACTTATATGGGAAAAATGAACAAGAATTTACAAAATGAGAGTGAAACATTACAATATAATGAATTACACATGGATCCTAAATTAATTCACCAATAGATCATTATATATTCATATTAGGATTCTATGGTTGAGCCTCCAACATTCAATTCCTCCCCTCATTAATTATGGTATTCAAAAAGAGGGTGAGGAAAAAAGGGAAATTGGAGTCTTTTAATGTTGACCAGGAAATTCACCCAGATTCATCTCCCTTTTTTCATTCAAAATTTTCATTTAATATGGATTAATCATTAATGGTTTTATAATATAAATATATTATTCCATGTTCCATCTATTATATTTCAAAATTTGTGGACAATTGGATGATCTATTCGGATTTTATGATCAAAATGGTGGAATGATTTAATAGGCCTTCAAATATAGCCCATAATTTAATCCACAAATTAGTATCCAAAGAACACCATGAAAAAAATATTAATTATCTCTAAAACAGTTTAATGAAATTATGCCTATAAAATTATTTATCCATAGTTAAAATTTTATCTTTATTGGGATTGAATTGTGGGTCCTGTTTTTGTTTGATGGGTTTATAGCTCAATATGCTTCGTCAAAAAAAATTATGCATTCAAGCCCAAAAATTTACATATTCTATTATGATTCATCCATTTATCCTAAAATAAAAAAATTTCAAAACCAATTTATAAATAATATTTCAAAATATCAAATTGAAATAATTAAAATAAAATATTCCAAAATCAGATGATTTATTGGTCCCAAATTTTCACATTAAACATTAATTGAAAATGTGATGGAAAATGAAGTTCAATTTATAAAAATGAAATAAAATTGGTGCTTATTGACTTTTATACACATGAATATTAAAATATAATTAATGAATATTAGACTATTTTAGATTCTAATCAAGTTCTATGAGAAAAAAAATCATATCAGAACCCCTAAAATGGGTCTTATAAAAGTTTTATCATAACATAACTCTTGGAAAATAAACAAAATTCATAAGTACCAATCCATCATAAACATAATATATTCAGATAAATAATAATAACTGTATTATTGGATCATATCCCCAGTAAAATAGATGTAACATCAAATAACATGGTCTGAAAAGGAAAATGATTTTGAAATATCACTTGAATTAATTCTCGAGGAAAATAAACATTCCATTTTGAAAACAAATTCTGAATCATTAAACATTTAAAAAACATTTTTTATTAAAATAAAACTTTAAAACATATAATTTAATCTTTTAAAACTCTTTTAAACATCTTTTCAATCTGTTTCCTAAAAAATTCATAAAAGATCATTTAAAACATTTTTTGAAAACATTATTTTGTTAAAATGTAGATTTCTAAACGAGGATATAATAACATTACATGAAACGTATAATATAATTAAAATAAGTAATTTAATGATAAAACATTTTAAAATATTGTTTACACACCTCATAAAAAAATTATATTCATAACATAACATGTGTCTCAAAGAAGGCACTTTGAGACAAAATTTCTTTACCAATTTGATAACATTTAAACGATAAACCCCATGAAAGAGATATCATAAAATGGATATTTATATACCCATAAATTTATGTATTATTATCATATAATAAATTAATGGGAATTATATACACTCTGAAAAATAAACGAGTGCTGAATATGGCATAATTCTGGCCGAAATAAAAGTGAGACTAGAAATTCCCTTACCTTAAGTCTTAACATCCTTCGAACACATTAAAACCTCATGTATGATAAATATAAGTTTATTATACGTATAAAAAACATCATATTCATATATATACCATATATTATTTACATATGACTTAATATTACCCATTTATTAAAAATTCCATGTTAATGTTATGCTTCGAGTAATATGTGCTTTGTTTTTCATTCATGTCTTGACTTGTTATTATTGGTCCACATAAATAGATACTGATTTTCTCATAAAAATAATTATAATAATGATATAAATATAATATATTTATATATTCATTATATATGTATTAATTTTTATTTATAAAAGCTATATATATAAAATAAAATACACCGTTCATGGAGACGGTAGGTTGTACGTATGCATGAACGCAGTTTTTTATTTTCTTGTCGGGTTACAAGAAATGAAATTATATGATATATTATCATTATATAATAAATTTTATTTAATATATATCATATATATTTATAAAATTAATCCTTATTACGATCCATGTGAAATATAGGATAATAACGAATCGCATCGCACCAGGGAGATGGTAATCCATACGTAGGCCTGAGCAACTTTGTTATTTTCCAAAAATATTAGTTGGTAAAAAGGTAGGAATTATTTTATCATTCTAGAAGTATAATTATTTCATAAATTTCATATGTAAATATTAAACCCATCATAAATCTCACTCATAAATTATGGTGATGGAAAATGAATTGTATCGCTACATAGATATGGTAAGTCGTACGTACGCTCAAGCGATACTTTAATTTTTTTTTTTTGATGAGAAATAGGTTATATAGTGGTGTGTTCATAATAATAATAATAAAATTTCATTATATTTAGTATTATTATGTTATTTTTTTATTATATATATCAAAGGTTTATATGGGGATAGAAGAATATAAAAAGAGAGTGATCAGTTAGAGAGATTACCACTTCTTTGGAATATCTCCTTAATATCTCCTCTAATGGACTCTAGAGTTGGTCCTATGGGAATAAAACCACCTCTAGAACTTAGATAGGGAAGTGTAGAATATAATTTGGTAGAGTTTTTTAGTATATAATGTTCAATGTGATGTAATTAGATGAGGTAGTAGGTTCTATTTTATAACTACGGTGAGGAGAACTTTTAGAAACTCTCAAAATATTAAATTAATATAAATTAATTTTCAATTCCAAAAGACAACACATTGATTTATTTATAAGATAGTATTAGGATGGATAAATATAAATTCATCTAATAAAAATTAGCCAATGTTTTTAATATTTTTTTAATTCTTATCTTTTTTAGTCCTTCCCTAACTCTTTTAACTCTTACTATATTATCATGTAATTTACACATTTAGTGTTAATATAATTACAATAAAATTAAAAAAGACCATTAAATGAGTAATTTATTAAATTTTTATACATATACCAATAAGTTAGATGAATTATCTATTTTTATGAATTTTATATCATTTAATAAAATATTTTTTATTTTAAAATATCATTAATGTAAATTTTGACACTAATCATTATTTTTTTAATATCATAAAAACTTGATATCTTCAGAAATAATATATTAAATCATCCCTAACATGTAAAAGTAGTCTCGAAAATTTTTTATGGCATTAATTATATAAAATTAAATTTATTTTAATAATTTTAAGATCATTTATTTAATATTTCCATTAATTAAAAAAAACAATGCATCATCATGATATAATCCATTAAGGTAATTATTTATTTTATAAAAAACCAAATAAATTATCATGATAAATAAAAACATTTTAGATTTCAAATTTATATTTTTAGTTGAACATATCCCTTATATAACCTTATATTAAAAATGATAGAGTTATTAAAAAACATGAGAATAACATCTTTTGAATTTTTAAAATAAAATATTATAAATGTCATATTCTCATCAAGGTGGCTTCCAAAGGTTGTAATCATAGCCCAAGGATATGTTTTGTTAAAACCCATCCATAAAATGAAATTTTTGGAAGTTTTAGTATAATTTTATAATATTAATAATTTTATTTTTTACGCTTAATTACTCGACTTACCTTTAACTATGTTAGAAAAAAATAATAAAGTTACTATTCATAATGCCCAAAAATAAAAGAAACCTATTTACAAAATTTTTACCCACTGATTCAAAATATGGAATCCATTTTTTAAAATTAAAAAAATATAAATTTTCATAATAAATTTAAAATTAATCTCAATATTAGAATGGGAAAATAGGTTTTAAAAGTGAAAATGTTCAAAATATAAAAATGTTTTTATATCAAAATTCATGAGAAATTGATTCCATTGACCAAAGTTTTATTCAATAATAAAAAAATGGATCTTATTATACTTAAAAAAATATTATAAATATATTTTAAAATATTAAATTATTTATTCAAAAAAATATATTTTCAATTAAAATGCAATATTTTATTACTATTCATCAAAACATGAAACTTACCAAAAAAATAAAACAAATTAAATTTTTATATTATGATATAATATATGAAGTTTGTTTTTGAAATATAAAATATAAAAGTTTCAAAATTGGATTTAAAATAGGTTCATTAATAAACGGCGGTAAAATTGCCTTTAGAAAAATATAGGTTTTTGTACGTAAATTATTTTTTTCTTATGTTATGCCTATAAAATATATTGGATGAATATAAAAAATATTTTATTGAATATATAACATATATATTTTATTAATATCATCACTAATTGTAATAAAGATAAAATAAGTTTGTGAGCATAAAAATAGAAATATATCCTTTATATTTAATTAGTATATATTTTCATTTAAAATTAATTGATAACCATTGAATTAATATTAAAACCCATATATTTTAATATGATAGTTAATTATATTAATAACTAATAATTTATCATCTAGGTTATTATCTTATTTAAATGATAATAAAATATTGTTTCTAAGAAAATCAGTGTTGCATGTCACACAAGCTAAATCTTTGTTGCGTGTAGTGAAAGCTTAAAATGGTGTATCATGCAATTCAAGGGATCAAATAAATCATAAAATGTATTTCATAAAATTATCAGGGTGTTACATTCTACCCCTATCTTAAAATTTATTTCTCCATTGAAATCCATATGCATTATCAAAGGTTTATTACTTGAAATTTTCTTTCATAGAAACCCACATCATAAAAATGAACACTTAAACTCCATTTAGAAGGAGAAAGATTCGAAATAACAGTTTCCCAAAGTAAATTATAGCTATTTTTATATATAGGAGAACATAGGAAAATATTTTTTATGGAGGAAAAGCATAAATAATCATATATATTGATAAAGATCATTGATCATAAGAAAGCGGTTGATCTAGAGAATGTTAACAATAACAAAACCATAAACTAAAGAAGGATGAAATAATCCATTCATATCACTAATAATTATGATAATAAGACAATTTTTTATTTCATTATCATTTTTCTAATGTTTAAGAATTTTCATAAGGGGATATAATCACTTTATTTCAAGAAAACTTCTCCCTTTGTTGTTCTTTGATCAATTTCTACTTAATCTCTTGTTCCAAGAAATAAAGTTGATTTTTTTCATTTTTTAAAACATTATAAGATCATGAGATACATAAAAAGAATGTTATGTCATTCAATCTATCTTTATCACAATAAAAAAGGTTATCACAAGTTATAAAATTTGCATAAATTCTCTTTTGGTGATATAATAATCTAATCACACAAACTTCATCAAAAGTATAATTTAATATTTCCATAAATGGATAACATTAAAATCCTTATTAAGGATAAAAATCCAAAACTTTATATATAAGTTAACTAAATCATCTTAACATTTATCTCCCATATATCATAAGGTATCACTTGGCTGTCACATTCCAAACATGAAAATTTCTTCTTCTTGTATTCTCTTGAAACATGGTATTAACCTGAATTACCATACATTATTATTGCAAACGTTCAAGTTTATTTATTCAAATTTTTATTGGATATATTCACTAATTTTTTAACAAATAAAAAATCATTTCCATAGTAATTGGAAATATCTAATTTAATTGATTCATATCAATCATCTCTTTATCCAAGAAAAACACAATTTTCTCAACATCAAGAACACATTAAGGGATACATTCCCATAAAAAAATATCACATCCACATTAAATCAAATTTCTAAGTATTCATATCCATTTAACATATCATTTTCAATCCTTAATAAAAAAATTTACTTAAAATACTTATATATTTCATGATTCGTATTACATAATCCTTAAATTAAAAAGCATATATACTTAAATCATCTAATGTTATTATTAAACCATTACTCAGGATTCATCATCTTATTCTTTCATATATATGAAATATGAATCATGTATTAAGGTTCATCAACTTTAGTCTAATCATGCTTCTTGCGTTTATTGTAAACAATATGGTAAGATCGTCACATACCTCTCACATGTCATTTTCGTTCTCTTTATCCTCAATAGTATAACCAATAATCATACCACCTTCTTGATTCTATTCATGTTATTTCCACATAGGACATCGATGTTTGTAATTCTCATGCTTTCCACATCTGAATAATTAAATTGTAACCATGTTCTTTCTCTTTCAGTTTATTGACTAAGACCGTAAATCAAAGTGTGATAAACACTTATCATAGCTGAAAAACACATAATTAAGGGAAATTACTTATAATAATTCAATCTATAGCACCTTATGTTTGGTCCTAGGTTATTCATGGTTATTATAAAAACTCTAGGATTTAACCTATACTTAGACTTTTATTTATAGACATCCCTAGACATATCTTTAGAAATATCCTTAAGGATATAACTAAGGTTTTCTAATCTTAGTTTCCAAAGGTTGAATAAACCTTTGATATGATACCAACTATAAGGACCCCTACTTAAATGTACATTGATATTACATCATTCTTTTAGAATACATGAACACACTCCCAAAGACCATATTTGTGTAGTTCCTTCAGAAACTTAGAACACAAACTTCTAGTCTAGTGAATGTTCTTCAATGTTTCCCACAAAGATCATCCCCTTTTTTATTCCTACCTAAAACCTTTCTTTATAACCTGGGAAAAATAAACATACAAAAAATTTGAGCTTAGATACTTAGTAAGGGTAAACAAAACATATATGAATCATAACATAAACATAAGGTTAACAGATTATAAACCTAAAATCTATAAATTATACCCTACAGATCAATGATCATAATCTTGAGTCATAAAAATTCATAATACATAAATCATAAAAAAATAGATTTTACATAAAACATAGAATTTTTGAAAACATGTAATCATATAAAATTATTTCATTATTAATCAAGTATATTTTCCAAGAAAATCATAGTGGAATGGGTTGACTCCCAAATCCATCGTAGTAGTAAAGGTTCAATCCCATGTTTATCATGGTAGAAAAATTACTTTACTAAACTGAGTTCACTCCTTATTCCAACCCTTGATTACTGAACCAAGATTTCTTCTATTACAGTTTTATATTACCAAATCAAGTCCACTTCCCATTTCAGTCATATATATATCATGTGATATAAATCCTTACCCAATTCATTCTATAGAGATATAGATCCCACCCATTACATAATAAAATCCATAAAAATTTGTTCTATGAGAACATAAATCATATCAAAACCCATAAAAATGGGTTTTATAAATATTTCATCATAACATAACTAATGGAAAAAGAAAAAACTTCATATGTACACATCCATCATAAACATAAACTATTAAGAGAAAAAAATAACAATGGTATAATTTTATTATATTCCTAGTAAAACATAAGTAACATCAAATAATGTGGTTATAAATGGAAAATTATTTTGAAAGATCACATGAATTAATTCTTGAGAAAAATATCCTTTCAATTTTGAAAAAACAATGATTTCTAAATAATAAACAATTTAGAAAATATTTTTTATTAAAAATAACCTTTAAAAACTATAAATTAATCTTTTAAAACTATTTAAACAAATTTTAAATAATTTTCCTTGAAAATTCATAAATGATCATTTAAAACGCTTTTAAAACATTTTTTGAAAAAATTATTTTGAAGAAACCCAGATTTCTGAATTAAGAGATAATAGCATTACATGAAACATATAATATCTTGGAATTAATGATATTCATGATACAACATTTCAAAAGGAATTATATTCACCTTATAAAATAGTTTACATGCATAACATAACATATGTCTCGAAGAAGTCTAATTGAGACAAAAGTTCCTTATCAATTTGATAAATCTTGAACTGTAAACCCCATGAAAAATGGATTATAAAATGGATATGTAAATACCCGTAAATTTAAGGATAGGTATCATATAATACATTCATCATAATTATATACACTACACAAAATAAACAAGTTGTGAATATGGCATAAGTCTCACAGAAATTAATGCGAGACAAGAAATTCTCTTACCTTCAATCTTGACTTCATTCACACATGTTAAAACATCCTTTATAATAAAAATAAGTATATTATATATATACCATAGAATAATAGTCACATATATATACCTTATATGATTTAATTATGACTTAATATTGTGTATTTATTAATAATTCTATGTTGATGTTACCCTTCAGGTAATATCCTCTTTGTTTTTCGTTCATGTTTTGACTTGTTGTCAATGGTCATATTTCATATATCATGATTCCGTCATCTCCAAAATTATAATAATGATATAAATATAATATATATATATATATATTTCTTATATATGTATTCATAGTGATTCATAAAAGTTAGAGATAGAAAATAAAATATATTATTCATGGAGATGGTAGGTCATACGTATGCATAAACGTTGTTGTAATTTTATTATCTGATTAAATTAAGAGAAATTATATGATACATTATCATTTTTGGGTCATATATAACTTATATATTCATAAAATTTATCTTTATTAAAATCCATGTGAAATATAGGTCGTGGAGATGGTAATCCATATGTCACCAGTGTCATTATCATTTTTCCAATATATTATATGATAAAAAAGTAGACATGATTTTATCATTAAAGAAGTATAATTATATCATAAATATCATATAGAAACATTAAACCCATCATAATCTCACTCATAAAATATGGTTTTGGAAAATTAATTGTATCTCTATGTGGATATGGTAAACCATACTTACTCACGAGATATACTTTCATTATTGTTTGATGGGAAAGGGGTTATATAGTGGTGTGTTCATAACCATAAAAACATTTAATATTATTAAATATGATTATGTTATTATTTTATTATATATATCATATATTTATAGGAGGTATAGAATAGTAGAAAAAGAGAGTGATCAGTTAGAGCGATTGCATCTTCTTCATAACAACGCCTTTATATATCCTATAATAGACTCTAGAGTTGGTCCTTTGGGAAGACCATCACCTCTAGAATGTGCCTATAGAAGTAGAGAAGATAATTTGGAAGATTTTGGTAGATTTAGAAGGCTCAATGTGATTAAACGATATGAGTTATAAGGTTCCCTTTTATAATTGAGGTGAGCGTCACTTTTGGAAACTCTCAAAATATAAAATTAATAAAAATTAATTTTCAATTCTAAATGGAACCAAATCGTATTATTTATAATATAGGATAAATATGGGTCAACTTTCATTAATAAAATGAAAATTATATAGGTTTTTAGTTTTATTTTAGTCCTTGTCTTTTTGTTTTAATCCTTATTTAACCTCTTTAACTCTTACCTTGATATCATATAATTTACACATTATGGGTAAATATAATTACAATAAAATTACAAATGAACAATAAATGGGAAATTTATAAAATTTTGAGGCTTATACGAATCTTTGGTATGAATGTTATATTTTAATCAATTTTATATCATTTAATATAATGTTATTTATTTTAATGTATCATTAATGTCAATTTTAACCCTATTCATTATTTGTGATTTTAAAATATCATAACAACATGATATCTTCAAAAAAAACTCTATTAAATCATCCCTAAAATGTTAAATTAATCCATAAAATTCATGTATGACATTAATTATATCAAATCATATTTAATTTAATATTTTTAATATCATTTAATTGATATTTTCATTAATTAAACAATTACTGCATCATTATTGTATAAGTCTTTGAGGTAATTATTTATTTTCCAAAAATTAAAAAATAATTTACAAGGATAAAGAAAAATATTTTACCTTTAAAATAACAATTTATAGTCTAAAATATCCATTATATGACCCCATATTAAAAATATTAGAGTTATGAAAAACACCAATACGATATCTTTTGAATTTTCTTTAAATAAAATATTATAAATGATTTACTCTCATCCAAGTAGCTTCCAAAGGTTATAATCTTGACCCAAAGATGATTTTCATCGAAACCCACTCATATAATTAAATTTGGAAAAGTGTTATGGTAATTTTATGATATTTATAATATTATTTTTTACTATTAATTACTCGATTGGCCTTTAATTATGTAAATAAAAAAATATTAAAATTAATATTAATAATGACTAAAATAAAAGAAAACTATATAAATAATTTGGTAAAAATGATTCCAAATATGTAATAAATATTTAAAAATTCAAAACATATAATTTTTAGTAATTAATTTAAAATTAATCTCATTGATCAAATGATAAAATGGGTTTTAAAAGTCAAAACATTACAACTATTGACATTTTTTATTTAAAATTTCAATTTTAAATTTATTACAATGACCTATATTGGATTAACATATAAAAAATGTATTAATTATACATTAATAAAAAATAAAAATATAGTTTAACACTATAAATTATTTAGACAAAAAAAATCAATTAAAATGAAGTATTTTATTATTATTCATAAAAACATGAAACTTGCCAGAAAATACAAAAAAAATCAACCAAATTAAATGTTAATATTATGATTTAAAATAAGAAGTTTATTTTTTTCAAATATAATTTATAAAAGTATCCAAAATTTTATTTAAAATATGTTCTCCAATAAATGGTGGTAAAACTACCTTTAAAAAGTATTGGTTTGTATGCATAAAATTGTGTTTGTTATTATCTTATTCCTATAAAATCTATTGGATGGATATCAAAAATATTTTTTTGAATATATAAAATATATATTTCATTTTTATAATTCACTAATTTTAATTAAGAAAAAATTACATTACAATCCTAAAAAATAAATAAATATCCTTTATATTCAATTGGTAAATATTTTTGTTTCTAATTAATTAATAATCATAGAATTCATCTTATAAACCATATATTATCATAAGATAGTTAATACTATTCATAACCTATGATTTAAAATCTATGTTATTATCTTATTAAAATAATAATAAAATAGTGTTTTGTAGAAACTCAGTGTTACGTGTAACGCAAGCTATGCCGATGTTGCATATAGAAAAATATTAACATGGTGTAGATTGAAATTTAATGAATCAAATAAATCAAAAAACGTATTTCATAAAAATCTTGGTTTGTTACATTTTACCCCCCTTAAAATTAATTTCGCCCTTGAAATTTATTTGGGTTATTAAAGGTTTAATATTTGAAATTTTCTTTCATACAAACCGACTTTGTAAAAATGAATACTAAAACACCCTTTAAAAAAGGAAGTTGTAAAATAATGTTTACCCAAAGTATATAATAACTAATATTATATGCATGATAACATAGGTGAATATTTGGGTAAGGAGGAAAAACATAAATAATCATAGAGGTTGATAAAGAACATAGATCACAAGAAAGTGGGTGTCCAGATAAATTTAACAATAAAAAAACCATAAAATAGATAAGAATAAAATAGGTCATTGATATCATCAATAATTATGGTAATAGTATTTTTTTTTCAAGATCATTTTCATGAAGTTAAATAATTTTCACAAGGTGATATACTCACTTGAATTCAGGATAACATTACCCTTTTTTGTGACTTGATCATTTTACACCTCATCTCTTATATCAATAAATGTAATTGAATTTGTCATTCCTAAAGAGTTAGAAGATCATGTGATCCATAAATAGAATGATAGGTCATTCCTTCTATCTTTTTCACACACAAAAAATAGGAAAATTTGTCAAATATACATAAATCCACCTATGTTTAGGTAATACATTAATCTCATAAACATCATCTGAAGTTTAACTTAAACCTTCCATAAATAGATAACCTTATATTCCTTCTAAAATATTAAAATTGAAAACTTTAGAAATAAGATCACTAAATCAGATCAACATTTTTCTCTCATATATCATAACATATTTATTTATTATCACATTCGAAAAATTTAAATACCTTCATCATGTATTCTCTTGAAACATGGTAATAAACTGAATTACCATAAATCCTTATTAAAAACATGAATGTTCCATTATTCCAAATGTTATTCAATATATTCTATAAATACAATAAGTTATAAACTTCATCCATGATAACATAGACTAATTTTTCAACAAATAATCAATAATTGTCATTGTAATCAACACTATCCAATTTACATTATCCATGTCGATCATCTCTTTATCCAATAAAAATACAATTTTCAAAACATTATAAACACATCAAGCGTTACCTTGCCTTAATCAAAATACCAAATTTCACTTAAATAACATTTCTATGTCTTTAGCACCATTTAAAATATCCTCTTCAATCCATAATGAAAAAATTATACTAAAAATACTTATATATTTTATGTTTTTTATTACTTATTCCTTCAATTCCAAAGAATATACACATCAATAATCCAACATTATTATTAAACCATTACTTAAGATTCATATTTTTATTCATTACTAGAATATTAAATATTAATTATATATTAAGGATCATAAACTTTAATCTTATAATGATTATTGTGTTTTATATAAACATTATGGTTAGATCATCCTGTACCACTCACATGTCATTTTTGTTCTCTTTATCCTCAATAGTATATCTAATACTTGTACCACCTTCTAAATTTACTTCAAGATATTTCCACTTTGGACATCGATTTTCATAATTTCCATGCTTTCCACATCTGAAATAATCAATTTTAACTATGTTCTATCAATTTATGGATATTGAATAAGACCATAAATAAAATTTTGAGAAACACTTATCATATCTAAATAACACATAATTAAGGAAAATTACATTCAATATTTCAATTTATGACACCTTATATTTAATCCTAGGTTATTAATTATTATTATGAAAACTCTAGGATTATAACCTATACTTAGATGCATTCTTAGTTTCATCCCAAGACATGTCTTTATAAATATCCCTAAGGATATCACTAAGGTTTTCTCATCCTAGTTTCCAAAGATTTAATAAACCTTTTCTCTATTACCAACTATAATTTCCCAAGATTAAACATATGTGGATATTACATTATTTTTTTGGAATACACAAACACACACAAAAAACCATATTATTTTAGTACCTTTGTAAACTTGGAACACAAAATTATATTCTAATGAATGATCTTTAATGTCTCCCACAAATATCTCCCCATTTTTCCCACCTAAATCCGTTCTTTGCGGCCTAGTGAAAAAACATGTGGAAATGGCGAGCTCGGATGCTCATTAATGGTAAACAAATGAGATATGAATCGTAACATAAACATAAGGGTAAATTAATACGAACATAAAATTTATATATTATACCCTGCATATAAAATATCATAATCTTGAACCATAAAAATTCATAATACATAATTTATAAAATAATAACTTTAATATAAAATATGGAATTATAGAAAACAAAAAAGCATAGAAAATCATTTCATTAATAGTCAAAGATCCTTGCCAAGACTATCATAGTGGAATGAGTTCACTCAAAAAATCATAGTAGTCAAAGTTGACTCCCAAGACTATCATGTAATATTAAGACCTTTACTTAACTTAGTTCACTCCACATTTGAGTCCTCGATTACTACACCAAGATTTCTCACATTATAATCTTGTATTATAAAACCATGTTCCCTTCCCATTTCAGTCCAATATATCTCATGAGATATAAATATTTTCCTAATAAATTCAATGGAGATATAGGTCTCACCCTTAATATAATTAAATCTATGCATATATGTTCCATGAAAACAAAAATCATATCAGAACCCATAAAAAATGTGTTTCAAAAACTTTTCATCATAACATAACTCATGGAAAAGAAACAAAATTAATAAGTAAAAATCCATCATAAACATAAACCAATTAGAGAAGGAATAATAATGATATCATTGAATCATATACTCAGTAAAACATAAGTAACATCAAATGATGTGGTCTTAAATGGAAATGATTTTGAAATATCACTTGAATTGATTATTAAGGAAAATATCTTTTACATTTGGAAAAAAATGATTCCTAAATCATAAAATATTTAGAAAAATATTTTCATTGAAAATAAACTTAAAAATAATAATTTAATTTTTTGAAAACAATTTTAAACATATTTTAAATATTATTCCTTGGGAATTGATAAAACATCATTTAAAACACTTTTAAATCATTTTTTGAAAACATTATTTTGAAGAAATATATATTTTAGATGGAAAAGAGAATAAAATTACATGAAACTTATGATATCAGTAAAATAAGGATATTCATGATATAACATGTTAAAAATAATTATAAACACCTCATTAAATAATTTAAGTGTATAACATAACATCTGTCTCAATAAAGGAAAATTGAGACAAATTTTCCTTACCAATTTGATAAATTTTTAATTGTAAACCCCATGAAAGAGATATCATAAAAGGGATATGTAAATACCCCTAAATTTAAGGTTAAGGATCATAGAATAAATTCATGGGAATTATATATTACACACAAAATAAACAAGTTCTGAATATGGCATAAGTCTCGTAAAAATTAAAGTGAGACTAGAAATTCCTTTACCTTAAGTCTTGAATTTCTTCGCACACATTAAAACCACCTGTATAATAAACATAAGTTTATTATACCTCTAACATAAAATCATAGTCATATATATATACCATATATTATTTACTTATGACTTGATATTACCCTTGTATTAATAATTCCAAGTTAAAGTTACACTTTGGGAAATATCTATTTTGTTTTTTATTAATGGTTTGACTTGTTATAATTTTTCCTCTTACATAGATCATGATTTCATCATATAAAGAATGATACTAATGATATAAATATCATATATATGTTTATTTAATATGTATTCATAGCTATTTATAAAATTTAGAGACATGATATAAAGTACATCGTTCATGGAGATAGTAGGTTGTACGTACGCATGAACGTTGTTCTAATTTTCTTTTTGGGTTAAAATAAAGGAAATTATAAGATATAATATCTTTATATAATCATTTTTACTCCATATATAACATATATAATGATAAACTTCATCCTTATTACCATCCATGTAAATTATAGTTGAATAATGAATCATATTTCATCATGGAGATGGTAAGCTATACGTACGCAAGGAAGACATTATCATTTTCCCCAAAATATTAGAATGTAAAAAGGTACACATAATTTGATCACTCTAGATGTATAATTATATCATATATATCATATATAAATATTAAAAACATCATAATTTTCACTCATAAAATATGGTGATGGAAAATTAATTGCATCGCTACGTGGAGACGGTAAGTCATACGTATGAGCGAGCAATACTTTAATTTTTGTTTGATGGGGAAAGGGATGCATTGTGGGATGTTAATAATCATAATAAAATTTTATAATATTTAGGAATCTGATTTTATTATGTTATTATATATATCATAGATTTATATGAGGTATATAAGAGTAGAAAAATAGAGTGATAGGTTAGAGGAGATACATCTTATTCAAAATGGATTTTTTAGATCTCCTCTTACAGACTCTAAAGTTGGCCCTTTGGGAATATCATAACATCTAGAATGTTTCTAGAGAAGTGAAGAATAGAATTTTTCAGAGTTTGTTGGATCTTTATGTATCAATGTTATGTACTGAGATGAAGAAGGAGGTTCCCTTTTACAATTGAGGTGAGGGGTACTTTTGGAAACTCTCAAAATATTAAATTCATATAAATTAATGTTCAATTACAAATGGATCCAAATTTAGTTGTTCTGAATAAAGGATTAGGATGAGTCAAAATCCATAAATCCAATAAAAATTAGACAAGTTTTTGTTATTTTTTTCAATACATATTTTTTTGTTTTAACCCCTTTAACCCTTACAGTGATATCATGTAATTTACACTTTAGGGGTTAATATAATTACAATAAAATTTCAAAAGACCAATAAATGAGTAATTTATAACATTTTTTTACTTATAAAAATAAGTTGTTTGAATTCAATATTTTTAGTAATTTCTTATAATTTAATAAAATATTATTTATTTTAAAATATCATTAATTTTAATTTTAAAACGATTCATTATTTTTCTTCTTTAAAAAATCATTAACGTGAATTTTGAAACTATTCATTATTTTTCCTTTTAAAAATATCATAAAAATATGATATATTCAAATAAAATATATAAAATCATCTCTAACATGTAAAAGTCATCAAGAAAATTCATCTATGACATTAATTATATCAAATTGTATTTATTTTAATATTTTTAATATAATTTATTTGATATTTTCATTAATTAAACAATTAATGCATCATCATTGTATAATCCTTTGAGGTAATTATTTATTTCTAAAAAATTAAAAAAAAATTACCAAGATAAATAAAAACATTTTTCCTTTAATATTAATATTTATAGTCTAACATATCCCCTATATGGACCCATTTTAAAAATGTTAGAGTTATGAAAAATAGGAGTTTGAAATCTTTGGACTTTTCTTTAAATAAAATATTATAAGTGTCATACTCTAATCCAAGTGGATTCTAAAGGTTATAATATTGACCCAATGATGATTTTGTTTGATACCCTCTCATCAAATAATAGTTGGAAAAGTGTTAGGATAATTTTATAATATTTATAATATTTTTTTCCCTTAATTACTCTATTTACCATGGAATGTGTTAATAAAAAATAACTAAAGTTACTATTCATAATTCCCAAAAAAAAAATTATTAACGTAATTTGGACCCACTAATTCCAAATATGGAATCCATTTTTCATAATTCAAAACATAGAAGTTGTAATAATTAATTTAAAATTAATCTCATTGATAGGATGAGAAAATGGGTTTTGAAAGTTAAAATATTCAATAAATTGAAAATGTTTTATATCAAAATTCAATGTGAAATGGATTCCAATGACCAAAATTGGATTAAAATATTAAAAATTAATCTAATTATACTTTGAAACCAATTAAAATATAGTTTAACACTCTCAATTATTTATAAGAAAAATTTATTTTCAATTAAAATGAAATATTTTTTTACTATTGGACATTTTCTAATTGGGGAAGGCATGAATTTGACAGAGAATGTGAGTCACATACTGGAGTCCCCTCAAGATTTTCTGACCATTGATCTGGTGTGTACTGATACCTCCTTCCCGGTGCTTCCAAGCTCTCTTGTGTTTTTTAGTGTAGGGAGCCTTTTTCCTCCTTATGATTTCTTTTAGGCTTCCAGATCTCTTGGTTCTCCTAAATCTGGGACTCTTTTGGGGCTCTCTTTCAAAGATATTTTTTTATTAGAACCCTTCTTCTTTCTTTCTGAATAATGGTAATTTTATGGTGGTTTCCCTTGAATATATGTCCTATGTGGATGGATTTCTTCTGGTTCTTGATATCTCCATGGTGGAATTTGGGGTAGTGGTGTCCCACCTACAATAGACCCTAGTCGTAAGGTTCGGGATTGAAAAACCTCCGATTTCAATTTTCCAGTAGTTCTTTAACTTATGGGGTTGATCATCCCTGTCCAGGGTCCCAGTTCACACCTGAGAATCCTTCTTTATAGATTTTGATTCTTGTGAGTACTTTGTGTCACCATGGTGTAAGATCCCTAGATCCATAGGGTGTTAGAGGTTCAATGTTTTGAGTGTTTTTAATGGAGATCCATTATAATAGATTCTCATCACGTGTTTTGGTTTGGGTTTCCCTTGTAGGACTTCATCTCCCCTTTATTAATTTGAGTTTCTTATATGGTATCAGTGATTTTGAATCTACCTCGATTACAATGAGAAAATCCATCATATGGAGGATGTGTAATTGGATAAGGTGTGTGTTGAGATGGACCTTTATATTCCTCTCCTGGATAGTTTCATTATTCTTGTTGAGGGTATGGAGTAGTGGTCTCAAGATCATCTTTATCCAGTGTCTCTAATATTCTACTCTATGTGTCACATCTAAGGGAACTCACTGCCAGTGTGTCTGAAATCATATGATTACTTGATTTCAGGACAACTTCACCCTTTTTTGTTCCTTGGTCAATTTCCACTTCATCTCATATTCCAAGAAATAAATTTTAATTTTTTATTCCTAAATAATTAGTAGATCATGATATCCATAAATATAATGATAGATCATTCTATATGTCTTTTTCATAACAAAAAAGGTTTTCACAATTTATCAAACATGCATAAATCCACCTATAGTGAGATAATATTTTAATCTCATAGACTTCATCTGAAGTTTAACTTAAATATTACATAAATGGATTACCATAAAATCCTTTTAAATGATGAAAATCCAAAAACATTAGAAATATGTGAAAAAAATAAGCTTAAAATTTATCTACCATATATCATAAGGTAGATCTTGGTTTTCACATTCCAAACATGTGAATACATTCAGCATGTATTCACTTGAAACATGGTAATAACCTGAATTACCGCACATCCTTATTGAAAGTATGCATATTTCCTTATTCCAAAGTTTATTGGATAAATTACTTAAATCTAATAAGTTTTAAGATTCATCAATGATAACATAGAAAAAAATTTCAACAAATAAAAAATTATTTATATAGTATTCAGCATAATCCAATTTACTTTATCCATATCAAACAGCTCTTTATCCAAGAAAAACATAATTTTCTCAACATCAGTAATACATTAAGGGTTACCTTAACTTAATCAAAATATCACCTTTCCTTTAAATCTCATTTCAATGTCATCATCACCAATTAAAATATACTTTTTAATCCTTAATGAAAAAATTATAATAAAAATTAATATATATTTCACGATTCATATTTCATAATCATTGAATTCTAAAGCATACACACTTCAATCATCCACCTTTATTCTTAATCCATTACTCAGGCTTCATCATCTTATTCTTTCCTAGAATAGGAAATATGAATCAGGTATTAATGTTCCTCAACCTCAATGTAATCATGATTCTTATGTTTAATGTAAATAATATAGTTAGACCATCCCATACCTTTCACATGTAATTTGTGGTCTCTTTATCCTCGATAGTATAACCAATACTCATACCCTCTTCCTAATTATCTTCATGACATTTCCAGTTAGAACATTGATTTTCATAATGACCATGATTTCCACATCTAAAACATTCAAAATTAACCATGTTCTATCTAGTTCCTACTATTATCTAAGACCAAAGAAACGGTATTAGAAACACTTATTATATATAAAAACACATAATTAGGGTAAATTACTTATAATATTTAAATTTATGACACCTTAGTTTTAATCTTAGGTTATACAATATTATTATAGAAACTCTAGGATTGTAACCTTTACTTAGACTTATCCTTGGAGATATCCCTAGAAATTTATTTAGAAATATCCCTAGGATTATCAATAAGGTTTTATCATCCTAGTTTCCTAAGTTTGACTAACCTTTTCTTTGATACCAACTATAAAAACCCAAGCATAAACATAAATGGATATTACATTATTTTTATAAAATACAGAGACACAAGCCCAATGATTGTATTAGTTTAGTTCCTTTGGAAACTTGGAACAAAAAATTCTAATCTATTAAAATATCTTCAATTTTTACCACAAATATCATCCACTTTTGTATTCTTACCTAAAATCATTCATTATAATCTAGGGAAAAGAATCATATAAAATGGGTGATCTTGGATGCTCAATAAGGGTAAACAAATGAGATATGAATCATAACATAAACATAAGATTAAAAGAATATGAACATAATATTTTTAAATTATACCCTATATAGAAAAGATCATAATATTGAGTCATAAAAAATCATAATACATAAATCATAAAAGAATAACTTTGACATAAAACATGGAATTGTGCCAAAAATATAAGCGTAGAAAATCATTTCATTGGTATTGAAGGATATTTTCCAATAATATAATTGTGGAATGGGTTCACTCACCAACCATCTTTGTATTCAATTTTAACTCCTAATAATATCATGTAAAACAAATTTCTTTATTAAACCAATTTCACTCCTCATTCCATCCCTGGATTACTAAAACAAGATTTCTCTGGTTCCAATCCTGTATTACAAACCCATTTTCACTTCCCATTTCAGTCATATCTATATCATGAGATATAAATAATTACCCAATGAATTGAAAGTAGATAAAGGTTCCACCCTTAGCATAATTAAATCTATACATATGTGTTTCATGAGAACATAAATCGTATTAGAACCCTTGAAAAATTGGTTTCATCAATATTACATCATAACATAACTCATGGAAAAGAAACAAAATTCAAAAGTAGAAATCCCACATAAAAATAAAACATTAAAAGAAGATATAATAATGGTATCATTGGATCATATCCCTAGTAAAACCTAAGTAACATCAAATAACATGGTCTTAAATGAAAAATTATTTTGAAATATTACTCGAATTAATTATTACAGAAAATATACATACCATTTTGAAAAAAAAAATTGCTTTCTAAAGTATAAAATATTTAGAAACCTTTTCATTTAAAATAGCCTTAAACTCCTATAAAATAATTATTTAAAAATATTTTAAACATCTTTGAAATAATTTTCCTTCAAATATCAAAAAATATCAATTAAAACACTTTTAAAATATTTTTTGAAAACATTATTTTGAAGAAACACATATTTCAGACCAAAGAGAGAATAATATTATATGATTATTATAATATCATTAAAATATGGTGATTTATGTTATTACATGTAAAAATTTATTATAAACACCCCCTAAAATAATTCAGGTGCATAACATAACATGTGCCTCAAAGAAGGAAAATTGAGATGAAATTTCCTTACCAATTTGATAACTTTTGAACTGTAAACACCATAAAAGAGAGATCATAAAATGGATATGTAAATACCCATAAATTTAATAATAAGGATAATATATTAAGTTCATGGGATGTTTATACACCATGAAAAATAAACGATTTTTGAATACGGTATAAGTCTCACAGAAATTAAAATGAGACTAGAAATTCCCTTACACTAAGTCTTGACTTCCTTCACACATGTTAAAACCTCCAGTATAATAAATATCAGTTTATTATATATATATATATATCATATAATCATATCCATATATATGTACCATATATTATTTAATTATGACTTAATATTACCTGTTTATTAATAATTCCATGTTAATGTTACACTTCGGGTAATATCCTCTTTGTTTTTCATTCATGTTTTGAATTGTTGTCATTGGTCCTCTTACATAGATCATTATTTAATCATCTATAGAATTATAATAATTATATCAATATCATATATAAATATTCCTAATATATTTATTCATAGTTATTCATAAATTTAGTGATATAAAATAAAATAGAAAATTCATGCAGACAGTAGGTCGTACGTACGAATGGATGATGTTTTCAGTTTCATGTCAGGTTAAAAGAAAGGAATTTATATGATATATTATCATTATATAATCATTTTTATGTCATATATAACATAAATATTCATAAAATTAATCCTTATTACCATCCATGTTAAATATATGTGAATAAAGATTCACATTACATCGTGGATATGTTAAGCCACACTCATGAGTGACGCTACCATTTTCCAAAAATATTAGATGGTAAAATGGTAGATATTATTTTGACCCTAAATAAGTATAATTATATCATAAATATAATATATAAACATTAAAATAATTATTATTCTCACTCATAAAATATGGTTCTGTAAAATGAATTGTATCTCTATGTGGAGACGTTAATTCATACATACGCACGTGCGATATTTTCATATTTTTTGTTTAATGGGTAAGGGGGTATATAGGGGTGTGTTCATAATCATAATAAAATTTTTGAATATTTAGTATTCTAATGTTATTATTTTATGATATATATCATAGATTTAGGAAAATTATAGAAGAGTATAAAAAGGGAGTGATCAGTTAGAGCAATTACCTCTTTTTCAGAACGTCTCCTTTAGATCTTCTCAAACAGACTCTAGAGTTAGTCCATTGGGAAGATAGAACCTCTATAATGTGAATAGGGAAGTGAAGAAGTAAATTTTAAAAAGTTTATTTGATCTATAAGGTTCAAAGTGATGAAATGAGATGAAGAAGGAGGTTCCCTTTTATAATTGAGGTGAGGCGCACTTTTTGAAATGCTCAAAATTATAAATTAATATAAATTAATTTTCAATTATAAATAGATCCAAATAGATTTATTTCAAATATATGATTAGTATGGGTAAGAACCCATTCATTCAATTAAAATTAAACAAATATTTATTATTTTTCTAATCCTTATCATTTTGTTTTAATCCTAATTTAACCCCTTTAACTCGTAGTGTAATATCATGTAATATACACATTAAGGGTTAATATAATTAAAATAAAATGTCAAAATACTGATAAATGATTAATTTATGAAATTTAGAGACTTATCTCAATAATTTTTCTAAATTTTATATTTTTATGAACTTTATATTATTTAATAAAATATTATTTATTTTTAAAATAAAATTAATGTCAATTGTGACACTATTAATTATTTGTCTTTTTGAAAATATCATAGAAACATGATATCTTCAAAACAAATATATTAATGCATCCCTAATATTTCAAATTTATCCATAAAATTATTATATGACATTAATTATATCAAATTATATTTTTTTTAATATTTTTAATATCATTTATTTTATATTTCTATTAATTAAACAATTACTACATCATCATTATATAAGCCTTTTAGGTAATTATTTATTTAACAAAAATTAAAAATAAATTATCATTATAAAGAAAATAATTTTTATATTTTAAATTACTATTTATAGTCTAATATATGCTCTATATAACTCCATATTAAAAATTCTATAATTATGAAAAAACATAAGCATGACATCTTTTGACTTTTCCTTAAATAAAATATTATAAATGTCAAAATATCATCCAAGTGGCTTAAATATGTTATAATATCTATCAAAGGAATATTGTTTTCGAAACCCAATCATCAAATAATATTTTTTCAAGTGTTGTAGTAATTTTATAATATTTATAACATTATTTTTTACCCTTAATTACTCAATTTACCTTTAAATGTGTTGATAAAAATTAATAGAGTTACTATTCAGAATTCCAAAAAAAACTATTTTTAAAATTTTTACCCAATGATTAAAAATATGGAATAAATTATTAAAAATTAAAAACAAATAATGTGTATTAAATAACTTCAAATTAATCTCATTGACAGAATGAGAAAATGTGTTTTAAAAACTGAAAATGTTCAAAAGATTAGAATGTTTTTATATCAAAATTCAATTTGAAATTGAATATAATGACCTCAATTAGATTAATTGATAAAACATTTATATTATTATACTTTTAAACCAATTAAAAATATATTTAACACTATAAATTATTTATATGAAAAGGCTGAATTCAATTAAAATACAATATTTTATTATTATTCATCAAAATATGAAACTTGCCAAAAAAAAATTAAAAAAAAATCAACCAAAGTAAATTTTTATATTAAAATTTAAATGAATAAGATTATTTTTTAAAATATAATATACAAAATTGTAACAATTTTTATTTAAAATAGGTTCTCCATTGAATAACGGTAAAACTGTCTTTAGAAAAATATAGGTTTTTATGTGTAAAATTGGGTTTTTTCTTATCTTATGACTATAAAATATATTGGTTGAATATAAAAAATATTTTATTTAATATATAACATATATATTTCATTAATATCATTCACTAATTTTAATTAATAAAAAATGATTTTGGGAGCATAAAATTAAAAATATTTCCTTTCTATTCAATTGGTGTATATTTTTATTTATAATTCATTAATAATTATTGAATTCATCTTTAAAACCATATATTTTCATAAGTTATTTAATACTATTCATGACCTCTAATTTAATATCTAGGTTATTATCTTATATAAATAGTATTAAAATTATGTTTCATAGAAAATTATTATTGCGTGTAACACAAGCTAAGTTGGTGTTTCATGTAACGCAATCTTAACTTGGTGTAGCATGCAATGAAATGAGTCAAATAAATCAGAAAATCTATTTCATTAAAATATTAGGGTGTTATAGAGATACATCTAAATTTTAGCTTCATATTTATCCTAAAAGGACTATATTTCTCCCTATTATATGGTATAATCTCTAAAAATAGTTTTAATAAATAAACTACTCTTGAAAACTGAAGTTGTCTAGTATATAATAAATTAATATCCATAGATTATAAAATATGAATATCACCTTGAACTATTGTTATTCCTACTTCTAGTCTTGTAGGTACAACCACTACTATAACTAAAAACCTATATTTGAATTGTGCCTGAGATTTCCCACCAAATTGAGGCATATTCATCATTGGTATTTTCCTGAGAGAAAGATTACTCCCTAAATATTATTGAGAATAAGTAATCATAACCCTCATTGTATCATATTGAAATTAGAATTCTGTCAGATTAATTTAATAAATTCCACTTCTCTGTTGAAAATTCCTTTTATATAATCATTAAATATGACCTAACTAGACTCATATATGTCATAATGTTAGATATTTAGAATATGTGGGATTATATTTACATGGATTTACACACTAATAATAGATTAGGTGTCAATTATATATAATAGTTGATGAAGTTATATGAGATGATCATTTATCACTACCCCCACTTTTTTTCCTAAACTCGTGGCTCTCCCTATTATTATTAAATAGGGTTCCTTCACTATTTTTTCCTCTTAATAAACACCTTATATTATTGGATATTAATTAAATATTTTTTCCACACTCACTTATTGATTTAATAATAATGTGTAATAAGTTAGGCTAAGAAGGAATAATAATGATATAATGTTTGGGAAGTGACCCCTCTTGAAAAATCAAGCCTTTAAATAGTCATTAGTGATAAGATTGGGTTTCTATAGAACTATCTCAGTGAAGTTGTTTTCAAACTCCACCACTGTCAGATTATCAATATAGATACAAATAAACTTCATCACATTCAACACCTTCATATTCTTAGGATAATACTTCAAAACAAAGGTTTTATAAATATTATTAATATATTACTTCATATATCTAAGATTTAATAATGTACTCCCACCATTCATGACTTGGACCCTTGAACATGAGTATGGATAAATAAACCTTCTATTTCAAATGTTATTCTTTTGAATTGAAGATCCATTCAATATTCTATAGACATTACTAGGCCTCTTTAGGATCCAAATATCATAATAAGGCTAAAGTATTGTTCTTATGAATTTTTTGAGTTGTATTTATAGCTTGAGATGGTCCAAGATAAACACCTTCCAATACAACTTACAAATATCACACACCCATTTCTCTTAAACATTAGATGATATGAGTACTTCCCTATAAAAAATTATCTATTTCTAATTCATTATGGTTAACAAATACATTTCTAGGAGGAAAGACTATAGAAATTTTATAAAATATAAAATTTCATCAAAATACATTATGTCACAAGGCACACATCGTTCTAAATAAAAAAAATTAAATCATAACTTTACATAAAATGATACTTAGGTTATAAAATCATGCAAAATTAAATTTAATGGTCATAAATAAAATTTAATGAAATATTTATCCATTTTAAGAAAATAAAACAAAAAATAATAATGGATTCTCAAAATACATATTTAGGGATGAAAAATTATTGGATAATGCATCTAGTTGTGCATACCCCCACCATAATTCTTATAGTGAGTTGCATAGTCCCCATGTAAAGTATGTGGATTATGCACTATGACCGTGAAACCTATAAATTCTTCTATTTTTCACTTAAAACCCTAAAAAATCCTGGAAAAATAATTCATTAATCCTAAATATAAATCATAACAATGCATATTTTCATTAATGTATCCTAAAATTAGTTGATGAATAAATATCAAACAAAAAATACTTACTCAAAATTTCATGGAAACTAAAGTATAACTAATACAATTATTGTCTAGAAACATCACCATAACCTACCCCCTAATTTTAGATGGGAATGGGGCGATTTATCATGAGATACCAAATAACATAATCAACCTATGATATTTAATTCCATTTTTTAATGAATCAAAATGTTTACCCCATCTCAATACCTAATTTGGAACACTAGAAAGATTATAATGCATTCCCAATAACCATAGGATAGACAAAGTGTTGATGGTATCAAATATACAAATTGGGAATGATTTCACCCTATAATATCATGTAAATAATATAATTGAATTTTTTATGAAAATCTTATATGAAAGGTTTATATATTATAATTATAGGATAAAATAGAAATAAATTTTTAATTATAAGTCAAACCAAACATTGAATCATCTTCATAAATAATCTACAACATCCAAATAAGAATTACTAACAAAATATATAAAATTTAAATAGTATTTCTCACAATATGATAATAGACTAAAAGACATGGAGATAATAAATGTGAACTTCTACAAAATACAACCCCAAAATAATCAATATGGATCAAATATTAAAACATCCCAACCCCATGTGGCATTAATTCACCATGTATACATCACCACAACTTTAGATCTAAAAAAACACTAATGTAATGTTACTAAAAGTAAAATAACCTTTCTTTTTTCCTATATCATGCAAAACCAAATCTATATTCACACCAATGAGTGTATATAGTGTATGAGTAAAATCCAAGTATGGTACCACCAATGATTAACTATCTTTCTATTATAATGAAAAACCAAATATGATATATTGAAAATATATAAAAAATTGACATTTTTTCATGTATGTAATTGGACATGGAAAAAATAATACTTTTTTTATTATTTTTAAATCAAAATATTTCAATAGAGTCAATAATAAACCAATCAAAATACCCATAAAATAATAGAAATAAAAATGGTGAAATAATCATCATGATAAAGATAACATTCATACTATAAATAAAACATCACCATGAAAATAAAAAAGTCATCATAAAATTAAACAATACTCTTACAATGAATCATGATAAAATGAAAATTATAATGGAAAGAACATTCCTAGTAAAAATGAATAAACATCTCATAATGAGAATCATTAGACAACTCCCTCAGTTATAAGTTAATAATATAATATTTTCCTCTATATAACTATCTACTAACATATGATGTGATCATAAACAAGTAGATCCTAATTTTTTATCACTAGACTCATCGAGAAAAAAACCAAATATAGTAGACAAATCATAACTAGGGGATACTATCTATAGCATAATCATAACATGAATAAAACTCATCCCTTTAAATCCTACTTAGATACCCAAATGTTTCAATAAATGTTTCTAAATATGATCCATTTGTAATACTTATCATGAAAGAAAAACTAAAAGCATTAAGAATACCATATAAAACATTTATCAAAACTCACATCTTATCCCTCATAAACCCACTATATAAAGAACCCCTTGTATAATAATATAACATTATTATATATCCAAAAAATGAAAAAATTTATTTCAAAATAAAGGATAAAAAAATAAATGATATAAATAAATAATAAAACACTAGTTTATATTATAATAAAATCTAGTAACATTTTATAAAACATGTGGTGTGCAAGTAAACACATTGAAAATGAGAGTTATAAATGATAGGTGAAAACACTCTAAAATTTAAATTATATTTCTAATAAACCAATAATTAATTTTATTAAACCAATATAAAATCATTATAGATACTTTATGTTGAATAAAAAACTATTTGAAACACTCAAGAACTCAATGATATGTATAATAAATAGAAAAATACAAAATGTACTACCTTAGACAAGGAAACAAAACACATAGTTGATAAAAATAATGAGATTGGGGATAAAGAGAGCATCCACACTCCCTATAAATAAAAATATCCAATTTTTAAATAACTTGATTCATTGAATCAAACCCCACATCTTGTTGGTGATTTAAGAATATAGGACAAGAGATAGAAACACTATAAAAATAAAGGCAGAAGATTGAGTAGACCTTAAACATTTTTTTGGAGAAATATTCCCTAATAAATCACAATGGAATCATTAAGAAAGATAGAGAATGAGGAGAACCATCATGGATAACCTTATAGGGTGAGCCTTTTACTTTTTAAAATAAAAGAAAGAGGCTTCTAAAATTAGATCTAAAAATTATTAAATATCTCATTTTAGGGAAATTTATGGACAAAATGTATGGTCTCCAAGACCATTCAAAAGTCTATGAAAACCTTACAGGATTTTATTTTCCCCCTATAATGGTTATCTTTCATGGTTTATTTGATCATGTATTATAAAAAATTCAATTTTTCAAATCTTTAACCTTAAATATATTAAAATAAAGTGGATAAATACTAAAAAATCATATACTAGTGACTTCATGGGTTCTGTATCTTTAAACCAATAATTTATTTCTCAATATCCAGACCTCAATAATTTAGTTTGTGTAGATAATTTAAAACCCAATAAAATTATAAGTAACACATGCTTCACTATATGTGAATTCTGGTTGATGAATATACTAGATGTATGTTATTTTTATTTCTCTCACAGAAATCAAAATCCCTGATATTATTTAAAATATGTTTCCTTAGGAGTTGAAAATAAGAAATAAATTCCTACAATAACTATCGATAGTGGTCTAGAATTATAATTTAAGAATCCTGAGTTGGAAAAATTTTATATTTGGAAATGAGTTAAACATAACCTTTTACCAATAATAAAAACACAATAATAAAAAATTATTGAAAAAATAATAATCTTTAATGGATAAATCAGTCAATGTTTTTAATATAATGTTATTAAATATTTTTTAGCTAAATATTTGAATACTAACTATTATACTATAAATCATATTTTTCATTTTCTGGTTTTAAAAAAACACCTTAATAAATATATTATGGAATTAAACATAATGTTTGTTTACTTTGCAGTTTTTATGAAAAGTATTCATTTCAAATATTAAAGATAATATTACTATTTTTATCTAAAAATTAATGAAATAATTTTTCTTAGTTACTCTAATATAAGAAAGTCCTATTGGATATTTAATAAATGATCGCATATTAGTGATGAAATATTACATGTGGAGTTTGATGAAACCAATTCATTTTATTAATTTAATTCTAAATTTATGTCTTCTAAATTATTTTTATGTTTTTTAAATCACATTATATTTTAAAAAATTACTTAATTTCAATATAAATATTATATTTTAATGAATAATAAGTAACTATTTTGGATGGAGATAATTTTATAGAAGTTGAACAATCATTCTCTTTACTTAAAAACTATAAAATATTAAAGGATAATCCTATTAACAATGTTATTTATGATGTTAACCAATCTATTATACCTTGAATTTCATTTTAGAATTAATTTGAAAACCATTCATTCATTTCTCAATTTGAACCTAAAATGGTTGATGATTCCTTTGGTGGTGAAAGTTATAAATAACCCTTCAAGAAAAATTCAATCAATTCCAACATAAAAAATATTTTTGACATTATTTGAATGGCTTAATAATCATATGATAATAGGAACTAAATGGTTATTTTTAAATAAATTTAATTAGAATGAATTTGTAGTTTGCAATAAAATAATTCTTATTTCTAAATGATATAAATTAGAAGTTGGTATATACTATGAACAATGTTTTACTAAATTAGCATGAATATAGCTGATATGAATAAAAATATTCTTTATTTATCATCTTAATTTTATTTTATTTCAAATATATATTATTATTTAATTCCCAAATTAATATGTTCATGAATAATTTTATTCTCAAAAACCCCCTAGTTTTTAAAATATTCAATTTTTTATATCATGTTTATGACTTAAAAAAGAACATAATAGATTGAAAAAACTTACGGGAGCCTGGTATTATAGATTATATAGATTTTATATTCAAAAAAATTAATAAAATTAATGATATTTATAAATCTTCTAATAAATAAATTTTTAAAGAACATGGTTATTATAAAAATCTATGTTGATTTTTATCCACCTGAAAATCACTTATAAAAAGTTTTAGTGAACTTATGCAAAGTTAGTGTGTGAAGAGTATAATGGGTGAACTTAAATTATTTATTGGTTTCAAAATTTACTATAAACTAGAATATATAATTTTAACATCAAATAAGTAAATTAATAATTTACTTCAAAAAAATTTGTTTTCATAATGCAACTTGTATTAGTACTCTGGTAGGTACTTCATGTAAGATTAATATCAATGAATTTAAAAAGTTGGTTGATTAAAAACCTTATAGAATTATGATCAATATTCATCTATATATAACCACTAGTGAACTAGATATATTATTTTTTATATATCTTCATGAAAAAATTAAAAATAATTTAAAAGAGACTCAATTAAAATTCATTAAAAATAGTATTTAAAGAGAACATTGGAACATAGATTATTCTATCTTTCTAGATATAAATTATTACTTAATATTTATTCAAAAATTTATTATAGATAATTTAAGATAGATATAAAAAGTATTTTATAACTTTTTAGTTATAAATAGAATATTTTTCCTCTTTGTCTACTATGAATAAAAATTTTATTATAATTTACATTATTGAAGATTAAAATGTGTGTTGTTGGAGGTTTTGTACATAATAATTGTGAATTAATCACAAAATTAATGATTTAATATTTAGTTTTACTCAAACTATAATTATGTTTGATAACACAAGTTATATATCACTTTTTAATAATCCAAATAAACAATCATGATAAACATAAATAGGTGTAGGACACTATTTTCTTCAATATTATATACAAAAATGAGACATATGTCGTGACTTTTTCAAAAATAAAAATTACAGAATTTATATTTTCACTAATATTATTAATTATTAATGATTAATAAAAATTAACAAAACAAAGGAATTACTAATTTAATGTGATGATATTTCATTGTATTTTTTATATTCCTTTCACTGAATTAATTCTTACTAAAGGGGTAGTAAATTTAATAAACAAAAATTTATTATTGTTTTCTATTATCTAATTTTGAAACATTTAGATAATGAAATGATATATCAGATGAATAATATATTATAAATATAAGTTAATTTACCATATTATCTAATTAATTCTTTACAATGTACATTAAATTTGGGTACTATTAGATCATTTTTACTTAGATGATCAATAGGTGTACATAACCAACTTGATTTAGAAATCAGAACTTAATGTTTTTAGGAAAATATGAAAATCCATTGATTGAACTACACATAATCATTATAATGGGAATGAAACTGAATCATACATATATCTTTATATCAACATATTTTATTTGATTGATTTATCAATATAAGGGATATTCAACCTCCATTTTTTCCGTAGTGGATTTATCATAAAATTATACCAAATTAGCTCTTTATATTTATCTTTTATGTCTTTATAATTTTATTAATTTTATATTACATCAGATATATATTCTATAAGATAATTTACATTTAATTAATTCACATAAATACCAATTAAAATTGTAAAATAAAGATAAATTCATAGGATTTTAGTTTTGAAAGGATTATTTATTTGGATTTCTATAAAGACTGTGAAACCTTTTTGAATAGGGTCAAAAAGTTCTAGAAGTGTAAAAAAATTATGTTACCATATAATAAATCCTACCTCTTTATACCTTTATTGTTTATCATTTTTATAGTTTATTATATTATTATATGGTTAGTGGCGTAAAAAGTGAAAAAAAATTATAGAAGACCATTAGTTTTCTATCTCTATATAATAATTATCATGTGTTTTAGGGTTTCCACTAATAAGGGAATATTTTATTATCTCTCACAAGATTTTCAAAGATTCTATATATTTTATAATGAATGAATTATTAATTATATTATTATTTTAAATGGATAAATAACACAAAATTATAAATATTATTTTAGAAGAGAGGATTTCGCTCATGTGGTTAAAAAAAATTCATTCTAACAGAAAGGGATGTTGATACTATAAAAGTTTAGGATTTTTACATACTGAATTTTATTTTTGATGTGTGGAATTTTAATTTAGGTAATTTTATTTTGTACTATATTCATTCCATTTTTTTGAAGTATTAAAGATAAAGAACATACCATAATATAATATTTTAACTAGTATTATATGGAAATTTATTTTAGAATAAAAGAATGTTAATATTGTAAAGGAGTAAAAAATATTAGACAATCCAATAAATTAAGAAAATGTTATTAAAAATAATTTATCACATGATAGTAAATACTATAGGTTTTTTATAAAAGAGAGGATTATTTACCATGAATCTAATAGTAAAAGAACTCATAATAATCAACAAATGATTTTTTATAAACATTTTAGAAGGAAGTAAATATATATTTTTTAGTTCATGAAAAAATATAGGTTTTTATACAAATAGAAAGATAATAAAAGAATATATAATTCAAATAATGAGAATATAAAGTTAACTATGGAAATGTATGGGAAGAAATGAAATCTCAAGAAAAGAAGAAATGGTTTAAAACTATGAACATGGGAATAGATCCATAGAAGAGACTAAAAATATAGAACGAAATATATTTGATTTTTATTAAAACAAAACCTATGAATAAATTGATAATTGAAATAAATAAAAATTGGAACTAGAAATAAAAATAAAAAAGGATGAAAAATTTATTTCACAATATTAGAAGGAGGGGGGAGTTAAAGAAAAATAATTATAACTCTTAGAAATAAAAATATAATGATAAATATAACAAGAAGGTTTATTTGAAATATAATAAATTGAGTTTTATGCTCTATCTAGTTACTTTTATTGGACCAAGGAATATGGAGGTCAAATATTCAAGAAAGAGGCACTATTTTTAACTTTCACCTCTTATTAATGGAAAATTAATGTCATAGAGGTCAATATTCTTGTTTAATTTAAATAATTATCTAAATTGATTCCATTATTAAAGAAAAATAATAAAAATGAGACATTATATATAGATGTATCTCAAAATTTAAATGTTTCTTCAAAATTTTGAAAATTTATGTCTCATATATTTCTATATATCTAAAAATGAAATCCTCGTCCTCTAAATATTCATCTTAAAAGTGAAAATAAAAACCCTCTAAATAATCTAATGCCAATACTATGAAGTCTAAGATAGATCTCATTTCTTCTACAAAATCAGTGGAGAAAATAATTGATGAAACTATTTCTAAATAAACATTTAGAAAATTTGAAAAACATCAAGATTATTAAAAATTTAGGAAATAAAAGAAAATAATTAAAGTTAATAAAATGAATTTAGAGAATAAGGAAAAATGAAATTTGAAAAAACATAATAAGATAATTTTCTTCCCCTAAAGTTTTATTTTTTCAATTGATGATTTGGAAAAAGTGATTTTTTATAAACTTCCTCCACATGATTTTGATAAAATCATGTTGTATGATTTTGTAAAATTTTATTTTTTTCTCATGGTTTAAATTAATAGAAAAATATTTATCTCTTAAAACTGTAAGTATGAATAAATTAATAATAGTTGTCTATTTGATTCCAAAAAAATCACTCATGTTAGTATCATTTAAGATAAGAATAAATATTTTAAATCACTATAATATATTCATAAAATAAATAAAAGAACTTGGTCAACTAATATAGATCAAGTAAATTGTGTTTCCATTTAGATAAATTTTTCATTAAAACTTTCAATTTATTAAAAATGAAATAGAATTTTTATAAAACCATGAAATCAAACTAACTTAGTTAGATAAGAAAAAAAAATATTACGAGAAGATAAATAAATACCATGATAATAAAAAAATAATTAAATGGAATAAAAAAATCTAGGTAATTGAATCAATAATATTTAGGGAATGAATATGTTCTCAATTAACGCATATGTTTTTTACATTTTTAAATTAATTAATCCTTTTGGTTTACTCATTTTATTTTTATGTTTCTTGTATTCTTATTGTACATAACTTTCTATTTCATTTTTTGACCATCATAAAGGTGGGGAATGGTTATCATGGTAATTTATTTATTTATAATGGTATAAATTAAATCATATGGAGAATATATTTTGGAAAAGAGATTTTAAAAAAAAAATAAGTATTATAGAAAAATATTAATGAATAGTACATTATTTTTAATATTTTTTAATACTTCATTTAAACTTTTTATTTCCATGTCTAATGATTGTAAAAATTAAGAGATTGTTTATTTATTTTCTCAATATTATATTTTAAAAATATTTTTTGATTAGAGACCCAGCACTTGATCTATTCTTATAATGTTTACTTGAATTTTTTCTAGTTTTATTATAAGAAATAGACCACATGAACTGTCCTTACTCAGATATTTACATATACTTAATTAATCAATATATTTTAAAAAATTATATTTCCCCCAAAACCATAAAAAGATAATACCATCCTAAATATAATATAAATGGGATTATAATTGAAACAATCAATCCTAAAAATTTTATATATAAAATATAAGATATATAGAATATAATATTTATAGAGTGGTGGTCATCCCAATAAAATTTCTAGATGTCTATAAATATAGGTTGTATCTTAATTTGTAGTACAAATATTGAATGTTTGATAATAATATCTATGATTTAGTAAGAGTGAGTTTTTTCTTTCATTTATTATATTTTAGTTTTATGCCTCCATTATGTGATCTTCTATGTAAAGGAACAAGATATCTCTTATTGTGATAGTTTTTAAACTTAGATTATCTTGTTTTCTTTGAAGAGGTCTTGGGGTAAGGATATTTTGTTACAGATTAAGAAAATAAAGTAAATTATGGGGATAAGAGTTTTTTTGTTCAAATATTTGATCAAAGTGGTTTTTTCATAGAAAATATTCATATTCAGATCAGGTATTTGATCCACTTTCCACATTGAATTAAAAGTGAAGAATTTCCAAATATAATAACTTGCATATCCTCTTAAAAAAAATTTAGCGGTCTTCTATATTGTTTATTTAAAAACTACTTTTAATCTTTTAGTATTTTATAATTTAATTTTTTTAACTTTTTATGTTTATTTATATAGTTTACATTTAGAATTATTATACATTTTGAATTGTTTATTTATTTTCTTATACACATTAATATTATGAAACAAAATTACGTAGCTCCATAAAAACTATAATCAATCAAGGGGATATATTTTCTAAATAATTTTTTATTCTTCAATTTACCCCCACTTAAAGCTCTATTATTAGGATAATTCCCCATTCCATGTAAAATACATCTCAGGTTTTATAATTTCAGTATTTGGGTATTTGGGTTAGTTAATTATAATTATCAGTTATATTATTATCATTTGAATATGTTATGATGGGTAATCCTCCAACATCCCAAATATGGTGGATGTGGGGTATCTAAATTAATATTTATAAACCTTTATCATTATTATTACTTTATACAGAAAGTCATTATATTTACTCCTAAGGGACCCCTCCAATAAAGAATTTATTTGTCTTTTGAGGAAACAAATTGGTGAATTGGTATACATAATTCAAATTCATGGTTATAATGCACACAAGGAATCACGCACAGGTAGTAAACAAAGTGTTTAGGTAAAAACATTCCCATACGATGGGGAGAAGAGAATCTAGAAGGAAGGATAGAGGTACTAGGACAACTCATCACCCATCCACATATAACTTTTATATGTGATGGTGTAGGGGAGAATTTATAGTATACAATATGCATTTATAATTGATGGAGGGAGAAGAAAAAAGATAGAAATAATTGTGGGGGTATGTACTTATCTAAACCCAAGTGGGTGGGAGGGATAACTTTCATTAAAATTATCTATATGATATATATATATATATATATAATTTCATGTCCAATTGGCCATGAACTCAATAAAATATATAAAATTAATTAAATAATAATGATATAATTAAATAAACTCTTTCCCCTTTACCATGGTGATGTGGCCAACTTAGGGTTATGTCAATGGACATGGCTTCGTATGCCCACTATGCCACTTAGCCTAATTCCATTGGAGTATGGTTATTAGAAAATTTATAATGAATAATCATTATAACCAAGAATTTAATGATTTTACCATTGAAAAAAATTATTTTTGACTCTTTTTTGTCATAATACCTTTAAATATGGGACCTTGGGGTTCAGTAAACCTTTGATATTTTTTTTTAGTATAAATAGTTGTTGTAGAAATAAAGGGTTCTAACATGGATTATGATGTGATATATATATGGTGGTTGATGGTTTGATGAGAAATAATACCATATACCATGTCATTATATTTGTATTTGTTATTGATTATAGTTTGATAGCCTTGGGTATGGAATGGTCACCCCTCCTCTATAAAACTATAGAATAAGAAATTAATTTAATAAAAAAATTCATAATCAGGGATTCTCATTTGTAAAAAACTAGCTAGACATGAACCACTTGTTCATTGAACAATGCTAATATGATTAATTCATGTTTTTATCCCTATAATGGTTATCTTATCATAATGATTTGGTAAAATCTTGGTTGTTCATCCATGTTCACATCTCTTTCAAACTTTAGACATGATTTGAGGTTCAATACATGATCTAAATTATCGAATCATAAGATTATATAATTTTAGTCACCATAATCATATATAATGTGAGCCATAGGTGGTTATAATATATGATTATATGGTGTATATTAGGTTTATATATGGAACCATTGGTTTACCTGAGCCCCTATATAGAATTTTGGAGTATGTGTGGTGGCCAATGGCACCTATACAACATATATTCTTCTCTTTTTAATGGTCATGAAATTATGTTACCCTTATACAGGCCATTATAATCTCCAAAATTGAAAAAAAAACTTTAAATTACTTCGGATGAGAGTGTTACCATGATCAATATGAAATAACTTATAAAATAATCATGAGTTGTATAAAGGATCTCATGAATATTCTCATGTGCTATGAAATTTTCATTTAAATCCTTCAGGCATGAAAAAGGTAAATGATTAAACTATGAGATGATTTTATTTTTGATATTTTTTATTCATTTGGGTATTATATATGAAGTGTGGTAGTGCTGTGAGGATTTAATAAAACAAGAATTAAATTTTTTCCACCATTCAAAATTGTGAAAATAACTCTAAAAATTATAGTTGTTTTAGATTATGATGTTATAAAAAACCATGGTAAAAAATCCTTATCATTAGAGATATTATGAAAAATTATAATTAATAATGTAAATATATGGATAATAGAAGTAGTTGTAGAAACATTGAAATATTATAAACAAATTTCATTGTTTTTAACCTATGGTGAAGAGATTTGTTTAATTCCTCGACTCTTAAATTGTGGTTAAATTTTGACTATTTTCCACATTTTTTGAATTGTGGATATATCCCATTATAAACTAATCACACTATCCTATATTCCAAATTTAATTGTTATTTAATAGTTTTTATAATCCTAACATACTTATAGAGTTTTGGAAACATGGAAGTGTCACTTATATAGTCATGATAATACAACCCATGGAAATAAAGTTACAAAAAACAAAAAAAAATATGTTAGATAATTTCAGACGAATATATAAAACAAAAAACATCAATTCAAGGGTATTTAACATCATAAATTATTCTATATCAATATTTATATAAAGAATAAAAAATATCTTTTCAATTCCAATAGATTAATGTTATCATAATATTTAACATACACATTTAGTAAAAAAATTAATCACCAAGACACTTAATGCATTCAAATATTATTATCATCCCTTGCTAAATATATAAAAAGATCATAAATTTTCTCCATTTATATTTAGATTATACACATATTAGTATATCCAAATAAACTACTTCACTATCAATAAGATCCCATGTGATAGTCTTCCACCATGATCTTAGTATAAGCATCCAATGCCTTTGATTTTCCCCTGCATAAAAATAATTAAGGATTAATTTGGCCACACTTGTTAAAAAATATTTTCAACACTTACACTCATAATAATAAATTTGATACAATATTAAAAAAAAATTTGTAAAAGAACATAAATAATATATTTACATGCACTTACATTAAGTCATTTAAAATAAGAGATTAATTTTATAAAAAAATTAATCAGTGTTTTCAAATAGATTTTTAAACATAAATCCGTGAATAAAATAGATTAAATAATTCTATGTTTTGAAAAATTTACAATAAGTAGTTTGAGATTATAATTGATGTCCTTTTGTTATTAAAAACATTCTCACTTAAATTTTACAAGAAAACCACTTAAATAATATATAGTGAATCACTTTTTCAATATTAAACGTTTAATTAGCTAAATAAAAGAAATTAACATAAATAATAAGTGATATAAGTGTCTCTTAATAATTTTAAATAGTTTTAAAACATAAAAATCCCACTTAAATAATTTATAGTAATTAACTTTTTTATAAAAAAATTATAATTTACATAAAAAAAGTTGTTATCATAAATTTTTGGAACCTAGGTTATTCAAAACTATTGTGATGAAATCAAAGTTTAATAACATAGTAGGTTGCCAAACCATGATTAGTTTTTATTGTGATTATTATAATTGGATCTAAAAAGTGTAGTATAGATTTAGTATAGTATGAAATAATTTTAGAGTTTCTTTAGTAACATTATCAGATGTTTTTTCTAAGATAAAAAAGACAAAATGTAATTGAATAATCCATGCCATGGTTATTAAACTAACTTAGTGTTTAGAGGTGTTTTTGTATCCATTTTTAGTGAAATATTTTTATGGAATAAGTTATAAATCTAAAAGAAAAAATTAGGAGAAACCATATCTTTGTTCATCAAACAAGGTCATGGTTTGGAAACCACCAATGTTTGAGTATTATTTTTTATCAGGATATTTTATAAAATCCATAGAAACTATATAATATATAAACCAAATCATGGATAACATTATGGTTTGGAGAAAAAAAGGATTATTCATTATCTCAAAAGGAGGATGTTTTCATGGTTTATATGTTTTATTGAAAAAGATGGAGATTTATAAACCCCCACCATAGTGGACATCCTATCAAAGAATTAGTCATGATGAAGTTTTTTATAAAAATATTAATAGAAAATATTATATTTTTAAATATTTTTATTAAAAAATGGAATCCTTGATCATATTGTAGATTTTAGTTTTCAAGATTTTTCTATAAACATCGATCATTTTGTAAGTCTTTGTTTTGAACATTTTTTTGGAATAATTAATTAGATACTATTGTAATCATGAATTTAAAACCATGTTGTGTTTTAGAAAACATTTAAATGTGATTGGATAAATATATAAAATAAAAAAGAAGTAAACGCAAAAAGTTTTTGAAATAAATGGGTTTAACTAAACATTTATTTCATGTCCAAACCATTAACTAATAAATAACATTGTGGTTTACTTAGCCACATTATTTTTTATAGGTTATACAGATTTTTTAAATTATTTCAATTTAAAATTATAAAAATTTACAATATTTTATGAGAATATTTATTTGAATATGACAGACACTTTTGACATCAAATGAGGCATTGAAATGTGGCATATGAAAATAGAGTATTTTAAAGAAAATATTTGAAGATATTAATGAGGAGAATTGAAATTTATATGAAAAACTTAACACAAAAGAGACGTGTGAGAATAATTGAAAACCTATAGATATTAAAAGATAATTTGTGAATAATTGAACATAATTGATGATATGATTTCTATTTTTAAAGTTGGGATTTAAGAGAAGCATCCATGTTGGAATTATTTTTAAGTCATTCATTCTTATATTCATTGTGAGTGACCAAGATATCATTTTTCTTTTTGTATAAATCTAGAAGATATATGTATAAATGTATAATAAAGTAGTTGCGCTTGTACTCACCAATAATATAATCCAAAAAATTATAATCATGATAGATAATTATTGATTTCTTATTATTTTGACACATCATTTATGTATTCTCATTAAATTTAGCACATTTGGATGAACCAAGTAAAATACTTGTGTCGTTATACTATACTTTTCATATATTAATGTCATGGTTTTTTTTACATTATCACATTCAAGTGTTCTTCAAACATGAGAATAATATTTGTATATTAGGAGAAGATTTTGATGCCTTAATTCACCCCCACCCTCTTAGGGTTTTTGAACCTTATGATTGTAATAAGTGGTATCAGATCCAAAAGTTTTAAATTTATAAATTCTACCATAGGAAAGATCTTAACATTGAGAACATGATTAAATAAAAATAAATTCCTTTCCTTGATAAAAAAATGAGTTCCACTATTAGAGGATTAAAATTAACATATTTCTAATAAGTTTATGAGATCTCATATCTATTTTCTTGTTCTCGATATTTTCCCTCTTATAATTCATAAAATTAAAGTAAGTGATCCTATGGATATTTCCTTGAATGAAATATAAAATAAAATTCTCAATATTGATTCAAAATAAAAATATTCCTTGTCCATAGAATACTCAAATTATATTTATATGAAATTGATGAGTTGTGTATACATGAAATAAATTTTGAACACATTATAAAATATCTATGTATGGTAAATAAAGTGTTAATACCAAGAGGTTTTGAGATTTTTTGTTAGAAATTTTGGAATGATGTTGGAGTAAATGTGATTATATGTATTGGATTTTTTTATTAATGCATAAATCATGTTCAAACACAAATTTCTTGTGAGTTAATTTTGTTTAGAGACTAATTTAGGAAATTAATAATCCATTTAAAAGTGGTTACACATCATGAATGGATTTCATGTTTAAATCCTTTGATGAAAGGAGTTTCACACTGCAAAATAGGGTATGTTCCAAATAAATTATTAAAAAAATTATACTTGTGTCGTAAAGGTTTTCAATTCCATATCCAATTATTAGAAAAAAAACATAGAAATTATATATTATAAACATCATGAAGATTTTTAATTGTAAAATGGAATGAAAATTTTCTATATAACCTCAGTCCATAGACTGGGTTAACATGTTATAAGGGAGGCTCGATTAGAGGTCTCTACACCATAGTGAAGGTCCATGCCACAATGCACAACAAGATGGATTTTATATTTTATTATAGAACATGGGACCTCTAAACCATAACTAATATTCTATTAAATAATGATGAAAAAATATAGGGTAATACAATAAAATTCATGTATCATGTCATAGAAGAGACTGGTTCATTTTTTACTAACTTTAGAAAACATAAGGCCTCTATGTAGTGGAGCTATTATCACACCACTATGTGTTAAAATAGTTAAAAATAACAAGTTTTAACTAATAAATCATAATTAAATGGAGGAGGTTGTGTTGTGATAAGTGGTTTTCTTGAAAATTCCTAGTAGCTCAAACAGACATGTTGGCTTAGCTTCATATTTGAATTTAGGTGATTATTTCATCCTATTATAACTACCAATTAAAATTTAATGGTCATTATTAATATGGTAGATAATTATATGGGTGTGATTGAATAAGTGGATTTGAATTTTAAATTCAAATTCACATTAAAATATAAGTTATTTGATAAATTAGGGGGTTTTTGTGTAGATTCAAGAGTGTGAAGATTGTAAAAAAAGAAGTGAAAATGAGAGAGAAGAATAAGAATTTATAGATATGTGAAATGCATTGAATATTCTATTAAAATCCTGAGTATAATAAATAAAGATGAATTAGAATATTTAAGTGATTGTGTGCATGTCTTATGCATAAAAAGTAAAGAAGAAACTTGTTCCCGTGAATTTTTTAAGGGTAATTTATATTTGTTTCATATAGTGAAAGTAGAGTGGAAGTAGAAGAATTTATAACACTCAACAAATCATTGGAATCCTATTTGATTTGATACTCGTCAATTTTATTTCAAATTATTATCATTGAGAATTGTGGCATGCACGTGTGTAATTGATGCACTGAAGCATTATTGGGAGACATAAAAATGTGATTTTTAAGGTTATACCCTACTCATTGTACTCACATTGGGATTCTAATTGGTAGTAAAATTTTGGAGGAATATATATCAAATTAATGACTATACTTCACATATTGGGAGGTGAAACTTGTAAATATGTTATATTCCCTTGTGTCGGGGTGTGTTTGGGTGTGTCAAAACAATCATAACTACATCCAAACATGTGACAAAGGATATTTTTAAAGAAATATAAAAATATTATAGATCACTAATACACCCCCACCCACTCTAAGAGGTATTTCATTAATCATTAATTGGTTCTAAAATTGGTTTAAAATGGGTATCTTACCTTCATGATTAGTTGTAAATTGAAGTATCTCTCTCTTGAGTAGAAGAAAAAGTCACTAATTTGTATTATCTATATTGGATAATTTAAATTCAGTTAATGGAAATGGTATTCCTACATTTTATGATAAAATTAATCACATATGTAAATATAGGTTGATTTCATATCTTTTTTCTATCAGTTGTTATGCTATATAAGTTAAAACTGATTGTTTTTTCCCAGGTTAAAGGCGTTGCAATGATAAAATATATAATAGTAATTTTGAAAAATATGGTCATGAAAAGAATTTTATTTTGTTATCACTCTTGTAATGTGAGTTTTTTAATTTCAAAATACTCAAAACCACAAAAAAATATCTATGATATGCTTTATAATGTATATAAAAGAATTAATAAAGTGAAGAAAGCTAAATTTCAGTTTGAAAGAATTAATTATAAAGAACTATAGATGCATGATAATGAAACTACTAATAGATTCTTCATAAAGGTGAATGAAGTTTTGAGCATAATAAAAAGGATATGGTGAGAAATTTAATAGGATTACTTTGTTGAAAATATTTTACACATATTACCATATAAGTTTTATTCTAAAGTATCTACCTTGGAAGAAAATTATACAAGTGATATTCCACTTTATGATTTTTATAGTATTGCAATATCTTAATATATAATGAAATATATTGTTGTAAAGAATAATTTGGTGGATTAAAAAGAAATATCTTTTAAATACTCAAAGAAAAATAATTTAAAAATAAGAATATTAAGAAGAAGAATATTGTTTCTTCAATTATGATGTACATTTAGAGGATAATTTTAATAAAGTATTATATTTTATCTCAAGAAATATTATAATAGTGAAAGGAAGGTATAGGAGAAATATTATGTTAAAATGTTTCAGGTGTGGAGTTATTGGTAACTTTAAATAAAACTTATCTAAATCGAGATCTAAGGAAGATAGTGGTGATGAAGATATTAATCCTAGAATATTCAAAAAAGAATAAAACTGGTAATCCAAAGGGTTATTTTCTTGAAAATGGAAAGAAGTTCCCTAAATTGAAAATGAAAAAAAATTAAAATATTTTAATAATAGTGGGAATTAAAATGATTGAGTGTTATCAAATTATGGATATGGTTAAAAAATGATCTTTACTAAAGTGAATGATGAAAATATATCAAGTGATTAAATAAGTTCTAAAATTAAAGTATAATAGATAGTGATAGAATCCATTCTGAAGAGAAAATTGAAATAATATCCATGAATGATTTCCAAATAGGATAAAGTGATTAAAATTTTAAAGAAAGAAGATAAATTCATTAAAATAAATGAATATGTATTTACATAAGAAAATCAAAACATTATTGAATAATTTAATGGGTTGAAGAATTTTTTTGATAATGAGAAGACTCTTAATATCATGTCAGAATAAATTTTAAAGGTTAAATAAAATTATATTGACTAGATTCAACAAAATTATGTAAAAAAAATTAATAATATTTAAATAAGAGTAGATCAAAATTTCAAATTTTTGTTTCAAAAGTAAGAAATTTATTGAAGAAGTGTGAAGAAAATAAAACCATGTTAAAATCAAGTGATGATTCAAAATCTAAAAATTCTAGGAGTAAAAACTTGAATGAAATATATTCTTAAAATAAAATGTCAAAAAATAAAAAAATACTGATGGCAAGAGAAATTTTTTTAGAGTTCACTAAAAAATCACAAAAAGGTTCTAAGATTGGTTATTCAAATATGGAAGATAATATATCATCAAAATCTAGAAAACGTGATAAATATAAAGGTTAATAATGTTTTTATGGATATTGATAGCATTTTAAATTATTTAGGAATATAGAAAAAAATTATTTAACTAAAAACATCATATAAGACTATAAGTCTTAAAATGTAATGTTTTAGGGGGATTTAGTCCCCTCAAAACAAGGATGTTCATAAACTGGTTAATAACCCTGGAAAAAATCCATAGAACCAGTTTCATATACTTGAAAAAAAAAATTATAATGCGTGAATCGCATGGTTATCATTATCATAATTACACTATTATTTCAATATCCGAAAAAAATAAGAGTTTTAGTACACAAAATCTTCAAAAGAGGAAAAATAAACAAAAAAGACCTTAATTATGGAAGTATCACTTAAATCATCCAAAGGGAAAAGTACATGAATCTTAGATAAAAAATACTCATACCATATTAAAGGATATTTAAAACTCTTTAAATATGGGATAAATTCTAAATATATGTTAGTGATATTTGTAAATGATGGTTCTCTCAGTATCAAAGGTGTTGTCTTGGCAGTAATTGGTAAAGAAAAGATGAAATCCAAAAACATGCTTTTTATTGATTGATTGAAATATAGTCTCTTAAGTGTTTCTTGGATTTATGATTAATTTAATTAATTGGTCTAGGGTATGGGTTATTTTTTAATAATTATGAATATATATAAAATTTGATAAAGGGGTGGTAAATAAAGGAATTTTTATTAATGTAGGTAATGATAGAAACTCGTGTTATCTACATATGAAAGAAGAAAATGAATTATGGAATCAAAGGCTTGGTAATAAATGAAAAAATAATATTAATTTTATATATCAATGATATATTGTTCATTATTTTTCTTTTCTTATACGAGAAAGAGATTGGATGTTTTTAACATGCCAAAAGGGGAAGATTTTCACTTCTTCTCATAAAAAGGTAGAGGTTCAATCTAGAAAACCATTAAGGATCATTCATTAAACTATATCTTGGACCATGGAGAATAAATAAAATAATTGAGATTATTATTTAGTAATTCCATTGATAACTTCATGTTTATTACTTTTTTTATGATTATGAAACACAAATCATAGGCCTTATGAAATTTATAGAGTTTTTGAATAAGTGAGAGATAGAGTGTGTTTTTGTTCTTAAGAGGATCTGGAAAAATAATTAAACTATTTTTAAAAATGGGATATTTGAATTTTATTTGGAGAATCATATAATTCATCATAAAATAAGTGTTCCATACACACCATAAAAATGGTGTGGTTGAATGAAGATATATAATCTTGATGGAGACGGATTAGAAAATATTGTCTAAGCCTGATACATTTTATTATTTTTTAGAAAATATATTAGTATAATGGATCTTATTCAAAACTTGTTTTTAATTGAATGGATTTATATATTTCACCTTAGGATATGTACTATAAAAACTATCCAATTTTTAAGTATCTTTGGGTGTTTATAAACCCTTTTTTTATCAAGATGAAATGTCATAATCTTGTAAATGTTGATATCAAGGTATTTTTCAGATAATTATTATATATCAGATAAATGGAAAAGATTATCATGGATTAAAAAAATAATTTCAAATGTTAATTTATTTTTACGATGTGAAATTTGTGGAGTAATCAAAGAAAGAAGATGCATATGAAAAATAAAGTTTCAGAAGTGATTTAGTTTTTATTTTTGTTAAAAATATTAACGAAATATTAGATAGAGATGAAATCATGGATGATATATAGGTTGGTGAAGAATATTCATCCATTTAAATTGATAAGGATCAATATCGCTCATATCACCTAATGCGACAAATGGATGTTCAGGATCAAAACATTATTACGGATTAGGGATAGTAAGTTCAAACTAGGAGAACTATGATGAATTCAACTCATAACTCATTGTACATTAATTTTTAACCTAGATATGTTGAATAATAAAAAAAGGAATATAGAGTTTATTGATTCTATGGATGAATAAATATATCGCAAATAGAAAAATGACACTTTGGAGTTGGTACCAAATCCAAAAAATTGTCATCTAGATAAAGTGGTTATTTCCAAACAAATTAAATGAAAAGGGAAATTTATGAGAAAAAAAGTATGGTTAGTTTTTAAAATATATTTACACATTGAAAAATAGGACTTTTGATGATTTTTCACTAGTTTCAATTCTTGAAACCTATAGAATATTTCTTTATATAACACCACAAAGAAAACACAAGATATACGAAATGGATTTCAATCCTACTTTCATTGATGATGAGCTGGAAGAGTCATTATATATTGAGAAAACATGTAGTTTATTTCTTAGAGAAAATGAGAATTTTTTATATAGGTTAGATATTTTTTTAATATGGTCAGAAACAAGCGCCAAGAGCTAGGTATTCAAAGTTCGATACCTATTTGAAGAAGTTGAATTTTAGAAAAGGAATATTTTACAACAATCTCAACATCAAATATGAAAATTTGGTATCTCTTATTATTATAATATTTATGTAGATTAAATTATATTTTTTATAAATTGTCAATAAATATGTGAGAATTTTTATAATGATATTTTGGGGTTATTTGAAATTTTTATGCTCAGAGAGATGAAACACTTTCTTGGATTACAAATCACTCAAAAGAAATAGTATATTTTCTATTCAAAAATTAAGTATGGTAAGAAACTCTTGAAAAGTTGTGGAATGGAATATTATAATTTTATTCCCAAAAAATATATAAATTGAACAAATTTGTTAAAATATAATAAAGGAAATAATGTTGATCCTACAGAATTTAGAAAGTTGAAGTCTATTATATCTCATAACTTCAAGTCCAGACTTAGTGTATTTTCTTACACTTTCTTCTAGGTATCAAAGTGCACTAAATGAGTCCCATTTAGTGACTAGAAAATTTATTATAAGATATTTTAATGTTATAATTTATTTTAGGCTAAAATATTACAACACGTGAAATATTGATCTATTTGTTAATATAGGTACAGATTGGGTAAGTAGTGTTGATGATTAAAGATATAAATAAATTAGAATTTTCTTATTTATTGAAAGGTGTTTATATTAAAACACTAATAAGAATAGTTTGGTTATTTTAAGATCTATTGAGGTAGAATATTTTTTTTAACTCATGTTACAACTCAGTTTATAATGGTAAAGATGCAATTAGGAGACTTTAAAGTTAGAGTGAAGCTACCACTTCTTCATATATGTCATAATCAGAGTTATATAAATTTCACAAATAATATTATTCAACATTCTAGGAGAAATAAAAAATATATTAAATATCACTTTATCAAGGATCATGGGGAGATAAATAAATTGAAATTGGATTTTTTTTCCCAATAAAAGAGCATATTGTTGATGTGTTCACCAAGCCACTATATAAACAATAATTCCAAAATATGTGGTTGAAATTTAGTTTTAAACTCATATATTATAGGGATAATGATTTTTGATCTCTCCCATCACTCTTATTATTTTTAGATACCATTTTGATAGGGGAAGAAAAATGAAAACATATTTCATTCATTATATTTACCTAATTTAAGTTTTTGTAAGGTGATTAATATTTATAAAGGGGGTGTCCATTGATATTTGTTTATTTTAATAGAGAAAATTTATTTTTTAGAGATTTAAAAAAATGGTAAATCTATAATTTTAGTGTGGTATATGTTTGTAAATTGTTCTTATATTTTTTTAAGTACTTGTAGGATTTTTTAAGAGAATATTATGTGTGATGTCAATACTAATGATGAAGAAAAAATTTTGATATGATGGACTTTATTTATGTTTTATATTATCATCATAAAAGGATTAGATGTCTAGGTTTTATGGTTATAGATAAATGTTATGTTATGGAATACATGGTATTATTTTTTAAATGTTCTTGTTTCCTATATAGAGTTCACACAAGTTGTCTTAGAATTATTGAATGGTGATCCATTTATAAGTATTCAGAGTCTTTTAGTGATTTATCCTCCTTGGTATACAAAAAAATAGGGGTTTGTTGAGGCCAAGAGGTATTGAGATTCTTTTGTGAGAAAATGGTCAAAGAGGTTGGAGTGGATGTGATTCTTCGTTTTGTATTTCGTTGTTAGTATATAAATAATTCTCAAATTTAAATTTTTATGTGGTAAAGGTGTTTTGAGATTAATTTAGATGATTTTTAATTCAGTTAAAATTGTGTACATATCATTAATTTATTTTATGATTCATGATTTTGAATAAAAGAGTCTCACATAGCCAGATAGGGTTTTCACTGTAGAAGTTATTTAAATAATAATACTTGGTTTATAAAGGTTTTATACATCTTACATAGTTGTTAGCATAGTGGCCTATACTGAATCTATATTTCATATGTTGTATAGATTCTAAATTAGTAAGCAGTATGGAAAATGTTCAACCTGACCTAACACCATTGACTCAAAGATGATTCTTTGGGGGAGGATCTATCATAGGTCTCTGAATCATAGTGAAGGCTCATGAATTAATGCATGATAAGATGGATTTGAATTGTTACTTAAAAATTTTTTACCTCTACACCACAACTCATATCCCACTCTTTAGTCAAGAGAAAATATGTAGGACCATCCCACGTAGAATACTAGTTTATTTTTTTATAACTCTAGAAAATTTGGTTCATCCATGCCGTAGATTTATGATCACGATAGAGTGTGTTCATATAGTTAAATGAAATAACTTGTTTAAACTCACACCTCACACCACAATGAATAAGGTTGTGCCTTATTTTAGTACTAATCTAGAGAAATTTTGTAATTTTAGATATCCATGTTTACATGGATTAAAATTCAAATGTTTCTGGTTATTTCAACCTATTATAACTACCAATTAAAATATAATTTTCAATATTAATATAGTTGATGATCTTGTGGTTGTGATTAAAGAAATGGATTTGAATTTGAAATTAAAATTCAAATTTGAGTTAGTTGTTGAAGAAGGGGGTATGCTATGCATATTCAAGAGAGTGAATATTGTGGAAAAAAAAGAAGTAAAAAAGAGATAGAATAAAAGGAAGTTCTATATATGTGAAATATAATAAATATTATATGACTATACAAAGTATAATAAAGGAAAAAATAAAAAGATAAAAGTGGTTGTGAACATGTGTCATGCATATAGTGTGAAGAAGAAACTTGTTCCTTTTTAGGTTTGAAGGAGGATTTCTACTTATTTTATATGATGAAAGTATATTTGAAGTGGATGAATTTAGTAGAATTGATTACTTAGAGATAATTTATTTGATTTAATACTCTTCTAATGTTTTTAAAATTGTTATAATTGTAGAATATGATATTCAATTTTGTGTGGGATGCACCAAATCCCAGTAAAGAGACATGAAAAAATGATTTTCAAGGATATACCCTACTCATTATATTCACATTATTACTCTATAGGGTAGTGTGATCAAAGAAAAATTTATATCACACCAAGGACTATCTTTCTCACATTGAACGGTGAACCTTGTAAATATATCGTGTTACCTTATGTTAGTGTATGGGTGTGTTACTGTAAAAATCACTACATATTAATAGGTGGATAAGGTAATTTGAAAATAAATATAAAAATATTATAGGTCACCGATTCACCCCCCCCCCCCCACCCCTCTTAGTGATATTTTATTTATCCTAAATTAGTTCTATATAAATATTAAGTATGGGAGATACAAGTTGTAAACAACAATTTTGAGGACATAAAATGTATCCAACTGGAAAAATAAATTAATGCTTTATTCGACCAAATAATTGAGTTTATTGAATTATTTTTATAAATAGTGATGAAATCAAGAACATAGATATTTTAAATAAATCTATAAGAGGATTTCTACCTTTATAAAATCTATTAGTGTTTTTTATTAAAGAAATAAATTGTTTGGTTCTTTCACGGTTTTCAAAGTAGTTTGGTTACTTATAATATATGTATAAAAATTAAAGGGATGATGATTCCTTTATAAAAGGATATAAGATTAAAATAAATGGAAAATATCAACATCAATCAACGTAAAAATGAAGAATGTGTTAGTGATGAGTTTCTCTCACTAGTGGAAATAAAGTTTAAATGTGAGAAAAAAAAGATTTGAGGGAAAGATAACGTTGTCTTTTTTCAAATATAGAATGGTTTGTAACATTTTTCCAAGGTGTGAAAGGAATATTGATTGTTAGGATGGTGAGTTTAATTACTCGTATAATTATTAAATTTATTTTCCTATAAAAGTAATGTTAGATTTATAAATTCATCTATAAAAAATTATGTTAGAGTTTTGTAATCAATAAAGAAGTCAATGATAATATTCATCTTGAAGAAGGGGAAACTCTATTCAAATCAGATTCAGAAGACACTATGATTAAAATTATTTATAATATATAATTTGAATATAATAAATAAGTAAATAAACTGAAAGGATTTATCGATATCAAAGTTGATCATAAAAGTGAACTTGAAGAATTATCTTTCCAAAGGAAGAAAAATTGGAATATTATTGGACTATTGAAACCTAAAAATCAAATAACAAGTTAAGGTAATCAATGGACATATGTCTTCGGTCAGGGAGTAAGGAAAAAATATTAAATATATAAAATAATAGGTAGTGACATTAAAGAAAAATAATGAAGTTGAATTGAAATTTGTATATTTTAAAGAGAAACTATAGTTTAAAAAATTGATGAATATGTAAAAAAGGGATGAAAGAGTTACAAATAGTAAAAATTAATTATTTTATTCTTTTAATTCAATGATGTAATTACCAAAAATTTCATAATAAATGTAATATTACAGAAAATTTGGTTTTTAGGTTTATTTTGTACATTATTATAAATATGGACTAAAATGGTGACTTATTGATTTAATTTATTTACTAAATTTAATGGAAATTAACGTACACATAAAAATGGGTGTTTATGTTTTTTAGTAGAAATAGTAAACCTTACATATGAGCACAATATTGATATGTAAGATCCAAATGGAAGTTTTACATGATATAGATGAATAATTCATCCCCTACAAGTGATATATAAGATCTATTCCTTTATCAAAGAGAATAAATGATTTGATTTGTAAGATATACTCTATAGATACAAGAGATATATAGGATAAATTATTTTTTATAGAATAGATATGAGATGTATGTGTTTTTTATTAGGAATAAATAAATAGAAGTTGTGTTAAATTTATTCCCAAAGTAAAATAATTAAATAAGAAATAAACTTTAGATGAATAATAATAAAAGAACATTCCTTCATACCATATAATATTTACAAGACAATATAGCATAATAGCTATGTATAATTAGAAATACATGATACTAAATTAGTTAATTCTCAACTCACATCACAATTAAATACCAACCATGTTATATTAAACCTAAAATAATAATTCCAATGTATTCTTCATTAGGAATTACAAAATATTGTGGGGTATGACCTAAAATCAAACTCTAAATTCATATTTTGTACACAAATCAGGAAATCTCCAAATGATCTTCCATATAGTTTCCATCTAAAAAACATGATAGATTGTGATCAGGGATAATTTTATGGAAGTATTAACTAGAGGGTTAAGAAGATGACTATTAAAAGGAATCTTACTCAATGATCCTTGTAGAAGAAATAAATAAATCGAGGATTTTAGGCACTGAAATTCACTGGTATGTAAAAGAATAATCTCTAATGCCTATTAAATAAGATTTAATTCCTTGTTTAAAGGATTTTTTACTCATACCCTTATAATTGATTTTCATTATAATTTATTTGACTTTCTAAATTTAAATTTTTTAAATTTATTAAAAGAATTATTTTGTTTCATTTATTCATGTTTCTTCACATCTCTTCTATTTTTTTGTAATGTGATCTCATGCATTATTGATCATGGAGATCTAAACATAGGGTTTATCTAGGAGATATGTTGTGTTTTTATTGATTCATTTTAATTTCAATTCATTTCCAAGATTAACCAATAAGGATTTTAGAATTTATAGATATGTTAGTTTGGTAACAATGCTTCTCATTTTTTCTTCAAGACTATTTTATTCTTTTGCTGAAACATCACAATTACCATCCTCAATTTAGTCTGTTGGAATACAATGGAACTAGGTGATTGAGAATATAATTGTGAGATATTTTTCACTATGGACTAAGTTGTTTTCTCTCTCGATTGAGGAATGTTTAGTTTTATTTAAATGAAGGAGGTGTATGTATAGTATATCTAAGGATTCTTTGGTGAGCTGTACAATCTCATAATCAAGTACAATAAGGAATTTTTACACATATGATAGAGTGTGAATATTAAGTGAGAATGTTATTTATGTGAGTGTGGTAGTAAAGGAATTCATTATTATTAATACAAGTATTATATTCTTTCTTTTTAACAATATTCTATATTTATCTTCATTTTATTGTTTATTTTATTTATTCCATTCCATCCAAACCAACCCCTTTTTTACTTTTCTTTCATAAATATTAAAAAAAATAAACAAGGGAAAAGGATAAGTTATTATCTTTATTAGTTCCTTAAGAGAGAAAACCCTAGTCAGCTCCCAAGATTCATTCCATATTTATAAATTTTAAAGTGTCACTGAACCTTTCAAATTGTTTTAGGGAGTCACTTTTTGTCATAGTTAATGAGGAGCTAAGTGATTTACTCAATAATCATACTACGCCAATGTAAATATGAAATTCCTTGTTTTGTGTTGTTTAATTTTTAATTTCTTTATATAATTAAATATTTCCTTAATGAGTTTTTATGAAGAACAATATCATGCATGGAATCAATACTCATAGGTGTATGGAAATTTTATTTATGATTAAAGGAATTCCATTTTGTCAGATTCTAGAGAGGACATGTGGGAAGTAAGACAACAATTTACACTATTATAAAATTACATTCAAGCATAAAATGAATAATAGTTACAGAATTAAAATAATTAAAAGTGTGTGATAAAATTACTACATTTACTATTTAAGTTAAAGAACCTGAGGATGCAGAGAATTAACAATTAAAATAGTCACTATTAAACCTTACACTAACACAACCAAAGTATATCACTGAAGAATACATGTTAGATAAAGTTACTATTGGAGATAAAACATATTTGGATGTATTTTGTAGTTATTTTATAAGAATTGAAATGTCATATGATCATATTGTCTATGAATTATCATAATCATCACCAATATACCTCTCTATGGTTTTGGAAGAATAAGTCACCACCGAGTTTGTGACATTTAAAGAAGGGATGGAGGATATTGAATACCAACCTACAACTCCAACAACATATTTCTAGTAGGAACTTATTAAAAAATAATAAATTCAATCTGGGCTAATATATGGAGATATTATATTCTCAAAATTATTTCTATATAATTTTATTGAAATTAAATTGAGCAATAACTCCCATTTTTTAAAATTTTTAGATTAGAACGGGCAATAGATTCCCATGGAGAGTGATAATGAAGAAAAATAATTTTCAGTTATAAAGGAACATATGAATCTCTCTAAATACATAAAACGTTTTCTTATGGTAGTTTAATAGCCAATCCACCTTCTTAATGAGATAAAATCACAAGATGAGTATATTAATGATAAATTTTAATATTACCTCATATTATTTTAATTCTATTAAATTTTAATTATTCACATACTCCACCTTTAATGAATATTTTAAAGCATCACTAATGAAGAAGGCCCTATATTTTGGATAATAATCCATATAAGTGGTGTCATGTTCATAATAAGTTGTGGTGGAACTGTACCTACTTCCATCCCTACTATGAAGTTAAATTTAACTACTAAAGAGTTTTAAATACATGACATTAACCAAGAAGATATCTACAACAAGTGTAAAGGGATTCACACTATAAGGGAATCAATTTAGTTTTTTCTTCCAAAGAAACCCAACCCACCTTCATAATGGGTTTAATAACTAGTATTTTCTAACTCAAGGTAGTAAAAACTCAGCACCCACATTGGGGATTAAGTAAGAAATTTATTTTTTCCTCTTTCACATTTTTATTGTTTTAATAAAATATCATAAATTTTTGTTTGTTCTTTTTTATGTTTGAAGATTATAGTAGTAAGAGATTTATAAAATGCTTTCATTACATAATACAAATTAGGTTGTATTCTTCCTTAAAATTTTTGTGATAATTGTATTGATCATTTTTTAACATACCTGAGCTTAAATAGGGTAGTTTCAAACCTCTGTGGGGTGGGGAAATCTTGTTAAATTATAATTTCATGTTGTTTTTTTATAGTTTTGGTTGTGTTTTTGTAAATATATTATAAATTTAGATTTAATTATACATTTCTTTAAGAATATGCATCAACATTTTTTAAGTAATTAATTGGTTTTGATATATTTATTTTTATATAATTTTATATGTAACTTATTTTCTATTTTCATGGACTTGAACTTGGTATATTAGATACAAACATTCAGTCTATGAACTAACTATCCCAAAAATTTTATCCCCTACTTGAGATACATTTTGAACTTATTTTACATTTTCTTTCTTGAAATCCATTTATTGAGAGTCTTGAGACATGCATGAAACTAGAATTTTCCTTGATTATTGTTTGAAGTTATAATATTCAAAGTACATTAATAATTATTGAGGACATAATTTATTGAAAGTTCCCTATATAATCTGTTTTGAATTCAATCATTAAATTTAACCCCCTTAACCCTTAGAAATCATGAATTTACTATTATTTAGGCTACATTTCAAGATTATTAATCCCTTTCTACCCATATCTTTGTAAATTTTGGGTTACATATCCAGATAATTGTGGGGTATAGGGTGTGTTCAGGAAAATTATTAATAGGTATTTCACTATTTTTGGTTGATTGTGAGGAGATGTTACTTTTTTTATGGGTAGTGTGGTCAAAATCATGAATTTTTTGTAGTAAATCATGTTTTCCTTTTATTCAATAAAAATTTTATTTATAAAAAAGCATCTATAGTTAAACTAATAAAACAAAAGAAAAGTATAATAAAAAATGTGAGATAAGAGGATGTGTTTCTCATTTCTATTCAATGTATAGTTGAGACCCAAAAAAACAATGGGGAAAGTTGTTAAGATTTTTCTACATGGAAGTCGATGATTTGTGTAACATTAATATGTGGAACTTGAAGAAAATTAACTTGAATTCTTCTTGGAGGTTAAAACTCATCATTATAACATAGAATCTTTAAATTTTAAATCCTGCCAAACCTTAAACCCCAGAATAATTTGTTGAAATTCTACATTATTAGTGCACTTGAAGCTTCAATTAGAGAACTTATGATCTAGGAAAGCCTATGGTAGATTATATAAATTCTAGTAATGAGTATAACTTATTTTAAAATGTTCCTAGAGTGAAGAGGGAATAATTTCATGTGAGGTAATTCATTTATTGTCATGGGTAGTGGTAGAAGGTTGAAAACATTAGTAAGAGAAATAAAGGTAGTAAGTTTAAATTATTTAAGAGGCAATATAATTTTCAAAAATGGATGGATTGGTTGGTTTTCTATTAATTAGTGTGTATGTTATAACTTATAATATCATCATTTTGATTAAATTATTTGAAATATTTCTGATGAGATCAATTTTTTAGTGTGGGGGAGTTACAAGACCTAAAAATTCATTAGTTATCCTTTTAATTAAATTATTTAATCCCCATAATTTTTTATAAAAAACGGGAGGTTACAACATAATTGGGTGTTTATATGATTTTTTGAATTTATTGTAAATATGGCCCAAAATGGGTTTTTTAATTCATTTACTAAATTTACTCAACATGAAAATACCCTTAAATGGGTGTTTTTGTTGGGGCCACATTGTGTATGAAGATTGTATTTGTTGTCAATAGTTGTCAATATTGGTCAAAATAAAGAAATACTCCAAAGTTAATGGAGATCGGCTGAAGTGAGGATGCCTGGATAATTGTTATGAAATCATATAATTGAATTTCATACTTGGTAAATTCTCTATGAAGTAAATTCAGATGATTGTTGAGATTATACAAAGTTCAAAGCACATGTATCAAAGGTGATACATTGTCTAAAATAATGAAGAATATTGATTAAAAGCATACTATGCTTTACTGATATGTATTTCTCAAATATCAAAAGTTAGAAGAACTTTTGATGCAAGACTTATGAAGGAAAGGGGGAGAACTGATGATGCCTGTCATATATAGTTTTGATTGGAAGGAATGATGCTGTTGGAAGATAAGAAAGTTTTAGTACTTTCCATTTTAACTCTGAAAATGCTAAATCTGGTCTACCAAAATATATATATCCTGATAGTGGATTTCATGGTGAAATTTGAAGAATGGTTATGGGAACTAGTGAAGATAGCAATGACAAAGGAACGGACAATCTGGAGGAGGCACAAAATTACAGTTTAAGGTGGTGTTGTTTTGCAGTGTTTGCCAAATTTTAGGGCCATAAAATTTGGAGATGAAAAAATGTGTTTTTGGAAATGAATATTGCACAAAAGTTTGAAGAAGGATTATAATTATGTGTGCAAGTCGTTATTTTAATGTCAGAACATCAAAAAATGGTAAAGGCATGAATTGCGCGGAAATTTAGGCAAAGTGTGCGAAAAATAAAGGCTGTGTGAAATAGTAGTGGGATGCGCAAAATATTAGCGGGATGCAAGAAAAATAAATCGGTGCACTAAATATTAGTGGGATGCATGAAAAATAAAGTGGTGCGCAAAATATTAGCGGGATGCACGAAAAATAAAGCAATGCGCAAAATATTAGTGGGGTGCGCAAAAAATAAAGTTGTGTACGAAATATTGGCGTGGTGTGCAAAATAAAGGAATGAAGTTTTTTGTGAAAGTGGTGTTTCAAGATCTGAAGCTCGAAAATTGGAAAAGGCATGAGGTGCGTGAAAAATTGGAGCATTATGCGAAATATGATGTTATGCGAAAGACTTTTTACACACATAAAGAGGGTTTTACGTGCAGATTAGTGTTTTTTAAGCGGAGTTAAAAAGGCCTATAAATATGAGGTGACTCCCTCTCATTTTTTAAAGATCAACACTTAGACAAATCTCAAGCTCTAACGTGTGGAAAAAATTTATGTATTGATAAGCGCGCAAAAAGAATAACTGGTGCACGAAAAAGAAAGTTCTCCGCGAAAAAGAGAGTGCTACGCGAAAAAGAGAGTGTTATGCAAAAAATTCAGTTCTTCATGAAAAATCCAGTGTTGCGTGAAAAGGAGAGTGTTGCGTAAAAAATACAGTGCTATGCAAAAAAGAGAGTGTTGCGCAAAAAAGTGAAGTGCTGCGTGAAAATCCAATGCTGCGCGAAAAAAGAAGAGTTGCGTAAAAAGCCTTTTTTACACCAAAAGGTGCTTTTACGCACAAGGTTTGAATTTTACACACAAGTTACCTATAAGGGTGTGAAAAAAATTTGAGGGTACCACAGGCCTTTAAAAATTACTATGCACTCTTGAAGTGTCTTGAGAAGAAGGATAACCGCACCCTCTGTGCAAAGAAGAAAGCAAAAACATGCGATTAGTTTTCTCAATCCCTCATGGGGTGAGATCCCGTGAGTATACAACTGGTGAATACTTACCCGTGTAGTGCTTCATGAAGACAGATCCATTAATTATCCATGGTTCTATGAAGAATAATCATGCATCCTCTGCGTGAAGAAGGAGAATCGTGGAGCTATCTACTTTAACGAAGGTGAACACTCTATTGTTGCACGATTTATATACACTATTTACATGGGTGTTTTTGCTTGTGTGATGAGGAGACAAATGTGAAACTAAAATCATATCTTCATAAAGGAAGAAGGAATTATATCGATACACTCATGTATTGGTACTGAGAATTAAAGAAAGAGATTAAGACACTGCAGTACTATTCCTTATTATTCAATGTCAAAGAGAAAAAAGAGATGAAGAAGAATAACAGAGTATGCCCAACTAAATGCTGACAATTATTCAGGGTAGTTTGATTCAGATGATTCCAAGTGAACTGATCTTCACTGCCTGAATAATCACATTGGTATATGTGATTATATTCAAGAAGAGAGAATAAGTGTTAGTGCAGTTGGTTGTTGCACTAAGAAGAAGTAAGAAGAAGTCTAGTGCAGTTGGTGTTGCACTAGAAAAGAAGAGAAGGAAAGAAGGAAGAATTTCTTGACTACTACTTTGAAAGTAATCAAGTGAATATCACTAAAGAGGACCAAGAGTAGAACCAACCTTTGGAAGAAGGAAGAAGACTGTCTACATAGGTAGTATAAAGAACTAGCTAGAGACTACAAGTTGGGCTAAGTCATCACCAGTCCAGGGAAGGGGATTGTTTCCCACCCCCCTCTAAAGTGTAGGGACTCACACTGGCTAGAGGATTACTTTCCTAGACACTCCACTATAATATAATATCACATCATAGTAGAGAATCTGTGCACTGGTCATATCAATGCATGGAAAGGATGTAGCTACTCTTATTGAGTCGTGAACCCTGTAAAAATATCATGTGCATATTTTTACTGCTTTCTTTTATTTCCTAAGGCAGGGAAAATAGAATAAGAGAATCAAGATCATAACAAGTCAATGGGTACAGGGATAAAAGTTAGAATTGGTTTAAAAAGTCCCCAACATTGATTCACCCCCCCCCCTATCAGTGTTAGGTATATCCCAAACTGGTCCTCTCAGTTTTAAGTTTTTCAATAGAAATAAAAAACATAATGTATAATAATAGGGATTATACATAAGATCTATAGGTGTATTTTTCATGATACAGAAGAATACATCATCCCCTATAAGTGATACATAAGATGTTTTCTATTTCCATATATTAGAAATTCATTGATACATAAGATTTACTTATTAGATGAAAGTGATATATAGGATAAATTCTTTTTCTGTATAAAATATATGCCTCATATATAAGATTTTTTACTTTTATACTATAAAGAAAAAAGTTTTAGTTATGTCAGATTACTTCCCCCATAGAAATCACATTGAATAAATAAAACTCTAGATAAGTAATAATAAAATTATTTTACTTCCTGGTATAAAATATTGAGAAGCCTCTATATAGTAAATTTTGATTTCAGGTGGAGGTATGTTAGATTAACCTTTCTGATTATCACCTCACATTAGAATAAAATAACTCTCATGTTAGATTAAACCTAAAATATCAATTCAAATATAAGATTTATCAAAAATTACAAAACCACCCCTGGGATTGACCTAAATTCAAAACAATAATTCCTCTTGTTTTATCAAATTAAGAAATCATTATATGATCTTTTATGTATTTTCTATCTTTAAATAATGTAAGATAGTGATCTTCGGATGATTTGATAAAATAATAAAATAGGTGAGGTTCTAGAAGATGATTATATGGGGGAATATCACTCATTATATCCATGTGTAAGCAATCAAGAAATGGTGGCTTGTAGGAATTTAAATTCACTAGTTTGAATAAGGACCCAAGATACCAATTTAAACAATATCAATTTATCTTGACATAAATTATGAACATAGCCCCATGTTATTATTTTGGATTAGAATGGATTATGATTTATATATTTTAACTTCTATAATTTATTAATTGAAAAAAAAATTATCGGTTCATGTTTCTTCTCATCTCTTTTCTATTTATGTATCATGATCACATACATCCATGATCATGTAGAGATGACTAGAGGGTTTCCTCAAGAGAGGTTTTAATAACCTATATTTTTAGTATCAATTACCTTTCCACAAATTACATGTTTTTATAATAATATTAGATTATATGGAATATGAGTATAAATGAAAAGAAAAAATCATTTTACTAATGATATAAAATTTCATATGAAGGATTAATACTCTCTATAATATCAATAAAAGTATAATGGTATAACAAACAAAACTAAATATAAATACTATAAGATAAAATTATTCAACATTAAGGTATCCTTTGAGAATAATCTCACTGAATATAAAAATATAAAGAAGTAAAATAAGTTCAGTTATGGAATTCGTTTTGAGGATAAAATGATAAAATAATATATAATCTCTTTAGAGTAGTAAGGTAATATATAAGGAAAAAATATAACTATCAAAGGTATACAATATATATTTGTTACATTTTCCATTGTAGTTGGTATTTATATGACCATTTTTATTTCTATTATATGGTCCCAAAAAGTGGTAAGATGTCCATTTTATTGTTAGGTAAATTTAATATGATCAATTCAATGATAATTTTATATTTGAAAAATAAAAATAATATTTCATGTCATAAAATATGTTTTATTTACTGCAAAGTATATTTCCTTAACATAATTTCTCATATTCATCAATTTAAATAATTATTTAATTATTAGATATTTTATGAATGGATTTGTATGATAATTTTAAATATTTATTATAGTATTTATAATTATATTTTTATAATTAATATTATTACATTATGAAACAATAATATTTTTTTCATTTAAAAAATAAATGTATGTTGTTTGAAAAAAATAACATAATGAGTTTTTATTTTAAAAATATATTCTTTAATAAATTTCGATTGATTTTAATAAAAGTAATTATATATTTTTAATCTATATTTGAAAATTAAGTGGTAGTTATTTTGTTAAAAAAATAAATATTAAGATATAATAGTATGTAATAAATATGATATATAATCTTTGTTTTTGATAAAAATTGTGCTAAAGGAATACAAATGATATTATTATTTCAATTTATGTTTTTAATATTTTAAATGATTGGTTTGGAAATTTAATATTGAATTCAAAGTGCTTATTTTTTGGAGATTCATTTGAATGTGAATTATTTTCAAAAAAATAAGATTTTAATTCAAATTGAATTCTATTACTTTTTAATTTAAAAATTTCTAGAATATTTTATAGAAATTGAGAAATATATTGAATATTTTTTAATATTCAAGATATAAATAATTATTATTTAATGTCTCAATATTTAAATTCCATTTTATTATATATAACACCCCAAGATTTTGTGGTATGTATCTTCTTAAAAAACTATTTATTCGACAGTTTACATTGCACAAATGAACAGTGATGCACTATTGACATGATTGTTGGAATAATAATATGACCTTTTGGAATAGTAATCCATACAATAGAATATTATCCTCACATATGAAATTATAAATAAAATTTATGCATCATATAAATAAAAATATGATATAATTATATCATATTATGAGTAAATAAATGTTTTAAAAATGATAAATGAAGTGTTTTGTATTTTTGTGAAACATAAATGTTCATTTGAAATTTTATAATTAATATAATGATTTAACACAAAATTTATTTGCATAAAATATATTCATAAACTAATTTTTTTATTATTATAAGATAATTTTATGAGTCCTTAATTAAATTTTCAAAGTGTCATAAAATCGGTTATAATTTCAAAATAATTATTTTTCAAATAAATGATGATTTTAATTAAAATTTTGATTTATCATATATAAAAAATTATTTCTATAATATTGAGTTCATTTTTTAATTCTACCAATATATAAATTTTTAGGGTGAATTTTTTTTATTTTTTAAAAATAGTTGAATTTTTGTGAATAGTGAAATATGGTAATTTATGGTATATATACATTTCAAGTTAAATACACTATTTTATTGAATCATGGATGATGTAAGAACCATTGGTTCAAACTCACATACATTATTTACTATATTTATTCACAAGATTCATCACTATTCATATTCTTGATCCAAGATAATAAACTAATGAATCAATGAATCAAAAAACATCCCTCTCCTCTTCTATAAACACCACCCAATCTTCTAACAACTCCAAATCCTTGGATATTATCTAATTTATGAACATTTACTCTCTCAAGACTCTCCCCCACGTCCTATTCATTTTTTTCTCACCAAAATACCATTTCCAAGTCCCAATAAAGAGGTTCTGAAGGGAGAAGAATTCAAGAGGTAAAACCCTTAATCCTTCCCTTTCAATTTCTTTTAATTTCTTTTAATTTATTTTATTTTATTTTATTATAATTCCATTTCATCCCCTATAAAAAGTAACATTATAACTCTAGTGACTTATATATACTATAATTTTATTATGTTAATTTAATATCCATCATCAAACCCCTTCTCCTCTCTCTTTTATTCTAAAAATGAAAACATCGCCCTTGAGGTACAGATTTACCACCTTCGTGAACGATGAGTTTTTGTATTGCAATTATTCCTCCAATTCAATTAAAAAAAACTTTATGATTAAAAAATACTATTATGTATGTATTACAACTTATTTAATGTTTTTTAATGAGTATATTAACATAATATTAATTCATAAGACAAAACTAGTATGTGATAATTGAAAATTCACCAAAATAAACTAACATTCATCATTAACATTTTATCTAATGAACCATTATCATACATGTAAATAAAATGATATATAATACCATTAAATATTTTTTAAGTTCATTAATAACATATAATTTCAATTTTGGATGACTATTCCCATTTTACATGATCTTTTATACATGTATACAAGTGAACCAATCATGAAAACTATGGAAATGAACACTCCCAAATGATGGAATTAAATCATATAACTCTTCAAAATGTCCCTAAATGAACTCAATAAAATTATAATAAATTATATACACATTTTAGGGGTTCATAATTAAATTATTAATAAATATAATTTCAATATCTAGGACATTAAGTACATGTTTATAAAACTTTTGGTCATATGGTAAGGGATTCTCCCTGAACCTCTATTTTTATTTCGGGTTATGATTTCTATATCATTACCCTAATTTAATTATTAATTATTCTTATTTACTCTTCATTAATTTTTTTATGTTCCATAGATATTTACGTATTGCAATTATTCTTTCTTTGATGTGTAAATATATGTTTTATAAGTTTTCAATCTCAATTCTTCCTAATAAGCAAGACCAATTAAAGGGAACTTCCCGATTTCATACCCATTTTCAAGTACCATACTTAATCTGGTTTAAGCCATCATTATTTTTCTAAAATCACTCATTTTATCATGAAAATATATCTTTATTATTTTCTAGTTTTATACAATCATTATTCATTTTCCATTTCAAATACTCTTTAATATGTTTCTTAAACCGCAATAAAGTGTCTCATTTTTTAAATTTCTTAAACACTCTTTTTACATGTTTCTACTTTAGTTGGTCATAATTTATCATGATTTATGCCTATTTTTACTTATTAAATTTTAAGTATGATTTAAATCCATTCTTTCATGAACATCATTTTTATATTTACTTTGGTTGTGCCTTATTCAACATTTATTCCTTGTATGTGGTGTATATACATTTCCCTTATATTTATGGACACCATTCATTGATTATTTAATTAAATGTAAATATTTCTTGTTTCATGGATATGATTATTTTCTTATCTGTATACCAATATTTACATATGGGGTTTTTATTGAATGTTTTTTTAATGGGAGAAATATTGATAAATCAGTATTTTCTACCCAATACAGATATTTTGATAAGTCATGTGGTTCATGAATTAAAATTTATGTATGAATAATTATTTTTACATTCATAGATGGGTGGTTCCCAGTTATAGATATCCCCTTGATGCATCAAAAGGTATCAGGAGACAAAATAGTTGGCGAAAAATCCTTCATGTTCTTTTCCAAGCAGAATTAAATGAATTTTTACCCACAAACTTAAACCATCTCGATGATATAATGGTTAATGTGTTAGATACATGATGTCCAAATTAAATATTCTATTTATTTCGTATTTAGTTATTAATTTTCATGAGATTTTCGCTCTGAAAAAATCTATGGATATATTTTCATTCTCAGTTTATTGATGGCATGTGTTTTAGTTATTTACCTTGCCATTAGGATTATTCCTTTTTGACTTTGCTTCATGTATTATTGATTCATGTAACTCTTACTAATTATTTGAGCTCTCCCTTTCATATTTTTTCCTTACCTAGGTTTTGAAGATAAAATATTTGAATAAGTGTTAATAAAGAAGTTCATTTTATTTTGTTTTGTTTAAGGTATAATAACCAATGTAATAATAAAACCATGTATGAATCGAGATCTTCAAGACTAATAAACTCATAAATCTTTAGTTATGTGATATCTTGTATATATTTCATTGTAATAAAATAATCACAGAATTTGGGCTACTGGATTCAGGGTTGTTATAGTTAGTATTAGTGAAAGTTTAGTATAAACCGTTGGAACTATATGTTAAAAAAAATTATAATTATAATAATTTATTTTAATAAAACTTTAGGTCAATACTCATGATTGTAACGAGATAACTTAGTGTGTACCATTATTTAGTGATGGTGCCTAACATATAAAATGGAATCAATACCCACAAACAATTAATATATTACCCTAATAAGCATGTAAACACAGTTAGTGTTGGAGCTGAGTAAATCATGACTATTTTGTGATATATTACTCAATTTATGATTAATAACCATACTACACCTATGTTGGATCATTTCATGTGACAAAATACCACATATTTTAATGAGACTACTAATCCAATGGTAGTTTAGTAGTGTGTCATGTCCCTTTAAAAGGTACTTATGGCATTGGGATGCAATGAAAATGAAAATATAATACTAGAAATATATTCTCTCAAGGTAGATATTGATAAATAGTGGTTGTTAATCCAAAATAGTAATGAGGAAGAAGAAATAGAATACCTAGAATGGATAAATTTTAAAGAAAAATTATTCAAAAAATACTTCCCTCATGAGCAAAGAACTGAAATCAAGATAAATTGCCTAGCTTAAAGAAAAGGGAATAAGAGATTATTCTAGAGTATGAGGTTACCTTTGCAAGACTAGCCAAGTATGTTATAGATAAAATATTTTATTTAGAAGAAAAGATTGATTATTTCTTTATAGTTCTTAAGCCAAGTCTCTAAAGGGCACAGTCTTCTGAAATATTTTCATCATATGATGAAATAGTATTAAGTTTCATCAAAATGAATAAGGGATTTTCTAGATCTTATATGTTCAAGGAGAATCAAGAGATGATGTGGTATTCTGATAACCATGGAAAATTTAAAGCATCAAATAAGAATATAGTAATGAATAAATTTCTATTATGTAAAATTTTTGAAATGAATCATCCTGGTAAATGATGGAAATGCATCCGAGTTTTTTATAAGTGCATCAAAAAGGGTCATCGAGAAAATAAATTAAAGGGGTAGAAACAAATCAATAATGTTAAATGTTTCAACCGTAATTAAATGGGGAATTATTCAAACTAATTTCCCAGGAATTAAGGGAATCTACCACAAAAGAGGCCAAGGGGAGATGGAAAAGCTTATGTGATCACAACAACTGAAGTGGAAGTAACCAATTATGTGGTGATAGGTACATTAATCTTATTTTCAAATTTAGACAATGCATTATTTGATTCTAGATCATCTCACACTTTTATATATACCTAATTTTCCTAGATAATTAGAAATTTCCATTTTTATTTAATAAGGTATTTATTAGTCAAAACTCTTAAGGGGGGTATTTTTGCAAAAAAAGATGTGTCGAGATGTCCTTATTATGGTATATAAACATTATTTATTTGATGAAATTATCATTATAAATATGTTTTAATTTTATATAATACATTGTATGGACTAGATTTCAAAATATGATGAAAAATTTTATTGCAATAATAAGTAAATTACAATTCATGAGGAAGATATAGAATCCCTTATCATTAGAGCAAAAACCACACCATCATATTCTTATCTAAATCCACCCCCAGAATCTCTACTAAATGAAATTATTGGGTTCGATAGAAAACAATATCTAGGGATGAGTAAATTAATCTTCAAACTAAGGAAGTACCAATTTTATGGGAATACATTGATGTATTTCATGAGGAATTTCCTAGAGATACACTAGAGCTTGAATTTGAATTTACTATTGATTTAATCACTGATACAAGACCAATATCAAATACTCCTTACAGGATGGACACTATGGAATTAGTAAAGATGAATAAACAGCTATAGGATTTGAGTAATAAGGGATTTAGTCATCCTTGTGTTTCTCCATGTGGAGCCTCGATTCTCTTCATTAAGAAGAAAGATGAATCCTTGTGGATGTGCATTGACTATAGAGAAATCAATTCCATTACTATAAATAAGAAGTATCATCTACCTCATATTGATGATTTATTTTATGAAATTCAAAGAGCTCAATATTTTTTAAAGATTGAAATTCTTTCTTTATATCACCAATTAAATGTAAATAAGGAATATATTCCAAATACAACATTTCAAACTAGGTACAGACATTACAAATTTACATTAATTCCATTTGGACTAACTAATTCACCCTTTATTTTCATATATCTAATGAATAGAGTATTAAATGAATATCTTGATAATTTTTTTATAGTATTTATTGATGATGTCTTTGTATACTCCAAAATCTATTAGGAATTTAATAACCACTTTCATTTTTTTTGAACACTCTTAGAAGAAAAGACTTATATGGGATGTTTAACAAGTGTGGATTCTAGCTTCAAACAATTTCTATTCATGTCCATATTGTATCTAAGGATGGGATATGAGTTGATCCTACAAAGTAAAAGGAAATATAATAATGTCCTACACCAATAAATATAATTAAGGTATATAGTTTAATTTTATTGGCATGTTACTATCGGCATTTCATTTAGAATTTTTTCTGATTGGTTAACCCATTAACCAAGATCATATGGAAAGGGTGTAAGTAAATATGGAAAAATGAATGTATAGAATGTTTTGAAATATTTAAGAGAATATTAGTAAATACTCCCAATTTGAATCTTTCATCATGAAATTATGGGTTTGTGATATACAATTATGCATCAAAGAATGGATTGGGTTGTGTCCTTATGAAAAATAATAAAGTTATTATATATGAATCACGAAAGTTGAAGACTCAAGAACAAAATTATCCAACTCATTATCTTGAGTTAAAAGCTATAATCTTTGCTCTGAAGATATGGATACATTGTCTCTATAGTGAATGATATGAGATATATACCTATAACATGATTTGAAATATATATTTATATAAAAATAAATCAACATGAGGAAAATATGATATCTTGAGTTAATCAAAGACTATGGGTGCCCTATACCAAACTATTATGTTCTTTTGATTACCATATCACGTATAGAGTTAACTATGCATGATGTCATCTTACCATTATAGTGTAGAATTTTCTGCGTCCACTATTGAAATGGTAATGTCCAAAGATTAATTGTCGTATCGAAAGGTTATAGCAGTTCCTAGGCTATAATGAGAACCTCTAGATACTATGACATTAATCTTAAATATATGTTCTATGGTCTAGATACATCTTACTAATTGGACATAGTAGATGTCTGGTCATCAGGTGCTGGGGGCTCATAAGCATTGAGACTTCTTCTCATGAAGTTCGCATTTGGTGATCTCTAGTAGTGAGATCATGAGAACTGACCTGCAAATAGGAACACCACATGTTTCAGGTGTAATTGGATATTCCTATCTATGATCATGTGTAATGGTCTCCTGACTTGAGATCATTACCAATGTATGTCATTTGATTGCGTACTTTGATGCAAGATGAAAACCATGGAGATGAAGTCGTGGTGAGGTAGTTTGTATCGGGTGCATCATTGGTGGCATGACATTGGTTGAATGGTAAAGAAAGGATTTGTCGCTTCCGAGTTATGGAAGTAATATATCTCCAGCCATGTTGATATGGATGTAAGTACCTTTATAAGACCATGGCCATGGCAGTAAAGGGTAAATCCTTCCAGTTAAATCAACAAACTGTAAAGTAATAAAAGGGAGATGACACGTGAGTGCGTCCTTCTTTATGAGATATTACAGACAAAGAGAATATATCACACAATGCATGTTCGTAGGTTGGTTGTCGCTACTGTGACAATCCTTATTTCTTCAAGGGCCATGATGGTTTTCTAGATCCTGCTCTTGGTCTGTGAATACTATCCACAGCTGTCAAAATAAGGGCCTAGAGGGTCACACACAGTAGCGTATTCAAGAATCTTCCCTATTCAGTTGAATAGGAGTATTGGACATAGTGGGCCCCGCCACAGGGGTCCAGGAATAGTCCAAAGTTAAACGATCACCAATGAAATAAAAAATTCATATTATTCAAGTTTAGAATAATGAGTATTAAATTTATTTATTAAATATATTTACGAGTTTTAGTAAATACATGAAAAAATATTAATTGACGAATATTAAATTATTCAAGGTTCAATTAATATTTATGGGAGCGAGGAGTCGAGATAATGACTTAATTATTATCATGTAATATATTTTAATATATTACAAGTAAATGATAATAATATTTATGACTCTTTTTAGTAGTCATAAATATCGTTGATAGTGCGTTATGTATTCGGGGTTGGCGAGGCGATACTGGGTATTTTAATTAAGCATTATAAATAGAAGAGGAGGGGAATTTTCCAAACACTATTCATGGAGCTTATCTCTCTTCTCCTCCCTCCCACATTCTAGAGAGAGATGCTCTGGATCCAAGGAGCTCGGATGGAGCTCTCTCTTGGGAATTGCTAGCGATGTGATGCAGTGGTCGTTGGAGCATCAAAGGCATCATCACAAATCCGCGCTAGCACCCGGATTATGACGAACGACGCTCCCATGGATTCCTTGAAGCACATCTGGACGATCTAGAGGAATTCGTCTTCAGATTCTTCAAGCAGCGATCGCCAACGACGAGCAGACATCATGCGCGGCTTCGAATTAAAACCGGTTATTTTACAGTTTAATTTTGTGCTTAAAATCCTCTACGTGTGGTCTTCATCTAAGACTGGGCTACTCTTCTCCGACGTCTATATGTTTACGTCGACCGTCGGTGAAAAAAAAATTAAAACCCACATGTTTAGGGCTTCCGTTGCATGCCCGGTTCTAACAACTATCACCCTGGAAAGGAAAATAATGTAGAATATGCATTAATAAGGAAAGATCATGGACTTATGCCCTAAAAGAGGATTTAGAAAGATCCTATATTTATGGATTTATTAAAGATGGATATGTAAATTACTACTAAAGGGGGAAAATCACTCATTTTTAAAATTATTTCTAAACCATCTTTATTAGATGAGATACAAGCCTCCCAATCTAATGATGAGAATTTTTAAAATTAAATTAAATCTATTATGGATGGATGATTGGAAGAATTCATGTATGAGGATGTAATTCATAAATTTAGAAAGAGGTTATGTGCTCCATCAACACTTGAGATTAAAATGGAACTATTAGATGATGTTCATATCAAAAATTTCACAATAATCTATAGTAGTACCAAGATGTATAGAAATCATAAGGAATATTTTTGGTGAGATAATATGAAGTAGGAAATTGTTGACTATGTGTCAAGATGTCTAGTTCTTTAATAAGTGATAGTTGAGATGCATCATCCCAGAGGATTCATGCAACCTCTACTTATTTCTATGTGGAAGTGGGATGACATTACGATGGACTTTGTCATAGGACTACCAAGGACGCCTAGAAGGAATGATGTGATATGGGTTATTGTTGATCATCTTAAAAAATCGGTAAATTTTCTTTCTATACGAGAATATTTTCCTCTTGATCACCTAGAAAAACTCTATATTAATTAATTTCTAATACTTTATGGTGAAATTATATCAAGTTTTTCTAATCAAGATTATCATTTTACATCAAAATAATGGATAAGTCTTTAGAAGGCTTTGCATAATGAGCTTCATTTGAGTACTTCTTATCACCCTCAAATTGATGGACAGTTTGAAAAGATGATTAAAACATTAAAAGAAATGTTGATATAATGCTCACTTGACTTTTAAGGTATGTGGGATCAGTATTTATCTTTTGTATAACTTTCCTATAATAATAGTTTCCATTCAATCATTAAAATAGAACTATATGAAGTATTATATGGTAAGATATGTCATACTCCAACTTATTGGGGTGAAGTTGGTCAAAGGAAACTTATAGGGCCAGAAATTATTAAAGAGAAAATGATAAAGGGAAAGACTATTCAGAATCATATTAATATAGCTCAAAGTAGGCAAAAGATTTATGCTGACAACCGGAAAAAGTATTTGGAATTTTGAGTGGGATATTATGTCTTTCTGAATGTATCACTATGGAATGGTGTCATAAGGTTTGATAACATAGGGAAACAAAGCCCCTTATACATCAAACCATTTTGAATTCTGGAAATAATTGGATATATATCTTACTGATTAGTAATGCCACCAAGTCTCTCTAAAGTTCGTGATGTGTTTCACATATCATTGTTAAAAAAAAGTACATGTCCGAACCAACACATGTACTCAGCCATGAAGAAATAGAATTGGAACCTGATTTATCTTTCTGCGAAGATCCTATCAAGATTCTTGACACAAGAGAGAAAGTATTGATAAATCAGACGACTCAACTAGTAAAAGTTATTTAGAGAAACCATAAAATGTAAAAAGAAACATGGGAACCTAGGGATGTTATGAAGAAGAACCACCCACATCTGTTTAAAAGGAAATATTCATGAAACATTTCAAGGAAGAAATTTTTGAAGGAGAGAAGAATATAACACCGAAATATTTTATGGTATATTTCTTCTTAAATAAATTCAATTTATTTGATAGTTTAAACTGCACAAAGAAACTATGATGCACTATTAACATGACCATTAGAATAGTATTGAGACCGTTAGTAATAGTAATCTGCCCAATAGAATAGTAATCTCACCTCTGAATGTATAAATAAAATTTAGGCATATTATAAATGAAAATATGATATAATTATATCATATAATAAGTAAATAAATGTTTTAAAAATGATAAATTAAGTGTTTATATTTTTGTAAAACATAAATGTTCATTAACAATATTATAACTAATATAATGATTTAAATGAAAATTTATTTTCCAAAAAAATTTAAAATATTAAATTATATTTCTCTTATGATTATAAGTTAATTTTATGATCGATTAATTAAATTTTTAAATTTTTATAAAATCGATTATAATTTTTAAATCGGCATTGTTCAAATAAATGATGATTTTAAATAAAAATAGAAATTTTTATATTATAAAATTTATTTTCATAATATGGAGTTAATTTTTGAATTATAAGTGTTGAAAAAAGGCTAGGGTTAATTTTTAGATTTTTTCTAAAATAGTTGATTTTTGTGAATAGTGAAATACAGTAATTCATGGTATATATATATTATAAGTTAAATACACTATTTATTGAGTCGTTGTTAATGTAAGAACCATTGTTTCGAACTCACATAAAATATTTAGTGTATTTAGTCACAATATTCATTTTTATTCATAGTATTGAGCCAAAATAATAAACCAATGAATAAAATAATAAAAAAAACACCCTTCTCATGCACTATAAATACCAACCCTCGCCACCCCTTCTCCTCACACCTCTAAATCCTTAAAGATTGTCTAATTTCTGTCCATTTTCTCTCTAAAGCCTCTCCCATATATATTGGTCATTATTTTCTCACCAAAAAACATTTCTAAGTCCCTTAAATAAGTTCTTAAGGGAGAATAATTCAAGAGGTAAAACCCTTAATCCTTCCCTTTCAATTTCATTTCTTTTATTTTAATTTATTTTATTATCCTTCCATAACCTACCATATCCAAAGTAATATTATAAATTTATTTTCTTATATGTATATATTTTAATTTTTTTATGTTAATGAAATAACCATCATCAAACCTCTTCTCCTCGCCCTTTTATTCTAAAAATGAAAATATCGTCCATGAGGTGACGATTTACCACCTTCATGAATGATGAGTTTTTGTTTTTCAATTCATCCTTAAAGGATTTTTCATAAAAAAATATTTTTATGGTTAAACCAGACTATAATTATTTATTACAACTTATTTTGTTTTTTTACTATAATTTGTACAAAATATTAATTCATAAGAAAAAACTAGTTTGTAATAATCGAAATTTCACCAAAATAAACTAATGTTCATCATTAAAATTTTATCTAATGAATCATTATAATACCTAGAAAAAAAAATGATATATAAGACCATTAAATGTACTATAAGTTCATTAATAACATAAAATTTCAATTATTTATAAATATTCCCATTTTACATGATATTTCGTACATGTATACAAGTGAACCAATCATGAAAACTAAAGAAATAAACACTCTAGAACAATAAAATTGAATCTTATAACTAATAAAAAAGGCCATAAGTGAACTCAATAGAATTATAATAAATCAAAAACTTGTTTAAGTGGTTATAAATTATATTATTAATGAATCTAATTTCATTATCCCATACATTAAGTACACGTGAAGAACACTTTCAGACATAAGGTATGGGATCCACCCCGAGCCTCTATTTTTCTTTCAGGTTACACTTTCTATCTATTTAGCCCACTTAAATTCTTAATTCCTATTATGTACTCCTCCTAAATTTTGTTTTTATGTTCTATATATATGTATCTATCTCAATTATTCTTTATTTAAAGATAAATATATATATTTTAAAAGTTTCTGGTCTCAATTCCTCCTAATAAAGAAACCTGATTAAAGGGAACTTCCCAATGTCAAACCCTTTTAAAGTACCATCCTTATTATATTTTAAGCCACAATTATTTTTATAAAATCACTAATTTTATCATGAAAATATTTCTTGGGTTTTTTCTAGTTTTATACAATCAATTATTCCTTTTCAATTTTAAATACTCTTTAATATTTTCCTTAAACCGCACAAAAGTGTCTCATTTTTAAAGTTAATTAAACACTCTTTTTACATGTTTCCACTTTATTTGGACATAATTTATCATTATTTATGCCTATTTTCACTTAGTAATTTCCATGGATGTTTTAAATCCATTATTTCAAGGAAATAAATTTGATATTTATTTTGGTTCTGCCTTATTCACCACTTATTCCTTGTGTGTGGTGTATGTATACTTCCTTTTTATTTATGGACATAATTCATTAAATATTTAATTGAATATACACTTTTCTTGTATTATTTATATGATTATTTTCATATACATATAATAATATTTACATATGGTTTTTTCTTTCAATGTTTTTTTAACTGGGGAAATATTGATACAGTCGGATTTTCTACTCGATACAGATATTTTGATAAGTCATGTTATTCAAGAATCAGAATAAATGAATGAAGAATGATTTATACATACAGTTATGGGTGGGGGACAATTATAGATATCTTCTTGATGCATTAACGGGTCTTATGAGACAAAATAATTGGTGAAAAACCCTTCGTGTTTGTTTCTAAGCAGAATCATAAGGGTTTTTACCCATAAAATTAAACCTTCTTGACAGTATAATGGTTCATTTTCCAGATACATGATGTCCAAATTAATAATTTTCTTTATTTATTATTTATTTATTACTTTCCTTGATATTTTCACTATGAAGAAATCTGTGGATTCATTTTCATTCTTATTTTATTAATGACATGTGTTTTTGTGTTATCTACCTTGAAATTATGATTAATACTTATTAAGTTTGCTTCACTTATTATTAATTTATGTAACGTACTTGAGCCTTAGCCCAGTTGGTAAGGACTCTGTAAGTGCATCCGGGAGACCCGGGATCAAATCCAAGTAGAGACATTATTTCTGGCACTGTAGTAGTACTGTAGCAGTACTGTAGTAGGTACTATAGCAGTACTGTAGCAAGTACTATAGCGGGAACTGTGCAGTACTATAGCAGGCACCGTAGTGGGAACTGTAGCAGGTACTATTTGGTGTTGTAGAATCCAGGAATATGCCCCTGTTTGGGCCTTCGAGCCACCGATTTGATCCCCGAGTCCTTTAAGGCCTTCGGGCCACCCAGGCCTTCGGGTCAGTAAGGCCTTCGAGCCACCTCACGGCCTTCGGGCCACCTTAAGTGATGATGCAAACCAGACGACCTATGAGGAACAAGCTCTACAAGGAGGATGCGCAAGGAGCTTTCACCACAGTAGAAGCTAAACAGATTGCAAGAATCAGAGGTTATGGCACCTGCCATCGGGACAAGCCTGTTCATGCACGGGAATGCCTAGCCGAACAGCCATGCGAAGGTGAAGAGATGATTTCATGATGAAGATGTTGGGGAGGAGCAGTTCCAAGTAGTTTGTCTAGATTGTATGTAATGTTTGAAGCCTGCAGGAAAAACAAATTCCTGTAAGGCCTACAGGCCATGTAATGCTTATGCCTATGGGCCTTGTAAGGGTTCCACTTCACCCCTTGAAAGGTGGATTATCAATAATCAATAAAAAATGAAGGCCTTTGGTCCATTGGATGGATGTAACCCTCACTCATAATTTTTGCTCAACCTTTAATTTTTCTTCCTTCCATAGTTTTTTAAGATGAAATATTTGAATAAGTATCAAGGAAGTTTTTTATTTTCTTTTGTTATGTTTAATGTATAATTACATATGTAATAAGGAACCATGTATGAATATAGTGCTGCAAGACTACTAAACCGATCAATCCTTAGTGATGTGATATCATATATATATTCCATTATAATAAAATAACCACTAACTATGGGATACTAGGGTCGGGGTTATTAAATTATAGATTAGGTTATAAATTCAATTACTTTTTAAAATATAAGAGTTTGAGTTCAAATGAAGTTTTAATTATCTTTATTACATTTTTATCTAAAATTAAATATAAAATTATGTAAATGTATGAAAATTTTCATAAATGATAGTATAATCAAAATATCATTAAAATTTTATCCAATTAATATAAATTAACTTTGATTCCTAGATAAATATGAAAATATTTATTGGTTCTCATGAAGTGATTACACCGCATAGGAAAAGTGAAAATTGATTACTTAAGTGATAAGAATGAGGATGGATAATGTGGTTCTTAAATTTTAGAGATAAATAGGATGATAAATAAATGGTTGTTATATATATTCATGAAATTTAAAATTATATAACAACTTAAGTATCCAAATGTTTTCCTAGTGCCTGTGTAATGTAAGAAAAGTCAAATTTTGTATCTTATGAATATAATCATGATATAAATGGTAATAAATTATATAATGAAATGTTTTATAGGATAATAATTTTACATAATAAATTATATGTATTTTAATAATTCATTTTTTAAAATTTAATAATATTATATTTATCCAAAACACTTACTCACTGTCGACGCAATGCTTATTCATGTAGGATAAAAGTTAAAAATAGAAATTTTGAATATTTAAAGTGATAAAGTTTATATTAGTTATATTATATCACTATTTAGAGAATAAATATTATAATTATATAATTATTTAAATATATAAAGTTTAATTCCATAGTTATCTATATATTTTTAAAGTCGAATTAGAAGATTATCCCTGAAAATGGCTTCAAATAATATTTAATGTTAAATATTATTTAAAAATAAATAAAAAAACAAAAAAAAAACTTATCTTGATTCATATTTTGATGAATAATGGTAAAATATATCTTATTTACTCATTTATGATCCATTTTCCACATGCTAATTTTATTATTAACCCTTAAATATTGAATATGTATGAAAATTTTATAAGATATTATCTATAAAAGGGGACTTATTCTAACCTTAAAAAACATACTATGCTTGGTTATATTTTAGTATTCTACCAAAATACATCTATAAAATCTAATTTCCACATTCATGAGGCTTAAGTCCTACCAAAAGTCCTTTATCAAAAAGTATTACAATCAATGTAGAGGAGATGTGTCAAAGAGCAAGGTAACGGTTCCCAACTCAATCTTTCCTTTAATATTTAAGATAATATTTCTATAATTTTTTTTAAAATTTCCCTTGTTTTTTTCCATCACTCAACATACAGGTTTTTAAAACCATTTTAATCCACTTTTTATGAGATATCACTCATTTACCTCTCAAAAAACCCTTTTTAAATGTACTTACTTTGTCTAAGTATATATTTCAAATTCCATGTCTTTTCTTTTTTATTTTCCACTTGCACTTTTAATAAATGTTTAAACATTTAAATTAATTTAAAAATATTTTTAAAATTCTACTATAATGTTTCTATGAAACTAAAACTTTTATTATTCATTATTTTAAATTAAATTATTTAGAAAACATTGTTCACCTATGGTGAATTTATACTATTTTAGAAATGAATAATGTTTTATTTCTCACTTAACCCAGTCATGAATATTCATAAAAATATATTTTATTATTAAATAAAATATTAATAATAAACCAATTTTTTTTATTATTATGAAATTATTATATAGTCATTATAATAATGATATTAAATGTAAACAATCAAAGTTGTTTTTTAGATTCAGAAACATGTCTATCAAGAAATATTTTTTAAAATTGTTACTAAATATTAAGATATTTAAATTTTTTTTCTTCTATAAGGAAGTAAAACATATAACTTAACAATTATTGCACTTATGGATTCATTTTAATAGGATCTTTGACTGCTATTTTTATTCTAAAGCTTTTTTGGCATTATGGAATCAACAATATATAAACAATTAATACAAGAAAAACTAATCAACTAAATAAATAATATATATTAATAATTTAATAATAAAGAATAATAATAAGTAAATAAGAATAAAAAATGTTTTTAATCATGAAAATAATTAATATAATTTTATTATTAAGTAAGTTAGATTGTGTATAAATCTATTCGTGACTACAAGTAAGGGGTTTATTTAAAATCATTACTTTAAAAAGTTTTTAAGTTTCACTCTTAACACTCTCATTAATTTTTTCTAAAAAAATTAAATGACATATTCTTATTAATATTTATAAATATTCTATTTTTTCATTTTCCTCAAAATAAATAATTTTTTAACCCATCCTTTTAAATTCATTAACTTTTTATGGGTTAACATTAATGATTATTTTTATGTGTTGAAATGAAAGATTTTATGTGCTTCGTTAATTATATGGTACTTGGAAAATGTATGTGATGATAGGTGTTCCGAGAATTATATATATCCCTAATGATTTGTGTAAGAACCCAGTTTTTTCTGCGAAAGACTTTGGAATATTCTTGATGTTATTCCAGAGCAGCGCCTTCATACGGCGTGCGATTCTGAGCCTTGGTGGGGACGGAATTAAATTTTCAGTGCGTTCATACTGGAAATGCAAAATAAACTGTATAACTCCTAAAAGGTGCCTCGGATACTAAATATGAGTGTACGGATGGTTCCGAAATAGGGTGTTTACCCTAGGAAGGACATAAATCATGTCAGTGTGGGGTGTTTGGACCCTCACCTGCTACCGGAACGTTAAACGGATAAATTAATTAATTGGTTTATTCCTTTAATGGTTTAACTTAGTATGTCTTAAACGGTGGCTCATATGGGAAAACAGAAGGCACTGTTGAGTTTGGAGTGTGTCGTTTACCCAAGTAAGGGTATAAGTTTTGTGGGCGCGTGCCGTCAGTGGAAAATTCCACCGAGGGCGTTTTTATAATTTGGCAGCCTCGGGTGTTGAGTTTAATAACTTTCAAACGGAAGCTCGGAAGAAAATTTCAAGACCTCCGTTGTGCTCGATAGGTGGTGTTTACCCAAGGGGAGGTTTAATCTTGACCTCACCAGGAGTTTTGGATGCGGGTTAAATTGGGGGTTTAATTAATTAAATTTTTAATTAAATTTTCTTTATTTAAACCTAACTCACCCCACCCCTCTCTCATTTTGCACCTCATGGCGAAGCCTCTCCCTCAACCTCTCCTTCTCCTCCTCCTCTTCCTCCGGTCAAGGCGGAAGCAACGGCGGAAAGGCGCGGATCATGCGGGAAGCGTCGGGCAAGCCCTGCAGGTAGGCTCGTGTGTATAGTTTTTAATTATCGCATCTCTTTTGAGCTCGTTTTATAACATTGAATTGTTGTTGAATCTGAAAACGAATCCCATTTATGCGTATTACTCTTTCTAAGCTTCCCGATGCATGTTTCGGTTTGAAAATCTGATTTTCAACGAGCCCGGGGGCGTCCGTCAAACATTGCAGGTTTTTGGGGTGTCTTGGGTGTTTTCCGGCGATTTCAGCCGGATCCAGCGACAGTCCGGCGAGCGGGTGCGGTGACGTCGGCGGTTGGCTGAGGCGGAGGCACTGGTCAGTGGGGCTCCCAGATGGCAGAGCGGCCAGGCACGGACGGCGGGGCTCCTATGTCGAGCGCGGTGGAGAGGGGGCTTCAGCGTGGGTGAGTGAGGGCGGTCGGGGGCGTGCGGCTCTGGCGGGGTCGCGGGGTCGTCGGCAGCGGGCGCCAGCAGCGCAGCGACGCGGGCAAGGATCGGCTTTGGCCGGTCGTTGCGAGGGAAGACCGGGGTCTACAGACCCCGGCTGGCCGACAAGGACCCACACGCTGCGGGTGTTGTTGGGAGGAGAAGACCGACCGAATGGCCGGTCTGGTTTTTAAAAATATATATATATAATAAAAAATGGTTTATAATAATATTATTATTTTTTTAATTATTATTATTATGAAAAATTATTTATACTTCATAAATCATCCGCTGGGCGTCCGTTTTGGGCACCGTCTGTGGCGACGCATCCCTTGAATTGAGGTGGACTTTTTGATATGGTTTCTGGGAATTTTAATTCCTGAAACGAGGGGCTCGGGGGTGTGGCATGATCATTAAGTGGATGGGTGTTTTTCAGGGAATCTTGTTTTGGACGGCGCGGACACATCCGATGTCCAAATTGAGCGCCGTCGGTGGTGTTGTGACCCTGGCATTGAGGCGTAGTTTTCCAGGATGGCTTTGGGCATCGAAACCGGAGTTGAGGCGTGAGTCCCACTGGCCGTCTTTCGAGCTGTACGCATTGCTTTATAACTTTTTCATCGGGCTTTCATTCAGGGCATGCGAGGAGTCGATTCTGGGTGTTTTTTCGAGGGCATTGCAATGGCGCAATCTGACTGCTTTAATTTCTCATGATGGTGTGGGCCCCACGGGGGCCGTTCTAGGAGTTGGCGGTGATTTCCAGCTTTATCACCGGGTGTCCGTTTCGGACAAGTGATTAGTCAAACTTGTGTACTTTTTAGAGAGGATCGCAATGGTGCGATCCATTCGTTGTGTTTCGGGACCGGGATGCGGGTCCCATGAAGCACCGCTCGTGTGCAGTGCGCCGGAATGCATCTTTTTCTCCGGATATCTGCTTTACTCAAGTGAGCAATCCTTTTGATGTGTTTTCCCGAGAGGATCTCAATGGTGCGATGCTCCCGACTGTTTTCAGGGTCGAGGCTCAGGATCACGGGATGTCATTCGGGCGTAAGGCGGTGTTGGCGACTTTTCCATCAAATATCCGTTTTAGGCGAGTAAATATCCTATCTCGCATGTTTCTCCGCGAGGATTACAATGGTGTAATCTATTCAGGCGAGCAGAGACTCTTATGCGATCTTATTAAATGCGGGAGCAAGTAAGGTGCTTTGGTGGTGGTTTGCCCAACCGTGTTTGTAGCAGACCCTTGGCGTGTGATCGCATGCACCCACGTGTGAGTGAAGTAAATGCTTGAAGAGATGTGGTTGGCAGTGCCACAACCATTGAGGTGGAAATTTGGATTTGTTATGTTTATTCCCTTTACATTGACATCGGGTGTCGTGTGCACGATAGCCTTTGGGTTGGAAACGTGGTATACTCTGGGAGTATACAAGAATGCTTGGAGGTACATGTGGTTGTTTGTACCTGAGAACGTTTGTGCGCTTGGTTGGAGTTGACTTGGGGTCACACGTCATGTGGGCCCCATGTGTGTGTCGTGTTCTACTTTACATAATTTTGACCTCTCGCGACGTAGACGGTCCCTTTGTTCTCGTTTGTTGACCAGCAGGGTTGAGTTTTCCCCTTGTTCTGTTCTCGATGGTTTGGACGACAGAATTGGTTTGGTTCCTCTGTTTCTTCAGCTGTGAGGGGTTTCAGTACCGTGCCCCTTTCACCGGACTAAGTCACCGTTTACGACTACGTGTTCTCGTATAGCATGGGTGTTTTCCCATTTTCTAAGATGAGTTGTCTCAGTCCGCTTCGACAGTGACTCAGTGGATTGGAGTGTGATCCCCTTGAGAGGCCCGGGGAGTTTCTCTCGTTCCTTCGTGTTCCCTGGTGGATTTCTTGTGGAATCTATGTGACCAAAACTTTACGCGGTCACCGATCCTCTACCCAGGAGGTTGTTTCCAGCAGGGCAGGCCAGGAGGTTGTTTCCAGCAGGGCTGGCTAGAAGGTTGTTTCCAGCAGGGCTGGCCAGTGGGGTACCATCCAGCAGGGATGGCCAGAGGAGTACCATCCAGTTGGGATGGCTAGTGGGGTACCATCTAGCAGGGATGGCCAGAGCAGTGCCATCTAGCAAGGATGTCCAGTACAGTAGTGTTCATCGAGCAGTACCATCCAGCTGAGATGGCCAGAGTGGTTATGGGTTTACCTCCAGCTAGACTAGGAAGTGGTCCCCGATGCCGGGTTTACCTCCAGTCGGGCTGGGAAGTGGTCCCCGATGACCGTTCCGAGCCTCCCTCCAATGGAGTTCCCTTTTATGGGACTGGGCATTGGGACTCATCGATGACTTCAACTGGGTCTCCCTCTAGTGGATTATCCTTTTATGGGACTAGGCAGTGTGGCACTCGTCTACTCTTGTCGGGTCTCCCTCCAGTGGGAACCCGTCGACTTCCAGGGATTACCCTCCAGTGAGGCTGGGTAGGGGGTTTCCTATCTACTTTGAGGAGAACTCTTGACTGCGGGGCAGTGAGGAGGTGTGGCTTGATGTTCCCCCAGAACTCTCAAGTACTAGGGGCACTTCCCCACCGAGATGCGTCCTTGTGACACGACTTAAAACTGTGTGGGCGACTCAGTGGCACCCAAATCGGATAGTTTTGAGGTGCGGTGATTTGAGCCCTTGACTTGCAGTTCAGGGAAGATGTGCAGGATGCCGGGCATCGATGGTGTTTACTTTTGGGACAGTTGGCAACTCACTTTCTTGGGCTGAGCTACGGGATGGAGATCCCCTTACGATCTTTTTCGGGCTTCTTGATTGAGCATATGGATATGTATATACCTTGTTCTAGTACCCACTCCTTGGGTTTTGGTTACTCTCCCTCCAGGAGAGGTGAACATGCGTGGGGTATGCCACGTGCTTTCCGTTTCTAGCTTCTCGTGGTTGGATGAGTCTACTCTCCTGCTATAGGTAGCGAAGACTCTACGAGAAGTTCATCTTCTCAATGTTTCCATATCCTTGTGTTTGGACAAGTCTAATTACTTTCTCTTATTGGGATGAGTTGAAATATTTACTGTACTCTTTACTGCACTTTCGGTTGTACACTATTACATTTCCCTTGTTCGATCTACTGCTCACCCTTTGGTACCTCCTTTGTTGCTCCCTCGAGCCATCGGGGTATCCTACTGAGTATTCTTATACTCACCCCTTCTTGGGCTTTGCCTGCACTTGCTGTGCCCTTGAAGACGACAGACAGGATGGTCGTGACTTCAGCGGAGCTTAAAAGTTTGTGAGCTTAGACCATGTGCGGTGGTCGTAGTCAGGTTCCAGGTGTGGGACTCTCCCAGCTGTTTTCTTTTTTTTTCATGTTTCCGGGGTTCTGGAACTTTTCGGGTTGGGTGTGTGTTTTTCCCCTTTACTTTTTAGTTTACCTTCAGCACTTGCTTTTTACTTTTAGAGGTCGATCCACTTTGTGGTTTATTTATAGTAGTTGGTACTTTTATTTTCATTTCACTCTGCACTTTTGCATTGAGTGTGTTGTGTGTGTGTGTACAGGTTCTTAGGCAAAGGCCTCCATGAGTGGTTGTGCCTTCGGCGCTGGTCGCCAACCCCTGGCCTATGGAGGCGGGCTTGGGGTAGTTGCGGATCGAGCCCAGGTAGGGTTGGGTTGTGACAAAGTGGTATCAGAGGTGGTTCGTTCCTTGGGACGTTGTTCAGACGTCCCAAAAAAGGAATTGGTTGGGATATAGGGAAACAGTGTTAACGTGTCTCAAGAGTGGCTCTCAGGCCAGGGAGTCCAGTTATGGTGTGGCGGCCGACGTATCCATTCACCAGGACCCTGATAACCCGCTTGTCGACTCAGCATGCTGAGACACTTGTTGCAGGGAAAATTGGTTTGTGCATGACATAGGATTGAGTCTTTGACTATCCTTCTTGAGTCAGCTCCACATTTTTGTTATTGTTATATACATATATACTAATCTGACCGCGACACTCCTTGATAATATTCAGGATGTCTCTGCGAAGACAGCCAGCCAAGATACCAGCTTTGGTTCATGACGACGACCCTGTGAGCTACGAGGCAACAATCCAGGACCCATTATGCGAGCCCCTTTCTCTGGGTGGTCTGGTAGCAGCACCCCCCCTGTTTAGTAGAAGACAGCTTCAGCAGAGCAGACTGAGACTGAGTGCAGGTTGAGTGCACTCTGTGAGTTCCAGCAACAGAGACCGCTAAGGTTTAGTGCTGAACCAGAACCTCAGGTCGCAGAGGTTTGGCAGGAGATAGTGGTTCTCCTTTTCAGTCTTGTACAGACGCCGACAAATATTATGGTGGCTTTGGCCACCAACCTTTTCGCAGAGTAGTTGGGCGTTGGTGGAGTCTGGTGGCTCAGTTTCTTGACAAGTCGTCACTTTCATGGGGCGACTTTTAGTTTTTGTTTCATGAGGAGTTTTGCCTCTCCTACTTGTGCTCTGTTCTGATTCAGAAGCTCCTGCAGTTTCAGCAGGGAGGGATGATGGTGGCCGAGTACGCGGCTAGTTTCGTAGCCCGGACATGGTCCATGACAACAACATCCGAGTGCGAAAGTTTTATCGGGGTCTCCGCCGAGAGATTTGTGTTGTCATTGTACCCTTGGGAATTTCCACATATGTCGGGGTGCTAGAGCAGGCGCTGGTGATAGAGAGATCCCTATCACGTTCTAGAGTTGGTGGTGGTAGCAGGCACGACAGAGCCGAGACGTCTGCTGCAGCTAGCAGGCATCAGCTAATAGAACCTCGACGCATGTGGTTTTCTGATAACTGGACTCAGTGGTGTGGTCGTACTCCACAGTGGCGTCGGAGGGCACCACGGCATCCCAAGGAGATCCAGTGTTATGCTTGCGATGGGCAAGGTCACTTGGCACGAGATTGCCTTACCAGGCATGCGGAGAGCTTCGGGCAGGTAACAGGTGTACCACCGCAGTAGAGGCAGCGTCATGATCGTAGTAGCACCCAGAGAGGTGGTGCTAGTAGAGGATCGGGAGGAGCTGGTAGTGGGGGATGACTTTATGAGGTCTTCCCGTCACCACCGGGTAGTCCAATTCAGGCTCCAGGAGCTGACAGTTGGGACCACGGACAGTCGCGAGCTTTGGATGTCTATGATCCTGCAGAGCATGAGGTGATAAGATGTATTCTCTACAGCTCTTCTACTTTTTGTAGTAGAATTGTTAGGCTCTGTGTGTGAAATTCTTTTCTCCCTGCTCCTTGTTTGTGGTGTTACCAGGGTGATGCGGGGTGTCGGTGTAACCCTATGTTGGTAAGGTAAAAAGGCGTAGGACATTTTTTTTAGTCAATGGTGTTGACTCCTTCGCTTCTGAGCGTGTAAGAGGGTCTTGGTTGTGGGACATCGACTGTGAAATCTTGCGTGAATAGATATCCTTTGGTGTTTCACCATATGGATGTTCTGAAGGAGGGAATCACCGGGCCTTGTTCTAGGTACGTACGGTGATTCCATTCGTGGCGTGTGATGTAGAGGTTTTATCAGGGAGGTGAGCTACCCTCAAGGTCCTTTGGACCATTTGAGAACGTGCTAAGGGATGGAGAGGTTCTCTACCGCCTTGACCTAAACCCAAAGTTTGGAGTGGGTGCACGAAGTCTCCCTTGTGACTCACCCAAGAAGAGGTGTGTGTGCTCCTATGCACGTCATTGGCGAGTGAAGACCTCACGTGAACAGATAAAATCCTTTGCTCTGTGTGCGGTGATGTAGAACTGTGCAAGAGTTCTTCTGGGTACGGGAGACCCAGGTGCGGGTTTAATACCCTGAGTTTTTCCCTGGATTTTCTTTTTGAGGAGGAAAAGCTTGAAGGAGGGAATGATGTAAGAACCCAGTTTTTTCTGTAAAAGACATTGGAATATTCTGGATGTTATTCCAGAGCAGCGCCATCATACAGCGTGCGATTCTGAGCCCCGGTGTGGCCGGAATTAAATTTTCTGTGTGTTCACACTGAAAACGCCAAATAAATGACATAACTCATAAATGGTGCTTCATATCCTAAATATGAGTGTACAGATGGGTCCTAAATGGTGTGTTTACCCTAGGAACGACATAAATCATGTCGGCGCGGGATGTTTGGACCCCTCGCCCGCTACCGAAACGTTAAATAGATAAATTAATTAATTGTTTTATTCATTTAATGGTTTAACTCGGTATATCTTAAACGGTGGATCGGATGGTAAAATCGAGGGAATCGTTGAGTTCGGAGTGTTCCTTTTACCCTAGGAGGGGTATACGTTTTGCTGGCGCGGGTCGTCAGTGAAAAATGCCACTGAGGGCATTTTCGTAATTTGACGGCATCGGGCGTTGAGTTTAATAACATTCAAACGGAAGCTCGGAATCAAATTATGAGACCTCCTTTGTGCTCGGGAGGTGGTTTTTACCCTAGGGGAGGTTTAATCTTGACATTTCCAGAGAGTTTCAGATGCGGGTTAAATTTGGTGTTTAATTAATTAAAATTTTAATTAAATTTTCTTTATTTAAACCTAAATCACCCCACCCCTATCCCATTTTGCACCTCCTGGTGAAGCCTCTCCCTCAACCTCTCCTCCAACTCCTCCTCTTCCTCCGGTCAAGGTGAAAGAAACGGTAGCAAGGCGCAGATCATGCGGGGAGCGTCGGGCGAAGCCCTGCAGGTAGGCTCGTGTGTATAGTTTTTAATTCCCCCATCTCTTTTGAGCTCGTTTTATAACATTGAATTGTTGTCGAATCTACAAACTAAGCCCATTTATGCGTATTACTCTTTCTTAGCTTCCCGATGCTTGTTTCGGTTTGAAAATCCAAGTTCCGACTAGTCTGGGGGCGTCCATCAAAGGTTGTGGGTTTTTGGGGTGTTTTGGGTGTTTTCTGGCGATTTCAGCCGGATCCAGCGGCGGTCGGGCAAGCGGGCGCGGCAGCGTCGGCGGTTGGCTAAGGAGGAGGTGCTGGTCAGCGGGTCTCCCAGATGGAGGAGCGGCCAGGCACGGACGGTGGGGCTCCCAGTTCGAGCACGGCGGAGAGGGGGCTTCAGCGCGGGTGAGTGAGGGCGGCTGGGGGCGTGCGGCTTTGGCGGGGTCGCGGGGTCGTCGGCAGCGAGCGCCAGCGGGGCGGTGACAAGTGCAAGGACCAGCTTTGGCCGGTCGTTTTGAGGGAAGACCAGGTTCTACGGACCCTGGCTGGCCGACAAGGACCCACATGCTGTGGGTCCTGTTGGGAGGAGAAGACCGGCCGAATGGCCGATCTGGTTTTTATAAAATATATATATAATAAAAAAATGGTTTATAATAATAATAATAATATTATTATTATTATTATTGTTATGAAAAATTATTTATACTTCATAAATCATCCACAGGGAATCTGTTTTTGGCACCGTCTACAGCGACACATCCCTTGAATCGAGGCAGACTTTTTGAGACGGTTTTAGTGAATTTTAATTCCCGAAACGAGGGGCTCGAGGGTGCGGCATGACCGTTAAGTGGACTGGCGTTTTTCCGGGAATCTTGTTTTGGACGGCACAGACACATCTGATGTCCAAATTGAGCACCATCATTGGTGTTGAAACCCTGGCGTTGAGGCGAAGTTTTCCAGTATGGTTTTGGGCATCGAAACCGGAGTTGAGGCGTGGGCCCCACTGGCCGTCTTTCGAGCTGTACACAGCGCTTTATAACTTTTTAATCGGACATCCATTCGGGGCGTGCGAGTAGTCAATTCTAGGTGTTTTTACGAGGGCATTGCAATAGCGCAATCCACCCACTTTAATTCCACACGATGGTGCGGGCCCCACGGGGGCCGTTATGGTAGTTGGCGGTGATTTCCATCTTTATCACCGGGTGTCCATTTCAGACAAGTGATAAGTCAAACTTGTGTACTTTTTCGAGAGGATCGCAACGGTGCGATCCGTTCGTTGTGTTTCGGGACCGGGATGTGGGTCCCACGAAGCACCGTTAGTGTGTGGTGCGCGGGAATGTATCTTTTTCTCTGGATATCCGTTGCACACAAGTGAGCAGTCCATTGGACATGTTTTACTGAGGGGATCGCAATGGTGCGATGCGCCCGACTGTTTTCGGGGCCGAGGCTTGGGATCACGGGACGTTGTTCGGGCAAAAGGTGGTGTTGACGAATTTTCCATCAAATATCTGTTTGAGGTGAGTAAATAGCCTATCTCGCATGTTTTTCCACGAGGAGTACAACGGTGTAATCTGTTTAGGCGAGCTGAGCATCTTACGTGATCTTATTGAATGCGGAAGCAAGTAAGGTGATCCGGTGGTGGTTCGTCCTACCGTGTTTGTAGCGGACACTTGGCGTGTGATCGCATGCACTCACGTGTGAGTGAAGTAAATGCTTGAAGAGATGTGGTTGGAAGTGCCTAAACCATTGACGTGGCAAGTTGGAGTTGTTACGTTTACGCCCTTTACGTTGACGTTGGGTTCCATGTGCATGATAGCCTTTGGGCTGGAAATGTGGTATACTCTAGGAGTATACGAGAACGCTTGGAGGTACATGTGGTTTTTTGTACCTGAGAACGTTTGTGCACTTGGTTGGAGTTGACTTGGGGCCACACGTTGTGTGGGCCCCATGTGCGTGTCGTGTTCTTCTTTACGTACTTTTGACCTATCTCAACGTAGAGGGTCCCTTTGTTCTCATTTGCTGACCAGCAGGGTTGAGTTTTCCCCTGATTCTGTTCTCGATGGTTTGGATGATAGAGGTGGTTTGGTTCCTCTGTTTCTTCAGTTGTGAGGGGTTTCAGTATCGTGCCCCTTTCACCGGACTACGGCATCGTTTACAACTACGTGTGCTCGTACAGCGGGGGTGTTTTCCCATTTTCTGAGATGAGTTGTCTCAGTCCGCTTTGACAGTGACCCAACGGATTGGAGCGTGATCGCCCTGAGAGACCTGGGGAGTTTCTCCCATTCCTTCATGTTCCCTGGTAGAGTTCTTGTGGAATCGGTGTGACCAACACTTAACATGGGCACCAATCCTCTACCCAAGAGGGTTTTTTCAGTAGGGCTGGCCAGGAGGTTATTTCCAGCAGGGCTGGCCAATAGGTTGTTTCCAGCAGGGCTGGCCGGTGGGGTATCATCGAGCAGGGATGGCCAGAGTAGTACCATCCAGCAGGGATGTCCAATGGGGTACCATCCAGGAGGGATGGCCATAGCAGTACCATCCAGCAGGGATGTCCAGTACAGCAGTGTTCACCGAGCAGTACCATCCAGCCGGGATGGCCATAGTGGTTCCGGTTTTACCTCCAACTGGGCTAGGAAGTGGCCCCCGATGCCGGGTTTACCTCCAACTGGGCTGGGAAGTGGTCCCCGATGATGGTTTCGAGCCTCCCTCTAGTGGAATACCCATTTACGGGACTGGGCATTGGGACTCGTCGACGACTTCAGCCGGGTCTCCCTCCAGTGGATTACCCTTTTACGGGACTAAGCAGTGTGGCACTTGTCGACTCTTGTCGGGTCCACCTCCAGTAGGAACCTGTCAACTTCTAGGGATTACCTTCCAGTGGGGCTAAGCAGGGGGTCACCTGTCGAATTTGAGGAGATCTCTCAACTAAGGGGTAGTGACGAGGTGTGGCTTGACCTTCCCCCATAACTCTCAAGTACGAGGGGCACTTTCCCCACCGAGACGCGCCCTTGTGACGCGACCTAAAACCGTGCGGGCGATTCAGTGCCGCCCAATGTGGATAGTTTTGAGGTGCGGTGATTTGATACCTTGACTTGCAGTTCGAGGTAGACGTGTGGGATGCTGGGCATTGATGGTGTTTACTTCTGGGACTGTTGGTGACTCACTTTACTGGGCTGAGCGACGGGATGGAGATCCCCTTACGATATTGTTCGGGCTTCTTGATTGAGCATATGGATATGTATATACCTTGTTCTAGTACCCACTCCTTGGGTTTTGGTTACTCTCCCTCCAGGAGAGGTGAAAACGCGCGGGGTATTCCATGTGCTTTCCGTGTCTAGATTCTCATGGTTGGACGAGTCTACTCTCCTGCTATAGGTAGTGAAGAATCAATGAGAATTTCATCTTCTCACCATTTCCAGCTTCTTGTGTTTGGACGAGTCCACTTCCTTTCTCTTATTGGGTTGAGCTGGACTCTTTACTGTACTCTTTACTGCACTTTCGGTTGTACTCCTTTACTTTTAATTTGTTCGATCTACTGCTCACCCTTTGGTACCTCCTTTATTTCTCCCTCAAGCCTTCGGGGTATCCTACTGAGTATTCTTATACTCACCCCTGCTTGGGATTTGCCTGCACTTGGTGTGCCCTTGAAGATGACAGACAGGTTGGTCGTGACTTCAGTGGAGCTTAGGAGTTTGGGATCTTGGACCGCGTGTGATGTTTGTAGTCAGGTTTCAGGTGTGGGACTCTCCCATTTGTTTTCTTTTGTTTACCTGTTTCGAGGTTGTGGCACTTTTCTGGTTGGGTGTATGATTTGCCCCTTTACTTTTTAGTTTACCTTCAGCACTTGCTTTTTACTTTTAGAGGTCAATTCACTTTGTGGTTTATTTATAGCAGTTACTACTTTGCTTGTCATTTTACTCTGCACTTTTTCATTTAGTGTTTTGCGTGTGTGAGTACAAGTACTTAGGCAAAGGCCTTCCCGAGTTGTTGTGCCTTCGGCACAGGTCGCCAGCCCCTGGCCTATGGTGGCAGGCTTGGGGTAGTTGCGGCTCGATCCCGGGTAGGGTCGGGTCGTGACAATTTGGGTAATTATTTTATATAGAAAAAATATATTGTAAGTGACTAAATAATTTATTCCATTGTAAGATTTATTGTACGAGTGATTGTAAAAGGGGATTATGAATATGATGTACCAATAAATATTAATGAATATTTTATTTTATTTATGATTTTATATGAGTTTTTGTATGTAAATATTTTATCAAATAAGTTTATTTCATCATTTTATATAAGTTTATGATCTTTTATTATCTCAATTTTTACTATTTAAAGGAAAGAAATCTTGGTTTATCATATATATAAATGGCCTAAGAGGTTTTAATTTTTTTATACACCTTACTAAGGATTTTATACTCATCCAATATTTTTAAATTATTTGTTACATGGTTTAACGATAAGTAGAAATAATAATGATTTAAAAGTTCCAGTTATGGTGATTTTCCATGAAATAAAAATTGTATCATTTTAAGAACTTGTTTTTGTGGGAAAAAATTTATACTAAGTGTAAGTGTGGGTTTTTTGAAGTAAGGAGCTCTCTAATCATCTAAAATCTAAACATAAAGGTATTTGGGGTGTAAGTGATGAAATAATGTGGCAAAACATGTAATTATTGGGTGGTTATATTTATGCTATTATAGTTGGTATCAAAGAAATTTCTAGATAAATTTAGGTTTTAGGATATTGGGTTGGAAAAATAGTATATACAATTTTTTGATTATAAATAGGTTTTTAGAGTGATAAAACACTACTTACTATGATATTACCATGAGAGAGTTTTTGGTAAATATAACCATTTTGAAAATTATTTTATCTAATATATAGCTATTTTTGAAATTTGTTCAATAGAGATAACCAGGAGAATAAATTAGGAATGAAAAAATATGATAATACCCCTCAAAATCAACAACCTAAAATGATATGGATTAGAGATGAGAAATTTTTTATATTTTAAATAAATTAACATAGGCTATAAATATTAGTACTAATGATATGGGGAGACAAACTTCTATAAAAAATAATATTTTAATAGTGTATAATTCTATATGACAACATCCTCTAAAATTTTCTGGGACATTAGATATAGTGGTTTATAAAGGATCAATAAATTCTTTGGAAAATATATTTGAGGTTTTGAGTTGTTTAAGGCATTAGAAGATAACTATTACAGTTTATCATTTTAAAGGCGAATTTTATTAGTGGTGTTTTAAAATTAAAAATATTAATGAGAATAATGAGATTGATATAATAGAATGAAAGTTATTTAAATATATTTTTAATGAAATAAAATTCTTAAAGTGATTCAGTTTAGAATGGAAAGAAAGTTTTTGGGAGTTTAAGGAAAGGGAAGGGGACTTAGTTACCTATTATGTAGAAAATTTTACAATATTGGCAAAGTGTAAAAAAAAATTATTAATCATGAACGTATTATTGGTCTAATTTATATAGGTTTGGAACCATTCTTATGAAAGGAATTAGTCACTTGTGAATTTTATGTTATGAGGATATTGTTTCGTGTGTGGAGAAGTTTGAGATTGAGTTTATCGAATCCTATAAAAATAAAATTCTTAAAGATAATAAGTTAGTAATTAAGAAATATATAGAAATTTCTTGAATGAAAAAACTAATGGTAATAGAAAGCAATTTTTTTTATACAGTAAATATGGTAAAAATTATTGTATTGAGTATCTTATGTGGTCAATTAAGTGTACTAATTGTGTGAAATTTCTATATATGAATCTATATTTCTATGAAATAAATAACAATTATGAGAAAATATAAATTTTTTGAACTAATAAATTATCAAGGTGCTCTGTTGGGAGTTAAATGTTTTAATTGTAGTGATATGGGCTGTTATTCATTCCAATGTTCTCAGAGAAAAATTTTAGAATAATATCAACAGGATCATAAGAATAAAGTTTTAGTGAAAATAAATTTCCATTTTGACTAAATATAAGGAAACTAACAATGATATATAAAATGAGTTAAATGATTTACTAAAATTTTTTACCTTATATTTGGAAATAAAATTCAAGATAAGATTAGGATTTATGGATTTTAAGAGATTTTGAATATTTGTTATTGTAGGAAGGAATTATTAAGTAATAAGACAATAAAACTTTCTTAAAGGTTTATAAAGGAATTATATGATTGAAGTTTCTACATAAAGGGTTTCAAAATAAACGAAGTATTATTATTTTTACTTGTTTTTAGATTAGTTAAAATTTAAAAGATATAATTTATTTAAATAGTTGATGATGTAATAACCTTGATTTCTTTTATGTGTTCCCTTTTTATGAATTATCTTTTTTAATAAATAACATTATGTTATTTATATTGTGAGTATAATATAAAATAAATGAAAATAATTTTTTTAATAATATAAAATGACATATTAAGGATGAATAAATTCTATAACATCAATAAAAGTACAATGGGACAATAAAAAATAGTAAATGTAAAGACTATAAGATTGAAGTATTCATCGTTAAAGTTCCCCATGAGAATAATTATATCGAAAATAATTACATAAATAAAGAAAATAAGTTGAAATATGGAAAAAATTTAGAATATAAAATGATAAAATGGAATGTATTATTAGATAATTTTGTAAGGTTATATATAGGAAAAAAATGTAACCATTGAAGACAGTCGTTATATATCAATTGGAGTAGTTGTTATAGGTAGTTGTTATATGATTGTTGGGGTTACCATCATATGATCCCTAAAATAAGAGTAAAGATATCCATTATATGATTATGTAAATGTAATATGATCAAATATATACTCATCTTCTATGATAAAAAAATTATGATTATTTCATGTCAGAAAATATGTTTTATTTATGGCTAAGTATATTCCTTTAACATTATTAGTTATGTTCATTAATTTAAATAATTAATTAATTAATATTTTTTAAAAAGAAATTTATTTTAATTATATAGATTTATATTTCTATTTATAATGATATTATTATAAATAATTTAATCAAGGTATGAAACAATAATTTTATATTTCATTTGAAAAAGAAATATTTTTTGTTCAAATAAATATATTATTTTAATATATAATCATTTTTTCAAAAAAGATAAAATTTAATAATTATATATTCATTTCACTAAAATTAATTATATATTTTTAATATTCATATCAAAATTGGGGGAAGGTATTTTTTTAAAAAAATTATAAATAATAAGAAATAATAAAAAGTAATATATGTGTTATATAATTTCAGTTTTTGATAAAAATTATTAAAAAAGATCATAAATGATATTTTTAAATCAAATTATGTTTTTTAAATATTAGAAGGATTTTTTTAATGTGAAAATTCAAATTCAAAGTGTTATAATTTGAGTGATACATTTTCATTTGAATTATTTTTAAGAAAATAAGAGTTTGAATTCAAATTGAATTGTATTACTTCTTAATTTATAAATTTATAGAATATTTCATAAAAATGGTAAATATATGAAATTTTTGTGAATATTATATATATATATATATAACATTATTATTTAAAGTTTGAATAGTTAAATTCTATTTTATTAGATGATGTGTAATAAAGTTAAATTTCTTTTAAAATAGAAGAGTTTGTGTTCAAATGAAATTTTACTTTCAATTATAATTTTTTATCTAAAATGATATAAAAAATTATATAAAACTATATAAAATGTATTAAATTATAATAAAATAAAAATATTATATGATTAGCATATAATTAGTATAAATTAGTTTCAATGTCAAGAAAAATATGAAAACACTTATTGGTGGTGACATAATGCTTGTGTAGCATAGGAAATGTAAAAATCATTGGTTGAAGTGATGAGAATGAGAATTGGGAAGGTGATTCTAGACTTTGAGAGATGAATATGATAATTAATAAATTATTTTTACATATGTACATGAATTTTAAATTTATATAACATGAAAATTATCCAAATATTGACTCAGTACCTATGGAATGTATGAAATGTCAATATTCTTATCATAAAAATGTTATAATGACACAAATGGACATAAATAATTTTATTAATAGTTTTATATGATAATTATATTTAATAATAAATTATATTTAAGTTATCAATTCATTTTTAAAATTTAATAATGAGAGAATTATCCAAAATACTTATGCAGTGTTGACATGACACTTGTACAAGCAGGGGAAAAGTCAAAAATAGAATTTTAAAGTATATAAAGTGATAATATTTAGATGAATTATATTATTTCATGCTTTTTTAGAATAAATATTACATCTATGTATTTATTTAAATTTTTCAAGTTGAAATCCATAGTTATCTAAATATTGTTAAATTAAAATTCCAAGATTAAACCTGAAAATTATATTAAATGGTATTTAATATTAAAAATAATTTAAAAAATAATAATAAATCCTAAAATATATCTTAAGTCGTGTATGGATTAGTAATGATCCAAAATATTTTCTATTATCTATTTTTGATCCACTTTTCAATTATAACTTACATTATTATCTCTTAAATATTTAAATTTATGAAAATTTTATAAAATATTGTCTATAAAAGGGGACTCATTATACCCTTTATAAAATATATTTATGATTTTATATTATAGATAAAATTACCTCTTTTTAAGTCTATAGACTCGGTCTAACTAATAAAACTCAAATACTAAGTTAAGGGTTCCCAACTCAATATTTCTTTTCCTATTTAAGATTCGTTTGAATTATAAATATTTTAAAACTTCTCTTATTTTTCCTCCATAAATATATCTACATGTTATCAAAACCCTTTTGATCCATTATTAATTATATATCACTCATTTACTTCTCATTGATCCCTATTATTAAGTCATTACTATATCAAAGTATGGGTTTCAAATTCCATGTTGCTTCTTTTCTATTCTCCTCTTACCCTTTTCATAATATAGGTAATGTTTAAAATTAATTTTTAAATATAATAATATAATTATACTCTAAATTTTTATGGTAAAAAACTATCCATTTGTATTTATTTCCTTTTAAACAATTCAAAAAACATCATTCACCCGTAGTGGATATACGTCACATAAGTGAATAATGATGTTTTAGATTTTACTTAATCCTCTCAGGAATATTCATAAAAATGGATTTCATCATTGAATATGAAATTATTAATAAACTAATGTCATGTTTATGTATATTTAATTATAAAATAGTCATTATATTAATGATATTAAAAGTAAATAATCAAGGTAATTTTTAAACTTCTAAAACAATCCTACTGAGGAAGATTTTATAAAATTGTAACTCTTTATTATTAAATTGAAATATTTCCTTCTAAAATTAAATAAAATATATAAATTGACACTTTTATATCTTATGGAGGGATTAAACTAATATATTTGTCCATTATCATTATAATGAATATGTTTTCAAATTGTAGACTAAATAACCTTAAAAACCGATACAAGAAAAAATAATCAAATGTATAAAAAATTCATGGTAATAAATGAATTAAATTGAATAGTATAAATAAATAAATATTTGAAATTAAAATAATTTCTTTTATGAAGATATATTATGTAATAAGTTATATGAACTCGAGCTAAGGAGTTTCTTTAAAACCATTACTTTAAAATATCTTGAATTTTTTATCTCAACTCCTTCCTTAAGGCCATATAAGAATTTTATATCTCATATTCTTATCAATATTTATTAATAATATATTTTTCAATTTTATTTTCCTCCCAATAGGGAATTGTTAAACCATTATTTTAAATTCATTATCTATTTATGGGTTAACTTTAATTCTTATGTCTGTGTGTTTTATTCATGATATGATACTCAGAAATGTTATATAATGATTGGTGGTCTCAGAATTATATATCCCCATAATGAATTGAGTAATTATTTTTATCTATAGAAAATATATTGAAAGTAACCATATAGGTTATTCCAATATACTATTTATTATAAAGGTGGTTATGAATAAGATGTCCCACAAAACCTTTATCGATATTTTATTTCCATTATTCTATACTATGAGATTATTTTATGAAACTAATTGATCAAATAAGTTTCATTTATTTTTGAATAGAATTTTATGATCTTTTATGATCTCAAAGTTTAACATTTTAATGGAAAATTCTTATATGGTTTGTCATGTATTTTAATTCCCTAAGTGATTTTATTTTTTTCCCCTTATTGTTATTTTTATACTCATACAACCATTTCAAAATATTTTTATGGGGTTTAAGGATTAGTATAAATAATGAAAAAGTAAAACATCTAGTTATAGTTATTTTTTACTTGAATAGAGAAAGAGTATAATTCTATGATATATTTTTTTGAAAAATAATATATACTGAGTTTAAGTGTGGGTTTTATGATTTAATGGGTTTTCTAATCCTCTAAAACTCTTAACCTAAAGGTATGGTGGATTTAAGTGATTAATTATTATTATAAAAAAACAAAATATTTGGTGGTTATCTTTGAGCTATTATATAGGTGTTTTATATTTCTTTAGTCATTTTGTTTTTAAATAATTTTTAACTTCAAACTCTAAGGATTCAAGAATTTGAAAGGATGTGAGGTTGGTGTTATTGCCTCTCATTGTTAAATTATGACTATTTTTCTCCCATTATAACATCTTAATTATTTTCCTCAATTCATTCAACTGGTAAATGATATAACCAAGGGATTGAGTAGAGAATGGTGAGTGATTCTGTAACGACCCAGGTTTATGGAATGGGTTAAAATCCAAACCCGGTTTGAATTTTTCAACTAGTGGTGATGATAATCTTTTTTTTATTAGAACTCAATTACAAGAGATATATTGGACTTAAATGGTGTTTTTGGGTTTTTTAGAATCTAGTTGAGTGCCTCGGGTGGTCAAAAGGGTTTCGAGAGCTTTAGAGACTTAAAGTCCTGGTTTTTGGGAAGCAACTGCAGGCGCACGGTTTAGGGAAACCATGAGAGTTAGGATGCACAGCCGTGTGGATGCATCTGCATATTTTTATAAGGTTTCTACACAATTTGAAAATGGTTTGAAAAAAAATTTTGGGTGGTCGTGTGGGTCTGGAGATCTCAGGTACTGTCTTCCACATAGTTGTCACGTGGTTTAGAAAACTGTACTGGTAAACCATGTGGCCAGTGCTGGGTAATTTTTTCTAATTTTTTCTTTTTCTTATTTATTTCCTACTCTCCCTCTTTCTTCTTTCTTGTTCGTGCATAGTAGGGGGTGATCCTACCATCTCATCCTTCCACCGAATTTGATTCATCTCCTCCATCCAACCACCATTCTTCGATCCGTCGAAAGCTGTTGGATCGTATTGGTAAGGCTAACCTCGCACATACCTCTTCTTCTTTGATCCTTCGTATTATGGACTTTTTTTCTATCTTAAAAAATTTCAGGTTTTAATATGGAAACTTATATCTACGTCGATATACTTTTAATTGGACTACGATATCAGACGTGCCTAAGCCTACGAGTCTAAGATTGGTGGTGCATACCTTGTTTTGTGTTTTATGGAATTTTTGGTGGCACGACCTTTGGAATGTTTTTTGGTATTTTTATCAAGACCCCATTATATATACTATTTAATATTGAAATGATTTTGAGACCCATGGGATGTTTTTAGGCATACACAATACCTATTTCCTTGATCAAGGCCGGGTTGGAGGTCGTTTCTCCCTAGGGTATTTTGGTCAGGGTGCCAAAATAGTTTAAATTGAATTGTTTAATTTAATATGGGTTGATTAAATGAATAGAATAATTTAATACCTCCATAATGACTTGTTATATTGGATAGTTTGTGCAATTAAATCTTATTAAATTGAATTTCTTGATTAAAGTGAATTTTTTGAATTGAAATTATATATAATTGATGAATTGCATGTGATGTGACCCAAGGGGTTATGATGGGCATGGCCCAATATAAGGTTTGGATGGCATGTCCATCAGTGTTGGGTGATTTTGATCACTGGTTGGACATGGATCAGATTTTATTGAGTGGTTTGACCATAAAATTGGGCATCATGGACATCGGATTGAGGCGGTGAGGCCATCAAGTTGGGTAAGGCCCGTGATATTTAAATGGAATGGACATCGGAATTGAATGACATGGTCATAGGGGCATGAGGTTTCATATATGGAGTGTCTTAGGTTTTTATTTGGTGATTGCCTCTCAACCATGAAGGTCAAACCACCAATTAAGTTGTGTGAACACAGGTAGACTCCATGATGATGTGGTTTTTACCAATCGTGTGGGTAGAGGCCCCTGATAGTTATGGTTTAGGTATTTATAGTTTGGGTTTTCTTTCCATAGAAAGACACATGGGAGGTGAGGAGCCTTTTGTTGATAGTGATGAGGCTATCGGGTTGGGTGATAAGGCTCTCTATGCTTGAGGCCATGGGACTAGATATTTATTTGAGGATAGACATCGTTATTCCTTCAATTGTCATGTCATAGGCTAAAGTGAGCTTTTATATAGGGTTCCATGGGACTGGGGCACTATTGTTTGGTAGTGCCTTCAGTACATCGATAGTTTGAGACACGAGGTGTGAGGAGGCACGTGGTGCTGGGATATATGATTGAGGTGGAACCTAAGGATTCACCAGGACCTTTTGACTATAGGGGTACCTCGTTCCATGGTCCAAGGACTCACTTTTATTATGAGATTTTGGTGTTGGCCGAAGGAGGTGATACTCCATATTGGCTATTGAGCACCACTAGAGTTTGTTTTTATTACTATACAGTACTGTTTACTTTTCTTAGATATTATTATCTTTTTAAACACAGATACTAGGTACACACTATTGGGTGGTATCTTTCTGAGATTCATCTCACACTATGCATAGGTCATTTGGGACGCGTGTAGACTTTATGGATTTACGTACAGGTAAAGGATCATCTTCAGAAGCTGGATCATAGTGTTGTTTCGCATGGATATTTGCATGGACCTTGAGGTTATGCCTAGCTAGAGTTTTTTTCAGTTTCCTTTTAGTTTAATCATGATTATTTTTTATGTATCTATAGTTGTTAACCATGGTATCCCTTTTTATATTGACATGTATGACATGTAATGGATGAATGCCTTGTTGTTTTAGTAGTGTTTCCAAGTGGAGTTTGGAATATTGATCTGTTTACTTTCTGTTTCTATAGTTGTTTCTACTTTTCTTTCATTTTTTATTGATTTTGGATGTGCTTCTGCTCTGTGGATATGGTTCAAGTCTACTAAGTCATTTATTTCCTCTACTTATCTTATTTTTCTCAGACCAGTATATTATCTATTCTCAGAGGGTATAGCCTCCCCCACTATTTTAATTTACACCCTCGCTTCTAGTTGGATGCCTTTGGAGTTTGGGGAGGTGCACCTAAGGCCAGTGGTACCCAGAACATTAGCAATGTTCGGGTGTTTGTTCAGGTCAGGGATGCTACAAATGGTATCATAAGTGTTTCTCTTACCTCTTTTCTTGGTATTAATATTTCGGATTATAGTATAATGGATATAGTTTGTTGTCAGAATTGGATTTCAATATCGTTCTTGGGTTCTTGTAGCCCCATGTACGAAGGATGGATTGAGTTACCTTGGGTGGGTTATCCTATTTTTATTTTTCTCAGATTATAGTTTATATTATTTACACCTTGGTGGATCACTTGGATTGTGATGACTATTGGTTGTGATATGTGACCCTTCACCCAGTGTGGTGAGGGAGAATTGGACCTTGGAATAGTAAGGCAGGGTGTGGTTGTTTGGATTTTTATAGGCACATTTTTAGAGTATTTCAATTTCATATATTCATGTATGCTTTGTGAAGTGATAATATCATGTGAATAATATCAAATTCCGTTTGAAAATGTGAAATGAAATGTTTTAAATGATTTTGAAATTTGAACTATGATATGACATGATTTATATATATGTTTGTGTGAAATTGAATGTGGCATAAGGAATGGTCCTGGATCATATAGGATAAGGAAGGTTCTATGATTCAGATTATTTTTATCACCATGATTGGGTGACTCAGTCATAAATTTGTGGAAACATGGTTGTTAGGATGGGCATGGAACGAGGATTTTGTGATACTTGGATCTATTGAGGTTGGGTATGGAGGTTGTTAGGTGGGTGATGTTATAGTGCCACAGGGGTATGATCAAGTTCATACCCCTGAGGGGTAGGTAGAGCATGAGCTGTAGGTATAGGCTCAGGGGAAGGATCAGGTTTAGGATCTAGTTCAAGCAGGGAAAGTGTTGGGTTTGACAACATTCTGGTCGTGGCTCAACGAGTATCTCTGATCTAGTCTGGTATGTGTTTTTCAGGGTATTGATAGAGGTGCTCAGGGAACGTATCCCTCTATGGATTATATTACTTGGGAGTTCCAGACACATAACCCACCTCTTTTATAGGGTGAGGTTGATCCATAGGCGGCTGAGAACTATATAAAAATCACGTAGATGATTTTCGAGTTTCTTGAGATGCCTTTAGGGTGGAAGGTCAATATCTCGACATATATTCTTAGAGGGATAGCTAAGTGCTGGTGGGATGTGTAGGTTTAGGCTCACATACATGAGGGACTAGCCTGGAAGGAATTTGAGGATAGGTTCTTCGAGCACTTTTTCCCTGATATATTGAGGGTGAAGAGAGCTTGGGAGTTCTTGATCCTTCAGTAGAGTGACATGTTTGTCATGGACTATGAAACTACTTTCACTAAGTTATCTCACATTGGACCAGGTATGGTAAGCGATGACACCTCGAGGGTGATGTGATTCAATGATGGCTTACGGCACACTATACAGGTGTAGGTAAACATCTTTAGGTTGGCCTCGTTATTAGAGATGATGAATCATGTGCTCATAGCCAAGGGTAACCTAAGGGATAGGTCCCGTTTGATCTAGTCGGAGGATTTAGGTGATGGTTTAAATGGCAGGAAATGAGGTCAAGATGAGTTCCAGTAGGGTGGTTAGGCCAAGGACACGGCTAGACCACCTCATAGCAGTTCAGAAATGGTTTTCTTTCAGTGTGGGAAACTAGGGCATGTCTGATCTCAATCTGATTGGCCTCAACAGAAGTTTGGCGCATGTGGGAAAGTTTTTCATCTTGATAGGTTCTGTAGGAATCCTTCTTATGTAGCTAGAATATTGAGAACAAATTAGGCACATGCTTTAGAGATCGGTACCAAGCGAGGGTAGCCTAGGTTCTGCTGCATGCAGAGGATGTGGAAGAGATAGTGGGACCCATACATGGGGTTAGTGGCTGGGGTATGGTACAACACCTATAGGAGGATAGGCTTCATATAGCTATATGTCAGGCCAGTTGCACACCATAGAGCTGCTAGGGGGTAAGAAAGATGGAGAGCCAACGACAGTCAGAGGTACACTGTGAGAATGGTCATAGTTTGTTTTTTCTTTTATTTTGCATGGCCTATTGAGGCATGTTCGTTTTGGCATGGCCTATTAAGGCTTTCCCATTTTGAGTGCACGAGGTGTACAGATTTTATATGAAATGAACAGGTGTTGATCAGTGTTTTGGTACCGTCTCAGGTGTGTGAATATATATATATATATATATGAGGTGATTAGAATTAAGAGAAATATTGGATATGTGTCCTGAGGTGCCTTGGGCATCGGGGCATCTGAGAGATACGAGATTACTTGAGGTTCCTTGGGTATCAGGGCATCTGAGTGATGCAGGGTTACTTGAGGTGCCTTGGGAATCGGGGCATCAAGGATGTGGGTTTGTGATTGAGGTGAAAGACACTTGGTTTTTTAGATCATCCATGGGATGTGGTACCTCATTGTGTCATGGGTTTCATAAGCTCGAGGTCGGCACCGATGTGGTGCGGGATGTGATTGGGTGTCGGGATCAAAACAGGATCACCTGATGAGTTTCAAGGGTGTGATTCATCACAAGAGGACCATGGGTATAGAAATTGTTCATTGGATCATGATTGATTTGAGTTACAGTTGGGTTGATATTGGGTTAGACAATTCCTAAGGTGAGGAGACCCTTTGAAGAAGTTGTCTTATACCCTTGATACCAGGGTAGTCTAGGTTGTTGGGATAGGATGGGTATGTTTGGTACCATCTATTTTTTTGTTTTATAGCTCGGAGGTGTGATATGTTAAGGTGGGGATATTATAACAACTCGGGTTTATAGAATGGGTCAAAATCCCCACCCAATTTGAATTTTTCAACTAGTGGTGATGCTACTTTTTGTTTCATTGATCAGAACTCAATTATGAAAGTTATGTTGGTGTTAAATGGTTTATTTTGGGTTGGTTTGGAGGCTATTTGAGTTCCTTGAGTGTTTAGAATGGTTTTTGGAGCATTGAAGACCCAAAGGCTAGGTTTTTGGGAAGCAACTACAGGCACGCAATTTAGGGAAACTGTGCAAGTTAGGGCCCACGGTTCTGTGCATCTGTAGAATTGAAAAGAGTTTCCACGTGGTTTTCACACCATTTGGAAAACCATATGGGGTGTTTGTTTAGGTCTAGAGATCTTAGATAGTTTCTTTCACACAGTTTCTGAACAGTTTGGAAAACCATGCGGGTAAATCGTACGGCCAGTGCTCGGTAATTTTTTCTAAATTTTTCTTTTTTCTATTTATTTTCTACTCTCCCTCTTTATGCTTCTTTGGTCATGAATAGTAGGGGTTGATCCAACCATATCATCCTTCCACTAGATATGATCCATCTCCTCTATCCAACCTCCGTTCTTCGATCCTTCAGAAGCTACAAGATTGTATCGGTAAGGCTAACCTCATACATACCTCTTCTTCTTTGATCCTTCATTTTACAGACCGATATTTCCATATGAACCAATTTTTGGGTTTAAAATGGAAACTTAGATCTATGTTGATCCACATTGATTGGACTTTGATATCAGACATTCCTACACCTACGAGTCTAAGGTAGGTGGCTCATACCTTATTTTGTGTTTTTCAGACTTTTGGGTGGCTTGGCATTTGGCACGCTTTTGGGTATTTTGGGAGAGACCCTATTATTTTTGTTGTTTCATATTGAAATTATCATGAGACTCATGGGATGACATTTCAAATTCCCAATACCTATTTCACTTGATCAAGGTCGGGTTAGAGGCCATTTCTCTTTGGGATATTTTGGACGGGGGTGCCAAAATTGTTTAAATTGAATTGTTTTGATTTTAAATGATTTTTTAAATTTAATATGGGTTGATTAAATAATTTAGAGGAATTAATGACCTCTATACTAAATTTTATATTAGATATTTTATGTGATTCAATATTATTAAATTGAATTTCTTGATTAAAGTGAATTTTCTAAATTGAATATACATATAATTTTTAAATTGCATGTGATGAGACACAAGGGGTCATGATGGGAATGGCCCAACATGAGGTTGAGATGGAATGGACATCAGGAATGAGTGATTTTGATCATTGGTTGAGTGTGGCCCAGATTTTCTTGAGTGGTTTGACCACAGGATTGGGTGTCATGGATGTCAGATTGAGGTGGTAAGGCTGTCAGGTTGGGAAATGACTGTGATACGTGGATGATAAGGCTATCAGAATTGAGAGACATGGTTGTAGGGGAACAAGGTTCCATAGATGGTGTGTCTTAGGTTTTTATTTGGTGATTGTCACTCACCTGTGATGTCCAAAGCACCGATTGAGTCGTTTGCACACATGTTGACTTTGTGATGAGGTATTTTTGACCACTCATGTTGATAGAGGCCCCTGATATTTGTATTTTAGGTATTTATGGTTTGGGTATGCTTGATTTAGAAAGTCAAGTGGTAAGTGAAGAGAATTTGGTTGATAGAAATGAGGCTATTGGGTTGGTGGATGAGGCTCTACATTCTTGAGGCTGTGGGCCTAGATATTTATTTGAGGACAGACATCATTGTTCCTTTAGTTATCATTCCATAGGCTGATGTGATCTTTTGAGCAAGGGTCCATGGGACTGGGACACTATTTTTTGTTTATGCCTTTAGTACATTGATACTTTGATACATGAGGTTTCAGGAGGCATGTGGTTTCGAGCTATGTGATTGAGGCAAAACCTAAGGGTTCACCCAGACTTTGTGGCTACAAGTGTACCTTGGACCATGGGCCAAGGACTCTCTTTACTTATTAGATTTTGGTGTTGGCCAAAGCAGGTGATACTCCTTGGTGGTTGTTGGGAACTATTTTAGGTTATGTATATTACTACATAGTAGTGCTTACTTTTCTTATATATTCTTATCTACTTAAACACATATACTAGGTACGAACCTTTGGGTGGAATCCTACTGAGATTCGTCTCGCACCCTGTACAGGCCCTTCGGGACACGTGTAGACTTTATGAATTTATGTACAAGTAAAGTATCAGCTTCAGAAGCTGGATCACAGTGCTATTTGGCATGGATATTTTCAAGAACCTTGATGTCATTCCTAGCTATATTTTCTGTTTAGATTTTTTTTACCTTTATCATGCTTATTTAATATGTAGCTACAGTGGTAATCCATGGGCACCCTTTTTATATTGACATGTATGACCTGCTATGGATGCATACCTTGTTGTTTTAGTAGTTTTTACAAGTGATGTTTGGCATGTTGATCTATTTACTTTCTTTTGCTGTAGTTGTTTCTATTTTTATTCTACTGTTTATTGATTTTGGATGTGCTTTCGCTCTGTGGGTATGGTACGAATTTGCTAAGTCATAATTTCCACTTCATGTTATATTATTACGCTTGGACCAGTATATTATCTATTCTCATATGTTATAGTATCTCCCACTATTAATTTTTACACCCTCTCTGCTAGTAGAGAGCCTTTGGCGTTCGGGGAGGTGCGCTTAAGGCCAGTGGCACCCGACCCATTAACACTATTCAGGTGGCTATTCAGGTCAGGGATGCTATAGATTCAATACCATTTGAGTGATCTTGGTGCTCTCTCAATTAAGGATTGTCTTTTTTAATTTCCATAAATTCGGTGAATGTACATTGTATTTGAGTATTCTTGGGTGATTTATACAATCACATTATCATGTACTATAATATCATGAACCACTGAGTCCACCTGGTCGGTGGAAATCCAAGTCATCACAACCCCAATACCACCTCTAATAGGACAGGGGCTAGAAAAAAGCACTGATAAGTTATAATATAAATTGGATTCATTTTCCTAGTGTACTTGTACACACACACACAACAGTATTCATGAAACAATGCAGAGGTATAATAAGAGAATAAATTGAAATATAGAGTAAATCATGCATGTAATTCCTCTAGAGAGTACAATAGAGTAAAAAATAATATAGCCATAGTTTAAGGGGAAAAATACACACCACACCAAAAATAAATTCTCATCCTAACAAAAAATAAAATAGAAAAAATCTGAAAGAGTCCAGCTTCTAATATCCAAGACCGACCAACATACACGACCTATTCACCTGAGTATCCCTGCACTAAAATGAAATCACTATTGATATGTCTATCATCTACATAAGACATGACACTTGCTGGAAAATACCATGTTGGGATGAGTATATACATACCCAGTAGGATGTCCTAAAAACTAAAGAGGGGACAATATAAGATATGATAGAAGTAGTCATATCATCCCAAATCATAAGGGAAATTAAACCTAATAAGATGAATATATATTCTCATAAATAATCCTAGATGAGAGATAATGGGGATCTCCATCTCACATCCTAGCCTAATATAATTAGATTTCTTATAACTCTAATGGTCCATTATCGATGTCTAGCATCTGTCATGTTTTTCTTAGAAGGTCATATGGAGGGATCGCACCTCGCCACTACTCCACATCCTGTGGGGGAACAATATCCAATAGATGATCTATACCCTATAATGTTAGGGGGATTCCACTATGTAGATAGTGTACCCACTCCCCAATTCATCAGGGGGTGCCTTTTAAATCAGGTTGGACCCACACCCTAGTATGATAGGGGGTTCTACTTTGTATGTATTGATATAGGATCAACGACCTCATACATCTAGGGGTTTCACTCAATAGGTAGAGGACCCATGCCATAGTATCATAGGGGTTCCACTCGGAGGGTTGAGGAACTATTACCTATTACAATAGGGTGTTCCACTCAGTGGGTAGAGGACTCACTCCCTATTACAATATGATGGGTCCACTCAATCTGTGTACAGATTATGGGGGACCTATACCCTAGTGTGACTAGGGGGTTTCCAACCTCGGTCTTACTTTGATAATCATTCTGATTCAATGTTACTGGTTCAAACATTATTGTAGAAGTGACTCACTATCAAAAACATCACATCATATCTTTAAAACTACCATGAAGTCTACCATAATTTTCTATATGGAAAAATAATCAGGATAGACTAATCATGAGCTAAAATATGAGTCCAAACATTGAGATACATGAGTTGTAAGTCCCTAAGAAAATTACACATTGTATATCAGTGGTCACATGACATGTGACCTCACCTGGAATCCTAATTTTATCCTCTCCAACACACACCTTCAATGGAAATGTTGCACTACATGTCATGTAAGGTTACTACATGGCATGTTTCAACCACCTGGGGAATTTCCATGTTCTCTTAGTTGGGACCATGTACTTCGGGTGATTCTTGTGCACCTGATTATGTCTGGGTACCAAGCCATGCCCATGTTCCCCTGGTCCAGTATAACATACTATGTTTTTAAAATGAGACACTATTTTTGATAGCATACATGATATGCCACATCAAGTTTAAGTGAACAAATAAATATTTTTTTTAATGTTACCATTAAAACCTAGTAATTAGAATGGGGAGAATGAATATTATTAATTGAATTATGAAAATATTGTTTACATATGTATATATAATTAATTATTTGGTGAAATTTTAATTATAAAACAATGTAAAAACCTTTTTAAAATAAATGGAAATGTTTTTCTAGAAAACTATTTAAATGTGGACAAGTGTGTTTTATACTAATAAATAAACAAATCACTCTTGTTGAATTATATTAATGAAATATACATATACCAAAAAATTCAGTATCCGTTCAGTCCTAAGAAAAAATTATATAAAAACTAGATAAGAAAATTCAAGGGTTACAAGGTATTATTACAAAAATGTGAATATAGCACACCACACATATATACATCCACCATTGGAGCACAATTTTTTGGGATCCTAAAAGACCACATTGTGTCCATTTTTGTTACTGGCTTCTTTGAAAACACATGTGTCACTTGATCTTCCTCCCTATATTCATGGGAGATTACCAAATTTATTTGAGTAAAATTGTAGATACACTTAACCAAACGAGGTAGGATTATCTAAGGTACATTCCTTGTTCTCATTTTCAAGGCCTTCACAGTAATTTCATAGTCAGATTCAATCCATAATGTTTTCCAATTATATTGGACAACATATCCAATTTCATACACCATATCCAATAATTAAGCTTTATAATCCACCCTAATTATAGTATAATGATAAAAAAACCTTTAATGAAACCACAGTGTGTGCAGAAGAAACCTCCAAAACCTAAGGGCATAGGCATTCTAGATGATACACCATCAACATTAAACTTAATACATGAGTTGATTCAAGAAATCTAACGAATGAATTTGATCACTCTGGGTTTTTTTCCAACCTATTACACCTAATAATATGAGAATATCTAGGTCATGAAGAGTGTTTTTCATACTTCCTATTTATATCATGGATGTTGCATGGACCTCCTTGTACAGTTTCATTATTACCATGAGAACAAATAGATGTTTACCATCAAATAGATTTACATTTCGATCACTCCATATAGATGAAATAATTGATCTAATTGCTTTTTATAATAGGTTTAGACTCTGGTCATGGTAATTAGCTGTATAGATTTTCTCCATGAGTTCATTAAGCTGTATTTTTTTATAAATTCTTAGGATAAACATCAAGATTATGTAATCCTATAATGAATGGGAAAAGACACAGTTCAAGAATAGATGATTTATTTCTTTATTTTCTATAAAATAGATGTTATAGGCAGAAGTAAGGTGATAACTAGACTTTTTAATTTGAACTTGTGTGGGAAATATATGTTTCCAGATCCTCCATAGTAGGAGAAATATAGAAGGATGAATAAAGGAGGTTTTGAACTTTATAAGACATCATGGTGACTATTTGAAACCACTGCATTCCAGTTTTTAAAACTCCTTGACATTGAAGTTTCCATATAAATTGTATTTCCATATGAGGGTTTCGTAATCTCGGAAACTCTACCTTTGAATTTCCATACTGTTTTGAGTAGGAATAAAGCTATCAAAGTTGGAAATTTGTGATAAGAAATCATAAATAAACATGTGTGGGGCCCCAGGGAAAATGATGATAATATCTTGCATTGGACTATCAATCTAGGTAGTATTCCAATAGTTAAGGGCGGATCCCCTAGTCACTATCCATCTTTATCATAAATGATTTTATTAAAAGGGTACATGATGGAAGCCTAAACATAGAATGAAAGGTAATACTTATAATCGTTTAAGAGTCTCCCTTTGAACCTATTTGATAAAAAGTCAGAGGAGTCATCACAATAAATCAATCTCCATGTGAATTTCCCAATGAGACTATCATTTAAAATCTTGAGATCCTTAATTCCAAGACCCCCCAAATCAATGGGATTAATACATTATTTACATGCCACAGTGACCAGCTTATTTTCATAAACTAAATCAGTCCATATGAAGTTTCTTATCATCCCATGAAGCTCATTTATGATGATTTTGGGACATCTATAAAGTGAGAAATCCTAAACAAACTTATATGTGATCACATAGTTAACAAGGCATTCCCTTACAGCCTGATACGTGGATTTTCCTTTCCACTGGGCCATTTTAATTACAATCATAGAGCGTATGTCTTCCAAATAATGCCTTTTCACCTTACCCCAAAATAAATGGACACCAAGGTAATTAAATGGGAGGGATACTTTATTAACTCCAAGACTTTTAATTATCATTTTTTTTCTTACCAATCAAAAAATCATCACTAAAGACAATAAAGGATTTAACTCAACTTATGGCACACCCAGCAACTTCTTAATAATGTACAAAGAGGCCCTTTATAAGGCCCCAGCCTTAAACATTACTTAATCTTGAGTTATTTCAATAATGCACATTGAGAATCTTTTTAGGTTTAGAGTTTTAGAGAATTAGATCATAAATCATGCATTACATTACATATTTAAACAAGGTGGTTACATAAAAGATAGTATTCTAATTTCCCATCAAAGGAGACATATTTAAAATAAAACATGGATTCCTTCGTAACACTTCATCGTCACTATCAACAAATCATGTACTTTTCCCTTGACCTGTGAAAAATATTTCAAAAACTTGGGATGAGCATAAAAAGCTCAGTAAGGTATATAAAAATACGGAACGAAAACATTAGTCCATGTATACATAAGAATCAATGAAATCATACTTTACTCATAAAATATAATAACTTTAACATACCTCATCAAATCATGAATAAATCATAGAAATCATAAGACATAAAGGTAACTTGAGGCATTCATAACATTCTTACGTAGGGAGTAACCCTCATGGTTACGTTTGGAATACCCATCACAGAATATTCCCTAAATCTCTTCAGAGAAACCCTAACGTTGAACTCCTTCGCATTACCCAATTCATTGGAGAGCTATATCGGGCTCACTCACCCTTAGTTTATCATTTAACCACCTTTCTTCATAAATAATGTCCAAGAACCATAACATAATCGTACCATATAAAACATGCATAAAGGAAACATAGCATTTCTACATTTCAATCACAAGATATCAATACAAAACATTGATATAAAAACATTATCAAAACTATTTTCAATACCAAAATAAAATAAAAGTAAAACATGGTATTTATTTTTATTTAAAAAAAATATGGCTTGGAGAGGAATCCGAAACTCAAATAATGGTCACGGCGGTGGAGAATTCGTTGTTACCGCATACGTAAGACAAAAACATTCATTTTTTCATTTAGTAAAACGCTTTGTATAAAAAGATTCTTTTTGAATAAAAGTAAAAGTCAAAAGGGTTTTATACACCATATAAAATAAAGTTGCGTATAAAACAAAATATGCCTCAATGAATGGAGATTGAGAAGAAGTCCCTTACCTCATGTCCAACTTGACTCGATCGTTCTTTAATCTCCTGAATAACAAACTTGAGTTAATTTCTACTTCCTTAGGAACTTTTTTCAAGTTCATTATTCCTTTTATATCACTTATTACCATGTTATGAACACTTTGTAATTATTTAGGTTAACAACGGTCGTTTTGTCAATCATTGGTACTTGAGTCAAAAATAAACTCCTTAAAATTAAAAGTTGTTCATGTGGTAAAATATCCATTATATCCAGAATTTTATTCATGATTTAGATATCATATATATAATATATATCTAGTATATACATTCATTTATAATATTACATAACATTTAGAGGTAAGAAATGAAATGCACCGTTCATGGAGACGGTAAGTTGTACGTACGCATGAACGCTACTTTAATTCCTATTTCGTATCTAATAGAATGGATTCATAATTATATAAAGGTATATTATAATTCCAGTATAATATCATATATAATATCATTAACTCCATCCTTTATATGTCCCACATATTGCATTAACAAATCAAATAACTTTGAGTGGGCGGTAGTCCACACTTCCTAAAATGAAATTATCGTGTTTACCCATAATGGAAACCATAAAGGTATGCCATAAATGAAAAATACAGAATCATAAGGAAAAAATAAACATAATACATATCATATATAAACATACTGACATCTTAATGGACACATTTAAAGGTTTTAAAATAATATTAAAAAATCAACGTTTCGTGAGGCAGAAATTCGTCATCCACGGAAATAGTATGTTCTTTAGCCATTAGACGTAGGTGTGTGTAAGTGTAGATCGAATAATTCTTATAACAACATCCTAGTATATTTAAGATACTGTTGTTTCTACAAAATAATGAAATAAAAATATTTTAGGGGGTTGTAGAAGAAAAATAAAACAAAAGAACATTAGAGAAGACTTTACCTTTAAATCGGGTAAATCCTCTTGGTTTGAACCAAAAGGGTTTCTTGAAGAGCTTTTTGCCTAAGGTAAGGCTTCTAGGATAAAGAGAGGGATATTGGGAGCTTATTTGAGTTGAGTTTGGAAGATACAAAGGGCTTGAGAAGTGTGATATATGGGTAGTAATTGGGGTCTTTTAATAAGGGAGAGGATGGGCTCTTTTGGAAATCTTGAAACTATTATTTTATTATAAAATGAAATTCGTCTTATAAAGCTCCAAAAATCATTAAAGTTGAGGATACGGTGGTCCATTCTCTAAATAAAAACATCCAATAATAATTGGACAAGTTTTGGATATTATTGTAAACATTATTTTCTTATTTATTTAAATCATTCATTAATGACGTAAACACTGCATCATCATTGTGTCATAAATAATTTTTTTTATTTTTTATGTCTAAAAATTATAAAAAATTTACCATGATGTAGGAAATCTTTTTAGATTTCTAATGAATATTTATAGTCAAAAATATATCTTATATAACCCCATGTAATAATTTTTTTAGTAAAATAATACATGTTTGTGATATTTTTATTTTTAATTTAAATAAAAAGTATTAATGTCATTATCTCACTCAAGTGGATCCATGGGGTCCCACAAATTGACCCATGGATTTTCTTGGTCGGCCATGACCTATCCAATAAGGTTAGGACATGTGTCAAGATATTTATATATTTTTATAATATCATTTTTATCTTAAATTACACTAATTACCTCTAATCGCGGTTAACAAAACTCAAAAGTTACTATTCACCAAAAAATATTTTAATCCCATTGAACCAAATTTTACTTAATAATGATAACCATGTTTGTTAGATTTTTTAAATTCAATACACATAAGTGGTAAACTTTCATTTAAATGAAAAATTAGTTTGTTTAACTACCACTTAGTGGTTTCACTATTCATCAAAAATTGAAGTTCTTCAGAAAAATACCAAAAAATCACCCTAAGCTATATTTGATATTCTGAATTCAAAAATGATTTCTATTTTGAAAAATTAAAAACATATAAGTTGCATTAATTAATTTTATAATTAATTTCCATTTTCAAAACAAATAGCGTGTTTTTAAGAAACAATATCTATCAAAAGACTGACACTTTTTTATGTCCAATTTCAAAGTGATATTAATTCCAATGAACACCATTGGATTAAATGGTAAAAATATATTCTAATTAAACTTTAAAACCAATTAAAAAGATAATATATCCTTATAAATAAATTATATTAAAAGTGGTTTTGAATTAAAATACAACATTTTTCACTATTCATTAAAAAATAAACATTATCAGAAAAATACCAAAAATTTACACAAAGTAAATTTTGATGTCCCAATTCTAAAGAAGAATTTTATTTGGTCTAATAGAATGTATATGAGTGACCAGAAATATATTTAAAGAGGGTTCACCATTGAACATAGCAACCCCATTAAAATAAAATTAATACTTAATTCAAGAAATATTAATAAATATGAAAATGTATTATTCTTTATTTACCTGGGATGTTACACCCTTCACAAAGGATATAATCTTTTTCAAAGCCTGGACAAGAAAAAGAATGTAATCTACATACATAAGGTGTAAAGGAACATAATAATTTCTATATTTTTTTATTTTTTTATATAATCCATGTTTATATATGTCATTGATATATCTTTTCAAGTAGTCTTCAGCAATGGAAAAAAGAATCCCAGAAAGTGGGTCACCTTGTATCACACCTCTGGTGTACTAAAAATAACCTATGCATGATCAATTAATAAGAATGGATAATCTAGATGAACTAATAATGGTTCTAATAATCCTGATGAACATATTTTAGAAACTATACCTTCTTAAAACATAAAAAATAAAACTCCATTTAAATGTATAAAATGTTTTGGATATATCAATTTGGAGGTAAAATTTACCATCCTTTATTTTATACCTTATTAAATGTATACCCTCTGAAGTTGTGAAAAGTAAATGTTGAATGATCCTTCTAGGGAAAAATAAAAATTGATTCATGGTGATGCATTCGCTAAAAATCCCCCCATTATATTCATAAGAACATTACTAATGAGTTTATGAATTATGTTCCCAAGGGAAATGGGCCTAAAGTCTTTGACATCAAGTTCATTATTCTTCTTGGGTATCAAGGTGATGAAGCTTGCATTTATCCTATAAGACATGGAGCAGTGAGTAAAGAATTCCTTAATTTCCTGAGTTACAATATCCTTCAACATATCCCAATAAAATATGAAAAACTTATTTTTGAATACATCTTTTCCAGGATCACTCTCTATGATTGGAGAGAAAATAGTTTACTTGATTTTTTCATTGTATAGAGCCATTATAAGAGAATGATTATGATTCTCCTCAAAGAAAGGAGTAATATTGCCAACTATTTTTTTATGTTAACTAGTCCATTGTCAAAATAATCTTTATAATGATCTACAATTTCATGATATATCTCACTTTCACAAGTGAATAAATTTCCATTTATTTGGATTTACTTGTTTTCTATTCTAGCCCACTTCTATTTGTGAAGTCTATAAAATAATTTTGAATTATTATCCCTATTCCTTATCTATTTGAAATTTAGTTGGTTTTTTTAACCTTTCCTTATTCATTAAAAGATGAACCAATATTTTATGGGCTTTTATTTCATCTTAATATGGTGTATTTTGATTTTGATTCATAATCTGGTTGTGTTAAAGTCATTCCTCAATGGATTTAATGTCCAAATCTATCCTAGAAAATGATTTTTTTCTCTATTATTTAAGTAAATTCTTGGTGTACTTACATTTTCCAACCATATTTTAAAAAGGGATTCCAAAAGGATTAAATTTCCAAGCGTCAATCAAAGTTTCCCTGCATCCAAGAATCATAATCCATCCATTATTAAATCGAAATGGGATAGGTGTCAACCTTTCCATATGGATGGATATTTCCATGATGATAGGATTATGATCAGAGTGATGTTTAGGAAGTGTGAACCCTGAGACTCCATTTTCAGCACTCCTGTCATCCATTTTAACAAATCATCTATTATGATTACTTTATTTCCTTCCATTCAAAGTGTATCTAATCAATGTGAATGTAGCCCTGAAAATTAGAACTTCAACAAGGTTTCATTGATCAATGCAATAGGAGAACTCAAAAGAAGTAATGTGATTAAAATTATACCCAGTCATTTCTTTTGGTTTTAGAACAATATTGAAGTCTCCAAGGATAATCCATTTTTTATTCATCCTTCCATTAATTTCCTAAATTTTAATCCATAATTACTTCCTCTTGATGAAAGATGTGGATACATAAAAAAACGAGATAAGTAAGGGACAACCTGAGATGTTAAAAGAGATTGAAATGCTCTAAGGCATCTTACTATCATCATTAATTTGGATGATTTCATGTTTAAAACCCATAGATGATCTATTTTGGATTCATGCATGTTTTCTAAGACAAACTTATAACCAATATTATCCCTCTTAAATGATTTCCAGTTATTAAAGATAATTTTTGGTTTAGTAATGCCAACAATCAATAGTTTATAGGCCATAATATAGTGACTAAGGGATTTTTCCATTAGGGGGTTACCTAAACATTAACATTTCCAATAGAATATCTTCATTACTTAAGTGTTTTTACCCATGTCTAAGGGCCTTCTTGATGTGACATATTAATCATCCCTTTTCCTTTCCTCCCCTTTTCTTTTTTCCCCTTTTTTTTTGCTTCCCATTTCAAAACCTTCCTTTTCTCACTGACCGTGTATGATTGTATATTTTTTTAGGTGATTTAATCTTAGGTTGGTCAAGTGTTTGTGTGTCTTCAACATCATTATACCATAAGACACCATTCAAAGGTGTGAATCTATTATCAAACTCCTTAATTTCGGTAGGTTTATCCATGAGAACATTCTTTATAGAATCCCTTAAATCAAGTATCTATGAAAATCCTCCCTCCATTTCACTATGATCATGAGCCTTCAAGTTGGAATTATCATAAAGTAATGTATGTTTTATTAGAATCCCATCATGGGTTGGATTCCGACATACATCATATTCCAAAATATTTCCCTGTGAACATTCAATTGGTAAAGACTTGGGTGATTTATTCACCACTGTCTTCGCCATTGAACTAGGAATCGGTAAGTTCCCATGTTCATTACCTATATCCTTATCACCTTAAGAGTATTCTAGAAAGAGTATGGTAGTATCCTTTTATAAATACCCTTCATCAAATATTGATCCAATTATAACCACCTCTATGTTTTAGGGGAATGATTCTATCAGTTAAAGGGAGTCATTATCAGATTGAATTATCAATTGTTCAGCTGCATTAAGCTTCCTTGAAGTATCCTATAAAGCATCATCTGCCTCTTTCATACTAGGCATTAGATTAGTACATTTCTCATGCGAGTCATTCGAATTATTTTACACCAGTGTATTTATTTCATTAGTTTCCTCTTTAGGGTCACCTGTAGGGATGAATTATTCTTAAGATGTTAGTGCATGCATCAAATTTTTAGTATATTCAATTTTGACTACCTTGGAGTTAGACTCAATAATCCCATCAGATGTTGGTTGTCCAGATTCATAGATGTGCTCCAAATTTCTATAAATGTGATCATCCCCACTTGAGGTACTAGTCTTCATGTCTTGAGGCTCATAGGGAATGATATCCTTCCATTAAATTTTCCTACAAGAAGCCACATCATTTCCTTTCAACTTTCAAAAGTTACATTATGTGTCCCTTTTACATTCATTAATTGAATGACCAAAAAAATTGAATTTGTTACCAAATTTGGGCTTACTTTCATACTAAATCTCAATATGAATGGTTTCATCTCTTGTTGTGAGCACTACCTCCTCCACCAATGTATTGGACATGTCAACTTCCACCATGATTCAGGTATAGTGTCCAAATCTTGGGTTATTAGTTTTCTTGTCCATCCTAATGGGATTTCCAACTGAGGATGTTCTGTCCCAAAAAATCCTTGGGTGCTAATAGATCCAATTGAGAGTACATATGTGGATCCAAACCTGAGTTTAGGTGTTTATTATAGTGTTTCGATCAAAAAATTGGTCCCATTCTTGAATTCTCAAAAATCAAGGCTTCAAATATATTGATCCTAGATTCCAAGATCACCTCTTGAATTCATCAAATAGAAATACTGCATGATAATATTTGTGTCCCATTGTTAATATTTTCCAGTCATCAAAACCCTATACCTTCAAAATAATTTAGGTGTGGTTATGAAACTTCCAAAAAAATTCCTTTAGAGACTAGAACCCAGTCGATTTTTGGATTATTTCATAGACTTTCCCTTTCTTCAATTGCATCATGATTTTCCTCCATTTTATGACACACTTTTTTTAAATATTGTTCATGACACTTTTATAAATTATATATGAAAAAATAAAATTATTATTTTAAATAGTAATATCAGAATTTAATTTGGTATAATTTTTGATATTTTTCTAATAAGTTTCATGTTTTTATGAATAGTGAAAAAAATATTACATTTTAATTGAAAAAAATTGATTAAATAATTTATAGTTAGAAATTTTAGTTTTAATTTTTTTTAAGTATAATTAGATCAATTTTTTATCATTTAATCCAACTAATTCATTGAAATCAATTTCACATTGATATTGGATATAAAAACCTTTCAATCTTTTGAATTTTTTTATTTTAATAACATGGTTTCTAACCCTTTCAACAGGATTCATTTTAAATACATTTTATACACTTTTGTGTTTTGGATTTTGAAAAATGGATTCCATATTTGGAATTATAGGGTCCAAATTTAGTAAATATTTTCCTTTTATTTTTGGAAAAAATATTAATAGAGACTTTCGTAGTTTTTATTACCATGGTTAAGGGTAAATCAAATAATAAAGGGTAAAAATAATATTATAAATATTAGAAAATTACCCTAACACAAGTCCAATTTTTTTTGAATTATTTATTGTCACAAAAAATAATCATTGGGACAATTTTTTGATCTCTTGGAGCCACTTCAATTTCTTCAAGCTATTTATAGTATTTTATTAAAAGAAAAGTCAATTTTTCTATAATTTTGTTTTTAATAAATGAAATATTATTAATATAGGGTTATTTAGAAGATATATTTGAATATAAATATTTTTTGGAAAGCTAAATGTTTTTATTAATCATAAAAATTTATTTTTTATTTTTAGAAAGAAATAATTAAATTTAAGGCTTATACAATGATGATGCATTAATTGATTAATTAATATAAATATCAGATAAATGATATTAAAAATATTAACATAAATATAATTTATGATATTTAATGTCATACAAGACTTTTATTGATGATATTATTTATGTTTTATAAGCCTTGGTTCCAAATTTTCTTGTTGTTTTCATTTTTTTTAAAAGACAAAATAATGAATAGTGTCAAAATTAAAATTAATGATATTTTAAAATAAATAATATTTTATTAAATTATATAAAATATATAAAAATATAAACTTCATCTTATTGATTAATATAAGTCCTAAAATGTCAATCATGACTCATTTATGCTTCGATTGTCATTTTATAGTAACTATATTAACCTTAAAAGTGGAAAAAAAATGTTGTAAAGAGTTAAAGAGTTTAAATAAGGGTTAAAACAAAAAAATAAGGGTACACTACAAGAAAACAGAATATTTGCGATGGGCGATTTGCTACGGGATCCTTTCACAAAAGGCCTTTTGCGACAGGGCTCCATCGCAAATCGCCCGTTGCCGAAAATGGCGTCGCAAATAGGTGTTTTTGCGGCGGTCCCGTCGCAAAAATAGTATTTGCGACGGTATTTTTCCCCCGCCACAAATTGGTTTTCGTTTATATATAAAAATGGTATTTGCGACGGGTCGTCGCAGATATATTAGTTGCGACGGGTTTCTGACCCGTCGCAAATGGGAAATTTAAAAAATATTTGTGACTTAGGTATTTGTGATGGACCGTCGTAGAAATAGTTTTTACAACGGGTATTCTTCCCGTCGCAAATGGGACAGTAAAAAAAATTTACGACGGGACACCCCGTCGCAAATACTAAAATAAATAAAATAATTAATACAAATCGTATAATATTATATAAAAATAATATTAATATTAATAATATAAAAAAATATATAAAATATAATTATGAAATATTAATATAAAATAATAATAATATGAATATAAATAATATAATATTATATAATAATACTAATATTAATAATATAAAAAATTAATATAATATTATTATTATTAAATTATGTATATAATAATAATATTAATATTAATAATATAAAGAAATTATATTATTATAATATTAATAATAATAAAAATATATAATATAATTATGAAATATTAATATCAAATAATAATAATAATATGAATATAAATAATATAATATTATATAATAATAATACTAATATTAATAATATAAAAAATTAAAATAATATTATTATTATTAAAATAAACATACATATTTATGAAAAAATAATATTAATATTATTAATATTAATAAAATTATAAAATTATAAACTTCTCAATATTAACAATAAATATAAAATATTAAAAGTAATATTACTAAAATAAACAAACATTAAAAATAATACTAATAAGTAATAAAATATTAAAAAAATAATAACAAATTAAATCATGCAATATTCGTACCAATATGAAAGAGAAATTGTAAATATTTAATATGACAATAAACTACGAACTCAAATGTTTATTACATGTAAAAAAAATCACTGGGGGGTTGGATAATCTGGAGGACCTGGAGGAGGTGGTGGAGGAAACTCCATCTCTAAACTATGAGTCAGACGACGCATATACTCCATCTGCTCCTGATATTGCTCCTCATATCGACGCCTCTCCTCATCCTGCTGCTGACGCATCTGCTCCTACCATCGACGCATCTCCTCATCGTGCTGCTGACGCATCTGCTCTCGCCCCTGACGCAAATCCTCTATAAACTGACTCTGAGCACGCAGCTGCTCCTGATACTATGAGGTAGAAGATGATGTCTCTCCACAAGCTCCTCTCGATCCGGACGCCGACATCGCAGCAGTACCATAATAAGCTGTAGGAGTCAAATGAGAGTTGATACCAACTACTCGGCCCTTTTCAAAATGGTCACGCATAGACACCACCCATGGCTCGGGGATAGTGGCACGCATGCTCTCATCGATGGGATACCATAAACCCTAATATAAAGTTATTAATGAATTAAATTTCAAAATAAATAATATTTAATTATGTACCATCCAATGATCGAACATGGCGGCCTGCACATCAGCGGGAATCTGATCCCATGTAATCCAGGGCTGAGAAAAATAATTGCGCAAGATAGCGCTCCCCTGTACAATATCTATATGCGTAAAACTGTGGAAAAAGAATAAATAATCAAACAATTAGAATATAAATAAATTATAATGAAAGATAACTAAAATACACAGGTTATCATACCACCGCGTGTGCGCATCGAATCCAAGAGGTGGACGTCGCTCAGGGATAGGATCTGGAATCATCAGTCTGGCAAGACCACACCCCCTCCGAGTGCTCCCTGTAGTTCCAATAGCCTCAGGGTCAGATGACTCAAGAACCTCATCATCCATAGGTAGCTCAACCTCCAGCAACTGACGATACATTTATTAGTCCATCTGAAACATGTGATGATTGTTATTAGCAAATAGTTAAAAATAACTATAATGTATAGATATATATTTTTTATGATTCTAACCAGCATTTTACTATGTCAATGTTCATATTCATCATCATCTTCATAGTTTTCACTGTTAATGTCTTCATCTTCCTCATCAACATCATCAATTTCCATATTAGTTTCACTTTCATCATCTCTTGTCATTTCAAATTCAGTTGTAACATCATTGACAACATCGTCACCATAGACCCTTAACTATGGGGTGTCATCCTCGATATTCATGTCTCTTTGTGAAAAAGATGTGTTTTGAAGAGTGTCCTGAAAAATTTCATTTCTTTGCACTTCAGTGGAACCACATTCAGTTTGAGTAAACTGATTTTCTCGAGATTTAACTTTTATTATACTCCACGAATCATCCAACTCTATGCTGGCGAGGAGGTTGATAATTTTGACAGTAAAATCAAATATTACATGTGGAGGCAGAAGTTTCTTGTCAAGCCTCAACACACAAATGAAAAGAAAATTGAGGTAGATGAGTGGTCAATCACGGTTGATAATTTTCCTAATTGTTTTTATTTGTTTCCTAATTGTTTTTAGTTGTTTACTAATTGTTTTTAGTTGATTCCTAATTGTTTTTAGTTGTTTTATAATTGTTTTTAGTTGTTTCCTAATTCTTTTTAGTTGTTTCTTAATTCTTTTTACTTGTTTCCTAATTCTTTTTACTTGTTTCCTAATTCTTTTTACTTGTTTCCTAATTCTTTTTAATTTCTTCCTAATTCTTTCTAATTGCTTCCTAATTCTTTTTAATTGCTTCCTAATTATTTCTAATTGCTTCCTAATTATTTTTAATTGCTTCCTAATTATTTTTAATTGCTTCCTAATTATTTTTAATTGCTTCCTAATTATTTTTAATTGCTTCCTAATTATTTTTAATTGCTTTTTAATTATTTTTAATTGCTTCCTAATTATTTTTAATTGCTTCCTACTTATTTTTAATTGCTTCCTAGTTATTTTTAATTGATTCCTAGTTATTTTTAATTGCTTCCTAGTTATTTTTAATTGCTTCCTAGTTATTTTGTATTGCTTCCTAATTATTTTTAGTTGCTTCCTAATTATTTTTAATTGCTTCCTAATTATTTTTAATTGCTTCCTAATTATTTTTAATTTCTTCCTAATTATTTTTAATTGCTTCCTAATTATTTTTAATTGTTTCCTAATTATTTTCAATTTTTTCCTAATTATTTTAATTGTTTCCTAATTATTTTAATTGTTTCCTAATTATTTTAATTATTCTAATTATTTCTAATCAATTAAATCTAATTATTTCCTAATTATTTGATAATTATTTTAATTAAATCTAATTAAATCTAATTATTTCTTAATTATTTGATAATTATATAATTATTTCTAATTAAATATAACTATTTCTAATTATTTCTAATTAAATATATTTATTTCTAATTATTACCAAAACATCCTCCAGGAGTGTCGAACCAAGAGAGCAGCAAGGCCCATTTTCGTGTACCAGGTTACCCCGAGTTAAGCTCGAAACACCTTGTCAGAGTTTTCACTCCTAGGTACATATGTTCCAGAGCCGCCTCTACTTGTTCGTATCCAGAAAAGGATTATTTGGTACAATCACTTAATCTAATTATACTATATAGCTACTAAACATTCTATTAAAAAAAATAAAATTAACAATTAAAAATAAAATTAACAATTAAAAATAATTTAATAATTAAAAATAATTTAAAAAAAATAAATAAATACCTTCGATATTTTGAAGTAATTTGCGCCTCCTAACTCCTTCTCTCCTCTTCTTGTAAGAAAAAATTAAAACTAAAGAAATTTTCTTCTTAGAACTGGAAGTTAAAGAGACAGAGGAAGAGAGATCTGAATGATTTGGAAAAAAATGGGTGGGGGTATATATAGGTTAGATTATTTACGACGGTCTTATTTGTGATGGGATACCGTCGTAAATACCTTCGTCTGCATTAATTACGGGTGGTGGTTAAAAGGGTTTTTGCGACGGGCCCATCGCAAATAGATGTCTGCCGACATACTATTAACGATGGGCAGATATCCACATCGCAAAACCTATTTACCGCCGCCGGTATTGGCGACGAGGCCCGTCGCAAATACCTTCGCCCGCATTCATTACGGGTGGCGGTTAAAAGGGTTTTAGCGACGGGCCCATCGCAAATAGCTGCCTACCGACATACCATTAGCGACGGGCGGATATTCCCATCGTAAAAACCTATTTACCGCCACTGGTATTGGCGACAGGACCCATCGCAAATAACACCTGCTGAATATTTTTTTACGACGGGACAATTACCCATCACAAATAGTATTTACCACTGACGGGTTGTTGCGACGGGTAGAAGGCGACCGTCGCAAATATGCTTCCCGCGTTTTGGCGCGCAAACCGTGCCATATCTATTGCGACGGGTCCTATATTACCATTGCAAATAACTGACCATTTTCGACGGGAATATATTCCCATCAGAAATACGATTTTCGTCGGAGTTTTTTGCGACTGGAATAAATCCCATCACAATAATTGGTTTTTCCCGTAGTGGTACGAATGTGACCTAAACATGTCTAAAAATTATTGGATGAATATTATTCTACCCTTATCACATTAATATCTAATTGGAGTTATTCTATGAACACTTTTCCATAAGAATAACTTATATATTATTTATGTCAAAGATGGTTATAAAATGTCACGCTCTTTATATTTAATATTTTTTATGTGTCAGCAAAGGGAAAATCATGATATGAACAAACATAAATATGTATTTTCATCTAAATGAAATTATTTTCATTATAGAAATTTATTTTGAATTTTTAGAAATTATATAATTACCTTAAAATATTATTTAATGCTAAAATAGTATTTATTTAATTAACATAAAAATAAAATATTTAATTTTTATAGTATTAATTTTGATATATTTTGGATGATTAAATTTTTAAAATGAATTTTATAGATCTATAAGATATATTAGAGATTTGTGAAAGTATTATATTTTAATTTCCACTTTTCTTGATATAACTAAAGTCAAATTAAATAAATAGTATCAAATTTGATAATAATGATATTTTATTGAAATAATAATGTATTAAATTATTTAAAAACATAATAATATTAAATAAATACAAAATAAGATATTTTATGGTCTAAAATTTCTTCCCCTGTTCATTTATAGACCATTTCAAAGTCTTTGTCTCTATAATATTAATATTATATTTTAATATTTTTGGATTTCCAAAACTGACCATCGCCATAATTATAAAAGGGTGCCCATTATTATCAATTAAATACACATAAAAAATAATTTGGTTGGTCCAATATCTAACCAAATACCTTAATATAATCCCTATCTACATTCAAGAGGCTTTATTTTAGGCAGATCAACCTCTTTATAGGTGTTAATGTGTTAATCAAAAGAGATCGTTCAAAGAAGAGGTATCGTTTTTAATTAAGTATTTTTATTTTATTTCTTATTCCAATTCCTTAAAATAAAATTAAAACATGATGAAAATCCAGTATCCTAAATATAATGAGATTTTATTATGTTAATATCATCACCTATATCCATTTTCTTTTCGATAAAATGAGAAAATAATTATTCATTCGTATGTACGGAGGACTACCACCTTGTTAACTGATATAATTCATATTTTATAAACATCTCTAAATTCTGGTTATAATGAGGGAATTAATGTTTATATGTGATATTAATTACACCTTTATCATTATTAAATAATACTATATCATTTACATTCTTAACTTTCCATGCACATAAAAATGATAATGTTGTTTGTTCGTGTGTGTGAACTATCACCTACACGAAGTGATGTAGTTGGGGTTTGGCTTAGTGGTAAGCACCCCGTAATACTACATGGAAAATGGGGGGTTCAAAACCCATGGGGCGTAGGTATTGTAGCTGTACTGTAGCGGTACTGTAGCAGCGGCGGCACTGTTCATCAACGGGTACTGTAGCGGCAGCAGGGCACTGTAGCGGCGGCGATACTGTGTGGTACTGTAGCAGCAGGTTACTATTCACAGAATGTGAATTGGCTTTAGAATTTGGGCCTACGGGCTATGTAATGGGCTATAAGCCCACTGGGCCTTTGGGCTATGTAATGGGTTTCCCTCTACCCAGTTAAAAGAGGTCTTTTCTTTGATTTAATAATAAAAATGAGGCTTAGGCCCCAACCTTTTAAAAAAACCTACACGAAGTGATGTGATTCATTTTTAATAACCTCATCGCATGGATGGTATATGTATATAAGTATATTTTAGTGATTAATATTATATTAATTATATTATTATAATTTTGGAAATATAAAATGAAACTTCTATTCTTTCTATAATGGTCAATGAAAAATTGAAATGTTACTCATGTGTACGTACGGTCTCTCGTCTCTATAATTATAACATAGTTCATTTTTCATAACTATACATAATGTTTTGATTTAAAAATATAATTTATGTATAAAAGTGATTATTATTTCATGAATATTATTTTGGAGATAATGTATTGATGACCAATTTTTTCTATAGACAACATACCAATGTCATGTTGGACCCACGTACCGAATATCATCAAAAATTATGACATGAAATTAAATAATTAACTAATTGTTATAAAATAGTAATAAATGATATAAAAATAATAATAAAGATTAAAAAAATCAATAAAGTATAAATTAACCTATGTTTATTATTTTGAAAGATAAAGAACATGTGTAACGAGTTAGACTCAAGCTAAGGGCCTCTTTAACTAAAACATCATTATAAATGTTTTAAAGATGTATTCTTATAAATATTTCTCATTCATGCTCATGTTTTCAAAATAGTTTTTATGGATTTATTTATATAAACATGAATGTTTTAAAAATTTTATTTTCTAATTTCTATAAAATATTTCAAAGTGATACGGGACACTTTGATTCAAAAATATATTTTTTAAATGTTTTAATTGGATTTTTAATATGGATTGGTTATTTCAATAACCTAAAATATTTTCTCATCATTGTAAATGAAATTTTAAGAGTGAAATGTTGAAAATTTAAATATTGTATCAATTGTGATTATATAATGGTACTTCGACATTTGACGGGTGGTTACATGATAAACCAAGGATGGGTGGTTCTATAATAAACCAATTATTAGTGGTTACATTATAACCTCCAATGAATTTGGTATGTAAGTGGAACATATGGTTATTCTATTTGTAAGAGTGAGATATATGCAAGTCGACCTCAAAGTTATTCCATTTGAGTATAATTATTTCCCCCCAAGTTACCTACCTATATATTATATGCTTTATTATTATTTTTCATTAAAAAATAATTATTTTCAAAAGGTAATATACTTATCTTTTTGAAAATATGATTCAATTTTCATGGTAAAAATATGTGTTTTAAAGATAATGTTTCTATGGGTTTTCACTGGACTAACAGGTTCATTTCTTTTATATCCCTTACTGAGTTTTTGTGCTCATACCAAGTTTTAAAATTATTTTTAGTTGATTTAAGCGGGAATATAGACAAGGATTATATCAAGGTGAAAATTGTAAAGAGTGTTCAAGAAAATAAAACATGTTTTATTTTAAATGGGCTTCCTTAGGTAGACAAAATGGATACTATATAGAAGTGTCCACTTGTAATATATGGGTATAGTTTTCAATATTTTTTCCTAATTATCTAAAACTCTATACTAAAATGATCATAAAATGTTAATTCTAGTTTAAAAACACTAAAATATGTAATATTTAAGTTTAGTTCCTTATAGTTGGTATCGAATGTTGGTTTATACAAATTTATAGATTAGGATGTTTTCTTAAGAGATATAGATATCATTATGGGTTTATAATTTTTAGGTTTACCATAAGTTCAGCATCTTAGAAACCCTTTTTTAGGATATAAGTTATGAAATTTAAATGCGACTAATAGTATTTTTAGAGACAATCAATTTTGTGGTAATTATGGGTTGTTACATTTTGGGATAGAAAATGAAAGGTATGAGATATCCTTTGAAGTTAAAATATATTAATGTTATTTTTTAGGATTTTTATAAAATTTATTGATTTTTATAAGGGTAATAATAATATATTTTTAGAAAAAGGAAAACCTACAGGATGGTTGACAACCCATTGCGTCTAGAAAGGACACGGGAATCGAACCCACAAATGAAGGGTAACAAGGGTACATCACATACCACTAGCCTATGTGATGTATCAGTTAGTATTTATTTTTAGTTTTAGTTAAATGAATTGATTGATGAGAAAAAAATTTATTTTAGGAACATATTTTTTCTCGAATATTTTCCCTTGGGAATGAAAAATAAATTAGAGATTATGTGATTAATGTTATTTCAGAATGTATTCACTATTTTTAAAACCTTATACAATTATGGTAAATATAATACTATGGGATTTATATTTTTTATCAAGACTATATAATTTTTTTATGGTTTATAGGGATTCATGTTATTTATGGAAATGTACAGCATTCTTGGACATTATGTAATTTAGATAATTACATATATGGTATGAGACTTTAAGATTCGTTAATTTTATTTATAGATAAATTCTAATACTATCATTGAATTATATGTGATAAAATAATTTATGGGTATCAATCTTAGTATAAAAAAATTGATCAATTTTATGGATAGTTATTTATTTAATGGTCTATGTTTAACTTTAGTTATTATTGTTGACTTTTAGAGATTAAAAGTATTTTTTCTTCATATAATTGTTTATTATTTTTGGAGAATTATTCTATCTTATCCTAACCATTTTTTTTATTAATGTTTAAAGATAGGAGAAATAAATAGTTAATCAATTATAGATTATGTGATTCTCTATAAGTTGATTCTAGTGCTTCAGGCATGAAAAAAACATCTTAAATACTCATCATTTGGAGAAAAAGATGATTTTGTGGTGGAAATTGATTAAATGATAAAACTCTACCTGTTTATTAAGTATATTTTATTATTATTTTAGTTTGGGTAGTAAAATAATTCCTCAAATATAAGAAAATGATCTTAAAACAAAATTATTATCTGTTTACATTTCTTACTAATAAACCGATAACCTTTTAACCCATCATAGATTTATGGTTTTGTGATTGTTAACTTTATCATTACCATGTTTTACATCACTCTCCGTTAAGAAACTAATAGTTATTTTTCTTTTTCATGTCATGGTTTTCCTATATGGAACCCTAGTATGTGTTATCTTATGTGACATTCATACTTCCCTTTATTTCTTTTAAAGTGGAAGTTTTATTAATCCTTTTTCTGATGTGAGATTTTAATAAAAGTGTTTTGAAAATTCAAACCCCTACTTTCTGATCTCGAGTTAAAATTGATAGGATAAATTTATTATAGGGTAGTATAATGTGACATCTAGAGTTATTAAAATGAATCACTATGTTTGATAGCGTACATGATATGCCACATCAAGTTTAAGCGAACAACAAAATATTATTGTTTAAATGTTACCATTAAAAACTAGTTGTTAGAATAGTTGGAATGAACATTATAGACTAAATTATAAAAATATGGTTTACAGATTTATTTATAGTTAATTATTTGGTGACCAATTAATTATAAATAAATGTAAAACCTTTTTTAAAATAAAATTAAATGACTTTATGAAAAACTATTTAAATGTGCATAAGTGTATTTTATACCAATAAATAAAAAAATACATCTTATTGGATTATATTAATGAAGTATATATATACACACAATATTAAATATAATATTTAACATTAATATTATGTATTTTCTAGGAAATATATAAAAACAAATCTATTTTTACACATAAAAGAAGTATTTTTCTAAAAAGGTAGTTTTTTGTCTTTGGATGTTTCACTTGTTTTAAATAAAAATTTTGAAACTTTTATAAATAATATTTGAATAAATAAACTTCTTATTTGAAATAATAATTTAAAGTTTTACTTTTCTTGAATATTTTTTATTTTTCTCATAAGTTTCATGTTTTCAGGAATAGTGAAACAAATACGGCATTTTAATTGAAACCACATTTTTCATCTAAATAATTTATAGTGTTAGATTATATTTTTAGTTGGTTTTAAATTATAATTAGATAATTTTTTATTTAATACAATTTAGTTCATTTAAAAAAATTCACATTTAAATTGGATATAAAAACCTTTCAATATTTTGAATGTTTTCACTTTAATAACCTATTTTCTCACCCTGTTAATGGGATTAATTTTAAATAATTTTTAGCCATATCTATATTTTTAATTTTTAAAAATGGATTAAATATTTAGAATAATAAGTTATAAATTTATTAAATCGGTTCATTTTATTTTTGTAAAAAATATTAATAGTAACTTTGGTAATTTTTATTTCCACGATTAAGTGAAAATCAGGTAATTAAGGGTAAAAATAATATTATAAATATTATAAAGTTACTCTAACACTTGCCTAAATTTTATTGGATGAGTTATTGTAGACCAAAATCATCATTGGGACGATTTTTTGAGATCTTGGATCCACTTGGATGATGTTAATCCATTTATTGAATTTTATTAAAATAAATGTCAATTTTGTCATACTTTTGTTTATAATGAATGAAATATTTTTAATATAGGGTTATTTTATAATATATATTCAACTATAAATATTATTTAGAAATATAAAATGTTTTTATTAATCATGGAAATTTATTTTCAATTTTTAGGAATGAAATAAATAAATTAAAGGCTTTCACAATGATGATGCAGTAATTATTTAATTAATAAAAATATCAAATAAATGATATTAACAATATTAAAATAAATATAATTTGAGGTATTTAATTCCATACACAAATTTTATTGATTAATTTTACATGTTAGTGACATTTTATAATTCTTGGTTTTAATTTATCTTATTCTTTTGATTTTTTTGAAAAAGACAAAATAATGAATAGTTTTGAAATTGACATTAATGATATTTTAAAATAAATAATATTTAATTAAATGATATAAAATATATAAAATTTTAAAATTTGGTCAATTGATTGGGATAAGGCATAAAATTTCATTCATAACTCATTTATGGTTCGTTTGGAATTTTAAAGTAACTATATTAACCTCCAAAGTGTACAAACACATATTGTCATGGTAAGAGTTAGAGGGTTTAAATATGGATTAAAACCAAATATAATGGTAATATGTGACCTAAACTTGTCTAAAAATTATTAGATGAATATTATTATAGCCTTATCAGATTAAAATATAATTTTAGTTGTTTAATGGACATTTTTCCATGAAAATAACTTATATATTATTTAAGTCAAAGATAGTTACAAAATGTCACTCTCTTTGTATTTAATATCTTTTATGTGTCCATAGAGGGATTAAATAAATATATGTAATGGCTCGGACCTCTCCGATCCATTCCGTTGTGAAATGTGGTGCTGGAGGTGTGCCACGAGGTCAAGGTTCCTTGGGGGTGCGTTTGGGTGGACTTTTAAGGAGAGCTAAGGGCAATAGCTTTTGCACGGTTAGCACATGGTTTGGCTAAACTATGCAGCCAAACCATGCAAGGTTGGTGTTGGAGGTAGTGGTTAACGCATGGTTAGCGCACAGTTTGGCTAACCATGTGGACTAACCATGCGAGGAGCGATTGTCGAGACAGAAGCTAACGCACGGTTAGTGCATGGTTTGTTAAACTGTGCGGACTAACCGTGCGGGCACTAAAAGTTAGATCCTAAAACTGTGGATCTAACTCGTTTTTCCTTTAATCACCTCGTTTAGGCCCCTAATCAGCCATAACTCGGGATTACCCTTCCTTGGAGGTGGAAGAAACTCTCCCAAGTGTTTTGGAGGAAATCTGGAGGCTTCTCTTCGCGAATCGAATCCGGTTTCTTAAGGTATGTGGTCGCTCTTCCTCGTTCTTATTTGGTTTCTTAGATATTCTTAGATCTACTCCTCCTCTTCTCTCGTCTTCTTAGATATAGGCCCATGATGGGTAGATCTAGGTGTGTGTATGTCATTTGTGATGATATTTTTCCTTGGTCGTGTTAGGATAGGAGATCTAAGGAGGATTCGTGGAGAATCGACCTGGTTTCTTGGGTGTTCATCGACCGTCGTGGTTTCGTCAAAAACCTTTGAGGTAGGGATTTTTCCTTCGTCTCTCTAAATTGTACATCATGCGGGATGGGTGTCCTCTTTATTTCACGATACATAGTTGAACCAGTATAAAAGAAGATAATAACTGGCTTAAATAATGGGGATGTAGAAGTTGTTATGTTTATCATTGTTTATCCTATTGTTATGTTGTGAATTGGATAGTCTTATGCCTACTGAAAATCACGGTTGTTGGGGGCCTTTTCTTGCGCAATTAAATGTTTCCCTATCTTTTTGGACCGTTTTATGGAAACTTTATGAAATATGGAAATTGGTTAATCACGTAAAGTTAGCTGATTAAATGAATATCTGGAACCCTTGTGTGATCACCCCAGTTGAACAAAATGGAACAATGAACATGTGGGTGTTGGTTTGGTTACATGGTGTGTGGAAAGGGGGGGTTAATCCTGGGTTATTATGAATAGGATGGGCAGCAGGTTGTGGTAAATGATATTAAAGGGGCGATGATGTGGCACGAGCCTTGTTTTGTGATACGGTTGTGGAGATGTGGTTATAGTGGCAGCAAGGCTGCAGAAATGGGTTGTTATATTAAAAGAAAGTGGAAATTTGATAAATGAACTATGGGGAATGATAATGAATTAAACTCAGGAACAATCAATGGGGATTGATTGATGATAAAAAGGTTGGTTTTGTGTTGATTTTGTTCTATCTAACTTGATTTGTGGTTGGCAGGGATATGTTTTATGAACGCTTCATCTGGTTTGATATTTTCCTAGTAGTTAAGGAACTAATAAACTAATACTTTTGAAACATGAAAACCTAAACGAGGTTAGGATTATTTGTTGTATGCATGCTCCGTAGTAGCAGTGCCGAGGAACGTGTGCAGTTTCTCTTTTTAGAGGCTATAGGTTGGGATGTGTGTTTGGTATACATATATGTATCTATATCTTTGTGTTTTGTCTCACCCCACCCATGTTGAGCACCTAGTGTCGAACACTCCCATTTCATGGGAGTGGGTGTCTTCCCCTTAGTTACTAGCTCTTTCCTTCTCCTTCTTCCATAGGTTGTGATGGCTTGAGGCGACCTTACACCTAAGAATCTTCGGGTAGGTTTCAATTGGTGTGATTTTAGCCCAAGACTCATCGGGGAGGTTTACTATTCCCAAGAATCTTCGGGATGAGGCCCAGTTGTGTTCGGGAGGGGATGTGATATGTGGTTTGTGAGGCCTAAGTGTGTGCAGGTGGGATATGTGGTTTGTGAGGCCCAGGTGTGTTCGGGAGGGGATGTGATGTGTGGTTGGTGAGTCTCAGGTGTGTGCGGCTGGGATGTGTGGCCTTTGAGGCCCAGGTGTGTGCGGGCATGGAAGAGTGTGGTAGCATCAGGATGTTCTCCGTTAGGAAGAGTAGCTAACTAGTGGGGGAAAATGGTGCGGAGTACCCAATACTCTTGTTCTTATATACTACTACCTATTGTTTTGTGTTTTGGTGAGCGTGGCTGGTGAGGTTGGGTGGATAGAATTCCTTGATAGTTTTTGGTTCTTCTATTGTTCTCACGGGACATTATGATGTCTCCCCACCTGTGCACAAGAGCTTTAGGTTTCCTTACTGAGTATACTTGTATGCTCACCCTACGTTTACTTTCAGGTTTCCAGGAGGACTACCAGGACCGTGCGGGACCATACTAGTCGGGACAGTTGGATTTGTTGTAGTTGTTGTACTCTTCTTCCTTTTGGTATTGCACTTTTGAGTTTTCTTGTACTTTTACCTTGTTTCAGAATTGTTTAAACATACTTATGGGATTGGTTTGGGTTTATTTTAATTTACTTGTTCCTTTTTCTTTTGGTGTTTGACTCGTCCTATTTCCCGATCTTAAATAATAAAAAGTTCAATGCCTCCCATATTTGTGAAAACTCATACCCTTGGTGCTAGTCACCACTCTAGGGCCTACTGGAGGCGGGACTCGGGGGTCATTATCTCCCTTTCACCATTGCCATCTCAGAAGGGGAATCTTTGGTGGGAGGGGGTTGTGACAGAATGGTATCAGAGCTGATGATTGAGAGATAGGATGGAGTCTAGAGTTAGGAACATTGAGGATTGCATGGGATGGTAGGGAAACAGTGTTAGGTGATCTTGGTGCGTGACATAGGCTAGGGAAGACCGGCTAGGACACGGGAATTTAGGGCCCCCCGTGATCTGATGCAAGGACTCTGAGCCTACCGAACGAACAAGTGAGACTACAATGATTACAGGGTAGAGACCCTAGGGAAGGTACATGAATCATCATGTTTTTTTTTTACTTGATTTTGGTGTTCTGGGAAAGAAATTGAAATAAAGTGATAAAATGAAACCTTGAGAAATTTCCTTACTACTTGGGATTAGGTGATCTTTGTTTACCGTACAGCTATGGAACCTGGACGTCGTCCCCGGGTGACTTAGACAGTCGAGGCCCAGTATATTCAGGCAGTCAATCAGTTGAGGATTGACCAAGAGGAGGAAGATGATCAGTGGTAGAAGACTCTCTGTTCTTTCCAGCGACAAACCCTCAAGAAGTACGAGGGTAGTACTTTGGATATGGAGACGGAGGGGTGTCTTGAGAAGCTAGGGATCTCTTTTACTTTAATCCATTCTCTGAGGGTGTATTGGGTTCCCTTAGCAGTCAGTCAGATAAGAGGTGTGGCGCGTCAGTGGTGGACGCTCTACCTCGGCGAGAGGTCAGAGGCAGAGGTTCCATGGGCTGACGTTGAAAAGGAGTTCCGAGAGGAATTCCTTTCTTCCATGACCAAGGTAGAGAAGCGGTAGGAGTTACTCCACCTCAAGCAGGGGAGTATGTCAATACAAGAATTAGGGATCAAGTTCAAGGGTCTCCTACACTTTGCTCCAGATCTCTTTCCGAATGAGGAGTCTCAGGCGAGACGTTTGGAGGAGGCGCTTCGTCTTTCGCTCCAGTATGTTGTCACCCCCTTCACCCTTCTGACATACTTGGCAGTATAGAAGAAGGAAGAGGTTGTAGAGAGGATGCACTCATAGGGAGGTGCACCACGAGAGGGGATCCAGCAAGGTTCGTCGAAGGGGAAGGCAGTCAGCAGCAGGTCTCCTGCAACAGGACCTTCCAGATTCATGCCAGTAGGGAGCAGGCCCCAACAGTTCCAGTTCAGATATTTGGGTCCTCATCCATTTTTCACAAGCTTAGGACTGAAGTGTTTCTCTTGAGTATTTTTCGGGCACATTCAGAGTCGGTGCCCGACCTTATCTCAGTACGGTGGAGGTGGGTAGGTTCAGCGCCCGCCTCAACAGCACCAGTTGTCGGCGAGGCCCTTCCAGCAGCAGCAGGACCCTGCTCCTCCGAGGGCAGACTTTTCAGGAGGAGGCCAACCTCGAGGTGCTCCTCAGGGACCTCTAACAGGGCGTGGTTGGTATAACGACCCATACTTTACATACATTGTTAATACTTCGAAATTGAAGCACACTTATTACAACATATAACAAAACCACAAAGGACCGTATAGGTATAGTGTCTTTAGAAACTGGGAAACATAAACAACTGGTTCATAAATATTCTACAGTGTCTCCCATTTATTTCATCATATCTAGGGTCCCTTTTAGCATATTCTACTTAATATCCATCTTCCTGACCTGGGGAAAAGAAAACATAAAAGGGTGAGCTCAAATGCTCAGCAAGGGCAAATAAAGGAAATAAAAATCATATCATATCTTTATGAAAATCAAAACCTGCAAAAGAGATCATAATATCTTAACATGGAATAAATCATAGAAGTGAAAATGAGATACCCATAATCATAACATAAAACTTGAAACTTTGTGGCATGCACACATAATCATGGAAAATCATTTCTTGTTAGTCATGACTCATTGCCAAGACTATCTTAGTGGACAAAGTCCCTTTCTGAACCGAGTTCACTCCTCGTTTCAGTCCTGTATCACTGAACCGAAATAACCTTCCGTTCCAGCCATGTCTATCTCATGAGATATAAAGTCTTTACCCAATGCATTGGAGGGAGATATAGGTCCCACCCATCTTATAATGAATCCTTTCTTATGTGTGCCACATAATCATAAAACATACATCATCGCATAACACATGTAACAAAAATGGGATTCTTGAAACATCATGACATCATAAATCAATTCATATAAGATAAAGTAATTCCATCACAACATAGTCAAATCAATGTAAAAATATAGATAGAAACAGAACCCTTTATTATCTTAGATGGAAAATAATTTTGATAAAACACTTGAATTGAATTCTTGAGGAAAATATCATTTCTTCTTCAAAAACATTTTTCCTTTCATAACATGTCATACAACTTTAAAATAAAAGAAGTTGATTAAAAATAAACTTGAAAACTTGTAAAGGAAGCTTCTTGGAAATAATGTTTTTAAAATCCATTCATGCCGTATAAGTTAAAAAAAACATTCTTCGTACTTTTGTCGGAAAAGTCAAAAAGTACCTCGTACGAAAAACAACAAAAGATTCCTTTCATACATATTACTAAAAACTCACCGAAGGGTAAAAATGGATTTAAACAGTTGTAGGTGGATGGAAATAATATTACATATTGATGAAACATGGATGTGGATGATAAAATACATCCTTGTAAATACATACGAATAAACAATCTCGGATAAAAATGAGATTGTGATATTTCCCTTACCTTAGGTCCGATTTGCTTTGTTCGTGTCCGAAGCTCCTGTATAATGGTTTAAATAATGTTATTGACTTATTCCATAATCATACATATTGATATGATATCATATATGGTCATATTATTAGCTTCTTGTTAGTAATATTTCATTGTTACTTGTTACTCGGGTCTTTATAACTTTTTGTTCTTATGCGTGTTTTGTTGAATAAATTCTTATTCTTATCTTTAGGTTATAGATAATTCATTTCCAGAATGGTATTCGTGTAGTATATACCATATTCATTCATTCAATTCATTTATATAATCATTATGAAATGAAGATCATGTAGAACGAGTCGCATCACATCGTGGAGACGGTATTCCGTACGTACGCACGAGTGATGATATAGTTCCTATGATCGTGGAATTGTATTGGAGTATATATATATATTATTTCAGTATCAATATTACTTCATAATAATCATATATAGTTACTCATTACACCATTATACCCATCCTTGTAAGGTGATGGTGGAAAATAGATTACACCACGGCGTGGAGACGGTATTCCGTACGTACGCACGCGCGGTGATTTCATTTTTCCGTAGGATGGATAGAAGGTGAATTAGGGTTGTTTCATATTTATAATAACATATCAGTATGTAAGTAATACTGATGTTATTACTTTATCATGAAACAACTAAAGAAGAAGAAGTTGAAGAAGAAAGAAATTGAAAAGATCGGTAATGGATATTACCTCTTCTTTGGAACGCCTCTTTGAATCCTCCACTTAAGGAACTAATATTGGTCTTTGGAGAAGACCAGGACCTCTAGGATTATTCTAGGGAAGTGGAGAGGAGAAAATGGCAGGGGATGGCCGAGCTTGAGTGCTCAATTTGGTGTGAGGAGGAGGGGGAGGAGGTGCCCTTTTATAAGGGAGGAGAGGGGCACCTTAGGAATATCTCAAAATATTATTTTATATTAAAGTCAAAATCGGTTTATAATGGTTCCAAAGGGTCTTATTTCGAAGCTAAAGTTGGGATGGGTCGAAATCCTATAAACCAATAAGATTTAGACAAGTTTAGGGTATTATTTTAACCTTATCAATTAGATTTAACTCTAAGTTAATTAATTTAACTTTTACCGTGTCTTTTTGTTTTCTTTCACTATATGGTTAATACACTTACTATAACATGCCAAACGAACCCCAAATTGTTTATTATTAATATATATATCCTTATCTAAGTCATTTGGCCGAACCTTAGATTTTTAGGAATAAAATAACAATTAATAATATAATATTTTATTTAAAAACTATTTTGTGTCAATTTTGACACTATTTGATATATGATTTTTGTCAAAGTCATAACAGAATTATATGTTCAAACCAAGTTGATTAAATCAACATTAATATATCATAGTAACCTATAAAATTAGTGGAATTCATAAAAAGTCTCAAATTACATTTATTTTGGTATTTATATTATCAATTTTTTCAATATTTCATTAATAAGATAATTACTGCATCATCTTTGTGTCATAAATAAATTAAATTATTTGATGTCTAAAAATTACAAATAAAATACCATCATGTAGTAAATCTTTTTAGCTTTCTAATGAATATTTACAATCGAATTTATCTTATGTATAACCCCATATTAAAAATGATTTACTTATTAAACTTTGATTTTAACTATTTTAACCCTTCTTTAAATAAATTAATAATAAATGTCCTAATCTAATCCAAGTGGGCCTAAATGGTCATATTTTATTCCTAAGTTTGTTTTTGGTCGAATTACACTTGTCCAATAGAATTAGGACATGTGTTAGGGTAATATTGATATCATATTTACCCTTAGTTACCCTATTTACTATTAACCGCGGTAAAAATAGTAAAAAGTTACTATTCACCAAAAAATTATTTTCATCTCATTGAACCACATTTTAGTCCTTGATATTAACCGTGTCTCTCGGATTTTTGAAATTCCATTCACAGAAGCGGTAAAATTAAGTTTTATGCAAAATTCAGTTTTTAACCTACCACTTAGTGGTTTCACTATTCATCAAAAATTGAAAGTTTTCAGAAAAATACCAAAATTTCACCCTAGGCTAATTTCGATATTCTGAGTCCAAAAATGAAGTCCATTTTGAAAAATAAAATTTATAAAATTTTAAAAAGTGGTTATTACTATTCATAACGGCTAGTTTTAATAGCATATTGTTGTTTAGTGAAACTCGGTATTGCGTACGACGCAAGCTATCGAGGAAGGTCGCAATTGCGTGCAAAGCAAGCCAAGCAAGTATTGTGTAGAAAAAGATTCCTTTGATGGTTTATATAACATAAAAGTCTCGGGTGTTACATTCTACCCCCCTTAAAAAGAATTTCACCCTCGAAATTCGTCACTTTGTAACAAACAAATGAGGATACTTCTCCCTCATCATCTCCTCAAGCTCCCATGTAGCTTCTTCAAGTTGGTGGTTCCTCCATAAAACTTTCACCAAGCGAGTGGTCTTGTTTCGTAGGACTTTTTCGCTACGATCCAGAATCTTTATCGGCTGTTCTTCATAAGAAAGATCTTGCTCCAACGGTACAACTTCTGAGCTGAGTACATGTGAAGGATCTGGTATGTACTTTCTCAGGAGAGATACGTGGAACACATCGTGAACTTGAGAGAGATTCGGTGTAAGCGACAATCGGTAAGCTACCTTCCCAACACGATCCAGTATTTCAAAAGGACCGATATATCTAGGGCTCAACTTCCCCTTCTTTCCAAATCTCATAACCCTCTTCTAGGGAGATATTCGTAAGAACACTTTATCACCCACTTCAAACTCTAGGTCTTTTCTTCAGTTGTCGGCATAACTTTTCTGTCGACTCTGAGCTGCTCTTATGTGTTGTTGAATAGATCTGACCTTTTCTGCCATTTCATCAACGAGATCAGGTCCTAATAGCTTTCTTTCCCCAACTTCATCCCAGCAAGTTGGAGTCCAGCATTTCTTTCCATAGAGAGCTTCATAAGGAGCCATCTGAATACTGGAGTGAAAGCTATTATTATAAGAAAATTCTACCAAAGGTAGGTGTTGATCCCAACCTCCTTTGAAATCCATAGAGCAAGCTCTCAACATATCCTCTAGGGTTTGAATTGTTCTCTCAGACTGACCGTCTGTCTGGGGATGATAAGCAGTGCTGAAACTCAACTCTGTATCCAGAGTATGCTGAAGACTTCGCCAGAACTTCGAGGTAAATCTCGGATCCCGATCAGATATAATAGAAAGTGGTACTCCATGCAATCTTACCACTTCCTTTACATATATCCTGGCAAGCTGATCTAGAGAGAAATCCTCTCTAATAGGAATGAAGTGTGCAGACTTTGTAAGACGATCAACTATGACCCAGATAGCATTATTGCCTTTGGATGTTTTAGGAAGTCCTGTGACAAAGTCCATAGTGATGTTTTCCCATTTCCATTCGGGTATGGGTAATGGTTGTAACATCCCCTTAGACTTCTGTCTCTCAGCTTTAACTTGTTGACAAACCAAGCATCGAGAGACATATTCAGCAACATCTCTTTTCATGCCATCCCACCAGAAGTACTCTTTCAGGTCCCTATACATCTTCGTGCTTCCAGGATGAATAGAGAATGAAGAACTATGAGCCTCATCCAGCAGCTCTTTCTTTAATTCGGGGATGGGAGGAACGCAAACCCGATTCCTGAACTTTATTATCCCATCACAAACAAGGTTGAATTCAGGAACATTTCTCACCTTCTTTTGTAACTCGACATCTTCTTTCTGTGCCTCTTTAATCTTCACATGTATAGATGGTTGAACATTCATTTGAGAAAGATAAGATTTTTCCCCTTCCATTATAATTCCAAGATCCATCCTTTGTAAATCCATAAATATTGGATCTTTTGTGATCCTCATCATGGATAAACTAGCATGGTCTTGTCGACTTAATGCATCTGCCACCTTGTTTGCTTTCCCAGGGTGGTAATGGATTGAGCAGTCATAATCCTTAATCAGCTCCAACCATCTTCTTTGGCGCATATTCAGTTCCTTTTGTGTGAAAATATACTTTAAACTTTTATGATCAGTATAAATATCACACCTTTCACCAGAAAGGTAATGCCTCCAAATCTTTAATGCAAAGATTACCGCAGCCAACTCCAAATCATGTGTTGGGTAATTTTGCTCATGGATTTTCAACTGTCGTGAGGAATAAGCTGTCACCATATCATTTTGCATAAGAACACACCCCAATCCCTTCTTGGATGCATCACTGTAGATCACAAACCTTTCTCCACTACAAGGCAGTGTGAGCACAGGTGCACTGGATAACCTTCTTTTCAACTCCTTGAAATTCTCTTCACATTCCTCTGTCTAGACAAACTTAACTCCTTTCCGAGTCAACTTGGTGAGTGGATTAGATAATCGTGAAAAATATTTTACAAAACGTCGATAATATCCAGCCAAACCAAGAAAACTTCGGATCTCAGTTACTGTTGTTGGTCTTGACCATCTTTCGATAACCTCTGTTTTTGCTGGGTCCACAGATATCCCCTCTTTTGAGATTATATGACCCAAAAATGCAACTTTTTGAAGCCAAAATTCACACTTGGTAAATTTGGCATAAAGCTTCTCCTTTCTCAGGGTCTTCAATATAATTCTCAAGTGATCTTCATGCTCTTCCTTGCTCTTTGAATAGACAAGAATATCGTCTATAAAGACTACCACAAATTGATCAAGATAGTCTCTAAAGACTCTATTCATTAGATCCATGAAGATAGCAGGGGCATTAGTAAGACCAAATGGCATCACTATAAATTCATAGTGTCCATACCTTGTACGGAAAGCCGTCTTTGGTATATCCTCCCTCTTGACCCTTAATTGATGATACCCTGAACGAAGATCAATCTTGGAAAAGTATTGAGCTCCGCGTAGTTGGTCAAATAAGTCATCAATGCGTGGGAGAGGATATTTGTTCTTGATAGTGATCTTGTTAAGTTCTCGATAGTCAATGCAGAGTCTCATTGATCCATCTTTCTTCTTAACAAATAGAACAGGTGCTCCCCAAGGTGACGCACTAGGGCGTATGAATCCCTTATCAAGATTCTCTTGGAGTTGCTTCTTCAATTCCTGCAACTCAATTGGGGCCATTCTATAAGGTGTCTTTGAAATAGGCAAAGCACCCGGTACGAGTTCTATTGAAAACTCAACTTCACGATTTGGTGGAAGACCCGGTAATTCCTCCGGAAAGACATCATAAAACTCCCGTACAATGGGCATATTCTTAATCGTGAGTTTCTCACCAACCATTTGAGATAAATAACCTTCATTTAGTGGAATCAATACCCATAAGATGGAAGAAATTTCCACTGGAAGGTTATGTTCATCCTTGCATTGATAGACGATCGTAGGTTGATCTGGAATATGAAATGTGACTTCCCTTCTTTGGCAATTGATATGAGCTCCATGTAGAGAAATCCAATCCATGCCAAGAATCACATAAAATTCCACAAAAGGAAGGATCACAAGATTTGCAGGAAGCACTTTCCCACAAACTTCGATCGGAGAAGAATTATAAACTTCTGATGCGATTGATGTGCCATTAGGTGTTGTCACAGCTAACTCAACATCTAATTGTTGAGGTAATACGGTGATACCCTTAGAAAATTTTTCAGAAATAAAAGAGTGGGTGGATCCAGAATCAAATAAAACATTTGCTACTTTAGAGTGGATGGTAAGTGTACCTTTCACCACATCGTTATCGTACTCCACATCGCTGATAGAAATTGCATGTGACTTTCCTTTGTCTTTAGCCTTAAGAGTTTGTTGACGTCGACCATCATCATCAACCCTTGGATTTGGGCATTGATTGGCATAATGCCCCATCTCCTTGCACTTGAAACATTGAAGTGTAGTAGGTTCATTCTGTGTATCCCTTCCTTTGTTTGCATCATTAGACATCTTCTTCCCATTATCACGGCATTCAAATGCCCGATGACCTTCCTTTCCACATTTAAAACATTTACTTGTCCCTTTAAGACAACTCCCTCCATGTTTCTTTCCACACTTTGAGCATAAGGGAAAGTTCATCTTCTTTTTCGTGTGCTCTTTAGATTTTTCTTTGAATTCCATCTTCCTCTTCTTATCAAACCCATGTGACTGATGGGTTACTCCAATCTCCATCTCGACTTTGAGAGCACATCGAACGATTTCCTCGTAGCTATTGAAGTCCCTTATGGCTAACGCCCTTCGAAGACTTGGTTTTAAGCCACTAAAGAATCGATCGATCTTACTCTCAGGTTGGATAATAATACCAGAAGCGTACCTTGCAAGTCTTGTAAAATTTGCTTCATAGGTACTAACAGATTCATCATCCCTTTGCTTCAGTTCAAGGAACTATTTCTCCATCTTTGTTCGGAGAATACGAGAGAAGTACTTATTGAAAAATAAGTTCTTGAACTCGTCCCATTCCATAGACTCAATTTCATCCCTTTGCCTCGTATTCTTAACAAGATTCCACCATTGATCCGCATCTCCTTCCAAACGATATACTGCTAGGATGACTTTATCATGCTCAGAACATTGAAGAACTGAAAATATCTTTTCAGTAGTACTAATCCATTGTTCAGCAACTAATGGATCAGTAGACCCGCTGAAAGATGGTGGACGCTGCCTCATGAAGGATTCAGCAGAATGTTGCTCCCTCCTTTGTTCGTTTGGAAATCCTGCATGATTCATAGCTTGAGAAAGTTGTGTGAGCATGGCTACAAGATTTTGCATTCCAGCTCCCATATCGTTTGGTTGCTCAGGGGGACAATTATTGCATTGCCCATCGCATTCCGCATTAACACGGTTCCTTCGGGTTCCATCCATTGACTAAAACCAAGAAGAATAGTGTGAGCAACACTAATTATAATAGGAAACCACATAATTCAAAAAAAAATCATGCTTATGGTCTTATCCTAAGTTATTCATGGCCATTTCTAAGATTGTGTTCTATGCTTAGACTTATCCTTAGGGTTCTTACTAAGGCTTTCACATCCTAGTTTCCAAAGGTTGACTATACCTTTCCTCTGATACCAACTATAACGACCCATACTTTACATACATTGTTAATACTTCGAAATTGAAGCACACTTATTACAACATATGACAAAACCACAAAGGACCGTATAGGTATAGTGTCTTTAGAAACTGGGAAACATAAACAACTGGTTCATAAATATTCTACAGTGTCCTCCCATTTATTTCATCATATCTAGGGTCCCTTTTAGCATATTCTACTTAATATCCATCTTCCTGACCTGGGGAAAAGAAAACATAAAAGGGTGAGCTCAAATGCTCAGCAAGGGCAAATAAAGGAAATAAAAATCATATCATATCTTTATGAAAATCAAAACCTGCAAAAGAGATCATAATATCTTAACATGGAATAAATCATAGAAGTGAAAATGAGATCCCCATAATCATAACATAAAACTTGAAACTTTGTGGCATGCACACATAATCATGGAAAATCATTTCTTGTTAGTCATGACTCATTGCCAAGACTATCTTAGTGGACAAAGTCCCTTTCTGAACCGAGTTCACTCCTCGTTTCAGTCCTGTATCACTGAACCGAAATAACCTTCCGTTCCAGCCATGTCTATCTCATGAGATATAAAGTCTTTACCCAATGCATTGGAGGGAGATATAGGTCCCACCCATCTTATAATGAATCCTTTCTTATGTGTGCCACATAATCATAAAACATACATCATCGCATAACACATGTAACAAAAATGGGATTCTTGAAACATCATGACATCATAAATCAATTCATATAAGATAAAGGAATTCCATCACAACATAGTCAAATCAATGTAAAAATATAGATAGAAACAGAACCCTTTATTATCTTAGATGGAAAATAATTTTGATAAAACACTTGAATTGAATTCTTGAGGAAAATATCCTTTCTTCTTCAAAAACATTTTTCCTTTCATAACATGTCATACAACTTTAAAATAAAAGAAGTTGATTAAAAATAAACTTGAAAACTTGTAAAGGAAGCTTCTTGGAAATAATGTTTTTAAAATCCATTCATGCCGTATAAGTTAAAAAAAACATTCTTCGTACTTTTGTCGGAAAAGTCAAAAAGTACCTCGTACGAAAAACGACAAAAGATTCCTTTCATACATATTACTAAAAACTCACCGAAGGGTAAAAATGGATTTAAACAATTGTAGGTGGATGGAAATAATATTACATATTGATGAAACATGGATGTGGATGATAAAATACATCCTTGTAAATACATACGAATAAACAATCTCGGATAAAAATGAGATTGTGATATTTCCCTTACCTTAGGTCCGATTTGCTTTGTTCGTGTCCGAAGCTCCTGTATAATGGTTTAAATAATGTTATTGACTTATTCCATAATCATACATATTGATATGATATCATATATGGTCATATTATTAGCTTCTTGTTAGTAATATTTCATTGTTACTTGTTACTCGGGTCTTTATAACTTTTTGTTCTTATGCGTGTTTTGTTGAATAAATTCTTATTCTTATCTTTAGGTTATAGATAATTCATTTCCAGAATGGTATTCGTGTAGTATATACCATATTAGTTCATTCAATTCATTTATATAATCATTATGAAATGAAGATCATGTAGAACGAGTCGCATCACATCGTGGAGACGGTATTCCGTACGTACGCACGAGTGATGATATCGTTCCTATGATCGTGGAATTGTATTGGAGTATATATATATATTATTTCACTATCAATATTACTTCATAATAATCATATATAGTTACTCATTACACCATTATACCCATCCTTGTAAGGTGATGGTGGAAAATAGATTACACCGCGGCGTGGAGACGGTATTCCGTACGTACGCACGCGCGGTGATTTCATTTTTCCGTAGGATGGATAGAAGGTGAATTAGGGTTGTTTCATATTTATAATAACATATCAGTATGTAAGTAATACTGATGTTATTACTTTATCATGAAACAACTAAAGAAGAAGAAGTTGAAGAAGAAAGAAATTGAAAAGATCGGTAATGGATATTACCTCTTCTTTGGAACGCCTCTTTGAATCCTCCACTTAAGGAACTAAGATTGGTCTTTGGAGAAGACCAGGACCTCTAGGATTATTCTAGGGAAGTGGAGAGGAGAAAATGGCAGGGGATGGCCGAGCTTGAGTGCTCAATTTGGTGTGAGGAGGAGGGGGAGGAGGTGCCCTTTTATAAGGGAGGAGAGGGGCACCTTAGGAATATCTCAAAATATTATTTTATATTAAAGTCAAAATCGGTTTATAATGGTTCCAAAGGGTCTTATTTCGAAGCTAAAGTGGGGATGGGTCGAAATCCTATAAACCAATAATATTTAGACAAGTTTAGGGTATTATTTTAACCTTATCAATTAGATTTAACTCTAAGTTAATTAATTTAACTTTTGTCGTGTCTTTTTGTTTTCTTTCACTATATGGTTAATACACTTACTATAACATGCCAAACGAACCCCAAATTGTTTATTATTAATATATATATCCTTATCTAAGTCATTTGGCTGATCCTTAGATTTTTAGGAATAAAATAACAATTAATAATATAATATTTTATTTAAAAACTATTTTGTGTCAATTTTGACACTATTTGATATATGATTTTTGTGAAAGTCATAACAGAATTATATGTTCGAACCAAGTTGATTAAATCAACATTAATATATCATAGTAACCTAGAAAATTAGTGGAATTCATAAAAAGTCTCAAATTACATTTATTTTGGTATTTATATTATCAATTTTGTCAATATTTCATTAATAAGATAATTACTGCATCATCTTTGTGTCATAAATAAATTAAATTATTTGATGTATAAAAATTACAAATAAAATACCATCATGTAGGAAATCTTTTTATCTTTCTAATGAATATTTACAATCGAATTTATCTTATGTATAACCCCATATTAAAAATGATTTACTTATTAAACTTTGATTTTAACTATTTTAACCCTTCTTTAAATAAATTAATAATAAATGCCCTAATCTAATCCAAGTGGGCCTAAATGGTCATATTTTATTCTTAAGTTTGTTTTTGGTCGAATTACACTTGTCCAATAGAATTAGGACATGTGTTAGGGTAATATTGATATCATATTTACCCTTAGTTACCCTATTTACTATTAACCGCGGTAAAAATAGTAAAAAGTTACTATTCACCAAAAAATTATTATCATCTCATTGAACCACATTTTAGTCCTTGATATTAACCGTGTCTCTCGGATTTTTGAAATTCCATTCACAGAAGCGGTAAAATTAAGTTTTATGCAAAATTCAGTTTTTAACCTACCACTTAGTGGTTTCACTATTCATCAAAAATTGAAAGTTTTCAGAAAAATACCAAAATTTCACCCTAGGCTAATTTCGATATTCTGAGTCCAAAAATGAAGTCCATTTTGAAAAATAAAATTTATAAAATTTTAAAAAGTGGTTATTACTATTCATAACGGCTAGTTTTAATAGCATATTGTTGTTTAGTGAAACTCGGTATTGCGTACGACGCAAGCTATCGAGGAAGGTCGCGATTGCGTGCAAAGCAAGCCAAGCAAGTATTGTGTAGAAAAAGATTCCTTTGATGGTTTATATAACATAAAAGTCTCGGGTGCTACATTCTACCCCCCTTAAAAAGAATTTCGCCCTCGAAATTCGTCACTTTGTAACAAACAAATGAGGATACTTCTCCCTCATCATCTCCTCAAGCTCCCATGTAGCTTCTTCAAGTTGGTGGTTCCTCCATAAAACTTTCACCAAGCGAGTGGTCTTGTTTCGTAGGACTTTTTCGCTACGATCCAGAATCTCTATCGGCTGTTCTTCATAAGAAAGATCTTGCTCCAGCGGTACAACTTCTGAGCTGAGTACATGTGAAGGATCTGGTATGTACTTTCTCAGGAGAGATACGTGGAACACATCGTGAACTTGAGAGAGATTCGGTGGAAGCGGCAATCGGTAAGCTACCTTCCCAACACGATCCAGTATTTCAGAAGGACCGATATATCTAGGGCTCAACTTCCCCTTCTTTCCAAATCTCATAACCCTCTTCCAGGGAGATATTCGTAAGAACACTTTATCACCCACTTCAAACTCTAGGTCTTTTCTTCGGTTGTCGGCATAACTTTTCTGTCGACTCTGAGCTGCTCTTATGTGTTGTTGAATAGATCTGACCTTTTCTGCCATTTCATCAACGAGATCAGGTCCTAATAGATTTCTTTCCCCAACTTCATCCCAGCAAGTTGGAGTCCTGCATTTCTTTCCATAGAGAGCTTCATAAGGAGCCATCTGAATACTGGAGTGAAAGCTATTATTATAAGAAAATTCTACCAAAGGTAGGTGTTGATCCCAACCTCCTTTGAAATCCATAGAGCAAGCTCTCAACATATCCTCTAGGGTTTGAATTGTTCTCTCAGACTGACCATCTGTCTGTGGATGATAAGCAGTGCTGAAACTCAACTCTGTATCCAGAGTATGCTGAAGACTTCGCCAGAACTTCGAGGTAAATCTCGGATCCCGATCAGATATAATAGAAAGTGGTACTCCATGCAATCTTACCACTTCCTTTACATATATCCTGGCAAGCTGATCTAGAGAGAAATCCTCTCTAATAGGAATGAAGTGTGCAGACTTTGTAAGACGATCAACTATGACCCAGATAGCATTATTGCCTTTGGATGTTTTAGGAAGTCCTGTGACAAAGTCCATAGTGATGTTTTCCCATTTCCATTCGGGTATGGGTAATGGTTGTAACATCCCCTTAGACTTCTGTCTCTCAGCTTTAACTTGTTGACAAACCAAGCATCGAGAGACATATTCAGCAACATCTCTTTTCATGCCATCCCACCAGAAGTACTCTTTCAGGTCCCTATACATATTCGTGCTTCCAGGATGAATAGAGAATGAAGAACTATGAGCCTCATCCAGCAGCTCTTTCTTTAATTCGGGGATGGGAGGAATGCAAACCCGATTCCTGAACTTTATTATCCCATCACAAACAAGGTTGAATTCAGGAACATTTCTCACCTTCTTTTGTAACTCGACATCTTCTTTCTGTGCCTCTTTAATCTTCACATGTATAGATGGTTGAACATTCATTTGAGAAAGATAAGATTTTTCCCCTTCCATTATAATTCCAAGATCCATCCTTTGTAAATCCATAAATATTGGATCTTTTGTGATCCTCATCATGGATAAACTAGCATGGTCTTGTCGACTTAATGCATCTGCCACCTTGTTTGCTTTCCCAGGGTGGTAATGGATTGAGCAGTCATAATCCTTAATCAGCTCCAACCATCTTCTTTGGCGCATATTCATCTCCTTTTGTGTGAAAATATACTTTAAACTTTTATGATCAGTATAAATATCACACCTTTCACCATAAAGGTAATGCCTCCAAATCTTTAATGCAAAGATTACCGCAGCCAACTCCAAATCATGTGTTGGGTAATTTTTCTCATGGATTTTCAACTGTCGTGAGGCATAAGCTATCACCATATCATTTTGCATAAGAACACACCCCAATCCCTTCTTGGATGCATCACTGTAGATCACAAACCTTTCTCCACTACAAGGCAGTGTGAGCACAGGTGCACTGGATAACCTTCTTTTCAACTCCTTGAAATTCTCTTCACATTCCTCTGTCCAGACAAACTTAACTCCTTTCCGAGTCAACATGGTGAGTGGATTAGATAATCGTGAAAAATCTTTTACAAAACGTCGATAATATCCAGCCAAACCAAGAAAACTTCGGATCTCAGTTACTGTTGCTGGTCTTGACCATATTTCGATAACCTCTGTTTTTGCTGGATCCACAGATATCCCCTCTTTTGAGATTATATGACCCAAAAATGCAACTTTTTGAAGCCAAAATTCACACTTGGTAAATTTGGCATAAAGCTTCTCCTTTCTCAGGGTCTTCAATATAATTCTCAAGTGATCTTCATGCTCTTCCTTGCTCTTTGAATAGACAAGAATATTGTCTATAAAGACTACCACAAATTGATCAAGATAGTCTCTAAAGACTCTATTCATTAGATCCATGAAGATAGCAGGGGCATTAGTAAGACCAAATGGCATCACTATAAATTCATAGTGTCTATACCTTGTACGGAAATCCGTCTTTGGTATATCCTCCCTCTTGACCCTTAATTGATGATACCCTGAACGAAGATCAATCTTGGAAAAGTATTGAGCTCCGCGTAGTTGGTCAAATAAGTCATCAATGCGTGGGAGAGGATATTTGTTCTTGATAGTGATCTTGTTAAGTTCTCGATAGTCAATGCAGAGTCTCATTGATCCATCTTTCTTCTTAACAAATAGAACAGGTGCTCCCCAAGGTGACGCACTAGGGCGTATGAATCCCTTATCAAGATTCTCTTGGAGTTGCTTCTTCAATTCCTGCAACTCAATTGGGGCCATTCTATAAGGTGTCTTTGAAATAGGCAAAGCACCCGGTACGAGTTCTATTGAAAACTCAACTTCACGATTTGGTGGGAGACCCGGTAATTCCTCCGGAAAGACATCATCAAAATCCCGTACAATGGGCATATTCTTAATCGTGAGTTTCTCACCAACCATTTGAGATAAATAACCTTCATTTAGTGGAATCAATACCCATAAGATGGAAGAAATTTCCACTGGAAGGTTATGTTCATCCTTGCATTGATAGACGATCGTAGGTTGATCTGGAATATGAAATGTGACTTCCCTTCTTTGGCAATTGATATGAGCTCCATGTAGAGAAAGCCAATCCATGCCAAGAATCACATCAAATTCCACTAAAGGAAGGATCACAAGATTTGCAGGAAGCACTTTCCCACAAACTTCGATCGGAGAAGAATTATAAACTTCTGATGCGATTGATGTGCCATTAGGTGTTGTCACAGCTAACTCAACATCTAATTGTTGAGGTAATATGGTGATACCCTTAGAAAATTTTTCAGAAATAAAAGAGTGGGTGGATCCAGAATCAAATAAAACATTTGCTACTTTAGAGTGGATGGTAAGTGTACCTTTCACCACATCGTTATCGTACTCCACATCGCTGATAGAAATTGCATGTGACTTTCCTTTGTCTTTAGCCTTAAGAGTTTGTTGACGTCGACCATCATCATCAACCCTTGGATTTGGGCATTGATTGGCATAATGCCCCATCTCCTTGCACTTGAAACATTGAAGTGTAGTAGGTTCATTCTGTGTATCCCTTCCTTTGTTTGCATCATTAGACATCTTCTTCCCATTATCACGGCATTCAAATGCCCGATGACCTTCCTTTCCACATTTAAAACATTTACTTGTCCCTTTAAGACAACTCCCTCCATGTTTCTTTCCACACTTTGAGCATAAGGGAAAGTTCATCTTCTTTTCCGTGTGCTCTTTAGATTTTTCTTTGAATTCCATCTTCCTCTTCTTATCAAACCCATGTGACTGATGGGTTACTCCAATCTCCATCTCGACTTTGAGAGCACATCGAACGATTTCCTCGTAGCTATTGAAGTCCCTTATGGCTAACTCCCTTCAAAGACTTGGTTTTAAGCCACTAAAGAATCGATTGATCTTACTCTCAGGTTGGATAATAATACCAGAAGCGTACCTTGCAAGTCTTGTAAAATTTGCTTCATAGGTACTAACAGATTCATCATCCCTTTGCTTCAGTTCAAGGAACTCTTTCTCCATTTTTGTTCGGAGAATACGAGGGAAGTACTTATTGAAAAATAAGTTCTTGAACTCGTCCCATTCCATAGACTCAATTTCATCCCTTTGCCTCGTATTCTTAACAATATTCCACCATTGATCCGCATCTCCTTCCAAACGATATACTGCTAGGATGACTTTATCATGCTCAGAACATTGAAGAACTGAAAATATCTTTTCAGTAGTACTAATCCATTGTTCAGCAACTAATGGATCAGTAGACCCGCTGAAAGATGGTGGACGCTGCCTCATGAAGGATTCAACAGAATGTTGCTCCCTCCTTTGTTCGTTTGGAAATCCTGCATGATTCATAGCTTGAGAAATTTGTGTGAGCATGGCTACAAGATTTTGCATTCCAGCTCCCATATCGTTTGGTTGCTCAGGGGGACAATCATTTCATTTCCCATCGCATTCCGCATTAACACGGTTCCTTCGGGTTCCAGCCATTGACTAAAACCAAGAAGAATAGTGTGATCAACACTAATTATAATAGGAAACCACATAATTCAAAAAAAAAATTCATGCTTATGGTCTTATCCTAAGTTATTCATGGCCATTTCTAAGATTGTGTTCTATGCTTAGACTTATCCTTAGGGTTCTTACTAAGGCTTTCACATCCTAGTTTCCAGAGGTTGACTATACCTTTCCTCTGATACCAACTATAACGACCCATACTTTACATACATTGTTAATACTTAGAAATTGAAGCACACTTATTACAACATATGACAAAACCACAAAGGACCGTATAGGTATAGTGTCTTTAGAAACTGGGAAACATAAACAACTGGTTCATAAATATTCTACAGTGCCTCCCATTTATTTCATCATATCTAGGGTCCCTTTTAGCATATTCTACTTAATATCCATCTTCCTGACCTGGGGAAAAGAAAACATAAAAGGGTGAGCTCAAATGCTCAGCAAGGGCAAATAAAGGAAATAAAAATCATATCATATCTTTATGAAAATCAAAACCTGCAAAAGAGATCATAATATCTTAACATGGAATAAATCATAGAAGTGAAAATGAGATCCCCATAATCATAACATAAAACTTGAAACTTTGTGGCATGCACCCATAATCATGGAAAATCATTTCTTGTTAGTCATGACTCATTGCCAAGACTATCTTAGTGGACAAAGTCCCTTTCTGAACCGAGTTCACTCCTCGTTTCAGTCCTGTATCACTGAACCGAAATAACCTTCCGTTCCAGCCATGTCTATCTCATGAGATATAAATTCTTTACCCAATGAATTGGAGGGAGATATAGGTCACACCCATCTTATAATGAATCCTTTCTTATGTGTGCCACATAATCATAAAACATACATCATCGCATAACACATGTAACAAAAATGGGATTCTTGAAACATCATGACATCATAAATCAATTCATATAAGATAAAGGAATTCCATCACAACATAGTCAAATCAATGTAAAAATATAGATAGAAATAGAACCCTTTATTATCTTAGATGGAAAATAATTTTGATAAAACACTTGAATTGAATTCTTGAGGAAAATATCCTTTCTTCTTCAAAAACATTTTTCCTTTCATAACATGTCATACAACTTTAAAATAAAAGAAGTTTATTAAAAATAAACTTGAAAACTTGTAAAGGAAGCTTCTTGGAAATAATGTTTCTAAAATCCATTCATGCCGTATAAGTTAAAAAAAACATTCTTCGTACTTTTGTCGGAAAAGTCAAAAAGTACCTCGTACGAAAAACGACAAAAGATTCCTTTCATACATATTACTAAAAACTCACCGAAGGGTAAAAATGGATTTAAACAATTTTAGGTGGATGGAAATAATATTACATATTGATGAAACATGGATGTGGATGATAAAATACATCCTTGTAAATACATACGAATAAACAATCTCGGATAAAAATGAGATTGTGATATTTCCCTTACCTTAGGTCCGATTTGCTTTGTTCGTGTCCGAAGCTCCTGTATAATGGTTTAAATAATGTTATTGACTTATTCCATAATCATACATATTGATATGATATCATATATGGTCATATTATTAGCTTCTTGTTAGTAATATTTCATTGTTACTTGTTACTCGGGTCTTTATAACTTTTTGTTCTTATGCGTGTTTTGTTGAATAAATTCTTATTCTTATCTTTAGGTTATAGATAATTCATTTCCAGAATGGTATTCGTGTAGTATATACCATATTCATTCATTCAATTCATTTATATAATCATTATGAAATGAAGATCATGTAGAACGAGTCGCATCACATCGTGGAGACGGTATTCCGTACGTACGCACGAGTGATGATATCGTTCCTATGATCGTGGAATTGTATTGGAGTATATATATATATTATTTCAGTATCAATATTACTTCATAATAATCATATATAGTTACTCATTACACCATTATACCCATCCTTGTAAGGTGATGGTGGAAAATAGATTACACCGCGGCGTGGAGACGGTATTCCGTACGTACGCACGCGCGGTGATTTCATTTTTCCGTAGGATGGATAGAAGGTGAATTAGGGTTGTTTCATATTTATAATAACATATCAGTATGTAAGTAATACTGATGTTATTACTTTATCATGAAACAACTAAAGAAGAAGAAGTTGAAGAAGAAAGAAATTGAAAAGATCGGTAATGGATATTACCTCTTCTTTGGAACGCCTCTTTGAATCCTCCACTTAAGGAACTAAGATTGGTCTTTGGAGAAGACCAGGACCTCTAGGATTATTCTAGGGAAGTGGAGAGGAGAAAATGGCAGGGGATGGCCGAGCTTGAGTGCTCAATTTTGTGTGAGGAGGAGGGGGAGGAGGTGCCCTTTTATAAGGGAGGAGAGGGGCACCTTAGGAATATCTCAAAATATTATTTTATATTAAAGTCAAAATCGGTTTATAATGGTTCCAAAGGGTCTTATTTCGAAGCTAAAGTTGGTATGGGTCGAAATCCTATAAACCAATAAGATTTAGACAAGTTTAGGGTATTATTTTAACCTTATCAATTAGATTTAACTCTAAGTTAATTAATTTAACTTTTACCGTGTCTTTTTGTTTTCTTTCACTATATGGTTAATACACTTACTATAACATGCCAAACGAACCCCAAATTGTTTATTATTAATATATATATCCTTATCTAAGTCATTTGGCCGAAACTTATATTTTTAGGAATAAAATAACAATTAATAATATTTTATTTTATTTAAAAACTATTTTGTGTCAATTTTGACACTATTTGATATATGATTTTTGTGAAAGTCATAACAGAATTATATGTTCGAACCAAGTTGATTAAATCAACATTAATATATCATAGTAACCTATAAAATTAGTGGAATTCATAAAAAGTCTCAAATTACATTTATTTTGGTATTTATATTATCAATTTTGTCAATATTTCATTAATAAGATAATTACTGCATCATCTTTGTGTCATAAATAAATTAAATTATTTGATGTCTAAAAATTACAAATAAAATACCATCATGTAGGAAATCTTTTTAGATTTCTAATGAATATTTACAATCGAATTTATCTTATGTATAACCCCATATTAAAAATGATTTACTTATTAAACTTTGATTTTAACTATTTTAACCCTTCTTTAAATAAATTAATAATAAATGTCCTAATCTAATCCAAGTGGGCCTAAATGGTCATATTTTATTCCTAAGTTTGTTTTTGGTCGAATTACACGTGTCCAATAGAATTAGGACATGTGTTAGGGTAATATTGATATCATATTTACCCTTAGTTACCCTATTTACTATTAACCGCGGTAAAAATAGTAAAAAGTTACTATTCACCAAAAAATTATTTTCATCTCATTGAACCACATTTTAGTCCTTGATATTAACCGTGTCTCTCGGATTTTTGAAATTCCATTCACAGAAGCGGTAAAATTAAGTTTTATGCAAAATTCAGTTTTTAACCTACCACTTAGTGGTTTCACTATTCATCAAAAATTGAAAGTTTTCAGAAAAATACCAAAATTTCACCCTAGGCTAATTTCGATATTCTGAGTCCAAAAATGAAGTCCATTTTGAAAAATAAAATTTATAAAATTTTAAAAAGTGGTTATTACTATTCATAACGGCTAGTTTTAATAGCATATTGTTGTTTAGTGAAACTCGGTATTGCGTACGACGCAAGCTATCGAGGAAGGTCGCGATTGCGTGCAAAGCAAGCCAAGAAAGTATTGTGTAGAAAAAGATTACTTTGATGGTTTATATAACATAAAAGTCTCTGGTGTTACAGTTGGGGAGGTGGTCGACATCAGAGAGGCAGAGGATCTGGGCGTGGACAGTTTCACGCAGCAAAGTTGGAAGCTCTGACAGGACCAGAGGTGGTACGAGGTACGATTTGTTTGTTCAGAACTCTCATTTATTCTTTGTTTGATTCGGGAGCTTCTCACTCCTTTTTTTCACCCGGTCTAGCCCATGATTTGGGTATATACGTAGAGATACTTTTTGTACCCCTGGTTCTGAGTACACCAATTGGAGGTTAGACCATCGTATCTTGTGTTTTCCGGGGATGTGGGCTAATTTTGGGACCGCATCGATCTAGTGGGGATCTTCTTTTGCTATATATGCATCCATATGATGTCATCCTAGGCATCGACTGGTTGTTTTCTATTAGTTCCATTATCGACTGCTTCCGAAGAAGAGTCGTGTTCTCCGACTTGGGTGGGCAGCGTGTAGCTTTTGTTGGCGAGAGGAGCTATCAGGTGGGAAGCTGGCATGTGAAGCCTCTCCATTCCTTGTTAGGTGGGTTATCAGTGGGTTCAGTTGATACAAAGATGATGGATGTTCCAGAGTTTGTTGGGGAGTTCCTCAATGTTTTTCCTGAGGAGGTTGTGACTCTACCCCCCCGACGTGAGGTTGAGTTTGGGATAGACTTATAGCCTGGTTCCCCTCCGATTTCAATGGACCCTTATCGTATGGCACCTTCGGAGTTGAAGGAGTTTCGGATTCAGATTAACGATCTGATGGAGAAGGGTTTTGTTCGACCTAGCATGTCACCCTCTAGTTTTGTCCATGAAGAAGGAAGATGGTGGTCTCAGGCTATGAATAGACTACCGAAGGTTGAATCAGGTAACGTTCAAGAACTGTTACCCCCTTCCAATGATAGATGATCTCTTCGACCAGCTGAGAGGATCAGGTTGGTTTTCTAAGATTGATCTACGATCTGGATATCATCAGTTGAGGGTAAAGGATAGTGACATCTCGAATATGTCTTTCAGGTGAAGGTATGGGCACTTCGATTTTGTATTGATGTCGTTTGGAGTTACGAATTCACCAATTGTGTTCATGGGAATTATGAACTTTGTCTTCCAAGAGTTTCTGTACCGGTTCATCGTTGTGTTTATCGATGACATCCTGATCTACTCAAGATTAGAGGAGAAGCACGTTGAGCATCTCAGTGTAGTCTTGGAAGTCCTTCGACACCACCAGATTTGTGGGAAATTGTGTAAGTGCAAGTTCTTGATGCAATAAGTACACTTTCTTGGGCACGTGGTGTCTTAGAATGGAGTGTTAGTGGACCTGTCGAAGGTGGAGGAAGTTGTTTCTTGGGTGGCACCCAAGATTGTGGTAGAATTTCGTAGTTTCCTGGGGTTGGAAGGTTATTATCGGAGGTTAGTTTCAGACTTCTCTTGAGTTGCTGCTCTATTGACAACTTTGACTAGGAAGGACCAGGTCTTCCTATGGAGCGAGCAGTGCCAGAAAGCTTTTGACTACCTGAAGGAGAAGTTGGTCAGTGCTCCAGTACTTAGATTACCAGAGGAAGGGTTGTGGTATGAGGTGTTTTGTGATGCTTCTGGACTTGGTTTGGGGTGCGTACTGATGCAGAAGAAGGGTGTGATCTGTTATGGGTCTAGGCAGTTATGACCTCATGAGCGTAACTATGCCACCCATGACCTAGAACTTGCAGCAGTAGTGTTCGCACTGAAGTTTTGGCGACATTGCCTCTTTGGGGAGCGCTTCATGGTATTCTCATATCACAAGAGATTACATTATATCTTCTCCCAGTGTGACCTGAACTTATGACAACAGAGATGGGTTGAGTGTCTCCAAGACTATGACTTTGAGATCTCTTACACTGAAGGTAAGGGAAATGTTTTGGCTGATTCCCTGAGCAGGAAGTCGCATAAGGAAGTGGTTCAGGAATCCACTAATTCTTGGAAAGCGATGGGAGAGTTGGATGCCTTACACTTGGATGCAAGGGTAGAGGGTGTTAGAGGCTATTTGTTTCAGATAACGGTGCAGTCCTCTTTGTTGCAGTAGGTGGAAGAATCTCAGTGGGGAGAATCTGAGGTGGAAGTAATGTGGGATCATATCGATCAGGGAAATGCTCCAGAAGGATGGTCAGAGGATAGCCAACATCAGATGCTTTTTCATGGAAGGTTGTTTGTTCCATAGGAGATGCGTGAGGGAGTTCTCTATGAGTTCTAGGGCTCGGCCTTGGCGGTACATCCGGGAGTTTTGAAAATGTACCGAGGCCTGAGGGAACAGTTTTGGTGGCCCGGGGTGAAATAGGCAGTGGAAAAGTTTGTGGCTAAGTGCCTAGTGTGTCAGCAAGTAAAGGTTGAACACCGTGTTCCCAGTGGTTCGTTTCATCCTTTAGATGTTCCTGAGTGGAAGTGGGATTACATCTCAATAGACTTTGTCACAGGACTACCCAGAGCTAAGGGTGGTTATGATGCTATCTGGGTAGTGGTGGATCGACTGACTAAATCCACTCAATTCTTAGAAATTGAGGAGTTGGCCCTGGTGAGTACCTTAGCACAGTGGTACATAGAATATTTGGCATGTTTGCATGGAGTTCCGAAGACTATAGTCTCATATCAGGATACTCAGTTTACCTCATGAGTCTGGAGGGGGTTACAGCATGCTTTTGGCACACAGCTATGCCTTAGCACTTCTTTCCACCCCCAGACCGATGGTAAGAGAGAGAGAACTATCCAGACATTGGAGGACATGCTGCGAGCATGAATTTTGGATTTCAGAGTATCATGGGTGTGACACTTGCCTTTAGTATAGTTTGCCTACAACAACATCTTCCACTCTACTATTGGCATGGCACCATTTAAGGCTTTGTATGGAATACCATTTCGTTCACCCATTTACTGGGCAGAGGTTGGTGAGACAGGTTCTCTTGGGCCAGAGGTAGTATAGAGCACCACAAATAAAGTTTAGCTTGTGCGTGAGAGGATGAAAGAGGCTCAGGACTGACAGAAGTCTTATGCTGATTGTCAGAGGAGGCCCTTGGAGTTCGAGGTGGTAGATCATGTTTTCTTGAAGGTTTCCCCTCGACGGGGGTAGCGGAGGTTCGGTAAGGGGAGTAAGCTATTCCCTAGGTTCATCAGACCTTTTGAGGTGCTGAGGCGAGTTGGTGAGGTAGCATATCAGCTGGCCCTGCCACCTCAGTTAGAGAAGGTTCATAACATATTCCACATCTCCCAACTTCGTCGGTACTTACACGATGACTCTCACGTTATCGACTGGGGAGAGCTAGATATGGGAGATGACGCGACCTTCGAGGAATGACCAGACAGAATCGAGGATCGTGAAGAGAAGTTGCTCAGTGGATGAACCATCGCCTTGGTTCATGTGTTGTGGAGGCATGGCAGCCTCGACGAGAGCACTTGGCAGCGGGAGGCTCAGATGCACGCTCAGTACCCGGAGTTGTTTTGACTTGTGTTTTTCTTTGTTCTTCTGAGATTTGTTTTGATGTTATACTTTGTACCTTTGATATATGGAATACTTGGCTTGTCGGTTGTGAGACATTTTGTTTCCTTGTTCTCTGGAAGTGTGTAACATGTCCGGATGTGTGGGGAAAGGGAAAAACCTGATCCTTAATCGAGACGCATTAATGCGGATGCGATTAAACCCGTGCGGGAGAGTCTGTGCCGCCTAAAGCAGATAATATCTCGAAATATGAGAATTAATTCCCTAATACATGTGTTCGGGTAGTGTGTTGGTTGTACGGTGTTGGGGGCAGTGTAAGTTGGAAAAAAATCCTAATATATGGAAGAGGGAAGACCCAATTCTTAATCGAGATGCATTAATGTGGATGCGATTAAACCCATGCAGGAGAGTCAGTTCCACCTAAAGAGGATAATATCTCGAAATAGTAGAAGGAATTCCTAACACCTATGATTAGGGTTGTTGGTTGGGTTCCTATTATAACGAGAGCCCTAAGAGGTATCTTGTTGGGTTCCTCTGGGTTGGTTTTGAATTCTCGGGGACAAGAATGTTTTAATAGGTATCTGATGTAATGTCCAGGACCTCTTTGGTCCATTCCTTTGTGAAATGTGGTGCTGGAGGTGTTCCAGGAGGTCAAGGTTCCTTGGGGGGGCATTTGGGTGGACTTTTAAGGAGACCTAAGGGCAATAGATTTCGCATGGTTAGCGCACAGTTTGGCTAAACCGTGCGGCCAAACCGTGCAAGGTTGGTGTTTGAGGCAGTGGATAATGCATGGTTAGCGCATGGTTTGGCTAACCATGTGGACTAACCGTGCAAGGAATGATTTTCGAGGTAGAAGATAACGCACGGTTAGCGCACATTTGGTTAAACCGTGCGGACTAACCGTGTGGGCACTTAAAGTTAGATCCTAAAATTGTGGATCTATCTCGTTTTGCCTTTAATCACCTAGTTTAATCCCTTAATCGGCCATAACTCAGGATTACCCTTCCTTGGATGTGTAAGAATCTCTCCCAATCATTTTGGAGGTGATTCAGAGGATTCTCTTTGTGAATCAAAGCCGGTTTCTTGAGGTATGTGGTCGTTCTTCCTCGTTCTTATTTGGTTTCTTAGATGATCTTAGATCTACTCCTCCTCTTCTCTCATCTTCTTAGATATATACCTATGATGGGTAGATCTAGGTGTGTGGATATCGTTTGTGATGATCTTTTTCCTTGGTCGTGTTAGGATAGGAGATCTAAGGAGGATTCGTGGAGAATCGACCCTGTTTATTGGGCGTTCATTGACCATCGTGGTTTCGTCAAAAACCTTTGAGGTAGGGATTTTACCTTCATCTCTCTAAATTGTGCATCATGCGGGATGGGTGTCCTCTTGATTTCACAAGACTTAGTTGAACCAGTTTAAAAGAATATAATAACTGGCTTAAAGAACGGGGATGGGGAAGTTGTTATGTTTATCATTGTTTATCCTATTTTTATGTTGTGAATTGAATAGGCTTATGCCTACTGAAAATCACGGTTGTTGGGGGAATTTTCTTGCGCAATTAAATGTTTCCCTATATTTCTGGACTGTTTTATGGAAACTTTGTGGAATATGGAAATTGGTTAATCATGTAAATTTGGATGATTAAATGAATATCTGGAACCCTTGTGTGATCACCCCAGTTGAACAAAATGGAATAATGAACATGTGGGTGTTGGTTTGGTTACATGGTGTGTGAAAATGGGGGGAGAATCCTAGGTTATTATGAATAGGATGGGTAGCGGGCTGCGGTAAATGATATTAAAGGGGAAATGATGTAGCATGATCCTTGTTTTGTGATACGGTTGTGGAGATGTGGTTATAGTGGCAGCAGGGCTACAGCAATGGGTTGTGATATTAAAAGAAAGTGGAAAGTTGATAAATGAACTGTGGGGAACGATAATGAATTAAACGCGGGAACAATCAATGGGGATTGATTGGTGATAAAAAGGTTGTTTTTGTGTTGCTTGTGTTCTATCTAACTTGATTTGTGGTTGGCAGGGATATGTTTAATGAACGCTTGATCTGGTTTGATATTTTCCCAGTAGTTAAGGAACTAATAAACTAATACTGTTGAAACATGAAAACCTAAATGGGGTTAGGATTTTTCTTTTTATGCACACTTCGTAGTAGTAGTGCTGAGACACATGCTCAGTTTCTCTGTTTAGAGGCCATAGGTTGGGCTGTGTGTTTGGTATACATATATGTATCTGTATCTTTGTGTTTTGTTGCACCCCACCCATGTTGAGCACCTAGTGCCAAACACTCCCATTTCCAAGGAGAGGGTGTTTTCCCTTAGTTACTAGCTCTTTCCTGCTCCTTTTTCCATAGGCTGTGATGGATTGAGGCGACCTTACACCTAAGACTCTTCGGGTAGGTTTCGATTGGTGTGATTTTAGCCCAATAATCTTCTGGCAGGTTTACTATTCCCAAGAATCTTCGGGATGAGTCCCAGGTGTGTTCGGGCGGGGATGTGATATGTGGTTTGTGAGTCCCAGGTGTGTGCGGGCAGGATATATGGTTTGTGAGGCCCAGGTGTGTTCGGTCAGGGATGTGAAATGTGGTTTGTGAGGCCCAGGTGTGTGCAGGCAGGATGTGTGGCTTTTGAGGCCTAGGTGTGTGCGGGCATGGAAGAGTGTGGTAGCATCAGGACGTTCGCTGTTAGGAAGAGAAGCTAACTAGTGTGGGAAAATGGTGTGGGGTACCCAACACTATTATTCTTATATACTACTACCTGTTGTTTTGTGTTTTGGTGAGTGTGGCTGGTGAGGTTGGGTGGATAGAATTCCTTTCTAGGTTTTGGTTCTTCTGTTTTTCTCATGGGACATTAGGATGTCTCCCCACTTGTGTACGAGATCTTTAGGTTTCCTTACAGAGTATACTTGTATGCTCATCCTACATTTACTTTCAGGTTTCCAGGAGGACTTCCAGGGCCGTGTGGGATCCTACTAGTTGGGACAGTTGGATTTTTTGCAGTTGATGTACTCTTGTTTCTTTTGGTATTGCACTTTTGAGTTTTCTTGTACATGTACCTTGTTTCATAATTATTTAAACATTCATGTGGGATTGGTTTGGGTTTATTTTTATTTACTTGTTCCTTTTCCTTTTGGTGTTTGACTCATCCTATTTCCCGATATTAAATAATAAAAAGGTTAATGCCTCCCATATTTGTGAAAACTCATACCCTTGGTGCTAGTCACCACTCTGGGGCCTACTGAAGGCGGGACTCAGGGGTCATTATCTCCCTTTCACCATTGCCAGCTCAGAAGGGGCATCTTTGGTGGGAGGGGGTCGTGACAATATATGAATGAACCTGAATGTATATTTTGATCTAAATTAAATTAGTTTCATTATATAAATTTATTTTTAATCTTTAGATATTATATAATTACCTTAAAATCTTATTCAATACTAAAAAAATATTTATTTAATTAATAAAGAAGTAAAATAATTTATTTTTATAAGATTGATTTTGATATATGTTGGATGATTTAATGTGTATAATGAAATTTATAGATCTATAAGATATATTAGAAATGTTTTAAAGCATTACATTTGAATACTGACTTTTTTTATGTATTTAAAGTCAAATTAAATGAATAGTATAAAATTTGACAATAATGATATTTTATTGAATTACTAATTTTTTAATTTTTTAAAAAACCTAAAAATATTAAATAAATACAAAATGGGATATTATATGGTCTAAAATGTATTACCCTATTCATTTATAGACCATTTTGAAGTCTTTGGATCTATAATATCCTTATTATATTTTGATATTTTTGGATTTGTAAAATTGTCCATCACCTCAATTATAAAAGCGCACCCATTATTTTAATTTCAGTACATAATAAAACCTATTTATTTCACGACATATATACAAAAATACCTTCATATAATACCTTCCCACATACTATATGCCTTATTCTAGTCATAACACCCTTCTTAGAGGTGTTAAGGTGTTAATCAAAGGATATCATTCGAAGAAGAGGTATCATTTTTTATTAAGTGTTTCTATTTTATTTCTTCTTCCAATTACATAAAATCTACATAAACCATGATGAAATAATAAATATGGTATCCACAATTTAATGAAATTTTATTATTTTAATATAATCACCTATGTCTATCTTCTTTTCCATTAAATGAGAAAAGAATTATTTGTTCATGTGTACGGCCGACTACCACCTCACGAACCGATATAATTCATATTTCTTAATTATATCTAAATATTGGTTATAAATATGGAATTAATTTTTATATACGATATTCATAGAAAATTTCTCATTATTATATAGTAATATATCATTTACATTTTTACCTTTCCATGCACATAAAAATGATAATGTTGTTTGTGTGTATATGTGAACTATCACCTCCACGAAGCGATGTGATTCATATTTCATCACCACATCACATGGATGATATATATAATTATATTTGAATTATTAATATGATATTAATGGTATTATGATCATTATTAAGAGGTAAAATGAAACTTTCCTTCTTTTCATAATGGTCATTGAAAAATCAAAACGTTACTCATGTGTACATATGGTCTGTCGTCTCCATGATTATAACGTAGTTCATTTTTCATGACCATGCATAATGGTTTTATTTAAAATTATAATATATTTATAAAATTTATTATTATTTCATGATTATTATTATATATAATGAAATAATTACCAATTTTTATAATATACATCATACCAAATTGATTTTGGACTCATGTACCAAATATCATTAAAATGTCCAACGTGAACTTAAATAATATAATAATTGTTATAACAAGGTAATAAATGATATAAAGTGAATAATAAACATAAAAAGTTTCTAAATAATTTAAAACTTATCCTAATTTTATTATTCAGGAATATAAATAATGTATGTGGCGAGTTGGACACAAGGTAAGACACTCTTTAACAAAAACATTGTTTAAAATGTTGTAAAGATTTATTATTATAAATATTTCACATTCATGTAAAAGTTTTCAAGATGGTTTTTATGGATTTATTTATATAGAAATGAATGTTTTAAAATGTATATTTTTTATTTTCTCTCAAATGTATCATTTTTTTATGGGACACTTTTATTCAAAAATATCTTTTTTAAATTTTTTAATTGGGTTTTGAAAATGGATTGGTTATTTAAATAACTTAAAATGTTTTCTTATGAGTGTAAATGAAATTTTAAAATTGGAATTTTGAGAATTTTAAAATTTTATGTGTTATGATTATATAATAATACTTGGAAATTTGATGGGTGGTTACGTGATAACCTAAGTATGGATAGTTCCATGATAAACCAAGGACGGGTGGTTACATTGTAACCACCAATGCATTTATTATGGAAGTTGATCATATGATTAGTCCATTTGTAAGAGTGAAATGTATGCAAGTTGACCACATGGTTATTCCATTTGATTATAATTATTTCCCAAGTTACTTACTTGTATCTTATATTCTTTCTTATGAGTTTTCGTGAAAATATATTTATTTTCAAAATATAAGATAATGATATTTTTGTAAATATTATTCAATATTCTGGGTAAAAAAGTATGTTCTAAAGAATATGTTTTTATGGGTTTTAACTGGACTAACAATTTCCTTTCTTTTATGTACCTTACTGAGATTTTGTTCTCATCCTATATTTTAAAATTTATTTCATAGGATTTAAGGGGGAATAGATACAAGGATGAGATCAAGGAGAAAATTGTGAAGAGTGATCATGAAAAGAAAACATGTTTTATTTTAAAAAGGTTTCCTTCTGTGGAAAAAATGTAAATTATATAGAAGTGTCCACTTGTAATGTATGGGTATAGTTTTTAAGAGTTCTTACTAATTATATAAAACTCTAAAATAAAAATATACTTGAATGTTAACTCTATTTCAAATAATAATAAAATGTGCAATGTTTATATTCGAGGACTTATATTATGCCCATGTACTTCTGAAGTACACGGAATGTCCTCCTACATGGGGTCTTAGGTGTGTTCCAACTGGAACACAGATTGGGGACCCAGGGAGGTTCACACAGCATGTGGTCCTATCCATATAGTGTGTGATCCTTATCTTCCCCGAAACCATAAAAATGTAACAAGGGTGATTCACAACATGTGTTCCAGGACTAGGCACCTATAGTCAGGTTTTCCATAAAAACCCAATTTCCTTCATGAATCATTTTCATGTTGTATTTGCTGCATTTTTTAATATAAAACACACCAAGGGTATGAAATTTAGGTGCATTCATGCCTAATCCATCCCCGGTAGAAATATTTCATCCACCCAAACACCATGCATCTCCTTATCACCACTACATTCTCCCATTGTCACTCTGGGTCCCAAATCCATATAGGTCTCACCCAAAACCTAAAACTAAACTTGATTCATTAGAAAATCACTAATCTATTTTTCATTCATGAAATCACCATGAATATGGGGGTTTGATAATGCTCTAACCCACCCTAGAAATGTTGAACTGTAATCACAATGTCTAATAGTGAACCACACAATGAATGGAGGTAGAAAAGCACATAAGAAAAGTCAATCCATAATTATCTAAAAATTATTCACCAATTATCACAATATTAGGCTATCCAAGGTTATTTTAGGGGGAATTGATTAAATAAATCAGTAATATAACAAATATATTTATGGGGCTCTTACAAAGGAAAAATAAATATCAAATCAAATTCATGCTTCAATAATTTAACCATAAGGGTGAAAACCAAAAATAATATTACCTACCTTGATTATGGATTGATCATTTGTGAAGAATGTGTTTTATAATGATTAGAATGACCTTCTAAATTCAGTGACACTCGATTCACCTCGATTTGATCATTATTCATCATCTGATCTTGATCTTCCAATGTAGAACATTAGAGGCACCTCTCAAATCTCCCAACGTTATGTGACTAACCCAAAATATTTTTTATAATAGGGTATTTAAAGAGAAATTAGGTTTCTGGGTGTTAAATTAATTAATTAATTAATTAATTAATTAATTAATCCACTTAACATACCAGTTAATGGCTACCTCATTTGAACATCCAGTTCTAGACAACTTTAGGTCATGCCTAGGGTAAACCCCACATTTCAAAATAAATTGTGGTCTCGTATTTTTGATCTGAGAGTCCTTTTGGAGTTATTCCACTTTTCAAGAAAATTATTCCCATATGATATTAATATATTTAATATTTTTATAATATCAATTCTGAGCTCATGAGACCTCAAAATATCATTCCATTTTGTCACCTTCTTATAAAAATATTCCTTAATATATTTCAAATTATTACATGTCAAAAATAGGGTCACTAAAAATATAGTGAGGGATGTTTACAAAAATAGTGGACTGTGAACATTTATTGAGAATTAGATTTTCATGACAATGATATTAAATAAATTCATTAGAACTAATCTTAGGAGAATATTTTTTCTTCCCAACATCATTTTATTTGCATTTGTATTTACATGATTATTTTCTTTCTTATATTCCATCACACCAAAACCCAATTTCCCCTTTATTTCATAAATATTAAAAAAATATTAAGTAGTGAAAATTATTAGTGAGTTTCATTTTTATCTCCTCAAAGGAGATAACCCCAATCATCTCCCTTTCTATATTCTAGGTTTACAAATTTTGATTTGGAACTAAACACTCTAATAAGTTTTAGTGCATCAAATAATTAAAAGGAGTTTTGAGAAGTGATTACATTATCAAAATTCTAAGAAAATGGGTATGATTAGAATGAGATTTGAAGATAATCCTTCTACAATCTAGAAAACTATCTCATTGTATAATGGGAAGAAAAATGTTAGAGATTATGATGTCTTGGGTATTTAGGTGAGGTAGTATGAGTTTGAATTTAGTTGGACCCTATATAGTAAGGAATATTTATAGTGTTTAAGGGGTTAAGAAAGACCTAAGGTTAGATTATGATCCTAGTGTCGAGAATTTTTCCTTGAATATAGAATCCATAAAGTACCTATTATACTAGTACAAAGGACTTGTTAGGTTCACTAGAGGAGGGGGTGGTTCCTTGAGGTTCATCATCTACTTGGTGGAAATGGGATGGGTACTCTATGGGTATGGGGTAACCTACTGAGGTTAAACGAGTCCCTTTTGTGTAATAAATAGGTTTTTTTAAAAATTTAAATTAAATTATTAATTTATTTTAATTTTATTAAAAGTGGGGGAAGCTTCGTTTGTACCTAAGAAATAGGGGACCGTCCCCCTTTCCCCCACTCCTCTATTTCACTCTTCCCAAATGTATTTAAGTTCTTTCATCTTTTATTATTTGATCCATAACTCTCTGAGAGTTTTTACAGGTAAGCATAATCATCCTCTATTATCTATTTCTATTTTTTTCATTATTGTAATGGTTATTAACTAAAATCATTTTTGGGGGATTTTTCTCTAGATTCTTAATTTATTCCTCCTCATGTTGAATTAGGTTGTGAAATTTATAATTAATTCTTCTGCAATTACAAGTTAGGTGGTTCTTATATATTTTCACTATTTATATGAGTTTTTTCATCTTGTGATTTGCATGTGGGGGTAGGGTTGTGTGAGGGACCTAGAATTGGAACCACTAGTGGTTTCCATGGTTTGAGGGATATGACCTAGGGTAGTGTCATGAAAGTTTGAGTTGGGATGTGTTATGTAAGGGATGTGATTGGTTGGTAGATTTAAGGACTTATGGGAAAGTTGTCGTATGTTTTCAATTGATGGTTAATGGGATGTGTTTCTTTATGTGGTTTTTTTAACCTAATGGTTGTGAAACATGTTGATATGGGATTATATGCTTCATCAAAATGGTATTATGGTGATATATCATTCACTGGTAATGGGTTGATGGAGGTTCACTAGGTTATAACCATGATATTTTGATGATGATGCTCATTGTAGTGTATTAGTTCATGGGATCATATGCACAAGAAATAGACCCATATGGTAGTGTTGACTAATAGATACATGGTGGTATCCTCCATAATTTATTTTGTTATGGTGATAATTATTATCATAGGTATAGAGGAGTGATTCACTATGGAGTTGTAAATGGGTGTTCATGTGGTGTTGGAGACTACTAGTGGGGAGCAGAATGCTCTTTGTAGATGGGTTTCAATGGTGGTGTTGTGATAAGTAATGTAGAGACTATCTGGTTGATCATAATTCTATGACACCCCATTCACCAAGGGTCTATGATCATGTTATAGAAATTTCATTTAGGTTATGTGACAAGGGGTGATGTGTCATTCCCCCTCTGGGTGTGTACAGATTATAGATGTATCATCACACTCTGGAACTGGCCAAAGAAAGTAGGGTTCTCACCCATGGATTAACGAGCACAGAGTGGAGTGTGATGTGTGTGTTGTATTGATTTTCATATGTTTCACTTTTCAAGAACTCATATATGTGTGGATATTATCGAAGGGAATCATTGGTAGTGGCCTATATAGTTCATATTCACACCATACATAGGCCCTTTGGGACATGTACATACATTATGGTTCATGACACATGGAATGTCAAGGTCCATGTGACTAGCGAGTAATTAACTGGAGATACAATGGTTTTTCATAGGATACATTGATGTTTGTTGGATATAGACAAAGTGGATTCTCAATTCCACATTGGAGTGGTTTTCTTAGTGCATTTTAGTCTTATCTATATATATTCAATCAACCTATGTGTGATCCAAGTTGTTTTTATATAACTTCTTTAATATTCTATATATTATTTTTTTGTTCATACAATATGATATGGCTATCTCTCATTATTATATTATATATGGTGCTGATTTTTTATAAACATTATTTTTCTTATTGTTATGAATTTTTATAAATAGTTTATAGTTTCCTCATTATTAACTCAAATATCCTTACTACTAGTTGAAATCCTTTGGAATAAAAGGAGGTATGCCTGAGGTCTATTTCATTCCAACTCAAATGTCATTTAGGAGATCTGGGTCAGGAACACTAAAAAGTGGTATTAGAGAAGGTTTCTTATTTTATTTTTTGGGGTGTGGTAGATGTATATTTTGGGATGTGTTAGGAATAGGAATGGATCTCGTATTTTTTTATTCATCAAAAGTATGGTATCGTGACCTAGTTTCTTGGGAATTGGGGTTATTATTTTTGGTTTTCATGATTACAATTGAGTTATTTGATTTGGATAAACATGATGTTTTGATTTTATTTATTTATGGATTCTAACACATTACCCAAAGGGGAAATAACTAATATTAATGCATCATTATAGACATGTAAAGCTCATATGACATGTGTGTTCTATGTTATTATTTATATTCTAGTTATAGATGGGTTTTTAGTTATTTAAAGTGTAAAAAACAAGATAAACTTGTTTACTTTTATTTCTTATTGGTTTCATTATAATTACATAATCCATTTATTAGTTCTTTCCATCGTCAAGTGTGTGTATCTTACGTGTATTTGTAGTGTGTGTATAGTTCATGCCTTTGAAATGTGTAAGTGGGGACTAAAACTTGATAATATGTGATATGGGTGATGATGGGGAAGCATATGGGATAGTTTGATGTACTAATCTATTATATCTTTCCTAATTTGTGATATTTGATCTGTTATTTATTTATTTATAAAGGTGGTTGGTTTTCATTAATATTCCACCTCAATAGTCTTTGTTAAAGAATCATGAGGAAAGATATGTAGTTCCACTGATGCATGAGTTGGTTGGGGACCATGATGGAGGATATGAGAATGAGGGGCGTGCAGAGGTGTGGTGGAAGTTAGAGTAGTTGGTTGAACTAGTTTAACTATTTTATGATGACGTGAGAGTGATCTTGGTATGGGTTATTTAGAGTATTGATTATAGGAATCTAGTAGTTGATTCATTTATTGTATATTTGAATAAAAAGTTCTAATTTCAAAATTCTCATTTATTTAAAGGAGAGAGTAGACCCTAGGAAGTTGATATCTATGAGAATTTGGTTCATAATATCTTTGATGAGATTTAGACACATCCTGTTTGGAGGTTGAATTTGGTTATGTACATGATCAGGGGACCGGTAAAATAATGGTGGAACATACAGGAATAGGAAATCATTAATGAGGTAATTTCATGTAAAGACTTTGAGTTGAGTTTCTTTGAGAACTTTTTCCTCAATATTTTGAGGGTAGATCATGCCAGTGAGTTTATTATTAATGCATAGGGATATTCCTGTTATGAATTATTCTAGTCAGTTTATGGATTTTCAATGATTTTCAATGATGTTAGTGGGGGATAATATCCTCAAGGTGTAGTGATTTGATGATGATATTTTGCATGCAATCAGGGTAGAGGTGAACATTTTCAAGTTGACCTCATTTTCCAAGGTGGTAAAATTGACCTTGATAATGGAGTGTAATATGAATATTGGTTGTACTTCCAATTATGAGGTGGATAGTGAGTTTATAGAAAGTTGTAAGTATGGATATAAGGAGAGTAGGTATGGTGGTTAGAGAATGTGATCATATTTTAAATGTTACCAGTGTGGGATAATGGGACACTTTTAGGTAGAGTGTGACCAGCCACACAAGGAGTGTATGGATTATAGTAAAATTTCAAAACTAGAGAGGTTATACCAAGTGATTTCATAGATATTTTTCATTCAAGGATCCAATCAGAATCAAGAATTGAATGTGGGACTAGGAGTATAATTGGGGGTTGTAGATGGATTTCATCTATATTATTAATCCATGGAAGATGATAAAGTGATTGATAGTGTATTTAGTATCCAATGTAAAGTTTTATTCCATAGAGAGTTTAGGAATCTAGAGGTCGAGTCTCATAAAAGTTTCATATGGTTCAGTTGACCTTTTATGATCATCCTAGAAGGTCATTTATAGTTATATGTATTTCATGATTATGTTAATTTTTTATGATAAAACTAATGAATTATGTGGGTATATATAAAGATGATCAACCTAGTGCTGGTTGAGGTTTGGGAATCAAGTGTAATGTGTGATGATGATGCTTCTGGTGACTGGTAAATATGGATTTGAGATGATGGTGAGTTATGACATTATCATTGTTTTAGGTGTCTAGGTTGTGATATGATTGGATAGGTTTTTCCTATGGTGGGAAGTACCCTTATATTGGATCAATCATTTTAATTCTATTTATTAATGGTTATTGGGAATAAATATATCTTATCAGCACCATCTCAATTCCCTATAGATGTGATAAGTGTGATACATGGGATTTGGTTGTGTGTGGCTATATTTTTTTCAGGATGGATTATTGATGAGCTATTAAATGGTGGGGATGTTGAAAAACCCAAGGTATTTGGGTGAGGTAATTTGTATCTGAATTAAACTAGACCATGTATACTTGGGATGATTTGATATGTTAGAGGATTCGGTGAATACCTAAGTTCGATTTAAGATATAAAATCCTAGTTTCGGGACTTTTTCTTGAATAAAGAAGCCACCAAGTACCTAAGAGACTAGTATCAGGTAATTGGAGGACCCAGTAGAGGTGGGGGTGATTCTGTGAGGTCCACCATCCACTCGATGGACTTGAGATGGGTACTTAGTGAATACCTAGTACCTGGTGTAGGGTGATTGGGTACTATTCTCTAATTGGGATGTTTTTTTAAAAAAAATAATTAATTAAATTATTTTTTTAATTTTATTAAATGAGGGGGGATCATTTATCAATAAAAAATAAGGTAGATCACCCATTTTTCATGTATCCTATATTTCTCACTTCCCAATGGGATTTCTACATATAAATCATGTCACAACCTGTCCCAATGGTTCCAATGTCATGACTACCTTAATCTTTCCTCTAATAGGCCAGGGTCTGGTAACTGGTACCAAGTAGGTATATCACACACATGGGAGGCCTTATTATAATGTACTTATAGACACACACCCATCTCCAATCCCATAAAATAATAAAATCTAAAATAAATAATAACCATGAATGAATACATGTAAAATCTCACCATCATAGTATGAAGACAAGTACTAGAAAGCCAAAGGGCCAAATAAAATCCTACCAAAAAGAAACTGAAAAAATTTCCAACCTATATAGTGGGTGAGGATAGTTATCAATATAACTGTAAGAACAAACCTTGGTCTGTTTGGCTCACAAATATATGCCTATTATTAGACCCTATAAGAATCTCTCTAAAGTTTAGTCTTCTAAATAAGACATTACATGTGTGAGAAAATTCCTTGTATGAGTGAGTATGAAAATATCCAGTATGATACCCTGAAATCACTAAGAATATAGAATCAAGAACGATAGTCAGCTCATCACTCATATATATAAATGGTATATATACCATGAATATCTAGATATAATCAACATAGACACACAATATCATGGTACATTTACAACTGTAATTCCATACTAATATTCCCACTCGAAGGTTTCATGTAGCACTCATCCGGGAGAACACACTCCACGAGTTAAATAGCATCAATAGAATTCAGTTGAGAAGTCATTTTCATAGAGAAATACACATTGGAAGTTTGGAGAGAACTATACACAGATGGGGATCACACCTAAGGTCATGGGGTACACCAACAACCCAATCTTAATCAACCCACTAAGTCAAGGATAGATGCTCGTATAGTGTTGGTCATGATGATACCAAGAATCCCACTTAGGTAAATGATAATCATAAAGGATCTCACTTCTAGTATCATGAAAGGATTCCAACACTCTATCCAAGAGATAATTTCCTCATAGGTGATCTATATCCTATACACTGGATGAAATTCCATAACTACCCTTAGGGAAAGGATCAAGTAAACACATACTAATGAAACTAGTCCATACTGAAAAGGACAAGGGATCCAAGACATATTTGAAGGAGAACATGAAATTTACTAGTAGTACACAATGTGTCCCTTCAGTATTGAGTCCTTACCTTGTATCATGGCCCATTATTCTATTTGTTTATATGTTTGAGTACATGGTATTCCTGATTACATGGTCATTCCAATCATGTGTACTTCTGATTGTGTCTTAGTACACGACTCTTCCCCTGTACACCTAACATAGTCATGTCCATATCAGAGTACATGGCATTTTTAAGCCCGTGTACTCCTAGATGTGTCAGTCTACCCTCTTAGGAACATGTTAAGCTTCCAAGTAAGGGTCACACACCGTGCGATAGCTATCACATGTTGTGTGATATTTATATTCTCATGAAAACCCTAGAACCACATGGGGTCCAACATAGTATGTAATGATAGAATACATGTTTTGTAATATAGGAATTCATAGAACTTCATGTTCCTCCTTTGTGTATTCCCACTCTATAATCACCTTTTTTCTGCCACAAATCCCACCTATAGATTGTGGATCTCGATCAACTAATACTCTCCTCCACTAGTCTTTATAATCGAGGCACCAAAATGCATGGGAAAATAGATATAATTGGTCCTCATCACCATCACATGACCCTCTCAAACCAGGAGTCTCAAATCCTTCCCAAATCGATCATCACCATCATCATAGCTCAATCTCATCATCAATTCAAACCTATATCTATGATAATAATCTATTTCACAATAAATAGGGGTGTAATGATTGTTTATCTATTACTTGTCAAACCACTATCCAATACGAATGTAGGTGATGAACGAACAAATAATAGTGGGAGAAAACCAAGAAACATGAAAAAAATGGATGATCCTTGGCTGTGTTCAGGTTGGCCTCAATCTATTTCCATTAGAATGATGAACTAATATCCATAAAAAATAAACAATTCTCCCAAATTCCTCATAAATAAACCTCCACCCACGATACAATCAAACCATGAATAAGTCCTTTGGTTGATTGAATTGAGTTCATTGTAGGATAATAAAATAATAATAAATACATAAAATACAAACATCTTACCTCAAGGTGGATCAATCATTTATGAAGAACAAATTTGTGTCATTTTCATTAGAGAGATCCTTGAATTACACTACACATTAATTTACAATCCATGATATGGTGGTTTTTCATTTGAGAATGATCCTCCAACACTATATCCCTAATTTATCTAGGTTTATGTAGCTAAAAATGATATTTCGCCATAACTGTATATTTATAGAAAAACAATTTAGTTTATTTCATCACTTGATAAAATAAATAATTTAATTTATTAATTTTATTAATTCGCTTGAGATGGCACTCAACTTGAACATCCGACATGATACAAGGTTATGTCATGCCTAGGGAAAAAACCATGCTCTAGACTCAATGGAGGACTCATATTTATGACCTAGTCTTCCATTTAAGAGTTATTTCACTTTTTTAAGAGACCTATGCAAGCATGATATTTAATATATTTAATATATTTCAAAAAAAATATAGGGACATCAGGCCTTAGAATATCATGCCTTCTTAGTGCATAGATCCAAAAATAATCCACATAATATTCAGATAAAATACATTGAAAAATTATAGTCATTAAATTCTCCCCAACATGGGGCTTTACACCATAAAAATCCAAAAAAAAATGATACATAAAGAGATGTGGGTACTGTGCATGCATTTGGGTTTCCCATTCCCAGGTAATCTTCTGAATATTCTAGTGCTTCCACTAGACTCGTACAAAATGAATCTCTCTCCCATTGAGGATTCTCTCCAACTAATCCTCAATCTCTATCGAGTACTTAGCAAAGGTATATCCATCCTCGATGTCCATCTCACCCCAGTTGATAACATGTGATAGGTTGTTCATATACCTCCTCAGATGCAACACGTGGATGACATTGTGTACCTAGTCTAACTACAGAGGTAGAAAAAATGGTATGCCACCTCACCATCTCTACATAGTATCTATAAAGGTATAATGAATCATCGAGATAGATTTCTTCCCCGACCAAATCTATGCAACCCACATCAAAGTGAGACCCTCAATAACACATGGTATCCCTCTTAGAACTCCAAAGGCCTCCATCATAGGTCCTCATAGTACGTTTGATGGAGATATGTAGTCCTTGTCTCCTCTTGGATGATCTTTACCTTCTCTGTAGTGGCTCACATCAACTCTAGGCCCATAATTTATAACTCTCCCGAGTTAGTCCATCATAGTGGTGACCTGTAGGGTTTCCCACACAAGGTCTCAAATGGTTTCATATTGATGGTGGAATAGTAGTTGTTATTGTATGAAAACTCTACCAATGGTAGGTTATCCTCACAATTATGGCCAAACTCTAACATAAAATCTAAAAGAATTTCCTCCAAGACATGAATGGTCTGATCAGTCTGGTCATCAGTCTCGGGGTGAAATGTTGTGCTCAAACGCAATTGAGTCCTAAAGGCCTCCAAAAATCCATTCCATAACTGATATGTGAAGTGATCATCATGGTTAGTGTTAAACCTAATTTTATTATATTGGGTATTTTTGATTCCCACATCAGAATACTCCACCATGTATTCCATTTTAATCATCTATAAAATAATTTCCCCACCTCACATTAAGGAAAGGGGAATTATCCACCAACATGGTATTAAAGGAAAAAATACAAATAATTTCCACTTCCCTCCCTTCTCTTGGAGAATCCCTCATGTGCGATGCTCTTTTCCCCACCCTCTCCTGCAATCTCCCATTTCTTTCTAACCCCGCCATCCCGTCGACTCCCTATGTACTTTCAATTATGTCCATCCATGCCCTCCCCATCAGCCCCCTGCACCATCATCTCCTGGTCCCGATACCAGATCCTGACACCCCCACTTCCAAAGCGGCACTCTCCCAATTCTAACCGTCCAGCTTCCCTATGAACTCCATTGTAACGACCAACCCACCTCTTCCGGTCAACTCCACCCCTCCTAGCTTCTCAACCGACCAATGCCCTCCCCCCTACGGCATCTCGGTCCCTGCCTGCTCATGTCCTCCAACGGCATCACCTGGATCCAATGCCCCTCTCGACTTCTTGATCATCCTCCACCTACCAACATCCTCCCAGCTACACGACTGGCCCCGCATCCAGATCCCTCCCTATAGTAGGATTCCGAGCAGAGTCTTAGACCCACATCCTATCGTGGCTCTTGGACTACCTCTATCATGGCTTCCCGGACCCACCTCCTTCGGCACTTCTCGGCTCGCCTCCTATGGCGTTCTCTCAGACCCCCTACTCGTGGCTTCTTGGCTTCGTGTCCAACCCCACCTCCCACCTTAATTTTCTAACTTCGCCCTTCCATGGCTCTCTGGTTTCACACAACCTCACCTCCTTGTGACATACCAACCCCTCCTCTCTCGGAAACTCCTAGTTACACTCTCCTTTTCACATCCCAGCATCGCCCTTTCAATGGTATAACCTTTGGTTCTGCCTCTACCGATCACTACCTCCTCCCACCTATTTTCCCTATCACACTTAGGGAAGTTCAACACAAAGGACTTCTGTAGGATCTCTAACCCTTAGGCACAACAGGTTACCTAGAATGATTTATCATGGTGCAATAATATCCCATCGAAATACAAATTTATCATATGTAGAATAAGGAACTTAGCGATTCCATCTGATGAGAGCATCAAGAAGCTGGGAATCAGTTTAGCCTCCCAGTTCCAATGTTGTAGAAATAAAAGTGAGGAGAGCTCGAACCATATTTTCTTTGAAGGGGAATGGGATCAGGATGTGTGGTAGTGCTTTGTCGTCTTCACAGTGGTATCCTCTAATGAGATACGTGGGGATTCTTTCTGCAAGAGGTGGTTTTAATGAACACCGTAAAAAGATCCGGAAAGGATGGCATGGTCTGTGGTCCTTAGTGCTGGATGTCGGTGTCTCTGGCAGGCCCACAATAAGTCTAGATTAGAGGGGATAATTTCAAATGGGATATATATCATTGTGAGAACCAAGTGCCTACTTAGTGGCATGGTCACCCTCTTTAATAACTGGTGAGATTCTCCCTCACTACGCAAGCTACAAGTGTGCCCCGACTTGAATCCTTCTATCTTGGAAAGAACGCAGAGGCAGTGGATAAGGTGGAATCCTCCAGAAGAAGGTTTAAAGATTAACACAGATGGATCTTGTATCTCAGGTATCATGTGAGGTAGAGGCTTGGTTTGTAACTCAGGCGGGAGTGTTCTCCTTGCCTTCACAACTCATTTTGGTAATGGGAATTCTCCTGAGCCGGAGGCCAAGGAAGTTCTCACAGGCCTTAATATATGTATTCAGAAAAATATAGAAATATCCCAAGTGGAAATGGACTCGAGGATCATTCATGAATCCCTGCTGGTTAGAGGTTCCATCCCATGGTCTGTCGCATACATAATCAGTAGATGTAAAGTGCTGCTGAGTAGCAACATTAAGGTTACTCACACCTGTAGAGAGGGGAATAAAGCGTCGTATTTTCTTTCTTCCCTAGATCCTCCTGGTTCTAATGTCACCTGACTCCCCAATTCCACCTCCTTGAAGCCTGAGGGTATGGATTTAATTCGTGGGGATGCCCTTAGTCTCCATTATTTTAGACCCCCCTAAGCCCAATGTTTCTTTATTATCTTGATCTTTTGTGTCCTGTATTCTCTCCTTTGAATAAATATATAATTTGATGATGATGATGTCACTCATGGTCATGGACCTCAAATCCCACCTCAATGTTTTTTTCCCCTATCTTTTGATCCCAAATACCATCCATGTAAGCTTTCTGATAGAAATATTTGTTCCTTAATGTTCAATACCATGGACTGTTTCATCAAGGACGTCACTCAGACTGCCAATATGGTTAAGCGACTCTAGGATTCATTAAACCCGATGTATTCCGAGAAAAATAATTTGGATCAGGTCTCCAATGTTCTTTAGCGCCTTTCACTCATCCACCAGCAGTCTCATCTATTTCTGATGTACTTCATGGAATAGAAATCTCTCCGAGATGAATTTTTTGAGCTATGGCTCATTCCCTAGACACTGGAGGCATCCTTGGACTAGATGGATCCATTGTGCCTCTTTATCCTTCTCTATGGTCTCAATCCTGAATATGCATTTATGGAAACTTAGATGCTCACCATCCCCTCTTCACTCGAGATTCCACAGGTGTGTCATCACCTTGGAAAGGCCCATCGGGCACTTTCCCCACCCACCCCTAGCATTGATTTCACTTCCCTCTTGGGTCGTGGTAGTGGACGATCCTCAGACACTCATGGACATGGTCATGGTGAGGGTTGTCCTCGTCCCCTATATCAGAATTGTGGAATGTTTGGCCACATGATAGACTGTTTTTGGGTTCTTCATGGCTTCCCATCTCAGCAAAATCATCAAGGTCATACTACGGTCTAGGATTATTCCTCATCACCCTCTACTCTTCCCCCTTCTCTAGACCTCTCCATGGATAAGCTCTAGCTGATTCACGACCATCAGACCACCTCTTTACTGAGTTCTTATTCAGCATCTCTTTCCCACTCTGGTGGTTCCACTTCTTTTTTCAGCCATCTCTCCCCTACCTGGATTCATGAATCAGGTGCCTCAGATCATCTTACAGGAGATATAGGTATGTTATCCTCCTATATTCTATATGTTAGTTCCTCAGGCATCACTATTTATAATAGATCCACTATCCCCATTGTAGTAATTGGTTCATGCTTCCTAAATTCATCTATTCACCTATCCTATGAGGAACATGTGCCTCACATTCCTTTTAACCTTATCTCCATAAGTATTCTTACAAAGTATTTCAACTATAGTTCCAACTTTATATCTTCTGTTGTTGTGTTTTAGGAGCAGATAATGAACTGGGAACTTGGTAGAGGCCAACTTCATGATGGGGTGTATATGTTCGATGGACCAACATCAGTCTCCTACACATATGTCTCTGCTTGTGCATTGAACCTTCATTCTCAGTTGGGACATTTACCCACATCCTCCCTTCACCAACTTTTTTTGGATATTAGTCAACATGTTTCCTTTCATTGAGAGTCATTTAAATTTTCAAAACATCATTGCACTTCATATATTCCTTTAGTGGATACACAGGCCGCCAAACCCTTCGATTTGGTTCATTCCAATGTATGGGGTCCCTGTTCCATCTCGAGTCACTTAGGGTATAAATATTATATATCCTTTATTGATGATTTTTTACATATGACTTGGTTGTACCTTCTTCAAGATCAATCTAAGGTTTTTTTAACTTTTCATACATTTTACCATGATGTTCATACCTAGTTTTACATATCTATTAAATTTATATTCTCAGAAAATGGGTGAGAGTATTTTTTCACTCCCTTTTAGCAGTTTCTCTAGGAAACTGGCGTCATTCATCAGACCTCCTATCATGATACCCCTTAGAATAATGAAGTGGTTGAATGAAAACATCATAATATTCTAGAGACTACTCATGCCCTCATATTACACTGATAGGTACTTATTCTATTTTAGGGGGGATTCCATCCTCACTGCTACATACATCCTCAATCATCTTCCTTCTTCTATACTATAGGGGATACTTCTTTTTGGACTCTTTCTCCTCTCTCCCTCCTCACTCACTTCCACTCTATGTGTTTGGATGTCTCTGTTATGTCTATAACACTCATCCCAACCTCTCCAATCTCTCTTCTAAATCCCTCTATTTCATATTCATCATATATTCACACACTCAATGTGGATACAGATGCTTCCCTCTATACTTATAGAAGTATATCATCTCTTCTAACTTATTGTTTGTTGAGATCTTTCTATTCTCTCTTCCCTCTCCCCATCTTGAAACTACCATCGATGATTGTATTCCTCTCATCATCCACTTTCCTCTAGTGTCTCCCCCTATTGATCACTGATTTGGTATGGTCTACTCCCATCGCCCATCGACTATGTCCCCCATCCAGGCTGAGGAAACCATCATCTTATCTTCGTCTAATGTTCCTTCCCTATCACCAGATGACTTTCCCATTGCACTCTAGAAAGGTACTTGTTCTTCATAGAATACTTCTCTCTATGCATCTTCATGTAGAGGTTTGTTAGTTCTGGAGATGATATTTATTCCCTACATGGTTGGAGATTCTAAATCTCACCTAGGGTGGCTACAAGCGATTCAGGATGAACTGAAGGCTCTAGATGACAACCATACTTCAGATCTGGTCCCCCTTCCAAAAGGAAAATAGGCGGTCAGTTGCAAATGGATTTATAAGTTCTATCTCAATGCTGATGAAAATATCCATCACCTTAAAGCCTGACTTGTGGCCAAGGGATTTTCTTAGACATATGAAATCAACTATTTTGAGACCTTATCTCTGGTTACCAAGATGGCATTAGGCTGTTTATACATCTCTCTAGTTTCTCATCATCACTGGTTTCTTCATCAACTAGATTTCAAGAATGCCTTTCTCCATGGTTTTCTTGAAGAAGAGTTGACTCCATGTCTAGGAGCTAACTCCATGTCTCCTGACTCCATCGCTCTCTATATGGTCTCAAGCAGTCTCCTCATGCTTGGTTTGGCTACTTCAGCTCTATCGTCACCGCATTTGGACTCTCTCGCAGTATGAAGGACCACACTATCTTCTACCATATGAAGTCTAATGGTTGTATCCTACTGGTGGTATATTTTGATGATATCATCATCATCAGGAGTGAATCCACTAGAATCACCCAAGTAAAGGGGCATCTTCACCACCACTTCCACACCAAAGATCTCGATCCTCTTACATAATTCGTTGGCATCGAGGTCTTCCATTCTATGGAAAACATATTTCTCTACTAAAGGAAATATTCCATGGATATCTTACAAGATGCAGGTTTGAGTCAGAAAACTATCATAGACACTCCTATTGATCCTAAGGAATGTTTTATCTATGAAGACATAGCACCCTTTCCTCACCCAGAGAACTAACATCATCATGTGGGAAAACTTAATTACCTCACTATGACATGACTAGATATTGCCTATACTATTGGAAAAGTAAGAAAATTCAGGGATCAACCGACCAAATCTCAGTGGGATGATGTCCTCCACATTTCCAAGTATATCAAAAAACACTCTGCCTATGGTCTTTATTGCTCACATCATGCCCATATGAATGTTGAGGCCTTTTTTGATGCTAACTATGCTGGTTTCCTTACTACCCGCAAGTATACTTATGGGCTTTCCATTTTCTTGGAAGGTAACCTCATCTCTTGGCACAATAAGAAGTATACTATCATCTCCAGATCTAGTACGAAGTCTGAATATCATTCCATGTCCATGGTCACTATTGAGATCCTTTGGCTTTGTCGTCTCCTCCATGATTTTGGCTTCCCATCATAGACATCTTCTCATATCTGGTGTGACAATCAGGTTTCCACAAATATTTCTTCAAATCTCATCTTCCATGAATGAATGATGCATATAGAGGCGGACTGCCACTTTCTTTTCCATCATCTTGAGCAGAACCATATTAGTTTTGGCCACATTCCATTGTCAGGTCAACTTGCTGACATCATTACAAATAGACTCCTGGGAGCTTGTCTGGACTCTCTCGGTACCAAGCTGGGTATCCACAGCATCAACATCTAATCTTGCGGGGGAGTATGTATGGTCTTGTTCACTATCATCTTTATTTTTTGGGACTCTTGGTCCAATCTAGGCATGTCTATATTGAGGGGGAGTGTTAAACCCAATTTTATTATATTGGGTATTTTCGAGTCCCACATCAGAATACTCCACCATGTATTTCATTTTACTCATCTATAAAAGAATTTCCCCACCTCACATTGAGGTAAGGGGAATTCACCACAAATATTTTGAACTAATTTTCAAGGGAACTACATGGAGTTGAACTATCTTAAAAACATATATGTGTCTCAAGCTCTCCTAAACTCTACTCTCAAATAGCTAGGAAGAAGGATGACTTCGTGAGTCGGTCTATGATCACCCAGATGGAATCGTTTCCCCTATATGTACATGGTAACCCTTCCATGAAGTCCAAATATATCTAATCCCACTTCCACTATGGAACCTCAAGGGTTTGAGATAAACCCACTGGATCCTAGTGCCCAACCTTCATTGCTGACAAGTAAGGCATCAAGAGACAAATTCTACAAATATATTATTCATCCCTGACCACTAAAACTGACATCAAAGTTCCTAGTACATCTTTATAACACATATATATACCAGCAAGGTATATAGTTGAAAATATATAATAACATCCTCCTATAATTTTAGTGGTACAATAATTAATTCTTTAAAAATAATGATATGATCCATACCTTTAGTAAATTCATCAAGAGCATGTCTAGTGGATATCTGAGTATGTAGGGTCTTAGATTAGGTATCCCCAAGATGTGCATATCTGACTCACATTAAAATAATAGGGGTATCAACCATCTGTTAGAGGTAAACTGCTCCATCCCCATCCCCAAAATATAACTATAATGAGTAAAACTACTCTGACACCTCGCCTAGCAGTTGCTAACAGGATCTCCTACTAAGGGAATATGTTACCACATTCCCATTCATGGGTGTATAGAAAATATCAAAGTAATAGTCTTGGAGGAACTCTATCCATAAACTCTATCTCATGTTAAGATCCTTACTTAAAAATATATACTTGAGACACTTTTGGTCATAATAGATGATAAATTGCTCACCCGTCAGGTAGTGTCACAACATATTCAGTGTGAACATTATCGCTGCTAACTCAAGATCATGGGTCATGTAGTTATACTCAAGATGTCTCGATTTACATGACCGATAGGAAATCACCACCTTCCTCTACATAAGAAAAAAAGTATTTTCCTTTTTGAATTGAAGAAAACTATGTAATCGACACCCTCCTCTAGAAAATTCAGGATGGGAGTACCCCTTAATCTCTTCCTAAACTCTTGGAAACCCTACAAAAACCTCTCTTCACACACTAAAGGATTCCCCTTTCATGTCAAATCTATCAATGAAGATGATATCATAGAGAAATTTGGAACAAATCTTTGATAGTAATCTTTCAAACCATGGAATCTCTATGTCTCCATCATGCTCTTTGGTTTATCCCAAGATAACACTACCTCAACCTTTTCTGGTTCTTCTTTTATATCATCTGTTGAGATAACATGTCCCAGAAAGTGGACCTCCTGAATCTAGTACTATAACTTTGAGAGAATTTTGTAAATCTTATTCTTAAAGTACATAGAGAATCATCCTCAACTATCTCACATGCTCCTCTTCAGATGCTAAGTACACTAGGATATTATCGATGAAGACTACCATAGATGGGTCTAAAAAGGATGAAATATCTATTTCATGAGTCCTATGAACACTGTTGGAAAATTATTCAATCCAAAAGTCATTACCAAGTACTCATAGTGACTGTAATGACAACAGAAAATAATCTTCGATATATCCTTATCACGTACTCGCAACTGGTTATAGCCTGATATGAGGTCAATCTTTGAAAACTATCATGGTCCTCTCAACTGATCGAAGATGTAATCAATACTTATTAGTGGGTACTTAATCTCTATGGTCACATTGTTTAGGTGATAATAATACATACACAAACATAATATACCACCCACCTTCTTTGAGAACAATACAAGGACTACCCACGGTGACACAATGGGTCTGACAGATTCCTTCCTCTGTAAGTCCTCCAACTGCACTCTCATCTTGTGAAGATCTATGGTAAAAATATAATATACTAGAATGGATATAGGGGCTATACCAATGTGTAGTTCAATATATAATTATATATATAGGTGGTGAGTTAAACATTGAACTTCGTTAAGAAATACATCCTAAAATTTTTCCACCACTATAGAAAACTGATAACTCATAGAATCCACTGCACCAAGGATCATTTTATCCAATTGATGAGTAAACAGAAGAACCCTCTTATGAATGAATCCATCATACTCTGCCAAGGTTTCCTTTTCAATCATAAATTATAACCTAGTCCCATCACTCTGAAAAAACTGCATCATCTACCTAAAACTATCTATTTTCTCATGAATAGTAAGTAATCATTCCATACCTAAGATGACATTATAAGGCCTCGTTACTATTATAAAGTGATTCCAAAAGAAACTATCACCTCCAATATTCAAGTCACACCATTTATAGAAGTGTTTGATCACTAAGTAACCTCTAGTATGAGTCTCAAAGTGTAAGGTTCAAGCCAAAGGCTTGACTGGAATCTTTATGTCTCGAACTAGATATGTGGAAATAAAGGAATTCCTTACACCTGGGTATATCAGTATTGTGGCTAAGATTGAAAAGACACATATCTCTACACATATAATACTTTGATCCTCTAGGTCATACACCTTGACTACCTATAATTTCCCTCACCCCTACCCCCTAGCCCCTAGCTCCCTGATCCTAACATGGACCACCTGGGGGTGGTGGTGGCAACAAGTCAAAACATTTACTACCTCCAGCTTCTCTCCCAACTCCTCTTCCATGTCTTCCACCCTATGGACCATCCTACAATTGTCTCTACCTCTACCTAGATATCCCAACCACTGTATCCCTATCTTCTATATTATGGGTCATACAATCCCACAAAATATGTTTCTTACCTTCATAGGAGTACCACCACCTCTCTCTAGGATGACTAGATCCATCATGTGAGCCTTGAACCAAAAACCCTCTATAATGGGATCACCTACTAAAATTTCTCACATGTCTGGTTCCTTATGTCATTCATTAGTTCCCTACCATAAAATTACCAACTTTCATGTCCCCATTACTGACACCAAATATCTGCATATGCTCATCTAGGAAACTCTCAACCACCAAAGCATGATCTTGAACCCCATTATAGGTAGGAATACATAGAGGTATCACTCTAGAATAGATATATCTATATATACCTCACTCAAAGGTACAATAATGAAAGAACTAATCATTCACCATATCCATGAATTAGTGAGAGAGGTTGGTGATCCTCGTTGAATACTCTTCCACATCTGTACTTCCCTGCTAAAGTTGTAGCAGCTCCTAGATGCACAAAGACCTTAACATAGCTAGCGATAACTCCTCTTTGAATAGAAGTTCAAACATTTACCATTCTAGAGTCACCTCATCATATGATAGAGTCACTAATCCCCACCATCATACTACAGATACATGGATAAGAATTGATTTTATGGCTACCATAAATTCTGTAGCTATCCTGAAAAGATGGTAAAATTCTATCACTGTATCAAGATAATCCTTAGTTGCATGTGGGTTGGGATTTCCTTAGAACCTAAGGGGTTACTATCATTGAAACTCATGAAGCATTCTCAGCCTTCACACCTCATCTTCTGTTATTTTCAGTACCATATTCTTCTCTACAGGTGGTGGTAAGACAGTTGCAACACCTAGAGATAACACCTACTAAACAGGTCCATGTATCCAAGCCTATTCACTCATAGGATCATCCTTGTGATCCTGATGATAAATCCTAACTAAAAAACACTGTGGTGGAATCCTAAAATAGAAAATATGTACCATGATCAATAATTATATCTATATATATGACTCAAGAAAGACATGGAAACCACAATTCATTCCTATATGATACATGTACCAATGTTTTTCTTACAACTAGTTTTGACATATACTAAGGTAAAAAGTAGGTTTTCAGAGTCCTAGTGAATGGATATGTAGGAATATACATCAACACTGGAGTCCCTAGAATGAGATCCAAACTTAAAACACTTAAATATATTGCCCCAAACCAATCTCATAGACTTTGGTCCTAATGTAGAACTGACTCCTCTAATACCACTCTATCATGACAGATCCCAACAGAACTCATTTCCAGACTAACCAAATATCACCTCAAATAGTAAAGGAAATGGAAACTAGAACCGAGTAGGTATATCACACACATTGGAGGACTTATACTAATGTACATGTACATAATCACCCATATTTAATCCCTTACAATGATGAAATGTAAAACAACTAATAAACATGAATGAATAAGTATAAAATCCCACTATCAGAGTATGATAATAATTATGAGAAATAAAAAGTGCCAAATATGTTTCAACTGTAAATAAAATGAATACAATTCTAACATGTAATGTGGGTGAGTAATGATGTTAAGGTAAGCACTAGAACACACCTCAGTCTGTCTATCTCACTAAGCTTTACCTAGTAATGGTCCTTCTAGGACTCCCTCAAAAGGTTGGTCATTTTCATAAGACATGACACATGCAGAAAAATCCCATGCAAGGGTGAGTATAACAATACCCAGTAAAACACCATAAAATCAATAAGTATATAGTATTAATAAAAATAGTTATCTCATCATAGTTATAGCTCAATGGAATATATAACATGAATATCTTGATATACAAAACATAAAAACACAGTCTCAAGGTAAAGTCACAACTGTAATGCCATCTAAGATTCCCACTCGATGGATCCTTATAGAACTCATCCTGAATAACACACTGCATGAGTAAAATAACATTGATGGTGTTCATCCAATATTTCATGCTTATAGGGTCTTTCCATAATAAGTACACACTAGAAGTTTGAAGAGAACAATACATAGATGGGGATCAAAACCCAAGGTTGTGAGGTATACTAACAACCCAATATGGATTAACCTGGTATGTAAGAGATTTATGCCTGTGTATTTTTGGTCATGATGATACCAATAAAGACAAATAGGAAAATTATAATGATAGAGGATCTTACTTTGTACCTCACGAAGGGATTCCACAACTCTATCCAAGACCGAAGTTCCTCATAGGGGATCACCATACTATACACTTCATTTGATTCCATAACTACCCTTAGGTAAATGATGAAGGGAACACACCCTAGAAAATATTATCCCAACTAAAGAGGACAAGGGATTCAATACATATTTGAAAAATTACATGGTGTTTAAAGGTAGTACACATCATTTCCCTTCAATATCATGTCCTACCTATATATCATAACATGTTCCTATTTCTATGTCTATGTCTGAGTCCATGGTGTTTCTGAGCCTATGTAACCATGATCATGTCCAAGTACATGGCTCTGCCCATGTACACCTGACCTAGCCATGTCTGTGTGTGAGTACACCATGTGTACGAGCCCATGTACTCCTGGCCATGTCTGTGTACGCTCTAAGGTACACCCTAAGCCTCTATGTAAATGTCACACATCATGTGATAGATGACACATGTCATGTGATATTTATCTTCTTGTGTAAACACCAGTGTTTCACAATGGGTCCCACACATTATGTAACACTAGAATACACTCCATGTACTTAATAAATTCACAAAACTATATAATCTTCCTATGTGTATTCTTGATCCCATGTTGCCTCTAGTTCCACTACACATATCACCCATGGATTTCAGATCTGGGTCAACCAAGCCTCACCACTACCGCTTACTGGAATAAAACCACCAAAACTCATGGGAAAAAATTTATCATTGGTATTGTCTCTATTTCATGCCAATCTCAAAGTAGCAATCTCAAATCCATCCCAATATTTATTCACTATTGTCGTAATTTGATCCTTTCATCGATATGAACCTAGATCTGTGATAATAATTTGTTGCACCAATAAATGGTTGTATAATGATTTTTTATCTAGTATTTGTCAAACCACCTACCATTATGAATATCAATGATGAAAAAACAAATAATGGAAGGGTAAAATCAAGAAACACATAAAATAGGAACGAACCTCATTCGTGTTCAGGTTGGCCTCAATATTTCACCATTAATATGACTAATGAATATCCATAAAAAATAAAAAATTCTCCCATATTCCCTGAAAATAAGCCCACACACTCAATATAGTTGAACTGTGAATCAATCCATTGGCTAGTTAATTTGAATTAATTATAAGATAATAAAATAGGGATAAATCTAAAAAATAAAAATTTCCTACCTCAAGGTGGATCAGTTGATGACAAAGAATGAATCTATGTTATTGTAATTGGTGAGATCCTTGAATTTTGATACCACTGATTGATGATCCATGATCCAGTGGTTGTTCTTCTAAAAAAAATTATCCAACACACTCTCTCCAATGACTCCAGGATTATGTGGTTAATTATAAAATTTCCTCATATCCATATATTTATAGACAAAAAAATTTATGAAAATGTGTCACTTAATAAAATAAATTATTTATTTTATTTATTTTATTAATTCACCCATGAAGTCACTCAACCCAAACACCTGATGCGATCCAAATTTAAGTAATGACTAGGGTAAAACCCATGCTCTAAAATCAACAGAAACCTTATATTTTTTATTTAATCCTCCTTTTAAGAGTTATTTCACTTTTTAGGATAAATTCTCATATGTGATATTTTATATATTTAATATATTTCAAAAATTAATTCTGGGCACACTGGGCCTCAAAATATCTTCTCTTCTCATCTCCTAACTTTGAAAATAATCTACATAATATTCTAAAGTAATACATGAAAATATAAGAGTCCTTAAAAATCATCTATTCTTTATTGTGTCATCGCTAGGATTCATTATGGGTAAGGATCTTCATTCTCTATCATTTCTTTATAATTTTTTTTATATTATGATGGTTTTCCAATAAAATCTATATTTTTTTAATTATTCCCTACACTATCAATTTATTTCTACTCTAGTAAAATATAGACATGGAATTTAATGTGCAAGATCCTTCCAAAACCAAGTAGGTGGTGCCTATATATTTCTACTGTTTATATGAATTTCTATAGTATGTGATTATTATGTGGGTGTATGTTCATGTGAGAGACTGGAAATGGAATATCCTTTGATTTTTGTGGTTTGAGGGAGATAACTAGGGGTATAATATTGTGGGTATGACTTCAGTTACACCATGTATGGTTTGTTATTTTTTTGAGGCTTCATGGATTTCTATGAAAGTTGTTACTTGTTATTAGTTGATGGTTTATAAGACGTGTTTCTTAATGTGGTTCCTTGTAAACATGATGGGTTTGATTCATATAGTCAAGGATTGATGTGATTCTTTGGATTAGAATGATGTCCATATGTCCTTAACCAATCATGGGAAGATATAAGTTCTCTGTTTTATATCAATGAGATATTGGTGATGTTATTCACCATAGGAGTCATGGTTGTGGGGTTGTGTGCACATAGAGAGATACTGATAAGGTTTTTTGGACCAATGAATGACTGGTGGTATTATCTATAGGTGAGAAGATTAGGGTCATGATTATGATCATCAGTATGGTGGAGGGATACAGCATAGATTTTTCAATAGTGGTTCTTGTGTAATTTGAGACCACTAATGGGGAGTGGAATACTCACCATTCATGGGTTCCAATATGGTTGTTTAACTAGAGAATATAGAGAATATATGTGTTAGTTATGATTCAGTGATGTTGTTTTTTACCAAGGAGTTTTGATCATGGTATGGAATTGTTATTGAGGTTTATTAATGAGAGGTGGTGCATTATTCCCTATCATGTATACTAATCTTGGGTGCATCATCATAGTATATCACTAGATGAAAAAATTATGGTACTCACCAATGAATTGATGAAAATGAAGTGGAGGGTGTGTGAATTGTATTAGATATCATACATTTCACATTTCAATAACCCATATACATATTTATTTTTTCTAGCAACACCATTGGTCATGGATTATTGAGTTATACTCCCACCCTGCACAATTCATTTGGGTCACGTATAGATTTTATTGTTTGTGACATAAAAAAGGGAAAGGACCTTATGACTGGTGCATACCTATCTAGATATATAATGGTTTTTAGAGGAGGCTTATTGATTTTTAGAGATGGACCAGGTGGATCCTCAATGCCGCATTAGAGTATTTTTCTTAATTCATTTTATTCTTGTCAATATGTATATATATATGATCATCCTTTGGGAAATCCAGGTTTTTTTATGCATTTATTGAAATGTTTTATAATATTTTATTGTTCATATGGTATCATTTTGTATTTATCATGGGTATATTTTATATAGTAGTGATTTTTTGTTAATTATGTTTTTTTTATGGATTTGTATACAGAATGTATAGTCTCCTGACTATCATCTCTTAGACCCTAGCTACTATTATATAGCCTTTAGCATTTGTAGAGGCGTGTCTGAGGTCTGTATCTCTCTAACTCATGTGCCATTTAGTAGATTCAGGTCTATGATTCTATATATATAACTCTAGGACATAATATTTATGATTTTTTCAAAATAAAAAATATATATTCAGAGGTTTTATACATTTGGAGTTAAGGTGAAAAGATACTCCCCTAATAAAGTGTCAATTTAATAGTTACTTAGGTCACACCATGACCTATAATGATGAGGTGAGGATATATTTTCAACATTATTCACACATAATCCAAAAATTAATAATGATATAATATCATATACCTCAAAAGAAAACTTATTTTTATGGATATTATTTAAAAAAAATTAACTTTGGGCATGTGGCATATGATTATAGGTTTAGAAGATTATAAAACAACTTTTATAGATACTTTGGGAGAAATTTGAGGCTTAAAATGAAGGTTATACAATTAGAGGGTAGTTTCTATCTATTCAATGTAGAGGATGAATACTTCACTAATCATTGTATAAAAAATATAGAGAGACCCACTTTTTTCTCAGCTCAAATCTATATTTCTTTAACGGAGAAAAAGAATAAAGAAAATTATATCCTGGATAAATTTTCACTCAATGTGTGTAAACCATTAGCATGTGGATTCATGGTAATGGTTAATTAACCCACATAATGAAATGTATAATATTATTGAAGAAAATATGAACTTACTGGGATGGAATGGTTTATTTTGGAAATGATAAAGCTTTGAATATCAAGTGTATAGGTAAAATAATACTATATGTAGATGAGTTGAAAACCTCTAATGTACTCTATTTATATGGGGTTCAACATAACCTCTTTAGTTTGAGACAACTTTATGACTTGATCTCATGGTCATATTCAATTGAAAGGGTTTCCTTATTAAAGTAAAATTTATAAATTCAATGATATAGGGATATATAACACATAGTAATCTTTATAAAGTAAATAGAATAGAGAAATCTTTTTTTATCATGGTGGAAGAGGATAATAGCTTGTTTTATTGAAAAAATTTATGTATTCATCAATAAATCATGGAAATTTCTCAATGAATAAGGCTATGATTGATATTCCCAACATAAGGTGATATAAGTAAAAATACATGGGATGCTTGCATGATAGAAAAATGGTGTAAAATTCTTATTGGTCTCATGAAAAAAGTTATAAATTTAGAAGACAATTATTTCATTATGTTAGTATATTATTACATTAATATGCTCTGAAAAATGATTATAAAAAATGAATAAAATCTGAGGTGATGAAATAAGAGATATCAGAGGTGATGTGAAAATAAAACAAGGAGATCAATCAAGATTTTATGATCAAACAATGTTAAAAAGTACACTTCTATTAAAGTTTAGAATTAACCAAAATATATATATAACATGAGTTGTTGTCAATGAGAACACAAAAAAAAGAATGGAGTTGTTAAAAGTATAAATTTAATGGTTAAAAATATATAAATGAAATTACTTTCTAAGAGTGGTATCTCAAGGAACTATTTGAAAGAGGTGGTTCAAGTAGTGTTGTACACTCATAACATATCTTTTTCAGGTAATATAGAAAATATGAGACTACATGAGATGTGATAAATAAGGAATATGACACAAAAACACTTAATATAATTTAAAAGTAAATTTTATATTAATAATATAGAGTACTATCAATAAAAAATAGAGATGTGGTGGGTGAATGAGTATTTCTTAGTTATTAAATCCATAGTGAAGTTTATATATTCTTTAATAAAAGGCTCAAAAAATTACAGAGAAAAATTTTATCAAAGATTTTGATTGAAAATATAGAAGTTCAAATTCAGAATAAATTTATATTTAAGAGGATGATCATAACATAAATTTTAGAGTGCTTCAAATAATTTACCTTTAAAAATATTTAGAGGATTAATCATTGGAATAAATATATGTTTAAGAGAGTTAATAAAAAACTCAAAGTATAGAAAAAATATATTTAAAATTTATGATCCTACTATCATTCATGATAAAATTGTTATAAGAAAAACTTGGCAATTGAGAAGTGTCAAAAAAATTATTTTATATGATAGGTAGAGTATTCATCAATTTAATAATTAATAAAATATTAATCATGGGTAAAGTAATGAATGATGATCTAGACCACATAGATAAGAATCTAATGTGGGATCATATGAAGTGGTACAATGATCACAAGGCTATTGAAAAAAATGAGTATTGAAAAATAAATAAGTAAATAATGGGAATGTGATCCAAAAAATAGATAGATTATTCTAAAAAAGATATTCCCAAATCCAAGATATAGATATTGAGGTGAAAATTTCAATGTTTTCTGTACTTAAGTCAAATCAAGTATTCTTGTGGTTATAAATCAAAGAGGTTCCATGATATATCAAAAGGATATAAAGATAGTATTATCAAATGGAGTGATTAAATAGGATGTTTATATCAAAAAAATAATGAGATTTTAAATTATTGAGGATTAAGAAAAGGTATTTCATTTTTATAAATCTTTTTATGGTTTAAAGAATGCACCATAGGCTTTATATTCTCATTTTAATTCTTACTTGAAGAAGTTAAAGTTTAAAATATGAATCCTTGATTACAATCCCTATGTGAAGTTATCAAAGGGAGATAATTCTATCTCCTTCATCTACATTTATGATATCATTTTGGAGAAATAAATAAGGAATCAGTGAAATAATTTGAAAATTTAAGTTGAATGGAGTTTAATATGTCAATGATTAGAGAACACACTTACTTTATTATGATACAAGTTAATAAAAAACATGAGTATAATTTTTTATCTCAATAAAAGTATGTAAATGGGATATTAAAAAAATAATAAATTATATTTCAAGCTTGTTTCAAATCCATTTAATATAATAACCAATCTCAAAAATCATGAAGATGGAAAGTACATAGATATGATATTATTGAAGAGAATTATTGGAATATTTATATAATAGAAAACAATGAGGTTGGATAGTATTTATAAAAAAATATGGTAGGTTTTAAAGTAATTCAAAAGAAAAAAATTATTATGGATATGAAATGAATCTTGAGGTATGGTCAAGATATAATTGATTATTTTTGGTCGGAGTAGAGTACTAAAAAGGGGGGTGAATTGAGTATCTGTAAAAATTATTTTTTGCAAAGTTTTCTTAAAATTTTCCCCAAAAATAAATACAACCCAATTAATCAAGGTAATATAGTTATGAAAGTTTGAATATTCAAATAACTTCTCTGAAGATTGATTAATTCTAAATAATCTCAATATGAGTTATTAATATTACTTTTAAGCTATTCTAATAAGGAAAAAGAATTAAAACTTCTATCCAAGATCAACTATCAAAGTGAATCTAGTGATTTTTATACAGTAAAATAGAAAAAACTAAATTAAATAAAATAGTAGATATAAAACAAGTGGTTAAGTCTCAAGACGATACCTAGTCCACTCCACTTGGTGATCACCTTCCGCCAAGCAGTTCATATTAATAAAATTGATCCACACCCTGGATCGGGGTAAACAATAGTGCACAGGACTGTTTAGACCACACAACCTATTCTACAGTTATTCATGGGTATAAATTAATAGGTCACACAGGGACCTATTCCACACATATCTATGGGAGTAAACAAGTGTAAAAATATATAAGAGTAAGGATATCTTTTATCCTTCAGTTTAGTATAGGATACAGTGTGTGTTTTAATACAGAAACACACAAACTGGTTGAAAGCTAAAAACAATACACAATAGAGAAAAGATGATGAGATAAAGTTAGAAGTACTTTGAGTGTTATTCTATACAGCTCTGGACTTCTAGGATGAAGAAGATGCAAGAATCAATTCCTCTTGTGAAAAATAGAGTATCGCAATTCTGGTGCTCTAGTTTCTAGTTAGATATTACTCATGTTCTTTGTGGAGTCTACATTGCGAATATGCTCTTGACACTAATCTATGATATCTATTCTTTTTGATTCATGATTTCTTCATGTGTTATTTAGATGTATCTTGTTGCATGTTTTAGTTCTTCCTTCAAGAATGCCCGCACTTTTTCATTATATCACTTCTTAGTTTTTGGGCCATGCTTTTCTTTTAATTTTTGGAATGAATCTGTTGGAGCTTAAAGGATGCATGTATTCTATACCTCGTACCTCGTATTGTCGGGTGACATGTCTACAAAGAAATAGACATTATTTTAGTGCATTTAAAAGACTCAAATATGACCGTTAGAGATTAAATTGAAAAGAAAAAAAATAGATTAAAGAATGGTGTCATGGTATTTCTGGAAATAGTGTCACTTGGAAACTGTGTATTCATGAAATGGTGTCTCCTTCTTTGCCTTTGAGCGGTGTGATAGTTATGATGTCATAGTTGTATAGAGATCAGGAATTGATAGCACAGATGTGGTGTTAGGATCACGGTGTCTTAGCAATGAACCGGTGTCACAGACTTCAACAGATCTGAAACTGATTTCGGTGTCTGGTCACAGTGTCTGGTGATGGTGTCTGGGTCACAGTGCCTGGTCACAGTGTCTGGTTCACGGTGTCTGGTTATGGTGTCTAGTTCATGGTGTCTGGTTCACAGTGTCTGGGTCATGGTGTCTGGTTCATAGTGTCTGGTTCCTTTTCCTGAAAACCAGAACTGGTGTTAGACTCATGGTTTCTCAAACTTATCCAAATATCTATATATATACTTGAGGAATAATATTTACAGAATGAATTAGACTTAATCATTCATCAAGGAAACTCATTACACAAAAAATTAAAATATAGTTTAAAATAATAAAACTTAATTTATAGCAATTAAGATCTTGGATAGGTTTATTTAAAGCATAAAGAAACCAACCATTTGTACACATTATTTGAGACAGATTAAACAAGATTAGCATGTTTTACAGGATGTATAGGATTTGTGATCATTAAAACATGATTAAGACAAGAGGAGTCCAAAAATATCCCCCTTTTTGATGATCACAAATCATGTGAGTGAGATATATGTACTTAGTGGATGTGTCACTCCCTTGGTGTGCTCTCCCCATTTTTAGATTATCAAAAAGTGTAAAAAAGTAAATAAGAGAGGAGAAAATAAAAGTTCATAGTGAATTATATTGAGAGAGGTGTGTCATTAAAATCATTAAGCAACAAAAATACCAAAAAAATATCCCTATTAAAAGATAGTGTTCAGTTTTCTTCAACATTGGTTGTCTTCTCTTTTCCCTTGGCAGCAGCATCAGGAGAAGCCATAGGTGCAGAGGTATAAATTGAAAAAGGTAGTGAACCAACTAATAAAGAAGGGAGAGGGAGTCCTTCAAAAATAGAAGGGGACAAGGTAGGTGTATTGGAAGCCTGAGGCAATTATTGGTAAAGGATAACAGGTCTAGTCTAACTCAGATCCTGAGAGATAGACATGGAGGTAGAGAAAAGGGTAGTGGATGAGAAGGTGGGAAAACCAGGTCACAAGGGTGTAGCTACAGAAACCACAATAGTAGTGATCTTCACATGAAGATAAGGCCTCAATAACTTGATGAAGTCATCAATAATCTCACCACCATACTGCACTCTTTCTCAAGTTCATCTCTATTTTCTATGAACTTTTCCAACAAATGAGTGAAATATTTCAACTTTTGAACTTGAGTTTTGAAAGCTTGAGTGATCGGAGAGATTTTCAGATTCTCTACAAGGTACTTGAAATGATTTTTCATATCATTGTTAGATAAAATCCTATTGAAGTAGAAGTCTTCCTTCTTAGTAATTTCTTCTTGAGCATCATTGGAAATATTGGAATGAATTCTTAACAAATCAAGAACTATGTCACTATTCTTGACAACCACAGATAGAGACTCTTTGTCAAATCCACTGAGAACTGATTTAATTTCTTCCTTAACAACTATTCTGAGTAGATCACTATCCAAGTAGGTTTGATATAACTGTCTAGATGTACTAGAAACTATAACATCTAAAGTAAGGGAATTTAGTTGATTAATAAATTTATAGAGATAGCCCTTATACTCATTAGTTAACTTGTTGAGACCAATAACAAGCTCACGCATTTCTTGAAATATGTGTTTGTTTCTTTCAGACACCTTGTCAGCTAAAGAAGTTAGGTTATGTTGAATCAGGGAGGAAACTTCCTATGGAATTTGATAACCAACATCCTCAATAGGATAATAAATAGGTTCTGGTCTTGATTTCAGCACTCTCTTCATATCTTTAACCATAGCTCTGAGATACTTCACTTCATCACTTAGCTATTTGTTCTCAACTCTGACCTCTTGAATTTAATGAATCATTTTTGTCTGAATCTTCCATATGATTTTTTCTAACAACAGGGCAGCATCTCTTTCACTCAAGTTGGTTATAGGAGTAGGTTGAGTGTTCATGAGATTTTCAACTCCAGCTAATAAGGTAGCTCCAAAGGCTTTCAAAACATACTTACTCACTAAGGTAGAAGGTTCTTGTGAAGGTTCGGGAATTGGAGATGAGAAAGGATCAGGTTCTTTTGCAGAGATAACTTCAAGAGAAGATACTGGTTTCAATTGAAAAACAGTAGACAGATGTATACCTTTAACTGAGGCTTCTTAGGATTCATTCAAATCAAAGTAACTAGGGAATTTATACCATGTATCCATAGTTATTTAATCAACTAGATTAGGCACTTCAAAACATTCCAGATTAGGGTGATGATCCCCCTCAACAAGTGCATCTCTTACAGGACTAAGAGATTTATATCCTTGATTTATTTCCAAAATTTCAACCCTAATAGACTCACCCATTTCTTTTCTAGACAACTGAAAGTCTTTCTCCATTATTTCTTCATAAAATGGGATAATCTAAGGAACATATTTTTCCTCTAAGTGTTCCTCAAAAGTAGCTTCTTTCTCAAGAGAAATATCTTATTCTAGATGTTGTTACAGAATATCATTTTCCCTTACACTAATAGCATATTATTCTTTAGAATCAGGTTGTTCTCCCAGATTAATTATTTCTTCAAGAATAGGTATTTCCTTCTCAGTTATATCTTGAAGAATAGGTCCAATTTCTTCCTCATCCAATAAAGTTTTCCTTATAGGTGAAATAGCCTCTTCTTCTTCCTCTTCCTCAACAGGATAGTCAGTAATTTTATCTAGTTCCAAACTAGGACCAGAAATGTTCTTATGTATTGAAGAATGCTCAACTGGATTTAACTTTTTATAAACCCTGTCATTATCTTCCACCCATACTTTTCTCCATGGATTCTAATTTATTTTCATTCTTTTGATTATAACTTTTGAGATGCAAAATTCATAGTCCTTAATGACTTCTTTATCCAGTCTAACCATCCCTTTAGCATGAAGTATAGAAAAGATTATCTTTTAGTAGAACAAAGAGGTTGACTTTGAGGTTGTCTTTATCAACTCACACATATGAAGTATAACATACTTGAATAGGTTAATCTTGTGTCCATTCTTCATAAGATGTATCAAAAATAAATACTGATACACGAGTGTAAAAAAATATCTTTTTATTAGACTAATCAGATTCTGAACAAACTTAAACAATAATCTGGTTTCACCATCTAGCTCAGTAACAATAGCTCTTCTCTTAGTTTTATTATCATTCAGGCTTCCTAGGGATTATTCTAAAAAAATATATCACTTGGAGGAGGAGGAACACTCTGGTAGTCCTCAAAAAATCCCTCATGGAGTATGCTCAGTCAGGCAGGCCATAACCTTGAATAAAAGGTACATATCTAGCCATTGATCCAGCTTCTCACAACAAAACCATCTTCTGTATCAAATGAGAATTGAACGAACTGATAAAATTGAGCAACTAGATTTGGGTAAATTGGTCTTTCCACTTTTAAGAACCAATCCAGCCATAATTGCCCTTTTATCACTTTCAATACTAGAAACTTACTTGACAATAGCCACTTTGGGCATATTTCCTTTTCGGGTACTACTATTCTGTCCACCAAGTTTGAATTAAAAGGACCTTCAGGCACAATCTTTGGTCCTATTTTTAGCTTCTTCTTTGATCTACGATTTTTAGGAGTTGATGAGGATGTACATTTCATTCTAGGAATTCAATGGAGGTTAGAGAGAGATAAAGGTTGAAGGAGTGGTTATAGTTTGAAAGAAGAGAGCTCCGGTGAAGAAAGGAGTGAAACTTCTTTCATTTTTATCATTTAGGGATATCGAGCATCGAAAAATCAAAAGCGCAGGAAAGTAAACAAATAAAATAATTAATTATAGAGATACGGGTTATAATATGTAAATAAAATGATAAATTGTATTTACAGTGAGACCGAAATAGACTTTCACGGTGAGACTGTAACAGGTTTTCACAGTGAGATCATAATAGGTTTTCACAGTGAGACCATAATAGGTTTTCACGGTGAGACCATAATAGGTTTTCATAGTGAGATTGTAACAGTTTTTCACAGTTTCATCTTGACTGTGTAACTTCTAAATGGTGTGACCGTATTGTTTGAAACAGTAAATTCTAAGATAGTAAAACTATAGAACTATTAGAGCTATACAGTAATATTACGACAATGACTTGTGAAACCATAAACTGTGAAACAGTAAGCTGTGAAATAGTACACTTACTACTTAAGATTTATCATTCCCAATTCATGTATGATGTTATCTATTCTTTCACAATTTAATGGTTTGGTGAATATATCAGTGAGCTGAAATTTATTTCCAATGAATTCCAAAGTGATATCACCTTTTTGATAATGATCTCTCAAAAAGTGATGTCTTACATCAATATGTTTTTTCCTAGAGTGTGAAATAGGATTTTTTTTTTAGATGTTAATATCACTTATATTGTCACAATTTATGGGTACATTCTTGAATTGATATCCATAATCTAGTAATTTTTGTTTCATCCACAAAATTGGTGCACAAAAACTACTAGAAGATATGTATTCAGCTTCGGCAGTAGATAATGAAACAGAGTTCTATTTCTTACTGCACCATGATACTAGTGACTTTCTTAAAAAGTGAAATGTTCTAGAGGTTCTTTTTATATTTAACTTACTGTAACATCCCCAAATGATAAAGGGTTAAATGACTAAATGATATGACTCAGGTCAACAAGGTTCACCTTCATTTTTGGGAGCCTGTATGATTAGAACTCCACAGTTAAGCATGCTTAGCCTGGAGTAGTGATCAGGATGGGTGACCTTCTGGGAAGTTTCTCAGGGTGTGTGTGAGTGAGGACAAAGAAAACTGAAAAGGACATGTGTTGACCTGTGGGGACAATCATTAGTTAGATGACCCGTTCGGGAATGTGGGTGGACCCTGGGGTGGGTCCCACGTGTCTGTGGAGGAAACTGGTGGTACCTGGTAGGCCAGGACCCGATGGCCTTGTTAAGGCGGGGTGTCTGTACTGTCACCAGTACCCAGTTGTCAAATTTACAACCACTGAAATCAGCATTAGAATAACTAACTAACGCAAATGATTTTCCTCTGGGATAGAATAGTCCTAGATTGGGTTTCTGCTTGAGGTATTTGAAAATTATCTTAAAAACATTTAAATGAGATTCCTTAGGGTTTTATTGAAAATGAGAACACATATATACACTAAACATAATGTCAGTTCGGCTAGTAGTTAAGTAGAGTAATCTTCCAATCATCCCTCTGTAAGTGGTTTGATCAACAGATTTTCCATCTTCATCAAGATCTAACTTACAAGTAGTAATCATTGGAGTATCACTACTTTTATTGATATCCAAGAAAAAATGTTTTAGAAGATCTCTATTATATTTTCTTTGATTTAAAATAATACCATCATTATTTTTAAAGATTTTAAATCCAAGAAATAATTTCAGTTCACCCATTAAACTCATTTCAAATTTGTTTTGCATCATTTTAGAAAATTTAATACATAAAGAATTTTTCTAAGATCCAAAGATAATATCATCTACATAAATTTGAACTTCTAAAACATAATTGGAAATTCATTTTATAAAAATGTTAGGATCAGCTATTCCTTTTATAAAACCTTTGGAAATAATAAAAGTACTTAATCTATCATACCAAGCTCTTGGAGATTATTTTAAACCATATAAAGCTTTTGATAATTTAAAGACATGATTTGGAAAGTGAGGATTTTTAAAACCATGGGGTTTCTCAAAAAAAGACATCCTCAGCTATATACCCATTTAATAATTCACTCTTAACATCCATTTGATATAGTTTGAAATTCAAATGTGCAGCATAAGCAAGCTAAATTCTGATGGCTTCAAGTCTAGGTACTGGTGAAAAGGTCTCTTAATATTCAGTTCCCTCTTCTTGACTATAGCCTTGTGCAACCAATCTAGCCTTATTTCTAACAATGTTACTAGATTCATCTACCTTATTTATAAACACCCATTTAGTGCCTATGGTAAGTGTGTCCTTGGGACTATCAACAAGTTTCCAAACTTTGTTCCTTTCAAACTTATTAAGTTCTTCTTGCATAGACATCACCCAAAATTCATCATTGATATCATCATTAATGTTTTTAGGTTTAAGTTGTGATAAGAAGACTTGATGTTCAACCTTATTTCTAAGAGATGATCTAGTTTGAGTTCCTTTATCTAAATATCCCACAATAGCATCTAAAGGATGATTCTTAAGGGTTCTAACAGCACTAGAAAAAGAAAGACTAGTGATTTCAGGTTCTTCAATAGGTTCAGGTTCATTATGACTTAAATATGAAGAATTTACAGAATTGTAAGTCTTCACAAATTTCTTTACAAAATGGTTAGAGGATTTTTAATTGATGTCTAGATTTTTCACATCATCCTCCAGGTTCTCTAGAGTGGTCTTAGGCTCATGTGGATCTGTTTCATCAAGTTTGACATGGACAGATTCTTCCACACATTTAGTTCTTTTATTAAATACTCTATAGGATTTAATACAGATTTAATATCCTATAAATATTCCTTCATCACTCTTGGATGCAAATTTGTCATGATTTTCCTTAGTATTAAGGATATATGATTTGCAACCAAATATTTTGAAGTAGCTTACTTTGGGTTTTCTATTATTCCATAACTCATATGGAGTTATTTTAATAATGGGTCTAATCAACACTCTATTAATAATATAGAATGATGTATTTATATATTTAGCCCAAAAATAAATAAGTCATATTCACTAAGCATGTATCTATTAATCTATTGCAAGGTTTTATTTCTTCTTTCTACAACTCCATTCTACTGAGGTGTTCTAGGGGTAGAGAAATTATGACTATAACCATTTTGTGAACAAAAGGATTCAAACTCTTGATTTTCAAACTCATGGACATGATCACTTATTAAGGATTTAATTCTAATTCCACTAATATTTTTTACAGTTTTGGCATATTTTGTGAAATGAGAGCAGGCTTCACTTTTGTGAGCCAAAATGAAAGTCCAAGTATATCTAGAAAATTCATCTACAGGAACATAAACATAGTGATTCCCATTTAAACTAGAAAATCTAGATGGTCTAAAAAAATCCATGTGAACCAGTTCGATAGGTTGAGAAGTTGACACTTCTTTCTTTGGTTTGAAGAAAATTTCATGTTTCTTTCCCTTTTGAAAATGATTACACACTTTATCATTTGGAAACACAAGTTTAGGTGGGTCTTTGGATAAAAATTTTCTAGTTAGATTTCTAAGAGAGTGAATATTACAGTGTCCTATTCTTCTATACCAAATACAAGACTCTTTGTAAAATGTACTAAAACATGAAGCATTTTGAGAGACTAAATAATCTAAGTTAATAGACTATAAATTTTCATTTCTCAATGCAAAAAACACTAATTCATTTTTAGAATTAAAAACATTGAAAGCATCATTTTCAAATTTAACATGAAATCCATCATCACATAGTTGTGAAATACAAAGTAGATTATATTTCAATCCATCAACAAAAATTACTTTGGAAATTAAAACTGAGTTAGAGTTATCGATTTTCCAAGGCCAATGATTTTTCCTATGGAATTATCACCAAAGGTGACATGTCTACCATCAATTTGTATTAAATTTTTGAAGCATTAATATTCCCCTATCATGTGTCTTGAACACCCACTATCCAAGTACCATAAACATTTATAGGATCTCTTTAATCAACTTTCCTACAAAATAATCAAATAAAAATAGATTTTGGTACCCATGTTTTTTGGGTCCAGTAATAATAGTGACTTGTGATTTAGGAACCCATATCTGCCTCATAGGATTCCTATAAGTGTTATGTAAAGTGTTTGAAAAATAAAATCTATTTGGTCTAGAAAATCTTAAAACAGTAGAGAGTGTATTATAATTTGAACTAGCTGAATTTTTTCCAGAACTAGAATTAAAGTTGTATTCCCTAGATTTAGAAACAAAATTAGTTCTTCCAAAATTTCTTTTACCGAGTTTATATCCAATACCAGTAGTATATTTAGGAGCAATTTTTTTACCTTTCATTTGTACCAAAGTATCTTTACCATTATTAAACCTTTCAAGTTATTTTTTAAATTTCTCATTAGATATCTTTATTTCAATGTTTTATTTGAGTAATTGAACATTTTTCTCCCATTCTATATTAAGTTCAGATTTAACATTTGAGGTAAGATAATTTTGTTTCTTTAAAGATTTTTATTTATATTTTAGTTCATTACATGTATCTTAAATCATATTACAATACTCAAACATTTCGTCATTAGACATATTCTCAAAATCACTTTCATCTCCAGAATAATAAGAATTTTGTACAAGAGATTCCAGTGTTACCTCAGATGTGTTTGTCATAAAACACATATTGGCTTTGTTGTCCTATTCATCATGTGAAGATTCTAAGTCACTTGAACTGTCCTCAAAAGCACTCCACATTGCTTTCACTTCCTTTTTATACTTTTTATCTTTGTACTCTTATTTATTTTTGTAATTGATCTTGGGAAATTCATCCTTTACATGTCCCTTTTGCTTACACTCATATCATATTATCTCATCAGACTTTTCACTTCTTTTCTAATCATTCTTCCAGCTTACTTTTTGATCATATCTTCTTTTAATGGTAGGCTTTCTGAAAAATTTATTCTTCTTGTAAAATCTCTTAAATATTATGGATAATTGAGACATCTCTTCATCGTTGTTAGGTGATTATTTTTCACCATTTGAACTTTCTACAGAGACTTTCAATTTCCATTTTTCTTTGTGTTTAGAAGTGGTGGTCTTAAATGCAACAGATTTTCTTTTAGGTTCATCCTCCTCTTCCTTGTTGACTTTCATCTCCTCTTCATACATAATTAGTTTCCTAATGAGTTATTTTATAGGTAACTTGCTAATGTTGCATGAATCTATAATAGAGAAAGTGGTTCCTCTCCATCTATCAGGTAGGCATTTGATAATCCTCGTGATTTTTTCTTTGGTAGTAACTTCTCTTACAGGAGAAATCATTGTGTTGACAATTTCGTTAAACCTGAGATACATGTCATAAATAGGCTCATAAAGTTTCATTTTTAAAGTTATAATATTTAATAGTATAAGTATTAAGTTTCATTTCTTTCATGCTATAAGTTACTTCATGTGAAATAGACAAAGTATCCCAAATTTCATGGGTAGTTTTACATGTAGAAATTATGTTAAATTCCTCATCTCCTAAAGAAAAGTATATAGAATTCGTGTCTTTGCAATTTTTATTGTAGGAATTCTTGGTTGGGTCATCCCAAGTGATTCTATCAGTAGCAGGAATCTTATACTCATCTATAATTGAAGACCAAATTTCAAAACCCATACTTTCTAAATGAATTTTCATTTTAATTTTCCATTGGGCATAATTAGTTCCATTAAATAATGGTGGTCTGTTTATTGTAGAACCTTTTAGTATATTATCCATAATAAAGAAATACTTTTAATGAGATAGAAATTTAGAATTAACAGAAATTTACAGATCTTTAAAGTACAACTACAATCAAAGTTGAATAGTTTCAAAAACAGGGTCTTAACAACATCCTCTGATACCAAATATTGGTCGGAGTGGATTAATCAAGAGGGGGTTGAATTGAGAATCTATAAAAAATTATGTTTTCAAAGTTTTCTTAAAATTTTCCCCAAAAATAAATAAATCCAAGTTAATTAAGGTAATACGGTTATGAAAGTTTTACTGTTCAAATAACTTCTCTGAATATTGATTAATTCTCAGTAATCTCAATATGAGTTATTGATATTACTTTTAAATATATTCTAATAAGGAAAAACAATAATAAATTTTATCCAAGATCAACTATCAAATTGAATCTACTGATTTCTGAATTATACAGTAAAATAGAGAAAACAAAATTAAACAAAATAGCAAATATAAAACAAGTGGTTCAGTCTCAAATCGAGACCTAGTCCACTCCACTTAGTGATCACCTGACACCAAGAAGTTTATATTAATAAACTTGATCGACACCCTGGATCAGGGTAAACAATAGTGCATAGGACTATCCAGGCCACATGACCTCCTCCACAGTTCTTCATGGGTATAAACTAACAGGTCACACAGGGACCTCTTCCACACTTATCCATGGAATTAAACAAGTGTAAAAAGATATGAGATGAAGGATATCTTGAATCCTTCAGTTTAGTACAGGAGATAGTGTGCTTTTTAATATAGACACACACACACTACTCGAAATCTAAAAACAATACACAATAGAGCGAAGATGATTAGATAAGGTTAGAAGTGATCTTAGTGTTATTCTATGCAGATCTAGACTTCTAGGATGAAAAATACACAAGAATCAAGTCCTCTTTCAAAAAAAAATAGAGTATCTTAATTCTAGTGCTCTGGTTTCTAGTTAGATCTGTCTTGTGTTCTTCATAGAGTCTGTATTGCGGAGATGCTCTTGACTCTGATCTATGATATCCTATCTTTTTTATTCTTGATTGCTTCGTGAGTTCTCCAGATGTATCTTGTTGCATGTGTAGGTTCTTATTTCAATAATTCTTGTGCTTCTTCACTATAACACTTCTTAGTTTCTGGTCCATGCTTTTCTTTTTATTCTTGGAGTGCATGTGTTAGAGCCGACGGGATACATGTATTCTAAACCTCGTACCTCATATTGTCTGGTGACATGTATACAAATAAATCTTAATTATGTCAATGCATTTAAAATACTCAAATATGACCATTAAAGATTAAATTGAAAATGACAAAATAGATTAACGAACGGTGTCATAGTCTGTCTGGAAACGGTGTCACTTGGAAACAGTGTATTCATGAAACGGTGTCTCCTTCTTTACCTTTGAGTGGTGCGATAGTTATGATGGAATAGTTTTATAGAGATCAAGAACCGGTAGCACAGATGTGGTTTTAGGATCATGATGTATTAGTAAGGAACTGGTGTCACCGACTTCAATATATCTAAAACTGGTTTCAGTTTCTGGTCACAATTTCTGGTCATGGTGTTTGGGTCACGGTGTCTAGTCACGGTGTCTGGGTCATGGTGTTTGGTCACGGTGTCTGGTTCACGGTGTCTGGTTACAGTGTCTAGTTCCTGGGGTCTGGTTTACGGTGTCTGGGTTACGGTGTCTAGTTCATAGTGTCTGGTTCACGGTGTTTGGTTCATTTTCCAGAAAACCAGAACTGGTGGTAGACTCACGGTTTCTCAAACTTAGCCAAATATCTGAATATAGACTTGAGAATTAATATTCACAGAATGAATTAGACTTGATCATTCATCAAGTAAACTCATTACACAATAAATTAAAATATAGTTTACAATAATAAACCTTAATTTATAGAAATTAAGATCTTGGATAGGTTTATTTAAAACATAAAGATACCAACCATATGTATATATGATTTGAGACAGATTAAACAAGATTAACAATTTTTACAGGATGTATAGGATTTGGGATCATTAAAACATGATTAAGACAAGAGGAGTCCAACAATTATAGAGGATCATTCTTTATTAAATGTAAATTTTTTGGCTAGTTTTACAAAAAATAAAGATATATATTTACTTAGTAAATATAAAGTGTAATATATTTCAAAAATGAAGGATTTTACTCAATTTATTTGGATAAAACAATAGGTGTAGGATCCTAGTGAAGTGGTAATAATTCTTATGGTGATTTTTTGTAATAATAAGAGTAACTAATATTATGAAAAATCTATTATGGTATTAAAAAGTAAATCACATTTACATACAATATGAATTTATAAAATAAAAAGTGAATCATAGTTTTCATGGTGGATAATATTGGAAAAAATCAACAAGTTAAGGAAATAATCATTAAACCATTAGCTACACTGGAATTTAAAAAACATCATTTGAATAATGGTGTTCATCCACCTCCCAAATATTTTGGGGACTATTATATCCCATTCCCCAAATTTTTATTTGATTTTTTACATTTATTTTTCATTTATAGTTGGAAATATTACTATTTTGGATTATTTTCAAAGTGAGATAAATTATAGAACTCTTAATAAAATTAAGTGAAATTGGAGAAATTATAGAAATTAAAATAGGTGGTTTTATAGCATATTTCCCATATAAATAGGGGAAAATATACTCTTAGGTGGGAAATCATTGTATAAGGAGTAGGAGAGATAAAATCCATGATGACTAGCACTCATGAATTAATGAAGATATGTGGGTCATGTAAAATCAATGATTTACAATGTTAAAGGGTCGTGGAATGAAAATTAAGCATAGAATTCATTACATAACTCCTATTTTTTACAATGTTCATTTCACACATAGTTTTAGAGAAATAAATAAATCTTCTATAACTATTTGGATTTTTATTTTTTAGTAAACTTAGAATTGTATTTGGATTTATAAAAAATCAAAGTGGAATAATGTTGGAACCTAGGTTATTCAAGAAGTATTTGATAGAATATATGATGTCCTAGACTAGCTCACCTAGTAATAGTATCCAAATCAGTTGGTCACATGGCCTCAATAATGCCTCTGTGTATGCTTGTGGATTCTAAATAACAGTGAGGGTCTAATTTGGTATGGTTGGGAGAATATACCCTTATAATAAAAGTAGAGGATAGTGGTAAACAAAGTATAGATAAATAAATTGAATCCATAATAATGAATAATGAAGTAGAACATTTATAAACATTTAAGAAATAAATAATCAACTCAAAAGTTGAAATCAGTAACATATAAAAAATTGATGTCATGTCTCTACAAAAATGAAGCAAGAATACAAGGAAGCATGCAGATATCATATGTTTTACAAAAGATTCAAAAATACCAAAAACTATCCAAGCATATCAAGCATAGGCTCAGTCATCTACTAATAATATATCGTCTCAGTACAAGAAGTCATTCATCCATAATTGGATGCCTCCCATTATCCACACCTACAATCATATAAGCTTTCAGCTAACCAATGGCAGCCCATATAGGGTGTGATATAAAGTCAGTAGGCCACCACCAACATATTCTATAAAAATATAGTCTGTGAATATGAATTGAAATAGTTTTTAGGTATATCAAATTAAAATATGAAATAAATAAAACCTATGTTGATCTTAGTTTCCTCATGGGACACCTGACCAATCATACCTACTTCATCCAATATTGGAAGTTTATAATCATGTGTATATTTAATCATTTGTTTTGTGGTTAATGAATATAATACCGGTGACCATGGAGTGATAATTATGATAATAATAAAGGAGGATCTAAGGAGAAACCAAGGAATCCTTGACCTTATAAGGTCAGACTATCTCATAGTACACAACCATGCATCCTAGAAATAAGGGGACAAGTGTAATCCAAGGGATTCCACTAGAAATATGTCAAATCTAGTACATGGATCAATTCCAAGGTAAATCCAGAGCTATGAATGATTGGATCCCAAGTAAAATAATCCAAGTCATTGTATTTCTTGGGATATCATGCTGAATCAAAGGATTGAATCCAAGGCATTCTAATTTTTTGAATAAGGATAAAATATTCTATGCCGCCATTCCATGAGTCCACTAATTTAAAAATACCAATTTATAAAGTGGGTATATCCCTTGGAAACTAGCTCAATGAATTGTAACAGCCTCCTCTGAGTTCTCAAGACGTTCCCTCAGGAATCCAAAGTGGGATCAAGTCTAACAATTCCTGTAAGGATAAAAAAATCTTATATTCAATAGTCACATTATACATATATTTATATATAAATTCATAATTCATTATATTCCATGTAATAGCCATGACTATTACAATTTACTTAAATTAATTCCAACACCTTCTCATTATAGTGAAAAAGGGTCAAATAGGGACATGAAACCATAATAATTCAATTATAATATGATAAGGGCCAAATTATTTAGGCTTTCCATTTAAGTATTAATGATTCATTTATTGAAATTATAACTTACCATAGAAATTTCCAAGTCAATAACACCCAAATGGTGTTCTGGGTTATCACGGAATTGATCATTATAGGGTATAATAAAAAACCCATAATTAGAAGGTTGGAATTGAGATATTAACCTCCAATGATATAAATTGGTCTTATTAACAATTTAGATTAAAATTTAGATAATATAATTTAAAGCATGAAAATTTTAGAGGCAATTCATGATTAAATTGGCATGCGGTACAACATAAAAAATTAATAAATGGAAATTAATTGGGGGAATTCATCAACCACCTACCTTATGCCTATAGTAAATGTGTCATCCAGTATCAACCCTTGATTTATCCTGAATCATAAGAAAATGGAAGAATAGACAAACACACTAAGAATTGGGAATATTATCTTACACCAAAATAGCACTGAAGATTGTGAGATAAACTAAGAAAATAATGTAAAAATTTTACAATCTTACTAAGAAGAATCCAATGAGAAAAATAGTGGTTGATTTCAAGATCGTATGGAAGAGAAGCCTCAAATATTATCTTATGTGTAGGAAGAATCCAATGAGATGAGGAGGAATTATACATTGTAAGGATGGGGAAATATGGGTTAAAACATGTAAGGGGGTAAGGGATAAATTTTAAATCTACCCTTTTAAAAGGTTTTCCATGGTTTGGCTACACGGTTAGTCAAATTGTGTGCAAATCTTGTGACAAGCACTTCCCCATGACACCCCTCGCATGGGTTGGGCACTCAGTTTTACTAACCATGACCAGCCATGCAAAGCACCTCTACAATGAGATCTATATCACTTTCACAGTCATTATTCCTAGTTTTCATAGTTAGAAAAAAAACTATTATTTACTCTACTATGAACTGGAATACCTCGTATTGTTTGAAAACCCCTGTGGACTGAGCTGAATAGTTTAAACTACCCATGTGGACCACCTATTTCCTATAAAACTTGGGTATCTGGTATCCAAGCAAGCCTTATACACCCTTGTAACCTCCATGGACTCATTATGAATTACTATATGGATAAAACTAAAGAAATAAACTAAAAATTAAAAAGGATATGTACCTTATAGAGATTTTGGTATCTTATTGTCTCCCCCCTCCCTTAGAAAAACTCATCCTCGAGCTTCCCTTTTAAGGGTGTTAAATATTCAACTAATAATAACACCAACTATTTATAATGTATGTCATAATAACACTCCCTGGTCTCGTCTTGTACATGACCATGCTTCTATAGCACTCGTATAAGAGGAATAGACCTACCTCAAAGAGATTTTACTCTTCAGTTGATGATATGAATAGTAAAATCCTCAAAAGAAGAATTAGAATCCAATTTAACATCCTCAAGATCAAAATTATGACATTGGTTTGTATGGTAACAACAAATCTATAAAATATGGAAAATGTTGTGCATGGTTCAGTAACTCTAAGGAAGATTAATCAAATTGGATACTGGCCTGACTCTCTCCAATATCTTGAAAGGTCCAATGAACCTATGAGTCAGTTACCCTTTCCTCTATAATGGCTTATTCCCCAGACTAGGTAAAACACATAAGAAAACATGATCCCCAACCTCAAACTCCAAAGGTCCTCGATAGCAACCGACATAAGATTTCAGTCTATACTGAGCATCAATCATACGCTTCCTAATAAATTGTATGTACTCTGAAGTCTCCTAGATGAGATGAGGTCCTAGTTGAGCAACCTTCAATGCCTCTAGATAGCATAGAGGTTATTATAATGACCTACCATATAAAGCCTCATAAATATCCTTCTATATGGTCTCATGATATATATTATTGTAGTATAACTCAAGAAGAGGTATATGTTTCTCCCAAGAACCTCTGAAATTAAGGAAACATACACAAATCATATCCTTTATTGCCTATATTTTTAGTTTTGATTGGCCTTCAGTATGTGGGTGCAAAGCTATGCTCATAAGTACCTATATACCTAGTGCTTTTCGCAACCCCTACCAGAACCTCGATGTGAAATAAGTGTCTCTATTAAAAACAATATTATGAGGGACCCCATGTTGGAGTATAATCTCACGGATGTATAGTATCCATGGATCATCTAATGAGATGTTCTCCTAGATAGGAATTAATTGGGCTACGTTCGTAATCATATCCATGACTACCCAAACTATGTTGCTACCTCAAGGTGACCTTTGTAAACCGATTACGAAATCCATCATGGAATCATCCCATTTCTATTATGGGACTGGTAATGGATGTAACAAGCTAGTGGTCCATTTATGATCCACCTTCACATACTAAAAGGTGGAATGCCTAGTAATAAAACCCAAAATATATCATTTCATCCCAGGCCACCAGTACTGGTGGATCATGTCATATTACATATTGGAAATGTCTGTGTGCACTAGACATTTTGAAGTATAGTATTCACACATTAATTCATGTCACATGTCTATAGGTGCCTATATATTCTCATATATAAGTAGGATGTCATCTCCATCGATAGAACAATATAGTGGTGTGTTTTTACGTGAAGTACTCTCCCTTGGGACCAAGCCTTCAGGATTTGAGAACTGCATCCTCTTAACTCTATCCAAAAGTGATGAGGCTACCTTTAAGACTATAAAAAATGATACTCATAACTATATTTAACCTCAATAAGCATCTTATAAAGAAGATACATAAACCTCTATTCATCACTAGCTTCCTGAACAGCTTGCATTTGATCCTTTTGGATTAGAGCATCGACAACTGCATTTCCCTTTCCAGGCCCACAGGCAATCTTAAAGTCGAAGGACTAAAAGTAGTTGACCTGTATCTAATATATAAGGTTCAAGTCACATTGTGTGAATATATAATTTTTTTTTTTTTGTCATTATGCTCCAAAAAAGTTCTCTCCCATCAAATAATGTCTCTAACAATGTAAGACATGGATAACTGCTACTAGATCAAGGTCATGTATTAAGTAATTATGCTCATGAGGCTTCAACTATCAAGACTCATACACAAAAACTCATCTCCATACATTATAACTACTCCTAGAGTGATGACTAATTCTTAATAAAAAGTTGTATGCCCTCTTCTAGGATTAGGTATTATCAGGATCAGGTTTGAGTTAAATCTTTCATTCAACTCCTGAAAATCTTTCTCACATTCTTCAAAATAGATAAACTTAATTCCCTTCTTGGTCAAGTTGGTATGTGTTGCTTCAAGATGGTAGAAATCCTATATAATTTTTGTTAATATTTATCCATACCTAATAAACTCCTTATGTCAAACACATTATTGAGATTCTCCCAGACAATTATAGCCCTCACCTTCTCTAGGACAACTAATACTCTTGATTCTAATATAATATGACCCGAGAAGTAAACATTGTCGATCCAGAAGTGAAATGGTGAGTTTGGAATACAACTCATACTCTCTCAGTTTTCTCAAAAATGACATCAAGGTGTTTTACACAATCATGTTGATTTTGAGAGTGCACCAAGATGTCATTCGTGAATACCACAATGAATTAATCTAGGTATGGGTGGAGAAACCAATTCATCATGTCCATGAAAATGGTGGGTGAGTTCGTAAGACTAGGTAGAATTACCAGATACTCATAAATACCATACCTACTTTGAAACATTTTACAAGGTATGATCAAATGTCTAACACATACCTAAGGATAACTTTTCCTTATATCGATCTTCAAGAATACTCTTACTCCTTGAAGAGGGTCAAAAAGATCATTTATGCGAGGAAATAGATACCAGTTATTAACTATTAATTGGTTACACCATTGTCAATACATGCATGGACTAAGGGATTCATTATCCTTATTAGTGAAAAACATAGGTGAACCCCAAGTTGAAGTACTAGGTCAGATAAAAACCTTAGATTACAAATCCTCCAACTACCTCTTGATCTATTTAAGATTAGTAGGTTCCATATTTTATGGAGGAATAGACACCATAGTTTCTCCAAGATTGATATTGATCGAAAATTAGACTTATATATCAAGAGTTAATCCTAATAAATCATCAAGAAAGACATCCCTAAAATGATCCACCATTAGAGAAAAATATTATAGTCAAACCCTGATCTACCGTGTAAAGAATAGTGATCTGGGCTATCACCCCTTCCATCCCATGATGCTCTAGTCTAGCCCAACCATCCATGACATTCCATTGACCATTATGTATATATCTACCACCCTCGAGAAACATAAAAATCACCCTTCTATGATAAATATATATGTGGTTATGATAGGGGTTTATCAAATCCATACAAAGTGTGATATCAGAACATGACAGCTTAAGGATGAAAAGGCTCTATAAGAAATGATATCCACACATCTCAAGAGGACACTCCTTCAATTAGCGTACACTCTCTGATTGTACTCCCAATGGAGTATCCAGGTTCATCACCCCACAAAACTACTGAGTTTCAAGATCAATACTTTCCAAAATTGATATATAAATAAAGGGTTGTGTGGAACTTGTATCGAATATGATAGATATAATAGTAGGGGATACTATAATAGTACCTCATATAGTAGATGTCCCTATGATCTGATCCTCGAGTATCGGTTGTATTGAATGTAAATGTCATTATATGTGTCCCTGAGTTGTATTTGGACTACCCTAAGTGGGTCCAATCTACAAAACTAAAATTCAGAAGTCTAGATACATAGCCCCAAACTCCTCCTCAACCTGATCAGCCAGTACTACCCCATCTCCCTACCTAGACTAGATCTACTAATCTTGCTTCAAAGGGTGGATTGGCATGGATCCTCTCCCACTGGAAACAGATGGGAAGGTCTGGTAAACTATCTGGATATGAACCATTCTTCCATAATCTTTTTACTCGACTCAATTTATGTCACACTAAGTCTTCATGTGTTCTTACCTACCACACCGATGGAACACTAATAAGTTGCAAGTGTGGATACTCCAGCTGCCACTTCCCTACTGTTAACTCTCATGACGATGATTCCTTCCACTGAAGAAACCACTACTCTATCTTGGTACAAATACACTATTCCATGTACCATCAGCTTCCCTCAGATTTTGTTTAGTGATAATTTCTTGATTCACAATTTCTGAAATGGTAGAAATCCTAAATACATTTACCTGATATCAGATGGTTTACTTAATCCCATCCTCAATGATTCTCTCCCTAGACTACTCATCTATAGATAAGGTCGGTGAAAAATGTTTAATCTCAGTAAACCAAGCTAAATAATCTATGAGGGACATGGTTCCATTCTCCAAGTTCAAGAAATCTCTAGCTTGATTTCCTCTTAGTGTATCTTGGATGAAAATTTTGTAGAAAGTAGATTAGAAATCCAATAAATTCATAACCTAGTTTTAATCATCCTGATTTAAAACATACCACTAACACTTGGAGGAATCATGAAGTTTGTATGTAGTGAGATTCACTATCCTATCATGAGGTGTCTTATGATGGTTGAAAACTGATATCATGGACTCCATCCAGGAATCTATAGCTTGTGGACCACCATGCCCTAAAAACGTGGGTGGATTCTGCTATTGAAACACCCAGGTTAACTTCGAAATATAAGAAGAAGGTCACAGAGTAGCCTATATAGATTGTATGTATATATATTATGTGTTTGGGGAACCATTATAGTAAACATGCATACAAACCACACACATAGGCTAGAAAGGAAGGCCATACCCCCCCCCAGGGTTAGCCCACCCATCAATCCCTTATTTATTCAATACATGGACCATAGGCCTAGTGGGCATGGAGACCATTACATGTAAATTAGGCCCAACATTGGATAGAATAAATTCCCTACTTATATCATGCTTGCATCATCGCCTGCCCATGTCATACCTACAACACCACCTGCTTGACGGCCTAAAGGCCTAGCGGCCTGAAGACCCATTCAGGATTAATAATAATACTGCTATACTACCCCGCTACAGTACTTCCTATAGTACACACACTTCGATAGTGATAAATTGCTGCTACAGTTCCTACTACAGTACTACTCTAGTGCCTATGGAAATTCACTCCTAATAAGATTTGAGCTCGGGACTGATGCAGGGTATTGGGGAGTCTTTACCACTCAAGTAATCCCGCAACTTCACCTTCATAGACTGTAATAACTGTATAAAACCCTCTCAGAGTTGGGAAAAAATTCCCAATTTAGTTATAGTGGGTGTTTCCTCAACTGGAATTACAGGAGTTATCACAAGTGGGTCAGTTCCCACAATATCAGGAGTGTGGTCTTCACCACCCTCCCAGTGCATGACATGAGGCCATCATGGCGGCATATCTCTATATTTCCAATAACATTCCTCAGGAATGATATCAAATAATACTGGATCATAAATGGAAGTAAAATAAGAAAAGGGGCTCACTACCCAACTTACTATCACAACTACCCATGTCAAAGGTAAGGGTGTTGGTAAGTGTTCATGTTTTTATTTATAAGGGTTCTGGTATATAGAGGGTCAATTGAAAGTTAAGGAGGAAAACACTTTTTATATTGTAATTGGCCACCCCATTTACTGGAAATCATTTTATTCATTAGTCTTAATTTTTAGTTTAAAATTTCATATATGTGTATATGAAAATGGGTCTAGTTAGATGTATTGTCATTCCCAAGTTATAAATTCACATTCTTTATAATTTATAATTGGTACTCTGTGTAATTGTAACCATAATTTTACATTCAATCTCTATAAAGACCCTGAACCTAGTATCCCAGAGTAAGTGCCTTAGTTTATTACATTTTAATAAGATATAAGAAATATCATCCTAAAGGTATGAATAGTATATTATTCATGGAAAACTAGATACATATTTTAAATTAAAATTACATTTTATACATAAAATAATAAATTTATTTTCTTTAAGAACACCATTATTCCTCTTATTGAAACCTTACATATCAATCGTAATAAACTTCTTGGAAACCTAGGGAGTAATAAAAATAAGAAAGGGTTGACCTAAAATACTTATTAAGGGTTAGGTATAATGGAGGCTAACTTGAATCATTAAGTATAATTAATATGGCAAGGTAACTAACTGAGAACGCATTCCATTGAATCAATAAAATGAAATGCATCCCTAAATTTTTTTCATGGTGAAAATCTTCTGGATAATAATAACTAAATTCAAAATGTAGGAAATGATTAATTATTGGATTTCATTTATCTGGCACATGAACCAATATACCATCAAGACCTTTCACAAGATGTTTTAAGTTTGTGGGTAAAAACTCATATGATGCTTCTTGGAAACAAATGTGGAGGGTTTGATGCGAACTAAATTCATCTCATGAGAAAAACAATACATCGAGGGGTTTTCTATAAAGGGTCCCCAGCTGTTATGTCATGTACAAAGAATTATTCATATATCAAAATGATCAATTTGATTCATTAATCAATAATCCTTATCAACAAATGTCCATATTGAGTAGGAGATATATATTTAGGATTATTTTTCCAGTTATTCAAATAACTTTCAAAGTAAACATCATAAGTAAAAAATGGTACATAGATTAGGAAATATTCATATCCATGATATAATAACTATGGATATTTAATGAAATATTCAATTAATTATGATCATAAATAAATCATTGGAAACTATATACACCATATAAAATTGAATTAGTGCATAATAACAAATAAGTTTCAAATGAATAAAAATTGAGATGAAATCCTTACCACATTGTAATCAATAAAATCATATGCCCCATGAAGGAGTAAAATTTGTAAAAACATTAAATATCATGAGTATAAATAAATTAATGATATAAAATGTATAAGGGTAAGTATATACACCACACAAAAGAAATAAGTTGTGAGTGAATCATGTGTCCCACAGAAATAAGTGGGAGACAAAAATCCATTACCTTGCACTTTACCTTAATTGAACATGATTTAACATCCTGTATAATGGTTTAAATAATGTTATTAATTTCACTGGCACTTCGTTTCTTCCAGGAGGGATGACAGCAAATACTTCGGAGACATGATTCCCTTCTTCGGTTCCTTCTGATGTGCATGTTTTAGGGCAAGGGAGTTCCTGGAAGGGAGTTTCTATCTTATCGAGGGTGGAGGGCGTCGAGACTTCTATTTTGTCACTGGTTGATAATTCCAGCTATGTTTTTTCTGGTTCCCTCTCAAAACTAGCGGCAGTGGGTGCTTTTTTAGGGTCTTTGGGCTTGCAGTCCTTCAAAGAAACCTTGTTGGGTTTACCTAGTTTGACTGGTTTTGGTCATCCCCATATCCCTTCTATTCATGTGGCTCCTCGCTGTGTAAACTAGATTGATGGTGTTCCAATTGTGGATTTATCATATATAGAATTTTTAGAGGCTATGGGGTTTCATAAGATTACCTTGATTGCAATGTTCTAGCATAAAAACCCTTCGTTGGATTTTTTTCAGGAGTTATGTGGCCTCTTGGGGCCTCCAACAGCAAGCGGCGGTTTCAAACTTCTCCAGATCATCATTCTGTGTTCATTTGGATTTGTGGGGTGATTTTTTTCAGGCATGGGATAGAGAGGTTCATAGATGTGGTTCTTGTAATTTTTTCCTGACTCGTTGGGACTCGTGTTTCCAACTTGGATAAGATTCGGGACAAGCGGCGGTATGGATTTCCCTTTCTGGTCTTCCCCTCCCTTTGTAGAACTTGGCTATGCTCCAAGTGATTTATAATGCTATAGGTTGGTTTCTATGTGAGGATGAGGATACTCTTTAATTTCAGGCTAAGTCTTCTCCAAGAATCTTTGTGGAGGTACATTTAGATGAGACTCTTCCTTCTCGCATGCTGGTAAGGGATAGTGATGGTTTTACATGGAGGCAAAGTATCTTGGTTCACGCGGCCCCATGTTTCTGTGTTCGCTACTACCGGAAGGGCCACTTGACTAGTTTTTTTAGAAAAAGTATACCTATTCATATAGAAGGTGGATTCAAGGATCCTTCAGATGCTGCCCTAGATCAGGCTTCTCTTCCCCCACTTGAGGCAATTGGTTCAGCAACAGCTCAACCACATTTTTCTTTGCAGGCAGTTGAGGTGTCCCATGGAGCACAGGTGATGGATTGTCCATCAACATTGGTGGGGAATTCATCAGCCGCTAGTCAATCCTATAAGGTTTTGGTCTTGCTGAAGGTGGTCGGGGTCGTTGCAGTAAAGTCTACATAGGTTGTAGCTTTTTCACCTTCATTCAAAGGATCGGATGCTACAATGGCTATTTTTTTAAAATTGGAGTGTGAGATTCACGCGCCTGTCCTGTACCCTTCCAGTATGCTCTTAGGGAAAGCTATGAATATAGATTCCTTTTCTATATCTGGCCTAGACTCATGTCCCATGGGATCCTTGGATGGTACACCCACCTCATAAGGTCCAATAATGCAGTCTCCGAAGAATGGTGCCCCTATTAGAATGGTGTCTTCCTTGCCCAGGTACCTTCCAAATCCTGTAGATCTGATGGAATTTCATAGCCTTCTCATGTGTAGTTTGACAAGGGAGTCTAATAGTGCTTCATACATGCAAATACCAGAGGGTGTAGTTATAGAAATCTTGACCATCTGATTTTCCACAGATAGATTAGCGTTGGATTCCTTCCTTTCTGAGGATCAACTATTGAGGCCCCTCTACACTCCACTGCATCTGTTGCATGTTGGTGTGAACCTGGCGGACCCAATAGGTTCAGACCGAGCTTTGGTGGATTCAGAGGGAAAGTCGGGAAGGATTTTGAAATATGCTCAGTTGCTTGCTGGTAGTCGTATCCTCACCAGGGCCAAGTCCAGGGAGATGTCTTTATGAGGGTGCACTTCCAAGGTTGTTACTCTCGACCGAAAAGGTGGTTCGGAATTCAAATTCTGATTCCCATTTTTATCTATAATTCACATGGGTTAATACCATAGGTAAAGTTTGCATTTATTTCTTCAAAGGTACGTCGATTTATGCAGCAATGGCTATCAGGATGGAACATAAATAGAAAGTGGAGAGCATTTCCTCGTTTACAAGATCTTTAGGCTTTACTGACTTTATTCATGTTTATGCATGAAATAATAACATCTGGATATTTTGGAAGAATGTTATCTCTATGGATTTCGTGGAAGCTTCTTCTCAACTCATTATGACAGAGATTAGAGTCAGGAGTGTGGAGGTATTTTTTTGTTTGTGTATATGAGTTATGACAATAAGGAAATAGTAAACCTATGGAATCAATTGTAGGTGTTTCAACCTAGTAATTCATCATGGTTTATTGGTGGAGATTTTAATACTATCCTAGACCCATCGGAGAAGAGGGGTGGCTCAGTCGCAGACAGTTCTACAACACAAGACTTCACAAACTTCAAAATGATTAAGGGAATGATGGATATGGTTTTTAATGGGAGAAAATTCACATGGTGAAACAACCGCAGAGAGATGAGGAGAATATAGAGTAGGCTTGATCGATGTTTATCCAACCTTCAAGTACTAAACTCATTTTCACAAGCCTTGGTTTCCCATATTTCCATATCAATATCAGATCATGCTCCTTTTCTAGTCACACTCAAAATGGGTGAGGCACATTATAATAAATTTTACTATTCTCCTAGATAGCATCAGAAAGGTGATTTTATATAGGTTGTAAAGAACTAATGGGAGAAACCGATGGAGGGATCTACATGGTTCAGTCTCATGAAACTTCTGCAGTGGCACAAAAAGGACCTAGAAGTGTGGGGTAGAAACTGTACGGGAGAGGATCTTAATCTGTAAAACTTAAAAGATGAGATAGAGATGATGGATGAAAACCTAAAGGAGGTTTGGGGTGATGAAAGGTTTTCCTTTATAGTGGATAAGAAAAAAAATTGGCTGAAAAACTTCTGGAAATTAAGACGATCAATAGAATTAAATTTAGATCCCTTTGGCTTAGGAAGGGGATAAGAACACAGCCTTTTTTCGAGCGTGCTTGAAAGAAATAAGTAAGGATAAGAAGGTCAATATTAGACTCGATGATGGAACAATTACTTTTGATCTACATGTGGCTAGAGAGATCTCTATTAAACACTTCATGGGACTAGTGGAAGGATAGGATAACTTGTAGGAAGATCAGTCTAGAAGGGGTGGAGAAGAGATGGAATTTATGGGATGTATCTTGTGGCCAGTGAATGATAGGGAATGTAGGGAGCTGGAAGATGTACCAAATGAGGATGAAATTAAGGCGGCATTTTTTAGAATGAATAAGTAAAGTTCCTCAGGACCATATGGGTTCCTTGGATACTTCTACATCAATACATGGGGGATTTTGAAAGAGCAGGTTAAGGGGGAAGTACTAGATTTTTTCAGGGGAGGAGAACTCAATAGATCTTCTTGTGCTTCAATGGTTTCCCTAATCCCCAATGTTAAAGGTCCTACCAAAATAAGTCATTATATACCAATATGTCTATTCAATTTTGTATATAAGATATTAGCCAGCCTTTTAAATAGAAGAATCAGCATGGTGATACCCAGGATTGTTTCTGAAGAGAAACATATATTTGTGCAAGGTCAAGGAATACAAGGAGCCATCGGAATTACGAGAGAAATGGTAGAGGATCTAAACAAAAAAAATAATTGGATCCAATGTGATGGTGAAAGTGGATATGGATAAGGAATATGACATATTATAATGTATATTTTTAACAAAATAAATGAGGAAATTTGGTTTCAAGGAATGGTTTTGTGATTTGTGTTTCAGGTGATATGCTTCTCCTTGGATCACAATTTATCTTATGGGGAAAGGCTTCGGTTTATTCAGATCAGTTAGAGGAGTGAGGCAAGGAGACCCCTTGTCTTCTAGCCTCTTCATTTTGGCTTAGGAGGCGCCTACCAGGAACATTCACAAGGGGTTGTAGGATGGGATGATAATACATTTTAAGAACAAAATAGGGGTTAGTTTTGTTTCCTATCTTATGTTTGCTGATGAAATTCTATTCTTTATTAATAGAAGGAGAATATCAGTGGATGATTTTAAAAAAAATCATGTCAACTTATGGGGTGTTGAGTGGACAGCATGTCAATTTTAGGAAAAGTGACATTTTTATATCTAACAAATGTTCTCGGAGTCATAGTAGGGATATTTAGGAATAGTTGGGAATGAAACAACATCAATTTCCAATGATTTACCTTGGTGATCCAATTCTCAATAGAAGGATCAAAAATTTTCTTTTTGATGGCATCCTGAATAGGATCACAAGGAGGATATGCAATTGGAAAAATAAATTTCTATCTTTTAGTGGGAGAATAACGCTGATCAAGTCTATTTTGACCTTGATCCCTATGCATGTACTCTATATTACTAAACCCCCAAAAGGGACAATCTCCAAGATAGAGAACATCTTTAACTCTTTTCTATGGGATGAAAATCAGACAGGGTGATGTCATTGGGCTTCTTGAAAATGGTTGGCCAAGAAAATGGAGGAGGGTGGCATTAGGATGTAGAATGTGGGTGAAATCATGTAGGCCATGCAGGCTAGAATGGCCTGTGAGGTGGTCCTTGGAGATTCTTTATGGGAGGAGTTCATGAAAAACATATATGGGGATGACTGGAGGAGTTGGGCTGATAGTAACAGTAGGTTTTCTAGCCTTGGTCGATGTATGAGTGCCCATCTGGAGTTCTTGTAGTATCAAGTGAGATGGATTGTTGGTTTTGGAGACATCAACTTATGGATATATAATTGGGAAGGAGAGGAGCTCTTTTTTCTAGGATGTACATGCCAAACATCACTTTCAAAGAGGCCTATAAACATCCTTCTTTTATGAATGCTATTCTCAATTCTGAGCAGAAGGAGTCTTGCAAGACCATCAGCTTAGTAAAGAAACCTGACCGTTTCATGTTCATAGGATCCAAATCAAGGCAGTTCTGCAGACGTGACTACATGAAGCAGATGCATGTGTGAGATAGTGGAGATGAGTATAATAACAAAATCTAGTGCAAACTGATTCCTAGAAAACTAAATTTCCTTGTTTGGTGAATAAGAAACCAAGAAATTTCCTACGAAGGACAATATTTAGAAGAAGTTCATGGCATTAGTTTCACATTTCCAGTGTTTTACTCACCCTCAAAATGAATCTATAGAGCGTGTGTTTTTCATGGGATATTGGGCAAGAGTGATCTAGGGATTCTTGAGGAAAACCTTGAATGTCAGTGGTTGCTGGGTTTAAATACAAAACTTTCTGGAAGATTGGTTTCTAGGTGTTGGACAAACGAAGGTGGAACTCAAGGTTCGAGGGATGGTTTTTGCAGTAGTCTGTTGGACGCTATGGGATACGAGGAACAAGGCTAGAGAGTTCATTAGATGGCCTCACTCTTTCCTTTAGATCCGTGTTAAACTGTTGGTGGTGGAGATGGGCGTGCTCATTAAATGGGGTATTGATACAGTTTTTTTAGGAAGATCATTTCTATGGCTTTCATGCACAGAGGCTTACTGATTTAGTAGGGCGTAGTGGGTATGCTGTAATGCTCCTCACTTCAGGTTAAAATTGAATGTGGATAGATCTTGTATGGATGGAGTTATGAGAGGGGGTGGCCTAATAAGGGATATCAGTGGATTGGGTTCTTCTTTCTTTTAGTTCTTTTTATGGTGAAGGCTCATCTTTAGGAGCTGAGGATCATGCTATGAAAACCGAGTTGTCGTTGTGCAGGAGCTTCAATGTTAAGATATCTGAAGTGGAGTCTGACTAAATAGTTCTAGTTGGGCTACTATAAAAAAAGGTTAATGTACCTTGGGAGTTAATATATATCATCAAGAAATTTAGGATCCTCCTTACTAAAGGCACTTCTATTCTTCACACATGGAGGGAGGGGAATGGTGCAGCTGATGCTCTTGCCAGCAAAGGTACGTCTGAGGAAAGGTTGATTTTGTACACCATCCCGGGTTCCTTACCTAATTATTTCAAGCTTATTGATGAAGGTGATGCTCTATGTCGTAACCAATTTTTCCTCCCTAAGGTGGTCTTGTACTTGGAATTCTTTCAATAAAAATTTAACTTTCAGTTAGTACTCTTTTTTTAATAATATTTCATTATTTTCCTTATTTCGGATGTTAACTGCTTCATTTTTCTATGCATGTTTTATCATGTAGGTCCCAGTTTTTGTGAATAGGATATAGTTACATCATCTAAATAATTATAATAAGATCATATTTATCATATTAATTCATTATATATATATTCAAAAACATTCTTGAAGGGTGAACATATAAAATTAATCGCATCGCGTCATAGAGATAGTAGGATGTATGTACGCACGAGCGACTGTATCATTATATTAATGGTGAAAATGTAAGGTGTTTAATGGTATATTAATTTTTTTAGAATCAATATCTTTTCATAATTATAATATATATCCTTTATTTTGATCATTATACTTATCCATGTAAACTGGGGATGAAAAAAAATTACACTACGATATGGAGATGGTAAGTCGTACGTATGCACATGTGGTGCTTTAGTTTTTCATAGGATGGATAAAATGTGGAATATGGTTCTCCCATAATAATAATAAAATATAATAATATATATTATATTATATTTATTACATGATTTTGGAAGCAACACCTGAATACAAAGTAGATGAAGAAATAAACATGAAAGAGTCGGTAAAGACGATTACATCTTCTTAAGGAATCTAGGGTTATTATTTTGGAAGAAAAATATCTCTAAGATTTGGATAATGAATTGGAGAAGAAATTTTTTTAGATTATTTTTGATCTATAAGTCTCAAGGTGGTGAAATTAAGTGAAGGAAGGTGTGTCCTTTATAATTGAGGTGAGGGGCACCCTTGTAAATCCTTTAAATATTAAATTATAATAATTTCATTTTTTATCCAAATATAATAAAATGTATAAGTATTAGAATATAAGATGATATAATCCTGTAATATCATCATCCAATAAAGTTTTTACATGTTTTTGTTTTACTTTAAAACTTATCATTTTGATTGACTTTAGTTAACATATTTTAATTTTAATTATGGTAAAAATTTATTTAATATTAAAAGGTGGTAATTTTTACTTATAAAATTTAAATTGAACCATAAATGAATAATTTATGACATTTTAGACCAAATATTAATTAATTTTTATTTTTAAACAACTTAATAAAATATTTTTTGATAAAATATCGTTGATAAAATATCATTAGTGTCAATTTTGATGTTATTCATTACATTGTCTATAAAGAAAACTAGAAAGAAATATAACTTCCAAAAAACTATTAATACAACCCTAATATGTTATAATAATCCAAAAAAATATTGTATATCCTTAATTAATTCAAATTATATTTATTTTAATATTTTTAATAACATTTATTTGATGGTTTCATTAATAAAATAAATATTGCATCATCGTTGTATAATTATTTAGGGTACTCATTTATTTACTAAATATTAAAAAAAAATCATGAGGTATATAAATAATTTAAATTTCAAAATAATATCAATATTTTAAGATGTATTCTAAATAAAACCTTGTTAAATATAATATAGTTATTAAAATAAAAATGTGACCCCTTTGTCTTTTCCTTAAATAAAATATTATAAATATCATAACCTCATCCAAATAGTCCCCAAAAATAATAAATAAATTTATATCATAAAAATAAGTTTATTAAGTTCAAAATTGACACTTATATTTGATAATAACCTACCTTTTTTCCCATGTGGACACATAAGATATGTTTAAGATAGGGAAAGTGATATTTTGTGATTTTCTTTAATTTAAATAATATCAAAGTCATTTTCTTGGATAAGTGTCCATTAAATAACTCAAATTATAACCTTAGGTGTTATGTTTTTGATATAAATTATCCAATAAAATTTGGGGAAATTTTAGGATAATTTTCTAATCCTTATCATTTTATATTTAACCTAAATTTCCAAATTTTCCTTTTACCGTGGTAACAAAAATTACCAAGGTTATTATTCATATTAGACAAAAATAAAAGAGAACTATTTACTAAATTTAGACCTTATGAATAAAATATATAATAAATTTTATAATATTAAACAAATATAAATTTTAGAATTTAATTTAAAATTAATCCTGCAAAACACAATAAAAAACAATTTTATTAATAAATGTATTTTTAGGACAAAAAATGTAATCAAACCAAAATAATATATAAAGATGATTAAAATTAAATGTATTATATTATTTATATATAAATATTTCTAAATTTACATTTATTTCATGTTAAAATCATAAAGAGGCTTTAATATAATGATATTGATAATTTTATAAAAAACGATATTGTTGACTATTCACTATGAAATAAATATTTTTTAAAAAATACCAAAAATTTACCCTAAGATAATTTTGAAATTTCAATTTAAAAAATAAATTTTATTTTTTCAAATATAATTTATAAAAGTTTCAAATTTTATATTTAAAACAAGTGCACCATTAAAAGGCAATAAAATTTCCTTTTAAAAAATATATCTTTTTATGCTCAAAATTGGATTTATTCTTATATTAAACCTATCAAACTTATTGGTTGAATTTAAAAACATTATATCGAGTATGTAAAATTTAAATTTTATTAATATATTTCACTATTAGTGAATAATTTAATTTATTAAGATAAAATTCCATTATATTCATAAAAATAGTTTTTTATAAAAATACATCCTTTATGTTCAATAGGTTTTCATTTTAATTTCTAATTAATTAGTAACCAATGAATGAATTTTATAAACATGTGTAAAATATAATTTTATAATTTCTTAAATCTCATTAATTCCTTCCATTCCAATGACTAGGTGATAAATATCACAATTAAATAATAATATTTAATCATTTGTTTAAGCTTGATGTTCTATGTAACATAATCCATCGAAGAAGTTAAATTTAAAAAGATATATACCATAAAATCTTGGGGTGTTATAGTCTTAGAATGTAACAAGTCAAATATTATATCTTGATTAGATGGATCACCCATCCTAATTTATAGAAGTACTATCTTTATAAACTACAAACGACATCCATGTAATTGTAGCTATTCAACGTTTCAGATCATGTAACTTCAATCACATAGCTTAAACATATAATAATTGGTTAGTTATGGTGTCATTCTCAATATATGTATTAAAAATAGATTAGGTTGGATAATACACTTTAATAGACAATTATTTTATCTATTTCCTATATAAAATGTTAGTGGTATAGGCATATATAACTACTAAGGTATACTCAACAATCACAGGTAGCACAGGAAATTTATGCAATAAGATACACCTATATAGAATGGAATATGCATGGCATGTGAATTTATTAGTGCCAGTAATGATTTAGGCAGCAATTATCCTTTCCATACTAGGCCACAATATAATATCCATAAATCATAACAAACCTCAAAAATTACATGCATCACCCAACGGTGAAAGTATATCAATAGTAATAAGAAAAATATAGAATAAAAATTTCCCATTCTCAGAAAATTTGGATTTTATTCTATATGTGGGTTAGATAATCCCAATAATGGGATCATTGAAAAAATTTGACACCTTCTAATCTCATTTATACCATCCCAAAATAATAATTCACAAAAAAGAGGCTCTGATACAACTTTTTGACCTCCCGGACCAACTCACCCAGTAACAGTACCCAAAGTGGTTAGCCACATGGCCTCAATCATGCTTCCCCATATGCCAGAGGCTTCTGACTAGTATTGAGGCTCTAATTTTTCATGGTGGTGAGACTCTACCCTCATAATGAGATTGGATCACAGTGTTAAAAAATGTATAAATAAATAAATGGAATCAATGATAATGAATAAGGCATTTGAATAGGTATAAACATCTAAGTACTAAATAATTAACTCCAAATCTGAAATCAGTACCATATAAAAAATTATGTCATGTATCTACAAAATGGATAAATCATACATGAAATTATGAATATACATATGATGTACAAAATAGTCAAAAATACCAAAAACTATCCAAGAATATCAAGCATTGTATCAGGCATATCCTACCAATATCCCATCCTGATAAAAGAAGTCACACATCTATAACTGGACACTTCCCCTTATCCACACCTACAATCATATAATCTTCTCAGGTAGAAATGGTGTCCTGAATAGGGTGTGAGAAAAAATAATTAATACACTACCAATTTAATATATACAAACCAAGTCTATGAATATAAATTGAAACATTGTGTAGGTATATCAAAGTAAAACATGAATTAAATACAACCCATGTCGAGGTCGAGTTCCTTATGGGACACCTGGATGACCATAACTACTTTAGTCTATGATTGATGTCTCTAATCATTTTTTTCATTTAATCATTTAGTCATAGGTTAAGGAATATATTAATGGTGATAATGGATTGAAAATGATGATAATAATAAAGGAGTATCCAAGGAGAATCTATGGCATCCTTAACCTTAGAATTTCAGGCTAGCTCATGGTGTGCAACCATGAATCCTAGAAATAATGGGATAAGTGTAATCCAAGGGGTACACCCAAGACATTGCATTAAAAATATGTCTAAATGAGTCCATGGATCAATTCCAATGTAAATCACATGCTAATCATGTCTATATCCCAAGAAGAATAATCCAAGGTGTCGTATATCCTCCAAAAACATGCTGAATCTAAGGAGTGCATCTAAGGCATTCTAATTTTCTAGATAAGAATAAGGGATCTAATGGTTTCATGTTTTTCATCCACTAATAAAAAATGTTCAAGTTCCAAGGGTCTATCTCTCTTGTAAACCGGCTTAATTAATTGGGATGGAATCCACTAAGTGCTCAAGAAATTCTCTTGGAAATCCACGATAGGCTTAAGGCAAACCATTCCTATAAATATGAAAATGGTCCATATATGATAGATATTTTATACATATATTTATATATATATTCATAATTTATCATATTCCATGTAATCACCGTCATATTACAATTTACCTAGGTTCATTCCAATGATGACAATTGGTCTTATTGGGTATTTAGATTACCATTTAGACAATTTAATTTAAAGCATGTGAATTTTAGAAGAAATTAGTTAAACTGATGTTTAGAATAATGGAAACCATTCATAAATAGAGATACCTTGAGATAAAATTAATATAAAACTTACCTTATGCCTATATAATATACCTTGTCTAGTATCGGCCCTTTGTTTTTCCAAAATTGGAATAAAATTGAAGAATATACAAACACCTTAAAAATATGGCATATTACTTCACAACAAAATAACATTAAATATGGTGAGATAAATTGATAAAAAAAGCTAATGGATTGAATCACTTACCTAGAGTAATAAAAAGAGACAAATGATGGTTTATTCCATGTATGGATGAAAGAGAAACATCAAATCCTAGATTATGTGTTGGAAGACTCCAATGGGAGGAGGTGCGCTTCATGTTGTAAGGAGGAGGAAAGTAGGGGTTAAAACATATAAGTGGATAAGTTCAAAATCTTAAATTATCCCATTATAAATAGTTTTCATGGTTTAGACACACATTTGGTCAAACCATGTTCCAACTGTATTAAAAGAACTACCCCAAGACACCCCTCATAACTCCCATGACCTCATTAGGCATCACTAGAAAGATAAAAAAAGAACTAAACTAAAAATTAAAAGGTTTTTTACCTCATAGAAAAGTTAGGATCTTATAGAATCAATGTTAAATAAAATATAATATTGATGAAGTGTGGTTAAATTTGATTGTATTTATTGGAAATTTGATCTAAAATATTAAATATGAAGTTTAAAAGTATAGAAGATTTTTTGAGTCTCTTATGGTGAAGTTAGTATATGTTTTAGTTCAATATATATATGCTACACTATAATTAATTAAAACACAACATTTTTATCCAACCACCATCATATATAGAAATATTTTTGCATCTATTTTTTGAGAAATATAATTAAGGAATAAATTTTGGTCCTAAAAGAAAACATGTGGAGAAAACACATTGTGGTGTGTAAAATCATGACTTAATTCAAAAGAAACAATCATAATAAATACCATTTTAAAAAATATATTTTAAAAATCCATAAATAATTGGTTGTAAAAACCACATCAAGGTTGGAATAATGGTTTAATGTAAAATAAGTATTCATTGTGGTATCAGAATAAGGATATGGTTGTGTTTCATATGAAAGATTAAAAAATGGGTTAATCTAGAAAACCATGTTGTAGTGTTCATCACATAAAATACATGATATTGAATGATTTTTTAATAAAAATGGAGAGTGAGGATATTATTGATGTTTTTAGTCTATTTTATTGAAAAAAAGGTTAGTTTGATTATAGTGTAGGTTAAAGTCCTAAACTTTCTTCAGAACAAATTTGTTGTATTTCATTGGATTCATAAAGGTAAAACCATGAAGTGTTTTAGTGAACACTGTAACATGTTCATAAAAATATATAAAATTTAAAATAAGGGAAAAACTATATTTTTTGGAAGATATGGGTTTAATTTATCATGGCTTTCATGGTAAAACCTTTGACTAAAAACCAAACAATGGTTTACTTTCCCACACCATGTTTTTCACTAGTTTTTTATAATTTATATATTTGTTTCAATTTGAATTTATAAAAAGATACAATATATTATGGGACCATTGAATCAATAATGATGGAATTTATTCAATTTAAATGAGGAAATGACATATGGAATATAAAGAGAGATGAATTTTAAGATAATATTAGAATATTTTAAATAGTAGAAATAAAGTATTTTAGAAAAACATATTATAAGAGTTGATAAGAATAACCATTTAACACCTGTAGAAAATTAATTTTTTTATATTAATAATTTAAATTACATGATGATTTGAGTTTTTTTAGTGAATTTGAGACTAAAAAAAAGAACCCAAACCAACATGGTATTTTAATTATTCTTTCTTATATTTATTATGAGTGACGTGTGGCCATTTTTCATTATGAAATTATATTATATAAATGAGTGTAAATCTAGTAAGAGGGAGTATCCCTTAGAATTTAAAGTTAACTAATCCAAAACATTATAATCATGATAGTGTGTTAGTGGGTTTTTTGGTACATTGATGCATCATCAGTGAATTATCCTTTGATATAGGCCATTTGGATTAAAAATGTAAAATCTTTATCTAGATACACTTTAATTTTCATATTTGGATTTTATTCTTGTTTGGTTTATATATATAGTTTCATGTTTTTTTCTAATAAGGGAACAAGATCAATATTATAAGAGAAACACATGGAACCATAATTCACCCCCCCCCCCCACCCCCTCACTTAGGGTGTTTTAGGCCTTACAGTTGAAACATAAGTAATAAGTAAAATATTAATTTTTTTTCATAATTATAATTAGTTTGAAAATATAATTAAATATGTGGTATAAAACACTTTCAATATGAAATTTTGAAGCGCTTATATAGAAATATTTATCAAATGTGATTAGTTTTATATGGAATTTTATGTTGTGTTTGATAATTATTAATGAAAGGTTCTTATAGAAATTATCACTTTTGATAATAATATTTAATGGTTTATTTTTTATGTTTAGGAAAACCAATCATACTCAAATTTGAAAAAACCTACTTGCATAATTAGGAAAACATTGTTTCCTCTAATCAATCTAGAAATATTTTATCTATAAAATATTATTATCATAAGTGATAAGTGTTGTAAAAAAAATTTAAGTGTTATCAAAAGAAACCTAAAATTATTTTTCAAAGGAATCAAAATTATATGTGAAAATGGGGGAAACCCTTTTAAAAGTATACAATTACCTAATTTTGTAATAAATATTAAAGAAAAATGTAAAACATATATTGATAATTTTTTGATAAAAATGATTTTGAGAATTAATTAGTATCAGAAAAATGGATATATGTGTAATAAAATGGTTATATGATTTCTAGATAAATTATTGAATATTTTATTTCTATTAAATTAATTGTTTTAAATAATACTCCTTTGAATATCTAAATTTAAAATTGTAGTCATTTCAAGGATACAAAAATAAAGATTTTTTATAAGATACTTTCTTGAAATTATAGTTTAAACCAACTTACTATAAGATTTATTTTCAACAATTACATATTTCATCAATAAACACAAAATTAAATCTTTTTTATACCTAATTAAATAATAATAATAAATACATTGGTTTTTTAAACTATAAAAAACAAAACAAACCAATATACTCAGACACTCTCAAAGCGACATCACATTGTTATTACCAACAAAAAAACCAAAAATATAAGTTAAAAAATAGGATTCTTTAAAAGCTATATTGTGCACCCATAAGAATGGGTGGTTCATAAATCCTTAAATTAATTTTGATACAATATAAGTAGTGCATATTTTTTCTCAGAAAAATGATTTAATACTAAATTCTAAAATAAAACTATCATTTTAATAAGAAAAGTAAATGCACTAATACATAAGAACTTTTCAAAAGTGATAATTTTTTAAAAGAAAAATCAATAATTATTTTCTAAAGAACCCATGATTTGTAATTATTGAAGGTATTTTATTTTTTCAACCTTTTTATTAATAATTCTTTTGATTTGAAGGTGAAGATGAAGCAATAAGTTCTAGAGGTATGATTCTAAAAATATAATCTAAGGTGATATAATTATTTTACTAAAAGTTATAATGTTTTATATGATTAAATATGTTTCTCATGAGGGATATGATAGATATCTAGAGGATATTTCCCATTAATAACTTTATGATCTATGGAATGATGAGAATTAATTAACTAGAAAATAAGGTAGTTGATGAGTGTTGATAATCAGAAGATATATGTCTAGAAATTAGATTTGATTCGGTGAGTGTGATAGAAAGTAAAAAAGTCATGAGATGCATATAATTTTTTAAGTGAATATATAGTTTTTTGAAGATATTTCTAAAAATCAAAAAAGGTAAGTATCATAAAAAAAATATGTTATATTTTCACTGCATATGGAATATATTGTCAAGGGATGTGAAAATATGAAAAATTTAAACATCATATGTAATAAATAGGATATTATTCATTGATAGTTACCTACTGATGTGGAGATGAGAAGAAATGATAAGGGAAAATTTATTCAGTGTGTAATATTTTTGGATTCCATAAAAGTGATTTTTGAGAAATTTAATTTTTTAAGTAAGGATTTTTAGATATTCGAATTTGAGTAGATAAAGGGTGTATAAAATATAGTATGGAAATTTATTTTAACAAGGATACATTGATATTTAATTAAAATGAACATTATGGTGATAGATGACATCATAATTCAAGCTGAGCTGAATTTACAAATCTAAAATCAATGTGAGAAGGATGATGTTTAAGAATTCATAAGAGATATCCATGAGTTAAAAATTAATTTTAAGAAATTTGATGCTAATAATCTCAAGTTATGTCGAGTATTTCTAATCTAGTTTATGATTTGAATTAAAGTCTAGTGGATTTGGTAATGAAATTATAAATATAAAATTTTATAGTTAGGTAAGATAGATCTCAAGATGAACCTAGAATATGGTTTATGCTGTGATGTTAAATTTTTCTAGAAGGGATAGAAATTATGAAGAACTTATGAGTGAAAGTCATAGATCATAAGCTGAGGTGATTAGAAAATGATTTAATTAGTAGTTATAGTGTTTCATGATATAAATATGTTTAAAGGTGAAGAAGATCTAATTATATGATGATTATAAGATAAGATGATATGGAGACAAGATGTTTGGGAGTTGAGATGATCAGAAAATGAGAAGTTAAGATGTGTATGCTAGATTTAAAATAAGTGTTAGAGAAATGAATATTATAAAATCATAGGATTAGTGGTTATGTCATAATAAGTTCAATGAATTCAAAGGTTTCATAGCTTTTATTATAGATTTAAATTTTAGAACTAGATATTGAAGAAAAAAAAGTTAATTTCATCATTATTATAAGTTGAATAAGCAAGAGATACCAAAGCTTCAGGAAAATTCACTTATTATTTTATTTATGTTAAATTTCTTTGGGAAGATTTTGAGATAGTCATTAAAGATGAAAAAATCATGATATTAAAGTCACGATTTTATCTGATATTTGGGGAATACATGGAGATTTTTTATGTTTCTATTTGAATAGGATTTTGAAAAATACAAAATCTTATATCTTTGGACACATTGAAGGAAGTTAACTAAAATTTAAAAAAGGTGAAAGATACAGATATTTAAGACTGATTTTATCAAGGAAAGGTTGGTTATATAAAGATTTATTTCATTATGATCTCATTATTTTTACTAAATTTTTTGGTTAGAAGAACAATATATAGATTATAGACTCTAATTTTTGGAATATATGTGAGGTCAAATAAGAAGATATGATATTCCAGATAATATCATATCATTGAAAAAATGTTTAAATTCTTGTATCTCATAGTGTTGAGGCCATAAAATAAATTTTTAGTAGTATTAGTTCTTGATGTTTATATTCTAAAAATTGAGATTGTGAGTAGAAATTATTTTTTCATTTGGAAGGCATAGAAGAATATTAGATTTTTCATAGAAGAAATTTGTGGGAAAAGTGTTCTTACTATCTTGGTTAAAATAAACATTGTAACTGGTTGGAACTAGAATAATTTCTTATTGGGAGAAAAAATTATCTTTTCAATATATATCATTTTTTATTAACTTTTTTTATATAGTGAATATATATTCCTCATGATAATAAAAAAACATATAAAGGAGTATGTAATAACATTGGAATTGGAAATTTTGAAAACCTTGTGTTCCTTACATTTACTTTTATTACTAATGTATATGAGTAAGGATTTTATATAAAATTGAGATGATCAAGACTTTAAAAAGTTTCATAGGTTAATTTCATGTTAATGGAAATTATAAAAGAACGCCACCACTGATTGAGCCCCACCTTCCACCCCCCTCCCCCCCCCCACACACACACACAATGGTACATATATTCCTAGTAAATTCAATTGGAATCAGAGTAAAGGATCCCTATGTTATATACTTAATTTTTTAGAGATGGAAAATATCAACTATATTAATAAAGACTTATAACTTTGTTTAGTGTAAAAAAGTCATGTATGAAAGAATGGTATGATATCTTATCTTCTTTCACTTGGCCTGGAAGTACTTGATGCTACTAATGAGGTATTTCCACCATTTTTAAAAGATGATATGATGAAATTTGATTATAATAGATACATAGAGATTAATGTTAAGTTGAAGAATTCCATTCTTATATCCTTATCTAAAACATTCTACATGAATTTGATGGGTCTATAAGCTACTAACGATACTTGTGATAAACATGAAAGAATCTTTGAATGAAATTTGAATTTAAAGGATGAAAACCTTTAGATCTAAAGAAGAAATTTTGAATATGTAAGGAGGGTTGGTTAAGGGATAGTTTATCACTAATTAAAAATATTGAATGGGGTTTTTAGAAACATTATAGGATTTAGAGACACTTTTTAATATGCATATATCATTAAAAAATTAATGAGAAATTTTCCTGGAATGTATTATCCTAAATTATTTAAATTTTAAGATAGATATGACTAATATATTGATGAATTTCCTAACATAATTATTGCTTATGAGATAAGTAAATATCTAACATTTAAAAAAATCAAGGAGGATATTTCCTTTAAATCTATGAGGAATATTAGAATATGACAATTGAAAGATGAGTACTCTGATGAATATGAAGGTGGGGAAGTAAAATATGATGAGTAAAATATTATAATGACTTTTATCTCAAAGAACTTTTAAAATTGAAAGTTTAAGTAAAAATGAAAACTTTAACTCAAATGTTTTAATCTTAGTGGAATTAGGAACATTTCAATAAATTTATCAAGGATGAAAGGTAGAGAGTACAATGAAAATGGGAGAGAAGAAATGTGTGGACCACTTTGTGTATGAAGACTGTATTTGTTGTCAACAGTTGTCAATGCTGGTCAAAATGAAGAAGGAGATGAAGAATTAATCCAATGTTAGTGTAGATTGGCTGAAATGAGGATTCTTGGATAATTATTATGCAATAATAGAATTAGATTTAATTCTTGGGCAATTATTCATAAAGAAATTCAAATGATTGATGCATTAATCCTCAGTTCAAATAACTTCTGTCAAAGGTGAAACATTGTTTACAAAAATAAATAATGGTGAAGTATCATCCATCTGAGGATGAATAGAGATGAATGGTTAAGTACCATCCATTTGATGATGATTGGATAAGTTCTTTGTAATTCTTTTTCCAATAGGAAATGGTTAGTGAGCATTTTTAGAAGTTTATGCAATGCTTCACAATTGCATGAGAACCATGTAAGAGCTTACTTGAAGAAAATAATCACATGATTTTCATGAAGTAGGAAATGTTGGTTTAAAAAATAGAGATAAGTATCCATGCATGGACTTGAAATTATAAGTTTCCAATCATGATAATGGAGTTAAGGTGATTCCAATCATATTCATTTAAGATTGGAAATAAAGATGCTACTAGAAGATAGGGAAGTTATAATACTTTCCTCAGTAAATCTGACGATGATTTGCTGGTCTATATTTCACAAATATCATAAGTTGGTTAGAGAACTTATGATTCAATAATTATAAAGGAAATGGGGAGAAATGATGCAGACAATCATCATGGTTGGTCTTGCAGAAGTAGGTGTCCAAGGTGGTGCAGTTTCCTAATGTTTTCTAAATTTTTGGGGTCCAAAATTTGGAGTTGGGATAGCATCATTAAAAGTGGATTTTCTTGAATAGTATATAAAAATATAAAAAGATAATTAATTTTGAATATATGGGCATTATGAAGTGTATTTCGAAAAGACATGAAGAAAGTTGACAGTGTTCTTTGCGACTACGATGAGCTTCGCAAATGGAAGAGGTAAAGAGCTTCACAAGAAAGCTTTACGGCACAAAGGAAGAAGGAGAACCATGGAAGTGCGAAGGAAGAAAGAACATTTCAGCAACATAAAGGAATAAATAGCATCTAGGTAGTTCAAATTATTTAACGGAATGCTTCATTATTACAATGAGATTTGCGAATCCGAAAAATAGCCATGGTACTTCGCGAAACAGATTGAATTTCGGAAGAAATTTTAGAGCTTCATGATTTTATACTAACATGGAGATGAGGTGGTTGGAAGGTTCTATAGTCTATGAAAAAATCCTATAAATAGGCCCCTACCCCCCTTAAGATAAGTATAAAGGTTTAATGGGAATTTTAGAGCTCTCGTATTGCGAAGAATCTCCACGAAGTAAGTTGTTCTATGAAGGCAATGTGTTGCACGATGATAGGTTATTCCACAAATTCTCAATGATCTTTGAAAAGTTGTGAGCTCTGTGAAGGAAGTTTTTTTTTTGCGGTAGTTGTGGGCTCCATGAAGGTGTGTTCTCTATAAAGGAGCTCTATAAAGGATTTTCACGAAGGAGCTTCATGAAGGAGCTTTTCAAACAATAGTTTTGAATAAACAGCTATAAGTGAACCAATGCTTGGGAAGACACCACTACACTATTCCATATCACTATTTATCCAAGAATAATCAAGTGTTCCCACTTAGAGACTGATTTTTACTCAGGGAAGAATAACTGTGATAATGTTAAGATGAGCTGGACTTCATTGAATTGATAATCACAAAGGGAGTTTGTGATACTAGAAAATAAGAATAGAAGTGATCTTAGTGTATTTCGTTTTGTACTCAAGGAGAAAGTGTGAAGAAGAAGAAGAAGAAGTTTAGTGCAGTTGGTTTTTCACTAAAGATGAAGAAGAGGAGAGTTTCTTACCTACAGCTTTGCAAGTAACCAAGTGAAGAGCACTAAAGAAGATCAAGAGCAGAACCTAACTTTTGAAGAAGGAAGAATATTGTCCTAGATGGAAGTATAAAGAACCATTAAGTGTAAGGACATATCCTACTTATTTCAAGTTGGAAGAGGATTATATCCCTTCCCCCTCCAAGTGTAAGGATCCACGCATACTAGAGGATTGTTTTTCTAGTCAATCCACTATAAAAACATATCACATTATAGTGAATAATCCATACAATGGTCATCCCCATGCATGGAAAGGACATAGCTGCTCTTATTGAGTGGTAAACCTTGTAAAAATATTGTGTGTATATTTTTACTTCTTTCTATTATTAAATGCGACATGGAAAATAGAATAAGAGAATAAAGATCCTAACAGGTCAAGAGGTATAGGGGTAGAAAGTTGGAATTGATTGAAAAATTCATAAACATGGATTCACCCCCCCCCCCCCCCTCAGTGTTAGGTATATCCCAAACTATTCCTCTCAAGAAAAACTTCAGAGGAAAAAGAAGCGTATAATTTCAATGGAAATTAAAAAAAATTATTGAACATAAGAAAAGATTCACCAGAAAGAAAATAATGTGTATGTTGAATAAGTAAGAGGAATGCTACTTGATTGAAATTATTCTATCATAAGAAGAATATCTACAAAAAATCAAGACATTCATGGATCAATTTGAAAAATAAAAATATACTTCAAGTGGTGGAGAAGAGGAAGGTAGTGAAACATACATGTAACACAAGTTAAAAGTGTAACTTAAGGATTATCTTGAAAAAAACACTAAAATCAAGAAATAATTTAGTTTTTTGAAAAAGGAAGGTAAAAAATAAAAGTGAAGGAAAATAATAATTCCTAAAAAGGTAATATGTATACATTGAAGAAATAAAAAACCACAAACTGAAGGTTTTGTAATGAGGTAAATTGGTGTAATACTGTGAAGAAAAATATGTAGATGAGGAAAAGAAGTTAAATAATACATAATCATAGTGTCTTGAAGATAAAAATTTTATGAGGAATATGAGTGTAGATGTAACGTCCCGGTTCCGGAAGCCACCCAGAGACACCCCGTACTCAGTTGGTCACATGGCCTCAAGCACATTTCCCCAAATTTCAGAGGCTTCCAACTATCAATGAGGGCCTTGGGTATGATAATGGGGAAACTATGCCCTCATTGGCAGAGTAACACAGCTGAAGTAAAACACAAAGCAATAGTGGAAGCAGTAATATTACCATAAAAAATAACAGTGGAATACTGAAGAAATAAACTGATGGAGCACATATATAATGATGCATCATACATATGTCTAGGAAAGTATCCAAACAAGTCACAATTCTTAAATACAATACTAAAGCAAATTATAAGAAGAAAATAGTAAACAGATCCATAGCATCGCAAGACAAATCTTGGTCCCATGCTCTCCAACTCCAAAGTAGTCAAGTATTTGAAGTAGAATGGTGCTTGACCTTATCTATATCTGCAATAATATAATCTGTTTGGGCCCAAAAGCATGGCCCAAACAGGGTGTGAGACTAAATCCTAGTAGGTAACCACCAAGAGATCTATGCCTAATAGTCAGTGAATATATATGGCAGGCACTAAACAAAAGAAATAGTAAACAAGGAAGTACTCAATGGTAAACATTCCTACAGTTTCAAAGCATTCAAATACTACATATCAAGTAAGTAGATAATCACAAAGAGGTAACCCTCTGGGAAGTACTCACAGACTATCCCCTCTGATCCTACCTAGAAAACACAAGCAACCCTCTAGGAAGCACACACAGTCTCACCCCTCTAGTTCAGCTTTAGAAAAGACTTTCTGAGGAAGCACTCATTATCAATTCCCCCTATAGTCAAGTGTTATCAAATAATCTCTGAGGAAGCACTCACCGTCAATTACCCCTATAGTCTTTTAAAGGTAACCTATAGGCACTCTGAGGAAGCACTCAATGTCAATTCCCCCTATGGACTCATAACGTAACTATAGACCCTCTAAGGGATCACTCAACATCAATCCCCCCTATGGTCTCGTATCATGATAATAATTACAGACACTCTGGAGAAGCCCTTACATCCATTCTTCCTATGGTCTACTACACCAGGTTATCACGGCCCTGTTTAAGTCAAACAAGCATAGAAAAGCAAAGCGACCAAAGTAAACCTCAATAACTACTTGGTTATCTAGTATATATCATAACAACATGTCAAATAAATAATCACTCCATCCTAACAATACTAGGCATGGGAAACAAAAATCATCCTAACAGGAAAACTAGACCAAACGGTCAAAATAATAAAACATGGGAAAAACCTCCATAGCATGAAAAAGTAAACCCTATTCTAAACAAATAATCTCTATCTAAAAAAACTAGGTCATAACAGGAAACAATAGGGATAAAACCATAAACTTACAATACCTCGTTCATGGGTATTGGGCACTTTTTCACATAAAACTCAAAGACTATCTACGGAAAGGCACAAACCACCTACCTCGGTGTTGGGAGATCAATATACTTGATTATCGGGACTTTAATCACCTTATAAAATCATAGATATACAAAAACGTCTAAAATGTTCAACCCACGATATCTCATGGGAGAGAAGGAATCAAAAGAAGGTGTTCAAGATGAAGAGAGAACTCACCGATGTGATTCCAATGCAATTGATAGAGTTTGATTCGGAGAAAAGATGCTCAATCGAGGGATCGATGAAGATCCACACCGTATGGATGCTCTCAGATGAACTAGGTCAAGAAGAAGATGGTTATGTCCGTCAGACGTGACCCCAATACGTTTAATGAAAAAAAAAGTATATGGTGTGTACTTTAGAAGTACACAGTGTGTACTTGCCTTCACTAGCCCCCACATTAGGCGGTCTTTAGGTCACCACCCAGGGCCGTGTGCATGGTTGTGACACGGCCAACACCTAGCTACTTGCGATAACCGAGTACATGGCGTGTTCTTAAGAAATTTTCAGAAAACTCCTCTTTTTCCTAAAAAACACTAGAAAAAGGAAAACATACCTGAAAAGAATATACGGGTTCTTACAAACTTCCCCCCTTAAATAAATTTGTCCCCAAATTTCCCTAGCAAGGCGGCGTAGAAGAAGAATCCTCGAACAACTCTGGTCACTGTGATCGTACTCGGTCTCCCTCTCCAAAGTCTCATCCTGTACTCATCTGTTCTGCCATAGCACCCGTACCAGAGGAACAGACCATCCATGGAGAACCTTTGTATTGTGATCAACAATCTGGATTGGATGCTCCTCAAACAGCCCGACGTACCTCAGTGAAAGCTTACCCTATCTCCTAATCCTCTTGTGCCCCAACCTCGGTGTGACACACAGGAAAACCTGATCCCCAACCTTGAAATCCATAGTTTGTCTTCGCTAATCAGCATAAGACTTCTGTCGAGACTATGCAGTAGCCATCCTCTTCCGAATCAACTCTATATGATCTGTGGTCTCCTAGACAAGAGGAGGCCCCAGCATAGCTGCCTATCCTACCTCCAGCGAACATAAGGGTGATTATCATAGCCTACCGTAAAAAGCCTCATAAGGTGCCATCTAAATAGTTTCTTGAAAACTATTGTTGTAGGTAAAATCTATAAGAGGTATGTTCTTATCCTAAGAACCTCTAAAATCAAGGATGTATGCTCGCAGCATATCCTCAAGCACTTGAATCGTACGCTTGGGCTAGCCATCTGTCTAAGAGTGGTAAGCTATACTCAAAAGTACCTATGTACCCAAAGCCTTATGAAGCCCCTGCTAGACCCGATAAGTAAAACGGGCATCCTTGTCTGAAACAATGGAGTGTGGAACTCCATGTAAACATACAATCTCATGGATGTACAACTGTCCCATCTCATCAACACTAAAGGTCTCCTTGATCGGCAAGAAGTGAGAAACCTTCATGAGTCTATCAATGACAGACCATATAGCATCATTCCCTTGAGGAAACATCAGTAAACCTGTCACAAAATTCATCGCAACATCATTCCACTTCCACTCGGAAATGGGTAACTGCTACAAAATCCCCATGGGTCTCTGATTCTCTTCCTTCACTTGTTGATAGGGGGAACACCTCATGATGAACCCAGAAACATCATTTTTCATACCTGGCCACCAATACTGATGGTGTAGATCATGATACATCTTGGTGACACCAGGATGAACGACCCAAACTGAGGAATGGAATTCCCACATAAACTCCTCGTGTATGTTTACTAACACCCATACACGCTCCTAGAAATTAAAGATCTCATCCTTTCCTATGGTCCATCCAGAAATAGGGTCCTCTCCTGAAACACTCTCCCGTAGGACTAGGCCTTCAGAATCTGATAGCTGCCTCATTCACACTCGATCAAGAAGAGTAGAGGTAACAGCTACAGAAGAAAGAAATGTCTTCCCCTATCTGTCATGCACCTCCAAATGCATCTCAGAGAACAGATTTATAAGTTTTCACTCACTGCTGGCCTCCTGAACTGCCTGTATCTGATTCCTCCTGCTCAGCGCATCAGCCAGAGCATTGCCTTTCCCAGGCATGTAGGCAAGATCAGAGTCAAAATACTAAAGGTACTCAACCCACCTTCGCTATCTCAAATTCAGATCTCACTTAGTGAAGATATACTTGATACTCTTATGGTCGGTGGAAACCAAAAAATGATCTCCCAGAAGATAATGTCTCCAATAGTATAAGGTATGAACAACTACTGCCAACTCAAGATCATGCGTCGGGTAATTCCTCTCATGTGTCCTTATCTACCGAGACCTGTATGCGATGAATCCTTCTCCTTGCATAATCACTACTCATAGATTGATACCTAAAGCATCATAATAAACAGTTTAGCTCTTTCCCGGCTCTAGAAATACTAGTATCGGTTCTGATTTCAACCTCCCTTTCAGCTCCTGAAAGGATGACTCACAATAATCTGAACACAAGAACTTTGCACCCTTCTTATTCAGACCTTTCAGTAGTGATTATAAGTGTGATAAGTCCTGTATGAAGTGCCTGTAGTATCCATCCATCCCTAGAAAAATTCATACCTCAAATAATTTTTTCGGCTACTCCCAGGAAACTACTGCTCTCACTTTCTCTATGCCTACTAATACTCTTGTATCTGAGATAACATGACCCAAGAAGTAAATCTGGTCCATCCAAAGTGGAATTTTGAGAGCTTATCATATAACGGATGCTCTCTCAGTGTACTCAAAATGATCTCAAGATGGGTGGCATGTTTGTTTCAAGAGTGAGAGTACACCAAGATATCATCCACGAAAATCACCAAGAAAGAATCCAAGTATGTATGGAACACTCAATTCATCAGTGCCATGAAAACTGCAAGTGCATTCATGAGACCTAACGGCATAACTACATACTCATATAGACCATACCTTCTCTGAAAAGTTGTAAGAGGTACACTTGATGATCTAACGCGCAACTGATGATAACTGGATCTCAATTGAATCTTTGTGAACACCTGGTCTCCTCAAACCTAATCAAAGAGATCATTAATCCTTGGCAAGGGATATCGGTTCTTGACCGTCAACTAGTTCAACTTCTGATAATCCAAATAAAGTCTGAGAATATTGTCTTCCTTCTTTGCAAAAAAGATAGGTGAACCCCAAGGAGAAGTATTGGGTCGAATGAAACCCTTTTCTTTAAACTCCTCTAACTATTTATTGAGCTCTTGTAACTCTGGTGTAGCCATCCTATAAGGAGGAATGGACACCAGTGCTACTCCTGGAATGAGCTCAATAGAATGGTCTGCCTCTCACTCCGAAGGCAAACCTGAAAAGTTATCTGGAAATACATCCCTAAAACGATCCACCACTAGAGGAAAATCAATTTGTGAAGTCCCCTATTCATCCAGATATAGACTAACAATCTGGGTTGTAACTCCTCCCAACCCATGATGCTCAGGTCCCGCTCTGCTCACCTGGACATCTCATTCTCCCTTATGAAGAAACAATCTACCCTATGGTGATGTGAAACTCACCCTATGGCAATAGAAATTTACAAAATCCTAGAATGGAACTAACCAGTCCATTCTGAGAATGAAATCATAGCATGTCATCTCTAATACTTAGAGGTCTCATAAGAAGTGACACCCACCAACCTCTAGAGGGAACTCCTTACACTGTCGTACACTATCCGTTCCTGTCCCCAACGGTGTGTCTAGCATCAAGATTTCAGTAGAAGAAAATACATAGAGCCCAAGGATCTCCACAATAGAAACAGATATAAAGCTATGGGAATCCCCTGTATCGAAAAGATCATAAGCTAAAACTAAGGAACCTGGAATCGTACCTTGAACTGTAGAAGGTTCGGGATCCTGCTCCTGCTAGGTCTACTCTACTGCAAAGTTCTGGCCTATACCATAGCCCTATGACCCTACATGACCACTCTGAGATGATTCACCATGTTGTCGATGAAAGCCTGGTGATTGACTACCATGGCCACGACCTCCACCTCGGCTTGAACGGCCAGAAGAACTCCAGTTCAGAGACTAGTGAGAAACTAATGGTGCTGCTCCTATACGAGGAGTCATAGAAGAACCTCTGCCACCAACTACTGGTGAGAAAAACTGAAAGAAGCGCTTAAGATGGCCCATCTTGCCGTAAGATCGGCACTCCACTGGGTCTCTCGGGCAATGTGGCCTCATATGCCCACTCTTTTCACACTGGTAGCACACCACCTGGCTACCAGATGATGCATTCCACCAACTCAGATCTCCACACGTAGACTCCCTATGGTTCTTCTTGCTATCAGCAGGAGAGATACTAACTCCAGATGTCGAGCCTCTCTAGCTCACAACTCTAGAATCCCTCAAATTGTGCTTTGTGATCAGCACCTAGTTGACTATAGAAGTGATGGAAGTCATCCTGAAGATGTTCACCTGCAATCGGATGTTGTGCCTAAGACCATCCTCAAACTTCCTTGCTAGGAATAACTCATCACCTCCTGGAATAGGCGTGAAATGTTGCAGCTCTGTAAAGTAAGAGGAATACTCCATAACTGAAAGAGTAACCTTCTCCAGACTCATGAACTCTCGGGATCGATCGGCCCTCAAAGTCTCCAAATAGATGTAGTCATATAAGGTACACTAAAACTCATCCCAAGCCATATCCTATTGGTGTCCTACCTGTGAGATCACATCCCACCATCTCTTGGTGGAATTTTGAATCATATATGTAGCGATCTTGACCCGCATCTCCAGGGGCATCTCCAAGTGCTCGAAGATCATCAGTGTGGCCTCCAACCATGACTCTGCAGCCTGAGTTTCTTCTTCCCCCGAGAAAGTGGGAGGATGCTGCTACTGGAAAACTCATGTCAGCTCTTCCATAGATGGACCAGGATACGGTACTCCTTGGAATATCTGCATGAACCTCATAAATCCCTCTCATAACTGTGCATCAGCACCTGTGTTTGGAAAGACAGTTGGTTCCAAGACTGACACAACTGGAGGATCTTCTGGAATTCCTTGATCAGCCATATTGGGTGTCTGATCGTTGCCCTATAACTTGCGTACAACCAGAGGACGTCTCGGTGGCATGACTCTGCAAGGTCAAGCGTACACCTTAGACCAAGATTATCAAGGACTGAAAACTAGAAGGGTAATAAGGGAACAGAAGAAATAAAGCATTCAAGTTTTACAAAACATGGATACATGGCGTGTATACTTAACTACACGGTGTGTTCCATTAATCCTTTCACATGGTCGTGAACTTCTACCAAAACTGGTCATGTAACACCCCAAACACACGGCGTGTTGTCCTAACACATGGCGTGTACCTGAATCATCTTCCCCTTCCCAAGTCCTTCTACACGACTAAGCTACATGTTTCTCCTAGAACAAGACTACACAGCGTGTTTTTTCCAGACACGGTGTGTATTAGACAAGCTTCACCGACCCGTGTTGTTAGTGACATGGTTAGATATACGGCTCACACTACACGGTGTGTTCTAGATGGACACGGCATGCACTAAAGGATTTCCACCAACCTGTGTTGTTAGTTACATGGACGGATTCCAAGGATTACACTACATGGCATGTTCAAGACTAACATGGCATGTATTGCTTATGTTTTTATCCATCCATGTCATTAGTCACACAGACAGACATAGTATCTAAACACACGGTGTGTACATATGGTACATGGCTGTTGACGCTGATTTCCATCACATAGTCTAACAAATGAAAAAGGGTAATACCTTAATCACAATGCGGGTCACCCTTTGAAGAGAAACAAAAATTGACAAAGGCATGGACCGGGAACAAATTTTGAGGGCGTCGTGAAAGTTTTCTGCACGCCGCACAAGTCACTTGCGCGCCACCTATTGGTCGCAAAAGTCACTTGCGTGCCCTATTTTTGTCACCCAAGGTGCCTAGTGGCCTATAAATATCCCCTATAGGCCCCCCATTTCGAGAACTAATTTTTCGAAACTCATATTGAAGCTCTGGTCTCCCAAGTCTTTGTCTGACGTCTTCCGGACACTTCTAAGGTAATTCTTTACCTAGAATGGAAGCTCTAAAGAGGAAGAATAAGTCCTAAGTGTTAGAACTCATCAACACTTGTGCGCCTAAGTCTCCATCTCTTAAGGTAAATGAAGACACTTGCACGCTTCCTTGCCCTCTCAAGGGAACTTGCACACCACCCTTTTGGAATCATCTTAGGATGATACTAAGGGCTTGAGTTCAAACTCACCCAAGTATTACCCTATAGATTCTTCATCGCCCAAGGTGACTCATGTCGCACAAGTCTACTTGAATGACTAGGACTTGCGTGCCAGAACAATACTTGCGTGTCTCCTTCCTAGTCACCTCCTTTCCTCAAATCCACCTCTCCTCTTCAAGACATAGCCTTCAAAACCCTCATCAAAGCCATTTATGGAATGGTTTTTTTGTTGGATTCCTTATCTAAAAGGAATTATGTGAGAACCTCTCCCAAAACCTCATGACTTACAAGATTTATGTCAGCAAGGTTAGAGGTTTCCTCCATAACCTCATCCTTTAAGATGAGAAGATTTTTTGATTTTGGGCCTCTTTCACAGGAGTAAGCCCCAGTCATAAGTTCCGTTAACTTGGGCCTCCTTCTTAGGAGTAATCCCCAGTCATAAGTTCCTTTTTAACCTGGGCTTCCTTATCAGGAATAAGCCCCAGTCATAAGTTCTTTTAACCTGGGCCTCCTTCTCAGGAGTAATCCCCAGTTATAAGTTCTTTTTAACCTAGGCCTCCTTCTTAGAAGTAAGCCCCAGTCATAAGTTCCTTTTAACCTGGGCCTCCTTCTCAGGAGTAATCCCCAGTCATAAGTTCTTTTTAACCTGGGCCTCCTTCTCAGGAGTAATCCCTATTCATAATTTCCTTAAACATTGGGCATCCTTTTCAGGAGTAAGCCCCAATCTTAATTTCTTTTTATTCAGGATTCCTTTTCAGGAGTAAGTCCCGGTTTAAAATTCTAAATCTTCATAAAGTACAAATACCTTTATGGACCCTGCTCTTAGGATTCTTTCCTAATTCATGGTCTTTATTTACCTGGGTAGTCATATATACATAATCCCCCCATCATTTCTCATGACTGCATATGTCATGCCACCATCGTCAAGTTTACTGATATCTCTTGTTTCTCACATCAATCATGACTCACATGAGCTTGGAGTGTGAAAGTAATCATGACATCTCTTTTTGGGCCATTAACTATGCATAAGTCCCATATTTCCTTGCCCGAACTATGTGGACTTTGATCTCTTCCTTAAAAGTAGAGTACGTAGGAAGCCTTTCTAAGGTTCAAGCCCATCATTCATTAATTATTTTCTGTCCCATATGATGTTAAACTATATCCTTCTTATCGAACTACATGGGTTATGATTCATTTTTAACAAGGATACGTAGGTAGCCCATCTACGGGTACGATCCCAACTCTGAAATAATCCATGTCTTTCTGAATGACAATAAACTTCAAGTGCCCCACTGAGTGGCTTTAAAACTAGTATGGTCATCATAATGACCAATAGATTTCTATATAATGTATTGAAGGATACCATTAACTAAGAATATCTAATACATATGGATGATTCTATATCAATGAATAACCTCAAATACATATAAAAGATTCTCTAAATTCCATACATATCAATCATTGATTGCTAAATCTAAAAGAAAAATCATTTTAATACTTGGTGAATTAATAAGGATTCGTGAACATAACATAAATCTATAATAGAGTCCCGGAGTATGTAATAATTCCCCCCAAAAAGGTGTGATGAGCCTGACCTCCCATCTTCTCGACCAATGTAAATTCTTAAGCTTCATCGGTTCACAACTAATGAAAACCTACCTTTGGAAAGTATGTCCAAATGAATATAGAATCATTGGATGTTTCTGGTTCTACGAATAAACCCATTAGAAAGCGATTGGAAAGTTTGAACCTTAAACAAACAAGGTCATCTCCATTTCCAGAAGAAATAAAAAATGGTGAACCCGATGTGAATACTTAACTAAGTTAAAATGATGTTTTATTTATTTTTTAAGACCCTATTAAACTCAATATGAGGGCCAACAAAGTAATCAATAACATATGTACTCATCCAAAAGATGTATTCTGGCCAGACTTATCTTGATTGTGTCTTCTATATCAAACAGGCACTCTTTTCCAAGATCTCTCTGCAACACAGAATGGATTTTTTAAAGTTCACACCTATGAATGCCTCGACCACTACTCCTGCTGGATCCTCATCCTCTCTAAGGATGACATCACCTACTCAGCATCTTCAATGCTAGGTCTTGAATTCGTTGGTGATGGAATACCATAAACATGGTACCATCCCAACTCTGAAGACTGCTCGACATGCCCTCCAAGTTAACAATTCACCATGGTTGTCCAGACAGCGATGACCAGTGGTCAAGAAGCAGGTGGTGCCAACCATCGTCTCCAACCGTTTCGGGTCTTTATCCCTAGAACGCAACAACCAGACCCTCCCATATTATAGGGAGGTGAATGAAGAGGTCACTCAAGGCCTCAGTTCAAGAAAACAAGAGTCCTTCCTAAGGACTCCCATCAACAATCGTCGCCAAACTCGTACGGTAGTGTACCCTCAACATGATGAGGGTATCGCCTCTAGGCATTCGTCTCAGGTTCCTTAGACCCGAGAATGCAAGACGAATCGTCAGAGGTGAAATCCGGCCAACAGGGAGCAGGTTCTTACCTCTGCCTCCTTCGAAGAAGTCCATCAACATAACTTGATGGAAACCAACGAACAGGCATATACACTTGTCTGTCCTAATTTCACTGCCCAGCTGACTCGTCTGGCAGTAACATACCAATCCTGCTAGGAAATCCCAACAGAGTACTATAGGCAGGCACATAAACCTATTTATAATTCATCATCCAGTCAGTAGGCTTGTCTGACTGCATCCAAAGAAGCTCGCCAACCAAATGTGGTGACCACCTGTAAGCAGGAACATATGCCTGTTTACAATCACCAATTCTATTAGTAGTCTCATTTTCTAGTATTGAAGGAAACCTATCAACCATACTTGATTGGGAATATCCAGCCGGCACATACACCTTCCAATGTTCATCAAGTCTTCCAACAATCTCGTTTGGTATCACCCGGAGAAGTCAGTCGGAAAGCTCCAACGACAAATTTGGAGAAGACTCAACTCTCTGACCCTATGCATAAGTATTGTCAATATTTTTCGATAGGAAAAGGAGGACGGAAGTAGGCACATATACCTAATCTAGACATAGAATGGACATATATTCCCGTTTCGGCAGCTGAAGTCACCAAGCACATTCTGATAATGGTGAAAGAGCAGAAGCAAATCCCTGTCCATATTCTGGAAACCTATCAGAATATTATAACAACTTTAATGACATCACAGGGAAAGAAACACAAATCTATCCCTTTCAGTAGAGTGACTCATCAACATTTCACCCCAGAGAAGATACACACCTCTGTTCTAGTTCAGGATGGTTGTGGGGAATACTCTCCCATGTCATACGGACAATCAAGTCGGGCACATACACCTGATTTAAATGGACATAGTCAGCCTAACCTGACCATTTCTCCTGAGCAGGCACATACACCTGCCCATAATAACCACTTTCTTCAAAAAGTGGTTTCCAAAGTGAGTAAGAAGGTGTCCAAGAAAAAGACCCATCTAGCACAGTTTAAAAATCAAGAGCCAATCTGCAATAAGGCCTTGCTCAATGCTGGAGTTCTTGAAGCCCTCATACAATTTTCTGTTGCAACTCAAGATTATACTCTCTCATTTCTAGATTCTAGAAGTAACAACAATAATTCTAAAGGTATTTATCAGACACTTTCTCATGAAGGCTTGCTTCATGACAATTCGGTCAATCTCGAAGTCTCATCTTTAGATAAGAGCGACGATAACCCTCTGTGTAGACATAGGACCAAGGAGCAAGTGGTTTCATATTTTGTTGTAACCCACCATGGTGGTCCTCCCCATGATAATGAATTTAGCTGCGAAATTCCTCTCCGTAGTAGTAATTTGCATTGCTTGTAAAATTCTTCAATGGACAATGTAGTAACTAGAAAGACCTCTTATCTTAAGGAATTTTCAAATGCGAAGCCAGACGTGTCTCATGCATTATCGCTAGCAGGTGAAATAATTTCTCAATCAGAAGATAGCTCAGGGTGTGGGTCATTCTCTGAACCACCCCTGGGTCATTCATCTTCTAATTTTACAAATGAATTCTCTACCGATCTTGTTGAATCTGATGAAGCAACAAATAAGCACCATCTTTGGTCCAATCAGGTAGAATAATCTGCATCAAATTACAAATAGGAAGTGATGAATATGAGAAAACAACTGGCGAAAGGTGAAATACCAGTTATGTTTTGTCCTTTGGCTAACTCTCAGTATGATATTCTAGAAACGTTGATAGAATATTGTATTCGTGATATTCGTCTCAACATATAAAAAACTATTTGTCCATTAAAAGATAAAATATTATCTTATAATGAATATCAAAATCATGTCAAGATAATATAAGGGTTGCAATGCCAAATTTACTTGGAATCTCTCTCAGTTTCCCGACATCCAAAGGTTGAAAAGTAGCAGAGAGCCCTTCAGAATTCACACCTTGGTGCATTAAAAAGGTTGCGCCGGTTAATTACTAATTCCCCATCTGGTATTCATATCAAGGGATGGTGTGTTCATGGAGAATTTCATTTCACTGTTCTCTCCAGTCAACAAAGCCCGCCAAAAGTGGTCTCATGCAATGTTATTGCCCATGGATGGCCACATATAACTGGTTTTGTGTGTAATCAAAGACTTGCTCAAGAATGAACCTCAACTAGTTCTTCCCAAATTCAGGCATATAAAGAAAAATTTGTCGAATTACTCTTACATCAAGAAAATGAGAATATCTAACATGCTTCTCGTTTAGAGCATGTGCATCATCAGGTGATAGAAGTGTCAGAAATAATACAATGGTCATCTGAGCCAGGTGATTTGAGTGGATGTCAGATGAAGCATCCGGCCAATTTCTGGACTAAAATCCACAAAATCAGGAGAGATTTTAAGAAAGTTTCAAATGTAGCAAATCAAGATCCATGTCATCTTGCCAGGATGGGGACTCTTTGAATCCAAACCTCGGGATCAACAGACAATATTCAATGAGTTGAGCAGGAAAAACAGAAATAGCCCCAGTCCACTAGACTGGGGACCTTTTCAAATTCTCAATATCTTCCCCAGAAAAAGTCATTCTTCTCTCGATTAGGGAAGAAGCCACAAGAGGAACGCAGAGCCAAATTTTCAGGAAATTCCCTTCAAATTACAGTTCATCAAGAAGTTCCTGAGGGATCAACCAAAAAAAAGGAAATGTATCATAAAGGACATGGAAGAAGACAGTATCGCAGAAGCACTGACGGAAGGGAAGCAATGCATTATGCATAGATAAATTTCATCAATATCGTTGTCACTGATCCCCCAGAACATGAGGCTCACTCAAAGGAATTAGATGAAGAAGTTCTTGTTCAAGAGGTTGTATACACTGAAAAAAATGAAGAAGGTGTGCGTACCCTAAATCAAAGGCTTACCCAAAATCTAGGTAATCCTTCAAATAACCAACTCCCCCCTCTTCGAAAGGTATCAACCAAGGGTAAAGGAAAAATTCAGGTTACATTCCACCCTACCTCTGGAGAAGGCCAATCACTCTCATTAGAGGAAAGTTTCATACAACAGGAATAAGAAATGAAGGATTTAAGGAGGTTAAATGCAGAACTACTTCAAGGTAGTATTCCTCCTGAGCATGCTGGAGTTAATCAATCAAGGAAATTTGTTGCAGCTATTGGGATGGATCAAGAATATCCCCCTTTACAAGTACACCCTCATAGGTCCAATCCTATGGATCATACGTGACAGAAACCGGCAATACTACCATCAGTGGTAGTACCAGTCGCCACACCCGTCCAAACTCCAGTTATTGCACCTACTCAGGTCCAAGCTCAACCAGATGTTTCTCAAAAATTAATGACTACCATTGTTCTAGTAACATCTTGGTTGGAAGATATGAAAGGAAAGTGTGCACAAGTTCAACTGGAGAAGAGAGCTTACCCTGAATGGGTGGATGAAATTCCTCCCCCATCAAATTTTTTGAGTACCATATTCCAAATTTTTAATGGTTCGGGAGATCCAGAACAACACTTAACACATTTTGTTTCTTGTTGTGATCCTATGATGGGAACTCCTCAACAAAAAAATCAGTTAAGCTTAGGTGTTTTGTGCAGTCATTACAGGGACCTTCTTTTGTCTGGTATACAAGCTTGAAATCTTGGTCAATTAGTAGGTGGGAGGATCTCCGTCAAAAAATCCTTCTTCAATTTAGCTTAACATTGCCAAAGATGACATTTTTTTATCATACCAATTTTAAGAAAAGGGAAAATGAAAGAGTTTTATATTTCATTTCTCAATAGAATGTATTAACATATTCCTTAAGTTTAGAACTCCCTCAAGAAGAATTGTTTCCAATTTGTGTTTCAAATCTGTGTGATGAATTACGCACACCGTTGATCCCTCTGAAATACACAGGAGGGCTTCGAGACCTTACTTCAATCGCTCAGCAGATAGAAGATTCTCTTATAAAGACTAAGGCTAAAACTCATGTAATTCCATCAGTTCCAGGAAGGAGAATATGGAAAACAGAGACTACTATAGTTACACTTAAACAAGCATCTGTACCTGCTTCCACTTCAAAACCTTCATCATATCGAAGGGCTCCACCTCCTGAGTGTCAACAATAATGGCCACCTCATCAAGATGATTAAAGAGATTAAAGGTAGAAATAGTTTTAAGATTTGAATAACAAAGTTTATTCTTTCTTGAATGAACAATTTCCTGGATACTTCATCTCGGCTATGTAAAATAATATCGTTCAGTTGCTAAGGCCCAAAAGGCCAAATAAGGAAGGAGATGAAGACCTCTCCAAATATTTCCCGTTTCATTAGATGTTGGGGCATCCCATTCAGGAGTGTTTTGTCTTCAAAGACCTCCTGCAAAAGATGGTGGATTCTGGACAAGTAAAACTGAAAGGTTCTTCAGCCTAGGTAGCATGTGTTATTGCTACTGATCTAGAGGAAGAAGGCGAGTGGAATTAAGTCAAAAGTAAAAATGTACAGAAATATGATGATTGGATGTTCAGGAAAATGATCAACCAAACTCAAGCCATTTTATGAACACAATTGAATCAACCAATTGTGTCTTATGCTATGAATTCCATAGAAAAAACCCCTTCATCAAAAGGAAAATCCTCAAAGAAGCGGAATAATTTGAAGAAAGAAGAGTAGTCAGAATAATACGAGCTCGTGTCAAAGCCTAAGTTGTCTTTGACTCTGGCAGATTTTATGCCATCTGCTTCAAAATCACAGGCACCGCCCCACCAAACGGCACAGCCTGAACTGGTTAATCAGGAAGAATCTTCATCAGATGACGAATTGATCTTTGGTTCTGTTAACATGATTCATTTAACAGATCCTTATGCCAATGACAGTTTTGATTATGATGATCCTAAGTTCCCCATATCTAACGGAGGAATTAGAGGAAGAGACAAAGGTATAATATATAGGGGAATACGTGGATATTCCAGAAGACACTATTTTAATCCTACCCCTTCTAGAACTGTATATGCAGTGTTAGGTCAGACAAGGTAATGGAAGATGGTCTAAAGGGGGGTGAATAGACCAGATTAAAAATTCTAATTAAATAAATTAATTATCAAAGTTAATTATTAAGGTTAATTAGCAGCAGAAAAATTAAATAACGCAAGGATGTTTTTTATAGTAGTTTGGTCCAAAGTGGTCCTACTCTACTCTTATACCTCTCTACTCGGTGAGAGATACGTGTGTAATAAAAATTATTTTTAAAGGGGAATCATAACTCAATTACAAAATCTTTTTCTAGTGGAGGGATAACCATGACACTGAATTTTGTGTGGGGAGTCACAACCCTTACAACCTGAATTTAGATACTGAGAGTCACAACCCAAACAGTCTTGACTTTAGATACAGGGAGTCACAACCCTAAGATCTTGACTTTAGAATCCGGGAGTCACAACCCGAGGAAAAAGAATAACAAATAATTCTTTTGTGTGCAAAAGCATAAACAAAAAGATAAAGTGAATGTGAGAGATGGGAAGTAGTGTTACAGACTTAGAACCAGATGAAAGAGAAGATAAATATTAAAGCACAGGTACTGGTTCTTGAGGTTTAGATCAGCACGTATCGTCAATGAAATTGTAGTTGAAGCAGAATTAATTCAGTGCTTGAGAGAACGAGCATATGGTGAAGCAGAGTGTCACAGGACGTTGCAAATGCACAGCAGGTTCAAAGTTCACATCACTTTCTCTTTTTGTTGTATTGTATTTTTCCTGCCAGAGAGAATGATATATATAGAGAATAAAAATATATTGTAGGTGTATCAGATCCTCTTCCTTAGGATATTCAAAATTAATTGAATCAAGATCTCCCATAAATATCTCCATGAAAATAGCAACACCATTGCCTTTTTTATTCCTGTAGAATAAATATCTAATAAAGGAATTTAAAATATTTTGAATAAGTCTTCTAATAAAATCTCCAGAATAATAAATGAATTAAATGATTTAAAGAATAATTTTAAATCCATTTAAAATTATTTAAACACAGTCAAAATAGTTCCTGAAAACTAGTAGCAGATTCTGAAATTAAATTCAAACATTTGAATTTAAATAATATTGAAACATCCAAATTTATTTGCAAAAGACGTTGAAAAACTTTTTTAATTTTTCTCTCTAAATATAGAACCAAAAACATTAAAAACTCTTTCATTACAATCCTTATATTTAATGAGGATTTTACAAAAAAATCATTAAAAAATAATTTATATATTTGCAGAAAATCAATTTTTAAAAAATTGCACGGAATAAACAGTAACTTTGGAATGAATAGTAACTTCAGAGTGAGCAGTAACTTCAGAGTGAACAGTAACTTCGGAGTGAACAATAACTTCGAAATGAATAGTAATATAATATAGGGTATGAACAGTAACGTAGGGTATGAACAGTAAACCATACTTTTGTGAGAAAAACAATGAACCATGCTTTTTTCAGAAAAAAAAGAACCATACTTTTGAGATAAAATGAACCATACTTTTGAGATAAAAATTAACCATACTTTTGTAATAAAAATCAACCATAATTTTGTGATAAAAATCTGGACAGAATATTTTGACAAACTTAAACAAATTTTTAAGGGCTCTTAAAAGCAGATTCAGACTTTGGTCAAAACTAAATATTTGTAGAAAAACTTATTATCTTTCCAAAAAAATAGCCTATTAAAACCGACATCTACAAATCCTAAAATCATTAAAAAACCAAAGAAAAACAATTCTGGAAAAACTAATACTTCAAAACAGCATAGCCTAACTTCAAGTAATTAAAATTCTATTCAAAAGATATTTTTAGACTTTGATGTAAACTAATGAAATCAAGATAAAAAATTTATATTTCCATAGAATAAAGTTTCATGTAAATTGGATAACCGTAGAAGTTGTAGTAAAATAAATACAGAAATGTTTTAAAATAGTGAAATGTAGAGTTTCTAAAACCAAAGTAGAAACTTAATTAAACTTTTTCAGAAATAGATAAGCATTTTAAAACTTCCTCATTAACTAATAAAATATAGATAAATATCTTATATTTCCAACATGATAAGAATCAAAAAAATACAAATAACATAAATTAAGATATCATCAAAATAAATAGGAAAAGTAATCAAACAAAATCACATGAAATCAAATTAAAGGAAATATCCACATGCATAAACAATATCCCCCTTTTTGTTTGATTACAAAACCAAAACATTTAAACCATAAATGAATTTTTAAAACGATTAAAACCAAATTATTTCTCCCCAAACCTTCTCTCCAAAACTTCTCCCCCATTTTGTAAATAAACAAAAAGTGAAAACATGCTCCCCCTAAACAAATGAAACAAATAAAATTTAAAATTCCAACATACCAAGAGAAAATATAATTTTCTCAAACTGAGCAGAGTCTAAAGTCTTTGTAAAAATATCTGTAAGCTGATTTTTAGAATGGATAAATTCTAAAATAATATCACCCTTATTCACATGATCTCGAATAAAATGAAATCTAAGATCAATATGTTTTCTTATAGAATTTTGTAATGGGTTTTTAGAAATAGAAATTACAGATGTATTATCACAATAAATAGGTAGTTTATCAAGATAAACACCAAAATCACATAAAGTTTTCTTAATCCTTAAACTTTGAGTATAACTATTAACAGCAGAGATATACTCAGCTTCTGTAGTAGATAAAGCAACAGATAATTGTTTCTTATATGACCAAGATATTAAACATTTTCCCAAAAAATGACACATACCTGATGTGATTTTTCAGTCAATTATTCTTCTTGAGAGTATCCTTGAGCAAAAAGTCTGGCTTTGTTTTTGACAATCTGTCCAAATTCATCCAGCTTGTTTTTAAATATCCACTTACTTCCAATTACCTGCTTATCTTCAGGAAATTATACTAAAGTCTAAACATTATTTCTAACAAACTGATTTAATTCATCTTGTATAGAAACAATCCAGTTTGCATCTTTTAAAGCATCATTAATATTAATAGGAACAAAATCAGAAATAAAAACATAATTGTCACAATAATTTAAAATAGAATTTCTGGTTTTGACACTAGAATCAACATTTCCAATTATATTTTCAACAGGATGATATTTTTGAATCTTCCATGATCTTGGATCAGGTTGAGAAGGAGTATGCTCCCCCTCAATTAACTCATTTTTATCTTGAGTAATGTCTTCACCAAAATTAAAATCTCTAAACTCATTATCAATAACATTAGAATCAGAATTTATTTTAACATTATTTTCATCAAACATAACATGAATAGATTCTTCAATAACCATCGTTCTTTTATTATAAACTCTATAAGATTTACTATTATTATAATAACCAAGAAAAATACCTTCAACACTTTTAGCATCAAATTTATCTAAATTATCCTTTGAATTTAAAATAAAAACATTGCATCCAAAAACTCTAAAATAACCAACTTTAAGCTTTTTATTTTTGAATAATTCATAAGGATTTTTCTTTAGAAAAGGTCTAATAAGAATTCTATTTGAAATATAACATGTAGAAAAAATAGCCTCAGCCCAAAAATATCTAGGCAGATTATATTCACTTAACATAGTTTGAGCCATTTCAATAAGAGTTCTATTTTTCCATTCTACAACCCCATTTTGTTGTGGTGTTCTAGGAGCAGAGAAATTATGAAAATATCCATTCTTTTCACAGAATTTTTCAAAATATAAATTATGAAATTCACCTCCTTTATCACTATGAATAGAAATAATCATACAACCTTTTTCATTTTGAACTAATTTAGAGAAAGCAGTGAATTTAGATAAAGTATCATTTTTATGAGCTAGAAAATATACCCAAGTAAATCTACTATAATCATAAACAATAACTAAAGTATATTTCATTCCACCAAGGCTAGAAATTTGAGTTGGACCAAATAAATCAAGATATACCAACTGTAAAGGCTTAATAGTGCTTATCTGATTGATAGGTCTAAAATAAATTTTGTGTTGCTTCCCTTTCATGCAGGCGTCACAAACATGACGTTGTTCTTTATTCAAAGAAGGAAGCTGTAAAATATTCTCATGATTTGAGAGGTTATGCAACATTCTGAAATTAACATGACCTAAACGTTTGTGCCAAAGGATGCAGTCATTCTGTACAGCATTCAAACACTTTACATGTTGAACAGTTAGTTCAGCAAAATCAATAGTATAAATATTATCTTTTTGATTAGCATAAAATAATAAAGAATCATATTTAAAAACTAAAAATTTATCATTTTGAAATTTAACTTCCAATCCATCATCACATAATTGTGATATACTAATTAAATTATGTTTTAAACCTTCAACATATAAAACTTTGGGAATAAATGTAGAATTTGAAATATCAACTTTACCAAAAACTTTTACTTTGCCTTTGGAATTGTTTCCAAAAGTAACAGTGCATCCATCACATGTTCTATATGAGGTAAAATTTGATGGGTCTCTGGTCATATGCCTAGAGCATCCACTATCCATGTACCATATGTTATTCTTGAGACATCCAAGGCATTTTTCCTACAAAAATCAATTAATTGACAATTTTGGTACCCAAGCTACTTTGGGCCCAATAGGATTAGTAATACAGTTTTTAGGTACCCATATAGAATTTAAACATGTATTGTAAGGTAATATTGATAACAATTATTTAGAAATATTAGTTTTTTTAAATCCCAAAGATTGTTTAAATCTAAGTGAGCAGTCATTGGTATAGTGACCATTCATGCCACATTTAAAACAAGTAACAGTTGAAGTACAACCATTTTTACTTTTAACAAAACAAGTTTTATACATTTGAGATAATATTTTATCATAACCATAACCATATTTATTTTTATCAGTTTTAGTCAAATACATCATCTCATGATATTTTTCACAACCTTGAATAAAAGTATATAAATTTTGTTTAAGACATTCAACTTCATTTTTTAATTTCTCATTCAAATATTGAGCAGTTTTCAAATTATCATAATCTGTTGAATGAGAAGTAGAAGTAGTGTTTGTTAACCTTTTATTTTCTTGAAAAATTAATTTATTTTCATAAATAAGTTTTTCATTATCTTCTTTAAGTTTATTATATAAATCAGTAGCTTTGAAAATATCTTTTCTCAATCTTTTAATTTCTTTATTTAATTCAAAAACATTGGGGTTTTCAGATTCATATTCAGAATCAAAACATTCAGAGTAATAACTAGAATTACAAACCTTGTCCATTGATGCCATGAAACACAAGTTAGAATATTCTTTTTCATTTCCATATTTTTCACTAAAATCATATTCTTTATTACAACTCCAGCTGGTTGTCAATGCCTTTTTATCCTTCTTTTTGTATTTGCATTTATTCTTTAGTTTAGGGCAATCGGGTTTGATATGACCTTTCTTTTTGCACTCATAACAAGTTACATCTGTAGCATTGTAATTTGTATCACCTTTCTTATCTCCCTTATATTTTTCTTTTTGAGTATTTCTACTAAAGTGGTTTTTGAAACCTTTCTTTTTCATTCTTTTGTAGACTCTAGTTATAATCTGAGCCATGTATTCCTTTTCAATATCCTGTAGATCAGAATCAGAAGAATTATTAGACATAAGATTTATAGACTTAAAAGCTACACCTTTTCTTTTTTTTGTCTCCTCATCAGCTATGTTCCTCAGTTCCAGTTCATATTAGAGTAGTGATCCAATCAATTCATCAAGTGTGTACTCTTTGAAGTTATTTCTTTCATCAATGGAAACCTTCTTTGCATGCCATTTCTTCAGTAATGCTCATAGTACTCTTTCAACAAGTATATGATTTTCCAGAGATTATACAAGTTAATCCATTCCATTCACAATGCTTATGAATATATGGAACATTTGGTTTACAGTTTCATCTTTACCCATCTTGAAGTCTTGATACTCAGCACGAAGCATTCCAAGCTTAGTTCGGATCAATTTGTTATAGCCAAGGTGAGTAACTTACAAAATCTTCCAAATCTCATGAGTTGTCTTGCATGTAGACACATGACTAGAAATAATTATATTAATAGCACAATATAAAATATTAATGACTTTGTAATTTAAGACATATCTAGTAGCATCAATTCCAGTAAGAGCATCTGGATCAGCTTCAGGCAGTGCGTATTGTTTTGACATGATAGATCAGCGCTCAATGCTCAACTGTTTGAGGTATGCCTCTATTCAGGATCTCTAGTATACATAATCATTTCCATCAAAATGTGGTGGCTTCTGAGGAATCTAACAATCATTCAAGTTTAATCCTTCCATCTTATAAGATTTTTATCCTTAGACTGTGAGGTCTAGGAATAGGTTAGTACAGTAAAATATAAAAGCAGACTCAAAAAATTGGTTGGATAAATTCCTTAAGGAATAACCTATGGTGTCGATATTTGGTGTAAAGAAATATAGAGAAAAACCATTCTTAAGAAGGTTTCCCTTTCATACCAATTATTAGGTCGGACAGGGTAATGGCAGATGGTCTAGAGGGGGGGTGAATATACCAGATTAAAAATTTTAATCAAATAAATTAATTATCAAAGTTAATTATTAAGGTTAATTAGTAGTGGAAAAATTAAATAACACAAGGATGTTTTTTATAGTAGTTCGGTCCAAAGTGGGCATACTCTACTCTTATACCTCTCTACTCGGTGAGATATACATGTGCACTAAAAATGATTTTTAAAGGGGAATCATAACCCAATTACAAAATCCTTTTCTAGTGGAGGGATAACCACGACACTAACTTTTGTGTGGGGAGTCACAACCCTTACAACCTGACTTTAGATACTGGGAGTCACAACCCAAAAAGTCTTGACTTTAGATACAGGGAGTCACAACCTTAAGATCCTGAATTTAGAATCCAGGAGTCACAACCTGAGGAAAAAGAATAACAAATAATTCTTTTGTGTGAAAAAACATAAACAGAAAGATAAAGTGCGTGTGAGAGATGGGAAGTAGTGTTACAGACTCAGAACCAGATAAAAGAGAAGATAAATATTAAAGCACAGGTACTGGTTCTTGAGGTTTAGATCAACACGTCTCGTCAATGCAATTGTAGTTGAAGAAGAATTAATTCAGCACTTGAGAGAATGAGCAGATGGTGAAGCAGAGTGTCACAGGACGTTGCAAATGTACAGCAGGTTCAAAGTTCACAGCACTTTCTCTTTTTGTTGTATTGTATTTTTCCTACAATAGAAAATGATATATATAGAGAATAAAAATATATATCAGGTTCAGCAGCTCCGCTTCCTTAGGATATTCAAAATTAATTAAATCAATATCTCCCATAAATATCTCCATGAAAATAGCAGCATTGTTGCTTTTTTTATTCCTGTAAAATAAATATCTAATAAAGGAATTCAAAATATTTTGAATAAGTCTTCCAATAAAATCTCCAAAATAATAAATGCATTGAATTATTTAAAACATAATTTTAAATCCATTTAAAATGGTTTAAACATAGTCAAAACGGTTCCTGAAAACTAGCATCAGATTCTGAAATTAAATTCAAACATTTGAATTTAAACAATCTTGAAACATCTAAATTTATTTGCAAAATACGTTGAAAAACTTTATTAATTTTTCTCTCTCAATATATCACCAAAAACATTAAAAAATACTTCATTAAGATCCTTATATTTAATGAGGATTTTTCAAAAACAATTGTTAAAAAATAATCCATATATTTGCAGAAAATCAATTTTTAAAAAATTGCACGGAATGAACAATAACTTCGGAATGAACAGTAACTTCAGAGTGAACAGTAGCTTCGGAGTGAAAAGTAACTTCAAAGTGAACAGTAACTTTAGAGTGAACAATAACTTCAGAATGAATAGTAACGTAACGTAGGGTATGAACAGTAAACCATACTTTTGTGAGATAAACAATGAACCATAATTTTGTAAGAAAAAAAAGAACCATGCTTTTGAGATAAAAATGAGCCATACTTTTGAGATAAAAATGAACCATACTTTTGAGATAAAAATGAACCATACTTTTGTGATAAAAATGAACCATACTTTGTGATAAAAATCTGGACATAATATTTTGACAAAATTAAACAAATTTTTAAGGGATCTTAATAGAAGATTCAGACTTTGGTCAAAACTAATTATTTGTAGAAAAATTTATTATATTTCCAAAAAAATAACCAATTAAAATTGACATCTATAGATCCTAAAATCATTAAAAAACCGAAGCAAAAAAATTCTGGAAAAACTGCTACTTTAAAACTGCATAGCATAACTTCAAGTAATTAAAAGACCATTAAAAAGATATTTTTAGACTTTTATGTAAACTAATGAAATCAAGATAAACATTTTATATTTCCATATAATCAAGTTTCATGTAAATTTTATAACCTTATAAGTTTCAGTAAAATAAATACTGAAATTTTTTAAAATAGTGAAATGTAGAGTTTCTAAAACCAAAGTAGCAACTTCATTGAATTTTTTGAGAAATAGATAAGCATTTAAAAACTTCCTCATTAACTAATAAAATATAGATAAATATATTATCTTTCCAACATGATCATAATCACAAAAATCCAAATAACATAAATTAATATATCATCAAAATACAGAGGAAAAGTAATCAAACAAAATCACATGAAATCAAATTAAAGGAAATATGCACATGCACAAACATGCAGTAGAAACTCGTGGAAAATCCATTCAGTAGGCTCAATGGGAATAAGAAAGTTCTTCCACAAATTGAAGATTCGGTCCGGACATAGTTATTTTGGAAGACCGGTGACGCACGCCTGTCATAGGGCGTGGAAAAAATAATTTATTTTCCTAATGCAGCACAAAGGCTGACCAGGGTCGTCTCACTTGAGGAGCTTTCTCAATTGTTCATTTACTTAATCTATATCACCTAAACTAATTATTTTTTTACTGTATTTAATTAATATAAGAATTCAATGAAATTTAAAAAGTAAAATTAAATGTTAAAACTAACATGCACTTACATAATGAAATTATTGAAGAAAGAACTTGGTCCTAGGGTTGGATAACACGGGTTCATTCATTATTTATTTATCGTTTAAATTCAATTTGATAATTCATTTATTGAAACCTCATTAATTAATTAATTTACCTTGAATTATTTAGTGTGTGATTTTAGTATACGTTCATCACACTAAACCACACCTCCTCTAATAGTCAAATAGGGTAACACCTCAACCGAGAATGTTATCCCAAAAGACCCGACTCCACCGTATGCCGTTTCATCCCTTATGGCAACCCCAACTCCACCGTATGAAGGGTTTTACTAAGAGAAGGGAGGGAAAATTAATTAATTAAGTAAAATAAATGGATTTGAAAATAGTGTCGTGGTGGACGACCGCCGCACCCGTGCATTATTCTCGCCTCCACCACAAATAGAATAAAAACATTTTGAATTGAAGCACAATAATAAAGAACATTGTGAAACCTCTCCCAGGGCCAAGCCTAGGGTTAGTCACTTTCCATGTAAAAGTGAATAGAGATCAAAATGGATATAGGGAGAATAAAAGAGAATAATTAGATTAGGGTTGGAAGAGAAAGAGAGATAGAAGAAGATGGAAACACTTTAATTAAAAAGATGCATATGCGTTACATTGGAAAAGAAAATTAAAATAAAAATAAAGGAAAAGAAAAATCCTAATTTAGCAGCATGTCCCTAGGCCTCCTCTCCAATGTTGGTGTCGAACTCCTCTTTCAGAATGGGTGAACTCCTCCTTATATAGGCCAAGTGGATGCTATCCGTCGGTCTACAAATTTAAGATCTTCAAAATCTCTCTTTAAGATTTGCTGCAGATTCCCTCCACCAAAGGATTGACCAAGTTCGGCTCATTTAATGGCAGAATTGTGCAATTATGTATTCTATAAATTTATTCAAAAATATGTTTTACATTTCATCACAAAATTTCAGATTTATCCTCCATGTGTGGTACGAGATATGGGAAATTTAATTGGAGCATTTATTCTGGATGAATGTTTACTTTTTCCTTCCCCACAAGTTCAGCATCCATGTGTCACCTTAATGGTATAAAATCTTCAATCCATTCAACATAAGAACTCCACATTTAATATTATTTCAAATCCAATTAGAATCACCTCAATTTGAGGTGTGTAGACCTAGTTATGAGCAATTTATTGTGGTGGAGTCCACGCGGTCGTCCAAAATATTTGTCCACATTGATTGAATTTTTCGGACCCTTTCATGGCTGAATTAAATCCTGGTACAAAAATAAAAGATGAGGAAAATAAATATATAAACCGAATAAAAAAATAATACCATCAATTGGATTTATATTTTAAAATATATTCATGAATTGACCAAAGTGATTAAAATCTGTCAATATTTTCCAAATTAAGTAGTTTTCCAATTTTAGCCCAAAACACATCATAAATTCAAAATTAATGTAATTAACTAAACTTATTTAATTTTTAGGGATTAAAACATTTAATTACATATAAAAATGATTAAAATATTATCTCTATAAACTGGTTAGAGGTCACACCTTCTTCCTCTCAACAAATATATAGACCCAGTCGATCTAATCTACCGAAGCCAGGAGTATTTCCAACTCCTACCCCGATACGGGATGCATCTACTTCCAAAGCATCAACTTCTAAGGCACCTGCCAAACCACATTTTCATGATGGTAAACAGAGACCTTTGGACCAAAATTATGATGTCTTGAAACATTTTTCCCAAGTACCGGCCAAGTTATCAATTATGGATGCCTTGAATCTATCAAAAGATCTTCGGGAGACGCTTATTGAGGCTTTGTCAAGTCCTCAAGAATTTGAAACTGAAATTGTTGCGGCTGAGGTCTACTATATAGAGAATGATTCTGCAGAATTCCATGTAGTGATATCTTTTACAGATGAAGATGAAGATGATGTTGTACATGGACATATCAGACTTTTGTATCTATCTGGAAAATTCAATGATATAGATGTATGACGAGATTCCATTGATAATGGCTCAAAAGTAAATATCATTCCTATTCGTACACTTCGTCAATTGGGCCTCACCGAATCTGATTTATCTCCTTCTACTTTGATCTTTTAAGGACACGATAAGAATGAACAAGAACCTCTGGGTGAAATTACACTCAGAATTCAGTTTGGATACCTTGTATCTAATTCATATTTCATGTTTGTTCATCAGGATACAGCCTTAAATATTTTACTTGGAAGACCTTGGCTACATCAACATGCATCAATACCTTCATCATACCATCAATGTCTCAAATATTGTTTCAATAGTCAAATTGGTACATTGTATGGTGACAAAGCCCCATTCAAAACATGTGAATCTCAATACATTGAGGCAGAATTTTATCACATGGAGGGAAAGGAAAAATCCACAGCAAAGAAGGTTACCAAAATTAATTCTCCAAGTGGTTTGGAAAAGGTTCCAGTAAACCCATTCATACATATGATTACAGATTATGTGTTTCCTATCAGTCAAATTGATAGGATAGACCTAAATCCAAACACTTATGGAAACCTCCATAATTTCAGTTACGGAAATCGAGCTAGACAGCATGGGAGAAATTGTTGATTCACTAAGCAATGATGAAATATTATATAGAGACGTCTTTATTTCATCCACTGAAATCCAGTAATTCTATAATTCATCAACCAGATCAAAGGAAGTTATCGTGATACCAGAGTAAAATAATTATATAGATTCTCAGTCCATCATCTCCTCTCTATCACCCCAAAAAGATCCTTCATCATCAATAGGGTCAGAAATGGCAGTCCCTTCTCCAAGATGTTCAGATTTTAACTTCTCCCCTGACCATGGAAATTCTTCTTCGTTATCTACTATGCAAGTAGAAACAGAAGAAGTAACACATATTGAAGAAGAAGAGGAAGATCTCAGGGATGCTCCTCCAGCATTTGAAGAGGGTATCTCTACCACTGTGGATGAACTTAGAGAAATAAATCTGGGTACAAAATAAGATCCACACCCCACTTTAATTAGTGCAGCCATGACTCTTAAAGAGAAATAAATGTATATTTCATTTCTAAAGAAAAATTGAGATGTATTTTCTTGGAATTATATAGAAATGTCAAGTCTTGATCCCGATGTTTCCACTCATCATTTGGGTTTTCCAAAAGAACATTAAGGATTCAAGCAAGTAGTAAGAAGAACACACCCAACTTATGACTCCAAAATTGAAGTTTAAATTGACAAGCTTATCAAATATAACTTCATCAGAGAAGTTCAGTATCCCAAATGGCTGGATAATATTGTTCCTGTGAAAAAGAAGAATGGAAAAATTAGAGTTTGCATTGACTTCAGAGATCTTAAATATGATTTTCCAGTTCCGATAATAGAACTCTTAATTGATGCAATAGCTATCTACGAAGCTCTTTCCTTCATGGATGGTTATTTTGGGTATAATCAAATATGAATGGCCCCAGAAGATGAAGAGTCTACAGCATTCAGATCTCCTCAAGGTGTGTTTTTCTATCGGGTAATACCCTTTGGCCTAAAGAATTCAAGTTCAACATATCAATGTGTCTTGCACCATATCTTCAAACCCTTTTTTAGGGAAATTTGTTGAATGTTATGTGGATGATTTGGTGGTTAAATACAGAAAACGTTCTGATCACTTTTCCAATCTAGAAATCATATTCAACAAACTTAGACAACACAATTTGAAGATGAACCCCTTGAAATGTGCTTTCAGGGTAACCTCAAGAAAATTTCTCAGCTTTTTTGTACACCATCGTGGTATTGAAGTTGATCATGAGAAGAAAAAATCAATCTTTGGCATGTCACCTCCTAGAAATTTGAAGGAATTAAGAGGACTTCAAGGACACTTAGCCTATATTTGGCGTTTCATTTCCAATTTGGAAGGCAAGTGTTTACCCTTCACCAGATTAATAAAGAAGGGAGTCACCTACCAGTGGACTGAAGAATGTCAATAAGCATTCTATATCCTAAAGAAATATCTCTTGAGTCTATCAGTATTAATGCCACATATTGAAGGAAGATCACTTATTCTTAATTTGATAGCTTTAGAGTGATCATTGGGTGATTTCCTTGCCCAAAAGAATGATGCTGGGAATGAAAAAAGACTTTACTATCTTATTCAGACTATGCTTGAGGCAGAAACTCGATATTCAAGTATTGAAAAGTGCTGCCTAGCATTAATCTTTGCAGTTAAGAAATTAAGACACTACTTGCAACATCATGAGGTCCAATTGGTATCTCGTAATAACTCACTCAAATTTATCCTTAGTCATCCAATTCTTACAGGACATCTGGAAAAGTGGGTAGTTATTTTGCAGCAGTTTGATATCCAGTATGTGTCTCAAAAGGCAATAAAGGGCCAAGCTATGGATGATTTACTTGTTGAACACCCATCTGTAGAAGATACATCTTTAAATATTGAACTACCTAATGAGGAATTCTTCTCTATTTAAGATAATCCTAAAACATGGGAAATGTACTTTGATGGTGCATCTAGAGTTCCAACAGGGAAGAAAATGGAAGATCCTAAATTCAACAAATTTGGGTTAGGAATCGTGCTTATTTCCCCAGAAAAGGCATTGCTACCCTATTTCTTCTTATTGTTGGATGGAGGTACAAACAATGATGCAGAATATAAAGCTCTCATCATAGGCTTGGAATTGGCGCTTCAGGCACAGGTGAATCACTTGAAGGTTAAAGGTGATTTAGATTTGGTAATCAAACAAATCAATGGGGATTATGCCATCAGAAATGAATATTTAATCCCTTTGTGTGATTACATTAGAGAGTTAATGGTGGAATTTCCTTTGGAACCGACATTTTCTTATATCCCGCGATCACAAAATGCCCAAGATGATGCACTGGATAATGTAGCCACAGCCCTGGAAGATCCAAACCAGGATGAAACAATCATCAGTATTGCCCACCATCATGTAGTTTCACCTTTTGTTCAAATCAGAACAGAGGAAATTAGTGAAATCAGTCCCATTTCTGAACCATATGGTCATACTATAGTATGAATGACACCTATCAGGTAATACCTTTAAAATAGAACACTTCCACTTGATAAATCCAGGAAATAACAAGTCTGGAGACGTGTGGTCAATTTTACTCTTTATGATAGCTCAGATCACCAAAAAATTTCTTTACAAGCGAGGTTTTGATGGAATTATTTTCAGATGTATTTATGGTGAAGAGACAATGGTTGTCATGAATGAAGTACATGCAGGATTTTATGGTACCCACTAGTTTGGATATAGACTTTCTGGTCAAATTTGAAGACTTGTATACTTCTGGCCTTCAATGATGCAATATTGTGTTGATTTCACTAAGAAGTTTCATTCTTTCCAAATATGTGTCAACTTCATTCATCAACCCCCAGAGTTGCTTCATACAGCTAAATAATCATGGTAATTTTCCACATGGGGAATGGATGTAGTAGGACCTTATCCTCCAGCTACATCCAAGCAGTTTAAGTATATTCTTACTCCTACTGACTTCTTTTACAAATGGGCAGAGTCAATGCCTCTCAAAGAATTTAGTTCTAAAGGGATTGTTAGCTTCGTCAATTCTAACATAATTACCAGATTTTGTGTCCCTCATACCATATTAACGGACAATGGCACCAACTTCTGTTCATCCGAGGTGAGAAAGTTGTATCAAGAATACAACATCAAATCCAACCATTCATCTCGGTATCATGCAGTGGCCAATGGCCAAATAGAGTCTTTCAATAAGACTCTTTAAAACATACTACAAAATATGGTGGTAAGAAATCATGGACAGATAAAAATTTTCATGCTTTATGGGCTTATCGGACCACCACCCACACTGCTACGTGGTCAACTCCATATTCATTGGTATATGGAACATAAGTATTATTTCTCATTGTGGTTCAATTACCTTCGCTCAGAGTAGCCATTTTTGATCAGTCATCCATATATGAACAATCTTAGAAGTTATTTGATGAATTGGAATGATTATATGAAAAAATATTGTGCACCCTGCACCACTTGGAAGTCTATCAGAATTGAATAGCATGAGATTTCAATAAAAAAGTTCATCTTCATTCATTCATTCAAGGAGAATTGGTATTGTTCCCCAAAACCCCAATGATACCGGGAAAGAAGCCTCTAAATCTTGAGCCAAAATGGGAAGGACCTTACTCAATACATAGGGTTTACTCCAATGGAGATTATTTTTTAATATCAATGGATGGAGAACTCATTACAACTCCAACCAATGCAAGATTCTTGAAGAAGTATTTTGTGTAACACAAATACATCATTTGTCCTTGCTTCAGGACATTAAATTGCATAGCCAGCTCTATCGTCTAACATGATGTTAAACGGTGTCCCCTCTATCGTCCAACATGATGTTAAACTGTGCATCATATGAGCTGCAGGATGTTAAACTACCAAGCACCCCATGTGTGTGACACATGACATTAAACTATGATCGCTGCATGTGCAATTTTATTTTAAACTCTGCTTCCACGTGTGCCCCGGGAAGCTAACCATGCATAAGCCCCATACCATCCTTCGTGGTCGCATATTTCGTGACACGATCATCAGGTCTGTTGCTTCTTCTTGTTTCTCACATCGAGCATGACTCACATGAGCCTAGAATAAGCTTCGACCATGACATTATCTCTGGGCTTCTAACCATGCTTAAGTCCCAACATTATCTTCGAGTTGTTGTCCTCAAGTACACCCCGATCGTCAAAATCCCTCTCAATTAAACTACGCGGACTTTGATTCTTGCCTCCTAGGCTGGGTACGTAGGCAACCTCCTGAGGTTCATGCCCAAAACAAATATCTTCACATTGGTTCACCATCGTACTGCATGACGTTAAACTGTAAACAGTCCCTTATACGTCCTAAATAATGTTAAAATGTACATGTTTGTCCTACATGATGTTTAAACTATGAAAAAGTCCCTTAATACGTCCTACATGATTTTAAACTATGCACATGTCCTACAAGACATTAAACTGCACAACAATAAATCCTATCCAGATGACTCTAAATTGTACAGCACCCTTTGTCCCACATGACGTTAAACTATACATCATTAGGGTTGTTTATACCTCTTATTTCTCACACCGAGCATGACTCACGTGAGATTAGAGTAAGCTTCAACCATAACACCCTCTCTGGGCTGCTAACCACGCGTAAGTCCCCACACCATCTTCAGGTCTTTGTCCTCAAGTACAACTCGGTCACCAATTCATTCTCAATTGAACTAAACGGACTTTGATCCTTGCCTTCTAGGTTCGTTATGTAGGAAACCTCCTGAGGTTCAAGGCCAAAACCAATATCTTCATGTCGGTTCACCTCCATCTCATATGATGTTGATTCGTGAACCCCCCCCCCCCCAACCAATATCTTCACATTGGTTCACCATATTCCTTACTATATGACATTAAACTATACAGTCCCCCATTGTCCTTACTGTAGGACATTAAAATGCATAGCACTGGTCCATGCATATGACCTTAAACAATTTTTCACCTTTTGTCCTGTATGACAATAAAGTACAACAATACCTGATATCCTCACTCGAGATGAATCATTAATGACATGGTCTCCAACCATGTCATGTTTCAAGAACTACATGTGTCTTGATTCTCATCCTTATGAGATACGTAGTGACACCCAAGTCTTTAATCTTGGGTCCATCCATAATTGCAATAAAATCCTTTTTCCCCCTCATATGTATGAACCAAATCTGTAAAAATGGTATTTAAAGTACTACGTATGGCTTGATTCCCATCCTCATGGGATACTTAGGAATGCTCGATCATTCCTCGAGTCCGGCCCCAAGTCTTTGGGCCTAACCCCAAACTCCACTTTCACTCCCTTGGCTGAAAAGTCCCCCTGCGAGCACATGAATGTGGTATAAAAACCTTGTTCTTTATTCACATTAGGTTTATAACAAACACACAATGTGTCTCCCTCATTATGGTCTGATCTCTACGAACCTAAACTAAGATATCATATGCTCTCATCCCACATGACGTTAAATTGTATTTCAAGAACTACGTATGGATTGATTCTTATCCTAATGAGATATGTAGTGAAGTCCAGCATCTCAATTTAGGACCCAGCCATAACATGATTATGGTCAGCATTGGTCTATGTATATCCTTCATTCATTGGAAAATACCCATTTTCATATGTTATACTCCTATCCTTAAATACTTGCAGATCTCCATAACCCTGTTCTTAACTTCTGGTCACAAAATGTCTAATACCCAGGAATTATTTTGCCTGACCATGCAGCACATGACCTTAGGCGGCCTTGCATAAATAGTCTACATAATGGGCATGTCATCCAAAATATTCTATTATTTGACTATACAGCCAATTCTCTTAGGTGGCCCTGCATAATTCAACCCCCCTAACGGGTTTGTCAAATAGTGGTAACTTCATTATTGGAGGAAAAACCTCTTTTATCCTTGTTGGTCTTAACGAAGATATGTAGGGATCTACAAAAACATCCATCCTTAACATATTTTTCCCATACTCTTTTTCATGATCTGAAAGTATTCAAGTCTATGGTTTATATTTCCCTTCCCTACGTTTGGGTCAGACCTTCGCAGGAGTGACATTCATCCAATTCTTTGACAATATTTATTGGAAATATCCTCTCTATATTCAATTACCTTTCTCTATACAGTAGACTCTATGCTTTGGTAAATTTGAATCTCCATAAACTTTCACTGGCTTTTAGCAATAGAAAAGTAAAATTTCTGAGAGTTTTTTTTCCTAGCTATGTATCACGTGCCCTTATATGGCCTTGCATAAGTAGTCTACATAATAGACCTGTCATCCAAAAGATGCTATTATTTGACTATGCATCCAATTCTCTTAAGTGGCCCTACATAATTCAACCCCCTAACATATTTTTCAAATAATGGTAACTTCACTCTTAGGAAATACTTCCTCTAATTCATTTTATCCCTTTTTTCATATCATCCCTCATATTCAAAATTTCTTAAGTCATAGTTTACATGTTTTCCACCATACTTGAATGTGGTAATATGTTATCAAACAAATTATCAAGGAATTGAGTCAATTCTAATCCATTCGGTCAAATCTATTCAACCTTAAACATTATCCTTTTTATGTCCGACATGCATGACTTTTAACTGCCAACAAGAGATAGGGTACTCATTAAATTGGGAACCTATAAAAGGAACTCTGAAAAAAAGTCGAGTCCCAGCTCGCTAAATGTACATTTTGTATGATTTAGGCAATATTGAGCAAAAAAAATATGCAAAGTTTGTGGGGTTGTTTGTATAATCCTAGAAAAAAATAAAACTATGTTTACTAGTCCCATTAGATTAGGTAAAAAAAATTAAGTAGTTAGCAAGAGAATGCAGGTACAAATGATTGAATATGAAATGTCTTTTTCATTGATGTACAATATTAGAATAACATCCACATATTGGAGTATCTTCTCATTTTAAATAATTACAAGAGGCTTTCAACATAACTTTTCATTTGATTTATGGCATCCCAAGCTTCATCAGAAGCCACTTGAATTTCATTCAATCGACTAGCTTCAGTATTTTCAGCTTGATGGAGTGATTTCTTGGAATCTATAATGACTTTCATACCATCCGTTTAGACTCCTTCTAGTGAATTGTTAAGCTGGTCAAGTTCCCCAGTAACGGCATGTAGCTGTTGCTGAAGGTGCATCTGTTGGACAACTTTCTCCGTGATTTTCTACTTCAACTCCTTCATCTTTGCAGCATGATCAGCCTAAACTCGGGACACTGCAACCTTGAATTCACCGATATTGGTCAGCAGCCTCGCTCTGATCAGATCTTGACGGCACTTTTCTCCTGTTCCCTCCTTAAGATGACTTGTTTCACTGTAGTATGGATCTCTTGATATCCAAAACTGCCAAGTCCCAGCATGACGAACAAGGATGACAATCAAGAGATCTTCAAAGATAGCACTTCAAGAGGCACTTCAGATATGATCTTCCATATATTCTTACATGCCTTGTGACATGAGAATTAGAGCACCTTTTTCACCTCTGGTTCTGATTCAACATCACTATCACAGGGGGGGAATATAGTCTGGGATTAATGCACTTAAGGAAGTGCCTTGTTCTGCTCCTTCCCCCTGACCCTTGGTACTTCACTTTCTACTCCTGTTGGGGATGAGTCTGAGGCTTCACCTCTGGATCTAGAAGCTGAATTTGATATCCATACATAGTCAATTGAATGATTTTTTTAGTTTCAAAGGATAACAAAAGTTGATTGGCTGTCTTGAAAATTAAGTACAGCCACAAATATTATCATCTTTTACCCAACGGTAGACCAGCAGCATGAGAAGGCTCCTCCCCATCTTTCCTAGCTTCAACAATATTTTCAGGATGGGTTTCAGGAAGCACTTCCAGGTTAAGCTCCACTTGAGCTAGCGCCTCTGCAATGATAGGGTTGTCTCTACCCCCTTCAGGCATCGGCAGATCAGCAGCTTGCTCAGATGGAACTGCACATTTCAACCAATAATGGTCAGAGATGTAATAAAAAAATTAACAGGACGAAGGATAACACTCACGTCCAAAATCTTCTAAATCACATGGTAATTTAACATAATCTAAAATTTATTCAAAAGAAGCGCCAAGTTTCATCATTTCATCCAGTGATATCCAAGATTCCTGGTTAGTCTCACCAGTGGGAGTATTTGACATGTCTTCTTGGAGACCCTCCTCCTACGACCTCTGACCCCAGATAGCTTCCTTAGAGAAAATTTCAGAGTCAATTGCAGTGGTCGCCAAATGTTCTGGTGCAGGTGTTGAACCTAAAGCATCATAGAATGGAAGTTAGTTGATGTTTTCATTCAACTTTCTATTAAGTATTGTTAATTTACCAGAAGCAGGATCTTCTCTCCTTGCAGCACCAATAGAAGCAGTACTGGGAATAGACGCTGGATCTTCTTCTCTCATCAATTCTTTAGGAGTAGCCGAGTCAGCATGAATTTGCGACTGTTCACCAGCACCCTTTGTCTTCCTCATAGGAGGGTCAGTCCTCTCCCTCAAAGGGGAAATCTAAGAATCCCCTATAATCCCAAGAAGTATGAGTAACCTTTTCATGAGTTAGGATTCATGACTATCCTAAGGACTTACCACTACTGATGAAGTGTTTAGCTGTGGACTTCTTCCTTCAATGCCTTTGCTTCTTTGACTTTTTGGGTGTGTTGACATCATCACCTCCAAATATAGGTATCAGAGAGTGTAAATCCCTGTCTAACTCCTAGTTCATGGCTTGTTGGCCTGGAGATACTTCGCCTGGCTCACGAGGAGATCCAGGGACTCCAAGATCAATACCACCAGGGTTGTATTGTGGTAAAGGGACCTCAGTAGTTCCTTACTTAACAAGTTACAGGATGAAGAAAGTAATTTCCTTGAGTAACAAAGATTTGACTGAAATCAAGTTGCAAAGAAAATAAGGAAAGAAATTTACATCTTTAGGAGCCATGTAATCATGCCACTCCTTGTTTACTGAAGCACCAATCCCCTCAGTGGTGCCATGATCCATCATTTCCTTCACCCGCTTGGTGATAGGAATGGAATCATCAGTGGAATATATGAGCATTTCCAGCTCTCTGATGCAGGCCCGCACTTCATTGGGGTTATCCTCGAAATGGATATCAGCAAAAGCCCATAGATCCCCCACTCTAGGGATATGTAGCCCTTCTCATAAGTCCATCCAGGCAGTTTCAACATCACAATATAAACTCCTTCATGTCTAGACAGCCTCTGGTCATAAATATTCATAATGTGCACTAGAAGGCCGCGAGGAGGGTCCTACAATCTGGGACTTCAACTTATTCTCAGCTCCTACAATCACAGATAAAGGATAATAAAATGAAACTTGTTGCTCTATAAAATAATGGTGACTAAATTTCCTCAATGATATAACTCACTATGAGTCGATGGAGTAGGTCTCTTAACTCTAGAAGGAGGATTATATCTGGCATGAGTCCATTTTGATGCATTTCGTGCCTCATCATCCCCATCCTGGGAATCCAGTGAATCAGCCCCAGGTGAAGAACCCGGTGAATCAGCTCCAGATGAGAAAGATTCACCTTCCAGATGAAAGGTTTCTTTCCTGAAACTTCTCTTTTAAATCCCCACCTAGGAGATAGGAAGATTCAATAACCTTGTCGGGTATGATGCTACTCAGTTCTCGGCATACCATGTAGTCAATTGACTCACCGCTCCAGCAACTTGTAGATCAAACACTGCCCCGGTATTCTCCATAGCTGTCAACAACCATAGTTGTTGGGAAACCATTGGATTCTGATCTGACCTGACGTACACGCGAGGGGATAAAACAATTTACTACAGACACTTGAATTGGCGTGCAAATCTATATCGATCATAGGCCTTGCATATAATCTCTCTGTTAATTCTGGTGGCCAATACACCATCTCTACAAGCCAGCATATATGAAATTAATTCCAGGCTAGCTATTCCATCATCAAAAAACTGTCTGGTTGGTGGGTTCCCATAAGGAAAGAAATGAAATTCCTTGAACATTCTCAGCCTCACCTTCATATCATAGAAATTGAGAGAAAATGGAGAAATTCTAGAAAATTCCTACACTGATGGCCTCAAAGAACTTCCAGGAACCTATAATCCGCTCTGTACAGCGTATGTCCTGAATTGAGTGGAGATCCATCCCCAAAAAACTTGGAATGGTCCCACTATTCTCAAAGGATACTTACCCATATATACATGGAGTAAGCTCTAGTGAATCTTCACCAAAACCGGGGTGGCCAACCCAACCATTTTTCTCTCAGACAACTTGGTTACAACAATTAAGGTCCCTTGCCTGACACCTCCCTTCAAATCCCTAACTGGAAAAAGATAAACGTTGAGCCACAAGGCTAAGAAGCCCGCTAGATGGGTCTTATCTGGGATTCTTTGATCCACTTAATACCCCCACTTTTCAAACTCTCCCGCTTCCAGAGATGGCCAGAATGTGCCAAGAGCACCCCTCTTCTCTACTCTAGGGCAGCTGGTAGGACAAGTACAAGTGGGCCCCTTCTCCTTCTTCTTGATGATAAACATGTACATCCACTCCTCTGGATGGATATCTTTTCTGGAGTGGGATTTCATGGTTTTGGTATTCTTAATCTTGTGAAAAAATTTCAATAACTCTCAAGACAAAGCTGGAGTCTTCTCTGACTCATTCCAGGTCTCCTTGGGAGGGATTAACTCATCATACGTGTCTCCTAGAATTGGATCCCCCGAGATCTTCTAGACAACCCACAAGATGATGCCTACTTCTCCATGATTCAGATGGAAAGAATTGGTTTCTGGGCTCCAGCAGTTGATTAACTCTGGCACGAAATTTTCATTCCTATAGATATATGTCTGCCCAGCCCAGATGGCTTCATATATTGTAGCTCCCTTCAAATCCTTGAAAATCTCTATACAGGTTTGTCGCACCCAATATGCCCATATCCAAGTTGGCCTCACACCTCCTCCAAGATGGAAATCCCAACTCTTTTTTCATCCCTTGGATTGGTCCATCTGAGAATTTTGGAAAATAGAGGGATAGCAATGCGGCTGCAGCTCAGGCTTATAAGGCTTCAGATCTAGATCACATGGGCTATGATGCATTATGAATGCCTTCTCCACTATTATAGCACTGAAAAATGATCCTTCAACTGAGACATTTTCCAAAGAGAAATTGTTGTAAGTCTGAAACCAGGAATGAGGAATATAATTCTTTGCCTCTGGAATATTGACTCCTTACAGATGACCATGGCCATATAAAGGCAAGTAAATGCTCTGTGGGAAATTGTAATGATATTTCTTTAAGTAATTAGCCAAATCCAGGAGAGTGTTGTTGTAGATAACATAATAATCATGGCTGACAACATTCATCATGTCATCTATTCCCTTGCTGACCAGCTCATCAGCCGATCCAATCTTCCTTGGAGCCATTGAATCTGCACAAATATCAAACGGTTAACTTTTAAGTAAGTCTGTTTTTTTGAAATATTTGTGAAGAAAACAAAAAAAATGGATAAGGAATTAAGGCGCACAAGTTTTTCCGCGCAATTCATGTCGCGTAGGTTTTTCCGTGCAAGTAATGTCGCGCTAATAATGGCGCGCAAGTCAAAATCCTTACTAGAGAAGCGCGACACAAAGAAGAGAGATCAACCGAGAAAAGAACACACTTACGTGACAAGAGCGCAAAATCTTTGGAGGCAAGATGGTTTGTGCGAAGTGATTCCCATATATATGGGCGATCCCGCAACCCTACGCGCCGAAACTTGCGCTCTGAAACCTGCGCGCCTAAAACCTGTGCACCGTTGAACCCTGGTTTCTCTTTTTCCTCAAAGTCAAATCCTCTTTCCTTTTTTCAGATCCAACTCTGAGGGGGGACTTTTTTTTACACTCCTTTCCATCACAGAGTCCAACGAATGGAAAAGTGGAATACCTTAAGCACAATGAGGGTCACCCTTTTAAGAACAACAAAAATTGACAAAGTCATGGACCAGGAATAAATTTTGAGGGCGTCGCGCAAGTCACTTGCACGCCCTATTTTTTCACCCAAGGTGCCCAATGGCCTATAAATAGCCCCTTTGGGCCCCCATTTCGAGGATGAATTTTCCAAAACTCGGATTCAAGCTCTGGTCACCCGAGTCTTTGTCTAACGTCTTCTAAACACTTATAAGGTAATTATTTACCAAGAATGGAAGCTCTAAAGAAGATGAATAAGGCCTAAGTGCTAGAAATCATCAACACTTGCACGCCTAAATTTCTAGCACTTAAGGTAAATGTAGACACTTGTGCGCCACCTTGACCTCTCAAGGGAACTTACGTTCCACCCTTTTGGAAACATCTTAGGATGATACTAAGGCTTGAGTTCAAAGTCTCCCAAGTATTAACCTATAGATTCTTCGTTTCCCAAGGTGACTCATGTCACGCAAGTCTACTTACGCGACCAGGACTTTCATGCCAGAACAATATTTGTGTGCCTCCTTCCTAGTCACCTCCTTTCCTCAAATCCACCTCTCCTCTTCAAGACATATCCTTTAAAACCCTCTTCAAAGCCATTTATGGTATGGTTCTTTTGTTGTATTCCTTATCTAAAAGGAATTCTGTGAGAACCTCTCCCAAAACCTCATGACTTAAAAGCTTTTGGAAACATCTTAGGATGATACTAAGGGCTTGATTTCAAAGTCTCCCAAGTATTACCCTATATATTCTTTGTTTCCCAAGGTGAATCATGTCGTGTAAGTCTACTTGCACGACCAAGACTTGCATTCCAGAACAATATTTGCACGCCTACTTCCTAGTCACCTCGTTTCCTCAAATACACCTCTCCTCTTCAAGACATAGCCTTAAAACCCCTCTTTAAAGCCATTTATGGCATGGTTCCTCTATTGGATTCCTTATCTAAAAGGAATTCTGTGAGAACCTCTCCCAAAACCTCATGACTTTAAAGCTTTATGTCACCATGGTTAGAGGTTTCCTCCATAACCTCATCCTTTAAGATGAGAAGATCTTTTGATTTTGGGCCTCCTTCTCAAGAGTAAGCCCTGGTCATAGGTTCCCTTAACCTGGCCCTCCTTCTCAGGAGTAAGCACCAGTCATAAGTTCCTTTTTAACCTGGGCATCCTTCTCATGAGTAAGCCCTGGTCATAAGTTCTTTTAACCTAGGTCTCCTTCTCAGGAGTAAGCCCAAGTTATAAGTTCCTTTTAACCTGGGCCTCCTTCTCAGGTTTAAGCCCCAGTAATAAGTTCCTTTTAACATGGGCCTCCTTCTCAGGAGTAAGCCCCAGTCATAAGTTCCTTTTAACCTAGGCCTCCTTCTCAAGAGTAATCCCAAATCTTAATTTCTTTTGATTTGGGCTTCCTTTTCAGGAGTAAGTACTGGGTTAAAATTCCAAATCTCTATAAAGTACAAATACCTTTATGGACCCTTCTCTTGGGATTCTTTCCTAAGTCCTGGTCTTCATTTACCTGGGCAGTCATACATACGTAATCCCCATATTATTTCTCATGATTGCATCTTTCACGGTACCATCATCAAGTTTACTGATACCTCTTGTTTCTCACACCGAGCATGACTCACATGAGCTTAGAGTGTGAAAGTAATCACGACATCTATTTTTGGTCCATTAACTATGCATAATTCCCATATTTCCTTGCCTAAACTACATGGACTTTGATCTCTACCTTAAAAGTAGAGTACGTAGGAATCCTTTTTAAGGTTCAATCCCATCATTCATTAATTATTTTCCATCCCATATTACCTTAAACTATATCCTTCTTATCGAACTACGTGGGTTTTGATTCCTTTTTAACAAGGATACATAGGTAGCCCATCTGCGGGTACGATCCCAACTCTGAAATAATCCCTATCTTTCTGAAGGACAATAAACTTCAAGTTCCCAACTGAGTGGCTTTAAAACCAGTATGGTCATCATAATGACCAATAGGTTTCTATATAATGTATTGAAGGATACCATTGACTAATAATCTCTAATACATATGGATGATTCTCTATCGATGAAGAGCCTCAAATACATATAAAAGATTCTCTAAATTCCATACATATAAATCATTTATTGCTAAATCTAGAGGAAAACTCATTTTAATACTTAGTGAATTAATAAGGATTTGTGAACATAACTTAAATCTATAAGAGTCCCAGAGTAGGTAATAATTCTCCCCAAAAAGGTGTGATGAGTCTGACCTCCCATACTCTCAACCAATGTAAATTATTAAGCCACATTGGTTCACAACTAATGAGCACCTACCTTTGAAAAGTAGGTCCAAATGGATATAGAATCATTGGATGTTTCAGGTTCTACAAATAAACCCGTTAAAACCCGATTGGAAAGTTTGAACCTTAAACAAACAAGGTCATCCCCATTTTCAGAAAAACAACGGTGTGTCCCACCAAAATTTTTCAAACCCCGTGTCTCTACCCAAAAGGCTAGTGACACGGTTAGAAACTACACGGAATGTATATAGAGTACATGACATGTACTTAAGAAAAATAGTTTCTTCCTAAAAAGAAGAACACATGGCGTGTATTCAAAACTACACGGTGTGTATTCTAGGTTTTTCAGACAATAAGCCTTAGAAACTACTCTAGAGCCCATAAAAACACTAAAACAAACATTAAAGTGCCAAATTCCGATCTGTGAGGTCCCATACTCCCCGCATATCAAATATTGGAATCTCTTGCATGTTATATACAAGAAACAACAAGGCAATGATCCAAAAAATTATGATTCATGAGGTCCCATAACACCTCAAGAACCAAAGTTTGGTGTTCATTCAATCAAAACCTTACACAATAAATACCCTATTAAACAGAAGGTATTTTATAAAGTCATCTATTGTAACACCCCGAGCTTTCACGATACGCTTCTCTTTCAATAATGCAATAGCTTGCATAGTACGCAAGTTCGAGATTCTAACACACCGAGACCAATCAAAGTAGCAGTTATGAATAGTAATACCCACTTTTTTAAATTATATAAATTTTATATTTTAAAATGGACTTCATTTTTGGATTCGGAATATCTAAATTAGCCTATGTTGAATTTTTGGTATTTTTCTGAGAACTTCCAATTTTTTATGAATAGTGAAAAATACTTAAAAACAACTTTTTTAATCAAAATAATTTATAGTGATAAATTATACTATTGAGTGGTTTTAAAGTGTAATTAGAATATATTTTTACCATTTTATCCAATGGTGGTCATTATAATTAATTTCACTTTGAAATTAGACATAAACAATTGTCAATCTTTTGATTTATATTGTTTCTTAAAAACACGCTATTTGTTATGACAGTGGAAATTAATTATAAAATTAATTAATGAAACTTATATGTTTGGAATTTTGTAAAATAGGAATCATTTTTTAATTCGGAATATCAATTATAGCTTAGGGTGAAATTTTGGCATTGTTCTGAAAAACTTCAATTTTTGATGAATAGTGAAACCACTAAGTGGTAGTTAAAAAAACTGATTTTTCATTTAAATGAAACATTACCACTTCTGTGATTTGATTTTCAAAAATCCAACAAACATGGTTGTCATTATCATGTAAAATGTGGTTCAATGGGATTAAAATAATTTTTTGGTGAATAGTAACTTTTAAGTTTAATTAATCGCGATTAAAGGTAATTAGTGTAATTTAAGGTAAAGATAATGTTATAATAATATGAAATGAACTTTACACTTGTACTACCCCTATTGGATGAGTCATGTCCGACCAAGACAATCCATGGGTCAACTTGGGGACCCCATGGAGCCACTTTAGTTGGAAAATGACATTAAAAACTTTTTATTTAATGTTAAAATAAAAATGTCACAAACATGAGTTGTTTTACTAAAACAATTTTTAAATGGGGTTATACAAGGAAGATTTTTGACTATAAATATTAATTGGAAATATTAAAAGATTTCCTACATCATGATATTTTTTTTATAATTTTTAGACATTAAATAAATTAAATTATTTATGACACCATGATGATGCACCGATTACCTCATTATTTAACGATTTAAATAAAATGAAAATATAATGTAAAATATAAGAATTAAACTTGTCAAAAAACTATTGTATGATTACATTTCGAACCCTTATCACCTTATCCTCGAAATATATCATTGTGGGACCTTTAGAATCTGAAAAGCATTTCATAATAAAGTAACATTTCAATCTTTCCAAGAGTGCCCCTCCTCTCCTCTTATAAAAGGCCCCCACCTCTACCACATTATTCACACATTAAAGCCTTTTGGCTTGGCCAACCTCTGACAAAATACTCTCTCAACTTCCCTATCTTGCTACTAGAAGCCTCACTTTGGTGAGAATTCTTCCCAAGGAAGCCTTTGGCTCAAATCAAAAAGAGTTACCCGATTTTAAGGTAATGTCTTCTCTTATGTTATTTTGTATTATTTTTCTTCTCCAACCCCCTAAAATCTTGTTATTCATTTCTTTTGTAACAACACTATTATCCTAAATATACTAGTATGTTGTTATAAGAATTATTCTAGCTACACTTACGCACACTTACATCTAATGGTTAAAGAACATACTGTTTCTGTGGATGGCGAATTTCTGCCTCACGAAACGATGATTGTTCAACACACATATAACACCTTAAAAGGTGGCCATTAAGTTGTCACTATATTTATATATGATATATAATATGTTTATGTTTTACTTAAGCTTATGTATTTTTCATTTATGGCATTCCTTTATGGTTTCCATTATGGGTAAACGTGATATCTTCATTTTAGGAAGTGCGGACTACCGCCCCCTCAAAGTGATTTGAATCATTAATTCCATATGTGGGATGTATAAAGGATGGAGTAAATGGTATTATACATTATATTATATTGTAATTATATTATAACTTTATATAATTATAACTTCATTCCATTAAATATGAAATAGAAATGAAAGTAGCGTTCATGCGTACGTACGGCTTACCGTCTCCATGAACGGTGCATTTCATTTCTTACCTCTAAATGTTATGTAATATTATAAATGAATGTATATAATAGATATATATTATGTATATGATATCTAAATCATGAATATAATTATGGATATAATGGATATTTTACCACATGAACAAATTGTAATTATAAGAAGTTTTTTTTTACTCAAGTACCTAAGATCGACAAAACGACCGTTATTAACTTAAATAATTACATAATGTTCATAACATGGTAATAAGTGATATAAAAGGAATAATGAACTTGAAAAATGTTCTTAAGCAGGTAGAGATTAACTCTAGTTTATTATTCAGGAGGTTAAAGAGTGGTCGAGTCAAGTCGGACACGAGGTAAGGGAACTTCTTAACCCAATTTCCATTCTTTGGGTTAATCTCCTACTTTCAAATTATGTCTTGATATTATCTTGTATTTATACATTATTTATGTGTACATATAGTGAATACACATAATAGATATATTTTATTTAAAAATGATCTTTGTAAGGACTTCATCTCAATCTCCTTTCATTGAGTCATATTTGGTTTTATACAAAAATTTCTTTTATACGGTGTATAAACCCCTTTGACTTTTACATTTATTCAAAAGGAATATTTTTATACGAAGTGTTTTACTAAACAACAAAAAGGAATGTTTTTCTTGTCGTACGTATGCGGCGACAACGACTTCTTCGCCGCTGTGACCATTATTTTAGTTTTGGCTTCCTCTACAAGTCATAACTTTTTTAAAAATGAAAAATAAATAAAAAGTTTTAATTTTATTTTATTTTGGTATTGAAAATGGTTTTGAAAGTGTTTTTTTTATTACATAAATGTGTTGTATTGATATCTTGTGATTGAAATGTGGAAATGTTATGTTTCCTTTTTACATGTTTTACGTGATACGATTATGTTATGGTTTATGATATGTTTAAACCTGTTCATATGAGGAATGCATTGGACTTAATAAGTGACGGGTGGAGCCCGCTATAGCTCCTCGATGCATCGGCAGGTCTCATGAGACAAACTAGTGTCTTGGCATGAGGCCTTGACAAAATCTTATTTGTAGTCTTGGCACGAGACCTTGGCTATGTGGTTATGATAGTGTGGCATTATGCATTCCATCATTATGAAAGTGGTTATTGATATTGCATGTGATTATTTGACTAGTAGAATATCCATGTGAATAAGTAAATGGAATTATTTAATTTTATTTTTTCCATATTATGCTTAAGTTCGAGTTTAAAAAGGCTTTTGTTTTAGTTATAAATTGCCTTAAATTTTAATGCTTATTTATGAAAGATTCCTCAATATTATTATCCTTACTGAGCATCTGAGCTCACCCCTTTCTGTGTTTTAATATTTTCCAGGATGTGAAGAAGTATTTTATGAATGACCTACAGGGATAGTCAGAAGAGGATATGAGTGTGGACTATGGAGACTTTGTTTTTGTAGTTTTTCACTTTATGATGTAATGTAACATTTATGAATGTATCTAGTGTTTCCAAGGTTACTAAACTAATCGGTCTTTCGAGACTTGATCTTTTGTGATCATGCCAATGTTACGCAATAATGCACCGACTCTGGGTAACTGGGGTCGGGGCGTTACAGTTGGTATCAGAGGCAATTTATTACTAACCTTGGAAGCTAGATTTAGATAAACTCTGATTAGAGCACATAGCCCAAATATAGACTTTGAGGATTAGTATAGAATAACTTCCTAGAATTTTGCTATTATAGAGATTTTGTGAGTTTTCCGAGCAATACATCCCTATCTGGATACGAGTAGGTAGAGGCGGATTTGGCACAGATGTACCTAGGGGTAAAACCTGAAAACACCACTTTGAGCTAGACTCGAATGGGAACTGGTGCACGATAAAGGGCCTTGCTGCACTCTTGGTTACGACACTCCCAGGGGATATGGTTATGATAATTCTCATTTTCTTTACAAATCATTATGAAGGGTTTATGAGTATATACTTCCTCAAAGAAAACATTTCTTTTTATTATTATGGATTATATCCATAAATAGTTCAATTTATGTTAAGTGTTTTACAAGTATGGAATTATGTATTTTAATTCATAAACTAATCTAGTTTATGCCATTGTTTAGAAATGGTTCCTAGTGGGAGGAATGGAAACCGTATCAATGCACGCACTCCGTGTAGGGATTTCCCTCCTGCTCAAGATAATTATTGTAAATCTGGAGATACAACTGGTGCTGATCAACTTATTACCATATTGGGACAACTCACTCAGTTTATGAATAATAACCTTACTTGTATGGAGCACCCTGATCCGCAACGTGGAGGATCAATGTTAGACCGCTCATGAGGCAACAACCACAAACATTTAATGGGGGTACAAATCCATTAGTAGATGAGCAATTGATAAACTCCTTAGAGAAAATATTCCACGCCTTGGGGAGTAGCGAAAGGGAGAAGGTTGTCATGGCAGTCTACCGCCTCACTGGAGATGCCGATCAATGGTGGTCGTTGATTCAAAACACAAAGGTAGATGATGAAATATCAAATATGGAATGGAGGGAGTTCAAAGATATTTTCTTAGAAAAATACTTTCCTCGTGACCATCGAGCAGATATGGAAAGGCAATTTCTGAGTCTGAGACAAAAGGAGGATGAGAATGTCATAAAGTATGAGGCTAACTTTACAAGGTTATCAAGACAGGCTGCAGATTATATATGTAACCCAAGAAGTAATGTCGATCTTTTCTTTGATGGGTTAAAACCGTTTCTCCATCGAGCATTAGTATCACAATCTTTCTCAACATACGAAAATATATAGTCTCGTGTGCTATCAAGACAGAAAAGGAATTCTCTAAATCTTATGACAATAAAGTAAAGCAAGAGAAGAAGAGAACAGTGGAACAAGAGACTGATAAAGGGAAAATGGGAAAGAAGGATTTTCCATTATGCGGTAATTTTGGGAAGAATCACCCTGGTACTTTCCTAAAAGGAATGGGAGTTTGTTATAAATGTGGAGAAAAAGGTCACCAGGCTCGTGATTGCAAGGGAAAGAAAGAGGCTATCAATGTTGAATGCTACAATTGTAGGGAAATGGGGCATTATGCAAATGAATGTCCTAAGCTTCAGGAAAACATACCTCATAAAAGGCCAAGGGATCAAGGACAATCATATGTTGTTACTACAGTTGAAGTGGAATAATTAATGTATTGGTGCTTTTGGACTCAAGGATTATATTATGGTTATAAGAATAATGTGATATATATAAGGATTGTACTGCAGTAATTTTTTTTTTCATTAAGGTTTTAATATGATTAAGGTAATCATATTTTTAGTATGTGACAATAAGAGAAACTTTACTTTGTTTGGGGAATCTGATGTTACAATTGATTTTGGAATTTTGAGACCTTTTAGAGAAAGTCTGGACAGAGGTATTTTGGATAACTATAAAGGTTGTAATGGATTAAGTTGAACTTTGGATAGTATTGTTTAAGGTTAAAACACTTATGAATATTATTTTTGGAATATTATAATACTATAGTTTTAGAAAAAGGACAACTTGCAGGTTGGGGGATAACCCGTCGCATCGGACAAAGCAGTAGGAATTGAACCCACAACCATAGTGTGAGAGGCCTTTATTACCTACCACTAGCCTACAGGAAGTCCCTAGTTATTACAAAATAGTTTTCCTAATCTAAATGGTATGTTCTAATATTTTGAACCTTGTACAATTAGGATAAATATAATATTTTTGAGTTCTATTATCTTTTGGAGTGAAAGATGAGTTTGTGGTAGAAATTAGTTGAAGGTTGAAACTCTACTTGTCAAGCATAAATATATATATACCTATCTCTTATTCTATGAATAAATTAATTCTTAAACTTTAGTAAAGAGATATTAAAACAAAAAAATGTGTTATCCTAATACCTTATGTCTTGTTGAATTGATAATATTTTAAATCAACATAGATTGAAGGCTTTGAGGCCCTCAATTTTACACTTGTTTGTGATTGATGACCTCAATCACTCCCTACAAATATTTACGTTTTTCATCCAATTATATGTCTCTAATTTCCACCAATGTTCTCCTTATTGAGATCATAATTTGGTGGTGACTTTTTCATTTCCCTTTCCCTCTTATTAAGGCTAAATTTTATTAACCTTATTTCCGATGTGGGTTTTCCACAAAGGTATTTTCTATTTTCAACCTTTTATTTTCAAAGAAAATTTTCAAATTGCGAGGACGCAATTTATTTAAGGAGGAGAGAATGTAACACCCCAAGCTTTCACGATACGCTTCTCTTTCAATAATGCAATAGCTTGCATTGTACGCAAGTTCGAGATTCTAACACACTGCGACCAATCAAAGTAGTAGTTATGAATAGTAATAACCACTTTTTGAAATTATATAAATTTTATATTTCAGAATGGACTTCATTTTTGGATTTGGAATATCAAAATTAGCCTATGTTTAATTTTTGGTATTTTTCTGAGAACTTCCAATTATTTATGAATAGTGAAAAATACTTAAAAACAACTTTTTTAATCAAAATAATTTATAGTGATAAATTATACTATTGAGTGGTTTTAAAGTGTAATTAGAATATATTTTTACCATTTTATCCAATGGTGGTCATTATAATTAATTTCACTTTGAAATTGGACATAAACAATTGTCAATCTTTTGATATATATTGTTTCTTAAAAACACGCTATTTATTATGACAGCAGAAATTAATTATAAAATTAATTAATGAAACTTATATGTTTGGAATTTTCTAAAATATGAATCATTTTTGAATTCGGAATATCAATTATATCTTAGGGTGAAATTTTGGCATTGTTCTGAAAAACTTCAATTTTTGATGAATAGTGAAACCACTAAGTGGTAGTTAAAAAACTGATTTTTCGTTTAAATGAAACATTGCCACTAGGGTTTCCCATCGTTTCTTCTTCCCCTTCCCCCTCCGTCCCAGTTCGACTCGTGGCTCCTCTGGTTTCAGCTCATCGTGGGTGTGGTCTGGCTTCGGTGGGGTGCGTCTGCATCCGGTGGGTTTGGTCTCCGGCTCATGCTCCTAGCGACGTCGCTCGGCTCGGTGTGTCGCTCCCAAGGATGAGGTTCTCAGACGTTCGTCCCGGCGTGCTGTTGACGGTGTGGATCGGCACGGTCTCATTTCGGAGTGTCTCAGAATTTCGGTGCCGGCGGTGGATCCAGTTCGTTGAGTTCATCACGACCTAGCCACGCTTACGGCGGGTTCCTATGTGGCTCGGCGTCTGTTCTGCGGTTCCGGAAGGGGGAGGCTTTTGGCTTCGGATTCTGTGATTTTTTGTAGGTTTTTCGTTTTGGTTTCTGGATTTTTCCGGTGATTCTGGATATCATCGATTGGATGTGAATCGGTTCGGTTTTCTGGTGTGGTGCGACGGTTTCGGCGATAATGGATTCAACGTTGATGAGTATCTATGATGATGAATTTGGCGTCGTTTTTCCTCGAAGGCGCAAGGCTGGAGGAGTGCTTCTAGAATTTGTTTTGAAATTTTAATGCGGAACTTCTGAATTTTCTGCGGATCATGGTGCTTGATTCTCTTCCGTGATTTGTTTTTTCTTTTTCGAGATTTGTTTTCGGGAAGATCTCTGGAATGAAGTCGCGGTTGCAGTAATTGCAGTGAAGATATGCTGTTGAAATCTGGAAGTTTTGATGTTTTTGTTTGATGAAGATGATGAACTGCTGGTTGAAGTGTTGAATCAGCAGTATGGGTCTTTGGTTTTGTGTGTAATGGTTTGGTTTGTAATTGGATATGTTTGGTGGGGACTTCTCATTGGGTTTGGGCAAGATGTTGGCCCTCATCCATCTCCTTATTTACTGCACTTTTTATTTCTTTTAATAAATGGTCAGAGGTTATTCCTCTGACTGAACTTTCCTGGTAATGTTATAATAATATGAAATGAACTTTACACTTGTCCTAACTCTATTGGATGAGTCATGGCCGACCAAGACAATCCATGGGTCAACTTGGGGACCCCATGGAGCCACTTTGGTAGGAAAATGACATTAAAAACTTTTTATTTAATGTTAAAATAAAAATGTCACAAACATGAGTTGTTTTACTAAAATAGTTTTTAAATGGGGTTATACAAGTCATATTTTTTACTATAAATATTCATTGGAAAGATAAAAAGATTTCCTATATCATGAAATTTTTTAATAATTTTTAGACATTAAATAAATTAAATTATTTATGACACCATGATGATGCAACGATTACCTCATTATTTAACGATTTAAATAAAATGAAAAGATAATGTAAAATCTAAGACTTACACTTGTCAAAAACCTATTGGATGAGTATATTTAGAACCCTTATCACATTATCCTCGAAATATATCATTGTGGGACCTTTAGAATCCTAAAAGCATTTCATAATAAAGTAACATTTCAATCTTTCCAAGAGTGCCCCTCCTCTCCTCTTATAAAAGGCCCTCACCTCTACCACCTTATTCACACATTCAAGCCTTTTGGCTCGGACAAACTCTGCCCAAATACTCTCTAAACTTCCCTATCTTTCTCCTAGAAGCCTCACTTTGGGCATAATTCTTCCCAAGGAAGCCTTTGGATCAAATCAAAAAGAGTTACCCGATTTTAAGGTAATGTCTTCTCTTATGTTATTTTGTATTATTTTGCTTCTCCAACCCCCTAAACTCTTGTTATTCATTTATTTTGTAACAAAAAAAGTATACTAAATATACTAGTATGTTTTTATAAGAATTATTCTAGCTAAACTTACGCACACTTACATCTAATGGTTAAAGAACATACTGTTTCTATGGATGGTGAATTTATGCCTCACGAAACGATGATTGTTCAACACTCATATAACACCTTCAAAGGTGGCCATTAAGATGTCACTATATTTATATATGATACATAATATGTTTATGTTTTACTTAAGATTTTTTATTTTTCATTTATGGCATACCTTTATGGTTTCCATTATGGGTAAACGTGATATCTTCATTTTAGGAAGTGCGGACTACCGCCCCCTCAAAGTGATTTGAATCGTTAATGAAATATGTGGGATGTATAAAGGATGGAGTAAATGGTATTATACATTATATTATATTGTAATTATATTATAACTTTTTATAATTATAACTTCATTCCATTAAATACGAAATAGAAATGAAAGTAGCGTTCATGCGTACGTACGGCTTACCGTCTCCATGAACGGTGCATTTCATTTCTTACCTCTAAATGTTATGTAATATTATAAATGAATGTATATAATAGATATATATTATGTATATGATATATACATCATTAATATAATTATGGATATAATGGATATTTTACCACATGAACAAAGTGTAATTATAAGAAGTTTTTTTTTGACTCAAGTACCTAAGATTGACAAAACGACCGTTATTAACTTAAATAATTACATAATGTTAATAACATGGTAATAAGTGATATAAAAGAAATAATGAACTTGAAAAAGGTTCTTAAGCAGTTAGAGATTAACTCTAGTTTATTATTCAGGAGGTTAAAGAGTGGTCGAGTAAAGTCGGACACGAGGTAAGGGAACTTCTTAACCCAATTTCTATTCTTTGGGTTAATCTCCTACTTTCAAATTATGTCTTGATATTATCTTGTATTTATACATTATTTATGTGTACATATAGTGAATAAAAATAATAGATACATTTTATTTAAAAATGATATTTGTAAGTACTTCATCTCAATCTTCTTTCATTGAGGCATATTTGGTTTTATACACAAATTTCTTTTATACGGTGTATAAATCCTTTTGACTTTTACATTTATTCAAAAGGAATCTTTTTACACGAAGCGTTTTACTAAATGACAAAAAGGAATGTTTTTCTTGTCGTACGTATGCGGCTACAACAACTTCTCCACCTCCATGACCATTATTTAAGTTTCGGCTTCCTCTACAAGCTATAACTTTTTTTTAAATGAAAAATAAATAAAAAGTTTTAATTTTCTTTTATTTTGGTATTGAAAATGGCTTTGAAAGTGTTTTTTTTATTATATCAATGTGTTGTATTGATATCTTGTGATTGAAATGTGGAAATTTTATGTTTCCTTTATGCATGTTTTACGTGATACGATTATGTTATGGTTTATGATATGTTTAAACCTGTTCATATGAGGAATGCATTGGACTTAATAAGTGAAGGGTGGAGCCCGCTATAGCTCCTCGATGCATCGGAAGATCTCATGAGACAAACTAGTGTCTTGGAATGAGGCCTTGACAAAATCTTATTTGTAGTCTTGGCACGAGGCCTTGGCTATGTGGTTATGATAGTCTGGAATTATGCATTCCATCATTATGAAAGTGGTTATTGATATTGCATGTGATTATTCGACTAGTAGAATATCCATGTGAATAAGTAAATGGCATTATTTAATTTTATTTTTTCCATATTATGCTGAAGTTCAAGTTTAAAAAGGCTTTTGTTTTAGTTATACATTGCCTTAAATTTTAATGTTTATTTATGAAAGCTTCCGCAATATTGTTATCCTTACTGAGCATCTGAGCTCACCCCTTTCTGTGTTTTAATATTTTCCAGGATGTGAAGAAGTATTTTATGAATGACCTGCAGGGATAGTCAGAAGAGGATATGAGTGTGGACTATGGAGACTTTGTTATTTTAGTTTTTCACTTTATGATGTAATGTAACATTTATGAATGTATCTAGTGTTTCCAATGCTACTAAACTAATTGGTCTTTCGAGACTTGATCTTTTGTGATCATGCCAATGTTACGCAATAATGTACCGACTCTGGGTAACTGGGGTCGGAGCGTTACATCTATCACAACAGCATGCATATCTAGAACAACATCTATCACAATAGCATGCAATCGCTAATTCACCCTAAATGGATTGGAAAAAATGTATGACATGTGATTCCTAGCAAATTCCTATATGATGCATGAGATGTCATACCCTCATCTCATCGGGTTGCAACAGAAATAGAACCTCAATAATATCAACAATAACAAAACAAAACATGTGAATCACCCAATGGTGAAATCAAATCAACTGTAAATTTGAAAACCTATAAAATTTCAATAAACAAGGTAAATTGGATTTTCCCTGTACATGGGTTAGATACTCCCGGGCATAGCTTATTACCAAGTACCTATTTCCATCCTATCCCTGACTATAGACTCCAAATAGTAAGTCAAGAAGAAAATAATTCCTTTGATACCACTTTGTAACATCCCAGTTCCGGAAGTCACCCACAGACGCCCCATACATGGTTGGTCACATGGCCTCAAGCGCATTTCCCTAAATGCTAGAGGCTACTGACTAGCCACTACAACAAAATCAGCACTTAGCGGCGGTTTTTTTCCCATTTAGCGACGGTTTAAACCGCCGCTAAACTTGGCATCGGCAATCTTTTAGCGACGGTTTTTTCTATTTCGCGGCGGTTTAAAAAAGGTGTCGTAGATGCCTCATTTCCCGGCGGTTTCTCTCCATTTAGTGGCGGTTTTATGGGTATGCCACACTTTTTTATTCGCGGCGGTTTTAACCGCCGTAAAATTATTCCGTTTGATGCGCCTATTTTGCGGCGGTAAAAACCGCCGCTAAATATAAACGTAATATATTTAGCGGCGGTTTTAACTGCCACTAAATGCTGCCCAGCAAGGCATTTAGCGGCGGTTAAAACCGCCGCTAAATGCTGAACTGGAAAAAAAATAATTTTGGTTCTACTACACCACTTCCCTAAAAAATAAATCAAACCAGAATATAGAGATCACCTAAGTTTCATAGGGATCTCGACCCCCTTCTTGGTAGTGTAGGATAGCGGTATAATAAATAGAGAAACAACATACAATAATTAAATCAACAATAAATGAAAGACAAAGCATTGGATGAATAATATAAACTAAATATAAAAGGCCAATGACAATTTATAACCATGAATTCATGTCCAGATGAAGATAAAAAACTAAAAAATAGTATACATATAGAAGGTAGCATGATACACATTAGTACATGAATAAATAAAATAACTAAAATCCCTAAGGGAAGAAATCTAAGAAACATACATCCACCCTGAAAATAGGGGAAAAGATATTGTACCTTGATAAATTAGGGATCGATGGTGATAAAATCTGATGATGGATGAAGGAGAACCATCAAATCCTAATGGAGGGAGGTGGAGAAACCCATAGAGGAGGGAGCTGTGAATACTGGAGAAGAAGGAGGAGGAAAGAAAGGGAGTTAAAACATTTAACCTATTAATGGAAAAATGGTAATTTCACCCTTAAGAATAGTTCACATGGTTTGGCTATATGAATTTCCAAACTGTACACCAACCGTGAGACTCCCACTACTTAGGAATCCTACCTCACATGGTTTCCCCACATATTTTACCCTAACCATGTGAAAAATGTGTAATGAATTGTGTGATAATAATGCCTAAGTGGCACTAACCATGTGAGCTAGGAACACAGTTTCGAAAACTGTGTGCAGCCCGTGTGGGGCACTTCTTCTCACCTACTCCAGCCGCATGGTTTTCTACTACAGGTTTGCACAGTTTTAGACAAACAGTGTGCACCTATCATACCACCCAAACTTGATATTTTTGGTTCTTACCTAGGCCCGTTCAACTAGATAAATGATCACATCGTCATCCCTTTAAGCATCCAACCGATGGTGCTCCCAGCTATAGGTTTTAACATTAACAGAAAATTATGAACCATAGTATTCTCCACCATTGTAATTTCCTATAAAGAATATCCAAAGATTTCCAATGATAATATTGGAATTTTTCCTCTAATTGGGAAATCCTAAATACTTCTGAGGCTATAATAGGGACCTTACTATAAAGAAACAGTCAAATGCCAATCAGCCTAACTGAAACTAGTCATGCAATCTTTCTCAGAAGACATTTTCGACCCTTTCATGACACCCACATTAGCCTAGTGACATGATTTAAATGGATACTTTCACCTATATACATCTAAGAAGAAGTATAATAATTCAATCCACTTTCAGCTAACCATTCCCAAGATACTCAGCTTAGATGACTCACATATCACAACCTGAACCACAATTCCTTCCTCTATGAAATCCCGTGTTTACCACAAGCACATTCACATAAGCCCATACCTGACTTTCAATGAAATTTCTTAGTCATTCCATCACCTAACCATTTAATACATTGTTCCCCAGCATGAACAAGGGTGGAACCTAGATCCATCCCACTATAATCATTACCCTTTAAACATCACCTTTGAGTCCGACGATAAGTTTGGGATAAAATAAGATCATCAAGTTAGATTCCAAGTAACTATCCCTAGGTAGTCCATACTCCAAGTTTACAAGTGAGATATTGGTAAAAGACCAAAACATCTACATAAGATCATTGACTGAGCCTAGAATGACATTCATCTAGTGATCAAGTCAAAGGAAACGGTTGGTGCCCAAAAGTTTGTCCAAGGCATTCCTACACAGGAACTCAGGTATCACACAAGAACTAACCATGCCTCAATAAAAACCATGCATCCAGCATGAAACATTGATAAAACCTATTTATTAAAAAAGAATAACACTTGATAGCTTTAGCTCAGTATATAACCGATGCTCTCTTAGTGCATCGAGGATGACGTAAAGATAGGGGACATGCTCGTTGCTAAGCAAGAGTACACTAAGAGAGTATAAATATTATCAGAAGATTGGAGACACTTCCATCACCTCTAAGACACTTCCATCACTTCTACTACATAGAAGGACATTTTTACTATATTTGACACGATGTTCCCCAAATTAGGAGTGTCCTAGTCATGAAAAGAAGAGATAGACCAACTTCTCATAAGAGAACTAGGTTAGATTCACCTTAATCGCACATGTGACACTTATCTGATTCACACTCACAAACTCCATAACATTTTTCATAAAAGATGAAACCAACCCGACCAGCGTGTCAGAACACCCAATCCATTTATGAATCGAGCTTACACAATGGGGCTACCCGAATGCTGCTATATAGTAGAAATGGTATTAATATGGGTTACATATATGGAAATGTTTGGTGGCAACCATGTGCCATAAATGTTACATATACAAACCAACCGTTATCATACTTGTTTAACACATCAACAATACTATTACTCATCATCTGATGCTGCATCGTCACCCTCTCCACCTTCATCTCCACCACCTGCTTCCACCTATAAGAACATTATATTGAAAATTAAATATTGTTGCATATTTATAATAAAACTTAAAACCAATAAAAGTTTGAAAAATAAATGATTTTGATTTTTTTGTGATTTACCTACTCACCACTACCCGATGCACTACCACCGGGGGCATATCTGCTCATATACTGATGTATTTCAAGAAACTCTTTCTGCAAACTAGATATTTGATCCCCCTGCTGGTGAACTGTGTTTTGTAGAGAAGACATCTCCCTCTGAGCATCTTCAGGTATGAAATGACTATAAGCAGGAGTAGATGTAGCCGAAATCCCTGATGGCATGCGAAAGACCTCAGATGGTATAGGTCCCAAACCCATCCCGCGCACTCTACCAGGATGCTCCTTCCCAAGGACTTTACCAACCGGGTCATCCTGGGAGACTGAGTAGGATTTCCCAGGATTGGCATCCCATATTTCTTTAATTTTTACCTATAAATAAAATATCAATATATATTAACACAGTAAAAACTGATAATAAGTTATTATAATAAATAATTGACTGCATACCCCAACTTCTCTGGCAGGTTCATTAACAAAACTTCCATCTGTTTTTTTATGAACATCCAGCCACAGTTCTTTTCGGGATGCGTCATGCAATAAACTCTGTGACTACATTAAAAAAAGATAAATAAACAATTAAATATGTTAAATAGATAATATTATCTTATAAATATTTAAACTAATTAAAAGATTACCAATGACATTCAGCTTCTTGAAAAGCTTTTTGAACCCACAGTGTGCGGGATGACCTGCTTTGCCCGGTTTGAAGCATTCTGTCTTGAGAGATCCTGAAATAAATAAAATTCAATTTAACAGTATTGTATTCAATGTCTATCTCCTCTTCATGTACATTTATAAATTTAAAATGAGGATAATATAATAATATATATTTCAATATCATCCGCTTCTCATCACGATGTCTATCGACAAAAACCTTCCACTGTTCTTTCGGTACCCCACTGGGTAGCTTCTCATACATCTGCTGCAAGTTCAACAAAGTATCGTTGACATCACACCACAACCTCCATTTGAAATCTTTCCATTTTTTTCCAAGATTTTTCAATGTCCACTTCCGTTCTATCACATCAGCAACAGTAAAGTGGAAGAACATCTGTATACAGAAATTCATTTTGAATATATTAGTAATATGACATTCAATTAAACCATAAAGTAATAAAATTACCTTTATCTGAGAATCGTAAACTTCATTTTTCCAGTTTGGAGGCATATGCCTCCAATCATCATATGAAATAGGCAGGGAAATGGGCTCCGCTACCAGTTGACCTATAATCTGACCAAGTAAACCTGCGGCGTCATCCGTCGGGACCCCATAAGAATCAAATGGCACCACTATCTTCTCACCATGCATGTTCCAAACATCAGAACTTTTTATGTGTTTTTCCACGGTTGCATTGTTTTCATCTGCAATGAGCAGACAATTACTATAAACAAAATGAAATAAATTTATTTAATTAAAATTTGTACCTATGACTGTGACCCTCTAGAATGTCTGTGATGAACTGGAAGGGGCGTGTCGCTGCCCCACTATTGAGGCTTCTGTAGGAGGAGGCGATGACTCATCCTCTAATGAGGCATCCACTGATGGTGTCAAAGATGGTGCAGGGGGAGATGATGCAGGGATGTAGGCAGCTGCTGCCTCAGATGTCGTGGGGACAGACGGATCGTCATCTGTCGCAGAAGTAGAAGGAATGGTGTACCGATTCTTCCTTGGCATTCCTGTCATTTAATAAAATAAAATTAAGTTCATAATATATATTTCAAAAAAAATATACAGAAAAAAAAATTAAAAATGATAATAGATGCCCAGTACTAACAAACAAAATATATATAACAATGATAATGAATGACTACAGAAATGAAACAAGTGGTTGCTGAATGAATAAATAATTGTACATACAATCATTTTCCCCTTCAATCATATCGGTTTCCTGCTCCATTTCTTCATCCACTTCATTCATCCTTGCTAGACTAATATTTTCAATATCATGATGGACAAATAATTCTGCTTCCTGTTGTTGATGAAATTCAATTGTAGAGGTCAAATATTCCACTTCATCACCCATATCATACAAATCTCTTTGTATTACGTGAGTAACTACACTCCACCCTTCATCCACAACATCATTCACATAATATACCATTTTTTCCTGCGATGCTAAGATATATGGATCATGCAGTTCACGATGACCAACATCCATCAAGCGAGAGAAGTCTACAGAAGTAAATTGCAAGGAATCTCTTTTAACACCTCTGATAATATCGACCTATTTTCATTTGAATAAAACAACAGAAAAATGCCCGTGGTAGTTTAATTCAATAATATAATGCAGCTTTCCATAGTATTCAACTTCAACAAATGTAAATATACCACTATTCTGTGTTTTCAAACCCACTTCTCGATCGACTGTACGAAATCTAAAACCATTCACATTATAAGCGCCGAACTTTCTAACTTGTTTTATAGGCCCTCTAGCAAGAAACTTCAAATCTTATGACAAGTCTGCTCGAGTATCAGTATTCATGATCTGAAAAAAAAATAGATTTTCAAATTGTATGTGTCAAACTAATATTCATATTTATTGCAATATTTATAAACTTACACGTCGTGCAAACCATTCTACCAGCTCTTTATTCACAGCTTTCGTTATATCTTTTTCATTTCGTGTTAGACCTCTCATTCGTCTCTTTGTTTGTATCCTCAACTCTTCAATAAATGGATCTGCAATTTCACTATTCAGCAGCACATATCTATGTGCCTATAATAATTCCAATTCTGTTAGTGTCGTGTATGAGGTCCTCCCAACTGATCGGCCAATAGCAGGAAATATTTTTGATTTCTGATGCATTTCAGAATGATTTGATGTGTCGTCAACACGTCCAACTCGATTAAATCTTGTCTCAATATCATCCAAATATCTGGAAAAAAAGGTGAGACACTCCTCGGCCAAATAGCCTTCAGCAATAGAGCCTTCTGGTTGAGCTTTATTTCTCACGTATGCTTTCAAATGCCCAAGATATCTGTGAAAAAAATAATAATATTATGCATTTATTTAAATGCCAAAAATTGTTTACTTAACTGGAAACATATAAATAAAATACCTCTCAATTGGATACATCCATCGATAATGAACGGGGCCTCCTAATTTAGCTTCGTCAACCAAATTCACAGTTAAATGCATCATGACAGTAAAAAACGATGGAGGAATGATCATCTCCATTGCACAAAGGGTCAATACAAACCTCTCCTGTAGGTTGTCAAGATGAAATGGATGTAGAGCTTTCTCACATAATTTCCTGAAAAATGTGCAGAATTGGAGTACAACAGCAGTAACTTTTTTAGGTAATAATGTACGCAATGCCAATGGTAGTAACTGTTGTAACAAAATATGTGAATCGTGACTTTTCAATCCATATAACTTATGATTCTTCAAGTCAACACACCTCGAGATATTACTCGAATACCCATCAGATACCTTCACATTCTTTAAAATTTGAAGGAACGTATCTTTATCCCTATTTTTCATTGAAAAAATGGCCGGAGCATACTTTTCATTCTCATCTGGCCAGAGATCACGTTTTATGTTCATTACTTGTAAGTCTTTGCGAGCATTGATATGATCCTTCGACTTTCCATGCTCATTAAGTAATGTGAAAATCAAATTATCACATACATTCTTCTCAATATGCATCACATCAAGATTGTGGCACAAAGAATTAAATTCCCAATACGGAAGTTTTAAGAATATACTTTTTTTCTTCCATTATTGCGTTCTGATTTCACTTGACGATGCACTTCACACTCATTTTCCGCTATCATTCAAATGATGAACCTTCCCAAATTCTGTTTTAACATTTTCAAGCTGTGTCAATATTTCAGAACCGGTTAATAACTTTGGAGGTCGTCTATGATCAATGGAACCATTAAATTTTGATTTGTTCAGCCGAAATCTATGAGATGCATCAAGAAATCTTCGATGGCACAAGAAGCACCATTTTCTACTGTGAGGTAGCCGTTTGGGCTTGAAATCAAAGTTACAAACGGGACAAGCCAAACCCGTATAAGTGTTCCAACCAGATAAATTCCCAACCCAGGGAAGTCACTAATGGTCCACATTAAAGCAGCATGCATTTTGAACATTGTTTTAGAAGAAACATCAAATGTCTCAACGTCGTTGCTCCATAACTCCTGTAATTCTTCAATAAAAGGCTGCAGATATACATCAATATCATTTCCAGGCATTTGTTTTCTAGGAATAATCATCGAAATGATAAAAGATGTTTGTTGCATACACATCCACGGAGGCAGATTATAAGGGATCAAAACAACTGGCCAAATGTTATAACTCGTACTCAAAGTCCCAAATGGGTTGAATCCATCGGCAGCCAATCCCAATCGAACATTCCTAGGATCAGCTGAGAAATCTGGATGTAATGAATCAAATGTCTTCCACGATTGGGAATCTCGTGGATGTCTCATTAACCCATCATTGTTATTATCTACAGCATGCCACTTCATGTGTTCGGCGGTTTTTGATGACATGAATAATCTTTTCAATCGAGGCTTCAAAGTAAAGTAACGCAAAACTTTTGCAGGTGTGTTCCTTTTCTTCTTCTCCATGAAATTATGTTCAGTCATACTTCCAACATTACCCTTTGACTTCCATCTAGAAGAAGAACATTTCTTACAATTCTGTCTACTTGAATCCTCTCCCCAGTAAAGCATACAATCATTGGGACACGCATGTATTTTTGTATAATTCAGACCAAGCTTGTTTACAACTTTTTTCATCTCATAAAACGATTCTGGGATTTTTGCTTCAGGAAATGCATCATGAATCAATTCCAATAACATAGACATTTCCTTATTTGTAATTCCACAAAGTCATTTGATATTGTACAACTTCAGCAGAAATGAAAGCTTTGAATATTTCAAACACCCACTATACAACTCGTGATTTCCATCATCAATTAAATCATGAAACGCATTTTCCTCACTGAAGTTTTCCCTTACATTTGGCTCCACAGAATCAAGAGGAGGATCCAATGATATGTTACAATCTTGATCTTCTTGTGTTACAGTCTCAAAAACATCACTTGTCATGTTGCAATTTGTAGCATCATCTTCTGGTTGTTCTGATATGTTTTGATGCTCATAGTGGTGTCTTGCAGTGTCGAATGCATCATTTATGAGGTTTTGCATTTCATTTTCCATTGGAGACAAACTTGGGACCTCATTCTGTGGATTAACATCAGTCCTCAATATTTCTGTATTGTTTGATTCTCCATGCCAAATCCAACACAAATATTGATCAGGGAATTGCTTCAGTATTAAATGTTCATAAACTTCATCCCTCTTCAAACATGTTCTAAATTTACATTTAGGACATGGACATATTATTCTCCCTTCAACGGATCGATTAGAAATTGCAAAATCTAAAAACTCATTCAAACCCTTAACATATTGAGGTGTGTTCCTCGGTAATGTGATCCAGCTTTTATCCATGTATATCATAATGTGCCTACACAAAAATATACGATAGTGTAAGATTACAAAAACATAATATAATAAAGATGAACCATTGATCATAAAGTATTCATAATATAATAAAGATGATTCATTGATCACATTTACCACTTCAGACCAACAGAACAAGTCTGGTTCATAGGAGACAGCGTCAACACCTCATTGAGGAGCAATAAGAATATCGAGCTACACACTTATCATAACACCATCGATCACACATTTATGTTGCCTCAAGAAACACCCCATTGATGTGTGATCGAAACTGATCATAATGAATTTTAAACCTGAGACATTATGTGATTGTTTAGGCTTGACCTTAGATGTCCTCCAAGAGGAATGATGTTTCTCAATGGTTTCATACACAACCAACTATAAAGAGGGCCACTATGTTCACTTTATTCATTGAAGTGTCACCTCTCTAGGTTTGAGTATTACAAGTCAGACATTTATAATCATGTCTTCAATCATCGACATATAAAGAACCAGTTTTTTATTCAAGGGTTGTCTTAGACATTGAAACATTATTAATCTCATTTATAAGAATTTTATTTTAATAAAAAAATTAATTTTTTAAAAGGGTTTGATCACTATAGTGGTGAGAATGTAAAACACATACATACATCAAATTCATAAACACATGGGAAATGCAGAAGGACTACTCACATCAATTCTATTTTTTTCGCTTTTTAAGAACAACCCTATAACTCTTGTCTATGGTTTTTTAAATCTGAAATCATATCTTTAGTACCTATCTCAAGGCACAACACCAAATACATAATTATATACAATTTATAGTTAATTATATAATTTTATTATAAAAATTATAATTTATTTCAATTAAAACCAACAAGGAATAATTGCCTAAAAATCACCAGCCCACCTCATCACAACTATATAATAACCAACCACTTATGTATTATTTGTGGTGAACTCCAACCTTTATCCCAAAAAAAATACCTATGAAGTTGAACCAAGTCAATCAACAAATTAACTTAACTTAATCTAATTTTAATTAAAACTATTTAAAAATTATAAATGGTGATGTACCTCTAACCCAATGACATGTTACAGCATGAGATAATAATGTTGGGACATCTCATATCAGTTTTGAGAAAAATAATTATCAGATCAGATGATTTATACAATGATCCATTGTAAATAATCTCCAAAATCTAACCAAAAAATCCAAAAATAAATGAAGAACAATGTAAAGGTAACATCAAATGTAGTCATACATAATGGAAATAATACTACATGTTTGACCCCAACCATGGCCATGAATGATGTTGAAGAGGAATTTATCCAAGGTTGATGCAAGTAGTTTATAATCAAATGATGTCCTATTTGACATTAGCATCACCTTTTTGATGTGTTGGTTACATATACTTCTTCCTAACCATATAATTTATTCCCCTTCCCCTTCTCTATCTATCTGCCTCTCCCAAAAACAATGTCTACATCATAGGAATATATGTTGGTATTTTGAAATATTTAAGTCATGTAGTTGTTGATAAGGTGGCATGTATATTTTTCATAATTGAAATAATTTTTTAGATATTTCATTATTTTGATGACCCATGTGTTTTTATTTCCCATTATGGTTTTTTGAGACTCGACGCAGTAATGACCTCCTCACGGTGGAAGACTAGGCCACCAAAACCCAATTCTTTCCACCATAGGCTATTTTTTAAAGATAAGTGATGAGAATGAATAATTATAATAGTAGGCCTCTTCATAATGTATATGTAGGCATGCACCCAACCATATATACGAATATGTTCATAATAATAAAAATAAGAGAAAATAAACTAAATATTTACATTCTATCATGTTATTTACTTTAGAGAATAAAAAATAGTACAATAGGTAATATGAAAACAAATGGAAAAAATATACACCTAATAGGGAAATATTACATATCCTGACAATAATATGAAACGAATGAATTATAGAGAGATCGACTATTGTTCTATAATCACTGACCACCATGTAAGGTCAAATTAACCCAATTATCCCTTTTCCCAACATAATACACAACTAATTTGTACATTATCTATATATACATGACATGTGTGGGAATAACTCAATTAGGTTTGAGCACATATATACCCAACCTTCCGCATCCAAACCCGATATAGGAGGAATAGAATACATGTTAATATTAGACATCTGAGCCTAAAGATTGACGAAAAACTAACCCAACAATAAAGAGATATGTTCTTCAATGAAAACCGAAAAGGAGAGAAAGGTTATATCTATCTCAAATACCAGTCCAAAATAATGGTTTCACAACTTCTCTAATGAAATATCATCAATGCCCAGTATCATGTTAATTTGTTCAGGGAATTATTGAGGAGGACCAACACCTCATCAATTTTATATAATCTTATGGATCATAACAACCGTGGATTGAGGAATCTCTACATTGTGAAATAGTGTATTACTTCCTTTGTTTCGGCATAATGTGTATGGTGGATCCACAAAACATGTTACTGGGGATAACCATCCTGTTTGATGGAGGGACCTCTTCCTAAGGTTATAGGGATTACATAATATATTTCTACAAAATCTTTATTGTGAACCTACACCCTAGTGTGAAAGGGGATACAATATTTATGGATATAGGACCAACACCCTGGTGCAATATAGAATGGTACTTCAAGTCATATTATATAAATAGAGAAGCGGTACACTCAAATCAAACAAAACAACACAAACACAGACAAGAAAACTTTGCACGACTGTCCATGAAACACCATGGGGATTACATTGGAACCAATAAACCAAAGGAAATAAATGAAAAGAAACAAAATAACAAAAAGAAAACCAAAACACAAAGCATTCTCAGCACTACGACAACAAATCAATAACGTGGAACCTACAACTAGTCTGAAGCTTGACATTCATTCCTCAAATACAAATAAGAACTCTCATTCCAGTAGAATATAATAGTTAAAATTCAAAAAAAAACACTCCAGATGGGCCTAAATAGTAGTAAATGAAAATATCAGTGAACCTACAAACAAATCTGCAATTCATCCACAACTCAAACTGTTGGAACCAAAAAGATTTCCCAAATGAAATAGATGACATCATTGGCCTAAAACACAACTGAAATAACATTAATAGATAAAAGATAATGAAAGTACTTGATCTTGGATGAAAAATAAGAGATGTGCAAGAACCGCCATCCAAGAAACTGCAACTTAGGACATAGTGCCAAAAGAATTTCATGCTGTAAAAAGTTCAATGACAACAATAATTTCAGATCAAAATCCAACAGAGCATTATGATAAGAAATTAAGATGTTTGATCCATACTGATATCAGTTAATAAAGTAATAAATTATTTAAGAGAGTATATTAAAGTTGTAACATACCTCTATACAGTAACTAATTATTAATAATGTTTTCTTGTTATCAAAATAATGTAGTATGAATATGTTGAGATTGTTATTAAAGAAAAATAGTGTTCCATCAACTGAATCCATTATTGACCAAGTGTTCATGATCTCTAGACACATTTTTGTTCATTTTCAAATAAAGGATGTTGAATATTCAACCTTTTAAAGAGAAATTTTCTAACCCAAACTGGTTTTCTATGTACAGGTCCTGGAGGGCTGCATGCAACAATACATCGTATGGAAAACAATGATAAGAATGCCATTTATTATAGCATTAATTCACAACTAAAAACATGTACTCAATTAACATGAAAAAGAAAAGTTAATAACCTATGATTTATCATCAATTAATATAATGTAGTGACTATATATTTACAAATAAACTAAATTTCAAATAACATATAGAATAATTAATTTTAAAGACTAAAACAAACTATGATTCATTAACAAGAAACACTATTAGTTTATGACCACATAAATATATCATTGTGATGTTCAAAAATATATGTGTAATTAAATATATATATCAAAAATTATTCACAACCCAACTAATTAATCTTTGCGCACAAGGCATGAATTGTAAAAAAACTATTTGATGTATATAATCTCAATATTAGATTCAATAGTACACTAAATAATTCATGAAAAAAATGAATATAATGCATTTTCAAATCACATGGAATGGGAATCATGCATTAATAAATAAAAGGCACAATATTGTACCACTCCCTATACCAAATCAACAATGAATTGTAACAAGATTCAAAATAGAAAAACATAGTTCAAAAAAGTAAGAACATGTCCCCTTCTAATTAGATAATTTAGGATGCACTAGTATGTTAAACATTCAATCTCTACTAATTAATGGTGTAAAATTCCAATGTGGGTTTTATGTTTTACTACAAATCAGGTCATTAGATTACCTCACAAATCAGGTGCGGGGGGTCTCCGAAGGCCGCGGGGAGCGTGGGGGGTGCCGGGGTCGTCGGAGGGCGCGGGGGGCGCGGGGGCGCGGGGGTCGCCGGTGGTCGAGGGGGTCGCTGGTGGTTGAGGGGGGCGCCGGGGGTGCGGGTTTCGCCGGAGAGCACGGGGGTGAGGAGTCGCCGGCAGCGCGGGGGGTGGGGAGTTGCCGGCAGCGCGGGGGGTGCGGAGTCGCGAGGGTTAGGGATCGCGAAGGGGAAGGGGGAAAGGGTCGGCGACTGTGTAAAATAAATTGGGTTTCGCGACGGTTTATTAAAAACCGCCGCCACAAAACCGCCGCTAAACCATGTTTTTTTTGTAGTGAGCAGTGAGGGCCTCGGGTATGATAGTGGGGAAACTATTCCCTCATTGGCAAAGTAACACAGAAGAAGTAAAACACAAAGTAATAGCTGAAGCAGTAATATTACCATACAAAAGAATAGTAGAAGACTGAAGAAATAAACAGCTGAAGCACATATATAATGATGCATGATACATATGTCTAGGAAAGAATCCAAACAATTCCCAATTCTGAAATACATTACTAAACCAAAGTACAAGAAGAAAAGAGTAAATAGCTCCACAGCATTGCAAGACAAAGCTTGGTCCCATGCTCTCCAGCTCCAAAGCAGTCAAGTACTTGAAGTAGAAGGGAACTTTCCTTTATCTATACCTGAAACAATATAATCTGTTTGGGCCCAAAATCATGACCCAAATAGGGTGTGAGACTAAATCCCAGTAGGCAACCACAAAAAGATCTGTGCCTAAAATTCAGTGAATATATATGGAAGACACTAAACAGAAGAAACAGTAAACAAGGAAGTACTCAACAGTGAACATTCCTACAGTTTCAAAAGAATTCAAATACTACATATCAATTAAGAAAATAATCACAAACAGGTAACCCTTTTGGAAGTACTCACATCCTATCCCCTCTGGTCCTACCTATAAAACACAAGTAACCATCTAGGAAGCACACACAGTCTCACCCCTCTGGTTCAGCTTTAGAATAAACTATTTGAGGAAGCACTCATCATCAATTCCCCCTATAACACCCCGACCCTAGTTACCTAGAGTCATTGCATTATTACATAACATTGTCATGATCACAAAAGATCAAGTCTCGAAATACCGATTAGTTTAGTAGCCTTGGAAACACTAGATACATTCATAAATGTTACATTACATCTTAAATTGAAAAACTACAATAACATAGTCTCCATAGTCCACACTCATATCCCCTTCAGACTATCCCTGCAGGTCAGTCATAAAATATTTCTTCACAACCTGGGAAAAATAAAACATAGAAAGGGGTGAGCTCAGATGCTCAGTAAGGATAAAAATATAGCAGAAAATTTCATAAATAAGCATAAACATTTAAGGCAATGTATAACTAAAACAAAATCCTTTTAAACTTGAACTTCAGCATAACATGGAAAAAATAAAATGAAATAATTCCATTTACTTATTCACATGGATATTCTACTAGTCGAATAATCACATACAATATCAATAACCACTTTCATAATGATGGAATGCATAATGTCAGACTATCATAACCACATAGTCAGGGCCTTGTTCTAGGACTACAAATAAGATTTTGTCAAGGCCTTGTGCCAAGACAATAGTTTGTATCATGAGACCTACCGATGCATCAAGGAGCTATAGCGGGCTCCACCCATCACTTACTAAGTCCAATTCATTCCTCATATGAACAGTTTTAAACATAACATAAACATTCATATTAAAACTAGCATACAAAATGTAAATAATTTCTCCATAAACCATGAATGGTATAAAAATAACACATCCACAATCAATCATATCACAAAACCTTCAATACAATATGGAAGTTTTGTATCATAATAAATCAACTTCAAATAATCTTAAAATCCATCAAAGGATGTTGACATAGATGAAATCAAAACTATTTGAGAGAAATATATCTTTTTTTGTAATCATTTAAAATTCACATAATTATAAAATAAAACCTTTACTTTGAAAATATTCTTATAAGATTGTAAGGGAATCTTAGATGATTTTATAATGGTGGAAAATAGTCGCACCCACCGTATAAGTTAAAAAGACATTCTTACCTTAATTTTGTCGAAAAGGTTAAAAAGGACTTGTTTGGAAAATGATGGAAAGATTCCATTCAAACCATTTTATAAAAAGTAAAACAAGGGTATAAATGACTTTAAACCATAGTCTAGTAAATTATAAAAATGTTTTGGAATACATTTTTAAGAACATGGATGTGGAGGATAAAGAGGTCCCAGTAGATAATTACGTATAAACAAACTCGGATAATGAAGAGATTGTAAAATAAACCCTTACCTAGTACTTTTCCTTGGTAGAAGGTAGTTTAACCTCCTGTATAATGGTGAAATAATTTTTATTAAATTATACAAGAATTATATACATTAATATGATATTATATATGATCTTTTAACATTTCTTTGTTAATAATATCTTAGTATTATCGTCGTTTCGGGTGTTAACTTACTCATTTTATTTTATATGTTTTGTTACATAAGCTGTGTTTGTTATGGATAGGTTGTATCTTATTCATATCCAGAATTATATCAAGTCCTTAAATATTATTTTTAATCATCAAATGATAATTAGACTTGAATCTATATGATGGGGAATGAATCTCATCGCGTTCGTGGAGACGGTAGTCCGTACTTACGCACGAGCGACAATATCATTATTTTGATATTAAAATAATATATAATTGGATGTTATATCATATATAAATAATCATTATCATGTTATATTTATTATTTACATAAATTACACATCATTATCATACCCATCCAAATAATAACGTTTTGAAAAACAATTACACCACGACGTGGAGACGGTAACCCATACGTACGCACGTATGGTGACATGTCATTCAAAGGATGGATAGAATACTGAATATGGTTGTACCATATTTATAATAACATCACAGTATATAGAATATACTAGAGTTATTATTTTATAATGTAAATAACAAAGAAAGAAGAAGTGGAAGAAGAAAGGAACTTGAAAGAGGGTGGTGAAATTATTACATCTTCTTCGGGTTCTTCCTTTTGATTTGATCAAAAGGGCTCCTTAGGTTGGATTTATGGTCAAAATAATGCTTCTAGGATGAAGTTAGGGAAGTTTAGAGGATATTTGGGCAGGTTTTGGCCGAACCAAAAGGCTCTGAAGGTATGAATTTGAGAGAAGGGGGAGTGCCCTTTTATAAGAGGGGTGAGGGGCACCTTAGGAAAAGCTAGAATTATTAATTTATAATAAATTCACATTCGGTTTATAATGGATACAAACTTATTTATTTCGAGTATAAGGTGGGTATGGTTCGAAAACCACCCAACCAATAGGTTTTAGATAGGTTTGGGTCACTATATTAACTTTATCTTTTAGTTTTAACTCCTAGTTAATTAGTTTGACATTTACCATGTCTCTTTGTATTTTTATATTATATGGTTAATAAACTTACTATAAACTAACAATAGACCCTCAAGTGGTCCATTAATGATACAACTATCATGATATAAGTCATTTGGCCGAACCTTAGATTTTTAGGAATTGAATATCTATTAATAATATAGTATTTGTTTTAAAAACTCTTTTATGTCAATTTTGAAACTATTGGGTATTTTGTTTTTGATAAATTCATAACAGCATTATTACTTCTAAAAAAATTCATATAACTAATCCTAATATGTCATATTAACCTATAAAATTATTTTAATTCATATAAAGTCTCAAATTACATTTATTTGAGTATTTATAATATCAATTATCTTAATCTTTCATTATTACGGTAATTACTGCATCATCATTGTGTCATAAATAAATTAAATTATTTAATGTCTAAAAATTATAAATAAAATTCTATTATGTAGAAAATATTTTTATCTTTATAATTAATATTTATAATTGAATTTATCTTATGTATAACCCTATATTAAAAAAAATTAGTTATTAAACTTTGATTTTAACTCGTTTAACTCTTATTTGAATTAAATAATAATAAATGTCCTAATCTAATCCAAGTGGACCTAAATGATAATATTTTATTTATAAGGTTGTTTTTGATCAAGATACACTTTTCCAATAGAATTAGGAGATGTGTTAGGGTAATATTAATATCATTTTTACCCTTAATTACCATATATACTTTTAACCGTGGTAAATAAAAGTAAAAAGTTACTATTCACCAAAAATTATTTTTATCTTATTGAAACATATTTTACTCCTTGATATTAACCATGTCTCTCAGATTTTCAAAATTCCACTCACAGAAGTGGTAAAATTAAGTTTTATGTGAATTTTCAAATTCTCCTAGGAGATGGGTAAAAGACGGTGAAAGTTCAATAAAAATTTTATATATCTAAAATTATTATAAACTGACTCCAATGAATTACATTGAACATATATAGGTATTATGTATCTATTTTTACCTAAAATAAATTTAAATAAAATAAATAATTATTTAAATAAAAATTCGGTTTTAAACTATAACTTAGTGTTTTTCACTATTCATCAAAAATTGAAAGTTTTCAGAAAAATACCAAAATTTCACCCTAGCCTAATTTTGATATTCCGAATCCAAAAATGAAGTCCATTTTAAAAGATAAAATTTATATAATTTCAAATAGTGGGTATTACTATTCGTAACGGCTAGTTTGATTGGTTGTGGTGTGTTAAAACTCAAAGTTGTGTACAACACACGCTACTGTATTATTCAAAGAGAAGAATACCGTTGAAGCTTGGTGTGTTACACCCCCTATAGTCAAGTGTGATAAAATACTCTTTCAAGAATCACTCACCATCAATTCCCCCTATAGTCTTTTAATGGTAACCTACAGGCACTCTAAGGAATCACTCAACGTCAATTCCCCCTATTGCCTCATAACGTAACTATAGACCCTTTGAGGGAGCACTCAACATCAATACCCCATATAGTCTCGTAGTGTGATGATAATTATAGACACTCTGGAGAATACCTTACATCCATTCTCCCTATGGTCTACTACACCAGGTTCTCACAGCCCTATGTAAGTCAAACGAACATAGCAAAGAAAAGCGGACAAAGTAAACCTCAAGAACTACTTGGCTATCCAGTCTACAGTATAACATCATGTCAGATAAACAATCACTCCATCCTAACAATACTAGGCACGAGAAACAAACAGCAACCTAACAGGAAAACTAGACCAAACGGTCAAAATAAGAAAAAATGGGAAAAACCTCCATAGCATGTCAAAGTAAAACTTATTCTCAACAAATAACCTCTACCCAAACAAACTAGGGAATAGCAGGTATTAATAGGGTTAAAACCATAAACGCGCAATACCCTGTTCATGGGTATTGGGAACTTTTTCACATAAAACTCAAAGAATATCTATGGAAAGGCACAAACCACCTACCTCGGCATCAGGAGGTCAATATGCTTGAGTCTCGGGCCTTTAGTCACCTTAGAACGACGTATATCTACAAAAACGTATAAAACATTCAACCCATGATATCTCACGAGAGTGAAGGTGTTCAAGATGAAAAGATAACTAACTGATGTGATTCCAATGCAACTAATGGAGTCTGATTCGGAAGACGGATGCTCGATTAAGGATTCGGAGAAGATCTGTGACGTACGGACACTCTCGAATGAACTAGGTCGAGAAGAAGATGGTTTTGTCCGTCAGACGTGACCCCGGTATGTTTAATGAAAAAAAAATACATGGTGTGTACTTTAGAAGCACACGGCGTGTACTTGCCTTCACCGGCCCCTACATTAGGTGTTCTCCAGGTCACCACACACGGCCGTGTTCATGGCTGTGACACGGCCAGAACCCGGCTACCTGCGGTAACCGAGTACATGGTGTGTACTTATAAAGTACACGACGTGTACTTCATAAATCTTCAGAAAACTCCTCTTTTTCCTAAAAATCACCAGAAAAAGGAAAACATACCTGAAAATAAGATCTGGGTTCTTACAGTATATTAAAATAAATTATTATAAAATAAATTTAAATCATCTAAAGCTAATGAGAAAACTCACCCAAAAATTAAGGGGAAATCTATTCCCCTTAAAAATTTTAATAAACCTAGTTTTTAAAACCATGAAGGTTTAAAAAATAAATATGGTAAGTTCTGGGTGATAAGAATTATAATAAATATCTCACATAAATGTAAGTTAAGAGTAAATTTTGGAAGAATGATTCCTTACATCTGATGCAATTAGAAGCTACAAGTAGCACTAGACTTCAAAAATATTTTCTGAGAAAGAATTCACATCAGTATGGAAGATAAATTATCAGATGTTATTATTGGTGTTTTTTATTCATTTGAAAAAAAATCCTATAGTTATTATCACAATATTTCATTTCTGGGGATTAGTCATTAATTAAAGGGTATAATCTATGAATGAAACTAAAGAAATAGATTTTGAAGGAAAAAGTGGTTGTTAAAAGTTCTTTAAGTTTGAAAACTTTTATTCCCTTGAGGGTATTTGTGAATTATGTGACCAACTGGTCCATTATTCATAAGAGTGCATGAATAATCTTCTGGGATAGGTTTCATGTTCCAAAAAAGAAAATGGATTTGGTAAATGAAAGATAGAGGAAAAATATATTCCTGTTGAAGTGTCTCTGAAAGAAATAAAAATATGAAGTCTTTAATAGTTGATAGTGGTTGATCCTAAAATATGAAAGGTGATATAAAAATCTATAAAAAGCATTGATGATATTAATGGAGGTACAATTACCTTTGGGAATGACAGTTTATTCCAAACAAGATGAATCATTATAGCTAAGATAAAATATTGGAAGTTGAAGTCCATGGATGTTTTATTTATAGATGGACTAAAAATAACTTATAAAGTATTATTAAACTATGTGATGATGAGAATAAATTTATATTATTGATAGATTCATGTATAATCCTATACTTAAAAGATGTAATAATTATAACTAAGGGAGATAGAACTAGTGGAAACCTATTCTAACTTGGTGAGCATAGTATCTCTTGTTATTTGAGTGTTAATGTTTAAAACAAGGTGTGGAATCAAAGAATTGTAAATATAGATTATAAAAATATATACATGATTTTAAAGTAATATGTGTTGATAGATTAACCACAACTAAAGAGTAAAGATTATGTTAGTTTTTCTAACAAGCTAAAAGTGAAGGGTGGTTAGTGGAAGTCACAAGAGAGTAGAGATTCAACCCACTAAACCACTTGAGCTTATACATTATCATTTATGTGGAATAATAATACATTAATACATAATGTGTGATTTATAATTTATGATTTTTATTATGGATAACCAAATGTTTCTGAAACATAAATTAGAAGTTGTGGAGATGTTCAAAAAAATTAGAAGGGAAGTTAAGAAGGAGTTCAGAGTATATATTTCGAAGATAATAGAAAAGGAGTTCACAAGTAGTTCCTTTGATTCATATCTAAAGAAACATATAATTAAACACCAGTATATTTATCCCTAAAATCCTCAAAAAAAAATGGTGTTATGGAAATGAAAAAATATATATTTAGTTGATATGGGAAGAAGCATGCTTGCTAATATAAACATTTAAATTTCTTCTAAAGATAAACTATAATTATAGTTGTGTATGATCAAAACAAATTTCTATTGATAAAAGAATAAATAAATTTTCCTTAATATATGTGGTGAATAGAGAAAAAAATAGTTAAATAATTTAAGGTTTTTTGGAATCCATTATTAATGAAGATTAAAAATCTATATTAGGGAAAGTTTGATTAAAAAATTGAGAAAGGTATATTCATTGGATAATTATCTAACATAAGGAGTTATAGGTTCTTGAATAAATGACTATATAAGTTAGTTTATTATTATTATTTGAAAGTCCTTGAAAATAATCCCAATATAAAATCATCAAGTAAAGGTGAGTTTGAGGAAATAATTGATGACAACCTATTGAATTCTAAAAAATAAAATGAAAAGGAAGATAGTACTAAACCCACCCAGGTTGAGATAAATTTTTACTAGTCCATTGATGAGGAAATTAATGTTGTAAGGAAAGATATAAGGTTTTAAAAGGTAAATAAATATGTTGAATTAGAAAATATCAATGGAATACAGAACGTTATGGTGCAAACAGGAAAAAATTTGAGGCTTAAAAATATAATAGAACTTATATCATAGGTTAAAACTCAATAAATTATAATATTATTTGAGTACAATGAGTGGATAAATGTGATTAATGGGGATTTTTAATAGATTAAAAAAATGACACCTAGTATCTAATTCCTAGGATGAAAGGAAAGAATGTAGTAGGAACTAAATTGGTGTTCAAAAATAAACTTAGTGAAAAAAGGTGAGATAAAAATTAATAAATTTGGATTAGTTTGAAATGATTATTCAAAGGTGGAAGGTGTGTATTTTGAAGAAAATTTTCACCTGCTTCCAAACATGAAACTATTAGGATATTTTTGTCTTTTTTAGAACATATACATTATGAATTTTATCAAATAGATATAAAATTTTTCTTTATAAATGGAGATCATGAGGAAGAAGTTTTAATTAATCATCCCAATTATTTTAAGTTTGATAATAATGGAAATTTTGTGTGTAATTTTAATAAATACATGTATGGGTTGAAAAAAACCCTAGGGCCCAATACTCATATCTTGAAAGTTTCCTAAAAATTTTGAAATTTTCAAAATTAAATGTTGATAGAAACTTATATGTGAATGATATTAGCATTGGAACCCTAATTATCATCATTTATATTGATGATTTATTTTTTTAGTAACAGAGAAAATTATTGTGAGGATTTTGTAGAAGAAATGAAAATAAACTTTGAGATGCCATTATTTAGAGAGATTAATTTATTTTTGGTGTTATAAATTTAATAAAAAGGAAATTACATATTCATATCCCATGATAAAGATGTATTAGAATTATTAAATAAATTTATCATAGAATATTTAAAGCAAGTTACCACACCAATTATAGTTTTGTGAAACTAAACAATAAAGATGCAAGAAAAATTGTAAATCAAAAAGACTTCAACAAGTTAATCAGAAGATTTATTTATCTTATTCCATAAAGGATAGATATTTTATATGAAATAAAATTATGTGTTGGACATCAGAGTTGTCTATAGTAATCGCACATGCTAGATATAGAAATATTTTTTTATATATAAAAGGAATATCTAATTAATATTTTTTGTATAAAATAAGTGGAAAATGAACTTACATATATTCAAATATTTTTATTAGGATGAAAATTTAAATGATCAAAAATCAACATATGGAGGAGATTTATTCTTGTGGGAACTTTGTGTGATATTAAGAAATAATAAATAGAGTTATGTTACTTTAAGTATGTCATAATAAGAGTATGTTTTTGCCACAAATGAATGTACTCAGATAATGTGGATAAAAGTTAATCTAGAATATTTGAAGGTGAATGTTGGGAAACTATCAAGAATCACTAGTGATAATAAGATATTTATTGATCTATAAAATAACCCATTGAAATACTACAGACCACAACATATGGATATAAAATATCATTTCACTGGAAATAAAGTTTCTAGTGGTTATGTGAAGTCAGATTATACCTTAATTAAAGATTAAATTGAAGATTTTTTGTTAATTCTATGCCAATGGAAATATTTGAGGAATTAAGGTTAAAACTTTACATCATGTCTACCCCTAAAACTTAAATAAGTAATGGGGTTACCCTCACTATACTTTGGATTTTGTTTTCAAAGGGAATAAAAGTTTAAAAAAATTCCTTTATATTTTTTGAATTCATAGCTATTGTTATGTTTAAAAGGGGGAAGATAAGTGTGATGACTGATGGGGATTATATCAAAATCATGGAAAAAAATCTCTTGTTACCCAGGGATTTTATTCTCTCCAAATAGTTTCTTTTTATAGTAGTGTAATGTTAGGATACTTATCTTTAAAAAATTATATAGTTTGATTAAAAATATAAATTTTATTGAAAATTGAGAGTTTTTGGTGTTGAAAAAAAATCCAAAGGGTAAAATTGATGAACTAGTGATTTGGAATTATTGAAGTTATTTTATTTTTTTTTAACCTTTTAGTAGATAATGTTTTTGAGTTAAAGGTAAAGGTGAATTTTTAATTTCTGAAGGTCTGATCCTAGATAATATAATTCGAGGTGATCTAATTATTTGACTAAAAGTTATCTTGTTATGGAAGATTGAAGAGGTTACTCATAAGGGGTTATGGAGAACTTGAGAGGTTATTTTATAGTAGTTAATTGATGATATGTGGAACATTGGGAATTAATTAATTTGAAAATAAGGTAGATGATTAGTTATGATAACTAGAAGTTAGATGTTTATAAATTAGAGGATCTGAGGTTAATATTCTAGAAAATAATAAAGTCATGATATATGTATGATGTTTACAATTCATATGTAATTTTATTAATATATCACTAAAAAATATCAAATTGAAGTTTCTTATCCAATACAAAATATTCCCACAATATACAGAAGATATAATTCAAGGGATTTGAAAATTTAGCAAAGTTAAAAACCTTATTTAATATGTAATATATTATACATTTGGGATTTATATGATATTGTGAAAACTGAAAGTGTGCCTAAGGTAAAAACCATAAAAAATAATAAGATAGCTTGATTCTATAAAATTAATACACAAGAAATGTTTTTTATTACATAATATTTATTAGTTATTTGAATTCATTGAGATAAATTGTTTCTAAAAGATAGTTTGTAAATTACATATCATGATGCTACCCTAATCTTTCATTGAACTAGTCATCACATTGATTTATGAGATCAATTGGTATTCAATATAAACTAAATTTAAAAATATAAAGGGTGAGTGAGAGGTATGATGTTAAAGAATATGGAAAAAATAATCAAGAGATAATGTAAATGAATTTGAGCAGGTTGGTGTCAAGAATTAGATGTTATATTAGCTATTGTCATTGGAGTTCAAGAGATAAATTAAATCCTTGTGTATTAACCAATGAAACCATAACTCCGATATTTTATAGTTACGGATGATAGTTCTTGATATGAACCTAGAGGTTGGTTTAATATGTGATGTTGAGTTTTTTCAGAATATCCAAAAGTTATAAAGAACATATAAGAAGAAGTTAAAAATCAAAATTTGAGGCAATCAGAATATGAGTTAATTATAATTTATGGATTTTGGGAAATGAAAACATTCTGAGGTGAAGATGATTGAAGGATGTGACGATCATATGATAAGATAAATATGATTTGATCTTATATAATGATTAGAATTCAATATGCATAAGAAATAGTTTAAACATATGTTATAGAAATGGAAGTTAGTTCATTAGAGTCTCAACAACTAGTATAATTATATTTGATGAATTAAAAGGATACGTGATTTGGTTAATAGAGGGAAAAGGTATAATTGGGAATAGAATCAATACAATGATTGTTTCAATGTTACATAAGTTGAATAAATGGGAGATTAAAAATGTTTTATTTATTTGACTTACTCTTTATGTGAATTCAAATTTAATCTTTATGATGTTGATCTAGTTTTCAAAGATAAATAATTCATGATGTTGAGGTCATGATTTTAGCTGATATTTTTAGAATCCTTGGATATCATTAACATTGATATTTTTTGGAGACTTTGAAAAAGTAAAAATCTAAAATATTCATAGGAATTTAATGTGTATGACTAAAATTTGATGAAGAATGAATATACAAGGCTCAGAAACAATTTTTATTAAATTAAGGTTGGTAATATAAAGATTTAGTTTATTAATATATTGTTAATTATGCTGATTTTTTTAGTGAGAATAAAAATATAGAGTTTTTAACATGTATGTTCGACATTATGGGTGAGCCCAATGAAGAAGAGAATGTATTTTAGATAATATCATAGTTGTGAAAATTATTATAAATTTATAAAGGTAATTATGTTGAGGCTAGACACTAAAGTTCTAGTAGTTGGAGTTTTGGACATTTTTGTTTTGGAAATTGAGATCATGAGAAGAAGTTGATTTTTTTCAATCAAAGTGCATAGATGAATATCAGTTTTGTTTCTAAATAAACTGGAGGAAAATGTGATCTTAATATCTTGGTTGGAGGAAACATTATAAATGGTGGTAACTAATATAATTTTTCATCAGGAGACATATGAGTATTTTTAGGAGATATTCTTTTTTATTTACTCTCATTAAATAGTAAATATATATGTCTCGGGATAATAATTGAATGTAGTAAGGAGTAGGTACCCACATTGGGACTAAAACTTGTAAAGATTTTGTGTTCCCTAGATTTAATTTTATTAATAATATATATGAGTAAGGGTGTGATATACATTTGATAGGATTGAAACTTTAACAATTTATAGAGATTAATTTTAGGTTAAAAGAAATTTTAAAATAACACAACTAATTAACCCCCCCCCCCCCAGTGGTATATATATTCCTGGGAACTTCATTTTCAAATAGACTCTTAATAAAATTTCATCCATGCCTAAATTAAAAGAAATAATATTCAATTAAAAACTTGAGAAAAATTTAAATCTCGTTGTAATTTTTTATATCAAAATCTCACTTTCTTTGAAATATGATCAATTCATAATAAGGTAAAAAATAAAATAAAATCATCATTGTTAGTATCCATATTATAATTTTTCACATCAATTGATTATGTAAAATTATATTTATATAATCATTATTCTTAGGCTCCATTTATCATTTATTATTGAAATTAATTTATATCGCCTAACACTTCTAATAAAAAAATTAAAAAAAATAACTGACATATTTTTATGAAAAACATGTAAACATAAAAAAATTATTAATAAAGTGGTAGAGTTTTTATTCAATAATAATTATGAAAATAATTATATAAAATTATTAATCTCCTATTTTGTTTATTATCCTTATTTTTTTAAAACTTATGTTCAACAGTCACAAAAAACTATAATTATTATAATCCTATAAAAATATAAATAGTGTTGGATGGATTTACATTACATTTGTAAGGACCCTGACCCCAGTATCCCAGAGCTAATGTATTCTTTATTACATTGGCATAAGATACAAGGAATCACGTCCCAAATGACTAAATAGTTCAGTATACTTGGTAAAATAGATACATACTTGAGTAATTCAATAAATTTGAATACAAAAATTACAACATAATTTTTTTCAGGATAACATTATTCATTCTATAATATCCTTACACATTAATCATAGTACACATCATGGAATCCTAGGGAAAAGAAAAAAAATAATGGTGATCTCAAATTCTCTATAAGGCTTAAGTACAATGAAAGTTGTCATGAATAAATAATAATAATCAATATGAAAAGGTATATAACTAATCACATATTCCATTTAAATAATTGAACAAGGAATAATAAATATATTAAGGTAAATAACTAAAAACACATTCCATTTAATCAATAAACTGAATTGAAATTCAGTCAGAGATATTATCATTGTGTAAATATCATGGATAATAATAATGGAATTCTTAATGAAGGGGATGTTTAATTATTAGATTTCATGCATTAGGCACATGAAAACCTATACCATCAAGGCCTTTCACAAAAATTGTTTAAAACTAGTGCGTACAAATCGATATGGTTACACCAACTATAAATCTACTATCAATAGATTTCAAAAGAATGTTTAAAACTTTTGTGTACAAACTCATAGGATTTTTTTAACTGATTTTGTCTCATGAGGCATTTGGGTTGGGCCCTACCAGTCACTGTGTGTCCAAATTAATCCTCATATATAAAATAACTGATTAAATTCGTGAACAGTATGCCTTATGAAAAAATAACTATATTTTGTAAAATATATGGATTTATCAATATTTCCCTATTCAATAAAATAAATCTAAGGTTAAAACACCATATATAAAAATGATATGTAGCTTATTAAATTTAATTTCCACAGGAAATTGAATGATTCAAGGGAAAGTTAATGATTACAAAAATGAATCAAGTAAATTAATTTCAATACTTTCCTTGGTCAAAATTATCACAAACCATCTAGATTAAGAATACTGATAGAATCAATACAATATATACCCATTGGAGTAAGAATAAATGGTTTTTATCATCGGTGAATAGAAATATCATAAAAAAATCTTTAAAAAAATCTTAAGGAAAATATCTATTTCATTTTAAAAATAAATTTCTAAAACATAAAACATCTTCAAAATCCTTTTCTTTGAAAATCAATTTTAAAAACTAATAATTTTTAGAATATTTGGAAAAAACATTTTCTTTAAAAATATCTAAGTAAAGGTTTAAAGTAATCTTCAAAGAAATGATGTCAAAACTGGAGGGAAATTTTGTACATGTCGTATAAGTTAAAAATAATATTCATTTTTTATTGTAAAAAAAATTTGGGAAAGTGCCTTATTTGTAAAATGAAAAGAATATTCCTTTCACATTTTTGGTAAAATCCAAACTAGAATTATTTTAAAAAATACATAATACTACTTCAAAAAAAATTAAAAAGTAAAAATAGTAGAAATTTCTTTATTAAATCATTTTTAAAAAGTTAAAAAAATTTAAAACATTTAAAAAAACATCATTTTGTAAGAAAACAAATTTCTGACTGAAGAGACAAATGAAATCAGATTTTTTAAACACACTTTATCAATTAATTTTAGTACCAAAGAGTGGTAAATAGTAATATTACATTAAAATATAATTAATAAACATAATAAAATTAAATTAAATGGTTTTATTAACAAAATGAACAAATAATATCCTTTAACAGAAATTTAAGAGTGAATAATCATGATTAGATTGACATTGTGAAATAAACCATTATAATGATCATAATGTTGAAATGAGAATTAATCAAATGAATCAATTATGTGTTTTAAATATAAATCCACATAAAAATTGGAAATACAAAATAAGGTAATCAATGTCATTATACACATAATATTAGAATTATATAATCAATTAACTATAATATTAACCCAATGAACAGAAATTGAGTTAAAAAATCTCTTACCTCGTGCTTCATTTTGATTGAACATTCTTCAACCTCCTATATAGTAATTATAAACATGTTATTAAATTACACCAAAATAATAATAATATTTATAATTTCATATATGATCCTTTTATAAAATCATATCACCCATTCATTAATATTCTTTCATTAATTTTATTATTTTGTGTATTAATTGCCTTGTTTTTTGATGCATGTTAATATTCGGTTATTTTTCATATTATATAGTTCTATCATATATATAAAATAAAAGTAATAAAAAAATTATAATATTTATTCATAAATAATAATTTTAAAAATAATATTTAAATATGTTTATGAAAAATGAAGTATGTTATGATCATAGAGATGGTAGACCATACGTACGCATGAGTAACGTTTCCATTTTTCAATGATCATTATTAAAAGAAGGTAATGAAAATATTATCTTTGAAGAATGATAATATTATCATATAAACTATATTATATACTTATATATATCTTATATGTGGTGTGGTGATTAAAATAGAGTCACATCGCTTCGTAAAGGCGGTAGTCCACACGTACATGAACGATGTTGTCATCTTTAACTGAGTGAAAAGGTAAGAAAAAAATGATATATATTATTATTAAATAATGATAAATATTTCATTAATATCATAATTATTTCATTTATATCATGTATAATACTTTAAATTAACTTTATTTCATTCCATGTAAAGTGTTAGTGAAAGACGAATCACATCATTTCGTGACATGGTAATCCACTATACACATAAGTGACTTTATTGTATCCACTATGGAATAGAAATTAAAAATATATATATAATACAATAACTAAATAGTCGTAAATATGTTATCAATATCATATATATACTTAAAATCCATCTTCGTACCCAAATATGAATGGTGGTAATGGAAGAAGAAATGACATCAGTTTGTGAGGGGCAGTCCGTCGTACACACAAATGATGATTTCGTAACACATTTGACGGAAGTGGAGATGGTTTTAGGTCATGAAATTACTATAGAAACATCCAAATATATGTAATATAATGATTTTAATATCTCATAATGGTTTAATAATATTTTATGGAGGTTAATAAAGAAATAAAATAAAGACACTTATTGAATAACATTACCTATTCTTTGGGAATCCTCCTTAAGTTTACACTAAATCCCTCTTAGATTTTATTTATACCAAAATAAGGATTATAAGATGAGTGTAGGGAATCTTTTAAGTTATTTGGGTATGAATTTACCTAATCAAATTGTTTTTAAGGCTTGAATAGTGGATGATAGGGGTGGCCTTTTATAAGTGAGGTGAGTGGAAAATTGTAAGTTTTTTAAAATATTCAATCATACCCACATTTTAATCATGCCATAATTTTACCAAATGGAAAATTCTTGATTATATAATAGATAAGGTATAAATATTTCCATAATTAATTTTTATAAGTTTTTAGGTCATTTTTAATGCTTATCTTCTTAGTTTAAGCCCTTGGTAAATCCATTTTTACATTAACGGCGGTAATTAATTTTTACTATTTTTAATATTCATTTTGGTCAAAAATTAATTTTATCTTATTAGAAATTATAAATTATTATTATTCAAAATATGTAATCCATTTTTACAAATTAAATTCATAAAGTTTTAAATATTTAATTTAAAATTAATCCTATAGATGGGATGAGAAAGCAGGCTTTTAAAGAGAAATTGTTCAAACAGATTCAACGCTTTTGTATCAAAATTAAATATTAAAATGATTAAAATGATATAAATATAATTAAATGATATGAAATTTAACTAATATTACTCTAAAACAAATTCAAAATATAATTTAACATTATAATTATTTATAAGAAAAGGAATTTTTCAATTCAGATTCAGTTTTTTTCATTATTCATCAGAAAATGAAACTTTTCATACAAATCCCAAAAAGTCGCCCTAATATAATATTGATATGATGATTCCAAAAATTAATTTTATTTTTTCATATAAATTTTATAAAAGTTTTAAATTTTAATTTTAAATTATGTGTGAAAATCATGACTAAACCGTCCTTTAGAAAAAATAAATTTTTTAAAAACATTTTTTCCATTTAAATGATTCTAATTTTATTTCTGATAAATAAATAAATAATGAACATGTGAAAACTATATATTTTCATAACTTATTTAATCATATTCATACCTACCATTATAATTTCTATGTTATAACTATCACATTAAATAAAAATAATATTTTAATAACATGACATGTTTCGTTTAAACTCGATGTTGCGTGTAATGGAAGCTCATCTCAGTGTTGCATGTAATGCAAGATAAACTCAGTTTTTCATGTAATTAAAGATAAGATAATTTTTTCATGTAATGCAATATATTTAATAGGATAATTTAATTTAAAAAAATATATCATAAAGTATCGGTGTGTTAAATTTTCTTCTAAGATTAGTGTTGTGTGTTGCATGCATTATAGAATACAATGTTATTATTTTAGAATTTAGGGGTGTTACATTATCCCTACCTTAAAAAATTGAATTCTCCCATTTTAATATTGATTTTATAAGTTTATAGTTTTATAATTAAAAATTATTTTGTTCAAAACCCCCCACCTAAAAAGAGTTAATAAAATATACTCAAAATAGTAGAGGAAGGTGAGTACAAAGATTATATGGAATAACACCTAACTAGGTTTCCACATAGGATAACATTGGTGGAAAATGAAAAAATGGACATGTAAGAAAATAATAAATAATTATAGAGAGTGATTGAGTTAATTGATCAAAATAAATTGACTGATAAATGGAATGTTAAGGGCCCCAAAACCATAAATTTGTGATGATTTAAAAGACCATCTTATTCATCAGATATGATGGTAATAGGAAATAATTCTTGTTTAAATATCATTTTCCTAAAGTTGATGAATTATTTTACTATATAATAATATAATGAAATATATATAATTTATATGTTTCTATTTCATAAGAATAATTTCATCCATTGGTTTTTCTTTGATCAATTTCTAATTCATCCCTTACTCCTTGAAATGAATATCCAAAAATTAATTTTTATACTTAAAGCACTAAAATTCGATTTTAAGGGATCATAAGATACATAAAAGAGTGAAAATACTTGTTGTGTTTCTCTAACTATTTTCTAAAACCAATATGGTTTGCACAAGTTATCTAATATTCATAAATCTCCATATATTGAAGTAATACATTAATCTTTAAAAGTTCATACAAATTTTAACTTAAACCATTTCATAAATGGTAAACTGTATGGACCTTCCAAAATATTAATATACATAACTCTAGAAATAAGGTCCTTGAATTTAAAAAATGAACTTTTCATTAATCCACAAAAAAATATGAAGTAATTATTAATCATCACATACTGAACATGTGAATAACTTTATCATGTATTCTATTAAAACATGGTAATAAACTGAATTACCACAAAAAAAAATTAAAATATGCATGATTCCTTATTCCTTAGGAAAAACAAATATTATTGGATATATTCATTAAATCCAAAAAATATGTAAATTCCATCAATGATAGCATGACCACTTTGTCAACAAATCATTAATCAGTTCCAAGGTATTCAGCACTATCTAATTTACTCTATCCATATCAATTATCTATTTATTTCCACATAATTATCTCAACATTAGGAACTTATTAAGGTTAATCTTTCCCTAAATGATGTATTTTCCAAGAATTTAAACTTTTCACTAAATCATTTTTCTTGGTCATCGGTATTGTTCAACTTACGTTTTGAAATCCTTAATAAAAAATTATTATTGTACAATACTTATATATTTTATAATTCTTATAACTAGGATATCATTGATAAAATAATAAAATGAAATAATTATTGAATCAAAATACAAGAAAATTAATCATTCCTCATCATCTGTGGTAATATCATAAGCTTGAGAATGATCCATTAGCTTCTCTTGAGGTTTATTCCTTAGATGCTTGAGACATTGATTTTTGTACTGCCTCATCTCCTTACAATTAAAGAAATGTACATAGAAAATAATTATTTCCTTTAAAATTACAATCATGATGAACTTTCTCTCTACAATTATAGAAAATTTTCATTCCTTTTAAGAAATTACAAGGGTGTTTCATTCCATAATTATCACATGTTGGAAAATCATTCTTTCCATTCTTCCATTTATCTATATTTTTTCCAGTCATCCTCTTCTTTTCATTCTCCCCACTAAATCTATAATACTTAGATAATTATTTCTCTATCTTTTCAGCACATGATACTATATCCTCATATGATGAGAATTTTTGGGATACTAGTTCCCTTAGAAATATTGGATTAAAACCATCAAATAAATGATCATTTTTACTCTTTGGATTACATGCATTGATTTGGTTCTCATTACTTATACTAGAAACCATTTATAAATGATTTAATACACTATATTAGAACATATCTTTATGAAATATAATGTATAATCCCAAAAATATTGAAATAATTAACATAAATTGAAAATTTTATATATAGATAATCTCATAATAATAAACATGGTTTCTTTGGGGATATCATATTTTTCAAATTCTACATAATGGTTTATAATTAAACAAAATTACTAAGAATACCTCATGAGAGTGTCAAACTAAGTGTACAATAAGGCCTATTATCATGCACTGGTTGTTAATCAATTTCTATCCTAATGTGATCATTTCGTATTTATTACCCCTAGGTAACTTTGTGCTAGAACCATGTCCACTTGTAGTACCTAGACATGAATTTATTTCTAGGAAGACCACATAATATCTTCCTTACCAAACATTATTATGTTCTTCTATACTTATACTCAAATTCTATCATAGGGTTATGTTCACTAATATATATATTCCTTAATCTAGTTCCCAAATTTTCTACTAAACTTCCTCTAATACCAATTATAATGAACTTGTCCCCAGTAGCTTGGACCCAGTGCCTACTTTATTAAATTGGTATAAGATGTAAGGAATCACATCTTTAAGGACCGAATAGTTTAGTTTTCTTGGTAAACTAGATACACACATGATTCATGAATTGCATTTGAATACAAAATTTACAACATATTTTTTTGAGAATAACATTATTCTCTCGAGAATATCCTTTAACATCAATCAGAGTACACTTGATGGAATCCTGGGGAAAAGAAACAAAATAAAGGTGATCTCAAATTCTTTTTAAGGATTGAGTGCAGAAAAAATTATCATGAATGAATAAGCATAATCAGCATGTAAAGGTAAATAATTGAGAACACATTCCATTTAAATAAATAGATAATGGATAATCAATATTGAAAGGTAAATAAATGAAAACACATTTTATTTAATCAGTAAACTAAAAATTAAATACGTACAAAGATAATATCACTGTGAAAATATCATGGATAATAATAACTTAATTTCTAATGAAGCTAATGATTAATTATTTCTCTTCATGTCTCAGGTACATGAAAACCTCTACCATTAAAACCTTTCAAGAGAAGGTTTAAACTACTAGGTATAAACTGATCTGGTATAGCCAACTATAATTATAATATAAAGACCTATCATAAGATAGTTTAAAACTATTGGGTATAAACTCATAGAGTTTTTTCAACCGATTTTTTCTTATGAGGCATGTCGATACATCAAGGGGATATATAATATATGGGGCCCACCTATCACTACATGTCCAATTCATTCCTCATATATAAAATAATAACTTTCATTAATGAATATTATGAATTATTAAAAAAATATCCATAATGAGTAAAAGATATATATTTATCAATATTTTCCCAGTCAATCAAATAAATCTCAAAGTAAAACACTATATGTAGAAATGATATACTAGTTTAGCAATTTAATGTCCACAGGAAAGTTAATAATTCAAGGTAAACCTAATGACTATAAAAGTGATTCAGGTAAATCAGTTTCAAACCATTCCTTGATCAAAATGATCATAAACCATCTAGAGGAAGAATAAAGATGGTATCAACACAATATATATCCATTTGGGTAAGAATAAAGGGTTGTTTTCATTGATGAGTAAAAATTCCATAAAAGAATATTTAAAAATATTCTTTAGGAAAATATCCTTTTCATTTTGAAAATCAATTTTTAAAACATAAAACATTTTTAAAATCCTTCTCATTGAAAATCAATTTTAAAAACTAAGAATTTCTAGAATATTAGGGAGAAAAAATTTTATTTAAAAAGATATTAGTAAATATGAAAATGAATCTTCAAATAAATGGAGTTAAAATTGGTATCTAATTTAGTGCATGACTTATAAGGTAAAAAGAATATTCCTTTTTCACTATACAAATTTAGGAAAGTTCCTTTTTGGAAAATGATAAGAAGATTCCTTTCACATTTTCGGTAAAATCCAGGCAAACATTATTTTGAAAATGATATAAGATTCAATTGAATTTTTTTATAAAAAGTAAAAAAGGGTAAAAATTAATTTATTAAATCATTTTTAAAAGGATAAAAAAATTGAAAACATTTTTATAAAACATATTTTTGGAAGAAAACAAATTTTCGACCAAAGAAATTAATGAGGTCGAATTTTCTTAAAAACATTATCTTAATTAATTTAAATACCAAATAGTGTAAAAATTATATTATTACATTAAAATATAATTAATAACCATAGGATAAGAAAATGAATTAGTTTTATTAAGAAGTGGTAAAATAATTTCCTTTAACTAAAATTGAATAATAAACAATCCCAATTTGAATGAGATTGTGAAATAAACCTTTACAATGATCATAATATTAAAATGAGAATTAATCAAATGAATCAATTTTGTGATTCAAATATAAATCCACATAAAAATTGGAAATACAATATAAGGTAATAAAAATGAATTATACAAATATTCTTATAATGACATAATCAATGATTTAAAAAGATTAACCTAATTAATAGAAATTGAGTTAAAAAAAACTCTTACATCGCACTTCATTTAGATTGAACATTATTTAGCCTCCTATGTATTGGTTTCAAAACCTATTATTAAATTAAATCATAAAAATATTAATATTTATAATATCATATATTATCCTTTTATAAAATCTTATCACTCGTTCATTAATAATCTTTCATTATTTTCATTGTTTCGGGTGTTAATTTACTTTTTTTCTCATGTGTGTTTAGTCATGAAAGATATATTTATTTGGAATATTATATATCTATACTATATATAAAATAATAATAATTATATAATTATCATATTTATGCATCAATTATACTTTTAAACCCTTCAATTAAATATGGTTATGAAAAATAAAGTACGTTACAATCATGGAGATGGTATGTCGTACGTATGCATGAGTAACATTTCCATTTTTTCAATGATAATTATAGAAAGAATGTAAGTGATATATTATAATTAAATAATGATAATATAATAATATATAAAATATTATATACTTATATATCTCATATATGTGGTGTGGTGTTGAAAATAGAGTTGCATCGCTTCATGAAGGCAGTAGTCCACATGCACACAAATGATGTTATCATATTTAAGTGAGTGAAAATTTAAGAAATAGAATGATATATATTCTATTTATAGAATTATAAATGTTTTATTAATATTTTAATTATGTAATTTATATCATGTATAATCATTAAAATTAACCTTATTACATTCCATTTAAATAATTAATGAAAGATGAATCACATCACTTCGCGAGGTGGTAGTCCGCCGTTCACCCGAGCATTGTTATCGTATCCACTATGGAATGGAAATTAATATATATATATATATATATTATATAATTACTCCATAGGTATAAAAATTATATAAAAATTATATATATACTTTAGATACATTGCAATACCCATCTGTGAGAGGTGGTGATGGAAGAATGAATGACATTGGTTTGTGAGGAGGTAGTCCATCGTACACACAAACTATGATTTTGGAAGCCATTTGATGGAAGTGGAGATAGTTTTAGTTCATGAACATAATATAGAAATATAAAAATGTATTTAATATAATAATTTTATTATATCATCATGGTTTAATAATAGTTTTTAGGTAGTTAATAAATAAATAAAATAAAGACACTCGTTGAAGAAGATTACCTCTTCTTCAGGTATCATACTTAGGATTGCACTAAATATTTTCTAGGTTGGATTTATTTCCAAGATAAGGCTTATAAGGTTATGATGTAACACCCAAAGATTTCATAGTATGTTATTTCTTCAAAATAATTCAATAACTTTCACTATACGGAACACCAAGTTCAAGCGCACCATGACTTACCAAACAAGCCGTTCAAAAGAGGTTATGAATAGTATTAACTAAATTTTAAACTTTATATAATCCTTATAATTTTAGAATCCATATTATTAGTTTCTTAGACATAATGTAAGAACAAATTCATTTTTTAGTATTACACTTTTACCAACTTTTAATAGTGAACCCTTTTTAAATCCAATATTTTAAACTTTTATATATTCAATTTGACTAAATAAATTTACTTTTTAGAATGGGGACATCAAAAAAAATTACAATGAAACATCTCAAGCTTCCACGGTACGCTTTCCTTTGAATAATACAGTAGCGTGTGTTGTACGCAACTTCGAGTTCTAACACACACCACAACCAATCAAACTTGCCGTTATGAATAGTAATATCTAATATTTGAAATTATATATATTTTATATTTCAAAATGGACTTCATTTTTGGATACGTAATATCGAAATTATCCTAATTTGAATTTTTGGTATTTTTCTGAGAACTTCCAATTTTTATGAATAGTCAAAAATACTTAAAAACAACTTTTTTAATAAAAATAATTTATAATGATAAATTATACTATTGAGTGGTTTTAAAGTATAATTAGAATATGTTTTTACCATTTTATCCAATGGTGTTCATTAGAATTAATTTCACTTTGAAATTGGACATAAACAATTGTCAACTTTTGATATATATTGTTTCTTAAAAACACACTATTTGTTGTAACAGCGGGAATTAATTATAAAATTAATTAATGCAACTTATATGTTTGGAATTTTTTAAAATAGAAATCATTTTTGAATTCGGAATATCAATTATAGCTTAGGGTGAAATTTTGGCATTATTCAGAAAAACTTCAATTTTTGATGAATAGTGAAACCACTAAGTGGTAGTTAAAAAACTGAATTTTTCATAAAACATAATTTTATCGCTTCTGTGAATGAAATTTTGAAAATTCTAGAGACACGGTTAATATCAAGTAGTAAAATGTGGTTCAATGAGAAGAAAATAATTTTTGGTGAATAGTAACTTTTTACTGTTATTTACCACGGTTAAAAGTAAATAGGGTAATTAAGGGTAAAAATGATATTAATATTACCCTAACACATGTCCCAATTCTATTGGACAAGTTTATCTCGACCAAAAACAACCTTAGGAATAAAATATTATCATTTAGGTCCACTTGGATTAGATTAGGACATTTATTATTATTTAATTCAAAGAAGAGTTAAAAGAGTTAAAATCAAAGTTTATTTACTAAAAAAATTTAATATAGGGTTATACATAAGATAAATTCAATTGTAAATATTCATTAGAAATATAAAAGGATTACCTACATAATGATATTTTATTTATAATTTTTAGACATTAAATAATTTAATTTATTTATGACACAATAATGATGCAGTAATTACCATAATAGTGAAAAATTAAAATAATTGATATTATAAATACCCAAATAAATATAATTTGAGCCTTTTAATGAATTAAACTAATTTTATAGGATAATATGACATATTATGATTGATTTAATTGACTTTTTTCGAACTAATCATTCTGTTATGATTTTCACAAAAATCAATTTTCCAAATAGTGTCAAAATTGACATAAAAGAGTTTTTAAAACAAATATTATATTATTAATTGATATTAAATTCCTAAAAATCTAATGTTCAGCCAAGTGACTTATATCATGATATTGGTATCATTAATGGACCACTTGGGGGTCTCTTGGAGGTATATAGTAAGTTTATTAACTATATAATATAAAAATACAAAGTGACATGGTAAGTGTCAAACTAATTAACTAAGAGTTAAAACTAAAAGATAAGGTTAATATAATGACCCAAACCTGTCTAAATCCTATTGGTTAAGTGGTTTTCGACCCATCCCCACCTTAACCTTTAAATAATTCACTTTTGAGCCATTAGAAACTGAATATGAATTTATTATAAAATAATATTTCTAGCTTTTCCAAAGGTGACCCTCACCCTTCTTATAAAAGGGAACTCTCCCTTCTCATTAACTCACACCTTCAAAGCCTTTTGTTTTGGCCAACCTATGCCCAAATACTCTCTCAAATTACCTCACTTCATCCTAGAGTCCTTCCTTTAGTCATAAATCCAACTTAAGGAGCCCTTTTGATCAAATCAAAAGGAAGAACCCGAAGAAGAGGTAATGATTTCACCACCCTTTTTCAAGATCCTTTCTTCTTCCACTTCTTCTTTCTTTGTTATTCCCACTCTAAAATAATGTATCCGGTATCTCCTATATACTGTAATATTATTATAAATATGGTACAACCATATTCAGTATTATATCCATCCTTTGAATGACATGTCACTATACGTGTGTACGTACGGCTTACCGTCTCCACGTCGTGGTGTAATTGTTATTCAATAAATTATTATTTGGATGGGTATAATAACGATGTGTAATTCATGTAAATAATAAATATAACAAGATAATGATTCTTTATATAAGATATACCATCCAATTATATATTATTTTAATATCAAAATAATGATATTGTCGCTCGTGCGTACGTACGGACTACCGTCTCCACGAACGCGATGAGATTCATTCTCCATCGTATCCATTCAAGTATAATTATCATTTGATGATTTAAAAATAATGTTTAAGGACTTGATATAATTCTGGATATGAATAAGATACAACCTATCCATGACAAACATGTCTTACGTAACAAAACATATAAAAGAAAACGAGTAAGTTAACACCCGAAACAAAGATAATACTAAGATATTATTAACAAATCAATGTTAAAAGATCATATATGATATAATATTAAAGTATATGATTCTTGTATAATTTAATAACAATTATTTCACCATTATAAAGGAGGTTAACCTACCCCCAACCAAGGAAAAGTACAAGGTAAGGGGTTTTCATCTCACTCTTTATTCTCGTGAGATTCATGCCATATTGCCACCATTACCTTTTGTGTGGTGTATGTACTGCCCATAATTATATTCTTTGTGTAATACACTTTAATTTATATGTATTTACATATTCATTGTATGATACCTCTTTCATGGGTTGTATGATTCGTAAGTTACCAAATTGGTAAGGATTTATTTCGCAATCTCTCATTATCCGAGGTTGTTTATACGTAATAATCTACTGGGATCTATTTATCATCCACATCCATGTTTCTTAAAAATGTACTTCAAAAAAAATTACTATTTACAAGAATATGGGTTAAAGTCATTTATACCGTTGTTTGACTTTTTATAAGAGGATTATAAAGGAAACTTTCCATCGTTTTTGAAACAAGTTACTTTTTAACCTTTTTGACAAAATTAAGGCAAGAATGTCTTTTTTTAACTTATAGGGCGGGTGCGGTTATTCTCCGTCGTTATTACACCTTTGAAGCTTCCTTACATTATTATAAGGATATTTTCAAAATAAAGGTTTTATTTTATAATTATGTGATTTATAAATGATTTCAAGAAAGATATATTTCTCTCAAATATATGAAAACCCAGTGCAAATGTATACGTATTTAACGCAAGCTTAAATTGCGAGGACGAAATTTATTGAAGGAGGGGAGAATGTAACACCCCAAGATTTCATAGTATGTTATTTCTTCAAAATAATTCAATAACTTGCACTACACGCAACCCCAAGTTCAAGCGCACCATGACTTACCAAACAAGCCTTTCAAAAGAGGTTATGAATAGTATTAACTAAATTTTAAACTTTATATAATCCTTATAATTTTAGAATCCATATTATTAGTTTCTTAGACATAATGTAAGAACAAATTCATTTTTAGTATTACACTTTTACCAACTTTTAATAGTGAACCCTTTTTAAATCCAATATTTTAAACTTTTATATAATCAATTTGACTAAATAAATTTCCTTTTAGAATGAGGACATCAAAAAAATTTACAATGAAACATCACAAGCTTCCATGGTACGCTTTCCTTTGAATAATACAGTAGTGTGTGTTGTACGCAACTTCGAGTTCTAACACACACCACAACCAATCAAACTAGCCATTATGAATAGTAATACCTAATTTTTGAAATTATATATATTTTATATTTCAAAATGGACTTCATTTTTGGATACGGAATATCGAAATTATCCTAATTTGAATTTTTGGTATTTTTCTAAGAACTTCCAATTTTTATGAATAGTGAAAAATACTTAAAAACAACTTTTTTAATAAAAATAATTTATAGTTATAAATTATACTATTGAGTGGTTTTAAAGTATAATTAGAATATGTTTTTACCATTTTATCCAATGGTGTTCATTAGAATTAATTTCACTTTGAAATTTGACATAAACAATTGTCAATCTTTTGATATATAATGTTTCTTAAAAACACGCTATTTGTTGTTACAGCGGGAATTAATTATAAAATTAATTAATGAAACTTATATTTTTGGAATTTTGTAAAATAGACATCATTTTTGAATTCGGAATATAAATTATAGCTTAGGATGAAATTTTTCCATTATTCAGAAAAACTTCAATTTTTGATGAATAGTGAAACCACTAAGTGGTAGTTTAAAAACTGAATTTTTCATAAAACTTAATTTTACCGATTCTTTGAATAGAATTTCGAAAATCTGAGAGATACGGTTAATATCAAGTAGTAAAATGTGGTTCAATGAGATGAAAATAATTTTTGGTGAATAGTAACTTTTTACTTTTATTTACCACCGTTAAAAGTAAATAGGGTAATTAAGGGTAAAAATGATATTAATATTACCCTAACACATGTCCTAATTCTATTGGACAAGTGTATCTCGACCAAAAACAACCTTAGGAATAAAATATTATCATTTAGGTCTACATGGATTAGATTACGACATTTATTATTATTTAATTCAAAGAAGAGTTAAAAGAGTTAAAATCAAAGTGTATTTACTAAAACATTTTTAATATAGGGTTATACATAATATAAATTCTACTGTAAATATTAATTAGAAAGCTAAAATTATTTCCTACATAATTATATTTTATTTATAATTTTTAGACATTAAATAATTTAATTTATTTATGACACAATGATGATGCAGTAATTACCATAATAGTGAAAAATTAAAATAATTGATATTATAAATACCCAAATAAATATAATTTGAGACTTTTAATGAATTACACTAATTTTATAGGATAATATGACATATTAGGATTGATTTAATTGACTTTTTTCTAACTAATCATTCTGTTATGATTTTCACAAAAATGAATTTTCCAAATAGTGTCAAAATTGACATAAAAGAGTTTTTAAAACAAATATTATATTATTAATTGATATTAAATTCTTAAAAATCTAAGTCTCGGCCAAGAGACTTATATAATGATAGGGGTATCATTAATGGACCATTTTGGGGTCTCTTGGAGGTATATAGTAAGTTTATTAACTATATAATATAAAAATACAAAGTGACATGGTAAGTGTCAAACTAATTAACTAAGAGTTAAAACTAAAAGATAAGGTTAATATAATGACCCAAACCTATCTAAATCCTATTTTTTGAGTGGTTTTCGACCCATACCCACCTTAACCTTTAAATAATTCACTTTTGAGCCATTAGAAACCGAGTATGAATTTATTATAAAATAATATTTCTAGCTTTTCCAAAGGTGCCCCTCACCCCTCTTATAAAAGGGCACTCTCCCTTCTCATTAACTAACACCTTCAAAGCCTTTTGGTTCGGCCAAAATCTGCACAAATACTCTCTCAACTTCCCTCACTTCATCCTAGAGGCCTTCCTTTATTCAGAAAGCCAACTTAAGGCGCCCTTTTGATCAAATCAAAAGGAAGAACCCGAAGAAGAGGTAATGATTTCACCACCCTTTTTCAAGTTCCTTTCTTCTTCCACTTATTCTTTCTTTGTTATTCCCATTAAAAAATAATGTATCCAATATATCCTATATACTGTAATATTATTATAAATATGGTACAACCATATTCAGTATTATATCCATCCTTTGAATGACATGTCACCATACGTGTGTACGTACGGCTTACCGTCTCCACGTCGTGGTGTAATTGTTATTCAATAAATTATTATTTGGATGGGTATAACAATGATGTTTAATTCATGTAAATAATAAATATAACATGATAATGATTCTGTATATAATATATACCATCCAATTATATATTATTTTAATATCAAAATAATGATTTTGTCGCTCGTGCGTATGTACAGACTACCTTCTCCACTAACGCAATGAGATTCATTCTCCATCGTATCCATTCAAGTATAATTATCATTCGATGATTTAAAAATAATGTTTAAGGACTTGATATCATTCTGGATATGAATAAGATACAATCCATCCATGAAAAACATGGCTTACGTAACAAAACATATAAAAGAAAATGAGTAAGTTAACACCCGAAACAACGATAATACTAAGATATTATTAACAAATCAATGTTAAAAGATCATATATGATATCATATTAATGTATATTATTCTTGTATAATTTAATAACAATTATTTCACCATTATACAAGAGGTTAATCTACCCCCAACCAAGGAAAATTACAAGGTAAGGGGTTTTCATCTCACTCTTTATTCCCGTGAGATTCATGCCATATTGCCACCATTATCTTTTGTGTGGTGTATGTACTGCCCATAATTATATTCTTTGTATAATACACTTTAATTTATGTGTATTTACATATTCATTGTATGATACCTATTTCATGGGTTGTATGATTTGTAAGTTACCAAATTGGTAAGGGTTTATTTCGCAATCTCTTCATTATCTGAGGTTGTTTATACGTAATAATCTACTGGGATCTCTTTATCATCCACATCCATGTTTCTTAAAAATGTACTTCAAAACATTTTTACTATTTACAAGAATATGGGTTAAAGTAATTTATACCGTTGTTTGACTTTTTATAAGAGGATTATAAAGGAATCTTTCCATCGTTTTCGAAACAAGTTACTTTTTAACCTTTTTGACAAAATTAAGGTAAAAATGTCTTTTTTTAACTTATAGGGCGGGTGCGGTTATTCTCTGTCGTTATTACACCTTTGAAGCTTCCCTACATGCTTATAAAGATATTTTCAAAATAAAGGTTTTATTTTATAATTATGTTATTTATAAATGATTTCAAGAAAGATATATTTCTCTCAAATATATGAAAACCCAGTGCAAATGTATACGTATTTAACGCAAGCTTAAAAATGTTTTCAGAAAACCCGACTCTCGAGTGTGGTAGATAGGAATGGATTGGGCGTGGACCCATCATGGCTTGTAATTAGTCGAGAAGTCTCAGAATTAGTTATTTTGTTTTCAGAAGCTTGTATAATGTTTTCAGAAAAACACTAGAGTATATTTGAGAAATTTTAAACGTAAGTATCTTCTAAAAAAATTGAATCAGTAGGTCTCATGAGACAAACTAGTGTCTTGGCACAAGCCCTTGACAAAATATTATTTGTAGTCTTGGCACGAGGCCTTGGCAATGTGGGTATGATAGTCTGGCATTATGCATTCCATCATTATGAAAGTGGTTAATGATATTGCATGTGAATATTCAATTAGTAGAATATCCATGTGAATAAGTAAATGGAATTATTTCATTTTATTTCTGCCATATTATGTTGAAGTTCAAGTTTAAAAGGATTTTGTTTTAGTTTTATACATTGCCTTAAATGTTTATGCTTATTTTTGAAAGTTTCCACCATATTGCTTACCCTTACTAATCGTTTGAGCTCACCCCCTTTTCTATGTTTTATTTTTTACAGGATTCCAAGAAGTGTATTGTGATTGATATGCAGGGTTAAGACAATGGAATAATGGCATTCATAAAGTATTATTTATGTTGTTTTGTATGTTATGAAGTTTAATGTAACATTCATGTTTGTAATCTATTTTCCAAGACTGCTAAACTGATCGGTTCTTCGGGACTTAATTCCTTGTAATCATTCCAATTTATTAAAATAATGCACCGACTCTGGGTAACTGGGGTCGGGGCTTTACAGTTGGTATCAGAGGAAGTTTAGCAATAACCTTGGAAACTAGATTTAGATAAACTCTGATTATATCACATAGCTCTAAGATAGACTTTGAGGATTAGTATAGAAGAACTTACTAGAATTTTGGTATTCTAGAGATTTTGTGAGTTTTCCGAGCAATACATCCATGTCTGGATACGAGCAGGTAGAGGCGGCTCTGGCACAGATGTACCTAGGGGTAAAACCCGAAAACACCGCTTTGAGCTAGACTCGAACGGGAACTGGTGCACGACAACAGGCCTTGCTGCACTCTTGGTTACGACACTCCCGGGGGATATGCTTAGGATAATTCTCATCTTCTTTACAAACCATTATGAAGGGTTTATGAGTATATACTTCCTAAAAGGATACATTTTTATGATTATGGATTATATCCATAAACTATTTAATTTATGTAATGTGTTTTACAAGTTTGGGATTAGGTATTTTTATTCATAAACTAATCTAGTGTATGCCATTGTTTAGAAATGGCGCCCAGTAGAAGGAATGAGAACTCCAGCAATGCAATTGATACAAAGAGAAATAAGGATCATATATTTCATGGTCTTAAGCCATAATTTATAAGAGAAATAGTCTCACATGTATTATCATCATATTAAGAAATAATATCATGTGTTGATAATATAAGTAAGAGTTTACTGGGTCCTATGGCTTTGAAGGGAAGTAAGAGAAGAAAAGGATGGAAGAGATAAATATGGATAAAGGGAAGATGGAAAAAAAGAATTTTCCCATATGTGATAACTGTGGGAAGAAACACCCTAGAACTTGCCTGAAAGGAATGGGAGTTTGTTATAAGTGTGGAGGAAGAGGGAACAAAGTACGTGACTGCAAGGGTAAGAAAATGGTTTCAAATGTACAATGCTTCAATTGTAAGGAGTTTGGAAACTACGCAAACCTATGTCCCCGTCATCATACTATGCCACAAATGATTCTATTGGATAATAATCAAGTTATGATACTACCACAGATGAAGAGGAATGATTAGAGTTCTTATATTGATTATGTCGTTTGATGTGTTGTATCAACAATGTACTTGTTATAATAATTATGTAGTATATAATGATTGTACTGCAGTACTATTTCATTAAGGACTTGAGATTGTGTGGAACAAAGAAAAGTGACTCAATACCAGGTTAAATTTTTGAAAAATATTTGGTTGATAGAAAGATAAACCATAATATGGTTCTGATATCGTGGTAGTGATTTTAGAATAATACATGATTGATTTGGATAAATTATATGGGATATTCTTAAATACCTTGAAACTGATTAATGATTTGTATATTCCATCATTGTTGGGGTTTACAACATTTTTGGATTGAAGGAGTATATCTATTATTCTATAAGGAATAAGGGATCATGAATGTAATCAATAAGGTTTTACGGTAATTCAGGATGTTGCAGTGTTTTAAAAGAATACATGATGAAGGTGATCACATGTTATTACGCGGCAAAAAAATGATCTTTATTGTGTTTACCTTCCTTATAAATTTTGGACTGGAGTATTTTGGAAAGTTCTAGTTTGGATTATTTTGGATTGCCATAAAAGGACAAATCGAAGGTCGGGTGGCAACCCGTCGCGTCCGGCAAGGCCGCGAGACTTGAACCCACAACCGAAGGGCGACAAGGGTGTATCACCTACCACTGACCCACAAGATGTCCTGGTTTGAATAATGTCGTTTTTTTTAATGGTTCTTCTAGATGAATTATAAATTCAGTTTTAACCCTATACAAATAGAATAAATAGAATATTATTTTTAAGTTCTATAATCTTTTCGAGTGAAAGATGAGTTTGTGGTAGAACTTAGTTAAAGTTTGAGACTCTACTTGTCAAGTATATATTTTTTTTTCTTCCCTTATTCAATGAAGAAATTAATTCTTATACTTTAGTGAAGGGATCTTAAAACAAAAAAATGTGTTATCCTAATACCATATGTTTTGCTGAACCAATGGTATTTTAAATCATCATAGATTGATGAATTTAAGGCCCTCAATTTTACACTTGTTTTTGATTGATGACCTCAATCACTACCTATAAATATTTACGTTTTTCCTCTAATTATATGTCTCTAATTGCCACCAATGTTCTCCGAATAGAGATAATAATTTGGTGGTGACCCTTTCATTTCTATTTTCCTCTTATGAAGACTAAATTTTATCAAACCAATTTCTGATGTAGGTTTTCCCACAAAGATATTTTCTATATTCAAACTTTTATTTTCGAAGAACAATTTCAAATTGCGAGGATGCAATTTATTGAAGGAGGGGAGAGTGTAACACCCCAAGATTTCATAGTATGTTATTTCTTCAAAATAATTCAATAACTTGCACTACACGCAACACCAAGTTCAAGCACACCATGACTTACCAAACAAGCCGTTCAAAAGAGGTTATGAATAGTATTAACTAAATTTTAAACTTTATATAATCCTTATAATTTTAGAATCCATATTATTAGTTTCTTAGACATAATGTAAGAACAAATTCATTTTTAGTATTGCACTTTTACCAACTTTTAATAGTGAACCCTTTTTAAATCCAATATTTTAAACTTTTATATATTCAATTTGACTAAATAAATTTACTTTTTAGAATGGGGACATCAAAAAAAATTACAATGAAACATCTCAAGCTTCCACGGTACGCTTTCCTTTGAATAATACAGTAGCGTGTGTTGTACGCAACTTCGAGTTCTAACACACACCACAACCAATCAAACTAGCCATTATGAATAGTAATACCTAATTTTTGAAATTATATATATTTTATATTTCAAAATGGACTTCATTTTTGGATACGGAATATCGAAATTATCCTAATTTGAATTTTTGGTATTTTTCTGAGAACTTCCAATTTTTATGAATAGTGAAAAATACTTAAAAACAACTTTTTTAATAAAAATAATTTATAGTGATAAATTATACTATTGAGTGGTTTTAAAGTATAATTAGAATATGTTTTTACCATTTTATCCAATGGTGTTCATTAGAATTAATTTCACTTTGAAATTGGACATAAACAATTGTCAATCTTTTGATATATATTATTTCTTAAAAACACGCTATTTGTTGTAACAGTGGGAATTAATTATAAAATTAATTAATGCAACTTATATGTTTGTAATTTTTTAAAATAGACATCATTTTTGAATTCAGAATATCAATTATATATTAGGGAGAAATTTTGGCATTATTCAGAAAAACTTCAATTTTTGATGAATAGTGAAACCACTAAGTGGTAGGTAAAAAACTGAATTTTTCATAAAACTTAATTTTACCGCTTCTGTGAATAGAATTTCGAAAATCCGAGAGACATGGTTAATATCAAGTAGTAAAATGTGGTTCAATGAGATGAAAATAATTTTTGGTGAATAGTAACTTTTTACTGTTATTTACCACGGTTAAAAGTAAATAGGGTAATTAAGGGTAAAAATGATATTAATATTACCCTAACACATGTCCTAATTCTATTGGACAAGTGTATCTCGACCAAAAACAACCTTAGGAATAAAATATTATCATTTAGGTCCACTTGGATTAGATTAGGACATTTATTATTATTTAATTCAAAGAAGAGTTAAAAGAGTTAAAAGAGTTAAAATCAAAGTTTATTTAATAAAAAAAATTTAATATAGGGTTATACATAAGATAAATTCGATTGTAAATATTCATTATAAATATAAAAGGATTCCCTACATAATGATATTTTATTTTTAATTTTTAGACATTAAATAATTTAATTTATTTATGACACAATGATGATGTAGTAATTACCATAATAGTGAAAAATTAAAATAATTGATATTATAAATACCCAAATAAATATAATTTGAGACTTTTAATGAATTACACTAATTTTATAGGATAATATGACATATTAGGATTGATTTAATTGACTTTTTTCGAACTAATCATTCTGTTATGATTTTCACAAAAATCAATTTTCCAAATAGTGTCAAAATTGACATAAAAGAGTTTTTAAAACAAATATTATATTATTAATTGATATTAAATTCCTAAAAATCTAAGGTTAGGCCAAGTGACTTATATCATGATATTGGTATCATTAATGGACCACTTGGGGGTCTCTTGGAGGTATATAGTAAGTTTATTAACTATATAATATAAAAATACAAAGTGACATGGTAAGTGTCAAACTAATTAACTAAGAGTTAAAACTAAAAGATAAGGTTAATATAATGACCCAAACCTGTCTAAATCCTGTTGGTTTAGTGGTTTTCAACCCATCCCCACCTTAAACTTTAAATAATTTACTTTTGAGCCATTAGAAACCGAATATGAATTTATTATAAAATAATATTTCTAGCTTTTCCAAAGGTGAGCCTCACCCTTCTTATAAAAGGGAACTCTCCCTTCTCATTAACTCACACCTTCAAAGCCTTTTAGTTTGGCCAAACTCTACCTAAATACTCTCTCAAATTCCCTCACTTCATCCTAGAGGTATTCCTTTAGTCAGAAAGACAACTTAAGGAGCCCTTTTGATCAAATCAAAAGGAAGAACCCGAAGAAGAGGTAATGATTTCACCACCCTTTTTCAAGTTCCTTTCTTCTTCCACTTCTTCTTTCTTTGTTATTCCCACTATAAAATAATGTATCCGGTATCTCCTATATACTGTAATATTATTATAAATATGGTACAACCATATTCAGTATTATATCCATCCTTTGAATGACATGTCACTATACGTGTGTACGTACGGCTTACCGTCTCCACGTCGTGGTGTAATTGTTATTCAATAAATTATTATTTGGATGGGTATAATAACGATGTGTAATTCATGTAAATAATAAATATAACATGATAATTATTCTGTATATAAGATATACCATCCAATTATATATTAATTTAATATCAAAATAATGATATTGTCGCTCCTGCGTACGTACGGACTACCGTCTCCACGAACGCTATGAGATTCATTCTCCATCGTATCCATTCAAGTATAATTATCATTTTATGATTTAAAAATAATGTTTAAGGACTTGATATCATTCTGGATATGAATAAGATACAACCTATCCATGACAAACATGGCTTACGTAACAAAACATATAAAAGAAAACGGGTAAGTTGACACCCGAAACAACGATAATACTAAGATATTATTAACAAATCAATGTTAAAAGATCATATATGATATCATATTAAAGTATATGATTCTTGTATAATTTAATAACAATTATTTCACCATTATATAGGAGGTTAACCTACCCCCAACCAAGGAAAAGTACAAGGTAAGGGGTTTTCATCTCACTCTTTATTCTCGTGAGATTCATGTCATATTGCCACCATTACCTTTTGTGTGGTGTATGTACTGCCCATAATTATATTCTTTGTGTAATACACTTTAATTTATATGTATTTACATATTCATTGTATGATACCTCTTTCATGGGTTGTATGATTCGTAAGTTACCAAATTGGTAAGGATTTATTTCGCAATCTCTTCATTATCCGAGGTTGTTTATACGTAATAATCTACTGGGATCTATTTATCATCCACATCCATGTTTCTTAAAAATGTACTTCAAAAAAAATTACTATTTACAAGAATTTGGGTTAAAGTTATTTATACCGTTGTTTGACTTTTTATAAGAGGATTATAAAGGAAACTTTCCATCGTTTTTGAAACAATTTACTTTTTAACCTTTTTGACAAAATTAAGGCAAGAATGTCTTTTTTTAACTTATAGGGCGGGTGCGGTTATTCTCCGCCGTTATTACACCTTTGAAGCTTCCTTACATTATTATAAGGATATTTTCAAAATAAAGGTTTTATTTTATAATTATGTGATTTATAAATGATTTCAAGAAAGATATATTTCTCTCAAATATATGAAAACCCAGTGCAAATGTATACGTATTTAACGCAAGCTTAAATTGCGAGGACGCAATATATTGAATGAGGGGAGAATGTAACACCCCAAGATATCATAGTATGTTATTTCTTCAAAATAATTCAATAACTTGCACTACACGCAACACCAAGTTCAAGCGCACCATGACTTACCAAACAAGCCTTTCAAAAGAGGTTATGAATAGTATTAACTAAATTTTAAACTTTATATAATCCTTATAATTTTAGAATCCATATTATTAGTTTCTTAGACATAATGTAAGAACAAATTCATTTTTAGTATTCCACTTTTACCAACTTTTAATAGTGAACCCTTTTTAAATCCAATATTTTAAACTTTTATATATTCAATTTGACTATATAAATTTCCTTTTTAGAATGAGGACATCAAAAAAAATTACAATGAAACATCACAAGCTTCCATGGTACTCTTTCCTTTGAATAATACAGTAGCGTGTGTTGTACGCAACTTCGAGTTCTAACACACACCACAACCAATCAAACTAGCCATTATGAATAGTAATACCTAATTTTTGAAATTATATATATTTTATATTTCAAAATGGAATTCATTTTGGGATACGGAATATCGAAATTATCCTAATTTGAATTTTTGGTATTTTTCTGAGAACTTCCAATTTTTATGAATAGTGAAAAATACTTAAAAACAACTTTTTTAATAAAAATAATTTATAGTTATAAATTATACTATTGAGTGGTTTTAAAGTATAATTAGAATATTTTTTTACCATTTTATCCAATGGTGTTCATTAGAATTAATTTCACTTTATAATTTGACATAAACAATTGTCAATCCTTTGATATATATTGTTTCTTAAAAACACGCTATTTGTTGTAACAGCGGGAATTAATTATAAAATTAATTAATGAAACATATATTTTTGGAATTTTGTAAAATAGACATCATTTTTGAATTTGGAATATCAATTATAGCTTAGGATGAAATTTTGGCATTATTCAGAAAAACTTCAATTTTTGATGAATAGTGAAACCACTAAGTGGTAGTTTAAAAACTGAATTTTTCATAAAACTTAATTTTACCGATTTTGTGAATGGAATTTCTAAAATCCAAGAGGCACGGTTAATATCAAGTAGTAAAATTTGGTTCAATGAGATGAAAATAATTTTTGGTGAATAGTAACTGTTTACTTTTATTTACCACGGTTAAAAGTAAATAGGGTAATTAAGGGTAAAAATGATATTAATATTACCCTAACACATGTCCTAATTCTATTGGACAAGTGTATCTCGACCAAAAACAACCTTAGGAATAAAATATTATCATTTAGGTCTACTTGGATTAGATTAGGACATTTATTATTATTTAATTCAAAGAAGAGTTAAAAGAGTTAAAATCAAAGTGTATTTACTAAAACATTTTTAATATAGGGTTATACATAATATAAATTCTATTGTAAATATTAATTAGAAATCTAAAATTATTTACTACATAATGATATTTTATTTATAATTTTTAGACATTAAATAATTTAATTTATTTATGACACAATGATGATGCAGTAATTACCATAATAGTGAAAAATTAAAATAATTGATATTATAAATACCCAAATAAATATAATTTGAGACTTTTAATGAATTACACTAATTTTATAGGATAATATGACATATTAGTATTGATTTAATTGACTTTTTTTGAACTAATCATTCTGTTATGATTTTCACAAAAATGAATTTTCCAAATAGTGTCAAAATTGACATAAAAGAGTTTTTAAAACAAATATTATATTATTAATTGATATTAAATTCCTAAAAATCTAAGGCTCGGCCAAGAGACTTATAAAATTATAGGGGTATCATTAATGGACCATTTTGGGGTCGCTTGGAGGTATATAGTAAGTTTATTAACTATATAATATAAAAATACAAAGTGACATGGTAAGTGTCAAACTAATTAAGTAAGAGTTAAAACTAAAAGATAAGGTTAATATAATGACCCAAACCTATCTAAATCCTATTGGTTGAGTGGTTTTCGACCCATCTCCACATTAACCATTAAATAATTCACTTTGGAGCCATTATAAACTGAGTATGAATTTATTATAAAATAATATTTCTAGCTTTTCCAAAGGTGCCCCTCGCCCCTCTTATAAAAGGGCACTCTCCCTTCTCATTAAATCACACCTTAAAAGCCTTTTGGTTCGGCCAAAATCTACAAAAATACTCTCTAAAATTCTCTCACTTCATCCTAGAGTCCTTCCTTTAGTCAGAAATCCAACTTAAGGAGCCCTTTTGATCAAATCAAAAGGAAGAACCCGAAGAAGAGGTAATGATTTCACCACCCTTTTTCAAGTTCCTTTCTTCTTCCACTTCTTCTTTCTTTGTTATTCCCATTCTAAAATAATGTATCCAATATCTCCTATATACTGTAATATTATTATAAATATGGTACAACCATATTCAGTATTATATCTATCCTTTGAATGACATGTCACCATACGTGTGTATGTACGGCTTACCGTCTCCACGTCGTGGTGTAATTGTTATTCAATAAATTATTATTTGGATGGGTATAATAATGATGTGTAATTCATGTAAATAATAAATATAACATGATAATGATTATGTATATAATATATACCATCCAATTATATATTATTTTAATATCAAAATAATGATTTTGTCGCTCGTGCGTACGTACAGACTACCGTCTCCACGAACGCGATGAGATTCATTCTCCATCGTATCCATTCAAGTATAATTATCATTTTATGATTTAAAAATAATTTTTAAGGACTTGATATCATTCTGGATATGAATAAGATACAACCCATCCATGACAAACATGGTTTACGTAACAAAACATATAAAAGAAAATGAGTAAGTTAACACCCGAAACAACGATAATACTAAGATATTATTAACAAATCAATGTTAAAAGATCATATATGATATCATATTAATGTGTATGATTCTTGTATAATTTAATAACAATTATTTCACCATTATACAAGAGGTTAACCTACCCCCAACCAATGAAAATTACAAGGTAAGGGGTTTTCATCTCACTCTTTATTCCTGTGAGATTCATGCCATATTGCCACCATTATCTTTTGTGTGGTGTATGTACTGCCCATAATTATATTCTTTGTATAATACACTTTAATTTATGTGTATTTACATATTAATTGTATGATACCTCTTTCATGGGTTGTATGATTCGTAAGTTACCAAATTGGTAAGGGTTTATTTCGCAATCTCTTCATTATCCGAGGTTGATTATACGTAATAATCTACTGGGATCTCTTTATCATCCACATCCATGTTTCTTAAAAATGTACTTCAAAACATTTTTACTATTTACAAGAATATGGGTTAAAGTCATTTATACCTTTGTTTGACTTTTTATAAGAGGATTATAAAGGAATCTTTCCATCATTTTCGAAACAAGTTACTTTTTAACCTTTTTGACAAAATTAAGGTAAGAATGTCTTTTTTTAACTTATAGGGCGGGTGCGGTTATTCTCTGCCGTTATTACACCTTTAAATCTTCCTTACATTCTTATAAGGATATTTTTAAAATAAAGGTTTTATTTTATAATTATGTGATTTATAAATGATTTCAAGAAAGATATATTTCTCTCAAATATATGAAAACTCAGTGCAAATGTATACGTATTTAACGCAAGCTTAAAAATGTTTTCAGAAAACCTGACTCTTGAGTGTGGTAGATAGGAATGGATTGGGCGTGGACCCATCATGGCCTGTAATTAGTCGAGAAGTCTTAGAATTAGTTATTTTGTTTTTAGAAGCTTGCATAATGTTTTCAGAAAAACACTATAGTATATTTGAGAAATTTTAAACGTAAGTATCTTCTAAAAAAATTGAATCGGTAGGTCTCATGAGACAAACTAGTGTCTTGGCACAAGCCCTTGACAAAATCTTATTTGTAGTCTTGGCACGAGGCCTTGGCAATGTGGGTATGATAGTCTGGCATTATGCATTCCATCGTTATGAAAGTGGTTAATGATATTGCATGTGAATATTTGATTAGTAGAATATCCATGTGAATAAGTAAATGGAATTATTTCATTTTATTTCTGCCATATTATGTTGAAGTTCAAGTTTAAAAGGCTTTTGTTTTAGTTTTATACATTGCCTTAAATGTTTATGCTTATTTTTGAAAGTTTCTTCCATATTGCTTACCCTTACTAGGCGTTTGAGCTCACCCCCTTTTCTATGTTTTATTTTTTATAGGATTCCAAGAAGTGTATTGTGATTGATATGTAGGGTTAAGACAAGGAAATAATGGAATTCATAAAGGATTATTTATGTTGTTTTGTATGTTATGAAGTGTAATGTAACATTCATGTTTGTAATATATTTTTCAAGACTGCTAAACTGATCGGTTCTTCGGGACTTAATTCCTTGTAATCATTCCAATTTATTAAAATAATGCACCGACTCTGGGTAACTGGGGTCGGGGCTTTACAGTTGGTATCAGAGGAAGTTTAGCAATAACCTTGGAAACTAGATTTAGATAAACTCTGATTAGAGCACATAGCCCTAAGATAGACTTTGAGTATTAGTATAGAAGAACTTCCTAGAATTTTGGTATTGTAGAGATTTTGTGAGTTTTCCGAGCAATACATCCCTGTCTGGATACGAGCAGGTAGAGGCGGCTCTGGCACAGATGTACCTAGGGGTAAAACCCAAAAACACCGCTTTGAGCTAGACTCGAACGGGAACTGGTGCACGACAACAGGCCTTGCTGCACTCTTGGTTACGACACTCCCGGGGGATATGCTTAAGATAATTCTCATCTTCTTTACAAACCATTATGAAGGGTTTATGAGTATATACTTCCTAAAAGGATACATTTTTATGATTATGGATTATATCCATAAACTATTTAATTTATGTAATTTGTTTTACAAGTTTGGGATTAGGTATTGTTATTCATAAACTAATCTAGTGTATGCCATTGTTTAGAAATAACGCCCAGTAGAAGGAATGAGAACTCCAGCAATGAACATGATACAAAGAGAAATAAGTATCATATATTCCATGGTCTTAAGCCATAATTTATAAGAGAAATAGTCTCACATGTATTATCATCATATTAAGAAATAATATCATGTGTTGATAAGATAAGTAAAGAGTTTACTGGGTCCTATGGCTTTGAAGGGAAGCAAGAGAAGAAAAGGATGGAAGAGATAAATATGGATAAAGGGAAGAGGGAAAAGAAGAATTTTCCCATATGTGATAACTGTGGGAAGAAACACCCTAGAACTTGCCTGAAAGGAATGGGAGTTTGTTATAAGTGTGGAGGAAGAGGGCACAAAGTACGTGACTGCAAGGGTAAGAAAATGGTTTCAAATGTACAATGCTTCAATTGTAAGGAGTTTGGAAACTACGCAAACCTATGTCCCAGTCATCATACTATGCCACAAATGATTAGAGTTCTTATATTGATTATTTTGTTTGATGTGTTGTATCAACAATGTACTTGTTATAATAATTATGTAGTATATAAGGATTGTACTACAGTACTATTTCATTAAGGACTTGAGATTGTGTGGAACAAAGAAAAGTGACTCAATAACAGGTTAAATTTTTGGAAAATATTTGGTTGAGAGAAAGATAAACCATAATATGGTTCTGATACCGAGGTAGTGATTTTAGAATAATACATGATTGATTTGGATAAATTATATTGGATATTCTTAAATACCTTGAAACTGGTTAATGATTTGTATATTCCATCATTGTTGGGGTTTACAACATTTTTGGATTGAAGGAGTATATCTATTATTCTATAAGGAATAAGGGAACATGAATGTAATCAATAAGGTTTTATGGTAATTCAAGATGTTGCAGTGTTTTAAAAGAATACATGATAAAGGTGATCACATGTTATTACGCGGCAAAAAAAGGATCTTCATTGTGTTTACCTTCCTTATAAATTTTGGACTGGAGTATTTTGGAAAGTTCTAGTTTGGATTATTTTGGATTTCCATTAAAGGACAACCCGGAGGTCGGGCGGCAACTAGTCGCGTCCGGCAAGGCCGCGAGACTTGAACCCACAACCGAAGGGCGAAAAGGGTGTATCACCTACCACTGACCCACAAGATGTCCTGGTTTGAATAATGTCATTTTTTTAATGGTTCTTCTAGATGAATTATAAATTCATTTTTAACCCTATACGAATAGAATAAATAGAATATTATTTTTAATTTCTATAATCTTTTAGAGTGAAAGATGAGTTTGTGGTAGAACTTAGTTAAAGGTTGAGACTCTAATTTTCAAGTATATATTTTTTTTTCTTCTTACCTTATTCAATGAAGAAATTAATTCTTATACTTTAGTGAAGGGATCTTAAAACAAAAAAATGTGTTATCCTAATACCATATGTTTTGCTGAACCAATGGTATTTTAAATCATCATAGATTGATGAATTTAAGGCCCTCAATTTTACACTTGTTTGTGATTGATGACCTCAATCACTACCTATAAATATTTACGTTTTTCCTCCAATTATATGTCTCTAATTACCACCAATGTTCTCCGAATAGAGATAATAATTTGGTGGTGACCCTTTCATTTCTCTTTTCCTCTTATTAAGACTAAATTTTATCAACCCAATTTCTGATGTGGGTTTTCCCACAAAGATATTTTCTATATTCAAACTTTTATTTTCGAAGAACAATTTCAAATTGCGAGGATGCAATTTATTGAAGAGGGGAGAGTGTAACACCCCAAGATTTCATAGTATGTTATTTCTTCAAAATAATTCAATAACTTGCACTACACGCAACACCAAGTTCAAGCACACCATGACTTACCAAACAAGCCGTTCAAAAGAGGTTATGAATATTATTAACTAAATTTTAAACTTTATATAATCCTTATAATTTTAGAATCCATATTATTAGTTTCTTAGACATAATGTAAGAACAAATTCATTTTTTGTATTGCGCTTTTACCAACTTTTAATAGTGAACCCTTTTTAAATCCAATATTTTAAACTTTTATATATTAAATTTGACTAAATAAATTTACTTTTTAGAATGGGGACATCAAAAAAATTACAATGAAACATCCCAAGCTTCCACGGTACGCTTTCCTTTGAATAATACAGTAGCGTGTGTTGTATGCAACTTCGAGTTCTAACACACACCACAACCAATCAAACTAGCCGTTATGAATAGTAATACCTAATTTTTGAAATTATATATATTTTATATTTCAAAATGGACTTCATTTTTGGATACGGAATATCGAAGTTATCCTAATTTTAATTTTTGGTATTTTTCTGAGAACTTCCAATTTTTATGAATAGTGAAAAATACTTAAAAAAAACTTTTTTAATAAAAATAATTTATTGTGATAAATTATACTATTGAGTGGTTTTAAAGTATAATTAGAATATGTTTTTACCATTTTATCCAATGGTGTTCATTAGAATTAATTTCACTTTGAAATTGGACATAAACAATTGTCAATCTTTTGATATATATTGTTTCTTAAAAACACGCTATTTGTTGTAACAGCGTGAATTAATTATAAAATTAATTAATGCAACTTATATGTTTGGAATTTTGTAAAATATACATCATTTTTGAATTTGGAATATCAATTATATCTTAGGGTGAAATTTTGGCATTATTCAGAAAAACTTCAATTTTTGATGAATAGTGAAACCACTAAGTGGTAGTTAAAAAACTGAATTTTTCATAAAACTTAATTTTACCACTTCTGTGAATAGAATTTCGAAAATCCGAGAGACACGGTTAATATCAAGTAGTAAAATGTGGTTCAATGAGATGAAAATAATTTTTGGTGAATAGTAACTTTTTACTGTTATTTACCACGGTTAAAAGTAAATAGGGTAATTAAGGGTAAAAATGATTTTAATATTACCCTAACACATATCCTAATTCTATTGGACAAGTGTATCTCGACCAAAAACAACCTTAGGAATAAAATATTATCATTTAGTTCCACTTGGATTAGATTAGGACATTTATTATTTTTTAATTCAAAGAGGAGTTAAAAGAGTTAAAATCAAAGTTTATTTACTAAAACATTTTTAATATAGGGTTATACATAAGATAAATTCGATTGTAAATATTAATTATAAATATAAAACGATTTCCTACATAATGATATTTTATTTATAATTTTTAGACATTAAATAATTTAATTTATTTATGACACAATAATGATGCAGTAATTACCATAATAGTGAAAAATTAAAATAATTGATATTATAAATACCCAAATAAATATAATTTGATCCTTTTAATGAATTAAACTAATTTCCTAGGATAATATGACATATTAGGAATGATTTAATTGACTTTTTTCGAACTAATCATTCTTTTATGATTTTCACAAAAATCAATTTTCCAAATAGTGTCAAAATTGACATAAAAGAGTTTTTAAAACAAATATTATATTATTAATTGATATTAAATTCCTAAAAATCTAAGGTTCGGCCAAGAGACTTATATCATGATAGGGGTATCATTAATGGACCACTTGGGGGTCTCTTGGAGGTATATAGTAAGTTTATTAACTATATAATATAAAAATACAAAGTGACATGGTAAGTGTCAAACTAATTAACTAAGAGTTAAAACTAAAAGATAAGGTTAATATAATGACCCAAACCTGTCTAAATCCTATTGGTTCAGTGGTTTTCGACCCATACCCACCTTAAACTTTAAATAATTCACTTTGGAGTCATTAGAAACCGAATATGAATTTATTATAAAATAATATTTCTAGCTTTTCCAAAGGTGCCCCTCACCCCTCTTATAAAAGGGCACTCTCCCTTCTCATTAACTCACACCTTCAAAGCCTTTTGGTTCAGCCAACCTCTGCCCAAATACTCTATCAACTTCCATCAATTCATCCTAGAGGCATTCCTTTAGTCAAAAAGCCAACTTAAAGAGCCCTTTTGAACAAATCAAAAAGAAGAACCCGAATAAGAGGTAATGATTTCACCACCCTTTTTCAAGTTCCTTTCTTCTTCCACTTCTTCTTTCTTTGTTATTCAAATTCTAAAATTATTTATCCAGTATATCCCATATACTGTAATATTATTATAAATATGGTACAACCATATTTAGTATTATATCCATCCTTTGAATGACATGTCACCATACGTGTGTACGTACGGCTTACCGTCTCCACGTTGTGGTGTAATTATTATTCAATAAATTATTATTTGTATGGGTATAATAATGATGTGTAATTCATGTAAATAATAAATATAAAATTATAATTATTCTGTATATAATATATGCCATCCAATTATATATTATTTTAATATCAAAATAATGATATTGTCGCTCGTGCGTACGTACGGACTACCGTCTCCACGAACGCGATGAGATTCATTCTCCATCGTATCCATTCAAGTATAATTATCATTTGATGATTTAAAAATAATGTTTAAGGACTTGATATCATTCTGGATATGAATAAGATACAACCTACCCATGACAAACATATCTTACGTAACAAAATATATAAAAGAAAACGAGTAAGTTAACACCCGAAACAACGATAATACTAAGATATTATTAACAAATCAATGCTAAAAGATCATATGTGATATCATATTAATGTATATGATTCTTGTATAATTTAATAACAATTATTTAACCATTATACAGGAGGTTAACCTACCCCCAACCAAGGAAAATTACAAGGTAAGGGGTTTTCATGTCACTCTTTATTCCCGTGAGATTCATGCCATATTGCCACCATTACCTTTTTGTGGTGTATGTACTGCCCATAATTATATTCTTTGTGTAATAAACTTTAATTTATGTGTATTTACATATTCATTGTATGATACCTCTTTCATGGGTTGTATGATTTGTAAGTTACCAAATTGGTAAGGGTTTATTTCGCAATCTCTTCATTATTCGAGGTTGTTTATACGTAATAATCTACTAGGATCTCTTTATCATCCACATCCATGTTTCTTAAAAATGTACTTCAAAACATTTTTACTATTTACAAGAATATGGGTTAAAGTCATTTATACCATTTTTTGACTTTTTATAAGAGGATTATAAAGGAATCTTTCCATCGTTTTCGAAATAAGTTACTTTTTAACCTTTTTGACAAAATTAAGGTAAGAATGTCTTTTTTTAACTTATAGGGAGGGTGCGGTTATTCTCCGCCATAATTACACATTTAAAGATTCCTTACATTATTATAAGGATATTTTCAAAATAAAGGTTTTATTTTATAATTATTTTATTTATAAATGATTTCAAGAAAGATATATTTCTCTCAAATATATGAAAACCCAGTGCAAATGTATACATATTTAACGCAAGCTTAAAAATGTTTTCAGAAAACCTGACTCTCGAGTGTGGTAGACAGGAAGGGATTAGGCATGGACCCATCATGGCCTGTAATTAGTCGAGCAGTCTCAGAATTAGTTATTTTGTTTTCAGAAGCTTGGATAATGTTTTCAGAAAAACACTGGAGTATATTTGAGAAATTTTAAACGTAAGTATCTTCTAAAAAAATTGCATCGGTAGGTCTCATGAGACAAACTAGTGTCTTGGCACAAGGCCTTGACAAAATCTTATTTGTAGTCTTGGAACGAGGCCTTGGCTATGTGGTTATGATAGTCTGGCATTATGCATTCCATCATTATGAAAGTGGTTAGTGATATTGCATGTGAATATTCGATTAGTAGAATATCCATGTGAATAAGTAAATGGAATTATTTCATTTTATTTATGCCATATTATGCTTAAGTTCAAGTTTAAAAGTCCTTTGTTTTAGTTTTATACATTTCCTTAAATGTTTATGCTTATTTTTGAAAGTTTATGCCATATTGCTTACCCTTACTGAGCGTTTGAGCTCACCCCCTTTTCTATGTTTTATTTTTCCCAGGATTCCAAGAAGTGTATTGTGATTGATATGCAGGGTTAAGACAAGGGAATAATGGAATTCATAAAGGATTATTTATGTTGTTTTGTATGTTATGAAGTGTAATGTAACATTCATGTTTGTAATCTATTTTCCAAGACTTCTAAACTGATCGGTTCTTCGGGACTTGATACCTTGTAATCATGCCAATGTATTAAAATAGTGCACCGACTCTGGGTAACTAGGGTCGGGGCGTTACATATGATATGGATATTTTTTAGTTGATTTGGTAGGTATTGACAGAACCAAATAGGTTTTAAGGTGTGAAGAAGAGAGAAGAGGGTGTGGTATTTTATAAGTGAGGTGAGTGTAACACTTTTAAGTTTTTGAAAAGATTCAATCATACCAAAATTTTTATCATGACATGAGCTTCTAAAATGGGAAATTGTTGAACCTAAAAGATATAAGGTATAAATATGGAAATAAAATGGGTTTTTTTATAAGTTTTTAGGTCATTTTTTCCTTAAATTCTTATTTTAACCCCTAGTAAATCCATTTTTACCTTAACCTCGGCAATTGATCTTTACTGTTTTCACTATTCGTTTTGGTCAAAAATTAAGTTTAAATTATTAGAAATTATAAATTATTATTATTAAAAATATGTAAATAATTTTTACAAAATTAAATTCACATAATTGTAAAAATTTAATTTGAAATTTATCCAACAAAAGGGATGAGAAAGCGGGTTTTTAAGGAGAAAATGTTCAAGAGTTTACAAAGTTTTTATATCAAAATTCAGTATGAAAATGATTAAAATGACCTAAATTGAATTAAGAGATATAAAATTTAACTAATTTTACTATAAAAGCAATTAAAAATATAATTTAACATTATATTTTATTTAAACAAAAAGGTTATTTTCTATTAAAATTTAGTATTTTTTCACTATTCATCAAAAAATAAATTTTTCTAGAAAAATTGAAAAAAATAACACTAAGATAATTTTGATATGATGATTTCAAAAATTAAGTCTATTTGTTCAAATTAATTTTATAAAAGTGTTAAAATTTAAATTATGTATGCAAAGCGTGATTAAACTATCCCTTAGAAAAATATGATTTTCCAAAAAACATTTTTTTCTTTCAAATGATTCTTATTTTATATATTATCAATAAATAAAAAATAAAAATTTGTAATATATATATATATATTCATAATTTATTTAATACTATTAAATCCTACCACTCTAACAGCTAGATGATAACTATCACTTTAAATAATAATATTTAGATAATATGTCATGTTTCGTTTACACTCGGTGTTACATGTTACACAAGCTAAACTTAGTATTGCATGTAATGAAATCTAAACTCAGTATTATGTGTAATTAAATAAATTTAATAGATTAAATTTATTTTAAAATAAATATATCATAAATTCTCAGTGTGTTATATTTTATTCTAAGCTTAGTGTTGTGTGTCACACACATTATCGAATACGATGTTCTTATTTGAGAATTTTGGGGTGTTAAATTCTCCCCAAATTAAATAAATTAAAGCCTTTCAATTTAATATTTACTTTTTAATACAAGAGTTTTATATTTTAAAATTCTTTTTTTGAAAACTCACATAATAAGAATAATTAATAAAATATCCTCTTAATAAGAGAGGAAGGGGAGTACAGAGATCATATGGAATAAAAAATATCTAGGTTTCTACATAGGATAACTTTAGTGGTATTTGAAAACATAGACATAGAAGAAAATCATAAATGGTTCTATAGAGTTATTTATGTCACTAATCAAAATAAATTGAATGATCAATGGAATGTTAAGAGCCTCAAAACCATAAATCTATGATAATTTAAAAGACCATCAGATTCATCAGATATGAAGGTAATAGGATGTCATTTTTATTTAAATATCCTTTTCCTAAATTTGATGAATTACTTTACTATCTATGAATATAATCAAATATACTATCTTGATATGTTTTTATTTTTTAAGAACAATTTCATCCTTTGATTATCCTTTAACTAATTACCAATCCATCACTTACTCCATGAAGTGAATATCCAAAAATTTATTTTTATGCCTGAAGCAATAAAATTCACTTTTAATGGATCATAAGATCCATAAAAGAGTGAAATGAATTTTTTTTATGTCTCTAAATATTTTCCAAAACCAATATGGTTAGCATAAGTTATCTAATATGCATAAATCTCTATATAGTGAAGTAATACATTAATATTTAAAACTTTATCCAAATTTAAACTTAAATTATTTCATAAATGGTTAACCTTATGTCCCTTATAAAAGATTAAGATCCATAACTTTATAAATAATATCACTGAATTTATAAAATGAACCTATCATTAATCCCCAAAACAATATGAAGTAGCTCTTAATTTTCACATAAAAAACATTTGAATACTTTTATCATGTATTCTCTCAAAACATATTAATAACATGAATTAGAATCAAACCATATTGAAAACATGAATGATTACTTATTCTTTAGGTAAAACATATATTATTGGATATATTCTTAAAATCCAAAAATTATGTAATTCCATCAATGATAGCATAACCACTTTGTCAAAAAATCATTAATCTCTTCAAGATAGTCATTACCATCCAATTTACTCTACCCATATCAATTATATCTTTATTTAAAAATCATTATCTCAACACCAAAAACATATTAAGGGTTATATTTCCCAAAATAATGTGTTTTCCAAGAAGTTTAGCTTGTCACAAATCATTTTTCTTGGTCATCAATACTATTCAACATACGCTTTCAAATCCTTAATAAAAAAGTACAACAGTACAATCCTTATATATTTCATAACTCTTATAACTAGGATATCATTGATGAAATACTCAAATGACATAATTCTTGAATCCAAATACAAGTACATTAATCATTCCTCTTCATCTATGGTAATATCATAGGCTTTATTGTGATTTATTATCTTCTCTTGAGGTATATTCCTTCAATGCTTGAGACATTGATTTGTGTAGTATCTCATCTCCTTGCAATTAAATCATTGTACATTGGAAACTTTTTTCTATCCATTTAAATTAAAAGAATTATGGACTTTATCTCCATAATCATAGAAAATTACCATTCCTTTTAAGCAAGTATTGGGGTGTTTCTTTCCATAATTATCACATGTTTGAAAATATTTATCTTCTTCCCTTTATCCATATTTTTTCCATTCATCATTTTATTCTCATACTTACCTCTGAATCCATAATACTTAGATAATTCTTTCTTTATCTTATTATAACATAATACTATTTCCTCACATGATGATAATGTTTGGGAGACTAGTTACCTTAAAAATATTGTATTAAAAACATCAAAGCAATAGTAATTATTACTCTTTGGATTATATGAATTGATTTGGTTCCCATTAATTCTACTAGGAACCATTTAAAAATGACGGAATACACAAGATTAGATCATATCATTATGAAACATAATGTATAATCCCAAAACTAGTGAAATAATTAACAAAAATTGAAAATTTTATGCATAGATAATCTTATAATCATAAACATGGTTTCTTTGTGGATATCTTTATTTTCAAATCCTTTATAATTATTTATAATGAAAATATGAATTTTCCTAAGCATATCCTACAAGAGTGTCAAGACAGGTGCATATTAAGTCTTGTTGTTATACACCGGGTGATCATCACGTCTATCCCAATATTCCATTTTAGAAGTTATTAACCCTAGGTACCTTTGTTCCTGAACCATGTCCACTTATAGTATCCATATAGGGATGTATTTCTATAAAAACCACCTAATATATTCATTACCAAAATTTACTATTTTCTTTTATGCTTATCCTCACATTATATATCAGGGTTATGTTACCTAATCTATGTTTTTATTAATATAGTTCCCAAAGTATCTAATAAATTTTCTCTAATACCAGCTATATTAACCTCAACCCTAGTTTCTCGAAGTTAGTGTCTGCTTTATTAAATTATCATAAGATGCAAGGAATCGCATCCTGAAGGAACAAATAGTTTAGTAGTCTTGGTAAAATTTATACACACTTGATTAAAACATTGCATTTTAATACAAAAATTAAAATATAATTTTTTTATAGAATAACATTATTCCCTCTAAAATATACTTTCATATCAATCATAGTCCACTTTATGGAATCCTAGGTAAAGGAAACAAAATAAGGATGAACTCAAATGCTTAGTAAGTATTAAGTACATACGAAGCTAACATGAATTAATAAGCATAATAAACATAGAAAGGTAAATAAATAAGCACACATTCATCTTAAATAAATGGATAAGGAATAATCAATATGTACAGGTAAATAATTGAAAACACATGTCATTTAATCAATAAACATAAAATGAAATACATCCAAATATAATATCATTGTGAAAATATAATGGATAATAATAACTGAATTCTTAATGAATCCAATGAATAATTATAGGAATTTAAGTCCCAGGAACATGAAAAATTCTACCATCAAGACCTTTCAGAAGACAATATAAAATATGAGGTACAAACCAATATGGTTTACCCAACTATACTTATATTGTCAATACATTTTACAAGACAGTTTAAAACTACTGGGTAAAAAATCATAGGGTTTGGATAAATTATTTTGTCTTATGAGACCTGTCGATGCATCGAGGGGCTATATAAAGTATGGGCCCCACCCTTCATTACATGTCCAATGAATTCCTCATATATCGAATAATATATTTAATTTATAAATAGTATTACTTATCAAAAAAGTTTCCATATTAAGTAAAGGATATGGATTTATCAATATTTCCCCAATCAATCAAATAACTCTCAAAGTAAAAAAACCCATATGTAGAAATGATATATAGTTTAAGAAATTTAACATCCACATAAAAGTTAATATTTCAAGGTAAAGTTAATGACTACAAAAATGAATCAAGGAAATTAATTTCAATACTTTTCTTATTCAAAATGATCATAAACTGTCTAGAGGAAGAATAAGGATGGTACCAATACAATATATACCCATTGGAGTAAGAAAAAATGATTTTTGTCATTGATGAATAGAAATACCATAAAATATATTTAAAAACATTATTGAGTAAAATATTATTCTCATTTTGAAAATCACTTTTTAAAACATAAAACATTTTGAAAATCCTTTTATTCTAAAATAAATTTTCAAAACTAATAATTTCTAGAATATTAGGAAAAACATTTTCTTTAAAAATATTCTAGTAAACTTACAAAGGAAACTTCAAATAAATGAATTTCCAACCATAAGGTAATATATTATGTGTCGTACAAGTGAAAAATAAAATTACTTTTTCACAATAAAAAGGTTAGTAAAGTGCCTTGTTTGTAAAAACACAAAAATATTCATTTCACATTTTTTGTAAAATCTAAATGTGCATTGTTTTAAAAATGACTTAAGATTCCTTTAAAAAAAATTAAAAAATTAAAAAAAGGGTAAAAATTTCTTTAATAAATAATTTTTTAAAAGGTTAAATATATTTTTTAAAACATTTTGAGAAAACATGGTTTTGAAAGAAATCAAATTTCCAACTGAAGTGAGAAATGAAGTAAGATTTTATTAAAAACATTTTCTCACTTAATTTAAGTACCAAAGAGTGGTAAAATGGTACTATTAATTAAAAATATAATTAATAACCATAGGATAAGAAAATTAAATGGTTTTATTAAGAAATTTTCAAATAATTTCCTTCTAATAAAAATTAATAATAAATAATCTCAAATAGAATGAGATTGTGAAATAAACCTTCACAATGATCATAACATTGAAATGAGAATTAATCAAATGAATAAATTATGTGTTTCAACTGTAAATCCAAAAAAAATTGAAACTAGAATATAATTTAATAAGAATAAATTATAAACATAATCTTATAATGATATAATAAATGAAGTAGAATATTAACCCAATGAACAGAAATTGAGTTAAGAAATCCCTTACCTCATGCTTCATTTTGATTGACCATTATTTATCCTTTTTTGTGGTGGTTTTAAAAATGTTATTAAATAAAACCAGAACAATATTATTATTTATAATATCATATATGATCCTTTAATAAAATATTTTCACTCGTTCATTAATAATCATTCATTATTTTCATTTTTTCAGGTGTTAATTTCCTTGTTTTCTCATGCGTGTTTCGCCATGAAAGATCTGATTCTTACGCATATTATATAGTTATATCATATCTGAAATAAAAAACATGAAATAATTATCATATTTATTCATCAATTATAATTTTAAAACCAATCATGAAATATGTTTATTTAAAATTAAGTGTGTTATGATCTTGGAGATGGTAGGTCGTACGTATGCATGAGTAACATTTCCATTTTTCAACATCATTATTAAAAGAAGGTAAGTAATATATTATATTTTTAGAATGATAATATTATAATATATAAAAATATTGTATTATTATATATATCATCCATGTGGTGTGGTGATGAATAGATATTCACATCACTTCCTGAAGGCAGTAGTCCACACGTACACAAAGGATGTTATCATCTTTAAGTGAGTGAAAAGGGAAGAAAGAAAATGATATATATTATCTTTAAATAATTTTAAATATATAATTAATATCGTAAATATTTCATTTAAATCATGTAAAATCATTAATATTAACCTTATTATATTCCATGTAAAGCGTTAGTGAAAGACGAAACACATCACATCGTGAGGCGGTAGTCCGTCATACACACAAGCGACGTTATCATTTCCACTATAGAATGGAAATTAAAAAAAAATAAATATATGGTATAATGACTAAATAGGTATAAATATGTTATAGATATCATATATATACTTTATATACATCATAAAACCCAACTATGAAAGGTGGTAATGGAGAATGAATTACATCGGTTTGCGAGGCGGTAGTCCGTCATACACACAAACGATGATTTCGTAACCCATTTGATGGAAGTATAGATGGTTTTATGTCATGAAATTATTATAGAAACATAAAAATATATGTAATATAATTATTTTATTATATAATATGGTTTAATAATATTTTGAGTAGGTTATGTAAGAAATAAAATAAAGACACTCCCTCTTCTTCAAGTATCCTCCTTAGGTTTACACTAAATCCTTCCTAGGTTGGAGTTATTCCCAAGATAAGGATTCTATAATGAGGTGAGGGAAGTTTTTAAGTTATTTTTATTTGTATTGACCAAAACAAATAGGTTTTAAGTAGTGAATAAGAGATGATAGAGGGTGGCGTTTTGTAAGTGAGTTGAGTGGAACACTAGTAAGTTTTTTAAAAGATTCAATCATACCCACATTTTTATCATACTATAAGCTTTTAAAAAATTCCCTTATTATACATAAAAGAGAAAAGGTAGAAATATTTCCATAAAATGGGTGTTTTATAAGTTGTTAGTTAATTTTTAACCCTTATCTTCTTAGTTTAACCCCCCTAGTAAATCTATTTTTAGATTCACCGTGGAAATTAATTTTTACTATTTTCACGATTCATTTTGGTAAAAGATTAATTTTACCATATTATAAATTATAAATTATTATTATTAAAAATATATAATCCATTTCTTCAAATTAAATTCACATAAGTTTCAAAATTTAATTTAAAATTAATCCCATAGACGGGATAAGAAAGCATACTTCTAAAGAGAAGATGTTCAAAAGTTTACAATGTTTTTATATCAAAATTCAAAATGAAAATGATTCCAATGACATAAACTGGATTAAAAGATATAAAATTAAACTAATATTAATTTAAAACTAATTCAAAAATGTAATTTTACTTTATAATTTATTTAAAAAAGGTAGTTTTTAATTAATAATCACTATTTTTCACTATTCATCAAAAAATGAAAATTTTCAGAAAAATCCCAAAAATTCACCCTAATATAATTTTGATATTATGATTTAAAAATTGAAGTTTATTTTTTTTAAAAACAATTCTAAATTTTTTAAAATTTAATTTTAAATTATGTGTGCAAAGCGTGTCTAAACCGTCCTTTAGAAAAAAATACAGTTTTTCAGGAAAAAAAATCTTTTTCCTTTAAATGATTATTATTTTATTTATAATTAATAAATAAAAAATTAATGCATTTAAACTATATATTTTTATATTTTATTTAATCATATTCATACCTACCATTCTAACAGCTAGGTGATAAGTATCACATTAAATAATAATATTTTAATAATATGTCACATTTTATTTAAACTCGGTGTTGTGTGTAAAGAAAGATAAACTCAGTATTGCATGTAATGAAAGATAAAATCAGTTTTTATGTGTAATGAAATATAAACTCAATTTTTCATATAATGCAATCTATTGAAGTGATTAAATTTATTTGAAAATAAATATATTATAAAGTCTCAGTGTGTGATATTTTCATCTAAGCTTGGTGTTGCGTGTTGCATAAATTATTGAATAAAATGTTATTATTTTATAATTTCATGGTGTTACATTCTACCCACCTTAAATAAATTTCATCCTATCATTTTAATCTTGATTTTGGTAGTAAATGTTTTGATATTTAAAAATTCTTTTTTTTTTGAAAACTCACATCGTAAAAAGAGTTAATAAAATATCCTCTTAATAAGAGATAAAGGGGAGTACAAAGATCATATGGAATAACACATAAATAAATTTCTACATAGGGGAAAATTTGTGGGAAATGAAAACATGTACATGGAATAAAATTATAAATAATTATATATAGTGATTGAGGTCATTAATCAAAAGAAATTGAATGTTCAATGGAAATTTAAGGGCCTCAAAACCATAAATTTGTAATGATTTAAAAGCCCATCTAATTAATATGATATAAAGGAAATAGGATATATTTTTTGTTTAAATAAACTTTTCCTAATGTTGATGAATTATTTTACTATCTAAGAATATAAGTAAATATATTTCCTTGATACCTTTCTATTTCGTATGCAAAATCTCATCCTTTGGTTGTGCTTTGATCAATTTCCAATTTATCCCTTAATTCATGAAATGAATATCCAATAATTAATTTTTATGCTTGAAGCACTAAAATTTAATTTTAAGGGATCATAATATCCATGTGAAATTAATTTTTTTATGTCTCTAACTATTTTCCAAAACCAATATGGTTAGCACAAGTTAACTAATATGCATAAATCTCTATATAGTGTAGTAATACATTAATATTTAAAACATCACCCAAATTTAAACTTAAACTATTTCATAAATGGTTAACCTTATAAACCTTCCAAAATATTAATATCCATGACATTATAAATAGTATCACTAAATTTACAAAATGAACCTATCATTAATCCCCAAAACAACATGAAGTTGCTTCTAATTGTCACATACCAATCATGTGAATACCTTCATCGTGTATTCTCTCAAAACATGGTAATAAACAAAATTTCCATAAAAACTTATTAAAAACATGCATGATTACTTTTTTCTTAGGTAAAACATAGATTATTGAATATATTCTTTAAATCCAAAAATGTTTTAAATTCTATCAATGATATCATAACCACTTTGTCAACCAATCATTAATCTATTCTAAGATAGTCAGCACCATACAATTTACTCTACCCATATCAATTATATCTTTATTTCAAAATCATTATCTCAAAATCAGGAACATATTAAGGGTTATATTTCCCTCAATCATGCATTTTCCAAGAAGTTCAACTTAACACGGATCGTTTTTCTTGGTCATCGGTACTGTTCAACTTATGCTTTCAAATCCTTAATGAAAAAGTGTTGCAGTACAATCCTTATATATTTCATAATTCTTATAACCAATATATCATTGATGATATTCTAAAATAACATAATTATTGAATCCAAATATAATAACATTAATCATTCCTCTTAATCTTTGGTAGTAGTATAAGCTTGAACATTATTCATTATCTTCTCTTGAGCTATATTCCTTCGATGCTTAAGACGTTGATTTGTGTAGTGTCTCAACTACTTGAAATTAAATCATTGTACATTGGAAACTTTTTCATTTCCCATGAGATTATAGTAATGATGGACTTTCTCTCCATAATTTTATAAAATTATCATTCCTTTTAAGAAAGTACTGGGGTGTTTCTTTTCATAATTATCACTTGTTGAAAAATCATTCTTCCTCTTATTCCCTTTATCCATATTTTTCATTCATTATATTCTTCTCATTCCTCCCTCTTAATCAATGATTCTTAGAAAGTTATTTATCTATCTTATTAGAACATTATAATATGTCCTCATATGATGATAATGTTTGGAAGACTAGTTCCCTTCAAAATATTGTATTAAAACCATAAAATACATGATCATTCTTACTCTTTGGAGTATGTTAATTGATTTGGTTCCTATTACTTCTACTAGGATCCATTTCAAAATGATATAATACACTAGGTTAGATCATATCATTATGAAACATAGTGTATAATCCCAAAACTAGTGAAATAATTAACAAAAATTAAAAAAATTATGCATAGTTAATCTCATAATCATAAACATGGTTTCTTTGTGGATATATTTATTTTCAAATCCTTTATAATGTTTTGTAAAGATAATGTGAATTTTTCTAAGCATATCCCATAATATTTCCAAGAAAAGTGCACAGTAAGGGTTATTTTCATACACTAGGTGATAATCAGGGCTAGACCAATGTGCCCTTTTAGAAGTTATTACCCCTAGGTACCTCTGTTCCTGGACCATGTCCACTTTTATTATCTAGATAGGGATGTATTTCAAGAAAAACCACATAATATCTTCATTAACAAACTTTATGTTTTTCTTCTATACTTATCCTCACATTATATATTATGGTTATGTTACCTAATCTATGTTTTCCTTAATATATTTCCCAAAGCATCTACTAAACTTCCTTTAATATGATCTTTAACGACCCTAACCCTAGTAGCCCGGAGTTTGTGTGTACTTTATTAAATTGGAATAAGATGTAAGGAATCACAACATGAAGGACCAAATAGTTTAGTAGTCTTGGTAAACTTGATACACACTTGATTCATACATTACATTTGAATACATAAATTATAATATAATTTTTTTATAGATTAACATTATTCCCTCTAGCATATCCTTGTATATCAATCACTGTCCACTTTATGGAATCCTGGGGAAAGGAAACAAAATAAGGGTGAAATCAGATGTTGAGAAAGGCTTAAGTACAGAGAAATCTATCATGAATTAATAATTATAATTAACATGTAAAGGTAAATAACTGAGAACGTGTTCAAATTAAATAACTGGATAAGGAATAATCAATATGGAAAGTTAAATAATTGAAAACACGTTTCATTTAATCAATAAAATAAAAATTAAATACATCTAAAGAAAATATAATTGTGAAAATATCATGGATAATAATATCTAAATTCCTAATGAATTCAATGATTAATTATAGGAATTTGTGTCTTAGGCACATGAAAACCTCTACCATCAAGACCTTTCAAAAGATAGTATAAACTACGGGGTACAAACCGATCTTGTTTAGTCAACTATACTTATACTTTCAATAACTTTCACAAGATAGTTTAAAACTACTTCATAAAAACTCATAGGGTTTGGCTAATTGGTTTTGTCTTAGGAGACCTGTTGATACGTTGAGGGGCTATATAAAGTCCGGGACTCTCCCGTCATTTCATGTCCAATGCATTCCTCATATATCAAATAAATTATTTCATTTATAAATAGTATTACTTATCAAAAAAGTAACCATATTGAGAAAAAGATATGGATTTATCAATATTTCCTGAGTCATTCAAATAAATCTCAAATTAAAACACCATATGTAGAAACGATATACAATTTAAGAAATTTAACATCCACATGAAAGTGACTATTTCAAGGGAAAGTTAATGACTACAAAAATAAATCAAGGAAATAAATTTCAATAATTTTCTTATTCAAAATTATTATAAACTGTCCAGAGGAAGAATAAGGATAGTATCAATACAATATATACCCATTAGAGTAAGGAAAATGGGTTGTTTTCAATGATTAATAGAAATACTATAAAAATATCTCTAAAAAATTATTTATTAAAATATACTTATCATTTTAAAAACAACTTTTTAAAACATAAAACATTTTGATATTCCTTTTCTTCTAAAATCAATTATAAAAACTAAGAATTTCTAGAATATTAGGAAAAAACATTTTCTTTAAAAATATCCTAGTAAACTTTCAAAGGAAGTTTAAAATAAATGACGTTTATACTGGTGGGTAATATCTTATATGTCTTATAAGTTAAAAATAATATCAATTTTACACTATAAAAATGTTAGTATAGTTCCTTGTTTGGGAAAAAATAATAAGATTCCTTTCACATTTTTGGTAAAATCCAAATGGGATTTTTTTTTAAAACTACTTAATATTCCTTTCTAAAAAAATTATAAAAATGAAATAAAGGGTAAAAATTACTTTAATAAATAATTTTTAAAAGGTTAAAAATATTCTTTAAAACATTTCTATAAAACATGGTTTTGGAAGAAATCAAATTTCTGATCGAAGAGAGAAATGAAGTTGGATTTTATTAAAAAAATCTCAAATAAATTAATTAAAAAGAGTGGTAAAATGATACTATTAATTTAAAATATAAGTAATAACAATATTATAATAAAATTAAATTTTTTTATTAGGAAATGGTCAAATAATTTTCTTCCACTGAAATTTAATAATAAACAATCTCTAATATAATAAGATTGTGAAATAAAACTTTACGATGATCATAACGTTGAAATGATAATTAATCAAATTAATCAATTTTTTTTCAACTATAAATCCACATAAAAATTGTAAAAACAACGTAAGGTAATGATAATAAATTATACATGTAATCTTATAATTACATAATCAATGAAGTAGAAGATTAACCCAATAAATAAAAAATGGGTTAAGAAATCCCTTACCTCATGCTTTATTTTTATTGGACATTATTTATCCTCCTGTGTGGTGATTTTAATCATGTTATTAAATAAAAACAGAACCATATTATTATTTATAATATCATATAATATCCTTTTATAAAATATTATCACTCATTCATTAATAATCTTTCATTATTTTCATTGTTTCGGGTGTTAATTGCCTTATTTTCTCATGCATGTTTTATCATGAAAGATATTGTTCTTGCACATATTATATAGTTATATCATATAAAAAAATAATATTTATAATATTTATGTTTCAATTATAATTTTAAAACCAATCATGAAATATGGTTTTTAAAAATGAAGTGTTTCACGATCTTGTAGATGGTAGGTCGTATGTGCGCATGAGTAATGTTTCCATTTTTCAATGATCATTATTGAAAGTAGGTAAGTAATATATTAACTTTCTAGAATGATAATATTATAATATATAAAATATCATATACTTATATATATCATCCATGTGGTGTGGTGATGATAATATATTCAAATCACTTCATGAAGGTGGCAGTCCACACATACACGAAGGATGTTATTATCTTGAAGTGAGTGAAATGGTAAGAAATAAAATGATATATATCATCTTTAAATAATTTTAAATATGTAATTTATATCATAAATATTTCATTTAAATCACATAAATTCATTAATATTAACCTTATTAAATTCCATGTAAAGTGTTAGTGAAAGACGAATCACATCACATTGTGAGGTGGTAGTCCATCGTACACACGAGTAACGTTATCGTTTCAACTACAGAATGGAAGATAAGAAAGAAATATATGATATAATGACTCCATATGTATAAATATGTTATAAATATCATATATATAATTTATATACATCATAAAACCCAACCATAAAAGGTGGTAATGGAAGAATGAATGACATCGTTTTGTGAGTTGGTAGTTCTTCATACACACAAATAATGATTTCATAACTCATTTAATGAAAATAAATATGGTTTTATGTCATGAACTTATTATAGATTCATAAAAATATATGGAATATAATTATTCTATTATATCATAATGGTTTAATAATATTTCTAGGAGGTTAAAAAATAAATAAAATAAAGGAACTCATTGAAGAACATTACCTCTTTTTCGGGTATCCTTCTTCCTGGAACAGTTCCTTGAAAATAAACTGGATGCAATGTCCCCATGGACCAAGGCCACAGAGCCACAAGTAAACACACAAAATTAAAACCACAAAACCTCATAATTGTTAAGAAACATAAACCTCATCATTGCTAAATAGGTTTTAAGGAGTTAATAAGAGAGAAGAGAGGGTGGAATTTTGTAAGTGAGGTGAGTGGAACACTTATAAGTTTTTGAAAAGAGTTAATCATACCCACATTTTTATCATAGAATAAGCTTCCAAAATAGGCCCTTCTTATACATAAAATAGATAGTATATAAATTCTTCCATACAATGGTTTTTTGATCAGTTGGTAGATCATTTTTAACCCTTATCTTCTTAGTTTAACCCTACAGTAAATCAATTTTTAGCTTCACCATGGTAATTAATTTTTACTGTTTTCATGATTCATTTTGACCAAAAATTAATTTTACCATATTAGAAATTATTAATTATCATTATCAAAAATATTAAATCCATTTTTCCAAATTCAATTCATAGAATATGTAATTTAAAATTATTCCCACAGATGGGATAAGAAAGCGGGCTTTTAAAGAGAAGATGTTCAAAAGTTTACAAAGTTTTTATATATAAATTCGAAATGAAAATGATTGAATTGACATAAATTGGACTAAAACATATAAAACTGAACTAATAATAATTTAAAACCAATTCAAAATATAATTTATCTTTATAATTTAGTTAAATGAAAAGTTAGTTTTCAATTAAATTTCAGTATTTTTCACTATTCATCAAAAAATGAAAATTTTTAGAAAAATAAAAAATATTCACCCTAAGATAATTTTTATATTATGATTTAAAAAATAAATTTATTTTTTCAAATAAATTTTCTAAAATTTTTGAAATTTAATTTAAAATAATGTGTGCAAAGCGTGACTAAACCGCCCTTAAGAAAAAATACAGTTTTTCAGATAATGTTTCTTTTTCATTTAAATGATTCTTATTTTATTTATAATAAATAAATAATAAATTAAATGTGTAAAGTATATTTTTTCATATTTTAGTTAATTATATTCATTCCTACCATTCTAACAGCTAGGTGATAAGTATCGCATTAAATAATAATATTTTAACAATATGTCATGTTTCATTTAAACTCGTTATTGCATGTAAAGAAAGATTAACTCAGTGTTTCATGTAATAAATTATAAACTCGTTTTTTGTGTGTAATAAAATATAAACTCAATGTTTTGTGTAATACAATCTATTTAAATGATTAGATTTATTTAAAAATAAATATATTATAAAGTCTCAGTGTGTAATATTTTCTTCTAAGCTTGGTGTTGTGTGTCGCATACATTATCAAATAAAATGTTATTATTTTATAATTTTGGGGTGTTACATTCTCCCCACCTTAAATAAATTGCATCCTCTCATTTTAATCTTGATTTTGGTAGTAAAGTGTTTGATATTTGAAAATTCTTTTTTTGAAAACCCGCATCGTCAAAAGAGTTAATAAAATATCCTCTTAATAAGAGAGGAAGGGGAGTATAAAGATCATATTGAATAACACATAAATAGGTTTCTACGTAGGGGAACATTAGTGGGAAATGAAAACATGGACATGAAATAAAATCATAAATAATTATAGATAGTGATTGAGTTCGTTAATAAAAAGAAATTGAGTGATCAATGGAAAGTTAATGGCCTCAAAACCATAAAATTGTGATGATTTAAAATCTCATCTAATTCATCAGATATGAAGGTAATAGGATATCATTTTTGTTTAAAGATACTTGTCCTATTGTTGATGAATTATTTTACTATCTACAAATATAATGAAATATACTATCTTGATACCTTTCTATTTTGTACACAAAATTTCATCCTTTGGTTGTGCTTCGATCAATTTCCAACTCATCCCTTACTCCATAAAATGAATATCCAAAAATGAATTTTTATGCCTAAAGCACTAAAATTCACTTTTAAGCGATCATAAGATCCATAAAATAGTGAAAAGACTTTTTATGTCTCTAACTATTTTCCAAAACCAATATGGTTAGCATAAGTTTTCTAATATGCATAAATCTCTATATAGTGAAGTAATATATTAATCTTTAAAAATTCATCCAAATTTAAACTTAAACCATTTAATAAATGGTAAACCTTATGGACCTTACAAAAAATTAAGATCTTTAACTTTATAAATAAGGTCACTGAGTTTACAAAATGAACTTATCATTAATCCCCAAAACAATATGAAGTGGCTCTTAGTTGTCACATACAAAACATATGAATACCTTCATCATATATTCTCTCGAAACATTGTAATAACAAAAAATACCATAAAAATTTATTGAAAACATACATGATTCCTTATTCCATGCATGATTAATTATTCCTTAGGTAAAACAGTGTTTATTAGATATATTCCTTAAATCCAAAAATTCTATAAATTCCATCAATGACAACATAATCACTTTGTCAAAAATCATTTATGAGTTCCAAGGTAGTCAGCACTATCCAATTTACTCTATCCATATAAATTATATCCTTATTTAAACATCATTATCTCAACATCAGGAACATATTAAGGGTTATATTTTCCTCAATCTTTTACAATAAGTTCAAATTTACATTGAATTATTTTTCTTAGTCATCTGTATTGTTCAACATACACTTTCAAATCCATAATGAAAAAGTACTATAGTACACCCTTATATATTTCATAATTCTTATAACCAGGATATCATTGATAAAATACTAAAATGAAATAATTCTTGAATTCAAAGAAAATCACAGTAATCATTCCTTATCATATGTGGCAATATCATAAGATTAACCATGATCCATAAGCTTCTATTTAGGTATATTCCTTCAATGCTTGAGAAATTTATTTGTGTAGTGTCTCGTCATCTTACAATTAAATCATTATACATTAAAAACTTTTTTCTTGCCCCTGGAATTACAAGAACGATGGTTGTTCTCTCCACAATTTTATCAAATTCCCATTCTTTTTAAGCAATTAAGGGGGTGTTTATTTTTATAATTATCACATGTTGGAAAATAATTCTTTCCCTTATTCCCATTATCCATCTTTTTACCAATCATCCTCTTCTACTCATGCTTCCCTCTGAATCCATAATACTTATATAATTCTTTCTCTATCTTTTTATAACATTATACTATTTCCTCATATGATGAGAATGTTTAGGAGATTGGTTCACTTCTAAATATTGGATTAAAACCATAAAAGAGGTGATCATTATTACTCTTTGGATTACATGCATATATTTGGTTCTCATTCCTTATACTAGGCACCATTTCTAAATGATGGAATACACCATATTAGATCATATCATTATGAAACATAATATATAATCCCAAAAAAAGTTAAATACTTAACATAAATTGAAAAATTTATTCATAGATGATTTTATACTCATAAACATGGTTTCTTTGGGGATATATTCATTTTCAAATCCTTCATAATGGTTTGTAATGAAAATGTGGATTTTCCTAAGAATGTCTCATGAGAGTGTCAAACCAGGAGCACAGTAAGAACTTTTGTCATGCAATAGGTGATAATTATGTTTATCCAAATGTGTCCTTTTCAGAGTTATTACCCCTAGGTACCTTTGTGCTAGAACCATATATACTTATAGTATCCAGACATGGATGTCTTTCTAAGAAAACAACATAATATATTCATTAAAAAAATTAGGATGTTCTTCTATACTTATCCTCAAATTCTATCATACGGTTATGTTCTCTAATCTATATTTTCCTTAAGTTGATGATGTATGTAGGTTCCCCCCTTTTTCCTTTAAAAGGGGTTTCTATTTTAAATAATAAAAAATGAAGGCCTTCGGGCCATTGGATGGCCTCTATGATACCAACTGTAACGAACCCGACCCTAGTAGCTCGTGGTTGGTGTCTGCTTTATTAAATTTTCATAAGATGCGGGGAATCGCATCCCAAAGGACCGAATAGTTTAGTATTCTTGGTAAACTTGATACACACTTATGTCAAAAATTATATTTTAATACACAAATTACAACATAATTTTTTCAAGATAACATTATTCCCTCTAGAATTTCCTTTCACATCAACCATAGTACACTTCATGAAATCCTAAGGAAATGAAACAAAACAAGGTTGAACTCAACTGCTCAGTAAGGGTTAAGTATAGAGGAAGATATCATGAATTAATAATCATAATCAATATAGAAAGGTAAATAACTAATCACACATTCAACTTAAATAATTGGATATGTCATAATCAATATGGAAAGATAAATAACTAAAAACACATTCCATTTATTCAATAAACTAAAAATGAAATACATCTAAAGATAATATCATTGTGAAAATCTCATGGATATTAATAATTTATTCCTAATAAAGCCAATGCTTAATTATTAGAATTTGTGTCTTAGGCCCATGAAAACCTCTAATATCATGACCTTTCAAAAAGAAGATTGAAACTACTTGTTACAAACCAATCTATTTTATCCAACTGTACTTATAATATCAAAACTTTTCACAAAATAGTTTAAAACTAATGGGTAAAAACTCATAGGGTTTGGCAAACTGATTTTTTCTCATGAGATTTGTCAATGCATCAAGGGGCTATATAAAGTTTGTGCCCCACCTGTAATTATATGTCCAAAGCATTCCTCATATATTAAATAATCTATTTCATTCCTGAACAGTATTCCTTACCAAAAAATATATATGTATTGAGTAAAAGATATGGATTTGTCAATATTTCCTAAGTTAATCAAATAACTACCAAAGTAAAACACCGTATATAGAAATGATATAAAGTTTAAGAAATTTAATTTCCATAGGAAAGTGAATAATTAAAGGGATAGTTAATGACTACAGAAATGAATCAAGAAGATGAATTTCAATACTTTTCGTGGTCAAAATGATCATAAACCATACAGAGAAAGAATAAGGATGGTATCAATACAATATATACCCATTGGAGTAAGGATAATGGGTTTTTTTATTGATGAATAAAAATACGATAAAAATATATTTAAAAACATTTTTGAGGAAAATATACTTTTCATTTTGAAAAACACTTTTTAAAACATAAAACATTTTGAAAACCCTTTTCTTTGAAAATCAATTTTAAAAACTGATAATTTCTAAAATATAAAGAAAAAACATTTTCATTAAAAAGTTCCTAATAATCTTGCAAAGGAAGCTTCAAAGAAATAACATTCACACCAGTGGGAAATTTATTACATGTCATACAAGTTAAAAAGATTATTACTTTTTCATTGTAAAAAGGTTATGAAAGTTCCTTTTCTGGAAAACAATATGAATATTCCTTTCATATTTTTGGTAAAATCCAAACGAGCATTGTTTTGAAAACTACATAAGTTTTCTTTGAATAAATTTTGTAAAAATTAAAAAAGGGTAATAATTCCTTTAATAAATCATTTTGAAAAGGTTAAAAATAATTTTTGAAAACTTTTTTAGAAAAAATGGGTTTTGAAGAAAACAAATTTCCGGTCGAAGAGTGAAATGAAGTCGGATTTTCTTAAAATCATTTTCTCAATTAATTTATGTACCAAAGAGTGGGAAAATGATACAATTGCATTAAAATATAATTAATAACCATGGTATAAAAAAATGAAATGGGATTATTACAAAATGGTTAAATAATTTCCTTTAACTGAAATTTAAGAATAAACAATCTCGATTTGAATGAGATTGTGAAATAAACCATTACAATGGTCATAATGTTGAAATGAGAATTAATCAAATGATTCAATTATGTGTTTCAACTATAAATCCAAATAAAAAGTGGAAATACATCATAAGATAATACAAATATATTATATAAATGATCTTATAATGGCATAATCAATAAAGTATAAGATTAACCCAATGAGTCGAAATTGAGTTAAGAAATCTCTTACCTCATGCTTCATTTTGATTGAACATTATTTAACCAGTTTTGTAATGGTTTTAAACATTTTATTAATTTACACCAAAAACATATTAATATTTATAATATGATATATGATCCTTTTATAAAATCTTATCACCCATTCATTAATAATCTTTCATTATTTTCATTGTTCCGGGTATTAATTCCCTTGTTTTCTCAGCGTGTTTCGTCACGAAAGATCTTGTTATTGTGCATATTATATAGTCCTATCATTTACAAAAATAATAATCAGGACATAATTATCATACTTATTCATAAATTATACTTGTAAAATTGATCATGAAATATGGTTATGAAAAATGAAGCATGTTACGACCATGAAGACGGTAGGTCATACGTACGCATGAGTAACGTTTCCATTTTTCAATGATCATTATAAAAAGAAGTTAAGTGATTGATTATCTTTAAATAATGATCATATTATAATATATAAAATATTATATACTTATATATATCATCTATGTGGTGTGGTGATGAAAAGAGTCACATTGCTTCATGAAGACGGTAGTCCACACGTACACAAATGATGTTATCATTTTTAAGTGAGTGAAATGTAAGAAAGAAAATGATATTTATTATCTTTAGAAAAAGAAAAATATGTAATTAATATCATGATTATGTCATTTATATAATTTATAATCATTAACATTGAACTTAATATATTCCATGTAAAGCGTTAGTGAAAGACGTATCACATCGCTTCGCGAGTCGGTAGTCCGCCGTACATACGAGCGACGTTATCGTATCCACTACAGAATGAGAAGTAAATATATATATATATATAATGAATTCATAGGTATAAAAACATTATAAATATCATATATATACTTTATATCAATCGTTATACCCAACCATGAACGGTGAAAATGGAAGAACAAACGATATTGGTTTGTGAGGCGGTAGTCCATCGTACACACAAACGATGATTTCATAACCCATTTGATGGAATTGGAGATCGTTTTAGGTAATGAAATTATTATATAAACATAAAAATATATTGAATATAATAATTTTATTATATCAACATGGCTTAATAATAGTTTAAGTAGGCTAAGAATGAAATAAAATAAAGACACTCATTGAAAAACATTACCTCTTCTTTGAGAATCGTCCTTAGGTTTGCACTAAATCCTTTCTAGATTGTCTTCATGCTCAAGATAAGGCTTTTAGGATGAGGGGAGCGAAGTTTTGAAGTTATATGGGTAGGTCCTGACTGAACCAAAGAGGTTTGAAGGTGTTAATGAGAGATGAGAGGGGGTGACCTTTTATAAGTGAGCTGAGTGGAACATTTTTATGTTTTTGACAAGACTCAATCATACCCACGTTTTTATCATGACATAGGCTTCCAAAATGGGCCATTATTGAACCTAGAAGATAAAAGGTAGAAATATGGTCATACAATGGGTGTTGTATAAGCTTTTAGGTCATTTTAACCTTTATCTTCTTAGTTTAACCTCTTACTAAATCAATTTTTACGTTAACCGTGGTAATTAATTTTTATTGTTTTCACTCTTCATTTTAGTCAAAAATAAAGTTGAATTTATTAGAAATTAGAAGTTATTATTATTTGAAATATAGAATCCATTTTTCCAAATTCAATTCACAAGTGTCAGGATTTAATTTAAAATTAATCATTCAAATGGGACGAGAAAGCGGTGTTTTAAAGAAAAAATGTTCAAATGTTTACACAGTTTTTATATCAAAATTCAATATGAAAATGATTAAAATTACCTAAATTATATTAAATGATATATAATTGAACTAATTTTAGTTTAAAACCAATTACAAATATAATTTAACATCATAATTCTTTTAAACGAAGACAGTTTTCAATTCAAATTCAGTATTTTCATTATTCGTTGAAAAATAAAACATTTCAGTAAAATCCCAAAACTAACCCTAAGATAATTTTGATATATTGGTTTCAAAAATGAAGTTTATTTTTTAAAATAAATTTTATAAAAGTGTTAAAATTTAATTTTAAATTATGTGTGCAAAACACAATCGAACAGTCCTTCAGAAAAAATAGATTTGTTCACAAAACATTTATTTTTCTTTTAAATGATTCTTATTTTATTTCTAATATGTAAATAAAAAATAAATGCGTGTAAACTATATATTTTCATAATTTAGTTAATCCTATTAACAGTCACATTAAATAATAATATGTTAACTATATTTCACGTTTTGTTTAAATTCAACGTTGTATATAACGCAAACTAATCTATATGTTTCATGCAATGCAAGATAAACTCAATTTTGCGTGTAATAAATAATAAAATAAGCGTTGCGTGTAATGCAAACTATTAAATAGATTAAATTTATTTAAAAATAAATATATCATAAATTCTCGATGTATTATATTTTCTTCTAAGCTTGATATAGCATGTCGCATATATTATTCTTATTTTAAAATTTCAAGGCATTACAACATTATAAGGTGTTATACAGTGAAAAATTCAAAACATGCACTAATGGTTCCAAGTAGAATCCACTATAATCATATGATCCACACTAGTTTTTTTTTTTTAAATAGGTTTGAGGGGCAAGCCCCTTTATCAAATGAAAAAACAAGAGACTGACTTTTGAAAATGGTAAAGAGGAAATCCGTTACAATGAAAGAGAAAACAAAGTCCTGAATAAGACTGACTTGAAGGTTTGAAGGTGGTCCTGATAGTTCAACGAGAGTAAAATTCTGAGTTAAGAGAAAAAGTCAGTCATCCCCCAACAGACACTACAGCAATGAGATCAGTAAAAGATGATGTGTTGCCCCCCTACAAAGAAGTTGTGTCTTGGTGGTCAAACACAACATGCCAGAGCACCTCTCATATTCACATTAACATGTGAAGTTAGGGTCTTGTGATAGGTGTCATCACACATCTCTCTTAAACGAGCGGCCCACCGAACAATACATGTGACAAACACATTGAACTGTCAACCAGCTGCAATGAAAAACAAGACAAAAATCACAATGAAAGATCCAATCAAGGTGTTCATCGGTCCCACAAGATGAGCCCAGAAAGCTGAATGATGAGTGTCACCAGGCTCATCCCTCTTTCGAGGTCTCCCACCCAACAATACCTAATCTGTCACTAACCAAGAATCCACCACTAACCAAGAATCCACCGGGGGGTTCGACAACGCGCCGCCGTGAGCATTTCTAGGGCAAAAACCCCCTATGTCGGATCTCCTCCATCAGCCCCCTGTGCCAGAGAAACACAGTTAGCGCCATCTAACATCATCGCTCATCGTCACCACCCGAAGCAAGACCGCGAACACTGCCAGAGGATAGGAATCATCGCGCAAAACTACGGCAGCCATGGAGGATGTCGACGGCTAACCTGGAAACCTCCTTTGCAGACCAACATCACACGATGGGCCAACTAGAAGATCGAGAAGCACAAATCCGGGATAGATCTGAGATCGGAAGCTGAGAGCTATGAAATAAAAACAAATTGCCATGAAACGAGGCGAGTGAGACCATAACCACAATCGCTACCTGCTAAGAAATAGGGATGAGGATAACAGGCCATGAAATCAGAAGAATCGCCGGACCAATGAGAGGAAGATGAACGCCAGAAACGCCGACGACATTCACCAGGAAACCCTAATACCGGGGGATTGCAGTGCGGGCCACCGCCACACCAGCGAAAATGAGACTAATCCCAAAAACATGAGATGTCTAAAGAAATATGCGTTCCCCCGCACCTTGTTGGAAATTAAGAACCAGATAAAATGAAATTGATATAAATTAAAAAAATAACAAAAATATATATATTTTTATTAATTCATTAATGAAAAATGGTACTGGAGTTCATAATATTTAATCGATAACAGGATTTTGTAGTTCCATCAATCCATATAAATTTATGATACTTTTTTTTATGAATATGTGTTTCCACATTTCTTTTTGGAAAAAAAAAGATACTTATTTTAATGCTATTTTCTAAATTTTAATTATATGTATTTTCCAAAACACAATCATGACATATTTTTTAAAACTTCCTATCATGAATGATGATTTCTATAAGATATTTTTAGTGAGAATCTTCAAAGAAAACATTACAGAGATGTCATAAATTAACAATTATAAATCATTACTAATCACCAATTCAACCTAAAATCAATTTTTTACTAACCCGGTTATAAAAACGGTTCCAGATAAAATGTTTTTTTATTAAAGTGTTTGCTATTTTATTAAATACAGTTAAATGGGTGGGTATATTTAGAAAAAATCATCATTAGTATATATAAGTAATAAGTATATGATTGGTTTTTAAAAAATGTTGTTAAATAGTGACATATAGCTTTCATCACTTTTGATAATGCTTATGTATAATTGTTTCTGGATTGATCTTTGGAAATGCGTTTTTTCTTTTCACCTATTTAGGTTCTATTTGGAACCAATTATTGAAAACTTCTTATAGATCTTATCAATTTATGACATTAAATTTGAAATAATAAGTGTTATTTGTTTTGTTTTTTTAAAAAATAGTTATAATTGAATTATATCATAAAACCACTTAAATAAGTAGTATAAATATTCCTTAATTAGTGAAATCAACACACTTAGAAACACTTATAGTACATATTGAGTGCTATAATTAGATTTAAATCGGTACTATCAAATAGAGGATCGAGTAAAAAACTATTTTTTTATAAAAAAAATAAATAAATAGCTAGGCAAGATTTACCCAGCAAGTTATAATCATTTTTCAATGGGTGTTGTCAAAGGGTCCTTTGTTATCTTCTTATAATAATACGGAAAAAGTGCATCAAATTCAATACTCTTATAAGTGAACACACCTAAAACTATAATTAAAAGAGATGTGTTTATAGAAAAAATGGTTTCACAAAAACAATATTGAAAATTCAATATCCCTCTACCTAAATATCATAAGCAACATACTCAAAGAAAAATGTGATTTCAAGAAAACTATACAGTAGATTCAACTTGGTTACAAGTTTAGAGGAGTATGAAATTAGAAATTAAAAGAAATATTTTCATCATTATCATCATCATCACAATTAATATATCTTCCACCTTTTCCAAAAATATCAAGCTCTTTGACAGCAGCAATACCACTGTTATCACCATGAAGTGGGTCTTTGACAGCATGCGAAGCACCTAGACCAAAAGATTCCTTTGTGGATGACATTTACTCATCAAAATGTGATGTAAATTGTTTAAAACCAACAAATACATAAAATTTAATATAATTATAAAGTGATGACTCATATTATCCATTCTTTGTTGCATGTCTAGTATTGGTACCTCATCTAGCCTACCAAATGGACACTACCAATTATTTATTTGTAATGGAAGAAGTTAAACCTTCATTGGTGCCCAATATAAGCTAATAATTTGTTATATCAATCTTCTTTTTTGAACTATATCTTACATTGTTTAGGTTCTCCTAATTGAGAACTTGACATAAGTGATCATTAAGACCTAAATGGTGTTGTTCTTATTCATCGAGCTCCTCTAAAGTATCCTATGAAAATATTCACTAAATTTTCAATATATGCATAAATTATTAACCAACAAAACATTATAATTTAAAAATATTCAATAATTCTTATAATTTTCTTTGATTTGGAATGTTTATTACATTATGACCCCTTTTCTGTCTATTAGGGAAAAATTGTGGGACTTGACCCCTAATATTTGATACTTATTTCTACACATTAAAAAAAATCTTTAGAAAAAATATATACTTTAATTTGGTGATATATATATATATATATATATATATATATATATATCAAATATTAATTAAACATCTACATTCATTGTTTTCATAATCTGACATAGTAGCAAGCTCTATAGTGTGTAAATATTTCACTACCGATTTATTTTGTTTTTTGTTTTTTGTATAATCCTACATTAACTTTTAATTTATAAAAATATATTATAATAAATCTGAATAATTTCCTATAATATATAAAAAATAATAAAAAGTATATTTGAAATTCTGGATATTACTGATGAGAAATCATTGTAGCATATTTACTAATTATATTGTCATTAAATCACGAAACACCCTTATGTGGGATTACTATGTGGGGTTACAACTCTATCATGTCATCCCAGGTAAATATCATGTTTATATAACCTCCATGGATCACCGACTTACATCATGAGATCTATTAAATCATTTTTCCCATAATAAAGTTGGAATGCTTCTTTATAAATTAAATAAATAATTATTTAGTTAAACATATAGTAATGTGATCTATAAAATATATAAATACACTTACCTAAATCTATGTTCATGATCTAACATTGATTGATTGATTAAGATTGTGCCTTGACATTGGATACATATGGATAATATATCTATATCTAACAAGTGTACCCATAAATCTCTTGCACCCTTTAGCATTTTTTTCCAAAATTTATTGATATTTATTATATTCAACCATATTTTTGTGTTTGCTGGTTACAAAAAACACGAATCTATAAAGTGCCACGATATTTTATGCTATAAAATGCATCATATTCAACTAAAAAACATATCTATCTACACACACAAAAACTTATTAAAAAATATTGATAATAACTAATAAAATAATAATTAATAACTCATGGTATGAGGTTTCAGATTCTAATTATCATTGAAAAACTTTGTTTCAGTAGAAGCCTTAGGAACCTCATAAGTGGTAGGAGAAAGAGTAATAATAGAATCAGGAGTATAAGGAATATCCTTGGGGGAGTAATAAATATATGGAAGATAATACAAATGGTAAGAATCATAAATTAGAAGTATATTTGGTAATAAGTTCTTTTTGGACAAAAATGTCCACCAGGGTAAAAGGGTACCTATGATTGAAACCAAAAGATATAATTTGGACCATTTCTAGTGGAATCATCAAAGTAAGATATAATCATGGTGACCATAAAGATGTTTTAGATTTCATGGTATCATACCCTATAGAAATTCCATGCATAGTGGGAGGAATGGCAAGGTTGATGCATCTGAAGGAGGAGTCGCCTCTGAATAAATATGACGAGTTGACCTCCTACACTCCCCCAACTCAAGTGCCCTCCCCTACAATATTATGATCATGTTTTATATATGATTCATTATCCTAAAAAATAGTTTCCATGGGATATAAAATATAACATGCTCAAAAAATTTATAAATTTATTAGAAATACGTACTCACTTTTGATAAGTGGTTTCATTCTTGAATTTCATATTCATTTCTCATTTTGTACAATCCTTTATATAACACCCATATTTTTTCAATATTATTTGTTATTTAATTAATTAATATATATATATATTGGGATTTCAAAATTTAAAATCTCTAAAAATGTTCAAGTGAATCATTGTTTGTTGTGTCATTTATAAATTGTTCTGCAAACCATTTTTCTCACTATTTTTAATTAAAATTATTTTCATGATTTATAGGTCTTTGAATTTGTGTTATATTTATATTTTGGGATAGTTAGTTATACTTATATTTTTTATAGAATTAAATTGGTTAATATGGAATTAAATTAGTTTCATGTATGGGGATGTTATTATTTATGTTATTAAGTTGTTTTTATTATTAGTTTAGATCAAATGAGTAAATATGAAAAGAACCCCCTATTCTTTTCTTATGAGACAAAAGGATGAAAACCCCTTCTCCTTATTCTTTCACTTATATAGAGGAAGTTTATCCTCCCCTCTCATAGTGATTACTCATAGATTCGAGGTAAGACTGCCTCTTCTTCTCTTATTCACTTTCTTATTCTTCTCCTATATCACTTCCCTCAATGGCAGTTTCATTTTTATTTTAACATAGGAATTTTTATTTCATAGTTTTTCAAATACATGGATTTACCTATAATGATCATATAAATTTTTCTATAAAGGGAAAGAGGTATATTGAGTGAGGTAAATGCATATTGATTGATGGATAGTCATCCTCATACAGATTTTTATATAATATTTTTCAATTTTTAGCTTGATAGAATCTATGGAATGGATGTGTCAATTTATTAAATTGATTAATTATTATTGTTTGAGTGTATTTAATTTTTTTTAGAATTTTAGTGCTTGATGGATTATTGTTTGATGGTGTTTAAAGGTAGGTGGTTATTCACTCTACATATTCCCTTGTTTAAGCGGTAATACTCGAGATTCTACTATAATAAACATTATATTTTTAAAAAAATCATTTTATTTCATCATAATAGTACTTCAAAAAAAGAAAATTAAATTCACTATAATATACATAACTATGTCAACAAAACATATAAAAATATATGGAAGCACGATAATCTTGAACTACAGGGGAACATACTCAGGATAGAATAAAAAAATAAAAAAAATATTCCTAGTATAAAGAAAACTAAAAGAAATTTACTAGATATTATAGAGTAATTATGATAATTATTTGAATAATTATAGGTTATATAAGGAAGTGAATTTATAATGGATAATATGATTTTTAGAACAATAACATGATAGTTATAACAGTAATGTGATTGTTATGTACAATATACAAGTACAAAGTATAATATATAATGACTTATGGTAATAGTATATTAATAAATATTATTAATGGGTATAACTAAAATAATTTTAAGATAAATTATATTTCTTTAAATAATCAATATTTAATAAAATGGATATTTTTTAATGTTTTGACACAAAATATATGATTTTAAAATACATTTTACATTTTTATTTAATAACTAAATTTATTCTACATATATAATCATTTAGAAAAATGGATATAATTTTTGAAATCAATACATCAAAATTATCTTAATGGTATTTTTTTGTTATTTTTTAGAAGGTTTTTTTTGAATAGTTAAAAATACAATTTTTAAATATACAATAAGTTTTATGATGTTATCATGATATAAATATGGAAAAAGTTATAAATATTTTTTCAAAAATTAGAATGAATATAATTATTTAAATAATTCATTTAAAAATTATATACTTAATTAAAAATCTAATAAATTAATTTTCAAAGCCTAAATTATATTTTATTCTAATAAAAAACTATATTTGATTCTTTACTTTGTATAAAATATTTCTAGGGTTCCATTCCATTTTAGGAGTGTTTAAATATAAAATAAACCTTTATTATTTAATAAAACACTAATAAGAGTCATAAAAATTAACATTAATCATAGTCTTGAGCCTAAATATTACATTATCAAAATTTTATTCAAAGATACCCCTTACCCTTTGCTATATAAACACCCATCCTTCACACCTTTCTTTTCACATCTAAAACTATTTACATTTTCAAAAAACTACCCAAATACCTTTATAAAATTATCCATCCATATTCTTAAGGCTTTGTTCCATAAAAAAATCCCTCTTTTGAAGGTTTTAGATTCAATCCAATGAAGGAGATGCAAAGATAATGGTAGGGTTCTTAGGTATCCCTTTACTTATTTGAGATTATTTTATTTTAAATCTCTTTTTAACCTACTCTTATTTTTCTTCTATAATTATATTTCCATGTTACTAACTTCCCTTTAGAACATTATCAATGATATATTACCCATTCCCTCTCATCAAAACATTTTTCATATGTCATTATTATATCAAAATTTGGGATTCAAATCTATGTCTTTTTATTTGAATTCTCATATTACTCCTTATATAATACAAGTGATCATTAAAAATAATCATAAAAATGTAGTTAAATTATAATATAATGTTTGTATAAAACTCAAATATTTCTTAGTTTTTTCCATCATTTCAACACTTTAAAAAAATCACTTGGGGTGGTTTTATGCTACCTAAGTGAACGATGATATTTTTTTCACTTATGTATTTCATGGATATTTTTTAAATTATATTTTAGTATTGAATATAACATTAATAATAAATTTATGTCATTTTTATGATTCTTTAATTATTAAATAATCATGATATTAATGATATTAAAATTAAACAATCATAGTCATTTTAACCATCTAAAACAGATTACTAAGGAAGATTCTATGAATTATAATTATCTATTAAACTATTAGACCACCTCACATATAAAAGGACATAGTAAAACCTTGAAATTTTTTAGGTAAAAAATTATATATATATATTTTAAATCTTGTCTGTTTTGATTATTTTGGAATTTTGTAGGTGTCAGTGGAGTCCATGAGCTAGTATTTCAAGGATTCAACCTTTGGTTTAAGCTAAAATTCTATTAAAGGTCAAGGGCCATTCCAAAATGTAGTAAATTGAATTCTGTTGAGGGGGTGCATATTATTGAAATTTAATACAGAAGGATGAACACATTTCTACCCAGGTATTTCATTTTGAAGTCCTACTAAAAGGGGGAGGTGTCATGCCAAATTGATAGTGGTTACTATATGAATCCATGGTTGATCATGGGTCGTTGTGTGATGATGGGAAGGATCATTCAATAGCATGACCTAGATAGGGTTGGTTGTTGGGACCAAGAATTCTAGATCTATTTGAGGAAGATACATGATGTGGTTATGAAATATATTAATAAAGTTTTTTATTTTTTTGATCAAACATAAATCATAAAAGTTTGGTATACTTTCTAACAATTAGTGAATGAAAAAAAAAATTCAGACAAAGTTGATCAGATGAACTATTACGAATAAAGATTTTATTGGATGTGAAATGGACTAAATGATTATCTATTTGGTCAAAATTTCATTGGACAAAGTTTCTAGTGAAAATAAAATTTGGCGATGTTTTGTTGTTTTGAATGTTCCAAACACAACGAGCTATAAAATATCATGATCCAAAATTTTATTATAAAGGAGGAAAAATTTTATTGGGTGTAAAAGGTTCCTTTTAAGAAGATCTATAGATGTTCACCGAATAGAGTTTTGACAGAGATGATTTAGTTTTTGTTAATTTTGGATGTACTATGAAATGGATGTTGGAATAATTCATAATGGATTTTTTTAATTTTTATGAAGTTTGTATTTGAAGTTTAAGATGTTTGGAAGTTGTGGTTGTAAAATTTTTATGCTGGATATTTTTGAAATTTAGTGAAAAGAGGAAATTTCTTAAAGTGAAAATAAATGATGTTGAAGAATCGAATCACATTAAGTGAAATCAAACAAAGTCCAAATGGGAAGAATCCCAATCAAACAAAGTCTAATCGAAAAAAGTCATCATATGAAGTCCAAATCGAATGAAGTCTAATCAGAAAAATTCATTTGAAAAATCCCTTTGAATGAACATTTTGTACAATGTCCATTGGATAGACATATATAAAGTTGTGAAGACAAAATTGGTTCAGGATGTTCAGTTGAATTTTTTGTATAAAGATCATCAGATAGAGGTTAGAGAATAACGAAAAAAATAGAGTTTTGATGCAATCCATCAGAAGGAGGAATATTTTATGAAATTATTTCAAGAAGTTACTACAAGTTTGTAAAGGAACAATCAGATTAATATTCTCCATACAGAAGATTTGTTACAAAGTTTTACCAGAAAAACATTCAGTGGTATAATGTTTTACATGTTCAAAATATTCTTCAATTTTTTTCATAAATATATAAGTGTGAATATGTGAAACTAGTTACTAATATTCATTATTCCAAATATCACATGAGGAAGATATGTGGTAATTACTGAGTTTTAATAAATTTTCTTGAAAGTGGTGGATTCAAGAAATTTTTAGAATCTTGAAGAATACTATTGAAGCCTTAAGAAGAATCCAAGTGATTTTTTGGAGTGAGAGTTTTGAATTTTTAGTTTTTGATTGAGTACTAAATTAAATTGATGATACCAACTATTCTTCTTCAAGTGATACAATTTATAGGAAGTGGTTATAAAACTCATGTGTGGTTGTAATGTTCATGCATGAAAAAGTTTAAGTGCTATGGAGTTAGTTTTGGATAGAGAAACCAGATGAACTTCTGAAATCCAAAGTTTGAGAAGGAAGTTTCTAGCAAAGGAATTTCTTGGTTGAAGAAGAAGAATTTGGTAATGAATAGAGAAGTTATAATCAGGGGAAACATACAGAAGTCACCAAAAAATTTTTTATATCAGGTGGAATCAGATGAACAATGTGTAATAAAGTTGTTTTAATTATTAGAAGGAACCAGACAAAATTTCTAGATGAATTTTTTTTATGAACTTATCGTATGAAAAAATTCTATAGAGAAATTAGATGAATAGTGAATGGACAAAAATTTTGTACTGAAGTAAAGTAAGGAAGTTATTGCCTATTACTAGGAAATAAAGTGAAGAAGAAGTGTTTTTCATGAAGAGAAAGAGTGAATAAAGTACAAGAAACATAGTGACAACATTTTGAGCCTTTTGGTGATATTTTCTAAAAATTATTACAAAATATTTTTTCATCTTATCTGTATGGAAATCACATGCACTGTAGTTTTTATAATAGTACAACGCAAGTGTAAGGATATTCTCTGCTTGTTTTAACCATATAAAATGGATTATTTTCTAGTGGATTGTCTTGTATTGGACTATTTCCAAACCATTACAAAGATGAGTTACTCTTACTGAATTTTTAAATGTAACATCCCCAACTCGGAGGCCACTAAACCGATTCCCTGATCTGGTGACCTCAGGTGCACCTCCCCGTATTCCATAGGCTACCGACTAGCATCCATGGTCTAATGGATCATGTGGGGATACTATACACTCTTTATCAAAGTAATAAATAGTAAGTGAAATATAAAATAAAGGGAACAATGAATAATAATCAACAAATACGCATTACTTACCATTTCCCAAAACTGTGTACAAATCCACAACCAAAAGTGAATATGATATGCCAAGTCTTACAGTGTGAAGTGTAAAGAAAACCCCCCAAAAAACTAAAGAATCCCCAAATGGGTCCTAAATCTAAGTATGGAACCCTCATACATGCACATACCATGCCCAATAAACCCTCTATCACGAGGCCTTTTACCTTATCCTAACTCACAACCATGAAGTCTACTCAGGTACCCAACAGCGACCCGAAAAGGGTGTGAGTGCAACTCAGTAATCCACCACCAACGATGTCTATAAAATATCCAGTCTAATAGATAATCTATGCATGTTCTAAAAAAACAACAAGGTAAATCATAAATAAACTAGGTGCCATTAGTTAACATTATTCACTTTAACCATTTCCATCATTTGTTCCATGGGATAGACAATTCCATTAATTACACTATGGCCTATGTTGTCCAACTACTATGCATAAGGGAAGAAAAATAAGTCAAGTTCCCTATCTCACTAGGGAAAAACATTTCACAAACAATTTCATTACACTTACCTTGGAGCATCAGTTTGGGTAGTTTAACACACTTCCCTTGGAGCATCAGTCCGGGTAGTTGCATCCAATGAAATCGTTAGGGGAATAGAGCCTCGGTCTAACTCTATAAACCAAGAATTCTAAGGGGTAGGGTTTAGGGCCTCAGTCCAACCTGAACCATGGGTGTAGAACCTCAAGTCAATACCGCACAAACCACCAATCCATGTGCATGTGCTTCTTTAACCATTTAACACATATACCATTTCACAAACCACACTCAAAAAATACACATAACATTCATAATTAATAATTCAATCAATACATAAATCATTCTCATTCTACTAACCATAAACACATTTACCATTTATAATTAATTTCTTATTATCCCATTAACCTTATGCTCAACACATCCTTATGCCATGTTATCAATTAAACACAATTAACATAAATTTCATTTTCAAACCATGATAGCCAACTAAACACAATTCTAATTATTTCCTTTCATAAAACCATGTTAACATGTTACACATATCAATCCTAGGTTTAACCCATTGAATCCACTAATTACACATTTAGTAACCCGAACCCAAGTTCATGAAAACATCATACCCCATGGGAAGCCTCAATTACCAATCCCAACATCCTCTATGCATCCCATAGGGATCATGAGGGTTTTAAATTATCATTAAACTAACCAATTTATCATTTATCAAAAGGGAACCAAAATCAAAACAATATGAAACCAATATAACAACCACATATGCAAAAATCAACAACAAGACTATGGGATATAACTTTTAGACCACCTACCTCGATTCTGAAGACAATTGCACACTTAACCTTGGATTTTGATTCAGAAAAAACTACCCTTCACATCCCTAACCTAAGATCCTATGAAAAAGTGGGTTTTAGGGAATCATAAGAAGAAGGGAACATACACAATCCCTAAATTGAAAAAGAGAAGGAAGAGAAGTGTTAGACTCACCTGAAGCTTCGATTCTCACCCAATGGCACTCCAAACAGCTTAAAATCAAAAGAGATCCACCCTTGGGAAGATTTGGTCATTTTGGTTCATCACTTGGGTTGCAAGGGGAAGAAATGAGGGGAAGATTGGGTGGGGTTTGATAAATCTCAGGGGGGGGGATGGTAAAATCCTAATTTTTAATGGGGCACACAATTTTACAAAATGTGCGCCAATCGTGTGAAACCCTATGTCCAAGAGGGGGTCAGGCCACATGGTTACTTGGGGAGGATGCATTGTTTGAAAAACCATGCACTGGCCTTGTTGGGTGGCTGTGTTTAAGCCCACATGGTTTGGCCTCCCCCTTTCACGGTTTACCCCAAATTGTGCATTCCCCTCTGTGTATGCACAATTTGGGTGCACGGTTACTACTAACCATGTGCCAACCCTGAAACCTACACTGGATGACCACTTTTCTCTTTTATTTCATGTCAAAAACCCACAAAACACCCCTGAGGCCCATAATACACCTAGTAAACATTATATTAACCAAATTAATGATAATTAATCCAAAACTTAAACAAGAACACACCTCAAGGAAGTCCAGGGTCTTACAACTTCCTCACCTTATAACGGATCATCCTCGAGTCACACTCCCAAGCATCAGTGAGTTTCCGAGGTAAAGATATCAAGACAATAGTCCTGCATATCCATCTCTCTCTCTCTCCCAATTCTCTTCCTAAACATTACCATGTAGACACAAAACTCAAAATAAAGTCACATTCTTTCCTCAAAATACTTTATCACTACGTTCCACAATACAAATTGGATTATCCTTAAAGTATGAATTAGTATCAAGCTCAAAATCCTCAACATAAATCACATTATATGGGTCAGGGTGATATTTACAATGCTGTGACACCTGAAAAATATTATGCAAGCCACTATATCACTATAGAAGAGCCAATCAGTACACCCTCATTCTGATCCTCTCCATAATCTCAAACAACCCCATAAACCTGGGCACCAACTTTCCCTCTTTCCAAATATGTTAATTTTCCAACCTTGGTGACAACTGTATAAACACATGATCACCACCATGAACTCAAGAGGTCTATGATGTGGATTCACATATGATTTCTTCCTACTCTAAGCTGTTTACATGCATTTCAGAATCAAATGAACCTGTTTTAATGTCATCTGAATGAGACCCATCCCCCAAAACTCTAATTCCCCAGCCTCTATCCAAAATAATGAAGATCTATATGGCCTACTATAGAGTACCTCATATAGTTCCATCTGAATCATTTCCTAATAGCTGTTGTTATAGGAGAACTCAATGAGTGCCAAATGCTTCTCCCATGATCCGCCAAAATCTAGGACACAACAACTCAACATGTTATTTAGAACCTAAATAGAATGTTAAAATTTCATGTCTGTATATAGGTAGAAATTCATATTCAAAAATAGTTGGATATCCAATTCCTTCTATAACCCCTTATAGAAGTGTGAAGTAAACCACGAGTCATGATATGAAACTATAGTTCATGGAACCCCATACAACCACACTATTTACTAAATGTATAACTTATCAAACTAATCAATGTTAAGGTTCTCTTGAATTGATAAGAAATATTCAAATTTGGTCAATCGATCCACCACTACCTGAATCACATCATTCTTAAAATGAATCCTCAGAAGACCTATCACAAAATCCATCATCACATCATCCCACTTCCATTTCGGAATGGGTAATGGATATAACAAACCACCTAGTAGTTAATGCTTTGTCTTCACCTGTTGACAGGTGTGGCATCACGCCCCGAATCCTATAACCACTTTCTTCATTCCCAACCACCAATACTACCTATGAAGATCAGGATACATCTTGGTCAAACCAGGATGCACCACCCACTTCGATGCATGAAACATGTACATCAACTCTTCCCACATATGCATTGGCACAACAACATGGACACAAACCCAAATGATCCCATCATCATAAATAGTATAATTGGAAGTTGACTCCCTACCTTGAAGAATTTTCATCAAATCCACACACTCTAGATCCCCATGTTACCTCTCCTTGATCTGGATCAAAAGATTAGACTCAACCACCAAAGATACAAGATTCATCTTCCCTTGCCTACCCCACACCTCCAGATACATCTCAAAAAAACAATACCATCATTCTCCACTCAGAAATAGATTCCTGAACCACTTGATTATGAGTCTTTAGACTCAAAGTATCTACAACACTGTTCCCCTTCCCTAGTGTGTAAACTAGATTGAAATCAAAGGACTGAATGTACTCAACCCACCTTTACTTCTTGAGGTTTAGGTCACATTGGTAAAAAATTTACTTAAGAATTTTTTGATCAGTATACACTGTGAACCTCTCTTCCAATAATTAATTCTACTAGAACATTAAATCATAAACCATAGCAGCCAACTCAAGCTCATTTAGAGGGTAATTCCATTCATGAGGCCTCAAATTCCATGATCCATACACCATAACCCGATCATCCAGCATCAACAATTCCATAATTCTAACACCGAATGCATCATAAAAAATGTATATTCTTTAATCAGATCATGTAGAATCAAAACTGGTGGAGTAGTTAGCCTCTTTTTTAACTCTTGGAAGGCATTCTCACATGACTCATATCATTCAAACTTGATTTCCTTCTTGGGAAAGCCTGAAAGTGGTGCTACCAAATGAGATAAGTCTTTGATAAACCTTTGGTAATAACTTGAAAAACCCATAAAACTCCAAACATCAAATACATTCTTGGGATTATCCTAATATACAATAGCTTTCACTTTCTCTAGATCCCTAGAAACCCCTTTTCAGAGATTATGTGACCCAAGAAATGAACCTTGTCAATCTAGAAATGACACGCGGATAGATTGGTGTATATCCTGTGCTCTCTTGGTGTACTTAGAATGATTTCAAGATGTTTGGCATGATTGTCATGATTCTTAGAGCACACCAAGACGTCATCCAAAAAGACAACTACAAACTGATCTAGGTATGGGTGAAATATTCAACTTATTAGGGGTTTAAACATTACTGGTGTATTATTCAACCCAAACGACATCACAAAAAACTCATACAACCCATATCTTCTTCTAAAAGCAGTCAATGGTACATCAAAAGGTCCCACCATCAGCTGATGATACCTTGATCTTAAATTGATTTTGGAAAACATTGATTCACCCCTCAACTAGTAAAAAAGGTCACCAATTCATGAAATATGGTATCAATTCTTAAATTTTATATGGTTTAACCTCCAATAATAAACACACAACCAAAATAACCCATCAGACTTCTTGGAAAACAACACTAGAAACCCCTGAGGTGATGTACTCATAAAAATAAACCCTTTTTTCTCCAGTTCCTCCAATTGAGTTTTAAGTTCCCAGAGTTCTCCCGATTCGATTCTATATAGCAGAATGGAAACTGGTTCTACTCATGATAGAAACTCTATTATGAACTCAACATATCTCTGAAGCGGTAGAGCTAAGAAATCATCAAGAAACACATATTAAAAATGATCCACCATAAGAGGCAAGACAAGCTACTTAACTCCCTGGTCATCTGGCATAAGACAAGCCACTTGGGTTGTGAGTTCACCCAACTGCTGGTAGACTGGCCCTGCATGTCCTTCTTGGATATCCCATTCCCCATGATGAACATAAGTATTCCCATCCAGGTATGTGAATATTACCCTATGGAATTAATAGTCAATATGTTCTTGGTACAACACTATCCATTCCATTCCCAATATCATGTAAAAACCTTACATTTTGAGCACAAACAAGTCCCATAGAAAATGGTACCGACCACCCTCAAGTGAACACTTCTTACATTGCAGAAATTTTTCTACCTGCACCCCTAATGGTGTATCAATAAATATAACACCACACATAAGTTCTATTTCTATGCGCAACACACTCACAAATTTGGTAGATATAAAATAATGTGAAGCTCCCATGTCAAACAAATCACTATAAATTATGGAAGCTGTAAGAATCATACCTTGAAATGTTGATGGTCTAGACTCACCACCTCCAGATGTAGGATGAATTGCATAAAGTTGACCCATACCTCTTCCCTAGGCTTTGTCCTGAGTTATTGGTGCTGCACTACCCTACTGATATGGATGCTCTTTCCCAAGAGTACTATATCCTCCACCTCGACTAGTATAACTAGTAGAACTTCAACTGCCTTCCTGGTATAGGGTAACCAACCATCTACCTAAACTCTACATTATCCTTGATCCTTCATCAGTTCCCAACTGTTAAGGGTTCCTAAAGAACCTATGAACATGCCCCAAACTACCGCACAATCAACACTCATTTGGTGGTCTAGTATATTGACTGTGCATATGTCCCGACCTGCCACACTAATATCAAAAAACTCAATCACTACCCTGAGAGGATGGTTATCTTTTATGAATAATTTTTCCACCACTTACATAGTAAAAAATATCAAAATAACTCTTCATACCATCGAAATCCACACCACTAGTTCACCCAACAAGAATATAATGCCCACTACCAGAAGCCTCCTTGATATTCCCTTCTGAAATAAGGGTATGATCCACCACTTCAACAAACTTATTTAAACAGAATATATTCACTTGGGACTTGATCTCATGTATAAGTCCATCCTAAAATCTTCTCATCGTAGTTGCCTCATCCCCTATCAATGTTGGAACGAAGCGTCGCAAGTCAGTGAAAACAGCTAGCATAATCCATCACCGACATAGTCCCTTGGGCCAACCTTATAAACTTCTCCTGTCTCGAGGTTTCTAGATAAAAATTATCTAGAAACATTTCCCAGAAATATTTCTACAATATACCTTTATCCTGTTCATTTTAAACCAAGATTTCCCATCAGTTATTTTCCCTCCCTCAGAACATGTAAGCTGCTAACTTGACCCACTTCTCATGAGAAGTATCTAAGTGGTCAAGTATCATCTGGATGGACTCTATCCAGAACTTGGTAGCCTTAGTTCCACCCTCTCTAGTCAAATTCATAGGGTTTTGTAGCTTAAAATTTCTAGTGAACTCAAACATGCTCAGCATAACCTACCTCGGGTCTTGTTCCATCATCTGTATAAAGTGAGAGAAGTTATCATAGAACTTATCCTCTCCTCTATTACCCTAGATCACTGGGATTTTCCCCACTTTTGGAGGAGCATTCTCAGCGACATCTTCATATCATCCCACCAATAAGTGACATCATTGTGTTATTTTATCTATAAAAAAAACACATATCTCAAACACATAACATAAAACATTCATCATTTTCACAAAAGTAGTCTTTCCAACATCCATAAAAAACCCATTTCACATACACTATCCCAATGGTTTCAGTCACCTCTATAACAATACCCTATACTATCCCTACCATGGGTCATGGTCAGCATGGGGAAACCAACTATCATAGACACATATCCTTTATCAAACATACTTTCTAACTATTTTACCACCACAATATAAATCCTTCTCTTTTAGGTAAATTTACATATTTTACAACTTATCACAACTAAATATTTTTAATCTAATTTAATGTTTCCTTAAGCACTACCCTTTAACCATTCCTTTTCATTCTTTATATTTACCCATTTGCATCACTTAAATTAAACACTTTATTCTTTCATATTTCAAAGAAAAGAAAAACATGTTACCCTACATGTCCCAAACATCTACCCTATGTGTGCCTACCATGATGCATTCCACCTATATCCCTAGGTTCCTAAAATTATGCATGTATTCAAAACCTCGTTACATTTTAAACATGATAAAAATATAATTAAATAGTCACATCACACAACAAGTGCATCACCCCATGGTGAAATACCATTCAACTGTAACAACACGCATCAAGAACAATAATCCCTTCCCAAGATTACTTGGTTTTTCCCTCATACAAGGGTTAGGTACTCCCATACATGATATCATCTCCAAGTATCGACACTTCCTAACTTCTAATCTACCATTCCAAAATAGTAAATAAAATAAAACCACCTCTAATACCACTTTTTAACATCCCTAACCCCGAGGACACAGAATTAGTTCCCTAAGCCGGGTCTCCACATGACCTCAGACGTGTCTCCCCATATGCTAAAGGCTATCGACTAGCATTAATGGTCTAATGGATCATGTGAGGGGACTATATCCTCTTTATCAGAGTAATCCATAGTAGGTGAAATATAAAATAAAGGAAATAATGAATAATAATAAATAAACAAGTATTACTAACCATTTCTTAAAACTAAGTAAAAATCCATAACCAATAGTAAATATGATATTCCAAGTCTTACAATGTTAAGAGTAAAGAAAACCCAAACAAAAAAACTAAAGAATCCCCAAATGGGTCCTGAATCCAAGTCTAAAATCCACATCCACGAACATCCCATGCCCAATCAACCCTCTTTCATAGGGCCTTTTCTCCTATCCTAACTTGCAACCATGAAGTCGGATATGGTACCCAACAATGGCCCGAGCAGGGTGTGAGTACAACTTAGTAGGCCAACACCAATGGTGTCTACAAAACATCCAGTCTAACAGATTGTGTATTCATGTTCTAAAAGATAAAAATGTTAAATAATAAATAAAAAATGTTCCATTAGTTAACATTATTCACTTTAACCATTTCCCTCATTTTTTCCATGGGTAAGAAAATTCCATTAGTTACACTGCAGCCTATACCGTTCAACTAATATTTTTAAGGGAAGAAAAATAAGTCAAGTTTCTTATCTCAGTAGGGAAAAATATTTCACAAGAAATTCCATTACACTTAATTTGGAGCATCAGTCTAGGAAGTCTATCACACATACCTTGGATCATCAATCCATGTAGTCTCATCCAATGAAACTATTAGGGTCATAGAGCCTCAACTCAACTCCCAAACCTATGCATTCTAAGGGGTTAGGTTTAGAGCCTTATTACAACCCAACCTATGGGCATAGAACCTCAAGTCAATACACCACAAACTATCAATCCATATTCACATGCTTCTTTAACCATTTACCATGTATACCATTTCACAAACAACACTCAAAAAATACACATAACCTTCAAAATTCATAATTAATTCAATACAAAAATCATTCTAATGCCATCACCCATAAACAAATTTACCATTTACAATTAATTTCTCATTATACCATTAACCTTATAACAAATGAACACTTATTCCATGTTATCAATTAAAAACAATTAACATAAATTTCATTTTCAAACCATGATATCCAACTAAACACCATTCTCATAATTTTATTTCATAAACCCATGGTAACATGATACACACATCAATTCTATGTTCAACCAATCAAATCCACAAATTACACATTTAATAACCCAAACCCAAGTTCATGAATATGGAACACCCCATGGGTAGCCTCAACTCCCAATCTCGACATCATCCATGCATCCCATAGGGATCATGAGGGTTTTAATTTATCATTTAACCAACCACTTTTTCATTTATCAAAAGAGAACCAAAATCACAATAAGAAGAAACCAATAACACAACCACATATGTAAAAATAAATAATAAGACTATGAGATATAACTTATAGACCACCTACATCGATCTTGGAGACAACCACACACTTAACCTTGGCCTTTTATTTGGAAACAACCACCCTTCGAAGCCCCAACCTAATATCCACTAGAAAAATAGGGTTTTAGGGATTCATAATAATAAGGACAACTATACAATCCCCAAATCTAAAAAGAGAAGGAAGATAACTGTTAGACTCACCCAAAGCTTTGATCATTACCCAACGACACTTAAAATAGCTTAGAATCAAAGGAGATCCACCCTTGGAAAGATTTGTGCTGTAAGAACTTGGGTTTTCACTTAGGTATGGATCCTTTAATTTTCGGACTAAATCTTTACTTTAGAACTGATGTGGATTCCTAATGAGTTAGTAAAGGTTATGAGGGTGTCTAGGGCTTTTTTATAGCCCAAAACCCATATTTTTGGAGAAAACAGATTCTGTGCATGGTTTAGAGTAAACCATGTGGAATTCCACATGGTTTGCCTAACTGTGTGGATGGTGTTTTTTCAGAAAGAACCACATCGCACGGTTGACGCATAGTCATGTGACCTAACCATGCAAACACCCTTTTTATAGGTACCTATGCATGGTTTGCACACGGTTTGAAAAACCATATGAACCAAACCATTCGGGCAGAGCCGTTACGCACGGTTTGACAAACCGTGTGAACAAACCATGCTTAGGCTAATTTTATGGGTAATTTTTCAATTTTTCCCTTAATGATCTATTAAGACAACCCCTTAATCCCTAATTTGAGAACCAGTGGGATTAACCCCTTTATATCTTAATTTGGGGATTTTTGAAGATCTAAAATTGGAATCAAGAGATCTCTATCATCTGACATCTAATCGAGCTTCCATTCGTCACGTTGGATGCGTAACAGTAAGTAATCGTGTCCTCTTTAGACATTTTTCTTCTCTTTCACTCTCAACCTAGATATCGTCATGTGATCCTTTTCCACATTTTCTTAGATCTACTCCTATATAAGGAAAATCAAGGTCTGATACTGGAGGAGGAGAGTCATACAACCCTAAGGTGGGTGGTCTATAACTCATCCCTAAAGTTCGTTGATTTTAGAATGTTCGTATGGGGACCACCAGTTTTTTTGGAAGCCATTTCTTAAATTTACATGCCATGATTATACTTGATATAATTGTATGATTAATATATTTCCAAATATGTGATTAATTGTTAGTGGTTACACCCACAACACAATCCGCCTCATGTCAAAGGTTTTGCCATTATTGGGTTTTAGTGTTTTGGCATGTTTGATACACCGTTCGGGTGTGCCCTTGATTGACCTTTCTAAAGGTGAGTCTTCTTATAATAAATGGATTTTTATTAATGATAATTGCATAATGGCATGTACCATGTATGATCACCACTTTCCCCGCCTAAGGTAAGTGCTTCCAAATGATTATTAAATGTGAAGTGTGAAATGGAAAGCATACTAAGTATATAACTTGACATTATTAAATGAGATTGAATAAAGGTTACATGTCTATAAAACCCCTTTACATATTGATGGAAGGTAGTGGAGAGAAAATCTATGAATGAATATACCTTAATGGTTAATTAAGACTTTATTAAATGGTTGCAATGCTACGTGGCCTATCCACACTAATGGAAGACAAGGCTTATACCAATAAATAAATGATTGAAATGCAAATTGGCATATCCAAACTAATGGATGACAAGGATTAAACCTAATGAATGAATACATGATTTCAATATCAAATAGGAATGGACTAAATCATGCTCACCTTGGATTATGATAGGAGAATACCTTGGGTCTCAGGAACCCCATTCCGATTCAAGGATGTGGTTTTCTTAGGTTGATACCCACCTAAACTCCGGTTCTTTTCTATTCCTCGGATACCCGGTATACTACCATAGGTCCCTTTACAATATTTGTAGGATACCTCAGATACACTCCTTGGATCCAACATTGGATAGTAGGTTCCATGGTGAAAGCCCATAGGGCCCTATCTTTTCTTATCCCCATTTTACCTTGGTCGATCACCTTGGACTCTGTAGACACCTTATTGTAGAATTACTTGGATTTCACTCCTTATATTACACTCTTACCCCCTTAGCTATACTTATATAATCTTGAGTTAGAATTCTGTGAAATCTACATTACCTTGGTTTTTACCCTGGAACTCCCTCACTGGATATCATTTTTCGGTTGCCTTTTTAAATCTTGGGACCTTCACTACTTATAATATCATAAGGTGATGTCAGGGCTGGATATGCCACATGTGACCTATTAACTTTAAATGGTAATTACTTAATTAATGAACTGGTTACATGTTTAGACATCAACCGAGGGATGAAGCAGGTACTTGGGTATTTATTTATATTGTACTGCTTGCTTTAATTTATATATACATGCATGCACACTGCTATATTCCTTTACACAGGTCAGATGTTATAGACACCATTGGTGGCGGCCCACTGAGATTCATCTCACACCCTCTCTGGGCGCTGTTTGGTACCCGGAGTAGATTACATGGTTGCGGGTGTTGAAAAAGGGAAGCATATGACTTCAAACACTTGATTACTTGATGTTTAAGATAGATCTTGATAGTATATGACCGAGTTGGATCTCAGGATACTTTGAGTAGTATTTTTTTCTTTTACCTTATGGAACATTTTATGAATATTGTTCTATATCCATGTTTTCCAGTTTTCTAGTGACATGTCATTAAATCATCATTGTTTCAGTTGATACGATTATGGTTATTCTCATTTATCTATTACATCAGTTTACTTCCAATGTTTATTTATATTGATTTTTTGTTTACTATTCCTTTATATTCCTTTATCTATGCTACACTCTGCTAATTAGGGAATATTATTCTCATAGACAAACTCTAGGCCCTCGCTGCTAGTCGGCAACCTCTAGCGTTTGGGAAGATGCGCTTGAGGCCGTGTGACCCACTGGGATCGGGGCACCCGTTAAGTGGCATCCAATTCTGGGATGTCACAAAGTGGTATCAGAGGTGGTTTCTTTTCTTTATTTACTATTTTGAGATAATAAATTAGAGAATACGAATTATTAGTACTTGGTCATAATTCGTACTTGGGCGTCACAAACCCATGTTCAGGGTAAAATCCAAGTTACCCAAAATGAAATTGTTGTTCTATTTTTCCTATTACAGATGATATTATTTCACCATTGGGTGACACACATAATAAGTGGTGTTGTTGATTATTACTCTGTTTTAGGGTATTATTTTATCCTTTGCCCGATGACATGAGGGCAAGGAGCATTACTACATGCATTATTATAGGCACCTAGAATTTACATGTCATGCATATTTCCATTCCATATAGGTGTATTTCACTACTTTTCATTGCTTGATATGCCTATAATTACTAAGTGATGTTGTGATAGTTTCTTGTACATGTATTAATTTGGCTGTGATTGAGTGATTTCATGTATTAATTCATGAGGTGTATGGGCCCTCATGGGTTGGGATAAGTAATTTACCGAATCAATCCATTATGATATAAGTAAGTGGGTGTCATTTCTGTTGATAGGTGTATGGGAACTGATTCATTGGAAATGGGTATCCATTATAAAGTGAATCCTGAAATATAAAATAAATTGTTTGCACATACTTATCCCACCTTTTCATGTCTATGAAAGGTAAAGGAGTGAACCTGGAAATTAAGTGCCAAATGAAATGAAACTTATACTTGATCACTCACTGATACCTGGTTGTCTAATCAGGTATTTTGGGTAGTATTCCTTGGGTAGTGAGTTTTCTTATGTTCATATCCCTCTAGTGATTCTATATTATGCTTCTAATCTTGTTCTGAGGTGTGTTCTTGGAATTTTTAGACCAATTACTCCATGACGTCCTTGTGTCATTCTCTAGGAGGGTGGTGATGACCATGCTCTAGAAAGGGTGGGCCCTGAGCTGGAAGTCTTACCTCTAAGAGTGCCACTTGAGGCACCATCTAATGTTCTTGATCTGGAAACTGATGCCCAAGTCTGTGATAGTTTACTACGTCTGATGTAGTCCATGATTGGTACTCCATGGGTTGCACCTACGATGGATGATCAGAACCGCAAGTTCCAATAGTAGCATCCTTATACTTTTTCAGGGGATGATAGTTCTCAGGAAGCTCATTCTTAGCTAGAGGCTATGCTGTTTATTTTTGAGCATCTAGAAATGCCTCCAAAGTTGAGAGTTAAGCTTGCTACATACATGATTTGTGATTTGACCAAGCGTTGGTGGGATATGGTCACCTAGGCCGGTCGCCACCAGGGAATGATATGAGTTGACTTTTAGACTGTCTTATGTGATCAGTTCTTTCCTCAGGCACTGAGATCTGATAGATCTAGAGAGTTCATGCATCTCGAGTAGGGTTCTATGTTAGTTATAGAATATTCTATACATTTCATTGATTTATAGCACTTTTCACTACTTCTAGCCAGTGACGAGCTTTCACATGGTAGACATTTTGAGGATGGGATCCAGTACACTATCTAAACTCAGGTGAATGTATTTCACCTTCCTAATTTTTCTACAATAGTTGATCAGGACCTTATCACTGAGCATAACCTGAGGGACGACACAAGTACTAGATTTAAAGGATCAGTGCCGTGTTAGGCCAATAGTTCTTCTAGAGGTAGGAAACGTTCCTTTGAGGTTTATCGTTAGGGAAGTGGCAGACATAGTATCCATTTTGATAGCTCTATGGTGTTTCATTAGTGTGGAAGACTAGGGCATAAGAAGACCCAATGTGATAGATACCCTATGGAGTGTCGGTCTTGCGGCCGTATGGGTCATCTTTAGCATTTCTGTAAGACCTTTCCACTAGCTACAAGTGGAAAAGGATCAGTATCCACTCCACCTACAGGAGCGTGTTCTTTTGTGCCACGTCATGTGGGGAGTTGGAATAGTACTGGAAAGTCTGGACAAGGAGGAGGTCATATTCATGGTAGTCTGACCCCTAATCACCAGTAACGCTAGCAGAGCAGTCATGATCATGGTAGTCCATCTGTTGCATAGAGCCCTGGATCAGGTCAATTGCCTACTTTATAGTTGATACCTGAGGATTAGGCTGTGGGACCATCTATAGTATGAGGTAATATTCTAGTAGCCTCCACTATTGTCTCTTCTTTGTTTGATACAGGTGCTTCAAACTCTTTCATTAAATTATTTATTGTATAAAGTATCAAACTATAGATAAAATATCACTATGGTGTAATGACCCTTGACACACCATTGAGAATACAGACAGAGGGAATACGCCAATGCAGGGACTATCCCATTGAGGTTAGCAGTTACCCTTTCTTGGGGAATATCTTTGTTCTCTAGACGACATGCTTCAATGTCATTATCGGGATGGACTGGTTAGTCCACTATCATGCCTTTGTAGACTGCTATCACCACAGGGTTTCTTTTACATCACCATAAGGCAGCAATTATCTTTTCAAAGATGAGTGGGATGTTCAGGCTGGGAGAGATAGATTGAAGCATCATGGGCTAAGTGAAGTGACTGCCCATCTTGAAAATCTTCTCATGGAGAATCAGGGTTTGCTTCAAACTAATTTCCCTCTAGTATTTGATCGTTTTAGGGAAGTCTTTCCTGATGAATTTTCTGGATTACCTCCTAAGAGAGAGGTAGAATTTACAATAGAGCTTGTTACATGAGCAACTCCAGTGTCCATTCCTCCATACAAGATAAAACCTTCTGAGATTCAGGATCTTAAGAAGAATATAGAGGACCTAGAGGCCAAATGATTTATATGGACTAGTATATCCTCTTGGGTTTCACCTGTGATTTTCACTAAGAATTCGGATGGAACTCTTCTTCTATGCATGGATTATAGAAGGTTGAACCATCTTACGATCAAGAACCAGTATCCAATTCCTCGAATAACTGATCTCTTTGACCAGCTTTGAGGAGAAAATGTGTTCTCTAAGATCAACCTGAGATCAAGTTATCATCAGGTTCCAATGAGACCATCAAACATACCTCATACAAAATTTTGTAGCAGTTATGGTCTGTATGAGTATCTTGTTATTTCGTTCAGTCTTATGAACGCACCTACCATATTCATGGCTTTGCTGAATATAATTTTCCACCCCTATTTGGAATCTTTAATCATGGTCTTTTTGGATGACATCTTGGTGTATTCTCTCACTCATAACGACCATTCCAAACATCTTGAGATTATTCTGAGTATCCTGAGAGAGAATAAACTTTATTCCAATATTTCTAAGTGCAACTTATAGATCAACAAGGTCCAATTCTTTGATCATATAATCTCATAATTAGGAGTATATGTTGACCTTGAAAAGGTTAGTGCTATAGAGGTGAACCATGACCTTTGCAGTAGCATCAGTGATGATTCCTCCATGATGACGGTGTCCATCATGCCGGTTCCTCCCCTCCCAGCAGGGGAGGGACCTCCAACACCTTTCAAGAGAGTCGAGACTTCTTTCAAGCCCTTTTATAACCCTGATTTCCTGCCTCCTTTCCCAAAAGCATCCTTATGCCCTAAAGTTCCATATTTGATCGATGGGTTTCCGAATCATTCATTGTCAACATCGGAGTTCACAGAAACCTCATATCTTCTCAACCTCACCTTGATGGATTGGTTTAGTCAGAGAAGGCCTACGGTTGATTCCTACGACCGTTTCATCTTTGACTCATGGAACTTGCAGGAGAGGGAGATAGTGGGCTTGCTGTATCACCACCACACTATGGTTTAGTTTTCTTTGGAAGAGGACCTTATCCGCGCCTGGTCAAGTGCTCCCCGCTTCTTTAAGGGATTTCAGTTCATTCTGTTTCGTTGGACATTCGATTTTCATATGAAGCGCGATCCTCCTTCTGCTATAGTTTGGGTGAGCTTTCCAAATTTATCTTTACCTTTCCAAAATCCCTCTGTCATTAGGATGTTGGGTAATCTTGTGGGTAGATTTCTCTGCACTGATAGTCGAACCGAATCAGTATGTCACCCCATCAACCCGCGGTTTTGTGTGAAAATGGACGTTTCAAGGATTCATTTTAAATTTGTTTGGGTTACCATTGGGGATGATTACAGGTACAAGAAGAGGGTTGTATATGAGTCTTGGATGGACTATTTCTCTATCTGTCATCGTCTGGGTCATGATACAGGTTATTGTCATCAGGGAGAACTTGATCCTCTCAGTAAGAGTGGTAGAAGCAGTGGTATCGTTCCAGATAAATGAGATGGGAATGACATGACGGAACAGGTGGTTAGAGGCTCAGAAGGCAGGGATGTGATGACACCACTAAAAAATTGTCTGGGGTGGTCGTGCCTCAAGCATAGTTACCTGTGGTGGTGGAGCAACCTAACTGCCATCCAGAGACATCTAAGGGGTCTTTGGGGACTAAACAAGGTAAAAATTTGGGGGAGAAACCACTGGAAATGGTGGTTAATCTGAAGGTTTCAGAAGTATTTAACAGGCTAAATAATGATCTTGCAGATCCTGCTTGTGGAAAGGAGCCAATTCCTTTTGAGGGTGTTGGAGCGGGGGTGACTTTGGTTCAGCATGAGGCTGTCCATGTGGATATGCCATCGGGTGGGGGATTACCTTCTACTGCCCAGAAGGAAAGTGGAGAGGTGGATGAGGCGGTTGACCATTATGTGGAGGTTCCAAGTCCGGGTAAGGATTCTGAAATCAAAGGGAAGAAGAAACTGGACATGTAGGTCAGTTCTAGGTGGCTAGGGGGTTCTGCTGCAGGGCCACTCAAACCAGTTATATTGTTAAACAGATTTGAAGGCCTTTCAAAGGCTGGATCATGTTGTGATTTCAGTAGTCCAATTGATGTAGATGAGGAACACATGGTTGGAACAAATGAAACTGATCCTACTGGCTTGGTCGGTGATGATGTAAGCCCAAGGAGGAGCAGAAGCAATAGGAGGAGGAAAAGTAGGAAAGATTAATCCTTTTTACCACCTACTTTGGAGACTTGGTCTGAAAAAAATCTAAATTCAATGAAATTGGAATTGGAGGTTGGGGATGATCAGTCTCTGGAAGTACTGCTAAGTTCTGAAGAAGCGGTGGTTGAACAAGTTTTGTTGCTGAATGCGTCAGAAGAGGAGGCTGATAAAATTATGGGGAGACCTTTAAATGTGTCACTCAATGAGGAACAATACTCATGGGTTGATAAAAATGTTCTTATTATTTTTGGAGGTTTCAACAAAGGTAAGATCAGTCTTGAGGAGTACTTACAGACCTAGGACCAGCTGGCTTATGAACTTGAAAATCTGTTGTTATCTGTCCCAAGCACCCAGGTTTCCTCCATATATTGGAAGTTGTCCAGGGATCTGGTTTCGGGTAATCTCAAATTTTCTTTCAATGATTCTGATGAAATGTGTGGAACCTGTTAAGTGTTTGGGATGCATGTTGATTTGACATGTATAAATTCTTGGAGAAGATAATGCTTTTTCAGGTTCCTTGGTGGTGTTATTCCAACATTCTAGAGGGGCCACACCAGATGGGGACTAAAGCTTTACCTTCACCTGTACTTTCCATTTGGATTTTTTGATTGAGAGGTTATGACCACGCCATCAGTTCCAGGCCCATGTATTCGTACACGGGATAGCTTGCTGAATGGTAGGTGTTGGTGAGGGTTTTCCTTTTTTATATTGGCTGGGAGGGGTGGTCCTTTTAGTTTGGTTCTGGTTTTTGGTCTCTCGAACTTGTAACTCGGATTTGGGGTTTCTCACTTTTTCCTTAAAATCGTTTTAATCTTCAATAAAAAATTAATTTTCAGTCAGTCAGTAAAAGGTCAGTGTTGTAGTTTTCTGGGAGCATCCCAAGAATGTGTTTGATATCAAAAGTTTCTTAGGACTTTTTGGATATTAAAATAGTTTAATATAGGACTTATCACATCTTTCTTCACCTCTTACTCGACTTATAAAGAAGGGTGTTAAGTTCCTGTAGTTAGAAGCATGCGAGAAAGGGTTTCAAGAGCTGAAAGGGAGGCTTGTCTCGACACCAATTCTGATTATTCTAAAACCAGGTAAAGGTTATATCGTCTTCTATGATGCATCAGACATTGGCCTAGGAGTAGTGTTAATGTAGGAAGAAAAAGTCATTGTGTACGAATATTGGCAGTTGAGGCCTCACGAGAGAAATTACCTGATGCATGACCTTGAACTAGCAGTAGTTGTCCATGCCTTACATTGATGGAGACATTATCTGTTGGGTGAGAGTTTTTTGGTGTATAAAGATCACAAGAGCCTCAAGTATATATTTTCTTAGCATGAATTGAACCTCAGATAGCAGATATGGGTTGAAGATATACAATACTTTGATTTTGAGCATGCCTATATGCCTGGTAAGGGCAATATGGCCGCTGATGCACTGAGTCGAAAAACTCAAACACAGGCCATACAGGAAGCCAATGATGAATAAAAGTTACTGGCCCTATTTTTTGAACTTCATATAGAGTTTCATTATAGTTATGAGTAGTCTTACCTCTTATACTTAACATTTAACTATTCCCTCCTTGAGAAGGCAAAGAATAGTCAATTTTAAAATCTAAAGGTTTGGTTCTCTATGAGAGTATATTAGAAGATAACCCACCTCTAGATTGGTTTGTGGATAGATATGATGTCCTGTGTCTACATGGACATTTCTGGGTTTCTGCAGATATGAGAGAGGAGTTGATGAAAGAGTCACACGCTTCTCATTAAACAGTTCATCCAGGCATCTCAAAGATGTATAGAGATATGTGATTCCGTTATTGGTGGTTTGGAATGAAACATCAAATTTTAGGCTTCATCACTAGGTATTCCACCTATTAGTAGGTGAATGTGGAGCACTAGAGACCTATAGGCTTGTTACAGCCGCTTCCAGTCCCATAATGTAAATGGGAAGATATTGCTATATATTTCGTAGTCATCTTACCTAGGTCGCCAAGGGGTGGCGATGCTATCTGGGTAGTCATTGACCGACTAAAGAAATCATCCCACTTCATTCCTATATAGAAAAATTTCTTAGTTGATGAGTTGGGAAGACTGTATGTATGTGAGATTATAAAACTACATGGGGTTCCATGTACTATCATTTTAGACCGTGACTTTAGTTTCACTTCACGGTTCCAGAAGGGTTTAAAGAAATCTATGGTGAAACAAGTGCTTCTAGTCACAACATTTCACCCTTGAATTGATGGAAAATCAGAATGGACAATATAGTTTCTAGAGGATATGCTCTGAGAATGCATCCATGATTTCGGTGGTTCTTGGGAGAAGAATATACATCTCATCGAGTTTTCTTATAATAAAAGTTTTCATGGGATGATTCAAATAGATCCTTTTGAGGCCTTATATGGTAGTCCATTCCATTCACCCCTGTGCTGGCTAGAGGTAGGTGAGGAAAACCTACTAGGTCCTCATATCGTTCAGGAGACTTCAGAACAAGTTCATCTGATCAGAAAGCGTATGACTACTACTCAGTATAGACAAAAATCTTATGCCTATTGCTGTTGATGACCTCTTGAGTTCGAGGTTGGGGATTGTGCTTTTCTTTAAGTATCACCCAGGCTAGGGCATAGATGATTAAGGAAGCAGGGAAATCTGTCTCCTCATTTCATCGGGCCATTTGAAATTCTAGAGAGAGTTGGGCCGATAACCTATCAGATACTACTAACTCAGAGGTTTCGTGCCATGCACGACCTCTTTCATGTCTGAAATATTCTCCAATATCATCATGACTTGTCTCATACCTTTTATCTCAAGGAAGTTGAGTTAGATGCTGATTCTACCTTTGAAGAATATTAAGTACGCATCCTTGACTAAAGCATGGAGGATCTATGAGGAAAGTCTATCCCTCTCGTATGGGTGCTATAACAGCACGATCGAGTACAAGATGAGACTTGGGAGAGGGAATATGAAGTAAATGCCCAATGGCCAGAGTTTTTCTCAGACAATGTTTCTTTACCCTTGGAAGGAGAACTCAGAGGGCGAGTTATTTTAAGGGATAAATACTGTATGAACCATATTTTTCACTCAGGTATGGATCCTTTAATTTTTTTTGTCCAAATATTTACTTTGGACCTAATGTGGATAACTAATGAGTTATTATAGGTTCCAAGGGTGTCCAGGACTTGTTCAGAGCCTAGAACCCATCTTTTTAGATAAAACAGACTATGCGCATGGTTTGGAGTAAACCGTGAAAAATTCCACACAGTTTGACTAACCATGCAGATGGTGTTTTTTAGACAGAACCACCTCACATGGTTGGCACATAGTCGTGCGGCCTAACCATACAAACACCCTTTTTTCTAGGTACACGTGCATGATTTGCGCATAGTTTGAAAAACCATGCAGACCAAATCGTTCGGGCAGAGACGTCCTGTACGGTTTGCACACGGTTTGACAAGCTGTGCAAACAAACCACGCGCAGGCTAACTTTTTGGGTAATTTTTCAGTTTTTCCCTTAATAATCTATTAAGACAACCCCTTCCTCCCTAATCTGAGAACCAGTAGGATTAACCCCTTTCTATCCCAATTTGATTTTTTGAAGATCTAAACTTGTAATCAAGAGATCTCCATCATCTGGCATCTGATCAAGCTTTTGTTCATCACTTTGGATGTGCAATGTTAGGTACTTGAGTTCTCTTTATCTGTTCTTCTTATATTTCTCTCCTGACCTAGATATCATCATGTGAGCATTTTCCACCTTTTCTTATGTCTACTTCGATCCAAGGAAAATTAAGGGCTGATACCGGAGGAGGAGAGTTGTACAACCCTAAGGTGGGTGTTCTATAACTCATCTCTAAAGTTCGTTGATTTTGGAATGTTCATGTGGGGCCCACCAGTTTCATTGGAAGTCGTTTATTAAATTTACATGCCATGATTATACTTGATAGAATTGTATGATTATTCTATTTCCAAATATGTGATTAATTGTTAGTGGTTACACCCAAAACTCAATCCACCTCATGTTGAAGGTTATTCCATTATTGGGTTTTAGTGTTTCGGCACGTTTGATCCACCATTCGACTATTCCCTTGATTGAACTTTCCAAAGTTGAGTCTTCTTATAATAAATGGATTGTTATTATGAGAATTTCATTATGGCATGTACCATATATGCTCACCACTTGACTTTCCTAAGGCAAGTGATTCCAAATGATTATTAAACGTGAAATGTGAAATGGAAAGTATACTAAGTATATAACTTGGCCTTATTAAATTATATTGAATAAAGGTTACATGTACGTAAAACCCCTTTCCATATTGGTGGAAGGTAGTAAAGTGAACCTCTATGAATGAATATACCTTAATGATTAATTAAGACTTTATTAAATGGTTACAATGCTACTTGTCCTATCCACACTAATGGAATACAAGGCTTGGACCAATAAATAAACGGTTGTAATGCTACTTGTCCTATCCAAACTAATGGAAGACAAGGATTTAACCTAATGAATGAATACATGATTACAATATCAAATAGGAATATATTGACTTGTTCTCACCATGGATTCTGAGAGGAGAATACCTTAGGTCTCAGGAACCCCATTCCGATTCAAGATGTGGTTTTATTAGGTTGATACCCACCTAGACTTTGGTTCTTTTCTATTTTTTGGATGCCCAGTATACTACCGTAGGTTCCTTTTCAATATTATAGGATACCTCAGATACACTCCTTAGATCCAACATTGGATAGTAGGTTCCATAGTGAAATCCCATTGGGTCCTGTCTTTGCTTAGCCTTGTTTTACCTTGATCGATCACCTTGGACTCAGTAGATTACTTATTGTGGAATTCTTTGGATTACACTCCTTATATTACAATCTTACCCCATATATAAACTTGGATACTCTTGAGTTAGCATTCCATGAGATCTACATTACCTTGGTTTTTACCCTAGAACTCTCTCATCAGAGAGAAAACCCTAACATCAATAACCTCTATCATTGGTTCATTATTCAATAACCTAAGGCCACTATGGTCATTGGGAAGAAATAAATCAATATATAAGAGGATATTAGAACTAAAATGAGTAAAATATCTTACTAGACAATCCCTAGTCAATTATTAGTGAATAATCCACTTGAATCAAGTAGAAGGTGAAGAAGAGTGAGAGGGGTGACATCTGTGGTATTGAAGGTTCGAACATGGGATTTTCCATGACACATCTGGTTAAAATAGAAAAACCCTATTTTTAAGATCCCATTAATTTAGTTAAATAATATTTTAAATAATTTAGGATATACATGTCACAACGTGACCGCCCCTGTAACATAATGAATCACCTCTACAAAGGCAAGAATAAATCATGACTCCATTGTATAGGTCACACTATGATGTGACCATAATCTTCATGGCATGGAGAACCTCTGTGAATGGACTCCATAGTATGGATCTACCCAAAACTCCCTATCATGGTGTGATACACAACCTTCATGGCATCATGTATTCCCCATTTATTTTCACAAATCCTTGGACCCTTACTTATAGGAACCCATATATAAGGGTCCTTTGAATACCATCATGAATTTTTATGGTGTGGCCTCCCTTCAGTATACATTGACCTCCCCCATTCTTAAATTTTAAAAAATATGGGACCCTAAAAAATAGAGTACCCAAATGTAAGAGTACACTAAGTAATATTATGTATGGGATGTCTCCAAATCCAGTGGTCTAATACATCATCACTTCATGAAGCTCTTTGGCCATGATATAATCCTTGGTAAACCACAACATAGATATCACCTTCAGGCCTCCAATTAATGATTCCTCCCTAGGACATGATGAGACATACACCCACCACAAAGTGTTCCCCTAATTCATGGAATTTTGCTTTATAATTTTGTAGAACTCTAACCCAAACATTGAAAAACACCCAAAAAATAAAAAAATGATTGAAAAATAAAGAAAAAAATTAATTAAAAAAAATAATAAATAAAAAAACCTAAAAAATACACAGTGGGTATGATAATTATCCCCACCATATAACTTTATACCCCAAAAAAATTCAATCCAAATAAGAATACACAGAGAAGAGATGAGGTTGTTTCTCCCTCATAAAATATTCCCTCTCTAATGTATCATGAGAATCAACCCCATTATTCTATAATACTTATAATAGTGGAATATATTTCCCATGAAACACTTTATCTTGGTATTAGATAATCTAGATCAATTTCTTAGTCACTAAGACATCTATATCTAGACCTATTCCTTCCCAATTCATCATGTGGTAAGAATTGGGGTTGTATTTCTTTAACTAGGATACATAGAAGACATTATGGATTAATGTCATCTAGGGAGGAAATTACAATTTATAAGAAACCTTTATGTTCTTTTAAATGATATTAAAGGGTCCCAAATATCTCTATGTGAGCTTTCCTTGATTAATCAGTCATTGGAAACCTAAAAAATATGATATATTTAGAAATAATTGGTTACCAAATGAGAATTTCAAAGAACTATCAAAAATTTCGGCATAATATTTATAGAAAATATTAGCCATTTATAATCATATTCAAATAACCTAAACCTTACCCTTTGTCTCTTAAATGATGATTGTCTCCAATAGATAAGTATATCCCACCTCAGATCAATAGATAAGAGACTAGAATGGTCGATTGTATAAGGCCACTAAAGGATCCATTTTGATATATAACTGGTATCTATTACTATAGGAAAACTTAAATAATTTCATATGGGTATCCCATGAAATTCTAAAATCCAATACACAAGCATGGAGCATATCCTTGAGAATTTGGATCACACACTCCATCTATTTTTGGATGATACATTGTGCTCAACTTCACTTGGGATCTCACCTCTTTAAGTCCTTTATAGAATTGGGCGGTGAATTGGGGATCTATATATGAAATTATAGTAAAAGAAACACTATGAAATTTCATAATATTTTACATTTGAAACTTAATGAGATCCTCTACCTTGGTTCAATCATTGATCAAAATGAAATGCACTGACTTGGTCAACCAATCAATCAAAACTCAAATAGAATTCTTTACCCAAGGGGTATGTGGTAGCCCAATAATTAAGTTCATGGATATAAAATCCCATTTCTAGTTAAGTATAAGAAGACGATGAAGTAAACTAAGGGTTTATAATGTTTGGATTTAACCTGTTGATAGGTATAACATTGGGATACAAAGTTTTCTAGATCAGATCATATTACAAACCACTAATACTATAACACTCTGATCTTAGATGCTTGGAACCATTTCATTATTTTAATACATTGGAATTATTACAATAAATCAAATCTCTAAAGACCGATCAGTTTACCAGTCTTGTAAAATAGATTACATACATGAAATTTACATTATAATTCAAAACATAAAATACAACATAGATAATACTTTGAGAATTAAATTATTATCCTAGATTAACCCTACATATAAATCATAATACACTTCTTATCATCCTAAGAAAATAAAACATAAGAAAGGGGTGATCTCAGATGCTCAGTAAGGTTAAACAATACAACATAAGCTTTCCTAAATAACCATAAACTTTAAGGCAAGTATAAAACTGAAAAATAAGCCTTTTAAACATAAACTTGAACATAATATGGAAATAATAAATCAAATAATTCCATTTAAACATTCACATGGATATTCTAATAGTTGAATAATCACATGTAATATCAATAACTAATCTCATAACGAATAAATGTATAATGATGGACACCATAACCATACTTTCAAGGCCTCGTGCCTAGACCATACACAACCATACCGTCAAGGCCTCATACCAAGATAGTAGTTTATCTCACAAGACCTACCGATGCATCGAGGGGATATAGTTGGCCCTACCTGTCACTTACTAAGTCAAATTCATTCCTCACATGAAAAGGGTGAAACATAACATAAAAATTCATATTAAAACTAGCATACGAAATGTTAATACTTTAACCACAAACCATGAATGGTATAAAAATAGTACATCTACAACCAAACATATCATAAAAACTTCAATAAAATATGGAATATCATAATAAATAAACCTAAATTAAGCATAAAATCCAACAAAGGAAGTTGACATAAATGAAAATAATCTTATAAAATCATTAAAATACTTTGAGAGAGATATCCCTTTTTTAATTTGTAATCATTTAAAAGCTGTGAAATTATTAAAGAAAACATTTATTTTGAAAATAACCTTGTAAGATTATAAGGAAATATTAAAAATATTAAGGTGTCATAAAAGATGAAAATAGCCGCTCATGCCACATAAGTTAAAAAACATCTTTCCTTAATTTATCAAAAAGGTCATAAAGTACCTCATTTGAAAAAAGACGGAAAGATTCCTTTATTTTTTTTATAAAAAGTAAAAAATGGGTAAAAATTTCTTTAAAAAACTAATGATAATATTTTGAAACATATTTTAAGAAACATGGACATGGATGATAAATATATCCTAGTAGATATGTACATATAAACAATACCAGATAATAATGATTTTATGAAATTAACCCTTACCTTATACATTTCTTTAGTCGATGGTGTGTTAACCTACTATATAATGGTTAAAACATGTTATTAAATTATACCAGGACTATATATATATTTATGATATCATATATGATCCACTTATATCATTTTGTTAATAATATTTCAGTATTACCATTGTTTCGGGTGTTGACTACTTCATTTTCCTATGCATGTTTTGTTGTGTAAGTAATATCTGTTATGCATTGGATGCATCTTATTCATATCCAGAATGATATTAAGTTTTTAATTATTATTTTTAATCATTATATAAATTTTATAATCATTCTTGAATGGTTAATGGGGAGAATGAATCTCACCGCATCATGGAGATGGTAGGTCGTACCTACGCACAAGCGACGATATCATTGCCTTAATGGTTAAATGGTATGAAATTGGATGATATATTAGTTATATATAATAATCATCATGTTATATTAATTATTTATATCCATTATACTCATCATTATACCTATCCAAATAAATTAGTGTTGAATAAAAAATTACACCACAACGTGGAGACGGTAAGTTGTATGCACACACACATGGTGATATTGTTATTTTTAGGATAGATAAATAGAGGAATATGGTTATTCCATAATCATAATAACATATCATCATGTATAGTATACTATAGTTATTTTTTTTATAAAAACAAAATAGGAAGAGGAATTATAAGAATAAAATAACTTTGAAAGAGTTCATAAAACAATTACCTCTTTTTCAAGTATCTCATTTTGATTTGAACAAAAGGACTCCTTAAGTTGGATTTATGAACAAATTATGGCCTATAGGATGAATTTAGGGAAGTTGGGAGGATAATTGGTCAGGGTTTGTCCGAGACAAATGGATTTATAGTTATGGATACAAGAGAAGGAGATGCGCCCTTTTATTATTGAGGTGAGGGGCACTTTAGTAAATTCTCAAAGTATTAAATTAAAATATATTAATTTTCAATTCCAAATAGATCAAAAGTTAATTATTTCAAATATAATATGATTATGGGTCGAAATAATATTAACCAATAAAATTTATACATGTTTTGATTTTATTTTAAACCTTATCATTTTGATTTATCCTTAATTAATATATTTAATTTTAAGTATGGTAACAATATTATAAATATTAAATGGTTATAAATATTTACCTATATGGTGTAAATTGTCCATGAAGGGACACTTTATGAAATTTTAGAACTTATAATCATCACTTTATAGTTTTTAAATATTTTTATGATTTTTAAATAATTTAATAAAATGTTATTTTTATAAAATATCAATAGTTTCAATTTGGACACTATTCATTTCTTTGAATTTAAATAAAATCCAAAAATAATTATAACTTGAAAAAAAATCATTTAATATACTACTAATATTTCATAGTTACATATAAAATTCGTGGATCAACTTAATTAATTCATATTATATTTATTTTAATATTTTAAAACCATTTATTTGATATTTCTATTAATAAAATAATTTCTGCATCACTATTGTATCATCATTAATGGTAAATATTTAATCTCTAAAAATTATAAATAAATTACTATGATGTATTTAATTATTTTATATTTCTATAGACTATTTATAATCTAATTTATCTCCTGGTTATCTCTATAGTAAAATTATTATACTTATAAGAAATGTGAGTGAGACATTTTGTCACATTCATTGATTTTAATAATATTCATGTCATATTCATTGAAAAGTGTCCATTAAATGATTCCATTTCAAAACTTAGATGATAAGGGTATAATTTAGTCATCAAATTGGTGTTAGGGTAATTTATAATATTATTTTTATCTTTAATCACCTAATTTACCCTTAACTGTGGTAATAAAAAAAATACTAAAGTTACTATTCATAATGTCAAAAAATAAAAGAAAAATATTTACATAATTTAAACCCACTGATTTCAAATATGGAATACATTTTTAAAAATTCAGAACATAGAAGTTGCAGAAATTAAATTAAAATTAATCTCATTGATGGAATGAGAAAATGAGTTTTTTTAAAGTAAAAACGATCAAAAGATTAACATGTGTTTATATCCAATTTTAAAGTGAAAATAATTACAATGACCTAAATTATATTAAATAATAAAAATATAATCTATTTATAATTAAAAAAAATCAAATTTATAATTTAACACTATATATTATTTCGATGGAAAAAAATTTATCAACTAAAATTTACTATTTTTTTACTATTAATCAAACCAGGACACTTATCATAAAAATACCAAAAATTGAACCAAAGTAAATTTTGATATTAATATTTCAAATAATATGTTTATTTTTTCAAATTTAATATATAAAAGTTTTAAATATTGGATTTAAAATGGGTTCACCATTAAAAGGTGGAAAAACTGAATTTTTTGAAAAATACTTCTTTTATCCGAGAAATTGAATTTGTTCTTATACCATATCTAGAAAAAACATAATATGGGTGTTAAAATTATATGTAATAAATAATATTTAAAATGTGTATAATACTATTCATAACCTTTAATTTAACTTCTTGGTTATATATTATATTAAATAATAATATTAATATATTTTTGTTCGATAAAACTGGGCCTTGCATGTAACGCAAGCCAACTCATTTTTGTGTGTAGCATAAGATAAATATGCTGTTGTGTAAAAAGAAAGAAATCAAAATGATTAAATCTATTCTGAAATGGAAAATATTGTAAAGTATTAGGGTGTTACATTCTCCCATCCTTCAATAAATTGCATCCTATCAATTTAAACTCGGGATAAAAAACTCAGGGTTTGACATTTCAAAACATATTTATTGTAATCCCATATCGAAAAAGGATTAATGATACCCCCACTATAAAATAAATAAAGGTAAGTATGAATGTCACTAGGGATAACACATAAAAGGGTCCCATGTAGAAAAACATGGACATGAAAGAAATATTTTACCATCAAGTTCTGATGGAGAGTGATAGAGAACATGGTTAGGAGAAAGTTGACGATCACAAAGATATAAATCTACGACGATCTAAGGGACCATTTGATTCATTAGAAAAAGTACTAGGATATCATTTTTTTTGTTTCAAGATCCTTTCCTTAGATTTGAATAATTAATTTACTTCATAGACTAAGAACTTAAGTAAAAATAGTTACTTGATGAGTATAGTTTCATCTTTTAATAAATTTCTACCAAAAACTCTTCTTTCTCTCCAAAATATAATAAAATTCAATAATATTTGATTTATCTTAATCATAATAAGTTACAAAAATATACTTATACTTCATATTTCATACCGTTTAGATAAATAAATATATGATATACTAACCAGGACATCACATAGGACAGTGATAGGTAATGCACCCTTATCGCCCTTCAGTTGTGGGTTCAAGTCTCACGGCCTTGTTGTACGTGGTGAGTTGTCACCCGACCTACGTGTTGTCCTTTTCTTAAAACTATATTATTATAAAATTCCCAAAATAATCTTGAGAACTGTTTTAAACTTAAATAATACTATCTAATATTCAACATAATCCATTCCATCCTTTAGACCTATCCAAAATACTTCTGTCCAAACTCACAGTCCAAAAATTTATAAAGAAGGTCACTAAATTTCTAAAATCAACATAACATAATGAAAATATTCTTTTTTCACATACCGAAAGTGAATAAATTCATTATGTATTATAATAAAACATGGTAATACCCTGAATTACCATAAAATCTTATTGAATACATTCATGCTTCATTATTCCTTACATAAAACATGGAATATTGGATATACTCCTTAAATCCAAAAATTTTGTAGACTCCAACAATGATGAAATTAAGAAACCATTAATTAGTTCCAAGGTAGTCAATAATATCTAATATAATTTATCCAAACCATCCATCTCTTTATTCAGACATCATTATCTCAGTATGATAAATATATTAAGGGTATCTTTCCCTTAATCATATATTTTCCAAAAAGTTTAACTTACAACTGTGTCACTTTACTTGGTACCATACAATCTCAAATACTTAATGAAATAATACTGTAGTATAATCCTTATATACTCTATAAATATTATAACCAATACATTTCTAATATTTAAATAAAATTATTCTTAAATAGTTATATTAATCATTCCTCTTTATCTATGGTAGTATCATAACTTGATCATTATCCAATAGAATTATTTTGGGTATATTCCTTTTATGATTGGGATATTGATTCACACAGTGTCCCATATACTTGTAGTTGAAGGATTGTACATTGGAAACCTTTTTCTTACCCTTACAATCACAAACTTGGTGTCCTTTTTCTCCATACATACAAAATTCCATTCCCTTCAAGCATTTACCAGGGTGATTTTTTCTATAGTAATCACATGTGGGAAAATCATTATTTCCCTTCTTCCATTTAAGTATTTACCAGGGTGATTTTTTCCATAGTAATCACATGTGGGAAAATCATTCTTTCCCTTCTTCCCAATATTAATATTTTTCTTTTCCATCCTCTTATTCTCTAACTTCCCTTCAAATCCATAGGACTCATAGAATTATTTACTTGTATTATTAACACATGATAATATTCCCTCATATGATGAGAATACATGGGTGACTATTTCTCTTCGAAATATTGGCTTAAGACCATGAAAGATATGATACTCTTTGGATCATATGCATTGGTGAAGTTATAATTATTTATTCTGGGAACCATTTATATAAGATAAAATATACTAGATTAGCTTATAAGGTTATATAATTTGTATAACTCTAAATATAGTATAACACATAACATATATTTATACATCGTAAATCCCAGAATCATAAACTTTGGTTACTTTGGGGTCATATTTACTTTTAAATCCTTTATAATGGTAGGTAAATAAAATGTGAATTATCCTAAGAATATCCCCCAAGAGTGTTAAACCAGGTATGCAGTAAGGACCATTGTCGTGTACTAGGTTACCTCGAGTCAAGCCCAGAACACCTTATCGAAGTTATTACTCCTAGGTACATCTGTGCTAGAACCACGTCCACTTGTAGTATCCATACATGGATATATTTTCTAGAATTACCCACATAATTTATACATTACTAAAATTTTAGGATGTTCCTCTATACTTGTCCTCAATGTCTATCTTAGGGTTATGATCCCTAATCTAAGTTTTCTAAATCTAATTGCAAAGTTTTTTGCTAAAATTCCTTTGATACCAACTATAACGCCCCAACCCTAGATGTATGGAGATGATGTATTATTTTAATATATTGGCATGATTATAAGGAATCAAATCCCTAAGGACCAATCAATTTAGCAGTCTTGGAAAATAGATTACATACATGGACTTTACATTAAAATTCTTACATAAAATACAACATCGATAATACTTTTAGAACACCATCATTCTTCTAACTTAACCCTGTATATAAATCATAATACACTTCTTAGCATCCTGGGAAAATAAAACATAATAAAGGAGTGATCTCATATACTCAGTAAGGTTAAACAATATAGTAGAAGCTTTCATAAATAACCATAAACTTTAAGGAAAGTATAAAATTGAAACACAAGAATTTTAAACATAAACTAGAACATAATATGGAAATAATAAATCAAATAATTCCATTTAAACATTCACATGGATATTCTAATGAGGAAATTCATAATGCCAGACATCATAACCATACCGTCAAGGCCTCGTGACTAGACCATACACAACCATACCATTAAGGCCTCATTCCAAAACACTAGTTTGTCTCATGAGACCTACTAATGCATCGAGGGGATATAATGGGACCCACCCATCACTTAATAAATCCAATTCATTCCTTATATGAAAAGGGTGAAACATAACATTAACATTCGTATTAAAACTAGCATATGAAATGTTAATACTTTAATGATAAACCATGAATGGTTTAAAAATAGCACATTTACAGTCAAAAATATTATAAAACCTATAATAAAATATAGATAACCATAATAAATAAACCTTAATTAATCATAAAATCCAACAAAGGATGTTTACATGGATGAAAATAATCTAATAAAATCATGACAACTCTTTGAGAGAGATATCCCTTTTGTTCTTTGAAATCATTTAAAAGCCACACAGTTAAAAAAGAAAAAATTTCTTTTGAAAATAACCACATAAGATTATAAGGGAATCTTAAAAATATTAAGGTGTAATAATGGTATAAAATAGCCACTCACGCCGTATAAGTTAAAAAAACATTCTTTCCTTAATTTGTCGAAAAGGTCATAAAGTACCTCATTTGGAAAATGATAGAAAGATTCATTTAAATTTTTTTTATAAAAAGTAAAACATGGGTAAAAATGTGTATAATTTTTTTTGATAATATTTTGAAATAAATTTTAAGAAACATAGACATGGATGATAAATATTTCCTAGTAGATACATATATATAAACAACATCAGATAATAATGAGATTGTGAAATTAACCCTTACCTTATAATTTCCTTTAGTTGAGGGTGAGTTAAACTCCCGTATAATGGTTAAAACATGTTATTAAATTATACCAGGACTATATACATCTTTATGATATCATATATGATCCTCTTATATCATTTTTTTATAATATTTCAGTATTACCATTGTTTTGGGTGTTGACTACTTTGTTTTCCTATGCATGTTTTGTTGTGTAAGTCATGTTTGTTATGCATAAAATGTATTTTATTCATATACATAATTATATTAAGTTCATAATTATTATTTTTATTCATAATATAAATTTTATAACCATTATTGAATGGTTAACATGGAGAATGAATCTCACCGCATTGTGGAAATGGTAGGTCATACGTACACGCAAGCGGCGATATCATTCTCTTAATGGTTAAATGGTATGAAATTGGATGGTATATTAATTATACATAATCATTATAATTTTATAGTAATTATTTATATCTATTATACTCATCATTATACCCATCCAAATAAATTAGTTTTGAATAAAAAATTACACCATGACGTGGAGATAGTAAGCCATATGTACACACTCATGGTGATATTGTTATTCATAGGATGGATAAATGGAGGAATATGGTTTTTACATAATTATAATAACATCTAATAATTTATTTGATACTATATTTATTACTTTGGCATAGAAACAATATAGTAATAGTAATCATAAGAAGAAAATAACTTTGAAAGAGTTGATAAAACAATTACCTCTTTTTCGAGTATCTCCTTTTGATTTGAACAAAAAGGCTCCTTAGAAAAAATTTATGCCAAAAGTATGACCTCTAAGATGAATTTAGGGAAGTTTGGAGGATTATTGGTCAGGGTTTGTCTGAGAAAATGGGATTCAGAGGTGTAAATAAAAGAGAAGGAGATGTGCCCTTTTATAATAGAGCCGAGGGGCACTTTAGAAAACTCTCAAAGTATTAAATTAATATAAATTAATTTTCAATTCCAAATGACGCAAAAGTTAATTATTTAAAATATAATATGAGTATAGGTATAAATCCTTTAAACCAAAAAAATTTAGACATGTTTTTATTTTATTTTAAACCTTATCATTTTGATTTATACTTAATTAATCTATTTAATTTTAATTATGGTGATAATATTCTAAATATTAAATGGTTATAAATATGTACCTATATGGTGTAAATTGTCCATAAATGGAAAATTTATGAAATTTTATACCTTAAAATTATAACTTTGAAGTTTTAAAATATTTTTATGTTTTTTAAATTATTTCATAAACTGTTATTTTTATAAAATATCAATAGTGTCAATTTTGACACTATTCATTTATTTGACTTTGAATAAAATCCAAAACAGATGGATAAATTCTAACTAAATCATTTAATATACCAATAAAATGTCACAATCACCTATAAAATTTATGGATAACCTCAATTAATTCAAATTATATTTTTTTAATTTTTTTAAAACTATTTATTTGATATTTCTATTAATAAAATATTTTTCGTGTCACTATTGTGTCATCATTAATGGTAAATATTTAATATCTAAAAATTATAAATAAATTACTATGATGTAGGTAATTATTTTTTATTTCCATATAATATTTTTAATCAAATTTATCTCCTGGTTAACTCTATATTAAAATTATTATACTTATAAGAAATGAGAGTCTGACATTTTATCACATTCATTGATTTTAATAATATTTATGTCATATTCTTGGAAAAGTGTCCATTAAATGATTCAATTTTGAAACTTATATGTTAAGAGTTGAACTTAGTTATACAACATGATTTTGATAGGTGTTAGGGTAATTTATAATTTTTTTTATTTTTAATTACCCGATTTACCCTTAACCGTGGTAATAAATAAAATTACTAAAGTTACTATTCATAATGTCAAAAAATAAAAGAAACTTATTTACATAATTTGGAAACACTTATTAAAAATATGGAATCCATTTTTCTAAATTAAAAATGCCTAATTTTTAGTAATTAAATTAAAATTGATCCCTTTGGTGGAACGAGAAAACGAGTTTTTTTAAAAGTAAAAATGATCGAAAGATTGATATGTGTTTAAATCCAATTTTAATGTGAAAATAATTCCAACAACCTAAATTATATTAAATTATAAAAATATAATCTATTTATAATTTAAAACCAATAAAATGTGTAATTTAACACTATAAATTATATCGATGAAAAAAGTTGTTATCAATTAAAATTTAGTATTTTTTACTATTAATCAAAACAAGAAACTTATCAGAAAAATACCAAAAATTGAACCAAAGAAAATTTTGATATTACTCTTTCAAAGAAGAAGTTTATTTTTTAAAATTTAATATATAAAAGTGTTAATTATTGGATTTAAAATGGGTTCTCTATTAAATGGCGGCAAAATTGTGTTTTTTGAAAAATAATTCTTTTATCCAAAAAATTGAATTTGTTCTTATATCATGTATAGAGAAAACATAAGATGAATTTTAAAATTATATGGAATATATAAAATTAAAAATGTGGTTAATACTATTCATAACTGCTAATTTAATTACTAGGTTATATATTATATTAAATAGTAATATTTATATATTTTTGTTCAGTAAAATTGGGATGTGCGTGGAATATAAGCCAACTCATTGTTGTGTGTAGTGTAAGATTAATATGGTGTTGTGTAAAAAGAAAAAAATATACAAGATTAAATATATTAAGAAATGGAAAATATTGTAAAGTCTTGGGGTGTTACTGATGATGCGTTGTCATGTACTCTCTCAAAAATACTTATAACTAAGTGTAGCATCGTAGCTGACCTACATCAATCTCTCAAGGAGATATTGCGGTCAATCACTCACCACTTCTAATTCACACTTTTTTTTGTATTTCTTTATGAATAAAATAAAATAAACAGAAATAGAGGTTTGAGAAGGAAATTTAGAAATTAAATATTCAAATATAATGCAAACGGATTGAATACAAACAAAATGATGTTAGAATAAAGGAAATATTCTCGAGAAAATCACACCAATTGAACCTTCTTTGTCTCTTAATTAGTTTTGAATTTACTTAATGCAAATGCTCCATCTTATGTATGAAAATCCTCCCCTAAATATGGTTTTGAATATATGGTACTCTCAATAATCATCGAGAGACTGCACATTCACCTCCTCGATTGAAGAAAAATATTGCAGAAGTGAAAGCTAAGCCTCGGTTTGCAAGTGGAGACACAAAGACGACTTTCCCACTAAGATCTCCCTCATAAAAAATCTAAGAAAATAAGAAAAAATATGAATGAATGTTAAAATAATTGGGTTTATCATTGAATTACTCCCCCAAAAACTTCCTTGGGTTAGCTACTCATGATCACAAACATAAGAGTTCATAGTGAAGAAGAAAATGGGGGAAGAAAACAAAAGAGAGAAAGAAAATGAGAGAAAGGAGAAAAATTAAATTAAAATATGAATTGAAATTATAGAATGAAATAAAAATTAAATAAAATATTAAACTATAGAAAATGTATAACAAAGGATACCCCTAATTTTTCAACCCTTTGAAATGAATAAGGCACACTCTTTTATAAGGAGAGGAGGTGAAGATTTTCCTCCAAATCTGTCCACCGAAATAATTCACATGGTAGAAATTTTTAAAAATATTATCTAGGAATGTGGTATTATTGAAAGTTGTTTGAATATATCTACTATATTGACCCGGAAACTTTTGGCTTTATTGGACATGTTTGGAGAGAGATACATCTGATTTACTCTGGATATTTAGTCTGCCCATTCTGACTATTCATATTCCACAACTCTGAATTCGAGCGCATTTATGACCTTGAAAATGAATGAATATCACGTGAACACCTTAATAAAAGTTGTTCCTACGGATTTTATATTTCTATATGTTTAATTGTATCTTATTTTATCCATTCATTTAAGATATATGGTCCCAACATAGAAATTATCCTGATCAGTGCATAGTTTTCGAGGCTGGAATTATGAGCTAGATTTGGACCTTCAAATGATAGATTCAACTTTGGGTCTTGAATGATAAAATGAAGACCATATAAAATTGGAACCTATAAAAGAATAATTTTTCAATTTTTATCATTTCATAAAAAGTTATAGCTGAAACATTTAAATAAAGTAAAATTGTTAAAATTCCAAAATAATCCATTTTTCCAATTAATCTAAAAAATGCTTCTAAAACATAAAATGTGACAATTTACCTTAAAATAAAACATTTGTGGGATTAAAAACACTGAAATTAAGAATAAAATAATTTAAAATATTTGTTCTATTAATTAAACCACACTTAAACATTGCACTCCTGGGCAATCATCTAATACTATGGTCAAAAAAACTTCTCAAAGCATAAATGACAACATGGATCAATTACCATATAAAAGAAAATATCATGCCTCCTACATGGATAAAAATTCCTTAAATACTAAAAAATAATAATAATATATTAAATTTCATGTTAATCATCACATGCATTTTGTACCTACCTCCCTAGAAAAATATTTATCTCTTTACTCAAGGATATTTAATGTGAAGTTTTTCTCATTCTCAAAAACATGTGTGATTTCCATAGGATTACTATCCTCCTAGTATCTACACTTCACAGAGTCAAAATTTGTCAATCATGAGGCCTTTTTAATGAGTTTTTATGATTATTAGGGTTGGTAGGTTTTAAATGTAAAAACATCTGAGGCAGAATGAGGAGGGTTATGCTCTAAAGTGAAGTAAATACATGAAAACAGTTTTGCTCAAGAATGGTGTGCTCCTCAGTTAGCTCGAAAATGATTCACCTATAAAAAACTCTTTATTTATTTGGGAAGTTCACACTTATAACTTCATCATAAATTAATATTATCCCACTTTTCCCCAATTTGTATCATTGTTTCACATTGAATTTAGATATAGATTTCTCTTCAGAATCATATTTTTGAGGAAAAGAGAGGTAGCTTTTGATCTTCAAAAATTGGTGGAAACCCGAACCATATTTGTAATGATATTTTGGGCTACCCATAAATATTTCCCTCATGAAATTTATTTCACCCAAGAGTCAATAAATATGGAAACACTTTCAATTCTTCTCAAATAGATTTTTTCAAGAAATCAAAATATAACCCATCTTCTCTCTCCCCCACACTTGAGTTAAACAATAATCATGAATTTAACTTATAGAGCTAGTTGGAAAGGGATAAATGGATTGTAATGTGGTTGTATAAGAATGTATTTCAGGGATAATAGGGGATTAATAAAGGTCATATGAAAAGGTAGGCCAAAATAAGAGTTCAATGTCAAAAGGGGCTTTCAAAGTGATGCCTCAATCATTTTTGACACATTCAATGAACTATAAAAACTTTAAAAAAGATAAAAATATATTGTTATGTATCACATAGCATGTCTCAAGACTCTAAAGAAAAAAAATAAATTTAAAGATGATGTCAAATATGTTTATAAACCTCTAGGGTTAGAAAATATTTTTAATTTGGAGAGTACTAGTGCACATGAGTTTCACAATAAGTTAAAATTCTTCAAATGAGAAGATCAGAAATCAAGAAAAAAAATCCATTCAGAAATTATTTAAATCCTCAAATACTCAAATCAAGAAATGTTCCAAAAATACCAAGATTTTTTAAATTTTCCAAAGGTATTCAATTCATCATAAAAATCCTAAAAACACACCCAAAATGAAAAAGGAAAACATGAAATTTTTTGAAAAACACACAAAAAAATAAAATGAAATCACAAAAAAAAAATTCTTAAAAAAAGTTGAAATTTACCCCACCACACTTATTCCATTTACTACCCTATTTTTAGCTCAAATAAAATCAATAACGTTTTTCACACAGAATTTATATTGGGTAGTAAATAAAATAAAGAAAAGTAAAGACACAACCTAATTTATTTTTCATTAGAAGCATTGAGTTAAGCTCCTAGAAGCTACCACTTTAAAACTGCAAGAAAGAAATGAAAAAATATAATAAAAATAATGAAAAAGAAAGAAAAAGGGGATAGAAAGTGGATAATTATTGGTTTAACCTCCAAGCAGATGCTAGGTTTTTACTACCCCTAGTTAGGCTGTTGTAGTGGATTATCCCCAATCAGAAGGTAGATGTGGTTTCTTTGAAATGAACCAACACAAGTGACTTTTTCTAGTATCCATGATTAAACAATGAATGTATAGAACCCAAAATAAGATAACAGAATTAACAACCCCAAAGAAAGAAGAAATATAGAATTTGAGTTCAAGAGTGGGAGGGAATAGAAGATAGGGGTTCTCCCTATGAAGTTATGTGGTGTCCTCCTCCATATAGTATGAAAGTTTTTGTAGAGAAGGTAGTTACACCACCACCAGATTCTACAAATATTCTTCCTCAATAAACACCACTTAGATGGTCTCTTCCTTAATATCAAATGCCTGATATATTTTTACTGCATCAGAAATTTCAGAAAAGTGGAAGTCAGAAAATAATTCAGCTTAAATAAGATTAAAACATGATGAATCAATAAATAAATGTTCCCTTTCAAGTATGTCATCTTGGAAATTTATCTCTTTAGGAAATATCATTGAAAAATATATCTTATAAGGTGAATCTTCATTATAATATTACCAAGCAATAGAGAGGTAAAAAGGTGATTATTTTTCAATATCAATGATCAGAAGATCATGTTTCAGGTTATCTTTAACAAAGTTTTTCCAAGATTCTTCCAAAAACTATTGATCTCCCATAAGTGCATGAGCTGGAATGTGTACATAAGGGACCTACTCGAGAAGTGGTTGAGTATAAGATGATATGATTAAATCATTTATTAGTATCTTCTCACCACCTTGGGTTCTTTAATATAAAAAATTATTGGTGAAATATCTTCCACCACTCATTTTGGTTCAGGTTCCAGTTCAGGTTTAGGTTTGGGTTGCTCTAGTAGTGAATAAATATATTCCTCAAACCCTTCAGCATTTCTATTCAGTTTTTGTATATCTTATTTAAGTTCTTTCATCTGAACTTTTTGAATTTCATCTTCTTACTGCACCTGAGAGTAGTTAGTCCATGCATAATAATCATAATTTGAATACATCATGGACAAAAAGAGTTTTTTTAGTTTTTGAAATTTATGATTTGTTGTGTTTTTTAATGAAAGGAAGGAAAATAATTTAAAAAATGTGTATAAAAATAGTGAGTGAATAACAATTTTCTCCCCATAAATGGCTCCAATTTGATGATGTTTTGTTGTGCATGCTCTCAAAAATATTTATAACAAAGTGCAACACAATGGCTGACCTAGGTCGATCTCTTGAGGAGTTGTTGCGGTCAATCACTCACTAATTCTAATTCACATTTTTTTGTATTTTTTTATGAATGAAATAAAATGAATAGAAATATAGGTTTGAGAATGAAATAAAAAAAATTAATATGAAAATTCAATTCAAATAGAATGAATGAAAAAAATTATGTTAGAAGAAAGGAAATATTCTCGAGAGAATCACCACGAGTGAACCTTCAACATATTTTAATTAGTTTCAAATTTAATTAATGAGCATGATCCATCATATGCATTAACATAATCCTATTAATATGTTTGTGAATATATAGTTATATCAATGATCATCAAGAGACTGCACATCCACCTCCTTGATCGAAGGAAAATATTGCAGAAGTAAAAGCTAAGCCTTGGGTGGAAAGTGGAGACACAAAGGCGCCTTGCCCAATAAGATACCCTTAAGACTAACTATAAGAAAATAAGAAAAAATATGAATTAATTTTCAAATAATTGGTTTCATGACTGGATTAATACCTCAGGAACTTCCTCAGGTTAGCTACTCATGATCATGAGTATAAGAGTTCACGGTGAAGAAGAAAACGGGGAAAAAATACAAAAGAGAGAAAGAAAATTATAGAAAGGAGAAAACTTAACTTAAAATATAAAATTAAATTATAGAATGAAATGAAAAGGAAATAAAATAATAAACTACAAAAAATTTCCAATAAAGGATACCCCTAATTTGTCAACCCTTTGAAATGAAGAAGGCACACTCTTTTATAGGAAGAGGGGGTGAAAATTTGGATCCAAATCTACCCACTAAAAGAATTCACATGGTATACCTTTTTAAAGACATAATTTGGGAATATGGTCTTCTTTAATGTTGTTAATATGTCTCTCCTCTATTTACCCACACAATTTTGGATTTATTGGACACGTTTGGAGAGAGATACATCTGATTTACTCAAGATATTTAGTATGCCCATTCTGACTGTTCATATTCCACAACTCCAAATTCGAGCGCATTTATGACCTTGAAAATGAATGAATATCGCATGTCCTCATCAATACAAGTTGTTACTTCAGATTTTATATTTATTCATGTTGAATTTTAGCTTATTTGGGCCATCCATTTTAGTGATATGGTCATAATATATAAATTATCTATATTGGTGGATAGTTTTCAAGGCTTGAATTGTAAGCTGGATTTGGAATTTAAAATTATGGATTGAGCTTTGGGTCCTGAAGGATAAAATGAATACCATAGAATATTGGAACCTATAAAAGAATAATGTTTCAAATTTGATAAGTTCAGAAAATGTTATGGCCGAAACATTGAAATAAAGTAAAACTATTAAAAATACAAAATAAGAAAATTTTCCAATTAAGATTTAAAATGCTTCTAAAATATAAAATGTGACAATTACCCTTAAAATAAAACATTGGTGGGATTAAAAACATTGGAATTAAAAATAAAATAATTGAAAATATTTGTTCTATCAATTAAAAATACTGACATATTATGTTATAATACATCTTAATTTTTAATGGATGAACTTACCATTGAAGGTGATGAAAATAATTCATCACTACCTTATTCATGGATAGAGGGATCACATAATGGTCACTAAAATAGTGAATTACCCTAGAAAGTAGAAACCACTCATCAGTAGTCTCCCCACTATTTATAGTTATCCTAATACACTGCCACTACTCACACCTTGGTTTCTTCTAATAAATAATTTCAAGAAGTGAACATGTTAAATAAATACTTGTAAGACATATATCATCCTTATCTTACTTTACCACCAAGTGAATCTGAGAAAAGAGTCTTATCATATTCCACTTGTTTCTAGATTCCCATAAGGCTTGCGTTGTAAATTTTCTACTATTAGCATCATAGACTACATTTCAAATACCCGATGTATAGGTGAGGTCAACATAAAATGTATGAAGGTATTCCATCCATAGCCTTTATTAATAATTCAATTAATTTTGAGAGAAAATATATCTCAAACTTTCTTGACCAGTATAAATTGTAATTTTCTCACTAAAAATGATGTGTCATTAGAATTGATATATGCACACTATCACTAGATCATGGATATGAGTTAATAATTTCTTTTCATGTTTCTAAAGTATATGAAAATAATATTTTACCACATAATCACCTTGTATAATCACAAATCCCATTCACATATGTGATGAATCATAATAAATGAAATATAACTATCTAAACATAGGTATAACCAAAATAGAATATAATATCAAATGGTGTTTTAACTTACCAAATGACAATTGGAATTTAAAAATACATAGGTACTTCATCTCTTTTTGTGTAAGAATAGTCAAAGGTAATGAAATTTTAGAGTTTCCTTAAAAAAATTCTGGTAATATCCCCCAGGACCCAAGAAGTTACATATCTCTATGACATTATTTGGTTATTACAAAGATATAATGGATCTAATCTTTTCAATATCAACTAAAATACCTTGTTTTGACACCACATGTCCCAAAAAAATGACATATCTAATAAAAAATCTAAAGTTTGATGATTTTTATAATGGAGATGATCAAACAGAGTTTCTAAAACAATATTCAAGTTATGGTCATACTCCTCTTTAGTATTAGAGTAAAATAAGATGTCATCCCTGAATACCATGATAAAGGAGTTGATGTATTGATGAAATATCTGACTCATGAGAGCTATAAATATCATATGATCATTTTTTAAACCCAAATACATAACTAGATATTCCTAATGATGATATCTTCTTCTATAATTACTCATATAAATATTAGACTTCTTCACCCTAAGTTGGTGATGTCTTGAATGGAGTTCAATATTATTGAACCACCATTCACATTTTAGTTAATGAAAGTGGTCATCAATATTAGTAAAGGGTGTTTATTCATGATGGTTACATGGTTTAGCTTCCTATAATTTATGTAAAAATGAAGAGTTTTATCTTCCTTATTAGTAAAGAGAACTAGTGCATCTCAAGGAGAGACACTAGGTTGAATTGATCCCTTATCTTCAAAATAATACAATTTAATATTTAAATCTTTCAATTCGGTAGGTGTCATACAATCCAAGGAAAATTAAATTGGTTTCATTCCAAAAATAAAATTGATAGATTACTCTACTTCCCACTCATGAGGTAACCCCATGAAGTTGTTTGGGAACACTCCAATAAACTCTCTAACCATGAGAAGAAGCTCACTCCCAAAATACCATTCATTAATCTCCACTATAAGTAAAATTATCTAACATATTAATCTAATAATCTTACAAAGAGTATGTCCAACTCAATTAGATCATAGGTCTCATTCTTATTATAGTAAATGAGATATCCTATCATGGGAAATAAAGTTCACCCAATGATGATAATAGTCAATATGATATTTCAAAGAAGCAATCAAATTATCTTGAGAATAATATCAAATAGGTTCATCATAAGAATGATGAAATATCATGATAGATCTACCTCAAATATGGAGGTAACATATGAAGGACAATGGAAACTATGATTCTTATTCTTCCTGGGAGGCTTATATATCTATGTAAAATACAACATGAGATTAGATAGAAGATTTAAAAAATTCATGGTATATGAATATATAAATTAATGAGAAGAAACAATATCAAATAAAGAAGCAACCATAAATGATTTAATAAGAATGATAACCAGCATAGTTTCTGGTCCTGTATCCAATTATGTAGGAACTTGATCCACCATATACAGTTTCCTTACTTCAGGATGGGTATGGAGCCTAATACCATACTAAGGCTATGAACTCAATTATATCTTACCATAAAATTAACAGCTTATGCCTCCACACCCATAATTTCGAGTCCTTATAGCATTATAGGCATAAAACTGAATTTTTGATCACCTTGAAGTCGATGAGCCCACACCACTTTGAGGAGAGGGGCCTAATTAACAAATCATCTGAAGATGTCCCACATGCCCAAAAGTATGAAAAGTTTTGGGGTCATCTAGGAAAGATAGTTTAATATTCCTGACCTTTTCACATTAATAAAAAAAATATATTCTCCACTTAGGGGTGGAGAAATCCATCTACAATAAATACTGTAAGACACCACTACTAACCCTTCAAGGTTCATCCTAATTTCTCTTCTTCTTTAAGTAGACACATTCACTTCTTCTTAGTTCAGAAGTAGCATCAATCATCCCCAATCCCCTAACCCAATCTATCTATTCCATTAGGTCTTGAAACACCACTTCCAAATAAGTTTAAATATTCAGTAAGAATACATGGGATTGAATGTTAGGTTGCAAACCCACCTCCAAATATCAAGCTTTCAATCCATTATTTAAAATCATCTTAGGGTAGAAATAAAAAAGATCAAGAAAATAGTTTGTATAATAGATAACTATTTGGTTTCCCTATTAGAGGTACAAATACTCTTAATACTTTTACAACACTAAATTATTTGGGTAGAACTACTGAGTGAACATAACCTTGAATTTTTTACATTCAAAATTCTCATGCAGCTTAGCTTGAACAATGGACTCCCACCATTTCTAGTGGGATGATCAAGAATAAAATAATTGCACTTTAATTTGATAGATTATAGGGTATTAAGGAATCCAAAAATACTTTTGATATTCTCTAACCAATCCTCAGCCTCTTGGGGATTATTTATTCCCTGTAATGATAGAGGCTGCTGGTGAAGAAATTTGTGGGCCTAATCCTTATACTGATTCGGACCCATACCCACCTCCCTAGCCTAATTCAGACTAAGGACCGCTTTCTGATAAATGGATCTAATGGTATGTACTATCATCTCAATAATATTATGAAATATGAGAGTATTAGGCTGTAGAAAATTATCCACAACTTCTTCTGAAACATTTATATGAGGTCTTCATGGGGGAATAATACTACATGAAATCAAATAAAAAGAAGAAAATACCATTACAACTAGTAAATAATTAAAACTTAATCCATAAACATGTAATTAATAACAAAAGTGAGAATTATAACCCATAATAAAAGGATAATAAAATAAAACAACACATTTTCCAAGATATATGACCAAGATGCATGGTCTACAGTGAATGCACCTTGTCTGTGAAAATATTATGGTAACTCATGGGTCTGATCAAAAACCAAAACCTTATATTCCCAATAACCCATGGAAACTCAAGGTTTATTACTAAAATTATTAGTCAGGCACTCCTTTTCATTTACCTTATAATATCTAAAAAACCTATCTCTATTTTACCATAATTTCCCCTAAATAAAATAATTTAAAACTATGATTTGATGCCATTTTATCATAAGACAACTTAGGACACCCCTCACTAGGTACCCAATCCATCCTAAGACAAGGCTTGAAGGCAATTCTTGATCCCCATGGGTATCTAATTAGTGATTGGGCATCAAGGATACACCTCTTTGAAATATTTTTTCCTTATAATAATGATGATAAGAAATAAAAAACTCCCAGGAATTTATTATAAGAATGAACCAAGTGTAAATATACATGAACATCCAAAAAAATAACAAGGAATTAGATGGGAATCCATTTAGTCTATAAAAAAGATTATATGTATATATCATGAAAATAAATAAACTAAACTAATCCCCATATCTTTGTGACATGAAGGCTCACTCCCACCATGTCACCTCTATTGAACCCAACCATAAATAACATGAGAATCCATAGATCCAATTGGTTCCTTGCCTCTATATCCATGTCAATGAAAATGAGGTATATTTATATCCATTTGGTGTATATATGGTTTTATAATAACAATCCCAAATGAATACTACTGAGTATTCTATAAAAAAAATTCATTAGATAATCAAAGTATTCTAGTTTGAAAAAAATATACACTTTACATTTTAAAGAGAAAGTTGAAATATCTATTACGTTTAAACATAAAATGAATGTTCCATGTTAACAAGAATTACCAAGAATGATTTATGGGAAATACCCTAGGATCAATAAGTTTAATCCCTACCTAGATCTTTATACTAATCCATATCCAACAACTCAAAATGTATATAGGCTATTATCCAGAGTGTCATGAAAAACAATCGATGTCTCCACTAGCCAAAGCGGCATACTAAAATATGGAGTATAAGCTATTAAGAGTAGAATCATTATCTATAAGGTAATTTTACTCGAATCCTAACCTAAGAACTTAGGGTTCCTATGAATCATATCCATTTAAATAATATCACAAAACCATCTTTATTTAATGATTTATTTCATCAACCACATAATAGGAAACATCATTTTATATATATAAAATATTCATAAAAATCACTTTGATTACTCATATATACATAGTTGAATGAAAATTAATTATAAAAAATATATAATTCCTTTAAGATGGTGTAAATACCCTTTAAAATAATTTAAATAATTTTTATTAAGAGCCAAGAACATATGGTTCCTTAAACAAAAGAAGTGCATGGAACCAATGAGATTAAACTGATGAAATCTCTAGTCGATGATGAGAATACACTAAGGAAGAAGTGGTAAACCCCCTAACATCAATAACCCCTATCATTAGTTTAGAAATCAAGAACCCTAGAACACCATAGTCATTAGGAAGTTAGAAATCCATGGAGTAGAGATGATTACAATAAAAAGTGGGGAGGAAAATCACTTACTAAACAATCCCTAAGAGATTCTTGGTGAAGAATCCATTTGAGTCGATTTGAAGGGGAAAAAGAGAAAGTGGAGTGACATACATTTCCAAGAAAGTTTTAAAAATGTATTTTCCATGACACAACTGATGGAAATAGAAAAACTATTTTTTATTCTCATTTTATTGATTAAATAATCTAGGAAACATATGTTAAAGTTTGACTTCCCCTATCACTTTGTTATGTATCTCCCTATACCCAATAAAAAATTAAGGTTCTTCTAGATAGATCAAACCATGGCATGATAATGATCTCTCTAGTGAGGTGACCCTCTGTAGATGGCCACCACGACATGGATTTCGACCCTGAAACTCCATCATGGAATGATGCACATTGATCATGAAATGACCTATTACATCACTCAATTTTCAAAAAGTTATGGGATACTTATGTATGGGAATCCATTCTTAAGGTTACTCTAAATACCCTTATGAATAGTCAGGAGTGGGTTCCCCTCACCACACCATGACCTACCCCTTTTTTGATTTCAAAAAATTAGTGATTCTCATGTATAAGGTAACCAAATATAAGAGTACACTAAGGACTCCTATGTATGGGAATTTTCTAAATTTTGTAGTCTTAAAAATAATCATTCTATAAATACCTTTGGTTGTGGTATGTTACTTGGTCAACCTCAACCTAGAGCTCACTTATGGGCCTTTATGTCATGAAACCTCCCTAGGAAATATCCTAACTCACACTTGCCATGTCGTGTTCCCCAGAGTCATAGTGTGGTGTTATGAAATGGTGTATAACTATATCCTAAAACCATATAGCACCCCAAAATACTAAAATCACCTAGAAAAAAAACCAATAAATTGATATAAATTCAAAAAATAATAAATTTTATACCAGAAAATGGAATCATGGATCTGATAGGTGTAATACTGGATGATAATGTGGTTAAAACATGGTTGGGTGTAATTCCAACCTAAAATATATATTGGGGGTGTTCATGTGTGTAATAATAAGTTGAGATTGTATTTAACATGGGGTTATATATAATTCCAACTTAGGCGTGTTGACTGGAAATTGGGTGGGTGTAATGACACTCTTGGCCAATCAGGGTGTGTTTGTGATGTGGTTGGGTGTAATTCCAACCTTGGGTATTCATGTGATGTGTTTTTGGTTTAATTTAAACCATATACCTTATTGAAATATGGGTTGAGTGTACTTCCAATTAGGGGAATTTCTATAGGCGCACTGCCAACCATTCCATACTTGGTTCCTATGTTTGTTGTATTTTCATATAATATTGTTGAACCTTGTGAGATGATATTGTGGTTGGATATCCAGTTTACCATTTATAGTTTTATATGACATGTTTATAATTGAAACCAACACTATACAAAGCAGGTATGGTTGATCATGGGTATCATGATGGAACTTGAGTGTAACGACATGAAATTTTACTATGTGTCTTGCTTAAATAAATATTATGTTAATAGCTTGTTCTATATAAAAAACTAGACTAAAATGAGTTGAAACATATTAAATTAATATTATTAAAAAATTATAAGAATAATAAAACCTATATTAAATAAAAATATAATAATCAATTAAAAATTCATATGTTTATAAGATAAATAATTAATATGAAAAATTATTATTCTTACTCAAATAACTGTTTAATGTGTTAATAAACTAAATCAGCCACTTTTAAATGATTATTATAATAATGTATTATATTAAAATATATGAACTAATATATTAAAATTCATTAAATTATAAATTGGTATGGAATGATATCAATAACACTTGATGTGCAAAAAGAACATTTTTCAATAAAAGCATCATTTATTTATATTTTATATTTTAATTTTAAAAATAAATTTTATAATTTTATAATTTGAATTAGATAAAAAGAATATGGCATTTAAATTTATAATTCCAAAATTATATTACTATGATTTTTTTTATTTTTTGAGAATAATTTATTTTTAGTGAGTAGTGAAAAATACAGTTTTTTGCAATACCATAACTTTTATAACTCTACCAAGAATTAGGTATAACATAAAAACATATAAAATGAATTTAATGATCACAAATTTATCGAAGGATTAAAACTACACATTTTAAAATACCATTATTAATTCAGAATACCTATATTAAATTTTTATGAACATAAATAATATTTTTGAATAAAAGAAATTATTTTTAGTATTTTATTTTAATTAAATATTATTTTAGTAAATTTAGGATTTCGATTTCATTGAAATCCACATAACTTTTATTTTTTATAGTAATATAATTTTTATCATGATAATAAAAATAAATTAAAATTTTATCCTACATATATATTTGAATCTTGAAAATAAACATTTTCAAAAAATGGGGTTTTTCATGTTACATGTGTTAATGTTAAAAATTATTTTTCTTACTTATAAAAACTTTATCATATAAAATAGATTTAATAATTTGAATCAGTAAATATAAATCATGTAATAATGGCCATTTTATTTTTTGGTGTTAAAATTAAATTACTTAGGTAAAAACCAATTACTACGGTAAAAGAAAAAGGGTAAAAAAGGGAAAACCAATGGGGTAAAAGGCCTAACATGTTAAAAAAATGTTTCTAATTGAGTGTTTAAAATTTGGATCAACCAAAACTTATATACAATTCATTATTATTCCTTTTTAATTATTCTTAGCATGTACATGTTATGTCTATATATTAAGATGAAATATTTACAAAAAAAATTCATTTTCACAACTTATAAAAGAGTCCTCCCACCACCCTTTGAAGAACACACCCAATTTTTTGGTTCCTATTTAAATTAAACCCTTTTACTTCCATTAAATCTTATTTCACTTCCTTAATCCTTTGGATATATGATTTTTTTTCTAATTCCTCTATTTTCAAGGAATCCTCAAAGGGAAGCTCAAAGTTCTCAACAAAAAGTATTAACTTTTCCCCAACCTTGTTAATTTTATATATTTCCCTTTAAAATATATATTTTATAATATTATTTTATTAATTAATTATTTATATAATAATTAATGTTTTTATATTATGGTAATAACAATGAACCACCTTTCCCATTTTCCTTTAAGGAAAATGAAAACATCATCCGTGCGTATGTGCGGACTACCGCCCTCATGAAAGTGAAATATTTTGTTTTTTACTATAGTATTTTATTATGTTTAAAAATATATTAAAATTTGGTTCACCACATTAATAAAATATAAAAAGTATATTTATTATTATTTAACAATTATTTTATACCAAAATACAAATTTCTTAACCATACACACCCATCAATTATAGCATGTTCATGTTTGGTTCGGTCTAACAACTTACTTGAAAAATACTATAAAAATATCATGGATGAATATGATAAATAAAATAATAATAATATATGAAATAAATAATTAAAGAATTATTTTATTTTTGTTTTATAATGGTAACATTAATATTAAACTCAATAATTAAGATACCAATGTTCATTCATTAAAAATCACTAGAATATGTTCATCACCAATTTCATCTTTAAGAATTATAAAAAAACATCCCAATGAAATTATAATACTATAAATAATTATAAATCATCAATTATATTAACTTTTATGATCTATATATTATGAATTTTTTTTAGAATAATAAATATAAAACCATTATTTTAAAACTAATTTAAAACGATAAAGATTACTCCCACTTGATATTGAAAATAGACAATAAATAACAAATATTAATGTAGAGAATAAATATAAATGAAGTTTATAAAAGTTTATATATATGAATAAGGTTTTTAAATATGTAATTAAGGTATTTATTTTTTTATATAAGACAATTAATAGATTAAGTGGAATTTAAGAATTAAGGTAAGGGTTTTTTAATCTTAATTTTGCTTCATTGTGATATGATGTGTATTCGCCACTTGTTTCCTTTTTGTGGTGTATATATTGGACATGGATTTAATTTATCATAATATCTCCTTAAATATAATATATTTAAAAACCCATTCCATGTTCCACCTTCAATATATTTTTAATTCGAAATATTATGTTGTAAGGGGTTCTTTGTCTCAAATTTAATTTCTTGAGACATATTTAATATTGTGCACCATGATATCTTTGATATGGTGTAATTAATGAATAATTGATGAATTTAACCATATTCATGTAATTAATTTGGTTTTAAGAGCCATATCATTTAATTCCCTTATATTTTAAAAGATCACTATGGTGGATAGTGTATACAACACGTAACATTGAGATTAAACAAACCACGATATGCTATTAAAATATTATTATTTAAACATGACCATTATAACCTAGCTATTAAATTGGAGGGTATGAATAATATTAACTACTTTATGATATATATATATATATATAAATTTCCTAAATGATATAAATTTATTGATAAATTCAATGAATACAATAACTCTATTTTTAATGAAGACATTAAATTCTTTAAAAAACATGTTTACTTAAAAAATGATATTTATTGCTTTTTATGAGAAAATATTATAATTAATTAATTTAAATTTTATATTTTTCTATAATATTAACAATATTTTTTTATAAAATTATCATAATTTTTTAAATCATCATATCAAAATTAACTTAGGGTAATTTTTTTCTAAAATGTTTGATTTTTCAGTGAATATTGAAAATGAAACGACCCAAAATTTTGTCAATGGATTTTTTTCATTCTTATAATTGTGTTATATAATATAAATTACATAAATATACTTATAGAACAGAATAAAACATTATGAATGAAGATTCAATGAAATAATAAGTATTTCTTGAAATTAGTGAACCTATACTAAAGGAATAATAACTTGACCCTTTGGTATAGTAATGTTACCCTTATGAATAGTAATTCGACCAATTGAATAGTAAATTCACCTAGTAAAGAATAAATAAAACTTAGGTATATTATGAATTAAAATATGAAATAATTATATTATAGTATATGTAATTGAATGTTTTAAAAATGATAAATTAAGTGTTAGCATTTTTGAAAAACAAAAATGTTTATTTGTAATTTTATAATTATTATAATGGTTTAAAAGAGAATTTATTTTAATAAAATAAAGTCATAATATAATATTTTATTGTATAATGATTATAATATAATTTTATGAGATTTTAATAAAATTTTCAAAGTGTTATAAAATCAGTTATAATTTTTAAATTGGTATTTTTTGAATAAATGGTGATTTTATTTAAAATTTAAATTTCACATATTTAGAAAATTATTTTCATAAAATGGAGTTCATTTTTTAATTATAAATTTCTAAAAATGGTTAGATTTTATTTTTTTCATTTTTCTAAAATAGTTGAATTTTTGGTGTATAGTAAAATATTGTAATTTACAGTATATATACATTATAAGATAAATATACTATTTATTGAGTCATGTATGATGTAAGAACCATTGGTTCAAAATAACATACAATATTTACTATATTTATTGACAATAATATTCACTATTCATAGTCTTTACCTAAATATTAAACTAATGAATAAAATAATAAAAAATCACCCTCCTCCACTATAAATACCACTGATCACCACCTCTTCTCCTCACACGTCCAAACCTTTATAATTGTCCTAATTATACCCAAATAATCTTACCTAGTATCTCCCCTAAATAAAAGATCATTTGGTCTCAAAAAAACTTCCAAATCTAATTTCCCTAAGGAGGTTCTTAAGAAGGAGAATTTAAGAGGTAAATCCTCTTTCTTTTTCTTTTAATTTCTTTCAAATTTATTTTCTTATCTACCCTCACCTACCCTTATCCAAATGGAATTATAACTCTAGTATCATTTATATGCTGTAATGATATCACGTTAATGGAATATTCATTGTCTAACTTCTTCCCCTCTCTCTCTTACTCTAAATGAGTGAAAACGTCGCCTTTGATGTGTCAATTTACTGACATCATGGACGATGCATTTTCATTTTCCAAAATCACATTCAATACTGGTCATAAAACCATTATTATGGTTAAAAAATACTATTATATATGTATTAAAACTAATTTAATTTTATATAACTAGTATATATATAATATTAACTCACAAAACAAAACTAGTTTGTAATGATTGAAAAACTGCCAAAATAATCAAAACGATTATCACTAACATCTTATCTAATGATTCATCCTCACCCCATATAAAAAAATGAATTATATCACCATTTTATATTTTGTATATTCAATAATAACATATAAAATCAATTTTGGATAACAATTCCCATCTTACATGATCATTCGTACATGTATACAACTAAACTAATCATGAAAACAAAGGATAAAACACTCCCGAACAACGAAATTGAATCTCATAAATCATAAAAAGGCCATAAATGAACTTAATAAAATTATAATAAAACAAATAAATGTTTAATAGGTTATTAATTAAATTATTAATTAATCTAACTTCATATTCCATGACATTAAGTGCAAGTGAAGAACACTTTCGGACATAAGGAAAGGGTTTCTCCCAGAACCTCTATTTTTCATTCGGGCAATGCTTTCTCTCTCTTTACCCCAATGAAATTCTCAATTATTATTATGTAATCATACTAAATTATGTTTGAATGTTCCATATATATATTTATCTAGATCAATTATTCTTTATTTTATGGGGTAACACATGTTTTCTAAAGTTATTTTTTTCAATTCCTCCAGATAAGCAAGCTCGATTAATAAGAACTTCCCAATTTTATACACATTTTCAAGTGTACTCCATTTTATGTTTTAAGAAACCATTATTTTTATGAAATAAATAATTTAATCATGAAAAACTATCTTATTTCATTTCTCATTTTATACAAACAATTATTCCCTTGTCAATTTCAAAGACACATTTATATTTTTCCTTAAATTGAACTAAAGTGGCTTATTTATAAAATTTATTAAACACTCTTTTTATATGTATTCACTTAAGTTTAAAAATTTTAGTATAAATATTCTTTTAATATAATTTAATTATATTTTCTTTTCTGGTATATTGTCACGACCCGTCCTCGGGGCCCGTGCCGTGACTACCCCAAGCCCGCCTTCCATAGGCCAGGGGCTGGCGACTAGCACCAAGGCGTAAAATCCCAGTAAACAGGGAAGGCATTGCCTTTATAAGTAACAACCACACAGAGTCAGCAAGCGGAAAGTAAAGTGCAGAAAAGTAAAGGGGCCGGAAATACAAGCCCAACTGTAAAGTACAACTGAAAAGTAAAGTACAGCAACTGAAGAAAAGACGGCGGCCTCGTGTCGTCCACTGGCAATCCCACCTGAAGGGTGGGTACAGATAGCCTCCAGGCTCCTCGGGTCCCACGTCCGCTCCGAGCACGTCCCGCCCAGTGGTCCACCTCCAGGTACCGTCCTGCTCCACGCCCCAACCGTGATCAGCGCTGTCCGTCGTCTGCAACCAACACAACAAGGTGCGGGCATAGCCCGTGCAGGGGTGAGTACAAGCTACTCAGTAAGGACCCCGAGACCCCCGAAGGTCTCCCGAAATCCACAAAGGATATAGCACAAAAGAAAGATGCAATCACGAAGTAACATCTGACTCGACTTAGGTATATGCCCATACATATACCTAAGTCCCCAATTCTAGCTCTGCTCACGAGCTCAAGAACAACTCAATCCACAAAGGAAAGCAAGACTCAAATCCACAAGGAGAGTAAACAGTAAATCCACAAAGGATAGTTCAACACAATCCACAAAGGAGAGTAACATAAGATTCAGCTCAACCAGGTATACTTTTTCAGATGACGTCAAAGATGATCACTGATCCATCTAAGTCGTCGGACCCACGAAGGATCGATAGGTACTAACCCCCGCAGAAGACCCACACAGGATCGGGCTCACACAGAACCTGTAGGCAGTGGCTCACACAGAACCGGTAGGCAGTGGCTCACACAGAACCGGTAGTAGGACCCACACAGGATCGGGCACTGATCCGCGTAGGATCGCTGAGTGCAGTAGTCGACGCAGTCCACTGAGGTCCCTGCACAGTCGTCGCCGCAGTCCACGAAGGATCTCTGCTCTGCCGTCGTCGCAGTCCACGGAGGATCTCTGCTCTGCCGTCGTCGCAGTCCACGGAGGATCTCTGCTCTGTCGTCGAGGTCACAGCCAGCGCTAGGGTTCCTGCACGTAGCGAGCTCGTTTAGGAGGGTCCGCTCCACGAGCCGAGGGGCTGATACATCAACTGACACGTAGTCCGAAGTTGATGTATCCAAAAGTTCCGTATCGACAACAGGATCTCAACGCGACAGACGGCGCGTCAATCGGACGCCCGGTCTGAGAGTTATTGGCATTTTCGTCCCAGGGGCCCGGTTGGTTTTTAGGGAAAAACCGACCCGACCGTACTCCGCCTGTATCCGATCCTCGGGCGGAGTATGCCAAAAGTTCCGTCTCACTTAGAGGAAACTACCACAGCTGACGGTACGTCGATCGGACGTCCGTAGCTCAAATTATGAGCGTTTCCGCTCCGAGGGCCCGGTTGGCTTCGTGTACGAACCAACCCGGCCGAACCCAAAGTCTTCCGAAACCTTGAGTATAATATACCGAAACGACCGTCTCGATCCAAGGATCGCGTAGCCGCTGACGGTTCGTCAATCGGAGGTCCCAGGCCCAAGATATGGGCGAAAGACCGAAGAGGGCCCAAAACGGGGGTACTGGGCCCGGGGCGACCCGGCCCGAACCCCCCCCGGGGTCGGCCGAACCGGGTCGGCCCGACCCGGCCCGAACCGGCTCGGCCGGGTCCGGTCCGGCCTGGGCGCGGCCCGGCCGACCGGACCGGCCGGCTCGGCCTCGGCCGAGCGGCCGAACTGCCGCCGCCGCGGGGTTGAACCCGCGGCTTGAGAGAAACCGCGGCCCCGCGGGGGGCCGCCTGTCACGCGGACGCGGCCGGGCCGCCGCGTCCGTCCCGGTTCCGCGCGGCCGCGGAACCGGCTGCCGCCGCCGCCGCGGCTTCAGCCGCGGCGGAAGATTTCCACGGCGGCGCGCCTGGCGCCGCCGCCTCCGGTCGCCGGCGCCGCCGCCTCCTTCCGCGGGCCGCCGGAGATGCTCCGGTGGCCCGATTTCTTTCCCGTCTGCGCCGATGCTCCTCCCGGGGGACGATCTTCACTGCGGAACCAACAAATTGCCCTTGCCGCACGGTTCGTCGTCGTCCGCCAAATCCGCACAAAAAGAGAAGATCGGCGGAGGGTTGCCGGGTCTTGTTCGTTAGACCCGCACCCTCCGCGTTAGTCATAATCCACGGGAGGAACAATAAAACAATCAACAACAATTTTAAATGTTAAAATTGTTCGAAGATCAAGTTCTTTACTTTAAAAGAAATAAAATCACGGGAAGGAAAATATTCCAATCAACCCTTACCTTGTCGTTGCCGAACGGGGGATCGTCGCGGAATTGCTCGTCGCGGAAGATGGAGATCGCCGCGTCGTCGCGGAATCGCTCGTCGCGTCGCCAATCTCCGGATCAAGATCAACGGATTTAATTAGTTTAAATCCGTTGATATTGAAATTAAAAAGGGAGAAGAAAAGATCCGATTCTCACCTTTGTTGCCGAACGAGGGTCGGCCGCGGAAGAAGAGGCGTTGCCGAAGAACGTCGCGGGTAGATCTCGTCGACGTCGCAGATCTTGGTGTGCGTCGTCGAATTCCGGTCGCCGGCGTTCTTCGCGTTCTTCGCGTTCTTCGCATTCTTCGCGTTCTTCGCGTTCTTCGCGGAGAGGGTGGAGGAACGAAGATTCTTTCAAATCCTTTCCAAGGATTTTTAGGTTGGTCTTATTTTATAAACATGCCAACACGAAACCGGTTAAGAAACGATCCATCAATTCGTTGAATTAATTCAACGAAAGAAACGACCCATTTAATTCACGAAGAAACAGTCCATTTAATTCACGAAATAAACCGCCCAATTAAATGGTCTGTTAAGAATTAAAGAAAACGCGTCGGTTGACTTTTCAGTTACTTTGACGGGTTTTCGCGGGTGCGTTACTTAGCGAAAGAAACGGCGGGGCTCGTGCGGGTCCCACCGCACAAATATCCTACCAAGGGGGTAGGATATTTCTGGATAGTATCCTATCCAGTTCAACTCAGTTCAAGCCGTCTTAAAGTGACTTCAAGTGGCTTCCAAGCAGCTTAAGTGAAATAAAATAAAGTTGTCGCACAAACTTTATTTTATTTCTGACTTAAAGCCGCAAAATTTAAAAACCACGTCTGAGCAAACGCAACTCCGGAAGAGGCGTTTCTAAGCAAATACCGGCGCTGCGATTTCATCGGTGCCCTCAGAATTCGATTCCGGGCACCGGTTCAAAAGATAGAAAAACCCGCTCGTCCGTTCACTGAACGTACCCGAGCCAAACTTCGGAAATTGATTCCGGGCACACCGGGCCTCGGAATCAGGTGCCGTCTGAAGCTGCGCTCTTGTAAAATTCCAAAGAAAATTAAGAAAAAAATTTCCTTGAAATTTGCGGGTCTTTACATTACTCCCACCTCAGGGCTTTACGTCCCCGTAAAGATACATCAAAAACTAGGGGAACAAATGGGGGTACTGAGCACGCATCTGAGCCTCCCGCTCCCAAGTGCTCTCCTGGAGGTTCCCGTGCTGCCATCTGACGCGCACAAGAGGAATCGATCGCCCACGTAGGACCCGCTCCTGTCGATCCTCGATCTCCACTGGAACCTCCGCAAAAGTCGCCCCATCGTCCACGTCCAGCTCCCCAAAGTCGATGATGTGCGTCGGGTCATGCACGTATCTCCTCAGCTGAGACACGTGGAAGACGTCGTGCACCCGGTGCAACTGAGGTGGTAGAGCCAGGCGATAAGCCACCTCTCCTATCCTGCTGAGGACCTGGAAAGGCCCGATGAAGCGTGGAGACAACTTGCCGCCTCGGCCAAATCTCCGTAATCCACGTCGAGGTGAGACACGCAAAAAGACGTGGTCGCCATCCTCGAACTCTAGTGGCCTCCGCCTCCTGTCATCATATGACTTCTGCCGGCTCTGAGCTGTCCTCATCCTCTCCTGGATGATCTGGACCTTCTCTGTCGTGGCTCGGACCATCTCTGGTCCCACGAGTGTTGACTCCCCAGGGTCTGTCCAGCACAACGGTGATCTGCAGGGTCTGCCGTACAACGCCTCGTATGGTGCCATCCCGATGGTGGAGTGGTAGCTGTTGTTGTACGCGAACTCCACCAAGGGTAGGTGGTCCTCCCAGCTGCGACCAAAGTCGAGAACACATGCACGGAGCATGTCCTCGAGTGTCTGTATGGTCCTCTCCGTCTGACCATCCGTCTGAGGGTGGAAGGCTGTGCTCAGATGGAGCCGCGTCCCGAACGCCTCCTGCAACCCCTTCCAGAGCCGGGAAGTGAAACGAGCATCTCGATTGGAGACGATAGATGATGGCACACCGTGAAGCCGTACGATCTCCTGGACGTAAAGACGTCCCAAGCTCTCCACTGAGCCCTGCTCTCTGATGGGTAAGAAGTGTGCCGACTTGGTGAGTCGGTCGACAATCACCCAAATGGAGTCGTGACCTCTGGAAGTGCGTGGAAGTCCAGTCACGAAGTCCATAGATAAGCCGTCCCACTTCCACTCCGGGACCTCCAAGGGCTGTACCAAGCCTGCTGGTACCTGGTGCTCTGCCTTCACCTGCTGGCAGGTGAGGCATCGTGAAACGAACTCTGCCACAGCTTTCTTCATGCCCGGCCACCAGTGCTGTCGTCTGAGATCCTGGTACATCTTCGCCACTCCGGGATGCACCGCCAAGGGAGAAGTGTGAAACTCTCTCAGCACCTCCTCTCGTAAAGCGACTGGTACGAAGGTACGTCCTCTGAAAAGGATGTCGTGCTCTGCTCCAAGGGAGAAGCCATCAGGCGCCTGACCTGAGGATATCAGTGCACGCCGGGTCTCACAGTCAGCGTCCCCACGCTGAGCCTCTCTGACCCGCTGTAGAAGTGGAGGAGAGACTGTGAGAGACTGAAGAAAGGCTGCTCCGTCTCTATCCACGAAGGATATCTGCAAGGAGGCTAGCTGCTCCGTCGCCTCCTCAAGCAGCTGAATGCCCGTCCTCCTGCTGAGGGCATCGGCTACCACGTTCCCCTTCCCAGGAGTATAGACTATCTCAAAGTCATAGTCCTGGAGGAACTCAAGCCATCTCCGCTGTCTCAGGTTCAGGTCCTTCTGAGAGAAGATATACCTGAGACTCTGGTGGTCAGAAAAGACTGTGAAGCGCTCGCCCATCAGATAGTGCCGCCAAGTCTTCAGAGCGAAGACCACTGCTGCTAACTCCAGGTCATGAGTGGTGTAGTTCTGCTCATGCGGCCTCAACTGACGTGATCCGTAGGCGATCACGGCCCGCTCCTGCATCAGGACGCACCCGAGTCCAATCCCTGATGCATCGCAGTAAACTACGTACCCAACTCCCTCCTCAGGCAACCTCAAGATAGGTGCGCTGGTCAATCTCTGTCTCAGCTCCTGGAAGCTCTGCTGACATCTGTCTGACCACACGAAGGGTTTCCCCTTCTTTGTCAAAGCTGAGAGTGGTGCCGCAACTCTGGAGAAGTCTGGCACGAATCTCCGATAGTATCCCGCTAGGCCCAAGAAGCTCCGCACCTCTGTCACGCTCTTGGGTGGCTCCCAAGCTAGCACTGCCTCGATCTTCGCGGGATCCACTGCAACTCCCGCCTCAGAAATGACGTGCCCCAAGAAATGGACCTCACGTAACCAGAACTGGCATTTTGAGAGCTTGCCATAAAGCTGGTGCTCTCGGAGTGTGTCTAGCACAACTCGCAGGTGGTAGGCATGCTCCTCCTCAGTCGTCGAGTATACCAAAATGTCGTCAATGAAGACAACGACAAATCGGTCGAGGTATGGCTGGAAGATCCTGTTCATGAGTCTCATGAACACTGCTGGAGCATTGGTTACGCCGAATGGCATAACCAAGAACTCATAATGGCCATACCGGCACCTGAAGGCCGTCTTCTGCACGTCCTCGTCTCGAACTCTGAGCTGATGATAGCCTGACCGGAGGTCTATCTTCGAGAACCACCGCGCTCCCTTGAGCTGATCGAAGAGGTCATCAATCCGTGGCAGCGGATACTTGTTCCTCACTGTCACCTGGTTCAGGCGACGATAGTCGACACATAGTCGCAAGCTCCCGTCCGCCTTCTTGGCGAACAAAATCGGGGAAGCCCAGGGTGAAACACTGGGTCGGATAAACCCCTTGCTCTGCAAGTCCTCCAACTGTACCCGCAGCTCTCGAAGCTCGGCGGGGGCCATCCGATATGCTGGAGTAGATATCGGGGCTGTCCCGGGGTACAAGTCGATGTAAAAGTCTACCTCTCTACGAGGAGGTAGCCCTGGAACGTCGTCGGGAAAGACGTCCACGTACTGGTCCACCACTGCAGGAAAAGCCGGACTCCGCACGTCCACTGCTCCTAGGATGAGGCTAGCCAACTGATGAGAGATGGGCTGCACTCTCCTCCGCGGAAGTCCATCCTGTGCTACAAAGGTTCCCTTCTCGCCGGTGAAGGTAAACCTGCTCCCGTCGGTACGAACACATCGCACCTTGCGCCTAAAACAGTCGATCTGGGCATGAACCGTGGATAGCCAATCCATGCCCAAGATGACGTCGTAAGGCCTCGACGCCGCTACAAGGAGATCCCAGCCGAAGCTCTCGCCTCCTAGAGTAAGCTCACACTGCCGGCACCAGTGCGTAATCGTCGAGTCCGCTCCCGTAGGAGTCTCTAGCCATAAGGATTGAGCCAACGGCTCAGTCGGAATCTCCGAGCTCCGAACAAGGGCAGAGGCTATGAAAGAGTGACTCGCTCCTGTGTCTATAAGTACTGTAGCAAGGGTGGAATAGACACAGATCGTACCTCGAATCATCTCTAGCATGTCGGGGTCGTAGGCCTCCACTGCCTGGAGCTGGGCCTGTCCCTGCCCGCCAGCTCCCTGTGGTCGAGGTGGCCCTCCTGGTGGTGGTGGGGGTAGAGCCTGGAAGCGTCGCCCACCACCCGCTGCTCGGCCAGCTCCTCTGCCTCGTCCGCCTCCTCCCTGCGGACCGCCACGGTCGACCCTCTGCCTCTGCCTGGGTGGCCCCTCCACCGTCTGCTGCTCCTCTGGTCGGCGGGTCGGGCAGTCACGAGCCATGTGACCCTGCCCGCCGCAGGAGTAGCACAGTCTGCCTCTCGAAAGGCTGGCACTCCGCTGTGTGCCTCGTACTGCTGAGCCGGTGTCCTGAGGCCGTCTGCGAGGGGGTCTGGTCTGCCTGGACCCGTGAGTCATCCGTCGGCTGCCTGCTGCCGATGACTCAGCTACCTGCCGCCCTGCGCTAGGTCTCGCTGCTGAAGAAGGCTCTGCCAGGAAGCTCTCGATCAGGAGGGCTCGCTCCAGCACTCCCGCCTGGGTCGGAATGCTGAGGGAGATCAGCGACGCCCGAATCTCCTGTCGCAAGCCCTGCTCGAAGGTCCGGGCCCGGAAGAAGGGGTCCCGTACCATGTCGGTCGAGTAGCGAGATAGGTCAGTGAACCTCGCCGCGTACTGAGCGACCGTCATGCTGCCCTGGCGCAGCTGGAGAAGCTCCTGGATGCGCACCGCTCGGAGGGTGGCCGGGACGAACTCAGAGCGGAAGAGGCTCTCGAAGTCCGTCCAGAGCAGGGATGCCTCATCGTGAACCTGGAGCATCAGGCTCCACCATCGTCCTGCCGTCGCCTGCAGGAGGCTCGCTGCGAGAATCACCATGAGATCCGCTGGTGTCCTCACTAGCCGAAAGATCCGTACCACCGCCTCTAGCCAGTCCTCGGCGGCCTGGGGGTCCGCCTCACCGCGAAACCTGGGCGGTCGCTGGCTCTGAAACTCATGCAGTGCCCTGAGGCGACGTGCATCGTCAGCGTCTGGTACTGGTAGCATCGGTGGCTCGGCGGGTAAAGCTACCGCCGGTGCCACAGCTGGCAAAGGGCCCTGCACCGAGGCCTCGTCGCTCGGTGGGCTGCCATCGCGCCCTACACTCGGAACCCTAGCTGGCAGTCGTCGCGGGGCCATCCTGAAAAGGAGAACAAGAGCACCACAGTCAGAACAGTATACCTGGTGAGCTGACACAAGTAATCACAAAGAAAACTTGAAACACACACGCAATCAATGTTTTCATGCATTAAGTCGGAAATCAGGAGTCAGGGTCCTGGTGTACGGATACGTCGGCCGCCGCACCAACACTGGGCTCCCTGAACTGATAACCACACTCAATACACTAAACACTATTGCTTCACATAGAAAGAAAGGACGATCAGAGTCCGCGGTAGAACCGACCACCTCTGATACCAATTTGTCACGACCCGTCCTCGGGGCCCGTGCCGTGACTACCCCAAGCCCGCCTTCCATAGGCCAGGGGCTGGCGACTAGCACCAAGGCGTAAAATCCCAGTAAACAGGGAAGGCATTGCCTTTATAAGTAACAACCACACAGAGTCAGCAAGCGGAAAGTAAAGTGCAGAAAAGTAAAGGGGCCGGAAATACAAGCCCAACTGTAAAGTACAACTGAAAAGTAAAGTACAGCAACTGAAGAAAAGACGGAGGCCTCGTGTCGTCCACTGGCAATCCCACCTGAAGGGTGGGTACAGATAGCCTCCAGGCTCCTCGGGTCCCACGTCCGCTCCGAGCACGTCCCGCCCAGTGGTCCACCTCCAGGTACCGTCCTGCTCCACGCCCCAACCGTGATCAGCGCTGTCCGTCGTCTGCAACCAACACAACAAGGTGCGGGCATAGCCCGTGCAGGGGTGAGTACAAGCTACTCAGTAAGGACCCCGAGACCCCCGAAGGTCTCCCGAAATCCACAAAGGATATAGCACAAAAGAAAGATGCAATCACGAAGTAACATCTGACTCGACTTAGGTATATGCCCATACATATACCTAAGTCCCCAATTCTAGCTCTGCTCACGAGCTCAAGAACAACTCAATCCACAAAGGAAAGCAAGACTCAAATCCACAAGGAGAGTAAACAGTAAATCCACAAAGGATAGTTCAACACAATCCACAAAGGAGAGTAACATAAGATTCAGCTCAACCAGGTATACTTTTTCAGTTGACGTCAAAGATGATCACTGATCCATCTAAGTCATCGGACCCACGAAGGATCGATAGGTACTAACCCCCGCAGAAGACCCACACAGGATCGGGCTCACACAGAACCTGTAGGCAGTGGCTCACACAGAACCGGTAGGCAGTGGCTCACACAGAACCGGTAGTAGGACCCACACAGGATCGGGCACTGATCCGCGTAGGATCGCTGAGTGCAGTAGTCGACGCAGTCCACTGAGGTCCCTGCACAGTCGTCGCCGCAGTCTACGAAGGATCTCTGCTCTGCCGTCGTCGCAGTCCACGGAGGATCTCTGCTCTGCCGTCGTCGCAGTCCACGGAGGATCTCTGCTCTGTCGTCGAGGTCACAGCCAGCGCTAGGGTTCCTGCACGTAGCGAGCTCGTTTAGGAGGGTCCGCTCCACGAGCCGAGGGGCTGATACATCAACTGACACGTAGTCCGAAGTTGATGTATCCAAAAGTTCCGTATCGACAACAGGATCTCAACGCGACAGACGGCGCGTCAATCGGACGCCCGGTCTGAGAGTTATTGGCATTTTCGTCCCAGGGGCCCGGTTGGTTTTTAGGGAAAAACCGACCCGACCGTACTCCGCCTGTATCCGATCCTCGGGCGGAGTATGCCAAAAGTTCCGTCTCACTTAGAGGAAACTACCACAGCTGACGGTACGTCGATCGGACGTCCGTAGCTCAAATTATGAGCGTTTCCGCTCCGAGGGCCCGGTTGGCTTCGTGTACGAACCAACCCGGCCGAACCCAAAGTCTTCCGAAACCTTGAGTATAATATACCGAAACGACCGTCTCGATCCAAGGATCGCGTAGCCGCTGACGGTTCGTCAATCGGAGGTCCCAGGCCCAAGATATGGGCGAAAGACCGAAGAGGGCCCAAAACGGGGGTACTGGGCCCGGGGCGACCCGGCCCGAACCCCCCCCGGGGTCGGCCGAACCGGGTCGGCCCGACCCGGCCCGAACCGGCTCGGCCGGGTCCGGTCCGGCCTGGGCGCGGCCCGGCCGACCGGACCGGCCGGCTCGGCCTCGGCCGAGCGGCCGAACTGCCGCCGCCGCGGGGTTGAACCCGCGGCTTGAGAGAAACCGCGGCCCCGCGGGGGGCCGCCTGTCACGCGGACGCGGCCGGGCCGCCGCGTCCGTCCCGGTTCCGCGCGGCCGCGGAACCGGCTGCCGCCGCCGCCGCGGCTTCAGCCGCGGCGGAAGATTTCCACGGCGGCGCGCCTGGCGCCGCCGCGCCGGCGACCGGCGCCGCCGCCTCCTTCCGCGGGCCGCCGGAGATGCTCCGGTGGCCCGATTTCTTTCCCGTCTGCGCCGATGCTCCTCCCGGGGGACGATCTTCACTACGGAACCAACAAATTGCCCTTGCCGCACGGTTCGTCGTCGTCCGCCAAATCCGCACAAAAAGAGAAGATCGGCGGAGGGTTGCCGGGTCTTGTTCGTTAGACCCGCACCCTCCGCGTTAGTCATAATCCACGGGAGGAACAATAAAACAATCAACAACAATTTTAAATGTTAAAATTGTTCGAAGATCAAGTTCTTTACTTTAAAAGAAATAAAATCACGGGAAGGAAAATATTCCAATCAACCCTTACCTTGTCGTTGCCGAACGGGGGATCGTCGCGGAATTGCTCGTCGCGGAAGATGGAGATCGCCGCGTCGTCGCGGAATCGCTCGTCGCGTCGCCAATCTCCGGATCAAGATCAACGGATTTAATTAGTTTAAATCCGTTGATATTGAAATTAAAAAGGGAGAAGAAAAGATCCGATTCTCACCTTTGTTGCCGAACGAGGGTCGGCCGCGGAAGAAGAGGCGTTGCCGAAGAACGTCGCGGGTAGATCTCGTCGACGTCGCAGATCTTGGTGTGCGTCGTCGAATTCCGGTCGCCGGCGTTCTTCGCGTTCTTCGCGTTCTTCGCGTTCTTCGCGTTCTTCGCGGAGAGGGTGGAGGAACGAAGATTCTTTCAAATCCTTTCCAAGGATTTTTAGGTTGGTCTTATTTTATAAACATGCCAACACGAAACCGGTTAAGAAACGATCCATCAATTCGTTGAATTAATTCAACGAAAGAAACGACCCATTTAATTCACGAAGAAACAGTCCATTTAATTCACGAAATAAACCGCCCAATTAAATGGTCTGTTAAGAATTAAAGAAAACGCGTCGGTTGACTTTTCAGTTACTTTGACGGGTTTTCGCGGGTGCGTTACTTAGCGAAAGAAACGGCGGGGCTCGTGCGGGTCCCACCGCACAAATATCCTACCAAGGGGGTAGGATATTTCTGGATAGTATCCTATCCAGTTCAACTCAGTTCAAGCCGTCTTAAAGTGACTTCAAGTGGCTTCCAACCAGCTTAAGTGAAATAAAATAAAGTTGTCGCACAAACTTTATTTTATTTCTGACTTAAAGCCGCAAAATTTAAAAACCACGTCTGAGCAAACGCAACTCCGGAAGAGGCGTTTCTAAGCAAATACCGGCGCTGCGATTTCATCGGTGCCCTCAGAATTCGATTCCGGGCACCGGTTCAAAAGATAGAAAAACCCGCTCGTCCGTTCACTGAACGTACCCGAGCCAAACTTCGGAAATTGATTCCGGGCACACCGGGCCTCGGAATCAGGTGCCGTCTGAAGCTGCGCTCTTGTAAAATTCCAAAGAAAATTAAGAAAAAAATTTCCTTGAAATTTGCGGGTCTTTACATATATACATGTTTAAAATCTTATTTTATAACAAATACAAGTGATTTTACAAAATAACTCTTCCTTCTAAAGAAAATGGTTATTTCTCTCAAGAATTACTCACTAATTTTATTAGAGTATTCTTCTCCATCTAAAAAACTATGTTTAATCTTATTATTAATTGACATTTCCCTATTATATAACAATTTACCATATTTTATTGAATGGTTTATAAATGTTTTGACTAGGATGTATTGTCTTGATAGCATTCACCATATTTCTCTAAATAGTTTATGATTATGTTTACTGATTGGTGATATTGTTTACATTTAATATGATAGTTTCAATATGAATGTATATATTGATTATGTTTCACCCATTTCATATAATGAATTCATTAGACCTAGTAAGTTATGGGTGGGGCCCACTATAGCCTCTTGATGCATTGGTAAGTCTCATGAGACAAACTAGACCGGGTTTTTACCCACTTACGTATGGTGTCTTCATTGAAACCTTGATGGTATGTTTATGATTTTCGGTATTATGCATTCCCTCATTATGATACTAGTAAATTATATTCCATGTGATCATTAAATTAATAAAATATCCATGTTTAATTTTTATTCTGCTATGATTATTTATATGGCATTATTTATTTTATCTTTTATTCCTACTATATTATGCTCAAGATTATGTTTTAGTGGCATAAGTTATTCACATTTCCTTATTATTTATGATATATTTCAATGTATTTCTTACCCTTACTGATAACCTGATATAACCCTTTTTTTATGTTTTATTTTTCTCCAGGATGTGAAGATTTATATTATGAATGACATGTAGGGTTAATCTAGGATTTTATGGGTGTTTCTAATGGGGTTTCTTTATTGTATTTCATTTCAAGATGTAATGTAATAATTATGTTTGTATCTTATTTTCCAAGATAATAAAAATTTATTTCATTTGGGATACAATCACTTGATCATAATACCAATGTAATAAAGTAATGCACCAACTCTGGGCTATTGGGGTTTGTGTCCTTACAATTGGTATCAAAGTAAGTTTAGTAGAAACCTTGGAAACTAGATTAAAAAAATATATATTAGGAAGCATAACCCTAAGATAGACTTTGAAGATAAGAATAGAAGAATATACTATAATTTGGGTATGGTATAAATTATATGGGTATTTCTATAAATACATCCTTTTCTAGATACTACAAATGGACATGGTTCTAGCACAGATGCACCCGAAAGTAATAACTCCAACAAGGTGCATCAGGCCTAACTTATTATAACCTAGTACACAATAATGGGACTTACTATGCACCTGGTTTGACACTCCTAGGGGACATGCTTTGGATAACTCACATTTTCTTTAGAAACCATTATGAAGGATTTAAAAGAAAATATATACCCAAAGAAATCATGTTTATGGTTATGAGATTAGCTATGCATAAATATTCAATTTATGTTATATGTTTTTCTGGTTCTAAATTATTAATTATGATATGATTTAGTGTATTCCATTTTTATAAATTGATCCTAGTGGAAGGAATGGGAATATTATCAACACACTTATTCTATGCAAGGATTTCCCCCCTATGAAAGATAATAATGCTAAAACTGGAGTTACAACTAGATCTAAGAAAATTATAACTATATTGGTAAAATTGACTCAGGTTATGAGAAATAACCTTACTCTCATGGAGCATCTTGATCCACATCACGGTGTAACAATGTTATATCTCTTTATGTGTCAAAAACCTACATCATTCAATGGGACTAAAAACTCATTCATATATAAGAAATGGATAAGTTCCTTAGAGAAGACATTTATTTCTTTGGGAAGTAATGAAATTGAGAAGGTTATCATGGTAGTTTATCATATTTTGGGAGATAAGGATCAATGTTGGTCATTGATTCAAAAAATTGAGGAGGAGGAAGAAATAGAAAACATTCATTGGAAGGATTTTAAGGAAATTTTCTTATAGAAATATTTCCCTCATGAACAATGAGTGGATATGGAGAGACAATTCCTGAATTTAAGGTAAAAGAAGGATTATAATGTTTCTAAGTATGAAGACAACTTTATAAGGTTAGCAAGGCATTCTCTAGATTATGTACACAATCCAAAGAGAAACATTGATAGATTCTTTTATGGGTTAAAAACATTACTCTAAAAGGAACTGGTCTCCCAAACATTTTCATTATACGAAGATATAGTCTCATGTACTATCAATATTGATAAATAATTCTATTGGTCATATAACTTTAGAGGCAATCAAGAGAAGAAGAGGACTACTCAAAATTTTGGAAAAGTCTTCAGAAGGCTCTTGATACCGAGATTCGTTTGATAACCACATACCACCCTCAAATTGATGGAAAATTAGAAAGGACTATTCAAAATGTTAGAAGATGCGTTGAGGTCCTTCTTACTTGACTTTCAAGGTATGTTCAATCATTATTTTCCTTTGGTAGAATTTTTCTTCAGTAGAATTTTTCTATAACAATAGCTTCCATTAAACTATTCAAATGGCACCGTATGAAGAGTTATATGAAAAGAGATATCATACACAAACTTGTTGGGATGAGGTTTGTGAAAGGAATCTTATAGTCCCAAAACTTATGGAGGAAATAACAACAAAGGTAAATACTATTTAAACCCATATCAAAGTAGCTCAAAGTAGGAAAAAGAGTTATACTGACAACCAAATAAAATATTTGTAGTTTCAAGTGGGCGATCATGTCCTCTTTAAGGTATATCTTTGGAAGGGTGTTATAAGATTTGAAAAGAAAGGGAAACTAAGCCTGAGGTACATTGGTTATATTGAAATTTTGGATAAAATTGGAGTTTTGGATTATTGTTTAGTAATGCCACCAATACTTTCCAAAGTTCATGATGTGTTCAACATCTATTTGGTGAGAATGTAGATGATAAACCCAACTTATGTTATAACTTCTAAATAAATATAATTGGAACCAGATTTATCTTACTGTAAAGAGCCTATCTAGGTTTTAGACACTGGAGAACAAGTGTTGAGGAATAAAACAGCTAGGCTCGTAAATGTACTTTGAAAAAATCATAAAATTGAAGAGGTGACATGGGAACTAAATTAATTTATGAAGAATAACTACCCAAATCTTTTTATAACATGACATTCAGAAAATTTCAAGGATGAAATTTTTATACGCGGGGAAAATGTAACGACCCAAAATTTTATCAATGTATTTTTCCTTCTTATAATTATGTTATATATTATAAATCACATAAAACCACTTATAGAACACAATACAAACATTATAAAAAAATATTAAATGAAATAAAAAGTATTTTTAGAAATTAGAGAACCTATACAAAAGGAATAGTAACTTGACCCTTTGGAATAGTAATATTACCCTTATTAATAGTAATCTAACCAATAGAATATTAACTTCACATAGGAAATTATAAATAAAACTTGGGTATCTTATAAAATAAAATATGATATAATTATATTATAGTATAAATAATTGAATGTTTTAAAAATGATAAATTAAGTGTTAGTATTTTTGTAAAACATAAATGTCTATTTAAACTTTTATAATTAATATAATGATTTTAAAGAGAATTTATTTTAGTAAAATAGAATCATAAATTAATATTTTTTTTCCAATGATTGTAATATAATTTTATGATATCTTAATATATTTTTTAAAGTGTAATAAAATTAGTTATAATTTTAAACTTAGTATTTTTTGAATAAATGATGATTTTATTTAAAAATTAAATTTCCCATATTTAGAAAATTATTATTTTTTAAAATGGTGTTATTTTTTTTAATCCTACACATTGAAAAATGGTTAGGGTTATTTTTTTTAGGTTTTTCTAAAATAGTTGAATTTTTAGTAAATAGTAAAATACGGTAATTTACGGTACATATAAATTATAAGATAAATATACTATTTATTGATTCATGGATGATATAAGAACCATTCGTCAGAAATAAAATGAAATATTAACTATATTTAGTCACAATAATAATCACTATTCATGGTCTTAATCTAAATAGTAAACTAATGAATAAAATAATCAAGAAACCACCCCTCTCCTCCACTATAAATCCACCCCTCACCACCTCTTATCCTCAAACCTCTAACCCTTGAAGCACGTAAAAATTCTACCAAAATAATCTTTCCCAGTCTACCCCCACATAAATTAGCCTTTGGTCTCAACAAAAGACCAAATCCAATTTCCCTAAGGAAGTTCTCATGGGAGAGAATTCAAGAGGTAAATACGCCTTCTTTTTATTTTAATTTCATTCAAATTTCCTTTATTATCTACCCCTCACCTACCATTATCCAAGGGAATTGATAAAATCAGTATCATTTATATACTTAAATGATATCATGTTAATGGAAGATCCATCATCTCACTCCTTCCTCTCTCTCTCTTACTCTAAATAAATGAAAACATTATCCGTGATGTGTTAATTTACCAACATCATGGATGATACATTTTAATTTTAAAATACCACCTTCAATGATGGTCATAAGACCATTATTATGGTTAAAAAATACTATAATATATGTATTACAACTCATTTAATGTTTTATAACTAGTATATATACATAATATTAATTCAAAAGACAAAACTAGTATGTGATGATCGAAAAACCGCCAAAATAATCTAAACGATTATCACTGACATCTTATCTAATAATTCATCCTCAACGTATATAACCAAATGAATTATATAACCATTTTATATTATGGATATTAATTAATAACATATAAATTCAATTCTGGATAACTATTCCCATCTTACATGGTCTTTCGTACATGTACACAAGTAAACCAATCAGGAAAACCAAGGACATAAACACCCCCGAACAACGGAATTGAATCTTATAACTCATCAAAAAGGCCACAAATTAATTTAATAAAATTATAATAAAACAAATAAATTTTGAATAGGTTTTTAATTAAATCATTAATGAATCTAATTTCATATTCTAGGACATTAAGTGCAAGTATAGAACACTTTCATACATAAGGTAATGGTTTCTCCCCGAACCTCCATTTTTCATTCTGGTTATGCTTTATCTCTCATTACCATAATATAATTCTCAATTATTATTATATAATCCTCCTAAGTTATTTTCTAGTGTTCCATATATATTTAACTAGCTCAATAATTCTTTATTTAATGGGGTAACACATGTTTTATAAAGTTCTCTTTTCAATTCCTCCCAATAAGCAAGTCCTGTTAAAGGGAACTTCCTAATTTTATACATATTTTCAAGCATACTCTATATTATGTTTTAAGAAAATATTATTTTTAGCAAATCACTCAATTAATAATGAAAAAATATCTTAGTTCATTGTTTTTATGAAAACAATTATTCCCTTTTCCATTTTAAAGACTCATTTATATTTTCCCTTAAACCGAACTGAAGTAGATTATTTCTAAAGTTTCTTAGACACTCTTACACATATTCACTTAAGATTACAAATTTCAGTATGAATATCCTTTTAATATAATTTCATTATCTTTTATTTTCTTTGATATACATGTTTACAATCTGATTTTATGACAAATATAATTGATTTTCCAAAAGAACTCTTCCTTCCAAAGAAAAAGGTAATTTCACTTAATAATCACTCAATGATTTTATTAGAGTATTATTATCCATCTCAAAAAATATTTTTAATGTTATTACTAATTTATATTTACCTATTATGTTACCATTTAACATATTTTATTGAATGTTTTATAAATTTTTGGACTGGGATGTACTGTCTTGATACCATTCTCTATATTTCTCTAGATAGTTTATGATTATGTTTACTGATTAGGGATATTGTTTACATTTCATATACTAGTTTCAATATGAATGTATATGTTTATTATGGTTTACCCCTTTCATATGAGGAATTAATTGGCCTTATTAAGTGATAGGTTAGGCCTTCTATATCCCCTTGATGCATTGGTAGGTCTCATGAGGCAAACTAGACTAGATTTTACCCACTTATATATGATGACTTAGGCGAAGCCTTGGTGGTGTGTTTTTGATGTATAACATTATGAATAACCCCATTATAAAACTATTAATTGATATTCCATGTGATCATTCAACTAGTATAATATCCATGGTTAAGTTTCATTCTCTTATGATTATTTATATGGTATTATTTATTCATTATTTATTCTTTCCATATTATGCTCAAGATTATGTTTTAGTGGCATGATTTATTCACATTTCCTTTTTATTTATGATAGATTCCACTGTATTTATTACCCTTACAAATAAATTGAGTTCACCCCTTTATTATTTTTTGTTTTTCCCCAAGATGCGAATATGTATATTATGAATGATATGCAGGGTCAATCTAGGAGTTTATGAGTGTTTCTAATGGGGTTTCTATATTGTATTTCATTTCATGATGAAATGTAACAATTATATTTGTATATGTTTTTCCATGATAATAATTTTTTTTATATTTTTGTATATTATAACTTTCTCATTGTACCAATTTAATAAAGTAAGGTACCGACTCTGAGCTACTAGGGTTGGGGCCCTTACAGAAAATTACCGATTTTTTAAATATTGTCATTTTTTTATTAAATCAAGTAATTTAAAAGCTAAATTATATTTTGGATTTAGTTTTAAATTTATATATGAACCATGTTATCTATAATAATGTAATTAATTTCTTTTTAATCATAAATTTTCTTGATTCTAGCATAAGTTATTTTTATGCTTAAAAAACATGGTTTTTTTGCAAACTGTTTTTAAGTGCATCAAGTTTATACATTTTAATTAATTAAAATAACCCCTAGTAAGGAAATATTTAAATAAAAATTATATATTATAAATCCATTTATATTAATTTAAATTAATATAATTATTATTTATAGTCATCAAGTTAATATAAGATCATCTATTACTTGAAAAATATATTTCTTGAAAAACTGTTTTTTGACATGTTTACTGGTTTTATTTTAAATTGAATTCATAAAATTATATTATCTGAATTTGATAAAATGGATTCTATATTTGGAATCAAAATAATAAATATTAGGTAATAAGGATAAATTAATTTTTTTTCATAATGAATAGTAAAAACTATTAAAAAAATAGTTACCGTGATGAAAAATTAAAATGGTAAATAGTGAGTAACTTTATAGATAAATATATTAACATGTTTAAAAAATGATTATTTTTTAATTTTGGAGGTTTTTATCAACCATATAATACCTTCACTCATTATTTATAAATTTTGGAGGCTCATTTCTTGCGAGCGACTTCCCATTATTGAATACATTTGGGTATTTACAAAAATGTCATTCCTCCTTAATTATAAAAGGAAACACTCTCTACTCACTTATTAAAACCTATCAATCCATATGGATCAAAATAACTCTGATAAATATCTCCCCAAAATTCTTATCTAAATTATATATCTTTTTTTGGACCCAAAATACCACCCATGGGGTACTTAATAAGAGATTCAAAAGAGGTTTGTCTAATTGAAGGTAATCGTCTTCAATGAGCTCATTCTTTTTACTTATTCTTTTTTAACATTAAATTATCTATCAATATTATAATATAATAACACTGATATATCATATATACTTAGATATTATTATTTTAATGGAATAATATTTATCCATCTCCTTTTCCATCAAATGGGAAATGAAACCATCATTCGTGTGTACGACGAACTACCACGTCGCAGACCGATGAAATTTGTTTTCCACCATTTCCTATCATAGTTATTCATGATGATGGATTTAATATTTATATATAATAATAAATAAATATTAATAATTATATAAACTTAAAATATCATATACTTTATTATCTTACTATCTATTGAAAAATGATAACATCGTTTGTGTGTATAAAGGATTACTACCACATGAAATGACATGATTCATTTTTTTATTACCACATCACATGGATTATATATGTAAGTGTATTTAAATAAATATTATTATATTTATCATATTATTATATTTATGTAAATATAAAATAACACTTACCTTATTTCCATCATTATCATTGAAAATTGGAAATGTTACGCTTGCGTACGTACGACCTACCGTCTCCATCATTATAACATAGTTTATTTTTCATAACCATAATTCATGGTTATTTTTTAAATTATAATTTTTATATATAAATTATAATTATTTCATGATTATTATTATGTATATTATGTAATAATGGTTCCTTTGACCATAGTCAATACACTGATGCTGTTTTGAAATTATGAACCAAGGTTCCTCAAAACACCTGACATAGAAATAACATATTATGTAATTAAACACATCATTAAAATAAATGAAGTAAATGTTTTAAGTATAAGGTATTAAACCTAGAAAAGTTTATTAATAAATCAAATTGTTAATGTAAGTTTATAATATAGGATATAAAATACATACATGACAAAGCCTGGACTCTAGGTAAGGGTTTTTCCTCAAAACTTCCTTCTTTAATACAAATGTTTTTTTATCCATCCAATTTATTTTAAATGGTGTATATAATACCCCTTTATATATTATATAATGAATTATTAAAATTTCATGATATTTTAATTTTCAATTCATTTACTTCATTCATGATAGTTATGATTTAAAAGTTACCAAAGCAGTAAGGGTTTATGTTTCAATCTCATTTTAATTGGGATTGTTTATGCTTGAATTTCCATTATAGAAAATTATTTGATATATTTCTAATAAAACCATTTAACTTTATTATACTATGGTTATTGATGAAATTTTAAATTAATAGTACCATTTTATTCTCTTTAATACTTAAAATGATTGGTAATTTTTTTTAAGAAAAGATAACTGTTTTTCTCTCTTCAGTCAAAAATCTTTTTTCTTACATATCCTTTATAAAAATATTTTCAAGAATATTTTTAACATTCTAAAAAAGATATATTAAATAAAATTTTACCCATTTTTTAATTTCTAAAAAATGGTTTTAACGGATTCTTCTTGTCATTTTCTGAATGAGGCACTTTTTAACATTTTTAAAACATTGCGAAAGGATTTTTTTCAACTTATATAGAATGTACAAAATTAACCTATATTATTAACAATAAAATATCTAAAGAATAATTTATATTTTTATATGTTTATTTTTAAATATTTTTTTGGATAATATTTTCACAATTTTTTAGATTTTGAAGAAGTGATTTCAAAGTGAAAAGGGTATTTTTCTAAATAAATATTCCATGTAATCTTTTGAAGTAATTTTCCTCAATGGAGAAAAACTTTTATGTTATATATTGATTCTAAATTATGTTTAGATGTCTCCACCATATGTACCTATCTTATTAACACTTAATTTTATGGGGTAATACATGCCTTATGTTCATTTCTCAAATGCCTTCATTATGAACTTTCTTTTGATTATGATATGAGATAAGATTATGAAACCCATTTCTTTATATGGGTAATTATTATGTTTATGAATTATGATTGATTTAATTTTTATGGTATACATAATCATGAAAATGTTATGATGGGTGCACCCAGATAGTGATCTAATGCATTGGGTGATTTTTTTTTAATTTCACAATTCATTATGTATGGGATTAGAGAGTAAACACAATATATTATGAGACTTTTTCCACCATATGATATTGTCTAGACAACTAACCTTTAATTATATATATGTAATGTTATATGGTTCTATCACATTTTCTATGATTCAATGATATTATGATACCGTGTTATTTATGTTATGATCCCATGTTATTACTCTTTAGCCTTATCTTTTATGATATCATGTCATTCCTTGAACTCGCAAGTTATGCTTCCTTATAATTTTTATTCCCTTACGGGGATTTTTTTAGCTCACCCCTTTTGTCTATGTATTCCCCAGTTATCCCATGTCGTTTTAGGAGCTCAAAAGGATTTATTATATCATTATAGAGAATAAAATAAAGCTGTTTTATATTAGTCTCACTTTGATGTATTGGGAACCTAGTTATCCAAAGACACTGGGTCTCATGATCTTTGGGTTATAATTACTAGATATATATATAAAAAATCCTTGAATTATATGCATAAACTGTTTAGTTCACTATATTTTGTATCAAAGAAAAGTCTATTTATTTTTAGGGATTAAGATTAGAAAACACTAGTGAAATCATTAGTGATAAGACCAAACATAGTAAAACATCCCTAAATTTTGGAAAATTATAGAGTAAGTATTTTCCAAGAAAATATACTATAAGTGGATGCGGCTCTAGAATAGTTTTTCCTAACAGTAATAATCCTAAAAGGGGGAATTTATTTAGACATGATTATCATCTGGTGCATGAAAATGGGCCTTGTTGCACACTGAGTTTGTCACTCTCAAGGGATATGATTTGGAAATTCACAAAACTCTTTATAAACCATTATGAAGGACTTGAAAAAATGGTTATATTAGAAAACCTAATTGGAAACATTACCATTGATAACTAATATTAAAACCTAGAGACTCATAATCCAATATATACTTATCATTTATAAGTTATTCCTTATAAGTTTTTAAGTTTCCTTTTTTAATGTATTCTCACCTTGTGTTTTTCATTTTAGTTAATGGATGGAAATATAATAAAGGATTACAAAAACCACTATGATTAGAAATGTAATGATTTCCCCAATTATATTTACAACCAAATAGTAATGGCAGTTATACATATTTTTATCATGATAAATGAGCCATATAAAATTATAATTAATAACTGGAACATATTTGAATTTCCAAACACATCCATGAAGAGAAAAATTATGTCTCATGAAACTTTAAGTGTTAAATATGTTAAAGAAAATAAGATTCAATTTCATATATTTAAAAAATATGGGAATAACCGCACTGGAAAATTCCTTGAAGGAATGAGAAGATAATTTAAGTATGGAAAATTTAGACACAAATTATCTAATTGAAAAATAAAAATAAATAGTCTAGTTAAAAATATTTAGGTAAAAAATTTTTAACATAAGGCACCACTAACAATTTAATGTCATTGATGTGGGGAGTTTGGTCATTATTGGAGTTAATTCCCTAATCTATTTATTAATTCCTAAGGGCCTATGTTATGAAAATAATTAAAATGGAATTATTAAAGTGTTTAGGTGTTGTAACTCTAGAATCATGTTGTTAAAGTATTTATATCAATAGTATTTTTCTTATAAGAATTGTGAAATTATAAGGGTTGTTCTATGACAATTTTAATTTAAGGATTTTCAAGTATATATTGAGTAGTATTGACAACATATAAAATTGATTTAATGTTAATGTGATATTTTATATAAGAACACATGATTGAGGAAAATATTATATTTGAAATGTTCTTGATGTTTGGGTTATTTATGATATAGAGTTATTTGTTTATGAAATGATTTAAGTTAAACCTTGGATTTGGAAATTAATATAAGGTTTGTACATTTTGTATGTTGTATTAAATTATGGTAACCATTTAAATTTTGGTTAATATTTTAATATAGTAGGAATATATTATTATCCTTTTATAGATTATGTGATCTATTATAAGTTTATTTTAGTGTTTTAGGCATGAAAAATTCATTATGAATACTCACCGTTTGGAGAAATAGATGAGATTGTGGTAAAAAATGATTAAAGAATGAAACTATTATTTTTAAATTAAATATATTTCCTTATGTTCATATCTTATATGGTAAAGGGATCCCTAAACTTTAGGAAAAGAATCACGAAATAAATTTTTTAATCATTTTTGATAAATCGATAGTCTCTTCTCTCTAAAAAAAGAAGTATGATGTTCTACCCTAAATGTATCTTCTTTAAAAATATATGTTTTTACTTCCCTTGAATTTTCTCCTATTTCTATACCTATTTATGAGACAACCTTCATATTTTCTTTTCCCTCATTTTAAGAGAATGTTTTATTAACTTTTTTATGATGTGGGTTTTCCACAAAGGAATTTTCGAATGTCAAACCTTTGATATACGAGTAAAGTTCAAACTGTCAAGAAAAAATTTATTTAAGGTGTTATAATGTTATATCATGATATTTAAAAATACCACTATGTTCAATAGCATATACAACACGCAACACTGATATTAAAATAACCACGATATACTATTAAAATATTATTATTTAAACATAATTGTTATAACCTAGACATTAAATTAGAGGAAATGAATAGTATTAAATACTTTATGAAATATATTTAACAGTCCTAATAGATGTAAATTTATTGATAAATTCCTATTAAATAAGCACTCGATTTTTAATGAAGTCATTTTTTCTTTAAAAACATGTTTTCTTCAAAAATGATTTTTATTTATTTTTGTGAGAAAATGTTATAATTAATTTATGGAACTTTTAGAAATTTTATTTTATAATTTTTTTTTTTGAAATATTCAAACCAAAATTAACTTAGGGTGAAATTTTGGGACTTTTCTGAAATGTTTAATTTTTCAGTGAATAATGAAAATTAACAATTTTTCAAATAGTGGAATTTATTTTCATTAAATCAAGTAATTTAAAAGTTACATTGTATTTTGTTTTTGGTATTAAAGTGATATATTAACCATTTTATTTTTAATAACATATTTAATTTATTTTTAATCATCAATTTTCTTGATTTTGGCATAAGTTATTTTTATGCTTAAAAATACGGTTTTCTGCAAACTATTTTTAAGTGCATGAAGTTTATCAATTTTAATTAATTAAAATAACCCATAGTAAGGAAAGATTCAAATTAAATTAAAATAGTATATATATATATATATTAATTTAAATTCATATAATGATGATTTCTTGTCATAGAGTTGATATAAGATCATCTATTTCTTGAAAAATCAATTTCTTGAAAAATCATTTTTAACACGGTTTATGGGTTTCATTTTAAATTTAGTCTTTTTGATTATATTATTTGAATTTGATAAAATATATTAAATAGTTTTAATCTGAATAATTAATATTCGTTAATAAGGTAAACTTATTTTTTGGTCATAATGAATAGTAAAAATGGTAAAAAACTAGCTGTCATAGTGAAAATTTAAAATGGTAAAAAGTGATTAACCTTAGAGTTAATGTGAATAAAATTTTTATAACATGTTTATTTTTAAATTTTTGAGGTTTATATTGACCATATCACCCCACCAATCAAATATTTATCAATTTTTGAGTCACTTATCTTGAGATTGACTTCCCATTATTGAATAATTTTGGGTATTTACAAAAATTCTACTCCTCCTCAATTATAAAAGGGAACCCACTCTTATCACTTATTCACACCTATTAATCAATTTTCTAGTAAAAATCATGAAAATATATCTCTTTAAAAACCTTATACATATTATAAAGCTTTTGGACTTTCTGAAATACCAATTTTATCATAATTAATAAGAGATCCAAAGGATGTTCTTCTAAGAGAAGGTAATCGTCTTTGTTGAGCTCCTTCCTTTTTACTTATTATTTTTCCACCTTAAAGTATGTATTAAAAATTATAATATAATAACACCATTATATTATATATACTTATATTTTATTATGTTAATTTTTTAATATTGATCCACATCCTATTCCATCAAATGGGAAACACAACCATTATTCGTGTGTATGGAGGACTACCGCTTCACAAACCGAGGTAATTCGTTTTCCATAATCTCCTCTCATATATAGTAATGATGATGGATTTAGTATTTTTATATTATGTTCATGACATATTAATAATTTTTTAAAATTAATATATAATATACTTTCTTACCTTAGCATCTATGGAAAATTGGTAACAACATTCATGTGTACGGTGGACTACCACCTCGTGAAATGATGTAATGAATTTTTTCATCATAGTGTCACATGGATGGTATATGTAAGTGTATTTAAAGAAATAATATAATATTTATGATATTATTATCATTATTTAAGGATAAAATAACACCAAAATTCTTTCCATCATGATCATTGAAAAATGGAAATGTTATATAGGCGTACGTAAAGACTACTATCTCCATGATTGTAACTTAATTCATTTTTTGTAACCACGATTCATGGTTATTTTAAAAAATATAATTTATATATACAAAGAATATATATTAATTATTATTCAATATATTATGGAATATTTGCCTATTTGACCATGTTCAACAGACCAATGTTGTTTTGAAATTATGAATATAGGGCCCTCAAAACACCCAATATGGACATAACTGATTATGTAATTAAAAACATCATTAAAATAAATGAAGTAAATGGTTTAAGTATAATGGAATAAACCTATAAAATTATATTAAGAAAAAAAAATTGACATAATTTTATTATATAGGATATAAAATACATACAATACAAAGTATGGACTCGAGGTAAGAGTTTTATCTCAAAACTTCCTTCTTTGAGAAAAATGTTCTTTTATGCTCCTAATTTATTTTAAAATGAGTATATACTACCCATTTAAATATTATATCATGAATCCTTTATAATTAATGATATCTTAAGTTATAATTCGTATACTTAATTAAGGGGACTTATGATTCAAAATTTACCGAAGTGGTAAGGGTTTATGTTTCAATCTCATTTTAATCAGGATTATTTATGCTTGAATTTCCATTATAGGAAATTATTTGATAATTTTATAATAAATTCATTTAATTTTATTATCCTATGTCTATTCATGAAAATTTCAAGTAATATTACCATTTTCATCTCTTTGGAACTTAAAATTTTTGAGAAATTGTTTTTAAGAAAAGTTGACTTCATTTATCTCTTCGGTTGAAAATACTTTTTCTTCAATATCCATGTTTTATAAATCTATTTTCAAGAATATTTTTAAAATTATAAAAAAAATATTTATTAAATAAATTTTTACCCAAGTTTTAATGTTTACACAATGGTTTTAAAGTAATCTTCTTTTTGTTTTCTAAACAAAGAACTTTTTTAAACTTTTTATAATAGTGTGAAGGCAATGTTTTTTTAACTTATACAACATTTACAGAATTATAAATTTTCATGACTAATAAATTATTTAAGGATTACTTTATAATTTTACATTGTTCTTTTTAAATAATTTTTTTCTATAATTTTTTTGTCAATTTCTAGATTTTGAATAAGTGATTTCAAAAAGAAAATGGTATTTTTCTCAAGAAATATTTCATGTAATATTTTAAAGACATTTTTATCAACGAAGAAAACCTTTTATGTTATGGATTGATTATAAATTATGTATATATGTCCCTCACATATATTTTTAGATTAGTTTCCCTTAAATTTGTGGGGTAATACATTCCTTATGTTCATCTCTCAATTTACTTCATTACAAAATTTCTTTTGATCATAATATGAGACAATATTTTGCAACCCATTCCTTTCCATGGGTATTTATTATGTTTATTCATCATGATTGATTTCCTTTTGTGGCATGCATAATATTTAATGTGTTATGATGGTTGAAACAAAATAGAACTCCAATGCATTGGATAATGTTTTTAGTCTAATGAGACATCATTTATGGTATTAGGGAGTAAACCTAATCTATTATGGGACTTTTTACACCATGTGATATTGTCTAGGTAGTTAGACCTGACTCTTGTTTATGTCATGTTATATGTTTCTACCACATTTCCTATCATTCTACGATCTTATGGTACTATGTTATTTATTTTATGGTCCCATATGATTACTTTTGAGTGTTCTATTTTATGATATCATGTTATACATTAACTCAAAAGTTATGATTCCTTATCATGTTTATTCCCTTACTAGGATTTTCTTATCTCCCCCCTTTTGTTTATGTATTTCCCAGGTTATCCCAATCATTTTTAGAATCTTGAAATGATTTAGGAGATCATTATGGAGAATAAAATAAATAAGCTTTATTTTAGTCTCACTTTGATGTATTATGAACCTAGTAATCTAAAGAAACTAGGACTCATGATATTTTGGTTGTAATTATTTTATTTTTATGTTAAAAATAATAGAATAATATGTGTAAAAGTTTCAGTCACTATATATACTATTTTTTCTTTAAAAGAAATTTTAATCAAATGATACCATGGTTGTAAGGGTTATTTGTCTCTATTTTCAATTCCACGAGACATGTTGGATATTGTGCACTATATTTTATTTCATATGGTTTATTCACTACACTATTTCAATCAATTTTAATTAATATCTTTTATTTCATGATATATGAATGTTTATTTCATTTTATCTCTCTTATTTTATTTTGATTCTTATGTTACCATTACTGTAAAGGTGTTTCTTAACTCAATACCCTTTCGTTGAGTTATAACACTTATTCTTGAACTTCATTGTTACAATATTTATTTCTTCCACCTTGAGATTTTATTTCATTACATAATCTATTCATATATAGAGGAAAAATAAATTTCAATAAATCTTTTACCTTTATGAATTTCTTTATCAAAAATTATATCATTGTTAAGAATAACTCACATCCTCTTTAATGATGGTTTCTATTCTATGTACATATTTTCCCCTTATCTCTAATGTTATCATTTATATTTGGAAACCTAACTATGTGTTATATTATGTGAAATTATTCTTTCCCTAATTTTATTTTTAAATTTTATTTTTTATCCCTTTTTATGATATAGGTTTTCAAAAAAGGAATTTTAAAATATTCAAAAAGTTTTCCTTTTATGATAATATGTTTTATCTTATAATACACATTTACTTTAAAAAAAACTATATAATTTTTAAGGATTCGTTATTTAAGATCATTTCTAAAACTAATTTTTTTTAAAAAAATTCACTTGACATTTTTTAAAATGAATTTCTTAGGTGAATTATAACTTCTTATTTTACGAGTTTAGTAATAAAATTCTTTAAAAACACTTTTAGGTTTATTTCACCATTTGATAATTCTTATTTATGAATCTTATGTCACTTGTTTAAAAATATTCTTCCAAATTATTTTAAATATGATTTATTTTTTTAAAAAATAAAAATATTATTATATTTTCTAAAAGTAAAAGTTTGATTTTAAAAAGGAAATATTAATTTTGAAAGAGATTTTAATGGATTGTGTTTTTATTAAATAATTATATAGTTCTTCTATATATTTCCAAAGAAAAATTCATAAAGCACATTTCTATTATAAAATTTATAATCTAAAATCCTTTTTTTGTTTTAAAGGATAATTCTTATTAATAACAAAATAATTCACTTTTAAGAAAACATTTTTAAGGGGTTTATTTATTATCATTTTTCATGTAATTTATCCAATGATATTAAAATTTTATCTTTGATCTATGTTAATATACTTTTATGTTCCCTATATTTCACTAAGGGATATGTTCTTATGATATCATCCACCTTCTTTATCAGGGTGGATTATGAAATACACTATTGATGTTTTCATGAAACTTGTCTCTTTTCCATGGATTAATTAAATTATGTTTCTTGTATGAATAATTTCATTTTACAATTTAACATATATGTATGGATGATTATTATGTGATGGGTGGGTCCTATATAACCCTCCAATGCATTAGTTAAACCTTTATATCTCATGAGATAATGGAAAATGTGCTATTATTCTTAAACCACTAAGAGAAATAGGTGAGTAAAGCCTAATCCACCAAGGAAAATAGGTGAGTGAAGATTGATCCACCAAGGGAAATTGCGATTTATGTTTGATCCACTATAGAAAATAGGTAGTGATGTATGATCCACTGTGTTATGATTCCTATACTTATGTTTGCGCAACATTATTATCTTTTCTCGTGTACTCATGTTATGATTTATCTTATATTATGATTTATATTTTATCTGGGTATATTTTTCTACTATCATGTTTGTAGATCTTAAATACTATCTCCTAAACACAATATTATATTTTTCTCACTTATGATCATCATTTATTATCTCTTATGTTTACCTTACTCAGTTTTTTATCTCACCCTTTATTATATTTTCATTCCCCAGGTTAAGAAAGTGAGTATAGTTTACAAGAAGTCTAGAAGGGATTCTAGTGTGAATCAATAATGTAGAAATTCCCAAAAGTGTCATAAAATAAGTTTCCAATGAATCTGATCCTCAAATAAACTAAACCTTATATTCTTGGGATTTTGTGATTATTTGTGATATGTATTGATTAACATATGGAAATTATTTCAAATAAATATAGGTTTATCTATATTTGAATCAAATACAATATTTAAAGAAAGTGTTTTTAGAACTAGACCAAGGAGTTTGGGTCTAGGTATCCACAACTGGTATTAGAGTAGGTTTTAGTTATTTTGGGGGATTATTTTAGTTATTTTTTGGAATTATAATGACCTAAATTTAGTGAAAACTCTAGGTATGAGTCTAAGTATAGGATAACATCTCAAGGTTTTGATAAAGTAGAGAGTATGTGGTTCTACTAGAAATCACAACATTGTTTGGATACTAGAAATTGAATGTGGTTGTGACACAGATGTATCTAGGGGTAATCATCCTGAAGAAGGTTATTTAATTTTCAACTCGGTCTTCACTTGGTGCATGATGATCGGTCCTAAGACTGCACACCTAGTTAGACACTCTTAGAGGATATATTTGATTAATTTAAATTATACTTATGAACCATTATAAGGGATATAAATATATTTAGGTTAAAGAATCTATGGGTAACCTAATTTTAACCAAGAGTGTTATAGGATGAACCAAGTATGACATAGTATAAATTAAAGTATCATTGGTTGAAATAAAGGTGTCATCAGAGAAGACATATTAGGATTGAGTTTCTATATTAATATGATTATTTACTATGATTCTATTTCATGATGTCATAATCATTTTGGTTTTAATATTTTGTTGGAAATGGGATCTTGAAAATGATTCTATGGAATACATGTCACTATAAATTCTTGATACTTAGTGGTATAGGGATATTGGGAATAAATAGTTGAAAATATTAATATATGCCTATTATGAAGGAAAATATGAGTTCACTAGTTGTACCAAGGATAGTGAGGATGAAACCTCATTGGAAATTAAATTTGGAGTTATGAAAATCTTATGGACACCCCTAAATATTTGATATTTATGGATAACTAAAATGTTGAGGATGCAATTTTTTTAAGGGGGAATATAACAACCTGGTATTTCTCTATGTATTTTCCTTAAATAAATATTATATTAATAGTTTTTTCTACATGAGACACAAAACTAAAATGATTAATGAAATATTAGATAAATATTATTAAAGAAAATTATAATAATAATAAAACCACTAGTAAATAAAAATATAGTAATTAATAAAAATTTAATATGTTTAGAAGATAAATAATTAATATGAAAAATGATTGTTCTTTCTCAAATAATTTTTTAAAGTGTTAATACATTAAATCAACCAATTTTAAATTATTATTATGGTAATATATAATATTAAAATATATGAACTAATATATTAACATTATTTAAATTATAAATTTGTACGGAATAATATCAAGAACATATATTGTTCAAAAAGGATATTTTTTAATAAAATCATTTTTATTTATATTTTATATTTTCCTTTTAATTTTTTTTTAAAAATTTAAAATTTAAAATAGATAAAAATAATATTAGTTTCTAATTTTAATTTCAAAATTATATTAGTATAGTTTTTTTTTCAATTTTTCTATAACAATTGATTTTTATTGAATAACGAAAAATATAGTTTTTTACTAAAACCATAGCATTTATGACCCTATCAAGAAGTAGGTATGATTTAAAAACTTATAAAATATTTTTAATTAAAAATATATATCTAATTTTTAAAACTATACATTTCTAAATTTAATTATTAATTTAAAAACTAATTTTTAACATTTTATGAACTTAAGTAACATTTTCCAATAAAAGAAATGGTTTTGGATATTTTATTTTAATTAAATATTATTTTGGTAAAATTTGGTGTTGGATTCCTTTTAAATCTACATAAATATTTTTTTTATAATAAACTAATTTATATCATAAAAAAAACATTGATAATTTTATCCTATATATAAACTTTAAGCATAAAAATATACTTTTTCTAAAATTGAGTTTTTATGGGATGATATCACTAATGTTAAAATTAATTTTTCTTATATATATAAATATTATTTGATAAAAAATATTTAATATTTGGATTCATTAGATATAAATTATGTGATATTTTCTATTTTATTTTTAGGCATTAAAATTAAATATTTAGTTAAAAAATAGTTACTGCTGGAAAACCCAAAAGGGTAAAAAGGGTAAGAAAAAAAGATAAAAGGCCTAACATGTTAAAAAAATGTTTCAAATTTATAGTTTTATGTTTTTATTGACCAAAAATTATCTCCAATTCATTATCTTTTATTTTTGGTTTCTTCATGGCATGTAAAACACGTGCTCTCTTTATATTAAAATGAAATATTTACAAAAATATTATTCTCACCACTTATAAATGGGGTATCACCGCCCTTTCAATACCACTCCCAAGATTCTATTTCATCTTAAAAATTAGCCCTTTTTTTCTTCCCTTAGAATCATATTTCACTTACTTAAGCCTATAGACACAATAATTTTCCCTAATTCCTCCCTTTTCAAGGAATCCTTTAAGGGAATCTCAAAGTTCTCAATATAAGTACCAACTATCCCTAACATTGTTTATTTTCTATATTTACCTTTGAAATATATTTTCTCAATATTATATTATGACATAAGTATTTATAGTATACTTATTTTTTAAACTATTATTGTAATAACCATTAATCGCTCTTCCCTTTTACCCTTTAGGAAAACGAAAATGACATTTGTGTGGATGTACGGACTACCACACCCATGAAAGTGGCATATTTTGTTTTTCACTATATTTTATTATTTATCATAATAATATATTAAAGTATGGTTATACACCTTAATAAAATATAAATAATATCATTACGATTATTTAATAAGGATATTATTCCAAAAGGATCATTTCCTTCACCAAACTCACTCATCCATTATATCATGTTCTTATTTGGGTATGTTTGACCACCTACTTGAACAATGCTATAAAAAAATATCATGAATGACTATGAGAAATTTATTATTGATAATATATGAGAAAACAAGAAAATAATTATTTTATACTTTTTAATGAATGGTTCTATTAATATTAAACTCATTAATTAATTTACATACATTCATTCATTCAAAATCACCGTAACATGCTCATTATTGATTTCATACTCAAGGATTATAACTATAAATTAAAAAGAATTAAATTATTATACTATAAATAATTATAAATAATAAATTCCAATAACTTCTATTATCTAGGAATGACGAAATTTTGGTGAAGAATGAATAATAACGTCGCTATTACGAAACTAGTTCAAAACAATCAAGATTACTCACACTAAATATTGAAAATGGATGATAACTAACTAAAATACATGTAGATAATAATTATAAATTAAGTTTATAAAAAATTATATATATTAATAAGGTTATTTTTTATTTTATGAATATATTTATTATTTTTATATAGGAGATTCAATCACTTTAGTGGAAGTCATGAAATAAGGTAATGATTTTTCCATCTAAATTTTAATTCATTGATATGTGATGTGTATTCAACACTTGTTTCAATTGTTTGGTGTATAAATTGGACATGTATTTATTTTATAATAAATTTTAATAAAATTTAAGGGATTTACAAATCTATCTCATGTTTTACCCTCTACGTATTTCTGACTCGAACGATTATGGCATTGTAAGGGGTTCTTTGTCTCAAATTTAATTTCTTGAGACATATTTCATATTGTGCACCATGATATCTTTGATATGTTTTGATTACTACCTAATATATTTATTTTAGCATATTGATGTAATTCATGTGGTTTGAAGATCTATATCGTGTTTTTTATTTAAATGGATTTTGACTCAAAGGATACCAAGGTTGTAAGGGTTATTAATTTCTATTTTCAATTACATGAGATATGTTTGATATTACACATCATTTATTATTTTATATGGTGTATTAAATTACCTATTTAATTTAATTATAATGAATATATTTCATTTATTAATATTTTAATTTCTATTTTATGGTATCACTCTTATGTTTTTTATTCTTATGTTACCATTACTGTAAGGGTGTTTTTTTAACTGAATACCCTTTTTTTGAGTTATAACTCTTATTCTTGAACTTATTTATTCCAAGATCTATTTCTTACACCCTAATATTTTATTTTATTATATACTCTCTTCCTCTATGGATTAAAATTACATTTAATAAAATAACATTTCTTAATGAATTTGATTCAAAAAAAGTATAACATTGTTGAAAATAATTCCAATCCTCTTTAATAATGGTTTCTCATCCATATCCATATTTTCCCCTTTCTATTAATTTTATCCATTATATTTGGAAATCTAATTATGTGTTATCTCATGTGACCTTTATATTTCTCTTCTCTTATTTTCAAATGTAAGTTTTATTAACCCTTTTTATGATGTGTGATTTCAACAAAGGTAATTTAAAATATTCAAAAAAATTCCTCCCATGATCATATGTTTTATCTTTCACTCTAAATTTATTCTAAAAACTTTTTTATACTATTAAATGATCAATTATTGAAGATATTATTTAAATTAAATATTTTCAAACAAAATCAACCCGCCTTTTTGAAAAATAATTTAAAATGTGACTCATTACGTTATCTTTTACTAGTATGGTAATAACATTCACTAAAAACTCTTTTATAGTTTCTCTCACCATATGATCAATCTTATTTAGAAATTTTTTATTCCATGTTTAAAAAAATTAAAAATTATTTTAACTCTTGATGATTTTTAAAATAAAAAAATATTCATATATTTTCCAAACATATATTCTTTTATTTTAAAAATGAAATATTATGGATTTTAATAGTTTTTATTTTTTAAAAATAATAATTTGGTGTTTCTATGTCTTCCCAAAGAAATATTTTGAATATATCTTTCTCATGTATTTTTTTATAAAATCTTGTTTATTGGTTTTAAAGGATAAATTTTATTAAGCTCAAATTATTTTATTTTTAAGAAAAAGAAATAGAAGTTTTCAAGAGTTTCAAAGAAGGATTATTTTATCTCATTTTCAAGTGATTTATCTAATAATATTAAAAATTTGTCTTTTATCTATATAAATAACCTTTTATATCCTCTATATTGAACCAATAAGTATGTTATTATACTAAAATCCATTTTCTTTCTCTAGGTTGATTATGAAATGTTTTGTTGATGTTTTCATGAAACCCATCTCTTTTCTACAGGTTAATTAAGTGATGTTTGATGTAGTAAATTTTTATGTTAGAATAGAATATATATGCATGGAACATTATTTTGTGATGGGTGGGTCCTATATAACCCTTAAATGTATTGGGTAATGCTTTATATCTTAGGATATAACGGGAAATGAGTTTTGATTCTTAATCCACCAAGAGAAATAGGTGATTGAAGTATAATCCACCAGGAGAAATAAGTGAGAGAAGTCGGATACACAAAGGGAAATATGTAGTGATGCTTAATCCACTAAGGGAAACAAGTTTTGATTCTTGATCCACTATTCTATTATTCTTATAATTAATTTTTTTCTACATTATGCTATTTTCCCATGTACTTATGTTATTATGGCGCATGTTTTATAATCTATGTTTTATCTGGGAATTTGTTTTCTAATGTTATGTTTATGGATCTTAATTATGATCTCATACCCACATACTCATCTTTTTATCACTTATAATTACCATTGGTTATCTCTAATGTTGCCCATACTGAGTGTTTGATCTCACATCATTCTTATATTTACATTCCCTAGGTTATGAAGATGAGTAAAACTTATGAGAAGTTTATAAATGAGTCTAGTGTGAGTAGATTATAGAGAAACACTCATGAGTGTTGTAAAATAAGCTTCTTATAAAACTGATTCTCAAAGAAACTAAACCATTCATTCTTGGTATTGTGTGATTATTTGTGACATGTAATGATTAAATTAAAAAAATTATATAAAATAAATATAGGTTTTTATAATTTTATATCTAATCAAGTGTTTCAAAAAATATTTTTTAGAACCACACTTGGGAGTGCAGTTCTAGGGTGCCTCAGTTGGTATTAGAGCATGGTTTAGTTATTTTTGGGGATTATTTTTGTTATTTTTAGTAGTTGGGATGAGAAAACTTCAATAAAAAACCCTAGGGATTAGTTTAAGTATAAGATATCATCACAAAGTTTTTGGTGAAGTATATATTATGTTGTTCTACTAGAAATTATATCATTTTTTAGATATTGTAAAGTGGATTTGGCTATGTCACAAATGAACCTAGGGGAAATCACCCTAAAAAACTATTTGAGTGTCAACACAATCTTTAGTCGGTGCATGATGAGTGTACCCAAGACAACATACCTCACTAAACACTCTCAGGGGATATGATTTGATTAATTCACATTCTCCTTATGCACCATTATGAGGTATTTAAATATATTTATGTTAAAGAAACTAATATGAATATGAGTATGAATAACCTAGGTTGAACAAAGAGATTTATCAGACGATCCAAGTGTAAAATAGTTGAAACAAAAGTACCATAGGTTGAAATGAAATTGTCATTAGAGAAGACATATAAGGATTGAGTTTTCAAATTTATATGATCATTTACTCTAATTATATTGGATATTATCATAATCATTTTTTAATATTTTTTTGGAAACATTCACTTGAAAATGAATGTGTGGAATATATGACTCGAGAAAATCCTTATACTTAGCTATAGAGGAATATTTGGAATAAATTATTTAGAATCATAATATATTCCTATTATAAGGGAAAATATGAGTTCACTAGTTATACCAATGATAATGAGGATGAAACCTCATTAGAAATAAAATCTAGAGTTATATATATCTTATGGACACCCCTAAATATTTCATTATTTAGGAATAATTAAAATTGCAAGGACGTAATTTATTTAGGGGGGTTGTAATGGCCCAAAATTTCACTATGTATTTTCCTTAAATAAATATTATTTTAATATCCAATTCCACAAAAAACACCAAAATAAAACAAGCTGTGAAATATCATATGAACATTATTAAATAAAATTATAAGAATAAAACCTATAGTACATAAAAATATACAATCAATTAAAATTTGTTATGTTTAAAAGATAAATAATTTATATAAAAGATATTATTCTTTATCATATGATTATTAAAGTGTTAAAAAATTAAATAAATCCATTTTAAATGATTATTATTATAATATATAATATAAAAAATATGAACTAATATATTAAAATTCCTTAAATTATAAGATAGTATGGAATAATATCAAGATCTATCAATGTCCAAAAAGGGTATTTTTTGATAAAAGAAATTTTTCTTTATATTTTTTATTTTCCATTAAAAAATAGATTTATAAATTTTAGAATTTAAATTAGATAAAAGTATTATAATTTTTCAATTTATAATTTCAATGTTTTCTTAGTATTATTTTTTGGTACTTTGTAAAATAATTGATTTTTAGTGAATAGTGAAAATTGTAGTTTTTTCTAAAACCATAGAATTTATGACTCTATCAAGAAGTAGGTATAACATAGACACTTATAAAATATTTTTCATGATCAAATATGTATTTAATTAGTAAAAATATACATTTTTAAATGCCATTATGAATTTAGAAAACATATGTTTATCATTTTATAAACTAAAGTAATATTTTCCAATAAAAGATTTTTTTTAGTAATTTATTTAAATAAAATATTATTTTGATAAAATTATGTTTTGGATTTATTTTAAATCCAAATAAATTTTATTTATTTTATAATATATTGATTTATATCATGAAAATAAAAAACATTCATAATTTTATCCTACACATAAATAGGTTTAACCAAAGTGGTAAAAGACTTAAAATGTTAAAAATATATTTCTAATTAAGTGGTTGATATGTGGATTTAAAAAACCTTATATTCACTATATTTTTTCATTTTGTATTCTTATTTCAATTAGAAACATGTGCTCTTATTATTTTAAGATGAAATACTTACAAAAATTTCATTCTTACCACTTATAAATGGGACCTATCACCACCCTTTCAAGACAAATATAAAATTTAGGTTTCCTATAGAAACTATGCCATTTATCCTTATACTATAATCTTTTTTCACTTAATTAATTCTATGGAAATAATATTTTTCCTAAGTACCTCCTTTTTAAGGAATCCTCTAAGGGAATCTCTAAGTTCTCAACATAAGTACTAGATTTTATCTAACATTATTTCTTTTTTATCATTCCATTTCAAATATATTTTTCCAAATATTATATAATTAATTAATTATTTATATTATACTAAATATTTTTATATTATTATAATAACCATTAATCACCTTTCCCTTTTTTCCTTAAGGTAAATGAAAATTAAATTCACGTGTATGTGTAAACTACCCCTAGAAATTAATGTATTTTGTTTTTCACTCTAGTATTTTATTATATATAAAAATATATTAAAATATGTTTTTAAACCTTAAAAATATCTGAATAATATCTTAATTATTATATAATAATATTATTATTCTAAAAGAATCACTTTATTAACCATACTCACTGATCAAATATAGCATGTTCCTATTTGTGTCGATCTAACCACCTACATGGATAATGCTATAAAATAATATCATGTATGCCTATAAAAAATTATTTATTGATAATATATGATATAAATAAGTGAATAATTATTTTATTTTTGTTTTTAAATTATATAATTAATATTAAACTCATTAATTTAGGTACCAATGTTCATTCGTAAAAAAAAACTCTGAAACATGCTCATCATTGATTCCATATTTATGGATTGTAACCAAACCTAAAATATAATGAAATTATAAAACTATAAATAATTATAAATAATCCATTATAGTGCCTTTTATGGTCCAGGTATTATGAACTTTGGGATAATAATGAATAATAACGTCATCATTACAAAACTAGTTCAAAATAATCAAGATTACTCACTCATGACATTGAAAATAGACAATAAATAAATAATATAAATGTAAATAATAATTATAAATTAATTTATAAAGGGTTATATATATAAATAAGGTTATTAAATAGGTTATTAAGACACCTGTTTCCTTTTTGTGGTGTATATTTTGGAAATTCATTTATCTTATTATATTTTTTCATTAAATATAAGATATTTAAAAATCCATCCCTTTTTCTACCTTTCATGGATTTTCAATTGAAAACATGACAACATTGTTAGGGGTTATTTGTCTCAAATTACATTTCTTGATATTTATTTCATATTTTTAACCATGATATCATTGATATAGTGTGATTACTTAAAAATGGATGTATTTTAAGAAATTCATATAATTCATAGGGTCTGAAGATCCATATAATGTTTTTTATTTAAATGGATTTATAAAGTACCTAATGGATCATACAGTCACATTGAGAGGGGGTGAATTAGGTGTGATTTTTTATGAAATTATTCACTATTTATTTTAACCCCTTTTAATTCAAACCACTATCTCCCATGGTTATGGAGTCTTCTCTATATTAAGGTGGTAAAATCTAGGGAATTTCGCATTCCCATCAACATTGAATCCCATATTATTCCACTATAGAGTCCCACTAGAGATAACAATCTCCCACCCACACATGAATTATAACTCCTGAGTCCCATAGGAGGATCTTTATATGGCATACCATAATGTTATAAGCTTTCAACTGGTCTTATCTATCTCAAGAGTCTCATTAAATACTTTTACATTAATTTAATGTATGATCCACTAATAGGAAATATCTATATTATCTTATGACTATTTTTCACTACCTTGAGATAAAATATTCATCCACTGAAGAATCAGTACACCTGATCAACTTATATACACCACTTCAAGAACTTTAGAAACTAACAACCAAATGCCTTTTCTTTCTAACTATCACTTACCTTAAAATTATCTAGAACTTATCAATTAACTAATAAATAAGGTATAAATGACTTCTAAATGAATTATTAGCTTCAGTATCTATTCACTTCATACTAATCATGAAAAGTATATCACATGTGATTTTCTTAAACCTCATCCATGTAAGATATAATTCATGGTCTTCTTTAATTTACTTTTTTCAACAACATAAATTCACAAGCTTGTCACTTTTTATAAAAGTGTTATTTCATGTACATGAAAATTTTAATAATGAGAGCACATTTACACTATAACCTTTTCCTTATCTCTTTTAAACTTCCTCTTATAAAAATCTCACATTTCCTTTATACAAGCTTCATGAAATCCTAACTCATATTTTACATGCATAGAACATTTGTAAAGACTTGCACTCATAATATTTTAATCATCCATGCATATTTCATGTAATAGATTTTCAGATCGATGATTCTTATTCTTCATATAACTAAGCTTACTTTATTCAAGTATATCTTACTGTACTAAGAAACCCTAATGAATGTTTATTATCACAAGCATGTTTTTTCTCATGTTCTTTATGTATAGTTACAAAGTTATCTGTGTATTCTTCATATTCATGTATCAATATACCTGGGATCAACACTTCATAAGGCCCTGAAACTTGTAGAACAAATTTACAATTTCTCCATAAAACATAATGAGTGTGTTTTACACACACATAAGTTTATTCATTAGATCATTCTTCATGTGGTCATGAAGACTTAGGAAATAATAACACAAACAAGTGAAACATTCTTCACAAATATAGAGCATTTTCATTTATATTTTTTTGTAATCTCCACTTTATTGAATTTATTTTTTGATCTAACATTGAAAATGAGTTAGGGTTAAGGAATTTATAGATTACCCCCACCTACTTACTTCATCACTTCAAATGATATGTGAACCGATCTACTTCACTTGTTCACATGACCATAGAACATAAGGACTATGAAAGATCACTGTCTTCACTAAACATATATTCCTTTTGGTTTTTCTATCATCATAGATTAGACAACATCTTTTAAAATTAAGTATATTTGACTAATAATACAAAGAATTATCATGAGTTTGGTTTGATCTTAGTATCTTAATGATATAATATGGAACATGAAAAAATCTTGGACTAAGGTCGAGTTTGAAGATGATCACTTGGATCGATTTAATGGTGCATAAATAATGGATATAATATCCCACATTTAATCCATATCAGTTTAAACAGAGCTACAATACCCATGTGTTGTGGTATATCACATTGGACTTCCATTCATCCTTCCACTACTAAATAAGATAACCTGTTCCAGAGACCTATCAATCTGGAACCAGGGATGACACTCGAACAACCTTTTTAAACACTAGGATTAATGGGAAACACCTCCCTTCACAATCCAACCTTCCCGCCTCTAAGTGTTCTTACCCATGCACATCCCTATGAGAACTATGCTTCTTCACCCATGCCTCCACACAATCTTAGCCATCACTATTCCCAACCACTACCTTGTATGGCTATAGGTGGACTATGTTACCCACCTAAAAAGTATTTCATAGTGTCTCTTTGACTAGATATATGGTGTAAAAAAATATAACACTTAGAATATATCTCTAAGTGAAAAATTTCATATTGGAATTCTAAATGAAATTTCCAAACCAGAATCTCAATATCTCTAATTCCAATCTCCTTTTTATTTTCATAATTATGTAAATTATATGACATCATTTCTCAAATTCAATTCGTCACTTCTAGTCAACTTCTTCAAATTATATAATAGTGTGTAGTCTACAAACATCTTTTACACATGTATTAGGAATTAGTACGAGTTCAATAATCATCATAATTAAAAAACATTGACTTTTCATCTTTACAACTTATTGAAAACAAATTTAACTTCAACTCAAATTCAATAAACCACTTAGGTTCTTCAATACCCCCTTTCTATTTTTTTTCAATTCTCATTTCCAATTTCATTTATAAAGAAAATTTTATCTTATTCCCCTTATTGACAACAAAACCAAAGATATAAATATGGGAAGTAATTCAGATCTCCATTATCCATGTTTTATGATATCATATTATCCTAATCTAAAACTTATATCCAGATTTACTCTAGATAAGGATGGAATAACTATAATAATATCAATGAGATTAATTAACAAACTCTAATTGTTATGACCCGCTTATTATCATTGGCTTGAGAATATAATAAATCATTACTTGGCCTTCAGTGACATCCCCAAAACACCAAAGTCTGGAAATAAATTCTGAAGGGTTTCAAATACAAGTGGGGGATGATTTAACCTTAAATAAACAACCCAATAAACCAATAAACCATAACCAAACCATTCACTAAATGATGCATGAGCAAAAGTAAGACAACATAACTACTTTATTCATGATAAAACAACTTCAAAGTGTGCAATAGTGGAAGAAAAACTAACTATCAAAGTAAACGGAGGAAGGAAAAATGAACAATCCATGAAGACTACATGACTCCATGCTCCCCAAGATCCATTATCTTGGATAACCGAACAACCCGAGTATCATGAAGTGGTGCTAAAAACATGTGAAATGTTACCTTTTCCCCTGTCTCAAAAGATAGAATATGCAAAAGAAACAAAGTTCCAAAGTATGGGTGTGTATAAAACATGGTAGGATTTACCCAATGAATTCCCTAATCATGCCACTAGGATATAAGAGTTATAATAATTTATATAAAATAATTTCCCAAAATAGTTTATAAATAAATATAAACAAGTCCCAAAAACTATTGCAACCAAAAGTACACAATTTCTATTAAAACTAACTTTCTATAAAGTTATCATTCCATAAAAATACTAATAAATCTTTAAAACTATTTCACAATGTCCTTTTTTTCATAATTGAACCATTCCACAAATTCATACTATCAAACATGCATGCTTCGTTATGACAGTTCCATACTCTTGAGCAGTTTCTCATCGATCTACCAAGTCATCACAAGGTAATTATATCCTGTGTTCCATTTGAAATTTGGAACTAGGAACAAGGTCATATTTCAACCAATCCCTAGAAATTCAATATGAATTAACACACCAATATGCCCAAGGATCATTCCAAAAATACCTTTTCAATAAAATAACTTTTTATTGAAAACATATTTTCATCAATACTATCACAAAGACAAAATATTTCAATAAAACGCCCATTTTATTGAAAAAAACCTTTCCAAAAAACCATTTAGAAATTAAAAAAAATCCATAATTTAAAATCACCATTTTAAATTCAAGAATCTAAAGCAATTTCCACAACAATTCATCAAGATCTCATAATTTCACAAAAAATGATAAATCATCACTAAATAAGATTTATTGCATGCATTAAACCAAGATTTCACAATAAATTTCATTAAATTTAATCAATTTGAAACTAATAAAATAAATTATAGAAAGATAATATGAGAGTGAATCCACCTACCTTGAAGGTTTTGATGAAACTTGACAACAGACAAAGAACACACAAGAAGTCGGGTCGATTCTCCAAGAAATGGCCTTAGATCTCTTCTCCCACCATCAAAGAACCAAAATATCAACATATTTTGAATCCATAAATATAGATATACCCATAACAAGAATATATATGAAAAATAAATAGTATAGGAGAAGTAGATCTATGTAGATCAAAGAAACGAGACAATAATGGTGAAGAACATCACTTACCGCGAGAATCGGGCTTGAAAACGCCAAGGGAGGGCTTCAGATTGGTTCCAAAACAGTTGGGAGAGGTTCCAAAATCTAAAATGGAGAGAAATATAGAATTAAAGATGCATAAGACAAAAAATGAGTGAGTTATGACAAAAATGGGTGAGATCCTAAAAAATAGGCTCAAGATTTGACTTTGCGCATGGTTAAACCGCACAGTTAGACAAACTGTGCATTAGCTACTATCTTAAAGAAAAACTTGAATGGACTTCTTGTATGGCCTCCCCAATTGTGTGGAATTTTTTTAAAGCTAATTCCTCAAAAGTTCCTAACCTAGAATAGGCCATATGGTTTCTACTAATATTTCCACATGGTTTAGGCAAACCATGCACAACCTATGTGCTTCTCTATTTCCCCCCCAAACATAAAGAAGGTTCACCAAGATCTCCCATTATTTACCCTTAAAATTTATAACCATAAAAATAATCAAGTAATGGTTACATACCAGAAACTGGGGGTACTATATTGTCCCCTCCATTTCTCTTTCTATCCCCATAAAGTAGAAAACCAACCTTTCCCTGAAAAAGTTTTGTCCATTGATCTTTCATTTCCTTTTCATGTTCCCAAGTATCTTCCTAAATATGAACATGCTACCATAGAACCCACACTGGACTGATGATTTTCCCATGTAAGAATTTTACTTGCCTATTCAGAATCTGCACTGGGATATATACCAACAAAGCATCCAGATCTAGGTCAACATGATCCCATCTGATCACATGGTCACGATTAGGATGATACTTTTTCAACCAAGACACATAGAATGAATTATTTACCACACTGAACTATGGTGGAAATTCTAGTTGATATTCCACCTATCCAACCCATTACAGTATCTCGAAAGGGCCAATATATCGAGGAGATAACTTACCCTGATTCCTAAAACAATGAGTTCCAAGCCTTAAAGAGATCCTCAAGAACACATGATCACTCATAGAAAACAAAAAAGGTCATCAAAGATGATAAACATAAGATATCTGATGACATTGATCCATCTCTATCCTTATTCGGATCAGATGAACCTTCTCTGTTGTTTCTTGGACAAGGCTCGGCCCGAATAGTGAAGTTTCACCTATTTCCACCTAGCATAGTGGAGAACGACAAGTACACCCATACAATGCTTCAAACAGATCCATATGTATAGAGTCTTGATAGCTATTATTATATGAGAACCAAATTAAGGGTATGTTCTCCTCCCATGAGCCACCAAAATCCAATACACAAGCCCAAAACATGTCTTCCAATGTCTGTATCATCAGTTCGGATTACCCATCCTTCTAAGGATGATAAACTATGCTCATATTAAACTGAGTGCCAAGGTATTTCTATAAGGATTTCCAGAAATGATACATGAACCTCAGATATCTTTTTGAGATTATTGACACTGGTACTTCCTACCTCCTTACCACTTATTGGATATAGATTTTAGACAAACCCTATATTGTATGAGTTTCACGAATTGGGATGAAATGGGCTGACTTTGTAAGACGATCCACTATCACCCATATGAAATCATGTTTACGAACCATTATTGGGAGACCTATTACAAAATCTATAGTTATCTACTCCCATTTACACACTAGAATCAATAAAGACTACAACATACCTACTGGTCTCTGATGCTCTACTTTAACCTGCTGACCAGTTAAGTACTATGAGACAAACTCAAACACCTTAATTTTCATGATGATCCACCATAACCAAGACTTAAACACATTATAGATCTTCTGTGTGCCTGGATGTATAGCCCATATAAAATGGTGTTAATCATGAAGAATTTATTCCTGAAAATCCATAGGTACAACACTCTGATCTCTAAAGCACCAAATTGAACTCCCATCAAGTTTCCAAACCTCAATGGTCTCCCCACCATTGAGTTTTGAACTCATAACTAGGCATTCTGAATCAGATGTTTGTGCCTCTTTAACCATCTTTATGAAATCAAGACCAAGTATAGATGAAAATAAAATTACAAAATCACCTCTATCTTCACATTATATATGCATGTCAGCTAGGATTGACATCAACTTCCATTCATCTAAAGATTCTTTATCCAACTTAGCATATGACTTTCTGCTCAATGCATCTTCCACCTAATTCCCTTTTCTCAGTATATACCTCAAGTCAAAGTCAAACATTTGGAGATACTCCATCCATCTCCTCTACCTCAAATTTAAATCTCACTATGGGAAAATGTGTTTCAATATTTTATGATCCATAAACAAGGTGAATTTCTCACCAAAGAGATAATGATGTCAGGTATTCAAAGCATGGACGATTGAGGATAGCTCCAAATCATATTTTGGTTAATTCTTCTCATGCACTCTCAACTGCATTGAACCATAATCCACAACATGGTCTACTTTCAAAATAAAAGAGCCTAACCCTGATCTTGAATCATCATAGTACACCATATATCCCTGTCCTAATTATGGAAAAATCAAGATAGGTGCCGAAGTACGATGAACTTTCAGATCCAAGAAAGACTTATGGGATTCCTCTGTCCATTGTAATGGAACATTCTTCTTTTTTAAAGTTGTCATTGAAAAGGATAGCCATGAGAAGCCACACACAAAGTGTTGGTAATAACCAGATAGACCAAGAAAACATTTTTATCTCAAATACATTCTTCAGTGGTTTCCATGAGATCATAGCTTCTATCTTTTTAAGATCCATTGGAACATATTTTTCAAAACTCACATGGCCAAGAAAGCATACCTCCTATATCCAAATATCACACTTAGATAGTTTGGAATACAAACAATGATCTCTCAAGATTTTCAACACTATTTCCAGGTGTTCCTCATGCTTATCCCTTGTCTTTGAATACACCAAGATGTCATCCACAAACACCACAACAAAATAATCCAGATATCGCTGAAATATCCGATTCATCAAATCCATGAAGACTGCTGGTTAATTCATTAAACCAAAAGGCATGAATATATATTCATAGTGTCCACATCTACTTTTGGAAGTTGTATTCAAAATTTCTTTCTTAAAAACTCATAGTTGATGATATACTAATCATAAGTCAATTTTAGAGAACCACTAATCTTCCCTCAATTGATCAAACAAATCCTAATTTCATGGAATTGGATACTGATTCTTTATCATAACTTGGTTAATCTTAATATAATAAGCACAAAACTAAAGAGTTCTATTTGCTATCTTCATGAACAAGACTAGTGCTTCCCACGGAGATGTACTTGGCTGAATGAAACCCTTACTTTCTAGTTCCTCCAACTGCACTTTAAATTCCCTTAACTCTATTGGTTTCATCCTATAATATGGAATGGAAATAGGATTGTTCCCTAGAAAGATATAAATCATAAAATTAACTTCCCTTATAGGTGGTAACCATGTGAAGTTCTCGGGAAATAAATCTAGATATTGATCCACTACTACTGGAAAACTGACATCCAGGATCTCTTCCATCGATGCCAAAGTCAACACCACCAACTGGTAAGAGATCATTCCCACTATTGGTGCTAACAATATCATTTTACCCTTATTTATAACCTTATCTCCTTTGAAGAGATACTCTATTCCATCATCAGATGTGAAACTAACTGTTCTTATATAACAGGAGATGTGTGCCTTGAACATTTTCAACTAATCCATGTCTAGGATTACATCATAGAAATCCATCTTCAACATTGAGAAGTCCCATTTCAGCTCAACTTAATCAACAGTTATAGCACATGCTTTACACACAAAGGCTTCACATTCTCTTTCACTGAGTGGAGTTTGTAGTTTTATCACATAAGGCATCATATCAAGTTTTAAACATGGCATGTCAAAAACATGAGAAAAAATGAAGGAATGAGATGCACCGATATCAAACAACACTTTCATAAGGGTAGAATTAAAAATAATCATACCTCTCACTGTAGATGGTCCAAACTGATCATCAACAATCATCCGCTCATCTCCATACAATTACTTCTTTGTTGCACTATAATATTTGTTGCCTTGATGAGATTGACCTTACTGAGGTGTCATGATATTATGAGAATCACCATGGCTATCATTTCTCTACTGATGATACTGATTCTGCTGGACTCATCCTATCAAAGCATACGATGCTTGCGACACCTGAGAAGTGTCTCGAGCATAAGATCTCAGAGAACTATGACAAAAGCACTTAAGGTGTCCTATATTGTTACAGTATGGCATGATCTTGGTGGTTCTATACACTCCCACTTTATGTGGTCAAAGGAACCACATTGGTAGCATCCCACTTGGATCTTTGGTTGTGGAGGAAGATTTACTGATCTAGTCATCAGATTCTGATTCCCACTCCCACCTTGGAAATAGGTGCCTCTATTTCTCTTGCTCCCAACATTGGAGTTTCTGCTATTTATAGTAGGGATCATCATACATCATCCTCCCATATCTCTTGATACATCTCACTCATCCACCACCTCTCTATTCACCATCTCTGTACAGTCATTAATACAGAGCACCACAATCTTTGATCGAATTTTCTGCCTTATCCCTAATTTAAATATGTGTGCCTTTAGGGACACACTCTCCACAAGTTCTGGTGAAAAGTGTAATAAATTCATGAATTTAGCCTCATATTATATGATAGAGAGACGATCATACTTCAGGCTAAATAAGTTCATCATCCTCTGGATCTTGAACATGTGAGGATAGAATTTTTTATTATACAATTACTCAAAATCCTCCCAATTACAACATTGATCTGCTTTAGCATGCAGTACTAGTTCCCAACACTGTCATGAAATATCCTCAAGAATATACATCTCCATCTTGAACTTGAGATCCACCATTGTAATAATGAACTCAAAGATACGATTCATCCTACTCAGCCACACCTCTACCTTTTCGGGTTCAGAATCACACTGGAATATGGGTGGATTCTACTTCATGAACTAGATGTAATGGTCCACATGCCTTGGCTCCTACCTCCGATTCCCCATGTCCATAGCTTAAAATGCTTGGACAATACTATAAAATAGCTCTTGGTTCACTTGTGTCTCAGGTGCAATCATGTTCTCTACAACTTCTTCCTATTAGTTTCTACGATGCCTACCGAGTTCCATTTTCTAAACAAATATCAAACTCTGTAAGTCTTACTCTCTAGAAACTGATGGCTTAGCATTTTAAATTCTATCACATCAACTATCACAACATTATTTTCCCAAAACAACCTTTTTTACATTCAACCTTTTTTTAAAAATCAATTATTGCTTTTTAAAATCAAACCATTTTCAAAATTCCATAACCATCTCCTTTTTCAAAATCTTTTCTTTGAAAAACAAATTCACACTCTTTCAAAAATAAACACTTTTACACAAAATAAATCATTATTATAAATTCTGTATGCAATCCTAGTGGTAATTCATTCCTTTAATGCATGGTATGCTCATATCATTGGCTAAACCCATGACAATGAGATTTCAAAATCCTAGAAGTATCTCTAAACACTTATGTACCCAACTCCCTGGTAACATGAAGTTCATCATAAAATGGTTAGATTAGTCCTTTTATGCTATAAATTTCAAGTTCCTATAATCCTAATACTTCCTAATATTCCAAACTAAGGAATATACAAGAAGGAATTTCAACTCCAAGACCAAGAACACTAAAAACTACTTCTTAGGCAAGGACTGAACAAGCTGATACCATTTGTAATGACCCATTTATTATCATTGGACTGAGAACACAATGAATCATTACTTGGCCTTAAGAGACATACACAAGATGAAAAAGGCTGGAAATAAATTAAGAAGGCTTTAAAATACAAGTGGGGGACAATTTACCCTTAAATAAACAGACCACTAAACCAACAAACCATAACCAAACCATTCACTAAATGATGAATGAGCAAAATCAATACAACATAACTACTTTATTCATGATAAAAAAACCTCAAAGTGTTCAAGAGTGGAAGACAAACAAAATATCAAAGTAAATATTGGAAGGAAAACTAAAGACACCAAGAAGACCAGACAACTATATGCTTCCCAATCTCCATGCTCCAAGATCACCGAATAGCCCAAGTATCACAAAGTGGTGCTAAAAATGTGTGAAACGTTACCTTTTCTCATGTCTTGGAAGATAACATCTACAAAAGAACCAAAGTGCCAAAGAAGGGGTGATTATAAAACTCAATAGGTTTTCCTCAATGAATTCTCTATTTACACCACTAGGATAGAAGATTTAGTAATATTTATATAAAACAATTTCCCAAAATAGTTTATAAATAAATATAAACAAGTCCCAAAAACTATTCCAACCAAAACTACACAAGTTATATTAAAACTAACTTTCCAGAAAGTTATCATTCTATAAAAATACTAATAAATATTTAAAACCATTTCACAATATCATTTTTTTTCAAACCCGAACCATTCCACACATTCATACAATCAAATATGCATGATTCGTTATGACAGATCCATACTCATGAGCAGTTTCTCGTTGATCTACCAAGTTGTCACAAGGTAATTATATCCCATGTTCCATTTTAACTTTGGTGGTGAGTACAAGTTAATATATCAACCAATACCCAGAAATGAAATATGAATTCACACACCAATATTCCTGAGGATCATGCCAAAAATGCCTTTTCAATAAAATCACCTTTTTATTGAAAACCGTTTTCCATCAAAACCATCCCAAAGCCAAACTATTTCAATAAAAAATAACTTTTTATTGAAAAAAACTTTCCAAAAAACCATTTAGAAATTCTATAAAATCCATAATTTAAAATCACCATTTTAAATTCAAGATGCTAAATAAAATTTCCCAACAATTTATCAAGATTTCACAATTTCACAAAAATGATAAATCATCACTAAAGAAGATTTATTCCCTGAATTGAACCAAGATTTCACAATAAATTTCATTAAATTTAATCAATTTGAAACTAATCTAATAAATTATAGAAATATGAGATAAGAGTAAAGCAACCTACCTAGATGGTTTTGATGAAACTTGACAACGGACAAAGAACACACAAGAAGCCGAGTCGATTCTCTAAGAAACTGCCTTAGATCTCTTCTCCTACCATCAAAGAACCCAAATCTAAATATATTTGGAATACCTAAACATATATCTACCCATAAAATCCATATATATTAAAAATAAATAGGATATTAGAGGTAGATCTAAGTTGATTTGAGAAATGATACAAGAATGGTGAAGAACATCACTTACTGCTAGAATCAGGCTTGAAAACGACAAGGGAGGGATTTAGATCTATTCAAAAACACTTGGGAGAGGTTCCTTATCCTAAAATAGAGAGAAATATCAAATTATGGGAACATAGGATAAAACAATAGTGATTTATTCCCAAAATGAGTGAGTTCATAAAAAATAGGATCTAGATCTGACTTTGCGCACAGTTAGACTGCACATTTAGACAAACTGTGCGCTAATCGTTCATTAGCTACTATCTTAAGGAACCCATTTCATGTCCTTATCGCATGGACTCCCTAACCCTGTGTACACTATGCCAAAGTTACTACCACAAAAGTTCCCAACCTAGAACAGGCCGCATAATTTCTACTAAGATTTACACATATTTTAGACAAATCGTGCACAACCCGTGCACTTCTCCATTTCCCCCAAAACATAAAGAAAGTTTACAAATATCTCCCATTATTCACCCTTAAACTTTATAAACATAAAAATCATCAATTAAGGGCTACATACTAGAAACTTGGGGTACTACACTAATTCTATATAATCTATGCTCAGTGTAGAAAAAAAGAGTGATCCAATTTTAGCATCAAAGTTATCAATATATTTTTCGTAAGTGATTATGAAACTAAAAACTTCTTTGAGGGGTTGTTCAAAATATTTTTAGCAATAAAAACACCTCATGTAATAAGTCTCTCCATTTTAGAGTTGATAATTCAACATGAAAATAAGAGAATGTAACCAATATACCACAATGTTAACAAATATCATCTTATTTAATTTTAAAAATTTTAATTATTAGATACATCCCTTAACAATAATTTAGATATTCATGATATATAAACTGTGATATGGATATCTGGTGGTTGTTTTTTCTATGCTCCCCCTAAATAGATGCACTCTAAAATTATTTATCATGATTGGATTTCCTCAAGAATAAAATCCAATAATCTTATAATGTTATTTGAAATGTTTTAAAGAGGAAACACGATACAAATGGTCCCCTGTGATGGAAAACTTTCTAGCTACAATATGTTTACATATTTTATCAAATTTAATTTTTTTGCTAAATACTTGAATCTAATTCAATTACCTAAATTAAAATTAAACACAATGTATATATAAGAATAAGGTGGTCCTTCAAGTCTACTTAGTTAGAGCAATAGGGTTGTGAGTTACTTCTCAACCTGACTATATTCTTATGTAAAGTAGGATTATTCACATTTTCTAGAAAATAGTTTTAGTTTTTTTATTCATTCCTTATCTTTCTAGCCTCTTAAAAATTTTATGGACATATGATCAAGAATTTGTTTATGAATATTCTTATTTTCCATTTTGTGTATTGAATTATTTTTAAAAATGATATTTTTAGTATATTAATTTATAGGTTCTTTCTATTTATTCTTCAAGAATTTTTCTTGTCTACGAAACCTTTTCAATAATTTTTTAAATAAATTCCTAGATATATAAAAACATTTACTCACATATTTATCATTCATCAAGTTACCATTTTTTTTTAATTTATTACATTCTTCATTAGGGATGTCGTTCACCAAATCAGTCTTATTTTTTTCCGGATTGATTTTTTCTTTGATCAAAGCTTTATTTCTTTAATACTAATGTTTATAATCAATTCAAAATGGTCCATTATGTGGCCTTTTCTACCACAATAGAAGAATTTTTATTTTCTATGATACCCTTTGCATCATTCTTTACAAACTTCTTGGGGGTTATTTTTTTAACAGAATTATTCTTTTGTTCATGTCCCTAGGATGACCTATCATCTTCTTTTCATAACTTATTCCCCTTTTTTGTGTTATTCTCTTTACATCAACATATTATTTTTTCATGATTGGTATATAAAAACACTCGTTATAATAATTATCACTTCTGTTGTAATAATCATAGAATTATTCAAAGTATCCATATATGTTCTTAATAGAATGATTCATTTTCTATGAATTTTAATTTTTTTGTGGTGGTTTATTATTTTATTTAGATATTCTCCCCTTAAAATTAGGCATTCTATAATTTACATAAAATGAAATATTCTTTCAAAAGTTTATTTAATAATTCCTAAAATTCTAACAAAACTAACTTTAGCAAAACAATATGGATTTCTTTTTTTGTGATACATTCTGAATGTATTTAAAAATTTTCCTTTTTTGGATAGCACATTTATTATTTTATTATTACTTTTCAAAACAAGAATTCCGACACTTATTCACATCCATAATTAAAGATGTAATGGATTCATGATAATTTTTATACAACCATGTTTTTTTTGTATTTTATGGTTGAATCTACACTAATCATCAAAAAAATATTAGTATGCATAGATTTATCAGGAAAAAGGGATACCTTTTTCAATGAGCCTATAATATATTTATCCTTTGATAATCTCAATCTCTTCTTTCCATTAGGTTTATTATTTTCTGAAATAGAAATCTTATCAGAAGTATTATTAGAAGTACTTATTTTCTTAGTATCTTGGAATGTATCAACCTATGTCACTTATATATTTCTCAATTTCACTTATAATTCAATAAATTTTAAGTTGAGAGAAATATTATAATATTTAAATGATTTTAGTATTTATTCCCATTGAATCTTCATCTTAGGAATGTCATCTTCATGCACCTGACTGGCCTTTGGTAAAAAAATTAAGCTAATTAATTATTTTTTATTTAACCTATAGCTAAGCATCCTTAACATTCATAAATTTATTGTATATAATTTCATATTCATGGATAACTTCTATAAAAATAATTTCTATCACATCCTTCTAAGACAAAGTCCCTTGAAATTATACATTAATAAAAGAAAGATTTTCTTAAAAATTAATATTGATATTTTTTTTATTCTTCACCCTTGGAAAATATTTATTTTTATAATATAATATTATCTTACTTTAATTTATCAAGTTTTAAGGGATTTTTATAGATCTAAACTGTTTTAGATGATGCTTCTTCCATTGCATCAACTTCCTCTCCCAATTGTAACTTTTTATCAAAAAGTTTCTTGAAAAATTTTGACTATCCATGTGACCAATTCTTTGGGAACATTATTCAAATTCTATATGCTTTTAAAAATGAACACATATTTATTTATTGAGTTCTCCATCATCTTCTATTACACTATTTTCTTCATGTTATTCTATGTCTTGATTGGAACTGCCATGTTTTAAACCACGAATAGATGTAATATTTTTAATATGAATCCCTTATGAATCTTTTTCAAATACAAAAATTCACTTAAAATATTTTTGATATAAGAAGTAGAGACATTAAAGTAGATATCATCAAATGTGGAACCTTTTCTCTGATACCAATTAAAGTAACCAATAAATCATGAAGTCATACTGAGAAGGGGGTGAATTAGGTGTAACTTGTTTTACTGAATTATTTTCTCATTCTTTTACCCCTTTTTAATTTAAACATATGTCACTTGTTAGGATGAGTAGATACTATATAGAATAAATAAATTAAATGAAAAATAGTATATAATATTTATATAAGGTTCGGTCAAAAGATCCACTCCTTACTGAAAATGGTTATTCCCCCATGTTACTAATTCTTTACTAGATATAGTTGGTTAAATCTAGGTAAATTTCCATTCTCATCAACACTTAGTCTCATAGTGTTCCACTATAGAGTCCCACTAGAGATCAAAATCTCTTATATACATAAGTTTTCTAAATCCTAAGTCCTAGAAGAAGATATTTATACTACATCCCATAGTGTTACCAGTTTCCCACTAGCGTTATCCTATGACAAAGTCCCACTGGAGACTTACACTTCACTTCAATGTATGATACACTTATAGGATAGATCCCTACCATCTTATTTTTGCTTATGTATTGCCTTAATTTAAAATCTCCCTCCATAAAAAAATCATATCACTTGATCTTATTATGTACACTAGTTCAAGAAATTTGGAAATTGATATCAAACTGCCTAATCCTTTTCACTATCACTGATCTTCAAATGGTCTAGACCTTCTCAGTTACTTGAGAAATCAAGTATGAAAGACTTCCAAATTAATTCCTGGTTTAGTCTCAACTCACTTTACACTAATCAGGAAAATTATATCATATATTCTTCTCTCAAACCTCATGCATGTAATATATAAGGCATGACCTTATTTAATGTACGTTTTGGAACCAAAAAATGCACAAACATATCATTTTCAAGCATGTGTTATTTATTGTGTGTGAAAATTTTGATAATGTTAGCACACTTACACTGCCACTTTTTCCTTCTCACATTTAAACTTTTTCTTCACAAAAATATCACATTACCTTTATACAATATTCATGAAGACCTATCTCATATTTTATATGAAAAAAACCTTTTCAAAGACTTATGATCAGAGTATTTTATTCATCTATGCATATTTCATGTAACTATTTTTCATCTCATTAACTCTGCTTCTTTACATAACTCAGCTTCCTTTGTGAAATTTTATCTTACTCTACTTAGAAACTCAAATGCATTTTTATTTTCACATGCATTTTTTTATCATTTTATTTACTCAAGTAATGTTTTTAAAGTTTTCTATTTATTATTCTTCTTCATGTATAAATATACACAAGATCTCTACTTTATGAAGCCTTAAAGCTATTGGAAAAAATTCATATTTTCTTTATGAAACTTTTGATTTTTTTAAATACACATGAATTAATCTATTAGATCACTCTTAATATTTACTCAACGACTTAGGAAATCATATCACAAATGTATGGAACCTTATTTGAAAATATAGACTATTTTCATTGCTCTATTTCTATCTTCTCTTCTATATTAGATTTAATTTTTCTCTAAATTTTCAAATTAGTGAGGGATAGGGTATTTATAGAGTACACCCACCAACTTACTCCACCACTTAAAATAATACAAACACTAACCTAATCCACCTGTTCTAACAACCATAGAACATACAGACTTTATAAAATCACTATCTTTGCTAAAACAATCTTTCTTTCGGTTCAGTCTTCATCACAACTAGGAAAAAATATTTTGTCACTTGGTGCCTTTGAATGATGATACATAGTATTATCATGATTTGGGTTTGATCTTAGTGGATTTAAAATATACTATGCATCATGAAAAAACCCTATACTAAGGTCAAGGTTGAAGATGATCCCTCAGATCGATTGAACGATGAAGAAAAAATGGTTTGAATGGCCTGTGTTTAACCTGTATCATTTTAAGACGAGCTATAATACTCATGTGATACTAAATAAGATAACTTGTTCTAGTGCCCTCTCAATATGGAATCAAGTTCATCACCCAAATACACTTTCATACACATGGCTTCATGAGTCACACCTCCCCATACAGGCCCACTAGTTGGCCACCATGAGCACTCACCCATGTGCATACTTGTGGGAACTATGCTGCTTCACCCATGACTTTATGTAGGATTATTCATAACTATACTCATCCACCACCTTGTCTAACTATAGGTAGAACCTATTTCCCACCTAAGTAATGTTTTCATGGGGTATCTTTAGATGGTTAGGTGGTTTAAAAAATAAATTTTACACTTAAAAAATATATATCAAATTAAAATATACCATATTATAATTCTAAATGAAATTGCCAGACCATAATATCAAAATATATAATTGAAATATCCTTTCTAATTTTTGGAATTAGGTTAATTCCATATCATTATTTCTCAAATTACATTCTTCTTTTTAATCATCTTCTTCAAATAAAGTTTAAATTTAAAGTCTCTAAACATATCTTGCACATGTCTTAATAATTAAGACCATTTAAAAAATCATTACATTTAAAACACATTTACTTTTCATATTTAAAACTTATAAAAAAAACAACTTCTTCCCAACCTCAATAAACCATAGGTTATTCAATTTCAACTAAAATGATACCAAGGTTTTAAGGGTTAATTATCTTTATTTTTAATTCCATGTGACATGTTTGATATTTCCCACAACTTTTCCTTTATATAGTATATTAATTGTCCTATTTCCTTAAATTATAACAAATATATTTCATTTAATGATATTTTAATGCCCATTTCATGGTACCCCTTTTATTTTAGTTTGATTCTTGTGTTACCATTATTGTAAAAGTGTTTCTTAACTAAATACCCTTTTGTTGAGTTATAACGATTCTTCTTGAACTTATTTCCTCTAAGATTGATTTATTCCACCATAAGATATTATTTTATTCTGCATCCACTTCCTATCTAGAGGAAAATGTCTTTTAATAAAAATCCTTTAACTTGATGAATTTCTTTCTAAAAAATTATATCAATGTTAATAATAATTTACATCATCTTTAGTGACTGTTTATCCTCTATGTCCATATTTTTCCCTTCCTACCAATGTTATCCTCTATATTCGGAAACCTAATTATGTATTATCTCATGTGACCTTCATCTTTCCCCTCTCATATTTTTAAATATAAGTTTAATTAACACTTTTTATAATGTGTGTTTTCAATAAAGTTATTTTAAAATTTTCAAAATATTTTCCTTTCATGGTCAAATATTTTATCTTCCACTACACATTTCCTTTAAAAACCTTTATATAATTTTTAAGGATCCATTATTGAAAATCATTTTTAAAAGTAAATGTTTTCAAAAAAATCACTTCTCCTTTTTGAAAATGAATTTTGAATGTGACCTATAACTTAATCTTCTAAAACTATGGTAAAAACATTATATAAAAATATTTTATAGTTTATCTCACCTTATAATCAATCTTCTTTTTGAGGATTGTATTACATGTTTAAAAATAATTTTCCAAATTATTTTAACTCTTGATGATTTTTGAAACAAAAATAAAATATTATTATATTTTCCAAATTAATTTTTTTTTTATTTTAAAAAGGAAATATTGATTTTAATAGATATGTTAATAGCTTGTATTTTTTAAAAATAATTCTTCAGTGTTTCTATATCTTCTTTATAGTGACCCATAATTTTCATACATAAATATTATATCTTAATATATAAATATTCAATGTATGACATTATGATACACACCATAAACATAAAGGTTTAGTGTCATTTGAAACCTAGATACATAAATAACACCCTTATTAGAGATATCAGACTTAGAACCTTTATTCATAACCTAGGGAAAGAAAACATTAGAAAGGGTGAGATCAAAGAATCAGAGAGGATATTCAAGGTAGATATCAATGATCACTTAAACATAACCTAAGAATAAGGGTATAAGAATAAGAGCTTAATATTTGAAAACCATACCCTATATATCACAGATCATAATACTGTTTCATGGAATAAATTTTGGCAGTTCGTAAGACATGAATCATAAATGGATAAAAAAACACGAGTAATGAGAACATAAAATTGGAATAAGATCATGTCATATCATAAAGTGCGGAATAATAATAATTATAGAAATATTCTGTCAAGTATACGCAACAATACATTCATAACATGTTAGTCTTGGGAAAACCACCCATGTACCTACTTAGAGCATGAGTTATCCTCTCTTGTACCCTATTTCAATCTTGGGATTACCTATTATGTACCCTCTTTTAGGATTTTTATAATATCTCGTGTACCCTCTTTTGGGGCTAGGATAACCTATCATGCACCTTTTTGTGCTCATAGAATATTAATCTTTACCAAATGCATTGGAGGGATATATAATTAAGGGATCACTCATTACATAATCATAAATCCATTCATATTCATTCCATAAGATCCTAAAAAATGGTCATTATAACTTAACCTATGGAAAAAATGGGTTTCATTGATATTTCATCACCATAACCATAAACAATCCAAAGACAGAATAAAGATGATATCATTAGATAATATCCTCAATAAAGCATAAGTAACATTAAGGGCTGTTATCATAGATGAAATATTCTTATAAAATATGATTGGAATATTTCTTGGGGGAAATAACCTTTCCATTTTTAAATTAGTATTTAAAATATAAAAATTTCTCAAATATTAATGAATGATTTTTTTGAGAAGAACCCCAAAAAATTTTAATGGAACCTTCTAAGCATTGAGTAGTCATTACAATGGGAAATTACATTAATTCCATGATCGTCAAAACAATGATTCATTTCACATATTTGGTAAAACAAAAAAAGTAACTCATTTGGAAAAATAAAATAAAATTCCTTTTAAACTATTTAAAATAAAATATAATATAAGGACTTAGATTTAAATATTACATAATCTTGAGTTTTAAGTCAAAAATTCATTCTATTACATCTGGGGATATTTATAGGTTACAGTTTTAGGAAATTAGGCCATTACCCTTACATAAATAAAAATTACATAAAAAGTGTATACTTCTTCTTAGTATCCATTTTTACCATAAAAAACTTTTATAATAGACCAATTTTCTTTCCATGATATATTTTCACAATTTTAATATTAACCTCATCATTATAAATAATCATCCTTAAAACCCTATGAAAATCATTTTAAAATGAGATATGTGTACAAAAAAACTCAGCAAGGGACATAAAAATAAATAAATAAAACCAATATTTTATGACTACTTGTGAAGTTTTTTTTTCTAAAAATATACTTTGGGGTCAAAATAAAAATTTTATTCATTAGGAAATCAATTTTTCTACCTAAATATATTCATAACACATTTCAAAATAAATATTAAAGGTAAAAAATCTCATAAAGGTTTATTTTTTATCATTAAAAAGTAATAAAAACCTTACAAAAAGTTATACATTTAACCCTTAAGAAGTAAAAAATACTTTCCATTAAACATTACCTCATTAGATTACCTTATAACATCATAATATTTCCATAAAACCCATTGAAAGAATAAAAAAATCATGCTGGTAACTTGGGACATAATTTTTATATAACTCTTATAAATGGAATAACCTACACATTCAGATTCCAATAATGATCATTACCTAGTGTATTGGAGGGTTATAACTGACCCACCCATCCTTGGTTTATAATATAAGCACTCATCCTTGGTTTACAATGGAACCACCCATTCTCGGGTTATAATGAAACCATCAATACTTGGTTTATAATGAAACCAAACATCATCATAAAAAATTATAAAAAAACATAAAATAATCATAACACATGAAATATTTCATTTTCACCATAAAACTCAATAAAATATTTTTTTCACTAATAAGAAAACATTTCCAAATATTAAAATATCTATTTCATTTAAAACCCTTTTTGAAAATACCTAAAATAAAGAGAAACATAAATTTTCTTTGAAGAAAACATGAAATATTTTAAATTTAAGAAAACAATAAATAATAGTTATAGAGTTTTTAAAAACTGTTGGCATCGTATATGTTAAAATATAACATTATTTTTGTCTTTTTTGTCAAAATATTCCATATAAAATATGTAAAAAGATTCCTTTTGAAAACATTTGAAAGAAAGTAAAAAAGTGAAATAAAATTCAATTTATAATTCATTTGTGTCCATATAAATACATATATAAAATAATTTTAGGAATATGTACGTGGAAGAAAAATATTTTGAAAATAAATATTTAAAACAATTAAAATGAGGTTTTAAAGTAAAGTGTCCCTTACATCTTGTCTGACTCATCACGTGCATTCTTTATCTTCCTGAATAATAAACATGTGTTAAATATTTTCTATCTTAATAAAAAATTTCAAGTTTCTTATTCATTATATTTTACTTATTTCCATGTTATACTCAATTACTTAATCATTCAAGTTCATGCCAAACGTTTAGACGATATGCGACTCATATGTCAAAACTGACTTTGGTAAGTAGAATATGTTAAAATTGGTCATTATTACACCATATATAGAATATTATTCATGAAATAATTATCATTTTTATACATTAATTATACTTTTAAAACCATCTATAAAATATGTCTATGAAAAATGAACTATTTTATAATTATAGAGATGATAGGTTATACGTATGCATGAGTAATGTTTCCATTTTTCAATGATCGTGATGGAAAGATGAAAAGTGTTATTTTATATTTATATAATGATAATAATATCATAAATACCATATTATTTCTTTAAATCCATTTATATATGTTAGTCATGTTATGTGGTTATGAAAAAAGATTCACATCAATATGTAGAGGTGGTAGCTCACATGTATGCACGAACAATGTTATCATTTTTTAATTGATGTAAAGTCAAGAAATTATATCATATATTTTATTTATATAATTATAAATATGTCATGAATATAATATATATACATTACATCCATTATTATGACCATATGTTAGAGGCGATGATGGAAAACAAATTACATTGGCTTGTCAGGCGGTAATTCATCGTACACATGAACGATGGTTTTGTTCCCCATTTAATAGAAAATGATATTGATAAAGGTAACAAAATTAATATAATAATATATAATTATATTTAATATACTTATATTATTATATCAGTATGGCTGAAGAATATTTTAAGGTGGCATAAGAAGAAATAAAACTAAAACATTCTGTTAAAAGATATACATCTTCTTTGGACTGCCTCCTTTGTTTTACACCTTAAGCACTCTAAGGTTGGTATTATGACTAAAAAAGGACTTATAGATTTTTTTAGGGATTATATTATGGTATTTTTATAGGAATGTTTTTAAACAAAATGATTTTTAATTATGAATAGAAGATGATAGGAGGTTCTCTTTTATAAGTGAAGGGAGGGGCACTCTTGGAATTACTTAAAATATAAAATTAAAATAATTTTTTTTCATGTATAAATGGATAAAAATTGATATAATTAGAATATATGATGATAATGGAACAAAATAATCTCATAAGATAAAACATGGAAAATATTAGACCCTTTTTTCACTCTTATCTCTTTGTTTTAACCCCTGTAAACCCTTTTGATGATTACCACGATAACAAGGATTTTACTAATTAAGGGTTGTGATAGTAACTATAAATGGAAAATTGACCCATAAATAGACCATTTTTGATATTTTAAATGATATACCAATAATGGGGTCAAATATAGGATTTTTAGGAATTTTAAATCATTTAATAAAATATTATTTATTATAAAATAATATTTATGTCACTTTTAGAAATACATGAAATATTATAATATAATATGTGTTTAACCTATGTAAAATGGATCTAAAATTACATTTATTAGAATATAAGGAGTTTATAGTCTTAATATAAACATAAAATTGAATTTATATAGGATTTAGTATCATTTTAATCCAAATATTCTTGGTTTAACCCCTTGGTTATCCAATTTTAACCTTATCTCTCGCAATGACTTTTCAGTATTAATGGGTAATAATTTTACTAATAAGGTAAAAATTGGATTATAAATGGCCTAGGAATAATATTTTAAACCATTTAATATCCTAATTTTCCTATTTCAGGTTTTTTATAATTTTTAAATAATTTAACTAAATATTATTTAACATAAAATATAATTAATCACATTTTTGACACTATTTATTTAATTTGAATTTTAAAACAATATAACTAAAAAGAAATTTGAATATAATACTTTAAAACTTCTATAACATGTTATATTAATAAAAAAATTATGTAAAATAATAATTGATTCAAATTATATTACATATAATATTTTTAAAATCATTTTTTATTAATTGAATAAATATTGTGTTGGCGTTGCGTAAGCATTTAAGGTAATTATTTCATTACTAAAAATTATAGATAAATTACCATGAAAAAAAATCTTTAAATTAACTATTTAGAACCAAAAATATGTTCTCTATCCTTATCTCAAAATATTATAGATATTAAAAGAAAGAGAGTGACATTTTTTACTTTATCTTTTATTTAAATATTATAAAGGTAAAAATCAAAAAAATATGACACAAAATTGCTATATTTAGAAAATTTGATGGAAATGTACAAAAGAAACTCATTAAATAGGATAAATGAAAATTTTAGGGTCATTTTCTTGTCCTTATCATAATATTTTTAACCTTATCTGATTTACCCTTAGTTAGGCAGCAAATATTTACTACAGTTTCTATTCATAACAACCAAAAATAAAAGGGAACTATTAAAAAAAATTTAACCTTATGAATCTAAATATAGAATCTATTTTTTCAAGATTCAATTTACAGAAGTTTCATAATTTATTTTAAAATTATACACAAAAAATGTGATGAAAAACTGTTTTTCAGAAAAATGACTTTTATGTATAAAAATATTTTAATAAAAAATTCAATTTTAAAACTCATTTCAAAGACCATAAAGGGATTATTTTTTTAAAAAATAACTAATTAAATATTAAAACTAATAAAAAATATAATTTAACTTCGTAAATAATTTAAAATAAGATACAATTTTTAATAATAATAGTATTTTTCACTATTCATTTAAAAAACAGTGTTTAGAAAAATACCAAAATTTCAACCTTAGATAATTTTTATATGATGATATAAAAAATAAAGTTAATTTTATCAAATAATTTTTGTAAAATATTCAAAAATTAATTATAATATTCACTCATAAAAAAAAATAATTTTTTGAAGAAAAAATATTTTCGTGGCATAAAATAACTTTCCTGAAAATTGAGTGCTTATTACATAATAGTTAATCAATAAATTTGTATATATTATGATATTTATAGATATATTTCATAATTTGGTTATTTTTATTCATACCCTCAAATTCAATGGATAAGATATAATAATCATATTAAAATAATAATATTTTTTTTGTTTGTTTAAGCTCAGTGTTGCTTGTCGTATATGTTATAAAACATAATTTTCTTATTTAAAAATATTGGGGTGTCACATTATCCCCTAAATTTACTAAATTACATCCTTAAAACTTGAACTTGATCTCAGTAATGAAAGGTTTTACATTTGAAAATACTTTTGTTGAAATCCCACATTGTAAAAAGGGTAAATAAAAATTCATTTGAAAAGAGAGTAAAGGAAAGTATAAAGATCATCTGGAATGACGCATACTAGGCTTACAAATAGGAGAACATTAATGGGAAGTGAAAATATAGACATGGAGAAAAAAAGTAATGTCCAATTAATTTTGGATAGTGAAAAAGACCATTGATCATAGGGAGGTGAATGATCATGAGAAAGTCAATAACCAAAAAACCATAAACCATAGGGATGTGAAAAAATATAGCCAATTTATTAGAAATAAAGGTAATAGGATAAATTTTTTGTTTCAGGGTATTTTTTTATAGATTTTTGGAATTTATTTACCATCTAGAATAATAATATAAGGAAATAGAATTACTTGACAAGTATAATTTCATCCTTTAATCAATTTCCACCACAATATCATCTTTTACTCTAAACGATGAGTATTCAAGATGAATTTTTATTCCTAAAGCATTAAAATCAACTTCTAAAGGATCACGTAATTACAAAAAAGGATAACAAGATAGTCAATCAGCCTTTATACATTAACCAAAATCATATTGGTTAGGATAAGGTAATATAATTACTAAAATTAATAAACCTTCATATTAATAAATAATACATTTATCTACAAAATTCAATAATATCACTAAAGTTTCAATGTAGATCATTCCATAAATAACACTCCTTAAAATTCTTTAAAATATTACCGACTAATATTGAAACCCAAATATTATAATGATTTGATCACATATTCTTCCAAAATAAATTTATTATATATCCTTAAATAACATCGATCACTCTTAAAGTCTCATACTGAAAATATACATAACATAGTTATATAATCTCTAAGATATGATAATTATCTCCATAAATGACCAGAACAAATATAAAGACACATTAAAATAACCATTCTTCCAAAATATAATTTAACCTTTATTCCTCAAATAAAATCTCATCTTATCCGAAAATATTTCTGTTTACATTAATTATATAAGTTTTCTAATATAGTGAACTTTTTTTATGAAATAACATAAATTGCATAATCATAAAATCACTTTTCAATCACATGGTTATCTATATGAAAAAACATATGTTATTGAAATCATCATAATATTTATCTAAAAAATATTTTATGTAAAACAATTCATACTAACCAGGGAATCACATAGGCCAGTGGTAGGCACTGCACCCTTGTCACCTTTCGGTTGTGAGTTCAAGCCCCGCAACCTTACTAAATGCGATAGGTTGTTACCCATCTTACAAGTTATCCTTTTACATAAACTATATTAATATAATTCATATAATGATCCCAAAATATTTGATGAGCATCCTCAAAAATGTAATATTATTTTTCTGAAACGATCATTCATGTTTAACGTAAGGGTTACATATACCCTAACCTAATAAAACATCTTCCAAAATATTAATCACATTAAAATACCATCACTTAAAACCTAAAAAGGGGGTTTTTATAACTTTGTACTGATGATAATCTAGAAAATTATAAATCCATGATGTTATCTATAACTATTAAGTTAACCTCACATGAAAACATCATAATCTCTAAAGTTATCTAAACCTTTCCTCTGATAACAACTTTAAGGACCTAGACTTAAATGTTACATAATCTTGAGTTTTATTTAAAGAATTAATTATCTTAAATTTTAAGATATTTATTATTTAGAGTTTTAGGGAATTATTAAGTTTCCCTTACATAAATAAATAATACATCACAATATGGATACTTCCAGTTAGTATCTATTTTTTTCCACAAAAAACTTTTAATATATAAAAAGTTTTCTTTTCATAAAATATCTTCACAATTTTCATCTTGACCTCATCATTGTCTCTAATTATAATTAAAACCCTATGTTTCTTTAAATGTGGGATGAACACAAAAATCTCAGTAAGGGAAATAAAAAAATAAATTTGTTAGTTCATAAATACTTATAATTTTTTTTCTTTTTTTTGAAAAATAAAATTTGGGATCAGAATAAAAATTTTCTTACCCAATAAATCAACTTTTCTATACAAAGATTTTCTTAAAAAATTTCATTAAAAATATTAAAGTTAAAATAACACTCATAAAGGTTTTTTTTCAATCATGAAAACCTAATAAAAACATTTCAAATGTTATACATTTCACCATTAAGAAAAAGAAAATACATTCCTTTAAATATAAGCTAATTAGCTTACCTTGTAAAATCATAAGATTTCCATAAAAACCATTTATAGAAAAAATAAATCATATAGGTAACTTGAGAAATAATTTTTATATAACTCTTACAAATGGAATAACCTATATGGCCAACTTCTATTATGATCATTACTCAATGCATTGGAGGGTTATAATAGACCCACATATCCTTGGTTTATAACATAACCACCCATCATTGGTTTATAATGAAACCACTCATCCTTGATTTATAATAAAACCACCCATAATTGGTTTATAATGGAACCACCCATCATCATAAACAATTCTCAAGAAATATAACATAATAATAAGACATGAAAGCTTGTATTTCCTTAATCAAACTTATAAAATATTCTTTTCATCAATAAGAAAACATTTTTAGATATTGAAAAAATATTTCATTTAAATACCTTTTTGAAAATAACCAGAAAATAAGGAAAGAGTGAGTTTATTTAAAGAAAATATGAAATCTTATAAAGGGATCTGAACACCAAATAATGGTTATAGTAGTGGAAAAAACGTTTGATGTGTATATGTTAAAATAGAATATTTCTTTTGTCTTTTTATCAAAATTTTCTGTATGAAATATATAAAAAAACCTTTTTAAAAACTTTGAAAGAAAGTAAAAATTGATATAAAATATCAGTTATAATTAATTTATTTCCATATAAACACATACATAAAATAATTTTAAGAATATGGACATGGATAAAAGGATTTTGAAAATAAATCTTTAAAACATTTAAATTGATATTTTTAAAGTAAAGTATCTTTTACCATGAGTCTGACTCATCACGTATGTTATTTATCTTCCCAAATAATAAACTTATGTTAACTATTTACTTACCTAAGAACCTTTTTCAAGTTTTTTTATTCAATTTGTTTTATTTATTTTCATGTTATATTCAATTACTTAATTATTTAAGTTCATATTGTACATTTTGATGATATTTATATCATATGTCTAAGATGACTTTGGTAGGTGTACAATGGTCAAATATATCATTATTGAACCATATATAGAATAATAATCATGATATGATTATCATTTTTATATATTACTAATACTTTTAAAACCAAATATGAAAGATTATTATGAAAAATGAACTATGTTACAATCATGGAGATGGTAGGATGTACGTAGGCATGAGTAATATTCCTATTTTTCAGTGATCATGATAGAAATATGAAAAATATTTTTCAATATACCAAAGTAGGCATTAAGAGGCAGTTCTTTTTTGAATTTTACGGCAGTTTAAACCGTTGATAAATTGTTACACAATAGTTTTGAAAAACTACTTCTAAATCGTGTGTTAGGAATCATTTCACGACACTTTTTCAAAACCGATGCAGAATAATTTAGTAGTGATTTTTTCAAATTTAGAGAATCATTTAGTGGCTGTTTATTTTAAAATTTTATTTTTTTTATTTTATTTTTTATAATTAATTTTGTTTATGATTTTAGGATTTTATTATTTAATTATCATAATTTTATATATTAATTATACTTTTAAAATTAAATATGAAAGATGGTTATGAAAAATGAACTATGTTACAATCATGGAGACAGTAGGATATACGTATACATGAGTAATGTTTCCATTTTTCAGTGATCATGATGGAAAGATGTTAAGTATTATTCAATATGCCAAAGTAGGTATTTAGCAGCGGTTTTTTTTAGCAGCAACTTAAACTACTGCTAAATCGTTGTGTGACAGTTTTGAAAAACCACCACTTAATCGTGTGTGAATAATCATTTCAATGCAATTTTTTAAAAACCGATATGAAACGATTTAGCGGGGTTTTTTTAGAATTAGGAGAATCATTTAGTGGTTGTTTAAACCGTTACTAAATCATTTTGTGACATTTTATTTTATTTTTTCCTTTTTTAAAAATTAAATTTGTTTATTATTTAATTCTTTTAATTTTATTATTTTATTATTTATTTATCTATTACCTATTATCATGCATATGCACATGCACATGTTAGGAATGCATATGCCATATATATCATGCAGAAATTCTGCGTTGGGTGATATTTGAACTCGTTGCATCTTGGTTATTCTATAAAGACTTTACCACTCAAAGTGACTCTTCATGTGGCGAGAAAATAGAATTTAATATCCTTATATATATATCGATATAAAAAATGAATAATATATAACAAATAGATACAAAATAAATAATTAGTAATTAACAATTGATAATTAATAAGTAATAAGTAATAAGTAATAATTAATAAGTAATAAGTAATAAATAATAAATAATAAATAATAAATAATAAATAATAAATAATAATTATTAATTATTAATAAATAAATAAAATATAAATAAATATATAAATAATATGGTAATAAATGATAAATAATAAAGAATAAAGAATAAAGAATAAATAAAAATAAAAAATAATAAAAATTTAAAATTTAAAATTTAATATTTTAATTTAAAATATAAGTAATGTATAAATAATAAATTAATTAAAAATAAATTAATATATAATAAATAAATAATAAATTAATAAATAGTACATAATACATAATAAATAATGAACTATAAATTATCAATAAATAAATAATAAATAAATAAAGAATATATTTTAAATAAGTAATAAATAATACGTTAATAATAAATTAATAATAAAATAACAAATAATATAAATAATAATAATTAATTTATAATTAATAAAAAATAATAATTAAATAATTAATAAATAATAAATATATGATAATTTAATAATGAAAAATAAATAAATAATCAATATGATGTTACTGATAAATTATTAATAAAATAATTATATAATAATATCAAATTAAAAATAAATTAATAATTAATTTATAAACAACAACTAAATAATAAATAAATAATAAATAAAAAAAATAAAAAAATAAAAAATATGTATATAGTAAACTAATAATGAAAATAAATAATAAATAATAAATAATAAATAATGAACTAATAAATAATAAATAATGAATAATGAATAATGAATAATAAATGGTAAATAATAAAAAATAAATAGTAAATAATAATTGAATAAATACTAAATAATAGATAATAAATAGATAATATATAATATATATTATATATTATATAAGTAATGTATAAAAAATAAATTAATTAAAAAATAATTTAATATATGATTAATAAATTATAAATTAATAAATAATTGATAATACATAATAAATAATAAAGAATAACATATCAATAAATTAATAATAAATATATAATGATTATATAATAAGTAAGTAATAAATAATATATTAATAATAAATTAATGATAAAATAATAAATAATAAAAAGAAAATTAATAATTAATATATAAACAATAACCAAATATTTATTAAATAATAAATAAATAAATAAATAAACAAATAAATTAATAAATAAATAAATAATAAATATATAATAAAATATTAATTAAAAATAAATAAATAATAAATAAGATGTTAATAAAAAATTAATAATAAAATAATAAAAAAAATTATAAATTAAAATAAATTAATAATTGTTTTATAAATAATAAATAAATAATAAATAATAAATATCAAATAAATAAATAATTTATAAATAGTAAAATAATAATGAGAAATAAATTTAAATTAATAAAATAATAAATAAAAAATAAAAAATAAAAAGTAATAAATTGTTATAAATATCTATAAATATATATACATGTGAAGAAATATACATACATATATATAAACAGAAATTTATTATATATATATATATATAAACACACTCAGATATATAATTGTATATTAATATATATATATATATATATACATACATATATATACATAAACACAAGTAAATATAAATATCTCTATATATATTAACACACGTATATGATATAAAAATATATAAACATAAATATGTATAAAAATTTTCATATGTATAAAAATATACAGAAATATTCATAAATACATATAAACACACACACACACACACACATATATATAATTGATAATAAATCACCAAAAGAGGGGAAACCACAATAATTGCAACACCATCAAATTAATAAGATTGCAAATCAATGGAATAAAATCATAAATGACATTAAAAGCATATGAAGACACTCTTAAATGAAGATGAAATCTCATTGAATGTGTATGATATATATATACTTAAATTTATTTAAATATATTATATATTAACATTTATTTATAGATTTTAGAATATAAATATAAATATATATCTATTTATCAGTACACACACATATGTACATATAAACATTATTTATATATGTATGTATATATATATATATATATATTTGCATATAGTTTTACTTTAAATTCATTTATATACTATATTTAATGATAATGATATATTTATAAAAAAAATACATTTATATATGATGTATACACACGATATTATTGACACACACACACACATATATTTACACACACAAGTACACAATTATATTTCTCACGTACACACACAAATATTTACGTATATATTTATTTATTTACATATATTAGAATATGATTATAAATATATATTTTCCTATTGACATACACATGTTTATATGTAAACATATTTACTTATATAAGTATATATATACATATTAATGCATTTTTATAAGGTAAATAAAATGGATAATTTTTTTTAAATGAAATGGATAATAAATATTTATTTACATTTGGTTTATATATTTAAAAATATATTTCTATGAAATTTTTTATTTATATAAGATTGGAACTATATTTAAGAATTTAATGATATGGAGGATGCGGGTGAGGGGGTGATTCTATAGTGATCCCAAATGCGCTTAGGGATTCTCAGATTTCATGGTGATTCCATTATTCTTGGGTCATCATATAATCTCGAGAGAGCCTCCTAAAGTGGTGATGAAGGCTAATGAATATTTGACAGTGATCCAAGGCCCCTTAGCGGTCTTTGGTGGTGAGATCAAAGGGGAAACATTAACCATAAACAGTCTGATTGATGTTTCAAAGAGTCTTTTTCTTGAACCTAAAGATGAAGACTCTTGACAGATCTGGAGGAAAGGGAATATTACTCATGTTTTTACTAATAAAGAGGCTCCCATAGAGTGACTCTAAATGGGTAAGTTCTTTATCACCTCCCAATTGATTCTCCCTAGGGGCTCTAAGCCATAGTAGATTAAAGATTTAATTAGTCATTTATCATCAATTTGGGGTTTTAATACTTGGAGATGCGTATTGTTGGGAAGGATATTTTATCATTTGTTATTCCCTTTTAAGGAATTGAAAAAGAGATCTTGGGTATTTGGCTCTATGTCCCCCAACCTTTGATTTCCAAAAGTCTAGAAATGGGATCCCAATTTCAATCCACTTGAATATAGGAGTTCATATGCACAGGTTTGGGTCAGAGTTTATGATCTAAATTGGATACTCTGAAACCCAAATATTCTACATGATATTTCTTATGTGATAGGTTTTCTAATTAAAATGGATAAGTAGATAAAGATAAGAAGATTTGGACACTATGCTCGCATGCTAGTGCAAGTGTATCTTTTCTTTACCCAGGTTGAAAAAGTGTTTCTTTCTACATCAAAGGATGAATTCTCTTTAATAATTGTATATGATAATATCCCAGTCATCATTATTTATTGCAATATGATCAGGCACAAAATATACACCTGTATAAGGGGCCTCTTTTCTGCTTCCTTATCCTATTTGGTCATAAAGATAAGAGGCATCTTTTGGAAGGAAAAGGAATTCCCAATCTTAGTAATGATGTGGGGGGGGGGGGCTTCATAAGGATCAACCTGATTTTTAGTATGCACCCCATTCTATTATGCAATATGTTGATTTTACTTCTAATAATCATAGTGATCTTCTATCTTTTGTACAAGATCATGACCATGTTGAGCAGTCTCATGGTATGAATTCCCAACCCAATCCATAATTTACATCATATCATTTAGATAGGAATGGGAGATCTTAGTTAATATTATTGATGAAGGGATGATACCCAATATAGTTCCATCCTTTAACAATGTTCTAATTAAGGGGTCTGATTTAGATATATGACATGATGTTTCTACTGTTAATCAACATGCTTCATCTGATCAAGCGCAGTTTACTTCTGATAAAAAAAGGTAAATAAATTATAGTTTCCACTTCTCCTGAAAAAATAATAATGGGTAACCCTACTTTTTTGAATTTGGCTGGAAAATAATTGATAGAAAAAACCTCACCTGCTGGTGGTTTGTCCTGGATTCATGACATTGATATGCATCTCATTGCAAGGGCATCCATGGGAGACCTTCATCCCTAAGTTGTGTTTTTGTACATTCTACTGAAGATATAGGGGCATCCATGGGTGACATTCATTCTTTGAATGTGGTTTTTGTTTATCCTAAAGCTAGAAGAGGTAATTCTTTTCCATCAAATATTGTCATTTTTTCTTCTAGAAGTCATGAAAATATGAAGTTTGAGGTTGTGTATCCCATGGATAGAAAGGTCGGTAATTCCATGTTGGACCATTCTAAAGATGGGATGAATTCTTATGGATCTTTAAAGTTACTTGGGAGTTCTATGGAAGATGATGGAGATAATTTGATATCTATGGAAACTAAAAATGTGGATTCTATCATGTTGAAGACCATGTAGGTTAATTCTATTTTAAGAGGTTGCGAAGTGCATAATGCTACTAAGGGTTTTCCACTTACTCCTTAGTGATGAAACCTTAGTATTTGGGTAAGGCATAGGTGGATACCCATAATTATTTTGATGTGTTGGATCCTTTAAATGATATGAGGGATGATAGGATCCAAAAAGATAATCTTCCAAAACATTAAGGGGAAGATCATAAGGCTTCAGTTCTTGTTAACTCATCTAAGGTAGTGGAAACACAATATGATGATGGTAAATCTAACTTGGATAAAACTGGCCTCAATGGCCTTTGATAGAAAGTGAAATTTAGAGGAGAGGGCATTATCCTAGAGGTTTTGGTCATGGTTGTTGATGCATTAGTTAGAATGATATTCGAGACAAGGAACATGAGATTCGAACTAGAATTAGGAAGAAACTTGGTCTTTGACTCCATTTATATGGGTAGGGTGCTATATCTTACACCTTCCTCTATATGTTATGTTTCATTTATATTTTATTAAAAGGGCTCTGACCTGACCTTTTCAAATAAATATGTATTTATAAAATTGATTTTTTATAAGAAAATATATGAAAATATGTATATATTTAATTATAAATAAAACAAAATTATGAAAATATGATAAAAAATAAAAACCATAATATATATATAAATTTAATACCTGAGAATAAATTCATTACCTATAAAAAATCCAATAAAACCCCCTTAAATGAGGCTGAAATTCCATTAAATGTTAAAAAATTGAGATTCCCTGACTAAAAAATCAATTTTGGAGGCCTTCTGGAATTTTTTTGGCCTAAAAAAATATGAATATGTTATCCTTTGTCACTATTGTATATATATTTTCATATGCTTCAATTTTGATATGTCATAAATCCCAAATAGACACCTGGACCAAAAGTTATGATCGTTTGAAGTTGATGTTCGATTTTTAAATTTTATTAAAACTATAATAAATTTTATTCTTTTTATTATTACAAAATTATTATCTAATTTAGTTTTAGTTCATTTCATAAGATTTTATTTGACTGGTTAGGGAGATAAAATGGACACATGAATCAAAAGTTATGGTTATTTGATGCCGAAGTTTGATTTTCAACTTATTGAAGAATTATTTTAACTTTCAAATTATCATTAAATAATAAATATAAATCATTATTAATTAACATGTTATAATTAATTAAATTTATAAATAATAAAAAACATATTATATTAAATAATAATTAATAATTAATTATTTTATATTTATTTCCTTTAATTTAGTAGTTGTTTCTAGAAAGTCTTCAATTATTATTTTTAAATTATAGAAAATTAAAACCACATTTAGTGGCAGTTTTGAAAACCACCGCTAAAAACCCACCAAAAAATTTCTTTTTTCCTATAGTGATTTTATATTTATAGAATTATCATTATATCATAAATACCATATTATTTCTTTAAAAAACTTATATATAGTAGTTATCTGATGTGGTTATGAAAAATGATTCACATCACTATGTGGAGGTGGTAGCCCACATGTATGCATGAATGATGTCATCACTTTTTAATGGATGGAAAGGTAAGAAAGTATATGATATATTGTATTTATAGAATGATAAATATGTTAGGCCACCATACCCATGAATGAAGGCTCTGTTTCCCATTTGATAAAAAAGGAAATGGATATCAGTCATTCCATTAAAAAATATGAATATATGAAATATAATTATGTTATTATATCAATATAGTATAAGAATAATTGAAGGATATGGAAGAATAAATAATACTAAAACATTCAGTTAAAAGTTATACTTATTCATCGAACAACCTCCTTTGCTTTACACCTTAAGCCCTCTAAGGTTGGTATTCTGACTAAACCAATACCTATAGAGTTAGTGAATAGATTCTCAGAAGGTATTTTGTAAGGTATTGGATGAACTAAAATTCTTTTCAAGTATTTAGAAAATAGGAGAAGATGTTCCATTTTTTATGTGACGGGAGGGGCACTCTTGAAATTACTTGAAATATAAAATTATAATAAATTAATTTTCATAAGAAAATGGTTCCAAAATGATATAATTTTAATATAGGATGATTATGTGTCTAAATAATCTCATTCAATAAAATTTTCACAATTTTAAACTATTTTTCCCCTTATCTCTTTTTTTAACCCCCATAAACCCTTTTGATGATTTTCACGATAACTAGGTTTTTACTATTTAAGGGTCAAGATAATTAATATAAAAGGAAAAATGGTTTATAAAGGGGCCATGGTTGATATTTTAATCCATATCTCAATAACTTGGTTGAAGATAATATTTTTATTAATTTCAAATAATTTAATAAAATATTATTTATTACAAAATATTATTAATGTTGTTTTTGGATTTACATGAAACATTATAATATAATATGTGTTTGAATCATGTAAAATGGTTATAAAATGGAATATATTTGAATAGAATTATGGGTAATCATCCAATCAAATTTGGATAGGTTTGGATATCATTTTAATCCTTATCTTTTTTGTTTAACCCCTTGATTAACCAAATTTTAACCTTAATAGGGGCAATGACTTTTCAATATTAAAGGGTAATAATTTTACTTATAATGTGAAAATTGGATCATAAATAGAAAATGGATAAAATTCTTGATCATTTATAATCCTAATTATCCTATTTCATGATTTTATAATTTTTAAATAAATTAGTAAAATATTATTTAACCAAAAATAAAATTAATGTCATTTTTAAACTATTCATTTAATTTGAATTTGAAAATGACATGACAACAAATTAATTTTAATATAATATTTTCACACTTCCGTAACATGTTTTATTTATCTAAAAAATCATGAAACACAATAATTCATTCAAATATATTACTTTATATAGTTTAAAATTATTTATTTTATTTTCTATTAATTGAATAAATACTATTTTTGAGTTGCGTAAGCATTTAAGGTAATTATATCAACAATAAAAATTATAAATAAATTACCATGATAAAAAAATCATTTATCTTTCCAATAAATATTAAAAAATAGTTTTTTATCCCTGACACAAAATATTATAGATATTAAAGGCAAGATAGTGACATTTTTAACTTTATCTTTTACTTAAATATTATAATGGTCAAAATCAATAAAATATGACACAAATGTTAGATCAATTAGGGTGAAGACAAATGGTACAGAGGGGGATGAATAAAATAGATTAAAATATTTAAAAAAATTGATCAATTATCTAAATTAATTATCAAATTTAATTAATCGATTTAAATTTCTTTGAAATAAAAAAATGAACACAGTGATGTTTTTTATAACATTTTGGTCCAAAGTTTTCTTAGTCTACACTTATACCTCTCTACTCAACAACAGATATATTATGAACTAATCTAATTTTTTAAGGGGAATCATAACCCAATTATAACCAAATTTTTCTAGTGTAAGTATAACCAAAAGAGACTTAACTTTTTTTATGGAGAGTCACCACCAAATTAAAACCCCAAATTTGGATACCAAGTGTCACAACCCAAATATTCCTGACCATAGAATCTGGGATTCATCACTCAAATATAGAGAATTATTTTTTATGAAAAATTATAAAGAGAAAGCGAAATAATATGGGATATAGGAATAAGTGTTATATACTCAAGAAATCAGAATAAAATAGATAAAAGAAAAATAAAACATAGGTACTGGTTCTTGAGTGTTTGATCAACTTTATTATCTCATCAAGGAAGTAGAAGAAGTTATATATATTTTTTGTTTAACCCTTTAGATACCGTCTATTAGTAATGAGAAATGTTTTGCATAGGTATAATGTAAAACACATCATAGTATCAACAAAACTACACTCTTCACATTGTATGACTTGAAAATCATGAAGGCTCTCATCGAATAAGTATCACATTAGTATTATATCACTTTCCAACCCCATAGAAGAAAGGATCAAACTACTTTTCAAAAAAAAAATAAACTCAACAAAACCAAAAGTGGTTAGAGAATTCAAAATTAAAAAAATGATAAATCTGGATTATGATGGAGACACTACTAGAAAGTGAAGCTATAGCCATGGATCTATAGCCACAGTTTTATTGGTCTATGGCTATATCTTCCTAATTTCCACGGTTTAATTTAATCACCGTGGAAATACGGTGTTTTCTTTTTTGGTATCGGGGTCCCCGATTCGCCTCTCGTGCTCCTCCGACTTCTTTTCCTCCCTTCACCTCCCGACGAGTTCTGCTCCCCGACCTCTCCTGATCGTGTCGCCCTCCTCCCCAACCTCGCCTGACCACGACGCCCTACTCCCCCGATGACTTCTCCTCCCCGACATTTTCTCATCACCACGGCGCCCTCCTCCCCAACGAATTCTCCTTCTCGACCTCTCCTCCCCATCCTCTCCTCACCTCGGCGCCCTCCTCTCCGACGAACTCTCACACCACAACGCCCTCCTCCCGATGAACTCTCTCACAGCGATAACCTCCTCCCCAGAGACCTCTCTCACCGCGGCTCCCTCCTCTCTGACAACCTGTCACCGCGGCTCCCTCCTCTCCTAGGTATTGTATTTTTATTTATTATTTTTTTAGCCTCAATGAAATTCTTCATTTATGAATGCATATGGGGGTTCAGAGGGTCTCGAGAGTCTCCGGGGTGCGTGAGAGGAAGACATGGCATATAGCTAAGAGGTTGTAGTATCATCGACTAACAGTTTGTAAACCACCAATTTGCTGGTGGAATTCCAGTAGCTATATATAGATAATGGAGGCCCTTCAAAAAGAAGATGAGATCCACTATCCAGGAATTCAGTCTTTTTTGTTTTATAATTGGTATTTTTTCCATTTTTTCCATTTCATTATTTAATACCCCTCACCTAATTTTTCTCCCTAAATTACACAACAACACCTTCATTATACTATCCCTCTCCTACCTCTCCTTCCATAGATAAGATCTATAGATCCCTGGTGTATTGAATTTTCATCTATCGAAATTTTTTCTTCTGGTAAATGTATGACTCCCCTTTTCTCCTATCTCATTTTTTATGAGGGGTGTGTTTTATAAGATTTACCCAGTTTTTCTTGTTTTCAAGTAATTTCTCTACTACTTCTATATATTCTATTCTTATCCAAATAAAATGAATATATTTGTAATTTAATCCTTATCATACACGAGGTAGTTGGTCCCAAAGTGTTTCCCATAGTAAAATTAATTTTCAATAAGTGATTATGAGGCCTCATTAGTTGGTTTCAATTTGTATACTTAATTATCATTATAATCTTTGAACTAAGTTTATGTTATGTTATAAATCAAGTGAAAATAATTTTATTACTATGGATTAATGGTTAGGGTAATGGGAACCATATACTGTGATTATTCCATTAAATATAACTTTGGAATTGGAAATTTGGTATAGGTTTGTGTTTTGACTTTTGGAAGGTAAAACATAGTAAGTAGAATTGGAATTTTTTTTACTATTAATAATGTGTTTTAAAGTTGAATCTAGTTTCAACAGGGTTATTTGGATTGAAAATAAACTTATTAAATGTTATTGAATAATGGAATTGATGGTATTTATTATTAAACCTAAGCTGAACATGGCCCTTGGGTGGGCACTAAGATATACTATTAAATTCCGAGTGAACACATCCCCCATGTGGACATAGGGCCTTGGGGATGGGTATATTACCAATAAGTGTTAGTTTGGACTACATACATGTATATTACCATTGGGAGTTTATTAGGTTGTATTGGTCTCTAAAACACACTTAGAGACATCCAACATTGTCTATAGTAGGTGGGTCTAGCCTAAAGTATCACCATGGAGCCCATGATCAGTTTTATTTTAGTTATTTATTATTCTAGTTATGATAATAAATTATATATTCAACCATTATATGAACTTATTGTTTCAGCCTAGATTTTATAGGAATGCCATTTGTGGTGGCCTACTAAGTTGTAAACACATCCTACTTGGTTCATCATTTGGTACCATAGTGGATTTCATCATTTCATATAGGGATATGGGAAATAACTTGATGACTAGTGTAAGACTTTATATTAGGATGGTGCTAAGGAATTGGTATCAGAACAGAGCTCCGATCACTTTTTTGAGTCATGTAGTTTGTTATCCATTTTGTACTCTTTTTTACCTTTTGCATGTGTATAGTGGAATGTTTTCCTTTGACTACCTTAATCCATTATTTTTAATATTTCATGAATTATGTTTTTTGATGATAAATTTTATGGAAGTTATCCTATGATGTTATGTGATATATGTTTTTTCATTTATCTACTTCTATTTTTCACTCAGTTGTTAAGGTTATAGTCTCCGTAAGGACTCCTATCAAACCCTAGTTTCTAGTTGGTTGCCTCTGGTATACAGGTAGTTGTGCTTGATTTCTTGTATCATACAAATTTTTTGGTAACTATTCAATGGGTTTAGGTAGTAGTATATTACATTCCTTCTTAGTTTCTATCCCCTAAAAGGGATGTTCTCTTTTCATTTGTCATGATATCTTATTTTCAATTACAGTCCCTAAAAAATCATCATCGTATTTTTTATATAGTGTGTATATCCCAAAAACCCTATACATAATTCCCTTAAAATTTATAATAATTAATAAATAAGAATAGGGAATAAGGAGGTTCCTTTTTTGTGTTGGATACAATATTCAGGATGAGTACTTCCTCTCAACCCGGGCAGGGGGGCAGGGGGGAGGGTGGAGGGGGGCAGGGGGCAGGGGATAGGTCTGCAGGGCAGGGGGCAGGGGGAAGGTCTGCAGGGCAGGGGGCAGGGGGCAGGGGGGAGGGTGGAGGGGGGCAGGGGGCATGGGGAAGGTCTGCAGACTAGGGGGGAAGGGGGCAAGGGGCAGGGGGAAAGGTGTGGGTGGAGGGGGCAGAGGGGAGGGGGGCTGGGTGCATGTTTGCAGGGCAGGGGCAAGGGGGAGGGTGGAGGGGGGTAGGGGGCAGGGGGAAGGGTGTGGGTGGAGGGGGGTAGGGGCAGGGGGGCAGGGGGCAGGGTGCAGGGGACAGGTCTGCAGGGCAGGGGGGAAGGTCTGCAGGGCAGGGGGCATGGGGGAGGGTGGAGGAGGGCTGGGGGCAGGGGGCAGGTCTGCAGAGCAGGGGGGCAGGGGGCAGGGGGCAAGGTGTGGGTGGAGGGGGGCAGGGGGCAGGGTGGAGGGGGGAAGGGGGCAGGGGGGAGGAGGGATGGGGGAGGTCTGCAGGGAAGGGGGAGGGGGCAGGGTGGAGTGGGGAGGTCTTCAGGATAGGGGGGGTCTGTAGGACACCTATGCTGCGACTACTGACAGTGCAAAACAACATCAACTCTCCTCACCTTCACACAGTGATGAGATGCTGGACAAAGCAGCAGTTCATAATCTTGTTTGCAATATGCAGATGGCTGATATTAGCAAATCACAACACATGCAAGATGATGACGAAGGTCTGGAACTACAACAGACACAACCATCAACCCCTGCTATGGCTGAATTCACCACTCAGAAACTGGGTGACCAATCTGGGGAATCTGATCACATAAAACCAGAAACAGAATAGATAGTGGTACAGAAGGCAACTAAGAACAAACAAACACACCAATAATAGGTCTTAACAGGTATGAAAAATAATCATATCCCTACTAACCCTTCAATGACTTTGCAGGGAAAAAATGCAGTGACACCTAAAGAGCATTCTACCGAGCAATTAAGAAAATCCAAGCACAGAAAGAATTCTGGAGGTAACAAAAACAAGGGGCCTAGCCCCAAACATAAGTATAAATGAATATTTTATATTTGAACTGTCAGGTTATTGCTAACCCTGATACCATCACAACTTTAAAAAATTCTCGTTTTACTCATAAACCGATGCTTTTTGCTATCCTTGAACCTAAAGTCACTTTTACTTCTGGATTTAATAGTCTTGACAAATATAGTTATAATTTTATAGGAGAAACTTCCAATAATAACAATCGTGATTATTTGTGGGTCTTTGCACATATCTCTATAGATAAAATTCATATTGTTAATGATGATTCTCAGTCTTCGACATGTGAAATAAACTTGCATGATAATACTTTCTGCTGTACTTTTGTGTATTCCTGCAATAAATATCAAGACAGAAGAACCTTGTGTCACTCCCTTAACAACACTATTCAAGTGACCTAGCTTAAGAAAAATGTTTAATCTCTATTATTCGCATTTAAGTGCTGATGGAAGTTTACTTTATTCCCATATTTTGGTGATTTTTGATTTTTGAATAGGCAATTGAAGGTTATGTTTGAAAAATAAAGTGGTTTATTAATGATCATGTTATTTAGTATTGGGATGTACATATCAATCTGAATATTATTTGTTCATTTTTGGTTATGGATTCATGTATCATTTATCATGTACAGTTGACACACTGATCACATATATATAAGAAGTCGTTATATCTCATTTTTTTCCCACTATTTTCTTATAGGTGGTTTCTTATGATGAGGCCGGTTCTATCCACCACCATCGATGAAAATGAGTTCAACATTAGATTTGGGTAAGGTTTATTATATTTTTATTCTTTGGCCCAATTTTAATTAGGGCATTTGTGATTTTTGGGTTCCTTATATTTTTGCAGTGTGTTTTAGATTTTGTTGAGGTGGATTCGAGTCACCGTTGATGAAGGATTACATGTGTATGCATAGGTTGGAATATACATATATAAGTTCCCCCTTTATATATATTCACTCATGGAAGTATGAATATATATATTGGGGCTAGGTGTGATTATATATGGATATTAAAAATGCATACATGTGTAAGTGTAAAGGGGTATATGCAAGTATAAACATATATTTAAGGACCCCCTTGTGCGTATTTGGCCATGCAAATATGTACATAGGGGCTAGGTGTCCTTATATATATATGTGAAGTTGCATATGCATGCAAGCGGAAAAAAGGAAGATTCTAGTTTTCATTGTCAAAAGCAAACGCGCCTTGAGGTTGAGGTAGGGTCCCTCTCCTAGCCTCTTTAATTCAAGAATGTTTAAATTGCATTAAGTTGCCTTCTTAATTCTGCATGTTCATATTAAATTGAAATTCTTGAATAAGTGTTAGTTAAGATAATTGTTTGGTTTGATAAATAAGTCATGGTTTTGTAATAAAACCCCTACAACGGAGGTGCGATGTCTGCGAAAACTCACAGTGGTATACCTTGCTTCTCATTATTGCATTGATGTTTTCCTTATACTTGATGTCATTGTTAGTCATAAAGCACACATCGTAATTGACCCTTTTTATATCCATGTAGGGGGTTTCCCTCTTTTTATTAAAACAATTGTTTGAACCAAGACACCCTTTAAGTGCCGTTAGACTTTTAAGATGGAATTGCTCATAATGACCAAGTCACCACTAAGTGAATAACATGATTTGGATGGAATGGATTGTACATGGTTTTAATATGGTTTGGTGGTACCCTCAGTTAGAGATGACACTAGTGGGAGGCAATTTATTCTCTATGTTAGATTTATAAGTGTTTTTACAACAAGGAAAGCTATCTGGTGGACACTAAAAAAACTCGAGAGAAGGTTATAAGTAACTTCAAGTTGGCTTCTAAATATATTGTTCTTGTTGCTATACAGGAGAAAGTTATTCTAGGTACTGATGCATATGTTGCTTCAAAACATGAAGTAAAGGAAACAGTGAGTTTCAACACTAGTAAGAATGTGGAAAGTTAGGACTTGGTACTAGGGGTAGACTCACTGAGTATCCCCGATAAAATTATCAAGGAGGCTCAAGCCGCGGTCACGCCGAGGTAATGACATGATTTGGCCCTGCTCTATCCACATCCAGCCCACACCAGCCCCCTTACACCTTCATTTCAGCTCGCTTCCACCAGCATTCCAGCCCGCAACAGCCCCCCTGCTACCTTCGAATCAGCCCGCACCATCTCCCCAGCACCTGCAACCAGCCCCCTTCCACAAACATTTCATCTCCCTTCCACCTGAATCCGGAAGATGCTGCCCCGCGGATGTCATTGAACCGGGCCAACATGCCGTGGTCACGCCACAGTCACGCCGCGGTCACGCCGCGATCACGCCTCGGTCACGCCGCGGTCACGCCGCGGTCACACCGCAGTCACGCCGCAGTTTGGCCTTGCTCGAGCCACATCCAGCCCACACCATCCCCCCAGCACCTGCAACCAACCCCCTTCCACCAGCATTCCAACCCCCTTCAACCTACATTCGAGCCCGCACCAGCCCCCAACCACCTGCAATTTAGCCCTCACCAGCCACCACACCAGCCACCAACCCACAACCTCCTACAAAACACTCATTCCATCCCTCTACCACCGGCAAAGGCGGGTAATTACAACCTCCCATCAATGAAACTCATCCTCGAGTTGATCTTATGAAGGTAAAAAGGCATTGTTAGTGAATATTTATAGCTGCGAAACTCATATATCATCTTCCCTTTCCTAGGTCTCTTCCTGTACTCGACTATGTTTTTATAGCACCTGTACCAGGGGAACTGATTTAACTTGGAGTGTCTTCATGCTCTAATCAACAATATGAATGAGATAATCCTCTAATGAAGCATCTACATCCTACTAATCCTCATCAGGACAAAAAACATGTGTTGTGTCTAGAGAGTATTAGTGCATCAAAGACACTTGAAGTACATCATGCTTTGACTGGTACTTGTGAGGGAGTGCTAACTTGTAGTCCACTATTGGGTGATAATAGGTCCGTGACATGAGATAACAGGAAGGTTGGAGGGGGGAAGGGGGTATGGGGGCAGGTTGCAGGGGGGTAGGGTGGTAGGTTGGAGGGGGGCAGGTTGAAGGGGGGCAGGGGGCAGGGGGCAAGGGGCAGGGGGCAGGGGGGAGGGTGGAGAGGTGCAGCTGTGGACAGGTTAACAACAGCCCCTGTTCCGGGTTTGAAACCTAAAAATTCTTTTCCCTTTTCTTTTCTTTTATTTCGTTTAGTTATTTTACTATTTAATAACATTTTTCTTGTGTTTTATGGGCACGAAAAAAGATGGACATCACCTCATGCACCTGTTGAAGATCGAATCATACTGTTTTTGGAAGCATAAACAAACATCCAGGTTCGTGTTTCTACTTTGTTTTCAATGTTTTTTTATGTTTTCCACCTTCTTCTTTAAATTGTATGTGAGACATTGCCCATTTAATTTGAAGGTTTCTGTAAAATATATTTAATGTGTGAAGGTGCATATATCCAGTGGGGGAGCAACAACTTTTAGTTAGAAAGCTCTAACACGCCGCGTTCATGCTGCGGTCATGCCGTGATTTGGCCCTGCTCCGGCCACATCCAGCCCACACCAGCCCCCTTCCACCTTCATTTCAGCTCGCTGCCACCAGCATTACAGCCCGCAACAGCCCCCCTTCCACCTTCGAATCAGCCCGCACCATCTCCCCAACACCTGCAACCAGCCCCCTTCCAGCAGCATTCCAGCCTCCTCCCGCTCCCTTCGCTCCTGGCCGAAAGATGTTACCCCGCGGATGTTGCTGGACCAGGACAACACGCCGCGGTCACGCCGCAGTCACGACGTGATTTGGCCCTGCTCCGGCCACATCCAGCCCACACCAGCCCCCTTCCACCTTCATTTCAGCCTGCTGCCACTAGTATTCCAGCCCGCAACAGCGCCCCCTGCCACCTTCGAATCAGCCCGCACCATCTCCCCAACACCTACAACCATCCCCCTTCCACCAGCATTCCAGCCTCCTCCCACTCCCTTCACTTCTGGCCATAAGATGCTGCCCTGCGAATGTCACTGGACCGGGCCAACACGCCGCCGTCACGCCGCGGTCACGCTGCGGTCACGCCGCGGTCACGCCGCGATCACGCCACGGTCACACCGTGATTTGGCCCTGCTCCGGCCACATCCAGCCCACACTAGCCCCCTTCCACATTCATTTACACCCGCTGCCACCAGCATTCCAGCCCGCAACAGCCCCCCTGCCACTTTCGAATCAGCCCGCACCATCTCCCCAACACCTGCAACCACCCCCCTTCCACCAGCATTCCAACCTCCTCCTGCTCCCTTCGCTCCGGGTCGGAAGATGCTGCCCTGCGGATGTCGCTGGACCGGGCCAACACACCGCGGTCACGCCGTGGTCACGCCGCAGTCACATAGCGGTCACACCACTATCATGCCGTGATTTGGCCCTACTCCGTCCACATCCAGCCCACACCATCCCCCTTCCACCTTCATTTCAGCCCGCTGCCACCAGCATTACAGCCCGCAGCAGCCCCCCCTACCACCTTTGAATCAGCCCACACCATCTCACCAACACCTAAAACCAGTCCCCTTCCACCAGCATTCCAGCCTCCTCCCGCTCCCTTCGCTCCTGGCAGGAAGATGCTGCCCTACAGATGTCGCTGGACCGAGCCAACACGCCGCGGTCACGCCGCGGTCACTCCGCGGTCACGCCACGGTCACGCCGTGATTTAGCCCTGCTCCGGTCACATCCATCCCACACCAGCCCCCTTACACCTTCATTTCAGCCCACTACCACCTGCATTCCAACCTACAACAACCCCCCCTGCCACCTTCGAATCAGCTCGCACCATCTCCCCAACACCTGCAACCAACCCCCTTCCACCAACATTCCAGCCTCCTCCCACTCCCTTCTCTCCTGGCCAGATGATGCTGCCCTGCGGATGTCGTTGGACCAGGCCAAAACGCTGCCGTCACGCCGTGGTCACACCGCTGTCACGCCGCGGTCACGCCGCGGTCACACCGCGTTAATGCCGTGATTTGGCCCTGCTCCAGCCACATCCAGCCCACACCAGCCCCCTTCCACCTTCATTTCAGCCCGCTGCCACCAGCATTCCAGCCTGCAAAAGCCCCCCTGCCACCTTTGAATCAGCCCGCACCATCCCCCCAACACTTGCAACCAGCCCCCTTCCACCAGCATTCGAGCCTCCTCCCGCTCCCTTCGCTCCTGGTCAGAAGATGCTGCCCTGCGAATGTCGCTGGACCGGGCCAACACGCCGCGGTCATGTCACGGTCAGGCCGCGGTCAGGCCGCGGTCACGCCGCTATCACGCCGTGGTCACGCCACATTTATGCCATGATTTGGCCCTGCTCCACCCACATCTAGTCCACACCAGCCCCCTTCCACCTTCATTTCAGCCTGCAACAGCCCCCCATAATCAAGATGGTAGCCTCACAATAATTTTTGGGTAACAAGATTCTTAGGATGAATTGGTTTTGGTACTGAAGGTTGAGGATATTTTTATCCAGCTTTTGATTTATGAGTCTCTTAAGGTTATTTTTGTAACCATCTCACTAGAGGGTCCGAGTTATAAGTGGTGGAAGTCTATTATTCAGACTAAGCCAGACAAAGACTATTTTTGGAAAAGTTTCAACGCATTGTTCATTTAGCATTCTTTCATAATGAAGTGAAGGTACTGATGACTATAGAATTTTCTAGAAGGGGCTATCCAGGTGGGGTGTCCAAGGGCTGTCCAGGGGGGGGGGGTGCCGGGGGGTCTGCAGGGCAGGGGGGAGGGTGCAGGTGGGGTGTCCAGGAGGGGCTGTCTAGGGGGGGTGTATAAGGGTTGTCCGGGGGGGGGGGGTCTGCAGGGCAGGGTGCAGGTGGGGTGTCCAAGTGCTTTTCAGGGTGCTGAGGGATCTTTCGGGCAAAAGCGCTACTTCCATGTCATATTGAAGAAATGATAAGACCTTGAGATGGTCTGGAGGGCTGGTAATCTTAACCTCAAACTAGGGTTCCCCAGGATTTCGGATTGGTATTCTAACTTCAATCCTTTTATGAAAAAGAACTCTCTTGCTCAGGTTTAGACCAGGATACATGGACTTTTTTGATTTACTGGCACCCCAAAAAAACTAAATGATCTAGCATCTGGCATCACCACTCCTCTTAAGATTGATCGGCACACTATCAGTGGATATCTTGGTCTTTATGCTAGAGTGCTAATTGAGGTCAATATGGAATTACCTCCTCCAACACGCATATCCCTGGATTCAGATGAGCATCAAATTGAGATCAACTATGAGTTTGAGAATCTTCCTCCCTTTTGTGAGCAATTCAAGATGGTCGGGCATGCTATTAAAAACTGTCGAGTGGTTAATAAAATGGTAAAGTCAGTTTCTAACACCACTTCTTGGAAGGAAATTTCCAAAGGAAAAAAGACTAATCAGATGAGTTATATGAAATAGTATGTTTTCGATCCTCTGAAATGAGCTGTGGATAAAAAATCTGTTCCCATGAGTTCTTCATGGGCAGCTCTAGCAGAGGAGCAGGAGTAGAAGAATTAAAATGCAGTAAATATCTATACAACTGAAATTAACATGCAGTGTGAACCTAAATCCTTCTTCTTAGACATATCATCATATATTTTTTCTACTGTTATTTCTATTTAACCCGAGGAGTTTAAGCTAGCTCTGGTCTCCTCAGACATTGATGTGGCAATTCATGTGGATGTACTCTCAGGTACTGTAGGTATAAATCACCACAACCTAGAAAATCATAAGGATAAAACAGTGACTCATGCACATGCCATAAATTAAAGTCTCAGTGAAGATATCCCCATTCAAATTCCAATGTAAGAGGATGCAAAAAATTGTGAACAAACCCAACACATACTGGAAGACAAGGAGGGTCTGGCCAATATTCAGGTCTAGAGAAGAACTGACATCCCCAATGAGGACTCTCCTATGGAAAAACCTCTGATAAACGGTAACATTACCTTAGTACAAACTCAATATACTGATGATCCCAAAGATTCTAAATCTATTGCAAATCCTGCAAAGGAAGGAATTGTTGTTAGAAAATCACAAAGGAAAATAGATTGGAAAGGCAAAGGAGGAATCACCCCCAACCGAAACCAGAATGAGGATCCTCTTTTGGAACTGCCAGTGAATATTCAACCCTGGAAGGGAAGGATACCTCAGGCTCCTTACAGGTATGTACAAACCTAATAATATTGGTATTTCTGAGCCAAATATTATTTCATCAGATCGAACTACTCTTTTCAATAACATGGGATACTCCAAGCTGTGAACTATTCTGTCTGAATCTATCTTTGAAGGAATCTGAATATTGGTTCATAGAAGGGTTGAAAACCCTGTCATTATCCCTGAAGATGGAGAAATCATCACATGTAGTTTTGATATATTTGGCCAAAAAAATTTCTGCTCAATTGTATATGCTTTTAACAGCTATATTGTCAGGAGAGATCTATGGATGAAAATCAAGAATCTATGTAGCATTATCATAGATCCATGGACTATAATTTGTGACTTCAACTCCATCCTCCACGTGGATGAAAAACCGGGACCAGAAAAATTGAATGCCATTTATTTCATACTAAGTGTTAATTTTTTCACCTTTCTTGTGATCTTTCAGACCATTAACTGATTCTTGTGACCCTTTGTTAGGCTGATAATAGAGGTGATCGCTTTATCTTTTATCACATATAGATCTCTGACCCATATTTTCTCAACACGGTTTCTGAGTCCTAGTCCATGCCAGTTCATGATAACCTATGGATTGGTCTTCATAACAGGGTGAGGGAACTTCAACATGATCTTCAAGCATGGTTAAAGAACCTACTTCTGTGACGTCAAGACATGGATAAATTTTTTGCAGATGTTATCTTTTTAGAAACACAACTGTTGTCCTACTGTGATAATGACCTGTTTAGTCATTTGATCTCAATGAATAATGATTTGGTGGTCTGCCTTCTGGAAAAGGAATTTCTTTCTCGGGAATGGGATCCAATTAAATGGATTCTGGAGAGGGGAAAACTCTAAAATTTTTCATGCATGCATTAAAGAGAGACACCAGCATACTAGGACTAACATAATCCAAGAATATGGATCCTTTATGGCTGATCAAAATTATGTTTGAGGCCTTGATGTTACCAACTTACAGTCTATTTTGGCTGACCCAAACACCTGCATTCTTGAGGGTTATCCAAGGAGCCATTCTAATCTCTTTGACGCCATACCTTTTTTTTAGAGTAGACTAATAGGGTGGTGTTTCCCGATCCGGTTGGGCCGAATGCTTGTGTCCTGCAACTGTCACGGTGCAAGGGGGTGGGGTTGGGGAGGTGTGTAGAAGTAGGGGGTGGGGGGGGGGGGGTGCTGGGGCAGTCCTCCCAACAGCCAGCATGGTTCACCGTGCTGGATTTTTTTTATGCAGTGGAAAGCCCTATAGCCACAGTTCCAAACCGTGGCTATAGGGCTTTAGCCACAGTTTTAATTGTGTCTATATTCCTATATCCACGGTTCCAAACCATGGCTATAGGGCTTTAGCCACGGGTGACAGTGGCTTTTACTGGCATCTATCGGGCTGACCCTATAGCCACGGTTTGAACTGTGGCTATAGGGCTTTAGCCATGGTTGAAACCATGGCTATAGGGTCAGACCTATAGCCACGCCAATACCAGCCACAGTTCATGAAACTGTGGATATAACCTATAGCCACGGTTTTGGGTCCCATAGCCACAGTTTAGAACCGTGGCTATAGCCCAAATTTCCAGTAGTGAGAGAGAGAGAAGAATATTATCATTGCATAATAATTGCTCAAAACATGTTCAGTTTTCAAAACAATAATGAATAATTCAAAAAATTTGAAATCATTTGAATGAATAGTTTAAAATTCTTCTATAATAATAGGTCAAAGAGTGATCATATCAAAATATAATGTTTTAAGTTGAAATACAAAATTTAAAAAACATTCCATTTAAAATAAGTAGTAAACATATGAAGAACGTCAAAATTTAATAACACCACATTAAGAATATTAAAAATTTGAATGAGTATAATATCAACAAATATTAATTTAGAAACAATAGAAATAAATAAAATAACCTAAAATAATAAAAGCATTTTTTTTATTTTCAATATATAAGTTTTATGTGTGAAAATAGAATGCCCATTGATCTTTATAAAAACATGTTTAAAACAATACAAAAAAACTTTACATAGGTTCTACATAATTAATATGAATTTATAAAGTAATTAGAACAATTTAAATATAATAAATAAACATAAAGAAAATAAAAATATTAAACAATACATAAAACATATAAAATTTACCTATTTTATAATAACTTATAAAATTTCATTGAACTGAATAATAAAATTCACGTAGGTGTTTTTCATATATATGTTTTTCTCTATGTAGTTAGAACTCATCATATAAACAAATTTCACATAATAAAATCGATATAGTCAATAATATAAGAAAATATACATAATGGATTCGTATAGGAGATTCATGTAAGTGAATAAATGCAAGTAATTCATGTAACTGAATCTATATTAGGGATTCACATAGGCGATTCACATATCCCGATTCCTAAAAAATGTAAATAAATTAACTTATTAAATTTCATACCCAAAAAATACCTTGTAAAATGAAGAATAAAATTTCTTTCTAGTTTTCTTATATTTATATAACTTCATTAGATTTACAAAGAATCAATAATCACCTTAATATTACCACTATAACTCAAGTTATGATTACAAAATTATAGAAAAATGGTTCTGAAAAGATGCTGAATTCATATAAAGCATACATTGATTTATAAACTAATTTTAAACATTATAGAGATCTATTTAAAAATTTATTTCTTTTAATGAAATGCATATAATTTCATTATCTTTAAAATTCAACATGAATAACTCAAGTTAGAGTTATGTATCCTAAAATACGGTCAAAATACATAAAGAAAGTAAATCTATAAAAATGGCTAAGTGGATCACAAATTCGCCATGTGAATTTCACATCGGCTATGTGGGAACCATAAATTAGAAATGTGGTGAATAGTTAAAATCATGTATAAATTATTTTTAAGGTCACAAATAACTTATTTTTCCTTGGAACTCTTAAATACACTTATAGAACAAGTTATAAACAATCATATCATGAAATATCAAGATAAAATAAGAAAAAAACAAAAACATATAACCAAAGTTAAATTTATTAAAGATAACACGTAATAAATCTTAGATAAATTATAATTACATAATTATATGGTATAATTATAACTAAAAATATTTTTTAAAAAATAAATAATTTTAAAAAAATTTATTGTGTTTAATTTTTTAATATTCTAAATATAAAATATTCATACACCAAAATTATACAAACAAACTTCCAATTTTTAACAAATTCTCCCTTTTTGGAAATTACAAAATCAAACCATATTTTTTCAACAATTCTCTCAATTTTTGAAATTTATAAAAAATAAATATATTAAATATTAAAAAATAACCCCTAAATAAAAGAAAAAAAATAATGTTTCTACTAAGTTTCTAACATTACATGTTCAAATTTTATTTTCTCAAAATTTTCAAAATATAATGGTTTGGTAAAAAAATCCACAAGTTGATTTTAAATTGGAAAATATTATCAAATAATTTCTCCTTTATTAATATAATATTGAATAAAATGAAATATCATATCAATATTATTACTTTTATATTTTTGCAAATATATTTTTGAAATAAAAATAGAATAAGAACTATCAGAATAAATATGAATCTTTTCAAAATTAAAACCATAGTCAGAAAAAGTTTGTTTAATACATATATATTTAGTACAACATTATGTAGTATAAATATATTCACTCTCAGTAGTAGATATAGAAATACAATTTTTTTCTTGAACTCCAAGAAACTAAATTTTTACCTAGAAAATGACATATACTTGAGTAATTTTTTTATCATGTCTGTATCCTCTAAAATTAGATTTAGGTTAATTGATCAAATCAAAGAAATTTTGTCTAGAATAAAATATTTCAGTATTAATAGTACCTTTAATATATCTAATTATATTTTTAACATCCTTTAAGTGATATTCCTTAGGATAAGATTGAAATCTGGCACATAAAAAAAAGTAAACATTATATTAGGTCTAGAAGCAGTTAAATACAACAAACCTCCATTCATGCATCTAAATAATTTATAATAAACGTATTTTCTAGAAACATTAGAATATAATTTATAAATAATTATCATAGGGGTTTTAAAATTATTTCAAGAATTAAAACCAAAACATTTAACCAAATCATCATTATATTTAGATGAACTCAAGAAACTACCATAATTTATTTGATTTATTTGAAAAACTAAAAAGAATTTGAGTTCACCCATAATACTCATATCAAATTCACTAGCCATAAAATTAAAAAATTCTTTATAAATAAAATATTTTTAGGAGGAAAAAATAATATCATCAACATAAATTTGAATGATTAAAATATCCTTTTAAATTATTTTGATAAATAAAGTATGATGTACTTTACATTTATTCAAATCCTTTTTAATAAAAACAAAGTTTTTCAATCATACCGAGCATGCTTTTGTTTTTTCAAACCATATAAATATTTGGATAATTTAGAAATATTATTAGGAAAATTTTCACTTTCAAATCCAAGGGGTAGAGAAACATAAACCTCTTAATAAATAAAAAAATTTAAAAAATCAATTTTACCATCCATTTTAAATAACTTAAAACCTTTAAAAGTGGAAAAATCAAACAAAATTTTGATAGATTAAATATGAGAAAAATGCACGAAATTTTAATCAAAATCTATAATTTCTTCTTGAAAATAACCTTGAGCATCATTTCTAGATTTATTTTTAACAATTTGATGAGATTTACCCATTTTATTTCTAAAAATCTATTTAGTTACAATAACATTATTGTATATATGGGGTCTAACTATAGTCCAAAAATTATTTATATAATAATAATTAATCTCTTCTTGTGTAGATATAATCCAACTAAAATCACTTAATATATCTAAAAAATCATTGGGAACACAATCATAAAAAAAATCATAATTAGAAAATAATAATACAATAGATATTTTGGTTTTTATATCAGAACCAATATTACCAATCACATTGTTAATTTTATGATCTTTATGAATCTTATAAGATCAGTAATATATTGAGAGTAATTTTTCTCCCCCTTAATAGAAATATTATCTAGCATATTTCCTTCACCAAATTGAAATACCTAAATAAACTCTATAAGATTTAATGTTAGAAGAATAACAAATAAAGTTACCTTCAATACTTTTTACATCATACTTATCTAAATTTTCTTTGGTATCAGATATAAAAACTTTACAAGAAAAAAATTTAAAATAACCAACATATTGTTTTCTACCATTAAAAAAATCATAAGGGGTTTTCTTTAAAAAATTTATAACATAAAATCTATTCAAAACATGGAAAGAAGTATTAACAGATTCATCCCAAAACGTTTTGGTAAAATATATTCATTCTATCTCTTGAATAGTTCTATTTTTCATTATACAACACCATTTTTTTGTTTTGTTCTATCAGCTTAAAAGTTACGAGCATAAAAAAATTTAATAGGATTTTTCAAATTTAAAGTTAACAATTTTACCCATATTATAACTTATAATATAAAAAATTGGACAACCTTTCATATTTTTAACTAGATTTAAAAAAATAATAAATCAAGCTAAAGTTTCATGCTTATAAGACATAAAATAAACCCATATAAATCTACTGAAATCATCAAAAATAACAAAAACAAATTCTTACCACTTAAAATAGTAGTTTTCATTGGATCCAATAAATAAAGATATAATAATTCAAGAGGTCTAGAAGTAGAAACATGATTGATATATTTGTAATATTCCTTGTGTTTATTACCTTTGAAGCACAAATCACAAACAAAATCTTATCTTAACTTTAACTAGGGTAAATCTAGAACATGTCTATTTTTGGTTAATTTTTGCATCATTCAGAAATGAGAATTTCCAAGCCTTATATGATAGAGTTAATCATCTATTTTTATATCATTGAGACACTTGAAATTTTTTATTAGATATATCAGACAAATTGATATAATAAATATTATCTTTTTCTATTAGTATAAAATAAAACATTTTCATTTCAAAAAACTAAAAAATTATTATCTCCAAATTTAATATACATAACATAAACACATAATTTTGAAATACTAATTATGTTTAAGTTTCAAACCTTCAATATATAAAACTATATAAATTAAAAAAAACTTTGAAAATACTTATTATACCAAATCCGTTAACATTTCTTTTAAAATTATCTCCAAAAGTGATAGATCCTGCATCATATTTGGTATATGTGTGAAGATTAAATTGTTCATCCTTCAAGATATAGAAGCATCCATTAAAAATATACCATGTTTCCTTAATATTATTAAGGTGGTTATTCTGAAATGATAAATTATTTAGAGAAATGTTTTCTTACCCATGCTATTTTGGGTCCAATTGAGTTAGAAATAAAATTATTAGGTAACCAAATAGATTAAAAACATTTATTATTATGTATTATGGTAGATATATATTTTTAAATAAAGTATATAATGTAGCCAATATATTTAGTAAATCTAATAGAATATTCATTAGAATAATTTATTTTCATACAATATTTAAAACCTGTAACATAATAAATCTTTCCAGTGTAACTTTTAACAAAAGTAGTCTTGTATAACTTAGGAATATTTAGATTATAACAAAAAATAGTTTTATATTTATTTGGTTTCATCTTAGCTACCATATTTTCATATTTTTTATTTTATTGAATAAAAGTAGATAAATTCTCTTTTAAGATTACAACTTACTTTTTAATATTATCATTTTCCTTATGAATAGACTCAAAATTATCATAGATCATACCTTTAGTTCATGAAGATTATTTTATTATTTGTTCCCTAAAAGAATTATTCTCCTTATTGAATTTCTTACATTCCTTGATAAGCCTCTTATTTTCTTATTTTAATTCTTTATACAATTCAATAACACTTAAAACATTTTTTTCTTCATATTTTCATTTTTCTTATACAACTCATAAAATCCATAAATATCATTAGCTAAATAATAACTAGAATAAGAATCATTACTAACCTTATTTATATATTTATCCATTAAACATAATATATCTAACTCTTTTTTACTTCTTGATTAATCACTTAATTTGGATTCATCGATGTAACTCCATCGAACATGACAAGAATGTTTTAATTATTTATTGAATTTTTTATTTCTCCCTTATTGATTTAACTTTGGATAGTCAGGTTTGATATTTCCCTTCTTTATACATTCATAACTGGTTACATATGGTCTATATGTAGTAACCATATTTTATTTTCAATAATTATTTTTATATTTACTTGGTTCAATTTTTAAACTTTTCTTTTTCTTTATCAAATTATAAATATATTTTATTATATTCATAATTTTTCCTTTGTTACTTTTCTATTCCTCAGATTCAGAAGTGTTAAAAATAATATTTTTATGTTATTTAAAATAAATACAATTCTTCTTTGAAGTCTTTTCTTCTACAAAATTCTTCCAATCAAGTTTATATTGATGATGTGATCTCATGAGTTTATCCAATGTGTATTCTTTAAAATTATTACTTTCGTTGATTGCAACCTTTTTTTCATACCATTTTTTGGGTATGTCTCTTATGAATCCTTCAAAAAGTACTGGGTTTTCCAAAGTTTCACCAAGGGAATTAATTCCATTTACAATGCTTTTGAATTAGTGGAACATTTGATTGACACTTTCATCTTCACCCATCTTGAAATCTCGATACTCTTCTCAAATCATTTCAAGTTTGGTTATAATCAACTTGTTGGGTCCTAGGTTAGTAACTTATAGAATCTTCTATACATCATAATCTATCTTACATGCTAAAACATGACTAAACACACTTATGTTAATAGAAAAATATAATATATTTTCTTCTTTTTAATTTAAAACATATATGATAGTGTCATTTCCTTCAAAAGTATTTAGATCAGGTTTTGGTATCTTGTAAAGTTATTCCATGATCGACTAGTTTTTGATGCTTAGTTGTTTGAGGTAGGCCTCCATTTTGGATTTCCAATTACTATAGTCATTTCCATCAAAGTGATGTGGTTTTTGAGGAATTTATCCATCATTTTAATTCATTCCTTTCATCTTATAGATCTTTTCCTTAGACTGAGAGGCCTAAGAAAATTTTATAACAATAAAATATAAAAATAGCCTCTATATAAGGATTAGATAAATCCCAAAAGGAACAACCTATTATACCAATTTTAGGTATTAGTAAATAAAAAATTGAGCTAAACTGAAAATTCCTTAAAGGGTAACCCTTTAAAGATAATTGTTATATTGGATAGGGTGATGATAGATGGTTTATAGGGGTTGAATAGACCATATTAAAAAAATTAATTAAATAGATTAATTATCTAAAATTATAAAATTTAATTATTGGAGTTAATTTACAGTGGAATAAAAAATGAACACAAGGATGTTTTTATAGTAGTTCGGTCCAAAGTATAATTATTCCACTCTTATACCTCTCTAATAATTGAGAGATATGTTATGAACTAATTTAATGTTTAAGGGGAATCATAACCTGATTACAAACTACTTTTCTATTGGAAGTATAACTAAAATATACCGAACTTTTGTATGGAGAGTCATAAACCAGTCACAACCCTGACTTTAGATGCCAGGATTCACAACCTGAATGGTCCTAACTTTAGAATCTGGGAGTAATAAACCAAATATAGAGAATGATTTTGTATGAAAAAAATATAAAGATAAATTGAAATCATGTGGGATATGGGAAGAAGTGTTACAGACTCAAGAAATAGGAATGAAATAGATAGAAGAAGAATAAAACACATGTAATGGTTCTTGAGTGTTTGATCAACTTTATTATTTCATCAAGGAAGTAAAATAAGTCATATATTTTTTTGTTCATCCCTTGAGAGATCATACAGTAGTAGTGAAAAGTGTTCTATAAAGGTAGAATATACAATTCTATATAGAATAAACACCACCACGCTGTTCCCACTATATCACTTGAAAATTATGAAGGCTCTCATGGAAATAGTTTTGAATAAGTAGTCTGTCAATTTCTAAATCCACAGTAGTAAGGCTCAAACTCCTTTTTAAAACAAATAAAATTAACATAGCTGAGAGTGGTTATATAATTCAAAATAAAAAAAAAATGATAAAATAGATTATCAAAGGGAGATAGAGAATAAGAATATTATTGTTACATAACAATCAATCAACTCACAATTAGTATTGAAAACAATAAAGAATAATTCAAACCAATTTGAAGTCATTTAAACAAATATTTTAAAATAATTCCATAATAGTATTTCAATGAAAGACATCATGAGAATATAAAGTTTGAATTTGAAATATGAAATTAAAAAACATTCCATTCAAGACAAGCAGTAAACATGTGTAGAATATAAAAAATTAATAACACTGCATTAAAAATATTAAAACAAGTTTGAATGAGTTTAATATAAACTAATATTAATTTATAAATAGTAGAATCAAATAAATCAATATAAAATAATAAAAATTATTTCTTCAGTTTCAAACTATAAGTTTCATCTTTGAAAATAGAACGCCCTTTGATCTTCATAAAAACATGTTTAAAAATATTTAAAACACTTTTCATGGGTTACACATAATTAATATGAATTAATAAAGTCATTAGAATAATTTAAATATTTGAAATAAACATTTAGAAAATCAAAATATGAAACAATACATAAAACAGAGAAAATTTATAGATTTTAAAATAATCTGTAGAATTTCACTGAACTATATAGGAGAATTCATGTAGATGTTTTCCACATATGTGTTTCTCTCTACATAGCTAAAACACCCCATGTAATAAAATTTCTTATAGTCGATTCACACAGTTGAATCTAAATAAGGTATTCATGTAAGTGAATCAACTTAAAGGATTCACATAACTAAATCTATGCAAGGGATTCATGTAGGTGATTCACTTATCTGTATTTCTAAAAACTATAAATAAATTTAATTATCAAAATTAAGATCTAAAACGTGACTTGTAAAACGTAGAATCAACTTTTGTTATAGCTGACTTATATTTATATAATTTTTTATTCTTTTCAAAGAATAAGTTTTCACCTTAATCAGACATGTATAACTTAAGTTATGATTAAAAAAAGTATCAAAAAGATCTAAAAAAAATATAATTTAGAAAAAAAGATACATTGATTATAAAATAATTTTATGACAAGATAGAAATAAATTTAGAAATTTATTTCTTATAATGCATATAATTCTATTAAAATTTCAAACCAACAAGAATAACTCAATTTAGAGTTATATATCCCAATATAAGATCCAAATACAAAAGGAAACTAAACATGGAAAAATAGTTATGTGGTTCATAAATCAGCTACATGAATTTCAAATCGGTTACATGGGAACAATAAATTAGATACATGGTGAATTGTGAAAATCATGTATAAATGATATTTCATGGTCTTAAATGACTTATTTAGCCTAGGAACTCTTCAATACACTTTTAGATCATGTTACCAAAAATCAAATCCTGAAATCCCAAGATAAATTAAGCAAATGATAAAAATATATAACCAATGTTAAACATACTAAATATAACACATGATAAAGCTATGAGAAATTATAATTACATAATAATAAAATAAAATTACAAATAATATATTGTTTATAAAATAAATGTTTATAAAAAAACTTATTTTGATTCATTTTAAAATATTCAAAACATAAAATACTAATACTCCAAAATTAGACAAACATACTTCTAAGTTCTAACAAACTCCCCCTTTTGGAAATTACAAAACCAAAAAATAATTTTTAAAAAATTCTCCCCCTTTTGAAATTTATCAAAAATAAATATATAAAATATTAAAAAAATATAACCCTCAATAAAATAAAAAATTATTTTTATTCTAAATTTCTATCATTTCAAATCCAAATTTGATTTTCTTAAATTTTGTAAAATATAACATTTGGTAAAAATATCTATAAGTTGATTTTCATTTGAAACATATTCTAAAATAATATCTCCATTTTTAAAGTAATCTTAAATAAAATGAATTTCATTTCAATATTCTTAGTTAGAGAATATTGAAAATGGTTTATTAAAATATAAATAGAAAAAGAATTATCACAATAAATAGGAATCTTTTCAAAATTAAAATCATAGTCAAACAATGTTTGTTTAATCCATAAATATTTAGAACAATATGAAGAAAAAATATATATTCAATCTTAGTTGTAGATAAATAAACCAAATTTTTTTCTCTTGAACTGCAAGAAACTAAATTTTTATCGAGAAAATGACACATACCTAAGGTAATTTTTCTATCAAGTATACATCCTCCAAAATCAGAGTCAGTGTAGCTAATAAAATCAAAATATTTTTTTATAAAATAAAATCGTTCAATATTAATATTTCCTTTAACATATATAAATATATGTTTAGAAAACCTTTATGTGAGATTCCTTAGGATCAGATTGAAATCATGAACATAAATAAACACTATACATTATATCATGTCTAGAAGTGATAAGATACAATAATTTTCCAATCATGCCTCTAAATAATTTATAATCAATATATTTTATGGAATCATTAGAATCAAATTTATAATTAATACTCACAAGGGTTTTAAAAGTATTAAAGAATCAAGACCAAAATTCTTAACCAAATATTTAGTACATTTAGATTAATACAAGAAAATACCATCATTTATTTGACTAATTTGAAGACCTAAAAATAATTTTATTTAAACCATAAGACTCATATCAAATTCACTATCTATTAAATTAGAAAATTCTTTAAAAAAAATCATTTGAGGATCCAAAAACAATATCATCAACTTTAATTTGAACAATTAAAATATCATTTAAAATTATTTTTATTAACAATGTAGGATCTAATTTACTTTTGTTAAAATCAATTTTCATTCAAAATAGTGTAAGTCAATCATACCAAGCATAATGCACTTTTTTAAGACCACATAAGGCATTTTATAATTTAAAAACATGATTAGAAAATTTTTCATTTTCAAAAAAAGAGGGTTGATAAACATAAACTTCTTCAAAAATAAAACCATTAAAAAAAGTAATTTTAAAATCCATTTGAAATAACTTAAAACCTTGAAAAGTATAAAATTTTAAAAAAATATAATAGATTCAATATGAGAAACAAGTGGAAAATATTCATTAAAATCTATATGTTCTTATTGATAATAACCTTGAGCAACAAGTCTATATTTACGATATCTATATTTCATGGATATATTTTATAGAATTTTAATGTATTGATTCCAGTATTTAATTATGAATCTTGACAATATGTGAATGATTTAACTTTTTTATGTTTTATGGTAGGATACATTTGATATTTGGAAAATGATTTAAAAGGGATGAAAATTGGAGCTTAAAGACACTTTACACCGTAAGTGAAGCAAAGCAGCACAACCCCATATTTTTGAGACGAAAAGAAAAATCACATATGGGTACGGCTGGTTGAAAATTGGATCAGAGCATTTACACTTCATGTATTTTAACTAAATGATGTGAATTAATCAAGACAGGATTACATTGAAATTCATGGAGTCTTTTTAAATTGTAAAAATTAAAGAGATTACATGACATGTAAAAGTTACAGGTCATGAAAGCACCGAGATTCAGAAAAAAATGATATGAAACTGAGGCTTTTGATGGAATTTATTATAAAATAACCCATCATCCACATAGTAGGAGGTATCTAGGATCATTGGGACCAAAAGATATTGAGTGATGCTTACGGACGACTTCCATACAAGGAGTGACGACCTGAATCCCTGATTTGCCATCGTTCTTCGCTACCTTTCTTCCTCGGGTATCCATGATGCTCATTCTCATCATTCCTAGCATGAGATAGTAGATTTATTTATACTGAGTGATGTGATTGTATGGGTAGTGTTTCTTAGAGATTATTTCTATTTTCTATTATTTTTTTTGGATTGTTGTAACTCCCTTTACAAATTCAAAATCATTTTATTTTTCATATTGCATGACCATTATTTTCGATTGAGGTGTTTCATTTTATTACATCCATTGATTTCCCTATTTTTTGTATGAAAATTATTAAATCTAAGTTATTTATGTTTAAAAAAGGTTTTGGGTTGCCATTATCTATGATTGAACCTAGTAGATGACCATTATAATGGTGAAATCAAAAGATTAGTGTAGGATACCCAGACCAAGGATCTTTATTAACCCAATTCCAACACCAAACCTAAATAAATCCATTATCAATTGAATCCCTAGTATAAAAACCTGAAATCACTGAACTCATCATGTGTCTCTCCTGATATTAAAACCAATCATTTCCACAATTTCTTTCTTTCTCCAAACAACCAAAAAAAATCAATTTTAATTCCTTTAATTAATTTAGAACATACGGATTGTCTATGTCGGTTCAACACTCGGACTTTCCAAGTATTATATCTCTAGTTTTTTGTATGAATTTTATAAATTATTAAATTTGTATATCCCTATAGGAAATTAATGATTCCCTTCGGGCTGTAAATGTTTTGGAGCCTTTTCTAGGGATGGTTTCCACTATGTTTAAGTTAATTAAGAATATTGATGATTTTTTATTTTAATTCATTACTTTACACTTGGTCCTATCATGCTATAGTTTTAGAAAACAATCCATTTGATGACTAATACACCCATTGAAAAGGTAAATTTGAATATATTTCATTCAACCTAGAGTTGGAGAAGACCTTATGCCAATAAAGAATCAAAAATGAGGAGGGAGAAAAAGAATAGGATGTGATGGCAGAAGGAGATCAATTTCAAGGAGCTAATCATGAGCTGGGCCATAGAGATGAACCACAGGTCCAAGGAAGAAATCATGGGGGGAAAGAACTGGTCAAATATAAAATACACTCAAACATGGGGATTAATCCAAGTGTTCTCATACACCCAATCGCTGCTCAAAATTTTGATATCAGGCTGACTGTCATCCAAATGATCACACATTCACTCCAATTTGTCGAGCTACCTCATAAAGACCCAAAATCACACCCTAAGAGTTTCTTAGAAATTTGTGACATGTTTCAATTTTATAATTCCATAAATGATTCAGTGAAATACTTCCTTTTCAGATTCTCATTGAATAAAAAAAATTATGGGAGTGGATCTAAAGTCTGCCTCTGTATTCAATCACAACCTGGGAGGATCTGGTAAGAAACTTATTAAAAAGGTCTTTCCTACCCTCAAAGTTAATGGATCTCTGAGTAATTTTTTTTAATTTTTATCAATTTAATGAAGAGTATTTTTATAGTTTATGGGAATGATTTAAGAGTTTAATAAGATGATGTCCTCTTCATCGCATCAAAATGTGGTTATTAATTAAAATTTTCTATAAATGTATTTCATAGGGAAATAAATAAATAGTTAATTCTATTGTAGGAGGTTTTCTTATGATAAAAACACTATAAGAGAGCCATGAGTTATTGTATGAGATGTTAAGTATTAGGTTTTAGTGGAAACTAGAAGAAGGGTGATTATAAGAAGTGTATATGGTAGGCAAACAATTTGATTTCCACACAGATAAATGTCATTTCAAAGAAACTATATGAAATTATGGTCAATAAAAATCCCCAAGGTATGTACTTTGAATATTTAAATTATATTGATTATAATCGTTAAAAATTATGCACAGGGATGGAGGCCACAACAACCACGACCAGTCAAGTTTATTCACTGGAAGAGACCCTTTCAACCTTTATTAACACGACAAGAGATACACTTAAATATTTAAGAGCTTATTAAAAGGATCAAGGAACTATGATTAGCGAATTGAAAAATGACTAAAAAATCCAATAAGCTGCAATGAGGAATTTGGAAACTCAAGTCATTCATATTTCCAAGTAACTTAGTGAAATGAAAAGAGGATTACTTCCAACATTCCCATAATAATATCCCTATGTAGATGTGAAATCCATATTGCTTAGAAGTGGAAAGAAAACCCAAGGAAGTGGGATAAAATTTTTAGGAAATAAAGGACAACAGCTTGTATAATAAAGTAAATAAAAGCACATAGAAGCTGAGAAACATAATGAAGATGAATAAACACCACCATACAAAAAACCACTACCATATCAAAATAATTTTAAGAAGGTGAGGATTGATTAAATAGAACCAAAGTTCTAAGCGATGTTCAAAAAGATACATATCAACATCCCATTTTCTGAGTAAATAACAAACATGACCATCTATGAAAGTTCCTGAAAGAGTTAGTGAAAAAAAGAGTCTTAGATAATTATCCAACATTCCACTAGTAGAAAAAGTTCAGAAGCATTATCAATCATACTAATAAATAAGTATAGTGATCTAGGTAGTTTTTCCATTCTGATTACTATTGGTTCTAATGAATTTGGTAGTGATTTATGTGATTTAAGTGCCAGTGTAAATATAAATTCATATGAAACATTCAAGAGCCTAGCATTGAGAGAGATGCAACCAACTTGAGTTATTCTTTAAATATCCAATACAATAGTAATACATCCTTGAGGACTAATTGAATATTCCAACATCACAATTGACTAGTTCTATTTTATGATGGATTTTTTATTGATGTACATGGATGAAGAGAAACTCCCAATTATATAAGGAAGACCATTACTAGATATGGGAAGGGAACTTATTGATGTTCTGTCACGACCCGTCCTCAGGGCCCGTGCCGTGACTACCCCAAGCCTGTCTTCCATAGGCCAGGGGCTGGCGACTAGCACCAAAGGCGTAAAACCTGATAACTGGGAAGGCATTGCCTTTATAAAAGAAAACAAGAACCACAGAGTAAGCAAGCGGAAAACGTAAACACTAAGTACAAGAGAAGTGCTGAAAAGAAAATGGGCCAGAATACAGACCCAAAAGAAAGTACAACTACAAATGAACAAGTACAACATAAAAGATAACAGCTGGAAGGACAGAAGCGGCTCTTGGGTCGTCCTCCTCAGTTCCTACCTGAAGGGTAGGTATAGATGGCACAGCTCCTGGTCGACCACCACAGATCCTACCTGAAGGGTAGGTACAGATATCCTCCTCCACGCTCTCGTCCGTCAACCTCCTCTGTGTGTCGTCTCGTCGTGTAGTCCACCTCCGGGTACTGTCCAGTCCTTGAACACTCGGCCTCCGTCAGCACTACCTGTCATCTGTAACCAACACAACGAGGTGAGGGCATAGCCCGTGCAGGGGTGAGTATGACGATACTCAGTAGGGACCCTGAGACCCTCAAGGTCTCTCTAAAACCAACAAGGATAACCACAAAGAAGATCTCAACAGATAACCTCTACTTAGGTATATGCCCATACATATACCTAAGTTATCAAGTAACCCATCTCAACCATGAGGAAACACAAGGATCATGAAATCAACGGATAACCACTACCCAGGTATATGCCCATACATATACCTAAGTTATCAAGTGACCCATCTCAATCATGAGGTATACACAAAGGTCAAAAGTCTCAGCTCAAACCAGGATTTTCATTATCAAAACCGTAACTGCTGAAGAGCTCCGTCTCTGGAGTGTACAGTGGTCCTGTCACGACTCCGAGGTACTGCTCACTAACCTAAGACTGCTGAGGTACTCCTCCTGTCGAGTACCGCGGGTCATCCACCCAAACATAGTAGTGCTTCCCACCGAGGTATGTCACCCAAACACAGTAGTGCACACCCCCTATTAGCCTGCTGAGGTACTCTCCGGACGAGTACCGCGGGTCTGCACTGTCACACAGGTAGTGCTCCGTCCGCCATGGGTCTGCACCTCATAAAGTAGTTCTCCATCCATAGGGCTAGTCGACTCACTCCAAGTCGAGTCGGTCAAGCAGTCATCAGGTCTTAGTCGGCTACACGGTCTCCGTACTCCACACGCTCGTCTCTGGGAGGGTCCGCTCCATGAGCTACAGGTCGATACTCCAAGTATCTCAAAGTCCCACGAAAAAGTATCTCAAAGGACCGCCTCGTCATAGGGGTCTCAACACAACAGACGATGCGTCAATCGGACGCCCGGTCTGTGAGTTACTAGCCTTTTTGTCCTAGGGGCCCGGTTAGTTTTGTGAGCGAACCAATCCCGGCCGTATCTCAACTGTACCCCGAACTCTCATAGGGTATACTCACAGGGACTGTTTCTCAACGTGATCACCAACGCCGCTGACGGTTCGTCAAACGGACGTCCAGTCTGAAAGATATCAGCTTTTCCGTTCCCGGGGCCCGGTTGGATTTCGGGTGCGATCCAACCCGGCCACTATACAACTGCATCCAAAACTTGGGCGAAGTATGCCAAAAGATCCGTCTCATCAAGAGGAAATCAACGAGACAGACGGTGCGTCAAACAGACGCCCGGTCTGTGAGTTATTGGCTTTTTCGTTCCAGGGGCCCGGTTGGTTTCATGAGCGAACCAACCTGACCGCACTCCGACGACATCCAAACCTCGAGCGGAGTAATCCAAAAAATCCGTCTCACTTAGAGGAATCCATCAAAGTCAGCAGCACGTCAATCAGACGTCCGGAACTCAAGATATAAGCGTTTCCGCTCCGAGGGCCCGGTTGGTTTCGTATCCGAACCAACCCGGCCGAACGCGAAGTATTCCGAAACCTTGAGTGCGATATACCGAAACGACCGTCTCATTCCGAGGATCACTACTCAACTGACGGTGCATCGATCAGAGGTCTATATCCCAAGATATAGGCGTTTGAACCAACTCAGTCCGAAAATAGGGGGTCTGGGCCCAGCCCGGCCCGACCCAATACCCCCCTGGGTTGGCCGAACCGGGTCGACCCGGACTGAGCGGCGACCTGACCCGACAACCTGGCCCGACCCAGAGTCCCGGCCCGGCCGGCGGCACGACCGGCATGGCGGCGCGGCCAGCACGACCTTTGTGCCGCGCGCGAGCCAAGGGAGGGGCTTTGCCCCTCCTTTATGGAAAATGATGACCCATTTAATTGGGGCCGCTTGAATCCAGCAGGGGGAATTTAATTCCCCCGGTTCCTCCCCTTCCGGCCGGCCCGACCTGGCCGGCCGGTTCCTGCTCAACGGGACCGGCAATGGCCGGTCCCCTTCCAGCTCCGACGCCGGCGGCCCGGTCCGGCCGCCGGTCACCTTGCTCCGCCGCGGCCCGGAACCGGCCGCGGCCCTTGTCGTCCGGTACGGTGCGACGACACCACGCCCCTCCACCGCGGCCTCGCTCCGCCCGCAGCGTCTTCAGTTTTCTTCGACGCGGTGCGACGGCGTCGCGTTCTTGAATTTCTTTCCACGGCGAGGCGCGACGGCGCCGCACAATACTTTCCGTGTGATTCCCGCGTGGTGCGACGACACCACGCCATTCCGCTCCATCCGCAAGGAAACAAACATGAACATAGGAGGGGGTTAGGCCGTGTTTGTGCAATCCAGCCCCCTCTCGTTAAACGATAACATTTAGTCGATTAACCTCGAAGTTCGACATGCTTGAATCAATAACGGATATAATGTAATAAAATAACAACAATCCCCTACCTCGGTTCAGGAACGACGTTCGTCAACGACCCGCGGAAGACGAGCATCGCGAAGGTCAGGCGTCGCGGGGAAAGAACGTCGATGTCGCGAAGCGAGGATTCGAAGTCGTTGACGGTGATTTCGTTGCAGAAAACCATCGCGGAAGAGACGACGCAGAAGAAGAACTTCGCGTCGCGGATACGGCGTCGCGGAAGGACTGTGTTCTTCGACGGAGAAGTTCTTCATTGAAGAACGGTGTTCTTCACGTTCTTCGTCGAGGTTGAAGAAGATGAAGAAGAAGAACTTTTCCCAACTCTCTCAAGGAGGCAAAACTCTAACAAAAATAAAATAAGACTCTTTCTTATTTTATTAACACAACAACACATTTGAATTTCAAGAGTTTGAAATTCAATAACCACACACAACTCACCTCATTAAACTCATTACATTTAAGTCATAGGTTATAACTTAAGTTAACATAATTTAAGTGGGAGTTGAGGGGGGGTTTTAGAGGATATGAAGAGGTGGGGTTCGTGTGGGCCCCACCACCCTCATAACCTCCCAAGGGAGGTTGGGTGGTTACCCAACTTCCATCAAGAGCTAACACTTAGAAAAAAATAATAAAAATTGTAGTGTAAATATAAAATAAACTTCCACAATTTTTATTATCAACACTCGAGCAAATGTAACTCCGGAACAGGAGTTCCTAAGCAATTACTGGCGCTGCGGTTCCATCGGTGCCCTTAGAATTCGATTCCGGGAACCGGTTCAAAAGTGAGAAAAACCCGCTCGTTCGTTCACTGAACGTACCCGAGCCAAACTTCAGAAATTGATTCCGGGCACACCGGGCCTCGGAATCAGGTGCCGTCAGAAACCGCGCTTTTGTAAAATTCTAAAGAAAATTTAGAAAAACTTTTCCTTGAATTTTACGGGTCTTTACATTACTCCCACCTTAGGGCTTTACGTTCTCATAAATATTTAACACAAACTAAGGTTACAAAAGCGGTACAGAGAACGCATCTGAGCCTTCCGCTCCCATGTGCTCACCCGGAGGTTTCCATACTGCAAGAGAAAGTGCACCCAAGGAATCGATCGTCCTCATAGGATCTGCTCCTGTCGATCCTTGATCCCCACTAGAACCTCCGTGGAAAACACCTCATCACCATCGTCCAGCTTCTCATGGTCAATGATATGCGAAGGGTCGAGCACGTATCTCTTCAGTTGAGATACGTGGAAGTCGTCATGCACCTGGTGCAACTGAGGTGGATGGGTCAAGCGGTAAACCACCTCGCCTACCCAGTTGTGGACCTAGAAAGGTCCGTTGAACCTCAGAGTTTACCTGCCGCCTTGGCCACAACTCTGTAAACTTCATCGAGGTGAGACCCGTATAAGGACGTGATTGTCATCCTCGAACTCTAGAGGTCTCCAATTCCTGTTAGAACTGGAACTCGAAATGACTGCCGCCACGAGGGTAATGTTGGCCGACTCAAGAGTGATCGGTCGCACCCTCCCGTGTATGAGTTTAACTTGTGATGCCCAGGGTTTCCTTTTCGCCGACCAAGGAAAACCCATCCCGACGTTTTCCTAAAACCGTCAATTTGAGTATGAACAGTTATTGCCCATTCCATACTCAAACTAACGTCGTAAGGCCTCGATGCTGCCACCAAGAGATTTCCAACCGGAACTCTCGCCTCGAGGGTCTGACCACACCGTCGGTGTAAGTGTGATTATCGAGTCTCCTCCCAAAGTATCTCCAGACGTGAGGGTCAAGTCCACGGCTTACCGGAAACTCTAGGTCTGGAACAAGATTTGTGAAAGCAAGGAATGATTCATATCGACGTCTGTTACTACAGCAGCTAGTAGTGGACACAGACTATCCCTTGAATCATTTCTAGAGCCATTGGGTCACATTCCTTGACTACATGCAGCCGCACTCTTCCTCCGCCCTCTAACTCCCTGAGCCTGGCGGGAATAACTAAGGCGGGTGGTTGTACCATGTTAGGATGTACACCACCTCATGCTGCTCTCCTAGCTCTGCCTCCACGTCTGTTGCTTCGTAGACTCATCTCTCCTTTAAGCTTCCTCTTCTTTAACATTTAACACGCTCGAGTCTCTAAGACTGGAGCCAGTTTCCTGCTTCTTACCGCATTGTGCAGTCTTCATCCGCTCCTGGATGATCTGCACCTGCTTTGCCTATGATCTGAAAGAGCTGCTAAAATTTCTCTTTTGAAGAAAAGAGAAACTCAGTCTCATCCCCTGGATGAACCACACCCATTGCCTAATACAGTCAATCCTAACATGAATGACGCATTCATTCCATGGATGACGTCGTAAGGCCTCGACGTAACTACTAAGGGATCCAACTGTCACTCTCGCCTCCAAGGGTCGAGTCACACTGTCGGCATCAGTGTGAGGTCACTGGGTCTCCTCCAGTAGAAATCTCGAAAGTGAGGGTCAAGTCAACAGTTTTAACCAGGACCACTCAGTATCAACCAAACAAAAATACAGGAAAGCAAACAAAGATAAGTGTCTTTTTAATATTGCATCTCATAGTACAAAGACACGAATACAACAGCAACATGGAACTAGAAGTACAAGGGACGTATCCACTAGTTCCACTCCTTTCCACCAGTTCCCGGAGCTCTACTGCCTTGGTGGATCCTCCAACGCCTGCGGATCAACTGTATGAGGAGTCGGACAGTCACATGCCAGGTGACCCTTCCCGCCGCATGAGTAACACTGTCTGTTTCTGGCATGCCTGGCTCTGACCTCACCTCGGGTGCCCCGCACCACCGGTCCTAAAACCCAAGATTGTCCAACTGCTAGTCTGGTCCTCCTGGACCTCTGCATCATCTGTCTACTGCCCACAGATGACTCAGCTACTGATCGAAAAACACGCGGCAAAGGCAGAAGCTCCTGTACACGCTCGGGGTGTAGAGCTACTGGCACAAACTCTACCCTAAAGAAGGTCTCGAAGTCTTCCCATGCGAAGGCCATCCCGTCGCAAAACTGAAACAAGTGGATCCACCACCTGCCTGCTGCTGCTTGAAGGAGGCTGGTAGCAAAGATCACCATGAAGTCTGCCGGCATCCCCACTAGCCTGAAGACTCTCACCACAGTTTCCAGCCAATCCTCAGCCGCCTGCGGGTCCGTCCCTCCCTGGAACCTGGGTGGCCTCTGGCGCTGGAACTCGTGCAGTGCGCTCAAGCGACGTGCACCCTCTACTGTTGGGGCTGGTGGCATCGGTGGCCCAACATATGGTAGTACCGCTGGTGCCTCCACTGGTGCCTCAACTTCAATAGGGCCCTGTACCGAAGCCTCATCGCTCGACAGGCTGTCAGTACGCACATCCCTCTAGGCTCTAGCTGGTCGTCTTAGAAAAGGCATCCTGAAAGAAACAACGTGACACGATCAAACGATTATACCTGTTGAGCTGACCTGGTTTGAGCTGACATTTAAATAAAACTTCTGGAAACACACACGCAATCAGTGTTTTCGTGCACAAAGTCGGAAATCAGTTTTCAGGGTCCTGGTGTATGGATACGTCGGCCTCCGCACCAACACTGGACTCCCTGGACTGATAACCACACTCAATACGCTAAACACTATTGCTTCACATAGAAAAAATCAGAGTTCACGGTAGAACCGAACTCCTCTAATACCAATTTTTCACGACCCGTCCTCGGGACCCGTGCCGTGACAACCCCAAGCCCGCCTTCCATAGGCCAGGGGCTGGCGACTAGCACCAAAGGCGTAAAACCTGATAACTAGGAAGGCATTGCCTTTATAAAAGAAAACAAGCACCACAGAGTAAGCAAGAGGAAAACGTAAACACTAAGTACAAGAGAAGTGATGAAAAGAAAATGGACCAGAATACAAACCCAAAATAAAGTACAACTACAACTGAAAAAGTACAACAGAAAAGATAACAGCTGGAAGGACGGAAGCGGCTCATGGGTCGTCCTCCTCAGATCCTACCTGAAGGGTAGGTACAGATGGCGCAGCTCCTGGTCATCCACCACAGATCCTACCTGAAGGGTAGGTACAGATAGCCTCCTCTACGCTCTCATCCGTCAACCTCCTCCGTGTGTCGTCTTGTCGTGTAGTCCACCTCCGGGTACCATCCAGTCCTCGAACACTCGGCCTCTGTCAGCACTGCCTGTCGTCTGCAACCAACACAACGAGGTGCGGGCATAGCCCGTGCAGGGGTGAGTATGACGATACTCAGTAGGGACCCCGAGACCCTCAAGGTCTCTCTAGAACCAACAAAGATAACCACAAAGAAGATCTCAACAGATAACCTCTACTTAGGTATATTCCCATACATATACCTAAGTTATCAAGTAACCCATCTCAACCATGAGGAAACACAAGGATCATGAAATCAACAGATAACCACTAACCAGGTATATGCCCATACATATACCTAAGTTATCAAGTGACCCATCTCAATCATGAGGTATACACAAAGGTCAAAAGTCTCAGGTCAAACCAGGATTTTCATTATCGAAACCGTAACTGGTAAAGAGCTCCGTCTCTGGAGTGTACAGTGGTCCTGTCATGACTCCGAGGTACTGCTCACTAACCTAAGACTGCTGAGGTACTCCTCCTGTCGAGTACCGCGAGTCAGCCACCCAGACACAGTAGTGCTTCCCGCTGAGGTATGTCACCCAAACACAGTAGTGCACACCCCTAGTAGCCTGCTGAGGTACTCTCGGAACGAGTACCGCGGGTCTGCACTGTCACACAGGTAGTGCTCCGTCCGCCATGGGTCTGCACCTCAGAAAGTAGTGCTTCGTCCACTGGGCGAGTCGACTCACTTCAAGTCGAGTTGGTCAAGCAGTCGTCAGGTCTCAGTCGGCTACACGGTCTCCGTACTCCGCACGCTCATCTCTGGGAGGGTCCGCTCCACGAGCTACAGGTCGATACTCCAATTATCTCAAAGTCCCACGAAGAAGTATCTCAAAGGACCGCCTCATCATAGGGGTCTCAACGCAACAGACGGCGCGTCAATCAGACGCCCGGTCTGTGAGTTACTAGCCTTTTCGTCCCTGGGGCCCGGTTGGTTTCGTGAGCGAACCAATCCCAGCCGTATCTCAACTGTACCCCTAACTCTCATAGGGTATACTCATAGGGACTATTTCTCAACGTGATCACCAATTCCGCTGATGGTTCGTCAAACGGACGTCCAGTCTGAAAGATATCAGCTTTTCCGTTCTAGGGGCCTGGTTGGATTTCGGGTGCGATCCAACCCGGCCACTATCCAACTGCGTCCAAAAATTGGGCGAAGTATTCCAAAAGATCCGTCTCATCAAGAAGAAATCAATGAGACAGATGGTGCATCAAACGGACGCCCTGTCTGTGAGTTATTGGTTTTTTCGTTCGAGGGGCCCGATTGGTTTCGTGAGTGAACCAACCAGACTGCACTCCGACGACATCCAAACCTCGAGCGAAGTAAGCCAAAAGATCCGTCTCACTTAGAGGAATCCATCAAAGTTGACGGCACGTCAATCAGACGTCCAGAACTCAAGATATAAGCGTTTTCGCTCCGAGGGCCCGGTTGGTTTCGTATCCGAACCAACCCGACCGAACCCAAAGTATTCCTAAACCTTGAGTGTGATATACCAAAACGACCGTCTCGTTCCGAGGATCGCTACGCAACTGACGGTGCGTCGATCGGAGGTCCATAGCCCATGATATAGATGTTTGAACCAACTTAGTCTGAAAATAGGGGGTCTGGGCCTGGCCCGGCCCGACCCAGTACCCCCCTGGGTTGGCCGAACCGGGTCAACCTGGCCCGAGCGGCGACCCGGCCCGACAACCCGGCCCGGCCTGGCCAGCGGCGCGGCCGGCGCGGCCAGCGCGACTTTTGTGCTGCGTGCGAGCCAAGGGAGGGGCTTTGCCCCTCCTTTATGGAAAACGGCGGCCCCTTTAATTGGGGCCGCTTGAATCCAGCTGGGGGAATTTAATTCCCCCGGTTCCTCCCCTTCCGGCTGGCCCGACATGGCCGGACGGTTCCTGCTCAATGGGACCGGCAATGGCCGGTCCCCTTCCAGCTCCGACGCCGACGGCCCAGTCCGGCCGCCGGTCACCTTGCTCCGCCGCGGCCTGGAACCGGCCGCGACCCTTGTCGTCCGGTGCGGTGCGACGGCACCGCGCCCCTCCGCCGCGGCCCCGCTCCAGCCGCAGCGTCTTCGGTTTTCTTCGACGCGGCGCGACGGCGTCGCGTTCTTGAATTTCTTTCCACGGCGAGGCGCGACGGCGCCGCACAATACTTGCCGTGTGATTCCCGCGTGGTGCGACGAAACCACGCCATTCCGCTCCATCCGCAAGGAAACAAACATGAACATAGGAGGGGGTTAGGCCGTGTTTGTGCGGTCCGGCCCCCTCTCGTTAAACGATAACATTTAGTCGATTAACCTCGAAGTTCGACATGCTTGAATCCAGAACGGATATAATGTAATAAAATAACAACAATCCCATACCTCGGTTCAGGAACGGCGTTCGTCAATGACCCGGGGTCCCGGTGACAGCACATCCACCCCGCCTTAACATGGTCGTCGGGTCCTGGCCTACCAGGTACCACCAGTTGCCCCCGCAGACACATTGGGCCCACCCCAGGGTCCACCCATGTGTCTGAACGGGTAATCTGACTAATGATAGTCTCCACAGGCCAACACATGTCCTTTCCAGTGTGCTTTGTCCTCACTCACACACACCCTGGGAAACTTCCCAGGAGGTCACCCATCCTGATCACTACTCCAATCGAAGCACACTTAACTGTGGAGTTCTAATCAGACAGGCTCCCGAAAAGGAAGGTGCACCTTGTTTACATGAGTAATATCATTTAGTCCTTTAACCCTTTATCATTTGGGGATGTTACAATCACCCCCCCCTTTAGAGCACAACGCCCTCGTTGTGGACCCTACAACTCAACCCAGGCAGTGCACCGCACTTAAGGCTGGGTTCCTGCTCTGATACCAAATGTGACACCCGGGGTCCCGATGACAGCACAGCCACCCCGCCTTAACATGGCCGTCAGGTCCTGGCCTACCAGGTACCACCAGTTGCCCCCGAAGACACATTGGGCCCACCCTAGGGTCCACCCATGTGTCTGAACGCGTAATCTGACTAATGATAGTCTCCACAGGCCAACACATGTCCTTTCCAGTGTGCTTTGTCCTCACTCACACACACCCTGGGAAACTTCCCAGGAGGTCACCCATCCTGATCACTACTCCAATCCAAGCACGCTTAACTGTGGAGTTCTAATCAAACAGGCTCCCGAAAAGGAAGGTGCACCTTGTTGACATGAGTCATATCATTTAGTCATTTAACCCTTTATCATTTGGGGATGTTACATGTTCATAATAAAGAACTGATTTTAAGAGTTGGAGGAACATAGGTGAAGTTCGATTTGCACCAATTAATGAAGAAATTATAAAAAGAAGTTGATGAATTTATAGAAAATAGTTTTTTGAAGGTAAAGGACACATTTTTACATGGAATAAGATCTCAAGTAGATGTTATAGAAAGTAAAGAAAAAGTTTGAAAAATATAAAAAGTTAAGAACTTGTTGGAACAATATGAATATAGTAGAGGAAATTTCATCCTAGAGGAATTCAAAGAAGGATAACATATTTGTATAGTCAGTGAACTTCCATTCGATTTTTCAAGAAATGTTAAGAACTGCTAGATGGGGCCCATGGATATTGAGAAAGTGTTCACCAATAGAAGAGTGGAATTAGTTTTAGAAAAAGGGATTGGAACCATCTAAATAAAAGAATCATGAATTCAACATTTTCTAAATCCAGATCAAGTATAATCTTTCCTACAATCAAATACATAGATCTAAATAAGGTAAATTTGATCCAATGATGATAAAAAAAGTGCTTCTTAGAGGAAACCCTAGTTTTTAGTATTTTTCTTTATTTATTTTCTATTTTAGGCACATGAACTCTTCGATAAATATTTTAAATTTCATTGTTATGGACTATGTTTACAATTTTTGTATTTTTATTTTTGTAGGACTATCAAGGCATGTGATAGGAAGAAGAAAGTAGCCGAAGAAGAATATACCAAGAAAGTAAACATTGTGAAGGGCATTTACACATCGTGAAAAGATATAGGTAGAACCAGTGCAACCCAATTTTAAACCACCATTATAAGGGGTGTAAGAGTTTCAATTCTGTAATTTTATATTTTATTCCCCACATTTTAATTATTTTAATTTTTAACTGAAAATGTTATGCTCACACTTGATTCTTTCTTTACTCAATTGAACTAGGAGACATAAACTGCCATGTATAATTATCATTCCATGAATTTAAATTTATTTTTCAATAAACATGAATGAAAAAATGGGGAAAAGAATTAGTAAAGATATGCTTGTGGATTAGTATTTTTAAAATCATGATTTATGGGATAAAGTTATTTTTTTAAATGATTTTTTTAAGATTTAAACATTCTTTGAATTTATGATATTTCCATTCATTTATTTAATTATTCATATGCATTTCCATGAGTAGTTATCTATACCATTCACCTAATTCCTGAAATATACTCTGGGCCTAATATTTACCATTATTTCTATATTATATTTCTTTTTAATCTCATAGATGTTCTCTTCTAGAACTTTCTTTACATCTTATCAAAGCTATGACTGAACAAAATCACTTTTAAAATGATTGGGGTATTATTTTTTATTAGACTTTATCCTCAGACCCACCAAACATTAATTTGTTTTAATCATGTAGAATCCATGAACAAACCTTTTATGAAATGATCTGAGATATAATCTTATTTTATCCACTCCTACCTTCCTCTAAATATTTTTCAAGATATTTAAAAAAAATAAGTGCGGGGGAGGGATTTTTTTGTGTATACCAGGATATAAATTATTGAGGAAATTTTTCTATGGGATTCCCCATTGTGATATGGGGAGAATCCATGACATATTTAATTGCATTTTATTATTCAACTTTATTGCTAAAAAACATTTAAAAAAAGTAAAATAAATGAAAAGAAATTGGGTTGTGTTTTAGGAGGATTAAAAATCACTATTTTCCACACTGAAAATATTTTTATTGTATGTGGTTAAGTAGTGGATGTAAGATTTTTATTAAGTATTTATTTCAAAAAAAAAATTGAAAAAATAAAGAGAGTTTTATTCTATCATTTTGATTATATGTAACATGATCCCACTTCTAAGATACTGAGGGAAGATGAGACTTTCATTGAGCTATTTTTGATTATCATGTAAAGTAATTTAGAGACAAAACTACTTTTTGAGCTTTAATTTTTATATCATTTACCCACCTTCCCTAAGACTTAGATTCATTTGATCCTAAATGGTAAATCCCTCATGACTAATTATGATTTTTTTCATTACATGGTGAAGATGATAAATGTCTGGCAATCCTATGGTAAGTTACATATTTTTGAGGTATGTGCTGAATTCAATTTAAAATTATACCCTAATAATGAGTAAAAAAATTAATGTGAGTAAAATAAAAAATGGAATGCATATTAATAATGAATTGAAAAATGAAAATGAATGATTGAAGAAGTGTAGCTATTTCAAAGGAGAAAATTAAAATACAAGGTTGATTTGCTTCTCTAAAAAGTGAGGTGTTGATGAATTTTCTTATGTGATGCTTGAACATTTAATTTTCCATTCGATCAATTTGTTTTATTGAAATTGTGTTTGAAGCATGGTAAGGTGAAATTACTTTGTAGTATGTTGAGATTTCATCTTGGAGGATAAGTATGAATTCAAGTGTGGGGGTATTTGATATATGTATTTCATTCATATATTTTATGGAATTTTAATGTATTGGTTCCTGTATTTAATTGATGAATCTTTCCAATATGTGAACAATTAAACTAGATTTTTGTTTTATGGTAGTATGCATTGGATATTTGGAAAATTAGTGAAAATGGATGAAAATTGGAAATTAAAAACACTTTGCACCACGAGTGAAGAAAAACAGCACGACATTAGATTTTTGAGGCCAAAATAAAAATTACATGAAGGAGGAGCATGCTAGAAACTTGAGTAGAGAATCTACACATTGTGTATTTCAATTATAATATGTGAATTTTTCAATATATACTTACACTAAAATTTATTACATCTTTTGAAATTGTGAAAATTAATGAGATTACATGATGTGTAAAAGTTACACATCATTAAACTGTCAGGATTCAGAAAACAAATAATGATACCCAACTGAGGTTTTTGATGATATTTCTTATAAAATAACCCCTCGTCCATATAATTGGAGGTATCCAGGATGAATAATACTAAATGATGTAGAGTGGTGCTGACATATGACTGCCACACATGGAGTGATGATCCATATCCCTTCATCACCACCATTCTTCACCGCTTTTTTTCTTTAGATATACAAGATTATTTTTCTCCTCATGCCTGGAATGAGAGAGTATATTTCCTTTTTATAGGAGATTTGATTAAAGGGGGAGTGTTTTTTATGTATTATTTCTATTTTATATTCTTTCTTTGGATTTATGCAACTCTGTTTATCAATTAAAATTCATCTTCTTTTCATATTGCATGACCATTGTGTGCGATTTGAGTTGTTTCATTTTATTACATCAATTGATTGCCCTATTTTGTGTATGAACATTATTAAATATAGGTTAGTTATGTCTAAACAAGGTTTTGGATTTTCTATCTATATGATTGAACCTAGTGGATGACCATTCTAATAGTGAAATCATAGGATTAGTGCCGGGTACCCAGACCAAGGATCCATGCTGACCCAATTCCGACACCAAACCTGAATAAATCAATTATCAATTGAATCCCTTGATCATGAACCTAAAATAACTAATTCTGGCACATTTATCTCCTAATATTAACCTCAGTCTTTTCTTCACTTTATTTTTTGCCCAAACAAACAAACAAAAATTAATTTCAATCCCTTTAATTAATTTAAAACATACAAATTGTCTCGGTTGGTTCAACACTTGGACTTTCCAAGTAATATATTTCTAGTAGTTTGTATGAGTTTTATAAATTATTAAATTTGTGTAGCCTTATAGGAAATTAATAACGCCCTATGTATTTTCACTTAATTTTAACAATTTGACAAAATTTATCTATTTTATTTATAAAAAAACCATTTAGTACTAATAACATTCTTGTCTATAGGGGTTTTAAATAATTTCCAAACATTATTTCTAAAAAACTGATTAAGATCATATTTCATAGTAATAATTCAATTATAATCATTTAAATTATCTAAAACATATTTAAGCACACAATTAGAAACAAAAGTAGAATTATCAAAGAAGTTTAAAATAGAGATTCTGGTTTTCATGCCATAACCAACATTACCAATCAAATTATCAATAAGATGATCTTAATGAATACTTAAATATCTATGATCAAATTGAGAATAAATTTTATCCCACTCAACAGAAACATTATCTATAGGTTTTACTTACACAAAATTTAAATCCCTAAAATCATCTTCAATATTTTCCAAAATATATTTATAAACATCACATGATTCATCAAACTTTATATGAACATATTCTTCAACAGTCATAGTATTCTTATTATAAACTCTATATTGTTAAATATTATAAGAATAACCAAGAAATATAACTTCAATAATTTTAGTAACAAACTTATCTCAATTATCTTTCATATTAAATATAAAAAACTTATAACAAAAAACTTTAAAATAACCAACATTTGGTTTTCTACCATTCAAAAATTCATAAGGTAATTTCTCCAAAAAAGTTATAGCATAAAATCCTTTCAAAATATATCAATAAATATTAACTGATTCATCCCAAAAATATTTTGGTGAACTATATTCATTATAAAAAGTTTGATACATCTTTTGAATGGTTATCTTTTTCTGTTATACAACACCTTTTTGTTTTTGTATTCTAAGAGTAGAAAAATTATTAGCATAGCCCTTCTTTTCAAAAAATATTTCAAAATTAAAATTAAAAAATTCACCTCAATTATCACTCTGAATAGAAACAACTAAAATACCATTTTTATTTAGAAATAGATTACAAAAAATAATAAATATAGCTAAGGTTTAATTCTTATGAGACATAAAATAAACTCATGTAAATATAATAAAATCATAAATAGTAAAAAAATATATTTCTTTCCACTTAAACTAGCAATTTTAATTTTCACAAATAAATACATATTTAATAATTCAAGTGGCCTAGAATTAGAAAAATGATTTATATATTTGAATGATTCCTTATACCACTTAACTTTTATTCACAAATAACAAACAAAATATTTTCTTATATTTAACTTGGGTAAATCAATAACATATCCATTCTTGGATATTTTTGTTATCATTCAAAAATGATAATGTCCAATAATTATATTCTAGAGAACATCATTTGTTTCTATATCATTGAGACACTTAATATTTTGATTTGATAGATAAAAAAAATATCAGAATAAATAATATCTTTTATATTAGGATAAAATAAAACATTTTCATATTTAAAAACTAAACATTTATTATATTAAAATTTAACATACATACCATCTTCACATTGTTATGAAATTCTAATTAAGTTATAATTCAAAACTTTAATATATAAAACTTTGGAAGTTAAAACAAGATTAGAACTTTATACATTACAAAATCCCTTAACCTTTCATTTAGGGTTATCTCTAAAAGTGATAGAGCCTCTTTTTCATTGGGTATAAGTGAGTTAATTAAATAGGTCATCAGTTATGTGCTGAGAACATCCATTTTCCATGTACCTTGTGTCCTTGATATTCTTAAGGTGGTTATCCAAAATAGATAAATTATACAGAGAATAATTTTGGTACCCATGCTATTTTGGTTCTAACTAGGTTTGTAAAAGAATTATTAGGCAGCCAAATAGATTTTAACAAATTATTGTAAGGCAATATAACAGATAAATATTTCGAAATAAAAGCTTTAGTGTATCCAAGAGATTGATTAAATCTAAGAAAACATTCTTTTTCATAATTCACTTGCATATAACATTTAAATTATGTAACATAAGAAATATTTACAATGGAAATTTTAACAAAAGTAGTCTTTTATAACTTATGAATCTATGAATTATTGAAAAAACCATTTTTGTATTTATTTGGTTTTATCATATATACCATATTTTTATATTTTTCCTTTCTATAAACAAAATTAGACAACATATTTTAAATCTTGCAACTTCATTTCTAAGATTATCATTTTTATTATAAAAAGACTCAAAATAATAATAGATAATACATTTAAAATATGATGCAGAGTTACTTATTTCTTACTTGAGAGAATAATTCTTCTTATTTTCTTTCTTACTTTCCTTGATAGACCTTTTATTTTATTCTTTCAATTATTGATACTATTTAGTAACTCTTGAAACATATTTTTACATGTTTTCATTTTCTTCATACAACTTCTCAAAGTTATAACCATCAATCTCAAAATAATAACTAGAATTAGAATCATTACTAACCTCATTTATACTTTTCATCATAAAACATAAATTAGTTAACTCTTTTTCACTTCTATATTCATCAATTGAATCTGATTTTTTGGTGCAACTCTATCTATAATGAAAAGTACATTTCAATTATTTCTTGTATTTTTTATCTCTCTCTTCTTGCTTCAAATTTAGAAAGCCTGGTTTGATATGTCCAATTTTTAATATTTATTACTAGTTAAATCTAGTCCATATTTAGTAACCCTATTTTCTTTTAAATATTTATTTTGAAATTTACTTGGTTTCATATTGAACTAATTATTTATCTTCATCAAATTATCAATACCTTTTATTATATTGTGAATTTATCTTTTTCCAGTTTAATATGTCTCAGATTCAGAAGAGTTAAAAAAACATTTATATGTGATTTGAGAGAAATAACTTTCTTCTTTGAATCCTCTTATTCTAAAATATTCTTAAATTCAAGTTTGTGTTAAATAAGTGATATGATGTGTTCATACAATGTATATTCTTTGAAATTCATTCTTTCATCCATCATAACCTTCTTTCAATATCATTTCTTAGGTATAGATCTTAGGAATCTTTAAATAAGTATGGGGTTCTCCAAAGTTTTTCTAGTGGAATTTATTCCATTCAAAATGCTTGTGAATTAGTGGAACATTTGAATGAATCTTTAATATTTACCCATCTTGAAATCTAGATACTCTTCTCGAAGTATTTAAAGTTTGATTTTAATAAACTTATCTGGTCTAAGGTGAGTAACTTATAGAATCTTCTAGGTGTCATGAGATATATTATATACTGAAACATGACTAAACAAACTTATGTTAATATCACAATATAATATATTTTACACTTTGTAATTTGAAACATATATGGAAGCATCATTTTCTGTAAAAGTATTTCAATCAACTTCTGATAGATTGTAAGGGTTTTCCATGACCGACCAGTGTTTTATGTTTAGTTGTTTGAGGTGCACCTCTGTTTTGGATTTCCAGTGACCATAGTCATTTCCATCAAAGTGATGTGGTTTCTAAAGAATATATTCATCATTTCCATTCATTCCTTCCATCTTATGGATATTTTACTTATATTGTGAGGTCTAGGAAAACCCTATAACAATAAAATATAAACAACAAACTCTATAGAAGGATTGGACAAATTCCAAAAGGAATAGCCTATTAAACCAACTTTAGGTATTAGTAAATAGACAATAGTTCAAAATAAAAATTCATGAAAGGTAAAACCTTTGAAACCAATTGTTATATCAAATAGGTTGATGATAGATAATTTAGAGGGGGTGAGTAGACTATATTGAAAAAATTAAATAAATAGATAAATTATCTAAAATTATCAAAGTTAATTTATAGGGGAATGAAAAATGAACATAAGGATATTTTTTATAGTAGTTTAGTCCAAAGTAGATCTATTTTCCTCTTATACCTCTCTAATCATTAAGAGATACATTGTGAACTAATCTAAATTTTGAAGGGGAATCATAACCCAATTACAAAACTAATATTCTAATGGAATTATAACTAAAATAAACCTAACTTTTGTGTGGGGAGTCACAACCCAATTAAAACCCTGCGATTAGATACTAGGAATCATAACCCAAATGGTCCGAAATTTAGAATATAGGAGTCATAAACCTAAGATAAAGAGAAAGTGAAATCATATAGGAGATGGTAAGAATTGTTATAGACTCAAGAAACCAGAATGAAATAGATAGAATAATAATAAAACACAAGTATTAATTCTTGATTGTTTGATCATATTGATTTCATCATCTAGGTAGTAAAAGAAGTCATCTAATTTTTTTTCATCCCTTGAGAGATCATCTAGTAGTATTAATAAATGTTCTATAAAGGTAGAATGTACAACACTATATAGAATCAACATTGTTCACACTATATCACTTGAAAATTATAAAGGATCTCATGGAAGATTTTTTTTCATAAGTAGTCTATCACTTTCCAATTCCAAAATAGTAATGATAGAACTCCTTTAAAAAAATAAACTAAACACAACTGAGAGTGGTTAAAGAATTAAAAATAAAAAAAATGATAAAACTAGATTATTAGAGAGAGAGATAGAGAGAGAGGAGAATATTATAATTACATATCAATCTCTCAAATCACATCCAGTATTGAAAAAAATATAGAATAATTTATTCCAATTTGAAATCATTAGAACAAAAAGATTAAAATAATTACATTATAGTAGGTAAATGAAATAACTCATGAGAATAGAATGTTTGAATTTGAAATATGAAATTCAAAAACATTCAATTCAAAATAAGCTGTAAATATGTAGAGAATATCAAAAATTAATAACACTACATTAAAAAAATTAAAAAAAGTATGAATGAGTTTAATATTAACTAATATTAATTTATAAATAATAGAATCGAATAAAAAAGTATAAAATAATAAAAATTAATTTTTTAGTTTCAAACTATAGGTTTTATTCATAGAAATAGAACACTATTTTATCTTCATAAAAACATGTTTAAAACAATGAAAAACAATTCACATAGGTTCTATATAATTAATATGAATTTATAAAGTCATTAAGACAATTTAAATATTTAAAATAAATGTGAAAAAATAGAAATATGAAACAATACATAAAATAGAGAAAATTTATAGATTTTAGAATAAACTGTAGAATTTCACTAAACTATATATGAAAATTTATGTAGATATTTTTCACATGTGTGTTTTCTTAAAAGTAGCTAAAACACACCATGTAAGAAAATTTCATTTAGTTGATTCACATAACCAAATATACATAAGTTATTCATGTAAAATATTCATGTATGTTTATTGAAATAAGAGATTCATATAACTAAATATACTTAATGGATTCATGTAGGTGATTCATATATCTGAATTCCTAAAAACTATAAACAGATTGACTTATCAAATTTCATATCTAAAATAGGCCTTATAAAAGGTAGGATTAAATTTCATTCCAATTGAATTATATTTATATAATTTTTTTTATTTTTAAAGAGTCAAGAATCACCTTAATAGGACCTCTATAACTCAAGTTATGATTAAAAAATAGTAGTAAAATAGTTCTAAAAAACCATAGAATTAAAACTAGAAACATACCATGTTTATAAAATAATTTTATGACAAGATAGAAATAAATTTGGAAATTTATTTATTCTAAATAGATGTATATAATTATCTTAAACTTTCAACTCAATAAGAATAAATCAATTTATATTTCTATAGCCCAATATATGATCTAAATAAAAAAGGAACCAGAATATGGAAAAACAGCTACGTGGTTCACAAATTGACTACATAAATTTCAAATCAGGTACACGTGATCAGTAAATTTTCTAAATGGTGAATTTTGAAAATCTTATATAAATGATATTTTAAGGTCTTAAATGACTTATTTAGCCTAATAAATCTTCAATAAACTTTTATATCATGTTATAAAAAATCAAATCCTGAAATCTCCAGATAAATTTAGAAAATGATAAAAATATATAACTAAAGTTAAATATACTAATTATAGCATGTACTAAATCTATGAAAATTTATAATTACATAATAATAAGATATAAGTTTAGCAAAAAATATCATTGTAGGGTCCCAAAATTTTATCAAAGGGAAAATAAATACTCCCACATGTCTAGCAGGGAAAATTGGATTGAAAATTTGAGAAGAAATTTAAGTAAATCAAAATTAGCAAAGGAACCCTATTTGGTCGTGTACCATCATTGGAAAATGTTAGAGGAAGGCATAAACATGAACCATTCGATGCACGTAAGGCCTATGATGTGCTGGCCTGTGAGGTGTTGGCTAGTGAATGAAGAAGTTCGTGGCGAATTTCCACCCACGAACTGAAGCCTCCATGAACCGTTTTCGCTAGCGAGAATCTAGAAGAGAGACACCACACACACCATCCCTATGAATGATGTTGTTCATGGATGAGGAGAAGCCATTGGCGTACCAAAAAATCAAAAATCACGGTTTAATGAGTCATCAACGGGCCAAATTTCCTCCATGGGCTTTCGGAGAAGGAGTCACACATACTGTGTATACAGATTTCCCAAAACTCTATAAAAGAACCTCTAGGGGAATCGAAAAAAGAGGAAGACAGTGGGGAGAGAGATACAAGGGATGGGAGAAAAAGTGGACGAAGAATGTAGAGGTTGTGGGAGAAAATTCTCCCGCACCCGAAGCAGTTCGCAGATTCCATCCCGTGAACAATAAGTAGTTCGAGGAATCCATCCCATGAACCATACGGAGAAACATGTTCATGGAAGTCCTCCCCACGAACTGTATTCGAAAGATCCTCTACAGCCAACCAGAAAACCAATAAAAAATATAATACAAATGGTTCATTGATTCCCATATGAAGAAGATGGTTCGTGGATGCCCATATGAGGGAAAAATAATATGCGGATTCCCATATGTGAAAGAGAGTACATGGATGACCATATGTGGAAGATAGTACCCTTATGATACTTGGAGGCTAGATCTTCCGCATACAATTATAAGCGGACAACTCCTCCGCATATCATCCTTAGTGGCCAGCTCCTACGCGGCCAGCTCTTACACGGACGCCCTATGCGGAAATGTTTTTTTACCCACCAGTATATACCATAGGATATGCGCCCCCACACCCCCAATCGGGATCAGTGTCAGGCCGGTCCCTTCGCTACCGTCACTGACCCCCATGAAAAATCGAGAGTTTCACTGTGAACTTTTTGGGCCAGGTCGATGACATTTTCTATTGTGTCCTTATGCCTCCAAGACATCTGTACCTTAAATACCACGAGAAGATACATTTATCATGCACATCATGAAAAGCCCTATCACCTGCCTCCTATGCTAGGTTAACCAAGAACTCCATGGAAAATCACACCCTGAATTTTTCTTAAATTTATGAACACATACTTTCCATCCATCAAAATCTGTGTCTCTGGTGATTTTAGATCCTCATAAATCTCCATGGCCATCAAAAACAGAAGGCCATTGTCCCGTTGACACCTTTTTTTGACTATGCACATCTTGCCCTGGTGGATCTACATATAAAGACTACAAGATGGCCTTCAATCAAAGGCAAAGTCATCCTCAGGAGAGTCCTTTCCTACCTCTATATGCCTAAATTGATTCCATGCCCCATATCATTTTTCCTGATCTGAGAATCCCTAGAGTCATGGTTTACACTTTCTTTCCCTCTCATGTTCAAGGCATGTCGGAACATCCGAGTCTGATTATCCTCCAGCTAATCATAGTTCCTTCCCTACTCAGTCCAAACTCGATGACCTTAAACCACGAGTTATCGTACTAACCACATGACATTAAACTATATGGTATTCGTCCAATCTATATGAAATTAAACTGTAGTATAATAGGTGATTTCAGATATTCATAAACATCCCCGACCATCGGAGATGGAAGGACAGTGTCTCAAGGACACCTTTTCTTGACTATGCACATCATTCCCTAGTGGATCTGCATATGTTGCCCACAAAAATAGCCTATCAACAAGAGGAAAATTTATCCTTAGGCAAGTCATTTACTACCTCTGTATGCCTCAATGGATTCCATACCTCATATCATTTCTCCTGATCTGGGATCCTCCATAATCATGGTTTACACATTCCGTTCCTCTCATGTTTGAGGCATGTTGGAACATCCAAACATGATTTTCCTCCAGTTAATCATAATTTCTATAGAAAATGGCCCTCATCGCATGACCCTAAACTGCAAGACCCCAAACAATATTATCCACATGACGTTAAATTGGGATGCCATTGTCCAAGATCTATGACTTTAAACTATAGTATAACTCATATGAAATTGAGGGGCCTTCCCATTGAGGTAAGTCCCCAATATTCTGGGATAGGTTTGTGTGACCTTTGATGCCATCTCACATGGAAAGGTTCATCGCTCTACGCCCTCACCCGCAGTCACCCTAGCCTCTTCTACTGCGAGCTCTCCCTCCCCCACCAATAGGGGAGGAGACATGTGCATTATTGAATTTTTCAAATCCTCTTGTTTCTCACACTGAGTATGAATCACATGGGATTAGAGGTTTGTGAGGATTAAAACATCAGCACACATTCTAAAATACGAAAACTATGTTTCCTAATCCAATCAAGATACGTAGGATGCCTACTAGAAGGCTTGATCTCAAAAGGGTGCTCATCTATAAATGGTCCACCCAATCATGATTATCAAATGGGTAGCTCCCATGCGTAAGCCTCATGCAATCTGAACCATGAGAACTCTGATTACTGGTCAAATCTGAATACATAGGATGCCCACCAGAAGGCATGAGCTTAAAAGGGGTACCCATATGAAAGGTTACACCCAATCATAATTATCAAATGGGAAGATCCCATGAATAAGACCCACACATTATGAACTATGAGAACTCTGATTCTTGATCAAATCAGGATATGTATGACACCTAACAGAAGGCCCGATCTCAAAAGGGTGTCCATCCATAAAGGGTCCACCCAATCATGTCTATCAAATGGGAAGATCTCATGCGTAATCCCCACACAATCCAAACTACATGGGTTCTGATTCATTTCCCAAGGATATTTAGGAAGCCCTCCTTGTGGGCCCGATCCTAACATCAAGTTACCCTCCGCCCCCTAGATGACAATAAACTCTAGAGCGCCTTATAATATGTCTAAGTCCGCAATGCCTTCGTAACATCAAATACATATGCATGCTTATGACGATCCTAAAAACCAAGGGTAGCCCAAGAACATACTCTTTGGGAATGAACCAGGGATTCACAAACATATAAACAAAACTTAAATCTATAAGAGATTCTCAGAACAGGTGACAATAATTCCTTGAAAGGGTGCGGTGAGCTTGACCTCCCATCCTCTTGACAAATGGAATCATTAAGTGTAGTTGGCCAAATTTTCATTTAATGAGAACCTTCCTTTGGAAAGAAGGTCCATGAATCATGGATACTAGGTCTGTTGGGTGTTCTTGGCTCCACAAATAAACCCATTGGAGACCATCCGAGGAAGTTATATCCGAGAAGGACCAATTGCATGAGTGCTTGACCCCCACTCAATCACCTGCTGGGACCAACAATTCACACAAGGTAAATTCAACCTTATTTAAAGGATAATGATGCTGAAAGGGCCGAAAAAAAGGAATGGTAAATTCGACGATAACCTATCTCTATGGAAGAAGGGACATGTGATGATCCATTTCGAACCATTTCTGCACCACCCATAAACGTGCCACCTCGGAGGCAGAACAATCATTTTTAAAATAAATACTTATCAAAAAAATTATTTTGAGTCATTTTTTAATATTAAAAGTATAAAATATTAATACACCAAAATTACTCAAACAAACTTCCAAGTTCAAACAAACTCTCCCTTTTAAAAATAAAAAAAAACCAGAAAATATTTTTTAGAAAATTATCCCATTTTTTGAATTTTATAAAAATAAATATAGTAAAGATTAAAAAAATATTCCCCTCAATGAAAGAAAAAAATATTTTTTATTTTAAATTTACAACATTCCAAGTTCAAATTTTATTTTCTAAAATTTTGGAAAATATAACATTTGGTAAAAATATCTAAAAGTTGATTTCCAATTAGAACATATTATAAAATAATATATCCTTTTTAACATAATATTGAATAAAATGAAATTGAATTTTAATATGCTTGGTTAGTGAATGTTGTAAAGGGTTTTTTGAAAGATAAATAGAAAAAAAATTATCATAATAAATAGGAATCTTTTCAAAATTAAAGTCATAGTTAGAAAAAGTTTGTTTAATTCATAAAGATTGAGAAAAATATGAACCAATAAAAATATATTCACTCTCAATAGTAGAAATAAAAACAAAAAAATTCTCTTGAACTCCTAGAAAATAAAATTTTATTGAGAAAATGACACATGCCTAAGGTACTTTTTCTATCAAATATGAATCCTCCAAAATCAGAGTCAGTGCAGCTAATCAAATAAAAATAATTTTTTTATAGAATAAAATAATCAAATATTAATAGTTCCTTTAACATATATGATTATATTTTTATTAACCTTTAAGTTAGATTCCTTTAGATTAGATTGAAATATGGAAAATAAACAAACACTAAAAATTATATCAGGTCTAAAAGAAATAAATTAAACCAATCTTCCAATTATGCCCCTAAATAATTTAGAATCATCATATTTTAAATAAAAAATAGAATTAAAATTATAAATAATACTCACAAGTGTTTAAAAATTATTACAATAATCAAGACCAAAATTCTTAACCAAATATTTAGCATATTTAGATTAGTTCAAGAAAATACCATCATTTCTTTGATTAATTTGAAGACCTAAAAATAATTTGAGTTCATCCATAAGACTCCTATAAAATTCACTATATACGAACTTTGAAAATTATTTACAAATAAAATCATGTGAGAAGACAAAAGAATATCATCAATATAAATTTGAACAATTAAAGTATCATTTGAAATTATTTTTATTAACAAAGTAGTGTATACTTTAGTTTTATTAAAATCATTTTTTTATTAGAAACAAATTAAGTTTATCTTACCAAGCATAAGGTTATTTTTTAAGACCATATAAGTCATTGGATAATTTAAAAACATGATTAAGAAAATTTTCATTTTCAAAACCATAGGTTTGAGAAACATAAACTTCTTCAAAAATAAAACCATTTAAAAAAGAAATTTTAACATCTATTTGAAATAAATTAAGACATCAAAAAGTAGAAAATTCTAAAAAAATATGATAAATTAAATATTAGAAATAGGTGAAAATATTCATCAAAATCTATAAATTATTCTTAAAAATAACCTTGAGAAACAAGTATAGATTTATTTAAAAAATTTGACCATATTTATCTATTTTATTTATAAAAATTCATTTAGTTTCAATAAAAGTATTTTCTATAGGGGTTTTAAATAAGGTCCAAACATTATTTATAAAAAAACTATTAAGCTCATATTTCCTAGTAACAATCCAATTAGCATCATTTAAATCATCTAAAAAACCTTAAGTACACAATAATAAACAAAAGTATAATTATCAAAGAAGTTTAAAATAGAACTTATGGTTTTCATACCATAACCAATATTACCAATCACATTATAAATAGGATAATCTTAAATAATCCTTGAAGATCTGAGATCAGATTGAGAATCATTTTTCTCCCCTCAATATAAACATTATCTATTTGTTTTCCTTCATAGAAATTTAAATCCCTAAAATCACCATAATTATTTTCAAAAAAAAAAGAATTATGAACATCATAAGATTCATCAAACTTTATATGCACATATTCTTAAATAATAATATTATTCTTATTATAAACTCTATAATCTTTACTATTATAATAATAACCCAGAAATATACCTTCAACACTTTTAGCATAAAACTTATCGAATTATCTTTTGTATTCAAGATAAAAAATTTAAAACAAAAAAACTTTAAAATAACCAATATTTTATTTTCTACCATTAGACACTTCATAAGGGGATTTCTTCAAAGACATTCTAGAATAAACACTATTCAAAATGTATCAAAAAATATTAAATGATCCAGCCCAAAAATATTTTGGTGAACTATATTCATTGTGCATAGTTTGAGTCATGTCTTGAATAGTTCTATTTTTTGTTCTACAACACTATTTTGTTGTGTTGTTCTAGGGGAAGAAAAATTATGGGCATAACCTTTTTCTTCACAATTTTTTTCAAAATTAAAATTAATAAATTCACCTCCATTATCACTCCAAATAGAAACAATTAAATAACCTTTTATATTTTGAACTAGGTTAAAAATTTTAGGTAAGGTTTCATTATTACGAGACAAAAAATAAACTCACGTGAATATACTAAAATAATCAAAAATAAAAAAAACATATTTCTTTCCACTAAAACTAGAAGTTTTCATTGGTCCATATAAATAAATTTTTAATAATTCAATTATTTTATAAGTAGAAACATGATTGATATATTTTAATGATTCCTTATCCTTATAACCTTTTAATCACAAATAACAAACAAAATCTTTTCTTACCTTTAACTTGGGTAAATCTAGAACATATCCATGCTTGGATTATTTTTCTATTATTAAAAAATGAGCATGTATAATCATTATATTATAGAGTATATAAAATGTTTCTATAGAACTGAGAAACTTAACATTTTGATTAGATAGATCAGAGAAATTAACAGAATAAACAATATCTTTTATATTAGCATAAATTAAAAAATATTCGATTTAAAAAACCAAAAATTTATTATCTTTAAATTTAACATACATACCATCATCACATGAATTTGAAATACTAATTAAGTTATGTTTCAAACCTTTAATATATAAAACTTTAGAAATTAAAAACAACATTAGAAATTTATTCTTTACCAAATCCCTTAACCTTTCCTTTAGGACTATCTCAAAAAGTGATAGATCCTCTTTAACATTTGGTATAAGTAAGGAAATTTGATAGGTCACCGGTCATGTGCTGATAACATCCAGTTTTCATGTACCATGTGTCCTTGAGATTCTCAAAGAGATTATCCTAAATAGATAAATTATACCGAGAATAATTTTGGTACCCATGTTATTTTGGGTCCAACAAGGTTAGTAATCGAATTATTAGGTACCAGAATAGATTTAAAACATTTATTGTAACGTAATATAGCAGATAAATATTTTGAAATAAAATCTATAGTGTATCCTAGAGATTAAATAAGTTTAATAAAACATTCATTAGCAGAATTCCCTTGCATATAGAATTTAAACCGTATAAAATAATAAATATTTCCTTTGTAAATTTTAACAAAATAAGTATTTCGTAACTTAGGAATATATGGATTATAGACAAAACTAGTTTTATCTTTATTTATATACATCATATCTACCATATTTTCATATTTTTTCTTTCCATGGACAAAAGTAGATAACATATTTTAAAGCTTTTAACTTCCTTTCTATGATTATAATTTTCCTTCTGAATAAACTCAAAATAATCATAGATCATACATTTAGATCATGAAGTAGAGTTTATTATTTATCCATTTAGAGAATAATTCTCCTTATTTTCTTTATTAATTTCCTTGATAAGCCTTTAATTTCTTATTTTAATTTTTTATACAATTTAGTAGGTCTTTAAAAATATATTTACATGTTTTCATTTTCTTCATACAACACATCAAAGTTAAAACCATCACTCTCAGAATAATAACTAGAAACAAAATCATTACAAACCTCATTTATATTTTTCACCATCAAACATAGGTTAGTTAACTATTTTTCACTTATGTATTCATCAATTGAATCATTTGTTTTGTGAAACTCTGTCCAGAATGATAATCGCATTTCAATTATTTCTTTTATTTTTTATCTCTCCCTTCTTACTTCAACTTTGGATAGTCAAGTTTGATATGTCCATTTTTCTATATTTATAACTGGTTACATATGTTCTATAAGTAGTAACACTATTTTCTTTTAAAATTTTCTTTTTAAATTTAATTTGTTTCATCTTGAACTTTTTCTTTCTATTTATAAAATTATAAATACCATTGCTTATATTGTAAATTTCTATTTGCCACTTTCCTATGCCTCAGATTCTGAAGAGTTATAAATAACATTTATATGTTATTTTAAAGAAATAACTTTCTTCTTTTAAGCCTCTTCTTATGAAATATTATTAAATTCATGTTTATATTAAATAAGTGATCTGATGTATTTATCCAATGTGTATTCTTTAAAATTATTTCTTTTATTGATAATAGCCTTCTTTCAATGCCATTTCTTGGGTAGAGCTCTTAGTACTCTTTCGAAAATTATGGGGTTATCTAATTTTTATCCCAGGGAATTAATTCCATTCATAATGATTTTGAATTAGTGTAACAATTGTTTAATTCTTTCATCTTCACCCATCTTTAAATCTTGGTACTCTGCTTGAGGCATTTTGATTTTGGTTCTAATTATCTTATCTGATGAAAGGTGAGTAACTTGAAGAATATTCCAAATATCATGAGTTATCTTACATGAAGACACATGACTAAATAAACTTACGTTAATAGTAAAACATAATATATTTAATAATTTGTAATTTAAAAAATATCTAGTAGAATCATTTCTTACAAGAGTAATCGGGTCAGCTTCTAGTAGCTTGTAAGGTTTTTCCATGATCAAATAATGCTCTATGATTATATGTTTTAGGTACACCTCTATTATGGATTGTCAGTAATTATAGTTGTTTCCATCAAAGTGAGGTGGTTTTGAAGGAATCCATCTATCATATTCTTCTATATTATAAATATTTTCAATAGACTGTTAGGTCTTTATAAACATTAGAATAATAAAATATAAATAACATACTCTATAGAAGGATTAGAAAAATTACAAAAGGAATAACCTCTAACATCAATTTTTGGTATTAATAAATAAATAATAGGGCTAAACTAAAATTTCATATAAGGGTAACCATTTGATGCCAATTATTAGGTAGAATAGGATGATAACAGATGGTTTAGAGGGGGGAGAATCATCTTGATTAAACAAATTAAATAAATATATTAATTACCTAAATTAATTATCAAACTTAATTAATTGAGTTAATTTACAACATAATAAAAAAAATAATTCAATGATGTTTTTTATAGTATTTTCATCCAAAGAAGAATAAGTCTACTCTTATACCTATCAAATTAGTGATAAATATGTTGTACACTAATCAATTTTGTAAAGAAGAATCATAACCATATTACAACCTACTTTTTAAGTGGAAGTATAACTAAAAGACTCCTGACTTTTGTATGTGAAGTCACAACACAATTACAACCCTAACTTTATATACCATGATTCACAACATGAATGATCCAATATTTAGAATACATAAGTCATAACCCAATGATAGAATTTTTTTATGAAATATCAAAAAATAAAGTGAAATAATATGGAAGATGGGAATAAGTGTTATATAATCAAGCAATTAGAACCAAATAGATAGAAGAAGAATAAAACACAGGTACTAGTTCTTAAGTGTTAGGTCAGATTGATTTTCTCATAATGGCAGTAGAATAAGTAATATATTTTTTTATTCTTATATTAAGAGATTCTCCAGCAATAGTGAGAATTTTGTGCACATAAATAATGTCTAAAACTTCAAAGTATCAACACTACCACACTATTTGCACTATATCACTTGAGAATTATAAAGGATCTCACAGAAAAAGTATCTCATGATTATGTCACTTTCCAACCCCATAACAACATGGCTTGAACACCTTATTAAAACAAATAAACTAAATATACCTGAAAGAGGTTAGATAATTCAAAATTTAAAAATGATAAAACTAGATTATCATAGAGAGAGGGGGAATAATATTATCATTGCATAATAATTCCCTAACTCACATCCAGTATTCAAAACAATAAATAATAATTCAAATAATTTGAAATCATTTGAATTAATAGTTTAAAATACTTATATAATAATAGGTCAATGAGATATCTCATGAAAATAGAAGTTTTGAATTTGAAATATGAAATTCAAAAACATTCCATTCAAAAGAGGGAATAAACATGTAGAGAGTATCAATAACCAGTAACACTATATTAAAAATATGAAAAAATTTTTGAATGAGTTTAATATCAAATCATATTAATTTAAAAATAATATAATTTAAGAAAACAACATAGAATAATAAAAATTATTTTTGGAGTTTCCAACTTTAAGTTTCATGCATTAAAGTAAAACACTCTTTTATTTTCATAAAAACATGGTTAAAATAATGAAAAACACTTCACATAGTTTCTGCATAATTAATATGAATTTATAAAGTCATTAAAGATTTTAAATATTTGAAATAAATATGAAAAAAATTAAAAATTAAATAATATGTAAAACATAGAAAATTTTCATATTTTATAATAACTTATAGAATTTCACTGAACTACATAGTAAAATTCAAGTAGATTTTTTTCACGTAAGTGTTTTTATTTACGTAGCTAAATCTCAGCATTTAAGAAAATTTTACATAGGAAAATTAATGTAGGTGATTCATATAACCAAATATACATAATGTAAATATAAGATATTCATACAAGTGAATTTACATAAATGATTCACGTAACTGAATCTACGTAAGTGACTCCTGATAGTGATTCAAATATCTGAATTCTTAAAAAATGTAAATAGATTGACTTATCAAATTTCAAACCTAAAACATAACTTGTAAAAGTAAGAATAAACTTTTGGTCTAGTTGACTTATATTTATAGAATTATGTTATCTTTCCAAATAATTGAGAATCATTATGATTTTATTTTTATATCTAAATTTATGAATAACAAATAGTATAAAAATAAAACTGAAAAATTGAAGAATTTAAAAAAACATACAATGAATTGTAACATAATTATAAAAATTATAGAGATCAATTCATAAATTTATTTCTATTAATTAAATTTATATAATTTATTTAACTTCCAACTAAATAATAATCTCTCAATCTATAGTTCTTTAGCCCAAGATATGGTTGAAATATAGAAGGAAATAAAATCTAGAAAAATGGCTATGTGGTTCACAAATCATGTATGTTAATTTCAAATCGGCTGTATAGGAATAATAAATTGGCTATGTATTGAACAATTAAAATCATGTAGAGATGATATTTTAAGGTCCCAAATGACTTATTTAGCTTAGTAACTCTTAAATACACTTGAAGAACATGTTATAAACAATCAAATCATGAAATATCAAGATAAATTAAGCAAAGAATAAAAAAATATAACCAATGAAAAACATACTAAAGATAACACTTAATAAATCTATGAGAAATATTAATTAAATAATAATAATATATAATTATAACTAAAAATATTCTTTTAAAAATAAATACTTATAAAAAAATTATTGTGAGGCATTTTTTAATGTTCAAAACATAAAATATTAATTCTAAAAAATTAGACAAACAAACTTCCAAGTTCTAACAACAAGGTTGTCATATATTTAATAATTGGATGGAAATTTCTAAAATCCAATCATATAATATAATAACATAAAGTATTAGTGTCATTTTTTAGTCCTTATCATATAAATTTTAACCTTAATTTCCCAATTTACCCTTACCGAGGTGACAAATATTTACTATGATTATAATTCATAATGATGAAAAATAAAAGGAACATATTTACCAATTTTATACCTTATGATTCCAAATATGGAATTTATTTTTTGATATTAAATTGATATAAGTGGAAAAGTTAAATTTAAAATTAAACCTACAAAATTTGATGAAAAACAGATTTTCAGAGAAATGGCTTTTAAGAATTAAAATTTTTATACCAAATCCAAGCATAAAATTCATTTCAAAGAATATTATTGAATTTTTTAATAAATAGTAACCAATTAAATTTTAAAAATAATCAAAAATAGAATTTAACTTTGTAAATAATTTAAAATAAGATACGGTTTTGAAAAGAAATTAGTATTTTTTTCTATTTATTGAAAAATCATTTTTTAGAAAAATACCAAAATTTCACCCATAGCTAATTTTGAAATGATGATATAAAAAATGAAGTAAATTTTATTAAATAAACCTTCTAAAAATACTAGATTTTAATTATTATATTCGATCATAAAAATAAATAAAAAATCTTTTTTTGAAGAAAACATGTTTTCCAAGCATAAAATAACATTATTGAATATTGAGTACTTATTTCCTAAGAATTAACCAATATATTTGTATTTAGTATTATATATATACTTATATTTCATAATGTGGTTACTTATATTCATACCTGTCAATTCAATGACTAGGTTATAATAGCCATATTAAAATAATAATATTGTTTGGTTCATTTAATCTCGATGTTGTACATAATATACACTACCGAATATAGTTTTATTCTTTTAAAATATCAGGGTGTTACATAAAAAATGTATAAAATGAATTTAAAAAATCATAGTAAAATATTAAAAAAAAATAGAAAACATGGACATGGAAGAAAAATGATTTTCAACTAAAGAGAGAAATAAATCCAATCTTCCATAAAAACATTCTTTTGGTCTATTGAGTTCTTGAAGAGAGTTAAATGAAAGGGAAAATTTTAATGTAAAAAAATTATGTGAGAATAAAATTCATGAGATTATTGAGAGATAGATCATGAGATTCTTGATAAATAGATCATGATATTTCATAATTGAAAATGTAATCATAAATAATCCTGATAAACAATGAGATTATAACATAAATCCCTTACTGCTTTGGTAACTTCTGAATCATAATCCCCATGAAATAAATAACCTTAATTGGATATGTATATACTATTATTTTCATGATAATAATCATAAAATACATTCATGTGTAGCATATACACCACATAAAAGATACAAGTAGTGAATATGGAATGTGTCTTATAGAAATAAAAGTAAGTTGAAAATCCATTACCTCGAGTTTGACTTACTTCAGAATCACTTTAACCTCATATATAATAAATTTAATTTATTATAATTCTATATGTTACACCCCAATATTTCATATTATATTATTTCTTTGAAATAATTTAAAAGCTTATATTGCACGCAACACTGACTTGGCTTGTATTATATGCAATATTGAGTTTCTGAGAAACAACACATTAGTATTATAATTATTTAAACGATATATATATTTATCAATTAAATATTGCACTATGAATAGTAACAAATAAATTTTAAATTTTATTTATAATGTTTTCACATAAATAAAACATAGTTATAATGAAATTTATAAGTTTTGTTAAAATAGTTATATATTTAGAAAAAATATTTTCTTAAAAGAACAACTTTTTATGTCTTTTTGTGAACAATAATAAAATTAATTTTAGACACTACTAAAAAATTAATTTGATAAAATAGACATCATTTTTGAATTTAGAATATCAAAATGATCTTAGGGTGATTTTTTTGGTATTTTTATGAAAACATTCAAATCTTAATGAATAGTGAAAAATACTACATAGTACATAAAAACCAACTTTTTCATTTAAATAATTATTTTTAATTAAAATTTATCTTAAAGTAAAAATAGATACATAATACCTATATTAGTCCAATGTAATTCATTGGAGTCATTTTGTAATAAGATTAGATATATAAAATTTTATTGAACTTTTTAACGTCTTTTACCCACCTTCTAGGCAAATTTGCAAATTTGTATAAAATGTAATTTTACCACTTCTGTAAATTGAATTTAAAAAATTTTACAGACACATTTTTCATTAGTAAGTAAAATGTGGTTCAATGGGATGAAAATAATTTTTGGTGAATAGTAACTTTTAAATTTTATTTACCACAATTAGAAGTAAATAGGGTAATTAAAAGTAAAAATGATATTATAATTACTCCTAACACATGTATTAATTGTATCAGATAAGTTTATTTAGACCAAAATAACCCTTAGGACAAAAATATGATCTTTTTTGATCCACTTGGATTAGATTAGGACATTTATTATATTTTATTTAAAGAAGAGTTAAAAGTGATAAATTCAAATTTTAATAACTAAACCATTTTTAATATTGGGTTATATATAAGATAAATTCGATTATAAATATTCATCCTAAAGATAAAAGGATTTAATACATCATCGTATTTTATTTATAATTTTTAGAAATTAAATAATTAAATTTATTTTTGACACTATGATATGCATCAATTACCTTATTAATGAATGATTAAAATAATTGATATTATAAATATTAGAATAAATGTAAATTGAATATTTTGATGCCATCCAAAAATTTTATAGATGAATATGAAATTTTAGGATTTATTAAATGTATTTTTTTATAAGTAATCATGTTTTTATGACTTTCACAAAAACTAAATACTAAATAGTGTCAAAATTGACATAAATGAGTTTTTAAAAAAAATACTATTTTATTAAATTATATAATAGTCATAAAAATATATGGTTTAGAAAAAGGACTTAGATAATTTAATATATATCATTAATTAACCACTTGAGTTTCTCTTGACATTTTATAGTAAGTTTATTAACCATATAGTGCAAGAATACAAGAAGACATGATAAAAGTTAAACTGTTTAACTAAGAGTTAAATCTAAAAGATAAGGTTAATATGGTAACATAAACTTGTATAAAACCTATTGGTTGGGATTATTTTGACCCATCCCTAACTTATCCTAAAAATAAATCCATTTTGATCTATTAGAAACCAAAAATTATTTTATAATAAAATAATATTTCAAGCTTTTCCTAAGGTGCCCCTCACCTCCCTTACAAAAGGGAACCTCCCCTTCTCTTAAATTCACACCTCCAAAGAAATTTGTCTCATATAAAACCTATTAAAATATCCTCACAAATAACCTCACTTAATCCTAGAGGCATTAACTTGATCATAAATCCATCCTAAGGATCCCTTTTGTTCAAATCGAAAGGAAGCACCTGAAGAAGAGGTAATTATTTTATCACCTCTTTCAAAGTTCTTTTCTTCTTCTAGTTCCTATTTAATTATTGTTTCCATAAAAAAATCCATTAAATTTTACATATTGTGATGTTATTATAAACATGGTACAACCATATGCATTATTCTATCCATCCTATTAATGACAAAGTCACTATACGTGTGTACGTACGGCTTACCGTGTCCACGTCATGGTGTAGTTTTCTATTCAACAATTCATTATTTGGACGGGTATAATAATGAGTATAATTGATGTAAATAATAAATATAACATATCAATTATTATTTATATATAATATAACATCCAATTACATATGATTTTACCATTAATAGAATGATATTGTCATTCGTGTGTATGTACGACTTACCATCTCTACAACGCGATGAGATTTCATTCCCCATCATAACCATTCAAGAATAATTTTCATTTGATGGTTAAAAAAAATAATTTTTAATAACTTAATATCATTATAGATATTAATAAAATAAATCCTACTCATAAAAAACATGACTTTCATAACAAAACATATAAAGGAAAACAAATCAGTTAACACCCGAAACAATGATACTACTGAAATATTATTAACAAAGCAATATTAGAATATCATATATGATGTCATATTTATGTATGTGGTTCTTGTATAATATAATAATACTAATTTATCCATTATACAAGAGGTTAAACTTACCCTCGACTAAAGGAAAGTATAAGGTAATGGGTTTTCATCTCACTTTTTATTCCCATGAGATTCATGCTATATTTTCCACTATTTCCTTTTGTGTGGTGTATGTACTTCTCATGAATATATTCTTTGTGTAATATACTTTAATTTATGAGTATTTACATCTTCATTGTATGATAATTCTTTCATGGGGTGTATGTTTCATAATTTACCAAATCAGTAAGGGGTTTTCATCTCACTTTTTATTCCTGTGAGATTCATGCTATATTTTCCATTATTTCCTTTTGTGTAGTGTATATACTGCCAATGATTGTATTATTTGTGTAATATAATTTAATTTATGGGTATTTATATCTTCATTTTATGATCCTTCTTTCATGGGGTGTATTTTTCGTAAGTTACCAAATGAGTAAGGGAGTTTCTAATTTCAATTTCCACTCGTTGGGTTTTACGCACACTTCATTTATTATTTTACTCCAAGATTATGCGTGAAATGACTATTTATTTATTTATGTATAAATTTACACTCCAATTTGTGCAGATATACTTTTGATACACATAATAACTCCATTAATAAATTCTCAAGTCATTTATATGAACTTGATAAGGGTAATCTTAACTCAATTTCCATTCATTGAGTTAAACATCCAAGTCATTGGTTTTGTTTTTACAAGAATATGCGTGAACATCTTCTAATTCATTTACACTGAATATCTAATCATATTGAGTGTATTTATATTTTCACACATAATTACGTCATTGATTAATACTTAATCTAAGGATACAATCTTTATAAGGGATTTCGTCTCAATTTACATTCCATTGAGACTTCTTTATTGTTATGCACCAATTCAATTTTATATGGTTTATATACTATCCTTTGACACATAATATCATGAATCCCTCTATTCTCATGATATTATAATGTTTTGATTAATTTTATTCCTCAATTATTTGTATTCAAGCGTCTCTCATTTGGTTAGGAACTCTTTAACTAAAATATCATTTTAAATGTTTTAAAGATTTATTCTTATAAATATTTCCCATTAATGTCCATGTTTTAAAAATGGTTTTAAGGATTTATTTATATGTACATTAATGTTTTAAAATTAAAATTCCTTTCAATGTTTCAAAGTGGTATGGGACACTTTGATTCAAAAATCTTCTTTAAACAGCTTCTTTGATAAATAGTGTGACTTTTAAATGTTTTCAATAAAAAGGGTATATTTATCTCAAATAGTTTTACTGATTACTTTCATCTATGTCAATATCCTTCATTTTATTTTATTCTTGATTGAGGTTTATTTATTATAATAAAATATTCCATATTTTATTGAATGAGTTATTTTTGACTGTGGATGTGCTATTTTTATACCATTCATGGTTTGTAGTTAAAGTATTGACATTTCGTATGCTAGTTTTAATATGAATGTTTAGATTATGTTTCAACCTTTTCATATAAGGAATGAATTGGACTTAGTAAGTGATGGGAGGGGCCCTCTATAGCCCCTCAATTCATCGGTAGGTCTCATGAGACAAACTAGTGTCTTGGCACAAGACCTTGAAAAAATTTATATTTAGGGCCTTGGCACGAGGCCTTGGCTTTGTGGTTAAGATGTCCGACATTATACATTCCATCATTATGAGATTAGTTATTAATATTACATGTAATTATTAGACTATTATAATATACTTGTGAATAATTAAATGGAATTATTTAATTTATCTTTGACATATGGTGCTGATGTTTTTGTTTAAAGGGATTGTGTTTTAATTTTATACGTTTCCATAAAAGTTTATGATTATTTATGATAGATTCTGCTATATTTTTATCTTTATTGAGCATCTAAGCTCACCCATTTCTTATGTTTTATTTTCCCAAGATGCCAATAAGTGTATTATGATTTATATTCATGTTTAAGCTAGGATAATAATGGAATTATCAAAGGATTATCTATGTTTTATTTCATGTTATAAATTGCATTGTTAAGTTCTTGTGTGTAATCTAATTTCCAAGACTGTTAAATGGATCGGTCCTTAGAGACTTTATTCCTTGTAATCATTCCAATGTTATGTAATAATCCACCAACTCTAGGTAACTAGGGTCAGGGAATTACAGTTAGTATCAGAGGAAGTTTAGTAACAATATTGGAAATAGATTTAGATAAACACTGATTAGGAAACTGTACCCTAATATGATCTTTGATGATTAGTATAGAAGAACATACAAAAAATTTGGTAATGTAGATATTTTTTGGGTTTTCCAAGAAATACATCCCTATCTGGATACAATAAGTGGACGTGGTTCTGGAACAGATGTACCTAGGAGTGGAAAATCTGATAAGGAGTTTCGAGCTTGACCTCGGGTATCCTGGTACACAATAATAGGCCTTACTACGCACCTAGTTTGACACTCCCTGGGGATATTCTTATGATAATTCACATTTTCTTTACAATCCAATTTGAAGGATTTTAATATAATTTGAGAATAGATAAACTTGGTTAATCCAAAGGTGTTTTAGATTAAAAATATAGTTTCATGATATTCTCTAAATGATTTCATGACTATTGTTACTCACACTATGCTTTCTGGTTTTAGTCAATGGATGGATTCCACGGGATTCATAGTAACATTGAACATGATGTACAAGGTGGGAACAATGGTGGAAATGAGAAATGAAATGGAATGCTGATAGGCGTAAAAGATATTGTGTTCATACCGAATCAGTTTCCCAAAAATATGATCAACAATATATACATTAACTGACTCCCTAAATTAATAAAGAAGAGAAAGGCGGATAATGATAAGAGCTCCAGTAGTGGAGACCATGAAGAAAATAAAGCTCAATTTACATCATGTATAAAATGTGGAAGGAGACACCCATGAAAGTGTCTCAATGGAAGAAATAAATGATTTATGTGTGGGAAAAAAGGACATAAAGTAAACAATTGCTGAGGAAAAATGAAGATTACTATGGAAGAAAATAAAAATGATTCTAATAATCCATTTACAGCCATTTTTTGTAAATGTATGGGAATTTGGAATTACCCAAGTCAATGAACTATTCTGTAGGATAACCTCTAAGTGATGGAAGAACCTATATAAAAATAAATGGATGTCGAAATGTTTAAAAGTATTAATGCTCTTTGTTTATGGGATTACTTTGTAATACTTTTCTCTTGTATGTGTAACCCTGATGTTTGTTATGTGAAAATGTTATTTGAGGAAGAATTATATTTTATTTTGTGGATATAGTTATAAAGAAACATTTGGGTTTATATGATCCTTGAATTTGAGGCAATTACAAGTTATTAATTTTTGGATGAAAATGTGTGGTATGAGATAACATTTGTGGTTAAAATATGTTATGGTTATTTTTGAGGAATTTATCTAATTTTTGGAATGTTATAAAATTATACAGTTTTTGAAAAATTACAATATGAAGATTGTGTGACAACCCATCGCGTTAGACAAAGATGTGGGAATCGAACCCACAACCAAAGTGTGACTGGGATTTATCGCCTACCACTGGACTACGTGAAGTCCCTGGTTAGTATGACTAATTTTATTTAGTTAAATGATTTTATGGATCAAGAATATTTTGATTTTGGGAACTTATTATTTATCAAATGGATATCCTTAGTATAGTAAAATTATTTTGTGATTAAGTAATAAATGTTATTTTGGAAGATGTTAACTCTTTTGGGAACACTATATGTATAAGAAAAATAGAATACTATGGGATTTCATTTGAAGAGTAATGGTGGATTTTTATTTTGGAAGAATCTATTTTTTTATTGTGGACTTATAGCGATTTATGTTATTTAGGGAAATGATTAACCTATCATAGAGAATATGTGATTAAATTAATTACTTTTAAGTATGTGACTTTAAGAGTAGTCGATGTTATTTGGAGATAAATGTTAAGATTTATCGTAAAATACTATTTGATCAAATCCTTATGAATTTTGGGTTTTGAAATTATTTTGGATTATTTTTAAGAATTTTGAGGACAATTTTTTATTGAAGGATCTTTGTTAAAATTTGGGTATTGTTTGTTTAATTTTGGAGATTAAGAGTAGTATTTATTTCTATAAATGATTATCCATTTTGGGGATCATCTGATCTTGTACTAACCATTTTGGTTTTGGTTAATGTATAAAGAAAAGGGAAATATATAGTTTATATTTTATGGATAATGTGATTCTCTGTAGGTTAATTCTAGCACTTCAGGTGTGACCAAGTCATCTTGAATACTCATCGTTTGGAGAAAAGATGAGTTTGTGGTAGAAATTTATTAAAGGATGAAACTCTAATTGAAAAGTAAGTATATCTACTTATATTATTATTCAATATCATAAATAAATTCCTCAACATTATGAAAAGAAACTTAAAACAAAAACAATTCTGTTTACTCTTCCTACTGGGTAATCAAAACCGTTTAACCCATCACAAGTTTATGGTTTTCTGGTAGTTAATTTTTTTCCTTATCATGTTTTATATCACTCTCCATCAGAACTTGATGTTTTTTTTCTCTTCCATATCCATGTTTTCCTATAAGGAACCCTAGTATGATTTATCTTGGGTGACCTTTGTACTTCTCTTTATTTCTTCTAAAGTGATAGTTTTATTAACTCTTTTTCCAATGTGGGATTTCAAAAAAGATGTTTGGAAATGTCAAACCCCTAGTTTTTTTTTCTGAGTTTAAATTTTGAGAAAGAAATTATTTGAAGGAGGGGAGAATGTAACACCCCAATATTTCATAGTACATTATATATTTAAAATAATTTAATAGCTTATATTGCACACAACACTGACTTGGCTTGTGTTATATGCAAGATTGAGTTTTTGAAAAACAACACATTAGTATTATAATTATTTAAATGATATATATATTCAAAAAATTAAATATTGTAATATGAATAGTAAAAAATAAATTTTGAATGTTATTTATAATGTTTTCACATAAATAAAAAATATTTATAATGAAATGTATAAGTTTTGTAAAAATAGTTATATATTTAGAAAAAATATTTTCTTAAAAGAAATACTTTTTATATCCTTTTGTGAACAAAAATAAAATTAATTTTAGAAACTCCTAAAAATTGAATTTTGTAAAATAGACTTCCTTTTTGAATTTGGAATATCAAAATTAGCTTAGGGTGAATTTTTGTTATTTTTCTTAAAACATTCAAATTTTAATGAATAATGAAAAATAATGCATAGTACATAAAAACCAACATTTTCTTTTAAATAATTATTTTTAATTAAAATTTATCTTAAAGTAAAAATAGATACATAATACCTATATTAGTCCAATGTAAGTCATTGGAGTCATTTTATAATAATATTAGATATATAAAATTTTATTGAACTTTTTAACCTCTTTTACCCACCTTTTAGGCACATTTGCAATTTTTCATAAAATGTAATTTTACCGCTTATATGAATTGAATTTCAAAAATCCAACATAAATAGTTTTCATCATTAATTATTGGTGAATAATAACTTTTGAATTTTATTTACCATGGTTAAAAGTAAATAGGGTAAATAAAGGTAAAAATGATATTATAATTACCCCAAAACATGTCCTAATTATATTGGATAAGTGTATTTATACCAAAATAAACCTTAGTACAAAAATATAATCCTTTTTGATCCACTTTTATTAGATTAGGATGTTTATTATATTTTGTTTAAAGAAGAGTTAAAAGTGTTAAATTCAAATTTTAGTAACTAAACCATTTTTAATATATGGTTATACATAAGATAAATTCGACTATAAATATTAATTGGAAATATAAAAATATTTCCTAAATCATGGTATTTTATTTATAATTTTTAGACATTAAATAATTAAATTTATTTATGACACAATGATGATGCACTAATTACCTTATTAATGAAATATTAAAATAATTGATATTATAAATATTATAATAAATGTAAATTGAAACTTTTGATGTCATAACTGAATTTTATAGGAAAATAAGACATGTTAGGATTGATTAAATGTATTATTTAGAAGTAATAAAGTTTTTATGACTTTCACAAAGCCCAGATACTAAATAGTGTCAAAATTTACATAAATGGGTTTTTAAAACAAATACTATTTTATTAAATTACATAATAGTCCTAAAAATATAAGGTTCATCCAAATGACTTAGATAATGTTATATATGTCATTAATTAACCACTTGAGATTATATTGGAATTTTATACTAAGTTTATTAACCATATAGTGTAATAATACAAGAAGACATGCTAAAAGTTAAACTGTTTAACAAAGAGTTAACTCTTAAAGAAAAGGTTAATGTGGTGATATAAAATTGTCTAAAACATATTGTTTGAGAGGATTTAGACCCATCCCAACATTATCCCATAAATAAATCAATTTTGATCTATCATAAACTGAAAATATTTTATAATAAAATAATATTTTTAAGCTTTCCCTAAAGTGCCCCTCACCTCTCTTATAAAAGGGAACCTCCCCTTCTATTAAATCCACACCTCCAAATCCATTTGTCTCAGACAAACCCTAATCAAATATACTCCCAAATACCCTCAATTCATACTAGATTCATTAATTTTATCATAAATAAAACCTAAGGATACCTTTTGATCAAATCAAACAGAAGCACCCGAAGAAGAGGTAATTATTATATCACCTCTTTCAAAGTTATTTTCTTCTTCCACTTCATCTTTATTTTGGTTTCCATACCAAAATAATAACTACAATAACTTATAAAAACATTTATGTTATTATAAATATGGTACAACCATATTCATTATTCTATCCATCCTATGAATGACAAAGTCACCATACGTGTGTGCGTATGGCTTACCGTCTCTACGTCGTGGTGTAGTTTTCTATTCAACACTTCATTATTTGGATAGGTGTAATAATGAGTATAATTGATTTAAATAATAAATATAACATTTTAATTATTATCTATATATAATATACCATACAATTACATACGATTTCACTATCAATGGAATGATATTGTTGTTCGTGCGTACGTATGACTTACCGTCTCCACGACGCGATTATATCTCATTCCCCATTGTAAACATTCAAGAATAATTTTCATTTTATGGTTAAAAAAATAATTTTTAAGAACTTAATATCATTATGGATATGAATAAAATACATCCTACCCATAACAAACATGAATTACATAACAAAACATATAAAGGAAAATGAATCAGTTAACACTCGAAACAATGATACTACTAAAATATTATTAACAAAAAAATATTAGAGGATCGTATATGATATCATATTAATTTATGTGGTTCTTTTATTATTTAATAAAAATTATTTAACCATTATACAGGAGGTTAAACTTACCCTATACTAAAGGAAATTATAATGTAAGGGGTTTTCATCTCACTTTTTATTCCTGTGAGATTCATTCTATATTTTCCACTATTTACTTTTGTGTGGTGTATATACTACCCATGATTGTATTACTTCAGTAATATAATTTAATTTATGAGTATTTAAATCTTCATTTTATGATCCTTCTTTCATGGGGTGTATGTTTCATAAGTTACCAAATCGATAAAGGTTTTTCATCTCTCTTTTTATACTAGTGTGATTAATGCTATATTTTCCACTATTTCTTTTTATGTGTTGTATGTACTACCCATGATTGTATTATTTGTGAAATATAATTTAATTTATGGGTATTTAAATCTTCATTTTATGGTCCTTATTTCATGGGTGGTATTTTTCGTAAGTTACTAAATGAGTAAGGTAATTTCTAATTTCAATTTCCACATGTTGGCTTTTACTCACACTTCATTGATTATTTTACTCCAAGATTATGGTTGAAATCACTATTTATTTATTTATGTAGCAATTTCCACTCCCCTTTGTGTTTATATAATTTTGATAAACATAATCACTATTGATAAATTCACAATTCATTGATATGAACTTGATAAGGGTAATCTTAACTTAATTTCCCTTCATTGAGTTAAATATCCAAGTCATTGGTTTTGTTTTTACAAGAATATGTGTGAATGTACTTTGATTTATTTACACTGAATATCTAATCATATTTAGTGTATTTATATTTTTCAAAAATAATTATGTCATTTATTAATCCTTAATCTAAGTATTTGGTCTTTATAAGGTATTTCGTCTCAATTTACATTAGATTGAAACTTATTTGTTGTTATGCACCTATTCACTTTTATATAGTGTATATAATGTCCTTTGACCTATTATATCATGAATAACTTTATTCTAATGATATTATAATGTTTTGATTATTGTTATTCCTCAATTATTTTTATTCAAGTGTCTCTCATTTGGTTAGGAACTCTTTAACTAAAATTTCTTTTTAAATGTTTTAAAGATTTATCCTTCTAAATATTTCTCATTAATGTCCATGTTTTAAAAATTGTTTTAAGGATTTATTTATATGAACATGAATGTTTTAAATTTAATTTTTTTCAATTTTTCAAAGTGGTATAGGACACTTTGATTCAAAAATCTCTTTTAAACAACTTATTTGATAAATAGTGTTACTTTTAAATGTTTTCAAGAAAAAGGGAATATTTATCTGAAATAGTTTTACTGATTATTTTCATTTATGTCAATATCCTTCATTGTATTTTATTCTTGATTGAGGTTAATTTATTATAATAAAATATTCCATATTTTTTTAATGAGTTATGTTTGACTGGGGATATTCTATTTTTATACCATTCATGGTTAATGTATTAACATTTCGTATGATAGTTTTAATACAAATGTTTCGATTATGTTTCACCATTTTTATATGAGGAATGAATTGGACTTAGTAAGTGATGGGAAGGGCTTGCTATAGCCCCTCGATACAATGGTAGGTCTCATGAGACAAACTAGTGTCTTGGCATAAGGACTTGACAAAATTTATATTTAGGGTCTTGGCACGAGGCCTTGACTTTGTGGTTATGATGTCCGAAATTATGAATTCTATCATTATGAGATTAGTTATTAATGTTACATGTGATTATTTGACTAGTAGAATATCCATTTGAATAAGTAAATGATGTTATTTAATTTATCTTTTCCATATGATGCTGAAGTTTATGTTTAAAGGGCTTGTGTTTCAATTTTATACCTTTCCATAAAAGTTTATGATTATTTATGATAGCTTTTGCTATATTGTTTATCCTTACTGAGCATCTAAGCTCACCCCTTTCTTATGTTTTATTATCCCAGGATACCAAGAAGTTTATTATGATTTATATGTAGGTTTAAGCTAGGATAATAATGTAATTATAAAAGGATTATCTATGTTGTATTTTATGTTAGAAATTGTAATGTAATGTTCATGTATGTAATCTATTTTCCAAGACTGCTAAACCAATCGTCCTTTAGGACTTGATTCCTTGTAATCATGCCAATGTTATGTAATAGTTCACCGAATCTGGGTAATTGGGGTCAGGGAGTTACACAATAATAGTTTCATTTTCATGATTCTAATGTCATATATGATCAACTTATAATATTTTAAAAGCATTTATTAATAACTCTATATTAAAATCATCATTTTCAGGTTTTCACTATTTTGTTTGTCATGATAATTTTGGTTTGATGGTGTTGGTCTGATAAGTTCATTTATTGTATACATTTTTTTATAATAAAATTAATTGATTCTAATTATTTTTATTGTTAATTAATGGATTTAAAATTTATGCTTTCTTCATTTTTTTCAGGATACTATAAGTTATGGGAGATGAGTAAAAGGAGTGGAAATGATCATGATATCCTCTTAAAAGAAGGTTTTACAAAAATATGGATGATCATGTAGAACTTCGGGCATGTAACTAATGAACTAAGGAAAATTCAAATTTTAGTGCTGAAAACTTACTTTACACACAATGTAATCATTACACATGATGAATCAGTGAAATTCTTGAAAGTAATACAAGTCGTGAAGTAGAGGAAACCATCATAGAATTAAGATCACTTTTTTCATAGAATGACACACATGTCATTCTATGACACATACCATGAATTCCTAGAAATCATATAGGTGATGAATAAAGTACATGTGGGGCAGAATTTACACATCGTATAATCAATATACAATGTTTAAAGGTTGATATGACCAAAAAACTGCAATATTTGATGTATTTTGGGGGTTTGACCTGTTTTATGACCTAGGACCCACTTATGACCAACTTTTGACCTATCCTAAATTCTATTGATTATTTAACGAGTCCAACAAGAGTCTATAAATAGAGTAATAGGATACTGCTATTAGAGAGATCCTGGAAATCAAATCTTGGAGCGTGAATGTGTGATGTGCAGGGTCCTCACCAGTTCGTCTTTGTTTTTACATTATGATTCCTTTTCTTTTTATCCTTCCATATTACTCTCTAATCACTAGGATCAGGTGGTAAAAATAATTTATGCTGGGGTTATGTAGACGAATGGGGAAAGTGTTGTTGGATTTATTCATTTTTATTCATTCATGTATTTAGATTTTCATAGTTTATTCTATCAGTTTCAAACACCCTTCTTTTACTTTTATCATGACCATTTATATTTGAATATGAAGGGATTATTATACATTATGTAACCTATTTCCCTAAATAAGTCATGACCATTATAGAATTTAGGGTAATCAGGTTTAAATATGGTATCGAGACAAACTCAATTAGGTGAAATCCTAAATTATTAGACCAAGTGAAATAGAGGATTATCGTGTTGAGTAAGGGAGACCATGACCATTGGATCTACCTCATCTTGACTCTAAATCAAAACATGTATTAATCAACTTATTTTCTAAAAACTAGTTCCACCTAGAACCTAAACTATAAAACCCTATCACAACTTTCAAATATGATTTTAAACCCAGCAATTTGTTGTGATTTCATCTTTCTTTTTCTAAAAATGAATCAAATCCATATTTTATTTACCTCTTTTTTAGTTTTAATAAATAAGATATTTTTAAAACAAAAATAAAATAATTAACCAACTCTTTGGGTTTAGCCTCAAACTTTATTAACACTATTTTTTTTATTAATTAAGTATCGTAGTTGGAGTTTTATAAATTTATATTTTGATTGGACCTAAGGGAAAAAACACCGCCCTTTGGGACTATCAAAACTGACATCATTGTTGGGGATTGTTACGAGTTATTTTTTAATTTTTTAAATTCATTTTTATTTATTTGCTTCATTTAAATTCCTCCTTTTACATTGAGTATTTTGTGCAGCAATTCTCAGATTTAAATAATTAATGCACAACTATAACACTCAGGCAAAGAGAAAAGACATCATCTAGTCCACCCTCCATTCTAAACCAAGAACAGAGATTAAAGTCACTATGAACATGGAAGGTGTAAAATCATCCATCATAATGGGGTTATTCAAAGAGATGCAGGACTGTGGACACTCACAAACTATAGGCATCCATCAAATACAGGATTGAAAACGAGCATCCTAGCACCCCCCGTTGAATAAAATCACTTTGAGATCAAGCCTGAAATTATTTTGATGATCTCAAACAGAGTGTAATTCACGAGACTACCACATGAATATCTGAACATGCATTTGGGAAACTTCCTTGATCTCTATGACACATTCCAATTCTAGAATGTTTCAAGAGATGCAGTAAAACTCCTTATTTTCTGATTTATATTATGCTAGAAATCTTAGGATTGGATCCAAATCCTACTTGTATATTCCAACACTATATGGGATGAGTTGTCCATTAAATTTATTACCGCTTCTTTCCACCTTCTAAGTTAATGGACATACTGGTAAACATGTTAAAATTATTTCAATTTATGGATGAATCACTATACTCTATATAGGAACCTCTTGAATATATGACTCATAAATGCCTCCATCATGGTATATAACTATGGATGCTAATCCAAACCTATTATAAGGATTTTTCATAGGGAAACATGTTGATTCTAGATGCTGAAACTAGAGGATCATTGATGAAGAAGTCACCTGAAGAGGATTATATCTTGTTAAATGAATTGGAGAGAAATGGTTTCCAGTTCCATGGAGAAGGAATGCAATGAGAAGGAATCTATATGATCAATAAAAATGAATATATGGAAGCATAGATGGAATCACTGAATAAGAAGGTAGAGATCATGATGGGCCATCAACAAAACCCCCAAGGTCTGTATAAAGAAGATGAAAATTATGCTGATTATAATCATGGTAATCAATTTTAGGGTTGGTGTAATAAAAAAAATAAGGATAAGAATATCAACAATGTCCATAAGGGTACCAATAATAATAATCCCAAGGGACCACACTAACGAGGTAGGTTTTTACATCTGAAGAAATATTGGCTATATTCATGACCAAAACTAGGGTTGTACTCAATGAAAAGAAAAAAGAAATAATGATGAACTAAAAGGATTCAGTGAATAATATGGATCATCAAGTTGGCCAAATTACTATATTTCTTAGAGAGAGACCCATAGGAGTACTTCTATAAATCCCTGAAATATAATCACATGAATATTTAAAATATGTACTACTTAGAAGTGGGAAGAAGACACAAAGAAGTTTTATATAATTTATAGGATTCAATGAAGGAAAAACAGTGGGAGTAATTGAAAAATAAGTTGAAACAACAAGGAAAAATTAGCTGAAGAAGAAAAAGAAGAACCACTACAATACAATCCAATACTACTATTTCTATAATGAATAGTGTAATTAAAGAATGATGCACAAAAAGGTATGTTTCTTGAACACTTTAAAAAATTTCATATTAATATATTTTTTGCAGAGACTCTTGAAAACATGTTGACCTATGAAAAATTCTTGAAATATCTAATAACCAATAAGAATAATCTTGAAGAAATTGGCACCATTACAGTCACATGAGAGTGTTCAGCAGTGGTATTAATGACCCGCCTAAGAAGAAATGTGATCTGGTTATATTTTAAATTCCCATCTTTATTGGAGACAAAAAATGTGTAAAATATTTTTTTAGCTTAGGTTCAAGTGTCAATATCATTTTGTGCATGAATTTAAAGATATTGGGACTAGAAATACTGAATCCCATAAAATTACTTCTTCAATTAGTTGATTCAACAGTAAAATCACAAAGAGGAAAGATCGAATATATTTTTATCAATGTTGAAAACTTTGTCATTCCTATAGATTTATTAGTGTTTAATATGGAAAAGGAGTGAAATCCACTCATTCTAGGGAGATAATTTTTAACCAATGGGTGTGTGCTGATCAATTTCCAAAGTGGAGTAATCTATCTTAGAGTTGGATATAATCAAATAGGTTTCATCATCCATAGGGAAATGAATAACACTGATGTGATAGAGGACAATGAGTTTAGAGAAGATGAAACAACCAAAGTTAAGGGTTTCATTTTTTTAAAGGTTGGGGCTGAAGCCACGTTTATTATTAAATCAAAGCAAAGACCTCTTTAACTAGGTAGAGGGAGACCCATTATGTATCCCGAAGGCCCAGTGGGAATTTATCCCATTACATGGCCCGTAGGCCTAATTTTTTGGCCCAAGGCCCATTCTGTGAATAGTATTACTATAGTACCCACCTAGTACAGTACCACACAGTACCCTCCGCCACTATAGTGCTCTTCCACCGCTACAATGACCTGCCGCTGCTACAGTGCCCACCGTTGCTTCAGTGTCACCACTGCTACAGTACGCTATAGTACTATTATAGTACCTTATGCCCAATGGATTTTGAACCCCCATTTTTCATGTAGGATTATGGGGTGTTTACCACTAATCCAAACCCAAACTACAAAGTTAAGGGTTTCATTGAAAGTAAATATTTACACAAGATAGATGATATTGTGAAAGTGGAATCTAAACTTAAAAACACTAAAAATAACAAAGAGAAGCTGAAGGGGTAGATCGCTGGCACCATAAAAGAAACCAACTCCACCACATTTGAGAAATTACAACAGTTATGGATGGTACATTACCTTCCATTTAGTTCATCAATATTGAGGTATAAATAGTGGATAAATCCAATAGAGATCATACAATTACTTCCATTAGAAATAATTAAGGTTTTTAGAGAAGAAGGATAGATACCGACCTATATGGACATGACACAACTGAGACCATTCATGGACCTTGACTAGGTACAAAATTTTCAATCATTCATCTTGTGAGATGAAGTTGAAGGATGTAAGGTTGAGCCAGTGATGATAAACAAAATCTCTTTTTGAAGGAAACTCGAGTTTTTTATATTTTTATTAATTTGGTTTTTATGTGTGAATTATATTGCTTAAAATATTTCAAAATTAATTGATTATGGATCGGTGCTTACGCTTGTGTATTTTTATGTTTTGCAGGACCATTAAGAAAAAGTCTGGTAGCAAGTAGTATAAAGCACAATAAGAATCTATAGGATAATTACACGTCATGACAAAAGTACACGTCATGAACAAGTGCTAGAAGAACATATCCATACAACTTTAAAAAGAATTCAAAAGGGGGTAATTATTTCAATATTAAATTTTTATACTGTATTCCCCACATTCAACAGTTTTAGAGATTTAAACTTCCAATTGCATTCCCACACTTGATTCTTTCTTCAATCAATTGAATTAAGAGACATAAACTGCCTAAGAAACTTTTAATACCATGATTTAAAATTTATTTGTGGATAAATTTGAATGAGAATAATGAGAAAAATAATTAGTAGGGATAATCCCGTGGAATAGGATTTGACAAATCATGATTTCATGAGCATATTAATCATTTTAACTAATATTTTTCTAAGATTTTTTCAAGATTTTAATTTATAATATTTTCATTAATTGATTTAATTATTCTTATGAATTTTCAAGATTATTTGTCCCATCCATTCATTTCATTCTTGATACATCCTCTAAGATAAATATTTCACATTATTTCTATAGTATATTTCTTCTGAAACTCGAGCATGTTCTCTTCTAGAACTTGACATACATTTTATCAAAGATATGAATAAAAAAAATTACTTTTAATATTACTGAGGCATATTTTACTAACCTTTTATCCTTGGACCCACCTTACATTAATCCATTTTAAAGACCATAGATCCCATGAAAAACATTGATATTAAAGATCTATGTTACAAGCCCATCTTATCCTTTCCTTCCTTGCTATAAATATTTTTTTCATGATTATTAAAAATAAGAGTGGGGAGATGGCGACTGGTGAAAGGGATGCATATTTTGTAATGAATAAGTGTGGTGAGAAATTTCATGAGATTTAAAGAAGTCACATTCATTGTATTTATTACTCCCCTTCTTGTAAAATAAAATAAAATAATGGGTTTCATCTAGGTAAATTTAAAAATAACCATTGTTTGACTTATGATCATTTTATAACTATTACAAATAGTGTCGTGAGGAGATCATTTGGGGTTAGGTGGTGGCTGTGATATTTTTCCCCAGCACAAATTTCAAATATATATATATATATATGGTGTTTCATTTATTTCATTTCACCTCTTTATAATCCTACTCTGAGATACTAGGTAAGATGAGGATTTCATTGAGCTATTTTTGATTATCATGTAATGTACTTTAGAGAAAAACCTTCTTTTTAGGCCTTACTTGATTTAAATAATTTACCTACCTTCCCTTATCCTCAAAGTCATTTGATCCTAAATGGAGAATCTCTCATGATTATTTGTGATTTTTCCTTTACACAGTAGAAATGATAGTTTCCTTGAAATGTTATGGCAAGTGATATGTTCTTGAGGTATTTGCATCACTTTATTCATTCACATATTAATAATTAATTGAAAAATGAAAATGGATGAATGGAATGTATTGGCTATTTCAGAATAGGAAAAGTAAAATACATTGTTTATTTTTATTATTTGAAAAATGATTTGTTGATAAATTTTCTATGTGTGATGCTCAAACATTTAAATTTCCATTTGATAAATTGTTTTTGTTGACATTGAATTTATAAAATTACAAGTTGAATGTACTTTTTAGTATGTTTAGATTCCATCTTTGAGGATAAGTATGAATTAATGTGTGGGAGGATTTGATAAGTGTATTTATTGTATACATTTTTTATAATAAAATACATTGATTCTGATGATTTTTATTGGTAATGCATGAATGTACACATGATATTTTCTTCATGTTCTTCAGGATTATATATGTTATTGGAGATGATAAAAAAGAGTGTAAAATATCATGATATCCACTTCAAATTGGGTGTCCACAAATAAAAATGATCATGTAGCACTTTTAAGGCATGGAACAGAAGAATTGAAGAAAAAAAAAGTCTTCTAGAGCTAAAAATGACTTTACATGTCATGTAATCATTAAACGTCATGAATTGGTGAAAGTTGTGAAAGTAATACAAGTCGTGAAGTGGAGGAAACCATCATGGAATAAAAATCACTTATGTAATGTTGTGACACATATATGTCATTCCATGAAACCTACCACGAATTCCTAGAAATCCTGTAGTTTTGAATTCAGTACACATAGTGCAACATTTAAATGTCGTGTAATCACTACATGGAATGAAAAGGTAGGGACAACCAAAAAATGGACAGATTCAACATATTTTGGGGTTTTTAATTGTTTTATGACCCAGTACCCACTTATGACCACCTCTGGACCCATCCTAAATTCTATTTTTTTTCTATACAAGACCATCTAATGTCTATAAATAGAGAGTCAAGCTAATTTTTTAGAGAGATCCTAGAGACCAAATCTTGGAGTGTGAAGTTGTGATTTGTAGGGTCCTCACTAGTTCATATACATTTTCTCATTATGATTTATTTTATTTTCATACTTCCCTCTTAATCTATCATCATTAGGATCAGGGGTAAACCTAACTTATGATAGGGTTTTGTAGACAAATGGGGAAGGTGCTATTGTATTTATTCATTTTTAGTCATTCATGTATTTAGATTTCCATAGTTTACTCAATCAATTTCTAATCCCTTTATTTTACTTTTATCATGACCATTCATCATTAAGTAAATTTTTGTTAAGGTAAAGAGGCACAAGGGCCACAAGAAAACAGGACTCACAGAGTCCTGAAGTAGTGCAGACTGAAGGCATCCCCTCAGATCAAATTGACCCCTTTGGGATTCAAGGACATCAAATTACAGAGGACTAGGAGGTTAGGGACAATAACATTAAAGGAATCAATGTATTCCGCGACTTGGTTTCCCTCTCTCTAAGTGTGTATCACCTTGGTATTGAAATCGAGCATACCCATGTACTTTATTATTATGTATTGAATCGACCAGGGAAAGGGTCTAAGGACCATCAAAGCATTATACAAGATCCTGGAGCAAGTTCCAACCTCAAATAACTCAATTTTATTCCAGTGGAATAGACTGATACCCTAGAGCATAGCCTTGTCCTCCTCTTGAAGGGAATAACCATGACCAAAGAGGGATGAGAAATCAAGTATCACATACCTTTTATTATCTCGGACCAAGCCTCCACCATGAAGGACCCCCATGGAGTAGGAACCATCAGAGTTAAGTTTGAGACCCCTGGAGGGGGGTGGGGGAGCCATCGGACCTAGTGGCCTCTGACGGCACTGGTTTTTGGCTAGGCTGCATGGAAATTCCTTTCAAGAAAACTAAGGGATGGCACTTTTCGCTATTTTTTGATGGTATGTTCCTAATAAAGTAGTAAGTTTTTGGTACTGATGATGATGTTTCCACTAGATGAGAAGATCCCATCATGCCTTGACTTGTTTCTTACTTGCCAAATGCTCTAGAACCTATGTGCAGAATAGTGGTACGTGCCTCCCTATTCGGACCCCTATATCCTGATCCATGGAACCACCTATCTAAGAATGAGGAATCATCCATGCTGGGGACCCAAAGGGCCATGAATTCTCTAAGGGAAATCCAATCTGCACTCACCCAGTCACCCTGGAAGAATAGGGGTTCAATAGTTTCTTATTTTTTATTTCTACAGTAGTGACACCAGAAAACCAAATGGATACCACATCATTTGATGTTATCATCCGTCGTGATTGCTCTGTTTCAGATATGCCAAGATAAGAAGTTATATTTTGAGGGGAGAAACTTAGGTCATAGGGTTTCGTCCCAGGGTATCAAGACTTTATGAGGGGATAGTGTTCTATAGAAGTCCTGGGTGGAGAAGGACCCCAATGATGATTGAGTGAAGATACAATGGTCGGGCTTCGGAGAGAGATCGATGAGATTTAAGGTGTCCTATTGATTGTCATCCAATACCACTTTGGTGAAATCTGGATAAAATTTTTCTCCTTGAAAGGAGATAGAGGGAGTAGGGAAACCTGGGAACCTAATGACCTCCCCAGCCCAGTTGTTGTGCCATAAAGAAATATCTTCCTTCCCCACGAGCCACTGAGAGTGTCGTTGAAGGCTAGGGGATTGCGGCATTGAGGAGGGGATACCATAACCATTGGATATAACTCATCTTGACTTATATGCTAAACACATATTAATAAACTTATTTTCTAAAACCTAATTTCACCTAAACCTTAAAACTACATAACCCTGGAACACCTTTCAAATCTGATTTCAAACCAAACAATCTGTTGTGATTTAATCTTTCTTTTTCTTAAAATCAATAAAACCCGTTTTTTATTCACCTCTTTATTTAGTTTAAATAAATCAAATCTTTTTAAAAACTAAATAAAATAATTTAATATATTTGTGGGTTTGAACTCAAACTTCCCTAATACTATATTTTAATTAGTTATGTAGTATAGTTGGATTTTTATACATTTATATTTTGATTAGACCTGGGGGGAAATAATGACGCCCTTTGGGCCTGCCTTGGTCCTTATCCTTAGATCATGATTCCATAATCTCTAGAATGTTAAAAGGGATATAGATATAATATATATATATATTATATATATATATATATATATATATTTCTCTATAAAAAGTGGATATATAGAAATTAATTGTGCCATTCATGGAGACGGTAGGCCGTACATACACATGAATATTGTTTTCACTTTTCAATAGATGGAATTAAAGAAAGGTAAATGATAATTCACATTCTAGAATCATTATTATATCATACATATAAAATTAATTCATTAAATATTTCTTTATTACCATCCATGTAAAGTGGAAATTGAAAAATAATTACATCACTTCATGGAGGCGGTAGTCCACATGTACGCACGAGCAACATTATCGTTTTCCAATGGATTAGAAGCTAAGAAGATAGATATGCTATTATTATTATGGAAGTATAATTATTTCATATATAACATATATAAAATTTAAACCCATCATAATAACTATCCATGTAATATGGTTATGGAAAATGAATTGTATTGCTACATGGAGGCGGTAGTCCACACGTACATATGAGCAATACTTTACATTCCATTTTGATGGAATATATGGTAGATATTGGTGGTTACATAATCATAATAAAATTTAAATATATTTAAGATACTAAATTTATTATTTTATGATGAATACCATATACTTAGAGGATGTATAAGAATAAATAAATTGAAATAGTTCTGGTAGTATGATTACCACTTCTTCGACAGGCCTCCTTTAGATTCATTCTTAAGGACCCTTGGACTATTCTTTTAATAAGAATAAAAACTATACATCATGTATAGGAATTTTTGAAAGATAATTTTTTAGGTTTTGGTCAATATAGATGGTTCAAAATGGTGTGAAGAGACTAGATAAGGGGTGTCCTTTTATAAGGGAGGGATAAGACACATAGAATTACTAAAATGGTTAAAATATTATTAAGTAATTCTCAAGAAAAATTCTTCCAAATGTAAATATATTCTAATAAAAATATTATAAGTTCAATATATCTTCATCTAATAAAATATATATAGGTTTTTTTTTCATTTTGAAACTTGGTTTAACTTTTTCATTAACCGATTTTAACCTAAACTATAGTAACGACTTTTTCAGTCTTATAAGGTTATAACTTTACTTATAAGTTAAAAAATAGTTAGTAAATGGACAAGGGATGAAATTTTAAGTAATTTATCATCCTAATTTTATTATTTTAAATAATTTTATTATTTTTAAATAATTTAATAAAATATTATTTTCATAAAATATTATTAATGTAATTTTTGACAATATTCATTTACTTTGACTTTAATGTCATAAATATTGTCATGGAATTTAAATATAAACCTTTAATAGATCCTTAAATTGTTATATTTATCGATAAAACTCTTAGAACACAATAATTCACCCAAATTTTATTACTTTTAATATTTTTAATATCATTTATTTATTTTATCTATTAATTAAATAAATATTGTGTCAAACGTTGCATAAGCAATTAAGGTAATTATTCAATCACTAAAAATTAAAAATAAATTAACATGATTAAAAAATTAGTTATTATTTCAAATAAACATTTATAACCAATATTATACTTATTTATCCTTATGAAAAAAATTTAGAGACATTAAATTCAAGAGAGTGACATTTTAGAATTTTCTTTACTTAAAAAATATAAATTTCATTATGAAGAGAAAATGAAACCAAAATACGATATATTAAAATTTGGGATATCTATTATCTATTTTATTCCATCCAATAAAATGAGGTCAAGTTTTGGGTTGTTTTTTAAACCTCATCTCACGGTTTTAACATTGTTTTATCCATTTTACTTTTACCAAGGAGATAAATATTTATCACTATTACTATTCATAATGACCAAAAAAGGGACATACTTCCCAAATTTAAACCACTTAATTCCAAATATGGTATTATTTTTTCAATATTCAATCTCTATAAGTGGATGAAATTAATTTTAATATAAATGAATAGAATGAAATGGAAAATAATTTTTAGAAAAATGCATTTTTAAATATAAAAATTAACTTATATCAAAATCAGAAGTATTACTGATTAAAATAGAATTAATTATATTATTATGAATAAAATTGATCATATTTTAATTTAATACCAAATACAAAATATAATGGAATTTTAAATTACTTGATTTAATGAAAGTAAATGATATTATTTGAAAAATCGTTATTTTTCACTATTCACTAAAAATCAATAAATTTAGGAAAAAAACAAAAATTCCACCCTAATTGAATTATGATATGATTATTTAAAAAATGTTTTTTATTTTGTTAAATAAAATTTCTAAAAGTGAAAGAAATTAATTATAATTTTTATGCACAAAATGCAATAAAATTTATTTTTGAATAAAATGCCTTTGGAGCATAAAATTACTTCACTAAAAATTGAGTGATTATTTACTAATAATTAATCAATAAATTTGTATTAATTATTAAAATTATACCTATATTTCATAATGTGATTACTCATATTAATATATATCAATTCAATGGTTATGTTATAACAATCACATTTAAATAATAATATTTTTATAATATATCTAAATTCATTTAAAGCTCGTTGTTTCATGTTATGCAAGATATAAAAATTATTATTCCATAAAACTAATTTTTTAGGGAGTTATATTCTCCCCCACCCTAAATAAATTTTTCGCTCACAATTTTATCCCAGTCATCAAAGGTTCAATATTTGAAAATACATTTATTTAAAACCCACATCATACAGAGGGATAATAAAACTTATTTTAAAAATGGAAAGTGGGAAATATAAATATTACCTAAAATAGCCTATAATGGTGTTTCTGAATAAGGATAACGTTGGTGTAAAGTTAAATTTTAGACATGTAAGAGAAAAATAGTATCTAATGACTAAAATACTGTGATAGAGAATATAGTCACGAGAAAGTTAACGACCACAAAAACCTAAATATATAATGGGTGAAAAGATAATAGATTAATTGTAAATAAAGGTAAAAGGATAATTTTTTTTTCAAAATCCTATTACTAGAGGTGATTATTTTACTATCATAATAGAAAACATGAGAAAATATACTTACTCAATTTAGTTATTTTTTATAAGCATAATTTTTTCATTTGGTTGTGATTTGATGAATTTAAACTTCATCTGTTATTCCAATAAATTAATATTCAAGATTAATTTTTAAGGATTTAAGTACTAAAATTTACTTTTAATATATCATAGGAGACATAAAATAATGATAAGTCATTCCTCCTATCTCTAGATATTTAATAAAACCAAAATGATAAGGACAAGTTATACAATATGGATACATCATATATTAATCTCTAACAATAATACCCAAAGTTTAACATAAACCATTCCATAAGTAGTTAACTTTAAAAACCTTGCAAAATTGGTCAAACCAAATTCAAAATATAAATATTTAGAAATAAAGTCACTAAATTTTCAAAATAAACTTAATATTAATCCCCTAAGAAATGTAGAGTATCTCTTAATGTCACATATAAAATATGTGAATACCTTAATCATATATTCTTCTAAAACATGGTAAAAACCTGAATAAACATAAAACCTCAATAAAAACATATATGATTCCAAAAATTAACACAATTATTATTACTCAGATAAAATTATAGACTATTGAATATATTATATAAATCCAAAAATACAGTAAACTCTATCAAAGATAACATAAAACACTTTTTCATCAAATACCTATTCAGTTTAAAGGTCACTAACACTATCCAATATACTTTATCAATATAAATCATCTCTTTATCACAAATAAAATTTATTAACTAAATATGAAAAATATATTAAGGGTTATATTTCCCTTAATTATGTATTCTCCAAAAATATCACCTTACCACTAAATCACTTTTCTTGGTTATCATTTTCATTCCACATATACTTTTAAATCCTTAAAGAAAAAATAATTTGGAACAATCCTTATATGTTTCATGATTATTATAACCATAATATCATTGATAAAAAACATCTATAACATAATTATTTAATCATAATACATAAACACTTTATTCACTCCACTTTAATGATTGATATAACATAGACCCATCCTTGATCTAAGAGTCAACCCTTGGATTTGGGTATTGACTCGGATAATAAAAAAGTTCCCCACACATAAGACATTGAGTTATTTAGAAATTAATTACTCTATCAACTTCATTTCCACAAAAAAAATATGTTCCTCTTCATTTAATTCATTCCCTAGGTTATCATTCCCTCATTCTTGACATGATGAAAATTGAACTTTCTTTCCTCTATGGTCGTTATCAAATGAACTTTCATAAAATCTAGTCATTCTCTTATTTTATGAATTATGAGACTCACCAAAGTTTATTTTATCAATCATATACTATGATAGAATATTATAAATAATCACAAGGCTTCACCTTCCTATTCTTATTTCATTTAGTTTCTCATGGGGATAGTAATTCCATTGTTCATCACATTCACCATTACATGAATCCTCCTTATAGAAGACCTGTTTGGGTTGAAATAATATGTCACTCAATATAGCTCACCATAAGGCCTCAAGAGTGCATCCTTGAATTCTAGAGACTTCCAACTAGCAACAAGGGCATAAAAGATGTAATAGGGAGACTATACCCTCTGGTTATAGTGAAATAATAGTGTAAATAACCAAACTCATACACTGGGGTGAACATCATAGTATTTATAATAAATAAAAAAATCAAAAGAATTATATAATAAATTTCATGTGGAATACTTTAATTAAGACTTTGGAATGAAAAGTATACAACAACCGGTCAGCCACTAGGATGACCACATATACAAAATAAATAAACTAAAAATAAATAAAACAGGCTCCACTACCAACTCTAAGCCTAACCACATACCTGGTTTACATGACACTCAAGCTACACTAGCCCGATCCTGAGACTCCACATGAGTGACTCTACTTGATCATGTAACACTGGGCCATATAACCATCCATCATGAAACTTTTGATCCAACCTGAAAGTATATATTAGACCTGAATTCACATAGAGTTTCACATACTGAGGGTGAGAAATAAATATTAGTAGGCCACCCCAAATAGTGAACCTATAAATTTCTGTCATAAAAAGTGCATGCACACATGATATGTCCATCCTAGTGGAACACAAACAAAAACTAGAAAAAAAATCATAAAAAAGGGGGAAAAACAAGAAAACAACCAACCATGGGTTCTATTCTAACACATGAGTTAAATATACCCCTGGTCTAGATTGCACAAAAGGATTTTCAACATGTGGAGCACCCTGCCACATAAAAAATGTAACATCCACTATATTTTTCTTAGTATATCCAATATTTATAAATGAAAATAAATGAATGTCAGACCCCAAGGTTTAACCATAAGCATTCACATTAAAAAGAACATATACTAAGATCTAGGAATCTGATGGCACAATCAAACTGACTAAAAACCTCAACTCCACATTTTTGAGAAATATTCATGTCCTAGAAGTCTTATAGAACAAATTAGCCTCTAAATGAAGGATCAATAGTATACTCTGTCCCAGGGGAAATCCTCCAAATATGGGCTTGACAAATGCAATGTCCCATGAGATCCTATCTACCCATGGGCCTGACTGATACACTATCCTAGGGAACCCACTCAAGTAACTGAGATCCCACCAAATCCATGGCATAAAGCCTTTATTGAGGAGGTAATACTCAACTAAAGGGGTTCACTCATCATGATCGTCCATTATATCCCTAACCCATCAAACCACAGTCATCAAATGGAGGAGCAGACCAAATCAAAACTCAGGGCCAACACATGATCCAAGATATCCTAAGTATTTCCTCCTCAAGCCATAGTCCTATGTAGAAACTGAATCAAAGACCACATTCAATGGATAACCGAATTTGGGATGATCCAACCTCAAACCCACCATCCAAATAGATAAACTAGTAGTGCCAATAAACTCTCATCCAACAAATAATGGGATGTATCATGACACCATAGAGCTTAGTATCTAATAAATATACACCATGAGCTCTCAATGACTCACCTTAGGGACAGAACAAAACTTGTGGCTCCCCCCAAGTTCATGACATAAAGATATTTCCTACTATGGACTCCCATACTACACCCAAGATCTCAATTAATGCCCACAAAACATCCTCAAATGGACTAAAGGCCACAATAAGAGAAGGACATGCTATGAGGGGTTCCTTTAACTCATCCAAAATCATAAGACATGCCCAGTATAAAAAAATACCTAGTATCTCTCAGTGGACTCCAACTGATCCTTGATCAATAATACACCAACAGGGGAATCCAAAATCACAATCCTAAAAATGGGGGAATTCACAATGGTCCTTGTAACCACATTAAAAGTAGGACCCTCTAAAATGGATTCTCATATAATAACACCTCAAAGGAAAATCCCACTATAAGAAAAAACTCAATCGGCCATCCCAAAAACAACCCATCCATGGGTACCAACTCACCCATAATGGAATCCCAAGAATCACTATGTCGCATGGGTATTCTCAACTTATAACTATGTGAACCAATGGTCGCTCAACCAGAAACCATCACATAAAGGAATCCTCAAGTATCCCTTATAATTATCTCAATAACTCAATGGAACCTAATTGTAACCACCAAAGAAAGGAATCGAACCTTCCCAAAGGCTCCAACATCTTTAGTCCTCAAACCTAGTACCTAATCCTCAAAATCTCTAGCCTCAATCAACCAGTCCTGATATGTAGGGGCAAACCAAGATCTCCTCATTGATACTCCTTGACCCTGCCTTCCAAGATCTATCTTAATGAACCATGAAAAACACTAGTCTAAAATCCACAACTCATGCCAACTAATAATGTCACAACCCTTACCCAACCCTAATAGCTCACAACCCAGCCCCCAAGAGGATTCTAAAACCAAACCTCAAAGAAATCCCCCTAAAAATACTCTCCCATACAAAAAGACATCCAAAAAACCTCTAAAATCCAAAAAGGATTCCACCATAATTATCTATGGGGAAAAGTACTCATAATGTTTTACCAATAAGTCCAATTCTGTAATCAAGGGAAAAAAGGTTAAACATTCTAGATAATAAAAAGGTACATGGTGTGTACTTTGGTTACATGGTGTGTACCTGCAAGGGTACTCCCTATTCGTGTTCCCAAGCCCACTCGAAAGGTTCTTTTACAAAGTACATAGAATGTAACCCTGAATGTGTACCAACTCATACACCTTATCCGCACTTGATGTTCACACCTATGGACTATATATCATGTACCACCCATACATGGCATGTACCCCACATGGGGTGTCTAACCATGTACCCCAACAAAGGGTCTATCCAACCATTGTTTATGGCTATCAGTTGTATACCTTACACTAGGCCTGACCATGTGCCCTAAATGGCCATGTTCCCTTAGCACACCCCAAGTCATTGTTGCATGAAATATACTTCCAATTATATGGATTGTATTCATACAAACTCATCTTCCCCAAATAGGAAAAACACATGGTGTGTGTTCTATGAACTACACATCGTGTACATGGGTATTCCCAAATGGAAAACTCCCAAATCAGGCTGAAATCCCCATTTCTCCCCAATTAATCCTAGATCGACCCACATAGAGTCCCCAAAAACCCATTAAAGGATTTAAATACTAAAAAAACTAATCAATGGGTATTAGGATGAAAAATATAAAATGGGCCTAACATCGTATCAAAACCACCAATGCTTCACACTGAATCCACCACCTGCAGCCATCACACTCTGATTCAGACCTCAAATAAACCCTTGGCAGTGCCTCATCCTTTTCCCTCTCCCTCTTCTATCACTCTCCCTCTCTCGATCATATGAAATAGGATCCCTAGGGGTGTTCATGAGAATCCAATGTAGAAAGGAGAGAAAATAAAAGGAAAAAAGAAAAAGGAAGAAAAAAAAGATAAAGAAAAATAAAAGAAAAGGGGTTTGGAACCTACCCCAATGTCCATTAAAATTCTATGACTCACCAAGGAAAAACCTCCCATTTAAAACTCAACTGAAGAGAATTTTTTTTAATATGATGCTATTCTTGAAAGATATCACTAAACGAGAACATAAAAATAAATTAATAGTTAATTAATTAAATATTAAATATTCTATGAAAATTAAAAAGGTTCACCCCCAGATTTTTTTCCTAGCATAAACAACCAATTCTGCGACCAACAGAGTGGTTGGAAAAATTATTTGATATTATCTTACAAGAGAATTTACCATTTTTCCCACGAACACTCTCAGGAAAAAAAGCTTCAAATTTCTACTGATTTTTACAACCTTTGATGTTGTGGGACATCACAAAAACCCTACCACAAATTATTCTCACCCCCATGAAGCCTCATTTGATAACTAACAACCATGATCTCCCACAAGAACTGGTACAACTGACGTTATCTCAACCGTCCAATTACTATCCTTAAAGTGTCCCCAACTTTCTCCTAATAAGAGAGACATTCAACAACATTGATCTAATGCTCCCCATTATATAAGTATACTTATCATAAACTAGTTACATAATGGTAAACCACACAAAACATGCTATGTTAATCACTAAATTCAATGGATAGACATCGCCAAACCACTCACACCTGAGCACCATCATGAAAACAAAACTACTCTTTCCCGGAATATTAGAAAAAACAACCTCCGTGCCAAATGAACCACCTAAAATGAGTATCATGACCTATAGAAATCTATGGTTCACTATCCCCCATAATTATTTCCTTAAACTACTCACAAAAGTGAAATAGAACACACACTCACACGATCCAAGTCCTAATGGAACCAGGATAACGTTCCTAAAACCACTGACCATGTCCCTCCCACATGTCAGTTCCAATAAAACAGAGCACCATCAATAATTCACTTTAACATAGAGGTATCTCCCTCATCCCAAGATGAAACATATGACCACCATCCACTTGACCATCGATCCAAATCCATGGGCGCCCAACCACTCTCTCACCTCACTACCCAAGGCACAACCAAAATGAGGAAGGCTAAGGGTCCAACCAAACATGTCGTCTTAAGAAAACCATGAGATAGGGATCACTCCCAGTTATCCACTTATCAAACACCAGGAATACATGTTCCTAACCACATACTAGTGATAACATACCTCAATGGCCACACGAAGGAAGAAAAACCATGCCCACCCAATCCATTAGTGATAGTAGACACATAGGCCCCACAACATAACCTGATAGAAAAAACGTGATAAGAATAGCTCTATACCAAGGAAAAAAAACTTATAAATTTAGGGGAACTACCACATTAGTATAACTTGATCCCATTCCAAATATCCATCATGAATCCTTGACCTCGTCAAGCTAATAACATGGTACTCATAGCCCACACCAACCCATAAATATTTCCATGTATTTCTTAATAAAGGGACTACATATTCAACACTGATGAACCTCTCATCACATGATCCACATGACCTGTAATTAGAAGAAAATATACACTAATGTGGTTCATTTGAGTATAATTACACAAATTATTTATACGATAAAACAACATATGATTAGCTTCTGAAACTTTAAACAGCTAAACCCCCATTTTTAGTGAAACCACACTCAAAGAGAAATATATCATGAGAATCCTATTTTCATAGAATAATGAATGAACATGGGACTCTTACCCTTGGGATAAGTTCTAAAAACCAAAATAAACCATAAATACACAAAACCAAGTGAATCAAATTAGCTGAAATCACACAACTATAAAAATTAAATCCAAGAACAGTAATCTCATTCCCTAGAAACTTGGAAATCATGTTAGATAAGGTGTTCATGAAAAACCAATCTCATATCCATAATGAATTCTAACACATTCCTAGGCATCCTGCCTACTAAATCCCTAAATCATAAAACCAACCTACACTAATACAATTTTGTAACAGACCATCCTGGGTTGACCTGACACATCACTCGATCTAGCTCACCACAAGGCCTCAAATGCACCTCACAAAATGTTAGAGGCTTCCAGACAACAACGAGGGTCTAAAAGATGTAGTGGGGAGACTATAACGTATAGAAAGAGTAAAATAATAGTAAAAGTAACTAAAATCATACAGAGGGATAAACATTGGAGTATGCATAATAAAAAAACAAAATCATGTTATAATAAATGTAATGTGGCATACAGTTATATAGACTCCATTATGAAAAATATACAATAGTCAATCACCCACTAGGGTGATAGAATATACAAAATAAATAAACTAAAAATTAATATAATATGATCCACTGCTAATACTAAGACTAACCACATGCCTGGTCTCCATGACACTCGAGATGCACTAACCTGATCTTAAGACTCCACACAAGCTTCTCTACACGATCAAGAAACAATGGCCCTTGGCCCCATCCATCACACATTTTGTGATCCAACATGAAATAATACATCAAGTCTACGCAAATACTAAGGTTCACAATTAGGGGAGAAGTAATAAATATCATTAGGTCACCCCTAATAGTGAACCTATAATCTGCTATTATAAAAAGTGCATGCACACATGATATTCCCAACCTCTCTTAACACTAATAATAAATGTCATAGAATTAAAAAAATATATAAAAAAATGGGGGAAACAAAAACAATAAAATAGCTAACACCGGGTTCTATCCTGACACCCAAGGTAAATATACCCCCTCTTTGGCCCATGCCATAGGATTCACAATATGTGGTTCACCCCACCGCATGAAAACCAATGTGTTTTTCAGATATAAAAAGGTGATCTAAGATGTCTAAAGGAAAAAAGAATGAATATCATATCATGAGGAATAACCATAGGAGTCTACATGAAAAATCACATCTATCAGGCTCAAGGAATCTAATGGAATGATGGAACTAGGGAAAAATCTCCACTACATAAGTTTGAGAAACCATTATGTCCCAAAATTCCTACATATCAAATCAGGATCTAAATAAAGGACTAATGGTATACACTATCCCAGGGTAAATCCTCCAAATATTCTCCCAATAGATGCACTGTCCTAGGGGATCCAGTCTACCCATGATCCTAACAGATACATTTTCCTAAGGAACCAACTCGTGTTACTGGAATCTCATCTCATCCATGACATATAACCTCTAGCTAGGGAATAACACTCAACTAGATGGGTGTACTCATATAGATCATCCATTGTCTCTCTAATCTCATCTAACCATATCCATCCAATAGGGGAGATAACTATATCAAAACTCATGTACAATGCTTGATCCAAGCTATCCTAAGGGTCTCCTCCTCAAGCCACAGTTCTGAGCAAAAACTACCTCAAATATCATGGATAATGGCCAAATGAACATGATCTAATCCAACCACAAACCCACCATCCAAACAGTTGAACTCGAATCACCAGTAAACTCTCATCCAATAAATCATAGGGCCTTTCATAACACATTGGAACTCAGTATCCAAAAAAATACACCATATAATCTCAATGACCCACCTTTGGGACAAATAAAAACTTTAGGCTCCCCACCCCTAGGGTTACATCATAAATATATGTCCTACTAGGGACACCCCTTCTGCACCCAAGCTCCCAGTCCATGCCCATAGAAACATCCTCAAATGTCCCAAAGGTCATAGAAAGAGTAGAAAACCTTACAAGGGGTTCCTCTAGTTCATCTAAAAGCATGAAACATTCAGAGTGTGGAAACATCCCAAATAAGCCTTAGTAGCCTCCAACTGATCCTTAGTAAACAACATGCCCAAAGGGGAATCCAAAAGTATAATTAATCTAAAAGGTTAATTCATAATAGTCCTCAAAACCACCTCAAAATAAGGACCCTTCACAAGGTCTCCTCATCCAAGAAAACCTCTAGGTAAAGACCACATTAATAAGAAACTCATTTTTCCTTCTCGATAACAACACACTCATGGATACCAACCCTCTAACAAGGGCAGCCTAAGAATCCCCATTCCACATGGGCATTCTTAATCATTGACTACAAAAACCACTGATCACTCGATTAGAAACTAGTCCATAAGGGAATTCTCAAGATTCACTCATACTCATGTCAAAAAATCAATGACATCTAGTCGTAACCACCACCCAAAGTCATCAATCTAGTCTAAACGCTCCAATAATTATTGACCTCAAACATAGAAGCTAAACCTCAACTACTCTATCCTCGATTAATGAGTTTTGACATGTAAGGATGAACCAAGATCTCCTCATAGATACTCCTTGGTCATGCCTTATTTGATCTATCTAAAATAACCTCAAATAGAACCATCTTGGCATCCACAATCCATTCCAACTAATAAGATCACAACCCTCGTTCGGGCCACACATCTCACAACCCAACCCTAAGGAGGATTATAAAACCAATACTTGAATAAAAACCTATAAAAATGATCAGCCATCCACACCACTATCCATATACCCTTCAAACACCAAAATTATTCCACCATAGAAATATATATGTAAAAATTCTCAAAATGGACTACTCTTAATTCTATTTCTCACATAAGGGTGAGAATTTGGTAAAACAGACTAGGGACGGAATAAGTACATGATGTGTACTTTGGGTACATGATGTGTACCTGCAAGGGTTATCCCTATCTGTGTTCCCAAGGCTGCTTGGCATGTACTTTTCTAAATTACATAGCGATTTTTCTTAGTACATGATGTGTAACCCCACATGGGTACCAACCCATTTACCTTGTCCCCACTCAGCATGTAAAACACCATACTAAATTAAATGTATCCCTCGTACATGGTGTTTACCTCACATGGCATGCCTAGCCATGTAATTTTCCATGTACCCCCATACAAGGTTTTCTCAATAACAATACACAACCATTGGTTATGTACCTCGCACAGGGTCTAGCAATGTAACCTACACGACTATGTCCCCTTAGCACACTTCAGGACACCACTACACAGCCTCTACTATGAATTACATAGAATATAGTCCCAAAAACCCATATTCCCAAAATATTAAGAATTCACTGTGTGTTTTATCAGAATTATACACCGTGTACACAAGTATTCCCAAATGAAAACCCCCCAAACCGGCCTAAAACCCTCATATATCCATGATTAATCCTAGATATACCCACATGGGGTCCCCAAAAACCCATTAAAGGATTTAAATACTAAAAACAAATAATATATAGGGATTTATAGTGAAAATAATAAAATGGTCCTACCTCTATGTGGAAACCATCAATGCTTCATGTCGAATCTATCAATCGCAGTCACCGCACTCTGTCGCGGCCATTAGATAAACCCCTGATGACACCTACTCCCATTAAAACTCCTTCATCTATCTTTATCCCTATATTATTAACATTATTAAAGATAAAAAGGGGGATTATGGAAATAAAAAAGGGAAATTAGAGAAAAGAAAAGGAAAAAATAAAAGTTAAGAAAAAAGAAAATGAAAAGAAAAGAAAAGGGGCATGGGTCTGACCCTAGCACCCGACACAAGTTTATGCCTCACTTAAGAAAACCCCCATATTTTTTACTCAACAATTAAGACAAAATCTCAAACTAACACTGTATTTTAAATATATCTCTTAACTAGCATGTGTGAATAAATTAATATTAAATTAATTTAATATTAAATATTCTATGAAAATTCTAACAGCTCAGATTTCCACCAAACTTCTATGCTAGGGTAAAAACCCTATTCCAAGACCAAAAAAGTGGTCATAAAATTATCTAATATCATATTATATTATAATTTACCATTTTCCCCTTGAACACTCCTGGGAATGAAAGTTTTAAATTTCCTCTGATTTTCAAATCCTGTGACGATGCGGGTTATCCAACACCTGGTTCCAGCCATTATCTAAAACCAAAAACCATAATGTGAGAAACAATAATTATAGTGAGAGATCATGAAAAATAAATTATATAATGTCTAAATCATGAAACCTTATTTACAATCTAGGACACCCTAAGTTTTAACTAGTTCATCCTTGGTTATCATCTACTCAAATCCTTCATAGTGGTTTGAAATGAAAATGTGAACTAAACCAAGAATATCCCGTAGGAGTGTAAAACAAGGTGTTTGGTAAAGGAAAACTCACCATTCACCCTAATTGTGGTCAAGATATAGTTGAACAACCCTTTTGGGGCTATTACCCCTATATGCATCTTTTCCAAAACCACATCCACTTATAGTATCTATACAATAATGTTTTTCTAGGAAAACCACACAATTTTCTTTAACATAACTTAAAAAATTATGCTATAAATGAGATTATCCTAAGTATTCTCAACAAATGTTTCTCATCCTAGTATCCAAAGTTAAATAAACCTTACTCAAATTCAAAATATAATGACTCATAATTTTCATATATAAATATTACATCTTAGTAGACAGATAGTCAATAAATACCAATATCATCCATTCATAAATATAAATTTTTATTTTATTTGGAAACTTGGATACATAAACAACTTAATCATAAGAGATATACATTATAACTAACTTATTTCTTCACAAATACCACCCTTATTAGACTTATCATACTTAAAACCTTTCTTCATAACCTAGGGAAAGGGAATATAAGAAAGGGTGATATCTGATTCCTAGTAAGGGTAATTAGATGAGATATCAATGATCACTTAAACATTAAATGAGAATAATATTATAATAATAATATATTTACATTTTAAAACCATTCCAAATATATCTTAGATCATAATCTTTAGTCCTATAATAAAGTTTAGTAGTTCATAAAACATGAATCATAAATGGATCAAAGAATATGAGACATGAGAACATAAAATTGGCATTATATCATTTCATAAAAGAGTGGAATAAATTTTTTCATATTCATAATAATAGAAATTTTATTTTATGGCTACCCATAAAGGCATTAAAAACATATTAGGCTTGGGAAAACTTCCCATTAAACTTTTTTAAGATTGTGATAACCTCCTATGTACCCTCTATTTGGCTTTTGATAACCTCATGTGTACCCTATTTTACACTTGGTATAACCTCTAGGGTTACCTATTTTAGTATTTGGATAACCTCCCATATACCCTTTAATATAATAGAACATTAATATTTACCCAATGTATTGTATTTCAATATAATTTTGTTCCCAACCATCACCTATCATAAATTCACTCATATGTATGTGATAAGATCATAAAAACAATCATCATAACTTAAATAATGGAAACTAAAATGGGTTTCATAAATATTTAATCATTATAAAAAACTATCAAGAGAAATAATAAATTTTGTATCATTAGATCATATCCTCATTAAAGAAAAAGTAACATAAAAGGATGTTATCATAGATGAAAAATTCCGTTAAAAGATCACTAGAATATTTCTTAGGGAAAATGCCATTTTCATTTTTAAATCAAATATTAAAATATAAAAATTTCCCCAATATTAAGGAAATATTTTTCTTTTAAAAGTAACTTAGAAAAATTTAAAGGAATATTTGAGGCATTGAGCAGTCATGATGGTGGGAAGTTCTTTTCATTCTATGTATGTTAAAATAAAGGTTCCCTTCACATATTTAGAAAAAATTAAAAAGTACCTCATTCAAAAACCAACAAGAATATTACTTTAAAAACATTTTTAAAAAGTTCAAGTATGTTTAAAAATGATTTTAAATATTCAAATTATAATATTAAAACCATTATTTAAATTATTCTTAGAAAATATGGACATGAAATAAAAATTATTTTCGATCGAAGAGAGAAACAAAGTTGATTTTTTTTAAAAATATTCTTTAAATATATTGAGTTATTAAAGAGAGGAAAGTTAAAAGAAAACTATGATATTTAAAAGTAAATATGGGATAATAAAATTCATTAAATTCTTAAGAGATATATCATGAAATTTTATCATCGAAAAATTAATCATAAATAATCCTGATAAACAAAAAGATTAGAACATAAATCCCTCACTTCTTTTGTAACTTTTGAATCATAAGCCCCATGAAAGAAAGAAAATTATATGGATATGTATATATTATAATTTTTATGATAATAATCATAAAATAAATTCATGGGTAGTATATACACCCAAAAAATATACAAGTGGTGAATATGGCATAGTGAGATGAAAATCTCTTACCTCAAGTTTGACTCACTTAGAAATAAATTTAAACTTATATTTAATAAATTTTAATTTATTATAATTATATGAAATATTATTTTACATACTAATATCATATATTATCTACTTATAACATTTTAATACCCATTTATTAATAACTCCATTTTAAAATCATTATTTTTGGGTGTTCACTGTTTCATTTTTCATGAGAATTTTGGTTTGGTAGTTTTAGTCCTTATAATTTTATCATGATTACATAATATATATAATTTATACCATGATATAAATATCATATATATTAATTATATATATATATATATCCATCCATAAAAGGTATATATAGAAAAATTAATTACAACATTCATGGAAACAGTAGGTTGTACGTATGCATGAACATTGTTTTCACTTTTTGGTGGATGGAATGGAAGAAAGTTAAATCATAATTAACAATTAAATAATAATTATTATATCACATATATCGTTTTAATTCATTAAATGTGTCCTTATTACCATTAATGTAAATAGGAAATGAAAAATTAATCACATCGCTTTGTGGTGGCGGTAATCCACACATACGAACGAGTGACATTATCATTTTCCAAAATATTGGAAGGTAAGAGGGTAGATATGATATTTTAATTTAAGAAGTATATTTATGTAGTAAATATGATATATAAACTTTAAGCCCATTATAATAACCATACATGAAATAAATTTATGGAAAATTAATTGTATAGCTCTGTGGAGGCGGTAGTCCACATGTACAAACGAGCGATACTTTCACTTACCATCTGATTGAATAGAGGATGGATATTTGTGGTTAAATAATCATAAAAAAATGTAAGTATATTGAGGATAATTAATTTATTATTTTATTATTAATAATACATATTTATTTTATGTAGAAGAAGAAATAAATTGGAAGATATCATGTAAGACGATTACCTTTTCTTTGATATGCCTATATTAGATTCTTTCTTAAAGACCCTTGGAATGGTCTTTTAAGAAAACAAGAAACTCTAATTTGTGGATATAAAAGTTTATAAGATAATTTTTCATGTTTTCCTTTATCTATAGAGCTCAAAGTGGTGTAAATAAAAGATATAAGTGGTGTCCTTTTATAAGGGAGGGAAATGACGCACTTTGAATTACAAAAAAAAAATATTATTAAGTCATTATCAAGAAAAATGATTCCAAATATATATATATATAATTATATTAATAAAAAGATTATAAAGTTGAAATAAACTCATCCAATGAAATTTATATAGGTTTTGGTTCCATTTTAAACCTTATATTTTGGTTTAACCCCTTTATTAACCGATTTTAACCATAACTCAAGTAACGACTTTTTTAATCCTAATGGGTTATAATTTTACTTACAAGTTAACAAGTAGCTCATAAATGGAAAACATATTAAATTTTAGACCATTTATCATCATATTTTTTACATTTAAATATTTTTATTATTTTTAAATAATTTAACAAAATATTATTTTTCAAAAAAATCATTAATGTCATTTTTTAACCCTATTCATTTACATTGACTTTAAAGTCACCAAGATAGTTACGTAATTTGAGTATAAACCTTTAAAACCTAAATAAATTTTTATATTTATATAAAAAAAATTAACACAATAATTCACTAAAATTTTATTACTTTTAGTATTGTTAAAATCCTTAATTTAATGGTTCTATTAATTGGATAAATACTCTGTTGACGTTGCATAAGCATTTAAGGTAATTATTAAATCACTAAAAAATATAAATAAATTACCATGATATAAAAATTAATTATTATTTTAAATAAATATTTATAAAAAACTTATCTTATTTTTATCCATATGAAAAAATAGACACATTAAAGTCAAGCGAGTAACATTTTGAAATTTTCTTTACTTAAAGTAATATAAATTTCATTATCTAGGGAAAATGGCACATAAAATTCATATATTAGAATTTGTTAATTATATGTTATAATATATTCCATATAATGAAATAAGGTCAAGTATTGGATTTATTTTTATACCTTATCTCATGGTTTTAACAATGTTTTACCCATTTTACTCTTACCGGGGTGATAAATATTATATCTGTGTTACTATTCATAATGACAAAAAGGGATATATTTATAAAATTCAAAACACATAATTCAAAATATAGTATCAATTTTTTAATATTAAATATATAAAATTTTAATAAATTAATTTTAATATAAATTCATAAAACACAATGAAAAACAGTTTTTAGATAGATGCATTTTTAAGCATAAAAATTAACTTATATCAAAATCATGAATATTGTTGATTCAAATGGAATTAATTAGATTATTAAAAATAAAATTTATAAAATTTATCTTTAATTCCAAATAAAAAAATTTAATGGTACTTTTAAATTACTTGATTTAATGAAAATAAATGACAGTATTTGAAAAATCAGTTTTTTTCACTATTCACTAAAAATCATCCACTTTAGAAAAATACCAAAATTTCACCCTAAAGGAATTATGATATTATGATTTCAAAATAAAATATTTTATAACATATAATTTCTAAAATTTTAATAAATTAATTATAATCTCCATGCACAAAATTCAATAAAATCATGTTTGAATAAAATGCATTTTTGAAGAATAAAATGAATTTAATAAAGATTGGGTACTTTTTGACTAAGAATTAATAACTAAATTTGTGTGGATTAGGACCATTATAGATATATTCCCTAACTAGGTTACTCATATTAATACCCTCCAATTCAATGGCTATGTTATAATCTTCACATTTATAAAATAATATTTTAATAATATATCATAATTCGCTTAAAAATCGGTGTTGAGTGTTAAAGGAGCTATTAAGATTTTTATTAATTTAAACTAAATTTTTAGGGAGTTTCATACCCAAATAAATATTCTGATAACATATTTCTCTTATAATTTTTATTTAAAATTCCTTTTTTGGTTTTAAAGGATAATTTTATTAAGTTAAATTTATTTCATTTTTAAGAGAGCATTTTTATGGAGTTTTCATGACTTTCAAAAAAGGTGTATTTCCTATCATTTTTCAAGTGATTTATCCAATGATATTAAAAAAATATTTTTATTTTTTCTATATTGAAATAAGGTATATGTTCTTATGTCACCATCCACCTTCTTTCTCAAGGTGGATTATAAAATACTCTACTGATGTATTTATGAAACTCATCTTTTTTTCATGGGTTAATTAAGTGATGTTTGATGTATGAATATTTTCATGTTACAAGGGTATATATATGTATCTATGATTATTATGTGATTGGTGGGTCTAATATAACCCTCAAATTTATTAGGAAAAAGATTTATATCTCATGATATAATGGAAAATGAGTTTTTATACTCAATCCACCAAGGGAAATAAGTGAGTGAAGCTTAGTGAAGCCTGATAGACTAAGGGAAATGGGTAGTGATTCCTAATTCTCTAATGGAAATAGGTTGTGATTCCTAATACACTAATTTATGAATATTATGATTATATTTGTTATATGATTTTATGTTTTTCATATATTCATGTTATTATGGATCATGTCATATGATTCATAATTTATCTAGGTATGTTTTCCTAATATTATGTTCATAGATCATTATTATGCTCTCATACAAAGATTCTTACCATTTTCTCATGTATGATAATCATTTATTATCTCTTATGTTTTACTTACTGATAATTTGGGCTCACCCCTTTATTATATTTCCATTCCCAAGGTTACGAAGATGAGTATAACTTATGATAAGTCTAGAAGTAAGTATAGCGTAACTTAATTATGGAGAAATTTTCATGAGTGTTGTAAAATAAATTTATTATAAAATTGATCCTCAAAGACACTAAACCTTAAATTATTGGGATTATATGATTATTTTTGAGATTTAATTATTAGATAAAGTGTCCTAAGATAATATTAACATAAATAGTATATTAGTCTCATGTTTTAAATAATACATCTCATAAATAGTCACACATCCCAAAGATAGAAAGGTTTAGTGTCTTAGAGATTATCTAAATAAACATAATTTTATTAATACACTTATGAACATTTATATATAATCATGATCCTCTAAACCCTTTCATATATATATCTCTCATGATATAATCATCTTTATAACTTAGGGAATGGAAATATAAGAAAGGTGTGAGCTCAAACATTCATTGTGGGATAACATAACAAAGTTCATAAAGGTTAGATAAAAAACATGTGGAAAATCATGAATAAGGAAAAATATCTTACTTAAAGGAACATAAAACAATAAGTATTGACCATAAACATTAAATATATACATGAAATCTCAAATGATAAAACTTCTACCATGGAATGAAAAAATAAAACATGAATCATATAACATGGGTCATGGAACATAGGAAATAAAGTGGCACAATCATAAACATAGGATTTATATATTTTTGAACTTGGCTACCCACCAACCCATTAAATCATAAAATTGTGTGTAGATCTAAATTCCAGAAAACTCATCCTTTGTGAACCTAGATACTCGCTAACCAGTTCATATGTAAAATTGTGAGTAGTGCTTGACTCCATCACACTCACACTTTGTGAACCTAGAGACTTGATAACCTGTTCATAGATAAAATTTTGAGTATATATTAATTCAACCACACTCACCCATTTTAAACCTATAACTCCCCAAACTTTTCACACATAAAATTACGAGTAGATCTTAATTCCATCAAACTCACTATTTTCGAACCTAGTTACTCACTAACCTGTTTGATTAACATTTATATTTCATGAGATATAATACTTTACCCAATGAATTTGAGGGAGATATTAGTCCCACATCTCTCATAATATGTACATTTCTATTCCACTTTAAACTCAAACATTCATCATCACATAAGGAACCCATGAAAAAAGAATGGGTTTCTTAAAACACTCAAAAAAATGACACGACATGAACTTAAGAAATCAAAGAATATAAAAACCCTCATTTCTCAAATTAACTCATATCTAATGACATATAAAGGGTTATCAAAACATAAATTCATGAAAGGTAAATCTTGTAGGGTAAATAGAATTGAAATATAAAATCATTCCAAAAACCTTTTAAACATTATCCTAAAAGATGAGGTGTAAATTACCCTTAAAAAAATTAGATAAGGGAAAGAGAAAAAAAATTATTTTGAAAACCTTAATATAAATAATTCTAAATGAATGATACTTGAAAATATATAATGGTTATAAAAAATGAGAAATGAAAATACTTCAAAAACTTTTTATCTTAAAATAATCTTTAATAATTATGAATTCAGAAAGGCATAAAGTTTTAAAAAAAGGGGGTTTGGAGACACTTTGAAAAGTTTTACTTAAAAAAATAATATTTAATAATGTAACCTTGAAAAATTCATAAAGGTCATAAAACTAAAATGTGGAGTGGATTATAAAACCTCTATATTTTGAAAGGATAGAAAAAATTGATCATTTTGAAATGGCCTTTGTTTGAAAATCCACATCATTAAAATTAAAATGAAACATTTTATTTAAAATTAAATAAGAGGAATAAAAGTATCATTTCAGATAAAAACAATTTGAGTTTCCAAAAGGTTAAATATAAATTTTTTTGGAAGTAATAATATAGACATGGAGGAAAAATCCATTAAAAGTAATGGGAATTATTTTTAATAAAAATTCATTTTAATGAAACATTAATATCATCGAGGAAGAATAATTTAGTGTGAAACATGATTTAACCTTAAAATTAAGTGTATGAACAACATAAAATCATTATAGGTTATAATATATTAATATTGAAATATTATGGTCAAATAAAAGTGATTATAATCCAAGTAAAAGATTTGAGTCACATAACCCCTTACAGCCCTTATATCTTTGAAATAAAACCCCAATGAGAGGTATAACTTAAATTAGAACATTAAATATCATTAAAAAGATAATCATTATAAAAATGAAAATAAGGAATTATTTACACCATTTAAAAGGAAACATGGTGTATATCTTTAACATGTCTCAAGAGATTCAAATTTGAGACAAAGAAACCTTTATGTCTTAAGTGGTTTTTAAATCAAAATTCATTGGAGGCTTAAAAATTATATGGTTCTAAATATCACATGGATTAAATCATTTATTATGTAAAAATAAATTCATGGGTAGTATATATACTATATAAATAATAAATCAGTGCATAACATTAAAATAAGTCTCAATAAAAAGAAGTTAAGACAAAAAAACCTTACGGATTAAGAAATGTTCTAATAAAAAACCCCTTTAAAGAAATAGGGCTTGAATTTAAAAGTCAAAATACCTTTAATATGAATAATACATGATATTAAATATCCAATTGGTATTATATACACCATTTAAAACAAATTAGGTGTATAAAAGAACTTGTGTCTCAAAGAAGAAAGTTTCGAGATAAAACCCTTACTGCTCTGGTAACTTTTGGATCAGAAAAAATTGAGAGTTAAAACATGAAATAATTTCATAAATTAATATTTTTTTGTAATATTATTATATTATAATTTTATGAGTCCATAATAAATTTTTCTAAGTGTCACAAAATCAATTATAATTTTAAAATTAGCATTTTTTGAATAAATAATGATTTTATTTAAAAATTAAATTTATCATATTTAGAAAATTATTTTAAAAATATGGAGTTGATTTTTTAATTATAAATGCCAAAAAATGTCTATATTGATTTTTTTTATTTTTCTAAAATAGTTTAATAATTGTGAATAGTAAAATATGGTAATTTACGGTATAAGTAAATAATTGATTTTTTGAGTCATGCTTGAGTCATGGATGATATAAGTGGAAATTATCTCAAAATAACATGATATACTTACTGTATTTAGTCATGGTAATAAAAAATATTCATAGTCATGATCCAAATAGTAAACTAATGAATAAATAAATAAAAAACCTCCCCTCTCGTCCCCTATAACTACAACCTCTCACCACATCTTCTCCTTACACCACAAATCCTTGAATATTGTCAAAATTATTCTCAAATACTCTCCTGTAGGCTCTTCCCCATGTCTATGAGGTTCTAGTCTTAATAAAATACCAAACCTAGGTTCCTTATGTAGGTTCTCAGGGAAGAGATTTTAAGAGGTAAATTATCTTTCATTTTCTTCTAATTTCCTTTCAATTTTTTTATCCTATCCTCACCTCCTCTATCAAAGTGTGCATGATAAATCTAGTATATTTTATATAATTTAATTCTATCATTTTAATGGAATATCCATCATCAAACTCCTTCCTCTCTATCTCTTATTCAAAAAATGAAACCATCACCCATGATGTGCCAATTTACCGACATCATGGACAATGCGTTTTCATTTTCCTTTAACACATTCATGATTGTTCATAAAATAACTATAATTGGTGGTATAGATTGTAAAATTTATTTTATAACCCTTTTTATGTTTTGTAACTCTCACACACACACACATATAATATTAAATAATTAAACAAAACTAGTTTGTGATGATCGAAAAAACAACCAAATAATCTAAACGATCATCACTAACATTTTATCTAATGATTTATCCCCTTACCATAAAACCAAATTATATATATTATAATTTAATATTATTTAATATCATTAATAACATATAATCTCAATTCTGTAAAATTATCCAAATTTTACATGAACTCTCATACTTGAATACAAGAGAACCGATCATGAAAACCAAGAAATGAACACTCTTAAACAATAAAATCTAACTCCTTAATTCATCAAAATGACATAAATGAACTTAATAAAATTATAATAAATATATAATAGGTTCTTGATATATTAATTAATCAATATAATTTTATTATATAGAATATTAAAGTGAATAATGTTTTTGGGCATAAGGTAAGGGAATTTCTCGAACCCAATTTCCTTTCTTTGGGTTATTACACATTCATGCCAATTTTTCAATATGGATGTTCTTAAAATAAAATTTCAATTTTATCACCTTTTATTTTTTGGGATATACATATTTGTAATCTGGTTTTATGAAAAATATAATGATTTTTCTCAAAAAAAACATATATTGATTCCTCTTGAGTTATTTCTTCTTTACTCTAGATTGATGATTCTTATACCAAGTATGTTATTCCATTATTATTTTGGGAACCCCAAATTTTGTTCATGAATGTATTCTTTTTGAAATGAAACCCATTTCTTTACATGAGTTAATTTATGTCTATGATTGATATATGATCTATATGGCATACATGAATATGTAAATGTTATGATGTGATGGGTGCACCTGAAATTATATAGAACTCAAATGCATTGGGTAATGTGATGTATATCCTGATATAATGTGAAATATGAATGAACATGATGATATATTTTTTTACAATGACTATGTTATGATGATACACTTATGTTATTCATGTACATGATGATAACTTTGTTCACAACTATGTGTGTTATTTGACCACTAAGTCATGATGTTTAATTTTTATGCATTTCCCTATTCCATGCCTCTATCTAATACTTCCTCTCATGATTATGATTATTATCCTATTATTATGATATTATGATGATGATTATTCTCACCCATGTTATATTGATTCCTTTTCATATCTATCCTCTTACTGGGATTTTAGATCACCCCTTTTTTGATGTATATACTTAGGTGATTTCATGTTCTAAGGAGAAATCAAGGGCCACAAAAATATATAGAATAAGGAATTAAATAATGTTTAAGTTTTATTATGTAAATTCTATGTATGGTCCTAATTTTACCATGACACTAAACCTATGGATACTAGTTTTTTAACACTATTATGTTTTTTATCTTTAAAATGACGTGATAGTCATGTAAGAAAATATAGGGTCACTATAGTTGGTATCAGAGCATGGTTTAGTTAATTTTGGAATTAGGATTAGAGAACCTTAGCGAAAAACCTTATTATGATACTATTCATATGTAAGAACTCAAGAAGCTTTGTTTAAAAAAAATTAAACATAGGGATCCCACAATATATTCATTTAGAGTTAATTTCATAAAGGAATAAATTATTTATTCATGAATTCTTGACTTATGTTTTGTTCAAACCATTTATGTTTTAGAAAATGGTGGGAACCAGAAGAAACTAGACCAAAAAAATCATGTGAGGGACAATATATAAATTGCCCAAATGACATCTCCAATTCCTTAGGAGGTGGATTTCAAAATTTCATGGTGATACTTACCCAGTTATCTTAGTTTATGAACAATAACCTGAATAATATAGATCTTCCTCCTTCACAAAATATGGAGAAAATGTATATCTAGTATTTTATATGGAAATGACCACCAATTTTTAGTGGATCTTATGATCTACTCATCATAAAATGGTTCATCAACTCAATATATAATATCTCTTCTATGATTCACTATTCTGAGATAGAGAAGGTGACTATGGACATTTATCATCTAGATGGAGAGGTCGATCAATGGTCGGTGTTGATTAAGAACACCAATCCAAGGGATAAAATTGAAGAGATATAATGGGAAGACTTTAAGATAATATTTTTTAACAAGTATTTCCCTATAACTCTTCATACAAAGATGGATAGATAATTCATATAGCTAAAGAAAAATTAAGGTGAATTTATCACATCCTACAAATCAAATTTCACAAGACTTTCAAGTTACGCATTGGGTTTGTTTATCAACAATGATAGAAAAATTGATATGTTATTTAATGGTTTAAAACAATGCCTTCAAAAGACTCAAGATATCTGAGAATTTGGGAGCTATGAAGAGATGTTCTATTTTCTCTAAAATTAGAGATAGAGTTTGGGGGATAGTCCCATGGCTATGGTGATAAGAAATGAAAGATGGAGTTTTATGATGGAGGATCTAATGACAAAGGTGGGAAGAAATCTCAACCACTCGCATGTCAAATATGTGGGAAGAAGCATCATGTGAATTGCCTCAAAGGGATGGGAAAATGATTCAAATATGGGAGAGAAGGCCACTAAGATCATGAATGTTGGAATAATCCATCCACTATGATGAAGGCGAGGAGAGTACCACCCATGATCCAATGATTCAACTGTATGGAGTAAGGGAACTATACAAGCCAGTGTACTAAAAATCGAGTCTTTGATGATAATCAGTGTCCATATCCACCAAATCTAAAGGATAAAGGGATGAATTATTCCATCAATACTGTTGATGTTGACCAAGAAAATGAAGTTATACAAGGTATACTTCCTATTCAATTGATAATGTAAAAAGTATTATTTGATTCTAGTTCTACACATCCCTTTATATCTTGAAAATTTTCTAGAACTATTGAATCTAATACCCAAAACCTTAAAGTAAATATATCTATAAAAACACCTAGTGGTGCAATCATTACAACCCAAGTGTTGGACTCTTATCCTATTGGTGTATGTGGGAAGATTATTCCAGATAATCTCATGATACTTCCCTTGGTGGAATTTGACACTATACTAAGGATGGATTTTCTCTCATTATATAGAGCATATATCAACTATCAAGAAAAGGAAATATCATTTAAAATCCTAAATCATCCTATGCTTCGGTACAAATGTGAGGAAAATCATGAACCTTTTTTTTAAAATCCCCCAATGGTGTGGGTGTTGATCCTCTATGAAGAGGCATACCTAACTCAAATGGTTGGGTCAAACGAAGGTATCAACCTAGAGTAAATTCCCATTGTAAGGGAATACGATGATGTATTTATTGAAGAGTTACTCAAAATTCCACCAGATCGTGAGGTAGAGTTATCAATAGAACTCATACCTAAATCTACTCCTATGTAAAAATTTCCCTATAGTATGACCCCTATCAAACTTGAGGAGTTAAAGAAGTAGCTGCAAGAGCATTTGAAAAAAGGGTTCATACACCCTAGTACATCACCTTGGGGTGTTCCATTGCTCTTTGTAAATAATAAGGATAGATCAATGTGTTTGTATATCAATTTTCGAGAACTAAATAAGATAACTATAAAGAACAAGTATCCTCTTCCAAGGATTAATGACTTGTTAGATCATATATGAGGAGCTCAATAATTCTAAATGGTGGATCTTTATTCTGTATATCATCAACTAAAGGTGAAGAAGGAAGATATTCAGAATACTTCTTTCCACACAAGGTATGGGAAATATGAGTTTCTAGTAATTCCATTCGTGCTTTCTAGTTTCTAAGCTATCTTCATCGATTTGATGAATAGAGTCTTTAGACACTACCTTGAAAAAAAATTTGGTAGTGTTTATCGATAATATTATCATCCACTCCAAGACAAAGGAGGAACATGAATAACTTATATGGATTATTTTGGTGATATTAAGGAAGGATAAATTGTATTCCAAGTTCAACAAGTGTGAATTTTGGATGAAATAAGTCACATTCTTGTGACATGTGATCATAAGTGAGAGAATTTCTATAGACCCTTCAAAAAAATAGAAATTGAGGAATTTACTAGACCCACTAGTGTCATTAAAATCTACAGTTTTCTTGGATTATAATGTTTCGACCAATGTTTTTTGATAAATTTCTCATGATTGGCATGCCCTATAAATAATTTAACAAGGAAAGGGGTAAAGTATGTTTGGATGGAATAATGTTAGTAAAGATTCAAGGAGCTAAATAATAGGTTGATCACTACACCTATACTCATATTATCAACAAGTGTTGAAAGTTTTTTGATTTACAATGATGAATCAAAGAGAGGATTGGGTTTTGTACTCATTAAAAATGATAAAGTTATTTCATATGCCTCATGGTAGTTGAAGATACATGAGTAGATATACCTGACACATGATCTGGAGCTAGCAACTTGAATTTTTGCTTGAAAATTTGGTGGCACTACATAAATGGTGAAAAGTGTGACATATATACATATCACAAGATCCTAAAGTACATATTCACATAAAAGAAGATTAAAATTCATCAAAGGAGATGGTTAGATTTAATCAAGGACTACCTCTATTCACTGTCATCCTAGGAAGGAAAACAAGATAGACAATGCTCTTAGTAGAAAAGAATCGACTACTCTCTCCATGATGTAGATTGAGAAATACCCTATATTCATGGATATACAAATAATTCATTGAGAAATAACAATGGTATGGAACACATACTACCTTTACCAAATGATTTCACAACCATATATCCAAGAAAAGATCAAAGTGGCATAAAGGGATGATCTATAGAATCAAAATAATTTGAAAGCAGTTAAGTAATGGAAGCTGCATTAGTTCTATATCGATGATGATGGTGTGATTCAATTTGGAACAAGGCTTTATGTGCCCTCATCGCCCGAGATAAATAAGAATCTACTGGATAATGCACATAGCACAACTTTCTCTATCCATCCTGGAAGTACCAAGATGTATCATGATCTCTGATAAAAATTATGGTGGGAAAAGATAAAGAATGAGAGTGTAGAGTATATCTCAAGGTGCTTGATATATCATCAAGTTAAATAATATAAATATAAGTACAAAGGGATGATGAAACCACTTTTTATACCCATATGAAAATGGAAAAAGTTCAACATGGACTTCATCACTAGTCTCCTGAATACATCAAAAGGAAATAATGCGATTTGTGTTGTGGTGGATTTACTCACCAATACTACCCACTTTATCGTTATTCAGGAAGATTTATTGCTTGACTACCTTTCTAAGATATTTTTTAAGGAAGTTTTTAGGATGCATGGGGTACCACATTTGATCATCTTTGATCATGATACAATGTTCACATCTAAATTCTAGAGGAACCTTTAATATGCTTTGACCACTGAATTGAATTTAAGCACAGCCTATCACCCAAAACTAATAGGCAGTCCAAGAGAACTATTTAGATGGTCAAGGAAATGCTAAGATACTACTTAATGGAATTAAAAGGTTTTTAGGATCAACATCTCCCATTGGTTGAGTTCTCATACAATAATAACTTTCACTTGAGTATTCAAATGGATTCATATGAAGATGTGTATGGAAAATGATGTAGAAATCCAACCTATTGTTATGAAGTTGGTGAACGAAATCTACTTAGACCTGATATTTTGAAAGAGATGACAAAAAAGGTCCAAGCCATCTAGAAATGTATCAAAGCTTCTCAGAGTTAGCAAAAGAGCTATGCAGACAACCGTCAAAGGGACTTGGAGTTTGATGTTGGAGATAAAGTATTCCTTATAATATCTCCATGAAATGGATTCATGAAGTTTAGAAAGAAAGGTAATCTCTTCTCAAGGTACATTGACCCCTTTGATATCCTTGATCACATAGGATAATTGGTCTATCATCTTAAACTTCCACTAAGTATGGCTCGAATTCATGATGTGTTCCATGTATCTCTCTTGAGGAAGTACATACCAAATCCCTCACATGTACTGAACTCAGAGGTGGTACAGATGGAAGAAGATCTATATTATGAGGAGCGATCAGTAAAGATTTTAGAATAGAGAGAAAATGTTATATGAAACAAGAAAACTCACCTTTTCAAAGTGTTGTGGAGGAATCATAAGTATGAAGAAGCAACTTATAAACTAGAGGATGTAATGAAAGAGAATTATCCTCACATATTTTCACCCTAGTTTGTAAAATGAAATTTTGAGGGAAAAATTTCAAAAGGGGGGGATGTAATTTCCAAAACTTTTATCAAAGGAAATTCCCTTCTTATAATTATTTAATATAGTATAAATCATATAAAATCACATAGAACACACAATAAAAAGCAAGAATAAATTAAACAAAAAGTATTTCTAGAAATTAAGGAATCTATACTGATGGAATAGTAACTTGACTATTAAAATAATAATATGATCCTTGGTAATAGTAAAGCCACATTTGAAAGTATAAATAAAATATAGTAATCTTATGTTTGAAAATATGATGTAATCATAATATAAGTAATTTAATATTTTAAAAATTAAGTGTTGGTATTTTTGTAAAACATAAATGTCTATTTACAATATTATAGTTTATAAAATGATTTTAAAAGTAATTTTATTTTCATAAAATATTTTCATATATTAACATTTTTTTTCTTATTATTATAATATAATTTTATGAAACAATAATAAAATTTTAAAAGTGTCACAAAATCAGTTATAATTTTAAAATTGGTATTTTTTGAATAAAAGATGATTTTATTTGAAAAATAAATTTATCATATTTAGAAAAATATTTTCAAAATATGGAGTTCATTTTTAATTTCTAAACATTGAAAATGGTTAGGGTAAATTTTTGGGATTTGTCTAAAATAGTTGATTTTTTTGTGAATAGTGAAATATGATAATTTATGGTATAAGTAAATAAATGATTTTTTTATTCATTATTGAGTAATGGATAATGTAAGTGGGAATTATCTCAAAATCTTATGATCTATTTACTCTATTTATTCATGTGAATAAAAACAACTCATAGTCTTGATGAAAATAGTAAACTAATAAATAAAGAAATCAAAAACCTCCCCTCTCCTCCCCTATAAATACAACCCCTCACCACCTCTTCTATTCACACCTCAAAGCCTTGAAAGTTGTAAAACTTATACAAAAATACTCTCCCCTATCCTATTCCCCACATGAATGAGGTTCTGGTATCAACAAAAGACCAAACCTTGGTTCCTTAAGGAGGTTCACAAAGAATAGAATTCAAGAGGTAAATCATCTTTCTTTTTCTTTTAATTTTTTTTCAATTTATTTTTATTTTCTTATACTATCCTCACCTACTCTATCCAAATATGCATTATAACTCCAATATATTTTATATTCTATAACTATATCATTTTAATGGAATATCCATCATCAATCTTCTTATACTCTCTCCCTTATTCTAAAAATGAAATCATCGTCCGTGATGTGTCAATTTACCAACATCGTGGACGATGTGTTTTCGTTTTCCATTAAATCCATTATGGATGTTCATAAAACACTATAATTGGTGTTACATATTTTAAAATTTATTTTATAACCCTTTTTATGTTATGTAACTCATATATATACATAATATTAAATGATAAAACAAAACTAGTTTGTGATGATCGAAAAAATGCCAAAATAATCTAATTGATTATCACAAACATTTTATATAATGATTCATCCTCACACCATAAAACCAAATTATATATATGATAATTTAATATTTTGGAATATCATTAATAACATATAGTCTTAATTCTAGAAAATTATTCCAATTTTACATGAACTCCCATACTCGAATACCAGTGAACTGATCATGAAGACCAAGAAAATGAACACTCTCAAATAATGGAATTAAACTCTTTAATTAATACAAAAGGCCATAAATGAACTTAATAAAATTATAATAAATAAAATACTTGTATAAGTGGTTTTGGATATATTAATTAATCAATATAATTTTATTATACTAGATATTATGGTGAAGGAAGCTTTCAGACATAAGTAAGGGGATTTCTCGAACCCAATTTTATTTCTTTGGGTTATTCCACTTTCATGCCAAATTTTCAGTATGGATATACTTCAAATAAAAATTCATTGTTCTTACCTTTTCCTTTCTAGGATATTCATTTTTTTAATCTAATTTTATGAAAAATATAATGATTTTTCCAAAAGAATTATTCTTAAAAAAAACATTTTGACTCCTATTGATTTATTTCTTCTTCATTCAAGATTGATTATTTTTATATCAAGTATGTTATTACCTTATTATTTTTGGAACCCCAAAGTTTTTTCATGAATATTTTCTTTGTTAAATTAAACACATTCGTTTCTATGGGTTAATTTATATCTAATATTGATATGCGATCTATGTGGCATGCATGGATATGTAAATGTTATGATGTGATAGATGCACCCAGAATTATATAGAGCTCCAATGCATTAGATAATGTGATGTATCTCATGTGATAATGTGAAATATGTGTGAAAATAATTATATATTATCTCACAATGATTATTTTATGATGATTCACTTATGTTATGCATGGACATGATGCTAGAGTTGTTTATAACTATGTGTGGTATTTGACCACTAAGACATGATATTTCATTTTTATGCATTGCCACATTCCATGACTCTACATAATTATTCCTATCATGATTATTACGATGATCATATGCTTATGATATGAAGATTATTATTATTCTCACCCATGTTATATTGATTCTTATTCTTATCTATCCTATTACTGGGCTTTTAGCTCACCACTTTCTTCATGTATATCCTCAGGTGATTTCATGTACTAAGGAGAAATCAAGGGCCACTAAGAAAATAGAGAAGATGGAATTAAATAATTTTTAACTTTTATTATTTAAATGTTATGTATGATCCTTATTTTTCTAATACACTTAACCTATGGATCCTGGTTTTGTATCACTATTATGTTATTTATCTTTAAAATTATGTAATAGCCATGTAAGAAAAAGTATGGTCACTATAACGAATATCAAAATATTTGAAGTAACGATCCTTTGGAAAAGAATTTATTAGAAATAATTGTAAATATAAAGAAATTAAATTAGAAATTAAATTTTATACTATCATATAAAAAATAATTCAACTCAGAAGAATGGGTTTCAATAATAACCATTATAACTCAAAGAAAAGAAAATAAGTTGTGAAAAAACCCTTACCTTGTTTCGCTGCTTAATTTATCACAATTTATCCTCCAGTAAAACAAATACAGATAAATTAATAAAATATTTTAGAACCTTAATCATAAATATATAACTTTTATAATACTTATTATAATTCATTGTCATTATTACATTAATTATTTATAGTTTATTATGACCGTTGGGTGTTAATAACTTTAACTATTTTTTTACATGTTTAATAGTTTTGATATTAGTACTAATAATTTGACACCAAGTTCATTATTGATATATAATTTATGAATATGTAATATATAACATATATTTATTTAAAATATTCTTATTTCATTCCATATATATTTTGGTTATGTTCTATGTAAATTGAATTGATAACGTCTTATATCAATAATTTTAGCGAACGAAAATGTTACTTTAATAATAAGTTAAATACTTAATATAATATTTCAAAAACAATATAATAATCATGATTTTATTAATAGATTATAATAATATTGTTTTTCATCTTCCCATTTACATCTATAATCTAATTTTAAAATATTTTTCATGTAGGTGTTTAAACTGACCCAAACATGAACTTGCTTTAACTCTATTGGAAAGTATTTAGGGGGTATTTCTTTTGATGTAATATAATTATAAAAAATAAATAATGATATTATATTTTTATTATGGTGAACCATATTTTAATATGTTTAGATAATTTATAAAAATCTAAATGGAAAAAAATGTTTCATCATGGAGGCGGTAATCCACACATACGCCTAATTAGTGTTCTCAATTCTCAATGCATGAGATGGAGTGTGTAACAAACTAGATCAACTAAAAATAACATGTCAAATGATATGGATTTACATAAGGCCTCAAGTGAACCTACCTATACACCAGAGGCTACTGAATAGTAATGAGGGTCAACAAGATACTGTAGGGAGACTATACCCTCTAGTTAGAGTGAAATAACAGTGGAAATGACCAACACATCCATAAGGATAAACATCAAAGTATGCATAATGAATAAACTAAAACAATTAATGATATAATAAAAGGAATTTAGTATATATAAATATATAATCAAATCATGAAAAATATACAACCTAAGATCACCCACTAGTCTAACCACATATATAAAATAAACGGAATGAAAATAAATATGACAAGCTCTACTGCCAACACAGAGCTAGACCACATAATCAGTCTCCATGACACTTGAGCTTCACTAGACTAATATTAAGACTTTACATGAGTGGTTACACTCGATCAAGAAACACTAATACTTTACCCCATTTACTGTGAAACCTATGCTCCAACCTGAAAGTAGACATCAGGTCTGTATGCACACCGAGGTTCATGTACATGGGGTGAGAACTAAATCTTTGCAGTTCACCCCAAATAGTGAACCTAAAATCTGCTATCATAATAAGGGAATTAACACATTATATTCCCATCCTATCTAAAACTAATAATAGTTGGAATAAAAAGAATGACTACATCAAAAATGGAGAAAAAAAAGGAAAATAGCCAACTGTGGGTTCTAGCCTGACACCTAAGGTAAATCTACTTGCTCTGGACCATGCTAGAGGATCTACAAAATGAATTAGGCACTAGTTATAAACCCAATAATAGATGATATCCATATAGCAAGCCATAAGTTCACAACATCCATGGGGCTGAGAGCTCTATAGAATCCATGGTGGAAAAAACTCACTCTATAAGTGACTCAACACCTCATGATCCATAAACCACTCTATCCAGGGTAAAACTCGACTAGAGGGGGGGTTTCCCTCATCTAGATCATCCATTATCTCCATAGAAACATCTAAAAACATCTAGAAAATAGAGTATAGAACCATATAAAATTTCAAGGCTAACACCTGATCCAAGATATCCCAAGGGTCTTCTCCTCAAACCAAAGTCTTGAGTAGAAACTGCCTCAAACAACACAACCAAGGCTAACTGAACATGGGTTTGACTGACTCTTAAACCCACCATACAAAAAAATGAAATAGAAGTACCGGTTAACTCTTTTGGAAAAGGACCAAGGCATCACTTGGATCTCCAGATCTTCGTATCCAATAAACAGCCACCATGAGCTCTCAACAACCCACCTCAAGGCCAAACCAAAACTCAGGGCTCCCACAGACTCTGAGATCACAGAACAAAGAAACATTTAACTAAGGACCCCCTACTACACCCAATATCACAAGACACTCACATATATAGATATTAAAATGGCCCAAAGGACACAAAAAGAGAAGGACACTCTATGAGGGGTTTATCTAGATCATCCAAAATCACATGTCATGTCTAGTGTAAAAACATCCCAAATGGTACTCAGTGACCTCCAAATAATCCTCAATAAATAATACACCCAAAGGGAAATAAAAAAGCATAACACATATATAAATTCATTATAAATGGTCCTCATGACTACCTCAAATGAAGGAGACCCTACATAAGGGATCTATGATACAAACCAAACCTATAAGAAAATCCCATGAAAGAAAACCTCAATCGATCTCCCTAGAAAGAAACCCATCCTTGGGTACCAACTCACACACAAAGGAATCCAAAGAAACAATATGACACATGGGAATCCTCAATAGATGATCATGGAAACCAATTATCATTTGATCAATAACTAGCCCACTAAGGTATCCTCAAGATTCCTTCAAACTCATCTCAACATTACAATGGAACTTGACCATAACCACCACCCCACGGAATCAACCCAGCCCAAAGGCTCCAATAGTTCTATTCTCCACAAACCTAATATCTAAACCTCAACTTCTCTAACCTTGAGTTAAAAATACCAAAACATAGAGATAAATCGAGATCTCATCATAGATACCACTCGATCTCACCTTCTTGTTTTTGTCTGAAATAACCTCAACACCAGCTTGGCATACACAAGTCATGCCAACTAAAAATATCACAACCCAACCCCCAGTGTGATTTTGAATCTAAACCTCAAAGAAATCCTCTTAAAAACACTCACCCATTTAAAACATAATTCATATGACCTATAAATGCTAAAAGGATTCCACCATTGTGATCTTCATGGGGAAACACTCATAATGGGCTACTCATAAGTCTAATTTTGACTCCATGGAGAAAAACAGGAACAACATGCTAATGCAGAAAAATGTACACAACATGTACTTCGAGTACATTGTGTGTAACCTAAAAATTCATCCCTGAACATGTCCCTAAATCCACTTAGTGTGTAATTTTACAAAGTACATGGAATTTGGTACATATACACCACATATACCCATTGATGGGTACTAACCTCTGTACCTCAGCACCCACTCGGTGTGTACCCCTCCCGAGTACACAACATGTTCCCCTGGTACATGATGTGTACTCCCAAAAGTGGTACCTGATTGTGTACCACACATGACATGGCCATGTGTTTCACCTAGGCATGTACTCCTACACAACATGAATCCCACACGAGGTCTGGTTGTGTACCCTTCATGGCCATTTATACTTTAAAACATTATTAGTTATAAAAATTGTTTAGTAATTTTTTATTCATTATTATATCATGATAAAGTCAAAATCTCTATAATATTAATAAAAAAATTATTTTTTTATTATTCACCTAAGAATAAATTATTTTAGAAAAAACCCAAAAAATCACGATAAGATAATTTTGAAATGTTGAATAAAAAATGGAGTTCCTTTTATCAAATTAAATTTCTAATGGTGATTGAAACAAATTTTAATATAAGATCACATAATGGGAAATGCATTTTTAAGCATAAATAAGTTATTATATTAATATATATCCTTTATTTTATCTCACTTTAAATGAAAATATAAAATATAAAATATATTAATAATTATATATTTATATCATTCTAATTTATTCTTACATAACCCCTCAAAATCTCTCCATAATACCTAAACATAACATAAGATCTGGTGGAAGTCATGAGTGATAATCCCACTATCATGGATCTCATAAAAATCTACACAATCTTGAACTTCTCTCTCGTATGATTTCTCCCATATAATAATTGTTAGAGTTTGGATTGAGATTGGTTTGGGGAAGAAACTAGCAAAGCTGTCTCATTTTTGGTCTTAGAAAAATTGGATTCATAAATAATACTTATACTATTGGATTCCATTTCATTTAGATTTCATTACGTGGTTACTTCTATTTATATCTGCTTACAAAACGACTATGTTATAACAGCCATATTTAATTTTTTTTAATAAAATGTTTCATGATTTGGTTTTAGTTCAGTTTTTTGTGCATCACATGCTATCAAACACATTATATTTAAGGTAAAGTATATAATTTTAAATCTATCAGTGTTATATTCTCCCCCCTAAATAAATTACATCCTCCTAATTTTAATTATCACTTACTAATATAGTTATTAAAGGATATCTAAAAGATAGACAAAAAGCAATATATAATTTCAAATGTGGTGTCTACCTTAATATATTAGGTACAACTGGGAAACACAAATTTTATCCTCATCATGTTAACAGATTTATTTATCTTCATTTAGTTATTTGTTACTCTATTCCCTCCTTTTCCATGAAGAAGCATATTCTAGCACCTTTGAGACATTACCTTGAGTGTTTCTTCTCACATTTTTAATGTGTATGAAATTTAATTTTCTTTCCTTAATCATATTTGTATCTTCTTCAAGCACATAGATACTTTTATTCTTATACCTAACTTGTTTTATCTAAGTGGGGACTGTATCATGGCTTCTACAGCAAAGTTCATGGCACACATTTTTTGAAGTTAATAACTACACATGATCTTGATTATACTTTTGGTTTGGGTTTTATATGATTTTAATTAATTACATGAAAAGAGTTTTATGTGTCTTATACATATGATTAATATGGATATGTGTTGAATATTATAATTAGATTTTAAGTACATATGTATAATAAAAATTACTAGTTGTATAAGAGTTATACATTAACATGACTGAAACATGTTAATCTAGATAAAGTAATTAGATGTATAAATTAAATCATTAGAATCATGTATAAATATATGGAGTATACAAAGGTGTATATATGAAGTGGTGATATCTTTAAAATCCCCTCAAGAAAATAAGTGTTAGAATCCTTCCATATTAAACACTCATTAAGACATCAATCATCTAATATGGCTAACCCTAAAATTTTGGTTCCCATGGATTATCTTGTTTAAGGAATGTAGGATATATATAACCCTAAAATTTAGGTAATTATATTCAATTATAATCTTTGGGATTCACATGGATGGTTAAACATAAATTTTAAGTACCAAGATAAATGGAAACAATATGAGTTATTGGATAAATTTTTGTTATTTATTGTCTATCTAACTATCTAACTATTATATATGATATAATTGATATAATTATCTACCAAAATATTTATATTTTTTTAGATAAAGACTAAAATGAGATTAAATTCTAGTGAAATATTGATCTTATCCCAATAATATATATGATGTAAGGGATAATCATGTTAGTGGTAGTATATTCAATAAAATTCCTTATTGGGTACTTTTATAACACATAATACTCACATAATAAATATTTTCTATTATATATTAGAATTAAATTAAACACAATATTCATATGACTGAGATAAATTCTAGGTTAGTTTTATAACCTTATAGATTGGTATTGTAGCTTGGGAAGTATTTATTAAAAAATATAAGAATCCTGAATATAATTAATTAAATATCATATGAATAATTTCTACTAATTACGGGTCATGGTAATCAGGTTCTAGTTTTATAATACATTTGAGTGGATGTACATGCCCTCAAAAATAGAAGAAAATTTTATAAGGGAGAAGTACATATACACATTAGAAATGGTGAAAGGGTAATTTTATTAGAGGTAGGCATGTGTGATTTATATCTCCAAATCCTTTTCTCATTTTCTAAATAAACCACTTTTTAGATTAGTGGGAACCTCACAACCACAATTCCTTCAAAAGACAGAATCCAACCCAATGAAACCAGATGACCAGATGAGAATTTATTTTTTTCTTTTATTTAAAAGAAATGATTTTTTTCATTATTAAGAACAAAAAATATTCTATATACATTAATGAAATATTTTTTAACATTGGGAATGTGGTTAATGGTTTATATTCTACATAGATAGATAATATAGTTTATAATAATCAAAATAATATGGTCAAAGTTGATAATTCAAAAACCACTTTTCTTTAGAATTGGAAGGTTATATATATAAATGAGAAATGCATCCAAAAAATTTATACGTATGGTTTATTAGAATAATTTTATTATAAATCATTTGATATATATGAATTATGATTATTAGAAAAAATGAACAAATATATTTTTTAATGTAAAGGGAGAAAGATCTAATGAGTTATTGGGATATATATAAAATAATGTATGTTGTTCAATGATTTCACAAGATAGTAGTAGTTATTGTTACTTTATAACTTTTACTAACGATTTTGGTTGATATGATTATGTGTTTATTATAAAACATGAGTTTAAAAACTTTTAAATATTAAATGTATTAGAAAATAAATTACATAATCAATTTAGAAAAAATATTAAGATACTTTAATCAAATTGAGGTGGTGAATAATGAATTCAAGAGCTTATTGACTATCTGGTGGATGGTGAAATTGTTTACAACACAATTAATTTGGTACTCTATAGTAGAATGGTGATCTTTAAATGTATTTTATTTTACTTATTACTAATGAAATATCCTAAGAAAAATACAAATTTAATAAGAAGGGGTTGAATCAGTGAATCCTTTTCTTATTTTCATATTACACCTATAAAAAACCTTAATCACTTGTTAGATTGAATGAATAAAATAATTTCAAAATTTTTAAAACAATTCAACCAACATAAATACAAAGGAAACCACAAATTTGAAAGGTTTTCTACTCAAAATTAATGGAAACATCCTTAGCATGATCTAGTAAAGACTATTATCACATGATCCACTAGTTTCAACACGTTAGATAAAATGAGAAAGTTTAATCCTTTTAAACATGATACACAATGTGTCTTCCAAATTTTTTTAATGTTATATTATACAAAAATGATAAAATAATATAAAATATAAACAAAAACTAAAGTATTAAAATATAATATAATTGCATCAAGTTTTTTTTGTACTTATTCCTCTTTGATTACCACACTTAAAAGGAATATTATTTGATATATTGAGTGACTTACTTATTATTTATACTATACTCTATATATTCTCTATCCATTATATTTTCTTACTTCTTCTCTCCCTACCATATTCCTCATTTTACAAAGTATCCAACCTTACACTTTCAATGAAATTTTAAATTTCAAATTTAAAATCAAAGGAATAAATTCATTCAACTTCCCCCATTTTATTTTTATCCATTAGATCACTTAAGATGTCTTAGTCTCACTTGATGTACTTTAGGGATTTCAGAGGTTGTGTCACGAACCAAATCGGGTCACCATCCAACTGGTGCCTGAATCGGCCCACAACAAGGCCCGAAGAGAATTCTTGATCCCCACAGGCTGGCACAAGTTCCCGGGTATCAAAATAAAACTTGGGAACGATTTACCCAAATAAAAAAATGTAAATAAATCAACCAAAAATATAAAATAGAACAAAGCTTAAAGTTACAACCAAATGTGCCTTTAACCAAAAACCAAAGTTTGAGTTGCATGTTTAAACTGAAAACCAAAAAAAATCTACCATTTGGTAGGGTGACCAAAAAAAAATAAAAAAAACCCCACCTGGTGAGAGGACACCACCCTCAATCCATCTCCAAAATGTTGCACCAATTAGTCCACTAACAACCTAAACCACCACTTCCAAATTCCTTGCCTTTACCTGTATCTGACATAGCCAAATCGGGTGTGATAAATATCCCAATCGTATGACACCAAAGAAAAGTATTCCACAAATAAATATTGAATAATAATATAGTTTTAGGTTTAAACAAGGAACGTAAATAAATTGTTTAATAATTTTAATGAAAACAGTTTGAAGAAATGTAACTTAAAATGGAAAATGGTTTTTACAAATAAGAACATTTTTACTTTCATTTCACCAAAAACGTCACACCATATTCCAATAGTGAGTGTAATGTAATCTTGTAACACCAAAACTGGGAGAGGCCCTATAGTTACTAGCATAGAGTGGGACCTTATAACATCGTGTCTTAGTGAACAAATGAATAGGAACCACAACAACATATTCTCTAATGCATGAGCCACTAGTAGGGAAACACATTCATAACCTAGTGGTCTCCAATCATCATCCAAAATTTATTTAGTGTTGTAATCATCAAACTAGCTAAGTGAAACTAGGCCAAAGCCACTCTCGTATCACTAGCACACTAGATCTAGTCCGCCCAACTAGTACCCAGGCTTCCTAGTTGTGCTAAAAAGTTCCAAGTTCACATTGAATTTCAAGTTCAACAAGGAAGAAAATAAGGGTGTGATCACAACCCAACACTGAACTTTCACACATGAAAAAAAATCCATTTTTAAATATTTTGCACAACAAAAATATTGCAAAACTCAATCTACTTCACTTATATAGTAAAAAAATAGCTGCACAGTTTTAAAGACCATATATACAATCAATAGAACCCTAGAAAAATTCATTTAAAAGTTCTCTAAAAAAAATCGCATGACTCAAGATGCTAAAACCCACTTAAAACCTCTTTTATAACAAAATTCATACTGAGGCCACATAAAAACACAACTCACATATCTTGAACATTCTAACATACTAACTACATAATTTAACAAACACGAAAAATTCATAAACATGATACCAGCAGAAAAAAGACACATAAAATTACAAATAAGAAAAACAATTGTGCACATTAAAAAAATTAATAAATATAATAAATAAATTAAACAAGAAACTTAATTAATAAAACTATCCTTACATGTAGAACCACCTACCTTGGTGTAACAAGCTTCATGAAACAATTCACAACTTCCCCCTCACACCACACGCACCGCAAGAAGACCAAAGAGGCACCCTAAAACAAGGTATCACACAATTGAATTAAAATTAAACAAAAAATAATATAAACCCTAACTGAAACACCACCAAAATGAAAGGATGAAAAACTAGGGTACTTTTCACCTACGACGAGGAGTCTGAGAGGCTGGATAGAGCTTGCTTGGTGCCAGAAAGAAAAAGGGGGAGGCCTACGGTCATTTGGCCGAACAAAGGGAGGTGTGTGTGGGTCTTCGGATGAACCAAGCAGTGGGGTGCGACCGCTAGACAGAAGAGGGGATGTCGCAGCTGGGAGGAGGTGAGGCCAAGGGAGAGTCGCGGTTGGGAGGCTGTGTGGGGAAAGGATTCGGTGCAAGGCTGGTCCGACGAGATTGGAGAATGAGAATGGGGGTCGCGACTCAGTGTGAGGCAGTATGGATGGATAAGGTCGCATCTAGGTGTGGGGAAAAAAGGGGGCAGGGTTCGTGGCAGGTTTCAAGAAGAGTAAGTTTCTAGGGGTTGTGCGGACTAGAGGAGAAATTAAATTTCAGTGAATAGTGCTGCGATGGGGAGAGAGATTGTGAGGGAGAGAATAGATAAAATAAAAAAAATAAATAGAAAATAAAGGATAAAAAAGGGGGAAAAGAAAATAAAAAAATGGAATAAGAACCTAAATAAACCTAAACCAGTCTAAAAAAGATAAATAAAATTGAAAATATATATATTAATAAGGGAAACAACAACAACAACAACAACAACAATAATAATAATAGTGAAAATTATAATTATAATTATACTAATTTTATTTTTATTAGGTCAGTTAACTATCTATGCATCGGTAAGGCTTCACATTAAACTAGTGAATCCACACGACTTCTCCCATGCCCTGCCCGCGCGCCAAGCAAAGCCAAGTTGATTCTTATTTATCAGTGAAAAAATGAAAAACTCATATCAGCTCGGCCTGTATTTAAACCAAAAAAAATATTAAAAAGGTAGATAAAATTATGAGATAAAAACTAAAATTAAAAAAATACTGTAACGCGAAGTCTGGGTATGACAAATCTACCCACAATGAAAACTTTATGCCCTTGAAAAGCCAATTCGTAGCCTGGTCAGAGAATAGAAATGGGTACTCCTACTCAACCTATGACTTCTACTTCCAAATATCATGCTCGTCATTCCCATGCTACCAAATAATGTGAACTAAGGGAATAGACTTCCCACAAAGCACCTTCTCTTGAGAATCCACTATCTGCACTTGTCACTCAAACACTGATAAGTCGGGCTCTATCTCAAACTCCTCCCAATTCAACACATGTGACGGATTAGGATTATAATTTTTTAGTTGGGAGACATGAGATATGTCATGAATCAACATCAACTAAGAAGGAAAATCTATTCGGTAAGCCACCATTCCAATCCGCTCAGTAATCTCGAAAGTCCCAACATACCTTGACGTCAGATTTCCCTGCTTTCCCAAGTGGCGGTTATGTAGAGACCCAAATCTTGACGTACATGGAAATTACATTACTTTTGCAGAATACTTAATACATGAAAAAAAATACGCCCAAAGATCGTATTAGTTTAGTGTCTTTGGAAACTCGAAACGTAATCTTCTAATCATGGTGAAAGATCTTCAACATCTCCCATAAAGATCTTCCCCTTTTGGTTTTCTTACCTAAAATCTTTTTTTATATCCTGGGGAAAAGAAAACATATAAAGGGTGAGCTCAAATTCTCAGTAAGGGTAAGCATGAAGAAAATAAAACAAGCCATATACATTTTAACTTAAAAACATGAACAAAATCTTGAGCAATGACATAAAACATGGCAGTACGTAAGGCATAGATCATAAAGAAACATTAATCATGATAAAATAGCATTGGAATAAAACATGTAATTGTGGAAAACCATTAATCACATGATATGATTTCTATAGTAGCCAAGGCATTGCTGCCAAGACCATATTAGTGGACAAAGTCCCTTTCTGAATCGAGTTCACTCCTCGTTCCAGTCCTGTATTACTGAACCAGATTAACTTAACGTTCCAGCCATGTCTATCTCATGAGATATAAATCTTTACCCAATGCATTGGAGGGATATATAGGTCCCACCCATCTCATAATGAAATCATTCTTTCATGTTCCACAAAATCATAAATCATACATCATAACATAACCCATGTAATAGAATGGGATTCTTAAACATCAGCCCATCATAACACAATCCATATAAAAAAATGGATATCATTTAATCATAAGAAGAATCAAACCATGTAAATAATGGAGACATTATACTTGAAACATAAACATATTAAATAATGTCATTTTATATGGAAAATAGTTTTGATAAAACACTTGAGATGAATTCTTGAGGAAAATATCCTTTCTTCTTCAAAATCATTTTCTGTTCACAAAATTCTATGAAATTTTTAAAAAAATGGTTTAGTTGAAAATAATCATGAAATCTTATATAGGAAGCTTTATGAAAATGAGGCATTATGAAACCGTAAAAATCTGTTCACACCGTATAAGTTAAAAATAACATTCTCCTTGTACTTTTGTCAGAAAAGTAAAAAAGTTCCTCGTGTGGTAAACAAAAGTAAGATTCCTTTCATAACATGTGGTAAAATTTTAAAAATGGGTAAAAAGTCCATTAAACATACATGAAAACATTTTTAGAAAACAGGGACATGGATGATAACAAAAACCCCAGTAAATACTTACAAATAAACAATCTCGGATAAAAATGAGATTGGAAAAGTTATCCCTTACCTTAGGTATGATATGCTTCGTACGTATCTGAACCTCCTGTATAATGATTTAAATAATGTCATTGAATTTTTATAGAATCATATTCATTGTTATGATATCATATATGGTTCACTTATGACTTTATATTACCCGTTCTTTTGTAAGTTCCATGTTAAAGCAGCGTTTTGGGTAAAATCGTTTTATTTATCGTACGTGTTTGGACTTGTTGTTATTGATATTATTATTACTTATATCTTGATTTACTTACTTATATAATGTAAATCATGATTTATATATCATATATATATATTCAGTATATATATATATATAATAGATATATAAATGAAATGAAATACACCGTTCATGGAGACGGTAGACCGTACGTATGCATGAACGCTGTTTTCGTTTCCTTATTGAATTAAATGGATTTAAGTAAATGAAACATATATGTACATATATCCAGTATCATTATTATGTAATATCTTTCATGATTATTTATTATATATACTTTATAATCATACTTTAATGGTTAATCATGGAAAATAAATCTCATCGCGTTCGTGGAGACGGTAGTCCATACGTACGCATGAGCGATGATGTCATTCCCATGATCATGGAATTGTATTGAAGTGTATGTATAATATTTCAGAATCAATATCACTTTACAATAATCATATTTATTTATTTATTTACACCATTATACCCATCCAAGTAAGGTGGTGGTGGAAAACAGATTACACCACGGCGTGGAGACGGTATTCCGTACGTACGCACGCGCGGTGATTTCGTTTTCCGTAGGATGGATAGAAGGTGAAATAGGGTTGTTTAATATTTATAATAAAATATCAGTATATAATTAATTACTGATGTTATTACTTTATAATGAGACAACTAAATAAGAAGAAATAGAAGAAGAAAGAAACTTGAGAGAATCGGAAGAAGAGATTACCTCTTCTTCGACGCACCTCCTTTAATCTTCCTCTTAAGGAAGTAGAGTTGGTCTTTTGAGAAGACCAGAACCTCCAGAATGTTTCTAAGGAAGTGGAGAAGAGAAATGGGCAGGGGTTGAACGAGATTAAAGGCTCAAAATTGTGTGAAGAGAAGAGGGAAGGGGTGCCCTTTTATAAGGGAGAAGATGGTCACCTTTAGAGAAACTTAAAATATTATTTTATAATAAAGTCATATTCGGTTTATAATAGCTCTAAATTGATTTATTTCAAATATAAAGTTGGGATGGGTCGAAATCCTCTTAACCAATAGGTTCTAGACAAGTTTAGGTTACTATTTTAACCTTATCTTTTAAATTTAACTCTAAGTTAAATAATTTATCTTTTACCATGTCTTCTTGTTTTCTTACACTATATGGTTAATAAACTTACTATAACAAGACAAACGAACCCCAAGTGGTTAATTATTAAAATATATAACCTTATATAAGTCATTTGTTCGGACCTTAGATTTTTAGAAATATTATAACAATTAATAATGTAATATTTGTTTTAAAAACTATTTTATGTCAATTTTGACACTATTTGGTAATTGATTTTTGTGAAAATAATATCAGCATGATTAGTTCAAAAAAAGTTAATTAAATAAATAATAACATGTCATATTAACCTATAAAATTATTGGAATTCATAAAAAGTCTCAAATTACTTTTATTTTGGTACTTATAACATCAATTATGTTAATATTTCATTAATAAGGTAATTACTGCATCATCATTGTGTCATATATAAATTAAATTATTTAATGTCTAAATTTTTTAAATAAAATACCATTATGTTGGAAATATTTTTATCTTTCTAATGAATATTTATAGTTGAATTTATCTTATGTATAACCCTATATTAAAAATGTTTTAGTTATTAAACTTTGATTTTAACTATTTTAACTCTTTTTATAAATAAAATAATAATAAATGTCCTAATCTAATCCAAGTGGACCTAAATGATAATATTATATTCATAAGGTTGTTTTTGGTCGAATTATACTTATCCAATATAATTAGGACATGTGTTAGGGTAAAAATAATATCATTTTTACCTTTAATTACCCTATTTACTTTTAACCGTGGTAAATAAAAGTAAAAAAGTTACTATTCACCAAAAATTATTTTTATCTTATTGAACCACATTTTACTCCTTGATATTAACCGTGTCTCTCGAATTATTGAAATTCCACTCACAGAAGCGGTAAAATTAAGTTTTATGTAAAATTTCAAATTCTCCTAGGAGGTGGGTAAAAGACGGTGAAAAGTTCAATAAAATGTTTATATATCTAAAATTATTATAAAATGAATTCAATGAATTACATTGAACTTATATAGGTATTATGTATCAATTTTGACCTAAAATAAATTTAAATAAAATAAATAATTATTTAAATAAAAAGTCGGTTTTTAAATAGTAACCTAGTGTTTTCACTATTCATCAAAATTTGAAAGTTTTCAGAAAAATACCAAAAATTTACCCTAAGATAATTTAGATATTCCGAATCTAAAAATGAAGTCCATTTTTAAAGATAAAATTTATAAAATTTCAAAAAGTGGGTATTAATATTCATAACGACTGGTTCATAATAATATTATAATAATATCTTGTTTAGTGAAACTCGGTATTGCGTACTACACACGCTATCGAGGAAGGTCTTGATTGCGTGTAATGCTAGCCAATTCAAGGCTGCATGTATTGAAAGCTCCGTTTGATGTTGCGTATAACATAATCAAAACTTATTTCGTTTATACATTAAACAAAATCTATACTTAATGTTTCATAGAATAATTTCCACAAAACGAACTTGAAATTGTGTGTAACACGAGTCATGAATAGTGTTGTGTATACTGCAAGCTAATACGGTGTTGCGTATAGTACATGCTAATCTTGGTATAGAGTATAATAGAAGACATCAAAGAAATTAAAAATAATATATCTTATAAAATCCTGTGGTGTTACAGGTGACCCAAGTGAGGGGCCACTTTCAAGAACATCTAATCACCCACTAAAAACTCAAGATCCTAACTCCTATGACCAGTATAAGATTTGTGGCGACTCTGAGCTGTCAATAACCACTATCTGGTCAACTTGACTTTCTCAAATGTCTCCTGCACGATGCTCAGTCCCAAAAGTGAGGTCTCACCTACCTCATCCCAACATAAAGGATATCGACAAGGCCGACCATAGATCGCCTCAAAGGGTGCCATCCTAATAGAGGATTGGAAACTATTATTATAAGAAAACCTAACCAATCCCAAATGGTTATCCCATGAACCTCTAAAATCCAACACACATGCGCGGAGCATGTCCTCTAGAATCTAATTTTTCCACTCCGTCTGGCCATCTGTATGAGGATGGCATTCCGTGCTCATCTTAATCTGTGACCCCAAAGCCTTCTGGAGGCCTTCCCAAAACTAAGAGGTAAAGAGGGGGTCCCTGTCATAAATGACCGTTGATGGCACACCATGAAGTATGACCACCTCCTAAACATACAAACGACCCATCTCATCCACCTTTTTTGTATCTCCAATTAGGATAAAGTGAACTGACTTGGTCAAACAGTCCATCACTACCCAAATATCATTCCTTCCCTGAGGTGTATGAGGAAATCCAACGATGAATTCCATGGTGACCTCGACCCACTTCCAGGTAGGAATGGGTAAGGGATGAAGCAATCCAGATGGTCTTTGATTCTATGCTTTCACCTACTGGCATGTGTAGCATCTCGACACAAAGTCCTCTTTGTCTCATCTCATACCTGACCACTAGAACTATATATAAATATCATAATACATCTTGGTAGTACTAGGATGGATAGACCACTAAGACTGGTGGATATCATGCATTACCACCTTCTACAGGGATAACATCACCACTACACGGCCCTTGAAGCACAAAATCCCCTCAGGAGACAAATACCACTCTGAAGAAGTCTCCCCACCATAAAGAAATTGCATAGACCACTGAAATAGCTCATCATCGGGCTGCTCTCACTGAATCAATTCCATAAGGCAGAAGTCAAATGAATACTAGCCAATAATGAACCTCCGTTGTGCTCTTTGGTCTCCAAGTGCATCTAGGCAAAGAGCCCCATAAAAGTCCACTCATCGCTGGACTTCTTCAACTCCTACACTAGTAACTTCTTTACTAGATCATTAGCCACTACATTACCCTTTTCTAGGGTATAGACAATATCAAATTTAAATCCTTGTAGATACTTGATCCAAAAGCGCTGACTCAAATTGAGATCTTTCTGAGAGAAGATATAGGGTAGGCTCTTATGATTATAATAGACCACAAATTTCTCCCTAAATAGGTAGTAGTGCCAAGTCTTCAGGGCATGCATCACCACTGCCAACTCTTAGTCATGAATTGGGTAATTCTTCTCATGTGTCCAGAGTTGACGAGAACCATAAGCCACCGTATGATTATATTGCATGAGTACACACCCAAGGCTCGTACCTGAAGCATCACAATAAACCACATATCCCTTCCCAAACTCTGATAAGATCAACATAGGTGTGGTGGTCAACCACCTCTTCAAATCCTCAAAGGATTCCTAGCATTGTGGGAACCATTCAAACTTCACCCCTTTCCGGGTGAGTGTGGTCATGGAGGAGGCAAGCCATGAGAAATTTCAAACAAAATTCCTATAATAACCTTCCAGGCCAAGGAAACTCCCAATCTCAAACACATTCCTCAGTTGTTCCAATGACATCACTACACTGACTTTCTCAGGATCTACTAAAAATCCTTGTTCTGAGATGACATGCCCCTGAAATTTCACTTCCTTGATCCAGAATGTGCACTTTGAAAGTTTGACATACAAGCGGTGATCCTGGAAGATTCCCAAAATGATTCGTAGGTGATGCCCATGTTCCTCCTAAGATCCATAATAAACCAGGATGTATTCCACAAATACCACAACAAAGGAGTCGAGATATTGGTGGAACACCCTATTCATGAGTGCCATGAAAACCTCTGGATCATTTTTCAATCCAAAAGGCATGACCAGATACTCGATTTGACCATACCTTCTCTAGAAATCTGTCTTCGGAATGTCTGCTTCTCTCACCCTACGTTGGTGGTAACCCGATCACAAGTCAATTTTGGAGAACCCCTTTTCCCCCTTCATCTGGTCAAAAAAATCAACAATCTGGGGACAAGGTTATTTTTTCTTGATGGTTACCATATTCAATTTCTAGTAATCAATTCACAACTAGAGGGTTCCATCAGCCTTATTCGCAAATAAAACTGGTGCAGCCCAAGGAGAGATGCTCGGGAAAATGAATACTTTGGATTAAAAATTGTTCAACTGTATCTTTAATTCCATTAACTCAGTGGGGTCCATGCGATATGGGGGAAGAGATATAGGTTGTGTTCGCGATGACAACTCAATCAAGAACTCCATATCCTGCTCTAGGGGTAATCCTGAAAAATAATCTAGGAATACCTCTGGAAACTCATCCACTATAGGAGGTAATACATTCTGAGAAGCGCCACTATCATCCTTCATTGCAAGAAATGATAACTGATAAGAAAGATTCCCCAAATCTAGAAGTGGAGGTCCTATGCGACCTGACTGAGGAACTCATTCACCAAGAAATACTTGGGGGCTCCCATAATGTTCCATAAAATTAACTCATTGCTGATAACAGTCAATATGCACTTGGAAGCGCACCAGCCAATCCATGCTGAGGATCACATCAAATAGTTCCATGTCTAGGACCAAGAAATCACACTCCATCTCGACTCCTGACATATAGAGCGCACACAACGGACACCTAAGGCCTTGCTCCCTCTTTTTCCCTAATGGTGTTACCAACTCCATGAAAAAAGATAACAATTCCGTTGGTAGGTTCAGCGGGTTCATAATACTGGCAGATATAAAGGAATCTAAAGCACCGATATCAAATAAAACTGAAGCTATAGAGGTTTCAATTAGAATGATACCTTGGATAGTCAATGGTCATATATCATATCTGGTTGGTGCATAATCCATAGTATGCAGATGTCTGGTCCCTGCCCGAGAACGACCGCTTCCCTGAGGCTCTACGCTGATCTGGATCTACCCCAAAGATGATCTGATCCTGCCACCAAGACCAGTAAATCGAGATCCCATCATCCTGGTCAGCTCTGACTGAACAGGTACTCCTATGGAATCCACAAATCCAATCCCACCCTGGTAAGGGCGGTTCAACCTGTAAAAGCACTGCACATGTCCCATAACTCTACATTGATAACAAGGATTGGGAGGGTAGGGACATGTAGGAAAGATGTGTCCTGCCTTCCTGCACTGATGGCACACCACGAACCCTGCACCAGAATCTCTAGATGAATTTTTCCTGGGAGGATGACCTGATCTGGCACCACTATTTTTCCCTTGCTCATCACGCTTCCTCTTCTTCTCAGATGAACTGCCACTGCCAAACCCTGACACTGATCCATGAAACCCTGACTTTACTCTTTGATCAATCTCGACCATGCAAGAATGATCGACCACCTCATCATAAGTTCCCATCTTGAAAAAGAAAACATGAGAGTAAATTTTTTGGTTGAAGCCCCTTCTCTAACTTCCAAGCTTTCCAAGACTCATTTGAAATAATCTGAGGTGCATAACGCACTAGCTCAGGAAAGTGGTTTGCATACTCCATCACTGTCTGATCCCCTTAGGAAAGATCCTTGAACTCCCAGGATCTAGCGTAGACTAGGAACTCGGGATAGTACTACTCATTAAAGATAGCCTTGAAATCCTTCCAACTCATATTCTCATTCTTCTCAGCCTGAAGCACCGATTCCCACCACTTTCGATTGGAACCCTCTAGATGAAATGAGGCACACTTTCCCCTGACCTCCTCAGGCATGTCAAGGAACTTGAACATATGCTCTATCATTTCAAGACACTCATCTTCCTATTGAGGTTTTGAACTATCTTGGAATGAAGGAGGTTTAATCTTTAGAAACTCTTGAGATTTATCCTTATTAGAGCCACACGCACCTCCTCTAGCTGGAATTGGAGTTGGAGTAGGAGTTTCCCCTTTTCCTAAAACCTGAATAGCTTGAACCACAGCTTCTACCAATCTCTAATCAAGTGGCAAGGGAGAACTCTCTCCAGCTTCCTCCCATGGGTGCGTGTAAGCTATTTGGGGAGGCATCCTGATGCAAGGAGAAACAATCACAAATGGAACATCATTAATACATCATTTCTGAAAAAAAAAAAAAAAATTTCAACATGGAAAATAATCATCAGTAAACAAAACATGAAAAAGTAACATCATTTCCAAACCACTTCTTACCTGCCCGATGTCCATGCACAGTCTGCAGCCTACATGTTCCACCTAGAAGAGAATTCAAACAAGCATCCCAACACCCCATGGAGACTTAGGATCTATCACAAGGTGTGCTATCCAGGTACCTTACTCACAACCAGGATTCTGATCCCTGACAGTCCTAGCTCCTATCTAACCAGACTCATCCCAAATAAAAATACCCAAATAGTAAAACCTCCCTTTGATACCATTTCGTCACGAACCAAATCGGGTCGTCATCCAACCAGCACCCAAACCGGCCTGCAGTAAGGCCTAAAGGGCGTTCCCGATCCCCATAGTCTATCACAAGTGACCGGGTATCAAAATAAAACTTGGGAATGATTTACCCAAATAAACAAATGTAAATAAATCAACCAACAATATAAGATAGACCAAAGATGAATGTCACAATCAAACATGCCTTTAACCAAAAACCAAATTTTGAGTTTCATGTTTAAAATGAAAACCAAACAAGAGCTTCAACTTAGTAGGGTGACCAAAAACATATACAAAAAACCCCACCTAGAGAGAGGACACCACCCTCAATCCATCTTCACAATGTTTCACCATGTAGTCTTCTAACAACCTAAACCACCACTTCCAAACGCCTTACCTGTACATGTATCTAACATGACCAAATCTACTTACACCAAAGGGTGTAAGTAGGGTGTGAGAAATTTCCCAATAGGATGACACCAAAGAAAAATATTCCACAAATAAAGATTAAATAATAATATAGTTGCAGGTTTAACTAAGGAACAGAAATAAATTCTTTAACAATTTTAATGAAAACAGTCTATAGAAAAGTAACTTAAAAGGGAAAATGGATTTTACAAATAAAAGCATTTTTACATTCATGTCACCACAAAAGTCACACCGTATGCCAAATATGAGTGTAATATAATCTAGGAGAACCAAAAGTGGGAGAGGTCCTATAGGTACTAGCATAGAGTGGGACCCTAGAACATCACGTCTTGGTGAACAAAGAAACTGGAACCACAACAACATATGCTCTCGTGCATGAGCCACTAGTAGGGAAACACATCCATATCCTAGTGGTCTCTAATCATTATCAAAAATTTAGTTAGTGGAGTAATTTTCAAACCAACTAAGTGAAACTGGGCCAAAGCTGCTCCTGTATCACTAGCACACTAGATCTTTTATGCCCACCTATTACCCAGGCTTCCCAGTTATGCTCAAAAGTTCCAAGTTCACATTGTATGTCAAGTTCAATAAGCAAGAAAAAAATGGTGTGATCAAAACCCAAAACAACACTTTCACACATGAAAAAACCCATTTTTAAATAGTTTTCACACCAAAAATCTTTCAAAACTGAATCCGCTTCACTTACATAATTGAAAACTAGCAGCACAGTTTTAAAGACCATATATACAATCAATTAAACCCTAGAAAAATTAATTTAACAGTTTTCAAAAAAAAATGTCACATGACTCAAGATTCCAAAACCCACTTAAAACCTCTTTTATAACAAAACGTATGCTAACAACACATAAAAACACAACCCATAGCTCTTGAACATTATAACAGACTAGCTGCATAATTTAACAAACACTAAAAATTTTTAAACACACTACCAATAGAACAAAGACACATAAAATTCCAAATAAGAAAAATAATTGCACAAATTAAAACTAATTAATAAATATAATAAATAAATTAAATAATCAACTTAATTAATCAAACAATCCTTACATGAAGAACCACCTACCTTGGTGTAGCAAGCTTCATGGAACAATTCACAACTTCCCCCGCATGCCACACACACCGCAAGAAGACCAAAGAGGCACCCTATAACAAGGTATCACACAATTGAATCAAAATTAAACCAAAAATAATCTAAACCCTAACCGAAACACCACCAAAATAAAAGGATGAACAACCGGGGTACTCTGCACCTATGGGGAGGAGTCCGAGAGGCTGGCTGGAGCTTGAGCGGCGCTGGAAAGACAAAGGGGGAGGCTGCCGATCATTCGGCCGAACAAAGGGAGGTGCGCATAGGTCTTCAGCTAAACCAACAGGTGGTGCGCGACTACTTCCCAAGAGAGGGGTGGTGCAATTGGGAGGAGGTGCGACCAAGGGAGAGTTGCGGTCGAGAGGCTGTTATGGGTAGGACTTTGGTGCGAGGTTGGTCCGATGAGAGCAGAAAAGGAGGAAGTGGGTCATGACTGGGTGCAAGGTAGCAAGGAGGGTTGGGGTCACGGCTGAGTGCGAGGCAACAGGGAGGAAGGGGTCATGACAGGGTGCAAGAGGAGGTGGCTACTAGGGTTCACGTGGACCAGTGGAGAAATAAAATTTGAGTGAACAGTGTCGCGATAGGGAGAGAGAGTGTGGGAGAGATAAGAGATAAAAGAAAAAAATAAATAGAAAAGAAAGGATAAAAAAGGGGAAAAGAAAATTAAAAAATGGAATAGGAACCTAAAAAAACCTAAACCAATCTAGAAAAAGATAAATAAAATTGATAATATATATTAATAAGGTAAAAAAAAACAATAATAATAATAATAATAATAATAATAATAGTGATAATCTTAATTAAAATTATACTATTTTTATTTTTATTAGGTCAGTTAACCATCCACGCACCGGGCAGGTCGCATGTTAAATTGGAAAAGCCACACGACTTCACTCGTGCCCTACCCGCGCATCGGGCAAAGTCAGGATGATGCTTATTTATCATCTCAAAAATGAAAAACTCATATCTACTAGCCTCTCATTTAAACCAAAAAAATATTAAAAAGGTAGATAAACTTATGAGATAAAAACTAAAATTAAAAACATATCGTAACATGAAGTTCGGGTGTGACAGGCTGAATTTGAGTATTCCTTGAGTCAAAAATTAAGCCACATTAATAAATAACTAAAAATTACTGAAATAAACACACATTAAAGCATGAAGTGTTTCTTTATGGTGAAACCGGTTTGGTTTTCACTAACTTATAAAAAAAAATTAAGTGTGTTATAGTGTGACCTCTTACTATTACAGTGTGATAACTTATTCCTTCCATTTGATAAATGCACCAAAATACCATAGATACATGAATTGATTCATGACCTTCCTCTCCATGATGCAATCATCTCTTCCATGATGCAATCTTGTTTCTCTCACTAACCAGTGGGAACACAAAAAAACATGGATTACCCATTGTGATGTGATCCTCATGTTATGAAGGATTGGTTCAAACATCAACATAATCCACAACCAGATCATGGTGTGAAACTTTTAATTATAAAATAATGTGTTGTAACTTTAAAATATTTTAATATTATAGAGAAATATCACAAATTTTTGGAAGAAATTGTGGTGTGATGTGATCTATAACATTAAAACTCCTCTAAAAACTTCACCTTCTCAATTTCAAACACCTTTCATCTGCTTCTATGCTTCCAATTAGACTTCATCTCATATTAATCAATATGATTCAATTGATGTCACGAACCAACCTGGGTCGACCCTAAACCGGTCACCTGAGCCGGTCCACGACATGGCCCGAGAGGCGTTCCCGATCCTCCCGGGCTGGCGACAAGCGCTAGGGCATCAATAGAGGCTGTGGGAACGATTTTGCCTAATATAAATAAATAAAGCAGCAGAAATAATACAGAGCAACACAGAATAAATAAACCAAGTAAAGTGACTGAACAAGAACAAAATAAAATAATGCTAACCAAACTCGACGTCCGAACTAACTCCGTGTGACCCTACAGGTCACTCTCCGACTCAATGATCAATCATCACCCAAGGCGAGCACACTCAATTTGTAGCCTGTAAAAACACTAAAAATAGAAAATAACTATAGGCATGAGTATTAAAACTCATTAGGTAGGCCCAACTAATTCTATTCCCAAGGCACATACCAATAACTAAAGAAATTATCAATTCCAGGTTTGAATTAAATTATATAAAATATTGGTTTCCATATACACTTTCATTTCTAAAACAAACAACAGCTCATTGCCCTTTTTAATTTAAGAACAAGTTTAATGCTTGAAAGGAACAGGTGTATTTCATTTTAAAAACATTTCTACAAACAATTCAGAAATTCAAATTTTAGTTGTTAGTCAAATGAAAAACCACACACAACACACAACACACGCTAAGGGCAATGGAAAATCAGTGGCACACCTGGGCCAGCAACCAAAATAGACCTCTCAAAACGTCCACCACATAAAAATAAACACTAAAGAAAACATGGGTCGAACCTAGGAGATCGTGAACAATCCAGAACATACTATATATCTGACTCATCCTGAAGGCATGCCCTAACTCGATGACATCATAACGCCCATACTACTACCCGGTATAGCCCTGCATGGCCTAACTGAGGGGACCAATCCCCATAGCAGCAATAACTCAGTATTACCCTACTATTGGGCCACTATCCAGTGCGTATTCTAAACTAGTGTAGCAATTGTTCTCAGAAGATTCACTCACTATGCCAGGTTCCCATGTCAACACAAGCAATAAAAAGCGGTGTGTCCACAATGTAAATCAATCAGTCACGATGCAAAAACATCACATACATCTCACGCAATCAACTCACACCAAAGGCCACCCCTGAATGGGTTTTCCAAAACAATTTATTTTATTAAAGTGCCAAACCGGCCTTCACCAATTTTAAAGAAAAAACTCATTTCTCGAGAAAACCCAAAACACTTATTCAGAAGAAATCATTTATCTTTAAAAATAGAAGTACATTTGAAATTCCGTGAATTATGTTTAAAGGACAAATGGGTATTCTTTCAATATTGGGTGTCTGCTCGTCAAGAAAATGTCCCAAGTGTTCGGTATAAAATAAACATCTCTTTTCACACTAAATAATCATTTAAAGTTTTGTTATCTAATATTATTTCTAATTTATTAAAATTAATAAAACCTCAAGCAATTAATAAATTTTAAATTTAAAGGTGAGTGCAGTGAGGGACCTACCTCGACTTGCAGCTCAGTTACGAAGACGCGGCATGTCTCAAACTTACACACAAGTATGCACAATCTGCTGACGACCACAATATAGTTGGTCTTCCTTGCCGACACGCTGAAACAACCTCACAACTAAAACCCATAAACACTGACTCAAAACAAATAAAATGAACAAACATCGCAAAATAACTAGCTCGAATTTTTTTGAAAATATCACATCAAAACACGTATCAAAACACAACCAAACTCTATATTAGAATCCAATCACAACCTTTAAACACACCAACCACTTTTCAAACATCATACACACCACATGATTTAAGCAATAAACCATTTGAATACTTTATAAAACATCCTTAAAAGGTGAAACCAAGGTTCACATCAAAACATACTCAGTTTCAAATAAGAAAACACTTTAAAATAAGACACACAACATCATCACACCAAAACATGACTCACACTTGACAACCAACCAATAAAACATTTTATAAAATAACGCTCCCATTTACACACACAAAACATCACCGATTTTTATAAAAAAATCACTTTTCAGATTACACATACCAAAACCTCTTCAAAAACATCATTTATGACTCTCCGCACATCAACGCCAAACCAAAACATAAACTTCAAAGTTTGTGAAATGAAAGTAAACAATTTAGCAAGATTGTTCATAGAAAACATGCACATACCATATATATATATCAAAATCAATTAAAAACTTGATCCGCATCAAACAAACTAATTAATATATACGCTAAACTAATTTAAGAAGAAAATTAATTCATAAAACAATCGTTAAGCGCATAACCACCTACCACAGTGTAGACTGACTTCGCAAATTGTCGTGAAACTTCCATGGCACAAAAAATGCACTACCATCAACCTCAATTGACTCTAATTAAAACATTTTAACCATAATCATCAATATGGATCCCCAAAAACAAAACACTGCATAATTTAATCAATAATTATACCAAAAGAATATAAACCCTAAAACAAGGAATCATATAAATAAACCATAAAAGAAACAAAAGCAAACTGAAACCCCAATTAATATGAATCAAAAACACAGTTCGGAGGTGGAGGTTTTACCTAAAGGGAAGCTGGAGGGCTGTCTTGCAGGAAGAGGGGAGGGCTATGCAGGTTCGAGGAGGGAGGTGGACCGCGGAGAGGCCTGGGGCGTGCGGCGAGACCAGCAGGGAGGGTGAGCTAGGCTGGGGTCCGGCGAGGCTGTCGCCACCGGAGTAGGCTGGACATAGGAGGAGGTCGAGGGCGACTTGCAGACGGGGGAGGGTCGCAACGGTAGGAGTGCGGAGCAGCAGGTGCTGGGCACGGTGCAGGTGGAGGGGAGAAAGGAGGGGCGGCGTCCGCTGGTGTCGGCGCAAGAAGCCGCAGGAGCGGCTCGCACAGGAGAACCGAAATGGGGGGGGGGGCTGCGGGTATTAGGGTTTTCCATTTTTTTTCATTTTATTACATTATTACCATAATAATAATAATAATAATAATAATAATAAATAGACCAGCAAAAGATATTTAATAGTTTCAATTATAATAATAGTCATAATAAAACCAAAGATGATGATGATAATAATAATAATAATAATAATAAATAATGACAATAAAAATAATAATGATAATAATAATTAGCAATAGCACGAAACTAAATCCGGTTGCGCGGCTACTGCCAACCGCGCGGTGACCGAGCATGGGTCTAAAACCCAGCAAAACCATTAAACATCGACAAAATTGATCTGATACCTAGCTCGGACCTTGGCGAGAGAACCCGAGGTCAAGAATTAAATAAATAAAATAAATTAAAGGTCGGGGTGTGACAATTCTCCCCACCACAGACACTTTCTGCCCCCAGAAATTCACCAAACCAAAAGATAGCCAAAGCTTGAGTCCGTGCTCGAGCATAGCTAAAAAGGAAATTCAAGAACCATGAGTTGACGATTCACTCCACAAATCACACCCGAGTGGTCATGAAGAAACCAAGACATAAAATGAGGGGAGAACAAGAGAGGGTTCTCCTCACCACAAGGACTCGACTGACCTGGAAACTTTAAAACAAACGCACTCCAACCCGAGGAGGGGAAAATGCAGGAACTCCCAACCCAAACATACCGACTTCTTCACATGAGTTGAGCGGGACCACCACTGAGACATAATTGGAACACCACTACAAGGCCACCCGGCATATCGGGGCACCAAAAATAAAGAAATCCCTATAACAACACTGCTGGAACTAAGAATTCCCCAAACCGATTTAAAACTCCCCACACATCCAACTCCCTCAGTACGAGCGAGACAATGTCTCCACTAAAACTCGGAACTCTCAACACAAGACAAACCCACAACACTCACATCTCTAAACAATCACTAATGAAATCAGGACCAACCCACACAAGGCCAAATACCCTTTTGAGAAAAACAAACAATTCTAGAGGCCTTATTCAGAAGAACATGACTATTATGACCATGAAAGAATAAGTTCATCGTACTATTAACTCAAAATATGAACTTACAACAATGAGAAAACAAGGACAAGGAAACCCTGAATGTCTCTATTCCAAGACGAAAGATAAAGAACCAAGTGAAGGTCTCACATGCCTCTAACACCCTGACTGTGAGTGAGCTTCACCCAGAGACCTAAGGTTGGGGCTCTGATGGCTGAAGCATCTTATGCCTCACAGTCAAACACGAGCATCCCCCGATCAAGACTCCTTCAAATGACACCTCTTTTGAAACCTTTCCCAACGACCTGAACAGTCACACCATAGCATGACTTCGGAGGGATGAGACAAGATGGCTTAGGATGCTCGAACCAGCAACACTGATGGCACATTAGAAAGTAGTCTGATGAACCAGAAGTTGACACCGACAAAAGGGATTTCTTTAGATGCAGGTTCCTCTGGTACACCCTGCTCGTAAAATGGGGAACCCTTATGAATGATGAAAGGTGTCGGGTTTTCCAAGCACTTGCGCTCCAAATGTCAACTCCTTAAAGTGGCCGACACATGCCTTCTACAACTACTGGCCTTGTTAACTACGGACGAGCTCTCTCCTCTTTTCGCCTTCAACTACTCAGGTATGATCCATTGGATGGAGACGTACTTTAACACCCCCCACATCATCCCAACTCCAACTATGATGAAAAGTCCCCCTCCATTGGTCCAAGGCTGGATCCTCCATTAAACCCCAGACAATATGAACTCTAACAAACTCGAGAGTCCCCAACCACCAGAAGATATGTTCTACTCCCCTCAAACCACTCCACTGCCCCTCATGAACCCTGAATGCCTCGAAAGACAAGAAACACTCGATAGAAACTAGAATTGGGCATGAATCATTAACAACCTTTGAGGACATTTCTCGGTGGCATATTCGGAAAAACATGAAAAATAAAATCGCAACTGGCATCAAGCCAAAAATCAATCGAAAGAAACACCCCGAGCCAAGACAACCGGCCCAGAATCTCAAACAAGATTAAACACAACCAAAGCAACACCACAAGCCAAGGGTAACAGACTCATAAATCAAACATATATAAACACGGGAAAAAAAACCATTTTTCAAAATACCCAAAACCCAATTTTCAAAAAAATCAAGTCCCAAAATCATTTTTTTTATTCAAGTCCATTTTAGAAAAAAAATCAAGCCAAGCCTTAAATTCCAAAACCCCGACCATGGAATCCTATGAACCACTGCATAAGCCTTCATCCCTTTTCACTCAAATCACTCGTACATATGTGTCAATGTGTACTTCACGTGTCTACCCACACATATGCGGAAAATCCTAAGGAATACAAGGGTTTCACTTTCCGTTCTATTACCAAATCCAAACATAAGCCAAAATTTTCCAAATTAAAACACTTACTCTTTAAAGACCCACTTCACCAATTTCAAAACAACCTGAAATAAAAACCCCCTTTTTTACCAGTTTTAAAACCATTAGAGAAAGACCCCTTTCAATTGAAAACCACATTCATTTCCAAAAACACTCTAAAACCAACCAAAATCATGATAAAGCACAACCAACAATTGATAGCCGGAATGAGGAACTAGTGCTTATGCCCAACCCGGCGACATGGTAGTGAGCCACGCCCCAAGTAAGAAATAACACCAGAGGACCTTGAATCGGGAACCTGGGCTCCATATGGGTCCCTAATCCATGTGGGGTCATAGAGTGACACCAAGTCACCTCTATTGTCATCCCTCAATCTAAAACAAAGACAAAACACCCAAAACTCGGACTACCCCTAGTAACTCAGGTCTCTTCGCGAGCGGTGGTGATCAGGCACCGACCCGCAACCTACCTCCTGAGCTCCGACAGTCCTAATCTCCTTATACCGGACAACCCAAATCACAAGGGCCTCCTCTAATACCATTTTGTCACGAACCAACCCAGGTTGACCCTGAACCGGTCACTCGAGCCGGTCCGCGACATGGCCCGAGAGGCGTTCCCGATCCTCCCGGGCTGGCGACAAGAGCCAGGGCATCAACAGAGGTTGTGGGAATGATTTCTCCCAATATAGAAAAAATAAAGCAGCAGAAATAATACAGAGCAATGAAGAATAAATAAACCAAGTAAAGCGATTGAACAAGAACAAAATAAAATAATGCTAACCAAACTCGTCGTTCGAACTAACTCCGTGTGACCCCGTGGGTCACTCTCCGACTCAACAATCAAGCTTCACCCAAGGCGATCACACTCAAGATGTAGCCTGCACAAACACTAAAAAACAGAAAATAACTATAGGCATCAGTATTAAAACTCAGTAGGTAGGCCCGACTAATTATATTCTCAAGGCACATACCAATAACTAAAGAATTTATCAATTTCAGGTTTGAATTAAATTATATAAAATATTGGTTTTTACAGACACTTTCATTTCTAAAACAAACAACAGCCCATTGCCCTTTTTAATTTAAGAACAAGTTTAATTCTTGAAAGGAACATGTGTATTTAATTTTAAAAACATTTCTGAAAACAATTTAGAAATTAAAATTTCAGTTGTTAGTAAAATGGAAAACCACACACAACACACAACACATGCTAATGGAAATGGAAAAGAAGTGGAACACTGGGGAAAGCAACCAAACTAGACCTCTCAAACGTCCGCCACATAAAAATAAACACTAAAGAAAACATGGGTCGAACCTAGGAGATCGTGAACAATCAAGAACATACTATACATCTGACTCATCCTGAAGGCATTCCCTAACTCAATGACATCATAACGGCCAAACTACTACCCGGTATAGCCCTGAATGGCCTAACCGAGGGGCCCAATCCCCATATCAGCAATAACTCAGTATTACCCTACTATGGGGCCACTAGCCAGTGCATCTTCTAAACTAGTGCAGCAATCGTTCTCAGAAGATTCACTCACTATGCCAGGTTCCACAAGCAATAAAAAGGTGTGCATCCACAATGTAAATCAATCAGTCACGATGCACAAACATCACATACAGCTCACACAATCAACGCACTCCAAAGATCACCCCTGAATGGGTTTTCCAAAACAATTTATTTTATTAAAGTTCCAAACGGGCCTTCACCAATTTTAAAGAAAAACCTCATTTCTCGAGAAAACCCAAAACACTTGTTCAGAAGAAATCATTTATCTTTAAAAAAAGAAGTACATTTGAAATTCCATGAATTATGTTTAAAGGACAAACATGCATTCTTTCAATACTGGGTGTCCGCTCGTCAAGAAAATGTACCAAGTGTTTGGTATAAAATAAACAGCTCTTTTCACACTAAATAATAATTTAAAGTTTTATTATATAATATTATTTCTTATTTATTAAAATTAATAAAACATCAAGAAATTAATAAATTCTAAATTTAAAGGTGATTGCAGTGGGGGAACTACCTCGACTTGCATCTTGGTTACAAAGACGCGACACATCTCAAAATTGTACACAAGTACGCACAATCTGCTGACGACCGCAATATCGTGCATCTTCCTTGCCGACACGCTGCAACAACTGCACAACTAAAACGCATAAACACAGACTCAAAACAAATCAAACGAACAAACATCACAAAATAACTAGCTCGACATGTTTTGAAAATATCATATCAAAACACGTATCAAAACACAACCAAACTCTATATTATAATCCAATCACAACCTTTAGACACCCCAACCACTTTTCAAACATCATAGAGACCACATGATTTAAGAAATAGACCATTTGAATAATTTATAAAACATCCTAAAAAGGTGAAACCAAGGTTCACATCAAAACATACTCAGTTTCACATAAGAAAACACTTTAAAATAAAACACACAACATCATCACACCAAAACATGAATCACACTTGACAACCAACCCATAAAACATTTTATAAAATAACTCTCCCATTTACACACACAAAACATCGCCACTTTTTATAAAAAAACCACTTTTCAGATTACACATACCAAAACCTGTTCAAAAACATCATTTATGACTCTCCGCACATCAACACCAAACTAAAACATAAACTTCAAAGTTTGTGAAATGAAAGTAAACAATTTAGCATGGTTTTTCACAGAAAACATGCACATACCATATATACATATCAAAATCAATTAAAAACTTGATCCGCATCAAACAAACTAATTAATATATATGATAAAATAATTTAAGAAGAAAATTAATTCATAAAACAATCGTTAAGAACATAAACACCTACCTCGGTGTAGACTAACTTCGCAAATTGCCGCGAAACTTCCATGGAACAACAAATGCACTTCGAGCAACCTCAATTGACTCTAATTAAAAAATTATAACCAGAATCATCAATATAGATCCCCAAAAACAAAACAATTCATAATTGAATCAATAATTATACCAAAAGAATATAAACCCTAAAAACAAGGAATCATATCAATAAACCATAAAAGAAACAAAAGCAAACTGAAACCCCAATTAATATGAATAAAAAAACACAGTTCGGAGGAGGAGGTTTTACCTAAAGGGAAGACGGAGGGCTGTCTTACCGAAATAGGGGAGGGTTATGCGGGTTCAAGGAGGGAGGAGGACCGCGGAGAGGCCTGGGGCGTGCGGCGAGACCATCAGGGAGGGGGAGCTCGGCTGGGGTCCGGCGAGGCTGTCGCCGCCGGAGCAGGCTGGACGCGGGAGGAGGTCAAGGGCGACTTGCAGACGGGGGTGGGTCATGACGGCAGGAGCGCGAAGCAGCAGGTGCTGGGCACGGCGTAGGAGGAGGGGAGAAAGTAGGGGTGGCATCCGCTGGAGCCGGCACAAGGAGCCGTAGGAGCGGCTCGCGCAGGAGAACTGAAATGGGGGGGGGGGGGGGTGCGCTGCGGGTATTAGGGTTTTCCATTTTTTTCCATTTTATTACATTATTACCATAATAATAATAATAATAATAATAATAATAGTAATAATAATAATAAATAGACCAGCAAAAGATATTTAATAGTTTCAATCATAATAATAGTCATAATAAAACCAAAGATGATAATAATAATAATAATAATAATAATAATAAAATAATGATAATTAAAATAATAATGATAACAATAATTATCAATAGCACAAAACTACATCCGGTTGTGCAGCTAACGCCAACCGTGCGGTGACCGCGCACAGGTCTGAAACCCAGCAAAAACATTAAACGTCGAAAAAATTGATCTGAGACCCAGCTCGGACCTTGGCGAGAGAACCTGAGGTCAAGAATTAAATAAATAAAATAAATTAAAGGTTGGGGTGTGACAATTGATTTTTAATTTCATTCATTAATTGAAAAAAATAAATGTTTTAAAAATAAAGGACAATACTTATCACATCCATTTCACTTCACTTTACTTCAATATACTCCCCAACTAATAGTCACATTATTTGGGGAAATCTTTATCATCTCAATATCTTCTAGTTTCAACAATCTCCTCTAAATTTCTGTTCTCAATAGTCTCCCAATTTGAATTTTATTATTAACCATTGGATTTTTTTCAACCATTAAACATAAATCACCCTTTAAAATAATCATTTGTTCATCATTCAATTATTCTAAGCCTATATAATCATACTCGATGTAGGAAACACGAATTATGAATAATGATATTGATGATATCTATTAAGATGAATTAGATCAACTTCTAAAACCTTATTCCACATCTTATTCATCTAGAACTCTTCAAAACTATTCTTTCGTGTTCTAAACAAAAACTTATTACACACATGCTCAATGAACACATTAAAATAGCTCACATGTTAAATTCATATCTAAACCTTTTTGAAAAACTACCCCTTAATAAGATATTTTCCATTCATTTAGGAAAATATATATCTTTATATTTATGTTTTTATTTTATCCTACTTTGATAGAAATATTAAAAGAATAAGTTATGGAGGGGATGGAATCACCATACCTTATCCTTGAATAGATTGAGGTTGAACTCCCATCATCAACCTCATTTTCTGAAATATTTCTTTTGGTAGATGCTTAGTGAACAAATCCATTATTTTATCCTTGGTTAGAATAACCTTCAGAAAAAACACCCATTAATCCACCATATCCTTGATAAATTGTTACTTTATATAAAAGTGCTTTGATCAAGAATGTTAAATCAGATTTCTAAAAAAATGGATGGAACTTTGAATATCACATCTAATGAGCAGAAAAAACTAGGCAACCACTTTGAGATCTTCCAATTGAGTTTTCACTAATATCAATTTGGGTTTTTCTTGAGATTCAAGAACATATGAATCATCATTAGTATTCATGTTCAATGAATTTTATTTCTTTGTCTTCCATGTCACACACCCTTCTCTAAGAAAGAAAACTTCACTGGTTGTTGATCTTTTTCCATCAATATTTTTAACCCAATAAAAATCAACATATATAAAGAGATTGATCTTTCCATTGATATTATATTTAAATCCATAATTAATTATTACTTTAATGTATTTAAAGATCATATTTATATAAAAAAAATATGTTATTATTTTAGTGAACTTTGATATCAACCACATAATGTAATGACATACACTAAATCCAGTGAAAAATAATTTCAGTATAGTAAAATCCTAATTCTCTTGAATAATTTTTTTCATATTCATCCTTTGGAATATCGTTTACCACAAAAATTGGGGAATAAACATACTTTTAATCCTTCATAAAAAACTTATATATAAGTTCTCATACATACTTCTCTTATGAAATATTTATATGGACTTACTATTGAGAAATTGACAAACCCAAGAAAAGTTTCATCTCTACAAGCATGGACATATCAAATATATTCCTCATTTATAAATAAAATTCATTAAAAATAGTTTCACAATTTCTATAAAATACTATATCATTCACATATACAATAAAAAATAGAGATAACTCTTTATTATCTTTCATATAGAGTTTATTTTTGACTCTTTACTTCATGATTTTCAGCTTCTTTAAGCATGAATAAAGTTTTTAATACTATTTAATTGGATCTTTCTTTAAGCCGTACAATTCTTTATTTAAATTGAAAACATATCCTTTACCTTATATAAGTAATAATCCATTATATTTTTCAATAAAAACTTCCTCTTACAATTCTCAATTGAAAAAGGATGACTTGACATCCATTTAGAAGATATTGAATCATATTTATATAGTGATAGAAAGAAAATTACATATTTTTTCATGAATATTAACTACTATAAAAATCTCATAAAAATTAATTTCTTCCACCTATGAGTAGACTTTTCACAAAATTATTTCCTTATTTCTCACTAATTATCATTTTTCATTCAACTTGTTATGGGATACCCACTTTGTTTTAATAATTTTATCGTTAGTTAGATTGGGTATCAACTCCCAAGTCTTATTATTATCAATCTGATACAAATCCTCATTCATATCATTAATCCACTCTTGATTCTCCAAATCTTGTTTTGTATTTCTTGGATCAACTTCTAAAAAACAATGAGGTATGTTTTTTTCACAAAGTTTTACTAGTTTGAATCAATGTTCTTTGATCTCCAACAATATTATGAACCTCCAAAAACTTTATCAACCTTGTATGAGTTGAGAAAAAATATTATTCATCACTAGAAATGTATTAATCATTATCATTGGACTATTCTTTATTTAAATTTATATTATTTTTTGAAACTCCATCCTGCTTCTCAAAAAATACCACATTACCATCTTCACTTTTTTAACTTTCTTCTATATGTTTAACTTTATTATTTGAGTGTTATAGTACTTTCTCATCAAAACTATCCATAATATTACTTATTTCTTTGTTGTATAAATGGTTTCCTCTTAAAGTTTTAGGATAACCAAGTAAGTTACCTTCAAAAAATATCTTCTCAAACTTCCCTAAGTTTTGAGATTTCACCTTGATAATGCAAGGTTTTCTAAATACCCTTAAGTATTTAAATTTTGGGGACTTCTTTTAATACATTTTTGTGGTGAAATATTTGTATTGGGTTGATATAACCAATTATTTTTTATCTAAAACATTTTACCAATAGATTTCCTCTATAATAATTTATAAGTACACTAGTTCATAAAATGTTATTTACGTCACCATTTTTTACGTCGGTTATATATAACCGACGTGAGAATCTGTGAAACGTGGTTTTTTACATCGGTTATTTTATAACATACGTAAAAAATGCATTGAGTAGCTTTTTAACATCAGTTATTTTAATAACCGACATTTCAAATCGTGCGTGTTCGGTTTTTACATCGGTTATAAATTAACCGACGTTAAAAATCAAAGCGCGTGGGTTTTTTTATGTCGGTTATTTGATAAACGATGTAAAAAACGAGATATCTAGGCATTTTTTATGTCGGTTATAAAATAACCAACGTAAAAAACCAAAGCACGGGGGGTTTTTTACGTCAGTTATAAAATAACCGACGTAAAAAAAGAGTTATCTACGGATTTTTTACGTCGGTTATAAAATAACCGATGTAAAAAACCCCTCGTGGTTTGGTTTTTTACGTCAGTTATTTTATAACCAATGTAAAAAATGAGATATCTATGAGTATTTTACGTCAATTATTTTATAACCGATGTAAAAAACCAAAGCGCAAGGGGGTTTGTTACGTCGGTTATTTTATAACCGGCGTAAAAAATGAGATATCTACGAGTTTTTTACGTCGGTTATAAAATACCCGTCCTAAAAAAAAACAAAGCGCGGGGGGTGTTTTACATCGGTTTTAAAATAACCGACGTAAAAAACCAAAGCGCGGGGGGTTTTTTACGCCAGTTTTAAAATAACTGACGTTATAAATTTAAAAAATAGTTTATAACGTCAGTTATTATATAACCAACATTATAAAACATTTAAAAAATTAAATCCCTGTGGACTGTCATTTACGATTTTTCGATCGACAGTCCGTCGGCTCGTCTCTCTCGCGCGGTAAACCCTAATCGGCTCGTCGATCGACCTATGTTAAACTCATTTTGGCTTCATCGTTTATCATCTTTACTCTCCTCGGATCTATCATCTCAACTCGCAACACTCAAGTAATCCTTCCACGAATTTATTTCGTTCGTTTTTTTCCCGAATAGTCTATATTTATGTTTTGCGATTTTTTTGTTTAAACTAGGTTAGATTCTTCCATTTCGAACCCTATTACATCTTTTTGAATATCGTTGGCACCAGACATTCGTTTTTATCTTGAGTGTATTGTTTTTGTATTTCTTTATAAAATAAATTTTGATATATTAACTTGCATTTAATGACTCAAAATCCTCCTATGTAGGAAACATATTTGGGGTTATTTATTAAAGGACTATGGTGCGATTAAGGAAAGATTTGGAATATTTCCTGATTTTACCGGTTTGAATTTCATTATCAAAAAGAAATTTGAGGTATGGTTGATTCATCCATTCCTTTTATCCTATATTCCATTTAACGCTCAAGTTCATCTAACAATTTTGTAGTTGGATAACCAATAATGTTTATGTGATTAGAGAATTAAAAGAAATTATCATAATATATAGTGAATCATCCTTGTTGATTGTCTTATCATAGAATAGGAATAAATCACCCATATTGAAGATGTAATTTTTTAGAAAAAAACCATTAATTTAAACCATTTATCATTCATTAATTGAACTAAAATAAATATTTACACATGAGTTATAATGGAACATAATAAAATAAATATTTATCATTCACCCTCGTAGAGTATAATAAATCTATGATAAACCATTTGTTTTCTTTAATGGAAACAAATTCACTTTTACCCACTTTTTATTTTTAGAAGACACTAAACTCCCTTATAATTTCACCCTTCTGGGAAGTATTAAACATCATTATATCCCTTTAAAAAATATAAATGTCACAGAAATATCGTGCATCCATTTTTTCTTATAGGACTCTACTATAGATAAGTATACCATTTTTTATATTATTAGTTATGATAAACTCTATCATAACATCATTAATATATGTTTATAAAAATGGTAATATCACAATTCTCATGATTTTAGTTGAGAATAATGATAATGTTTTTTATTAATGATAATATAGACATGGGTAATTTTACAAAAAGAATGTGAACTTGAATAATTAATGTTACTTATATTTATTTCACAAGATTTTTTGATTTTATGTCACAAAACTAATTGATGATCAAATACAACAAATAATTGCACCACCAACCAAAGTGAAACCAGTGTATTGTTCTATTTTAGAAAATCAGGATTCAATCAATGAGATTGTGATTTATTTATTTTTTAGAGTTTCTGAATCAAGATACTAGATTCTATTTCAAATGGGTATTTGTTTGTTTTTTGATGTTTCACGATTTTATTTGATGTAGGTTTTTCTTTTTCATGGATTGCTTCATAAAGTGGTTTCAGTTCATTTGATTTTCTGTTTCCTTTGACACCATCCCCCCTCAATGACTATGATCTCTCATTGCAAGTTTTTCTCTAATTGTTCTCTCATACACCTTTTGGATTTGATGGTTGATTACAAACATATTTATTCAAATATTTAAGCTGGATTATATGCATTTTTTAGGATTATATTGCTGTTTTATGCCACTTTATTTATTATTCTATCCAATACTAAGACCCTTTCTAATAAGAAAAATTTCATAAGAAATACGATTGGACTCTTCATCATATTTCATGAAACGTTTTTAATAATGTCACGTTTTTAAAAAAAATATATGTTATATCAAAGATGTGGAAACGGGTAGTGTCTGGGGGGGTGTCCAAGGGGGTGGGTGGGTGTCAGTGGCTATCCACAGGGGTGGGGGCCTGTCCAGAGGGTTTTGGGGGTTGTCCGGGGGGGGGGGGGGTTGTCCAGAGGGTTGGGGGTGTCCAGGGGGGGTGTTCAAGGGGTAGGGGTGGGGGGTGGTGTCCAGGAGGGGTGGGGGTGCTGTCTAGAGGGGTGGGGGGCTGTCCGGAGGGTTGGGGTGTCTAGGGGTGGTCCAAGGGGGTGGGTGGGTGTGGGGGGTTGTCCAAGGGGGTGGGGGCCTGTCTAGAGGGTTTTGGGGGTTGTCCGGGGGGTGGGGGTTGATTCTCAGGTTTACTCCATTTTCTCTAATTTTCTATCAACTATGTAGGCGGCATGGTTTTCTTTGATTCAATGAAATTTAAAACTGTTATATCTAACTATATTTTGTTTTAAAAATAATATTCAAGCATATTTTCTTAAATACCCATAGATTTGTTTTATATTTTAAATTGTTTTACATTCAAATTATGATTTTTTTCATATAAACATATATTTGTCTTATCTTAAAAATATATATTTTTTGTTGATATTTGTTATAGGTAATAATGAGTTGAAGTTGGATTATGGAACATCGAATGAGTAATGAATTTGAGGAAGGTGTTGATGCCTTTTTGGAATTTGCAAAATGAAATGTTCCAAGTAGTGACATTTTTTTCTGTCCATGCCTGAAATGTTTGAATATGAAGAAGTTGAAAAGTAGAGAGATAAAAGATCATCTGATTTGTCATGGTTTTAATCTGAGTTATAGCCCTTGGATTTGGCATGGTGAAACTAGACGGAATTTCACTGATGATGATGATTTGCAAGATGGTAACTCCGATGGAATTGAAGAAATGATTCGCGATATTGTAGTAGAACAAATTGAGATAGAACTGACAGTTGCGCGTCTATATGGTGATGCTGAAAAACCATTATATCCTGGTTGTACAGATTTTACGGTTTTGTCGGTGGTGTTAAGATTGATTAACCTGAAGGAAAAACATGGATAGAGTGACAGAAGTTTTACAGAGCTGCTACAATTGATTAAAGACATTCTTCCAAAAGATAACGATCTTCCAGATTCACATTACAAAGCCAAGAAAATATTATACCCGATGGGATTGGGATATAAGAAAATACATGCCTGTCCGAATGACTGCATTATATATAAGAAGGAATATGAATTTCTTCCAGATTTTCTTAAATGTGGGACATCACGGTATAAGGTGAAAGAAAAATCACAGGCTGGTGTAGAGATTACAAATCTCCCTTCAAAGTTATTTTGGTATCTTCCTATAATTAATCATTTCAAATGTTTATTTTCTAATTCACATGATGCAAAAAGGTTAAGATGGAATGCTGAAGAGCGGGTATGTGATGGAAAAATACGCCATCCAGCTGATTGTCCACAATGGAAGAAAATTGATGCGCAATATTCTACATTTGGAAATGAAATTAGAAATCTCAGACTAGGGTTGTGCACAGATGGAATGAATCCATATCGAACCCTCAGTAGCACACATAGTTCATGGCCTATTTTATTGGTAATTTACAACCTATCTCCTAAAGTTTGTATGAAGCACAAATATGTCATGTTGAGTATAATGATCTCTGGTCCAAAGCAACCCGGTAATGATATTGATGTTTACTTGTCACCGTTGATTGATGATTTGAAACTATTATGGGCTGATGGTATTAGGGTGTATGATTCTTATAAAATGGAATATTTTCAACTACATGCAGTGCTTCTGTTCACTATAAATGACTTCCCAGTGTATGGAAATTTGTCTGGATACATTGTTAAAGGGAATAAAGCATGTCCAATTTGCGAATAACAGACGTCATATTGTAAATTGCATCAGGGGAGGAAAACAGTGTACATGGGTCATCGAAAGTTTTTACCTATGGAACACCCTTATAGAAGACTAAAAAAGGCATTCAATGGCTCACAAGAATTTGATACTACTCCAAAACCTTTATCCCCTGATCTGTATTTTGAGAGGGTGAAAAACCTTGATGTGACATTGGGAAAGACACAAGAATCTGGTAATGATAGACATATTTGGAAGAAAAGGTCAATTTTTTTTGAGCTACCATATTAGAGGTATCATGAAGTTAAACATAATATTGATGTCATGCACATGGAGAAGAATATCTGTGATTCATTGATTGGAACATTGTTAGATATTAAAGGAAAGACTAAAGATGGGTTGAATGCAAGATTAGACTTACTATCAATAGGAATACGTTTGGAGTTATCTCCCACTCCTAAAGGAAGACGAACATTTCTTCCCCCAACTTGTCATACATTATCGAAGAGGGAGAAAATTATCTTCTGTCAGTGTCTTCAAGATACCAAAGAGCCTCAAGGTTATTCTTCTAATGTAAAAATATTTGTCTCATTGAAGGACTTAAAGTTGATAGGTATGAAATCACATGATTGTCACGTCATGATGCAACAAATTCTACCAGTTGCATTGCGTGGAATATTTCCCATTCGTGTCAGAAAGACTATAATGAAGTTGTGTTATTTTTTCAATTCAATTTGTAACAAGTAGATTGATGTGAATGCTTTGAACATTTTGGAAAAGGATGCAATTTTTATACTTTTTCAATTGGAAATGTATTTTCCTACAACTTTTTTTGATATAATGGTGCATTTAATGATTCATCTGGTTCGAGAAATAATGCTTTGTGGACCTGTATATCTTCGTTGGATGTATCCTTTTGAAAGTTATATGAAAGTATTAAAGGGGTATGTTAAAAATCTATATCAACCTGAAGCCTCCATTATTGAAAAGTATATTTCTAAGGAGGTATCAAAGTTTTGTACGAGCTACTTGGCTGCGGCGCAACACATAGGTTTGCCTCCATCTCGCCATGAATGAGTTAATAATGAGGGAAAGGGGATTCGTGGCTTGAAAGTCAAATCATTGTCAGCTGAAAAAATGAATAAGTTAGAATCATACATCTTGAATAACATAGCTGATGCTCAACCGTATATCACATTGCATATTAATGAGTTGAAACAATGTCATCCAAAGAAGAAAGAAATGTGGATTTTGAATGAGCACAACAAAACTTTTTTTTCATGGATTAAAAAGACTTTTCTTGGTAGATCAGATGTATCAGAGACATTAAAATGGATAGTGGGTGGTCCATATTTAAATATGATAACATGGTCCAGTTATGACATTAATGGTTATACATTTCATAAGAAAGCTCAGGACAACAGAAGTGCAGTTCAGAATAGTGGTGTATTGGTGTTTGCAGAAGCAATGCATTTTTCAAGTGCTAAGGAAAAAAACCCAATTTCTACATCAAGTGCATATTATGGAGTGATTGAAGACATATGGGAGGTTGATTACTTTAAAATTAAAGTTCCCGTTTTTAACTGTAAATGGTTTAATGGTAACAACAGTGTCAGACACGATGAATTTGGAATGACACTTGTTAATCTGAATAGTCTGGAAGACACAGCTGATTCTTTTATAATGGCAACACATGCAAAACAAATTTTCTATGTAGTAGATCAATCAGATATGCAGTGGGCTGTTGTTTTACAAGGGAAAAAACAATATCTTGGTGAGGATGAAATTTATGAATATGCTGATTTATGTGAGATACCTACTTCCATGGAAAGATTAACAGAACATAATGATGATCATGTTGAAGACATAGTTTGTGCCATAAGGAACGATCATGACGAAGGAATTTGGGAAAAAAATCCATTTGTATATTCCTAAAATTACAGGTAACATATGTTTATTTCTTGTTTACATTTATTTTTTCCATAAATGTTAGATATTGTAAGTTTTTTATTTTTTAAAACATGTTTTAAAATAAAATAAGTATATGTTTTTGTTTGTTTTAAGTTTGTTTAGTTTACTTTATCATGTTTATAACCATTACATGAATTATATATCTATTATTTTTGTTCACTGACAATTACTTTACCATGTTTACCATGTTTACCAGGTTTACCATTTTTACCATGTTTACCATCTTGACCATCTTTACCATCTTTACCATCTTTACCATCTTTACCATTGTTTAACATGCTTACCATATTAACAATGTTTACTATTATGTAACTTAGTACACTTTTCTATTTTATGATTACAGTAGTATTAAAATATTTGAATTTGTATATTTGTGAACTGACGTTTGTTTTTTTGATTTGAAGGATAATGACAGATCATTCAGATGATCAACCACATGATTCTGGAGAGGAGCAAATTGCTGGTCATACCTCTGGGGATGAACATTCACATGCTACTATTATGACCAAGAGTTCAAAGGTTGGTAAATGTTGGTGCACACATTTACCAAAATTATCACTTGCACGTACGCAGGATCAGAGGATAGTCGTTGAGTTTGATGATGATGATATTTCTAGAGGTCTGAATGTAAAAGATTTTAAGAGTTTTGTAGAAACTTAGGCTAAGAGAAAAGTAAGCATTCTGTATGATGATTGGAGAAGTGTGGATAAATTGATTATCTCTCAGTTGTGGGAGACGATTTTGGTAAGATCTTTTTTCATTGTTTGACTATGCTTTTAATGTTTTTAGTATATATAATATGTTTAACCTCTTCTTTATCAGATGACTTTTGATATTCCTAACACTAGAGGAGTCAGGAAGAAATGATTATCGTTGTCTTCCAGGAGATGGAGGGATTTCAAATCAACCCTCTCATCTGATTTCATTTATGGTCATAGGAGTCATGACAATCCATGTCGTATATATCCTTTCATAGATGAAGACACATGGAGACAGTTTTTTGAAAGTAGAAGAAAAGAGTCATTTCTAGTAAGGGCAATGTAAACTTTTATAAACTTTCTTATATAAATGATTTTATTAATGTTTTGTTAATGATTTCTTATTCTTAAATTACAGCAAACAAGGAAAGATCATCAGGAGATCCAATCTAAAAATGTATACCCTCATAGTTTATCTCAGGGAGGGTATGCATTATTGGAAGAACAAATGATGAAGGAAAAATTTCAACAACTAAGAGCTGTGTCTTCAAGCTCTGGAGAGGTGGCCCCTGGTTGCGCCCAAATTTACCCTACAGGTATTCAGTCGTTGTAGTACAGGTAGGGGTCGAATCCACAGGGACCGAAGAAGAAATCTTGAGACACTTTGATTAGATGCGGGATTGGATATAAAGTGGCCAACTATGGTGTTGATTGATCTGAAGAAATATTTATTTAATTTAAAGAACAAAACCAATAAAATTACTTGAATTAAAACAACTAATTAAGGTGAGTTGATACTAGGTTGTCTCTTGGGCTTGATTGGATGTATTTGTTTTTCTTTTGATTTTCTGTTCATCGATTCAAGAGGTATCCATTAAATGAAATAATTCTTCAATATCATTCTCTGATTTAATCCATACACAATTTCAAGTCTAATCACCAATTCACTTAGAGGATCAATTAAATGAGCACTCCAAGGAATTGGATCGTAATAGCACTCAAAATGTGTCGTCATTAAAATCGGTGAAGACAAAGAAGAAGATAAATCAAACAAAGGAACTCTTAAAATAAAAAACAAATTTAAGAATTTAAGAACATCAAATAACATTCAATCCAGCCCATGCAACTCCCTAGGATAAACCCATAAAATTTTATCCCTCCATTGATGTTATTCTATCAATGGAAGCGGGTAGTTGACTTAAAGAAGCGGGATTGAACAAGAAAAAAAATTAATCAAAATGAACACTCCACCGTTGTGTGATGAATTAACAAGTGCCGGTGTGAATAAATTCACACTTCGATTCAATGGTATCAACGTGTGAATAAAATAAAAAGAAATAGTAAAGAAGAAGAACAACTTTTATTAAGATACTCAACGTGAAAGAAAAACTTACATGAGAAAAATTGACGATACAATTACAAAATGAAAGCAGAAAATTACAATTGAAAGGAAAATATAAGAATCAAAGAAAAACGTTAGATCATAATTCCTTTCACCACCACCTCCTTATATAGGAATATTAAGAGCCTTAGGTCCACAACCCACAATCAATTAACCCCCCAACAATTAATAGAGTCAAAACGATGATGAATAATCAAAAGGAAATTGACGTTGCGAAGTTGACCAAGAAAACTGTCCAGATTCGTCCACTATTTTGACGTTTGAATATTTAATTAATGGAGGCCGAATCTTGAGGGGTCGTAGAAGACAAATATCTTTTTCCATGTGTCCTATACCCGATGTAAATATTTCAGGGCATTTGGCTCAACCGTTTGGAAGTTATGGTCGAAATTTTGGGACGACTTTATGTGCATTAATGTCGGGTCCACCATTTAAATCTCGGCTTCATATCCCTTTATCATCATGAAAACTTCAGAATTAGCTCTGTCCACAGTTGAATAAAATGATCCTCATATTTTTATCTTTATAATGTATAAATTTTAGCTTTATTGGGCTTGTTTTGTGATCCCCACATTTGTTTGATGGGCCTTAGGCCCATTATGGTTTCTCCAGAAAATTTCTACATTCGGGCGCAAACTTCTCCATATTCCCTTAAGATTCATCCATTAGACCTAAAAGATAAAATGTTTCAAACAAAGTGATTAATAATATCCCAAAATTTCAAATTTATAAAATGAATATAATGTTATACACAAACAAATGAATGATTGGGCCCAAATTTGCATTTTAAACAAGAATTGAATTTTAGATGAGAAATGAAGTTCTATTTATGTAATTCACTAAAAACAATTTTTATAGACTTTGAAACAATTAATATAAAGATATTAACAATTAATATTAGCCACTTTCAGTGACTAATCACACCCCCCAACTTGAGTTTTTCTAGTGCCGAGAAAAATAAATTACAAATATGAAATTCAAATCCCCTTTTCCAAAAACATTTTAATACACATTGCTCACCCAAATATCTAATACAAAAAAATTATAAAAACCCATCAAAATCATTAAAAACAAGATAGGTCCATAAGCATATCCCAATCCCAATCCCATTCCTTTTTTCAAATTCATCGCCACATTTCATCCAATTCCAATTAAGCTTGATAAAGTGTTGTGTATCATAAAATACATGGGGCTCATTTTATTGTTCAAGGGGAAAAAATAGAAGCGCTAGGTGGGAATCACATTAAACCTTAAGATGAGTATCCATTTTTTTATTTTTTTTTATTTTTTTAACCACAATAGATATGAAAAGACTAACTTTGGGCAAGACAACTATGGAGTCACGATCCCCAAGTGCCGGACGCCACAAATATTGTCAATTTCATGCTCTACAATAGAGATATAAAGCCAAACTCTGGGCAAGATAACTATGGAGTCGTGATCCCCAAGTGCCGAACGCCACACATTTGGACAAAACATTGCTCTATGTGGTCATTATTTTTTCAATTTTTTTTGTTTTTTTTTTGTTTTTGTTTTTTTTGTTTTTTTATACTCAAATTAAACTAAAAGTGACCCCAGAACCCTATGCTATAATGAAAGGGACCCAAGAACTCAAATTTACACCCACAATCTAGTAAACGTGCATTGCAGAATTTTTATTAAGAGGATGAAAATGTAAACTTTGAAAAATCACATCGGACAACCGCACTTTCCAAAAACTATGCTCATGAACTTAAACTTGCATTAAAATCAGAATCAAGGTATACAAAATTATTTGATATCCTATTTTAGAGTTTGCAATGTGTGTTATCATGTTCAAGGTTAATGGAATTTTTCTTTCCATGCATGTTCTTATAAAAAATCATTTTTTATTTCATATCCCCCTAACATAGAATAACACTGTCCCCAGTGTTTAAAGAAATGAAAAGTTAGATGGGGGTAGGAGAGGACTTCAAAGAGGAAATTTGAAAATGATAATCATGGAATGAAGTCACCTAGTGGTTGATGAAGAAATCGCATGCCAATGTCTCCCCTCAATCCTGGGTTTGAGTCTCAGTGGCTTTGATGGTGGTGAATGGATTTTCCTTATGACTTATGACATGTCATTTTATTTTTTTAACCTATAAAAACATAAAAATAAACAAAACAAAATAAACTGATGATACATTGTCTTCTTTTTAGATTTCTGGGTAAGGTATTACTCAGAGATCACGCCACGTGACACGGATGAATATGGCGCTCTCCTTTCATACCCATCCTTACTCATAAAATAAGAACATGTCAACAGTCTATGGTAATTTATTATATGAAAAAAAATTATTCAAAATGATTAGAAACATGGAAACCATGGGTTGCCTCCCATGCAGCGCTTTTGTTTAACGTCGTTGGCTCGACTTGTACCCCCCAACTTATACAATTACAACTTTCAAAATTTTAATTAACCCATCTGTCTCCACTTCAAAAATATTGAGATTGATTGTTTTTTTCAAATTTGTTTCGTATGAAATCATATTTTCTACAATGATTGGTAAAATCCAAGGAATATCTAAAATGGTTGATCGAGTTGTTTCTATAGTCTTTCCTAAGACACCAAGGATCATTCCTATATTATTGATTTCATGGTATGGATGAATGACAATTGAAATGTCTTGTTTATCACCTATTATGGGATGCCTCAGTGGGGAAGTAAGGACATTGATTTTGAGTTCAGGTTGGATAGGACATTCAAACACAGATAAGTAATTAGAATAAAAATCAATTTCATTTTCAGCATTTCCCAACACAATTGGTTCCATTTGAATTGAAGATTCTACCCCAAAGTTTTCTATATGAGTCTCATGAATGGGTATGGATTTTATGTTTGTGATTTCTCCTAATAGTTCAATTATTGGTGTTTCTAAAAAATTATCATTGGAGAAATATTCTGAACACTCAATCCATGAAGACAAATATTCCCCTTGTGAATCAAAAAAATTAATTTCCTTCTGATTTAAATACCCTTCAACATTTCCTTGATCTTGTTCAGTTATCCCATATCCAAAGGTTAGTTCTTTTTTCAATTCATGGAAGGTTTTTGAAATAAAAGATTCATCTATAAATGATGAGGAAAGAACATCTTGAGCGGGAACAGGTTCCTCAAAAGTCTCAAAGCTTTGTAATTCTAATCTGAAATATGAAACTTCTAAATTAATTTTATCCATTTGTTCACACAATTGTTCAAGAATTTCTTCAGGATTAGGGTTGATATATTTTTTTACATCATGGAATTCCTCATTATTTATCTTTTCAATCATTCTTGATAGGTATGTAAATTGATCTTGTAAACATTCAGCATCCCATTGATTGTACATCTCATCTGGTGTGGTGTATTCAATTAAGGATTTGTCAATGAAATTCCCTATGTGAGGTGTTTCCCAATATTGATTTCTGACTTGATTAGAGCATTGGTTTATGAAGGGGTATTTAGGAGGATAATCCATTGGAATTGATTGAAAATTGGTTTTGGTATTTTTCTTAGACACACAAAAATAGAAAGGGGAAAAGAGAAGAGAAATTAGGGTGAGAATAGAGAATTTGGGGTGAGAAAAGAAGACGAGGGTCTAAGGTACTTACTTGGGTCCCCGGAAACGGTGCCAAAATTTGGTTGAGCCCAAATTTACCCTACAGGTATGCGGTCGTTGTAGTACAGGTAGGGGTCGAATCCACAGGGACCGAAGAAGAAATCTTGAGACACTTTGATTAGATGCGGGATTGGCTATAAAGTGGCCAACTATGGTGTTGATTGATTTGAAGAAATATTTATTTAATTTAAAGAAAAAAAACCAATAAAATTAATTGAATTAAAACAACTAATTAAGGTGAGTTGATCCTAGGTTGTCTCTTGGGCTTGATTGGATGTATTTGTTTTTCATTTGATTTTCTGTTCATCGATTCAAGAGGTATCCATTAAATGAAATAATTCCTCAATATCATTCTCTGATTTAATCCATACAAAATTTCAAGGCTAATCACCAATTCACTTAGAGAATTAATTAAATGATCACTCCAAGGAATTGGATCATACTAGCACTCAAAATGTGTCGTCATTAAAGTCGGTGAAGACAAAGAAGAAGATAAATCAAAGAAAGGAACTCTTAAAATAAAGAACAAATTTAAGAATTGAAGAACATAAAATAACATTCAATCCAGCCCATGAAACTCCCTAGGATCAACCCATAAAATTTTAGCCCTCCATTTATGCTATTATATCAATGGAAGTGGGTAGTTGACTTAAAGAAGCAGGATGGAAGAAGAAAAAAATTAATCAAAATGAACACTCCACCGTTGTGTGATGAATTAACAAGTGCGGGTGTGAATAAATTCACACTTAAATTCAACGGTATCAATGTGTGAATAAAATAAAAATAAATAGTAAAGAATAAGAACAACTTTTATTAAGATACTCAACGTGAAAGAAAAACTTACATGAGAAAAATAGACGATAGGATTGCAAAATGAAAGCAGAAAATTACAATTGAAAGGAAAATATATGATTCAAAGAAAAATGTTAGATCATAATTCCTTTCACCACCATCTCCTTATATAGGCATATTAGGAACTTTAGTTCCACCCCCCACAATAATTTCACCCCCCAACAATTAATAGAGTCAAAATGAGGGTGAATAATCAAAAGAAAATTGACGTTTCGAAGTTGACCCAGAAAACTGTCCAGATTCATCCACTATTTTGAAGTTAGAATAATTAATTGATGGAGGCCGAATCTTGAGGGTTCGTAGAATACAAATATCTTATTCCATGTGTCCTCTACCCGATGTAAAAATTTCAGGACATTTGGATCAACCGTTTATAAGTTATGGTTGAAATGGTGGGACGACTTTATGTGCATTAATGTCGGGTCCACCATTTAAATCTCAGCTTCAGATCCCTTTATCATCATGAAAAATTCTGAATTAGCTCTGGCCACAGTTGAATAAAATTATCCTCATATTTTTATATTTCTACTGTATGAATTTTAGCTTCATTGGGCTTGTTTTGTGAGCCCCACATTTGTTTGATGGGCCTTAGGCCCATTATGCTTTCTCCAGCAAATTTCTGCATTCGGGCGAAAAATTCTCCATCTTCCCTTGGGATTCATCCATCAGACCTAAAAGATAAAATGTTTCAAACAAAGTGATAAATCATATAAAAAAATTTTAAATTAAGAAAATTAATATAATGTTATACAAAAACAAATTAATGATTGGGCCCAAATTTTCATTTTAAACAAGAATTGAATTTTAGATGAGAAATGAAGTTCTATTTATGTAATGCACTAAAAACAATGTTTATGGACTTTGAAAAAATGAATATAAAGATATTAAAAATTAATATTAGCCACTTTCAGTGACTAATCAGCCCCTCCATCCCCTCCATCTAGACATGAAAAATGGAAGAGAGCTCAGAAGGGAAAAAAGGGCAATATCTTTCGGAAGAATCGAGAATCGTAGCTGAGAGGATTGTAAGATATCTATTTTATTTATTTAAGTTAACTATTTTCTTCATATAATTTCAATCATTACAGAAATGTTAAATTAATTAATACAGGACTCTCTTGAGGAGCAGAGTTCAGAGGGGACATTTACAGCTACTGGGAGGGAAGATATTTTATTTGCAGCATTAGGAAGGCCCGAACATCCTGGTCGTGTAAGAGGATATCTGGCAGGTGTATCGGTAAGAAAAGTGTTGCCACGTTCATAAACTTCTAACATTGAGGGGGTTTATAAAAAAAATAGAATCCTTGGAGGCTGAAGTTCATAATATTAATGCGATGATGGAGGACAAGATTAGAGAGTCGGTGCAGTCTATGTTTGCAGAAATACAAAGAAAATTTCAAACTGTAGCTCCCACTCCTCCACCTCCCCATACAGACCCCATTATTTATCCTCCACCTCCGCCAGTAGCTCCCACTCCCCCACCTCAGCCTGCGGACCCCATTTTTTATCCTACGCCTCCGACGCAACTTCCTACTTATTGCGAGTTGTTTGTCGATGATTCTGAACATCATATAGTAGCATATGGGTTGGTATATTGTATAGGAGATACAATTCATCATCAAAAATTAGAGGTAGAGAATCAGATGGTCACTGTACAGGATATTATAGATAGATCAGCTAGGGTACCAATACCTACAGATGAGGTGGCGACAGTTGTACAGAGTATCAGCCATTTTTTAATTTGTCCATCCAGACTTCTTCGAATCATTACCATAGAGGTATGAATGTTATATCTTTTATTTTATTTTTTTATTAAAGTTGTTTTATCATTTGAGAACTAATATATTTTTCAATTTTTTTACATGAATACTTCAAAGGTAAAGAAATACTGTATAGACAACAATAAAGACAAATGGCTATGACATCGGATATAGATTCAAATGGTCTTGACAGATTGTCAAGATATTCACATTTGTTGTCGGGTTATTATGAGATTCCAATGGAAGCTCATGTTTGTGGACGTGAAATAAGAGTGGGGATTATAAAAACTGATATCATGGAGCTTGTTACTGGAGATAAGTTGGGCATCAACGTGGTGCAAATTTTTTCCATGTAAGTCTTAACACCTTTTTCCTGCGTTGTATTAATTAAAAATGTATACTTATGTATGTTTTGTATTAGGTATCATTATAAAATTTGTGAGAGGAATGAGCTGATAGAAGTATATGGATTCATGGACCCCCAATTGATTTCCCCTGAAGCATGTTCATTGAATGAGGAACAAAGAATGGTTTATATTGCTGAAAGATTTGAAAAGAATATAATCACACAATGTTGGATGATGCCTTTTTCTGAGAGGTATGAAACAAATTTCTCTCAAAGAGTTAATTATCTTTTAACATAAAAAACCACTAACGTCAAATTTCCTTTTATCAGGGATCATTGGATGTTAGGGGTTTTTTCCTAAGGGAGAAAGCCCTTTATTGGATATGCTCTGTCCATGGTGATGTGCGGGAAAGTTTTAAGAATATATTGGAAAAGTAAGTTTCAATTTCTCAGTAGTTTTATATATTATAATGAATTTTAAATTTACCCCATTCGTATTATTTTCTAAAAGTGAATGGGCCTACTTTCTAAAAAACACAAAGAAAAGAAGTGCAAAGATCAAATATGTAAATGCGAAGGTAAATATCCATTTATAATTTGTACTTTTTGATTTATTACATAAAAATAATATACTGAATTTACACTCATTCAAACAGAATTTTCATGAACAACAAGGCCTCATCGAATGCGGGTATTATATGTTAAGATTTATGTATGAAATAATAACAACTGGGACAGTTGTGAATTTTGACCTGGTACGATTTCCTCTTAAACTTTGCCATAATATTTCAATTTGATTTATTCATTATACACGTTAACTACTTTATTTTTCATTTGTATATTTTTGATGACCCTAAACCCTATACTACTGAAGACATCAAACACTTAAAAGTGGAGTGGTCAAATTATTTTACAGGTTTGATTGAATTTTAGTTATTTGTAATGTAAAATGTAATTTTGAATATTGTCGTTGTAATTGTGTATTTGGTAGTTTTTTAGGTTGGATTTAGTTTTTTTTGAAGTTAACAGTGAAAGTTTTGAATGTTATATAAGTGAATGTTTAATTTTGCTCTGCTTCTTGTTTTGGTTTACTTATGATAGTTTTTCTGGCATGGATTTGGGTCTGTGGGGGAGGGGTTCCAAGGGTGTGGTGGTGTGTTCAGTGGGGTTGGGGGGTGTCCAGCGGTCTGGGGGGGTTGTCCGGTGGGGTGGGGGGACAGTCCAGGGGGTGGCAGGGCTGTCTAGAGGTGTGGGAAGGCGTTCCAGGGGTGTGGGAGTGTTTTCCAGGGGTGGGGGTATACATGAGGGTGGGGGTTTGTCCAGGGGTGTTTGGGGATGTCCAGGGGTGTGGTGGGGGCTTTCAAGTGGGGTGAGGGGGTGTTGTTCATGTGGGTGGGGGGTTGTCGAGGGGTGTTTGGGGATGTCTGGGGGTCGGGGGGTAGTCCAGGAGTGTGGTGGAGGCTCCAATGGGGTGGGGGAGGGCTGTCCAAGGGGTATACATGAGGGTGGGAGCTCCAATGGGGTTGGGGAGGGCTGTCCAGGGGGTATACATGAGGGTGAGGGCTCCAACAGGGTGGGGGAGGGTTGTCCATGGGGTATACATGAGGGAGGGGGCTATCTAGGGGGTAAGTTTTATATGTTATCAATGTACTTGCTTAATTTTGATCTACTTCTGTTTTTGTGGTACGATTTATTGATTTGTTTTCTGGTTGATTCTGGTGGAGAGCAGATGACTGCATTAAATTTAAAAAAAATTGGGTTTATCACATCGGTTATTTAATAACCGACGTGATAAAAGGCCTGGAAAATGGTTTATCACGTCGGTTATTTAATAACCAACGTGATAAAAGGCCTGTAAAATGGTTTATCATGTTGGTTATTTAATAACCGACGTGATAAAAGGCTTGGAAAATGGTTTATCACGTCGGTTATTTAATAACCAACGTGATAAAAGGCCTGGAAAATGGTTTATCACATCGGTTATTTAATAACCGACGTGTTAAACCCCCCTCCCCCCAGTTTATCATGGTGGTTATATAATAACCGACGTGATAAACTACCCTCACCCCGGTTTATCACAGCGGTTATATAATAACCAACGTGATAAACCCCCCTCCCCCCGGTTTATCACGTCGGTTATTAAAAAACCGACGTGATAAAACCCCGCCCCCCCAGTTTATCACGTCGGTTGTTTAATAACCGACGTGATAACCCCCCTGGTTTATCACGGCGGTTCTATAATAACCGACGTGATAAACCCCCTGCCCCCCGGTTTATCACATCGGTTATTTAATAACCAACGTGATAGACCATTTCCCCGTCCTTTTATCACGTCGGTTTTTTAATAACCAACGTGATAAACCATTTTCCAGGCCTTTTATCATGTCAGTTGTTAAAGAACCGACGTGATAAACCCTTCCCATTTTATTTATCACATCGGTTATAAAATAACCGATGTCATAAACATAGCTATTTTATGTTTTTGACATCGGTTTTTAAATAACAGACGTCAAAAAAGTTATTTATAACGTCGCCCGTATTAACGTCGGCTAGAAACCGACGTAAAAAATGAAAAATAATCGACGTAAAAAATGTTTTCTGCACTAGTGGTATTATCCTCTATCAATATTGTGTGAACCATTTCCACTAAGCTTAAGTTATTTGATTCAATAAAACCATTTTGATGTGGGGTATATAGTTCAAAAAATTCAATATTAATACTATATTTTTCAATATAAGATTAAAATTTTCCACTTGTATATTCATTATTTTTTCCATATGAAAATATTTAATAAGAAACCACACTCATTTTATGAAATTAGTTTAAAAATTATAAATATCTTCAAAGCCTTCATTTTATGTTTCATGAACATTATACATATAATACAAGTGAAGTATTCAATAAAGTAAATAAAATATTTATCTCTATTAGTCGATTTCTTCCTCATATGCCTGCAAGAATCTAAATAAATAAGATCTAATGGGTAAGATTTTTGAATATACACTTTCATATGTGAAGAGATAATAATCTTAACTTTTATCATATAGAGAAAATCTAATTTTTTTTATTTATTCAATATATGCACATCATGACCATTATTTTCTTAGGTAATCTTGATCATATTCTTTTTTCCAAGGTGGAATTTTTTTTGATTCCATAATTGGTTTTATCATTTTTAGCTTAAGTACCATGAATTTTCACCATCACCAACCTAGGAAATATTCTTTCATGTTCAATGTCCTCTATTAAAAATGCATCCGTATTTTAACTAATTCTCTAAGAATTTATCCTTTTTTTAACCAATTTTTTAACTTCTTTAAAATTTTAAGACACACTTAATAAGTTTTGTTTCAACACATCTATAAATAATGTGTTCTTCAACTTTAGCTTATTCTCACAAATAACTTAGGAACCAACTCCTCTTCTCTTTAGTGACTAATCACAAAAAAAGGTCATGAATCCTTAATTTTACTTCTTTAAATACATAAAGATATTTAGATCTCTTTTAATATGTAAATCTCATTAATTATTAAAAATAAATTGACATCATTTTGAGATTCTTTGAGTTCGACTTCAATATCAAATGCCTTGTCCTTTCCTTTATCATTATTCTTCTGAGAACTTTGGGTGTTGAAATTCATACAAGGTTGGGTAGGTAGAATTGTGATATGTTATTTATTATAGTGATTTGGTTGATCAAATATTCAATAAACTTCCTATAATGACTGAAACTTTTCTTCAACCTTCAGTATATAATTTTTATGTTATTTTTAAACTTTTCTTATTTAAGTTGGTTTAAATCCCCTCAAACTCTAACTTCAATATATTCTAAGATCATATTTATATTAGTAATTGAACCAAAATATCCTTTATATGTGCCTAAATCTTACAAAATACTAACAATAACCATAAAATAAATATATTCTTTTTCAAACTACTTGTTATCAAATCTGTGTTAACTGTATTTGTTCTCTATCTTAATCATTAAAATTGGATCTTATTTCTGAACCAAAATTCCCATAGACTCCTAACACTTTATTATTCATTCTATTCTTCATTATTGAAATTTTTTAATCACCATTTGTAATAGTTTTCTCACTCAAGTCAGCATTCCAAGAATTTATATATTTCTAAGAATTGTCTTAATTTGACACAAATTTGAATTTCTCCACATATTTCTTTGAATAAACCTTTTCAATGACACCTTAACAACCTATTACACTATTTTCACGAATCCTTAACTAATTCACTTGATCATAATATTAATTTGAAACTTAAATATTTTCAATAATCTTATTCTACAAACTTTCTCCAACTTCTTGAATATAATTCTAAACGTTAAATTTGAACTTATTTAATTTATTCTTCAATTATGTCAATTTTTATTGAAAAATTTATTCTCCTTATCCTTTTATTTATCCTTCTATTCCATGTAAATAATTAACTTATTCTCTTTAGTGAGTATCTTCTTTAGGTTATCAATCTCATTTAATAAATTTGACTCTTTTTTGGAATATAATTTGTTATTATTGCTTAATGAATGATATAATGTATTTGAATTATTATTATTATTTTATAATTTTTAAAACTTTGAAATTCATTACATAAGTTACCACTTTATCATGAATTCTATCAATGCTTCTTCTAAAATTTCATCATTTTTTTCTGACATCACTAAATATCACTTCCTCGTTCTATTTTGAAATCAATAATTTTTAATCAATTTCACTAGAATTATAAACTTCCTCTTCATCATCGATACCAAAAACATATTAAAACTTAGATAAAAAAATTATCTTCTTAGGTTTAGAGAAGATCTTACCCTTCCCCTTTGAGGAAAACATTTTCATACTGAATTTTGATGCATTCTTCTTTGAGGAAGTCTTGGGCTTCTCATCCTTATCATCATTATATTAATCTTCCTTTAATTTTGTAATGTTTTTATAAAATTTATAATAAATAGACATTTGAAACCCTTCAGTGGATACTTTCCATGATACTTTCCTTTTCTTATTATCATACTTCTTGAAATGAATGAAATATGTTTGTTAAATTTCATTTCAGTGTTTTCATATTAATAAAAATACTCTTCATCCACTTTAACTTATTTCACATTACTCACTTTCTTCATAGATATAAAGGATAATTCCATTTTAGCTTTAGAAATCAATATATTATGTCAATCATCCAATAGAATCATATTAGAATACTGATCTTGAAGTGTTGGTACCTTTTCATAAACTTTTCTAGGAAAGTTTCATAGTTTCTTCCTTAATACCATAAAATATTAAATAGTCTCACCAAATCCTCTAATAGTTCTCAACACTTCAATGAATATTTTGAAGAATTAATCAATAGATTCATCATTATGCACTTGAATTTCTTAATACTTTAAGTGCCAAATATATTGTTTTTCTTCATTCACCTTTACATTTCCTTCATAGATGTTCTCCAACATCTCCCAAATACCTTTTTATATCAAAATCACCTTTTTTATGAATTATTTCTCTAAAAGTGATTAAAGAGTTGTTTTATAAGCTCAATAATTATTCTCAATGTTCTTCTAATCAACTACTGATACCACTATATATTCAGCATAAGGGATATACCCATTTATTCTTACATAAATCATATCCAAAATAATATATAATAGGTTTGGTAATATTCTATATTTATAAAATTTATATTCTTACCATAAAACATCATAATTTATTTATTATTAACTGAATGAATGTAATCCAAAATAAATAGAAAAAATTAAATCAATATTGATTTAAAAATAGGTGATCCACTTTTCAAAAAAAATCAAATAACCGATGCATCTTAAAAAGAAACATAGTCCAATTCTCTAATACCGATTAAAATAGTCCAAGAAAAATATTAATTCACTGAGAGTGGGTGTGAATCACAAAATCATTTTCTTCATTTTATATTCCACATAGAAAAAAACTTCACCACTTATTAGATTGAATGATAATACTCTCTTTACAATTATCAAAACAATTCAACTGAAAAAAGGACATAGTGAATTTAAAAGTTTCACCAATCAAAACGAATATCTACATACTTGGAATTATTTTATAAAACCCATGATCACACATTCCAATAGTTTCAAAATGTTAGATACAATGATTAGGCTTTATCTTTGTACTCATGATGCAAAATGTATCTTCCCAACACGTGAAATGTGATCCTTCATAAATAGTGATAAGATAATATGAAATATAAAAAACAAGATAGTCTTCACTCAAAGTATACTTCCATCATGTTATTGGTATGCCTCTTCATCTTCAATTTCCACACACATGAGGATTATTCTTTAATATGGTTATTGGCCTTATTTTTCTTTGTTTTATGCTCTATTTATTCTCTATACACTATATTTTCTTACTTATTATAACTATACCATATTCTTCTCATTTCATAAAATCCAACATTATACTTTCAATAAAATTTTGAATTTAAAATTCAAATTTCAAATAATAAGTTCCTTCAACTTCTCCCACTTAATTTCAAGCCATTATATCACTCTATATATATTATTATTATTCACCATTAATGTACTTTAGGGACTTTAGAGACTAAATTTGTGTATCCCTTGAGTCATTAATTAATACATATTAGAAAATAATATAAAATTATACAAATAAACACACATCAAGAAATAAAGTGGTTCTTTATGGAGCAATTAATGAGGTTTTCACTTACTCTTCAAAAACATTAAACTACATTGTAGTGTGACCTATTAACATTATATCATGATTACTTAATCCTTCCATTGTAGAGTGTTGATGGAATATTACATCCAAATGTATTGTGGGGTGACATTCCACTCCACTTGCCACGACCCGTCCCCTGGGGCCCATGCTGTGACTACCCCAAGCCCGCCTTCCATAGGCTAGGGGCTGACGACTAGCATCGAAGGTGTATTCCCTAAAAATGGGAAGGCATTTCCTTTATAACCTGTAAACACATGCAACCAAGCACACAAAAAGATACAAACTCAAGAAAACTGTATAGTAAAAGAGAGAGTACAGTAAGCAAAAAGGGGGCAGAATACAAGACCAACTAAAAAGTACAAGAAACTGAAAGTACAAGTAAACTGGAATAGCTCCTGTGATCACCCTCCAAGGATCTTACCTAAAGGGTAGGTACATCTCTCAAACGGTCGTCTCTGCGATATGCCTCATTTAAGGTCTACCTCTAAGCTACCTCCGGTCCTGGTACTCTCGTCCTTAGTCAGCATTGTCCATCATCTTCACCAATCACAATGAGGTGCGGGCACAGCCCGTGCAGGGGTAAGTATAACAATACGTAGTAGGGACCCTAGGACCCTCAAGGTCTCAGAAATATGAAAAGTATAAACCACAAAGCATGAAAACAACTGAAAACCCTACTTAGGTATATTCCCATACATATACCTAAGTTATCAAGTAAACCCATCTCAAACATGAGGAATCACAAGGCCCAACTCATTATCCCAAAGCTCAATTGTTCTACAAAGGAAGAAATACCATGAAGGGAAGTACCACACAGGTACGCCACATTGAATAATACCACCAAGGTATTACCACGAAGAATAGTACCACACAGGTACAAACTCATCTCACACCAGGTATAACTTTGGTATAGAAATACAAATGATTAGATGTAACTATTGAATCATCCTACTCTGTTAAGAGGCTCTGCTACTGACCCATACAGGATCGCTCGGTGCTGACCCACACAGGATCGCTAGGTGCTGACCCACACAGGATCGCTCAGTGCAGACCTACACAGGATCGCTAGGTGCTAACCCACATAGGATTGCTCGGTGCTAACCAACACAGGATCGCTCTGTGCTAACCCACATAGGATCGCTCGGTGCTGACCCACATAGGATCACTCGGTGCTGACCCACACATGATCACTATTCATTCTTCACATCACAGCCAGCTACTGGGTTCCCGCACTAAGCTTTCTCGTCTCCAGGTGGGTCCGCTCCTCAAGCCATTGGTCGATACTCCAAATTCCATGAAGTCCCAAGAATAAGTATCCCAAAGGACCGCCATGTCATAGGGGTCTCAACACAACCGACGGTGCATCAATCGGACGCTCGGTTTGTGAGTTATTATCCTTTTAGTCCTGAGAGCCCGCTTGGATTCGTGCTTGATCCAACCCAACCGTACTCCAACTTTATCCAAATCTCCAGTGGGGTATACTCAAAGGGACCTTCTCTCTCCAAGGTTTCCAACGCTACTTACGGTTCATCAAATGGATGCCCAGTGCCAAAGTTATGGACGATATAGAGAAAAGTTCGATGTTGACCTTGATCTGGTCCGACCCAGCCCGACCCGGCCTAGGCCGACCTAACCCGATTTGGTTCGACCCAGCCCGCTGAGTCCGGCCTGGCTCACTAGGTCCAACCCGGCTCACTGGGCCTGGCTCGGCTGTGGTTGGCGGCATGGAGGCCACGAGGGGGGGGGGGCTACGAGGGCCGCGGGGCGGTGAGGCCGTGGGGGCCGCAGAACCCACGGGGGCCGCAAAGGTCGTGGGGGATGCGAAGGCTGCGAGGGCGGCGTGAGGCCACGGGGGTGGCGGAGGCCGTGGGGTGTCGAGGTCGTGAGGGTGGAGTGGAGGGCTACGAGGCGGCAAGGCCGCGGGGCGGTGAGGCCGTGGGGCGCCGCGGAGGGCCGCAGGGCGGCGAGGCCGCGGGGTGGCACAGATGGTCATGGGGCGACGAGGAGCCATATGGCCATCACCTTCATCACGGCCAACGATGTTTCGGCCACCGCATTTGTTCGTCGTTGTGGCACAAATCTTCCTTCTTCCATCGTGAAGAACACACCATTCAAGAAGAACGACAGAGGGGTCGGACAATGTTTGTTTGGCCCACACCCCCCCCGTTAGAGCAGTAGCAAGAGGCTCAAAAAAAATCTTGAATGAAGAATGTCAAACCCTACAACCTCTTGTAATGATTATTCCAAAACCCGCAAATGAAAACATCTGCGGATAAACTAATTAGAGAGTTGATCTGCATTATTTGTTTTTGAAGGGAAGAATATGGGAATATATAATCATAAACAACTAAACCCCTACCTCAGAGATTTTTTGACTGAGGTCGTGAGGAAAGAGACGAATTCGTTGTGGATAGACAGATGTCAGTGACATCGGCATTTCCTCAATTGTCGGTTCATTATCGTTGAAGTCGTTCCTCATCGGTGTGAGCGTTATTTATTGGGGAGTGTGTTATTTTTTGGAGAACATGTTCTCCATTGGAGATAGTAATCCTCCAAAATGTTCTCCTCTCCCAATTCCACAAAAATTTGAAAATAGCCCCCTTGTTAATTTAAGTTTATCAAATTAAAATGTTGTCTCAATTAATTGTTGGCACAATTAATTTTACCACGTTGGCATAATTAATTGGCTCCAATTAATGGGAGAAATGGATTAATGGGGAGTTGAGAGGTTTCTCCCCCATTAAGAGGGCTCTGGTGGTCCCCACCCCTAAATTCAAAATGGGGGTTAGTTCAAGTGGTCCCCACCTCTAAACATCCACTTGGGAGGTTTAGGCTTGGGTGGTCCCCATCACCATAACCCATGTTGAGGAGTTTCAAGAATAAAAATAAAATGTTAAAATAATTTTATTTTTATTTTCCCATGAGAAATGAAAAACTATCTTTTATCCTCAACTTACTACGGTCGAGGTGGAGGTTTCTTTAAGAAAATACCGGTGCAACGAGTTCAACGGTGTCCTCAGATTTTAATTCTGAGCACCGGTTTAAAAGTTACAAAAACCCACTTGCACGTTTACTAAACGTACCTGAAAAAAAGTTCAGAAATTCATTTCGGGCACAATGGTCCTCGTAATCATGTGCTGTCAATTTTCGTGGACTCATAAAATTTCTATTTATTTAAAAAATTACTTGTAAATTCCAGGTCTTTACACTAGAACATATTCATCCTTTACACTACGCAATCATGTTTCATGCACCAACTAGCATAAATATTAAAAATCATGGATTATTCATTATAGTGTGATCCTCAAGTCATGAAGGATCAGATCAAACATAATTAGATTTAAAAACTAGATCATAGAGTTGAACTTTTCATTATGGTGTAATGTGTTTTAAATTTAACATAATTTAATCTTATGCAACATCATCATGTCATGATGAAATCCATTACAGTGCGATATTATGTAAAACCCCAAAAACTCCTCCAAAACGTCACCTACATAGTTATAAACACCTTCCATTATCTTCCAATCTTCCAAATGGACTTAAAATCATATGAATTGAAATGATTCACTTGATTTTTAATGTGTTTCATTCTTTAAAAAAAATTTAAATGTGTTGACAACAAAATACAACACTTATCATATCCACTTCAATTCACATAACTTTAACAAACTCTCCCTTTGAAAAACACCTTCTCTTGGGGTAATATTTATCATCTAAATAACTTTTGGTCTCATTAATATTCTCCATCTTTGTGGAATCTACAATTAATATACTATATGATATATGTATTGGGAAATTTATAAACTTTTATTTCTTGAAAAACTAGGGTTTTGAAGCTTATGTGATGTCTAAGGTTTTGAATAATATTAGTCCTAAATCTAAAATGTGATTATTTTTTAGATAGCCTAGAGAAATAATAGATTGTTACTTGTGTAATATATAATAATATGAAGTGTTTTTATCTCATTATGTAGTGTTTTTTTGAGAATTAATAAATTTATCAAGAAAAAATTGGGATAAAAGTTGAACTTTATAAAGTTTAATACCAATAAATAGAAATAATTATTTATATTGAATAAAACATATTGCCATAAGATGTTTTCAAAATTGAACCCACTAAAATATCACAATAACCTCATAGGAATAGTATAATTTTTCAGGATCATTGAATATATTGATATATTATGGAAAATGATGATGGATTTGAGATCATACAGGATGAACCCACTTCTTACTAAGAAGCTATTGAGATATCTAATTTAAATAAATGGTTATATTCCATGAAATCTTAAATGGAAACCATGTACACAAATAAATTTTGTATCTTTATTTATCAACATAAAGGAGTAATGCCCATAAATTGTAAATGAGGTTTTTAAAATAATATTAACAAGGATGGTGGAGTGACTAATTAGAAATATCACTTGGTAGTTAAGGGTTACAAATAGATTCATAATATTTACTATAAAGAAACATTCTTGCTAATATCTATGATAAATTTCATCAGTATTTTTCATTCCATAAAAAACTTATTATAATTATGAGATATACCAAATAGAAACCTAAATTAATTTCCTTAATAAATTTTTATTTGAGGATGTGTATATAATACATCCTTAAGTTTTAAAAGATAAAAATGGTTCATCTAAGGTATGTAAGTTTCAATTATCTATTTACAGATTGAATCAAGTTTCTCAAAGCTAGAATACCCATTTGATATTATAATCAAAGAGTTAGGTTGAATCCATAATGGAAATTAGTCTCGTATACATAAGTTAACTAATAAGATAAATATTATATTTAAAATCACCTTCATATTTATAGTGTTGTAAATGGATGGAATAATACTCATCAAAAATGATATCCCAAAATATTAGTTGGGAAAAAGGTTCTAGATGAAATTCATGGGTGAAGTGGCCTACATAATAGGTAAGAATAACCTAAGAGGGGAGGGGGGTGAATCAGGGTATGACATATTTAAAACTCTACCCCTTTAGATCTTGTTTCATTGTTAAGAAAAAATCTCTTCTCTATCTTTCCCATAGAAAATTATAACTAGAAATTAAATCATGCACAAGACACAACAATTTTTACTTGGTTCACCCTCACTAGGCTATGTCCAAAGATCATATACTGGTGATGTTCCGATATACCAAATCCAATATAAGTACACTGTTATTTATAATGTTCTAAGTGGACTCACTATCCCTTCTGGTTCACAACCACTCATAATATGAAATCTCATTGCTCTCTCAATGGAAGTGTGCTCACTACTTCTTCAGAATATCCACTCACTATTTATAGACATGTAGGTCTCTTCAATTGAATAAATACATGAATTCTCAATTGTATGTAGATTATATATTGAATTTCTACTTTCATCCACAGATGAACATCGCTTTACCATAGAATTGAACTAGGCAACCTAAAATTTTACACACAACCCTTACTGTGCCTTGCGTATAATTCCCTTTCCTTGCGCACAAAAAATCTATTTTTGTGTGCAATCCAAACTCCACTTTTCACACAACCTCAACAATTTTGTGCAACCTTAATTTTATATGAAATGTTAACTTTTATGGGAAACATCAATTTTTATGTGCAACTCCAAATTTTTCACACAACTCCCTTTGCATATTTTTTATGGGAATCAAAGATCATATCTTCTCTAAATCTTGAGCTACTTTGAATGAGGGGGTCACTTCATATTTATAGGCAAAATTGACCCTATGTGAAAACCATCCTTAAGCGCATAATTCTCTTCGAGCGTGAAAAACACATCTTCCACACAACACCGTATTTCACGCACTACTCCAATATTTCACGCACCTCATGAATTTTATAATTTCCGAGCTTCTAATCTAGAAACACCTATTATGCAAAAAACTCCATTCCCCTATTTTGCTCAGCACTCAAATATTTCACACACCTTCTTTTTCCAAAAACACATCTCTTCATTTTCCGATTTTCAGGCCCAAAAATTTGGCAAACACTGTAAAATGGTGCCACCGTGTATCTTCTCTTTTTGTACCACCTCCAGATCATCCATTCCCTTATCGAGGTTCTTCTGTCAATCATGGATTGTCAAAAACATCTCTTAAACCTGAAAAATCACCATTTATTCCCCCTTTCTCAACAAAAAAAACAAAGAGGATCACTTTTTTCAAAAAACACAATCTATTAAAAAATAATTCAATATTGTCTTAGGGGATTTTTATCCAACAACATTCATATTTCTAGTGTTATATATGGATGGTATAATACTCATAAAAAATGATATCCCAAAATATTAGTTGGTAAAATGGTTCTATATTAAAGTCATGGGTTAAGTGGCCTATATAATAGGTAAGAATATCTATAGATATTATTATAAGTGGTTTCTTGGTCTGAGTAAGAACACATATATTGGTAATGTTATAAAGTTATTTAATATTAAAAACTCAAATAATTGGTTTATATCACTTTTACATAGTGTGAGTCTTATAAAGGATCAGTGTTATTCTACTAAGATATAAGGAAAATACATAAATGATATTATTTATGCTTTAATAATAGGATTAATCAAGTATATCATGTTGTGTACTCATCTTTATGCCTCTTATTCCTTAAGGATAACTATCAGAACTAGGTTAAAGTCAATATATCATTATAAAGAATATCCTTAAGTACTTGAAAATGACTATGGACATATTTTTTATCTTTTAAAATGAAGAAGTGATCATTATTATATCTCACACCAGTGCTAGTGTACAAACTACAAAGGGTGATTCTAGAACTCATTTTGGTTTTTTATTCTACCTCAATAGAGGAACCATTATTTGGAAGGGTTCAAAATAGACTATAGTAGTTGATTCTTTGATGGAATTTGATTACGTAATTATATGAGATGTTGTGAAGTATTCTATTTAAATCAATAATTTCATTATTTAACTCGGGTTTTTTAGAATTATTAACCTAATAGAACTCTATTATGAAATAATAGAGCTTAATCTCGGCTAAGTAAAATCAGTCACACCAAAGGATCAAACACATACTTTAAAAGTACCATATAATTATAAAAAACATTAATGGGCTCTATGAAAATATTTTTCAAGTGGATATAGAAAAATAATATAATAAATCCATTTATTAAAAAATTAATGAATAAAAAAACATAACAAACATGTAAATTACTTGGTTATTCAATATTTTAGGGACTGGATATAATGTAATTTAGTTTTTTCTAAATTACAAATCTAGTTCATGTGATTTAATATTTGGGATTGAATAATGTATCATGGTTTTACTATTAAAATAAAATTTTACTCTATCATCCATTCATGTGTATTTAATTTATAACATGAGATTATAATGATAATTAAACCATTAAGGGATATGTATGAGTTGTATTTAACTAATTTCCATCATTTAAAGTCTTTTGTTTAAAAAAATTAATATTAGAATAAGTAGGGGGTCACTTAGAGATATAAAGTTCACTCAAGTGACATATATGTGACTTGTTTTCTAGACTATCTCATTAAAGTACATCACATGCAATTTCATACGTAATTTCAATGATATACTTAGGGGTTTATGGATTATATTAATCATCATTACCTAAGTATAAAAAAGTACCCTACATGTGAATTATCATGAACCGCTCCCACCGGAAACCCCCCTTGGTACAATAGTAAAGATGAGAGTAACCCCCAAAGACCGCCTCTAATAGGCCAAGGGTTAGAGACTATCACCAAGGGTATAAAACATACAAGTGGGTGGAATTACCCCCAAAAATACTAGGAACATATAAAGAAAAAGACAAATCAAATCCATAATGTAAAATGAAAACCAACATACTATAATCCATGTAACATATTATATAAACAAGTCTCTAAAATAGAATACCAAAAAGAAAAGACTCTTACGTACAACAGTGATTCCAAAAACAGCTCCAAATATTAAGTTGGTAAAGTCCTACTAAGTCATCAAAATTATCCTATAAACCTGAAAATTTGATTTATATATATAATGGTGAGCATATATGTGTACTCAATATGATCCTCCTCAATAGCTCTCTTGAAAATGTGGAAGAATTATACTACTGCCTTCATGAATGAATATTATAACCATACAATATACCTCTTAAGAAAAAAATCATCCATAAAAAGGGGATTTACATAATAAAGAATGGGGAAGGGAAACATTGGTCACTCCATCTCAAATCTCAACCTCCCTTTTACTAATTTGTAATCCTTTCATAATGATGAGATAATTTCATGAAATTAAGTTTCTAAATCAATTCATTTAAACAAAAATGACATTTAGTTTCAAAAAATGTTCATGTATCTAAGTGAACCAAAAAATTACTTCCATCTTAACTTATGAAATTATTAAAGTTTAAATTTTTAAAAACCAATTTAATTAAAATGGAGTTAAAACATACCAAAGAAAACACTTCAAACTATTTTTTTAAATATCATTTAAAAAAAGAGTCGATTATGAAAGTAATAAGGTCACAAACATAGAACATTTTCACTCTTAAATTATCAACCCAAACCTGCTTCATCTTAACTAACTACACACTAAAGCCTAACCACCCTACCAAAGAGACCAATCACGTTATCAAAAACAAGGAATAACATGAATCATGGATCACTCAAACTAATGATGTCCCATAGTATTACAATTAAAATGAATATAACTTCCAAACACATGATACCTAGAGCTACACGATCTCAAAAATTAAATTTATACTCTAGCTTTAGATAACCATATCACTCTCTAATTCCACCTATCGCAACACCCAAAACTTGAGTCACCATATTTCAGACTCGATGGTAGCTCAGAGAAAACCTCTCTCAATCACCTCATCATGATTCCTTGCCTCCAAACAAGACTTAAATCGAAAATAACAACACTTTGTTGAATCTATGGCCCCAAGGTGGATCCAAAATTCCATGATCACATGTGTTTATTAGCTAAATAGTCTGTAAAATGGTCCATAAATGCATATGAGTGAATTGTTAGATCAAGAACACTATACTACCCTTGTTATAATTTTATAAACTCCTTTATACTATCATATCACTACAACTGGGGAATGAACTCTCCCTTAAATGAGATAAAGAAATCTTTCCAAGGAACCTTTTCTGGAAGACCAAAATTCACTTTCCACCATTATCAAGAAACCCTTTGGAGAAAACCCACTACTAAGGAACTCAAAATTGATATGAAGAACTTATAAATTTAAATTACACCTTAACATATTCTAACCATTCTTGGACCATAGGTCCCAACACTCCACCACGGTACTTCACACTTTCTTCTACTGAAATCTAAATATCACCATGACTTAGGAATCCTTATTCCACTTACTGAGTGTAATTTTTTTTTGATGTGTTGATGATATATCTTTAACCCAAACATAAAAATCAATAAAGTTAGTTCAATCATTAAAATCAAACAACAATAGTCGAGAAAACAAAAATTCACCCCAAGATTTATATCTACTTCTATACCCTTGAATCACCAAACCAATTCATCCCTCATGGATAAAATCACCATATTTTCAAATAAATATTATTCCATCCTTTAACAACACAAATTTCATAAAAAAGTAAAATCATCCATTTATTTAAGAAAATATATTACCAATATTCTCATAGATTTTTAATAAATTCAAGTAAAAATTATCTTACATCACTGCACACATTATTACACATCATGGGAAAAGTTCTCAAAATAAAAATGCTCAAATATAAAAAAAAATATTTCCATAAATATCTCATTACCAAATAAATAGGATCAATTACTCAATAAATTATATAATTTAACTTTTCATGTGTATCATGGTATTAAATATTTATTCATTACTACCTTGAGATTTAAAAAAAATCATTAATCTAACTGAAGTACCTAAAAAATTTAAGTTATATTGTATATGATGACTAACATATTTTATTAAACATTTTTCCATTAATATCTCACATATCTCAAAAATATAAAAAAGTTACATGCTTTCATCATTTTTTTAGTTCAACTCATACAGTATCAATATACACTTTGTCTAATCAGTATCAACATTTCTAACCTCTAAACTAGGAAACCTATATTAACACATTACATGTAATATAAAACATAAGTCTAAATCAATTTGTTTTTTTAGTTTCCTTAGTATTTTTTAATAAACGAGGAAATGTACAAAGGAAAATACTCCTAAAATAAAATAACAAAAGATTACATCATTCTGAAAGAGGGAAATTTACATTTATCCATTTAAAGTAGGGGTAATAGCTCATCAAGAAGGGTGCTTGAGAAAGATAAATCATCATAGTTTTCCCCTTTATTTTTAGGCTCGTCAGTAATATATATGGCTTCATGATAGGAATTTGTGTTGAATTATTTAATAGAGGAAAGAATTTCCAATAATTTAACCCATTAAGCAGTCATTCTCCAAGAAAGATGGATGTTTCCCATTGTAACAGCATGAAAAATAGTGGAATAATCACACTCAATCCATAAGTTATTCCATCCCTATTGAATTTACGAGTCCACTATTTTAATTATCCTAATAATTTCATCACCAAATTAGAGGCAATTCTACAGGAACCATAAAGGAATCCAGGTACATCTCTAGTGTAATCTTTAAAAATAGCCCCATAGCCTGCAGGGCTAAGATTTCATCTAGATCATCCTTTAAAATTTCATTTGATCCACCCTAAAAAATGTGAGTTCCAAATGACCTCAAAATTAACCAGAGGAAAAATTTTACCCGCAATTTTAAGTTCCTTGAAACTGAGGAGTCATGACCATAGTTTTCATAATTCCCCCATTAAATCAAATTAGAATTCTAAATTCCCATAATGATTTTAATGATGGTGGAGTAAATGATAAAGTGTGCCTACTTTTTGTAGATTTATTTATTACATTCCAGATGAAATGGATTATATCTACACAAGAAACCTTGAATAGGTTCAAGATTTTCTTAGAGAATGGGAGCAGAAATAATTATTTGAGGTGATGTATAATCGAGTACACTCTCAGGGGTCTTGTTTAAAAAATGTCAAAGATAATATTCCATAAGGTTGTGTTAGTGTGACAACTAAGGAAGATGTGATCTATGTCCTCCATATACTGTTTGAAGAGTACACATCTCGAGAATATATAAATACCTAACACTTGAAGATTTGTATCCATATAAATTTTATAGAAGGTGGTCCTCTATAGCAGATTAAAATTGGATGAAAACATCCATTTTTTGTTCAGGAATCTAATATAATTATGTGGTCCTTGCATTTATTTGAAAAAAACAATTTATTATTGATAATTTCATCCACAAACAGCTCCCTGATCAAAAAATCATCCCTATCCATGAAATCATAATTGCTAACAATAGCTCTAATATAAGTAGGGAGTGAGTGAAGATAGACCAATTTATCTTTGATGGTAGTGTTGGGGATTTCCATGGGAATAGAGGAATTAAGCATATTAAATAGTGGAACACTAGTCTAGTTTTCATACCAAAATATAAGGGGGGAATTAATGTTAGACAACCAGTGTGATTGCATGGATATTCTATTAAAAATGAGTTTGAAAGAAAACCAAATATAGGATCCAACATAGAAAAAATTCCTAGATTTAAGTTTTTCAAGGAATATCTCTCCAAGAAAGTACATAGAAAGTTATTTATCATTCACAAGCCTCCATATGAATTGATCTTGAAGAGGATAATTAAAGAGGAAAAGGTTTTTAATACTAAGGCCTCCAAGGTAAAGTGTATTACAACATTACTTCCAAGGGATGGTGATGATTCTTATCTCAAGTGAACTTCCTGACCAAGAAAATATTAATGGGATTTTTAAAACATATAAGTAAGGAAGCATGCCATTTATACACCATGAATGAGTAAAAAAATGAAATAATAATGTGATTCACAAGACAAATTCTACTAGCCATATAAAAAGACTTACCTTTCCAAGAACTCAAATGCCTTTGAATTTGGCTAAAAATATGATTGAAATAACCAGTTTAGGATCTTCCCCAAAACATGGGGACACCTGAGTAAATAAAAGGAAGGTCTCCTTATCTGATTCTCAATTAATTCATGATGTTTATCTTCCTGGAAGAAGAAATGTTTGTCCTAAAATAAATGAAATATTTAATCCAATTAATCACATAGCATCAGACTTTTTCATAATGAATTAGGGACTCCTTTATGTTTCTTATGTTTCTTTTTCCCCTCTGAGTTTAGATAATAATTTCATCAGTATATAATAGATGTGAAGGAGAAGTTATTCCTATGGAAGCTCTAATAGTCTTAAATTCACCCCTATCACCCATTTTAGAATAATAATACTAAGATATTCCTATATAATAGAAAAGAAAATGGAAGATAGGGGGTCACCCTACCTGACCCCTCTAGAGCAAGTGAGATATCCTTCCGGGGAGCCATTAACAAGAATTGAAATGCGGGTAGAGCCAGTAAGAGACTACATCCAATGAATAAATCTCAAGTAAAATAAAAATTCACCAAAAAAAATACTAATGAAACCCCAATCCATGGTGTCAAATGTAACACTACATGATTTTACAGTATGTCCCTTTTTAAGTTTAACCTCTTCGATAGCATATGTTGCGCGCAACACCCATCTTATACGAACAATAAAATATTATTATAACCTAGCCATTAAAATGGAATAAATGAAAAGTATTAACCTCATTATGAAATTTATATATATTCAATTTTTTTACATTCAAACAATAAATTTTATAGGCATAAGATAATAATAAATCCAATTTTAAGCAAAAAAAACAATATTTTTCTAAAGGAAATTTTGTCGCTTTTTAATGGAACACTTGTTTTAAAACTAAATTTTCACAATTTTATAAATTAAATTTTAAAAAATAAAATTAATCTTTGGAATATTAATATCAAATTTTACATTTCTTTAATTTTTTGTATTTTTCTAATAAGTTTCATGTTTTGATAAATAGTGAAAAAAACTAAATTTTAATTAAAACAGTTTTTCATATAAATAATTTGTAGTGATAAATTATATTTTTGATTGGTTTTAAAGTATAATTAGATCAATTTTATATAATTTAATCTAAATTAGTTCATTATAATCAATTTTATATTTAAATTTTATATAAAAACATTTCAAAATTTTGAACATTGTTACTTTAAAAACCTGTTGTTTTATCCCGTCATTGGAATTAATTTATGAAACTTATATAAATTGAATTATTAAAAATGGATTATATATTTTAAATCATAAGATCCAAATTTATTAAATATTTCCCTTTTATTTTTTGTCCAATATTAATAGTAAACTTATTAATTTTAATTATTGCGGTTAAGGGTAAATCGGGTAATTGAGGGTAAAAAAATATTATAAATATTATAAAAATACCCTAAAACTTGTAATAATTTTATTTCATGAGTAACTATAGACCAAAATAATCCTTGGACATATTTTATATCCTCTTGGATCCACTTGGATGACTTTAATCCTTTTATAGTATTTTATTCAAAGGAAAGTCAAATATGGCATAGTCATGTTTTTAATAAGCATTATATTTTTTATATGTGGTTATTTAGAAGATATATTTTACTATAAATAGTAATTTGAAAGATAAAATTTTTATATTCATAGTGGTAATTTATTTTTAATTTTTAGGAAATAAATAATTACATTAAATTCTTACACAATGATGATGCAATAATTATTTAATTAATGACAATATCAAATAAATGATATTAAAAATATTAAAATAAATATAATTTTGGATAATTAATGTCATCCATGAATTTTATAGATTAACTATACCTGTTAGGGATGCATTAAATTTTTTTCTTCAAAGTTATCATGTGTATTGATATTTTTTAAAAATTCAAGTAATGAATAGTGTCAAAATTGACATTAATAAAATTTTAAATAAATAAAATTTTATTAAATGATATAAAATTCATGAAAATATAAAATTTGGAAAAATGATTTATATGTTATTTAAAATTTAATCCATGAATTATTTATGGTTTTATTTTATTTTATAGTTACTATATTGACCTTCAAAGAGTAAAAACACATGTTGTCGCGGTAAGGGTTAAATTGTTTAAATAAGGGTTAAAACCAAATGATAAGGGTAATAATGTAAAATAAACCTGTATAAAAATTATTTTATAAGATTATTTAGACCCATAATTGTCTTATATTATAAATAAATTACTTTGGATCCATTTTGAGTTGAAAATTAATTTATATTAATTTAATATTTTGAGAGTTTTCAAAAGTGCACCTCACCTCAATTATATAAGAGAACCTTCTCCCTCACTTATTCACAACACCTTGAGACTTATATCTCAAAAAACCCTACTAATTTATCATTTCAACATCCTTATAAAAGTTTTTGATATCATTTTATTCTAAAAATTCCAACCCTAGATCACTTAAGAAGATATCTAAAGGAAGTCTATTGAAGAAGAGGTAATCGTTTTTACCAACTCATCCAAGTTCATTTCTTATTCTACTTCATCCTCATGATTTGTTTCCATTATAAAGAAATAAATATAGTATAATATATATTATGAGATGTTATTATTATGTTACAACCATATTTCATGTTTTTTCCATCCTATGAAAAACAAAAACATCGTGCGTGCGTACGTACGACTTACCATCTGCACGTTGTGGTGTAATTTATTTCATCACCACTTTAATTAGATAGGTACAAAGATTGAATTAATAGATATATAATATAATTATGACATGATATTAATTCTATAAAAATTAATATACTATCCACTTCCTTACCCTTTCACCATTAATGGAATGATATCGTCGCTTGTGTGTATGTACGACTAACTGTCTCCACAATGTGATGCGATTTATTTCCCATGTTCAACATTAAAGAATGATTATGAAAATATATATAATGAATAAATATGATATATATTAACTTAATATAATTAATTATATGAAATAAATATATCCTCTGTATAAGAAACATGAATTACATGACAAAAAAATACATAGAAAAATGAAGCATTTAACACCCAAAACAAGGGTAATAAAAAATATTATTAATAAACATGTGACAAAATAATATAATAATATCATATATTATATCATAAATATAAATAATGTTATGACATAAACATGATTAAAACAATTATATAGGATTTTAAATCACATTCAACTAAAGGAAGTGTAAGGTAAGGGACTTTGTCTTAATCTCCTTTCATTGAGGCATATTTTGATGTTATACACCCACCATATTTTATGAATAGTATATACATCCCCCTTTTACATATTATATCATTAATTTATTTATTATAATTTTTTCTTAAATTTTATTCTTTCATGGGGCTTATGATTTAAATTTTCAAAGTGGTATGGGACACTTTCAATGTTTAAACATTTAATTTCAAAATATTCCCTCCATGTCAATATTCCTAGTATTATTTTATATATTTATTTATATAAAATTATTATAAAGGAAACTCTATGTATATTTTGAATTATATTCAAAGGTTTTCAAAAAGTAATCTTTTATGTGTTTTATACTGAATTTTTTGATAAATTACAAAAGGAATGTTCTATTCTTAACATATACAGAGACAATGAATTTTCTACTATCATGGACATTATTTTATTTTCCTTTTCCTTTTCAAGATTTTATGTTTCATTAAATGAAAAATCATATTTATATTTTTGGTTATTTTGGTATTAAAAATGTTATTTCAAAGAAAATGGTGTTCTGGTATTGAAAATGGGTTCTTAAAAGAAAATTGTATTTATATATGAAAGTGTTTTTAATATGGGTATAATAAGAGTTTTTCCTCAATAATTTTTCAATGATCCCATTTAAATTATTTTCATCTATATAAATATCTTTTTCTGAATATTATACTTAATTGAGGTTTATATCTTATGATACTATCTTCCATACTTTAGTAAATGGTTTACAATCAGTTTAACTATGGAAGTATTGATATACCATATGACTAGTTATTGATGTTGTTAATACATATTGATTCAATTGTATTATTTATTTATGTGAGTAATGAATTGTACATTAAAGAATGGGTAAGGAATTTATATATAAAATCACCTTGATGTATTGGTAGTCTCTTGAGATGAAATTAGTTGGTGACAAACCCTTCTCATTTTTTTTCAAGCATAATAAAATGGGTTTCTACCCATAGACTTAAACTGGAAAGAGGATTGACCTTGATAGTAAATATCTAGAGTATATATCTTGATAGTTCAGACCTCCTAAATTATGAATTTCCTTCATTTTAGTTATTATTATACAGAGGATCTTCATAATGAAAAAAATATATGGATGCATTTTCATTCCCATATTATTGATTACATGGTGTGTGTGTTCATTTATTTACCTTGATATATTGATTATGCTCATTGATTCAAGTTACATTTTGTTGTACTTTACCCTTACCGATCATTTTATCTCACACCTTTCATATGTTTCATTTTTTTCCTAGGATTCCAATAAGTATATTATAATAGATATGCATGGTTATAAAAAGGGGGAATAATGGAAGACTCAATAAAATTCCTTATATATTTTATGTATTAAAATTTAATGTTAATTTCAACTATGTATCTAGTTTACCAAGACTAATAAACTATTCAGTCATTTGGGATGTGATTCCTTGTATCTTATGCTAGTGTAATAAAGTAAGGTATCAGCCCTAGGCTATTAAGTTCGGGGTCACTACAGTTGGTATTAGAGTAAGTTTAGTAGAACTATTGGGAACTAGATTTAGTTAAACCTAGATTAGGGAAACATAATCCTATAACAGGCTTTGGGAATATTCCCAAAGAAACAAATTTTATGATTTAGAGATTTATTATACCTAAATTTCTCAATTTATTCTTAGTATCTCACTAGTTTTGATATTATTCATTATGTTTCCTATTTATATAATCTAATCCATTATATTATATTGTTTAGAAATGGAACTTGTAAGGAATAATGGTTTCAATAATAATAGAAAATAAATATATTTCTCTACTGAGGGAACCAATATATCCAGTATTAGAACATATCAAATTATAGCTATTTTTTTAGTTCAGATTAATCAGGTTATAACAAATAACCTTTCCCAGATGGACAAACCTATTCCACAATGATACTTTCCGATGTTGAATCACATTATGCAACAAGAGCCCCATAAATTAGTGGGACTACTAATCCAATTACAGCTAAGCAATGGGTTAAGTCTTTGGAGAATATATTTGGAGTGTTGGAATGTGGTCAAAAGTAAAAGGTCACACTTGTAGTATATTGCCTTAAAGACAATTCTGACTAATGGTGGTCATTGATCTAGAATAATAGGGGGGGAGAATAAATAGAAATTGTGGAATGGAATGCTTTTAAGGATACATTTTTTGAAAAATATTTCCCTTGTGAGGAAAAAATTGAAATGAAAATAAATTTTCTTAGTTAAAAAAAAGGATAAGAGAGTATTTAAGAGTATAAATATACCTTTATAAGGTTATCTTGGTATGCTACAGATTACATAAGCAAAAAAGAGTTCAATATTAAACATTTATTTGAAGGGATTAAGCCAAGTCTCTAAAGGGAACTGGTCTATAAAAATTGTCTCTATACGGTGAAATAGTTTTATATTCTATTAAGAAAAATAAATAATTCTCCAAGTACTATGGATTTTAAGGGAAGAAATAGAATAAGTGGGTAGTATAGCCAAATATGGATCAAAGGGATAAAGGGAAGGAGGATTTTCCCACATGTGATAATTATGGACAGAATCACCATGAGAAGTACTTGAAATAATTGTGTGTTTGTTATAAGTGTAGAGAAAAGGGTCTCCAAGAAAAATAATTCAAAGGGAAGAAAGAAAATATTGATATTTAGCGTTTTAACTGTAGTGAAATAGGGCACTTTTTATTTAAATTACCCAAGTGTCAAGTAAATATACCATATAAGAAGAAACTTGATCAAGGTCAAGCTTATGTTGTTACTACGGTTGAAGTAGAATAATTAAAGTACATGAGTTCTTGTATTCAAGAATTATGTTTTAAAAGTATTTTATCAATGATATTTTGGTTATAAGAATCATGAGATATCTAAGGATTGTACTATAGTAATTCTTCTTTATAGTTTTGGAATCATGCATGTTTTCATTAAGGGTTTAAGGATATCAAGGTATTTATATATTTGGTATGTGATATTGAGAGTTACATTATGATGTTATTGGATGATAATTTTTGAAATTTAGTGATATTTTTACTAAATTTTTTCCCTTTGAGTTTGGACAAACATATTTTTGATGAGTCTTAAGATTAAATACTTACGAAATGGATTAAGTTGGAATTTGGATATTATTTGTTAATAACATGTGTTTACCAATTTGGTTTTAGTAAACATTTAAAGGAAAAAGGAATTAATTTTGGATCCTATGATTCATTAAAGTGATTCAGGTATAAAAAAATTCATCTTGAAAATCTATTACCTCACATAAAATTTAAAGTCAAAATAGATCAACACACAAAGAAAGGATGAGATTATTCTTATGATATGGAAATTAATCAAGTAATTTTATTTTCTCAGGTTATTATCTATATATTAAAGGAATAGATTAACTCTAGGAAAAGGATTTTTGGATCAAAAATGTTATCTGTTTACTTTTATTACTAAAAAATAAATAGTTGTTTAATCGATAAAAAATTTATGGTTTTGTGATGGTAAAAATTATAATGACCATGTCCTCTATAATTAATCATAGAAACTTGATGGTTAGATTTATCTTCTATGTCTTGGTTTTCACTTCGTACTAATTTTATCCTATAGGAAATCATAATTTTGTGGTAACCTTCGCATTTCCCTTTCCCTCTAATTAAGAGGATGCTTTATTAACCCTATTTTTGATATGGGTTCCCCATAAAGGAATTTTCAAGTATCAAACTTTTATTTAAAAGTGTAATTTCAAATTGCGAGGATGAAATTTATTGGAGGGGATAATCTAACACCTTGTGATTTTATGGTATGTCTCTTTTTAAATTTAACCTCTTCGGTAGCTTACGTTGCATGCAACACCTAACTTAAACAAACAATAAAATATTATTATAACTGAGATCTTAATTGGAAATGATTAATAGTGTTAACCCCATTATTAAATTTATATATATTCAAATGTTTTAACATTAAACTAATATATTTTAAAGTCATAATATAAGAATAATCCAATTTTAATCAAAGAAAACTATATTTTTATAAAGGAAATTGTGTCGCCTTTTAATGGCACACTTATTTTAAAACTGAATTTTCACACATTTATAAATTTTATTTTAAAAAATAAAATTTTCTTTGAAAACTAAATATCAAATTTTACTTTGGTTGAATTTTTTGTATTTTTCTAATAAGTTTCATGTTTTAATGAATGGTGCAAAATACTAAATTTTAATTAAGAACAAATTTTTTATGAATAATTTATAGTGTTAAATTATATTTTTTATTTATTTTAAAGTATAATTAGATATATTTATATCATTTAATCCAATTCAGTTCATTGGAATCAATTTCACATTGAAATTAGATATAAAAACATTTCAAACTTTTGAAAAAATTTACTTTAAAAACCCGTTGTTTTATCTCATATTTAAGATTAATCTTAAATTAATTTCTAAAAATTAGGTGAATTTAATTAATAATTATTTTTATATATTATGAATAGGAAGATATAAATTTATTAAATTAGTCCCTTTCATGTTTTTCCAATATGGATAGTAAACTTAGTAACTTTAATTACCATAGTTAAGGGTAAATCGAATAATTGAGGATAAAAATAATATTATAAATATTATAAAATTAACCTAACACTTGAAATAATTTTATTGGAAGAGTAATTGTTGATAAAAATCATACTTGGGACGATTTTATATCCTATTGGATCCACTTGGATGACTTTAATCCTTTTATATTATTTTATTCTAAGGAAAGTAAAATATTTTTTTAAAAAGGTGGTGCCACAGTCAAATACCAAGGAACAATTTATTGAATAAAGAAAAGATAGATTAAATGAGTCTGAATGATGGAATATTATTACAATATTTTTTATATAAAGGGAGAAAATAACCAGGTAAATCATCCATCCAAGTAATGCCCTGGTTGACTCCCTTGTTGTCAAGACCATCAGCAACCATGTTCGCTTCATGAAAGGCATGAGTGGAAATGTAGTTTATTTCCATGAGTGAAGCAAGATGATTCATCCAACGAGAAGTAAGCATCCAAGAAAGGTGCACCACCCTTTTATAAATAGATTGGACAATAGTGGTTGAATCACTTTCAATCCAAATATTGTTCTAACCCTTTTGTTTGTAAAAGTCAACGACATGGATCACACCCATCATTTCTGCTTCCAGAGATGAGGCCATACCACACCCACCAAAGAAGCATCAGTGACACCTGCCAAGATAGTCCCTGAAAATAGCACCGCATCCTGCAGGAACCGAGTTTCCTTTAGAGACACCATCGAAGTTCACTTTTATCCATCCTGGAAGTGGGGATTGCCAGAATACCTCAAAGGTGTGTCTAGGCTGTTTGTACAAACCAGAAATCCTGAGTTTGTGAAGGATCTCAAAACCACCAATAGTGTTGTTACAATATGCTTTCTGAATCAAGGTAGCATAAATAATGGAAATGAGAATCCATATCCTACCTGCATTAATCCTGAATGAGAAATTATTATAAATAATATTATTTCTATCATACCAGATCACATGGAGGAGCTTAGAAACAGCTAATAAAAAAATATTCTTAATTTGTTGAGAAGATTCAAAATCTACACAACGTTGCAATTGAGATCTAATAGAATCATGAAGTAACTATATGCAACCAAAAATATCAAGAATTTAATTCCAAAGAGCTATAGCAGTAGCACAAGACAGAAACAGGTGATTAATATCTTCTCTATGTTGGTTGCACATGTGACATTTAGAGTAAATTTGGATCCCAAAATATTGCAAACAAACATTAGTAGGGACCCTGTTATGAGAAATACTCCAAACAAGGGTATGTCTCGAGGGCTTAATCCAAGGTTTGATAAAATATTTCAACCAACATAAGCTAAAATAAGAGCAAATGAAATTGTAATTATAAAAAAATTTGAAATCAAGAACACCATTATAAGCAGGTTCCCAAATTATAAAATCCTCAGTGTTGGATAAGGGGTAGCTGTTAATAACATGACTGATGTTATCCAGAAGATTGATGTTGGGATAACTAAAAACATACCTTATGGTGGAGTTTGTATTATTAGAAAGATAATTGGGAGGTAGCATGGATATTAAAGGAGCATAGGTCCAGTTGTTAAGCCAAAAATTCATGGAGGAATTAGTACTAACCATCCATCCATAGTTATTCATAATGATGGTAAAAGAATTCCTAATGGATGACCAGATGTAAGAAGTGATGTAGTTAAAATTTTCATTCTTAAGTTTAGTTATGAATCTTTTATTGAGGAAAAAATGGAATTAGAGCTATCATGAAGTAACGTCCAGGTCAACCTAGCTAGAAGAGCATCATTAAAGAGTTTAAGATTTTTTATTCCAAGACCACCCTTGTCTAAAGGATTATAAAAAGTAGCCCAGGGGATGGTCACAATCTTTCTTCCAATAGTGCTTCTGGTCCAAATAATTTTTTTAATGAAAATGTTAATTTTATTAAGGAGATTTGTAGTCCATTTTTACTCTATCATCGAGTAGATTATTCTGGAAATGATTGTAGATTTCACAAGACAAATTCTTCTAGCCATAGATAGGGATTTACCCTTCTAAGAAGAAAGTTGATTGGTGATTTTCTCAATAATGCTATAGAAGTAACAAGATTTAGGACTTCCCCAAAAGATAAGAACACCAAGATAAGTGAAGTGGAAAGAAACTTACTTGATACCTAAGTAATTAATGATATTACATTTTCCGTTAGAGGTAAAAAATTCTAAAAAAAACAAAGGATTTTCTCTATCTTATAGATCGACAGTATGGAAAGTCAAATATGTCATACTCAAGTTTTTAATAAGTATTATATTTTTTATATGTTGTTATTCAGAATATATACTTGACTATAAATAATAATTTAAAATATAAAATTCTTATCTTTATCATGGTAATTTTTTTTAAATCTTTATGAAATAAATAATTGTATTAATGTCTTACACAATGATGATAAAATAATTATTTATTTAATGGAAATATCAAATAAATGATCTTAAAAATTTTACGATAAATATAATTTGAGATAATTAATGTCATACAAGAATTTTATATATTACCTAAACATATTCAGTATTTATTAAAGGGTTTTTTTCAAATTTATCATGTGTATTGATATTTTTTAAAAAGTCAAGTAATGAATAGTGTCAAAATTGATAGTAATAATATTTCTAATAATTAATATTTTATTAAATGATATAAAATTAATAAAAAATATAAACCTTGGAAAAAGGATTTAGATAAGGTTTAAAATTTCATACATGAATTATTTATGATTATTTGGTCATTTTATAGTAACTATATTAACCTTCAAAGAGTAAAAACACATGTTGTCTCGATAAGGGTTAAAGTGTTTAAATAAGGATTAAAACTAAACAATAAGGGTAATAATGTGAAATAAATTTTTTTTTAAATTACTGTATGATATTATTTATACCAATAATTATCTTATATTTTAAATAAATCACTTTGTGTCCATTTTTAATTATAAATTAATTTATATTAGTTTAATATTTTGAGAGTTTTTAAAAGCGTGTCTCGCATCAATTATAAAATGTAACCTCATCCCTCACTTATTCACAATACCTCGATGCTTATAAATAAATTAAAACCTAACCATTTATCTTCCCAACATCATTATTCAAGTTTTTTATTTCCTTTTCTTCCAAAAATATGAACCTAAGATCCCTTAAGAGTGTATCTAAAGGAAGTTCGCGGAAGAAGACGTAATCGTTTTTACCAACTCATCCAAGTTCATTTCTTCTTCTACTTCGTATCCATGAGTTGTTTCCATGATAAAGTAATAAATATAGTGTAATATATATTATTAAATGTTAATATTATTATGGGAAAACCATATTACATGTTTTATCTATCCTATGAAAAATGAAAACACCGCGCGTGTATACGTACGGCTTATCGTCTCCACGCTGTGGTGTAATTTGTTTTTCATCACCACTTTACTTAGATAGGTATAATGTTAGAAATAATATATATATATATATGATAATTATTAAACTATATCTATTATATAAAAATTAATATACCATCTACTTCCTTACCCTTTCACCATTAAGGGAATAATATTGTCGGTCGTGCATACATATGGCCTACCATCTCCACGATGCAATGTGATTCATTTCCTATGTTCAACATTCAAGAATGATTATAAAAATGTATATAATTAATAAATAGGATATCTATGAACTTAATATAATTATTTATAAGAAATAAATATATCCTATGCATAAGAAATAGGGATTACATGACAAAAAATGCATAAGAAAATGAAGTAGTTAACACCTGAAATAAGGGTAATAAAAAATTATTATCAATAATGGGTGGTAAAATAATATAATAAGATCATATATGATATCATAAATATGAATAATTTTATAATATAAACATTCTTAAAACCATTATATGGGATTTTAAAGCACGTTCGACTAAAGGAAGCGTAACGTAAGGGACTTCGTCTCAATCTTCTTTCATTGAGGCATATTTTGATGTTATATACCCACCTTCTTTTATAAAGAGTATATAAAGAACCATTGTAAATATCATATCATTAATATATTTATTATATTTTTTTCAAATTTTATTCTTTCATGGGGATTATGATTTAAATGTTCAAAGTGGTATGGGACACTTTGAATGTTTAAAGATTTAATTTAAAAATATTCCCTCCATATCAATATTCCTGGTATTATTTTGTATATTTATTAATATATAATTACTATAAAGTAAATTTTATGCCTATTTTGAATTAAATTCAAAGGTTTTCAAAATGTAATCTTTTTATGTTTTTTATATTGAATTTTTTGACAAACTACAAAAGAAATGTTCTATTCTTAGCGTATATTGAGACAATGACTTTTCCACCATCGTGGCCATTATTTTATTTTCATATTACTTTTCAAGATTTCAAGTTTCATTAAATGAAAAAAAACTTTTTATTTTTTGTTATTTTGGTTTTAAAAATAGTTTTTCAAATAAAATGGTGTTTTATTTATTGAAAATGGGTTCTTAAAATAAAATGGTATTTTTATACAAAAGTGTTTTTCATATGGGTTTAATAAGATTTTTTCCTTGATAACTTTTCAATGATAACATTTATTTTAATCTATTTTAATATACTTTGTTAAATATTGTACTTCATTGTGTTTTATCAGTTATGATACCATCTTCTATACTTTAGTAAATGGTTTATGGTTAGTTTTACTAGAGAATTATTGATATACCATATGACTATTTATAGATTTTGTTAAGGAATATTGATTTAGTTGTATTATTTATTCATGTGAGGAATGAATTGGAAATGAAATAACAGGTGGGTACCATATATAGAAAATCTCATCAATGCATCTGTAGTCTATTGAGATGAAATTAGCTGGATATAAACCCTTTGTGTTTGTTTCAAAGAATAATCAGATGTGTTTCTACCCACAAAATTAAACTAGAAAGAGGATTGATCTTGGAAGTAACCATCAAGAGGATATATCTTGATAGTTCAGACATCCTACATTATGTATTTCCTTCATTTTAGTTACTTTTTTCTATATGATTTTCATAATGAAAAAATCTATGGATTCATTTTCATTCTCAGTTTATTCATTACATGGCTTGTGTGTTTAGTTATTCACCTTTCTATGTTGATTATGCTCATTGATTCAAGTTAGCTTCCATTGTAATTTACCCTTACTGATCATTTAATCTCACCCCTTTAATATGTTTCATGTTTTCCTAGGATTCCAAGAAGTATATTATGAATGATATAAAGGGTTATATAAAGGGGGAATAAAGAAAGACTCAATGAAATTCCTTGTTATTTTATGTTTTAAAATGTAATGTAAATTCAAAATATGTGTCTATTTTAAAAATAATAATAAACTATTCATTTATTTGAGATTTTATTCCTTATATCTTATTCCAGTGTAATAAATTAAGGCATCGACTCTGGGTTATTGGTATTAGGGTCATTACAGTTGGTATTAGAGGAAGTTTAGTAAAAAACTTGGGAACTAGATTTAGTTAAACATAGATTAGGGAATCATAACCCTATAACATACTTCGAGAATATTACCAGAGAAACCAATTTTATGAATTAGATATTTTTTCTACCTAAAATTTTCAATTTATGCTAAGTATTTCACTAGTTTTAATATTATACATTATGTTTCATAACGATATGATCTAATACAACATATTCCATTGTTTAGAAATGGAAAATAGAAGGAATAATAGTATCAATACTCATGGAAAATGTATAGATTTCTCTACTGAGGGAAACAATACAGCTAGTAATGGAACATGTCATATTATGGCTATTTTAGGTCAACTTAATTAGGTTATGAAAAATAACATTTTCCAGATGGAGAAACCTTTTCCATAGTGATACTTTCATATGTTGAATTGCTTTATGTGATAGAATACCACATCCTTTATTGGGACTACTAATCCAATTATATTTGAGCAATAGATTAAGTATTTAGATAAGATATTTGTAGTGTTGGGATGTGGTGAAAAGGAAAGGGTCACACTTTTAGTATATTTCTTCAAATATGATGATGAACAATGGTGGTTATTGATCTAGAATACTATAGAGGAATAAGAAATAGAACTCATGGAATGGAATGATTTTTATGATACATTATTTGAAAAATATTTCCCAGATTTGGACAAAAATGAAATGAAGATAAAGTTCCTTAATTTAAATCAAAATTACGAAGAAAGTGTTCTATAGTATGAAATTACCTTTAAAAGTTTATCTAGGTATGATATGGATTACATAAACAACACATAGTGTAAGATTGGCCATTTATTTGAAGGGCTTAAGCCAAGTCTCCAAAGGTCACTAGTCTCACAAAAAAATTCATCAAACAATGAAATAGTTTTATGTGCTATCAAAATAGAGAAATAATTCTCCAAGTCCTATGTATTTTAAGGTAAGAAAGAGAATAAGGGGGTGGTTGAGAAAAATATGGATAAAGGGAATAAGGAAAAGAAGGGTTTTTTCATATGTGATAATTATGGAAAGAATCACATAAGGAAGTTATTGATAGGATTGGGTGGTTGTTATAATTGTGGATAAAAGGGTCTCCAAGAAAAATAATTCAAAGGGAAGAAAGAAAATATTGATATTTAGTGTTTTAACTATAGTGAAACGGGGCACTATGCAAATAAATGCCCCAAGCATCAAGTAAATATACCTAAAAAGAAGCAAAGATATCTAGGTCAAGATTATGTTGTTACTAGAGTATAAGTGGAATAATTAAAGTACTTGTGTTCTTGGATTCAATAATTATGTTTAAAAATATTTTACTAGTTATATTCTAGTTATTAGAATCATGAGATATATATGAATTGTACTGAAGTACTTATTCTTTGAGGTTTTTGAAGCATTTTCATTAAAATTTTAAGGAGATCAAGGTATTCATATATTTGGTATGTGATATTGAGAGTTACATTATGATATTTTGGGATGTTAATTTTGTAAATTTATAGATATTTTTACTAAAAAAATTTCCTTTGAGTTTGGACAGACATATTTTGGATGAGTATTAAGATTAACTACTTACAGAATGGATTAAGTTGAACTTCAGATATAATTTGTTAATAACATGTGCTTACCATTTTGGTTTTAGTAAAACTTTAAAGGGATAATGAATGACTTGTGGATATTATGATTCATTAAATTTCTTCAAGCATAAAAAACATCTTGAACAACTATTCCCCAATGCAAAATATGAAGGGAAAATAGATCAAAGCACAACCAAATGATGAGAATATGCTTATGGCATGGAAAGTAATCAAGTAAGTTTATTTTCTCAATTACTTATCTATATATTAAAGGAATAACTTAACTCTATGAAAAGTATTTTTTGGAGGAAAACTTTTATCCATTTACTTTTCATACTAAGAAATCAATGATCTTTAACATATCAGAAATTTACAATTTTGTGATGGTTACCTTTATAATGACTATTTCCTATATCAATATTCATCAGGACTTGATGGTTATATTTCTATTACATGTCCCTATTTTAACTTCCTAATAATTTTATCCTATTCAAAATCTGAATTTTGTTGTAACCTTTGCATTTCCCTTTCCCTCTTATAAAGAGGATGTTTTATTAACCTTATTTCTGATGTGGGTTTCCCACAAAGGAATTTTCAAGTATTAGCCTTTGATTTTAAAATTTAAATTTCAAATTGTGAGGATTAAATTTATTAAAGGAGGTTATAATTTAATACCCCAATATTTTACAATATGTCTCTTTTTTAATTTAACCTCTTTGATAACTTATGTTGCATGCAACACCCAATTTAAACAAATAATAAAATATTATTATAACCTACCTATTTAATTAGAGGGAATTAATAATATTAACCAAATAATGAAATATATATATATTAAAATGTTTTAAAATTTAACCAATAGATTTTATAGGCATAAGATAAGAATAAATCTGATTTCAAGCATAAAAAGCTATATGTTTTTAAAGGCAATTTTGTTGCCTTTTAATGGCACACTTGTTTTAATTCTAAATTTTCACACTTTTATAAATTATATTTTAAAAAAGAAAATTTAATTTGAATAAAAAATATCATAATATACTTTGGTTTATGTTTTGGTATTTTTCTAATAAGTTTCACGTTTTGATGAATAGTGAAAAATACTGAATCTTAATTGAAAACATCTTTTTTTCTAAATAATTTATATTGTTAAATTATATTTTTGATTAATTTTAAAGTATAATAAGATAAATTTTATATCATTTTATCCAATTTAGGTCATTGGAATCAATTTCACATTGAAATTGGATATAAAAACATTTCAAACATTTGAATATTTTTACTTTAAAAACGTATTGATTCATCACATTTGTGGGATTAATCTTAAATTAATTTCTACAAATTCTATGAATTTAATTGATAAATCATAATATCCAAAAAATTTAAATATTTAACTTCTATTTTTTCCAATATGGATAGTATACTTAGTAATTTTAATTACCACAGTTAAGGGTAAATTAGGTAATTATGGGTAAAATAATATTATAAAAAATAGATAATTACCCTAAAACTTGTCATAATTTTATTTTATGATTAATTTTCAAAAAAAATCATCCATGGTCCAATTTTATGGCCTCTTGTATCCACATATCTGACTTTAAGCCTTTTATAGTATTTTATTCTAGGGAAAGTCAAATATGTCATACTCATGTTTTTAATAAGTATTACATTTTTATGTGGTTATTTAGAATATATCTTAAACTATAAATATTAATTTGAAATATAAAATTTTATCTTAATAATGGTAATTTATTTTTAATTTTTAAGAAATAAATAATTATATTAAAGGCTTACACAATGATGATACAATAATTATTCATTTAATGGAAATATCAAATAAATGATATTAATAATATTATGAAAAATATGATTAGAGATAATTAATATTATCCACAATTTTTATATATTACCTGGACCTATTATGAATTTATTTAAGGTTTTTTATATCTTCATCACGTGTATCAATATTTTATAAAAAGTCAAATGATGAATAGTGTCAACATTGACATTAATGATATTTTAAATAAATAATATTTTATTAAATGATATAAAATACATAAAAATATAAAATTTGGTCAAATAATTTTTATAAGGTTTAAAATATCATACATTATTCATTTTCGGTTCTTTTGACATTTTATAGCAACTATATTAACACTCAAAGAGTAAAAACACATATTGTCACAATAAGGGTTAAAGGATTTAAATAAGGGTTAAAACAAAAATACGAGGATAATAATGTGACCTAAAATTGTATAAAAATTATTTTATGATATAATTTATACTCATAATTATATTATGTTTAAAATAACTCACTTTGGATCCATTTATAATTGAAATTTAATTTATATTAATTTAATATTTTGAGAGTTTTCAAAAGAGTCTCTTACCTCAATTATAAAAGGGCATCACCTCCCTCACTTATTAACAACACCTTGATCATTATATATCAACCAAAACCTACTAATTTATCTTCCCATACAAGTTTTATAGTTCCTTTTCTTCCAAAAATACCATCCCTATATCCTTTAAGAATAGATATAAAGGAAGTCCTCTGAAAAAGAGGTAATCGTTTTTACCAACTCATCCAAGTTCATTTATTCTTCTACTTCATATTACTAAGTTGTTTCCATTAAAAAGTAATAAATACAGTATAATATATATGATGATATGTTATTGTGATTATGGTACAACCATATTCCATGTTTTATATGTCCTATGAAAAACAAAATCATTACACATGCGTGCGTATGACATATTGTCTCCACGCTGTGGTGTAATTTATTTTTTCATAACCACTATTATGGAAATAATATAAACATATATTATAATTGTGAAATTATATTTAGCTTCAAAAATTTAATATACCATACACTTCCTTACCCTTTCACCATTAAGGTAATGATTTCGTCGCTTGTGCGTACGAACGACCTACCATCTCCATGATGTGATGTGATTCATTTTCCATGTTCAACATTCAATAATGATTATAAAAATGTATATAATGAATAAATATTATATCTATGAACTTAATTTAATTATTTATATAAAATAAATATATCCTACGCATAAGAAATATGACATACATGATAAAAAATGCGTAGGAAAATGAAGCATTTAACACCCAAAATAAGGGTAATAATGAAATATTATCAATAAATGGGTAATAAAATAATATAAGAATATAATATATGATATAATAAATATGAATAATGTTTTTATATAAAAATTATTAAAACCATTATATGGGATGTTAAATCACATTCTACTAAAGGAAGCGTAAGGTAAGGGACTTCGTCTCAATATCCTTTCATGAGGCATATTTTGATGTTATACACCCACATTCTTTTATGAAGTGTATATACATCCCACTTTTACATATCATATCATTAATTTGTTTATTATCATGTTTTGTTAAATTTTATTCTTTCATGGGTCTTATGATTTAAATGTTCAAAGTGGTATGGGACACTTTGAATATTTAATGATTTAATTTCAAAATCATCCCTCTCTGTCAATATTCCTAGTATTATTTTATATATTTATTTAAATAAAAGTATTATAAATAAAAATTTATGTCTATTTTTAATAACATTCAAAGGTTTTCAAAAATTAATCTTTTTATGTGTTTTATATCGAATGTTTTGATAAACGACAAAAGAAATGTTTTATTCTTAATGTATATGAAGACAATGACTTTTCTACAACAATGGACATTATTTTCTTTTCATATTCCTTTTAAATATTTAATGTTTCATTAAATTAAAAACCTCATTTATATTTTTGGTAATTTTGGTTTTTAAAATGGTTTTTCAAATAAAAGTGTGTTTTGGTATTTAAAAAAGGTTCTTAAAAGAAAAGGGTAATTTTATACGAAAGTTTTTTTCGTACGGGTTTAATAATAGTTTTTCCTCAATTGCTCTTCAATGATATCATTTAAAGTATTTTCTTATATGTAAAAATAATTTGTTTAATATTTTACTTAATTGATTTTTATATCTTATGATACCATCTCCCATACTTTAGTAAATGGTTTATAGCCAATTTTACTAGAGGATTATTGATATATTATATGACTAGTTATTGCTTTTGTTAAGACATACTTATTTAGTTATATTATTTATTCATGTGAAGAATGAATCGTATATGAAATAATGGGTGGGAACCATATATAGAAAATCCCCTTAATCTATAGATAGTCTCTTGAAAAAAATTAGCTTCCAAAAAACCCTTCGCTTTTGTTTCCAAGAAAAATCAGATGGGTTTCTACCCACAGACTTAAACTAACAAGAGGATTGATCTTAAAAGTAACTATCTAGAGGACATATATTTATAGTTCAAACATCCTGAATTATGCATTTCCTTCATTTTATTTACTATTATCTAGAGTATTTTCACAATGACAAAATATATGGATGCATTTTCATTCTCAGTTTAGTGATTTCATGGTACGTGTATTCAATTATTTACCTTTATATATTTATTATGATCAATGATTCAAGTTACCTTATGTTGTACTTTACCATTACTGAGCATTTGATCTCACCCCTTTTATATGATTCATTTTTTCCCAGGATTTTAAGAATTATATTATGATTGATATGAAGGGTTATACAAAGGGGGGATAATGTAAGACTCAATGAAATTATTTTTTTATTTAATGTTTTAAAATGTAATATGAATTTCAAGTATACATCTAGTTTACCAAGAATACTAAACTATTCATTCCTTTAGGATGTGATTCCTGGTATATTATGTCAATTTAATAAATTAAGGCATTGGATCTGGGCTACTGGGTTTAGGGTTGTTGAATAAAAGGATTTTTCACATAAGGGTTCAAAGCAAGTTTCCACCCTTAGTTGTTTTCTTGAGAAGATTGACACATTTAGAGTCAAATAAGATAATATTGAATGGTTCTCCCTTTGATGAAACAAAATTGATTAAAGGAAATGATTTTATCTGATACCTTATGAAGCCTATTTTCTAGTATTTTACCAATTATTTTATTTAAGGTGTTAACAAGGGAAACTAGCCTGAATTTAAAAATATCACAATAATTATCCACATTTGGTATAAGAAAAAGGAACTGAGCATTAGTGTCACTCATCAGAGAGCCACCCTTGAAAAAATGATTGATAAGATTTAAAATATCTTGTTGAATAATACCCCAATATTATTGAAATAAATGGTTAGAGAAACCATCCGGTCTAGTTGAGCTCCCTTTATTTAGGCCAAAAACCACCTCCTTTATTTGAAACTCTGAAGGTATTAAGATGAGAATGGTGTTATCTTAATTACTTGTAAATTTGGGAATAATTCCTCCCATAAACTCTAGATTATAAAGAGAGAAATTAAAGAGATTTTTTCAGTAGAATAAAACTTATTTGATAAGGTCTTACCTATCCTCCAAGAGCTGATCACACTTTTTGAGAAGAGATGGAGGCCTGATCACCCTTCTGACTATATAAATAGATCTGAAGAATTTAATGTTTCAGTCCCCAGTATTAAACCATTTTTTCTTGAAGTATTTATTATGGATGTTCTATTTGAGATTTAGAAGCTCATTGAGCTTGGAATATATCATAGTTTCCTGCTCAAGTCCTTTAGATAATTCATTCCTGGTAAAGGATTCTTGAAGAAAATGAAAGTAATTTTCAAGATACTTAATTTCATTATTAGGGGAGATGAAAGAGTTTATGCTCTGTTTTTTCATTATCATATTAAAAAGTTTTATCTTGAGAATACTTAACAAAGGATTATCTTTAAACTCCCATGAATTCTAGTTATCATAGAAAATTTTACCACATTCAGGATGCAGGATCCAGGCATTGTTAAATCTAAATTGAAGTGTGTGATTTATACCTTTAGGAAGAAGATTCATAAGGATTAGATGGTGATAAAAGTTTTCCTTAGTTAAAGAGACACATGAAATAGATCCCCAAATAGTCAAGGAGGATTCATTAGAAAAGGAACTATCAATTCTATTGACAGCCATTCTATTCAGATATTTCCTATACCATGTAAATTTAGCATCTACTATATTTATCTAAATCAGATTACAACTTTCATTACATGATCTAAAATACCTAGTTGATATAGATTGGTAGGCCGGAATAAGATTCTCATCATGATGAGGGATGAACTTAAAATATCCAATAATGATCCAAGGATCATAAATGTTATTCAAAAGGGAACCAATTTGTAGCCATAAAGATATTTTTTCCTAGTAGTTATTAAAGGAATAAATCATAGAACAAAAGTGTGTCCAACCTTCACAAATAAATATGCAAGTTATAATCTGTTAATTGGTGCTAATAACAATGGGACTTTTAATGGAATCATGCACCATTATCTATATCCTTTTGATTTTCAAGGGAGAATGATTCATCCTAAGTGGGTAATAGCCTCTACTCTCGAGAGAGGAAATTCTGGGAGAGAAGCCTCTTTTTAGTTCAAATAGACCAATAAAATTAGGTTTATGGTTTTGAATAAGAATCCTGAAGTAACCCATTATATCAGGGTTCTCCAATCCTTGAAATTTCTAGAATAATATTTTCAGTTGTGTTTGGACGTAGGGGTGTTGTCCCCCTTTTCGTTTATACCAAACTTGTTAATTTTGTCTAGTCTTCTGGTTGGCCCAAAATTCTTATTATCAAAATTTATGATGAGTTTCCTGCTATCATTAGAATTGGTGTGACATTATGATATTTCATCAGTAGCACTGCCTCTTGGGGTAGTGACTAGTGGGGTCACTGTCTCATTGAAAAATTAGAATTTAGATGCAAAATTATTCAGATGATCTGGCCTAATAGGACCCTATTCCTGGAATTTATTGATAATGTCTAGATTCATACAATCATCATGGATGATTTCATCAATATCACCTTGAATTGACTTCAAGAGAATCTTATAGGATTTTGGGGATGTCATAAATCTTGAAATATTAGTGAGAAAATTCATATTGAAGTCATATTCATTCTCTTGTGAAATATGGCCTCTATTAGAGACTAGAGTCTCTCTATCATCTAAGACTTCATGAGGGGGAGGTTATTTTTGTTCTTTCTCTTCTTACTCCACCATCATGGCCCATAAGGTTTTTTATTTTGACTTAGCTCCATTTTTTCCATCAGCATGCATATAGGGTTCACCCTTTTCTAACCCCACTACTTTGTTTCTTATATGTTTAGGTACCTCTTTCCATGTCTTTCCATCCGGGAAAGGATTGAATTGTTTATAAATAACTCTATAAATATTTATTTCATGTCCCACCATCTTAAAAACTTCACATAAAGGAGGCATATTTTCGTATTCAACTTTCACCACAAATTTGTGCACATTGGTATAGGACTGATCAGTTCTTAGGGTCTTGTCTCCATGTTGATTTCAGTGAGAACTCTAGAATAGAGGCATAGATATCCATTTAGAGATCATTGGTCTATTTTTAAAGGAACCCCAATACCTTCAGCTATATAATTAAGAATTTTGGGGTGCCAAAAGACCCAAGGTAGGTTGTGTAGCCTTGCCCATACTTTTTCATTTGATTGCCTCTGATTAAAGGGGTTAAAATTCATATCCCATTCTAAAAATTATAAGAACATCAGGTTTCATGTTCAAATTCCCCAATCACCATACTGAGTTCAAATCCTCCTAGGAACCCAGAATGAGATGGAAATACCCATTACCAATTTGGATCAGTCTCTAATGCATAATATTCCAACAATGAGATACTGTGGATTTGTGGTCCAAATTTGATTAGGGATTATCACCCTTCTAGTGATATATTCAGAAAAGAATAGAGAACTTATAGAAGTATTGTATTTACTAGATCACAATCAGATTAGAAACAATAAAGAAATGTTCATCCTTTGATTTTTTGATAATAAGAGTCTTGATATGGTCATCTTTGGATGAGGTAGAACTAGAAATATATTCATCAAAGGATATACCTTAGTGAATCAAAGGAGGGTTAAACTTCACGCATTTCTTTTCTTTCATGCTTTCTAGTTCCAATCCTTCATTTTTAGAAGATTTTTTCACCACATCCTTGAAATATCTCTACCATTTAGGTTTAAATGAAGCCATGATTCAATGAAAAATCTAGAGAATCAAATATTCACCTTTATCAATTAGAAAATAGATAGTTATCATGCTCTCTATCCTTCAAATAAAATTGCAGACTCCCATTAGGTTACTTATATGAAAGTAATTATTAATAAATCATTAAGTTAAACACTCAATTTATACATTTTAAGAAAAAATATAAAAATATTGAAGTTGGTTTCAACATTTTCAAGGTTTCCCTTAAGTATTTAAATGAGGTGTAAGTATTTTATTCTTAGAGTTAGAAATTAAATATGGCCTAAAATCCATTTAAATAATACAATAAAAAAATCACAATCATAATAGCACATATATATTCATATATACAAATTAGTGTAGAAAAGAGTTCACTCGCATCATAAGGGAAAACTACACCAGTAACATCTTGAGAAAATAGAAGCAGAAGCAATAAGAACTACAAGAACCCAATTTATATACCTAAAACCTCAATATATGTCATCCTCACAAGATGAATCCCTAAGGCAGGAACATGTACTTTTACTTAATTTCATTTAATTAGATTCATTTTATATTCCCCCCAAAATCACCTCAATTCATACACAAGAACAATCATGCATGATGCATGTGCCACTCCTAGGTCTCTACCTGACAATTATCATTACCTCCTCTATAGTGTTCAATAATAATAAGGCCCTTGAATTCGATCATAAGGGGACCTGGTCACCTACATCCTATTTGGTATCCCTTTATAATTCACACACTGTTTTTGACTAACACATTTACCCTACCAATCCCCTAAAAAACTCACCATTTCCTAACTCTAGTATTTATCCTAACACTCATCCATTGTTTGATACCACTTTTTCATGACCCACCCCCACTAGAAATACCTCCTAGGCTTGCAGTAAAGATAAGAGTAGTCCCCAATTCCCTCCTATAATAAGATATGGATTGCAGACTATATTTGTGGATATAGAACATAAAATTAGGAGGAATTACCATTATAAATATCATAAATATATAAATAAAACCACCAAACAAATCCATAATTAAAATGGAAACCAATATCCCAAAATAAATATAACATCATATAAAAACAACCCTCAAAAAATGAATACAAAAAAAAATGAATCTTATGGATTATCTAATCCTTGAGTTAGTAAATTCCAACACGATCATCGAACACATCTTGGAAACCTAAAAAGGAAAATTTATATATAGGGGTGATAATTCATGTAAACTCAATAGTAACCTCCTAAGGACCTCTCGTACAAGTGTGTAAGAAGCATTCTAATGCCTCCATGAATGAATAGAAGAACTAACACATGCCTATCCAAGTCAACTATCACCAAACCTCACCAAATCTCACTCACCCAATAACATATCCAATTATAATAACATATTATCTTTTAATACATCAAGAAGGAACCCCATAACCACTTCTCCATTGGTTTTTTATCTCATTCCCCCCAAAAAACATCTTATTCTTTCATCCCTTTAATATAACCATATATCCACATCTTTCATCACAACCATAATCGCATCATCATTATAAACGCAAATTGCATAACATGTTATACCACATACCACAGCCACAACCACATATCCACATCCACATACTACATCACCACATCCCATTCAAATTTCAAATCCTTACCACAATACAGAATTGTGAACATAAAGAACATCGAACACATTCCACCCTCCTACCATGCATGTCTCCTAGTATGTATTATCACTACTACCACATAACCAAGTTAGCTAGTATATCACATTATATAACTTTAAGTAGTTATAGAATGTTTGATTATACCTATTTTGAGTCATCGTAGCTTGTGTTACATCTATAGGGGTGGAAGGTGAGAGGGAGTAGTCATCCATTTGTTTCCTCTCCAACCTAGATGTTTAGAGAAAATACCTAAAATATAAAACATTTGGGTGTTGGTAAGGATATTTACCCTAGGTGGGGTGTGTATGAAATCACAACATAATACAACATAAAATAGACACACACAAAATCAACTTGAAGTTTCATACCAAAACAAAAATACCAATACTTTTTATCATCACCAAAACATCACTACCTTTCACTAGCAATTGATACCATCTCTATAGCACAACCAAACCCACTTTCCATAAAAAATAGCCACAAAAACATTTCCATATTTCCCATTTAGTCACATGTTTCATTCATTTCTAGATTAACCATTTTACCGACCTCATTATATTCATTATTCCATTCATTTATATATTTCATTAAAAACCATTCATTATCTATAAATAAGGTATATACCAACCATTAATATTATATTTAAAGCATTAATAATTCATTAGAAGTTGCATCTTATTAATTTTCAATATCATAACCATTATCGTTATAATTATTACCATTCACATTCCATACCAATGGGAAGTTATAGCACATCCCCACAAAAATAAACCAACTAATTCATAAACTTCCCCATAACACATGAAAATATCGCCCAAAACTATAAAAAAATCATTCCATTTCCATATCACCAGCCATGTCACGTGTCATCTTATCCACATTATAAACTACATAACCTTCCATCCACCATTACCACATCATCAACCTCATCCCCCAATGCTAGAAAAAAAACTAGCCAAAATAACCATTATGAAACACATGTTGACGTCACAAAATATAAAAAATAATCCCCAACCAAGACCACACAAATTGAATCACTATAAATAGATCATAATAGTAGAAAAAATCACCCAAATTCAATAATAAAGAACTTCAATGCTTCCATTTTTTCAACCATGCATTTATATTAATCCAACACCAATTACATGAGAAATATCACTTAAATTATAGATTTGACACAATTTTTTTATTTATATATTTAATATTAACCTTTTATGAATGGTTATTCCAACAATTTAATTATATTAGCAAAACTCCTTTCATAGAAACGTGAAAAATTCCTTAACAATGACATCAAACAAGCCATTAGTAACAAATGTTATCATAAAATCATATAAGCACATGTGAATCACCCTATTCCCTTCAATTTCTATTAGTCCGTTTATTATATTTATTAGTTTAAACCTTAATATACACCCAAAGAAAACAAGAGAATGGTAATTCAAAAATTACACATAAATAAGGGAGAAGTCTTGAATCTCCTACCTCAAATAGAGCTTCAATAATCGTCATGCAAGAACAAGGAATCATTGGATGATATCGCCATCAAAAACACCCAAGTAAAACCCTCAAAAACCTACAATACATTAGGAACCATTAAATCCATGAACCAAAGCCAAAAAAACCCAAATTGACCACTGTCGTGACCTATCCAAGATAATGGATAGGGAGTGAACCTAATATAATATAATGTAAACTCACCTTGGATGGAAGATTCTTGATCCCACAAATATAAAAATCAAAATACACCAAAGTAAGATCAAAGATATATAAAGAAGAACCTTTGATCACCTAGGATTCAAGGATAAATAATGGAAACTAGAAGAATTTGTATGTGCTTCCAAATTTAAAACAAAACTAGAAACTTATGGCATCACATTGTGATAGGTCATTGGCATGTCATGGAAGTTATATATAAAATAAATATCTAAAATCCATGTTAGGATTTCCCATATCTTCCCCTATTTAAAATTCATTTAGCCACCTAATTTGATATAATCAAGGATCACTTCATGATAATAGCACTATGAAGTATTGACACCCAAAAAGGAAGAACCTTAAAACTCGGCCTCTAGGTCTCATTCCATGATAAACATGTTTATTTCATGATGTCCACTTATAGAAGAATAAAGTGATCTTCCCAAAATCAATCATTTTGTAACTGAACACCCACACATCATGACCAAAAAATGGAAAAGGTGATATGTGAGAATAAAATTTATATACATAAGGTTTCCTTATTAAATATAAGGTTTTACACTTCTCCAAAATCATATACAAGACACCTCATGCTATGAAGGATCCTACCACACTACAGCTATACTTCCAACCCTAAAATAGTGTGACGCCTAACTATTACAACCTACACCCCCAAGTCATGATACATCCTCACATTGTGAAACAAAACCCCATGTTGTGACTCAACCATTAACAACATGATATAATATATTATACAACTCCCTTTCTTCTATCCATCTCTTTATGCCATGATTCTCAAGCCCACTCTATGACCCACTTCTTCCAGCTGAAATCCCAACTCCAGAAACACCTCTCTTCCTCTAATATTTTCTTGACACCTCCAACACCCAAAAAATAGAAATTAACCATCCCTAGGAGATTCCTCCTAAATGAGGATCCTTCCACTACCAAAACACAAACATGAATTATGGGATGAAAACCTCAATCCTAAAATCAAAAAGTCAATCATTTCGTAATCATATCAATTGAAAGGAAGGAGCCTCTTAAAAATGGACTATCACTACTAAAATTTCAAGCATTTGTGATAGGGAATTTGTGACGGGGCATTTGTGACAGACAAATTTCCCATCACAAATAGTCATTGTGCGTGAACTATTTGCGATGGATGTAGTATTCCATTACAAATAGTTGTTATTTGTGATGGAATATTACATTTGTCACACATAGTTTTGGAGGAGTTTCCCATCACATAGCGTGAAAAATATTCCTAATGGGTAATTGGGACGGACTTAGCAGTCTGTCGCAAATAATGTTGACCGAAAAACTTTTTATGATGGAATTAATTCCATCATAATTGATTCGTCACCAAAATTATTTTGATTTAACACTATCACACCCCTCTTTCTTCTTCCTCTCTTTTATTATTCCTTCTCTTCAACCCCTATGATGGAACTCCCCTAGCCACCCTGATCCGTGAAGCCCCAAAAAAGACAATTTCTTCTGATTTTTGAATTATTTTGGCTCAAATCTTCAAGGTATAGACTATGCTTCTATCCTAAATCATTTTTTGTGTATTTTGGTTAAATGTTGTAAATATTGGTTTAGAAAAACCTAGGTTTATAAATTTACTTTATTTTTTAATCTATTTGACATGTAGGGTTAATATAAATTTATTATTCCCTATTTGATTGTCATGGTTCTGCATGAGTTGTTTTAATTTGATTTGAATGATTTTTCTCATTGTTTGATCTTTAAATTTAATAGATTATCTTTTGTGTTTAGGGTTACTAAAACTTTATTATTTTATATTATTATTTGAAATGTGATTATTATTGAAATAAGTTGGAAGTTTGTAATCATTTGGAAATATGTTGGGTTGGTCAAAGGCTAGATTTATTTTATTTTATTTTTTGTGTTTAGGGTTGATGTAAGTTTATTATAAATTTACCCATTTTTTGTTGCTCATTTTTTTTGTAATCATTTTTTTGTGCTGGTTCCCAATTTTTGTGTGTGTGCACGCCCATGTATGTATGCATTTAGATTTGATATATTAATTTGTTTAAAAAACATGTTATAATAAATTTTATGTGAATATATTTCATTAAGAAATTATACAATATATATATATATATAATGTATGAAATAAATAGAAATGATTTATTTTTAATACTGATGAGAAAATTAATATAAAGAAAATATTTTAACAAAATATTATTTATAAGAACTTTTTTTATAAAAAATGTTAAAAAATTGGTTTGATAAATACAATAACAATTTAAAATATTTAATATTTATTAAAAACTTAGTTAATAATAATTAGGATAAATTTTTGTAATAGTTTTTAAAAATATATAACAAATACAAAAAATTAATAAAAATTCATAAAAAATGTTAATTATTAAAAATGTAGTATTAATTTAAATAATTAGTAAAAATCATTAAATAATTTAAATTTTTTAATAATTAATGAGTTTATATTATTAAAATTTTTTAAATATTAGTGATAATTATAAAATAATAATAATAATTTATAAAAAATTATTAAAAAACAAAACAACTATTAGAAATTCACAATAATTCGTATAAATGTTGTAATAATTAAAATAATTAGTATTAATATTTCGTATAAATGTTGTAAACACACCTGACTCACACAACTATTATAATTCATCTAGGGTAAAAAAAATTAATTCAAAAATTATGAATTAAAAAAAATATAAATTCAAAATAATTATTAATTCAAAAATATGAACTCAAATTTATTTATAGATTATTAATTCAAGATAATAAAATTTATTTATAATCAAAATTAACTATAATTAAAATTATTTATAATATATATATAATAGATTTGATATTTTCATATTTGTTTAAAAATGAGTTAGAATATATTTTATATATTTATATTAATTAAGAAATTGTGATATATATATAGTAATTAATAAAATTATAATAATAATTTAAATAATTAATAATAATCATTAAATAATTTATAATAATTAATAATTAATTATTCAATATTATTAATAAATATAAAATATAAGTGTCAATTACAAATTATTATTAATAATTTGAAAATTTGAGGAAATTACGTAAATTTGTAAATATTTGAGAAAGAAAAAATATGAGTAATTGTTAAATATTAGTAATATTCATTATAAATTCATATATAAATAATAAATAATTAGTATTACTTAAAAAATAATTTTATCATCTATTAAAAAATAAAAAAATATATTTTTAATAAAATACTACCTTTTTATAAAACCTTGAAAAAGAATATAAAAATAATAACTATTAAAAATTCACAATATTTCATATAAATATTTAATTAATTAAAATAATTCATGTTAATAATTTTTATAAATATTGTAATATATATATTTATATATATAAATAATATATATAAATAATATTATTAAAAGATTAAAAATGATATCTACGCATGTGATTTTTCCAAACACCTGATGCTCACAAATGTAATGTCGCACTTAGGGTAAACCCCACATCCCATACCCAATAGTGGTATCTAGTTTTTCATATGATACATCGTTTTAAAGATACTTTAAATCTTGATAAGAAATTATAATAAAAATATTAAATGAATTACCCTCGGGTGCAATGTAACTAAACACCCAACACTCACAAATGTTATGTTGTGCCTATTGTAAACCCCACATCCCGAACCCAACGGTGGTCTCCGATTTATCCTATGAGACACCTTTAGAAATATATTATATTATGTTTAAAATTAGTGTTTGTATTATATAATATATTTAATATTTTTATTTTATCTACATCGAGCCTCTACGAGTCTTGTAATCCATTTCTAACCCATCACCTCACTCTGAACATATTCCATAGAATATTTCATGGTGTTAAAATATAATAATAATTTTCAAATAGTCATAGTGAATAGTAATAATTATTCTTATTTCTATTGTTTTTTAGATAATTATGGACTCAGTAAGTAGACACCAGTTTCAATTACATGATCATGATTAGATAAATTAGCATAAAAATTCAAATGGATCTAGTATAATTCTTGTCAACATTAAAGGTATTGAAACCTTTATATCATTTTCATCATTGAATTCCAATTTTTTCTGAAGGAAAAAATTAAATTTCCATGTCAGAAATGTGATCTTAGGAGATTCAAAACATTTGATAGTGTTGGACTTCATCTTTTGTGTTTTATTTTTTGGAAAGATAATATTTTTTGGTATTAACATGGTGAAAAGAATTCAGTAGAAAATAAAAAAAATGGTTCTGGATCCATCATTTCAGAATTTAGTATATGAGGTTGTTGATCTGTCTATTCCTAAAACAAAAACTAAGAATGATATTCCAAATCCTGAATTAAAAGCTTCTCAATTTTACAATTTTTTAAAATCTGATGAGGAGGGATTTTATCTATGATACTAGATAAGAAAACTTAAAGTTATAAAATTTATGGCTACTAAATAAGATTTTGGAATGTCAAATATTTACTTTGATCAGAATTTATCTTTGGTTAAATCATTTTTTTCCTGGAACAAATACATTACCTGTAGGTTTCTATGAAAGTAATAGGTTGGTTCATAATTTAGGTCTTATTATCAGAAAATCCATGCATGTTAAAATGCCTATATCTTATATTATGGTGATTATTAATCCTTGCTTAATTTTTCAACATGTGGAGAGTCAATGTATAAAGAGGCACAATAAGGAAATTATAGAGTTCCTATGAAATAGTTGAGTTATTTTCCAATTACACCTCATTTATAGTGTTTATTTATATCTTGCAACACAGCTGGATTAATGATATGGAATAAATAAAATAGTTTCATCAGTAAAATCTTAAATAATCCATGTGATAGTGATTCATGGGAACACTTTAATCAGACACGTCCTTATTTTTCTTCAGAACCTCATAACATACAGTTGGGCCTTTCTACTGATGTTTTTTTTTCATTTGTTGCTTACAACTGTCAATATTCTTATTGGCCTATTTTCATTACTCCTTATAACTTACCTCCTTGGATTTTGATGAAGGAACCATATATATATTTGATGTTATTAATTCTAGGACATCCAAAGAAGAATATTGATATTTATTTGATGGTAATAATTGATGAGTTAATTTCATTAGGGTAAGGTGAATACATGTATATATAAAATTGTATGAATATAATGGTAATAAATGTACTTACATGAGTTTGAACTAGGGAACCCACTTAAAACACTCCCACTCACACTAAATACAACTACTAACAAGTCTCAACCTACTAGCTCTCACATAAGAATCATGCTTCTACTAAGATATGTCTTTATCCAGGGGGTCTGCTATGTTTTCCTCTATGGTTTCTCTGCTAACTATGACTTCACCTCTCTAATTAAAATCCTTTAATATATGAAACCTCTAAAGTATATTCTTTGTTCTCAAGTGTGACTTGGACTCTTTATAAATCACCACTACTATAGTATTATCATAATAAACTGGCACATAGTCTACACTTCTAGGTACAACACTAATATATAAGATAAATTTTTTTATCTAAAATTCCTCTTTATCTACATTTGAATCCACTATATACTTGGATTCTATTGTAGAATTTATGATCATAGGTTTCTTTGATCTTGTCTAGCTCACTGTACAATTATTCAGGAAAAATTCATAACCTGACTGTGATTTTATATCATCATGATTTTTATAGAAACTATAATTAGTGTATCCCCTCTCTATTAGTTCCTCATCTCCTCCATACACTAGGAACTTATCCTTTATAAGTCTCAAGCACATTAGGATAGTTTTTATAATTTCCCAATGCAATTATCCTAGATTATCTTCATATCTCTCTAGTATGCTTAATATAAAGGCAACATCAAACCTTGTATATAGCATAGAATACATGATAGATCCCACTAACAAGGCATAATTTATTCTACTCATTATTTCAATCTCCTTCTATATTTGTGGACATATTTTCTTAGAGTGATTGATACCATGTGACATTAGCAACAACCCTCTCTTGTATTGTTCCATATTATACCTTTTGAGTACCTTGTCAATATATCTACTTTGACTTAGCCTAAGAAACCTATAAGATCTATATTGATAGATCTTGATCCCTATGATTCAGGCTCCTTCACCTAACTCTATCATGGAGAATCATTCATTTACACAAGTCTTAACTGACTGTAAGACTTACACTTTTTTCCCATAATTAATATGTCATGAAAATATAATAAAAATAATAATAGCATTCCCACCAGCCTTCTTATAGAAACATGACTCTATTTTGTTCTTGATGAAGCCAAATTGTCTTATGGCCTCATCAAAATGAATATTCCATGATTTTAATGCTTATTTCAACACTAAATGGATCTCTACAACTTGCATATTTTATTAGCACACTTTGATTTAATAAACCCTTCAAGTTGAGTCATATAGACTTCTTCAACTAACTTACCATTTAGAAAATAATTTTTGACATCCATTCTCCAAATCTCATAATCATGGAAGGCTGTTATTTCAAGTAATATTCTGATAGATTTCAGTATTGCTACTGGTGAGAAAGTTTAATTAAAGTTTATTCCTTGATGTTTCTTGAAACCCTTCACTACTAGTCATTATTTATAAGTATTTAACTTACCACCCATGGCCATCTTTTTCTTGATTACCCATTTTCACCCAATGGGTTTTACATCAGATGAAGTGTATACCAAAATCCATAATTTATTTTGGTACATGGACTCCATCTCATAATTTATATCTTCCTTACATTTATAAACATCATTAAAATCTACCGATTCTATGTAGGTTATAGGTTCATCATTATCTAATAGTAATGTGTCTCCTAGATCAGTGATAATAAAACCATATCACTCTAGTTCTCTAACCTCTCAAGTTGACTTATACAGTACTTGTGTCTCAAGAATGTATTCATCTCCCACTATCTCTTGTGGAGATGTTTCTTATACCAACTTTTGTGCATCTAGAGAATCAACTTCATCTAATTCAATCTTGATCCCACTATTTCCATTAAAAATGTATTCCAATTCTATAAATATTTAATGTATTTCCATAATAAAGTTTTTGTCAAAATGGTTATATAGGTAATATCCTTTGGTTTCTTTCATATAACCTATAAATATTCACTTCATTCTTTGGGATTTTAATTTTCTACTAGGTGTAGTCTTGAAAAAAACCTCACATCCCCATACATGTATGTGTGAAATATTGGGTTTCCTTCTATACACAACTCATATGGAATCCCATATTTTTCTTTAGTTGGTACTTGGTTAAGGGTATATTACGTTGTGTACAAGGTGAATCCCCAAAAGGATAATAGAAGAGTTGGATGACTCATCATTGACCTAAACATGTCAACCAAGGTCTGATTCCTCCTTTCACTAACACCATTCCACTTATGTGTATAAGGAGGAGTGAGTTGGTTACTATCTCACACTCCTTCAAGTAATCAATGGAAAATTCTTTAAGATACTCTCCACCTTGATCATATAAAAGTTACTTGACCTACTTATCAAGCCGGTTTTTAACTTCATGTTGGTATTCCTTAAACATATGAAAGGAATTTGACTTATAACTCATTAAGTAGATATAACTATACCTACAATAGTCATTGTTAAAAGTAATGAAGCATGAAAACCCATCCATTTACTCTCCTAGAAATGGATCACATACATTATTATGAATCAATTCTAGTAATTTAGTGGCCCTTAATCCTTTCCCAGTGAAGGGTAATTTGTTCATTTTTCCTTATAAACAAGTGTGTCATAAATCCATGGGTTCTAACTTAGTTTATTTTAAAACCCCTTCTTCATGTAGTTTTTGTAAATTATTCTCATTTACATGACCAATACTAAAGTTTTATAGGTGGTTGTTATATGATTTATTTTTTTAGGTTTTTTCACTGATTTCTATCACTTGGTTTTTGAGTTCAAGTATATACAATCCATTGTTAATATGTACCATACCAAAACATGTGTTATCCTTATAAAAGAAACAACATTTATTTCCAAACTTGAAATAAAATTCTAGGGTGTACAAACTTGACACTACGATTATGTTTTTGGTAACTGAAGGGACATAATAACCATTATTTAATATAAGAACCAAACCACTAAGAAAATTCAAATGATAATATCCCACTACAAAGGCTATTAGTCTCATGTTATTTTCAACCCATAGATCCACCTTGCACTTTGAAATATTTTGAAATCTAATTGGTTCCTATATATGAATAGAAATATGTGAGCCACATGTTGTATTCAATAACCAACTTGTAGATAAATACATATTTCATTTAATGATAAAAATACATGAGGTAGAAGAGTTATATTGATTTTTTTGCCTAGCCTTGAAATTATTTATCCAGTGGCCTTTCTTTCCACATGAAAAGTATGAATCCTCCTTCTCATTTACATCCCTTTGTATATTTGTATTTTTAGAAGGTTGGTGCATTAGTTTCGCAGCTTAGGTTTACCCTTATACCCTTTATCCTTTCCCTTTATCCTCACTATAAGGATTGAAGAATTAGTATTCTTCATATCCTTATCAGCTTGTTGAACCAAATATAATTGGTTTGGGAATGAATTTTTCATGTTGTTCATGTTATAATTAACAACAAAATTTAAAAATAATGGTGGTAAAGAGGTAAGAATGAGATCAATCTCTAGTTCTTGGTTCAACTTGAACCTAATATATTTATGTCTCTAGATGTACCCAATCTTCTTGAGTACATGAGATCCTACTTTAATCCCATCTTATAGCTTCCACATATACCATTCACTTGATATCTCATACCTTTATTGTCTTTATATCTCCTGATATAACTCTTGGATATGAGATAACATCTTGTAGGCATATTTATTCTCATGTATTTTTTGTAGTTTATTGGACATAGATGAAAACATGATACACAATACATCTATTAAATCATCTAAATTCTTCTTATATTTTTATTTATCCACATTTCGTACTCCATGATGGGGCTCATTGGGAAGTTAGGACTCTATCACATAAATCTTTCTCTCTTGGCATGGTATTATGTGCAAGCTCTTGTACCACTCCTGGGAGTTATGGTTGGTCAAGATATTTTCTTTATCTAAAATTGATTGAAATGATAATGTATTGGTGGTTGTGACTTCCATTTTATCAATAACAAATAGATTTAGCAGTTATTACTGTATCTTTATTATCGATTAGACATTATTTATTAATTAATTAAATCATTAAATATCTCACACTATTTTATCAAAGTCAAGTATCCATCCTTATTATATTCAGAATACTTAGTCATTTGAGTATTCTAATGGAAATTATCCTTGAAACCTCTCTTCATAGGACAAGATATGGTTACGACACTACTCATATATTTTCAAGGTAGGCACTAAACTATCCAACCACATTGACTCACAGCTCTTTGAAATGTTGAGTGAATTCTTAGCTTCTTGGAATTGTAACCTTGATTCCCACAACACTTCGCCTCTAAAGTGGTCGTGAGATAGTTATGGCCATATATTTTCTAATAGATTTAGTTAATTTAACCCATTACTCTCATAAGAACTCTATAGTAGTAGGAGGCACCCTCAACTAGGGATGACGACCACCTCATACACCCAGTTTTGTAAAAATTTATGTGACAAAAGGTGTTATGAATTAATATTACTTTGAGGGTTATTATTATTTCTTGAAGAATTTAATCCTTTTTTATTAAATATGTTCATGCTATGTGATCATGCTCATAATAATACAATGCATTAGTAGAAAAAATTCATCACGTATTTATAAATTATTTATTTATTATTTTATGTGTTCCCAAAAGAATTCATATTCATAAAATAATAAACAATGCATAGATTAAATAAAATACCTGACTAATCTTGAGAATTTTGTAGTGGTTGATCCAATTATACTCAATGGATCAACATCAACCCTAGTGATATAATACCCAAGTTTGTCTTGAATTGTATCATTTCTCAAACCTTAATCCAATGTTTCCATATCCCATCTATGATATTGTCTCATCTTGGCATGGTACATGCCTTATAGTGTCATTATAATATTACATAAATACACTCATGTAAGAAAGGGTGTTTTAGGAAGTGAAAACTACATACAGAAGTATACTGATGGAAAAAAATCCCTTATACATATTAAATAAAAAAATATGATGTGTATACCGTTAAATATAAATAATTATTAAAATAATCCCACATAGTTGTAATAATTAATTAAATAAAAATAAACCCAAAAAAATATTGTTTGTTCAATGATCAAGTTTATTCAATAGGTAAATTAAATGCACAATAAAAATTAAATTTGATAAATTCTAGTTAAGGAAAATTAAAGGAATTAAATAAATTATTTTAATTCAAGCAATTTATTTCATTCGGTCTTGTAATTAATTTAATTTTATTCCAAAATTAAATTAATTCTTGAATACAAAAAAATTATTTTTTTAATCAAAAATTTTAAATTAATTGTTTGGATATTTTCAAAAAAATCATGAGCCCTAGAACCCACCCAGGCCCATTGTGAGTCATGAAAAACTTGTCCATGGTCATTCTAGGTTGAGTAGGATTTTCCCTGACCCGGTTTGGTTGTTAGTCAGCCAATTTTTAGCATGAGGTTGTACAGGGCCGATCGTAGTGGGTCCCCGCTATAGGGGCCCACATAGGTGGAGATGTTTGTGTGGAAGGAGGCTACCTAGGGGAGCACCGTGAGGGGAGGAAGTAGCGTTAAGGATAGGGGTGGCATCAAGTGGCGGTTAGCGGTGGTGGTGCGCAGCAGTGATGCATAGTGGAGGTGTAACTAGCCAGGAGGGTGTGTGTGTACGGGGGTGGCTGATGGTGATGGGGGGTGGTTGGAGCTAGCCAGGTGGGACACATTGGCTGGAGGATATGATTTCTAAAGGAGGTGGGTGGCATGGGGAGTTTATCATGAAAGTGCCATCAGAGACCAGTGAGAGGAGCTAGCCCACCAACTTCCATGGAAAGCTTCAATATTTTAATTAGAAAAGTTTTATTATTGATTCCATGGGTCTGCCCCCACCCCCATAGCTTTTATACCTTTTGTTTCTTTTATATACTTCTCCACCCCCCCAACAAATTCTTTTTTTTATGTTTATAAAGCCTAAAATTATCAGGATATATATATATATATATATATATATATTGATAATTCCACAACTATATAGAATTACTAGCACTGGACGATATTGTTTCGGTGGTTAGTATCTAGGAAGATACTATCTAAAAATGACATGTCACTGAAATCGTCACCAACCACCACATCAGTGTAATATATATATATATATATATATATATATATATATATATATATATATATATATATATAATATGATCATCAATTCAAAATACCCATAAAAATCACTTTTAATCTAAATTAGATTTTCATATGGTCATAACTTGACCATCCAAAATCAAATCAATGCTTGGTTTGTTCTATCAGGACAAAAACTATTCCCTCGACTTAATTTTAAGGAAAGTTTATTTTTTATTAGCATAGAAATTTCACAAAATTACTCTGATACTAGTTTTTGATACCAGGGAACGTATCAAAATAATATGGATCATAGATTTAAAAATATTATCACTGTTTCAACATAAATTCATTGATTTCAATGATCTGAGCCCCGGTAAATTCCTGAGAATCTCACATTAATTTATTTAATCACAAAAATTAAACAAATAGTTACCTCGTTTCAAATTAAAGGAATTTATGACATTATCTCATCATTGGAAACTATTTCCTGAATTATCTAAGGTTAAATCCCTCTAGATCATCCACACACACTTAAAGAGTTTGAGCAAAGACAGATAGTCTAATTCTGGGTGATATCATGGAGATTTGATGGCACCTTGATGTCCCAATGATCACCATTATCTTGTTCCTTTGATCTGTGATGGGGATCGAATATTGAATGCTTGGAATATTCCTTTCTCTCTCTAGGATGAAAGAATAAGGAGAGAGGAGATATCAAATTCGAGTGGATGAATAGTCCCTTAGAAAACAAGCACCATCTTGCTTATATAGAGTGAATTAAACACTCAAAAGGGGTTCTCTGACCCCTGTATAAATAACGTTCATTAAATAATCCATAAATGACATGTTATGAATAACTAACTATGTCATAATTTCATTTATATTTTTATCATTTATAATATATAATAGATATATTACATGTTAAAAGTGAGTGTTTAACTCAAATTTTAATTCCTACAAATATTAAATGAACCTTTAATATTAAAATAATATTTTTTTAATATAATATTTTCCCATATATTCACTTAATACCTTGTGAATAATTTTAATAAAAAAATCCAACCCTAATCATTTTATACTCGAATAATAATGAATTTATTTATTCATCATCAATCGATTATTCTCATACATCTCTCAGACCCCCTGGTAGGACCCACCATGTCCTATACTCTTATTCATCTGAATTGGACATACTTTTCAATATGCTAAGTGTGTGACCCTATAGGCCCTTATCTCAATATCAGTGAATACTATTAACAGTTTTTTGGAGTAGGACGTCCAAGAGGGGGTGAATTGAGTTCTTATAAAAAAATTTGTCTAAAACAATTATCTAAAAGTTCCCCAATTTGAAACACAAAATGGCCCAGTTAACCAAAGTAGCATATTTATAAAAATTTTAATCTTTTAAAATAATTCTCAAAGATTGATTAGTTCTCAGTTAAAGTAATATGGATTATTATTTTAACTTTTTAAATCAATCTACTAAATAAAATTCTAATATAAACACTATCTAAGATTAACCATCAAAGTGAAGTAAAGTTTTATGATTTAAATAAAACAGTGAAAATAGAACTTTGAAAGGCATAGTGGATTTAAAACAAGAGGTTCAGTCTCAAGCTGAGACTTAGTCCTCTACACTTTATGATCACCTATGGCCAATAAATTTGTATAAATAAACAAGGATACACACCATGGATTAGGGTACATAATATCATACACAGTTTTCTAGGTCAAAAAGACATCTTCCACAGTTTTCATGGGAATGATAACAACAAACAGGCCACGCAGGGACCTCTTCCACTATTATCTGTGGAAGTGAAAGGTGTAAAAATATAGGTTTGTGAATATATCAATGTATCTTTTAGTTTGGAACATGATTTAGTGTGTGTTCATAATAAATACAGTCACACACTACTCAAAATATAAAACACTACACAATCAGATCATAAATAATGAGATCAGAGTTAGAAGGATCTCTGTATTTGTTTATGCATCTCGTGAATCCTCAAAGTTGTGTAAAAATGCAACTTGAGTGGATTTCTGGAAACATCCAGCAAAATAGAGTATCATGAGAGATTTTTTCTTATGATTCCAGTGAGGTAATGATGTGTTCAATGGATATTCACCTCTTTTTGTTTAATATTGTAGATGTTCTTCAATTTTGGTTCTCAGTAATGTCTTCATGTATGCACAGTAGTCAGTTCTTCTTATGTGTTTCTTGGATACGTGATGTATTATATTTTTTTTCAACTCTTTTTTTATTTTAGATCAAGTGCTTGCTTTATACACTACAGGGTCGACAAGAATCATGATCTTGATTTTGTGTCGATACCTTGCACCTCGTACTGTGACATCGATATTAATGTTTTCTACAAAAGGAAGAAAAAGTCATTAAAATAAATAATGGTACTAAGTTTCATAAATATGACCGTTAGAAATAATTTTGAATTTAAATGACAAAGGAAGTAATGATAGTGTCTTAGGATCGGTAGCTCAAGAATGGTGAGTCAGGATTGGTAGGCCACTCTGTTGGTAGTTCAGCTTGATGGTTACTCAGCTATCGGTAGGTCATTTTAACAATAGGTCCACTTGATGGTAGGTCAGCTATCAGTAGATCATACTTAGATAAAATTCTGAAAATCGGTGAGTCATTCTATCGGTAGCTTGAGCTGACAGTGTCTTATGCCATTGGTAACTCGTCTTGAATGGCGACTCATCCTTAGAAAAAATTCTGAAAAGATACTGGTAGCTCAATGTGATGGTGACTTAGCTATCAGTAGGTCAAGCATTAGTGACTCATATCGGTGTCTTGTCCTTTACCAGATTTCAGTATCCATGATGACAGTGAGATAGCTAACAGTGATACATATCATTGGTAGGCCCAATAATAAGTCCACCCTAATGGTGACTCAACCTCAATGGTGACGTATACTTAGCCAAAATTTTCTAACTTGTCTTATATAATAAAACACTAAAAAATAGATTAATCTTATATGTAAACATAATTAAACATAGATAAACATAATTAAACTTGATAAAAATTAATAAAACATGATTTGTGAGCATTAAAACTAGAGTAGGCCAGTAATCTTCCTCTTTTTTATGATCACGAATCATGGAATTAACAAGCCATTCATAATGAGAAATGGAATAATTCTACTTAACATAGCATACTGATTATGTGAAATTAAATCATAGGAGAGACATAATCAAAGAAAATAAAATTAAATCCAATCAAATCTATCTCATTCTCTAAAATCCATAATGATTATACAGTTAAGTTAAATACCATATCATACTTCTACCCCTTTTGGGATTATCAAAAAGAGAAAAAATAATAAGAGATAAAGAAAATAACGTGGATGAAAAGATATAATATATTTCATGATCAAGAGAAATTACAAGGGAATAAAAGAGAAAAAATTACATCCCTATCAAATATCAATCCAATCACTTATTTTCTAAAGAAGGATCCATCACTCCTTTTCCCTTATTAGAAGAAGCAGTATGTGGAAGAATAGGAGGGACAGAAGGAGTAAAAGTATAAAACTGATGAATTGGAACTCATGAGGGTACTATAGGTGTAAGATTCTAAGTAGAAGATGTAGGAGCAGTAATTTCCCTATAGATTATAGTTATTAGATGTATACGATCCTATGTTGTAGACATGGTAAATGATTGAAGGGTTGTAGGAAGAGGAGAAAAAGGATTTCTAGTCATAACAACTCTAAACTAGGGATCAATTGACCGGTAGATGGAGCCTGTAGGTAAACTCTCAGTCACTGGTTGAATGGTGAATTCTTTTAGTTATGCAATAGTAGTACTATAATGATGTAGGCAAGGCTTCAAAAGGTTGATAAACTCCATGATTATCTGCCCACCTTTCTCCATAACCTTTTTGAAATCATCCTTATTTTCCATAAACTTCTATAGGGAAGGAGTTAGCTCCTTGAGTTGTTTCACTTGTTCCTTGAAGGCTTGAGTAAAAGGAGGGATTCTTAGATTATTAACCAAATAATTTAAATTATTTTCCAACTGATGCTTGGTATAGATCCTTTTAAATTATAAATATAATTTATTTTTAATTTCCTATTGAGCATTAGTGGCCGCATTTTTGAAAAACCTTTCCATGTCATATATATGGTCACTGTTCTGTCTAATTTTTCTAAGTCTTTCTGAATTAGAGATACCCATAATGGTCTGTAGTTCCTCTCTTACCACAGTTTTGATTAAATCAATATCAAAAGTCTAAGTAGAAGTAGAAGCATAGGTTGAGGCATTGTTAATGGAATCTTTGACAACTGATTTTAAAATAGCTAGATCAAGAGTTAGAGGAGGAGGAGAATCATCCTCACAAGACTCAGAAGAGGTGTCTCCAAGACCTTTTAGAACCTTGTCTAAAGATTATTTATGTTCAATGGTAAAACTATTTATTACAGGAACATGAGAAAAAAATTCATTACTCAAATATTTATTGTACTTTTCAATTGATTCAAGTAATAAAAGAAAGTGAGGCTAAATATGAGAAACAACCTTTTCTGAAATCATAACTACATCAACTTCACTAAGACTTGAAACAAGAGTTGCTTGATATGGAAGTACTTATCTAAATACTGAGCATAACTCTTCCTTAAACATTTTGAAATAATTCTAGGTCGCATAATATATTTGTACTGGTGCAATAGGAGGATCAAAAATAGGAGCAGGTTCTACTGATAGAGTAGGTGCTATTTCTAGAATTATTTCAATTGGAACTCTTTGATAATGACCTATTGCTTCAAACAATGATCCCTTAGGATCAAATTCCTAAATATCTGAATTTGGATAGTCTAAACTAAGAGTGACATATCCAGGGTACTTTTACTATTCTTCTATTATCATATCATAAGGAATGAGATTATCAACTCTTTCCCTTTTTGTTTATTTATCCCCCTCAATATATACTTCCTCTTAAATAGGTGCTTCTTGCTCAAAAGGGTATTTCTTTCTGATATAAACAAGTTCTTACACTAGAGAAACTTGAGCTTCTTCTTCAGCATGAACTTCATCATGCATATGAACATCTAGAGATTTTTCCTCAACCACAACTGACTCAGGATCTTCATGGTATTCCAAAACTAATTATTGTTCCCCTAAAGTATTATTAGCAGGATTTTCAAGCTCAACAGGATCTAGAGTAAGATCAGTAGGTTCTGAAATAGGACCTTGATCATTGTCAGGATGGTTTGATCCACTCTTATATTCAACACTTCCTTCTTCTTCCTCATCATTTACATCTTTTGAATTTTCTTCACCATATTTTTCTCCTTCATATTCATATTCTTCCTCATCATCACCATCATTCTATTCTTATTTCTCATTATTACTTTATTAATTCTCACCATTAGACTATTTATCTTCTTCACTACTACTTTTACTAACATATTCAACATTTTCTGATTCTTTATTCTCTTAATAATCATCTTTTAGCATGAGATTTTTCTTTTTAGGAAGATTCTTAGGAGGGCTAGTAGGTCCATAGGTCATCCTTTCTGAACTTCCTTCAATATCTAGGTCATCTCTTTCATCAATAGTAGATTATTCTCCTTGATTTTCCTTAGATTCTTATTATTCTTCTTTATCAGGATGCTCCCCAACTTTATCTAGTCCTAGACTAAGATCATCCATGTCTCTTGGACTTGAGGGATGCCCAACAGGATTGAATTCCTCATAAATATTATCATTTTCTTCAACCCATTATTTATTCCAGGGATTACAATTGATCTTAATCCTCTTAAAAATGACCTTAGTGATGCAAACACCATCACAATCAGTTACTGATTCTTCATACTCATTCACCAGATCTTTAACTTTCAAAATTATAGAAATAAAATTTGGATAAAATAGGTAATTTGACTTGGATTGGTGTTTCATCATTTCATTCATATGAACCATTAAATACCTCCACAAGTTAATCTTGTGTCCCTTTTTCATCAGATACTGTAAATACACATCCTGGTATTTGAGAGAGGAAAATCCCCTTTGCATGGACATAACTAGTACTGGATAAATTTGAACAATAACTTGTATTCACCATCAAGATATGTTGCTATTGGTCTTCTAGGAACCCCATTTCTAGTAAGCTCTATTAATGCTTCCTCAAAACTGAAAATATCACTGGTAGGAGGAGTACTACCTTTATAATCATTTAAAATTACTTCATGAGGTACTTTTAGTCATTTAGACCACTATTTTGAATAAAAGGAAACTCTTTCACCATTTATCCAAGACTTAATCCAAAAATATTTTAAGCCTTTGAGAAAAAACTCTGTATGAAAATAAAACTCATGCACAATCTTAGGATAAAATTATCTCATGTTGTTGTAGAACCACTCCAACCACCCTTGTTCTTGTAATAAATTAAACAAGAGAGACTTACTTAACAGTAACCATTTGGAATGAACTTCCTTTTTGGAAGTGATGATTAAAATCATGAGTTTGAGATTGATAGGTTTTGGTTTAGGTTTACTAGATTCACCTTTCTACTTCTTAGAAGGATTCGACTCATCTACAAACTTCTCAAAGATACACTTAAATCGATCCATTGGTGAGATTTTAAGTTTTCGATTCAAGGGAGAAGGGTAGTAGTTTGGGATAAATTAATGAGAGAGTAAGAGTGTGATAGTGAGAAAGTGGGTTGGATCAATTTGAGTTTTATCATTTAGGGATTTAGAAATCATAAATCAATAAATTCATATTAAAATAAAATGAAACAAATAAAAAAGTTACATTTTAACTTCTATATAGAAAAATAACAAAGTATAGAATGGTATGACACAACGGTGAGACACAACAGTGAAACATCAATGGAGAGACATCAACGGTGAGACATCAATGGTGATACATCAATGGTGAGACATAAACAATGAGACATTAATGGTGAGACATCAATGGTGATACATTAATGGTGAGACATCAACGGTGATAAATCAATGGTGAGACATCAACGGTGAGACATCAAAAGTGAGACATAAAATGTAAGACGTCAACAGTGAGACATCAATGTTGAGACATCAACCCTAAGACATCAACAGTGAGACATAAATGGTGATTCATCAATGGTGAGACATAAATGGTGATTCATCAATGGTGAGTCATAAATTATGACTCATCAATGGTTATTCACTCAAAATTTATCATCCCTAACCCATGTCTGATGTAACTCATTCTTTCAGAATTTAATGGATTAGTAAAAATATCAACAAAAAGATGTTTAGTACCAATTAATTCTAAAGTTATATCACCCTTTTGATAATTATCTCTCAAAAAGTGATTTCTTACATCAATATGTTTTGTTCTTGAATGAGAAACTAGATTCTTAGAAATTTTAATAACACTTGTGTTATCAAAGTTTATAGGTACATGTCTAAATTGATAGCCATAGTCTAGTAATGTTTGTTTAATCCACAAAATTTGATCACAAAAACTACCAGCAGTTATGTATTTATCTTTAGTAGTATATAAAGAAATAGAATTTTTCTTTTTACTACATTATGAAACTAGATAATTTCCCAAAAAGTGACATATTCCAGAGGTTATTTTTCTATCTAACTTACAACCACCAAAATCATCATTAGAATAACTAACTAAATCAAATGTTTGTCCTCTATGGTAGAACATTCGTAAGTTGGTAGTATATTTGAGGTATTTTAAAATTCTTTTAATAGTAATTAAATGTGATTCTTTAGGATTTGATTGAAAATGAGCACACATACACACACTAAACATAATAACAGGTTGGCTAGAAGTTAAGTAAATAAGGCTTCTAATCATACCTTTGTAATTGGTTTGATCCATTAATTTTCCATCTTTATCAAGATCCAATTTAACAGTGGTACTCATAGGAGTATCACTACTTTTATTGTTATCCAAGTTAAAATGTTTTAAAAGATCTTTAGTATATTTACTTTTATTTAAAATAATACCTCCATTTTTTTGAAAATTTTGAAATCCAAGAAAGAATTTGAGTTCACCCATTAAACTTATTTCAAACTCATTTTGTATAATTTTTGAAAAATAAATACAAAAAATAATTTTTTGAAGATCCAAAAATAATATCATAAACATATATTTGAACAAATAAAACATCTTTAAAAATGATTTTTATGAAAAGAGTAGGATCATTAATCCCTTTTTTAAAACCTTTAGAAATAAGAAAAGTTTTGAGTCTATCATACCAAGATCTTGGAGTCTGTTTTAAACCATAAAAAGATTTTGATAATTTAAAAACGTGATTTGGAAAATGAGGGTTTGTAAAACTGATGGGTTGTTCAACAAAAACATCCTCAACTATATATCCATTTAGGAATTCACTTTTGACATCCATTTGATAAAGATTTAAATTAAGATGTACCACATAAGCTTGCAGTATTCTAATTTCTTCAAGTCAAGATATAGGTGAAAAGGTCTCTTCATAGTCTATTTATTCCTCTTGAATATAACCTTGTGCAACTAGTCTGACTTTATTTATTACTATTATACCATCTTAATCCACTTTATTTCTAAACACCCACTTGGTGCCTATTGTCAAGGTGTCGTTTAGTCTATCAACTAGTTTTTATACATGGTTTCTTTTGAAATTGGTTTAATTATTATTGCCTAGCCATAATCTAGAATTCATAATTGATTGCATCATTGATGTTTTTGGGTTCAAGGTGTGACAAAAAGACTTGATGTTCTACCTGGTTTCTTAGAGAATCTCTAGTCTGTGTTCCCTTATCTAGGTTTCCAACTACAACATCTAAAGGATGGTTCTTAAGAGTTCTAACATATCTAGAAAAAGAAGGGTTGGTTACTTCTGGTTTATCTATAGATTCGGGTTCCCTTTGGTCAGAATTTGGAGATTTTCTAGGACTAGATTTTTCTGCTTCTTTAATAGTAGAATCAGAAGCTTTAGGATTTAATTTTAGATTCGACAGATTTCCCTCAAGATTTTATAAGGAGGTTTTGGATTCATGTGGATCTATTTCATCAAACTTGACATTCCCCAACTCTTCTACACACTTATATATCTTATTAAATACTCAATAGGGTTTACTAGATATTGAATAAACTAGGAAAACTATTCCATCACACTTGGAGGCAAATTTTTCTAGATTATATTTTGTATTGAGAATAAATACTTTGCTACCAAAAACTTTTAAGTAATTAACCTTATGTTTCCTATTATTCCATATCTCATAGGGGGTTTTCTTTAGGAGAGGTATAATTAAAACTATACTAATTATGTAACAAGTTATATTCGTATCTTTTTCCCAAAAACAAATACATAGATCATATTCATTAAGCATAGTCTAGGATATTTCTTGTAAGGTTATATTTCTCATTTCTATAACTCCATTCTATTGGGGTGTTCTAGGTGCAGAGAAGTTATGACTATATCCATTTTGAGAGAAAAAATATTCAAACTCTTGATTTTCAAACTCATGGCCATGGTCACTTCTTAAGGTTTTGATTTTAATTCCACTTAAGTTCTCTACAGATCTAGAATACTTAGTGAAAATAAGAACAATCTTCACTTTTGTGAACTAAAAATAAGGTCCAAGTATACTTAGAAAAGTCATCTACTAGAACATAAACATAGTGCTTCCCATTCAAACTTGAAACTATAGAAGGTCCAAACAAATCCATGTGAACCAACTCAAGAGGTTAAGAATTGGAAACTTATTTCTTTGGTTTGAAAGATATTTCATGTTTTTTTTCTTTTTTGACAAGGATTACAGACTTTATCATTTGGAAACTCTACTTTAGTTAGATCATTGACTAATCCTTTTCCTGTCAGCTTTCTAAGAGAGTAAATGTTACAATGGTCTAGTATCCTATGGTAGAGACAAGACTCTTTATAAAAAGAACTTAAGAAAGAAACATTTTGTGAGACTAAAGAATCTAGATTAACAGCATATACATTTTCATTACTAAAATAAATAAAGGCTAAATCATTGTTAGAATTAAAATCATTACAAGAATCATTTTCAAATTTGACATAAAAACCATCATCAGATAACTGTGAAATGATAAGAAGATTATACTTAACACCATTGAAAAAAAGAACTTTAGAAATTAAAATTGAGTTGGTGTTATTGATTTAGCCAAGGCCAATAATTTTTCCTTTTTCATTGTCACCAAAGGTGACATGTCCACCATCAATCTTGATAAGGTATTTGAAAAAAGAGTAGTCCCCTATCATATATCTTGAACACCCACTATCCAATTACCATATTCTCTTACATGAACTCTTCAAGCAGCTTCCCTACAAAAAAAATTAAACAAGAAATGGCTTTGGTACCCATACTTGATTGGGTTCAGTAATATTAGTAATTAAAGCTTTAGGAACCCATATTTGCATCATGGTTTTCTTATAAGAATTTTGTAAAGATTTGGAAAAATAAACTCTATTAGGTCTAGAAGAACTAGAAGCAGTAAAAATGTTCAAGCACTGGAACCTATAGAAAATTTTCCAAAACTAAGCATAAAATTGAATTTTCCAAATTTGGATACAAAGTTAGTTTTAACAAAATTTCTTTTCCCAGGTTGATAAGAAATACCAGTAGCATATTAAGAAGCAACTAGTTTACCAATCATTTAAACTAAGTAATCCTTACCATTTGTAAATTTCAATAAACCCCCTTTTAATTTTTCATTTAAAATTTAAAGTTATGTATTTTGATTAAGTATTTAAGCATTATTTTCCTTTTCTATAGTGAGTTTATATTTAACATTAGTAGAAAGAGAAAGTTGTTTATTAAGTGACTTATATTTTTTATTCATCTCATTGTAAGTATCCTCTATCATTTTAAAATATTCAAACATTTCTTCATTAGTCATATTTTCAGAGTCAGGTTCACATTCATCTCTAGAATAATAAGAGTTCTATTCAAGAGATGCTAGGGTTTCCTTAGGTGTATTTTTCATATAACATATGTTGGATTTGTCAGCCTTTTCATCATGTGATGATTTTGATTCACTGGAGCTATCCTTAGAAGCACCCTAGGTGGCCTTCATAGCCTTCTTATACTTCCTATGTTTATCCTCATATTTCTTCTTATACTTTAGTTTGGGACAGTCAGCTTTCACATTTCCTCTTCTTTTTCATTCATAGTAGATGATCTCATTGGTATTATCATTGTGAAAACTGGGTCCCAGTGATAGTACGGACACCCCACCTCAACATGGTCATCTGGTCTTGGCCTGCTAGGTACCATAGGTTCCCCCGCAGACACGTGGTCCCCACCCTTGGGCCCACCCACATGCCCGAATGAGTCATATAACTAATGACAGTCCCAATAGGCCAACACATGTCCTTTCGAGTTTGTTTTTTACTCTCTCACACACATCCTAAGAAACTTCTCAGATGGTCACTCATCCTTATCACTACTCCAAGACAAGCACACTTAACTGTGGAGTTCTAATCAGGTAGGATCCCGAAAAGTAAGGTGAACCTTGTTGACATTAGTCATATTATTTAATCATTTAACCCTTTATCATTTTGTGGTGATACATTCATCCCCCCCCCCTTAGAGCACAACGTCCTCGTTGTGAGCCCTACATATCAACCCAGGAAGTGCACCATACCTAAGGATAGGTACCACCTATGATACAAAATGTGACAACTGGGTCCTGGTGACAACAAAGACACCCCCACCTTAACGTAGTCGTCGGGTCCTGGCCTGCTAGGTACCACCAGTTGCCCCGCAGACACATATTCCCCACCCTTGGGCCCACCCACATGTCTGAATGAGTCATCTGACTGATGAAATTCCCCGCAGGACAACACATTTCATTTCCAGTGTTCTTTGTCTTCACTCACACACATCCTGAAAAACATCCCAGAAGGTCACTCATCATGATCACTACTCCAAGACAAGAATGCTTAACTGTGGAGTTCTAATCAAGTAGGCTCCCAAAAAGGAAGTTGAACATTATTGACATGAGTAATATCATTTAGTCATTTAACCCTTTATCATTATGGGGTGTTAAAATCATTCCTTTTAAAATCATTTTTCCAATTACCTTTTTTTTCATACTTCCCTGTTTAGCTAGTCTTTCTAAAGAATTTCTTATTTTTGTAAAACTTCTTAAATATCCAAGCTATGTGATTCATTTCCTCATTAATGTCACTTGAAGTATCTTCACTACTGGAAATTTCATCAGGAACTTGAATTTTATCTTTTTTCTTGGATGTAGTGGTTTTGAAAGCCACTAACTTTCTTTTAGGTTCATCATCTTCTTCCTTGTTGACCTTCATTTCTTCCTCATATATCATCAGTTTTATAATCATCTCCTTTACAGGTAGTGCATCTATGTCACAAGATTCTCTAATTAATACCAAGGACCCTCTCCATATTTTTGAAAGATATCTCAAAATCCTCATGATCTATTCTTTTGTAGTGACTATATTTCCCAGTGAGATCATTGTATTTACAATTTCATTAAACTTGAGATACATGTCATAAATTGGATCATTAGGAATCATTTTAATGATATAATATTTAATATTATGTGTGTTAAGTCTCATTTCCTCAACATTAGTGGTTCATTCATGTGAAATAGCTAGAGTATCCCAAATTTCAAAGGTCATTTTACATGCATAAATCCTATTGAATTATTCATATCCCAAAGTACAATATAAGGCATTTATATCATTGTAATTATTATTATAGGCTCCCTTAGTGGAATCGACCCAAGTGCTTTCACCAGTAGCAGTAATCTTATATTCACCAACTATAGAAGACCAAATTTCAAAAACTATGCTTTCTAAATGAATTTTCATTTTTATTTTCCACTGAGCATAATTTTTGCCAATAAAATAGGGATTCATGTTGGTAGAAACACCTCCCTTTCTATTTTCCATTTAAAAAAAATTAAAGAGCTACAAATTTTGAACTAACAGAAATTTATAGATCTTTAAAACACAACTAAAATCATAATTGAAAAGAGATTTGAAAAAAATTTTAAATATTAGATACCAAATGTTGGTCGAAGTAAGACACTAAAGATGGGGGTTAATTGAGTTCCTATAAAATTTTCTATCTAAAAAAATTATTTAAAAGTTTCCCAATTTGAAATAAAAAATGTCCCGGTTAATCAAAGTAGCAGATTTATAAAATTTTCGATATTTTCAAAGACTTATCAAAGAGTTATTAGTTCTCAGTTAAAGTAATATGGATTATTATTTTAACTTTTGAAATCAATCTACCAAATCAAATTATAATATAAGCACTATCTAAGATTAAATATCAAAATGAAGTAAAGTTTTCTGATTTAAATAAAATAGAGAAAACAGAACTTTGAAAGGAACAATATATTTAAAACAAGAGGTTCGGTATCAAGCTTAGACTTATTCCTCTTCACTTGATAATAACCTACCACCAAGAAATTTATATAAATAAACAGTGATCCACCCCCTCGATTGGGGTACACAGCAACATACACAACTTTATAGGTCAACAAGACCTCTTCTGCAATTTTCATGGGAGTAATAACAACAAATAGGCCACACAGGGACCTCTTACACTATTATCTATGGGAGTGTAAGGTGTAAAAAGATGGTTTTGTGAATATATCAATGTATCTTATAGTTTGGAACAAAATTTAGTGAGTGTTCATAATACATACAGTCATACACTTCTTGAAATATAAAACAGTACACAATCAGAGAATAAATAATGAGATAAGAGTTAGAAGGCTCTGTATATTTTTTTATGTAGCTCTCAACTCCTCAAAGTTGTGTTGAAATGAAGATTAAGTTGATTTCTAGAAATATCCAAAAAAACATATTATCGTGAGAGATTCTGTCTTCTGCTTCCAGTGAGGTAATGATGTGTTTGATGAATATTATCCTATTTTCATTTGCATATGTTCTTTAATTTTGGTTCTTATCAATGTCTTCGTGTATTTATAGTAGTTAGTTCTTATTATGTGTTTCTTTGATGAACAACCTCTTATATTTTGTCAGATCTCTTTGTCTTTTGGATCTGGTTATTACTTTATACACTACAGGGCTTTGTGTGTTGGTACCTCATACCTCATACTCTGACATCGATATTAATGTTGTCTACAAAAGGTAGATAAATTCATTAAAATAAATAATTGTACTAAGTTTCATAAATATGACCGTTAGAAATAATTTTGAATTTAAATGACAAAGGAATGAATGAAAGTGTCTCAGGATCGGTAGCACAGGAACAGTGAGTTAGGATCAATAGGTCACTCTGTCGGTAAGTCGACTTGATGGTGACTTAGCTATTGATATGTAATTCTGATGGTAGGTCCACTTGACCATAGTTTTTCTATCAGTATCTCATACTTACTGAAAATTATGAACATCAGTGAGTCATTTTGTCGGTATCTTGAGATGACAGTGATTCATGTCATCGGTAACTCGGCTTGAATGGTGACTCATCCTTAGCAAAAATTCTAAAAATCTGTTGGTAGCTCAATGCAATGGTGACTTAGCTATCGATAGACCAAGAATTTGTGACTCATATATGTGTCTTTTCTTTTACTATATTTCAGTATACATGCTGATAGTGGGACATTTGATAGTGAGACATATCATCAGTAGGTCCAACAGTGAGTCCACCCTGACGGTGACTCAGCCTCAATGGTGAATTATCCTCAATAGTGACTTATAATTAGCCGAATTTTTCTAACCTATATTATTTATTAAAACACTAATAGAATAGATTAATCTTATATGTAAACATAATTAAACATAGATAAGCATAATTAAACTTGATCAAAATTAATAAAACATTATTTGTGAGCATTAAAACTAAAGGAGGCCAACAATTCACAAACTAGGAGAGAATTCTAGAAACCCATAAAGGCCCCTAAAGAGATAAAGAAATTTTATAGTAATTATGACCTTTCCTACAAATACACATTATATAATATAGTCACTTTTTCTCATGATATCTCATAAAGTATGATGCACACCTTGTGTTATCATCCTTTTTTGTATCATTCATTAACCTAATGGGATGGACTTACCTTCTTCTACCATGGTCATGGACTTAGTGAAGGTACTTCCATCTTGATCAATTAGGTCCAAGATATAACTTCCTTTCATAATTGAAAAATTATATCTTGATTATTCAATCAATTTCATACCACCAATGATGCACCCAATGCATGCTACCTCACTAAGAAATCAATGTCATTGTTTTCACCTGCCATCAAAGTCCATAATCAAATAGTATACATTGATGGTAATCTCAAGTCAGGAGACCATTATATGTGTTCACAAATGGGAAATACCAATGACACATGATACATGTGGTGTTCTTATTTTCAGGTCACTTATCATGATCTCATCTACTTGAGATCACTAAGTGTGAACTTTATGAGAAGAAGTATCAATGCTTATGAGCCCCTATCACCAGATGGTCACACATCATCTATGTCCTGCCGATAATATTTATTTGGACCTTAGGAAATATATTTAATATTACTTTCATGGTATATTTAGGTTCTCATTATAGTATGGGAACTACTATAAACTTTTGATACGACATGTAATCTAAGAAAATTACCATAAATATAGTGGTCACAAAAGTATCAAAACTATTATGGTAAGGTAAAAACATGCATATATAAAACTATATACATGTAATAGTAATCAAAGTACATACATGATTTGGGTCTAGGGAACCCACCCACAAAAAATATTACCTCTCTGGAGACAACTATATTTACACTTTACCAAATTTTTTCTTAGGTTGATTTTTGTTTGTTGTGAGGCTCTTGATAGTTTCCATATCAATTTGGTGCTATTTTCAAGGAGGAAAGATAGATTTCATATTTTATTTTGTTTTTTACTTTTTTTTAGATGATTTTATACATATCCATGTCTATTTCTGATCACTGCTTTGGCATTGATCTAGAGGTTGAGTGAACTTTTTGGCTAGATTCCAGAATCTTAAGATCACAAAACAGGTGGATAGGGAGTCTTTCATAATTATATTTAAATACTCTCCATCCTCCTCATCTAATACATCTATAATTTCATTAGTAAGTGAAATTATATAGGATAATTTGACTCAATTGAATATAAACCTTAGACATACTTATGTACATGATTTAAATAATAATAATAATCAGTTGTTATAACCAAATAACTAAATATATTTCTAACATAAGAATAGACTAATCCAATAATTACCCAAGATTCATTTTTTATAAGTAGAAGACCAAAACAATCACCTAAAAGAGTTTGGTACTTTCTAAAATACCTTTAATAAAATAGGAGAATCAAAAGCTCAAATTTATTAGAAGGCCTTCCCATTTTCCTTAGAAGGATCAACCAAATAATTAATATATAATTTTTATCCTAGATAAGTTACTACTAAAAAGGATCTCTAGAGATCCTTTCATCAAAAGTTTTTCCTTGATTCAATAAGTAACTAACTAAGGAATAAGATATATGGGATTATAAAATCTAGTGGAGAGATTTTGTATAATATTTGGGAGATTTTAAAGAAGCTAACTACTTCCTACCCACATCACCCCATTGATGATCATCACCTCTTAGTTTTCTTCTACCAAGTACTTTTATAAAATAATTAGAATATATTGTATGCTTATTTTAAAGGATACTTGATAGAAAAAACTCTAGATAAATCTATATATTTGATAGAAAGGACCTCAAAAAACTCTTAATAATTCAAAAAAAAGGTCTGCTACTAGTTTTTTTCATGAGATAAAGAGTTCTAACTCTACTTGAAATTAAAATTGAAGAGATAACTTCACATGTGATACAATTAGCACTAAAAAAGTGAATAAATCACTATCTATACCCCCCTAAAATCTACTTCCAACTATATCATTCCCTTATAGCTCTTTATATTTTTTTATCATCAATTACAAGAGGCTGAAAATTATGAATCTATATACTAAAGGTGGTGCCAATAACTAGAAACTAAGCAAGTATTTCAGTAATTTTCAATAGTTTGATATGGATATGAAAGTCATCTGCCTCAAGGGTCACCATTCCAGTAGAAATTTCATAAATCTTATCATTCTCCACCATTTCATAAGAATTTCTCTCAACCCTCCACAAGTTACTAAACCCAAGTACAAACCCAATATCCCTCTTTGGAGGATCTGCTAAGAAATATAGTGGTGTATTAAGGGAATAAAAAATACACCTAGAAAAATAAATTATTTTAATATAGAGAGCCAAAAAAGTCAATATGGATAGATTATATACACTTTAAAAACGTTGGTATGTCAAGGATCACATAAAATTCTTACCCAATCATTCTCTAACCTAAAAATTAATATGAGTTCTATTTATTTAGGTAGTGGCAGGAAAGTGAAAAGTGATAGTTTCAAACAAAATAGAAGCATGCGGTAGTGGGTGATATATTAAAATTTATTTTAATAGTCATTGATCAAAACCATGAGTGGTGATCTTTCACATCAAATTTATAATTAATTTATTTAATATCTAAATAAATAAATATCTGGGCTTAGGAACTTTATTCATTGATGATGGATGGTCATCTGAAAAATACCCTTTTGGGTTGCCTTTATTGTGATATAAGGATCAAAGGATAAAATCCCACTTTAAGTGATCCACACATGCTCCAATGATATCCTTGAAACACCACTTGATTACTGGGTGATAGCACAATGAATTGAATGTCTTGTGCTGTTCGTTATTTATCACTCATTATTTGGTCTTGAAGAAATCTCTCTTGGGATTCTCATTCTTGAGAGGGAGAGAGAAAGAGGAGTCTATAGATAATTCATTGTGTGTAAAAATTCTATATTATCAGTTTTTGGATAATCTACACAATAGACATAGCCATCTATTTATAGAGTTTAGATTTAAATTAAAATATTATTTAATTTCACACCATCTATTAAATAACATTTATTACATTTAATAAACCTCATACCACATGATAATAATTATATTATTATTATTTTGTGGTGCACTCTAACTTTTGTAATAAAAAATATTATGTAATGGTCTCGTTAATTAATATTTTTCACCAGACTTCACCTTAGTCCGTTCGAACTCCTCCATGAGAGGGAAAGTATACAACGAGATGCATGTGGTCAATAAATTTTTGGGTAAGGATGATGTCCAAAATCTCTCTTATTCCTTGAAGTCTTAGATACTTATTGATTCTTATTCCAAATTTATACCATCATGTCAAGGTATCCCTTAGATATGAATAGAAGGTTTTTCACTTCCCTTCATAATGAGGATTCAGGTTAGATTTTTAAAAAGGTGATACTGCTCGTGTTATCATGAGGCAAGATGCAGTTTTGGAAAGAATTTCTCTTTGTCATCACTCCATTATTGGATGTTTGGTGCTATACAAAGGGAAAAATCGTGGAAATCAGATGATCTGGTAATCATAATATCTTCTATTTGGGTATTTTCAAACTGGAAACGTATTCCAATGGGGTTTGGATTCTTTCGATTTTTATTTCCTAATTCAGATTCAATGAAGAGGGCATGGGTGTTTGGTTTGATTTATTTGAAACCGGGTGTTCTGAGGATTCATGAATGGAATTATAGCTTCAATCCCTTTGATTTTAGGAAATATGTTTCTCAAGTATGGGTTAGATTTTATGGTATTAACTGGATCTATTGGCACCCCAAAAATTTCTTTGATTTAGCTTCATCAATTGAAGTTCAAATTAAAATGGATGGAAATACAAAGAAAGATAGAGTCTAATATCTTTCAGGGGTCATATTGGAAGTTTATTGAGTAAAATTATAACTAGGAAAGTAGTTTTATCCACAAAGAGTGGAGATTTTAACATTAGTTTTGTCTATGAAAATCTCCCTAATTTTTGTTTTTCTTGAAAGGAAATTGGCCGTACTAGGAATTATTATAGGTAGCCCATAACCATCACAACTTTCCTTAACAGTGATCATGATGCTTATATGTGTAAGAGATCGCTTAATAATGATAAAAATAGTAACAATCCTTCTAAGTACCCCCCTATCAGTGATAAGAATGAGAAGACATCTGGGAAGTTTTCTATTAATATCTACTCTTTGGATAGTATTTCTTTGAATCAGCATGGTTTTACTAGTTCTGAGGATGATCTTAAATGGTAGGTCTCTTCTTCAGGAATGATACTAAATTCATAGGAGTTTCAATCTATTCATGAATCAGAGTAATTGGAAGATCATAGGATGTCTCTTAGTTCTCCTCTAATTGATAGTGAAGCTGGGCTTCAACATGGAGCTGTGTTGGTCGCAGATATGGAGGATGTCTTATCTATTGTCTTGTATTCTCATAACCAAAGTGAGGGTAATAAAATGGGGGTTTCAGGGAATCCATAGGATCTTGATCATAATCAATTTGATTCTCATTATTAGTAGGAGATCCAGAAAATTTCTTCAAAAATCTATGATAAGTGGGGGAATGTTTCTGATGATGAAAGGGCGAGTGACATCGCTCCCCTTAAGGCATTGGGTAGTATCAATACCTCATTTAAAGATGATATCATAAATGAAAAAAAAATGTGATTTAATGTGAGGGTCTCACTCATGTTCCTATGAAGAGAAGGCCATGGAAGGACTAATCTAACATTCAAAGGACCATGACTATCATATCTTCCTCTAAGGTTTCAAGGACCAATGCATAGATCCTTAAGATCTTAAATTGAATTAATTATCAATATGATTGGGAAACTACTGATGACTATGATTATGAAAATGATTTTTCATACTATCATATGTAATGATGTTGTTTTCTAAATTGAATCTCCCTTTGTTTGACCTCATTCATCTTATGTCTACTTTTTTATTTTATTTTTAACAAATTATCATAATCATTTCTTTTATCTAGGCTTGTTGGGTAGGCAGGCTTTCCTAAAGTCCAAGATCACTATCTAGAAACAAGTCAAAGCACCCAAGAGAAAGAACTTAATGTCTCAACATATACAATCACGTGCGATAGCTCACTATGTAATATAATTCCTTTATTATAATATCTCATCAAGCAGGTTTCACATCCATGTCACCAATCTATGTTCTCAATATGTCTTTCTTTGACTATCTGAAATAAACACGTTGTTACACCATGGACATGGAATTTAATGTGACACTTCTATTCTAATAAAATGTTTTAGATATTATATTCCATAAATATGGATGGAACAAATCCTTCCTCGACTTATTCATTAATGAAATGTCACTCACTATGCACCCAATGTATCCAACTTCACCATGAAATGTTATCATCATGGTTTATGAAATGCATCTAAGTACGAAAGTTGTAACATGCATCAATAATAATATTAAAGTCTAAGGACCATCACACATGCTCATATATAGGAATATCCAATTACACCAAAACAAGAAAAATTCTTATTGTCAGGTTTGATCTCATAGTATCCCATCTTGAAGATTACCAAGTGCGAACTTCATGAGAAGAAGCCTCATCTACTTACGAGTACTCACACCCGGAAGTCTATGTACATTGTTTCTCATCATACTACATCATTAAAACATAGAACATTATTTAAAATATTATCATAGCACATCAAGGTTCTCATTATAGAGGGGAAATACTATGGCCATATCAATGTGACATATACTCTGGGAAATTATTACATTAGAGTCATAAAGAATAATGAACAATACATAATAATTAGTTTAATTAATATTCAATAAATTGAATATACATGTAATCAAAGTAAAAATAGTTGGTCCTAGGACACCAATTCTAATAAACTTCCACTTGGAATAGATACAATTACCTATGACCTTTGGTCTTCTAGACCTCACATGATAGTCATGTTTATGCTAAGTCAAAGATTTATTTAAGGGTTCTACCACATTATCTTCCATGGAAATACTACTTAGTGTAACTTCACCTCTATGAGAAAAATCCCTCAAGAGATGATACTTCTTAATTATGCGCTTCATCCACTAATGTGACCTTGTTTCTTTTTCAAGAGACACCACTATAGTATTATAACAATTGATTGTTATAGGATATTTACTACAAGGTACCACTTCATGATCTTAAAAGAATTTATGCATCTATAATACTTCTTTGGATACCACAAAATCTATAATATACTTGGAACTTGCTGTAGAATCTATAACCATAGCCTGTTTTAAGATTTTCCATCACATAGTATCTCTATTCAAAGTGAAAATGTATCTTGTTTGTGACTTCATGTCATCTTGATGAGTTTGGAAATTAGAATCTACATATCCTTTGATTACTAGTTCCTCATATCCTATATAATCCAGGAACATATCCTTAGTAAGACTTATATACTTAAGGATAGTCATGAATTTCATCCAATGGAGGTCACCGGGACTAGCTTGATATCTTTATACCGCACTTAATGCATAAGTGGCATCTAGTATAGTAAATAGCATAGCATACATGGCTAACCCAATCACTTATGAATATGGAATAATTTTCATTTTTTTTCTTTCCTCATGTGTTTGAGGACGCATTTTCCTAAAAATATGAATGCCATGTGAAGCTGGAAACAATCCACTCTTGGATTGTTGCATACTAAATCTCTTAAATATCTTGTCAATGTAAGTACTTTGACTTTGGTTAAGAAACTTCTTGGATCTATCATGATGGATATTGATCCCAAGAATATATGTCACCTCTCTTAAGTCCTTCATATAGAATAATTTATTCTACCAAGACTTAAAAGTGTGTAAGACTAGTATTTCATTTCCAATCAGTAATATGTCATCAACATATAATATTAAGAGAACAAATACACTCTCAATAAACCATTTATATACACATGAATCACATTCATTATTTATGAAACTAAATTCTATTATGGACTCATCAAGACAAATGTTCCATGAGATAGATGATTTATTTAATCCAAAAATGGATCTTTTCAAATTTGATACCTTTTTGGAATCCTTTGGATTCACAAACCCTTTGGGTTGTGTCATATAGATATCTTCTTAAAGGTTCCTGTTAAGGAAGGTTGTTTTAACATCCATTTTCTAAATCTCATAATCATGGAAATACATAATGGAAAGTAGAGTTGTGATGGATTTTATCATTACAAATATTGGAAAGGTTTCATCATAGTTAATTCCTTAATTTTTTTAACCCTTTTTCAATCAGTCATTCCTTATAATTATTGGCTTATCCTTCTATGTCCAATTTATTCTTGAATACCCATTTGAAACTAATGGTATTTATATCTACTGGAGGGTCTAACAAAATCCATACTTGGTTTTGGTACAAGGAATCCATTTCAGAATTCATTTTATCTTTCCACTTGGCAACATATATCCCACTTACTACTTCCATTTAGGTTAGAGGATAATTATTATCAACTAATAATGAGTCACAACCTTGGTGACTATAAAATCATACCATTCTAGTTCTCTAACCCCTCTAGTACTCTAATGTAGTAATTATATCTCTAGAACAATTTCTTCTTACATGTGTCTTTGTGGAATTTTTTTCTTGTGAAAACTCTTATATATCTTGAGACTAGACTTTTTTGAAGTCTATCTTGATCCTACTATCACTTTTAGATATAAGATCCTCCTCAAGAAATGTACGACGTCTGCCAACCACAAAAAAAATAAAGGATTTTAAAGGTAGTATCCCTTTATTTCTTTGGGATATCCTATAAGACAACATGGGTTTCTTTTCATTTCATAATTGATAGGTTATATAGTCTGTTTCTTTAGTTGGAACTTGGTTTAGTATGTATGTTGTTGTTTGTAATGTTTATCCCCAAAAGAATAATGGAATAATCTCATGAATTGTCCTTGATCTCACTATGTCTAATAAGGTGTGGTTCCTCTTTTTCTTATTCCATTCCACTAAGGTGTATAATGAGGAGTGAGTTGATATAATATCCCAAACTCCCATTAATTATCAATGAAGTCTTGATTAAGATATTCTCCACCATGTTCTGAGTATATTTTCTTAATATTATTACCAATATGGTTCTAAAATTCATTCTTGTATTCTTTAATTTATCAAAATAATCTGAATTATGCCTCATTAAGTAGACATATTCATATCTACTAAAATAATCATTAAAAGTTATGAAGTATGAGTACACACCCCTTACTTCAATGGTAAATGGTCCACACAGATCAGTATGAACTAATTCAAGAATCTATTTAGCCCTTTCACCTTTCCCACTAAATGGGGATTTATTCATTTTCCCTTGTAAACATGAATGATATACACCAAGTGGTTTTAGTTCAAAATAATCTAAATATCCATCTTAATGTAATTTATTCAAGCACTTTTTGTTTACATAACCTATCTGGCGATTCCAAAGTTGTGTATGGTATGATACATGTGAAGTAACTTCATTATAAATTTCCATTGCTTGGTTTATGTAATCTAACATGTAAAGACCATTATTTAAATGTTACTTACCATAAAAATGTTATCTTTATAAAAAATCAACTTTTATTCCCAAATTTAAAAATAAATCCATATGTATCTAGTCTGGATATAGAAATAATTTTTTTGGTAACTAAAGGCACATAATAAAAACCCTTTAAAACCAAGATCATTCTAGTTGGCAATATGAGTTGGTAGTCCCTAATAGCTACAAATACAAGTTTAGATCTCTTGTCTACTTATAGATATACCTCCCCTCGGTTAATATTTCTGAATCTACTTAGTTCATATATTTGAATACATGTGTGAGAACTATAAGATGTATCTAATATCCAATTTGTAAAAACTTATAAATTACACTCGATAACAAACACACCTAAAGCTTCCCCTTTCTTCTTTGGCTTTGTGCAGTTTTTCTTCTAGTTTCCCTTATTTCCACATAAAAAACAAATATAATTATAATCCCTCACTTTCCCCTTAATCTTCCACTTCTTGGAAGGGTGTGTAGAATCTTTGGGTTTAAATATCATCACTTTCCCTTTTCACTTTTTCACCATAAGTATGGAAGGATTTTCATTCTTTGTACCCTTATCTACTTAGAGAAGAAGAGTAAGAATGTATAGAATAGACTTTTCAATGTTCACAATAAAATTCCCAAAAAAACTAGAGAAGCTTTTAGGGAGTGATTCCAGAATGATTTTGATGCTCAGTTCTTCAAGGAGTTTAAACCCTAAAACCTCTAAGATCTTGGTGTAGCCAATGATCTTGACTATGTGAGGCCTAGCTAGGTTACCCTCTACAATTTTTTTTTGAAATAGTGCCTTGGAAATCTCAAATTGTTCCTTCCTATATCTCTCCTGGTAAATACTATAGAGGTGATCAATAATCCTATATCCATCCATGTTTTCATGAGAATTAATTAGTTTACTAGATATTTATGTAAGAATAAAACTTTGAACATATAATGCATCACTCAAATGTTTTTAATAGACAAGGAACTCTTCATCACTCACCTCTTTAGAAGATGGATCAAGCATTGAGGATTTTGGAATGTAATATTTTTGTTCATGGCATAGCACAACCTGAAGGCATCTAAACCACACTTGGAAGTTACTATCTATTATGAGGTTGTATTTATCCAATATTGATAATAGGGATAGTGTGGATGATGAACTTTTCATTTTATTATACAATTAAAATGAGTATATTATTATTACTTTTCCTGATTACAAATTAAGTGAGATATAATAAATTAAATGTTTTAATTAAATCTCACACTATTTTATCAAGTCCCAATAGGCATCATTATTAAACTCATAATGTCTAGTTTCTTTATCATTATAGTGGAAAATATCCCTATTACTTTTTTTAATGATCCAGACTTTGGACATGAAAACCATAATAAAGTAATTAGGTAGGAGGTCTTTCCAACTATGGACTTGCAGCTCCTTGATCCTTTGAGTGGATTCCCTAATTTTTAAAATCCTGAATTTTATTTCCTCAACACTTTCCTCCAAATTTTTATTGAATATACTTTGGTCATTAAAATCAACATAAGTTCGGTTAAGTCAACCCAAAACTCTCATGAGAACTCCCTGATAAAATTCAGTGTCTAGACTTTGGTCATGTATTACAAAAAGCTCTATTTTTTTATGGTTGGGGTCGAAGCCTCATTTTTATTATTAAAGAAAATACCTAATTCTGACTAGGTAGAGAGAGGTCTATTATATAGCCTGAATTCCCAAGACCAAGTGGTCTGAATACAAGGCCTGAAAGCCTGTTTTTTAGCCCAAATGGCACTTCGGTGAATAGTACTGCTATGGTACCCAAGCTGCTGCAGTCCCTGCTATAGTACCACTACTGTTATAGTCCCAGATACAGTACCCTCCACTTCTACAGTTCACCACTACTACAGTTCCGCCACTACTATAGTACTTGGGAATTCCTCCCCTGTTCAGATTTGATCTTGGGTCATTTGGATGCCAATCAGGAGCCTCTACCACTTAGGTAAAGGCTCATTGGCACTTATCTCTACGGTTTCATTCATAATCAAGTAATAGAAGTATTAGTCTGAAATAATATTTAATTGATGGATTTTAATTAATTTATTCATAAATTTTATCTTGTTTTATCATTTACATGTCTTGTTAATATTAAGTGGATGTTACTCAATTAATTAACCATGTTAGATAAAACATTTATACAGAATTGATTTATTTAATTTGTATCTTTTAATATTAATTCATTTATTTATGTTATTTCGATATTGCATACATAAAATAAATAATGCATAAATAGAAATTAATAAATAAATTAAATGAACCGATCATGATCTTATCTAACAATTGGTTTAATGAGCGGACATTAAATCAACCTATAACCTATGGTAATAACTCCATTTATCGGTAATGGAATGAATTACAACATTATACTTTTATATTTATGTATCACCAAGTTGGAATCATCATGGTTTCATCTTGAACTACCTCCATGTGCCTCGAGATGCTCTATTAATTACAAGTATTTATTACTCACATGTAGGAGAGGGGAACCAAAGTATTGGTTAAAGGGTATTACATAAATATCTTTGGACATGCAGATCATACATAATAATGGAGGGAGGAGTGACTCACAAGACATCATTTAATTTCATATTAAATAATTGAAAACGGTAAAATAAATTGAATTAAATAAATTTCAATGCATACATAGGTCTTGGTCAAATTCATGATCAGTCATAAATGTAACGAATACACAAAAGTAACTGGATAGAAATAATTTCTTTATTCGTTATTTTATTATTAAGATAAATGTACTTGTATTGATTGATTAATTAATTAATTCCTTTTCATCTTAATGATCATCCGATCTCAATCGAAGATACCCATAATTTATGGAATTCATGGAAAATAAATGGAAGAACCAATAATGAAATATTAATTATGATAAATTAATTGAGAATTTAAAATTATTTAAAACCATTATTAAGTTTTCAAACACAAAACAGTGTTCCAATCAATAAAATAAGGTTTTAATGCTGTATTTTTTCAAATTTAATGTAATTTTAATTTTTTCTATTAATGGGAGACTGCATAGAGTGTACATCCATCTACATTCCATGTACATCGATTGTCGTTTATCCAAGTCACACACCTATGGCTTCAACATGTTAACTCAACCAGACTACACGATATGTACATTCCATCTACATGCCCTATATTCAATTTTCATATATCATGTTGTCCTGGTAAAAATGTGGTGTGAAATAAAATCACCGCATTAATTAATTGCTCGGTGCATCTATATTCAACATGCATTGGTATATGGTGTGTAATCTAGCTACACATCGTGTTACCCAATTTTACTAGCCAAAGATTTGGCACTTCTCAATAGCATCTCCAATCCTTCATCATTTTTTCTTGAACATTTATGAAAATGAAACATTGAATAAATGTGATTAATATGTTGATAACATCTTAATTCAAATAGAATTAAAGAATAAATAACATGAAATGAAAAATATAACCACAATTTCACATAGGTCAATTATCAAATAAATAATTATAAATTTAAATGTAACTAATATGATACCACTTGATGGTTCTAGGAATAGTAGAAGCATGCGGCCATGGGTGATATATTAAAATTTATTTTAATAATCATTTCCCAAAACTATGAGTAGGGATCTTACACGTAAAAATTATAATTAATTTATTTAATGTCTTAAGAAATAAATACCCGGGATTTGGAACATTCTTCGTTAATGATTTTTGATCATCTAGAAAAGACCCTTTTTGTAACGAACTGACTCGGGTTGCCCTAAAACCCGGCACCTGACTCGATCTGTCACATACCTGAAGGGCGTTTCCAATCCCCATGAGCAGGAGACAAGCACTCGGGTATCGAACGACAAAACTGAGGGAACAATTTCTCCCAACCTGAACGACCACACATCATATATATAGTGAAAAGAATAAATAGTATAAGACTAAAAAATATATATATGTTATAACTGTAAGGAAAATACCAGAAACAGAACAACTGAAAGAGTAGCTAAAAAGTCCAAACGACAAATATGGCTACAAGGGATGTGAAACCAAACAGCTACTCCAACGATGGCATGGATGAACTCCAACCATCTCACCACCAGCTACCCATCCCAGATGACATGAACCTCACCACCTCATTGTGGTGCATTTCTTTTCCCTGCACTGGAAGACAAACAAAGGTCTACGAACCACTGAAGCAGTGCACAGGGTGTGATCTAACATGATCAGTAGGATCCCACCCAGGTGTTCCATAGAAAGTCTTTGTATAAAAATTCTTGTATATTTATTTAAAATTTAAAACATGGAATGATAAGAAATAAATAATTTTTATATAAGAAATGGTAAACATTCCCTTTTTCCATAGTTCTAAACAAAAGTAGGTATATCAATTTCAAAGAACATTTTCCATATCATTTTTCACAAGCATAAACATGCATATCAAGGCTAACTCAGAAATGAAAGAAATACAAAACAGAAGCACATATATCACAACACCAAGGAATACTAAAATTCTAGAGAGTAGACTACTCATACCAGAGGAATTAAGTGCATAAAACTAATCCTAGAACAGTAGGCCTAGGAATCAGAGGAAAACCCCAAGAGTAGTCCCCCCAAAATTTCAATATCGGTCTCCTAGAACAATGGGCCTAGGGAACAGAGGAAATCCGAAAGAAAAACCTCCTTAATAATAACAACAATGGATGATGTCCTCAAGCTAAACCTTTCACCTAAGTACCCAAGATAACCCATGTGATCAATTTCACAATTCAATTTTAATGCTTTGAAAACAATTCAAACCCATTTCACAATCAATTTATCAAAATCCGGGGGAAACCATTTTTATTCAAAACCCCTTTTCAACACTCACAAACAATCATGCCAATTTTATAAATCACTTTATAAAGCAATAGTAATCAGGCTCATTATCAAAAGCTAGATACAGAACCACCTACCTCAAAGTTTGGGTCGTACACACCCACAATGGAATCCAAATGCAATGAAACCAAAAAAAGTCATCAATGAAGGCCCTAGAATCAAACTCACACCTTAAAAGATTAATTCAAAATAGGAGACAAGGGGTTGGAGGATAGAAGAAATCCCATATACCTCAAGAAAGAACATCTTTTTCACCACAACTAGTTAAGGAATGTCTTTTGAGATAAGATCTCACAACAGATCTAGATGAGGACAATAAGAAACATCCAACTTGGATCAGCAGATCTGATAACACAAGGCTAAGGCGCTATCAATTAATCTAAAGGAAGAATCAGAGAGAAAACTTACCTAGAGAGATGCATCATAGAATAAACGATGAACAAGAGCTGATCATATTGATCCAGAAGGTGAGACACCTTTGAAAAATTCCTAGGAGCAGTTTAGGGTTGATATCCAAGAGGTTCGGAAGGAAAAAAGATGAGCGAAATAGAAAAATGCATGAATTAAACCTGGGTGCGGTCTGGGTCATGAAGTTTACCCCTTGGTCACAGTTTGTAGTCCACACAGGATAAGTTACGCTAAAAAACCAATTTCCTCAGGTTAAAAATCTGTTATCTAACCCCTACACAACGTGTACCTCAGGTACATGACATGTACCTCAGGTACATGACATGTACCTGCTCAGTATCTGCTCATAGCATGATTCCCCATTCACGACATGAATCCAGAAACCATTACACGATGTGTACCTATTCTAAAACCTATAGTAAACCCAAAAAACACATTTGAGGATTTTAAAATCCAAAATAGAACTTAGAAAAAGGGAAAACTTACCCGATCAAGGTAACGGGATGTTACAATATCCCCACTATAAGGACTTTCTGTCCCTAGGAAATCATGTGGAAGATGTACTCCCTAGAAAAAGATGATCTCACTGCTCCCTGATCAATGAATTGCACTCACAAGTCTCATGAGAATCCGATCTTTGTTTCCATGTAACATTGACCAATGAAATCGAATTCCCACACAAGACTTTCTTCTGAGAGTCAATGATCTCAACTGGTTTCTCTACAATAGAAGTGTATGGATATAACTCAATTTCTTCCCAACTCAAAGCATGAGTGGGATCAGGGTTATACTTCCTGAGCTGTGATATGTGGAAAACATCATGAATTCCTGTCAACTAAGCTAACAATTCTAATCGATAAGCAACCTCCCCAAGCCATTCAGTGATCTCAAATGGTCCAACATATCTTGAAGCCAACTTCATTTTTTTTCAAGACGAAGGTGACCCAAACAAGGAGAAACATTCAAGAAAACCCAGTAACCAATGGAAAACTCCTAAGATTGACACCACTTATTTGAATATTATTTTTTTTACTTTCAGCTATAACCATATGCCGTATCACTTCCTAAATCTTTGTCAACATCTCCCAAACTAGCCAAGGTCCAACCAAAGATACTTCACCCACCTCTTCCCAACAAAGAGTTGATCTGCATGGGTGACCATACAATTCTTAGAAGGGGGCCATTATTATTGAAGACTAATAATTGTTGTTGTAAACAAACTCAACCAGTCCCAGATGGCTATCCCAAGATCCAGTGAAATCCAAGATGCAGGTACAAAGCATATCCTCTAGGATCTGAATTACATGCTCCATCTGGCCATCTTTCTGGGGATGGTAAGTTGTTCTCAACTTGAACTGAGTACCCATTTCCTCTTGAAGACTCCTCTAGAACCTTGTGGTAAACCTAGGATCACAATCTGAAATAATGGAAGAAAGACTCAAATGTAACCTCACAATCTCTTTCACATACATCTTACCCAGATCTTCAACTTTAGTGGTGTCTATGATCGAAATGAAATGAGAATACTTCTTCAACCGATCAAAAACCACCCAGATAGCATTTTTACCTTAGGGAGTTTATGGAAACCCAATAAAAAAATCCATGGACACCTCATCCCACTTCCAAACCAGCACAAATAGAGGCTAAAGCAAACCAAAGGGCTTTAAGTGATCTTATTTTATTTGTTGGTAGGTGTAATAGTAGGACACATAATATGCAATGTCATTCTTCATACCCAGCCATCAGAACCGTCTTCTCATGTAATAATACATCTTTGTAGCAACTAGATGAATGACCTAATAAAAGATATGAAAATTAAAAAAAACTAAACTTCTCACAGATGTGGGGATGAAAACACGCTTTCTGAAGTGAAGTATGGCATATGAAGAAAAAGACCAACCGAAAACAGTCTCCCCACCATAAAGGTTTTCCCAAATCTTTTGAAACTCATCATCTTGTTGTGGAATTTTCAATATAGACTCCAAGAGAGATGATGACAATTTAACACTAGTCATAACCATACCTAGGACATCCTCCTGAGCATCCAAGTGAAACTGAGTGAAAATCCCCATAATATTCCACTCCTAATTCGATTCCATAACAGCTTGTGATGGTACCTTCCTACATAAAGTGTTTATAACTACATTCTATTTCCCCAGAATGTAGGCGATATCAAATTCAAACATCTAAAGTTATTCTAACCATAGTCTCTATTTGAGATTCAAGTCCTTCTGGGAAAATATATAGCTCAGACTCTTATGATAAGAGAAAACCATGAACTTCTCCCCAAAGAGATAATGTCGCCAGTACATAAGTGCATGCATCACCACCACAAGCTCTAAATCATGAGTGGGGTACTTCTTATCATGTGTTCAGATTTGATGAGAGTCATAAGATACCACATAATCATCATGTATTAGCACGCATCCCAAACTAGTACCATATGCTTCACAAAACACCACGTACCCCTTACGAGGCTCAGGTAATATTAGAACATGTGTCGATGTTAGAATTAATTTCAGTTCATCAAAATAAGATTAAAAATGTTCATCCCATGATAATTTCACCTCTTTCTTGGTAAGAGCATTCAATGGTGATTCCATGTTAGAAAAATCTTTGACGAACCATCAGTAGTATCCAACAAGACTGAGGAAGCTTCATATATCAAAGAAATTTTGTGATTCCTTCCACGAAAAAATAGCTTTTACCTTCTCTATATCAACTAATAATATATACTTAGAAATTATATACCCCAGGAACTTGAATTCTTGAATCCATAAACTACATTTTGAAATCTTTTCATACAGATGGTGATTTCTTAGAATCTCCCGAACCAAACTCAGATGGTTCTCGTCCTCATGCTCAGAGTTTGAATAAACCATAATATCATCCATGAACACTACCAAAAAAGTGTCAAGATATTGGTGGAATATATGATTCATCAAGGCCATAAAAACTAAAAGAGAATTAGTTAGACCAAAATTCATCACAAGATATTCATAATGTCCATACCTGCTCCTAAATTCCATCCTTGGTATATCAGACTCCCGGACTCTGAGCCGATGATAACCCAACTGAAGATCGATCTTTAAAAACCACTTTGATCTATTAAATTGATCAAAAAAATCATCCACATGAGGAAAATGATATTTATTATTAATTGTTACCTGGTTTAACTTCTGATAGTCCACACATAACCTAAGTGAACCATCCGATTTCTTTGAAAAGAGCACTGGGGATGCCCCAGGTGAAACACTAGGGCGGACAAAATCTTTCTCTAATAGGTCTTCCAACTGAATATTGAGTTCTTTCAACTCTACTGGTTCCATATGGTAAGAATGCATCGATATTAGTTGTGTTCCCAGCACTAGGTCAATTATAAACTCTACCTCCTTCCTTGGAGGAAGACTATATAAGTCATCTAGTAAAATGTCAGGAAAGTCTCATACCACAATAGGAATATCATAAATAGAAGAAACACCATCGGGCTCAAACACAACAGCAGACAAAAAAACTCCTGAGCTCCCTGTGGGAATGCCCTACACGACCTGATCTCGAATCCCACTCCCCATGAAACACATAAGATCTCTCATCGACAACAATAAATGAAACACCCCAATGATAACAATAAACCTCATCTAGATGAATGATAATACAATCCATACTGATGATGAAATCAAAGATATTCAGATCAAGAATGAGTAAATCCCAGACCAACTTTGTATCAGCTATCATCAACGAACAAGGACACCAAAACCCCTACTCTTTCCTCTTGCCAAGAGGTGTAGCTAACTCCATTGTAAAGGGAATAATCTCTATTAGAATTTTAATCATATAAAAAAATGTGCAAATATAAATGAGTGGGAGGCACCGGTATCAAACAAAGCAGTAGCTACTGAAGCTACAATAAGGAGCATACCTCTCACTATTTCCATATCTGCATCAACTTTAATTGGAAACTCATCTACTGCATGTAAATTCTTTACTCCTAAGGCATGTGGTTGGAGCCCTATAGTCTTTGAAGCTTTTGACTGTACTGCATTAGCCTTTTGAGTTGACGAACCCTGACCATAACAGGGCGTATTCATATCCTGACAGAAACATTGCAGATGGCCAACATATCCACAGCTATTGCATGTATTCACGGGAATAGGACAAGAACGTCTAGTGTAAACTCCCTTGCCACACTAGTAGCAAGTCAGAGGCACACTGCCAGCTACAACGAATGGTACAGAGGAGTATCACTGTTGAGACTCACCTCCACCATTCCTACGACGGTACTGCCACTTCCTCTTCTTTCCATGCACGCCATTGAATCTATCACTAGTTGGAAGAGAAGAGATGATAAATCTGACCTTGCCTTCCATGTACATATCTACCATTGTTTCTCTATATATTGTCTCCACATAGATAGAAATATTAAACATGAACACCTACGATCTAATGTCCAGTCACAAACCCCGTAAGTACTTCTACACCTTAAGATGGTCATTCCTTACCATGTTTGGAGCAAAATGGACAATCTTAGCAAAATGGTTGGTGTAGGTTGACACTGAATTCTCTCCCTACTACGATAATAGAAACTCTAGAGATTTTTCCAACATCATAGACTCTAGACAAAACTGCTGAAAGAATAGGGTTTTGAAACCCTTACAATCTAAGCCCACATGTTTGTCTGCCTGGACCATAGAGTCCTACCAATTCTTGTCGGAACCCTCGAGTATGAACGCTGCACACTTCACCCTGATATTCTCATGTGTCTCTAGAAATTTGAAGATTTGATCAATCCTATCCAGCAAATCCTCCACCTATTGAGGTCTAGTCATCCCTTTAAAGGATGGTGGCTTCTCATGGAAGAACTCTTGTGATCAATCTCTTCCTCCTCCAGCTTCAGGTGGTACTTCAACCACTACGCTTTTAACTCATGGTGCATCCAAATCAATATCACGGACTTTCCATACAATAGTCTAGATGATATTTTGATCCATAGATATATTTCCTTAAGGATCATCTTCTGCACCTTTTTGAGGAACATGTGGAAGACGTCTCGGAGGCATACTGCTACATACCGAAGCATAAGAACGGTCAAACATAGAATAAATATCAGTTCAAACTAGAAAACCCATAAGCAAAAACTTATATTTTTAAAAGAAAAAACCAACACTAGAGACACATATCCTGACATCCCATGGAAACTTCAGTCTCATTACTATAAGAGATGGTCATTCACTCATCACAACATACCACTCAAGTCCCAAAAATCTTATCATCAGTCTAACATACATCCTAAGAAAATATTCTTGAGGACAGACCTCCTTTGATACCAAACTATAACGAAACAACTTTGGTTGCCCTAAAACCCAGCACCTGGCCCGATCTGTCACATACCTGAAGGGCGTTCCCGATCCCCATGGGCTCGCAACAAGCACCCAGGCATCGAATGACAAAACTGAGGGAATTATTTCACCCAACCTGAATGACCACATAGCATATATATAGAGAAAATAAGAAATAATAAAATACTAAAAACTATATGTACTCTATAACTATAAGGAAAATAGAGAAAATAGAATAACTTAAATAGTAGATAAAAACTCCAAATGATAAGTACGACTACAAGGGACTCAAAACCAAACAGTTACTCCAACGATGTCATGGATGAACTCCAAACATCTCACTACCAGTTACCCATCCTAGCTGACATGAACCTTGCCACCTCACTATGATGCCTTGCCTTTCCTTGCACTGGAAGATAAACAGAGGTTTACACACCATCAAAGAAGTGTGCAGGGTGTGAGCTAACAGACTCAGTAGGATCCCACCCAGGTGTTCCATAGAAAGTCTTTGTATAAAAATTCGTGTATGCTTATTTAAAATTTAAAACATGGAATGATAATCAGTAAATAATTTTTATAGAAAAAATGGTAAACCTTACCTTTTTTAATGGTTCTAAACAAAAGAAAGTATATCAGTTTCAAATCACATTTTCCATATCATTTTCCACAAGCATAAACGTGCATATCAAGGCTAACTCAGAAATAAAAGTAATACAAATTAGAATAACAAGTATAAAAGTACTAATTAATACTATAGTTCTAGGCAACAGACTACTCATACTATAGGAATCAAGTGCACAAAAGTGATCCTAGATCAACGGGCCTAGGAAGAAGAAGAAAACCCCAAGAGTATTCCCCCCAAAATGTCAATACCAATCTCCTAGAACAATGGGCCTAGGTAATAGAGGAAATCCACAATAAAAACCTCCTTTATAATAACAATAATGGATAATGGAATCAAGATAAACCTTTTACCTAAGTACCAAAGGTAAGACATGTGCTCAATTTCAAAATTCAATTTTAATACCTTGAAAACCATTCAAAACCATTTCATAATCAATTTATCAAAAGCCATGGAAAACCCTTTTTTCTTTCAAAACCATTTTCAACACACATAAAAAATCATGCCAATTTCAAAAATCAAGTTATAAAGAAATAGAAATCATACTCATTATCATAGGCTAGAGACGGAACCACCTACCTCAAAGTTTGGGTTGCACACACCCACAACAGAAACCAAAAGCAAGAAAACCCAACAATGCCATCAATGAAGGCCCGAGAATCAAACCCACGCCATAAAGGATTGATTCAAAATAGGAGAAAAGGGGTTGGCAGATAGAATAAAGCCCACATACCTCAAGAATGAATGTCCGCTACACCACAACTAGCCAAGGAACGGCCTTGGAGATAAGATCTCACAATGGATCTAGATGAGGAAAAAAATAAACATCCAACTTGGATCAGTGGATCTGATAATGCAAGGCTAGGGTGTTATCGATCAATCATAAGAATGAATCGGAGAGAAAAATTACCTGAAGAGATGCACCATAGAAGAAACGATGAACTAGAGCCGATCATATTGATCCTGAAGGTAAGACACCTATGAGAAATGCATAGGAGAAATTTAGGGTTGAGAGCTAAGAGGTTTGGGAGGAAAAGTTCTAGAAAAATAGAAAAATGTGTGACTTAAACCTGGGCATGGGTTGGATCATGACTGTACCCCTTGGTCACGGTGTGTAGTCCACACTGGATAAGTTACACTGAAAAACCCATCTCCTTGGGTTAAAAATCTTCTATTTAACTCCTAAACAATGCGCACCTCAGGTACATGATGTGTACCTCAGGTACACGATGTGTACCTGCTCTGTACTTGCTCAAAGCATGATCCCCGATTCATGACGTGAATCCAGAAACCAGTACATAACGTGTACCTCAAGTAAACAATGTGTACCTATTCTAAAACTAGCAGTAAACCCAGAAAAACACATTGAAAAATTTTAAAAACCATAAGGGAACTTAGAAAAAGGGAAAACATACCCAATCAAGGTAACAGAATGTTACACTTTCGGATTTACTTCATTGCGTTGTAAGGATCCAAGGATAGAATCCCTATAACAGTGATCCACACATAATCCAATGATCTTCTAGTATCACCACTAAATCATTGGGTGTTATCGTGGTAAATCAAATATCTTGTGTTGTTCATTCTTGATCGCTCACTCATTGTTCTTGAAGAAAACTCCCTTGTTCTTTTCATTCTTGAGAGGGAGATAGAAGTCGAGAGAGAATTCATTGTGTGAAACAATTATCTATTCTCAATTTTTGGACACTCCGAAAAATAGGTATAGTCATCTATTTATAGAGTTTGGATTTAAGTTAAAATATTATTTAATTTCATATCATCCATTAAAAAACATTTATTACCTTTAATAAACCCCAATTCACATATTAATAATTATATTATTATTATTTTTTGGTGGATTCCAACTTACGCAATAACAAATATTATGTAACAATCTTGTTAATTAATATTTTTCAATAGACTTAGTCTTGGTCTGTTTGAACTCCTCTATAATTTTTTGAATAACTGAATAAATATTTTATTTATAAATAAATATTTTATTCACAATATAGTGAATAAATATTTATTAAAATATTCAATAAATAAATTAAATATTTTATTCACAATCCAGAAAATAAATATTTATTTAATTTATGAAATAAATATAACTTGAATAAAGTTATTCCTTAAACTTGATAAAAATATTTATTCCATTAATTAAACTCAAGTAGAATTTAATTGAGATCAACAAAAACACTTAGTGCATGGCCCTCTAGGATTCTTTCTCATTAGCATTAGCCAAGATTGCCTAAAGTCCAAGATTATTATCTAGTAATAGGCCAAGGTAGCTAATTGAAAGAACTTAATGTCACAATTTCAAAAACCACATATGAACACTTGTTGTGTAATATAATTAATTTATCACAATATCTCATCAATAAGGTTGTACATCCGTGTCATCAACCTATATGAACGATATGTATTTATTTTTCTATATGAAATAAACACATCATTGCAACATGGAAATAGAATTTAATGTGATGATTTTATTCTAATAATAGGGATAAGATATCAGCTTCCATAAATATAGAAGGGACAAATACTTCCTCAACTTATTTATTAATGACATGTCACTTGCGATGCACCCAACATATCCAACTTCATCATGAATTGTTATCATCATGTTTTACAAAATAAATCTAAGTACGTGAGTTGTAACATGAATTAATAATAATATCAAAGTCCAAGGACCATCACACATGCTTGTAGATTAAAATATCTGATGATACCAAAAACATACTGAACTCCTACTGGTGGGTATGTTCTCATAATACATCTTCTTAGAGATTACCAAGTGTGAACTTCATGAGAAGAAGTCTCATCTGATTATGAGTGCTCACACCTGAAAATCTTCATAATATGTATCCCATCATAGTATGTTATCCAACTATAGAACATTATTTAAGAATATCATCATAGAACATCAAGAAACATCAGCATATTCCACACTTGGCATGAGGGGAATAAGGTCGTGGACCACCTTGCTTCCCTTGATATCCCCATTCCATCCCATTTTTTTTCATACTACTATCACCATGAAGCCATAGGGGGTCAATTTAGTTCAAGGGGATTCCCTTAGCCTCCACTATTTTCAGCCTCCCTAGGCTTATCGCTTTGGGCACTTTGGGTCTGCTTTCTTTTGTTTTACATTCTTTATTGTAATAAATTTACATGATGATGATGATCATAACACATCAAGGTTCTTATCATAGTAGGTAACTGCTATGACTTTATCAATGCGACATATACTCTAGGACATTATTACATTAGAGTAATGCAGAATAATGAACAATATGAAATAAGTAGTTTTATAAATATTCAATAGATTGAATATACATGTAATAAAAGTAAAAATACTTGGTCCTAGTACACCAACTCCAACACAAAGTAGTGATGGGACACTATTGGTGGAAGAATGTAGAAATGAACAGTTAAGAGAAAAATAATAAGAAGATGTGAAGGAATAAAAAAGTATATGTAAATTTAGAGACACAGCCTATGAAGAAGGATAATGGAAAATAAAAAATGGAGGATCTACCTTCTGTGATAGATAATGCTTCACAAACCTTGAATATATCTTAGATTAATTATACAACAATTGAGAATAAGTTTTGGTATATAGTTGTTGTACTACAAAAAAAAATTATATTTGTTTGGGAGTAAATTTATAATTTATTTTGATCATAAAACTCTCAGATAATTGATAAATAAATTTGATTTAAACCTAAGGTTAATAAGTTGGATGCTTCTCCCACAAGAATTCAATTTTTAGAATAAGAAAAAAAGAGTTATGAGAGCCTAGTTGTAGAACCTATGAACATATTTTCCCACACATATAAAGTTGAAATACCTATAGAAACAAACCTAAATGATACTCTTCCTGGTGATAAGTTATATAAAATCATTTATAAGGTTTCATGGTATGCATACAGGGTAAACTATTTAGTCACCTTAAAAATACATTCCTTCTTTTTTAAGCATAAATTCCATAAGATAAAATTTTAACAAAATTATTATGTTTGGGAGGATCCATAAATGGGGAAAATATGCAATGATCATGTAATTAATAGATATAAACCTGATTAAGAGATAACTTTTGTGCTTAAATTTTATCATATACTTGTATGTGGAGGCCACTTTGGACATCAAAGAATAGATAGAAAAGTTTTAGAAGCTGGATTATTTTGACTAATAGTTTTTAAGGATTCACATAATTTTTTTAAATCATGTAAAAACTACCAAATCACTATTGTAATTTCAAAAATACAAGAAATATCCCCAAAAACTTTAGATTTTTATGAACTATTTGATTTATGGGGTATGGACTTCATGGAAGTTTCAAATGGTGTAGTTTGATCCAAGATGGAGAGTATAAGAAATTTCAAATGGTGGGGTTTGAGGAGTTAAGGAGGGAACTATATCAAAATTACTTATTATACAAGGAAAGTTCCAAATCTATCCATAATATACTTATTTAGATGAAGTTATTTTGAGTTGGTGATAAAGTGATGTTTTTCTCCAACCAGATGAAACTCATGTATGGTAATCTATGTTCTAAATGGACTGGAACATTTAAATTGACTAACACATTTTTATTTTTTGCAGTTGATATCAGAGGAGAAGAGTAACAAAAACCATTCAAATTGGATGTAATGTAGTTGAATAAATTTCATGAATAATTTTGGATGGAATCCTAAGAGGAGTATACTCTCATCCTTACTGCATATAAATGGTTTGCACTGTGTTTTATTTTTACTCTACACTACTCTAGACACTCATAATTAGTTTTCTATTATTCATTTATAATTTAATATTTAAATTCATTGAAAGTAGTGTATAATATAAGTTTTGGGGAGATGACAAAGTAACTTAGGATGTAAATAGTATTCTCTAATTCATGTATTTTTTCTATGTTTTTTGTATGGAAAATAGAATAAAAATGGGAACACAATTTTAAAATTTAATTCACCCACTAAAACAAATAACCAAGTTAGAGTGGAAACCATTGATACTTTGGTTTTATAACTGGGGAAAGGAGTGTAATAGGAAATAATTAAGTGGAATCAAAATTATAACATGAGGAAACAATAATCTTGAACTTAACCTTAAGTAACCTATCTATTGTAAATTATTAACACCTTAAGAAGCCTCCCAAAATGACATTTTGATAGCTCATATAAACCATACTAATAAAAGAAGATGGGAACTAATATATAAGTCCTTATAAGATAATAAATCAAATGTTTCTGTCATTTAACCATTAAATAAGAGTTAAAGAGACCAAATATATGTCTTTTCAAACATTTCTTTTATTCCCTAGCTATTAAAATTAGTCTTGGGGGATACCTACTATATTGGGATGGTTTGGTTTTGGGTTCACCTTCACTCTTCTAATAAGTGATTTGTAAAAACATGGATAATAAAAATACAACAAGTTCTAATTGAAAAAGGGTATGGAAAAGTTTTAGGAATTATAAACATGAATGAATAAGGGGTGGATGATATATCTTAATGTTATATAAGAATGTATCAAGGAAGTGTGAAAAAGATATTTAGAATATGGATATTATAGAGGAGGTGTTTTTGAAAGTGCTACTAGTTAAAATCTTAATTTCACTAAATTAAATTCTATTTACAATCTTATAACTATGAATTTTTCTTGAAAGGAATTGGTAAACTTTAAACTTGAGGAAAAGTTCTTATTTAAATGTGGGGGGTGATAAAGCCACAATTTTCAAAAAAAATTGAGATTTTATGGAATTTTTACCTTTATTTCATTTTAAATCTAAATAAATATATTGAACTAGAAATTATATTGATATTTTTATTTTACTTAAAATAATATTTATTCATGTTTTTTTATTGATTTAATTGTTTTTGAATTAGTTTGAATATATCCTACATTGATTTCGTAATTTCAATGTTTTTAGTTAATTTTCGGAAGTTTCAGGCTGAGTAAAAATGGAAAAGTACCCTTTAAGAGATTCATATGTAATATATTTGGAGGAATACAGGGTGATACATAACATGTTAGCCTTTACCAAATCATATAGGGATGACACATAAGATGATTTTACAGAGTAATTTAATACATAATATGTTTATAGATAAATCTTAGTGAGTCATAACATTCTTCCCTTTGTTAAATTTGAAGATGCAGTTGATACATAAGATGTTGAAGTTTTCAAAATCTAGAAAAGTTGATACGTAAGATGCTTCTCCTAGTGAATATAATATGAAAGATGTTGGAGTTTCCAAAATCTTCAAAAATTTATATATAAGATGTTTCTCTCAATGAAGTGGGTACATAATATGTTATTGTTTTCTAAATATATACAATTCAATGCGTAAGATGTTTCTCCTTGTGAAGAGTATATGTAATATATTCCCCATTTTGGGGAAATTTTGCAATTTGATATGTAAGATGTTACTAGGGGAGAATTAATATACAATATCCTATACTTTTACACTTCCATACCCATGTGGAGATTATCCAAAACTCTCCAAATTAATTAGGGCTCAACAAAAAAAACACATTTTATTACTCTGGTCTACCCAAATCAAGAATTACCTCTCTATCTAATCCATGTGGAAATAATCCAAGGAGATGAAAAAGATTATTTTCATGGGAAGGCATTTAAAAGTTTAGAGTCTTTGAGAATGATCTTTCTTGTGGAATATTTACCCTTTAAGTAGTATACATATAAGCAATATGAGTAGATGGGGAGCTCAACACTGAGTCACAAGAGGATTTTGATGGCAGTAAGGGAACTCTATATTCGATCAAAGATGAGGAGAAATTTTTTTCCATTAATATGAGGAGATAAATCCTAAGGTTTAAATAGAGGTAGATGAAAATTTTGAAAGTTATTATTGAACATTAATATTACCCTTATAAAAGTTAATGATAATCACTAAAATCAATAATATTTTATTAGATAAATATTCATTTTTCTAACATTTTTTTGTTTTCAAGATCTCCAGTGATAGCACACTGAACCCATATTAATAAAGACAGGAAGATTTACCCCACCCCTTATTAATGAATTCCTATACTTAATTATTTAATTATATATTGTTTGGTATTACTAGGAATTTTGGGTTATTATAGATAGTATAAGATTCCATTCATTTATTTCATTTTCATTCATCTTTATTTTCTTGACCTCAGTTTTCACACAGAGGACCCCATAGATCTTCTTCACTATCTATGTGATGAAGGGAAGAGAATATTGAATTAATAGTGATCAAATATCTCTAATTTATTGTATAGGAAAAATAAATGAGTTTGGTGGTCATTGAACTCCTTTTTTTGAACCAAAATCATTGAGTAATGGAAATTGGTTGAGGTATCATCCAATTGGTGAGAAAGAAAGAGAGTTTCATCTTAGGTAATTGTGGTTTAGAATGGTAGGCATGGGAATATCTAAGTTTAGAATACTATTTAAAAAAATTTATTCCAAAAAACCTTTTAATTGAATTCAAAAACACACTCCATTGTTCACTATTTTCATTTACTAAACTTAACTCACACACAACACAAAAAACAAACTCAAAATGTTACCTTTCTAGAGACAACCTGAGTCACACTTTACTAAAATTTATATTGGGTTCATTTTTTATTGTGTGTCCCATGAAACCCATCACATCCCTAAGTAAAATCAAAATCAAACCGAATTCCTTGTCAATTTGAATGAAACCACAACCTATTTTAACTATTCCTTAACCTTGGGGACCAACACTTCACCAAGATACTTTGACACTTTTTTCTATTGAAATCTAAATAGCACATCATCCCCAAACTCATTCTACTTCCCAAATGTATCACCCTATTTATGCATTGATGTGATGTCTTAAACCCAAAATTAAAAATAAATAATGTTAGTTCAATCATTCAAATCACAAAAAAATATCAGAGAAAACATAGATGTTCTACAAGAATCATATTTACTTATACACCCCTAAATCACTAAACCAATTCATCCTTTATGGAAAAATTTCACCATCATTCAATATGAACACCATTCATTCCTACAAAAAATTTCTTTCATTAAAAGGAAAAGCTTCCATTTATTTATGAAAACATTTTACCAACAAGTACATCATTGTTTAAGCAATTCAAGTAAACATTATAAAACATCATGGTACACATTATTACATAGCATGGGAAAAGTTCTCAAAATTATCATGATAAAATAAAAAATAAATTTTCTTGAAAAATTTCATTTCTAATTAAATCAACTCAATTACTCAATAAATTATCTAATTTAACTTATCATATGTGACATGGTTTTAATAATTTAGTCATTTCTACCTTAAAATTTTAACATGATTTATGTTAATACAACTATCAAACCTAAGAAATTTAAGATATACTGAACATGATGACTAACATACTATGTTAAACATGATTCTATTAAGATATCACATATCTCAAAAATGGATATATTATTTAATCATATTTTTAGTTTACAATCCCAATATTCTCTTTGTCTAATAAGCATCAACATGTTTAAATTCAAAACTAAGAAACCTAGATTAGCACATAGCATTTAATATAAAACATGAGTCTGAAATAATTCATTTTATCTAGGTCACTTAGGTTACTAACTTGTCATTAATTTTTAGGAATTGGCCAAGTTAAACACTCAATTTATACATTTTAAGAAAAATATCAAAATCATGAAGTTGGTTTCAATATTGTCAAAGTTTTCATTAACCATTTACTTTGGGTGTAAGTATTTTCTTTTTAGAGTTCCAAATTAACATTGAGCTAAAACCCCTTTAATCAATACAATCACACAAAATCATAATCATAACAAAACATATAAATTCATATACAAAAATCAATATAAACAAGATTTTACTCACAGTATAATGAAAAACTACACTAGTGACATATTGAGAGAGTAGAAGCGATATAAATGAGAACTCTATAAACCCTATTCATATCCCTAAAAGCTCAGCATAGGTCACCCATGTAAGATGAATCCTTAATCCTAGAAAAAGGAATTTTACTTAAGTTCATTTAATTATCTTTATTTTATATTTACCCTAAAAATACCCCAATTTAAACACAAGTACAATCAAGCATAATCTATGTACCACTCCTAGTTTACTACCCTGGAATTAGTATTCCCTCTATTAGGGTGTTCAGTAAGCTTAATGTCCTTTAATTAAATCATAGGGGGACTAATTTCTTTGTCTTAGCCAGTCTCCCTTTCTACTTGACACACTAGGTTTGACTAACATTGTTTCCCTACCAATCCCATGAAATCTTCAGAAGTTATTAACTATAATATTCATCCTAACTCCCATAAATTAATTTGATACCATTTTTTCATTAACCTCACCCAAAAGAAATCCTATTTCTTCTACAGTAAAGATGAGAGTGACCCTCAATTCCAACCTTTAATAGGCCATAGGTTGGAAACTAGCACTGATGGTATAAAACATACAAGTGGGAGGAATTTCCCCAATAAATCCAAGGAACATGTAAAGAAAGCCACAAATAAATTCCAAAATATAAATTTGAAATAAACATACCATAATGTATGCAACATCATACTGAAATAATTCTTCAAAATATAATACTAAAAATAAAATACTCATATGATGGCGACTCTGATAGCAGCTTGAAACCATGAGCTATTAAAGTTCTAATTGGTCACCAAACTCATCTTGGAAACCTAAAAAACATATTTATATATATAAGGGTGATAATACATGTATATTCACTAGGATCCTTCTCAATACCTCTTATGAAAATTTGTAAGAATCATATTAATGCCTCTGTGAATGAATAGCAGAACCAACGCACACTTACAAAATTCAACTATCATCCAACCTCACCAAGGCTCACTCACCTAATAATGTATCCAAGTATAATAAAATATTATCACAGAATATATCATGAAGTCACCTCAAAACTAATTTCCCATTGGTTTTTACCCATCACACTCCAAAATAAAATGTAATATACTTTCATCCTTCCATATACCCACATCTCGCATCACAACCATAATCACATCATTATCATCCCCACATACTACATACCACATCATACCATATACAAAAGATTTATCCACATATCCAAAACTACATATCACATTACCACATCCCAACCATGAAGGAAATTAACCTCATACACTCCTCCTACATGCATAACCCCCACCATATATTATCATTACTACCATATAATTGAGTCGACCAATATATAACATACTATAACTTTAACTCTTTATAGCCCATATCCTTATACCTAATTTGATTAATCACAACATGTGATACATTTGAAGGGATAATAGGGAATAGGGAGTAGTCATCCGTCTTTTCCCTCACCAGTTTGGTTGTTTGAAGAAAATACCTGAAACCTAAAACATTTGGTTGTTGGTAAGTTTATCTGGATTTCATGGGGTGCGTGTGAAATTAAAATAAAATAAAATATATAATATTCACACAAAAATACAACCTGAAGGTTCATACCAAAATAACACTACCAATACTTATGATCATCACCACATCATCACTATCATTCACTGAAGACCATTGACATCTCTACAACACAACTAGCCTCACTTTCTATAGAATACAGACACAAAAGCATTCATATATTTCCAATTTATTTTCATATTTTATTCATTTCTATATTTTCCATTTTACCAGACTCATTAAATTAATTATACCATTAATTTCTATATTTAATGGTAAACCATTCATTATCCATCAGTTGTGTTTATCCTAGCCATTACCCATATATTCCAATCATTAACAATTCATTAGCAGCCATAGCTTATTAAATTTTTATCCCATACCCTTTATCATTATAATTATTACCATTCACATTCCATATAGTTGGGAGAATATAGCACATCCCCACATAAATATACCAACCACCCCATAACACATGCTAATAGTCCTCACAAATATCACAAAACCATTCCATTTTCACATCACCATCCATGCCATATAACGGCCCATCCACCTTTCTAAACCACATAACCACTCATCCACCACTGCTATATTATCAAACTAATACTCCCATTACAATCTGGGAAAACCAATTGCAACAGCCATTGAATAACATATTCCAACAACCCAAACCATCCACATAAATCCTCAACCAAGACCACATAAATCACAACATTATGAATAGAGAATACCAACATTAAAAAACACTTGAATTCAAAAATAAATCAATTCCACACTTCCATTTTTTAAACCATAACTTTATATTAATTCCAAAACACATACATGAGAAACAACGCCTCAATTACAGATTTCACACAACTATTTCATTACCATATTTAAATAATTAATCTTTTATGAAAGGTGATTCTAATAATTTAATCATAACAACAACACACATTTTATAGTAGTATGAAAACTTTATCAGCAGAAACATAAAATAATCCATTAATCATAAAAAATATCATGAAATCATATAAATACATGTGAATAAACCTATTAACATCAATTTACTTTATAAGATTAATTATATTCATCAGGTTAATCCTTACAATCCATCCTAAAAAAACAAGATCATGGTAATTCCATAATTGGACATAAATAAGGTAGAATTCTCAAATCCCATGCCTCAACCAAATCTTTAATAATTTTTGTGAAAGAACAAGAAAGAATTGTAAGATAACACCACTGTAAACATCCAAATAAATCCCTAAATAACCTACAACACATTAGGATCCATAAAATATATTATCAAATTCCAAGAAAACCCAACTGAACCACGACCACATCCTCTCCAAGATGAAGGATGAAAAGATATCCCAAGAGAAGGGAAGATAAAATCACCTCATATAGATGATTCTTGATCCCAAAAATACAAGAATCAAAATCCAAAAAAAGGATAAAATATAACTAATAAATAACCTTTGTTCACATAGGGTTCAAGGAGAGATAATGGAAAATGAAATAATTTATATGGGCTTCTAAATTTATAATAAAAATGGAAACTTAAGGCATTGCAGTGTGATAAGTCATAGTCATGCCATGATAGGGATATATCAAAAATATATATGAAATCCATTATATGACTTCCCATATCTATCCATATTTAAAACTTGGTCAGACATATAATATAATATAATTAAGGGTCATGCTGTGAAAAAAGGACTATGTTGTATCGACACCCAAAAAGGAAAAACCTCAAAATTTGACCTCCAGATCTCACATCGTGGAAAAGGTAGACACTCCACAATATCCACTCTCAGAATAATTAAAGTAACTCCGTAATCTTGTTCACATCATGACTAAACACCCTCACACCATGACCAGAAAATAGTAATATTAATACATAATAATAAAAATTACATACGTATGGGTTTCCTCATGAAACTTTAGGTTTTACACTTCACCAAAATACTCTACAAAGCACCTCACGTGATAATGGATATCACCATGTCATGACTATAGTTCCAACCCCAAAATAGAATGGAATCTAACTTCTATGACCTACATTCCAAGTTGTAACACATCCTTACACCCTGATACAAAACTCTATATCATGACTCAACCATTCATAGTGTGACACATTAGACTACACAACTCCCTTTCTTCTAGTCAACTCATCATTCCATGACACATAAGGCCGCGGTTTGACACTCTCTTTCTAGATAAAATATAAATTATAGTAACACCTATGTTCCTCCAATATTATCTTAACTCCTCTAAAACATAAAAGATGTAAAATAATGGGCTACAAAGGTATGGTCCATTATATGAACCTTTATAATTTTTCATACTTAAGGTTGATCTAATCAGGGGTGGTAGGTATGTTATTGATTATATTGTGGGTTTTTATTAACCAAGATTTTAGTTGACCTCTTTTATGATAGGTATAACATATAGGCCCTTCATTTAAATAAACTCAGGAAATATATTTCCATACTTAGTTAAGTTGAATGTGATGTATTTATCCTCTTAGATTAATTGCATGTGATGTAGTCATTAAAATTGGTTTGTATATTTTAGATAATCGTGAATATATGAGTTAGAATATATGAGATTAACATGTTATTTTTATTTTGGATTTATTTAATTTATTATATAAAGGGATTATATAAGTGCACATATAATGCATAGAGATACATATTATTGACAAGCTCATTTGGTGATACATGTGTTTAATAGATATCATGTTACATTCCTTTGTATCTTGGGTAGTATTGATATTTTTCTAGAGGTTGTGTTATTTTATGGTAATGGATTATGAATTAATAATCATTTTCAACTATAAAAACATCCTTAGGGTCACACATAAGTATGTGGAATGAGAATTTATTTTGGTATAAATTTTTTTTTCAAAATGTGAGATTTTATAATAGTTTTCTAAAATATTTTGAATATGATTTCCAAAGTTGTTTTGAAATTTTTATAATGTTTTCAAGGATTTAATATAAGAGGGAGACTAAAATATATATATTTACTAAAGACCATATCATAAGTAGCAATATGGGATATATCATTGCCTATGATATGCATCGCATGAAATGATATAATTTTCAATTATAAGGATAAAAATGTATTTTATTTCACATGCTTCCACATAGACTATCATTCAATTTGTTTTATAGATAATTAAATGGTGTATTTATTAAATTTCAATGGATTTTTTGAATCATAAAAGATTTCAGAAATCATTAGACTAATTAAGGATATAATTTTATCATGTAATGTTTTTTATTGAGTATTTGTGAAATTTTACAAGTTCATGAAGCTCATTATTTAATTAAGGAATTCTATAAAAGGGGTCTCATGGATTCATTTATATATATACTCATACAAGTTAAACTTTTATAATCACTTTATCATTCTTTCCTCCTTAACCAAGAGGGGTACTAATATACCTTTATAAATCAAAGATAATATTTCCAAAGATTTAAAGGTTACACTATTGATGGATTACCTATGGAGGAAATAGTATTTTAGTTATTGATGGGTGATCACTATAAAACTCATTAGTTTAATAGAAATTATAAGTGATGTGTGTTTTTATTTATTTTCTTTATTAATTTATTCTTTTCTCCTTCCAAATGAAGTTAGGTTTGAGTTTTATATATTTTTTTTATTAAAATTTTTTTATGGTATTAAAACCAATAAGTTGGAGAATCCTTTATTTTTCTTTGATATTTAGAATAAATACAAGTAAGATTACATGGTAATTTTTTTAATATGTATCATGTCTAAATAATGGTTCAATGTTGATACCTCTCAACTCAATCAATTAGAAAAAAGGGAGTTATCATCCAGGAGGTATGGGGTTCAAATCCTAGAAAAATTAATTTTTTATTATTGTAATAGGAACTATAGTAGAGAGGTATAGTATGTGTTAGTGTATGTTCCCTAAATAAAATCAATTTTTATTGTAATAGGTACATTTTATACCAGGTAATGTACATTAATGGTAATGCATTATCATTTATTCATATTTTTTTATAAAACATAGGAGATAACATGATAATATTCCCTAAAATATAAGTATCACTAGGTTTTATCTGATTGATGATCATCATGTTGGGTTGTGATGATATGTTAAGATTATTAAGAGTAGGATCACTTATATGGAGATATAACTGATCACTCATGGGATATAAGTTAGTGAACTTATATTTAGATTGAATTTACTAATGTAGACCACTTGTATCATCATATGTTACATCAATATCAGTTAAGTGAAAATTCATTGTGGATCCTTTAACCTAATATTTTTAAAAATTTCCTCTAATTTTTAGGTTTCATACTTTTATGCCTATTAGGATTTAGATTTAGAAAAAGGTGATTTGGTATGTTTCTAATCATGAAGAGTGATTTAATTAACCACGATGGGATGTGTTTATCCATATGGTAGGTTTATCACATAATATAATTTAATGAGTTTTGAAAATGTAATTGGGTGGTTAAGAAAATATAATTACTTTTGATTTAAATATATATGTGTGTGTGTGTTTTTTAGTTAACTTAGGGATTGAGTAAAAGGGATAATCCACACAAGGTTGAAATTTCCCATGTCCCATGTAAAATCATTATATCAAGGATAAAGAATCATTTCTAATGAAAATTTGGTGGGTTTCACCATGAAAATATCCTTTGTAATTTAGATACCCATGATGTGTTTCAAGATACCCACTCTTAGCTAATGATTATAAATGATATTCATAATCATTATCAACTTTAAAAAGGGATCTTGGGTATCATGTATAAAATACTGATAATTGGGATTATTTGGGATAATAGGATTAGTATATTTATTAAAAAAAATTGTGTTTTTTTAGTGTCATCCCACCCAAAAATTACTTTCAAGTAGCCCAAATTGAATTTGAATCCCATATCCACTATAAGTATAGTATAGGTATGGGGTTAATCCCTTAAGGAACTTTGGTATTTACTATATTGATCCCTTAGATAGTTAAAATAATAATTGATGGTTTGGTTCAATTATGGGAAAGTATTTTAAATGACCCATTATAAACCTTAAATATTTAATGTTACTAAAATTAAAATTACATAAAAGATGAGTTTTTACTTTTTAGTATGAGAATACATCGAGCTTGTAGATTTTTATGACATATGTTAAAATTTTATTTTCCAAAAAGTTACATTCCATTTAAAATTCCTTTTATCACAAGGATTCAAAGGTGTTATAATCTCATTATTCAAGTATGTCATAACTGTGCTAAATTAAAAGTTAATTACTTAGTCCAATAATCAACCCTTAAAAGCCTTTATAAGAAAAAAACACTAAAAAGTGAAAATGAACACATCCAATAGTAATTATTGTTTTCATTATTATCCCTTAATAGATCCATATATATGTTTTTATTGATCATAAATGATGTATATAGTGAATGAAAATGTGTAGAAACAAATAGATTGTAAAGTACATATATAAATTTCAAATAAACAAAATGATAATCAGTTATAAAAAAGATTTAAATTATCATCCATAACCCCAATACAAGGGAGAAATTAACTACTCATTGGATGAATTATATCAACAGTAGTGTACTTATAACATCTCATGATGAAAATAAGAAGAAGGAGAATAAAAAGAATAATAAGAAGAGAAAAAATACAAGAACTTGTCCTTTCATTCAATGAATCTTCGGTTCACCTTCAAGAAAAACTCTCCAATATGGATTTCTCCCTATAAAATAGTCCAATATAGTTTCACGAGTTTTCCCCTTGATGTTACCCTGTGATTAAGGATTTCAATCACAGGTTAATATTTAGTTGGGAAATATAAGGGGGTGGTGGGATAACTTTTTTAGGATGTATGGTTTAAATCCATGGTTAGGGAAACCATTCATATTATTCTATCTTTGTTTTTTTAAGATCCATGGTTTGACTAACAATGCACCAAATGTGAATTTGGTTATGTCACCCAAAATTTAAGGCATGTAGAGTTTTTGGGTAGTTACATAAGTTTTTTATTTCCTGGGGTAAACCTTACAAATTATAATCACATCCCAAATGACTCTATTCCACTATGAAAACACTTTGAACATGAACACTTAAATTGATTCATTGTTTCAGGGTCATTATCCACCTATCAAAATATATTTAGATCATAACTACATGAGAAATGAAAGAATTTATCATTTTCAAGGTAGAATCCCCATAAAAAACAGAACATGGAAAAATATATAACATCTATCATAAACACAATTGAGATTTTTGTTTATCCCATTTGTTATATTTAATTAAATAACTAATACAATAATATAATATAAATGATGAGTTATTTATAATATTAATACATAAACATAAGGAAATGATCAATCCTAAATGGGATTTGGGTTTGGGATTGATTTAATAGACCTATAATTCTAAATACATGAGATTAGATCATAGGTTTGATTTAAAATATCATTTAATATCATCATTTAAATGCATTTATAGGCACATTAATGCACCTCCCAAGGTGTTTCACTACCTTATCCATTTTAGAGGAAATTAAATGCAAAAAAAAGACTATTGTGGCTCATTTTATTAAAGGTAATTACCTAGGTGTGGCCTTTTCTAAACCCTCCACACTAGGACCCCCCCCCCACTCCCTATGAAGGGATCACTCTATAGAGGCCCTAGCTGAGAAGGATCTGATGCCAGCTGTAACGACCCAAACTTTTACTAATAAAAATTCCGCTTGATCTAATTAAATGTATTATTATGTAAAATGGTTATATAACATATGAACTTATTTGGTTTTATATTTTTGGATTTCAAAATACCTCTAATAATTTTTACCATTGCTAATATATTCATTTAACAGTGATCACATGATTAGTATAAATATAGGGCTTTAACAAATCCAATTTACTCAGACAAAGGAAGATATGGCCTCATCCAGTAGAATTGCCCCCATAAAACTCCCATTGGTCAGATCTTGGAAAGGATTTAGCATCATTGAGATTCTCTCTTGACCAATCCCAAGTTTATCTTCAACACATTAAACTTGAGCAGAACTGCCTATGAGAGAAGTAGAAATTGATAGAGATTACCACCTGAGCGATGTTATCTGAGCCTCCCTTAGAGTTTTTCACCACCGCACACCTTACCCTTCAGTCTTATGCATGTGTTATAATTGGTTATGTAACAATAATATAGAACTATGATTATGTACATTATTTTTGTATAGATAATATACATTAATTTTATTATTGTTACTTTGTAAATAGTTTTTAAAGAAAAAATAGCATTTTTAGTTAATATTCAATTGAGAAATCTATTTTGATGAATTAATGGATTTTTTAATTAAATAATATTTTAATAATATATTATCACTAAATTAATTTTTATTAAATATAAATTATTGTATAATTATTATGAATATAATTGTGGTTTTTATTAAGGTTTGAAAGTTGTTTTTTGTCAAAACCCATGAATTTTCAATAAATGTCGGTTTTTATTTCAAAAGTAAAAATTCAAATATTTAGAAAATTATTTATATAAAATAAATATTATTTTTTGAATCAGTACATCGAAATTATTCAATGGTGAATTTTTCATAATTTTCTAAAATAGTCAAATTTTTGGGTAAAAATTAAATACCATTTAAATATATAATGTGTTTATGACATCATATTGACCCAATAGTGATGTAATAAAATACTATAAATGGTATTTTCGGCCAATATATTTTTTACCATTAAAATAATGTGATTTTAGGTTTATTTGATTTATTTTACAAAGCCTTAGTGGACCCTCCAAGACTTATAGAACATTTTATCTTTTTAAAATGATTTCTTTGAGAGTGTGACTCACCTCTACATTAGAAATCCTAATATTTTAATAATTTCAGACATTGGCCTTATAAAATAATTTTTTCCACTCCCCTTATTCAAAAACCATGGGAAAAAACCATGTTATGGTTTTTGGTTTTGATTAGTTTAATGTGTAGGGTCCAAACCCTAAATAATAAAGAAACCTCTCCCTTTTCCTATATAAACCCACCCAATATCCCGCTTAATCTTCACTAAAACCATTTTTAGATAGACCAAAATCTTCTCTCCTATCTCTAGAATCATAAAAAGGTTCCCTAATATCCCAATAATCCTCTCTCAATCCCCTCCTAAGCCTTTTGGAACTCACTTCCAAGTAAGGGATTTCTTCCTTTCTCATTTTTGTCCAAATTTCTTTATGTTGTTATACCCTTTTATTTTCATTTAAAAATGTTGGGGTATGATTTAAAACCTCCCCCATACTTCCCTAATTATTTTTTAATGATTATATAACCTTTTATCTCTCATTAATGACTCCCATGTACACCCGTTACCATGCTGAAATTCCGTAAGGAATTTATCTCTTCACATTTACATTCAAGAAATTATTTTTTATTATGAATTTATATTCCATTACATATGTTGGGAAATGTATCTATATGACCCCCTTAATTTCAATTTCATGTAAATATTATGAGATACCCATTTCTCTCTCATCAACCATTTTTATGAATTCTTATGTCACGTTGTTATGCTGCCAAAAATTGCACCGTGATTTTCCAAGCCAAAGTCATTGTGTAGTGAATACTATGCGCATTTCTCTATAAATGGTATTCAACTTTATGAACATTTACTTATTTATTATATAGTTTCATGTATTAATTCTACATTCCTTTATCGTGGAATAAATTATGATGTTTAATGACTCCATGTTGTATGATCTATGTGGCACACTTATGCATGAAATGAAATGATTAAGAAGGGTGTGCCCTGATAGTGCTCCAATGCATTGGGTAAAGACTAGTATCATGATAAAATAAGTGAAATGAGGGTTTAATCATGCTAATTAAAGTGAAATTAGGGTTTAATCATTATCCATGGGAAATTATCCTTGTCTCATGCTGATATCATGTTAAATGATGTTTTCACATTTCCATGTTATGATAATCATGTTATATCATGACTTTATGTTCATGTTTCTATTATGCTCCATTGATATTCCTATTGCCTAACATGTATTGTATTATTTATGTTATTCCTTTTTTACTACCTTAATATTCTTTGTATCTCACCCTTTTCTTATATATGTCCTCAGTTTATCTCATGCAATGCTAAGTACGAAGGAATGTGTGTGGTCATATAAAAGAAGTTTTCAATAAATATGAGTATTTCATGTTTTAAGATGTTATGTAATGTTATTAAGCCCAAAATACACAAGAAATATCAATCTTATATGTTTTATCAAGTGAAGTGTTTGTGTAATAAAATATGTTTAAGTGTGAAATAAAGAGAAGGGTTGTTATACCAACCGAGATGATAGAGCGTCCCTGAGGTTTATAACCCAATCGGTGATGGTTTGACATAGTAATCTTTCAGTAAAGGTGGTCCATACCTCACACCCACTTAGTCAGGAATTAGGTGACCTGACAAGATGAATGGATCATGAGGTAAGGTTAATTCTCCCAAGATTGGACTCCCAAGAATCAAACCCTACACCTCCCAAAGAACGGTGATGTTGTGCCCCTCACCTTCACCATTACGCCATCGTCGAAGAAGAAACTATTGTGGCTCATTATTTCACCAACCAATGTATGATTCTAGATTATACTTTATAGAAGTCATTAAATGTTATAATATTTCACTTTATATATAAATATAAAGGAGGATAATTTTAATCATTCATTCATTTTTTATTAAGAAAATGTGATACTTAAATTGGTCTCTAGTTTTCCTCATTCAAGAGATTCTATAATGTTCATATATCCTTACTTCCATTATTTGGCATTAGAGGAATTGGGATCACTTGTATTGGAAGAGGATCTCATAAATTCATTGGTAATTATAATTATCAATGGATACTAATGAAGGCTTGGATTCAATAATTCACATTTGATCCAATGTTTTATACCTTTTTGAAAAAGGAATGTAAAAATATATTTTATTATTTTGTTTTTTTTTGTTTTTTCACTCACTTATAGTGATATTGGATGGGTTTTCTTTATAATTGTATTGTATTTTGATTGTTGTTATCACCTTGAAAACACTACAGTGGTGTCATATTTGTTATTGATTAATGAAAAAACCAAAATATATGTTATTTAAATTTTTTTGAAGAATGATTACGCATATAATAAATATTAGATAATTTTATAAGTTTTATGATGAATTATAATTATGTAAAATTAATTTATATAATTTTTGGTTCTATGGTCACACTTAATAGTAATTCCAAATAGTGGGTTCTTGTTCAACCTCTATGTGAAATATCACACGCCTTGTGCACTATTCCACCAGGAATCTTTTGAATGTTGGACCTTTTCTTCTTATGAAAATTGATTTTAATGCATGTAATTATTATATGTGAGTATTTAATTAATTTCTTGACCCTTTTATAAGATACAAGTGTAAACTAATTGAATACACAAGTTTTGATGCCTACAAAGTTTAAAACACCAAATAATTAGCACAAAATAAAGAATATAATTTTTTTAAAATATTTTGGACAACTATTTTGTAAGGAAGGAAAAGGGATCCCAAGTAACAGTGAAGTCCCTAGGACCCATAGGGTTGGGACCTAGATTCTTCGAGGTTCCTTAGACCACCACATTTTTTAAACACATTATAATGGAGCATCAATCAAAGACGTTGTACAAGTTCCTCCATCCCACTTCATGGTTTAACTACATGGTGATGAGGTGTCATTCAAGAATATCTATTTAGTACTTTTAAAACCACATGTTCCAAAAATGTTATGACAAGTGAACACTTAAACATTCTGTGAATTCCTTTTAGTGACTCACCTTGGACACATGGAATCATATCCATTTCTTTTGAGAAGCTACTAAATCTAGGGTATCTAAAAATACCATAATCCTTATTCAAAAAACAACCACAAAGGAGGTTATGAGGAAAATAAAGAGACAAAGTCAAGAGTTTAGAATTTTTCCTTTTAGAAATCCCCCTCTATAGGTAGGAAAAAAGGGAAATACTTGTGCATGAAGCAACCAAGATGAACATCAGAACACCATCCAAATGAATCAAAACTTACCACATGAAGGCCTAGCTAACCACGTGGTGACCAAGTAATCCACACATAGCTAATATAAACATGCAGAGGATGAGCTTACCATGTGGCGGGTGATCTGGCCACACAGCATCTGAGATGACCATGTGGTGGTTAATCTGACCATGTTATAGTCGAATTGACCATATGAAAACCTATCTACAAAGGCCATATCCATGATATCCACTCCACATACTACCTATATTTAAGAAGTTATCTCATTTTTCAGGCATTATGACTTTCTCTGACCTTTTATTTCAAGATGATCTAGTTTTTAAGACTGTCATGACTACCCTTTAATGAGATCAAAACTCCAAGAAAGCTAACTTGAAGCCTCCTATAAGGCCACCCAAATCCCATGATTAGGATATGAACATCAGTGTTCACCCATTCAATCATTGATTCCCTTAATAAAAGTATTCTTTGGGTTAACATAATAGGGAGTTGAAATCCTCAAGGGGGTTATGATTGTGGATCCCCTTGATAACGAGGGTCTATTAGGAAGACACGGGAGTGATATCCCCTAGATAAATGGTGGATTTATTCACTATACCTTATGTCAGGATGGATAGGGAGTCTCTTCTGGAGTAATCCCCTAGTATTTCTTATAAAATACCATACATATCATTATTTCATACCCCATCCTACCTATAAAAAAGTAGAAATATGGTATTATAGGGTTATCTTTTATGTTGAGACCTAATATGGTTCTTATTAGAACCCAAGATAGTTATTATTGATAATACCATTGAGAATAAATGGGGTATATCACATTGTGGTTCCTCTCCATGTGTAATACCCATCCAAATATAATTATGAAATGTGATTGATCTTCTATTATCTCTTGTTTCTCAAACCATTTATAACTCATGTGGGATTAGATATCTGAGTTTATTATGATATTAACACAATTAAAGCATCTAGAATAGGCCTCCTCCTTAGTTGTAATCCCTAAAAACATTTTCAATGGGACTCCCATAATTTATTATAATACCTAAACATGTTCACAATGGGTTTTCTCATTATGTGTATTCCCCAATGGTAAATAAGAATACATATTTGAGCATTATCTCCCCTTCCCCCTCTTGGGTTAGGGTTTCTTCTTTGGTGGCATTTAGAAGGGGGTGGTATGTGCATTCCTTAGTACCATCTCCCCCTTTCCTCCATCTCCCCATCCTTTCTCCTTCATTCTAATGTAATTCCCTCATTGGTTACCTTTCTTTTCATCTCTTTGTTGGTGTATTGGTTTTGTATTTATTCTGTGGTTGTTTCCCTCTATTTATGTTCTCACTGGTTATTCCTCCACTCTTATATATTGATTACCGTGTTTCTAACCCCATCTTGGTTTAGTGTGTTGGTTCCTTCAAGGTGGTTTGGGTTGTGTAGGTTGAGCAAGATGTGGTTTCACATGGACATGACCTGCAGTTGTATCATTCTTCCTTTGTCTTACGGTTCTCACTGGTGGTGATGCTTGTTCCTAGTTTTGGTTTTGGTTAGATTATGGGGCCCTAACCTACCACAAAATCTACTCTGGATTCCTTATCCTTTTCTACTAATCTATTCAGTTTGATGTGTTGGTCCTTTCGGAGGCTTTGGGAGGTGTTTTTTGGATGATCAACAACGTCATGGTGTCACGACCATTCATCTGGTTCTTTTTGGTTTTTTGATCACGCTTTATTCCTGAAGTTTTCACTGGTTCGATGTTTGAGGTTTGAGGTGGTTAATCTTTAATGATAATGGTGGTCCCAGTATCCCTGTTTGGTTTTCTCATTTGGTATTTTTCTTTAGTTTTTTCTATTGCTTATAATGACTGGTGGTGGTGGTTTCGTTGGCGGTGTTCCCTCCTCAATTCAGTGGTGAAGGTTGTTTTTTCTTTTGATAGGCGTTCATTCTATTTTTATGGTCATACAGGCGATGATGAAATGATGTTTTCTTGGTGTTTCTTCCTCGAATTCATTGGTGATGATGTTTTTGTTTACTCCATTTACTTCGTTCATTGGCTCTGGTGGTTTGGGTGGTGTCGATGTTGATGAAGACAGTGGCATACCTTGGTTATGATGGCGGATGGGATTGTTAGTGGCTCCGACTGACGTGGTGACGCTTGGATTGAGGCCTCCTTGGGTTTAGTGTTGGTTTTGAATTTCAAATTTCATTTAATCATTTTGTAACTTTGGATTCCTTCTATGTGGTTACCACTTATCCTTAAATCAACTATCTTGAAAATAGAAAATATAATTTTCAATAATTAGTTGTATTCCCCAGATAGATTTTTAACGGGTCTCCTCTTTAGGTGTATGCCCCAAAAAATTACAATAGGCTTCCTATTTAGGTTTAAACCCCCAATAACATTTTCAATGGGACCTTTACTTAGGTGTAATCCCCAAATTCATTTGTAATGGGACTCCTATTTAGGTGTAATCCCCAAACACATTCACAATGGTCCCCCTACTTAGGTGTAATCCCTAAACACATCTTTCCTCTAGGTGGGTCCAATGCATAATCACAAACTCATCTTCATAGAGTCATGCCCTTCATAAAAACCACTTCAAGTGGACATATTCCCTCCAAATATTCATACATCATGATTTATCTCCCTATTATATCTTGTTTATCACACCAAGCATGAATCACATGGGCTTAAAGGTTTGGGTTGATCATTTAAGTGGAATGATTAAGGTACCCCACCACATCTCCATAGCACAATGTTAAACTAAATATCTAATGTCTCAGTCGTGTGATGTAAAACTATATAAAAATATTCTTAACACACTACATTAAACTGCATGGTATGATCTCATCATATGACCTTAAACTATGGACATCAAAATATGTGGGTTCTTATTTCTATCTACAATAGGATGTGTAGGATGATTTTTCAAGGATCGATCCCTAAATTACCATATATCTATTGTTTTGATAAGTTACTACACTGATATATACTCCTAGGAAAATCATACTCCTTCATCTAGATATATTCCTAATAAAACAATACCCCCCACCTAGAGGGACTCATTCCCTATGAGAATCATTTCATATCCTTTGTTAAGTTGTATCCCTAATATACTCATACTTCTTCTCGGTAGGATATATTCCTATTATCCAACACCACCCATCCTCATTAGTCCATATCCCCTCTAAGGACAATCATAAATGTCCAATCATGTGTAAGCTCTCATGTCAACCATTACTAGGAACCTTTCACCTAATTATCCTTTCCACGTGATTTTAAATTGCATGGATTAGTCCTCATCACATGACCTAAAAGATATGACATATCTCTTAAAGTGGCACTAAACTATGTGGGATTTGATTCCCTTCTTATGGAATTATAGGAATTTTATTTAATGGGATCAACCCCAATGATAAATTTCCCACTATCTCCCTAGATAAAATTAAATTCCAAAGTGACTGGTAATGGGTCTTTTAACAAAAATACCATTGCTTCACCTAATAAGGGAGGATATAGAGAGAATTTTAGTAAATATATATGTGTTCTAATTTATTCACATCCATAATAAATTGACCATCATTCATGAGGGTAACCAGTAGTGTTATTAATATTACCAGGTAAGACTCAAAAATATAACTTGAATCTATAAGATAATCCCATAGTAATAAATAATTTACCCCCAAAAGGGTGTGATGAGATAAACCGCCCATCCTTTTGACCAACATTCATTCTAAATTATCAATGGTATGAAATAATAGTGACCATATACTTTTGAAAACCGTATTTAAAATGATATCCTCACCAAAAATCTGTCATGGGTGAGGTAACTGTCAGAGTTTCCATTCAAAACAAAAATGGTGAACTCTCTATGAATCCTATAATCATGAATATGATCGGTATAAAAATAACATCACCTTCATCAGAATCACCCTTAGAAACAATATTAATCTAAATAGAAATTTTGAACTCCATATGGGTCATATAATTATGTAAATAGAAGGTTGTATTTAACTAACATTATATTTGGGTAGCATACATGTTCAAATTATTATATGTGATATTGCACTAACGGGTATTATTGTTTGTGGTTTTCTATTGATGTAGGAAATATTTTAAAGATATATTCAATAAAAATCAATGGAATCATCATTAGATGATTATTATTATGTCTTGGCTATCAACAATGGCATAAAATCATCTTTTAAGAGATAATTATCACCCATTCAGCATCTCCAGTGATGGGATTTTAATAGCTTGGTTAGGGAGTACCATCACAATAGTACCTTCCCAGCCTTGGAATCTACTTAGGAGATTATCTCCATTATATAGTCCAAAAAACCAACTTTTCAAAGATACCTAGTGGATGAAAAGTTATCACTTATTTCCACCTTTATCCATATTGAGTGCCTTTCCCCAAAATGTGATAATACATATATACCCTAATTAAGGGAGATGTGAGAACTCCTTAGTGACACCACTACTTAGGAGGTGAAAAAAAGGGTCACCCCTTCTAGATTATGTCTCTAATTCCATGAAACTTCTACTCTTCAGTAGCCTATTGATAATGATGTTCACCAGACCTCCACCCCAACTACTCAAGCCAGGGAACCTCGATGGTCTTATCATGGGTAGTGGGATGCAACACCCAAGGGAAATGTCTATAACTTAATTTCTTCCAAATAATCCATCCAATATATGTCATATACTAGCAAGGAATTGGTGTATATTTTGGTTTCTAAAAATATGAATCTCTCCCATATATCATGGAGGAACCCTAGGTGCTAGCTCCAATTCTAGTTCCCACTGAAGGAACTCACCCATATATTATAAAAACTAAGAGGAAAGAATATATTATTTCTCCCTCATATCAATCCTATCAGTATACTCTGATAATAGAAGGGGGATAGTATTGGGAACGTATTCCCACTTTGATTGAATACATCATCCAACAAATCTTAGAAACATCAAAAGGGAAGTCTTATATCCTTGCTCAGACACTTCAAAACTTTCATCATATTCGGGTAGCCATAATAGATATCTGTAAAAAAATTATCCCCACCAATGCTCAAATGTGGATTTATTTATAGATGATTACTATAACAAACTTCAATGGTTAGATTCTAAAAACATTAGAGTCAGTTGTAACGAAATTTATAACAGCTTTATAATCTACTAATGAACTAATCATTTTTCTTTGTCTACTAATGAGGTTAGATCTAATCTACCACAACCCTCTTAAATATAGTGAATGTAATCTATTAGTAAAGTTAAAACTACCAGATTCTCATAAACTTTATTAATTTATATGGTATTTCAACTATCAAAAATTCATACTACATAATCACAATAACCAAAAAAAACTATAATTACATAAAATTTGTATAAAGTGTATTGCAATTTGAAAAATAAAGAAATTAAGTGAGTCAATGATTCAAAAAATTCCATGTTACTCACTTTTATATAAAAATTCAAAATTTACTTTTATATTTGTTATTAAAATTAGTGGGTTATGGTTTATTTTATAAAGGTTGTAACATCCCAGTTCTGGGTGTTGCCCAGAGGTGACCCGAACCTGGTTGGTCACATGGCCTCAAGCGTATTTCCCCGAATGCAAGAGGTTGTCAACTAGCAGCTAGGGTCTTAAGTGAGATAGTAGGGAAACTATTCCCTCAATGGAAGAGTAACACAGTGGAAATAAGTAGATAACAATTACGGAAGCAGTAATAACATGAAATAGGTAAACAAAGGAAGACTACAAGTAATAAACAACTGGAGCACATATATAAATGATGCATGATAAATATGTCTAGGAAAACAGCCAAACAACTCACAATGCTGGAATACATTTCTAAACCAAAGTACAAAGAAAACAAATAAACGTCAGTATCATCGTAAGCCTCAGCTTGGTCCCATTCTCTCTAACTCCACAGTAGTCAAGTACTTGACGAAGAAGGGAACTTTCCCTTATCTATACATATAGAAATATAATCTATTTGGGCCCAAAATCATGACCCAAATAGGGTGTGAGACAAATCTCAGTAGGAAACCACCCAAATATTTGTTCCTAATAGTCAGTGAATATATATGGAAAACAATAAGCAGAATAAAGTAGTAAACAAGGGAGTAATCAAAAGTAAACAAACCTACAGTTTCTGTTGCATTCATTTTCATATATTAAGTAAGTAGCTAATCAAAAACAAGTAACCCTTTGGGAATTACACACAGTCTAACCCCTCTGGTTCAACAAAAAAAACACAAGAAATCCTCTAGAAAGTACTCACAGTCTAACCCCTCTAGTTCAGCTTTATAAAAGACTCTTTATGGAAGCAATCACCATAAATTCCCTATGTGGTCTTTGATCGATAAACTATATACACTCTAGGGAAGCACTCAACATCCAATTCCACCTCTAGTCTCGTAACGTGGATCTACAAACACTTTGAGGGATCACTCACATGCATCCCCATATGGTCTCGCAACGTGAAAAGTAAATAGACACTCTGGGGAAGGCCTCAGCATCCATTCCCCCTATGGTCTACTACACCAGGTTCCCACAGCCCTGTGTAAGTCAATCGTGAAAAATGATGTTCAACAGCCAAAGTAAACCTTAATAACTACTTGGATAATAGTTACAAGCATATAACAGCATCAGATAATATCACTCCATCCTGACAACACTAGGCATGGAAAATAAGCAACCTAACCGGAAAAATTAGGCTCAACGGCCAATATCAGTTCAAATATGGGAAAAGACATCCATATCAAGGTAAATAATCCTATTCAAAATCAAACAAACTCTACTCAGGAACAAAAGTCATAATAGGAATTAACAGGGCTAAATCCCTAAACACGCAATAACCCATTCTAGGGTATTGGGCACTTTTTCACATAATATTCAAAGACAAGCTAAGGAAAGGCACAAACCACCTACCTCGACGTTGTACGATCAATATAGTTGAACCTCAGCCTTTGAATCAACCTAGAATGCCATAGATCTACAAAAATTTCTAAAACTTTCAACCAAGGATATCTCACAAAAGAGGAGAAATCAAGGAATGAGGCTCTAGGTGAAGGAAGAACTCGTTGTGGTGATTCCAACGCAATCGACGGCAGTTGAACCGGAGAAAAGGCGGCAGATCAGGGGCTCGAAGAAGATTTGTTAGCTTTGGTAGCTTCTGGATGAGACAAGCCGATAATAAGTGTTTTCTGTCAATTATATGTGACCCCGGTCTATTTAATCAATTAAAAGAAAAGTACATGCCTTGTTCTTTAAAGGTATATAGCATGTACTTGCCTTAATTGGCCCCAACTTTAGGTGGTCTCTAGGTCACCCCACATGGCCCTGTACTTGGACATTACACGGCTAGTACACGGTCACCCACGGAAACCAAGTACACGACGTGTACTTAAAAGTACACGGTGTGTACTCATTAAATTTCTAGAAACTCTTATTTTTCTTAAAAACACCAGAAATCAAGATCCATACATGAGATAAAGATATGGGTTCTTATAAAGGTTATAAAAGGATAATTTGGTGTGGTTCTATTGATAACATTCTCTCACACCCTACATACACCCTTGAGTGTATGTAAATTTACTTCCTAGATCTATTTAGTAGGTATAGAAAAAAATATTCCTTCCATAGGGATTAGACTATATATCGTTGTGAAGTAGTGGAGGTGGTGGAATATGAGGATTTAATTGGGTGTCTCTTTTCATTTACATATAGTCTTGTGACCATTATATTTTCCTCTTATTATTTGTTCACATACTTTGAGATACATATTGTACCTTATATGTTTTATTGTGTTGAATTTATTTGATTTGTTATTTAGTTTCATTATTTTGTTATAATTATCATGGGTGAAATCATTCCCATCATTATTAGTCGATTCCAAAACACATATTGTCAACTCGTGACAATTGGGAATCTGTCTTATGCTTTATGATGGATTGACTCGGGTATTGATAAGGGATGATCTGGGTAGGTTTTTTACAATTTAGTGGACCCTTCAAAGAAATCATTCTAATAATGAATAAGTTTACCACACAAGTAATAAAAAACTGGAAGATGTTTATATCAAAAAGAAACCTACATGACCTCATTATTCCCTCATTTGAGCCAAAAATCCATTCAAAGAGAATCATTCACCTACACCATGACCACTAGATTCAGTGTGTACACAAAATCAAAGGGATCATTATAACACATTGAATTTTTATGAATTATTTAAATGAATTTAATACTTTCAAAATTTATTATTACATGTAAAATTGATTTTGCATTTATTTACAATTAATGTTGTGTTTAGCTTGTGTTACACACAACACAATGTTTAACTTGTGTTACATGCAACATCAAGTTTCTTCGATAGCGTGCTTGACATGCAACACCAAGCTTTAGTGTACAAGAAAATAATAATATTATTTAATATGATTGTTATCACCTAATCATTGAAATGGTGAATATGAATAAGTTTGAATAAATTGTGAAACTATGGTTTACACATGTATATTAAATTAATTCTTTGGTTTTCAAATAATTATAAATGAAAATAAAAATCAATTGAATATAAAGGATGTGTTTTTATGAAAAAATATTTTTTTATGACTAGAATGGCATTTTATCTTAATAAATTAAATTAATCCCTATTATTGAAAGATATTAATAAAATCTATATGTCATATATTTAATAAAATGTGTTTAAATTCATCCAATAAATTTTATAGGCTTAATATAAGAATAAATCCAATTTTATGCATAAAACTATATTTTTCTAAAAGATAGTTTTCTCGCCTTTTAATGACGCACTTTTTTTTAAACTAAATTTTGAAAATTTTATAATTTTTATTTGAAAAAATAGATTTCATTTTTGAGATTGCAATATTAAATTTTACTTTGGTTTATTTTTTGATATTTTTCTAAAAAGTTTTATTTTTTGATGAATGGTTAAAATTACTACATTTTAATTGAAAAATAAATTTTCATATAACTAATTTATAATGTTTAATTATATTTTAAATTGGTTTTAAAGTAAAATTTTAGCAGGTACACTATGTAACCCACAGAATATGAGGATTCATTAGAAGTTTCTGGGGTATGCTAGTTCCCTGAGGAAGAGGCATTATTAAGCTTATAGTGGGAAGGGACATTCCGTTATTAATTATACATATATAAATCTAATTTAGGTAATTGGGATCATTTTCATATTTAATTTTGATATAAAAATATTTCAAAACTTTTGAACATTTTCACTTTAAAAACCCGCTTTCTCACCTCGTCTATGAGATTAATTTTAGATTAATTTTAGCCACTTATGTGTTTTAAATTTTAAAAAATGGATTTAATATTTTTAATTGTAAGTTTAAAATTTATTAAATATTCCATTTTTATTTTTTAACAATATTAATAGTAAACTTATTAATTTTATTATCACGGTAAAGGGAAAATCAAATAATTAAGGGTAGAAATAATATTATAAATATATTAAAATTACCCTAAAAATTGTTATAATTTTATTTTATGGGTGAGTGTTGACCAAAATAATCCTTATTCTGAATTTACTACCTCTTAAATCCAACTGGATGACTTTAATCCCGTTATTGTATTTTATTTTAAGAAAAGTCAAACATTTCACACTAATGTTTTTAATAGGTATAATATTTCTAATATAGGTTTATTCATAAGATAACTTCGACCATAAATATTATTTTTAAATATAAAATATTTGTCTTCATCATGGTAATTTATTTTTAATTTTTAGGAAATAAATAAGTACATTAAATAATTACGCAATGATGATGTGGTAATTATTCAATTAATGAAACAATCAAATAAATGATATTAAAAATATTAAAATAAATATAAATTTAACTAATTAATGTTATAAATGAATTTTATAGATTATTGTTACATATTATGGGATGTTAAAATATCTTTTTTCGAATATATCTTCTTTTCTTGATTTTCTTAAATTCAAAGTAATGAATAGTATCAAAATTGACACTAATGATATTTTATGCAAATAATATTTTATTAAATTATTTAAAAAACATAAAAATATTCAATATAAACAAATGAGATGATATATGGTCTAAAATATAATAAATGTTCCATTTATTTTCCAATTTAAACTTTATAATTAAAAATTTCAACCTTTTAATATTCAAAAATTTGTTATCATAGTTAAAATTAAAATAGGTTAACTATGGGTTAATCAAAATGATAAGGTTTAAAATAACACAAAAAATTACCTAAAATCTATTATTTTATGATATTAAACCCTTATATTATATTATATTCAAATAAATATCCTTTTTAGGTATTTTAATTGATATTGAATTTAATATAAATTAATATTTTGAGGAATTCCTAGAGTTCCCCTCCCCTCTCTTATAAAACGGAACATTTTATTCTCTTTTCTTCACACATAAAAACCTATTTATTTCAAAAAAAACCTATCCAAATATCCTCCAAACTTATCTCCCTTATTCCAAGAATCCTTCCCTTGGGCATTAATTTAACCAAGTAATTATTTTGGTGCAAACTAAAATGAGATACCCGAAGAAGAGGTAACATTCATCAACGAATGTTTTTGTTTTATTTATTCCTTAAAACCCTTAAATTATTTTATATCATGTTTATACAATAAAATTTTTATGTTAAATATACTGATATTTTTTTATCTTAATGGTAAGACCTAAAACTTTACACACTTCCATCAAATGGGATACACAATCATCATTCATCTGTACGGCGGACTACCGCCTCGCAAACTGATGTTATTCATTCTTCCATTACCACCTTTAAAGGTTGGTAATAATGATGGATTTATAATTTATATATGATATATATTATTTATATGGTGTTATTATTATTTTTTTAATTTTTATATCAGACATACCTTCATGCTTTCTATTTTGTGGGAATATGATAACATCATTTGTGTGTATGGAGGACTACCACGTCACGAAACGATGTGATTCATTCACACTTTACATGGAATGTATTAAGGATGGTTTTAATAATATTATATGGTATATATTAAATAAAGATTATTTTTTTAATTATAACATATTATATAATTTTCTTTCTTTTAATCCGACTAAAAATAAAAATAGCATTCATGTGTATATACGGTCTACCCTATCCATGAATGGTGTATTTTATTTTCTACCTATAAGTTTTATGAATCACCATAAATACATCTATAATTAATATATATGATATTTATATCATTTTTATAATTCTTGAGATGAATAATTCATGATCTAAGTAATAAGAACAAAAATAACAAGCCAAAACAAGTATGAAAAACAAGGCTGTTATTACCCAAAACATAACTATAACATGTAATTGTTAATAAATGAGTAATATAAATTCATAAATAAATCATATATAGTATGATATATATGAATATGGTTATATTTTATATGTATAATAAAATTATATTTATTATACATGATTTTTAACATGTATGGAGGTAGTCAATACCTAAGGTAAGGGGATTACTAGTCTCACTTTTATTTATTTGGTCCTTGTATTATATTCACCACTAATTTATTTTGTGTGGTATATATAATATCCTATGAAATTTTATATAAATAATTTTCATTATTTCATTATATTCAAAGTTTTAATTGATTTTATTCATTCAAGGGGCTCACAATTCAAAATTTACAAAAGTGGTAAGGGTTTATTTCACAATCTCATTATTATTTAAAATTATTTATGTTTAAGTATCTACTGGGGAATATTTCTCTTCCATGTCCATGTTTTTTAAAATGTTTTCAATTTTTTTACTATTTTTCAATGATTTTTTAAATTAATTTTTATACTTTTTAAAAAAATTAAAAGGAATATTCCTGTCATTTTCCATAAAGGTATTTTATGATTTTTCTTACTAAAGTGTTAGAGGAATATTTTAAGTTAACTTATACAAAATTAATTTATTTTCCTAATTTCATGATGCCTTAATGCCTTGAATCTTACTTTACAACATTACAATTTTATTTTTAAATAAATTTTTTTCTTTTATAATTCAACAACTATTTAAAAATAAATGATTTTAAAATAGAATTTTTATTTAAGAATTATTTCAAGTGATCTTTCAAAACCATTTTCTATTTAAGATCACATTATTTGATGTTACTTATTATTTTTTCAAGATTTTATTCAAGGATACTATCCTTATTCTTTTTATGGTTGGTTTATGTTTATGATTACATGATGTTTATGAAACTCGTTTCTTTTACATGATTTATGTTATGATGAAATGTTTATGAAACTAATTTATTTTCATGGGTTCTGATATGATAAATGAATTATGTTCCTATGGAATACATATATATAGTTTTCATTATATAAATGGTGGTACCTATATCTCCCTCTAATGCATTGGGTAATGATAAATTTTTTATGAGCTCAAAGGGTACACGGGAGGGTATCCCAAGTCCGCAAAAATAGGGTACCCGAAAGGTTATCCCAAGCTCACAATAAGAGGATACACAGAAGTTCATCCCAAGCCCTGTATGGGAGGTCATCATAATCCCAAAACAAGTGGGTGCACAGGAGGTCATCTCAAGCCTGAATTAGGAACACAAGTGAATATTGCAAGATTAAAATGTAATGAATGTCTTGTTAAGTGTCATTAACATAATATTTTTTATGCTTATGTGTATGAAAAAATTCCATGTTTTATTACTATGTTATACTCTCATGGATTATGCTCTTGATTCCCTTATGATTCATGTATTATGATCTACTAATCCTAATGCATTGACTCATGTGTATGATCTTTGATATGAAGGGTATGATCTTCAAATGTTATGTTCATGTTATCATACCCTTATGTTCATGATATGCTTAGGTATCTCCTTTATTTCCCCTTACTAATCATCTGATCTCACCCTTTCTTATGTTTTTATCCCCTGGGTTAATAAGAAAGGATTTAAGTATGAGTACTAAATGGGATGATATTTTTAAGAAACATTGAAGATCTTTTACCACGTTATAATATTGTGTTCTAAGTTTCTAGGGACAGTAAACCATTATGGTCCTCGGAAATGTACTTTTATAATTTGTTGAATATTCATCTAAAATGATGTAATATCCATGTATATTAAAAATGGGTCATTATAGTTAGTATCAAAAGAATTTTTTAGTCAACCATTGGAAACTAGGATGATAAAACTTTAGTGAGATCCCTATGGATGTTTTTAAGGATATGGATAGGGGTGTCTCTAAGGATAAGTCTAAGGATGGGTCAAAGTATAGGAAAATGTCATATAATTTTGGTAAAGTATGGGTCAATTGGTTTCCTAGAAACATGTTCCTATGTAGATATTATAATTGGATGTATCTCTGATGCATATTTATATAGGGGTAACAACCCCAAAACAGTATAATGAGCTAGACTCGATCAGGAACTTATGAGAAAAAATGGGCCTTGCCGCTCATCTGGTTTGATACTCTGGGGGATATGATTTAGAAATTAAAAAACACTTTACAAACCATCATGAATGATTTAAATAGAATATGACCATGAATTAACTAGTATTAACCTATGGTGTCAAAGATTTAAAACAATATGTCATGATTTAGACATCCTATAAGTGATTTTTTCATGATTATGAGGTTTTCAACTTTGATAAGTGTTTCTCACACTATGATTTCTGATTTTAGTCAATAGTGGGAACCAGAAGAAACTGGGTTAATGATGAATGTGATAGACAATTTTCTGATGAACAGTCAAATAGGATGATGACTAGAGTGAATGAAATTGTGATTATGCCTAATCAGCTATCACAATATATTATTAATAATTTAAACTTCAATAAAATTCCTCACACATCAAATAAGAGGAAGATTTCCTTTTTTGAAAGTTCATGTGGTAATGGAAATAGAGTAAATAAGGTTCGAATTCATACTTGTCATGAATATGGGAAGAAAAACTTAAAGGAATATCTAAAATAGAGCGGAATATGTTATCTATGTGGAAAAAGGATCACAAAGCGACAAATTTTTGAGGAATTCATTTTCTTATCTATGGAGAACATGGGTATTACCCAACTCAATACCCTGACACAAGAATTTACTTCTATACCAAGGAAGAACCTATTCCATTCCAATCATTAAAGTGGAAGTATTAAAGTATTTATGTATTTGGATTCAAGAACTATGAATTGTGACATATATAAGGATTGTTCGGTATGAGTTTTTCATGAATGATTTTAATGAATATTTTAAATAATGTTTATGGACTAGAAAATGGATTTAATTAAAAATTAATATTTTTATTATGGGAAGGTACCCATTAATATGTTCTAGATGTTGAGAAAATGGTGTTTTGTTTGGATGAAGAGATGTTGGATAAGAATAATGTAAATTTTATATTAATGATTACCTTGTAAATTGATTAATTATTTGTTTACAAAGTGTTTTATGCATTCATGAATTGAGTTTATGATATTTTTTTATTTAAGGAATATATCCAATAATATTAGTAATAATAATGAATGCATGTTTTCAATAAGGATTGATGGTAATTCAGGTTATTACCATGTTCCATGAGAATACATGACAAAGGTATTCACATGTTTGGTATGTGATAATTAAAATATATATTATTATATATGGGGGGTCTATGTTAAGATGATTATGAGATATTCCTTCTAAAGTTTTTTATTTTCATCTTTCAGAAATTTCAAAAGGTTAACCATTTATGAAATGGTTTATGAGGTTTTAGAGATTAATTTTTTTCAATATGAAGATTTATGCATATTAGATAACCTATGTTAGCCATTTTGTTTTAATTATGCCTAAATATAGACGGAATGACTTATCGACATATCTATAGATATTAATATTTTTTAGTTCTTCAAGGATAACAAATTAACCTTCATTTCTTAGAGTAAGTGATGATGTGTAAATTGATTAAGGCACACCTAATGGGTGAGATTGTGCTTATAAAATGTAATGATATCAAGTAAGTATATCTCCTTGTGAAAATTCTTCAAGATTATTAAAAGGATCTTGTAACAAAAAAATTATCCTAGAACCTTAATTTTTTATGAATCAAATGGTTCATTATATCATCACAAATTTATGGTTTTGTAATTGTTAAATTTTTCTAGAACACCCACTATCTTGTGATTAGTGATATTTATCACTCTCTATAATTATTTATTCTTTAGTGATATTTATTCTTTACACAAAAATCATCCTTAATACTAATTTATGACCTCTTGGATCCACTTTTATGAATTTAATCTCCTTATAGTATTTTATTTTAAGAAAAGTAAAACTTGTCACACTAATATTTTTAATAAGTATAAAATTTCTAATATAGGATTATTCATAAGATAAATTATACCATAAATATTATTTATAAATATAAAATATTTATATTCATAATGTTAATTTATTTTTAATTTTTATTGAAGAAATAAGTACCTTAAATAATTACACAATGATGATGTGGTAATTATTCAATTAATGAAATAATCAAATAAATGATATTAAAAATATTAAAATAAATATAATTTGAATTAATTAAGTTGATCCAAGAATTTTATATATAGTTATTACATATTATGTGTGTATTAAAATATGTTTTTCAAATATATATGTTTTTCATTATTTTATTGAAGTCAAAGTAATGAATAGTGTCCAAATTGACACTAATGATATTTTATGGAAATAAGATTTTATTAAATTATTGAAAATTTATAAAAATATTCAATAAGGATAAAGGGTTTTATATATGCTCTAAAATATAATAAATTGACCATTTATGGTCCAATTGATACTTTATAACTAAAAATTACAACCTTTTAATATTGAAAAATGTGTTACCATTATAAAAATTAAAATTGGTTAACTAAGGGTTAATCAAAATGATGAGGTTAAAAATAACACCAAAACTTGGATAAAATATATTGTTTTATGATATTAAGACAATATATTATCTTATATTCTAATACATTTCCTTTTGGAGGTATTTGGATTGATATTGAATTTATTATAAATTAATATTTTGAGGAATTCCTAGAGTGCCATTCCCCTCTCTTATAAAAGGGAACCTCTTCTTATATTTTATTCACACTTAAAAACATATTTGTTTTGGAAAAAACCTATAAAAATATCCTCTAAAATTCCCTTACTTGATACTATAATCCTTTATTTGGTAATAAATACAACCAAGGAAGTCCTTTAGTGAAAACCAAAAGGAGATACCGGAAGAAGAGGTAATGTTCATCAATGAACATTTTTGTTTTATTTATTCCTCAAAACCCTTCAATTATTTTATATAATATTTATATATTAAACTAAATATCTTAAATATACTGAAATTTTATTATTTTAATGCTATTACCAACAAATTTACACACTTCCATCAAATGGGATATGAAATCATCATTCGTATGTGTGGTGGACAACCACCTGGCAAACCGATGTCATTCGTTCTTCCATTACCACATTTAAAAGTATGGAATAATTATGGATTTATAATTTATATATTATATATATTATTTTTATTATTTTATTATTATTCTATAATTTTTATGTCATGTATTCCTTCATGATTTCTATTTTTTGGGAATACGATAACATAGTGTGTATGACGGACTACTGCCTCACGAAGCGTTGTGATTCATCCATGCTTTAAATGGAATGTATTGAGGATGGTTTTAATAAAACTATATGATATATATGAAATAAAAAATGATTCTTTAATGATAAAATATCATATAATGTTATTTCTTTTAATCTAACTATAAAATAAAAACAGTGTTCATGCGTACGTACGACCTACCATCTCCATGAACGGTGTATTTTATTTTCTACCTATAAATTTTATGAATCACTATAAAGACATATATACTGAATATATATGGTATTTATATCATTTTTTCATTATTTATATTATTAAATCATTTTATAAGTAAGAGGACTGAAAATTACAAGTCAAAATTTGTGTGAAAAAACAAGGTGGATATTACCCGAAACATAAATTTAATATGGAATTGTTAATAAATGATAATATAATGTAATAAATAAATCATATATGGTATGATATATATTAATATGGTTATATTTTATATGTATAATAAAATTATATTTATTATACATAAGGTTTGAACATGTATAAAGGAAGTCAAGACATAAGGTAAGAGAATTTCTAGTCTCCCTTTTATTTCTATGAGACTTATACCATATTCACCAATCATTTCATTTGTGTGGTGTTTAAAATTTCCTATGACATGTTATATCATGAATTTTCTTTATTTAATTATATTAAAATTTTTAATTTATTATAGTCATTCACAGGGATCATAATTCAAATGTTACTCAAGTAGTTAGGGTTTATTCCACAATCTCATTATTATTCGAGATTGTTTGTATTTAAGTATCTACTGGAAAATATTTCTCTTTCATGTTCATGTTTTATAAAATGTTTTTAAATTTTTTTTACTATTCTTAAATGATTTTTTAAAGTATTTTTTATATTTTTTACAAAAAAATAAAAGGAATCTTCTTTTAATTTTCCAAGAAGGTATTTTATGATTTGTTTTACCAAAGTGTGAAAGGAATGTTTTTTAACTTATATGGAATGAGTGGATTTTCCCAATTTCATGATGTATTAATTACTTGAATATTACCTTAAAATATTACAAGTTTATTTTCAAATAATTTTTTTTTATAATTTCTTGGCTCTTTAAAAATAAATCATTTTAAAATGGAAATTTTATTCAATAATTATTTCAAGTGATCTTTCAAAATCATTTTCCATTTAAGATAACATTATTTGATGTTACTTATGATTTTTTGGGGATGATATTCAAGGAAAATATCCTTATTATTTTTTTTTTGGTTTATGATTATGATTTCATGATGTTTATGAAACCCATTTCTTTTCCATGGTTTATGTTATGATGAAATGTTTATAGAACTAGTTTCTTTACATGGGTTATAATATGATGAATGACTTATGTTATTGTGTCACACATATGTATGGTTTTCATTATATGATGGGTGGGAAAAATATATCCCTCTAATGTACTTGGTAATGATAAATGTCCTATGATCTCAAAGGGTACATGAGAGGGAATACCAAGCCCGCAAAAAGAGGGTACATGAGAGGTCATCCCAATCCTGCAACAAGAGGGTACACGAGAGGTCATCCCAATCCTGCAACAAGAGGGTCCATGGGAGTTCATCTCAATCCAAAAACAAGAGGTTATATGGGTGGTCATCCCAAGCCCAAAGTAAGAACACTAGTGAATGGCCCAAGCATAACATGTTATGAAGGTCTTAGTAGGTATCTTTAACATAAGATTTTATATGATTATGTGTATTTCACAATTCCATGTCTTATTCCTATGTTATTCTATCATGAATTATGCTATTTATTCCTTTATGATTCATATCTTATGATCTAACAATCCTAATGCCATGACTCATGTGTATGATATTTGATATGCAGGGTATGATCTTCAGATGTTATGCACATGTTCTCATACCCTTATGTTTATGATATGCTTATGTATATCCTTTATTTACCCTTACTGAGCATCTGAGATCACCCTTTATTCCCTGGGTTATAAAGAAAGGATTTAAGTAGGATTACTAAATGTGAAGATATTTGTGGGAAACATTTAATATCTTCTAACAAATTAGAAGATTTTATTCCAAGTTTCCAAAGACACTAAACTATTACAATCCTCAGGCATATACTTTTGTAATGTGATGAATATTCATCTAAAATTATTTAATATCCATTTATTTTATGCATGGTTCATTATAACCATCTTTAGAAAAATATAACTCAATGAGTTTCAGTATCTTTTGAGTAATGGAATAGGTGTTAGACTTAGAAATAAAAATTGATGGAAATCCATGAACCTATTCCTAAAACTAGGAAGTAGAAAAATATAAATCCTCCATCATCAGCTGAGTTTCCCACTCCTTAAGAATCAGATAGCACCCTAACACTATCTAAGGTTCCATGGCATAAATAAGATACTTTAAACTTTCTCTACCAAATTAAAAAATAAATATGTTACCTCTTATACTTGAGATACTGTAATTGATACCAAGATTCTATTTTTTTGAAAAGTATTAGGTAACATTGATATATTTAGGATTCAATCCAAAATAACGTTCTCAGCCAACAAGTCTTCACAAACCATGATCCACCACCTAATTCTCCTTCAGATTTAGGGTTTCTTCCTCATAAAAAAGGGTCAAATTATTCAATAAAACCTATTTCATGCTAGTAAACCTACACACTCCATAGAAAATCCCAATAAAACTCTATTATGTTCCAACTTGAAAACCCAAGAGCTATATACATGAGAGTAGAAGGTGTCACAAGAGCTCCATATTAAATAATTTCATAATACCATAAATATGTTTCAAATATTATGACAATTATGACTATAACAAACATATATATATTCATTAATATGTATTATCTCATTGTATTTATCTATTTTTTCACTATAAATCATATTGGTGGGTGACCCACAAGATTAAGTTTATCCTTTAAAATTTTATATGAGACAAAAATTAAATTCATTAGTAAAATAAAAAATGAATTCAACTTTATTTTATTCTTAATAAATAAATTTTAGTGAAATATATCAGATAGAAATAATAAAAAATAAAATTGATCCTAAGGTACACAAAATGTAAGGCGTCGTATATATTATATTATGGGCGCTGTTGTGAGGTTATCCATAAGAACGGATAGAAACCATTGATTTATATATGATAGTTATGATTCATATAAAAAACCATTTATTATTATTATGAAAATAGTGAGATGAAATCGATAAATAAAATAAGATGAATGTGCTTCAGAATTGAAAATAATAAATAAACAACATAAGGTATAACATGCTTCAGTTAGCATTGAATCTACATGCACAGTGATAACACCACTCAAGATCATTGGTCTTGAGGTGACGATAGTAGAATATCCAAGAGGGGGTGAATTGAACTTTTAAAATAAATTTAAATATTATGTTAGAGTATTTAATTTAATTAAGTGGAAATAAAATAAATAATCATAAGATGTTTTTATAGTAGTTTGGATAAAATTGATCCTAATCTACTCTTCACCTCTCTCAAACGTAGATCGAGATGACACCCATTAACTATAGAATATCACACTGACTTTTTCACACCTGAAGTCACAACCCAATTACAAATAATTTTTTCCCTAGAACCTTAAACCCAAGACTAACCTACCTTTTTCTACCAGTATGCACAACCCAAGAGGTACTTCCTTTTCCCCCTAGAGACAATTCTTGAATATTCCTCCCTTTTTACCTTGAGGAACAACCCGAATAGTCCTGAATTTTTCACCTAGAGGAAAAACCCAAAATTACTTTTGTTAGGGTGTCACAAACTACACACACATACCTTCTAAAGGGGCAGTATAACCCACTCAAACTTTAGAAAAAAAGAATAAAAATAATTAAAGCATTATATAAATACATTAAAACTTTTAGGTATTAGTATTAAGGTAGAAAGGATCTCTCCAGTGGTAAAGGATCAAATGATTGTAGTTTAGCTGAGAGCAGTAGTTGATTGCCAAAGTATGTCACACTTGTATAGTTCAAGAAAAAACTCAACCTCATATTTTGATATGGATATGTCAAACTCCTTATATAGAGTTATTTTATACATAGTAGATTCAAAGAAAGAATCCCGCTACAATTTATCTTTCCCTATGCATAATATTATTTCTTTATTGAATTCACATAAAAAATTTACCCATAAGGGTCACTTAAATAATTTGTAATACTAAAAATATTTTTTATAGTAATAACATGTTAGAATGATTAATACAATATCAATAAATAATTATAATCAATATTAAATCCCCTTGAAAAACTCTCATAAAGTCTATGAGATAAACTATTCAAACTCTAACTATATTTAATTTGGAGCTCATGTTTTCCTAAGAAACCATCATGAGAATTTAACCCATGTTATGAGCATTAAATCCTATATAAAATTCTACCAAATAAAATTCCTTAGTATCCCAATAATTAATAAGGAATCAAGAAACCATTAGTTCACTGAAAACATTAAAAATGAACTTATAGTAAATAAAAATATAAAAATCTAAGAGAAATAAAAAATAGAGCATTATATAAAATCTCCCCTTTTAGTCATGGTGGGTTACTTATGGTATGTTAGTACTTGTGGTTAATTTATTTTCAACATGTGGTCACTTTTCCTCAACATGCGGTTACTTGTTCTTAACGTGTGGTCACTTGAATCCAATGTGTGGTCACTTGTCCTCAATGTTTGATCACCTATTCTCAATGTGAATTCACTTGAATATATCATGAGGTCACTTGAACATATCACTTGTCATCAACATGTGGTCACTTTTCCTCAATGTGTGGTCAATTATCCTTAACGTGTGGTCACTTGAATATATCATGCAGTCACTTGAACATATCATGGAGTCACTTGAACATATCATGTAGTCACTTGAATATATCATTTAGTCACATGAACATATCATGTTGTCACTTAAATATATTATAAAGTCACTTGAATATATCATGTGGTCACTTCTAGACTTTTTAAAATTTTCAACCACGATTGCTTAATGACTTTTTCAAATTTACACTCATAATCGCTTCATGATGTTGTCAAATTTACACTCATAGTCACTTCATGGTTGTTAAATTTACACTCATAGTCACTTCAATACTTTTTCGAATTTATACTTATCATCACTTCACAACTTTTTTAAATTTACACTCATATTTTCTTCATAACTTTGTTAAATTTACACTCACAGTCACTTCATGGCTTATATTTACACCCATGGTTTCTTCCTTTTCATTCATGTATATGATACTCATAATGTATAGTAAATGATCATAATGTACAATTGATTTAATTTATCATTAATACTCATGTTTGATCCTTATGGTCGATGTTTTTCAATGTACATTTGATTCAACATATTGATACAAGAATGAATTTTACATAGGTTGTGTAAGAGTAACACAAAACTTACATAAAGATAAAGAAAAAATAATACGTGATATATAGGGGTAAATAAAATACTTAGAAAATAATTTTTCCACAAGAATTGACTAAAAATAATATAAAGAATAATAAGAATAATAGAAATAAATAGTGAATAATTAAATAGTAATTAAAATTCAATAAACAATAAAATTGTAATTATTCAAAAAAATGAAATAATTTGATATTATAATTATTAAAGCATAAAATAATTAAAGTTTCAAGGATTTACTATAAAAATCACACCCTTTTTGATAATTAAAAAATAAAATATCAATTTCAAAAGTTCTCCCCCTTTTTGGAATTGATCAAAAATATTTAAAATTTTAAAAACATTATTTTATCCCCCAAAATAAAAAAAATTCATCATAAGAATAAAATCCCATTAAATTAATATTTCTTAAAAGAAAATTTTTAAAAGGATCCCTGAAAAAATATTATATTAAAGTAATTATTAAAATATATGAAAATAATTAAATGCTAACTAGAAAATTAATCACGTGCTAGTGAACCAAACAAAATAAAATAGATAAAATATGGAAACTGGTAAAAAGGAATAAATTTATAGTTTTACCTCAAAATTTGAGTAAAAAACCCCCAAAATACATATCATATGATTAAATTTACATCATTACAAGTTTAAATTTGATTTTATCAAAATTATTTAAATATAAGGGTTTGGTAAAGATATCAACTAACTGTTTTTATATAGAAACAAATTCTAGATGAATATTCCCTTTTTGAATATGGTATCTAATGAAGTGATATCTAACATCTATGTGTTTAGTCATGGATTGTTGTAAGGGATTTTTTGAAATGAAAAAAGTATCATTATTATCAAAGAATATTGGAATCTTATCAAAATAAAAATCAAAACAAGAAAGTGTTTTCTTAATATGTAATGATTGAGCACAAAAAATATGCAGCAACTAAGTATTCATATTCATCGATTGAAAGAGAAAAAAAATTTTGTTTCTTTAAAACCTAAGAAAGAAAAGATTTAATAAGTAAATAACATATACCCAAAGTTTTTTTTTCTATCTGTCTTTTATCCACAAAAATTAAAATAATAATAGCTTTTTAGATCAAAATTTGTTTTAGCAGGGTAATATAATCCAAGATTCAAAGATCCTTTAATATATCTAATAATCTTGTTAACATATTTAATGTGACTTTCCTTAAGGTTACTTTGAAATATAGCACACATAAAAACTAAAAACATGAAATTATACGTAGAATTATTTAAGTATAAGAAACTTTCAATCGTTCCACTATATGTTTTAACATCAATGGATTTTCTAGATCTATCTAAATATAATTTACAAGTAGTGATCATGGGATTATTTTCAATTTTAGAAGATCCTAAACCAAATTTCTGAACAAAATATTTAACATACTTGGATTGATTTAGAAAAAAACCATCATTTTTCTAATATTTACAATACCATCATTTTTAATTCTCCCATCATACTCATATCAAATTCAGAAGTCATTAATTATGAAAATTCATTACAAATATTTTCACATGAAGATCCTAAAATAATTTCATTAACATATATTTTCATAATAAAAATATTATTAAATTTTTTCTTAATAAATAATGTAGGATCAACCTTTCCCTTCTCAATTTTTTTTCAAAAGAAAACTCGTTAAACTTTCATACCAATCTCTAAGAGATTTTTTAAAATAATATAAAGCCTTATATAGTTTCAAAACATGATTAAGAAGATTTTTATTTTAAAAACTAGGGGGGTGAATAACATATATTTCTTCAGAAATATACCCATTTATAAAGGTACGTTTGAAATCCATTTGAAATAAGTTTAATCCATGAAAAGCATTATAAGCTAATAATATTCTAATATTTTCTAATCTAGTGACAAGTGAAAAATATTTTTAAAAATAAATACCTCATTCTAGAGAATATCCTTAATCAACTAATCCAACTTTATTTTCCAAAATATTTTCATATTAATCAAAAAATTTCTAAAGATTCATTTTGTTCCAATAACATGAGAATCTTTTGGTGGAATAACTAAATTCCACACATTATTTCTAATAAAATGATTTAAATCATATTTCATAGACAAGATCTAATTAGATTCATTTAAATCTTAATATATATTCTTAGGTACAAAATCATAAATTAAATAATGATAAGCACAAATATTCATAATATATTTTCTAATTTAAAAATTTGACACCACATTTCCAATCACATTATCTATACCAAAAAAGTCCAGGATCTGGTCAAATACTTTCCTAAAAATAAATTATATAAAATCTAGATAAGAAAAGTCAATGTTACAAGGGGTTATCACAAAAGTAGTAATGCATCACACTGCACATATTTGTATCCACCATTGGAATGAAATAGTCTCGGATCCTAAAAGACTACATCATATCCATTTCAATTACTGCCTTCTTTGACAACATATCTCCCACTTGGTTTTCTTCCCTATAATCATGTGAGATTACAAAATTTATCAATATCATCATTCCTTTTATTCAAATATTTTCCACCAAACTTAACATGAATTAATTCTTCAACAACCATGGTTCTTTTATTACATACTCTATATGCCTTAAAATTATTTGAATGTCCTAAGAATATGCCTTCATCATATTTTTCATCAAATTTATATAAGTAATCCTTAATATTGATAATGAAAAATTTACACCTAAAGACTCTAAAATAGTTGATTTTAGGTTTTATCCCCTTACAAATCTCATAAGGAGTCTTTCAAAAAAAATATTAAGATACTTCCATAGGTAAAATTACAAGAATTATTTATTACCTATACCTAAAAATATTTAGGTAGATTAAATTCATTTAACGTTCTCCTATACATTTCTTAAAAATATTGATTTTTCCTTTCTACTACGCCATTTTATTGTGGTGTTATATGAACTGAAAAGTTGTAAAAATACTCATTTTATTCACAAAATGTGATATATTTCAGATTCTAAAATTTTCCACCATTATTGATTCTAATTTATTTAATTAAGAGTCCTTTATCATTTTAAACCAATTTACAAAAATTGATAAACTAAGATAAATTTTTATATTTAAGTGTAATAAAATAAACCCATGTGTATCTAAAAAAATAATCAATAATGAAAAAACAATATCTTTTTCCACCCAAATTAGAAGTCTTGATAGGGAAAAATAAATCCAAATGAATAAGATCAAGAGGCCTTATAATTTTTACTTATTTAATTAACTTGAAACTACTTCTGTGTTTTTTACCTTTCAAGTAAGATTCAAAAACAAAGGATTTGTGCTCTTTAAGTTCACGTAAATGTAGAAATGGTTCATTCTTGTAAATCTTGTGCATCAACCTAAAATTAGCATATCCCAACCTCATATGCCACAAGATGTTATCATGTTTTATATCATTCAAAAAAATTACATTTTGATCATTTATTTTAGAAAAATTAATTGAATAAATGTTTTCATTTCTATTTTATTAAAATAAAATGGTATTATCTTTAAATACAATGAATTTATCGTTTTGAAATTTAAAAAACATTCCATCAACACATAGATGTGAAATATTTATTAAATTCTATTTCAATCCTTTAGAATATAAAAATTTATAATAATAACAAAATTTTAGATTCCAATATCACTGAAACCATTTAACTTTCCTTTAGAATTATCACAAAAAAGTAACATTACCTTAATCACATTTATTAAATGATGGAAAATTTTATATATCACAAATAATATGTTGTGATCATTCACTATCCATACACAAAAAAAACCTTTTTTATGCTTCCAAGACACATTTCCTATAAAAATATATTTAAAAAATCTTTGCTTCCCATGAAAATTTGGGTCCAATTGGACTAACAAATGAATTATTAGGAATCCAAATAGATTTCAAAAAATATTTTATAGGTAATATATAAGATAAATATTTAGAAATGAAAATTTTGGTATGCCTAATATATTGTGTAAATCTCAAGGAACACTCATTTTCATAATTAACTTTCATTTTAAATCTAAAATATATAGTTTTAGATGTACTTTCATTAGTATTCTTGATAAAAAAAGTATTATAAATTTTGGGTAAATTGTTTTCATAACCAAGACTTGACCTCTTTTTATAAATTTTATTGAAACTGGTCATTTTATCAAAGTTTTATCTACTATAAACAAAAGTGGATAGATTTTAATTTAATCTTTCAATTCCATTTATGAGTTGTTCGTTCTATTTAAGAACAGTATCAAAATTATTTAATTCATCTTCATGGAATTTTAACCTGAAAAAAATTTCTCGCTTTAATTTTTCATTTTCATCCTAAGCATATTTTAGATTTGTATGTTAAATTTTTATGTCTTCCTAGATAGATTTCTTTTGTGATTCATTTTCCTTAAGAACAACCTTATATTAACTCCATATATAAACCAGTGATCTTTTCAACTCTTTGATCAAGTCTTTCAACCTATTTAAGTAATTCCTCTAAAGTGGTTTTTTCATAATCATATTTAGAGGATGAATAATAAGTATATTCACTCACTTAATTTAATGAATACATTAAGAAAAAATCCACATCCTTTTATAAACCAAATATTTTATCATAACTTGAATCCTTAGTGAAAATATATTCAGATTCCATTAATTTCTTTTATTTCTTATATTTATTCCTCTTATTTTTTCTTATTTAATATTATGAAATCAGTCTTGATGTTACCCCTTTTTATTAACTCATAATAGATTATATCTTGAGAATCATTAGAAATAAAATTATCTTTCTTCTTCTCCTTGAAATCATCTTTAGGATAGTCTTTTAAAGATCTTATTGAATAACCTTTGTTTATTTTATATCCTCCTTTTGTGGCATATGTAGTATTATTCTTATCACTCAACGATAACATAGAATCAGTAGATTAAGTAGAAGAATTTGACATAAAAGAAATTCTATTCTTATTTTTATTATCTTCTTCATAAATATTTTTAATATCTAACTCATTATAATAACGATTCAATAATCTCATCAAGTGTATATTCCTTGAAGATTTTACTTTCACCTATAAGAAACATTTTATCATGTATCTCATTAGGAAATACTTTAAGAACTCTTTAAATAGGAATAGTTTTTTCTATAATTTCTCCTAAAGAACTCATACCATTTTCAATAATAGTAAATCTATGGAAAATTTGATTAACAGTTTCTTCTTCACCCATTTTAGATTCTTGATATTTAGAACTTAACATGCCAAAATTAGTTCTAATAAACATATTTGATCTAATATTTGTAACTTGTTGGATTTTCCAAATGACATGTATAGTTTTACATGTATATTCATGAATATATACATTTATATTTGTTACACAATATAAAATATTCATCACCTTGTAATTCAACACATAATTTACCACATCATTACCAAATAATGATCCAGGTTCACCTTAGAGTAGTTAGTATAGTTTTTCTATGATTGTTTAGTGATCAATACTAAGTTTTTTTAATAATTATTCCATTATAAATTTCCAGTATCCATAGCCAGTACCATCAAAATTAAGTGGTCTTTGATGTATCCATCCATTATTCAAAAAAAACTACAATCTTAAATATATATTTTCCCCTTGATGGTTATGTCAGGAAATAGTTATAATAAATAAAAATATATATCAATCTTGGGATCAATATCTGATACCAATTGTTGGTCTGATACAGAAGATGTAAGAATAGCCAAAGGGGGTGAATTTTCCATTTTAAATAAATTTAAATATTATTTCATAGTATTAAAGTTATTTTAGTAGAAATAAAATAAATAGGAAAAATATATTTTCATAGTAGTTTAGATCAAATTGATCCTAATATACTCTTCACCCTTCTCAAATGTGGAGATAGATGTCACCCACTAACTATAGAATCTTACACTAAATTTTTCACACCTCAAGTCACAACCCAATTAAAAATCATTTTCCCCTAGAGGGTTAAACCCAATACTAACCTGTTTTTTCTACCTAGAGGCATAAACTAAACATTTATGCCCTTTTCCTCTGTAGGTGAGACCTAAAAATTCCTGCCTTTTCACCTATAAGAACAACCTGAATAGTTCTTCCTTTTTCACATAGAGGTACAACCTAGATACTTCTTTCTTTTTCACCTGCAGACATAACCCAAACTGAATTTTATTAGGGATTCAAAACCCACACACACATACCTTTTAAAAAGGAATTATAACCCACTCATGTTTTATCACAAAATAATAAAATGAATTAATGCACCACAGAAATAGGTGAATGCTTATGAGTTTAATTGTTAAGGTAGAATGGAGCTATCCAGCAATAAAAGATCAAATGATTTTAGTTCTGTTGAGAGCAGTAGTTGATCACCAAAGTATGTCACACTTATATAGTTCAATAAAAACCATGACCTGATATCTATGATATAGATCTATCAAACACCTTATATGGAGTTCTTTTATGCACATCAGATTCAAATCATAAAGTTCATTGCATTTTATCTTTCCTAATGTAGCATGTGAATTATTTATTAAATGTGAATGAAAAATATACCCATGTGGGCCACTTAAATAATATATAATATTAAAAACTTATTGTATAGTAATAACACATAATAATAATTAATATAATATCAATAAATAATTATATTCAATGTTAAAGTCCCTTATAAAAACTCTCATAAGGTATGTGAGATAAAGTGTTCAAATTCCAACCATATTTAATTTGAAACTCGCATTTTTTCATGAAACCAGTGTGATAATTAACCCATATAATGAGAATTAAATCCTGTAAAAAATTCTACCAAATAAAATTACTTAGTACACCAATAATTAATAAGGAATTAAGAAACCATTAGGTTATTGAAAACATTAAAAATAAACTTATAGTAAATCAAAAGATAAAAATACAAGAGAAATAAAAAACAGAGCATCATAGAAAATATCCCATCTTAGCCATGGTATTATTCTCATAGTAATTTAGTACTTGTGGTCAATTTATTTTCAACATATGGTCACATTTCCTCAATATACGGTCACTTATCTTCAATGTGTGGTCACTTGAATCCAACATGCATTCATTTTTCTTCAATGTGTGGTCATTTTTCCTCAATGTACAGTCACTTGAATATATTATACGGTCACTTCTAGACTTTTTCAAATTTTCAATCACAGTCACTTCATGACTTTTTCAAATTTACAATGACATTCACTTCATGATTTTTTCAAAATTATACTCATGGTCATTTGATGACTTTGATAAATTTACACTCACGGTCACTTCATGAATTTTCCAAATTTACACCAATAGTTGCTTCATGACTTTAGTAAATTTAAACTCACGGTTGCTTCATGACTTATATTTACACTCATAGTCACTTCCTTTTTCTTCATGTGGTCGATAGTCATAACATATAGTTGATACTCATAACATACATTTTATGTACTTTATCATTAATACTCATGATCGATCCTTATGGTTGATGCTTTTCAACATATGTTTTATTAAACTAATTTCTAAAAAAATGAATTTTTCATAGGTTGTGTATGGGTTATGTAAGGGTAGAGAAAAATTACACATGATACATATGGGTAAATAAAATACTTTGAAAATAAATTTTTTATAATATTTAAGAAATATATATATGTAAAGACTAATAAGATTAATATGAATAAATTATGAAAATTTAATGAAAAATTGAAATTATCCAAAAAAATTGAAATTATGAAATATTTTAATTATTAAAACATAAAATAATTAAAGTGTTAAAAAGGTACACCAAAAATCTCTCACTTTTTTATAATTTAAAAACAAAATATAAATTTCAAAAGTTCTCCCACTTTTTGAATTGATCAAAAATATTTAAAAATTTGAAAACATCATTTTCTCCCTCAAAATAAAAAATTTCATTATAAGAATAAACTCCCCCTAAATTAACATTTCTCAAAATAAATTTTCTAAAAGGATCCATGAAAACAAATAATCTGATATTCAAGTAATTTTTAAAATATATTCAAAGAATTCAATAGTAACTAACTATTTAAGCACATATTGGTGATCCAAATAGTATAAAACAAATGTAATAAGTAGAGTGGCTAAAAAATAATAGATTTATAGTTTTACCTCAAAATATGAGTGAAAATACCCATAAATATATGTTTTATGATTAAATTTTCATCATTTCATGTTTGAATTTGATTTTATAAAAAGTAGTTAAATCCAAGGGATTAGTAAAGATATCGATGAACTATTTTTCTGAAGAAGAAAAAATCCAAACTAATGTTCCCCTTTTTAATATGGACACTAATGAAGTGATATATAACATATATTTATTTATTCCTAGAGTTTTTTAAGGTATTGTTGGAAATGTAAATAGAATAATTATTGTCATAAAATATAGGAATATTATTGAAATCAAAACCAAAATTAGAAAATGTTTTCTTAATCAATACTGGTTGAGTACACCAAGATGTGGTAGCTATGTATTCAGATCCAGTAGTTGAAATAGAAACAAAATTTTGATTTATTTAATTACAAGAAACTAAAGATTTACCAAGTAAATGACGCATAACAAAAGTGTTTTTTATCTATCTTGTATCTACTAAAATCAAAATCAGAATAGCTTGTCAAATAAAAATACGTTTTAGTAGGGTGATATAATATAAGATTCAATGATCCTTTAACATATATAATAATCCTCTTAATATATTTAATGTTAATTTCCTTAGGTTCACTTTGAAATCTAGCACACATACAAATAGAAAACATTAAATCAATCTTAGAATCATTTAAGTATAATAAACTTTGAATCATTCCTCTATAATTTTTAACTTCAATAGATTTTCTAGATTTATCTAAATCTAATTTACAAGTAGTAATCATGGGAGTATTTTTAATTTTATAAGATTATAAACCAAAATTCTTAATAATATCTTTAGAATACTTGGATTGATTTAGAAAAATACCATCATTTCTTTGAAATATTTGTACACCAAGAAAGAATTTAAATTATCCCATCATACTCATATGAAATTTCAAATTCATTCATTCTAAAAATTAATGTAAAATATTTTAATATAAAGTTACAAAAATATTTTCATCAACATAAATTTCCATAATCAAAATATCATTACAATTTTTCTTAATAAATAAAGTAGGACCAACCTTTCCCTTCTCAATTATTTATTCAAAATAAAACTAGTTAACCTTTTCTACCAAGCTCATGGAGATTATTTAAAACTATATAAAGCATTAGATAGTTTCAAACATGATCAGGGTTATTTCATTTTCAAAACTAGATAGTTTTCTAACATATACTTCTTCATAAATATAACCATTTGGAAAATAAATTTTGAAATACATTTGAAATAATTTAAATCCATGAAAAGAAATATAAGATAATAATATTCTAATTATTTCTAATATATAAATAGGTTAAAAAGATTCTTTAATATCAATACCTTCTTATTAAGAATATCCTTGAGCAAATAACATAGCTTTATTTTTAATTATATTTCTAGATTTATAAAATTTGTTTCAAAAAATACATTTTTTTCCAGTAATATTAGAATCTTTTAGTAGAACAAATAATGTCCATGCATTGTTTATAGTAAACTAATTTAACACATATTACATAGAAAATATCCAATTAGAATCATTTAATGCTTCATAAATATTCTTAGGTACAAAATCATAAATGAAAGAATGATAAGCAAAAGTATTCATAAAAGATTTTCTAGTTTAAACATTTGACTCAACATTTCCAATCACATTATCTATAGGATTATCTTTATGAGACTTCCAACATATTTCATGAATAGGTTTGAATTGAGGAAAAAATATCCACCCATCAATATTGGTATCTTTATCTTGAGTTTCTTATTCTTCAAAATTAAAATATTTAAATTCATTCTCAAGTTGATCAATACCATCATTCCTTTTATTAAAATATTTTTAATCAAACTTAACATGAATTAATTCTTCAATAAATATTGTTCTTTTATTGTATTCTATATATCCCTTACAATTATTTAAATATCCCAAGAATATGCCTTCATCAGATTTTATATCAAATTTATCTAAATCATACTTAGTATTAATAATAAAAAATTTACACCCAAAGACTCTAAAATATATAAATTTAGGTTTTATCCACTTCCAAAATCATAAGGAGTCTTTTTTATAAAGGTCTTAAGATAATTCTATTAGTAGCATAATAAGAAGTATTTATAGTTTAAGACCAAAAATATTTTGGTAGATTAAAATAATTTAACATGACCATATTCATTCCTTGAAGAGTTATATTTTTTCTTTCAACAACAACATTTTGGTGTGGTCTTCTAGGAGCTAAAAAGTTGTCAAAATACCCATATTCTTCACAAAACTAGATAAATTTTAGATTATAGAATTCACCAAACATGATTTATTTTAATTGATTTAATTAATATTCATTTCTCATTTTGAACTAATTTACAAAATGTGATAAACTTAGATAAGGTTTCAAATTTGAGTGTAATAAAATAAACCCATGTGTATCTCAAAAAATCATCAATAATAAAAAAACAATATCTTTTATCACCCAAACTAGCATGATTTATATGAACAAACAAATCCAAATAAATAATATTAAGAGGCCTTATAGTTTATACTTATTTAATTTAATTTAAACTACACCTATGATGTTTACCTTTCGATCAAAATTCACAAACAAATGTGTTTTCCTATTTAAGTTATAGTAATTACATAACTATTTCATACTTAAACAGCTTATGCATCAACCTAAAATTAACATATTTAGATCTCTTATTCCATGAGATGTTATTATATTGTATATTATTCAAACAATTTTACATTTTTATTAGTTAATTCTGCAAAATCAATTGAATAAATGTTGCTTTTTCTATTTTCATAAAATAAAATGGATTTATCTTTAAATACAACACATTTATCATTTTAAAATATAATAAAAATTACATCATCACATAGTTTTTAAATTATTATTAAATTATGTATTCATCCTTAAACATATAAAAATTTATAAATAATAACAAAATTTGAGATTCCAACCTCACTTAAACCTTTTACCATTCCTTTAGAATTATCACCAAAATTAATATTAACTCCATCACATCTATTGAATGATAGAAATTTTGATATATCATCATTCGTATATAATTTTTTTCTACTAGACAAATACCAAACATAATTTTTTATTCTTTTAATACTCATTTCCTATAAAAAAATATTTTAAAAGGTTTTGGTGCCCATGAAAATTTTGTTATAATGGGACTTTCATTTGAATTCTTGGGAATCCAAACAGATTTCAAACAGTTGTTTATAGGTAATATAACATATAATTATTTAGAAATTAATGTTTTGGTATGTCCAAGAGATTATGGAAATCTCAAGGAACGTGAATTTTCACAATTATCTTTCATTCGATGTCTAAAAAATATAGTGGTATATGCACTTCCATTAGTGAACTTAACAAAGAAATTCTTATACATTTTGGGTAAATTTTTTTCATAACAAAACCTGATCTATTTTTGTTCATTTGATTTAAAATAATCATTTTATCAAATTTTTCTCTACCTTGAACAAAATTGGGAAGATTTTACTTTAAAATTTTGATTTCATTTTGATTTTTTTTCATTATCTTTATGATTAGTATAGAAATTAATTACTTCAAATCCATGGAATTTTGACATGAAATCAATTTCTCTCTTTAATTTTTTATTTTCATCCTAAATGGATGTTAGATATGTATGTTAAATTTTTAGGTCTTCCTGGATAGACTTCTTCAATTATTCATTTTCCTTAAGAAAAAACTTATGTTGACTCCTAAGATTCTTATATAAATTAGTGATTTTTTCAAATTTATGATCAAGTATTTCAACCTCTTTAAGAAATTACTCTACAGTAGGTTTTTTATAATCATATTCAAAGGAAGAATAATAAGTATATTTTTTCACTTTATTTGATGAATCCATTAAGTACAAATTTTCCACATCCTTTTTTGAACCAGATACTTCATTAGAAATTGAATCCTTAGTGAAACTTTATCCATCTACCATTTCTTTCGTTTCTTTCTTATATTGTTACCTCTATTTCTCCTTATTAAATCCTAGGTAATCAATCTTTATGTTCCCCCTTTTTCTGAACCCATAAAATATTATATCTTCAGCATCATTAGAAATAATTTCTCTTTCTTCCTCTCCTTGAAATCATATTTTGGATAATCTTTTTGATATATTATTGAATAGACTTTCTTTATTTTATATCCTCCTTTTGTGACATATGAAGTATCATTCCTATAATTGTTCTATAAATTATAATCTAGAGAGTAATTAGAAACAATTTACATAAAATAAATTCCCTTTTTCTTTGTATTATATTCTTCAGCGTGATTTATAAGTTCTAACTCATATTGTAATAATGATATAATGATCTCATAAAGTGTATATTGCTTAATGTTTTTACTTTAATTTATAACTACCTTTTTAGCATGTTACTTCATAGTAAGTTCTCTAAGAACTCTTTAAATAATAATAGGGTTTTTTAGAGTTTCTTATAAAGAACTCATACCATTTACAACAATAGTAAATCAATGGAATATTTCATTAACAATTTCTCATTTTAAATTCTTGATATTGGGAACTTAACATGCCTAGATAGTTCTAATAAGATTATCTAACCCAAGATGTGTATCTTAATGGATTTTCTAAATGTCATGTTCATTTTTACATGTAGATACATGACTGTGAACATTTCTATTTATTTCACAATATAAAATATTCATCACCTTTTAATTAAAAACATACTTTACAGCACCATTGACAACTAATGATTCAGTTTCACCTTTGAAAAGTTTTTATGGTATTTCTATGTTCTTTTATTGTTCGACGCTAAGTTTTTTTAAGAAATCTTCCACCTGAAATTTCCAGTATCCAAAGAAATACCATCAAAATGAGTTGTTATTTAATGTATCCATCTATCATTAAAACTTTTTCATACCATATTAAATAAATATTTTCACCTTTATAGTTAATTCAGTAAATGGTTAGCATAAATAAAAATATAATATCAATATTGGGGTCAAGATTTTATACCAATTGTTGGTCACAGAGGAAAGATATCATAATATCCAACAAGGGGTGAATCAGACTTTTTAAATAAATTTAAATATCATCTCATAGTATTAAATTTAATATAATATAAATAAAATAAATAGGCGCAATATATTTTTATAATAGTTTAGATCAAATTAATCACACTCTACTATTAAACCCTCTCAAACACGGAGAGAGATGGCACCCACTAACTATGGAATATTACACTAAATTTTTTACACTTGGAGTCACAAACCAATTAAAAAGCATTTTTTACATGGAGGATTAAACCTACAAATAAACTAAATTTTATACATAAAGGTACAACCCAAAAAATCCTTCCCTTTTCCCTTGGAGTCACAACCTAAACAGCCCTACCTTTTTCACTTGGAGGCACAACCAAAATAGTCCTGCATTTTTCACTTAGAGGCACAACTCAAACAGTTCTTCCTATTTCATTTAGAGGCACAAGAAAAATTAAATTTTATTGGGGAGTCACAACCCACACACATGTAACTTTGGAAGGGGTATTATAACCCACTCATTATTTAGTAAAAAAATAATAAAAAGGACTAAATAACCATAGAAACAAATGAACACTTTTGGGTCTGAGTGTTGAGGCAGCAAGGAGCTCTCTAGTAGTAAAGGATCAAATGATTTTAGTTCAACTAAGAGCAGTAGTTTATCTCCAAACTATGTCACACTTGTATAGTTCAATAAATACCATAACCTCGTATTTATGATCTATATATATCAATCTCATTATATAGAGTTATTTTATGAATAGAAAATTCAAAGCATGAAGCTCATTGAAGTTAATCATTCCCAATGAAGCATGTGATTTCTTCATTGAATGTTCATGAAAAATATACCCACATGGTTCAATTTAATAATTTTTAATATTAAAAACATGTTTTATAGTAATAAAAATTTATAATAAATAATACGTTATCAATAAATATTTATAATCAACATTAAAATACCTTGGAAAAATCCCTTATAGTATGTGAGATAAACTCATCAAATTCTAAACATATTTAATTTTATAACTTGTGTTTTCCCAATAAAATAGTGTGAGAATTTAACCTATGTGATGATCATTAAATATTGTATAAAATTCTCCCAAATAAAATTTCTCAGTATCCCAATAATTAAGAGGTAATTAATAAATCGTTAGGTCATTGAAAACATTAAAAATGAACTTATAGTAAATAAAAATATAAAAATATAGAAGAAATAAATAATATAGCATCATAGAAAACTCCTCTTTTATTTATGGTAGGTTTCTCATAGTAAGTTGGTACTTGTGGTCACTTGGTTTTCAACATGCGGTCACTTGTCGTCAATGTGCTGTCACTTGTACTCAACGTGTGGTCACTTGAATATAATGTGAAATAACTTTTCCTCAATATAAAGTCACCTAAATATATCATGAGGTTACTTGAATATATCATTCAGTCACTTGAATATATCTTACAATCACTTGAATATATCATGAGGTCACTTTTATACTTATTCAAATTTTCACTCACGGCCACTTCATTACTTTATCAAATTTACACCCATGGTCACTTCATGAATTAGTCAAATTTACAACCATGGTTGCTTCATGATTTTTTAAAATTTACACTCATGTTCAATTAATAACGTTTTTAAATTTACACTCACTGACACTTCATGGATTTATTAAATTTACACTCACGGTCACTTCATGACTTAAATTTACATTCACGGTCACTTAATTTTTGTTCTTGTGATAAATATTCAAAACTTATAGTCAATACTCATAACATATAGTTGATATAATTTATCATTAATAATCATGATAGATACTTACAGTTGATTCTTTTCAATGTGCATTCGATTCAATAGATTGTTGCAAAAATAAATTTTAAAAAGGTTTTGTAAGGGGAAAAATAACTTTTGTAAAGGTAGAGAAAAATTAACACATGATACTTAGGGGTAGAAAAATACTTATAAAATAGATTTTTCATAGTATTTAACCAAAAATAAATATAAAGACTAATGATAAAAATTGGAATAAATGATGAGCAATTAAAGAACAATTAAAATTCACTAAATAAAAAATTTGTAATTATCCAAAAAAATAAAATTATGATATATTTCAATTATAAAAACATAAAATAATTAAAGTTTCAAATAGAAACTCTAAAAATATCCCTCTTTATAATAATTATAAAAAAATATCAATTTTAAAAGTTTTATCCCTTTTTTCAATTGATCAAAAAGATTTAAAAATTTGAAAACATCATTTTCTCTACCAAAATAAATTTTTCATTATAAGAATAAAATCCACATAAATTAATGTTTCTCAAAATAAAATTTATAAAATGATCTATGAAAAAAATAATATTATATTCAATGAATTTTCAAAAGATATATAAATAATTTAATAGTAACTAACTATTTAAGAACATATTGATGAGCCAAACAGAATAATACAGATACAATATGCAGAGTGGATGAAAGGAACAAATTTATAGTTTTACCTAAAAATAAAAGTGAAACTACCCCTAAATATATGTTTTATGATTGAATTTTCATCATCCCAAGTTTGAATTTTATTTTATAAAAGTTAAATTCAAGGATTTAGTAAAGATATCAGCTAACTATGTAACAACCCATTCTTTCACTAAGGTACGGATTGTTTGTTTTTAAATTTTATTATTTTAAATGGCCCTAATAATGATATCTAATCAAGTTAAGGAGATCATAGGTGTGTCCAAGGATCATTCAGATCCTAGAACCCCAACATGGGGAGAATAGACTGGGACACATGGTTTTGTTATAACCATGTGACCTAGGGCGCTCGGTCGTGCAATGCTGGGGCATTTAGGGATAGATCCCTTTTGCATGATTTGTGCAGGGTTAGTCAAACTGTGCACCTAACTGTGTAGGGTGACCCTCTATAGTAGTGAATAGTTCACGATTTGAGCATTGTTTTCAAACCATGCTCCTTGATATTTAGAGGTGAAATTACAGTCCCCCATACTTAAGTTAAAACCCTTTTCCTTTTTCTTCTTATATGTCCAGTAGTTGAGCTTGGTTTCTCTTCTCCTTTGAGCTTAATAACACCTCTAAATAAGAATTGAGATATTTAATCCATCTAGTGTCTAATCCTAGATCTTTTTGAATCATTGGATCTGTCTCGGTAAGTTCCCCTAGTCTCTCACTTCATATCTAATCTTTCCTTCTAATTCATCGTGCTATTTAGGTGAAATCTCATTTTCCCTATTTTTAGGGTGTTGGATAATCTCTCATATCTCTTCTAACCTAATCCAAATATGAGAACGATATTAAGTGAGGATTCTCATACAGCCGAGAGTTAGGTGGTGACATCATTTTCCCTTTGAGCTTAATGCTTTGTAGCTACGTCATTGTGTCAAATGCCAACTTTTTCTGAGTATCTTTTTATAATAAGTTTATTCATATAAAATTGATTTTTGTACATTTTTATTAAACTATTGAACCTTTTTTGGTAGTTCATAGGTTGTATTCACTTTATATGGTCACCCCTTTGGTGATCCAAGTGAATTTGGCCATTATGGCCAATTATTCTAAAACGCCAAAACTCCCTTGAACCTTACATATTATCTTTTAAATGAAATTGCCCTTGATATATGAGTAATAAATGAAGAACAAGGAACCTATTAGGTTTTTGGCCCTCCCATGATTAGAATTTCCCATGATGACCATGTCACCTTCTAAGTGACTTCCTCTTTAGCCCTTAAATGGTATTGAATGTTTTGGTAAATTAAATGAGTTAGATGGATTTGATTATAAAGGATAGATCATGTATGATGGTATGTTATTCCTTAAATGAATTTAATGATCTAAATTTAATGAGTTATAAAGGGGTGCCAAGGCTACATCATTTATTTCTTGTTATATTAAATGCTTATTACGAATTTTCATTGCCTTAAATAAATTGAACTTGTTTAATGGAACATATGAGAAGTGTTGCCTCATGTGTTATGTTATAAATATGAATAAAACTTATTTATACTTATGGCTTGGTGAACATGACATTATAGGTATTTCTTCATGCTAAATGTTATATATATGATTAAACCTTTATAGATATTGTGACACAATGGTAAGGGACCTGTTGATGGCACACTCACCATCATGAGTGACAAGCATGACTTCTCCCACTCTGTATGGGATGTAGGGTATGTACACTATTTATTGAGATTATAGGCTCATTAGACTAGTCATTGATGTCTGAGTTATGCCTAGTATAGCCGGTACTAGTATTCCAGGTATATATCCACTTACATTCACAAGTAATTGGTTTATATATTTAGATGCAATATATACAATTATACTATATATATACTACTACTATATATATGGTATATGATCAAAAACTCTTCCCGACTATGAGTTGAATTAGGTAGAGTTTTCAGGTGTTTGTTAGGAACCTGAGCATCCTAGTTATTTATTTATTTAGCATTTTTGTCTTATTTAATTTATTATATATACCTGCACATTGTTTAGTTATGATCATTGCTTGGATTACACATAGAAACTATTGGTGGTGGCCTACTGAGATTTTTATCTCACACCCTACTTGGACTACATCTGGTACCCAATAATATTATCTACCTATAGGTATGAGTAAGTTAAAAGGCCTTATTGTAGGTTTTTAATATGTATTTCTTATAGATGTATCTTATAAGTAGATAACTAGGCTTTAGCTCTAGATGCTAGTGGATCGGTTTTTTCCCTTTTGAACCTTTTGTATATTCTTATTCCCCGCTCACCTTTTGTATTAAAGCATGTCATTCATCCATGTAGCTAACACTACCTTAGTTTATTTTAAGATTTTTATTCAGTTGATCAACTTTTTACACTTCTGCACCTATCTACTTATTCTTCTACTGCTTATTTATATATTTTTTCTGCTTATACTATGCTTCCTCAATTGTATGCTTATGTTGGTATCCTTTGTGACACTCTAATAAGAGGTTATAGTCTCCCCACCATACCACCTTCACACCCTCATTGATATTCGGCAGTCTCTGGCATATTGGGAGGTGTTCTTGAGGCCATGTGACCCACTGGATCAGGGAACAGGTTAATTAGACCCTGGGTCAGGATATTAAAACAATTTTTCTAAAGAAAAAAATTTCATTCTAATATTTCCCTTTTGAATATGGTCTATAATTAAGTGGTACCTAACATATATGTGTCTAGTCCTAGAATGATTTAAGGGGGTTTTGGAAATGGAAATAGCAGAATTATTATCATAGAATATAAGAATATTATAAAAATCAAAACCAAAATTAGAAATTGTTTGCTTAATCCATAATGATTGGACACAAAAAGATCCAGTAGCTATGTATTCAGATTCATTAGTTAAAAGAGTAACAAAGTTTTGTTTTTATAAATCCCAAGAAACTAAATATTTACCAAGTAAATGACACATAACTGAAGTGTTTTTTCAATCTATCTTGTATCTACCAAAATCAAAATCAAAATAGCTTTTCATATAAAATTAGTTTTAGTAGGGTAATATAATCTAAGATTCAAATATACATTAACATATCTAATAATCAACTTAATAGATCTAATGTGACTTTCCTTAGTTTAACTTTAAAATATAGCACATGATTAAATCAATCAAGGAAGTAGTTAAGTATAACAAACTTAAAATTATTCCTCTATATATTTTAACATCAATTGATTTTTTAGGTTTATCTAGATCTAATTTACAAGTAGTATTCATGGGAGTATTGTTATTTTTATAAGAGTATAAACCAAATAACTTAACAATATATTTAACATACTTGGATTGACTTAGAAAAATACCACCACTTTTTTAAAATATTTAAAGTCAAAGAAATAATTTAAATTCTCTTATCATACTCACATCAAATTCAAAAGTCATTAATTATAAAAAAAATCATTAAAAATATTTTCATATGAAGATCCAAAAATAACATCATTAACACAAATTTTCACAATCTAAATATCATTATAATTTTTCTTTATAAATAATGTAGGATCAACCTTCCCCTTCACAAAATTTGTTTTCAAAAGAAAACTAATTAACCTTTCATGTTAAGCTCCAAAATATTTTTTTAAACCATATAAATCCTTATATAGTTTCAAAATGTGATTAGGATTATTTTTATTTTCAAATACAAGGGTATATCTAATATATATTTATTTATAAATATAACCATTTATAAAAGTAATTTTGGAATCTATTTGAAATAATTTAAATCCATGAAAATTAGCATAATCTAGTGACATTCTAATTGATTATAATCTAGAAATAGGTGAAAGGGATTCTTTAAAATCAATACCTTATTCTTGATAATATCCTTGATAGACTAATCGAGCTTTATTTTTAACTATATTTACATATTCATCAATTTTGTCTCTGTATATTCATTTTATTCCAATAACATGATAATATTTCGGTGGAACAACTAAAGTACACACATCATTTCTATTAAACTAGTTTAACTCATCTTACATATCCAAGATACAATTATAATAATTTAAATATTAATCAATATTTATAGGTACTAAATCAAAAATGAAAGCATGATAAATTAAAATATTCATAACAATTTTTCTAATTTGAACATTTGACTTAACATTTCTAATCACATTATATATAGGATGATCTCTATGAGTCATCTAATATTTTCATGAACATGTTCAAATTGAGAAGAAATAGTCTCCCCCTAAATATGTGCATCTTTATATTGAGGTAATTCTTCTTTAAAATTAAAATCTCTAAATTCATCCTCACATTGATCAATATCATTATTCCTTTTATTCAAATATTTTTCATCAAACTTATCATGAATTGATTCTCCAATATCCATGGTTCTTTTATTATATACTTTATATGCCTTACTATTATTTGAATATCTAAAGAATATTACTTCATCATATTTTACATCAAATTTATCTAAATAATCCTTAGTATTGAGAATGAAAATTTTACATTCAAGGACTCTAAAGTAGAAAATTTTAGGTTTTCTACCCTTCCAAAGTTTATAAGGAGTCATTTTCAACAAAGTTATTAAGATAATTATACTGGTAATATAATAATAATTATTTATTACTTCTATCCAAAAATATTTCGGTATATTAAACTAATTTCACATGGTCCTATCCATTTATTGAAGAGTTATATTTTTCCTTTCTACTACACCATTTTTGTGTGGTGTTCTATGAGTTGAAAAGTTGTGAAAATACCCATTTTTTTCAAAAAAATAGATAAATTCCATATTCTATAATTCACCACCATGATCTCTTTTAATTTATTTAATTAAGTTTTATTTATCATTTTTAACCAATTTACAATAATTTATACATATAGATAAAGTCTCAGATTTTAGTGTATGAAAATAAATTCATGTGTATCTATAAAAAATCAAAAATAATGAAAAAATATATCTTTTACCACCAAAACTATTAGGTTTAATAAGAAAAAATAAATCCAATTGAATAAGATCAATATGCATTATATTTTTTACTTCTTTAAGTCACTTAAAACTGTTTCTATGTTGTTTACCTTTCAAGAAAAAATCACAAAAAAAGTGTTGTTCTCTTTAACTTTAGGTAATATTAGAACTTATTGGTTATTTGACAACTTTTGAATCAACATGAAATTATAATGCTTCAATCTTCTATGTCATAAGATGTTACTAGATCTTATAGTATTTAAATATTTAAAATTTCAATTAGTTTATTCAGAAAAATTAATTGAATAAATGTTGTCTTTTCTGTTTTCATAAAATAGAATAATTTGTCATCAAATAAGATGCATTTATCATTTTGATATATAACAAACATTCCATCAAAACATAGCTATGAATTTCATATTAAATTATGTTGCAATCCTTCAACATATAAAACTTCAGAAATAATAACAAAATCTAAGATTCCAACCTCACTAAAACATTTTACCTTTCCTTTAGAATTATCACCAAAATTAAAATTTCCTCCATCACATTTATAGAATGATATAAAGTTTGATATATCACAAGTCATATGTCATGAGAATACACTATCCATGTACCAAACATCCTTTTTTATGCTTCCAAGACACGTTTCTTATAAAAATATATTTAAAAACGTTTTGGAATCCATGAAAATTTAGATCCAATGGGACTAGCATATGAATTATTGGAAATCCAAATATATTTCAAACACTTTTTCACAGGTAATATATAATATATATATTTAGAAATGAAAGCTTCGGTATGTTCGAGAGATTGTGGAAATCTCAAGGAATGCTCATTTTCATAATGGCCTTTCATTTTACATCTAAAACATATAGTTATAGATGTAAATATGTTGGTGATATTAATAAATAAAGTCTTATAAATTTTTGGTATATTGTTTTCATAACCAATATTTGATCTCTTTTTGTTCATTTTATTGAAACTCTTAATTCTATCAAAGTTTTCACTACCTTGAACAAAAGTGAACATATTTGAATTTAAACTTTCAATTTCATTTCTAATTTGTTTATTCTCTTTAAAAACAGTATAAAAATCCTTACTTCAACTTCATGGGATTTTAAATGAAATAATTTCTCTATTTCATTTTCTATTTTCATCCTAATAAGATCTCATATTTGTATGTTAAGGCTTTAAGTATTCTTGGATAGATTTATTTAGTTCTTCATTTTCCTTAAGAACAACCTTATGTTGACAGTAAGATTATTATATAAAATAGTGATCTTTTCATATTTATTGTAGTGACTTGGTTTTTCAATGTATTATTTCTTGATATTGTATGGATTATTTTCAAGACTAGGCCCTGAGACAGCATGTGATTCTGAGGTCCGATGTTCCCAGAATAAATGTTTGAAATGTATTAAATATATTAAATAGAACACGCATGCAATTTTCCTAAAAAAGTATAATAACTTTGAAATAATGTTCTGAATTATAAATTTGAGGGCATCGTTGACTTTATAACATAGGTTTTACCCTAGGTTCAAAATAACCTTTGTCGGCATGGGTTGTTTGTGGAAAATTCATCATAGGCATGGAAATGAATAAAATAATGAAATAAATTATTTCATTTTTGTTTCATTAATGAAACAACCAACAAGTATTTAAGTAGACTATTTTTAATAGTTTCCAGGGTTATCTATATAACCCTGGAGCCATTGGAGAGAGAATTGGATAATCTCTCCCAGAAGAACGGTGATCAGATCATAGACTGACGATCGACGTACAATGGAATTGAAGGATCTAGCCAACAAAAATGATGATGCTTCATTATTTTTTAGCAATTGATCTGAATCAGGGTAGAATGTTTTTTTGATTGGATTTCTTTCCCCATTATTAATTTATATGATGAACATGAATCAATTTACCAATGGATTGATTCTCAGATCGTGTGTATTGTGGGATAGGATTTTTATGGGGATTTTATTAGGAGAATTTATTTGTGATTGTTTGATTCTTCACTATCATTATAATGTTGATGGATCATGGTCAACACAAACATTGGCCGAGGTTCTTTCCTTGTGTTTGTGGTTGTAAATTTTTCTCATTTTTATTCATTCATAGTGGGTGTTCTTCATTTGAAATGTGGTTCAACATATACCAGAAATTCAAAAATTGCACACTTGATTCTTAGCACAACAACTCAAAATTATAAATATGGGCTCGACATAATGTGATAGAGGTACGATAATAGAATATGTAGTGAATTGGAGGGATTTGGATGCCAGATTTGGGTGTTCTTTGGAGTGCAGCCACGGATGAAGAAAGTGGGTGTTTTCTAGGAAAATCAAATGGTTAGAATCTGATGATTGATGACAATAAGGCTCATTTGGGGTATATCCATGATTGCTGATAAGTTTGAGTCCAGATTCTGAGGCGACAGTGTAATGAGAATTCATAGGAGGAAGAACCGGAGTTTTGTGAAAACCCAATCAACACGAAATGTAATTCAGAACTACATGCCATGTGGGCCCCTTTCAGCAGTGGCTAGGGTTTCAGATAAATTTAAGTATCACATGACATGTGACCCTATCACCTGGAATGTGGTATCTACCTAGTGTTATAGTGTGTACCTCATAGGGTACACGAACATGGTTTGGAGTACATGGTCATGGACACGTCATGTACTCCCACATGGACAAGGCTTCGTCTGGTGTACATGGGCATACTCATGTACTGGTATACAGGCGGAGTACATAGATAGTCGACATGGCATGTACTCCCACATAGACATAGCTTGGCCTAGTGTACAAGAGCATACCCATGTACTAGTAAATGGGAATACCTGTGTATCGGTACACAGGCATACCCATGTACTGGTACATAGGTAGATTACACAAACAGCTGGCACACCATGTACTATTACACAAACATAGACATGGGACATAGGTCATTTACATGGTCAGGACCAAGGTCGAAGGACATGGCATGTGACCCTACTACACATTGTGAACTCCTTAGAACATGTCTTATATCCCTTATCCTATATATATTAGACAAGTTTCATTAGGGTATGTTCCCTATATCTATTACCTAAGATTTAGTATGGAATCACCTCCTACAGATAGGACAATGAACACTTCAGCAGGACTTCTTAGATAGAGTTATTGGAATCCTTCTGTGAGGCCCAGAGTGAGATCCTATATTCATCTTCGTTACCTAGGTGGAGCTATTGGTATCGTCGTGACCAACACTACATGGGCACCAATCCTCTACATAGCGGGTTAGTCTAGATTAAGTTTTTATAATACACCATGTCCTTGGGTGTGATCCTCATATACGTATCATATCTCTTCATACTATCAGTGCATACTTCTAATGGAGATACTCGGCAAGCATTACCTCTTGGACGGACATCATCAGTGTTATTAGTCTCTAGAGTATGTTCTCCTGGATTAGTTTTATATGGAACCTTCAAGATGAAATCCTAGGATGGATATTATGGTTGTGATTTTCCTTTGCGATTATGTGTCTTTTCTAAGTATATCTGGATATTCTTATTATATGTGTTGTAGACATATATCTATGTAGACATGACTATATTTTTTTCATTCTTTGTGGTTTCGGGGTGTCCTACTGCGTATTGTTATATTCACCTCTGTATGGGATTTGTCTACATGTGTCATGTCTTATGCAGATGATCATCCTTTTGATAGAGTCATAGATGGACCAAGACCAGACGATTATGAGTGAGACTAGACAGGTCGAGGTGTGTTCTTATGGTATCTTAAAAGCATCCCCATCTTTACTTTCAGGTTGGAATTTTTTTCAAACTCTTTTTGTGGGCTTATATTTGGCTCTATTTACTTTCCTTTACTTCCTATCATACTTTGGTTATGGGATTTAGATGTATGCATGCATGGTTGTTCAGGTTTTTTTTTTCATTTCATCATTGTATGGGCCTAAAAATGCGTTCATGTATACAGGTACTTAGCATAAGGCCTCCCATGTTAGTGATATTCCTACTCAGTTCTAGTCACTAACCTTTGGTCTATTGGAGGATGGATTGGGGAGTCATGACATGGGCCCCACTGAGATGGTTCATGACAGAGTGGCATCAAAGGAGTCATCTCTATCTTAGGACTAGAGTTTGTGATATTGGTTTGTGGTAGTAGTGTTAAGTGTTTTGAGTTCATATTTCAAGAAAAAGGCTCCAGTATTGGTGCGGCGGCCAATGTATCTATACACTAGGACTCTGATCACCTACTTTACGAATCGGTACATGAGAACACTATTTGTAAGGAAAAAAATGGTACATGCATCATATAGGAATGGGTTGTGGTTTTTAGGTCCTTCTTGAGTCATGTCTTTGGATATACTCATTGACCATGGTACATCTTGTTTATTTCAGGATGCCTCTATGGTGTATTCTAGCTAGGGTTTAGTTTCAGGATCATGAGCATGATCCCCTCAGTGATGAGGCATCGATATAAGGACCAGTTCTAGAGATGTTACCTCTAGGTGGTTCACCAGCTATACCACCACCTATTGAATGGCACATAGTACCTGTATTACCAGCAGATGAAGTGCATAGGATGAGTGTGCTTCATGAGTTTCAGCAATATATACCCATCAGGTTCTCAGATGATCTTGTCACATAGGCGTCTAAGGACTGTCTTGAGGTGGTGGCCTAAGTTTTCTTTTTATTCAAGACACTATCAGACCAGATGGTGATCCTGGTGGTGAGGCTTCTTTATGGCTCAGCAGGACGACGGTGGGAGTTAGTGACCCAGTCTTACAATGAGGTGACTCTACCATGGTTAGAGTTTAAACACTTTTCAAATATTATTTTTCTCCAACTATGTAGAGGGATGTATTATTCAATAACTTCTACAGTTCTAGAAGGGCAGCACGACAGTAGTTGAGTATTTATCAAGGTTTACCAACCTCTCTAGGTACTCAATGGATATGGTTTGTGATTATTTCTTTAGGGCTCGAACCTTCAAGAAAGGTCTATATAGATATATTTGATCCAATGATATCCCTATATGCATTCCTACTTATTCTAGGGTGTTAGAGAGATCTTTGGTGGTTGAGAGTTTCTTGGCTGATAAGATACAGCCAGTAGTTATAGGTAGCAGGAAATCAAGAGCTGAGACCTTGGCGATAGGGAGTCGATGTCAGTCCTAGGGACCTGGACGTGTGATACATTTTAGGGGGAGGTCTTAGGATGGAGGGTTTATGGATCAGGGATCACAGGGTGGTTCCAGTCATCCTAGAGAGAGGTGGTGATAATTGTGTGATGGAAGGGGAAATATTTCTTGATATTTTATAACCCGTCGTACAGCTGACAAGGAGACTGTGGATGGGCTACTAAAGTAGAGGCAACGGAAAGATTAGATAGGTCTTTAGGGAGGTGGAAATGGTAGAGGAGCTGGGAGAGCAGTAGAGGTGGTAGATACTTTGACTTGTTACCACCACCACCCCAGGTGATCCACTTCAGGCTCAGGGACCTAGAGGATAGGGGTAGGGACAACTGCAGTAGTAAAATCTTACAACCCAGAGGCTCTGGGAATTATTTGAGGTATTATCTCTATCTTTTCTACCCTATCTTCAGCACTGAAAGATACAGGTTCTAGTCATTCACTTCTTTCCACATATCTTTTTTAAAAGTTATAGATTTCAGTTGAGTCCTTAGATCGACCCTTTCACTTGGAGACTTCTATTAGAGATGACTCAGTAATCATACACTTGTGCCAAAGCATAACATAACTCTTTTAGGTGAGAGTTTCTGTTCGGATCTCTTTGTATCAATGATAATTCCTTATGAAGTCATCTTATGTATGTACTAGTTATCCACAATTCATGCCCATATTGGCTATTTCAGATGTAGGACACGGTGTGTCCATAGGGATGAAACTAGGTTCTCCTTTTTTGGTGAAAAGGAAACTAAGGAAGCATGGGATGGAATCATGCATTGGATAGTATAGCCGATTACTCATCAGTTGGATATCCTAACCATTGGTGTAGTGGATGTTATGAGTTTTCAGTTTCCTGCATTGGTGGCAGAGTGTGAGTATGTCTTCCCAGAGGATGTTCTGGGTTTACCTACCTGACGTGAGATATACTTCTACATTGATCTATACCCCAGGATAGAACTGATGTATACTCCAACATATCGGATTAATTCCATAGAGCTATATGATATGAGGGTGTAGTTGGAGGACATGTAGAGGAAGGGATTTGTTAGACCCAATTCCTCACCCTGGGTAGCCCCATTTTTGTTCACAAAGAATGCAGATGGGTGCTTGAGGTTATGTGTGGACTAACAATGCTTGAACCAGGTGACTATGAAGAACAAGTATCCACTAGCAAGGATCTATGACCTCTTTGATCATTTGAGTGGGTATCGATGGTTATTGAAGGTTTAATTTATTTTAGTCTATCAGTAGTAGTTAATACGGGAGAAGGATATACTAAAAACGGCATTTAGATTTCATTATGGTCACTATGAGTACTTGTTGATTCCCTTTGGTGTGATAAATTCCCCAATAGTGTTCATGGTACTCATGGACCATATCTTTCAACCTTTCTTAGATCATTTCATGGTAGTCTTCATTGACAATATCCTTGTGTACTCAGTGTCTGAGGAAGAGAATGTGAGACGCTTGAGGATAGTTTTGGACGCAATCCAAGTTCCCCAACTTTACAGAAATCTCTCAAAGTGATAGTTCTAGATTTAGGAGGTCCACTTTCTAAGACACGTTATCTTAGCAGATGGATTGGCAGTGGGTCCGGTCAAGGTTGAGGCAGTGCTAGCTTGGGATTCACCCAAGAGCATGATGTAGGTGTGGAGCTTCCTTGGGTTTGAAGGCTATTACTGAAGATTCTTATTTGATTTCTCTAGGATATCAGCACACATGACAGCATTGGCCTAAAATAGGAAGCCTTTCATGTGGACATAAAGGTGTCAGTGGTATTTTTAGTAGTTGAGGAAGAAATTTACAAACGCTCCCATCTTGAGATTATTGGAGGAGAGTGTCAAGTACGTAGTGTTCTTCAATGCATCAGGAACTGGGATTGTTTGTGTTCTAATGCATAGGCAGGTAATGATTTACTATGGTTCACATCATTTGAGACCACATGAGAATAATTATGCAACCCATGATCTTGAGTTAGCAGCAGTAGTCTTTACACTAAATATGGTGCGGAACTACCTGATGGGTGAGTGGTTCATCGTCTATTCTAATCAAAAGATTCTCAAGTATATATTCTCTCAAAATTTTCTTAGCGTGAGACAAAGGTGATGGATAGAGTTCCTCTAGTATTATGACTTCGAGATTGTCTATACTCTTAGGAAGGGGAATGTGGTAGTATATTATCTCAGTAGGAGATCTTATTCACACTTTCTGAATGAGGCATCAGAGTAGTTGGACTCATTACAGTTATTATTTTTGGATGGAGATGGATAATATTACCTCCATTTTATGGTTATTAACCCTCTTATTTTACAATGATTCAGGGATCCATAATTTGGGGATTTCGATTAAAAGACCCTACATACTCAGATATCCATTGGATATGCTCCTGATGGATTTTCTAAAGGTGGGGAGCATGTCGTTCTTTTTAAAGGATACATGATGGTACCAGTGATGTTGTGGGATTAGGTTCTGATATAGTTTCATACATCTCCTTTGGAGGTGCATCCAAGTGTGGAAAATATGTACCATTACCTTAGATGATAGTTTTTGTGGATAGTAATAAAGAAATGAGTTGAAGATTTTGTCTCTTGATTCCTTAATTGTTAGCAAGTGAAGGCTGAGAACCAAGTTCCAATGGATTTAGCACAATCCCTTGAGGTGACAGAATATAAGTGGGATGGTAAATCCATATAATTCATGATGGTTTTACTATGTACATCTAAGGGACCTGATTCCATCTGGGTGATTATAGATTGACTTACCAAGTCAAACCAGTTCTTAGATGTTTAGGAGCAGAGTTTAGTAGAGATATTGGGATGCCTATACATGTAAGAAATAGTCCAACTCCTTGGATTTCCATCAACAATCATTTCTGACCATGATTCCTGCTTCACATATCAATTATGTAAGGGATTTCATGAGAAGTATGGGACTCAGTTACGCTTGATCGTAGAATTTCACCCCTAAACTAATAGCAAAACTGAGCAAACCATTCAAGTTTTGGAGGACGTGTTGTGGGCATGCATGTTAGACTTTGGTTATAGTTTGTAGGATACCCTACCACTGGTGAAGTTTGTGTATAATAACAACTATCATTCCACCATTGGTATAGCACCATTTTAGGATTTATACAAGCAACCCTGCAAGTCACCACTTTGCTGGACTGACCCAAGAGAGTTGGTACTCATGGGCCCAAAGTTTTTGAAAGAAACTATCAAGGAGTATATCATCTAAGAGTTGATGAAGACTACACAAATCCATCAAAAAGTCTTATGATGATAGGTGATGAGGGCCTTTTGAGTTTGAATAAGGAGACCATGTATTCCTATGGGTTTCACCTCAACATAGATTACAAAGGTTTGGTTAGGGCAACAAGTTATCTCTGAGATTCATTGGCCCTTTCCATATACTGTGTAGATTTGGAGAGGTGGTGTACCACATAGCTCTACCACCACAATTAGACTGGGTGCACAACATCTTCTACATGTCGCAGCTGAGGAGGTATGTGCATGACCCATCACATGTTATTGACTATGGTGAGATAGACATCGAGGATGGATCTACCTTTTCTGAGTACCCAATAGATATTGAGAATCAGTAAGAGAGGATCCTTCATGGATAATCGATACCTTTAGTGCATGTCTGGTGGAAGAACAAGAATCTTCAGGAGATCACATGGGAGTGGGAGGCTCTGATTCATGATCTGCACCAACATATCTGTGTGTATCTCTTATTTTGGCTTTTTGGGACGTAAATCCCCAATGTGGGGAGAATTTAGTGACTCATATTTTCCATATATTATTTTTTTATATTTTATGGATTATTTTCGAGACCAAGCACTGAAACAACATATTATTCTGAGGCCCATTGTTCCCAAAATAAATATTTGAAATTTATTAAATATATTAAATATCACATGAAATCATTTTTCATAAAAAAGTGTAATAAATTCTAAACAGGGTCCCAAATCATAAATATGAGGGAACTTTTGAGTTTGGAACACATGTTTTACCCTAGGAACGACATAACCTTTGTCAATATGGGTCATTTGAGGAAAATTCATCACGGGCATGGAAATGAATAAAATGATTAAATAAATTATTTTATTTTTATTTCATTGATGCATAGAATGATGAGTCTTTAATTATACTATTATGATTAAATTCCAGGGTTATCTGCGAAACCCTGGAGTTGTTGGAAACGACAGTTGAATCATATATCGATGATCGACATACAACGGAATCGAAGGATATCTCCAAAGACAACAACATCGCTTTTTTATTTATTAGCTATCGATCCAAATTGAGGTAGTATGTTTTTTTGATTGGATTTATTTTCTTGTTATTAATTTCTATAATGAACTGGAATCAATCGACCAATGGATTGATTCATGTATCATGTGTATTGAGGGGTGGTATTTTTATAGGGATTTTATCAGGAGAATTTCTTTTTGATTTTTTGATTATTTTCTATCATTATAATGGTGACCAATCTAGTTTAACATAAAAATTGGATGAGGTTCATTCCTTGTGTTTTTGGTTGTGTATTTCTCCCTTTTTTCTTCGTTCATCATGGGTGTTCTTTGTTTGACCCATGGTTTGATGTATACTTGAAATTTGAACATTGTGCACCTGATTCTTGGTACAACGGTTCAAAATTGGAGATCCAGGCTTAGAAAAATTTGAAGGAGGTGCGATGATGGAATTTTCAGTGAATAAGTTGGATTTGGATTCTCGATTCGGGTTTTCTTCAGTGCATGACCATGGATGATGAATGTGGGTATTTTCTAGGAAAATTGAATGGCCAAAATCCAATGATTGATGGAAGAAAGGCTCAACTGGGGTAGATCCATTATTCCCAACAAGTTTTAGGCCATATTATGATGTGATGGTGGTGTGACTGTTCTCACGAGGAATAACCAAGGTTTCTGTGAAAACCTGATCAACATGACATGTAATTCATATCTACATGCCATATGGGCCCCTTTTAGTGGTGGTTAGGGTTTCAGAGAAATTTAAGTATAACATGATGTTTGACCCTATCACATACCATGTGGTATCTCCCTAGTGGCTCGGTGTGTACCTAAGAGGGTACATGAATACGAGATTAAGTACCCAGGCATGGGCACGTTGTGTACTCCCACACAGAGATGGTTTGTCCTGGTGTACATGGGCTGAGTACATGGACAACCAACATGCCATGTACTCTCACATGGACATGTCTTAGCCCAGTGTACATGGGAATACCCATGTACTTGTACACCGACAGAGTACATAGACATTCAAAACACCATTTACTGTTACATGGACACAAACATGGGACATGGGTCGTTTACACAAGCAAGACCTGGGGTCGAAGGACACGGCGTGTGACCCTAATACATGTCATTTACTCCTTAGAAAATGGCTTGGAGTTCTTGTCCTCTGTATCTTATAAAAGTTTTGTTAGGGTTTGTTCCCCATATCCATTCCTTTAGGGTTAGTATAGAATCGCCTCCTACATATAGAAAAACAATCCCTTCAGCAAGACTTCTTAGATAAATTTGTTGAAATCCTTCTATGATGCATAGAGTAAGATCCTTTATTCATATTCATGATCTAGGTAGATTTATTGGTATCATCATTACCAAAAATACATGGGCACTAATCTTCTACTTATAGGTTTAATCCATATTGAGTTGTTGGTATACCCCATGGCCTTGGATGTGATCCTCATTTGTGTATCATGTCTCTTTAAAATATTATTATATACTTATAATGGAGAGACTTGATGAAAATTACCACTTAAATGGATTTCATCAATGTTATAAAACTTTGGAGTGTGTTCTCCAAGATTAGTTCTATGTGGAACCTTCAAGTTATAATCCTAGGTTGGCTAGTATAGTTGTGATTTACCTATGAGGCTATGTGAATCTGGATATTCTTTTTATATGTGTTATAGACATATACCTATGTAGATCTAACTATATTGTTTTGTTTTATGATTTGTGGTTTTGGGGTGCCCTACTATGTATTATTATACTCACCCCTTTATGTGATTTACCTACATGTGTTGTGTCTTGTTCAGATGATTGACCTTTTGATAGAGTCCTAGATGAACTAGGTCCAGATAGTGCTTAGTGAGACTGAACAGACTGAGGTGTGTTCCTATGGTATCTTGATAGCAGTACCAATTTTAATTTTATGTTGGACTTTTTTTCGAACTCTTTGTAGTGAGATTTTATTTAGACCTGTTTACTTTCCTTTACTTCCTATCGTACTCTAGTTGTTGGATTTATATGTATGCATTCATGGTTGTTCATTTGTTTTTTTATTTTAGCATTATATGGGCTTGGATATGTGTGTTTGTGTACTGGTACTTAGGGTAATGCCTCTCATGTTATTGATATGCCTACTCTGTGCTAATATCTAGCCCCAAGCCTATTGGAGGTAGGCTTGGGGAGTCACAGAATGAGCCCCACTGGGACGGGTCATGACATTTATGATCAAGTATTTCATACTCTAATCAATTCCTCTATAGTGGGTTATTCCTAATAATATTTAGAGGAAGAATAATAAGTAGAGTCACTCACTTGATTGAATGAATCAATTAGGCATAAATTTTCCACATCCTTTTTTTAAATATATACTTCATCAAAACTTGAATCCTTAGTGCAACTCCATCTATCTACCATTGATTTATTTTCTTTCTTGTATTACCTCCTCTTATTTTTTTCCTTCTTTAATCTTGGGAAATCAAGATTGATGTGATCCTTTTTTCTGCACTCTTAATAGATTATATCTTAAGCAACATTAGAAATAAATTTATTGTATTTATTCTCCTTGAAATCATCTTTAGGATAGTCTTTTTGAGATCTTATTGAATAACCTTTCTTTATTCTATATCTTCCTTTTGTGACATATGAAATATCATTCTTTTCAATTCTTTATAACTCAGAATTAGTAGAGTAAGTATAAACATTTGACTTAAAATAAATTCCCTACTTCTTTGTATTATATTCTTTATCAATATTTTTAAGATCTAAATCATATTGTGATAATGGTCCAAAAATATCATCAAGTGTAAATTCCTTGGAGTTTTTACTATAATCTATTACAACCTTTCTAGGTATCTAATAACTATTTCAATATGAACAGGGTTTTCCATAGTTTCTACTAAAGAACTCATACCATTTATAATACTAATAAATATATGTAATATTTTATTAACAGTTTCTTTTTCACTTATTTTAAATTATTGATATTCAGAATGTTGTATTATTAACTTAGTTTTAATAAGATTATTAGATCCAAGATATATAACTTATAGGATTTTCCAAATTCCATTTTCAATTTTACATGAATATACAAGACTATACACATTTTTATTTATTACACAATATAAAAATATTCATCACCATGTAATTCAACTCATACTTACTACATCATTTCATAATAATGATTCGGGTTCACCTTCAATCTATTTGTATGGTATTTCCATGATAGTCCAATGATCAATGCTAAGTTGTTTTAAGAATGTTTTCATCCAATATTACCAGTATCTGTAGTCATTACCATCAAAATGAGGTGGTCTTTGATGTATTCATATATCATTCAAACTTGTTACTACTATATTAAATAGATCTTTTCCCTTTGATGATTAAGTTAGAAAATTTTTAGTAAAAATAAAAATCTAATATCAAGCTTTGGGTAAATCTTTGATACCAATTATTATTCTCATTGTGAAGATATAAGAATTTACAAAAGGGGGTGAATTTTCCTATTTAAATAAATTTAAAGATTATGTCAAAGTATTATTGTTAATAAATAATAAATAAAATAAATAGGCACAATATATTTTTCTAGTAGTATAGATCAAATTAATCACACTCTACTCTTCACTCCTCTCAAACATAGAGAGAGATAACACCCACTAATTATGGAATCTTACACTGGATTTTAAAAACCTAGAGTCACAACCCAATTACAAAGATTTTTTCTCATGGAAGCTTAAACTCAAGACTAACCTACCTTTTTATACCTGGAGGAACAACCCTAATAGTCCTTCCCTTTTCACCTAGAGACACAACATGGACTATAGTGAACCTATACTTTTACACATATTATCACATGATTTAAAGCATAATTAACAATCAAATACAAACCAATGATCGTAAATTCTAGTGTCTTTAGAAGATTAGGGACATAATTAGAAAGCATGAAACCAAAATAAAAAAATATTGTTTTTAATATCCATAATGATCTTATAACTTACTTTTATCTCTTACATTTTCATAGGATAACCTAGGGAATACATGAACAAATGGATGAGATAAAAATCTTAGTAATGGAATAAACATAGTAATAAAGCATAGTGCATGTATTGGAAAGAATAACAAGATGAAATAAAAAGGAATGAAACGTGAATAAACATATGGAATAATATAATATATAACATAGGATCATGTGATCAGGGAAATATAGGAATGTGTAAGAAAAAAATAACATGACATAAAAATGAGTTGAGGATAACTTACAAGACTATATCACATGGTGGAAAAAGTCCCATAATAGATTAGGTTTACTCCTTAATCCCATACATTATGTATCATGAGACTAAACATTACCCAATGCATTAGAGTGCTATACAGGTGCACCCATAACAACATTTTCATGCATATGTGTACCACATAAATAATACACATAAGGGTTACCCATGGAAAGAAATGGGTATCGTAATTATGTCATAAGGAATAACCAAATGGAATATCATAATGTTGTCCATGAAATAAGGTATTTAAATCATAATTGAAAGTTAATAAGGGTAAATAGTTATATATCATGATAAATTATATCAAACTAAATTGAAAACATGTTAAAATAGTGTTTAAGAAACTATAGAAATAATCCACTTTAGTGAGGTTTAAGAGAAAATATTAAAGAGTCTTTAAAGATGACAAAGGCTTGATTGTTTGTATGAAACTAGAAATTAACTAAGATAGTTTTTCATGATTAAATGAGTGTTTTTATTAAAATAATGGTGGATTACAATATATTACATAGTTTACTTGAAAATGGTTAAGAAATTAGGAAGTTCCCTTTAATCAGGCTTGCCTATCGGGAGGAATTGAGAAGGGGACCTTTTTAAACATGTATTTACCCCTAAAATAAGGATAAATTGATCTAGATAAATAATTTTAGAACATATAAACATAATTTATAAGTATTATATAATAATAATGAAGAAATAAGTTGGTGTAAATAGAGAGAAAGCATAACCTGAAGGAAAAAATGCATGTTTGGAGAGATCCCTTACATTATATATGAATGTGTTCTGCACTTTCACTTAATATCCTAGATAATAAAATTATATTAATTAATAATTTAATTCATAAACTATTAAACATATATTTTATTTATTATAATTTTTTTAAATTCATTTATAGCAATTTTGATGAGTTATAATGTTTAATTGTTTTGTTATGGGAGTGTTCATTTCATGGTTTTATGGTCGGTTCCCTTGAGTATAATTATGGGAGTTCTTTTTAAATGGAAGAAAAACTCTAGAAGTGGAATGGAATGGTATCAATATACTTATATAATTTTAAATGGTCCCTATATATCGTTTTTTAGATATGAGGATGATTCACTTGATGAAATGTTAATGATAAACATTTAGTTTACTTTGGAAGTTTTTTTGATCATCACAAACTAGTTTTGTTTTATTATTTAATATATATATATATATATATATATTACTAATATAATATGAAACAAGTTATAATATAATTTTTTTTAAAAAAATAACCATTATAATGGTTTTTATGACTAGCCTTGAAGGCAGTAATGGAAAACGAAAAAGCATCGTCCACAAAGGCGGTGAATCGACATATCACGGACGATATTATTATTTTTTAATATAAAAGAATAATATAAGAGATTTGATGATGGATAATACATAAAAAAATAAAATTATAGTATATATATGATACTGTAGTTATCATGTTGTTTTGGATAGAGGAGGTGAGGGTAGGATAAGAAAAGAAAAGAAATTAAAAGAGAAAGAAGGAGGATTTTACCTCTTGAATATCGTCTCCTTGTGAACCTCTATAAGGAAATTGGAAATTGTATTTTGGTGAGACTAAAAAGATCAAGAAGTGTTGAATATGTTTGAGAGAGTAATTATCTAGAATATTATCAGGCTCCAAATCTCAGACGGTGTGAAGAGAAAGGTTGTGAGGGTAGTATTAAGGGGGGAGAGGGGTGTTTTTTATTATTTTATTAATTTTTTATTATTTTGGCTCAAGACTATTAATATTGATGATTACCATGACTAAATATAGTAACTATAGAATATGAGTTTGAGATAATGGTCACTTACATCATCCATTACTCAACCATAACTCATAAATTCATGTATTAGCCTATAATGTTAAACAACGTAAATTATTGTATTTCACTATTCACCAAAAAATCAACTATTTAAAAAAAAATAACCCTAACCATTTTTTAATGTGTAGATTTAAAAAATGGACTCTGTTTTATGAAAATAATTTTCTAAATATGAGAAATTTCATTTTTAATTAAAATCATCATTTATTCAAAAAATACTGATTTTAATATTATAACTGATTTTATGACACTTTGAAAAATTAATTAAGGCCTCATAAAATTATCTTATAGTTATAATAAAATAAAATATTAAGATATGAATCTATTTTATGAAAATAAATGTTCTTTTAAATCATTATATTAACTATAAAATTATAAATAAACATTTGTGTTTTCAAAAAAAATACCAACACTTAATTTTTCATTTTTCAAACATTTATTTACTTATTCCATGATATAAATATATCATATTTTTATTTATAAGATGAATAAATTTTATTTATAATTTTCTAGATAAGGTTACTATTCTAACATCTATATTACTATTCCTAATGGTCACATTACTTTTCCAATGGTCGGGTTACTATTCCAATGGATAGGTTCCTTAATTACTATAAATACCTCGTATTTTATTCATTCTTCATTCACTTATATTTTCTATAAAGGTTATATATAATTTCATATTTTAAATTAATATTTTATTATTAATATTATGTTTTATTTCTACAGATTTTTTATTGAGCGCAGTCATTCTAGTGGATCGAACATGTCCAAATTTTCTTATTCTTATTATCTTATTTTCTATTCATTCTCCCACTGTAATATTTGGAATTTTTATTAGTTTTTTTTATAAATAATGTATCATTATTCATTTATAATGTTTTTATTGGTTTTTCCATGTGATGTATGTGATTTATACTATATGACATAATTATAAGAAGGGAAATTCCATTGATAAAATTCTGGGTCATTACATTCTTCCTCCCTTATGAAATTTTGCCCTCAAAATTTCATTTTATATACTATGGTGAAAAAAGGTGAGGATATTTCTCCTTCATTGATTACTATGGTTCCCATGTCACCTATTTGTATTTATGGTTCCTCTATAGTACTTTTACCAGGTGAGTAGTCTTGTTGTATAGAACTTCTTCACCAGTTTCTCTTTATAAGAGAGACCATTTTCTAGCTATACCAACTATAATTTTAGTACTTGTGAGGGATATGGTTTGTGATTACTCAATAGGGTTACATGGAATACATCATGTACTTGAGACATGGTTGGTGTAAGTGCTAGTCGATGGGTTATAACTCTAACATGATCAGGAATCTCAAAGGGGTTGATGTACCTAGGAATTAACTTTCCTTTATTCCCAAATATCATGACTCTCTTCCATGAAGATATGCATAGGAATAACATGTCTCCAACTTCAAACTATAATTCCCTTCGATGATTATCTACATATCCCTTATGTCAACTTTTCGGCTACCTTGATGTGTTACTGAATGGTTTTCACATTTTCTAACATTTCTTCTACCATTTTAGGTCCTAGTAGCTTGTGTTCACCTAAATCATCCCAACATGTAGGTGTTATACATATTTTCCCATAAATATTTTCATATGGATCCATTTGGATGATCGAGTGGAAACTATTGTTTTAAGAGAACTCAACCAGAGGTAGATGTTCGTCCTATCCCCCTTTTAAGTCTATAGAACATGATCTAAACATGTATTCCAGTATCTAAATGGTCTACTTAGACTAGACATTAGTTTGAGGATGATAATTCGTACTGGAGTGTATATCAATGTTAGATCATGTTAAATAATTTTCCAAAACTGGAGGTAAATCTTGAATCTAAATTGGATACAATCAATAATGGTACTCTATACAGCCACACCACTTCTCTAATTTATATTCGTGCAAGAAGATCAATTGATAAGTCCTCTCAAATTTCAATAAAGTGAGATGTATTTATAATACAACCCACAATAACCCATATAGAATTATTTTCTTTGGATGTATTTAAAAGTCTAGTGACAATGTCCGTGGTGATGTTTTTTCATTTCCATGTTGGTATGGGTAATGGTTGCATCATCCCCTTGGAATTTTTTCTTTCAACCTCCACTGACTGACATACCAAGAACTTTGATGTATATTCAGCAATTCACTTCTTCATACTTTCCCACCAATAGTTCTCTCAAATATCTTGATACATATTTTTTCTCCTTGTGTGGATATAGAAGTTTAAAATATGTTCATCATTTAGAATCTCTTTCTTTATCTTTGGATTGGATGGTACAAATAGTCATGACCCCAAATCTTACGACTCCTTCCTCATCAGTTTCAAACTTTGAGGATTTCCCCTTTTTTATAGCTTCCTCATTTTTCTAAATTTCCACATCGTTTATTTTAGCACCCTTTATTTTCTCCATAAGGTATGGTTGGTCAATCATTTGAGAAATTATTGGTGATGATCCTTCATTAATAATTATCATGTACATTCTTTTCAAGTCTAATAATATTGGATTCTTCTCAATTCTTACCATTGATAAATTTATGAGATCCTTTCTACTTAGAGCATCTTCCACTTTATTTGTTTTACTAGGATGGTATTAGATTGATAAGTCATAATAATTAATGATCTTTAACCATATTTGTTGGTGCATATTAAGATCCTTATATGTGAATATATATTTGAGGATCTTATGATTAGTATATAGCTCACACTTCTCCCCATAGAGATAATACTATAAAATTTTCAATGCAAATATCACAGCTTCTAACTACAGATCATGCATGGGATAGTTTTACTCATAAAAATTCATCTTCCTTATGGAATAGGATATCACTTTATCATTTTTAATTTTTACAAAATATAATCTCTTATTTTAAGCACCATTGTATACCACAAGGAGTTCCCCACTTTTTGTTAGTGTAAGTATCGGTGTAGTGATAAACCTCTTTTTAAAATCTTTGAAGAAGTCTTCAAATCCACTAGTCTAGATAAACTTTACTCCCATCTAAGTTAGCTTGGTTAGTGGGTTTGAAAATCATGAAAATTTCCTCACAAATCATCAGTAATACCTAGTTAGACCAAGTAAATTATGGATCTTCGTTACAAATATTGGTCTGGGATACTCTTTGGTTGCCTCTATTTTAGAAGGGTTCACTGATATCCTTTTTATGGTGATAATATTCCCTAATAATGATACTTCTTCCATCCAAATCTCATATTTACTGTACTTTGTGTATATTTTATCCCACCACAATGTCTTTATCACAATATTCAAATACTCCTAATGTTCCTCCTTGATCTTGGAGTATATCAGAATATCATCAATAAAGACTATCATAAATTTATTGAGGTAATATCTAAAGACTCTATTCATTATGTCCATGAATATTGTTGGAGGATTAGTGAGTTAAAATGGCATCACTATGAACTCATAGTGTCCATACCTTATTCAAAAGGCAGTCTTGGGAATATATTCCTTCCTCACCTTTAATTGGTGATATCCCAACCAAATTTCCACCTTAGAGAAATACTTGGCCCCACATAGTTGATCGAATAATTAATTTATCCGTGGAAGGGAGTACGTGTTATTTATCATGATTTTATTAAGTTCGTGATAATCAATGTCGAGGCACATTGATCCATCCATCTTTTTGACTAACAGAACTAGCGTACCACATGATTAAGTACTCGAGTGTATGAAACCCTTGTCCAAATTCTCTTGTAACTTATTATTTAGTTCTTCTAACTCAATGGTGATCATTCTGTAAGGAGTATTTGATATAGACAGAGATCCAAATATAGGATCAATTGAGAAATCAACCTCTTAGTCATAAAGAAGACCATAAAATTCATCAAGGAACACATCAGTGTAGTCCCTCATAATGGGAATGTCTTCGATCATGATCCTATGATTTTTCTCAATTGTTTAAACTAGATATTCTTGATCATAGGAAAATAATATCAACAATTTATACAATGATTCTTAAGGAGATTCATCATCCTTCTTGCACTTGTATAGAATTGAAGGATGCCTTGGGATGTGAAGAGTGATCTCCCTTTCTCAACAATTGGTGTTGTATTTATATAAATATAGCCAATTCATGCCCAATACAGAATAAAACTCCACTAAAGGAAGTAATATGATATTTTTTGGGAGATTCAATCCATAAACATCGACCAAGGAGGAGTTATATACTTTGGATGCAATAATTACCCCATTTTCTGTTCTTATAGATAACTCAACCTCCATATTTTGACGTGATTTGTGAATAGTTATACTAAACTTGCAAGATATGAAGGAATTCATAGTACTAGAATCAAATAGTACATTTTATATTATTGAATGAATAACTATCATACATGTCACCACATCATTTTTGGGCTCCACCTTAGTAGTAGTGGTGGAATATTCACTTCATTTCTACCTTGGAGGTTGTTGTTATTTATTTCCTATGAAAACCCTTGGATTAGAGAATTAGATCACATAATTTTTGTGTTATTTGTAGTTAAAGAAATTCACAATAGGGATAGTGTTAATTTTAACCTTCACTTCCTAATTAGTGGGTTTCTTCATTTCACTTCAGTATTGATTAGTTTGGTTCCTATCTTTTCCACACTTGAAGCACCTTCTGGTTCCCCTTAGGCAGTTCCCAGGATTCTTCTTCCCACACTTTTAACATGTGGGGTGATAGATTTTATTTCATCCATGGGATTTATCTATTGATCCTCCCATATTAAACTCGTCTTTCCACTTTTTATCTCTGAACCCATGAGACCATTAAGAGTCTTCTTATCTATATCAACTGTAAGGGCACAATAGAAAATATCATCATAACTGTTAAAGTCTTGAATTTACAAGGCTTCTCATAGACTCATATTTAATCCACTGAATAAGTGATCCACCTTACTTTCGGTGTTCGTGGAAAATATGTAGGTGTATCGTGAAAGCCTTTTGAATTTTTCCTTTTATGACCTGATAGAATCATCTTCCTTTCTCTTTAGTCCGAGGAACTCTCTTTCCATCTTAAGGTGGAGAGTTCAGGGAAAATGTTTATTAGAAAATATTTTCTTTAATTTTTCCCATTCCATGGAATCAATTTCCTCCATATACTTTGTTCTCATGATCTTTTTCCATCACTGATCAACTTCCCCATCAAAATGATAGACCACCAGCACAAATTTATCTTCTTCTGAGCACTAGAAGACAGATAATATCTTCTCAGTGGAGTTAATCCATTATTCCATGATGAGGGGATCATAATATCCAATAAATATAAGAGGCCTTTGTCACATAAAATATTCGATCACAACTTTTTCTTTCTTAGGATAAGTATTTTGTTACACACTATTCAAGGTATTATTCATAACTTAATCCAGTTGATCAAGTACTATCATGAAGCTTTGAGCTCTCATTCACATCAGATTTGAAATTTCATAGGGCAGTCATCACATTTCCTATCAAATTGATTGTTGGAATAGGTTCTTCTATTTCCCTCCATTAAATAAGTAAATTTCCAAAGGATCGAATAAAAACTAATAAGGTGGGGTTGAATTAGTTGTTCACTTTTTATAAGTTTCAATAATTTTTAAAACTTAACCCCTAAAACCTATTAAGATTTATTTCCTTATCATATTTTTTTAAATAATCATGCATGAAAAAAGTAGGAAAGAAAGTAAATCACATAATATTTACAAGGTTTTTCCTCGGTGTGAAAACATACATCCTTACCATAGCCACTCCCATGGGTCTATGGAAATTAACTATTATGAAGAAGTGAATACAACTTGTGTCAACTACTATTATACACCTTCTATATCCTGATAGGAAAGATTATACTGACTCCCATAAGTTTACAATGTTTTCTTATAAAATAATTGAGCAAAAAAAAAGAATAAATACTTTTTTGAAACTACTCCACAATTGCTCAGTCTGATTTGGCTGGATCTGATTCGCTTAATCCAATGAGGTTGGATCTGATTCTATCTCAATTCAATAAGGCTGGATCGGATGAACTCAGTATGATGAATTCATTCTCAATCTGTATTACTCAAACTCTTCTCAAATGATCAATATGATATTTCTTATTCATATCAACTCAATATGATTTTCCTCAATATTATCTTTCTCAATCCAGATAATAGGCATTCATATGTTTGATCCTCCTCATAAGATCTTTATCCAAAAATAACTTTCACTTTATATATTTAGTGCTCCACCTTTTCTGCTTATATAAAAGTTCAAACTGAATAAATGATTTGAGAAACTATTTATAGATAAATTAGAAAATCAAAAGTTGGAAACTTGAAATTTTTTCCCACTTCCTCAAATTTCAAAACTAGGAAAAACACTCACATTTAAACTTCAACTTTGACTTCTTAAATCCTCCTCATATTTCTCCAAGATTTATGAAGAAATGAATATCAAGTTTTTTCATCTTTAACTCTTCATAAAACTTTTGTAATATTCTTTTTGATTCTTCTTCATAATCATCTCATTATGAATTTGTTTCCTTCTCAACTCATTAAGAATTTTTTTTCTTTTCATCTCATTATGATATGTTTCCTTCTCATATCATTACATATTTATTTTCTTCTCAGCTTGTTATGAATTATTTTTCTTTATCAGATCATTAAAATTTCTATTTTTTCTCATCTCATCATGATTTATATTTCATTATTATCTCATTATAATTTTTTTCTTTCTCAACTCATTATGATTTCTATTTCTTTCTCATATCATTACGATTTTTGTTTCTTTCTCAACTCATTATGATTTTTTTTTCATTCTCAACTCATTATGATTTTTGTTTCCTTATTAGCTCATTATTATGGAATCCCCATTATGATGGAAATTTTATTATGATGATTTTTACATAATGATGTAAAGTATTCAAAAATTAATACACTTAGAAACTTTTAACTTCATAAAACTTTATCAAATTCACACATTCTTGCTTCTAAAAACTTCTAGCTCTAGTACTTATGGATATTATGGAGACTTTTTATTGACTTATGGAATCGATGAAATCTTTATGATTCCTATATTTATTCAAATGATCTTATCATGATAGTTTTCATGATTTTTTAGAACTTCATGATCAAAAAATAATCATCTTATTTTGATTAGAAAGTTTGAGAACTTTCTAACTCTTAAATTCACTTTCTTCAAAAAACCTTTTTAGCATCATTACAACTTCTTCACTTAGAAACATTTGTATTTCTAACTCAATAAATTTTTTCTTTATCTGATTATGGTAAAGAAAAACTTCCAGTAAACAATAATTTCTGCCTCAATTCTTTTGGATCCGATAGTATGAATATAATTTTGATGGATCTGATACTATGAGTTTGGTGCTTCTCATTCCAAAAATGTTATTCTGGAAACCTATGTCCATAAAACAACTTTCATAAAGACAAAAACATTTCTCCCCCTTTATGTTTGGGTTTGAACATTTATCAAATTTAAACTTTCTTACAAAACTCATTACGATGGACTGGGTCTGATTCCTAAAAAACAAAATCATTATTATACAAAAAAGTTTAATTATCAACAAATACAAAAAAATTATCAATAAGGTTCTTCAATATCCACCTTTGTATTTTTTGATCACCCTTGTTAACAACTTTTTCAAATCTTAGAAATTTTTCAAAAATCAACTTTTGTCAACAACTCAAGTTTTTGAATTTTATCAAAATATAGACTTTCTCAAAAGATAGTGTCCTCACACCACACTGCTGGTAGAGTAATGTTTTTAAAGTAATTACATCCATTGACGGAAAGAAAAAATTTCGACCATGTAAAGATAAACTCTCCCTCACTTTTTTTTTCTCCCCTATTTTATGATAACTGAAACTTTATATTCATTCATGAAAGATAAGTAAAAACTTATTACAAAGTAAAAAGTTTTTACTTTATCTCACCCTTTGTCAAAATAATCCAAAGAATGGTGGGGGTTCTTCCTTATGAGTTTTAGGAAGACATGGGAGGAGGATGAACATGAAGTTGCAGCCTCAATTCCACAAACCTTTCTTTTGGCATTGCTTTTTTAAAGATATCAGCAATATAATACTCCGTTTAAATGTATTCTAGTAAAAAATATCCAGCATAAACTTTCTATTTTATAAATTGAAACTTTATATCAATGTTTTTTGATCTTGAATGTTGTACAGTATTCATAGAAATATTATTACACTCTAATTATCACAAACTATCTTTAATGGTTTAGAAACTTTGACTTTAAAATCTTCCAACTGAACTTTCATCCACAACATTTGAGTACAAGCTTAGGTGGCTGCAACATATTTGGATTCATTTGTGATCAAATTTACTGAACATTGTTTCTTACTATTCTAACTTACATAACATTCACCCAAGAAAAATTTTCCTCCTGAGATTGATTTTCTTTTATTATAATTGTCATCCCAATCGGTATTAGTATAACCAAGAAACTTCGTCTCACAATTTCTTTTGTATAACAACCCATGTGAATTTGTTCCTTTGACATATCTTAGAATTATTTTTGCTACCAACATATGTTATTTTTTTGGATTACTTTGATACCTAGCACAAAAATTCACAATCTAAACAATATCATGTCTTAAGGTTATAAGGTAAAGTAGACTTCCTATCAACTTCTGAAAATCTTTCTGATTCACACTTATTCTGAATTCATCATTACTCAACTTTGTACTCACTAAAATAGGAGTAGAAAATTATTTGGATTATGCCATCCCAAACTTCTTTAATAATTCCCTATCATACTTTTCTTGAGATAGGAAAATATATTTTTCTTTTTTTTTTGAACTTGTAATCCAAGGAAGAAAGTCAATTCTCCCAACATTAACATTTCAAAATTCTTCTTCATTTCCTTATAAAATTATTTACAAACTTTTTTATCATCCCCATAAAAAACTATATCATACAAATAAATAATTATAATTAGAGTTACAAAGTCAACATCTTTCACATATAAGTTTCTATCAACTTTTCCTTTAAAAAGGTTCAAAATTCTCAAACAATTGTCGAGTTTAGAATACCATGCATGTGGAGTTTGTTTTATCTCATACAGATCTTTTCTCAATTTAAAAAATTTGTTCTCATTATCATAAAATAGAAACCCAAAAAAAAATTCAATGTAAACTTCTTCCTTGATCTCACCATTTAAGAAAGAAGACATTACATTCATTTGATAAACTTTGTAATTCCAATGACCAGGCACTGTAAGAAACATTCGAATAGTTTCTAGCCTTGCAACGGGGGAAAAGGTTTCATCAAAATCCACACCTTACACCTATTTATATACTTTACAAACAAGTCTTTATTTGTTTCTTGAAACTTCTCCATGCTCATTTAATTTTTTTCTATAACCCCACTTTGTTCTGATAACATTTTTATTTGTTCATCGTGGAACAAGTTCCCATGTTTTATTTTTCTCAATCTGATAAAACTCTTCATTCATATTATCCACCCATTATTTGTGTTCAATAGCCTCTGAAACTAATTCTAGTTTGACTTTTGAGATAAGTGAAGTCTGATTTTCTAATCTCAACTTTCTTTTGGTATGAACCAGGGCCTTCTAATTCCCAATAATGTTTTCAGATTCAACATGTTTTTGTAGGGTAGGAAATTTCAAAGTTTTTTTCACATCTAAACTTTCCATATCATGTGATTCTTTTGAATCTTTATAAGGATGTTTTTACTTACTTTAATTATTGTTGGAAATCTCTAGTTTATCCTCCTTAGAATTCTCCATAACTCTTGTTAAGGAATTTTGGTTTTTAATAACTTTTACATCATATGAGATTAATAACTTTTTAAAACATTTGTTACAACATTTGTAACTTCTTCCATTTGGTGAATAACTGATAAAACACAATTTTATTGAATATTTTATTGATAATAAATGATATAATTTCCTCACATTATGTTAACTATGTTCATTTATGGAATATTTGGGATTAGATCATTCATTTGAAAATTTAATAAAAAATTCCAGTTTTACCCTTTAAAAATTCACTGTAGTATTTCAAACATAAATAATTTTATTTGAATTATTTGAACTTAATATTTTTTAAATGTGTTCCTGACATAATTTTATACAACTTTCATTTAGGACATTAGAGCTAAATCATGTATTTTGTTGGTTCAAATGGTCCATGAAGTCAAAGTTGGGCTGGACTCGCTAGATTGGACATGGGTTCTGTTTTTTTTAAAGGTTGGGCCCAAAGCCTCATTTTATTATTAAATCAAAGCAAATACCTCTTTTAAATGGGTAGAGGGAGACCCATTACATAGCCCGAAGGCCCAGTAGGCTTATAGCCCATTACATAGCCCGTAGACTCAAATTTTTGGCCTAAGGCCCATTTTGTGAATAGTAACCCGGCTGCTACAGTACCCGCCCCTGCTACAGTATCCCACCGCCACTACAGTACCCGCCGATCAACAGCACCACTACTGCTACAGTACTGCTACAGTACCCTGCGCCCCATGGGTTTTGAACCCCCATTTTTCATGTAGTATTACGGGGTGCTTACCACTAAGACAAACTTCTTCATACGTGCTTTGATTAAGCCCAAATTTTGAGAGGAGATCAAGGACTCATTTTCACACAAATAATCCTTATGTAAGGACATATTATGCACGCATTGTGGTGGTAAAATGGGTGGTTCAAGTTGGCATAAAATATTTGGTCGAGATTCCCCATTCACACTTGAAACCACTTTGAACCAAGCCACCCCACCACTCAATAAATTGGTATTTTTATCATTTGGTGGGGTTGGGATGTGCTTTAGGAAGTTGAGGGAAGAGGATAAGAGGTTCCACTCAAATTATCCAAGCAATTCAAAAAGGGTATCTCTTGAAGCATGGATCCCTTCGTCAAAGCCCACTTCTTCTTCCTCATGTTGTAATGTTTGTGTTTTCATAATAAACTTCTTTGTTCTTCTTTTATTTATTATCTTTTATTCTGTTTTGTTCAAAATTATTCTTTTCTTAACCTTTCTAATTGGTCTGTAATCAAGAGTATAAATGTGATTGGGTTCTACCCTTTCTAAACCTTTGCATGTGAAAAACGTTTCTACGATGACTACACCGCCCATGGAAGAGTAGTTCTTTTTAGTAATTGATCTACCTCTAAAATTCTTCATTCATTTATTTTGAATAAATGAGATACTATAATTAACTTAATATGATATATTAATTGAGTTTTTAATTTAAATTAAACTAATCAAGTAATTAAACAATTGAAACAAAAACACGCGAGGTCAGAAGTTGTGTAAATTGTGAGAGTGCGATCTTAATTGGTTATAAAAGAACACACGGGATAAATTGGTAGAGTTAGAATATAATCCCTAAACTAAATTAATACTAATTTCCAGAGTGTATATTTGCTCTAATTAACCATTGACCATAAGCTAACCTAAGAAAATCAATCAAAGAAGGGTGTTGTGATTGCATGTTCCGAAGCTAGCTAGACTAGGGTTTAAGTAATTTCATATTTGTGGTTAAGTTAACTCTCGTAGGGTTCGAGGGTTAAAAAATTAGAGGATTTTAATTAAGTGGATTTTAATTTAAATTATAATGAAAAATAATTGAGTGAATATGTAGAGTTAGATCGATTATTCCTTTTAAATATTTTCTAAAAAAATATCTTCTTGTTGTGTCATTTTAATCGAACTTCATTTCAAAACTGAAAACAAAACAAAAATACAATATTCTTATAGAAAACTTCTTCTAGATTTATAAACTATAAACAACCCCATCCTTTTAATTAATGTTCTTATTTAATTTTATTTTGCTTTCAAAATACTTTTAATATGTTGTTAAATTTACTTCCTCCTTTCAGAGATGACCTTGGTCAGCTACTCTGCTGCACCTAAGTAACCAACAATCACATATCATTTGAAAGCACCCATGACAGTGCCTTTCAAATTGGTGTCATTTCTAAGGAGGCAAGTAATTATTTCAACCATTTAGAGGTATTTATTTTATTTTACATTTTATTCTCTTCTTCTCTTCTTTCTTCCTTCTTTACCCAATCTGAATTTTTCTTCTTCTTTTATTTTCTTCTTCTTCTTCTTTCTAGACCATCAACTCAAACTTCTCATCTTTTATTTTATTATGGTCCACTTTTCTTCTTCTAATTTTTATTTTATTTATTACATGAACTAATCTCGAATATCTCTTAGATCTTGACCCTGAGATTGAACTCATCTTTGGGGCTCAAATCAGACATTCTTGGTCTACGAGAAGTTTCAACATTCAACCAGTTGGAGAATTACTCCACTCCAAGAACATTGAAATTGGAAAAACTTCTAATTTCAACTTAAAAAAATAACCAATGGCTAAAAATAATGGGAATTAACTTAATATAACCATTCAAGAATTGGTTGCACCTGATATTAACTATCAACCAAATTTCATTACATACCCAAATCTCGAATTAGATTTTGAATTGAAATCTGGGTTAATTAACCTACTTCCAAAATTTCATGGCCTCTCTGGTGAGGACCCCAATAAACACCTTAAATAATATAATGTGTTTTTCTCAAACCTTACACTAAGAAGTTTATCTGAAGATCAAATCAAACTAAGGGCATTCCCATTTTTACTTGATGGAGCTGCAAAAGAGTGGATGTATTATTTACAACCTAAAGATGTAACTTATTGGAACGATTTGAAACATATTTTCTTGTATATATTTTTTCTATCATCAAGAACCACTTCCATTTGTAAGGAGATATCAGAGATTAAGCAAGCACAAGGGGAGTCAATGTATGAGTATTGGGAGTGATTCAAGAAGTTGTGCGCAAGCTGCCCACATCACCAAATCAGTGAGAAACTCCTCATCCAATACTTCTATGAAGGAGTCACAATTATAGAGAGGAAAATGGTGGATGATGTAGCTATAGGGGAATTGGTAGACAAGACACCAGTAGCTGCACATGCATTGATCGACAAGATGGCACAAAACTCCCAACAACTTGGCGATCGAGGTACACCACATGTCAGGGGAGTACATCAGGTAAGTCCTTCCTATCTTGAAAATAATTTGATTGATACTAAGTTGGAATAATTTAACACTATGGTGAGGAAGATTGATTTGTAACAAAAGACATCCCAACTCCCTCCTTCAAAGCCTTGTGGAATGTTCACTGAGATAATCCACCCAACTGATTGTTGCCCTCAACTACAAGAAACATAAGATTGTGCAGCAGTGTTTCCTGGGAGACCATATCAGCAGCAGCAACAACCACATCCCCAAAAGAAGTTTTATTCCTTTTCACCAGCATACAACCAAGGGTGGAAGGATCGATCGGACATGAGTTATGGCTCTGGACATCAACAAAGGCCCCCTTTTCAATAAAACTTCTAACATCATCCACCTTACCAATAGGGTTTCCAACAACCCCAGAGGCGATTTGAAGCTAAATAATCATCAATAAAACAACAAGGGGATTCTTAATCAAAGTTAGATTCTAATATTGATGATATTTTGAAACATATTGTTCTTAATCAACATAATGAGCTAAAGAATCATGGTTCGGAGCTGAGGGAGTTAAAGACTTAAATGAGCCAGATTTCCACTACCCTCCATGAACTTGTAAGTACGAATTCCAGAAATATTCATTCCCAACCTACTCCAAATCCAAAAGTAAATGTTAGTACCATCACATTGAGAAGTGGGAAGCAAATGAATGATACTTCTACACCCACCATTCCATCGGGATTCACCTCAACTCCAGAGAAGCTTCATTCAAGACTAGCTGAAGAGAAACCAAAGGAGAAAGATAAAGGTAAGAAAAGGATTGATGATGTTCCTCCTAAACCCCTTCCATTTACAAATAGGGTTTTTCAAACCAAGAAGATGTCTAAGGAGGTGATTCAAAAGGAGTTTTTGGACACATTCAAGTGTGTGGAGATAAACATCCCCCTTATTAAGGTCATTAAGAAAATCCCAAGGTATGCCAAATTCTTAAAAGAACTTTGTACTAATTGAAGATGACTCAAGGGGAATGAGAGGATTAATCTTGGAAGGAATGTGTTAGCACTCATGACACTAACTCAAGAAATTCCAAAAAAGTGCATGAATCATGGGACATTCACTATCCCATGCACCATAGGGGAGTTTCACTTTTCTGATGCTCTTTTTGATTTGAGAGCTTCCATAAATGTGATTCCTCACTTTGTATTCTCTTATTTATAGGTTTGTGAGTGTAAGATGACGAGAGTAGTGGTGAAATGGTGAATATAGATACAACATATCTGGTGGGAGTCCTTGAGGATATACTTGTCTAGGTAAGAGACATTATCTTTCCAGAAGATTTCTGCGTGCTTATCATGGAGGGTGATCAGGTAAGTTCTCATGCTCCCATTATCTTAGGTAGACCCTTCCTCAAAACTACAAAAAACTATCATAAATTCCAATGAGGTTACACTTTCCATGGATTTTGGGGATGAAGTTGTGATATTTAATGTTATGGACTCCATGAAGTACCCCTCATAGGACCATTCTGCATTTTTTATCTCCCATTTTGAACCACCAAATAAAAATCCCATGGAATTTTATTGTCCTATTCTTAGGGAGATTAAGAGTATTGGTTCTAGTTTGATGTCTAAGAGCACTTCCATACTCATTTATAATGAATAATTCTCTCTTATATTTGATTTTGAAATAGATTCATATTCTAATTTTGATCAAGTGAACTCTGATTATGACATGGAAGTTTAGTATGCTGATGGATTAGATGTTTTATTCTTTGATTGTGATGATTTCTATTATAATATTGATTCTATTTGTGCACATATTTCAGTTCCTTTAATGTCTCCATCCATACACCACCCCACTACACTGGAACTCAAGCCATTTCCACCAAATCTCAAATATTCATACTTGTTGAGTGGTGAGAAATTACCTATTATCATTGCTAACAATATCCCTTTTGAACATGAAGAAAAAAATTTGAATATTTTGAGGGATAACATCAGGAAAATTGGCTGGACCTTAGCTAACATATCGGGTATTAGCCCCTCCATTTTCATGCATAGTATTCTTTTGGAGGATGCAGACAAACTGGTTAGGCAGCCACAATGGAGACTGAATCCAACTCTTTTGGAAGTTGTTAAAAAATAAGTTGAAAAATTTCTCGAGGAAGGTATAATATTTCCCATTTCAGATTCTCAGTGGGTAAGTCCTATTCTGGTTATGCCTAAGAAAAGTGGTGTTATAGTTGTTAAAAATGAGAAAGATGAGTTAGTTCTAATGAGGGTACAAAACAGTTGACGTGTGTGTATTGATTATAGGAAACTAAATCAATATACCCACAAGGACTATTTTCCCCTCCCATTTATTGATCAAATGCTTAAGAGACTAGCTAGGAATACACATTATTGTTTCTTGTATTGATTTTCTAGATATTTTCAGGTTCCTATTGCTCTGGAGGATTAGGATAAGACAACATTCACTTATCCATTCGGTGCGTTTTCCTACTGAAGGATTCCATTTGGAATTTGCAACGCCCCAAGTACCTTCCAGAGATGCATGGTGTGTATTTTTTCTGGTTTTATTGAGACCTACATGGAGGTATTTATGGATGATTTTACAGTGTATGGATCCTCATTTGATGAATGTCTAAGTAGTTTGGGAAAGGTGTTTAATCATTGTATTAAGAATAATTTGGTCCTGAACTTTGAAAAGTGTCATTTCATGGTAGAACATGGCATTGTATTAGGGCATGTAGTGTCAAAACATGGTATTGAGGTTGATAGATCTAAGGTAGATATCATTTCATCCTTACTATATCCTTCATATGTATGTGATGTTATATCTTTCCTAGGAAATGTAGGATTTTATTGGTGCTTCATCAAAGATTTTAGTAAGATTTCTCTTCCTATGTCACAATTACTTCAAAATGATTCTGATTTTCTGTTTGATGATTATTACAAGACTTCCTTTGATGAGATAAAGAAGTTTCTGACTACTCCACCAATCATAAATCCCCCACAGTGGGAGCTTCCTTTTGATCTTATGTGTGACTCCTCCAACTTGGCAGTTGGAGCTATCTTATCTCAGAGGGTGGAGGGACATTCACATGTGATTGCCTATGCATCGAGGACACTGGATTCAGCCCAATGAAACTACACAACCACTGAAAAGGAGTTTCTTGCTATCATATTCTCTTTAGATAAATATTTTTCATATTTATTGGGCTCTGAAGTAGTTGTTTTTTCTAACCATACAGCTCTGAGGTACCTCTTGAAGAAGCTAGATGCAAAGCCCAGGCTAATCTGATGGATGATCCTTCTTCAAGAATTTGATATTGGGATAAAGGACAAGAAGGGGTCGGAAAACTTGGTGGAAGACCACATGAGTAGGCTTAATAACACACTAGAGGATGACACCTTGGACTAGGTACCACTTCGGGACACTTTCCCTGATGAACATCTTTATTTCATCTCAGATACGCATCCTTGGTATGCGGATTTAGTTAATTGCCTTGTTTCCTCTGAAATCCCTACAAATTTAAAGAAACATCAAGTCCAAAAATTAAAGAGTGGGTCAATATTTTATGTTTGGGATGATCCGTACCTGTGTTTCATGTGTAGTGACCAAGTTATTAGGAGGTGTATTCCTGATCATGAGTTTGAGTTTATTCTACAGTTTTGTCATACACTTGCTTGTAGTGGACACTTTGGACCCTAATTGATAGCTAGGAAAGTCTTAGACTCTGGATTATATTGTCCTATCTTATTCCATGATGCCCATGTGTTTTTTAAGTCATGCTCTTGTTGCCAACACACTGGGAAAATGTTTAGGATACATGAGATACCTCAACAACCCATACTATTCTGTGAGATTTTTAATGTATGGGGAATCAATTTTATGAGTCCTTTTCTTAGTTCCTTTGGTTTTTTGTATATTTTTGTTTTTGTTGATTATGTGATTAAATGGGTGGAGTATAAGGCCATCAATAATGATGATTCTCATGTTGTTGTGGACTTTGTCAAAGCACAGATTTTTTGCAGGTTTGGAGTACTGAAGTCCATAATCAGTGACCAAGGGACACACTTCTGTAATAGGAATCTTGCTTCCCTTCTTCAGAAGTATGGGGTGACACACAAAACATCAACACCATACCACCCCTAAACAAATGGCCAGGCTGAGGTTTCAAATCGTGAGTTGAAACAAATTTTGGAGAAAATCGTGCATCCAAATAGGAAAGATTAGAGCAAGCGCTTGGATGGTGCGTTGTGGGCTTATAGGATAACATAAAAGACACCCATTGGTATGTCCTCATTTTGGATTGTTTTTGGGAAAGCGTATCATCTCCTCGTGGAAGTTGATCATCGAGCTTATTGGGATATAAAGAAATGCAACATGGATTTGGCCCAAGCTAGAATCCAAAGGAAGCTATAAATTTAAGAGCTTGAGGAGATTCGATTGTCTTCATATGAGAACTCAAGGCTCTACAAGGAAAGATCAAAAGAATCTCATGAAAAAATGATCCATAAAAGAGAATTTCAAGTTGGAGAGAAAGTATTTCTATATAGTTCACAACTGATGCTGATGTCTGGTAAGTTGCGTTCCAAGTGGTTAGGTCCTTATACTGTGACTAATTTTTTTCCTTATAGTGCAGTGGAGATCACACAAGAGGACACAGGAAGGAGCTTTATAGTCAATGGTCAATTTTTGAAGAGATGCATTGAGGGACTTCCTACTGATGCAGTGGATTTCATCAAACTGCATGACCCCGTCATCACTTGATCATATCAGGTTGTTCCTAACCCTTTTTCTTTTTTATTCTTTGTTCTATTTAAAATTATACATTTCATGTTCATATATCATCTCATGGGTTCAAATTGAGGACAATGAAATATTTTAAGTGTGTAACATCCCGATTCCGAGTGCCACTCAACGGGTGCCCTGAACTCGGTTCTACATGTGACCTCAAGCGCATTTCCCCAAATGCCAGAGGCTTCCGACTAGCAGCGAGGGCCCAGGTTTGATAGTGGGGAAATTGTGCCCTCATTTGTCAACGTGTAGCGCAGCGGAATAAAATATAAAGCATACAACAATAGAGGAAGCAATAAACCATACACATTTAAAATAAACAACTATAGTAGAAGATAACCAACAGTTATATAGATGATGATGCAACATGTCTTAAGTTCTAAGAAAATAGCTAGAACATGTTACACAACAATACAGTTCAGTATAATACAGAGTACACCAAGACCAAAACAAAAACGCTGGTAGCATCACGAGCCTAAGCACGGTCCCTTGCTCCCCTACTCCTCAGCAGCAATCAAGTACCTGTAAAAGGACCCTTGCCCTTATCCACACCTATAGAAATGTAATCTGTTTGGGCCGAAGACATGACCCAAACAGGGTGTGAGAAATAAATACCAGTAGGCACCCACCAAAGGCCCATTCCCAACTATGTGAAAATATGCAACAATAGTGTGCAGTAGTAAAATGCAATAAACTAAGTAGTACTCAAAAGTAACTAACTTTACCAATTATATTTCCATTTTATTATTCATTTAATCGTTCATTATAAGGAAAACACCATAGTGAATTCCTATGTAAACAGTCAATGTACTCATACACGCAAACCCTTACCCTCAGGTAATCATAAATGTAACTCGTAGGTAATTGCCCACAAGCATAACAGATATTTCCATCAGGCATACAAAGTGTAGCCCTCAGGCATAGAGTCTATTGCCCACAGGCACGGAAGAAGTTGCCCTCAGGCTAAAGGATGCACTACCCTCGGGCTAAGTAAAATACTTCCCTTGGGATAAACAAGTAAATGGGCCATGCCCAACATTTAAAAAAGCAATACACATACAATTCCTCTTAAGTAAAAAGTAATGCGCAAAATAAACATGGCATACCCTCGAGTATCCTGGCCAAACGGCTAAATAGAGGAACGCACCCCTGGGTGGTCCTGGATCCAAGCATCGATCACAAATAGCAGTTTATTAACACATTTAATTACCTATAAAATTCTAGGTATTTAAAATAGCCAAGGCCTCATCCATGCGACACCTCAATATGGGTTCGTAGCTCAACATTTCACACAAACGCACAATAGTTGGAAATTAAACACCAAGCCACCTACCTCAATCGCCCTTGATCAATATACATGAACGATGCCTTCTGAAATGTTCAAGAATGTCAGAGATCTGAGGTAAAATAATTATCGTTCAACCTAAAATAACTTCTCTTAGAGGAAGAATTGGCAAGAAACAAACAAGGAGAAGGAAGCTCTTACCCGCGTGGTTCCAATGAGATCAACGATGAAAGAATCTGATTCCCGACGCACGATTGGGAGCTCCTCGAAGTTCTGGCCTCCTCTCTCGAGCTCCTCCAGCGTTCTAAGATTACTTTGTGAATAGAGGAGGCTACTTCCCATTTTAAGCAAAAAAAAAACAAAATACACGGTGTGTACTCTCAAGTACACGGCATGTAATTTCCATTTTTAATTATTCTGATGGCGACTCCTTTCCAGCATGGCACTTTTCATCCGTCGACATGAATGTACGGCATGTAGTTCTGATTACACGACATGTATTGTCACTCTACTAGCGGCTGCTCCCACCGCCTTACTATTTGCCTGCCGACTGACTACACAGTGTGTAAATTTCCGCTACCCGGCGTGTAGTCAGTTTTTACACCCTTCTCCGCCAACATGGCTACACACCATGAGTACTCATCCCACACGACCAAAAGTACACGGCGTGTGGAAAATTACATGGCGTGTACTTCCAAAATTTAGTATTTTTTCCCATTTTCCTTATTTTCTCAAAAACACTTAAGGAAAAGAGAAAAGAAGAAACTCGTACCTAAAAAATAAGAACCGGGTTCTTACAAACTTCCCCCATTAAAGAAATTCGTCCCCGAATTGCCCTTCCATTGGTGGTGAAGATATAGCAGTGAACAACTCTGGCAACTGAGCATGTATGTTTGTCTCCTACTCTCAGATTTCGTCCTGCACTCGGCCATGCTTCCATAGCACCCGTACGAGAGGAACTGACCGGCCTCAGAGAACTTTCGTGCTCATATCAATGATACGAATCGGACGATCCTCAAAGGATGCATCTATTTCAAGCTCAACCTCCTCGGGATGAAAGACGTGAGACGGGTCTAAATGATAGCGACGCAACTGAGATATATGGAAGACGTCGTGCATGGCTCGGTACCTCTGTGGTAACTGCAACCAATAGGCAACTATCCCGACTCTCTCCAGAATCTCAAATGGCCCCACATACCTCGGTGAAAGTTTATCCTATCTCCTGATCTGCCTGTGTCCCAACCTCGGTGAAACACGCAAGAAAACCCAATCCCCAACCACGAACTCCAAGGGTCGTCTGCGGTGATCAGCATAAGATTTCTGACGAGACTGTGCGGTTTTCATCTGCTTCTGAATCAACTAGACCTGCTCAGAAGTCTCCTGCACAAGACGTGGTCCCGGTAAAGCTGCCTCACCTACCTCTAACCAGCGCAAGGGTGATCAGCATGGCCTACCATATAAAACCTCGTATGATGTCGTCTCAATAGTTTCCTAAAAACTATTATTATAGGAAAACTCGACTAGGGGTATATGCTTCTCCCAAGAGCCCCCAAAGTCTAGGACGCATGCACGCAGCATGTCCTCTAGCACTTGTATCGTACGCTCTGACTGGCCGTCAGTCTGAGGGTGGTAAGCTGTACTCAGAAGCACCTGTGTACCCAGTTCCCTCTAAAAACTCTTCAAGAAACGAGACATAAAACTGGTGTTCCTATCTAAAATGATAGAACGAGGGACCCCATGAAGATGTACGACCTCTCGGATATACATCTTCCTGAGCTCATCAACTCCGAAGGTCTCCTTGATCGGCAAAAAGTGAGCTACCTTCGTGATTTTGTCCACAACAACCCACATGGCATCATTTCCTCGAGGTGACCACGGAAAACCAGTCACGAAATCCATCGCGACATCATCCCATTTCCACTCTGGGATGGGTAACTGCTGTAACAGTCCGGCTGGCCTCTGATCCTCCGCCTTCACCTGCTGACAGGTGGAACACCTCATAACAAAACCAGTTATCTCCCTCTTCATACCCGGCCACCAATACTGACCTCTCAAGTCACGGTACATCTTGGTAACCCCGGGATGAACTGCCCAAACTGAAGCATGATACTCCCGCATCAACTCCTCGCGTATATCCCCTGGAACCCATACTTGTCCATGGAAATGTAGAATTTCATCATCGCCTATCGTCCATCTAGGAGGAGAGTCCTCACTTGCCACCAACTCTCATAGAACTAGGCCTTCTGAATCAAATAGTTGTCTCATCCTCACTCTATACAGGAGGGTAGAAGTCACAGCTAAAGAAGAAAGATAGTTTTTCCCCTGACTATCGTGCACCTCCATATGCATCTCAGAGAACAAATCCATAAGCTACCATTCACCACTGGCCTCCTACACAGCCTGTATCTGAGTCTTCCTGCTCAGTGCATCAGCTACTGCATTACCTTTACCAGGTGTATAGGCAAGCTCAAAATTGAAGGACTGAAGGTATTCAACCCACCTTCACTGTCTCAGGTTCAAGTCACGCTGAGTAAAGATATACTTGAGACTTTTGTGGTCGGTGAAAACCACAAAATGCTCTCCCAAGAGATAATGTCTCCAATAGCACAACGCATGAAAAACTGCAGCCAACTCGAGATCATTCGTTGGGTAATTCCACTCATGTGGCCTCAACTGCCAAGACCCGTACGCAACTACTCGATCACCCTTCATCAACACTTCTCCCAGTCCAATACCTGATGCATCACAGTAAATTGTATAGCTCCTCCCTTTCTCTGGAAGTATCAGGACTGGTGCTGATTTTAACCTTCCTTTCATGTCTTGAAAGGTTGTCTCGCAAACTTCCGACCAAATGAAGTTCACACCCTTCTTAGTCAAACCCGTCAACGGCACTGCTAAGCTGGATAAGTCCTGTATGAAGCATCTGTAGTAACCAGCTATCCCCAAGAAACTCTGTATCTCAAACACGTTCTTAGGCTACTCCCAGAAAACTACTACTCTCACCTTATTTGGGTCTACTGCAAATCCTGCCTCTGAGATGATATGACCTAGGAAGTGAATACGGTCCATCCAAAAGTGGCACTTGGAGATCTTAGCATATAGCTTATGCTCTCTCAGTGTACTCAATACGATCTCAATATGGGTGGCATGGTCATGTTGAGTGTGAGAGTACACTAAGATGTCGTCCATGAATACTACCACAAAATAATCCAGATACATATGGAACACACGATTCATTAGAGCCATAAAAACTGCTAATGCGTTCGTGAGTCCGAACGGCATAACCAAGTACTCGTACAGACCATATCTACTCCGAAAGGCTGTAAGCGGTATATCTGATGGTCTCATACACAAATGATGATATCCTGATCTCAAGTCAATCTTCGAGAACACTCGTGCTCCATGAAGTTGATCAAAAAGATCATCAATCCTCGGCAAGGGATATCAGTTCTTAACCATCAACTGGTTCATCTTCCGATAATCCACACAGAGTCTGAGGGTATCGTCTGCCTTCTTCACGAAGAGGACCAGTGAACCCCAAGGATAAGTACTAGGTCGGATAAAACCCTTTGATTGTAACTCTTCTAACTGCCTCTTGAGATCCTACAACTCAGGTGTGGCCATCCTATAAGCAGGAATAGACATTGATGCTGCTCCTGGCACAAGCTCAATAGATAAATCCACCTCTCACTCCGGAGGTAGACCTGAAAATTCATCTGGGAAGACATCCCTGAAACGATCAACCACTGGAGGAAAATCTGTCTGAAAAGTCCCCTGATCATCTAGATATAAACTTGTAATCTAGGTTGTGACTCCACCTCACCCATGATGCTCTGGTCCAGCTCGACTCACCTGAACATCCCATTCGCCTTTGTATCGAAACTCTCCACCCTCTGGTGACGTGAAACTCACCTTGAGACGATAGAAATATACAAAGGCTCGAAAGGGAACCAACCAGTCCATCCTAAGAATGAAATCATAGCTCATCATCTCTAATACATAGAGGTCCCATAGAAAGTGACACCCAAAAACCTCAAGGGGGAACTCCTTACACTGACGCACACCGGCCGTTCTAGCTCCCAACGGAGTGTCTAGCGTCAAAACAGCAGAAGAACAAGAAACACAGAGCCCAAGGCTCTCCACAACGGGCACAAATATGAAACTATGTGTAGCACCCATATAGAAAATTACTGAAGATAAGACAAAAGCTACTATAATAGTACCTCTGATAGTAGAAGGTCCACGCACCTACTCCTACTGGGTCAGTTGCACTGCATATGCATGCCCAGTGCCGCAGCCCTGCGACACAGACTGGCTACCCTGAGCTGTCCCACCCTGCTGCCTCTGAGATCCTGGTGTCTAGATACCACGGCCAGGACCACCATCCCTTCCTGCACACCCTGATGTATTCCAGTTTCCCGAATGGTAAGAAGTTGCTGGTCCAGCTCCCGCTCGCGGAGTCTGTATAGAACCCCTCTCACTAGCCACTGGTAAAAACGCCCTGCAAAAGCATTACAGATGACCCATCTTGCCGCAAGCTCGACACTCCATTGGGTCTCATGGACACTAAGGTCTCTTGTGCCCCTCTCTAATGCACTGGTAGCAAAAGACCAGGCCACCTGAAGAAACTGCCTGGCTAGTACTGCCACCATGAGAGAAACTCATCTATCTCTTCCTCTTTCTGGTAGAAATAGTACTAGAAACTGGTGTCGAACCTCCCTGGACCACACCATTAGCTTCCCACAGATTCTGCTCGGTAATTAGTTCTTGGTTCACAATAGCATGTAATGAAGGCAACCTGAAAATATTCACCAGTGCTCCGATGTCATATCGAAGACCATCCTCAAAACGTTTGGCTCTCAACATCTCATCACCCACCAGAACAGATGCAAAACGCTGAAGCTCGGTGAAAGGAGTAGAATAATCCATCACCGACATAGCTCCCTACTACAGATTCATCAACTCTCGAGCTCTATCTGGTCTCAGCGTCTCTGGAAAGAAGAATTCATAGAAGATTTCCTAAAAATCTTCCCACGTCATGTCTCTGTGTGATTTGACTGGGTGGTAACATCCCACCACCTCTTGGAGGAATCACACAACATATACGTCGTGAGCTTGACCCCCCACCCTAGAGGCGTCTCAAGATGCTTAAAAATAGTCTACATAGACCCCAGCCAAGATTCTGCAGTCTGTGGTCCACCATCCCCTGAGAATGTTGGCGGATGCTGCTACTGGAATATACGAATAAGCTCAGCCATAGATGTGGCAGTCGGCGGTGCTCCCTGAAAGGTATGCATGAACCGCATAAAGCCTTCACGGAACTACGCCTCCACTCCTGTGTCTGGTATAACGGTTGGCGCTGCATCTGGCTCTGCTGGAGGATCCACCGGTAGCCCATATCCCACTATCTCTGGAGTATACTCGTTTCCGCTCTCCTGTAGAACAACGCGTGAACGTCTCGGCGGTATGACACTACAAGGTCAAACTCACACCATAGATCAAGATTATCACAGTCTGAAAATGAAGGAACCAAAGGGTAACTGGAGGAAGAAGGCATTTAAATTTTGTAAAACAAGACTACACGGCGTGTATACTGACTACACGGCGTGTACCTGACTTCTCTTCCCCTGCCCAGGTCCTTCTACACGGCCAAGCCACACGGCTCCCGTTGAACAAAACTACACGGCGTGTATATACTCTACACAGTGTGTATGGTGTAATTTTCCAACTGCCTGTGTCGTTTGTGACACGGCCAACTACTCGGCTTGATATTACACGGCGTATTACACCCGCACATGGTGTGTACACTACCCCGTTTCCAAGTCACATATCTAAGTCCACACGATCTGTCACTGGTCAAGACTACACGGTGTGTCCCACAGGTACACGACGTGTACTAGACGCACTTTGTCGACCCGTGTTGTTCATTACACGGCTCACTGCATGTTCCGGATGGACACGGCGTGTACACAAAAGGATTACACCAACCCGTGTTGTTAGTTACATGGCGGACTCTGGGTCAACACTACACGGCGTGTACATGTGGTACACGGCGTGTTCTCTCCAAGGATTTTCCTTCCCCGTGTCCCTGCCCACACGGTCTATGACACGGAAAGGACTACACAGCATGTACTTAGGGTACATGGCGTGTACTCAAAAAGTTTTCTTTTCTTCCCGAACAGAAGAACATACACAGCGTGTTTAAGGTACTACACGGCGGGTATACTGGGTTTCTGGATGGTATGCCTCAGAAACTTCTCCGGAACCCAGAAAATACTGAAAAACAACACCTAAGTGCCAAATTCCGATCTTTGAGGGCCCACACTCCCCGAGAATCAAAGTTTGACATCTTATATGTGTTATAACCAGATAAACCATCAATTATCCACCAAATTCTGGTCAATGAGGGCCCATACTCCTCAAAAACAAAAGTTTGGAGTCCATTATGTAAACAGGCTCACACAATAATACCCTATCAAACAACAGGTCTCTATCAAAGTCGTTATCACAACAGCATGATTTTACTAGCATAACATCTATCACAACAACATGCAATGTCTAATGCACCTACATGGCATGGAAACTATGCATGGCATGTGATTTCTAGCATGTGCCTAAATGATGCATGAGATGACATACCCTCTTCTCATAGGGTTGCAACTAGATAGAACCCATGAAGAAAATATAACAGCATAATAACAAGTGTGTCACCCTTTGGTGAAAATCAATTCAACTGTAAAATTGAAAAATCAGAAAATTGCAACACGAGGTAAATTGGATTTTCCCTGTACACGGGTTAGCTACGCCCAGGTACAGCTTAGTACCAACTACCATTATCGTCCTATCCCTGACTAAGGATCCAAATAGTAAGGCAAAGAAAAGAACCCCTCTAATACCACTTTGTAACGTCTCGGTTCCAGGTGCCACTCAACGGGTGCCCTGAACTCGGTTCGCCATGTGACCTCAAGTGCATTTCCCCAAACACCAGAGGCTGCCGACTAGCAGTGATGGCCCAAGTTTGATAGTGGGGAAACTATGCCCTCATTTTTCAAAGTGTAGCGCAGCGGAATAAAATAGAAATCATACAACAACAGTGGAAGCAATAAACCATACACATTTAAAATAAACAACTGCAGTAAAATATAACCAACAGTTATATAGATGATGATGCAACATGTCTTAAGTTCTAAGAAAACATTTTCTTAGGCAAGTCATTTACTACCTATGTATGCCTCAATGGATTCCATACCTCATATCATTTCTCCTGATCTGGGATCCTCCATAATCATGGTTTACACATTCTGTTCCTCTCATGTTTGAGGCATGTTGGAACATCCAAACATGATTTTCCTCTAGTTAATCATAATTTCTATAGAAAATGTCCCTCATCACATGACCCTAAACTGCAAGACCCCAAACAATATAATCCACATGACGTTAAATTGGGATGCCATTGTCCAAGATCTATGACTTTAAACTATAGTATAACTCATATGACATTGAGGGGCCTTCCCATTGAGGTAAGTCCCCAATATTCTGGTATAGGGTTGTGTGACCTTTGATTCCATCTCACATGGAAAGGTTCATCGCTCTACGCCCTCACCCGCAGTCACTCTAGCCTCTTCTACTGCGAGCTCTCCCTCCCCCACCAATAGGGGAGGAGACATGTGCATTATTGAATTTTTCAAATCCTCTTGTTTCTCACACTGAGTATGGATCACATGGGATTAGAGGTTTGTGAGGATTAAAACATCAGCACACATTCTAAAATACGGAAACTCTATTTCCTAATCCAATCAAGATTCGTAGGATGCCTACTAGAAGGTTTGATCTCAAAAGGGTGCTCATCTATAAATGGTCCACCCAATCATGATTATCAAATGGGTAGCTCCCATGCGTAAGCCTCACGCAATCTGAACTATGAGAACTCTGATTACTGGTCAAATCCGAATACATAGGATGCCCACCAGAAGGCATGAGCTTAAAAGGGGTACCCATATGAAAGGTTCCACCCAATCATAATTATCAAATGGGAAGATCCCATGAATAAGACCCACACATTCTGAACTATGATAACTCTGATTCTTGATCAAATCAGGATACGTATGACACCTGACAGAAGGCCTGATCTCAAAAGGGTGCCCATCCATAAAGGGTCCACCCAATCATGTCTATCAAATGGGAAGATCTCATGTGTAAGCCCCACACAATCCAAACTACATGGGTTCTGATTCATTTCCCAAGGATATTTAGGAATCCCTCCTTTTGGGCCCGATCCTAACATCAAGTTACCCTCCGCCCCCCTGGATGACAATAAACTCTAGAGCGCCTTATAATATGTCTAAGTCCGCAATGCCTTTGTAACATCAAATACATATGCATGCTTATGACGATCCTAAAAACCAAGGGTATCCCAAGAACATACTCTTTGGGAATGAACCAGGGATTCACAAACATATAAACAAAACTTAAATCTATAAGAGAGTCTCAGAATAGGTGACAATAATTCCTTGAAAGGGTGCGGTGAGCTTGACCTACCATCCTCTTGACCAATCGAATCATTAAGTGTCGTTGGCCAAATTTTCATTTAATGAGAACCTACCTTTGGAAGGAAGGTCCATGAATCATGGATACTAGGTCTGTTGGGTGTTCTTGGCTCCACAAATAAACCCATTGGAGACCATCCGAGGAAGTTATATCCGAGAAGGACCAATTGCATGAGTGCTTGACCCCCACTCAATCACCTAATGGGACCAACAATTCACACAAGGTTAATTCAACCTTATTTAAAGGATAATGATGCTGAAAGGGCCAAAAAAAAGGAATGGTAAATTCGACGATAACCTATCTCTATGGAAGAGGGGACAGGTGATGATCCATTTCGAACCATTTCTGCACCACCCATAAACATGCCACCTCGGAGGCAGAACAATCATTTTTAAAATAAATACTTATCAAAAAAATTATTTTGAGTCATTTTTTAATATTAAAAGTATAAAATATTAATACACCAAAATTACTCAAACAAACTTCCAAGTTCAAACAAACTCTCCCTTTTAAAAATTAAAAAAAACCAAAAAATATTTTTTAGAAAATTATCCCATTTTTTGAATTTTATAAAAATAAATATAGTAAAGATTAAAAAAATATTCCCCTCAATGAAAGTAAAAAATATTTTTTATTCTAAATTTACAACATTCCATGTTCAAATTTTATTTTCTAAAATTTTAGAAAATATAACATTTGGTAAAAATATCTAAAAGTTGATTTCCAATTAGAACATATTATAAAATAATATATCATTTTTAACATAATATTGAATAAAATGAAATTGAATTTTAATATGCTTGGTTAGTGAATGTTGTAAAGGGTTTTTTGAAAGATAAATAGAAAAAAAATTATCATAATAAATAGAAATCTTTTCAAAATTAAAGTCATAGTTAGAAAAAGTTTTCTTAATTCATAAAGATTGAGAAAAATATGAACCAATAAAAATATATTCACTCTCAATAGTAGATATAGAAACAAAAAAATTCTCTTGAACTCCTAGAAAATAAAATTTTATTGAGAAAATGACACATGCCTAAGGTACTTTTTCTATCAAATATGAATCCTCCAAAATCAGAGTCAGTGCAGCTAATCAAATAAAAATAATTTTTTTATAGAATAAAATAATCAAATATTAATAGTTCCTTTAACATATATGATTATATTTTTATTAACCTGTAAGTTAGATTCCTTTAGATTAGATTGAAATCTGGAACATAAACAAACACTAAAAATTATATCAGGTCTAAAAGAAATAAATTAAACCAATCTTCCAATTATGCCCCTAAATAATTTAGAATCATCATATTTTAAATAAAAAATAGAATTAAAATTATAAATAATACTCACAAGTGTTTAAAAATTATTACAATAATCAAGACCAAAATTCTTAACCAAATATTTAGCATATTTAGATTAGTTTAAGAAAATACCATCATTTCTTTGATTAATTTGAAGACCTAAAAATAATTTGAGTTCATCCATAAGACTCATATAAAATTCACTATATACTAACTTTGAAAATTATTTACAAATAAAATCATGTGAGAAGACAAAACAATATCATCAATATAAATTTGAACAATTAAAGTATCATTTGAAATTATTTTTATTAACAAAGTATTGTATACTTTAGTTTTATTAATATCATTTTTTATTAGAAACAAATTAAGTTTATCTTACCAAGCATAAGGTTCTTTTTTAAGACCATATAAGTCATTGGATAATTTAAAAACATGATTAATAAAATTTTCATTTTCAAAACCATAGGTTTGAGAAACATAAACTTCTTCAAAAATAAAACCATTTAAAAAAGAAATTTTAACATCTATTTGAAATAAATTAAGACATCAAAAAGTAGAAAATCCTAAAAAAATATGATAAATTAAATATTAGAAATAGGTGAAAATATTCATCAAAATCTATAAATTATTCTTAAAAATAACCTTGAGCAACAAGTATAGATTTATTTAAAAAATTTGACCATATTTATCTATTTTATTTATAAAAATTCATTTAGTTTCAATAAAAGTATTGTCTATAGGGGTTTTAAATAAGGTCCAAACATTATTTATAAAAAAACTATTAAGCTCATATTTCCTAGTAACAATCCAATTAGCATCATTTAAATCATATAAAAAATCTTAAGTACACAATAATAAAAAAAAGAATAATTATCAAAGAAGTTTAAAATAGGACTTATGGTTTTCATACCATAACCAACATTACCAATCACATTATAAATAGGATAATCTTAAATAATCCTTGAAGATCTGAGATCAGATTAAGAATCATTTTTCTCCCCTCAATATAAACATTATCTATTTGTTTTCCTTCATAGAAATTTAAATCCCTAAAATCACCATCATTATTTTCAAAAAAAAAATAATTATGAACATCATAAGATTCATCAAACTTTATATGAACATATTCTTAAATAATAATATTATTCTTATTATAAACTCTATAATCTTTACTATTATAATAATAACCTAGAAATATACCTTCAACACTTTTAGCATAAAACTTATCGAATTATCTTTTGTATTCAAGATAAAAAATTTAAAACAAAAAACTTTAAAATAACCAATATTTTATTTTCTACCATTAGACACTTCATAAGGGGGTTTCTTCAAAGACATTCTAGAATAAACACTATTCAAAATGTATCAAAAAATATTAAATGATCCAGCCCAAAAATATTTTGGTGAACTATATTCATTGTGCATAGTTTGAGTCATGTCTTGAATAGTTCTATTTTTTTGTTCTACAACACTATTTTGTTGTGTTGTTCTAGGGGAAGAAAAATTATGGGCATAACCTTTTTCTTCACAATTTTTTTCAAAATTAAAATTAATAAATTCACCTCCATTATCACTCCAAATAGAAACAATTAAATAACCTTTTATATTTTGAACTAGGTTAAAAATTTTAGGTAAGGTTTCATTATTACGAGACAAAAAATAAACTCACGTGAATATACTAAAATAATCAAAAATAAAAAAAAACATATTTCTTTCCACTAAAACTAGCAGTTTTCATTGGTCCATATAAATAAATTTTTAATAATTCAATTATTTTATAAGTAGAAACATGATTGATATATTTTAATGATTCCTTATCCTTGTAACCTTTTAATCACAAATAACAAACAAAATCTTTTCTTACCTTTAACTTGGGTAAATCTAGAAAATATCCATGCTTGGATTATTTTTCTATTATTCAAAAATGAGCATGTCTAATCATTATATTATAGAGTATATAAAATGTTTCTATAAGACTGAGAAACTTAACATTTTGATTAGATAGATCAGAGAAATTAATAGAATAAACAATATCTTTTATATTAGCATAAATTAAAAAATATTCGTTTTAAAAAACCAAACATTTATTATCTTTAAATTTAACATACATACCATCATCACATGAATTTGAAGTACTAATTAAGTTATGTTTCAAACCTTTAATATATAAAACTTTAGAAATTAAAAACAACATTAGAAATTTATTCTTTACCAAATCCCTTAACCTTTCCTTTAGGACTATCTCAAAAAGTGATAGATCCTCTTTAACATTTGGTATAAGTAAGGAAATTTGATAGGTCACCGGTCATGTGCTGATAACATCCAGTTTTCATGTACCATGTGTCCTTGAGATTCTCAAAGAGATTATCCTAAATAGATAAATTATACCAAGAATAATTTTGGTACCCATGTTATTTTGGGTCCAACAAGGTTAGTAATAGAATTATTAGGTACCAGAATAGATTTAAAACATTTATTGTAACATAATATAGCAGATAAATATTTTGAAATAAAATCTATAGTGTATCCTAGAGATTAAAGAAGTTTAATAAAACATTCATTAGCAGAATTCCCTTGCATATAGAATTTAAACTGTATAAAATAATAAATATTTCCTTTGTAAATTTTAACAAAATAAGTATTTTGTAACTTAGGAATATATGGATTATAGACAAAACTAGTTTTATCTTTATTTATATACATCATATCTACCATATTTTCATATTTTTTCTTTCCATGGACAAAAGTAGATAACATATTTTAAAGCTTTTAACTTCCTTTCTATGATTATAATTTTCCTTCTGAATAGACTCAAAATAATCATAGATCATACATTTAGATCATGAAGTAGAGTTTATTATTTATCCATTTAGAGAATAATTCTCCTTATTTTCTTTATTAATTTCCTTGATAAGCCTTTAATTTCTTATTTTAATTTTTTATACAATTTAGTAGGTCTTTAAAAATATATTTACATGTTTTCATTTTCTTCATACAACACATCAAAGTTAAAACCATCACTCTCAGAATAATAACTAGAAACAAAATCATTACAAACCTCATTTATATTTTTCACCATCAAACATAGGTTAGTTAACTATTTTTCACTTATGTATTCATCAATTGAATCATTTGTTTTGTGAAACTCTGTCCAGAATGATAATCGCATTTCAATTATTTCTTTTATTTTTTATCTCTCCCTTCTTACTTCAACTTTGGATAGTCAAGTTTGATATGTCCATTTTTCTATATTTATAACTGGTTACATATGTTCTATAATTAGTGACCCTATTTTCTTTTAAAATTTTCTTTTTAAATTTACTTTGTTTCATCTTGAACTTTTTCTTTCTATTTATAAAATTATAAATACCATTACTTATATTGTAAATTTCTATTTGCCACTTTCCTATGCCTCAGATTCTGAAGAGTTACAAATAACATTTATATGTTATTTTAAAGAAATAACTTTCTTCTTTTAAGCCTCTTCTTATGAAATATTATTAAATTCATGTTTAGTGATCTGATGTATTTATCAAATGTGTATTCTTTAAAATTATTTCTTTTATTGATCATAGCCTTCTTTCAATGCCATTTCTTGGGTAGAGCTCTTAGGAATCTTTCAAAAAGTATGGGGTTATCTAATTTTTATCCCAAGGAATTAATTACATTCATAATGATTTTGAATTAGTGTGACAATTGTTTAATTCTTTCATCTTCACCCATCTTTAAATCTTGGTACTCTACTTGAGGCATTTTGATTTTGGTTCTAATTATCTTATCTGATAAAAGGTGAGTAACTTGAAGAATATTCCAAATATCATGAGTTATCTTACATGAAGACACATGACTAAATAAACTTACGTTAATAGTAAAACATAATATATTTAATACTTTGTAATTTAAAAAATATCTAGTAGAATCATTTCCTACAAGAGTAATCGGGTTAGCTTCTAGTAGCTTGTAAGGTTTTTCCATAATCAAATAATGCTCTATGCTTATATGTTTTAAGTACACCTCTATTATGGATTGTCAGTAATTATAGTTGTTTCAATCAAAGTGAGGTGGTTTTGAAGGAATCCATTTATCATATTCTTCTATATTATAAATATTTTCCTTAGACTGTTAGGTCTTTGTAAACATTAGAATAATAAAATATAAATAACATACTCTATATAAGGATTAGAAAAATTACAAAAGGAATAACCTCTAACATCAATTTTTGGTATTAATAAATAAATAATAGGGCTAAACTAAAATTTCATATAAGGGTAACCATTTGATGCCAATTATTAGGTAGAATAAGATGATAACATATGGTTTAGAGGGGGGAGAATCGTCTAGATTAAACAAATTAAATAAATATATTAATTATCTAAATTAATTATCAAACTTAATTAATTGAGTTAATTTACAACATAATAAAAAAAATAATTCAATGATATTTTTTATAGTATTTTCATCCAAAGAAGACTAAGTCTACTCTTATACCTATCAAATTAGTGAGAAATATGTTGTATACTAATCAATTTTTTAAAGAGGAATCATAACCATATTATAACCTACTTTTTAAGTGGAAGTATAACTAAAAGACTCCTGACTTTTGTATGTGAAGTCACAACACAATTACAACCCTAACTTTATATACCATGATTCACAACATGAATGATCCAATATTTAGAATACATAATTCATAACCCAATGATAGAATTTTTTTTATGAAATATCAAAAAATAAAGTGAAATAATATGGAAGATGGGAATAATTGTTATATAATCAAGCAATTAGAACCAAATAGATAGAAGAATAATAAAACACAGGTACTAGTTCTTAAGTGTTAGGTCAGACTGATTTTCTCATAATAGCAGTAGAATAAGTAATATATTTTTTTATTCTTATATTAAGAGATTCTCCAGCAATAGTGAGAATTTTTTGCACATAAATAATGTCTAAAACTTCAAAGTATCAACACTACCGCACTATTTGCACTATATCACTTGAGAATTATAAAGGATCTCACAGAAAAAGTATCTCATGATTATGTCACTTTCCAACCCCATAACAACATGGCTTGAACACCTTATTAAAACAAATAAACTAAATATACCTAAAAGAGGTTAGATAATTCAAAATTTAAAAATGATAAAACTAGATTATCATAGAGAGAGGGGGAATAATATTATCATTGCATAATAATTCCCTAACTCACATCCAGTATTCAAAATAATAAATAATAATTCAAATAATTTGAAATCATTTGAATTAATAGTTCAAAATACTTATATAATAATAGGTCAATGAGATATCTCATGAAAATAGAAGTTTTGAATTTGAAATATGAAATTCAAAAACATTCCATTCAAAAGAGGGAATAAACATGTAGAGAATATCAAAAACCAGTAACACTATATTAAAAATATGAAAAAAAAATTTGAATGAGTTTAATATCAAATCATATTAATTTAAAAACAATATAATTTAAGAAAACAACATAGAATAATAAAAATTATTTTTAGAGTTTCCTACTTTAAGTTTCATGCATTAAAGTAAAACACTCTTTTATTTTCATGAAAACATGTTTAAAATAATGAAAAACACTTCACATAGTTTCTGCATAATTAATATGAATTTATAAAGTCATTAAAGATTTTAAATATTTGAAATAAATATGAAAAAAATTAAATAGTAAATAATAAGTAAAACATAGAAAATTTTCATATTTTATAATAACTTATAGAATTTCACTGAACTACATAGTAAAATTCAAGTAGATTTTTTTCACGTAAGTGTTTTTATTTACGTAGCTAAAACTCAGTATTTAAGAAAATTTTACATAGAAAAATTAATGTAGGTGATTCATATAACCAAATATACATAATGTAAATATAAGATATTCATACAAGTGAATTTACATAAATGATTCACGTAACTGAATCTACGTAAGTGACTCCTGATGGTGATTCAAATATCTGAATTCTTAAAAAATGTAAATAGATTGACTTATCAAATTTCAAACCTAAAACATAACTTGTAAAAGTAAGAATAAACTTTTGGTCTAGTTGACTTATATTTATAGAATTCTGTTATCTTTACAAATAATTGAGAATCATTATGATTTTATTTTTATATCTAAATTTATGAATAACAAATAGTATAAAAATAAAACTGAAAAATTGAAGAATTTAAAAAAAAACATACAATGAATTGTAACTTAATTATAAACATTATAGAGATCAATTCATAAATTTATTTCTATTAATTAAATTTATATAATTTTTTTAACTTCCAACTAAATAATAATCACTCAATCTATAGTTCTTTAGCCCAAGATATGGTTGAAATATAGAAGGAAATAAAATCTAGAAAAATGGATATGTGGTTCACAAATCATGTATGTTAATTTCAAATCGGCTGTATAGGAATAATAAATTGGCTATGTATTGAACAATTAAAATCATGTAGAGATGATATTTTAAGGTCACAAATGACTTATTTAGCTTAGTAACTCTTAAATACACTTAAAGAACATGTTATAAACAATCAAATCATGAAATATCAAGATAAATTAAGCAAAGAATAAAAAAATATAACCAATGAAAAACATACTAAAGATAACACTTAATAAATCAATGAGAAATATTAATTACATAATAATAATATATAATTATAACTAAAAATATTCTTTTAAAAATAAATACTTATAAAAAAATTATTGTGAGGCATTTTTTAATGTTCAAAACATAAAAAATTAATTCTAAAAAATTAGACAAACAAACTTCCAAGTTCTAACAACAAGGTTGTCATATATTTAATAATTGGATGGAAATTTCTAAAATCCAATCATATAATATAATAACATAAAGTATTAGTGTCATTTTTTAGTCCTTATCATATAAATTTTAACCTTAATTTCCCAATTTACCCTTACCGAGGTGACAAATATTTACTATGATTATAATTCATAATGACAAAAAATAAAAGGAACATATTTACCAATTTTATACCTTATGATTCCAAATATGGAATTTATTTTTTGATATTAAATTGATATAAGTGGAAAAGTTAAATTTAAAATTAAACCTATAAAATTTGATGAAAAACAGATTTTCAGAGAAATGGCTTTTAAGAATTAAATTTTTTATACCAAATCCAAGCATAAAATTCATTTCAAAGACTATTATTGAATTTTTTTAATAAAAAGTAACCAATTAAATTTTAAAAATAATCAAAAATAGAATTTAACTTTGTAAATAAGTTAAAATAAGATACGGTTTTGAATAGAAATTAGTATTTTTTTCTATTTATTAAAAAATCATTTTTTAGAAAAATACCAAAATTTTACCCATAGCTAATTTTGAAATGATGATATAAAAAATGAATTAAATTTTATTAAATAAAACTTATAAAAATACTAGATTTTAATTATTATATTCGATCATAAAAATAAATAAAAAATCTTTTTTTGAAGAAAACATGTTTTCCAAGCATAAAATAACATTATTGAATATTGAGTACTTATTTCCTAAGAATTAACCAATATATTTGTATTTAGTATTATATATATACTTAGATTTCATAATTTGGTTAATTATATTCATACCTGTCAATTCAATGACTAGGTTATAATAGCCATATTAAAATAATAATATTTGTTGGTTCATTTAATCTCGATGTTGTACATCATATACACTACCGAATATAGTTTTATTCTTGTAAAATATCAGGGTGTTACATAAAAAATGTATAAAATGAATTTAAACAATCATAGTAAAATATTAAAAAAAAATTAGAAAACATGGACATGGAAGAAAAATGATTTTCAACTAAAGAGAGAAATAAATCCAATCTTCCATAAAAACATTCTTTTGGTCTATTGAGTTCTTGAAGAGAGTTAAATGAAAGGGAAAATTTTAATCTCAAAAAATTATGTGAAAATAAAATTCATGAGATTATTGAGAGATAGATCATGAGATTCTTGATAAATAGATCATGAGATTTCATAATTGTAAATGTAATCATAAATAATCCCGATAAACAATGAGATTATAACATAAATCCCTTACTACTTTGGTAACTTCTGAATCATAATCCCCATGAAAGAAATAACCTTAATTGGATATGTATATACTATGATTTTCATGATAATAATCATAAAATACATTCATGTGTAGCATATACACCACATAAAAGATACAAGTAGTGAATATGGAATGTGTCTCAGAGAAATAAAAGTAAGTTGAAAATCCATTACCTCGAGTTTGACTTACTTAATAATCACTTTAACCTCATATATAATAAATTTAATTTATTATAATTCTATATGTTACACCCCAATATTTCATATTATATTATTTCTTTGAAATAATTTAATAGCTTATATTGCACGCAACACTGACTTGGCTTGTATTATATGCAATATTGAGTTTCTGAGAAACAACACATTAGTATTATAATTATTTAAACGATATATATATTTATCAATTAAATATTGTACTATGAATAGTAAAAAAAATTAAAATTTTATTTATAATTTTTTCACATAAATAAAACATAGTTATAATGAAATTTATAAGTTTTGTTAAAATAGTTATATATTTAGAAAAACTATTTTCTTAAAAGAACAACTTTTTATGTCCTTTTGTGAACAATAATAAAATTAATTTTAGACACTACTAAAAAATTAATTTGATAAAATAGAAATCATTTTTGAATTTAGAATATCAAAATGATCTTAGGGTGATTTTTTTGGTATTTTTATGAAAACATTCAAATCTTAATGAATAGTGAAAAATACTACATAGTACATAAAACCCAACTTTTTCATTTAAATAATTATTTTTAATTAGAATTTATCTTAAAGTAAAAATAGATACATAATACCTATATTAGTACAATGTAATTTATTGGAGTCATTTTGTAATAAGATTAGATATATAAAATTTTATTGAACTTTTTAATGTCTTTTACCCACCTTCTAGGCACATTTGCAAATTTGTATAAAATGTAATTTTACCACTTCTGTAAATTGAATTTAAAAAATTTTACAGACACATTTTTCATTATTAAGTAAAATGTGGTTCAATGGGATGAAAATAATTTTTGGTGAATAGTAACTTTTAAATTTTATTTAGCACAGTTAGAAGTAAATAGGGTAATTAAAGGTAAAAATGATATTATAATTACTCCCAACACAAGTATTAATTGTATCGGATAAGTTTATTTCGACCAAAATAACCCTTAGGACAAAAATATGATCCTTTTTGATCCACTTGGATTAGATTAGGACATTTATTATAATTTATTTAAAGAATAGTTAAAAGTGATAAATTCAAATTTTAATAACTAAACCATTTTTAATATTAGGTTATATATAAGATAAATTCGATTATAAATATTCATCCGAAAGATAAAAGGATTTAATACATCATCGTATTTTATTTATAATTTTTAGAAATTAAATAATTAAATTTATTTTTGACACAATGATATGCGTCAATTACCTTATTAATGAATGATTAAAATAATTGATATTATAAATATTAGAATAAATGTAAATTGAATATTTTGATGCCATCCAAGAATTTTATAGATGAATATGACATTTTAGGATTTATTAAATGTATTTTTTTATAAGTAATCATGTTTTTATGACTTTCACAAAAACTAAATACTAAATAGTGTCAAAATTGACATAAATGAGTTTTTAAAAAAAATACAATTTTATTAAATTATATAATAGTCATAAAAATATAATGTTTAGAAAAAGGACTTAGATAATTTAATATATATCATTAATGAACCACTTGAGTTTCTCTTGACATTTTATAGTAAGTTTATTAACCATATAGTGTAAGAATACAAGAAGACATGATAAACGTTAAACTGTTTAACTAAGAGTTAAATCTAAAAGATAAGGTTAATATGGTAACATAAACTTGTATAAAACCTATTGTTTGGGATTATTTTGACCCATCCCCAACTTATCCTCAAAATAAATCCATTTTGAGCTATTATAAACCAAAAATTATTTTATAATAAAATAATATTTCAAGCTTTTCCTAAGGTGCCCCTCACCTCTCTTACAAAAGAGAACCTCACCTTCTCTTAAATTCACACCTACAAAGAAATTTGTCTCATATAAAACCTATTAAAATATCCTCACAAATAACCTCACTTAATCCTAGAGGCATTAACTTGATCATAAATCCATCATAAGGATCCCTTTTGTTCAAATCGAAAGGAAGCACCTGAAGAAGAGGTAATTATTTTATCACCTCTTTCAAAGTTCTTTTCTTCTTCTAGTTCCTATTTCATTGTTGTTTCCGTAAAAAAATCCATTAAATTTTACGTATTGTGATGTTATTATAAACATGGTACAACCATATGCATTATTCTATCCATCCTATGAATGAGAAAGTCATTATACGTGTGTACGTACGGCTTACCGTGTCCACGTCATGGTGTAGTTTTCTATTCAACAATTCATTATTTGGACGGGTATAATAATGAGTATAATTGATGTAAATAATAAATATAACATATTAATTATTATTTATATATAATATAACATCCAATTACATATGATTTTATCATTAATAGAATGATATTGTCGTTCGTGTGTATATATGACTTACCATCTCTACAACGCGATGAGATTTTATTCCCCATCATAACCATTCAAGAATAATTTTCATTTTAGGGTTAAAAAAAATAATTTTTAATAACTTAATATCATTATAGATATTAATAAAATAAATCCTACTCATAAAAAACATGACTTTCATAACAAAACATATAAAGGAAAACAAATCAGTTAACACCCGAAACAATGATACTACTGAAATATTATTAACCAAGCAATATTAGAATATCATATATGATGTCATATTTATGTATGTGGTTCTTGTATAATATAATAATACTACTTTATCCATTATACAAGAGGTTAAACTTACCCTCGACTAAAGGAAAGTATAAGGTAGTGGGTTTTCATCTCACTTTTTATTCCCATGAGATTCATGCTATATTTGCCACTATTTCCTTTTGTGTGGTGTATGTACTTCCCATGACTATATTCTTTGTGTAATATAATTTAATTTATGAGTATTTAAATCTTCATTGTATGATAATTATTTCATGGGGTGTACGTTTCATAATTTACCAAATCAGTAAGGGGTTTTCATCTCACTTTTTATTCCTGTGAGATTCATGCTATATTTTCCATTATTTCCTTTTGTGTAGTGTATGTACTGCCAATGATTGTATTATTTGTGTAATATAATTTAATTTATGGTTATTTATATCTTCATTTTATGATCCTTCTTTCATAGGGTGTATTTTTCGTAACTTACCAAATGAGTAAGGGAGTTTCTAATTTCAATTTCCACTCGTTGGGTTTTACGCACACTTCATTGATTATTTTACTCCAAGATTATGCGTGAAATGACTATTTATTTATTTATGTATAAATTTACATTCCAATTTGTGCAGATATACTTTTGATACACATAATAACTTCATTAATAAATTCTCAAGTCATTTATATGAACTTTATAAGGGTAATCTTAACTCAATTTCCATTCATTGAGTTAAACATCCAAGTCATTGGTTTTGTTTTTACAAGAATATGTGTGAACATCCTCTGATTCATTTACACTGAATATCTAATAATATTGAGTGTATTTATATTTTCACACATAATTACGTCATTTATTAATCCTTAATCTAAGGATACAGTCTTTATAAGGGATTTCGTATCAATTTACATTTCATTGAGACTTCTTTATTGTTATGCGCCAATTCACTTTTATATGGTTTATATACTATCCTTTGACACATAATATCATGAATCCCTCTATTCTCATGATATTATAATGTTTTGATTAATTTTATTCCTCAATTATTTGTATTCAAGCGTCTCTCATTTGGTTAGGAACTCTTTAACTAAAATATCATTTTAAATGTTTTAAAGATTTATTCTTATAAATATTTCCCATTAATGTCCATGTTTTAAAAATGGTTTTAAGGATTTATTTATATGTACATGAATGTTTTAAAATTAAAATTCCTTTCAATGTTTCAAAGTGTTATGGGACACTTTGATTCAAAAATCTCTTTTAAACAGCTTCTTTGATAAGTAGTGTGACTTTTAAATGTTTTCAATAAAAAGGGTATATTTATCTCAAATAGTTTTACTGATTATTTTCATCTATGTCAATATCCTTCATTGTATTTTATTCTTGATTGAGGTTTATTTATTATAATACAATATTCCATATTTTATTGAATGAGTTATTTTTGACTGTGGATGTGCTATTTTTATACCATTCATGGTTTGTAGTTAAAGTATTGACATTTCGTATGCTAGTTTTAATATGAATGTTTAGATTATGTTTCACCCTTTTCATATAAGGAATGCATTAGACTTAGTAAGTGATGGGAGGGGCCCTCTATAGCCCCTCAATTCATCGATAGGTCTCATGAGACAAACTAGTGTCTTGGCACAAGACCTTGACAAAATTTATATTTAGGGCCTTGGCACGAGGCATTGGCTTTGTGGTTAAGATGTTTGACATTATACATTCCATCATTATGAGATTAGTTATTAATATTACATGTAATTATTCGACTATTATAATATACTTGTGAATAATTAAATGGAATTATTTAATTTATCTTTGACATATGGTGCTGATGTTTTTGTTTAAAGGGATTGTGTTTTAATTTTATACCTTTCCATAAAAGTTTATGATTATTTATGATAGATTCTGCTATATTTTTATCTTTACTGAGCATCTAAGTTCACCCATTTCTTATGTTTTATTTTCCTAAGATGCCAATAAGTGTATTATGATTTATATTCATGTTTAAGCTAGGATAATAATGGAATTATGAAAGGATTGTCTATGTTGTATTTTATGTTATAAATTGCATTGTTAAGTTCTTGTGTGTAATCTAATTTCCAAGACTGCTAAATGGATCGGTCCTTAGAGACTTTATTCCTTGTAATCATTCCAATGTTATGTAATAATCCACCAACTCTAGGTAACTAGGGTCAGGGAATTACAGTTAGTATCAGAGGAAGTTTAGTAACAATATTGGAAATAGATTTAGATAAACACTGATTAGGAAACTGTACCCTAATATGAACTTTGATGATTAGCATAGAAGAACATACAAAAAATTTGGTAATGTAGATATTTTTTGTGTTTTCCAAGAAATACATCCCTATATGGATACAATAAGTGGACGTGGTTCTGGAACAGATGTACCTAGGAGTGAAAAATCTGATAAGGAGTTTCGAGCTTGACCTCGGGTATCCTGGTACACAATAATAGGCTTTACTACGCACCTAGTTTGACACTCCCTGGGGATATTCTTATGATAATTTACATTTTCTTTACAATCCAATTTGAAGGATTTTAATATAATTTGAGAATAGATAAACTTGGTTAATCCAAAGGTGTTTTAGATTAAAAATATAGTTTCATGATATTCTCTAAATGATTTCATGACTATTGTTACTCACACTATGCTTTCTGGTTTTAGTCAATGGATGGATTCCACGGGATTCATAGTAACATTGAACATGATGTACAAGGTGGGAACAATGGTGGAAATGAGAAACGAAATGGAATGCTGATAGGCGTAAAAGATATTGTGTTCATATCGAATCAGTTTCCCAAAAATATGATCAACAATATATACATTAACTGACTCCCTAAATTAATAAAGAAGAGAAAGGCGGATAATGATAAGAGCTCCAGTAGTGGAGACCATGAAGAAAATAAAGCTCAATTTACATCATGCATAAAATGTGGAAGGAGACACCCATGAAAGTGTCTCAATAGAATAAATAAATGATTTATGTGTGGGAAAAAAGGACATAAAGTAAACAATTGCTGAGGAAAAATGAAGATTACTATGGAAGAAAATAAAAATGATTCTAATAATCCATTTACAGCCATTTTTTGTAAATGTATGGGACTTTGGAATTACCCAAGTCAATGCACTATTCTGTAGGATAACCTCTAAGTCATGGAAGAACCTATATAAAAATAAATGGATGTCGAAATGTTTAAAAGTATTAATGCTCTTTGTTTATGGGATTACTTTGTAATACTTTTCTCTTGTCTGTGTAACCCTGATGTTTGTTATGTGAAAATGTTATTTGAGGAAGAATTATATTTTATTTTGTGTATATAGTTATAAAGAAACATTTGGGTTTATATGATCCTTGAATTTGAGGCAATTACAAGTTATTAATTTTTGGATGAAAATGTGTGGTATGAGATAACATTTGTGGTTAAAATATGTTATGGTTATTTTTGAGGAATTTATCTAATTTTTGGAATGTTATAAAATTATATAGTTTTTGAAAAATGACAATATGAAGATTGTGTGACAACCCATCGCGTTAGACAAAGATGTGGGAATCGAACCCACAACCAAAGTGTGACTGAGATTTATCGCCTACCACTGGACTACGTGAAGTCCCTGGTTAGTATGACTAATTCTATTTAGTTAAATGATTTTATGGATCAAGAATATTTTGATTTTGGGAACTTATGATTTATCAAATGGATATCCTTAGTATAGTAAAATTATTTGGTGATTAAGTAATAAATGTTATTTTGGAAGATGTTAACTCTTTTGGGAACACTATATGTATAAGAAAAATAGAATACTATGGGATTTCATTTGAGGAGTAATGGTGGATTTTTATTTTGTAAGAATCTATTTTTTTATTGTGGACTTATAGTGATTTATGTTATTTATGGAAATGATTAACCTATCATAGAGAATATGTGATTAAATTAATTACTTTTAAGTATGTGACTTTAAGAGTAGTCGGTGTTATTTGGAGATAAATGTTAAGATTTATCGTAAAATACTATTTGATCAAATCCTTATGAATTTTGTGTTTTAAAATTAGTTTGGATTATTTTTAAGAATTTTGAGGACAATTTTTTATTGAAGGATCTTTGTTAAAATTTGGGTATTGTTTGTTTAATTTTGGAGATTAAGAGTAGTATTTATTTCTATAAATGATTATCCATTTTGGGGATCATCTGATCTTTTACTAACCATTTTGGTTTTGGTTAATGTATAAAGAAAAGGGAAATATATAGTTTATATTTTATGGATAATGTGATTCTCTGTAGGTTAATTCTAGCACTTCAGGTGTGACCAAGTCATCTTGAATACTCATCGTTTGGAGAAAAGATGAGTTTGTGGTATAAATTTATTAAAGGATGAAACTCTACTTGAAAAGTAAGTATATCTACTTATATTATTATTCAATATCATAAATAAATTCCTCAACATTATGAAAAGAAACTTAAAACAAAAACAATTCTGTTTACTCTTCCTACTGGGTAATCAAAACCGTTTAACCCATCACAAGTTTATGGTTTTCTGGTAGTTAATTTTTTTCCTTATCATGTTTTATATCACTCTCCATCAGAACTTGATGGTTTTTTTCTCTTCCATATCCATGTTTTCCTATAAGGAACCCTAGTATGATTTATCTTGGGTGACCTTTGAACTTCTCTTTATTTCTTCTAAAGTGATAGTTTTATTAACTCTTTTTCCAATGTGGGATTTCAACAAAGATGTTTGGAAATGTCAAACCCCTAGTTTTTTTTTTCTGAGTTTAAATTTTGAGAAAGAAATTATTTGAAGGAGGGGAGAATGTAACACCCCAATATTTCATAGTACATTATATATTTAAAATAATTTAATATCTTATATTGCACACAACACTGACTTGGCTTGTGTTATATGCAAGATTGAGTTTTTGAAAAACAACACATTAGTATTATAATTATTTAAATGATATATATATTCAAAAAATTAAATATTGTAATATGAATAGTAAAAAATAAATTTTAAATGTTATTTATAATGTTTTCACATAAATAAAACATATTTATAATGAAATGTACAAGTTTTGTAAAAATAGTTATATATTTAGAAAAAATATTTTCTTAAAAGAAATACTTTTTATATCCTTTTGTGAACAAAAATAAAATTAATTTTAGAAACTCCTAAAAATTTAATTTTGTAAAATAGACTTCCTTTTTGAATTTGGAATATCAAAATTAGCTTAGGGTGAATTTTTGTTATTTTTCTTAAAACATTCAAATTTTAATGAATAGTGAAAAATAATGCATAGTACATAAAAACCAACATTTTCTTTTAAATAATTATTTTTAATTAAAATTTATCTTAAAGTAAAAATAGATACATAATACCTATATTATTCCAATGTAAGTCATTGGAGTCATTTTATAATAATATTAGATATATAAAATTTTATTGAACTTTTTAACCTCTTTTACCCACCTTTTAGGCACATTTGCAATTTTTCATAAAATGTAATTTTACCGCTTCTATGAATTGAATTTCAAAAATCCAACATAAATAGTTTTCATCATTAATTTTTTGTGAATAATAACTTTTGAATTTTATTTACCATGGTTAAAAGTAAATAGGGTAAATAAAGGTAAAAATGATATTATAATTACCCCAAAACATGTCCTAATTATATTGGATAAGTGTATTTATACCAAAATAAACCTTAGTACAAAAATATAATCCTTTTTGATCCACTTTTATTAGATTAGGATGTTTATTATATTTTGTTTAAAGAAGAGTTAAAACTGTTAAATTCAAATTTTAGTAACTAAACCATTTTTAATATAGGGTTATACATAAGATAAATTCGACTATAAATATTAATTGGAAAGATAAAAATATTTCATAAATCATGGAATTTTATTTATAATTTTTATACATTAAATAATTAAATTTATTTATGACACAATGATGATGCACTAATTACCTTATTAATGAAATATTAAAATAATTGATATTATAAATATTATAATAAATGTAAATTGAAACTTTTGATGTCATAACTGAATTTTATAGGAAAATAAGACATGTTAGGATTTATTAAATGTATTATTTAGAAGTAATAAAATTTTTTATGACTTTCACAAAGCCCAGATACTAAATAGTGTCAAAATTTGCATAAATGGGTTTTTAAAACAAATACTATTTTATTAAATTACATAATAGTCCTAAAAATATAAGGTTCATCCAAATGACTTAGATAATGTTATATATGTCATTAATTAACCACTTGAGATTATATTGGAATTTTATAGTAAGTTTATTAACCATATAGTGTAATAATACAAGAAGACATGCTAAAAGTTAAACTGTTTAACAAAGAGTTAACTCTTAAAGAAAAGGTTAATGTGGTGATATAAAATTGTCTAAAACATATTGTTTGAGAGGATTTAGACCCATCCCAACATTATCCCATAAATAAATCAATTTGTATCTATCATAAACTGAAAATATTTTATAATAAAATAATATTTTTAAGCTTTCCCTAAAGTGCCCCTCACCTCTCTTATAAAAGGGAACCTCCCCTTCTATTAAATTCACACCTCCAAATCGATTTGTCTCAGACAAACCCTACTCAAATATACTCCCAAATACCCTCAATTCATCCTAGATTCATTAATTTTATCATAAATAAAACCTAAGGATACCTTTTGTTCAAATCAAACAGAAGCACCCGAAGAAGAGGTAATTATTATATCACCTCTTTCAAAGTTCTTTTCTTCTTCGACTTCATCTTTATTTTGGTTTCCATACCAAAATAATAACTCCAATAACTTATAAAAACATTTATGTTATTATAAATATGGTACAACCATATTCATTATTCTATCCATCCTATGAATGACAAAGTCAACATACGTGTGTGCGTATGGCTTACCGTCTCTATATCGTGGTGTAGTTTTCTATTCAACACTTCATTATTTGGATAGGTGTAATAATGAGTATAATTGATTTAAATAATAAATATAACATTTTAATTATTATCTATATATAATATACCATACAATTACATACGATTTCACTATCAATGGAATGATATTGTCGTTCGTGCGTACGTATGACTTACCGTCTCCACGACGCGATGATATCTCATTCCCCATTGTAAACATTCAAGAATAATTTTCATTTTATGGTTAAAAAAATAATTTTTAAGAACTTAATATCATTATGGATATGAATAAAATACATCCTACCCATAACAAACATGAATTACATAACAAAACATATAAAGTAAAATGAATCAGTTAACACCTGAAACAATGATACTACTAAAATATTATTAACAAAAAAATATTAGAGGATCATATATGATATAATATTAATTTATGTGGTTCTTTTATAATTTAATAAAAATTATTTAACCATTATATAGGAGGTTAAACTTACCCTCTACTAAAGAAAAGTATAACGTAAGGGGTTTTCATCTCACTTTTTATTCCTGTGAGATTCATTCTATATTTTCCACTATTTACTTATGTGTGGTGTATGTACTACCCATTATTGTATTACTTCAGTAATATAATTTAATTTATGAGTATTTAAATCTTCATTTTATGATCCTTCTTTCATGGGGTTTATGTTTCATAAGTTACCAAATCGATAAAGGTTTTTCATCTCTCTTTTTATACTAGTGTGATTCATGCTATATTTTCCACTATTTCCTTTTATTTGTTGTATGTACTACCCATGATTGTATTCTTTGTGAAATATAATTTAATTTATGGGTATTTAAATCTTCATTTTATGGTCCTTCTTTCATGGGTGGTATTTTTCGTAAGTTACTAAATGAGTAAGGTAATTTCTAATTTCAATTTCCACATGTTGGGTTTTACGTACACTTCATTGATTATTTTACTCCAAGATTATGGGTAAAATCACTATTTATTTATTTATGTAACAATTTCCACTCCCCTTTGTGTTTATATAATTTTGATAAACATAATCACTATTGATAAATTCATAATTCATTGATATGAACTTGATAAGGGTAATCTTAACTTAATTTCCATTCATTGAGTTAAAATCCAAGTCATTGGTTTTGTTTTTACAAGAATATGTGTGAATGTACTTTGATTTATTTACACTGAATATCTAATCATATTTAGTGTATTTATATTTTTCAAAAATAATTATGTCATTTATTAATCCTTAATCTAAGTATTTGGTCTTCATAAGGTATTTCATCTCAATTTACATTCCATTGAAACTTATTTGTTGTTATGAACCTATTCACTTTTATATAGTGTATATAATGTCCTTTGACCTATTATATCATGAATACCTTTATTCTCATGATATTATAATGTTTTGATTATTGTTATTCCTCAATTATTTTTATTCAAGCGTCTCTCATTTGGTTAGGAACTCTTTAACTAAAATTTCTTTTTAAATGTTTTAAAGATTTATCCTTCTAAATATTTCTCATTAATGTCCATGTTTTAAAAATTGTTTTAAGGATTTATTTATATGAACATGAATGTTTTAAATTTATTTTTTTTTTCAATTTTTCAAAGTGGTATGGGACACTTTGATTCAAAAATCTCTTTTAAACAACTTATTTGATAAATAGTGTTACTTTTAAATGTTTTCAAGAAAAAGGGAATATTTATCTGAAATATTTTTACGGATTATTTTGATCTATGTCAATATCCTTCATTGTATTTTATTCTTGATTGAGGTTAATTTATTATAATAAAATATTCCATATTTTTTTAATGAGTTATGTTTGACTGGGGATATGCTATTTTTATACCATTCATGGTTAATGTATTAACATTTCGTATGATAGTTTTAATAAAAATGTTTAGATTATGTTTCACCATTTTTATATGAGGAATGAATTGGACTTAGTAAGTGATGGGAAGGGCTTGCTATAGCCCCTCGATGCAATGGTAGGTCTCATGATACAAACTAGTGTTTTGGCATAAGGACTTGACAAAATTTATATTTAGGGTCTTGGCACGAGGCCTTGACTTTGTGGTTATGATGTCCAAAATTATGAATTCTATCATTATGAGATTAGTTATTAATGTTACATGTGATTATTTGACTAGTAGAATATCCATTTGAATAAGTAAATGATGTTATTTAATTTATCTTTTCCATATGATGCTGAAGTTTATGTTTAAAGGGCTTGTGTTTCAATTTTATACCTTTCCATAAAAGTTTATGATTATTTATGATAGCTTCTGCTATATTGTTTATCCTTACTGAGCATCTAAGCTCACCCCTTTCTTATGTTTTATTATCCCAGGATACCAAGAAGTTTATTATGATTTATATGTAGGTTTAATCTAGGAGAATAATGTAATTATAAAAGGATTATCTATGTTGTATTTTATGTTAGAAATTGTAATGTAAAGTTCATGTATGTAATCTATTTTCCAAGACTGCTAAACCAATCGTCCTTTAGGACTTGATTCCTTGTAATCATGCCAATGTTATGTAATAGTTCACCGAATCTGGGTAATTGGGGTCAGGGAGTTACACAATAATAGTTTCATTTTCATGATTCTAATGTCATATATGATCAACTTATAATATTTTAAAACCATTTATTAATAACTCTATATTAAAATCATCATTTTCAGGTTTTCACTGTTTTGTTTGTCATGATAATTTTGGTTTGATGGTGTTGGTCTGATAAGTTCATTTATTGTATACATTTTTTTATAATAAAATTAATTGATTCTAATTATTTTTATTTATAATTGATGGATTTAAAATTTATGTTTTCTTCATTTTTTTCAGGATACTATAAGTTATGGGAGATGAGTAAAAGGAGTGGAAACGATCATGATATCCTCTTAAAAGAAGGTTTTACAAAAATATGGATGATCATGGAGAACTTCGGGCATGTAACTAATGAACTAAGGAAAATTAAAATTTTAGTGCTGAAAACTTACTTTACACACCATGTAATCATTATACATGATGAATCAGTGCAATTCTTGAAAGTAATACAAGTCGTGAAGTAGAGGAAACCATCATAGAATGAAGATCACTTTTTTCATAGAATGACACACATGTCATTATATGACACATACCATGAATTCCTAGAAATCATATAGGTGATGAATAAAGTACATGTGGGGTAGAATTTACACATCGTATAATCAATATACAATGTGTAAAGGTCGATACGTTCAAAAAACTTCAATATTTGATGTATTTTGGGGGTTTGACCTGTTTTATGACCTAGGACCCACTTATGACCACCTTTTGACCTATCCTAAATTCTATTGATTATTTAACGAGTCCAACAAGAGTCTATAAATAGAGTAATAGGCTACTGCTATTAGAGAGATCATGGAAATCAAATCTTGGAGCGTGAATGTGTGATGTGCAGGGTCCTCACCAGTTCGTCTTTGTTTTCACATTATGATTCCTTTTCTTTTTATCCTTCCATATTACTCTCTAATCACTAGGATCAGGTGGTAAAAATAATTTATGCTGGGGTTATGTAGAAGAATGGGGAAGGTGTTGTTGGATTTATTCATTTTTATTCATTCATGTATTTGGATTTTCATAGTTTATTCTATCAGTTTCAAACACCCTTCTTTTACTTTTATCATGACCATTTATATTTGAATATGAAGGGATTATTATACATTATGTAACCTATTTCCCTAAATAAGTCATGACCATTATAGAATTTAGGGTAATCAGGTTTAAATATGGTATTGAGACAAACTCAATTAGGTGAAATCCTAAATTATTAGACCAAGTGAAATAGAGGATTATCGTGTTGAGGAAGGGAGACCATGACCATTGGATCTACCTCATCTTGACTCTAAATCAAAACATGTATTAATCAACTTATTTTTTAAAACCTAGTTCCACCTAGAACCTAAACTATAAAACCCTATCACAACTTTCAAATATGATTTTAAACCCAGCAATTTGTTGTGATTTCATCTTTCTTTTTCTAAAAATGAATCAAATCCATATTTTATTTACCTCTTTTTTAGTTTAAATAAATAAGATATTTTTAAAACAAAAATAAAATAATTAACTAACTCTTTGGGTTTAGCCTCAAACTTTATTAACACTATTTTTTTTATTAATTAAGTATCGTAGTTGGAGTTTTATAAATTTATATTTTGATTGGACCTAAGGGAAAAAACACCGCCCTTTGGGACTATCAAAACTGACATCATTGTTGGGGATTGTTATGAGTTATTTTTTAATTTTTTAAATTCAATTTTAATTTTGTTTCTTCATTTAAATTCCTCCTTTTACATTGATTATTTTGTGCAGCAATTCTCAGATTTAAATAATTAATGCACAACTATAACACTCGGTCAAAGAGAAAAGACATCATCTAGTCCACCCTCCATTCTAAACCAAGAACAGAGATTAAAGTCACTATGAACATGGAAGGTGTAAAATCATCCATCATAATGGGGTTATTCAAAGAGATGCAGGACTGTGGACACTCACAGACTACAGGCATCCATCAAATACAGGATTGAAAATGAGCATCCTAGCACCCCCTGTTGAATAAAATCACTTTGAGATCAAGCCTGAAATTATTTTGATGATCTCAAACAGAGTGTAATTCACGAGACTACCACATGAATATCTGAACATGCATTTGGGAAACTTCCTTGATCTCTATGACACATTCCAATTCTAGAATGTTTCAAGCGATGCAGTAAAACTCCTTATTTTATGATTTATATTATGCTAGAAATCTTAGGATTGGATCCAAATCCTACTTGTATATTCCAACACTATATGGGATGAGTTGTCCATTAAATTTATTACCGCTTCTTTCCACCTTCTAAGTTAATGGACATACTGGTAAACATGTTAAAATTATTTCAATTTATGGATGAATCACTATACTCTATATAGGAACCTCTTGAATATATGACTCATAAATGCCTCCATCATGGTATATAGCTATGGATGCTAATCCAAACCTATTATAAGGATTTTTTATAGGGAAACATGTTGATTCTAGATGCTGAAACTAGAGGATCATTGATGAAGAAGTCACCTGAAGAGGATTATATCTTGTTAAATGAAATGGAGAGAAATGGTTTCCAGTTCCATGGAGAAGTAATGCAATGAGAAGGAATCTATATGATCAATAAAAATGAATAGATGGCAGCATAGATGGAATCACTGATTAAGAAGGTATAGATCATGATGGGCCATCAACAAAACCCCCAAGGTCTGTATAAAGAAGATGAAAATTATACTGATTATAATCATGGTAATCAATTTTAGGGTTGGTGTAATAAAAAAAATAAGGATAAGAATATCAACAATGTCCATAAGGGTACCAATAATAAGAATCCCAAGGGACCACGCTAATGAGGTAGGTTTTTACATCTGAAGAAATATTGTCTATATTCATGACCAAAACTAGGGTTGTACTCAATGAAAAGAAAAAAGAAATAATGATGAACTAAAAGGATTCATTGAATAATCTGGATCATCAAGTTGGCCAAATTACTATCTTTCTTAGAGAGAGACCCATAGGAGTACTTCTATAAAGCCCTGAAATATAATCACATGAATATTTAAAATATGTACTACTTAGAAGTGGGAAGAAGACACAAAGAAGTTTTATATAATTTATAGGATTCAATGAAGGAAAAACGGTGGGAGTAATTGAAAAATAAGTTGAAACCACAAGGAAAAATTAGCTGAAGAAGAAAAATAAGAACCACTACAATACAATCCAATACTATTATTTCTATAATGAATAGTGTAATTAAAGAATGATGCACAAAAAGGTATGTTTCTTGAATACTTTAAAAATTTTCATATTAATATACCTTTTGCAGAGACTCTTGAAAACATGTTGACCTATGAAAAATTCTTGAAATATCTAATAACCAATAAGAATAATCTTGAAGAAATTGGCACCATTACAGTCACATGAGAGTGTTCAGCAGTGGTATCAATGACCCGCTTAAGAAGAAATGTGATCTGGTTATATTTTCAATTCCCATCTTTATTGGAGACAAAAAATGTGTAAAATATTTTTTTAGCTTAGGTTCAAGTGTCAATATCATTTTGTGCATGAATTTAAAGATATTGGGACTAGAAATACTGAATCCCATAAAATTACTTCTTCAATTAGTTGATTCAACAGTAAAATCACAAAGAGAAAAGATCGAATATATTTTTATCAATGTTGAAAACTTTATCATTCCTATAGATTTATTAGTGTTTAATATGGAAAAGGAGTGAAATCCACTCATTCTAGGGAGATAATTTTTAACCAATGGGTGTGTGCTGATCAATTTCCAAAGTGGAGGAATCTATCTGAGAGTTGGATATAATCAAATAGGTTTCATCATCCATAGGGAAATGAATAACACTGATGTGATAGAGGACAATGAGTTTGGAGAAGATGAAACAACCAAAGTTAAGGGTTTCATTTTTTAAAAGGTTGGGTCTGAAGCCACGTTTATTATTAAATCAAAGCAAAGACCTCTTTAACTAGATAGAGGGAGACCCATTACGTATCCCGAAGGCCCAGTGGGAATTTAGCCCATTACATGGCCCGTAGGCCTAATTTTTTGGCCCAAGGCCCATTCTGTGAATAGTATTACTACAGTACCCACCTACTACAGTACCACACAGTACCCTCTGCCACTATAGTGCTCTTCCACCGCTACAGTGACCTGCCGCTGCTGCAGTTCCCACCGTTGCTTCAGTTTCGCCACTGCTACAGTACGCTATAGTACTACTATAGTACCTTATGCCCAATGGATTTTGAACCCCCATTTTTCATGTAGGATTATGGGGTGTTTACCACTAATCCAAACCCAAACTACGAAGTTAAGGGTTTCATTTAAAGTAAATATTTACACGAGATAGATGATATTGTGAAAGTGGAATCTAAACTTAAAAACACTAAAAATAACAAAGAGAAGCTGAAGGGGTAGATCGCTGGCACCATAAAAGAAACCAACTCCACCACATCTGAGAAATTACAATAGTTATGGATGGTACATTACCTTCCATTTAGTTCATCAATATTGAGGTATAAATAGTGGATAAATCCAATAGAGATCATACAATTACTTCCATTAGAAAGAATTAAGGTTTTTAGAGAAGAAGGATAGATACCGACCTATATGGACATGACACAACTGAGACCATTCATGGAGCTTGACTAGGTACAAAATTTTCAATCATTCATATTGTGAGATGAAGTTGAAGGATGTAAGGTTCAGCCAGTGATGATAAACAAAATCTCTTTTTGAAGGAAAATCGAGTTTTTTATATTTTTATTAATTTGGTTTTTAGGTGTGAATTATATTGCTTAAAATATTTCAAAATTAATTGATTATGGATCGGTGCTTACGCTTGTGTATTTTTATGTTTTGCAGGACCATTAAGAAAAAGTTTGGTAGCAAGTAGTATAAAGCACAATAAGAATCTATAGGATAATTACACGTCATGAAAAAAGTACACGTCATGAACAAGTGCTGGAAGAACATATCCATACAACTTTAAAAAAAATTCAAAAGGGGGTAATTATTTCAATATTTAATTTTTATACTGTATTCCCCACATTCAACAGTTTTAGAGATTTAAACTTCCAATTGCATTACCACACTTAATTCTTTCTTCAATCAATTGAATTAGGAGACATAAACTGCCTAGGAAACTTGTAATACCATGATTTAAAATTTATTTGTGGATAATTTTGAATGAGAATAATGAGAAAAATAATTAGTAGGGATAATCCCGTGGAATAGGATTTGACAAATCATGATTTCATGAGCATATTAATCATTTTAACTAATATTTTTCTAAGATTTTTTCAAGATTTTAATTTATAATATTTTCATTAATTGATTTAATTATTCTTATTAATTTTCAAGATTATTTGTCCCATCCATTCATTTCATTCTTGATACATCCTCTAAGACAAATATTTCACATTATTTATATAGTATATTTCTTCTGAAACTCGAGCATGTTCTCTTCTAGAACTTGACATACATTTTATCAAAGATATGACTAAAAAATTACTTTTAATATGACTGAGGCATATTTTACTAACCTTTTATCCTTGGACCCACCTTACATTAATCCATTTTAAAGACCATAGATCCCATGAAAAACATTGATATTAAAGATCTATGTTACAAGCCCATCTTATCCTTTACTTCCTTGCTATAAATATTTTTTTCATGATTATTAAAAATAAGAGTGGGGAGATGGCGACTGGTGAAAGGGATGCATATTTTGTAATGAATAAGTGTAGTGAGAAATTTCATGATATTTAAAGAAGTCACATTCATTGTATTTATTACTCCCCTTCTTGTAAAATAAAATAAAATAATGGGTTTCATCTAGGTAAATTTAAAAATAACCATTGTTTGACTTATGATCATTTTATAACTATTACAAATAGTGTCGTGAGGAGATCATTTGGGGTTAGGTGGTGGCTGTGATATTTTTCCCCAGCACAAATTTCAAATATATATATATATATGGTGTTTCATTTACTTCATTTCACCTCTTTATAATCCTACTCTGAGATACTAGGTAAGATGAGGATTTCATTGAGCTATTTTTGATTATCATGTAATGTACTTTAGAGAAAAACCTTCTTTTTAGGCCTTACTTGATTTAAATAATTTACCTACCTTCCCTAAGCCTCAAATTCATTTGATCCTAAATGGAGAATCTCTCATGATTATTTGTGAGTTTTCCTTTACACAGTAGAAATGATAGTTTCCTTGAAATGTTATGGTAATTGAAATGTTCTTGAGGTATTTGCATCACTTTATTCATTCACATATTAATAATTAATTGAAAAATGAAAATGGATGAATGGAAAGTATTGGTTATTTCAGAATAGGAAAAGTAAAATACATTGTTTATTTTTATTCTTTGAAAAATGATTTGTTGATAAATTTTCTAAGTGTGATGCTCAAACATTTAAATTTCCATTTGATCAATTGTTTTTGTTGACATTGAATTTATAAAATTACAAGTTGAATGTACTTTGTAGTATGTTTAGATTCCATCTTTGAGGATAAGTATGAATTAATGTGTGGGAGGATTTGATAAGTGTATTTATTGTATACATTTTTTATAATAAAATACATTGATTCTGATGATTTTTATTGGTAATGCATGAATGTACACACGATATTTTCTTCATGTTCTTCAGGATTAAATATGTTATTGGAGATGATAAAAAAGAGTGTAAAATATCATGATATCCACTTCAAATTGGGTGTCCACAAATAAAAATGATCATGTAGCACTTTTAAGGCATGGAACAGAAGAACTGAAGAAAAACAAGTCTTCTAGAGCTAAAAATGACTTTACATGTCATGTAATCATTAAAAGTCATGAATTGGTGAAATTTGTGAAAGTAATACAAGTCGTGAAGTGGAGGAAACCATCATGGAATAAAAATCACTTATGTAATGTTGTGACACATATATGTCATTCCATGAAACCTACCACGAATTCCTAGAAATCCTGTAGTTTTGAATTCAGTACACATAGTGCAACATTTAAATGTCGTGTAATCACTACATGGCATGAAAAGGTAGGGACAACCAAAAAATGGCCAGATTCAACATATTTTGGGGTTTTTAATTGTTTTATGACCTAGTACCCACTTATGACCACCTCTGGACCCATCCTAAATTCTATTTTTTTCTATATAAGACCATCTAATGTCTATATATAGAGAGTCAAGCTAATTTTTTAGAGAGATCCTAGAGACCAAATCTTGGAGTGTGAAGTTGTGATTTGTAGGGTCCTCACTAGTTCATCTACATTTTCTCATTATGATTTATTTTATTTTCATACTTCCCTCTTAATCTACCATCATTAGGATCAGGGGTAAACCTAACTTATGATAGGGTTTTGTAGACAAATGGGGAAGGTGCTATTGTATTTATTCATTTTTAGTCATTCATGTATTTCGATTTCCATAGTTTACTCAATCAATTTCTAATCCCTTTATTTTACTTTTATCATGACCATTCATCATTAAGTAAATTTTTATTAAGGTAAAGAGGCACAAGGGCCACAAGAAAATAGGACTCACAGAGTCCTGAAGTAGTGCAGACTGAAGGCATCCCCTCAGATCAAATTGACCCCTTTGGGATTCAAGGACATCAAATTACAGAGGACCAGGAGGTTAGGGACAATAACATTAAAGGAATCAATGTATTTCGCGACTTGGTTTCCCTCTCTCTAAGTGTGTATCACCTTGGTATTGAAATCGAGCATACCCATGTACTTTATTATTATGTATTGAATCGACCAGGGAAAGGGTCTAAGGACCATCAAAGCATTATACAAGATCCTGGAGCAAGTTCCAACCTCAAATAACTCAATTTTATTCTAGTGGAATAGACTGATACCCAAGAGCATAGCCTTGTCCTCCTCTTGAAGGGAATAACCATGACCAAAGAGGGATGAGAAATCAATTATCACATACCTTTTATTATCTCGGACCAAGCCTCCACCATGAAGGACCCCCATGGAGTAGGAACCATCAGAGTTAAGTTTGAGACCCCTGGAGGGGGGGAGACATCGGACCTAGTGGCCTTTGACGGCACTGGTTTTTGGCTGGGCTGCATGTAAATTCCTTTCAAGAAAACTAAGGGATGGCACTTTTCGCTATTTTTTGATGGCATGTTCCCAATAAAGTAGTAAGTTTTTGGTACTGATGATGATGTTTCCACTAGATGAGAAGATCCCATCATGCCTTGACTTGTTTCTTACTTGCCAAATGCTCTAGAACCTATGTGAAGAATAGTGGTATGTGCCTCCCTCTTCGGACCCCTATATCCTGAGCCATGGAACCACCTATCTAAGAATGAGGAATCATCCATGCTGGGGACCCAAAGGGCCATGAATTCTCTAAGGGAAATCCAATCTGCACTCACCCAGTCACCCTGGAAGAATAGGGGTTCAATAGTTTCTTATTTTTTATTTCTACAGTAGTGACACCAGAAAACCAAATGGATACCACATCATTTGATGTTATCATCCGTCGTGATTGCTCTGTTTCAGATATGCCAAGATAAGAAGTTATATTTTGAGGGGAGAAACTTAGGTCATAGGGTTTCGTCCCAGGGTATCAAGACTTTCTGAGGGGATAGTGTGCTACAGAAGTCCTGGGTGGAGAAGGACCCCAATGATGATTGAGTGAAGATACAATGGTCGGGCTTCGGAGAGAGATCGATGAGATTTAAGGTGTCCTATTGATTGTCATCCAATACCACTTTGGTGAAATCTGGATAAAATTTTTCTCCTTGAAAGGAGATAGAGGGAGTAGGGAAACCTGGGAACCTAATGACCTCCCCAGCCCAGTTGTTGTTCCATAAAGAAATATCTTCCTTCCCCACGAGCCACTGAGAGTGTCGTTGAAGGCTAGGGGATTGCGGCATTGAGGAGGGGATACCATAACCATTGGATATAACTCATCTTGACTTATATGCTAAACACATATTAATAAACTTATTTTCTAAAACCTAATTTCACCTAAACCTTAAAACTAAATAACCCTGTAACACCTTTCAAATCCGATTTCAAACCAAACAATCTATTGTGATTTAATCTTTCTTTTTCTTAAAATCAATAAAACCCGTTTTTTATTCACCTCTTTATTTAGTTTAAATAAATCAAATATTTTTAAAACCTAAATAAAATAATTCAATATATTTGTGGGTTTGAACTCAAACTTCCCTAATACTATATTTTAATTAATTATGTAGTATAGTTGGATTTTTATACATTTATATTTTGATTAGACCTGGGGGGAAATAATGACGCCCTTTGGGCCTGTCTTGGTCCTTATCCTTAGATCATGATTCCATAATCTCTAGAATGTTAAAAGGGATATAGATATAATATAGATATATTATATATATATATATATATATATATATTTCTCCATAAAAAGTGGATATATAGAAATTAATTGTGCCATTCATGGAGACGGTAGGCCGTACATACACATGAATATTGTTTTCACTTTTCAATAGATGGAATTAAAGAAAGGTAAATGATAATTCACATTCTAGAATAATTATTATATCATACATATAAAATTAATTCATTAAATATTTCTTTATTACCATTCATGTAAAGTGGAAATTGAAAAATAATTACATCACTTCATGGAGGCGGTAGTCCACACGTACGCACGAGCAACATTATCGTTTTCCAATGGATTAGAAGCTAAGAAGATAGATATGATATTATTATTATGGAAGTATAATTATTTCATATATAACATATATAAAATTTAAACCCATCATAATAACTATCCATGTAATATGGTAATGGAAAATGAATTGTATTGCTACATGGAGGCGGTAGTCCACACGTACATATGAGCAATACCTTACATTCCATTTTGATGGAATATATGGTAGATATTGGTGGTTACATAATCATAATAAAATTTAAATATATTTAAGATACTAAATTTATTATTTTATGAGGAATACCATATACTTATAGGATGTATAAGAATAAATAAATTGAAATAGTTCTGGTAATATGATTACCACTTCTTCGACAGGCCTCCTTTAGATTCATTCTTAAGGACCCTTGGACTATTCTTTTAATAAGAATAAAAACTATACATCATGGATAGGAATTTTTGAAAGATACTTTTTTAGGTTTTGGTCAATATAGATGGTTCAAAATGGTGTGAAGAGACTAGATAAGGGGTGTCCTTTTATAAGGGAGGGATAAGACACATAGAATTACTAAAATGATTAAAATATTATTAATTAATTCTCAAGAAAAATTCTTCCAAATGTAAATATATTCTAATAAAAATATTATAAGTTCAATATATATTCATCTAATAAAATATATATAGGTTTTTTTTTCATTTTGAAACTTGGTTTAACTTTTTCATTAACCGATTTTAACCTAAACTATAGTAACGACTTTTTCAGTCTTATAAGGTTATAACTTTACTTATAAGTTAAAAAATAGTTAGTAAATGGACAAGGGATGAAATTTTTAGTAATTTATCATCCTAATTTTATTATTTTAAATAATTTTATTATTTTTAAATAATTTAATAAAATATTATTTTCATAAAATATTATTAATGTAATTTTTGACAATATTCATTTACTTTGACTTTATTGTCATAAATATTGTCATGGAATTTAAATATAAACCTTTAATAGATCATTAAAATGTTATATTTATCGATAAAACTCTTAGAACACAATAATTCACCCAAATTTTATTACTTTTAATATTTTTAATATCATTTATTTATTTTATCTATTAATTAAATAAATATTGTGTCAAACGTTGCATAAGCAATTAAGGTAATTATTCAATCACTAAAAATTAAAAATAAATTACCATGATAAAAAAATTAGTTATTATTTCAAATTAACAATTATAACCAATCTTATACTTATTTATCCTTATGAAAAAAATTTAGAGACATTAAATTCAAGAGAGTGACATTTTAGAATTTTCTTTACTTAAAAAATATAAATTTCATTATGAAGAGAAAATGAAACCAAAATAAGATATATTAAAATTTGGGATATCTATTATCTATTTTATTCCATCTAATAAAATTAGGTCAAGTTTTGGGTTGTTTTTTAAACCTCATCTCACGGTTTTAACATTGTTTTATCAATTTTACTTTTACCAAGGAGATAAATGTTTATCACTATTACTATTCATAATGACCAAAAAAGGGACCTACTTCCCAAATTTAAACCACTTAATTCCAAATATGGTATTAATTTTTCAATATTCAATCTCTATAAGTGGATGAAATTAATTTTAATATAAATGAATATAATGAAATGGAAAATAATTTTTAGAAAAATGCATTTTTAAATATAAAAATTAACTTATATCAAAATCAGAAGTATTACTGATTAAAATAGAATTAATTATATTATTATGAATAAAATTGATCATATTTTAATTTAATACCAAATACAAAATATAATGGGACTTTTAAATTACTTGATTTAATGAAAGTAAATGATATTATTTGAAAAATCGTTATTTTTCACTATTCACTAAAAATCAATAAATTTAGGAAAAATACAAAAAATCCACCTTAATTGAATTATGATATGATTATTTAAAAAATGTTTTTTATTTTATTAAATAAAATTTCTAAAAGTGAAAGAAATTAATTATAATTTTTATGCACAAAATGCAATAAAATTTATTTTTGAATAAAATGCCTTTGGAGCATAAAATTACTTCACTAAAAATTGAGTGATTATTTACTAATAATTAATCAATAAATTTGTATTAATTATTAAAATTATACCTATATTTCATAATGTGATTACTCATATTAATATATATCAATTCAATGGTTATGTTATAACAATCACATTTAAATAATAATATTTTTATAATATATCTAAATTCATTTAAAGCTCATTGTTTCATGTTATGCAAGATATAAAAATTATTATTCCATAAAACTAATTTTTTAGGGTGTTATATTCTCCCCCACCCATAAATAAATTTTTCGCTCACAATTTTATCCCAGTCATCAAAGGTTCAATATTTGAAAATACATTTATTTAAAGCCCACATCATACAGAGGGATAATAAAACTTATTTTAAAAATGGAAAGTGGGAAATATAAATATTACCTAAAATAGCCTATAATGGTGTTTGTGAATAAGGATAACATTGGTGTAAAGTTAAATTTTAGACATGTAAGAGAAAAATAGTGTCTAATGACTAAAATACTGTGATAGAGAATATAGTCATGAGAAAGTTAACAACCACAAAAACCTAAATATATAATGGGCGAAAAGATAATAGATTAATTGTAAATAAAGGTAAAAGGATAACATTTTTATTTCAAAATCCTATTACTAGAGGTGATTATTTTACTATCATAATAGAAAACATGAGAAAATATACTTACTCAATTTAGTTATTTTTTATAAGAATAATTTCGTCATTTGGTTGTGATTTGATGAATTTAAACTTCATCTGTTATTCCAATAAATTAATATTCAAGATTAATTTTTAAGGATTTAAGTACTAAAATTTACTTTTAATATATCATAGGATCCATAAAATAATGATAAGTCATTCCTCCTATCTCTAGATATTTAATAAAACCAAAATGATAAGGACAAGTTATACAATATGGATAAATCATATATTAATCTCTAATAATAATACCCAAAGTTTAACATAAACCATTCCATAAGTAGTTAACTTTAAAAACCTTGCAGAATTGGTCAAACCAAATTCAAAATATAAATATTTAGAAATAAAGTCACTAAATTTTCAAAATAAACTTAATATTAATCCCCTAAGAAATGTAGAGTATCTCTTAATGTCACATATCAAATATGTGAATACCTTAATCATATATTCTTCTAAAACATGGTAAAAACCTGAATAAACATAAAACCTCAATAAAAAAATATATTATTCCAAAAATTAACACAATTCTTATTACTCAGATAAAATTATAGACTATTGAATATATTATATAAATCCAAAAATGCAGTAAACTCTATCAAAGATAACATAAAACACTTTGTCATCAAATACCTATTCAGTTTAAAGGTCACTAACACTATCCAATATACTTTATCAATATAAATCATCACTTTATCACAAATAAAATTTATTAACTAAATACGAAAAATATATTAAGGGTTATATTTCCCTTAATTATGTATTCTCCAAAAATATCACCTTACCACTAAATCACTTTTCTTGGTTATCATTGTCATTCCACATATACTTTTAAATCCTTAAAGAAAAAATAATTTGGAACAATACTTATATGTTTCATGATTATTATAACCATAATATCATTGATAAAAAACATCTATAACATAATTATTTAATCATAATACATAAACACTTTATTCACTCCACTTTAATGATTGATATAACATAGACCCATCCTTGATCTAAGAGTCAACCCTTGGATTTGGGTATTGACTCGGATAATAAAAAAGTTCCCCACACATAATACATTGAGTTATTTAGAAATTAATTACTCTATCGACTTCATTTCCACACAAAAAATATGTTCCTCTTCCTTTAATTCATTCCCTAGGTTATCATTCCCTCATTCTTGACATGATGAAAATCGAACTTTCTTTCCTCTATGGTCGTTATCAAATAAACTTTCATAAAATCTAGTCATTCTCTTATTTTATGAATTATGAGACTCGCCAAAGTTTATTTTATCAATCATATACTATGATAGAATATTATAAATAATCACAAGGCTTCACCTTCCTATTCTTATTTCATTTAGTTTCTCATGGGGATAGTAATTACATTGTTCATCACATTCACCATTACATGAATCCTCCTTATAGAAGACCTGTTTGGGTTGAACTAATATGTCACTCAATATAGCTCACCATAAGGCCTCAAGAGTGCATCCTTGAATTCTAGAGACTTACAACTAGCAACAAGGGCATAAAAGATGTAATAGAGAGACTATACCCTCTGGTTAGAGTGAAATAATAGTGTAAATAACCAAACTCATACACTGGGGTGAACATCATAGTATTTATAATAAATAAATTAAATCAAAAGAATTATATAATAAATTTCATGTGGAATACTTTCATTAAGACTTTGGAATGAAAAGTATACAACAACCGGTCAGCCACTAGGATGACCACATATACAAAATAAATAAACTAAAAATAAATAAAACAGCCTCCACTACCAACTCTAAGAATAACCACATACCTGGTTTACATGACACTCAAGCTACACTAGCCCGATCCTGAGACTCAACATGAGTGACTCTACTTGATCATGTAACACTGGGCCATATCCCCATCCATCATGAAACTTTTGATCCAACCTGAAAGTATATATTAGACCTGAATTCACATAGAGTTTCACATACTGAGGGAGAGAAATAAATATTAGTAGGCCACCCCAAATAGTGAACCTATAAATTTCTGTCATAAAAAGTGAATGCACACATGATATGTCCATCCTAGTGGAACACAAACAAAAACTAGAAAAAAAATCATAAACAAAGGGGGGAAAACAAGAAAACAACCAACCATGGGTTCTATCCTAACACATGAGTTAAATATACCCCTGGTCTAGATTGCACAAAAGGATTTTCAACAAGTGGATCACCCCGCCACATAAAAAATGTAACATCCACTATATTTTTCTTATTATATCCAATATTTATAAATGAAAATAAATGAATGTCAGACCCCAAGGTTTAACCATAAGCATTCACATTAAAAAGAACATATACTAAGCTCTAGGAATCTAATGGCACAATCAAACTGACTAAAAACCTCAACTCCCAATTTTTGAGAAATATTCATGTCCTAGAAGTCTTATAGAACAAATTAGCCTCTAAATGAAGGATCAATAGTATACTCTATCCCAGGGGAAATCCTCCAAATATGGGCTTGACAAATGCAATGTCCCATGAGATCCTATCTACCCATGGGCCTGACTGATACACTATCCTAGGGAACCCACTCAAGTAACTGAGATCCCACCACATCCATGGCATAAAGCCTTTATTGAGGAGGTAATACTCAACTAAAGGGGTTCACTCATCATGATCGTCCATTATATCCCTAACCCATCAAACCAAAGTCGTCAAATGGAGGAGCAGACCAAATCAAAACTCAGGGCTAACACATGATCCAAGATATCCTAAGTATTTCCTCCTCAAGCCATAGTCCTAAGTAGAAACTGAATCAAAGACCACATTCAATGGATAACCGAATTTGGGATGATCCAACCTCAAACCCACCATCCAAATAGATAAACTAGCAGTGCCAATAAACTCTCATCCAACAAATAATGGGATGTATCATGACACCATAGAGCTTAGTATCTAATATATATACACCATGAGCTCTCAATGACTCACCTTAGGGATAAAACAAAACTTGTGGCTCCCCCCAAGTTCATGACATAAAGATATTTCCTACTATGGACTCCCATACTACACCCAAGATCTCAATTAATACCCACAAAACATCCTCAAATGGACTAAAGGCCAGAATAAGAGAAGGACATGCTATGAGGGGTTCCTTTAACTCATCCAAAATCACAGGACATGCCCAGTATAAAAAAATACCTAGTATCCCTCAGTGGACTCCAACTGATCCTTGATCAATAATACACCAATAGGGGAATCCAAAATCACAATCCTAAAAATGGGGGAATTCACAATGGTCCTTGTAACCACATTAAAAGTAGGACCCTCTAAAATGGATCCTCATATAATAACACCTCAAAGGAAAATACCACTATAAGAAAAAACTCAATTGGCCATCCCAAAAATAACCCATCCATGGGTACCAACTCACCCATAACGGAATCCCAAGAATCACTATGTCGCATGGGTATTCTCAACTTATAACTATGTGAACCAATGATCGCTCAACCAGAAACCATCAAATAAAGGAATCCTCAAGTATCCCTTATAATTATCTCAATAACTCAATGGAACCTAACTGTAACCACCAAAGAAAGGAATCGAACCTTCCCAAAGGCTCCAACATCTTTAGTCCTCAAACCTAGTACCTAATACTCAAAATCTCTAACCTCAATCAACCAGTCCTGATATGTAGGGGAAACCCAAGATCTCCTCATAGATACTCCTTGACCCTGCCTTCCAAGATCTATCTTAAAGAACCATGAAAAACACTAGTCTTAAATCCACAACTCATGCCAACTAATAATGTCACAACCCTTACCCAACCCTAATAGCTCACAACCCAGCCCCCAAGAGGATTCTAAAACCAAACCTCAAAGAAATCCCCCTAAAAATACTCTCCCATACAAAAAGACATCCAAAAAACCTCTAAAATCCAAAAGGATTCCACCATCATTATCTATGGGGAAAAGTACTCATAATGTTTTACCAATAAGTCCAATTCTGTAATCAAGGGAAAAAAGGTAAAACATTATAGATAATAAAAAGGTACATGGTGTGTACTTTGGTTACATGGTGTATACCTGCAAGGGTACTCCCTATTCGTGTTCCCAAGGCCACTCGAAAGGTTCTTTTACAAAGTACATGGAATGTAACCCCGAATGTGTACCAACTCATACACCTTACCGCACTTGATGTTCACACCTATGGACTATATATCATATACCACCCATACATGGCATGTACCCCACATGGGGTGTCTAACCATGTACCCCAACAAAGGGTCTATCCAACCATTGTTTATGGCTATCAGTTGTATACCTTACACTAGGCCTGACCATGTGCCCTAAATGACCATGTTCCCTTAGCACACCCCAAGTCATTGCTGCATGAAATATACTTCCAATTATATGGATTGTAGTCATACAAACTCATCTTCCCCAAATAGGAAAAATACATGGTGTGTGTTCTATGAACTACACATCGTGTACATGGGTATTCCCAAATGGAAAACTCCCAAATCAGGCTGAAACCCCCATTTCTCCCCAATTAATCCTAGATCAACCCACATAGAGTCCCCAAAAACCCATTAAAGGATTTAAATACTAAAAAAACTAATCAATGGGTATTAGGATGAAAAATATAAAATGGGCCTAACATCGTATCGAAACCACCAATGCTTCACACTGAATCCACCACCTGCAGCCATCACACTCTGATTCAGACCTCAAATAAACCCTTGGCAGTGCCTCATCCTTTTCCCTCTCCCTCTTCTATCACTCTCCCTCTCTCGATCATGTGACATAGGATCCCTAGGGGTGTTCATGAGAATCCAATGTAGAAAGGAGAGAAAATAAAAGGAAAAAAGAAAAAGGAAGAAAAAAAAAGATAAAGACAAATAAAAGAAAAGGGGTTTGGAACCTACCCCAATGCCCATTAAAATTCTATGACTCACCAAGGAAAAACCTCCCATTTAAAACTCAACTGAAGAGAAATTTTTTTAATATGATGCTATTCTTGAAAGATATCGATAAACGAGAACATAAAAATAAATTAATAGTTAATTAATTAAATATTAAATATTCTATGAAAATTAAAAAGGTTCACCCCCAGATTTTTTTCCTAGCATAAACAACCAATTCTGCGACCAACAGAGTGGTTGGAAAAATTATTTGAGATTATCTTACAAGAGAATTTACCATTTTTCCCACGAACACTCTCAGGAAAAAAAGATTCAAATTTCTACTGATTTTGACAACCTTTGATGTTGTGGGACATCACAAAAAACCTACCACAAATTATTCTCACACCCATGAAGCCTCATTTGATAAATAACAACCATGATCTCCCACAAGAACTGGTTCAACTGACATTATCTCAACCGTCCAATTACTATCCTTACAGTGTCCCCAACTTTCTCCTAATAAGAGAGATATTCAACAACATTGATCTAATGCTCCCCATTATATAAGTATCCTTATCATAAACTAGTTACATAATGGTAAACCACACAAAACCTGCTATGTTAATCACTAAATTCAATGGATAGACATCGCCAAACCACTCACACCTGAGCACCATTATGAAAACAAAACTACTCTTTCCCGGAATATTAGAAAAAACAACCTCCGTGCCAAATGAACCACCTAAAATGAGTATCATGACCTCTAGAAATCTATGGTTCACTATCCCCCATAAGTATTTCCTTAAACTACTCACAAAAGTGAAATAGAACACCCACTCACACGATCCAAGTCCTAATGGAACCAGGATAACGTTCCTAAAACCACTGACCATGTCCCTCCCACATGTCAGTTCCAATAAAACAGAGCACCATCAATAATTCACTTTAACATAGAGGTATCTCCCTCATCCCAAGATGAAACATATGACCACCATCCACTTGATCATCGATCCAAATCCATGGGCGCCCAACCACTCTCTCACCTCACTACCCAAGGCACAACCAAAATGAGGAAGGCCAAGGGTCCATCCAAACATGTCATCTTAAGACAACCATGACATAGGGATCAATCCCAGTTATCCACTTATCAAACACCAGGAATACATGTGCCTAACCACATCCTAGTGATAACATACCTCAATGGCCACACGAAGGAAGAAAAACCATGCCCACCCAATCCATTAGTGATAGCAGACACATAGGCCCCACAACATAACCTGATAGACAAAACGTGATAAGAATAGCTCTATACCAAGGAAGAAAAACTTATAAATTTAGGGGAACTACCACATTAGTATAACTTGATCCCATTCCAAATATCCATCATGAATCCTTGACCTCGTCAAGCTAATAACAGGGTACTCATAGCCCACACCAACCCATAAATATTTCCATGTATTTCTTAATAAAGGGACTACATATTCAACACTGATGAACCTCTCATCACATGATCCACATGACCTGTCATTATAAGAAAATATACACTCATGTGGTTCATTTGAGTATAATTACACAAATTATTTATACGATAAAACAACATATGATTAGCTTCTGAAACTTTAAACAGCTAAACCCCCATTTTTAGTGAAACCACACTCAAAGAGAAATATATCATGAGAACCCTATGTTCATAGATTAATGAATGAACATGGGAATCTTACCCTTGGGATAAGTTCTAAAAACCAAAATAAACCATAAATACACAAACCCAAGTGAATCAAATTAGCTGAAATCACACAACTATAAAAATTAAATCCAAGAACAGTAATATCATTCCCTAGAAACTTGGAAATCATGTTAGCTAAGGTGTTCATGAAAAACCAATCTCATATCCATAATGAATTCTAACACATTCCTAGGCATCCTACCTACTAAATCCCTAAATCATAAAACCAACCTACACTAATACAATTTTGTAACAAACCATCCTGGGTTGACCTGACACATCACTCAATCTAGCTCACCACAAGGCCTCAAATGCACCTCACAAAATGTTAGAGGCTTCCAAACAACAACGAGGGTCTAAAAGATGTAGTGGGGAGACTATAACCTATAGAAAGAGTAAAATAATAGTAAAAGTAACCAAAATCATACAGAGGGATAAACGTTGGAGTACCCATAATAAAAAAAACAAAATCATGTTATAATAAATGTAATGTGGCATACAGTTATATAGACTCCATTATGAAAAATATACAATAGTCAATCACCCACTAGGGTGATAGAATATACAAAATAAATAAACTAAAAATTAATATAATAGGATCCACTGCCAATACTAAGACTAACCACATGCCTGGTCTCCATGACACTTGAGATGCACTAACCTGATCTTAAGACTCCACACAAGCTTCTCTACACGATCAAGAAACAATGGCCCTTGGCCCCATCCATCACACATTTTGTGATCCAACATGAAATAATACATCAAGTCTACGCAAATACTAAGGTTCACATATAGGGGAGAAGAAATAAATATCATTAGGTCACCCCTAATAGTGAACCTATAATCTGCTATTATAAAAAGTGCATGCACACATGATATTCCCAACCTCTCTTAACACTAACAATAAATGTCATAAAATTAAAAAAAATATAAAAAAATGGGGGAAACAAAAACAATAAAATAGCTAACACCGAGTTCTATCCTGACACCCAAGGTAAATATACCCCCTCTTTGGCCCATGCCATAGGATTCACAATATGTGGTTCACCCCACCGCATGAAAACCAATGTGTTTGTCAGATATAAAAAGGTGATCTAAGATGTCTAAAGGAAAAAAGAATGAATATCATATCATGAGGAATAACCATAGGCGTCTACATGAAAAATCACATCTATCAGGCTCAGGGAATCTAATGGAATGATGGAACTAGGGACAAATCTCCACTCCATAAGTTTGAGAAACCATTATGTCCCAAAATTCCTACATATCAAATCAGGATCTAAATAAAGGACTAATGGTATACACTATCCCAGGCTAAATCCTCCAAATATTATCCTAATAGATGCACTGTCCTAGGGGATCCAGTCTACCCATGATCCTAACATATACATTTTCCTAAGGAACCAACTTGTGTTACTGGAATCTCATCTCATCCATGACATATAACCTCTAGCTAGGGAATAACACTCAACTAGATGGGTGTACTCATCTAGATCATCCATTGTCTCTCTAATCTCATCTAACCATATCCATCCAATAGGGGAGATAACTATATCAAAACTCATGTACAATGCTCGATCCAAGCTATCCTAAGGGTCTCCTCCTCAAGCCATAGTTCTGAGCGAAAACTACCTCAAATATCATGGATAATGGCCAAATGAACATAATCTAATCCAACCACAAACCCACCATCCAAACAGTTGAACTCGAATTACCAGTAAACTCTCACCCAATAAATCATAGGGCCTTTCATAACACCTTGAAACTCAGTATCCAAAAAAATACACCATATAATCTCAATGACCCACCTTTGGGACAAATAAAAACTTTAGGCTCCCCACCCCTAGGGTTATATCATAAATATATGTCCTACTAGGGACACCCCTTCTGCACCCAAGCTCCCAGTCCATGCCCATAGAAACATCCTCAAATGTCACAAAGGTCATAGAAAGAGTAGAAAACCCTACAAGGGGTTCCTCTAGTTCATCTAAAAGCATTAAACATTCAGAGTGTGGAAACATCCCAAATAAGCCTTAGTAGCCTCCAACTGATCCTTAGTAAACAACATGCCCAAAGGGGAATCCAAAAGTATAATTAATCTAAAAGGTTAATTCATAATAGTCCTCACAACCACCTCAAAATAAGGACCCTTCACAAGGTCTCCTCATCCAAGAAAACCTCTAGGTAAAGACCACATTAATAAGAAACTCATTTTTCCTTCTCGATAACAACCCACTCAGGGATACCAACCCTCTAACAAGGGCAGCCTAAGAATCCCCATTCCACATGGGCATTCTTAATCACTGACTACAGAAACCACTGATCACTCGATTAGAAACTAGGCCATAAGGGAATTCTCAAGATTCACTCATACTCATGTCAAAAAATCAATGACATCTAGCCATAACCACCACCCAAAGTCATCAATCTAGTCTAAATGCTCCAATAATTATGGACCTCAAACATAGAAGCTAAACCTCAACTACTCTATCCTCGATTAATGAGTTTTGACATGTAAGGATGAACCAAGATATCCTCATAGATACTCCTTGGTCATGCCTTATTTGATCTATCTAAAATAACCTCAAACAGAACCATCTTGGCTTCCACAATCCATTCCAACTAATAAGATCACAACCCTCTTTCGGGCCACACATCTCACAACCCAACCCTAAGGAGGATTATAAAACCAATACTTGAATAAAAACCTCTAAAAATGATCATCCATCCAAACCACTATCCATACACCCTTCAAACACCAAAATTATTCCACCATAGCAATATATATGTAAAAATTCTCAAAATGGACTACTCTTAATTCTATTTCTCACATAAGGGTGAGAATTTGGTAAAACAGACTAGGGACAGAATAAGTACATGATGTGTACTTTGGGTACATGATGTGTACCTGCAAGGGTTATCCCTATCTATGTTCCCAAGGCTGCTTGGCATGTACTTTTCTAAATTACATAGAGATTTTTTCTTAGTACATGATGTGTAACCCCACATGGGTACCAACCCATTTACCTTGTCCCCACTCAGCGTGTAAAACACCATACTAAATTAAATGTATCCCTCGTACATGGTGTTTACCTCACATGGCATGCCTAGCCATGTAATTTTCCATGTACCCCCATACAAGGTTTTTTCAATAACAATACACAACCAGTGGTTATGTACCTCGCACGAGGTCTAGCCATGTAACCTACACGACTATGTCCCCTTAGCACACTTCAGGACACCACTACACAGCCTCTACTATGAATTATATAGAATATAGTCCCAAAAACCCATATTCCCAAAATATTAAGAATTCACTGTGTGTTTTATCTGAATTATACACCATGTACAAAGGTATTCCCAAATGAAAACCCCCCAAACCGGCCTAAAACCCTCATATATCCATGATTAATCCTAGATATACCCACATGGGGTCCCCAAAAACCCATTAAAGGATTTAAATACTAAAAACAAATAATATATAGGGATTTATAGTGAAAATAATAAAATGGTCCTACCTCTATGTGGAAACCATCAATGCTTCATGTCGAATCTATCAATCGCAGTCACCGCACTCTGTCGCGGCCATTAGATAAACCCCTGATGACACCTACTCCCATTAAAACTCCCTCATCTATCTTTATCCCTCTATTATTAACATTATTAAAGATAAAAAGGGGGATTATGGAAATAAAAAAGGGAAATTAGAGAAAAGAAAAGGAAAAAATAAAAGTTAAGAAAAAAGAAAATGAAAAGAAAAGAAAAGGGGCATGGGTCTGACCCTAGCACCCGACACAAGTTTATGCCTCACATAAGAAAACCCCCATATTTTTTACTCAAAAATGAAGACAAAATCTCAAACTAACACTGTATTTTAAATATATCTCTTAACTAGCATGTGTGAATAAATTAATATTTAATTAATTTAATATTAAATATTCTATGAAAATTCTAACAGCTCAGATTTCCACCAAACTTCTATGCTAGGGTAAAAACCCTATTCCAAGACCAAAAAAGTGGTCATAAAATTATCTAATATCATATTATATTATAATTTACCATTTTCCCCTTGAACACTCCTGGGAATGAAAGTTTTAAATTTCCTCTGATTTTCAAAGCCTGTGACGATGCGGGTTATCAAATACCTGGTTCCAGCCATTATCTAAAACCAAAAACCATAATGTGAGAAACAATAATTATAGTGATAGATCATGAAAAATAATTATATAATGTCTAAATCATGAAACCTTATTTACAATCTATGACACCCTAAGTTTGAACTAGTTCATCCTTGGTTATCATCTACTCAAATCCTTCATAGTGGTTTGAAATGAAAATGTGAACTAAACCAAGAATATCCCCTAGGAGTGTAAAATAAGGTGTTTGGTAAAGGAAAACTCACCATTCACCCTAATTGTGGTCAAGATATAGTTGAACAACCCTTTTGGGGTTATTACCCCTATATGCATCTTTTCCAAAACCACATCCACTTATAGTATCTATACAATAATGTTTTTCTAGGAAAACCACACTATTTTCTTTAACATAACTTAAAAAATTATGCTATAAATTAGATTATCCTAAGTATTCTCAACAAAGTTTTCTCATCCTAGTATCCAAAGGTAAATAAACCTTACTCAAATTCCAAATATAATGACTCATAATTTTCATATATAAATATTACATCTTAGTAGACAGATAGTCAATAAATACCATTATCATCCATGCATAACTATAAATTTTTATTTTATTTGGAAACTTGGATACATAAACAACTTATTCATAAGAGATATACATTATCACTAACTTATTTCTTCATAAATACCACCCTTATTAGACTTATCATACTTAAAACCTTTCTTCATAACCTAGGGAAAGGGAATATAAGAAAGGGTGATATCTGATTCCTAGTAAGGGTAATTAGATGAGATATCAATGATCACTTAAACATTAAATGAGAATAATATTATAAAAATAATATATTTACATTTTAAAACCATTCCCAATATATCTTATATCATAATCATTAGTCCTAGAATAAAGTTTAATAGTTCATAAAACATGAATCATAAATGGATCAAAGAATATGAGACATGAGAACATAAAATTGGCATTATATCATTTCATAAAAGAGTGGAATAAATTTTTTCATATTCATAATAATAGAAATTTTATTTTAAGGCTACCCATAAAGGCATTAAAAACATATTAGGCTTGGGAAAACCTCCCATTCAACTTTTTTAAGCTTGTGATAACCTCCTATGTACCCTCTCTTTGGCTTTTGATAACCTCATGTGTACCCTATTTTACACTTGGTATAACCTCTAGGGTACCCTATTTTAGTATTTGGATAACCTCCCATATACCCTTTAATATAATAGAACATTAATATTTACCCAATGTATTGTATTTCAATATAATTTTGTTCCCAACCATCACCTATCATAAATTCACTCATATGTATGTGATAAGATCATAAAAACAATCATCATAACTTAAATAATGGAAACTAAAATGGGTTTTATAAATATCTAATCATTATAAAAAAACTATCAAGAGAAATAATAAATTTTTTATCATTAGATCATATCCCCATTAATGAAAAAGTAACATCAAATGATGTTATCATAGATAAAAAATTCCTTTAAAAGATCACTAGAATATTTCTTAGGGAAAATGCCATTTTCATTTTTAAATCAAATATTAAAATATAAAAATTTCCCCAATATTAAGGAAATATTTTTCTTTTAAAAGTAACTTAGAAAAATTGAATGGAATATTCGAGGCATTGAGCAGTCATGATGGTGGGAAGTTCTGTTCATTCTATGTATGTTAAAATAAAGGTTCCCTTCACATATTTAGAAAAAATTAAAAAGTAACTCATTAAAAAAACAAAAAGAATATTACTTTAAAAAAAAATTTAAAAAGTTAAAGTATGTTTAAAAATGATTTTAAATATTCAAATTATAATATTAAAACCATTATTTAAATTATTCTTAGAAAATATAGACATGAAATAAAAATTATTTTCGATCGAAGAGAGAAACAAAGTTGATTTTTTTAAAAAAAATATTCTTTAAATATCTTGAGTTATTAAAGAGAGTAAAGTGAAAAGAAAACTATGATATTTAAAAGTAAATATGGGATAATAAAATTCATTAAATTCTTAAGAGATATATCATGAAATTTTATCATCAAAAAATTAATCATAAATAATCCTGATAAACAAAAAGATTAGAACATAAATCCCTCACTTCTATTGTAACTTTTGAATCATAAGCCCCATGAAAGAAAGAAAGTTATATGGATATGTATATATCATAATTTTTATGATAATAATCATAAAATAAATCAATGGGTATTATATACACCCAAAAAATATACAAGTGGTGAATATGGCATAGTGAGATGAAAATCTCTTACCTCAAGTTTGACTCACTTAGAAATAAATTTAAACTTATATTTAATAAATTTTAATTTATTATAATTATATGAAATATTATTTTACATACTAATATCATATATTATTTACTTATAATATTTTAATACCCATTTATTAATAACTCCATTTTAAAATCATTATTTTTGGGTGTTCACTGTTTCATTTTTCATGAGAATTTTGGTTTGGTAGTTTTAGTCCTTATAATTTTATCATGATTACATAATATATATAATTTATACCATGATATAAATATCATATATATTAATTATATATATATATATATCCATCCATAAAAGGTATATATAGAAAAATTAATTACAACATTCATGGAAACAGTAGGTTGTACGTATGCATGAACATTGTTTTCACTTTTTGGTGGATGGAATGGAAGAAAGTTAAATCATAATTAACAATTAAATAATAATTATTATATCATATATATCGTTTTCATTCATTAAATGTGTCCTTATTACCATTAATGTAAATAGGAAATGAAAAATTAATCACATCGCTTTGTGGTGGCGGTAATCCACACATACGAACGAGTGACATTATCATTTTCAAAAATATTGGAAGGTAAGAGGGTAGATATGATATTTTAATTTAAGAAGTATATTTATGTAGTAAATATGATATATAAACTTTAATCCCATTATAATAACCATACATGAAATAAATTTATGGAAAATTAATTGTATAGCTCTGTGGAGGCGGTAGTCCACATGTACAAACGAGCGATACTTTCACTTACCATTTGATTAAATAGAGGATGGATATTTGTGGTTAAATAATCATAAAAAATTTAATTATATTGAGGATAATTAATTTATTATTTTATTATTAATAATACATATTTATTTTATGTAGAAGAATAAATAAATTGGAAGATATCATGTAAGACGATTACCTTTTCTTTGATATGCCTATATTAGATTCTTTCTTAAAGACCCTTGGAATGGTCTTTTAAGAAAACAAGAAACTCTAATTTGTGGATATAAAAGTTTATAAGATAATTTTTCAGGTTTTTCTTTATCTATAGAGCTCAAAGTGGTGTAAATAAAAGATATAAGTGGTGTCCTTTTATAAGGGAGGGAAATGACACACTTTGAATTACCAAAAAAAATATTATTAAGTCATTATCAAGAAAAATGATTCCAAATATATATATATATAATTATATTAATAAAAAGATTATAAATTTGAAATAAACTCATCCAATGAAATTTATATAGGTTTTGGTTCAATTTTAAACCTTATATTTTGGTTTAACCCCTTTATTAACTGATTTTAACCATAACTCAAGTAACGACTTTTTTAATCCTAATGGGTTATAATTTTACTTAAAAGTTAACAAGTAGCTCATAAATGGAAAATATATTAAATTTTAGACCATTTATCATCATATTTTTTACATTTAAATTTTTTTATTATTTTTAAATAATTTAACAAAATATTATTTTTCAAAAAAATCATTAATGTCATTTTTTGACCCTATTCATTTACATTGACTTTAAAGTCACCAAGATAGTTACGTAATTTGAGTATAAACCTTTCAAACCTAAATAAATTTTTATATTTATCTAAAAAAATTAACACAATAATTCACTAAAATTTTATTACTTTTAGTATTGTTAAAATCCTTAATTTAATGTTTCTATTAATTGGATAAATACTCTGTTGACGTTGCATAAGCATTTAAGGTAATTATTAAATCACTAAAAAATATAAATAAATTACCATGATATAAAAATTAATTATTATTTTAAATAAAAATTTATAATAAACTTATCTTATTTTTATCCATATGAAAAAATAGACACATTAATGTCAAGCGAGTAATATTTTGGAATTTTCTTTACTTAAAGTAATATAAATTTCATTATCTAGGGAAAATGGAACATAAAATTCATATATTAGAATTTGTTAATTATATGTTATAATATATTCCATATAATGAAATAAGGTCAAGTATTGGATTTATTTTTATACCTTATCTCATGGTTTTAACAATGTTTTACCCATTTTACTCTTACCGGGGTGATAAATATTATATCTGTGTTACTGTTCATAATGACAAAAAAGGGATATATTTATAAAATTTAAAACACATAATTCAAAATATAGTATCAATTTTTTAATATTAAATATATAAAATTTTAATAAATTAATTTTAATATAAATTCATAAAACACAATGAAAAACAGTTTTTAGATAGATGCATTTTTAAGCAAAAAATTTAACTTATATCAAAATCATGAATATTGTTGATTCAAATGGAATTAATTAGATTATTAAAAATAAAATTTATAAAATTTATCTTTAATTCCAAATAAAAAAATTTAATGGTACTTTTAAATTACTTGATTTAATGAAAATAAATGACAGTATTTGAAAAATCAGTTTTTTCACTATTCACTAAAAATCATCCACTTTAGGAAAATACCAAAATTTTACCCTGAAGGAATTATGATATTATGATTTCAAAATAAAATATTTTATAACATATAATTTCTAAAATTTTAATAAATTAATTATAATCTCCATGCACAAAATTCAATAAAATCATGTTTGAATAAAATGCATTTTTGAAGAATAAAATGAATTTAATAAAGATTGGGTACTTTTTGACTAAGAATTAATAACTAAATTTGTGTGGATTAGGACCATTATAGATATATTTCCTAACTAGGTTACTCATATTAATACCCTCCAATTCAATGGCTATGTTTTATGTTCACATTTATATAATAATATTTTAATAATATATCATAATTCGCTTAAAAATCGGTGTTGAGTGTTAAAGGAGATATTAAGATTTTTATTAATTTAAACTAAATTTTTAGGGAGTTTCATACCCAAATAAATATTCTGATAACATATTTCTCTTATAATTTTTTTAAAATTCCTTTTTTGGTTTTAAAGGATAATTTTATTAAGTTAAATTTATTTCATTTTTAAGAGAGCATTTTTATGGAGTTTTCATGACTTTCAAAAAAGGTGTATTTCCTATCATTTTTCAAGTGATTTATCCAATGTTATTAAAAAAATATTTTTATTTTTTATATATTGAAATAAGGTATATGTTCTTATGTCACCATCCACCTTCTTTCTCAAGGTGGATTATAAAATACTCTACTGATGTATTTATGAAACTCATCTTTTTTTCATGGGTTAATTAAGTGATGTTTGATGTATGAATATTTTCATGTTACAAGGGTATATATATGTATCTATGATTATTATGTGATTGGTGGGTCTAATATAACCCTCAAATTTATTAGTAAAAAGATTTATATCTCATGATATAATGGAAAATGAGTTTTTATACTCAATCCACCAAGGGAAATAAGTGAGTGAAGCTTAGTGAAGCCTGATACACTAAGGGAAATGGGTAGTGATTCCTAATTCTCTAAGGGAAATAGGTTGTGATTCCTAATACACTAATTTATGAATATTATGATTATATTTGTTATATAATTTTATGTTTTTCATATATTCATGTTATTATGGATCATGTCATATGATTCATAATTTATCTAGGTATGTTTTCCTAATATTATGTTCATAGATCATTATTATGCTCTCATACAAAGATTCTTACCATTTTCTCATGTATGATAATCATTTATTATCTCTTATGTTTTACTGACTGATAATTTGGGCTCACCCCTTTATAATATCTCCATTCCCAACGTTACGAAGATGAGTATAACTTATGATAAGTCTAGAAGTAAGTACAGCGTAACTTAATTATGGAGAAATTTTCATGAGTTTTGTAAAATAAATTTATTATAAAATTGATCCTCAAAGACGCTAAACCTTAAATTATTGGGATTATATGATTATTTTTTGAGATTTAATTATTAGATAAAGTGTCCTAAGATAATATTAACATAAATAGTATATTAGTCTCATGTTTTAAATAATACATCTCATAAATAGTCACACATCCCAAAGATAGAAAGGTTTAGTGTCTTAGAGATTATCTAAATAAACATACTTTTATTAATACAGTTATGAACATTTATATATAATCATGATCCTATAAACCCTTTCATATATATATCTCTCATGATATAATCATCTTTATAACTTAGGGAATGGAAATATAAGAAATGTGTGAGCTAAAACATTCATTGTGGGATAACATAACAAAGTTCATAAAGGTTAGATAAAAAACATGTGGAAAATCATGAATAAGGAAAAATATCTTACTTAAAGGAACATAAAACAATAAGTATTGACCATAAACATTAAATATATACATGAAATCTCAAATGATAAAACTTTTACCATGGAATGAAAAAATAAAACATGAATCATATAACATGGGTCATGGAACATAGGAAATAAAGTGGCACAATCATAAACATAGGATTTATATATTTTTGAACTTGGCTACCCACCAACCCATTAAATCATAAAATTGTGTGTAGATCTAAATTCCAGAAAACTCATCCTTTGTGAACCTAGATACTCGTTAACCAGTTCATATATAAAATTGTGAGTAGTGCTTGACTCCATCACACTCACACTTTGTGAACCTAGAGACTTGATAACCTGTTCATAGATAAAATTTTGAGTATATATTAATTCAACCACACTCACCCGTTTTAAACCTATAACTCCCCAAACTTTTCACACATAAAATTACGAGTAGATTTTAATTCCATCAAACTCACTATTTTCGAACCTAGTTACTCACTAACCTGTTTGATTAACATTTATATTTCATGAGATATAATACTTTACCCAATGAATTTGAGGGAGATATTGGTCCCACATCTCTCATAATATGTACATTTCTATTCCACTTTAAACTCAAACATTCATCATCACATAAGGAACCCATGAAAAAAGAATGGGTTTCTTAAAACACTCCAAAAAATCACACAACATGAACTTAAGAAATCAAAGAATATAAAAACCCTCATTTCTTAAATTAACTCATATCATAATGACATATAAAGGGTTATCAAAACATAAATTCATGAAAGGTAAATCTTGTAGGGTAAATAGAAGTGAAATATAAAATCATTCCAAAAACCTTTTAAACATTATCCTAAAAGATGTGGTGTAAATTACCCTTAAAAAAATTAGATAAGGGAAAGAGAAAAAAATTATTTTGAAAACCTTAATATAAATAATTCTAAATGAATGATACTTGAAAATATATAATGGTTATCAAAAATGAGAAATGAAAATACTTCAAAAACTTTTTATCTTAAAATAATCTTTAATAATTATGAATTCAGAAAGGAATAAAGTTTTAAAAAAAGGGGGTTTGGAGACACTTTGAAAGGTTTTACTTAAAAAAATAATATTTAATAATGTAACCTTGAAAAATTCATAAAGGTCATAAAACTAAAATGTGGAGTGGATTATAAAACCTCTATATTTTGAAAGGATAGAAAAAATTGATCATTTTGAAATGGCCTTTGTTTGAAAATCCACATCATTAAAATTAAAATGAAACATTTTATTTAAAATTAAATAAGAGGAATAAAAGTATCATTTTAGATAAAAACAATTTGAGTTTCCAAAAGGTTAAATATAAATTTTTTTGGAAGTAATAATATAGACATGGAGGAAAAATCCATTAAAAGTAATGGGAATTATTTTTAATAAAAATTCATTTTAATGAAACATTAAAATCATAGAGGAAGAATAATTTAGTGTGAAACATGATTTAACCTTAAAATTAAGTGTAAGCACAACATAAAATCATTATAGGTTATAATATATTAATATTTAAATATTATGGTCAAATAAAAGTGATTATAATCCAAGTAAAAGATTTGAGTCACATAACCCCTTACAGCCCTTATATCTTTGAAATAAAACCCCAATGAGAGGTATAACTTAAATTAGAACATTAAATATCATTAAAAAGATAATCATTATAAAAATGAAAATAGGGAATTATTTACACCATTTAAAAGGAAACATGGTGTATATCTTTAACATGTCTCAAGAGATTCAAATTTGAGACAAAGAAACCTTTATGTCTTAAGTGGTTTTTGAATCAAAATTCATTGGAGGCTTAAAAATTATATGGTTCTAAATATAACATGGATTAAATCATTTATTATGTAAAAATAAATTCATGGGTAGTATATATACTATATAAATAATAAATTAGTGCATAACATTAAAATAAGTCTCAATAAAAAGAAGTTAAGACAAAAAAACCTTACGGATTAAGAAACGTTCTAATAAAAACCCCCTTTAAAGAAATAGGGCTTGAATTTAAAAGTCAAAATACCTTTAATATGAATAATACATGATATTAAATATCCAATTGGTATTATATACACCATTTAAAACAAATTAGGTGTATAAAATAACTTGTGTCTCAAATAAGAAAGTTTCGAGATAAAACCCTTACTGTTCTGGTAACTTTTGGATCAGAAAAAATTGAGAGTTAAAACATGAAATAATTTCATAAATTAATATTTTTTTTGTAATATAATTATATTATAATTTTATGATTCCATAATAAATTTTTCAAAGTGTCACAAAATCAATTATAATTTTAAAATTAGCATTTTTCGAATAAATAATGATTTTATTTAAAAATTAAATTTATCAAATTTAGAAAATTATTTTAAAAATATGGAGTTGATTTTTTAATTATAAATGCCAAAAAATGTCTATATTGATTTTTTTTATTTTTCTAAAATAGTTTAATAATTGTGAATAGTAAAATATGGTAATTTACGGTATAAATAAATAATTGATTTTTTGAGTCATGCTTGAGTCATGGATGATATAAGTGGAAATTATCTCAAAATAACATGATATACTTACTATATTTAGTCATGGTAATCAAAAATATTCATAGTCATGATCCAAATAGTAAACTAATGAATAAATAAATAAAAAACCTCCCCTCTCATCCCCTATAAATACAACCTCTCACCACATCTTCTCCTTACACCAGAAATCCTTGAATATTGTCAAAATTATTCTCAAATCCTCTCCTGTAGGCTCTTCCCCATGTCTATGAGGTTCTAGTCTTAATAAAATACCAAACCTAGGTTCCTTATGTAGGTTCTCAGGGAAGAGATTTTAAGAGGTAAATTATCTTTCATTTTCTTCTAATTTCCTTTCAATTTTTTTATCCTATCCTCACCTCCTCTATCAAAGTGTGCATGATAAATCTAGTATATTTTATATAATTTAATTCTATAATTTTAATGGAATATCCATCATCAAACTCCTTCCTCCCTATCTCTTATTCTAAAAATGAAACCATCACCCATGATGTGTCAATTTACCGACATCATGGACAATGCATTTTCATTTTCCTATAACACATTCATGATTGTTCATAAAATAACTATAATTAGTGGTATAGATTGTAAAATTTATTTTATAACCCTTTTTATGTTTTGTAACTCTCACACACACACACATATAATATTAAATAATTAAACAAAACTAGTTTGTGATGATCGAAAAAACAACCAAATAATCTAAACGATCATCACTAACATTTTATCTAATGATTTATCCCCTTACCATAAAACCAAATTATATATATTATCATTTAATATTATTTAATATCCTTAATAACATATAATCTCAATTCTGTAAAATTATCCAAATTTTACATGAACTCTCATACTTCAATACAAGAGAACCGATCATGAAAACCAAGAAATGAACACTCCTAAACAATAAAATCTAACTCCTTAATTCATCAAAAGGACATAAATGAACTTAATAAAATTATAATAAATATATAATAGGTTATTGATATATTAATTAATCAATATAATTTTATTATATAGGATATTAAAGTGAAGAAAGTTTTTGGGCATAAGGTTAGGGAATTTCTCGAACCCAATTTCCTTTCTTTGGGTTATTACACATTCATGCCAATTTTTCAATATGGATGTTCTTAAAATAAAATTTCAATTTTATCACCCTTTATTTTTTGGGATATACATATTTTTAATCTGGTTTTATGAAAAATATAATGATTTTTCTCAAAAAAAAACATATATTGATTCCTCTTGAGTTATTTCTTCTTTACTCTAGATTGATGATTCTTATACCAAGTATGTTATTCCATTATTATTTTGGGAACCCCAAATTTTGTTCATGAATGTATTCTTTTTGAAATGAAACTCATTTCTTTACATGAGTTAATTTATGTCTATGATTGATATATGATCTATGTGGCATACATGAATATGTAAATGTTATGATGTGATGGGTGCACCTGAAATTATATAGAACTCAAATGCATTGGGTAATGTGATGTATATCCTGATATAATGTAAAATATGAATGAACATGATGATATTTTTTTTTACAATGACTATGTTATGATGATACACTTATGTTATTCATGTATATGATGATAACTTTGTTCACAACTATGTGTGTTATTTGACCACTAAGTCATGATGTTTAATTTTTATGCATTTCCCTATTCCATGCCTCTATCTAATACTTCCTCTCATGATTATGATTATTATCCTATTCTTATGATATTATGATGATTATTATTCTCACCCATGTTATATTGATTCCTTTTCATATCTATCCTCTTACTGGGATTTTAGATCACCCCTTTTTTGATGTATATACTTAGGTGATGTCATGTTCTAAGGGGAAATCAAGGGCCACAAAAATATATAGAATAAGGAATTAAATAATGTTTAAGTTTTATTATGTAAATTCTATGTATGGTCCTAATTTTCCCATGACACTAAACCTCTGGATACTGGTTTTTTAACGCTATTATGTTTTTTATCTTTAAAATGACGTGATAGTCATGTAAGAAAATATAGGGTCACTATAGTTGGTATCAGAGCATGGTTTAGTTAATTTTGGAATTAGGATTAGAGAACCTTAGCGAAAAACCTTATTATGATACTATTCATATGTAAGAACTCAAGAAGCTTTGTTTAAAAAAATTAAACATAGGGATCCCACAATATATTCATTTAGAGTTAATTTCATAAAGGAATAAATTATTTATTCATGAATTCTTGACTTCTGTTTTGTTCAAACCATTTATGTTTTAGAAAATGGTGGGAACCAGAAGAAACTAGAACAAAAAAATCATGTGAGGGACAATATATAAATTTCCCAAATGATATCTCCAATTCCTTAGGAGGTGGATTTCAAAATTTCATGGTGATTCTTACCCAGTTATCTTAGTTTATGAACAATAACCTGAATAATATAGAACTTCCTCCTTCACAAAATATGGAGAAAATGTATATCTAGTATTTTATATGGAAATGACCACCAATTTTTAGTGGATCTTATGATCTACTCATCATAAAATGGTTCATCAACTCAATATATAAGATATTTTCTATGATTCACTATTCTGAGATAGAGAAGGTGACTATGGACATTTATCATCTAGATGGAGAGGTCGATCAATGGTCGGTGTTTATTAAGAACACCAATCCAAGGGATAAAATTGAAGAGATATAATGGGAAGACTTTAAGATAATATTTTTTAACAAGTATTTCCCTATAACTCTTCATACAAAGATGGATAGATAATTCATATAGCTAAAGAAAAATGAAGGTGAATTTATCACATCCTACAAATCAAATTTCACAAGACTTTCAAGTTACGCATTGGGTTTGTTTATCAACAATGATAGAAAAATTGATATATTATTTAATGGTTTAAAACAATGCCTTCAGAAGACTCAAGATATCTGAGAATTTGGGAGCTATGAAGAGATGTTCTATTTTCTCTAAAATTAGAGATAGAGTTTGGGGGATAGTCCCATGGCTATGGTGATAAGAAATGAAAGATGGAGTTTTATGATGGAGGATCTAATGACAAAGGTGGGAAGAAATCTCAACCACTCGCATGTCAAAGATGTGGGAATAAGCATCATGGGAATTGCCTCAAAGGGATGGGAAAATGATTCAAATATGGGAGAGAAGGCCACTAAGATCATGAATTTTGGAATAATCCATCCACTAAGATGAAGGCGAGGAGAGTACCACCCATGATCCAATGATTCAACTGTATGGAGTAAGGGAACTATACAAGCCAGTGTACTAAACATCGAGTCTTTGACGATAATCAATGTCCATATCCACCAAATCTAAAGGATAAAGGGATGAATTATTCCATCAATACTGTTGATGTTGACCAAGAAAATAAAGTTATACAAGGTATACTTCCTATTCAATTGATAATGTAAAAAGTATTATTTGATTCTAGTTCTACACATTCCTTTATATCTTGAAAATTTTCTAGAACTATTGAATCTAATACCCAAAACCTTAAAGTAAATATATCTATAAAAACACCTAGTGGTGAAATCATTGCAACCCAAGTGTTGGACTCTTATCCTATTGGTGTATGTGGGAAGATTATTCCAGATAATCTCATGATACTTCCCTTGGTGGAATTTGACACTATACTAAGGATAGATTTTCTCTCATTATATAGAGCACATATCAACTATCAAGAAAAGGAAATATCATTTAAAATCCTAAATCATTCTATGATTCGGTACAAATGTGAGGAAAATCATGAACCTTTTTTTTAAAATCCCCCAATGGTGTGGGTGTTGATCCTCTATGAAGAGGCATACCTAACTCAAATGGTTGGGTCAAAGGAAGGTATCAACCTAGAGTAAATTCCCATTGTAAGGGAATACGGTGATGTGTTTATTGAAGAGTTACTCAAAATTCCACCAGATCGTGAGGTAGAGTTATCAATAGAACTCATACCTAAATCTACTCCTATGTAAAAATTTCTCTATAGTATGACCCCTATCAAACTTGAGGAGTTAAAGAAGTAACTGCAAGAGCATTTGAAAAAAGGGTTCATACACCCTAGTACATCACCTTGGGGTGTGCCATTGCTCTTTGTAAATAATAAGGATAGATCAATGTGTTTGTATATCAATTTTCGAGAACTAAATAAGATAACTATAAAGAACAAGTATCCTCTTCCAAGGATTAATGACTTGATAGATCAACTATGAGGAGCTCAATAATTCTAAATGGTGGATATTTATTCTGTATATCATCAACTAAAGGTGAAGAAGGAAGATATTCAGAATACTTCTTTCCACACAAGGTATGGGAACTATGAGTTTCTAGTAATTCCATTCGTGCTTTCTAGTTACTAATCTATCTTCATCGATTTGATGAATAGAGTCTTTAGACACTACCTTGAAAAAAAAATTGGTAGTGTTTATAGATAATATTATCATCCACTCCAAGACAAAGGAGGAACATGAATAACTTATATGGATTATTTTGGTGATATTAAGTAAGGATAAATTGTATTCCAAGTTCAACAAGTGTGAATTTTGGATGAAATAAGTCACATTCTTGTGACATGTGATCATAAGTGAGAGAATTTCTATAGACCCTTCAAAAAATAGAAATTGAGGAATTTACTAGACCCACTAGTGTCATTAAAATCTACAGTTTTCTTGGATTATAATGTTACTACCAATGTTTTTTGATAAATTTCTCATGATTGGCATGCCCTATAAATAATTTAACAAGGAAAGGGGTAAAGTATGTTTGGATGGAATAATGTTAGTAAAGATTCAAGGAGCTAAATAATAGGTTGATCACTGCACCTATACTCATATTATCAACAAGTGGTGAAAGTTTTGTGATTTACAATGATGAATCAAAGAGAGGATTGGGTTTTGTACTCATTAAAAATGATAAAGTTATTTCATATGCCTCATGTTAGTTGAAGATACATGAGTAGATATACTTGACGCGTGATCTGGAGCTAGAAACTTGAATTTTTGCTTGAAAATTTGGTGGCACTACATAAGTGGTGAAAAGTGTGACATATATACATATCACAAGATCCTAAAGTACATATTCACATAAAAGAAGATTAACATGCATCAAATGAGATGGTTAGATTTAATCAAGGACTACCTCTATTCACTGTGATCCTAGGAAGGAAAACAAGATAGACAATGCTCTTAGTAGAAAAGAATCAACTACTCTCTCCATGATGTAGATTGAGAAATACCCTATATTCATGGATATACAAATAATTCATTGAGAAATAACAATGGTATGGAACACATACTACCTTTACCAAATGATTTCCCAACCATCTATCCAAGAAAAGATCAAAGTGGCATAAAGGGATGATCTAGAGAATCAAAAGAATTTGAAAGCAGTTAAGTAATGGAAGCTGCATTAGTTCTATATCGATGATGATGGTGTGATTCAATTTGGAACAAGGCTTTATGTGCCCTCATCGCCTGAGATAAATAAGAATCTACTGGATAATGCACATAGCACAACTTTATCTATCCATCCTGGAAGTACCAAGATGTATCATGATCTCTGATAAAAATTATAGTGGGAAAAGATAAAGAATGAGAGTGTAGAGTATATCTCAAGGTGCTTGATATATCATCAAGTTAAATAATATAAATATAAGTCCAAAGGGATGATGAAACCACTTCCTATACCCATATGAAAATGGGAAAATTTCAACATGGACTTCATCACTAGTCTCCTGAATACTTCAAAAGGAAACAATGTGATTTGTGTTGTGGTGGATTTACTCACAAATACTACCCACTTTATCGTTATTCAGGAAGATTTATTGCTTGAATAGCTTTCTAAGATATTTTTTAAGGAAGTTTTTAGGCTGCATGGGGTACCACATTTGATCATCTTTGATCATGATACAATGTTCACATCTAAATTCTAGAGAAACCTTTAATATGCTTTGACCACTGAATTGAATTTAAGCACAGCCTATCACCCAAAACTAATAGGCAGTCCAAGAGAACTATTTAGATGGTCAAGGAAATGCTAAGATACTACTTAATGGAGTTCAAAGGTTTTTAGAATCAACGTCTCCCATTGGTTGAGTTCTCATAGAATAATAACTTTCACTTGAGTATTCAAATGGATTCATATGAAGATGTGGATGGAAAATGATGTAGAAATCCAACCTATTGTTATGAAGTTGGTGAACGAAATCTACTTAGACCTGATATTTTGAAAGAGATGACAGAAAAGGTCCAAGCCATCTAGAAATGTATCAAAGCTTCTCAGAGTTAGCAAAAGAGCTATGCAGACAACCATCAAAGGGACTTGGAGTTTGATGTTGGAGATAAAGTATTCCTTATAATATCTCCATGAAATGGATTCATGAAGTTTAGAAAGAAAGGTAAGCTCTTCTCAAGGTACATTGACCCCTTTGATATCCTTGATCACATAGGATAATTGTTCTATCATCTTAAACTTCCACTAAGTATGGCTCGAATTCATGATGTGTTCCATGTATCTCTCTTGAGGAAGTACATACCAAATCCCTCACATGTACTGAACTCAGAGGTGGTACAGATGGAAGATGATCTATATTATGAGGAGCGATCAGTAAAGATTTTATAATAGAGAGAAAATGTTATATGAAACAAGAAAACTCACCTTTTCAAAGTGTTGTGGAGTAATCATAAGTATGAAGAAGCAACTTATAAACCAGAGGATGTAATGAAAGAGAATTATCCTCACATATTTTCACCCTAGTTTGTAAAATGAAATTTTGAGGGAAAAATTTCAATAGGGGGGATTTAATTTCCAAAACTTTTATCAAAGGAAATTCCCTTCTTATAATTATTTAATATAGTATAAATCATATAAAATCACATAGAACACACAATAAAAAGAAAGAATAAATTAAACAAAAAGTATTTCTAGAAATTAAGGAATCTATACTGATGGAATAGTAACTTGACTATTAAAATAATAATATGATCCTTGGTAATAGTAAAGCCACATTTGAAAGTATAAATAAAATATAGTAATCTTATGTTTGAAAATATGTTATAATCATAATATAAGTAATTTAATATTTTAAAAATTAAGTGTTGGTATTTTTGTAAAACATAAATGTCTATTTACAATATTATAGTTTATAAAATGATTTTAAAAGTAATTTTATTTTCATAAAATATTTTCATATATTAACATTTTTTCTTATTATTATAATATAATTTTATGAAACAATAATAAAATTTTCAAAGTGTCACAAAATCAGTTATAATTTTAAAATTGGTATTTTTTGAATAAAAGATGATTTTATTTGAAAAATAAATTTATCATATTTAGAAAAATATTTTCAAAATATGGAGTTCATTTTTAATTCCTAAACATTGAAAAATGGTTAGGGTAAATTTTTGGGATTTGTCTAAAATAGTTGATTTTTTTTGTGAATAGTGAAATATGATAATTTATGGTATAAGTAAATAAATGGTTTTTTATTCATTATTGAGTAATGGATAATGTAAGTTGGAATTATCTCAAAATCTTATGATCTATTTACTCTATTTATTCATGTGAATAAAAACAACTCATAGTCTTGATGAAAATAGTAAACTAATAAATAAAGAAATCAAAAACATCCCCTCTCCTCCCCTATAAATACAACCCCTCACCACCTCTTCTATTCACACCTCAAAGCCTTGAAAGTTGTAAAACTTATACAAAAATACTCTCCCCTATCCTATTACCCACATGCATGAGATTCTGGTATCAACAAAAGACCAAACCTTGGTTCCTTAAGGAGGTTCACAAAGAATAGAATTCAAGAGGTAAATCATCTTTCTTTTTCTTTTAATTTCCTTTCAATTTATTTTTATTTTCTTATACTATCCTCACCTACTCTATCCAAATATGCATTATAACTCCAATATATTTTATATTCTATAACTATATCATTTTAATGGAATATCCATCATCAAGCTTCTTCTACTCTCTCTCTTATTCTAAAAATAAAATCATCGCCCGTGATGTGTCAATCTACCAACATCGTGGACGATGTGTTTTCATTTTCCATTAAATCCATTATGGATGTTCATAAAACACTATAATTAGTGTTACGTATTTTAAAATTTATTTTATAACCCTTTTTATGTTATGTAACTCATATATATACATAATATTAAATGATGAAACAAAACTAGTTTGTGATGATCGAAAAAATGCCAAAATAATCTAATTGATTATCACAAACATTTTATATAATGATTCATCCTCACACCATAAAACCAAATTATATATATGATAATTTAATATTTTGGAATATCATTAATAACATATAGTCTTAATTCTAGAAAATTATTCCAATTTTACATGAACTCCCATACTCGAATACCAGTGAACTGATCATGAAGACCAAGAAAATGAACACTCTCAAATAATGGAATTAAACTCTTTAATTAATCCAAAAGGCCATAAATGAACTTAATAAAATTATAATAAATAAAATACTTGTATAAGAGGTTTTGGATATATTAATTAATCAATATAATTTTATTATACTGGATATTATGGTGAAGGATGCATTCAGACATAAGTAAGGGGATTTCTCGAACCCAATTTTATTTCTTTGGGTTATTCCACTTTCATGCCAAATTTTCAGTATGGATATACTTAAAATAAAAATTAATTGTTCTTACCTTTTCCTTTCTAGGATATTAATTTTTTTAATCTAATTTTATGAAAAATATAATGATTTTTCCAAAATAATTATTCTTAAAAAAAACATTTTGACTCCTATTGATTTATTTCTTCTTCATTCAATATTGATTATTTTTATATCAAGTATGTTATTACCTTATTATTTTTGGAACCCCAAATTTTTTTCATGAATATATTATTTGTCAAATTAAACACATTCGTTTTTATGGGTTAATTTATATCTAATATTGATATGCGATCTATGTGGCATGCATGGATATGTAAATTTTATGATGTGATAGATGCACCCAGAATTATATAGAGCTCCAATGCATTAGATAATGTGATGTATCTCATGTGATAATGTGAAATATGTGTGAAAATGATTATATATTTTCTCACAATGATGATTTTATGATGATTCACTTATGTTATGCATGGACATGATGCTAGATTTGTTTATAACTATGTGTGGCATTTGACCACTAAGACATGATGTTTCATTTTTATGCATTTCCACATTCCATGACTCTACATAATTATTCCTATCATGATTATTACGATGATCATATGCTTATGATATGAATATTATTATTATTCTCACCCATTTTATATTGATTCTTATTCTTATCTATCCTCTTACTGGGCTTTTAGCTCACCACTTTCTTCATGTATATCCTCGGGTGATTTCATGTACTAAGGAGAAATCAAGGGCCACTAAGAAAATAGAGAAGATGGAATTAAATAATTTTTAACTTTTATTATGTAAATGTTATGTATGATCCTGATTTTTCTAATACACTTAACCTATGGATCCTGGTTTTGTATCACTATTATGTTGTTTATCTTTAAAATTATGTATAGCCATGTAAGAAAAAGTATGGTCACTATAACGAATATCAAAATATTTGAAGTAACGATCATTTGGAAAAGAATTTATTAGAAATAATTGTAAATATAAAGAAATTAAATTAGAAATTAAATTTTATACTATCATATAAAAAATAATTCAACTCAGAAGAATGGGTTTCAATAATAACCATTATAACTCAAAGAAAAGAAAATAAGTTGTGAAAAAACCCTTACCTTGTTTCGCTGCTTAATTTATCACAATTTATCCTCCAGTAAAACAAATATAGATAAATTAATAAAATATTTTAGAACCTTAATCATAAATATATAACTGTTATAATACTTATTATAATTCATTGTCATTATTACATTAATTATTTATAGTTTATTATGACCGTTGGGTGTTAATAACTTTAACTATTTTTTTACATGTTTAATAGTTTTGATATTAGTACTAATAATTTGACACCAAGTTCATTATTGATATATAATTTATGATTATGTAATATATAACATATATTTATTTAAAATATTCTTATTACATTCCATATATATTTTGGTTATGTTCTATGTAAATTGAATTGATAACATCTTATATCAATAATTTTAGCGAATGAAAATGTTACTTTAATAATAAGTTAAACACTTAATATAATATTTCAAAAACAATATAATAATCCTGATTTTATTAATAGATTATAATAATATTGTTTTTCATGTTCCCATTTACATCTATAATCTAATTTTAAAATATTTTTCATGTAGGTGTTTAAACCGACCCAAACATGAACTTGCTTCAACTCAATTGGCAAGTATTTAGGGGGTATTTCTTTTGATGTAATATAATTATAAAAAATAAATAATGATATTATTTTTTTATTATGGTGAACCATATTTTAATATGTTTAGATAATGTATAAAAATATAAATGGAAAAAAATGTTTCATCATGGAGGCGGTAATCCACACATACGCCTAATTAGTGTTCTCAATTCTCAATGCATGAGATGGAGTGTGTAACGAACCATATCAACTAAAAATAACATGTCAAATGATATGGATTTACATAAGGCCTCAAGTGAACCTACCTATACACCAGAGGCTACTAAATAGCAATGAGGGTCAACAAGATACTGTAGGGAGACTATACCCTCTAGTTAGAGTGAAATAACAGTGGAAATGACCAACACATCCACAAGGATAAACATCAAAGTATGCATAATAAATAAACTAAAAAAATTAATGATATTATAAAAGGAATTTAGTATATAGAAATATAGAATCAAATCATGAAAAATATACAACATAGGATCACCCACTAGTCTAACCACATATATAAAATAAATGGAATGAAAATAAATATGACAAGCTCTAATGCCAACACAGAGCTAGACCACATAATCAGTCTCCATGACAATTGAGCTTCACTAGACTAATATTAAGACTTCACATGAGTGGTTACACTCGATCAAGAAACACTAATACTTTACCCCATTTACTGTGAAACCTATGCTCCAACCTGAAAGTAGACATCAGGTCTGCATGCACACTGAGGTTCATGTACATGGGGTGAGAACTAAATCTTTGCAGTTCACCCCCAATAGTGAACCTAAAATCTGCTATCATAATAGGGGAATTAACAAATTATATTACCAGCCTATCTAAAACTAATCATAGTTGGAATAAAAAGAATGACTACATAAAAAATGGAGAAAAAAAAAGGAAAATAGCCAACTGTGGGTTCTAGCCTGACACCTAAGGTAAATCTACTTGCTCTGGACCATGCTAGAGGATCTACAAAATGAATTAGGCACTAGTTATAAACCCAATAATAGATGATATCCATATAGAAATCCATAAGTGCACAACATCCATGGGGCTGAGAGCTCTATAGAATCCATGGTGGAAAAAACTCACTCTATAAGTGACTCAACACCTCATGATCCATAAACCACTCTATCTAGGGTAAAACTCGACTAGAGGGGGGGTTTCCCTCATCTAGATCATCCATTATCTCCATAGAAACATCTAAAAACATCTAGAAAATAGAGTATAGAACCATATAAAATTTCAAGGCTAACACCTGATCCAAGATATCCCAAGGGTCTTCTCCTCAAACCAAAGTCTTGAGTAGAAACTGCCTCAAACAACACAACCAAGGCTAACCGAACATGGGTTTGACTGACTCTTAAACCCACCATACAAAAAAATGAAATAGAAGTACCGGTTAACTCTTTTGGAAAAGGACCAAGGCATCACTTGGATCTCCAGATCTTCGTATCCAATAAACAGCCACCATGAGATCTCAACAACCCACCTCAAGGCTAAATCGAAACTCAGGGCTCCCACAGACTCTGAGATCACAGAACAAAGAAACATTTAACTAAGGACCCCCTACTACACCCAATATCACAAGACGCTCACATATATAGATATTAAAATGGCCCAAAGGACATAAAAAGAGAAGGACACTCTATGAGGGGTTTATCTAGATCATCCAAAATCACATGTCATGTCTAGTGTAAAAACATCCCAAATGGTACTCAGTGACCTCCAACTAATCCTCAATAAATAATAAACCCAAAGGGAAATAAAAAAGCATAACACATATATAAATTCATTATAAATGGTCCTCATGACTACCTCAAATAAAGGAGACCCTATATAAGGGATCTATGATACAAATCAAACCTATAAGAAAATCCCATGAAAGAAAACCTCAATCGATCTCCCTAGAAAGAAACCCATCCTTGGGTACCAACTCACACACAAAGGAATCCAAAGAAACAATATGACACATGGGAATCCTCAATAGATGATCATGGAAACCAATTATCATTTGATCAATAACTAGCCCACTAAGGTATCCTCAAGAGTCCTTCAAACTCATCTCAACATTACAATGGAACTTGACCATAACCACCACCCCACAAAATCAACCCAGCCCAAAGGCTCCAATAGCTCTATTCTCCACAAACCTAATATCTAAACCTAAACTTCTCTAACCTTGAGTTAAAAATACCAAAAAATAGAGATAAATCGAGATCTCATCATAGATACCACTCGATCTCACCTTCTTGTTTTTGTCTGAAATAACCTCAACACCAGCTTGGCATACACAAGTCATGCCAACTAACAATATCACAACCCAACCCCCAGTGTGATTTTGAATCTAAACCTCAAAGAAATCCTCTTAAAAACACTCACCCATTTAAAACACCATTCATATGACCTATAAATGCTAAAAGGATTCCACCATTGTGATCTTCATGGGGAAACACTCATAATGGGCTCCTCATAAGTCTAATTTTGACTCCATGGAGAAAAACAGGAAAAACATGCTAATGCAGAAAAATGTACACAACATGTACTTCGAGTACATTGTGTGTAACCTAAAAATTCATCCCTGAACATGTCCCTAAATCCACTTAGTGTGTAATTTTACAAAGTACATGGAATTTGGTACATATACACCACATATACCCATTGATGGGTACTAACCTCTGTACCTCAGCACCCACTTGGTGTGTACCCCTCCCGAGTACACAACATGTTCCCCTGGTACGTGATGTGTAATCCCACATGTGGTACCTGATTGTGTACCACACATGACATGGCCATGTGTTTCACCTAGGCATGTACTCCTACACAACATGAATCCCACACGAGGTCTGGTTGTGTACCCTTCATGGCCATTTATACTTTAAAACATTATTAGTTATAAAAATTGTTTTGTAATTTTTTATTCATTATTATATCATGATAAAGTCAAAAGCTCCATAATATTAATAAAAAATTATTTTTTTATTATTCGCCTAAGAATAAATTATTTTAGAAAAAACCCAAAAAATCACGATAAGATAATTTTGAAATGTTGAATAAAAAATGGAGTTCCTTTTATCAAATTAAATTTCTAATGGTGATCGAAACAAATTTTAATATAAGATCACATAATGGGAAATGAATTTTTAAGCATAAAAAAGTTATTATATTAATATATATCCTTTATTTTATCTTACTTTAAATGAAAATATAAAATATAAAATATATTAATAATTATATATTTATATCATTCTAATTTCTTCTTACTTAACCCCTCAAAATCTCTCCATAATACCTAAACATAACATAAGATCTGGTGGAAGTCATGAGTGATAATCCCACTATCATGGATCTCATAGAAATTTACACAATCTTGAACTTCTCTCTCGTATGATTTGTCCCATATAATAATTGTTAGAGTTTGGATTGAGATTGGTTTGGGGAAAAAACTAGCAAAGCTGTCTCATTTTTGGTCTTAGAAAAATTGGATTCATAAATAATACTTATACTATTGGATTCCATTTCATTTAGATTTCATTACGCGGTTACTTCTATTTATATCTGCTTACAAAACGACTATGTTATAACAGCCATATTTAATTTTTTTTAATAAAATGTTTCATGATTTGGTTTTAGTTCAGTTTTTTGTGCATCACATGCTATCAAACACATTATATTTAAGGTAAAGTATATAATTTTAAATCTATCAGTGTTATATTCTCCCCCCTAAATAAATTACATCCTCCTAATTTTAATTATCACTTACTAATATAGTTAGTAAAGGATATCTAAAAGATAGACAAAAAGAAATATATAATTTCAAATGTGGTGTCTACCATAATATATTAGGTACAACTGGGAAACACAAATTTTATCCTCATCATGTTAACAGATTTATTTATCTCCATTTAGTTATTTGTTACTCTATTCCCTCTTTTTCCATGAAGAAGCATATTCTAGCACCTTTGAGACATTACCTTGAGTGTTTCTTCTCACATTTTTAATGTGTATGAAATTTAATTTTCTTTCATTCATCATATTTGTATCTTCTTCAAGCACATAGATACTTTTATTCTTATACCTAACTTGTTTTATCTAAGTGAGGACTGTATCATGGCTTCTACAGCAAAGTTCATGGCACACATTTTTTGAAGTTAATAACTACACATGATCTTGATTATACTTTTGGTTTGGGTTTTATATGATTTTAATTAATTACATGAAAATAGTTTTATGTGTCTTATACATATGATTAATATGGATATGTGTTGAATATTATAATTAGATTTTAAGTACATATGTATAATAAAAATTACTAGTTGTATAATAGTTATACATTAACATGACTGAAACATGTTAATCTAGATAAAGTAATTAGATGTATAAATTAAATCATTAGAATCATGTATAAATATATGGAGTATACAAAGGTGTATATATGAAGTGGTGAGATCTTTAAAATCCCCTCAAGAAAATAAGTGTTAGAATCCTTCCATATTAAACACTCATTAAGACATCAATCATCTAATATGGCTAACCCTAAAATTTTGGTTCCCATGGATTATCTTGTTTAAGGAATGTAGGATATATATAACCATAAAAGTTAGGTAATTATATTCAATTATAATCTTTGGGATTCACTTGGATGGTTAAACATAAATTTTAAGTACCAAGATAAATGGACACAATATGAGTTATTGGATAAATTTTTGTTATTTATTGTCTATCTAACTATCCAACTATTATATATGATATAATTGATATAATTATCTACCAAAATATTTATATTTTTTTAGATAAAGACTAAAATGAGATTAAATTCTAGTGAAATATTGATCTTATCCCAATAATATATATGATGTAAGGGATAATCATGTTAGTGGTAGTATATTCAATAAAATTCCTTATTGGTTACTTTTATAACACATAATACTCACATAATAAATATTTTCTATTATATATTAGAATTAAATTAAACACAAGATTCATACGACTGAGATAAATTCAAGGTTAGTTTTATAACCTTATAGATTGGTATTGTAGCTTGGGAAGTATTTATTAAAAAATATTAGAATCTTGAAAATAATTAATTAAATATCATATGAATAATTTCTACTAATTACGGGTCATGGTAATCAGGTTCTAGTTATATAATAAATTTGAGTGGATGTACATGCCCTAAAAAATAGAAGAAAATTTTATAAGGGAGAAGTACATATACACATTAGAAATGGTGAAAGGGTAATTTTATTAGAGGTAGGCATGTGTGATTTATATATCCAAATCCTTTTATCATTTTCTAAATAAACCACTGTTTAGATTAGTGGGAACCTCACAACCACAATTCCTTCAAAAGACAGAATCCAACCCAATGAAACCAGATGACCAGATGAGAATTTATTTTTTTCTTTTATTTAAAAGAAATGATTTTTTTCATTATTAAGAACAAAAAATATTCTATATACATTAATGAAATATTTTTTAACATTGGGAATGTGGTTAATGGTTTATATTCTACATACATAGATAATATAGTTTATAATAATCAAAATAATATGGTCAAAGTTGATAATTCAAAAACCACTTTTCTTTAGAATTGGAAGGTTATATATATAAATGAGAAATGCATCCAAAAAATTTATACGTATGGTTTATTAGAATAATTTTATTATAGATCATTTGATATATATGAATCATGATTATTAGAAAAAATGAACAAATATATTTTTTAATGTAAAGGGAGAAAGATCTAATGAGTTATTGGGATATATATAAAATAATGTATGTTGTTCAATGATTTCACAAGATATTAGTAGTTATTGTTACTTTATAACTTTTACTAACGATTTTGGTTGATATGATTATGTGTTTATTATAAAACATGAGTTTAAAAACTTTTAAATATTAAATGTATTAGAAAATAAATTACATAATCAATTTAGAAAAAATATTAAGATACTTTAATCAAATTGAGGTGGTGAATAATGAATTCAAGAGCTTATTGACTATCTGGTGGATGGTGGAATTGTTTACAACACAATTAATTTGGTACTCTATAGTAGAATGGTGATCATGAAATGTATTTTATTTTACTTATTACTAATGAAATATCCTAAGAAAAATATGAATTTAATAAGAAGGGGTTGAATCAGTGAATCCTTTTCTTATTTTCATATTACACCTATAAAAAACCTTAACCACTTGTTAGATTGAATGAATAAAATAATTTCAAAATTTTTAAAACAATTCAACCAACATAAATACAAAGGAAACCACAAATTTGAAAGGTTTTCTACTCAAAATTAATGGAAACATCCTTAGCATGATCTAGTAAAGACTATTATCACATGATCCACTAGTTTCAACACGTTAGATAAAATGAGAAAGTTTAATCCTTTTAAACATGATACACAATGTGTCTTCCAAATTTTTTTAATGTTATCTTATACAAAAATGATAAAATAATATAAAATATAAACAAAAACTAAAGTATTAAAATATAATATAATTCCATCAAGTTTTTTTTGTACTTATTCCTCTTTGATTACCACACTTAAAAGGAATATTATTTGATATATTGAGTGACTTACTTATTATTTATACTATACTCTATATATTCTCTATCCATTATATTTTCTTACTTCTTCTCTCCCTACCATATTCCTCATTTTACAAAGTATCCAACCTTACACTTTCAATGAAATTTTAAATTTCAAATTTAAAATCAAAGGAATAAATTCATTCAACTTCCCCCATTTTATTTTTATCCATTAGATCACTTAAGATGTCTTAGTCTCACTTGATGTACTTTAGGGATTTTAGAGGTTGTGTCACAAACCAAATCGGGTCTCCATCCAACTGGTGCCTGAATCGGCCCGCAACAAGGCCCGAAGAGAATTCTTGATCCCCACAGGCTGGCACAAGTTCCCGGGTATCAAAATAAAACTTGGGAACGATTTACCCAAATAAAAAAATGTAAATAAATCAACCAAAAATATAAAATAGAACAAAACTTAAAGTCACAACCAAATGTGCCTTTAAACAAAAACCAAAGTTTGAGTTGCATGTTTAAACTGAAAACCAAAAAAAATATACCATTTGGTAGGGTGACCAAAAAAAAAATAAAAAAAACCCCACCTGGTGAGAGGACACCACCCTCAATCCATCTCCACAATTTTTCACCAAGTAGTCCACTAACAACCTAAACCACCACTTCCAAATTCCTTGCCTTTACCTATATCTGACATAGCCAAATCTACTTACACCCAAGGGTGTAAGTAGGGTGTGATAAATATCCCAATCGTATGCCACCAAAGAAAAGTATTCCACAAATAAATATTGAATAATAATATATTTTTAGGTTTAAACAAGGAACGTAAATAAATTGTTTAATAATTTTAATGAAAACAGTTTGAAGAAATATAACTTAAAAGGGAAAATGGTTTTTACAAATAAGAACATTTTTACTTTCATGTCACCAAAAAAGTCACACCATATTCCAATAGTGAGTGTAATGTAATCTTGGAACACCAAAAGTGGGAGAGGCCCTATAGGTACTAGCATAGAGTGGGACCTTATAACATCGTGTCTTAGTGAACAAAGGAATAGGAACCACAATAACATATGCTCTAATGCATGAGCCACTAGTAGGGAAACACATTCATAACCTAGTGGTCTCCAATCATCATCCAAAATTTATTTAGTGTTGTAATCATCAAACCATCTAAGTGAAACTAGGCCAAAGCCACTCTCGTATCACTAGCACACTAGATCTAGTCCGCCCAACTAGTACCCAGGCTTCCTAGTTGTGCTAAAAAGTTCCAAGTTCACATTGAATTTCAAGTTCAACAAGGAAGAAAATAAGGGTGTGATCACAACCCAACACTGAACTTTCACACATGAAAAAAAATCCATTTTTAAATATTTTTCACAACAAAAATATTGAAAAACTCAATCTACTTTACTTATATAGTAAAAAACAGCTGCACAGTTTTAAAGACCATATATAAAATCAATAGAACCCTAGAAAAAATCATTTAAAAGTTCTCTAAAACAAAATCGCATGACTCAAGATGCTAAAACCCACTTAAAACCTCTTTTATAACAAAATTCATACTGAGGCCACATAAAAACACAACTCACATCTCTTGAACATTCTAACATACTAACTACATAATTTAACAAACACGAAAAATTCATAAACATGATACCAGCAGAAAAAAGACACATAAAATTACAAATAAGAAAAACAATTGTGCACATTAAAAAAATAAATAAATATAATAAATAAATTAAACAAGAAACTTAATTAATAAAACTATACTTACATGTAGAACCACCTAACGTGGTGTAACAAGCTTCATGAAACAATTCACAACTTCCCCCTCACACCACACGCACCGCAAGAAGACCAAAGAGGCACCCTAAAACAAGGTATCACACAATTGAATTAAAATTAAACAAAAAATAATATAAACCCTAACTGAAACACCACCAAAATGAAAGGATGAAAAACTAGGGTACTTTGCACCTACGACGAGGAGTCTGAGAGGCTGGCTAGAGCTTGCACGGTGTTAGAAAGAAAAAGGGGGAGGCCTACGGTCATTTGGCCGAACAAAGGGAGGTGTGTGTGGGTCTTCGGATGAACCAAGCGGTGGTGTGCGACCGCTAGACAGAAGAGGGGATGTCGCAGCCGGGAGGAGGTGAGGCCAAGGGAGAGTCGCGGTCGGGAGGCTGTGTGGGGCAAGGATTCGGTGCAAGGCTGGTCCGACGAGAGTGGAGAATGAGAATGGGGGTCGCGACTCAGTGTGAGGCAGTATGGATGGATAGGGTCGCATCCAGGTGTGGGGAAAAAAGGGGGCAGGGTTCATGGCAGGTTTCAAGAGGAGTCAGTTTTTAGGGTTTGTGCGGACTAGAGGAGAAAGTAAATTTCAGTGAATAGTGCTGCGATGGGGAGAGAAATTGTGAGGTAGAGAAGAGATAAAATAAAAAAAATAAATAGAAAATAAAGGATAAAAAAGGGGGAAAAGAAAATAAAAAAATGGAATAAGAACCTAAATAAACCTAAACCAGTCTAAAAAAGATAAATAAAATTGAAAATATATATATTAATAAGGGAAACAACAACAACAACAACAGCAACAAAAATAATAATAATAGTGAAAATTATAATTATAATTATACTAATTTTATTTTTATTAGGTCAGTTAACTATCTATGCATCGGGAAGGCTTCACGTTAAACTAGTGAATCCACACGACTTCTCCCATGCCCTGCCCGCGCGCCGAGCAAAGACAAGTTGATTCTTATTTATCAGTGCAAAAATGAAAAACTCATATCAGCTCGGCCTGTATTTAAACCAAAAAAAAATATTAAAAAGGTAGATAAAATTATGAGATAAAAACTAAAATTAAAAAAATACTATAACGCCAAGTCTGGGTATGACAAATCTACCCACAATGAAAACTTTATTCCCTTGAAAAGCCAATTCTTAGCCTGGTCGGAGAATATAAATGGGTACTCCAACTCAACCTATGACTTCTACTTCCAAATCTCATGCTCGTCATTCCCATGCTACCAAATAATGTGAACTAAGGGAATAGACTTCCCACAAAGCACCTTCTCTTGAGAATCCACTATCTGCACTTTTCACTCAAACACTGATAAGTCGGGCTCTATCTCAAACTCCTCCCAATTCAAAACATGTGACGGATTAGGATTATAATTTTTTAGTTGGGAGACATGAGATATGTCATGAATCAACATCAACTGAGAAGGAAAATGTATTCGGTAAGCCACCATTCCAATTCGCTCAGTAATCTCGAAAGTCCCAACATACCTCGACGTCAGCTTTCCCTGCTTTCCCAAGTGGCAGTGATGTAGAGACCCAAATCTTGACGTACATGGAAATTACATTACTTTTGCAGAATACTTAATACATGAAAAAAAATACGCCCAAAGATCGTATTAGTTTAGTGTCTTTGGAAACTCGAAACGTAATCTTCTAATCATGGTGAAAGATCTTCAACATCTCCCATAAAGATATTCCCCTTTTGGTTTTCTTACCTAAAATCTTTTTTTATATCCTGGGGAAAAGAAAACATATAAAGGGTGAGCTCAAATTCTCACTAAGGGTAAGCATGAAGAAAATAAAACAAGCCATATACATTTTAACTTAAAAACATGAACAAAATCTTGAGCAATGACATAAAACATGGCAGTACGTAAGGCATAGATCATAAAGAAACATTAATCATGATAAAATAGCATTGGAATAAAACATGTAATTGTGGAAAACCATTAATCACATGATATGATTTCCATAGTAGCCAAGGCATTGCTGCCAAGACCATATTAGTGTACAAAGTCCCTTTCTGAATCGAGTTCACTCCTCGTTCCAGTCCTGTATTACTGAACCAGATTAACTTATCGTTCCAGCCATGTCTATCTCATGAGATATAAATCTTTACCCAATTCATTGGAGGGATATATAGGTCCCACCCATCTCATAATGAAATCATTCTTTCGTGTTCCACAAAATCATAAATCATACATCATAACATAACCCATGTAATAGAATGGGATTCTTAAACATCAGCCCATCATAACATAATCCATATAAAAAAATGGATATCATTTAATCATAAGAAGAATCAAACCATGTAAATAATGGAGACATTATACTTGAAACATAAACATATTAAATAATGTCATTTTATATGGAAAATAGTTTTGATAAAACACTTGAGATGAATTCTTGAGGAAAATATCCTTTCTTCTTCAAAATCATTTTCTGTTCACAAAATTATATGCAATTTTTAAAAAAATGGTTTAGTTGAAAATAATCATGCAATCTTATAGAGGAAGCTTTATGAAAATGAGGCGTTATGAAACCGTAAAAATCCGTTCACTCCGTATAAGTTAAAAATAACATTCTCCTTATACTTTGGTCAGAAAAGTCAAAAAGTTCCTCGTGTGGTAAACAAAAGTAAGATTCATTTCATAACATGTGGTAAAATTTTAAAAATGGGTAAAAGGCCATTAAACATTCCATAAAAAAATTTAGAAAACAGGGACATGGATGATAACAAAAACCCCAGTAAATACTTACAAATAAACAATCTCGGATAAAAATGAGATTGGAAAAGTTATCCCTTACCTTAGGTCTGATATGCTTCGTACATATCTGAACCTCCTGTATAATGATTTAAATAATTTCATTGAATTTTTATAGAATCATATTCATTGTTATGATATCATATATGGTTCACTTATGACTTTATATTACCCGTTCTTTTGTAAGTTCCATGTTAAAGCAGCGTTTTGGGTAAAATCGTTTTATTTATCGTACGTGTTTGGACTTGTTGTTATTGATATTATTATTACATATATCTTGATTTACTTACTTATAGAATGTAAATCATGATTTATATATCATATATATATATTTAGTATATATATATATATAATAGATATATAAATGAAATGAAATATACCGTTCATGGAGACGGTAGACCGTACGTATGCATGAACGCTGTTTTCGTTTCCTTATTGAATTAAATGGATTAAAGTAAATGAAACATATATGTACATATATCCAGTATCATTATTATGTAATATATTTCATGATTATTTATTATATATACTTTATAATCATACTTTAATGGTTACTCATGGAAAATGAATCTCATCGCGTTCGTGGAGACGGTAGTCCGTACGTACGCATGAGCGATGATGTCATTCCCATGATCATGGAATTGTATTGAAGTGTATGTATAATATTTCAGAATCAATATCACTTTACAATAATCATATTTATTTATTTATTTACACCATTATACCCATCCAAGTAAGGTGGTGGTGGAAAACAGATTACACCACGGCTTGGAGACGGTATTCCGTACGTACGCACGCGCGGTGATTTCATTTTCCGTAGGATAGATAGAAGGTGAAATAGGGTTGTTTAATATTTATAATAAAATATCAGTATATAATTAATTTCTGATGTTATTACTTTATAATGAGACAACTAAATAAGAAGAAGTAGAAGAAGAAAGAAACTTGAGAGAATCGGAAGAAGAGATTACCTCTTCTTCGACGCACCTCCTTTAAGCTTCCTCTTAAGGAAGTAGAGTTGGTCTTTTGAGAAGACCAGAACCTCCAGAATTTTTCTAAGGAATTGGAGAAGAGAAATGGGTAGGGGTTGGACGAGATTAAAGGCTCAAAATGGTGTGAAGAGAAGAGGGAAGGGGTGCCCTTTTATAAGGGAGAAGATGGTCACCTTTAGAAAAACTTAAAATATTATTTTATAATAAAGTCATATTCGGTTTATAATAGCTCTAAATTGATTTATTTCAAAGATAAAGTTGGGATGGGTCGAAATCCTCTTAACCAATAGGTTTTAGACAAGTGTAGCTTACTATTTTAACCTTATCTTTTAAATTTAACTCTAAGTTAAATAATTTATCTTTTACCATGTCTTCTTGTTTTCTTACACTATATGGTTAATAAAATTACTATAACAAGACAAGAGAACCCCAAGTGGTTAATTATTAAAATATATAACCTTATATAATTCATTTTTTCGGACCTTAGATTTTTATAAATATTATAACAATTAATAATATAATATTTGTTTTAAAAACTATTTTATGTCAATTTTGACACTATTTGGTAATTGATTTTTTTTGAAAATAATATTAGCATGATTAGTTCAAAAAAAGATAATTAAATAAATAATAACATTTCATATTAACCTATAAAATTATTGGAATTCATAAAAAGTCTCAAATTACTTTTATTTGGGTACTTATAACATCAATTATGTTAATATTTTATTAATAAGGTAATTACTGCATCATCATTGTGTCATATATAAATTAAATTATTTAATGTCTAAAATTTTTAAATAAAATACCATTATGTTGGAAATATTTTTATATTTCTAATGAATATTTATAGTCGAATTTATCTTATGTATAACCCTATATTAAAAATGTTTTAGTTATTAAACTTTGATTTTAACTATTTTAACTCTTTTTATAAATAAAATAATAATAAATGTCCTAATCTAATCCAAGTGGACCTAAATGATAATATTATATTCATAAGGTTGTTTTTGGCCGAATTATACTTATCCAATATAATTAGGACATGTGTTAGGGTAAAAATAATATCTTTTTTACCTTTAATTGCCCTATTTACTTTTAACCGTGGTAAATAAAAGTAAAAAAGTTACTATTCACCAAAAATTATTTTTATCTTATTTAACCACATTTTACTCCTTGATATTAACCGTGTCTCTCGAATTATTGAAATTCCACTCACAGAAGCGGTAAAATTAAGTTTTATGTAAAATTTCAAATTCTCCTAGGAGGTGGGTAAAAGACGGTGAAAAGTTCAATAAAATGTTTATATATCTAAAATTATTATAAAATGACTCCAATGAGTTACATTGAACTTATATAGGTATTATGTATCAATTTTGACCTAAAATAAATTTAAATAAAATAAATAATTATTTAAATAAAAAGTCGGTTTTTAAATAGTAACCTAGTGTTTTCACTATTCATTAAAATTTGAAAGTTTTCAGAAAAATACCAAAAATTTACCCTAAGATAATTTAGATATTCCAAATCTAAAAATGAAGTCCATTTTTAAAGATAAAATTTATAAAATTTCAAAAAGTGGGTATTAATATTCATAACGACTGGTTCATTATAATATTATAATAATATCTTGTTTAGTGAAACTCGGTATTGCGTACTACACACGCTATCGAGGAAGGTCTTGATTGCGTGTAATGCAAGCCAAGTCAAGGCTGCATGTATTGAAATCTCCGTTTGATGTTGCGTATAACATAATCAAAACTTATTTCGTTTATACATTAAATAAAATCTATACTTAATGTTTCGTAGAATAATTTCCACAAAACAAACTTGAAATTGTGTGTAACACGAGTCATGAATAGTATTGTGTATACTGCAAGCTAATACGATGTTGCGTATAGTACATGCTAATCTTGGTATAGAGTATAATAGAAGACATCAAAGAAGTTAAAAATAATATATCTTATAAAATCCCGGGGTGTTACAGGTGACGCAAGTGAGGGGCCACTTTCAAGAACATCTAATCACCCACTAAAAACCCAAGATCCTAACTCCTATGACTAGTATAAGATTGGTGGCGACTCTGATCTGTCAATAACCACTATTTGGTCAACTTGACTTTCTCAAATGTCTCATGCACGATGCTCAGTCCCAAAAGTGAGGTCTCACCTACCTCATCCCAACACAAAGGATACCGATAAGGCCGACCATAGATCGCCTCAAAGGGTGCCATCCTAATAGAGGATTGGAAACTATTATTATAAGAAAACTCAAACAATCCCAAATTGTTATCCCATGAACCTCTACAATCCAACACACATGCGCGGAGCATGTCCTCTAGAATCTAATTTTTCCACTCTGCCTGGCCATCCGTATGAGGATAGCATTCTGTGCTCATCTTAATCTGTGACCCCAAAGCCTTCTAGAGGCCTTCCCAAAACTAAGAGGTAAAGAGGGGGTCCTTGTCATAAATGACCGTTGATGGCACACCATGAAGTATGACCACCTCCTAAACATACAAACGGCCCATCTCATCCACCTTTGTTGTATCTCCAATTAGGATAAAGTGAACTGACTTGGTCAAACAGTCCATCACTACCCAAATAGCATTCCTTCCCTGAGGTGTATGAGGAAATCCAACGATGAATTCCATGGCGACCTCGACCCACTTCCAGGTAGGAATGGGTAAGGGATGAAGCAATCCAGATGGTCTTTGATTCTATGCTTTCACCTACTGGCATGTGTAGCACCTCAACACAAATTCCTCTTTGTCTCATCTCATACCTGACCACCAGAACTATATATAAATATCATAATACATCTTGGTAGTACTAGGATGGATAGACCACTAAGACTGGTGGATATCATGCATTACCACCTTCTGCAGGGATAAAATCACCACTACACGGCCCTTGAAGCACAAAATCCCCTCAGGAGACAAATACCACTCTGAAGAAGTCTCCCCACCATAAAGAAATTGCATAGACCACTGAAATAGCTCATTATCGGGCTGCTCTCACTGAATCAATTCCATAAGGTAGAAGTCAAATGAATACTAGCCAATAATGCACCTTTGTTGTGCTCTTTGGTCTCCAAGTGCATCTAGGCAAAGAGCCCCATCAAAGTCCACTCATCGCTGGACTTCTTCAACTCCTACACTAGTACCTTCTTTACTAGATCATTAGCCACTACATTACCCTTTTCTAGGGTATAGACAATATCAAATTTAAATCCTTGTAGATACTTGATCCAAAAGCGCTGCCTCAAATTGAGATCTTTCTGAGAGAAGATATAGGGTAGGCTCTTATGATTATAATAGACAACAAATTTCTCCCTAAATAGGTAGTAGTGCCAAGTCTTCAGGGCATGCATCACCACTGCCAACTCTTAGTCATGAGTTGGGTAATTCTTCTCATGTGTCCGGAGTTGGCGAGAACCATAAGCCACCGTATGATTATATTGCATGAGTACACACCCAAGGCTCGTACCTGAAGCATCACAATAAACCACATATCCCTTCCCAGACTCTGATAAGATCAACATAGGTGTGGTGGTCAACCACCTCTTCAAATCCTCAAAGGATTCCTAGCATTGTGGGCTCCATTCAAACTTCACCCCTTCCGGGTGAGTGCGGTCATGGAGGAGGCAAGCCATGGGAAATTGCAAACAAAATTCCTATAAAAACCTTCCAGGCCAAAGAAATTCCCAATCTCAAACACATTCCTCAGTTGTTCCAATGACATCACTACACTGACTTTCTTAGGATCTACTAAAAATCCTTGTTCTGAGATGACATGCCCCTGAAATTTCACTTCCTTGATCCAGAATGTGCACTTTGAAAGTTTGACATACAAGCGGTGATCCTGGAAGATTCCCAAAATGATTCATAGGTGATGCCCATGTTCCTCCTAAGATCCATAATAAACCAGGATGTATTCCACAAATACCACGACAAAGGAGTCGAGATATTGGTGGAACACCCTATTCATGAGTGCCATGAAAACCTCTGGATCATTTTTCAATCCAAAAGGCATGACCAGATACTCGATTTGACCATACCTTCTCTAGAAATCTGTCTTCAGAATGTCTGCTTCTCTCACCCTACGTTGGTGGTAACCCGATCACAAGTCAATTTTGGAGAACCACTTTTCCCCCTTCATCTGGTCAAAAAAATCAACAATCTGGGGACAAGGTTATTTTTTCTTGATGGTTACCATATTCAATTTCTAGTAATCAATTCACAACTAGAGGGTTCCATTAGCCTTATTCGCAAATAAAACTGGTGCAGCCCAAGGAGAGACGCTCGGGCGAATGAATACTTTGGATTAAAAATTGTTCAACTGTATCTTTAATTCCATTAACTCAGTGGGGTCCATGCGATATGAGGGAAGAGATATAGGTTGTGTTCCCGATGCCAACTCAATCAAGAACTCAATATCCTGCTCTAGGGGTAATCCTGAAAAATAATCTAGGAATACCTCTGGAAACTCATCCACTATAGGAGGTAATACATTCTGAGAAGCGCCACTATCGTCCTTCATTGCAAGAAATGATAACTGATAAGAAAGATTCCCCAAATCAGGAAGTGGAGGTCCTATGCGACCTGACTGAGGAACTCATTCACCAAGAAATACTTGGGGGCTCCCATCATGTTCCATAAAATTAACTCATTGCTGATAACAGTCAATATGCACTTGGAAGTGCACCAGCCAATCCATGCCGAGGATCACATCAAATATTTCCATGTCCAGGACCAAGAAATCACACTCCATCTCAACTCCTGACATATAGAGTGCACACAACGGACACCTAAGGCCTTGCACCCTCTTTTTCCCTAATGGTGTTACCAACTCCATGGAAAAAGATAACAATTCCGTTGGTAGGTTCAGCGGGTTCATAATACTGGCAGATATAAAGGAATCTAAAGCACCGATATCAAATAAAACTGAAGCTATAGAGGTTTCAATTAGAATGATACCTTGGACAGTCAATGGTCATATATCATATCTGGTTGGTGACTAATCCATAGTATGCAGATGTCTGGTCCCTGCCCGAGAACGACCGCTTCCCTGAGGCTCTACGCTGATCTGGATCTACCCCAAAGATGATCTGATCCTGCCACCAAGACTAGTAAATCAAGATCCCATCATCCTGGTCAGCTCTGACTGAACAGGTACTCCTATGGAAGCCACAAATCCAATCCCACCCTGGTAAGGGCGGTTCAACCTGTAAAATCACTGCACATGTCCCATAACTCTACATTGATAACAAGGATTGGGAGGGTAGGGACATGTAGGCCAGATGTGTCCTGCCTTCCTGCACTGATGGCACACCACGAACCCTGCACCAGAATCTCCAGATGAATTTTTCCTGGGAGGATGACCTGATCTGGCACCACTATTTTTCCCTTGCTCATCACGCTTCCTCTTCTTCTCAGATGAACTGCCACTGCCAAACCCTGACACTGATCCATGAAACCCTGACTTTACTCTTTGATCAATCTCGACCATGCAAGAACGATCGACCACCTCATCATAAGTTCCCATCTTGAAAAAGAAAACATGAGAGTAAATTTTTTGGTTGAAGCCCCTTCTCTAACTTCCAAGCTTTCCAAGACTCATTTGAAATAATCTGAGGTGCATAACGCACTAGCTCAGCCTGAAGCACCGATTCCCACCACTTTCGATTGGAACCCTCTAGATGAAATGAGGCACACTTTCCACTGACCTCCTCAGGCATGTCAAGGAACTTTAACATATGCTCTATCTTTTCAAGACACTCATCTTCTTATTGAGGTTTTGAACTATCTTGGAATGAAGGAGGTTTAATCTTTAGAAACTCTTGAGCTTTATCCTTATTGGAGCCACACTCACCTCCTCTAGCTGGAATAGGAGATGGAGTAGGAGTTTCCCCTTTTCCTAAAACCTGAACAGCTTGAACCACACCTTCTACCAATCTCTAATCAAGTGGTGAGGGAGAACTCTCTCCGGCTTCCTCCCATGGGTGCGTGTAAGCTATTTGGGGAGGCATCCTGATGCAAGGAACAACAATCACAAATGGAACATCATTAATACATCATTTCTGAAAAAAATAAGATTTCAACAAGGAAAATAATCATCAGTAAACAAAACATGAAAAAGTAACATCATTTCCAAACCACTTCTTACCTGCCTGATGTCCATGCATAGTCTGCAGCCTACATGTTCCACCTAGAAGAGAATTCAAACAAGAATCCCAACACCCCATGGAGACTTAGGATCTATCACGAGGTGTGCTATCCAGGTACCTTACTCACAACCAAGATTCTGATCCCTGACAGTCCTAGCTCCTATCTAACCAGACTCATCCCAAAAAAATACCAAAATAGTAAAACCTCCCTTTGATACCATTTCGTCACGAACCAAATCGGGTCGTCATCCAACCAGCACCCAAACAGGCCTGCAGCAAGGCCTAAAGGGCGTTCCCGATCCCCATAGTCTATCACAAGTGACCGGGTATCAAAATAAAACTTGGGAATGATTTACCCAAATAAACAAATGTAAATAAATCAACCAACAATATAAAATAGACAAAAGATGAATGTCACAATCAAACATGCCTTTAACCAAAAACCAAATTTTGAGTTTCATGTTTAAAATGAAAACCAAACAAGAGCTACAACTTAGTAGGGTGACCAAAAACATATACAAAAAACCCCACCTAGAGAGAGGACACCACCCTCAAGCCATCTTCACAATGTTGCACCATGTAGTCTTCTAACAACCTAAACCACCACTTCCAAACGCCTTACCTGTACATGCATATAACATGACCAAATCTACTTACACCAAAGGGTGTAAGTAGGGTGTGAGAAATTTCCCAATAGGATGACACCGAAGAAAAATATTCCACAAATAAAGATTAAATAATAATATAGTTGCAGGTTTAACTAAGGAACAGAAATAAATTCTTTAACAATTTTAATGAAAACAGTCTATAGAAAAGTAACTTAAAAGGGAAAATGGATTTTACAAATAAAAGCATTTTTATATTCATGTCACCACAAAAGTCACACCGTATGCCAACGATGAGTGTAATATAATCTAGGAGAACCAAAAGTGGGAGAGGTCCTATAGGTACTAGCATAGAGTGGGACACTAGAACATCGCGTCTCGGTGAACAAAGAAACTAGAACCACAACAACATATGCTCTCGTGCATGAGCCACTAGTAGGGAAACACATCCATATCCTAGTGGTCTCTAATCATTATCCAAAATTTAGTTAGTGGAGTAATTTTCAAACCAACTAAGTGAAACTGGGCCAAAGCTGCTCCTGTATCACTAGCACACTAGATCTTGTATACCCACCTATTACCCAGGCTTCCCAGTTATGCTCAAAAGTTCCAAGTTCACATTGTATGTCAGGTTCAATAAGCAAGAAAAAAAATGGTGTGATCAAAACCCAAAACCACACTTTCACACATGAAAAAACCCATTTTTAAATAGTTTTCACACCAAAAATCTTTCAAAACTGAATCCGCTTCACTTACATAATTGAAAACTAGCAGCACAGTTTTAAAGACCATATATACAATCAATTAAACCCTAGAAAAATTCATTTAACAGTTTTAAAAAAAAAATGTCACATGACTCAAGATTCCAAAACCCACATAAAACCTCTTTTATAACAAAATGTATGCTAACAACACATAAAAACACAACCCATAGCTCTTGAACATTATAACAGACTAACTGCATAATTTAACAAACACTAAAAATTTTTAAACACACTACCAATAGAACAAAGACACATAAAATTCCAAATAAGAAAAACAATTGCGCACATTAAAACTAATTAATATATATAATAAATAAATTAAATAATCAACTTAATTAATCAAACAATCCTTACATGAAGAACCACCTACCTTGGTGTAGCAAGCTTTGCGAAACAATTCACAACTTCCCCCGCATGCCACACGCACCGCAAGAAGACCAAAGAGGCACCCTATAACAGGGTATCACACAATTGAATCAAAATTAAACCAAAAATAATATAAACCCTAACCGAAACCCTACCAAAATGAAAGGATGAACAACCGGGGTACTCTGCACCTATGGGGAGGAGTCCGAGAGGCTGGCTGGAGCTTGAGCGGCGCTGGAAAGACAAAGGGGGAGGCTGCCGATCATTCGGCCGAACAAAGGGAGGTGCACATAGGTCTTCAGCTAAACCAACAGGTGGTGCGCGGCTACTTCCCAAGAGAGGGGTGGTGCAATTGGGAGGAGGTGCGACCAAGGGAGAGTTGCGGTCGAGAGGCTGTTAGGGGTAGGACTTTGGTGCGAGGTTGGTCCAATGAGAGCAGAAAAGGAGGAAGTGGGTCGCGACTGGGTGCAAGGTAGCAAGGAGGGTTGGGGTCACGGCTGAGTGCGAGGCAACAGGGAGGAAGGGGGTCATGACAGGGTGCAAGAGGAGGTGGCTACTAGGGTTCACGTGGACCAGTGGAGAAATAAAATTTGAGTGAACAGTGTCGCGATAGGGAGAGAGAGTGTGGGAGAGATGAGAGATAAAAGAAAAAAATAAATAGAAAAGAAAGGATAAAAAAGGGGAAAAGAAAATTAAAAAATGGAATAGGAACCTAAAAAACCTAAACCAATCTAGAAAAAGATAAATAAAATTGATAATATATATTAATAAGGTAAAAAAACAAAAATAATAATAATAATAATAATAATAATAGTGATAATCTTAATTAAAATTATACTATTTTTATTTTTATTAGGTCAGTTAACCATCCACGCACCGGGCAGGTCGCATGTTAAACTGGAAAAGCCACACGACTTCACTCGTGCCCTACCCGCGCGTCGGGCAAAGTCAGGATGATGCTTATTTATCATCTCAAAAATGAAAAACTCATATCTACTAGCCTCTCATTTGAACCAAAAAAATATTAAAAAGGTAGATAAACTTATGAGATAAAAACTAAAATTAAAAACATATCGTAACATGAAGTTCGGGTGTGACAGGCTGAATTTGAGTATTCCTTGAGTCAAAAATTAAGCCACATTAATAAATAACTAAAAATTACTGAAATAAACACACATTAAAGCATGAAGTGTTTCTTTATGGTGAAACCGGTTTGGTTTTCACTAACTTATAAAAAACTTTTAAGTGTGTTATAGTGTGACCTCTTACTATTACAGTGTGATAACTTATTCCTTCCATTTGATAAATGCACCAAAATACCATAGATACATGAATTGATTCATGACCTTCCTCTCCATGATGCAATCATCTCTACCATGATGCAATCTTGTTTCTCTCACTAACCAGTGGGAACACAAAAAAACATGGATTACCCATTGTGATGTGATCCTCATGTTATGAAGGATTGGTTCAAACATCAACATAATCCACAACCAGATCATGGTGTGAAACTTTTAATTATAAAATAATGTGTTGTAACTTTAAAATATTTTAATATTATATAGAAATGTCACAACTTTTTGGAAGAAATTGTGGTGTGATGTGATCAATAACATTAAAACTCCTCTAAAAACTTCACCTTCTCAATTTCAAACACCTTTCATCTGCTTTTATTCTTCCAATTAGACTTCATCTTAAATTAATCAATATAATTCAATTGATGTCACAAACCAACCTGGGTCGACCCTAAACCGGTCACCCGAGCCGGTCCACGACATGGCCCGAGAGGCGTTCCCGATCCTCCCGGGCTGGCGACAAGCGCTAGGGCATCAACAGAGGCTGTGGGAACGATTTTGCCTAATATAAATAAATAAAGCAGCAAAAATAATACAGAGCAACGCAGAATAAATAAACCAAGTAAAGCGACTGAACAAGAACAAAATAAAATAATGCTAACCAAACTCGACGTCCGAACTAACTCCGTGTGACCCTACAGGTCACTCTCCGACTCAATGATCAAGCATCACCCAAGGCGAGCGCACTCAATTTGTAGCCTTCAAAAACACAAAAAATAGAAAATAACTATAGGCCTGAGTATTAAAACTCATTAGGTAGGCCCAACTAATTCTATTCCCAAGGCACATACCAATAACTAAAGAAATTATCAATTACAGGTTTGAATTAAATTATATAAAATATTGGTTTCCATATACACTTTCATTTCTAAAACAAACAACAGCTCATTTCCCTTTTTAATTTAAGAACAAGTTTAATTCTTGAAAGGAACAGGTTTATTTCATTTTAAAAACATTTGTACAAAAAATTCAGAAATTCAAATTTTAGTTGTTAGTCAAATGAAAAACCACACACAACACACAACACACGCTAAGGGCAATGGAAAATCAGTGGCACACCTGGGACAGCAACCAAACTAGACCTCTCAAAACGTCCACCACATAAAAATAAACACTAAAGAAAACATGGGTCGAACCTAGGAGATCGTGAACAATCCAGAACATACTGTATATCTGACTCATCCTGAAGGCATGCCCTAACTCGATGACATCATAACGCCCATACTACTACCCGGTATAGCCCTGCATGGCCTAACTGAGGGGACCAATCCCCATAGCAGCAATAACTCAGTATTACCCAGCTATTGGGCCACTATCCAGTGCGTATTCTAAACTAGTGTAGCAATTGTTCTCAGAAGATTCACTCACTATGCCAGGTTCCCATGTCAACACAAGCAATAAAAAGCGGTGTGTCCACAATGTAAATTAATCAGTCACGATGCACAAACATCACATACATCTCATGCAATCAACTCACACCAAAGGTCACCCCTGAATGGGTTTTCCAAAACAATTTATTTTATTAAAGTGCCAAACCGGCCTTCACCAATTTTAAAGAAAAAACTCATTTCTCGAGAAAACCCAAAACACTTATTCAGAAGAAATCATTTATCTTTAAAAATAGAAGTACATTTGAAATTCCATGAATTATGTTTAAAGGACAAATGGGTATTCTTTCAATATTGGGTGTCTGCTCGTCAAGAAAATGTCCCAAGTGTTCGGTATAAAATAAACGGCTCTTTTCACACTAAATAATCATTTAAAGTTTTGTTATCTAATATTATTTCTAATTTATTAAAATTAATAAAACCTCAAGCAATTAATAAATTCTAAATTTAAAGGTGAGTGCAGTGAGGGACCTACCACGACTTGCAGCTCGGTTACGAAGATGCGGCATGTCTCAAACTTACGCACAAGTATGCACAATTTGCTGACGACCACAATATAGCTGGTCTTCCTTGCCGACACGCTGAAACAACCGCACAACTAAAACGCATAAACACTGACTCAAAACAAATAAAATGAACAAACATCGCAAAATAACTAGCTCGACATGTTTTGAAAATATCACATCAAAACACGTATCAAAATACAACCAAACTCTATATTAGAATCCAATCACAACCTTTAGACACACCAACCACTTTTCAAACATCATACACACCTCATGATTTAAGCAATAAACCATTTGAATAATTTATAAAACATCCTCAAAAGGTGAAACCAAGGTTCACATCAAAACATACTCAGTTTCAAATAAGAAAACACTTTAAAATAAGACACACAACATCATCACACCAAAACATGACTCACACTTGACAACCAACCAATAAAACATTTTATAAAATAACGCTCCCGTTTACACACACAAAACATCACTGATTTTTATAAAAAAAACCACTTTTCAGATTACACATACCAAAACCTCTTCAAAAACATCATTTATGACTCTCCGCGCATCAACGCCAAACCAAAACATAAACTGCAAAGTTTGTGAAATGCAAGTAAACAATTTAGCACGATTGTTCATAGAAAACATGCACATACCATATATATATCAACATCAATTAAAAACTTGATCCGCATCAAACAAACTAATTAATATATATGCTAAACTAATTTAAGAAGAAAATTAATTCATAAAACAATCGTTAAGCACATAACCACCTACCACGGTGTAGACTGACTTCGCAAATTGTCGTGAAACTTCCATGGAACAACAAATGCACTACCATCAACCTCAATTGACTCTAATTAAAACATTTTAACCATAATCATCAATATGGATCCCCAAAAACAAAACACTGCATAATTTAATCAATAATTATACCAAAAGAATATAAACCCTAAAACAAGGAATCATATCAATAAACCATAAAAGAAACAAAAGAAAACTGAAACCCCAATTAATACGAATCAAAAACACAGTTCGGAGGTGGAGTTTTTACCTAAAGGGAAGCTGGAGGGCTGTCTTGCAGGAAGAGGGGAGGGCTATGCGGGTTCGAGGAGGGAGGTGGACCGCGGAGAGGCCTGGGGCGTGCGGCGAGACCAGCAGGGAGGGTGAGCTCGGCTGGGGTCTGGCGAGGCTGTCGCCACCAGAGTAGGCTGGACGTAGGAGGAGGTCGAGGGCGACTTGCAGAGAGGGGATGGTCGCAACGGTATGAGTGCGGAGCAGCAGGTGCTGGGCACGGTGCAGGTGGAGGGGAGAAAGGAGGGGCGGCGTCCGCTGGAGCCGGCGCAAGGAGCCGCAGGAGCGGCTCGCACAGGAGAACCGAAATGGGGGGGGGCTGCGGGTATTAGGGTTTTCCATTTTTTTTCATTTTATTACATTATTACCATAATAATAATAATAATAATAATAATAATAATAATAATAATAATAATAATAATAATAATAAATAGACCAGCAAAAGATATTTAATAGTTTCAATTATAATAATAGTCATAATAAAACCAAAGATGATGATGATAATAATAATAATAATAATAATAATAATAATAATAAATAATGACAATAAAAATAATAATGATAATAATAATTAGAAATAGCACAAAACTAAATCTGGTTGTGCGGCTACTGCCAACCGCGCGGTGACCGAGCACGGGTCTGAAACCCAGCAAAACCATTAAACATCGACAAAATTGATCTGAGACCTAGCTCGGACCTTGGCGAGAGAACCCGAGGTCAAGAATTAAATAAATAAAATAAATTAAAGGTTGGGGTGTGACAATTCTCCCCACCACAAACACTTTCTGCCCCCAGAAATTCACCAAGCCAAAAGATAGCCAAAGCTTGAGTCCGTGCTCGAGCATAGCTAAAAAGGAAATTCAAGAACCACGAGTTGACGATTCACTCCACAAATCACACCCGAGTGGTCATGAAGAAACCAAGACATAAAATGAGGGGAGAACAAGAGAGGGTTCTCCCCACCACAAGGACTCGACTGACCTGGAAACTTTTAAACACACGCACTCCAACCCAAGGAGGGGAAAATGCAGGAACTCCCAACCCAAACATACCGACTTCTTCACATGAGTTGAGCGGGACCACCACTGACACATAAATGGAACACCACTACAATGCCACCCGGCATATCGGGGCACCAAAAATAAAGAACTCCCTATAACAACACAGTTGGAACTAAGAATTCCCCAAACCGATTTAAAACTCCCCACACATCCAACTCCCTCAGTACGAGCGAGACAATGTTTCCACTAAAACTCGGAACTCTCAACACAAGACAAAACCCACAACACTCACATCTCTAAACAATCACTAATGAAATCAGGACCAACCCACACAAGGCCAAATAACCTTTTGATAAAAACAAACAATTCTAGAGGCCTTATTCAGAAGAACATGACTATTATGATCATGAAAGATTAAGTTCATCGTACTATTAACGCAAAAGATGAACTTACAACAATGAGAAAACAAGGACAAGGAACCCCTGAATGTCTCTATTCCAAGACGAAAGATAAAGAACCAAGTGAAGGTCTCACATGCCTCTGACACCCTGACTGTGAGTGAGCTTTACCCAGAGACCTAAGGCTGGGGCTCTGATGGATGAAGCATCTTATGCCTCACAGTCAAACACGAGCATCCCCCGATCAAGACACCTTCAAATGACACCTTTTTTGAAACCTTTCCCAACGACCTGAACAGTCACACCATAGCATGACTTCGGAGGGATGAGACAAGATGGCTTAGGATGCTCGAACCAGCAACACTGATGGCACATTAGAAAGTAGTCTGATGAACCAGAAGTTGACACCGACAAAAGGGATTTCTTTAGAGGCAGGTTCCTCTGGTACACCCTGATCGTAAAATGGGGAACCCTTACGAATGACGAAAGGTGTCGGGTTTTCCAAGCACTTGCGCTCCAAATGTCAACTCCTTAAAGTGGCTGACACATGCCTTCAACAACTACTGGCCTTGTTAACTACGGACGAGCTCTCTCCTCTTTTCGCCTTCAACTACTCAGGTATGATCCATTGGATGGAGACGTACTTTAACACCTCCCACATCATCCCAACTCCAACTATGATGAAAAGTCCCCCTCCATTGGTCCAAGGCTGGATCCTCCATTAAACCCTAGACAATATGAACTCTAACAAACTCGGGAGTCCCCAACCACCAGAAGATATGTTCTACTCCCCTCAAACCGCTCCACTGCCCCTCATGAACCCTGAATGCCTCGAAAGACAAGAAACACTCGATAGAAACTAGAATTGGGCACGAATCATTAACAACCTTTGAGGACATTTCTCGGTGGCATATTTGGAAAAACATGAAAAATAAAATCGCAACTGGCATCAAGCCAAAAATCAATCAAAAGAAACACCCCGAGCCAAGACAACCGGCCCAAAATCTCAAACAAGATTAAACACAACCAAAGCAACACCACAAGCCAAGGGTAACAGACTCATAAATCAAACATATATAAACACGGGAAAAAACCATTTTTCAAAATACCCAAAACCCAATTTTCAAGAAAAATCAAGTCCCAAAATCATTTTTTATTATTCAAGTCCATTTTAGAAAAAAAAATCAAGCCAAGCCTTAAATTCCAAAACCCCGACCATGGAATCCTATGAACCACTGCATAAGCCTTCATCCCTTTTCACTCAAATCACTCGTAAATATGTGTCAATGTGTACTTCACGTGTCTACCCACACATATGCGGAAAATCCTAAGGAATACAATGGTTTCACTTTCCGTTCTATTACCAAATCCAAACATAAGCCAAAATTTTTCAAATTAAAACACTTACTCTTTAAAGAACCACTTCACCAATTTCAAAACAACCTGAAATAAAAACCCCCTTTTTTACCAGTTTTAAAACCATTAGAGAAAGACCCATTTCAATTCAAAACCACATTAATTTCCAAAAACACTCTAAAACCAACCAAAATCAAGACAAATCACAACTAACAACTGATAGACGGAATGAGGAACTAGTGCTTATGCCCAACCCGGCGACATGGTAGTGAGCCACGCCCCAAGTAAGACATAACACCAGAGGACCTTGAATCGGGCACCTGGGCTCCATATGGGTCCCTACTCCATGTGGGGTCATAGAGTGACACCAAGTCACCTCTATTGTCATCCCTCAATCTAAAAAAAATACAAAACACCCATAACTCGGACTACCCCTGGTAACTCAGGTCTCTTCACGAGCGATGGTGATCAGGCACCGACCCACAACCTACCTCCTGAGCTCCGACAGTCCTAATCTCCTTATACCGGACAACCCAAATCACAAGGGCCTCCTCTGATACCATTTTGTCACGAACCAACCCATGTCGACCCTGAACTGGTCACTCGAGCCGGTCCGCGACATGGCCCGAGAGGCGTTCCCGATCCTCCCGAGCTGGTGAAAAGAGCCAGGGCATCAACAGAGGTTGTGGGAATGATTTCTCCCAATATAAATAAATAAAGCAGTAGAAATAATACAGAGCAATGAAGAATAAATAAACCAAGTAAAGCGATTGAACAAGAACAAAAGAAAATAATGCTAACCAAACTCGTCGTCCGAACTAACTCCGTGTGACCTCGTGGGTCACTCTCCAACTCAACGATCAAGCTTCACCCAAGGCGAGCACACTCAAGATGTAGCCTGCACAAACACTAAAAAACAGAAAATAACTATAGGCATGAGTATTAAAACTTAGTAGGTAGGCCCGACTAATTATATTCCCAAGGCACATACCAATAACTAAAGAATTTATCAATTTCAGGTTTGAATTAAATTATATAAAATATTGGTTTCCACAGACACTTTCATTTCTAAAACAAACAATAGCCCATTGCCCATTTTAATTTAAGAACAAGTTTAATTCTTGAAAGGAACATGTGTATTTAATTTTAAAAACATTTCTGAAAACAATTTAGAAATTAAAATTTCAGTTGTTAGTCAAATGGAAAACCACACACAACACACAACACACGCTAATAGAAATGGAAAAGAAGTGGAACACTGGGGAAAGCAACCAAACTAGACCTCTCAAACTTCCACCACATAAAAATAAACACTAAAGAAAACATGGGTCGAACCTAGGAGATTGTGAACAATCCAGAACATACTATGCATCTGACTCATCCTGAAGTCATGCCCTAACTCAATGACGTCATAACGCCCAAACTACTACCCGGTATAGCCCTGAATGGCCTAACCGAGGGGCCCAATCCCCATAGCAGCAATAACTCAGTATTACCCTACTATGGGGCCACTAGCCAGTGCATCTTCTAAACTAGTGCAGCAATCATTCTCAGAAGATTCACTCACTATGATAGGTTCCACAAGCAATAAAAAGGTGTCCGTCCACAATGTAAATCAGTCAGTCACGATGCACAAACATCACATATAGCTCACAAAATCAACGCACACCAAAGATCACCCCTGAATGGGTTTTCCAAAACAATTTATTTTATTAAAGTTCCAAACGGGCCTTCACCAATTTTAAAGAAAAACCTCATTTCTCGAGAAAACCCAAAACACTTGTTCAGAAGAAATCATTTATCTTTAAAAAAAGAAGTACATTTGAAATTCCATGAATTATGTTTAAAGGCCAAACATGAATTCTTTCAATACTGGGTGTCTGCTCGTCAAGAAAATGTCCCAAGTGTTCGGTATAAAATAAACGGCTCTTTTCACACTAAATAATAATTTAAAGTTTTATTATCTAATATTATTTCTTATTTATTAAAATTAATAAAACATCAAGAAATTAATAAATTCTAAATTTAAAGGTGATTGTAGTGGGGGACCTACCTCGACATGTAGCTTGGTTACGAAGACGCCACACGTCTCAAACTTGTACACAAGTACGCACAATCTGCTGACGACCGCAATATCGTGCATCTTCCTTGCCGACACGCTGCAACAACCGCACAACTAAAACGCATAAACACGGACTCAAAACAAATCAAACGAACAAACATCACAAAATAACTAGCTCTACATGTTTTGAAAATATCACATCAAAACACGTATCAAAAAACAACCAAACTCTATATTATAATCCATTCACAACCTTTAGACACCCCAACCACTTTTAAAACATCATAGAGACCACATGATTTAAGAAATAAACCATTTGAATAATTTATAAAACATTCTAAAAAGGTGAAACCAAGGTTCACATCAAAACATACTCAGTTTCACATAAGAAAACAATTTAAAATAAAACACACAACATCATCACACCAAAACATGAATCGCACTTGACAACCAACCCATAAAACATTTTATAAAATAACTCTCCCATTTACACACACAAAACATCACCAATTTTTATAAAAAAAACCACTTTTCAGATTACACATACCAAAACCTGTTCAAAAACATCATTTATGACTCTCCGCACATCGACACCAAACTAAAACATAAACTTCAAAGTTAGTGAAATGAAAGTAAACAATTTAGCATGGTTTTTCACAGAAAACATGCACATACCATATATACATATCAACATCAATTAAAAACTTGATCCGCATCAAAAAAAATAATTAATATATATGATAAAATAATTTAAGAAGAAAATTAATTCATAAAACAATCGTTAAGCACATAAACACCTACCTCGGTGTCGACTAACTTCGCAAATTGCCGCGAAACTTCCATGGAACAACAAATGCTCTACGAGCAACCTCAATTGACTCTAATTAAAACATTATAACCAGAATCATCAATATAGATCCCCAAAAACAAAACACTTCATAATTGAATCAATAATTATACCAAAAGAATATAAACCCTAAAAATATGGAATCATATCAATAAACCATAAAAGAAACAAAAGCAAACTGAAACCCCAATTAATACGAATAAAAAACACAGTTCGGAGGAGGAGGTTTTACCTAAAGGGAAGACGGAGGGCTGTCTTACCGAAATAGGGGAGGGTTATGCGGGTTCGAGGAGGGAGGAGGACCGCGGAGAGGCCTGGGGCATGCGACGAGACCAGTAGGGAGGGGGAGCTCGGCTGGGGTCCGGCGAGGCTGTCGCCGCTGGAGCAGGCTGGACGCGGGAGGAGGTTGAGGGCAACTTGCAGACGGGGGAGGGTCACGACGGCAGGAGCGCGGAGCAGCAGGTGATGGGCACGGCGTAGGAGGAGGGGAGAAAGGAGGGGTGGCATCCGCTGGAGCCGGCACAAGGAGTCGTAGGAGCGGCTCGCGCAGGAGAACTGAAATGGGGGGGGGGGTGCGCTGTGGGTATTAGGGTTTTCCATTTTTTTCATTTTATTACATTATTACCATAATAATAATAATAATAATAATAATAATAATAATAGTAATAATAATAATAAATAGACCAACCAAAGATATTTAATAGTTTCAATCATAAAAATAGTCATAATAAAACCAAAGATGATAATAATAATAATAATAATAATAATAAAATAATGATAATTAAAATAATAATGATAACAATAATTAGCAATAGAACAAAACTACAGCCGGTTGCGCGACTACCGCCAACCGTGCGGTGACCGCGCACAGGTCTGAAACCCAGCAAAAACATTAAACGTCGACAAAATTGATCTGAGACCCAGCTCGGACCTTGGCGAGAGAACCTGACGTCAAGAATTAAATAAATAAAATAAATTAAAGGTTGGGGTGTGACAATTGATTTTTAATTTCATTCATTAATTGAAAAAAATAAATGTTTTAAAAATAAAGGACAATACTTATCACATCCATTTCACTTCACTTAACTTCAATATACTCCCCAGCTAATAGTCACCTTATTTGGGGTAATCTTTATCATCTCAATATCTTCTAGTTTCAACAATCTCCTCTAAATTTTTGTTCTCAATAGTCTCCCAATTTGAATTTTATTATTAACCATTGGATTTTTTTCAACCATTAAACATAAATCACCCTTTAAAATAATCATTTGTTCATCATTGAATTATTCTAATCCTATATAATCATACTCGATGTAGGAAACAAGAATTATGAATAATGATATTGATGATATCTATTAAGATGAATTAGATCAACTTCTAAAACCTTATTCCACATCTTATTCATCTAAAACTCTTCAAAACTATTCTTTCGTGTTCTAAACAAAAACTTATTACACACATGCTCAACGAACACATTAAAATAGCTCACATGTTAAATTCATATCTATACCTTTTTGAAAAACTACCCCTTAATAAGATATTTTCCATTCATTTAGGAAAATATATATCTTTATATTTATGTTTTTATTTTATCCTAATTTGATAGAAATATTAAAAGAATAAGTTATGGAGGGGATGGAATCACCATACCTTATCCTTGAATAGATTGAGGTTGAACTCCCATCATTAACCTCATTTTCTGAAATATTTCTTTTGGTAGATGCTTAGTGAACAAATCCATTATTTTATCCTTGGTTAGAATAACCTTCAGAAAAAACACCCATTAATCCACCATATCCTTAATAAATTGTTACTTTATATCAAAGTTCTTTGATCAAGAATGTTAAATCAGATTTCTAAAAAAATGGATGGAACTTTGAATATCACATCTAATGAGCAAAAAAACTATGCATCCACTTTGAGATCTTCCAATTGAGTTTTTACTAATATCAATTTGGGTTTTTCTTGAGATTCAAGAACATATGAATCATCATTAGTATTCATGTTCAATGAATTTTATTTCTTTGTCTTCCATGTCACACACCCTTCTCTAAGAAAGAAAACTTCACTGGTTGTTGATCTTTTTCCATCAATATTTTTAACCCAATAAAAATCAACATATATAAAGAGATTGATCTTTCCATTGATATTATATTTCAATCCATAATTAATTATTACTTTAATGTATTTAAAGATCATATTTATAGAAAAAAAATATGTGATTATTTTAGTGAACTTTGATATCAACCACATAATGTAATGACATACACTAAATCCAGTGAAAAATAATTTCAGTATAGTAAACTCCTAATTCTCTTGAATAATTTTTTTCATATTCATCCTTTGGAATATCGTTTACCACAAAAATTGGGGAATAAACATACTTTTAATCCTTCATAAAAAACTTATATATAAGTTCTAATACATACTTCTCTTATGAAATATTTATATGGACTTACTATTGAGAAATTGACAAACCCAAGAAAAGTTGTATCTCTACAAGCATGGACATATCAAATATATTCCTAATTTATAAATAAAATTCATTAAAAATAGTTTCACAATTTCTATAAAATACTACATCATTCACATATACAATAACAAATAGAGATAACTCTTTATCATCTTTCATATAGAGTTTATTTTTGACTCTTTACTTCATGATTTTCAGATTCTTTAAGCATGAATCAAGTTTTTAATACTATTTAATTGGATCTTTCTTTAAGCCATACAATTATTTATTTAAATTAAAAAAATATCCTTTATCTTATATAAGTAATAATCCATTATATTGTTCAATAAAAACTTCCTCTTACAATTCTCAATTGAAAAAGGATGACTTGACATCCATTTAGAAGATATTGAATCATATTTATATAGTGATAGAAAGAAAATTACATATTTTTTCATGAATATTAACTACTATAAAAATCTCATAAAAATTAATTTCTTCCACATATGAGTAGACTTTTCACAAAATTATTGCCTTATTTCTCACAAATGCTCATTTTTCATTCAACTTGTTATGGTATACCCACTTTGTTTTAAGAATTTTATCATTAGTTAGATTGGGTATCAACACCCAAGTATTATTATTGTCAATCTGATACAAATCCTCATTCATATCATTAATCCACTCTTGATTCTCCAAATCTTGTTTTGTATTTCTTGGATCAACATCTAAAAAACAATGAGGTATGTTTTTTTCACAAAGTTTTACTAGTTTGAATCAATGTTCTTTGATCTCCAACAATATTATGAACCTCCAAAAACTTTATCAACCTTGTATGAGTTGAGAAAAAATATTATTCATCACTAGAAATGTATTAATCATTATCATTGGACTATTCTTCATTTAAATTTATATTATTTTTTGAAACTCCATCCTACTTCTCAAAAAATACCACATTACCATCTTCACTTTTTTAACTTTATTCTATATGTTTAACTTTATTATTCGAGTGTTATAGTACTTTCTCATCAAAACTATCCATAATATTACTTATTTCTTTGTTGTATAAATGGTTTCCTCTTAAATTTTTAGGATAACCAAGTAAGTTACCTTCAAAAAATATCTTCTCAAACTTCCCTAAGTTTTGAGATTTCACCTTAATAATGCAAGGTTTTCTAAATACCCTTAAGTATTTAAATTTTGGGGACTTCTTTTAATACATTTTTGTGGTGAAATATTTTTATTGGGTTGATATAAACAATTAATTTTTATGTAAAACATTTTACCAATAGCTTTCCTCTATAATAATTGATAAGTACACTAGTTCATAAAACGTTATTTACGTCACCATTTTTTACGTCGGTTATATATAACCGACGTGAGAATCTATGAAACGTGGTTTTTTACATCGGTTATTTTATAACAGACGTAAAAAATGCGTTTAGTAGATTTTTAACATCAGTTATTTTAATAACCAACATTTCAAATCGCGCGTGTTCGGTTTTTACATCAGTTATAAATTAACTAACGTTAAAAATCAAAGCGCGTGGGTTTTTTTATGTCGGTTATTTGATAAACGATGTAAAAAACGAGATATCTAGGCATTTTTTACGTCGGTTATAAAATAACCAATGTAAAAAACCAAAGCGCGGGGGGTTTTTTACGTCAGTTATAAAATAACCGACGTAAAAAATGAGTTATCTACGGGTTTATTACGTCGGTTATAAAATAACCGATGTAAAAAAACCCTCGTGGTTTGGTTTTTTACGTCATATATTTTATAACCAATTTAAAAAACAAGATATCTATGAGTATTTTACGTCAATTATTTTATAACTGATGTAAAAAACCAAAGCGCAGGGGGTTTGTTACGTCGGTTATTTTATAACCGGCGTAAAAATGAGATATCTACGAGTTTTTTACGTCGGTTATAAAATAACCGATGTAAAAAACCAAAGCACGGGGGTTTTTTTACGTCGGTTATAAAATACCCGACCTAAAAAAACAAAGCGAGGGGGTGTTTTACATCGGTTTTAAAATAACCGACGTAAAAAACCAAAGCGCAGGGGGGTTTTTACGCCGGTTTTAAAATAACTGACATTATAAATTTAAAAAATAGTTTATAACGTCAGTTATTATATAACCAACATTATAAAACATTTAAAAAATTAAAGCCCTGTGGACTGTCATTTACGATTTTTCGATCGACAGTCCGTCGGATCGTCTCTCTCGCGCGGTAAACCCTAATCGGCTCGTCGATTGACCTGCGTTAAACTCATTTTGGCTTCATCGTTTATCATCTTTACTCTCCTCGGATCTATCATCTCAACTCGCAACACTCAAGTAAGCCTTCCACGAATTTATTTCGTTCGTTTTTTTCCCGAATAGTCTATATTTATGTTTTGCGATTTTTTTGTTTAAACTAGGTTAGATTCTTCCATTTCGAACCCAATTACATCTTTTTGAATATCGTTGGCACCGGACATTCGTTTTTATCTTGAGTGTATTGTTTTTGTATTTCTTTATAAAATAAATTTTGATATATTACCTTGCATTTAATGACTCAAAATCCTCCTATGTTGGAAACATATTTGGGGTTATTTATTGAAGGAATATGGCATGATTAAGGAAAGATTTGGAATATTTCCTGATTTTACCGGTTTGAATTTCATTATCAAAAAGAAATTTGAGGTATGGTTGATTCATCCATTCCTTTTATCTTATATTTCATTTAATGCTCAGGTTCATCTAACAATTTTGTAGTTGGATAACCAATAATGTTTATGTGATTAGAGAATTAAATGAAATTATCATAATATATAGTGAATCATCCTTGTTGATTGTCTTATCATAGAATAGGAATCAATCACCCATATTGAAGATGTCATTTTTTTAGAAAAAAACCATTAATGTAAACCATTTATCATTCATTAATTGAACTAAAATAAATATTTACACATGAGTTATAATGGAACATAATAAAATTAATATTTATCATTCACCCTCATAGGGTCTAATAAATCTATGATAAACCATTTGTTTTCTTTAATATAAACAAATTCACTTTTACCCACTTTGTATTTTTAGAAGACACTAAACTCCCTTATAATTTCACCCATCTGGGAAGTATTAAACATCATTATATCCCTTTAAAAAATCTAAATGTCACAGAAATATTGTGCATCCATTTTGTCTTATAGGACTCTACTATAGATAAGTATACCATTTTTTATATTATTAGTTATGATAAACTCTATCATAACATCATTAATATATGTTTATAAAAATGTTAATATAACAATTCTCATGATTTTAGTTGAGAATAATGATAATGTTTTTTATTAATGATAATATAGACATGGGTAATTTTACAAAAAGAATGTGAACTTGAATAATGAATGTTACTTATATTTATTTCACAAGATTTTTTGATTTTATGTCACAAAACTAATTGATGATCGAATACAACAAATAACTGCACCACCAACCAAAGGGAAACCAGTGTATTGTTCTATTTTAGAAAATCAGGATTCAATCAATGAGATTGTGATTTATTTATTTTTTAGAGTTTCTGAATCAAGATACTAGATTCTATTTCAAATGGGTATTTGTTTGTTTTTTGATGTTTCACGATTTTATTTGATGTAGGTTTTTCTTTTTCATGGATTGCTTCATAAAGTGGTCTCGGTTCATTTGATTTTGTGTTTCCTTTGACACCATCCCCCCTCAATGACTATGATCTCTCATTGAAAGTTTTTCTCTAATTGTTCTCTCATACACCTTTTGGATTTGATGGTTGATTACAAACATATTTATTCAAATATTTAAGCTGGATTATATGCATTTTTTAGGATTATATTGTTGTTTTATGCCACTTTATTTATTATTCTATCCAATACTAAGAACCTTTCTAGTAAGAAAAATTTCATAAGAAATACGATTGGACTCTTCATCATATTTCATGAAACGTTTTTAATAATGTCACGTTTTTAAAAAAAATATATGTTATATCAAAGATGTGGAAACAGGTAGTGTCTAGGGGGGTGTCTAAGGGGGTGGGTGGGTGTCAGTGGCTGTCCACGGGGGTGGGGGCCTGTCCAGAGGGTTTTGGGGGTTGTCCGGGGGGGTGGGGGGTTGTCCAGAGGGTTGGGGGTGTCCAGGGGGGTGTTCAAGGGGTAGGGGTGGGGTGGTGTCCAGGAGGGGTGGGGGTGCTGTCTAGAGGGGTGAGGGGTTGTCCGGAGGGTTGGGGTGTCTAGGGGTGGTCCAAGGGGGTGGGTGGGTGTGGGGGGTTGTCCAAGGGGGTGGGGGCCTGTCCAGAGGGTTTTGGGGGTTGTCCGGGGGGTGGGGGTTGATTCTCAGGTTTACTCCATTTTCTCCAATTTTCTATCAACTATGTAGGCGGCATGGTTTTCTTTGATTCAATGAAATTTAAAACTGTTATATCTAACTATATTTTGTTTTAAAAATAATATTCAAGCATATTTTCTTAAATACCCATAGATTTGTTTTATATTTTAAATTGTTTTACATTCAAATTATGATTTTTTTCATATAAACATATATTTGTCTTATCTTAAAAATATAAATTTTTTGTTGATATTTTTTATAGGTAATAATGAGTCGAAGTTGGATTATGGAACATCGAATGAGCAATGAATTTGAGGAAGGTGTTGATGCCTTTTTGGAATTTGCAAAATGAAATGTTCCAAGTAGTGACATTTTTTTCTGTCCATGCCTGAAATGTTTGAATATGAAGAAGTTGAAAAGTATAGAGATAAAAGATCATCTAATTTGTCATGGTTTTAATCTGAGTTATAGCCCTTGGATTTGGCATGTTGAAACTGGACGGAATATCACTGATGATGATGATTCACAAGATGGTAACTCCGATGGAATTGAAGAAATGATTCGCGATATTGTAGCAGAACAAATTGAGATAGAACCGACAGTTGCGCGTCTATATGGTGATGCTGAAAAACCATTATATCCTAGTTGTACAGATTTTACGGTTTTGTCGGTGGTGTTAAGATTGATTAACCTGAAGGCAAAACATGGATGGAGTGACAGAAGTTTTACAGAGCTGCTACAATTGATGAAAGACATTCTTCCAAAAGATAACGATCTTCCAGATTCACATTACAAATCCAAGAAAATATTATACCCGATGGGATTGGGATATAAGAAAATACATGCATGTCCGAATGACTGCATTATATATAAGAAGGAATATGAATTTCTGCCAGATTTTCCTAAATGTGGGACATCACGGTATAAGGTGAAAGAAAAATCACAGGCTAGTGTAGAGATTACAAAGCTCCCTTCAAAGTTATTTTGGTATCTTCCTATTATTAATCATTTCAAATGTTTATTTGCTAATTCACATGATACAAAAAGGTTAAGATGGAATGCTGAAGAGCGGGTATGTGATGGAAAAATACGCCATCCAGCTGATTGACCACAATGGAAGAAAATTGATGCGCAATATTATACATTTGGAAATGAAATTAGAAATCTCAGACTAGGGTTGTGCACAAATGGAATGAATTCATATCGAACCCTCAGTAGCACACATAGTTCATGGCCTATTTTATTGGTAATTTACAACCTCTCTCCTGAAGTTTGTATGAAGCGCAAATATGTCATGTTGAGTATAATGATCTCTGGTCCAAAGCAACCCGGTAATGATATTGATGTTTACTTGTCACCGTTGATTGATGATTTGAAACTGTTATGGGCTGATGGTATTAGGGTGTATGATTCTTATAAAATGGAATATTTTCAACTGCATGCAGTGCTTCTGTTCACTATAAATGACTTCCCAGTGTATGGAAATTTGTCTGGATACATTGTTAAAGGGAATAAAGCATGTCCAATTTGTGAACAACATACGTCATATTGTAAATTTCATCATGGGAGGAAAACATTGTACATGGGTCATCAAAAGTTTTTGCCTATGGAACACCCTTATAGAAGACTAAAAAAGGCATTCAATGGATCACAAGAATTTGATACTACTCCAAAACCTTTATCCCCTGATCTGTATTTTGAGAGGGTGAAAAATCTTGATGTGACATTGGGAAAGACACAGAAATCTTGTAATGATAGACATATTTGGAAGAAAAGGTCAATTTTTTTTTTGAGCTACCATATTAGAGGTATCATGAAGTTAAACATAATATTTATGTCATGCACGTGGAGAAGAATATCTGTGATTATTTGATTGGAACATTGTTAGATATTAAAGGAAAGACTAAAGATGGGTTGAATGCAAGATTAGACTTACTATCAACAGAAATACGTTTGGAGTTATCTCCCACTCCTAAAGGAAGACGAACATTTCTTCCCCCGACTTGTCATACATTATCAAAGAGGGAGAAAATTAGCTTCTGTGAGTGTCTTCATGATACCAAAGTGCCTCAAGGTTATTCTTCTAATGTAAAAAAATTTGTCTCATTGAAGGACCTAAAGTTGATAGGTATGAAATCACATGATTTTCATGTCATGATGCAACAAATTCTACCAGTTGCATTGCGTGGAATATTTCCCATTCGTGTCATAAAGACTATAATGAAGTTGTGTATTTTTTTCAATTCAATTTGTAACAAGGAGATTGATGTGAATGCTTTGAACATTTTGGAAAAGGATGCAATTTTTATACTTTGTCAATTGGAAATGTATTTTCCTACAAGTTTTTTTGATATAATGGTGCATTTAATGATTCATCTGGTTTGAGAAATAAATCTTTGTGGACCTGTATATCTTCGTTGGATGTATCCTTTTGAAAGGTATATGAAAGTATTAAAGGGGTATGTTAAAAATCTATATCAACCTGAAGCCTCCATTATTGAAAAGTATATTTCTAAGGAGGTAGCAGAGTTTTGTACGAGCTACTTGGCTGCGGCGCAACACATAGGTTTGCCTCCATCTCGCCATGAACGAGTTAATAATGAGGGAAAGGGGATTTGCGGCTTGAAATTCAAATCATTTTCAGCTGAACAAATGAATAAGTTAGAATCATACATCTTGAATAACATAGCTGATTCTCAACCGTATATCACATTGCATATTAATGAGTTGAAACAATGTCATCCAAAAAAGAAAGAAATGTGGATTTTGAATGAGCACAACAAAACTTTTTTTTCATGGATTAAAAAGACTTTTCTTGGTAGATCAGATGTATCAGAGACATTAAAATGGATAGTGGGTAGTCCATGTTTAAATGTGATAACATGGTCCAGTTATGACATTAATGGTTATACATTTCATAAGAAAGCTCAGGACAACAGAAGTGCAGTTCATAATAGTGGTGTATTGGTGTTTTCAAAAGCAATGCATTTTTCGAGTGCTAAGGACAAAAACCCAATTTCTGCATCAAGTGCATATTATGGAGTGATTGAAGACATATGGTAGGTTGATTACTTTAAAATTAAAGTTCCCGTTTTTAACAGTAAATGGTTTAACGGTAACAACAGTGTCAGACACGATGAATTTGGAATGACACTTGTTAATCTGAATAGATTGGAAGACACAGCTGATTCTTTTATAATGGCAACACATGCAAAACAAATTTTCTATGTAGTAGATCAATCAGATATGCAGTGGGCTGTTGTTTTACAAGGGAAAAAACAATATGTTGGTGAGGATGAAATTGATGAATATGCTGATTTATGTGAGATACCTACTTCCATGGAAAGATTAACAGAACATAATGATGATCATGTTGAAGACAAAGTTTGTGCCATAAGGAACGATCACGACGAAGGAATTTGGGAAAACAATCCATTTGTATATTCCTAAAATTACAGGTAACATATGTTTATTTCTTGTTTACATTTATTTTTTCCATAAATGTTAGATATTTTAAGTTTTTATTTTTTAAAACATGTTTTAAAATAAAATAAGTATATGTTTTTGTTTGTTTTAAGTTTGTTTAGTTTACTTTATCATGGTTATAACCATTACATGAATTATATATCTATTATTTTTGTTCACTGACAATTACTTTACCATGTTTACCATGTTTACCAAGTCTACCATTTTTACCATGTTTACCATCTTTACCATCTTTACCATCTTGACCATCTTTACCATATTTACCATTGTTTAACATGCTTACCATATTAACAATGTTTACTATTATGTAACTTAGTACACTTTTCTATTTTATGATTACAGTAGTATTAAAATATTTGAATTTGTATATTTGTGAACTGACGTTTGTTTTTTTGATTTGAAGGATAATGACAGATCATTCAGATGATCAACCACATGATTCTAGAGAGGAGAAAATTGCTGGTCATACCTCTGGGGATGAACATTCACATGCTACTATTACGAACAAGAGTTCAAAGGTTGGTAAACGTGGGTGCACACATTTACCAAAATTATCACTTGCACGTACGCAGGATCAGAGGATAGTCATTGAGTTTGATGATGATGATATTTCTAGAGGTCTGAATGCAAAAGATTTTAAGAGTTTTGTAGCAACTCAGGCTAAGAGAAAAGTAAGAATTCTGTATGATGATTGGAGAAGTGTGAATAAATTGATTATCTCTCAGTTGTGGGAGACGATTTTGGTAAGATCTTTTTTCATTGTTTGACTATGCTTTTAATGTTTCTAGTATATATAATATGTTTAACCTCTTCTTTATCCGATGACATTTGATATTACTAACACTGGAGGAGTCAAGAAGAAATGCTTATCGTTGTCTTCCAGGAGATGGAGGTATTTCAAATCAACCCTCTCATCTGATTTCATTTATGGTCATAGGAGTCATGACAATCCATGTCGTATATATCCTTTTATAGATGAAGACACATGGAGAAAGTTTTTTGAAAGTAGAAGAAAAGAGTCATTTCTAGTAAGGGAAATGTAAACTTTTATAAACTTTCTTATATAAATGATTTTATTAATGTTTTGTTAATGATTTTTTATTCTTAAATTACAGCAAACAAGGAAAGCTCATCAGGAGATCCAATCTAAAAATGTATACCCTCATAGTTTATCTCAGGGAGGGTATGCATTATTGGAAGAACAAATGATGGAGGAAAATTTTCAACAACTAAGAGCTGTGTCTTCAAGATCTGGAGAGGTGGCCCCTGGTTGCGCCCAAATTTACCCTACAGGTATGCAGTCGTTGTAGTACAGGTAGGGGTCGAATCCACAGGGACCGAAGAAGAAATCTTGAGACACTTTGATTAGATGCGGGATTGGATATAAAGTGGCCAACTATGGTGTTGATTGATTTGAAGAAATATTTATTTAATTTAAAGAACAAAACCAATAAAATTACTTGAATTAAAACAACTAATTAAGGTGAGTTGATACTAGGTTGTCTCTTGGGCTTGATTGGATGTATTTGTTTTTCATTTCATTTTCTGTTCATCGATTCAAGAGGTATCCATTAAATGAAATAATTCCTCAATATCATTCTCTGATTTAATCCATACACAATTTCAAGGCTAATCACCAATTCACTTAGAGGATCAATTAAATGATCACTCCAAGGAATTGGATCGTACTAGCACTCAAAATGTGTCGTCATTAAAATCGGTGAAGACAAAGAAGAAGATAAATCAAAGAAAGGAACTCTTAAAATAAAAAACAAATTTAATAATTTAAGAACATCAAATTACATTCAATCCAGCCCATGCAACTCCCTAGGATAAACCCATAAAATTTTATCCCTCCATTGATGTTATTCTATAAATGGAAGCGGGTAGTTGACTTAAAGAAGTGGGATTGAAAAAGAAAAAAAATTAATCAAAATGAACACTCCACCGTTGTGTGATGAATTAACAAGTACGGGTGTGAATAAATTCACACTTCGATTCAATGGTATCAACGTGTGAATAAAATAAAAAGAAATAGTAAAGAATAAGAACAACTTTTATTAAGATACTCAATGTGAAATAAAAACTTACATGAGAAAAATTGACGATACAATTACAAAATGAAAGCAGAAAATTACAATTGAAAGGAAAATATAAGATTCAAAGAAAAATGTTAGATCATAATTCCTTTCACCACCATCTCCTTATATAGGAATATTAAGATACTTAGGTCCACACCCCACAATCAATTAATCCCCCAACAATTAATAGAGTCAAAACTATGGTGAATAATCAAAAGGAAATTGATGTTGCGAAGTTGACCAAGAAAAATGTCCAGATTCGTCCACTATTTTGACGTTCGAATATTTAATTAATGGAGGCAGAATATTGAGGGGTCGTAGAAGACAAATATCTTCTTCCATGTGTCCTATATCCGATGCATATATTTCAGGACATTTGGCTCAACCTTTTGGAAGTTATGGTCGAAATTTTGGGACGACTTTATGTGCAATAATGTCGGGTCCATCATTTAAATCTTAGCTTCATATCCCTTTATCATCATGAAAACTTCAGAATTAGCTCTGGACACAGTTGAATAAAATTATCCTCATATTTTTATCTTTCTAATGTATAAATTTGAGCTTCATTGGGCTTGTTTTGTGAGCCCCACATTTGTTTGATGGGCCTTAGGCCCATTATGGTTTCTCCAGAAAATTTCTACATTTGGGCGCAAAATTATCCATCTTCCCTTGGGATTCATCCATCAGACCTAAACGATAAAATGTTTCAAACAAAGTGATTAATCAGATCCCAAAATTTCAAATTTAGAAAATGAATATAATGTTATAAACAAAAAAATGAATGATTGGGCCCAAATTTTCATTTTAAACAAGAATTGAATTTTAGATGAGAAATGAAGTTCTATTTATGTAATGCACTAAAAACAATTTTTATAGACTTTGAAACAATGAATATAAAGATATTAACAATTAATATTAGCCACTTTTAGTGACTAATCACACCCCCCAACTTGATTTTTGCTAGTTCCGAGCAAAATAAATTACAAATATGAAATTCAAATCCCCTTTTCCAAAAACATTTTAATACACATTGCTCACCCAAATATCTAATACAAAAAAATTATGAAAACCCATCAAAATCATTAAAAACAAGATAGGTCCATAAGCATATCCCAATCCCAATCCCATTCCTTTGTTCAAATTCATCGCCACATTTCATCCAATTCCAATTAAGCATGATAAAGTGTTGTGTATCATAAAATACATGGGGCTCATTTTATTGTTCAAGGGGAAAAAATGGAAGCGCTGGGTGGGAATCACATTAAATCTTAAGATGAGTATCCATTTTTTTATTTTTTTTTATTTTTTTAACCACAATAGATATGAAAAGACTAACTCTGGGCAAGACAACTATGGAGTCACGATCCCCAAGTGCCGGACGCCACACATATTGTCAATTTCATCCTCTACAATAGAGATATAAAGCCAAACTCTGGGCAAGACAACTATGGAGTCGTGATCCCCGAGTGCCGAACGCCACACATTTGGACAAAACATTTCTCTATGTGGTCATTATTTTTTCAATTTTTTTTTGTTTTTTTGTTTTTGTTTTTGTTTTTTTGTTTTTTTATACTCAAATTAAACTAAAAGTGACCCCAGAACCCTATGCTATAATGAAAGGGACCCTAGAACTCAAATTTACACCCACAATCCAGTAGACGTGCATTGTGGCATTTTTATTAAGAGGATGAAAATGTAAACTTTGAAAAATCACATCGGACAACCGCACTTTCCAAAAACTATTCTCATGAACTTAAACTTGCATTAAAATCAGAATAAAGGTATAAAAAAATTATTTGATATCCTATTTTAGAGTTTGTAATGTGTGTTATCATGTTCAAGGTTAATGGAATTTTTCTTTCCATGCATGTTCTTATAAAAAAATCATTTTTTATTTCATATCCCCCCAACATAGAATAACACTGTCCCCAGTGTTTAAAGAAAAGAAAAGTTAGATGGGGGTAGGAGAGGACTTCAAAGAGGAAATTTGAAAATGATAATCATGGAATGAAGTCACCTAGTGGTTGATGAAGAAATCGCATGCCAATGTCTCCCTTCAATCCTGGGTTTGAGTCTCAGTGGCTTTGATGGTGGTGAATGGATTTTCCTTATGACTTATGACATGTCATTTTATTTTTTTAACCTATAAAAACATAAAAATAAACAAAACAAAATAAATTGATGATACATTGTCTTCTTTTTAGATTTCTGGGTAAGGTATTACTCAAAGATCACGCCACGTGACACGGATGAATATGGCGCTCTCCTTTCATACCCATCCTTACTCATAAAATAAGAACATTTCAATAGTCTATGGTAATTTATTATATGAAAAAAAATTATTCAAAATGATTAGAAACATGGAAACCATGGGTTTCCTCTCATTCAATGATTTTGTTTAACGTCGTTGGCTCGACTTGTACCCCCCAACTTATACAATTCCAACTTTCAAAATTTTAATTAACCCATATTTCTCCACTTCAACAAGATTGAGATTGATTGTTTTTTTCAAATTTGTTTCGTATGAAATCATATTTTCTACAATGATTGGTAAAATCCAAGGAATATCTAAAATGGTTGATCGAGTTGTTTCTATAGTCTTTCCTAAGACACCAAGGATCATTCCTACATTATTGATTTCATGATATGGATGAATGAAAATTGAAATGTCTTGTTTATCACCTATTATGGGATGCCTCGGTGGGGAAGTAAGGACATTTATTTTGAGTTCAGGTTGGATAGGACATTCAAATACAGATAAGGAATTAGAATCAAAATCAATTTCATTTTCATTTTCAGCATTTCCCAACACAATTGGTTCCATTTTAATTGAAGATTCAACCCCAAAGTTTTCTATATGAGTTTCATGAATGGGTATGGATTTTATGTTTGTGATTTCTCCTAATAGTTAAATGATTGGTGTTTCTAAAAAATTATCATTGGAGAAATATTTCGAACACTCAATCCATGAAGACAAATATTCCCCTTCTGAATCAAAAAAATTAATTTCCTCCTGATTTAAATACCCTTCAACATTTCCTTGATCTTGTTAAGTTATCCCATATCCAAATGTTAGTTCTTTTTTCAATTCATGGGAGGTTTTTGAAATAAAAGATTCATCTATAAATGATGAGGAAAGAACATCTTGAGTGGGAACAGGTTCCTCAAAAGTCTCAAAGCTTTGTAATTCTAATCTTAAAGATGAAACTTCTAAATTAATTTTATCCATTTGTTCACACAATTGATCAAGAATTTTTTCAGGATTAGGGTTGATATATTTCTGTACATCATGGAATTCCTTATTATTTATATTTTCAATCATTATTGATAGGTATGGAAATTGATCTTGTAAACATTCAGCATCCCATTGATTGTACATCTCATCTGGTGTGGTGTATTCAATTAAGGATTGGTCAATGAAATTCCCTATGTGAGGTGTTTCCCAATATTGATTTCTGACTTGATTAGAGCATTGGTTTACGAAGGGGTATTTATGAGGATAATCCATTGGAATTGATTGAAAATTGGTTTTGGTATTTTTTTTGGACACACAAAAATAGAAAGGGGAAAAGAGAAGAGAAATTAGGGTGAGAATAGAGAATTTTGGGTGAGAAACGAAGACGAGGGTCTAAGGTACTTACTTGGGTCCCCAGAAACGGTGCCAAAATTTGGTTGCGCCCAAATTTACCCTACAGGTATGCGGTCGTTGTAGTACAGGTAGGGGTCGAATCCACAGGGACCGAAGAAGAAATCTTGATACACTTTGATTAGATGTGGGATTGGCTATAAAGTGGCCAACTATGGTGTTGATTGATTTGAAGAAATATTTATTTAATTTAAAGAAAAAAACCAATAAAATTACTTGAATTAAAACAACTAATTAAGGTGAGTTGATCCTAAGTTGTCTCTTGGGCTTGATTGGATGTATTTGTTTTTCATTTGATTTTCTGTTCATCGATTCAAGAGGTATCCATTAAATGAAATAATTCCTCAATATCATTCTCTGATTTAATCCATACACAATTTCAAGGCTAATCACCAATTCACTTAGAGAATTAATTAAATGAGCACTCCAAGGAATTGGATCATACTAGCACTCAAAATGTGTCGTCATTAAAGTCGGTGAAGACAAAGAAGAAGATAAATCAAAGAAAGGAACTCTTAAAATAAAGAACAAATTTAAGAATTTAAGAACATCAAATAACATTCAATCCAGCCCATGAAACTCCCTAGGATCAACCCATAAAATTTTAGCCCTCCATTTATGCTATTATATCAATGGAAGTGGGTAGTTTACTTAAAGAAGCAGGATTGAAGAAGAAAAAAATTAATCAAAATGAACACTCCACCGTTGTGTGATGAATTAACAAGTGCGGGTGTGAATAAATTCACACTTCAATTCAACGGTATCAATGTGTGAATAAAATAAAAATAAATAGTAAAGAATAAGAACAACTTTTATTAAGATACTCAATGTGAAAGAAAAACTTACATGAGAAAAATTGACGATACGATTACAAAATGAAAGCAGAAAATTACAATTGAAAGGAAAATATAAGATTCAAAGAAAAATGTTAGATCATAATTCCTTTCACCACCATCTCCTTATATAGGCATTTTAGGAACCTTAGTTCCACCCCCCACAATAAATTCACCCCCCAACAATTAATAGAGTCAAAACGAGGGTGAATAATCAAAAGGAAATTGACGTTTCGAAGTTGAACCATAAAACTATCCATATTCGTCCACTATTTTGAAGTTCGAATACTTAATTGATGGAGGCCGAATCTTGAGGGTTCGTAGAATACAAATATCTTCTTCCATGTGTCCTCTACCCGATGTAAAAATTTCAGGACATTTGGATCAACCGTTTATAAGTTATGGTTGAAATGGTGGGACGACTTTATGTGCATTAATGTCGGGTCCACCATTTAAATCCCAGCTTCAGATCCCTTTTCATCATGAAAAATTCAGAATTAGCTCTGTACACAGTTGAATAAAATGATCCTCATATTTTTATATTTCTACTGTATAAATTTGAGCTTCATTGGGCTTGTTTTGTGAGCCCCACATTTGTTTGATGGGCCTTAGGCCCATTATGCTTTCTCCAGCAAATTTCTGCATTCGGGCGCAAAATTCTCCATCTTCCCTTGGGATTCATCCATCAGACCTAAAAGATAAAATGTTTCAAACAAAGTGATAAATCATATAAAAAAATTTCAAATTCAGAAAATGAATATAATGTTATATACAAACAAATGAATGATTGGGCCCAAATTTTCATTTTAAACAAGAATTGAATTTTAGATGAGAAATGAAGTTCTATTTATGTAATGCACTAAAAACAATGTTTATGGACTTTGAAAAAATGAATATAAAGATATTAAAAATTAATATTAACCACTTTCAGTGACTAATCAGCCCCTCCATCCCCTCCATCTAGACATGAAAAATGGAAGAGAGCTCGGAAGGGAAAAAAAGGGCAATATCTTTCGGAAGAATCGAGAATCGTAGCTGAGAGGATTGTAAGATATCTGTTTTATTTATTTAAGTTAACTATTTTCTTCATATAATTTCAATCATTACAGAAATGTTCAATTAATTAATACAGGACTCTCTTGAGGAGCAGAGTTCAGAGGGGACATTTACAGCTACTGGGAGGGAAGATATTTTATTTGCAGCATTGGGAAGGCCCGAACATCCTGGTCGTGTAAGAGGATATCTGGCAGGTGTATCGGTAAGAAAAGTGTTGACACGTTCATCAACTTCTAACATTGAGGGGGTTTATAAAAAAAATAGAATCCTTGGATGCTGAAGTTCATAATATTAATGCGACGATGGAGGACAAGATTAGAGAGTCGGTGCAGTCTATGTTTGCAGAAATACAAAGACAATTTCAAACTGTAGCTCCCACTCCTCCACCTCCCCCTGAAGACCCCATTATTTATCCTCCACCTCCGCCAGTAGCTCCCACTCCCCCACCTCAGCCTGCGGACACCATTTTTTATCCTACGCCTCCGCCGCAACTTCCTACTTATTGCGAGTTGTTTGTCGATGTTTCTCAACATCATATAGTAGCATATGGGTTGGTATATTGTATAGGAGATACAGTTCATCATCAACAATTAGAGGTAGAGAATCAGATGGTCACTGTACAGGATATTATAGATAGATTAGCTAGGGTACCAATACCTACAGATGAGGTGGAGACAGTTGGATAGAGTATCGGCAATTTTTTAATTTGGCCATCCAGACTTCTTCGACTCATTACCATAGAGGTATGAATGTTATATCTTTTATTTTATATTTTTATTAAAGTTGTTTTATCATTTGAAAACTAATATATTTTTCAATTTTTTTACAGGAATACTTCAAAGGTAAAGAAATACTGTATAGACAACAACAAAGACAAATGGCTATGACATCAGATATAGATTCAAATGGTCTTGACAGATTGTCAAGATATTCACATTTTTTTTCGGGTTATTATGAGTTTCCAATGGAAGATCATGTTTGTGGACGTGAAATAAGAGTGGGGATTATAAAAACTGATATCATGGAGCTTGTTACTGGAGATAAGTTGGGCATCAACGTGGTGCAAATTTTTTCCATGTAAGTCTTAACACCTTTTCCCTGTGTTGTATTTATTAAAAATGTATACTTATGTATGTTTTGTATTAGGTATCATTATAAAATTTGTGAGAGGAATGAGCTGATAGAAGTATATGGATTCATGGACCCACAATTGATTTCCCCTGAAGCATGTGCATTGAATGAGGAACAAAGAATGGTTTATATTGCTAAAAGATTTGAAAAGAATATAATCACACAATGTTGGATGATGCCTTTTTCTGAGAGGTATGAAACAAATTTCTCTCAAAGAGTTAATTATCTTTTAACATAAAAAACCACTAACGTCAAATTTCCTTTTATCAGTGATCATTGGATGTTAGGGGTTTTTTCCTAAGGGAGAAAGCCCTTTATTGGATATGCTCTGTCCATGGTGATGTGCGGGAAAGTTTTAAGAATATATTGGAAAAGTAAGTTTCAATTTCTCAGTAGTTTTATATATTATAATGAATTTTAAATTTACCCCATTCGTATTATTTTCTAAAAGTGCATGGGCCTAGTTTCGAAAAAACACAAAGAAAAGAAGTACAAAGATCAAATATGTAAATGCGAAGGTAAATATCCATTTATAATTTTTACTTTTTGATTTATTACATAAAAATAATATATTGAATTTACACTCATTCAAACAGAATTTTCATGAACAACAAGGCCTCATCGAATGCGGATATTATATGTTAAGATTTATGTATGAAATAATAACAACTGGGACAGTTGTGAATTTTGACCTGGTACGATTTCCTCTTAAACTTTGCCATAATATTTCAATTTGATTTATTCATTATACACATTAACTACTTTCTTTTTCATTTGTAGCTTTTTGATGACCCTAAACCCTATACTGCTGAAGACATCAAACACTTACAAGTGGAGTGGTCAAATTATTTTACAGGTTTGATTGAATTTTAGTTGTTTGTAATGTAAAATGTAATTTTGAATATTGTCGTTGTAATTGTATATTTGGTAGTTTTTTAGGTTGGATTTAGTTTTTTTTTGAAGTTAACAGTGAAAGTTTTGAATGTTATATAAGTTAATGTTTAATTTTTCTCTACTTCTTGTTTTGGTTTGCTTATGATGGTTTTTCTGGTATGGATTTGGGTCTGTGGGGGAGGGGTTCCAAGGGTGTGGTGGTGTGTTCAGTGGGGTTGGGGGGTGTCCAGCGGTCTGGGGGGGTTGTCCGGTGGGGTGGGGGGACAGTCCAGGGGGTGGCAGGGCTGTCTAGGGGTGTGGGAAGGCGTTCCAGGGGTGTGGGAGTGTTTTCCAGGGGTGGGGGTATACATGAGGGTGGGGGTTTGTCCATGGGTGTTTGGGGATGTCCAGGGGTGTGGTGGGGGCTTTCAAGTGGGGTGAGGGGGTGAGGGGGTGTTGTTCAGGTGGGTGGGGGTTGTCGAGGGGTGTTTGGGGATGTCTGGGGGTCGGGGGGTAGTCCAGGAGTGTGGTGGGGGCTCCAATGGGGTGGGGGAGGGCTGTCCAAGGGGTATACATGAGGGTGGGAGCTCCAATGGGGTTGGGGAGGGCTGTCCAGGGGGTATACATGAGGGTGAGGGCTCCAACAGGGTGGGGGAGGGTTGTCCATGGGGTATACATGAGGGAGGGGGCTATCTTGGGGGTAAGTTTTATATGTTATCAATGTACTTGCTTAATTTTGATCTACTTATGTTTTTGTGGTACGATTTATTGATTTGTTTTCTGGTTGATTCTGGTGGAGAGCAGATGACTGCATTAAATTTAAAAAAAAATTGGGTTTATCACATCGGTTATTTAATAACCGGCGTGATAAAAGGCCTGGAAAATGGTTTATCACGTCGGTTATTTAATAACCAATGTGATAAAAGGCCTATAAAATGGTTTATCATGTCGGTTATTTAATAACCGACATGATAAAAGGCTTGGAAAATGGTTTATCACGTCGGTTATTTAATAACCAATGTGATAAAAGGCCTGGAAAATGGTTTATCACGTCGTTTATTTAATAACCGACATGATAAACCCCCTCCCCCCAGTTTATCATGGTGGTTATATAATAACCGACGTGATAAACTACCCTCACCCCGGTTTATCACAGCGGTTATATAATAACCAACGTGATAAACCCCCCTCCCCCCGGTTTATCACGTCGGTTATTAAAAAACCGACGTGATAAAACCCCGCCCCCCGGTTTATCACGTCGGTTGTTTAATAACCGACGTGATAACCCCCCCCCCAGTTTATCATGACGGTTCTATAATAACCGACGTGATAAACCCCCTTCCCCCTGGTTTATCACATCGGTTATTTAATAACCAACGTGATAGACCATTTCCCCGTCCTTTTATCACGTCGGTGTTTTAATAACCGACGTGATAAACCATTTTCCAGGCCTTTTATCATGTCAGTTGTTAAAGAACCGACATGATAAACCCTTCCCATTTTATTTATCACATCGGTTCTAAAATAACCGATGTCATAAACATCATGATTTTATGTTTTTGACGTCGGTTTTTAAATAACCTACGTCAAAAAAGTTATTTATAACGTCGCCCGTATTAACGTCAGCTAGAAACCGACGTAAAAAATGAAAAATAACCAACGTAAAAAATGTTTTCTGCACTAGTGGTATTATCCTCTATCAATATTGTGTGAACCATTTCCACTAAGCTTAAGTTATTTGATTCAATAAAACCATTTTGATGTGGGGTATATAGTTCAAAAAATTCAATATTAATACTATATTTTTCAAGATAAGATTAAAATTTTCCACTTGTATATTCATTATTTTTTCCATATAAAAATATTTAATAAGAAACCACACTCATTTTATGAAATTCGTTTGAAAATTATAAATATCTTCAAAGCCTTCATTTTATGTTTCATGAACATTATACATATAATACAAGCGAAGTATTCAATAAAGTAAATAAAATATTTATCTCTATTAGTCGATTTCTTCCTCATATGCCCGCAAGAATCTAAATAAATAAGATCTAATGGGTAAGATTTTTGAATATAAACTTTCATATGTGAAGAGATAATTATCTTAACTTTTATCATATAGATAAAATCTATTTTTTTTTATTTATTCAATATATGCACATCATGACCATTATTTTCTTAGGTAATCTTGATCATATTCTTTTTTCCAAGGTGGAATTTTTTTTGATTCCATAATTGGTTTTATCATTTTTAGCTTAAGTACCATGAATTTTCACCATCACCAACCTAGGAAATATTCTTTCATGTTCAATGTCCTCTATTAAAAATGCATCCATATTTTAACTAATTCTCTAAGAATTTATCCTTTTTTTAACCAATTTTTTAACTTCTTTAAAATTTTAAGACACACTTAATAAGTTTTGTTTCAACACATCTATAAATAATGTGTTCTTCAACTTTAGCTTATTCTCACAAATAACTTATGAACCAACTCCTCTTCTCTTTAGTGACTAATCACAAAAAAAGGTCATGAATCCTTAATTTTACTTCTTTAAATACATAAAGATATTTAGATCTCTTTTAATATGTAAATCTCATTAATTATTAAAAATAAATTGACATCATTTTGAGATTCTTTGAGTTCGACTTCAATATCAAATGCCTTGTCCTTTCCTTTATCATTATTCTTCTGAGAAATTTGGGTGTTGAAATTCATACTCGGTTGGGTAGGTAGAATTGTGATATGTTATTTATTATAGTGATTTGGTTGATCAAATATTCAATAAACTTCCTATAATGACTGAAACTTTTCTTCAACCTTCAGTATATAATTTTTATGTTATTTTTAAACTTTTCTTATTTAAGTTGGTTTAAATCCCCTCAAACTCTAACTTCAATATATTCTAAGATCATATTTATATTAGTAATTGAACCAAAATATCCTTTATATGTGCCTAAATCTTACAAAATACTAACAATAACCATAAAATAAATATTTTCCTTTGAAAACTACTTGTTATCAAATCTGTGTTAACTGTATTTGTTCTCTATATTAATCATTAAAATTGGATATTATTTCTGAACCAAAATTACAATAGACTCCTAACACTTTATTATTCATTCTATTCTTCATTATTGAAATTTTTTAATCACCATTTGTAATAGTTTTCTCACTCAAGTCAGTATTCCAAGAATTTATATATTTCTAAGAATTGTCTTAATTTGACACAAATTTGAATTTCTCCACATATTTCTTTGAATAAACCTTTTCAGTGACACCTTAACAACCTATTACACTATTTTCACGAATCCTTAACTAATTCACTTGATCATAATATTAATTTGAAACTTAAATATTTTCAATAATCTTATTCTACAAACTTTCTCCAACTTCTTGAATATAATTCTAAACGTTAAATTTGAACTTATTTAATTTATTCTTCAATTCTGTCAATTTTTATTGAAAACTTCATTCTCCTTATCCTTTTATTTATCCTTCTATTCCATGTAAATAATTAACTTATTCTCTTTAGTGAGTATCTTCTTTAGGTTATCAATCTCATTTAATAAATTTGACTCTTTTTTGGAATATAATTTATTATTATTGCTTAATGAATGATATAATTTATTTGAATTATTATTATTATTTTATAATTTTTAAAACTTTGAAATTCATTACATAAGTTACCACTTTATCATGAATTCTATCAATGCTTCTTCTAAAATTTCATCATTTTTTTCTGACATCACTAAATATCACTTCCTCGTTCTATTTTAAAATCAATAATTTTTAATCAATTTCACTAGAATTATAAACTTCCTCTTCATCATCAATACCAAAAACATATTAAAACTTAGATAAAAAAATTATCTTCTTAGGTTTAGAGAAGATCTTACCCTTCCCCTTTGAGGAAAACATTGTCATACTGAATTTTGATGCATTCTTCTTTGAGGAAGTCTTGGGCTTCTCATCCTCATCATCATTATATTCATCTTCCTTTAAGTTTGTAATGTTTTTATAAAATTTATAATAAATAGACATTTGAAACCCTTCAGTGGATACTTTCCATGATACTTTCCTTTTTTTATTATCATACTTCTTGAAATGAATGGAATATGTTTGTTAAATTTCATTTCAGTGTTTTCATATTAATAAAAATACTCTTCATCCACTTTAACTTATTTCACATTACTCACTTTCTTCATAGATATAAAGGATAATTCCATTTTAGCTTTATAAATCAATATATTATGTCAATCATCCAATAGAATCATATTAGAATACTGATATTTAAGTGTTGGTACCTTTTCATAAACTTTTCTAGGAAAGTTTCATAGTTTCTTTCTTAATACCATAAAATATTAAATAGTCTCACCAAATCCTCTAATAGTTCTCAACACTTCAATGAATATTGTGAAGAATTAATCAATATATTCATCATTATGCATTTTAATTTCTTAATACTTTAAGTGCCAAATATATTGTTTTTCTTCTTTCACCTTTACATTTCCTTCATAGATGTTCTCTAACATCTCCCAAATACCTTTTTATATCAAAATCACCTTTTTTATGAATTATTTCTCTAAAAGTGATTAAAGAGTTGTTTTATAAGCTCAATAATTATTCTCAATGTTCTTCTAATCAACTACTGATACCACTATATATTCAGCATAAGGGATATACCCATTTATTCTTACATAAATCATATCCAAAATAATATATAATAGGTTTGGTAATATTCTATATTTATAAAATTTATATTCTTACCATAAAACATCATAATTTATTTATTATTAACTGAATGAATGTAATCCAAAATAAATAGAAAAAATTAAATCAATATTGATTTAAAAATAGGGGATCCACTTTTCAAAAAAATCAAATAACCAATGCATCTTAAAAAGAAACATAGTCCAATTATCTGATACCGATTAAAATAGTCCAAGAAAAATATTAATTCACTGAGAGTGGGTGTGAATCACAAAATCATTTTCTTCATTTTATATTCCACATAGAAAAAAACTTCACCACTTATTAGATTGAATGATAATATTCTCTTTACAATTATCAAAACAATTCAACTGAAAAAAAGGACATAGTGAATTTAAAAGTTTCACCAATCAAAACGAATATCTACATACTTGGAATAATTTTATAAAACCCATGATCACACATTCCAATAGTTTCAACATGTTAGATACAATGATTAGGCTTTATCTTTGTACTCATGATGCACAATGTATCTTCCCAACACGTGAAATGTGATCCTTCATAAATAGTGATAAGATAATATGAAATATAAAAAACAAGATAGTCTTCACTCAAAGTATACTTCCATCATGTTATTGGTATGCTTCTTCATCTTCAATTTCCACACACATGAGGATTATTATTTAATATGGTTATTGGCCTTATTTTTCTTTGTTTTATTCTCTATTTATTCTCTATACACTATATTTTCTTACTTATTATAACTATACCATATTCTTCTCATTTCATAAAATCCAACATTATACTTTCAATAAAATTTTGAATTTAAAATTCAAATTTCAAATAATAACTTCCTTCAACTTCTCCCACTTAATTTCAAGCCATTATATCACTCTATATATATTATTCTTATTCACCATTAATGTACTTTAGGGACTTTAGAGAATAATTTTGTGTATCCCTTGAGTCATTAATTAAGACATATTAGAAAATAATATAAAATTATACAAATAAACACACATCAAGAAATAAAGTGGTTCTTTATGGAGCAATTAATGAGGTTTTCAGTTACTCCTCAAAAACATTAAACTACATTGTAGTGTGACCTATTAACATTATATCATGATTACTTAATCCTTCCATTGTAGAGTGTTGAGGGAATATTACATCCAAATGTATTGTGGGGTGACATTCCACTCCACATGCCACGACCCGTCCCCTGGGGCCCATGCTGTGACTACCCCAAGCCCGCCTTCCATAGGCTAGGGGCTGGCGACTAGCATCGAAGGTGTATTCCCTAAAAATGGGAAGGCATTGCCTTTATAACCTGTAAACACATGCAACCAAGCACACAAAAAGATACGAACTCAAGAAAAATGTATAGTAAAAGAGAGAGTACAGTAAGAAAAAAGGGGGCAGAATACAAGACCAACTAAAAAGTACAAGAAACTGAAAGTACAAGTAAACTAGAATAGCTCCTGTGATCACCCTCCAAGGATCTTACCTGAAGTGTAGGTAAAGCTCTCAAACGGTCGTCTCTGCGATATGCCTCATTTAAGGTCTACCTCCAAGCTACCTCCAGTCCTGGTAATCTCGTCCTTAGTCTGCATTGTCCATCATCTTCACCAATAACAATGAGGTGCGGGCACAGCCCGTGCAGGGGTAAGTATAACAATACTTAGTAGGGACCCTAGGACCCTCAAGGCCTCAGAAATATGAAAAGGATAAACCACAAAGCATGAAAACAACTGAAAACCCTACTTAGGTATATTCCCATACATATACCTAAGTTATCAAGTAAACCCATCTCAAACATGAGGAATCACAAGGCCCAACTCATTATCCCAAATCTCAATTGTTCCACAAAGGAAGCAATACCACGAAGGGAAGTACCACACAGGTACGCCACATTGAAGAATACCACCAAGGTATTACCACGAAGAATAGTACCACACAGGTACAAACTCATCTCACACCAGGTATAACTTAGGTATAGAAATACAAATGATTAGATGTAACTATTGAATCATCCTACTCTGTTAAGAGGCTCTGCTACTGACCCATACAGGATCGCTCGGTGCTGACCCACACAGGATCGCTAGGTGCTGACCCACACAGGATCGCTCAGTGCAGACCTACACAGGATCGATAGGTGCTAGCCCACATAGGATTGCTCGGTGCTAACCAACACGGGATTGCTCTGTGCTAACCCACATAGGATCACTCGGTGCTGACCCACATAGGATCACTCGGTGCTGACCCACACATGATCACTATTCATTCTTCACATCATAGCCAGCTACTGGGTTCCCGCACTAAGCTTGCTCGTCTCCAGGTGGGTCTGCTCCTCAAGCCATTGGTCGATACTCCAACTTCCATGAAGTCCCAAGAAGAAGTATCCCAAAGGACCGCCATGTCATAGGGGTCTCAACACAACCGACAGTGCATCAATCGGACGCTCGGTTTGTGAGTTATTATCCTTTTAGTCCTGAGAGCCCGCTTGGATTCGTGCTTGATCCAACCCAACCGTACTCCAACTTTATCCAAATCTTCAGTGGGGTATACTCAAAGGGACCTTCTCTCTCCAAGGTTTCCAACGCTACTGACGGTTCATCAAATGGATGCCCAGTGCCAAAGTTATGGCCGATATAGAGAAAAGTTCGATGTTGACCTCGATCTGGTCCGACCCAGCCCGACCCGGCCTAGGCCGACCTAACCCGATTTGGTTCGACCCAGCCCGCTGAGTCCAGCCTGGCTCACTAGGTCCAGCCCGGCTCGCTGGGCCCGTCTCGGCTGTGGTTGGCGGCATGGAGTCCACGAGGGGGGCTACGAGGGCCACGGGGCGGTGAGGCCGGGGGGGCTGCAGAACCCACGGGGGCCGCAAAGGCCGTGGGGGCTGCGAAGGCTGCGAGGGCGGCGTGAGGCCACGGGGGTGGCGGAGGCCGTGGGGTGTCGAGGTCATGAGGGTGGAGTGGAGGGCTACAATGTGGCAAGGCCACGGGGCGGTGAGGCCGCGGCCCGCCGCGGAGGGCCGCAGGGCGGCGAGGCCGCGGGGTGGCACGGATGGTCATGGGGCGACGAGGAGCCATAGGGCCATCACCTTCATCACGGCCGACGATGTTTCGGCCACCGCATTTGTTCGTCGTTGTGGCACAAATCTACCTTCTTCCATCGTTAAGAACACACCATCCAAGAAGAACGACAGAGGGTTCGGACCATGTTTGTTTGGCCCACACCCTCCCCATTAGAGCAGTAGCAAGAGGCTCAACAAAAATCTTGAATGAAGAATGTCAAACCCTACAACCTCTTGTAATGATTATTAAAAAACCCACAAATGAAAACATCTGCAGATAAACTAATTAGGGAGTTGATCTGCATTCTTTGTTTTTGAAGGGAAGAATATGGGAATATATAATCATAAACACCTAAACCCCTACCTTAGAGATTTTTTGACTGAGGTCGTGAGGAAAGAGACGAATTCGTTGTGGATAGACAGATGTCAGTGACATCGGCATTTCCTCGATTGTCGGTTCATTATCATTGAAGTTGTTCCTCATTGGTGTGAGAGTTATTTATTGGGGAGTGTGTTATTTTTTGGAGAACATGTTCTTCATTGGGGAGAGTAATCCTCCAAAATGTTCTCCTCTCCCAATTCCACCAAAATGTGAAAATAGCCCCCTTGTTAATTTAAGTTTATCAAATTAAAATGTTGTCTCAATTAATTGTTGGCACAATTAATTTTACCACGTTGGCATAATTAATTGGCTCCAATTAATGGGAGAAATGGATTAATGGGGAGTTGAGAGGTTTCTCCCCCATTAAGAGGGCTCTGGTGGTCCCCACCCCTAAATTCAAAATGGGGGTTAGTTCAAGTGGTCCCCACCTCTAAACATCCACTTGGGAGGTTTAGTCTTGGGTGGTCCCCATCACCATAACCCATGTTGAGGGGTTTCAAGAATAAAAATAAAATGTTAAAATAATTTTATTTTTATTTTCCCATGAGAAATTAAAAACTATCTTTTATCCTCAACTTACTACGGTCGAGGTGAAGGTTTCTTTAAGAGAATACCAATGCAACGAGTTCAACGGAGTCCTCAGATTTTAATTCTGAGCACCGGTTTAAAAGTTACAAAAACCCACTTGCACGTTTACTAAACGTACCTGAAAAAAAGTTCAGAAATTCGTTACGGGCACAATGGTCCTCGTAATCATGTGCTGTCAATTTTCGTGGACTCATAAAATTCCTATTTATTTAAAAAATTACATGTAAATTCCAGGTCTTTACACTAGAACATATTCATCCTTTCCACTACGCAATCATGTTTCATGCACCAACTAGCATAAATATTAAAAATCATGGATTATTCATTATAGTGTGATCCTCAAGTCATGAAGGATCAGATCAAACAAAATTAGATTTAAAAACTAGATCATAGAGTTGAACTTTTTATTATGGTGTAATGTGTTTTAAATTTAACATAATTTAATCGTATGCAACATCATCAAGTCATGATGAAATCCATTACAGTGCGATATTATGTAAAACCCCAAAAACTCCTCCAAAACGTCACCTACATAGTTATAAACACCTTCCATTATCTTCCAATCTTCCAAATGGACTTAAAATCATATGAATTGAAATGATTCACTTGATTTCTAATGTGTTTCATTCTTTAAAAAAAATTTAAATGTGTTGACAAAAAAATACAACACTTAACATATCCACTTCAATTCACATAACTTTAACAAACTCTCCCTTTGAAAAACACCTTCTCTTGGGGTAATCTTTATCATCTAAATAACTTTTGGTCTCATTAATATTCTCCATCTTTGTGGAATCTACAATTAATATACTATATGATATATGTATTGGGAAATTTCTAAACTTTTATTTCTTGAAAAATTAGGGTTTTGAAGCTTATGTGATGTCTAAGGTATTGAATAATATTAGTCCTAAATCTAAAATGTGATTATTTTTTAGATAACCTAGAGAAATAATAGATTGTTACTTGTGTAATATATAATAATATGAAGTGTTTTTATCTCATTATGTAGTGTTTTTTTGAGAATTAATAAATTTATCAAGAAAAAATTGGGATAAAAGTTGAACTTTATAAAGTTTAATACCAATAAATAGAAATAATTATTTATATTGAATAAAACATATTGCCATAAGATGTTTTCAAAATTGAACCCACTAAAATATCACAATAACCTCATAGGACTAGTAGAATTTTTCAAGATCATGGAATATATTGATATATTATGGAAAATGATGATTGAGTTGAGATCATACAGGATGAACCCACTTCTTACTAAGAAGCTATTGAGATATCTAATTTAAATAAATGGTTATATTCCATGAAATCTTAAATGGAAACCATGTACACAAATAAATTTTGTATCTTTATTTATCAACATAAAGGAGTAATGCCCATAAATTGTAAATGAGGTTTTTAAAATAATATTAACAAGGATGGTGGAGTTACTAATTAGAAAGATCACTTGGTAGTTAAGGGTTACAAATAGATTCATAATATTTACTATAAAGAAAAATTCTTGATAATATCTATGATAAATTTCATCAGTATTTTTCATTCCATAAAAAACTTATTATAATTATGAGATATACCAAATAGAAACCAAAATTAATTTCCTTAATAAATTTTTATTTGAGGATGTGTATATAATACATCCTTAGGTTTTAAAAGATAAAAATGGTTCATCTAAGGTATGTAAGTTTCAATTATCTATTTACAAATTGAATCAAGTTTCTCAAAGCTAGAATACCCATTTGATATTATAATCAAAGAGTTAGGTTGAATCCATAATGGAAATTAGTCTCGTATACATAAGTTGACTAATAAGATAAATATTATATTTAAAATCACCTTCATATTTCTAGTGTTGTAAATGGATGGAATAATACTCATCAAAAATGATATCCCAAAATATTAGTTGGGAAAAAGGTTCTAGATGAAATTCATGGGTGAAGTGGCCTACATAATAGGTAAGAATACCCTAAGAGGGGGGGGGTGAATCAGGGTATGACATATTTAAAACTCTACCCCTTTAGATCTTGTTTCATTGTTAAGAAAAAATCTCTTCTCTATCTTTCCCATAGAAAATTATAACTAGAAATTAAATCATGCACAAGACACAACAATTTTTACTTGGTTCACCCTCACTAGGCTATGTCCAAAGATCATATACTGGTGATGTTCCGATATTCCAAATCCACTATAAGTACACTGTTATTTATAATGTTCGAAGTGGACTCACTATCCCTTCTAGTTCACAACCACTCACAATATGAAATCTCATTGCTCTCTCAATGGAAGTGTGCTCACTACTTCTTCAGAATATCCACTCACTATTTATAGACATGTAGGTCTCTTAAATTGAATAAATACATGAATTCTAAATTGTATGTAGATTATATATTGAATTTCTACTTTCATCCACAGATGAACATCGCTTTACCATAGAATTGAACTAGGCAACCTCAAATTTTACACACAACCCTTACTGTGCCTTGCGTATAATTCCCTTTCCTTGCGCACAAAAAATCTATTTTTGTGTGAAATCCCAACTCCACTTTTCACACAACCTCAACAATTTTTTGCAACCTTAATTTTATATGAAATGTTAACTTTTATGGGAAACATCAATTTTTATGTGCAACACCAAATTTTTCACACAACTCCCTTTGCGTATTTTTTATGGGCATCAACGATCATATCTTCTCTAAATATTGAGCTACTTCGAATGAGGGGGTCACTTCATATTTATAGGCAAAATCGACCCTATGTGAAAACCATCCTTAAGCGCATAATTCTCTTCGAGCGTGAAAAACACATCTTCCACACAACACCATATTTCACGCACTACTCCAATATTTCACGCACCTCATGAATTTTATAATTTCCGAGATTCTAATATAGAAACACCTATTATGCGAAAAACTCCATTCCTCTATTTTGCGCAGCACTCAAATATTTCACACACCTTCTTTTTTCAAAAACACATCTCTTCATTTTCTGATTTTCATGCCCAAAAATTTGGCAAACACTGTAAAATGGTTCCACCTTGTATCTTCTCTTTTTGTACCACCTCCAGATCATCCATTACCTTATCGAGGTTCTTCTGTCAATCATGGATTGTCAAAAACATCTCTTAAACCTGAAAAATCACCATTTATTCCCCCTTTCTCAACAAACAAAACAAAGAGGCTCACTTTTTTAAAAAAACACAATCTCTTAAAAAATAATTCAATATTGTCTTAGGGGATTTTTATCCAACAACATTCATATTTCTAGTGTTATATATGGATGGTATAATACTCATAAAAATGATATCCCAAAATATTAGTTGGTAAAATGGTTCTATATTAAATTCATGGGTGAACTGGCCTATATAATAGGTAAGAATATCTATAGATATTATTATAAGTGGTTTCTTGGTCTGAGTAAGAACACATATATTGGTAATGTTATAAAGTTATTTAATATTAAAAACTCAAATAATTGGTTTATATCACTTTTATATAGTGTGAGTCTTATAAAGGATCAGTGTTATTCTACAAAGATATAAGGAAAATACATAAATGAAATTATTTATGCTTTAATAATAGGATTAATCATGTAGATCATGTTGTGTACTCATCTTTATGCCTCTTATTCCTTAAGGATAACTATCAGAACTAGGTTAAAGTCAATATATCATTATAAAGAATATCCTTAAGTACTTGAAAATGACTATGGACATATTTTTTATCTTTTAAAATGAAGAAGTGATCATTATTATATCTCACACCAGTGCTAGTGTACAAACTACAAAGGGTGATTCTAGAACTCATTTTGGTTTTTTATTCTACCTCAATGGAGGATCCATTATTTGGAAGGGTTCAAAATAGACTATAGTAGTTGATTCTTTGATGGAATTTGATTACGTAATTATATGAGATGTTGTGAAGTATTCTATTTAAATCAATAATTTCATTATTTAACTCGGGTTTTTTTAGAATTATCAACCTAATAGAACTCTATTATGAAATAATAGAGCTTAATCTCGGCTAAGTAAAATCAGTCACACCAAAGGATCAAACACATACTTTAAAAGTACCATATAATTATAAAAAACATTAATGGGCTCAATCAAAATATTTTTCAAGTGGATATAGAAAAATAATATAATAAATCCATTGATTAAAAAATTAATGAATAAAAAAACATAACAAACATGTAAATTACTTGGTTATTCAATATTTTAGGGACTGGATATAATGTAATTTAGTTTTTTCTAAATTACAAAGCTAGTTCATGTGATTTAATATTTGGGATTGAATAATGTATCATGGTTTTACTATTAAAATAAAATTTTACTCTATCATCCATTCATGTGTATTTAATTTATAACATGAGATTATAATGATAATTAAACCATTAAGGGATATGTATGAGTTGCATTTAACTAATTTCCATCATGTAAAGTCTTTTGTTTAAAAAAATTAATATTAGAATAAGTAGGGGGTCACTTAGATATATAAAGTTCACTCAAGTGACATATATGTGACTTGTTTTCTAGACTATCTCATTAAAGTACATCACATGCAATGTCATACGTAATTTCAATGATATACTTAGGGGTTTATGGATTATATTAATCATCATTACCTAAGTATAAAAAACTACCCTACATGTGAATTATCATGAACTGCTCCCACCGGAAACCCCCCTTGGTACAATAGTAAAGATGAGAGTAACCCCCAAAGACCGCCTCTAATAGGCCAAGGGTTAGAGACTATCACGAAGGGTATAAAACATACAAGTGGGTGGAATTACCCCCAAAAATACTAGGAACATATAAAGAAAAAGACAAATCAAATCCATAATGTAAAATGAAAACCAACATACTATAATCCATGTAACATCTTATATAAACAAGTCTCTAAAATAGAATACCAAAAAGAAAAGACTCTTACGTACAACAGTGATTCCAAAAACAGCTCCAAATATTAAGTTGGTAAAGTCCTACTAAGTCATCAAAATTATCCTATAAATCTGAAATTTTGATTTATATATATAATGGTGAGCATATATGTGTACTCAATATGATCCTCCTCAATAGCTCTCTTGAAAATGTGGAAGAATTATACTACTGCCTTCATGAATGAATAGTATAACCATACAATATACCTCTCAAGAAAAAAATCATCCATAAAAAGGGGATTTACATAATAAAGAATGGGGAAGGGAAACATTGGTCACTCCATCTCAAATCTCAACCTCCATTTTACTAATTTGTAATCCTTTCATAATGATGAGATAATTTCATGAAATTAAGTTTCTAAATCAATTCATTTAAACAAAAATGACATTTAGTTTCAAAAAATGTTCATGTATCTAAGTGAACCAAAAAATTACTTCCATCTTAACTTATGAAATTAGTAAAGTTTAAATTTTTAAAAACCAATTTAATTAAAATGGAGTAAAAACATACCAAAGAAAACACTTCAAACTATTTTTTTAAATATCATTTAAAAAAAGAGTCGATTATGAAAGTAATAAGGTCACAAACATAGAACATTTTCACTCTTAAATTATCAACCCAAACCTGCTTCATCTTAACTAACTACACACTAAAGCCTAACCACCCTACCAAAGAGACCAATCACGTTATCAAAAACAATGAATACCATGAATCATGGATCACTCAAACTAATTATGTCCCATAGTATTACAATTAAAATGAATCTAACTTCCAAACACATGACACCTAGAGCTACACGATCTCAAAAATTAAATTTATACTCTAGCTTTAGATAACCATATCACTCTCTAATTCCACCTATCGCAACACCCAAAACTTGAGGTACCATATTTCAGACTCCATGGTAGCTCAGAGAAAACCTCTCTCAATCACCTCATCATGATTCCTTGCCTCCAAACAAGACTTAAATCGAAAATAACAACACTTTGTTGAATCTATGGCCCCAAGGTGGATCCAAAATTCCATGATCACATGTGTTTATTAGCTAAATAGTCTGTAAAATGGTCCATAAATGCATATGAGTGAATTTTTAGATCAAGAACACTATACTACCCTTGTTATAATTTTATAAACTCCTTTATACTATCATACCACTACAACTGGGGAATGAACTCTCCCTTAAATGAGATAAAGAAATCTTTCCAAGGAACCTTTTCTGGAAGACCAAAATTCACTTTCCACCATTATCAAGCAACCCTTTGGAGAAAACCCACTACTAAGGAACTCAAAATTGATATGGAGAACTTATCAATTTAAATTACACCTTAACATATTCTAACCATTCTTGGACCATAGGTCCCAACACTCCACCACGGTACTTCACACTTTCTTCTACTGAAATCTAAATATCACCTTGACCTAGGAATCCTTATTCCACTTACTGAGTGTAAATTTTTTTTGATGTGTTGATGATATATCTTCAACCCAAACATAAAAGTCAATAAAGTTAGTTCAATCATTAAAATCAAACAACAATAGTTGAGAAAACAGAAATGCACCCCAAGATTTATATCTACTTCTATACCCTTGAATCACCAAACCAATTCATCCCTCATGGATAAAATCACCATATTTTCAAATAAATATTATTCCATCCTTTAACAACACAACTTTCATAAAAAAGTAAAATCATCCATTTATTTAAGAAAATATATTACCAATATTCTCATAGATTTTTAATAAATTCAAGTAAAAATTATCTTACATCACTGCACACATTATTACACATCATGGGAAAAGTTCTCAAAATAAAAATGCTCAAATACAAAAAAAAATATTTCCATAAATATCTCATTACCAAATAAATAGGATCAATTACTCAATAAATTATATAATTTAACTTTTCATGTGTATCATGGTATTAAATATTTATTCATTACTACCTTGAGATTTAAAAAAAATCATTAATCTAACTGAAGTACCTAAAAAATTTAAGTTATATTGTATATGATGACTAACATATTTTATTAAACATTTTTCCATTAATATCTCACATATCTCAAAAATATAAAAAAGTTACATGCTTTTATTGTTTTTTTAGTTCAACTCATACAGTATCAATATACACTTTCTCTAATCAGTATGAACATTTCTAACCTCTAAACTAGGAAACCTATATTAACACATTACATGTAATATAAAACATAAGTCTAAATCAATTCGTTTTATTTAGTTTGCTTAGTATTTTTTAATAAACGAGGAAATGTACAAAGGAAAAGACTCCTAAAATAAAATAACAAAAGATTACATCATTCTGAAAGAGGGAAATTTACATTTATCCATTTAAAGTAGGGGTAATAGCTCATCAGGAAGGGTGCTTGAGAAAGATAAATCATCATAGTTTTCCCCTTTATTTTTAGGCTCGTCAGTAATATATATGGCTTCATGATAGAAATTTGTGTTGAATTATTTAATAGAGGAAAGATTTTCCAATAATTTAACCCATTTAGCAGTCATTCTCTAAGAAAGAAGGATGTTTCCCATTCTAACAGCATGAAAAATAGTGGAATAATCACACTCAATCCATAAGTTATTCCATCCCTATTGAATTTACAAGTCCACTATTTTAATTATCCTAATAATTCAATCACCAAATTAGAGGCAATTCTATAGGAACCATAAAGGAATCCAGGTACATCTCTAGTGTAATCTTTAAAAATAGCCCCATAGCCTGCAGGGCTAAGATTTCATCTGGATCCTCCTTTAAAATTTCATTTGATCCACCCTACAAAATGTGAGTTCCAAATGACCTCAAAATTAACCAGAGGAAAAATTTTACCCGCAATTTTAAGTTCCTTGAAACTGAGGAGTCATGACCATAGTTTTCATAATTCCCCCATTGAATCAAATTAGAATTCTAAATTCCCATAATGATTTTAATGATGGTGGAGTCAATGATAAAGTGTGCCTACTTTTTGTAGATTTATTTATTACATTCCAGATGAAATGGATTATATCTACACAAGAAACCTTGAATAGGTTCAAGAGTTTCTTAGAGAATGGGAGCTGAAAGAATTATTTGAGGTGATGTATAATCGAGTAAACTCTCAGGGGTCTTGTTTAAAAAATGTCAAAGATAATATTCCATAAGGTTGTGTTAGTGCGACAACTAAGGAAGATGTGATCTATGTCCTCCATATACTGTTTGAAGAGTACACATCTCGAGAATATAGAAATACCTAACACTTGAAGATTTGTATCCATATAAATTTTAAAGAAGGTGGTCCTCTATAGAAGATTAAAATTGGATGAAAACATCCATTTTTTGTTCAGGAATCTAATATAATTATGTGGTCCTTGCATTTATTTTCAAAAAACAATTTATTATTGAGAATTTCATCCACAAACAGCTCCCTGATCAAAAAATCATCCCTATCCATGAAATCATAATTGCTAACAATAGCTCTAATATAAGTGGGGAGTGAGTGAAGATAGACCAATTTATCTTTGATGGTAGTGTTGGGGATTTCCATGGGAATAGAGGAATTAAGCATATTAAACAGTGGAACACTAGTCTAGTTTTCATACCAAAATATAAGGGAGGAATTAATGTTAGACAACCAGTGTGATTGCATGGATATTCTATTAAAAATGAGTTTGAAAGAAAACCAAATATAGGATCCAACATAGAAAAAAATCCTAGATTTAAGTTTGTCAAGGAATATCTCTCCAAGAAAGTACATAGAAAGTTATTTATCATTCACAAGCCTCCATATGAATTGATCTTGAAGGGGATAATTAAAGAGGAAAAGGTTTTTAATACTAAGGCCTCCAAGGTAAAGTGTATTACAACATTACTTCCAAGGGATGGTGATGATTCTTATCTCAAGTGAACTTCCTGACCAAGAAAATATTAATTGGATTTTTAAAACATATAAGTAAGGAAGCATGCCATTTATACACCATGAATTAGTAAAAAAATGAAATAATAATGTGCTTCACAAGAAAAATTCTACTAGCCAAATAAAAAGACTTACCTTTCCAAGAACTCAAATGCCTTTGAATTTGGCTAAAAATATGATTGAAATAACCAGTTTAGGATCATCCCCAAAACATGGGGACACCTGAGTAAATAAAAGGAAGGTCTCCTTATCTGATGCTCAATTCATTCATGATGTTTATCTTCCTGGAAGAAGAAATGTTTGTCCTAAAATAAATGAATTATTTAATCCAATTAATCACATAGAATCAGACTTTTTTATAATGAATTAGGGACTCCTTTATGTTTCTTATGTTTCTTTTTACCCTCTAAGTGTAGATAATAATTTCATCAGTATATAATAGATGTGAAGGAGAAGTTAGTCCTATGGAAGCTCTAATAGTCTTAAATTCACCCCTATCACCCATTTTTAGAATAATACTACTAAGATATTCCTATATAATAGAAAAGAAAATGGAAGATAAGGGGTCACCCTACCTGACCCCTCTAGAGCAAGTGAAATATCCTTCCGGGGAGCCATTAACAAGAATTGAAATGCGGGTAGAGCCAATAAGAGATAATATCCAATGAATAAATCTCAAGTAAAATAAAAATTCACCAAAAACAATACTAATGAAACCCCAATCCATGGTGTCAAATGTAACACTACATGATTTTACAGTATGTCCCTTTTTAAGTTTAACCTCTTCGATAGCATATGTTGCACGCAACACCCATCTTATACGAACAATAAAATATTATTATAACCTAGCCATTAAAATGGAATAAATGAAAAGTATTAACATCATTATGAAATTTATATATATTCAATTTTTTTACATTCAAACAATAAATTTTATAGGCATAATATAATAATAAATCCAATTTTAAGCAAAAAAACAATATTTTTCTAAAGGCAATTTTGTCGCTTTTTAATGGAACACTTGTTTTAAAACTAAATTTTCACACTTTTATAAATTAAATTTTAAAAAATAAAATTAATCTTTGGAATATTAATATCAAATTTTAATTTTCTTTAATTTTTTGTATTTTTCTAATAAGTTTCATGTTTTGATAAATAGTGAAAAATACTAAATTTTAATTGAAAACAGTTTTTCATATAAATAATTTGTAGTGATAAATTATATTTTTGATTGGTTTTAAAGTATAATTAGATCAATTTTATATAATTTAATCTAATTTAGTTCATTATAATAAATTTTATATTAAATTTTATATAAAAACATTTCAAAATTTTGAACATTGTTACTTTAAAAACCTGTTGTTTTATCCCGTCATTGGAATTAATTTATGAAACTTATATAAATTGAATTATTAAAAATGGATTATATATTTTAAATCATAAGATCCAAATTTATTAAATATTTCCCTTTTATTTTTTGGCCAATATGAATAGTAAACTTATTAATTTTAATTATTGCGGTTAAGGGGAAATCGGGTAATTGAGGGTAAACAAATATTATAAATATTATAAACATACCCTAAAACTTGTAATAATTTTATTTCATGAGTAATTATAGACCAAAATAATCCTTGGACATATTTTATATCCTCTTGGATCCACTTGGATGACTTTAATCCTTTTATAGTATTTTATTCAAAGGAAAGTCAAATATGGCATAGTCATGTTTTTAATAAGAATTATATTTTTTATATGTGGTTATTCAGAAGATATATTTTACTATAAATAGTAATTTGAAAGATAAAATTTTTATATTCATAGTGGTAATTTATTTTTAATTTTTAGGAAATAAATAATTACATTAAAGTCTTAAACAATGATGATGCAATAATTATTTAATTAATGACAATATCAAATAAATGATATTAAAAATATTAAAATAAATATAATTTTTGATAATTAATGTCATCCATGAATTTTATAGATTTACTATACCTGTTAGGGATGCATTAAATTTTTTTCTTCAAAGTTATCATGTGTATTGATATTTTTTAAAAATTCAAGTAATGAATAGTGTCAAAATTGACATTAATAAAATTTTAAATAAATAAAAAAAATTTAAATGATATAAAATTCATAAAAATATAAAATTTAAACAAATGATTTATATGTTATTTAAAATTTAATCCATGACTTATTTATGGTTTTATTTTATTTTATAGTTACTATATTGACCTTCAAAGAGTAAAAACACATGTTGTCGCGGTAAGGGTTAAATTGTTTAAATAAGGGTTAAAACCAAATGATAAGGGTAATAATGTAAAATAAACCTGTATAAAAATTATTTTATAAGATTATTTAGACCCATAATTGTCTTATATTATAAATAAATTACTTTGGATCCATTTTGAGTTGAAAATTAATTTATATTAATTTAATATTTTGAGAGTTTTCAAAAGTGCACCTCACCTCAATTATATAAGAGAACCTTCTCCCTCACTTATTCACAAAACCTTGAGACTTATATCTCAAAAAACCCTACTAATTTATCGTTTCAACATCCTTATACAAGTTTTTGATATCATTTTATTCTAAAAATTCCAACCCTATATCACTTAAGAAGATATCTAAAGGAAGTCTATTGAAGAAGAGGTAATCGTTTTTACCAACTCATCCAAGTTCATTTATTATTCTACTTCATCCTCGTGATTTTTTTCCATTATAAAGAAATAAATATAGTATAATATATATTATGAGATGTTATTATTATGTTACAACCATATTTCATGTTTTTTCCATCCTATGAAAAACAAAAACACCGTGCGTGCGTACGTACGACTTACCATCTGCACGTTGTGGTGTAATTTATTTCATCACCACTTTAATTAGATAGGTACAAAGATTGAATTAATAGATATATATTATAATTATTACATGATATTAATTCTATAAAAATTAATATACTATCCACTTCCTTACCCTTTCACCATTAATGGAATGATATCGTCGATTGTGTGTATGTACGACTAACTATCTCCACAATGTGATGCGATTTATTTCCCATGTTCAACATTAAAGAATGATTATGAAAATATATAAAATGAATAAATATGATATATATTAACTTAATATAATTAATTATATGAAATAAATATATCCTCTGTATAAGAAACATGAATTACATGACAAAAAAATACATAGAAAAATGAAGCATTTAACACCCAAAACAAGGGTAATAAAAAATATTATTAATAAACATGTGATAAAATAATATAATAAGATCATATATTATATCATAAATATGAATAATGTTATGACATAAACATGATTAAAACAATTATATAGGATTTTAAATCACATTCAACTAAAGGAAGTGTAAGGTAAGGGACTTTGTCTCAATCTCCTTCCATTGAGGCATATTTTGATGTTATACACCCACCATATTTTATGAAGAGTATATACATCCCCCTTTTACATATTATATCATTAATTTATTTATTATAATTTTTTCTTAAATTTTATTCTTTCATGGGGCTTATGATTTAAATTTTCAAAGTGGTATGGGACACTTTCAATGTTTAAACATTTAATTTCAAAATATTCAATCCATGTCAATATTCATAGTATTATTTTATATATTTATTTATATAAAATTATTATAAAGTAAACTATATGTATATTTTGAATTATATTCAAAGGTTTTCAAAAATTAATCTTTTATGTGTTTTATAATGAATTTTTTGATAAATTACAAAAGGAATGTTCTATTCTTAACATATACAGAGACAATGAATTTTCTACTATCATGGACATTATTTTATTTTCCTTTTCCTTTTCAAGATTTTATGTTTCCTTAAATGAAAAATCATATTTATATTTTTGGTTATTTTGGTATTGAAAATGTTATTTCAAATAAAATGGTGTTCTGGTATTGAAAATGGGTTCTTAAAAGATAATTGTATTTATATATGAAAGTGTTTTTAATTTGGGTATAATAAGAGTTTTTCCTCAATAATTTTTCAATGATCCCATTTAAATTATTTTCATCTATATAAATATCTTTTTCTGAATATTATACTTAATTGAGGTTTATATCTTATGATACCATCTTCCATACTTTAGTAAATGGTTTACCATCAGTTTAACTTTGAAAGTATTGATATACCATATGAATAGTTATTGATGTTGTTAATACATATTGATTCAATTGTATTATTTATTTATGTGAGTAATGAATTGTACATTAAATAATGGGTAAGGAATTTATATATAAAATCACCTTGATGTATTGGTAGTCTCTTGAGATGAAATTAGTTGGCGACAAACCCTTCTCATTTTTTTTCAAGCATAATCAAATGGGTTTCTACCCATAGACTTAAACTGGAAAGAGGATTGATCTTGAGAGTAAATATCTAGAGTATATATCTTGATAGTTCAGACCTCCTAAATTATGAATTTCCTTCATTTTAGTTATTATTATACAGAGGATCTTCATAATGAAAAACAATATATGGATGCATTTTCATTCCCATATTATTGATTACATGGTGTGTGTGTTCATTTATTTACATTGATATATTGATTATTCTCATTGATTCAAGTTATATTTCATTGTACTTTACCCTTACCGATCATTTTATCTCACACCTTTCATATGTTTCATTTTTTTCCTAGGATTCCAATAAGTATATTATAATAGATATGCATGGTTATAAAAAGGGGGAATAATGCAAGACTCAATAAAATTCCTTGTATATTTTATGTATTAAAATTTAATGTTAATTTCAACTATGTATCTAGTTTACCAAGACTAATAAACTATTCAGTCATTTGGGATGTGATTCCTTGTATCTTATGCTAGTGTAATAAAGTAAGGTATCAGCCCTAGGCTATTGAGTTCGGGGTCACTACAGTTGGTATTAGAGTAAGTTTAGTATAAATATTGGGAACTAGATTTAGTTAAACCTAGATTAGGGAAACATAATCCTATAACAGGCTTTGGGAATATTCCCAAAGAAACAAATTTTATGATTTAGAGATTTATTATACCTAAATTTCTCAATTTATTCTTAGTATCTCACTAGTTTTGATATTATTCATTATGTTTCCTATTTATATAATCTAATCCATTATATTATATTGTTTAGAAATGGAACTTGTAAGGAATAATGGTTTCAATAATAATAGAAAATAAATATATTTCTCTACTGAGGGAACCAATATATCCAGTATTAGAACATATCAAATTATAGCTATTTTTTAGTTCAGATTAATCAGGTTATAACAAATAACCTTGCCCATATGGACAAACCTATTCCACAATGATACTTTCTGATGTTGAATTACATTATGCGACAAGATCCCCATAAATTAGTGGGACTACTAATCCAATTACAGCTAAGCAATGGGTTAAGTCTTTGGAGAATATATTTGGAGTGTTGGAATGTGGTCAAAAGTAAAAGGTCACACTTGTCGTATATTGCCTTAAAGACAATTCTGACTAATGGTGGTCATTGATCTAGAATACTAGGGGGGAAGAATAAATAGAAATTGTGGAATGGAATGCTTTTAAGGATACATTCTTTGAAAAATATTTCCCTTGTGAGGAAAAAATTGAAATGAAAAGAAAGTTTCTTAGTTTAAAAAAAAGGATAAGAGAGTATTTAAGAGTATAAATCTACCTTTATAAGGTTATCTTGGTATGCTACGGATTACATAAGCAAAAAAGAGTTCAATATTAAACATTTATTTGAAAGGATTAAGCCAAGTCTCTAAAGGGAACTGGTCTATAAAAATTATCTCTATACGGTGAAATAGTTTTATATTCTATTAAGAAAAATAAATAATTCTCCAAGTACTATGGATTTTAAGGGAAGAAATAGAATAAGTGGGTAGTATATCCAAATATGGATCAAGGGGATAAAGGGAAGGAGTATTTTCCCACATGTGATAATTATGGAAATAATCACCATGAGAAGTACTTGAAATAATTGTGTGTTTGTTATAAGTGTGGAGAAAAGGGTCTCCAAGAAAAATAATTCAAAGGGAAGAAATAAAATATTGATATTTAGCGTTTTAACTGTAGTGAAATAGGGCACTTTTTATTTAAATTACCCAAGTGTCAAGTAAATATACCATATAAGAAGAAACTTGATCAAGGTCAAGCTTATGTTGTTACTACGGTCGAAGTAGAATAATTAAAGTACATGAGTTCTTGTATTCAAGAATTATGTTTTAAAAGTATTTTATCAATGATATTTTGGTTATAAGAATCATGAGATATCTAAGGATTGTACTATAGTAATTCTTCTTTATAGTTTTGGAAGCATGCATGTTTTCATTAAGGGTTTAAGGATATCAAGGTATTCATATATTTGGTATGTGATATTGAGAGTTACATTATGATGTTATTGGATGATAATTTTTGAAATTTAGTGATATTTTTACTAAATTTTTTCCCTTTGAGTTTGGACAAACATATTTTTGATGAGTCTTAAGATTAAATACTTACGAAATGGATTAAGTTGGAATTTGGATATTATTTGTTAATAACATGTGTTTACCAATTTGGTTTCAGTAAACATTTAAAGGAAAAAGGAATTAATTTTGGATCCTATGATTCATTAAAGTGCTTCAGGTATAAAAAAATTCATCTTGAAAATCTATTACCTCACATAAAATTTAAAGTTAAAATAGATCAACACACAAACAAAGGATGAGATTATTCTTATGATATGGAAATTAATCAAGTAATTCTATTTTCTCGGGTTATTATCTATATATTAAAGGAATAGATTAACTCTAGGAAAAGGATTTTTGGATCAAAAATGTTATCTGTTTACTTTTATTACTAAAAAATAAATAGTTGTTTAACCGATAAAAAATTTATGGTTTTGTGATGGTAAAAATTATAATGACCATGTCCTCTATAATTAATCATAGAAACTTGATGGTTAGATTTATCTTCTATGTCTTGGTTTTCACTTCGTACTAATTTTATCCTATAAGAAATCATAATTTTGTGGTAACCTTCGCATTTCCCTTTCCCTCTAATTAAGAGGATGTTTTATTAACCCTATTTTTTATATGGGTTCCCCACAAAGGAATTTTCAAGTATCAAACTTTTATTTAAAAGTGTAATTTCAAATTGCGAGGATGAAATTTATTTGAGGGGATAATCTACCACCTTGAGATTTTATGGTATGTCTCTTTTTAAATTTAACCTCTTCGGTAGCTTACGTTGCATGCAACACCTAACTTAAACAAACAATAAAATATTATTATAACTGAGATCTTAATTGGAAATGATTAATAGTGTTAACCACATTATTAAATTTATATATATTCAAATGTTTTGACATTAAACTAATATATTTTAAAGTCATAATATAAGAATAATCCAATTTTAATCAAAGAAAACTATATTTTTATAAAGGAAATTGTGTCACCTTTTAATGGAACACTTATTTTAAAACTGAATTTTCACACTTTTATAAATTTTATTTTAAAAAATAAAATTTCTTTGAAAACTAAATATCAAATTTTACTTTGGTTTAATTTTTTGTATTTTTCTAATAAGTTTCATGTTTTAATGAATGGTGAAAAATACTAAATTTTAATTAAGAACAACTTTTTTATGAATAATTTATAGTGTTAAATTATATTTTTTATTTATTTTAAAGTATAATTAGATATATTTATATCATTTAATCCAATTCAGTTCATTGGAATCAATTTCACATTAAAATTAGATATAAAAACATTTCAAACTTTTGAAAAAATTTACTTTAAAAACCCGTTGTTTTATCTCATATTTAAGATTAATCTTAAATTAATTTCTAAAACTTAGGTGAATTTAATTAATAATTTTTTTATATATTATGAATAGGAAGATATAAATTTATTAAATTGGTCCCTTTCATGTTTTTCCAATATGGATAGTAAACTTAGTAACTTTAATTACCATAGTTAAGGGTAAATCGAATAATTAAGGATAAAAATAATATTATAAATATTATAAAATTAACCTAACACTTGAAATAATTTTATTGGAAGAGTAATTGTTGATAAAAATCATACTTGGGACGATTTTATATCATATTGGATCCACTTGGATGACTTTAATCCTTTTATATTATTTTATTCTAAGGAAATTCAAATATTTTTTAAAAAGGTGGTGGCACAGTCAAAGACCAAGGAACAATTTATTGAATAAAGAAAAGATAGATTACATGAGTCTGAATGATGGAATATTATTACAATATTTTTTATATAAAGGGAGAAAATAACCAGGTAAATCATCCATCCAAGTAATGCCCTGGTTGACTCCCTTGTTGTCAAGACCATCAGCAACCATGTTCGCTTCATGAAAGGCATGAGTGGAAATGTAGTTTATTTCCATGAGTGAAGCAAGATGATTCATCCAACGAGAAGTAAGCATCCAAGAAAGGTGCACCACCCCTTTATAAATAGATTGGACAATAGTGGTTGAATCACTTTCAATCCAAATATTGTTCTAACCCTTTTGTTTGTAAAAGTCAATGGCATGGATCACACCCATCATTTCTGCTTCCAGAGATGAGGCCATACCACACCCACCAAAGAAGCATCAGTGACACCTTCCAAGATAGTCCCTGAAAATAGCACCGCATCCTGCAGGAACCGAGTTTCCTTTAGAGGCACCATCGAAGTTCACTTTTATCCATCCTGGAAGCGGGGCTTTCCAGAATACCTCAAAGGTGTGTCTAGGCTGTCTGTACAAACCATAAATCCTGAGTTGGTGAAGGATCTCAAAACCACCAATAGTGTTGTTACAATATGCTTTTTGAATCAAGGTAGCATCAATAATGGAAATGAGAACCCATATCCTACCTGCATTAATCCTGAATGAGAAATTATTATAAATAATATTATTTCTATCATACCAGATCACATGGAGGAGATCAGAAACAGCTAATAAGAAAATATTCTTAATTTTTTGAGAAGATTCAAAGTCTACACAACGTTGCAATTGAGATCTAATAGAATCAGGAAGTAACTATATGCAACCAAAAATATCAAGAATTTAATTCCAAAGAGCTATAGCAGTAGCACAAGACAGAAACAGGTGATTAATATCTTCTCTATGTTGGTTTCACATGTGACATTTAGAGTAAAGTTGGATCCCAAAATATTGCAGACAAACATTAGTAGGGACCCTGTTATGAGAAATACTCCAAACAAGGGTATGTCTCGAGGGATTAATCCAAGGTTTGCTAAAATATTTCAACCAACATAAGCTAAAATAAGAGCAAATGAAATTGTAATTATAAAAAAATTTGAAATCAAGAACACCATTATAAGCAGGTTCCCAAATTATAAAATCCACAGTGTTGGATAAGGGGTATATTTTAATAACATGACTGATGTTATCCAGAAGATTGATTTTGGGATAATTAAAAACATCCCTTATGGTGGAGTTTGTATTATTAGAAAGATAATTGGGAGGTAGCATGGATATTAAAGGAGCATAGGTCCAGTTGTTAAGCCAAACATTCATGGAGGAATTAGTACTAACCATCCATCCATAGTTATTCATAATGATGGTAAAAGAATTCCTAATGGATGACCAGATGTAAGAAGTGATGTAGTTAAAATAGTCATTCTTAAGTTTAGTTATGAATCTTTTATTGAGGAAAAAATGGAATCAGAGCTATCATGAAGTAACGTCCAGGTCAACCTAGCTAGAAGAGCATCATTAAAGAGTTTCAGATTTTTTATTCCAAGACCACCCTTGTCTAAAGGATTATAACAAGTAGCCCAGGGGATGGTCACAATCTTTCTTCCAATAGTGCTTCTGGTCCAAATAATTTTTTTAATGAAAATGTTAATTTTATTAAGGAGATTTGTAGTCCATTTTTACTATATCATCGAGTAGATTATTCTGGAAATGATTGTAGATTTCACAAGACAAATTCTTCTAGCCATAGATAGGGATTTACCCTTCTAAGAATAAAGTTGATTGGTGATTTTCTCAATAATGTTATAGAAGTAACAAGATTTAGGCCTTCCCCAAAAGATAAGAACACCAAGATAAGTGAAGTGGAAAGAAAATTACTTGATAGCTAAGTAATTAATGATATTACATTTTCTGTTAGAGGAAAAAAATTCTAAAAAAAACAAAGGATTTTCTCTATCTTATAGATCGACAGTATGGAAAGTCAAATATGTCATACTCAAGTTTTTAATAAGTATTATATTTTTTATATGAGGTTATTCAGAATATATATTTGACTATAAATAATAATTTAAAATATAAAATTCTTATCTTTATCATGGTAATTTTTTTTTAATTTTTATGAAATAAATAATTGTATTAAAGTCTTACACAATGATGATAAAATAATTATTTATTTAATGGAAATATCAAATAAATGATCTTAAAAATTTTACGATAAATATAATTTGAGATAATTAATGTCATACAAGAATTTTATATATTAACTAAACATATTCAGTATTTAGTAAAGGGTTTTTTTCAAATTTATCATGTGTATTGATATTTTTTAAAAAGTCAAGTAATGAATAGTGTCAAAATTGATAGTAACAATATTTCTAATAATTAATATTTTATTAAATGATATAAAATTAATAAAAAATATAAACCTTGGAAAAAGGATTTATATAAGGTTTAAAATTTCATACATGAATTATTTATGATTATTTGGTCATTTTATAGTAACTATATTAACCTTCAAAGAGTAAAAACACATGTTGTCTCGATAAGGGTTAAAGAGTTTAAATAAGGATTAAAACTAAACGATAAGGGTAATAATGTGAAATAAACTTTTTTTAAAATTATTGTATGATATTATTTATACCAATAATTATCTTATATTTTAAATAAATAACTTTGTGTCCATTTTTAATTATAAATTAATTTATATTAGTTTAATATTTTGAGAGTTTTTAAAAGCGTGTCTCGCATCAATTATAAAATGGAACCTCATCCCTCACTTATTCACAGTACCTTGAGCCTTATAAATAAATTAAAACCTAACTATTTATCTTCCCAACATCATTATTCAAGTTTTTTATTTCCTTTTCTTCCAAAAATATGAACCTAAGATCCCTTAAGAGTGTATCTAAAGGAAGTTCGCGGAAGAAGAGGTAATCGTTTTTACCAACTCATCCAAGTTCATTTATTCTTCTACTTCATATCCATGAGTTGTTTCCATGATAAAGTAATAAATATAGTGTAATATATATTATTAAATGTTAATATTATTATGGTAAAACCATATTACATGTTTTATCTATCCTATGAAAAATGAAAACACCGAGCGTGTATACGTACGGCTTATCGTCTCCACGCTGTGGTGTAATTTGTTTTTCATCACCACTTTACTTAGATAGGTATAATGTTAGAAATAATATATATATATATATGATAATTATTAAATTATATCTATTATATAAAAATTAATATACCATCTACTTCCTTACCCTTTCACCATTAAGGGAATAATATTGTCGGTCGTGCATACATACGGCCTACCATCTCCACGATGCAATGTGATTCATTTCCTATGTTCAACATTCAAGAATGATTATAAAAATTTATATAATGAATAAATAGGATATCTATGAACTTAATATAATTATTTATAAGAAATAAATATATCCTATGCATAAGAAATAGGGATTACATGACAAAAAATGCATAAGAAAATGAAGTAGTTAACACCTGAAATAAGGGTAATAAAAAATTATTATCAATAATGGGTGGTAAAATAATATAATAAGATCATATATGATATCATAAATATGAATAATTTTATAATATAAACATTCTTAAAACCATTATATGGGATTTTAAAGCACGTTCGACTAAAGGAAGCGTAACGTAAGGGACTTCGTCTCAATCGTCTTTCATTGAGGCATATTTTGATGTTATATACCCACCTTCTTTTATGAAGAGTATATATAGAACCATTGTAAATATCATATCATTAATATATTTATTATCTTTTTTTCAAATTTTATTCTTTCATGGGGATTATGATTTAAATGTTCAAAGTGGTATGGGACACTTTGAATGTTTAAAGATTTAATTTAAAAATCTTACCTCCATATCAATATTCCTAGTATTATTTTATATATTTATTAATATATAATTACTATAAATTAAATTTTATGCCTATTTTGAATTAAATTCAAAGGTTTTCAAAAAGTAATCTTTTTATGTTTTTTATATTGAATTTTTTGACAAACTACAAAAGAAATGTTCTATTCTTAGCGTATATTGAGACAATGACTTTTCCACCATCGTGGCCATTATTTTATTTTCATATTACTTTTCAAGATTTCAAGTTTCATTAAATGAAAAAAAACTTTTTATTTTTTGTTATTTTGGTTTTAAAAATAGTTTTTCAAATAAAATGGTGTTTTATTTATTGAAAATGGGTTCTTAAAATAAAATGGTATTTTTATACAAAAGTGTTTTTCATATGGGTTTAATAAGATTTTTTCCTTGATAACTTTTCAATGATAACATTTATTTTAATCTATTTTAATATCCTTTGTTAAATATTGTACTTCATTGTGTTTTATCAATTATGATACCATCTTCTATACTTTAGTAAATGGTTTATGGTTAGTTTTACTAGAGAATTATTGATATACCATATGACTATTTATAGATTTTGTTAAGGCATATTGATTTAGTTGTATTATTTATTCATGTGAGGAATGAATTGGAAATGAAATAACAGGTGGGTACCATATATAGAAAATCTCATCAATGCATCGGTAGTCTATTGAGATGAAATTAGCTGGATATAAACCCTTTGTGTTTGTTTCAAAGAATAATCAGATGTGTTTGTACCCACAAACTTAAACTAGAAAGAGGATTGATCTTGGAAGTAACCATTAAGAGGATATATCTTGATAGTTCAGACATCCTACATTATGTATTTCCTTCATTTTAGCTACTTTTTTCTATATGATTTTCATAATGAAAAAATCTATGGATTCATTTTCATTCTTAGTTTATTCATTACATGGCTTGTGTGTTTAGTTATTCACCTTTCTATGTTGATTATGCTCATTGATTAAAGTTAGCTTCCATTGTAATTTACCCTTACTGATCATTTAATCTCACCCCTTTCATATGTTTCATGTTTTACTAGGATTCCAAGAATTATATTATGAATGATATAAAGGGTTATATGAAGGGGGAATAAAGGAAGACTCAATGAAATTCCTTGTTATTTTATGTTTTAAAATGTAATGTAAATTCAAAATATGTGTCTATTTTAAAAATAATAATAAACTATTCATTTATTTGAGATGTTATTCCTTATATCTTATTCCATTGTAATAAATTAAGGCATCGACTTTGGGTTATTGGGATTAGGGTCATTACAGTTGGTATTAGAGGAAGTTTAGTAAAAAACTTGGGAACTAGATTTAGTTAAACATAGATTAGGGAATCATAACCCTATAACATACTTCGAGAATATTACCAGAGAAACCAATTTTATGAATTAGATATTTTTTCTACCTAAAATTTTCAATTTCTGCTAAGTATTTCACTAGTTTTGATATTATACATTATGTTTCATAATGATATGATCTAATACAACATATTCCATTGTTTAGAAACGGCACATAGAAGGAATAATAGTATCAATACTCATGGAAAATGTATAGATTTCCTTACTGAGGGAAACAATACAGCTAGCAGTAGAACATGTCATATTATGGCTATTTTAGGTCAACTTAATTAGGTTATGAAAAATAACATTTTCCAGATGGAGAAACCTTTTCCATAGTGATACTTTCATATGTTGAATTGCTTTATGTGATAGAATACCACATCCTTTAGTGGGACTACTAATCCAATTATATTTGAGCAATAGATTAAGTATTTAGATAAGATATTTGTAGTGTTGGGATGTGGTGAAAAAGAAAGGGTCACACTTTTAGTATATTTCTTCAAATATGATGATGAACAATGGTGGTTGTTAATCTAGAATACTATAGAGGAATAAGAAATAGAACTCATGGAATGGAATGATTTTTATGATACATTATTTGAAAAATATTTCCCACATGTGGAAAAAAATGAAATGAAGCTAAAGTTCCTTAATTTAAATCAAAATTACGAAGAAAGTGTTCTAGAGTATGAAATTACCTTTAAAAGTTTATCTAGGTATGATATGGATTACATAAACAACACATAGTGTAAGATTGGCCATTTATTTGAAGGGCTTAAGCCAAGTCTTCAAAGTTCACTAGTCTCACAAAAAAATTCATCAAACAATGAAATAGTTTTATGTGCTATCAAGATAGAGAAATAATTCTCCAAGTCCTATGTATTTTAAGGTAAGAAAGAGAATAAGGGGGTGGTTGAGAAAAATATGGATAAAGGGAATAAGGAAAAGAAGGGTTTTTTCATATGTGATAATTATGGAAAGAATCACATAAGGAAGTTATTGATAGGATTGGGTGGTTGTTATAATTGTGGAGAAAAGGGTCTCCAAGAAAAATAATTCAAAGGGAAGAAAGAAAATATTGATATTTAGTGTTTTAACTATAGTGAAATGGGGCACTATGCAAATAAATGCCCCAAGCATCAAGTAAATATACCTAAAAAGAAGCAAAGATATCTAGGTCAAGATTATGTTGTTACTAGAGTATAAGTGGAATAATTAAAGTACTTGTGTTCTTGGATTCAATAATTATGTTTAAAAATATTTTACCAGTGATATTCTGGTTATTAGAATCATGAGATATATAAGAATTGTACTGAAGTACTTATTCTTTGAGGTTTTTGAAGCATTTTCATTAAAATTTTAAGGAGATCAAGGTATTCATATATTTGGTATGTGATATTGAGAGTTACATTATGATATTTGGGGATGTTAATTTTGTAAATTTATAGATATTTTTACTAAAAAAATTTCCTTTGAGTTTGGACAGACATATTTTGGATGAGTATTAAGATTAACTACTTACAGAATGGATTAAGTTGAACTTCAGATATCATTTGTTAATAACATGTGCTTACCATTTTGGTTTTAGTAAAACTTTAAAGGGATAATGAATGACTTGTGGATATTATGATTCATTAAATTTCTTCAAGCATAAAAAACATCTTAAACATCTATTCCCCAATGCAAAATATGAAGGGAAAATAGATCAAAGCACAACCAAATGATGAGAATATGCTTATGGCATGGAAAGTAATCAAGTAAGTTTATTTTCTCAATTACTTATCTATATATTAAAGGAATACCTTAACTCTACGAAAAGTATTTTTTGGAGGAAAACTTTTATCCATTTACTTTTCATACTAAGAAATCAATGATCTTTAACATATCAGAAATTTACAATTTTGTGATGGTTACCTTTATAATGACTATTTCCTATATCAATATTCATCAGGACTTGATGGTTATATTTCTATTACATGTCCCTATTTTAACTTCCTAATAATTTTATCCTATTCAAAATCTGAATTTTGTTGTAACCTTTGCATTTCCCTTTCCCTCTTATAAAGAGGATGTTTTATTAACCTTATTTCTGATGTGGGTTTCCCACAAAGGAATTTTCAAGTATCAGCCTCTGATTTTAAAATTTAAATTTCAAATTGTGAGGATTAAATTTATTAAAGGATGTTATAATTTAACACCCCAATATTTTACGATATGTCTCTTTTTTAATTTAACCTCTTTGATAACTTATGTTGCATGCAACACCCAATTTAAACAAATAATAAAATATTATTATAACCTACCTATTTAATTAGAGGGAATTAATAATATTAACCAAATTATGAAATATATATATATTAAAATGTTTTAAAATTCAACCAATAGATTTTATAGGCATAAGATAAGAATAAATCTGATTTTAAGCATAAAAAGCTATATTTTTTTAAAGGCAATTTTGTTGCCTTTTAATAGTGCACTTGTTTTAATTCTAAATTTTCACACATTTATAAATTATATTTTAAAAAAGAAAATTTTATTTGAATAAAAAATATCATAATATACTTTGGTTTAAGTTTTGGTATTTTTCAAATAAGTTTCATGTTTTGATGAATAGTGAAAAATACTGAATCTTAATTGAAAACATCATTTTTTCTAAATAATTTATATTGTTAAATTATATTTTTGATTAATTTTAAAGTATAATAAGATAAATTTTATATCATTTTATCCAATTTAGGTCATTGGAATCAATTTCACATTGAAATTGGATATAAAAATATTTCAAACTTTTGAATATTTTTACTTTAAAAACCTATTGATTCATCACATTTGTGGGATTAATCTTAAATTAATTTCTACAAATTCTATGAATTTAATTGATAAATCATAATATCCAAAAAAATTAAATATTTACCTTCTATTTTTTCCAATATGGATAGTATACTTAGTAATTTTAATTACCATAGTTAAGGGTAAATTGGGTAATTATGGGTAAAATAATATTATAAAAAATAAATAATTACCCTAAAACTTGTCATAATTTTATTTTATGATTAATTTTCAACAAAAATCATCCATGATCCAATTTTATGGCCTCTTGTATCCACATATCTGACTTTAAGCCTTTTATAGTATTTTATTCTAGGGAAAGTCAAATATGTCATACTCATGTTTTTAATAAGTATTACATTTTTATGTGGTTATTTAGAATATATCTTAAACTATAAATATTAATTTGAAATATAAAATTTTATCTTAATAATGGTAATTTATTTTTAATTTTTAATAAATAAATAATTATATTAAAGGCTTACATAATGATGATACAATAATTATTCATTTAATGGAAATATCAAATAAATGATATTAATAATATTAAGATAAATATGATTAGAGATAATTAATATTATCCACAATTTTTATAGATTACCTGGACCTATTATGAATTTATTTAAGGTTTTTTATATCTTCATCATGTGTATCAATATTTTATAAAAAGTCAAATGATGAATAGTGTCAACATTGACATTAATGATATTTTAAATAAATAATATTTTATTAAATGATATAAAATACATAAAAATATAAAATTTGGTCAAATAATTGTTATAAGGTTTAAAATATCATACATTATTCATTTTCGGTTCTTTTGACATTTTATAGCAACTATATTAACACTCAAAGAGTAAAAACACATATTGTCACAATAAGGGTTAAAGGATTTAAATAAAGGTTAAAACAAAAATATAAGGATAATAATGTGACCTAAAATTGTATAAAAATTATTTTATGATATAATTTAGACTCATAATTATATTATGTTTAAAATAACTCACTTTGGATCCATTTATAATTGAAATTTAATTTATATTAATTTAATATTTTGAGAGTTTTCAAAAGAGTCTCTTACCTCAATTATAAAAGGGCATCACCTCCCTCACTTATTAACAACACCTTGATCATTATATATCAACCAAAACCTACTAATTTATCTTCCCATACAAGTTTTATAGTTCCTTTTCTTCTAAAAATACCATCCCTATATCCCTTAAGAATAGATATAAAGGAAGTCCTCTGAAAAAGAGGTAATCGTTTTTACCAACTCATCCAAGTTCATTTATTCTTATACTTCATATTACTAAATTGTTTCCATTAAAAAGTAATAAATACAGTATAATATATATGATGATATGTTATTGTGATTATGGTACAACCATATTCCATGTTTTATCTGTCCTATGAAAAACAAAATCATTACACATGCGTGCGTATGACATATTGTCTCCACGCTGTGGTGTAATTTTTTTTTCATAACCACTATTATGGAAATAATATAAACATATATTATAATTGTGAAATTATATTTAGCTTCAAAAATTTAATATACCATACACTTCCTTACCCTTTCACCATTAAGGTAATGATTTCGTCACTTGTGCGTACGAACGACCTACCATCTCCATGATGTGATATGATTCATTTTCCATGTTCAACATTCAATAATGATTATAAAAATGTATATAATGAATAAATATTATATCTATGAACTTAATTTAATTATTTATATAAAATAAATATATCCTACGCATAAGAAATATGACATACATGATAAAAAATGCGTAGGAAAATGAAGCATTTAACACCCAAAATAAGGGTAATAATGAAATATTATCAATAAATGGGTAATAAAATAATATAAGAATATAATATATGATATAATAAATATGAATAATGTTTTTATATAAAAAATATTAAAACCATTATATGTGATGTTAAATCACATTCTACTAAAGGAAGTGTAAGGTAAGGGACTTCGTCTCAATATCCTTTCATTGAGGCATATTTTGATGTTATACACCCACATTATTTTATGAAGTGTATATACATACCACTTTTACATATCATATCATTAATTTGTTTATTATCATGTTTTGTTAAATTTTATTCTTTCATGGGTCTTATGATTTAAATGTTCAAAGTGGAATGGGACACTTTGAATGTTTAATGATTTAATTTCAAAATCATCCCTCTGTGTCAATATTCCTAGTATTATTTTATATATTTATTTACATAAAAGTATTATAAATAAAAATTTATGTCTATTTTTAATTACATTCAAAGGTTTTCAAAAATTAATCTTTTTATGTGTTTTATATCGAATGTTTTGATAAACGACAAAAGAAATGTTTTATTCTTAATGTATATGAAGACAATGACTTTTCTACAATAATGGACATTATTTTCTTTTCATATTCCTTTTAAATATTTAATGTTTCATTAAATTAAAAACCTCATTTATCTTTTTGGTAATTTTGGTTTTTAAAAAGTTTTTTCAAATAAAAGTGTGTTTTGGTATTTAAAAAAGGTTCTTAAAAGAAAAGGGTAATTTTATACGAAAGTTTTTTTCATACGGGTTTAATAAGAGTTTTTCCTCAATTGATCTTCAATGATATCATTTAAAGTATTTTCTTATATGTAAAAATAATTTGTTTAATATTTTACTTAATTGATTTTTATATATTATGATACCATCTCCCATACTTTAGTAAATGGTTTATAGCCAATTTTACTAGAGGATTATTGATATATCATATGACTAGTTATTGATTTTGTTAAGACATACTTATTTAGTTATATTATTTATTCATGTGAAGAATGAATCGTATATGAAATAATGGGTGGGAACCATATATAGAAAATCCCCTTAATCTATCGATAGTCTCTTGAAAAAAATTAGCTGCCAAAAAACCCTTCGCTTTTGTTTCCAAGAAAAATCAGATGGGTTTCTACCCACAGACTTAAACTGACAAGAGGATTGATCTTAAAATTAACTATCTAGAGGACATATATTTATAGTTCAAACATCCTAAATTATGCATTTCCTTCATTTTATTTACTATTATCTAGAGTATTTTCACAATGACAAAATATATGGATGAATTTTCATTCTCAGTTTAGTGATTTCATGGTACGTGTATTCAATTATTTACCTTTATATATTTATTATGATCAATGATTCAAGTTACCTTATGTTGTACTTTACCATTACTGCGCATTTGATCTCACCCCTTTTATATGATTCATTTTTTCCCAGGATTTCAAGAATTATATTATGATTGATATCAAGGGTTATACAAAGGGGGGATAATGTAAGACTCAATGAAATTATTTTTTTATTTAATGTTTTAAAATGTAATATGAATTTCAAGTATACATCTAGTTTACCAAGAATACTAAACTATTCATTCCTTTAGGATGTGATTCTTGGTATATTATGTCAATTTAATAAATTAAGGCATTGGATCTGGGCTACTGGGTTTAGGGTTGTTGAATAAAAGGATTTTTCACATAAGGGTTCAAAGCAAGTTTCCACCCTTAGTTGTTTTCTTGAGAAGATTGACACATTTAGAGTCAAATAAGATAATATTGAATGGTTCTCCCTTTGACGAAACAAAATTTATTAAAGGAAATGATTTTATCTGATACCTTATGAAGCCTATTTTCTAGTATTTTACCAATTATTTTATTTAAGGTGTTAATAAGGGAAACTAGCCTGAATTTAAAAATATCACAATAATTATCCACATTTGGTATAAGAAAAAGGAACTGAGCATTAGTGTCACTCATCAGAGAGACACCCTTGAAAAAATGATTGATAAGATTTAAAATATCTTGTTGAATAATACCCCAATATTATTGAAATAAATGGTCAGAGAAACCATCCGGTCTAGTTGAGATCCCTTTATTTAGGCCAAAAACCACCTCCTTTATTTGAAACTCTGAAGGTATTGAGATGAGAATGGTGTTATCTTCATTACTTGTAAATTTGGGAATAATTCCTCCCATAAACTCTAGATTATAAAGAGAGACATTAAAGATATTTTTTCAGTAGAATACAACTTATTTGATAAGGTCTTACCTATCCTCCAAGAGTTGATCACACTTTTTGAGAAGAGATGGAGGCCTGATCACCCTTCTGACTATATAAATAGATCCGAAGAATTTAATGTTTCAGTCCCCAGTATTAAACCATTTTTTCTTGAAGTATTTATTATGGATGTTCTATTTGAGATTTAGAAGCTCATTGAGCTTTGAATACATCATAGTTTCCTGCTCAAGTCCTTTAGATAATTCATTCCTGGTAAAGGATTCTTGAAGAAAATGAAAGTAATTTTCAAGATACTTAATTTCATTATTATGGGAGATGAAAGAGTTTATGCTCTATTTTTTCATTATCATATTAAAAAGTTCTATCTTGAGAATACTTAACAAAGGATTATCATTAAACTCCCATGAATTCTAGTTATCATAGAAAATTTTACCACATTCAGGATGCAGGATCCAGGCATTGTTAAATCTAAATTGAAGTGTGTGATTTATACCTTTAGGAAGAAGATTTATAAGGATTAGATGGTGATAAAATTTTTCCTTAGTTAAAGAGACACATGAAATAGATCCCCAAATAGTCAAGGAGGATTCATTAGAAAAGTCACTATCAATTCTATTGACATCCATTCTATTCAGATATTTCCTATACCATGTAAATTTAGTATCTACTATATTTATCTAAATCAGATTACAACTTTCATTACATGATCTAAAATACCTAGTTGATATAGATTGGTAGTCCGGAATAAGCTTCTCATCATGATGAGGGATGAACTTAAAATATCCAATAAGGATCCAAGGATCATAAATGTTATTCAAAAGGGAACCAATTTCTAGCCATAAAGATATTTTTTCCTAGTAGTTATTAAAGGAATAAATCATAGAACAAAAGTGTGTCCAACCTTCACAAATAAATATAAAAGTTATAATCTGTTAATTGGTGCTAATAACAATGGTACTTTTAATGGAATCATGCACCATTATCTATATCCTTTTGATTTTCAAGGGAGAATGATTCATCCTAAGTGGGTAATAGCCTCTACTCTCGAGAGAGGAAATTCTGGGAGAGAAGCCTCTTTTTAGTTCAAATAGACCAATAAAATTAGGTTTATGGTTTTGAATAAGAATCCTGAAGTAACCCATTATATCAGGGTTTTCCAATACTTGAAATTTCTAGAATAATATCTTCAGTTGTGTTTGGACGTAGGGGTGTTGTCCCCCTTTTCGTTTATACCAAACTTGTTAATTTTGTCTAGTCTTCTGGTTGGTCCAAAATTATTATTATCAAAATCTATGATGAGTTTCCTGCTATCATTAGAATTGGTGTGACATTATGATATTTCATCAGTATCACTGCCTCTTGGGGTAGTGACTAGTGGGGTCACTGTCTCATTGCAAAATTAGAATTTAGATGCAAAATTATTCAGATGATCTGGCCTAATAGAACCCTATTCCAAGAATTTATTGATAATGTCCAGATTCATGCAATCATCATGGATTATTTCATCAATATCACCTTGAATTGACTTCAAGAGAATCTTATAGGATTTTGGGGATGTCATAAATCTTGAAATATTAGTGAGAAAATTCATATTGAAGTCATATTCATTCTCTTGTGAAATATGGCCTCTATTAGAGACTAGAGTCTCTCTATCATCTAAGACTTCATGAGGGGGAGGTTATTTTTGTTCTTTCTCTTCTTACTCCACCATCATGGCCCATAAGGTTTTTTATTTTGACTTAGCTCCATTTTTTCCATCAGCATGCATATAGGGTTCACCCTTTTCTAACCCCACTACTTTGTTTCTTATATGTTTAGGTACCTCTTTCCATGTCTTTCCATCCTTGAAAGGATTGAATTGTTTATAAATAACTCTATAAATATTTATTTCATGTCCCACCATCTTAAAAACTTCACATAAAGGAGGCATATTTTCGTATTCAACTTTCACCACAAATTTGTGCACATTGGTATAGGACTGATCAGTTCTTAGGGTCTTGTCTCCATGTTGATTTCAGTGAGAACTCTATAATAGAGGCATGGATCTCCATTTAGAGATCATTGGTCTATTTTTAAAGGAACCCCAATACCTTCAGCTATATAATTAAGAATTTTGGGGTTCCAAAAGACCCAAGGTAGGTTGTGTATCCTTGCCCATACTTTTTCATTTGATTGCCTCTGATTAAAGGGGTTAAAATTCATATCCCATTCTAAAAATTATAAGAACATCAGGTTTCATGTTCAAATTCCCCAATCACCATACTGAGTTCAAATCCTCCTAGGAACCCAGAATGAGATGGAAATACCCATTACCAATTTGGATCAGTCTCTAATGCATAATATTCCAACAATGAGATACTGTGGATTTGTGGTCCAAATTTGATTAGGGATTATCACCCTTCTATTGATATATTTAGAAAAGAATAGAGAACTTATAGAAGTATTGTATTTACTAGATCACAATCAGATTATAAACAATAAAGAAATGTTCATCCTTTGATTTTTTGATAATAGGAGGCTTGATATGGTCATCTTTGGATGAGGTAGAACTAGAAATATATTCATCAAAGGATATACCTTAGTGAATCAAAGGAGGGTTAAACTTCACGCATTTCTTTTCTTTCATGCTTTCTAGTGCCAATCCTTCATTTTTAGAAGAGTTTTTCACCACATCCTTGAAAGATCTTTACCATTTAGGTTTAAATGAAGCGATGATTCAATGAAAAATCTAGAGAATCAAATATTCACCTTTATCAATTAGAAAATAGATAGTTATCATGCTCTATATCCTTCAAATAAAATTGCAGACTCCCATTAGGTTACTTATATGAAAGTAATTATTAATAAATCATTAAGTTAAACACTCAATTTATACATTTTAAGAAAAAATATAAAAATATTGAAGTTGGTTTCAACATTTTCAAGGTTTCCCTTAAGTATTTAAATGAGGTGTAAGTATTTTATTCTTAGAGTTAGAAATTAAAGATGGCCTAAAATCCATTTAAATAATACAATCAAAAAAATCACAATCATAATAGCACATATATATTCATATATACAAATTAGTGTAGAAAAGAGTTCACTCGCATCATAAGGGAAAACTACACCAGTAACATCTTGAGAAAATAGAAGCAGAAGCAATAAGAACTCCAAGAACCCAATTTATATACCTAAAACCTCAATATATGTCATCCTCACAAGATGAATCCCTAAGGCAGGAACATGTAATTTTACTTAATTTCATTTTATTAGATTCATTTTATATTCCCCCCAAAATCACCTCAATTCATACACAAGAACAATCATGCATGATGCATGTGACACTCCTAGGTCTCTACCTGACAATTATCATTACCTCCTCTATAGTGTTCAATAATAATAAGGCCCTTGAATTCGATCATAAGGGGACCTGGTCACCTGTATCCTGTTTGGTATCCCTTTCTAATTCACACACTGTTTTTGACTAACACATTTACCCTACCAATCCCCTAAAAAACTCACCATTTCCTAACTCTAGTATTTATCCTAACACTCATCCATTGTTTGATACCACTTTTTCAGGACCCACCCCCACTAGAAATACCTCCTAGGCTTGCAGTAAAGATAAGAGTAGTCCCCAATTCCCTCCTATAATAGGATATGGATTGCAGACTATATTTGTGGATATAGAACATAAAATTAGGAGGAATTACCATTATAAATATCATAAATATATAAATAAAACCACCAAACAAATCCATAATTAAAATGGAAACCAATATCCCAAAATAAATATAACATCATATAAAAACAACCCTCAAAAAATGAATACAAAAAAAATGAATCTTATGGATTATCTAATCCTTGAGTTAGTAAATTCCAACACGATCATCGAACACATCTTGGAAACCTAAAAAAGGAAAATTTATATATAGGGGTGATAATTCATGTAAACTCAATAGTAAACTCCTAAAGACCTCTCGTACAAGTGTGTAAGAAGCATTCTAATGCCTCCATGAATGAATAGAAGAACCAACACATGCCTATCCAAGTCAACTATCACCCAACCTCACCAAATCTCACTCACCCAATAACATAATCAATTATAATAACATATTATCTTTTAATACATCAAGAAGGAACCCCATAACCACTTCTCCATTGGTTTTTTATCTCATTCCCCAACAAAAAACATCTTATGCTTTCATCCCTTTGATATAACCATATATCCACATCTTTCATCACAACCATAATCGCATCATCATTATAAACGCAAATTGCATACCATGTTATACCACATACCACAGCCACAACCACATATCCACATCCACATACTACATCACCACATCCCATTCAAATTTCAAATCCTTACCACAATACAGAATTGTGAACATAAAGAACATCGAACACATTCCACCCTCCTACCATGCATGTCTCCTAGTATGTATTATCACTACTACCACATAACCAAGTTAGCTAGTATATCACATTATATAACTTTAAGTAGTTATAGAATGTATGATTATACCTATTTTGAGTAATCGTAGCTTGTGTTACATCTATAGGGGTGGAAGGTGAGAGGGAGTAGTCATCCATTTGTTTCCTCTCCAACCTAGATGTTTAGAGAAAATACCTAAAATATAAAACATTTGGGTGTTGGTAAGGATATTTACCCTAGGTGGGGTGTGTATGAAATCACAACATAATACAACATAAAATAGACACACACAAAATCAACTTGAAGTTTCATACCAAAACAAAAATACCAATACTTTTTATCATCACCAAAACATCACTACCTTTCACTAGAAATTGATACCATATCTATAGCACAACCAAACCCACTTTCCATAAAAAAATAGCCACAAAAACATTTTCATATTTCCCATTTAGTCACATGTTTCATTCATTTCTAGATTAACCATTTTACCGACCTCATTACATTAATTATTCAATTCATTTATATATTTCATTAAAAACCATTCATTATCTATAAATAACGTATATACCAACCATTAATATTATATTTCAAGCATTAATAATTCATTAGAAGTTGCATCTTATTAATTTTCAATATCATAACCATTATCGTTATAATTATTACCATTCACATTCCATACCAATGGGAAGTTATAGCACATCCCCACAAAAAGAAACCAACTAATTCATAAACTTCCCCATAACACATGAAAATATCCCCCAAAACTATAAAAAAAATCATTCCATTTCCATATCACCAGCCATGTCACGTGTCATCTTATCCACATTATAAACTAAATAACCTTCCATCCACCATTAACACATCATCAACCTCATCCCCCAATGCTAGCAAAAAAAACTAGCCAAAATAACCATTATGAAACACATGTTGACGTCACAAAATATAAAAAATAATCCCCATCCAAGACCACACAAATTGAATCACTATAAATAGATCATAACAGTAGAAAAAATCACCCAAATTCAATAATAAAGAACTTCAATGCTTCCATTTTTTCAACCATGAATTTATATTAATCCAACACCAATTACATGAGAAATATCACTTAAATTATAGATTTGACACAGTTTTTTCATTTATATATTTAATATTAACCTTTTATGAATGGTTATTCCAACAATTTAATTATATTAGCAAAACTCTTTTCATAGAAACGTGAAAAATTCCTTAACAATGACATCAAACAAGCCATTAGTAACAAATGTTATCATAAAATCATATAAGCACATGTGAATCACCCTATTCCCTTCAATTTCTATTAGTCCGTTTATTATCTTTATTAGGTTAAACCTTAATATACACCCAAAGAAAACAAGAGAAATGTAATTCAAAAATTACACATAAATAAGGGAGAAGTCTTGAATCTCTTACCTCAAATAGAGCTTCAATAATCGTCATGCAAGAACAAGGAATAATTGGATGATATCGCCATCAAAAACACCCAAGTAAAACCCTCAAAAACCTACAATACATTAGGAACCATTAAATCCATGAACCAAAGCCAAAAAAACCCAAATTGACCACTGTCGTGACCTATCCAAGATAATGGATAGGGAGTGAACCTAATATAATATAATGTAAACTCACCTTGGATGGAAGATTCTTGATCCCACAAATCTAAAAATCAAAATACACCAAAGTAAGATCAAAGATATACAAAGAAGAACCTTTGATCACCTAGGATTCAAGGATAAATAATGGAAACTAGAAGAATTTGTATGGGCTTCCAAATTTACAACAAAACTAGAAACTTATGGCATCACATTGTGATAGGTCATAGGCATGTCATGGAAGTTATATATAAAATAAATATCTAAAATCCATGTTAGGATTTCCCATATCTTCCCCTATTTAAAATTCATTTAGCCACCTAATTTGATATAATCAAGGATCACTTCATGACAAGAGCACCATGAAGTATCGACACCCAAAAAGGAAGAACCTTAAAACTCGACCTCTAGGTCTCATTCCATGATAAACATGTTTATGTCATGATGTCCACTTATAGAAGAATAAAGTGATCTTCCCAAAATCAATCATTTTGTGACCGAACACCCACACATCATGACCAAAAAATGGAAAAGGTGATATGTGAGAATAAAATTTATATACATAAGGTTTCCTTATTAAATATAAGGTTTTACACTTCTCCAAAATCATATACAAGACACCTCATGCTATGAAGGATCCTACCACACTACAGCTATACTTCCAACCCTAAAATAGTGTGACGCCTAACTATTACAACCTACACCCCCAAGTCATGATACATCCTCACATTGTGAAACAAAACCCCATGTTGTGACTCAACCATTAACAACATGATATAATATATTATACAACTCCCTTTCTTCTATCCATCTCTTTATGCCATGATTCTCAATCCCACTCTATGACACACTTCTTCCAACTGAAATCCCAACTCCAGAAACACCTCTCTTCCTCTAATATTTTCTTGACACCTCCAACACCCAAAAAATAGAAATTAACCATCCCTAGGAGATTCCTCCCAAATGAGGATCCTTCCACTACCAAAACACAAACATGAATTATGGGATGAAAACCTCAATCCTAAAATCAAAAAGTCAATCATTTCGTAATCATATCAATTGAAAGGAAAGAGCCTCTTAAAAATGGACTATCACTACTAAAATTTCAAGCATTTGTGATGGGGCATTTGTGACAGAAAAATTTCCCATCACAAATAGTCATTGTGCGTGAACTATTTGCGATGGATGTAGTATTCCATTGCAAATAGTTGTTATTTGTGATGGAATATTACATTTGTCACACATCGTTTTGGAGGAGTTTCCCATCACATAGCGTGAAAAATATTCCTGATGGGTAATTGGGACGGACTTAACAGTCTGTCGCAAATAATGTTGACCGAAAAACTTTTTATGATGGAATTAATTCCATCATAATTGATTCGTCACCTAAATTATTTTGATTTAACACTATCACACCCCTCTTTCTTCTTCCTCTCCTTTATTATTCCTTCTCTTTAACCCCTATGATGGAACTCCCCTAGCCACCCTGATCCGTGAAGCCCCAAAAAAGACAATTTCTTCTGATTTTTGAATAATTTCGGCTCAAATCTTAAAGGTATAGACTATTATTCTATCCTAAATAATTTTTTGTGTATTTTGGTTAAATGTTGTAAATATTGGTTTAGAAAAACCTAGGTTTATAAATTTACTTTATTTTTTAATCTATTTGACATGTAGGGTTAATATAAATTTATTATTCCCTATTTGATTGTCATGGTTCTACATGAGTTGTTTTAATTTGATTTAAATGATTTTTATCATTGTTTGATCTTTAAATTTAATAGATTGTTTTTTGTGTTTAGGGTTACTAAAACTTTATTATTTTATATTATTATTTGAAATGTGATTATTATTGAAATAATTAGGAAGTTTGTAATCATTTGGAAATATGTTGGTTTGGTCAAAGGCTAGATTTATTTTATTTTATTTTTTGTGTTTAGGGTTGATGTAAGTTTATTATAAATTTACCCATTTTTTGTTGCTCATTTTTTTTTTGTAATCATTTTTTTGTGCTGGTTCCCAATTTTTGTGTGTGTGCACTCCCATGTATGTATGCATTTAGATTTGATATATTAATTTGTTTAAAAAACGTGTTATAATAAATTTGATGTGAATAGATTTAATTAAGAAATTATGCAATATATATATATATATATATATAATTTATGAAATAAATAGAAATGATTTATTTTTAATACTGATGAGAAAAATAATATAAAGAAAATATTTTAACAAAATATTATTTATAAGAACTTTTTTTATAAAAAATGTTAAAAAATTGGTTTGATAAATACAATAACAATTTAAAATATTTAATATTTATTAAAAACTTAGTTAATAATAATTAGGATAAATTTTTGTAATAGTTTTTAAAAATATATAACAAATACAAAAAATTATTAAAAATTCATAAAAAATGTTAATTATTAAAAATGTAGTATTAATTTAAATAATTAGTAAAAATCATTAAATTTTTTAAATTTTTTAATAATTAATGAGTTTATATTATTAACAAATTTTAAATATTAGCGATAATTATAAAATAATAATAATAATTTATAAAAAATTATAAAAAAACCAAACAACTATTAGAAATTCACAATAATTCGTATAAATGTTGTAATAATTAAAATAATTAGTATTAATATTTCGTATAAATGTTGTAAACACACCTGACTCACACAACTATTATAATTCATCTAGGGTAAAAAAAATTAATTCAAAAATTATGAATTAAAAATAAATATAAATTCAAAATAATTATTAATTCAAAAATATGAACTCAAATTTATTTATAGATTATTAATTCAAGATAATAAAATTTATTTATAATCAAAATTAACTATAATTAAATTTATTTATAATATATATATAATAGATTTGATATTTTCATATTTGTTTAAAAATGAGTTAGAATATATTTTATATATTTATATTAATTAATAAATTGTGATATATATATAGTAATTAATAAAATTGTAATAATAATTTAAATAATTAATAATAATCATTAAATAATTTATAATAATTAATAATTAATTATTCAATATTATTAATAAATAGAAAATATAAGTGTCAATTACAAATTATTATTAATAACTTGAAAATTTGAGGAAATTACGTAAATTTGTAAATATTTGAGAAAGAAAAAATATGAGTAATTGTTAAATATTAGTAATATTCATTATAAATTCAGATATAAATAATAAATAATTATTATTACTTAAAAAATAATTTTATCATCTATTAAAAAATAAAAAATATATATTTTTAATAAAATACTACCTTTTTTTAAAACCTTGAAAAAGAATATAAAAATAATAACTATTAAAAATTCACAATATTTCATATAAATATTTAATTAATTAAAATAATTCATGTTAATAATTTTTATAAATATTTTAATATATATATTTGTATATATAAATAATATATATAAATAATATTATTAAAAGATTAAAAATGATACCCGCGCATGTGATTTTTCCAAACACCTGATGCTCACAAATGTAATGTCGCACTTAGGGTAAACCCCACATCCCAGACCCAATAGTGGTATCTAGTTTTTCATACGATATATCGTTTTAAAGATACTTTAAATCTTGATAAGAAATTATAATAAAAATATTAAATGAATTACCCTCGGGTGCAATGTAACTAAACACCCAACACTCACAAATGTTATGTTGTGCCTAGGGTAAACCCCACATCCCGAACCCAACGGTGGTCTCCGATTTATCCTATGAGACACCTTTAGAAATATATTATATTATGTTTAAAATTAGTGTTTGTATTATATAATATATTTAATATTTTTATTTTATCTACATCGAGCCTCTACGAGTCTTGTAATCCATTTCTAACCCATCACCTCACTCTGAACATATTCCATAGAATATTTCATGGTGTTAAAATATAATAATAATTTTCAAATAGTCAAAGTGAGTAGTAATAATTATTCTTATTTCTATTGTTTTTTAGATAATTATGGACTCATTAAGTAGACACCAGTTTCAATTACATGATCATGATTAGATAAATTAGCGTAAAAATTCAAATGGATCTAGTATAATTCTTGTCAACATTAAAGGTATTGAAACCTTTATATCATTTTGATCATTGAATTCCAATTTTTTCTGAAGGAAAAAATTAAATTTCCATGTCAGAAATGTGATCTTAGGAGATTCAAAACATTTGACAGTGTTGGACTTCATCTTTTGTGTTTTATTTTTTGGAAATATAATATTTTTTGGTATTAACATGGTGAAAATAATTCAGTAGAAAATAAAAAAAATGGTTCTGGATCCATCATTTCAGAATTTAGTATATGAGTTTGTTGATCTGTCTCTTCCTAAAACAACAACTAAGAATGATATTCCAAATCCTGAATTAAAACCTTCTCAATTTTACAATTTTTTAAAATCTGATGAGGAGGGATTTTATCTAGGATACTAGATGAGAAAACTTAAAGTTATAAAATTTATGGCTACTAAATCAGATTTTGGAATGTCAAATATTTACTTTGATCAGATTTTATCTTTGGTTAAATCATTTTTTTCCTGGCACAAATACATTACCTGTAGGTTTCTATGAAAGTAATAGGTTGGTTCATAATTTAGGTCTTATTATTAGAAAATCCATGCATGTTAAAATTCCTACATCTTATATTATGGTGATTATGAATCCTTGGTTAATTTTTCAACATGTGGAGAGTCAATGTATAAAGAGGCACAATAAGTAAATTATAGAGTTCCTATGAAATAGTTGAGTTATTTTCCAATTACACCTCATTTATAGTGTTTATTTATATCTTGTAACATAGCTGGATTAATGATATGGCATAAATAAAATAGTTTCATCAGTAAAATCTTAAATAATCCATGTGATAGTGATTCATGGGAACACTTTAATCAGACACGTCCTTATTTTTCTTCATAACCTCATAACATACAGTTGGGCCTTTCTACTGATGTTTTTTTTCATTTGTTACTTACAACTGTCAATATTCTTGTTGGCCTATTTTCATTACTCCTTATAACTTACCTCCTTGGATTTTGATGAAGGAACCATATATATATTTGATGTTATTAATTCTAGGACATCCAAAGAAGAATATTGATATTTATTTGATGCCAATAATTGATGAGTTAATTTCATTAGGGTAAGGTGAACACATGTATATATAAAATTGTATGAATATAATGGTAATAAATGTACATACATGAGTTTGAACTAGGTAACCCACTTAAAACACTCCCACTCACACTAAATACAACTACTAACAAGTCTCAACCTACTAGCTCTCACATAAGAATCATGCTTCTACTAAGATATGTCTTTATCCAGGGGGTCTGCTATGTTTTCCTCTATGGTTGCTCTGCTAACTATGACTTCACCTCTCTAATTAAAATCCTTTAATATATGAAACCTCTAAAGTATATTCTTTGTTCTCAAGTGTGACTTGGACTCTTTATAAATCACCACTACTATAGTATTATCATAATAAACTGGCACATAGTCTACACTTCTAGGTACAACACTAATATATAAGATAAATTTTTTATCTAAAATTCCTCTTTATCTACATTTGAATCCACTATATACTTGGATTCTATTGTAGAATTTATGATCATAGGTTTCTTTGATCTTTTCTAGCTCAATGCACAATTATTCAGGAAAAATTCATAACCTGACTGTGATTTCATATCATCATGATTTTTATAGAAACTATCATTAGTGTATCCCCTCACTATTAGTTCCTCATCTCCTCCATACACTAGGAACTTATCCTTTATAAGTCTCAAGAACATTAGGATAGTTTTTATAATTTCCCAATGCAATTATCCTAGATTATCTTCATATCTATCTAGTATGCTTAATATAAAGGCAACATCAAACCTTGTATATAGCATGGAATACATGATAGATCCCACTAACAAGGCATAATTTATTCTACTCATTATTTCAATCTCCTTCTATATTTGTGGACATATTTTCTTAGAGTGATTGATACCATGTGACATTATCAACAACCCTCTCTTATATTGTTCCATATTATACCTTTTGAGTACCCTGTCAATATATCTACTTTGACTTAGCCTAAGAAACCTATAAGATCTATATTGATAGATCTTGATCCCTATGATTCAGGCTCCTTCACCTAACTCTATCATGGAGAATCATTCATTTAAACAAGTCTTAACTGACTGTAAGACTTGCACTTTTTTCCCATTATTAATATGTCATGAAAATATAATAAAAATAATAATAGCATTCCCACCAGCCTTCTTATAGAAACATGACTCTATTTTGTTCTTGACGAAGCCAAATTGTCTTATGGCCTCATCAAAATGAATATTCCATGATTTTAATGCTTATTTCAACACATAAATGGATCTCTACAACTTGCATAATTTATTAGCACACTTTGATTTAATAAACCCTTCAAGTTGAGTCATATAGACTTCTTCAACTAACTTACCATTTAGAAAATCATTTTTGACATCCATTCTTCAAATCTCATAATCATGGAAGGTTGTTATTTCAAGTAATATTCTGATAGATTTCAGTATTTCTACTGGTGAGAAAGTTTAATTAAAGTTTATTCCTTGATGTTTCTTGAAACCCTTCACTACTAGTCATTATTTATAAGTATTTAACTTACCACCCATGGCCATCTTTTTCTTGATTACCCATTTTCACCCAATGGGTTTTACATCAGATGAAGGGTATACCAAAATCCATAATTTATTTTGGTACATGGACTCCATCTCATAATGTATAGCTTCCTTACATTTAGAAACATCATTAAAATCTACCGATTCTATGTAGGTTATAGGTTCATCATTATCTAATAGTAATGTGTCTCCTAGCTCAGTGATAATAAAACCATATCACTCTAGTTCTCTAACCTATCAAGTTGACTTATACAGTACTTGTGTCTCAAGAATGTATTCATCTACCACTATCTCTTGTGGAGATGTTTCTTATACCAACTTTTGTGCATCTAGAGAATCAACTTCATCTAATTCAATCTTGATCCCACTATTTCCATTAAAAATGTATTCCAATTCTATAAATATGTAATGTATTTCCATAATAAAGTTTTTGTCAAAATGGTTATATAGGTAATATCCTTTGGTTTCTTTCATATAACCTATAAATATTCACTTCATTCTTTGGGATTTTAATTTTCTACTAGGTGTAGTCTTGAAAAAAACCTCACATCCCCATACATGTATGTGTGAAATATTGGGTTTCCTTCTATACACAACTCATATGGAATCCCATATTTTTCTTTAGTTGGTACTTGGTTAAGGGTATATTACGTTGTGTACAACGTGTATCCCTAAAAGGATAATAGAAGAGTTGGATGACTCATCATTGACCTGAACATGTCAACCAAGGTCTGATTCCTCCTTTCACTAACACCATCCCACTTATGTGTATAAGGAGGAGTGAGTTGGTTACTATCTCACACTCCTTCAAGTAATCAATGGAAAATTCTTTAAGATACTCCCCACCTCGATCATATAAAAGTTACTTGATCTACTTATCAAGCCAGTTTTTAACTTCATGTTGGTATTCCTTAAACATATGAAAGGAATTTAACTTATAACTCATTAAGTAGATATAACTATACCTACAATAGTCATTGTTAAAAGTAATGAAGCATGAAAACCCATCCATTTACTCTCCTAGAAATGGATCACATACATTATTATGAATCAATTCTAGTAATTTAGTGGCCCTTAATCCTTTCCCAGTGAAGGGTAATTTGTTCATTTTTCATTATAAACAAGTGTGTCATAAATCCATGGGTTTTAACTTAGTTTATTTTAAAACCCCTTCTTCATGTAGTTTTTGTAAATTATTCTCATTTACATGACCAATACTAAAGTTTTATAGGTGGTTGTTATATGATTCATTTTTTTAGGTTTTTTCACTGATTTCTATCACTTGGTTTTTGAGTTCAAGTATATACAATCCATTGTTAATATGCACTATACCAAATCATGTGTTATCCTTATAAAAGAAACAACATTTATTTCCAAACTTAAAATAAAATTCTAGGGTGTCCAAACTTGACACTAAGATTATGTTTTTGGTAACTGAAGGGACATAATAACCATTATTTAATATAAGAACCAAACCACTAAGAAAATTCAAATGATAATATACCACTACAGAGGATATTAGTCTCATGTTATTTTCAACCCATAGATCCACCTTGCACTTTGAAATATTTTGAAATCTAATTGGTTCCTATATATGAATAGAAATATGTGAGCCACATGTTGTATTCAATAACCAACTTGTAGATAAATACATATTTCATTTAATGATAAAAATACATGAGGTAGAAGAGTTATCTTGATTTTTTTGCCTAGCCTTGAAATTATTTATCCAGTGGCCTTTCTTTACACATGAAAAGTATGAATCCTCCTTCTCATTTACATCCCTTTGTATCTTTGTATTTTTATAAGTTTGGTGCATTAGTTTTGCAGCTTAGGTTTACCCTTATACCCTTTATCCTCACTATAAGGATTGAAGAGTTAGTATTCTTCATATCCTTATCATCTTGTTGAACCAAATATAATTGGTTTGGGAATGAATTTTTCATTTTGTTCATGTTATAATTAACAACAAAATTTAAAAATAATGGTGGTAAAGAGGTAAGAATGAGATCAATCTCTAGTTCTTGGTTCAACTTGAACCTAATATATTTATGTCTCTAGATGTACCCAATCTTCTTGAGTACATGAGATCCTACTTTAATCCCATCTTCTAGCTTCCACATATACCATTCACTTGATATCTCATACCTTTATTGTCTGTATATCTCCTGATATAACTCTTGGATATGAGATAGCATCTTGTAGGCATATTTATTCTCATGTATTTTTTGTAGTTTATTGGACATAGATGAAAACATGATACACAGTACATCTATTAAATAATCTAAATTCTTATTATATTTTTATTTATCCACATTTTGTACTCCATGATGGGGCTCATTGGGAAGTTAGGACTCTATCACATAAATCTTTCTCTCTTGGCATGGTATTATGTGCAAGCTCTTGTACCACTCCTGGGAGTTATGGTTGGTCAAGATATTTTCTTTATCCAAAATTGATTGAAATGATAATGTATTGGTGGTTGTGACTTCCATTTTATCTATAACAAATAGATTTAGCAGTTATTACTTTATCTTGATTATCGATTAGACATTATTTATTAATTAATTAAATCATTAAATATCTCACACTATTTTATCAAAGTCAAGTATCCATCCTTATTATATTCAGAATACTTAGTCATTTGAGTATTCTAATGGAAATTATCCTTGAAACCTCTCTTCATAGGACAAGATATGGTTACGACACTACTCAGATATTTTCAAGGTAGGCACTAAACTATCCAACCACATTGACTCGCAGCTCTTTGAAATGTTGAGTGAATTCTTAGCTTCTTGGAATTGTAACCTTGATTCCCACAACACTTCGCCTCTAAAGTGTTCGTGAGATAGTTATGGCTATATATTTTCTAATGGATTTAGTTAATTTAACCCATTACTCTCATAAGAACTCTATAGTAGTAGGAGACACCCTCAACTAGGGATAACGACCACCTCATACACCCAGTTTTGTAAAAATTTATGTGACAAAAGGTGTTATGAATTAATATTACTTTGAGGGTTATTATTATTTCTTGAAGAATTTAATCCTTTTTTATTAAATATGTTCATGCTATGTGATCATGCTCATAATAATACAATGCATTAGTAGAAAACATTCATCACGTATTTATAAATTATTTATTTGTTATTTTATGTGTTCCCAAAAGAATTCATATTCCTAAAATAATAAACAATGCATAGATTAAATAAAATACCTGACTAATCTTGAGAATTTAGTAGTGTTTGATCCAATTATACTCAATGGATCAACATCAACCCTAGTGATATAATACCCAAGTTTGTCTTGAATTGTATCATTGCTCAAACCTTAATCCAATGTTTCCATATCCCATCTATGATATTGTCTCATCTTGGCATGGTACATGCCTTATAGTGTCATTATAATATTACATAAATACACTCATGTAAGAAAGGGTGTCTTAGGAAGTGAAAACTACATACAGAAGTATACTGATGGAAAAAAATCCCTTATACATATTATATAAAAAAAGATGATGTGTATACCGTTAAATATAAATAATTATTAAAATAATCTCACATAGTTGTAATAATTAATTAAATAAAAATAAACCCAAAAAAATATTGTTTGTTCAATGATCAAGTTTATTCAATAGGTAAATTAAATGCACAATAAAAATTAAATTTGATAAATTCTAGTTAAGGAAAATTAAAGGAATTAAATAAATTATTTTAATTCAAGCAATTTATTTCATTCGGTCTTGTGATTAATTTAATTTTATTCCAAAATTAAATTAATTCTTGAATACAAAAAAATTATTTTTTTAATCCAAAATTTTAAATTAATTGTTTGGATATTTTCAAAAAAATCCTGAGCCCTAGAACCCACCCAGGCCCATTGTGAGTCATGAAAAACTTTTCCATAGTCATTCTAGGTTGAGTAGGATTTTCCCTGACCCGGTTTGGTTGTTAGTCAGCCAATGTTTAGCATGAGGTTGCACAGGGCTGATCGTAGTGGGTCCCCGCTATAGGGGCCCACATAGGTGGAGATGTTTGTGTGGAAGGAGGCTACCTAGGGGAGCACCGTGAGGGGAGGAAGTAGCGTTAAGGATAGGGGTGGCATCAAGTGGCGGTTAGCGGTGGTGGTGCACAGCAGTGATGCATAGTGGAGGTGTAACTAGCCAGGAGGGTGTGTGTGTACGGGGGTGGATGATGGTGATGGGGGGTGGTTGGAGCTAGCCAGGTGGGACACATTGGCTGGAGGATATGATGTCTAAAGGAGGTGGGTGGCATGGGGAGTTTATCATGAAAGTGCCATCAGAGACCAGTGAGAGGAGATAGCCCACCAACTTCCATGGAAAGCTTCAATCTTTTAATTAAAAAAGTTTTATTATTGATTCCATGGGTCTGCCCCCACCCCCACAGCTTTTATACCTTTTGTTTCTTTTATATACTTCTCCACCCCCCCCCAACAAATTATTTTTTTTTGTTTATGTTTATAAAGCCTAAAATTATCAGGATATATATATATATATATATATTGATAATTCCACAACTATATAGAATTACTAGCACTGGACGATATTGTTTCGGTGGTTAGTATCTAGGAAGATACTATCTAAAAATGACATGTCACTGAAATCGTCACCAACCACCACATCGGTGTAATATATATATATATATGTATAATATGATCATCAATTCTTAATACCCATAAAAATCACTTTTAATCTAAATTAGATTTTCATATGGTCATAACTTGACCATCCAAAATCAAATCAATGCTTGGTTTGTTCTATCAGGATAAAAACAATTCCCTCGACTTAATTTTAAGGAAAGTTTATTTTTTATTAGCATAGAAATTTCACAAAATTACTCTGATACTAGTTTTTGATACCAGGGAACGTATCAAAATAATATGGATCATAGATTTAAAAATATTATCACTGGTTCAACATAACTTCATTGATTTCAATGATCTGAGCCCCGGTAAATTCCTGAGAATCTCACATTAATTTATTTAATCACAAAAATTAAACAAATAGTTACCTCGTTTCAAATTAAAGGCATGTATGACATTATCTCATCATTGGAAACTATTTCCTGAATTATCTAAGGTTAAATCCCTCTAGATCATCCACACACACTTAAAGAATTTGAGCGAAGACTGATAGTCTAATTCTGGGTGATATCATGGAGATTTGATGGCACCATGATGTCCCAATGATCACCATTATCTTGTTCCTTTGATCTGTGATGGCGATCGAATATTGAATGCTTGGAATATTCCTTTCTCTCTATAGGATGAAAGAATAAGGAGAGAGGAGATATCAAATTCGAGTGGATGAATATTCCCTTAGAAAACAAGCACCATCTTGCTTATATAGAGTGAATTAAACACTCAAAAGGGGTTCTCTGACCCTTGAATAAATAACGTTCATTAAATAATCCATAAATGACATGTTATGAATAACTAACTATGTCATAATTTCATTTATATTTTTATCATTTATAATATATAATAGATATATTACATGTTAAAAGTGAGTGTTTAACTCAAATTTTAATTCCTACAAATATTAAATGAACCTTTAATATTAAAATAATATTTTTTTCATATAATATTTTCCCATATATTCACTTAATACCTTGTGAATAATTTTAATAAAAAAATCCAACCCTAATCATTTTATACTCGAATAATAATGAATTTATTTATTCATCATCAATCGATTATTCTCATACATCTCTCAGACCCCCTGGTAGGACCCACTATGTCCTATTCTCTTATTCATCTGAATTGGACATACTTTTCAATATGCTAAGTGTGTGACCCTATAGGCCCTTATCTCAATATCAGTGAATACTATTAACAGTTTTTTGGAGTAGGACGTCCAAGAGGGGGTGAATTGAGTTATTATAAAAAAAATTGTCTAAAACAATTATCTAAAAGTTCCCCAATTTGAAACACAAAATGGCCCAGTTAACCAAAGTAGCATATTTATAAAAATTTTAATCTTTTAAAATAATTCTCAAAGATTGATTAGTTCTCAGTTAAAGTAATATGGATTATTATTATAACTTTTTAAATCAATCTACTAAATAAAATTCTAATATAAACACTATCTAAGATTAACCATCAAAGTGAAGTAAAGTTTTATGATTTAAATAAACAGTGAAAATAGAACTTTGAAAGGCATAGTGGATTTAAAACAAGAGGTTCAGTCTCAAGCTGAGACTTAGTCCTCTACACTTTATGATCACCTATGGACAATAAATTTGTATAAATAAACAAGGATACACACCATGGATTAGGGTACATAATATCATACACAGTTTTCTAGGTCAAAAAGACATCTTCCACAGTTTTCATGGGAATGATAACAATAAACAGGCCACGCAGGGACCTCTTCCACTATTATCTGTGGGAGTGAAAGGTGTAAAAATATAGGTTTGTGAATATATCAATGTATCTTTTAGTTTGGCACATGATTTAGTGTGTGTCCATAATAAATACAGTCACACACTACTCAAAATATAAAACACTACACAATCAGATCATAAATAATGAGATAAGAGTTAGAAGGATCTCTGTATTTGTTTATGCATCTCGTGAATCCTCAAAGTTGTGTAAAAATGCAACTTGAGTGGATTTCTGGAAACATCCAGCAAAATAGAGTATCATGAGAGATTTTTTCTTATGATTCCAGTGAGTTAATGATGTGTTCAATGGATATTCACCTCTTTTTGTTTAATATTGTAGATGTTCTTCAATTTTGGTTCTCAGTAATGTCTTCATGTATGCACAGTAGTCAGTTCTTCTAATGTGTTTCTTGGATACGTGATGTATTATATTTTTTCAACTCTTTTTTGATTTTAGATCAAGTGCTTGTTTTATACACTACAGGGTCGACAAGAATCATGATCTTTATTTTGTGTCGATACCTCGCACCTCGTACTGTGACATCAATATTAATGTTTTCTACAAAAGGAAGAAAAAGTCATTAAAATAAATAGTGGTACTAAGTTTCATAAATATGACCGTTAGAAATAATTTTGAATTTAAATGAAAAAGGAAGTAATGATAGTGTCTCAGGATCGGTAGCTCAAGAATGGTGAGTCGGGATCGGTAGGCCACTCTGTTGGTAGTTCAGCTTGATGGTTACTCAGCTATCGGTAGGTCATTTTAACAATAGGTCCACTTGATGGTAGGTCAGCTATCAGTAGATCATACTTAGATAAAATTCTGAAAATCGGTGAGTCATTCTATCGGTAGCTTGAGCTGACAGTGTCTTATGCCATTGGTAACTCGTCTTGAATGGTGACTCATCCTTAGAAAAAATTCTGAAAAGATGCTGGTAGCTCATTGTGATGGTGACTTAGCTATCAGTAGGTCAATCATTAGTGACTCATATCGGTGTCTTGTCCTTTACCAGATTTTAGTATCCATGATGACAGTGAGATAGCAAACAGTGAGACATATCATTGGTAGGTCCAATAATAAGTCCACCCTGATGGTGACTCAACCTCAATGGTGACGTATACTTAGCCAAATTTTTCTAACTTGTCTTATATAATAAAACACTAAAAAATAGATTAATCTTATATGTAAACATAATTAAACATAGATGAACATAATTAAACTTGATAAAAATTAATAAAACATGATTTGTGAGCATTAAAACTAGAGTAGGCCAGTAATCTTCCGCTTTTTTATGATCACGAATCATGGAATTAACAAGCCATTCATAATGAAAAATGGAATAATTCTACTTAACATAGCATACTGATTATGTGAAATTAAATCATAGGAGAGACATAATCAAAGAAAATAAAATTAAATCCAATAAAATCTATCTCATTCTCTAAAATCCATAATGATTATACAGTTAAGTTAAATACCATATCATACTTCTACCCCTTTTGGGATTATCAAAAAGAGAACAAATAATAAGAGATAAAGAAAATAACATGGATGAAAAGATATAATATATTTCATGATCAAGAGAAATTACAAGGGAGTAAAAGAGAAAAAATTACATCCCTATAAAATATCAATCCAATCACTTATTTTCTAAAGAAGGATCCATCACTCCTTTTCCCTTATTAGAAGAAGCATTATGTGGAAGAATAGGAGGGACAGAAGGAGTAAAAGTATAAAACTAATGAATTGGAACTCATGAGGGTACTATAGGTGTAAGATTCTAAGTAGAAGAAGTAGGAGCAGTAATTTACCTATAGATTATAGTTATTAGATGTATAAGATCCTATGTTGTAGACATGGTAAATGGTTGAAGGGTTGTAGGAAGATTAGAAAAAGGATTTCTAGTCATAACAACTCTAAAATAGGGATCAATTGACCGGTAGATGGAGCCTGTAGGTAAACTCTCAGTCACTGGTTGAATGGGGAATTCTTTTATTTCTGCAATAGTAGTACTATAATGATGTAGGTAAGGCTTCAAAAGGTTGATAAACTCCATGATTATCTGCCCACCTTTCTCCATAACCTTTGTGAAATCATCCTTATTTTCCATAAACTTCTATAGGGAAGGAGTTAGCTCCTTTAGTTGTTTCACTTGTTCCTTGAAGGCTTGAGTAAAAGGAGGGATTCTTAGATTATTAACCAAATAATTTAAATTATTTTCCAACTGATGCTTGGTATAGATCCTTTTAAATTATAAATATAATTTCTTTTTAATTTCCTATTGAGCATTAGTGGCCGCATTTTTGAAAAACCTTTCCATGTCATATATATGGTCATTGTTCTGTCTAATTTTTCTAAGTATTTCTGAATTAGAGATACCCATAATGGTCTGTAGTTCCTCTCTTACCACAGTTTTGATTAAATAAATATCAAAATTCTAAGTAGAAGTAGAAGCATAGGTTGAGGCATTGTTAATGGCATCTTTGACAACTGATTTTAAAATAGCTAGATCAAGAGTTAGAGGAGGAGGAGAATCATCCTCACAAGACTCAGAAGAGGTGTCTCCAAGACCTTTTAGAACCTTGTCTAAAGATTCTTTATGTTCAATGGTCAAACTATTTATTACAGGAACACGAGAAAAAAATTCATTACTCAAATATTTATTGTACTTTTCAATTGATTCAAGTAATAAAAGAAAGTGAGGCTGAATATGAGAAACAACCTTTTCTGAAATCATAACTACATCAACTTCACTAAGACTTGAAACAAGAGTTGCTTGATATGGAAGTACTTATCTAAATACTGAGCATAACTCTTCCTTAAACATTTTGAAATAATTCTAGGTCACATAATATATTTGTACTGGTGCAATAGGAGGATCAAAAATAGGAGCAGGTTCTACTGATAGAGTAGGTGCTATTTCTAGAATTATTTCAATTGGAACTCTTTGATAATGACATATTGCTTCAACCAATGATCCCTTAGGATCATATTCCTAAATATCTGAATTTGGATAGTCTAAACTAAGAGTGACATATCCAGGGTACTTTTACTATTCTTCTATTATCATATCATAAGGAATGAGATTATCAACTCTTTCAATTTTTGTTTATTTCTCCCCCTCAATATATACTTCCTCTTAAATAGGTGCTTCTTGCTCAAAAGGGTATTTCTTTCTGATATAAACAAGTTCTTACACTAGAGAAACTACAGCTTCTTCTTCATCATGAACTTCATCATGCATATGAACATCTGGAGATTTTTCCTCAACCACAACTGACTCAGGATCTTCATGGTATTCCAAAACTAATTATTGTTCCCCTAAAGTAGTATTAGCAGGATTTTCAAGCTCAACAGGATCTAGAGTAAGATCAGTAGGTTCTGAAATAGGTCCTTGATCATTGTCAGGATGGTTTGATCCACTCTTATATTCAACACTTCCTTCTTCTTCCTCATCATTTACATCTTTTGAATTTTCTTCACCATATTTTTCTCCTTCATATTCATCTTCTTCCTCATCATCACCATCATCCTATTCTTATTTCTCATTATTACTTTATTAATTCTCACCATTAGACTATTTATCTTCTTCACTACTACTTTTACTAACATATTCAACATTTTCTGATTCTTCATTCTCTTAATAATCATCATTTAGCATGAGATTTTTCTTTTTAGAAAGATGCTTACGAGGGCTAGTAGGTCCATAGGTCATCCTTTCTGAACTTCCTTCAATATCTAGGTCATCTCTTTCATAAATAGTAGATTATTCTCCTTGATTTTCCTTAGATTCTTATTATTCTTCTTTATCAGGATGATCCCCAACTTTATCTAGTCCTAGACTAAGATCAGCCATGTCTCTTGGACTTGAGGGATGCCCAACAGGATTGAATTCCTCATAAATCTTATCATTTTCTTCAACCCATTATTTATTCCAGGGATTACAATTGATCTTAATCCTCTTAAAAATGACCTTAGTGATGCAAAAACCATCACAATCAGTTACTGATTCTTCATACTCATTCACCAGATCCTTAACTTTCAAAATTATAGAAATAAAATTTGGATAAATAGGTAATTTGACTTGGATTGGTGTTTCATCATTTCATTCATATGAACCATTAAATACCTCCACAAGTTAATCTTGTGTCCCTTTTTCATCAGATACTGTAAATACACATCCTGGTATTTGAGGGAGGAAAATCCCCTTCGCATGGACATAACTAGTACTGGATAAATTTGAACAATAACTTGTATTCACCATCAAGATATGTTGCTATTGGTCTTCTAGGAACCCCATTTCTAGTAAGCTCTATTAATGCTTCCTCAAAACAGAAAATATCACTGGTAGGAGGAGTACTACCTTTATAATCATTTAAAATTCCTTCATGAGGTACTTTTAGTCATTTAGACCACTATTTTGAATAAAAGGAAACTCTTTCACCATTTATCCAAGACTTAATCCAAAAATATTCTAAGCATTTGAGAAAAAATTCTGTATGAAAATAAAACTCATGCACAATCTTAGGATAAAATTATCTCATGTTGTTGTAGAACCACTCCAACCACCCTTGTTCTTGTAATAAATTAAACAAGAGAGACTTACTTAACAGTAACCATTTGGAATGAACTTCCTTTTTGGAAGTGATGATTAAAATCATGAGTTTGAGATTGATAGGTTTTGGTTTAGGTTTACTAGATTCACCTTTCTACTTCTTAGAAGGATTCGACTCATCTACAAACTTCTCAAAGATACACTTAAATCGATCCATTGGTGAGATTTTAAGTTTTCGATTCAAGGGAGAAGGGTAGTAGTTTGGGATAGATGAATGAGAGAGTAAGAGTGTGAGAGTGAGAAAGTGGGTTGGATCAATTTGAGTTTTATCATTTAGGGATTTAGAAATCATAAATCAATAAATTCATATTAAAATAAAATGAAACAAATAAAAAAGTTACATTTTAACTTCTATATAGAAAAATAACAAAGTATAGAATGCTATGACACAACGGTGAGACACAACAGTGAAACATCAATGGCGAGACATCAACGGTGAGATATAAATGGTGATACATCAATGGTGAGACATAAACAATGAGACATAAATGGTGAGACATAAATGGTGATACATTAATGGTGAGACATCAACGGTGAGAAATCAATGGTGAGACATCAACGGTGAGACATCAAAAGTGATACATCAAATGTAAGACGTCAATAGTGAGACATCAATGGTGAGACATCAACCCTAAGACATCAATAGTGAGACATAAATGGTGATTCATCAATGGTGAGACATAAACAGTGATTCATCAATGGTGAGTCATAAACGATGACTCATCAATGGTTATTCACTCAAAATTTATCATCCCTAACCCATGTCTGATGTAACTCATTCTTTCAGAATTTAATGGATTAGTAAAAATATCAACAAAAAGATGTTTAGTACTAATTAATTCTAAATTTATATCACCCTTTTGATAATTATATCTCAAAAAGTGATTTCTTACATCAATATGTTTTGTTCTTGAATGAGAAACTAGATTCTTAGAAATTTTAATAACACTTGTGTTATCAAAGTTTATAGGTACATGTCTAAATTGATATCCATAGTCTAGTAATGTTTGTTTAATCCACAAAATTTGATCACAAAAACTACCAGCAGTTATGTATTTATCTTTAGTAGTATATAAAGAAATAGAATTTTTCTTTATACTACATTATGAAACTAGATAATTTCCCAAAAAGTGACATATTCCAGAGGTTATTTTTCTATCTAACTTACAACCACCAAAATCATCATTAGAATAACTAACTAAATCAAATGTTTGTCCTCTATGGTAGAACATTCCTAAGTTGGTAGTATATTTGAGGTATTTTAAAATTCTTTTAATAGTAATTAAATGTGACTCTTTAGGATTTGATTGAAAATGAGCACACATACACACACTAAACATAATATCAGGTTGGCTAGAAGTTAAGTAAATAAGGCTTCTAATCATACCTTTGTAATTGGTTTGATCCATTAATTTTCCATCTTTATCAAGATCCAATTTAACAGTGGTACTCATAGGAGTATCACTACTTTTATTGTTATCCAAGTTAAAAAATTTTAAAAGATCTTTAGTATATTTACTTTTATTTAAAATAATACCTCCCTTTTTTTGAAAATTTTGAAATCCAATAAAGAATTTGAGTTCACCCATTAAACTTATTTCAAACTCATTTTGTATAATTTTTGAAAAATAAATACAAAAAAAAATTTGAAGATCCAAAAATAATATCATAAACATATATTTGAACAAATAAAACATCTTTAAAAATGATTTTTAGGAAAAGAGTAGGATCATTAATCCCTTTTTTAAAACCTTTAGAAATAAGAAAAGTTTTTATTCTATCATACCAAGATCTTGGAGTCTATTTTAAACCATAAAAAGATTTTGATAATTTAAAAACGTGATTTGGAAAATGAGGGTTTGTAAAACTAATGGGTTGTTCAAAAAAAACATCCTCAACTATATATCCATTTAGGAATTCACTTTTGAAATCCATTTGATAAAGATTGAAATTAATATGTACCACATAAGCTAGCAGTATTCTAATTGCTTCAAGTCAAGCAATAGGTGAAAAGGTCTCTTCATAGTCTATTTATTCCTCTTGAATATAACCTTGTGCAACTAGTCTGACTTTATTTATTACTATTATACTATCTTAATCCACTTTATTTCTAAACACCCACTTGGTGCCTATTTTCAAGGTGTCATTCAGTCTATCAACTAGTTTTTATACATGGTTTCTTTTGAAATTGGTTTAATTATTATTGCCTAGCCATAATCTATAATTCATCATTGATTGCATCATTGATGTTTTTGGGTTCAAGGTGTGACAAAAAGACTTGATGTTCTACCTGGTTTCTTAGAGAATCTCTAGTCTCTGTTCCCTTATCTAGGTTTCCAACTACAACATCTAAAGGATGGTTCTTAAGAGTTCTAACATATCTAGAAAAAGAAGGGTTGGTTACTTCTGGTTTATCTATAGATTCGGGTTCCCTTTGGTCAGAATTTGGAGATTTTCTAGGACTAGATTTTTCTGCTTCTTTAATAGTAGAATCAGAAGCTTTAGGATTTAAGTTTAGATTCGACAGATTTCCCTCAAGATTTTATAAGGAGGTTTTGGATTCATATGGATCTATTTCATAAAACTTGACATTACCCAACTCTTCTACACACTTATATATCTTATTAAATACTCAATAGGGTTTACTAGATATTTAATAACCTAGGAAAACTATTCCATCACACTTGGAGGCAGATTTTTCTAGATTATATTTTGTATTGAGAATAAATACTTTGCAACCAAAAACTTTTAATTAATTAACCTTATGTTTCCTATTATTCCATATCTCATAGGGGGTTTTCTTTAGGAGAGGTATAATTAAAACTATACTAATTATGTAACAAGTTCTTTTGTATCTTTTGCCCAAAAACAAAAACATAGATCATATTCATTAAGCATAGTCTAGGATATTTCTTGTAAGGTTCTATTTCTCCTTTATATAACTCCATTATATTGGGGTGTTCTAGGTGCAGAGAAGTTATGACTATATCCATTTTGAGAGAAAAAATATTCAAACTCTTGATTTTCAAACTCATGGCCATGGTCACTTCTTAAGGTTTTGATTTTAATTCCACTTAAGTTCTCTACAGATCTAGAATAATTAGTGAAAATAAGAACAATCTTCACTTTTGTGAACTAAAAATAAGGTCCAAGTATACTTAGAAAAGTCATCTACTAGAACATAAACATAGTGCTTCCCATTCAAACTTGAAACTCTAGAAGGTCCAAACAAATCCATGTGAACCAACTCAAGAGGTTAATAATTGGAAACTTATTTCTTTGGTTTGAAAGATATTTCATGTTTTTTTCTTTTTTGACAAGGATTGCAGACTTTATCATTTGGAAACTCTAGTTTAGTTAGATCATTGACTAATCCTTTTCCTGTCAGCTTTTTAAGAGAGTAAATGTTACAATGGTCTAGTATCCTATGGTAGAGACAAGACTCTTTATAAAAGGTACTTAAGAAAGAAACATTTTGTGAGACTAAAGAATCTATATTAATAGCATATACATTTTCATTACTAAAAGAAATAAAGACTAAATCATTGTTAGAATTAAAATCATTACAAGAATCATTTTCAAATTTGGCATAAAAACCATCATCAGATAACTGTGAAATGATAAGAAGATTGTACTTAACACCATTGAAAAAAAGAACTTTAGAAATTAAAATTGAGTTGGTGTTATTGATTTAGCCAAGGCCAATAATTTTTCCTTTTTCATTGTCACCAAAGGTGACATGTCCACCATCAATCTTGATAAGGTTTTTGAAAATAGATTATTCCCCTATCATATATCTTGAACACCCACTATCCAATTACCATATGCTCTTACATGAACTCTTCAAGCAGCTTTCCTACAAAAAAAATTAAACAAGAAATGGCTTTGGTACCCATACTTGATTGGGTTCAGTAATATTAGTAATTAAAGCTTTAGGAACCCATATTTGCATCATGGTTTTCTTATAAGAATTTTCTAAAGATTTGGAAAAATAAACTCTATTAGGTCTAGAAGAACTAGTAGCAGTAAAAATGTTCAAGCACTGGAACCTATAGAAAATTTTCCAAAACTAAGCATAAAATTGAATTTTCCAAATTTGGATACAAAGTTAGTTTTAACAAAATTTCTTTTCCCAGGTTGATAAGAAATACCAGTAGCATATTAAGAAGCAACTGGTTTACCAATCATTTAAACTAAGGAATCCTTACCATTTGTAAATTTCAATAAACCCCCTTTTAATTTTTCATTTGAAATTTAAAGTTATGTATTTTGATTAAGTATTTAAGCATTATTTTCCTTTTCTATAGTGAGTTTATATTTAACATTAGTAGAAAGAGAAAGTGGTTTATTAAGTGACTTATATTTTTTCTTCATCTCATTGTAAGTATCCTCTATCATTTTACAATATTCAAACATTTCTTCATTAGTCATATTTTCAGAGTCAGGTTCACATTCATCTCTAGAATAATAAGAGTTCTATTCAAGAGATGTTAGGGTTTCCTTAGGTATATTTTTCATATAACATATGTTGGATTTGTCAGCCTTTTCATCATGTGATGATTTTGATTCACTGGAGCTATCCTTAGAAGCACCCTAGGTGGCCTTCATAGCCTTCTTATACTTCCTATGTTTATCCTCATATTTCTTCTTATACTTTAGTTTGGGACAGTCAGCTTTCACATTTCCTCTTCTTTTTCATTCATAGCAGATGATCTCATTGGTATTATCATTGTGAAAACTGGGTCCCAGTGATAGTACGGACACCCCACCTCAACATGGTCATATGGTCTTGGCCCTCTAGGTACCACAGGTTCCCCCGCAGACACGTGGTCCCCACCCTTGGGCCCACCCACATGCCCGAATGAGTCATATAACTAATGACAGTCCTCATAGGCCAACACATGTCCTTTCGAGTGTGTTTTTTACTCTCTCACACACATCCTAAGAAACTTCTCATATGGTCACTCATCCTTATCACTACTCCAGGACAAGCACACTTAACTGTGGATTTCTAATCAGGTAGGATCCCGAAAAGTAAGGTGAACCTTGTTGACATTAGTCATATTATTTAATCATTTAACCCTTTATCATTTTGTGGTGATACATTCATCCCCCCCCCCTTATAGCACAACGTCCTCGTTGTGAGCCCTACATATCAACCCAGGCAGTGCACCATACCTAAGGATAGGTACCACCTATGATACAAAATGTGACAACTGGGTCCTGGTGACAGCAAAGACACCCCCACCTTAACGTAGTCGTCGGGTCCTGGCCTGCTAGGTACCACCAGTTGCCCCGCAGACACATCTTCCCCACCCTTGGGCCCACCCACATGTCTGAATGAGTCATCTGACTGATGAAATTCCCCACAGGACAACACATTTCATTTCCAGTGTTCTTTGTCTTCTCTCACACACATCCTGAAAAACATCCCAGAAGGTCACTCATCATGATCACTACTCCAAGCCAAGAATGCTTAACTGTGGAGTTCTAATCAAGTAGGCTCCCAAAAAGTAAGTTGAAAAATATTTACATGAGTAATATCATTTAGTCATTTAACCCTTTATCATTATGGGGTGTTAAAATCATTCCTTTTAAAATCATTTTTCCAATTACCTTTTTTTTCATACTTCCCTGTTTAGCTAGTCTTTCTAAAGAATTTCTTATTTTTGTAAAACTTCTTAAATATCCTAGATATTTGATCCATTTCCTCATTAATGTCACTTGAAGTATCTTCACTACTGGAACTTTCATCAGGAACTTGAATTTTATCTTTTTGCTTGGATGTAGTGGTTTTGAAAGCCACTGACTTTCTTTTAGGTTCATCATCTTCTTCCTTGTTGACCTTCATTTCTTCCTCATATATCATCAGTTTTATAATCATCACCTTTACAGGTAGTGCATCTATGTCACAAGATTCTCTAATTAATACCAAGGACCCTCTCCATCTTTTTGAAAGATATCTCAAGATCCTAATGATCTATTCTTTTTTAGTGACTGTATTTCCCAGTGAGATCATTGTATTTACAATTTCATTAATCCTGAGATACATGTCAGAAATAGGATCATTAGGAATCATTTTAAAGATATAATATTTAATATTATGTGTGTTAAGTCTCATTTCCTCAACATTAGTGGTTCATTCATGTGAAATAGCTAGAGTATCCCAAATTTCAAAGGTCGTTTTACATGCAGAAATCCTATTGAATTATTCATCTCCCAAAGTACAATATAAGGCATTTATATCATTGTAATTATTATTATAGGCTCCCTTAGTGGAATCGACCCAAGTGTTTTCACCAGTAGCAGGAATCTTATATTCATCAACTATAGAAGACCAAATTTAAAAAACTATGCTTTCTAAATGAATTTTCATTTTTATTTTCCACTGAGCATAATTTTTTCAAATAAAATAGGGATTCATGTTGGTAGAAACACATTCCTTTATATTTTCCATTTAAAAAAAATTAAAGAGCTACAAATTTTGAACTAAAAGAAATTTATAGATCTTTAAAACACAACTAAAATCATAATTGAAAAGAGATTTGAAAAAACTTTTAAATATTAGATACCAAATGTTGGTCGAAGTAAGACACTAAAGATGGGGGTTAATTGAGTTCCTATAAAATTTTCTATCTAAAAAAATTATTTAAAATTTCCCAATTTGAAATAAAAAATGTCCCGATTAATCAAAGTAGCAGATTTATAAAATTTTCGATATTTTGAAAGACTTATAAAAGAGTTATTAGTTCTCAGTTAAAGTAATATGGATTATTATTTTAACTTTTTAAATCAATCTACCAAATCAAATTATAATATAAGCACTATCTAAGATTAAATATCAAAATGAAGTAAAGTTTTCTGATTTAAATAAAATAGAGAAAACAGAACTTTGAAAGGAACAATATATTTAAAATAAGAGGTTCGGTATCAAGCTTAGACTTATTCCTCTTCACTTGATAATAACCTAACACCAAGCAATTTATATAAATAAACAGTGATCCACCCCCTCGATTGGGGTACACAGCAACATACACAACTTTATAGGTCAACAAGACCTCTTCTGCAATTTTCATGGGAGTACTAACAACAAATAGGCCACACAGGGACCTCTTACACTATTATCTATGGGAGTGTAAGGTGTAAAAAGATTGTTTTGTGAATATATCAATGTATCTTATAGTTTGGAACAAAATTTAGTGTGTGTTCATAATACATACAGTCATACACTGCTTGAAATATAAAACAGTACACAATCAGAGCATAAATAATGAGATAAGAGTAAGAAGGCTCTGTATATTTTTTATGTAGCTCTCAACTCCTCAAAGTTGTGTTGAAATGAAGATTAAGTTGATTTCTAGAAATATCCAAAAAAACATATTATCGTGAGAGATTCTGTCTTCTACTTCCAGTGAGGTAATGATGTGTTTGATGAATATTATCCTATTTTCATTTGCATATGTTCTTTAATTTTGGTTCTCATCAATGTCTTTGTGTATTTATAGTAGTTAGTTCTTCTTATGTGTTTCTTTGATGAACAAAGTCTTATATTTTGTCATATCTCTTTGTCTTTTGGATCGGGTTATTACTTTATACACTACAGGGCTGACAAGAAGCATGATCTTGATTGTGTGTTGGTACCTCGTACCTCATACTCTGACATCGATATTAATGTTGTCTACAAAAGGTAGATAAATTCATTAAAATAAATAATTGTACTAAGTTTCATAAATATGACCGTTAGAAATAATTTTGAATTTAAATGACAAAGGAATGAATGAAAGTGTCTCAGGATCGGTAGCACAGGAACAGTGAGTTAGGATCAATAGGTCACTCTGTCGGTAAGTCGACTTGATGGTGACTTAGCTATCGATATGTAATTCTGATGGTAGGTCCACTTGACCATAGTTTTTCTATCAGTATCTCATACTTAGTGAAAATTATGAACATCAGTGAGTCATTTTGTCGGTATCTTGATATGACAGTGATTCATGTCATCGGTAACTCGGCTTGAACGGTGACTCATCCTTAGCAAAAATTCTAAAAATCTGTTGGTAGCTCAATGCGATGGTGACTTAGCTATCGATAGGCCAAGAATTTGTGACTCATATATGTGTCTTTTCTTTTACTATATTTTAGTATACATGCTGATAGTGGGACATTTGATAGTGAGACATATCATCAGTAGGTCCAACAGTGAGTCCACCCTGACGGTGACTCAGCCTCAATGGTGAATTATCCTCAATAGTGACTTATAATTAGCCGAATTTTTCTAACCTATATTATTTAGTAAAACACTAATAGAATAGATTAATCTTATATGTAAACATAATTAAACATAGATAAGTATAATTAAACTTGATCAAAATTAATAAAACATGATTTGTGAGCATTAAAACTAAAGGAGGCCAACAATTCACAAACTAGGAGAGAATTCTAGAAACCCATCAAGGCCCCTAAAGAGATAATTAAATTTTATAGTAATTATGACCTTTCCTACAAATACACATTATATAATATAGTCACTTTTTCTCATGATATCTCATAAAGTATGATGCACACCTTGTGTTATCATCCTTTTTTGTATCATTCATTAACCTAATGGGATGGACTTACCTTCTTCTACCATGGTCATGGACTTAGTGAAGGTACTTCCATCTTGATCAATTAGGTCCAAGATATAACTTCCTTTCAGAATTGAAAAATTATATCTTGATTATTCAATCAATTTCATACCACCAATGATGCACCCAATGCATTCTACCTCACTAAGAAATCAATGTCATTGTTTTCACCTGCCATCAAAGTACATAATCAAATAGTATACATTGATGGTAATCTCAATTCAGGAGACCATTATATGTGTTCACAAATGGGAAATACCAATGACACATGATACATGTGGTGTTCTTATTTTCAGGTCACTTCTCATGATCTCATCTACTTGAGATCACCAAGTGTAAACTTTATGAGAAGAAGTATCAATGCTTATGAGCCCCTATCACCAGATGGTCACACATCATCTATGTCATGCCGATAAGATTTATTTTGACCTTAGGAAATATATTTAATATTACTTTCATGGTATATTTAGGTTCTCATTATAGTATGGGAACTACTATAAACTTTTGATATGACATGTAATCTAAGAAAATTACCATAAATATAGTGGTCACAAAAGTATCAAAACTATTATGGTAAGGTAAAAACATGCATATATAAAACTATATACATGTAATAGTAATCAAATTACATACATTATTTGGGTCTAGGGAACCCACCCACAAAAAATCTTACCTCTCTGGAGACAACTATATTTACACTTTACCAAAATTTTTCTTAGGTTGATTTTTGTTTGTTGTGAGGCTCTTGATAGTTTCCATATAAATTTGGTGCTATTTTCAAGGAGGAAAGATAGATTTCATATTTTATTTTGTGTTTTACTTTTTTTTGAGATGATTTTATACATATCCATGTCTATTTCTGATCACTGCTTTGGCATTGATCTAGAGGTTGAGTGAACTTTTTGGCTAGATTCCAGAATCTTAAGATCACAAAACAGGTGGATAGGGAGTCTTTCATAATTATATTTAAATACTCTCCATCCTCCTCATCTAATACATCTATAATTTCATTAGTAAGTGAAATTATATAGGAGAATTTGACTCAATTGAATATAACCCTTAGACATACTTATGCACATGATTTAAATAATAATAATAATCAGTTGTTATAACCAAATAACTAAATATATTTCTAACATAAGAATAGACTAATCCAATAATTACCCAAGATTCATTTTTTATAAGTAGAGGACCAAAACAATCACCTAAAAGAGTTTGGTACTTTCTAAAATACCTCCAATAAAATAGGAGAATCAAAAGCTCAAATTTATTAGAAGGCCTTTCCATTTTCCTTAGAAGGATCAACCAAATAATTAATATATAATTTTTATCCTAGATAAGTTACTACTAAAAAGGATCTCTAGAGATCCTTTCATCAAAAAATTTTCCTTGATTCAATAATTAACTAACTAAGGAATAAGATATATGGGATTATAAAATCTAGTGGAGATATTTTAAAGAAGCTAACTACTTCCTCCCACATCACCCCATTGATGATCATCACCTCTTAGTTTTCTTCTACCAAGTACTTTTATAAAATAATTAGAATATATTGTATGCTTATTTTAAAGGATACTTGATAGAAAAAACTCTAGATAAATCTATATATTTGATAGAAATGACCTCAAAAAACTCTTAATAATTCAAAAAAAGGTCTGCTACTAGTTTTTTTCACGAGATAAAGAGTTCTAACTCTACTTGAAATTAAAATTGAATAGATAACTTCACATGTGATACAATTAGAACTAAAAAAGTGAATAAATCACTATCTATACCCCCCCCCCTAAAATCTACTTCCAACTATATCATTCCCTTATAGATCTTTATATTTTTTTATCATCAATTACAGGAGGCTGAGAATTATGAATCTATATACTAAAGGTAGTGCCAATAACTAGAAACTAAGCAATTATTTCAGTAATTTTCAATAGTTTGATATGGATCTGGAAGTCATCTGCCTCAAGGGTCACCATTCCAGTAGAAATTTCAGAAATCTTATCATTCTCCACCATTTCATAAGAATTTCTCTCAACCCTCCACAAGTTACTAAACCCAAGTACAAACCCAATATCCCTCTTTGGAGGATCTGATAAGAAATATAGTGGTGTATTAAGGGAATCAAAAATACACCTAGAAAAATAAAGTATTTGAATATAGAGAGCCAAAAAAGTCAATATGGATAGATTATATACACTTAAAAACGTTGGTAAGTCAAGGATCACATAAACTTCTTACCCAATCATTCTCTAACCTAAAAATTAATATGAGTTCTATTTATTTAAGTAGTGGCAGGAAAGTGAAAAGTGATAATTTCAAACAAAATAGAAGCATGCGGTAGTGGGTGATATATTAAAATTTATTTTAATAATAATTGATCAAAACCATGAGTGGTGATCTTTCACATCAAATTTATAATTAATTTATTTAATATCTAAATAAATAAATATCTGGGCTTGGGAACTTTATTCATTGATGATGGATGGTCATCTGAAAAATACCCTTTTGGGTTGCCTTTATTGTGATATAAGGATCCAAGGATAAAATCCCACTTGAAGTGATCCACACATACTCTAATGATATCCTAGAAACGCCACTTGATTACTGGGTGCTAGCACAATGAATTGAATGTCTTGTGTTTTTCGTTATTGATCACTCATTATTTGGTCTTGAAGAAATCTCTCTTGGGATTCTCATTCTTGAGAGGGAGAGAGAAAGAGGAGTCGATAGATAATTCATTGTGTGTAAAAATTCTATATTCTCAGTTTTTGGAAAATCTAAACAATAGACATAGCCATCTATTTATAGAGTTTAGATTTAAATTAAAATATTATTTAATTTCACACCATCTATTAAATAACATTTATTACATTTAATAAACCTCATACCACATGATAATAATTATATTATTATTATTTTGTGGTGCACTCTAACTTTTGTAATAAAAAATATTATGTAATGGTCTCGTTAATTAATATTTTTCACCAGACTTCACCTTAGTCTGTTCGAACTCCTCCATGAGAGGGAAAGTATCCAACGAGACGCATGTGGTCAATAACTTTTTGGGTAAGGATGATGTCCAAAATCTCTCTTATTCCTTGAAGTCTTAGATACTTATTGATTCTTATTCCAAATTTATACCCTCATGTAAAGGTATCCCTTAGATATGAATAGAAGGTTTTTCACTTCCCTTCATAATGAGGATTCAGGTTAGATTTTTAAAAAGGTGATACTGCTTGTGTTATCATGAGGCAAGATGCAGTTTTGGAAAGAATTTCTCTTTGTCATCACTCCATTATTGGATGTTTGGTGCTATACAAAGGGGAAAATAGTGGAAATCAGATGATCTGGTAATCATAATATCTTCTATTTGGGTATTTTCAAACTGGAAACATATTCCAATGGGGTTTGGATTCTTTCTATTTTTATTTACTAATTCAGATTCGATAAAGAAGGCATGGGTGTTTGGTCTGATTTATTTGAAACCGGGTGTTCTGAGGATTCATGAATGGAATTATAGCTTCAATCCCTTTGATTTTAGGAAATATGTTTCTCAAGTATGGGTTAGATTTTATGGTATTAACTGGATCTATTGGCACCCCAAAAATTTCTTTGATTTAGCTTCATCAATTGAAGTTCAAATTAAAATGGATGGAAATACAAAGCAAGATAGAGTCTAATATCTTTCAGGGGTCATATTGGAAGTTTATTGAGTAAAATTCTAACTAGGAAAGTAGTTTTATCCACAAAGAGTGGAGATTTTAACATTAGTGTTGTCTATGAAAATCTTCCTAATTTTTGTTTTTCTTTAAAGGAAATTGGCCATACTAGGAATTATTATAGGTAGCCCATAACCATCACAACTTTCCTTAACAGTGATCATGATTCTTATATGTGTAAGAGATCGCTTAATAATGATAAAAATAGTAACAATCCTTCTAAGTATCCCCCTATCAGTGATAAGAATGAGAAGACATCTGGGAATTTTTCTATTAATATCGACTCTTTGGATAGTATTTCTTTGAATCAGCATGGTTTTACTAGTTCTGAGGATGATCTTAAATGGTAGGTCTCTTCTTCAGGAATGATACTAAATTCATAGGAGTTTAAATCTATTCATGAATCAGAGTAATTGGAAGATCAGAGGATGTCTCTTAGTTCTCCTCTAATTGATAGTGAAGCTGGGCTTCAACATGGAGCTGTGTTGGTCGCAGATATGGAGGATGTCTTATCTATGGTCTTGTATTCTCATAACCAAAGTGAGGGTAATAAAATGGGGGTTTCAGGGAATCCATAGGATCTTGATCATAATCAATTTGATTCTCATTATTAGTAGGAGATCCAGAAAATTTCTTCAAAAATCTATGATAAGTGGGGGAATGTTTCTGATGATGAAAGGGCGAGTGACATCGCTCCCCTTAAGGCATTGGGTAGTATCAATACCTCATTTAAAGATGATATCATAAATGGAAAGAAAAATGTGATTTAAAGTGAGGGTCTCACTCATGTTCCTATGAAGAGAAGGCCATGGAAGGACTACTCTAACATTCAAAGGACCATGACTATCATATCTTCCTCTAAGGTTTCAAGGACCAATGCATAGATCCTTAAGATCTTAAATTGAATTAATTATCAATATGATTAGGAAACTACTGATGACTATGATTATGAGAATGATTTTTAATACTATCATATGTAATTATGTTGTTTTCTAAATTGAATCTCCCTTTGTTTGACCTCATTCATCTTATGTCTACTTTTTTTTTTTTTAACAAATTATCATAATAATTTCTTTTATCCAGGCTTGTTGGGTAGGCAGGCTTTCCTAAAGTCCAAGATCACTATCTAGAAACAAGTCAAAGCACCCAAGAGAAAGAACTTAATGTCTCAAAATATACAATCACGTGTGATATCTCACTATGTAATATAATTCCTTTATTATAATATCTCATCAAGCAGGTTTCACATCCATGTCACCAACCTATGTTCTCAATATGTCTTTCTTTGACTATCTGAAATAAACACGTTGTTACACCATGGACATGGAATTTAATGTGACACTTCTATTCTAATAAAATGTTTGAGATATTATCTTCCATAAATATGGAAGGAACAAATCCTTCCTCAACTTATTCATTAATGAAATGTCACTCACTATGCACCCAATGTATCCAACTTCACCATGAAATGTTATCATCATGGTTTATGAAATGCATCTAAGTACGAAAGTTGTAACATGCATCAATAATAATATTAAAGTCTAAGGACCATCACACATGCTCATATATAGGAATATCCAATTACACCAAAACATGAAAAATTCTTACTGTCAGGTTTGATCTCATAGTATCCCATCTTGAAGATTACCAAGTGCGAACTTCATGAGAAGAAGCCTCATCTACTTATGAGTACTCACACCCGGAAGTCTATGTACTATGTTTCTCATCATACTACATCATTCAAACATAGAACATTATTTAAAATATTATCATAGCACATAAAGGTTCTCATCATAGAGGGGAAATACTATGGCCATATCAATGTGACATATACTCTGGGAAATTATTACATTAGAGTCATAAAGAATAATGAACAATACATAATAAGTAGTTTAATTAATATTCAATAAATTGAATATACATGTAATCAAAGTAAAAATAGTTGGTCCTAGGACACCAATTCTAATAAACTTCCACTTGGAATAGATACAATTACCTATGACCTTTGGTCTTCTAGACCTCACATGATAGTCTTGTTTATGCTAAGTCAAAGATTTATTTAAGGGGTCTACCACATTATCTTCCATGGAAATACTACTTAGTGTAACTTCACCTCTAAGAGAAAAATCCCTCAAGAGATGATACTTCTTAATTATGCGCTTCATCCACTAATGTGACCTTGTTTCTTTTTCAAGAGACACCACTATAGTATTATAATAATTGATTGTTATAGGATATTTACTGCAAGGTACCACTTCATGATCTTAAAAGAAGTTATGCATCTATAATACTTCTTTGGATACCACAAAATCTATAATATACTTGGAATCTGCTTTAGAATCTATAACCATAGCCTGTTTTAAGATTTTCCATCACATAGTATCTCTATTCAAAGTGAAAATGTGTCTTGTTTGTGACTTCATGTCATCTTGATGAGTTTGGAAATTAGAATCTACACATCCTTTGATTACTAGTTCCTCATATCCTATATAATCCAGGAACATATCCTTAGTAAGACTTATATACTTAAGGATAGTCATGAATTTCATCCAATGGAGGTCACTGGGACTAGCTTGATATCTTTATACCGCACTTAATGCATAAGTGACATCTAGTATAGTAAATAGCATAGCATACATGGCTAACCCAATCACTTATGCATATGGAATCATTTTCATTTTTTTTTCTTTCCTCGTGTGTTTGAGGACGCATTTACCTAAAAATATGAATGCCATGTGAAGCTGGAAACAATCCACTCTTGGATTGTTGCATACTAAATCTCTTAAATATCTTGTCAGTGTAAGTACTTTGACTTTGGTTAAGAAACTTCTTGGATCTATCATGATGGATATTGATCCCAAGAACATATGTCACCTCTCTTAAGTCCTTCATATAGAATAATTTATTCTAACAAGACTTAAAAGTGTGTAAGACTAGTATTTCATTTCCAATCAGTAATATGTCATCAACATATACTATTAAGAGAATAAATACACTCTCAATAAACCATTTATATACACATGACTCACATTCATTATTTATGAAACTAAATTCTATTATGGACTCATCAAGACAAATGTTCCATGAGATAGATGATTTATTTAATCCAAAAATGGATCTTTTCAAATTTGATACCTTTTTGGAATCCTTTGGATTCACAAACCCTTTGGGTTGTGTCATATAGATATCTTCTTAAAGGTTCCTGTTAAGGAAGGTTGTTTTAACATCCATTTTCTAAATCTCATAATCATGGAAATAGATAATGGAAAGTAGAGTTGTGATGGATTTTATCATTACAAATATTGGAAAGGTTTCATCATAGTCAATTCCTTAATTTTCTTAACCCTTTTTCAATCAGTCATTCCTTATAATTATTGGATTATCCTTCTATGTCCAATTTATTCTTGAATACCCATTTGAAACTAATGGTATTTATATCTACTGGAGGGTTTAACAAAATCCATACTTGGTTTTGGTACAAGGAATCCATTTCAGAATTCATTTCATCTTTCCACTTGGAAACATATATCCCACTTACTACTTCCTTTTAGGTTAGAGGATAATTATTATCAACTAATAATGAGTCACAGCCTTGGTGACTATAAAATCATACCATTCTAGTTCTCTAAACCCTCTAGTACTCTGATGTAGTAATTATATCTCTAGAACAATTTCTTCTTACATGTGTCTTTGTGGAATTTTTTTTCTTGTGAAAACTCTTATATATATTGAGACTAGACTTTTTTGAAGTCTATCTTTATCCTACTATCACTTTTAGATATAAGATCCTCCTCAAGAAATGTGGGACGTCTGCCAACCACAAAAAAAAATTAAAGGATTTTAAAGGTAGTATCCCTTTATTTCTTTGGGATATCCTATAAGACAACATGGGTTTCTTTTCATTTCATAATTGATAGGTTATATAGTCTGTTTCTTTAGTTGGAACTTGGTTTAGTATGTATGTTGTTGTTTGTAATGTTTATCCCCAAAAGAATAATGGAATAATCTCATGAATTGTCATTGATCTCACTATGTCTAATAAGGTGTAGTTCCTATTTTTCTTATTCCATTCCACTAAGGTGTATAATGAGGAGTTAGTTGATATAATATCCCAAACTCCCATAAATTATCAATGAAGTCTTGATTAAGATATTCTCCACCATGTTCTGAGTATATTTTCTTAATATTCTTACCAATATGGTTCTAAAATTCATTCTTGTATTCTTTAATTTATCAAAATAATCTGAATTATGCCTCATTAAGTAGACATATTCATATCTACTAAAATAATCATTAAAAGTTATGAAGTATGAGTACACACCCCTTACTTCAATGGTAAATGGTCCACACACATCAGTATGAACTAATTCAAGAATCTATTTAGACCTTTCACCTTTCCCACTAAATGGGGATTTATTCATTTTCCCTTGTAAAAATGAATGATATACACCAAGTGGTTTTAGTTCAAAAGAATCTAAATATCCATCTTGATGTAATTTATTCAAGCACTTTTTGTTTACATAACCTATCTGGTGATTCCAAAGTTGTGTATGGTATGATACATGTGAAGTAACTTCATTATAAATTTCCATTGCTTGGTTTATGTAATCTAACATGTAAAGACCATTATTTAAATTTTACTTACCATAAAAATGTTATATTTATAAAAAAGCAACTTTTATTCCCAAATTTAAAAATAAATCCATATGTATCTAGTCTGGATATAGAAATAATTTTTTTGGTAACTAAAGGCACATAATAAAAACCCTTTAAAACCAAGATCATTCTAGTTGGAAATATGATTTGGTAGTCCCTAATAGCTAAAACTACAAGTTTAGATCTCTTGTCTACTCATAGATATACCTCCCCTCGGTTAATATTTCTAAATCTACTTGGTTCATATATTTGAATACATGTGTGAGAACTATAAGATGTATCTAATATCCAATTTGTAAAAACTTATAAATTACACTCGATAACAAACACACCTAAAGCTTCCCCTTTCTTCTTTGGCTGGGTGCAGTTTTTCTTCTAGTTTCCCTTATTTCCACATGAAAAACAAATATAATTATAATCCCTCACTTTCCCCTTAATCTTCCACTTCTTGTAAGGGTGTGTAGAATCTTTGGGTTTAAATATCATCACTTTCCCTTTTCACTTTTTCACCATAAGGATGGAAGGATTTTCATTCTTTGTACCCTTATCTACTTAGAGAAGAAGAGTAAGAATGTATAGAATAGACTTTTCAATGTTCACAATACAATTCCCAACAAAACTGAGAATCTTTTAGGGAGTGATTCCAGAATGATTTTGATGCTCAGTTCTTCAGGGAGTTTAAACCCTAAAACCTCTAAGATCTTGGTGTATCCAATGATCTTGACTATGTGAGGCCTAGCTAGGTTACCCTCTACAAAATTTCTTTGAAATAGTGCCTTGGAAATCTCAAATTGTTCCTTCCTATATCTCTCCTGGTAAATACTATAGAGGTGATCAATAATCCTATATCCATCCATGTTTTCATGAGAATTAATTAGTTTACTAGATATTTATGTAAGAATAAAACATTGAACATATAATGCATCACTCAAATGTTTTTAATAGACAAGGAACTCTTCATCACTCACCTCTTTAGCAGATGGATCAAGCATTGAGGATTTTGGAATGTAATATTTTTGTTCATGGCATAGCACAACCTGAAGGCATCTAAACCACTCTTGGAAGTTACTATCAGTTATGAGGTTGTCTTTATCCAATATTGATAATAGGGATAGTGTGGATGATGAACTTTTCATTTTATTATACAATTAAAATGAGTAGATTATTATTACTTTTCCTGATTACAAATTAAGTGAGATATAATAAATTAAATGTTTTAATTAAATCTCACAGTATTTTATCAAGTCCCAATAGCCATCATTATTAAACTCATAATGTCTAGTTTCTTTATCATTATAGTGGAAAATATCCCTATTACTTTTTTAATGATCCAGACTTTGGACATGAAAACCATAATAAAGTAATTAGGTAGGAGGTCTTTCCAACTGTGGACTTGCAGCTCCTTGATCCTTTGAGTGGATTCCCTAATCCTAAAATCCTGACTTTTATTTCCTCAACACTTTCCTCCAAATTTTTATTGAATATACTTTGGTCATTAAAATCAACATAAGTTTGGTTAAGTCAACCCAAAACTCTCATGAGAACTCCCTGATAAAATTCAGTGTCTAGACTTTGGTCATGTATTACACAAAGCTCTATTTTTTTAAGGTTGGGGTCAAAGCCTCATTTTTATTATTAAAGAAAATACCTATTTCTGACTAAGTAGAGAGAGGTCCATTATATAGCCTGAATTCCCAAGACCAAGTGGTCTGAATACAAGGCCTGAAAGCCCGTTTTTTGGCCCAAATGGCACTTCGGTGAATAGTACTACTATGGTACCCAAGCTGCTGCAGTCCCTGCTATAGTACCACTACTGTTATAGTCCCAGATACAGTACCCTCCACTTCTACAGTTCACCACTACTACAGTTCCGCCACTACTACAGTACTTGGGAATTCCTCCCCTATTCAGATTTGATCTTGGGTCATTTGGATGCCAATCAGGAGCCTCTACCACTTAGGTAAAGGCTCATTGGCACTTATCTCTATGGTTTCATTCATAATCAAGTAATGGAAGTATTAGTCTGAAATAATATTTAATTGATGGATTTTAATTAATTTATTCATAAATTTTATCTTGTTTTATCATTTACATGTCTTGTTAATATTAAGTGGATGTTACTTAATTAATTAACCATGTTAGATAAAACATTTATACAGAATTGATTTATTTAATTTGTATCTTTTAATATTAATTCATTTATTTATGTGATTTCGATATTGCATACATAAAATAAATAATGCATAAATAGAAATTAATAAATAAAGTAAATGAACCGATCATGATCTTATCTAACAGTTGGTTTAATGAGCGGACATTAAATCAACCTATAACCTATGGTAATAACTCCATTTATCGGTAATGGAATGAATTACAACATTATACTTTTATATTTATGTATCACCAAGTTGGAATCATCATGGTTTCATCTTGAACTACCTCCATGTGCCTCGAGATGCTCTATTAATTACAAGTATTTATTACTCACATGTAGGATAGGGGAACCAAAGTATTGGTTAAAGGGTATTACATAAATATCTTTCGACATGCAGATCATACATAATAATGGAGGGAGGAGTGACTCACAAGACATCATTTAATTTCATATTAAATAATTGAAAACGGTAAAATAAATTGAATTAAATAAATTTCAACACATACATAGGTCTTGGTCAAATTCATGATCAGACATAAATGTAACGAATACACAAAAGTAACTGGATAGAATTAATTTCTTTATTCGTTATTTTATTATTAAGATAAATGTACTTATATTTATTGATTAATTAATTAATTCCTTTTCATCTTAATGATCATCCGATCTCAATCGAAGATACCCATAATTTATGGAATTCATGGAAAATAAATGGAAGAACCAATAATGAAATATTAATTATGATAAATTAATTGAGCATTTAAAATTATTTAAAACCATTATTAAGTTTTCAAACACACAACAGTGTTCCAATCAATAAAATAAGGTTTTAATGCTGTATTTTTTCAAATTTAATGTAATTTTAATTTTTTCTATTAATGGGAGACTGCATAGAGTGTACATCCATCTACATTCCATGTACATCTGTTGTCGTTTATCCAAGTCACACACCTATGGCTTCAACATGTTAACTCAACCAGACTACACGATATGTACATTCCATCTACATGCCCTATATTCAATTTTCATATATCATGTTGTCCTGGTAAAAATGTGGTGTGAAATAAAATCACCGCATTAATTAATTGCTCGGTGCATCTATATTCAACATGCATTGGTATATGGTGTGTAATCTAGCTACACATCGTGCTACCCAATTTTACCAGCCAAAGATTTGGCACTTCTCAATAGCATCTCCAATCCTTCATCATTTTTTCTTGAACATTTATGAAAATGAAACATTGAATAAATGTGATTAATTTGTTGATAACATCTTAATTCAAATAGAATTAAAGAATAAATAACATGAAATGAAAAATATAACCACAATTTCACATAGGTCAATTATCAAATAAATAATTATCAATTTAAATGTAACTAATCTGATACCACTTGATGGTTCTAGGAATAGTGGAAGCATGCGGCCATGGGTGATATATTAAAATTTATTTTAATAATCATTTCCCAAAACTATGAGTAGGGATCTTACACGTAAAAATTATAATTAATTTATTTAATGTCTTAAGAAATAAATACCTGGGATTTGGAACATTCTTCGTTAATGATTTTTGATCATTTAGAAAAGACCCTTTTTGTAACGAACTGACTCGGGTTTCCCTAAAACCCGGCACCTGACTCGATCTGTCACATACCTAAAGGGCGTTCCCAATCCCCATGAGCAGGCGACAAGCACTCGGGTATCGAACGACAAAACTGAGGGAACAATTTCTCCCAACCTGAATGACCACACATCATATATATAGAGAAAAGAATAAACAGAAGAAGACTAAAAAATATATATGTGTTATAACTGTAAGGAAAATACCAGAAACAGAACAACTAGAAGAGTAGCTAAAAAGTCCAAACGACAAATATGGCTACAAGGGATGTGAAACCAAACAGCTACTCCAACGATGGCATGGATGAACTCCAACCATCTCACCACCAGCTACCCATCACAGATGACATGAACCTCACCACCTCATTGTGGCACATTGCCTTTCCCTGCACTGGAAGACAAAAAAAGGTCTATGAACCACTGAAGCAGTGCACAGGGTGTGATCTAACATGATCATTAGGATCCCACCCAGGTGTTCCATAGAAAGTCTTTATATAAAAATTCATGTATATTTATTTAAAATTTAAAACATGGAATGATAAGAAATAAAGAATTTTTATATAAGAAATGGTAAACATTCCCTTTTTTCATAGTTCTAAACAAAAGTAGTTATATCAATTTCAAAGAACATTTTCCATATCATTTTTCACAAGCATAAACATGCATATCAAGGCTAGCTCAGAAATGAAAGAAATACAAAACAGAAGCACATGTATCACAACACCAAGGAATACTAAAATTCTAGATAGTAGACTACTCATACCATAGGAATAAAGTTCATAAAACTAATCCTAGAATAGTAGGCCTAGGAATCAGAGAAAAACCCCAAGAGTAGTCCCCCCAAAATTTCAATATCGGTCTCCTAGAACAATGGGCCTAGGGAACAGAGGAAATCCAAAAGAAAAACCTCCTTAATAATAACAAAAATGGATGATGTCCTCAAGATAAACCTTTCACCTAAGTACCCAAGATAACCCATGTGATCAATTTCACAATTCAATTTTAATGCTTTGAAAACAATTCAAACCCATTTCACAATCAATTTATCAAAATCCGGGGGAAACCATTTTTCTTCAAAACCCTTTTTCAACACTCACAAACAATCATAACAATTTTATAAATCACTTTATAAAGCAATAGTAATCAGGATCATTATCAAAAGCTAGATACAGAACCACCTACCTCAAAGTTTGGGTCGTACACACCCACAATGGAATCCAAATGCAATGAAACCAAAAAAACGTCATCAATGAAGGCCCTAGAATCAAACTCACACCTCAAAAGATTAATTCAAAATAGGAGACAAGGGGTTGGAGGATAGAAGAAATCCCATATACCTCAAGAACGAACATCTTTTTCACCACAACTAGTTAAGGAATGTCCTTTGAGATAAGATCTCACAACAGATCTAGATGAGGACAATAAGAAACATCCAACTTGGATCAGCAGATCTGATAACACAAGGCTAAGGCGCTATCAATTAATCTAAAGGAAGAATCAGAGAGAAAACTTACCTAGAGAGATGCATCGTAGAAAAAACGATGAACAAGAGCTGATCATATTGATCCAGAAGGTGAGACACCTTTGAAAAATTCCTAGGAGCAGTTTAGGGTTGATATCCAATAGGTTCGGAAGGAAAAAAGATGAGCGAAACAGAAAAATGCATGAATTAAACCTGGGTGCGGTCTGGTTCATGAAGTTTACCCCTTGGTCACAGTTTGTAGTCCACACAGGATAAGTTACGCTAAAAAACCAATTTCCTCAGGTTAAAAATTTGTTATTTAACCCCTACACAACGTGTACCTCAGGTACATGACATGTACCTGCTCAGTATCTGCTCATAGAATGATTCCCCATTCACGACATGAATCCATAAACCATTACATGATGTGTACCTATTCTAAAACCTATAGTAAACCCAAAAAACACATTTGAGGATTTTAAAAGCCAAAAGAGAACTTAGAAAAAGGGAAAACTTACCCGATCAAGGTAACGGGATGTTACAATATCCCCACTATAAGGACTTTCTGTCCCTATGAAATCATGTGGAAGATGTACTCCCTAGAAAAAGATGATCTCACTGCTCCCTCATCAATGAATTGCACTCACAAGTCTCATGAGAATCCGATCTTTGTTTCCATATAACTTTGACCAATGAAATCGAATTCCCACACAAGACTTTCTTCTGAGAGTCAATGATCTCAACTGGTTTCTCTACAATAGATGTGTATGGATATAACTCAATTTCTTCCCAACTCAAAGCATGAGTGGGATCAGGGTTATACTTCCTGAGCTGTGATATGTGGAAAACATCATGAATTCCTGTCAACTAAGCTAACAATTCTAATCGATAAGCAACCTCCCCAAGCCATTCATTGATCTCAAATGGTCCAACATATCTTGAAGCCAACTTCATTTTTTTTCAAGACGAAGGTGACCCAAACAAGGAGAAACATTCAAGAAAACCCAGTAACCAATGGAAAACTCTGAAGAATGACACCACTTATTTGAATATGATTTTTTTTACTTTCAGCTATAACCATACGCCGTATCACTTCCTAAATCTTTGTCAACATCTCCCAAACTAGCCAAGGTCCAACCAAAGATACTTCACCCACCTCTTCCCAACAAAGATTTGATCTGCATGGGTGACCATACAATGCTTAGAAGGGGGCCATTATGATTGAAGACTAATAATTGTTGTTGTAAACAAACTCAACCAGTCCCAGATTGCTATCCCAAGATCCACTGAAATCCAAGATGCAGGTACAAAGCATATCCTCTAGGATCTGAATTACATGCTCCACCTGGCCATCTTTCTGGGGATGGTAAGTTGTTCTCAACTTGAACTGAGTCCCCATTTCCTCTTGAAGACTCCTCCAGAACCTTGTGGTAAACCTAGGATCACAATCTGAAACAATGGAATAAAGACTCAAATGTAACCTCACAATCTCTTTCACATACATCTTACCCAGATCTTCAACTTTAGTGGTGTCTATGATCGAAATGAAATGAGAATACTTATTCAACCGATCAACAACCACCCAGATAGAATTTTTCCCTTAGGGAGTCTGTGGAAACCCATTAAAAAAATCCATGGACACCTCATCCCACTTCCAAACCAGCACAAATAGAGGCTAAAGCAAACCAAAGGGCTTTAAGTGCTCTTATTTTATTTGTTGGTAGGTGTAACAGTAGGACACATAATATGCAATGTCATTCTTCATACCCAGCCATCATAACCGTCTTCTCATGTCATAATACATTTTGTAGCAACTAGATGAATGGCCTAATAAAAGATATAAAAGTTAAAAAAAACTAAACTTCTCACGGATGTGGGGACGAAAACTCGCTTTCTGAAGTGAAGTATTCCATATGAGACCAACCGAAAACAGTCTCCCCACCATAAAGGTTTTCCCAAATCTTTTGAAACTCATTATCTTGTTGTGGAATTTTCAATATCTACTCCAAGAGAGATGATGACAATTTAACACTAGTCATAACCATACCTGGGACATCCTCCTAAGCATCCAAGTGAAACTGAGTGAAAATCCCCATAATATTCCACTCCTAATTCGATTCCATAACAGCTTGTGATGGTACCTTCCTACTTAAAGTGTTTATAACTACATTCTATTTCCCCAGAATGTAGGCGATGTCAAATTCAAACATCTAAAGTTATTCTAACCATAGTCTCTATTTGAGATTCAAGTCATTTTGGGAAAATATATAGCTCAGACTCTTATGATAAGAGAAAACCATGAACTTCTCCCCAAAGAGATAATGTCGCCAGTACTTAAGTGCATGCATCACCGCCGCAAGCTCTAAATCATGAGTGGGGTAGTTCTTATCATGTGTTCATATTTGATGAGAGTCATAAGCTACCACATAATCATCATGTATTAGCACGCATCCCAAACTAGTACCATATGCATCACAAAACACCACGTATCCCTTACGAGGCTCAGGTAATATTAGAACATGTGTCGATGTTAGAATTAATTTCAGTTCATCAAAATAAGATTAAAAATTTTCATCCCATGATAATTTCACCTCTTTCTTGGTAAGAGAATTCAATGGTGATTCCATCTTAGAGAAATCTTTGACGAACCATCAGTAGTATCCAACAAGACTGAGGAAGCTTTATATCTCAAAGAAATTTTGTGATTCCTTCCACGAAAAAATAGCTTTTACCTTCTCTATATCAACTAATATTATATACTTAGAAATTATATACCCCAGGAACTTGAATTCTTGAATCCATAAACTGCATTTTGAAATCTTTCCATACAGATGGTGATTTCTTAGAATCTCCCGAACCAAACTCAGATGGTTCTCGTCCTCATGCTCAGACTTTGAATAAACCATAATATCATCCATGAACACTACCAAAAAAGTGTCAAGATATTGGTGGAATATATGATTCATCAAGGACCTAAAAACTAAAAGAGAATTAGTTAGACCAAAAGTCATCACAAGATATTCATAATGGCCATACTTGCTCCTAAATTCCATCCTTGGTATATCAGACTCCCGGACTCTGAGCCGATGATAACCCAACTGAAGATCGATCTTTAAAAACCACTTTGATCTATTAAATTGATCAAAAAAATCATCCACATGAGGAAAATGATATTTATTATTAATTGTTACCTGGTTTAACTTCCAATAGTCCACACATAACCTAAGTGAACCATCCGATTTCTTTGAAAAGAGCACAGGGGATGACCAAGGTGAAACACTAGGGCGGACAAAATATTTCTATAATAGGTCGTCCAACTGAATATTGAGTTCTTTCAACTCTACTGGTTCCATATGGTAAGAAGGCATCGATATTAGTTGTGTTCCCAGCACTAGGTCAATTATAAACTCTACCTCCTTCCTTGGAGGAAGACTATATAAGTCATCTAGTAAAATGTTAGGAAAGTATCATACCACAATAGGAATATCATCAATAGAAGAAACACCATCGGGCTCAAACACAACAACAGACAAAAAAACTCCTGAGCTCCGTGTGGGAATGCCCTACACGACCTGATCTCGAATCCCACTCCCCATGAAACACACAAGATCTCTCATCGACAACAATAAATGAAACATGCCAATGATAACAATCAACCTCATCTAGATGAATGATAATACAATCCATACTGATGATGACGTCAAAGATATTCAGATCAAGAATGAGTAAATCCCAGACCAACTTTGTATCAGCTATCATCAACGAACAAGAAGGACACCAAAACCCCTACTCTTTCCTCTTGCCAAGAGGTGTAGCTAACTCCATTGTAAAGGGAATAATCTCTATTAGAATTTTAATCATATAAAAAAATGTGCAGATATAAATGAGTGGGAGGCACTGGTATCAAACAAAGCAGTAGCTACTGAAGCTACAATAAGGAGCGTACCTCTCACTATTTCCATATCTGCATCAACTTCAATTGGAAACTCATCTACTACATGTAAATGCTTTACTCCTGAGGCATGTGGTTGGAGCCCTATAGTCTTTGAAGCTTCTGACTGTACTGCATTAGCCTTTTGAGTTGACGAACCCTGACCATAACAGGGCGTATTCATATCCTGACAGAAACATTGCAGATGGCCAACATATCCACAGCTATTGCATGTATTCATGGGCATAGGACAAGAACGTCTAGTGTAAACTCCCTTGACACACTAGTAGCAAGTAAGAGGCACACTGCCAGCTACAACGAATGGTACAGAGGAGTATCACTATTGAGACTCACCTCCACCATTCCTACGACGGTCCTGCCACTTCCTCTTCTTTCCATGCACGCCATTGAATCTATCACTAGTTGGAAGAGAAGAGATGATAAAGCTGACCTTGCCTTCCATGTACATATCTACCATTGTTTCTCTATATATTGTCTCCACATAGATAGAAATCTTAAACATGAACACCTACGATCTAATGTCCAGTCACAAACCCTGTAAGTACTTCTACACCTTAAGATGGTCATTCCTTACCATGTTTGGAGCAAAACGGACAATCTCAGCAAAATGGTTGTTGTAGGTTGACACTGAATTCTCTCCCTACTACGATAATAGAAACTCTAGAGATTTTTCCAACATCAGAGACTCTAGACAAAACTGCTGAAAGAATAGGGTTTTGAAACCCTTACAATCTAAGCCAGCATGTTTGTCTGCCTGGACCATAGAGTCCTACCAATTCTTGTCGGAACCCTCGAGTATGAACGCTACACACTTCACCCTGATATTCTCATGTCTCTAGAAAGTTGAAGATTTAATCAATCCTATCCAGCAAATCCTCCACCTCTTGAGGTCCAGTCATCCCTTTAAAGGATGGTGGCTTCTCATGGAAGAACTCTTGTGATCAATCTCTTCCTCCTCCAGCTTCAGGTGGTACTTCAACCACTACGCTTTTAACTCATGGTGCATCCTAATCAATATCACGGACTTTCCATACAATAGTCTAGATGATATTTTGATCCATAGATATATTTCCTTAAGGATCATCTTCTGCACCTTTTTGAGGAACATGTGGAAGATGTCTCGGAGGCATACTGCTACATACCGAAGCATAAGAATGATCAAACATAGAATAAATATCAGTTCAAACTAGAAAACCCATAAGCAAAAACTTATATTTTTAAAAGCAAAAACCAACACTAGATACACATATCCTGACATCCCATGGAAACTTGAGTCTCATTACTATAAGAGATGGTCAGGCACTCATCACAACATACCACTCAAGTCCCAAAAATCTTATCATCAGTCTAACATACATCCTAAGAAAATATTCTTGAGGACAGACCTCCTTTGATACCAAACTGTAACGAAACAACTTTGGTTGCCCTAAAACCCAGCACCTGGCCCGATCTGTCACATACCTGAAGGGCGTTCCTGATCCCCATGGGCTCGCAACAAGCACCCAGGCATCGAATAACAAAACTGAGGGAATGATTTCACCCAACCTGAATGACCACATACCATGTATATAGAGAAAATAAGAAATAATAAAATACTAAAAACTATATGTACTCTATAACTATAAGGAAAATAGAGAAAATAGAATAACTTAAATAGTAGATAAAAACTCCAAATGATAAGTACGACTACAAGGGACTCAAAACCAAACAGTTACTCCAACGATGTCATGGATGAACTCCAAACATCTCACCACCAGTTACCCATCCTAGCTGACATGAACCTTGCCACCTCACTATGATGCCTTGCCTTTCCCTGCACTGGAAGATAAATAGGGGTTTACACACCATCAAAGAAGTGTGCAGGGTGTGAGCTAACAGACTCAGTAGGATCCCACCCAGGTGCTCCATAGAAAGTCTTTGTATAAAAATTCTTGTATGCTTATTTAAAATTTAAAACATGGAATGATAATCAGTAAATCATTTTTATAGAAAAAATGGTAAACCTTCCCTTTTTCCATGGTTCTAAACAAAAGAAAGTATATCAGTTTCAAATCACATTTTCCATATCATTTTCCATAAGCATAAACATGCATATCAAGGCTAACTCAGAAATAAAAGCAATACAAATTAGAAGAACAAGTATAAAAGTACCAATTAATACTATAGTTCTAGGCAACAGACTACTCAGACTATAGGAATCAAGTTCACAAAAGTGATCCTAGATCAACGAACCTAGGAAGAAGAAGCAAACCCCAAGAGTATTCCCCCCAAAATGTCAATACCAATCTCCTAGAACAATGGGCCTAGGTAATAGAGGAAATCCACAATAAAAACCTCCTTTATAATAACAATAATGGATAATGGAATCAAGATAAACCTTTTACCTAAGTACCAAAGGTAAGACATGTGCTCAATTTCAAAATTCAATTTTAATACCTTGAAAACCATTCAAAACCATTTCATAATCAATTTATCAAAAGCCATGGAAAACCCTTTTTTCTTTCAAAACCATTTTCAACACACATAAACAATCATGCCAATTTCAAAAATCAAGTTATAAAGAAATAGAAATCATACTCATTATTATAGGCTAGAGACGGAACCACCTACCTCAAAGTTTGGGTCGCACACACCCACAACAGAAACCAAAAGCAAGAAAACCCAACAACGCCATCAATGAAGGCCCAAGAATCAAACCCACACCATAAAGGATTGACTAAAAATAGGAGAAAAGGGGTTGGCGGATAGAATAAAGCCCACATACCTCAAGAATGAATGTCCGCTACACCACAACTAGCCAAGGAATGGCCTTTGATATAAGATCACACAATGGATCTAGATGAGGAAAAAAATAAACATCCAACTTGGATCAGTGGATCAGATAATGCAAGGCTAGGGTGTTATCGGTCAATCATAAGAATGAATCGGAGAGAAAACTTACCTGAAGAGATGCACCATAGAAGAAACGATGAACTAGAGCCGATCATATTGATCCTGAAGGTAAGACACCTCTGAGAAATGCATAGGAGAAATTTAGGGTTGAGAGCTAAGAGGTTTGGGAGGAAAAGGACTAGAAAAATAGAAAAATGTGTGACTTAAACCTGGGCATGGGTTGGATCATGACTGTACCCCTTGGTCACGGTGTGTAGTCCACACTGGATAAGTTACACTGAAAAACCCATCGCCTTGGGTTAAAAATCTTCTATTTAACTCCTAAACAATGCGCACCTCAGGTACATGATGTGTACCTCAGGTACACGATGTGTACCTACTTTGTACTTGCTCACAGCATGATCCCCGATTCATGACGTGAATCCAGAAACCAGTACATAACTTGTACCTCAAGTAAACAATGTGTACCTATTCTAAAACTAGCAGTAAACCCAGAAAAACACATCTAAAAATTTTAAAAACCATAAGGGAACTTAGAAAAAGGGAAAACATACCCAATCAAGGTAACAGAATGTTACACTTTTGGATTTACTTAATTGCGTTGTAAGGATCCAAGGATAGAATCCTTATAACAGTGATCCACACATAATCTAATGATCTTCTAGTAGCACCACTAAATCATCGGGTGTTATCGTGATAAATCAAATATCTTGTGTTGTTCATTCTTGATCGCTCACTCTTTGTTCTTGAAGAAAACTCCCTTGTTCTTTTCATTCTTGAGAGGGAGATAGAAGTCGAGAGAGAATTCATCGTGTGAAACAATTATCTATTCTCAATTTTTGTACACTCTACAAAATAGGTATAGTCATCTATTTATAGAGTTTGGATTTAAGTTAAAATATTATTTAATTTCATATCATCCATTAAAAAACATTTATTACCTTTAATAAACCCCAATTCACATATTAATAATTATATTATTATTATTTTTTGGTGCATTCCAACTTATGCAATAACAAATATTATGTAACAATATTGTTAATTAATATTTTTTAATAGACTTAGTCTTGGTCTGTTTGAACTCCTCTATAATTTTTTGAACAACTGAATAAATATTTTATTTATAAATAAATATTTTATTCACAATATAGTGAATAAATATTTATTAAAATATTCAATAAATAAATTAAATATTTTATTCACAATCCAGCAAATAAATATTTATTTAATTTATGAAATCAATATAACTTGAATAAAGTTATTCCTTAAACTTGATAAAAATATTTATTCCATTAATTAAACTCAAGTAGAATTTAATTGAGATCAACAAAAACACTTAGTGCATGGCCCTCTAGGATTCTTTCTCATTAGCATTAGCCAAGCTTGCCTAAAGTCCAAGATTATTATCTAGTAATAGGCCAAGGCAGCTAATTGAAAGAACTTAATGTCACAATTTCAAAAACTACATATGAACACTTGTTGTGTAATATAATTAATTTATCACAATATCTCATCAAGAAGGTTGTACATCCGTGTCATCAACCTATATGAACGATATGTATTTATTTTTCTATATGAAATAAACACATCATTGCAACATGGAAATGTAATTTAATGTGATGATTTTATTCTAATAATAGGGATAAGATATCAGCTTCCATAAATATAGAAGGGATAAATACTTCCTCAACTTATTTATTAATGACATGTCACTTGCGATGCACCCAACATATCCAACTTCATCATGAATTGTTATCATCATGTTTTACAAAATAAATCTAAGTACGTGAGTTATAACATGAATTAATAATAATATCAAAGTCCAAGGACCATCACACATGCTTGTAGATTAAAATATCTGATGATACCAAAAACATATTGAACTCCTACTGGTGGGTATGTTCTCATAATACATCTTCTTAGAGATTACCAAGTGCGAACTTCATGAGAAGAAGTCTCATCTGATTATGAGTACTCACACCTGAAAATCTTCATAATATGTATCCCATCATAGTATGTTATCCAACTATAGAACATTATTTAAGAATATCATCATAGCACATCAAGAAACATCAGCATATTCCACACTTGGCATGAGGGGAATAAGGTCGTGGACCACCTTGCTTCCCTTGATATCCCCATTCCAGCCCATTTTTTTTCATACTACTATCACCATGAAGCCATAGGGGGTCAATTTGGTTCAAGGGGATTCCCTTAGCCTCCACTATTTTCAGCCTCCCTAGGCTTATCGCTTTGGGCGCTTTGGGCCTGCTTTCTTTTGTTTTACATTCTTTATTGGAATAAATTTACATGATGATGATGATCATAACACATCAAGGTTCTTATCATAGTAGGTAACTGCTATGACTTTGTCAATGCGACATATACTCTAGGACATTATTACATTAGAGTCATGCATAATAATGAACAATATGAAATAAGTAGTTTTATTAATATTCAATAGATTGAATATACATGTAATAAAAGTAAAAATACTTGGTCCTAGTACACCAACTCCAACACAAAGTAGTGATGGGACACTATTGGTGGAAGAATGTAGAAATTAATAGTTAAGAGAAAAATAATAAGAAGATGTGAAGGAATAAAAAAGTATATGTAAATTTAGAGACACAGCCTATGAAGAAGGATAATGGAAAATAAAAAATGGAGGATCTACCTCCTGTGATAGATAATGCTTCACAAACCTTGAATATATCTTAGATTAATTATACAACAATTGAGAATAAGTTTTTGTCTATAGTTGTTGTACTGCAAAAAAATTGTATTTGTTTGGGAGTAAATTTATAATTTATTTTGATCATAAAACTCTCAGATAATTGATAAATAAATTTGATTTGAACCTAAGGTTAATAAGTTGGATGCTTCTCCCACAAGAATTTAATTTTGAGAATAAGAAAAAAATAGTTATGAGAGCCTAGTTGTAGAACCTATGAACATATTTTCCCACACATATAAAGTTGAAATACCTATAGAAACAACCCTAAATGATACTCTTCCTGGTGATAAGTTATATAAAATCATTTATAAGGTTTCATGGTATGCATACAGGGTAAACTATTTAGTCACCTTAAAAATACATTCCTTCTTTTTTAAGCATAAATTCCATAAGATAAAATTTTAACAAAATTATTATGTTTGGGAGGATCCATAAATGGGGAAAATATGCAATGATCATGTAATTAATAGATATAAACCTGATTAAGAGATAACTTTTTTGCTTAAATTTTATCATATACTTGTATGTGGAGGCCACTTTGGACCTCAAAGAATAGATAGAAAAGTTTTAGAAGCTGGATTATTTTGACTAATAGTTTTTAAGGATTCACATAATTTTTTTAAATCATGTAAAAACTACCAAATCACTATTGTAATTTCAAAAATACAAGAAATATCCCCAAAAACCTTAGATTTTTATGAACTATTTGATTTATGGGGTATGGACTTCATGGAAGTTTAAAATGGTGTAGTTTGATCCAAGATGGAGAGTATAAGAAATTTAAAATGGTGGGGTTTGAGGAGTTAAGGAGGGAACTATATGAAAATTACTTATTATACAAGGAAAGTTCCAAATCTATCCATAATATACTTATTTAGATGAAGTTATTTTGAGTTAGCGATAAAGTAATGTTGTTCTCCAACCAGATGAAACTCATGTATGGTAATCTATGTTCTAAATGGACTGGAACATTTAAATTGACTAACACATTTTTATTTTTTGCAGTTGATATCGGAGGAGAAGAGTAACAAAAACCATTCAAATTGGATGGAAATTAGTTGAATAAATTTCATGAATAATTTTGGAAGGAATCCTAATAGGAGTATACTCTCATCCTTACTGCATATAAATGGTTTGCACTGTGTTTTATTTTTACTCTACACTACTCTAGACACTCATAATTAGTTTTCTATTATTCATTTATAATTGAATATTTAAATTCATTGAAAGTAGTGTATAATATAATTTTTGGGGAGATGAAAAAGTAACTTAGGATGTAAATAGTATTCTCTAATTCATGTAGTTTTTCTATGTTTTTTGCATGGAAAATAGAATAAAAATGGAAACACAATTTTAAAATTTAATTCACCCACTAAAACAAATAACCAAGTTAGAGTGGAAACCATTGATACTTTGGTTTTATAACTGGGGAAAGGAGTGTAATAGGAAATAATTAAGTGGAATCAAAATTATAACATGAGGAAACAATAATCTTGAACTTAACCTTAAGTAACCTATCTATTGTAAATTATTAACACCTTAAGAAGCCTCCCAAAATGACATTTTGATAACTCATATAAACCATACTAATAAAAGAAGATGGGAACTAATATATAAGTCCTTATAAGATAATAAATCACATGTTTCTGTCATTTAACCATTAAATAAGAGTTAAAGAGACCAAATATCTGTCTTTTCAAACATTTCTTTTATTCCCTAGCTATTAAAATTAGTCTTGGGGGATACCTACTATATTGGGATGGTTTGGTTTTGGGTTCACCTTCACTCTTCTAATAAGTGATTTGTAAAAACATGGATAATAAAAATACAACAAGTTCTAATTGAAAAAGGGTATGGAAAAGTTTTAGGAATTATAAACATGAATGAATAAGGGGTAGATGATATATCTTAATGTTATATAGGAAGTATCAAGGAAGTGTGAAAAAGATATTTAGAATATAGATATTATAGAGGAGGTGTTTTTGAAATTGCTACTAGTTAAAATCTTAATTTCACTAAATTAAATTCTATTTACAATCTTATAACTATGAATTTTTCTTGAAAGGAATTGGTAAACTTTAAACTTGAGGAAAAGTTCTTATTTAAATGTGTGGGGTGATCAAGCCACAATTTTCAAAAAAAAATTGAGATTTTATGGAATTTTTACCTTTATTTCATTTTAAATCTAAATAAATAGATTGAACTAGAAATTATATTGATATTTTTATTTTACTTAAAATAATATTTATTCATGTTTTTTTATTGATTTAATCATTTTTGAATTAGTTTGAATATATCCTACATTGATTTTGTAATTTCTATGTTTTTAGTTAATTTTCAGAAGTTTCAGGCTGAGTAAAAATAGAAAAGTACCCTTTAAGAGATTCATATGTAATATATTTGGAGGAATAAAGGTTGATACATAACATGTTAGCCTTTACCAAATCATATAGGGATGACACATAAGATGATTTTACAGAGTAATTTAATACATAATATGTTTATAGATAAATCTTAGTGAATCATAACATTCTTCCCTTTGTTAAATTTGAAGATGCAGTTGATACATGAGAAGTTGAAGATTTCAAAATCTAGAAAAGTTGATACGTAAGATGCTTCTCCTAGTGAATATAATATGAAAGATGTTGGAGTTTCCAAAATCTTAAAAAATTTATATATAAGATGTTTCTATCAATGAAGTGGGTACATAATATGTTATAGTTTTCTAAATATATACAATTCAATGCGTAAGATGTTTCTCCTTGTGAAGAGTATATGTAATATATTCCCCATTTTGGGGAAATTTTGCAATTTGATATGTAAGATGTTACTAGGGGAGAATTAATATACAATATCCTATACTTTTACACTTCCATACCCATGTGGAGATTATCCAAAACTCTCCAAATTAATTAGGGCTCCACAAAAAAACACATTTTATTACTCTAGTCTACCCAAATCAAGAAGTACCTCTCTATCTAATCCATGTGGAAATCATCCAATGAGATGAAAAAGATTATTTTCATGGGAAGGCATTTAAAAGTTTAGAGTCTTTGATAATGATCTTTCTTGTGGAATATTTACCCTTCAAGTAGTACACATATAAGCAATATGAGTAGATGGGGAGCTCAGCACTGAGTCACAAGAGGATTTTGATGGCAGTAAGGGAACTCTATATTCGATCAAAGATGAGGAGAAATTTTTTTCCATTAATATGAGGAGATAAATCCTAAGGTTTAAATAGAGGTAGATGAAAATTTTGAAAGTTATTATTGAACATTAATATTACCCTTATAAAAGTTAATGATACTCACTAAAATCAAGAATATTTTATTAGATAAATATTCATTTTTCTAACATTTTTTTTGTTTTCAAGATCTCCAGTGATAGCACACTGAACCCATATTAATAAAGACAGGAAGATTTACCCCACCCCTTATTAATGAATTCCTATACTTAATTATTTAATTATATATTGTTTGGTATTACTATGAATTTTGGGTTATTACAGATAGTAGAAGATTCCATTCATTTATTTCATTTTAATTCATCTTTATTTTCTTGACCTCAGTTTTCACACAGAGGACCCCATAGATCTTCTTCACTATCTATGTGATGAAGGGAAGAGAATATTGAATTAATAGTGATCAAATATCTCTAATTTATTGTATAGGAAAAATAAAGGAGTTTGGTGGTCATTGAACTCCTTTTTTTAAACCAAAATCATTGAGTAATGGAAATTGGTTGAGGTTTCATCCAATTGGTGAGAAAGAAAGAGAGTTTCATCTTAGGTAATTGTGGTTTAGAATGGTAGGCATGGGAATATCTAAGTTTAGAATACTATTTAAAAAAATTTATTCCAAAAAACCTTTTAATTGAATTCAAAAACACACTCCATTGTTCACTATTTTCATTTACTAAACTTAACTCACACACAACACAAAAAACAAACTCAAAATGTTACCTTTCTAGAGACAACCTGAGTCACACTTTACTAAAATTTATATTGGGTTCATTTTTTATTGTGTGTCCCATGAAACCCATCACATCCCTAAGTAAAATCAAAATCAAACCGAATTCCTTGTCAATTTGAATGAAACCACAACCTATTTTAACTATTCCTTAACCTTGGGGACCAACACTTCACCAAGATACTTTGACACTTTTTTCTATTGAAATCTAAATAGCACCTCATCCCCAAACTCATTCTACTTCCCAAATGTATCACCCTATTTATGCATTGATGTGATGTCTTAAACCCAAAATTAAAAATAAATAATGTTAGTTCAATCATTCAAATCACAAAAAAATATCAGAGAAAACATAGATGTTCTACAAGAATCATATTTACTTCTACACCCCTAAATCACTAAACCAATTCATCCTTTATGGAAAAATTTCACCATCATTCAATATGAACACCATTCCTTCCTACAACAAAATTTCTTTCATTAAAAGGAAAAGCTTCCATTTATTTATGAAAACATTTTACCAACAAGTACATCATTGTTTAAGCAATTCAAGTAAACATTATAAAACATCATGGTACACATTATTACATAGCATGGGAAAATTTCTCAAAATTAGCATGATAAAATACAAAATAAATTTTCTTGAAAAATTTAATTTCTAATTAAATCAACCCAATTACTCAATAAATTATCTAATTTAACTTATCATATGTGACATGGTTTTAACAATTTATTCATTGCTACCTTAAAATTTTAACATGATTTATGTTAATACAACTATCAAACCTAAGAAATTTAAGATATACTGAACATGATGACTAACATACTATGTTAAACATGATTCTATTAAGATCTCACATATCTCAAAAAAGGATATATTATTTAATCATATTTTTAGTTTACAATCCCAATATTCTCTTTGTATAATAGGTATTAACATGTTTAAATTCAAAACTAAGAAACCTAGATTAGCACATAGCATTTAATATAAAACATGAGTCTGAAATAATTCATTTTATCTAGGTCACTTAGGTTACTAACTTGTCATTAATTTTTAGGAATTGGCCAAGTTAAACACTCAATTTATACATTTTAAGAAAAATATCAAAATCATGAAGTTGGTTTCAATATTGTCAAAGTTTTCATTAACCATTTACTTTGGGTGTAAGTATTTTCTTCTTAGAGTTCCAAATTAACATTGAGCTAAACCCCCTTTAATCAATACAATCACACAAAATCATAATCATAACAAAACATATAAATTCATATACAAAAATCAATATAAACAAGATTTTACTCACAGCATAATGAAAAACTACATTAGTGACATATTGAGAGAGTAGAAGCGATATAAATGAGAACTCTATAAACCCTATTCATATCCCTAAAAGCTCAGCATAGGTCACCTATGTAAGATGAATCCTTAATCCTGGAAAAAGGAATTTTACTTAAGTTCATTTAATTATCTTTATTTTATATTTACCCTAAAAATACCCCAATTTAAACACAAGTACAATCAAGCATAATCTATGTACCACTCCTAGTTTACTACCCTGGAATCAGTATTCCCTCTATTAGGGTGTTCAGTAAGCTTAATTTCCTTTAATTAAATCATAGGGGGACTAATTTCTTTGTCTTAGCCAGTCTCCCTTTCTACTTCACACACTAGGTTTGACTAACATTGTTTCCCTACCAATCCTATGAAATCTTCAGAAGTTATTAACTATAATATTCATCCTAACTCCCATAAATTAATTTGATACCATTTTTTCATTAACCTCATCCAAAAGAAACCCTATTTCTTCTACAGTAAAGATGAGAGTGACCCTCAATTCCAACCTTTAATAGGCCATAGGTTGGAAACTAGCACTGATGGTATAAAACATACAAGTGGGAGGCATTTCCCTAATAAATCCAAGGAACATGTAAAGAAAGACACAAATAAATTCCAAAATATAAATTTGAAATAAACATACCATAATGTATGCAACATCATACTGAAATAATTCTTCAAAATATAATACTAAAAATAAAATACTCATGTGATGGCGACTCTGATAGCAGCTTGAAACCACGAGCTATTAAAGTTCTAATTGGTCACCAAACTCATCTTGGAAACCTAAAAAACATATTTATATATATAAGGGTGATAATACATGTATATTCACTAGGATCCTTCTCAATACCTCTTATGAAAATTTGTAAGAATCATATTAATGCCTCTGTGAATGAATAGCAGAACCAACGCACACTTACAAAATTCAACTATCATCCAACCTCACCAAGGCTCACTCACCTAATAATGTATCCAAGTATAATAAAATATTATCACAGAATATATCATGAAGTCACCTCAAAACTACTTTCCCATTGGTTTTTACCCATCACACCCCAAAATAAAATGTAATATACTTTCATCCTTCCATATACCCACATCTCGCATCACAACCATAATCACATCATTATCATCCCCACATACTACATACCACATCATACCATATACAAAAGATTTATCCACATATCCAAAACTACATATCACATTACCACATCCCAACCATGAAGGAAATTAACCTCATACACTCCTCCTACATGCATAACCCCCACCATATATTATCATTACTACCATATAATTGAGTCGGCCAATATATCACATACTATAACTTTAACTCTTTATAGCCCATATCCTTATACCTAATTTGATTAATCACAACATGTGATACATTTGAAGGGATAATAGGGAATAGGGAGTAGTCATCCGTCTTTTCCCTCACCAATTTGGTTGTTTGAAGAAAATACATGAAACCTAAAACATTTGGTTTTTGGTAAGTTTATCTGGATTTCATGGGGTGCATGTGAAATTAAAATAAAATAAAATATATAATATTCACACAAAAATACAACCTGAAGGTTCATACCAAAATAACACTACCAATACTTATGATCATCACCACATCATCACTATCATTCACTGAAGACCATTGACATCTCTACAACACAACTAGCCTCACTTTCTATAGAATACAGACACAAAAGAATTCATATATTTCCAATTTATTTTCATATTTTATTCATTTCTATATTTTCCATTTTACCAGACTCATTAAATTAATTATACCATTAATTTCTATATTTAATGGTAAACCATTCATTATCCATCAGTTGTGTTTATCCTAGCCATTACCCATATATTCCAATCATTAACAATTCATTAGTAGCCATAGCTTATTAAATTTTTATCCCATACCCTTTATCATTATAATTATTACCATTCACATTCCATATAGTTGGGAGAATATAGCACATCCCCACATCAATATACCAACCACCCCATAACACATGCTAATAGTCCTCACAAATATCACAAAACCATTCCATTTTCACATCACCATCCATGCCATATAACGGCCCATCCACCTTTCTAAACCACATAACCACTCATCCACCACTGCTATATTATCAAACTAATACTCCCATTACAATCTGGGAAAACCAATTGCAACAGCCATTGAATAACATATTCCAACAACCCAAACCATCCACATCAATCCTCAACCAAGACCACATAAATCAAACATTATGAATAGAGAATACCAACATTAAAAAACACTTGAATTCAAAAATAAATCACTTCAACACTTCCATTTTTTAAACCATAACTTTATATTAATTCCAAAACACATACATGAGAAACAACGCCTCAATTACAGATTTCACACAACTATTTCATTACAATATTTAAATAATTAATCTTTTATGAAAGGTGATTCTAATAATTTAATCATAACAACAACACACATTTTATAGTAGTAAGAAAACTTTATCAGCAGAAACATAAAATAATCCATTAATCATAAAAAATATCATGAAATCATATAAATACATGTGAATAAACCTATTAACATCAATTTACTTTATAAGATTAATTATATTCATCAGGTTAATCCTTACCATCCATCCTAAAAAAAACAAGATCATGGTAATTCCATAATTGGACATAAATATGGTAGAATTCTCAAATCCCATGCCTCAACCAAATCTTCAATAATTTTTGTGAAAGAACAAGAAAGAATTGTAAGATAACACCACTGGAAACATCCAAATAAATCCCTAAATAACCTACAACACATTAGGATCCATAAAATCTATTATCAAATTCCAAGAAAACCCAACTGAACCACGACCACATCCTCTCCAAGATGAAGGATGAAAAGATAACCCAAGAGAAGGGAAGATAAAATCACCTCATATAGATGATTCTTGATCCCAAAAATACAAGAATCAAAATCCAAAAAAAGGCTAAAATATATCTAATAAATAACCTTTGTTCACATAGGGTTCAAGGAGAGATAATGGAAAATAAAATAATTTATATGGGCTTCTAAATTTATAATAAAAATGGAAACTTAAGGCATTGCAGTGTGATAAGTCATAGTCATTTCATGATAGGGATATATCAAAAAAATATATGAAATCCATTATATGACTTCCCATATCTATCCATATTTAAAACTTGGTCAGACATATAATATAATATAATTAAGGGTCATGCTGTGAAAAAAGGACTATGTTGTATCGACACCCAAAAAGGAAAAACCTCAAAATTTGACCTCCAGATCTCATATCATGGAAAAGGTAGACACTCCACAATATCCACTCTCAGAATAATTAAAGTAACTTCGTAATCTTGTTCACATCATGACTAAACACCCTCACACCATGACCAGAAAATAGTAATATTAATACATAATAATAAAAATTACATACATATGGGTTTCCTCATGAAACTTTAGGTTTTACACTTCCCCAAAATACTCTACAAAGCACCTCATGTGATAATGGATATCACCATGTCATGACTATAGTTCCAACCCCAAAATAGAATGGAATCTAACTTCTATGACCTACATTCCAAGTTGTAACACATCCTTACACCCTGATACAAAACTCTATATCATGACTCAACCATTCATAGTGTGACACATTAGACTACACAACTCCCTTTCTTCTAGTCAACTCATCATTCCATGACACATAAGGCCACGGTTTGACACTCTCTTTTTAGATAAAATCTAAATTATAGTAACACCTATCTTCCTCCAATATTATCTTAACTCCTCTAAAACATAAAAGATGTAAAATAATGGGCTACAAAGGTATGGTCCATTATATGAACCTTTATAATTTTTCATACTTAAGGTTGATCTAATCAGGGGTGGTAGGTATGTTATTGATTATATTGTGGGTTTTTATTAACCAAGATTTTATTTGACCTCTTTTATGATAGGTATAACATATAGGCCCTTCATTTAAATAAACTCAGGAAATATATTTCCATACTTAGTTAAGTTGAATGTGATGTATTTATCCTCTTAGATTAATTGCATGTGATGTAGTCATTAAAATTGGTTTGTATATTTTAGATAATCGTGAATATATGAGTTAGAATATATGATATTAACATGTTATTTTTATTTTGGATTTATTTAATTTATTATATAAAGGGATTATATAAGTTCACATATAATGCATAGAGATACATATTATTGACAATCTCATTTGGTGATACATGTGTTTAATAGATATCATGTTACATTCCTTTGTAGCTTGGGTAGTATTGATATTTTTCTAGAGGTTGTGTTATTTTATGGTAATGGATTATGAATTAATAATCATTTTCAACTATAAAAACATCCTTAGGGTCACACATAAGTATGTGGAATGAGAATTTATTTTGGTATAATTTTTTTTTTCAAAATGTGAGATTTTATAATAGTTTTCTAAAATATTTTGAATATGATTTCCAAAGTTGTTTTGAAATTTTTATAATGTTTTCAAGGATTTAATATAAGCGGGATACTAAAATATATATATTTACTAAAGACCATATCATAAGTAGAAATATGGGATATATCATTGCCTATGATATGCATCGCATGAAATGATATAATTTTCAATTATAAGGATAAAAATGTATTTTATTTCACATGCTTCCACATAGACTATCATTCAATTTGTCTTATAGATAATTAAATGGTGTATTTATTAAACTTCAATGGATTTTTTGAATCATTAAAGATTTCAGAAATCATTAGAGTAATTAAGGATATAATTTTATCATGTAATGTTTTTTATTGAGTATTTTTGAAATTTTACAAGTTCATGAAGCTCATTATTTAATTAAGGAATTATATAAAAGGGGTCTCATGGATTCATTTATATATATACTCATACAAGTTAAACTTTTATAATCACTTTATCCATCTTTCCTCCTTAACCAAGAGGGGTACTAACATACCTTTATAAATCAAAGATAATATTTCCAAGATTTAAAGGTTACACTATTGATGGATTACCTATGGAGGAAATAGTATTTTAGTTATTGATGGGTGATCACTATAAAACTCATTAGTTTAATAGAAATTATAAGTGAGGTGTGTTTTTATTTATTTTCTTTATTAATTTATTCTTTTCTCCTTCCAAATGAAGTTGGGTTTGAGTTTTATATATTTTTTGTTATTAAAATTTTTTTATGGTATTAAAACCAATAAGTTGGAGAATCCTTTATTTTTCTTTGATATTTAGAATAAATACAAGTAAGATTACATGGTAATTTTTTTAATATGTATCATGTCTAAATAATGGTTCAATGTTGATACCTCTCAACTCAATCAATTAGAAAAAAGGGAGTTATCATCCAGGAGGTATGGGGTTCAAATCCTAGAAAAATTAATTTTTTATTATTGTAATAGGAACTATAGTAGAGAGGTATAGTATGTGTTAGTGTATGTTCCCTAAATAAAATCAATTTTTATTGTAATAGGTACATTTTATACCAGGTAATGTACATTAATGGTAATGCATTATCATTTATTCATATTTTTTTATAAAACATAGGAGATAACATAATAATATTCCCTGAAATATAAGTATCACTAGGTTTTATCTGATTGATGATCATCATGTTGGGTTGTGATGATATGTTAAGATTATTAAGAGTAGGATCACTTATATGGAGATATAACTGATCACTCATGGGATATAAGTTAGTGAACTTATATTTAGATTGAATTTACTAATGTAGACCACTTGTATCATCATATGTTACATCAATATCAGTTAAGTGAAAATTCATTGTGGATCCTTTAAACTAATATTTTTAAAATTTTCCTCTAATTTTTAGGTTTCATACTTTTATGCCTATTAGGATTTAGATTTAGAAAAAGGTGATTTGGTATGTTTCTAATCATGAAGAGTGATTTAATTAACCACGATGGGATGTGTTTATCCATATGGTAGGTTTATCACATAATATAATTTAATGAGTTTTGAAAATGTAATTGGGTGGTTAAGAAAATATAATTACTTTTGATTTAAATATATGTGTGTGTGTGTTTTTTTTAGTTAACTTAGGGATTGAGTAAAAGGGATAATCCACACAAGGTTGAAATTTTCCATGTCCCATGTTAAATATTTATATCAAGGATAAAGAATCATTTCTAATGAAAATGTGGTGGGTTTCACCATGAAAATATCCTTTGTAATTTAGATACCCGTGATGTGTTTCAAGATACCCACTCTTAGCTAATGATTATAAATGATATTCATAATCATTATAAACTTTAAAAAGGGATCTTGGGTATCATGTATAAAATACTGATAATTGGGATTATTTGGGATAATAGGATTAGTATATTTATTAAAAAAAATTGTGTTTTTTTAGTGTCATCCCACCCAAAAATTACTTTCGAGTAGCCCAAATTGAATTTGAATCCCATATCCACTATAAGTATAGTACAGGTATGGGGTTAATCCCTTAAGGAACTTTGGTATTTACTATATTGATCCCTTAGATAGTTAAAATAATAATTGATGGTTTGGTTCAATTATGGGAAAGTATTTTAAATGACCCATTATAAACCTTAAATATTTAATGTTACTAAAATTAAAATTACATAAAAGATGAGTTTTTACTTTTTAGTATGAGAATACATCGATCTTGTAGATTTTTATGATATATGTTAAAATTTTATTTTCCAAAAAGTTACATTCCATTTAAAATTCCTTTTATCACAAGGATTCAAAGGTGTTATAATCTCATTATTCAAGTATGTCATAACTATGCTAAATTAAAAGTTAATTACTTAGTCCAATAATCAACCCTTGAAAGCCTTTATAAGAAAAAAACACTAAAAAGTGAAAATGAACACATCCAATAGTAATTATTGTGTTCATTATTATCCCTTAATAGATCCATATATATGTTGTTATTGATCATAAATGATGTATATAGTGAATGAAAATGTGTAGAAAAAAATAGATTGTAAACTACATATATAAATTTCAAATAAACAAAATGATAATCAGTTATAAAAAAGATTTAAATTATCATCCATAACCCCAATACAAGGGAGAAATTAACTACTCATTGGATGAATTATATCAATATTAGTGTACTTATAACATCTCATGATGAAAATAAGAAGAAGGAGAATAAAAAGAATAATAAGAAGAGAAAAAATACAAGAATTTGTCCTTTCATTCAATGAATCTTTGGTTCACCTTCAAGAAAAACTCTCCAATATGGATTTCTCCCTATAAAATAGTCCAATATAGTTTCATGAGTTTTCCCCTTGATGTTACCCTGTGATTAAGGATTTCAATCACAGGTTAATATTTAGTTGGGAAATATAATGGGGTGGTGGGATAACTTTTTTAGGATGTATGGTTTAAATCCATGGTTAGGGAAACCATTCATATTCTTCTATCTTTGTTTTTTTAAGATCCATGATTTGACTAACAATGCACCAAATGTGAATTTGGTTACGTCACCCAAAATTTAAGGCATGTAGAGTTTTTGGGTAGTTACACATGTTTTTTATTTCCTGGGGTAAACCTTACAAATTATAATCACATCCCAAATGACTCTATTCCACTATGAAAACACTTTGAACATGAACAATTAAATTGATTCATTGTTTCAGGGTCATTATCCACCTATCAAAATATATTTAGATCATAACTACATGAGAAATGAAATAATTTATCATTTTCAAGGTAGAATCCCCATAAAAAATAGAACATGGAAAAATATATAACATCTATCATAAACACAATTGAGATTTTTGTTTATCCCATTTGGTATATTTAATTAAATAATTAATACAATAATATAATATAAATGATGAGTTATTTATAATATTAATACATAAACATAAGGAAACGATCAATCCTAAATGGGATTTGGGTTTGGGATTGATTAATAGACCTATAATTCTAAATACATGAGATTAGATCATAGGTTTGATTTAAAATATCATTTAATATCATCATTTAAATGCATTTATAGGCACATTAATGCACCTCCCAAGGTGTTTCACTACCTTATCCATTTTAGAGGAAATTAAATGCAAAAAAAAGACTATTGTGGCTCATTTTATTAAAGGTAATTACCTAGGTGTGGCCTTTTCTAAACCCTCCACACTAGGAACCCCCCCCCCCCCTCCCTATGAAGGGATCACTCTATAGAGGCCCTAGCTGAGAAGGAGCTGATGCCAGCTGTAATGACCCAAACTTTTACTAATGAAAATTCCGCTTGATCTAATTAAATGTATTATTATGTAAAATGGTTATATAACATATGAACTTATTTGGTTTTATATTTTTTGATTTCAAAATACCTCTAATAATTTTTACCATTGCTAATATATTCATTTAATAGTGATCACATGATTAGTATAAATATAGGGCTTTAACAAATCCAATTTACTCAGACAAAGGAAGATATGGCCTCATCCAGTAGAATTTCCCCCATAAAACTCCCATTGGTCAGAGCTTGGAAAGGATTTAGCATCATTGAGATTCTCTCTTGACCAATCCCAAGTTGATCTTCAACACATTAAACTTGAGCAGAACTGCCTATGAGAGAAGTAGAAATTGATAGAGATTACCACCCGAGCGATGTTATCTGAGCCTCCCTAAGAGTTTTTCACCACCGCACACCTTACCCTTCAGTCTTATGCAGGTGTTATAATTGGTTATGTAACAATAATATAGAACTATGATTATGTACATTATTTTTGTATAGATAATATACATTCATTTTATTATTGTTACTTTGTAAATAGTTTTTAAAGAAAAAATAGCATTTTTAGTTAATATTCAATTGAGAAATCTATTTTGATGAATTAATGGATTTTTTAATTAAATAATATTTTAATAATATATTATCACTAAATTAATTTTTATTAAATATAAATTATTGTATAATTATTATGAATATAATTGTGGTTTTTATTAAGGTTTGAAAGTTGTTTTTTGTCAAAACCCATGAATTTTCAATAAATGTCGGTTTTTATTTCAAAAGTAAAAATTCAAATATTTAGAAAATTATTTATATAAAATAAATATTATTTTTGGAATCAGTACATCGAAATTATTCAATGGTGAATTTTTCATAATTTTCTAAAATAGTCAAATTTTTGGGTAAAAATTAAATACCATTTAAATATATAATGTGTTTATGACATCATATTGACCCAATAGTGATGTAATAAAATACTATAAATGGTATTTTCGGCCAATATATTTTTACCATTAAAATAATGTGATTTTAGGTTTATTTGATTTATTTTACAAAGCCTTAGTGGACCCTCCAAGACTTATAAAACATTTTATCTTTTTAAAATGATTTCCTTGAGAGTGTGACTCACCTCTACATTAGAAATCCTAATATTTTAATAATTTAAGACATTGGACTTATAAAATAATTTTTTCCACTCCCCTTATTCAAAAACCATGGGCAAAAACCATGTTATGGTTTTTGGTTTTGATTAATTTAATGTGTATGGTCCAAACCCTAAATAATAAAGAAACCTCTCCCTTTTCCTATATAAACCCACCCAATATCCCACTTAATCTTCACTAAAACCCTTTTTAGATAGACCAAAATCTTCCCTCATATCTCTAGAATCCTAAAAATGTTCCCTAATATCCCAATAATCCTCTCTCAATCCCCTCCTAAGCCTTTTGGAACTCACTTCCAAGTAAGGGATTTCTTCCTTTATCATTTTTGTCCAAATTTCTTTATGTTGTTATACCCTTTTATTTTCATTTAAAAATGTTGGGGTATGATTTAAAACCTCCCCCATACTTCCCTAATTATTTTTTAATGATTATATAACCTTTTATCTCTCAATAATGACTCCCATGTACACCTGTTACCATGCTGAAATTCTGTAAGGAATTTATCTCTTCACATTTACATTCAAGAAATTATTTTGTATTATGAATTTATATTCCATTACATATGTTGGGAAATGTATCTATATGACCCCCTTAATTTCAATTTCATGTAAATATTATGAGATAATCATTTCTCTCTCATCAACCATTTTTATGAATTCTTATGTCACGTTGTTATGCTGCCAAAATTGCACCGTGATTTTCCAAGCCAAAGTCATTGTGTAGTGAATACCATGCGCATTTCTCTATAAATGGTATTCAACTTTATGAACATTTACTTATTTATTATATATTTTCATGTATTAATTCTACATTCCTTTATTGTGGAATAAATTATGTTGTTTAATGACTCCATGTTGTATGATCTATGTGGCACACTTATGCATGAAATGAAATGATTAAGAAGGGTGTGCCCTGATAGCGCTCCAATGCATTGGGTAAAGACTAGTATCATGATACAATAAGTGAAATGAGGGTTTAATCATGCTAATTAAAGTTAAATTAGGGTTTAATCATTATCCATGGGAAATTATCCTTGTCTCATGCTGATATCATGTTAAATGATGTTTCCACATTTCCATGTTATGATAATCATGTTATATCATGACTTTATGTTCATGTTTCTATTATGCTCCATTGATATTACTATTGCATAACATGTATTGTATTATTTATGTTATTCCTTTTTTACTACCTTAATATTCTTTGTAGCTCACCCTTTTCTTATATATGTCCTCAGTTTATCTCATGCAATGCTAAGTACGAAGGAATGTGTGTGGTCATATAAAAGAAGTTTTCAATAAATATGAGTATTTCATGTTTTAAGATGTTATGTAATGTTATTAAGCCCAAAATACACTAGACATATCAATCTTATATGTTTTATCAAGTGAAGTTTTTTTGTAATAAAATATATTTAAGTGTGAAATAAAGAGAAGGGTTGTTATACCAACCAAGATGACAGAGCGTCCCTGAGGTTTATAACCCAATCGGTGATGGTTTGACACAGTAATCTTTCAGTACAGGTGGTCCATACCTCACACCCACTTAGTCAGGAATTAGGTGACCTGACAAGATGAATGGATCATGAGGTAAGGTTAATTCTCCCAAGATTGGACTCCCAAGAATCAAACCCTACACCTCCCAAAGAACGGTGATGTTGTGCCCCTCACCTTCACCATTACGCCATCATCGAAGAAGAAACTATTGTGGCTCATTATTTCACCAACCAATGTATGATTCTATATTATACTTTATAGAAGTCATTAAATGTTATAATATTTCACTTTATATATAAATATAAAGGAGGATAATTTTAATCATTCATTCATTTTTTAGTAAGAAAAGGTGATACTTAAATTGGTCTCTAGTTTTCCTCATTCAAGAGATTCTATAATGTTTATATATCCTTACTTCCATTATTTGGCATTAGAGGAATTGGGATCACTTGTATTGGAAGAGGATCTCATAAATTCATTGGTAATTATAATTATCAATGGATACTAATGAAGGCTTGGATTCAATAATTCACATTTGATTCAATGTTTTATACCTTTTTGAAAAAGGAATGTAAAAATATATTTTATTATTTTGTTTTTGTTTTTTCACTCACTTATAGTGATATTGGATGGGTTTTCTTTATAATTGTATTGTATTTTGATTGTTGTTATCACCTTTAAAACACTACAGTGGTGTCATATTTGTTCTTGATTAATGAAAAAACCAAAATATATGTTATTTAAATTTTTTTGAAGAATGATTACGCATATAATAAATATTAGATAATTTTATAAGTTTTATGATGAATTATAATTATGTAAAATTAATTTATATAATGTTTGGTTCTATGGTCACACTTAATAGTAATTCCAAATAGTGGGTTCTTGTTCAACCTCTATGTGAAATATCACACGCCTTGTGCACTATTCCACCAGGAATCTTTTGAATGTTGGACCTTTTCTTCTTATGAAAATTGATTTTAATGCATGTAATTATTATATGTGAGTATTTAATTAATTTCTTGACCCTTTTATAATATACAAGTGTAAATTAATTGAATACACAAGTTTTGATGCCTACAAAGTTTAAAGCACCAAATAATTAGCACAAAAATAAAGAATATAATTTTTTTAAAATATTTTGGACAACTATTTTGGAAGGAAGGAAAAGGGATCCCAAGTAACAGTGAATTCCCTAGGACCCATAGGGTTGGGACCTAGATTCTTTGAGGTTCCTTAGACCACCACATTTTTTAAACACATTATAATGGAGCATCAATCAAAGACGTTGTACAAGTTCCTCCATCCCACTTCATGGTTTAACTACATGGTGATGAAGTGTCATTCAAGAATATCTATTTAGTACTTTTAAAACCACATGTTCCAAAAATGTTATGACAAGTGAACACTTAAACATTCTGTGAATTCCTTTTAGGGACTCACCTTGGACACATGGAATCATATCCATTTCTTTTGAGAATCTACAAAATCTAGGGTATCTAAAAATACCATAATCCTTATTCAAAAAACAACCACAAAGGAGGTTATGAGGAAAATAAAGAGACAAATTCAAGAGTTTAGAATTTTTCCTTTTAGAAATCCCCCTCCATAGGTAGGAAAAAAGGGAAATACTTGTGCATGAAGCAACCAAGATGAACATCATAACACCATACAAATGAATCAAAACTTACCACATGAAGGCCTAGACAACCACGTGGTGACCAAGTAAGCCACACATAGCTAATATAAACATGCAGAGGATGAGCTTACCATGTGGAAGGTGATCTGGCCACACAGCATCTGAGATGACCATGTGGTGGTTAATCTGACCATGTTATAGTCGAATTGACCATATGAAAATCTATCTACAAAGTCCATATCCATGATATCCTCTCCACATACTACCTATATTTAAGAAGTTATCTCATTTTTCAGGCATTATGACTTTCTCTGACCTTTTATTTCAAGATGATCTAGTTTTTAAGACTGTCATGACTACCCTTTAATGAGATCAAAACTCCAAGAAAGCTAACTTGAAGCCTCCTATAAGGCCACCCAAATCCCATGATCAGGATATGAACATCAGTGTTCACCCATTCAATCATTGATTCCCTTAATAAAAGTATTCTTTGGGTTAACATAATAGGGAGTTGAAATCCTCAAGGGGGTTATGATTGTGGATCCCCTTGATAACGAGGGTCTATTAGAAAGACACGGGAGTGATATCCCCTAGATAAATGGTGGATTTATTCACTATACCTTATGTCAGGATAGATAGGGAGTCTCTTCTGGAGTAATCCCCTAGTATTTCTTATAAAATACCATACATATCATTATTTCATACCCCATCCTACCTATAAAAAAGTAGAAATATGGTATTATAGGGTTATCTTTTATGTTGAGACCTAATATGGTTCTTATTAGAACCCAAGATAGTTATTATTGATAATAACATTGAGAATAAATGGGGTATATCACATTGTGGTTCCTCTCCATGTGTAATACCCATCTAAATATAATTATGCAATGTGATTGATCTTATATTATCTCTTGTTTCTCAAACCGTTTATAACTCATGTGGGATTAGATATCTGAGTTTATTATGATATTAACACATTTAAAGCATCTAGAATAGGCCTCCTCCTTAGTTGTAATCCCTAAAAACATTTTCAATGGGACTCCCATAATTTATTATAATACCTAAACATGTTCACAATGGGTTTTCTCATTATGTGTATTCCCCAATGGTAAATAAGAATACATATTTAAGCATCATCTCCCCTTCCCCCTCTTGGGTTAGGGTTTCTTCTTTGGTGGCATTTAGAAGGGGGTGGTATGTGCATTCCTTAGTACCATCTCCCCCTTTCCTCCATCTCCCCATCCTTTCTCCTTCATTCTAATGTAATTCCCTCATTGGTTACCTTTCTTTTCATCTCTTTGTTGGTGTATTGGTTTTGTATTTATTCTGTGGTTGTTTCCCTCTATTTATGTTCTCACTGGTTATTCCTCCACTCTTATATATTGATTACTGTGTTTCCAACCCCATCTTGGTTTAGTGTGTTGGTTCCTTCAAGGTGTTTTGGGTTGTGTAGGTTGAGCAAGATGTGGTTTCCCATGTACATGACTTGCAGTTGTCTCATTCTTCCTTTGTCTTGCGGTTCTCACTGGTGGTGATGCTTGTTCCTAGTTTTGGTTTTGGTTAGATTATGGGGCCCTAACCTACCACAAACTCTACTCTGGATTCCTTATCCTTTTCTACTAATCTATTCGGTTTGATGTGTTGGTCCTTTAGGAGGCTTTGGGAGGTGTTTTTTGGATGATCGACGACGTCATGGTGTCACGACCATTCATCTGGTTCTTTTTGGTTTTTTGATCACGCTTTATTCCTGAAGTTTTCACTAGTTCGATGTTTGAGGTTTAAGGTGGTTAATATTTAATGATAATGGTGGTCCCAGTATCCCTGTTTGGTTTTCTCATTTGGTATTTTTCTTTAGTTTTTTCTATTGCTTATAATGACTGGTGGTGGTGGTTTCGTTGGCGGTGTTCCCTCCTCAATTCAGTGGTGAAGGTTGTTTTTTCTTTTGATAGGCGTTCATTCTATTTTTATGGTCATACAGGCGATGATGAAATGATGTTTTCTTGGTGTTTCTTCCTCGAATTCATTGGTGATGATGTTTTTGTTTACTCCATTTACTTCGTTCATTGGCTCTGGTGGTTTGGGTGGTGTCGATGTTGACGAAGAAAGTGGCATACCTTGGTTATGATGGCGGATGGGAGTGTTAGTGGCTCCGACTGACGTGGTGATGCTTGGATTGAGGCCTCCTTGGGTTTAGTGTTGGTTTTGAATTTCAAATTTCATTTAGTCATTTTGTAACTTTGGATTCCTTCTATGTGGTTACCACTTATCCTTAAATCAACTATCTTGAAAATAGAAAATATAATTTTCAATAATTAGTTGTATTCCCCAGATAGATTTTTAATGGGTCTCCTCTTTAGGTGTATGCCCCAAAAAATTACAATAGGCTTCCTATTTAGGTTTAAACCCCCAATAGCATTTTCAATGGGACCTTTACTTTGGTGTAATCCCCAAATGCATTTGTAATGGGCCTTCTCTTTAGGTGTAATCCCCAAACACATTCACAATGGTCCCCCTACTTAGGTGTAATCCCTAAACACATCTTTCCTCTAGGTGGGTCCAATGCATAATCACAAACTCATCTTCATAGAGTCATGCCCTTCATAAAAACCTCTTCAAGTGGACATATTCCCTCCAAAAATTCATACATCATGATTTATCTCCCTATTATCTCTTGTTTATCACACCAAGCATGAATCACATGGGCTTAAAGGTTTGGGTTGATCATTTAAGTGGAATGATTAAGGTACCCCACCACATCCCCATAGCACAATGTTAAACTAAATATCTAATGTCTCAGTCGTGTGATGTAAAACTATATAAAAATATTCTTAACACACTACATTAAACTGCATGGTATGATCTCATCATATGACCTTAAACTATGGACATCAAAATATGTGGGTTCTGATTTCTATCTAAAATAGGATGTGTAGGATGATTTTTCAAGGATAGATCCCTAAATTACCATATATCTATTGTTTTGATAAGTTACTACACTGATATATACTCCTAGGAAAATCATACTCCTTCATCTAGATATATTCCTAATAAAACAATACCCCCCACCTAGAGGGACTCATTCCCTATGAGTATCATTGCATATCCTTTGTTAAGTTGTATCCCTAATATACTCATACTTCTTCTCGGTAGGATATATTCCTATTATCCAAAACCACCCATCCTCATTAGTCTATATCCCCTCTAAGGACAATCATAAATTTCCAATCATGTGTAAGCTCTCATGTCAACCATTACTAGGAACATTTCACCTAATTATCCTTTCCACGTGATTTTAAATTGCATGGATTAGTCCTCATCACATGACCTTAAAAGATATGACATATCTCTTAAAGTGGCACTAAACTATGTGGGATTTGATTCCCTTCTTATGGAATTATAGGAATCTTATTTAATGGGATCAACCCCAATGATAAATTTCCCACTATCTCCCTAGATAAAATTAAATTCCAAAGTGACTGGTAATGGGTCTTTTAACAAAAATACCATTGCTTCACCTAATAAGGGAGGATATAGAGAGAATTTTAGTAAATATATATGTGTTCTAATTTATTCACATCCATAATAAATTGACCATCATTCATGAGGGTAACCAGTAGTGTTATTAATATTACCAGGTAAGACTCAAAAATATAACTTGAATCTATAAGATAATCCCATAGTAAGAAATAATTTACCCCCAAAAGGGTGTGATGAGATCAACCTCCCATCCTTTTGACCAACATTCATTCTAAATTATCAATGGTATGAAATAATAGTGACTATATACTTTTGAAAACCGTATTTAAAATGATATCCTCACCAAAAATCTGTCATGGGTGAGGTAAATGTCAGAGTTTCCATTCAAAACAAAAATGGTGAACTCTCTATGAATCCTATAATCATGAATATGATCGGTATAAAAATAACATCACCTTCATCAGACTCACCCTTAGAAACAATATTAATCTAAATAGAAATTGTGAACTCTATATGGGTCATATAATTATGTAAATAGAATGTTGTATTTAACTAACATTATATTTGGGTAGCATACATGTTCAAATTATTATATGTGATATTGCACTAACGGGTATTATTGTTTGTGGTTTTCTATTGATGTAGGAAATATTTTAAAGATATATTCAATAAAAATCAATGGAATCATCATTAGATGATAATTATTATGTCTTGGCTATCAACAATGGCATAAAATCATCTTTTAAGATATAATTATCACCCATTCATCATCTCCAGTGATGGGATTTTAATAGCTTGGTTAGGGAGTACCATCACAATAGTACCTTCCCAGCCTTGGAATCTACTTAGGAGATTCTCTCCATTCTATAGTCCAAAAACCCAACTTTTCAAATATACCTAGTGGATGAAAAGTTATCACTTATTTCCACCTTTATCCATATTGAGTGCCTTTCCCCAAAATGTGATAATACATATATACCCTAATTAAGGGAGATGTGAGAACCCCTTAGTGACACCACTACTTAGGAGGTGAAAAAAAGGGTCACCCCTTCTAGATTATGTCTCTAATTCCATGAAACTTCTACTCTTCAGTAACCTATTGATAAGGATGTTCACCAGACCTCCACCCCAACTACTCAAGCCAGGGAACCTCGATAGTCTTATCATGGGTAGTGGGATGCAACACCCAAGGGAAATGTCTATGACTTAATTTCTTCCAAATAATCCATCCAATATATGTCATATACTATCAAGGAATTGGTGTATATTTTGGTTTCTAAAAATATGAATCTCTCCCATATATCATGGAGGAACCCTAGGTGCTAGCTCCAATTCTAGTTCCCACTGAAGGAACTCACCCATATATTATAAAAACTAAGAGGAAAGAATATATTATTTCTCCCTCATATCAATCCTATCAGTATACTCTGATAATAGAAGGAGGATAGTATTGGGAACGTATTCCCACTTTGATTGAATACATCATCCAACAAATCTTAGAAACATCAAAAGGGAAGTCTTATATCCTTGCTCAGACACTTCAAAACTTTCATCATATTCGGGTAGCCATAATAGATATCTGTAAAAAACTTATCCCCACCAATGCTCAAAATGTGGATTTATTTATAGATGATTACTATAACAAACTTCAATGGTTAGATTCTAAAAACCTTAGAGTCAGTTGTAACAAAATTTATAACAGCTTTATAATCTACTAATGAACTAATCATTTTTCTTTGTCTACTAATGAGGTTAGATATAATCTGCCACAACCCTCTTAAATATAGTGAATGTAATCTATTAGGAAAGTTAAAACTACCAGATTATCATAAACTTTATTAATTTATATGGTATTTCAACTATCAAAAATTCATACTACATAATCACAATAACCAAAAAAAAATCTATAATTACATAAAATTTGTATAAAGTGTATTTCGATTTGAAAAATAAAGAAATTAAGTGAGTCAATGATTCAAAAAAATCCATGTTACTCACTTTTATATAAAAATTCAAATTTTACTTTTATATTTGTTATTAAAATTAGTGGGTTATGGTTTATTTTATAAAGGTTGTAACATCCCAGTTCTGGGTGTTGCCCAGAGGTGCCCCGAGCCTGGTTGTTCACATGGCCTCAAGCGCATTTCCCCGAATGCAAGAGGTTGTCAACTAGCAGCTAGGGTCTTAAGTGATATAGTAGGGAAACTATTCCCTCAATGGAAGAGTAACACAGTGGAAATAAGTAGATAACAATTACGGAAGCAGTAATAACATGAAATAGGTAAACAAAGGAAGACTACAAGTAATAAACAACTGGAGCACATATATAAATGATGCATGATAAATATGTCTAGGAAAACAGCCAAACAACTCACAATGCTGGAATACATTTCTAAACCAAAGTATAAAGAAAACAAATAAACTTCAGTATCATCGTAAGCCTCAGCTTGGTCCCATTCTCTCTAACTCCACAGTAGTCAAGTACTTGACGTAGAAGGGAACTTGCCCTTATCTATACATATAGCAATATAATCTGTTTGGGCCCAAAATCATGACCCAAATAGGGTGTGAGACAAATCTCAGTAGGAAACCACCCAAATATTTGTTCCTAATAGTCAGTGAATATATATGGAAAACAATAAGCAGAATAAAGCAGTAAACAAGGGAGTAATCAAAAGTAAACAAACCTACAGTTTCAGTTGCATTCATTTTCATATATTAAGTAAGTAGCTAATCAAAAACAAGTAACCCTTTGGTAATTACACAAAGTCTAACCCCTCTGGTTCAACCAAAAAAACACAAGCAATCCTCTAGAAAGTACTCACAGTCTAACCCCTCTAGTTCAGCTTTAGAAAAGACTCTTTATGGAAGAAATCACCATAAATTCCCTATGTGGTCTTTCATTGATAAACTATAGACACTCTAGGGAAGCACTCAACATCCAATACCACCTCTGGTCTCGTAACGTGGATCTACAAACACTTTGAGGGATCACTCACATTCATCCCCATATGGTCTCGCAACGTGAAAAGTAAATAGACACTCTGGGGAAGGCCTCAGCATCCATTCCCCCTATGGTCTACTACACCAGGTTCCCACAACCCTATGTAAGTAAATCATGCAAAATGATGTTCAAAAGCCAAAGTAAACCTTAATAACTACTTGGATAATAGTTACAAGCTTATAACAGCATCAGATAATATCACTCCATCCTGACAACACTAGGCATGGAAAACAAGCAACCTAACCAGAAAAATTAGGCTCAACGGCCAATATCAGTTCAAATATGGTAAAAGACATCCATATCAAGGTAAATAAACCTATTCAAAATCAAACAACCTCTACTCAGGAACAAAAGTCATAATAGGAATTAACAGGGCTAAATCCCTAAACATGCAATAACCCATTCTAGGGTATTGGGAACTTTTTCACATAATATTCAAAGACAAACTAAGGAAAGGCACAAACCACCTACCTCGACGTTGTACGATAAATATAGTTGAACCTCAGCCTTTTAATCGACCTAGAATTCCATAGATCTACAAAAATTTCTAAAACTTTCAACCAAGGATATCTCACGAAAGAGGAGAAATCAAGGAATGAGGCTCTAGGAGAAGGAAGAACTCGTTGTGGTGATTCCAACGCAATCGACGGCGGTTGAACAAAAGAAAAGGCGGCAGATCGGGGGCTCGAAGAAGATTTGTTAGCTTTGGTAGCTTCTGGATGAGACAAGCCGATAATAAGTGTTTTCTGTCAATTAGATGTGACCCCGGTCTATTTAATCAATTAAAAGAAAAGTACATGCCTTGTTCTTTAAAGGTATATAGCATGTACTTGCCTTAATTGGCCCCTACTTTAGGTGGTCTCTAGGTCACCCCACATGGCCCTGTACTTGGCCATTACACGACCAGTACACGGTCACCCACGGAAACCAAGTACACGACGTGTACTTAAAAGTACACGGTGTGTACTCATTAAATTTCTAGAAACTCTTATTTTTCTTAAAAACACCAGAAATCAAGATCCATACTTGAGATAAAGATCTGGGTTCTTATAAAGGTTATACAAGGATAATTTGGTGAGGTTCTATTGATAACATTCTCTCACACCCTACATACACCCTTGAGTGTATGTAAATTTACTTCCTAGATCTATTTAGTAGGTGTAGAAAAAAATATTCCTTCCATAGGGATTAGACTATATATCGTTGTGAAGTCGTGGAGGTGGTGGAATATGAGGATTTAATTGGGTGTCTCTTTTCATTTACATATAGTCTTGTGACCATTATATTTTCCTCTTATTATTTGTTCACATACTTTGAGATACATATTGTACCTTATATGTTTTATTGTAATGAATTTATTTGATTTGTTATTTGGTTTCATTATTTTGTTATAATTATCATGGGTGAAATCATTCCCATCATTATTAGTCGATTCCAAAACACATATTGTCAAATCGTGACAATTGGGAATCTGTCTTAGGCTTTATGATGGATTGACTCGGGTATTGATAAGGGATGATCTGGGTAGGTTTTTTACAATTTAGTAGACCCTTCCAAGAAATCATTCTAATAATGAATAAGTTTACCACACAAGTAATAAAAAACTGGAAGATGTTCATATCAAAAAGAAACCTACATGACCTCATTATTCCCTCATTTGATCCAAAAATCCATTCAAAGAGAATCATTCACCTACACCATGACCACTAGATTCAGTGTGTACACAAAATCAAAGGGATCATTATAACACATTGAATTTTTATGAATTATTTAAATGAATTTAATATTTTAAAAATTTATTATTACATGTAAAATTGATTTTGGATTTATTTACAATTAATGTTGTGTTTAGATTGTCTTACACACAACACAATGTTTAACTTGTGTTACATGCAACATCAAGTTTCTTCGATAGCGTGCTTGACATGCAACACTAATCTTTAGTGTACCAGAAAATAATATTATTATTTAATATGATTGTTATCACCTAATCATTGAAATGGTGAATATGAATAAGTTTGAATAAATTGTGAAACTATGGTTTACACATGTATATAAAATTAATTCTTTGGTTATCAAATAATTATAAATGAAAATAAAAATCAATTGAATATAAAGGATGTTTTTTTATGAAAAACTATTTTTTTATGACTAGAATGGCATTTTATCTTAATAAATTAAATTAATCCCTATTATTGAAAGATATTAATAAAATCTATATGTCATATATTTAATAAAATGTTTTTAAATTCATCCAATAAATTTTATAGGCTTAATATAAGAATAAATCCAATTTTAAGCATAAAACTATATTTTTCTAAAAGATAGTTTTGTCGCCTTTTAATGGCGCACTTTTTTTTAAACTAAATTTTGAAAATTTTATAATTTTTATTTGAAAAAATAGATTTCATTTTTGAGATTGTAATACTAAATTTTACTTTGGTTTATTTTTTGATATTTTTCTAAAAAGTTTTATTTTTTGATGAATGGTTAAAATTACTACATTTTAATTGAAAACTAAATTTTCATATAACTAATTTATAATGTTTAATTATATTTTAAATTGGTTTTAAAGTAAAATTTTAGCAGGTACACTATGTAACCCACAGAATAGGAGGATTCATTAGAAGTTTCTGGGGCATGCTAGTTCCCTGAGGAAGAGGCATTATTAAGCTTATAGTGGGAAGGGACATTCCGTTATTAATTATACATATATAAATCTAATTTAGGTAATTGGGATCATTTTCATATTTAATTTTGATATAAAAATATTTCAAAACTTTTGAACATTTTCACTTTAAAAACCCGCTTTCTCACCTCGTCTATGAGATTAATTTTAGATTAATTTTAGCCACTTATGTGTTTTAAATTTTAAAAAATGGATTCAATATTTTTAATTGTAAGTTTAAAATTTATTAAATATTCCCTTTTTATTTTTTAACAATATTAATAGTAAACTTATTAATTTTATTATCCCGGTAAAGGGAAAATCAAATAATTAAGGGTAGAAATAATATTATAAATATAGAAAAATTACCCTAAAAATTGTTATAATTTTATTGTATGGGTGAGTGTTGACCAAAATAATCCTTATTCTGAATTTACTACCTCTTAAATCCAACTGGATGACTTTAATCCCCTTATTGTATTTTATTTTAAGAAAAGCCAAACATTTCACACTAATTTTTTTAATAGGTATAATATTTCTAATATAGGTTTATTCATAAGATAACTTCGATCATAAATAGTATTTTGAAATATAAAATATTTTTCTTCATCATGGTAATTTATTTTTAATTTTTAGGAAATAAATAAGTACCTTAAATAATTACGCAATGATGATGCGGTAATTATTCAATTAATGAAACAATCAAATAAATGATATTAAAAATATTAAAATAAATATAATTTTAACTAATTAATGTTATAAATGAATTTTATAGATTATTGTTACATATTATGGGGTGTTAAAATATCTTTTTTCGAATATATCTTCTTTTCTTGATTTTCTTAAATTCAAAGTAATGAATAGTATCAAAATTGACACTAATGATATTTTATGCAAATAATATTTTATTAAATTATTTAAAAAACATAAAAATATTCAATATAAACAAAGGAGATGATATATGGTCTAAAATATAATAAATTTTCCATTTATTTTCCAATTTAAACTTTATAATTAAAAATTACAACCTTTTAATATTGAAAAATTTGTTATCATAGTTAAAATTAAAATAGGTTAACTATGGGTTAATCAAAATGATAAGGTTTAAAATAACACAAAAACTTATCTAAAATCTATTATTTTATGATATTAAATTCTTATATTATATTATATTCAAATAAATATCCTTTTTTAGGTATTTTAATTAATATTGAATTTAATATAAATTAATATTTTGAGGAATTCCTAGAGTTCCCCTCCCCTCTCTTATAAAACGGAACATTTTATTCTCTTTTCTTCACACATAAAAACCTATTTATTTCAAAAAAACCTATCCAAATATCCTCCAAACTTATCTCCCTTATTCCTAGAATCCTTCCCTTGGGCATTAATCTAACCAAGTAATTATTTTGGTGCAAACTAAAATGAGATACCCAAAGAAGAGGTAACATTCATCAACGAACGTTTTTGTTTTATTTATTCCTTAAAACCCTTAAATTATTTTATATCATGTTTATACAATAAAATTTGTATGTTAAATATACTGATATTTTTTTATGTTAATGGTAAGACCTAAAATTTTACACACTTCCATCAAATGGGATACACAATCATCGTTTATGTGTACGGCGGACTACCGCCTCGCAAACTGATGTTATTCATTATTCCATTACCACCTTTAAAGTTTGGTAATAATGATGGATTTATAATTTATATATGATATATATTATTTATATTGTGTTATTATTATTTTTTAATTTTTATATCAGACATACCTTCATGCTTTCTATTTTGTGGGAATATGATAACATCATTTGTGTGTATGGAGGACTACCACCTCACGAAACGATGTGATTCATTCACACTTTACATGGAATGTATTAAGGATGGTTTTCATAATATTATATGGTATATATTAAATAAAGATTATTTTTTTAATTATAACATATTATATAATTTTCTTTCTTTTAATCTGACTAAAAATAAAAATAGCATTCATGTGTATATACGGTCTACCCTATCCATGAATGGTGTATTTTATTTTCTACCTATAAGTTTTATGAATCACCATAAATACATATATAATTAATATATATGATATTTATATCATTTTTATAATTCTTGAGATGAATAATTCATGATCTAAGTAATAAGAACAAAAATAACAAGCCAAAACAAGTATGAAAAACAAGGCTGTTATTACCCAAAACATAACTATAACATGTAATTGTTAATAAATGAGTAATATAAAGTCATAAATAAATCATATATAGTATGATATATATGAATATGGTTATATTTTATATGTATAATAAAATTATATTTATTATACATGATTTTTAACATGTATGGAGGAAGTCAATACCTAAGGTAAGGGGATTACTAGTCTCACTTTTATTTATTTGGTCCTTGTATTATATTAACCACTAATTTATTTTGTGTGGTATATATAATATCCTATGAAATTTTATATAAATAATTTTCTTTATTTCATTATATTCAAAGTTTTAATTGATTTTATTCATTCAAGGGGCTCACGATTCAAAATTTACAAAAGTGGTAAGGGTTTATTTCACAATCTCATTATTATTTAAAATTATTTATGTTTAAGTATCTACTGGGGAATATTTCTCTTCCATGTCCATGTTTTTTAAAATGTTTTCAATTTTTTTACTATTTTTCAATGATTTTTTAAATTAATTTTTATACTTTTTAAAAAAAATTAAAAGGAATATTCATGTCATTTTCCATAAAGGTATTTTATGATTTTTCTTACTAAAGTGTTAAAGGAATATTTTAAGTTAACTTATACAAAATGAATGTATTTTCCTAATTTCATGATGCCTTAATGCCTTGAATCTTACTTTACAACATTATAATTTTATTTTTAAATAAATTTTTTTCTTTTATAATTCAACAACTCTTTAAAAATAAATGATTTTAAAATAGAAATTTTATTTAAGAATTATTTCAAGTGATCTTTCAAAACCATTTTCTATTTAAGATCACATTATTTGATGTTACTTATTCTTTTTTCAAGATTTTATTCAAGGATACTATCCTTATTCTTTTTATGGTTGGTTTATGTTTATGATTACATGATGTTTATGAAACTCGTTTCTTTTACATGATTTATGTTATGATGAAATGTTTATGAAACTAATTTATTTTCATGGGTTCTGATATGATAAATGAATTATGTTCCTATGGAATACATATATATAGTTTTCATTATATAAATGGTGGTACCTATATCTCCCTCTAATGCATTGGGTAATGATAAATTTTTTATGAGCTCAAAGGGTACACGGGAGGGTATCCCATGTCCGCAAAAATAGGGTACCCGAAATTTTATCCCAAGCTCACAATAAGAGGGTACACAGAAGGTCACTCCAAGCCCTGTATGGGAGGTCATCATAATCCCAAAACAAGTGGGTGCATAGGAGGTCATCTCAAGCCTGAATTAGGAACACAAGTGAATATTGCAAGATTAAAATGTAATGAATGTCTTGTTAAGTGTCATTAACATAATATTTTATATGCTTATGTGTATGAAAAAATTCCATGTTTTATTACTATGTTATACTCTCATGGATTATGCTCTTGATTCCCTTATGATTCATGTATTATGATCTGCTGATCCTAATGCATTGACTCATGTGTATGATCTTTCATATGAAGGGTATGATCTTCAAATGTTATGTTCATGTTATCATACCCTTATGTTCATGATATTCTTAGGTATCTCCTTTATATCCCCTTACTAATCATCTGATCTCACCCTTTCTTATGTTTTTATCCCCTAGGTTAAGAAGAAAGGATTTAAGTATGAGTACTAAATGGGATGATATTTTTAAGAAACATTGAAGATCTTTTACCACGTTATAATATTGTGTTCTAAGTTTCTAGGGACAGTAAACCATTATGGTCCTCGGACATGTACTTTTATAATTTGTTGAATATTCATCTAAAATGATGTAATATCCATGTATATTAAAAATGTGTCATTATAGTTAGTATCAAAGGAATTTTTTAGTCAACCATTGGAGACTAGGATGATAAAACTTTAGTGAGATCCCTATGGATGTTTTTAAGGATATGGATAGGGGTGTCTCTAAGGATAAGTCTAAGGATGGGTCAAAGTATAGGAAAATGTCATAGAATTTTGGTAAAGTATGGGTCAATTGGTTTCATAGAAACATGTTCCTATGTGGATATTATAATTGGATGTATCTCTGATACATATGTATATAGGGGTAACAACCCCAAAACACTATAATGAGCTAGACTCGATCAGGAACTGATGAGAAAAAATGGGCCTTGCCGCTCATCTGGTTTGATACTCTGGGGGATATGATTTAGAAATTAAAAAACACTTTACAAACCATCATGAATGATTTAAATAGAATATGAACATGAATTAACTAGTATTAACCTATGGTGTCAAAGATTTAAAACAATATGTCATGATTTAGACATCCTATAAGTGATTTTTTCATGATTATGAGGTTTTCAACTTTGATAAGTGTTTCTCACACTATGATTTCTGATTTTAGTCAATGGTGGGAACCAGAAGTAACTGGGTTAATGATGAATGTGATAGACAATTTTATGATGAACAGTCAAATGGGATGATGACTAGAGTGAATGAAATTGTGATTATGCCTAATCAGCTATCACAATATATTATTAATAATTTAAACTTCAATAAAATTCCTCACACATCAAATAAGAGGAAGATTGCCTTTTTTGAAAGTTCATGTGGTAATGGAAATAGAGTAAATAAGGTTCGAATTCATACATGTCATGAATATGGGAAGAAAAACTTAAAGGAATATCTAAAATAGAGCGGAATATGTTATCTATGTGGAAAAAGGATCACAAAGCGACAAATTTTTGAGGAATTCATTTTCTTATCTATGGAGAACATGGGTATTACCCAACTCAATACCCTGACACAAGAATTTACTTCTAGACCAAGGAAGAACCTATTCCATTCCAATCATTAAAGTGGAAGTATTAAAGTATTTATGTATTTGGATTCAAGAACTATGAATTGTGACATATATAAGGATTGTTCGGTATAAGTTTTTCATGAATGATTTTAATGAATATGTCAAATAATGTTTATGGACTAGAAAAGGGATTTAATTAAAAAGTAATATTTTTATTATGGGAAGGTACCCATTAATATGTTCTAGATGTTGAGAAAATGGTGTTTTGTTTGGATGAAGAGATGTTGGATAAGAATAATGTAAATTTTATATTACTGATTACCTTGTAAATTGATTAATTATTTGTTTACAAAGTGTTTTATGCATTCATGAATTGAGTTTATGATATTTTTTATTTAATGAATATATCCAATAATATTATTAATAATAATGAATGCATGTTTTCAATAAGGATTGATGGTAATTCAGGTTATTACCATGTTCCATGAGAATACATGACAAAGGTATTCACATGTTTGGTATGTGACAATTAAAATATATATTATTATATATGGGGGGTCTATGTTAAGATGATTATAAGATATTCCTTCTAAAGTTTTTTATTTTCATCTTTCAGAAATTTCAAAAGGTTAACCATTTATGAAATGGTTTATGACGTTTTAGAGATTAATTTTTTTCAATATGAAGATTTATGCATATTAGATAACCTATGTTAGCCATTTTGTTTTAATGATGCCTAAATATAGACGGAATGACTTATTGACATATCTATAGATATTAATATTTTTTAGTTCTTCAAGGATAACAAATTAACCTTCCTTTCTTAGAGTAAGTGATGATGTGTAAATTGATTAAGGCACGCCTAATGGGTGAGATTGTGCTTATGAAATGGAATGATATCAAGTAAGTATATCTCCTTGTGAAAATTCTTCAAGATTATTAAAAGGATCTTGTAACAAAAAAATTATCCTAGAACCTCAATTTTTTATGAATCAAATGGTTCATTATATCATCACAAATTTATGGTTTTGTAATTGTTAAATTTCTCTAGAACACCCACTATCTTGTGATTAGTGATATTTATCACTCTCTATAATTATTTATTCTTTAGTGATATTTATTATTTACACAAAAATCATCCTTAATACAAATTTATGACCTCTTGGATCCACTTTTATGAATTTAATCTCCTTATAGTATTTTATTTTAATAAAAGTCAAACTTGTCACACTAATATTTTTAATAAGTATAATATTTCTAATATAGGATTATTCATAAGATAAATTATACCATAAATATTATTTATAAATATAAAATATTTATATTCATAATGTTAATTTATTTTTAATTTTTATTGAAGAAATAAGTACCTTAAATAATTACACAATGATGTTGTAGTAATTATTCAATTAATGAAATAATAAAATAAATGATATTAAAAATATTAAAATAAATATAATTTGAATTAATTAAGTTGATCCAAGAATTTTATATATAGTTATTACATATTATGGGTGTATTAAAATATGTTTTTCAAATATATATTTTTTTCATTATTTTATTAAAGTCAAAGTAATGAATAGTGTCCAAATTGACACTAATGATATTTTATGGAAATAAGATTTTATTAAATTATTGAAAATTTATAAAAATATTAAATAAGGATAAAGGGTATTATATATGCTCTAAAATATAATAAATTGACCATTTATGGTCCAATTGATACTTTATAACTAAAAATTACAACCTTTTAATATTGAAAAATGTGTTACCATTATAAAAATTAAAATTGGTTAACTAAGGGTTAATCAAAATGATGAGGTTTAAAATAACACCAAAACTTGGATAAAATATATTGTTTTATGATATTAAGACATTATATTATCTTATATTCTAATACATTTCCTTTTGGAGGTATTTGGATTGATATTGAATTTATTATAAATTAATATTTTGAGGAATTCCTAGAGTGCCCCTCCCCTCTCTTATAAAAGGGAACCTCTTCTTATATTTTATTCACACTTAAAAACATATTTTTTTTGGAAAAAACCTATAAAAATATCCCCTAAAATTCCCTTACTTAATACTATAATCCTTTATTTGGTAATAAATACAACCAAGGAAGTCCTTTGGTGAAAACCAAAAGGAGATACCGGAAGAAGAGGTAATGTTCATCAATGAACATTTTTGTTTTATTTATTCCTCAAAACCCTTAAATTATTTTATATAATATTTATATATTAAACTAAATATCTTAAATATACTGAAATTTTATTATTTTAATGCTATTACCAACAAATTTACACACTTCCATCAAATGGGATATGCAATCATCATTCGTATGTGTGGTGGACAACCACCTGGCAAACCGATGTCATTCGTTCTTCCATTACCACATTTAAAAGTATGGAATAATTATGGATTTATAATTTATATATTATATATATTATTTTTATTATTTTATTATTATTCTATAATTTTTATGTCATTTATTCCTTCATGATTTCTATTTTTTGGGAATACGATAACATAGTGTGTATGACGGACTACTGCCTCACGAAGCGTTGCGATTCATCCATGCTTTAAATGGAATGTATTGAGGATGGTTTTAATAAAACTATATGATATATATGAAATAAAAAATGATTCTTTAATGATAAAATATCATATAATGTTATTTCTTTTAATCCAACTATAAAATAAAAATAGTGTTCATGCGTACGTACGACCTACCATCTCCATGAACGGTGTATTTTATTTTCTACCTATAAATTTTATGAATCACTATAAATACATATATACTGAATATATATGGTATTTATATCATTTTTCATTATGTATATTATTAAATCATTTTATAAGTAAGAGGACTGAAAATTACAAGTCAAAATTTGTGTGAAAAAACAAGGTGGATATTACCCGAAACATAACTTTAATATGGACTTGTTAATAAATGACAATATAATGTAATAAATAAATCATATATGGTATGATATATATTAATATGGTTATATTTTATATGTATAATAAAATTATATTTATTATACATAAGGTTTGAACATGTATAAAGGAAGTCAAGATAAAAGGTAAGAGAATTTCTAGTCTCACTTTTATTTCTATGAGACTTATACCATATTCACCAATCATTTCATTTGTGTGGTGTTTAAAATTTCCTATGACATGTTTTATCATGAATTTTCTTTATTTAATTATATTAAAATTTTTAATTTATTATAGTCATTCACAGGGATCATAATTCAAACGTTACTCAAGTAGTTAGGGTTTATTCCACAATCTCATTATTATTCGAGATTGTTTGTATTTAAGTATCTACTGGAAAATATTTCTCTTTCATGTTCATGTTTTATAAAATGTTTTTAAAAAAAAATTACTATTCTTAAATGATTTTTTAAAGTATTTTTTATATTTTTTACAAAAAAATAAAAGGAATCTTCTTTTAATTTTCCAAAAAGGTATTTTATGATTTGTTTTAACAAAGTGTGAAAGGAATGTTTTTAACTTATATAGAATGAATGGATTTTCCCAATTTCATGATGTATTAATTACTTGAATATTACTTTAAAATATTACAAGTTTATTTTCAAATAAATTTTTTTTATAATTTCTTGGCTCTTTAAAAATAAATCATTTTAAAATGGAAATTTTATTCAAGAATTATTTCAAGTGATCTTTCAAAATCATTTTCCATTTAAGATAACATTATTTGATGTTACTTATGATTTTTTGGGGATGATATTCAAGGAAAATATCCTTATTATTTTTTTTTTGGTTTATGATTATGATGTCATGATGTTTATGAAACCCATTTCTTTTCCATGGTTTATGTTATGATGAAATGTTTATAGAACTAGTTTCTTTACATGGGTTCTAATATGATGAATGACTTATGTTATTGTGTCACACATATGTATGGTTTTCATTATATGATGGGTGGGGACAATATATCCCTCTAATGTACTAGGTAATGATAAATGTCCTATGATCTCAAAGGGTACATGAGAGGGAATACCAAGCTCGCAACAAGAGGGTACATGAGAGGTCATCCCAATCCTGCAACAAGAGGGTACACGGGAGGTCATCCCAATCCTGCAACAAGAGGGTCCATGGGAGTTCATCTCAATCCAAAAACAAGAGGTTATATGGGTGTTCATCCCAAGCCCAAAGTAAGAACACTAGTGAATGGCCCAAGAATAACATGTTATGAAGGTCTTAGTAGGTATCCTTAACATAAGATTTTATATGATTATGTGTATTTCACAATTCCATGTCTTATTCCTATGTTATGCTATCATGAATTATGCTATTTATTCCTTTATGATTCATATCTTATGATCTAACAATCCTAATGCCATGACTCATGTGTATGATATTTGATATGCAGGGTATGATCTTCAGATGTTATGCACATGTTCTCATACCCTTATGTTTATGATATGCTTATGTATATCCTTTATTTACCCTTATTGAGCATTTGAGATCACCCTTTATTCCCTGGGTTATAAAGAAAGGATTTAAGTAGGATTACTAAATGTGAAGATATTTGTGGGAAACATTTAATATCTTCCAACAAATTAGAAGATTTTATTCCAAGTTTCCAAAGGCACTAAACTATTACAATCCTCAGGCATATACTTTTGTAATGTGATGAATATTCATCTAAAATTATTTAATATCCATTTATTTTATGCCTGGTTCATTATAACTATCTTTAGAAAAATATACCTCAATGAGTTTCAGTATCTTTTGAGTAATGGAATAGGTGTTAGACTTAGAAATAAAAATTGATGGAAATCCATGAACCTATTCCTAAAACTAGGAAGTAGAAAAATATAAATCCTCCATCATCAGCTGAGTTTCCCACTCCTTAAGAATCAGATAGCACCCTAACATTATCTAAGGTTCCATGGCATAAATAAGATACTTTAAACTTTCTTTACCAAATTAAAAAATAAATATGTTACCTCTTATACTTGAGATACTATAATTGATACCAAGATTCTATTTTTTTGAAAACTATTAGGTAACATTGATATATTTAGGATTCGATCCAAAATAACTTTCTCAGCCAACAAGTCTTCACAAATCATGATCCACCACCTAATTCTTCTTCAGATTTAGTGTTTCTTCCTCCTAAAAAAGGGTCAAATTATTCAATAAAACCTATTTCATGATATTAACCCTACACACTCCATAGAAAATACCAATAAAACTCTATTATGTTCCAACTTGAAAACCCAAGAGCTATATACATGAGAGTAGAAGGTGTCACAAGAGCTCCATATTAAATAATTTCATAATACAATAAATATGTTTCAAATATTATGACAATTATGACTATAATAAACATATATATATATTCATTAATATGTATTATCTCATTGTATTTATCTATTTTTTCACTATAAATTATATTGGTGGGTGACCCACAAGATTAAGTTTATCCTTTAAAATTTTATATGAGACAAAAATTAAATTCATTAGTAAAATAAAAAATGAATTCAACTTTATTTTATTCTTAATAAATAAATTTTAGTGAAATATATCAGATAGAAATAATAAAAAATAAAATTGATCCTAAGGTACACAAAATGTAAGGCGTCGTATATATTATATTATGGGCGCTGTTGTGAGGTTATCCATAAGAACGAATAGAAACCATTGATTTATAAATGATAGTTATGATTCATATAAAAAACCATTTATTATTATTATGAAAATAGTGAGATGAAATCGATAAATAAAATAAGATGAATGTGCTTCAGAATTGAAAATAATAAATAAACAACATAAGGTATAACATGCTTCAGTTAGCATTGAATCTACATGCACAGTGATAACACCACTCAAGATCATTGGTCTTGAGGTGACGATAGTAGAATAGCCAAGAGGGGGTGAATTGAACTTTTAAAATAAATTTAAATATTATGTTAGAGTATTAAATTTAATTCAGTGGAAATAAAATAAATAATCATAAGATGTTTTTATAGTAGTTTGGATAAAATTGATCCTAATCTACTCTTCACCTCTCTAAAACGTAGATTGAGATGACACCCATTAACTATAGAATATCACACTGACTTTTTCACACCTGAAGTCACAACCCAATTACAAATAATTTTTTCCCTAGAACCTTAAACCCAAGACTAACCTACCTTTTTCTACCAGTATGCACAACCCAAGAGGTCCTTCCTTTTTCCCCTAGAGACAATTCTCGAATATTCCTCCCTTTTTACCTTGAGGAACAACCCGAACTGTCCTGAATTTTTCACCTAGAGGAAAAACCCAAAATTACTTTTGTTAGGGAGTCACAAACTACACACACATACCTTCTAAAGGGGCAGTATAACCCACTCAAACTTTAGAAAAAAAGAATAAAAATAATTAAATCATTATTTAAATACATGAAAACTTTTAGGTATTAGTATTAAGGTAGAAAGGATCTCTCCAGTGGTAAAGGATCAAATGATTGTAGTTCAGCTGAGAGCAGTAGTTGATTGCCAAAGTATGTCACACTTGTATAGTTCAAGAAAAAACTCAACCTCATATTTTGATATGGATATGTCAAACTCCTTATATAGAGTTATTTTATACATAGTAGATTAAAAGAAAGAATCCCGCTACAATTTATCTTTCCCTATGCATAATATTATTTCTTTATTGAATTCACATAAAAAATTTACCCATAAGGGTCACTTAAATAATTTGTAATACTAAAAATATTTTTTATAGTAATAACATGTTAGAATGATTAATACAATATCAATAAATAATTATAATCAATATTAAATCCCCTTGAAAAACTCTCATAAAGTCTATGAGATAAACTATTCAAACTCTAACTATATTTAATTTGGAGCTCATGTTTTCCTAAGAAACCATCATGAGAATTTAACCCATGTTATGAGCATTAAATCCTATATAAAATTCTACGAAATAAAATTCCTTAGTATCCCAATAATTAATAAGGAATCAAGAAACCATTAGTTCCCTGAAAACATTAAAAATGAACTTACAGTAAATAAAAATATAAAAATCTAAGAGAAATAAAAAATAGAGCATCATATAAAATCTCCCATTTTAGTCATGGTGGGTTACTTATGGTATGTTAGTACTTGTGGTTAATTTATTTTCAACATGTGGTCACTTTTCCTCAACATGCGGTTACTTGTTCTTAACGTGTGGTCACTTGAATCCAATGTGTGGTCACTTGTCCTCAATGTTTGATCACCTATTCTCAATGTGAATTCACTTGAATATATCATGAGGTCACTTGAACATATCACTTTTCATCAACATATGGTCACTTTTCCTCAATGTGTGGTTAATTATCCTTACCGTGTGGTCACTTGAATATATCATGCAGTCACTTGAACATATCATGGAGTCACTTGAACATATCATGTAGTCACTTGAATATATCATTTATTCACTTGAACATATCATGTTGTCACTTAAATATATCATAAAGTCACTTGAATATATCATGTGGTCACTTCTAGACTTTTTAAAATTTTCAACCACGATTGCTTAATGACTTTTTCAAATTTACACTCACAATCGCTTAATGATGTTGTCAAATTTACACTCATAGTCACTTCACGGTTGTTAAATTTATACTCATAGTCGCTTCAATAATTTTTCAAATTTACACTTATCATCACTTCACAACTTTTTTAAATTTACACTCATATTTTCTTCATAACTTTGTTAAATTTACACTCACAGTCACTTCATGGCTTATATTTACACCCATGGTTTCTTCCTTTTCATTCATGTATATGATACTCATAATGTATAGTAAATGATAATAATGTACATTTGATTTAATTTATCATTAATACTCATGTTTTATCCTTATGGTCGATGTTTTTCAATGTACATTTGATTCAACGTATTGATACAAGAATGAATTTTACATAGGTTGTGTAAGAGTAACACAAAACTTACATAAGGATAAAGAAAAAATAATACGTGATATATAGGGGTAAATAAAATACTTAGAAAATAATTTTTCCACAATAATTAACTAAAAATAATATAAAGAATAATAAGAATAATAGAAATAAATAGTGAATAATTAAATAGTAATTAAAATTCAATAAACAATAAAATTGTAATTATTCAAAAAAATGAAATGATTTGATATTATAATTATTAAAGCATAAAATAATTAAAGTTTCAAGGATTTACTATAAAAATCACACCCTTTTTGATAATTAAAAAATAAAATATCAATTTCAAAAGTTCTCCCCCTTTTTGGAATTGATCAAAAATATTTAAAATTTTAAAAACATTATTTTATCCCCCAAAATAAAAAAAATGCATCATAAGAATAAAATCCCATTAAATTAATATTTCTTAAAAGAAAATTTTTAAAAGGATCCCTGAAAAAATATTATATTAAAGTAATTATTAAAATATATGAAAATAATTAAATGCTAACTAGAAAATTAATAACGTGCTAGTGAACCAAACAAAATAAAATAGATAAAATATGGAAACTGGTAAAAAGGAATAGATTTATAGTTTTACCTCCAAATTTGAGTAAAAAACCCCCAAAATACATATCATATGATTAAATTTACATCATTACAAGTTTAAATTTGATTTTATCAAAATTATTTAAATATAAGGGTTTGGTAAAGATATCAACTAACTATTTTTATATAGAAACAAATTCTAGATGAATATTCCCTTTTTGAATATGGTATCTAATGAATTGATATCTAACATCTATGTGTTTAGTCTTGGATTGTTGTAAGGGATTTTTTGAAATGAAAAAAGTATCATTATTATCAAAGAATATTGGAATCTTATCAAAATAAAAATCAAAACAAGAAAGTGTTTGCTTAATATGTAATGATTGAGCACAAAAAATATGCAGCAACTAAGTATTCATATTCATCGATTGAAAGAGAAAAAAAAATTTGTTTCTTTAAAACCTAAGAAACAAAAGATTTAATAAGTAAATAACATATACCCGAAGTTTTTTTTTCTACCTATATTTTATCCACAAAAATTAAAATAATAATAGCTTTTTAGATCAAAATTTGTTTTAGCAGGGTAATATAATCCAAGATTCAAAGATCCTTTAATATATCTAATAATATTTTTAACATATTTAATGTGACTTTCCTTAAGGTTACTTTGAAATATAGCACACATAAAAACTAAAAACATGAAATTATATGTAGAATTATTTAAGTATAAGAAACTTTCAATCGTTCCACTATATGTTTTAACATCAATGGATTTTCTAGATCTATCTAAATATAATTTACAAGTAGTGATCATGGGATTATTTTCACTTTTAGAAGATCCTAAACCAAATTTCTGAACAAAATATTTAACATACTTGGATTGATTTAGAAAAAACCCATCATTTTTTTAATATTTACAATACCATCATTTTTAATTCTCCCATCATACTCATATCAAATTCAGAATTCATTAATTATGAAAATTCATTACAAATATTTTCACATGAAGATCCTAAAATAATTTCATTAACATATATTTTCATAATCAAAATATTATTAAATTTTTTCTTAATAAATAATGTAGGATCAACCTTTCCCTTCTCAATTTTTTTTCAAAAGAAAACTGGTTAAACTTTCATACCAATCTCTAAGAGATTTTTTAAAATAATATAAAGCCTTATATAGTTTCAAAACATTATTAAGAATATTTTTATTTTAAAAACTAGGGGGGTGAATAACATATATTTCTTCAGAAATATACCCATTTAGAAAGGTACGTTTGACATCCATTTGAAATAAGTTTAATCCATGAAAAGCATTATAAGCTAATAATATTCTAATATTTTCTAATCTAGTGACAAGTGAAAAATATTTTTCAAAATAAATACCTCATTCTAGAGAATATCCTTGATCAACTAATCCAACTTTATTTTAAAAAATATTTTCATATTAATCAAAAAATTTCTAAAGATTCATTTTGTTCCAATAACATGAGAATCTTTTGGTGGAATAACTAAATTCCACACATTATTTCTAATAAAATGATTTAAATCATATTTCATAGACAAGATCTAATTAGATTCATTTAAATCTTAATATATATTCTTAGGTACAAAATCATAATTTAAATAATGATAAGCACAAATATTCATAATATTTTTTCTAATTTGAAAATTTGACACAACATTTCCAATCACATTATCTATACCAAAAAAGTCCAGGATCTGGTCAAATACTTTCCTAAAAATAAATTATATAAAATCTAGATAAGCAAAGTCAATGTTACAAGGGGTTATCACAAAAGTAGTAATGCATCACACCGCACATATTTGTATCCACCATTGGAATGCAATAGTCTCGGATCCTGAAAGACTACATCATATCCATTTCAATTACTGCCTTCTTTGACAACATATCTCCCACTTGGTTTTCTTCCCTATAATCATGTGAGATTACAAAATTTATCAATATCATCATTCCTTTTATTCAAATATTTTCCACCAAACTTAACATGAATTAATTCTTCAACAACCATGGTTCTTTTATTACATACTCTATATGCCTTACAATTATTTGAATGTCCTAAGAATATGCCTTCATCATATTTTTCATCAAATTTATATAAGTAATCCTTAATATTGATAATGAAAAATTTACACCTAAAGACTCTAAAATAGTTGATTTTAGGTTTTATCCCCTTACAAATCTCATAAGGAGTCATTCAAAAAAAATATTAAGATTCTTCCATAGGTAAAATTACAAGAATTATTTATTACCTATACCTAAAAATATTTAGGTAGATTAAATTCATTTAACGTGCTCCTATACATTTCTTAAAAATATTGATTTTTCCTTTCTACTACGCCATTTTATTGTGGTGTTATATGAACTGAAAAGTTGTAAAAATACTCATTTTATTCACAAAATTTGATAAATTTCAGATTCTAAAATTTTCCACCATTATTGATTATAATTTATTTAATTAAGCGTCCTTTATCATTTTGAACCAATTTACAAAAATTGATAAACTAAGATAAATTTTTATATTTAAGTGTAATAAAATAAACCCATGTGTATCTAAAAAAATAATCAATAATGAAAAAACAATATCTTTTTCCACCCAAATTAGAAGTCTTGATAGGGACAAATAAATCCAAATGAATAAGATCAAGAGGCCTTATAATTTTTACTTATTTAATTAACTTGAAACTACTTCTGTGTTTTTTACCTTTCAAGCAAGATTCAAAAACAAAGGATTTGTGCTCTTTAAGTTCACGTAAATATAGAAATGTTTCATTCTTGTAAATCTTGTGCATCAACCTAAAATTAGCATATCCCAACCTCATATGCCACAAGATGTTATCATGTTTTATATCATTAAAAAAATTACATTTTGATCATTTATTTTAGAAAAATTAATTGAATAAATGTTTTCATTTCTATTTTATTAAAATAAAATGGTTTTATCTTTAAATACAATGAATTTATCGTTTTGAAATTTAAAAAACATTCCATCAACACATAGATGTGAAATATTTATTAAATTCTATTTCAATCCTTTAGAATATAAAAATTTATAATAATAACAAAATTTTAGATTCCAACCTCACTGAAACCTTTTAACTTTCCTTTAGAATTATCACAAAAAAGTAACATTACCTTAATCACATTTATTAAATGATGGAAAATTTTATATATCACTAATAATATGTTGTGATCATTCACTATCCATACACAAAAAAAACCTTTTTTATGCTTCCAAGACACATTTCCTGTAAAAATATATTTAAAAAATCTTTGCTTCCCATGAAAATTTGGGTCCAATGGGACTAGCATATAAATTATTAGGAATCCAAATAGATTTCAAACACTTTTTTATAGGTAATATATAAGATAAATATTTAGAAATGAAAATTTTGGTATGCCTAATATATTGTGTAAATCTCAAGGAACACTCATTTTCATAATTACCTTTCATTTTAAATCTAAAACATATAGTTTTAGATGTACTTTCATTAGTATTCTTGATAAAGAAAGTATTATAAATTTTGGGTAAATTGTTTTCATAACCAAGACTTGATCTCTTTTTATAAATTTTATTGAAACTGGTCATTTTATAAAAATTTTATCTACTATAAACAAAAGTGGATAGATTTTAATGTAATCTTTCAATTCCATTTATGATTTGTTCGTTCTATTTAAGAATAGTGTCAAAATTATTTAATTCATCTTCATGGAATTTTAACCTGAAAAAAATTTCTCTCTTTAATTTTTCATTTTTATCCTAAGCATATTTTAGATTTGTATGTTAAATTTTTATGTCTTCCTAGATAGATTTCTTTTGTGATTCATTTTCCTTAAGAACAACCTTATATTAACTCCATATATAAACCAGTGATATTTTCAACTCTTTGATCAAGTCTTTCAACCTATTTAAGTAATTCTTCTAAAGTGGTTTTTTCATAATCATATTTATAGGATGAATAATAAGTATATTCACTCACTTAATTTAATGAATACATTAAGAAAAAATCCACATCCTTTTATAAACCAAATATTTTATCAGAACTTGAATCCTTAGTGAAAATATATTCAGATTCCATTAATTTCTTTTATTTCTTATATTTATTCCTCTTATTTTTTCTTATTTAATATTATGAAATCAGTCTTGATGTCCCCCCTTTTTCTTAACTCATAATAGATTATATCTTGAGAATCATTAGAAATAAAATTATCTTTCTTTTTCTCCTTGAAATCATCTTTAGGATAGTCTTTTAAAGATCTTATTGAATAACCTTTGTTTATTGTATATCCTCCTTTTGTGGCATATGTAGTATTATTCTTATCACTGAACTATAACATAGAATCAGTAGATTAAGTATAAGCATTTTACATAAAAGAAATTCTATTCTTATTTTTATTATCTTCTTCATAAATATTTTTAATATCTAACTCATTATAATAACGATTCAATAATCTCATCAAGTGTATATTCCTTGAAGATTTTACTTTCACCTATAAGAAACATTTTATCATGTATCTCATTAGTAAATACTTTAAGAACTCTTTAAATAGGAATAGTTTTTTCTATAATTTCTCCTAAAGAACTCATACCATTTTTAATAATAGTAAATCTATGGAAAATTTGATTAACAGTTTCTTCTTCACCCATTTTAAATTCTTGATATTTAGAACTTAACATGCCAAAATTAGTTCTAATAAACATATTTGATCTAATATTTGTAACTTGTTGGATTTTCCAAATGACATGTATAGTTTTACATGTATATTCATGAATATATACATTTATATTTATTACATAATATAAAATATTCATCACCTTGTAATTCAACACATAATTTACCACATCATTACCAAATAATGATCCAGGTTCACCTTAGAGTAGTTAGTAGAGTTTTTCTATGATTTTTTAGTGATCAATACTAAGTTTTTTTAATAATTATTCCATTATAAATTTCCAGTATCCATAGCCAGTACCATCAAAATTAAGTGGTCTTTGATGTATCCATCCATTATTCAAAAAAATCTACAATCTTAAATATATATTTTCCCCTTGATGGTTATGTCAGGAAATAGTTATAATAAATAAAAATATATATCAATCTTGGGATCAATCTATGATACCAATTGTTGGTCTGATACAGAAGATGGAAGAATAGCCAAAGGGGGTGAATTTTCCATTTTAAATAAATTTAAATATTATGTCATAGTATTAAAGTTATTGTAGTAGAAATAAAATAAATAGGAAAAATATATTTTCATAGTAGTTTAGATCAAATTGATCCTAATATACTCTCCACCCTTCTCAAATGTAGAGATAGATGTCACCAACTAACTATAGAATCTTACACTAAATTTTTCACACCTCAAGTCATAACCCAATTAAAAATCATTTTCCCCTAGAGGGTTAAACCCAATACTAACCTATTTTTTCTACCTAGAGGCATAAACTAAACATTTATGCCCTTTTCCTCTATAGGTGCAACCTAAACATTCCTGCCTTTTCACCTAGAAGAACAACCTGAATAGTTCTTCCTTTTTCATATAGAGGTACAACCCAAATACTTCTTTCTTTTTCACCTGCAGACATAACCCAAACTGAATTTTATTAAGGATTCACAACCCACGCACACATACCTTTTAAAAAGGAATTATAACCCACTCATGTTTTATCACAAAATAATAAAATGAATTAATGCACCACATAAATAGGTGAATGCTTCTGAGTTTAATTGTTAAGGTAGCAAGGATCCATCCAGCAATAAAAGATCAAATGATTTTAGTTCTGTTGAGAGCAGTAGTTGATCACCAAAGTATGTCACACTTATATAGTTCAATAAAAACCATGACCTGATATATATGATATAGATCTATCAAACACCTTATATGGAGTTCTTTTATGCACATCAGATTCAAATCATAAAGTTCATTGCATTTTATCTTTCCCAATGTAGCATGTGAATTATTTATTAAATGTGAATGAAAAATATACCCATGTGGGCCACTTAAATAATCTATAATATTAAAAACTTATTGTATAGTAATAACACATAATAATAATTAATATAATATCAATAAATAATTATATTCAATGTTAAAGTCCCTTATAAAAACTCTCATAAGGTATGTGAGATAAAGTGTTCAAATTCCAACCATATTTAATTTGAAACTCGCATTTTTTCATGAAACCAGAGTGATAATTAACCCATATAATGAGCATTAAATCCTATAAAAAATTCTAACAAATAAAATTACTTAGTACACCAATAATTAATAAGGAATTAAGAAACCATTAGGTTATTGAAAACATTAAAAATAAACTTATAGTAAATCAAAAGATAAAAATACAAGAGAAATAAAAAACAGAGCATCATAGAAAATATCCCATCTTAGCCATGGTATTATTCTCATAGTAATTTAGTACTTGTGGTCAATTTATTTTCAACATATGGTCACATTTCCTCAATATACGGTCACTTATCTTCAATTTGTGGTCACTTGAATCCAACATGCATTCATTTTTCTTCAATGTGTGGTCATTTTTCCTCAATGTACGGTCACTTGAATATATTATATGGTGACTTCTAGACTTTTTAAAATTTTCAATCACAGTCACTTCATGACTTTTTCAAATTTACAATGACATTCACTTCATGATTTTTTCAAAATTATACTCATGGTCATTTGATGACTTTGATAAATTTACACTCACGGTCACTTCATGAATTTTCCAAATTTACACCAATAGTTGCTTCATGACTTTAGTAAATTTAAACTCACGGTTGCTTCATGACTTATATTTACAATCATAGTCACTTCCTTTTTCTTCATGTGGTTGATAGTCATAACATATAGTTGATACTCATAACATACATTTGATGTACTTTATCATTAATACTCATGATCGATCCTTATGGTTGATGCTTTTCAACATATGTTTTATTAAACTAATTTCTAAAAAAATGAATTTTTCATAGGTTGTGTATGGGTTATGTAAGGGTAGAGAAAAATTACACATGATACATAGGGGTAAATAAAATACTTTGAAAATAAATTTTTTATAATATTTAAGAAAAATATATATGTAAAGACTAATAAGATTATTATAAATAAATGATGAAAATTTAAAGAAAAATTGAAATTATCCAAAAAAATTGAAATTATGAAATATTTTAATTATTAAAACATAAAATAATTAAAGTGTTAAAAAGGTACACCAAAAATCTCTCACTTTTTTATAATTTAAAACCAAAATATAAATTTCAAAAGTTCTCCCACTTTTTGAATTGATCAAAAATATTTAAAATTTTGAAAACATCATTTTCTCCCTCAAAATAAAAAATTTCATTATAAGAATAAACTCCCCCTAAATTAACATTTCTCAAAATAAATTTTCTAAAAGGATCCATGAAAACAAATAATCTGATATTCAAGTAATTTTTAAAATATATTCAAAGAATTCAATAGTAACTAACTATTTAAGCACATATTGGTGATCCAAATAGTATAAAACAAATGTAATAAGTAGAGTGGCTAAAAAATAATATATTTATAGTTTTACCTCAAAATATGAGTGAAAATACCCATAAATATATGTTTTGTGATTAAATTTTCATCATTTCATGTTTGAATTTGATTTTATCAAAAGTAGTTAAATCCAAGGGATTAGTAAAGATATCGATGAACTATTTTTCTAAAGAAGAAAAAATCCAAACTAATGTTCCCCTTTTTAATATGGACACTAATGAAGTGATATATAACATATATTTATTTATTCCTAGAGTTTTTTAAGGTATTTTTGGAAATTTAAATAGAATAATTATTGTCATATAATATAGGAATATTATCAAAATCAAAACCAAAATTAGAAAATGTTTTCTTAATCAATATTGGTTGAGTACACCAAGATGTGGTAGCTATGTATTCAGATCCATTAGTTGAAATAGAAACAAAATTTTGATTCATTTAATTACAAGAAACTAAATATTTACCAAGTAAATGACGCATAACGAAAGTGTTTTTTTATCTATCTTGCATCTACTAAAATCAAAATCAGAATAGCTTGTCAAATAAAAATAAGTTTTAGTAGGGTGATATAATCTAAGATTCAATGATCCTTTAACATATATAATAATCCTCTTAATATATTTAATGTTAATTTCCTTAGGGTCACTTTGAAATCTATCACACATACAAATAGAAAACATTAAATCAATCTTAGAATCATTTAAGTATAATAAACTTTGAATCATGCCTCTATAATTTTTAACTTCAATAGATTTTATAGATTTATCTAAATCTAATTTACAAGTAGTAATCATGGGATTATTTTTAATTTTATAAGATTATAAACCAAAATTCTTAATAATATCTTTAGAATACTTGGATTGATTTAGAAAAATACCATCATTTCTTTGAAATATTTGTACACCAAGAAAGAATTTCAATTATCCCATCATACTCATATGAAATTTCAAAGTCATTAATTCTAAAAATTAATGTAAAATATTTTAATATAAAGTTACAAAAATAATTTCATCAACATAAATTTCCATAATCAAAATATCATTACAATTTTTCTTAATAAATAAAGTAGGACCAACCTTTCCCTTCTCAATTATTTATTCAAAATAAAACTTGTTAACCTTTTATACCAAGCTCAAGGAGATTATTTAAAACTATATAAAGCATTAGATAGTTTCAAACATGATCAGGGTTATTTCATTTTCAAAACTAGATAGTTTTCTAACATATACTTCTTCATAAATATAACCATTTAGAAAATAAATTTTGACATACATTTGAAATAATTTAAATCCATGAAAAAAAATATAAGCTAATAATATTCTAATTATTTCTAATATATAAATAGGTGAAAAAGATTCTTTAATATCAATACCTTCTTCTTAAGAATATCCTTGATCAAATAACATAGCTTTATTTTTAATTATATTTCTAGATTTATAAAATTTGTTTCAAAAAATACATTTTGTTCCAGTAATATTAGAATCTTTTAGTAGAAAAAATAATGTCCATGCATTGTTTATAGTAAACTAATTTAACTCATATTACATATACAAGATCCAATTAGAATCATTTAATGATTCATAAATATTCTTAGGTACAAAATCATAAATGAAATAATGATAAGAAAAAGTATTCATAAAATATTTTCTAGTTTAAACATTTGAATCAACATTTCCAATCACATTATCTATAGGATTATCTTTATGAGACTTCCAAGATATTTCATGAATAGGTTTGAATTAAGGAAAAAATATCCACCCATCAATATTGGTATCTTTATCTTGAGTTTCTTATTCTTCAAAATTAAAATCTTTAAATTCATTCTCAAGTTGATCAATACCATCATTCCTTTTATTAAAATATTTTTAATCAAACTTAACATGAATTAATTCTTCAATAAATATTGTTCTTTTATTGTATTCTATATATCCCTTACAATTATTTAAATATCCGAAGAATATGCCTTCATCAGATTTTATATCAAATTTATCTAAATCATACTTAGTATTAATAATGAAAAATTTACACCCAAAGACTCTAAAATATATAATTTTAGGTTTTATCCACTTCCAAAATCATAAGGAGTCTTTTTTATAAAGGTCTTAAGATAATTCTATTAGTAGCATAATAAGAAGTATTTATAGTTTAAGACCAAAAATATTTAGGTAGATTAAAATAATTTAACATGACCATATTCATTCCTTGAAGAGTTATATTTTTTCTTTCAACAACAACATTTTGGTGTGGTCTTCTAGGAGCTAAAAAGTTGTCAAAATACCCATATTCTTCACAAAACTAGATAAATTTTAGATTATAGAATTCACCAAACATGATTTATTTTAATTGATTTAATTAATATTCACTTCTCATTTTGAACTAATTTACAAAATGTGATAAACTTAGATAAGGTTTCAAATTTGAGTGTAATAAAATAAACCCATGTGTATCTCGAAAAATCATCAATAATAACAAAACAATATCTTTTATCACCCAAACTAGCATGATTTATATGACCAAATAAATCCAAATAAATAATATTAAGAGGCCTTATAGTTTATACTTATTTAATTTAATTGAAACTACACCTATGATGTTTACCTTTCGATCAAAATTCACAAACAAAGGTGTTTTCCTATTTAAGTTATAGTAATTACAAAACTATTTCATACTTAAACAGCTTATGCATCAACCTAAAATTAACATATTTAGATCTCTTATTCCATGAGATGTTATTATATTGTATATTATTCAAACAATTTTACATTTTTATTAGTTAATTCTGCAAAATCAATTGAATAAATGTTGCTTTTTCTATTTTCATAAAATAAAATGGATTTATCTTTAAATACAATACATTTATCATTTTAAAATTTAATAAAAATCACATCATCACATAGTTGTTAAATTATTATTAAATTATGTATTCATCCTTAAACATATAAAAATTTAGAAATAATAACAAAATTTGAGATTCCAACCTCACTTAAACCTTTTACCATTCCTTTAGAATTATCACCAAAATTAATATTAACTCCATCACATCTATTGAATGATAGAAATTTTGATATATCATCATTCGTATTTAATTTTTTTCTACTATCCATATACCAAACATAATTTTTTATTCTTCCAATACTCATTTCCTATAAAAAATATTTTAAAAGGTTTTGGTGCCCATGAAAATTTTGTTATAATGGGACTTTCATTTGAATTCTTGGGAATCCAAACAGATTTCAAACAGTTGTTTATAGGTAATAAAACATATAATTATTTAGAAATTAATGTTTTGGTATGTCCAAGAGATTATGGAAATCTCAAGGAACATGAATTTTCACAATTATCTTTCATTCGATGTCTAAAAAATATAGTTGTATATGCACTTCCATTAGTGAACTTAACAAAGAAATTCTTATACATTTTGAGTAAATTTTTTTCATAACAAAACCTGATCTATTTTTGTTCATTTGATTTAAAATAATCATTTTATCAAATTTTTCTCTACCTTGAACAAAATTGGGAAGATTTTACTTTAAAATTTTGATTTCATTTTGATTTTTTTTCATTATCTTTATGATTAGTATAGAAATTAATTACTTCAAATCCATGGAATTTTGACATGAAATCAATTTCTCTCTTTAATTTTTTATTTTCATCCTAAATGGATGTTAGATATGTATGTTAAATTTTTAGGTCTTCCTGGATAGACTTCTTCAATTATTTATTTTCCTTAAGAAAAACCTTATGTTGACTCCTAAGATTCTTATATAAATTAGTGATTTTTTCAAATTTATGATCAAGTATTTCAACCTCTTTAAGAAATTACTCTATAGTAGGTTTTTTATAATCATATTCAAAGGAAGAATAATAAGTATATTTTTTCACTTTATTTGATGAATCCATTAAGTACAAATTTTCCACATCCTTTTTTGAACCAGATACTTCATTAGAAATTGAATCCTTAGTGAAACTTTATCTATCTACCATTTCTTTCGTTTCTTTCTTATATTGTTACCTCTCTTTTTCCTTATTAAATCCTAGGTAATCAATCTTTATGTTCCCCCTTTTTCTGAACTCATAAAATATTATATCTTCAACATCATTAGAAATAATTTCTCTTTCTTCCTCTCCTTGAAATCATATTTTGGATAATATTTTTGATATCTTATTGAATAGCCTTTCTTTATTTTATATCCTCCTTTTGTGACATATGAAGTATCATTCCTATAATTGTTCTATAAATTATAATCTAGAGAGTAATTAGAAACAATTTACATAAAATAAATTCCCTTTTTCTTTGTATTATCTTCTTCAGCGTGATTTATAAGTTCTAAATCATATTGTAATAATGATAGAATGATCTCATAAAGTGTATATTGCTTAAAGTTTTTACTTTCATTTATAACTACCTTTTTAGACTGTTACTTCATAGTAAGTTCTCTAAGAACTCTTTAAATAATAATAGGGTTTTTTAGAGTTTCTTATAAAGAACTCATGCCATTTACAACAATAGTAAATCAATGGAACATTTGATTAACAATTTCTTATTTTAAATTCTTGATATTGGGAACTTAACATGACTAGATAGTTCTAATAATATTATCTAATCCAAGATGTGTATCTTAATGGATTTTCTAAATGTCATGTTCATTTTTACATGTAGATACATGACTGTGAACATTTCTATTTATTTCACAATATAAAATATTCATCACCTTTTAATTAAAAACATACTTTATAGCACCATTGACAACTAATGATTCAGTTTCACCTTTGAAAAGTTTGTATGGTATTTCTATGATTCTTTATTGTTCGATGCTAAGTTTTTTTAAGAATTCTTCCACCTGAAATTTCCAGTATCCAAAGAAATACCATCAAAATGAGTTGTTCTTTAATGTATCCATCTATCATTAAAACTTTTTCATACCATATTAAATAAATATTTTCACCTTTATAGTTAATTCAGTAAATGGTTAGCATAAATAAAAATATAATATCAATATTGGGGTCAAGATTTTATAACAATTGTTGGTCACAGAGGAAAGATATCATAATATCCAGCAAGGGGTGAATCAGACTTTTTAAATAAATTTAAATATCATCTCATAGTATTAAATTTAATATAATATAAATAAAATAAATAGGCGCAATATATTTTTATAATAGTTTAGATCAAATTAATCACACTCTACTATTAAATCCTCTCAAACACGGAGAGAGATGGCACCCACTAACTATGGAATATTACACTAAATTTTTTACACTTGGAGTCACAAACCAATTAAAAATCATTTTTTACATGGAGGATTAAACCTACGACTAAACTAAATTTTATACATAAAGGTACAACCCAAAAAATCCTTCCCTTTTCCCTTGGAGTCACAACCTAAACAGCCCTGCCTTTTTCACTTGGAGGCACAACCAAAATAGTCCTGCATTTTTCACTTAGAGGCACAACCCAAACAGTTCTTCCTATTTCATTTAGAGGCACAAGAAAATTTTAATTTTATTGGGGAGACACAGCCCACACACACGTAACTTTGGAAGGGGTATTATAACCCACTCATTATTTAGTAAAAAAATAATAAAAAGGACTAAATAACCATAGAAACAAATGAACACTTTTGGGTCTGAGTGTTGAGGCAGAAAGGAGCTCTCTAGTAGTAAAGGATCAAATGATTTTAGTTCAACTAAGAGAAGTAGTTTATCTCTAAACTATGTCACACTTGTATAGTTCAATAAATACCATAACCTCGTATTTATGGTCTATATATATCAATCTCATTATATAGAGTTATTTTATGCATAGAAAATTCAAAGCATGAAGCTCATTGAAGTTAATCATTCCTAATGAAGCATGTGATTTCTTCATTGAATGTTCATGAAAAATATACCCACATGGTTCAATTTAATAATTTTTAATATTAAAAACATGTTTTCTAGTAATAAAAATTTATAATAAATAATACGTTATCAATAAATATTTATAATCAACATTAAAATACCTTGGAAAAATCCCTTAAAGTATGTGAGATAAACTCATCAAATTCTAAACATATTTAATTTTATAACTTGTGTTTTCCCAATAAAATAGTGTGAGAATTTAACCTATGTGATGATCATTAAATATTGTATAAAATTATCCCAAATAAAATTTCTCAGTATCCCAATAATTAAGAGGTAATTAATAAATTTTTAGGTCATTGAAAACATTAAAAATGAACTTATAGTAAATAAAAATATAAAAATATAGAAGAAATAAATAATATAGCATCATAGAAAACTCCTCTTTTAGTTATGGTAGGTTTCTCATAGTAAGTCGGTACTTGTGGTCACTTGGTTTTCAACATGCGGTCACTTGTCGTCAATGTGCGGTCACTTGTACTCAACGTGTGGTCACTTGAATATAATGTGAAATAACTTTTCCTCAACATAAAGTCACCTAAATATATCATGAGGTTACTTGAATATATCATTCAGTCACTTGAATATATCTTACAATCACTTGAATATATCATGAGGTCACTTTTATACTTATTCAAATTTTCACTCACGGCCACTTCATTACTTTATCAAATTTACACCCATGGTCACTTCATGAATTAGTCAAATTTACAACCATGTTTGCTTCATGATTTTTTAAAATTTACACTCATGTTCAATTCATAACTTTTTTAAATTTACACTCACTGACACTTCATGGATTTATTAAATTTACACTCACGGTCACTTCATGACTTAAATTTACATTCACGGTCACTTAATTTTTGTTCATGTGATAAATATTCATAACTTATAGTAAATACTCATAACATATAGTTGATATAATTTATCATTAATAATCATGATAGATACTTACAGTTGATTCTTTTCAATGTGCATTCGATTAAATAGATTGTTGCAAAAATAAATTTTACAAAGGTTTTGTAAGGGGAAAAATAACTTATGTAAAGGTAGAGAAAAATTAACACATGATACTTAGGGGTAGAAAAATACTTATAAAATAGATTTTTCATAGGATTTAACCAAAAATAAATATAAAGACCAATGATAAAAATTGGAATAAATGATGATCAATTAAAGAACAATTAAAATTCACTAAATAAAAAATTTGTAATTATCCAAAAAAATAAAATTATGATATATTTCAATTATAAAAACATAAAATATTTAAAGTTTCAAATAGAAACTCTAAAAATATCCCTCTTTATAATAATTATAAAAAAATATAAATTTTAAAAGTTTTATCCCTTTTTTCAATTGATCAAAAAGATTTAAAAATTTGAAAACATCATTTTCTCTACCAAAATAAATTTTTCATTATAAGAATAAAATCCACATAAATTAATGTTTCTCAAAATAAAATTTATAAAATGATCTATGAAAAAAATAATATTATATTCAATTAATTTTCAAAAGATATATAAAGAATTTAATAGTAACTAACTATTTAAGAACATATTGATGAGCCAAACAGAATAATACAGATACAATATGCAGAGTGGATGAAAGGAACAAATTTATAGTTTTACCTAAAAATAAAAGTGAAACTACCCCTAAATATATGTTTTATGATTGAATTTTCATCATCCCAAGTTTGAATTTTATTTTATAAAAGTTAAATTCAAGGATTTAGTAAAGATATCAGCTAACTATATAACAACCCATTCTTTCACCAAGGTACGGATTGTTTGTTTTTAAATTTTATTATTTTAAATGGCCCTAATAATGATATCTAATCAAGTTAAGGAGATCATAGGTGTGTCCAGGGATCATTCAGATCCTAGAACCCCAACATGGGGAGAATAGACTGGGACGCATGGTTTTTTTATAACCATGTGACCTAGGGCGCTCGGTCGTGCGATGCTGGGGCATTTAGGGATAGATCCCTTTTGCATTATTTGTGCAGGGTTAGTCAAACCGTGCACCTAACCGTGTAGGGTGACCCTCTATAGTAGTGAATAGTTCACGATTTGAGCATTTTTTTCAAACCATGCGCCTTGATATTTAGAGGTGAAATTACAGTCCCCCACACTTAAGTTAAAACCCTTTTCCTTTTTCTTCTTATCTGTCCAGTAGTTGAGCTTGGTTTCTCTTCTCCTTTGAGCTTAAGAACACCTCTAAATAGGAATTGAGATATTTAATCCATCTAGTGTCTAATCCTAGATCTGTTGGAAGCATTGGATCTGTCTCGGTAAGTTCCCCTAGTCTCTCACTTCATATCTAATCTTTCCTTCTAATTCATCGTGCTATTTAGGTGAAATCTCATTTTCCCTATTTTTAGGGTGTTGGATCGTCTCTCATATCTCTTCTAACCTAATCCAAATATGAGAACGATATTAAGTGAGGATTATCATACATCCGAGAGTTAGGTGGTGACATCATTTTCCCTTTGAGCTTAATGCTTTGTAGCTACGTCATTGTGTCAAATGCCAACTTTTTCTGAGTATCTTTATATAATAAGTTTATTCATATAAAATTGATTTTTGTACATTTTTATTAAACTATTGAACCTTTTTTGGTAGTTCATAGGTTGTATTCACTTTATATGGTCACCCCTTAGGTGATCCAAGTGAATTTGGCCATTATGGACAATTATTCTAAAACGCCAAAACTCCCTTGAACCTTACATATTAGCTTTTAAATGAAATTGCCCTTGATATATGAGTAATAAATTAAGAACAAGGAACCTATTAGGTTTTTGGCCCTCCCATGATTAGAATTTCCCATGATGACCATGTCACCTTCTAAGTGACTTCCTCTTTAGCCCTTAAATGGTATTGAATGTTTTGGTAAATTAAATGAGTTAGATGGATTTGATTATAAAGGATAGATCATGCATGATGGTATGTTATTCCTTAAATGAATTTAATGATCTAAATTTAATGAGTTATAAAGGGGTTCCAAGGCTACATCATTTATTTCTTGTTATATTAAATGCTTATTACGAATTTTCATTGCCTTAAATAAATTGAACTTGTTTAATGGAACATATGAGAAGTGTTGCCTCATGTGTTATGTTATAAATATGAATAAACCTTATTTATACTTATGGCTTGGTGAACATGACATTATAGGTATTTCTTCATGCTAAATGTTATATATATGATTAAACCTTTATAAATATTGTGACACAATGGTAAGGGACCTGTTGATGGCACACTCACCATCATGAGTGACAAGCATGACTTCTCCCACTCTGTATGGGATGTAGGGTATGTACACTATCTATTGAGCTTATAGGCTCATTAGACTAGTCATGGATGTCTGAGTTATGCCTAGTATAGCCGGGTACTAGTATTCCAGGTATATATCCACTTACATTCACAATTAATTGGTTTATATATTTAGATGCAATATATACAATTATACCATATATATACTACTACTATATATATGGTATATGATCAAAAACTCTTCCCGACTATGAGTTGAATTAGGTAGAGTTTTCAGGTGTTTGTTAGGAACCTGAGCATCCTAGTTATTTATTTATTTATCATTTTTGTCTTATTTAATTTATTATATATACCTGCACATTGTTTAGTCATGATCATTGCTTGGATTACACATAGAAACTATTGGTGGTGGCCTACTGAGATTTTTATCTCACACCCTACTTGGACTACATCCGGTACCCAATAATATTATCTACCTATAGGTATGAGTAAGTTAAAAGGCCATATTGTAGGTTTTTAATATGTATTTCTTATAGATGTATCTTATAAGTAGATAACTAGGCTTTAGCTCTAGATGCTAGTGGATCGGTTTTTTTCCTTTTGAAACTTTTGTATATTCTTATTCCCTGCTCACCTTTTGTATTAAATCATGTCATTCATCCATGTAGCTAACACTACCTTAGTGTATTTTAAGATTTTTATTCAGTTGATCAACTTTTTACACTTCTGCACCTATCTACTTATTCTTCTACTGCTTATTTATATATTTTTTCTGCTTATACTATGCTTCCTCAATTGTATGCTTATGTTGGTATCCTTTGTGACACTCTAATAAGAGGTTATAGTCTCCCCACCATACCACCTTCACACCCTCATTGATATTCGGCAGTCTCTGGCATATTGGGAGGTGTTCTTGAGGCCATGTGACCCACTGGATCAGGGAACAGGTTAAGTAGACCCTGGGTCAGGATATTAAAACAATTTTTCTAAAGAAAAAAATTTCATTCTAATATTTCCCTTTTGAATATGGTCTATAATGAAGTGGTACCTAACATATACGTGTCTAGTCCTAGAATGATTTAAGGGGGTTTTGGAAATGGAAATAGCATAATTATTATCATAGAATATAAGAATATTATAAAAATAAAAACCAAAATTAGAAATTGTTTGCTTAATCCATAATGATTGGACACAAAAAGATCCAGTAGCTATGTATTCAGATTCATTAGTTAAAAGAGTAACAAAGTTTTGTTTTTATAAATCCCAAGAAACTAAATATTTACCAAGTAAATGACACATAACTGAAGTGTTTTTTCAATCTATCTTGTATCTACCAAAATCAAAATCAAAATAGCTTTTCATATAAAATTAGTTTTAGTATGGTAATATAATCTAAGATTCAAATATACATTAACATATCTAATAATCAACTTAATAGATCTAATGTGACTTTCCTTAGTTTAACTTTAAAATATAGCACATGATTAAATCAATCCAGGAAGTAGTTAAGTATAACAAACTTAAAATTATTCCTCTATATATTTTAACATCAATGGATTTTTTAGGTTTATCTAGATCTAATTTACAAGTAGTATTCATGGGAGTATTTTTATTTTTATAAGAGTATAAACCAAATAACTTAACAATATATTTAACATACTTGGATTGACTTAGAAAAATACCACCACTTTTTTAAAATATTTAAAGTCAAAGAAATAATTTAAATTCTCTTATCATACTCACATCAAATTCAAAAGTCATTAATTATAAAAAAAATCATTAAAAATATTTTCATATGAAGATCCAAAAATAACATCATTAACACAAATTTTCACAATCTAAATATCATTATAATTTTTCTTCATAAATAATGTAGGATCAACCTTCCACTTCACAAAAAAAATTTCAAAAGAAAACTAATTAACCTTTCATGTTAAGCTCCAAAATATTTTTTTAAACCATATAAATCCTTATATAGTTTCAAAATGTGATTAGGATTATTTTTATTTTCAAATCCAAGGGTATATCTAATATATATTTATTTATAAATATAACCATTTATAAAAGTAATTTTGGAATCTATTTGAAATAATTTAAATCCATGAAAATTAGCATAATCTAGTGACATTATAATTGATTATAATCTAGAAATAGGTGAAAGGGATTCTTTAAAATCAATACCTTATTCTTGATAATATCTTTGATAGACTAATCGAGCTTTATTTTTAACTATATTTACATATTCATCAATTTTGTCTTTGTATATTCATTTTATTCCAATAACATGATAATATTTTGGTGGAACAACTAAAGTACACACATTATTTCTATTAAACTAGTTTAACTCATCTTACATATCCAAGATACAATTATAATAATTTAAATATTAATCAATATTTATAGGTACTAAATCAAAAATGAAAGCATGATAAATTAAAATATTCATAACAATTTTTCTAATTTGAACATTTGACTTAACATTTCTAATCACATTATATATAGGATGATCTCTATGAGTCATCTAATATTTTCATGAACATGTTCAAATTGAGAAGAAATAGTCTCCCCCTAAATATGTGCATCTTTATATTGAGGTAATTCTTCTTTAAAATTAAAATCTCTAAATTCATCCTCACATTGATCAATATCATTATTCCTTTTATTCAAATATTTTTCTTCAAACTTAACATGAATTGATTCTCCAATATCCATGGTTCTTTTATTATATACTTTATATGCCTTACTATTATTTTAATATCTAAAGAATATTACTTCATCATATTTTACATCAAATTTATCTAAATAATCCTTAGTATTGAGAATGAAAATTTTACATTCAAGGACTCTAAAATAGAAAATTTTAGGTTTTCTACCCTTCCAAATTTTATAAGGAGTCATTTTCAACAAAGTTATTAAGATAATTATACTGGTAATATAATAATATTTATTTATTACTTCTGTCCAAAAATATTTAGGTATATTAAACTCATTTCACATGGTCCTATCCATTTATTGAAGAGTTATATTTTTCCTTTCTACTAAACCATTTTTGTGTGGTGTTCTATGAGTTGAAAAGTTGTGAAAATACCCATTCTCTTCAAAAAAAATAGATAAATTCCATATTCTATAATTCACCACCATGATCTCTTTTAATTTATTTAATTAAGTTTTATTTATCATTTTTAACCAATTTACAATAATTTATAAATATAGATAAAGTCTCAGATTTTAGTGTATGAAAATAAATTCATGTGTATCTATAAAAAATCAAAAATAATGAAAAAATATATCTTTTACCACCAAAACTATTAGGTTTAATAAGAAAAAATAAATCCAATTGAATAAGATCAATATGCCTTATATTTTTTACTTCTTTAAGTCACTTAAAACTGTTTCTATGTTGTTTACCTTTCAAGAAAAAATCACAAAAAAAGTGTTGTTCTCTTTAACTTTAGGTAATTTTAGAACTTATTGGTTATTTGACAACTTTTGAATCAACATGAAATTATAATGCTTCAATCTTCTATGTCATAAGATGTTATTAGATCTTATAGTATTTAAATATTTAAAATTTCAATTAGTTTATTCAGAAAAATTAATTGAATAAATGTTGTCTTTTATGTTTTCATAAAATAGTATAATTTGTCATTAAATAAGATGCATTTATCATTTTGAAATATAACAAACATTCCATCAAAACATAGCTATGAATTTCTTATTAAATTATGCTGGAATCCTTCAACATATAAAACTTCAGAAATAATAACAAAATCTAAGATTCCAACCTCACTAAAACATTTTAACTTTCCTTTAGAATTATCACCAAAATTAAAATTTCCTCCATCACATTTATCGAATGATATAAAGTTTGATATATCACAAGTCATATGTCATGAGAATACACTATCCATGTACCAAACATCCTTTTTTATGCTTCCAAGACACGTTTCTTATAAAAATAAATTTAAAAACGTTTTGGAATCCATGAAAATTTAGATCTAATGGGACTAGCATATGAATTATTGGAAATCCAAATAGATTTCAAACACTTTTTCACAGGTAATATATAATATATATATTTAGAAATGAAAGCTTCGGTATGTTCGAGAGATTGTGGAAATCTCAAGGAATGCTCATTTTCATAATGGCCTTTCATTTTACATCTAAAACATATAGTTATAGATGTAAATATGTTGGTGATATTAATAAAGAAAGTCTTATAAATTTTTGGTAAATTGTTTTCATAACCAATATTTGATCTCTTTTTGTTCATTTTATTGAAACTCTTAATTCTATCAAAGTTTTCACTACCTTGAACAAAAGTGAACATATTTGAATTTAAACTTTCAATTTCATTTCTAATTTGTTTATTCTCTTTAAAAACGGTATAAAAATCCTTACTTCAACTTCATGGGATTTTTAAATGAAATAATTTCTCTATTTCATTTTATATTTTCATCCTAATAAGATCTCATATTTGTATGTTAAGGCTTTAAGTATTATTGGATAGATTTATATAGTTCTTCATTTTCCTTAAGAACAACCTTATGTTGACATTAAGATTATTATATAAAACAGTGATCTTTTCATATTTATTGTAGTGACTTGGTTTTTCAATGTATTATTTCTTGATATTGTATGGATTATTTTCAAGACTAGGCCCTGAGACAGCATGTGATTCTGAGGTCCGATGTTCCCAGAATAAATGTTTGAAATGTATTAAATATATTAAATAGAACACGCATGCAATTTTCCTAAAAAAGTATAATAACTTTGAAATAATGTTCTGAATTAGAAATTTGAGGGCATCGTTGACTTTATAACATAGGTTTTACCCTAGGTTCAAAATAACCTTTGTCGGCATGGGTTGTTTGTGGAAAATTCATCATAGGCATGGAAATGAATAAAATAATGAAATAAATTATTTCATTTTTGTTTCATTAATGAAACAACCAACAAGTATTTAATTAGACTATTTTTAATAGTTTCCAGGGTTATCTATATAACCCTGGATCCATTGGAGAGAGAATTGGATAATCTCTCCCAGAGGAACGGTGATCAGATCATAGATCGACGATCGACGTACAATGGAATTGAAGGATCTAGCCAACAAAAATGATGATGCTTCATTATTTTTTAGCAATTGATCTGAATCAGGGTAGAATGTTTTTTTTGATTGGATTTCTTTCCCCATTATTAATTTTTATTATGAACATGAATCAATTTACCAATGGATTGATTCTCAGATCGTGTGTATTGTGGGATAGGATTTTTATGGGGATTTTATTAGGATAATTTATTTGTGATTGTTTGATTCTTCACTATCATTATAATGTTGATGGATCATGGTCAACACAAACATTGGCCGAGGTTCTTTCCTTGTGTTTGTGGTTGTAAATTTTTCTCATTTTTCTTCATTCATAGTGGGTGTTCTTCATTTGAAATGTGGTTCAACATATACCAGAAATTCAAAAATTTCACACTTGATTCTTAGCACAACAACTCAAAATTATAAATATGGGCTCGACATAACGTGATAGAGGTACAATAATAGAATATGTAGTGAATTTGATGGATTTGGATGCCAGATTTGGGTGTTCTTTGGAGTGCAGCCACAGATGAAGAAAGTGGGTGTTTTCTAGGAAAATCAAATGGTTAGAATCTGATGATTGATGACAATAAGGCTCATCTGGGGTATATCCATGATTGCTGATAAGTTTGAGTCCAGATTCTGAGGCAACAGTGGAATGAGCATTCATAGGAGGAAGAACCGGAGTTTTGTGAAAACCCAATCAACACGAAATGTAATTCAGAACTACACGCCATGTGGGCCCCTTTCAGCAGTGGCTAGGGTTTCGGATAAAGTTAAGTATCACATGACATGTGACCCTATCACATGGAATTTGGTATCTACCTAGTGTTATAGTGTGTACCTCAGAGGGTACACGAACATGGTCTGGAGTACATGGTCATGGACATGTCATGTACTCCCACATGGACAAGGCTTTGTCTGGTGTACATGGGCATACTTATGTACTGGTACACGGGCAGAGTACATAGATAGTCGACATGGCATGTACTCCCACATAGACATAGCTTGGCCTGGTGTACAAGAGCATACCCATGTACTAGTACATGGGAATACCTGTGTACCGGTACACAGGCATACCCATGTACTGGTACATAGGTAGATTACACAAACAGCTGGCACACCATGTACTATTACACAAACATAGACACGGGACATAGGTCATTTACATGGTCAGGACCCAAGGTCGAAGGACATGGCATGTGACCCTACTACACATTGTGAACTCCTTAGAACATGTCTTATATCCCTTATCCTATATATATTAGACAAGTTTCATTAGGGTATGTTCCCTATATCTATTACCTAAGATTTAGTATGGAATCACCTCCTACAGATAGGACAATGAACCCTTCAGCAGGACTTCTTAGATAGAGTTATTGGAATCCTTCTGTGAGGCCCAGAGTGAGATCCTATATTCATCTTCATTACCTAGGTGGAGCTATTGGTATCGTCATGACCAACACTAAATGGGCACCAATCCTCTACTTAGCGGGTTAGTCTAGATTAAGTTTTTATAATACACCATGTCCTTGGGTGTGATCCTCATATACGTATCATATCTCTTCATACTATCAATGCATACTTCTAATGGAGAGACTCGGCAATCATTACCTCTTGGACGGACATCATCAGTGTTATTAGTCTCTAGAGTATGTTCTCCTGGATTAGTTTTATATGGAACCTTCAAGATGAAATCCTAGGATGGATATTATGGTTGTGATTTTCCTTTGCGATTATGTGTATTTTCTAAGTATATCTGGATATTCTTATTATATGTGTTGTAGACATATATCTATGTAGACATGACTATATTTTTTTCATTCTTTGTGGTTTCGGGGTGTCCTACTGCGTATTGTTATATTCACCTCTGTATGGTATTTTTCTGCATGTGTCATGTCTTATGCAGATGATCATCCTTTTGATAGAGTCATAGATGGACCAAGACCAGATGATTATGAGTGAGACTAGACAGGTCGAGGTGTGTTCTTATGGTATCTTAAAAGCATCCCCATCTTTACTTTCAGGTTGGAATTTTTTTCAAACTCTTTTTTTGGGCTTATATTTGGCTCTATTTACTTTCCTTTACTTCCTATCATACTTTGGTTATGGGATTTAGATGTATGCATGCATGGTTGTTCAGGTTTTTTTTTCATTTCATCATTGTATGGGCCTAAAAATGTGTTCATGTATACAGGTACTTAGCATAAGGCCTCCCATGTTAGTGATATTCCTACTCAGTTCTAGTCACTAACCTTTGGTCTATTGAAGGAGGGATTGGGGAGTCATGACATGGGACCCACTGAGATGGTTCATGACAGAGTGGCATTAAAGGAGTCATCTCTATCTTAGGACTAGAGTTTGTGATATTGGTTTGTGGTAGTAGTGTTAAGTGTTTCGAGTTCATATTTCAAGACAAAGGCTCCAGTATTGGTGCGGCGGCCGATGTATCTATACACTAGGACTCTGATCACCTACTTTACGAATCGGTACATGAGAACACTATTTGTAAGGAAAAAAATGGTACATGCATCATATATGAATGGGTTGTGGTTTTTAGGTCCTTCTTGAGTCATGTTTTGGATATACTCATTGACCATGGTACATCTTGTTTATTTCAGGATGCCTCTATGGTGTATTCTAGCTAGGGTTTAGTTTCAGGATCATGAGCATGATCCCCTCAGTGATGAGGCATCGATATAAGGACCAGTTCTAGAGATGTTACCTCTAGGTGGTTCACCAGCTATACCACCACCTATTGAACGGCACATAGTACCTGTATTACCAGCAGATGAAGTGCATAGGATGAGTGAGCTTCATGAGTTTCAGCAATAGATACCCATCAGGTTCTGAGATGAGCTTGTCACATAGGCGGCTAAGGACTGTCTTGAGGTGGTGGCCTAAGTTTTCTATTTATTCAAGACACTATCAGACCAGATGGTGATCCTGGTGGTGAGGCTTCTTTATGGCTCAGCAGGACGACGGTGGGAGTTAGTGACCCAGTCTTACAATGAGGTGACTCTACCATGGTTACAGTTTAAACACTTTTCAAATATTATTTTTCTCCAACTATGTAGAGGGATGTATTATTCAATAACTTCTACAGTTCTAGAAGGGCATCACGACAGTAGTTGAGTATTTATCAAGGTTTACCAACCTCTCTAGGTACTCAATGGATATGGTTTGTGATTAGTTCTTTAGGGATCGAACCTTCAAGAAAGGTCTATATAGATATATTTGATCCAATGATATCCTTATATGCATTCCTACTTATTCTAGGTTGTTAGAGAGATCTTTGGTGGTTGAGAGTTTCTTGGCTGATAAGATACAGCCAGTAGTTATAGGTAGTAGGAAATCAAGAGCTGAGACCTTGGCGATAGGGAGTCGATGTCAGTCCTAGGGACCTGGACGTGTGATACATTTTAGGGGGAGGTCTTAGGATGGAGGGTTTATGGATTAGGGATCACAGGGTGGGTCCAGTCATCCTAGAGAGAGGTGGTGATAATTGTGTGATAGAAGGGGAAATATTTCTTGATATTTTATAACCCATCGTACAGCTGACAGGGAGACTATGGATGGGCTACTAAAGTAGAGGCAACGGAAAGATTAGATAGGTCTTTAGGGAGGTGGAAATGGTAGAGGAGCTGGGAGAGCAGTAGGGGTGGTAGATACTTTGACTTGTTACCACCACCACCCCCAGGTGATCCACTTCAGGCTCAGGGACCTAGAGGATAGGGGTAGGGACAACTGCAGTAGTAAAATCTTACAACCCAGAGGCTCTGGGAATTATTTGAGGTATTATCTCTATCTTTTCTACCCTATCTTCAGCACTGAAAGACACAGGTTCTAGTCATTCACTTCTTTCCACATATCTTTTTTAAAAGTTATAGATTCCAGTTGAGTCCTTAGCTCGACCCTTTCACTTGGAGACTTCTATTAGAGATGACTCAGTAATCATACACTTGTTCCAAAGCATAACATAACTCTTTTAGGTGAGAGTTTCTGTTCGGATCTCTTTGTATCAATGATAATTCCTAATAAATTCATCTTATATATGTACTAGTTATCCACAATTCATGCCCATATTGGCTATTTCAGGTGTAGGACACGGTGTGTCCATAGGTTCTCCTTTTTTGGTGAAAAGGAAACTAAGGAAGCATGGAATGGAATCATGCATTGGATAGTATAGCCGATTACTCATCAGTTGGATATCCTAACCATTGGTGTAGTGGATGTTATGAGTTTTTAGTTTCCTACATTGGTGGCAGAGTGTGAGTATGTCTTCCCAGAGGATGTTCTGGGTTTACCTCCCTGACGTGAGATATACTTCTACATTGATCTATACCCCAGGATGGCACTGATGTATACTCCAACATATCGGATTAATTCCATAGAGATATATGATATGAGGGTGTAGTTGGAGGACATGTAGAGGAAGGGATTTGTTAGACCCAATTCCTCACCCTAGGTAGCCCCATTTTTGTTCACAAAGAATGCAGATGGGTGCTTGAGGTAATGTGTGGACTAACAATGCTTGAACCAGGTGACTATGAAGAACAAGTATCCACTAGCAAGGATCTATGACCTCTTTGATCATTTGAGTGGGTATCGATGGTTATTGAAGGTTTAATTTATTTTAGTCTATCAGTAGTAGTTAATACAGGACAAGGATATACTAAAAACGGAATTTAGATTTCATTATGGTCACTATGAGTACTTGTTGATTCCCTTTGGTGGGATAAATTCCCCAATAGTGTTCATGGTACTCATGGACCATATCTTTCAACCTTTATTAGATCATTTCATGGTAGTCTTCATTAACAATATCCTTGTGTACTCAGTGTCTGAGGAAGAGAATGTGAGACGCTTGAGGATAGTTTTGGACGCAATCCAAGTTCACCAACTTTACAGAAATCTCTCAAAGTGATAGTTATAGATTTAGGAGGTCCACTTTCTAAGACACGTTATCTTAGCAGATGGATTGGCAGTGGGTCCAGTCAAGGTTGAGGCAGTGCTAGCTTGGGAGTCACCCAAGAGCATGATGTAGGTGTGGAGCTTCCTTGGGTTTGAAGGCTATTACTGAAGATTAATATTTGATTTCTCTAGGATATCAGCACACATGACAGCATTGGCCTAAAATAGGAAGCCTTTCATGTGGACATAAAGGTGTCAGTGGTATTTTTAGTAGTTGAGGAAGAAATTTACAAACGCTCCCATCTTGAGATTATTGGAGGAGAGTGTCAAGTACGTAGTGTTCTTCAATGCATCAGGAACTGGGATTGTTTGTGTTCTAATGCAGAGGTAGGTGATGATTTACTATGTTTCACATCATTTGAGACCACATGAGAATAATTATGTAACCCATGATCTTGAGTTAGTAGCGGTAGTCTTTACACTAAATATGGTGCGGAACTACCTGATGGGTGAGTGGTTCATCGTCTATTCTAATCAAAATATTCTCAAGTATATATTCTCTCAAAATTTTCTTAGCATGAGACAAAGGTGATGAATAGAGTTCCTCCAGTATTATGACTTCGAGATTGTCTATACTCTTAGGAAGGGGAATGTGGTAGTATATTATCTCAGTAGGAGATCTTATTCACACTTTCTGAATGAGGCATCAGAGTAGTTGGACTCATTACAGTTATTATTTTTGGATGGAGATGGATAATATTACCTCCATTTTATGGTTATTAACCCTCTTATTTTACAATGATTCAGGGATCCATAATTTGGTGATTTCGATTAAAAGACCCTACATACTCAGATATCCATTGGATATGCTCCTGATGGATTTTCTAAAGGTGGGGAGCATGTCGTTCTTTTTAGAGGATGCATGATGGTACCAGTGATGTTGTGGGATTAGGTTCTGATATAGTTTCATACATCTCCTTTGGAGGTGCATCCAAGTGTGGAAAATATGTACCATGACCTTAGATGATAGTTTTTGTGGATAGTAATAAAGAAATGAGTTGAAGATTTTGTCTCTTGATTCCTTAATTGTTAGCAAGTGAAGGCTGAGAACCAAGTTCCAATGGATTTAGCACAATCCCTTGAGGTGACAGAATATAAGTGGGATGGAAAATCCATAGAATTCATGATGGTTTTACTATGTACATCTAAGGGACATGATTCCATCTGGGTGATTATAGATTGACTTACCAAGTCAAACCAATTCTTAGATGTTTAGGAGCAGAGTTTAGTAGAGAGATTGGGATGCCTATACATGTAAGAGATAGTCCAACTCCTTGGATTTCCATCAACAATCATTTCTGACCATGATTCCTGCTTCACATATCAATTATGTAAGGGATTTCATGAGAATTTTGGGACTCAGTTACACTTGATCGAAGAATTTCACCCCTAAACTAATGGAAAAACTGAGCAAACCATTCAAGTTTTGGAGGACGTGTTGTGGGCATGCATGTTAGACTTTGGTTATAGTTTGTAGGATCCCCTACCACTGGTGAAGTTTGTGTATAATAACAACTATCATTCCACCATTGGTATAGCACCATTTTAGGATTTATACAAGCAACCCTGCAAGTCACCACTTTGCTGGACTGACCCAAGAGATTTGGTACTCATGGGCCCAAAGTTTTTGAAAGAAACTATCAAGGAGTATATCATCTAAGAGTTGATGAAGACTACACAGATCCATCAAAAAGTCTTATGATGATAGGTGATGAGGGCCTTTTGAGTTTGAATAAGGAGACCATGTATTCCTATGGGTTTCACCTCAACATAGATTACAAAGGTTTGGTTAGGGCAACAAGTTATCTCTGAGATTCATTGGCCCTTTCCATATACTGTGTAGATTTGGAGAGGTGGTGTACCACTTAGCTCTACCACCACAATTAGACTGGGTGCACAACATCTTCTACATGTCGCAGCTGAGGAGGTATGTGCATGACCCATCGCATGTTATTGACTATATTGAGATAGACATCGAGGATGGATCTACCTTTTCTGAGTACCCAATAGATATTGAGAATCAGTAAGAGAGGGTCCTTCATGGATAATCGATTCCTTTAGTGCATGTCTGGTGGAAGAACAAGAATCTTCAGGAGATCACATGGGAGTGGGAGGCTCTGATTCATGATCTGCACCCACATATCTGTGTGTATCTCTTATTTTGGCTTTTTGGGACGTAAATCCCCAATGTGGGGAGAATTTAGTGACTCATATTTTCCATATATTATTTTTTGATATTTTATGGATTATTTTCGAGACCAAGCACTGAAAAAACATATGATTCTGAGGCCCAGTGTTCCCAAAATAAATATTTGAAATGTATTAAATATATTAAATATCACATGAAATAATTTTTCCTAAAACAGTGTAATAAATTATAAACAGGGGCCCAAATCATAAATATGAGGGAACTTTTGAGTTTGGAACATAGGTTTTACCCTAGGGACGACATAACCTTTGTCAATATGGGTCATTTGAGGAAAATTCATCATGGGCGTGGAAATGAATAAAATGATTAAATAAATTATTTTATTTTTATTTCATTGATGCATAGAATGATGAGTCTTTAATTATACTATTATGATTAAATTCCAGGGTTATCTGCAAAACCTTGGAGCTGTTGGAAACGACAGTTGAATCATATATTGATGATCGACATACAACAGAATCGAAGGATATCTCCAAAGACAATAACATCGCTTTTTTATTTATTATCTATCAATCCAAATTGAGGTAGTATGTTTTTTTGATTGGATTTATTTTCTTGTTATTAATTTCTATAATGAACTGGAATCAATCGACCAATGGATTGATTCATGTATCATGTGTATTGAGGGATGGTATTTTTATAGGGATTTTATCAGGAGAATTTCTTTTTGATTTTTTGGTTATTTTCTATCATTATAATGGTGACCAATCAAGTTTAACATAAAAATTGGATGAGGTTCATTCCTTGTGTTTTTGGTTGTGTATTTCTCCCTTTTTTCTTCGTTCATCATGGGTGTTCTTTGTTTGACCCATGGTTTGATGTATACTAGAAATTTGAACATTGTGCACCTGATTCTTGGTACAACGGTTCGAAATTGGAGATCCAGGCTTAGAAAAATTTGAAGGAGGTGCGATGATGGAATTTTCAGTGAATAAGTTGGATTTGGATTCTCGATTTGGGTTTTCTTCAGTGCATGACCATGGATGATGAATGTGGGTATTTTCTAGGAAAATTGAATGGCCAAAATCCAATGATTGATGGAAGAAAGGCTCAGCTGGGGTAGATCCATTATTCCCAACAAGTTTGAGGCCATATTATGATGTGATGGTGGTGTGACTGTTCTCACGAGGAATAACCAAGGTTTCTGTGAAAACCCGATCAACACGACATGTAATTCATATCTACATGCCATATGGGCCCCTTTTAGGGGTGGTTAGGGTTTCAGAGAAAGTTAAGTATAACATGATGTTTGACCCTATCACATACCATGTGGTATCTCCCTAGTGGCTCGGTGTGTACCTAAGAGGGTACACGAATACGAGATGAAGTACACGGGTATGGGCACGTTGTGTACTCCCACAAAGAGATGGTTTGTCCTGGTGTACATGGGTTGAGTACATGGACAACCAACATGCCATGTACTCTCACATGGACATGTCTTAGCCCAGTGTACATGGGAATACCCATGTACTTGTACACCGACAGAGTACATAGACATTCAAAACACCATTTACTGTTACATGGACACGAACATGGGACATGGGTCGTTTACACAAGCAAGACCTGGGGTCGAAGGACACGGCGTGTGACCCTAATACATGTCATTTACTCCTTAGAAAATGCCTTGGAGTTCTTGTCCTCTGTATCTTATAAAAGTTTTGTTAGGGTGTGTTCCCCATATCCATTCCTTTAGGGTTAGTATAGAATCGCCTCCTACATATAGAAAAACAATCCCTTCAGCAAGACTTCTTAGATAAATTTGTTGAAATCCTTCTATGATTCATAGAGTAAGATCCTTTATTCATATTCATGATCTAGGTAGATTTATTGGTATCATCATTACCAAAAATACATGGGCACTAATCTTCTACTTATAGGTTTAATCCATATTGAGTTGTTGGTATACCCCATGGCCTTGGATGTGATCCTCATTTGTGTATCATGTCTCTTTAAAATATTAGTATATACTTATAATGGAGAGACTTGATGAACATTACCACTTAAATGGATTTCATCAATGTTATACAACTTTGGAGTGTGTTCTCCTAGATTAGTTCTATGTGGAACCTTCATGTTATAATCCTAGGTTGGCTAGTATAGTTGTGATTTACCTATAAGGCTATGTGAATCTGGATATTCTTTTTATATGTGTTATAGACATATACCTATGTAGATCTAACTGTATTGTTTTGTTTTATGATTTGTGGTTTTGGGGTGACCTACTATGTATTATTATACTCACCCCTTTATGTGATTTACCTGCATGTGTTGTGTCTTGTTCAGATGATTGACCTTTTGATAGAGTCCTAGATGAACTAGGTCCAGACAGTGCTTAGTGAGACTGAACAGACTGAGGTGTGTTCCTATGGTATCTTGATAGCAGTACCAATTTTACTTTTAGGTTGGACTTTTTTTCAAACTCTTTGTAGTGGGATTTTATTTAGACCTGTTTACTTTCCTTTACTTCCTATCGTACTCTAGTTGTTGGATTTATATGTATGCATTCATGGTTGTTCATTTGTTTTTTTATTTTAGCATTGTATGGGCTTGTATATGTGTGTTTGTGTACTGGTACTTAGGGTAATGCCTCTCATGTTATTGATATGCCTACTCTGTGCTAATATCTAGCCCCGAGCCTATTGGAGGCAGGCTTGGGGAGTCACAGAATGAGCCCCACTGGGACGGGTCGTGACATTTATGATCAAGTATTTCATACTCTAATCAATTCCTCTATAGTGGGTTATTCCTAATAATATTTAGAGGAAGAATAATAAGTAGAGTCACTCACTTGATTGAATGAATCAATTAGGCATAAATTTTCCACATCCTTTTTTTAAATATATACTTCATCAAAACTTGAATCCTTAGTGCAACTCCATCTATCTACCATTGATTTATTTTCTTTCTTGTATTACATCCTCTTATTTTTTTTCCTTCTTTAATCTTGGGAAATCAAGATTGATGTGATCCTATTTTCTGCACTCTTAATAGATTATATCTTAAGCAACATTAGAAATAAATTTATTGTCTTTATTCTCCTTGAAATCATCTTTAGGATAGTCTTTTTGAGATCTTATTGAATAACCTTTCTTTATTCTATATCTTCCTTTTGTGACATATGAAATATCATTCTTTTCAATTCTATATAACTCAGAATTAGTAGAGTAAGTATAAACATTTGACTTAAAATAAATTCCCTACTTCTTTGTATTATATTCTTTATCAATATTTTTAAGATCTAAATCATATTGTGATAATGATCCAAAAATATCATCAAGTGTAAATTCCTTGGAGTTTTTACTATAATCTATTACAACCTTTCTAGGTATCTAATAACTTTTTCAATATGAATAGGGTTTTCCATAGTTTCTACTAAAGAACTCATACCATTTATAATACTAATAAATATATGTAATATTTTATTAACAGTTTCTTTTTCACTTATTTTAAATTATTGATATTTAGAATGTCTTATTATTAACTTAGTTTTAATAAGATTATTAGATCCAAGATATATAACTTATAGGATTTTCCAAATTCCATTTTCAATTTTACATGAATATACAAGACTATACACATTTTTATTTATTACACAATATAAAAATATTCATCACCATGTAATTCAACTCATACTTACTACATCATTTCATAATAATGATTCGGGTTCACCTTCAATCTATTTGTATGGTATTTCCACGATAGTCCAATGATCAATGCTAAGTTGTTTTAAGAATGTTTTCATCCAATATTACCAGTATCTGTAGTCATTACCATCAAAATGAGGTGGTCTTTGATGTATTCATATATCATTCAAACTTGTTACTACTAAATTAAATAGATCGTTTCCCTTTGATGACTAAGTTATAAAATTTTTAGTAAAAATAAAAATATAATATCAAGCTTTGGGTAAATCTTTGATACCAATTATTATTCTCATTGTGAAGATATAAGAATTTACAAAAGGGGGTGAATTTTCCTATTTAAATAAATTTAAAGATTATGTCAAAGTATTAATGTTAATAAATAATAAATAAAATAAATAGGCACAATATATTTTTCTAGTAGTATAGATCAAATTAATCACACTCTACTCTTCACTCCTCTCAAACATAGAGAGAGATACCACCCACTAATTATGGAATCTTACACTGGATTTTAAAAACCTAGAGTCACAACCCAATTTCAAAGATTTTTTCTCATGGAAGCTTAAACTCAAGACTAACCTACCTTCTTATACTTGGAGGAACAACCCTAATAGTCCTTCCCTTTTCACCTAGAGACACAACATGGACTATAGTGAACCTATCCTTTTACACATATTATCACATGATTTAAAGCATAATTAACAATCAAATACAAACCAATGATCGTAAATTCTAGTGTCTTTAGAAGATTAGGGACATAATTAGAAAGCATGAAACCAAAATAAAAAAATATTGTTTTTAATATCCATAATGATCTTCTAACTTACTTTTATCTCTTACATTTTCATAGGATAACCTAGGGAATACATGAACAAATGGATGAGATAAAAATCTTAGTAATGGAATAAACATAGTAATAAATCATAGTGCATGTATTGGAAAGAATAACAAGATGAAATAAAAAAGGAATGAAACGTGAATAAACATATGGAATCATACAATATATAACATAGGATCATGTGATCAGGGAAATATAGGAATGTGTAAGAAAAAAATAACATGACATAAACATGAGTTGAGGATAACTTCCAAGACTATATCACATGGTGGACAAAGTCCCATAATAGATTAGGTTTACTCCTTAATCCCATACATGATGTATCATGAGACTAAACATTACCCAATGCATTAGAGTGCTATACAGGTGCACCCATAACAACATTTTCATGCATATGTGTACCACATAAATAATACACATAAGGGTTACCCATGGAAAGAAATGGGTATCGTAATTATGTCATAAGGAATAACCAAATGGAATATCATAATGTTGTCCATGAAATAAGGTATTTAAATCATAATTGGAAGTTAATAAGGGTAAATAGTTATATATCATGATAAATTATGTCAAAATAAATTGAAAACATGTTAAAATAGTGTTTAAGAAACTTTAGAAATAATCCACTTTAGTGAGTTTGAAGAGAAAATATTAAAGAGTCTTTAAAGATGACAAAGGCTTGATTGTTTGTATAAAACTAGAAATTAACTAAGATATTTTTTCATGATTAAATGAGTGTTTTTATTAAAATAATGGTGGATTACAATATATTACATAGTTTACTTGAAAATGGTTAAGAAATTAGGAAGTTCCCTTTAATCAGTCTTGCCTATCGGGAGGAATTGAGAAGGGGACCTTTTTAAACATGTATTTACCCCTAAAATAAGGATAAATTGATCTAGATAAATAATTTTAGAAAATATAAACATAATTTATAAGTATTATATAATAATAATGAATAAATAAGTTGGTGTAAATAGAGAGAAAGCATAACCTGAAGGAAAAAATGCATGTTTGGAGAGATCCCTTACCTTATATATGAATGTGTTCTGCACTTTCACTTAATATCCTAGATAATAAAATTATATTAATTAATAATTTAATTCATAAACTATTAAACATATATTTTATTTATTATAATTTTTTTAAATTCATTTATAGCAATTTTGATGAGTTATAATGTTTAATTTTTTTGTTATGGGAGTGTTCATTTCATGGTTTTATGGTCGGTTCCCTTGAGTATAATTATGGGAGTTCTTTTTAAATGGAAGAAAAACTCTAGAAGTGGAATGGAATGGTATCAATATACTTATATAATTTTAAATGGTCCCTATATATCATTTTTTAGATATGAGGATGATTCACTTAATGAAATGTTAATGATAAACATTTAGTTTACTTTGGAAGTTTTTTCGATCATCACGAACTAGTTTTGTTTTATTATTTAATATATATATATATATATATATATATTACTAACATAATATGAAACAAGTTATAATATAATTTTTTTTAAAAAAAATAACCATTATAATGGTTTTTATGACTAGCCTTGAAGGCAGTAATGGAAAACGAAAAAGCATCGTCCACAAAGGCGGTGAATCGACATATCACGGATGATATTCTTATTTTTTAATATAAAAGAATAATATAAGAGATTTGATGATGGATAATACATAAAAAAATAAAATTATAGTATATATATGATACTGTAGTTATCATGTTGTTTTGGATAGAGGAGGTGAGGGTAGGATAAGAAAAGAAAAGAAATTAAAAGAGAAAGAAGGAGGATTTTACCTCTTGAATATCGTCTCCTTGTGAACCTCTATAAGAAACTTGGAAATTGTATTTTGGTGAGACTAAAAAGATAAAGAAGTGTTGAATATGTTTGAGAGAGTAATTATCTAGAATATTATCAGGCTCCAAATCTCAGACGGTGTGAAGAGAAAGGTTGTGAGGGTAGTATTAAGGGGGGAGAGGGGTGTTTTTTATTATTTTATTAATTTTTTATTATTTTGGCTCAAGAATATTAATATTGATGATTACCATGACTAAATATAGTAACTATAGAATATGAGTTTGAGATAATGGTCACTTACATCATCCATTACTCAACCATAACTCATAAATTCATGTATTAGCCTATAATGTTAAACAACGTAAATTATTGTATTTCACTATTCACCAAAAAATCAACTATTTTAGAAAAAAAATTAACCCTAACCATTTTTTAATGTGTAGATTTCAAAAATGGACTCTGTTTTATGAAAATAATTTTCTAAATATGAGAAATTTCATTTTTAATTAAAATCATCATTTATTCAAAAAATACTGATTTTAATATTATAACTGATTTTATGACACTTTGAAAAATTAATTAAGGCCTCATAAAATTATCTTATAGTTATAATAAAATAAAATATTAAGATATGAATCTATTTTATGAAAATAAATGTTCTTTTAAAACATTATATTAACTATAAAATTATAAATAAACATTTGTGTTTTCAAAAAAAATACCAACACTTAATTTTTCATTTTTAAAACATTTATTTACTTATTCCATGATATAAATATATCATATTTTTATTTATAATATGAATAAATTTTATTTATAATTTTCTAGATAAGGTTACTATTCTAACATCTATACTACTATTCATAATGGTCACATTAATTTTCCAATGGTCGGGTTACTATTCCAATGGATAGGTTCCTTAATTACTATAAATACCTCGTATTTTATTCATTCTTCATTCACTTATATTTTCTATAAAGGTTATATATAATTTCATATTTTAAATTAATATTTTATTATTAATATTATGTTTTATTTCTACAGATTTTTTATTGAGCGCAGTCATTCTAGTGGATCGAACATGTCCAAATTTTCTTATTCTTATTATCTTATTTTCTATTCATTCTCCCACTGTAATATTTGGAATTTTTATTAGTTTTTGTTTTGATAACTAATGTATCATTATTCATTTATAATGTTTTTATTGGTTTTTCCATGTGATGTATGTGATTTATACTATATGACATAATTATAAGAAGGTAAATTCCATTGATAAAATTCTGGGTCATTACATTCTTCCTCCCTTATGAAATTTTGCCCTCAAAATTTCATTTTATATACTATGGTGAAAAAAGGTGAGGATATTTATCCTTCATTGATTACTATGGTTCCCATGTCACCTATTTGTATTTATGGTTCCTCCATAGTACTTTTACCAGGTGAGTAGTCTTGTTGCATAGAACTTCTTCACCAGTTTCTCTTTATAAGAGAGATCATTTTCTAGCTATACCACCTATAATTTTAGTACTTGTGAGGGATATGGTTTGTGATTACTCAATAGAGTTACATGGAATACATCATGTACTTGAGAAATGGTTGGTGTAAGTGCTAGTCGATGGGTTATAACTCTAACATGATCAGGAATCTCAAAGGGGTTGATGTACCTAGGAATTAACTTTCCTTTATTCCCAAATATCATGACTCTCTTCCATGAAGATATGCATAGGAATAACATATCTCCAACTTCAAACTCTAATTCCCTTCGATGATTATCTACATAGCCCTTCTGTCAACTTTTGGGCTACCTTGATGTGTTAATGAATGGTTTTCACCTTTTCTACCATTTCTTCTACCATTTTAGGTCCTAGTAGCTTGTGTTCACCTAAATCATCCCAACATGTAGGTGTTATACATATTTTCCCATAAATATTTTCATATGGATCCATTTGGATGATCGAGTGGAAACTATTGTTTTAAGAGAACTCAACCAGAGGTAGATGTTCGTCCTATCCCCCTTTTAAGTCTATAGAACATGATCTAAACATGTATTCCAGTATCTGAATGGTCTACTTAGACTAGACATTAGTTTGAGGATGATAATTCGCACTGGAGTTTATATCAATGTTAGATCATGTTAAATAATTTTCCAAAACTAGAGGTAAATCTTGAATCTCAATTGGATACAATCAATAATGGTACTCTATACAGCCACACCACTTCTCTAATTTATATTCGTGCAAGAAGATCAATTGATAAGTCCTCTCAAATTTCAATAAAGTGAGATGTATTTATAATACAACCCACAATAACCCATATAGAATTATTTTCTTTGGATGTATTTAAAAGTCTAGTGACAAAGTCCATGGTGATGTTTTTTCATTTCCATGTTGGTATGGGTAATGGTTGCATCATCCCCTTGGAATTTTTTCTTTCAACCTCCACTAACTGACATACCAAGCACTTTGATGTATATTCAGCAATTCACTTCTTCATAGTTTCCCACCAATAGTTCTCTCAAATATCTTGATACATATTTTTTCTCCTTGTGTGGATATAGAAGTTTAAAATATGTTCATCATTTAGAATCTCTTTCTTTATCTTTGGATTGGATGGTACACATAGTCATGACCCCAAATCTTACGACTCCTTCCTCATCAGTTTCAAACTTTGAGGATTTCCCCTTTTTTATAGCTTCCTCATTTTTCTAAATTTCCACATCGTTTATTTTAGCACCCTTTATTTTCTCCATAAGGTATGGTTGGTCAATCATTTGAGAAATTATTGGTGATGATCCTTCATTAATAATTATCATGTACATTCTTTTCAAGTCTAAGAATATTGGATTCTTCTCAATTCTTACCATTGATAAATTTATGAGATCCTTTCTACTTGGAGCATCTTCCACTTTATTTGTTTTACTAGGATAGTATTAGATTGATAAGTCATAATAATTAATGATCTTTAACCATATTTGTTGGTGCATATTAAGATCCTTATATGTGAATATATATTTGAGGATCTTATGATTAGTATATAGCTCACACTTCTCCCCATAGATATAATACTATAAAATTTTCAATGAAAATATCACAGCTTCTAACTACAGATCATGCATGGGATAGTTTTACTCATAAACATTCATCTTCCTTATGGAATAGGATATCACTTTATCATTTTTAATTTGTACAAAATATAATCTCTTATTTTAAGCACCATTGTATACCACAAGGAGTTCCCCACTTTTTGTTAGTGTAAGTATCGGTGTAGTGATAAACCTCTTTTTCAAATCTTTGAAGAAGTATTCACATTCACTAGTCTAGATAAACTTTACTCCCTTCCGAGTTAGCTTGGTTAGTGGGTTTTAAAATCATGAAAATTTCCTCACAAATCATCAGTAATACCTAGTTAGACCAAGTAAATTATGGATCTTCGTTACAAATATTGGTCTGGGATACTCTTTGGTTGCCTCTATTTTAGAAGGGTCCACTGATATCCTTTTTATGGTGATAATATTCCCTAATAATGATACTTCTTCCATCCAAATCTCATATTTACTATACTTTTTGTATATTTTATCCCACCACAATGTCTTTATCACAATATTCAAATACTCCTGATGTTCCTCCTTGATCTTGGAGTATATCAGAATATCATCAATAAAGACTATCATAAATTTATTGAGGTAATATCTAAAGACTCTATTCATTATGTCCATGAATATTGTTGGAGAATTAGTGAGTTAAAATGGCATCACTATGAACTCATAGTGTCCATACCTTATTCAAAAGGCAGTCTTGGGAATATATTCCTTCCTCACCTTTAATTGGTGATATCCCAACCAAATTTCCACCTTAGAGAAATACTTGGCCCCACATAGTTGATCGAATAATTAGTTTATCCGTGGAAGGGAGTACGTGTTATTTATCATGATTTTATTAAGTTCGTGATAATCAATGTCGAGGCACATTGATCCATCCTTCTTTTTGACAAACAGAACTAGTGTACCACATGATTAAGTACTCGAGTGTATGAAACCCTTGTCCAAATTCTCTTGTAACTTATTATTTAGTTCTTCTAACTCAATGGTGATCATTCTGTAAGGAGTCTTTGATATAGACAGAGATCCAAATATAGGATCAATTGAGAAATCAACCTCTTAGTCATAAGGAAGACCAGAAAATTCATCAAGGAACACATCAGTGTAGTCCCTCATAATGGGAATGTCTTCGATCATGATCCTATGATTTGTCTCAATTGTTTAAACTAGATATTCTTGATCATAGGGAAATAATATCAACAATTTATACAATGATTCTTAAGGAGATTCATCATCCTTCTTACACTTGTATAGAATTGAAGGATGCCTTGGGATGTGAAGAGTGATCTCCCTTTCTCAACAATTGGTGTTGTATTTATATAAATATATCCAATTCATGCCCAATACAGAATAAAACTCCACTAAAGGAAGTAATATGATATTTTTTGGGAGCTTCAATCCATAAACATCGACCAAGGAGGAGTTATATACTTTGGATGCAATAATTACCCCATTTTCTGTTCTTAAAGATAACTCAACCTCCATATTTTGACGTGATTTGTGAATAGTTCTACTAAACTTGCAAGATATGAAGGAATTCATAGTACTATAATCAAATAGTACATTTTATATTATTGAATGAATAACTATCATACATGTCACCGCATCATTTTTGGGCTCCACCTTAGTAGTAGTGGAGGAATATTCACTTCATTTCTACCTTGGAGGTTGTTGTTATTGATTTCCTATGAAAACCCTTGGATTAGGGAATTAGATCACATAATTTTTTTGTTATTTGTAGTTAAAGAAATTCACAATAGTAATAGTGTTAATTTTAACCTTCACTTCCTAATTAGTGGGTTTCTTCATTTCACTTCAGTATTGATTAGTTTGGTTCCTATCTTTTCCACACTTGAAGCACCTTCTGGTTCCCCTTAGGCAGTTCCCAGGATTCTTCTTCCCACACTTTTAACATGTGGGGTGATAGATTTTATTTCATCCATGGGATTTATCTATTGATCCTCCCATATTAAACTCATCTTTCCACTTTTTATCTCTGAACCCATGATACCATTAAGAGTCTTCTTCTCTATATCAACTGTAAGGGCACAATAGAAAATCTCATCATAACTGTTAAAGTCTTGAATTTACAAGGCTTCTCATAGACTCATATTTAATCCACTGAATAAGTGATCCACCTTACTTTCGGTGTTCGTGGAAAATATGTAGGTGTATCGTGAAAGCCTTTTGAATTTTTCCTTTTATGACCTGATAGAATCATCTTCCTTTTGCTTTAGTCTGAGGAACTCCCTTTCCATCTTAAGGTGGAGAGTTCAGGGAAAATGTTTATTAGAAAATATTTTTTTTAATGTTTCCCATTCCATGGAATCAATTTCCTCCATATACTTTGTTCTCATGATCTTTTTCCATCACTGATCAACTTCCCCATCAAAATGATAGACCACCAGCACAAATTTATCTTCTTCTGAGCACTAGAAGACAGATAATATCTTCTCAGTGGAGTTAATCCATTATTCCATGATGAGGGGATCGTAATATCCACTAAATATAAGAGGCCTTTGTCACATAAAATATCCGATCACAACTTTTTCTTTCTTAGGATAAGTATTTTGTTACACACTATTCAAGGTATTATTCATAACTTAATCCAGTTGATCAAGTACTATCATGAAGCTTTGAGCTCTCATTCACATCAGATTTGAAATTTCATAGGGCAGTCATCACATTTCCTATCAAATTGATTGTTGGAATAGGTTCTTCTATTTCCCTCCATTAAATAAGTAATTTCCAAAGGATTGAATAAAAACTAATAAGGTGGGGTTGAATTAGTTGTTCACTTTTTATAAGTTTCAATAATTTTTAAAACTTAACCCCTAAAACCTATTAAGATTTATTTCTTTATCATATTTTTTTAAATAATCATGCATGAAAAAAGTAGGAAAGCAAGTAAAGCACATAATATTTACAAGGTTTTGCCTCGGTGTGAAAACATACATCCTTACCATAGCCACTCCCATGGGTCTATGGAAATTAACTATTATGAAGAAGTGAATACAACTTGTGTCAACTACTATTATACACATTCTATATCCTCATAGGAAAGATTATACTGACTCCCATAAGTTTACAATGTTTTCTTATAAAATAATTGAGCAAAAAAAAGAATAAATACTTTTTTGAAACTACTCCACAATTGCTCAGTCTGATTTGGCTGGATCTGATTCTCTTAATCCAATGAGGTTGGATCTGATTCTATCTCAATTCAATAAGGCTGGATCCGATGAACTCAGTATGATGAATTCATTCTCAATATGTATTACTCAAACTCTTCTCAAATGATCAATATGATATTTCTTATTCATATCAACTCAATATGATTTTCCTCAATATTATCTTGCTCAATCCAGATAATAGGCATTCATATGTTTGATCCTCCTCATAAGATCTTTATCCAAAAATAACTTTCACTTTATATATTCAGTGCTCCACCTTTTCTGCTTATATAAAAGTTCAAAATGAATAAATGATTTGAGAAACTATTTATAGATAAATTAGAAAATCAAAAGTTGGAAACTTGAAATTTTTCCCCACTTCCTCAAATTTCAAAACTAGGAAAAACACTCACATTTAAACTTCAACTTTGACTTCTTAAATCCTCCTCATATTTATCCAAGATTTACGAAGAAATGAATTTCAAGTTTTTTCATCTTTAACTCTTCATAAAACTTTTGTAATATTCTTTTTGAGTCTTCTTCATAATCATCTCATTATGAATTTGTTTCCTTCTCAACTCATTAAGAATTTGTTTCCTTTTCATCTCATTATGATATGTTTCCTTCTCATCTCATTACATATTTATTTCCTTCTCAGCTTGTTATGAATTATTTTTCTTTATCAGATCATTACAATTTCTATTTTTTCTCATCTCATCATGATTTCTATTTCATTCTTATCTCATTATAATTTTTTTCTTTCTCAACTCATTATGATTTCTATTTCTTTCTCATATCATTACGATTTTTGTTTCTTTCTCAACTCATTATGATTTTTTTTCATTCTCAACTCATTATGATTTTTGTTTCCTTATTAGCTCATTATTATGGAATCCCCATTATGATGGAAATTTTATTATGATGATTTTTACATAATGATGTAAAGTATTCAAAAATTAATACACTTAGAAACTTTTAACTTCATCAAACTTTATCAAATTCACACATTCTTGCTTCTAAAAACTTCTAGCTCTAGTACTTATGGATATTATGGAGACTTTTTATTGACTTATGGAATCGATGAAATCTTTATGATTCCTATATTTATTCAAATGATATTATCATGATATTTTTCATGATTTTTGAGAACTTCATGATCAAAAAATAATTATCTTATTTTGATTAGAAAGTTTGAGAACTTTCTAACTCTTAAATTCACTTTCTTCAAAAAACCTTTTTAGCATCATTACAACTTCTTCACTTAGAAACATTTGTATTTATAACTCAATAAATTTTTTCTTTATCTGATTATGGTAAAGAAAAACTTCCAGTAAACAATAATTTCTGTCTCAATTCTTTTGTATCCTATAGTATGAATATAATTTTGATGGATATGATACTATGAGTTTGGTGCTTCTCATTCCAAAAATGTTATTCTGGAAACCTATGTCCATAAAACAACTTTCTTAAAGACAAAAACATTTCTCCCCCTTTATGTTTGGGTTTGAACATTTATAAAATTTAAACTTTCTTACAAAACTCATTACGATGGACTGGGTCTGATTCCTAAAAAACAAAATCATTATTATACAAAAAAGTTTAATTATCAACAAATACAAAAAAAATTATCAATAAGGTTCTTCAATATCCACCTTTGTATTTTTTGATAACCCTTGTTAACAACTTTTTCAAATCTTAGAAATTTTTCACAAATCAACTTTTGTCAACAACTCAAGTTTTTGAATTTTATCAAAACATAGACTTTCTCAAAATAGAGTTTCCTCACACCACACTGCTGGATAGAGTAATGTTTTTAAAGTAATTACATCCATTGATGGAAAGAAAAAATTTCGACCATGTAAAGATAAACTCTCCCTCGCTTTTCTTTTTTTTTTCTCCCCTATTTTATGATAATTGAAACTTTATATTCATTCATGAAAGATAAGTAAAAACTTATTACAAAGTAAAAAGTTTTTACTTTATCTCACCCTTTGTAAAAATAATCCAAAGAATGGTGGGGGTTCTTCCTTATGAGTTTTAGGAAGACATGGGAGGAGGATGAACCTGAAGTTGCACCCTCAATTCCACAAACCTTTCTTTTGGCATTTCTTTTTTAAAGATATCAGCAATATAATACTCCATTTAAATGTATTCTAGTAAAAAATATCCAGCATAAACTTTCTATTTTATAAATTGAAACTTTATATCAATGTTTTTTGATCTTGAATGTTGTACAGTATTCATAGAAATATCAATTACACTCTAATTATCACAAACTATCTTTAATGGTTTAGAAACTTTGACTTTAAAATCTTCCAACTGAACTTTCATCCACAACATTTGAGTACAAGCTTAGGTGGCTGCAACATATTTGGATTCATTTGTGATCAAATTTACTGAACATTGTTTCTTACTATTCTAACTTACATAACATTCACCCAAGAAAAATTTTCCTCCTGAGATTGATTTTCTTTTATTATAATTGTCAGTCCAATCGGTATTAGTATAACCAAGAAACTTCGTCTCACAATTTCTTTTATATAACAACCCATGTGAATTTGTTCCTTTGACATATCTTAGAATTATTATTGCTACCAACATATGTTATTTTTTTGGATTACTTTGATACCTAGCACAAAAATTCACAATCTAAACAATATCATGTCTTAAGGTTATAAGGTAAAGTAGACTTCCTATCAACTTCTGAAAATCTTTCTGATTCACACTTATTCTGAATTCATCATTACTCAAATTTGTACTCACTAAAATAGGAGTAGAAAATTATTTGGATTATTCCATCCCAAACTTCTTTAATAATTCCCTATCATACTTTTCTTGAGATAGGAAAATATATTTTTCTTTTTTTTGAACTTGTAATCCAAGGAAGAAAGTCAATTCTCCCAACATTAACATTTCAAAATTCTTCTTCATTTCCTTATAAAATTATTTACAAACTTTTTTATCATCCCCATAAAAAACTATATCATACAAATAAATAATTACAATTAGAGTTACAAAGTCAACATCTTTCACATATAAGTTTCTATCAACTTTTCCTTTAAAAAGGTTCAAAATTCTCAAACAATTGTCGAGTTTAAAATACCATGCATGTGGAGTTTGTTTTATCTCATACAGATCTTTTCTCAATTTACAAAATTTTTTCTCATTATCATAAAATAGAAACCCAAAAAAAAATTCAATGTAAACTTCTTCCTTGATATCACCATTTAAGAAATAAGACATTACATTCATTTGATAAACTTTGTAATTCCAATGACCAGGCACTGCAAGAAACATTCGAATAGTTTCTAGCCTTGCAACGGGGGAAAAGGTTTCATCAAAATCCACACCTTACACATGTTTATATACTTTACAAACAAGTCTTTCTTTGTTTCTTGAAACTTCTCCATGCTCATTTAATTTTTTTCTATAACCCCACTTTGTTCTGATAACATTTTTATTTGTTCATCGTGGAACAAGTTCCCATGTTTTATTTTTCTCAATCTGATAAAACTCTTCATTCATATTATCCACCCATTATTTGTGTTCAATAGCCTCTGAAACTAATTCTAGTTCGACTTTTGAGATAAGTGAAGTCTGATTTTCTAATCTCAACTTTCTTTTGGTATGAACCAGGGCCTTCTAATTCCCAATAATGTTTTCAGATTCAACATGTTTTTGTAAGGTAGGAAATTTCAAAGTTTTTTTCACATCTAAACTTTCCATATCAAGTGATTCTTTTGAATCTTGATAAGGATGTTTTTACTTACTTTAATTATTGTTGTAAATCTCTAGTTTATCCTCCTTATAATTCTCCATAACTCTTGTTAAGGAATTTTGGTTTTTAATAACTTTTACATCATATGAGATTAATAACTTTTTAAAACATTTGTTACAACATTTGTAACTTCTTCCATTTGGTGAATAACTGATAAAACACAATTTTATTGAATATTTTATTGATAATAAATGATATAATTTCCTCACATTGTGTTAACTATGTTCATTTATGGAATATTTGGGATTAGATCATTCATTTGAAAATTTAATAAAAAATTCCAGTTTTACCCTTTAAAAATTCACTGTAGTATTTCAAACATAAATAATTTTATTTGAATTATTTGAACTTAATATTTTTTAAATATGTTCCTGACATAATTTTATACAACTTTCATTTAGTACATTAGATCTAAATCATGTATTTGGTTGGTTCAAATGGTCCATGAAGTCAAAGTTGGGCTGGACTCGCTAGATTGGACATGGGTTCTGTTTTTTTTTAAAGGTTGGGCCCAAAGCCTCATTTTATTATTAAATCAAAGCAAATACCTCTTTTAACTAGGTAGAGGGAGACCCATTACATAGCCTGAAGGCCCAGTGGGCTTGTATCCCATTACATAGCCCGTAGGCTCAAATTTTTGGCCTAAGTCCCATTTTGTGAATAGTAACCCGGCTGCTACAGTACCCGCCGCTGCTATAGTATCCTGCCGCCACTACAGTACCCGCCAATCAACAGCACCACTGCTGCTACAGTAACCTGCGCCCCATGGGTTTTGAACCCCCATTTTTCATGTAGTATTACGGGGTGCTTACCACTAAGACAAACTTCTTCATACGTGCTTTGATTAAGCCCAAATTTTGAGAGGAGATCAAGGACTCATTTTCACACGAATAATCCTTATGTAAGGACATCTTATGCACGCATTGTGGTGGTAAAATGGGTGGTTCAAGTTGGCATAAAATATTTGGCCGAGATTCCCCATTCACACTTGAAACCACTTTGAACCAAGCCACCCCACCACTCAATAAATTGGTATTTTTATCATTTGGTGGGGTTGGGATGTGCTTTAGGAAGTTGAGGGAAGAGGATAAGAGGTTCCACTCAAATTATCCAAGCAATTCAAAAAGGGTATCTCTTGAAGCATGGATCCCTTCGTCAAAGCCCACTTCTTCTTCCTCATGTTGTAATGTTTGTGTTTTCATAATAAACTTCTTTGTTCTTCTTTTATTTCTTATATTTTATTCTGTTTTGTTCAAAATTATTCTTTTCTTAACCTTTCTAATTGGTCTGTAATCAAGAGTATAAATGTGATTGGGTTCTACCCTTTCTAAACCTTTGCATGTGAAAAACGTTTCTACGATGACTACACCGCCCATGGAAGAGTAGTTCTTTTTAGTAATTGATCTACCTCTAAAATTCTTCATTCATTTATTTTGAATAAATGAGATACTATAATTCACTTAATATGATATATTAATTGAGTTTTTAATTTAAATTAAACTAATCAAGTAATTAAACAATTGACACAAAAACACGCGAGGTCAGAAGTTGTGTAAATTGTGAGAGTGCGATCTTAATTGGTTATAAAAGAACACACGGGATAAATTGGTAGAGTTAGAATATAATCCCTAAACTCAATTAATACTAATTTCCAGAGTGTATATTTGATCTAATTAACCATTGACCATAAGCTAACCTAAGAACATAAATCAAAGAAGGGTGTTGTGATTGCATGTTCCAAAGCTAGCTAGACTAGGGTTTAAGTAATTTCATATTTATGGTTAAGTTAACTCTCGTAGGGTTCGAGGGTTAAAAAAATTAGAGGATTTTAATTAAGTGGATTTTAATTTAAATTATAATGAAAAATAATTGAGTGAATATGTAGAGTTAGATCGATTATTCCTTTTAAATATTTTCTAAAAAAATATCTTCTTGTTGTGTCATTTTAATCGAACTTCATTTCAAAACTGAAAACAAAAAAAAATACAATATTCTTATAGAAAACTTCTTCTAGATTTATAAACTATAAACAACCCCATCCTTTTAATTAATGTTCTTATTTAATTTTATTTTGCTTTCAAAATACTTTTAATATGTTGTTAAATTTACTTCCTCCTTTCAGAGATGACCTTGGTCAGCTACTCTGCTACACCTAAGTAACCAACAATCACATATCATTTGAAAGCACCCATGACAGTGCCTTTCAAATTGGTGTCATTTATAAGGAGGCAAGTAATTATTTCAACCATTTAGAGGTATTTATTTTATTTTACATTTTATTCTCTTCTTCTCTTCTTTCTTCCTTCTTTACCCAATCTGAATTTTTCTTCTTCTTTTATTTTCTTCTTCTTCTTCTTTCTAGACCATCAACTCAAACTTCTCATATTTTATTTTATTATGGTACACTTTTCTTCTTCTCATTTTTATTTGATTTATGACATGAACTAATCTCTAATATCTCTTAGATCTTGACCCTGAGATTGAACTCATCTTTGGGGCTCAAATCAGACATTCTCAGTCTACGAGAAGTTTCAACATTCAACCAGTTGGAGAATTACTCCACTCCAAGAACATTGAAATTGGAAAAACTTCTAATTTCAACTTAAAACAAGAACCAATGGCTAAAAATAATGGGAATTAACTTAATATAACCATTCAAGAATTGGTTTCACCTGATATTAACTATCAACCAAATTTCATTACATACCCAAATATCAAATTAGATTTTGAATTGAAATCTGGGTTAATTAACCTACTTCCAAAATTTCATGGCCTCTCTGGTGAGGACCCCAATAAACACCTTAAATAATTTAATTTGGTTTTCTCAAACCTTACACTGATAAATTTATCTGAAGATAAAATCAAACTAAGGGCATTCCCATTTTTACTTGATGGAGCTGCAAAAGACTGGATGTATTATTTACAACCTAAAGATGTAACTTATTGGAACGATTTGAAACATATTTTCTTGTATATATTTTTTCTATCATCAAGAACCACTTCCATTTGTAAGGAGATATCAGAGATTAAGCAAGCACAAGGGGAGTCAATGTATAAGTATTGGTAGTGATTCAATAAGTTGTGCGCAAGCTACCCACATCACCAAATCAGTGAGAAACTCCTCATCCAATACTTCTATGAAGGAGTCACAATTATAGAGAGGAAAATGGTGGATGATGTAGCTATAGGGGAATTGGTAGACAAGACACCAGTAGTTGCACGTGCATTGATCGACAAGATGGCACAAAACTCCCAACAACTTGGCGATCGAGGTACACCACATGTCAGGGGAGTACATCAGGTAAGTCCTTCCTATCTTGAAAATAATTTGATTGATACTAAGTTGGAATAATTTAACACTATGGTGAGGAAGATTGATTTGGAACAAAAGACATCCCAACTCCCTCCTTCAAAGCCTTGTGGAATTTTCACTGATATAATCCACCCAACTGATTGTTGCCCTCAACTACAAGAAACATAAGATTGTGCAGTAGTGTTTCCTGGGAGACCATATCAGCAGCAGCAACAACCACATCCCCAAAAGAAGTTTTATTCCTTTGCACCAGCATACAACCAAGGGTGGAAGGATCGATTGGACATGAGTTATGGCTCTGGACATCAACAGAGGCCCCTTTTTCAATAAAACTTCTAACATCATCCACCTTACCAACAGGGTTTCCAACAACCCCAGAGGCGATTTGAAGCTAAATAATCATCAAGACAACAACAAGGGGATTCTTAATCAAAGTTAGATTCTAATATTGATGATATTTTGAAATATATTGTTCTTAATCAACATAATGAGCTAAAGAATCAAAGTTCGGAACTGAGGGAGTTAATGACTTAAATGAGCCAGATTTCCACTACCCTCCATGAACTTGTAAGTAAGAATTCCAGAAATATTCATTCCCAACCTACTCCAAATCCAAAAGTAAATCTTAGTACCATCACATTGAGAAGTGGGAAGCAAATGAATGATACTTCTGCACCCACCATTCCACCGGGATTCACCTCAACTCTAGAGAAGCTTCATTCAAGACCAGCTGAAGAGAAACCAAAGGAGAAAGATAAAGGTAAGAAAAAGATTGATGATGTTCCTCCTAAACCCCTTCCCTTTACAAATAGGGTTGTTCAAACCAAGAAGATGTCTGAGGAGGTGATTCAAAAGGAGTTTTTGGACACATTCAAGCGTGTGGAGATAAACATACCCCTTATTAAGGTCATTAAGAAAATCCCAAGGTATGCCAAATTCTTAAAAGAACTTTGTACTAATTGAATATGACTCAAGGGGAATGAGAGGATTAATCTTGGAAGGAATGTGTCAGCACTCATGACACTAACTCAAGCAATTCCAAAAAAGTGCAAGAATCGTGGGACATTCACTATCCCATGCACCATAGGGGAGTTTCACTTTTCTGATGCTCTTTTTGATTTGAGAGCTTCCATAAATGTGATTCCTCACTTTTTATTCTCTTATTTATAGGTTGGTGAGTTTAAGATGACGAGAGTAGTGCTGAAATGGCGAATATAGATACAACATATCTGGTGGGAGTCCTTGAGGATATACTTGTCTAGGTAAGAGACATTATCTTTCCAGCAGATTTCTGCGTGCTTATCATGGAGGGTGATCAGGTAAGTTCTCATGCTCCCATTATCTTAGGTAGACCCTTCCTCAAAACTGCAAAAAACTATCATAAATTCCAATGAGGTTACACTTTCCATGGATTTTGGGGATGAAGTTGTGATATTTAATGTTATGGACTCCATGAAGTACCCCTCATAGGACCATTCTGCATTTTTTATCTCCCATTTTGAACCGCCAAATAAAAATCCCATGGAATTTTATTGTCTTATTCTTAGGAAGATTAAGAGTATTGGTTCTAGTTTGATGTCTAAGAGCACTTCCATACTCATTTATAATGAATAATTCTCTCTTATATTTGATTTTGAAATGGATTCATATTCTAATTTTGATCAAGTGAACTCTGATTATGACATGAAAGTTTAGTATGCTGATGGATTTGATGTTTTATTCTTTGATTGTGATGATTTCTATTATAATATTGATTCTCTTTGTGCACATATTTCAGTTCCTTTAATGTCTCCATCCATACACCACCCCCCTACACTGGAACTCAAGACATTTCCACCAAATCTCAAATATTCATACTTGTTGAGTGGTGAGAAATTACCTATTATCATTGCTAACAATATCCCTTTTGAACATGAAGAAAAACTTTTGAATATTTTGAGGGATAACATCAGGAAAATTGGCTGGACCTTAGCTAACATATCGGGTATTATCCCCTCCATTTTCATGCATAGTATTCTTTTGGAGGATGCGGAAAAACTGGTTAGGCAGCCACAATGGAGACTGAATCCAACTCTTTTGGAAGTTGTTAAAAAATAAGTTGAAAATTTTCTTGAGGAAGGTATAATATTTCCCATTTCAGATTCTCAGTGGGTAAGTCCTATTCAGGTTATGCCTAAGAAAAGTGGTGTTATAGTTGTTAAAAATGAGAAAGATGAGTTAGTTCTAATGAGGGTACAAAACAGTTGATGTGTGTGTATTGATTATAGGAAACTAAATCAATCTACCCACAAGGACCATTTTCCCCTCCCATTTATTGATCAAATGCTTGAGAGACTAGCTGGGAATACACATTATTGTTTCTTGTATTGATTTTCTAGATATTTTCAGGTTCCTATTGCTCTGGAGGATTAGGAGAAGACAACATTCACTTATCCATTCGGTGCGTTTTCCTACTGAAGGATTCCATTTGGAATTTGCAATGCCCCAAGTACCTTCCAGAGATGCATGGTGTGTATTTTTTTTGGTTTTATTGAGACCTGCATGGAGGTATTTATGGATGATTTTACAGTGTATGGATCCTCATTTGATGAATGTCTAAGTAGTTTGGGAAAGGTGTTTAATCATTGTATTAAGAATAATCTGGTCCTGAACTTTGAAAAGTGTCATTTCATGGTAGAACATGGCATTGTATTAGGGCATGTAGTGTCAAAACATGGGATTGAGGTTGATAGATCTAAGGTAGATATCATTTCATCCTTACCATATCCTTCATGTGTATGTGATGTTATATCTTTCCTAGGAAATGTAGGATTTTATTGGTGCTTCATAAAAGATTTTAGTAAGATTTCTCTTCCTATGTCACAATTACTTCAAAATGATTCTGATTTTGTGTTTGATGATTATTACAAGACTTCCTTTGATGAGATAAAGAAGTTTCTGACTACTCCACCAATCATAAATCCCCCACAGTGGGAGCTTCCTTTTGATCTTATGTGTGACTCCTCCAACTTCGCAGTTGGAGCTATCTTATCTCAGAGGGTGGAGGGACATTCACATGTGATTGTCTATGCATCGAGGACACTGGATTCAGACCAATCAAACTACACAACCACGGAAAAGGAGTTTCTTGCTATCATATTCTATTTAGATAAATATTTTTCATATTTATTGGGCTCTAAAGTAGTTGTTTTTTCTAACCATACAGCTCTGAGGTACCTCTTGAAGAAGCTAGATGCAAAGCCCAGGCTAATCTGATGGATGATCCTTCTTCAAGAATTTGATATTGGGATAAATGACAAGAAGGGGTCGGAAAACTTGGTGGAAGACCACATGAGTAGGCTTAATCACACACTAGAGGATGACACCTTGGACTAGGTACCACTTCGGGACACTTTCCCTGATGAACATCTTTATTTCATCTCAGATGTGCATCCTTGGTATGCAGATTTAGTTAATTGCCTTGTTACCTCTGAAATCCCTACAAATTTAAATAAACATCAAGTCCAAAAATTAAAGAGTGGGTCAATATTTTATGTTTGGGATGATCCGTACCTATGGTGCATGTGTAGTGACCAAGTTATTAGGAGGTGTATTCCTGATCATGAGTTTGAGTTGATTCTACAGTTTTGTCATACACTTGCTTGTAGTGGACACTTTGGACCCCAATGGATAGCTAGGAAAGTCTTAGACTCTGGATTATATTGTCCTATCTTATTCCATGATGCCCATGTGTTTTGTAAGTCATTCTCTTGTTGCCAACACACTGGGAAAATGTTTAGGATACATGAGATACCTCAACAACCCATACTATTCTGTGAGATTTTTAATGTATGGGGAATCAATTTTATGATTCCTTTTCCTAGTTCCTTTGGTATTTTTTATATTTTGGTTTTTGTTGATTATGTGATTAAATGGGTGGAGTATAAGGCCATCAATAATGATGATTCTCATGTTGTTGTGGACTTTGTCAAAGCACAGATTTTTTGCAGGTTTGGAGTACTGAAGTCCATAATCAGTGACCAAGGGACACACTTCTATAATAGGAATCTTTCTTCCCTTCTTCAGAAGTATGGGGTGACACACAAAACATCAACACCATACCACCCCTAAACAAATGTCCAGGATGAGGTTTCAATTCGTGAGTTGAAACAAATTTTGGAGAAAATCGTGCATCCAAATAGGAATGATTAGAGCAAGCGCTTGGATGGTGCATTGTGGGCTTATAGGATAGCATAAAAGACACCCATTGGTATGTCCTCATTTTGGATTGTTTTTGAGAAAGCGTATCATCTCCTAGTGGAAGTTGATCATCGAGCTTATTGGGATATAAAGAAATGCAACATGGATTTGTCCCAAGCTAGAATCCAAAGGAAGCTGTAAATTTAAGAGCTTGAGGAGATTTGATTGTCTTCATATGAGAACTCAAGGCTTTACAAGGAAAGATCAAAATAATCTCATGAAAAAATGATCCATAAAAGAGAATTTCAAGTTGGAGAGAAAGTATTTCTATATAGTTCACAACTGAAGCTGATGTCTGGTAAGTTGCGTTCCAAGTGGTTAGGTCCTTATACTGTGACTAATGTTTTTCCTTATAGTGCAGTGGAGATCACATAAGAGGACACAGGAAGGAGCTTTATAGTCAATGGTCAATTTTTGAAGAGATTCATTGAGGGACTTCCTACTGATGCAGTGGATTTCATCACACTGCATGACCCCGTCATCACTTGATCATATCAGGTTGTTCCTAACCCTTTTGCTTTTTTATTCTTTGTTATATTTAAAATTATACATTTCATGTTCATATATCATCTCATGGGTTCAAATTGAGGACAATGAAATATTTTAAGTGTGTAACATCCTGATTCCGAGTGCCACTCAACGGGTGCCCTGAACTCGGTTCTACACGTGACCTCAAGCGCATTTCCCCAAATGCCAGAGGCTGCCGACTAGCAGCGAGGGACCAGGTTTGATAGTGGGGAAACTATGCCCTCATTTGTCAACGTGTAGCGCAGCGGAATAAAATAGAAAGCATACAACAATAGCGGAATCAATAAACCATACACATTTAAAATAAACAACTACAGTAGAAGATAACCAACAGTTATATAGATGATGATGCAACATGTCTTAAGTTCTAAGAAAATAGCTAGAACATGTTACACAACAATACAGTTTAGTATAATACAGAGTACACCAAGACCAAAACAAAAACGCTGGTAGCATCACGAGCCTAAGCCCGGTCCCATGCTCCCCTACTCCTCAGCAACAATCAAGTACCTGTAAAAGGACCCTTGCCCTTATCCACACCTATAGAAATGTAATCTGTTTGGGCCGAAGACATGACCCAAACAGGGTGTGAGAAATAAATCCCAGTAGGCACCCACCAAAGGCCCATTCCCAACTGTGTGAAAATATGCAATAATAGTGTGCAGTAGTAAAATGCAATAAACTAAGCAGTACTCAAAAGTAACTAACTTTACCAGTTATATTTCCATTTTATTATTCATTTAATCGTTCATTATAAGGAAAACACCATAGTGAATTCCTATGTAAACAGTCAATGTCCTCATACACGCAAACCCTTACCCTCAGGTAATCATAAATGTAACCCGTAGGTAATTGCCCACAAGCATAACAGATATTTCCATCAGGCATACAAAGTGTAGCCCTCAGGCATAGAGTCTATTGCCCACAGGCATGGATAAGTTGCCCTCAGGATAAAGGATGCACTACCCTCAGGCTAAGTAAAATACTTCCCTTGGGATAAACAAGTAAATGGGCCATGCCCAACATTTAAACAAGCAATACACATACAATTCCTCTTAAGTAAAAAGTAATGCGCAAAATAAACATGGCATACCCTCGGGTATCCTGGCCAAACGGCTAAATAGAGGAACGCACCCCTGGGTGGTCCTGGATCCAAGCATCGATCACAAATAGCAGTTTATTAACACATTTAATTACCTATACAATTCTAGGTATTTAAAATAGCCAAGGCCTCATCCACGCGACACCCCAATATGGGTTCGTAGCTCAACATTTCACACAAACGCACAATAGTTGGAAATTAAACACCAAGCAACCTACCTCAATCGCCCTTGATCGATATACATGAACGATGCCTTCTGAAATGTTCAAGAACGTCAGAGATCTGAGGTAAAATAATTATCGTTCAACCTCAAATAACTTCCCTTAGAGGAATAATTGGCAAGAAACAAACAAGGAGAAGGAAGCTCTTACCCGCGTGGTTCCAATGAGATCAATAATGAAAGAATCTGATTCCCAACGCACGATTGGGAGCTCCTCGAAGTTCTGGCCTCCTCTCTCGAGCTCCTCCAGCGTTCTAAGATTACTTTGTGAATAGAGGAGGCTACTGCCCATTTTAAGCAAAAAAAACAAAATACACGGTGTGTACTCTCAAGTACACGGCATGTAATTTCCATTTTTAATTATTCTGATGGCGACTCCTTGCCAGCATGGCACTTTTCATCCGTCGACATGAATGTACGGCATGTAGTTCTGATTACACGACATGTACTGTCACTCTACTAGCAGCTGCTCCCACCGCCTTACTATTTGTCTGCCGACTGACTACACGGTGTGTAAATTTCCGCTACACGGCGTGTAGTCGGTTTTTACACCCTTCTCCGCCAACATGGCTACACACCATGAGTACTCATCCCACACGACCAAAAGTACACGGCGTGTGGAAAATTACACGGCGTGTACTTCCAAAATTTAGTATTTTTTCCCATTTTCCTTATTTTCTCAAAAACACTTAAGGAAAAGAGAAAAGAAGAAACTCGTACCTAAAAAATAAGAACCGGGTTCTTACAAACTTTCCCCATTAAAGAAATTCGTCCCCGAATTGCCCTTCCATTGGTGGTGAAGATATAGCAGTGAACAACTTTGGCAACTGAGAATGTATGTTTGTCTCCTACTCTCAGATTTCGTCCTGCACTCGGCCATGCTTCCATAGCACCCGTACGAGAGGAATTGACCGGCCTCGGAGAACTTTCATGCTCCTATCAACGATACGAATCGGACGATCCTCAAAGGATGCATCTATTTCAAGCTCAACCTCCTCGGGATGAAAGACGTGAGACGGGTCTAAATGATAGCGACGCAACTGAGATATATGGAAGACGCCGTGCATGGCTCGGTACCTCTGTGGTAACTGCAACCGATAGGCAACTATCCCGACTCTCTCCAGAATCTCAAATGGCCCCACATACCTCGGTGAAAGTTTACCCTGTCTCCTGATCTGCCTGTGTCCCAACCTCGGTGAAACACGCAAGAAAACCCGATCCCCAATCACGAACTCTAAGGGTCATCTGTGGTGATCAGCATAAGATTTCTGACGAGACTGTGCAGTTTTCATCTGCTTCTGAATCAACTGGACCTGCTCAGAAGTCTCCTTCACAAGACGTGGTCCCGGTAAAGCTGCCTCACCTACCTCTAACCAGCGCAAGGGTGATCAGCATGGCCTACCATATAAAACCTCGTATGGTGTCGTCTCAATAGTTTCCTAAAAACTATTATTATAGAAAAACTCGACTAGGGGTATATGCTTCTCCCAAGAGCCCCCAAAGTCTAGGATGCATGCACGCAGCATGTCCTCTAGAACTTGTATCGTACGCTCTGACTGGCCGTCAGTCTGAGGGTGGTAAGCTGTACTCAGAAGCACCTGGGTACCCAGTTCCCTCTAAAAACTCTTCAAGAAACGAGACATAAAACCAGCGTTCCTATCTAAAATGATATAACGAGGGACCCCATGAAGATGTACGACCTCTCGGATATACATCTTCCTGAGCTCGTCAACTCCGAAGGTCTCCTTGATCGGCAAAAAGTGAGCTACCTTCATGATTTTGTCCACAACAACCCACATGGAATCATTGCCTCGAGGTGACCACAGAAAACCAGTCACGAAATCCATCGCGACATCATCCCATTTCCACTCTGGGATGGGTAACTGCTGTAACAGTCTGGCTGGCCTCTGATGGTCCGCCTTCACCTGCTGACAGGTGGAACACCTTGTAACAAAACCAGTTATCTCCCTCTTCATACCCGGCCACTAATACTGACGTCTCAAGTCACGGTACATCTTGGTAACCCCGGGATGAACTGCCCAAACTGAAGCATGATACTCCCGCATCAACTCCTCGCGTATATCCCCTGGAACCCATACTTGTCCATGGAAACGTAGAATTTCATCATCGCCTATCATCCATCTAGGAGGAGAGTCCTCACTTGCCACCAACTCTCATAGAACTAGGCCTTCTGAATCAGATAGTTGTCTCATCCTCACTCTATACAGGAGGGTAGAAGTCACAGCTAAAGAAGAAAGATAGTTTTGCCCTTGACTATCGTGCACCTCCATATGCATCTCAGAGAACAAATCCATAAGATACCATTCACCACTGGCCTCCTACATAGCCTGTATCTGAGTCTTCCTGCTCAGTGCATCAGCTACTGCATTACCTTTACCAGGTGTATAGGCAAGCTCAAAATTGAAGGACTGAAGGTATTCAACCCACCTTCACTGTCTCAGGTTCAAGTCACGCTGAGTAAAGATATACTTGAGACTTTTGTGGTCGGTGAAAACCACAAAATTCTCTCCCAAGAGATAATGTCTCCAATAGCACAACGCATGAAAAAATGCAGCCAACTCAAGATCATGCGTCGGGTAATTCCACTCATGTGGCCTCAACTGCCAAGACCCATACGCAACTACTCGATCGCCCTGCATCAACACTGCTCCCAGTCCAATACCTAATGCATCACAGTAAATTGTATAGCTCTTCCCTTTCTCTAGAAGTATCAGGAGTGGTGCTGATTTTAACCTTCCTTTCATGTCTTGAAAGGTTGCCTCGCAAACTTCCGACCAAATGAACTTCACACCCTTCTTAGTCAAACCCATCAACGGCACTGCTAAGCTGGAGAAGTCCTCTATGAAGCGTCTGTAGTAACCAGCCATCCCCAAGAAACTCTGTATCTCAAAAACGTTCTTAGGATGCTCCCAGAAAACTACTGCTCTCACCTTATTTGGGTCTACTGCAAATCCTGCCTCTGAGATGATATGACCTAGGAAGTGAATCTGGTCCATCCAAAAGTGGCACTTTGAGAGCTTAGCATATAGCTTATGCTCTCTCAGTGTACTCAATACGATATCAATATGGGTGGCATGGTCATGTTGAGTATGAGAGTACACTAAGATGTCGTCCATGAATACTACCACAAAATAATCCAGATACATATGAAACACACGATTCATCAGAGCCATAAAAACTGCTAATGTGTTCGTGAGTCCGAACGGCATAACCAAGTACTCGTACAGACCATATCTACTCCGAAAGGCTGTAAGAGATATATCTGATGGTCTCATACACAACTGATGATATCCTGATCTCAAGTCAATCTTCGAGAACACTCGTCCTCCATGAAGTTGATCAAAAAGATCATCAATCCTCGGAAAGGGATATCAGTTCTTAACCATCAACTGGTTCATCTTCCGATAATCCACACAGAGTCTGAGGGTACCGTCTGCCTTCTTCACGAATAGGACCAGCGAACCCCAAGGAGAAGTACTAGGTCAGATAAAACCCTTTGATTGTAACTCTTCTAACTACCTCTTGAGATCCTACAACTCAGGTGTGGCCATACTATAAGGAGGAATAGACATCAATGCTGCTCCTGGCACAAGCTCAATAGATAAATCCACCTATCACTCCGGAGGTAGACCTGAAAAGTCATCTGGGAAGACATCCCTGAAACGATCAACCACTGGAGGGAAATCTGTCTGAAAAGTCCCCTGATCATCTAGATATAAACTTGTAATCTGGGTTGTGACTCCACCTCACCCATGATGCTCTGGTCCAGCTCGACTCGCCTGAACATCCCATTCGCCTTTGTATAGAAACTCTCCACCCTCTGGTGACGTGAAACTCACCTTGAGACGATAGAAATCTACAAAGGCTCGAAAGGGAACCAACCAGTCCATCCTGAGAATGAAATCATAGCTCGTCATCTCTAATACATAGAGGTCCCATAGAAAGTGACACCCACAAACCTCAAGGGGGAACTCCTTACACTGACGCACACCAGCCGTTCTAGCTCCCAACGGAGTGTCTAGCATTATAACAACAGAAGAACAAGAAACACAGAGCCCAAGGCTCTCCACAACGGGCACAAATATGAAACTATGTGTAGCACCCATATAGAAATTTACTGAAGATAAGACAAAAGCTACTATAATAGTACCTCTGAAAGTAGAAGGTCCACGCACCTACTCCTGCTGGGTCTGTTGCACTGCATATGCATGCCCAGTGTCGCAGCCCTGCGACACAGACTGACTACCCTGAGCTGTCCTGCCCCACTACCTCTGAGATCCTGGTGTCTAGATACCATGGCCAGGACCACCATCCCTTCCTGCACACCCTGATGTATTCCAGTTTCCCGAATGGTAAGAAGTTGCTGGTCCGGCTCTCGCTCGCAGAGTCTGTATAGAACCCCTCTCACTATCCACTGGTAAAAACGCCCTGCAAAAGCATTAAAGATGACCCATCTTGCCGCAAGCTCGACACTCCATTGGGTCTCATGGACACTGAGGTCTCTTGTGCCCCTCTCTAATGCACTGGTAGCAAAAGACCAGGCCACCTGAAGAAACTGCCTGGCTAGTACTGTCACCATGAGAGAAACTCATCTATCTCTTCCTCTTTCCGGTAGAAATAGTACCAGAAACTGGTGTCGAACCTCCCTGGCCCACACCACTAGCTTCCCGCAGATTCCGCTCGGTAATCAGTTCTTGGTTCACAATAGCATGTACTGAAGGCAACCTGAAAATATTCACCAGTTCTCGGATGTCATATCGAAGACCATCCTCAAAACGTTTGGCTCTCAACATCTCATCACCCACCAGAACGGATGCAAAACGCTGAAGCTCGGTGAAAGGAGTAGAATAATCCATCACCGACATAGCTCCCTACTACAGATTCATCAACTCTCGAGCTCTATCTAGTCTCAGCATCTCTGGAAAGAAGAATTCATAGAATATTGCCTTAAAATCTTCCCACGTCATGTCTCTGTGTGCTTTGACTGGGTGGTAATATCCCACCACCTCTTGGAGGAATCACACAGCATATACGTCACGAGATTGACCCTCCGCCCTGGAGGCGTCTCAAGATGCTTGAAAATAGTCTAAATAGACCCCAGCCAAGATTCTGCAGTCTGCGGTCCACCATCCCCTGAGAATGTTGGCGGATGCTGCTACTGGAATATACGAATAAGCTCAGCCATAGATGTGGTAGCCAGTGGTGCTCCCTGAAAGGTATGCATGAACCGCATAAAGCCTTCACGGAACTACGCCTCCACTCCTGTGTCTGGTATAACGGTTGGCGCCGCATCTGGCTCTGCTGGAGGATCCACTGGTAGCCCATATCCCACCATCTCTAGAGTATACTCGTTTCCGCTCTCCTGGAGAACAACGCGTGAACGTCTCGGCGGTATGACACTACAAGGTCAAACTCACACCTTAGATCAAGATTATCACAGTCTGAAAACGAAGGAACCAAAGGGTAACTAGAGGAAGAAGGCATTTAAAATTTGTAAAACAAGACTACACGGCGTGTATACTGACTACACGGCGTGTACCTGACTTCTCTTCCCCTGCCCAGGTCCTTCTACACGGCCAAGACACACGGCTCCCGTTGAACAAAACTACACGGCATGTATATACTCTACACAGTGTGTATGGTGTAATTTTCCAACTGCCTGTGTCGTTTGTGACACGGCCAACTACTCGGCTTGATATTACACGGCGTGTTACACCCGCACATGGTGTGTACACTACCCCGTTTCCCAGCCACATATCTAAGTCCACACGATCTGTCACTGGTCAAGACTACACGGTGTGTCCCACAGGTACACGACGTGTACTAGACGCACTTCGCCGACCCGTGTTGTTCATTACACGGATCACTGCATGTTCCGGATGGACACGGCGTGTACACAAAAGGATTACACCAACCCGTGTTGTTAGTTACATGGCAGACTCTGGGTCAACACTACACAGCGTGTACATGTGGTACACAGCGTGTTCTCTCCAAGGATTTTCCTTCCCCGTGTCCCTACCCACACGGTCTATGACACGGGAAGGACTACAAAGCGTGTACTTAGGGTACATGGCGTGTACTCAAAAAGTTTTCTTTTCTTCCCGAACAGAAGAACATACACAGCGTGTTTAAGGTACTACACGGCGTGTATACTGGGTTTCTAGATGGTATGCCTCAGAAACTTCTCTGAAACCCAGAAAATACTGAAAAACAACACCTAAGTTCCAAATTCCGATCTTTGAGGGCCCACACTCCCCGAGAATCAAAGTTTGACATCTAATATGTGTTATAACCAGATAAACCATCAATGATCCACCAAATTCTGGTCAATGAGGGCCCATACTCTCCAAAAACAAAATTTTGGAGTCCATTATGTAAACAGGCTCACACAATAATACCCTATCAAACAACAAGTCTCTATCAAAGTCGTTATCACAACAGCATGATTTTACTAGCATAGCATCTATCACAACAAGATGCAATGTCTAATGCACCTACATGGCATGGAAACTATGCATGGCATGTGATTTCTAGCATGTGCCTAAATGATGCATGAGATGACATACCCTCTTCTCATAGGGTTGCAACTAGATAGAACCCGTGAAGAAAATATAACAGCATAATAACAAGTGTGTCACCCTTTGGTGAAAATCAATTCAACTGTAAAATTGAAAAATCAGAAAAATTGCAACACGAGGTAAATTGGATTTTCCCTGTACACGGGTTAGCTATGCCCAGGTACAGCTTAGTACCAACTACCATTATCGTCCTATCCCTGACTAAGGATCCAAATAGTAAGTCAAAGAAAAGAACCCCTCTAATACCACTTTGTAATGTCTCAGTTCCGGGTGCCACTCAATGGGTGCCCTGAACTCGGTTCGCCATGTGACCTCAAGTGCATTTCCCCAAACACCAGAGGCTGCCGACTAGCAGTGATGGCCCAAGTTTGATAGTGGGGAAACTATGCCCTCATTTTTCAAAGTGTAGCGCAGCGGAATAAAATAGAAATCATACAACAACAGTGGAAGCAATAAACCATACACATTTAAAATAAACAACTGCAGTAAAATATAACCAACAGTTATATAGATGATGATGCAACATGTCTTAAGTTCTAAGAAAACATCCAGAACATGTTACACAACAATACAGTTCATTATAATACAGAGTATAGCAAAACCAAAATAAAACACCCGGTAGCATCGCGAGCCTAAGCCCGATCCCATGCTCCCCTACTCCTCAGCAACAATCAAGTACCTGTAAAAGGACCCTTGCCCTTATCAACACCTACAGAAATGTAATCTGTTTGGGCCGAAGACATGACCCAAATAGGGTGTGAGAAATAAATCCCAGTAGGCACCCACTAAAGGCCCGTGCCCAACTGTGTGAAAATATGCAACACCAGTGTGCAGTAGTAAAATGAAATAAACTAAGAAGTACTCAAAAGTAACTAACTTTACCAGTTATATTTCCATTTTATTATTCATTTAAACGTTCATTATAAGGAAACCACCATAGTGAATTCCTATGTAAATAGTCAGTGTCCTCAGACACGCAAACCCTTACCCTCAGGTAATCAGAAATGTAACCTGCAGGTAATTTCCCACAGTCATAATAGATATTTCCCTCAGGCGTACAAATTGTCGCCCTTAGGCACAGAGTCTATTGCCCACAAGCACGGAAGAAGTTGCCCTCAGGCTAAAGGATGCACTGCCCTCAGGCTAAGTAAAACACTGCCCTTGGGCTAAAAAAGTAACTGGGCCATTCCCAATATTTAAACAATCAATACTCATACAATTCCTCTCAATGCAAAAGTAATGTGCAAAATAAACATGGCATACCCTTGGGTATCCTGGCCAAACGGCTAAACAGAGGAACGCACCCCTGGGTGGTCCTGGATCCAAGCATCAATCCTAAACAGTAGTTTATTAACACATTTAATTACCTATACAATTCTTTTAACACCCCAAGCTTCCACGGTATGCTTCTCGCTAAATAATACAGTAGCGTGTGTTATACGCAACTTCAAGTTCTAACACACACCACAACTAATAAAACTAGCTGTTATGAATAGTAATAACCACTTTTTGAAATTTTATAAATTTTATCTTTCAAAATGGACTTCATTTTTGTATTTTTAATATCGAAATTATCTTAGGGTGAAATTTTGGTACTTTTTAGATAACTTTCATATTTTGATGAATAGTGAAAATTACTAAATTTTAATTAAAAAAACTTTTTTAATCGAAATAATTAATAGTGAAAAATTATGAATTTGAGTGGTTTTAAAGTATATTTATAATATATTTTTACCATTTAATACAATGTTGGTCATTGTACATAATTTCACATTTAAACCAGACATAAACAAGTGTCAATCTTTTGATAGTTATTATTTCTTAAAAACACGCTTTTTATTTTGACAGCGGAAATTAATTTTAAATTAATTTCTGCCACTTCTATGTTTTGAATTTGGAAAAATGGATTCCATATTTGGAATCAGGATGTCCAAATTATATAAATAGGTAACTATTATTTTTATACATTTTGAATAATTACTTCGGTAAATATTTTATTTACCATGGTTAAAGGGTAAATTCGGTAAATAAGGGTAAAAAAATAAGAATATAATAATATTAATTTACCCTAAAATGTGTCCTAACCCTATTGGTTGATAAATTTCCAACCATGTAGATCTTTGGGTCGATTTTGGGACCCCATGGAGCCACTTGTAGGTGATAGGGACACTTTATATTAATTAAGTTAAAGTAAATACAAAAATGACATAAGCTTATATCTTTTAAAAAAATTAAATAGGGTTATATGTGTTATATTTTCAATTATAAATATTAATTAAAAATATAAAAAAAATTCCTACATAATGGTATTTTATTTATAATTTTTATACTTTGAAAAAGTAAAAATATATATGACACAATAATGATGCAGTATTTTCCTTACTAATGAAATAATCACATAATTGGTATTATAAATGTTAAAATAAATATAATTTGAAAATTTTGATGACATACAAGAATTTTATTGGTTAATATGACATGTTATGATTTATTAAATTAATTTTTTTCGAATTAATAAAGTTGTTAATACTTTAACAAAAATCAATTATTGAGTAGTTTCAAAATTGACATAAATGAGTTTTAAAAAAATATTATAATATTAATTTATATTCTATTCCTAAAAATCTAAGATTCGGCAAAAGGACTTATATCATTATTTTTGTATCATTAATGGACCACTTTGGGGGTCTCTTGGATGTATATAGTAAGTTTATTAACTATATATTATAAAAATAAAAAGTGACATGGTAAGTGTTAAACTAATTAACCTAGAGTTAAAACTAAAAAATAAGGTTAATTTAATGACCCAAACCTATCTAAAATCTATTGGTTGAAATAATTTAGACTCATACCCACCTTATACTTTGAATAATAAACTTTGGAGCCTTTATAAACCGAATATGAATTTATTATAAAATAATACTTTAAGTTTTTCCTAAAGAACACATTTCCCCCCTTATAAAAGGACACCACTTCTAATCAATTCTTCACACCTCTCAAGACTTTTGGATCGTCCAAACTCTTCCCAATTAATATCACTACATCCCTATACTCCTCTTATAATCATTACCTTATTCATAAGGCACTTCAAGATTCCTTTTTAGTTCAAACTAAAGGGAGTTACCCAAATTAAAGGTAACAATTTCTCTTAGATTCTTTTCTTTTATTTTACTTCTCCAACCCCTAAACTCTTCTTATTCTTTTATTTTGTAACAAAACCAGTATCCTAAATATACATGGATATTGTTATGATAATTATTCGAACTAAACTTACACACACCTCCATCTAATGGGTAAAGAACATAATGTTTCTATGGATGGCAACCAAAAGCCTCACGAAACGATGATTGTTCAATTATCTCCTACCACCTCTCATGGTGGCCATTATGATGGAAATATAATTAAATATGATATTTATGATATTTATTTTATATATAATCTTCTTTAATTCCATTTTATATTATACCATTATTCGTTTCATGTTGTATATATATATGATAATTTCATTTGAGGAAGTGCGGACTATCGCCCCCTCAAAGTGATATGACTTGTTCATACCATACATGGAACGTATAAAGGATGGTGTTAATGAAATTAAGTAACATATATAAGATATTATATTATACTGTAATAATAATATACCTATGTATCATTTGGTTTTGATTCCTTTTAAAATTAAAAATGAAATGGAAGTAGCGTTCGTGCTTACATACAGATTACCGTCTCCACGAACGCGATGAGATTCATGTCCCCATCATATCCATTCAAGACTAATTATCATTTGATGATTAAAAGTAATGTTAAAGTACTTTATATCATTCTGGATATTAATAAGATACAACCTATCCATAACAAACACGGCTTACCTAACAAAACATATAAAGGAAAACAAATCAGTTAACACCCGAAATGATGATAATACTAAAATATTATTAACAAAGAAATATTAAAATATCATATATGATATCATATTTATATATATTATTCTTGTATAATTTAATAAAAATGATTTAACTATTATACAGGATGTTAACCTACCCTCAACCAAGGAAAATTACAAGGTAAGGGGTTTCTTATCTCACTCTTAATTTTGTGAGATTTCCATTGTTCACCACTTATTTATTGCATGTGGTGTGTGTACTGCTCATGATTGTATTCATTGTGTTATATAATTTAATTCAAGGATATTTACATCATCATTTTATGATCCTTCTCTCATGGATGTATGTTTCTTAAGTTACTAAATTGATAAGGGAATTTGAAATTTCAATTTCCACTCATTCGGCTTCACGCATACTTCATTGATTATTTTACTCCAAGATTATGTGTGGAATTGTCACGAACCAGCCTGAGTCGACCCTGAACCGGTCACCCAGGCCAGCCCGTGACAATTCCCGAGAGGCATTCCCGATCCTCCCGGGATGGTGACAAGCACCAAGGGCATCAATAGAGTACACAAGGGAACGATTTCACCCATATATAAACAATCAAACAAACAGCGGAAATAAACGGACATCCCAGAATGAATTTATATAAAAATTGAACGAAATATTATTTGTACAAGAAACTAAAATTTACAAGAAAACCAATAACTCAACTAAAAAAACCCGATGAAAAACTAACTTCATGTGACACTTCTGGTGACTCTCCAACACAATGATAAAATGTTGCCCGAGGTGATCGAACTAAAGATGAAACCTGCACTAGGGCTAAAAAAAGAAGAAGACTATAGGTGTGAGTATTAAAACTCAGTAGGTTAGCCCGGTATTCTATTCCCAATGCACATTCCTTTAAAATAAAAGAAACATAAATTTATAATTTTAAATTCAAGATTTTAAAGTATTGTTTTCAAATGAGGTTCCATGCTATAATAATTATCAAACAAAAACATGCATGTTTAATAAACAAAAATGCAATTAACAATTATTTTCAAAGAGGTGAAACTTCAAAATGAAAATAGTTTTCAAGAGGACTGCTTTAAAGAATTTTAACATTCAAATAAATAACACATACTACTGAATTTACCAACCAAACACACCGTATGCCGACGGTGAGTACAAAATAGCCAATGAGCACTAGTCACGGGAATACCCCTAGGCACTAGTCAGTTGTGAGCCCCAGGTACCTCGTATCTCGGTGAAAGTAACCATAATAAATATTCGTTCTCGTGCACGAGCCACTAGTATGGAACATACCCATAACCTAGTGGTCCCAAATCATCATCATCATCATAGTTTAGTTAGTGTTGTCATCGTCAAACTTGCTACGTGAAACAGGGGCCAACCCCCACAGAATCACTAGCATACTAGTACACGTCCGCCCACCTAGATACCCGGGATTCCCTTTAGTGCTCAATCAAGTTACACATATTATAAAATACACATTTCACATCCAAATTCCATTCCAAAACCATAAAAACACAAACATACCATAATCTTTCTTCACATTTCTTACACTAATCAACAAACCGCTAAATATTTTGGTAAAACAATTTCATGAAGTGTATTGAGGCTTTGCACATAAAACTCTTTCAAAAGCACTCTTTAAATTATAAAAACACATCATAACCAAACCAAATCATATTTGGCAGCCCAATAAACATTTAATAAAATCATTTAATGGACCATAAAACAATCCCAATTGCACAACTTGTTATATACAAGTAAAACACTCCTTCATTTCTAGGAAATGCCAAACGGGCCTTTAAACATTTTCTCAAAACTAACCTTTGATGAATGTATGCATTTTAATTTTATTAAGGATCCGTATAAACATCATTTAAAGTAGAAATCCTCATTCATAAATCTCTTATAATACTCAGGTTACATATTCAAAACACAACCATTTTCATAAAGATGTGAAACGGTCCATTTTTGGGCAACTCGGGCCGAAATATGTTGTAAATCAAAACCCACTTGTTTGTAAAAACAAATCCAAATTGGAAATCAATATAAGTACCCAAAAATACCATTTATAATTCTTAAAATTCCTTTATAAATCCAATCAAATAACTTTTAAATCACACATCACACATAAAATCCAACCGGGAAATTTACCGAACACATGCCATGCCCTTTTTAAACAAAACAATTTATTTTATGTACATGAAAAGGAATAAAACACCAATTGAATGTCATATTTTCATTCAAGATACTGTAACATGTTAAAAATACCATAAACCAGATTATAATACTCACAAAATATTTTCAAAAGATAATTGAACATTTAAACAAACACTTGTTGAGCACTTTCATGACAAAACAACACTACCTTTCACATAACAGTGATTAAACAACGACTTTGCAGACCAATAAAATTATAAAAAGGATTAAAAATAATAATAATAATTTATATCAGTATAGGATAATATTAAAATGATGAAACTTCTATGATAAAGGCATGTGCAAAGGATATCCTACCTCAAATCTTTGGCGTAATTGAAACGCACACCCGAAATCACCCGCCGCGGGTTTATAAACCCTAAAACTATAAATACCAGACCTAAAAAAACATAAAACCCATCAAAAAACATTGTATAACAAAACCCTAGGTTGATCAAGACTAGGGTACAATATAAAACCATGAAATAATGAAAGGAGGGGGAAGAGGAAGAAGAAAGGAGAAGGAATCTCACCTTTCATCCTAGAAAACTCTTCGTCTTCCATTAGATCTGAAGCCCTAGAGAAACGGGAATGGCTTGAAAATTCTTGGAGAGACTCCTAAGGTCTGGAAGAACCAGGGGAAGAATATTGGTGTCTAAAATAGTACGAATTTATGGATTTATGAATGATAAAAGTTACCTTGAAAATTCTAGGCGATTTGAGGTTTCCTGAGAATTTTCGACCTAATCCGCGACCCACATGAGCTCCAAAGAGGTAAAATCGATTATGAGGGTTAGGATAGGGTTATTGGATTCGAGGGGGAGGTGAAATCACTGAAATATAGTAAAAAAATGAAAAGGATATAAATGAAAAAAATTAATTTTTTAAAACAGGAAATGGGCCCATGGGCTGGCCCAATACCTAAATAAGTAACCCAAATTCACCCGGATTATGAATTTATAATGGGTCCAAAAGGATAAATAAATTTTAATATATCAGTATAGGACAAGTGGTAAGTTTAATGGGTGAAAAAGTATGAAAAACAAAAGAGTTATAAAAGAAAAAAATTCAGTTTTTAAAACTGGGAATGGGCTCACGGTTGGCCCAAATCATAAAGTAACCACCCTTTCTTCAAAAACTCCTAAACAAGCAATGGGTATCCCAAATTATGGTGGTTAGACAAATATGAAACTTCAAAACTCAAGATTAATCTCATCAAATACCCATGAAAAGGATCGGGATTTCTAACGGGTCGGATCAATACAAAGACAAAAAAAACCGTGTGTGACAATTCTCCCCACCATTAAAGCTTTCCGCCCCCGGAAAGCCATAACACTTTCCGGCTGAAAAAAAAACAACACCTAAGGATTCCAGAATGTACTCCCCACCATTAAGAATCAACTAGCACTAGAAATTTTCTTAGGATGAAAATCCAAGAGACCCATGGTGGGTCTCCCCACCATCAGAAACCAACTAGCAATGAATATACAAGAATTGAACATGAGCTAGAGTTGGGACTCACTCACACAAGCCCAAAAAAAACCCTCCTACAAAAACCTACTATACCATGTTAATAGAGTTACAACATGAACATATAAACCACCCACTCCTGAATGGAGGGGACAATAACTTGGTCGACACATTCAGCACAATTCTGGACCCCCGTCACTTGGGGATGGGAGGGAAGGGGACCCAATAATTTGGCCACTGAAACAACAAAAGAAACAAAGAAACTACCCAAAACTCTCCCCCTATGAATAGGTAACACCAAGACTGCACCTGATTTTTACAGGCAGTCCACACAAGGACATTGATTGAAAACCCACATCCATGAAGGAATAACTATAGACACTGTGTGAGGGGTTAAGTCCACCACGCTTGTTGCGGCAAAAGGAAATTCAAAGAAATGAGGAACCAAAACATTAACATAGCAACTAACTTACCAAAACAGAAGAGTAAGGATCTTAATCTAGCACTCCACACCTCTATTGATTTCCTGACTGTGTGAAAAGCTTCACTCCGAGGCCTATGGCTGGAGCCCTGATTCTTGAAGCATTTGATGCACCCCAGTCAGGTGATAAGGATCACACCACTCAAAAAAAACCACACTTGATCACCAAACAAAAAACTTAATATAAATAGGAACTCATAGATACATATCAAAATTCTATCTCACTCCAAACGAGGGGCAGAATGGACAAGGAATACGATGAAACACATCAAAATCACCGAACACAACTGCTCTGTCCAAAATAATTATCATGACCTAGAAGCACTTTTAATAGATCCAAAATAGCTCTCTATTCCAACAAACAAGTTGAGGCATCATCAAAAGAGGTGGATTTAAAATTTGAAAGGAATCCTTAGGTTTATCAGCAAGAAATATTTCCAACGCAGAACTATCCATGGCCACATCACAACATCAAACACATTTTTAGAAACCCAATGAAAATTACTCCAAAACCGAGCCACCAACAAGATCTCATCACTAGATAGAACAAGAGTATGAATTCTAGATCACATGGAAGCTAAAAAAATAAAAAAATCTTCTAAGACATAGAAAAATCAAGCCACATAACCATTGATTTTAAAAAAAAGGCCACAATTTTCAGCTCAAAACAATTTTGAAAAATCAAACTAACTTGGTGGGTTTCCACATTCACCAATGGTGTTTCATAAAGTCTCACCCACATGCACATTTCCATGCCACCCCTGGCACCCAACCACCATACCATATAGGCCATACTTCCAGATATAAATAAAACCATGCATGTGAGCACCCATGAAAACACCAAAGGCTAAAATTAAACATCATAATTCAAAAAAACAATTTACCTTCAAAAGGAACACCAACCACCAAGTCAAAAAACATTTTCATATTTCACAAAAAAAACCACAATTAATTAAGAACCATTTTCTTAAAAACCAACCCCTTTTCATTTTTAAAAACTTTTTAAATAACCAAGCCACTCCAAGCAACCCCTTCCCATTTTTCTTTTAAAAAAATTCAGTAAGGTATATTTTCATAATCCGAGGTCCATTGAGACCAATACCGTTTATAGTAAAACACCAACCGATCAAAACCAATTTCCAAAACTAATTTATCCAATTCAAACACTTTTTAACATCCTAAAATACCCAATTTAAAAAAAGATCCAGAATCACTTTAAAATGATTCACAATTTCAAAACATTTTATTTCAACAAACCACAATTTTAGATTATGGATAATCCAATCCCTTTAAATCATTTCTGCTTCCCTCCATTTTTTTTCACAAAAACACAACCTTCCAAAACCATCCTTATATTTAATTATTGAAAACCCCATTTTTTCACTTTTCAAAATCTAATCCTTACATTAAAACCCATTTTCACAATTCTCACACAAGGATTTTAAAAACAAAAATTCAGAATTCAAGAAAGGTTCAAGAGACCCAAAAAAAGGGAACTAGTGTCGGTGGGTGACTTGACCATATGGTTGGCGGCCATATGCCAAAAACAACACCAACACAGAGAGACTTATTAGGACCATTCCCCAGCTCCACATGGCTTTCCAGGCCCTGTGAGCTCACGAAGGCCATTGGTCAGACTCCCCTTGTCATATCCCAATACCAAACAATCAACTAGAACAATGGACACTAATAAAACCGGACTTCCATGGAAACCTGAGGATTAGAACAAGAAAGAGTTTGCGACGCTCTTCTTGCACTTACCCCTCAAGTCCCAACAATCATACTCCATCTACCTTGACATCCCCAAAATAACAAGGGCGCTCTAAAAAGAAAGGTCCGCTAATAGCCGACCTCCTCTGATACCATTTTGTCACGAACCAGCCTGAGTCAACCCCGAACCGGTCACCCAGGCCAGCCCGCGACAAGTCCCGAGAGGCGTTCCCTATCCTCCCGGGATGGTGACAAGCACCAAGGTCATCAATAGAGTATACAAGGGAACGATTTTACCCATATATAAACAATCAAACAAACAGCAGAAATAAACGGACATCCCAAAATGAATTTATATAAAAATTGAACTAAATATTATTTGTACAGGAAACTAAAATTTAGAACAAAACCAATAACTCAACTAAAAAAACCCGATGAACAACTAACTCCATGTGACACTTCTGGTGACTCTCCAACACAATGATAAAATGTTGCCCGAGGTGATCGAACTAAAGATGAAACCTGCACACGGGCTAAAAAAGAAGAAGACTATAGGCGTGAGTATTAAAACTCAGTAGGTTAGCCCGGTATTCTATTCCCAATGCACATTCCTTTAAAATAAAAGAAACATCAATTTATAGTTTTAAATTCAAGATTTGAAAGTATTGTTTTCAAATGAGGTTTCATGCTATAATAATTATCAGACAAAAACATGCATGTTTAATAAACAAAAATGCAATTAACAATTCTTTTCAAAGAGGTGAAACTTCAAAATGAAAATAGTTTTCAAGAGGGTTGCTTTAAAGAATTTTAACATTCAAATAAATAACACATACTACTTAATTTACCAACCAAACACACCGTATGCCGACGGTGAGTACAAAATAGCCAATGAGCACTAGTCACGGGAATACCCCTAGGCACTAGTTAGTTGTGAGCCCCAGGTACCTCGTATCTCGGTGAAAGTAACCATAATAAATATATGTTCTCGTGCACAAACCACTAGTAGGGAACATACCCATAACCTAGTGGTCCCCAATCATCATCATCATCATAGTTTAGTTAGTTTTGTCATCGTCAAACTTGCTACGTGAAACAGGGGCCAACCCCCACAGAATCACTAGCATACTAGTACACGTCCGCCCACCTAGATACCCGGGATTCCCTTTAGTGCTCAATCAAGTTACACATATTATAAAATACACATTTCACATCCAAATTCCATTCCAAAACCATAAAAACACAAACAGACCATAATATTTCTTCACATTTCTTACACTAATCAACAAACCGCTAGATATTTTGGTAAAACAATTTCATGAAGTGTATTGAGGCTTTGCACATAAAACTCTTTCAAAAACACTCTTTAAATTATAAACACACATCATAACCAAACCAAATCATATTTGGAAGCCCAATAAACATTTAATAAAATCATTTAATGGACCATAAAACAATCCCAATTGCACAACTTGTTATATACAAGTAAAACACTCATTCATTTCTAGGAAATGCCAAACGGGCCTTTAAACATTTTCTCAAAACTAAACTTTGATGAAGGTATGCATTTTAATTTTATTAAGGATCTTTATAAACATCATTTACAGCAGAAAACCTCATTCATAAATCTCTTATAATACTCAGGTTACATATTCAAAACACAACCATTTTCATAAAGATGTGAAACGGTCCATTTTTGGGCAACTCGGGCAGAAATATGTTGTAAATCAAAACCCACTTGTTTGTAAAAACAAATCAAAATTTGAAACCAATATAAGTACCCAAAAATACCATTTATAATTCTTCAAATTCCTTTATAAATCCAATCAAATAAATTTTAAATCACACATCACACATAAAAGCCAACCAGGCAATTTACCGAACACATGCCATGCCCTTTTTAAACAAAACAATTTATTTTATGTACATAAAAAGGAATAAAACACCAATTGAATGTCATATTTTAATTAAAGATACTGTAACATGTTAAAAATACCATAAACCAGATTATAAACCTCACAAAATATTTTCAAAAGATAATGGAACATTTAAACAAACACTTGTTGAGCACTTTCATGAAAAAACAACACTACCTTTCACATAACAGTGATTAAACAACGACTTTGCAGACCAATAAAATTATAAAATGGATTAAAAATAATAATAATAATTTATATCATTATAGGATAATATTAAAATGATTAAACTTCTATGATAAAGTCATGTGCAAAGGATATCCTACCTCAAATCTTTGGCGTAATTGAAACGCACACCCGAAATCACCCGCTACGGGTTTATAAACCCTAAAACTATAAATACCAGACCTAAAAAAACATAAAACCCATAAAAAAACATTTTATAACAAAACCCTAGGTCGATCAAGACTAGGGTACAATATAAAACCATGAAATAATGAAAGGAGGGGGAAGAGGAAGAAGAAAGGAGAAGGAATCTCACCTTTCATCCTAGAAAACTCTTCGTCTTCCATTAGATCTGAAGCCCTAGAGAAACGGTAATGGCTTGAAAATTCTTGTAGAGACTCCTAAGGTCTGGAATAACCGTGGGAAGAAGATTGGTGTCTAAAAGAGTACGAATTTATTGATTTATGAATGATAAAAGTTACCTTGAAAATTCTGGGCGATTTGAGGTTTCCTGAGAATTTTCGCCCTAATTCGCGACCCACATGAGCTCCAAAGAGGTAAAATCGATTATGAGGGTTAGGATAGGGTTATTGGCTTCGAGGGGGAGGTGTAATCACCGAAATATAGTAAAAAAATGAAAAAAATATAAATGAAAAAAATTAATTTTTTAAAACAGGAAATGGGCCCATGGGATGGCCCAATACCTAAATAAGTAACCCAAATTCACCCGGCTTATGAATTTATAATGGGTCCAAAAGGATAAATAAATTTTAATATATTAGTATAGGACAAGTGTTAAGTTGAATGGGTGAAAAAGGATGAAAAACAAAAGAGTTATAAAAGAAACAAATTCAGTTTTTAAAATTGGGAATGGGCTCACGGTTGGCCCAAATCATGAAGTAACCACCCTTTCTTCAAAAACTCCTAAACAAGCAATGGGGATCCCAAATTATGGTGGTTAGACATATATGAAACTTCAAAACTCAATATTCATCTCATCAAATACCCATGAAAAGGATCGGGATTTCTAATGGGCCGGATCAATACAAAGACAGAAAAAAACTGTGTGTGACAGGAATCACTATTCATTTTCTTATGTCATAATTTCTACTCCCCTTTCTGTGGATATAATTTTGATACACATAATCACTAAATTGATAATTTCTAAATTCATCGATATGATCTTGATAAGAGTAATTTTAACTCAATATCCATTTGTTGAGTTAAGCATCCAATTCATTGGTGTTGTTTTTACAAGAATATGTGTGAATGTCCTCTGATTGATTTAAACTGAATATCCAATCCTATTGAGTGTATTTATATTTTTCACACATAATTATTTTATTGATTTATCCTTAACCTAAGGATATAGTCTTTATAAGATAATTCATCTCAATTTACATTCCATTGAGACTACTTTGTTGTTATACACCAATTCACTTTTATAAGGTGTATATAATGTACTTTGACATAGTATATCATGAATCCCTTTATTCTCATGATATTATAAAGTTTTGATTACCTCAATTATTTTTATTAAAGTGTCTCTCTTTAGGTTAGAAACTCTTACTAAAATATCATTTTAAAAGTTTTAAAGATTTATTATTCTAAATCTTTCTCATTAATGACCATGTTTTAAAAATGGTTTTAAGGATTTATTTATATGGACATTAAAGTTTTAAAATTAAAACTCCTTTTAAAAGTTTCAAAAGTGGTATGGGACACTTTGATTCAAAGATCTATTTTAAATGGATTCTTGACAAATAGTGTGACTTATAAATGTTTTCAAGAAAAATGGGGATATTTCTCCCAATAGTTTGATGATTATTTTCATCTATGTCAATATCCTTCATTATTCTCGATTGAGGTTAATCTGATACAATACAATCTTCCATATTGTATCGAATGAGTTATGTTTGACTGTGGATGTGCTATTTTTATACCATTTATGGTTTTTGGATAAAGTATTGACATTTTGTATGCTAGTTTTAATACGAATGTTTATGTTATGTTTCAAACTTTTTATATGAGGAATGCATTGGACTTAGTAAGTGACGGGTGGAGCCCGCTATAGCTCCTCGATGCATAGGTAGGTCTCATGAGACCAACTAGTGTCTTGGCACGAGGCCTTGAAAAAATCTTATTTGTAGTCTTGGCACAAGGCCTTGGCTATGTGGCTATGATAGTCTGGCATTATGAATTTTGTCATCATGAAAGTGGTTATTGATATTTCATGTGATTATTCGAATAGTAAAATATCCATGTGAATAAGTAAATGGAATTATTTCATTTTATCCTTTCCATATTATGCTGAAGTTCAAGTTTAAAAGGCTTTTGTTTTAGTTAAACATTTCTTTAAATGTTTATGTTTATTTATGAAACTTTCTGCTATATTGTTATCCTTAATGAGCATCTGAGCTCACCCCTTTCAATGTTTTATTTTTCCCAGGATGTGAAGAATTATTTTATGAATGACGTACAGGGATAGTATGAGGGGATATGAAGACAATATGTTTTTGTAGTTTTTCACTTATTGACGTAATGTAAACTTTATGAATATATCTAGTGTTTCCAAGGCTACTAAACTAATCAGTATTTCGAGACTTGATATTTTATGATCATGCCAATGTTATGAAATAATGCACCGACTCTGGGTAACTGGGGTTGGGGCATTATAGTTTGTATCACAGGAAGTTTAGTACAAACCTTGGGAGATATATTTAGATAAACTCTGACTAGATCACATATCCCTAAGATATACTTTTATGATTAGTATAGAAGAACTTCCTAGAATTTTGGTATTGTAGAGATTTTTTGAGTTTTCCAAGTAATACAACCTTGTTTGGATACGAGCAGGTAGAGGCGGCTCTGGCACAGATGTACCTAGGGGTAAAACCTGAAAACACCACTTTGAGATAGACTCAAAGGGGAACTGGTGCACGACAACGGGCCTTGCTTCACTCTTGGTTATGACACTCCCAGAGGATATGCTTAGGATAATTTACATTTTCTTTACAAACCTATTTGAAGTATTATATATAAGATGAGAGTAAATAACCTTTATTAATCCTAATGTGTTTTAAATTGAGAATATGGTGACATGATATTCTCTAAATGATTTTATTACTACTGTTACTCACACAATGATTTCTGGTTTTAGTCAATGGCTGGATTCCAAGGAAGTCATAGTGACTTTGAGAATGATGTACATGGTGGGAACGGTGGTGGCAATGAGCAACAAAATGGAATGTTGATAGGCGTAAAATATATTTTATTCATTCAAAATCAATTTTCCAATATATATATTAACCAATTCCTGGACTCAACAAAGAAGAGAAAGGTGATGAATGATAAGAGCTCCAGCAGTGGAGACCATGGAGAAAGGAATCCTCAATTTCCATCATGCAGGAAATGTGGAAGAAGACACCCAGGAAAGTGTCTCAATGGGATAAAGAAATTATTTATGTGCGGGAAGGAAGGATATAAAGTGAATAATTGTCAAAGAAAAATGAAGAGTACTATGGAAGAAGATAAAAATGGTCCCAAGAATCCATTTACAGACATTTGCCGTAAATTTAGGGGACCTGGACATTACGTGAGTGAATTCCCTATTCTATAGGATATTTTCTTGGTCAAAGAAGAATCTATGTGGAAATAAATGGTTGGAGAAATGCTTAAAAGTATTAGTGCTCCTTGTCGATGGTTTTACTTTGGAATGATTTTCTCTTGTATTTGTAACCCTGCAGTTTTCTATGTGAGAATGGTATTTGAGGAGGAATTATCTTTTCTCTTGTGGATATAGTTATAAATAACCATTTGGTTTTATGTGATCATTGGGTTTGAGGCAATTACAAGTTATTATATTTTGGGATGAAAATGCAAGGTATGAGATAAAATTTGTGGTTAAATTATGTTATGGTTATTTTGAGGAATTTATCTCATTTTGGTAATGTTAGAAAATATAGTTTTTGAAAAAGAACAACACGCAGACTGTGTGACAACCCGTTGCGTCGGACAAAGCTGTGGGAATCGAACCCACAACCAAAGTGCGATTGGGATTTATCACCTACCATTGGACTACGTGAAGTCCCTGGTTAGTGTGACTATTATTTTTTGTTAAATGATTTTATTTATCAATAATAAGTTGATTTGGGATCTTATGTCTTATCAAATGAATACCCTTAGTATAGGAAAATGATTTGGTGATTAAGTGATAAATGTTATTTTGGAAGATATTCGCTTTGTTGGGAACACTATATGCCCAAGGAAAATAGAATACGTTGGGATTTCATTTGAGGAGTAATGGTGGATATTTATCTATGTTTTTATTGTGTATATATAGTGATTTGGGTTATTTATGGAAATGATTATCCTAAAATAGAGAATATGTGATTAGGTTAATTACTTTTAAGTATGTGACTTTGAGAGTAGTTGATGTCATTTGGAGGTACCATTTAACGTGGAAGACTACATAACCAAATTATTCTAAGTTTTGAGTTTCAATATTATTTTGGATTTTATTGAAGGATTTTAAGGACAATTGTTTATTGAATGCTATTTATTTAACTTTGGGGTATTTTTGGATTAATTTTAGAAATTAAGATTAGTGTTTCTTTCTCTAATAGAATAACCTTTTGGGGGATCATCAGATCTTATACTAACCATTTTGGTTTTTATTAATCTCTAAATACAAGGTAAATATATAGTTTATTCTTTGTGGATCCTGTGATTCTATAAGAAGTTTATTGTAGCTCTTCTAGTGTGACCAAGTCTTCTGGAATACTCATCCTTTAAAAATGAGTTAGTAGTAGAAATTTATTAAATAATGAAACTTTACTTAAAAATTAAGTATATCTCTTTATGTTCTTAGACAATATAAGAAATTAATTCCTTATCTTTATGTAATGTAACTTAAAAATAAAAAAAATGTTGTCTGTTTACTTTTCCTACTGGGAAACTAATGACTGTTTGTCCCACCAAAAGTTTGTTGTTTTCTTATTGTTAAATTTATCCTGATCATGTTTTCTATCCCACTCCATCAGAACTTGACACTTAGTTTATCATCCATATCCATATTTTTCTACATGGAATCCTATTATGGGTTATCTCGGGAGACCTTTGTACTTCTCTTTCTTTCTTTTAAAGTGATAGTTTTATTGAATCTTTTTCTGATGTGGGACTTTCCATTATATTCCCAAGCCCAATTTTAAAAATTGTGAGGACGCAATTTATTGAAGTAGGGTAGAATGTAACACCTCAAGCTTCCACGGTACGCTTCTCGCTAAATAATACACTAGTGTGTGTTGTACGCAACTTCAAGTTCTAACACACACCACAACTAATAAAACTAGTCGTTATGAATAGTAATACCCAATTTTTGAAATTTTATTCATTTTATCTTTCAAAATGGACTTCATTTTTGGATTTTTAATATCTAAATTATCCTAGGGTGAAATTTTGGTACTTTTCGGATAACTTTTAAATTTTGATGAATAGTGAAAATTACTAAATTTTAATTAAAAACAACTTTTTTAATCGAAATAATTAATAGTGATAAATTATGAATTTGAGCGGTTTTAAAGTATATTTATAATATATTTTTACCATTTAATACAATGTTGGTTATTGGACATAAGTTCACATTTAAACCAGACATAAACAAGTGTCAATCTTTTGATAGTTATTATTTCTTAAAAACACGCTTTTTATTTTGACAGCGGGAATTAGTTTTAAATTAATTTCTACCACTTCTGTGTTTTGAATTTAGAAAAATTAATTCCATATTTTTAATCAGGATGTCCAAATTATTTAAATAGGTAACTATTATTTTTATACATTTTGAATAATTACTTCGGTAAATATTTTATTTACCATGGTTAAAGGGTAAATCTGGTAAATAAGGGTAAAAAATAATATTATAATAATATTAATTTACCCTAAAACGTTTCCTAACCCTATTGGTTGATACATTTCCGACCATGGTCATCTTTGGGTCGATTTTGGGACCCCATGGAGCCACTTGTAGGTGATAGGGACACTTTATATTAATTAAGTTAAAGTAAATACAAAAATGACATAAGCTTATATCTTTTAGAAAAACAATTTTTAAATTGGGTTATATATGTTATATTTTCAATTATAAATATTAATTAGAAAGATAAAACGATTTCATACATAATTTTATTTTATTTATAATTTTTAGACATTGAAAAAGTAAAAATATATATGGCATAATACTGATGCAGTATTTTCCTTATTAATGAAAGAATCACATAATTGGTATTATAAATGTTAAAATAAATATAATTTTAAAGTTTTTATGACATAAACGAATTTTATTGGTTAATATGACATGTTAGGATTGCTTAAATTAATTTGTTTCTAATTAATAAAGTTTTTAAGACTTTAACAAAAATCAATTGTTGAGTAGTGTCAAAATTGACATAAATGAGTTTTAAAACAAATATTATATTATTAATTTATATTCTATTCCGAAAAATCTAATTTTGGGACAAAGGACTTATATAATTATTTTTGTATCATTAATTGACCACTTTGGGGGTCTCTTTGATGTATATAGTAAGTTTATTAACTATATATTATAAAAATACAAAGTGACATGGTAAGTGTTAAACTAATTAACCAAGAGCTAAAACTAAAAAAATAAGGTTAATGTAATGACCCAAACCTATCTAAAATCTATTGGTTGAAATTATTTCTACCCATACCCACCTTATACTTTGAATAATCAACTTTTTATCCTTTAGAAACCGAATATTAATTTATTATAAAATAATACTTTAAGTTTTTCCTAAAGAGCCCCTTTCCCCCCTTATAAAAGGACACCACTTCTAATCAATTCTTCACACCTCTCAAGACTTTTGTCTCATCCAACCTCTACCCAATTAAGCTTCCTACATACCTCTTCTCCTCCTATAAGCCTTACCTTAGGCATAAGGCACTTCAAGAGTCCTTTTTGGTTCAAACCAAAGGGAGTTACCCAAATTAAAGGTAACAATTTCTCTTAGCTTCTTTTCTTTTATTTTACTTCTCCAACCTCTAAACTCTTCTTATTATTTTATTTTGTAACAAAACCAGTATACTAAATATACTAGGATATTTTTATGAGAAGTATTCTAACTACACTTACACACACCTCCATCTAATGGGTAAAGAACATAATGTTTCTGTGGATGGAAACAAAATGCCTCACGAAACGATGATTGTTCAATTATCTCCTACCACATATCATGGTGTCCATTATGATAGAACTGTAATTAAATATGATATTTATGATATTTATTTTATATATAATCTTATTTAATTATATTTTATAATATACCATTATTCGTTTCATGTTGTATATATATACGATAATTTCATTTGAGGAAATACGGACTACCACCCCCTCAAAGTGATATGACTCGTTCATACCATACATGGAACGTATAAAGAATGGTGTTAATGAACTTAAGTAACATATATAAGATATTATATTATACTTTAATAATAATATACCTATGTATCATTTGGTTTTTATTCCTTTTAAAATGAAAAATGAAATGGAAGTAGCGTTCGTGCGTACTTACGGATTACCGTCTCCATGAACGCGATGAGATTCATGTCCCCATCATATCCATTCAAGACTAATTATCATTTGATTATTAAAATTAATTTTAAAGGACTTTATATCATTCTGGATATGAATAATATACAACCTATCCATAACAAACACAACTTACGTAACAAAACATATAAAGGAAAACAAATCAGTTAACACCCGAAACGACGATAATACTAAAATATTATTAACAAATCAATATTAAAAGATAATATATGATATCATATTTATATATATGATTATTTTATAATTTAATGAAAATTATTTCACTATTATACATGAGGTTAACCTACCCTCAACCACAGAAAAGTACAAGGTAAGGGGTTTCTTATCTCACTCTTAATTCTGTGAGATTTCCATTGTTCACCACTTATTTATTGCATGTGGTGTGTGTACTACCCATGATTGTATTCATTGTGTTATATACTTTAATTCATGGATATTTACATCATCATTGTATGATCCTTCTCTCATGGGTGTATGTTTCGTAAGTTACCAAATCGATAAGGTAATTTGAAATTTCAATTTCCACTCATTCGGCTTCACGCATACTTCATTGATTATTTTACTCCAAGATTATGTGTGGAATCACTATTAATTTTCTTATGTCATAATTTCCACTCCCCTTTCTATGGATATACTTTTGATACACATAATCACTTAATTGATAATTTCTGAAGTCATCGATATGATCTTGATAAGAGTAATTTTAACTCCATCTCCATCTGTTGAGTTATGCATCCAATTCATTGGTGTTGTTTTTACAAGAATATGTGTGAATGTACTATGATTTATTTACACTGAATATCCAATCCTATTGAGTGTATTTATATTTTTCACACATAATTATGTCCTTGATTTATCCTTAACCTAAGTATATGGTCTTTATAAGAGAATTCATCTCAATTTACATTCCATTGAGACTACTTTGTTTTTATACACCAATTCACTTTTATAAGGTGTATATAATGTACTTTGACATAGTATATCATGAATCCCTTTATTCTCATGATATTATAAAGTTTTGATTACCTCAATTATTTTTATTCAATTGTCTCTCTTTCGGTTAGAAACTCTAACTAAAATATCATTTTAAAAGTTTTAAAGATTTATTCTTCTAAATATTTCTCATTAATGTCCATGTTTTAAAAATGGTTTTAAGGATTTATTTATATTGACATTAAAGTTTTAAAATTAAAAATCCTTTTAAAAGTTTCAAAGTGGTATGGGAAACTTTGATTCAAAAATCTATTTTAAATGGCTTCTTGAAAAATAGTGTGACTTTTAAATGTTTTCAATAAAAATTGGGATATTTCTCTCAATAGTTTGATGATTATTTTCATCTATGTCAATATACTTCATTATTCTCGATTGAGGTTAATCTGATACAATATAATCTTCCATATTGTATCGAATTAGTTATGTTTGACTATGGATGTGATATTTTTATACCATTTTATGGGTTGTGGATAAATTATTGACATTTCTTATGCTAGTTTTAATACGAATGTTTATGTTATGTTTCAAACTTTTCATATGAGGAATGAATTGGACTTAGTAAGTGATGGGTGGAGCCCGCTATAGCTCCTCTATGCATCGGTAGGTCTCATGAGACAAACTAGTGTCTTGGCATGAGGCCTTGAAAAAATCTTATTTGTAGTCTTGGCACAAGGCCTTGGATACGTGGTTATGATAGTCTGGAATTATGCATTCCGTCTTTATGAAAGTGGTTATTGATATTGCATGTGATTATTCAACTAGTAGAATATCCATGTGAATAAGTAAATTGAATTATTTCATTTTATCCTTGCTATATTATGCTAAATTTCAAGTTTAAATGGCTTTTGTTTTAGTTATACATTGCCTTAAATGTTTATATTTATTTATGAAAGTTTCCGCTATATTGTTATCCTTACTGAGCATCTGAGCTCACCCCTTTCAATGTTTTATTTTTCCCGGGATGTGAAGAATTATTTTATGAATGACCTACAGGGATAGTATGATGGGATATGAAGACAATATATTTTTTTAGTTTTTCACTTATTGACGTAATGTAAACTTTATGAATATATCTAGTGTTTCCAAGGCTACTAAACTAATCAGTCTTTCAAGACTTGATCTTTTGTGATCATGCCAATGTTATAAAATAATGCACCGAATATGGGTAACTGGGGTCAGGGCGTTACAGTTGGTATCAGAGGAAGTTTAGTACAAACCTTGGGATCTAGATTTAGATAAACTCTGATTAGAGCACATAGCCCTAAGATAGAATTTGAGGATTAGTATAGAATAACTTCCTAGAATTTTGGTATTGTAGAGATTTTGTGAGTTTTCCGAGAAATAAATCCCTATCTGGATACGAGAAGGTAGAGACAGCTCTGACACAGATGTACCTAGGGGTAAAACCCGAAAACACTGCTTTGATCTAGACTCGAATGGGAAGTGGTGCATGACAACAGGCCTTGCTGCACTCTTGGTTACGACACTCCCGGAGGATATGCTTAGGATAATTTACATTTTCTTTACAAAACGATTTAAAGTATTATATATAAGATGAGAGTAAATGGCCTTGATTAATCCTAATGTGTTTCAAATTGTGAATATGGTGACATGATATTCTCTAAATGATTTTATTACTACTATTACTCACACAATGCTTTCTGGTTTTATTCAATGGCTGGATTCTAAGGAAGTCTAGTGACTTTGATAATGATGTACAAGGTGGGAACGGTGGTGGAAATTAGCAAAAAAATGGAATGTTGATAGGTGTAAAAGATATCATCTTCATGCCAAATCAATTTTCCAAAAATATGATCAACAATATATATATTAACCAATTCCCGGACTCAACAAAGAAGAGAAAGGTGATGAATGATAAGAGCTCCAGTAGTGGAGACCATGGAGAAAGGAATCCTCAATTTCCATCATGCAGGAAATGTGGAAGGAGACACCCAGTAAAGTGTCTCAATGGGACAAAGAAATGATTTACGTGCGGGAAGGAAGGATATAAAGTGAAGAATTGTCGAAGAAAAATGAAGAGTAATATGTAAGAAGATAAAAATGGTCCAATAATCCATTTACAGTCATTTTTCGTAAATGTAGGGGATCTGGCCATTATGCGAGTGAATGCCCTATTCTATAGGATATTTTCTTGGTCAAAGAAGAAGCTATGTGTAAATAAATGGTTGGAGAAATGCTTAAAAGTATTAGTGCTCCTTGTCGATGGGTTTACTTTGGAATGATTTTCTCTTGTATTTGTAACCCTGTAGTTTTCCATGTGAAATGATATTTGAGGAAGAATTATCTTTTCTCTTGTGGATATAGTTATAAATATCCATTTAGTTTTATATGATCATTGGGTTTGAGGAAATTACAAGTTATTATATTTTGGGATAAAAATGCAAGGTATGAGATAAAATTTGTGGTTAAATTATGTTATGGTTATTTTGAGGAATTTATATCATTTTGGTAATGTTAGAAAATATAGTTTTTGAAAAATAACAACACGGAGACCGCGTGACAACCCGTCACATCGGACAAAGCTGTGGGAATCGAACCCACAACCAAAGTGCAATTGGGATTTATCGCCAACCACTGGACTATGTGAATTCCTTGGTTAGTGTGACTATTATTTTTAGTTAAATGATTTTATTGATCAATAATAATTTGATTTGGTATCTTATGTCTTATCAAATGAATACCCTTAGTATAGGAAAATTATTTGGTGATTAAGTGATAAATGTTATTTTGGAAGATATTCACTTTGTTAGGAACACTATATGCCCAAGGAAAATAGAATACATTGGGATTTCATTTGAGGAGTAATGGTGGATATTTATATATGTTTTTATTGTGGATATATAGTGATTTGGGTTATTTATGGAAATTATTAACCTATAATAGAGAATATGTGATTAGGTTAATTACTTTTAAGTATGTGACTTTGAGAGTAGTTGATGTCATTTGGAGGTACCATTTAACGTGGAAGACTACATAACCAAATTCTTCTAATTTTTGAGTTTCAATATTATTTTGGATTTTATTGAAGGATTTTAAGGACAATTGTTTATTGAATGCTTTTTATTTAACTTTGGGGAATTTTTGGTTTAATTTTAGAAATTAAGATTAGTGTTTCTTTCTCTAATGGAATAACCTTTTGGGGGATCATCAGATCTTATACTAATCATTTTGGTTTTTATTAATCTCTAAAGACAAGGTAAATATATAGTTTATTCTTCGTGGATCGTGTGATTCTATAAGAAGTTTATTGTAGCTCTTCTAGTGTGACTAAGTCTTCTGGAATACTCATCATTTAAAAATGATTTAGTAGTAGAAATTTATTAAAGAATGAAACTTTACTTAAAAATTAAGTATATCTCTTTATGTTCTTAGTCATTATAAGAAATGAATTCCTTATCTTTATGTAATGTAACTTAAAAAAATTGTCCGTTTACTTTTCCTACTCGGAAACTAATGACCGTTTGTCCCACCACAAGTTTGTGGTTTTCTTATTGTTAACTTTCTTCTGATCATGTTTTCTATCCCTCTCCATCAGAACTTGACACTTATTTTATCATCCATATCCATGTTTTTCTACATGGAATCCTTGTATAGGTTATCTCGGGTGACCTTTGTACTTCTCTTTCTTTCTTTTAAAGTGATAGTTATATTGACTCCTTTTCCGATGTGGGACTTTCCATTATATTCCCAAGCACAATTTTAAAAATTACGAGGACGCAATTTATTAAAGTAGGGGAGAATGTAACACCCCAAGCTTCCACGGTATGCTTCTTGCTGAATAATACAGTAGCATGTGTTGTACGCAACTTCAAGTTCAAACACACACCACAACTAATAAAACTACACGTTATGAATAGTAATACCCACTTTTTGAAATTTTATAAATTTTATCTTTCAAAATGGACTTCATTTTTGGATTTATAATATCTAAATTAGCCTAGGGTAAAATTTTGGTACTTTTCGGATAACTTTCATATTTTGATGAATAGTGAAAATTACTAAATTTTAATTAAAAACACATTTTTTAATCGAAATAATTAATAGTGATAAATTATGAATTTGAGTGGTTTTAAAGTTTATTTATAATATATTTTTACCATTTAATACAATGTTGGTCATTGGACATAATTTCACATTTAAACCAGACATAAACAAGTGTCAATCTTTTGATAGTTATTATTTCTTAAAAACACGCTTTTTGTTTTGACAGCGGGAATTAATTTTAAATTAATTTCTGCCACTTATGTGTTTTGAATTTGGAAAAATGGATTCCAAATTTGGAATCAGGATGTCAAAATTATGTAAATAAGAAGCTATTATTTTTAAACATTTTGAATAATTACTTCGGTAAAAATTTTATTTACCATGGTTAAAGGGTAAATCCGGTAAATAAGGGTAACAAAAAAATATTATAATAATATTTATTTATCCTAAAACATGTCCTAACCCTATTTGTTGATACATTTCCGACCATGGTCATCTTTGGGTCGATTTTGGGACCCCATGGAGCCAGTTGTAAGTGATAGGGACACTTTATATTAATTAAGTTAAAGTAAATACAAAAATGACATAAGCTTATATCTTTTAGAAAAACAATTTTTACATAGGGTTATATATGTTATATTTTCAATTATAAATATTCATTAGAAAACTAAAAATATTTCCTATATAATGGTATTTTATTTATAATTTTTAGAAATTGAAAATGTAAAAATATATATGACACAATATTGATGCATTATTTTCCTTATTAATGAAAGAATCACATAATTGGTATTATAAATGTTAAAATAAATATAATTTGAAAGTTATGATGACATAAACGAATTTTATTGGTTAATATGACATTTTAGGATTGATTAAATGAATTTGGTTCGAATTAATAAAGTTTTTAAGACTTTAAAAAAATCAATTATTGAGTAGTGTCAAAATTGACATAAATGAGTTTTTAAAAAAATATTATATTGTTAATTTATATTCTATTCCTAAAAATCTAATGTTAGGCCAAAGGACTTATATCATTATTGGTGTATCATTAATGGACCAATTTGGTGGTCTCTTGTATGTATATAGTAAGTTTATTAACTATATATTATAAAAATACAAAGTGACATGGTAAGTGTTAAACTAATTAACCTAGAGTTAAAACTAAAAAAATAAGGTAAATGTAATGACCCAAACTTGTATAAAATATATTGGTTGAAATTATTTTGACCCATACCCACCTTATACTTTGAATAATCAACTTTTTATCCTTTAGAAACTGAATATTAATTTATTATAAAATAATACTTTATGTTTTTCCTAAAGAGCCCCTTTCCCCCTTATAAAAGGACACCACTTCTAATCAATTACTCACACCTCTCAAGCCTTTTGTCTCATCCAAACTCTGCCCAATTAAGCTCCCTAAATCCCTATCCTCCTCATAGAATCCTTAACTTAGGCAGAAGGCACTTCAAGAGTCCTTTTTGGTTCAAACCAAAGGGAGTTACCCAAATTAAAGGTAACAATTTCTCTTAGCTTCTTTTCTTTTATTTTACTTCTCCAACCCATAAACTCTTCTTATTATATTATTTTGTAACAAAAAAAGTATCCTAAATATACTAGGATATTTTTATGAAAAGTATTCGAACTACACTTAGACACACCTTAATCTAATGGGTAAAGAACATAATGTTTTTGTAGATGGCAACCAAACGCCTCACGAAACGATGATTGTTCAATTATCTCCTACCACCTCTCATGGTGGCCATTATGATAGAAATGTAATTAAATATTATATTAATCATATTTATTTTATATATAATCTTCTTTAATTCCATTTTATATTATACCATTATTCGTTTCATGTTGTATATATATACGATAATTTCATTTGAGGAAGTGCAGACTACCACCCCCTCAAAGTGATATGACTCATTCATACCATACATGGAACATATAAAGGATGGTGTTAATGAACTTAAGTAACATATATAATATATTATATTATAATTTAATAATAATATACCTATGTATCATTTGGTTTTTATTCCTTTTAAAATGAAAAATGAAATGGAAGTAGCGTTCGTGCGTACGTACGAATTACCGTCTCCACGAACGCGATGAGATTCATGTCCCCATCATATACAATCAAGACTAATTATCATTTGATGATTAAAATTAATTTTAAAGGAATTTATATAATTCTGGATATGAATAAGATACAACATTTCCATAACAAACACGGCTTATGTAACAAAACATATAAAGGAAAACAAATCAGTTAACACCCGAAATGATGATAATAATAAAATATTATTAACAAAGTAATATTAAAAGATCATATATGATATCATATTTATATATATTATTCTTGTATAATTTAATAACAATTATTTAACTATTATATAGGAGTTTAAACTACCCTCAACCAAGGAAAAGTACAAGGTAATGGGTTTCTTATCTCACTCTTAATTCTGTGAGATTTCCATTGTTCGCCACTTATTTATTGCATGTGGTATGTGTACTACCCATGATTGTATTCATTGTGTTATATACTTTAATTCATGGATATTTACATCATCATTGTATGATCCTTATCTCATGGGTGTATGTTTCGTAATTTACCAAATCGATAAGGTAATTTGAAATTTCAATTTCCACTCATTCGGCTTTACGCATACTTTATTGATTATTTTACTCCAAGATTATGTGTGGAATCACTATTAATTTGATTATGTCATAATTTCCACTCCCCTTTCTGTGGATATATTTTTGATACACATAATCACTCAATTGATAATTTCTAAAGTCATCGATATGATCTTGATAAGAGTAATTTTAACTCAATCTCCATTTGTTGAGTTAAGTATCCAATTCATTGGTGTTGTTTTTACAAGAATATGTATGAATGTCCTCTGATTGATTTATATTGAATATCCAATCCTATTGAGTGTATTTATATTTTTCACACATAATTATGTCATTGATTTATCCTTAACCTAAGTATATGGTCTTTATAATAGAATTCATCTCAATTTACATTCCATTGATACTACTTTGTTGTTATACACCAATTCACTTTTATAAGGTGTATATAATGTACTTTGATATAGTGTATCATGAATCCCTTTATTATCATGATATTATAAAGTTTCAATTACCTCAATTATTTGTATTCAAGTGTCTCTCTTTTGGTTAGAAACTCTAACTAAAATATCATTTTAAAAGTTTTAAAGATTTATTATTCTAAATCTTTCTCATTAATTTCCATGTTTTAAAAACGGTTTTAAGGATTTATTTATATGGACATTAAAGTTTTAAAATTAAAACTCATTTTAAAAGTTTCAAAGTGGTATGTGACACTTTGATTAAAAAATCTATTTTAAATGGATTCTTGACAAATAGTGTGACTTTTAAATGTTTTCAAGAAAAATGGGGATATTTATCTCAATAGTTTGATGATTATTTTCATCTATGTCAATATCCTTCATTATTATCGATTGAGGTTAATCTGATATAATACAATCTTCCATATTTTATCGAATGAGTTATTTTTGACTGTGGATGTGCTATTTTTATACCATTTATGGTTTGTGGATAAAGTATTGACATTTAATATGCTAGTTTTAATACGAATGTTTATGTTATGTTTCAAACTTTTCATATGAGGAATGCATTGGACTTAGTAAGTGACGGGTGGAGCCCGCTATAGATCCTCGATGCATCGGTAGGTCTCATGAGACAAACTAGTTTCTTGGCACGAGGCCTTGACAAAATCTTATTTGTAGTCTTGGCATGAGGCCTTGGCTATGTGGTTATGATAGTCTCGCATTATACATTTCGTCATTATGAAAGTGGTTATTGATATTGCATGTGATTATTCGACTAGTAGAATATCCATGTGAATAAGTAAATGAAATTATTTCATTTTATCCTTGCCATATTATGCTTAAGTTCAAGTTTAAAAGGCTTTTGTTTTAGTTATACATTGCCTTAAATGTTTATGTTTATTTATGAAAGTTTCCGCTATATTGTTATCCTTACTGAGCATCTGAGCTCACCCCTTTCAATGTTTTATTTTTTCCAGGATGTGAAGAATTATTTTATGAATGACCTACAGGGATAGTATGAGGGGATATGAAGACAATATGTTGTTTTAGTTTTTCACTTATTGATGTAATGTAAACTTTATGAATATATCTAGTGTTTCCAAGGCTACTAAACTAATCGGTCTTTCGAGACTTGATCTTCTGTGATCATACCAATGTTATGAAATAATGCACCGACTCTGGGTAACTGGGGTCGGGGCATTATAATTATAGATATTTAAAATATCCAAGGCCTCATCCACACGACACCCCAACATGGGTTCGTAGCTCAACAATTCACACAAACACACAACAGTTTTTAATTAAACACCAAGCCACCTACCTCGATTGCCCTTGATTGATATACACAAACGACAACTTCTGAAACGTTCAAGAACGTCGTAGATATGAGGTAAAATAATTCTCATTCAACCTCAAATAACTTCCCTTATAGGAAGAATTGGCAAGAAAAAAGCAAGGATAAGGAAGCTCTTACCCGCGCGGTTCCGTCGATATCAACGGTGGAAGAATCTGATTCCTGATGCACGATCGGGAGATTTTTGAAGTTCCGGCCTCCTCTCCTGATCTCCTCCGGTGTTCTAAGCTTCCTCTGTGAATAGAGGAGGCTACTGCCCGTTTTAAGCGAAAAAAATAAAATACACGGCATGTAATCTCAAGTACACGGCGTGTACTTTCCATTTTTATCTGTTCTGTTGGCGGCTCCTCGCCAGTGTGGCACTTTTCATCCATCGGCATGAGTACACGGCGTGTAGTTCTGATTACACGGCGTGTACTGTCTCTCTGTTGGCGGCTGCTCCCACCACCTTACTATTTTCCTGCCGATTGAATACACAGTGTGTAAATTTCCACTACACGGCTTGTAGTCGGTTTTTACACCCTTCGCCTCCAACATGGATACACACCATGTGTACTCATCCCACATAGCCAAAAGTACACGGTGTGTACTTCCAAAATTTAGGATTTTTCCCCATTTTCCTTATTTTCTCAAAAACACTTAAGTAAAAGAGAAAAGAAGAAACCCGTACCTCAAAAATAAGAACTGGGTTCTTACAAAGTGTGGGGGAGGGAACCTTTTAGTTTAGTAATTTCAATTGTTTTCTTTTTTTCAATGAATTTCAAAAAAATTGTGTGTTTTTCAAAAAATTTGTGTTTATTTTTAATTTTTTTGTGTTTTTGAAACTTTTGAGCTGAAATGATTCTCATCACCATTTTTAAATTCATATCAATAAGTGAAACAATTTATCCCATGAAACTAAGCTTAAATGAATGCTGAAAATAACTTTGTTTCAAGTTCAAATATTTAGTAATTTCATGAAAATTACTCTGAATTTTGAATCTCGTTCCACATATCACTGTCTTTATATTTGAAATAACTTTTCTGTGTGGCTTTTAAACCATTCTCTTCATATTTTCTATATTTATCTCATTTCTTGGGAGAACCAAATCATGCTTTATTTAAACAGAATTTGATTTATTCCTATCAAAACTTGAGGGTTTTAAGTACTTATGTTTAAATGATTGAGGCATGTTTTTGGTATTTAAGCCCCTATTTAAAAGAATTATTTTTTATATTTAAATCTATACCTTTTCTAGAGCTTTCATGATAATTGAATTTGTGCCTTTCTGGAGCTTCTAATAGAGAGAGAAAGTTGTGCCTATCTGGAGCTTTCAAGAAAATCATGTTTGAGAAGATTGACATTTTTACTGCTGAAATGTTAAGTGGTGTAAACATTCCTTTATTTTTCATGATGATGAACATGAATAGATTCTATGGGTATTGAGGATGATACCATATTTAAGTGAAAATTAGAATAATGCAATTTTTCTTCAAAAAGAGTCAAGCCCTCCTCATTCAACCTCAGAGCTTTTTACATCTAAATCCTACCAACCAAAAGCCATAGAACAACCCTGACAAGTCCTCATGATAAACATATGTCCTTAAATCAAATCAAGTGGTGATGTAGGAATTTATCAAGACTATGGTTACCATTTTATGAGTTTGGATGAGAAAGGAATTACTGAAAAATTGACATTTGTGTGATAAGAGAAAATTCGAGTGAGGTAAGTGTTTTGTGTGCATGGAAGGATAAATGAAGTGGAAATATATTGAATGATATAAATAGAGAACTTGAAATAATTTTTTTTATAAGGCGTGATATCTTTTGTTTCTTAGTTTGGAATTGTTGGATCTCAAGGATATGTGTTTTAAAATTTGTTTTGTTCTGATATTGATGTTTACTTGTCACAATTTTTCCGAATACATGATATGAGGTTTTTCCCGGGAGTAAAAAAGTGTAAGTGTGGTGGAGTTGATAAAAAAAAATTTATTGAATATTTTATTGATAATAAATGATATAATTTCTTCACATTGTGTTAACTATGTTCATTTATGTAATATTTGTGATTAGATCATTCATTTGAAAATTTGATTAAAATTCTAGTTTTACCCTTTAAAAATTCATTGTAGTATTTCAAACATAAATAATATTATTTGAATTATTTGAACTTAATATTTTGTAAATTTGTTCCTGAAATAATTTTATACAACTTTAATTTAGGAAATTAGAGCTAAATCATGCATTTGTTTGGTGAAAATGGTCCATGAAGTCAAAGTTGGGCTGGACTCACTAGATTGGATATGGGTTCTGTATTTGGGCCATAACTTTTTCATACGTCCTTGGATTAAGCCCAAATTTTGAGAGGAGATCTAGGACTCATTTTATCACGAATAATAATTCTATAAGGATAGCTTATTCGTGGTTTTTTGTGGTCAAATGGGCAGTACAAGTTGGAATAAAATATTTGTCCGAGATTCCCCATTCACACTTGAAACCACTTTGAACCTAGCATTCCCACCACTATATAAATTGGTGTTTTTCTCATTTGGTGGGGTTGGGACGTGAATTAGGAAGTTTAGGGCATATAAGAAGAGTCTCAACTCCAATTCTCTAAGAAATTCAATAAGGGTAGCTCTTGAAGCAAGGATCCCTTCGTCGAAGCCCTCTTCTTCTTCCTCATGTTGTAATGTTTGTATTTTCATAATAAACTTCTTTGTTCTTATTTTATTTATTCTATTTTATTCTGTTTTGTTCAAATTTATTCTTCTCTTAACCTTCTTAATTGTTCTGGAATCAATAATATAAACTTGATTGGGTTCTTCCCTTTCTAAACCTTTGCACATGCAAAACGTTTCTACGATGACTACACCGCCCATGGAAGAGTAGTTCTTTTTAGTAATTGATCTACCTCTAAAATTCTTCATTCATTCATTTTTAATCAATGAGATATTTTAATTCACTTAATATGATCTATTAATTTAGTTTTTAATTTAAATTAAACTAATCAATCAATTGAACAATTGACACAAAAACACGCGAGGTTGGAAGTTGTGTAAATTGTGAGAGTGTGATCTTAATTAGTAATAAAAGAACACATGGGATAAATTTGTAGAGTTCAAATATAATCCCTAAACTCAATTAATCATCATTTTCAGAGTGTATATGTGCTCTAATTAACCACTTACCATAATCTAACCTAAGAACATCAATCAAATAAAGGTTTTTCGATTGCATGTTCCGAAGCTAGCCTAGGGTTTAAGTAATTTCATCTATGTGGTTAAGTTAACTCCCATAGGGTTTGAGGGTTAAAAAATTAGAGGATTATAATTAAGTGTATATTAATTTAAATTATAATTAAAAATAATTTAGTTAAGAGGTGGAGTTATATCTATTACGCCTTTTAAATATTTTCTAAAAAAACATCTTCTTATTGTGTCATTTTAATCGAACTTCATTTCAAAACTAAAAACAAAACAAAAATAAAATCTTCTTCCAGAAAACTTATTCTAGATTTATAAACTATAAAGAACCCTATACTTTTAATTAATGTTCTTATTTACTTTTGTTTTACTTTCAAAATACCTTTAATATATTTTTAAATTTACTTCCTCCTTTGAGAGATGACCTTGGTCAGCCACTCTGTTGCACCTAAGTAACCAACAATAATATATCATTTGAAAGTTCCCACGACAACGCATTTCAATAACCCATAAAATTTCCTTCCTCACTTTTCTCAACAAACTTTCCCATATCTAGATTTTTTATTTTGAGCAAACATGTACTTCCAAAAATTTTGAAGTATTTCAATGAATATTTTTTGTTATACCACATTTCATAAGGATTCATGTTGGTTTCTAGTCTCAAAAAGCATCTATTTTGAACATGTATGGTAGTACTAACAGTTTCACTCCAAAATAATTTTAAAAGTTTGTATTCTGCTAACATACTTATTCCTATTTCCACCAAACTTCTATTCTTTATTTCTACTACTCCATTTTGTTATAGAGTATAGGGATCACTATACTGATGTTTAATACCATGATTTATCATATAAGTTTCAAAATTATTTTTTGTGAATTCGGTACTATTATCTGTTCTCAAATTTTTTATAGAAACCCCCATTTCTTTCTCAACATATTTTCTAAATAATTTGAACATTTCAATAGTCTGTGACTTGAGCTTCATAAACATGATGTTTTTTATCTGAGTGAAATCATTAATAAAAGTGATAAACTATAAATCTTATTTTTTTGATTGATGTCTTATCATCCCACATAAATCAGAATGAATAAGCTCAAGTGGTATGGTAGATTGAATATCAACTTTTTTATAACTTTTGTTAGTCATCTTCCCTTTTTGACAAGTTACACAAATATCTTATTCTCTTCTTTTTAATTCTAGAAAGTTTCTAATTACATAAACTTTAGAAAGTTTGTTCACACTTTTATATCCATGGTTACAAATTCTTAGGTGCCACAATTTGTTTTCATCTTTAGTACTCAAGTAATAGGAGTTGTTAAGTTCTCATATTTGGAAGAGATTCTCATTGGTTCTTTCTCCTTTTGTAATAACTTTTTCATCTTTCACACTTTTGATGATACAAAAATATTTTATAAAAAAAATTATTTTCTATCATCACAAATTTAACTTATACTAAGTAAGTTATGTTTTATCCCATCAATAAATAAAACTTCCTTAGATTTCAACTTTTTCACTTCAATCTCAGCCGTTCTAATTCCTTTTATTTTTTAAGGAACTACCATTACCAAAGGTAACTACTCCTCCATCATGAATTTCAACATGTTTCAATATTTTTATATCATCTATCATATATTTATAACAACCACTATCAAGTATCCATGGTTTTTTCTTTTTTACTTGCTTTCAAATTTGTCTCAACAATAAAAGTTATTTCCTCAACTTTTTTCTTTTCAGGTTATTTTTCTTTTTTATCATAAAAAAATTGTTTCAGAAGGAGTGTCATATATATTTTGGCATGATCACCAGCCTAATAATATATTCCAAAAACTTCTTCCAAACATTCAAATTGAATTTTTGTTGGAAAGTTTCTAACATCTTGATAATTCACTTTTTCAACTTTCTATAAGTTATGAAAGTTACTCATTCTACTTTAACTACTTCTTACACTTTGGTCAAACCTTATTCCAAGTAGAGATAAGTTATGCTAAAAATTATAAGTTATGTTCCCATACATTCCACAACACCAGTAACGGCTATCAAATCTTGATTTTCTATTCAAGAAAGATCTTTCTCTATAGAAATTTTGTTGAGGTTGGTAACTTCTTTCAGTTCTAACATACTCAAGATGTGGACCATCTTTTATTTTGAGTGAGTTTTCTACTTTTGTAGATTTTATAGGTTTCTCACATACTTTCTCCCCCCAATATTTCCCAACACCTTTTACAGAACTTTAAATTTTAAAAGAATCTAATGAAACATTAATTTTTGTGAGTAAAGATTTCACCTGATTCTCATATTGAGCCTTCTCAAAAACTTTAGAAGTCTCAGATTTTACATCTAAATATTTTTTTAAAAAAATTCATTAATCATACTCAAGGTACTTTCAAACTTAATAAGTTTTTATTTAAACTTGTTAACTTCTTCTTCTTCTTTAGCTGTCAGCTTCTTACTAATATCTTTAACCATATTTCCTTGTTCATAAATTTGAAGTTTGTAACTTAATATCTCCTCAATATATTCTTCCTCCTACTTGATGATATATTTTATTCCATCAACAACTTCTTCACAATATTTCTTTGTTAATATAATTTAGTTCTTGAGAGTTTTTTTTTTTAATACATGTAATAAGTTCTATTCCTTGCTGATACTCTCTATAATATTCTTCACCACCTTCTTCACTATCTGAGGAATATTTTGTTTTCTCAACTTTTGAAATAAAGGTTCTAAATTTTTTAAAACTTTCATATTCATAATAATTGTTTTCATTTGATTATGATTCAACTTTATTACTCAATATACTTATTTTTTTTCCAGTAAACTTATTCTTGTATTTTTTGGACGACTTTTATTTTTTATCATTTTTGTTCCACTTTTTTCATCGAGGATTTTAATCAAATAATCTCAATATTATCCAACTTTATTCTTGGGGAAATTAATATACAAGTTTTTGATTCCACCACACTCAAAACATTTGAGAATAAGTTTACCTTAATATTTTTATCTTTATCTCTGATAGTTTTTAGAGATAAGATACATAATCTTATCATTCAACTCATCATATTCCTTATCCTTAGGATCACAAGGTTCAGATTCTTCAACATTTTGGATATTCATATTTCTCATAGCTTCAAAATCCATTTCATATTTTATCTTCTTTTTAAACATTGGAGATTTCCTCATTTCATAAGAAATAATAAAGTTATGAAATTCATTAATAGATAAACCATCCTTATCCTTTAAAGAGGAAATTTTAGAATCAAACATGTCTAGAATGTTTCTCATAAGTTACTTCACAATTTTAGAATCTTCTAGGATATCTCTAAATCCTATGATGTTGAAAAAAAATTCATTTACCCTGGTGAAGTATTCATAAATAGTTTATTTATCTCTCATTTTGATATCTTTATACTTACTACTCCAGATTTTTAGCTTTTCTTACTTCACTTTAGTATTCCCTTTAAAAATAATTTCCATCTTGTCCCACATACTTTTTGAAGTATTGAGACCCATCACCTTTTGATAAAAATTCTCTGATAAGGACATAAGGATTGAATTTATAGATTTTCCATCAACTTCTATATTTCTCTTATCAAAAAACATCGTAAGAGAATCTTTCTCAATAGGTGGAAAACCAATAATAGCAACATCAAAAACTTGAAGCCTAAGAGATAAGAGATAAGGGATCATCCTATTTTTTCATCCAAAATAATTTTTTCCATCAAATATAGGAATTCTACTACTGTTGATAGAATTGATGTTATCCATGATAAGGATTCAACAATGGTAACTTGATTTTGATACCAATTAAAGTTCCAAAGGATCGAATAATAATTGAGAAGGGGGGGTTGAATCAGTTGTTCACTTTTTATAAGTTTCAATAATTTTTAAAAGTTAACCCCTAAAACCTATAAATATTTATTTTCTTATCATATTTTTGTAAATACTCATGCATGAAAAGGTAGGAAAGAAAGTAAAGAACATAATATTTACAAGGTTCGGCCTCTATTTGGGAACATACATCCTTTACATAGCCACTCTCATGGGTCTATAGAAATTCACTATTATAATGAAGTAAATACAACTTGTGCCAACTCCTATTACACATATTTAATATCTTGATAAAAAAGATTATACTAACTCCAATTAGTATACAATGTTTTCTTATAAAACAATTTATACAAACAAAATAATAAAGACTTTGTTGAAACTACTCCACAATTGCTCAGTCTGAATCCTCATTCTAATTTGGCTGAATCTAATTCTCTCAATCCGATGAGGTTGGATATGATTTTCTATCAATACAATGAGGCTATATCCGATGAAATTAGTCTAATTAATTCATTCTCAATCTGCACTACTCAAACTCTACTAAAATTATCAATTTGATATTTCTCAGTCTGATCGACTCAATATGATTTTGCTTAATACGATATTTCTCAATATGGTAAACAAATATTCAACTGTTTGATCCTCCTCATGAGATATTAATCCAAAAATAACTTTCACTTGATTTCCTCAGTGTTCTACCTTTTCTGCTTATGTAAAAGTTTACAATGAATAAATTAGTTGAGTAACTATTTATAGGTGACTCATAAAAACAAAAGTGGGAAACTTGAAAAATTTCCACGCTTCCTCGAATTTCAAAACTCTGAAAAACACTCACATTTAAACTTCAACTTTGAATTCTTCAATCCTCCTCATATTTCTCTGATATTTATGAAAAAATTAATTTCAAGTTTTGAAATCTTCAACTCTTCATAAAAATTTTGGAATATTCTTAGTAATCATCTCAATACAAATCTATTTCCTTCTCATATCATTATGAATATGTTTCCTTCTCAACTCATTATGATCTGTTTCCTTCTCATCTCATTACAAATTTGTTTCCTTATTGCTCATTATGAATTATATTTCTTTCTCAGATCATTACAATTTCTATTTATTTCTCATCTCATTAAAATTTATGTTTCTTTCTCAACTCATTATGATTTCCATTTTTTTCTCATCTCATTAATATTTCTATTTATTTCTCGTCTCATTACGATTTCTATTTATTTATTAGCTCATTATGATTTTTATTTCTTTCTCAGATTATTATGATGGAAATTTCATTATGATGATTTTTCCATAATGATAGAAAGTATTCAATAGTGAATCCACTTAGAAAATTTTAACTTCTTCAAACTTCATTAGCTTTACACATTCTTACTTATGAAAACTTCTTGGTCTGGTATTTCTGGAAATGATGGATAATTTATCTTGACTTCTGGAATCGATGTAATATTTAATATTCCTCCATTTATTTAAAGGCTTTTATCATAATAGTTTTTAAGATTTGTGAGAACTTCTTGATCAGAAAAGCATCATATGATTTTGATTAGAATGTTTGAGAACTTTATAACTATTGGATTCACTTTCTTTAACAAACCTTTTTAGAATCATTATGACTTCTTCACTTAGAAAAAATTTTCTTTCTAACTTAGCAAATTCTTCCTTTCTCTAATTATGTAAAAGGAAAACTTCCAGTAAACAACAATTTATGCCTTGATTATTTTGGATCCAGTACTCTGAGTCTGGTGTTTCTCAGTCTGAAAATGTGAGTCTGGAAACATATATCTAGAAAAAAAAACCTTCTTAAAGGCAAAAACATTTCTTTCCCTTTATGTTTGGGGTTGAACATTCAGAAACTTTCAACTTTCTTACAAAACTCATTATGATGGACTGGGTTTGATTCCTAAATAAAAAAAAAATCATTCTTATACAAAAAAGGTTAGTTTTCAACAAATACAAAAAAAATTATCACAAAGCTTCTTCACTAAGAACAAAAAAATACAATTAAGGGGATTGAATACTTAGCTAATAAGAATATAAAAAGGAAAATTTTAACATAGAAGGATAAACTTGTAGATGAAAATTATATCCTAACTTGTGATTCTCTAAGTTTCAATCTAGGTTATCTGTGGTGATAGAATTATCCATAGGTTTCTTACTAAAGTTTTCTAATACTGATCCCCAAAAATAACTAGATCATCCTCTAATACCAACTATAGTGACCCTATCCTTTTACAAATATTATTACATGATTTTAAGCATAATTGACCATTAAATAAAAAACAAGGATTATAAATTATAGTGTATTTAGAACATTAGGTGCATAATTATAAAGAATGAAACCAAAATAAAAATATATTTTATTTAATCTCTATAATTATCTCCTAACTTCCTTTGAGATCTTATATTTGTATAGGATAACCTGGGGAATATATGAACAAATGGATGAGCTAAAAAGACTAGTAAGGGAATGAAAATAGGAATAAAGCATAGCACATAGATTATAAGGCATAACATGATGACATAAAAAGGCATGACACATGAATAAATATATGAAATCATAAAATATAGAACATGGTATCATGTGATCATGGAAACATAGGAATGTGGTAGCAATATATAACATGACATAAACATGAGTTGAGGATAACTTCCAAGACTATATCACATGGTGGAAAAAGTCTCATAATGGATTAGGTTTACTACCACTACTTAAAAAATACCCTATACCCATAGTTTTAGGAACTGTGGTGTTGGGAGGTGTCAACATAGAATTATACCCATGGTTCTTAAACCGTTGGTGTAGGGAATTTAAATTTCATGGCCTATGATCATGGTTTGACCAAATAAATATATATATATATATATATATATATTATTATTTATTATTATTGTTATTATTATAGAAAATAATAGCCCAACCTATACCCATGGTTTTTCCAAATCTTGGGTATAGTTCATATATTAAAAAAATCCTTCATTAGGAATTGATCCCAGCACCTTTTGTGTATAGTCCAATAACTTTACCACTATCTTATAACCCATTTTATGTTCTTATATTGAAATAAATATATATTTATATATATATAATACTTATATTAAATTATTTTTTTTATTTTTTTATCGAAAAAATGGTCCAACCTATACCCATAGTTTGGTCAAACCGTGGGTATAGGCTCTTCCCATGAAATTTTTATTTTTTCCTACAAAACCTATTTCCATAGTTTATAAAAACCATGGGTATAAGGGTGACATATACCCAAAATTTCTGGAGAAACATGGGTATAGGTCCTTCTTACAAATTTTTTCCCCACAAAACCTATTCACATGGTTTACAAAAACCATGGGTATAGGGCTGACCCATACCCATGGTTTTTTAGTGAACTGTGGGTATAACCTTGTTTTCTAGTAGTGTACTTAATCCCGTACATGGAATATCATGAGACTAAACATTATCCAATGCATTAGATCACTATCTAGGTGAACCCATTATGCCATGTTCATGCATATGTGTTCCACATAAAGAATCAAATGTAAAGAATACACATAAGGGTTACCCATGTAAAGAAATGGGTATCATAACCATGCCATAAGGCAAAACCAAAGGGAATATCATAATGGTGTCCATGAAAGAAGGGATTTAAATCATAATTGAACATTAATAATGGTAAATAGGCATATATAATGATAAATTATGTCTAGATAAAGTGAAAACGTGTTAAAATATTATTTAAGAAACTTTATAAATGAGACACCTTTGTGCGGTTTAAGAGAAAATATTAAAGAGTCTTTAAAGAGGACAAATGCATAATTATTTGTATAAAACCAAAAATGAACTAGGATAGTTTTTTATCATGAAATGAGTGATTTTATAAAAATGATAGAGTATTACAATATACTATGGAGTGTTCTTGAAAATGGGTAATAAATTGGGAAGTTTCCTTTAATCGGGCTTACTTATCAGGAAGAATTGAGAAGTGAACCTTTTTAAACATGTATTTACTCATAAAAGAAAACTAAATTGATATAGATACATAATTTTGGACCATATACATATAATTTATAATAATTATATAAGAATAATGAATAAATACATTTAAATAGAGAGAAAGAATAACTTGAAGGAAAAAATAGAGGTTTAGAGAGATCTCTTACCTTATGTATGAATGTGTTCTACACTTGCACTTAATATCTTGTATAATAAAATTAGATTCATTAATAATTTAATTAAGAATCTATTTGATGTATATTTTATTTATTATAATTTTATTAAGTTTATTTATAGAAATTTAGATGAGTTATAATGTTTAATTTCATTGTTCTGAGAGCGTTCGTTTTATGGTTTTACGGTTGGTTCCCTTGAGTATAATTATGGGAGTTATTGTCAAATGGAAGAAAAACTATATAATTAGAATGAAATGGTATTAATATACTTATATAATTTTAAATAGTCCCCATGTATCATTTTTTTCTGATATGAGGATGATTCACTTGATAAAATGTTAATGATAAATGTTTAGTTTATTTTGGCGGTTTTTTTCAATCATCATGAACTAGTTTTGTTTTATTATTTAATATTATGTATATATATTAGTTCCAGAACATGAAACAAGTTATAATATAAATTTTAAAAAACAAATAACCATTATAATGGTTTTATGACCATCCTTTAATGCATTAATGGAAAACAAAAAATTGTCATCCATGAAGGCGGTGAATCGACATATCACGGATGATGTTTTCATTTTTTAAGATAAAAGAAGAAGAGAGGAGATTTGATGATGGATATTCCATTAATAAAATAAAATTTCATTATATATGTGATACTATATTTATCATTTTTTTATAGGGTAGGATAAGAAAAAGAAAATGAATTAAAAGAGAAAGAAGGAGGATTTTACCTCTTGAATATCGTCTCCTTGAGAACCTCCTTAAGGAACTTGGAAATAGTATTTTGCTGAGACCAGAAAGATAGAGATGTGGGTAAGAGTCTTGGTATAGGAATTTATCAGAATATTATCAATCTCCAAATCTTATAATGTGTGGGGAGAAGGGGTGGTGAGAGGTGGTATTTATAAGGGGATAAGAGGGTGTTTTTATTATTGTATTCATTTGTTTATTAATTTAGATCAAGACTATCAATAGTGTTAATTATCATGACTAAATACAGTAAATAGAGCATTTTAGTTTGATATAATTGGAACTTAAATTATCTATAACTCAACTACGACTCAAAAATTCAAGTATTATCTTATAATGCTGAATATTGTAAATTACCATATTTCACTATTCACCAAAAGTTCAACTATTTTAGAAAAAATCCAAACCATTTTTTGATGTTTATATTTCAAATATTGACTCTTTTTTATGAAATTAATTTTCTAAATATGAGAAATTTCATTTTTAATTCAAATCATCATTTATTCAAAAAATATCTATTTTAATATTATAACTGATTTTATGACACTTTGAAAATTTAATTAAGGTCTTGTAATATAATATTATAATTATAATAAAACAAAATATTAATTTATGAATCTATTTTATGAAAATAAATTTTCTCTTAAATCATTATATAAATTATAAAATTTCAAATAAACATTTACGTTTTATAAAAATACCAACACTTAATCTATTATTTTTAAAACATTTATTTACTTATTCCATGATATAAATATATCGTATTTTTATTTATAAGATACCTAAATTTAATTTATACTTTCCTAGGTGGGGTTACTATTCTAACGTCTTGATTACTATTCCTAAGGGTCACATTATTATTCTAACGGTCAGGTTATTATTTCAATGGTATAGGTGCCTTAATTTATATAAATAGCTCTTATTTTATTCATTCTTCATTCACTTCTATTTTATATCAAGGTTATATATAATTTTATATTTTAAATTAATATTTTATTATTAATGTTATGCTTTATTTATACATATTTTTTTGTGAGTGCGGTCATTCCAGTGGATTGATCATTTCCAAATTTTTCTATTCTTATTATCTTATTTTCTATTTATTGTCCTGTTATAATATTTGGCATTATTATTGGTTTGTTTGATAAATAATGTATCATTATTAATTTATAATGTTTTTATTGGTTTATCTATGTGATGTATGAGATTTATGCTATATGACATAATTATAATAAGGTAAATTACATTGATAAAATTCTAGGTTGTTACACAAACAGTCCTTCCTTTTTCACCTGGAGGAACAACCTGAACAGACCTTCATTTTTCATCTAGAGGCACAACCCGAACTGAATTTTATTGGGGAGACATAACCCTCACTCAGGTTTCTTTTAAAGGGGTGTTATAATCCAATTGTTTTTTAGCACAAATGAGTAAAAATAATTAAAGAACCATAGAAACATATGAAAACTTCTAGGTATGAGTGTTGAAGCTACAAGGAGATCTCCAGCAGCAAAGGATCAAACAATTGTAGTTTAGCTGAGAGTAGTGGTTGATCACCAAAGTATGTTGCACTTGTATAGTTTAAGAAAAACCAAAACCTTTTATCTATGAACTTAATCTATAAAACTTCTTATATAGAGTTCTGTTATGCACAGCAGATTCAAAGCATGAAACCTGTTGTAGTTTATCTTTCTCAATGCAGTATGTGATTTATTTATTTAATGCACATGAAAAATATACCCACATGGGTCACTTTGATAATATGTAATATTAAAAACATATTGTAAAGTAATATCATGTTAGAATAATTAATATAATATCGATAAACAATTATAATCAACATTAAAGACCTTTAGAAAACTCCCATAAAGTATGTGAGATAAGATGTTCAAATTCCAACCATAATTAATTTGGAACTCATGTTTTCCCAAGAAAGTAGTGTGAGAATTTGACCCATGTGATGAGCATAAAATTCTATCAAATAAAATTTCTTATCATCCTAATAATTAATAAAGAATTAAGAAATCATTAGGTCACTAAAAACATTAAAAATGAACTTGCAGTAAATCAAAGGATAAAAATATAAGAGAAATAAAAAATAAAGCAATGTATAAAATATACCCTTTTAGTCGTGGTAATTTTTTCATGATAATTCATTACTTTAGGTCACTTCATTTTCAACATACGGTCACTTGTCCTCAATGTGTGGTCACTTTTCCTCAATATGTGGTCACTTGAATCGAACATTTGGTCACTTGTCCTCAACGTGTAATCATTTCTTCTTAACATAAAATAACTTGAATATATCATGAATTCAATTGAATATATCATGTAGTCACTTCCATACTTCTTCAAATTTTCACTCATGATCACTTGGTGACTTTTTCAAACTTACACTCACGGTCGCTTCATGAATTTGTCAAATTTACACTCATAGTTGCTTCATAACTTTGTTAAATTTACACTCATGGTTGCTTCATAACTTTTTCAAATTTACACTCATGGTCACTTCATGATTTTTTAAAATTTACACTCATGGTCACTTCATGAATTTGTTAAATTTACACTTACAATCACTTCATGACTTAAATTTACATTCACGTTCACTTCCTTTTAGTTCATATGGTTGATACTCATAATGTACGATCGATATTCATAGCATGAATTCGATGTACTTTTTCATTAATACTCATAGTCGATCCTTATGGCCAATTCTTTTCAACATGCAGTCAATTTAATAGATTGCTGAAAAAAAGAAATTTGCTTAGGTTGCATTAGGATTGATAAAACTTATGTAAGGGTAAATAAAAATTAACACATGATATGTAGAGGTAAATAAAATACTTAGAAAATAACATTTTTAACAAGATTTATCCAAAAAAAATATAAAGACTAATAAGAATAATAGGAATAAATACTGAATAATTAAAGAATAATTAAAATTCAATAAATAATATAATTGTAAATAACCAAAAAAATGTAATTTTGAGATATTATAGTTATCAAAACATAAAATAATTAAAGTGGTAAATTTTCAATCCAATATTCTCTTCCTTTTTAGTAATGAAAAAATAAAATATCAATTTCAAAAGTTCTCCCCCTTTTTGGAATTGATCAAAATGATTTAAAAATTTGAAAACATCATTTTCTCCAATAAAATAAAAAATTTCATCATAAGAATAAAATCCTCCTAAATTAATGTTTCTAAAAAGAAAATTTCTAAAATGATCCATGTAAACAAATAATATGATATTCAAGGAATTTTTAAATGATATGAAATAAAATAGTAACTAACTATTTAAGTACATATTAGTGAGCCAAATAGAATAAAACAAATGCAATGTGTAAGATGGATAAAAGTAATGGATTTATATTTTTACCACAAAATACGAGTGAAAATATCCCTAAATATATATTGTATGGTTAAATTTCCATCATTGTAATTTTAAATTTGATTTTATCAAAAGTAGCTAAATCCATGGGTTTAGTAAAGATACCAGCTAACTATTTTTCTGAAGAAACAAATTCTTAACTAATATTCCCCTTTTTAATATGGTCTATAATTAAGTGATATCTAAAATCTATGTGTTTATTCTTAGAGAGTTGTAAGGTATTTTTGGAAATAGAAATAGTAGAATTATTTTCACAGAGTAGAGGAATGTTATCAAAATCAAAACCAAAACCAGAAAGTGTTTGTTTAATCTATAATGATTGAGCACAATAAGATGCAGTAGCTATGTATTCAGATTCAGTAGTTGAAAGTGTAACGGAATTTTTTTATTTAAATTCCAAGAAACTAAATATTTACCATGTAAATGAAAAATACTAGAAGTTATTTTTCTATCTATCTTATATCCACCAAAATTATTATCAGAATAGCTTGTCAAATCAAAATTAGTTCTAATAAGGTAATATAATCCAATATTAAAAGATCTTTTAACATATCCAATAATTTTATTAACATATTTAATGTAAATTTACTTAGGGTTTCTCTGAAATCTAGTACATATGAAAACTAAAATATTAAATTGGTCCTGGAAGTAGTTAAGTATAACAAATTTCCAATCATGCCTCTATAAGTTTTAACATCAATGGAATTTTAAGATTTATCTAAATATAATTTACAATTAGTGACCATGGAAGTATTTTAAATTTTAGAAGATTCTAAACCAAATATTTTAACAAGTATTTTATCATACTTGGATTTATTTAGAAAAATACCATCATTTCTTTGAAATATTTGCAAACCAAGAAAGAATTTCAATTATCTCATCATACTCATATAAAATTCATAATTCACTAATTCTAAAAATTTATTACAAATATTTTCACATAAATATCCAAAAATAATGACGTCAACATAAATTTTCACAATCAAAATATCATTACAATTTATCTTAATAAATAAAATAGGATCAACCTTTACCTTTTCAATTTTTTTTCAAAATAAAACTATTTAACCTTTCATACCAAGCTCTAGGAGCTTGTTTTAAACCATATAAATCCTTATATAGTTTCAAAACATGATCAGGATTCTTTTCATTTTCAAAACCAAGGTTATGTATAACATATAATTATTCATAAATATAACCATTTATAAAAGTGCTTTTGATATCCATTTGAAATAATTTAAATCCATGAAAACCATTATAAGCTAATAATATTTAAATTTATTCTAATATAGAAATAGGTGTAAAATATTATTCAAAATAAATACCTTCTTCTTGAGAATATCCTTGAGAAAATAATCTAGCTTTATTTTTAACTATATTTCCATATTCATCAAGTATGCTTCCAAAGACCCATTTTTTCTAATAACATGAGAATCTTTTGGTAAAACAACTAATGTACACAAATTATTTATAGTAAACAGATTTAACTCGTCTTACATAGACAATATCCAATTATAATCATTTAAATATTCAGCAATATTATTAGGTATAAAATAAAAAATGAAATAATGATAAGCACAAATATTCATAATAGATTTTCTAGTTTTAATATTTGAATCAACATTTCCAATCTCATTATCTATAGGATGATCTATATGAGTCTTATAAGATCTTTGATGAATAGGTTAAGATTGATAAAAAATACTCTCCCCCTTAATATGAGCATCTTTATCTTGAGTCTCTTTTTATTAAAAAAATTAAAATCTCTAAATTTATCCTCAAGTTGATCAATATCATCATTCCTTTTATTAAAATATTTTTTGTCAAACTTAACATGAAATTATTCTTCAACAACCGTGGTTCTTTTATTGTATATTATATATGCCTTACTATTATTTTACTATCCTAAGAATATTTATTCATCATATTTTACATCAAATTTATCTAAAGAATCCTTAGTATTGAAAGTGAAAACTTTACACCCAAAGACTCTAAAATAGCTAATTTTAGGTTTTCTCCCATTTTAAAGCTCATAGGGAGTCTTTTTCAGCAAAAGTATTAAGATAATTCTATTGGTAACATAACAATAATTATTTACAGCTTCTTCCTAAAAATATTTAGATATATTAAACTCATTTAACATGTCATTATCCATTTCTTAAAGAGTTTTATTTTCCCTTTATACTACACCATTTTGTTGTGGTGTTCAAAGAGCTTAAAAGTTGTGAAAATATCCATTTTATTCAAAAAATTAGATAAATTATAGATTTTGGAATCCACCATCATGGTCACTTAAAATTTATTTAATTAAGTTACCTTTCTCATTTTGAACCAATTTATAAAAATTAATAAACTTAGATAAAGTTTCAGATTTTAGTGTAAGAAAATAAACTCAAGTGTAACTAGAAAAATCATTAATAATGGAAAAACAATATCTATTACCACCCAAAATAGCAGGATTTATAAGAACAAAAAATTCCAAATTAATAATATCAAGATGACTTATAGTTTTTATTTATTTAATGGACATGAAACTAAATCTGTTTTTTTACCTTTTAAGTAATATTCATAGACAAAGGTGTTGTCCTCTTTAAATTTAAGTAACTAAAGAACTATTTGGCTCTTCAAAAACTTGTGCATCAATCTGAAATTAGAATTTCCCAACCTCATATGCCATAATATGTTATTAAATTGTATATCATACAAACATTTTACATTTTCATCAATTAATTTAGTAAAATTAATTGAATAAATGGTGTCTTTTATGTTTTCATAAAACAAAAACGGATTTATCTTTAAATACAATGCATTTATCATTTTAAAATTTAAGAAACATTCCATCATCACATAGTTCTGAAATGAATATTAAATTATGTTTTAATCCTTCAATATATAAAAATTTATAAATAATAATAAAATTTTAGTTTCAAACCTCACCAAAACCTTGTACCTTTCCTTTAGAATTATCACCAAAAGTAATATTACCTCCCTCTCATTTATTAAATGATATAAATTTTGATATATCACCATTAATATGTCATGATCATACACTATCCATGTACCAAAAATCATTTTTGATTCTTCCAAGACACATTTATTATAAAAACATATTCAAAAAAGTTTTGGTACCCATGAAATTTTAGGTCCAATGGGATTAGAATATGAATTCCTAGGAATCCAAACAGATTTCAAGCATTTTTTTGTAGGTAATATAGAATATAGTGATTTGAAAATGAAAGATTTTTTATGTCCAAGAGCTTATGGAAATCTTAAGGAACACTCATTTTCGTAATGACCTTTCATTTTACACCTAAAACATGTAGTTGTAAATGTACTTCAATTGGTTCTCTTAACAAATAAAGTCTTATACATTTTGGGTAAATTATTTTCTTAACCAAGACTTGATCTCTTTTTATTAATTTTATTAAAACTCGTCATTTTATCAAATTTTTCTCTATCTTGAACAAAAGTGGACATATTTTAATTTAAAATTTCAATTTCATTTATGAGTTTTTCATTCTCTTTAAGATTAGTATAAAAATTTCATACTTCAGATTCATGTTATTTTGACATGAAATCAATTTCTATCTTTAATTTTTCATTTTTACCCTAAGTGAATTTTAGATTTTTATGTTTAGTTTTTAAGTATTCCTCGATAAATATCTTTAGATATTCATTTTACTTAAGAACAACCTTATGTTGACTCTTAATATTATTATATAAACCAGTGATATTTTCAGCTTTATGATCAAGTATTTATACCTATTTAATCAATTCCTCTACAATGATTTTTTTAGAATTGTATTTTGAGGAAGTATAATAAGTAGAGTCACTCACTTGATTTTAGGGATATATTAAGAACAAATTTTCCACATCCTTTTCTAAACTAGATATTTCATCAGAACTTGAATCCTTAATGAAAATACTTCTATTTACTATTGATTTCTTTTCTTTCTTTTATTTATTTGATTTATTTTTGTCCTTCTTTAATCTTGGGTGATCAAGATTAATGTGCCTCCATTTTTTTCACTCATAATATATTATATCTCAATCATTATTAGAAATAAAATTACATTTCTTATTCTCCTTAAAATCGTAATTAGGATAGTATCTTTGATATATTCTTAAATAAACTTTATTTCTTCTATATCCTCATTTTGTGACATATGGAATATCATTCATTTCATGTCTCTGTAACTCATAATATGAAGAGTAAGTAGAAATATTTTACCTAAAATAAATTCCCTTCTTATTTTTATATCTTCTTTAGTAAGATTTTTAAGCTCTGAATCATATTGTAATAATGATACAATAAGTTCATCAGGTGTATATTATTTGAATTTTATATTTTCATCTATAGAAAACTTTTTAGCACATCACTTCTTAGGAAGTACTCTGAGCACTTTTTCAATATGAACAGGTTTTTCTAAAGTTTCTTCTAAAGATATCATTACAATAATAGTAAATTTAAGGAATATTTGATTGATGTTTTCTTCTTTACCCATTTTAAATTCTTGATATTTAACATGCCTAAATTAGTTCTAATAAGCTTATCTGAGCAAGATATATAACTTACAGGATTTTCCAAATGTCTTTTCAAGTTTTACATATAGATACATAACTATACACATTTCTATTTATTTCACAATAAAAAAATATCCATCGTCATGTATTTTAACATATAATTTACCACATCATTACCAACTAATGATTCAGTTTTACCTTTGGATAGTTTGTATGGTTTTTCCATGATTTTACAGTGATCAAAGATACATTGTTTTAAGAATGATTCCAACTGAGATTTCTAGTATCCATAGTTGGTACCATATAAATGAGGTGGTATTTGATGTATCCATCCATCGTTAAAACTTATTCCTACCATATTAAATAGATATTATCCCCTTGACACTTAAGTCAAGAAATGGTTAGCACAAATAAAAATATATATCAAGTTTGGGTTCAAGATATGATATTAATTGTTAGAATCAAATGGAAGATAATAAAATATTTAGGAGGGGGAGAATTGTCCTTTTTAAATAAATTTAAATATTATGTCAGGGTATTAGAGTTAATGCGGTAAAAATAAATAAATACGACAAGATATTTTTATAGTAGTTTGGATCAAATTGATCTTATTATACTCTTCACCCCTCTCAAGTGCAGAAGGGGATGACACCCACTAACTATGGAATCTTACACTAACTTTTGAACATGTGGAGTCACAACCCAATTACAAATCCTTTTCCCCTATAGGATTAAACCCAAGACCAACCAGCCTTAATCTACCTAAAGGTACAACTTGAATAGTCATGCCTTTTTCACCTAGTGTCATGACCCAAACATTCTTTTCTTTTTCACCTGGAGGCACAACCCAAACTGACTTTTATGGGGGATTCACAACCCATGCAAATGTAACTTTTAAAGGGGTAGTATAACCTACTCAAATTTTATCAAAAAATTATAAAAATAATTAAATCACCATAGAAATAGATGAAAACTTCTAGGACTGAGTGTTGAGGAAACAAGGATCTCTCTAGTAGAAAATGATCAAATGATTGTAGTTTGGATGAGAGCTTTAGTTGATCACAAAAGTATGTCACACTTGTATATCTCAAGAAAAAACTCATCCTCATATCTATAATTTAGATTTTTAAAACTTCTTATATAATGTTTTCTTATGTACAATAGATTCAAAGCATGAAACTCATTTCAGTTTATCTTTCCTGGTATAGCATGTGATTTCTTCATTGAATTTTCATTAAAAATATACTCGCATGGGTATCTTTGATAATTTGTAATATTAAAACATATTTTATGGTAATAAAATGTTGGAATAATTAATAAATTAACAATAAATAATTATAATCAACATTAAATTCCCTTGGAAAACTCTCATAAAGTATACAAGATAAATTGTACAATTTCCAACCATATTTAATTTGAAACTTTCATTTTCCCAAGAAAACAATGTAAGAATTTAACCCATGTGATGATAATTAAATCCTACATGAAATTATCCCAAATAAAATTTCTCAGTATCCTAATAATTAATAAGGAATTAAGAATTCATTAGGTCTCTAAAAACATTAAAAATGAACTTGCATCAAATCAAAAGATAAAAATATAAGAGAAATAAAAAAACAAAGCATCATAGAAAATCTCCCATTTTAGTCATGGTAGTTTCTCATGGTAAGTCAATACTTATGCTCACTTGATTTTCAACATGTGTTCACTTATCCTCGATGTGTGGTCACTTTTCCTCAACATGCGGTCACTTGAATATATCATGTGGAAAATTGAACATATCATACCATCGCTTGAATATATTATGTGGTCACTTGAATATATCATGTGGTCACTTGAATATATCATGCGTTCACTTCCAAAAAAAATTAAATTTTTAATCATGGTTGCTTAATGACTTTTTCAAATTTACACTCATGGTTGCTTCATGGCTTTTTCAAATTTACACTCATGGGCCCTTCATGCCTTTGTTAAATTTACACCCATGGACGCTTCATGACTTTTTCAAATTTACACTCATGGTTACTTCATGACTTTGTTAAATTTACACTCACAGCCACTTCATGAATTTGTTAAATTTACATCATTGTCGCTTCATGACTTAAATTTACATTCACGGTCACTTCCTTTTTATTCATGTGATCGATACTCATAACATATGGTCAATACTCATAACGTATAGTTTATGTACTTTTTCATTAATACTCACAATCAATCCTTATGGTTGATGCATTTCAACATATAGTTGATTCAACAGATTTCTTCAAAAATGAATTTTTCATAGGTTGTGTAAGGGTAAGATAAAACTTATGTAAGGGTAAATAAAAATCAATACATGATACATAGAGGTAAATAAATTAATATAAAAACAATTTTTTCATAAGATTTAACAAAAAAATAAATATAAAGACTAATAAAAATAATAATAATAAATAATGAAAATAAAAATTAAAATTCAATAAACAATAAAATTTTAATTATCCAAAAAATGAAATTATGAGATATTGTAATTATCAAAATATAAAATAATTAAAGTGGCAATGAACCACTCTAACATAGATATCTTTGTTACTAAAAGAAAATAGTCAAATGTAAAGTATTTGTTGTAAGAAATGGATCAAAGAAGCTATACAAGGAAATTAATCCTTCTAAACTAGGTGTCAGTGATTAACTCCATCATTTGAAGTTAGCACCGGCCTTTCTCAGACAAACTCACACACACCCAACGGAATAAAGGATACAACAACAAAAAATAAAAGAAACATGATTCACTTATAGAGTTAGATATCCTTTATTAGATCTAGTTATGAATGAAGATGGTGATGATTTTATTGACCTTTGATGAAGCTCTATGTGGGTGATTGCCAACTCCAAAAATCTAACTCTCTCCTCTGATCTCTACATAAGAGGTAATCCATTTATAGGGTAACATTACATTTAATATCAATGGAGCAATACAAGACCTCCATATTCGAGATCCTCCTCCATACTCTAAAAATATCTTGGTAGGGAACCCAAGGTTTCCTCTCTTACCCGTAAGAACTAACCCAAAATGAATCAAGTTACATGAAGACCCAAAGGGTGAGGTGATGATAATAGGAGTGTGAAGCGATAAGTGAACGGGTGGCTAAGTGGGTATGTGTGATGCATGGATAACTATGATAAAACATTCCATTCAAATAACTGAATTTGTAACAAATCATAGGCACATGCAGCACTAAATGGTACTTCACACAAAAATTCTATGAATCACTTAAATCTATGAGAGGGATAAAACAAAGATCAAAATCAAAAAACGACACATGGGGAACCATTGGATTGATATGATAAATGGTGTAGATACCCCTAACTGAATACTTGCTATTAAGGAAATCGGATAACTACAATTGCAAAGAGAAATAAAAATTAAAAATGTTATGTAAACACACACACAACATGCATGAAATCAATATGAAATGCCAACATAACAGTTTAACTACAACATAAACAACAAGAATATATAAAAAATATCCACCTTATAATAAAAATGATTATTTAAGGTAGTGTTCTCGCAACCTATGTTATTATACGAGGACAATATTCATTAAACCTAAACAATTCCTAAATTCCAATAATGGCATGCATTTAGTCAAACTATTAGTTAGGTTATTGGAAGTGTGTATCTTGTTGAAGAATATTATCCTAATCTCAATGACCACCTTAACAAAATGAAGTCTAATGTTTATATTCTTTGATTTACCATGTAAAATATGATTTTTAGATAGATGAAGGATGAAATTACTATCACAATGTACATAAATACTACCAATAGATAATGATAATTCATTTTTCAAACCCTTTAACTAAATATCCTCTTTTATATATTCAGTTAAGGAAATATATTCAGCCTTAGTGGTGTATAAACCAACAATATATTGCATGTTACACTTTTAGGAAATAATTCCATCACAAGAAAGAAAAACATATCTAATAATAGATCTCTGAGTATTTCCATTAGCAGTGTAGTCAGAATCAACAAACCCAACAACATCATCAGTATGAATACTATTACTACCATATCGAATGCATAAATCAACAAACATAAACACATAACTAAGAATCCATTTCAATGCATTCTAGTTTGGTTTACTGAGTTTTCCTATAAACTTTCTCAGATTACACACAATAAAAAAAATCTATTCTAGAGTGGACCATAACATATATAAGACTTCCAAATATATTTGTATATGGGATCTTATTTATAAAGACTTCATCAGCATCATAGTTAGATGAATAATTAATGGACAAATTAAAGTTTTTACCCAAATGAATGCTAACATGTTTAATATGCTCAAACATATATCATTTTAAAACTTTCCAATATTAGCATGTTGTGATAGATACAAGACTTTAGTATTTCTATTTCAAATGATTTCCATACCTAGAATCTGTTTTCCATTACCCAGATCTTTCATTTAAAAAAATAATTAAGTTGGATCTTTACACAATTAACCATCCTCATGTTTTTATATATAAAAAGAATGTAATATTTATATAAGGTAAATAATTTCATTCTCAACAGGATTGAAATAAACGCATCCATCATATTTACTTTTTTTTAACCATTTTCAATCATAAAAGAATCAAATTGTTTATACCATTGTCTAGATAATTGTTTAAGTGTGTATAAATATTTTTTTAATATAAATTTTATTAGGTTTGAAATATTTTAAAAAACCCTCATAAAGTTTCATGTAAATCATTTCATCTAGTTTTCTATGTAAAAAACAATTTAAACAACCAACTCTTCAATATGGAAATCATATCTAATAGTAAAATAAATAAAAAATCCAAATAGATGAATTATTTAGTATAGGTGAAATTTTTTGTTATAGCCAATTCCTATGTGTTGAAGAAATTATTTGACAACTAACCTATCTTTATATTTAATTTTTAACTCCTCGTTATTATCTTCCTTTAGTTTAAAAATCCATTTGTAACCAATTACTTTAATTTTTTCAAGTTTGGTCATAATGGTATAAGTTTTATTTTTAAGAAGGGAATTATTTTCATCTTGCATAGCAGTAAAACCCCTACTTGGATTCTTTAGATTTCATAGTTTGCATGAAAGTTTGTGGTCTATAACTGTTTATGTACTGAGTAATATTAAATGAATTGGTAGTAACATCAACATGACTAAATCAGCCAAGGTTTCTAATGGTCCTCCTAACTCTATCTCAGGTCAACTGATAATCTTTTAGATTATCACCTCCCTCTACCTCATATTCAGAATATAAATCTGACTCACTTAGATCCCTAGGTAGGGTTCAGTGGAGATGGACACAGGTTCATACTAATCTTGAGGCTCCAAGGTAACCTCAAAACCAAAATTTTGGGGTGTTCTAGTGTTTTTAGGTTTACCAAACTTTTATTTAGTCAAGATATACTCATGGAATACCACATCATGATTAATTATGAACTTCTGGTAATCTATTTTATCTTGTTAAGATGTTAATACTACTTCATTTCACCTAAAAAAGTGAATTGAATGTTCAATAGTTGGATGGTAGGCCACCCGTGTGATTCAGGAAGTGGCAGCAGATCTCTCTAGATGATAGAAAAGTGTTCAAATGATGATATCGTCTTATGGAAGTGTGCATGGATGATAGTCCAGGAATGGAGAAAAAAATTTACAAGAAAATTGTAGCTTTAAGTGTTCACCAAGACAAGCAGTCAAGTTTTAAAATGCTACTGAAGATCGTTAGTCATCATTCCAAATAAAGGGATCTCCACAAATATAGGAGGTTGATGTTACTAGCATGATCATTTGGATACTTATATAAAAGGTAAGTGTGGAGCTTGTGCATAATTATTGTGGCTTGCACGGTTATTTAGATCTGACATTGATCTAAGAATTACATAAGATTTAATTCCTATAATTAATCTTTATTGACTACTTTTTTTGGTTGAAGTGTAAAACTTATATAATCTGATTATAATGGAAAATCAGTAGCATTTCCCACATAGATGTAGGACACATTTTCCAAACCACATAAATTTGTGTATCCTTTCCTTTATCATTTTTTCGATTGAATACTTGTGAGGTGTGAGTTCACTTGAGTGTGTGTGAGGGTCAACTTTGTGTGATGAGCAGGGTGTGTGGATACCTATCTTCCATTACACTTATCCAAGGGATTTCATCCAAATGATATGTTTTTTCCATTGCATATCATCTAGTGGTTGTGCAACTGATGATTTTACACTAGGGGAAAACTCCTAAAAAGTGGTATAAAAGATTGTGATTCATTCAACTCGCCTAAATCACACTTAAAGATAGATCAGGTTTCACTCACTCTTTCCTTGATATTATTTCACTTTTAGTGGGAGTTTACTATTAGAATAAGGTATGACATTGAATTATGGTATGGTTCAGGCTGAGAAGTTTGATGATACAGATTTTGGATTCTGGAGAATATAGATGGAGGATTATCTTATTCAAAAGGACAGGGGAATTCTGTTAATCAGAGTTAATCCTAAAAAGATATAAAAGGCATAATGTAAATGATTGGATAGGAAGTAACTTGGTTTGGTGAGGATTTCATTAGCATAAAACATAGACTTAAATATTTTTGAAGTAAAAACTATGGTTGAACTTATGAAATCCCTAGAAGATGTGTATGAGAAACCTGTGACACCTAATGAAGTGTTCATGTTGTAGAGCTTATTCAACATGAGTTTATTATATGGAATACTAATGGTGGATCATGTGAATGGATTTAACATAATCTGCATATAATTTGAATTGGTGATGGTAACTTTCATGGATGATGTAAGGTCACTTCTACTATTGTCATTACTTTTGTAGTTATGGAACATGATGGTAACTATAGTGAGTAATTATTATAGTAAAACCAATTTAGTATTTGAGAAAATCTGAAAATTTATTCCCAATAAATAACTTCTAAGGATGGAATTCCAAGTATCACATGGTATTGCATTGAATAGAGATTATTGAGGATGATCACCCTATAGAAGAAATTGGAAGAAATAATTGGATGATAAGTCAAATGAGAGAATATGAGGAAAGTTAACTGGTTCTAGTCCTACATTCTAGATTATTGGGAAGAAAGGGCACCTTAAGAAGGATTAAAAAGTCAAAAGGAAGTTTCTAGAAGATAATCTTATTGAATTTCAAATCTCATAAGTACAACTGAGGGACACAAAAATTTGTTTCTTAGTGTAAAATTTTTTTAGGGTCATGGGTGATTAACTCAATAGAATCATTATACTCAATGGAAGAGTAAGGATGCATGGAGAATTATATCTATGGTAAGTTTGTAAATGTGAATTTGGTGGATGAAGCTTTGGAATTCATGGAAAAATAAGATGTTAATGTTTGAATGAATAATGGGAGATTCTTGCAGTTGAAATAAGTTAGACACGTATTAGGGATATAGAAGAAACTAATTTCCATAGTGAATCTTGATGATTTAGGCTATAAAACTAGTTTGCAGGTGGATTATGGAAGGTGACTCAATGTTTCATGGTGGTTACATAATTAGTAAAATATGGGACCCTATATCTAACTGAATGATCAGATGGAGTGGTATTTTTCAAATCAACAATGTCATATAGTCTGGAGTCATGGAATTTTTTACTCAAATGTCTCATTGAGAAGAATATGAAGGTTCCAACCTCAAAAGGATGTTGAATATTTATCACACTAACATGTGAATTTATTAGAGTTGTGTGCAGGGAAAATGGATAAGGGTGTCATTCTACATGAACGGATAGAATCCCAAAGCTCAGAGGTTAGAAGTGGTTAACTTGAACATTTGGGGACCTATCCCTATCTGATTTCACGGTGGATTGATTTAAATTGTGAAATTAATTGATGGTACTACTAAAAAACTGTGATCTTACTTCTTAAAGCATATGTCTGGTGTTTTTTTTCAGTATTCATTTAATGGAAGGCCAAAGAAGAGAGTGAAATGGGTTAGAAGTTAAAAATTTTAAGATCTGGCAACAATGGTGAATACAATAGATGAAACTTCTGTAACTTCTGTCGAAATAAGGGGATTAGGCTAACAATAATTGTTTTAAGTACACTGCAATGGAGTAGTGTGGCAAAAAGGATGAATTAGACACTAATAGAAAAGGAAAGGGGTATGTTTGTATACTCAGGAATACCTAAGACAATTTGAGTATAAATAGTTAACATGAAAACTTACTTAGTTAACTTAATTTCATCTGCTTATATATGGAAATAAGTTCCAAAAATTCTATGGTATAATAAACAACCAGATATTAGTTATCTTAATATTTTTATAAGCCTTGCATATGTTTGTATGGATGCTAAGGAAAGATATAAGCTTAAGGAAAAGTTTAAGGCATGCTTTATTGTGGGATATAGAGATAAAAAATTTAGATTCTGGTTATGAGATGATGAAAAGTGAAAATTCATAGGGATTCAGGATATTCTATTTAATGAGAAAGTTATGTGGAAGGACCAGGACTTAGATGAGAAGGAAGTTGAAAGAAATGAATCAACTGACCTAGTCCAAGTTGATTTGAATGAAAACATCAAATGAAGGAAATTTTTGATGGGTTCAAATGTTAGCACTGAAATTCTATAATCGAGACCAATAGAATATGTGATATAGAGATATAGGGTTTCCAAGGATCAAATGGTATCATAATAATTTAGGTCATTGGAAGTTGGAGCATCGAACATTGTAGTACTGGATAGAGAAAAACTACAAGTTGAATTACGAAGATCCACTAAAGTCAAAAAACTGGTTTTGCGGTTTGTGTCTAACATGAACTTCCTACTTCATACAAATAGTGGGGAACTAGAAATACTGAATAAGTTGGCCACCCTTAGTGACTCTAGATAGTGGGAGTCAACTATGAAGGAAGAAATGTGTTTGTTTCATACAAACAGAACATGAGAGATGACTGATTTACCACAGGGGATACAAGTACCTGAGAATAAATGGGCATTCCATTTAAAGGAAGAAGTGTGTGGAAAAAATTTACAAGGAACCGTTGGTGATTAATGGATTTAAATATAAAGATACAATTTATTTCTCATAAATTTTTTCATTGGTAGTTAAGAATGCTACCTTTTGGATAGTTTTGATCATGGTTTTGTCTGATAATTTTTACTTATAATAGATAGATATAAAGACTACCTTCCTTTATGGAGAGTTGGAGGAAGAAATTTACATGAAGAAACTGGTGGGTTTCATGGAAAATGTGAACCAGAACTTGGTGTGTAAGCTGAAGAAAAACCTTTATGGCTTGAAGCAAGTGTTGAGGTAGTGTAATCATAAGTTTGGCACATTTATGGTGAGTAGATGATTCACTTGAATAAACAAAGACTATTATTGCTATTGGAATCATTAAATGATATTAGATTCATGATTCTTCTCTAGTATGTGGATGATATTGTTAGGTCAGAATAATATAAAGATACACAATAGGGGTGAATGGTGTCTTTTCGATAATCTTAACATATTTTGAATTCTAGAATTCTTTTTGATTTTATATAGATATACAGTATCCTCTTTAATAAGTAATTTGAGTAGTGGATAAATAGTAAATAAGAATACAACAATTAGTTTGTGGCACAAAGATCCCCCAGTTCACTCCACTAATGCTCTCTCTGTGTGCTTGGTGATTTTCACTAGAAAGGTCCTCTCGTCACAAGACCTTCACAACTAAGTGCAGTTAGTTGACACTTTTACAATAAGTCTTTATAGATACTTTTTGTTCTTTTATAAGGGACTAGATTCTCCACATCTTAGACCGAGAAGCTGATACTCTACCACGACTGAGTCCGAGCAGCTGAAACTCTAATAAATCGAAAGAGTTTGATTTCATTGAATAAACGGATTCTTGATCACATTTTCAGCATCAACTGACAAAATATGGATCTTCTTCTTAAAATATAAATGTATTCAATAAATAATATCTTTAAAGATATCCTAGTTTCAAATGATCTTCAATAAGAATAACAACAAACAGTAACAATAGTTACATAGTACGACGCTGAAACATGTATGTTTCCAAGGCATAGATTCTTCATAATAATAGAGTCATTTTATCTTTTACTATTTTATAGAAGTTATATATTTAAAAATATATTGCATATACAATATTATACAATCCTCTCTTTTAATCAGAAATATTCTTTCCATATATATAGAAAATGTGACTTTTTTTGGTTGAGTAGATCCAAGAATATTGCTTGATAAATCATAATTATTCAAATTTAAAATATTCAATAAAGTCATAACTTCCCATATAAATAGGAACAATTTACTTCATTGAATATGATCCTTTGAATTAGTCATAATATAGCTTTAAGATTATATTTACTTCTGTTGATACTGTTGTAGTAATCATGAAAAATATCTTTAAAATAAAAGTCTGTCATTGAATAGTAAAATGTAGGGTTCCTTCTCATAATGAAAAAATCCAAATATAGGGTTGACACCCTATGGTTGTTTTACAAACATAAGTTTGATAATGTACATTTGATCATAAATATAGGGTTGATAAATAATACTTTCCATTTTTCTCAAACAAAGGGTTCCTTCCAAATGTAGGGTTGATTATCCATACTTTTCCAACAATATAGGGTATATGATCCATACTTTTCTAACAACATAGGGTATATGATCTATACTTTCTATTTCAAATGTAGGGTTTCTAAACCACATGTTTGGCTTACAAAAGTAGGATATGAATAGTGTTTCTAAGATACTTTCAAACGCATTCAGAATACTTTAACAAATACTTAAACCCATAAATAAGATAAACTTCTCAAGAAATATATTCCTGAAAAATAATAATTTCATCAGTAAAATAAATAAGGGTATTTTTGATCATCAAAATCAATAATATTTATAAATTATTATTGAGAAAATGCATGCCCAACAATTTCCCCCTTTTTGATGATCACAAAACCCATAACATCACTTGAAAAAAAATATAGGAATTGTAAACATAAATGAAATAATATATTGTAAAAAAATTAAAAAAAATATAGTTAATTAAAAATTAATTTACACAAAAAAAATAATTTATTTTGATTAAAATGGAATTAAGAATTTTGTTTTTACCCAATTTTCTCCTCCTTTTGAGATCAAAAATAATGTGGATGAAAATTGTCACACCCCGACATTTTAAATTAATTTTTATTTTATTAATTCTGTGCTCTGGGTTCTCGTTCCAAGGTCCGGCCTGGGTCCCGACTTAAATTTTTTGATGTTTAATGATATTACTGGGTTTTAGACCTCTGTGCGGTTGGTGGTAGCCGCGCAGCCGGCCCTGGTGTCATGCAATTGCTCAATATTGTTGTTGTTGTTGTTGTTGTTGTTGTTGTTGTTGTTATTGTTATTTTTGTTGTTGTTGTTGTTGTTGTTGTTGTTGTTGTTGTTGTTTTTATTGTCATTATTCTATATATTATTATTTCTATTATTATTGTATTATTATTATTTTATTATTATTATTATTATTATTATTATTATTATTATTATTGTTGTTATTATTTATATTATTATTATTTTTATTTTTATTTTTATTATTTTTATTTTTATTATTATTATTATTATTATTATTATTATATAATGAAAAAAACCCTAACCTTAACCTAGAACCGACACCCCCCTCTCATCCCCCCTGATTGGCTGCACTACAACCCCGACCCCAATCCATGTCGTCTTCACCCTTACATCCGACCACGCCTAGGCCCTCCTCCTTTGGCCTCCCGCTTGCGCCCCAACATCTGCACTTAGGACCTCCACCTTCTCCCCACGCCCTCCGCCTTCGCCCCTCTCCCTTGCCGCATCCCGACTCTCCCCACACTCCCCTCGCACCTCCATCCTTCCATACAAGGCCCAACCCCAGCCCCTCTCTCCCTTTTCCCTCTCCTACTCTAGCAATTTTTCGTGCATTCCCTCATCGGCACACTCCAGCAGGCCACCCAGCACCACCGCTCACCTCTACAGGACCCCACCTCTGTCTTCCCTCCCCGCACCCAGCATCTGCCTCACCCTCCAAGTCTCCACCTCTGGATCCTTCATGCTCGCCCCCCCCAGCTGCCTCCAACTTCTCTCAAGCTCCGGCCCTCCGCTGCCCTCACTTCCCTACACTCATCCCCCTCCTTGCGTTGACTCGTCCGACAGCCTCGCCCTCGCTCCTCCCTTCCCAGCCGCACTTTCTGATGGCCCGAATTCCCCCTGCGCGTGCAGTTTCTGGTGACCCGACCCCTTTCTCTCCTTTCTCCATCCAGCAGCACGTCGAACCCCTCCTCGCTTCGGTTTTTATTATTATTATTATTATTATTCCATCTTTGGTGTTATTCATTTTGGTTAAATTCTAATACTGTGAGTTGGGTTCCGCATGTTTTTCTTATTATTTTAGGTGTGTGGTTAATCCGTAGGGCATTGTTATTCCTCCTGTTGAAGTTTTGTTGCATCTTCTCCTGCTTTGAGGTAGGCGTTTTCCAAATTTTCACTTCCCTCAAAACTCGTGACACTTGTGTGTTTTAAATAATTTTTGAAATATCTTTTGCATCTCTATAAGTATAGTACCTAATTTGTTGCAATGTTTTTATGTTAGTTATAATTGTTTAAAATAGTTTTAGAATAAGCCTTTGATTGTGTGTAGGTGATTTTGTATATAAATATTATTCGATGAACCTTTTTACCTGTTTAACTGGTTTATCATGTTTTATAATTAAATTTTTGGGTGCAAACTCACCTTTCAAGTAGGTTTAATATGTATTGATTTATTTTTGTAGCATGTCATGTGATAAGAAGTGTGTTCTTTGATGAAAACCTATAGTGTGTCACTTTCTAGTGTTTTATGAACTGTGTAATTAATGTATTTAACTGGGCAAGGAATGCAAACTGTGTTTTGGTGTGGCATCGATGCATATTTAGTCACAAAAGAAGATTTGAGTAAGTTTTGTGTTTTATTCCATGGGTTGCTTCTTAAAATTGATTAATTATTCTTCATAGTATATTTAATGGTGAAAGTGTTTTATTTAATTATGAAAATGGTTCTTTTGGTTGTTCAAGTGGTGCGAGTTAGTTTTTGAAAGGTGAGAAAGTAGTCTTTTTAAGCATTTGGGTATGCATTTTATTTTAAAAATTGAATTCGAATGTGAACTTAGTGAGATTGTGGTGTAAGACTTTTTTTGGTCCTCTTGAAATGTTTTACTAAATGAGTGAATGATTTATTAAATGATTTTTGACATGTGAATCATGAGTGCAAAGTGTTTCGGTGTGCGTTTGGGTTTTATTTGAAAAGCGAGTGGTGATTTTGTGAAAATGATTCCTTCTTTCAAAATGAATTTGGGTTCTTTGTGTGGTTTTTGAAATGATTTGAAATTAAATCTTCGAGCATATGCTTGTTTGGATCTGTAAAGGAAAAAGTGGTGTTTGTGTGATTTTTTAGGTAATACTTTTAGACATGTTGAGTTAAAGTCCCATTTGGTACTTTTAACCCAAGAGTAATGTTTGTACTAACTTTTAAAGGAGATTGTGTTTTGGTGAAAGTGTATGCCTGATTGGAAACTTTGAACATTTTATGAAATGGTTTAAATGTTAAATTGTGTGATGGTATGGTTGGCATTTTGTTAATTTGAAATGATTGAATGTGTATTTGGGGGCGCTCTTGTCTAGGGTAACCCTTATGGGTGAATGCATAGGAAGCATCCGTGTTTGGGGAAGGCAAGTGCGGTGAGATGAGTCACGTGTGTAAGAGTCTTCCTACTTGAACTGTATTATTATAACCACCATGGGTTTTTGAGCGTCTTTTAGATGATCGAGTGATAGTTTCTGATCAACCCCGATTAGATGGGTTGGTACCCCTGGATTGGTTGTTAGTCCGGGTGGGCTTTGCCACTGGATTGGTCAGTTATAGGGTGGCCAGTTGGTTATAGACTTAGGAGATTCATCATACGATGGTAGTTGGTTCCAAAACTGAGTGCGTCCAGGGGTCTTCTTAGGATGTTTAAGATCACCCATGGTTAATGAATTATTTTTATTGTTTATTTACTTTTCATTATACCATTTTATTTACAACTTGTATTGTTTACCTATTCTACTTTAGCTAAACTTTGGTATACTTTGTTTTGGGTTTAGTTTATAAAATGACAAATGATTTTGGAAATGGTATGTCGTGTGTGTTGGATTTTTAAATGAGAAAAACATGTTGCGTATTTTTAAATGTGAAAACCCTAGTTTTATAATTTTATTTCAAACTTGTGTTAATGGATTGTTTCGGGAAAGGAGACGTTGGATTTTATAGTTTTTCTTGGCAACCCTACTGATCATTTTTAATGCTCACGCCTATCTTTATCATTTCAGTTGCAGGTTTCCTTTTCTCATGTTTTTCTTGATAGAGTTTCTCATTATTGGAGCAATGCCAACCTTTGGTTGGGAGGTGACCTGGAAGGTCACGTGGAGGTATGTTGAGTTGTTCTGTTTATTTCATTTTTTGCTACTCGAACTCAATTTTATTATTCTGTTTATTCTTGTTTATTTATTTATCTTTTATGGGAAAAATTGTTCCCAATGATTAAATTTTGATGCCCAACACTGGTTGTCAGCCCGTGGGGATCGGGAACTCCCCTCGGGCCATGTCTTAAACCAGCTCGGGTGATCGATTCAGGGTTGACCCGGGTTGGTTCATGGAAAAATTGTATCATAGGAGGGCCTTATTATTTGGGGTTTCTGGTAGATGGAGATTAGGATTTTTGGGACTCAGGAGGTAGGTACGGTAAGGACATCATGAAACCTCTCCTGTTTCGAACCTCGAGTCTCTAGGGGTAGTCTGATAATTGAGTCCTTGTCTTATTCTGGTTTGTTTCCGATTGAGGGATGACAACGGAGGTAAGCCGATGTTACATCGTGATTTCACATGGAGTAGTGACCCATGTGGAATATGAGTACACAGTTTAATTTCCTCCTAGTTGTTGATGCTTACTTGGGGCATGGCCCACTACCATGTCGCCAGGTGAAGCATGACTACTAGTCCCTCACTCTGGTAGTTTGATGCAAGTTAAGTGTCATCTTGGTTCTGGTTGGTGCGAGTGTGCTTTTGAAAATGAAAAGGGGTTTTTAAAATGAGAGTGATTTCTTTTAAATGGTTTTAAATTCGTGAAATGGGTTTTAAAACTAAAATCACTTGGTCTAAAAGTTTGGTGTTTTCTTGGAATTGGTAGAGAAATGGTTTGGGTGCAACCTTGGGTACTCTTTATGAATGTTTTCACATGTGAGGGAATGCATGGGAAGTGCATGTTGGTGCGTATGGATGAAAGAAGATAAAGGCATGTGCAACGGTTCATGGGATTACTAGGGTGTGTATTTGGAATTAAAGGCTTGACCTTATTTTTTTAAAGTGATTTTAAAAAGGGTAAATGATTTTGGAAATTGAATTTGGTTTGAAAAGTGGGTTTGGTATTTGGAAATAGGCCTTGAAAGAAGGTGGTTTTGAAATCTAAAATGAAAAAGGGAATGTTGTGTTGTGTTTGTATTTGTTTGGTTTTTGAGCTGGCTGTTTTTGGATGAAAATACTTTTAATGATATTGGTTTTGGCTCTGTGTTTTATATGTTGTACCAAAAATTATGCCCAGAAAGGTCCCCAAGGTTTCTAATAATCCATGCCTAGTTTTTGGTCCTTTTTGGACGTTGCATGTCCTTCATAGTGATCGGGGGGCATTATAGGCAGCAGAGTGTCTTGAAGAGGTCAAACGTGTCTTCAGGGCATTGGGAACTCCCGATGCTATCAGAGTGCATTCCATTTTGGGTCTATTCGAAGGTCTGGTACTAGATGAATGTGAGTTGTTCGCCCTTCCATCAATGAAAGTTATGATGAAGTGGGATGTATTTAAATTCATCTTTGTTCAATGGTTTATGCTTGATGAGGTGAAGACGAAGAAAAGGGAAGAGTTAATGCGTATTCAACAAGGTCAACGGATGGTGAAGGCCTATGTTGATCATTTCAAGGAACTTGTGTCCTTTTCTTTTGGGGTAGCATCACAAGATTTGATGAATACTTCTCTCTTCATCAGGGGTCTTCGTCTAGAGATCAAGGAGCGGGTCCTCCCTTCTAGGGACCATCATTTTGAGAAGCTAGTGGATGAGACGTTCTTAGCTGAGTTAGTCCCTGGAGCGCAGATGGTTGGAAATTCAGTATATCGAGTTAATCGTGAAGCTTCCCCATCTGGAGAGCAGGGTGTGCTAGAGGGACCTGTTTCTAAAGAGTCCTCTATAATGGTTCTGGATTCCATTTTTTCGGACTATTCAGTGGTGTGCCACCAGTGTGGTCAGTTTGGACATGTGAAACTGTCATGTCACATCCCTCTGAAGACGTGTCATCGTTGTGGGTGTCGGGGTCATCTAGAGAAATTTTGTAGGAAGAATCGTTTGAAGAAGAAGTTGTGAATAGAGGATTCTAGTGCCTGACTGTGAGGCAGGAGATGCTTCATCCATCAGATCTCCAGCCACAGGTCTTGGGGTGAATCTCACGCGCAGTCAGGAATTTCTGGGGGTGTGAAGCCTCAGTTTGGGTTTTGTGTTTCATGTTTGTGGTGGAACATTTAAAGACTTTTTGTTCTTGTTTCTTTGTTGTTAAGGTTTTTAAGTTATTTTAAGTTCATTGTTTTATCATGGATTTATGGTGTATATGTTCTACTATAATCCAAATAGTTTTGTTTTTCTGATTAGGGTTTTCTGAATCATGAGTTTTTCTTAAAAGTGTGTTTGGCCCTTGTATGGGTTGATCTTGGTTTAGCGGTGTTCATTTGAAGATGTAAGTGCCTATGAAGGAGTCAAGGCTTGTAGTTATACTTGGGTTTACTGTTGGTATTACATTATTCTCAAGGGTTTTTCTCTAGTGTTAGGGGTTTTTGGTTTGGGTCAAGAGTTCCAAGTTTTAGCAGAGGTATTGTTCACTCGTGCTATAGAAGTTGGGTTGAATCAGTTGGGAGTTCTTGCGTCAGTCCCCTTCCTGGGGTGACATGTTTGAGTGTTAAATTTATGTACTAGTTTAGTTCTTTTGGTAGGGATAACCCTCTCATGTTCTCCTATTATCTTGTGTTGTGGTTTCTTTTGGTTTCTTTCAGACATGGTTTCTTGTCTTGTTTGTTGTTCAGTTGGGTGACTTTCTGGGAGAAGAAAGTGTATGTGGTTGGGAAAATTGTCCCACCCTGACTTTTTAAATTAAATTTTATTTTATTAATTTTGGGCTCCGAGTTCTTGTGCCAAGGTCTGGGCTAGGTCTCGACTTAAAATTTTCGACATTTAATTATTTTACTAGGTTTTGGACCCGTGTACAGTCACCATGCGGTTGGCGGTAGTCGCGCAGCCGGCCTTGGTGTCGTGTAATTTCTCAATATTATTATTGTTGTTGTTGTTGTTGTTTTTGTTGTTTTTTTTGTTGTTGTTGTCATTATTATTATTTTTATTTTCATTGTTCTGTATATTATTATTTCTATTATTATTGTATTATTATTATTATTATTTTATTATTGTTATTATTGTTTATATTATTTTTATATTATTGTATTTATAATAGTAATTCTTTATATTATTATTATTATTATTATTATTATTATTATTATTATTATTTGTATTATTATTATTATTATTACTATATAATAAAAAAAACCTCTAACCCTAACCTATACCTGACACCCCCCCATCCCCCTGGTTAGATGTGCTACAACCCCGACCCTAGTCCCCACCGCCTTCACCCTTGCAACCGACCTCGCCTAGGCCCTCCTCCTCCGACCTCTCTCTCACGTCCCAGCCTCCGTGCACAGGCCCTCCGCCTTCTCCCCTCGCCCTTGTCGCATCTCGACTCTCCCCACACTCCCCTTGCTCCCTCACGCCTCTGGCCTACTAGCCATGCCCCAGCCCCAACCCCTCGCTCCCTTCGCCCTCTCCTACTCCAGTAAGTCATTGTACATTCCCTCATCAGCGCACTCCAATAAGCCACCCATCGCCACCGTTCACCATTGCAGGACCCTGCCTCTGTCTTCCCTCCCTGCACCCATCGTCTGCCTCGCCCTCCAAGTCCCCACATCTGGATCTTTCACACTCACCCCCCCCCCATCCACCTCCGGATTCTCCCGCGCTCCAGCCCTCCGCTGCCCTCACTTCCCCACACCCAGGCTCCTCCCTACGCCAACTCACCCAGCAGCCTCTCCCTTGCTCCTCCCTTCCCATCTGCACTTTCCAATGGCCCGAATTCTCCCTGTGCGCACAATTTTTGACGACCCGACCCCCTGCTCTCCTTGCTCCGACCAGTAGTGCACCAAACCCCTCCTCACTATGGTTTTTTTTATTATTATTATTCCATCTTTGGTGTTATTCATTTTTTCTAAATTCTAATACCTTGAGCTGGGTTCTACACATTTTTCTCATTGTTTTAAGTGTTAAGTTAATCCATGGGGCATTGTTATTCCTCCCGTTGAAGTTTCGGTGCGTTCTCTCCTGCTTTGAGGTAGGCATTTTCCAAATTTTACTTTCCCGCACAACTCATGACACTTGTGTGTTTTAAATAATTTTTGAAATATCTTTTTCATCTCCATAAGTATAGTACCTAATTTTTTGCAATGTTTTTTCTGTTAGTTATAATTGTTTAAAATAGTTTTGGAATAAGACTTTGATTGTGTGTAGGTGATTTTTTATACAAATATTATTCGATGAACCTTTTTACCTGTTTAACTGGTTTAGCATGTTCTATAATTAAATTGTTGGGTGTGAACTCACCTTTCAAGTAGGTTTAATATGTATTGATTTATTTTGGTAGCACGTCATGTGATAAGAAGCGCATTCTTTGATGAAAACCTATAGTGTGTCACTTTCTAGTGTTTTATGAACTGTGTAATTAATGTATTTAACTAGGAAAGGACTGAAAATTGTGTTTTGGTGTGGCGTCGATGTGTATTTAGTCACAAAAGAAGATTTGGGTAAGTTTTGTGTTTTAGGCCATGGGTTGCTTCTTAAAATTGATTAATGATTTTTCATAGTATATTTAATGGTGAAAGTGTTTTCTTTAATTGTGAAAATGGTTCTTTTGGTTGTTCAAGCGGTGCGAGTTAGTTTTTGAAAGGTGCAAAAGTAGTCTTTTTAAGCATTTGGGTATGAGTGAATGATTTATTAAATGATGTTTGACATGTGAATCATGAGTGAAAAGTGTTTCAGTGTGCATTTTGCTTTTATTTGAAAAGTGAGTGGTAATTTTGTGAAAATGATTCTTGATTTCTAAATGACTTTGGGTTCTTTGTGTGGTTTCTAAAATGATTTGAAATTAAATATTTGATCATATTCCCGTTTGGCTCTATAATGGAAAAAGTGGTGTTTGTGTGATGTTTTGGGTAACACTTTTAGACATGTTGAGTTAAAGGCCCATTTGGAACCTTTAACCCAAGAGTAATGTTTGTACTAACTTTTAAAGTGGATTGTGTTTTGGTGAAAGTGTATGCTCGATTAGAAACTTTGAACATTTTATGAAATGGTTTAAATGTTAAATGGTGTGGCAGCCCAATTGGAACTTTGTTAATGTGAAATGATTGAATGTGTATTTGGGGGTGCTTCTGTCTAGGGTAACCCTTTATGGTAAAATGTATAGGAAGCGTTCGTGTTTGGAGAAGGCAAGTGCGGTGAGATAAGTCACACGTGTGAGGGTCTTCCTACTTACATAATATTATTATAACCACCATGGGTTCCTAGGCATCTTTTAGAATATTGAGTGATGGTTGTTGATCAGCCCCAATTAGAGGGTTTGTACCCCCTGGATTGGTTGTTAGGCCAGGAGGGCTTTGCCACTGGATTGGTCAGTTATAGGGTGGTCAGTTGGTTATAGACTTAGAAGCTTCACCATACGTCGGTAGGTGGTTCCAAAACCGAGTACATATATAGGTATTCATGGGATTTTTAGGATCACCCATGGTTACTGGATTATTTTTATTGCTTATTTACTCTTAGTTATACCAGTTTATTTCCAGCTTGCATTGTTTACCGGTTCTACTTTTTCTCAGCTTTGGTATACTTTGTTTTGGGTTTAGTTTATAAAATGACAAATGATTTTGGAAATGGTATGTAATGTGTGTTGGATTTTTAAATGAGAAAAACATGTTGCTTATTTTTAAATGTGAAAACCCTAATTTTATAATTGTATTTCAAACTTGTGTTAATGGATTGTTTCGGGAAAGGAGACGTTGGATTCTGTGGTTTTTCTTGGCAACCCTACTGATCATTTTTAATGCTCATGCCTATCTTTATCATTCCAATTGCAGGTTTCCTTTGCTCATGTTTTTCTTGGCTAAGTTTCTCATTATTGGATCAAGGTTGGCCTTTGGTTGGGAGGTGACCTGGAAGGTCACATGGAGGTATGTTGAGTTGTTCTGTTTATTTCTTTTTTCATTGCTCGAACTCAATTTTATTTTTCTATTTATTCTTGTTTATCTATTTATATTTTATGGGACAAATCATTCCCAACGATTAAATTTTGATGCCCGGCACTAGTTTCCAGCCCATGGGGATCGGGAACGCCCCTCGGGCCATGTCACGGACCGGCTTGGGTGACCGGCTCAGGGTCAACCTGGGTTGGTTCGTGACAAAAATGGATTAAAACACATTCAATATTGCACATAACTATAATTGAATGTTTTATATTCTTCTTAAGACTAAAATTATATGTGTTATGATAGTGGAAATGGATAGAAATATTAATAATAAACATAAATATAATAAACAAAATAAAATTTCATAAAAATATATTTATTATTACAAGAATAATTTTGGATGATAAAGGTTTAAAAATTAGGGTTGGTTGAATGTGAAAGAACTGGTTCTGAAGATGTTTCAAATTCTGATAAAGCTCGAACAACCTGAAAAACTTCCTTCAATTATACCATTAGTACTCTTAAAAATTTAGTAATATTTTCAGCCAATTGTCGCATCAAAATATTTCAATCTTGACCAATATTTAAACATTCAGCTAAATTCACTTTCAGAAATCCATGAACTATTTCTTCTCACTAAAAAAATTGTGATTGCATTATACCAGACTAATTGAGAAGAGTCCTTATGTGGGAATCTCCTGAAGTTATCTTCTCAATAAGATCTCTCTAGTTATTCAAAAACGCATTCATAGGTGTACTATCACATTAAACTGTATGAATCTGATCATTGAAAGAAGAAATAACAGTAGTAATAACTTCATACCTTCTGATTAAATCTAGAGAAGTTTTAGGTGATGATATAGATGATCTATATTTATTGGAACTAATTCTAATAGATTCAAAATGAATTCATAAATATATTTTCAAATCTCAAAAATCCATTTTTTAAACAGACTCTACTTAGAACTTTCCAAAATAATCAATCATTTCTCTATGAAATGCATCAAAATATATTCTTGAAACTAAACTTTCTCTAAGATTGTGTTGTTGAGACAAAACTGATTCAAATTATTCTCTAGGAATAGTTTTACTTATCAAATATTCCAAAAAATTTCTTATAGACTCTAGTTCACTTTGCAAACATGAATTTTCTTCTCGCAGCTTGTTAAAATAAACAAAAAATCCTTCAATTCGGTTTTTTCAAAGAATTAGAAGATTCTTCTTCTTGAACTTAAGATGGTTGGACTCTTTAAACCAAGGTTGAAGATTTTTATTTATATTTCTCACTAGAGGTAGAAAATTTAACCTCAAGAACCTCTATATTCTTAGCAGGTTCAAAATTTTCCTTGTCCAAGGAATTAGTTATAACAGAAACTGATTGATTCTCAATTAACCTTATAGTGCCAACTACTATTGGTTGTGATTGATCATTTCCTTTAGTATTTTCCTAAACTTGTTCTTCAAAATGATCTCTTTGAATTTTATTTTCATTAGGATCCTACTGCTCTTGATTTTCAGCAAGATCCTCTTGCTCTTCTCGGATGTCTGGTTGAGCAACTTCAGTGGTTGCAGCAACCTCTGCCTCTGGTGCTTTAACTACAATAGCATGAGCTATAGGTTCATTCCTTTATCTAGTCTGGATGACAAGGATCTCAACATTTTTTTCTTCCAAATTTTCTTCAATATATTGGGGGACATTTATTGCAGCTTCTAGTTCAGAGACATTATATCAGATTCTATATCTCTTTGGTTGAATTACATCATATATTCTAGATTATTCAACTTCTTCTCCTCAAATTTGGATTGCAGTAATAGATACCAAATTCCCCCTCCCCCCTAAGAAATAAAACTAGATCCTTACTGTTCTTCTACACCAACAAGTAATGACTTTCCTAAAATTTTACTCCAAAAGAAACCTATCTTCCTCAGAGTTCTATCATTTAATATGTTACTGTGATGAAACTTTATGTGCATCTGTACATCTCGAATCGTGTCTCTTTTATACAACAACAAAGAAATTATCCTTCCATAAGGATAAAAATACATTCTTGCTTCTCACTGACAACAGTTATTGATTTAGCTTAACATGTATCTTGTTAAATTAAACTTAATATCACTCATTATCAAAAAAAATATATACATTTCTAGATAAAGAATATTTTTTACCTCGGTTTTTCTTAGAATTATTACTGATTGAATAAACTTGGCAACACCTTTTGCTCAAACTCAAGATATTTTACAAGTATATTTCTTATTTGGTTAGAGTCGAAGATAAATGAAATAATATCCTCTGATTTATGTTCTTGATTTCCAATCGACTGAAGATCGAAATGAAAAAACCCCTTCATGGGGACACTGAAAAACTTTAGCTATTTTGACTTGAGAGTTAGAAAAATCCCAATTATTTACCTGAGATATGATGACATCCTCTATGCCATTGAAACTGAATTGAACATTTATAAAGAATTATTTTACTTCAATATCAAAAATAAACTTAGTGTTTTCTTCAGTAAAAATAAATTCTAGACCTTGATAAGCTAGAGCATGCCTCATAAGAATATTTGTCTGATGAAACCATTCAAAATATATAAATTTTTGTTGAATTATTTTTCTATAAGTGATGTGTTGTTGCTTCATTCCACTTGTTTCACCTTTATGTATTCTCTTAATCATTGACATTATTATGAATCTAATGGTTGAAGGTTTAAATTCTAGGGTTTTGAGTGAAAAACAAGAGATATGGAAGTCTAATGGGTTCAAATACTGAGAGTAAGAGTGAAAGTGAAATAGAGAGAGGATTTTCTAGTGGTGTTGGTCTAGTTTCTCAAGCCAACTACTCAATGTAATAATTATTTAATTTTTTATTTTAAAAAGACACACTTTTTCAAAAAAAATTGTTTTATTCAAATGAAAAATAAATAAATGACTGAATACAAATAGTAAAATGATTGATATATAAATTAAGGAAACAAAAAAATATTTAAAATTCAATATTCTTAACTCCCCCTTAATAAAATCAAAACTAGAGGTGGGAAGTGGTTTAGTAAAAATATATCTTAGTTGATATTCAGTATATATAAATTCTAAAGATATATCCTTTTTAAGAACATGATCTCTTAGAAAATGATGTCTTATAGCAATATGTTTTTTTCTTGAATGACTTATAGGATTTTTTGAAATATTAATCACACTTGTATTATCACATAAAATGGAAATATTATTAAAATTAAGTCCAAAGTCCAGTAAGTTGTGATTAATCTACAACAATTGTGCATAGAAACTTCCAGCAGATATATATATTCTACCTCAACTATTGACAGAGCAACTAAATTCTGTTTATTACTTTACCATGAAACTAAATATTTTCCTAAAAAGTGACAGGTTCCTAATATTATTTTTCTATTCAATCTAAATCCTCCAAAATCAGCATCTGAATATGAAATTAAATTAAAATCATAAGTTTTTTGGTAAAGTATAGATTGAAAAATAGTTCCTTTTAAATATCTAAAAATTATTTTAGCAATATTAATATGTGATTCTTTTGGGTTTGAATAAAATCTAACACATAAACATACAGAAAAGATCATGTCTGGTCTGCTGGTAATAAGATATAATAAACTACCAATCATACCTCTATATAATTTTTTGTCAACTGGTTTTCCATCTTAATCCAAATCAAGATTTTCATTAGTACACATGGGAGTTGTATAGGTATTACTGTTTTCTAGTCCAAAAGTTTTAAATAAATCAATAATATATTTTCTTTGATTTAAAACATTTTTGTAATCTTTTTTATATATTTTAAATCCTAGAAAGAAATTTAATCCTCCCATCATACTCATTTCAAAATCTTTTTGCATAATATTGAAAAAATTATTACAAATTTTTTTATTTTTTGAAACGAAAATAACACTATCTATATAAATTTTTACTAATAATATATTAGAATAAAGGGTTTTCATAAAAAGAGTAGGATCTACTAACCCTAAAAAAAATCTATTTTCCAACAAAAATGAGCTTAATCTTTCATACCAAGCTCTAGGTTCTTATTTAAGTCCATAAATGATTTTAGTAAGTTTAAAAACTAAATTTGGTAGATAGGGGTTTTCAAAACCTGGAGGTTGTTCAATATAAACTTCCTCCATTAAATATCTATTTAAAAAATTTTGATTTTACATCCATCTGATATAATTTGAAATTCATATGAGATGCATAAGCTAGAAGGATTATAATAGCTTCTAATCTAGTTACAAGTGAAAAGGTTTCATCATAGTTTATTCCTTATTCTTGGTTGCATCCTTTTTCAACTAATCTAGCTTTATTTCAATTATTTATCCCTTGATCATCTTGTTTATTTCTAAAAAATCATTTGGTTCCTATCACTGAATAATTGGTTGGTCTTTCAACTAATTCCCAAGCTTTATTTCTATAGAAACAATTAAGTTCTTCTTTAATATCCATTAACCAACTTTCATCATTTAAAGCTTCTTTTATAGTCTTGGGTTCTAATTGTGATAGGAAGGAATAAAATTTAGCTAATTTTCTGAAATTTATTCTAGTTCTTACTCATGTATCTAGATTCCCTATAATAGTTTCTAAAGGGTTATCTTTTAAGGTTCTATATTATCTAGGTAAGACAATTTCAGGTTAATTTTATTCATGTTATTCAAGACTGGATTGAATTTTATTTCTTTTTTTTAAATCAATTTCTAGTATTAAAGTCTCATGTTGTCCAAAGAGTAAATAATTTCATCTGTTTGGTCTTTAATTTTATCAAAAGGATCAATTTCATCAAACATCATATGAATTGATTCTTCAATAATCCTTGATTTTTTTATTATATACTCTATAGGCTTTAGAAGTACCATAATATCTTAGAAATAATCCTTCATCAGACTTTGGATCAAATTCATCAAGGTTTTCCGTAGTATTCAAGATATACACCTTTCATCCAAATACTTTAAAGTACCTTGCTTTAAGATTTCTATTATTCCAAAGTTCATAGGATGTATTTTTAATAAGAGATCTTATTAAAACATTGTCTATGATATAGAAAGTTATGGATAAAAATTCTATCCAAAAATAGGTAGGAAGACTACCATCTCTTGAATTTTTTTTATTTCTTATTTCAATAATTCCATTCTGTTGGGGTGTTCTTGGTGCAAATAAGGCGTGTTTGATGCCTAAGTTTGAGAAAAAATAATTTAATTCTTAATTCTATAATTCTCCGCCATGATCACTTTTTAATGAAATTATTTTAAAATCTTTTTTGTTTTGAATAATTTTAAAAAATATTTTAAAAAAATGAACACTTCACTTTTAAGTTTTAGAAAATAAACCCATGTAAATCGTGAAAACTCATCAACTAATACATAAACATATAATTTTCTAGCCAAAATTGATACCCTTTATGGTCCAAAAAAATCCATATGAATAAGTTCTAATGGTTTAGATGTTGAAACTTTATTAATAGATTTGAAAGATGACTTATGTTATTTTCTAATTTGAAATACATCACAAAATATATCATTATCAAATTTAAGACTAGGTAAATAGAAACTAAGTATGTAATGTCCCATATTTTTCTATGTATTATTTTTAAATATTATATGGAATTAATTCGAGACTAGGAGCTGATATGATATGCGATTCCGAGGTTCGGTATGCCCAGAATAAATGTTTGAATAATATTAAAATATTAAATAGCATGCATGAACGGTTTTCATGAAAAAGTGGAATAACTTCTAAACGGGTGCTCGTATCATAAATATGAAGGCACCGCTATATTCAGAGAAATGGCTTTACCCTAAGTGAGGCCTAACATCAAACAACGTAGGTTAGCTATGAAAATTAGTTTCCAAACATTTCAATGAATAAAATAAATTGAATATTTATTTTATTTTTTTATATTTTGTTGACGCAGCGATGGTTTATTTTTAAATAAATATAGAGGCAGTGATCCGGGGTTAAGCTCATAACCCTATAATTACCTGGAGGCTTTATAGAGGAACCTGGATAATTCCCTCAACAGGAAACAATGACAGAACTTGGATCGGAGATCAATGGATGCTGCTCTTGACGGATCTCGCCAACGGCAACGATGTGGTAAACGATCTTCTTCAGTGAATGATCCAACCCCAAGGTAAGGAATGTTGTTTTGATTTTTTTTCCCGTTCTTATAATTAATGATGAATGTGGATCAACCAATGAACAGGTTGACCTGTGAATCATTCGTTCTTATGGGATGGGTCTCTTTTGTGGGATTTTATTGTCGGGGTTCTTATAGGAATTACTTTGGTTTTTCTTGATCATTCTTATAGAATGGATTGAGTCTGAAATGAACAATGACCAAGGTTTTTTCCTTGGGTTTTTCCTTGTGTATTTCTCCCCCCAAAATTATTTGGGTTCTTCTCATTCTTCTTGGTTTACAAACAAACAATTGTTGCGTCTTCGTTTCACGGTGCAATGATCCAAGATTTAAGATCCAACATCAGTAAGACTCGACAGAGGTGAGGTGATAGTCGAGGTAGTGGATCGAATGATGGTGGGTGCCTATTTCTCATTCTTCATCAAAAATCAAGAATGATGATGATCTTGTTTTCTGAGTTGATTCAAGGCCTGAATCTTACCGATTCAATGATGGTGTGACCAGACGACCTCAGATTTGGAGTTTCCTAATGAGGCATGGTCGGGATCGGTGGTTGGAGTGATGGGGAAGACGATGGAGCATGAACCAAGGTTTCTGGAAAATATCAATGAACACGGAGTGTATTTCGAAATACACAGTGTGTGGGCCCCACTAAGTGGAGGCTAGGGTTTTGGGAAGTAGTAAAGTGTCACACGGTTTGTAGAACCTTCCTCGGGACTCGGTGTGTATCTCGGTAGATACACGAAGATGGGGTGGAGTACACGGGGTTCCGACATGGTGTGTACTCCCCCACACGGCTTGGTTGAACCGGTTACGCAGATTACCCCATGTACTAGTACATGAGAAGATCTACACGGGTTGACACCATGTATTGGAACACGAAAAGAGTACACAGGTGGACCTTGAATAGAAGGGCATGACGTGTAAGTCTTTTACATGCCGTGTACTCTCTTTTTACACGACATGTTCTAACGACATGGGTCGTTGTACATGGGCAGTACCCGGGGTCAAGGAACACGGTGTGTGACCCTACTACATGTTGTGTATACATTTCTGTATGGATTGAATCTCTTTTCCACCGTATCTTGGACAATATTCATTAGGGTTTGTGCCCTTGATTATTTCCTTGAAGTTTGTTGGGTATCATTTCCTACTCATAGGAGTATGATCCCTTTAATAGGACTTTATGGATAGAGTTATTGGAATCCCCTCCAAGAGGCCCAGAGTAGGATCCTCTATTAATTCTTCATTCCCTAGGTAGATTTCTTGGTATTGACGTCACCAAATTTACCAGGCGTCGATCCTCTAATTAGCAGGTTAATCTAGATGGAGTTGTTGGTATCACCCCATGGCCCTGACAGTGATCCTCATTTGTGGTATCATATCTCTCTTCAGATATATCAGCATATCTCTCTCATGAAGGTTTCCAATGAGCAGTAATTCTTGGACGGACGTCATTAGTGCTATCAGAATCAAGAGTGTGTTCTCTCTTATGAGTGCTTTGTGGAATCTTTGAGTTGAATCCTTAGTGGTGTTATGCATTATTTTTGAATTACCTCTAGACCACTTGTCTTGTTTTGAGTATATCTATATATTCTTGTTATATGTGTTGTAGACATATACTGTGTAGAGATGACTGTATCTTCCATTGTGTATTTCTTTGTGGTTTTGGTGTATCCTACTGAGTATTGTTATACTCACCCCTATATGGTCTTTTCCTACACATGTCATTTATTGTGTAGATGAGTGACTTTTTGACGGAGTCCAGGGTGGACCAGGACCAGACAGAGCTTTGTGAGTTTAGGCAGGCCGAGGTGTTCCTACAGCTTTGAGTAGCAGTCCCATTACCTATTTTATTTATAGTTTGTAATTTTTAGTTTATAGAATCTTTCTTTTGGTGGGCTTGTATTCTGGCCCAGTTTACTTTAATTCACTTTACTTTCCATCGTACTCTGTTGGTTGGGATAGTGGTATGCATACATTTGTTTTTTAGTGGTTTTTTACATTTCATCATTTGGGGGCTTGGAGATGTGTGTGTGTGTGTGTGTGTGTGCAGGTACATAGGAAATATCTCCCATGTTAGTGATATGCCTACTTGGTACTAGTCACCAGCCCCTGGCCTATTAGAGGTGGGTTTGGGGAGTCACGGCATAGACCCCACTAGGAAGAGTCGTGATAGATTAGTATCAAAGATGGTCAGTTCTACCTTAGGACCAAGAGTCTATGAGATTGGTTTGGGGCAACATTGTTAAGTGTTTTGAGTTTGGATTTCAGGATAGGGACTCCAGTGTTGGTGTGGGTGGCCGATGTATCCATACATCAGGACTCTGATAACCTTCTTTTCGACTCAGTACATGAGAACACCGATTTCAGGGAAAATAATGGTACATGCATCATATAGGAATGGGTTGTGGTTCCATGTCCTTCTTGAGTCATCTCTTCAGATATACTCATTGACTGTGGTACATCTTCTTTTATTACAGGATTCCCCCGAGATGCATACCATCTAGGATTAAGCAACTCAATCAAAAGGATGACCCCCTTAGTGATGAGGCTTTGATATAGGGACCATTTCCCTAAGTGTTTTCTCCAGGTGGTGCACCAGCTATACCACCACCTGTGGAGTATCACATAATACCTGCAGTACTAGCGGATGAGGAGCGCAGGATAAGCACGCTCCATGAGTTTTAGAGATAGAGACCTCTCAGGTTTTGAGGCGAGCCCGACCCTCAGGCAGCTGAGGACTAGCTTGAGGTAGTGACTCAAGTTTTCCGCCTAGTCTGAACACTAGCAGATCAGATGGTGGTCCTGGCAGTGATCCTTTTACACGGCTCAGTAGGGAGATGGTGGAGTTTGGATATCCATACTCACAATGAAGCAACTCTTTTATGGATAGAGTTTGATAATCTATTTATAGAGGATTTCTCACTAGTTATACTGAGAGTTGTGTGTATACAAGATCTTCTTCAGATTCATTAGGGTAGCATGACAGTGGCTAACTATTCATTGAGGTTCACCAACCTTTCCAGGTACTTGATGGATACGGTTAGATATCAGTACTTCAAGGCTCATACCTTCAAGCGAGGTCCCAACTAGCATTATACCTCTATGTATTCTGACTTATGTCGGAGTGATCGAGTGAGATTTGGTGGTTGAAATCTTCTTGGATGAGTAGGTATAGCCAGTGGTAGTCAGTAGTGGAAGAGCAGGTGTAGAGACTTCAATATCAGGGAGTCGATGTCAGACTCAAGGATTCAGATGTCAGAGACATTTCAGGAGGAGGTACTAGGATAGAGAATCTACAATTCAAGGTTCATAGGGTGGATCCAGTCATCCTAGGGAGAGGTGATTTTGCACTTGTGATAGCTGGGTACATCTCACTTGAGATTGTCTAACCTATCAAGCTACTAACAGGGAGATAATGGATGGACCGCCGAGGCAGAGACAGTGATAATAGCAGGTAGATCTGCAGAGCGATGTACATGGAAGAATAGATGGTAGAGTAGCAGGAGGTGGTCTATGTTTTGACTTGTTCCCTCCACCACCCCCAAGAGGTCCACGCCAGGCTCAAGGAGCTGGAGGATAGAGGCAGGGGTAGCTACATGCGGTCGAGGCATATGACCCAGGGGCTTCAGGAATTATCCAAGGTACAATCTGTGTCTTTTCTACTTTAGTTGCAGTACTGATAGATATAGGTCCTAGTCATTCCTTTCTCGCCACATATCTTGTTTGAGACCTAGAGATTCCAATTGAACTATTGACTCAACCCTTATACTTGGAGACACCCACTAGAGAAGACTCAGTGATCACACATCTATGTCGACAGTGTGATCTGTCCCTTGAAGGTGAGAATTTCGGTTGGAACCACTTGGTGTAAATATTGAGGTCTTATGATTTCATTCTTGGTATGGACTGCTTATCCACATTCCATGCCCAGATTGACAATTTTAGATGAAGGTATTGGTGTTTCCACAGTGATGGAATGAGGTTTTCCTTTGTCAGTGAAAGGGGAATCCAAGCAGCGTAGGAAGAACTCATTCATAGGAGGGTGTAGCTAATTAATCACCACTTGGTTGGACTGACCCTTGGTGCAGTAGATGTTATGAGATTCCAGTTTTCTGTAGTGGTGGAGGATTACAAGGACATCTTCCCTGAAGATGTTCCAAGATTACCTCCCCATCAGGAGATAGAATCATGCATCGACTTACTGTAACAGCCCTAGATTTTATGAAAAATATTCTTTTTAATTTCATTAATGTCTTGTGTTGTATGCTACACCAAAAGGAGCTTGCACAACAGGCATCCTTGACTTGCCTTGCATTACACGCAATCGCGACCTTCCTCGATAGCGTGTGTAGTACGCAATACCGAGTTTCACTAAACAACGATATGCTATTATTAAAACTAGCCGTTATGAATAGTAATAACCACTTTTTGAAATTTTGTAAATTTTATTTTTAAAAATGGACTTCATTTTTGGATTCGGAATATTAAAATTAGCTTAGGGTGAAATTTTGGTACTTTTCAGATAACTTTCATATTCTGATGAATAGTGAAAATTACTAAATTTTAATTAAAAACAAATTTTTTAATAAAAATAATTAATAGTGATAAATTATTAATTTGAGTGGTTTTAAAGTATATTTAGAATATATTTTTACAATTTAATACAATGATGGTCATTGGATGTAATTTTACATTTAAACCAGACATAAACAAGTGTCAATCTTTTGATAGTTATTATCTCTCAAAAACACGCTATTTGTTTTGACGACGGGAATTAATTTTTAAATTAATTAATGTAACTGATACATTTTGAATTTGGTAAAATAGACGTCATTTTTGAATTCATAATATCAAATATAGCTTAGGCCTAATTTTTTGTATTTTTCTGGAAACGTTCATTTTTTGATGAATAGTGAAACCACTAAGTGGTAGTTAAAAAAACTGAATTTTTCATAAAACTTAATTTTACCGCTTCTGTGAGTGGAATTTCGAAAATCCGAGAGACACGGTTAATATCAAGGACTAAAATGTGGTTCAATGAGATGAAAATAATTTTTGGTGAATAGTAACTTTTGACTTTTTTTACCACGGTTAAAAGTAAATAGGGTAATTAAGGGTAAAAATGATATTATTATTACCCTAACACATGTCCTAATTCTATTGGATAAGTGTAATTCAACAAAAAACAACATTAGTAATAAAATATGACCATTTAAGCCCACTTGGATTAGATTAGGACATTTATTATTAATTTATTTAAAGAAGGGTTAAAATAGTTAAAATCAATGTTTAATAAGTAAATCATTTTTAATATAGGGTTATACATAAGATAAATTCGACTATAAATATTAATTATAAATCTAAAGAGATTTCCTACATAATGATACTTTATTTGTAATTTTTAGACATTAAATAATTTAATTTATTTATGACGCAGCGATGATGCAGTAATTACCTTTTTAAGAAAATATTAACATAATTGATGTTATAAATGCCCAAATAAATGTAATTTGAGACTTTTTATGACTTAAACTAATTTTCTAGGTTAATATGACATGTTATTGTTGATTTAAGTAACTTGGTTCGAACCTATCATTCTGTTATGAATTTCATAAAAATCATGTACCAAATAGTGTCAAAATTGACATAAATTAGTTTTTAAAACAAATATTATATTATTAATTGTTATTTTATTTCTAAAAATCTAAGGTTCGGACAAATGACTTATATAAGGTTATATATATTAATAATAAACAACTTTGGGTTCGTTTGTCTTGATATAGTAAGTTTATTAACCATATAGTGTAAGAAAACAAAAAGACACGGTAAAAGTTAAATTATTTAACTTAGAGTTAAATCTAATTGATAAGGTTAAAATAATAACCTAAACTTGTCTAAATCCTATTGGATGAGAGGATTTATACCCCTACCCACTTTAGCTTCGAAATAAGACCCTTTGGAACCATTATAAACCGAATTTGACCTTAATATAAAATAATATTTTGAGATTTTCCTAAGGTGCCCCTCTCCTCCCTTATAAAAGGGAACCTCCTCCCTCTCCTCCTCACACCAATTTGAGCATTCAAGCTTGGACAAACCCTGCCAAAATCTCTTATCCACTTCCCTAGTATCATCCTAGAGGTCCTGGTCTTCTTCAAAGACCATCCTTAGTTCTTTAAGTGGAGGTTAAGAAAAGGCGCGTCAAAAAGAGGTAATATCCATTACCGATCTTTTTCAATTTCTTTCTTCTTCAACTTTTTCTTCTTTAGTTGTTTCATGATAAATTAATAACATCAGTATTTCTTATATACTTATATGTTATTATAAATATTAAACAACTCTAATTAACCTTCTATCCATCCTACGGAAAAAGGAAATCACCGCGCGTGCGTACGTACGGAATATCGTCTCCACGTCGTGGTGTAATCTATTTTCCGCCACCACCTTAATTGGATGGGTATAATGGTGTAATGAGTAAATATATATGATTATTATAAATTGATATTGATACTGAAATAGTATACATACACTTAAACATAAGTTCACGATCATGAGAACGATATCATCGCTCGTGTGTACGTACGGACTACCGTCTCCACGACGCGATGAGATTCATTCTCCACATTAACCATTCATGAATGATTATAAAGTATATATATAATGAATAATAATGAAATATATGACATTTTAAATCTACTGTATTTATGTATATATATATATATATATATATATATGTATGTCATCTACTTACTTCCATTCAAGACAATAAGGAAAGGAAAACAGCGTTCATGCGTACGTACGGACTACCGTCTCCATGAACGGTGTGTTTCATTTCATTTATCTATCTATTATATATATATATATATATATATATTGAATATATATGATATATAAATCATGTTCTATATTCTGGAAGTAAGTAAATCATGATATAAGTAATAATAATGTCAAGAACAACAAGTCCAAACACCTACGATAAATGAAACGATTTTACCCAAAACGCTTCTTTAACATGGAATTTACAAAAGAACGGGTAATATAAAGTCATAAGTGAACCATATATGATATCATAACAATGAATATGATTCTATAATAAGTTAATGACATTATTTAAATCATTATACAGGAGGTTCAGACACTTACGAAGCAAATCGGACTTAAGGTAAGGGAAATATCACAATCTCATTTTTATCTGAGATTGTTTATAATTTAGTATTTACTGGGGTGTATTTTATCATCCACATCCATGTTTCCTTAATATGTAATATTATTTCCATCCACCTATAATTTTTTAAATCCAATTTTACCCTTCGGTGAGTTTTTAGTAAAGGATATGAAAGGAATCTTTTTTCGTTTCTCGTACGAGGTACTTTTTGACTTTTCTAACAAAAGTACGAAGAATGTTTTTTTTTACTTATACGGAATGAATGGATTTTTAAAATATTATTTCCAAGAATATTCCTTTAAAAGTTTTCAAGTTTATTTTTAATCAACTTATTTTAGTTTAAAATTGTATGACATGTTAAGAAAGGAAAAATGTTTTTGAAGTAGAAAGGATATTTTCATCAAGAATGGAGTTCAAGTGTCTTATCAAAATTATCTTCCATATAAGATAATAAAGGGTTCTGTTTTTATCCCTATTATTACATTGATTTGATTATGTTGTGATGGAATTATTTTTATGAATTCATTTATCTTATATGAATTGTTTTATAATGTCATAATGTTTAAGATTCCCATTTTTATTACATGGTTTATGAAATGATGTATGATTTATGATTTTGTGGCACACATAAGAATGGTATCATTATGAGATGGGTGGGACCTATATCTCCCTCCAATTAATTGGGTAAAGATTTTATATCTCATGAGATAGACATGGCTGGAACGGTAGGTTATACCGGTTCAGTGAAACAGGACTGAAACGAGGAATGAACTCGGTTCAGAAAGGGACTTTGTCCACTAAGATAGTCTTGGCAATGAGTCTTGACTAACAAGAAATGATTCTCTATGATTATGTGTGTATGCCACAAAATTTCATGTTTTAAGTTATTATTATTGGGATTACATTTCACTACTATGATTTATCCCATGTTATGAAATTATGATCTCTTTTGCAGGTTAAGATTTCCAAAAGATATGTTCTTATGAATATGACGTGATTGATATTTATTTTGTTTACCCTTAATGAGCATTTGAGCTCACCCTTTTATGTTTTCTTTTCCCCAGGATATAAATAAAGGATTTAGGTTTAAAAAAAAGAAGATATTTATGGGAGATGTTAAAGATCTTTCACCACGATTAGAAGATTATATTCCGAGTTTCCAAAGACACTAAACTATTACGGTCCTTGTGTGTGTGTTTTTGTTATGTACTAAGTATTCCGCAAAAGTAATGTAATATCCATGTACGTCAAGCTTCGGGTCTCTACAGTTGGTATCAGAGGAAAGGTTTAGTCAACCTTTGGAAACTAGGATGCGAAAACGTTAGTGAGATCCCTAGAGATATTTCTAAGGTATGCATAGGGATGTCTCTAAGGATAAGTATACGTATATGATACAGTCCTAGAACTTCAGTAACGATCACAGAATTTAACCTAAGATGTTAGATATTAAAGTTACTCCCCCTTTATTATGTTGTTTTCCATAGCATGATTTTTGCCTCTCACACTATTCTTTTTGGGTTTTAGACGATGGCTAGAACCCGAAGGAACCGTGTTGATCAATGAAATGGACAATGCAATGATTGTCCTCCTGAAAAAACAAATGTTATGGGAGATGGAGTGAAAAATCTTATTGCTATACTTACACAAGCTATGAATTATTCTGGACTTCCAAATGAGCAGAGAAGGGAACAATATTCTATTGAGTCCTTCATGAGGCAACATCCACCATCTTTCAGTGGGTCTTCTGATCCACTTGTTGCTGAACAATGGATCAGTACTACTGAAAAGATATTTTCAGTTCTTCAATGTTCTGAACATGATAAAGTCATCTTAGCAGTATATCGTTTGGAAGGTGAAGCTTATCAATGGTGGAATCTTATCAAAAATACAAGGCAAAGAGATGAAATTGAGTCCATGGAATGGGACGAGTTCAAGAACTTATTTTTCAATAAGTACTTCCCTCGTATTCTTCGAACAAAGATGGAGAAGGAGTTTCTTGAACTAAAGCAAAAGGATGATGAATCTGTTGGAATATACGGAGTGAATTTTACAAGGCTTGCAAGGTATGCATTTGGATTTATCATGCAACCTGAAAGTAAAGTTGATCGATTCTTCAGTGGCTTAAAACCAAATCTTCGAAGGGCATTAGCTATAAGAGACTTCAGTAGCTATGAAGAAATTGTGCGTTGTGATATCAAGGTAGAAATTGAAGTTGGTGTTACTTATCCATCTCATAGTTTTGACAAGAAACGAAAGATGGAGTTCAAGGAGAAATATCATAATAATGGTGAAAAGAAGATGAATGTTTCCTTATGCTCAAAGTGTGGAAAGAAGCATGGTGGAGATTTTCTTAAAGGGACAATTAAATGTTTCAAATGTGGAAAGGAAGGTCATCGGGCATTTGAATGCCGCAATGATGGGAAGAAGATGCCTAATGATGCAAACAAAGGAAGGGATACACAGAATGAACCTACTACACTTCAATGCTTCAAGTGCAAGGAGATGGGACATTATGCCAATAAATGCCCTAATCCAAGGGTTAGTGATGATCGACATGAACAACCACTTAAGGAAAAGGACAAAGGGAAGTCACATGCGATCACTATTGGCGATGTTGAATATGAAAATGATGTGGTGGAATGATTAAGTGTTTATGTAATGGGATTTCAAAATAGTATCATGGAATCTCATTTATGGTATTGTGGAATTTTGGAATATCTATTTATTGGTTTTCAATAATTATATGATACTGGTAACCAGGAAAAAAAATGATTGAAATATTTTTGGAAAGTAGATGATATGCGCATAATGAAGGGCCAAGAATATAATGAGATGTTTGATTGTATTCATGAGCTCATGATTGATATAAGGACTAAGTGATATCATGGTTTGAGGATATAGAATTTTGAGGATTTTGGTATGTGGAAAGTGTTAACTTTTAACTGCATTCATGTTTTCACTAAGGTTCAATGGATATTCATTCTTCAAGAGAATACATGATTAAGGTATTCACATATTTTTAATTTGACCAACAAGATATATCTTATGATATATGGGGGATAAATGATGGCATTCACATGATCATTTTCTTTATACTATGAGCTTGGACTGAAGTATTTTAGATAAGCCTAAAGATTGGAATGGATTATGTTGGACATAAGTTAGTATTGTTTAAGGATAAAACTTTTTTTGATATTGCTGATGGGATGTTATAGTAATATTTCTTTAGAAAAAGGACAACCTGCAGGACGGGTGACAGCCCATCGCGTCGGACAAGGCTGTGGGAATCGAACTCACAACCGAAGTGCGACTGGCCTTTATCGCCTACCACTGACCTACAGGAAGTCCATGTTTATTAGAAACTAGTTTTATTATATTAAGCAGTATGATATATGAAGTATAAGTCCATTTTAGGAACCATATATGATGAATCTCACTATAGATGGACTTATGTATTTTTTTATAACTTTTCTAACCTTTTGTTTGAGACAGATGAAATAACCCATCATTCTATCACATGATCTGCTAACACATCACGAATGAAAAATTCAACTTTATTTCTTTAAGAGATGAAGTGGAAATTGTCCAAAGAACGACAAACGGTGAGACTATACCAAAATCACGAAAGTATTTCTTCTAATTCCAATTTCATCAATTTTAGGGAAATGATCTTGAAAACCAAAAATGTTGTCCTAGTGCTCTTATATCTGATGAATCAGATGGTACCTTAGATCATCACAAATTTATGGCTTTGTGATTGCTGGCTTTTCCATAGCCATGTTCTCTACCACTCTCCATCATAACATGATGGTTAGATTTCTCTTCCATATCCATATTTTCACCTATGTGGAAACCCAGTGATTAGTTTATTTGGGTAACTGTTTCGTTTCATTCTTTTGTTTTTAAAGATTGGTTTTGGTATTCTTTTTTACGATTTGGGTTTATATTAAAGAAACTTTCGAATATTAAACCATTTATAACCCCGACAAATTTTGAGGGCGAAATTCATTTTAAGGGGGGTAGAATGTAACAGCCCGAGATTTTATGAAAAATATTCTTTTTAATTTCATTAATGTCTTGTGTTGTACGCTACACCAAAAGGAGCTTGCACAACACGCATCCTTGACTTTCCTTGCATTACACGCAATCACTACCTTCCTCGATACCGTGTGTAGCACGCAATACCGAGTTTCACTAAACAACGATATGCTATTATTAAAACTAGCCGTTATGAATAGTAATAACCACTTTTTGAAATTTTGTAAATTTTATTTTTCAAAATGGACTTCATTTTTGGATTCGGAATATTAAAATTATCTTAGGGTGAAATTTTGGTACTTTTCGGATAACTTTCATATTCTGATGAATAGTGAAAATTACTAAATTTTAATTAAAAACAACTTTTTTAATAGAAATAATTAATAGTGATAAATTATTAATTTGAGTGGTTTTAAAGTATATTTAGAATATATTTTTACAATTTAATACAATGATGGTCATTGGATGTAATTTCACATTTAAACCAGACATAAACAAGTGTCAATCTTTTGATAGTTATTATCTCTCAAAAACACGCTATTTGTTTTGACGACGGGAATTAATTTTTAAATTAATTAATGTAACTGATATGTTTTGAATTTGGTAAAATAGACGTCATTTTTGAATTCATAATATCAAATATAGCTTAGGCCTAATTTTTTGTATTTTTCTGGAAACGTTCATTTTTTGATGAATAGTGAAACCACTAAGTGGTAGTTAAAAAAACTGAATTTTTCATAAAACTTAATTTTACCACTTCTGTGAGTGGAATTTCAAAAATCCAAGAGACACGGTTAATATCAAGGACTAAAATGTGGTTCAATGAGATGAAAATAATTTTTGGTGAATAGTAACTTTTGACTTTTTTTACCACGGTTAAAAGTAAATAGGGTAATTAAGGGTAAAAATGATATTATTATTACCCTAACACATGTCCTAATTCTATTGGATAAGTTTAATTCGACCAAAAACAACCTTAGGAATAAAATATGACCATTTAAGCCCACTTGGATTAGATTAGGACATTTATTATTAATTTATTTAAAGAAGGGTTAAAATAGTTAAAATCAATGTTTAATAAGTAAATCATTTTTAATATAGGGTTATACATAAGATAAATTAGACTATAAATATTGATTAGAAAGAAAAAGAGATTTCCTAAATAATGATACTTTATTTTTAATTTTTAGACATTAAATAATTTAATTTATTTATGACACAACGATGATGCAGTAATTACCTTTTTAAGAAAATATTAACATAATTGATGATATAAATGCCCAAATAAATGTAATTTGAGACTTTTTATGACTTACACTAATTTTATAGGTTAATATGACATGTTATTGTTGATTTAAGTAACTTGATTTGAACCTATCATTCTGTTATGAATTTCATAAAAATCATGTACCAAACAGTGTCAAAATTGACATAAATTAGTTTTTAAAACAAATATTATATTATTAATTGTTATTTTATTTCTAAAAATCTAAGGTTTGTCCAAATGACTTAGATAAGGTTATATATATTAATAATAAACAACTTGGGGTTCGTTTCTCTTGATATAGTAAGTTTATTAACCATATAGTGTAAGAAAACAAAAAGACACGGTAAAAGTTAAATTATTTAACTTAGAGTTAAATCTAATTGATAAGGTTAAAATAATAACCTAAACTTTTCTAAATCCTATTGTATGAGATTATTTCGACCCATCCCCACTTTATATTCGAAATAAGACCCTTTGGAACCATTATAAACAGAATTTGACCTTAATATAAAATAATATTTTGATATTTTCCTAAGGTGCCCCTCTCCTCCCTTATAAAAGGGCATCTCCTCCCTCTCCTCCTCACACCAATTTGAGAATTCAAGCTCGTCCAACCCCTGACAAAATCTCTTCTCCACTTCCCTAGTATCATCTTAGAGGTCTTGGTATTCTTCAAAGACCATCCTTAGTTCTTTAAGTGGAGGTTAAGAAAAGGCGCGTCAAAAAGAGGTAATATCCATTACCGATCTTTTTCAATTTATTTCTTCTTCAACTTCTTATTCTTTACTTGTTTCGTGATAAAGTAATAACATCAGTATTTATTATATATTTATATGTTATTATAAATATGAAACAACTCTAATTAATATTCTATCCATCCTACGGAAAAAGGAAATCACCGCGCGTGCGTACGTACGGAATACCGTCTCCACGCCGTGGTGTAATCTATTTTCTGCCACCACCTTAATTGGATGGGTATAATGGTGTAATGAGTAACTATATATGATTATTATAAAGGGATATTGATACTGAAATAGTATACATACACTTCAACATAATTTCACGATCATGAGAATGATATCATCGATCGTGCGTACGTACGGACTACCGTCTCCACGACGCGATGAGATTCATTCTCCACATTAACCATTCCTGAATGATTATAAAGTATATATAATGAATAATAATGAAATATATGACATGTTAAATCTACTGTATTTATGTATATATATATATATGTGTGTCATCTACTTACTTCCATTCAAGACAATAAGGAAAGGAAAACAGCGTTCATGCGTACGTACGGACTACCGTCTCCATGAACGGTGTGTTTCATTTCATTTATCTATCTATTATATATATATATATACTGAATATATATGATATATAAATCATGTTTTATATTCTGTAAGTAAGTAAATCATGATATAAGTAATAATAATGTCAAGAACAACAAGTCCAAACACCTACGATAAATGAAACGATTTTACCCAAAACGCTTCTTTAACATGGAATTTACAAAAGAACAGGTAATATAAAGTCATAAGTGAACCATATATGATATCATAACAATGAATATTATTCTTTAATAAGTTAATGACATTATTTAAATCATTATACAGGAGTTTCGGACACTTACGAAGCAAATCGGACTTAAGGTAAGGGAAATATCACAATCTCATTTTTATCCGAGATTGTTTATACTTTAGTATTTACTGGGGTGTATTTTATCATCCACATCCATGTTTCCTAAATATGTAATATTATTTCCATCCACCTACAATTTTTTAAATCCAATTTTACCCTTCGGTGAGTTTTTAGTAAAGGATATGAAAGGAATCTTTTTTCGTTTCTTGTACGAGGTACTTTTTGACTTTTCTAACAAAAGTACGAAGAATGTTTTTTTTAACTTATACGACATGAATGGATTTTTAAAAAATTATTTCCAAGAAGCTTCCTTTACAAGTTTTCAAGTTTATTTTTAATCAACTTATTTTAGTTTAAAATTGTATGACATGTTAAGAAAGGAAAAATGTTTTTGAAGTAGAAAGGATATTTTCCTCAAGAATGGAGTTCAAGTGCTTTATCAAAATTATCTTCCATCTAAGATAATAAAGGGTTATGTTTTTATCCCTATTATTACATTGATTTGATTATGTTGTGATGTAATTATTTTTATTAATTCCTTTATCTTATATGAATTGTTTTATGATGTCATGATGTTTAAGATTCCCATTTTTATTACATGGGTTATGCAATGATGTATGATTTATGATTTTGTGGCACACATAAGAATGGTATAATTATGAGATGGGTGGGACCTATATCTCCCTCCAATGCATTGGGTAAAGATTTTATATCTCATGAGATATACATGGCTGGAACGGTAGGTTATACCGGTTCAGTGAAACAGGACTGAAACGAGGAATAAACTCGGTTCAGAAAGGGACTTTGTCCACTAAGATAGTCTTGGCAATGAGTCTTGACTAACAAGAAATGATTCTCTATGATTATGTGTGTATGCCAAAAAGTTTCATGTTTTAAGTTATGATTATTGGGATTACATTTCACTACTATGATTTATCCCATGTTATGAAATTATGATCTCTTTTGCAGGTTAAGATTTCCAAAAGATATGTTCTTATGAATATGATGTGATTGATATTTCTTTTGTTTACCCTTACTGAGCATTTGAGCTCACCCTTTTTTGTTTTCTTTTCCCCAGGATATAAAGAAAGGATTTAGGTTTTAAAAAAAAGAATATCTTTATGGGAGATGTTGAAGATCTTTCACCACGATTAGAAGATTATATTCTAAGTTTCCAAAGACACTAAACTATTACGGTCCTTGTGTGTGTGTTTTTGTTATGTACTAAGTATTCCGCAAAAGTAATGTAATGTCCATGTAAGTCGAGCTTTGGGTCTCTACAGTTGGTATCAGAGGAAAGGTTTAGTCAACCTTTGGAAACTAGGATGCGAAAACGTTAGTGAGATCCCTAGAGATATTTCTAAGATATGTCTAGGGATGTCTCTAAGGATAAGTATACGTATAGGATACAGTCCTAGAACTACGGTAACGATCATAGAATTTAACCTAAGATGTTAGATATTGAATTTACTCCCCATTTATTATGTTTTTTTCCATAGCATGATTTTTTCCTCTCACACTATTCTTTTTGGGTTTTAGACGATGGCTGGAACCCGAAGGAACCGTGTTGATCAATGCAATGGACAATGCAATGATTGTCCTCCTGAACAAACAAATGTTATGGGAGATGGAGTGCAAAATCTTATTGCTATACTTACACAAGCTATGAATTATTCTGGACTTCCAAATGAGCAGAGAAGGGAACAATATTATATTGAGTCCTTCATGAGGCAACGTCCACCTTCTTTCAGTGGGTCTTCTGATCCACTTGTTGCTGAACAATGGATCAGTACTACTGAAAAGATATTTTCAGTTCTTCAATGTTCTGAACATGATAAAGTCATATTAGCAGTATATCATTTGGAAGGTGAAGCTGATCAATGGTGGAATCTTATCAAAAATACAAGGCAAAGAGATGAAATTGAGTCCATGGAATGGGACGAGTTCAAGAACTTATTTTTCAATAAGTACTTCCCTCGTATTCTTCGAACAAAGATGGAGAAGGAGTTTCTTGAACTAAAGCAAAAGGATGATTAATCTGTTGGTATATACGAAGTGAATTTTACAAGGCTTGCAAGGTATGCATCTGGATTTATCATGCAACCTGAAAGTAAAGTTGATCGATTCTTCAGTGGCTTAAAACCAAATCTTTGAAGGGCATTAGCTATAAGAGACTTCAGTAGCTATGAAGAAATTGTGCGTTGTGATATCAAGGTAGAAATGGAAGTTGGTGTTACTTATCCATCTCATAGTTTTGACAAGAAATGAAAGATGGAGTTCAAGGAGAAATCTCAGAATAATGGTGAAAAGAAGATGAATGTTTCCTTATGCTCAAAGTGTGGAAAGAAGCATGGTGGAGATTGTCTTAAAGGGACAAGTAAATGTTTCAAATGTGGAAAGGAAGGTCATCGGGCATTTGAATGCCACAATGATGGGAAGAAGATGCCTAATGATGCAAACAAAGGAAGGGATACACAGAATGAACCTACTACACTTCAATGCTTCAAGTTCAAGGAGATGGGACATTATGCCAATAAATGCCCTAATCCAAGGGTTAGTGATGATCGACATGAACAACCACTTAAGGCAAAGGACAAAGGGAAGTCACATGTGATCACTATTGGCGATTTTGAATATGACAACGATGTGGTAGAATGATTAAGTGTTTATGTAATGGGATTTCAAAATAGTATCATGGAATCTCATTTATGGTATTGTGGAATTTTGGAATATATATGTATTAGTTTTCAATAATTATATGATACTGGTAACCAGGAAAAAAATGATTGAAATATTTTTGGAAAGTAGATGATATGCGCATAATGAAGGGACAAGAAGATAATGAGATGTTTGATTGTATTCATGAGCTCATGATTGATATAAGGACTAAGTGATATCATGGTTTGAGGATATATAATTTTGAGGATTTTGGTATGTGGAAAGTGTTAACTTTTAACTGCATTCATGTTTTCACTAAGGTTCAATGGATATTCATTCTTCAAGAGAATACATGATTAAGGTATTCACATATTTGTAATTTTACCAACAAGATATATCTTATGATATATGGGGGATAAATGATGGCATTCACGTGATCATTTTCTTTATAATATGAGCTTGGACCGAAGTATTTTAGATAAGCCTAAAGATTGGAATGGATTATGTTGGACATAAGTTAGTATTGTTTAAGGATAAAACTTTTTTTGATATTGTTGATGGGATTTTATAGTAATATAGCTTTAGAAAAAGGACAACCTGCAGGATGGGTGACAGCCCATCGCGTCAGACAAGGCTGTGGGAATCGAACTCACAACCGAAGTGCGACTGGCCTTTATCGCCTACCACTGACCTACAGGAAGTCCCTGTTTAGTAGAAACTAGTTTTATTATATTAAGCAGTATGATATATGAAGTATAAGTACATTTTAGGAACCATATATGATGAATCTCACTATAGATGGACTTATGTATTTTTTGATAACTTTTCTAACCTTTTGTTTGAGACAGATGGAATGACCCGTCATTCTATCACATGATCTGCTAACACATCACGAATGACAAATTCAACTTCATTTCTTTAAGAGATGAAGTGGAAATTTTCCAAACAATGACAAACGGTGAGACTATACCAAAATCATGAAAGTATTTCTTCTAATTCCAATTTCATCAACTTTAGGGAAATGATCTTGAAAACCAAAAATGTTGTCCCAGTGCTCTTATATCTGATGAATCAGATGGTACCTTAGATCATCACAAATTTATGGCTTTGTGATTGCTGGCTTTTCCATAGCCATGTTCTGTACCACTCTCCATCAGAACATGATGGTTAGATTTCTCTTCCATATCCATATTTTCACCTATGTGGAAACCTAGTGATTAGTTTATTTGGGTAACCATTTCGTTTCATACTTTTGTTTTTAAAGATTGGTTTTGGTATTCTTTTTTACGATGTGGGTTTCTATTAAAGAAACTTTCGAATAGTAAACCATTTATAACTCCGACAAATTTCGAGGGCGAAATTCATTTTAAGGGGGGTAGAATATAACAGCCCGAGATTTTATGAAAAATATTCTTTTTGATTTCATTAATGTCTTATGTTGTACGCTACACCAAAAGGAGCTTGCACAACACGCATCCTTGACTTGCCTTGCATTACACACAATTGCGACCTACCTCGATAGCGTGTGTAGTACGCAATACCGAGTTTCACTAAACTACGATATGCTATTATTAAAACTAGCCGTTATGAATAGTAATAACCACTTTTTGAAATTTTGTAAATTTTATTTTTCAAAATGGACTTCATTTTTGGATTCGGAATATTAAAATTAGCTTAGGGTGAAATTTTGGTACTTTTCAGATAACTTTCATATTCTGATGAATAGTGAAAATTACTAAATTTTAATTAAAAACAACTTTTTTAATAGAAATAATTAATAGTGATAAATTATTAATTTGAGTGGGTTTAAAGTATATTTAGAATATATTTTTACAATTTAATACAATGATGGTCATTGGATGTAATTTCACATTTAAACCAGACATAAACAAGTGTCAATCTTTTGATAGTTATTATCTCTCAAAAACACGTTATTTGTTTTGACGACGGGAATTAATTTTTAAATTAATTAATGTAACTGATACATTTTGAATTTGGTAAAATAGACGTCATTTTTGAATTCATAATATCAAATATATCTTAGGCCTAATTTTTTGTATTTTTCTGGAAACGTTCATTTTTTGATGAATAGTGAAACCACTAAGTGGTAGTTAAAAAAACTGAATTTTTCATAAAACTTAATTTTACCGCTTCTGTGAGTGGAATTTCGAAAATCCAAGAGACACGGTTAATATCAAGGACTAAAATTTGGTTCAATGAGATGAAAATAATTTTTGGTGAATAGTAACTTTTGACTTTTTTTTACCACGGTTAAAAGTAAATAGGGTAATTAAGGGTAAAAATGATATTATTATTACCCTAACACATGTCCTAATTCTATTGGATAAGCTTAATTCGACCAAAAACAACCTTAGGAATAAAATATGACCATTTAATCCCACTTGGATTAGATTAGGACATTTATTATTAATTTATTTAAAGAAGGGTTAAAACAGTTAAAATCAATGTTTAATAAGTAAATAATTTTTAATATAGGGTTATACATAAGATAAATTCGACTATAAATATTCATTAGAAAGATAAAGAGATTTCCTACATAATGATACTTTATTTTTAATTTTTAGACATTAAATAATTTAATTTATTTATGACACAACGATGATGCAGTAATTACCTTTTTAAGAAAATATTAACATAATTGATGTTATAAATGCCCAAATAAATGTAATTTGAGACTTTTTATGACTTACACTAATTTTCTAGGTTAATATGACATGTTATTGTTGATTTAAGTAACTTTTTTCGAACCTATCATTCTGTTATGAATTTCATAAAAATCATGTACCAAAGAGTGTCAAAATTGACATAAATTAGTTTTTAAAACAAATATTATATTATTAATTGTTATTTTATTTCTAAAAATCTAAGGTTCGGCCAAATGACTTAGATAAGGCTATATATATTAATAATAAACAACTTGGGGTTCTTTTGTCTTGATATAGTAAGTTTATTAACCATATAGTGTAAGAAAACAAAAAGACACGGTAAAAGTTAAATTATTTAACTTAGAGTTAAATCTAATTGATAAGGTTAAAATAATAACCTAAACTTGTCTAAATCATATTGGATGAGAGGATTTTGACCTATCCCCACTTTATCTTAGAAATAAGACCCTTTGGAACCATTATAAACCGAATTTGACCTTAATATAAAATAATATTTTGAGATTTTCCTAAGGTGCCCCTCTCCTCCCTTATAAAAGGGAACCTCCTCCCTCTCCTCCTCACACCAATTTGAGCATTCAAGATAGGACAAACCCTGCCAAAATCTCTTCTCCACTTCCCTATTATCATCCTATAGGTCCTGGTCTTCTTTAAATACCATCCTTAGTTCTTTAAGTGGAGGTTAAGAAAAGGCGCGTCAAAAAGAGGTAATATCCTTTACCGATCTTTTTCAATTTCTTTCTTCTTCAAATTATTCTTCTTTAGTTGTTTCATGATAAATTAATAACATAAGTATTTCTTATATACTGATATGTTATTATAAATATGAAACAACTCTAATTAACCTTCTATCCATCCTACGGAAAAAGGAAATCACCGCGCGTGTGTACGTACGGAATACCGTCTCCACGCCGTGGTGTAATCTATTTTCCGCCACCACCTTAATTGGATGGGTATAATGGTGTAATGAGTAAATATATATGATTATTATAAATTTATATTGATACTGAAATAGTATACATACACTTCAACATAATTTCACGATCATGAGAACGATATCATCGCTCGTGCGTACGTACGGACTACCGTCTCCACAACGCGATGAGATTCATTCTCCACATTAACCATTCATGAATGATTATAAAGTATATATAATGAATAATAATAAAATATATGACATGTTAAATCTACTGGATTTATGTATATATATATATATGTATGTCATTTACTTACTTCCATTCAAGACAATAAGGAAAGGAAAACAGCGTTCATGCGTACGTACGGACTACCGTCTCCATGAACGGTGTGTTTAATTTAATTTATCTATCTATTACATATATATATATAATGAATATATATGATATATATAAATTATGTTTTATATTCTGGAAGTAAGTAAATCATGATATAAGTAATAATAATTTCAAGAACAACAAGTCGAAACACCTACGATAAATGAAACGATTTTACCCAAAACGCTTCTTTAACATGGAATTTACAAAAGAACGGGTAATATAAAGTCATAAGTGAACCATATATGATATCATAACAATAAATATGATTCTGTAATAAGTTAATTACATTATTTAAATCATTATACAGGAGGTTCGGACACTTACGAAGCAAATCGGACTTAAGGTAAGGGAAATATCACAATCTCATTTTTATCCGAGATTGTTTATACTTTAGTATTTACTGGGGTGTATTTTATCATCCACATACATGTTTTCTCAATATGTAATATTATTTCCATCCACCTACAATTTTTTAAATCCAATTTTACCCTTCTGTGAGTTTTTAGTAAAGGATATGAAAGGAATCTTTTTTCGTTTCTCATACGAGGTACTTTTTGACTTTTCTGACAAAAGTATGAAGAATGTTTTTTTTTAACTTATACGGCATGAATGGATTTTTTAAAAATTATTTCCAAGAAGATTCCTTTAAAAGTTTTCAAGATTATTTTTAATCAACTTATTTTAGTTTAAAATTTTATGACATGTTAAGAAAGGAAAAATGTTTTTGAAGTAGAAAGGGTATTTTCTTCAAGAATGGAGTTCAAGTGTTTTATCAAAATTATCTTCCATCTAAGATAATAAAGGGTTCTGTTTTTATCCCTATTATTACATTGATTTGATTATGTTGTGATGGAATTATTTTTATGAATTACTTTATCTTATATGAATTGTTTTATGATGTCATGATGTTTAAGATTCCCATTTTTATTACATGGGTTATGCAATGATGTATGATTTATGATTTTGTGGCACACATAAGAATGGTATCATTATGAGATGGGTGAGACCTATATCTCCCTCCAATGCATTGGGTAAAGATTTTATATCTCATGAGATAGACATGGCTAGAATGGTAGGTTATACCGGTTCAGTGAAACAGGACTGAAACGAGGAATGAACTCGGTTCAGAAAGGGACTTTGTCCACTAAGATAGTCTTGGAAATGAGTCTTGACTAACAAGAAATGATTCTCTATGATTATGTGTGTATGCCACAAAGTTTCATATTTTAAGTTATGATTATTGGGATTACATTTCACTACTATGATTTATCCCATGTTATGAAATTATGATCTATTTTGCAGGTTAAGATTTCCAAAAGATATGTTCTTATGAATATGACGTGATTGATATTTCTTTTGTTTACCCTTACTGAGCATTTGATCTCACCCTTTTATGTTTTCTTTTCCCCAGGATATAAAGAAAGGATTTAGGTTTAAAAAAAAGAAGATCTTTATGGGAGATGTTGAAGATCTTTCACCACGATTAGAAGATTATATTCCAAGTTTCCAAAGACACTAAACTATTACGGTCCTTGTGTGTGTGTTTTTGTTATATACTAAGTATTCCGCAAAAGTAATGTAATGTCCATGTACGTCAAGCTTCGGGTCTCTACACTTACACCCTAGGACGACACTGATATCTACACCAGCACATCAGATGGATCACGCAGAGCTTCGTGAGCTAAGAGTATAGTTAGAGGACATACAGAGGAAGGGCTTCATGAGACCTAGTGTTTCACCTTAGTCGACCCCAATTTTGTTTTCCAAAAAGGAAGATGGGAGATTGAGGTTGTGTGTAGACTACCAGTTCTTAAACCAAGTGACCATGAAGAATAAGTATCCACTACCAAGGATCGATGAACTCTTCGATCAGTTGAGAGGGGCATGGTGGTTCTCGAAGGTTAATCTTCTATTAGGCTATCACCAGTTGCGAGTACAAGACGATGATATACCGAAGACGACTTTAATATTTCATTACGGTCACTATGAGTACTTGGTGATGCCCTTTGGTGTGATGAATTCCCCAGAAGTGTTCATGGGACTCATAAATCATATCTTTAATTCATATATAGACCGGTTCATTGTGGTATTCATTGACAATATCCTTGTGTACTCGGCGTATAAGGAGGAGCACGCGAGACACTTAAGGATGGTTTTGGACATACTCTGAGAACATCAACTTTATAGGAAACTCTCAAAGTTTTAGTTCTAGATTCAGGTGGTCCACTTTTGGGGACATGTTATCTCAGCGGATGGAGTGATAGTGAACTCGGCCAAGGTCGAGATAGTGTTAGTATAGGAGCCACCTAGGAGTGTGATAGAGGTGTGAAGCTTCCTTGGGTTTTCAGTCTATTACCAGAGATTCATACCTGATTTCTCCATGATATCATCACATATGATAGCTTTGACTCAAAAGGGTCAGCCTTTCGTATGGAAAAAGAAGTTCCAGCAGCCTTTTCAACAATTGAGTTGGAGTTTGACGAGCGCTCTGATCTTGAGATTTCCAGAGGAGGGTGTCGATTACATAGTATTCTGTGATGCAGAAGGGACCATAATTGTTTGTATCTTGATACAGAGGTAAGTGTTGATTGTTTATGGTTCAAACAAGTTGAGACCACATGAGAAGAACTATGTGACCCACGATCTTATGTTAGTAGTGGTATTTTTTTCTTTGAAGATGTGGCGACACTAACTAATGGAAGAGAGGTTTACCTCTAGTTTATGGTTGTCACCCCTCCACTCTTACAGCGATTCAGGTAGGCACATCTTGGGGATACGTACTGCAAGACTTTGTATGCTTAGATGTCTATAGAATATGCGCCTGATGGATATTCACAAGGTGGGGAGCACATTTTCCTTTTTAGAGGATGAATATTTGTACCAGTGGCATTGAGGGGAGAGGTTTTGTGGGTGTTTCATACACCCCCTTTAGCAGTACATCTTGAAGTGATGAAGATATATCGGGAACTCTGACATCATTTTTGGTGTATAGTAATAAAGAAGGGAGTTTCGGAGTTCGTTTCTCAGTGCCTCACTTGTCAGTAAGTGAATAATGAGCACCATGTATTAGTGGGTTTGGCTCAATTCCTTGAGGTTCCATATTGGAAGTGGGATGGTATATTGATGGATTTTGTGATGGGTTTTCCACATACATCTAGGGTACATGATACCATTTGAGTGATCGTTGACCAACTCACCAAGTCGGCCCACTTCTTACCTATCTGAGAGCAAAGTTCAGTAGAGATATTGGTACACCTCTATGTGTAGAAGATAGTTCAATTCCATGTAGTCTCATCGATGATAGTTTATGATCATGATTCTTGATTTACATCCTGGTTGTGGAAGGGATTGCAGGAGGCGTTTGGGACTTAGTTACACTTGAGCACGACATTTCATCCCCAGATGGATGGTCAGATAGAGAGGACCATTCAGGTTTTTAAGTACATCCTATGGGTCTTCATCTTGGACTTCGGTCATAGTTGGGAGGACCACATACCACTGGTGGAGTTTGTGTACAGTAATAGCTACCACTCCACCATTGGTATGGCACCATTCGAGGCTTTGTATGAGTGACCCTGAAAGTCACCACATTGATGGACTGACCTAAGAGAGTCAGCACTCATGGACCCGAAGTTGGTGTGAGATACTACTGAGAAGGTGTAGATCATCCAGGAGTAGATGAGGAATGCACATATCTGAAAAAAGTCATATACTGATAGGATATAGATTCCTTTAGAGTTTGATGAATGAGACCATGTGTTCCTTTGAGTCTCACCTCGACGCAGGTTGCAAAGATTTGATTGGGGTGGAAAGTTATCTCCAAGTTTCATCGGGCCTTTTTAGATACCGCCTAGAGTTGGCAAGATAGAGTAATACCTAGATTTACCCCCGTAGTTGCATTTGGTACATGATTTCTTCCACGTTTCACAACTGAGGAGGTATGTGCATGACTCGTCGCATGTCATTGACTGGGGTGAGATGGACATTGAGGATGGGGTGACTTTTGTGGAGTACCCGGTGGAGATCAAGGATTAGCAGGAGAGGATCCTTCATGGATGGGTGATTCCCTTGGTGTGTGTCTGGTGGCAGCATAGGAATCTCTAGGAGAGCACGTGGGAGTGGGAGGCTCAGATTCATGCGTAGTACCCACGTCTTTTTTAGTACCCTTGTTTTGGTAACGTAAAGCCCTAAGGTGGGGAGAATGTAATATCCTGGATTTTTCTATGTATTATTTTTAAATATTATATGGAATTAATTAGAGACCATATGTTGATATTGTGTGTTATTCTGAGACTCGGTGTGCCCGAAATAAATGTTTGAATAATATTAAAATATTAAATAGCATGTGTGAGCAGTTTTCCTAAAAAAGTTAAATAACTTTTAAATGGGTACCCAAATCAGAAATTTGATGGAACCATTGTGTTTAGAGTAGTAGCTTTACCCTAGGCAAGGTCTAACATCGACCGGTGCAGGTTGGCTGTGAAAAGTAGTTTTCGGACGTTTCAATGAATAAAATAAATTGAATATTTATTTTATTTCGTTCTGTTTTGTCGACGCAGTGACGGTTTATTTTTAAATAAACCTAGAAGAAAGGATCCAAGGTTAATCTCATAACCCTATAATTCTTTAGAGGCTCTGGAGAGGAACCTGGAGAATTCCCTTAATGGCAAACAACGATGGAACATGGATCAGAGATCAACGAAATCCGTTCTTGATGGATCTCGTCAATGGTGACGATGTGGAAAACGATCTTCTTTAGTGAATGATCCAACCCTAAGGTAGGGTGTGTGTGTTTTATTTATTTCACCATTCTTAGAATTAACGATGAACACAGATCATCCAATTAATAGGTTGACCCGCAGATCGATCATTCTTACGGGATGGGTCTCTTTTGTGGGATTTTATTGTTGGGGTTCAATTATCATAATTTCTTTGGTTTTTCTTGATCATTCTTATATAATATATTGAGTTTGGAATTAACAATGACTGAGGTTCGTTCCTTAGTTTGTTCCTTGTGCATTTCTCCCCCAAAATTCATCTTTTTCTTCATGTTCTTCGTAGTTTATGAACAAACGATTGTTGCGCCTTCATTTCACAACTCAACGATCTGAGATTTAAGATATGGCATTGGTAAGACTTGACAGGGGTGAGATAGTGGTTTTAGTAGTGGATAGAATGACAGTGGGTATAGAGACCAAAGCTTGACGTACATGGAAATTACATTACTTTTGCGGAATACTTAATACATAATAAAAACCAACACACATGGACCGTAATAGTTTAGTGTGTTTGGAAACTTGGAACATAATCTTCTAATCATGGTGAAAGATCTTCAACATCTCCCATAAAGATCTTCCCCATTTGTTTCCTTACCTAAAACCTTTCTTTATATCCTGGGGAAAAGAAAACATATAAAGGGTGAGCTCAAATTCTCATTAAGGGTAAACATGTAAAAAAACAATCCATAAACATTTGAACGTAAAAACATGAACATAAAACATCAAAATCTCGAGTAATGACATAAATCTTGGCAGTACATAAGGAATAGATCATAAAGGAACATTAATCATGATAAAATGGTATGGGAATAAAACATGTAATTGTGGAAAACCATTAAGCACATGATATGATTTCCATAGTATCCAAGGAATTACTTCCAAGACCATCTTAGTGGACAAAGTCCCTTACTGAATTGAGTTCACTCCTTGTTCCAGTCCTATATCACTGAACCGGATTAATTTGTCGTTCCAACCATGTATATCTCATGAGATATAAATCTTTACCCAATCCATTGGAGAGAGATATAGGTCCCACCTGTCTCATAATGAAATCATTATTACTTGTTCCATAAAATAAACATAAATCATTCATCATAACCCAAAGAATAAAATGGGTTTCATAAACATCATCCCATCATAACATAATACATATAAAACAAATGGATATCATTTCATCATAAGAAAAGTGAAACCATGTAAATCATAGAGACGTTATACTTTAAACATAAACATATGAAATAATGTCATATTAGATGGAAAATGGTTTTGATAAAATACTTGAAATGAATTCTTGAGGAAAATATCCTTTCTTTTTCAAAATCATTTTCTTTTCACAAAATGTCATGCAATTTTAAAAGAAAAGGATTTTGTTGAAAATATTCATGAAATATTTTAGAGTAATATTCATTAAAATAAGGTGTTATGAAACCATAAAAATCCATTCATTCCGTATGAGTTAAAAAAAACATTCTCCTCATACTTTTAACAAAAAAGTCAAAAAGTACCATGTATGGTAAAAGAAAAGAAAAATTCCTTCCATAACACAAAGAAAAAGTCAAAGAGGGGTAAACATGACTTTAAACATACATGTAAGAATATTAAAAACTTTATGAAAAACATTTTTATAGACATGGATGAAAAATATAACCCCAGTAAATACTTACGTATAAGCAATCTCGGATAAAAATGAGATTGCAAAATTATCCCTTACCTTAGGTCCAATTTCTTCCGTACGTGTATGAAACTCTTGTATGGTGATTTTAAACATATTATTAACTTGTAAAAGAACCATAATAATATGTATGATATCATATATGATTCACTTATGACTTTATATTACCCGTTCTTTTGTCAATTCCATGTTAAAGCACCATTTTGGGTAAAATTGTTTCATTTATCGTACATGTTTGGACTTGTTGTTCTTGATATTATTACATATATCCTGATTTACTTAATTCAAAAATGTAAAAAATGATTTATATATAACATATATATTCATCATATAAATATATATGGTAGATCAATAAATGGAATGAAATACACCGTTCATAGAGACGGTAGGTCGTACGTACGCATGAACGTTGTATTCGTTTCCTTATTGAATTGAATGGAATTAAGTAAATAAAACATATATGTACATAAATAAAGTATCATTATTATTTCATATATTTCATTATTATTTATTATATATACTTTATAATCATTCTTGAATGGTTAACATGGAGAATGAATCTCATCGCGTCGTGGAGACGGTAATCTGTACGTACGCACGAGCGATGATATCGTTCCCATAATTATTGAATAGAATTGGAGTGGATGATATAATATCTCAGAATCAGTATGATGTTATAATAACCATATATAGTTATTCTTTACACCATTATACCCATCCAAGTAAGGTGGTGGTGGAAAAACATATTACACCACAGCGTGGATACGGTATTCCGTACGTACGCACGCGTGGTGATTTCATTTTCCGTAGGATGGATAGAAGGTGAAATAGGGTTGTTTCATATTTATAATAACATATAAGTATATTATTTATACTTATGTTATTACTTTATAATGAAACAAATAAATAAGAGGAAGTAGAAGAAGAAAGAAACTTGAAAGAATCGGTAAAAGAGATTACCTCTTCCTCGGCGTGCCTCTTTTAAACTTCCTCTTAGGGAACTAGAGTTGGTCTTTTGAGAAGACCAGAACCTATATGATATAACTAGAGATATTTATAAGAGAAATTTTTAGGGTTTGTATGAGATTGAAGGCTCAAAATTTTGTGTGGAGGATAGGGAGGAGGTGCTCTTTTATAAGGGAGGAGAGGGGCACCTTTGGAAACTAAGAAATATTAATTTATAATAAATTACAACCCCACTTAAAAACCTCCAAAAATGGATAAATTTGAAGATACGATGATATAGGGTTTTAATATCATCAACCAATAAAATTTATACATGTTTTTAATTTATTTTAAACCTTATTAAATTTATTTATCCTTATTTAATCTATTTAATTTTATTTATAGTAATAATATTCTAAATTTTAAATTGTTATAAATAATTACTTATATGTTGTGAATTTTCAATAATTGGATAATTTATGACATTTTAGACCATATAAATTTAAATTTGTAATTTTTAAATATTTTTGTGATTATTAAACAATTTTATAATATGTTATTTTTATAAAATAACAATAGTGTCAATTTTGACACTATTCATTTATTTGAATTTAAATAAAATCTAAAGAGAGGATATATTCAAAAAAAATATTTAATAGATTCATAATATGTCATATTCATCTAGAAAATTTGTGTATCACATTAAATAGTTCATATAATATTTATTTTAATATTTTTAAAACCATTTATTTGATATTTCAATCAATAAAATAATTTCAAAATCACTATTGTGTCATCATTAATGATAATTATTTAGTCCCTAAAAATTATAAATAAATTCACATGATGTAGATAATTTTATTATATTTCTTAATACTATTTCTGTTCTAAGTTTTATGAAGTTTATCACTAAATTAAAATTATTACACTTATAAGATATAAGAGAGTGACGTGTTGTCACTTTCTTTGGTTTTAATTATAATTATATCATTTTCATGGTCAATATTCCATGAAAAGAATCTATTCTGACCCTTAGGTGATATGGGTCTACTTTTATTCATCAAATATAATTTTTTCATGTGTTAGGGTAATTTTATAATCTTATTTTTACTCTTAATTACCCGATTTACCTTTAACTGTAGTAAATAAAAATTACTGTAGTTACTATTCATAATGTCAAAAAAATAAAAGTAACCTATTAACATAATTTGGACCCACTGAATCAAAATATGGAATCCATTTTTCAAAATTCAAAACACATAAGTTTCATTCATTAATTTAAAATCAATCCCGTTGTTAAGAAACGGGTTTTAAAAGTTAAAACATTGTCAAAGATTGAAATGTTTTTACCTATGAATTCAATATAAAATTAATGGTAATGACATTAATTATATTAAATGGTAAAAAAATATTTTATTTATACTTTAAAACCATTCAATATTATAATTTAACCATATAAATTATCTTGACGAAAAAAGTTTTTTTAATTAAAATTTAGTTTATGTTTACTATTCATCAAAATAAGAAACTTATCAGAAAAATATCAAAAATTTATCCAAATTAAATTTTTATATCCTGATTCCAAATAATAATTTTATATTGACAAATTAAACTTATAAACATATCAAAAACTATATTTAAAGTAGGTGCGCCATCAAAAGGCGACAAAACTTCATTTTTTGAAAAATACTCATTTTACCCGAAAAAATTATTCTGTTCTCGTACCATGTTTTATAAAATGTGTAAGATGAATTATAATGTCATAAAATTCAAAATAACGGCTAGTTCATAATAATATTATAACAATATATTATTGTTTAGTGAAACCCGGTATTGCGTACTACACACGCTATCGAGGAAGGTCACGATTGCGTGTAATGCAAGCCAAGTTAGGGTTGCGTGTAGTGCAAGCTCCCTTTGGTGCTTCATATAACATAATCAAAACTTATTTCATTTATACATTAAACAAAATATATACTTAATGATGTGTAGAATAATTTCCACAAAATAAACTTGAAATTGTGTGTAACACGAGCCAAGAATAGTGTTGCATATACTGCAAGCTAATACGGTGTTGCGTATAGTACAAGCTAATATTAGTGTAGTGTACAACAGAAGAAATAAAATAAATTAAAAAGAATATATCTCATAAAATCTCGGGGTGTTACATTCTACCCCCCTTAAAATGAATTTCTCCCTTGAAATTCATCGGGGTTATAAATCGTTTACTACTTGAAAGTTTCATTCATAGAAACCCACATTGTAAAAATGAATACTAAAATTTAATTTTACAAAGTTAAGTATGAAACATAACGGTTACCCAAATTAACTCATCACTGGGTTTCCACATAGGAGAACATAGGTGAAAATATGGATATGGAAGAGAAATATAACCATCATGTTTGGATGAAGAGTGGTAGAGAACATGGCTATGAAAAAACCAACAATCACAAAGCCATAAATTTGTGATGATCTAAGCTACCATCTAATTCATCATATATGAGGGAACTAGGACAAAATTTTTGGTTTTCAAGATCATTTCCCTAATGTTGAATAATTTTTGAATTAAAATAAATACTTACTTGATTTTGGTACAATCTCACTATTGTTTGTGCCTTGAACAATTTCCACATCATCTCTTAAAGAAATGAAGTTTAATTTGTCTTTCGTGAAGTGTTAGTAGATCATGCGATAGAATTATAGGTCATTGCATCTGTCTCAAACATAAGGTTAGCAAAAGTTATATACATAAGTCCATCTTATGGTGAGATTAATCGTATATGGTTCCAAAAATGGACTTATACTTCATTTATCATACCGTTTAATAAAATAAAACTAGTTTCTACTAACCAGGGACTTCTTGTATGCCAATGGTAGGCGATAAAGATTTGTCGCACTTTGGTTGTGGGTTCAATTCTCGCAACCTTATCTGACACGACGGGTTATCGCCCGTCCTGCAGGTTGTCCTTTTTCTAAAACTACACTATTATAACATTCCAGAAATAATATCAAAAAAAAAGGTTCTATCCTTAAACAATATTATCTTATGTCCAACATAATACATTTCAAATCTTTAGTTTTATCCAAAATACTTCTATCCAAGCTCATAGTATAAAGACAACGATTACTAGAAATGCCATCAACCAAGAATGTGAATACCATCATTTATCCCATGTATATCATAAGATATATCTTGTTGGTCACATTCCAAACATGTGAATACCTTAATCATGTATTCTCTTGAAACAAGAATTACCATAAATCTTTATGAAAACATGAATGTTGTCAAAAGTTAACTCTTTCCACATACCAAAATCCCAAAATTTCGATATACTAAAACCATGATATCACTTTTTCCTTATATCAGTCATGAGATCATGAATACTATTATATATATTATTTTCTCCTTATCCCTTCATTATGCACATATCATCTACTTTCCAAAAATATTTCAATCACTTTTCATGGTTACTGGTACCATATTCTTATGGAAAACCACAATAGACCAATACATAGATATCCCAATATACCATAAAAGTACCTAAACAACATTATTCTTGAATACCAATACATAAAAACTTCAATCCATCCTCTTCAATTATTGTCATGGAATAATTCCTTCCTTGATTTAGAAGTAACCTCTTAGGTCAGGGCATTGAGTTGGGTAATGCCCATGTTCTCCACATATAAGACATTGAACTCCATAACATTTTATCACTCTATGACCCTTCTCTCCACACAGATAACATCTCCCCCTCCATTTGATGTATTCATCAAGGTACTTCTTCCCTTATTTAGAAATATCAATCTTCCTTTCTCTATGATCCTCACCATGCGAACATGCATAAAATTCCATCTTACTCTTATCTGATGAATTAGGAATACCACTAAAGTTCACCTTGTTAATCATATATCGCGATGACTGATTAGGCATAATCACAAAATATTTCTTTCTAGGAATTACGCAATTTCGTTACTCATAGTCACCAATTTGTCCATTGGATTCAATGTTGACCCAATTCCTTCTGGTTCCCTCCATTGACTAAAACCAAAAACCATGGTGTAAGAAACAGTTGAAATAACAAGGAACCACATAATCATAAAAAAGTCACTTATGGGATGTCTACCTTATCACACATTCTTTAATCCATGACACCCTAGGTTCACCCTAGGTTATTCATGATCGTCAACATAATTCTAGGACTGTAATATATAGTTATACTAAACCTTAGGGACATCCCTAGACATACCTTAGAAATATATCTAGGGATTTCACTAAAGTTTTCACATCCTAGTTTCCAAAGGTTAACTAAACCTTTCCTCTGATACCAAATGTAGAGACCCAAGCTTGACGTACATGGACATTACATTAATTTTGTGGAATACTTAATACATAACAAAAACCAACACTCAATAACCTTAATAGTTTAGTGTCTTTGGAAACTCGGAACATAATCTTCTAATCATGGTGAAAGATCTTCAACATCTCCCATAAAGATCTTCCCCTTTTGTTTTCTTACCTAAAACCTTTCTTTATATCCTAGGGAAAAGAAAACATATAAAGGGTGAGCTCAAATGCTTAGTAAGGGTAAACATGGAAAAAAACAATCCATAAACATTTAAACATAAAAACATGAACATAAAACATCAAAATCTTGAGTAATGACATAAATATTGGCAGTACATAAGGAATAGATCATAAAGGAACATTAATCATGATAAAATGGCATTGGAATAAAACATGTAATTTTGGAAAACCATTAAGCACATGATATGATTTCCATAGTAGCCAAGGCATTTCTACCAAGACTATCTTAGTGGACAAAGTCCCTTAATGAATCGAGTTCACTCCTCGTTCCAGTCCTGTATCACCGAACCGGATTAACTTGCTATTACAACCATGTCTATCTCATGAGATATAAATCTTTACCCAATGAATTATAGAGAGATATAGGTACCACCCATCTTATAATGAAATCATTCTTACTTGTGCCACAAAATAAACATAAATCATTCATCATAACCCAAAGAATAAAATGGGTTTCATAAACATCATCCCATCATAACATAATCCATATAAAACAAATGGATATCATTTCATCATAAAAAAAGTGAACCCATGTAAATCATAGAGACATTATAATTGAAACATACACATATGAAATAATGTCATCTTAGATGGAAAATGGTTTTTATAAAACACTTGAAATTAATTCTTGAGGAAAATATCATTTCTTTTTCAAAATCATTTTCTTTTCACAAAATGCCATGCAATTTTAAAAGAAAAGGATTTTGTTGAAAATAGTCATGAAATATTTTAGATTAATATTAATTAAAATAAGGCTTTATTAAACCATAAAAATCTATTCATTCCATATAAGTTAAAAAAAACATTCTCCTCATACTTTTAACGGAAAAGTCAAAAAGTACCACGTATGGTAAAAAAAGAAAGATTCCTTCCATAACACAAAGAAAAAGTTAAAGAGGGGTAAAAATGACTTTAAACATAAATGGAATAATATTAAAAACTTTATGAAAAACATTTTTATCGACATGGATGAAAAATATAACCCCAGTAAATACTTACGTATAAGCAATCTCAGATAAAAATGAGATTGCAAAATTATCTCTTACCTTAGGTCCAATTTCTTCCGTACGAGTCCAAAACTCATGTATAGTGGTTTTAAACATATTATTAACTTTTAAAAGAATCATAATAATATTTATGATATCATATATTATTCACTTATGACTTTATATTACCCGTTCTTTTGTCAATTCCATGTTAAAGCAGTAATTTGGGTAAAATAGTTTCATTTATCATACGTGTTTGGACTTGTTGTTCTTGATATTATTACATATATCCTAATTTAATTAATTACATAATGTAAAACATGATTTATATATAACATATATATTCATCATATAAATATATATGGTAGATCAATAAATGGAATGAAATACACTGTTCATGGAGACGGTAGGTCGTACGTACGCTTGAACGCTGTATTCGTCTCCTTATTGAATTGAATGGAATTAAGTAAATGAAACATATATTTAAATAAATCCAGTGTAATTATTATGTCATATATTTCATTATTATTTATTATATATACTTTATAATCATTCTTGAATGGTTAACATGGAGAATGAATCTCATCGCGTCGTGGAGACGGTAATCCGTACGTACGCACGAGCGATGATATTGTTCCCATAATTATTGAATGGAATTGGAGTAGATGATATAATATATCAGAATCAGTATGATTTTATAATAACCATATATAGTTATTATTTATACCATTATACCCATCCAAGTAAGGTGGTGGTGGAAAAACAGATTACACCACGGCGTGGAGACGGTATTCCGTATGTACGCACGCGTAGTGATTTCGTTTTCCGTAGGATGGATAGAAGGTAAAATATGGTTGTTTCATATTTATAATAACATATCATTATATTATTAATACTTATTTTATTACTTTATAATTAAACAAATAAATTATATAAATTATAATAAGAAAGAAACTTGAAAGAATCGGTAGAAGAGATTACCTCTTCCTCGACGTGCCTCTTTTAAACTTCCTCTTAGGACACTAGAGTTGGTATTTTGAGAAGACCAGAACCTCTATGATATAACTAGATATGTTGAGAAGATAAATCGATAGGTTTTATCCGAGCTTGAAGGCTCAAAATTGTGTGTGGAGGAGAGGGAGGAGGTGCCCTTTTATAAGGGAGGAGAGGGGAACCTTTGGAAACATAAGAAATATTAATTTATAATAAATTCAAACCCCACTTAAAAACCTCCAAAAATGACTAAATTCGAAGATGAGATGATATGGGGTTGTAATCTCATAAACCAATAAAATTTATACATGTTGTGAATTTATTTTAAACCTTGTCAAATTGATTTATCCTTATTTAATCTATTTAATTTTATTTGTGGTAATAATATTCTAAATTTTAAATTGTTATACATAATTACTTATGTGTTGTTAATTGTCCATAATTGGATACTTTATGACATTTTAGACCATATAAATTTAAATTTTTAAATTTTAAATATTTTTGTGATTTTTAAACAATTTTATAATATGTTATTTTTATAAAATAACAATAGTGTCAATTTTGACACTATTCATTTATTTGAATTTAAATGAAATCTAAACAGAGGATATATTCAAAAAAAAATATTTAATAGATTCCTAATATGTCATATTCATCTATAAAATTTTTGTATCACATTAAATAGCTCATATAATATTTATTTTAATATTTTTAAAACCATTTATTTGATATTTCAATCAATAAAATAATTTCAGCATCACTATTGTGTCATCATTAATGATATTTATTTAATCCCTAAAAATTCTAAATAAATTCACATGATATAGATAATTTTATTATATTTCTGGAGACTATTCATTTTCTAATTTTTATGAAGTTTATCACTAAATTAAAATTATTACACTTGTAAGATATAAGAAAGTGACATGTTGTCACTTTCTTTGGTTTTAATTATAATTATATCATTTTAATGGTCAATAGTACATGAAACGAATATATTCTGACACTTATATGATATGGTTAGACTTTTATTCATCAAATAGAATTTTGGAAGGTGTTAGGGTAATTTTATAATCTTATTTTTACCTTTAATTACCTGATTTACCTTTAACTGCAGTAAATAAAAATTACCGTAGTTACTATTTATAATGTAAAAAAAATAAAATTAACCTATTAACATAATTTGGACCCACTAAATCCAAATATGGAATTCATTTTTCAAAATTCAAAACACAGAAGTTGCAGTAATTAATTTAAAATTAATCCTGTTGTTAAGAAAACGAGTTTTAAAAGTTAAAACATTGTCAAAGATTGAAATGTTTTTACCTATGAATTCAATATAAAATTAATGGTAATGACATGGATTATATTAAATGGAAAAAATATATTCTATTTATACTTTAAAACCATTCAATATTATAATTTAACCATATAAATTATCTCGACGAAAAAAGTTGTTTTTAATTAAAATTTAGCGTATTTTTACAATTCATCAAAATAAGAAACTTATCAGAAAAATATCAAAAATTTATCCAAAGTAAATTTTTATATCCTAATTCCAAATAATAATTTTATATTGTCAAATTGAACTTATAAACATGTCAAAAACTATATTTAAAGTGGGTGCACCATCAAAAGGTGGAAAAACTGCATTTTTTGAAAAATACTCATTTTACCCGAAAAAATTATTTTGTTCTCATACCATATTCTATAAAATATGTAAGATGAATTATAATGTCATAAAATTCAAAATAACGGCTAGTTCATAATAATATTATAATAATATATTGTTATTTAGTGAAACCCGGTATTGCGTACTACACACGCTATCGAGGAAGGTCATGATTGCATGTAATGCAATCCAAGTCAGGGATGCGTGTAGTGCAATATCCTCTTTGGTGATTCATATAATATAATCAAAACTTATTTCATTTATACATTAAACAAAATCTATACTTAATGTTGCGTAGAATAATTTCCACAAAACGAACTTGAAATTGTGTGTAACACGAGCCAAGAATAGTGTTGCGTATACTGCAAGCTAATACGGTGTTGCATATAGTACAAGATAATATTGGTGTAGTGTACAATATAAGACATCAAATAAATTAAAAAGAATATATCTCATAAATTCTCAGGGTGTTACAGTGGGTGTTGATTTCTCATTCTTTTTCAGAAATGAATAACGATGATGATCTTGTTTTCCGAGTTGATTCAAGGCCCGAATCTTACCGATTCGATGATGGCGTGACCAGATGACCTCGAATATGGAATTTATTGATGATGTGTGGTCGGTATTAGAGGTTGGAGTGATGGGGAAGATGACGGAGCATGAACCAGGGTTTCTGGAAAATATTGATGAACACAACGTGTATTTCGGAATACACAGTGTGTGGGCCTCACTGAGAGGCGGAAAGGGTTTCGGGAAGCAGTAAAGTGTCACATGGTGTGTGACGCTTGTCACATGGTATGTGGACCCATCCCCGGGACTCGGCGTGTATCCTGATAGATACATGGACATAGGTCGAAGTACATGGGGTTCCGACATGGCGTGTACTCCCCCACACAGCTTGGTTAAATAGATTATGTGGATTACCCCGTGTACTGGTACACTGGAAGATCTACACGGGTTGACACCATGTACTGGCACATGGACAGAGTACATGGGTGGACCCCAGATATAAGGGAATGGTGTGTAAGTTTTTATACACGTCATGTACTTTCTTTTTACATGACATGTTCTAACGACACAGGTCATTATACACTGGAAGTACCTGGGGTCAAGGAACATGGTGTGTGACCCTAATACACATCGTGTATACCTTTTTACATGGATTGAATCTCATGTCCACCGTATCTTGGACAATATTCATTAGGGTTTGTTCCCTTGATTATTTCCCTAAAGCTCAGTGAGTATCGTTTTCTACTCATAGGAGTATGATCCCTTCAGCGAGACTTTCTGTATAGAGTTGTTAGAATCCCCTCTAAGAGGCCCGGAGTGGGATCCTCTATTAATTATTCATGCCCTAGGTAGAGTCCTTGGTATTGATGTGACCAACTTCACCGGGTGTCTATCCTCTACTTAGCAGGTTAATCTAGATGGAGTTGTTGGTATCACCTCATGGCCCTAGCAGTGATCCTCATTTGTGGTATCATATCTCTCTTCAGATCTATCAGTGTATCTCTCTCATGATTATTTCCGATGAACATTACTTCTTGGACAGATGTCATCATTGTTATAAAACTTAGGAGTGTGTTCTCCCAGACGAGTTCTTCATAGAATCTTTGAGTTGAATCCCTAGTGGTGGTATGCGGTAGTTGTGACTTACCTCTAGACTGTGTGTCTTGTTTTGAGTATATTTGGATATTCTTGTTGTATGTGTTATAGAAATATACTATGTAGAGCAGACTGTATCTTCCTTTATGTATTGTTTTGTGGTTTCATGGTGTCCTACTAAGTATTTTTATACTCACCCATGCACGGGCTTTGCCTGCACGTGTCGTGTCTTGTGTAGACGAGTGACCTTTTAATGGAGTCTAGGATGGACAAGGACTAGACAGAGCTTTGTGAGTTTAGGAAATCCAGGGAGTTCCTATGTCTTTGAGAAATAATCATAGTACCTATTTTGTTTACAGGTTGGACTTTGTAGTTTATAGACTCTTTCTTTTAGTGGGCTTGTATTCTAGATCAGTTTACTTTACTACACTTTACTTCATGTCATACTCTATTGGTTGGGATAGTGGTATGCATGCATTTGTTTCTTAGTGGTTTTTACATTTTATCATTTGTGGTCTTGGAGATGTGTGTGTGCATACAGTTACATAGTCAATGCCTCCCATGTTAGTGATATGTCTACTCAGTGTTAGTCACCAGCCTCTGGCCTATTAGAGGTGGGATTGGGGAGTTTCGGCACGAACCCCACTAGGACGGTTCGTGACAAAGTATTTCTTAAACAATTTTTTATAAAGTAAATACGTTGAAATGTATAAGTCTTATATACCAGATCTAGTATTCATTTATCTTGATAGTTAAACAATTCACTTTTTGTTTACATAAGGAATTAAGATATAACATATAAACATTTTTAGTTTTAGGTGCTCTAAATTTAAGTAATTTATCTTTAAAAAGTGAGTAAGAATTGTTAGAGAAATAAACATAAAAACGATCATAAAATATTTAGGAAATATTTATCAGGTTGTGTTTTATCCTTTGAATATATAGCACTTTGTTGATAAAATTTGTCTTTGGATCTTCAACTGATCCAACTCCAACTATCTTTCCTTTAGCATTGTCTCCAAAGGTGACTAGTCCGCAATACAGTTTTTTCTAGTGTATGAAAATTAGAAGAGTCTCAACTCATGTGTCTTGAGAAAACACTATTCATATACCATATAACATTTTTGTTCTTGTGACCTTTTCCCTACAAAAGTATTAAAATAAGAGTTTATTTTGGTACCCATGTTTTATTGGGTCCATCTATGTCAGCAAGAAAAGATCTGGGTATCCAGATTTGCCTTATTTTAACAAAATTTACATTACTTTATTCATAAATATTCTTAGAAATAAAAGTATTTTCAATTCCACTAATCTAAGGTTTTCTTAAACAACAGTTATTATAATAATGTCCTCTAATTCCACAATAGAAACATGTTGCATTTTTATAACTAGGTATGAAATAATTTTTATATAACTTTGATTTTTCTCCCTTGCTTCCTATTACATATTTTTGTTTTTTAATAATAGCTTTTTCAAGAATCTCATTCAGAGATTTTTCTTCTTTGGTTAATATACTACCATCACTTTTGAATGATTCTACCTCATCCTATAATTAGATTATTTTATTTTCATGAATAGTTCAGTTTGATGTAGTTTTATTAAATTTTTATTTTAATTATTGATGTTGTTTTAGCATTGCATATTTTTAAATTAATTCAAAATTATGAATATTTTTTAGTGGCTTATGATTTTTTACTATATATTCATATTTTTCTTCAAGCATTGACTAATAATTAGCTAATTTCCTAATTGAGAAACTATCAGAGTCAGAAGCATAATAATAATAACATTGTACCTTATAATCTTCTTTGTCCATAAAGCACATGTTACCTTTCAGATTTTTTATATCTTTTTCTGAGTCAAATTTGGGAAAGTTGTTGGAGTATTCAGACACACTCCATGTAGTCTTCATAGCACATTTCCTTTTTTTCTCATAATCAGTTTCTTCTGGTTTTTATTTTCCATATTTCTTATTTTTTCTTTTAACTATGGAAAATCAGGTATGATATGACTTATATGTTTGCATTCATAGAATCTTACTTATTTAGATCCTTTCTCATCTTTCTTGAAGGATTTTTTAAGCCTATTTTTTCCCACATAATTTTATAAATTTTCTAGCTAGTTGATCCAGATCCATTTTATAATATGGGAAATCTGAATCCTTTGAGATTTTGACATCTTATTTTAATTTCTTTTCATGCTTTTGAGTTGTAAATTTAAGGGAAGGGTTTTCCCTTTTTATTATCTTATGATCTTAGGCTTCAAATTTCATCTCTGCTTCATACTTTATTAGGGTTCTAATTAATTATTTCATTTACAAATCTTTGACTGGTGAATATTATCTTATAGCAACAGATATTCCATTCCATTTTGAGGGTAATACTATGAATACTTTTAGTACTTGATTAGACTGAGTAATTTTAGTTCCTAAAGTAGCAACATCATTGACTATTTCTGTCAATCTCTCATCCATCTAGGTGAATCTTTCACAATCATACATTTTGAAGGTGTCAAACTTTTATTTTGCAGTATCATGCCTCAATTTTCTGACATTTTTAGTTCCTTTATATGAAACAAAAATTGTCTACTACATTTTATAAGTAGTAGGACACTGAGATACTCGATTGAATTTTTCAAGACAAAGTCTACAAATAATAGCATTCATTGCTTTTAAGTTGATGTCATGCTCAGCGTATTTGGCAACATCCCATGTTTTTTATTTTTCAGGAATTATATACAAAGTGATAATCTTCATATATACTTTAAATCCAATATTTTTTAGATAGATGATCATACAAGATTTCTAACATCCATAGTTATCACCATTGAAATATGGAGCATGTATCATTGACATACCTTCTCTAGGATCATCCATTGACATATGTCTTTGAATAGACTCTATACTATTGATATTTCTAGAGCATATCTATTTTATTCAAAAAACACTCCTCTAGTATAAATTGTTAGGTCATAATAATATAAAGATACATAAGAGGGGGTGAATTGTGTCTTTTTGATAATCTTGAAAGATTTTGTATTATGACCTTCTTTGTGATTTTATATAGATATGTAGTATTCTCTTTTGTAATTAATTTGAGTAGTGGGTAAACAATAAAGAATAACACGTTAATTTTTATAGTGGTTTAGGGAAAAAATATCTCCTAGTCCACTCCACCAATGCTCTCTATGTGAGCTTGGTGATTTTCACTAGAAAGATCCTCTTATCACAATATCTTCACAACTGAGTGCAAATAGTTGACATATTTACAATAAATATTTACAGAGCCTTCTGGTTCTTTTATAGGGAATCGGATTCTCCACAACTTATTTTGAGAAGCTGATACTCTACCACAACTAAGTCCAAGCAGCTGAAACTCCAATAAATCAAAAGATTTTGATTTGATTGAATAAATAGGTTCTTGATCACATTTGCAGCAAAACATAACATAATACAGATCTTCTTCTTCAAAGATAAATTTCTTTAAGAAATATTATCTTTGAAGAGATCTTAGTTGTGAATTATCTTCAATAAGAATAACAATAAACAAACAACAGCAACAATTTCATATTACAAGGTTGAAACATGTATGTCTCTAAGGTGTAGCTTCTTTAGAATAACAGAGCAATTCAATATTTTTCTTTTATGTAGTAGTTTTGTATTCAAAAAGGTATTGTGCATACAATATTATACAATCCTCTCTTTTAAGAAAAAATACTCTTTCCATATATATAGAGAACATGACTTTCTTTTGGTTGAGTATATCCCAGAATGTTTCCCAATAAATTGTAATTATTTGAATTTAAAATATTCAAGAAATTCATAACTTACCATAGAAATATAAATGATTTACTCCATTTAATGTGATCATTTTAATTATTCATAATACAACTATAAGATTATATTTACTTCTGTTTAAACAATTGCAATAATCATAGAAAATATCTTTAAAATAAAACCCCATCATTGAATAGTCAAGCGTAGGTTTCCTTCTCATAATGAAAAAATCCAAATGTAGGGTTTAAAATATATGATTTTTTTACAAATTTAAGGTTGATGATGTACAACATATCATAAATGTAGGTTTGATAAACAATACTTTCCCTTTTTCTTAAACATAGGGTTCCTTCCAAATATAGATTTGATTATCCATACTTTTCCAACAGTGTAGGGTACATGATTCATACTTTTCCAACAGCATAGGGTATATTATCCATACATTCTATTTCAAATGTAGGGTTTATGAACCATAAGTTATGATTACAAAAATAGGATATAAACAGTGTTTCTAGAATACTTTCAAACACATTCATAATACTTTAACAAATAATTAAACCCTCAAATAAGAAAAACTTATCAAGAAATATATTCTTGAAAAATACTTAAATTAATTTCATTAGTAAAACACACAAGGGTATTTGTGAGCATCAAAATCAATAATATTTATAGATTATTGTTAATACAATACATTCCCATATATCTCCCCCTTTTTGATGATCACAAAACCCATAACATGACTTAAAGAAAGTTTAGGAATTGTAAACAAAAATGAAATAATATCTTGTAAAAAAAATACATAAATTAAAGTTAATTAAAATTTAATTTACACAAAAAATTAATTTATTTATATTAAAATGGAATTAAGAATAATGTTTTTACCCAATTTTCTCCCCCTTTTGTGATATCAAAAATAAATTATATGAAAATAAATTAAAACACATTCAATATAACACATAACTATAATTGGATGTTTTATATTTTCTTAAGACTAAAATGATATGTGTTTTGGCAGTATAAATAGATAGAAATAATAATAATAAATAGAAATATAACAAACAAAAGAAAATTTCATAAAAATATTCTTATGATTACAAGAATCATTTTGGGTGAGAAAGGTTTAAAAAGTAGGGCTGACTGAAAGTGAAAGGACTGGTTTAGAAGAGGTTTCAGATTCTAGTGAAGCTCGAATAGCCTGGACAACTTTAATTCTACTATCAGTCCTCTTAAACTTTTAGTATTATTTTCAGCCAACTGTCGCATCAAAATTTTTGAATCTTGACTAATCTTTAAACTTTCAAATAAATTCACTTTCAAAAATTCAAAAATTGTTTCTTTTGACTGAACAAATTGTGATATCATTGTATCAAACTGATTGAGAAGAGTCATTATATTAGTTTATCTTAAATTTAGCTTCTTAATAAGATCTCTCTGGTTTTCCAACAACACATTTAGAGGTGCACTATCACATTGAAGTGTATGAAGTCAATCATTGAAAGAAGACATGACATTAGTAATAGCTTCAAACCTTCTGATTAAATATGAAGAAGTTTTAGGTGTAGATGTAGATACTCTAGATTGATCAGCACTACTTCTGATAGATTCAAACTAAATTCTTAAATGTCTTTTAAAATCTCAAAAATTTGTTTTTGAAATAGAATCTACTTAGAGATTTCCAAATTGATTAGTCATTTCTCTATGAAATGAATCAAAATATCTTCTTGAAACTGAAATTTCTCTATGATTGTGTAGTTGAGCCTGAACTAATTAGAATTATTCTCTAGGAATAGTTGTAATTATCAACTCTTCCAAATATTTCCTTATAGACTCTAGTTCACTTTATATACTTGAATTTTCCTCTCCTAGCTTGTTAAAATGAACAACAAATCCTTCAATTCGATTGTTCAAAGAATCAGAAGATTCTTCTTCTTGAGCTTGAGATGGTCGGTCTCTGTTAACCAAAGTTAAAGATTTTTATTTATCTTTCTCACTAAAGGAGTAAAATTTAGCCTTAGAAACATTTGTATTCTCAGTAGGTTTAAAAGTTTCTCTATTTAAGGAATTAGCTATAATAGATCCTGATTGATTCTTAGTTAACCTTGTAGTGTCAACTACTATTGGTTGTGCTTGCTATTTTCCTTGATCATTTTTATAAACTTGTTCTTCAATAATATCTCATTGAATTTGATTTTCATTAGGAACCCCTTGCTCTTAATTTTCAGTAAGATCCTCTTGCTCTTCTCTGATGTCTGGTTAAGCTTCTTAAACAATTGTAGCAGCCTTTACCTTTGGTGCTTGAACTACAATAGCCTGAGCTGGAGGTTCATTCTTTTGTCTAGTATAAATGACAAGGGTCTCAAAATTTGTTTCTTACAAATTTTCTTCAAGATATTGTGGGAAATATATTGTAGCTTCTGGTCCAGATACATTATATCTGATTTTGCATCTCTTTGGTTGTACTGAATCATATATTCTAGATTCTAGAACATCTTCTTCTCGAATTTGGACTACAGCAGTAAATCCCCAAATTCTTTTCTCCCCATAAGCAATAGGACTAGATCATTATTGTTCTTCTGCACCAATAGGTAACGGCTTTCCTTGAACTTTACTCTAGTAGAAACCAATCTTCCTCATATTTACATCATTTAATATGTTACTGTGATGACACTTGGTGTGCATCTGTACATCTCAAATCATGCCTCTTTTATACAGTAAGAAATAAATTATCCTTTTTGAAGGATAAAAAGACGTTCTTATTTCTTCCCGACAACAATGGTGTATATACCTTGACATGTATCTTGTGAAATTAAACTTAATATCACTCATCATAAAAACATTGTATACGTGTATGGATAAAGAATTTTTTCAAGCTCAATGGTTCTTGGAATTATTGTTGACTGAATAAAATTAACAAGAACTTTCTGGTCAGGCTCATCATATTTTACAAGTATCTTTCTTATTTGGGTAGAGCCTAATAGAAACAACATAATATCCTCTAATTTATATTCTTGATTTACAATCGATTGAAGATTGGAATGAAAAACCCCTTTATGGGGACACTGAAAAACTTTATCTATTTCGACTGAAGATATATAAAAATATCTATTATTTACTCAAGATACGATGACATCCTATGTGTCATTGAAACTGGACTAAAAATTTCCAAAGAATTATTTTACTTCTATATCGAAAATAAAATCAGTGTTTCCTTCAGTAAAAAAGAAATTATAGACCTTGAAAATCTAGATCATACCTCAGAAAAAGATTTGTCTAATGAAGCTATTCAAAATCAACAACTTTTCTTTGAATAATTTTTCTATAGGTGACATGTTTTTGATTTGTTTTTCTTGGTTCACCTTCATATATTCTATTAAGCATCGACATTGCTATGAATCTTATGGTTGAAGGTTTAGATTCTAGGGTTTTTAATGAAAAATTAGAGCTATAGAAGTCAAAAGGGTTTGATACTGAGAGTGAGAGTGAAAGTAAAATATAGAGAGGGTTTTCTAATGGTTTTTGTGACCCTAGTATGGTTTCTCGAGCCAATTACTCAGTGTAATCATTATTTAATTTTTTATTTTAAAAATATGTGATTTTTCAAAAATGAAATAAATTTTTGTTTTATTTAAAAGACAAATAAATGAATGAATGAATAAAAATAGTAAGACTATTGATACATAAATTAACGAAAAAAATATTTAAAATTAAATATTCCTAACTCCCCCATAATAAAATCAAAACTAGTAGTGGGAAGTAGTTTAGTAAAAATATTTGTAGGTTGATATTCAGTATTTACAAATTCTAAAGATATTTCCTTTTTAAGAAAATTATCTCTTAGAGAATGATGTCTTAAATCAATATGCTTGGTTCATAAACGACCTTCAGGACTTTTGGAAATATTATTAACACTTGTATTATCACATAAAATAGGAATATTATTAAAATTAAGTCTAAAGTTTAGTAAGGTGTGTTTCATCCACAACACTTGTACATAACAACTTCCAGTAGGTATATATTCTACCTTAGCTATTGATAGAGAAACTAAATGTTGTTTCTTACTTGACCATGAAACTAAAGATTTTCCTAAAAAGTGAAAGGTTCCTGATGTGATTTTTCTATCTAATCTATATCCTCAAAAATCAGCATCTAAATGTGAAATTAAATTAAAATCATAAGTTTTTGGGTAAAGTGAATATTGAAAAATAATTCCTTCTAAATATCTAAAAATTATTTTAACAACAGTAAGATGAGATTCTTTTGGGTTTGATCGAAATCTAGCACATAAACATACAGAAAACATTATGTTTGGTCTTCTAGTGGTAATATACAATAAACTACCAATCATAACTCTATATAAATTTTTGTTAATTGGTGTTCTAGCTTCATCCAAATCAAGCTTTACATTAGTACACATGGGAGTTGTATAGGTCTTACTATTTTCTGGTCCAAATTTTTTCAATAAATCAATAATATATTTTCTTTAATTTAAAACATTTTCATAATACTTTTGATAGATTTGAAATCCCAAAAAGAGATTTAATTCTCCCATTATACTCATTTCAAATTATTTTTTTCATAAGATATGAAAAATCATTACAAATATTTTTATTTTTTGAACCAAAAATGAAATTATCTACAAAAATTTGTACTAATAATATATTAAAACAAATGGTTTTCTTAAAAATAGTAGGATATTATAACCCTACAAAAAATGAATTTTACAACAAAAATGATCTTAATCTTTCATACCAAGATTCAGGTTCTTGTTTAAGGCCATAAAGAGTTTTAGTAAATTTTAAAACTAAATTTGGTGGATGTGGGTTTTAAAAACCTAGTGGTTGTTCAATATAAAATTCTTCCATTAAATATCCATTTAAAAAATCCGATTTTACATCCATTTACTATAATTTAAAATTTGTATGAGATGCATAAACTAGAAGGATTATAATATCTTCTAATCTAGTGATAGGTGAAAAGGTTTCATCACAGTCTATTTCTTTCTCCTATTTGTATCCTTTTTTCTACTAATCTAGCTTTATTTCTAGTATTTATCCATTTATCGTATTGTTTATTTCTAAAAAGTCATTTGGTTTCTATTATTGGATAATTGGTTGGTCTTTCAACTAATTCTCAAGATTTATTTCTACTAGATTGATTAAGTTCTTCTTATATATCTATTAACCAACTTTCATCATTTAAAGATTCTTCTATAGTCTTAGGTTCTAATTGTGATATGAAGGAAGAAAATTCATATAATTTTGCTACACTTCTAGTTTTTACTCATGTATCTATATTTCCTATAATAGTTTATAAAGGATGATCTTTTAAGGTTTTAGATTGTCTAGGAAAGACACTTTCAGGTTCATTTGCTTCATGTTCTTTTGGACCAGACTGAATTTTATTTATTTCTTTTTCAAAATCAGTTCCGAGTAATTCATGCCTCATTTTGTCTAAAGAATCAATAATTTCATCTACTTGATCTTTCCTTTTATCAAAAGGATCACTTTTATCAAACTTCACATGAATTGATTCTTCAACAATCCTTGAATTTTTATTATACACTCTATAGGCTTTAAAAGTAGTAGAATATAATATAAAGATTCCTTCATCAGCCTTTGGATCGAATTTACCAAGTTTTTCCTTAGTATTCAAGATATAAACCTTACATCCAAATACTTTAAACTACCTTACTTTAGGTTTTATATTATTCCAAAGTTCATAGGGTGTATTTTTAATAAGAGGTATTATTAAAACTTTATTCATGATATAGAAAGCTATGTTTACAACTTCTACCAAAAAATAGATAGGAAGACTATATTCATTTAACATGTTCCTTATCATCTCTTTAATAATACTATTTTTTCTTTCAATAATTCAATTATTTTGGGGTTTTATTAGTGCAGATAAAGTGTGTTTAATGCCAAATATTGAGAAAAAATAATTAAATTCTTAATTATCAAATTCTCCACCATGATCACTTCTTAATGAAATTATTTTAAAATTACTTTCATTTTGAACAATTTTACAAAAACTTTAAAAAATAGTGAACACTTCAATTTTAAGTTTTAGAAAATAAACCCATGTAAATCTTGAAAAATCATCAGCTGATACATAAACATATAATTTTCCATCCAAACTTTCTACCCTTGACAGTCCAAACAAATCCATATAGATAAGTTCTAATGGTTTAGATGTAGAAACATTGTTAATAGATTTTAAAGATGGTTTATGTTGTTTTACAATTTGAAATGCATCACAAAATCTATCATTTTCAAATTTAAGACTAGGTAAATCAGAAACTAAGTGTTTCTTATACAATTTATATAAAGTAAATACATTTAAGTGTATAAGTTTTCTATACCTGATCCATGATTCATTTGTCTCGGTAGTTAAACAATTCACTTTTTGTTTATATAAGGAATTAAGATACAGGGTATATACATTTTCAGTTCTAGGTGCTCTAAATTTAAGAAATTTATCTTTAAAAACTGGGAAAGAATTAACAGAGAAATCAATATAAAAACCATCCTCACATAGTTAATAAATACTTATCAGGTTTTGATTTATTATTTAAACATATAGCACTTTGTTGATATAAATTGTTCTCCAACTGATCTAACTACAACTATCTTTCCTTTAGCATTGTCTCCAAAGGTGACTAATCCTCCATCCAGTTTTTTCTGATGTATAAAAATTGGAAGAGTCTTCACTGGTGTGTCTTAAGAAACCATTGTCCATATACCATACAACATTTTTGTTCTTGTGGTATTTTCCAACAAAAGTATTTAAATAAGAGTTTGTTTTGGTACCCATATTTTCTTAGGTCCATCTATGTCAACAAACAAAGATCTGGGAATCCATATTTACTTTATTTTACCAAAATTTAAATTACTTACTTCAGACATATTCTTAGAAATAAAAGTATTTTTAATTCCACTTATCTGAGGTTTTATTAAACAATGGTTGTTAGAATAACGTCCTCTAATTCCAAAATATAAATAGGTAGCATTTTTATAGTTAGGTATGAAATAATTTTTATATAACTTTGATTTTTTCCCTTGATTCATATTTTATATTTTTGTTTTTTAATAATAGTTTTTACGATAATCTCATTTAGAGATTTTTCTCCTTTGGTTAATATACTAGAAACACTTTTGAATGGTTCTACTTCATCGTGTAATTATTTTATTTTATTTTCATGAATATTACAATTTGATGTAGTTTTATTATATTTTTCTTTTAATTCTTGATATTGTTTTAGCATTTCATCTTTTTCACTTAAGATAACATTATGAATATTTTTAGTGACTTATGTTGTTTTACTAGAGATCATATTTTTCTTTAAGCATTTAGGAATAAGTAGATAATTTTCTACTTGAGAAGCTATCAAATTTAGAAGCATATGAATAATAGGATTGTACCTCATCATGTTCCTTGTCCATAAAGCACATGTTAGCTTTTAGATTTTTTGGCTATTTTTATGAGTCATATTTGGAAACGTTGCAGGAGTATTCAGACACACTCCAAGTATCCTTCATAGCTATTTTCCCTTTTTTCTCATAATCATCTTTCTTTTTGTTTTTATTTTCCATATTTCTTCTTTTTTCTTTTAACTATGGAAAATCAGGCCTGATATGACCCATCTATTTTCATTCATAATATATTACTTCTTTAGATCCTTTCTCATCTTTCTTGAAGGATTTTTTGAAGCCTCTCGTTTTCCTATAGAATTTGATAAATTCTTTGGCTAGCTCAACCAATTCCATTTCAGAATCTAAGCAATCTAAATCCTTTTAGATTTTGACATCTTCTTTTAATTTATTTTCATGCTTATGAGATATAACTTTAAGGGTAGTGTTTTCCCTTTTTATTATCTTATAATCTTCAGCTTCTACTTGCATCTCTACTTCATACATCATTAGGGTTCCAATTAATTATTTCATTGTAAAATCTTTGACTGGTGAAGATTGACTTATAGCAACAAATATTCCATTTCATTTTGAGGGTTGTACTCTAAGTACTTTCAGTGCTTGATTATATTGAGTAATTGTGGTTCCTAAAGTAGCAACATCATTGACTATTTCTATCAATCTCCCATCCATCTGGGTGATTATTTCACCATCATACATTCTGAAGGTGTTAAAATTTGATTTTGTAGTAGTGTGCCTCAATTGTCTGACATTGTCAGTTCCTTCATATGCAATATCAATCGTCTACCACATTTCATAAGTAGTAGGACATTGAGATAATCGATTGAATTTATCATGATGAAGTCCAAAAATAATAGCATTCATTGCTTTTGAGTTGATGTTATACTCAACTTCTTTGGTATCAACCCTTGTTTCTGGTTTTTTAGGAATTATATACAGAGTGATAATCTTTATATATACTTTAAATCCAATATTTTTCAGATAGATGGTCATACAATATTTCCAAACATCCATAGTTATCACCATTGAAACATGGAGAATGTATCATTGACACAAATCCTCTAGGATCAACCATTGACATCTATCTTTTAATAGACCATATACTTTTGAGCTTTCTAGAGTCATCTACATTATTCAAAAATCACTCCTTTGATACCAATTATTATGTCAGAATAATATAAAGATACACAAGAGGGGTGTGAATTGTGACTTTTTGGTAATCTTAATAGATTTTGACTTATGGCCTTCTTTTTTATTTTATACAGATATGTATTATTATCTTCTGTAAGTAATTTGATTAGTGGATAAACAGTGAAGAAGAACACAACAATTTTTATAATGGTTTGGGGCACAAAGATCCCCTAGTCCACTCCACTAATGCTCTCTCTACAAGTTTGGTGATTGATAAAACACATTTTTATTGAATATTTTATTGATAATAAATGATAAAATTTCCTAAAATTGTGTTAAATATTTTTATTTATAAAATATTTGGGATTAGATCATTCATTTGAAAATTTGATGGAAATTCCAGTTTTACCCTTTATAGTGCACTGTAGTATTTCAAAGATAAATATTTTAATATTTATTATTTGAACTTGAATTTTTGTAAATGTATTCTTGACTTAATGGAATACAACTTTTGTTCAGGACATTGAAGCTAAAATGTACATTTGGTTGGACTAAATGGACCATGAAGTCAAATATGGGCTGGACCCGCCAGATTGGATATTGGTTTTGTACTTGGGTCATAACTTCTTCATCCGAGCTTATATTGGGCCCAAATTTTTAGAGGAGATCTCAAAATCAATTATTCACAAATCATTTTTTTGGAAGAACAGCTGGTTCACGCGTTTTAGAGGTAAAATGGGAAGTGCAATTTGGATTAAAATATTTGGCCGAGATTCCCCATTCACACTTGAAACCTCTTTAAACCTAGCCTCTACTCCACTCTATAAATTAGTGTTTTTCTCATTTAGAGGGGTTGGGACGTGCATTAGAAGATTGGGAGCATAGGAGGAGTGGTTCTACACCATTTCAATTCATAATTAGAGGAGGGAAGCTACCAAGCTAGGATCTCCTCCAAAATGCTCTTCTTTTCCTCTTCTTTGTTGTAATGTTATTGTGCTTTTAATAAATTCTTAGTTTCTCTTCCACTTATTCTGTTATTTTTAATTTTCTTATTCTATTAATATTCCTATTTGGGATGGAATTCAATATTAGAAACAAGATTGGGTTATACCCTTTCTAAACCTTTGCACTTGCATAACTTTTCTACTATGACTACATCGCTCATGAAAGAGTAGTTTTTTTAGTAATTGATTGACCTCTATCCTTATTCATTCATTTATTTTGAATCAATGATATGCTATAATTAACATAATATGATCAATTAATTGAGTTTTTAATTTAATTTAAACTAAGAAAACAATTCAACAATTAACACAAAAACACACGAGGACGAGATTTTGTGTAAATTGTGAGAGCGCGAACTTAATCGATAATACAAAACCATACAGGATCAATTTTTAGTGTTCAAATATAATCCCTAAACTTAGTTAATTCTAATTTACAGAGAGTAAATGTGTCTTAATTTACCACTGACCATAATATAACCTTAGAACATCAATCAAAGCAGGGTGCTACGATTGCATGTTCTGAAGTTAGCCTAGGGTTATATTCACTCCATCTTTATGGTAAAGTTAATTCTCATAGGGTTTAGGATTTAACAAATTAAGGGATCATAATTAAGTTAATGTTAATTTAAATGGTAATGATAAATAATTGAGTGAAGAGGTAGAGTTAGATCGATTACACCTTTTAAAATATTTTAAAAAAAAACATCTTCTTGTTGCGTCTTTTTAATCGAATTTCATTTCAAAATTAAAAACAAAAAATTGCAATATTCTTCCAGAAAACTTATTCTAGTTTTATAAATGATAAAAAAAACCCCATACTTTCAATTAGTATTTTTATTCTCTTTTATTTTATTTTTATAATACCTTTAATAAGTTGTTTTAATTTATTTTCTCCTTTAAGAGACGACCTTAGTCAACCACTCTGCTACACCCAAGTACCCCAAAAAACCATTAATCATTTGAGGGCGCCCACGATAGTGCCTTTCTGTGATTTTCAATCAAAAGGTCCTCTTATCAAAAGACCTTCACAACTGAGTACATACAGTTGAAACCTTTACAATAATACTTTACATGGCCTTTTAGTTATTTTATAGGGAACTAGATTCTCCACAGCTTAGTCTGAGAAGTTGATACTCTACCATGATTGAGTCTAAGCATAAAAAACTCCAATAAATTAAAAGAGTTTGATTTGATTAAATGAATAGGTTCTTGATCATAGTTGCAGAAGCAACGGACAAAATAAGAATATTCTTCTTTAAATATAAATGTCTTCAAGAAATAAAAGCTTTGAAGCGATCCTAATTGTAAATGATCTTCAATAATAATAACAACAAACAAACAGCAGCAGTAGTTACATATTATGAGATTGAAACATGTGTGTCTCCAAGGTGTATCTTCTTCAGAATAAAAGAGTCATTCAATCTTTTTATTTTCTACAACAGTTCTATATTCAAAAATATATTGTACATTCAATAATATACAGTCCTCTCTTTTAAGAAAAAATAACTTTTCCATGTATATAGAGAATGTGACTTTCTTCTGGTTGAGTAGATCCAAGAATATCGCCTAATAAATTGAATTTATTTGAATTTAAAATATTCAATAAAGTCATAACTTCCCTTAGAAATGGAAACAATTTACTCCATTGAATACGATCCTTTGAATCAGTCGTAATATGGCTTTAAGATGGTATTTACTTCCATTTAGATCATTGCAGTAATCACGAAAAATATCTTTAAAATAAAACTCTATTGTTGAATAGTCAAACGTAGGTTTCCTTCTCATAATGACAAAATCAAAACATAGGATTGACAACGTATTGTTGTTTTACAAATACAAGGTTGATGACGTATGGTTGATCAAAAATATAGGGTTGATAAACAATACTTTTCATTTTTCTCAAATGTATGGTTCCATCCAAACGTAGGGTTGATTATCTATACTTTTCTAATAGTGTAGGGTACATGATCCCTACATTTTCAATAGTGTAGGGTACATGATCTATACTTTATATTTCAAACTTAGGGTTTCTGAACCATATGTTACACTTAAAAACATAGGATATGAATAGTGCTTCCAGAATACTTTTAAACAAATTCAGAATACTTTAATAAATACTTAAACCTGTAAATAAGATAAACTTCTCAAGAACAATATTCCTAAAAAATACATAAATTAATTTCACCTGTAAAACAAACAAGGGTATTTGTGATCATCAAAATCAATGATATTTATAGAGTATCGTTGAGACAATACATACCCAATAGATATGTTGTTAGCTAGACCGAATGATAAAAGGATTTGGAAGCTGAAGTGGGATATGTCTATAAGGTTTGAGATGAAGGATTATAGATAGGCTAAGAAGATATTTGTAATTAATATTGAGAGAGATAAGAAAGTTGTGACTTTGGTGTTATCTTAAAGGGATTGTATCTAAAAAGTCATCAAAAGATTTGGGATAATCAAATACAATCTAGTATTGACTCCATTGGTTATAAACTTAAAAATTTCCAAGGAGAAGAAACCTAAAACAAAAGATGTGTATGTGTATATAGTGAAATTTTTGTCTACATCAGCAATCAAAAGTCTAATATACACCAATATATATACTCGATTATACATTGCATTTGTAGTGGGAGTTGTAAGTTGAATCATATTGAATCTGGGAAGGTGCACTTGAAGGCTATAAAATGTATCATCTAGTAGTTAAAGGGATCAGAGGATAGAGATTTTTTCTTTTATACAGACAATTCATTGTAAGGTTACATTGATGTGGAATTTTTTGGGGATTTAGACGCCCAAAAGAGCACTACAGGGTTTTTGTTTACCTATGGAGGGACTATGGTTGGTTGGATTTTATGTTCATAATGGATTTGTCACTATATCTATAATGGAAGATAGATACATAGCAATAATGGAATCAGGGAAGGAGTTGGTTTGGTTGATGAAATAGCTGAAGGAGATATGAAGAATCTAGGAGGGTGAAGTTTTATTCTATGATAACCAAAGTGTGATTCACTTGGATCAGAATCCAGCATTCCATGTATAGATGAAGTATATTGACCTAAAATACCACTTCATCTAGAACTTACTAGAGGACAAGGAGTTGGATTTTCAAAAGATAGTTAGAAGCCAAAATCTAGTAGACATGTTTACCAGGGTGCTAGTCCAAGAAAGTCTAAGGACACATTGTGTAACGAACTAACCCACTGGGGCCTGGATGGCTAGTAGAAGTTCGATCCTTCACAGCCCCAAGTCCTCCAATAGGATAGGGGCTGGTGACAAGTATCGAGAAGACATAACTAAAATGGGAGGCCTTTGCCTAATGTACTTGTACGCACACTCCCAACCATCTCCATGAAGAAGTGTAGAATAATAATGATAAAAAAAATAACATTTAGAGTAAAACCATGCATGTAATAACCTTTAGAGAATACAAAAGAGTACGAAAATTTAATCTGAAATATAAAGGAGCAAAATACACACCTAACCAGAAAAGATGTCTCAACATAACAATAACTAGAAATAATAAAAGTTGAGAGATCTCAGCTCCTGATCTTCAAGCCTGACCACCATACGTGGTCAATGCACTTAGGTATCACTTTTCTCCACCATAATCACCATCGATATGTCTGTCAGCTACATAAGACACAACATGTGTGGGTAAAACTCATGCAGGAGTTTATAAAGGATTTTAATTGGGTCATTTAATAAAACAAACAAACAAATTATTTATTTATTTTAATTAAATGCACCCATCAACGGCTGCCTCAACCATACATATGACATTGACCAACCATAGGTCACGCCTAGGTTAAACCCCATATTTTGGATTCAACAGTGGTCTTAGATTTCCAATTTGAACCTTCATTCGGTGGTTATTCCACTTTTTCAACAAAAATATATGCGCACGATATTAATATATTTAATATTTTTATAATATCAATTCTAGGATTGTCGGGCCTCTAAATATCACATCATATCAGCACCTAGCTTCGAAAATATTCCTTAATATATTCCAAAGTCTTACAAGACAAAAACAAGGTCACTACACATTGTATCTCGGTGGGAATTGGGTGAGTGAACTAAGAATAGAGAACATTGATTGTTGTGGAAATGGAAGAAAGTTTTTTTGTTTCATTTTGTGAAAAAGTATTGGAGAATTTCTAGAGGTTCCCTAAAGCAATATTCAATTGAGAGATTGATGGGATGTGAAGACTATTTTCTATCACCAAATAGAGTAAACTAGACATTCAAGAGATAGATGGTACATCGTCTGTGTGGTTCAGGTAGTGGTAGTGAATCTCTCCAATGGATGATAGAGTGGTCAGATGGTGATATCATCCAATTGAAGTTTGCACTGATGATGGTTCGACTATGGCGAAAAAATGTTACTAGAAAAGTGTAACTTGAAATGTTTATTGGGACAATCAATCAAGTTTCATAATGATATTGGATATCATTAGTCATCATTCCAAATGGAGTGACCTCCAAAAATATAAGAGGTCAATGTTACTTGCATGGATAACTAGATAATTCTATAAAAAGGAAGTGGGGAACTCATGCACAATGATCATGAATTTCATGGTGGTTTGGATCTAACATTGATTTGAGAATTACTGAAGGGTTAATTCCTACAATCAATCCTTACTGATTGATTTTTTTAGTTGGAGTGTAAAACTTGTATCTTCTAATGTAATGAAAATAGAATCAATATTTATTTCATGGATGTAGGAAACATTATCCAAACCACATAAATTCTTGTGTCCTTTCCTTTATCATTTTTTCACTTGAATTTGTGCGAGGTGTGAGTTTTCTTGAGTGTGTATGAGGATTGACTTTGTGTAGTAAGTAGGTTGTGTGGCTTCCTGTATTCTGGTATGCTCAGTTGAGGGGGTCCATTCGAACGACCTGTTTTTTTTCATTGCATATCATTTAGTGGTTTTGCATACAGTGATCAGATGTTGGGGGTGACTCCAAATATATTCATCCAAAATTTATAACACTTAACACCCTATGGATATCCAACAAAGAAACAGTTTACAGCCCTAGGTTCCAACTTATCATTCCCGATGTGAGCATAAGTTGTGGATCCAAAAACTCTAAGGTGAGAAAGACCAGGTGATCATCCTATGCATAATTCTTCAAGTGTCTTAAAAGCATTAGTTGTAAAAGAGTAGTGATTAATGAGGTACATTGTCGTAGTGGCAGTTTTTACCCAAAAGGGTTGAGGCAAACCCAAGTTTGAGAGAATATATCTCCCTCCCTCCAGGAAAGTATTATCCATGCACTCAACTAAGTCGTTCTATTAAGGGGTTTCCACAACAGTCCAATATCTAAGGACATCCTCATAGCTATGAAATTATGAAAAATTATTAGATGGATACTCTAACCCATTATCAGTCCTAAGTGTCTTTAACTTCCCACATGGTTGGTTCACTACACTAGTTTTCTAGTTTTTAAAAGTATGAAAGTGTCTGGTTTATGTTTTAGTATATAAATCCAAATATTACATGAGTAATCATCAATAAAAGTCACAAAGTAAGAGCCTTTAGCATGGGTGGTAGTCCTAGATGGACCCTAAAGACCATAACAGACATACTCAATCGGGTTTTTAGCTTTGTAAACATACCTATTGAAACTCACATGCTTGGGCTTATCATACCCACAATCTTTACAAAATGGAAGATTGTTAGGGGTTATATCAGTTAACAACCCCCGTTTGCGAAGTTCATCAAGGGCCTTCGCACTCATGTTCCCAAGATGTCTATGCCATAAAATAGTGTTATTGGACACCAAAACATGGGATACATTCAATTTTTTTAGTTGAGTTTTATCATTTAACACATACAGTCCATTTAAAAGGGTTCCCTTCATCCCAATGGGGAGCCACTGGCAATTATAAGGCTACCAGAGTATAACCAAAAGGTATAACCTTTCCAGCCATAAACTCCGAGGGAAATTAGGTTTCTTTTTAATTTGGGTACCCATCTAACATCACCTAAAGCCTTAACCATCCCATTATGAAGTTCTAAGGAGATAGAACCTATGCTCGTGTTACGCCAACTCTTGTTCTTCCTTAGATATACAACACCTAACTCTATCTTTCTCAACTCAGTGAAGTGTTATCTCTTGGGAAACATATGAAAAGAGCATTCAGAATCTTGAATCCACTCTTCAGAAATGGCATGGTCACACACATTAAGCACATTAGCAGTATTAGATTTCTGCTTAACTGATAAAGAATGATCATTATTATCTTTATAGTCATTTTTATTATTAGGACAATTCCTCAAAATGTGTCCAGGCTGCTTACATTGAAAACACTTAAACTCCCTATTCTTAGACCATTGCAAAAAAACACATTAGAGGGGTTATATAGAGGGGGTTATGCACAACCCCCTCTAAATTCATTTTATGTAACATTATAGGGGGTTCTGCACAACCCCCTCTAATCATCGAATTTAGAGGGGGTTATGAACCCCCTCTAAATTCATTTTATATAAAAATTAGAGGGTTAATTATATACAACCCTTGTTAATCATCGAATTTGAAGGGGGTTATGGACCTCCTCTAATTGAACCCCCTCTAAATTTTTTAACGTTGTTTTTTTAATACGCAATTGGATTTTAGAGGGGGTTCAAAACTCCCTCTTTTATCATAAATTAGAGGGGGTTGAAAACCCCTTCTAATGTCTTAAATTAGAGGGGGTTCAAAAACCCCTCTAATGTCTTAAATTGGAGGGGGTTGAAAACCCCCTTATAATGTCTTTAAATTATAGGGGTTCAAAATCCCCTCTGATTTAATAGATTACATAGGGTTGTGAACCCCCATTATTTTTTTTAAAAGAAACTTCCATAATACACACACACACACAACTAGTACAATCATGACCTTTAGTGGCCGCCAAAATCCGTCACTAAAGGTCTATAGCGGTCGTCTAGCGTCCGCCAAACGGTGGCTGCTTTTGGCTCGTCACTGTTGCTATCAGCGACTGCCATTTGGCGGACGCTGTAGACAAGCTGGAATGGGCTACAGCGGCCGCCAAATGGCGACCGCTGTAGGCAGTGATGGAATTACCTACAGCGGCCCCCTAATGGCGGCCGCTATAGGTTGTCCCTATAGCGGCCGCCAAATGACGGCTGCTATGGGTTTTTAATTTTTTTTTAAAAAAATATCAATAATACAATAAAATATACCTAAATAAATCTCATCAGTCATCTTCCAATATCTACATCCATCATCAAATATAACTGCATAACAAAATTTAATAACAAAATTAGGACCGAATAAAACCTATAAACAAATAATTGAAACAAATTAACATATTTCAATTCAAACTTAATATAGCAGATCGAAAGTATTTGATTTTCAAAATATATTCAAAAATTTTATTACCATTTTAAAAATTTAAAATCGGTAATTCTATGGTTCTAGTTAGATTGTTGCCCTGTGATTTCAGGTCAATCTGATGTCGTCCGCTATGAATTCGACCGTTAAACGCCCGTTTTAGCCGTTTATGACACTAGAAGTGCATTTTCGGTCACCACGGGCACAAAACACCTCCAATTGATGTGATGTCTACCCGAAAACTTCAAAATTCACTCACTCGTTGTTGTCGTCTGATTTCAGGCCATTTCGACTTCGTTCGGAAAGTTTGGACCCCCCACACGTGTTTATGAAGCTCGTCCAACACTTAAAAAACGCATATTGAGCCGTACCGCATAAACCGCACATCTGATTGACGTGTCATCTCCTCATATATTTCAATAATAAAAATTATATTTTTTCCTTATGATTTCATGTCAATTCAATGTCGTCCTCTATGAATTTGACAGTTAAACGCCCGTTTTGACCGTTTATGACACCAGAACTGCGTTCTTGGTCACCGCGGGCACACGGCACCTCTGATTGACATGTCGTCTATGCAAACACTTCACAATTCACTCACCCATTGTTTTATTATGATTTAAGGCCATTCTGACACCGTTCGGACCATTTGGACCCCCCCCCCCCCCCACACGTGTTTATGAAGCGCGCCCAAAACTTAAAAAACGCATATTGAGTCGCACCGCGCAAATCGCACGTCTGATTGATGTGAAGTCTCCTCGTACATGTCACGAATAATAATTAGATTATTTCTCTGTGATTTCAGGTCAATCTGATGTCGTCCGCTATGAATTTGATCATTAAACGCCCGTTTTGGCCGTTTATGACACCAGAACTGCGTTCTCGATCACCGCGGGCTCACGACACCTCCGATTGACGTGTCGTCTGCCTGACCACTTCACAATTCTCTCACTCGTTGTTATCATTGGATTTCAGGCCATTCTGATTTCGTTCGGCAGGTTTGGACCCCCCCCCCCCCCCCCGCGCGTTTGTGAAGCGCGCCCAACACTTAAAAACGCATATTGAGATGTACCATGTAAACCGCACATCCGATTGATGTGATTTCTCCTCGTACACATCAAAAATAATAATTAGATTGTTTCCCTGTGATTTCAAGTCAATATGATGTCGTTCTCTATGAATTTGACCGTTAAACGCCCGTTTTGGCCGTTTATGACACCAGAAGTGCGTTCTTGGTCACCGTGGGCACACAACACCTCTAATTGACGTGTCGTCTACATGACCACTTCAAAATTCACTCACCCGTTGTTGTATTTTGATTTCATACTATTCCGACATTGTTCGGCCCATTTGGACCCCCCACGCGCGTTTATGAAGCACGCCTAAAACGTAAAAAACGCATATTGAGTCGTACCACGCAAATTGCACATCCGACTGACATTCCGTCTCCTCGTACACATCACGAATAATAATTAGATTTTTTTCCTGTGATTTCAGGTCAATACAATGTCGTTCGCTATGAATTTTACTGTTAAACACCCGTTTTGGTCGTTTATGACGCCAGAAGTGTGTTCTCGGTCACCGCAGTCACACGAAACCTCTGATTGACATGTCGTCTACCCAAACACTTTAAAATTCATTCACTCGTTGTTTTCGTCTGATTTCAGATCATTCTGACTTCGTTCGGCCGGTTTAGACCCCCCCCCCCATGCGTGTTTATGAAGTGTGCCCAACACTTTAAAAACGTATATTGAGCCATACCGCGGAAACCGCACGTCTGATTGACGTTACATATTCTCGTACACATCATAAATAATAATTAAATTTTTTATTTATGATTTCAGGTCAATCTGATGTCGTCCGCTATGAATTTGACTGTTAAACGCCCGTTTTGGCCGTTTATGACACCAGAACTGCGTTCTCGGTCACCGCGGGCACACAACACCTCCAATTAACATGTCTTCTGTGCGAACACTTCACAATTCACTCACCCATTTTTTTCGTCTGATTTTAGGCCATTCTGACATCGTTTGGCCCGTTTGGTCCCCCCCACGTGCGTTTATGAAGCGCGCCCAACACTTAAAAAACACATATTGAGCTGTATCATGCAAACTGCACGTCTAATTGATGTTTCGTCTCCTCGTACAAGTCAAGAATAATAATTATATTGTTGCTCTATGATTTTAGGTCAATCTGATATCGTTAGCTATGAATTTGACCGTTAAATGCTCGTTTTGGCCGTTTATGACACCAGAAGTGCGTTCTCGGTCACCGCAGGCACACGTCACCTCTGATTGACATGTCGTCTGCCCAAACACTTTACAATTCACTCATCCGTTTTTATCATCTGATTTCATACCATTCCGACTTCGTTTGGCCGGTTTGGACCCCCCCCCCCCCCCCACGCGCGTTTATGAAGCGCGGTCAACACTTAAAAAACACATATTGAGTCATACCGCGAAAAGTGCACGTCCGATTGACATTCAATCTCCTCATACACATCACGAATAATAATTAGATTATTTCCCTGTGATTTCAGGTCAATCTGATGTCGTCCTCTATGAATTTGACCGATAAACACCCGTTTTGGCTGTTTATGACACCAGAACTGCGTTCTCGGTCAACGCAGGCACGCGGCACCTCTGATTGATGTGTCATCTGCGCGAAAACTTCAAAATTCACTCACCCGTTGTTTTCGTCTGATTTCAGGTAATTCCGACATCGTTCGGCCCGTTTGGACCCCCCCACGCGCGTTTATGAAGCGTGTCCAACACTTAAAAAACGCATATTGAGCCTTATTGTACAAACCGCGCGTCCTATTGATGTGATGACTCTTCGTACATGTCACAAATAATAATTAGATTGTTTCCCTGTGATTTCAGGTTAATCTGATGTCGCCCGCTATGAATTTGACCGTTAAACGCCCGTTTTGGCCGTTTATGACACCAGAAATGCGTTCTCGGTCACCACGGGCACACGGCACCTCCGATTGACGTGTTGTATACCCAACCACTTTAAAATTTACTCACTCATTGTTTTTGTCTGATTTCAGGTCATTCTGACTTCGTTCGGAAAGTTTGGACCCCCCCCCCCCCGCGCGCGCGTTTATGAAGCGCACCCAACACTTAAAAACGCATATTGAGTCGTATCGTACAAACTGCATGTCCGATTGACATTTAGTATCCTCGTACACGTAAAGAATAATAATTATATTGTTTCCATGTAATTTCAGGTCAATATGATGTTGTCCTATATGAATTTGACCATTAAACGTCCGTTTTGGCCGTTTATGACACCAGAACTGCGTTCTCGGTCACCGTGGGCACACGACACCTCCGATTGACGTTCTGTCCACGCAAACACTTCACAATTCACTCACCTGTTGTTTTCGTCTGATTTCAGGCCATTTCGACATCGTTCGGCCCGTTTGGACCCCCCCCCCCCCCCCCCCACGCACGTTTATGAAGCGTGTCCAACACTTAAAAAATGCATATTGAGTCGTACCGCGTAAACCGTACGTCCGATTGACGTTCTGTCTCCTCGTACACGTCACGAATAATAATTAGATTTTTGATATGTGATTTAAGGTCAATATTATTCTGTCCGCTATGAATTTGATCGTTAAACGCCCGTTTTGGCCGTTTGTGACACCAGAAGTGCGTTCTCGGTCATCGCGGGCACACGACACCTCTGATTGACGTGTCGTCTGCACGATCGCTTAACGATTCACTCACCCGTTTTTTTCGTCTGATTTAAGGTCATTATGACATCATTCGACCCGTTTGGACCCCCCCCCCCCCACCCCACGCGCGTTTATGAAGCGCGACCAACACTTAAAAACGCATATTGAGTCATACCGCGCAAACCACACATCTGATTGACGTGTCGTCTCCTTTTACACGTCAAAAATAATAATTATATTGTTTATATGTGATTTTAGGTCAATCTTATGTCGTCCTCTATGGATTTGACCGTTAAACGTTCGTTTTGACCGTTTATGACACCAGAACTGCGTTCTCGGTCACCACGGGCACACGACACCTCCGATTGAAGTTTCGTCTGCGCGAACACTTCCCAATTCAATCACCCGTTGTTTTTGTCTGATTTTAGGCCATTACAAAATCGTTCGGCCCATTTGGACCCCCCCACGCGCGTTTATGAAGCGCGCATAACACTTAAAAAACGCATATTGAGTCGTATCGTGCAAACCGCACGTCCGATTGACGTTAAGTATCCTTGTACACGTTACAAATAATAATTAGATTGTTTCCTTGTGATTTTAGGTCAATATGATGTCGTCCACTATGAATTTGACCGTTAAACGCCCGTTTTGGCCGTTTATGACACCAGAACTGCGTTCTCGGTCACCGCGGGCACACGGCACCTCTGATTGACGTGTCGTCTGCCCGACCACTTCACAATTCAATCACCTGTTGTTTTCGTCTGATTTCAGGTCATTCCAACTCCGTTCGGCTGGTTTGGACCCCCCAACACGCGTTTATGAAGCGCGCCCAACACTTAAAAAACGCATATTGAGCCGTAGCGCGGAAACCGCACGTCTGATTGACGTTATGTCTCCTTGTACATGTCACGAATAATAATTAGATTTTTTCTCTATGATTTCAGGTCAATATGATATCTTACGCTATGAATTTGACCGTTAAATGCCCATTTTGGCTGTTTATGACACCAGAAGTGCTTTCTCGGTCACCGCGGGCACACAGAACCTTCGATTGATATGTCGTTTGCGTGACCACTTCACAATTCACTCACCCGTTGTTGTCATCTGATTTCAGGTCATTTCAAGATCGTTCGGCCTGTTTGGACCCCTCCACGCGCGTTTATGAAGCGTGTCCAACACTTAAAAAAACACATATTAAGCTGTACCACGCAAACCGCACATCCGATTGACATTCTGTCTACGTGACCACTTCAAAATTCACTCACTTTAGAAAGATACAGATATCAAAAGAGTTCTTGGGATTCTCTCAAGAAACAACTGCCTGAAGTTTCTCTCCATCCACTGATACACCTTCCACTGAGATTATTTGACTCAATAACTATACCTAATCAATACAAAAGTGACATATATATAGCTTGGCGTGTATTCGATGCTTTATAAGTGTAGTTTGGATGATGTCAAGATATTGGGTATGATCATCATCAGTCTTGGAGTACATGAAGATTTCATCCACAAATACTAAAACGAACTAATTTAGGTAAAAATGGAAGATTCTATTCATCAAGGATATAAAAACTTCTAGATAATTCATCAACACAAATGAAATTACCTCATGCATGGGGTTCATTCTCATCTGGATCACCAATATCATTGTGATGTCCACCAGCTGTATTCGGAGTCTACAATATATATCAATATTATGTATCTTAAACATATCAATAAAAGTCAATCTGATTATGGTTTGTTTTATTGTTTACCTATGGCGCCACTTGTTGCGTCATCATTTCATCGATACGTGATGACATCTATGACAACCTCTCCTCATACTTTGCACGTAACTGCTGAAACTGTGCATCAAAATTGCGCTTCATATCCTGCATGGAAGCATCTATATCAGTCTGTGTGCGCATCTCTGAATCTCAGCATGCACCCATCACATCTACTCTAACAACTGCATGTCATGGGACACCACCGCCATAAGTCAAAGAATAACCATGACTGTCACGCCCCACTACACGGTGAAATATTTCATCTCTACGCACAGTACTATGACGTTGCTCCTCTGGAAACTTTGCTAACTGAGCGTCAAAATGAGCCTGTAGCATATAATGAATCAATGAACAAATATGAATAATTTATATAAAATAAAAAAAACATTTATTAGTAAATAATTTTCTTACTATAACACCGGCAACATCGGGATCACCCGCCCTACGAGTCCTCACCCATATGGACATCCGATCGATCGGCTCGTCGCGTTGGTGTAACTGTAATAAAGGGGTTCACCATGTTATACTACAATATTTTTAAAATATGAATGAATAGTGAATTATAAACTTACATCATGTCTGAGTTGTGACACATGTCGAGTGCCAAGTCTGGAAGGCGTGCCCTGCATCGCCCGATTATGTGAATGACGAGCAGACTCAATCTACATTCAGCGTATTTACTTAATAAACATTTGAAAAATTAGTCATTTATAGATTAAAAGTAATAAATCTTACCATCATCACCTCACTCGGCCAAAACGCAACCAAATCCTGCCACTGTGTAGGAAGAATTCTCAAAGGGACTCGCTATAGAATGTCTGGCACACCTGCAAATGGTGTCCAGTGATCTCTCTTCACCCTTGACTTGTAATCCTTCCATAATTTTTGGCATTTGGACATACATGCAGCCTGAAACTCATCTGGACAGGATGTCAAATTATCCTATTAAAAAAATTGTCAGTAGATGGGACAATAATAATAACAATATCATGAAAAATTAAACATTGAATTTACCTGAACCTTCCTCCATAATATGTTCATCATATCATGGGGGAAAGAACCCCATTCACGATTTGTCAAAGGGAATCTGTGTGAGTCTCATATCATATGCCCAAATTGACGAATCAATATAGTAGCACCTTCTCCGACTGGATGAAATGTGTCATCAAATAACACATCCAATCGGGCTCCAGAGTTTCAGGATCGAACCCCTCTACCAGGACCCCTGCGTCTACTGGAAGACGCACTAGATCCTGATAAACATAAATTCATAATTCAATTACAATATAAATTAATGATTAGAAACAGTTAGGGAAATATACAAAGAAAATTACAATCAATTAATTTAGAAAAATGAAAACATATATACCGACAACATCAGGTGAATCACTGTGACCACCCTGTGACATACCTACATTAAAAGAAATTATAGTTAAATCAAGAAATTTTTATACATATATAACTCATAAATATTTTTACAAACAATAAATGGGGATATAATTACAATTTTCACTAATCATGCAAGTCTATCGTATCTCCTTCAACTGTCTCTTTGACCCATTGTATATCTTCATCTCGTACAACTATTGTTGTTTGGTCAAGTGTTTGATCAGGAAATGCGACAACTTTAGGTTCCTCTTGGTCAATCAGGAAAAACCCCTCTTCTAGACATTTTCACCACAACTTTCCAATCAGAATCAATGCTGACAAAGTAAACTTGTTCTGCCTGCAATGTCAGTATGAAAGGCTCATTGCTTACTCGGTCATCTTTATATAGCATATTGTTAAAGTTTACTAATGTGAATTGGAAGTTATCAACTTTCGTTCCACGAACCGGATCGACCCAATCACACCTTAACAATATGTGTTTTAAGCCACGACCATAAATAACCTCAATAATATCTCTCAGTAATCCATAATAATAACCCACACCAACAAAAGAACAACCAACACCACTATTTTGTGTGGCTTGGTTCATGTCAACATCGCTAATACGAAATCGGAATCCGTTAGCATCCAAAGACTTATAGCGACGAGCTGTAATAAATGGACCATCAGCTAGTTGGTTGAGTTATTTGCTCACATGATAGGTTAAATAACGTAACTTTTGAATCTGCAAATTTCACATATATAGTTTAATGGATAAAGGATTGTGAAAATACAACTAAGTTGCACTATAAAAATATTAAATCGATTATACGTACATGAGTCTTGAACCACTCATGAAATGTGTTGAAATGATGTTTTTTGGATTTGATAGTCAGTTGCACGGGGCCTTTCACGTTTCAACTCAGCGATATGCATCCTAAATCACAACACAATATAAGGTAAGAAATAAAATAAATATAGAAACAAAATACACATCAACTATGAAACTTACTGTATCAATGACATAACTGATGGAGTGTTGAACAACACATACCGATGAGCTTGAACCCACTCATCGTTCCACATATCAAACGTTATTCCTTCTCTAATTGGACCCTCGTCATTCTGGGAGGGTTTATCTATCTTTGTTTCAACCTCATCAATATATGAAGCACATAAATTAGTACACTCATCCATTAAATATCCCTTGACAATTGAGGCTTCTGGACGAGCTTTATTGCACACATACTGTTTCAATGTATTTAAGTATCGCTCTATTGGATACATCCACCTGAATTGCACGGGACCGCCAGCAATGATTTCACCAGTTAAATGCACAGTCAAGTGAACCATGACATCAAAAAAAGACAACGGAAATAGTTTTTCTAGGTGACATAGTGCAAGTAAAATCTTATCCTGTAGCTTTTTCAAATCACTCATGCGATGATTCCTAGAACAGAGCTGTCTGAAAAAATTAGAAACTCCAATCAATGGCTCAACAACCTGAGCAGGTAAGCAATCATGAATTGCTATAGGAATTAACTGTTGAAGCAGAATATGATTATCGTGACTTTTCAAACCCTGTAATGTCATGCTCGTCATATCCACACGCTTCGAAGTATTAGAGCAATAACCATCTGCCACCTTAACGGTCTTCAAAATTGATAGAAATATTTGTTTCTCTTTTTTACTCATTGTGTATTGTGCAACAGGCATGTATGCCCAATTACCTTCACCCAATTGTAAATGTAAAGGTTTTCTCAATCCCATTTCTTGAAAATCACGTCGAGCATTAGCATTGTCCTTTGATTTCCACTTGACGCCTAAAATGGTGCACATTATATTATCACATACATTTTTTTTCAATGTGCATCACATCCAAATTATGTCTTAAAATATTATATTTCCAATAAGGCAATTCAAAAAAAATACTTTGTTTCTTCCAATCATGACTCTGTTGTCTATTTGCAGCAGGAATATAAGGCAATGCAGAAACCAATAAATCTTGAAAATCATACATTGTACGGATGTTTTCTTGATCAAGTTGTGCACAAATTTCAACCCCATACAGTATTTTTTGTGATGGGTCATACTCTCTATTCCCATCAAACGATACACGGTTTTTTCTGAACTTGTGCAATGGAGGAAGAAAGCATTTGTGACCAAGATATGTCCACTTTCTACAGTGCTTAAGCCATATAGATTTCTTACTCTTATTACAACAAGGGAAAACAAATTCTCCTCTTGTACTCCAACCTAATAAGTTAGTATACGCTGAGAAATCATTAATTGTCCATAACAAAGTGGCCCGAAGTCTAAACATTTCATTAGCTGCCGAGTCAAAAGTCATTACACCATCGGCCCAAAATTCTTGCAGCACATCAATCAAAGGTTGCATATAAACATCGATTTTATCGTCAGATCCTCTCGGTCCATCAATTAGAATTGATAGTAACAAAAAAGGTTGCTTTATACGTACCCATGGGGGAATGTTGTATGGAACCAACACCACTGGCCACGTACTATGTGTCGCACCAACCATAGACCTAAATGGGTTAAAACCATCTGCTGCCAAACCCAGTCGAATATTACGATCATCTCGGGAAAAGTCTGGGTGTATTTGATCAAACTCTTTTCATGCCAAAGATCTGTAGGGTGAGTTAATTTATCAACCTCTTTCTTTCTCTCTGAATGCCAAGTCATCAATTTAGCAATTTTAGTGGACAAGAAAAATCTCTTCAGTCTCGATTTTAGTGGGAAATAACGCATCTGTTTAGCGGCAACTTGTTTCCATTGATTCAAGACTCTCCCAGGAAGAATCTGACTACCTTGATTAATCTCATTGGTCTTCCGCCTGGATGTATAGAAAACAGTACAAATATTTAATTGCGCGTTCTCTTTTCTGAACAACATACAATTATTGCGACACGCATCAATTGTATCATATGTAAAACCAAGATCATCGGTCAATTTGCGAGCTTGATAGAATGACTTCAGAATCTTTGCTCCAGCAGGGAGTACCTTCTTTAACAATACCAACAACATGTCAAATGAGACGTCTGATCACTAGTTCGAGGCCTTCAGGTGTAACAATTCAACGATGAATGACAGTTTACTAAATTTAGTGCATCCAGGATATAATTCAGTACGCGCATTGTCAAGAATTTCAATGCTTCTCCATCTGCAGAAGAACGGGGATTACTCGATCCAACATCGTCACTTACGACATTATTGTCTTCAGGTTGAAACTGACGCATCATATCATTGAGCATTATGTTCATCGGATCAACTGTTCTGGAATCAACATTCATATTAATACTTTATGAGCGATGACATGAAACAGAATCTTCTCCATGAAGTGTTCATGTCTTATAGTTTTTCAAAAACTCATTCAAAAACAAATGTTCTTTAACACTATCTCGTTTGAAGAGATATCTATTTGCACATTTTATGCATGAACAACTAATCATATCGCTTGGAAATTTGTTGGTGAAATCCATAAATCGCTTAATCCCCTCATAATATTCAGCTGAAAACCTATATTGCATATCAATCCAACTCCTATCCATATATGTATTTAATAGAAATCAAAAGTGAAATATCTTATTTAAATTCTAAATAAACACGTATCATTAAAATTTAAAAACCAAATTTGAAGGATAAAAAACATTACCTGCAGAGGACTCGCCCGCGGGTAACAGGGTGTGACTCGATTGTGGATCCATGACGGCGCAATGACTTGACGACAGGGGTTCGACGACCGGGCTCGAAAGGGGCGGAACCGTTGGACAAAGCGTGGGAGAGTTCTACACGGCGGGGCACAACGGATCAGGAGGGTTCAACGGAGGCAGGACGTGAGGACTTGTCGGAGGGATGCAGCGGGGTCGGGAGGGGACGACGGCGGCAGGACTGGCCGAAGGTGCAGCGCGGAGGCAGGGGTGGGGGTTACTGGGTCGCGGGGGTGTCGGGGTCGCGGGGGGCGCAGCGCGGAGGCAAGGCGGTGGGGGTTGTCGGGGTTGCGGGTGGCGCGACGGGGAGGCAAGGGGGTGGGGGTCGCCGGGGGTGGGGGTCGACGGGGGTTGGGGTCGCCAGGGGTTGCCGGGGGTCACCTTGAATCGCCGGGGGTTGAGGGTCGCCGGGGGTCAGGGTCGCCAGGGGTCGGGGTCGCGGGGTCGCAGGGTCGGGGTCACGGGGTCGCAGGGTCGGGGTCGCCGGTGGTCGGGGTCGCGGGGTCGGGGAGGGGGAAATTAGGGTTTTTAGTGTATTAAAATGCAGCGGCCGCCAAATGGCGGCCGCTGTTGATAGTATTAGTGGCCACCAAATGGCGGCCACTATAAGTCCCCCGCCTCGAAAGCTAAAAATTCTAATAGTGCACACACACACGTATACATACATACATACATACATACATACATACGTATATACATATATATATAATTAAAACACAATATATAAATGTATTTAAATACATTATATGAGTATATTATATAAAATATTTATATGATTGTATTTAATCGTATTTATATTTATACATAAATATGTATAATATTATGTACATTAATATTTATTTATTTGTATAAATTGTATTTCATATAATATTAAGTATAAATGTGTATAAATTATATTTCATATAACATTGATTATATATAATACACATATTAATTATATATAATATAAAATTTTATTTCATATAACATTTTATAAACATCTGTATCAATCGTATTTCATAAAATATCAATTATATATAATATAAATATTTGTATAAATTATATTTCATATAATAATTATTATATATTAATTGTATATAATATTATAATGTTTATACAAATAAATATATATGTATTAATGTAAATAATAATAAATATATGTATTAAAATACATTATATGGATATGTTTTAAAAGACCTTATATAAATATATTAAGTAAATACTTATATATATATATATATATATATATTCTTTAAATAAACATGTATATAATATATAAATATGTTTTTAAGTATGTAAATAATTTACATAAATATATAATATAAATGTATTTAGTATAACAACAACAACGACGGCGGACTCTAGTCATTTGGCTTTATCACCAGGAGAATTCGCTTGTTTCGCCAAGGCTTCTCTTACTGCACCTTCTCCTTTACCAAAAGGGGATGAAACAATGTGGCCCATCAACTGGCGGCCTCAGGCCCCTTCGATGACAACCAACTCTGGCCGGACAATTTCCCTTCATGGCTTTGCATATGTACGTCTGCTGATCTTCGTCATTAATGTTATATATTCTTCTTTTCAAAAAAAAATGTATTTAGTATAATATATGTATGATATAAATCATAAAAAAATGTATAGTATTTATAAAACCAATATTTAATTTTTATAGTTTAAAAAGCAGGTATAATAACAATAATAATAATTAATAATATTATTGTTATCATGCACACACACAGCCACATATATATATATATATAGGTATATAAAAATAATTAAATAAATAAATATTATAATTATATTAGATCTATAAATATTAAAAAACACATAACAAACATAGAGAAGTATAAATGTATTTATAAATATATATTCATATATGTACATATAATTATTTATATATATTATATGAATAAACATATATAATATATAAATATGTTTTTAAGTATATAAACAATTCATATAAATATATTTATAAACATATAAACATATATGCAGTTTATATAAATTTATACATAGGTTGTTATTTAAATGTATTTAAATATATTATCAAAATAATATTTTAAAAAAAAAAAATCATCATATGTATATATATACACATTTGTACATATATTCAACAAAACAAATCGGCATAGTGGTACCAGTTCGGTGTCTTGCGAGTCGTAGAGGGTGGCTGGTCCGGGTTCGAATCCCAGCACCTGTGAATTTATTTGATGCGGGGGGTGTTGGAGAGGTGCGAGTAAATGAGAGGGGCGCTTGGGAAATGGGAGGGGCGCCCGGGAAACGGGAGGGTGCGGGAAACGGGAAACAGGAGGGGCGCTTGGGAAACAGGGAGTGGGAGAGGGGCGTGGGGGCCGGAGCGAGAGACTGAGGGTAGGGGCTGGGGGCGGGACCGCCTAGGTAGGGGCGCAGGGGGCAGGGGCGAGACGACCTGAGACGAGACGAGGGGCGAGATTGGGGACAAAAAAAAGAGAATAAAAAAAGAAGCTTTAGGGGCAGTTTTCAAAACCGCCTCTAATGATAGTAGGCAGACACATTATCATCAGTTTCTCACAACCGTAGCTAATATCTCTAGAAGGCGTTATAACCTCTTCTAATGTCAAAAATAACCCCCTTTAATGAAGTCATTTTTTTATAGTTGACTAAGACCAACTTTGCCTGGACTGGCTATTATCTCTCTACCCGCCCCTATGTTCATTCTTACCTCTAACATTTATCCCCCCAACCTCTATTTTAATAAAGTCTTTTTCTGAAGTCCTTTGGGAAGCAAAGCAAATTTAAACTCTTCGAGCGTAATAGAATCTCTACCATACATCATAGAGTCTTTGATGGAACTAACATACTCGTCCATAGTTGTTAACAAAATTATAGTGTGATCCTCATCAACTATGTTGGCATCTATATTTGATAGATCCAACAAGATTATGTCAAAATCATTTATGCGGGCCTTGATTACAGTTGCAAGACGCATTTTAAAAGTATATAGTCTCATCTTCTTATACAGTATTGCTACTAAAAATTTAGTCATATACAAGGCATCCAAGTTGTACAGGACTTCAGCAGTAGTAGACTCATATGCAACATCTTGGAAAACTTTATCGCCTAAGTTCAACAACATCGGGCTACAAGCTTTATGAAAGACATCGGTAGAGGCATTCAATAGGTAACAACATTTTGTTCATTAGGGACACAGTAGTTACTTTTTTTTGGACTACTGAGAGCATCGAGAAGCTCATTGTGATCAAGAGGTGTGTTCATCTTTATTCTTCAAGGATTAGAATCATTTTACCCATCAAATTATCTATCTTGAATTTCATAGAACTCATTGCTTATGAATCATATGGCTCAGGTACCAATTGTTGTAAGCAACGTTGTGAGTCTGCCCACAAAAACAACTAGGAATCACTGATTTATATACGATGGTTACAATTCGTATAGATAAATCATTTATCATTGTTACGGAAACAATGAGATGAAATCGATAAACAGAATGAGATGAACGTACTTCAGGATCGAAAAGAAGATAGAAAAAACAAAAGGTATACATGATTCGGTTTGTGTTGGACCTGCGAGCACAACGAGAACACCACTCCAACTATATTTATCACTAAAAGAAAACAGTCAAATACAAAGGCTCGAAAGTAAGAAATAAACCAGAGAAGCTATCCAAGGAAGTCTATCCTGTTAAACAAGTGACAATAATCAACTTTGTCACGTGGAGTTAGCACCCGCGTTTCCAGACGGACTCACATACACACCCAACAACTTGAAAGATACAATAACAAAAAATGAAAGAAACACGAGTCGCTTACATGTCCAAATATTCTTTACCATATTCAGTTATGATTGAAGAATACGATGATTATGTCGACCTTCGATAAAGCTCCATGCGAGTGATCACCCAACTCCACAAATATGGTTACCTCCTCTGATCTTCGCCGAAGTGATACTCTAGTTACAAGGGAGTAGTGCGTGTGGACGTCAAGGGAGCAACACAGAACCTTCAGATTCAAGCTCCTCATCCAAGCTCTTGAAATCCCTCGGTAGGGAACCATAGGTTTCCTCTCTCGCTCGTAAAAACCAACCCAAAATGAATCACATGCCCCAACAAATAAAAAGGGTGAGACAGCGATATCAAACAAGCGAAGCGATGAACGAACTGACAACTAAGTGGGGGTGCACGACGTGTGGACGACTAAGATCAAACAAGTTGTTCACATAACCGAGCATGCAATAGTTTACATGAACACACAACACAAAATGATACGCTGCACAAAAAAGCCACAAATTGCTTAAATATCTGAGAGGGAGAAAACACAACTCAAAATCACAAGACTCGAGGCAATGCTGAATCAGAATAATCAATGACGAAAGCCCTGAGCCGAATACAGGTTATTAAGGAAAACTGAATAACCAAAATTGTAAGAAAAAAAAAATGTTACATAAATGCATACCCAACAATTTAATCGCAACACAACCAGCAAACATATAATACATACAATACGGAGGATGAAAAATCTATTTCTATTATCCACTAGCAATACTAAATCACGCGTCGCCTCCGCATCCGAACCCTTCCTCCGCTTCTATTTCCATTCCGGCACGGCCGACCACTCCCCCCCGTACTCCCTTCCAACCCTAGTGTCTCCCTCCTTCCGTCCGACCTCTTCGATCCTCTTCGATCCTCTTCGATCGTCGCCACCATCCTGCGCTCCATTTCATCGTCGCCGCCACCCACCTCACCATTTCAGTGCGCCGGCCTCCCCCCTTCCTGTTCTACACCCAAACCCCAGCTTCTTCCTTCAATACGGGTCCGATTTCTTTGATCAGCGCCACCTTCATCCGCTCAATTTCACCGCTCCCGGCTTAATCCTGACGATTGATTCATCCTGTCACGGCCACCTTTTGTTTGTCGAAATACGTGAATCGTCAGTTGACTCCTCTCCAAATACCGTCTCTTCCTCACCCTAAAAGGTACGATCTCTTTCATTACCCTAAAAGGTACAATTACATTTTAATGTAATTTCAGCTTCTATAATTGTATGCTTCACTTTCAGTTCACTGCAGCATCTAATAAATGCATCAATTACCAGAAACCATGCATTGGAATCCCTGCATTGGAATCATAATTTACAACCACGCGCATAAAAATTTCTTAATAATACAAGTTTATTCCAGAAAAAATCCAACAATGAAAAAAATGCAAGAATAACAGGATTAGAGTGCAATGAAACCAGGTGGTGGTCAAGGCCTTAAGAAGATGGTGAGCAGAGTCTCAAGTAAATGTGAATATATAAAAACTTAAAATGGAAACAAAAATATCAAACAAGACACAGAGAGAGAGCTAATGTAGAGGTATAGGCAGAACACGGCTTTGTGTCAACAGAAGGAATGTGGTGGTGAAGACTCTGTCATTCCTTGAATCAGAAATATTTAAAAAAAGTTTTCATATCACTTTTTTTAGTTAGATCAACTAGCTTACAACAAGACAACTCCTACTAGCTTACAACAAGACAACTCCTATATTTATCAGCATCGATAACATTTGCAATAGCAAGTACTGAATGAAACTGTCCGTGATGTTTCAATGCTTAATGTATTGCTTCGACAACTACATTGCTCACCTTAAGTTTGAAAAATCAATTTCGAGATGAACATATAAAAACGAATCATTGTCTTTCCCTTTCTCCGTCTCGTCTAATTCATTAATAGGGATTGCTGGAGCCATAAACCACGCACACAAATACGTATACATATTTATATATTTCGGGATCCGAACTAAGGAAGGTGAAGAAAAGGGACAAACCGTTAGGAGGAAATCGAGCAGTGTGGTATATGTTAAGCTAGCAGAGAAACCTGGATCACCTCTTGCAACTCGGAACATGAAATTACAAACAATGATGATGTTTTAGGGTCCTGTTCTTTCGGGCGAAAACAGATTTTACAACGCAGTTTGAGAGGGGACGTGATAGAAATGGGGGGAGAAAGGAACGGATGGGAGCTGACGGCACTTCGGTGGAATTTCCTCAAAAGGAGAGCTCGATGAACCGTTAACGCATCAAAACATGTAGAACTTTTGGATAAGTATACAAAATAGAATTATTGGTAGTTTTTTCTGATAAAAATAAACTCTGATTTCTGTGAATATACGAAGCATTTATTTGATTATTGTATTTTAACGTCCAATAATACCAACTAGTATTCCCCCCTATGCGTTCGCACAGGACCTAGTTGATACTGAAGTAAGAAACAATAAACTATATTTGGAAAGAAATAATAATACGAAGATTTCAAGAATGAAAGTAGAAATTATGATTATATTAATATGGATATAAGAATTGAAGATATAGAATGGTAAAACATCGAAGGAGATGTGTAGAGTTTGACAAAGTACACAAATCCCCAATTTGTGAGATATTAGTTCATATTCAGCATTGATAAGAAAACATTCAACTACCATAGAATATATATGCACATATAATCAATATATATATATAGACACTGCATCTAGAAAAATTCGTAACTTCATGAATCGATGTTTCCCAAATTATCAATGAATAAATGTTTTAAAAGTCTAAAAAACTTCTCAGAACGGTAAATTATAAGAATATACAAAATTTTTTTACGTCAGAAAAATAAAGAAAAACATCCATAATGTTAGATCCTTTTTTTCATACTCCTCAAAAAATTAACCAAATCGGCAGATTCTATGAGGAAAACTGTTTCATGACCATCCAAATCATTTCCCATTTTTTTTGTAAAATCTAATCCTCTGTTCAATGGAAGAGATAAAAATATTTGTTTACATAATGCCATGAATTCCATATCATGCATGTATCAAGGTTTTAAAATCTATAAGTAAATCTGAATACGGATGTACTAAAATAATATTACAATATAAGTAGAGAAATATAGTTTCCAAAATAGGAACTTTCACATTGAAAAATAAAAAATGTAAAAAGAGAGATGGAATGGGAACAATCTAATGGGGAATAAAAGAAAAATGAAAGATGTAATGAGAAATAAGATGAAAAATGAAAGATGGAAGTCTCACTAGTGTAAATCATAACCCCAGAAATCTAGAATCACATCCATATAATTTTGCACGGTGACAAGTGTAGAAGGAAGAACAAGCAATAGAAAATAGGCAAGTTGGATCTTTTATTGGACGTTAAAATACAATAATCAAATAAATGCTTTATATATTCACATAAATCCACAGTTTATTTTTATCAGGAAAAACTACCAATAATTCTATTTTTTTATACTTATCCAAAAGTTCTACATGTTTTGATACGTTAACGGTTCATCGAGCTCTTTTTGAGGAAATTCCACCGAAGTGCCGTCACCTCCCGTCCGTTCCTTTCTCCCCCCCAATTATGTCATGTCCCTCTCTTGAACTACGTTGTAAAATCTGTGTTCGCCAGGAAGAACAGAACCCTAAAACATCACCACTGTTCATAATTTCATTTTCTGAGTTGCAAGAGGTGATCCAGGTTTCCCTGCTAGCTGAACATATACCACACTAACGACTGCTCGCTTTCCTTGTAACGGTTTGTCCCTTTTCTTCACCTTCCTTAGCTCTGTTCCCGAAATATATAAATATGTACACGTATCTGTGTGTGTGATTTATGGCTCCAGCGATCCCTATTAATGAATTAGACGAGACACGGAAAGAGAAAGACAATGATTCATTTTCTTCTTATATGTTTTCCTCGAAATTGATTTTCAAACTTACGGTGAGCAATGTAGTTGTCGAAGCAATGCATTAAGCAGTGAAACTTCACGGCCGGTTTTGGTTTGGTACTTGCTATTGCAAATGTTATCGATAAATATAGGGTCTGTCCTCTTATTGTAAGCTAGTTGGTCTAACCGAAAAAAGTGATATGAAAACTTTTTTTAAATATTTCTAATTCAAGGAATGACGGAGTCTTCACCACCACCACATTTCTTTTGTTGTCACCATGTTGGGTTCTGCCTATACCTCTACATTAGCTCTTTCTCTGTCTTGTTTAATATTTTTGTTTCCTTTTTATGTTTTCATATATTCACATTTACTTGAGACTCTGCTCACCATCTTCTTAAGGCCCTGACCACCACCTGGTTTTATTGCACTTTTCTCCTGTTATTCCTGCATTTTTTTCCTTGTTGGATTTTTTCTGGAATAAACTTGTATTATTAAGAATTTTTTGTGCACGTGGTTGTAAATTATGATTCCAATGCAGGGTTTCTGGTAATTGCTTCATTTATTAGATGCTGCAGGTTTATATTTAATAAACACCAAAAGTTTTCTTTTTTAAAAACTAGTTGGCAAATTAGATCTACTAATTTACTAATTTAATAATTACTGTAATGAATTTCTCCTAACATGCCATGGTGTTGCTTGGAATTGTGCTTTTGGCTGGGGCTGGTGAGTCATTCAATGTTCCACGTAACCACACTCAAAACAAATTCTCAGTGTCATTTATTTGATATAACATTTGTAATGGCTGTTATAGCTGAGGGAGATAACCCCAGTGTTGTTTTTATGTTGTTTTTCTAGCCCAACATAACAAGAAAACTGGGCTCATGAGAGTTTATCCTTTTGAATCTGAAAAAAGCAGCTGGTTAGGTTGATTAGTTGGTTGCCTATATGTCCTATTAACTGAATGCTTGTGAGAGTTCTGTGCTTCAAGAGATTGAGTGAAGTTTTTTAATTTCAATCCATGATGAATCCAGTCAATCATCAAATTAATTGTATTATTTGGTTTTATTTCTGTGATTGTCGATGATGATGAGTATTCATTTCCCGATTATTTTGTTTCTTGATTTCACCCTTGATCCTTCGTACATGGTGTTATTTTGTTTTATACAGATCCCATAAGTTTGTTGGTCTGCAATATTCATGTAAGGGGAGAAAGAAAGTAAAAGAAGATGAGTTGTCGGCCAACCACCCGCAACAAAAATAAAAGACATAAACCAGATGAAACCGTTGAAGCCACTTCCCAAACACTGAGGTATGAAGAGAAAGACAGTTCATGTTTCCCCTTTTTTTTAAAAAGTATTTTTATTAAATTATTTGCCTCCTGACTTTTGACTTCTGTGAAGAAAAATCCACTCTACCGGTCAAGTAACCAAGGAAGATGTCATGAATATGTATATGATTTGGAAACCGAATTGTCAAGGTTGCCGGGTGAACACAAAGGACAATCCCAATTGTTTATGTGGGCTGATTCCTCCTCCTAATGGGAGTCGTAAAACTGGCCTATGGCAGAAGGTATCTGAGATTGTTCTTTCACTAGGCAAAGATCCATGCGAGGATCTTCGTGTTTCCCCTCATTCACCTGCTGGTCTCACAAATCTCGGAGCCACATGTTATGCTAATAGCATACTTCAATGCTTGTACATGAATAAGTCCTTTCGTGAAGGGATTTTCTCTGTTGAACTGGATATTTTGAAGGAACATCTAGTGTTGGATCAACTTGCACGTCTTTTTGCACAGTTGCATGCTAGTAAGATGGCTTTTATCGACTCAGCTCCATTTATTAAAACTTTGGAGTTAGATAATGGTGTCCAGCAGGACAGTCATGAATTTTTAACCTTGCTTCTCTCATTGCTCGAACAATGTTTAAGCCATTCAAATGTCCCCAAAGCAAGAACAATTGTTCAATATCTTTTCTGTGGAAACGTGTCTCACGTGACGAGGTAGGTAATGTTTGAATTACCTTTACTTTTTATCAGTTCCTAAAATGTTTCCAAAATTTCATACTGCATTCTTCCTTGATGAAAAGTTTGCAGTCTTATCTGTTTTATTGGTTGTTGCTTATTTTTGGCAGCCTTTATTATTCCTTGTGTCTCATGCTGGGAACTTTTCCTACTTCAAGTTATACCACTGCATTATATTTCTCATTTTATATTAATTTGAAATTTGTCTAGTATTGTCCTCGATGTCACCATGGTCTCTGGATATTCGAGAAAGCATTTCATGGTAGTGATATCACTGATATTTCACTGCATTATATGTATCATTTCATATTTATTTGAAATTTGGGTTTTCTATTGCCCTCAGTAACACTGTGGCATTTGGGTACGTTTTTCTTGGATGAATTGTTGTTAATTGACCTATAACATGTATTTCATTTTTTGTAATGATATTACTCTTTGATCTTGTACTGACTGTTTGGGAGTGACTGCTTTTCGTGTTTCTTAGTTGAGCATGGAAAATATTTAAGCATTTTGTCTTAGTTGTTTAAGAGCAAATTTCACATAAAATTGTAACTTCTTTCCTTAACACTCCCTTTCACTGCATTCTTCTTGTCACTTCCTTTTATGTATTATGCAGTTTATTGCTATTTTTTAAAGCATCTGTAAGAATAATGATACTTTCTGTGCTTCTGAAGCTGCATGTTTATTCAGATAATGTGTTATCTAATATGTTTTAGTCAATACTTATTTTATGTTCAATTATTGGTGTGGTCAATTTACACTGGATGTTAATCTAGTAATAGCCTTTTGAGTTGTACCGGTTTTTGGCTTGGTGCTGGCACATCTTGAATTTAGTTTATTTAATTACTGGTTTTACTAATGGATGTGGTAAACCAAATGCCCTTATTATTGTTATGTGCAGGATAAAAAAATAAAGTACTTTGTTTGTGCCCTTTTCCCCTTTTTATTCAATGCCCCTAGGTGCTCAAAATGTGGAAAAGAGTCTGCAGCTTCTTCAAATATGGAAGCCTTTTATGAGATTGAATTGAATGTCAAGGGGGTGAACAATTTGGATGAGAGTCTGGATGATTACCTTGCCATGGAGGAGCTTCACGGAGAGAACCAATATTTTTGTGACTCCTGCAATTCACGAGTTGATGCTACTCGATGCATTAAACTGAGAACACTACCTATTGTGCTAAATTTTCAGCTAAAACGTTGTGTTTTCCTTCCAAAGGTATTTTTGATCTTTATGAGTACATACAATTAGGCCTTGTCAACAGGTTGAGTCTAGGTTTGGTCTTTGCATATTTAGTCAAGTCCAGTAAGAGAACTTGTACTGGGAACTTGCAGTCAGTCCAGAGTTTTCTTGGTCTGTCGTTGCTTATACTGACTCTAACCTGGACTCATTTCCTATTTATATCTATCTATCCATCCATCCATCCATCCATCTATTTGTATGCATGTACATACTTGTACAAATGTATGCATATTTGTATGCATTTGTTGTGCTATTTGATTGGTTTTGATGTGCAGTAAGAAAAAATATCCAATTGATTGTTTGAACCTATTCCAAATTCAATTACTTGTTAGGTCTAGCATTGATTTGCCATCACCCATGGGGTAATTATTTTGGGCATGGAACTTCTTATCAATTCTTTTTTTGTTGCCTAGTTTTGACCCCAATCCAGCCCATTGATAAGTATGGATGTTGTCACATCTTAATTCAACATGATGCGCTGCTTTAGAAATTCACATTATGTGCAAAAGATGGAGGGGGATGTGTAGGTAGAAGGATAAAATAGTTGAGAGATCATGAGTAAGCGTTATCATGAAATTCATTGAAACATGAATTATATTTGATGAATTTCAGTTGTGACTTGAAATTCCTTCTGGATCAAGAAATTTTGTCTATACTGCTAAGATTTTGCTTTAAAGTAAGTCAATGTGACAAGCAATAAAAAACATACCGTGCACCATTTTATTTAATATGCAAAGGTTGTGAACTTTCTCTGTGGTTACCTAGTTGCGTGGATTCTACTTGAATTCAAAGCTAACAAAGCAATCCGGGTTGATGCTCTTATATTAATAGAAGTCAAACAAAAGAGAAACTAAATAGATTTCCTCAAATAGGACACTGCATTGAAATTCGTAATTTTTTTTGAAATGCATGAAATCATCACAATAATTTTTCTAACATGAGCATTTTTCTTTAATTAGAAAAGAGGAGATTTATTTGACAATCTAAGGATTTTAAGTGGAAGGGGGATAGTAATTTTCTTAGCGGAGAGAAAAACCTGAAATTTCATGAATTACTACAGCTTAACCTTCCAATCATCTTGGATACCTCTCAAAACTGTCCTTTTGGACCTGCCCCAGGTGCTTGTTATTAAATTGAAGACCGATGACTTATTTTTGTGTTCATCACGTGTGTGTCCCTCTTTAACTGTCTCTTTCTACATTGTTAATGACTTGTTTCTTTTCATTTTTAGTATTTGTTTTGAATTGATGCTTTTGAGTTGTATGGCTTTAGATGACACATCTCTGATTGGACTCCATCTTTTTTTAGTACATTTTTTGGTTTATTTTGATTACCTCTAATTGCTATGGCGCTAGACTATTTTTACATCAGTTTGTTTCTACTTGAAAATTTTCTTTTAAATATATTTTTTTGAATATTTCTCCTGTAGACTACAACAAAGAAGAAAATCACTTCAGCATTCCGCTTTCCTAAAGAACTAGCCATGGGACAAAGGATGTGTGAGTTTTCTCAGGAGGAATCAATTTATGACCTGTCTGCCGTGTTACTTCACAAGGGAACTGCTGTGAACAGCGGTCATTATGTTGCTCATATCAAGGATGTGAATACAGGGATGTGGTGGAAATTTGATGATGAGAATGTCTCAAACTTAGGTTGTCACCCTTTTGGAGAAGGGCCTTCTATTCCTGCTTCCATGTCAGTTCAAAATGGGTCATTGGAGGTTCCATCTTGTAGTGAATCTAATGATAACATTGACAATAGAAGTCATGCAAGTGTTAGTATTATGCAGTCTTCAAAATGTAATAATGTTGTTGACCACGAAGAGACATTCTCTTCATGTGATGCATACATGCTTATGTATAATCTTAAACGGAAAAAGAGAGGTGGTGAAACTACACACATGGATTGTGATGCCAGCGGTATGAACCTTAAAGACGATCGTATTCTTTCAGTCAATGATGTTTGTCTTCCATCTCATCTTCACAAAGAGATGGAAGATTTGAATGCATCATATCTTCATGATTGTGAGAAATACAAATTAAAGAAGGTGCAAGAGCTGGAGCATATCACAGAGCGTAGACAGGAAGTGAGATCTGTCCTTGCGGAAGCTCCTGTTTCATCACCAGAGGAACCGTATATTTGGATTTCAACAGATTGGCTTCGTCAGTGGGCTGATAACATTGCTGCACCGTATGCTTGAGTTTCAGATCTCTCTCTGTTTTTTTTGAATTTTGGTTTATATGCCCTTATTTAACGAGTGTTTATTTAACGGGTGTTTTTTCCTTTTTCTTTTTGCTTAGAAGGAAAAGAAATTGTATGTACTTTTTGATGTAGAACTTTTTTGGTATAGTTTTAACTTGATGTTGTATATTGTTCTCTTCCCTTGAAACAATACACAGCAACATTTCTGATATCCAGAAAATAAGAAGCATACTAATGCATTTTTCATGGTGATTTTTTTTTCTTGTATTTAAAATGGGGAAAAAATTCTCTTGCACCTTTTGTGAGTTATCTAGTGAATTTGGTGACATTAGGATGAGTTTTAATATTTGATTTTATTTGTTTTACTGGCTTACCTCACGATTTTTTTTGCAGTTCTATTGACAACAAATCAATCCAATGCGTGCACGGAAAAGTCCCAGTATCGAAGTTAGGATCTATGAAGCGGTTGTCTATGAAAGCTTGGATGCTTTTACTATCGAAGGTGTGTGCTCGTTTGGCACATGATCGGAAGACTTCATTACCTTTTTTTGAATGATTTGCATGTTTACTTGTAAAATTATATCGTTACTGGTAAGATCGTGGGCTGCAAGGGGCTAGCGTGCTGCTGCATGGGGGAGCGATTATATTCCCCAACTGCCAGGGGTAGGGGTGCAATTCCATAGTAGTATTGTTGAGTTGTTAGGAAGTTAGTGCAATATTATAATGGTAGGGTCTAGCAGGAAGAGGGGGGCATAATTTTTTAGTGGAATATTCAACAGCAACTGAGGGTGGGGGTTAGGCCATCGACCCAGAGTGCAGCGCCATCTGGGTATCTCTTCTTCCCTTGTTCTTCTTTTCATTTCTCTTTCTCTTCTTTTCATTTCTCTTTCTCCTCCATTTACTTCTATGGCTAAGTCTATTGTAATTCTCACACACTGTAAGAGCTGATATCAATATATTTCCTCTGTTTACTGTCAAGCACCCTATCATTTGGTGCTTTCATTGATGTAGACCAAATTCTTGTGTGTGAGAGAGAGAGTTGGGTTGCGGAGATTAATTCAGGAGAGCTACGTAGGAGATCCTAGCTTGAGCGGCGCGGCTGGGATAGACGACGCCAACACAGCAAGAGGTTCTGCTCACGCAGGACAAAGCAAACACAACAACTGCACTTGAAGCAGGCAGTCCTGGTTCGTGCAGTGCAGGTGATGCGGGCCACTCACATGAACGAGATGTCGATTAACACTTGGGCTGTGCAACGATTTTATGCCCACACAAATGGAGAACTGAGTTAGCTGGCCTTGAGGCTTCAGTGGAAGAGCTGCGCGCTAGTTCCCAGATACAGGAGGCCGGGCAACCGAGGCTCAAGAACCAGATGTGGGAGTTGATAATGATGTTGGCTCAGCAAAGGAAGGTGGCATCAATTTACACACTGATGCTGTGGGCACTGATCGCAGACCAGAGACTTTGGTGGCCGGCGAGGGTGAGCGCAATGTGGAGTGGGAGGCGCTGCGCAGGGCGATAACCAGGCAGGTGGAAATGCCTATTTTCTCCGATGAGGATCCAATTACTTGGATTACCCGTGCTGAAACATTCTTTTTCATATACCGCACACGTGAAGAATTCAAAGTACCTTTGGCGCAACTGAGTATGGAAGGTTTGGTCCGGTATTGGACCATGTCACTACGGTCGGTCCAAACAGGGCTCACATGGTCACAACTCAAAGTGGAAATGCTTGGACGGTTTGGAAGTGAGGAGGAGAATGATCCAGTGATTTGTTTTAAGGACTTACGACAAGACAGAACAATGGATGAATATATTGACAAGTTTTAACGCATTGCCTTATGGATTCCTGACCTTTTTGAAGATTGGTACAAGAGTCTGTTTATTGGAGGGCTCAAACCAGAGATTGGAAGCTCAGTTTTGACTCACGAGCCACCAAGCAAGGCACAACTCTCTTCTCTATCCAGGAGAGTGGAACGCAAACTGTTGTCCATGGGAATAATTCCTCAACTTAAACCCCGAGGCAGGAGGAACGTTTTAGTAGCCAAGGGAGGAGCTGGAATGCCAATGCAGTGAAACTTGTTCCTCCAATGGGAGGAGTAGAGAAGATGCTGTGAAACTTGTTCCTCCAATGGGAGTAGAGGAAGATGGGGAGGAGACAATGCACCTCGGGAGAGGGGAGTCTGAAATCCGTCCAAGGAGGAATTTGAGGAAAGAAAAATGAAGGGTCTTTGCTATGCTTGTGGACAAAAATCTTGTCCGGGGCATCGGTGTTCGGCGAAGGGATTCAAGCTGATGGTATGAGAGAGTATCGAACTGCCGAGTGTGGAGGAACAAGAACAAATGGCGGGACCAGAGAAGGATGGGCCGTACGGCTAGGGAGGTGACTTGGAAGACTACCACCTTGAGGACAAGGTGAATTTTTTAAGGGGAAGGTAATGATAGGATTGTGGGCTACAAGGGGTTGGCGTGCTGCTGCATGGGGGAGTGAGTATATTCCCTAACTGCTAGGGGTAGGGGTGTAATTCCATAGATTGTTGATTTGTTAGGAAGTTGTTAGGGGAATATAATAAAGGTAGGGTCCAGCAGGAAGAGGGGGACACAATTTGTTAGTGGAATATTCAGGAACTGAGGGTGGTTTAGGCCATCGACCCAGGATGCAGCGCCATCCGGGGATCTCTCTTCTTCCCTTGTTCTTCTTTTCATTTCTCTTTCTCCTCTGTTTACTTCTATGGCCGAGTCTACTGTAATTCTTACACACTGTAATAGTCGATATCAATAGATTTCCTCTGTTTTACTGTCAAGCACCATATCAGTTGCCTTTATATAAGATATGCCTTGCCTGCGTTAAGCTCTATTGTTGATAGTTTCTCTTGTAGTAAGCAAATTTTAGTATTGTGAATTGCAGTTGAATTATTCATCCTTTGTGGCATTGCTTTTTTTTTTTAAATTTTTAAAACTTGCAATTATTTTTTTCATGAGTGGATTGCAAGTATGCTCAGAACAGTGTGCATGCTTTCCATATTAAACTTAAAAAAGAAATCCAGGTAAGGTGGCTGAAAGATGGGATTCTATTGGTCATTTCAGTCATTTCTATTTTGATTCAATATTTTTGGAAGGATTCTTTAGTTTTGAACATTGTTACTTAAAAATTAACTTGTAATGTTTCCCTGTACTGCAGGGCTGGCCTAGCTGATTTTCTAATTTGGTTTGCTGTGCCTTCGGAAGGTTAATCTGGGTTGCTTTGTGACTTAATATACCCTTAGTAGGGAATGAATAATGCCAACTCAGATGTCCACAAAACCAATAATGTGCATTAGATCTGCACATTACAGCAAAGCTTGAGACTTTGAAATATGCCTTTTTTTTGCAACTTTTTTGCTCTTAGTTGCTTGCTAGGAAGCGCTTGACTTGCATGATGAAGCTTTAGATTTTATGGCTTGTCTGGAAATAAAGGGCCTGAAGGTGGGATGGCTTGGTTGCACGTTTTTCATTTTGTTGTAATTTTAGTTGTGGAATCCAAATCTCCGCACCCCAGTGGGTAGTCATTTGGGAGTTTCATAAGGATTGTTGAGTTGTTTTCTACAGTAAGTTGTGGAATTTGCAAGCAAAGAATTGGCAATCATCTTGATTTTTCTGTATGTGCCAACATTCAAAGCTATGTATTTGGGACTGCCCATATTGTTGGGAAGGAAAACTTGGCGAAGTATTTTTTGGATGTGGCTTTATGTGCAAGAGAATGATATGATTTGGACTCTTATGAGAGATAATACATTGGCTTGCCTTCAAAATTTTAAGGTTTCTTATAGGTGATATGTCGAAGGCATGTTGTTTAGGTTCTGTCCCCAAACCAATTGACTTTGCGAGGAGCATTTTAATGGCATATTTCAATCATAACATTATTTAGTCCTCTAGTAAGAAACTCTTATGCAGTTTCTTAAATTTTTTCCTCTATATAACATGCTTTTCCAACAGGTCATCTAGCCTGAATTTTGATGTTGGGGTTCTATTCCAAAACCAATTGACTGTGAAAGGAGTGTCTCAACAAAGTATTTTAAGCATGGCATTTTTTCAGTCTTTCAATGTGTGATTCTTAACACATTTTCTTATTATATTTTCATTTTTTTTGGTTAATGGGTTTCCTGTTATTTGTTGCTCATGTGTTTGTGCTCTTTTCCTGCTTCGTTCAGCATGGTGGGGGACCAAGATTGTCTAATGATGACTGCTGCACCACTTGCCTCATTGATTGGGCACACATAGTTGCATCTGCAGATAGCTATAGGGATCAAAGGACATTAATGAAACAACTTGCTGAGGCTGCACTCTCAGGGACTTGTTCAGATGGGCCATTCTACTATGTATCTAGGCAATGGTATGCATGCTCTGGTTTCATGAATCTTAACTTAACCTCATTCCCAAACTTGTAGCTTTGAGGACCTAGGGCATTGACCTTGTTCAATGTTGAAAATATAATTTACATTCAGTTTCCATTTGATAAGGCAGTTGAATGTGTAGTTGTTATTTTGTATATTGAATAACATTTTACAAATATTTAGGCCTAAATATCTGTAATTTTTTGTTTATACTTTGATTTTCAGCTTAATTATCTCACATTTTTTTAATAACCTTCTATCAGTGTGCCAACTAGTTTTTTTCTACTTATGAATATTTTCATAAAGATCAATTCCTGTAGACTGTGACGTGTGATTGCATATAATTTTCACCTCATTTTATATTTCATATGAAATACTTGAAATTGTCCTCATTTTGTAGGCTGCAGCAATGGCTGCGTAGGAAAAATGTTGATTCTCCATGTGAAGCAGACGCAGGACCAACAGCTTCCATTAGATGTCCTCATGGTGAACTTATGCCTGCGCAAGCTGCTGGTGCAAAGCGTTTGCTGATTCCTGAGCGACTGTGGATCTTCTTCTATGAAAGTGCCAATGCAGTTAGACCTGAGGATCCTTTGGGTTATTCAGCATTTCCATCAGATTCAGAACCGTGTGCTCAATGCAGTGTGGTACTTAATGAAGCAGCATGCTTGGAAGACACCTTGAGGTTGCTTGCTTATTTTCTGCAGCATAGATACATTTTCAGGGTTGGTTTGATTTAGTTTTCATGTTGCAGAGAAGTCAGGCTTAAACAGCGCCAAAATCATGAGAAGCTGGCTACGGGGAAAAGCATTGCTCTTTCGCTTAATTGCCATTATTACCTTTTGCCATCTTTGTGGTTGTCCAATTGGAGAAGCCATATCTCAGCCAGTGGGAAAACTGTTTCTTCACCCATGCAGCCGGAAACATTGGACAGTGTCATTAATTCTCTGAAATGTGAAAAGGTAATGATACTGATTTTATTAGCCTGCCTACCTCCTGTCATCACAAAAATATTCTTTTTTTTTACCAATGGGCTAATATGTAGCTCTGTTTTATAATTTTTTACACTGTTATGGTCAATGGACTCTGGAAGCCAAGATGAAATTTGGAAAGCTGTAGAATTTACATGAAAAGTTATTTTGGCATTCCATTGGGCTTGCATTGGGTTTTGTTATTTGATTTTCATTGTTCATTTAGGGTAAGTTTAATGACTAGTTCACTTATTAAAAGAGGTATAGGTAGACTTAAAAGGACTCTTAAATAGATCATTCAAGATGATCTTGTTCTAAATGGTTTCAATGAAAATATGGTATCCAATAGAGCTAATTGGCGACGTTTGATCCATGCCGCTGACCCTATTTAATTGGCTTTAAGACTCGTTTGTTGTAATGATCTCTTGTATGACTTTGGTAACTGAGATGCAAGTGGTCCTGTATGGTGCTTCTAATTCTGGGACAAGTTTGGTCACATGAGAATCTATGTTGGAGACATTTTTAGGCTTCTTTTTTTGTTTTTATTATTTTTTGCCTTTTATAGTTTATGCTGCGCAGCTATAAATGAAGTTGATGTTTATTGCAACAGCATGGACAGTTACTGCAACGTCCTCTTGACCTCACCTGCAAGCGTGGTGTGATATGCCAGAAGGTTTCTGCAGTAAGTATATGGAAGTTATTTAATGCTATTTTATATTATTTTTGAAAGGCTATATGATGTTTTTTATTTTAATTTTATTAGAAGATATTGTCATGAAATCAAATTTGGAGTAAATAGGCATGATGCAGTGAAGCTTTGTTCCATTTTATTTTGCAACTGAAACTATTGGAAATCTATTTCCTGCCTTGGGGGCACTAAAACACTTTTCTGAGCATAGAGTTCACTGTTCATGTTGAACTGAATTCAAGTGCTTTGAGCTGGACCCTCCTATCTAAAATTTCAAAACTTGATATTTTTTTGCTTTTCATCCTTTATTTTGGGTTTCAGATGGATGGATTAACAATCATTACTCAGAACGACTGGAAGCTATTCTGTGAAGAGTGGGGTGGTACAGAGGAGAAAGGCATATCTGCTGCACTTGAAGAGTGGGGTGGTACAGAGGAGAAAGGTATATCTGCTGCACTTGAGTTCACGAATTATCCGCCAATTGATTTTCGTGGTTCCTGTGAGGAAATGCCAATGCTTGATGAGAATTCAAGTCATCATGACAGTGCAAATGATGGAAATGTGTCCAAACGTTTTGTGATCAAGACATTTCCTGCGGTAAATCCTTGATTCCTTTTTGGATTCCTGTGATTCCTTTGGTGGTATCTTTCTATGTGTGGGGGTTGTCCTGATGGTTATTTTTTTCCTGTAATTTGTCTTTGCTTATTTTATTTTTTCAGTTAAGTTTGGTTTGGTTTATCAATTACGATACTTAAATATGTCCCTGCTTTTGGTAGAATTTTTTTAGCTGTCTAGCTGAGTCCAAATTTCCGTAGACTTTGTCTGTGAGTTTCACTCCATACTGTTGAAGAACCAACTGTAATTACACCAAAAAAAGATTTCATGTGCATCAACTCGAGCAAATACAGGAATAAAGGTTTGGCCTCTTTAATAAAAGGATTGGCTCTGAAATAGAATGTCTGACTTTTGATATCCTTATTTTTCAGCAATTAATGTTTATCCCTAATATTTTTGTTGAGATTTCATTCAAAATAAAGTTATGTTGGAAAGTGACCTAAGAGTGTTTATCATAATATCTAATCCATAGTTTCCAAAGGCGCATTGAGGCTCGTGCCTTGGCATGAAGCGCATGGCTGTGGTGAGAAAACTTCACGACGCATGCGCCTTCTATAGAGGCACGGAGGCGCCAGGCGTGAAAAAGGGCACCACAATCCAACTGCTAAAAAAATGGCTTTTGGGCCAAAAAAGACCCAAAAGCCTATCAAAAATTTAATAAAAGCAAAACAAAAATAGGGCACCAGTTCTTCTTCCTGTCACGACCCCAGCATAAGTAGTTCTCTTTCTCCCTGATTTTCATCACCTTCTCGGGTTTTATCTCCGGCTCAAATGGAGGGTACAAACAACAACAACAACAAACAAGGCTTAAACCCAATTAAATGGGGTCGGTTACATGGATCAAACTTTTGCTTATTAGCTCTTGTGATCATATTTTTATTGAAACCATTTAGAACAAGATCATCTTGAATGATTTGTTGAAGAATTTTTTAGGTCTACCTCTACTTTTTTTAATAAGTGAATTTGTCATTAAACCTACCCTATTAACAGGCGCATACGTAGATTTTTTTCTAACATGTCCAAACCATCTTAATCTAGTCTCAATCTTCTCATTAATCAAAGCCATTTCAATTTTCTCTCAAACAAATTTATTTTTAATGTTATCCATCTCAGCATGCTCACATGCCCATCTTAACATTTTCATTTCCGCTACCCTTATTTTTTGTTCAAAATGTCCTGTTAAAGGGCAAGGGCAACAATACTACTCACCACCATATAGAATAGTTGGTCTAATAACAATCCTATAAAATTTACCCTTCAATTTCAAAGGAATATTACGATCACAAAGCACTTCAGAAGTCTTTCTCTATTTTATCCATTCAGTTTGAGTTCTACGAGATACATCTCCATTAATCTCTCACATTATAGAAATGAGCCTAAATATAAAAAAACGATCGCCTTTTGAAATAACGTGGTCTCCCAATCTCACATCCATAACATTACAGTCCTGTACTAAAACGACACTAGATATTTTGTCTTATCCCCACCAAGACGGAAACCTTTCGATTCTAAAGCCTCTCTCCATAACTTTTAACTTTAAATTGATAGTCTCTTTGGATTCTGCAACGAGAATTACATCATCCGCAAAAAGCATGCAATTAGGTATCTCATCTTGAATATGCTTTGTAAGTTCATCTAAGACCAAAGCAAAAAGATACGAGCTTTAAGGGGAACCTTGATGTAGTCATATCGAGACAAGAAGTCTACATTATCACCTACTAAAGTTCTAACTCGAATCAAACTTTTTTCATACATGTCTTGGATGAGTTTGATATACGCCACCTGCACCCCTTTTCTTTCAAGAGTTCTCCATAAAGCTTCTCTAGGAACTTTATCATATGTCTTTTCTAAATCAATGAAAACTATATGCAAATCTTGGAATTTTTGTCGATAATACTCCATCATGCCTCTAATCAAATAAATTGCTTTTTTGGTGGATCCTCTAGGCATAAAACCAAATTGATTATCTGAAACTTAGTTTTTCTTCAAATCCTCGGTTCAATCACTCTCACAAAGTTGATATGACTCATAAGCTTATTGTCTTTATAATTTCCACAATTTAAAACGTCTCCTTTATTTTTATACATAGGTACTAGAGAACTTTTTCTCCATTTATTGGACATTTTCTTAGATTTCATATTCTCATTAAATAACTTAGCAAGCTAATTAATACCCAACTTCCTTGAATATTTCCACACTTCAGTGTAGATTTTATCTAGCCCGACCGCTTTATCATTGATGATAGAGCTTCCATTGATGATGATTTTGATGTTTAGGTTCTCAAGGGTTGATTATTTTTCTTATGGGTTGGTTGAGACAATTAATATGCACTTTAATTTATATTATTTTGGTTGAAACAAAGTATTTTTCAATTTAAAATATTATTGAAAAGTATATATGCTTAATTATATTATTTTTCATGGCACATGCCTTAATTTTGAGAGGCGCTTGCCATGCTTAGTGCCTCATCCCCAAAAGACCTTGCGCCGTGTTGAGTCGTGCCTTTGACAACTATGATCTAATATTAATCTAATATAAAGCTTTAATTCATTTCTTGGAATAAAAAGAGCCCCACCATCGGTGGTGGGGTGGTAAGGGTCTGGGGGTGAGGGGCAGGTTGCGGGGTCAAGCCCCCGGGCCTGCGTGTTTACTGCAATTTCTTTCTTTGCGTTGTGTTCCGCGGTGGCGGATATAATCGACCTTATACATAAAGCTTTAATCTCTATGCTTCCTAAACAACATATGTGCTCCATATACACACAACATGATGATACATGATTATGTGTTTAGTGTTACAGTATCTTGTCCTACGTTAATGTAGAAATTGCAAACATTGTTTGTTTCAGGGGTTCAATCCATGTGAATACAATATGGAGGGTTATTGTTAGGGTAATTAAATATTTAGGATATGGGTCTATCTAGGTTCACTTTATTTGAATAGATTTATCCTATTCCCTTTTCCCTTTGAATTCTATATTTCTTATTTATCTCGAATCTGGTATCTTGTCATTTGTTTCTATGAATAAAGTGTTCCAACTTCATTCAAAAGGAATTGTTTCTGTGTCTACTCTTTCTACGTGTTATCAGAGCCCGAAAAATCCCAGGGTATCTATCTCTCTTCTCTCTTCTTCCTTTCTTCTTTGTGCCCAGGCGTCCTTGCGTTTGGGTACCCAACTCCATTTATATTTGTTCTTCAAGCTTCCTCCAACAATTTTCCAAGAACAGCATTAGGCGATGCTGCTTCATCAAGCTTTCGCCAATCGAATCCTGCCCTCCACGCATCGGGCATTCCCTCTTCCTGAGACTTTTCTCTTGGATTCAAGAACTGGGTAAGGCATGGCTCATTCATGAATTCAATGGTCTATTGCAGCGCACCTTCCACACGCGCCTGGAGGGCGCGCTCCCTTCCATTTGCGTTCTCCTCCAGGCAGTCTCCTTCTTGGCGATGTGCCCCGGGCACACTACCGCATCCAGGCATGACATCTCTTCTCCAGGTGCGCGATCGCCTCCAGGTGCTCGATCGCCTCCAGGTGCGACATCTCTCCATGCGTGCCTCTCTCCCTCTGTGTGTGCCCATCCATCACGGGCCCCTTGTTGTTGCGTGCACTGCAGAGGCATGTTCTGCTTGACCAAGTGTAACCAGGCCACTTGCCTCTGTCGCTACTAGGCCTCATGCATTGCTCTCTTCTCCAAATCTGGAAACCAATAGGTAGCTCCATCTTTGCTGCGCTCTCTACTACTGCTGCCACTCCAGGCACGTCTCCTGCGTACAATCGTGCACCCTAAGAGCACCATGCCCAGGGGTCTCCTCTGCACCAGGCATATCCCTCTGTCTAGATCTGCTTATGCACCCCTCCGCAGCTGCCCATGCCACTGTTGGGTTTCTCCGTTGCGGCCTGGGCCTCTATCGGGGCTCTTTGCTGTTGCTCATGCCTCTGCTAGGTTGCTATATCACTTCCCAAATGCTCTCTGTCGGGCTTCTCTGCAGCATGCCCTTTGCTGCAAACAGTATTCAGACATCGTGTGCTGGGCCTTTTTGTGCTTGCAAAATCTGTGTAGCACTATCTCAATACCTTTGAAGATGTTGTGTTCTACTTCAGTTGACCTTTTCCAGGCATTGTACTTCAGACGACCTTTTCCAGGTTTCTTCTTTCAGACGCCCTTTTCCAGGCTTCCTCTTCCTGACAACAGTTTCCCGGAATACAATTGTTTCTAGGTGTGCTCTTCTAGATGACCTTTTTCTGGCACCCTCTTCCAGCTGACCATTTCCCGATGTCCTCTCTGTGCTCGTTCTTGCACCTTCTTCGATGACTGAGTAGATCACAACATCCACACGACTCATAGAAGAGCGTCTTCCATGGCAGTTCCAACATCTTCTACAGTGTGCATGTGACTCAGTTCGACAGTCTTGCTGTTGCTCTATCTCTTCCATATTTTAAATCAGTGTAGCAAGCTGAAGCATAGGGCTATTCTATCCCATTTTCCCTCGAGTTTGAAATTTTTATTTTGTATTTATCCCGAGTCTCCTATCGCGTTATCTGTCTCTATAAATAAAGCGTCCTGACCTCATTCACGAGGAGTGGTTTTTCTGTTTACTTTTCTACAATTACAATAGACTGAACTCGACACGGGTCTCCTCCGGATCAAACTTAATTAGGTTTTGATATAATATTGCCGTTCCATTTTAAAATCAGTAAGCAATGGAGGGGATAGCTTGAGAAGGTATTTTAAACGTTGTGATTCCTTGTCTCAATCCAATGCAATGCTTTACATAATTTTGAGCATTGGGTTCCAAATTCATATTAACATTCATGATTTTATTTTCAAATAGGACATGTGACTAGTGTGCTCTGTAGTTTTCTGGATTTAGACTAACAGCATTTTCTTGGGTTTTTTTGTACTTATTTTCCTGGAGTAATTGAAGTACGATATAGGTGAAAATTGCCTGCATCAATTCAAATGCTAGCCAATAAAATTTTCTTTCCTTGCACATGGGGATTCTTCTTTGTGAACATATTGGTTACAAATCTGTGGTTAGTTGCATCTCACAATTATGACTCATATTATCGATGCTTCCTTGCTGTATGTGAACCCATGTTTGATTGTGATCTGAAACTAAAATGTAGGAGTTTTTTTTTTTAAATTACCTTTCTAATGTGTTATTTTTCTAGATATGTGAGGAGTGCATTGGCGAGAAGGCCAGCTGTGATTTGATGCATAAACTCAGCTATTTTAATGAGGATATCTGTGTATGTTTTGTACGTGGCAAGGATGCTCCAAGATCAATTGTAGAAGCATCTAGTACAGCCTCTGACCGAGATCGGCGGATTTCCAAGCGAGCTCGGAAAACAACTTTTGGGAACTCCGTAAATTTGAAGGTTGCTGGGTCCACAACTCTCTATCAATTGAAAATGATGATATGGGAATCTTTTGGGGTAAGTTATCTATTTTTTGTTTGAACTGCTATATGCTTCTTTGTTTTAACTATCTATCTATATTTGCTTTTGCAATAAATCATGTGTTTTTTTATTCAGAAAAATTAGTTAAATTTTCATTACCTCAGAAGATGTTTATAGGATTATGAGTAATTTAGGGGCTTTGTATCAATGGATTAAAAAAGCAAATATCCCAGTAATTAGTAAATTTTGTGCAACTCATCATTGATGGTAGCGACTTTTATTGTTTTGATATGTCATTGTGAATAGGATGGGGCTCTAATATCTCTTACTACCAGGATGTGATTACAATTTCTAATCCCTGAATAAACTCAGTTATATAAGCTTTGACTGCTTTGCTCATATATGCTTTTGTGCTTATACTGACAGCCTCTCTTGGCACACACACAATTAGCATAGGCTTGAAATTCTGAATGGGCGGGACCATTTGGACCGGAGCTTTCCTACAGACGACTTCAAGCAAGAGTTAAATAGCCAGTTGTCCCTATTGAAATACTTTTCATTCTCATAGACACCCACACAAAACTTTTCCTACCCTTGCTGTTAAAACCTTTGCTCCTCCATTACCTTTGTAACAGTGGAAACATTAGATATCCCAATATGCTTTGTGTTTCAGTTCTACTAATAGATGACATATGTCTTTCCATAAATCTATCAACACGGAAGTCTTTACTGAAGTCTTGAATGCTGTTTTATAGGCCCATAAAACATTATCTAGTTAGACTGCCCGATATTCATGTGAAAAATTCATTGTATTTTATAGAATCGTTTTCAAGATATGGGTTGCAATGCTGTGTGCATCCCATATTTTTCAGTATGGTCTCTAAATGAAGATTTGAAGTGATTCCCTCCATCACCCTCCATCACCCTCCATCACCAATGATTGCTTGAGGGATACCAAATCATGTTGAAATATTTTTCATCACAAATTTGATAACCGCTTGGGAGTCATTGCTTGGGGTTATCACTACTTTTGCCTATTTAGAAACATGGTACTCAATTAGTTGTTTGTCCCTCTTCAAATTTGACTCAAGAAATGACACCTTCTCAATTAATTTGTCTTGCTTTGAATTACAAATTGAGTACTAATTCACAAGTGACTAACTCAAGAAATGACACCTACTCAATTAGTTGTTTGTTTGTCTTGCTCTTAAAATTTGTGTCTCCTTTGGAATGGATCGAATGGTGTAGCTTCTAATGCGTGTGTTGCATTTGCCACATCATCATCATCATCTTTTGAAGTTGCTGCTTGGGACAAATCAGCAATCAATGCCTCATGGAATAGTCCTCCCAACTGTAGCCTTTTTACACTTTTCTCATTTTTTTTCACTTTGAAATGTCTCTCTTCTAAATCATATGTTTTCATGACATGGATGAAGGTGGAGTCCAGCTCATATTCTTCAATCTTCAGTGTCAATTTATCATTATTCACATCTATAATGGATCTTACTGTAGCCAAGAATGGCCTTTGTAGTGTCATAGTCATCACTGTGTAATGGGATGGTTGGGGCTGGGTACTTTAGTCCCCAACCGCTTAAGACCTATGCTAGGAGGAGAAGGCATGTTTCTAGTACTGAAGGGTAGTTTGGCAATTTGTTCTGAGTTGTTGGATGCTATAAGTCGGATGTTTCTGTTAGAAGAAAGGGGGGGGGGATGAGAGGAACAACTCGACTGGATGTTTCTGTTAGAAGGAGGTGGAGGCTGAACGAGAGGAACAACTCGACTATTGGAGGTTGCGGCCTTGGCTCCTGGAGGTTCATCTGAGAGAATCTTCTTCAAGTACCTTCTCTTCTTCATTTTTTCTTGTATGTTCAGTAAACTTGTAAATGTCCGATACCTTGAATTCGTTCTACTGGAAAATACCGATTGTACATTCAAACAATAGAAGTAATCTGGTTTTTCCACCTGTGATCCTATCACTCGGTGCTCTCGTTGAGAGTCACGGAGCTTGTGGAGGTAGTTATAGGGTCGTTGGTGAATGCCGTCCAAAATGGAGACAAGTGTTGCTTCGGTGGAAACTATATGATGCAAGCTCAGGCAGAGAGGATGCAAAATGAAGGACGGTTGCAGGAGGTTCAAATGTCTTTGGCGGAGCTCTTGAGGGAGCAATGAGAGCTAGAGTGTACTGCAGAACAATCAAAGGTGTTCACTGAACTCTTAGCACGACCGGCAGTTCTGGAACGATCGACGCGAGCGGGAGAAGAGGCAGAAGGCTTGAAAACTTTCCAGACAATACAGGAAAGGTATGGTAAGGAATATATTGGCTCTAATCCAGTATGACCAGTAGAGGTAAATTCCATTCCTAGTACTAGCAAGGACCAGCGAAATAAAGAAAACGAGGATCCTGTTTTGTTTTTCCGAGTGGATAGTGGAAGAAGTGCTGGCGAGGAAGAAATGGGGAACGAGCTGAGTTCTTTGGCTAGGCAAGTTGAATTACCAACATTTTCTGGTGAAGATCCTATTGCGTGGATTGCAAGGGCCGAGACTTTATGATCCACAGGACTCACAATAATTTGCGAGTGCCTAACTATGCATGAGGGGATTGTGCAACATTGGATGTTATCAATGATGTTGCTACGACCAAGACGGGTTTGGGAACTGAAATTGTTTTGGGACCGCTGTGGAAAGTGATTCGTTAAAACAGTTGAAAGACATTAAGCATGGAAGATTATATTAATGAGTTTGAGAGGGCTGCGTTGCACATCCTAGGACTTAAGGAGTCATGATATATAAGTTTTTTTTTTCGGACGGTTTGCACCCGAAGATTTGAAGTACAGTGACAACTCATGAGCCCTGCAACAAAGCAAGGCTTATCTCCTTGACTAGGAACGTTGAGCGAGAGTTGACTGTAAGGGGTGTAATAAGGGAGTCGAAACTACGGAAGTCAGGACAGATTTTTTTGCACAATCGATCTATTAGCAGGGAACGGTTAAGATGAATCCCAACTCTGTGTTTACAGACAGAAGTAGAGTGGAAAGGAATGCTTAGAATAGGGAGATTGCTCCGAGGTGGAAGAGAGTTCAGAATATTATCAGATCTGAGTATGAGGAAAGGAGGGCTATGGGACTATGCTTTTCTTGTAGTTTGAAATATGGGCCAACATAGAAGTGTCCCGAGATGGGGATACCATTGATTGTCTGGGAGTGTGTGGAGCCCCATAGAGAAGAAGAAGTGATAGTAACAGGAGGGAGAGACTGTGACAATGAAGGACTGTAGGAAATGTCGTGTCAAGCATTGTTTCTTGGCATTTTGGAGGGACATAGTACCCAAGGAGCTAAATCCATGATGATCGAGAGGAACATTGTCGGAGTGCCAATATTGGTAATAATTGATAGCGGAGCCAACCACAATTTTGTGTCAAAGGCCCTATTAAAATTTATCAGGATCCTGACTATGAGTTTTGAATATCATGGGTGGCGAGTAACCTTGCAGGGGATGCGTTCTAAACAGAATGTATCGTTGGCTCTGTAGTCGTTTTGAGTTTGAAAAAAAACTCTTGGCTCAGGGCCTCCAATGGTGTTTTGGAGTGACAGTTGCAGAAAAAGAAAAAGTTTTAGATCAGGAGTTTTGAAAAGGTTTGCAATGGCTTTTAGAAAAGTATAAAAAGACGCTTGATGAGCCAAAGAGACTGCCCCCGCAACGTGCTATAGATCATGCAATTAGGTTGAAGGAGGCAGCAAGTCCGGTCAAAATGAGGCCTTACAAAGTTATACACTGGTTGAAGAATGAAGTGGAAAGACAGATAAATGGCTTACTAAAACAAGGTGTAGTCAGAAATAGCAGTAGTCCCTATTCTAGTCCCATAATTTTGGTTAAAAAGATAGATGGAGGATGTGCGTGGTCTATCGCTTTGAGTAATCTGGCTATTTCAGATCGGTTTCCTATTCCCACAATAGAGGAGTTGCTGGATGAGTTGTATGGGGCTCGTTTTTTTACGCAATTAGATCTTAAATATGGGTTTCATCTGGTATGAGTTAGTGGGGAAGATGTTGAGAAAACGACATTCCGCACTCATGAGGGGCGTCCTGAGTATTTGTCATGCTGTTTGGACTTATGAATGCTCCAGCGATCTTCCGGGCGACTATGAATGCCATTTTCAAGCCTTTGCTCAGGAAGAGTGTACTGGAATTTTTTTGATGATATACTGGTCTATAACAGTGGTTGGGAGGAACATTTGAAGCACTTAGGCCAGGTGCTGACCATCTTGCAAAACAACCATTTACATATCAATGGGAATTAATGTTTCTTTTTGGAAGGAAGGTGGTTGAGTATTTGGGACACAAAAATTCCCACGAAGGGTTAACAATGGACCCTTGGAAGATTTCTAGTGCACTTAGTTTACCGGTGCCTAAGAATGTTAGGAGATTTTTGGGCCTCATGAAAGGTAGACCGATTGCTTTTTTTAGCAAAGCCCTATTCGATTCAAGCTTGGTTAAATCTGTTTATGTGAAAGTGTTGATGACATCAGTACATGCTGTCCAACACTGGAAACAAGCCTTTGATGGGAAGACATTTCACATGGGGACCATAAGAGCCTAAAACACTTGTTAAGTCAACGAATTACCTTTGTTGGACCCGTTTCACTATATTTTAGAGTCCCACATTGTTTTCCTCCTACATGTATTTATTTTCAGGTCTCCACCTCTCTTTGAGGTAGAGTGTAGTGATCTACATGGTATCAGAGTAAAACCACCCTGTTTTTTTCCCTTCGTTGCGCACCAAAGCCCCGCCTCCTACCACCGCCTCCCTTCGTCCACGTCGGTCTCCGCTGCGCCCTACCGTATTCCTCTAAGCATTGCCCCTCTCCTCCGTGCACCAACCCTAGCTGCTTCCCACCCTGCGCGCGACCTCGTTGCGCCTCCCAGGCGCGATCCGCCACCCTTGTGGCTTCCCTAGCCAGTGCGCTTGCGCCCAACATGTTGCGCTTTTGATGGCGTCATTTTTTCTCTGACTTTCGATCCTGATGGTGGCCTCTTGGCAGCGCTACACCAGGCGTGACCCCCCTTCAAGCGCTATCAAGGCTAGTTGGGCACCTCTCCTAACGCGCCTAATGCTTTGCGATTTTCCCTTCCGCAGTGCTCCTCCAGGCGCCCCTCAACCTCTGCCGATGCGTCTAGGTCTCCACATCTCGATCTCCCATTGCCACTACTCCCGACTCCTCTCTCCAGAATCATGACATCCTCAGAATGCGTTCTCAGTCTCCTCCTGCCGCCACTCACCTTCTGATTCCTCTATGCTCTTCCTGCTTGATTTAATGGTTATCCCACCCAATAACCTGCTGCCCTGCTTTTCCTGCTGAATCTAGATTTCCCGTTTCTAGCTTTTCCTGTCAGATTCCTCGCTCAGCCCTTCCTGTCGGCTTGGTCCCATCTTGTAGCCTCTTCCCACTATCCCACCTGACATGGAAGATTCCTCTCAGACTTCCTCGGTCCTTCCACAGTTGATCACTACCTCCACGCGCCTTGCAGATGAGCGTCTTGATACAACTAATTTCTCTGGCTGGTGTAAGACAATCCTTATGTCTCTCACTGGTATATTTCTAGACTCACACCTTGTTGCTTCTCCCCCACTTACAAAGTTCGGACGACTAGCACTATCAAACTCTGGGACTTCTTGACCCTCATGTATTCTGAAATCAATAATTTAGTTTGGGTGTCAGATGTTCTTCAACGCCTTTCCACTATCCGTCAGCACCAACGTCCTTTTCCGGCATATTTCACCGAATGGAAGACTATGTGTGATGAGTTGCTTGAGCTTTGGCCCCTTCCTGAAACACCAAAGGCAACTTTGGCCCAATGGGATTAGTTATGTCTCTTCAGTCTTCTTTATGGCCTTGATCCAAAGTATGCAACAACTGCCCCCAAAATGTTGACCAACCCCTCTTGAGATTCCACTGGTCTACCATCGCCTTGGAAAAGCTCATCGGGTGCTTTTCCCACCTATTGACACTGCAGATCACACTGCACTACTGGGCTGTGGTGGTGGTTGTTTTTTGAGTACTCGTGGTCGTGGTCATGGTGGGGGCCGCAATCGTCCTTTTTGCCAGCATTGTGGCAAGCCTGGCCATCTCATTGGTCATTGTTGGATTCTCCATGGACGTCCCTACACCATCGATATCCATCACAACTTGGGCCTCTCAGTGGATGAGATCAAGCTCTCATCGGGTCGCTTCACTACCTACCTCCTTGTCGACATCCGTTGCTCAGATCGGTGACCCTACCGCTTGTGTCTCTCGTCGCCCGACATGAATGCTTGATTCTGGTGCTTCCGATCATCTCATTGGTGATGTAGGTATGCTAACTACTTATCGTCCATATACTAGCGCCACTGCAATTACTGTTGTTGTCAGATCCACTATCCTTGTTGTAGGATTTGATACTTGCTCCTCGAATCCTAGTATTCGCCCGACTTTTGTGGCTTATGTTCTTTGAAGTCCTTTTAATCTTCTATCCATCAGTACTCTCACAAAGGACTTGAATTGTGTTGCTGTTTTTACATCATTTGATGTTTTTTAGGAACAATCGATGAATCAGGAGTTTGGTAGAGGTCATCTTCGCGATGAGGTGTACATGTTTGATACTCCAACATCCCTTGCTTGCTCGTCTATCCCTGCTCGTGCACTGGATCTACACTTTCGCCATGGTCATCCATCGGCTTCGACATTGTTGTCAAAGGCGCGCGCCTCAATGTGCCTTGGTGTGAGGCGCGACGAGGCGCAACTGGTGCGCCTCGCCGCTAGTGAGGCGGTGCGACTTCACTGAGGTGCGCCAACCGAGGAGGTGCTACAGCGCCATGTGCGTTAAAGGCGCACCACTCGCTGCCGAAATTGGGGGGAACAGAGTAGAAAAATCATGGGTACAGGGCGGCGAAAATCGAGGGCGAGTTGCGACCGGATGGAAATCGGGGGGATCAGAGTAGGGAAATCGTGGGTACAGGGAGGCTGAAATCAAGGGTGAGTCGCGACCGGATGGAAATCGGAGGTGGTGGTGGAAATCCGGGCTACGATGGAAATCGGGGGTGCAACAGTTAGGGCGATTGCGATTGGTAGGATGAAAATCTTGGGCGCATGTGATCGCAAAAACCGTGGCTATAGGAAACCCCCTGCCGTGAGTGACGCCCCACGGAAGAACACCCATGCCGCGCGCCTATTTACTGTTGCCATCGCGAGCTCCCATTGGAGAAGAAGACCGCGTGACTTCCTCCCTGGATCCCCCCCCCCAAAAAAACAAAAAAACAAAGAAAAAACAAAAACAATAAAAATATAATAAAAAGAAAAATATATATATATATAAATAAATATAATAATAATTGTAATAATAAGTATACAAATATATATATTATTGAAAAAGAAAAACAATATATAAATACATCTATATCTATATATAATAATAATAATAATAATAATAATAATAATAATAATAATAATAAACATATATATAAATATATACCTATAATAATTTATTTATAAATCTTTTTGTCGTATTATCCTGTTACGAAACCGGCTTGCCAAGGCCCAATGGAATCCAAATTCCAAGCCCGATTTTCAAGCTCGCCCTAGGCCCAATTGCATGCAAAGTGCAACTATAACCACGAAGAACAGGAACAAATTCTGCTCTGAGTATTCTCGAAACAATGCGCGTATGATCGTAGGGAGAGGACACGTGTCAACAAAATTAATCTTGACGGTCCGCGACGACACGTGCCATCCATTTAGCTGAAGACAAAGCTCGCCTCGACCCTGGCGTCAAGGGGGAAGAAGCCGAAGAGTGCAACATTGATGATGAAACTTTCATTAATGATGAAAGTTTTCAAGACATCATCGCACGTCTTCTGTTTCTCGTTTGGTGACACGTGAATCTAAATCTTTTGATTTTGTCCATTCTGATGTATGGGTTTCTGTGCGGTCCCGAGTCAGTTAAGGTACCGTTATTATGTATCCTTTATTGATGATTTCTCTCGCATGACATGACTTTATCTCATTCGTGATCTTTCTGAGGTGTTTGATACTTTCCAAACTTTTTACCGTGAAATTCATACTCAATTCTCTACGCATCCGTCCCGCGTCTCGTCCATCACCGCAGAGAAGACACGCCCCATGTCCAGAGCGGGTCCTCACGCATGAAATGAATTATCTTTAGGCGGTCTTTGTCATTACATACCGTACCCAACAACATATGACAAACCCTACTCAATTCTCTACGCTTATTAAATGTTTTTGCTTGGACAATGAACGAGAATATTTATCTTCTTCGTTTCAGCAGTTTCTCAAGGATCACAGCGTCCATCAAACATTTTGCCCCAATACATCTTAGTCGAATGGTGTGACCGAGTATAAACATAGTCATATTTTAGAGACTGCCCGTGCCCTCTTTTTTCACATGTAGGTGTTTGTTTTTGGGGGATGTTATTTTTACTGCTACCTATCTTATAAACCGCTTTCCTTCTATCATTCAGGGGGAGAGTTCGTTTCAGGCTTTGTTCCCCTCTCTCACCTTCTTCTACTTCGTGTGTTTGGGTCTCTTTTATGTTCGTGACACTCGTCTCATTCATCAAAATTTTCTCAAAAGCTCTACATTGCATCTTTCTGGGTTACTCGCACCCAGTGTGAGTACTACTGTTTCTCTCCAGACTTACGGCGTTATATCATCTCTGCTGATGTCTCCTTTATTGAGAATTCTCCATTCTCATCCTCCACCCTCTCCCCACTCCGATACTACTATCAATGACTGTCTCCCTCTTACTGTCCACCCAGCCCTGTCTCCGTCGCCCCACTCTGATGATCACCGCTTTGGCTCTGCTTACTCTCATTGACCACCGAACATGCCCCCTGCCCAGATCGAGGTCACCATCTCCTCAACTTCGTCAGACGCTCCTGCTGCTGGCATAAATGACTTGCCTATTGCATTACAGAAAGGTACTCGCTCTTGCCAGAATAATCCCATATATACAACTTCCTACAAAGGCTTCCCCGCTCTGTTCCTCATACGGTTGTCGATGCTAAATCTCACCCTGGTTGGCTTTAAGCAATGTAGGATGAATTACAGGCCTTGGACGAAAATCACACCTGGGATTTGGTCCCCCTTCCGGCAGGTAATCAGGTTTAAGGCAACAAATGGATTTATACAGTTCATCTAAATGCTGATGATACTCTTCATTGCCTTAAAGCACGTCTTATGGCTAAAGGCTTTGCTCAAACATATAATGCTGATTATTTCAACACATTCTTTCTGGTTGCTAAAATGGTCTCTATTTGATTATCCATATCTTTTGCAGCTGCTCATCGTTGACTTCTTCATCAACTTGATGTAAAAAATGCGTGTCTACATGGTTTTCTTGACGAGGAAACCTATTTGCAACAACCTTTTGGCTTCATTGTCTCAGGGGTCGGTTCTCACGTCTATTGGCTTTGCTGGTCTCTTTATCCCCTTGTGCGTGGTTTGATAGATTTTGCACTGTCATCACTACATTTGGTCTATCTCAGAGTATGAAGGATCACATTTTTTTTATCAACAAATGTTAGCAATATTGTGCTTGAGCCCGGTGTTCCGGATAGAAGCCCTCCCATCCTTCATACTTATCATAGGAGGGGAAAGGCCCATAGTGGTGCTGACGCAGCAGGGGGAGTAAGTAACTCCCTTGCTACCCGTTTTCTTGAAATAAGGTGCTGGGTGTTATGAGGGGGATTATTTTGGGGAATCGCGACCTGCTGGAGCGGGTGCTGAAGGAGAGGAGGACTCTCTCTTGAAGAATACTTGCACATTTGGCTGGTGGCAGAGCTTGGAGGAAGTCTAACTTGGATCCAGTTATACATAAGATACATACAAAGCACTGATTCTTGTCTTTTTCCTCTACCATAGATTGTAATAGATTCAGAATCGGTTTTATACACCGGAAGAATACTTTCACTGTTGTGTTGAGTTACTCTTGTTATGCTAAAAATACCTAACTATTTGGTGCTTTCATTGAGAGGATTGTCTAGTGTCGAGTTGTGGTTGAATGTAGACAAGGATGAAAAGCAAGGTTGTTTTGCTAGAATTAGCGCTGGAGACGCAACAACGAAAAGGACAGGATTTATAATTGTTGATCGCAATAGTGCAAGCAAGCATTAAGAAGAAGGTTCTAATCGGACAAACGAAGAATCAGAGAATGATACAGGAACAAATGCGGACAAATGAGGAAAAGGCATCATGTAGGATTCGAGATTTGGAAGAACGGTGGAGAAGATTAAGGAGATGCAAACGCAGGTTATTCAGAGCTTAGCATAAGCAAATTAGGATAACAGGGCGACAACCTCTTTTGGATGTGGTGGTGATGGAGATGAGTGCGGACCAAGACAGGGAGTGAGCTCAACAGCCTAGGATGTGTCATTGAGCGTGAGTTTGAGAAATGTAACGAAACGTGTTGAGATGCCTTTTGCTAGGAATGATCCATTTTGACGGATAACCAAATTTGAAACTTCTGGATTAATCGCACCCGGGAAGACATGAAGTTGCCCTTGACACAACTCTGTATGGAGGAAGCAACAGTATACTGGTTTCTATCTTGGCAATTTTCTAGCTCGGGTTTAAATTGGGAACAATTGAAATCGACTATAATGGAACGCTATGGAAATGCGACCGAAGGAGATCATGTTCAGTTCCTTAAGTCACTACGGAAAATAGGAACAGTGGATGTGTACGTCGAAGAATTTGAACAAGTAGCGTTAAGGATTCTGAATTTTCCAAAAATGTGGTATATGAGCATGCTCATGGGTGGTTTGCGAGATAGAAAACAAAGTGTCGACTCATGAGCCAGCTAACAAGAACCAGTTGATTACTCTTGCTAGGAAGATATGGCGAGAATTGATTGGAGAAAGCCTGCTTCATGGAGAACATGGGAAACCAGTGCTAGTTCCATTGCCACGGAGGGCGTTGCCACCTGCGCCAACGATGCCTTTTCCTAGTTTTGTTGCGAACAAGGACAAAAATGAGGAAATGAGGCTGGTGGGTTGGAGACAGGTGGAATGGCGTCAAACCAATTAGCCGACAAGAAAGTGAGGAACGAAAGCTCAAGTGGTTATGTTTTAGACGCGGACAACCTTTTACTTCTCTACATCAGTGTCTTGATAATAGTTTGCGACTTCTGGTATTGGAGATGGAAGAGTTTGACGCAGGGCAGGAGTCCGGAGAAGAACAAAAGAAGAGGAAAAAAAGGTTTTAGAAATTGTTGCGGAAGGAGAAACAATGAAATTTAGAAGTATGGGAGAGGGTAAGGCAGAATCCCTGCTGTTTTCCGAGAAGATTTATGGAATACAGGTGGAGGTCCTCGTGGACGGACAGTGGGGCAAGTCACAATTTTATTTTCAAAGCTCTTATTAAGGTGGCAGATCTGGAAGCCAACCCAACATGGCCATTCTGCATTAAACTTGTTGATGACCGGCGAACGGTGTTGCAAGGGGTGTGTAGAGGGACCGAGATTAGCTTGGGAGATTTTACCCATAAAATTGAAGCTTATGTTTTTAACATTGGAGGTCCAGACCTGGTATTGGGAATGAAATGGTTAAAAACTTTGGCTTATGCGTTAACAAATTGGAGTCACAAGATGATGGGGTTCTTGTGGGGAGGAACCGAATTATTGAAAAAGAAGACAGATCAGAGAGTTTGCGACTGGTGCTACAAGAAAGAGATGTTGTAGTTGAGGGGTGGTTGCGGAGAGTTGATTTGTTACTTTTCGAAACAATGAAAGAGTTGGGGGTGGAACAACAGCAGTTGGAGAACTTAATGGGGTGATTCTAGACTCTTTTTGACGAACCCATGGGGCTGCTGCCTAGTTGACCTACTGACCGCACAATTACCTTGGTCGAAGGAGCAACTCCAGTCAACATCCGACCCTACAAATTAACGCATTATTTGAAAGACGAGGTGGAAAGACAAGTTGATGACATGCTGGATAGGGCCATCAGGTATTGTACAAGCCCTTATGGAAGCCCAATTATTTTAGTAAAGAAAAAAAAACAAGTAGGGGAGATTATGTGTGGATTACAGAACCTTGAACAAATCATTCTTGATAGATTTCCTATTCTCGTTATTGAGAAATTGCTAGATGAGCTTCAAGGAGTTAAATATTTTACCAAGTCGGACCTTACCTCCAGTTTCCATCAGGTTAGAGTCCAGGAGGAAGATATCAGGTAGACGACTTTTAAGACACGCGAGGAGCATTAAGAGTACCTCGTCATACCTTTTGGGTTGATGAATGCACCGGCTACATTCCAATCAACCACGATCCAGGTGTTCAGACCATTTTTTGAGGAAGTTCTTGTTTTTTCTGATGATATACTGATCTACAATCATACTTGGATGGAGCACCTCCACCACTAGGAAATTTTGTTTCAACTTTTGTTATCAAACCAATTGTCAACAAATCACAAGAAGTGTTTTTTCGCTCAACTTTCGGTAGCATTTCTCTGCCATATTATTTCTTATGAAGGAGTTCCAATGGACCCCCAAAAAATCAACTGTATCGTGGATTGGTCTCACCCACAAAATGTAAAGGCAGTGCGTGGTTTTTTGGGGCTCACCAAATACTATAGAAAGTTTATTGTTGGTTATGGAAAGATAAAGAAGCCTTTGACAACATTAACCCAGAAGGAAGGGTTTGTATGGGATGATAGCGTGGAACAAGCCTTTGATGAACTGAAATGTTCCATGGTTTCAGCATCGTTGTTGGCTCTACTTGATTTTTCCAAAACCATCATCATTGAATTTGATGCATCCTTGTCAAGGGTGGGTGTGGTTTTATTGCAGGGGGGCCGCTTGATAGCTTTTTTCATTAAGGCTCTAGGAGACTTTAATCTTTCCAAATCAGTCTATGAAAAAGAAATCAGGACGCTTGTTTTGGCAGTCAATCATTAGAGGCAGTACTTGTTGGGACAGCATTTTGTTCTTTACTCCGACCACACAACGAATTCATACCATCAATCAGCAGTGTTGGTTATCTAAGTTGCTTGGGCTGGACTTTGAAGTGATATACAAATCAGGGAGGGTAAACCAAGTTGCAAACTCTATCTCGGAAGACCGAAGAAATAGATACCATGGAACAATCACTTTTTCAACTATTTTTTGCGTTGTCCTAAACCATTTGGATGGAAATGAACCAAATGAAATTTGAACATCAGCAGGGATCTGGAAGGAGATTATTTCCGCTATTGAGATCCAACCGGAAGTCAAACCTGGATGCTTTCTTCGTGAGGGAATATTATATTTTCAAACCCGTTTGGTTCTTTCAAAAACTATAACTCTTATTTTGAATTTTTTACATTATTTTCACTCTGCTGTAGGCTTCCATGCTGGCTATTACAAAACATACAAAAGATTGGGTGGGGGTTTATTTTGGAAAATGATGACACAAAAGTGTATTAAAATACGTGCGAGAATGGGACACTTGCCAACGACAAAAGTACTTGGCCCAACTTTCAGTTGGTTTACTCTAACCTTTGCCTATTCCTGATTAGATATGGGCGGACATATCTATGGATTTTATTTCTGGTCTTCCTCGATCTAAAGGATTTGATGTGATTATGGTGGTTGTGGACAGACTTTTCAAGTATGCTCATTTTATTTTACTCCATCACCACTATACGGCGAAGGTGGTTGCAACACAATTTGTTAAGGAAATCGTTCGTCTCCATGGCTTTCCAAAATCTATCATTTGTGACTGCAACCCCTTGTTTGTTAGCAATTTTTGGAAGGAACTTTTCCGTTTGGAAGCCACTGCTTTGAAAATGAGCTCGTCTTACCATCCTCAAATAGATGGACAACCAAAGGTTTTCAATAGATGCCTTGAAATTTGTTTGCAGTGTTTTTCCTCCGAGCGACCTCTCTCTTGGGCTTGCTAGATACCACGGGCTTAGTATTGCTATAATACCGCTTCTCACTCTGCCACTCGAATGGCGCCATTTGTGGATATTTATGGACAGAAACCACCTACAATACCCCGTTATATTCCAGGAGAAACTCTTGTTGAATCAGTGACAACAACTTTGGTTGATCAGGATGCAGTTTTGATACACCTCCGCTAAAATCTTTATCGAGCTCCGCAGTTAATGCTTCACTATTCTAATAAGCACCGGAGGGATGAACGGTTTGGTGAAGGCGACCTTGTTTTTGTGAAATTGCGACCCAATGTACAGACCCTGACATCTAAAAAGCTGTCATAAGCTTACTGCTTGATATTTTGGTCCCTACTCAGTTTTGCCCTCTCTGGGCACCATAACTTGCCGGCTTTCTTTGCTGGGAGGTGCTTGTATACACCCTATTTTTCATGTCTCACCATTTAAATGGGTCGTGGGGAGCTATCCAGTTCAGGAGAATTTGCATGAAGTAGTTGACACTGGGTTGGTTTGTCGGGTTTCTCCCGCTGAAGTTTTGGCCTTTAAATCCCATCCAGGAACCTCCAGGGGCATTTGTCTCATCAGATGGCAAGGGTTTCCTAAAGAGGAGTCCACTTGGGTGGATGTTGTTTTTTTTCCTTGAACAATTTTCAGACTTCCACCTTGAGGACAAGGTGAAATTTGAGGAGGGGCGAATTGTTAGCAATGTTGGGCTTGGGCCTGATCTTCCGGATAGAAGACATCCCATCCTTCATACTTATAATAGGAGGGGAAAGGCCTATAGTGGCGCTGATGTGGTAGGGGGAGTCAGTTAACTCCCTTGCTACCCCGTTTTCTTTAAATAAGGTTCTGGGTGTTATGAAGGGGATTATTATGGGGAATCGGGACTTGCTGGAGCGAGAGATGGAGTGGAGGACTCTCTCATGAAGAATACTTCTACACTCGCCTGGTGGCGGAGCTTTGAGAAAGTCTAACCCTGGATTCAGTTCTACATAAGATATGTATAGAGCACTAATTCTTGTCGTTTTCCTCTACCATAGATTTTAATAGATTTAGAATCGGTTATATACTTTGGAAGAATTGTTACTACTTTAACTGAAGCGTTGAGTTACTCTTGTTATGCCAGAAATACCGAACAACAAATGTTCTCTGGCTGCATCCTGTTGGTTGTGTACATTGATGATATCATTGTTACTGGTAGCATTTTGCATGACATTGCTCATCTCAAGGCTTATCTTCAACAATAGTTTTATACCAAAGACCCGGGTCCTTTGATATATTTCCTTGGCATTGGAGTCTCCCATTCTCCAGCCAAATCTTTCTTTCACAACAAAAATGTGCATTAGGTATCTTGTTGGATACTGATTTGTCTTTGGCAATTGTCGTCAACACTGCTCTTGAATTAGGGGAATGGTCCCTCCATGATCCCACTGACTCATACTCATCCAGTTAGGTATCGTCATCTTGTGGGCAAACTCAATTATCTCACCATGACTCGTCCCGATATTGCCTGCCGTGCCAGCAAAGTTAGTCAATTCCTGGAACATCCCACAAAATCCCAATGGGACGTTGTCCTTCGCATTGTCAAATACATTAAGAAAGATCCTGCCTGTGGTTTTCGGTATTCACATCACGATTATCTGGACATTGAGGTCTTCTGTGATGCTGACTACGTTATCTATTTATCTACTCGAAAGTCTACTTCTGAGTTTGCAGTTTTTCTGGCTGGTGACTTAATCTCCCGGCAAAGGAAGAAACAAATTGTCATCCCTAGATCCAGTGCTGAATCTGGATACCGTGCGATGACCACAATCACTACCAAAATTCTTGGTTTTGTCACCTTCTTCATGACATTGGTTTCGCGCCGCATACTCATGCTCATATTTGGTGTGATAATCAAACCGAATTGGGAAATGGTGCCTTCATAAAAGTTCATAAATCTCTTGCGCGTTTCCCCTTCAAATTTTAGCTTCATCCGCCATGTGTAGAGAGTTATGTCCGTTTTACTCAGAGAATTTGTTATGCCCAAGCAGACTCTTCATATTCCACATCCACGGTTTCCCATGCATTAATTGAAGGTTCCAGGCGCAGCGGAAGCGCGTGGGTGGATGTGCCCACTTGGCTTTTTGTCATTAACAATGATCAATCCGGGATCAATACGACGATAAACGCCAGTCTCCACGGATCGAATCACAGAAATAGACAAAGAAAATGAAAGTCCTGGAACCACAAAGTAGGATCGTTACAGGTTGATTATAATCAATGGAAAAGTACCTTTTTGGTGTTCTTTTTTCGTTGATATTTTTGATCACGTTCCGATGTGATTCGTCGTTGCGTCGCAGAAGCCAAACGTAGACTTCCTCTAGCAGTGATCCACACGTGCACCTCGTATCTCTGGACGTCGCCAAAGGAGTCTCCGGGTGCTAGCGTGGAGAAACCTTTGCTTGCGTTGTCCGCCTTAGATCGTCTTGATCCGATTAAAGAGGATCTCTCTCGGTCTTGAGAGCGTTCTTAGAGGAAGAGGTTCTTTCGGCCTTGAAAGAATTCTCCAGAATTGTTGTGCACAACGATTCTCTTGTCTTAGGAAAAGAGTTGGGGTTGTGAGGATATTTATAATCGGGTTTGAGGTTGTAGAGTTATGACAATAAATAAACGTGTTACACGTTTTATTTATTTCATTAACTCCCTTTTGAAAACCCATGTCGAGTCATTAATTCTTTGACATGCGCCCACGCTGATTATAATAAATATCATTTAATGAAACGATATTTTCTCAAAATCCCGACTGGAAAAACTACACGACATGTATTAATAAATACACGGTGTGTACTTGTTTTTTATTGAAAACTACACGGCGTGTACATTCAATGTACACGGCGTGTATATCTTGTTTTCATTTATTCATTTCCTTTCCAAAATGAAAACTACACGCCGTGTACATTTAATAATACACGGCGTGTACTTGTTTTCAAAATAAAACTACACGGGGTGTAATCATTGACACACGACGTGTACTTGTTTTATTTTATTCTTCCTCCAACATTAAAACGATTTAGACTTCCTTGAATAATTATTAAACCACGTACGAGAATAATCTTTATTCTACTTGAGATACTTGAATACACTTAGTGTGTGACCCTCTAGGCCTCTTTCTCGTTCACATTAGGCGGACTTGCCTAAAGTCCAAGATTACTGTCTAGCAACGGGTCAGGGCACCCTAGAGAAAGAAGTTGACGCCAAATTGACTTATCACCACATACGAACGCTTATTGTGTAATTTAATCCCTTTGTCTCAATATCTCATCAAGCAGGTTTCATGGCAGTGTCATAAACCTATATGCTTGATCCATTGTTTTTTGACTACCTGAAATAAACTCGTCGTTTACACCATGGCCATAGAATTTCATGCGACAGTTCTATTTCAATCAAAGGGCCGAGATATCAACTTCCATAAATGGAAGGGACAAATCCTTCCTCGACTTATCCATTAACAAAATGTCACTCGTGACGCACCCAACGTACCCTACTTCCCGCCAACTGTCTGCGTGACGGTTTTCGTCAGTAAATCTAAGTGCGCGAGTCATGACATGTGTTAATGATAATCTTCCAGTCTAAGGACCATTACACATGCTCGTAGATAGCAATGTTCGATGACACCAAGTCCTGCGGAATTGCTATTGGCGGGTCTGTTCTTATAATCTCCCATCTTGGAGATTACCAAGTGCGAACTCCATGAGAGAGAGTCCTCTTCTTACGAGTACTCGCACATGACGGTCTGTATACTATGTGTCCTATGATAGTATGTCATCCAATTGTAGAACTTTATTTAAGAATATTGTTATAGCATTTCAAGATTCTCATCATAGCGGGGATCTGCCATGACCTTATTAATGCAACAAATATTCCAGGACATTATTATATTATAGTAATGCAGAATAATGAACAATATATAATAAGTGAACATTCATGTATTCAAAGTACAAAACAGTTGGTTTTCAGGACACCAACCCTTACATTAATGGCCTTGAAAACGGCCTTGAAAATGTCCGATTCACGCGTGGATGCCTTCATGAAAGTCGTTCATCAATGTCTTGCGCTTCTCCCCTCAAAATTTTAGTGTATTTTGTCGGTCTATTCAGGAGCTATGGTCCCCACATAAAAAATCGTCAGATCTGTGCGTTTTCACGTCCCAACTTGTGAGCTGATTTTGAGCTTCCAAATGACGGATTTAGCTTTGGGTTCAGAAGAATGAAATGAAGCCCATGATGTATAGAATCCTAAAACGAAAAAATTTCATAATTTGGATCAGTATAGAAAATGTTAGGGCTGAAATACCGAAATAATTTAACATAGTTAAAATCTAAAATAGGTCATTTTTTCCAATTAAGCTAAAAATACCACTGAAACCATAAAATGTGACAATTGATCTTAAAATAACACTTTTGTGGGATTAAAAACAATAAAATTCAAAGTAAAATTATGGAAAATATTTGTCCTATCAATCACCTTGGCAAGAAAGGTCGAGAGGGAATTGTTTGAAGGCGTTCTCAGGGGAATTTGTTGAAAAGCAGCGTTACCTCCTGTTTTTTGAGGGACTGGAGCTACGACGCCTCAATTCAATCCCAACAAGGTCGTGGGAGAGAGAGGCAAGCAGGAGGAGGATGTGAGACGAGCAGTAGGGGAGGAACGTTGGGGTGAGGTCAAATCTATATTAGCCGGCAAGAACAGGAAGAGCGGAAGCAGAAGGGACTTTGTTTTCGGTGCGCTCAATCGTTTACTCCCATGCACCAGTGCTCTGGAAAACATGATTTTGGTGTGGGAAATATAGGAACCAACTTTGGAAGTTGTGGAGGAAGCTGCTGAATTACAACAAAATTGCGGAATTTTTGATGCTAAGGAAGAGCAGCTGGGAAATCATGAGGCCGAACAGGTAGAGGAGACTTTGGATCTAAGGAGTATGGGGGACATAGGGACTGATTCGATGAAATTTTCAAGCCTGATATCTGGGATACGGGTCCTTGTTCTTGTAGACAGTGGAGAAAGTCACAACTTTGTCTCTAAAGCACTTGGTAAGCTGACAAATGTGGCGCTCAGCCTAGCCAAACCATTTGGTATTAGATCGGGAGATAGGTACTGTTCCATATCACAAGGTGTCTGTAGACATGTTGAAGTCACTCCGGAGAATTTCGTTATTACTGTGGACACATTTGTTCTTGACATAGGTGGGTGGACTGCTTAGGGATTGTTTTGACCAATTGGAATAAAAAAACCATGGAATTTTTATGGGAAGGAAAATAAGTAAAGTTGCCAGGGTTTTCCGAGCAGGGCTACCCACCTTTTGACTTTAGGTATAATTTCCGTTCGAAAACATTATTTTTGGAAGGATGGTTTTCAGAGACATATTTGCGGCTTCCCGAATCGAAGACAAAACAAAGTGAGGACTTTGTACAACAACATTTGGAAAAGCAACTACTGAAGTATCAGTCTTTGTTTGATGATTCAAAAGAGTTACCTCCGAGTCAAATAATCGACCATTCAATACCATTGGTAGAAGGCGCTGCACCGGTAATTATTCGCCTGTACAAGTCAGCACATTACTTGAAGGATGAAGTTGAGAAACAAGTAACAAAGATGTTGGCTAGTGGCATCATACATAATAGTAACGGTCCCTTTGCAAGTCCAATTATTCTAGTCCAAAAAAAAAGTCGGCTGATGACGTCTGTGTGTTGATTACAGGGCACCAAATAAACTAACGATACTTGATACATTTTCGATTCCTATCATTGATGAGTTGTTGGATGAGCTACATGGGGCTCGTTACTTTACTAAACTCGATTTGCGGTCTGGGTTTCTTCAGGTTCACGTGTAAGCCAACGATGTCACTAAGACAGCTTTTCGAACACATGATGGCCATTATGAATTTACGGTGATGCTATTTTGGCTCATGAATGCTCCAACAACTTTTCAATCTACCATGAATAAGGTCTTCAAAGCTTATTTGAGGAAGTTTGTAATGGTTTTTGTTGGAGTCTGCATCCCACATCGGACTTGAGGTCCGGTGTGGTCTTCGTTATTTGTTATAAAAGCACCCCAAGGGCTCCTTTAGAGAGAACACCTTGGGGGTTCAGGTTTCTCTCCTTTTATTCCTCTACATGGTATCAAAGGGTTTTCTAACCCGATCCCTCCCTCCCGTCTAGGGTTTTCCGACATCAAGCCCCCCCGCGGGGGGCGGCGGCCTCGGTGGCCATAGGTTTTATGCCGCCGCCCCTCCGCCTCGTGGCCCTCCTGCCCTAAGCGGATCGCTTCTTCCCGGCGCTTCTGCCCGGTCCGGTTCCCCTCTACCTTTGCCCTTCCCGGCGGGTCTCCCTCCCATGCGGACTCCTGGTGCCGCCGCTCCCGCGACGCCTCCCCGTCGGTCCCGGCAACCACGGCTCCCGCGCCTCCTGCTGCTGCCCGCGACGCCTTCCGTCGCCCCTCGTGGTCCCACTGCGCGCTCATCCCGGCGCCCGCTCCTCCTGCGCGCGAACCCTCCCCTCCGCGGCTCTTCCCGGCGACGAGCTTCCTTGCCCGACGGTTCTCCCGCCTTCCCCGGCGCGGCTCCCCGCCCCGACGCCCTCGCCCAGCGGCTCACCTCCCGCGATCCTGTCTGCCCTACGCTACTGCATCTCGCCGTCGCGGGTCCTCATCATCCCGACGGCGCTCCAGACTCTCTCCAAGCAATCCCGAGCGGGATTCCTCCCAGCGCGATAGCCCCGCCTCCCTCCCTCTGGCCGGCGGATCTGTCTGCCCCGCCCCCCTGCCGGCTATCTCCCCCTGCCGGCGATCTCTCCCAAGCAGCGGATCTGCCCCTGCCGTTTCTTTGTCCCCCCGACGGCCGGCCTCCATTCCTGCCGGCTCCTTCGGCAGCAGCCGGCCTCAAGCCTCGCCGGCCCCTCTTTGCGCGATAGCGGACCTCCATTCTCGGCCAGCTTCCAGCGCTGCCTCCCGCTGTCCTGCTCCCTCGCCGGCCTCCTCCTGCGCTCCTCTTCCGGCCGCCAGCCGACTCAAGTTTCTCCCAGCGGCTGCCCAGCTTCAAGTTTCGGCTCTTCGGCACCTCCTGCGGCATCCCCGCCTCGCCGACATCTCCTGACTACTTCAGGCAGCCGCATCTCTATCCACCGGCACGCCCATTCGCAGACGCAGTAGCTCGACCACCTAGGATTTGGGCCCGTTGGCGCCGCCAGATCCCGCAACAATTCTGCGGAATCCCCGCCTCCCGTCGCTGGCCCCGCAAGTGCGGTTTTCCCGGTGCTAGTTTGGATTTCCCGGCGTTTCATCGACCGGCCCCACTAGTGTGGCATTCCTGGCGTTCTGTCAATCGGTCGGTTTGAGTGGTTTCTTCTGTTGCGCCCGCATCCTCATCCATCCATCATTTTGAGGAGCTGCGATCGTGAGGGGGAGCATCAGTCTTGCGAATCTTTTTATTTATTTATTTCGTCTTGTTTTGTCATCAAGCTGGGCATGTCCAGCTTGAGGGGGAGTGTTAGCGTCTGTTTTGTTGCTTTCTTTTCATTATGTGTCCAAGCTGTACATCTAGCTTGAGGGAGAGTGTTGGAGTTTGCATCCCACATCGGACTTGAGGTCCGGTGTGGTCTTTGTTATTTGTTATAAAAGCACCCCAAGGGCTCCTTTGGAGAGAACACCTTGGGGGTTCGGGTTACTCCTTTTTCCCATTCTACAGTTTTTTTGATGATATCTTTGTTGGAACCCATTTAAGTGTAAATGGGTGAGTCCCACATTGGACTTACCCGTCTTGTATATTGGTTTCCTAATCTATAAAAGAATATCCTCACCTCACATTGAGGTAAGGGGAATTCACCCAACTACATGGTATCAGGGGGATTTTTATCCCGAACCCTCCCTCCTCTGTGGACTCCCGGCGTTCTCCCGGCCCCGCCTCTCTCCCTCCTGCCCTAGCCTTTCCCGGCGGGCCTCCTCTCCTGTCCCGGCGCAGCTCCTCTCCGGCCTGCACCCTCCCGGCGGGCCCTCTCTCCCGGCGCACCTCTCCTCCCGGCGAACCTATCCTCCCGGCGCACCTCTCCTCTCCGGCCTGCACCCTCCCGGCGGGCGTCCCTCCCGCTACGCCTCCACCTCCCGGCGTCCGCCGTCCCCCCGCGGTGCGCCCTCGTCCTGGCTCCCTAGCCCCTCGCCCGACGGCCCTCTCTCTCCCCGAAGCGGCCCGCGCCGGCTCCTCCCTGCGCCCTTCCTCCCCGACGGCGCTCCCTCCCCGCGGCTCCCGACGCCATCACCCGCGCGCCCCCCCGTCTCGGCACCACCTCCCTCGACGCTCCCTCCCGGCCAGCCCCGCCTCGCCCCGCCGGAACGCCCTCGGCCCGACGCCCGCGGCTCCCGGCCCTCCCGTCGCACCTCCCTCCTCTCGCGCGGCTCCCGGCCCTCTGGTCCGACGCGGCTCCCGTCGCCTCCTCCTGCGGAGCGGCTCCCAGCCCGACGTCTCTCTGTGCGACGGCCCGGTCTTGACGCGACTCCTCCTCTGCGCATCCCGTCGGCCCGCCCTTCTCGGCGGCCACCCCTCCTCCCGGCAGGCCCTTTCTACCGGCGCGCCTCACATCCTGGCGGCCTCCTGCGCGTCGCCCTTGGTCGCGCGGCCCTCTGCGCGCGACGCCTTTCCCTCCCGGTGATCTCCCCTGCCCCACGCGACGCCTCTGCGCGGCTGCCCTCCCTCCCGGCGGCTCTCCCTGGTTCTCCAGCCGCCGGCGCCTCCTCCTGCGGAGCGCTCCCTCCCGGCGACTCTCCCTCCCCGGCGGCTCCATCCCAGCCGGCTCCATGCGCCGGCAGCCTCCCTTCTCCAGCCGGCCTCCAGCACCGACCTCCTCCCATGCCGGCGGCTTTGCCCTTCCCGGCAGCCCTCCCTCCTGTGCCTGGCGGCTCTGCCCTTCCCGGCAGCCCTCCCTCCTGTGCCCGGCGGCCTTGCCCTTCCCGGCGGCCCTCCCTCCTGTGCCCGGCGGCCCTGCCCTTCCCGGCGGCGCTCCCCAGCCCGTCTACCAGCAGCTACCCTGCGGCCTTCCTGCGCCGTCGGCCCAGCTCCCTGCGTTAATGGCGGGCGAGTCCGCCCGCGGCCCTCCGGCATCACCTCCGGACGCCAGTATTCCGGCCGGGCCGCACCCTCCCTTCCATTGTCGGCCTTCCCGGGCACCTATGCACCCAGCCGAGCGGCTCTCCCATCCTCCATCATCGGCTCTACCGCGCAACGGTCCTCCTTCATCCAGTACCCGTTACAGGACAACACTCTCGCCGGAGGAGCTTGCTTTGGTAACATCTTATCGCGCGACTGCGCCACCATCTTCTTCTCTAGCCCCACTTGCTCAGACTGGCAACTCCACCGCCTGTGTTTCTCATCGCCAGACAGCGTGGATGTTTGACTCCGCTGCGTCAGAACATCTCACAGGGGACTCTGGTATGTTCACTACCTATCATCCGTACACCGGTGAAATGTCTCCGATCTGACAATGGGCGAGAATACTTATCCACTCATTTTCAGCAGTTTATGAGGGCCCACGGCATCATCCATCAGACCTCTTGTCCTGATACCCCTCAGCAAAATGGGGTGGCCGAGCGGAAACACCGACATATCTTGGAGACCGCTCGTGCCCTCCTCTTCCACCACCAGGTCCCTCTTCTTTTCTGGGGGGATGCCATCCTCACTGCTACTTACCTTCTCAATCGTCTTCCCTCCTCCATCATTCATGGGGAGACTCCTTTTCATACCCTGTTTCCCTCTCTCCCTCCTCACTCCCTTCCACTCCGTATCTTCGGATGTCTCTGTTATGTCCGGGACACTCGCCCAACTCTCTCCAAACTATCACCCAAATCCCTTCGCTGTATTTTTCTCGGGTATTCCCGCACTTAGCGCGGGTACCGATGCTTCTCTCCAGACCTCCGTCGGTATATCACCTCTGCCGACGTTTCGTTTGTCGAGAGCTCTCCTTTCACTCTCCCCTCTCCTTCTCCTGACACTACCATCGATGACTGCCTTCCGCTCATGGTTCACCCGCCTCTGGTGTCTCCTCCGACCGGTCATCTCTTTGGACAGACCTACTCTCGTCGTCCTTCCACTGTCCCTCCCGTCCCGGCCGAGGAAACTATTGTTCCCGCTTCGCCTGATGTTCCTGACACAACTCCCGAGGATGTGCCGATTGCGCTCCGGAAAGGTACTCGCTCGTGTCAGAATACTCCTCTCTTTGTATCTTCTTACAGGGGCTTGTCAGCTCTGGAGACCGTGTCGCTTCCTCGAACAGTCGGTGAGGCCAAATCTCACCCCGGGTGGCTAGCCGCAATGAGAGATGAATTGCAGGCTCTGGATGCCAACCATACTTGGGATCTTGTTCCCCTTCCGGCAAACAAACAGGCGGTCGGCTGTAAATGGATCTTCACGATCCGTCTCAATCCTGATGGCTCTCTCTGCCGCCTCAAAGCCCGGCTTGTCGCCAAGTGATTTGCTCAGACATATGGCGTCGACTACTTTGAGACCTTCTCTCCAGTCGCCAAGATGGCCTCGGTCCGCCTCTTCATCTCTCTGGCTGCTCATCATCACTGACCCCTTCATCAACTCGACGTTAAGAATGCTTTTCTCCATGGCTTTCTTGACGAGGAGGTCTACCTGCAGCAACCCCCTGGTTTCTCTGCCTCTGGTGCCGCCTCCCATGTCTGCCGTCTCCGTCGCTCCCTCTACGGCCTCAAACAGTCTCCTCGCGCCTGGTTTGGCCGCTTCAGCACTGTCGTCACCGCCTTTGGCCTCTCTCGGAGTATGAAAGATCACACCGTCTTCTTCCGTACGACGGCACACAGCTGTATCTTGCTTGTAGTTTATGTTGATGACATCATCATCACAGGGAGTGACTCCAAAGGCATCGCCAGCCTCAAGACGCATCTTCACCATCACTTTCACACCAAGGATCTTGGACCCCTCACGTACTTTCTTGGCATCGAGGTCTCTCGAACTGCGGACACTATCTCTTTCTGCCAGCGCAAGTATGCTCTTGATCTATTGCAGGATGCCGGGTTGAGCACCGCCACCTCAGTTGACACTCCCCTTGAGCCTGGGGAACGCTCCCTTCATTCTGACTCGGATCTCTTTCCTCATCCTGAGGGCTATCGGCGCTTGGTCGGTAAACTCAACTACCTCACCATGATGCGTCCCGACATTGCTTGTGCCGTTGGCAAAGTCAGCCAGTTCATGGAGCATCCCACCTGCTCTCAGTGGGATGCTGTCCTCCGCATTGCCAAGTACATCAAGAAAGACCCTGCACGCGGCCTTCGGTACTCACATCATGCTCACATGGATGTTGAGGCTTTTTGTGATGCGGACTATGCCAGTTGCCTCGCTACCCGCAAGTCTACTTCGGGATTCGCCGTATTCTTCGCCGGTAATCTCATCTCTTGGCGCAGCAAGAAGCAGACTGTGGTCTCCCGTTCTAGTGCCGAGGCAGAGTATCGAGCCATGACCACTGTCACTACTGAGATCCTCTGGCTTCGTCATCTTCTCCAGGAGCTCGGTTTCCCAGCATCGACTCTTGCTCATATCTGGTGTGACAATCAGGCCGCTACGAAGATTGCCTCGAATCCCGTCTTTCATGAACAGACGAAGCATATCGAGGTGGATTGTCACTTTCTCCGCCACCATCTGGAGCAGCACCATATCGGTTTCGGCCATATCCCGACGGCCGATCAGCTTGTCGATCTCTTCACCAAAGGTCTTCCCGGAGCTCGTCTTGAGTCTCTCACTTCCAGGCTGGGTATTCATAGCCTCCCTGGCCCAGCTTGAGGGGGAGTTTGAGATTGTCTTGTTATTCTTTTTGTGTGAGACTCTATCCAATCTGGGCATGTCCAGCTTGAGGGGGAGTGTTGGAACCCATTTAAGTGTAAATGGGTGAGTCCCACATTGGACTTACCCGTCTTGTATATTGGTTTCCTAATCTATAAAAGAATATCCTCACCTCACATTGAGGTAAGGGGAATTCACCCAACTACAATCTTAATTTTCAGTACAACCTCGGCAACACGTTTAGATCATCTTAAAACAGCCTTCTGGATATTGCAAGATAATCGGCTGAAGCTCAACCGGAAGAAATGTTTTTTTCCCCAACATTTTGTGGAATATTTGGGTCATATCATTTCCGGAGAAGGGTTTCAGATAAGTACCCCCTTAACGTTCTGTGGGTGCGGCCAGTGGAGAACACTCTCAACCTTCTTTAGTTTTGCCGGATTTTCAAAAACGGTTTGATATAGAATCTGATGCCTCCAACAGAGGGATTGGGGCAGTTCTTATGCAATCTGGACGGCCTATCGCATATTTTAGTAAGGCCTTATTTGAGACCCACCTATCTAAATCAGTGTACGAGATGGAAGTTATGACTTTAGTTTTGGCAGTAAACCATTGGAAATGATATTTGCTTGGCAGAAAAGTTGTGGTATATACTGACCACCAGGCTTTAAAACACTAGCTCAGTCAGTGTGACTTTCTCACACGGCCAACCAACAAGATTGGCCGGCGATGCTTTTGGGACTGGGTTTTGAAGTTGTTTATAAGCCGGGAAAATTTAATCAGGCAGCTGATTCCCTGTCTTGGTTGGCTGAAGAAGATTTGGCAGACCAGGCTGAAGACAAGCTTCTTGGGACAGCTATGTCAGAACCGTTTTAGATGGAAGTTGCTACCGTTATAGAGGAGCTTCTCCTTGATCAAGAACTTTCCAGAATTGTAGCTGCCCTCGATCAGGATCCTGTTTCTAGACCTGGATATATCCTTCAGGATGACCTGCTATTTTTTTTGAGGGAAAATGGTTTGATCCCGTCACTCTACTCTTTCCAAATTCCTACAATATTATCATTCTCCAGTTACGGGTGGGCATGCCAGATTCCTCAAAAGTCACAAGAGACTTGCAGCCGGTTTATTTTGGAAGGGGATGACACACATATTTCTGCATTTTGTTCCCCAGTGTGACATTTGCCAGCGACCCATGTACCAAACTACGTCTCCAGTAGGGTTGTTACAACCACTGCCCATTCCAATTGTAGTTTAGGATAAAATTTCTATGGATTTTGTCTTCGGGCTGCCTAAGTCTATGGGCTACAATGTGGTTCTGGTAGTAGTGGACCGTCTTTCTAAATATGTGCATTTTGTGTTGCTTTATCATCCTCACACTGTTAAATCCATGGCCGAGGTTTTCGTTAAAGAAATTGTTCATTTACATGACATTCCTGGTTCTATTCTTAGTGATCGTGATCCGATTTTCGTCGGTAATTTCTGGAAAGAACTATTTTTGCTTGAGGGGACCACTTTAAAAACGAGTTCATCCTGCCATCCTTAGAAGGACCATCAAACGAAAATTGTTAGCAAGTGTCTGAAAACTTATTTAAGGTGTTTTGCTTTTGAGGAACCTCAAACATGGGCTCGATGGACGCCGTGGGCTGAGTACTATTTTTGCTGGAGGGGACCATTTTAAAAACGAGTTCATCCTACCATCCTTAGACGCAAACAAAAATTGTCAACAAGTGTTTGATAACTTATTTAAGGTGTTTTGCTTTTGAGAAGCCTCAAACATGGGCTCGATGGACGCCATGGGCCGAGTACTGCTATAACACAGCCTCACATGCTTCCTCTCGTATGACTCCTTTTGAGGTTGTCTATGGCAGGAAGCCTCCTACAGTTTTGCGTTTTGAAAGTGGCTCGACCACTCTTCATTTGATGGCAGAGGCTTTCCTCGATCGAGATACTGTCCTTACTCAGCTCCAACATAATTTACGTCGGGCCCAACAGATGATGGCTCACTTTTCTAATCTGCATAGGAGGGAATAGGTTTTTAAAGTTGGTGATTCTGTTTTTGTCAAACTCTGCCCAAATATCAGACTTCTAAGTCCAAACAAATGTGTCCTAAGTTGGCAGCTCGGTATTATGGTCCTTTCAAAATTTTAGCTTGGATTGGGGAGGCTGCTTATAAACTTTCTTTGCCAGACACAGCTCGAATACACCCCACATTCCATGTTTCACAACTCAAGCGTACAGTTGGGGTTCTCCTGTCCATTCTGTTTTTCCAGATTTGTGGGATCCAGACCCTTCTTCGGAGATTGAACCAGAACAGATTTTGACTACCAAACCTGCTTCTGGTCGTCCACATGGCTTATACCTTATCAAATGGAAAGCAAAACCTGTGGAAGAATCTACTTGGAGCATATCTTGTCCCAGTTTCCCGATTTTCCCCTTGGGAGCAATGGGGTTGTTGAGGAGGGTGGAAATGTTAGCACTCCCACGTCCAGACCCCCATTGGCATTGCTCTATACTTACCAGTGTAGGAAGGGTAAAAGGGGGAATATCAGTGAGATGGTTGCTTAGTTTGTTAGAATGCGGGGGACTTTTAAATAGGCGGGGAGTTCTCTCGGGCGGATCAGTTTTGGGAAGACTAATGCTGCCAAGTGGAGGACATCGGAGTTGGTCTCTCCTGCATCTCTAGGAACATACTCCTATCCTTTCCTTCTTCCATTGAGATTCTTCTCTTATACTGTAATTATCTTAGGAATATATCGAGAGTTGTCCTTGTTTTACTGCTTCTTCGTTGTGTCCTAACAATCTAGGGTTTTAGGGTTTTAGAAGTGTTGTTTTTCTCTAATTAATATGAATTGTATGAATTTCATTGAGTCTAATGCTAGTGACCCTGGATTGGTTTTATTTTCCCTTGAAATATAATTGCTAGGATTTCGAGTATATAACATGCATGACATAATGATCCAAAATCAAATAACCCATGTTATTGTAGAACTTGTCTAAATCATGATATAAAATTTGTAGCTCAAATAAGTACTCAAATTTTTTTTAGACGGATCTCCTGTCTTCAGTGTAGTTCATCAGCCCAATGTAAGATGTGATCAAATCTATAATGCCCTGTTTGTTATGTTGGAAGTGTCTTGATGAAAGTTGGAGAAAGAAAGAAAAGTGAAAAGTAAATGAGATTTATACCATATTTAATATTTTAGAGATTATCATCATCTAATAACAATAATAATAATAATAATAATAATAATAATTTTTATTATTATGAGAATAATATAATTAAATATTATTATAAAATTATTATTATATTTAATATGCATAATTATTTAAAATTGTAATTAAAAAACAATAATTGATTAATTAATCAATTATAATAATTTTAAAATAGAATTTGAATTTGAAATATAATTAAAAATAAATTTACTGCAATCAAGTCTATATTTTTATATAAAAAAATATTATAATTAAAAATAATTTTAAAAATAATATAATTGACTGTAGTTAAAGTTTATTATTTTAAATATAATATAATTTAAAATGTAATTAAACTATATTGTGGGTGGTGGATTAAGGGTATTTTGGCCATTATGATAGATAAATTTAATTATATTTATAATATAATTAAATTTAGTTATAAAAACATTATTATAATTGTTGGATCTAGTTAGGTTGGGCCTTGGTCTAGAGTCATGTATTTGAGCCCCACATCATAATGCATCTCGTAGATTTATCTATAAATAATGCAATCTTCTCATTGAGGTATGAGATTTCATCATATGTGGTATTAAAGCTAATTTTATCTCTCCTTTCTCTAACCTAGTCGCCCTCTAACCCCATCGCCACCTTTTACTCGACGCGCCTCCCCTCCTGATGCCCTATTCTTAGGCGCGCGTCTTCCCCTCCTAGCATGCCGCTAGATATTGCGACCCACTTTCGACGCGACCTCCCCTCACATGTAAGCACCTCTTCCTTATTGGTGTTATTATACTCACCAATCTTATTAATCACCTTCATTCTCAATCCTTCAAGAGGAGACTCTTCTAGGTTTTGTTTCTGCCCTACCCCCGTCCGTTCTCTCGTTTTTCATTTTTTTGACCGCCTCTATTATGTTTGTGACACGCGACCTAATCTGTTTGAATTTTCTCTACGATCTCTTGATTGTATATTTTTGGTTTACTTTTGCACTCGGCAAGGATGCCGATGTTTCTCTTCTGACTTGGGACGTTATATATCCTTCATTGAGACCTCTCCATTCTCCTCATATTTGACCCCTTCTCAGATAATGATCTCGATGACCGTTTTCCTCTTACCATCCACCCACCCTTATCACCTCTTATCATGTTCGATGATCGTTGCTTTGGTCATGTGTATTCTTGCCATTCATCGACCATGTCCTCCGTGTTGATCGAAGATGCCGTTGCTCTGGCTTGCCTGCCACTCTCAGGACACCGACGAATGATTTATCCATTACTTCGTGGAAAGATTTGTGTTCCTATAACTTTTTATCTCATATGTATATATATATATATATGCTTTCTTACAAAGGCTTATATGTCGTAATAAACACTTTGATCTTGATTCTAAATACGATATCAGTTTCTCATATGGTTGCCAATGCTAAATCTTTTCCCGACCGACTCTTAAGAAATGCTTGATTAATTGCAGGCTTTGGATTATAATGACACATGGGACATTATACCTCTTTCGATGACAAATAGGTTATGAGGTGCAAATGGATTTATATGGCGCGCTTGAATGCTGATGTTACGTTACTTTTCATTGCCTTAAAGGTCACTTTGTTTCCAAATACTATACTTACACGTATGAAGCTAATTATTTTGACACTTTTTCACCAATCATGAAGATGACCTTTGTTCTCTTATTTATTTCTATGGTAGCCGCCTCCCATTGGTCTCTTTATTGACTTGATGTCATGAATGCCTTCCTGCATGGTTTTCTTGACGATGAGGTCCATATGTAACAACTTTTTGGCTCCATTGCCTCCAGGGTTGAATCCTATGTCTGTTAGCTTCATCGCTCTCTAGATGGTCACTATATTTGGGCTTTATCAAGGTATGAGTAGTTTCATACCAAGGACTTGGGTTCCCTGGAATATTTTATCAATGTCGAAGCATTTTGGTGCAATACAAAGATTTTTATTTCCCAACAGAAATATGCATTGGATCTCTTACAAGAGAATGATTTGTTTAAGGGTGTCGCAGTCAACCTTCCTTTAGAGCCTGAGAGAAAGTCTTTTCATGTTGCTAGTGAGTCTTACTCTTTTCCGGAGTGATTTCATTGTCGTTAGGAAACTTAGTTATCTCATGATGACTCAATATTGCTTGTGTCATCAGCAATATTACTCAATTTATGGAGCATCTCACAAATTCTCAGTTCAATGTTTTTTTTTGCATAGTCGAATACACTAAGCAGGAACTTGTGCACGGTCTTTTATATTCTGATCAGGACCACATGAATGTTGAGGCATTTTGTGGTGTCAACCGTGCAAGTTGTTTGTCTACCTGAAAATCCACTTCTGGGTGGGTGTGTGCGGCATTTCTCGGCTACAACTTGATCTCCTTGCACAATGAGAAATAAATTATTATTTCATGACCCAATGTGAGTCTGAATAACATGCTGTGGTGCTGTCACTAACGAGATTCTTTGGATTTTCCAGTTCCATGAAGTTGGTTTTTCACTAACAAATCCTGTTCATCTCTGGTATGGTAATCAAATTGTCATGAAGATCGCTACCAATCTGGTCTTCCACGAACGCACCAAGCACATTGAGGTGGACAATTACTTTTTCCGGTATCACTTTGGGTGGAAATCAATTCCCGCCTTTTGCATGAAAAGGGATTCTATGGTGAAATGGAATTCTTCATTCCAAACAACTCATTTTTCATTTTTCATCTCTATTTCCACCTCTCAATTCCGTTGTACCAAATGGGCCGAGTCATGAAATATCAGTGATCATTCCTACAATGATTAATTTTTTTTCTTTCCTTCACAATGCTAACTGCGTCTCTCAACCAATGTTTTGAAAACCGGTGGTTCAAGGTTTAAAGATTAACCAGGGTGTGTTCAAACTGGGGGTCAAACTGGTAATAAAATAATGCCTGTGGATACATACTTGATAGGACATAAAATAAAAAGCATACATATAATTGTCAAATAATTCAAATAGTTTCATCTCTTGCCATTAAGCTCAACTGGAAAAAAATCAATTAATACAAAATAAACCAGCATTCAGAGGCTTAGACCTGGGGAAAAAATTTAAATAAACTGACTTGTGAACCGGTATGAACTGTGCCCAGTTTGCATGGTTTGAACCGGTCGTGCCCAGTTCGGTGGTTTTTGGTCGGGCTATCAAAGCCCTTGTTTTGGTGGATGAACAGACTGGCTGAAGGACAAGCGGTTCACAGTTATTCTTTTTGAACAAGCCGGTCTGGTCTGGTTTAAAACTGTTGTCTCAACAGAGATGCAGAGAAGAATATGTTAGCTAGAGATTCTTTCGTGCTCTATTTTGATGCCTTGGACAAAGCTATATAAATGGAGAATACAAGAAGGTTTTAGACCACCAATTTTTTCCAGGCATTGGTATCTATGATATATAGATATGCACCAATCATTGTTTACGATTGTAAATATAATTTCATCATTGTTACAAAGAGAAAAGCAAAAACTTATTAAATGGACTAAAATAATTTGAGTCATAATGCCTTTGATAAACTCACTGTGAATGAACTTAATAAAAACATTTTAGCGCATGCAGATTGAGCATCAAGGGAATTTTATATTCACTAAACAAAAATATTGGATCATATTTTAATTAAACCCTATCCTTTCTCAAGGTTTAATTAAAATTAAAATAAAAGGGAAATACCGACCCTCACTGTTTTCACTACTGAATTGTTTGTAGGTTGTTAGGGAAAATCAGATACTTCACAAAGGTTCGGAAGTACTTGACAGCGAGTCTGCTACACTGGCAGACCTTAATATTTTTCCAGGTGATACTCTATGGTTTACCGATTCAGAGATACACGAGCATCGTGATATTGCTGGTAATTCCTGTCACCATGTTTTTTTGGCCCATTTAAACTTTAATGCCAGAATTTTTTACTTTACAATACCTCTATTCAGTTCATTGATTCAAATTTAGTTAACCTAATGCCACTGTTCAACAGAGGAGCTTGTTGAGAAGGAGAGTGTGCGGCGGGGTGAGGAAGGTTTTCGCGGTACGCTTCTGGCTTCAAATATCTCCTCTCTGGTAGCTTAGGAGGCTGACCTTTTGTAAGGCTTTTGTAGTTGTATGAATGCTTGTGGCTGAAATGGGGGTTTTCCTCCTGTACATGCACTCCTGTTTTAGTCACTGGCTGGTGTTGCTGTGCTCATTAGTTGTAGCAAGGTTTTTATTTACTTGTATTACTACAAAACAAAAAGCTAACTTTAAATTTATATTTTGCTGATGGCACGTGATTTATCCTACTAGCCATGGTAGGATGATCTCAACTCAACTGTTCAATGGAATCCGTTTCAATTTTAATTTTGTTTCTTCTGCACTAGGAATTACGAGTGATGTAACGTGTCATCATCAACAGGTAAACTTTCACCGACAATCAAGTGAGTGGTCAAAAACTTGAAATTCAGCTTTTGAATGACTTAACTTCAACTTAATTAAACTACGGTGTCATCAACATAGATTAAAAATATCAAGACACGATTCTTATCTTTGATCCAAAAGGGAGATGAATACTTAGAATTTATGAAGCCCAGACTATCAACGCGTCCCAATTTATCAATGCAAGCTCTAGGTCTGTCAAAGTGTGTGTATGATTTGATTTCTTTTCCTCGCTTCATGCCCTTCGGAATCTGGTTCTTACGGTTGCAACATGTAAATTTCTCTCAACCTTGCAATTAATTAAAGACGCATGAATTTACTTGGTTTACCTCCAATGTGGATATTACGTCCAATGAAGTAAAAACAACTCACTACGTCCAATGAATTAGGGTATAGAGTTTGATTTCTTTTTCTCACTTTGTCCCCTGATTTTGTTCACTCAACAACTTTCAACTTTCTCCCTAAAGGAGAATCTTCACAACAAATTTCTCTTGGAGAATTCTTTAATACACTCTTCCTTTTGTGCCCTCAGTCTCATTTTCTTTTGGATTGAGATTTTCTCCATGAGGTATCCCTAAGTTTAGCAATCCCAAAATTTGTTGGATACAAAACATAATTCGAATTATTTTTAGGGAGCACATAACCCTCAATACAGTAAAGTCAAAGACAACTCAATTCATCAGGGATTTAAAGATAACACATTCCTGAATTCAATGCATGCCATACAATACTGAACATGAATCACTAAAATAATTAACATGTGTAGCCAAACGATTTTCAAATGATAATATCAAGTAAAGACCAAGTAAGAGTAAGATTCCATCCCTTAGTCCGCACTATACACTTACCTGTTAGTTGATAACATGCAACCAATGTGTCCCTGAACTTGCATTTTAATGATATCTGCATGTGTGCTGAGGTGTACATGCAAGGTGTGAGTAGAAAATACCCAATAGGGGCACCGCCCGACTCCACACCTTTATCATGATGCAATTGTGTAAACGAGTGACAATCAACATGGCACAAATGAAAATATCAAATAATTTCCCCCTCCACTACTAGGAGGGTCATACATGCTTGGAGCGTTGCTTGAAAAATATCATGTCAAGGGGAGCATCCTCATTAATGACACAAAGGGGAAAGTGCAACTTTTGCATTTGTTGACATTCTCTTGGGTCATACTAGGAGGGAAAAGAACTAGTTAGGGAGCATCTCCACTGGTCATACCTTGAGGGAAAAGATGCCTTTCACATCAGAAAACAACCTTAAACGTCGTATTGGGGAGGAAATAATCTAAGAAACATCCTGGTGAGTCATGCTCAGAGTGAATATGTGTCTAAATGAACATCTTTATAGGTTGCATTAAGAGGGAAAAGAGAAGTAACATGTTGGGATTCATCACATTTATTGACGAGAGAGGAAAATTATTAATGGAGAGATTTATATCACCATTAATTGAGGATTTTCTCCCAACATTAATGAATATTTAATTTTCAATATTAATGGATGAAATAATGGATGTTGACTGCATTAATTGATCATTATGGACTTGGTGTCTATATAGAGGAGCAACAACATATTTTTGAGGGGTGTGCCAGCAAGATGTAAGTGACAAGGGAGACCTGTGAAGGGGTTGCCGTGTTTATGGTGGCACGTGTGACACGACGATGACGACACAATTATCTTGTACATTTGGAGAGGTTCTTGGCAAGATATTCAAGTTGTCGTCCACCGTAAGCAAGAAGGGGCTACCGCGTCGGCGGTAACATGTGTGACACGTCGGCGTTCAACAACGACGACACAATTGATGATCGGAGTTACGTATCGAAAGTCTTCATGATAGCAGTGATCAGGTGGCGTGTCCCGGTTCATGATCGACGATACATCATGATGACGAGATGATTCAGGTGTCGCAAGCTGGTGCGAGGGTGACACATGTTCGGGTGAAGATCTCCAAGGTAGTGGCATTTCGTCGACAGAAGGGTGACATTTTGTCACAAATTGATCTTCTGATACATGGTGTTGGCGGGATGAACGGTCAAAGAGAAGACAAAGACGTATCGGGGTGTGGTTTTCACACAGATTTTCTACGCTCTCTCATTTGCAATTCAAGTTCGGGAATTACTTGGATTCTTGTATTCTCTAATTCATAGTGGATATTTTTGGGAGTTGCCCCGTGATTTTTTAATCCTTTGTAGGGAGGGTTTTTCCACGTTAAAAAATCTTGCATGCTGATTTATTTATTCTGCTTATATCGCTTCCATATTTCGATGGGTTTCTCACGATATTTTTGGCAAACAATTTTCGGTATGGAATCGGGATTCTCCCCAACATCATCCTCTAAAAAGGAGTGATCTTTAATTGATTACAACGGTCAACCGGTCTCTGGTCCTGCAATCCCTGAAGCAGTGAGTGTAGCGTCATGGCTAAAATCGCCTGAACAACACTCTAGTTAGGGCCACCACAAAATCTCAGGTGCGCCTCCTCGAATGTCAGAGGTTGCCGACCAGCGACCAGGGTCTATGAATGCTAAAGAGACTATACTCTCTATATCACAACCATTGATAACAATAAACAACCAAACATTATCCACAATAGATAATCAAAGTACACTAGTATGGAATTATAGCCAAAGAAAATCGTAACAAATATGCATACACCATGCAAAAAAAATGTGCAATGTTGGTCACATGGTCATGCATCACAACATACGACCCACTAGGCCTATCATAAGTACAAAATAAACAAGAGTAAAAAGTACAAGGAGGCTCCATTACAACCTCGTGCCTCACCTTAACCCATCTCCAATACCATTCAAGCTACTCTGGTCCGATCCACTGTGAAACCCGTGCTTATACCTGCATACCAGACAGAAGGTTTGCACGCGCACTAAGGTGCCTTTGTGATTGGGAAGTGGGGTGTCCATGCGACCATCGAAACTGGGATCTTCAATCCATTTGAAGATCACAAATCAAAAGTTTAGCATAACAGAAATCAAAACTCCATAACTTCCATCGATTAAGCATACCGAATGTAGGAAGTCGTTGGACCCTACTCACCGCACAAAGTCAACCCTCACACACATTCAAGTAAACTCACAAGCATAAAAATAAAACTAACACCAACAAAAATAAAAAACATCAGAAAAGAACACAAAGGATTAACGTGCTTCAGACAATGAGTCCTACATGCACATGAGAAACATTGATACTTTCCTTATATTCATCATAAGTATAAGAATTACACCCGACTGACAAAATTGTCAGTAAGAATTCATTACAGTGGATCAACACCCTGTAATACACTGATGCATTATGCACTTCATAAGCACACTATTCTGATTCAGGGTACACTATCCAGAGGCTCCCAACTTCCTTTTATAGTAGTTAGCCGACCATGCCAGTTACACCGACCTCCAACTTTCATGGAAAGGCCTCTATTTGGAATAATAACTGCTGATCACTAGTAGGCCTTTGACTTTGGCCACTTGCCTAAATGAACTCTTCCAGAAACATCATTCTAGAGTCTTCTGTTTGCCAAACTTTCGAACCCTTTTTCTTGAACGTAACTCCATTGGAATATATGAATTTCTAAGGGATCTACTGCCTCCTCGAGAGGTTCTGTTGCCGTTGTCTATACATCGAGTTGATCCAACTTCCGCTGAATGAAAATTCAGTGAATTAAATCCGGTAAACCGAATCAGGGTTTACATCCGAACAATCTCCCACCTGAAGACTGTTTTAGGGAACCTTTGACAACTCTCAAATACTTAAAAAAAACAAACTTCCCTTCCACTTTATAGCATGCAGTGTTCTCCATCCTCCTTCCGTTCACCCAAGCCCAACTGAGGTACAATGCTGCCTCAGAATTTCTTGAACTGATATTTTAGTGAACATGTTCGCTGAATTTTGGATTTCAACTATCTTTTGTAGTTCCAACTTTTTATCCTCCAACAAATTTTGGATAAAATAGTATTTTGGGTCAATACGCTTCATCTGTGTATGAAATACCATATTTCAAGCCAAATGAATCACACTATGATTATCATAAAATAAAACTCCTCCTTTCTTGGGTTTGACATAAAGCGACTTACAACTTCTACTGCAAAAGCAATGTCTGATCATGTACAAAGAAACACGCACATCAAACTTATGACAACTGATACAAATGATACTTTCACCACGCACTGACTCTCTTATTTCATTGTTGGTGCCTGTGCCGTTGATAACTTGAAGTGTTTGTCAAGAGGAGTTGATATGAGCTTATATCCAGTCATTCTAAAATTTTCAATAATCTTCCAAATGTACTATTTCTGAGATAACACTAAAGTATCGACTTTCCTATCCCTCTCAATCCTCTTTCCTAAAATCTTATTGGCTTGTTCGAGACCTTTCATCTCGAAACTTTCAGGAAACTTACACTTCAGCTCCTGAATCCATGAAACCTACGGACCCACCAACAATATTTCATCCACATTCAAGAGTAGTATGATGAATGTACCACCATCCCATTGCTTCTGATAACAATAATGTGTTGTCAGAGTGGTCTCACCCAAATTTACCCAAGTTTTTAGGGTTTAAGCGGTTACTCATAGTGTAGTTTGAGTTGTCAAACCTCAGAGACTTCAAAAGAAACCTACAGACACGTGCATTCTATGGATTGTTTTGGCTATGAAGTAGCAAACTTGGGTTTGATTTGATATGGTTTAAATTAACATTAAAACACCTAAGTGAATTCTATTTGAGAGAATAAATTGATCCTAGGTTATCGCTTGTGGTGAATTCGATGAATTCCTTTTTAGACTATTTTGATTTATTAAATTTGAGACGATAGTTCATTCAGCGAAGTAAAAATACCATCATCATTTACTGGTTTAATACCTACACACCCTAATAATAATCACCCACACACTCGAAGGATCATTTTTTATGAGCACTCCAAGTTAAAGGTTTCTATTATCACTTGAAGCATGTGGCTTTCAAATTCAATAAGGACGAATAAGTATTAAGATCTTCAAGAGAAATTCTCAATTAAAAGAAGTGATTATAAATTAATAGAGTGAGAAATAACATCCAATTCAGCCCCTTGCTACTCCCTTGGATCAACCCATAAGAGGATTATCCCTTCATTGATTCTATGCTCTCAATGGAAGTGAAAAGTAGACTCATGAGGGCGGAATTGAAGAGGAAAAATAGTGAAATAATGATCACTTCATCGTTGTGTGAAGAATTTCACAAAAATTTCTGAATAACATCACTTCTTGAGGCAATGATATCAACATGATATAATGAGAACAGAATAAGAGAAAATTAAGAACTTTTATTAAAAACTAAGGTGATTTGAAAAACTTACATGAGAAAGAAATGTGATTACAAAGACAAAACGACACCATAACATTACAATGAAACAAACACCATGAATTCCTGACTTTGATACTACTACCTTAAATAGGCATTTCACGAGGCTTGGGTCAAACCCCAAACAGTCCAAGTATCACCACTTGATTATCATAGGTCTAGGGTGATGAAAAGTTTGCGGAATGTGGACTTTTCCAACCTTGACCCGAAATGGCAGTCAGTTTGCATGCCTCCGACAGATGTGTCCAAACAAGATTTTATATAGCCAAATTTGGGTGGGCCATAAAATATGAAATTGAGTCGACGGATTTTCCCTAACATCCTGTAAAATTTGAGCCCAATTGGATATTTGGTTTTCGAGATATGATCGAAATGGTGGGCTATTTTTTTGGGCCACAAAATTTGGATCAGAATTTCATCTTCAAATTGGGTTGCCCGGAACTCCATTCAAAAACCAGAATTAGATCTAGCCACTGTTAAATGAAATGTTTCCAATGATATCCTCTATCTTCAGTTAAAATTTGAGCATCATTGGGCTTGGATCTTGACCACTACGATCATTTTATTAGGATTTTATCTAGTTTACTTTTCCCCAAATGTTCTTGGTTCAAGGCCCACTTTGGTCATCTTCCCAATTGAATCTTTAATAAATCCAGAAGTATAGAATGTTCTTCAAAGCATGAGAGACCTGAAAATAAAAAATGAAAATAAAATCAAGACATTGGGTGTTTTAAGAGGTGTTCAAAAATGTACCATGTAATAGTTCATTTTAAGAAGGAATTACAAGCATGTTCAGAAAAGAAGTTCAAATTGTAAAATGCACTAGTACAAATGCGTATTAACATTTAATCACATGAATATGATAATATGAACAATTAATATTAGCCTCTTTCAGCGGCTAATCATGGATATTGACCGAATTAAGACCCAAGAGGGTGGGGGGGGGGGGTGAATTGAGTTCTTTAAATTTTTCTTTACTTAGAAAAACCACCCTCTCTTGTTTATGATTGATTTTTGTTATGTTCTTTAACAAAGAATGCAATGAAAATAAAAGCATAAAGAAGATAAACAAGCACAAAGATATTTATAGTGGTTTGAGGAATAGAAGTTCCCTAGTCCACTCCACCACCACTCTTCTCCACGAGTGTGATGATTTTCACTAGACTAGTTTTTTTTGCGGGGACTGTTAGTCCTTTTTCCAGGGACTACACGACTGAGTGCTAATAGTCAACACTTGGTACAAGCACAAGTGCTTTCAACTGGGTTTTAGAAAGGCTTTATAAGCAACAACCTTCAAAGGTTCTTTTACCAGGAACCTTTACAACAAAAGATAATAAGCATAAGTTTTTATAGGTTTCACCTCACAACTATATGATACAACTGACAGAAAAAGAAGGATCTCCGAGAGAAATGATCTGAAGAAAAAGCAGCTCAAGGAGATTCTTTTGAACTCAGCAAATATTGTCGATAAACATAACTGATGAAGTGAGACTTCTTCCTTGTTTTCATAGAAAATAGAGTGTAGTTTTTGGGGAGCATTGAGAAAAAGGATTCTCTGTATTCTCTTGTGCACTTCTCTTCTCATACATAAGTTTGCTCTCGCACACCACTATTTGAAATACATGCACTACTTAATATTTAAATGCACCATACATGATTCGTAGACAAAACATAGATCAATGAAACGTCCTTTTTCCTTGAAAATACCTCAGCAATAGTATAGACAAATAAAATATATCATCCTTGTCTTCTGTCACGAAACTAGGCTCTTATTATATTCGATTTCCTCTTAATGAGGAAATCGAGCATTTAAGGATTGTACGCATTAAAATGCTCACTCGAGTGCTTCAATAGTAATAAATACTTACTTGTAGTACAACATAGCTGATTTGCGGAACTAAATCCACATAGTCGATTTGCAGAACTAAATCCATGTAGCCGAATCAAATCACATAGGCTTTTCATTCACTTAACCGAATATGATGTAGCTGATTGAAAAGTGTAGCCATTTTCTTCATATAGACATTTCATGAAAATTGAAGTAGTCAGTTGAAGTGATGTAGCCGATTAATGTAAATGATTACTCCACATAGTAGATTTATGTAGATGATTGATCACGTAGGTGATTGCTCACGTATCCGATTACTCCATGTAACCATTTTACGTAGCTGACTGATGACATAGGCGATCTTGTTGACATAGACAATTTTAGGCGAATTCACGACGTAGGCAATTTTGACACAGTCATTTCCTTTACATAGGTGGTTGACCGATGTAGTTGATTTCACCACGTTTCAAAAAACCGTCACGTAGATGATTTTCCAGACTTTGGTAGATTTTAGCCAAAAACATCCGGAATCCATATTTAAGGAAATTAACCGTCGAATACATAAGAATAAAATAAAACTTGATAAACACACTTGAAAAACAAGATCATCAATAAAGTATGAAGGGTATTTGATACCATAAAAACCTAAAGTACATGAGATATGTTGGTTCAACATTAGTAGTCTAACAATCCCCCCGTTATTAATGATCACAAAACCCATAAAACTCATAAAACTTGTTAGGCATTCTAGTAGATATCAAACATGATTTTTTTTAAAATATTTAATAGAAATTAGATATAGAAGATATAATAGAGTTTAAAATGCAGTATTTCCCTCCTTAGTTGCTTCTTACTTTTTTAAAAGGTAGAAATATCTCCTTTTTTAAAAGTCTTTCCCCCCTTTTTGTTAAAAGATAAAAGGTAGAAACTTCCCCCTTTTTGTGCCATTAAAAAGGAAGGGTAAGAGAGATAAAAAACATATTAATGTAGCATTGTAGAGTTATGAACTATTTAAGTGTAGTGTGAAAACTGAATATGAAATTATGGTAAGACTGGATTTCATTAAATAAAATAAGGAGATAAATAAAATCAAATGAAACAATCACTAAGAAACAAAGAAATAATGATGCATGTTAATAATTATATTGAAGTAGAGATATACACCCACACAACACAACTACAAAATACCAGTCAAGGAACCCATTTTGGTTTGGGTGAAGATGGTTTTAAAGTCAGAGCAGTTCTAGAGGTGGATGGAATTGGCATTGATGATGCTGAAGGGTTATAGATGTCTTCTATTTTCTGCTTGGTTTGCTAAGAAGTACTAGTAGGATCAGGACAATATTCATTTTTCTTCTCAACTGAAACAAGGCTTCAACACACATGTTGATCCTCAGAACAACACCAGACTTAAAAAATTCAAGAATCAAGAGAGATTCTTGCTTATGCACTTGAGCGAATTATGCTAAGTCATTCCAGATAAACATATTAATATGTTCTACTTGTCCTGAAGACAAACTTGCAGACTCACTAACAACAGGAGGGTGAAGCAGAGGGGAAATGTATGCATCTGAAATATCAGAAGACATATCCACAAGAACCTTCTTTATAATAAGATTCACATACATATGCACATCTATTTGCCTACCAGTCAGTGACTACACCTTCCAATCCGCGTTATTCACTTGCGCAAGCAAACTCTAAACAAATACCTTAACATCATTAAGAGAAGTTAAAAAAAAACGAGCACTAAAAATTGGTTGGGGTTCAACTGAACTTGAAACTACATGAGCTTTGCAAACAACCAAATCCCTTCTTATAACTGGAACTGACTCTTTTGAAGATTCTTTTGAATCTAAATCTTTTATTTTTGCGGTATACAAACCCACAACCTTTGAAGAGATTTCTTTCTGTTATTTGAAAAATAGTTGAGTGTTTTTATCGATAGTTTGAATATAGTTTATAACTATATTTTTTTGCTTCCTATGAAACACCCAAATTTTCTTCTACTACATCCCTAAGAGATTTCTCAAGATGTCCAATGTGATCATTCATGCACATATCCAACCCAATAATAAATTTCTTAATATCTTCCTGGGTATCATGAAATTGACCAAAAATATCCTTTTTCATCTCATCCAATATCACTGGAGAAAGCATATCGTCTTGGAGATACTGAATCTATCCCAACTTTCACATTATCTTACTAACTCCATTCTGGAAATCTGGAAGAACTGAAAAAACCTAGGGACCAACAGTAGAGGGTTAACATTTCTTTATAAATTCAAACCAACCTAACAAAACACTTTTCAGAGTGTGTAGAGTTTCTTTCCCTTTAGCTCAAAAAACTTTGATTCCATCAAGTACTTATTGAGATAAACCTGATTACATTGATAAAGGATTCTGAGACACATCCCTTTGAGATACAACCAAAGTACCAAGCTCACAAAACTCAGCTTTTGTAGGGAAACATCTTTGAAACCACTTATCATGACTTTCATTTCCTCAAGTTCCTTATAACTTATATCAGACCTGGCTTGCTGCACAGGTGGATCTGTTTGAAGACTATTGATCAAAGCTAATTAGGAAGATACCATCCCAAACAACTTATTAAAATTTGACTTGGAGACATAATACTCTTTAGGCTCTCTGATCTGATTTTTGAAAACAAACATCATTTATTTTAAATCAAAATAATCTACTCTTAGATTTTTAAGCTACATCATTACTTCATTATCAAGCACTTTCTTTTTCAATCTTTCTGAACTCTTGTTAACAAAAGGAGCCACTTCATGAACCATTGATAGTGAAGACGGTACCAATGGTGCATGAACATGTTTTTTAGTTTCCATAACCACATCAGGATCCCTTCTTCTATCAATAAGTGATCTAAGAAGAATTGGATCATCTTCTTCATGCACTGCTTCTAACCCTAGAATTCTCTGACCATCAGAAACTGTAGACCCATTATCAATTGGTCTATCCTCAGAAAAAGTAGCAGTTGTCTCAACAACTATCTCCACTTGATGATATTCCTCAGTAAACACAATAACCTCCCCAACATCTTGGCTCTGAGCATCCGGATCCTTCTGAATCTAGGCAGGCTCACCAAATGTAGGACTGAGAATCGGAACTTAAGACTCGGTTCTTACAAATGTTGTCTCCTCTACTCCCTTAGCAGACATCGTCTCAATAGGTGAGACATCACTAGGTAGTGAGGTCTGAGCCGACTCCCCCTAAGTCATGCTCTCCTGACCATCTATTTTCAAAGAATTTGAAGTAGAATCCTAGGTATATCCAATCGTCTTCAAGAGAACCGACGATAGGGTATTACTTTTATGACATTTCACCGCATCACCTTCATTTAAATATACTTCTTTATTTTTCAAAACTAAAAAAATTAACCTACCATAAGGATAATAGTTTAACTTTCCTTTTCCTTCACAATAATGATGCATAAATCTCACCATGTATCTTGGAAAACTCAACCTTACATTTTTGATCAAGACATACATCAAATAAATATCTTGAAAAAGAACCTTTTCCATCACTCCTACTCTTTGTGCTATATCTGTCTGAACAAACATGCATAAAACTTTCCATTCAACTGGAATATCTTTTACAAGTTTCTTTTCAACAACATAGGTTCTAAAAAAAAACTTAAACACTTCATTTGGACCTACTGAGCTTGTCCCAGCAAGTGTCTGAGTAAAAGAAAACTCTCCCTCATGGGGACAATGAAAGATATCAACCATTTCAATAGAAGAAACTACCGCTGTTTTTCTTTAAAATTTGATGAGATTACATCCTCTGTTTGATTAATCTGAAATTAAAAATTCATAAAAAACTCATTAACTTCTTCCTCAAAAATAAAACCAGACTTTTTTTCATCAAACACAAAATCCCAACCTTGAAACTCAAGTGCTTTCTTTAACAACATTTCAGTTGTCTTCATCCATGCCATATTTGTAGTCTTTTCCATAAGAACTCTTCTTCCACTTCCTTTGGTTTTCTTAGATAGACCTGAGATTCCATCATTAACATGATTCGACTTTTCCATTTTGAATAGGTCTGTTGAAGGTCAAATAGGGATCAATAGGTTATAGATGATGGTTCAGCTTCAAAGGGAGGTTGCGCATGCGAATGAAAAAAGGGTTGAGAGTTGATTTTTGTTGGGCAAAAATCCCTCAAGGTAACATTGCAGTATTTTTGGGTTGATTGTGTTTGTTGACAAAGCAGGTTTACATGGAGAATTGTCGAGTTCCCGAGAAGTTGTTGACATTCCATGTTGACAAAGAACTATGACAAAGGAAAGGACGGTCTGGAGGCGGTACAAAAGAGCAGTACAAGGTGGCGCCGTTTCCCAGTGTTTGCCAAATTTTTGGGGTCCAAAAATTGGAGTTTGGTGAGCATCGCGAAAATAGGATTTCCATGAAGAGAATAATTTAATATGGCAAAGGCATGAATTTTGCGAAGATAGGATGCATGGTTTGGAAATTGTGAAGACTAGAAGAATGGAGGCGGTGAGTCTTCGTGATTACGTCAAGCTTCGTGAACAGCAGAGGCTGAAGCGCATCGCGGCGGAGAAGGGCTTCGTGAGGGAGCTTTGCGGCGAAGGTGCGAAGGTATGTTTACGGTGATTCTTCGCGACTACGTCAAGCTTCGCGAACGGCAAATTGCTATGGTGCTTCGCGATTTGGACAGAATTCTGTCGGAATCTTTGGAGCTTCGTGATTTGAGATGACGTGGTGTTGACTTTGCACGGAAGGGACGAGGGTCGGTGGAATCGCCTATAAATAGAGGCCGACCCCCTCGAGAGAAGTGGAGAGATTTTTCAGAGAAGATCATTTGCTCTCGTTTTGCGAAGGTAGTTCGCGAAGCCAGTGTGCTTCGCGAAAGAGGAGCTTCGCGGCAGCTATTGTAGCTCCGCGAAAGTTGTGTGCTCTGCGCTGGCTCAGTGAGCTTTACGAGAGAAGTTACTTTGCAACGAGTTGAGCTTCGTGGGAGTTCTTCGCGAGAGAGCTTCACGAGAGAGCTTCGCGAAAAGGCAGGAGTTTCGCGAAGGCTTGTTTGAGCTTCGCAAAATTGGTAGCCTTGCAAAGTAGGGTGCTTTGCAAAGGTGTTTCCAAGGTGAATTTTCCAGTGGTTCAGGGGTAAAGGGATATTCATCAGTGGATGAAAGTTGGACTTTAATAGAGCATCTATCTACAATTAAGGATGCATTACTTCATGCAAATGAAGAGACCTACAGGTCTATAAACTGTGAGTGGATTCCCTTCTGGAGCAGTGAGCTTAGGAAGAGAAAGTAGGTGATCCTCTCCACCGGCAGTGAGCCAAAGAGAGAGAAATAGGGAGTGACCCTTGGGAAAGCAGTGAGCTGACCCTAAACCTTGTAAAGGCAGTGAGCCTGGGCATAGAAGTGATCTAGCCCTAACTTTGTAATCCACATCTAGTGAAGATTAGTAGAATTTGGTACGACCGGCAACCTGTCGGCATATGCTCCTTGGACGTAGCCCAGTGAGGGTGAACCAAGTAAAAATCTCTGCGTCTGCCTGCTAATTTGCTTGCATTGCATTTAAAGCATCATCATCAGATAAAGGAGAAAGTAAGTGATCATAACATACACACAAGTGCAAACAAAGTGACCCTTGTAACAAAGAGGTCAAGATCCAGAGGGGCATGAAGAACTTTGAAAAAGAATATCCATACCCTGATTCACCCCCCCTCTCAGGGTATATAGGCCCCTATTGGTCCTAACAATTGGTATCAGAGGGAAGGTTTCTTTTATCGGATTAGTTTTCTCCGAATTGGTGTAGTCGATCTGTGTGTTTATAGAATTAGTCTGCTCTTATCTCGGTGAGCCATGGCAAAGGCAAAAACATCCAAGAAGAAGCAGAAGTCAGGTGGTATTCCTCAGTGTGGAAGTATGTATGGAAAAAGTGTGATTCAATTAAAAGAATCAAACAGTTTACTAAAGGAAGGTCTGGATGAATCTGACAGGGAAAAGATTGATTCACTCAATCATGATGTTAGAATGAGTGAAGTACATGAGCATCAAAGTGATGCTGAAACAGAAGAAGAAATTGAAGGAAGAATAGATATGTGAGTTGAGTTGGAGGCTTCTCTTGAGGAGATAGATTTTTGGAGAGCAAAAACAAAGAAATCCAACAAAGTTGTTCACGATGCCAAACTCTATATGCAGCAGCAGGAAGAAGAGAAGTCCGAGTTGATGGAAGAAATTGAGAAACTCAAGTTATCAACACGAGAGAACTCAGAATCGGTTAGTGAGTATAAGATTAAGATTGAAGAATAGAAAAGGGAGATCGATGGCATGAATAAAAAAGTGAAAGATCAAGTCAAGTGCATTGAAGAACCTAATATTCCAATTGATGTTGGAAACACCAAAGAAGTCAAATCTAAAGATATCCGGATCAAAGTATTGGAGATTGAGGTCAACAAGCTAAGAGGCTTAAATCAAAGGCTTATTGACATAGTTACTAACCTAACAGAGAAGAATGATTCTCATGCCAATGAACTACAAAAGATGGCTAAAATGAAAGGAAAACAAAAGGCTAATGATTATGAATAGAATCAAAAGTCAGATGAAGTGCAAAATCTTAAAGTTAGAAATGATGATCTAGCAGCACAGTTGTCTGAAGAAGTTCAGAAGAATCGAAGCCTACAACAAGAGAATGAATCTGTCTCTAAATCTGTTTTTGAGGAAAAATTAAAAGTAGTGAAGCAAAGTGCAATGGTGGAAAATCTCACACAGGAACTAAAAGATGAGGTGAGTAGCGGGAAGCTTCTCAAGAAAGAACTGGATGTCCAACTTGAATCAAGGGAGACGAAGATTAAAAAGTTGGAAGAGGATCTAGAATCAGTAAAGAAGGATGTGGAGAAATCCAATGCTAAAGGAATGCCAAAAATAAAGGATGCCTTACACTTGCTATTTGATCATCCTTAGACAAGTGATGATAAAATGAAGAATAGATATGCTATTTATGAAGAGAAACAACAAAATATTTTCTCAGCTCAAAGACCAGCAAGTTTCGGAAAAGCTGGTATTGGATTTGATAAATCACCTCCCATGCATGATAAGAAGAGAGCCGTGAATAACTCTAGAAATGGAGAAAATCATGTAGGTACTGGAGATAGGCCTAAGAGGATAGATACAAGAAGAAGTGATGACATGTGCTATTTCTGCGGGATTCATGGCCACACATCAAGCTTTTGTTCAGAGGCTCTGGAATACATTTCAAGCTGTGAAAACAGAATCTGTAAAAAATCTGAGACTAAGAAGAAGCATCATGGGAAATCCGAGAGAAGAGTCTCTCAGAGGAAATCACTTATTAGATGCTATTACTATGGAAGAATGGGACATACCATGAGTATGTGTCAGGAAGCTCAGGAGCACAATGTCAGATGAAGAACTCAAGATGCATCAACATATTGACAGAGAAATGATGAAATGAGGTATGTATTTGATGTAAAATGTTTTATATGTTCTGATTATGGGCATTTGGCAAGACAATGTAGCAAGAAGAAAGCAGGAAAGGAAAAGGAACTCGAAAAGAGATTCTCAACTCCAGGTGTGCATGATAAGGAATTATGCACTGGAAGAAAAAGTGAACAGCTCTCGTGGAGAGAATATGAACAAACCCAGAAGATTAAGGGGAGATCTACTTCAGCTGTGAGTAAGAAGAATGCACATTCAGTAGAGGACTCACCACCAGTGAAAGAGAGTGTGGTGACTCAAACATATGATAAAAGAAAGATAAACAAAGATTACATTGAAAAATATGCATGTCGTGTTCCTCAGTGAGAAGTGGAGGAAAGAGAACAATCCTTGCAATGGCGAAAGAGGCAAGGGAAGATAGAAAGAAAAGAGATTACTACTCAGAGAAAGAATCAGGGGAAGTGGAATTTTTGTGGAACATCAAAGATGGAGATGTGCACTCGTGGGTTTAAACCCCAAATGGTGAGAAAGGCCAAGCCTGCAGAATCCACATATCAGAGAAAGGATCAGCATGCGGGTAATGAATGCTTAATCATATGGCCAGAGCAGTTGAAGTTGGCTAGGCAGCTAGAAGAAGCCAGGAAGGAGTGTGATGCACTCCAAGAAAGAATCAAAGGGTTGACCCATCAGGATCAACCACAATCCTCATCTTGAGGATTCCAGAAGACTCCCCTCTCCCTATGTATATAAATGCTATTAAATGATGATTGATGTGTTTCAGGTTTTAGGGAGATACGATTCAAGGGGAAGTGGCATCTAAAGATGCAAAATGGAAACGTGATATGCTTCAATGTTTTGATTGACTCAAATTAGTTATCAAAGTTGATGATAAAAGGGAGCAACAGAGCACAACAGGAAGTGAGAGCACAACAGGAAGTGATTGTGTTATTGACTTTGTCTCTTGTTTCCTACATCGAGTTCCAACTCAGTAGGCTTAGAGATTTGGTTAATGGCTCAATGATGAGTGCTAGATTGACATACATTATACAGGTGGAAGATGAGAATAAATGATGCAGGAGAAGAATGACGTTTATGGGTATAAACAGTGGGTCTAACCCCAGGAAGTGTTGCATAACATAGGGGGAGCATTCAACAACAAAATCAGATGCCAGATCCATCAAGGAAATAATTGGATGACCCAGCTCAAGTGTTGTCTATCGAGAGAAGACATACTATGGGAGAAGCAGCAGTGATCAAGCATTTCATGCTTATTTATTTTGATCTAACATTTTGGTATCAGCTGACTGTTTTCAGGATACCAAGAAGCTGCGAGAAGTAGTTGAAAGGAATGATTTCACTGAACAATGAAATAGTGAGAGATTTCCTGATAAACGTGATGAGGAGGAAAGCAACAAAGGGGATGCATAAGTGACTAATGCTGATTTAGAAATGAAAAATCCTCATCTGCACAACAGTCAAAGAGTTGAGCTGAAATTGACATGCAGAATATCATTGGTGATTAGTTATCTCTAGCTCAGACAAGGAGAATGGAATCACTGCAGCAAACATCTTTTATATCTCAGGTTGAGTCGAAATGCTTTGCTGATGCAGCTGAAGATGAAAACTGGGATCATACCATGAATGAAGAGATAGATCAGACTTGAGAAGAATCAGACGTGGGAGATTGTTTCGAGGCCAGATGATAAAAACGTCATCAGGACAAAATGGGTCTATTAAGACAAGATGAATGAATATGGCACGATGATTCGGAACAAAGCACGACTGATGTGCAAAGGAGACTCCCAGATAAAGAGTAATCAAAGGATGATGAGGCTGGTCTATGAAGAAGACATAAAATTTGGCGGATCTGATGAAGCACAGTGTGACACAGAGAAGGAATGGAACATTCATCTCTCAATAAAAATATGCTAAGGAGGTTCTGAGAAGATTTGGAATGGAAAATTCCAAGGAGATGAAGACTCCAGTTGCTACCCGGATGAAAATATCGAAAGATGCAGACGGGAAGACAGTTAATATCACAAAATACAGGCAAATTATTGGAAGTTTGTTGTACTTGACTACAACAAGGTCTGATATTGTTTTCGCCACATGCCAAGTAGCGAGATATCAGAGTAATCCCAAGGAAAGCCACATGATTGCAGTGAAAAGAATACTTCGGTATATCCAGGGCATAGTGGATTTCGGCTTGACATATACTGACAAATCTCAGACAGAGTTATTGGGATATACTGATACAAATTGGGCCGGTTCAGCAGATGATAGGAAAATCAACGTCAGGTGGTGCATTCTATCTTGGTGGATTGTGTATTTCTTGGCTAAGCAAGAAGCAAGATTGCATTTCATTGAGCACCGCAGAAGCTGAGTATATTGCGGCCACTCAAGCCTGCACACAGTTATTGTGGATGAAGCAGCAGCTTGAAGATATGGGAGTTGAAGTGAAGTCTCCGATCAGAATCCAGTGCGACAACTCAAGTGTTATAAATCTCAGCAAAAATCCCGTCCATCACTCAAGGAAAAAGCACATTGAGATTAAGTATCATTTTATCAAGGAGAAGGTTGAGCAGAGAATCGTGAAGTTAGAGTACGTGCCTACAGAGCTACAGGTTGCAGACATTCTGACAAAGGCCTTACCCAAGGAAGCTTTTGAGAGGCATCGACTGGATCTGGGAGTTCAGTCGATTCCCCGCACTTGAAAAAGTGTGGATGTGGGACCCCCTCTCCCCGAGGTATGCTGTGTTTTACCCTGTTGTGCTAATATGTATTCTCTACTATGTTACAGACTACAAAGGAGTGTCCTTTGGGTTCGTTGACAAAGGGGGAGAAAATAGTGATTGTTAAAGGGGGAGACAGTGTGAAGATTTGACAAATCATGAATGATACGGGGAGAAGCTGACCAGTGGAGCAGCCAGATAGGGGGAGCAATGAGAAAGGGGGAGAGTATCAGATCTGACGATGCTAGAAGTAATCGATCAAAGAATAGATATCAGGACAGCTGAGGATCGTGATAAAAGCAGAACAGTGGTGTTTGAATGGTGTGAGACGGTGTCCAACTATCAACAATTGGTATAAACTTAAGAATTCACCAATTAGTATCAGTGTGGTTCAACAATTGGTATCAATTTAAGAATTGGTATCAGGGTGGAATCGACAATTGGGGTCTGACATGAAGTGATTCATTGATGAACTTTTCATACTACTCTTGTTTCTCACGCCGAGCATTGCTCATGTGGGCTTAGAGTACGTGTTAAGTGAATCCTTGAATGCTATCAGAATCGCAAGAGGCGAATGGTGGTAGTGGTTGGAAGAAGACTCAATGAGGTATCAAAGTGCAGAAAATCATTCTGAGCAGAGTTGTGAAGAGTTGTCAACAAACCCAAAGGGGGAGATTGTTGGGCAAAAATCCCTCAAGGTAACATTGCAGTATTTTTGGGTTGATTGTATTTGTTGACAAAGCAGGTTTCCATGGAGAATTGTCGAGTTCCCGAGAAGTTATTGACATTCCATGTTGATAAAGAACTATGACAAAGGAAAGGATGGTCTGGAGGCGGTACAAAAGAGCAGTACAAGGTGGCGCCGTTTCCCAGTGTTTGCCAAATTTTTGGGGTCCAAAAATTGGAGTTTGGTGAGCATCGCGAAAATAGGATTTCCATGAAGATCATAATTTAATATGGCAAAGGCATGAATTTCACGAAGATAGGATGTATGGTTTGGAAATCGCGAAGACCAGAAGAATGGAGGCGGTGAGTCTTCGCGATTACGTCAAGCTTCGCGAACAGCAGAGGCTGAAGCGCATCGCGGCGGAGAAGGGCTTCGCGAGGGAGCTTTGCGGCGAAGGCGTGAAAATATGTTGACGGTGATTCTTCGCGACTACGTCAAGCTTCGCGAACGGCAAATTGCCGTGGTGCTTCGTGATTTGGACAGAATTCCGACAGAATCTTTGGAGCTTCACGATTTGAGATGACGTGGGGTTGACTTCGCGCGGAAGGGACGAGGGTCGGTGGAATCGCCTATAAATAGAGGCCGACCCCCACGAGAGAAGTGGAGAGATTTTTCAGAGAAGATCATTTGCTCTCGTTTTGCGAAGGTAGTTCACGGAGCCAGTGTTCTTCGCGAAAGAGAAGCTTCGCGACGGCTATTGTAGCTCCACGAAAGTTGTGTGCTCCGTGCTGACTCAGTGAGCTTCGCGAGAGAAGTTGCTTTGCAACGAGTTGAGCTTCGCGGGAGTTCTTCGCGAGAGAGATTCGCGATAGAGCTTCGCGAAAAGGCAGGAGCTTCGCGAAATTGGTAGCCTTGCAAAGTAGGGTGCTTTGCGAAGGTGTTTCCAAGGTGAATTGCCCAGTGGTTCAGGGGTAAAGGGATATTCATCAGTGAATGAAAGTTGGACTTTAACAGAGCATCTATCTATAGTTAAGGATGCATTACTTCATGCAAATGAAGAGACCTACAGGTCTATAAACTATGAGTGGATTCCCTTCTGGAGCAGTGAGCTTAGGAAGAGGAAGTAGGTGATCCTCTCCACCGGCAGTGAGCCAGAGAGAGAGAGAGAAACAGGGAGTGACCCTTGGGAAAGCAGTGAGCTGACCCTAAACATTGTAAAGGCAGTGAGCCTGGGCAAGGAAGTGATCTAGCCCGAACTTTGTAATCCACATCTAGTGAAGATTAGTGGAATTTGGTACGACCGGCAACCTGTCAGCGTATGCTCCTTGGACGTAGCCCAGTGAGGGTGAACCAAGTAAAAATCTCTGCGTCTGCCTGCTAATTTTCTTGCATTGCATTTAAAGCATCATCATCAGATAAAGGAGAAAGTAAGTGATCATAACATACACACAAGTGCAAACAAAGTGACCCTTGTAACAAAGAGGTCAAGATCCAACGGGGCAGGAAGAACTTTGAAAAAGAATATCCATACCCTGATTCACCCCCCTCTCAGGGTATATAGGCCCCTATTAGTCCTAACAATTTTGTATTCAGTCACGTATCCGAATCCCAATGTGCTTACATATCCTGTTTCGATTTAGGGTTAATTTCAACTGATAAATAAATAAAAAATATAAAGAAAAGAAAATAAAGAAATTTATATTTTCTAATTTTAAATAAACAAACAATACGAATAAGAAAAATTTTCATATAGCATTAAACTAAATAATATAAAAGAACACTCAATTTTAAATTTCAACAAAAATAAAGAGAATAAACTCATTTAAATCTGAATAAATAAGACACATTAATCTATTTAAAAACAAATAATCCCAATTCTCTTTTAATAAAATAAAAACGCTCACATGCAAGGGGTTTAGTAAAAATATATGCCAACTGATTCTCTTTATAGATAAATTCAAGATAAATATCACCTTTTCGAGCATGATCTCTTAAAAAATGATGCCTTAAGTCTATATGCTTTGTTCTTGAATGATTTCTTGGATTCTTAGAAATGTTGACGACACTTGTGTTATCAAATTTAATTGATACTTGATTATAATTGAATCCAAAGTACATTAAGGCATGTTTCATCCACAACACTTATGCACAAAAACCACCAACATTAATATATTCTGCCTATGCAGTAGATAATACGATAGAGTGTTGCTTCTTATTAGACAAGAATACTAGGGATTTAACTAGAAAATGTCAAGTTTCTGAACCACTCTTCCTATCTAGTCTACAACCACCAAATTCAGCATCTGAGTATGATATTAAATTAAAATCAAAAGTATTTGGAAAAATAAAGGAAAGAAAAATTGTCCCTTTCAAAGATCTTAAAATTATTTTGGAATATTTTAAATGCAATTCTTTAGGTTTATCTTGAAATCGAGCACAAATTCATACTGCAAACATAATATCTGGTCTACTAGTAGTCAAATACAATAAAATTCTAATTATAAATCTATAAAACTTGTTGACAACTAGTTTCTCAGCTTCATCCAAGTCATGTTTTTCATTAGAACTCATAGGAGTAGTATGTAATTTATAAATTTCAAGTCTAAACCTTTTAAGTGAGTCTAGTATGTATTTTCTTTGATTTACCACATTCCTAAAGTCTTTTTGATAGATTTGAAAAACTAGAAAATAATTTAACTCACCCATCATACTCATTTCAAATTATTTTTGCATGAGTTTTGAAAATTCATTATAAAATTTTTTATCTGTAGAAAAAAAATCACATTATCAACATATATTTGCACCAACAAGATATCTGAAGATGAAGTTTTATTAAATAAAGTAGGGATTTCTTACCTACTGAAAAACCATTTGATAGAAGAAAAGAACATAAATATTCATACCATTCTCTAGGTGATTATTTAATACCATAAAGTGATTTGGTAAGTTTGAAAACCGAATTTGGAAAATAAGGATTTTCAAAACCAAGAGGTTGTTCGACATTAACTTCCTCCATTAAAAAACCATTTAGAAAAGTAGATTTCACATCCATCTGATATAATTTAAAATTCATATATGACGCATAGGCTAAAAGAATCCTAATGGATTCTAATCTAGTTACTAGGACAAAAGTCTCCTCATAGTCTACACCTTCTTCCTGATTATACTTTTTAACCACTAATCTAGATTTATTCCTAGTTATTACACCATATTCATCCTGTTTATTCCTAAAAACCCATTTTTTCCTATAAGAGGATAGTTAGAGGGTTTATCAACTAATTCCCATACCTTGTTCTTTTTGAAGTGATTTAATCCCTCTTGCATAGCTGTAACCCAATTTTCATCTACTAAGGCTTCTTTTATAGAATTAGATTCTAACTGAGAGAAAAAGGGAAAAAAATCTATAAGCCTCCCTACACTATTTCTAGTTAGAATTAATTCATTTGAACTTCCTATAACGATTTCTAAAGGATGATTTCTAAGGGTTCTAGGCTGTCTAGGAAGCATACCCTCAAGTTTACTGGCATCCAACATTTCATGATTTGGTTATGGAAAATCAAGTTCGAACTACTCATTCTATTTTTTCATCAAAAAGAGGTCCAGATCTCATGTTTTCAAAAGAATCACTTAGTTCATCAATTTAAGTTACTTTGTGATCAAAAGGATAACTTTCATAAAATTTCACATTAGTTGATTTTTCAACAATATTTGATCATTTATTGAAAACTCTATATACTTTTGAAGTAGTAGAATAGCTTAGAAATATTCCTTCACCAGCTTTTGGATCAAACTTACCAAGCTTATCCTTGGTGTTTAGAATATAAACCTTGCATCCAAAAAAATCAAAGTATACAAATTTTGAATTTATATTATTCTATAGCTCATGGGGAATATTCTTTAAAATAGTTCTAATTAGAACTCTGTTTATGGCATAACATGATGTATTCAGAGCTTCAGTCCAAAAATGAGTAGGTAGGTTATATTCACATAACATTTTCATAAAAATTTCTTACAAAGTCTTATTTCTCCTTTCAACAACACTATCCTGTTGATGTGTCTCGAGGTAAGAAAAGATATGCTTGATACCATGTTTTGAACAATAGGAATTGAACTCATGGTTTTAAAATTCTCCTCCATAGTCACTTCTTACAGAAATAATTTCATAATCTTTCTCTTTTTGAAATAGTTTTAAAAAAATTATGAAAACATAACAAACATCACTTTTAAAACTTAAAAAGAAAACCCAGGTAAATGTAGGAAAATCATCAACTAAAATATAAACAAAATATTTTCCTCTTAGACTTACAACTCTAGATGACCCAAAAAAATCCATATGAATAAGTTCTAGGGGTCTAGAAGTAGAATCCCCTTTAATTGGTTTAAAATATGACTTGTGTTTCTTTCCCATTTGGCATGCATCACATTGCTTCTTTTTATTCAATTTAAGTTGAGGTAAATCTGAAATTAAATTAATTTTAGATAATTTTCTCAAAGAATAAACATTAAAATGTCCCGATCTTCTATGCCATATCCATGACTCATTTGTTTTAGCATTTAAATAGTTCACCTTTTTTCTACTCAATGACTTAGATCTAGAGTATAGACATTCAATATTTATGGAACCTTAAATTTAAGAATTTTATCTTAAAAAACAAAACATGCATTATTTGAAAAATTAATAAAATAACCTTCATCACAAAGTTGAGTGATAATTTTGAAATTGTGCTTTAAACCCTCCACATAGAGATTTTTTTGATAAGGACAGAGTTTATATTTCCAACAGATCAAACTCCCATAATTTTTCCTTTAGCATTGTCATTGAAAGTGACATGACATCCATCTATCTTTGATAAGGAGTGAAAATTAGAGAAATCACCACTCATATTCCTCGAGCATCCACCATTCATATACCATCTTTCATTGGTGCTCTTGGACATTTTCATTTACAAAGACAAATTAAACAAGAAATTGTTTTGGTGACCATATTTTCTTGGTTCTAGCAAGGTTAGTAATTAAGGATTTAGGAACCCAAATATTTTTGGGATGTCCAAATCCTTCAGCACTGAATTTTGAAAAAAAATTTGTGAAAAAAGAATTTTTAACTGCACAAAACTATGTGTTTCTCAAACTAAAATCATTTTAATAGTTTCTTAGCTCACCACAATGAAAACATGTAATTTTTGAAAGATTTATATCCTTATAACTAGGTACAAAATAGTTCTTATAAAACTTTATTTTTTCACCTTGAATTCCTATTGCAAATCTATTGTTATGAGTTTTATTGTTAAAAAGAATTTTATTTAAATAATTTTAACATTTTTTAAATACACTAGGAATATCTTTAAAGTCCTGAACTTTTTTTTAAATTTTCAATTTTATTTCCAAGTTCAATACATGATGCACCGGAATTTTCTAGTTTGGTCTTTAAACATAAAATTTGTTTAGTTAATTATACCTTTTAATTAATTATCACTTCATAGGTTTTTTTTGTGAGTTTTGTTTTTTTAAATATTCACACTTCGCTTGTATCATGGAACAATATTCATCCAATTCCTTAAATAAGCAATTTCCATTTTATGATTCAGTTTCATGCTCTGATTAATATCAAGAATGTAGCTCATTTGTATGTTCCATAAAACACATGTTGAATTTCTGATTAGAATGACAAACTTCTAATTCTGAAGATAAAACCTCACTAGAATCCTCTAAAGCACTCCACATTGCCTTCATGGATTTCTTAGCCTTCTTATAATCAACTTTCTTGAAGTATTTATTTTTTGTCTTTTTTTTCATCTTGAAGCTGTAGACAATCATGCTTGATGTGTGCAAGATTCTTTCACTCATAATATATTACTTACTTATAATTTATATATGACTTATTATATTTATTGAAAGGTTTGTTAAACCTCTACTCTGTTTATAGAAATTCTTGAATTTTCTGGAAAAGTGAGAAAAATCACTCTTTGAATCCGAACTACTTAAAGAATTTTCATCAGACGACTCAACTATATGAACTTATTTACACTTCTTTTCATCCTTTGAAGTTGTGACTTTTAAAGAAACATTCTCCTTGTTAAATAACCTATGTTATCCAGTCTCAACTTCCATATCTGCCTCAAACATCATCAAAGTTCCAATAAGATATTTTATTTTGAAAATTTTGACCTCTGTTGATTGTTTGATAGCAGTCGAAATACCACTCCAAATTAGTGGTAATATAATGAGAATTTTCAGAGCATGATCTAGTTCAGTAATAGGTGTTCATAAAGTAGAAACATTATTTACAATTTACGAAAGTCTTCCATTTAACAATGTGATACTCTCACCATTCATCATTCTAAAAGTGTCAAACTTTAGTTTGGAAGTATTATATATGATATATCGCACGTTATCTGTCAGTCCATAAGCAACTGAAATCGTAGTCCAAATTTCATGAGTTGTTTGACATTGAGAAACTTTTTTGAACTCATCTGCACCTAATCCACCAATTATAGCATTCATAGATTTATAATTCAGATCATAGTTTTCTTCAATTTCAACATCCCAAGTTTCTGGTTATGTCTCTAGAATGTCATAAGGCTTCATGACTTTGAGATAAACCTTCAGACCAAGATTCATTATATATATGACCATTCGTGCTTCCAACAACCATAATTCTCACTATTGAAATAGGGTTCTATGACCAGAGAAATTTCTTCTCTATTTTCAGTCATATCATCCATTGTTGAAGAGATATTTATATTTTAATTCTTACAGCTGAGAACTCAGGAATCACTGCCTATGATACCAGATGCTATCAGAGACTAACCAAATTATGACTCGAGAGGTGGGGGGGGGGGTGAATTGAGTTCTTTCATTTTTTTCTTTACTTATAAAAACCACCCCTCTTGTTTATGATAGATTTTTGTTATGTTCTTTAACAAAGCATGCATCAAAAATAAAAGAATAAAGAAGAGAAATGAACATCGTGATATTTATAGTGGTTTAGGGAATAGAAGTCCCCCAGTCCACTCCACCACCACTCTTATCCATGAGTGTAATGATTTTCACTAGACCGGTCCTTTTTTCAGGGACTGTGAGTCCTTTTTTCAGGGACTACACGACTGAGTGCAAGTAGTTGACACTTGGTTCGAGCACATGAACTTTCAATTGGGCTATAGAAAGGATTTATAATCAAAATACTTCAAAGCTTCTTTTATCAAGAACCTTTACAACAAAAGACAATAAGCACAAGTTTTTATAGGTTTCATCTCATAGCTATAAGATACAACTGACAAAAAAAGAAGGATTTCCAAGAGAACCGATTTGAAGAAAAAGTAGCTCAATGAGAGTCTTCTAAACTCAGCAAAGATAATCGATAATAACAACTGATGAATCAAGACTTATTCTTCTTTATTTTTGTAGAAAACAAAGTATAGTTTTTGGATATATTTGAGAAAAATAATTCTCTATATTATCTTGTGCACTTATCTTCTCATACATAAGTCTGCGCTCGCACACCACTCTTTGAAATACATGCACTACTTCTTATTTGAATTCACTTCACATGTTCTATAAAAAAATTGGGATCAGTGACCCGTCCCTTTTCCTTGAAAATACCTCAGAAATAGTAGAGACCAATAAAATATATCATCCTTGTCTTCTATCACGGTACTTGTCTCTTATTATATTTGAATTTATCTTAAAGATGATATCAAACATTTAAGGATTGCACAACATTATTAAAATGCTCACTCAAGTGCTTCAATGGTAATTAGTACCAATTTTCAATAGGACATAGCGGATTTGAAGAACTAAATCCACACTGCTGATTTACAGAACTGAATCAACATAGACAAATTGAATCACATAGTCTTTTCATTCATATAAATCAATCTGACGTAGTTGATTTAAATGATGAATCCATTTTCTTCATGTATATGTTTTTGCCAAAACTAATGTAGACAATTGAAGCGATGTAGTCGATTTATGTGACCAATTATTCCATGTAGTAGATTAATGTAGACAACTGATCATGTAGGCTTTTGTTCATGTATCTAATTATTCCAAATAACCATTTTATGTAGACGACTGATCACATAGGCGACTGCTCATGCAGGCGATCTTGTTGTCATAGGCAATTTCCTCATAGGAGATTTTGTGATGTAGACAATTTTGATATAGCCGTTTTCTTTACGTAGGCGATTGACCTATGTAGCCGATTTCACCATGTAGACAAAAACCATCACATAGCTGGTTTTCTAGACTTAGGAAGATTTCAAGCAAAGACATCCATAATCTATATTTAAGGAAATTAACTTCCGAATACATAAGAATAAAATAAAACCTTATTAACACACCATATTTTTTGAAACATATATATTGCTTCATGTAAACTTATTCCTATAAATCGCCATGAAGTAAATCCATATTTATATCCATTTTTTCCAAGTACAGACCTTCTGATGCCACCATGCTTAACACTATCTAAATAATTTCATGTTGAACTACTAGTGAAAACATTTTTGAGAAATCTACTCTTACTTTTTGTTGAAATCCCTTTACCACTACTTATACCTTAAAATTATTCTTTCCATTAACCTCTTCCTTCAAACATAAGCCTACTTATTCTCTAGTGTTTATTTTCCTTCTGGTAAATCATTCAATTCCCAAGTTTCATTAGATTTCAATGAATACATCACTTCACCCATTGCTGAATTCCATTGTTTTGAGTCAATGAGTTTCGCCATTTATTCTAGGAATTCAAGTTCACCTGCATCTGTTAGAAGTAGAAAGTGCATACCATATACAAACCTATGAACCAGTCTTCTAAATCTAGTTAATCTCCTCACCTAAATCAACTTACTTGAATTTCTTGGATCTGCTCGATCTTCCAGAATCCTAACTTCTAATGCTCCTAGTCAAGATTCAACCACCCATGAACCGTCTAGAATATATTTCATTGTCCTCAGCTTTGGAATTTTAGAGCAAAAATCCGATTTCTATGGATTTTTCATCCTTTTGGTATGTTTAATCAGTCCAACTTGGACTTTGATAATTGATTAATTGCCTTCAAATTATTTATCCTCTAAGTTCTAACCCTTCCACAAAACCTTCTCATTGAAGATAACATCTCAGGACTGAATGACTTGTCTCCTCTCATTTTCCCATAGATTAAATTCAAAATTATTATCTCCATATCCAATGATAAAACATGATTTTGGATTTTTCTTTAAGATTTTATTGATCCTTTACATCGATATGAACATATGCCAATCTTCCAAATATTTTAATATAGAAAAATTCTGGTTGTTTTTCGGACCATCGCTACTTTCAAAGTTCCTACCCAACCACCAATACTAGATTCCTATTGATGAGGTATGCTGATGTGTTAATTGCCAACAATCAAATTCTTTTGGTCATTTAAAAGTGTACTCTCATTCTTAATTCCTTCTCTATCAATGTTTGATTTATACTTTTAGTTCACCATTTTTATAGTTTTCCATGCACTATCTTATCATCACTTATCCAATTCTTCCAGCAAAATCTCAGAAGTTGTGTATGATGTATTCACCACCATTGTATGAGAAAATACGTTTAAATTTATAGCCACATTCCTTTTCCACCATGGTTTTATATTGAAGGAAAGTTTGAAAAACATCAGACTTATACTTCAAAAATTAAAGGCAAACTTTTCTAATAGCATCACCAATAAAAGTTACAAAGTAAAGGGAACCTCTAAGGTACTAGACCTAGGAAGGTCCCTAAACATCTGAGTGAACAATTTACAACTTCTGAGACCTAGGATTTCTTCCATATAAATTTAAGGACACCCTTATATATTTTCCCAACACAAAACTTTTACACCTTCCAATATCCGTGTGATCGAGCTTCAGTATGCCTTTTACTATTAGAAATTTCATATTATTCTCATTGAGATGATTGAACCTACAATGCCAAACCTATAGATGTTCTAATGATTTAGTTCTAGCCATTTCAATATTGGCTATGCTGCCGGTCAAATATAACACCCCATAATTTACTCCTCATGCAATCACCATGGATCCTTGATTTACTTTCCGAACTTCATTTGAGAATATCATTCCATAACCTTCCTACTTAAGCTGTCCTATGGAAATGAGGTTCTTCCATAGTATTGGGAAGTGTTTGACTCCTTTGAGCCTCAAGAACCCATAACTATTCATCTAGATATTCATATAACCCTTTTCGATGACATCTAAGGCTTCACCATCCGCTAGATGAACATTTCCAAATTTTCCCAATACACATTCCACCATCATCACAACCCAGTCTCCCTTGGGCCATGAGCTTGGTTATCTAACCCCATGGGTCTCCTGTAATACCTTGGCTACCCTCCAAGGACACCAAAATCTATTACCAACTGGGGTCTCAAATCATACTAATGACTTTCCCCATATTCCAACACATATTTTTTAGTGTGATTTGTCCCAATTCACACACCCTGAGAAACTTCCTAGGAGCTCACCCATCATCACACTCCTCCAAGACAAGTCTTGCTTAACCATGGAGTTTCTCCCAAAAAGAATGGTGCAAATTATTAAGATGATTAGTAACATTTAGTCTATTAAGTCTCAAATTTTAGGGGTGTTACACTCTCCACCCATTTAAATAAGAACACCCTCTTTGTTGACCCCACACCTCAAACCCATACAATACCTCTACACTTATGGTTGGGTATTGACATTGATACCATTTTTCACAACTCAACCTCCCTCGATCAATTAACCTTGTCATCTAACCCCATGGGTCTCCTTTAATACCTTGATCACCTTCTCGGTATGCTGCTAGTTATTACCCACTGTGGTCACTTATCAGACTAATGTATGTCCCCATAGAATAACACATGTTCTTTCAGTGTTCTTTGTCCTCACACACACCTTGAGAAACTTTCCAATAGCTTACCTATCCTGAAACTACTCCAGGAAAAGCCTCGATCAACTGTGGAGTTTTAATCAGGCAGGATCCCAAAAAGAAAGGTGCATTTTTTTAACATGGGTAGTAATATTTAGTTTAATGAGTCTCACTTTTTTAGGGGTGTTATAACCATGCATCTCTAGGATCTAAATAATGAATGTAGATGCTCAATATATAATAGGGGGGGGGGGGTGAATTGTATAATTTAAAAATTCCTTTAGAACCTTTAAAGTTGGTATAAAACTTTCATTTTTAACCTTAAGGAAAACTATGTTTAACAAAGTTAAACAAGTTTAATTCACAAAAGCACTTTTAGTTCTACAAACTTTCTAGGTTCTAGAAATATGGTTCTGGAAATGAAACTTAAGAAAAGTTTATAAGAAAAAATATTCTACCTTAAAGCGTATAGAATCTTACTAATCAGTGTATACAAGTACAAGAAATTATCAGATAGTTATACTTACCTTATTAATCAAAATGCAGTGGAAAATAAACTTGAAACAAAACAAGTAACAAGCATGAAATATTTTAACCCAAAGTGAAGGGTATCCAACAACCTTGGATAAAGGTCCCTTGATTTATATTTTCAAGAAATTCTGTCTTACCCACACCAGGGTAATCCCTCAATAAGAATATCATAGTCTATCTTGATATTCCCTCAACCCTTCAAACTTCAAGGTATTTTACACCTCTATCTTCCTTATCAAGGAAGTCCTCAAACTTTTAGGTAGTCGACACCTCTGTCTTCCTATCCCTGGAAGCCCTCGATTGTACACAACAACAATCGGAGTCGCATAAAGCAAGCTGAACAAGATATTCAGTACGCACAAGGCATGAGAGTCTCTCTCTCTATAAATTACTTCAGCAACATGTAATCTCTAGAGTGATCAGTAAATATTAGTTGTTATGAGCTCGTTCAAATGAGATCCTATTTATAGGCATTTCTCCAACTGTCGGCTCCCTCCTCCAATGGTCATATTTTTTCTTGAATCTTAGAGGGACCTATACATGTGTCACTCAAACAATAGTTAATTAGAAATAGAATGTATAACATCGTTTCATTACTATAACAAGAGTAAGAAAAATAAGGTTGCTTAATCAAATATATTTTTTGGAGTCTTGGGAAAAAATAGTTCGGATTCAAAACAAATAAACACTTGGAGAATATAAATCATAAATATTTGGATTCTGTTTTTTAAGGAATTCGGAACCTGAATTCTATAGATTTTGGAGTCTGAATTCTAATGGGTTCATAATCTGGATTTTAAGGAATTCAGAGTCTGAATTCTGAGGAATTCGGAGTTTGAATTCTAAGGAATTCAGAGTCCGAATTCTGAGGAATTTGGAGTCGGAAATATAAGGAATTCAGAATCTGAATTTTGAGGAATGCAGAATCTGAATTTCAGAGAATTCTGAATCTAAATTTTAGAGAATTCAGAACTTGAATTTCAAAGAATTCAGAACCTGAATTTTAGAGAATTCAGAACCGGAATTTCAAAGAATTCGGATGATGAATTTCATAGAATTTGGAATCTGAATTTCAGAGAATCCGAAATCTGAATTTCAGAGAATTCAGAATCTGAATTTTAGAGAATTTGAAATCTGAATTTTAGAGAATTCGGAATCTGAATTTCAGAGAATTCAGAATCTCAATTTTAGAGAATTCAGAATCTTAATTTTAGAGGATTCAAAATCTAAATTTCAGAGAATTCAGAATCTGAATTTCAGAGAATTCGGAACCTGAATTTCAGAGAATTCAGAACCTGAATTTTAGAGAATTCGGAACCTGAATTCAGAACCTGAAATCAGAATCTGGAAACTGAATACTCTATATCTAAGGATTTAATATTCCGAGGTTTTAAGTATGAAACTGAGTTTTACACTTTAGAAATAAAATGAGTAAGATTTAGAGAAACTATAACATGAACAATGAAAGCAAAGGTAAGGAGAATATTTCCTTAGGGAAGGAAAATTTACTTATTAAGAAAAATCTTCGGGGAAATAAAATTTTTCTTGAGATAGAGTGTTTGTGATTTTCAAAACATAAAGTAATGGAAAAGTCATAAGGAACCCTTATTGACTCAACAATCTCCCCCTTTTTGTAAAGCACAAACATCCTTACTAAAAATAATTTAAGGACTTATAATTTTTATAGACTTTAAAAAAAACTTATCTCCATTTTACTAATGGATCATAGTGAATACGACTAACTCCCCATTGGATTTGGAATCACTAAGGATCATATTCTTTATTTCTTGAATGAGATTTTACATTATCTTTCATACCAAAATCTTCATTGATAAGAAATTTCCCTTAGATGAACTCCCCGTTACTTAGGGAAATATCTTCTTTACTCAGTATTCTTTTTATCATTCCTTTATCCCCCTTTTTTATTTTCAAAAAGGAATAAAGAGAATGGAAAAATTGGTACCTGAAACATTAGTACTAAACAAACAAATATCTCCTAGTCCACTCCACCAATGCTCTCTATGTGATCTTGGTGATTTTCACTAGAAATATCCTCTTATCACAATATCTTCACAACTGAGTGAAAATAGTTGACATATTTACAATAAATATTTACAGAGCCTTCTGGTTCTTTTATAGGGAACCAGATTCTCCACAACTTATTTTGATAAGCTGATACTCTACCATAACTAAGTCCAAGCAGTTGAAACTCCAATAAATCAAAAGATTTTGATTTGATTGAATAAATAGGTTCCTGATCACAGTTGCATCAAAAAATAACACAATACAGATCTTCTTCTTCAAAGATAAATTTATTTAAGAAATATTATCTTTGAAGAGATCTTAGTTGTGAATTATCTTCAATAAGAATAACAATAAACAAACAACAGCAACAATTGCATATTACAAGGTTGAAACATGTATGTCTCTAAGGTGTAGCTTCTTCAGAATAACAGAGAAATTCAATATTTTTCTTTTATGTAGCAGTTTTGTATTCAAAAAGGTATTGTGCATACAATATTATACAATCCTCTCTTTTAAGAAAAAATACTCTTTCCATATATATAGAGAACATTAATTTCTTTTGGTTGAGTAGATCCTAGAATGTTTCCCAATAAATCGCAATTATTTGAATTTAAAATATTCAAGAAATTTATAACTTACCATAGAAATATAAATGATTTACTCCATTGAATGTGATAATTTTAATTATTCATAATACAACTATAATATTATATTTACTTCCGTTAAACAATTGCAATAATCACAGAAAATATCTTTAAAATAAAACCCCATCATTGAATAGTCAAGCGTAGGTTTCCTTCTCATAATGAAAAAAATCAAAATGTAGGGTTTATAATATATGATTTTTTTACAAATGTAAGGTTGATGATGTACAACATATCATAAATATAGGTTTGATAAACAATACTTTCCCTTTTTCTTAAACATAGGGTTCCTTCCAAATATAGATTTGATTATCCATACTTTCCCAACAGTGTAGGGTACATGATTCATACTTTTCCAACATCATAGGGTATATTATCGATACATTCTATTTCAAATGTAGGGTTTATGAACCATAAGTTATGATTAAAAAAATAGGATATAAACAGTGTTTCTAGAATACTTTCAAACACATTCATAATACTTTAACAAATAATTAAACCCGCAAATAAGAAAAACTTATCAAGAAATATATTCTTGAAAAATACTTAAAGTAATTTCATTAGTAAAACACACAAGGGTATTTCTGAGCATCAAAATCAATAATATTTATAGATTATTGTTAATACAATACATTCCCATATATCTCCCCCTTTTTGATGATCACAAAACCCATAACATGACTTAAAGAAAGTTTATGAATTGTAAAAAAAAATGAAATAATATATTGTAAAAAAAATACATAAAATAAAGTTAATTAAAATTTAATTTACACAAAAAATTAATTTATTTATATTAAAATGGAATTAAAAATAATGTTTTTACCCAATTTTCTCCCCCTTTTGTGATATTAAAAATAAAGTATATGAAAATAAATTAAAACACATTCAATATAACACATAACTATAATTGGATGTTTTATATTTTCTTAAGACTAAAATGATATGTATTTTGGCAGTATAAATGGATAGAAATAATAATAATAAATAGAAATATAATAAACAAAAGAAAATTTCATAAAAATATTCTTATGATTACAAGAATCATTTTGGGTGAGAAAGGTTTAAAAAGTAGGGCTGACTGAAAGTGAAAGGACTGGTTCAGAAGAGGTTTCAGATTCTAGTGAAGCCCGAATAGCCTGGACAAATTTAATTCTACTATCAGTCCTCTTAAACTTTTAGTAATATTTTCATCCAACCGTAGCATCAAAATTTTTGAATCTTGACTAATCTTTAAACTTTCAAATAAATTCACTTTCAAAAATTCACAAATTGTTTCTTTTGACTCAACAAATTGTGATAGCATTGTATCAAAATGACTGAGAAGAGTCATTATATCAGTTTATCTTAAATTTAGCTTCTTAATAAGATCTATCTGGTTTTCCAACAACACATTTAGAGGCGCACTATCACATTGAAGTGTATGAAGTCAATCATTGAAAGAAGACATGACATTAGTAATAGATTCAAACCTTCTGATTAAATATGAAGAAGTTTGAGGTGTAGATGTAGATACTCTAGATTGATCAGCACTACTTATGACAGATTCAAACTAAATTCTTAAATGTATTTTCAAATCTCAAAAATTTGTTTTTGAAATAGAATCTACTTGGAGATTTCCAAATTGATTAGTCATTTCTCTATGAAATGCATCAAAATATCTTCTTGAAACTGAAATTTCTCTAAGATTGTGTAGTTGAGCCTGAACTAATTCAAATTATTCTCTAGGAATAGTTGTAATTCTCAAATCTTCCGAATATTTCCTTATAGACTCTAGTTCACTTTATATAATTGAATTTTCCTCTCCTAGCTTGTTAAAATGAACAACAAATCCTTCAATTCGATTGTTCAAAGAATTAGAAGATTCTTTTTCTTGAGCTTGAGATGGTTGGTCTCTGTTAACCAAAGTTAAATATTTTTATTTATCTTTCTCACTAGAGGAGTAAAATTTAGCCTTAGAAACATTTGTATTCTCAGTAGGTTTAAAAGTTTCCCTGTCTAAGGAATTAGCTATAATAGATCCTGATTGATTCTTAGTTAACCTTGTAGTGTCAACTACTATTGGTTGTGCTTGCTCTTTTCCTTGATCATTTTTATAAACTTGTTCTTCAATAAAATCTCATTGAATTTGATTTTCATTAGGAACCCCTTGCTCTTAATTTTCAGTAAGATCCTCTTGATCTTCTCTGATGTCTGGTTAAGCTACTTAAACAATTGTAGCAGCCTTTACCTTTGGTGCTTGAACTACAATAGCTTGAGATGGAGGTTCATTCTTTTGTCTAGTATAAATGACAAGGGTCTCAACATTTGTTTCTTACAAATTTTCTTCACGATATTGTGGGAAATCTACTGTAGCTTCTGGTCTAGATACATTATATCTGATTTTGCATCTCTTTGGTTGCACTGAATCATCTATTCTAGATTCTAGAACATCTTCTTCTCGAATTTGGACTACAGTAGTAAATCCCAAAATTCTTTTCTCCCCATAAGCAATAGGACTAGAACATTATTGTTCTTCTGCACCAATAGGTAACGACTTTCCTTGAACTTTACTCTAGTAGAAACCTATCTTCCTCACATTTACATCATTTAATATGTTACTATGATGACACTTGGTGTGCATCTGTACATCTCAAATCATGCCTATTTTATACAGCAAGAAATAAATTATCCTTTTTGAAGGATAAAAAGATGTTCTTATTTCTTCCCGACAACAATGGTGTATATACCTTGACATGTATCTTGTGAAATTAAACTTAATATCACTCATCATAAAAACATTGTATACATGTATGGATAAAGAATTTTTTCGAGCTCAATAGTTCTTGGAATTATTGTTGACTTAATAAAATTAACAAGAACCTTATGGTTAGGCTCATCATATTTTACAAGTATCTTTCTTATTTGGGTAGAGCCTAATAGAAACAACATAATATCCTCTAATTTATGTTCTTGATTTACAATCGATTGAATATTGGAATGAAAAACCTCTTTATGGGGACACTGAAAAAATTTATCTATTTCGACTGAAGAGATATAAAAATCCCTATTATTTACTCAAGATACGATGACATCCTTTGTGTCACTGAAATTGGACTAAAAATTTCCAAAGAATTATTTTACTTCTATATTGAAAATAAAATCAGTGTTTCCTTCAGTAAAAAAGAAATTCTAGACCTCGAAAATCTAGATCATACCTCATAAAAAGATTTGTATAATAAAGCTATTCAAAATCAACAACTTTTCCTTGAATAATTTTTCTATAGGTGACGTGTTGTTGATTTGTTTTGCTTGGTTCACCTTCATCTATTCTATTAAGCATCGAAATTGCTATGAATCTTATGGTTGAAGGTTCAGATTCTAGGGTTTTTAATGAAAAATTAGAGCTATAGAAGTCAAAAGGGTTTGATACTGAGAGTGAGAGTGAAAGTAAATTAGAGAGAGGGCTTACTAATGGTTTTGGTGACCCTAGTATGGTTTCTCGAGCCAATTACTCAGTGTAATCATTATTTAATTTTTTATTTTGAAAAGATGTGATTTTTCAAAAATGAAATAAATTTTTGTTTTATTTAAAAGACAAATAAATGAATGAATGAATAAAAATAGTAAGACTATTGATACATAAATTAACGAAAAAATATATTTAAAATTAAATATTCCTAACTCCCCCGTAATAAAATCAAAACTAGTAGTGGGAAGTAGTTTAGTAAAAATATTTTTAGGTTGATATTCAATATTTACAAATTCTAAAGATATATCCTTTTTAAGAAAATGATCTCTTAGAGAATGATGTCTTAAATCAATATGCTTGGTTCATAAATGACCTTCAGGATTTTTGGAAATATTAGTAACACTTGTATTATCACATAAAATAGGAATATTATTAAAATTAAGTCTAAAGTTTAGTAAGGTGTGTTTCATCCACCACACTTATGCACAACAACTTCCAGTAGGTATATATTCTACCTCAGCTATTAATAGAGAAACTAAATGTTGTTTCTTTACTTGACCATGAAACTAAATATTTTCCTAAAAAGTGATAGGTTCCGGATGTGATTTTTCTATCTAATCTATATCCTCAAAAATCAGCATCTAAATGTGAAATTAAACTAAAATCATAAGTTTTTGGGTAAAGTGAAGATTGAAAAATAATTCCTTCTAAATATCTAAAAATTATTTTAACAACAGTAAGATGAGATTCTTTTGGGTTTGATCGAAATCTAGCACATAAACATACAAAAAACATTATGTTTGGTCTTCTAGTGGTAAGATACAATAAACTACCAATCATAACTCTATATAAATTGTTGTTAATTGGTGTTCTAGCTTCATCCAAATCAAGCTTTACATTAGTACACATGGGAGTTGTATAGGTCTTACTATTTTCTAGTCCAAATATTTTCAATAAATCAATAATATATTTTCTTTAATTTAAAACATTTTCATAATAATTTTGATATATTTGAAATCCCAAAAAGAGATTTAATTCTCCCATTATACTCATTTCAAATTATTTTTTTCATAAGATATGAAAAATCATTACAAATATTTTTATTTTTTGAACCAAAAATGAAATTATCTACAAAAATTTGTACTAATAATATATTAAAACAAATGGTTTTCTTAAAAAGAGTAGGATATTATAACCCTACAAAAAATACATTTTCCAACAAAAATGATCTTAATCTTTCATACAAAGATCCAGGTTCTTGTTTAAGGCCATAAAGAGTTTTAGTAAATTTTAAAACTAAATTTGGTGGATGTGGGTTTTAAAAACCTAGTGGTTGTTCAAAATAAACTTCTTCCATTAAATATCCATTTAAAAAATTTGATTCTACATCCATATACTATAATTTAAAATTTGTATGAGATGCATGAACCAAAAGGATTATAATATCTTCTAATCTAGTGATAGGTGAAAAGGTTTCATCATAGTCTATTTCTTCCTCCTAGTTGTATCCTTTTTTCTACTAATCTATCTTTATTTCTAGTATTTATCCATTTATCGTCTTGTTTATTTCTAAAAATTCATTTGGTTCCTATTATTGGATAATTGGTTGGTCTTTCAACTAATTATCAATATTTATTTCTACTAGATTGATTAAGTTCTTCTTATATAGCTATTAACCAACTTTCATCATTTAAAGATTCTTCTATAGTCTTAGGTTCTAATTGTGATATGAAGGAAGAAAATTCATATAAGTTTCCTACACTTCTAGTTTTTACTCATGTATATAGATTTCCTATAATAGTTTATAAAGGATGATCTTTTAAGGTTCTAGATTGTCTAGGAAAGACACTTTTAGGTTCATTTTCTTCATGTTCTTTTGGACCAGACTGAATTTTATTTATTTCTTTTTCAAAATCAGTTCCAGGTTATTCATGCCTCATTTTGTCTAAAGAATCAATAATTTCATCTACTTGATCTTTCCTTTTATCAAAAGGATCACTTTTATCAAACTTCACATGAATTGATTCTTCAACAATCCTTTAATTTTTATTATACACTCTATAGGCTTTAAAAGTAGTAGAATATCATATAAAGACTCCTTCATCAGCCTTTGGATCGAATTTACCAAGGTTTTCCTTAGTATTCAAGATATACACCTTACATCCAAATACTTTAAACTACCTTACTTTAGGTTTTATATTATTCCAAAGTTCATAGGGTGTATTTTTAATAAGAGGTATTATTAAAACTTTATTCATGATATAGAAAGCTATGTTTACAACTTCTACCAAAAAATAGATAGGAAGACTATATTCATTTAACATGTTCCTTATCATCTCTTGAATAATACTATTTTTTATTTCAATAATTCAATTATTTTGGGGTTTTATTGGTGCAGATAAAGTGTGTTTAATGCCAAATATTGATAAAAAATAATTAAATTCTTAATTATCAAATTCTCCACCATGATCACTTATTAATGAAATTATTTTAAAATTATTGTCGTTTTGAACAATTTTACAAAAACTTTCAAAAATAGTGAACACTTCACTTTTAAGTTTTAGAAAATAAACCCATGTAAATCTTGAAAAATCATCAGCTGATACATAAACATATAATTTTTCATCCAAACTTTCTACCCTTGATAGTTCAAACAAATCCATATAGATAAGTTCTAATGGTTTAGATGTAGAAACATTGTTAATAGATTTTAAAGATGGTTTATGTTGTTTTCCAATTTGACATGCATCACAAAATCTATCATTTTCAAATTTAAGACTAGGTAAATCAGAAACTAAGTGTTTCTTATACAATTTATACAAAGTAAATACATTGAAGTGTATAAGTCTTCTATACCTGATCCAAGATTCATTTGTCTCAGTAGTTAAACAATTCACTTTTTGTTTACATAAGTAATTAAGATATAGGGTATATACATTTTCAGTTCTAGGTGCTCTAAATTTAAGATATTTATCTTTAAAAACTGGGAAATAATTAATAGAGAAATCAATATAAAAACCATCCTCACAGAGTTAATAAATACTTATCAGGTTTTGATTTATTCTTTAAACATATAGCACTTTGTTGATATAAATTGTTCTCCAACTGATCTAACTACAACTATCTTTCCTTTAGCATTGTCTGCAAAGGTGACTAATCCTCCATCTAGTTTTTTCTGATGTATGAAAATTGGAAGAGTCTTCACTGGTGTGTCTTAAGAAACCATTATCCATATACCATACAACATTTTTGTTCCTGTGGGATTTTCCTACAAAAGTATTTAAATAAGAGTTTGTTTTGGTACCCATATTTTCTTAGGTCCAGCTGTGTCAACAAACGAAGATCTAGGAATCCAGATTTACCTTATTTTACCAAAATTTAAATTACTTACTTCAGACATATTCTTAGAAATATTTTTTTTAATTCCACTTATCTGAGGTTTTATTAAACAATGGTTGTTAGAATAATTTCCTCTAATTCCAAAATATAAATAGGTAGCATTTTTATAGTTAGGTATGAAATAATTTTTATATAACTTTGATTTTTTTCCCTTGATTCATATTTTATATTTTTGTTTTTTAATAACAGTTTTTACGAGAATCTCATTCAGAGATTTTTATCCTTTGGTTAATATACTAGCAACACTTTTGAATGATTCTACTTCATCATGTAATTATTTTATTTTATTTTCCTGAATATTAAAATTTGATGTAGTTTTATTATTTTTTTCTTTTAATTCTTGATATTGTTTTAGCATTTCATCTTTTTCACTTAAGACAACATTATGAATATTTTTTAGTGACTTATGTTGTTTTACTAGAGATCATATTTTTCTTTAAGCATTGAGGAATAATTAGATAATTTTCTACTTGAGAAGCTATCAAATTTAGAAGCATATGATTAATAGGATTGTACCTCATCATGTTCCTTGGCCATAAAGCAGATGTTAGATTTTAGATTTTTTGGCTATTTTTATGAGTCATATTTGGAAAAGTTGCAGGAGTCTTCAGACACACTCCAAGTATCCTTCATAGCTCTTTTCCCTTTTTTCTCATAATCATCTTTCTTTTTGTTTTTGTTTTCCATATTTCTTCTTTTTTTCTTTTAACTATGGAAAATCAGGCCTGGTATGACCCATCTATTTTCATTCATAATATATTACTTCTTTAGATCCTTTCTCATATTTCTTGAAGGATTTTTTGAATCCTCTCATTTTCCTATAGAATTTGATAAATTCTTTGGCTAGCTCAACCAATTCCATTTCAGAATCTAAGAAATCTGAATCCTTTTATATTTTAACATCTTCTTTTAATTTCCTTTCATGCTTATGAGATGTAACTTTAAGGGTAGTATTTTCCCTTTTTATTATCTTATGATCTCCAGCTTCTACTTGCATCTCTACTTCATACATAATTAGGGTTCCAATTGATTATTTCATTGTCAAATCTTTGACTGGTGAAGATTGACTTATAGCAACAAATATTCCATTTCATTTTGAGGGTTGTACTCTAAGTACTTTCAGTGCTTGATCATATTGAGTAATTGTGGTTCTTAAAGAAGTAAAATCATTGACTATTTCTATCAATATCCCATCCATCTGGGTGATTCTTTCACCATCATACATTTTGAAGGTGTTAAAATTTGATTTTGTAGTAGTGTGCCTCAATTGTCTGACATTGTCAGTTCCTTCATATGCAATATCAATCATCTACCACATTTCATAAGTAGTAGGACATTGAGATACTCGATTGAATTTATCATGATGAAGTCCAAAAATAATAGCATTCATTGCTTTTGAGTTGATGTGATACTCAACTTCTTTGATATCAACCCTTGTTTCTGGTTTTTCAGGAATTATATACAGAGTGATAAACTTTATATATACTTTAAATCCAAGATTTTTTAGATAGATGATCATACAAGATTTCCAACATCCATAGTTATCACCATTGAAACCTGGATCATGTATCATTGACACAACTCCTCTAGGATCAACCATTGACATCTATCTTTGAATAGACCATATACTTTTGAGCTTTCTAGAGTCTTCTACATTATTCAAAAATCACTCCTTTGATACCAATTATTATGTCAGAATAATATAAAGATACACAAGAGGGGTGTGAATTGTGAATTTTAGATAATCTTAATAGATTTTGACTTATGGCCTTCTTTTTGATTTTATATAGATATGCAGTATTATCTTCTGTAAGTAATTTGAGTAGTGGATAAACAGTGAAGAAGAACGCAACAATTTTTATAATGGTTTGGGGCACAAAGATCCCCCAGTCCACTCCACTAATGCTCTCTCTACAAGTTTGGTGATTGATAAAAGACATTTTTATTGAATATTTTATTGATAATAAATAATAAAATTTTCTAAAATTGTGTTAAATATTTTTATTTATAAAATATTTGGGATTAGATCATTCATTTGAAAATTTCATGGAAATTCCAGTTTTACCCTTTATAGTGCACTGTAGTATTTCAAAGATAAATATTTTAATATTTATTATTTGAACTTGAAATTTTTTAACTGTGTTCATGACTTAATGGCATACAACTTTTGTTCAGGACATTGGAGCTAAAATGTACATTTGGTTGGACTAAATGGACCATGAAGTCAAATGTGGGCTGGACCCGCCAGATTGGATATTGGTTTTGTACTTGGGTCATAACTTCTTCATCCGAGCTTATATTGGTCCCAAATTTTTAGAGGAAATCTCCAACTCAATTGTTCAAAAATCATTTTTTTGGAAGAACAGCTGGTTCACATGTTTTAGAGGTTAAATGGGCAGTGAAATTTGGATTAAATTTTTTGGCCGAGATTCCCCATTCACTTGAAACCTCTTTAAACCTAGCCTCTACTCCACTTTATAAATTAGTGTTTTTCTCATTTAGAGGGGTTGGGACGTGCATTAGAATATTGGGAGCATAGGAGGAGTGGTTATACACTATTTCAATTCATAATTGGAGGAGGGAAGCTACCAAGCTAGGATCTCCTCCAAAATGCTCTTCTTTTCCTCTTGTTTGTTGTAATGTTATTGTGCTTTTAATAAATTCTTAGTTTCTCTTCCACTTATTCTATTATTTTTAATTTTCTTATTATATTAATATTCCTCTTTGGGATGGAATTAAATATTAGAAACAATATTGGGTTATACCCTTTCTAAACCTTTGCACTTGCATAATGTTTCTACGATGACTACATCGCTCATGAAAGAGTAGTTTTTTTAGTAATTGATTGACCTCTATCCTTATTCATTCATTTATTTTGAATAAATGATATACTGTAATTCACATAATATGATCAATTAATTGAGTTTTTAATTTAATTTAAACTAAGAAAACAATTGAACAATTAACACAAAAACACACGAGGACGAGATTTTGTGTAAATTGTGAGAGCGCGAACTTAATCGATAATAAAAAACCATACAGGATCAATTTTTAGTGTTCAAATATAATCCCTAAACTCTGTTAATTCTAATTTCCAGAGAGTAAATGTGTCTTAATTTACCACTGACCATAAGCTAACCTTAGAACGTCAATCAAATCAGGGTGCTACGATTGCATGTTCTGAAGTTAGCCTAGGGTTAAATTCACTCCATCTTTGTGATAAAGTTAATTCCTATAGGGTTTTAGATTTAACAAATTAAGGGATCATAATTAAGTGAATGTTAATTTAAATGATAATGATAAATAATTGAGTTAATAGGTAGAGTTAGATCTATTACACCTTTTAAAATATATAAAAAACATCTTCTTGTTGCGTCTTTTTAATCGAATTTTATTTCAAAATTAAAAACAAAAAAATGCAATATTCTTCCAGAAAACTTATTATAGTTTTATAAATGATAAACAACCACCATACTTTAAATTAGTATTTTTATTCTCTTTTATTTTATTTTTATAATACCTTTAATAAGTTGTTTTAATTTATTTTCTCCTTTAAGAGACGACCTTGGTCAACCACTATGCTACACCCAAGTACCCCAAAAAACCATTAATCATTTGAGGGCACCCACGATAGTACCTTTCTGTGATTTTCAATCGAAAGGTCCTCTTATCAAAAGACCTTCACAACTGAGTATATACTGTTGAAACCTTTACAATAATACTTTACATAACCTTTTAGTTATTTTATAGGGAACTAGATTCTCAACAGCTTAGTCTGAGAAGCTGATACTCTACCATGATTGAGTCTAAGCATACAAAACTCCAATAAATTAAAAGAGTTTGATTTGATTGAACAAATAGGTTCTTGATCACAGTTGCAGTAGCAACTGACGAAATAAGAATATTCTTCTTTAAAGATAAATGTCTTCAAGAAATAAAATCTTTGAAGCGATCCAAATTGTAAATGATCTTCAATAAGAATAACAACAAACAAACAGCAACAACATTTACATATTATGATATTGAAACATGTGTGTCTCCAAGGTGTATCTTCTTCATAATAAAAGATTCATTCAATCTTTTTATTTTCTACAACAGTTCTATATTCAAAAATATATTGTGCATTCAATAATATACAGTCCTCTCTTTTAAGCAAAAATAACTTTTCCATGTATATAGAGAACGTGACTTTCTTCTGGTTGAGTAGATCTAAGAATATCTCCTGATAAATTGAATTTATTTGAATTTAAAATATTCAATAAAGTCATAACTTCCCTTAGAAACAGAAATAATTTACTCCATTGAATACGATCCTTTGAATCAGTTGTAATATGGCTTTAAGATGGTATTTACTTCCATTTAGATCATTGCAGTAATCACGAAAATTATCTTTAAAATAAAACTCTGTTGTTGAATTGTCAAACGTAGGTTTCCTTCTCATAATGAAAAAAATCCAAACATAGGGTTGCAACATATTTTTGTTTTACAAATGCAAGGTTGATGACGTATGGTTGATCAAAAATACAGGGTTGATAAACAATACTTTTCATTTTTCTCAAACGTATGGTTCCATCCAAACGTAGGGTTGTTTATCTATACTTTTCTAATAGTGTAGGGCACATGATCCCTACATTTTCGATAGTGTAGGGTACATGATCTATACTTTATATTTCAAATGTAGGGTTTCTGAACCATATGTTACACTTAAAAACATAGGATATGAATAGTGCTTCCAGAATACTTTTAAAAAAATTCAGAATACTTTAATACATACTTAAAACTGTAAATAAGATAAACTTCTCAAGAACAATATTCCTAAAAAATACAAAAATTAATTTCACCAGTAAAACAAACAAGGGTATTTGTGATCATCAAAATCAATGAGATTTATAGAGTATCGTTGATACAATACATACCCAATAGATATGTTGTTAGCTATACTGAACGATAAAAGGATTTGGAAGCTGAAGTGGGATATGTCTATAAGGTTTGAGATGAAGGATTCTAGATAGGCTAAGAATATATTTGTAATTAATATTGAGAGAGATAAGAAAGTTGTGACTTTGGTGTTATCTTAAAGGGATTGTATCTAAAAAGTCATAAAACTATTTGGGATAATCAAATACAATCTAGTCTTGACTCCATTCGTTAGAAACTTAAAAATTTACAAGGAGAAGAAACCTAAAACAAAAGATGCGGATGTGTATATAGTGAAATTTTTGTCTACATCAGCAATCAAAAGTATAATATACACCAATATATATACTCGATTAGACATTTCATTTGTAGTGGGAGTTTTAAGTTGAATCATATTGAATCTGGGAAGGGGCACTTGGAGGCTACGAAATGTATCATCTAGTAGTTAAAGGGATCAAAGGACAGAGCTTTGTTCTTTTATACAGACAATTCATTGTAAGGTTACATTGATGTGGATTTTTTTGGGGATTTAGACACCCAAAAGAGCACTACAGGGTTTGTGTTTACCTATGGAGGGACTATGGTTGGTTGGAATTTATGTTCATAATGGATTTGTCACTATATCTACAAGTAAGATAGATACATAGCAATAATGGAATCAGGGAAGGAGTTGGTTTGGTTGATGCAATAGCTGAAGGAGATATGAAGAATCTAGGAGGGTGAAGTTTTATTCTATGATAACCAAAGTGTGATTCAATTGGATCCGAATCTAGAATTCCATGTACAGATGAAGTATATTGACCTAAAATACCACTTCATCTAGAACTTACTAGAGGACAAGGAGTTGGATTTTCAAAAGATAGTCAGAAGCCAAAATCTAGTAGACATGTTTACCGGGGTGCTAGTCCAAGAAAGTATAAGGAAACATTGTGTAACAAACTAACCCATTGGGGAATGGATGGCTAGTAGAAGTTCGATCCTTCACAGCCCCAAGTCCTCCTCCAATAGGATAGGGGCTAGTGACAAGCATCGAGAAGACATAACTAAAATGGAAGGCCTTTGCCTAATGTACTTGTACGCACACTCCCAAACATCTCTATGAAGAAGTGTAGAATAATAATGATAAAAAAATAGTAACATTTAGAGTAAAACCATGCATGTAATAACCTTTAGAGAATACAAAAGAGTACGAAAATTTAATCTGAAATATAAAGGAGAAAAATACACACCTAACCAGAAAAGATGTCTCAACATAACAATAACTAGAAATAATAAAAGTTGAGAGATCTCAGCTCCTGATCTTCAAGCCTGACCACCATACGTGGTCAATGCACTTAGGTATCACTTTTCTCCACCATAATCACCATCGATATGTCTATCAGCTACATAAGACACAACATGTGCGGGTAAAACTCGTGCTGGAGTTTATAAAGGATTTTAATTGGGTCATTTAATAAAACAAACAAACAAATTATTTATTTAATTTAATTAATTGCACCCATCAATGGATGCCTCAACCAGACATATGACACTGACCAACCATAGGTCGCGCCTAGGGTAAACCCCATATTTTGGATTCAACAGTGGTCTTAGATTTCCAATTTGAACCTTCATTCAGTGGTTATTCCACTTTTTCAACAAAAATATATGCACACGATATTAATATATTTAATATTTTTATAATATCAATTCTAGGATTGTCGGGCCTCTAAATCTCACATCATCTCAGCACCTAGCTTCGAAAATATTCCTTAATATATTCGAAAGTCTTACAAGACAAAAACAAGGTCACTACACATTGTATCTCAGTGGGAATTGGGTGAGTGAACTAAGAATAGAGAACACTGATTGTTGTGGAAATGGAAGAAAGTTTTTTTGTTTCATTTTGTGAAAGAGTATTGGAGAATTTCCAGAGGTTCCCTAAAGCAATATTCAATTAAGAAATTGATGGGATGTGAAGACTATTTTCTTTCACCAAATAGAGTAAACTAGACATTCAAGAGATAGATGGTACATCGTCTGTGTGGTTTAGGTAGTGGTAGTGAATCTCTCCAATGGATGATAGGTTGGTTAGATGGTGATATCATCCAATTGAAGTTTGCACTGATGGTGGTTCGACCATGGTGAAAAAATGTTACTAAAAAAGTGTAACTTGAAATGTTCATTGGGACAATCAATCAAGTTTCATAATGATATTGGATATCAGTATTCATCATTCCAAATGGAGTGACATCCAAAAATATAAGAGGTCAACGTTACTTGCATGGATAACTAGATAATTCTATAAAAAGGAATTGGGGACCTCATGCACAATGATCATGAATTTCATGGTGGTTTGGATCTAACATTGATTTGAGAATTACTGAAGGGTTAATTCCTACAATCAATCCTTAATGATTGATTTAAAGATAACACATTCCTGAATTTGAATTATTTTTAGGGAGCACATAACCCTCAATATAGTAAAGTTAAAGACAACTCAATTCATCAGGGATTTAAAGATAACACATTCTTGAATTCAATGCATGCCATACAATACTGAACCTGAATCACTAAAATAAATAACATGTGTAGCCAAATGATTTTCAAATGATAATATCAAGTAAAGACCAAGTAAAAGAGTAAGATTCCATCCCTTAGTCCACACTAGACATTTACCTGTTAGTTGATAACATGCAACCAATGTGTCCCTGAACTTGCATGTTAATGATATCTGCACGTGTGCTGAGGTGTACATGCAAGGTGTGAGTAGAAAATACCCAATAGGGGCACCGCCCGACTCCACACCTTTATCATGATGCAATTGTGTAAACGAGTGACAATCAACATGGCACAAATGAAAATGTCAAATAATTTCCCCCTCCACTACTAGGAGGGTCATACATGCTTGGAGCATTGCTTAAAAAATATCATGTCAAGGGGAGCATCCTCATTAATGACACAAAGGGGAAAGTGAAACTTTTGAATTTGTTGACATTCTCTTAGGTCATACTAGGAGGGAAAAGAACTAGTTAGGGAGCATCTCCACTGGTCATACCTTGAGGGAAAAGATGCCTTTCACATTAGAAAACAACCTTAAACGTCGTATTGGGGAGGAAATAATCTAAGAAACATCCTGGTGAGTCATGCTCAGAGTGAATATGTGTCTAAATGAACATCTTTATAGGTTTCATTAAGAGGGAAAAGAGAAGTAACATATGTTGGGATTTATCACATTTATTGACGAGAGAGGAAAATTATTAATGGAGAGATTTATATCACCATTAATTGAGGATTTTCTCCCAACATTAATGGATATTTAATTTTCAATATTAATGGATGAAATAATGGATGTTGGTGTCTATATAGAGGAGCAACAACATATTTTTGAGGGGTGTGCCAGCAAGATGTAAGCGACAAGGGAGACCTGGGAAGGGGTTTCCGTGTTTATGGTGGCACGTGTGACACGACGATGATGACACAATTATCTTGTACATGTGGAGAGGTTCTTGGAAAGATATTCAGGATTTCATCCACCATAAGCAAGAAGGGGCTACCACGTCGGCGGTAACATGTGTGACACGTCGGCGTTCAACAACGACGACACAATTGATGATCGGGGTTACGTATCAAAAGTCTTCATGATAACGGTGATCAAGTGGCGTGTCCCGGTTCATGATTGACGATACATCATGATGACGAGATGATTCAGGTGTCACAAGCTGGTGTGAGGGTGACACATGTTCGGGTGAAGATCTCCAAGGTAGTGGCGTTTCGTCGATAGAAGGGTGACATTTTGTCACAGATTGATCTTCTGATACATGGTGTTGGCGGGATGAACGGTCAAAGAGAAGACAAAGACGTATCGGGGTGTGGTTTTCACACAGATTTTCTACGCTCTCTCATTTGCAATTCAAGTTCGGGTATTACTTGGATTCTTGTATTCTCTAATTCATAGTGGATATTTTTGGGAGTTGCCCTGTGATTTTTTAATCCTTTGTAGGGAGGGTTTTTCCACATTAAAAAATCTTGCATGTTGATTTATTTATTCGGCTTATATCGCTTCCATATTTCGACGGGTTTCTCACAATATTTTTGGCAAGCAATTTTCAGTATGGAATCGGGATTCTCCCCAACATCATCCTCTAAAAAGGAGTGATCTTTAATTGATTACAACGGTCAACCGGTCTCTGGTCCTGCAATCCCTGAAGCAGTGAGTGTAGCATCATGGCTAAAATCGCCTGAACAACACTCTAGTTAGGGCTACCACAAAATCTCAGGTGTGCCTCCTCGAATGTTAGAGGTTGCCGACCAGCGACCAGGGTCTATGAATGCTAAAGAGACTATACTCTCTATATCACAACCATTGATAACAATAAAAAACCAAACATTATCCACAATAGATAATCAAAGTACACTAGTATGGAATTATAGCCAAAGAAAATCGTAACAAATATGCATACACCATGCTATAAAAAATGTGCAATGTTGGTCACATGGTCATGCATCACAACATACGACCCACTAGGCCTATCATAAGTACAAAATAAATAAGAGTAAAAAGTACAAGGAGGCTCCATTACAACCTCATACCTCACCTTAACCCATCTCCAATACCATTCAAGCTACTCTGGTCCGATCCACTGTGAAACCCGTGCTTATACCTACATACCAGACAGAAGGTTTTCACGCGCACTAAGGTGCCTTTGCGATTGGGAAGTGGGGTGTCCATGCGACCATTGAAATTGGGATCTTCAATAAATTTGAAGATCACACATCAGAAGTTTATCATAACAAAAATCAAAACTCCATAACTTCCATCGATTAAGCATACTGAATGTAGGAAGTCGTTGCACCCTAGTCACCGCACAAAGTCAACCCTCACACACATTCAAGTAAACTCACAAGCATACAAATAAAACTAACACCAATAAAAATAAAAAACACCGGAAAAGAACACAAAGGATTAACGTGATTCAGACAATGAGTCCTACATACACATGAGAAACATTGATACTTTACTTATATTCATCATAAGTATAAGAATTACACCCGACTGACAAAATTGTCAGTAAGAATTCATTACAGAGGATCAACACCCTGTAATAAACTGATGCATTATGCACTTCATAAGCACACTATTCTGATTCAGGGTACACTATCCAGAGGCTCCCAACTTCCTTTTATATTAGTTAGCCGACCATGCCAGTTACACCGACCTCCGACTTTCATGGAAAGGCCTCTATTTGGAATAATAACTACTGATCACTAGTAGAACTTTGACTTTGGCCACTTGCCTAAATGAACTCTTCCAGAAACATCATTCTAGAGTCTTATGTTTGCCAAAATTTCGAACCCTTTTTCTTGAACATAACTCCATTGGAATATATGAATTTATGAGGGATCTACTACCTCCTCGAGAGGTTCTGTTGCCGTTGTCTATACATCGAGTTGATCCAACTTCCGTTGAATGAAAATTCAGTGAACTAAATCTAGTAAACCGAATCAGGTTTTACATCCGAACAATCTCCCACTTGAAGATTGTTTTAGGGAACCTTTGAAAACTCTCAAATACTTAAAAAAAACAAACTTCCCTTCCACTTTATAGCATGCAGTGTTCTCCATCCTCCTTCCATTCACCCAAGCCCTACTGAGGTACAATGCTGCCTTAGAATTTCTTGAACTGATATTTTAGTGAACATGTTCGCTGAATTTTGGATTTCAGCTATCTTTTGTAGTTCCAACTTTTTATCCTCCAGCAAATTTTGGATAAAATAGTATTTTGGGTCAATACACTTCATCTGTGTATGAAATACCATATTTCGAGCCAAATGAATCACACTATGATTACCATAAAATAAAACTCCTCCTTTCTTGGGTTTTACATAAAGCGACTTACAACTTCTACTGCAAAAGCAATGTCTGATCATGTACAAAGAAACACGCACATCAAACTTATGACAACTGATACAAATGATACTTTCACCACGCACTGACTCTCTTCTTTCATTGTTGGTGCCTGTGCCTTTGATAACTTGAAGTGTTTGTCAAGAGGAGTTTGTATGAGCTTATATCCAGTCATTCTAAAATTTTCAATAATCTTCCAAATGTACTATTTCTGAGATAACACTAATGTATCGACTTTCCTATCCATCTCAATCCTCATTCCTAAAATCTTATTGGCTTGTTCGATACCTTTCATCTCGAAACTTTCAGGAAACTTACACTTCAACTCCTGAATCCATGAAACCTACGGACCCACCAACAACATTTCATCCACATTCAAGAGTAGTATAATGAATGTACCACCATCCCATTGCTTCTGACAACAATAATGTGTTGTCAGAGTGGTCTCACCCAAATTTACCCAAGTTTTTAGGGTTTAAGCGGTTACTCATAGTGTAGTTTGGGTTGTCAAACCTCAGAGACTTCAAAAGAAACCTACAGACACATGCATTCTATGGATTGTTTTGGCTATGAAGTAGCAAACTTGGGTTTGATTTGATATGGATTAAATTAACATTAAAACACCTAAGTTAATTCTATTTGAGAGAATAAATTGATCCTAGTTTATCGCTTGTGGTGAATTCGATGAATTCCTTTTTAGACTATTTTGATTTATTAAATTTGAGACGATAGTTCATTCAGCGAAGTAAAAATACCATCATCATTTATTGGTTTAATACCTACACACCCTAATAATAATCACCCACACACTCAGAGGATCATTTTTTATGAGCACTCCAAGTTAAATCTTTCTATTATCACTTGAAGCATGTGGCTTTCAAATTCAATAAGGACGAATAATTATTAAGATCTTCAAGAGAAATTCTCAATTAAAAGAAGTGATTATAAATTAATAGAGTGAGAAATAACATCCAATTCAGCCCCTTGCTACTCCCTTGGATCAACCCATAAGAGGATTATCCCTTCATTGATGCTATGCTCTCAATGGAAGTGAGAAGTAGACTCATGAGGGCGGAATTGAAGAGGAAACATAGTGAAATAATGATCACTTCATCGTTGTGTGAAGAATTTCACAAAAATTTCTGAATAACATCACTTCTTGAGGAAATGATATCAACATGATATAATGAGAACAGAATAAGAGAAAATTAAGAACTTTTATTAAAAACTAAGGTGATTTGAAGAAATTACATGAGAAAGAAATGTGATTACAATGACAAAACGACACCATAACATTACAATGAAACAAACACCATGAATTCCTGACTCCTTTGATACTACTACCTTAAATAGGCATTTCACGAGGCTTGGGTCGAACCCCCAACAGTCCAAGTATCACCACTTGATTATCATAGGTCTAGGGTGATGAAAATTTTGCGGAATGTGGACTTTTCCAACCTTGACCCGAAATGGCAGTCAGTTTGCATGCCTCCGACAGATGTGTTCAAACAAGATTTTATATAGCCAAATTTGGGTGGGCCATAAAATATGAAATTGAGTCCACGGATTTTACCTAACATCCTATAAAATTTGAGCCCAATTGGATATTTGGTTTTCGAAATATGATCGAAATGGTGGGCTATTTTTTTGGGCCACAAAATTTGGATCAGAATTTCATCTTCAAATTGGGTTGCCCGGAACTCCATTCAAAAACCAGAATTAGATCTAGCCACTGTTAAATGAAATGTTTCCAATGATATCCTCTATATTCAGTTAAAATTTGATCATTATTGGGCTTGGATCTTGACCACTACGAGCATTTTATTGGGCTTTTATCTAGTTTACTTTTCCCCAAATGTTCTTGGTTCAAGGCCCACTTTGGTCATATTCCCAATTGAATCTTTAATAAATCCAAAAGTATAGAATGTTCTTCAAATCATGGGAGACCTGAAAATAAAAAATGAAAATAAAATCAAGACATTGGGTGTTTTAAGAGGTGTTAAAAAATGTACCATGTAATAGTTCATTTTAAGAAGGAATTACAAGCATGTTCAGAAAAGAAGTTGAAATTGTAAAATGCACTAGTACAAATGCGTATTAACATTTAATCACATGAATATGATAATATGAACAATTAATATTAGCCTCTTTCAGCGGATAATCATGGATATTGACCGAATTAAGACCGAAGAGAGTGGGGGGGGGGGTGAATTGAGTTCTTTAAATTTTTCTTTACTTAGAAAAACCACCCTCTCTTGTTTATGATTGATTTTTGTTATGTTCTTTAACAAAGAATGCAATGAAAATAAAATCATAAAGAAGAGAAACAAGCACAAAGATATTTATAGTGGTTTGAGGAATAGAAGTCCCCTAGTCCACTCCACCACCACTCTTCTCCACGAGTGTGATGATTTTCACTAGACTAGTTTTTTTTTATGGGGACTGTCAGTCCTTTTTCCAGGGACTACACGACTGAGTGCTAATAGTCAACACTTGGTACAAGCACAAGTCCTTTCAACTGGGTTTTAGAAAGGATTTATAAGAAACAAACTTCAAAGGTTCTTTTACCAGGAACCTTTACAAAAAAAGATAATAAGCATAAGTTTTTATAGGTTTCACCTCATAACTATATGATACAACTGACAGAAAAAGAAGGATCTCCAAGAGAAATGATATGAAGAAAAAGCAGCTCAAGGAGATTCTTTTGAACTCAGCAAATATTGTCGATAAACATAACTGATGAAGCGAGACTTCTTCCTTGTTTTCATAGAAAATAGAGTGTAGTTTTTGGAGAGCATTGAGAAAAAGGATTCTCTGTATTCTCTTGTGCACTTCTCTTCTCATACATAAGTTTTCTCTCGCACACCACTATTTGAAATACATGCACTACTTAATATTTAAATGCACCATACATGATTCGTAGAAAAAACATAGACCAATGAAACGTCCTTTTTCCTTGAAAATACCTCAGCAATAGTAGAGAAAAATAAAATATATCATCCTTTTCTTCTGTCATGAAACTAGACTCTTATTTTATTCGATTTCCTCTTAACGAGGAAATCGAGCATTTAAGGATGTACGCATTAAAATGCTCACTCGAGTGATTCAATAGTAATAAATACTTACTTGTAGTACAACATAGCTGATTTGCGGAACTAAATCCACATAGTCGATTTGCAGAACTAAATCCATGTAGCCGAATCAAATCACATAGGCTTTTCATTCACGTAACCGAATATGATGTAGCTGATTGAAACAATGTAGCCATTTTCTTCATATAGACATTTCATGAAAATTGAAGTAGTCAGTTGAAGTGATGTAGCCGATTAATGTAAATGATTACTCCATGTAGTAGATTTATGTAGATGATTGATCACGTAGGTGATTGCTCACGTATCCGATTACTCCATGTAACCATTTTATGTAGCTGACTGATGACATAGGTGATCTTGTTGACATAGACAATTTTAGGCGATTTCACGATGTAGGCAATTTTGACACAGTCATTTCCTTTAAATAGGTGGTTGACCGATGTAGTTGATTTCACCACGTTTCAAAAAACCCTCACGTAGATGATTTTCCAGACTTTGGTAGATTTTAGCAAAAAACATCCGGAATCCATATTTAAGGAAATTAACCGTCGAATACATAAGAATAAAATAAAACTTGATAAACACACTTGAAAAACAAGATCATCAATAAAGTATGAAGGGTATTTGATACCATAAAAACCTAAAGTACATGAGATATGTTGGTTCAACATTAGTAGTCTAACAATCCCCCCGTTATTAATGATCACAAAACCCATAAAACTCATAAAACTTGTTAGGCATTCTAGAAGATATCAAACATGATTTTTTTTAAAATATTTAATAAAAATTAGATATAGAAGATATAATAGAGTTTAAAATGTAGTATTTCCCTCCTTAGTTGCTTCTTACTTTTTTGAAAGGAAGAAATATCTCCTTTTTTTAAAGTCTTTCCCCCCTTTTTGTTAAAAGATAAAAGGTAGAAACTTCCCCCTTTTTGTGCCATTAAAAAGGAAGGGTAAGAGAGATAAAACACATATTAATGTAGCATTGTAGAGTTATGAACTATTTAAGTGTAGTGTGAAAACTGAATATGAAATTATGGTAAGACTGGATTTCATTAAATAAAATAAGGAGATAAATAAAATCAAATGAAACAATCACTAAGAAACAAAGAAATAATGATGCATGTTAATAATTATATTGAAGTAGAGATATACACCCACACAACACAACTACAAAATACCAGTCAAGGAACCCATTTTGGTTTGGGTGAAGATGGTTTTAAAGTTAGAGCAGTTCTAGAGGTGGATGGAATTGGCATTGATGATGCTGAAGGGTTATAGATGCCTTCTATTTTCTACTTGGTTTACTAAGAAGTACCAGTAGGATCAGGACAATATTCGTTTTTCTTCTCAACTAAAACAAGGCTTTAAAACACATGTTGATCCTCAGAACAACACCAGACTTAAAAAATTCAAGAATCAAGAGAGATTCTTGCTTATGCACTTGAGCGACTTATGCTAAGTCATTCCAGATAAACATATTAATATGTTCTACTTGTCCTGAAGACAAACTTGCAGACTCACTAACAACAGGAGGGTGAAGCAGAGTGGAAATGTATGCATCTGAAATATCAGAAGACATATCCACAAGAACCTTCTTTATAATAAGATTCACATACATATGCACATCTATTAGCCTACCAGTCAGTGACTACACCTTCCAATCCGCGTTATTCACTTGCGCAAGAAAACTCTAAACAACTACCTTAACATCATTAAGAGAAGTTTAAAAAAAACGAGCACTAACAATTGGTTGGGGTTCAACTGAACTTGAAACTACATGAGCTTTTCAAACAACTAACTCCCTTCTTATAACTGGAACCGACTCTTTTGAAGATTCTTTTGAATCTAAATATTTTATTTTTTCGGTATACAAACCTACAACCTTTGAAGAGATTTCTTTCTGTTATTTGAAAAATAGTTGAGTGTTTTTATCGATAGTTTGAATATAGTTTATAACTATATTTTTTTGCTTCCTATGAAACACCCAAATTTTCTTCTACTATATCCCTAAGAGATTTCTCAAGATGTCCAATGTGATCATTCATGCACATATCCAACCCAATAATAAATTTCTTAATATCTTCCTGGGTATCATGAAATTGACCAAAAATATCCTTTTTCATCTCATCCAATATCACTGTAGAAGGATATCGTCTTGGAGATACTGAATCTATCCCAACTTTCACATTATCTTACTAACTCCATTCTGGAAATCTGGAAGAACTGAAAAAACCTAGGGACCAACAGTAGAGGGTTAACATTTCTTTATAAATTCAAACCAACCTAACAAAACACTTTTCAGAGTGTGTAGAGTTTCTTTCCCTTCAGCTTAAAAAACTTTGATTCCATCAAGTACTTATTGAGATAAACCTGATTACATTGATGAAGGATTCTGAGACACATCCCTTTGAGATACAACCAAAGTACCAAGCTCACAAAACTCAGATTTTGTAGGGAAACATCTTTGAAATCACTTATCATGACTTTCATTTCCTCAAGTTCCTTATAACTTATATCAGACCTGGCCTGCTGCACAGGTGGATCTGTTTGAAGACTATTGATCAAAGCTAATTAGGAAGATACCATCCCAAAAAACTTATTAAAATTTTACTTGGAGACATAATACTCTTTAGGCTCTCTGATCTGATTTTTGAAAACAAACATCATTTATTTTAAATCAAAATAATCTACTCTTAGATTTTTAAGCTCCATCATTACTTCATTATCAAGCACTTTCTTTTTCAATCTTTCTGAACTCTTGTTAACAAAAGGAGCCACTTCATGAACCATTGATAGTGAAGACGGTACCAATGGTGCATGAACATGTTTTTTAGTTTCCATAACCACATCAGGATCCCTTCTTCTATCAATAAATGATCTAAGAAGAATTGGATCATCTTCTTCATGCACTGCTTCTAACCCTAGAATTCTCTGACCATCAGAAACTATAGACCCATTCTCAACTGGTCTATCCTCAGAAAAAGTAGCAGTTGTCTCAACAACTATCTCCACTTGCTGATATTCCTCAGTAAACACAATAACCTCCCCAACATCTTGTCTCTGAGCATCCAGATCCTTCTGAATCTAGGCAGGCTCACCAAATGTAGGACTGAGAACCAGAACTTAAGACTCGGTTCTTACAAATGTTGTCTCCTCTACTCCCTTAGCAGACATCGTCTCAATAGGTGCGACATCACTAGGTAGTGAGGTCTGAGCCGACTCCCCCTAAGTCAAGCTCTCCTGACCATCTATTTTCAAAGAATTTGAAGTATAATCCCAGGTATATCCAATCGTCTTCAAGAGAACCGAAGATAGGGTATTACTTTTATGACATTTCACCGCATCACCTTCATTTAAATATACTTATTTATTTTTCAAAACTAAAAAAATTAACCTACCATAAGGATAATAGTTTAACTTTCCTTTTCCTTCACAATAATGATGCATAAATCTCACCATGTATCTTGGAAAAATCAACCTTACATTTTTGATCAAGACATACATCAAATACATATCTTGAAAAAGAACCTTTTCCATCACTCCTACTCTTTGTGCTATATCTGTCTAAACAAACATGCATACAACTTTCCATTCAACTGGCATATCTTTTACAAGTTTATTTTCAACAACATAGGTTCTAAAAAAAAACTTAAACACTTCATTTAGACCTACTGAGCTTGTCCCAGCAAGTGTCTGAGTAAAAGAAAACTCTCCCTCATGGGGACAATGAAAGATATCAACCATTTCAATAGAAGAAACTACCACTATTTTTCTTTAAAATTTGATGAGATTACATTCTCTGTTTGATTAAACTGAAATAAAAAATTCATAAAAAACTCATTAACTTCTTCCTCAAAAATAAAAACAGACTTTTTTTCATCAAACACAAAATCCCAACCTTGAAACTCAAGTGCTTTCTTTAACAAAATTTCAGTTGTCTTCATCCATGCCATATCTGTAGTCTTTTCCATAAGAACTCTTCTTCCACTTCCTTTGGTTTTCTTAGACAGACCTGAGATTCCATCATTAACATGCTTCGACTTTTCCATTTTGAATAGGTCAGTTGAAGGTCAAATAGGGATCCATAGGTTATAGATGATGGTTCAGCTTCAAAGGGAGGTTACGCATGCGAATGAAAAAAGGGTCGAGAGTTGATTTTGTATTCAGTCACGTATCCGAATCCCAATGTGCTTACATATCCTGTTTCGATATAGGGTTAATTTCAACTGATAAATAAATAAAAAATATAAAGAAAAGAAAATAAAGAAATTTATATTTTCTAATTTTAAATAAACAAACAATACAAATAAGAAAAATTTTCATATAGCATTAAACTAAATAATATAAAAGAACACTCAATTTTAAATTTCAACAAAAATAAAGAGAATAAACTCATTTAAATCCGAATAAATAAGACACATTAATCTATTTAAAAACAAATAATCCCAATTCTCTTTTAATAAAATAAAAATGCTCACATGCAAGGGGTTTAGTAAAAATATATGCCAACTGATTCTCTTTATAGATAAATTCAAGATAAATATCACCTTTTCGAGCATGATCTCCTAAAAAATGATGCCTTAAGTCTATATGATTTGTTCTTGAATGATTTCTTGGATTCTTAGAAATGTTGATGACACTTGTGTTATCAAATTTAATTGATACTTGATTATAATTGAATCCAAAGTCCATTAAGGCATGTTTCATCCACAACACTTATGCACAACAACCACCAGCATTAATATATTCTGCCTATATAGTAGATAATACGACAGAGTGTTGCTTCTTATTAGACAAGAATACTAGGGATTTAACTAGAAAATTTCAAGTTTCTGAACCACTCTTCCTATCTAGTCTACAACCACCAAATTCAGCATCTGAGTATGATATTAAATTAAAATCAAAAGTATTTGGAAAAATCAAGGAAAGAAAAATTGTCCCTTTCAAAGATCTTAAAATTATTTTGGAATATTTTAAATGCAATTCTTTAGGTTTATCTTGAAATCGAGCACAAATCCATACTGAAAACATAATATCTGGTCTACTAGTAGTCAGATACAATAAAATTCTAATTATAACTCTATAAAACTTGTTGTCAACTAGTTTCTCAGCTTCATCCAAGTCATGTTTTTCATTAGAACTCATAGGAGTAGTATGTAATTTATAAATTTCAAGTCCAAACCTTTTAAGTGAGTCTAGTATGTATTTTCTTTGATTTACCACATTCCTAAAGTCTTTTTGATAGATTTGAAAAACTAGAAAATAATTTAACTCACCCATCATACTCATTTCAAATTATTTTTGCATGAGTTTTGAAAATTCATTATAAAATTTTTTATCTGTTGAAAAAAAATCACATTATCAACATATATTTGCACCAACAAGATATCTGAAGATGAAGTTTTATTAAATAAAGTAGGGATTTCTTACCTACTGAAAAACCATTTGATAGAAGAAAAGAACATAAATATTCATACCATTCTCTAGGTGATTGTTTAATACCATAAAGTGATTTGGTAAGTTTGAAAACCGAATTTGGAAAATAAGGATTTTCAAAACCAAGAGGTTGTTCGACATTAACTTCCTCCATTAAAAAACCATTTAGAAAAGTAGATTTCATATCCATCTGATATAATTTAAAATTCATATATGACGCATAGGCTAAAAGAATCCCAATGGATTCTAATCTAGTTACTAGGACAAAAGTCTCCTCATAGTCTACACCTTCTTCCTGATTATACTTTTTAACCACTAATCTAGATTTATTCCTAGTTATTACACCATATTCATTCTGTTTATTCTTAAAAACCCATTTTTTCCTATAACAGGATAGTTAGAGGGTTTATCAACTAATTACCATACCTTGTTCTTTTTGAAGTGATTTAATCCCTCTTGCATAACTGTAACCCAATTTTCATCTACTAAGGCTTCTTTTATAGAATTAGATTCTAACTGAGAGAAAAAGGGAAAAAAATCTATAAGCTTTCCTACACTATTTCTAGTTATAATTAATTCATTTAAACTTCCTATAGCGATTTCTAAAGGATGATTTCTAAGGGTTCTAGGCTGTCTAGAAAGCATAATCTCAAGTTTACTGGCATCCAACATTTCATGATTTGGTTATGGAAAATCAAGTTCTAACTACTCATTCTTTTTTTTTCATCAAAAAGAGGTCCATATCTCATGTTTTCAAAAGAATCACTTAGTTCATCAATTTAAGTTACTTTGTGATCAAAAGGATAACTTTCATAAAATTTCACATTAGTTGATTTTTCAACAATATTTGATCATTTATTGAAAACTCTATATGCTTTTTAAGTAGTAGAATAGCTTAGAAATATTCCTTCACCACCTTTTGGATCAAACTTACCAAGCTTATCCTTGGTGTTTAGAATATAAACCTTGCATCCAAAAAAATTAAAGTATACAAATTTTGACTTTATATTATTCTATAGCTCATGGGGAATATTCTTTAAAATAGTTCTAATTAGAACTCTGTTTATGACATAACATGATGTATTCACAGCTTCAGTCCAAAAATGAGTAGGTAGGTTATATTCACATAAAGTTTTCATAAAAATTTCTTACAAAGTCTTATTTCTCCTTTCAACAACACTATCCCGTTGATGTGTCTCGAGGTAAGAAAAGATATGCTTGATACCATGTTTTGAACAATAGGAATTGAACTCATGGTTTTAAAATTCTCTTCCATAGTCACTTCTTACAGAAATAATTTCATAATCTTTCTCTTTTTGAAATAGTTTTAAAAAAATTATGAAAACATAACAAACATCACTTTTAACACTTAAAAAGAAAACCCAGGTAAATATAGGAAAATCATCAACTAAAATATAAACAAAATATTTTCCTCTTAGACTTACAACTCTAGATGACCCAAAAAAATCCACATGAATAAGTTCTAGGGGTCTAGAAGTAGAATCCCCTTTAATTGGTTTAAAATATGACTTGTGTTGCTTTCCCATTTTGCATCCATCACATTGCTTCTTTTTATTCAATTTAAGTTGAGGTAAATCTGAAATTAAATTAATTTTGGATAATTTTATCAAAGAATAAACATTAAAATGTCCCGATCTTCTATGCCATATCCATGAATCATTTGTTTCAGAATTTAAATAGTTCACCTTTTTTCTACTCAATGACTTAGATCTAGAGTATAGACATTCAATATTTATGGAACCTTAAATTTAATAATTTTATCTTAAAAAACAAAACATGCATTATTTGAAAAATTAATAAAATAACCTTCATCACAAAGTTGAGTGATAATTTTAAAATTGTGTTTTAAACCCTCCACATAGAGATTTTTTTGATAAGGACAGAGTTTATATTTCCAACAGATCAAAATACCATAATTTTTCCTTTAGCATTGTCACTGAAAGTGACATGACATCCATCTATCTTTGATAAGGAGTGAAAATTAGAGAAATCACCACTCATATTCCTTGAGCATCCACCATTCATATACCATCTTTCATTGGTGCTCTTGGACATTTTCATCTACAAAGACAAATTAAAGAAGAAATTGTTTTGGTAACCATATTTTCTTGGTTCCAGCAAGGTTAGTAATTAAGGATTTAGGAACCCAAATATTTTTGGGATGTCCAAATCCTTCAGCACTGAATTTTGAAAAAAAATTTGTGAAAAAAGAATTTTTAACTGCACAAAACTACGTGTTTCTCAAACTAAAATCATTTTAATAGTTTCTTAGCTCACCACAATGAAAACATGTAATTTTTGAAAGATTTATATCCTTATAACTAGGTAAAAAATAGTTCTTATAAAACTTTGTTTTTTCACCTTGAATTCCTATTCCAAATCTAGTGTTATGAGTTTTATTGTTACAAAGAATTTTATTTAAATAATTTTAACCTTTTTTAAATACACTAGGAATATCTTTAAAGTACTGAACTTTTTTTTAAATTTTCAATTTTATTTCCAAGTTCAATACATGATGCACCGGAATTTTCTAGTTTGGTCTTTAAACATAAAATTTGTTTAGTTAATTCTCCCTTTTAATTAATTATCACTTCATAGGTTTTTTTGTGAGTTTTGTTTTTTTAAATATTCACACTTCGCTTGTATCATGGAACAATATTCATCCAATTCCTTAAATAATAAATTTCCATTTTATGATTCAGTTTCATGCTCAGATTAATATCAAGAATGTATCTCATTTGTATGTTCCATAAAACACATGTTGAATTTCTGATTAGAATGACAAACTTCTAATTCTAAAGATAAAACCTCACTAGAATCCTCTAAAGCACTCCACATTGCCTTCATGGATTTCTTAGCCTTCTTATAATCAACTTTCTTGAAGTATTTATTTTTTGTCTTTTTTTTTCATCTTGAAGCTGCAGACAATCATGCTTGATGTGTGCAAGATTCTTTCACTCATAATATATTACTTACTTATAATTTCCATATGACTTATTATATTTATTGAAAGGTTTGTCAAAACTCTACTATGTTTATAGAAATTCTTGAATTTTCTGGAAAAGTGAGAAAAATCACTCTTTGAATCCGAACTACTTAAAGAATTTTCATCAGACGACTCAACTATATGAACTTATTTACACTTCTTTTCATCCTTTGAAGTTGTGAATTTTAAAGCAACATCCTCCTTGTTAAATAACCTATGTTATCCAGTCTCAACTTCCATATCTTCCTCATACATAATCAAATTTCCAATAAGATATTTGATTTTGAAAATTTTGACCTCTGTTGATTGTTTGATAGCAGTAGAAATACCACTCCAAATTAGTGGTAATATAATGAGAACTTTTAGAGCATGATCTAGTTCAGTAATAGGTGTTCATAAAGTAGAAACATTATTTACAATTTACGAAAGTCTTCCATTTAACAATGTGATACTCTCACCATTCATCATTCTAAAAGTGTCAAACTTTAGTTTGGAAGTATTATATATGATATATCGCACGTTATTTGTCCATTCATAAGCAACTGAAATCGTAGTCCACATTTCATGAGTTGTTTGACATTGAGAAACTTTTTTGAACTCATCTGCACCTAATCCACCAATTATAATATTCATAGATTTATAATTCAGATCATAGTTTTCTTTAATTTCAATATCCCAAGTTTCTGGTTATGTATCTAGAATTTCATAAGGCTTCATGACTTTGAGATAAACCTTCAGACCAAGATTCATTATATATATGACCATTCGTGCTTACGACAACCATAATTCTCACTATTGAAATAGGGTTCTATGACCAGAGAAATTTCTTCTCTATTTTCAGTCATATCATCCATTGTTGAAGAGATATTTATATTTTAATTCTTATAGATGAGAACTCAGGAATCACTGCCTATGATACCAGATGCTTTTAGAGACTAACCAAATTATGACTCGAGAGGTGGGGGGGGGGGTGAATTGAGTTCTTTCATTTTTTTCTTTACTTATAAAAACCACCCCTCTTGTTTATGATATATTTTTGTTATGTTATTTAACAAATCATGCATCAAAAATAAAAGAATAAAGAAGAGAAATGAACATCGTGAAATTTATAGTGGTTTAGGGAATAGAAGTCCCCCAGTCCACTCCACCACCACTCTTATCCATGAGTGTGATGATTTTCACTAGACCGGTCCTTTTTTCAGGGACTGCGAGTCCTTTTTTCAGGGACTACACGACAGAGTGCAAGTAGTTTACACTTGGTTCAAGCACATGAACTTTTAATTGGGCTACAGAAAGGATTTATATTCAAAATACTTCAAATATTCTTTTATCGAGAAACTTTACAACAAAAGAAAATAAGCATAAGTTTTTATAGGTTTCATCTCATAGCTATAAGATACAACTGATAGAAAAAGAAGGATTTCCAAGAGAACTGATTTGAATAAAAAGTAGCTCAATGAGAGTCTTCTAAACTCAGCAAAGATCATCGATAATAACAACTGATGAATCAAGACTTATTCTTCTTTATTTGTGCAGAAAACAAAGTATAGTTTTTGGATATATTTGAGAAAAATATTTCTCTATATTATCTTGTGCACTTATCTTCTCATACATAAGTCTGCGCTCACACACCACTCTTTGAAATACATGCACTACTTCTTATTTGAATTCACTTCACATGTTCTATAAAAAAATTGGGATCAGTGACCCGTCCCTTTTCCTTGAAAATACCTCAGAAATAGTAGAGACCAATAAAATATATCATCCTTTTCTTCTATCTCGATACTTGTCTCTTATTATATTCGATTTTATCTTAAAGAGGATATCAAACATTCAAGGATTTCACAACATTATTAAAATGCTCACTCAAGAGCTTCAATGGTAATTAATACCAATTTTCAATAGGACATAGCTGATTTGAAAAACTAAATCCACACTGCTAATTTGCAGAACTGAATCCACATAGACAAATTGAATCACGTAGTCTTTTCATTCATATAGCTCAATCTGACGTAGCTGATTGAAATGATGAATCCATTTTCTTCACGTATATGTTTTTACCAAAACTAATGTAGACGATTGAAGCAATGTAGTCGATTTATGTGACCAATTATTCCATGTAGTAGATTAATGTAGACAACTGATCATGTAGGCTTTTGTTCATGTTTCCAATTATTCTAAATAACCATTTTATGTAGACGACTGATCACATAGGAGACTGCTCATGCATGTGATCTTGTTGTCATAGGCAATTTCCTCATAGGAGATTTTGTGATGTAGACAATTTTGATATAGCCATTTTCTTTACGTAGGTGATTGACCTATGTATCCGATTTCACCATGTAGACAAAAACCATCACATAGCTGGTTTTCTAGACTTAGGAAGATTTCATGAAATGACATCCATAATCTGTATTTAAGGAAATTAACTTCCGAATACATAAGAATAAAATAAAACCTTATTAACACACCATATTTTTTGAAACATATATATTGATTTATGTAAACTTATTCCTATAAATCGCCATGAAGTAAATTTATATTTATATCCATTTGTTCTAAGTACAGACCTTCTGATGCCACCGTGCTTAACACTATCTAAATAATTTCATGTTTAACTACTAGTGAATTTTTTTTGAGAAATATACTCTTACTTTTTGTTGAAATCCCTTTACCACTACCTATACCTTAAAATTATTCTTTCCATTAACCTCTTCCTTCAAAAATAAGACTACTTATTCTCTAGTGTTTATTTTACTTCTGGTAAATCATTCAATTCCCAAGTTCCATTAGATTTCAATGAATACATCACTTCACCCATTGCTGAATTCCATTGTTTTGAGTCAATGAGTTTTGCCATTTATTCTAGGAATTCAAGTTCACCTGCATCTGTTAGAAGTAGAAAGTGCATACCATATCCAAACCTATGAACCAGTCTTCTAAATATAGTTAATCTCCTCACCTAAATCAACTTACTTGAATTTCTTGGCTCTGCTCGATCTTCCAGAACCCTAACTTCTAATGCTCCCAGTCAAGATTCAACCACCCATGAACCGTCTAGAATATCTTTCATTGTCCTCAGCTTTGGAATTTTAGAGAAAAAATCCGATTTCTATGGATTTTTCATCCTTTTGGTATGTTTAATCAGTCCAGCTTGGACTTTGATAATTGATTCATTGCCTTCAAATTATTTCTCCTCTAAGTTCCAACCCTTCCACAAAACCTTATCATTGAAGATAACATCTCAGGACTGAATGAATTGTCTCCTCTCATTTTCCCATAGATTAAATTCAAAATTATTATCTCCATATCCAATGATAAAACATGATTTTAGATTTTTCTTTAAGATTTTATTGATCCTTTACATCAATGTGAACATATGCCAATCTTCCAAATATTTTAATATAGAAAAATTCTGGTTGTTTTTCGGACCATCGCTCCTTTCAAAGTTCCTACCCAACCACCAATACTGGACTCCTATTGATGAGGTATGCTGATGTGTTAATTGCCAACAATCAAATTCTTTTGGTCATTTAAAAGTGTAATCTCATTCTTAATTCCTTCTCTGTCAATGTTTGATTTATACTTTTAGTTCACCATTTTTATAGTTTTCCATGCACTATCTTATCATCACTTATCCAATTCTTCCAGCAAAATCTCAGAAGTTGTGTATGATGTATTCACCACCATTGTATGAGAAAATACGTTTAAATTTCTAGCCACATTCCTTTTCCACCATGGTTTTATATTGAAAGAAAGTTTGAAAAACATCAGACTTATACTTCAAAAATTAAAGGCAAAATTTTCTAATAGCATCACCAATAAAAGTTACAAAGTAAATTGAACCTCTAAGGTACTAAACATAAGAAGGTCCCTAAACATCTGAGTGAACAATTTACAACTTCTGAGACCTAGGATTTCTTCCATATAAATTTAAGGACACCCTTATCTATTTTCCCAACACAAAACTTTCACACCTTCCAATATCCGTGTGATCGAGCTTCAGTATGCCTTTTACTGTTAGAAATTTCATATTATTCTCATTGAGATGATTGAACCTACAATGCCAAACCTATAGAAATTCTGATGATTTAGTTATAGCCATTTCAATATTGGCTATGATTTCGGTCAAATATAAAACCCCATACTTTACTCCTCATGAAACCACCATGGATCCTTGATTTACTTTCCGAACTTCATTTGAGAATATCATTCCATAACCTTCCTACTTAAGCTGTCCTATGGAAATGAGGTTCTTCCATAGTCCTGGGAAGTGTTTGACTCCTTTGAGCCTCAAGAACCCATAACTATTCATCTAGATATTCATATAACCCTTTTCGATGACATCTAAGGCTTCACCATCCGCTAGATGAACATTTCCAAATTTTCCCGATACACATTCCACCATCATCACAACCCAGTATCCCTTGGGCCATGAGCTTGGTTATATAACCCCATGGGTCTCTTGTAATACCTTGGATACCCTCCAAGGACACCAAAATCTATTACCAACTGGGGTCTCATATCATACTAATGACTTTCCCCATATTACAACACATATTTTTTAGTGTGATTTTTCCCAATTCACACACCCTGAGAAACTTCCTAGGAGCTCACCCATCCTCACACTCCTCTAAGACAAGTCTTGATTAACCATGGAGTTTCTCCCAAAAAGAATGGTGCAAATTATTAAGATGATTAGTAACATTTAGTCTATTAAGTCTCAAATTTTAGGGGTGTTACACTCTCCACCCATTTAAATAAGAACACCCACTTTGTTGACCCCACACCTCAAACCCAGACAATACCTCTACACTTATGGTTGGGTATTGACATTGATACCATTTTTCACAACTCAACCTCCCTCGATCAATTAACCGGGTCATATAACCCCATGGGTCTCCTTTAATACCTTGATCACCTTCTTGGTATGCTACAAGTTATTACCCACTGTGGTCACTTATCAGACTAATGTATGTCCCCATAGAATAACACATGTTCTTTCAGTGTTCTTTGTCCTCAAACACACCTTGAGAAACTTTCCAATAGCTTACCCATCCTGAAACTACTCCAGGAAAAGCCTCGATCAACTGTGGAGTTTTAATCAGGCAGGATCCCAAAAAGAAAAGTGCATTTTTTTAACATGGGTAGTAATATTTAGTTTACTGAGTCTCACTTTTTTAGGGGTGTTATAACCATGCATCTCTAGGATCTAAATAATGAATGTAAATGATCAATATACAAGGGGGGGGGGGGGTGAATTGTATAATTTAAAAATTCCTTTAGAACCTTTAAAGTTGGTATAAAAATTTCATTTTTAACCTTAAGTAAAACTATGTTTAACAAAGTTAAACAAGTTTAATTCACAAAAGCACTTTTAGTTCTACAAACTTGCTAGGTTCTAGAAATATGGTTCTGAAAATGAAACTTAAGAAAAGTTTATAAGAAAAAATATTCTACCTTAAAGCATATAGAATCTTACTAATCAGTGTATACAAGTACAAGAAATTATCAGATAGTTATACTTACCTTATTAATCAAAATGGAGCGAAAAATAAACTTGAAACAAAACAAGTAACAAGCATGAAATATTTTAACCCAAAGTGAAGGGTATCCAACAACCTTGGATAAAGGTCCCTTGATTTATATTTTCAAGAAATTATGTATTACCCACATCAGGGTAAGCCCTCAATAAGAATATCAAAGTCTATCTTGATATTCCCTCAAGCCTTCAAACTTCAAGGTATTCGAAACCTCTGTCTTCCTTATCAAGGAAGTCCTCAAACTTTCAGGTAGTCGACACCTCTGTCTTCCTATCCTTGGAAGCCCTCGATTGTACACAACAACAATCGGAGTCGCATGAAGCAAGCTGAACAAGATATTCAGTACACACAAGGCATGAGAGTCTCTCTCTCTATAAATTACTTCAGCAACATGTAATCTCTAGAGTGATCAATAAATATCAGTTGTTATGAGCTCGTTCAAATGAGATCCTATTTATAGGCATTTCTCCAACTGTCGGCTCCCTCCTCCAATGGTCATATTTTTTCTTGAATCTCGGAGGGACCTATACATGTTTCACTCAAACAATGGTTAATTAGAAACAGAATGTATGGCATCGTTTCATTACTATAACAATAGTAAGCAAAATAAGGTTGCTTAATCAAATCTATTTTTCGGAGTCTTGGGAAAAAATAGTTCAGATTCAAAACAAATAAACACTTGGAGAATATAAATCATAAATATTTGGATTCTGTTTTTCAAGGAATTCGGAACCTGAATTCTATAGATTTTGGAGTCTGAATTCTAATGGGTTCATAATCTGGATTTTAAGGAATTTGGAGTTTGAATTCTTAGGAATTTGGAGTTTGAATTCTAAGGAATTCAGAGTCCGAATTCTCTGGAATTTGGAGTTGGAATTATAAGGAATTTAGAATCTGAATTTTGAGGAATGTAGAATCTGAATTTCAGAGAATTCAGAATCTAAATTTCAGAGAATTCGGAACTTGAATTTCAGAGAATTCAGAATCTGAATTTTAGAGAATTTAGAACCGGAATTTCAGAGAATTCGGATGCTGAATTTCATAGAATTTGGAATCTGAATTTCAGAGAATCCGAAATCTGAATTTCAGAGAATTCAGAATCTGAATTTCAGAGAATTTGGAATCTGAATTTTAGAGAATTTGGAATCTGAATTTTAGAGAATTCAGAATCTCAATTTTAGAGAATTTGGAATCTTAATTTTAGAGGATTCAAAATCTAAATTTCAGAGAATTCAGAATCTGAATTTCAGAGAATTCGGAACCTGAATTTCAGAGAATTCAGAACCTGAATTTCAGAGAATTCGGAACCTGAATTCAGAACCTGAAATCAGAATCTGGAAACTGAATACTCTATATCTAAGGATTTAATATTCTGAGGTTTTAGGTATGAAACTTAATTTTACACTTTAGAAATAAAATGAGTAAGATTTAGAGAAACTATAACATGAAAAATGAAAACAAAGGTAAGGAGAATATTTCCTTAGGGAAGGAAAATTTACTTATTAAGATAAATCTTCGGGGAAATAAAATTTTTCTTGAGATAGAGTGTTTGTGATTTTAAAAACATAAAGTAATGGAAAAGTCATAAGGAAACCTTATTGACTCAACAATCTCCCCCTTTTTGGAAAGCACAAACATCCTTACTAAAAAGAATTTAAGGACTTATAATTTTTATAGACTTTATAAAAAAACTTATCTCCCTTTTACTAATGGATCATAGTGAATAAGACTAACTCCACCTTGGATTTGGAATCACTAAGTATCATATTATTTATTTCTTGAATGAGATTTTACATTATCTTTCGTACCAAAATCTTCATTGATAAGAAATTTCCCTTAGATGAACTCCCCATTACTTAGGGAAATATCTTCTTTACTCAGTATTCTTTTTATCATTCCTTTATCCCCCATTGTTATTTTCAAAAAGGAATAAAGAGAATGGAAAAATTGGTACCTGAAACATTAGTACTAAACAAACAAATATCTCCTAGTCCACTCCACCAATGCTCTCTATATGATCTTGGTGATTTTAACTAGAAAGATCCTCTTATCACAATATCTTCACAACTGAGTGAAAATAGTTGACATATTTACAATAAATATTTACAGAGCCTTCTGGTTCTTTTATAGGGAACCAGATTCTCCACAACTTATTTTGATAAGCTGATACTCTACCACAACTAAGTCCAAGTAGCTGAAACTCCAATAAATCAAAAGATTTTGATTTGATTGAATAAATAGGTTCTTGATCACAGTTGCAGCAAAAAATAACATAATACATATCTTCTTATTCAAAGATAAATTTCTTTAAGAAATATTATCTTTGAAGAGATCTTAGTTGTGGATTATCTTCAATAATAATAATAATAAACAAACAACAGCAACAATTTCATATTACAAGGTTGAAACATGTATGTCTCTAAGGTGTAGCTTCTTCAGAATAACAGAGGAATTCAATATTTTTCTTTTATGTAGAAGTTTTGTATTCAAAAAGGTATTGTGCATACAATATTATACAATCCTATCTTTTAAGAAAAAATACTCTTTCCATATATATAGAGAACATGACTTTCTTTTGGTTGAGTAGATCCTAGAATGTTTCCCAATAAATTACAATTATTTGAATTTAAAATATTCAAGAAATTCATAACTTACCATAGAAATATAAATGATTTACTCCATTGAATGTGATCATTTTAATTATTCATAATACAACTATAAGATTATATTTACTTCTATTTAAACAATTGCAATAATCAGAGAAAATATCTTTAAAATAAAACCCCATCATTGAATAGTCAAGTGTAGGTTTCCTTCTCATAATGAAAAAAATCCAAATGTAGGGTTTATAATATATGATTTTTTTTATAAATGTAAGGTTGATGATGTACAACATATCATAAATATAGGTTTTATAAACAATACTTTCCCTTTTTCTTAAACATAGGGTTCCTTCCAAATATAGATTTGATTATCCATACTTTCCCAACAGTGTAGGGTACATGATTCATACTTTTTCAATAGCATAGGGTATATTATCTATACATTCTATTTCAAATGTAGGGTTTATGAACCATAATTTATGATTAAAAAAATAGGATATAAACAGTGTTTCTAGAATACTTTCAAACACATTCATAATACTTTAACAAATAATTAAACCCGCAAATAAGAAAAACTTATCAAGAAATATAATCTTGAAAAATACTTAAAGTAATTTCATTAGTAAAACACACAAGGGTATTTGTGAGCATCAAAATCAATAATATTTATAGATTATTGTTAATACAATACATTTACATATATCTCCCCCTTTTTTATGATCACAAAACCCATAACATGACTTAAAGAAAGTTTATGAATTGTAAAAAAAAAATGAAATAATATCTTGTAAAAAAAATACATAAAATAAAGTTAATTAAAATTTAATTTACACAAAAAAATTAATTAATTTATATTAAAATGGAATTAAGAATAACGTTTTTACCCAATTTTCTCCCCCTTTTGTGATATAAAAAATAAAGTATATGAAAATAAATTAAAACACATTCAATATAAGACATAACTATAATTGGATGTTTTATATTTTCTTAAGACTAAAATGATACGTGTTTTGGCAGTATAAATGGATAGAAATAATAATAATAAATATAAATATAATAAACAAAAGAAAATTTCATAAAAATATTCTTATGATTATAAGAATCATTTTGGGTGAGAAAGGTTTAAAAAGTAGGGATGACTGAAAGTGAAAGGACTGGTTCAGAAGAGGTTTCAGATTCTAGTGAAGCTCGAATAGCCTGGACAAATTTAATTCTACTATCAGTCCTATTAAACTTTTAGTAATATTTTCAGCCAACTGTTGCATCAAATTTTTTGAATCTTGACTAATCTTTAAACTTTCAAATAAATTCACTTTAAAAAATTCACAAATTGTTTCTTTTGACTGAACAAATTGTGATAGCATTGTATCAAACTGATTGAGAAGAGTCATTATATTAGTTTATCTTAAAGTTAGATTCTTAATAAGATCTCTCTGGTTTTCTAACAACACATTTAGAGGTGCACTATCACATTGAAGTGTATGAAGTCAATCATTGAAAGAAGACATGACATTAGTAATAGCTTCAAACCTTCTGATTAAATATGAAGAAGTTTGAGGTGTAGATGTAGATACTCTAGATTGATCAACACTACTTCTGACAGATTCAAACTAAATTCTTAAATGTCTTTTCAAATCTCAAAAATTTGTTTTTGAAATAGAATCTACTTGGAGATTTCCAAATTGATTAGTCATTTATCTATGAAATGCATCAAAATCTATTCTTGAAACTGAAATTTCTCTAAGATTGTGTAGTTGATCCTGAACTAATTCAAATTATTCTCTAGGAATAGTTGTAATTCTCAAATCTTCCAAATATTTCCTTATAGACTCTAGTTCACTTTATATACTTGAATTTTCCTCTCCTAGCTTGTTAAAATGAACAACAAATCCTTCAATTCGATTGTTCAAAGAATCAGAAGATTCTTCTTCTTGAGCTTGAGATGGTTGGTCTCTGTTAACCAAAGTTAAAGATTTTTATTTATCTTTCTCACTAGAGGAGTAAAATTTAGCCTTAGAAACATTTGTATTCTCAGTAGGTTTAAAAGTTTCCCTGTCTAAGGAATTAGCTATAACAGATCCTGATTGATTCTTAGTTAACCTTGTAGTGTCAACTACTATTGGTTGTGCTTGCTCTTTTCCTTGATCATTTTTATAAACTTGTTCTTCAATAAAATCTCATTGAATTTGATTTTCATTAGGAACCCCTTGTTCTTAATTTTCAGTAAGATCCTCTTGATCTTCTCTGATGTCTGGTTAAGCTACTTAAACAATTGTAGCAGCCTTTACCTTTGGTGCTTGAACTACAATAGCCTGAGATGGAGGTTCATTCTTTTGTCTAGTATAAATGACAAGGGTCTCAACATTTGTTTCTTACAAATTTTCTTCAAGATATTGTGTGAAATCTATTGTAGATTCTGGTCTAGATACATTATATCTGATTTTGCATCTCTTTGGTTGTACTGAATCATCTATTCTAGATTCTAGAACATCTTCTTCTCGAATTTGGACTACAGTAGTAAATCCCAAAATTCTTTTCTCCCCATAAGCAATAGGACTAGAACATTATTGTTCTTCTGCACCAATAGGTAACGGCTTTCCTTGAACTTTACTCCAGTAGAAACCTATCTTCCTCACATTTACATCATTTAATATGTTACTATGATGACACTTGGTGTGTATCTGTACATCTCAAATCATGCCTATTTTATACAGCAAGAAATAAATTATCCTTTTTGAAGGATAAAAAGATGTTCTTATTTCTTCCCGACAACAATGGTGTATATACCTTGACATGTATCTTGTGAAATTAAACTTAATATCACTCATCATAAAAACATTGTATACGTGTATGGATAAATAATTTTTTCGAGCTCAATAGTTCTTGGAATTATTGTTGACTGAATAAAATTAACAAGAACCTTCTGGTTAGGCTCATCATATTTTACAAGTATCTTTCTTATTTGGGTAGAGCCTAATAGAAACAACATAATATCCTCTAATTTATGTTCTTGATTTACAATCGATTGAAGATTGGAATGAAAAACCCCTTTATGGGGACACTGAAAAACTTTATCTATTTCGACTGAAGAGATATAAAAATCCCTATTATTTACTCAAGATACGACGACATCCTTTGTGTCACTGAAATTGGACTAAAAATTTCCAAAGAATTATTTTACTTCTATATTGAAAATAAACTCAGTGTTTCCTTCAGTAAAAAAGAAATTCTAGACCTCGAAAATCTAGATCATACCTCAGAAAAAGATTTTTCTAATAAAGCTATTCAAAATCAACAACTTTTCCTTGAATAATTTTTATATAGGTGACGTGTTGTTGATTTGTTTTGCTTGGTTCACCTTCATCTATTCTATTAAGCATCGAAATTGCTATGAATCTTATGGTTGAAGGTTCAGATTCTAGGGTTTTTAATGAAAAGTTAGAGCTATAGAAGTCAAAAGGGTTTGATACTGAGAGTGAGAGTGAAAGTAAATTATAGAGAGGGTTTTAAAATGGGTTTGGTGACCCTAGTATGGTTTCTCGAGCCAATTACTCAGTGTAATCATTATTTAATTTTTTATTTTGAAAAGATGTGATTTTTCAAAAATGAAATAAATTTTTGTTTTATTTAAAAGACATAATAAATGAATGAATGAATAAAAATAGTAAGACTATTGATACATAAATTAACGAAAAAAAATATTTAAAATTAAATATTCCTAACTCCCCCGTAATAAAATCAAAACTAGTAGTGGGAAGTAGTTTAGTAAAAATATTTTTAGGTTGATATTCAGTATTTAAAAATTCTAAAGATATATCCTTTTTAAGAAAATTATCTCTTAGAGAATGATGTCTTAAATCAATATGCTTGGTTCATAAATGACCTTCAGGATTTTTGGAAATATTAGTAACACTTGTATTATCACATAAAATAGGAATATTATTAAAATTAAGTCTAAAGTTTAGTAAGGTGTGTTTCATCCACAACACTTATGCACAACAACTTCCAGTAGGTATATATTCTACCTCAGCTATTAATAGAGAAACTAAATGTTGTTTCTTACTTGACCATGAAACTAAAGATTTTCCTAAAAAGTGATAGGTTCCGGATGTGATTTTTCTATCTAATCTATATCCTCAAAAATCAGCATCTAAATGTGAAATTAAATTAAAATCATAAGTTTTTGGGTAAAGTGAAGATTGAAAAATAATTCCTTCTAAATATCTAAAAATTATTTTAACAACAGTAAGATGAGATTATTTTGGGTTTGATCGAAATCTAGCACATAAACATACAAAAAACATTATGTTTGGTCTTCTAGTGGTAAGATACAATAAACTACCAATCATAACTCTATATAAATTGTTGTTAATTGGTGTTCTAGCTTCATCCAAATCAAGCTTTACATTAGTACACATGGGAGTTGTATAGGTCTTACTATTTTCTAGTCCAAATATTTTCAATAAATCAATAATATATTTTATTTAATTTAAAACATTTTTATAATACTTTTGATAGATTTGAAATCCCAAAAAGAGATTTAATTCTCCCATTATACTCATTTCAAATTATTTTTTTCATAAGATATGAAAAATCATTACAAATATTTTTATTTTTTGAACCAAAAATGAAATTATCTACAAAAATTTGTACTAATAATATATTAAAACAAATGGTTTTCTTAAAAAGAGTAGGATATTATAACCCTACAAAAAATACATTTTCCAACAAAAATGATCTTAATCTTTCATACAAAGATCCAGGTTCTTGTTTAAGGCCATAAAGAGTTTTAGTAAATTTTAAAACTAAATTTTGTGGATGTGGGTTTTAGAAACCTAGTGGTTGTTCAATATAAACTTCTTCCATTAAATATCCATTTAAAAAATCCGATTCTACATCCATATACTATAATTTAAAATTTGTATGAGATGCATGAACTAGAAGGATTATAATATCTTCTAATCTAGTGATAGGTGAAAAGGTTTCATCATAGTCTATTTCTTCCTCCTAGTTGTATCCTTTTTTCTACTAATCTAGCTTTATTTCTAGTATTTATCCATTTATCATCTTGTTTATTTCTAAAAAGTCATTTGGTTCCTATTATTGGATAATTGGTTGGTCTTTCAACTAATTATCAAGATTTATTTCTACTAGATTGATTAAGTTCTTCTTATATAGCTATTAACCAACTTTCATCATTTAAAGATTCTTCTATAGTCTTAGGTTCTAATTGTGATATGAAGGAAGAAAATTCATATAAGTTTCCTACACTTCTATTTTTTACTCATGTATAAAGATTTACTATAATAGTTTATAAAGGATGATCTTTTAAGGTTCTAGATTGTCTAGGAAAGACACTTTTAGGTTCATTTTCTTCATGTTCTTTTGGACCAGACTGAATTTTATTTATTTCTTTTTCAAAATCAGTTCCAGGTTATTCATGCCTCATTTTGTCTAAAGAATCAATAATTTCATCTACTTGATCTTTCCTTTTATCAAAAGGATCACTTTTATCAAACTTCACATGAATTGATTCTTCAATAATCCTTGAATTTTTATTATACACTCTATAGGCTTTAAAAGTAGTAGAATATCATATTAAGATTCCTTCATCAGCCTTTGGATCGAATTTACCAAGGTTTTCCTTAGTATTCAAGATATACACCTTACATCCAAATACTTTAAACTACCTTACTTTAGGTTTTATATTATTCCAAAGTTCATAGGGTGTATTTTTAATAAGAGGTATTATTAAAACTTTATTCATGATATAGAAATCTATGTTTACAACTTCTACCAAAAAATAGATAGGAAGACTATATTCATTTAACATGTTCCTTATCATATCTTGAATAATACTATTTTTTATTTCAATAATTCAATTATTTTGGGGTTTTATTGGTGCAGATAAAGTGTGTTTAATGCCAAATATTGATAAAAAATAATTAAATTCTTAATTATCGAATTCTCCACCATGATCACTTCTTAATGAAATTATTTTAAAATTATTGTCGTTTTGAACAATTTTACAAAAACTTTCAAAAATAGTGAACACTTCACTTTTAAGTTTTAGAAAATAAACCCATGTAAATCTTGAAAAATCATCAGCTGATACATAAACATATAATTTTTCATCCAAAATTTATACCCTTGATAGTCCAAACAAATCCATATAGATAAGTTCTAATGGTTTAGATGTAGAAACATTGTTAATAGATTTTAAAGATGGTTTATGTTGTTTTCCAATTTGACATGCATCACAAAATCTATCATTTTCAAATTTAAGACTAGGTAAATCAGAAACTAAGTGTTTCTTATACAATTTATACAAAGTAAATAAATTGAAGTGTATAAGTCTTCTATACCTGATCCAAGATTTATTTGTATCAGTAGTTAAACAATTCACTTTTTGTTTACATAAGGAATTAAGATACAGGGTATATACATTTTCAGTTCTAGGTGCTCTAAATTTAAGATATTTATCTTTAAAAACTGGGAAATAATTAATAGAGAAATCAATATAAAAACCATCCTCACATAGTTAATAAATACTTATCAGGTTTTGATTTATTCTTTAAACATATAGCACTTTGTTGATAGAAATTGTTCTCCAACTGATCTAACTACAACTATCTTTCCTTTAGCATTGTCTGCAAAGGTGACTAATCCTCCATCTAGTTTTTTCTGATGTATAAAAATTGGAAGAGTCTTCACTGGTGTGTCTTAAGAAACCATTGTCCATATACCATACAACATTTTTGTTCCTGTGGGATTTTCCTACAAAAGTATTTAAATAAGAGTTTGTTTTGGTACCCATATTTTCTTAGGTCCAGCTATGTCAACAAACGAAGATCTAGGAATCCAGATTTACCTTATTTTACCAAAATTTAAATTACTTACTTCAGACATATTCTTAGAAATAATTTTTTTTAATTCCACTTATCTAAGGTTTTATTAAACAATGGTTGTTATAATAATGTCCTCTAATTCCAAAATATAAATAGGTAGCATTTTTATAGTTAGGTATGAAATAATTTTTATATAACTTTTATTTTTTTCCCTTGATTCATATTTTATATTTTTGTTTTTTAATAACAGTTTTTACGAGAATCTCATTCAGAGATTTTTCTCCTTTGGTTAATATACTAGCAACACTTTTGAATGATTCTAATTCATCATGTAATTATTTTATTTTATTTTCATGAATATTAAAATTTGATGTAGTTTTATTATATTTTTCTTTTAATTCTTGATATTGTTTTAGCATTTCATCTTTTTCACTTAAGACAACATTATGAATATTTTTTAGTGACTTATGTTATTTTACTAGAGATCATATTTTTCTTTAAGAATTGAGGAATAATTAGATAATTTTCTACTTGAGAAGATATCAAATTTAGAAGTATATGAATAATAGGATTGTACCTCATCATGTTCCTTGGCCATAAAGCACATGTTAGCTTTTAGATTTTTTGGCTATTTTTATGAGTCATATTTGGAAAAGTTGCAGGAGTCTTCAGACACACTCCAAGTATCCTTCATAGCTCTTTTCCCTTTTTTTCTCATAATCATATTTCTTTTTGTTTTTGTTTTCCATATTTCTTCTTTTTTCTTTTAACTATGGAAAATCAGGCTTGATATGACCCATCTATCTACATTCATAATATATTACTTCTTTAGATCCTTTCTCATATTTCTTGAAGGATTTTTTGAAGCCTCTCATTTTCCTATATAATTTGATAAATTCTTTGGCTAGCTCAACCAATTCCATTTCATAATCCAAGCAATCTGAATCCTTTTAGATTTTGACATCTTCTTTTAATTTCCTTTCATGCTTATGAGATGTAAATTTAAGGGTAGTGTTTTCCCTTTTTATTATCTTATGATCTCCAGCTTCTACTTGCATCTCTACTTCATACATAATTAGGGTTCCAATTGATTATTTCATTGTCAAATCTTTGACTGGTGAAGATTGACTTATAGCAACAAATATTCTATTTCATTTTGAGGGTTGTACTCTAAGTACTTTCAGTGCTTGATCATATTGAGTAATTGTGGTTCTTAAAGCAGTAACATCATTGACTATTTCTATCAATATCCCATCCATCTGGGTGATTCTTTCACCATCATACATTCTGAAGGTGTTAAAATTTGATTTTGTAGTAGTGTGCCTCAATTGTCTGACATTGTCAGTTCCTTCATATGCAATATCAATCATCTACCACATTTTATAAGTAATAGGACATTGAGATACTCGATTGAATTTATCATGATGAAGTCAAAAAATAATAGCATTCATTGCTTTTGAGTTGATGTTATACTCAACTTATTTGATATCAACCCTTGTTTCTGGTTTTTCAGGAATTATATACAGAGTGATAATATTTATATATACTTTAAATCCAAGATTTTTCAGATAGATGATCATACAAGATTTCCAACATCCATAGTTATCACCATTGAAACCTGGAGCATGTATCATTGACACAACTCCTCTAAGATCAACCATTGACATCTATCTTTGAATAGACCATATACTTTTGAGCTTTCTAGAGTCTTCTACATTATTCAAAAATCACTCCTTTGATACCAATTATTATGTCAGAATAATATAAAGATACACAAGAGGGGTGTGAATTGTGAATTTTCGATAATCTTAATTGATTTTGACTTATAGCCTTCTTTTTGATTTTATACAGATATGCAGTATTATCTTCTGTAAGTAATTTGAGTAGCGGATAAACAGTGAAGAAGAATACAACAATTTTTATAATGGTTTGGGGCACAAAGATCCCCCAGTCCACTCCACTAATGCTCTCTCTACAAGTTTGGTGATTGATAAAACACATTTTTATTGAATATTTTATTGATAATAAATAATAAAATTTCCTAAAATTGTGTTAAATATTTTTATTTATAAAATATTTGGGATTAGATCATTCATTTGAAAATTTCATGGAAATTCCAGTTTTACCCTTTATAGTGCACTGTAGTATTTCAAAGATAAATATTTTAATATTTATTATTTTTACTTGAAATTTTGTAACTGTGTTCCTGACTTAATGGCATACAACTTTTTTTCAGGACATTAGAGCTAAAATGTACATTTGGTTGGACTAAATGGACCATGAAGTCAAATGTGGGCTGGACCCGCTAGATTGGATATTGGTTTTGTACTTGGGTCATAACTTCTTCATCAGAGCTTATATTGGGCCCAAATTTTTATAGGAGATCTCCAACTCAATTGTTCACAAATCATTTTTTTGGAAGAATAGCTGGTTCACATGTTTTTGAGGTTAAATGGGCAGTGAAATTTGGATTAAATTTTTTGGCCGAGATTCCCCATTCACACTTGAAACCTCTTTAAACCTAGCCTCTACTCCACTTTATAAATTAGTGTTTTTCTCATTTAGAGGGGTTGGGACGTGCATTATAAGATTGGGAGCATAGGAGGAGTGGTTATACACTATTTCAATTCATAATTGGAGGAGGGAAGCTACCAAGCTAGGATCTCCTCCAAAATGCTCTTCTTTTCCTCTTGTTTGTTGTAATGTTATTGTGCTTTTAATAAATTCTTAGTTTCTCTTCCAGTTATTCTATTATTTTTAATTTTCTTATTCTATTAATATTCCTCTTTGGGATGGAATTAAATATTAGAAACAATATTGGGTTATACCCTTTCTAAACCTTTGCACTTGCATAACGTTTCTACGATGACTACATCGCTCATGAAAGAGTAGTTTTTTTAGTAATTGATTGACCTATATCCTTATTCATTCATTTATTTTGAATCAATGATATACTGTAATTCACATAATATGATCAATTAATTGAGTTTTTAATTTAATTTAAACTAAGAAAACAATTTAACAATTAACACAAAAACACACGAGGATGAGATTTTGTGTAAATCGTGAGAGCGCGAACTTAATCGATAATAAAAAACCATACATGATCAATTTTTAGTGTTCAAATATTATCCCTAAACTCTGTTAATTCTAATTTCCAGAGAGTAAATGTGTCTTAATTTACCACTGACCATAAGCTAACCTTAGAACGTCAATCAAATCAGGGTGCTACGATTGCATGTTCTGAAGTTAGCCTAGGGTTAAATTCACTCCATCTTTGTGATAAAGTTAATTCCCATAGGGTTTGGGATTTAACAAATTAAGGGATCATAATTAAGTGAATGTTAATTTAAATGATAATGATAAATAATTGAGTGAAGAGGTAGAGTTAGATCTATTACACCTTTTAAAATATAAAAAAAACATCTTCTTGTTGCGTCTTTTTAATCGAATTTCATTTCAAAATTAAAAACAAAAAAATGCAATATTCTTCCAGAAAACTTATTCTAGTTTTATAAATGATAAAAAACCCCCATACTTTCAATTAGTATTTTTATTCTCTTTTATTTTATTTTTATAATACCTTTAATAAGTTGTTTTAATTTATTTTCTCCTTTAAGAGACGACCTTGGTCAACCACTCTGCTACACCCAAGTGCCCCAAAAAACCATTAATCATTTGAGGGCACCCAAGATAGTGCCTTTCTGTGATTTTCAATCGAAAGTTCCTCTTATCAAAAGACCTTCACAACTGAGTATAGACAGTTGAAACCTTTACAATAATACTTTACATAACCTTTTAGTTATTTTATAGGGAACTAGATTCTCAACAGCTTAGTCTGAGAAGCTGATACTCTACCATGATTGAGGCTAAGCATACAAAACTCCAATAAATTAAAAGAGTTTGATTTGATTGAACAAATAGGTTCTTGATCACAGTTTCAGTAGCAACTAACGAAATAAGAATATTCTTCTTTAAAGATAAATGTCTTCAAGAAATAAAAGCTTTGAAGCGATCCTAATTGTAAATGATCTTCAATAAGAATAACAACAAACAAACAACAACAACATTTACATATTATGAGATTGAAACATGTGTGTCTCCAAGGTGTATCTTCTTCATAATAAAAGATTCATTCAATCTTTTTATTTTCTACAACAGTTCTATATTCAAAAATATATTTTGCATTCAATAATATACAGTCCTCTCTTTTAAGCAAAAATAACTTTGCCATGTATATAGAGAACATGACTTTCTTCTGGTTGAGTAGATCTAAGAATATCTCCTGATAAATTGAATTTATTTGAATTTAAAATATTCAATAAAGTCATAACTTCCCTTAGAAACAGAAATAATTTACTCCATTGAATACGATCCTTTGAATCAGTCGTAATATGGCTTTAAGATGGTATTTACTTCCATTTAGATCATTGCAGTAATCATGAAAATTATCTTTAAAATAAAACTCTGTTGTTGAATAGTCAAACGTAGGTTTCCTTCTCATAATGAAAAAATCCAAACATAGGGTTGCAACATATTTTTGTTTTACAAATGCTAGGTTGATAACGTATGGTTGATCAAAAATACAAGGTTGATAAACAATACTTTTCATTTTTCTCAAACGTATGGTTCCATCCAAACGTAGGGTTGTTTATCTATACTTTTCTAATAGTGTAGGGCACATGATCCCTACATTTTCGATAGTGTAGGGTACATGATCTATACTTTATATTTCAAACGTAGGGTTTCTGAACCATATGTTACACTTAAAAACATAGGATATGAATAGTTCTTCCAGAATACTTTTAAACAAATTCATAATACTTTAATAAATACTTAAAACTGTAAATAAGATAAACTTCTCAAGAACAATATTCCTAAAAAATACAAAAATTAATTTCACCAGTAAAACAAACAAGGGTATTTGTGATCATCAAAATCAATGAGATTTATAGAGTATCGTTGATACAATACATACCCAATAGATATGTTGTTAGCTATACTGAACGATAAAAGGATTTGGAAGCTGAAGTGGGATATGTCTATAAGGTTTGAGCTGAAGGATTCTAGATAGGCTAAGAATATATTTGTAATTAATATTGAGAGAGATAAGAAAGTTGTGACTTTGGTGTTATCTTAAAGGGATTGTATCTAAAAAGTCATCAAAATATTTGGGATAATCAAATACAATCTAGTCTTGACTCCATTGGTTAGAAACTTAAAAATTTCCAAGGAGAAGAAACCTAAAACAAAATATGCGGATGTGTATATAGTGAAATTTTTGTCTACATCAGCAATCAAAAGTCTAATATACACTAATATATATACTCGATTAGACATTTCATTTGTAGTGGGAGTTGTAAGTTGAATCATATTGAATCTGGGAAGGGGCACTTGGAGGCTACGAAATGTATCATCTAGTAGTTAAAGGGATCAAAGGATAGAGCTTTGTTCTTTTATACAGATAATTCATTGTAAGGTTACATTGATGTGGTTTTTTTTGGGGATTTAGACGCCCAAAAAAGCACTACAGGGTTTGTGTTTACCTATGGAGGGACTATGGTTGGTTGGATTTTATGTTCATAATGGATTTGTCACCATATCTACAAAGAAGATAGATACATAACAATAATGGAATCAGGGAAGGAGTTGGTTTGGTTGATGCAATAGCTGAAGGAGATATGAAGAATCTAGGAGGGTGAAGTTTTATTCTATGATAAGCAAAGTGTGATTCACTTGGATCAGAATCTAGCATTCCATGTACAGATGAAGTATATTGACCTAAAATACCACTTCATCTAGAACTTACTAGAGGACAAGGAGTTGGATTTTCAAAAGATAGTCAAAAGCCAAAATCTAGTAGACATGTTTACCAGGGTGCTAGTCCAAGAAATTCTAAGGAAACATTGTGTAACGAACTAACCCACTGAGGCCTGGATGGCTAGTAGAAGTTCGATCCTTCACAACCCCAAGTCCTCCTCCAATAAGATAAGGGCTGGTGACAATCATTGAGAAGACATAACTAAAATGGGAGGCCTTTTCCTAATGTACTTGTACGCACACTCCGAACCATCTCCATGAAGAAGTGTAGAATAATAATGATAAAAAAATAGTAACATTTAGTGTAAAACCATGCATGTAATAACCTTTAGAGAATACAAAAGAGTATGAAAATTTAATCTGAAATATAAAGGAGCAAAATACACACCTAACCAGAAAAGATGTCTCAACATAACAATAACTAGAAATAATAAAAGTTGAGAGATCTCATCTCCTGATCTTCAAGCCTGACAACCATACATGGTCAATGCACTTAGGTATCACTTTTCTCCACCATAATCACCATCGATATGTCTGTCATCTACATAAGACACAACATGTGTGGGTAAAACTCATGCAGGAGTTTATAAAGGATTTTAATTGGGTCATTTAATGAAACAAACAAACAAATTATTTATTTATTTTAATTAAATGCACCCATCAATGGCTTCCTCAACCAGACATATGACACTGAACAACCATAGGTCGCGCCTAGGGTAAACCCCATATTTTGGATTCAACAATGGTCTTAGATTTCCAATTTGAACCTTCATTCAGTGGTTTTTCCACTTTTTCAACAAAAATATATGCGCACGATATTAATATATTTAATATTTTTATAATATCAATTCTAGGATTGTCGGGCCTCTAAATCTCACATCATCTCAGCACCTAGATTCAAAAATATTCCTTAATATTTTCCAAAGTCTTACAAGACAAAAACAAGGTCACTACACATTGTATCTCAGTGGGAATTGGGTGAGTGATCTAATAATAGAGAACACTGATTGTTGTGGAAATGGAAGAAAGTTTTTTTGTTTCATTTTGTGAAAAAGTATTGGAGAATTTCCAGAGGTTCCCTAAAGAAATATTCAATTGAGAGATTGATGGGATGTGAAGACTATTTTCTTTCACCAAATAGAGTAAACTAGACATTCAAGAGATAGATGGTACATCGTCTGTGTGGTTCTGGTAGTGGTAGTGAATCTCTCCAATGGATGATAGGGTGGTCAGATGGTGATATCATCCAATTGAAGTTTTCACTAATGATGGTTCGACCATAGCGAAAAAATGTTACTAAAAAAGTGTAACTTGAAATGTTCATTGGGACAATCAATCAAGTTTCATAATGATATTGGATATCAGTAGTCATCATTCCAAATGGAGTGACCTCCAAAAATATAAGAAGTCAACATTACTTGTATGGATAACTAGATAATTCTACAAAAAGGAAGTGGGGACCTCATGCACAATGATCATGAATTTCATGGTGTTTTGGATCTAACATTGATTTGAGAATTACTGAAGGGTTAATCCCTACAATCAATCCTTACTGATTGATTTTTTCAGTTGAAGTGTAAAACTTGTATCTTCTAATTGTAATGAAAATAGAATCAATATTTATTTCATGGATGTAGGAAACATTATCCAAACCACACAAATTCTTGTGTCCTTTACTTTATCATTTTTTCACTTGAATTTGTGTGAGGTGTGAGTTTTCTTGAGTGTGTATGAGGATTGACTTTGTGTAGTAAGTAGGTTGTGTGGTTTCCTGTATTCTGGTATGCTCAGTTGAGGGGGTCCATTCGAACGACCTGTTTTTTTTCATTGCATATCATTTAGTGATTTTTCATACACTGATCAGATGTTGGGGGGTGACTACAAATATATTCATCCAAAATTTATAACACTTAACACCCTATGGATATCCAACAAAGAAACAGTTTACAGCCCTAGGTTCCAACTTATCATTCCCGATGTGAGCATAAGTTGTGGATCCAAAAACTCTAAGGTGAGAAAGACCAGGTGATCATCCTATGCATAATTCTTCAAGTGTCTTAAAAGCATTAGTTGTAAAAGAGTAGTGATTAATGAGGTACATTGTCATAGTGACAGTTTTTACCCAAAAGGGTTGAGGCAAACCCAAGTTTGATAGAATATATCTTCCTCCCTCCAGGAAAGTCTTATCCATGAACTCAACTAAGTCATTCTATTGAGGGGTTTCCACAACAGTCCAATATCTAAGGACATCCTCATAGCTATGAAATTATGCAAAATTATTAGATGGATACTCTAACCCATTATCAGTCCTAAGTGTCTTTAACTTCCCACCTGGTTGGTTCACTACACTAGTTTTATAGTTTTTAAAAGTATGAAAGTGTCTGGTTTATGTTTTAGTATATAAATCCAAATATTACATGAGTAATCATCAATAAAATTCACAAAGTAAGAGCCTTTAGCATGGGTGGTAGTCCTAGATGGACCCTAAAGACCATAACAGACATACTCAATGGGGTTTTTAGCTCTGTAAACAGACCTATTGAAACTCACATGCTTGGGCTTATCATACCCACAATCTTTACAAAATGGAAGATTGTTAGAAGTTATATCAGTTAACAACCCCCGTTTGTGATGTTCATCAGGGGCCTTCACACTCATGTTCCCAAGATGTCTATGCCATAAAATAGTGTTATTGGACACCAAAACATGGGATACATTCATTTTTTTAGTTGATTTTTACCATTTAACACATACAGTCCATTTAAGAGGGTCCCCTTCATCCCAATGGGGAGCCACTGGCAATTATAAGGCTACCATAGTATAACCAAAAGGTATAACCTTTCCAGCCATAAACTCCGAGGGAAATTAGGTTTCTTTTTAATTTGGGTACCCATCTAACATCGCCTAAAGCCTTAACCATCCCATTATGAAGTTCTAAGGAGATAGAACCTATGCTCGTGTTACAACAACTCTTGTTCTTACTTAGATATACAACACCTAACTCTATCTTTCTCAACTAAGTGAAGTGTTATCTCTTGGGAAACATATGAAAAGAGCATTCAAAATCTTGAATGCACTCTTCAGAAATGGCATGGTCACACACATTAAGCACATTAGCAGTATTAGATTTCTGCTTAACTGATAAAGAATGATCATTATTCTCTTTATAATCATTTTTATTATTAGGACAATTCCTCGAAATGTTTCCAGGCTGCTTACATTGAAAACACTTAAACTTCCTATTCTTAGACCATTGCAAAAAAAAAAACACATTAGAGGGGTTATTTAGAGGGGGTTATGCACAACCCCCTCTAAATTCATTTTATGTAACATTATAGGGGGTTCTGCACAACCCCCTATAATCATCGAATTTAGAGGGGGTTATGAACCCCCTCTAAATTCATTTTCTATAAAAATTAGAGGGGGAATTATATACAACCCTTGTTAATCATAGAATTTGAAGGGGGTTATAGACCTCCTCTAATTGAACCCCCTCTAAATTTTTTAACGTTGTTTTTTTAATACCCAGTTGGATTTTAGAGGGGGTTCAAAACTCCCTCTTATATCATAAATTAGAGGGGGTTCAAAAACCCCTCTAATGTCTTAAATTGGAGGGGGTTGAAAACCCCCTTATAATGTCTTTAAATTATAGGGGTTCAAAATCCCCTCTGATTTAATAGATTACATGGGGTTGTGAACCCCCATTATTTTTTTTAAAAGCAACTTCCATAATACACACACACACACCACTAGTACAATAATGACCTTTAACGGCCGCCAAAATCCGTCACTAAAGGTCTATAGCGGTCGTCTAGCGTCCGCCAAACGGCGGCCGCTTTTGGCTCGTCACTGTTGCTATCAGCGACTACCATTTGGCAGACGCTGTAGGCAAGCTGGAATGGGCTACAGTGGCCGCCAAATGGCGACCGCTGTAGGCAGTGATGGAATTACCTACAGCGGCCACCTAATGGCGGCCGCTATGGGTTTTTAAATTTTGTTTTAAAAAATATCAATAATACAATAAAATATACCAACATAAATCTCATCAGTCATCTTCCAATCTCCACATCCATCATCAAATATAACTGCATAACAGAATTTAATAACAAAATTAGGACCGAATAAAACCTATAAACAAATAATTGAAATAAATTAACATATTTCAATTCAAACTTAATATAACAGATCAAAAGTATTTCATTTTCAAAATATATTCAAAATTTTTATTACCATTTTAAAAATTAAAAATCGTTAATTATATGGTTCTAATTAGATTGTTGCCCTGTGATTTCAGGTCAATCTGATGTCGTCCGCTATGAATTCGACCGTTAAATGCCCGTTTTAGCCGTTTATGACACTAGAAGTGAATTTTCGGTCACCACGGGCACACAAAACCTCCGATTGAAGTGATGTCTACCCGAACACTTCAAAATTCACTCACTCGTTGTTGTGGTCTGATTTCAGGCCATTCCGACTTCGTTCGGTAGGTTTGGACCCCCCACGCGCGTTTATGAAGCTCGTCTAACACTTAAAAAATGCATATTGAGCCGTACCGCATAAACCGCACATCTGATTGACATTTCATCTCCTAATACACGTCAATAATAAAAATTATATTGTTTCCCTATGATTTCAGGTCAATTCAATGTCGTCCTCTATGAATTTGATAATTAAACGCCCGTTTTGACCGTTTATGACACCAGAACTGCGTTCTTGGTCACCGTGGGCACACGACACCTCCGATTGACGCGTCGTCTATGAGAACACTTAAAAATTCACTCACCCGTTGTTTTTGTATGATTTAAGGCCATTCCTACATCGTTCGTCCCATTTGGACCCCCCACACGCGTTTATGAAGCGCGCCCAAAACTTAAAAAACGCATATTGAGTCATACCGTGCAAATCGCACGTCCGATTGATGTGACTTCTCCTCGTACATGTCACGAATAATAATTAGATTATTTCCATGTGATTTCAGGTCAATCCGATGTCGTCCGCTATGAATTTGATCATTAAATGCCCGTTTTGGCCGTTTATGACACCAGAACTGCGTTCTCGGTCACCGTGGGCACACAACACCTCCGATTGACATGTCGTCTGCCCGACCACTTCAAAATTCTCTCACTTGTTGTTATCATCGGATTTAAGGCCATTCCGACTTCGTTCAGTAGGTTTGGACCCCCCCACACGCGTTTATGAAGCGCGCCCAACACTAAAAAAACGCATATTGAGATGTACCATGTAAACCGCACGTCCGATTGATGTGATGTCTCCTCTTACACGTCACAATTAATAATTAGATTGTTTCCCTGTGATTTCAAGTCAATCTGATGTCGTTTTCTATGAATTTGACCGTTAAACGCCCGTTTTGGCCGTTTATGACACCAGAAGTGCGTTCTTGGTCACCGCGGGCACACGACACCTCCGATTGACGTGTAGTCTACATGACCAATTCAAAATTCACTCACCCATTGTTGTCTTCTGATTTCATACTATTCTGACATTGTTCGTCCCATTTGGACCCCCACACGCGTTTATGAAGCGCGCCAAAAACTTAAAAAACGCATATTGAGTCGTACCACGCAAACTGCACATCCGATTGACATTCCTTCTCCTCGTACACATCACGAATAATAATTAGATTTTTTTCCCTGTGATTTCAGGTCAATCCGATGTCGTTCGATATGAATTTGACTATTAAATGCCCGTTTTGGTCATTTATGACGCCAGAAGTGCGTTCTCGGTCACCGCGGTCATACGAAACCTCCGATTGATGTGTCGTCTACCCGAACACTTTACAATTCAATCACCCATTGTTTTCATCTGATTTCAGATCATTCCGAATTTGTTCGGCCGGTTTGGACCCCCCCACGCACGTTTATGAAGCGTGCCCAACACTTAAAAAACACATATTGAGCCGTACCGCGGAAACCGCACGTCCGATTGATGTTCCGTCTTCTCGAAAACATCATAAATAATAATTAAATTGTTTCTCTATGATTTCAGGTCAATCCGATGTCGTCCGCTATGAATTTGACCATTAAACACCCGTTTTGGCCGTTTATGACACCAGAACTGCGTTCTCGGTCACCGCGGGCACACAACACCTCCAATTAACGTTCCTTCTGTGCGGCCACTTCAAAATTCACTCACCCATTTTTTAGTCTGATTTTAGGCCATTCCGACATCGTTCGGCCCGTTTGGTCCCCCCCACGCGCGTTTATGAAGCGCGCCCAACACTTAAAAAATGCATATTGAGCTGTACCGCGCAAACCGCACGTCTGATTGATGTTCTATCTCCTCATACAAGTCAAGAATAATAATTAGATTGTTGCCCTATGATTTTAGGTCAATCTGATATCGTCAGCTATGAATTTGACCGTTAAATGCCCGTTTTGGCCATTTATGACACCAGAAGTGTGTTCTCGGTCACCGCAGGCACACGACACCTCTGATTGACGTTCCGTCTACCCAAACACTTTACAATTCACTCACCCGTTTTTGTCGTCTGATTTCAGACCATTCCGACTTTGTTCGGCCGGTTTGGACCCCCCCACGCGCGTTTATGAAGCGCGCCCAACACTTAAAAAACATATATTGAGTCATACCGCAGAAAGCGCACGTCCGATTGACATTCAATCTCTTCGTACACATCACGAATAATAATTAGATTATTTCCCTGTGATTTAAGGTCAATCTGATGTCGTCTGCTATGAATTTGACCGTTAAACGCCCGTTATGGCCGTTTATGACACCAGAACTGCGTTCTCGGTCACCGCGGGCACGCGGCACCTTCGATTGATGTTCCATCTGTGCGAACACTTCAAAATTCACTCACCCTTTTTTTTTGTCTGATTTCAGGTAATTCTGACATCGTTCGGCCCGTTTGGATCCCCCCACGCGCGTTTATGAAGTGTGTCCAACACTTAAAAAATGCATATTGATTCGTACCGCACAAACCGCATGTCCAATTGATGTGATGACTCTTCGTACATGTCAAAAATAATAATTAGATTGTTGCCCTGTGATTTCAGGTTAATCCGATGTCGTCTGCTATGAATTTGACCGTTAAACGCCCGTTTTGGCCGTTTATGACACCAGAAGTGCGTTCTCGGTCACCATGGGCACACGGCACCTCCGATTGACGTGCTGTATACCCAACCACTTTAAAATTTACTCACCCGTTGTTGTCATCTGATTTCAGGTCATTCCGACTTCGTTCGGCAGGTTTGGACCCCCCCACGCGCATTTATGAAGCGCACCCAATACTTAAAAACACATATTGAGTCGTATCGTGCAAACCGCACGTCCGATTGACATGTAGTCTCCTCGTATACGTCAAGAATAATAATTATATTGTTTCCATGTAATTTCAGGTCAATCTGATGTTGTCCGCTATGAATTTGACCATTAAACGTCCGTTTTGGCCGTTTATGACACCAGAACTGCGTTCTCAGTCATCGCGGGCACACGACACCTCCGATTGACGTTCCTTCCACGCAACCACTTCACAATTCACTCACCTGTTGTTTTCGTATTTCAGGCCATTTTAACATCGTTCGACCTATTTGGACCCCCCCACGCACGTTTATGAAGCGCGCCCAACACTTAAAAAGCGCATATTGAGCCATACCGCGCAAACCGTACGTCCGATTGATGTTCTATCTCCTCGTACACGTCAAGAATAATAATTAGATTGTTGATCTGCGATTTAAGGTCAATATGATTCCGTCCGCTATGAATTTGACCGTTAAACACCCGTTTTGGCTGTTTGTGACACCAAAAGTGTGTTCTCGGTCATCGCGGGCACACGACACCTCCGATTGACGTGCCGTCTGCGCGATCACTTCACGATTCACTCACCTGTTTTTTTCGTCTGATTTAAGGTCATTCCGACATCGTTCGACCCATTTGGACCCCCCACACGCGTTTATGAAGCGCGACCAACACTTAAAAACGCATATTGAGTCATACCGTGCAAACTGCACATATGATTGATGTGTTGTCTCCTTGTACACGTCAAAAATAATAATTATATTGTTTATATGTGATTTCAGGTCAATCCGATGTCGTCCGCTATGGATTTGACCGTTAAATGCCCGTTTTGACCGTTTATGACACTAGAACTGCGTTCTCGGTCACCACGGGCACACGACACCTCCAATTGATGTTCTGTCTACGCGAACACTTCTCAATTCAGTCACCCGTTGTTTTTGTCTGATTTCAGGCCATTACAACATCGTTCGGCCCATTTGGACCCCCCCACGCGCGTTTATGAAGCGCACATAACACTTAAAAAACGCATATTGAGCCGTACCGTGTAAACCACACGTCCGATTGATGTTAAGTCTCTTTGTACACATTACAAATAATAATTAGACTGTTTCCTTGTGATTTTAGGTCAATCCGATATCGTCCGCTATGAATTTGACCGTTAAACGCCCGTTTTGGCAGTTTATGACACCAGAACTGCGTTCTCGGTCACCGCGGGCACACGACACCTCCGATTGACGTGTCGTCTGCCCGACCACTCCAAAATTCAATCACCTGTTGTTTTCGTCTGATTTCAGGTCATTCCAACTTCGTTCGGCCGGTTTGGACCCCCCCTCGCGTGTTTATGAAGCACGCCCAACACTTAAAAAACGCATATTGAGCCGTAGCATGGAAACCGCACGTCTGATTGATGTTCCGTCTCCTTGTACATGTTACGAATAATAATTAGATTTTTTCTCTATGATTTCAGGTCAATATGATATCTTACGCTATGAATTTGACCGTTAAACACTCGTTTTGGCCGTTTATGACACCAGAAGTGCTTTCTTGGTCACCGCGGGCACACGGAACCTCCGATTGACGTGTCGTCTGCGCGACCACTTCAAAATTCACTCACCCGTTGTTTTCGTCTGATTTCAGGACATTCCGAGATCGTTTTTCCCATTTGGACCCCTCCACGCACGTTTATGAAGCATGCCCAACACTTAAAAAAATGAATATTGAGCCGTACCGCGCAAACCGCACGTCCGATTGACGTTCCGTCTACGCGACCACTTCACAATTCACTCACTTTAGAAAGATACAGATATCGAAAGAGTTCTTGGGATTCTCTCAAGAAACAACTGCCTGAAGTTTCTCTCCATCCACTGACACACCTTCCGCTGAGATTATTTGACTCAATAACTATACCTAATCAATACAAAAGTGACATATATATAGCTTGGCGTGTATTCGATGCTTTATAAGTGTAATTTGGATGATGTCAAGATATTGGGTATGATCATAACCAGTCTTGGAGTACATGAATATTTCATCCAAAAATACTAAAACAAACTAATCTAGGTAAAAATGGAAGATTCTATTCATCAAGGATATAAAAACTTCTAGATAATTTATCAACACAAATGAAATTACCTCATGCATGGGGTTCATTCTCATCTGGATCACCAATATCACTGTGATGTCCACGAGCTGTATTCGGAGCCTACAATATATATCAATATTATGTATCTTAAACATATCAATAAAAGTCAATCTGAGTATGGTTTGTTTTATTGTTTACCTGTGGCACCACTTGTTGCGTCGTCATTTCATCGATACGCGATGACATCTATGACAACCTCTCCTCATATTCCGCACGTAACTGCTGAAACTGTGCATCAAAATTGCGCTGCATATCCTGCATGGAAGCATCTATCTCAGTTTGTGTGTGAATCTCTGAATCTTTGCATGCACCCATCACATCTACTCTAACAACTGCATGTCATGGGACACCACCGCCATAAGTCAAAGAATAACCATGACTGTCACGCCCCACGACACGGTGAAATATTTCATCTCTACGCATAGTACTACGACGTTGATCCTCTGGCAACTCTGCTAACTGAGCGTCAAACTGAGCCTGTAGCATATAATGAATAAATGAACAAATATGAATAATTTATATAAAATAAAAAAACATTTCTTAGTAAATAATTTGCTTACTATAACACCGGCAACATCAGGATCACCCGCCCTACGAGTCCTCACCCATATGGACATCCGATCGATCGGCTCGCCGCGTTGGTGTAACTATAATAAAGGGGTTCACCATGTTATACTACAATATTTTTAAAATATGAATGAATAGTGAATTCTAAGCTTACATCTTGTCTGAGCTGTGACACATGTCGAGTGCCAAGTCTAGAAGGCGTGCCCTGCATCACCCGATTATGTGAATGACGAGAAGACTCGGTCTACATTCATCGTATTTACTTAATAGACATTTGAAAAATTAGTCATTTATAGATTAAAAGTAATAAATCTTACCATCGTCACCTCACTCGGCTAAAACACAACCAAATCCTGCCACTGTGTAGGAAGAATGCTCAAAGGGACTCGCTATAGAATGTCTGGCACACCCGCAAATGGTGTCCAGTGATCTCTCTTTACCCTTGACTTGTAATCCTTCCATAATTTTTGGCATTTGGACATACATGCAGCCCGAAACTCATCTGGACAGGATGTCAAATTATCCTATTAAAAAAATTGTCAGTAGCTGGGACAATAATAACAACAATATCATGAAAAATTAAACATTGAATTTACCCGAACCTCCCTCCATAATCTGTCCATCATATCATGGGGGAAAGAACTCCATTCACTATTTGTCAAAGGGAATATGTGTGAGTCTCGTATCATATGCCCAAACTGACGAATCAATACAGTAGCACCTTCTCTGACTGGATGAAATGTGTCATCAAATAACACATCCAATCGGGCTCCAGAGTTCCAGGATCGAACCCCTCTACCAGGACCCCTACGTCTGCTGGAAGATGCACTAGATCCTGATAAACATAAATTCATAATTCAATTACAATATAAATTAATGATTAGAAATAGTTAGGGAAATATACACAGAAAATTACAATCAATTAATTTAGAAAAATGAAAACATACATACCGACAACATCAGGTGAACCACTGTGACCACCCTGTGACATACCTACATTAAAAGAAATTATAGTTAAATCAAGCAATTTTTATACATATATAACTCATAAATATTTTTACAAACAATAAATGGGGATATAATTACAATTTTCACTAATCATGCAAGTCTATCGTATCTACTTCAACTGTCTCTCTGACCCATTGTATATCTTCATCTCATATAACTATTGTTGTTTGGTCAAGTGTTTGATCAGGAAATGTGACAACTTCAGGTTCCTCTTGGTCAATCAGAAAAACCCCTCTTCTAGACATTTTCACCACAACTTTCCAATCAGAATCAATGTTGACAAAGTAAACTTGTTCTGACTTCGATGTCAGTATGAAAGGCTCATTTCTTACTCGGTCATCTTTATATAGCATATTGTTAAAGTTTACTAATGTGAATTGGAAGTTATCAACTTTCGTTCCACGAACCAGATCAACCTAATCACACCTTAACAATATGTGTTTGAAGCCATGACCATAAATAACCTCAATAATATCTCTCATCAATCCATAATAATAACCCACACCAACAAAAGAACAACCAACACCACTATTTTGTGTGGCTTGGTTCATGTCAACATCGCTAATACGAAATCGGAATCCGTTAGCATCCAAATACTTATAGCGACGAGCTGTAATAAATGGAGCATCAGCTAGTTGGTTGAGTTCTTCGCTCACATGATAGGTTAAATAACGCAACTTTTGAATCTGCAAATTTCACATATATAGTTTAATGGATAAAGGATTGTTAAAATACAAATAAGTTGCACTATAAAAATATTAAATCGATTATACGTACATGAGTCTTGAACCACTCATGAAATGTGTTGAAATGATGTTTTTTGGATTTGATAGTCAGTTTCATGGGGCCTTTCATGTTTCAACTCAACGATATGCATCCTAAATCACAACACAATATAAGGTAAGAAATAAAATAAATATATAAACAAAATACACATCAACTATGAAACTTACTGTATCAATGGTATAACTGATGGAGTGTTGAACAACACACATTGATGAGCTTGAAACCACTCATCGTTCCACATATCAAACGTTATTCCTTCTGCAATTGGACCCTCGTCATTCTGGGAGGGTTTATCTATCTTTGTTTCAACCTCATCAATATATGAAGCACATAAATTAGTACACTCATCCATTAAATATCCCTTGAAAATTGAGGCTTCCGGACGATCTTTGTTGCGCACATACCATTTAAATGTATTTAAGTATCGCTCTATTAGATACATCCACCTGAATTGCATGGGACTGCCAACAATGACTTCACCAGTTAAATGCACGGTCAAGTGAACCATGACATCAAAAAAAGACAATGGAAATAGTTTTTATAGGTGACATAGTGCAAGTAAAATCTTATCCTGTAGCTTTTTCAAATCACTCATGCGATGATTCCTAGAACAGAGCTGTCTGAAAAAATTAGAAACTCCAATCAATGGCTCAACAACCTGAGCAGGTAAGAAATCACAAATTTCTATAGGAATTAACTATTGAAGAAGAATATGATTATCGTGACTTTTCAAACCCTGTAATGTCATGATCGTCATATTCACACACTTCGAAATATTAGAGCAATAACCATCTACCACATTAACGGTCTTCAAAATTGATAGAAATGTTTGTTTCTCTTTTTTACTCATTGTGTACTATGAAACATGCATGTATGACCGATTACCTTCACCCAGTTGTAAATGTAAAGTTTTTATCAATCCCATTTCTTGAAAATCACGTCGAGCATTAGCATTGTCCTTTGATTTCCCCTTGACGCCTAAAATGGTGCACATTATATTATCACATACATTTTTTTTCAATGTGCATCACATCCAAATTATGTCTTAAAATATTATATTTCCAATAAGGAAATTCAAAAAAAATACTCTGTTTCTTCCAATTATGACTTTGTTGTCTATTTGCAGCAGGAATATAAGGAAATGCAGGAACCAATAAATCTTGAAAATCATACATTGTACGGATGTTTTCTTGATCAAGTTGTGCACAAATTTCAACCCCATACAGTATTTTTGGTGATGGGTCATACTCTCTATTCCCATCAAACGATACACAGTCTTTTCTGAACCTGTGCAATGGAGGAAGAAAGCATTTGTGACCAAGATATACCCACTTTCTACAGTGCTTAAGCCATATATATTTCTTACTCTTATTACAACAAGGGAAAACAAATTCTCCTCTTGTACTCCAACCTGATAAGTTAGCATACGCTGAGAAATCATTAATTGTCCATAACAAAGTGGCCCGAAGTCTAAACATTTCATTAGCTGCCGAGTCAAAAGTCATTACACCATCGGCCCAAAATTCTTGCAGCTCATCAATCAAAGGTTGCATATAAACATCGATTTTATCGCCAGGTCCTCTCGATCCATCAATTAGAATTGACAGTAACAAAAAAGGTTTCTTCATACATACCCATGGGGGAATGTTGTATGGAACCAACACCACTGGCCACGTACTATGTATCACACCAACCATAGACCTAAATGGGTTAAAACCATCTGATACCAAACCCAGTCGAATATTACGATCATCTCAGGAAAAGTCTGGATGTATTTGATCAAACTCTTTTCATGCCAAAGATCTGTCAGGTGAGTTAATTTATCAACCTCTTTTTTTCTCTCTGAATTCCAAGTCATCAATTTATCAATTTTAGTGGACAAGAAGAATCTCTTCAATCTTGATTTCAGTGGGAAATAACGCATCTGTTTAGCGGCAACTTGTTTCCCTTGATTCAAGACTCTCCCAGGAAGAATCTGACTACCTTGATTAATCTCATTGGTCTTCCACCTGGATGTATAGAAAACAGTACAAATATTTAATTGCGCGTTCTCTTTTCTGAACAACATACAATTATTGCGACACGCATCAATTGTATCATATGTAAAACCAAGATCATCGGTCAATTTGCGAGCTTGATAGAATGACTTCAGAATCTTCGCCCCAGTAGGGAGTACCTTCTTCAACAATACCAACAACATGTCAAATGAGGTGTCTGACCACTGGTTCGAGGCCTTCAGGTGTAACAATTCAACAATGAATGATGGTTTACTAAATTTAGTACATACATGATATAATTCAGTACGTGAATCATCAAGAATTTCAAAGAATTTCAATGCTTATCCATCTGCAGAAGAACGGGGATTACTCGATCCAACGTCGTCACTTACGACATTACTGTCTTCAGGTTGAAACTGACGCATCATATCATTGAGCATTATGTTCATCGGATCAACTGTTCTCGAATCAACATTCATATGAATACTTTATGAGTGATGACATGAAACAGAATCTTCTCCATGACGTGTCCATGTCTTATAGTTTTTCAAAAACCCATTAAAAAACAAATGTTCTCTAACACTATCTCATTTGAAGAGATATCTATTTGCACATTTTCTGCATGGACAACTAATCATATCGCTTGGAAATTTGTTGGTGAAATCTATAAATCGCTTAATCCCCTCATAATATTCAGCTGAAAACCTATATTTCATATCAATCCAACTCCTATCCATATATGTATTTAATAGAAATAAAAAGTGAAATATCTTATTTAAATTCTAAATAAACACATATCATTAAAATTTAAAAACCAAATTTGAAGGATAAAAAACATTACCTGCAGAGGACTCGACCGCGGGTAACAGGGTGTGACTCGATTTTGGATCCATGACGGTGCAACGACTTGACGACAGGGGTTCGACGACCGGGCTCGAAAGGGGCGGAACCATTGGACGAAGCGTGGGAGGGTTCTACATGGCGGGGCACAACGGACCGGGAGGGTCCAACGGAGGCAGGGAGTGAGGAATTGCCGGAGGGATGCAGTGGGGTTGGGAGGGGACGATGGTAGTGGGACTGTCCGAAGGTGCAGCGTGGAGGCAGGGGTGGGGGTTGCTGGGTCGCAGGGGTGTCGGGGTCACGGGGGGTGCAGCGCGGAGGCAAGGCGATGGGGGTTGTTGGGGTTGCGGGTGGCGCGGCGGGGAGGCAAGGGGGTGGGGGTCGCCGGGGGTCGGGGTCGCCGGGGGTTGCTGGGGGTCGCCGGGAATCGCCGGGGGTCAAGGGCCGCCGAGGGTCAGGGTCGCCAGGGGTCGGGGTCGCGGGGTCGCATGGTCGGGGTCACGGGGTCGCAGGGTCGGGGTCGCCGGTGGTCGGGGTCGCGGGGTCGGGGAGGGGAAAATTAGGTTTTTAGTGTATTAAAATGCAGGGGCCACCATTTGGCGGCCGCTGTTGATAGTATTAGTGGCCACCAAATGGCGACCGCTATAAGTCCCCCACCTCGAAAGCTAAAAATTCTAATAGTGCACACACACACACATACATACATACATACATACATACATATATATATAATTAAAACACAATATATAAATGTATTTAAATACATTATATGAATATATTATATAAAATATTTATATGATTGTATTTAATCATATTTATATTTATACATAAATATGTATAATATTATGTACATTAATATTTATTTATTTGTATAAATTGTATTTCATATAATATTAAGTATAAATGTGTATAAATTATATTTCATATAACATTGATTATATATAATACACATATTAATTATATATAATATAAAATTTTATTTCATATAACATTTTATAAACATCTGTATCAATCGTATTTCATAAAATATCAATTATATATAATATAAATATTTGTATAAATTATATTTCATATAATAATTATTATATATTAATTGTATATAATATTATAATGTTTATACAAATAAATATATATGTATTAATGTAAATAATAATAAATATATGTATTAAAATACATTATATGGATATGTTTTAAAAGACCTTATATAAATATATTAAGTAAATACTTATATATATATATATATATTCTTTAAATAAACATGTATATAATATATAAATATGTTTTTAAATATGTAAATAATTTACATAAATATATAATATAAATGTATTTAGTATAACAACCACAACGACGGCGGACTCTAGTCATTTGGCTTTATCACCAGGAGAATTCGCTTGCTTCGCCAAGGCTTCTCTTGCTGCACCTTCTCCTTTACCAAAAGGGAATGAAATAATGTGGCCCATCAGCTGGCGGCCTCAGTCCCCTTCGATGACAACCAACTCTGGCTGGACAATTTCCCTTCATGGCTTTGCATATGTACATCTTCTGATCTTCGTCATTAATGTTATATATCCTTATTTTCAAAAAAAAATGTATTTAGTATAATATATGTATGATATAAATCATAAAAAATGTATAGTATTTATAAAACCAATATTTAATTTTTATAGTTTAAAAAGCAGGTGTAATAACAATAATAATAATTAATAATATTATTGTTATCATGCACACACACAGCCACATATATATATAGGTATATAAAAATAATTAAATAAATAAATATTATAATTATATTAGATCTATAAATATTAAAAAACACATAAACAAACATAGATAAGTATAAATGTATTTATAAATATATATTTATATATGTACATATAATTATTTATATATATTATATGAATAAACATATATAATATATAAATATGTTTTTAAGTATATAAATAATTCATATAAATATATTTATAAACATATAAACATATATGCAGTTTATATAAATTTATATATAGGTTGTTATTTAAATGTATTTAAATATATTATCAAAATAATATTTTTTAAAATAGATAATCATATGTATATATATACACATTTGTACATATATTCAACAAAAAAAATCGGCATAGTGGTACCAGTTCGGTGTCTTGCGAGTCGTAGAGGGTGGCTGGTCCGGGTTCGAATCCCAGCACCCGCGAATTTATTTGATGTGGGGGGTGTTGGAGAGGTGCGGGTAAATGAGAGGGGAGCTTGGGAAATAGGGAATGGGAGAGGGGCTTGGGGGCCAAAGCGAGAGACTGAGGGTAGGGGCGGGGGGGGGGGGGGGCTAGGTAGGGGCGCAGGGGGCAGGGGCGAGACGACCTGAGATGAGGTGAGGGGCGAGATTGGGGACAAAAAAAAGAGAATAAAAAAAAGAAGAGGAATTAGGGGAATTTTTCACAACCGCCCCTAAAGTAAACACCATTAGAGGAAGTTTAAACCACCCCTAATGCACTCCATTAGTGGCTGTTTTAGCTATAATTGTCTCTAATGCAAGCATTTTCAATGAATTTAAAACAACATTAGAGGGGGGTTAAACCCCCTATAATTTATCCGCCACTAAAGTCTTCGTGATTTTACCAATGATTCCTCAAAACCGCCTCTAATGATAGTAGGCAGACACATTAGCATCAGTTCCTCACAACCACAACTAATATCTCTAGAAGGCGTTATAACCTCTTCTAATGTCAAAAATAACCCCCTTTAATGAAGTCATTTTTTTATAGTTGACTAAGACCAACTTTTCCTAGACTTGCTATTATCACTCTACCTGCCCCTATGTTCATTCTTACCTCTAACAATTATCCCCCCAACCTCTATTTTAATAAAGTCTTTTTTCTGAATTCCTTTGGGAAGAAAAGCAAATTTAAACTCTTCGAGCGTAATAGAATCTCTACCATACTCGATTGATTTTTTCAAGACAAATTATACAAATAATAGCATTCATTGCTTTTAAGTTGATGCCATGCTCAACTTATTTGGCAACATCCCATGTTTTTTATTTTTTAGGAATTATATACAAAGTGATAATCTTCATATATACTTTAAATCCAATATTTTTTAGATAGATGATCATACAAGATTTATAACATCCATAGTTATCACCATTGAAATATGGAGCATGTATCATTGACATACCTTCTCTAGGATCATCCATTGACATATGTCTTTTAATAGACTATATACTATTGATATTTCTAGATCATATCTATTTTATTCAAAAAACACTCCTCTAGTATCAATTGTTAGGTCATAATAATATAAAGATACATAAGAGGGGGTGAATTGTGTCTTTTTGATAATCTTGAAAGATTTTGTATTATGACCTTCTTTGTGATTTTATACAGATATGTAGTATTCTCTTTTGTAATTAATTTGAGTAGTGGGTAAACAATAAAGAATAACACATCAATTTTTATAGTGGTTCAGGGCACAAATATCTCATAGTCCACTCCACCAATGCTCTCTATGTGAGCTTGGTGATTTTCACTAGAAAGATCCTCTTATCATAATATCTTCACAACTGAGTGCAAATAGTTGACATATTTACAATAAATATTTACAGAGCCTTCTGGTTCTTTTATAGGGAACCAGATTCTCCACAACTTATTTTGAGAAGCTGATACTCTACCACAACTAAGTCCAAGCAACTGAAACTCCAATAAATCAAAAGATTTTGATTTGATTGAATAAATAGGTTCTTGATCATAGTTGCAGCAAAAAATAACATAATACAGATCTTCTTCTTCAAAGATAAATTTCTTTAAGAAATATTATCTTTGAAGAGATCTTATTTGTGAATTATCTTTAATAAGAATAACAATAAACAAACAACAACAACAATTGCATATTACAAGGTTGAAACATGTATGTCTCTAAGGTGTAGCTTATTCAAAATAACAGAGCAATTCAATATTTTTCTTTTATGTAGCAGTTTTGTATTCAAAAAGGTATTGTGCATACAATATTATACAATCCTCTCTTTTAAGAAAAAATACTCTTTCCATATATATAGAGAATATGACTTTCTTTTGGTTGAGTATATCCCAAAATGTTTCCCAATAAATCGCAATTATTTGAATTTAAAATATTCAAGAAATTCATAACTTACCATATAAATATAAATGATTTACTCCATTGAATGTGATCATTTTAATTATTCATAATACAACTATAAGATTATATTTACTTCTGTTTAAACAATTTCAATAATCACATAAAATATCTTTAAAATAAAACCCCATCATTGAATAGTCAAGCGTAGGTTTCCTTCTCATAATGACAAAAATCCAAATGTAGGGTTTACAATATATGATTTTTTTACAAATGTAAGGTTGATGATGTACAACATATCATAAATGTTGGTTTGATAAACAATACTTTCCCTTTTTCTTAAACATAGGGTTCCTTCCAAATATAGATTTGATTATCCATACTTTTCCAACAGTGTAGGGTACATGATTCATACTTTTCCAATAGCATAGGGTATATTATCCATACATTCTATTTCAAACGTAGGGTTTATAAAACATAAGTTATGATTACAAAAATAGGATATAAACAATGTTTCTAGAATACTTTCAAACACATTCATAATAATTTAACAAATAATTAAACCCGCAAATAAGAAAAACTTATCAAGAAATATATTCTTGAAAAATACTTAAAGTAATTTCATTAGTAAAACACACAAGGGTATTTGTGAGCATCAAAATCAATAAGATTTATAGATTATTGTTAATACAATACATTCCCATATATCTCCCCCTTTTTGATGATCACAAACCCATAACATGACTTAAAGAAATTTTAGAAATTGTAAACAAAAATGAAATAATATCTTGTAAAAAAAATACATAAATTAAAGTTAATTAAAATTTAATTTACACAAAAAATTAATTTATTTATATTAAAATGGAATTAATAATAATGTTTTTACACAATTTCTCCCCCTTTTGTGATATCAAAAATAAAGTATATGAAAATAAATTAAAACACATTCAATATAACACATAACTATAATTGGATGTTTTATATTTTCTTAAGACTAAAATGATATGTGTTTTGGCAGTATAAATGGATAAAAATAATAATAATAAATAGAAATATAATAAACAAAAGAAAATTTCATAAAAATATTCTTATGATTACAAGAATCATTTTGGGTGAGAAAGGTTTAAAAAGTAGGGCTGACTGAAAGTGAAAGGACTGGTTCAGAAGAGGTTTCAGATTCTAGTGAAGCTCGAATAGCTTGGACAACTTTAATTTTTTTTTCCTTTCTTGATTAAAAGGCAGGGGCCGGGAAACAATGCGGGTGATGGCCCAGCCCACGAGTGGTTACGTGGTCAGGCATGCAGTGGCCTGAAAATCCCCTACCTTCCCCAGGCCCACCCTAGGGGTGAAGCCCAGTTCCCCAACGGGGGCCGGTGCCGCGTAAACGCTTGGGTAACCGGCGTGCAATCGTGCACCGCGTGTGGTGAACAAGCTTTTTATAGCATACCCCCTGACAGGGTTCGAACCCCCGACCTCCCCTGAGGGAAGCGGAGCCTTCGACCACTCCACCACGCCCACGGGGGCTCCTGGACAACTTTAATTCTACTATCAGTCCTCTTAAACTTTTAGTAATATTTTCAGTCAACCGTTGCATCAGAATTTTTGAATCTTGACTAATATTTAAACTTTCAAATAAATTCACTTTCAAAAATTCACAAATTGTTTCTTTTGACTGAACAAATTGTGATAACATTGTATCAAACTGATTGATAAGAGTCATTATATTAGTTTATCCTAAAGTTAGCTTCTTAATAAGATCTCTCTGGTTTTCCAACAACACATTTAGAGGTGCACTATCACATTGAAGTGTATGAAGTCAATCATTGAAAGAAGAAATGACATTAGTAATAGCTTTAAACCTTCTGATTAAATATGAAGAAGTTTGAGGTGTACTTTGATGCCAGAATTTTTTACTTTACAATACCTCTATTCAGTTCATTTATTCAAATTTAGTTAACCTAATGCCACTGTTCAACAGAGGAGCTTGTTGAGAAGGAGAGTGTGCGACGGGGCGAGGAAGGTTTTCGCGGTACGCTTCTGGCTTCAAATATCTCCTCTCTGGTAGCTTAGGAGGCTGACCTTTTGTAAGGCTTTTGTAGTTGTATGAATGCTTGTGGCTGAAATTGGGGTTTTCCTCCTATACATGCACTCCTGTTTTAGTCACTGGATGGTGTTGCTGTGCTCATTAGTTGTAGCAAGGTTTTTATTTACTTATATTACTACAAAACAAAAAGCTAGCTTTAAATTTATATTTTCCTGATGGCACGTGATTTATCCTACTAGCCATGGTAGGATGATCTCAACTCAACTGTTCAATGGAATCTGTTTCAATTTTAATTTGGTTTCTTCTGCACTAGGAATTACGAGTGATGTAACGTGTCATCATCAACAGGTAAACTTTCACCAACAATCAAGTGAGTGTTCAAAAACTTGAAATTCAGCTTTTGAATGAATTAACTTCAACTTAATTAAACTACGATGTCATCAACATAGATTAAAAATACAAGACACGATTCTTATCTTTGATCCAAAAGGGAGATGAATACTTAGAATTTATGAAGCCCAGACTATCAACGCGTCCCAATTTATCAATGCAAGCTCTAGGTCTATCAAAGTGTGTGTATGATTTTATTTCTTTTCCTCGCTTCATGCCCTTCGGAATCTTGTTCTTACGGTTGCGACATGTAAATTTCTCTCAACCTTGTAATTAATTAAAGATGCATTAATTTAATTGGTTTACCTCCAATGTGGATATTACGTCCAATGAAGTAAAAACAACTCACTGCGTCCAATTAATTAGGGTATAGGGTTTGATTTATTTTTCTCACTTTGTCCCCTGATTTTGTTCATTCAACAACTTTCAACTTTCTCCCTAAAGGAGAATCTTCACAACAAATTTCTCTTGGAGAATTCTTTAATACACTCTTCCTTTTGTTTCCTCAGTCTCATTTTCTTTTGGATTGAGATTTTCTACATGAGGTATCCCTAAGTTTAGAAATCCCAAAATTTGTTGGATACAAAACATAATTCGAATTATTTTTAGGGAGCACATAACCCTCAATACAGTAAAGTTAAAGACAACTCAATTCATCAGGGATTTAAAGATAACACAATCCTGAATTCAATGCATGCCATACAATACTGAACATGAATCACTAAAATAAATAACATGTGTATCCAAACGATTTTTAGATGATAATATCAAGTAAAGACCAAGTAAGAGTAAGATTCTATCCCTTAGTCTGCACTAGACATTTACCTGTTAGTTGATAACATGCAACCAATGTGTCCCTAAACTTGCATGTTAATGATATCTGCATGTGTACTGAGGTGTACATGCAAGGTGTGAGTAGAAAATACCCAATAGGGGCACCGCCCGACTCCACACCTTTATCATGATGCAATTGTGTAAACGAGTGACAATCAACATGGCACAAACGAAAATATCAAATAATTTCCCCCTCCACTACTAGGAGGGTCATACATGCTTGGAGCGTTGCTTGAAAAATATCATGTCAAGGGGAGCATCCTCATTAATGACACAAAGGGGAAAGTGCAACTTTTTCATTTTTTGACATTCTCTTGGGTCATACTAGGAGGGAAAAGAACTAGTTAGGGAGCATTTCCACTGGTGATACCTTGAGGGAAAAGATGCCTTTCACATCAGAAAATAACCTTAAACGTCATATTGGGGAGTAAATAATCTAAGAAACATCCTGGTGAGTCATGCTCAGAGTGAATATGTGTCTAAATGAACATCTTTATAGGTTGCATTAAGAGGGAAAAGAGAAGTAACATATGTTAGGATTCATCAAATTTATTGACGAGAGAGGAAAATTATTAATGGAGAGATTTATATCACCATAAATTGAGGATTTTCTCTCAACATTAATGGATATTTAATTTTCAATATTAATGGATGAAATAATGGATGTTGATTGCATTAATTGATGATTATGGACTTGGTGTCTATATAGAGGAGCAACAAAATATTTTTGAGGGGTGTGTCAGCAAGATGTAAGCGACAAGGGAGACTTGGGAAGGGGTTGCCGTGTTTATGGTGGCACGTGTGACACGACGATGACGACACAATTATCTTGTACATGTGGAGAGGTTCTTGGCAAGATATTCAAGATGTCTTCCACCGTAAGCAAGAAGGGGCTACCGCGTCGGCGGTAACATGTGTGACATGTCGGTGTTCAACAACGACGACACAATTGATGATCAGGGTTACGTATCGAAAGTCTTCATGATAGTGGTGATCAAGTGGCGTGTCCCGGTACATGATCGACAATACATCATGATGAAGAGATGATTCAGGTGTCGCAAGCTGGTGCGAGGGTGACACATGTTTGGGTGAAGATCTCCAAGGTAGTGGCATTTCGTTGACAGAAGGGTGACATTTTGTCATAGATTGATCTTCTGATACATGGTGTTGGCGGGATGAACGGTCAAAGAGAAGACAAAGACATATTAGGGTGTGGTTTTTGTAACAGCCCGAAATTTTTGAATAAATCTTGTTTCCTGATTTCATGTGTTATTTTATTTTATTTTTATACTCAACAAAAATGTTTTATTTGATAAACATGATTATAATTAAAATAATACCATTGGTTTTTGAGTGTTATATTACCATCGGTCAATATGACCACCGTGAACAAAATGTTTTGATTATTGTCTCTAAATATAAGTAATCTTGGTTAATTATTATAGAAAGAAGATTTGATGGCCTCACCTAGTAGTCATGGACCGATCGAAGCCCATCTAACAGAGCTTGGGAAGGAGGTAGAACCATTGGCCTTTGCTCTGGACCAAACCCAAGCCGAACTTCATCATGTGAAGCTAGAACGGAATCGCCTTCGCGAGAAGTTCAAACTGATAGAAATTACTACTCGGGAAATGTTGACCGAGCCGCCCCAAGATTCTATCACCCTAGCACACCTTACTCTTAGGTCCTATGCTGGTATTATAAGGGGTTATGTAACGAGACCGTAATTGCCTTGTGTAATCCTTGTTTTAAATAAAAATTGGGATTTCTTCTTATGATGAAGTTTATGAATTTTCAAATGACTGGATAAAAATAGTATGCATATTTTTGATGAATTTTAAAAAGGATATTTTAAAAAAATGTTTGTGTAAACCTTAAATAATTTAAAATGTGTAATGATTCTCAAAAAATGGTCTTCTACAATTATGTTCAGTACGAAATTTAGAGTCTAATAAGATCAACATGATTTTTGATGAATAGTAAATTATGAATAGTGATTTTATGATTAGGATTAGTAATATGACCAAATGGATTAGTAATCTCACTTAAATAAAGTTTTAAAATAATCTAGGCACCTTGATTAAGTAATGTGATTCAATAAAATGGTTAAATAACGGTTTCATAAATTATTATTCAAGTATTAGTTTTTTCGGATGAATAGTGTTTTTTAATTAAAAATTTAATTAAAAATAATTAGAAAATTATTTTTATAAAAATGACTTTATTTTTGAAGTCAGAGCATCGATATTATGTTATGGTAATTTTTGGGGATTTTTCTGAAAAAAATGAATTTTCGATGAATAGTGTATTTATTTAAAAATAAAATTAAAAATATTTAGAAAATTATTTTTATAAAATGGAGTTCATTTTTGAAATCATAGCATTGATATTTGGTTAAGGTGAAATTTTTGGATTATTCTGAGAAAGTTGAATTTTCGGTGAATAGTGAAAGTATAGTTTTTAAGTTACGAGTTTTTAATGACATCATTCAATGATGTATTAAGTATATATTCAATATGGTCGAATTATGAATAGTAAGATAAGGTGTGAGGTGTCCCAAGTGGCCAATACCATGGGCAAATACCATGGGCAAGCCCATGGTTTTGCCAAAACCACTAGTGAGGTGTCCCTTGGCCATTAATGCCTTGTCCCCTCACTTTCCCTATAAATACCAAGCCCTCCTCTCATCCATTCGACTCCCCACTCATTCCCAACGAATTTCTGGTCTCATTACCTCCCAAGAAGTCCTCCCAAGGTGCCCCCAAGCCCTCAAGGTCCCAACCTTTGAGGTTTAAGAGTTACATTTTAAGGTAAGGGATCCGAACCCTCTCTTTCTTTTCAAGTGATCTCTTTTATGTCATTCCTTTTATTCTCTATGTTCTTATGTTGGAGGATGTTCTTTTATACTCCTCTTACTTCCCTTTTTATGTTCATATGATGAGAGACCCCCTCATACTCTCATCATTTCATTTTAAGAATGTTTAAGTGGCGCCGTTAGGCTGCCGAATTTTCAAGGGATTCATTCACCTTTCTCTTTTTCAAAGTTCTACTTTCATGTCAAGTATTTCAAGTACCTTTTTTATTATGTTGGGGTATGATATCTAAATTTATCATACTGATATTTTATGATCATATGATGAGATACCCCATTTTATCTCTTCAATTCAGTATTTTGAAGTTTTAAGTGGCGTCGTTAGGCTGCCGAATTTTTAAGTGGTTCTTCACCCTCCTCGTTTTGAAGTTCTACTTCCATGTCAATTCTTTCAAGTACCTTTTTTATTATGTTGGGGTATGATCTCTAAATTTATAATACTGATCTTTTATGATCATATGATGAGATACCCCATTTGATCTCTTCAATTCAGTATTTTGATGTTTTAAGTGGCGCCGTTAGGCTGCCGAATTTTTAAGTGGTTATTCACCCTTCTCATTTTGAAGTTCTACTTTCATGTCAATTCTTTCAAGTTCCTTTCTATTATGTTGGGGTATGATCTCTATATCTATCATACTGGACTCTTATGTTCATATGATGAGAGACCCTATTTGACCTTGTCAATTCAATTTTGTTGAAGTTTAAGTGACGCCGTTAGGCTGCCGAATTTTCACAAGAGAAATCTTGTTTTTTTTCCTTCCTTTCATGTTCTTCATTTCATATGGTATATTTTCAAATTTCATTACCATGTTCTTAAATACCTTATATTTTGTCCCTCTACTGTTTGATGGGTCATTTATGAATGTTTGACCCATGTCCCCTCTCTTCTCAATGTTTTTAAAATCTTGTAACATAGCCGTTATGATGCAGAATTTTCATCTCAAAGTGCCTCTCTCTCTTTTCTAAAAATTATTTTATGTTATAAAGTGAATACTCAAAGCTCTTATTTCTACAGGGGTATTCACACATATATCAAAATTTTCTATTTTAAATTCTGGGATTTACATACATGAGACCCGCTCTCCCCTTCCGTGGGTTTAAAGTGACGTAAAGATCATATCTTTAAAGCAGTTTTTAAAACGTTATGATTATGAAATGAAACCCATTTATTTTATGCTATATGGGTTATTTATGAAATGTTTGATGATGATATATGTGGCTGACATGATAATAAAGGCAAATTTAAGGGTGCTCCCTGATAGCGCTCCAATGCATTGGGTAAAGACTTAATCTCTAGAGATGACCATTTTAACGACGCCTTGGTGAATAACCTTGGTAATTTTTAACGACACCTTGGGGATGGACCTTGGTGAAACGAAACGATTGTCAATATTAAATGTTGTAGCCACATATTCAAGTTATGAAAATTTATTTTTATTATGATATGCCTCGTGATTTCATTCTCATGCCTTAAAGTTCTTTTCATGACCTTATTGAAGTATCTCAAGTTCACATATAAAATGTTTCTCTTGTTCCCTTACTGGGCTTTTTGCTCATCCTTTCTTTTGATGTATGTTCCCAGGTTATGAGATGCAGTAATGAACATAGGATGAACTTGAGGAGAATCCTTGCAAGTGTTTAAGAAGAATGTTTTTTTTTGTTTCATTTATTATGTTACTGGTTTCCAAGACACTAAACCTTAAAGATCCTCGGTTTTGTAAAATGTAATGAAAGTTTATGTGATAAAAAGGCGGGATGATATAGTTGGTATCAAAGGATGGTTTAGTTATTTGTGGAAATTAGGATATAAAAACTTTGGGAAAAACCCTATAGAAGAGTTTAAATATAGGAAGTCTTCGTGGTATTTTGGTGAGTATTGAGTAAGGGGTTTCCAAGCAAATACATCCCTGTCTGGATACGAGCAGGTAGAGGTGGCTCTGGAACAGATGTACATAGGGGTAAAACCCGAAAACACCGCTTTGAGCTAGACTCGAACGGGAACTGGTACACGACAACGGGCCTTGCTGCACTCTTGGTTACGACACTCCCGGGGGATATGCTTTGGTAAATTCATAAGCTTAGTATGAACCATTGTTAAAGGAACAAAGATAAAATAAAATAATGGTTCACATAAGAATATATGATCATGGATAACCTAGAAGGGAACCTAGGGGATCACAAGTTAGGGTATACTTTACTTCTACATGTTATCCTTAGATGCATTAAGTTTCTTTTCATGATTATTGGCTAATTATTTAAGCCCCTAACTATAGCTTCTTTTCTTAGTTAATGGCTGGAAATGGAAGAACATGTCCCAACAACCAATGTGATAGTAAATGCTACGATTTCCATATTAATACGATAGAGATGATTAGGGGATTAAAAGATGATTATTATTTTGGAAGACGTTCACTATTTTGAGGACCATATATGACAGATTACTACGGTATTTTCATTGAGGAGTAAGGTTGACTTATATTTTGAAGAATCAATGAATTTAAGGCAGACTTATAGTAATTTAGGTTACTTACGGGAATGATTAACCTATCTTGGGTAAAATATGTTTAGGTTAGCTACTTTTGTTATAAGATGTTAGGAGTGGTTGATGTTGTTTGGAGATGAACAATGAAATTTATTTTGGAAGACTATGTTATCAAGTCCTTCTTGTATTTGGGTTTCAATCTTAGTTTGGTTTACTTTGAGGAATTTTAAGGACTGTTATTTATGGAATGGTCTATGATGAACCTTGGGTATTACCATGGAACTTTGAAGATTTAAAAGTTTTCCATTCCTATGGGATTCTTTTTGAAGAGTTGTTTTACCTTACCCTTTCTAATTTTGGGATAATGTTTAAAGATAGAAGAAATAGATAGTTGATCTTTTGTGGATTATGTGATTCTCTAGAAGATGATTCTTGTGTTTTGATGAGACCAAGTAGTTTTGAATGCTCATCGTTTGGAGAAAAGATTAGTTTTGGTAGAAACTTATTAAAGTATGAAACTCTACATGAAGGTAGATATATTTCCTTATGTTTTTGATCTATGTTGTAAATGAATTCCTCAAAGTTATAAAAAGGAACGTAAAACAAAAACGTTGTTGGTTTACGTTTCCTACTGGGTAATCAAAGACCGCTTACACACATCATAATTTTGGGATTTTCTGGTGGTTAAATTCCTCCTAATCATGTTTTCTATCACTCTCCTTTAGAACGTTACCCTTTGTTTTCTCCTCCATGTCCATGTTTCCTACATGGAATCCTAGTATGAGTAAACTCGGGTGGCCTTTGTACTTCCTTTTATTTCTTTTAAAGTAATGGTGTTACTGACTCTTTTTCCGATGTGGGACTTTCAATGAAATTTCAAAACCCAATTTTAAAAAAAAATTGCGAGGACGCAATTTCTTAAGGGGGGAAGATTGTAACAGCCCGAAATTTTTGAATAAATCTTGTTTCCTGATTTCATGTGTTATTTTATTTTATTTTTATACTCAACAAAAATGTTTTATTTGATAAACATGATTATAATTAAAATAATACCATTGGTTTTTGAGTGTTATATTACCATCGGTCAATATGACCGCCGTGAACAAAATGTTTTGATTATTGTCTCTAAATATAAGTAATCTTGGTTAATTATTATAGAAAGAAGATTTGATGGCCTCACCTAGTAGTCATGGACCGATCGAAGCCCATCTAACAGAGCTTGGGAAGGAGGTAGCACCATTGGCCTTTGCTCTGGACCAAACCCAAGCCGAACTTCATCATGTGAAGATAGAACGGAATCGCCTTCGCGAGAAGTTCAAACTGATAGAAATTACTACTCGGGCAATGTTGACCGAGCCGCCCCAAGATTCTATCACCCTAGCACACCTTACTCTTAGGTCCTATGCTGGTATTATAAGGGGTTATGTAACGAGACCATAATTGCCTTGTGTAATCCTTGTTTTAAATAAAAATTGGGATTTCTTCTTATGATGAAGTTTATGAATTTTCAAATGACTGGATAAAAATAGTATGCATATTTTTGATGAATTTTCAAAAGGATATTTTAAAAAAATGTTTGTGTAAACCTTAAATAATTTAAAATGTGTAATGATTCTCAAAAAATGGTCTTCTACAATTATGTTCAGTACGAAATTTAGAGTCTAATAAGATCAACATGATTTTTGATGAATAGTAAATTATGAATAGTGATTTTATGATTAGGATTAGTAATATGACCAAATGGATTAGTAATCTCACTTAAATAAAGTTTTAAAATAATCTAGGCACCTTGATTAAGTAATGTGATTCAATAAAATGGTTAAATAACGGTTTCATAAATTATTATTCAAGTATTAGTTTTTTCGGATGAATAGTGTTTTTTAATTAAAAATTTAATTAAAAATAATTAGAAAATTATTTTTATAAAAATGGCTTTATTTTTGAACTCAGAGCATCGATATTATGTTATGGTAATTTTTGGGGATTTTTCTGAAAAAAATGAATTTTCGATGAATAGTGTATTTATTTAAAAATAAAATTAAAAATATTTAGAAAAATATTTTTATAAAATGGAGTTCATTTTTGAAATCATAGCATTGATATTTGGTTAAGGTGAAATTTTTGGATTATTCTGAGAAAGTTGAATTTTCGGTGAATAGTGAAAGTATAGTTTTTAAGTTACGGGTTTTTAATGACATCATTAAATGATGTATTAAGTAGATATTCAATATGGTAGAATTATGAATAGTAAGATAAGGTGTTAGGTGTCCCAAGTGGCCAATACCATGGGCAAATACCATGGGCAAGCCCATGGTTTTTCCAAAACCACTAGTGAGGTGTCCCTTGGCCATTAATGCCTTGTCCCCTCACTTTCCCTATAAATACCAAGCCCTCCTCTCATCCATTCGACTCCCCACTCATTCCCAACGAATTTCTGGTCTCATTACCTCCCAATAAGTCCTCCCAAGGTGCCCCCAAGCCCTCAAGGTCCCAACCTTTGAGGTTTAAGAGTTACATTTTAAGGTAAGGGATCCGAACCCTCTCTTTCTTTTCAAGTGATCTCTTTTATGTCATTCCTTTTATGCTCCATGTTCTTATGTTGGAGGATGTTCTTTTATACTCCTCTTACTGCCCTTTTTATGTTCATATTATGAGAGACCCCCTCATACTCTCATCATTTCATTTTAAGAATGTTTAAGTGGCGCCGTTAGGCTGCCGAATTTTCAAGGGATTCATTCACCTTTCTCTTTTTCAAAGTTCTACTTTCATGTCAAGTATTTCAAGTACCTTTTTTATTATGTTGGGGTATGATCTCTAAATTTATCATACTGATCTTTTATGATCATATGATGAGAGACCCCATTTTATCTCTTCAATTCAGTATTTTGAAGTTTTAAGTGGCGCCGTTAGGCTGCCGATTTTTTAAGTGGTTCTTCACCCTCCTCGTTTTGAAGTTCTACTTCCATGTCAATTCTTTCAAGTACCTTTTTTATTATGTTGGGGTATGATCTCTAAATTTTTCATACTGATCTTTTATGATCATATGATGAGAGACCCCATTTGATCTCTTCAATTCAGTATTTTGATGTTTTAAGTGGCGCCGTTAGGCTGCTGAATTTTTAAGTGGTTCTTCACCCTTCTCGTTTTGAAGTTCTACTTTCATGTCAATTCTTTCAAGTTCCTTTCTATTATGTTGGGGTATGATCTCTATATCTATCATACTGGACTCTTATGTTCATATGATGAGAGACCCTATTTGACCTTGTCAATTCAATTTTGTTGAAGTTTAAGTGACGCCGTTAGGCTGCCGAATTTTCACAAGAGAAATCTTGTTTTTTTCCTTCCTTTCATGTTCTTCATTTCATATGGTATATTTTCAAATTTCATTACCATGTTCTTAAATCCCTTATATTTTTTCCCTCTACTGTTTGATGGGTCATTTATGAATGTTTGACCCATGTCCCCTCTCTTCTCAATGTTTTTAAAATCTTGTAACATAGCCGTTATGCTGCAGAATTTTCATCTCAAAGTGCCTCTCTCTCTTTTCTAAAAATTATTTTATGTTATAAAGTGAATACTCAAAGCTCTTATTTCTACAGGGGTATTCACACATATATCAAAATGTTCTATTTTAAATTCTGGGATTTACATACATGAGACCCGCTCTCCCCTTCCGTGGGTTTAAAGTGACGTAAAGATCATGTCTTTAAAGCAGTTTTTAAAACGTTATGATTATGAAATGAAACCCATTTATTTTATGCTATATGGGTTATTTATGAAATGTTTGATGATGATATATGTGGCTGACATGATAATAAATGCAAATTTAAGGGTGCGCCCTGATAGCGCTCCAATGCATTGGGTAAAGACTTAATCTCTAGAGATGACCATTTTAACGACGCCTTGGTGAATAACCTTGGTAATTTTTAACGACACCTTGGGGATGGACCTTGGTGAAACGAAACGATTTTCAATATTAAATGTTGCAGCCACATATTCAAGTTATGAAAATTTATTTTTATTATGATATGCCTCGTGATTTCATTCTCATGCCTTAAAGTTCTTTTCATGACCTTATTGAAGTATCTCAAGTTCACATATAAAATGTTTCTCTTGTTCCCTTACTGGGATTTTTGCTCATCCTTTCTTTTGATGTATGTTCCCAGGTTATGAGATGCAATAATGAACATAGGATGAACTTGAGGAGAATCCTTGCAAGTGTTTAAGAAGAATGTTTTTTTTGTTTCATTTATTATGTTCCTGGTTTCCAAGACACTAAACCTTAAAGATCCTCGGTTTTGTAAAATGTAATGAAAGTTTATGTGATAAAAAGGCGGGATGCTATAGTTTTCACATAGATTTTCTACGCTCTCTCATTTGCAATTCAAGTTCTGGTATTACTTGGATTCTTGTATTCTCTAATTCATAGTGGATATTTTTGGGAGTTTCCCCATGATTTTTTAATCCTTCGTAGGGAGGGTTTTTCCACGTTAAAAAATCTTGCATGCTGATTTATTTATTATGCTTATATCGCTTCCATATTTCGATGGGTTTCTCATGATATTTTTGGCAAGCAATTTTCGGTCTGGAATAGGGATTCTCCCCAACATCATCCTCTGAAAAGGAGTGATCTTTAATTGATTACAACGGTCAACCGGTCTCTGGTCCTGCAATCCCTGAAGCAGTGAGTGTAGTGTCATGGCTAAAATCGCCTGAACAACACTCTAGTTAGGGCCACCACAAAATCTCAGGTGCGCCTCCTCGAATGTCAGAGTTTGCCGACCAGCGACCAGGGTCTATGAATGCTAAATAGACTATACTCTATATATCACAACCATTGATAACAATAAACAACCAAACATTATCCACAATAGATAATCAAAGTACACTAGTATGGAATTATAGCCAAATAAAATCGTAACAAATATGCATACACCATGCTATAAAAAATGTGCAATGTTGGTCACATGGTCATGCATCACAACATACGACCCACTAGGCCTATCATAAGTACAAAATAAACAAGAGTAAAAAGTATAAGGAGGATCCATTACAAACTCGAGCCTCACCTTAAACCATCTCCAATACCATTCAAGCTACTCTGGTCCGATCCACTGTGAAACCCGTGCTTATACCTGCATACGAGACAGAAGGTTTTCACGTGCACTAAGGTGCCTTTGCGATTGGGAAGTGGGGTATCCATGCGACCATCGAAACTGGGATCTTCAATCCATTTGAAGATCACACATTAGAATTTTATCATAACAGAAATCAAAACTCCATAACTTCCATCGATTAAGCATACCAAATGTAGGAAGTCGTTGCACCCTACTCACCGCACAAAGTCAACCCTCACACACATTCAAGTAAACTCACAATCATACAAATAAAACTAACACAAAAAAAAATAAAAAACACCAGAAAAGAAAACAAAGGATTAACGTGCTTCAGACAATGAGTCCTACATGCACATGAGAAACATTGATACTTTCCTTATATTCATCATAAGTATAAGAATTACACCCTATTGACAAAATTGTTAGTAAGAATTCATTACAGAGGATCAACACCCTGTAATACACTGATGCATTATGCACTTCATAAGCACACTATTCTGATTCAGGGTACACTATCCAGAGGCTCCCAACTTCCTTTTATAGTAGTTAGCCGACCATGCCAGTTACACCGACCTCCGACTTTCATGGAAAGGCCTCTATTTGGAATAATAACTGCTGATCACTAGTAGGCCTTTGACTTTGGCCACTTGCCTAAATGAACTCTTCCAGAAACATCATTCTAGAGTCTTCTGTTTGCCAAACTTTCGAACCCTTTTTCTTGAACGTAACTCCATTGGAATATATGAATTTCTGAGGGATCTACTGCCTCCTCGAGAGGTTCTATTGTCGTTGTCTATACATCGAGTTGATCCAAATTCCGCTGAATGAAAATTCAGTGAACTAAATACGGTAAACCGAATCAGGTTTTACATCCAAACAATCTCCCACTTGAAGACTGTTTTAGGGAACCTTTGAAAACTCTCAAATACTTAAAAAAAACAAACTTCCCTTCCACTTTATAGCATACAGTGTTCTCCATCCTCCTTCCATTCACCCAAGCCCTACTGAGGTACAATGCTGCCTCATAATTTCTTGAACTGATATTTTAGTGAACATGTTTGCTGAATTTTGGATTTCAACTATCTTTTGTAGTTCCAACTTTTTATCCTCCATCAAATTTTGGATAAAATAGTATTTTGGGTCAATACGCTTCATCCATGTATGAAATACTATATTTCGAGCCAAATGAATCACACTATGATTATCAAAAAATAAAACTCCTCCTTTCTTGGGTTTGACATAAAGCGACTTACAACTTCTACTATAAAAGAAATGTCTGATCATGTACAAAGAAACACACACATCAAACTTATGACAACTGATACAAATGATACTTTCACCACGCACCGACTCTCTTATTTCATTGCTGGTGCCTGTGCCTTTGATAACTTGAAGTGTTTTTCAAGAGGAGTTGATATGAGCTTATATCCAGTCATTCTAAAATTTTCAATAATCTTACAAATGTACTATTTTTGAGATAACACTAATGTATCGACTTTCCTATCCCTCTCAATCCTCATTACTAAAATCTTATTGGCTTGTTCGAGACCTTTCATCTCGAAACTTTCAGGAAACTTACACTTCAGCTCCTGAATCCATGAAACCTATGGACCCACCAACAACATTTCATCCACATTCAAGAGTAGTATGATGAATGTACCATAATCCCATTGCTTCTGATAACAATAATGTGTTTTCAGAGTGGTCTCACCCAAATTTACCCAAGTTTTTAGGGTTTAAGCGGTTACTCATAGTGTAGCTTGGGTTGTCAAACCTCAGAGACTTCAAAAGAAACCTACAGACACGTGCATTCTATGGATTGTTTTGTCTATGAAGTAGCAAACTTGGGTTTGATTTTATATGGTTTAAATTAACATTAAAACACCTAAGTGAATTCTATTTGAGAGAATAAATTGATCCTAGGTTATCACTTGTGGTGAATTGGATGAATTCCTTTTTAGACTATTTTGATTTATTAAATTTTAGACGATAGTGCATTCAGAGAAGTAAAAATACCATCATCATTTACTGGTTTAATACCTACACACCCTAATAATAATCACCCACACACTCCGAGGATCATTTTTTATGAGCACTCCAAGTTAAAGGTTTGTATTATCACTTGAAGCATGTGGCTTCCAAATTCAATAAGGACGAATAAGTATTAAGATCTTCAAGAGAAATTCTCAATTAAAAGAAGTGATTATAAATTAATAGAGTGAGAAATAACATCCAATTCATCCCCTTGCTACTCCCTTGGATCAACCCATAAGAGGATTATCCCTTCATTGATGCTATGCTCTCAATGGAAGTGAGAAGTAGACTCATGAGGGCAGAATTGAAGAGGAAAAATAGTGAAATAATGATCAATTCATCGTTGTGTGAAGAATTTCACAAAAATTTCTGAATAACATCACTTCTTGAGGCAATGATATCAACATGATATAATGAGAAGATAATAAGAGAAAATTAAGAACTTTTATTAAAAACTAAGGTGATTTGAACAACTTACATGAGAAAGAAATGTGATTACAAAGACAAAACGACACCATAACATTAAAATGAAACAAACACCATGAATTCCTAACTCCTTTGATACCACTACCTTAAATAGGAATTTCACGAGGCTTGGGTCAAACCCCCAACAATCCAAGTATCACCACTTTATTATCATAGGTCTAGGGTGATGAAAATTTTGTGGAATGTGGACTTTTCCAACCATGACCCGAAATGACAGTCAGTTTGCATGCCTCCGACAGATGTGTCCAAACAAGATTTTATATAGCCAAATTTGGGTGGTCCATAAAATATGAAATTGAGACCACGGATTTTCCCTAACATCCTGTAAAATTTGAGCCCAATTGGATATTTTGTTTTCGAGATATGATCGAAATGGTGGGCTATTTTTTTGGGCCACAAAATTTGGATCAGAATTTCATCTTCAAATTGGGTTGCCCGGAACTCCATTCAAAAACCAAAATTAGATCTATCCTCTATTAAATGAAATGTTTCCAATGATATCTTCTATCTTCAGTTAAAATTTGAGCACCATTAAGCTTGGATCTTAACCACTACGATCATTTTATTGGGATTTTATCTAGTTTACTTTTCCCCAAATGTTCTTGGTTCAAGGCCCACTTTGGTCATCTTCCCAATTGAATCTTTAATAAATCCAGAAGTATAGAATGTTCTTCAAAGCATGGGAGACCTGAAAATAAAAAATGAAAATAAAATCAAGACATTGGGTGTTTTAAGAGGTGTTCAAAAATGTACCATGTAATAGTTCATTTTAAGAAGGAATTACAAGCATGTTAAGAAAAGAAGTTCAAATTGTAAAATGCACTAGTACAAATGCGTATTAACATTGAATCACATGAATATGATAATATGAACAATTAATATTAGCCTCTTTCAGCGGCTAATCATGGATATTGACCGAATTAAGACCCAAGAGGGGGGGGGGGGTGAATTGAGTTCTTTAAAATTTTCTTTACTTAGAAAAACCACCCTCTCTTGTTTATGATTGATTTTTGTTCTGTTCTTTAATAAAGAATGCAATGAAAAGAAAAGAATAAATAATAGAAACAAGTACAAAGAGATTTATAGTGGTTTGAGGAATAGTAGTCCCCTAGTCCACTCCACCACCACTCTTCTCCATGAGTGTGATGATTTTCACTAGACTAGTTTTTTTTGCGGGGATTGTCAGTCCTTTTTCCAGGGACTACATGACTGAGTGCTAATAGTCAACACTTGGTACAAGCACAAGTGCTTTCAACTGGGTTTTAGAAAGGCTTTATAAGAAACAACCTTCAAAGGTTCTTTTACCAGGAACCTTTACAACAAAAGATAATAAGCAGAAGTTTTTATAGGTTTCACCTCACAACTATATGATACAACTAACAGAAAAAGAAGGATCTCCAAGATAAATGATCTGAAGAAAAAGCATCTCAAGGAGATTCTTTTGAACTCAGCAAATATTTTCGATAAACATAACTGATGAAGCGAGACTTCTTCCTTGTTTTCATAGAAAATAGAGTGTAGTTTTTGGAGAGCATTGAGAAAAAGGATTCTCTGTATTCTCTTGTGCACTTCTCTTCTCATAAATAAGTTTGCTCTCACACACCACTATTTGAAATACATGCACTAATTAATATTTAAATGCACCATACATGATTCGTAGAAAAAATAGAGATCAATGAAATGTCATTTTTCCTTGAAAATACCTCAATAATAGTAGAGACAAATAAAATATATCATCCTTGTCTTCTGTCACAAAACTAGGCTCTTATTATATTCAATTTCTTCTTAATGAGGAAATCGAGAATTTAAGGATTGTACGCATTAAAATGCTCACTCGAGTGCTTAAATAGTAATAAATACTTACTTGCAGTACAACATAGCTGATTTGAGGAACTAAATCCACATAGTCAATTTGAAGAACTAAATCCATGTAGCTGAATCAAATCACGCAGTTTTTTCATTCATGTAACCGAATATGATATAGCTGATTGAAACAGTGCAGCCATTTTCTTCATATAGACATTTCATCAAAATTGAAGTAGTCAGTTGAAGTGATGTAGCCGATTAATGTAAATGATTACTCCACATAGTAGATTTATGTAGATGATTGATCACGTAGGTGATTGCTCACGTATCTGATTACTCCATGTAACCATTTTACGTAGCCGATTGATGACATAGGCGATCTTGTTGACATAGACAATTTTAGGCGATTTCACGACGTAGGAAATTTTGACACAGTAATTTCCTTTACATAGGTGGTTGACCGACGTAGTTGATTTCACCACATTTCCAAAAACCGTCACGTAGAATAATTTCCAGACTTTGGTAGATTTTAGCCAAAAACATCCAGAATCCATATTTAAGGAAATTAATCATCGAATACATAAGAATAAAATAAAACTTGATAAACACACTTGAAAAACATGATCATCAATAAAGTATGAAGGGTATTTGATACCATAAAAACCTAAAGTACATGAGATATGTTGGTTCAACATTAGTAGTCTAACAATATCCCCGTTATTAATGATCACAAAACCCATAAAACTCATAAAACTTGTTAGGAATTCTAGTAGATATCAAACATGATTTTTAAAAAAATATTTAATAGAAATTAGATATAGAAGATATAATAGAGTTAAAATGCAGTATTTCCCTCCTTAGTTTCTTCTTACTTTTTTGAAAGGTAGAAATATCTCCTTTTTTTAAAGTCTTTCCCCATTTTTTTTAAAAGATAAAAGGTAGAAACTTCCCCCTTTTTGTGCCATTAAAAAGGAAGGGTAAGAGAGATAAAACACATATTAATGTAGCATTGTAGAGTTATGAACTATTTAAGTGTAGTGTGAAAACTGAATATGAAATTATGGTAAGACTGGATTTCATTAAATAAAATAAGGAGATAAATAAAATCAAATGAAAAAATCACTAAGAAACAAAGAAATAATGTTGCATGTTAATAATTATATTGAAGTAGAGATATACAACAACACAACACAACTTCAAAATACCAGTCAAGGAACCCATTTTGGTTTGGGTGAAGATGGTTTTAAAGTTAGAGAAGTTCTAGAGGTGGATGGAATTGGCATTGATGATGCTGAAGGGTTATAGATGCCTTCTATTTTCTGCTTGGTTTGCTAAGAAGTACTAGTAGGATCAGGACAATATTCTTTTTTCTCCTCAACTGAAACAAGGCTTCAACACACATGTTGATCCTCAGAACAAAACCAGACTTAAAAAATTCAAGAATCAAGAGAGATTCTTGCTTATGCACTTGAGAGACTTATGCTAAGTCATTCCGGATAAACATATTAATATTTTCTACTTGTCCTGAAGACAAACTTGCAGACTCACTAACAATAGGAGGGTGTAGAAGAGGGGAAATGTATACATCTGAAATATCAGAAGACATGTCCACAAGAACCTTCTTTATAATAAGATTCACATACATATGCACATCTATTATCCTACCAGTCAGTGAATACAACTTCCAATCCGCGTTATTCACTTGCGCAAGCAAACTCTAAAAAACTACCTTAACATGATTTTGAGAAGTTTAAAAAAAACGAGCAATAAAAATCGGTTGGGGTTCAACTGAACTTGAAACTACATGAGATTTGAAAACAACCAACTCCCTTCTTATAACTGGAACTGACTCTTTTGAAGATTCTTTTGAATCTAAATCTTTTATTTTTGCGGTATACAAACCCACAACCTTTGAATAGATTTCTTTCTGTTATTTGAAAAATAGTTGAGTGTTTTTATCGATAGTTTGAATATAGTTTATAACTATATTTTTTTGATTCCTATGAAACACCCAAATTTTCTTCTACTATATCCCTAAGATATTTCTCAAGATGGCCAATGTGATCATTCATGTAAATATCCAAACCAATAATAAAATTCTTAATAGCTTCCTGGGTATCATGAAATTGACCAAAAATATCCTTTTTCATCTCATCCAATATCACTGGAGAAAGCATATCAGCTTGGAGATCCTGAATCTATCCCAACTTTCACATTATCTTACTAACTCCATTATGGAAATCTAGAAGAACTGAAAAAACCTAGGGACCAACAGTAGAGGGTTAACATTTCTTTATAAATTCAAACCAACCTAACAAAACACTTTTCAGAGTGTGTAGAGTTTCTTTCACTTCAGCTCAAAAAACTTTGATTCCATCAAGTACTTATTGAGATAAACCTGATTACATCGATGAAGGATTCTGAGACACATCCCTTTGAGATACAACCAAAGTACCAAGCTCAAAAAACTCAGCTTTTTTAGGGAAACATCTTTGAAACCACTTATCATGACTTTAATTTCCTCAAGTTCCTTATAACTTATATCAGACCTGGCTTGCTGTACAGGTGGATCTGTTTGAAGACTATTGATCAAAGCTAATTAGGAAGATACCATCCCAAACAACTTATTAAAATTTGACTTGGATACATAATACTCTTTAGGCTCTCTGATCTGATTTTTGAAAACAAACATCATTTATTTTAAATCAAAATAATCTACTCTTAGATTTTTAAGCTCCATCATTACTTCATTATCAAGCACTTTCTTTTTCAATCTTTCTGAACTCTTGTTAACAAAAGGATCCACTTAATGAACCATTGATAGTGAAGATGGTACCAATGGTGAATGAACATGTTTTTTAGTTTCCATAACCACATCAGGATCCCTTTTTCTATCAATAAGTGATCTAAGAAGAATTGGATCATCTTCTTCATGCACTGCTTCTAACCCTAGAATTCTCTGACCATCAGAAACTTTAGACCCATTCTCAACTGGTCTATCCTCAGAAAAAGTAGCAGTTGTCTCAACAACTATCTCCACTTGCTGATATTCCTCAGTAAACACAATAACCTCACCAACATCTTGGCTTTGAGAATCCAGATCCTTCTGAATCTAGGAAGGCTCACCAAATGTAGGACTGAGAACCGGAACTTAAGACTCGGTTCTGACAAATGTTGTCTTCTATACTCCCTTAGCAGACATCGTCTAAATAGGCACAACATCACTAGGTAGTGAGTTCTGAGCCGACTCCCCCTAAGTCACGCTCTCCTGACCATCTATTTTCAAAGAATTCTAAGTAGAATCCCAGGTATATCCAATTGTCTTCAAGGAAACCGACGATGGGGTATTACTGTTATGACATTTCACCGCATCACCTTCATTTAAATATACTTATTTATTTTTCAAAACTAAAAAAATTAATCTACCATAAGGATAGTAGTTTAACTTTCCTTTTCCTTCACAATAATGATGCATAAATCTCACCATGTATCTTGGAAAACTCAACCTTACATTTTTGATCAAGACATACATCAAATACATATCTTGAAAAAGAACCTTTTCCATCACTCCTACTCTTTGTGCTATATCTGTCTGAACAAACATGCATAAAACTTTCCATTCAACTGGAATATCTTTTACAAGTTTCTTTTCAACAACATAGGTTCTAAAAAAAACTTAAACACTTCATTTGGACCTACTGAGCTTGTCCCAGCAAGTGTCTGAGTAAAAGAAAACTCTCCCTCATGGGGACAATGAAAGATATCAACCATTTCAATAGAAGAAACTACCGCTGTTTTTCTTTAAAATTTGATGAGATTACATCCTCTGTTTGATTAATCTGAAATTAAAAATTCATAAAAAACTCATTAACTTCTTCCTCAAAAATAAAACCAGACTTTTTTTCATCAAACACAAAATCCCAACCTTGAAACTCAAGTGCTTTCTTTAACAACATTTCAGTTGTCTTCATCCATGCCATATTTGTAGTCTTTTCCATAAGAACTCTTCTTCCACTTCCTTTGGTTTTCTTAGATAGACCTGAGATTCCATCATTAACATGATTCGACTTTTCCATTTTGAATAGGTCTGTTGAAGGTCAAAGGGTTGAGAGTTGATTTTGTATTCAGTCATGTATCCGAATCCCAATGTGCTTACATATCCTGTTTCGATTTAGGGTTAATTTCAACTGATAAATAAATAAAAAATATCAAGAAAAGAAAATAAAGAAATTTATATTTTCTAATTTTAAATAAACAAACAATACGAATAAGAAAAATTTTCATATAGCATTAAACTAAATAATATAAAAGAACACTCAATTTTAAATTTCAACAAAAAGAAAGAGAATAAACTCATTTAAATCTGAATAAATAAGACACATTAATCTATTTAAAAACAAATAATACCAATTCTCTTTTAATAATATAAAAACGCTCACATGAAAGGGGTTTAGTAAAAATATATGCCAACTGATTCTATTTATAGATAAATTCAAGATAAATATCACCTTTTCAAGCATGATCTCTTAAAAAATGATGCCTTAAGTCTATATGCTTTGTTCTTGAATGATTTATTGGATTATTAGAAATGTTGATGAAAATTGTGTTATCAAATTTAATTGATACTTGATTATAATTGAATCCGAAGTCCATTAAGGAATGTTTCATCCACAACACTTATGCACAACAACCACCAGCATTAATATATTCTGCCTATGTAGTAGATAATACAATAGAGTGTTGCTTCTTATTAGACAAGAATACTAGGGATTTAACTAGAAAATGTCAAGTTTCTGAACCACTCTTCCTATCTAGTCTACAACCACCAAATTCAGCATCTGAGTATGATATTTAATTAAAATCAAAAGTTTTTGGAAAAATCAAGGAAAGAAAAATTGTCCCTTTCAAAGATCTTAAAATTATTTTGGAATATTTTAAATGAAATTCTTTAGGTTTATCTTGAAATCGAGCACAAATCCATACTGCAAACATAATATCTGGTCTACTAGTAATTAAATACAGTAAAATTCTAATTATTACTCTATAAAACTTGTTGTCAACTAGTTTCTCAGCTTCATCCAAGTCATGTTTTTCATTAGAACTCATAGGAGTAGTATGTAATTTATAAATTTCAAGTCCAAACCTTTTAAGTGAGTCTAGTATGTATTTTATTTGATTTACCACATTCCTAAAGTCTTTTTGATAGATTTGAAAAACTAGAAAATAATTTAACTCACCCATCATACTCATTTCAAATTATTTTTGCATGAGTTTTAAAAATTCATTATAAATTTTTTATCTGTAGAAAAAAAATCACATTATCAACATATATTTGCACCAACAAGATATCTAAAGATGAAGTTTTATTAAATAAAGTAGGGATTTCTTACCTACTGAAAAACCATTTGATAGAAGAAAAGAACATAAATATTTATACCATTCTCTAGGTGATTATTTAATACCATAAAGTGATTTGGTAAGTTTAAAAACCGAATTTGGAAAATAAGGATTTTCAAAACCAAGAGGTTGTTCGACATAAACTTCCTCCATTAAAAAACCATTTAGAAAAGTAGATTTCACATCCATCTGATATAATTTAAAATTCATATATGACGCATAAGCTAAAAGAATCCTAATGGATTCTAATCTAGTTACTGGGACAAAAGTCTCCTCATAGTCTACACCTTCTTCCTGATTATACTTCTTAACCAATAATCTAGATTTATTCCTAGTTATTACACCATATTAATCCTGTTTATTCCTAAAAACCCATTTTTTCCTATAACAGGATAGTTAGAGGGTTTATCAACTAATTCCCATACCTTGTTCTTTTTGAAGTGATTTAATACCTCTTGAATAGCTACAACCCAATTTTAATCTACTAAGGCTTATTTTATAGAATTAGATTCTAATTGAGACAAAAATGGAAAAAAAATATATAAGCTTTCCTACACTATTTCTAGTTAGAATTAATTCATTTAAACTTCCTATAAATATTTCTAAAGGATGATTCCTAAGGGTTCTAGGCTGTCTAGGAAGCATACTCTCAAGTTTACTGGCATCCAACATTTCATGATTTGGTTATAGAAAATCAAGTTCTAACTACTCATTCTTTTTTTCATCAAAAAGAGGTCCAGATCTCATGTTTTCAAAAGAATCACTTATTTCATCAATTTAAGTTACTTTGTGATCAAAAGGATAACTTTCATAAAATTTCACATTAGTTGATTCTTCAACAATATTTGATCATTTATTGAAAACTCTATATGCTTTTGAAGTAGTAGAATAGCTTAGAAATATTCCTTCACCAGCTTTTGGATCAAACTTACCAATCTTATCCTTGGTGTTTAGAATATGAACCTTGCATCCAAAAAACTTAAAGTATACAAATTTTGACTTTATATTATTCTATATCTCATGGGGAATATTCTTTAAAATAGTTCTAATTAGAACTATGTTTATGACATAACATGATGTATTCACAGCTTAAGTCCAAAAATTAGTAGGTAGGTTATATTCACATAACATTTTCATAAAAATTTCTTACAAAGTCTTATTTCTCCTTTCAACAACACTATTCCGTTAATGTGTCTCAAGGTAAGAAAAGATATACTTGATACCATGTTTTGAACAATAGGAATTGAACTCATGGTTTTAAAATTCTCCTCCATAGTCACTTCTTACAGAAATAATTTCATAATCTTTCTCTTTTTGAAATAGTTTTAAAAAAATTATGAAAACATAACAAACATCACTTTTAACACTTAAAAAGAAAACCCGGGTAAATGTAGGAAAATCATCAACTAAAATATAAACAAAATATTTTCCTCTTAGACTTACAACTCTAGATGACCCAAAAAAATCCATATGAATAAGTTCTAGGGGTCTAGAAGTAGAATCCCCTTTAATTGGTTTAAAATATGACTTGTGTTACTTTCCCATTTGGAAGGCATCACATTGCTTCTTTTTATTCAATTTAAGTTGAGGTAAATCTGAAATTAAATTAATTTTGGATAATTTTCTCAAAGAATAAACATTAAAATGTCCTGATCTTCTATGCCATATCCATGACTCATTTGTTTCAGCATTTAAATAGTTCACCTTTTTTCTACTCAATGAATTAGATCTAGAGTATAGACATTCAATATTTATGGAACCTTAAATTTAAGAATTTTATCTTAAAAAACTAAACATGCATTATTTAAAAAATTAATAAAATAACCTTCATCACAAAGTTGAGTGATAATTTTGAAATTGTGCTTTAAACCCTCCACATAGATATTTTTTTGATAAGGACAGAGTTTATATTTCCAACAGATCAAACTCCCACAATTTTTCCTTTAGCATTGTCACTGAAAGTGACATGACATCCATCTATCTTTGATAAGGAGTGAAAATTAGAGAAATCACCACTCATATTCCTCGAGCATCCACCATTCATATACCATCTTTCATTGGTGTTCTTGGACATTTTCATCTACAAAGAAAAATTAAACAAGAAATTGTTTTGGTAACCATATTTTCTTGGTTCCAGCAAGGTTAGTAATTATGGATTTAGGAACCCAAATATTTTTGGGATGTCCAAATCCTCTAGCACTGAATTTTGAAAAAAAATTTGTGAAAAAAGAATTTTTAACTGCACAAAACTATGTGCTTCTAGAACTAAAATCATTTTAATAGTTTCTTAGCTCACCACAATGAAAACATGTAATTTTTGAAAGATTTATATCCTTATAACTATGTACAAAATAGTTCTTATAAAACTTTGTTTTTTCACCTTGACTTCCTATTCCAAATCTAGTGTTATGAGTTTTATTGTTACAAAGAATTTTATTTAAATAATTTTAACCTTTTTTAAATACACTAGGAATATCTTTAAAGTCCTAAACTTTTTTTTTAAATTTTCAATTTTATTTCCAAGTTCAATACATGATGCACCGGAATTTTCTAGTTTGGTCTTTAAACATAAAATTTGTTTAGTTAATTCTCCCTTTTCATTAATTATCACTTCATAGGTTTTTTTTGTGAGTTTTGTTTTTTTAAAGATTCACACTTCACTTGTATCATGGAACAATATTCATCCAATTACTTAAATAAGAAATTTCCATTTTATGATTCAGTTTCATGCTCAGATTAATATCAAGAATGTAGCTCATTTGTATGTTCCATAAAACACATGTTGAATTTCTGATTAGAATGACAAACTTCTAATTCTGAAGATAAAATCTCACTAGAATCCTTTAAAGCACTCCACATTGCCTTCATGGATTTCTTAGCCTTCTTATAATCAACTTTCTTGAAGTATTTATTTTTTGTATTTTTTTTCATCTTGAAGCTGCAGACAATCATGCTTGATGTGTGCAAGATTCTTTCACTCATAATATATTACTTACTTATAATTTCCATATGACTTCTTATATTTATTGAAAGGTTTGTTAAACCTATACTCTATTTATAGAACTTCTTGAATTTTATGGAAAAGTGAGAAAAATCCCTATTTGAATCCAAACTACTTAAAGAATTTTCATCAGACGACTCAACTATATGAACTTATTTACACTTCTTTTCATCCTTTAAAGTTGGGACTTTTAAAGCAACATTCTCCTTGTTAAATAACCTATGTTATCCAGTCTCAACTTCCATATCTGCCTCATACATCATCAAAGTTCCAATAAGATATTTTATTTTGAAAATTTTGACCTCTGTTGATTGTTTGATAGCAGTCGAAATACCACTCCAAGATAGTGGTAATATAATGAGAACTTTCAGAGCATGATCTAGTTCAGTAATAGGTGTTCATAAAGTTGAAACATTATTTACAATTTAAGAAAGTCTTCCATTTAACTATGTGATACTCTCACCATTTATCATTCTAGAAGTGTCAAACTTTAGTTTGGAAGTATTATATATGAGATATCGCATGTTATCTATCCGATCATAAGAAACTGAAATCGTAGTCCACATTTCATGAGTTGTTTGACATTGAGAAACTTTTTTGAACTCATCTGCACCTAATCCACCGATTATAGTGTTCATAGATTTATAATTCAGATCATAATTTTCTTCAATTTCAATATCCCAAGTTTATGGTTATGTCTCTAGAATTTCATAAGGATTTATGACTTTGAGATAAACCTTCAGACCAAGATTCATTATATATATGATCATTCGTGCTTCCAACAACCATAATTCTCACTATTGAAATAGGGTTCTATGACCAGAGACATTTCTTCTCTATTTTCAGTCATATCATCCATTGTTGAAGAGATATTTATATTTTAATTCTTACAGCCGAGAACTCAGGAATCACTGCCTATGATACCAGATGTTGTCAGAGACTAACCAAATTAAGACTCGAGAGGTGGGGGGGGGGTTGAATTGAGTTCTTTCATTTTTTCTTTACTTATAAAAACCACCCCTCTTGTTTATGATAGATTTCTGTTATGTTCTTTAACAAAGCATGCATCAAAAATGAAATAATAAAGAAGAGAAATGAAAATCGTGATATTTATAGTGGTTTAGGGAATAGAAGTCCCCCAGTCCACTCCACCGCCACTCTTATCCATGAGTGTGATGATTTTCACTAGACCAATCCTTTTTTCAGGGACTGCGAGTCCTTTTTTCAGAGACTACACGACTGAGTGCAAGTAGTCGACACTTGGTACAAGCACATGAACTTTCAATTGGGCTACAGAAAGGATTTATAATCAAAATACTTCAAAGATTCTTTTATCGAGAACATTTAAAACAAAATACAATAAGCATAAGTTTTTATAGGTTTCATCTCATAGCTATAAGATACAACTGACAGAAAAAGAATGATTTCCAAGAGAACTGATTTGAAGAAAAAGTAGCTCAATGAGAGTCTTCTAAACTCAGCAAAGATCATCGATAATAACAACTGATGAATCAAGACTTATTCTTCTTTATTTGTGCAGAAAAAAAAGTATAATTTTTGGATATATTTGAGAAAAATAATTCTCTATATTATCTTGTGCACTTATCTTCTCATACATAAGTCTGCGCTCGCACACCACTCTTTGAAATACATGCACTACTTCTTATTTGAATTCACTTCAGATGTTCTATAAAAAAATTGGGATCAATGACCCGTCCCTTTTCCTTGAAAATACCTCAGAAATAGTAGAGACCAATAAAATATATCATCCTTATCTTCTATCTCGGTACTTGTCTCTTATTATATTCGATTTTACCTTAAAGAGGATATCAAACATTTAAGGATTGCACAACATTATTAAAATGCTCACTCAAGTGCTTCAATGGTAATTAATACCAATTTTCAATAGGACATAGCTGATTTGAAAAACTAAATCCACATAGCTGATTTGCAGAACTGAATCCACATAGACAAATTGAATCACGTAGTCTTTTAATTCATATAGCTAAATCTGACGTAGCTGATTGAAATGATGAATCCATTTTCTTTACGTATATGTTTTTACCAAAACTAATGTAGACGATTGAAGCGATGTAGTCGATTTATGTGACCGATTATTCCATGTAGTAGATTAATGTAGACAACTGATCATGTAGGATTTTGTTCATGTATCCAATTATTCCACATAACCATTTTATGTAGACGACTGATCACATAGGCGACTGCTCATGCAGGCGATCTTGTTGTCATAGGCAATTTCCTCATAGGAGATTTTGTGATGTAGACAATTTTGATATAGCCGTTTTCTTTACGTAGGCGATTAAACTATGTAGCCGATTTCACCATGTAGACAAAAACCATCACATAGCTAGTTTTCTAGACTTAGGAAGATTTCATGCAAAGACATCCATAATCTATATTTAAGGAAATTAACTTTCGAATACATAAGAATAAAATAAAACCTTATTAACACACCATATTTTTTGAAACATATATATTGCTTCATGTAAACTTATTCCTATAAATCGCCATGAAGTAAATCCATCTTTATATCTATTTTTTCCAAGTACAGACCTTCTGATGCCACCATGCTTAACACTATCTAAATAATTTCATGTTTAACTACTAGTGAAAACATTTTTGAGAAATCTACTCTTACTTTTTGTTGAAATCCCTTTACCACTACCTATACCTTAAAATTATTCTTTCCATTAACCTCTTCCTTCAAACATAAGCCTACTTATTCTCTAGTGTTTATTTTCCTTCCAGTAAATCATTCAATTCCCAAGTTCCATTAGATTTCAATGAATACATCACTTCACCCATTGTTGAATTCCATTGTTTTGAGTCAATGAGTTTCGCCATTTATTCTAGGAATTCAAGTTCACCTGCATCTGTTAGAAGTAGAAAGTGCATACCATATCCAAACCTATGAACCAGTCTTCTAAATCTTGTTAATATCCCCACCTGAATCAACTTACTTTAATTTCTTGGCTCTGCTCGATCTTCCAGAACCCTAACTTCTAATGCTCCCAGTCAAGCTTCAACCACCCATGAACCGTCTAAAATATCTTTCATTGTCCTCAGCTTTGGAATTTTAGAGAAAAAATCCGATTTCTATGGATTTTTCATCCTTTTGGTATGTTTAATAAGTCCATCTTGGACTTTGATAATTGATTCATTGCCTTAAAATTATTTATCCTCTAAGTTCCAACCCTTCCACAAAACCTTCTCATTGAAGATAACATCTCAGGCCTGAATGACTTGTCTCCTCTCATTTTCCCATAGATTAAATTCAAAATTATTATCTCCATATCCAATGATAAAACATGATTTCGGATTTTTCTTTAAGCTTTTCTTGATCCTTTACATCGATATGAACATATTCCAATCTTCCAAATATTTTAATATAGAAAAATTCTGGTTGTTTTTTGGACCATCGCTCCTTTGAAAGTTCCTACCCAACCACCAATACTGGACTCCTATTGATGAGGTATGCTGATGTGTTAATTGCCTACAATCAAATTATTTTGGTCATTTAAAAGTGTAATATCATTCTTTAATCCTTCTATTTCAATGTTTGATTTATACTTTTAGTTCACCATTTTTATAGTTTTCCATACACTATCTTATCATTACTTATCCAATTCTTCCAACAAAATCTCAGAAGTTGTGTATGATGTATTCACCACCATTGTATGAGAAAATACATTTAAATTTCTAGCCACATTCCTTTTCCACCATGGTTTTCTATTGAATGAAAGTTTGAAAAAAATCAGACTTATACTTCAAAAATTAAAGGCAAACTTTTCTAATAGCATCACCAATACAAGTTACAAAGTAAAGGGAACCTCTAAGGTACTGGACATAAGAAGGTCCCTAAACATCTGAGTGAACAATTTAAAACTTCTGAGACCTAGGATTTCTTCCATATAAATTTAAGGACACCCTTATCTATTTTCCCAACACAAAACTTTCACACCTTCCAATATCCGTGTGATCGAGCTTCAGTATGCATTTTACTGTTAGAAATTTCATATTATTTTCATTGAGATGATTGAACCTACAATACCAAACCTATAGATATTCTGATGATTTAGTTCTATCCATTTCAATATTGTCTATGCTTCCGGTAAAATATAACACCCCATACTTCACTCCTCGTGCAACCACCATGGATCCTTGATTTACTTTCCGAACTTCATTTGAGAATATCATTCCATAACCTTCCTACTTAAGCTGCCCTATGGAAATGAGGTTCTTCCATAGTCCTGGGAAGTGTTTCACTCCTTTGAGCCTCAAGAACCCATAACTATTCATCTAGATATTCATATAACCCTTTTCGATTACATCTAAGGCTTTACCATCCGCTAGATGGACATTTCCAAATTTTCCTGATACACATTCCACCATCATCACAACCCAGTCTCCCTTGGGCCATGAGCTTGGTTATCTAACCCCACGGGTCTCCTATAATACCTTGGCTACCCTCCAAGAACACCAAAATCTATTACCAACTGGGGTCTCATATCATACTAATGACTTTACCCATACTCCAACACATATTTTTTAGTGTGATTTGTCCCTATTCACACACCCTGAGAAACTTCCTAGGAGATCACCCATCGTCACACTCCTCCAAGACAAGTCTTTCTTAACCATGGAGTTTCTCCCAAAAATAATGGTGCACATTATTAAGATGATTAGTAACATTTAGTCTATTAAGTCTCAATTTTTAGGGGTGTTACACTCTCCACCCATTTAAATAAGAACACCCTATTTGTTGACCCCACACCTCAAACCCAGACAATACCTCTACACTTATGGTTGGGTATTGACATTGATACCATTTTTCACAACTCAACCTCCCTAGATCAATGAACCTGGTCATCTAACCCCATGTGTCTCCTTTAATACCTTGATCACCTTCTCGGTATGCTACAAGTTATTACCCACTGTGGTCACTTATCAGACTAATGTATGTCTCCATAGAATAACACATGTTCTTTCAGTGTGCTTTGTCCTCACACACACCTTGAGAAACTTTCCAATAGCTTACCCATCCTGAAACTACTCCAGGAAAAGCCTCGATCAACTGTGGAGTTTTAATCAGGCAGGATCCCAAAAAGAAAGGTGCATTTTTTTAAAATGGGTAGTAATATTTAGTTTACTGAGTCTCACTTTTTTAGGGGTGTTATAACCATGCATCTCTAGGATCTAAATAATGAATGTAGATTTTCAATATACAAGAGGGTGGGGGGGGGTGAATTGTATAATTTAAAAATTCCTATAGAACCTTTAAAGTTGGTATAAAACTTTCATTTTTAACCTTAAGGAAAACTATGTTTAACAAAGTTAAACAAGTTTAATTCACAAAAGCACTTTTAGTTCTACAAACTTGCTAGGTTCTAGAAATATGGTTCTGGAAATGAAACTTAAGAAAAGTTTATAAGAAAAAATATTCTACCTTATAGCGTATAGAATCTTACTAATCAGTATATACAAGTACAAGAAATTATAAGATAGTTATACTTACCTTATTAATCAAAATTCAGCAGAAAATAAACTTGAAACAAAACAAGTAACAAGCATGAAATATTTTAACCCAAAGTGAAGGGTATCCAACAACCATGGATAAAGGTCCCTTGATTTATATTTTTAATAAATTCTATCTTACCCACACCAGGGTAAGCCCTCGATAAGAATATCTGAGTCTATCTCGATATTCCCGCAAGCCTTCAAACTTTAAGGTATTTGACACCTCTGTCTTCCTTATCAAGGAAGTCCTCAAACTTTCAGGTAATCGACACCTCTGTATTCCTATCCCTGGAAGCCCTCGATTGTACACAACAACAATCAGAGTCGCATGAAGCAAGCTGAACAAGATATTCAGTACGCACAAGGCATGAGAGTCTCTCTCTCTATAAATTACTTCAGCAACATGTAATCTCTAGAGTGATCAATAAATATCAGTTGTTATGAGCTCGTTCCAATGAGATCCTATTTATAGGCATTTCTCCAACTGTCGGCTCCCTCCTCCAATGGTCATATTTTTTCTTGAATCTCAGAGGGACCTATACATGTGTCACTCAAACAATAGTTAATTAGAAATAGAATGTATGACATCGTTTCATTACTATAACAAGAGTAAGAAAAATAAGGTTTCTTAATCAAATATATTTTTTGGAGTCTTGGGAAAAAATAGTTCGGATTCAAAACAAATAAAAACTTGGAGAATATAAATCATAAATATTTGGATTCTGTTTTTCAAGGAATTCAGAACCTGAATTCTATAGATTTTGGAGTCTGAATTCTAATGGGTTCATAATCTGGATTTTAAGAAATCCAGAGTCTGAATTCTGAGGAATTGGGAGTCTGAATTCTAAGTAATTCAGAGTCCGAATTCTGAGGAATTTGGATTCGGAATTATAAGGAATTCAGAATCTGAATTTTGAGGAATGCAGAATCTGAATTTCAGAGAATTCAGAATCTGAATTTCAGAGAATTCAGAACTTGAATTTTAGAGAATTCAGAACCTGAATTTTAGAGAATTCGGAACCGGAATTTCAGAGAATTCAGATGCTGAATTTCATAGAATTTGGAATCTGAATTTCAGAGAATCCGAAATCTGAATTTCAGAGAATTCAGAATCTGAATTTCAGAGAATTTGGAATCTGAATTTTAGAGAATTCGGAATCTGAATTTCAGAGAATTCAGAATCTCAATTTTAGAGAATTCGAAATCTTAATTTTAGAGGATTCAAAATCTAAATTTCAGAGAATTCAGAATCTGAATTTCAGAGAATTCAGAACCTGAATTTCAGAGAATTCAGAACCTGAATTTCATAGAATTTGAAACCTGAATTCAGAAACTGAAATCAAAATCTGGAAACTAAATACTCTATATCTAAGGATTCAATATTCTGAGGTTTTAGGTATGAAACTGAATTTTACACTTTAGAAATAAAATGAGTAAGATTTAGAGAAACTGTAACATGAACAATGAAAACAAAGGTAAGGATAATATTTCCTTAGGGAAGGAAAATTTACTTATTAAGATAAATCTTCGGGGAAATAAATTTTTTCTTGAGATAGAGTGTTTGTGATTTTCAAAACATAAAGTAATGGAAAAGTCATAAGGAACCCTTATTGACTCAACAATCTCCCCCTTTTTGGAAAGTACAAACATCCTTACTAAAAATAATTTAAGGACTTAGAATTTTTATAGACTTTAAAAAAAACTTATCTCCCTTTTACTAATGGATCATAGTGAATACGACTAACTCCCCCTTGGATTTGGAATCAATAAGGATCATATTCTTTATTTCCTGAATGAGATTTTACATTATCTTTCATACCAAAATCTTCATTGATAAAAAATTTACCTTAGATGAACTCCCCATTACTTAGGGAAATATCTTATTTACTCAGTATTCTTTTTTATCATTCTTTTATCCCCCTTTGTTATTTTCAAAAAGTAATAAAGAGAATAGAAAAATTGGTACCTGAAACATTAGTACTAAACAAACAAATATATGGAGAACAATGAAAATTTCTTTAAGTTTGACAGAATTTGTACAATGAAAAAAATACAACAAAAGATCAGAATGGATTGAAATTGTCCTTCTTTCTCCTTTGGAATTAGTTTCTTGAAAATGGTTTTCAGCTTCTTGATCTCCTTGTGATCCTCTTCTAAACACTTAAGCAACTGATCCTGATCTTCACTTTTTTTCTAAGGCTTTAATTTTTTCTTCCTGAGCCTAAATACATTCTGCTTGATCTTTCAACACTTCATCTTGCTTAACAAGCTTCTCTTCAAATTTGATTTTGAGATCCCTTTCCCTCTTCCAATTCATGGCCATAGAATTAAGATTTCCATTCAGATTCTTAACTTCTTGCTTCCGAGTTGTTTGTTTGAGGGTTAGCTTTTCCTCAACACTATTAGTAGGGTCCTTGATCTTCACATCTTCAGTGTCAAATGCATCATTGAAATTGTCATGAAATTCATCAAAGATTCTCATTTCTTCAATAATCTTCCTTGACCAGCTTGTAATATTCTTACAAGATCTTTTATGAGCCTCATAACCAATAAGAAAAGATTTGAAATTTTCTTCTAGACCAACACATTTATCCCTAACCATGGACACTGAATATAATTTTTTATTTATCGTACGCTGAAGCATCTGGAATCTTGAGTCTATACTTGGGAATAAGGGAATAGTACCAACCAGCTTTTTCAATGACTGAACAACAAAATCATGTACAAGGGAAGATGATTCTGAATCTAAGTGTTTTGTTGGTGAGGATTCTTTTTTCAATGTCTTCATCTTTCCTCTTTGATGAACTTACAACAACTTTCTTTTTTCACCACATGTATTTTAGGTGTATGGACCAACACCTGCTTTCCCTTATCAACCATCTGAATGATCTTTTCTAACTTGGGCGATTCATGATTACTGTCAGATAAATGAACAGTCTTATCTTCATCTACTTCTTATTTCTCAGCTCCTGCCTTAACATCCTCTGGCTAGATAAAATCACGATTGATACTTTCCTCTTCAGAAAATTTATTCACTTCTTCCTCACCCTTCTCATCTTTTCCTGGAGTAGAAAGTTTTGAAGCCTCAGCTTCAAAATTTCGGATTGATAATTTCTCAGAAATAATTTCCTTTTCATGATAATACTCTACTTTCCTTATCATGTCCTCAGTATCACCATTGCCTTCTTCTTCTCCTTCTTATTCCCCTTCTTCTTCTTCAACTATTTCTTCTTCATGATGTGATTCCACAATCACCACTTTCTTTCCCGGAGTCACAAGAAGTGATTATAGAAAAAAAATATTCTAGCACTGGGATTTGTTCAGATACTTTCTCAGCATCTTTGAGAAGAGATTGTACTATCTCAGCCTCAGACATATTCTTCTTTTTCTTCTTCTATTTTTGTTGCTTATCAATCTCTTCAACAACCTTCATTTTTAATGATTTTTCCTCAATAGGGTCCAAGACAAACTTAGGCTCCCCTTCCTTCCTGTTTTTCTTATCCTCTCTCCATTTAGCCACTACTTCATCAGGGTAGGTTTTTTTGCTTCTTTGGCTTCGGTGGTATTGACTGAGTTTCCTTAACCACATGGGTTTTTCTTTTCTCTTCTGGTTCCTTAGCCTTTCTCTTCCTTATGCCTTTCTTAGAGGTTTCAGCCACTTCTAGATTCTTTGACAAAGCTTCAACTTCTTCTTTAGATAGATCATAAAATTCTCCGGATTTATTAGATAATCTATCCTTCATCCTCCTTAAGGTATCATCACTCAACAAAATTACCTTGTAATTTCTTAGCTTGGAACTGCATGGAATTTTGAAAGATTTTAAACAAATAACTATAATATTTGAGATAATAGCTAGATACATAATGATTTGAGATTTTAGATTTCCATTCTTGATATTATCAATCATCACCAAGATATATTTAACCAAGTTTATCTTCCTGATGTTCATCAAGAAATCCAATATATAGATATCACTCTTCTTCAGAGTATCCTTATACCATTTCATTGGAATTATAAAGCCTTGAACCCACAATTCAAGAATCCGTAATTTCTTAGACAGATGAACAATCTTCAGAGTCTTCACTACTTTCAAGCCAAGACACTCTATAGCCTTTTCCTTATCAAAAGATCCTAATACATCAGGTAATTTGTGAGTACAAAATTATGCTTCTCCTTCGTAAGGAATTCCAATCAAACTTGCTGCCTTACTATAAGAAATAGAATAAGTCTTCCCATAGCTCCTGAAAGAAAATTTATCTCTTCCTTCTTCTTTATAAAAGTTAACTGTTTCATAGAACTCTACCATCAAATTTGGATACACCGGATCCTATGCCTTCAGTTTTGAAATACAAAGGCTCTCCCAACCATTCAACTTAATATTCTTAGAAACGATAGAATCATATTTGTCGAAGAATTTCAGATCAACTAACCTTTCTTGGTATATCTACCATTCAGAGATTTCCTTAATAGTCAACATATCTTTTTGAGGAGAATCTTCAACAGACATTCAGAACTAAGGTAACTTTGGAGATTCAAAATGACCTTAAGTACAGAGACAGAGCTTCAACACGTGAAATCTTGAAAAACCGATGTTGGACAACCATCGGGGGGGATTTATATAGGTAATTGAGGTGACGGTTCAACTTCCTTGGTTGATCCAACAATTGAAAAACTTCTGGTCAAATCTAAAGGTTGAGATGATAGCCGAAGAAAGAATTTTGATAGGTTCTGATATTTTGAGGGTTTTTTAAGATAATCATTCAGATTTAAGGAAAAGTGAATCCAAAAATTTAAAAAAAAATGAAAATACCAACAAGTAAAAGATGATTATGGAAACTTAGGAAAGGAAACATACCTTTCGAATTACTTAGGGAAAATTATTCATAATGAGGAAAATTATTCTTGAAGAACTTTCGATTCCGTAAAATGACTACGAAGAATTCTAACTATGAAAAATTTCGATTACGAAAACTTTAGATTACGAAAAATTTAGATTATGAAAAATTTAGATTATGAAAAATCTAGATTAAGAAAAATTTAGACTTCAAAAAATTTGATTATGAAAAATTTAGACTACGAAAAATTTGATTATGAAAAATTTATATTACGAAAAAATTAAATTATCAAGAAAATGTACTCCCCCTATGAAAAGAAGTTTCTTATTATTAGGAGGTAGGTTTTAACAAGAAGTTAATATAGAATATTACCTTACAGTTATCATTCCTAACTTCTGTTCAATGTATTCAAATCTATCAGAGGGTAAATATTTTGTGAAAATATCATCAAGTTGATCTTGTGTTATGATAAATTGAAGAATAATATCTCCTTTCATATTAATAATATTTTCAAAGAAGTTTTTGTTACCAGTCATATGATGGGAAAATCCACTTATCCATGTACCATGTATTGCTGTTGGTACTATCTTTAATTTCCTGGAAAAAAAGTGTTAGACTTTCGAAACCCAAACTTTCTTGGATCCGGAAACTTTAGAAAGACATTTTTTTGGAATCCATATTTTATTAGAAAAATAAGATTTATGAAAACATAAAGACTGAGTTTTTTTAAGGAACAATTTTTTTCCCAATTCCCACCACACTAACACTTAGTGCAGAATGGAGCACTTTGAGGAACAAAATAATTATTACTAAAAATCAATTTTGAATGAGTATAACCAAATCCATAATTATTCCTTAGTGGTCGAATTTGGGAATACATCTTATCAAAGTTTTCCTTACCTAAGGTAAAGTTTTACAAACACTTCCTCAAAGATTTTTTTTTGAATTCAGTTTAATAACCAAGTTTTTATCCTCAAAAACATTAGTTTTATAACTAGATTTATTCTCTAAAATATTTTTCTTAGAAATTAATTTTTTTATATCCTTAGAAATTTTATCCTTCTCAAAATTAAATTCTTCAAGAGTTTTTGAAATACTTTCAAAATCATAAATTTTCTTATCAAGATCTTTAGAAAGATCTGATACTTCTTTAGTAAGAATAGAAATTCTATAATTTCCCTTATCAATATTTTTCTTGACTTTAGAGTTTTCATTCTCAAGAAGCTTAGAAAACCTAGACACTTCTTTATAAGTAGGTAAAATATTATCTTCATCAGAAGAAGATTATTCATTTGAAGATTTATAATATTTATTATCACTATAATTAGAATTCAAGGATACATTGGTTATAGATTCACCATTATTTACCTTGTCCATTAGACAATGATTTTCATTGGGTAACTTGGCAATTAAACCAAGATTCTTCTGACCAAAAGATTCATACTCTGAGGATTCATCAGAAGAGTCTCCACCACATGCACTCTAGGTGTCATTAGCTTTCAAAAATTTCTTAGATTTAGCTTTGTAGTACTTCTTTCTATTTCTCTCAGAATGATTTTCCTTTATATCATTTTTCTTAAGCATAGGACAATATGGCCTTATATGCCCTGCTCTTTTGCATTCATAACAAGTGACTTAAGAGTATTTCTTATCTTTTCTTTCTTTCTTCTTATATCTATACTGAAAGCCTTTCTTCCCAACTATCTTGTTTATCCTTCAATCAATATTATCTAGTTCATTCTCAGAATGTTCACTTTCACTTGATTCAAATAAAACAGTGACTTTCTTAGACTTGGATCTTATATCCCTTTCATGAGTATTTACTTTAGTAATAGTAAAGGCTACACTTCCATTTCCATTCTTCTTTTTATTCAAATCAGCATCTCTTTTCATTCTTGTCTCATATTGAATAAGAGTTTCAAAAAGATCATCAAGAGTAATCTAAGATACTTTTCTATTCTCATCAATAACTATTCTCTTAGATTCCCACTCATTGGGAATAATATCTATAATATTTTCCACAAGTGACTCATCATCTAAACCTCTCTCACCCATAGATTATAAACTATTAACAATAGTCATAAACCTTTGTTGTACCTTGCACACTGGTTCTCTATAAGGAAATAGAAAACCATGATATTCTTCTCTAAGCATAGTGCTTCTAGTTTCTATAACCTTGGATGTACCAAAATGAGTAACCTCTAATTTCTTCTAAATACAATTTGTAGCTTCACAAGAAGAAATCTGACTATATATATTCCTGGTCATGGAACACAACAAAGTATTGCGTACCTTGTAGTTTAGTTGATATTCTGAATTTTCTTGATTAGTAAAAGTTTTGACTTCCTTATCAGGAATCTTGTAATATCCAGTAAGCATAACAAAGTTATCTACTACAATATTAATAACAGAAGTCTTCATACAATCTCTCCAATATTCATAATCATTTCCATAAAATATAAGTGGTCTAGTAGGATTAGGATTGTCAATCAAACCAACATTCATTCCTTCCATCTAAAAGAAAATATCTTTCCACAAAAACTTGTTAATAATAAAATTTTGTAAACAAGGATAAAAAACCTAAGCAAGGAAAATATATTCAGAATAATGAAAACTTGAGCAAGAAAACTTATATGTGAATATAAGTATTTCAGAGACCTATGATAATAATTGTAGGATCAAAATAATGAATGTAGATTATCAATATACAAGGGGGGGGGGGGTGAATTTTATACTTTAAAAATTCCTTTGGAACCTTTAAAGTTGGTATAAAACTTTCGTTTTTAACCTTGAGGAAAACTATGTTTAACAAAGTTAAACAAGGTTAATTCACAAAACCTCTTTTAGTTCTACAAACTTGCTAGGTTCCAGAAATATGGTCCTGGAAATGAAACTTAAGAAAATTTTACAAGGAAAAATATTCTAACTTAAAGCGTATATAATCTTACTAATCAGAGTATAAAAGTACGAGAAAATATAAGATAGTTATACTTTCCTTATTAATCAAAATGCAGCGGAAAATAAACTTGAAACAAAACAAGTAACAAGTATGAAATATTTTAACCCAATGTGAAGGGTATCCAACAACCTTGGATAAAGGTCCCTTGATTTATACTTTCAAGAAAGTTTGTCTTAACCAAATCAGGGTAATCCTTTGATAATAATATCAGAGTATGTCTTGCTATCCCTGCAAGCCCTTGAACTTCAAGGTAGTCGGCAGCTCTGTCTTCCTTATCAAGGAAGTCCTAAAACTTTAAGGTAGTCAGCACCTCTGTCTTCATATCCCCGGAAGCCCTTGATTGTATACAACAACAATCAAAGTCATACAAAGCAAGCTGAACAAGATATTCAGTATGCACAAGTCATGAGAGTCTCTCTCTCTATAAATTACTTCAGCAGCATGTAATCTCTAGAGTGATCAACAACGACCAGTTGTTATGAGCTCGTTCAAATGAGCTCCTATTTATATGCATTTCTCCAACGGTTGGCTCCCTCCTCCAACGGTCATATTTTTTCTTGAATCTCAGAGGGACCTATACACATGTCACTCAAACAATGTTTAATTAGAAATAGAATGTACGACATCGTTTCATTACTATTACAAGAGTTAGCAAAATAAGGTTGCTTAATCAAATCTATTTTTCGAAGTCTAGAAAAAAAATAGTTCAGAGTCAAAACAAATAAACACTTGGATAATATAAATCATAAATATCCGGATTCTATTTTTTAAGGAATTCAGAACCTGAATTCTATAGATTTCAGAGTTTGAATTCCAATGGGTTTGGAATCTGGATTATAAGGAATTCAGAGTCTGAATTATAAAGAATTGGGAGTCTGAATTCTGAGGAATTTGGAGTCCGAATTCTAAGGAATTTGGAGTCTTAATTCTGAGGAATTTGGAGTCAGAATTCTGAGGAATTCAGAATCCAAATTTCAGAGAATTCGGAAGGCGAATTTCAGAGAATTCGAAACCTGAATTTTAGAGAATTTGGAATCTGAATTTCAGAGAATTCAGAATCTGAATTTTAGAAAATTCGGAATCTGAATTTCAGAGAATTGAGAATATAAATTTCAGAGAATTCAGAATCTGAATTTCAGAGGATTCAGAATCTAAATTTCAGAGGATTCAGAATCTGAATTTCAGAGAATTCAGAATCATAATTTTAGAGAATTTAGAACCTAAATTTCATAGAATTTGGAACCTGAATTTCATAGAATTCGAAACCTAAATTTGGAACCTGAAATCAGAATCTAGAAATAGAATACTCTATATCTAAAGATTTAGGATTCTGAGGTTTTAGATATGAAACCAAATTTTACACTTTAGAAATAAAATGAGTTAGATTTAGAGAAACTATAACATGAACAATGAAAACAAAGGTAAGAAGAAAATTTCCTTGGGGAAGGAAAATTTCATTATTAAGATAAATCTTCAGGGAAATAAAATTTTCCTTGAGATAGAGTGTTTGTGATTTTCAAAACATAAAGGAATGGAAAATTCATAAGGAACCCTTATTGACTCAATAACATCCATACTTTACCATTGAAAGAAAGATGCTCAATAATCGACCATCCATGATTCCATTGGAAAGTTGACACCAAGCAATAGTAAGTTGCTTTCTTCCATTGTACTAACAAAATTTGATCTTTCTAAAGTTGATGTCCTTATAAAGTTCTCCTTGTAACTTTTTCAATTCTTCTTAATGTTTCGTTTCTTTAGACAATGACATATAGGACTAGGACCAACTGACTTGATCGAGCTTCCTTCTCAAAACCTATATTCTGATGGTTTATTTTGATATATCCTCTAGGTTGACCATTCTCATACACCAACATTAATATCACTACTGGATGGTGCTTGGACTTTCCTTTGATGAAGTTATTCATCTAGGACCAAATTCTGGACATCCTCAAATACCAAATCCGTCTTTCCATATGAGTTAATAATGACGATCACCATCACATCCCAAATCTCTAGTAATGATGATAATATAATTAACACCCATACATTATATATGAATTATACCTTAACAGATTCGATATTACCTCAGATCATATTGAATTCATTCACGTGATCTGTTGCTGGTCTTCCTTCTGATAACCTCATGCTGAATAATCATCATATTATGAACAAATTATTAAATGCTGTTTGTTTTCATACTTATCCTCCATAGATTTTATAAACTACACTATTGTCTTCAATTCATATATGTTAAAAAAAACATTTCATTCCAATGACACCCTAACCAACCCAAGTTCCTTCCTACCCATCCATTTTCATTCTACCTTTTCCAATTTCCTAAGATACACACTAGTGAGAGGAATGTCCATGACCTTTTGAATTAGTTGACCATCCATCTATATTCTCTAGAATCCAAAATCCATTCCATATTTTATCTATATAAACCTTACCTTCATCTGATACCATACCTTATGCTAATAGTAAACTCCCACTGAACATGAAATAACATCAAAGTAATAGTGAACAAAATCCGAGCTGCCTCTAAGTGTGTTGAGCAAGCACCGCACCACAGAATTGGATTTGATACCACTTACTAGGAAGCAGGACATCTGTGTGACCACTAGAACCAAAATCTTTAATCCACCTGAAGATCACACATTGGATGATCAATGCATCAGAAAAAAAACCTCCAGAACTTCCCTCAACTAAGTGTGCCAAAACTACAAAGTTGTTACACCCTAATAACCACACAAATTCGACCCTTACACGCATTCAAGCAAACTCAACAAGCATACAGAAAAAATTAAAACCCATGGAAATATAAAACATAGGAAAAGAACAAAACAAATTAATATTCTTCATATAATGAGTCCTACGTGCATGATAGAAACATTGATGCTTTATTTACATTCACTTAAAGTACTATAATTATGCTCAACTGAAAAAAATATCAGTAAGAATTCATTACAGAGGATTAACACTCTGTAATATACTAATGTAATATGAAATTCACTAGAACACTATTTTGATTCAGGGTATACTATTCAGAGGGTCCGAACTTCCTTTTATAAGAGCAATCATCCTATCAACCTAGTTACACCGACCTCCATATTTCATGGGAAACCTCTATCTAGAATAGTGTTAGGTCCCACAGGGGCCTAGATACCCTGAGGGGGGGGGGGGGGGGGGATGAATCAGGGTATAAATATTATTTTCCAAATTCTCCCTACCCCAATGGATCTTGACCTCTTTATTATAAGGGTCACTTTTTTTCTATTTTGTGTTTATATTTCTCTTTTGGTTTCCAACTTTATCTAATGACGATTCATAGAAATTAAAGTAGGAAAGAAAACAAAAGGACATAGAGATTTTTACTTGGTTCACCCTCACTAAGCTACGTCTAAGGAGAATACAATAACAATACACCGATGTACCAAATCCACTAAGGCTCACTGCCAAATTACAAGGTTCGGGCTAGATAACTTGTATGCTTAGGATCACTGCCTTTAAAAGGTTTTGGGTCAGCTCACTATTTTCCCAAGGGTCACTCCCTTTATCTATTTCTCTGAAAAACTACTGGAAGAAAGGATCACCGTCTTCCTCTTTCTTTTCTCACTACTCTGGAAAGGATCTAGATATAGTTTATGGACTTTTAGGTACCACACAGTTTATGGGCATGTAGGCTCCACATAGTTTATGGACATATAGGTCCCTTTATTATCGCTAATGAATGCATCCTAAACTATTTGTAGATGCTCTGTTGAATCTATTTCTGGGTTTCTCCTTCACTTCTATGAAAACACATGGATGCAACACTTCCAATTTATAGAAAACTAGAACAAACTTCTCTTTACTATAGACACAACATTTACCTATGATTTGGAAATATCTTCATGCGATGCCAAGTCTTCCTTTAACTACTTTGAATGTAGTAGTGAATAACCTCATTCTGTGAGTATTGTCGAATGGTGCAGATCATTTATCTTCTTCTCATCCTTTAGAATTCAGATATGATAATGATACTATTCATAGAGAATTGTAAGTGCACATATCCTTGCATAATATTCTAGTGTGATACTCCTATGAGAGACCCTACTGCATAACCCCTTGTGCGAGATCTTGGTGCATAACCCTGGAATGAGTCCCTTTCACAAGTCTGCTTCCGCGAGTCCCTTCCGAGAGTCTGTTTTGTGAGTCCCCTCTACTAGTCTACTTTTATGAGTCATTTTCACAAGTCATATTCTCTAAGTCCCTTTCATGAGTCTGCTTTCACAAATTTTCTTCCATGAGTCACTTTCATGAGTCTACTTTCTCAAGTCTGCTTTCATGTTGAGCGTGAGTTCTTGGAGCAAGACATCTTTTGCTCTTTACACAGGACCCTGTTCAGATCATGTGTAACACCCTAGCATGAGTCCGCTTTGCATGAGACCTTGTTTAGATCAAGAGAAACACTTAAGTGATGTCAATAATGTATACTCCTCTGCAAACCACTATCAAAATATCTCACCATGAGTCTCTTCTCTGGACAAGCTTCAAATCAATCTTTTAAGAAAAACTTTGTCAATGTTTAAGGATGGGTCTTGGGTATTTATAGGAAAGTGTCCACCAAATTAACTCCAAAAATCATGGAAAATAATCCACCTCATTGGAATCACACGCTCTACGAGATCTAAGTGTGATATCTATTCATTCTTTACATGATATCCAGGCGCGAGTCCACTTTCAACATTTGCACTTTGCACGAGATCTGAGCATGAGTACCAAAGAAAATCATGCACTTCCCAAGATCTTCAAAAAACGTGAGATCCTACATCATTTCCATATTTTCCCTCTATCTTCACGGTTATTTGTGAGTCCTGAGCGTGAGTCCTATTTGCATTTTTGTGCAATATCTGAGTGAGAGCTCTAAAGACAATCATGAGTGCTAAGCAAGATCCCTCCGTGAGATCCAAATACAATCATGAGAGCTGCGCGAGATCCTTTCTATCACGACCCGTCTTAGTGGGTCCTGTTTCGCGACTCCCAAGACTTCCTCCAATAGGCTAGGGGATAGTGACTAGCACTGAGTAGGCATATCAATAATATGTGAGGCATTTCCTAAGTACCTGTACGTAGGCACACATCTCCAATCCCAAAAAATGATGAAATGTAAAAACCTAAGTAAACAATGCATGTATACCACCATATCCACAACCAGAGTATGGCATAAAGTAAGTAAAATAAACAGGTCTAGAATACAAGACCACCAAAATAGTATGTAACTACAAGTCCAACCTGTAAGAAAAAGGTACTGGGACTACTTTCTGAAAGTCGTAGGAACACACCTCAGTCTGTCCGGTCTCACAAAGTACCATCTGGTCCTGGTCCACCTAGGAATCCGTGAAAGGGTTGATCATCTACATAATACATGACAGGTGTGGGAAAAGATTGTGTAGGGGTGAGTATAATAATACTCAGTAGGACACCCCAAAACCAAAAATCAATATAATAAAGGAAATAAAAATCATCTATACATAGGTATATGTCTACAACACATATAAAAATAATATTTAGATATACTCAAACCAAGACACGCAGTCTATTGGTAAGATAAAACCATAGTATACTAGCATTAGGAATTTAGCTTGAAGATTCTACAAAGCACTCATCTGGGAGAACATACTCCTAATTCTGATAGCACTGATGTTGTTCGTCCAAGTGGTATTGCTCGTCGGGTCTCACCATGAGATGGATACACTGATAGATCTAAAGAGAGAGAGATAATACAACAGATGAGGATCACGACCATATCCATGGGGTGATACTGACAACATAATCTGGATTAATCCACTAAGTAGAGGACCGACACCTGCATAGTGTTGGTCACATCGATATTGAGAACTCCACATAGGTCATGAAAAATGAATAGAGGATCCTACTCTAGACCACTCGGGGGATTCAAAAAACTCTATCTAGGAAGTCCTACAGAAGGGATCATAGTCCTATAAGTAGGAAATGATTCACACCTACCTTCATGGAAATGATAAAAGGAATGAACCATAACAAAACTTGTCAAAGATACGAAAGACAAGTAGCTCAATCCATGTAGGAAGGGGTACATGGAATGTAATAGGGTCACACGTCATGTCCCTTGACTCTAGGTACTAACCGTGTAAAATGAGCCATGTCTTTAGAACATGTCACATATAAGAGGGGTACACAATGTGTAGAATGGGTCACAGACCATGTCCTTGAATCTGAGGTCTGCCCGTGTACTTCGGCCATTTTCCAGTACACAGTATCAACCCGTGTATTTGTGTCCATGTACCAATACATGGGGTAGTCCGTGTAACCAATCCAGGCCATGCCATGTGGGGGAGTACATGCTGTGTATTCAACCCACATACTCTACTCGTGTCTGTGTACTTCCCATGTACATGCCGAGTTGTCCAACGATGAACAAATGCCGTGTGTATCAGGTTTTCAATAAACCCGTGTTCTTCCTCTGATCACGTTGATCAATATCTTGGATCTTGTTCTAGTGCTCAATCTACCTTGAAACTCTAGAGAGAAGGTCTTTTGGTCACTCTAACACCTAATCAATGATATTTGGGCCTTCAAACGGCTCGAAAAAACATGATCATAGGCATTTTTTGTCATTACCAAATAATGTGGATTCGACACCCACCATCATTCGATCTACTGCCGCACCCATCATTGTGCCTCCGCACCCGTAATTGCGCCTCCTCCAAGTTGTCTTGATGCCGGATCTTCAGTTTTAGATCATTGCACCAAGAATCAAAGGTGAAACAATCGATTGTTCAATGTCGGGAGAAGAATGAAATAGTGCACCAAGAGTGTAATAAATCAGGAGAGAAAATAATAAAAATCAAGAGGTACGAACCCTGATTGATATTCGTGTTGATCTTGGTTCATCACTGTTAGAATGGTAAATGAATCAAAGCAATTCTTTATAATCACATCCCGATAAACCCCTCAAATAGACCATCCTACAATTATGATTGATTTATAGGATAATCTATTCGTGGATTAGTTTGTGTTTATAATAGGATTTAAAGAATGGGAAATAAGAATCGAAATAATGCATCCTACCTATATTTGGATTTCTTGCTGACAAAGATCGGTCACTGCATCATCATCGTTGGCGAGATCTGACAAGATTGGTGCACGCCGATCTTGGATTCGATATTTCATCGTCATCCATCAGAGGGATTCTCCAGAGGTTCTCTCTCTGATTTCTCCAGGGAATTATAGGGTTATGAGGATAATTCTAGATTTATAAAAAAGGATCTTATTTAAATTTTAACCATTCTCTGCGTTAACATTTAAAATAAAATAAATTTTATTAATTTATTTTATTTATTTTTGTGCCCGTAATAACTTTTTCACATGATACCTGTGACGACCAATGTTAGGTCGTGCCTAGGGTAAATCTGTTTCTTTGAACTCAACGGTACCCTCATATTTCTGATCTGAGCACCCGTTTATGAGTTATTTAACATTTTTAGAAAAACTGTTTGCACGTGATATTTAATTTTTTAATATATTTTAAAAATTTATTCCGAGAACACCGGGTCTCAGAATCACACTCCGCCTCAACTCCTAGTCTCAAAATCAATCCATAGAATATTTAAAATAATACATGAAAAAATACAAGTCATTACATTCTCCTCGCCTTGGGGCTTTACGCCCCTAAAAAGCCAAAACAAAGGCTACTCAAAAAGATGAGGGTACTGAGCATGAATCTGAGCCTTCCACTCCTAAGTACTCTCCTAGATATTCCCATACTTCCATTAGACACACACAAAAGGAATCTATTGAACAAAAATGATTCTCTCTTGCTGGTCCTTGATCTCCACTGGGTACTCAGCAAAAGTCTCTCCATCCTCAATTTCTAGATTTCCCCAGTTGATGATGTGCGATGGGTCATGCACATACCTCCTAAACTATGACACGTGGAAGACATTGTGTACCTATTCTAATTATAGAGGTTAATCCAAGAGGTATTCCACCTCGCCAACTCTATATAGTATCTGAAGAGGGCTAATAAACCTCAGAGATAGCTTGACGCCCTGGCCAAATCTCTGTAATTCACGTCGAGGTGAAACCTGTAGGAACACATGGAATCCTTCATCGAAATCCAAAGGAATTTATCTCCTATCAACATAAGACTTCTAATGGATCTATGCAGTCTTCATTGACCCCTAAATGATCTGCACCTTCTCTGTTGCAGCTCGCACCAAATCTGGACCCATGAGTGCTGACTCTCCTGGGTCAGTCTAGCAAAGCGGTGACTTGCAGGGTCACCCGTATAAAGCCTTGAATGTTGCCATACCAATGGTGTAATGGTAGTTGTTGTTGTACATGAAATACACTAGTGGTATGTGATACTCCCCACTATGACTGAAGTCTAACATAAAATCTTACAGTATGTCTTCCAGAACCTGAATGGTCTACTATGTCTGTCTGTCCGTTTGTGGGTGAAACACTGTGCTCAAGCATAATTGGGTCCCAAATGCATCCTATAATCCCTTGTACAACCAGGATGTAAAATGAGCACCAAAATCTGAAATAATCATCAATGGAACTCCATGGAGTTGAACTATCTCCCGCATGTAGAGGCATCCCAAGATCTCTACTGAACTCTGCTCTCAGATAGCTAGGAAATGAGATGACTTGGTGAGTCAGTCAATGAACACCCATATGGAATTGTGTCCCCTAGATGTAAATGGTAAGCCCATCACAAAGTCCATATATATCCCATCCAACTTCTATTCTGTAACCTTAAGGGGTTAAACTAAACCCACTGGAACTTGGTGTTCAACCCTCACTTGATGACAAGTAAGGCATCGAGAGACAAACTATGCAACTCCTTTCTTTATCCCTGACCACCAAAACTGACGTCGTAGGTCCTGGTATATCTTTTCCACATCCGGATGTACTTCCAAAGGGGATGTATGAAACTCTCACAAAACCTCCACCCACAACGTCACTGGTACTACTGTATATCCTCAGAAAAGAATGATGTACTCCCCACCTTTTGAATATCCATCAGGAGCATGCCCTGTGGATATATGAGCATATAGGGTCTTACAGTAAATATCCCCAAGTTGTGCCTCCCCGACTCACTGTAAGAGTGGAGGGGTAACAACCATCAACTGTAGGTAAGGTTCTCCATCTCCATCCACTAAGGATAACTTCAAAGAGTCCAACTGTTCCAATGCCTCATTCAAGAACTGCAAACTAGATCTCCTGCTGAGAGAATCTGCTACCATGTTCCCCTTCTTAGGAGTATAATAAATCTCAAATTCATAGTCCTGGAGGAACTCTAGCCATCACCTCTATCTTAAGTTGATATCCTTGTGAGAGAAAATATACTTGAGACTCTTATGGTCAGATTAGATGATAAATTTCTCATTTATCAGGTAGTGTCACCACATCTTCAATGCGAAGACTGCCATTGTTAACTCAAGATCTTGGGTCGTGTAGTTCTACTCATGTGGTTTCAACTAGCGTGTACCATATCCAATCACCACTTGCATCCAAATTAGGACACAACCAAGTATAGTTCCTAATACATCACATAACACTACGTACTCGACACCCTCCTCCGACAATCTCAAGATCGGAGTGCTCGTCAAACTCTGTCTTAGCTATTGAAAATCCTGCTGAAACTTATCTTTCCATATGAAAGGATGCCCCTTTTGAGTCAAAGATATCATAGGTGATAATATCATGGACAAATCTGGTATGTGTAATGCCCCATCCCCTCCTCATTGGATTGAGAATGTGGTGAGGTGCTACTAGGCCTTAAGCGATGTTACCAAGGCACCAAAGGTTGGAAACGAATGCTGAGGGCTTCAAGAATAAATTGGGGAATGATTTTCCCTAGAGATAAACTGAACAACCAAACAAGACATTACCAATAAAACTATATGATACATGTTAACATAGTAACCCAAACCATTGAATAATAAAATAAAACCAAGCTAATCCCTAAAAATTACAAAAAACCAATACAACCAAACCATAATAAAACAAATTAGATTACCAAGCGGAAGATGAAACAAGAGACCCAAAGTAAACCAAGACACACTCCACTAATCCACAACAATTTCCATGCTACAAGCACCACCAAACCACCCAAGAATCACGAAGAACTGCTAACAAAATGAAATGGTTTACTCTTACCTATGTCTCGGAATACAACATCTGCAAAAGCACCAAAGTAACAAAGCATGGGCGAGTAATAATACTCAGTAGGATTTCCATAAATGACTTCCCTACACACACCACTAGGATAAAACTGTTATCACATTTATATAAAATAGTTTATATAAAACATCAAATAGGTCAACAATTACCGATAATACAAACACACCCTTACCAAGCCACCTTACCCAACCCATGAAACCCCAGGGAAATCCAAATTACCATGCCATAATCAATTTCATCATTTCACATTAGCAGAACAATTTTCATCTTGCATAGCAACACACAACAAGGCAACAACCACAGTGGAACTTCCCGTACAAACCCGTTTACTACTTTTCCAAACTAGTGGTACTTCCCGAACACTTATCCATAATGTCGGCCCTTATTTACACTATCAAACACCTTTTATAGTGATACTTCCCACCCACTTCACCCATAATCAACAGAAGCCATATTACTTGACCAACCAACAAGCATAAATCACACCAAGGCCACACATTATGCACACAACCATTTCCAACACATGCTAATCACTTCAATAAATCACTATTTATTGAAAACACCTTTAACCATCTTCCATGAAAAAATAAATTTCAATAAAACACATTCTTATTGTAAACCATTTTCCCAAAAAGTTTTCATAAACTAAACCAAGGAACCAATTCTAAAATCTACATTTTAAAATCACACAACAAGACCCCTTTTTTCAATAATATCCCATTTCACCAAAAATTCCCAAATCATCACCCAATGGGTATCCACCAAGATTTTAACATCATAATCACAATTAATTTCAAGTAAAAAAAATTAATTGCAAACAAGGCCTCAAGCTCTAACAAAGTGGAATTGAGAGAGAAGCCACCTACCTTTAGGGTTCCAGAGAAATCAACCCACAAGCAACTGCACCACCAATCCGGACAAACACTCCACCAAAACCACTTTATATATCCTTTCCTATCATAAAAAATCCCTAAAATCATTACCTAAGGAAACAAAAACCCTAGATCTATATGTAACAGATGTAGATCTAGAAAACTAAGAGAGGGAAGAGAGCAGATCTAGAGGACACTAAAAAGAAACCAAAAGAGAAGACTTACCCAAGATGAACCACCTTCAAACCACCTTGAAAGCCCTTAAAATACCTTCCAAAACGAGTGGGAGAGCACCCCTAGCCCTTGAGAAGAAGAAATCCTGTGTAGGGTTCGTATGGGAGAAGAAATGGGTGAGTTAGAAAAAATCCCGACTAACCCCATTTTTAAAAAACACTTTTAATGGGCCACACAGTTAGCTAGCACGATTTGAAAAACCGTGCACTTACCATGTAGATTCTACTATCCAAACAGTGGCATATTGCATGGTTACCTAGGATTCTCGCACGATTTCCCCCAACCGTGATCAAACCGTGCATCCTTAAAAAGGACTCTAAACTTATCCAAAACCTTTCCAAACTCTCCTAAGCCTTTCCCAACCACTTCATATGCATAAAAGGTATAAACATGGGTCAAATATTTCAAAACAGGGGTACTAAAATCTCCCCACCATTGGAATTTATGTCTTAAAAAAGTAGAGAAACACCACTCTGTCGCAAGAGCTCAGGCCATTGCTTGACCATCTCTCTCTCTTACTCCCAAGTCTCCTCCTAAATCTGACCATGATGCCACAAAACACAAACTAAGCCAATGTTATTACCATGAAAAAATTTCTCTTGCCTATCCACAATCCGCACCGACACGTGCAATAAATAAGCATATGATTTTAGCTCAACACGATCCCAACGAATCACATGGTCACGATCTGGCTGATACTTTTTCAACTACGACACATGAAACACATTGTGTACCACAATAAATCTTGGTGGAAATGATGACTGATAATCCACCTCTCCAATCTGCTCAAGTATATGAAAAGTCCCAATATACCTCATAGATAACTTACCCTAATTTCCAAACTGATGATGTCCTAATCTATGAGAGATTCTAAAAAACACATGATAACCCACCTCGAATGACAATGGTTGTCGAAGATGGTCCACACATGATTTCTGAATACTTAATCCATTTATATCCTCTTTCTGATCAACTTGATCTTCTCCATAGTCTCTTAGAAAAGTCTCAGTCCAATCATCGAATTCTCACCCATTTCCACCCAATATAGTGGAGAACAACACAGAAGCCCATATAATGCCTCAAATGGAGCCATATATATTGAATCCTGATAACTGTTATTATAGGAGAACTCCACCAATGATAAGTGCTCCTCCCAAGAATCACCAAAATCCATCACACAAGCCCTTATAATATCCTCTAAAGTTTTTATTATCATCTCATATTAGCCATACGTCTAAGGATGATACACCATACTCATCATCAATTATGGCCCAAGGGCTTGCTGCAAGGATTTTCAAAAATGGGATGTAAACCTCAGATCTCTATCCGATACAATTGAAATTGGAACACCATGACTCTTTACTACTTCTAAAATATAAATTTTGGATAGATCCTCCACCATATGAGATTCATGAATTAGGATGAAATGGGCTGACTTTGTGGGTCGATCCACAATCACCCATATGGCATCGTGTTTCCTGACCATTATCAGGAGACCTGTCACAAAATACATCACTATTTTTTCTCACTTCCACATTAGAATAGGCAAAGATTGCAACATTCTTGCTGGCTACTGATTCTATACATTGACCTGTTGATAAATCAAGAATCTCAAAAAAAACTCAGCCACTTTCCTTTTTATACCAGCCCACCAAAACTGTGATTTCAACACCTTATACATTTTATGAATTCTAGGATGGAAAAAACCACTTTGAATGATGATAATCCCTAAGAAGTTCCTCCTAACAAGCCACTAGTACCACCATCCGATTTCGAAAACACAGAACTAAATTCCCATTCAGTTCCCAGCCCTCAATGGTCTCTCCACCATTGAGTTTCGACCTCATCACCATACAATCAAAATTAGATTTATGTGCCTCTTTAACCAAACCAACCAAGTTAGGAACCAATGAAATTGGAAAGAAGACTGCTCTGTCACCCTATCCTCACATTCTAACTGCATATCGGTAATGACTGACATCAACTTCCACTTATCCGATGCCTATTTCACCACCTGAGCATATGATTTTCTGCTTAATGCACCCACCACCGAATTTCCCTTACCCGGTGTGTACATTAAGTCAAAATCAAACATCTGGAGATATTTCATCCATCTCCTTTGCCACAAGTTCAAATATATTTGTGATAATATACGGTTTAAACTCTTGTGATCGGTAAACACTGTGAATTTCTCACTGAAGAGATAATGACACCACATTTTTAAATCATGAAACACTACTACCAACTCTAAATCATGTGTTGGGTAGTTATTCTCATGAAACCTCAACTTCCATGAGCCATATGAGACTATGTGACCCCCCTACATGAGAACACACCCCAACCCTAATGCCAATGCATCATAATACACCATGTACCCTTTCCCTAGTTTTGGAAAAACCATGATTGGTGCTGATGTAAGGTGGCCCTCTAGCTCTTCAAAACAATTCTAACACTACTTATACCATTAAAATGGAACATTATTCCTGGTCAAAGATGTCATCAGTGAGGCCAATCATGAGAAATCACGAACAAAATGTTGATAATATCCAGCTAGACCAAGGAAGATCCATATCTCAAAAAAATTCTTCAGGAGTTTCCATGAGATAACAACCTTTATCTTTTCTGGATCAACTGAAGCACCCTTCTCAAAAATAACATGTCCAAAGAAACAAATATCCTGTATCCAAAAGTCACACTTTGACAATTTGGCATACAACCGATGAAACCTCAAGATCCCCAATACTATCACCAAGTGCTGCTCATGATCCACCCTTGTTCTCTAATACACTAGTATATCATCAACAAATACCACCACAAAAGAATCCAAATATTTCTAAAATATCCGATTCATCAATACCATGAACACTTCTGGTGCATTTGTTAGACCAAAGGGCATAACCACATACTCCTAATGACCATATCTACTTATGAAAGCTTTTTTGGGAATATCCTCCTTCCCAACCTATAATTGATGATATCATGACCTCAAGTCAATCTTGGAGAAACATTGAGATCCCCGAAACTATTCAAACAAATCATCAATGCATGGAAGTGGATATCAGTTCTTTATTGTAACCTGATTAAGTCTACGATAATCCACAAAGAGATGCAGAGTTCCATTTTCATTTTTAACAAACAAAACTGACACTTCCCATAGAGACATGCTAGGATGAATGAGCCCTTTGTTTTCTAAATCTTCTAACTGCACTTTTAATTCCTTCAATTCTACTAGTTCCATTCAGTAAGATAGAAGTGAGATAGTACTGGTCACCAGAAGGAGATCAATCATAAACTCCACTTCTCTTATGGGTGGAAACCCTGATAATTATTCAAGAAAGACATCCATAAACTAATCAAAAAATTATAAAAAACATCTTTTCTCAAATTCTTCCATTGATGCCAATGATAATGCCACTAACTGATACAAGATCGTTCCAATAGCTGGTGTCAATAATCCTGTTGCACCCCACTTTTTATTCTTCTCCCCTCTAAAGAGGTGTTCAATGCCATCCTCCATCATAAAACTAACCATTTGTGTATAGAAATCTATGTGGGACTTAAAAATCTCCAACCAATCCATTCCTAGGATTATATCATAAGAATACATCTCAAGCACTTAGAAATCCCACATCAATTCAATGTTGTACACAACTAAGCAATATACTCTATATAGGAAGGCTCAATAATCTCTTTGACCCAGAGGATTTTGATGTTTTAAAACAGAAGGAATAATTCCCATAGTTAAAACCAACAAACTAATAACACAAGAAGAAATAAAAGAGTGGGAAACACATATATCAAACAAAGCTTGCATCAACGTGGAATTTAAAAGAACCGTACTTCGCATCGTGGATGGTCCCAATTTATCATCCATCACAACCTGTTCAGCTCCAAACAACTTCTTGATTTCCATGATCTTCTCTTTATTACCATGATGAGGTGTCATGGTATTTCCAGAATCACCATGACTAACTCAGATTTTCTAATGAGGAGTATACTGCTGCCCCCGTCCCGTCAAGGCATAAGATGCCTGTGACCCCTGAGGAGTGTCACAAACACCCGACCTCAGAGCATTACAGAAATATCTCTAAAGATTCCCCATCTTCTTATAGTTATAAAATTCTCAAGATTGTGTCATATAATCCCACTTGATGTGTCCCATAGAGCCACACTGAAAACATCCCGGCTTACTCTGAGGCTTTGGGGGAAGATTCACTGATCCTGCCATCAGATTCTGAGCCATACTCCCACCCTGGAAATAAGTGTCCCTCTACCGCTTGAACCCAACGTTTGAGTTTCCACTATTCCCTATGGGTACCAACATACTTCCCCTGCCTGTAGCCCCCAAAATATCTCTCTCATCCACTGTATCTCTATTCACCATTTCTACATAATCACTTATACACAACACCACTATCTTGGAATGAATTTCCTACTTCAACCCAACTTCAAAAATTTATGCCTTCAATGATGTGCTACCTGCCACCTCAGGTGAAAACTGCACTAAGTTCATAAACTTAGCTGCATATTCCATTATCAAAAGGCTCTCCTGCTTCAAATGGAAGAAATATGTTGTGCGCTGAATTCTGAATGTATGAAGGTAGAATTGTTTATTAAACAATTCCTCAAAACTCTCCCATGTCACACCTTGGTCCGTCCCAGCTTGGACCGCCAGCTCCCACCATTAAAGGGAAAAATCTTCCAACATGTACATGGATAACTTCAATTTCAGATCTACCGGTGTTCCCAATAATTAAAATATTATATTCATCCTATTCATCCACACTTCATCCCTTTATGGATCTGAATCACCCCTAAAAATGGGTGGATTCTTCTTTTGAAACTGAACTGCATGATCCACATGATTCAGTTCATCTTCTTTATTCAGAATTTCCAAAACTTGGAAAGCTTTCACTATACTCTGCACTAGCTATTGGTTCACCCAAGGCTCAGGTACAACCATATTTTTAGAAGTATCCTTCAGTTGGTCTCTATGATGCCTACTCGGTGCGATTTATATCAACAAAAAAACAACCATAAGTCCCACACCCATAGCTATAATAGGATTACGGTTCAAATTCAATTACATAAAAACTATCACAACCAGACTTTCCACAAGTTCACATTTCCCATGTTGCATTATTCTAACAAATCCACCATGTTTTAAAAATTTACCCATTTTCAAAATACCACAACCATTCACATTTCAAATATACACATTTGAATTAATTTCCAGATTTTCCACACATCCATATATTCATACCATAAAATAAGTCATTATACCAAATGAAATATGAATCTTAGTGGGAAGACATTTCTACCATGCATTCCATGCTCATCTCATTGGATACACCCATGACAATGAGATATCCAATGCCTATAAGTGTCTCCAAAACACTTATGTACCCAAATCCCTGGTAACTTGAAGTTCAACATAAAAGGGTTAACTACATCCTTTTATGATATACATTCCAAGTTCTGAAAATCCTATGTCTTTCTACCATCCCAACTCAATGAATAGACCAAGAATGAATGTCAACACCGAGACCAAAAATTAACGCCAAAGGACCGAACAAACTGATACCACTTGTAATGCCCCACCCCCTCCTCATTGGCTTGAGAATGCGGCGAGGTGATACTAGGCCTTAAGCGATGTTCCCAAGGCATCAAAGGTTGTCAATAAATTCCTAGGGCTTTAAGAATAAATTGGGGAATGATTTTTCCTTGAGATAAACCAAACAACCAAACAAGACATTACCAACAAAACAACATGATGACTGTTAACATAATAACCCAAACTATAGAGTACCAAAAGACAACCAAACTAATCCATAACAATTCCCAAAAACCAATACAACCAAGCCATACTAAAACAAGTTAGTGTACCAAGAGGAAGATGAAAAAAAGACCCAAAGTAAACAAAGACACTTCACTGCTCCATAACAAGCTCCATGCTCCAAGAACCACCAAACCACCTGAGCATCATGAAGAACTGCTAGCAAAATGGGATGATTTACGCTTAACTGTGTCCTAGAATTCAACATATACAAAAGCACCAAAGTGACAAATCAGGGGTGAGTAATAATACTCTGTAGGATTTCCCCAAATGAATTTCCTACACATACCACTAGGATAAAACAATTATCACATTTATATAAGACAATTTATATAAAACATCAAATAGTTCAACAATTACTGATAAGCCAAACACACCCTTACCAAGCCACCTTAACCAACCCATGAAACCTAAGGAAAATCCAAAAAACCATGCCATAATCCATTTCACCATTTCATATTAGCATAAAAATTTTCATCTTGCATAACAATACACAACATGGAAATAACCATGGTGGAACTTTCCATCCAAACTTGTTTACTACTTTTCCAAACTAGCGGTACTTCCCAACCACTTATCCATAATAGCGGCCCTTTTGTCCACTATCCATCACCTTTTATAGTGATAATTACCTCCCACTTCACTCATAATCAACACAATCCATAGTACTTGACCAACCAAGAAGCATAAAACATACCAAGGCCACACATTATACACACAACCATTTCCAAAACATGACAATCACTTTAATAAATTACCCATTTATTGAAAACACCCTTTAACCATTTTTCATTCCAAACTACATTTCAATAAACCACATTCTTATTGAAAACCATTTTCCCAAACCATTTTCATAAACCAAACCAAGGAACCAATTCTAAAATCTACATTTTAAAATCACACAACAAGCCCCCTTTTTGCAACAATATCCCATTTCACCCAAAATACCCAAATCATCACCCAATGGGTTTCCAAAAATATTTTCACATCATATTCACGATTAATTTCAAGTAAAAAAAATTAATTAAAAACAAGGCCTCAATCTCTAACAATGTGGAATTGAGAGAGAAGCCACCTACCTTTAGGGTTCTGGTGAAATCAACCCACTAGCAAAAAAACCACAAATCTGGACAAAATCTCCACCAAAAAAACTCTAGATCTCCTTACCTATCTTCAAAAATCCCTAAAATCATCACCTAAGGAAAAAAACCCTATATCTACTTGAAACAGATGTAGATCTAGAAAACCAAGATAGGGAAGAGAGAATATCTAGAGGAAACCACAAAAAACAAAAAGATAATACTTACCCAAGATGAAACACCTTCAAAACACTTTGGAAACAATTCAAATACCTTCCATAATTAATGGAAAAGTACCCTTATCACTTGAGAATAAGAAATACCATATAGGGTTTATATGGGAGAAGAAATGGGTGAATTAGGGAAAATCCCGACTAACCCCATTTTTTAAAAAACAATTTTAATGGGCCGCATGTTTAGCTTGAACAGTTTAAAAAACCGTGTGATAAACGTGCAGATGCTACTATCCGAATAGTGAAATATTGCACGGTTACCTGGGATTCTCACACGGTTTCCCCCAACCGTGCTCAAACCGTGCAGCCTTAAAAAGGCCTCCAAACTTTTCCAAAACCTTTCCAAACTCTCCCAAAATCTCCCAAACCTTTCCTAACCACTTAATATTCATAAAAATGTATAAACAGGGGTCACATACCTCAAATCAGGGGAGATACTATATGAATCTCTGATAATAGCTTGCTAGCCTAAGGAATCTCCACACCTCCGTCACATCCTTAGGTGGATCCCATGATAACACTACCTTGACCTTGGTCAGGTCCACTACCACTCCATCTGCTGAGATAAAATGTCCCAAAAAGTGGACCACCTGAATCCAAAACCATCACTTTGAGAGTTTCCCATAAAGATGATTCTCTCAGAGTACGTCTAGAACCATCTGTAAGTGTCTCGTATGCTCCTCCTTAGATGTCAATTACACAAGGATATTTTTGATGAAGAATACCATGTAATAGTCTAAGAAAGGTTGATAGATCCATTTCATGAGTCCCATAAACAATGATGGGGTATTTATCACACCAAAGGGCATCACCAAGTACTCATAGTGACCATAATGACATCTGAAGGCCATCTTCAGTATATCCTCATCCCGTACTCACAGCTGGTGATAGATTGATCTAAGGTTAACCTTCAAGAACCGTCATGCCCCTTTCAACTGATCAAAGAGGTTATTGATCCTTGATAGTGGATACTTGTTCTTCATGGTCACCTGGTTCAAGTGCTGGTAGTCCACACACAACCTCAAGCTCTCATATTCTTTTTTGTAAAACAAAACTGGGGATTCCTAGGGTGAAACATTGGGTCTCATGAAACCCTTCCTCTACAAGTCCTCCAACTACACCCTTAGATCATGAAGCTCTATGAGAGCCATTAAATATGTTGATGCAGATATTAGTGCTTTTCTGGGGTGTAAATTAATGCATAAGTCTATCTCCCAGTGGGGAGGTAATCCTAAAACATCTTCAAAAAATACATCCTCGTACTCTTCCACCAATACTGAAAACTAGAAGCTTATAACATCTGATAAATTGAGGGTTAGGCTAGACAACTAATGAGTAATCAGATGCACCCTCTTATGAATGAGTCCATACTATGATGTATGGGTTTCATTTTCCCCGACAAAGGTAAACCTTATTCCATTACTATGGACACACCACACCCTTATCCTAAAACAGTCAATCCAGGCATGGACTATAAATAACCATTCCATACCAAGAATGATGTCGTAAGGCCTTAACGCCGCCACCAAGAGGTTCCAACTAAAACTCTTGCCTCCAAGGGCCAGGTCACACTTCTAGCATAGGTGTGCGATCATTGAGTCTCCCCTGGTAGGTGTCTCAAAGCACAAGGGTCGAGTCAACAGTTCAGCTAGAATCTCTAGATCTTGTACAAGATATATGGTGAGAAAGGAATGACTAGAACATGTTTCTATTAGTACAGAAGATAAGGTAGAAAAGACATAGATCATACCTTGAATCATTCCCAGAGCCCCTTGGTCATAAGCCTCAACTGCATGAAGCTGTCCCCGCCCCCATCCTTCAGCTCCCTAAGCCTGGCGTAGACCACCTAGGGGTGTGGTGGTAGAAATTTGAAATGTCGAACACCTCATACTACTCTCCCAACTCATCTACCATGTCCTCCACCCTATGGATCTTCCTACTCCCATTGTTGTCTCTGTCTCAGTGGTCCATCCACAGTCTCCCTATTAGCAGTACAATGAGTCAAATAATCTTGAGTGAGATGTCCCCTACCGTCACATAAATAGCACCGAGGATGACTGGACCCACCCTGTGAGCCATGAATTGTATATCCTCTATCCCGGTACCTCCTCTTGAAATCTATTCCATGTCCAGGTCCCTAGGACTGACATAGGCTCCCTGCTACCGAGGTCTCTGCTCCTGCTTTCCCACTATTGACTATCACCGATTGTATTGGCTCAACTAAGAATCTTTCAACCAATAAAGCCCTCTAAATCACCCCAATATATGTCAGGATTCACATAGGGATAACACTGGATCAGATGTATCTATTTAGACCTCACTCAAAGGCCCGATCCCTAAATTACTGATCACAAACCACATCCATGAAGTACCTGGAAAGGTTGGAAAACCTCTATGAATATTCAGCTACATAAATGCTGCCCTGTTGGAGCTAGATAAGCTTCTAAATATGCACATCTCTATGAATAACTGGTGGTAACTCCTCTATGAAGAGGATATAAAACTCTTTATATGAAATAGCCGCCTCTTCATGAGTATGGATAACCAAACTCCACCATCATCCCTTTGATCCATGTATAAGGCCCACCGCTAGGACCACCATCTGATCTGATGGTTTCCTGAATAGATGGAAAACTCGGGTCACCACATGAAGCTAGTACTCAACCACCTATGGGTCAGGCTCACCTTAGAACCTAATGGGTCTCTATTTCTAAAACTCATGAAGTGCTCTCAGCCTACGCTCCTCGTCCACTAGTACTACGGGTACCACGTGCTAATCTACAGGTGACGGTATGGATGGTGCACCACATGGAGGTAACATATGGGGAACTGGTCCTTTTATCGAAGCCTAATCACTAAGGAGGTCATCCTTGTGATCAAATAGCTAAATCCTAGCTGGTATGCATCACATAGGCATCCTAAAACAAACAAGATATACTACAGTCAATGAGTATATCGGGAGATCTAACTCAAGAAGGACATGGAAACCACAACCGATTCCTATATGATGCATGTACCATTATTTTCACCACAACCAATGATCTTATATACCAAGTTGAAAAGTAGGTTATAAGAGTCCTAGTGTATGGATACGCCGACCACTGCACCAACACCGAAGTCCCTAGCCTGAAATATGAACTTGAAACACTTAACACTATTTCCTAAAACTAATCTCACAGAATATCGATCCTAAGGTAGAATAGACCGAATTTGATACCACTATGTCATGACCCATCCCATTGGGGCCCATGCCGTGACTCCCCAAGACTACCACCAATAGGATATGGGCTGGTGACTAGCATCGAGTAGACATATCACTAACATGGGAGGCATTGCCTAAGTACCTACACACACACACACACACATCTCCAAGCCCGCAAAATGATGAAATGTAAAAACCACTAAGTAAACAATGCATTAATACCACTATATCCCATAACCATGGTAGGATGGAAAGTAAATAAAGTAAACAAGGCCAGAATACAATCCCACCAAAAGAGTCTATAACCACAATTTCAACCTATAAGAAAAAGTTACTAGGACCGCTATCTAAAAGCTGCAGGAACACACCTCAGTTTTTCTGGTCTCACATAGCACCGTCTGGTCCTAGTCTTCCTAGGATTCTGTCAAAGGGTCAATCATCTGTACAAGTCATGACACATGTGGGAAAATCCCATTTAGAGATGAGTATAAAAATACTCAGTAGGAAACCCTGAAACCACAAAGCAATATAACAAAGGAAAGAACAGTCAACTCTATATAGCTATATGTCTACAACACATATAATAAGAATATCTAGATATACTCAAACCAAGACACATAGTCTAGAGGTAAGATACAACCATAGTATACTAGCAATAGGAATTTATCTCAAAGATTCCAAAAAGCACTCATCCAAGAGAACATACTCCTAAGTCCGATAGCACCGATGAAGTTTGTTCGAGAGGTATTGATTGTTAGGTTTCACTATGAGAAGGATATGCTAATATATCTGAAGAGAGAGATATGATACAACAGATGAGGAACAAATCTAGGGTCATGTCGTGATACCGACAACTCACTCCAGATTAACCCACCAAGTAGAGGATCAACACCCGTGTAGTGTTGGTCATATCGATACTGAGAACTCCACCTAGGGCATGAATAATGAATAGAGGATCCTGCTTTGGGCCTCTCAAGGGATTCCAACAACTCTATCAAGGAAGTCATGCTAAAGGGATCATAGTCCTATGGGTAGGAAATTATTCACATCTACCTTTAGGGAAATGATAAAGGGAATGAACCCTAACGAAACTTGTCCAAGATAATAAGGAAAAGTGGCTCAAGAAATGTAGGAAGAGGCACACCACGTATAGTAGGGTCATAGGCCATGCCCCTTGACCCCAAGTACTACCTGTTTACAATGACCCATGCCTTTAGAACATGTTATGTAGAAGAGGGGTAAATGGCATGTAGAATGGGTCACACGGTGTGTCCTTACATCGGAGGTCTGCTTGTGTACTCTGGCTATGTTCCAGTACACAGTGTCAACCTGTGTATTCGTGCTCATGTACCAATACATGGGGTAATCCATGTAACTAGTCTAGGCCATGCCATGTGGGGGAGTATATGCTATGTGTTCAAACTGTATACTCCACTTCATGTTCGTGTATGTCCCATGTACACGCCAAGTCATCCAATGATGAACACATGCCATGTAGATGGGACTACATGCTGTGTGTATAGGGTTTTCTAGAAACCTGTGTTCTTCCTCCACTCATGTTTATCCATCTCCCAGATCTTGCTTTGGTGCTCGGTTCACCTCGAAACTCTATATCAAAGTTCATTCGGTCACTCTAACACCGAATTGATGGGATTCGGGCCTTCAAACACCTTAGGAAACATGATCATAGGTGTTATTATTCATTGATTAAGAACAAAGATTAGACACCCACCATCATTTGATCTGCCTTTATGCCCTCCATCGCATCTCTATTGAGTTGTCACGATGTCAGATCTCCAGTTTCAGATCGTTGTGCTAATAATCGAAGGTGCAACGATTGATTATTCAATGTCGGGGGAAGAATAAATAACACACATGAAGAACACAAGAAATTGGGGGATAAAATCACAATAATCAAGAGGGATGAACCTCTATTGATGTTCATGTCAATCTTGGTTCATCACCATTAGAACGGTAAACAAATCAAAACAATTCTCTATAATCATATCCTGATAAATCCCACAAATAAATCATCACACAATTACAATTGACCCATGGGCTAATCTGTTCATGGGTTAGTCTGTGTTCATTGTAGGATTTAAAAAATGGGAAAGAATAATAAAAATAACATATCCTACCTGGATTTGGATTTCTCGCTGATGAATATTGGTCACCACATCATCATCGTCGGTGAGATATAATAAGATTAGTGCATTCCGATCTTGGATATGAGATTTCATCACCATCCATCATAGGGATTCTTCAGAGGTTCTATATTTAATGTCTCTAAAAAATTATAGGGCTATGAGGAAAACCCTGGATTTCTAACGAAGGGGCTTATTTAAAGTTTAAATGGTAGTTGCATCAACATTTGAAATAAAATAAATTTTATTAATAAATTTTATTCAATTTTAAGCCCATGATAAATTTTTCACAAGAGACCCACATCAGCCAATGTTAGGTCACACCTAGGGTAAAGATTATATTCTGAAATCAATGGTACCCTCAGATATTTGATCCTAATTCCCATTTAAAATTTATTTCACTTTTTTCAAAAAACTATGTGCATGCTATTTAATATTTTAATATATTTTAAACATTTATTTTGGGAACACCGGGACTTGGAATCGCACACTACCTGGTTTGAAAATCAATCCATATAATATTGAAAAATAATACATAGAAAAATATGATTCATTAAACCTCCACGAGATCCAAATACAATTGTGAGCGCTGAGCGAGATCCCACCGTGAGACTCAAAGATAATCATGTGCTTCGTGAGATTCTATCGTGATGTCAAAATTCAATCTTGTGATTGTCATTATTGATGTATTCCAATGCTTTGTGTGATCCATGAAGAGTTCCAAAGAAAACTATGAGTGCATGCGTGAGATCACATCAACATTCATGCTTACTCTTCATTCCTTATTTGACAACCAACCTTTGTCAACGACCTCAAACCATGTCAAAAAACACACTCAACCCAATAACAACATCATGATGGATTTTTCCTAACAATATCCCCTTTTGGGTTTGTTTACAACTCTTCATATTTTGATTCCACATTAATGGTTCTTCCATATTCTTCCAAAAATTTTCTGCTTGTGATTCTGACAACAATCATAAATTTAATCAACACACACTCTAAGCCCACTTGATCCATGTTCAGCATGATAAATAAGAGTAGCATGTAAAGTTCATCAATGAATCACTCCATTCCAAAAATGCTCAACTACTTTCATCACAAACCCCATACGTTGTGATATATAACCTTTGATCGATCATCTCTAGCATCGTTAGATTTAAATCCCCCCTACTTCACTACCCCCTATCATATTATCCCCTTGTCTTGATTAAGACATTTATCCTCTTTTATAGACACAATTTCTCCTCCTTTGTGAATGAACCTTAAGGTTACTTTGCTATGGTATATAATAGGGTAAAGAACACAAATCATCATATTAGGAAAAACACATCATACCCCAGGGAGAGGGGGTCCCACATTCACACTTTTTCAAGTATGGGGAGTCGACTGAGCTCCTTGATCTAGTCGATGACCTTCAAACACTTCTTTGGGTTAGGCCTTTTTCAGAATGTCTACAACCTATAGTTCTGTAGGAACATACTACAACTTTACAAGCCCTTTCTCCAACTTCTCCTTGATAAAATGATACTTTATTTCAATGTGAATTTTTCTTGAGTGATAGAATATATTTTTAATCAGATTTATTGCACTTGAATTATTGTAATAGATTCTGATTGGAGACTTCACTTCAACTCCCATATCATCAAGCTCCCGCTTAATCCATGAAAACCGTGCGCATGCTTGAGTATCTGCAATATATTTAGCTTCTGTGGTGATTTATGAAATGTAATCTTGTTTTTTTATCCAATAAATACATAATCCACCAAGATAGAATGCACTGACTGACATTGATTTTCTATCATCTGCTGATCCGGCCCAATCTGCATCTGTGTAGCCCAATAACTCTTACTGAGATTTTTCATTGTATAGAAAATTGAGATCCATTGTGCCTTTGATATACTTAAGTATTATTTTTTACTATAATAAAGTGGGTTTCCTTAGGATTGATTTGATACCATGCTACTTGGAATGTGGACAAAATAATATAAGGTCTTATTTCTATCAAGTACAATAAACTATCAATAATTTTTCAGTACTCTGCAACATTAACTGCATTGCCTTTATCATCCTATGATAGTTTCATTCAGTTATCCACCAGAATCATCATCTCCTTGGAATTATTCATTCCAAATATTCTCAAAACCTCATTGGCATATTTATATTGAGAAATGAATGTGCCATTATTTCCTTATGTGACCTTTAAACCAAGGAAAAACATAAATTCACCAACCATTGACATTTCAAATTTTCTTTCCATGAATTTTGTGAACTGATTGCACTGCACTTCATCTGATCCACCAAAAATTATTTCATCGATATATACCAGAACCATAATCCTTTAATTACTCTCATTGTTAACATATAGATTGTAATCAACTCCGCCATACTGAAAACCGAGATTCTTCAAAAAATGATTGAGTCTTGAATACCATGCTCTTGGTGCTTTATTCAACCCATATATCACCTTATTCAGCCGACAAACTCTATTCCCATCTTCATGAATGAGAAAAACATATGGATTCTCAATATAAAATTATTTTTTGAGAACCCCATTCATAAATGATGACTTGACATCCATCTGGAAAACTTTGAACCTTCTTTACAATATCTTTTCCAAAAATAATATGATTGTCTATAGCATTGAAACTGGTGAAATTTTTTCATCAACATCGAAACCCTTTATTTGGGAGTACCCTTTTCACACTAATCGTGCTTTTTTTCAAATCACTGTGCCATCTTCATTCATATTATTATGAAATACCCATTTGGTTCCAATAAAATTCTTATTTGTTGGTCTCAAAATAATCTACCAAAAAACCTCTAGTATTGAACTAATATAAATCCTTAATACTAATTTTTATACTGATTTTAGATGTTTAATTAGTCTTCAGAATGGGTAGACCACTTGTTGGAAACACTCTTAATCTTCTCTCACAACTTCTTTGTATCCTAAAAATAGTCAGCTGATACCATATTGTTAGAGAAAAATAGATAATCAGGAAATACATGAATGTTTCTCCTTGTCCCCCAATCGATCTTCTTGAACATAATATTTTATCATTTCTATGCCATTGAGATCTTGCATTTGACTAGAAGATAGAATTCTCCCCCTATGATATGCAACTCTTCTAGTTGTTAGGCCTAATTTTTAGACCCACAAACATTCGTATTCTCCTGCATCATTTCTTCACATGTGTAACACACCAAGGTTTTGAAAGTAAATATTGAATTCATTTTATAATCTAGCTATTAAACACAACTTTTCCTCTACTATGTTTTTAATTTCAAAAAATGGTCATCTAGAGTTGTGACCAGTAAGTCATTTGGAGTCTGATAGAACAAAATTAATTTTTGGTTAATAGTAACATAACCTTATGAATATTAATATGACCCTTATGAATATTAAATAATGATATTATTTTATTTTCTCAAGGTAATAAGATAATGAAATCTTAATTAATTTTTTAATGTGATATAAAGCTAATTATACCTTTAAAATTGTTATTTTTCAAATTAACTATGATTTTATTTAAAAATTAAATTAATAATATTTAGAAAATTATTTTTTGAAAAATGGAGTTTATTTTTTAATTCTACACGTCAAAAAATGGTAGGGGTAAATTTTTGAGATTTTTCTAAAATACTTGAATTTTTCATGAATAGTAAAAATAAAGTTTTGAGTTTTCGGTATATTTGATGACATCATAATGATGTAATAATTAATAAAAAATTCTGGTAGAATTTTGTACAGTAAAATAAGATATTAGGTGTCCCAAGTGGCTAATACCACAGGCAAGCCCATGGTTTTACAAAAAACCACTAATGAGGTGTCTTTTTAAATTAATAAAAAATTATCTCTCTTTTACTATAAATACCCACTCATCCATTCGTTTTATTTCATTAAAAATCCCTTATCCTAGAAAATTTTGTGGTTTTACCTCCCTAGGAGTCCTACCAAGATGTACTTAAGCCCTCAAGGTCCCAACCTTCAAGTTCCAGGAGTTACTCTACATGGTAAGGGAATCCTTCACCCTCCTCTTTTAGTCGACACTTCTTTTATGTTATCTCTTTGCATTTCCATTATTATATGTTGGGGTTGATATTATGTATTACTATTACTGTACATTTGATTTACATATGATTATATACCCTTTTTCTCTCATCAATTCATTTTATGAAATTTTAAGCGACGCTGTTAGGCTGTCGAATTTTCATAAGGGATCTCTCAATTTTTCTTTTATTTTCAAGTTCATCTCTTTTCTTTTTCTCTCCTCACCTCCTCTATCCAAATGATCATGATAATTAATTATCATCTATATACTAGAATTATATAATGTTAATTGAAGAATCATCATCAATATTCTTACTCCCTCCCTTTTATTTTTATAAACGAAATCAACGTCTATGAGGTTCCAATTTATAACCTTCATGGATGACGAAGTTTCGTTCTTTATTTTCTCCTTCATCACTGGTCATGAAACCATTTATATGGTTTAAAAAGACTATATATATATATTATAACCTAATTAATATTCAGGAACTATTATATGTACATATTATTAATTTATAATACAAAACTAGTTCATAATAATCCAAATACCGCCAAATAATCAAAGTGGTTATCATCTAATGATTCATCCTCTTTCCATGTAACAAAATGATAAAAATGACCATTAAAATTTTTTGATGTTCATAAATAATATTTAATTTCAAATCTGGAGATTTAAAACCATTACACATGAATTCCATTACTTAAAAACAAGTGAACTGATTATGAAAATCAAGAAAACAAACACCCTGAAACAACGAAATTAAATATAATAACTTATCAATAAGAAAATAAATGAACTAAAAAAATTATGATAAAATAAATACATTTATATTAGGTTCTGAAATAAATTATTAATAAGCCTAATTTCATATTCCAGAACCTTAAGTTCAAGAGCAGAACACATTCGGACTTAAGGTAAGGGTTTTCCACCCGAACTTCCATTTTCATTCGGGTTAATTTCATTGTATAATTACCTAAATTAAATTATTATATATTATTAGGTAATCCTCATAAATTCTATGTGAGTATTATATATATTTACACTAACAATAATCCTTCCCTATTTTATTTATAGTTACTTTATTTAAAAAAACTTTCAAAACTGTTTCCAAAATACAAGCCCAATTCAAGGAAACTTCTCAAATTCATATATATTTTCAAGGGCACTCTATAATCTGTTTTTGGAAAACATTATCTTTATAAAAACACTAATTTTATCATGAAATACTATCTTAATTCACTTCTGGTTTTATACAAAGATTTTTCCAAAATAACTCTTCTTTTCAAATAAAAGAGTATTTATCTCAATAATTGTTTAATGATTTTATAAGAGTATTTTCGTCTGATTCAACACTATTGTTGATTCTTATGTATTATTGGGTTTAATAATTTATGATGTCATCTACCATATTTTATTGAATGGTTTATGACTAATTTATTGTGGGTGATCTATTCTAAAACCATTCACCATATTTCTCGAATGGTTAGTGTTTTATGTTTGATGATTGGGGAAAGTTAGTTACATTTCATATGATAGTTTCAATATGAATGTATATGTTGTTTATGTTGATCATAGCTCATATTAGAAATTCATTGGACTTAATATGTGATGGGTGGGGCCCGCTATAACTCTTAGATGCATCGGTAGGTCTCATGAGACAAATAGACATAGAATTGGCCGAGGCCTTTCCCAATGTGCTATATGGATTTGGCCGTGGCCTAAATCATTTTTAGATGTTTTGAACAAGGCATTGACAAAATGTTTCAGAATGTCCAGCATATGCACTTCCCTCATTATGAAGCTAGTAATTGAAAGTTCATGTGGTTATTCAACTAGTAGAATACCCATGATTATGTTTTATTTATGGCATTATTTACTCAGCTCATATTCCTACCATAATGTGTTCAAGTTTATTATTTTTGAAGGAATTTGTTTTCAATTATTCACCATGTCTTATTTTATGCTATCTTCCACTATATTAATTACCCTTAATGAGAGTTTGAGCTCTCCCCTTTCTTAAATTTCATTTTTCCCAGGATATGAAGAAGTAAATTATGAATGACTTGCAAGTATAATCTAGGAGGCATGGATGTTTCTAATGGATTAAATTAGTGTTTTTTACTTTTAAGATGTAATATTGAACTTATTTATGTGTCTTTTTTTCCAAAATCTAATAAACTACTTGGTCCTTCAGGATGCATATTCCTTGTTTATATGCCAATGTAATAAAATAAGGCATCGGCTCCGGGAAACTAGGGTCGGGTCCTTACAGTTGGTATCAAAGGAAGTTTAGTAGAAAACCTAGAAACTAGATTTAGGAAATGTAGATTAGAGAACAAATCCATAAGATAGTATTTGAGGATAAGCATAAAATAACATCCTAATATTTTGGTAAGGAATAGATTATGTGGATATTTCTAGCAAATACATCCCTGTCTGGATAGAAATAGGTAGAGGTGGCTCTGGCACAGATGTACCTAAGAGTGAAAGCTCTGACAAGGAGTTCTGGGATTGACTCAGGGTATCCTGGTACACAACAATAGGCCTTGATGCAATATTGGTATTGGCACTCCTGGGGGATATTCTAAGGATAATTGACATTTTCTTTACAAGATATTATGAAGGATTTAAATGTAAATTTTTCCTCAAAGAAACCATTTTTGTGATTATGGGATTATCCATTTGTAGGATCTCAATTTATGATAAGTATTTTATTAAGTTTAGATTATACATTATGATTCATACCCTAATCTAATGTATGCCATTATTTATAAATGACACCTAGTGTAAGGAATGGAAACTGCACGAACATGCGTGTACCTTGTAGGGATTTCCCTCCGATGCAAGATAATGATTTTGGATCTGGTGTGGTGACTGGTGCTGAGCAACTTATAACTATACTGAGACAAATTACTCAGGTTATGAATAATAACCTTACTTGTATGGAGAATCCAGATCCTCCACATGGATGAGATATGTTAGATCTCTTTATATGAAAACAACCACCATCATTCAATGGGACTACAAACCCATTTGTAGCTGAGTAGTGGATGAGTTCCATAGAGAATATATTTCTATCTTTGGAATGTAACGAAAGAGAGAAGGTCATAATGGAATTTTATCGTCTATCAGAAGATGAAGATTAGTGTTGGTCATTAATACAAAACAAAAAGGAGGAGGAAGAGATAGAAGAGATGGAATGGAGGGGTTTTAAGGAAATATTCCTAGAGAAATACTTTCCCCATGAAAAATGAGTAGATATGGAAATACATTTTCTGAATTTGAAGCAAAAGGAAGATGATAATTTTGTAAAGTATAAATCCAACTTCACAAGGTTAGCAAGGAATGATTTGGACTATATACGAAATCTGAGGAGCAAGATTGATCAATTCTTTGATGGCCTAAAGATATTCCTCCGGTAGGCACTGGTATCCAAATTTTTTTCATCATATGAGGATATAGTTTCATGTGCTATCAAGACAGAAAATGAATTCTATAAGTCTTATGACTTTAAGGGAAATCAAGAGAAGAATAGGGATGCTGAAAAATATGGGAAAAGAAATAAGGAAATATGGAAGAAGAGAAGAGTTGAATTTCTACCCTGTGATAATTGTGGAAGGAAACACCCTAGTGCGTGCTTAAAGGGAAAATGAGTATGCTACAAATATAGAAAGAAAGGCCATCTTGATGGTGATTACAAGGGGAAGAAAGAAGCTATTAATGTTCAATTCTATAATTTTCGGGAGTTGGGGCACTATGATAATGATTGTCCAAAGCATCATTGAAACATGCCATAGAAAAGGCCAAGCTTATGCGATCACAACTACAGAGGTTGAAGTTCCAAATGATGCGGTGGAATGTACTTTAATCATTTCATAAAACTTAGCCAATACCTTATTTGATTATGGATCATCACATTCATTTATATCTTCCCAGTTTTCCAAGAAAATTAGATATGTCCAATTTGATTTAATAAAGGAGTTATCAGTCAAAACTCCTAGTGGATGTATCATTGCAACAAAGGCGTGTTAATTAGTCCCTCTCATGACACATAAATGTGCTTTAGTTTCCAACCTTATCATCATACCAATGATTTACTTTGATATAATTCTCGGTATGAATTGACTATCAAATTATGATGTTAAGATCTATTGCAAGAAGAAGGAAGTTACATTTTTTGAGAATGGTGTAGAATCCCTTATCTTTAGAGTAGAAACCTTGCCATATGATACTCATATAGATCCACCCCCAGTAGCTCTACTAAATTCAATTATTGGGGAGTAAGGGAATACAATAACTATAGGTGAGGAAAATAATGTTCAAATAGAAGATGTACTTGTTGTGAAAGAATATATTATCATATTTTTAGAGGATTTACCTGGACATCTTCCAGAGCGGGAAATTAAGTTTTTCATTGACTTAATTCCTGGTTCAAGGACCATATTAAAGACCCATTATAGAATTTCTACTATAGAATTAGTGGAACTAAAGAAATAACTAAAGGAATTGAGTGATAAAGGATTTATTCTCCCTAGCATTTCTCTGTGGGGAGCCCCTGTTTTTTCGTTAAGAATAAAGATGGGTTAAGAAGGTTGTGCATTGACTATAGAGAGATCAATGCTATAACAATAAAGAACAAGTGTCCCCTACCTTGAATTGATGATTTATTTGATCAACTTTATGAAGCCTAATATTTTTCAAAGATTGATCTTTGATCTGGATATCATCAGTTACTTGTGAGGAAGGAAGACATTCCAAAAACAACATTCTGAACTAGGTACGGGAATTACAAGTTTCCAGTAATGCCTTTTGGACTAACTAATGCACCATCTATTTTCATGGATCTAATGAATAGAGTTTTCAAGTAATATCTTGATAACTTTTTAGTGGTGTTTATTGATGATAGCTTGGTATACTCTAAAATCTATGAAGATTTTGGAAATCACTTGTGCACTATTCTAAAGACTCTTAGAAGAAATGAATTATATGGGAAGTTTAGCAAGTGTGATTTTTGGATCCAATCAGTTTCCTTTCTAGGACACATTGTCTCGTAGGATGGAATATCTATAGATACTGTGAAGACAAAGGCTGTACAAGAATGGCCTACTCCAACAAACATAACTGAGGTAGGTAGTTTTCTCTAATAGGTTATTATCAGTGTTTCATTCAGAACTTCGCCCGTTTAGCCAACCCAATGACCAAGCTCACACGAAAAAGGGTTAAGTTCATATGGACAAAGGAATGTGAATAATGTTTTGAATAATTGAAGAGGAGGTTAGTTAATGATCTGATCCTAACCCTACCATTGGATAATGACGAGTTTGTTATCTATAGCAATGCATCAAATAAAGGACTTGGTTTTGTCCTTATGCAGAATGATCGAGTGATTGCATATGCATCTAGGCAGCTAAAAATTCATGAAAAAAACTATCTAAATCATTATCTCAAGTTAGAATCAGTAATATTTTCTCTGAATATTTGGAGACATTACCTCTATGGAAAAAATGTGAGATATATATAGATCATAAGAGTTTGAAATATATATTCTCATAGAAAGAACTCAACATGAGACAAAGGAGATGAATTGAGCTACTCAAAGATTATGATTTCACAATACACTACCACCCAATGAAGGAAAATAAGGTCGTAGATGCTTTGAGTAGAAATGAACACAAAATTATGAATAAGATGAGAGTTGAAAGGGATCCTCTGTTCATGGTTCTGGTAAAGATGGATTTGGGAATTATCAAGGAAGGTAACACATCACTACTTTTTCAAATATTTGCCAAACCTTCTTTACTGCAAAGGATAAAAAGTTCTCTGGATGATGATGGAGAGTTTCAAAAGAAAATTAGAGCTGTAAATGATGGGAATTTGATTGAATTCATATATGAAGGTGGCATTTTGAAATTTAGAAAGAGTCTTTGTGTTCCTGCTATTCCTAAGCTAAAGAGGGAACTATTGGATGATGCTCATAGCTCTAATTTCTCTATACACCATGGTAGCACAAAGATGTATAGAGATATAAAGGAACATTTTTGGTGGGAAAACATGAAGATGTATATTGATGATTATGTGGCGAGATATTTGGTGTGTCAATAGGTGAAGGCTGGAAGACAACATCCTGGAGGAGTCATGAAAACCATTCTTATTTATATGTGGAAATGGGATGATATTACAATGGAATTTGTCATGGGGCTACCAAAGACTCCAAGAAAGAATGATGCGATATGGTTCATTGTTGGACATCTTACAAAATCAACACATTTTATTTCTATAAGAGAAGATTTACCACTTGAACATTTAGCAAGACTATATATTAATAAAGTTGTAAGAATTCATGGTGTACCTTTATCAATTGATTCTGATCGTGATCCCTATTTTACATCACAATTCTAGAAAAGTATTAATAAGTCCCTAGATACTGATCTTTGTTTGAGCACTGCCTACCACCCAGAAACTGATGGATGATCAGAACAGACTATTAAAACTTTGGAAGACATGTTGAGGTCTTATTCACTTGAATTTAAAGGTATGTGGGATCAATATTTACCTCTCGTAGAATTTTCCTATAACAATAGATTCCATTCAAGTATTTATATGACACTATATGAAGCGTTATATGGAAAGAGATGTTGTACACTAACTAACTAGGATGATGTTGGTGAGAGAAAGCTCGTAGGACCAGAACTTGTTAAGGAAACATCGGAAAAAGTGAAGATTACCCAAACCCATATCAAAACAGGTCAAAGTAGGAAAAAGAGCTATGCTGATAATTGAAGGAAGGATTTGGAATCTCAAGAAGGAGATCACGTTTTCTTAAAGGTATCTCCATGTAAAGGTATTATACAATTCAGTAAGAAGGGAAAATTAAGTCCCAGGTACATCGAAATTTTTGAAATTCTGGACCGAATTGGAGCCGTAGCTTACCATTTGGCATTGGCGCCAAATATCTCCAAAGTTCACAATGTGTTCCACGTGTCAATGTTAAGAAAATACATGCTTGACCCAGCACATGTAATCACCTATGAAGAAGTATAACTTGAGCCCGATCTATCTTATTATGAAGAGCCTATCCAGATTCTTGATACCAGAGAACAAGTATTGAGAAATTTGATGAATCTTCTAGTAAAGGTTCATTGGAGGAACCATAAGATGGAGGAAGAAACATGGGATCCCTAGGATCTTATGTTGAAGACATACCTGAATCTTTTTAGGAAAATTTTTTTGAACTTTGAGAACCAAATTTTTGTAATGATGGGAGAATGTAACACCCCAAAGTTTTGAAAATAAATATTGAATTCATTTTATAATCTAGCCATTAACCACAAATTTTCCTATATTATGTTTTGAATTTTGTAAAACTATCATCTAGAGTTATGACCAATAAGTCATTTTGAAAAATGATCATCTGTACCAGTCACTATAGCAGTTATTTTCCTTTGGGCTACCGATTTGGGCCTATGGGTCTCAAGGGCCTTCAGGTCATCAAAGGACTTCGGGCCACAGGGTCTTCGGGACATAGAGACCATGGAGTAGCCCAGTTCACATAGAACAGGCCCCAGAGGAGGATCAGAGCAACAAGAGTAGCAGCTACCAGAAGCAGAGATAACCAGATTGGAAGAATGAGAAGGTATGGCAGTCGCCATCGGGACCAGGCACTGTGTATCTTTGTATGGGGAAATGCTATCCGATCTGCAATGGAAGGTGGGGAGCAAGGTGATCAATGATGCAGAAGCTGGGGAGGGACAGTTCTAGTGGGTTGGGCCTATGAGACATGTTATGGGCATGGTATGCCTCTGGGCCTTTAGGTCATGTATTTCAGGTCAGTTGGGCCTTGTGACTTGGGCCTACGGGTCATGTACAGGGTTCTCCTTCAACCCTTAAAATGGGTATTATCCATAATAAAATAAAAATGTAGGCCTTCAGGCCATTCGGGTCAAATATGACCAAATAATCATAGTGGTTATCATCTAATGATTCATCCTCTTTCCATGTAACCAAATGATCGAAATGACCATTAACAATTCTTGATGTTCATAAATAATATGTAATTTCAAATCTGGATATTTACAACCATTCCACATGAATTCCATTACTTAAAAACAAGTGAACCGATTATGAAAATGAAGAAAACAAACACTCCGGAACGCCAGAATTCAATATAATAAATTATCAATAAGAACATAAATGAAATAAATATAATTATGATAAACTAAATACATTTATATTAGGTTCTAAAATAAATTATTAATAATTCTAATTTCATATTCCAGGACCTTAAGTTCAAGAGCGGAACACATTCAGACTTAAGGTAAGGGTTTTCCACCTGAACTTCCATTTTCATTCGGGTCTCTTTCATTGTCTAATTACCTCAATGAAATTCTTATTTATTATTATTTAATCCACATAAATTCTGTGTGAGTATTCTATATATGTACACCAAACATAATACTTCCCTATTTTATAGATATTTTCATGTTTTAAAAGAAACTTTCAAAATTGTTTCCAAAATACAAGCCCGATTCAAGGGAATTTCTAAAATTCATATCTATTTTTAAGGGAACTATATAATCTATTTTTGTAAACCATTATCTTTATAAAAACACTCATTTTATCATGAAATAATATCTTACTTCAATTATGGTTTTATACAAAGATTTTTTTCAAAAGAACTCTTCTTTTCAAATAAAAGAGTACTTATCTCAAGAATTGCTTAATGATTTTATAAGAGTATTTTTGTCTGATTCAACACTCTTGTTGATTATTATTTATTATTGGGTTTATTAATTTATGATTTAATCTACCATATTTTATTTAATGGTTTATGACTAATTTTATTGTGGGTGATATATCCTAAAACCATTCACTATATTGCTCAGAATGGTTAGTGTTTTATGTTTGATGATTGGGGAAAGTTAGTTACATTTAATATGATTGTTTTAATATGAATGTATATGTTGTTTATATTGATCCCCGCTTATATGAGAAATGCATCAGACTTATTATATGATGGGTGGAGCCCGTTATAGCCCCTCAATGCATCAGTAGGTCTCATGAGACAAATAGATGTGGAATTGGCCGAGGCCTTTCCTAATGTGGTATATGGATTTGGCCGAGACCTAAATCATTTTTAGACATCTTAGACAAGGCCTTGAAAAAATGTTTCAGAATGTCTGATATATGCACATCACTCATTATAAAGCTAGTAATTGAAAGTTAATGTGGTTATTAAACTAGTATAATACCCATGATTATGTTTTATTTATGGAATTATTTACTTAACTCATATTCCTGCCATAATGTGTTCACGTTTATTATTTTTAAAGACACGTATTTTCAATTATTCACCATGTATTATGTTTATGCTATATTTTGCTATATTTATTACCCTTAATGATCATTTGATCTCACCCCTTTCTTATATTTCATTTTCCCAAGATATGAAGAAGTAAATTATGAATGACTTACAAGCATAATCTAGGAGGCATGGATGTTTCTAATGGATTAAATTAGTGCTATTTTCATTTAAAGATATAATGTTGAAATTATTTATGTGTCTTGTTTTCCAAAATATACTAAACTACTTGGTCCTTCGGGATGCATATTCCTTATTTATATGCCAATGTAATAAAATAAGGCACCGACTCCGAGCAACTAGGGTCGGGTCCTTACAACATGTGACTGCAGGTTTGAGAAACTTCTCCAACTCAATAAAAATTTCAAGTTATAACTACCTTCAATGAGATTTTCATTGGGTGAATTTACCACTTAGAAATGATCCATCAATAAAACCGCTAATCATACTGAGGTGAAACTCAGTGTAGAAAATAAGAGATAAATTTAATTACACCATCACTGCCAATTTAAATAAATTACTTCCATATATATCATGAAACCATGGACCATTAAATCATTTCAAGGAATTATTATATATTTATTCTTCAACTTTTGTAACTGATTTTAATTAGTTGACATTATGGAGCACATCACATCACCACTTTGCATCTTTTGACAACACTTCCCCTTGGATTATATCTCCCCTAAAACCTGAAACACTTGAACATTAGTTAATAGAATTTATACACATAGGGAGAGGGGACCCTCTATAATCCTCAAGAATAGGATTTTGGTTGATATTGATGGATCAACCTATTGATACTTTCTTGCAAATCACTGTACTATTTTTGTGCTTGTTCCAACTGCCCAACCAACTTCAACTATTTTGGACATATGAATAAAAATTATTTACTCAAATGCTGAGTCTTATTTTTATATTTATATTTATTAGGCTAAGATTTTTTTATTATTTTGGATTTAAACACATTTGTATAAATTTAATTCTTTGATGCTCCACCGATATGCCATTTTTCAAGACTCTTTATTTGAGTAGGAATCCTTCCTTTGGTTTTCTGCTCTTATGTATTCCTTCATTGGAGAGATATTTCTCCTGACTTCACTTCTCACCATGTGAAATGACATGTGGATTTTTTAAGGAATTTTTTATTCATTTTTCTTTTATCAGCTATCTGAGTCACTTCACCCTTTCCTGTTGGGGTTGATTCTTCCACTAAATATTCATTCTTTTTGATAAAAAATGGAGCATGTCCTCCATTTTTCTTCTAGGTTTGTTCACATTATTTCCAAGATATTTTTTTGTGAGTGTAATAGAGGATGTGATTGATATACATTTCATTGATATCCTTATGATTACCCCAATATTTTAAACCTAATTTTCAACTTATCATGTTGTCTTCCAATATAGGTTTTTTCGTTATTCACTACCAATGTTGGGGATCTCCTGTTGGGTTCCTTTACCTTTCCTTATTTCTTCCTTCTAAAATTTCTTGCCAAATTCCCATGATTAACACATATAAAACATCTTCCATTAAAGGAAAACCTCGTTTCATCCTTTCTTGGCTGAGATGTTGATGAAACTAGAGTTCTTCTTCTGAAATTGAGCCCTTAAACTTCTTGAAACATGATCATGGTTTTTCCGTGTATTCCATAGTAATTTCATTTGATAACTACATTATTTTGAGAGGATTTTATTTCAGACTTTTCAAGAAGCTTTTGCTTATTCTTATATTTTGAAATATTTCTATCTTCACAGCATGAAATATATTCCAGAGCCTAAAAAAACTTAAAGTATGAACATGCATCCCATAGAAATAGCACATGTTATCACTACTTCTTGTAAAAAACTTTTTTAGGTATATCCCTAGCACTTATAGTTTTTTTTATTTTAGGGACTGTTCATATATCTCTTCATATCATGCATGGGAGGGGGTTCATCATATCCAATATTAGATTTTCCAAAACTACATGACCTTTGGGATGGAAAAATCATTTCATATTTTTCTTCTGAAGCAGCATATATTTTTTCATTTCATTATCACTTTTTAAAGGATAATAAAATAGTAAGTGCAAATAATCCTTTAATTTAGGCTTGCCTTTGGCATTAGATTTACCCACTACTTTCTTGATTGATTCTATCTCTTATCCTAATTGTTGAATCTTCTTATCCCTTGATTCAAGTTGAGAATTAAGTTTTCTCATGATATTCTTCTCTTTAGTCATATCATCTTCCAATTCTCAGGAGATATTATCTATCATGTTATATTTATCCTTTAATATAGAATTAATATGAGTAATAGAATCATTATAGAATGCATTCTCCTGTTGTAGAAATTTCTTCTTTTGAACTAGTTCATATAACTATTTTGTAAGATCATCATTTCTTGCTTTCAAATTATGAATTTTATCTGAGTCCATATTCTTTTACATTTCATTAGATATTTTTTCAGTTCTTCAACTTGGGAATCATTCTTATCTCTTAGATCTATGGCCACTTCAACAAGCCTTTTATTTAATCCTTTTATATTTTGACTTCAATTTTTTTCACTTGGATCCAAATATCTTTAGATTTAATTTATTCATCCAATTTATGATCCAATTAATTTATTACATGGAAAAATTTCAATTTTGGTATTCTTGAAATTTATTCATCATCAATAGTTCCAACATCACTTAGAATATCAGGTTCTTCTCTCACTACTTTTGAATCATTGGAATATTAAATATTTTCACTATATGATTCATCCAAACCATTATTTAGTACACCATTTTTTTCCTTCAACTAAATCACACTCTTTCCATTGAGACTCCCACACTGTGGAATACCACCATACTTATGTTTCTTCTTTGTAGTTATTTTATTTTCCATAGAACACTGAGATAAGAGAAAATTGAAACTTCAATTCTGCTAGTAGATTAAATCTTGTTAGGGAAAAAAATAATAAAAAATAACCTATGCTCCGATACCAGTTGTTAGGACCATTAGGGGCCCAGATACCCTAAGAGGGGGGGGGGGGGTGAATCAGGGTATAGATATTCTTTTCAAAATTCTTCCCACCCTACTGGATCTTGACCTATTTATTATAAGGTTCACTTTGTTTTATATTTATTGTTTATATTTATCTTTTAATTTACAAATTTATCTAATGATGATGCATAGAAAGTAAATAAGGAAGGAAAAAACAAGGACATAGAGATTTTTACTTGGTTTACCCTCACTGATCTACGTCCAAGGAGTATATAATGATAATGTGCCAATGTACCAAATCCACTAAGGCTCACTTCCAAATTACAAGGTTCAGGCTAGATCACTTCTATGCCTAGGCTTACTACCTTTACAAGGTTTAGGGTCAACACACTACTTTACCTAGGGTCACTCCATTTGTCTATTTCTATGGATTATTCCTAGTGGAAAGGATCACCTTATTACTTTTCTCACTGCTCTGAAAAGGATCCACACACAATTTATAGACTCATAGGTCCCACGCAATTTATGGACATGTAGGTCCCACATAATTTATGAACATGTAGGTCCCATAATTATTTCTAATGAATTAATCCTCAACTGTATGTAGATGATCTATTGAATCGCTTTATGGGTTTCTCCTTCACTTTTGTGAAAACACTCGGATGCAAAACTTCCACTTTCCAAAAAACTGGAACATACTTCTCTTTACTATAGACACAACAATTACCTCCACTTTTTCAAGATCTTCAAGTGATTAAAAGTCTTCCTTTCACTAGTTTTAATATAGCAGTGAATAAACTCCTTCTGAAAGTATTGTAGAATGATGTAGATCCTCTATCTTCTTCTTCTATTTTAGAATTCAGATATAACAATGATACTATTCATAAGGAAATGTAAGATCATATCTCATTGCTCAATATTCTAGCATGATACTCCTATACAAGACCCTGGAACATAACCCCTTGCATGAGATCCTGGTGCATAACCCTGGAATGAGTCCCTTCAGTGAGCCCCTTCCACAAGTCTACTTTCATGAGTTCCTTATGCGTGTCTACTTTCGTGAGTCCCTTTTGTGAGTCTGCTTCCGCGAGCCCCTTAAGAGAGTCTTCTTTCATGAGTCCCTTTCGTGAGTCTGCTTCTACAAGTCTGCTTTGGCACTGAGCCTGATTTCTTGGTGTGAGACCTCTTTCTCTCTTTGTGAAAGACCCTTTTTAGATCATGCACAACACTCTGTCACAATTTCTCTTTGTACGAGACCTTTTTCAAATCAAGTGCAACACTTACGTGATGTCAATCGAGTATACTCCTTCTCCGCGAACCACTGTCACGATATCTCACTACAAGTCTCTTCTCTAGACAAGCTGTAGATAAATATTTTAAGAAAAAAATCATAAATATTTAAGGATGGATATTGGGGTATTTATAATAAAGTTTCCACTACCTTAACTCTACAAATCACATACAACTATCCACCTCATGGGAATCACACACTTTTTAATATTCAAGTGTGATATTTTCTTGTGATTTTCGTGAGATCCGAGTGTGAGTCCTCTTTAAACATTCATGCTTTTCGTGAGTCCTCGGTCAACATTATCACTTTGCACGAGTCCCTGGTGTGAGTATATATTCACGCTTTGTGAAAGATTCGAGCGTGAGTACCAAAGACAATCATGCACTTCATGAGATCTTCAATGACCACGAGATCCTCCACCAGTTCCATATTTTCTCTTTATCTTCCTGATTTTTCACAAGTCCTGAGTGCAAGTCCTATTTTCACTTTTTGAAATATTTGATCACGATGTCCATAGAAAATCATGAGTGTTGCACAAGATCTCTCTATGAGATCCAAATACAATCATGAGTGTTACACGAGATCCCTCTACGAGATCCAAAGACAATCATGAGTGCTGCGCGAGATCCCACCACGAGACTCAAAGACAATCATGTGCTTCGCGAGATTCTATCGCAATATCAAAATTCAATCTTTCGATTTTCAGTGTTGATGTCTTGTAATGCTTTGTGTGATCCTTTGTGAGTTCCAAAGAAACCTATGAGTTCTTGTGTGATATCACATCAGCATTCGTACTTACTCTTCATGCCTTATTTGATAACCATCCTTCGTCAACAACCTCAAACCTTTTCAACAAACACAACCAACCCAATAAAACCATCATAATGGATTTTTTACTAACAAATAGTAATTTATAATCACTAACAAACCTTTTACTTTAGCTGTTTTCCTTGGTGAACTCTTCTGGAAACACCATTCTACATACTTTTGTTCATCAAAATTATAGACCCTTATGCTTGAATGTAACTCCATCATAAGATATAAACTTTCAATGGATCCACTTCTGCTATTTGTGCACCGAGTCGATCTAACTTCTGGTGAATGAAAATCCGATGAACTGAAACTGATGAACTGAATTAGGCTTCACATCCTAATGCATATAGGGTGTGAGAAATATAACTTAGTAGGGTCTAACCAAGTTCCCCTAATATACACCATCATATAAATGTGTATGAATGAGGAAAATAAATAGTCATAACACACAGAATATACAAGAATACATGTTGGGTCATCATGTGCTAACTTGGCCATCATGACACTTGATCATACATGACTCAACCAATGCTAGAAGAAAGTCAAATCGTGTCACAACCCATACCTTCGTACTCAGGGTATGATATCATACCACATATCAAACTATACCCTCTCACCCAGGGTAGGTTCCTATATTGAACCTTAATAATTCCCCTCAAACTAAGGGTAAGCCTCTTACAAAACCTTGAATTCTGCCCTCTCACTCAGGGTAAGTCTCATACCAAACCCCAGTCACTGCCCTCTCACTCGGGGTAGGCCTCATACCAAAACTCGACCTCTTCCCTCTCACTTAGGGTAGTTCCTCGTACCAAACCTTAACCTATGACCTCTTCCCTCCCACTCAGGGTAGGCCCTCATATCGAACCTTTAACTTTTCCCTCTCACTGAGGGTAAGACCTCGTACCAAACCTTAAATTTTTCTCTCCTACCTAGGGTAGCCCTCATACTAAACCTCAACCTCTTCCCTCTCACCCAAGGCATTCTATTGCATCAAACCTCAGCTAGCACACCACCACTCAAAGGTGATCTCATAACATTTCCCGACTCACCCATCCTAGGCCCTATTGTTGGATATGCACTAAAAATATATCAATATTATTTTACAATTGATCTATATAATAGGATTATATATGAAATGATACATATTATAGATGATTCATAGTTATTTACGATGCATGGTACATAATAGAGACAAGGTCCCCTGACGCAAAAGCGCACAATGCGGCACACGACGCATGATAATATTAACTTGTGGCACATAGAAGATATGTATACATATATCAACAATAGAAAATAATAAATTATACAACAATTACATAAATATAAAATAATTGTGTCAATAATTCATATTTCATCCATCACACACATAAAATATGAATGCAAACAAAGATTAAAACATACAACATTTAAGGGGTGGGGGTTCTCTCATTTTGAAATAAATCAGAATTCCTAAAATATTTAAAACAAACAGTTAAATATTTTAAACCATATATCTCAAAAAAAAAACAATAAACAAAAAAAAACAAAAAAAAACATAAAAAAAGAAGTTAAGTGCCCTGTCCTGGATAGAAAGAGGGTTCAGATAGAAGTAACTAAAAAAAACATAAATAAAATTGAATAAAAATCAATTGGTGGGGTTTTATTTGCACTCAAGTTGTGATGCGTGTGTGTACCTTCCCTAGATGAGGATCTTGGCTGAGTCATCGTGCTTTATTAGTTTGGGAAGCAACTATCGAGGGAGATGAGTAGGTCACACCGCTCAACTTGGTCCGACAGGGGATGGGTCACGGCTGTCATGAGAAGAGGATAGTGGTGTGTAGTAGGGGAGGTCACCGTTTGGTAGGAATCTGGTTAGAAAAATGAAAAAAACCAAATAGGTTGGCACAATGGAATGCACCACGCCACTCGCACTGTTGCACATCATAGCACGCGCCACTGAGTGCCTTTATAGATGAGCCATGGCGAACCCATAGTGTGGTACTTAGCTTCTTGGTGCACGCCATGGTGTGATGGAGTGCCATGGTGTTCACCATTAATAACTATGAGACTACGATTTGGGAATATCTTTAAAGTCATGAGATACTTTATCGTATTTTATGATGAGCTTACGATATGGGATATCAAGTGCATAATCACTGCCATGTATTCCAAAATGATTTCCCTTGGCTATGAATCAATGAGATAATTCATTTATGGCATGTAAAACTTATATATGATCATTTAAATGTTCAATGATCATAAAACTATTAACAAATATGCATTCTGGTAATGCATGTTGGCTGCCATGTAGAAAATTCTCGACTCTCTTCATTAAATAAAGAGTGGCTATATAAAAGATGATGATACTCCTATTGGTGGCGTACGATTATGTCTATCCTTATCACATCTCTATTTAGCCTGATTATCCATTTTCCTTTACAGAAAAAGGTGCCTTTAAAGTTTGCGAGATCCTCTCATAGTGTACTATGATTCTAGTGACTGATGTATTACCCATGTAGGTGAGATTCCATTAGCTATTGCTTGGTGATCTCCATTCAACAAACTCCATTTATATGGATCATTCTAGACTCGAGGTAAGCCTATTTTATTTATATTCTTCATTTCATGTTGATTCAATGATGATAGATCGAGCATTTAATTGGGTTTCTTCCATTGTAATGGTCTTGAGAAGATTATACAAAACTAATCAGTGGTATTAGATCCAGGTTCATATTCTAATAAACATGTTTCTCTGCTAATTTTTTGAAAAACATGTATATCATATGCTTATTATTACTATATCTTAACATACAATATGACATGGACAATTATTGACTGTTGGATTTCTCTACGCTGCCTTATGATATATGATATCGTAAGGTGTGATTAGTTGTTTAGCATAGTCGTTGGGCATGACTTTATGAATTGTAACTTAAGATTTATTAAATTTGTTAGTTTTATACTGCATTGTAATCTATAGTATATGATATCATAGCCCACATCTTAAATCCCAAGTTTCACAAAATACAGCGTCGAATCATAACAACAACATATATGATATTGTTGATTACGAATGGTTTCCCATGATAATGCCTATTTCATGCCATAATTTTATCATGACTTATGATATATAAAATCCTTTTATCTATCATAAAATAAAACATAGAATTAAAATGATAAAAAATTATTTTGTATGCAAAATTTCTTATGGTTTATAATTTTTTTATAAAATATAAGTATTAGGAATTATAAATAGAATATTTTTATGCCTAAATTAAATATGAAATGTTCATATTAATCTCATGTTTATAAAATAAATAAGATTTTTATTTATTTATTTATTCTTTTTAAATATATATATATATGTATATATATATAAATTATTTATATGATGTGAATATCATGCATATAACAACCCTAATCTTTATTACACATTTAAACATGACTTATTACATAAAATTAAACTTAATACAACTCAGAAGATTGATATTTCTAGTGTATATAGGTCTTAGTAACATTACATAACAACTTAAAACATAAAGTAAAACATCTTTATTGAAAACTTCTTTTATATTACCACAACATTCCTTAGTACTTAACACTGCATGGGATAACCTGAGGATATACATAGTAAAAGGGTGAGTATAAAGCCCAGTAAGGGAATAAAAATGTCATTACATGAAGAATAAAATACATGTTATTCAATAAGAATATCAATTGATCATAAAAGAAACATGAATATAAAGGCATGATATAGTGTGATAATCATAACATAGAAATGTGGCAACAACATACAACATGATATTAGCATGAGTCAAGGATCATTACATATGGATTAGCATGATTAAAACCTAATTTCACATGAATTACCATGAGTAAACCCTAATTTAACATGAATTAACATGAGTAAACCCTCATTTCACATGACTTATCATGACACTAAACATTACCCAATACATTGGATCACTATCAGGGCACACCCTTCATAAACATTTCATTTCACGCATAAGTGTGCCACTTAGATCATATAACATGAAATAATTCAACATAATAAGTTATTACAAGATCAAGGAATGTAGAATAAATAAATAAAAGTCCCCAATAAATAATTATATTATCATAAAGGTGAATACCCTTGGTAGATAAATGGGTTTGGTATTCACTACACATTGGAAAAACATAGTGCAATTTCAGCAGCATAACAACGTCAAATAGAAATTCATAAAATGGGTGGATGAGAGAGAAAGGATATCTCATAATTTATAAATGATATGGAAAGTAAGGGGATCATTAAAAATTATACCCCAACACATGAAATTTAATTTAAGATGTATAATATAAAAGAAATTCTTGAATGATAATGAGGATAGATAAATCCCTTACAAAATTTCGGCATGGTAACAGGTGTATATAAAGGATCATGGATAGATTAATGAGAGTGTAAAGGAATTTATAATTATTTATAAATCAAATGTATATTAAGGTAAGTATGTATTAATATATCCTATCATATGAAAATTGTAATTGAAAGACATATCATAAAAGGAGTGCTTGATAAAAGAGGAGAGTGAGAGATCCATTACTTGGATGTGTGACTCCAAAGGCTTGGGAGGGGCTTCTTGGGAGATTGGGGAATATTGATAGGACTCTAGGGAGTAAGGTTAAAAGTTTTTTAGAGCTTAAAATACTTTTAGTGAAGAGAAATGGGATCTTGGGTGGGTTTATATAGGAAAGGAGGGAGATTTCTTATTATTTTGGTTTTGGATACTACATAATAAAATATTCAAAACCACAAACCATACCATGCCCATGGTTTCTCAAAAATGGGGGTTTTATATATTATTTTATAAGGCTAAGGTCCAAAGATATTAAAATATTTCCCTTGATTATGTGGAGGTGAGTCATACTTTCATGGAAATGATTTTAAAATCTTAAAATATTATATATGTTTTGGAGGATTCACTAAGGATTTATAAAATAAATAAAATAAACTTAAAATTACATTATTTTAAAGTAAAAATATATATTTGGAATTATATACCTTTTATAGTATTTATCACATCTTTATTGGGACATTATGATGTCATCAAACACAACATATATTTCTACGGTATTTAATTTTTACACGAAAATTTGACTGTCTCAAAAAATTATGAAAAATTCACTATTGAATAATTTTGACATGATAATTAAAAAAATAATATTAATTTTATATAAATATTTTTCTAAATATGTTAATTTTAACTTTTATTATAAAAAATGACATTTATTGAAAATTGATGGGTTTTGACAAAAACAGCTTTTAAACCTTAATAAAAATTACATTTGACTTCATAAAAATTAATGATCATTTATATTTAATAAAATTAATTTAATAATAATATTTTAATATATTATTATTTATTTTAAAAATCCATTAATTCGTCAAAATAGATTTCTTAATTGAATTTTAATATTAAAAAAAATACTATTTGTGCTTTAAAAATCATTTACAAAGTAATAATAATAGAATGAAAGTACATTCATTATTATATATAAAAATAATATACATAATTATAATTCTAGGGTCTTGTTACATATCCATTTATTACACCAACATACACCCTAATAGTAAGGTGTGCAATGGTGGGGCTTTCATGGGTCCGTTCGGTTGACATGGTTTGGGCCGTGATCTCGATGAGCTTGAACTTCTCCCGTAAATAGTTTTTATCATGCTTAAGTTGTTGGATTTTGAATTGGGCTTGGTCTAGGGAAAAAATCCATAAATTCTATCTCCATTGAAATCTTTGATAAATGGGCTTCATAGGGAACTATCCTACTGGTAGAGGCTATCACTTCCTTTGTATGTGCCAAAAGGATTTGTTAAAACCCTATATTTATACTAGTAATGGGATCACTGTTCAACATCTATATTATCAATGATAATGATACTTAATGGTAATTTAAATCCAACTGGATATAATAAAAAAATAAGTGCATGTGTCTTTTATATCCATAATACATTTAATCAAAAGAAAATAAATTTTATTCATAAATTTCCAGGTTGTTACAACCTTCCCCCCTTAAAAAATTTCACCCTCAAAATTTCCTTTTCCCACTCTAAAATAGATGAGGGTATTTATACTTCATCACCTCCTCCAGTTCCCACATTGCTTCTTCAAACTTGTGGTTTCTCCACAATACCTTGACAAGGGGCAACGTCTTATTTTTTAGAACTTTTTATCTATGATCTAAGATCTTTACCGACTACTCCTCATAGGAAAGGTCATTATCTAATGGCACCACATCTATATTGAGTACATGTGAGGGTTCTGGGATGTACTTCCTTAATAGGGATACATGGAATATATCCTGCACTTGAGATAGGTTTGGTGGGAGTGCTAGTTGATAGGCCACTGCTTTGATGCGATCAAGGATCTCAAAAGGGATGATATAACTTGGACCAAGATTTCCCTTATTGCCAATTCTCGTGACTCTATTACATAGAGATATTTATAGGAATACCATGTTTCTAATATTAAACTCTATGTCACATTGACAATTGTCTGCATAGCTCTTTTGTTGACTTTGATCATCTTTGATGTGCTACTATATGGTCTTAACCTTTTCCACCATTTCTTCAACCATTTCCAGACCTAGAAGTTTTCATTCCCCAACTTAATCCCAACATGCCGGTGTTCCAAACCTCTTCCCATAAAGTAATTCATAAGGATCTATTTGGATGCTTGAGTGGAAACTGTTGTTTTAAGAGAACTACACCAAAGGAAGATATTGGTACCATCCACCTTTGAAGTCCATTGAGAAATCTATCAACATTTCCTCAAGTGTTTGGATAGTCTGCTCAAATTCACCATCATTTTTAGGGTGACAATCCATACTGAAGTTAATATCAATGTCTAGAGAATGCTGGAGACTTTTCCAAAACTTAGAGGTGAATCTTGGATCTCGATCGGACATAATCGATAGTGGTGCTGCATGCATCCTTACCACTTCTATGATGTATATCTATGCTAGTTTATCCAGTGATAAATCCTATCAAATCGTAATAAAGTGTATAGTATTTATAAGAAGATCCACAATAACCCAGATATCGTTGATTCCTTTAGAGTCCTTCTGAAGTCCGGTGACAAAGTTCATGGTGATGTATTCCCATTTCTATGTTGGTATGAGTAATAGTTACATCATACCATTAGACTTCTATCTCTCAGCCTTCACTTTCTAACATACCAGACACTTTGATGTATATTCAGCAATATCCTTATTTATTTTATCCCAGAAATAGTTATACTAGAGATCTTGATACATCTTTGTGATTCCTAGGTGAATGGAGGAATTTCAACTATGAGTATCATCCAAAAGTTTTTTATTTAACTCAGGATTGGATGAAACACATAGTCTCGACCCAAATCTCACAATTCCTTATTCATTAACATATAACTCCAAGGATTTTCCTTTTTTATAGTTTCCACTTTATTCTGAATTCCCTCATCATCTTTTTGAGTATCCTTTAACCTTTACAAAAGAGACGGTTGAGAAATAATTTGTGAAAGGATTGATAATTTTCCCTTCTTTATGATTACCATGTCCATCATCATCAAATATAAGAATATTAGATCCTTTTTAATTCTCATAAATGATATAATTGTTGGGCCTTTTCTACTAAGAGCATTCGACACTTTGTTTGCTTTCCCAGGATGGTAGTGGATTGAGTAGTCATAATCCTTGATGAGCTCTAACCATCTTTATTGGTGCATATTCATCTCTTTTTATGTGAATATATATTTGAAACTTTTGTGTTTCGTATATATTTCACACTTCTCCCCAAAGAGATAATGCCACTATATTATCAATGAAAATATCACAATTTCCAACTCCATATTGCACGTGGGATAGTTTTGCTCATGAAGTTTCAACTTTCTTGAGTCATAAGGAATAAATTTTTCATTTTACATCAACACACATCCTAATCCCTTCTTTGAAGCATCGCTGAAGATTATGAAAAGCTTCCCACTTGTGGGTAGTGTGAGAGCATGGGCAGTGAGAAGCCTCTTTTTCAACTCCTTGAATATTTCTTCACATTCATCATTCCAAGAAAACTTGAATCCCTTCCGAGTTAACTTGGTAAGAGGGTTTGAAAATCATGAAAAATTTCTCACAAATCAGTGATAATATCCAGCTAACCCAAGGAATCTATGGATATCCATCACAGATGTTGGCCTTGGACATCCCTTAATTGCCTTTATCTTAGAATGATCCAAATATATCCCATTTATTGTGATGATATGCCCCAAGAACGAAAATTTCTTCAACTATAAATCACACTTGATATACTTTTCATAGATCTTCTCCTTTTGCAAGGTCTTTAGCACAGTTCTTAGATACTCCTCATGCTCCTCCTTGGTTTTGGAGTATATTAGAATATTTTTTATAAATACTACCAAATATTTTTTGAGGTAATCTCTAAATACTCTATTCATCAAATACATAAATATTTTTGGAGCATTAGTGAGTCCTAAGGACATCACTATGAACTCATAATGCCCGTAACTTGTACGAAAAGCAGTCTTGGGGATATCCTCCTTCTTCACCCTTAATTGGTAATATCCCGACTGCAGATCCACTTTGGAGAAGTATTATGCTCCATGTAGATGATCAAAAAAATCATCAATTCATGGAAAAGGATACTTGTTCTTTATCGTGATTTTGTTGAGCTTATGATAATCAATGCAAAGGCGCATTGACCCATCCTTCTTTTTGACGAAGAGGACTAATTATCTCCATGGTGAAGTACTTGGGCATATAAACCCTTTATCTATATTATCCTATAGTTTTTTCTTTAGCTCCTCAAGTTCCAAAACATCCATTCTATATGGAGTCTTGGATATTGGAAACACCCCAGGTATAAGATCAATCGAGAATTCAAAATCTCTTCTAGGAGGAAGACTAGACAATTGCTCAGGAAACACATCAACAAATTCCCTCACAATAGGCATGTTTTTGGGGATGGTTCCTTCCTTAGAATCAATCATCTGATAAAGATATGTGTGCTTATAGGGAAATAATATCCATGAATGGGATGATGGTGCTAAGGAAGATTCATCCTCATCCTTGTACTTGTATAGAATCAGGGGTCGATTCTTCATATGGAGAGTGATTTCCCTCTTGTGGAAATTTATTTTGGATCTATATAGGGAAATCCAATCCATGCCCAAAATTGCATCAAACTCCACCAAGGAAAGTATGGAAAGATTAATTAGGAAGTTAAATCCACAAATTGTGATATGAGAGGAGTTATATTCATGAGATGCAATAATTTCCCCATTTTATGTTTTCACTGACATCTCTACTTCTATTATTTGTGGTGGTGTTTGAATTGTTCTACTAAAATTTTAGGATATAAAATAATGTGTAGAACTATGGACGATAAACCTACCTTTCACTTTTTGATTCTGGTTCTACTTTTCCAACATAGACATAGGGATGAGTATATAAAGTGGTTTAACACATAAAGGGGAATCCAATGACATTAAAGGGATAACTTATAAATTACATTTATCTTCTTAACTTATGAGTTTCTAGGCTTTAGTCTAAGTTATCCATATTCTACTTACTAACTTATATTATTATTGGCATTTTTTTGTTCCCTTAATAGTGGTTCGTATTGAGCTTGAAAATTTACCAAATAATATCCCCTGGGAGTGTCAAACTAGGAGTGCAACAAGCCCCATTGTCATGCACCAGTTCCCATTCAAGTCTAGATCAAAGTGGTGTTTCTGGGTTTTACCCCTAGATACATCTGTGTTAGAGCCACATCCACTTGTTCATATCTAGATAGGGATGTATTTTCTTGATAAACCACTTACTCTATAATCACCTAAATTTAGGGATGTTTTTATTATACTTAGTATTATCCCTAAGGGGTTTCACTAGGTTTTTCTAATCCTAATCCCAAAAAATAACTAAACCTATCCTCTGATACCAACTATAATAACCCTGATCTTTATTACACATTTAAACATGATTTATTACATAAAATTTCACTTAATAAAACTTAGAATATCGATAGGTATAGTGTCTTTGGGGATTAAGAACATTACATAACAACTTAAAATATAAAATACAACATATTTATTGAAAACTTCTTTTACATGGCCACAACATTCTTTCGTACTTAACACTGCATGAGATAACCTAAGAACATACACAAGAAAAGGGTAATATATAAAGACTAATAAGGGAATAAACATGGAATAACATAAGGAATAAAATACATGTTATTCAATAGGAATATCAATGGAGAATAAAAAACATTAACATAAAGGCATGATATAACGTGATAATCATAACATGGAAATGTGGCAACAACATACAACATGATATTAGCATGAGTAAAGGCTCATTGCACATGGATTAACATGAATAAACCCTAATTGTACATAAATTAGTAAGATTAAAACATCATTTCACATGAATTATTATGAGTAAACTCTCATTTCACATGTCTTATCATGATACTAAACATTACCCAATGTATTGGAGCGCTATCAGGGTGCACCCTTCATAAACATTTCATTTCACACATAAGTGTGCCACGTAGATCATATAACATGAAATAATTAAACATAATAAGTTATTAAATGATCAAATAAAGTGAAATACATACATGTAAGTACTAAATAAAGAATTATATGAGCATAAAGTTGAATACCCTTGGTAGAGAAACTGCTTTGGTATTCACTACATGGTGGAAAAACGTAGTGTAATTTTAGCAGCATAACAACGTCAAATAGAAATTCATAAAATGGGTTGATGAGAGAGAAAGAGGTATCTCATCATTTATACATGAAATGGAAAGTAAAGGGATCATGGAAAATTATACCCCAACACATTAAATGGAATTTAAGATGTATAATATAAAAGAAGTTCTTGACTGAGAATGAGGAGAGAGAAATTCCTTAAGGAATTTCAGCATGGTAACTGGTGTATATAAAGGATCATGGATAGATTAATGAGAGTGTAAAGAAAGATATGATTATTTATAAATCTAATGGATAGTAAGGGAAGTATTTATGGACATATCTCAACATATGAAAATTGAAATTGAAAGACATATCATAAAAGTAGTGCTTGATAAAAGAGGAGAGTGGAAGAACCCTTACTTGGATGTGTGACTCCAAAGGCTTGGGATAGGATTATTGGGAGATTAGGGTAACTTTTAAGGACTCTAGGGAGTAAGGGTAAGAGTTTTTTTGAGCTTAAAAGAGTTTGAGTGAAGATAAATGAGATCTTGGGTGAGTTTATATAGGAAAGGAGGGGGATTTCTTTATTATTTTGGGTTTGGACACTACATAATAAAATAATCAAAACCACGAACCATACCATATTTTTTCCCATGGTTTCTAGAAAATAGGGGTGGTATAAATTATTTTATAAGGATATGGGATGAATATATTAAAATATTGTCCTTGATTATGTGAAGGTGAGTCATACTTTCAAGGAAATTATTTTAAAAACTTAAAATATATTATATGTTTCAGAGGATTCACTAAGGATTTATAAAATAAATAAAATAAACTCAAAATTACATTATTTTAAATTAAATACATATATTTTTCCGAATATACTTTTTATATTATTTATTACATCATTATTGGGCCATTATGATGTCATAAAACACACCATATACTTCTACGATATTTAATTTTTACCTGAAAATTCGACTCTCTCAAAAAATTATAAAAAATTCACTATTGGATAATTTTGACATTCTGATTATAAAATTAATATTAATTTTATATAAATAATTTTATAAATATGTGAATTTTAACTTTTAAAATAAAAACCGACATTTATTGAAAATTGACTGGTTTTGAAAAAAAAAAATTTTTAAACCTTAATAAAAATTACATTTGACTTCATAAAAATTATATGATAATTTATAATTAATAAATTTATTTTAATAATAATATTTTATTAGAATATTATTTATTTAAAAAATCCATTAATTCATCAAAATGGATTTCTTAATTGAATTTGAATATTAAAAAAAATACTATTTGTGCTTTAAAAATAATTTACAAAGTAATAAAAATAGAATAAAAGTATATTCATTATTATATAAAAAATAATTTACATAATAATAATTATATGGTCTTGTTACATATCCCTTTATTACACCATCATATTTCCTAAGAGTAAGGTATGCGATGGTGGAGATTTCATGGGGCTGTTCGGTGAACATGGTTTGGGTCGTGATCTCGGTGAGCTTGAACTTATCCCATAAGTGGTTTCACTCATAATTAAGTTATTGTATCTCAGTTTGGGATTAGTCTAGGTCAAATCCTAGAAATTATATCTCCCTAAAAAGCTCTAATAAATGATCTTCATAGGGAATTATTCTACTAGTTGAGATCATCAATTCCATTGTCTGTGCCAAAAGGATTTGTTAAAACCCTTTATTTATACTAGTCATGTGATCACTATTCAACAATTATATTATCAATGGTAATGATAATTAATGGTAATTTAAATCCAATTGGATATGATAAAAAAAATAAGTGCATGTGTCTTATATATCCATAATACATTTAATCAAAAGAAAGGTAATTTTATTCATAAATATATGGGTCGTTACAATGCATACTTAAATTTATGTGATACATTGATTCTTATAAAATTATCATTCCATGGTTGGTATGAAAACATAATATTTACTTTTCATCTACTTTGACTTTGATTTATTATTAATGTTATTAGCCTCAATTTATAGGTTGGATATAGTTTATACATATTAGGTGTTATAGTTATGATGAGCTTGAAATCCATCTTGAGTAAAGTATCCTTAGGTAAAGGGATTTTGGGATGGATTTCTCACTATCCTAGATGCTTATCCCTTATATAGAAAATTGAAGGTTGAATATATGTGTCTCTAATATTACTCTTATATGGATCATTGGTTTCATGTAATTTTAAGCCTTTACATAAAGGGTTTCATGTACATTATGCATGAGATGCATTTGGATATGTGTAAATATGTATTGCTTCTATTTTTGGTTGAGTAATAAAAGACACGAGTTTAGTAAAGAGTTACACATTTATATGGGTTAAACATATTAATTTTTTGTATCAAATATAGATTCCAAAACTAAATTTTCAGAAGTACACAAACTTATTGGAATAAATTATGACATAATAAAGATTTCATGTGATGAAATAATTATGAGTTTAATATGGGTAATAAAGATTACATGTGATACAATAGTCATGAGTTTAACATGAATGAAATGTATTATATTAAAATGGCGAGACTTTAAAAGGAAAACCCCCGAAATATGAAGTGTGAGATTACTTCTAAAGCAAACACATGTTAATAAGTCGATCATTCAAATGTGTAGGTTCTATAAAAGTAGGGTTCCCATGAATTACCTTGTTTAAGGAATAGTGGAAATGACTATCACTCTACGAACTAGTGTTTTTGGAATGGTCACAATGTGAATATGATGACCTATCGCTCTGTGACCTAGTGTTTTTCTAGGAATATACAAATTAGGCACCCCTCGATTTCTCTCAGGCCCCTTTGAATTATCTCAAACTACCAATGAGTTGAGGTGATTTTTTAGAGTATCATGACCCCCCTTTGATTAATTTTATTCCATGTATTTGTGATATTGGCAATTCTTAAATCCAAGGTGAATTATTATACCTTTTTTATTTCTAGTTTATACTCTATTTTTTCTCAGATAAGGATATGGATGTGGGAGTAGTTCATTTGAGGGATGTTGTGGCGAGTCCCTGATAGTTATGGATGCTTTCTAGATTAATAAGGTTCCTTTCGTGTGATTGGAGTCTCAAGATCATCTCTTCTCTACATTGTGCTCTTGTAGCAAATATTTAAGCATCAGTTGAGGTAAGGGATTTAAGAAATCTTATTTATTTTGTGTAAATTGTGTGATTAACATGATTTTTTATTCTTTAGGTGAGTAGTAAAAATTGAACTAATAAAAATAATAAAAAAGACTAAGGAAAATTGAATAGAATGGGGTGATTCACATATGTTTACCTACTTTCCAGATATTGAGCTTTCACTTGGTACTTGTTTGATGGTACTGCTAAAAATCATCATCAATGTTGATCCTTTTGTGTTGATGCTATGTTTTTTCTATCAAAACCACCTTTCATAAGAGGCTAATCACTTAAATATGCTAAATGAATTGGTTTTTTAGAAATCCAACAACATTAGGATGTTGATTTTAAAGAAAAGGGACTTTAGTAGTGGTTGTTTTTGAAATTGGTTGATATGTACTTATTGTGCTTGCATGGACTTTGTTAGGTTTTTTATGGCTATGTTTGTGTTCTTAATATAGGGGCTCACATGGGGTGCTGATATGAAATGTGTAGGGGTAGGAGGGTTGTGTTGGTTTGCATGTGTGGGGTAGTAGATCTTTGTTGTTTGGTATATTTGGGGTAGTGGGGATGCGTTGTTTAGTAGGATATGTGTTGTGGGATGGTTTTGTTGTGGTTAGTTGATGTTGGATATATTGTTAGTGTGGGTTGGGAAATGGGGATGCGATTGGAGTGTATTGTAATAAATTTCTATTGGTTGTGATGCGTGTAGGGTTGTTTTTTAGAGGCTCAATAATAGTGGAATATAACTGGTAATGATAAAATTGGAAATGGGTGTGGATAAAATTGAATTTAAGGATGGTAGTAAATGAAATAATGATGTATTGAAGGAAATATACAGTGGATGGAATTAATGTGGGTATTGGATGTAAATGGTTTATCATTAAAAATGAAATTAAATGGATTAATGAATGAAAATTGTTTTTTAATTGGTATATCTAGAAATTAAGTGATGGAATGATTACACAGAAACTTGTGAATGTTTACCGTGGCTGTATTATGTGGGAAAGTGGGATGGTTGGTGGTGTTATAGTTAACAGTGGTGGAAGTGTGTGGAGATGGTCATGTGGTGATGGTTGTGAAAAATGAGGGTGATCTATTGGTGTGGACCCTATCAAGATGGGCTTGTGAGTGGACACATAGACACATAGACACACAGACACACAGACACACAAACACACAGACACACAGACACACAGACACACACACACATGACCAAATGTTTTGGGTTTTGGGTGTTTTCCCAATATCTAGGTTAATGAGGATGAATAGATGACCAACCCTCTTCCCCACACACCCTACCAGGTGTGGTATAATGGATCAATTTTGTGTATGATATGATGAGATATGATGGGGGTTATTCATGGTAGGAGGATGTCATGGGGATAATGTCCTTCATGTTTAGGATACCCTACTGTAATGGATATGTGATGCATCACATTGGATATTGGATGACGAGGATGATTTGGCCATGGTTTTTGGTATGTTTGTGGTTATGGCATGGATGGACTGATTCCAACACAAGATATTGGATCTTATGTAGGTTGGGGTAGGTAAAGTTTCAACCTGACCCACATTTGTGTTGGAGGGAGTAAGCACATAGAGTTTTATGTTGGGGGTGTGAGAGTTGAAAATCAGTGGTAAATTGATTATGAGGTTATTGTTTTTATATATTATTAATATCTTTTTATTTCATTTGGATGAAATACTTAAAGAGTAAACCTTGTTAAGGCTGAGTGGTAGTTTCCTGATAGGTGCTGACTATTTTTTTTTGTTCAATGGAGCATTAATATGTTTCTTACACATTTTCAAAAGAGGTATTGAGTATGATCCCACTAAGTATACAAGTTATACCCAATCCTATATATATATATATATATATATATATATATATTGTTTTATGGTTTCCTGGGTGAGTTTTGTGATCAATATGGACAATACTAGCTTGGACCAGGGATTTGCTATGGATCTTCTACCTTAGGATTATTTTGGTATTTTATTTATTTAGAGACTTGTATTTTTCTATCATATTCATGAATTTTTGGATTATTTTTTTATCTCATTTTATTTATAGCATGGTTTTGATTGATGGTTTTATTTATGTATTCCTGGGTTATATGAGGGAAATGCCTCCCATATGTATGTTTATAAACTCAGTGCTAGTCTCTAACATGAATCCTAAAGAGGCAGGACTCAGGGGCCACTATTGTCTTCACTGTAGGCTCAATAGGGTTCTTAGTGGAGGAAAGATGTGTCAGTGATATCAAATATTTTAGTTGAGAGATGTAATGAATATTGGAATTATTCAATGGTAAGGAATTTATTGGTTTATAGGGAAATAATGTAATGCCTTATACCTTTACACTCCATTAATTTGTTGGAAATATAGTGTTTGAGGTGTCTAGGGGAACTGGGGTGTTTTGGGGATAGGTGATATGTTTCAATAGTGGATAATTTTTAATAATTTTTCAATTCTCAGTTTTCCAATGGCATCCTGTGATTGCAGTGCCTCGTTGATGGTAGCTTACCCTGGTAGTGTCTCACCCTAGAGGTGGCTCACTAGCGGTGTCTCACCCTGGATGTGGCTTGCTGGTGGTCACTTGCTGGTGGTTTCTCCCTAGTAGTTGCTTGCTGGAAGTGGCTTTGTGGCGGTCACTCGTCCAACAGTGCCTCATCTGGTGGTGTCATGTTGGCGGTGCCTCATATGGAGGCATCTCGCTGGCGGTGCCTCATGATCACTATTTCTAGTTCTTCCAGTTTTTCCCTTTTAACATATTTATTTGACATAAAATTTATTTAAGGAAAAATTTAAAAGGATTTGAGACCAATTAAAAGTCTATAAGTTATATATTTAATTCCCCAAGGGTTCAGAGTATTTTAAATGGTCTAAACACATGGTCTTGGCCATATCCATCTTTAATTGAAAATCAAAACTGTATCTAATCTTTTGACTCATATCCAATCTTCCTAAATATAATATATCTTTCCCCTTTTTTATTCCTTATAATTTTCTCTTTCTATGGGATGTACCGAATCCCTCTTCCAATCGAAGTCATGTGGCTAGGCTGCTAGAGTTAGTTTGTGATTCCCTAGCGGGTTACCTACTGTACACGTTCCCTTGTGTTTTTCATAACTAGGAAGTGTTGATCATTCTTCTTCTAGGTAGGATTTCCTTCATCTTTAAATTTTTTTTATCATATTGGATGGGTATATAGATGTTTTCCCATGTGAAGATAGTTAATCTTGGATTAATAAATATAATCAAATTGGTTTAAAAATCAATACATAGGGGGCTAGGTAAAGTGACACATGATATTTTTGTGTGATTGATATTGTTAATTTTGTGATTTGTATAGGATAAATACCCATTCAAAATCATGGTCCTTGGGGGTCCTTTTTTTGTGCATCAGATGGTTTTTTGGAATTCATGTTGTTTTATTTTTTTTGAATGCTTATAGAAATTGGTTAACTACATATATTAGACTATTAAATGGATGCACCTGGATCATACAGCTTCTATGATACCCACTAAATTAACAAGTGGAATTCAATAAGATATGACTTATTAATTCTAAAAATAAGTTTTAGCTTGGTACATACAGTGATGTGGTTGTACAGTGGGGCTATGATGGGTGTGGTGTGATTATGTAGCAGGGTTGCAAAACTGGTTGTGCTGTAATGTGTTGATGGATGTAGTTGTGAGTTGGGGGTTGGTTATGTTAATATGATGAAGTGGTAAGATGAGTTTGAAGAAGGACAATAGTGTTTTTAAGGGTAATTTATGAGAGTATTTTCATTGATGAGAAGAATAAATCTTCACCTTGTATCTAGAGGTCATGGTTTGATGTTTCATTAATGTGAAGTGCGTTAAATTACTAGGGATCTTCACCTCCTGAATGACTGTTACTATGTTGCTTGTTATGTGTTGTGCCTGATAGTTTTCCAAGTAGTGATGGAATGAATAAATAATTTTTTAATAAAGTTTGGAGTGGATTGGGTTGGTTTGATTAACATAATGGAAGTGGTTAAATAGAATTGGTTGGAAACGTGAAATGGGATTTGTGGCTTATTGTGTGGTGTTGTGCATTTAGAGGTGACAAAAAAAGGAAATGGTGTTATGATTTAGTCTATTTTTTTATAAACCCATAGGTTGGGATGGAGTTATTGGTACTATATATATATATATTTGTATATTCTTGTGATTTCTATATGAACCCCACCCATGTTGAGCACTATGTGCTGAACACCCACATCGTCACGTGAGGTGTGTTTTTCCCAACATTTGGTGAGGAGTATAGATGGATGGGTACCTTCTATTTTCCACTCTCTCTTCCAATTGAGGTAGGTATGGCACATGATATGATGGAAAGAGGTTTTTTAGTGCTTTATATTATGGTTTTAATAGCCCATGTGTTTTCAGGTGAGGTGGTTTGTGGACTAGGTGTCTTCAGGTGAGATGTGATAGCCCGGGTGTTTGCGGGCGAGGTGGTTTTTTTTTCAAGTGTCTTTAGGATGAGTTGTGAGGTGCTTTACTAGGTGTCTTTGGGATGAGATGTGATGTGATGTGTTGTGAGGCCCATGTGTGTGTTCAAGAGATGTGTTGTGTGGTGCAAGTGTGTGAAGGTGGGATGTGTTGTGAGGTACAGGTGTGTGTGGGTAGGATGTGATGTGGTATATGAAAGGAATGGAAGTGACAGGATGTAAAATGTTGGGAGAGAGTGGCATACTAGTGGGAAAGTGGTGTGTGGTACCCTATCATAGATGTGATTTAATTTATATTACTTGACTTGCATTACTTTATGAGTGTGCCTTGGTGATGTTGGGATGGTTATCATACCTTGATAGGTGCTGTTTGGTTCTGATATTTTCTCACAGAGGTATTAGTATGATTCTTTTTCATGTGCATTTAATAATTTATATAAAACTGTTTTTAGGTTTCCAGGAGGATTACATGGATTGTGTTGGGCATTACTATCTCAGGCCTTGAGATAGTAGTTGTGTCTCTACTTTATACTTACTTTTGGGTATTTACTTTGGAGATTTTATTGTATTTATATCAGTTCTATTTGTACATGCATGTGGGATGATTTAGGTTTGTCTTATATATATATATATTTGTCTTGTAGGTTTTTGTAGATAGATCTATCTTATCTCACAATATTTTTTTTAGAAATGGTAATGTCTCCCATATTATGAAATTTGTACACCCTTGGTGCTAGTCGCCAACCCGTGGCCTACTGAAGGTGGGACTCAGAGGTCATTATCTCCCTTTCTTCATTGCCATCCCAAGAGGGGTATCTTTGGAGGGAGGGGGTTGTGACAAAGTGGTATCAAAGGTGATGGTTGAGAGATAGGATGAAGTTTGGAGTTAAGAATAATGAGGATTGCATGGGTTGGTTTGGAAATAGTTCCAGCTGACCTTGGTGTGTGACATAGGTCAGGGAGACTGACTAAGACATGAGATTTTATCCCCTCATGATTCATTTCCTGGAATATGAACTTATTGAATGGACAATTGATATAGACCTACTTGCAGGGTAGAGACCTATGAGAGGTACATGCATCATAATGACTTGTGTTCTTGTTTGAATTGGGTTTCTTTGGGAATGTTAAAATGGATAAATGAATGAAATGAATTAAAATAAATTTGAATGAAAATTACCTACTACTTGGGATTAGAAAATCATTTTTTTCCTTTTAGATATGGATCCTGGTCATCATCCGCATGTGGATCAAGCAGTTGAGGTTCAACAGGCTGATCCGGTTGATCATCGTAGGGTTGATCCAGTTGAGGAGTATGATCGATAGTAGGGGATGTTGCGTGCTTTCTAGCAGTAGGATTTGGGAAATTATGTGGGAAGTGTTTCATATATAGAGACATAGAGTTGTCTAGAGGATCTATAGATCAATTTCAGTATGATCTAGGCCCCAATGGAGTACTGGGTCACTTTGGTAGTCTGTCAGATGCGGGGTGTTGTGCATCCGTGGTGAATGCTGTATCTGGGAGAGCAGAAGGAGGCAAACATTTTGTGGGTTGAATTCTATAAGGAGTTTTGGGTAGCATTCCTTTCTTCGACCATGAAGGTTGAGAAGAGGAAGGTGCTACTCTCCCTTCAGTAGGGGAATATGTCATTGTGGGAGATGTGAATCAATTTCAAAGACCTTCTAAGTTTTTCCCTAAACCTTTTTCTAGATAAGTAGTCTCGTGTGAGACATCTTGAGGAGGCACTCCATTCTTCTATCTAGTATGTTGTTACATATTTTACATTGCCAACATATTTGGAAGTTTAGAAGAAGGAAGAGGTGATCGAGCATATGAATTTGTGAGGAGGTATACCATGATAGAGGATCCAACAAAGTTATTTGAGAGGAAAAGTTGTCAGTGGAAAATCTAAGGTGCCAGGACCTTTGAGTTTTTGACCAGTCGAGAGTTAGCCTCAACAACTTCCTTTCCAGATTTCTAGTGCCAGTGGTTTCCATGATTTTTTGGGATATTTTCACCAGTGTGTTTTGGTTGTGGAGTTTGTGTTCATATCTTGAGACAATGTCCAGTAGTTCCTCGAGCTTAGTTTGGTGGAGGTGGATAGGTTCAACGCTAGAGTCAAGAGTAGTTTCCAATGAGACCATTTTAGCAGTAGGGGAAAATGGATTTATCTCTACTAAGGGGAGATAGATAAGGTAGAGACCAGCCTTAGGATGTTACTTGTGTTTAGGGACTACGACCCAAGCATGGTTGTGGAGGTGTTCATCAGAAGAGAGGCAGATGAGTTGGGTGTGGTCAGTTGCACGCAGCGGAGGCAGCAGTTCCAAAGGGTCCAAAGATCGTCAGAGGTATGATCGGTTTTTTAGTACCCTTGTTTGTGACTTCTTTGATTCAAGAGATTCACACTCCTTTTTTTCACCCTCTCTAGACCATGATTTATGACTAGACATACATAGGATTACCATTCCCCTAGTTTTGAGTACGCCAGTCAGAGGCTATATGATCTTCTTTGATGTGTGTTAGGGGTGTAGATTGATGATGGGACCACATCAGTCCTATGGGGATCTTTTCTTGCTATAGATTCATCCATAAGATGTCATCTTCAACATTGACTGGTCACATTCTGTATGTTATATTATCCACTACTTCCAGATGAGAGTCACATTTTCAGTTGTGGATAGTCAGCGTGTGGTTTTCATTGGTGAGAATAGTTTCCATTTGGGTAGCTGGTGTGTGGAACCCCTTATTTCTTTGTTGGAAGATTTGTTGGTGGAATCAGTGTACACTGATATGGTAGAGGTTTCCAGGGTATTTGGTGTGTTTATAGATTTTTTCCCTGAGGAGGTTGTGATACTACCCCCTCAACATGATACTGAGTTTAGGATAGACTTACAACCCAATGATTCTCTGATTTTGATGTATCCTTATCATATGAAACCTTCTGAGTTGCGGGATTTAAGGATTAAGATAGATGATTTGGTACAAAAGGGTTTTATCCGGCCCAGTGTGTCACCCTGGGGTGCTCTAGTGCTGTTTGTAAAGAAGGAAGGTGGTATGAGGTTGTGTATAGAATAATGAAGGTTGAATTAGGTGATGGTCAAAAACCATTACCCTCTTTTGAGGATAGAAAATATTTTCAACCAACTAAGAGGGGAGAGTTGGTTTTATAAGATCAACCTATAGTTTGGATATCACCAGTTGATAGTGAATGAGGGATATATCCCAAAGACTGCCTTTAGATACAGGTATAGGCACTTCAAGTTTCTATTCATGCCATTCGGTGTTACGAACACACCATCCAAGTTGATGGGGATTATAAAATCTATGTTCCATGAGTTCCTAGATTGGTTCATTTCTGTATTCATTGATGATATGTTAATCTACTCAAAGTCGAAGGCATAGTATGCTGAGCATCTTAGAACTATCTTGCATGTACTTTGACACCACTAGCTCTATGGAAAGTTTTCCAAGTGTAAGTTATGGAAACAATAGGTAAATTTCCTCATAAATGTGGTGTCTTAGTAGGGTGTGGAAGTAGAACCATCAAAGGTTTAAGGAGTTATTTCTTGGGAAGTATCCAAGAACATGGCATAGATTCAAAGTTTCCATGGTCTCGTAGGCTATTATCAGAGGTTTGTGCCTAATTTCTCTCAATTTGAAGCCTCATTGATAGCTTTTACAAGGAAGGAAAATCTTTTTCATGGAGTGATTAGTTCCAGGTAGCATTTAGTTATCTGAAGGGGAAGTTGGTCAATGCCCTAGTGCTTCGGTTGCCCGAGGAAAGGGTAAAGTTTGAGGTGTTTTGTGGTGATTCCCATCTGAGTTTGGGATGTGTACTGATATAACAACAAGATATAATCTATTATGGGTCTAGGAAGATACATCCCCATGAGTGTAACTATTCCACCCATGATCTATATCTAGTAGATGTTGTGTTTGAGCTGAAGTTATAGCAGCATTACCTCATTGGGGAGTGCTTTTTGGTCTTCATAGATCACAAGAGTTTGTGGTATATCTTTTCCTAGTGTGTCATGAATCTACAAAAATGAAGGTGGACGGAATTTATTTAGGATTATGATTTTGGGATATACTAAAACTCAGAAAAGGGGAATATCGTGGCTGATGATTTAAGAAAAAATTCACATAAGGATTTTGTTTAGGAATCTATGGATGCTTGGAGAGTGTTGGAGGAGTTAGAAGCCTTGCAGTTAGATGCAGGGGTAAATGGAGGTAGATGATATTTATTTCAGATGAAGGTGAAATATTCTCTGATGAAACATGTGGAAAGGTATTAGTGGGGATAATCAGAGGCATAGGTGATGTGTGATTGTGTTGACCATGGTGATACTCCAGAAGGATGGTTAGAAGATGGTCAAAACCAGATGTTGCTTTATGGGAAGTAGTTTGTTCCGGTGGCGATGTATGATGTAGTCCTTCGTGAGTTTGATAGATCACCTTTGGAAGCAAACCTAGGAGCTTCCAAGATGTACCATGGATTAAGGATGTAGTTTTATTGGCCCAAGATGAAATGGGCAGTGTCAGAGTTTGTGGTGAAGTGCTTGGTTTCCCAGCAGGTAAAGGTTGAGTACCATTATCCTAGTGGTTTGTTGTAGTATTTGTATTTTTTCGAGTGTAAATGGGATGACATATCAATGGATTTCTTCATAAGGTTGCCTAGATCTCAGGGAGTCTATGATTCTATCTAGGTGATAGTGGATCAGTTAATGAAATCAGACCACTTCGTAGTGATCAAGGAGTAGGGAATAGTGGATGCTTTGGTTAAGAGGTACATGGATGAGGTGGTGCTGTTGCATTAAGTTCCAAGGTCCTTTGTCTCAGATCAGGGTTCACGTGTCATGACCCGACCCGGACCGGGGCTCGAGCCACAACTACCCCAAGCCCGCCTCCATAGACTAGGGGCTGATGACTAGCACTAAAGGCACAACAAACTAGGGGAGGACTTTTCCTAAGAAACTGTACACACACATGCAGTCAACTCAATTTAAAAGTGAAGAGGAAAAGAAAATAAAGATACAACACTTATATATAAAGGAAACCAAATATATATGCATTGAACTCTAAATAGTACAAGTACAGGAATAGTAAAGTTTAAAGGGAAAAAGGAAAAAATACACATCCAAATAGAAAAGTGCCACAACTTAGCAATAGGTGAAAATGTAAAACAGTTGGGAGAGTCCCACTTCTAAATCCCAAGATATGACCACCACAAACGGTCCAAGCACCATGTATCCCTAAGCTCCTCTAATATCACGATCAACCTATCCATCGTCTGCAAGGGCACACCAAATGTGAGCAAATCCCAAGTAGGGGTGAGTATAAGAATACTTAGTAGGATGCCCCAAAGGCTCGAGGGAGTAGCAATAGAGGCACTGAAGAGGGGAGTAGTAAGAGAGAACAAGGTACAACAAGAGTGAACGGAAAGAGTACAACTCCACCCAATAATAGTTTTGCTCGCTCAAAGAAACCAAAATGAGAGAGTAAGGGGATCTCCATCTCACTTATCAGCCCAATAAAGTGAGTAGAAAACAGTTCCAAGTAAATCCATCTGCAATTTCCAACACCTCATCACATATTCCCTGGAAGCCCAAGTCAAAGGGGTACAAATCACCACACTTCGATACTATCTGCTTTGGTCGGCACTTACTCGCCCGCATGGTTTTAGGTCACGTCACAAGAACGCATCTCGGTGGGGAAATCACCCCTATTTCTTGTGAGTACTTAGGTAAATCAAACCATTCCTTTACACTGTACCACACAATTGAGGGAATTCTCTGAACCATTAGGGACTATGCTACCCGTCTCGGCAGGAGGGTCAGCCTGATATCTCTTTAGGGACTACATTCCGGGTTATCCTGGTATCTCCTTGGGGACTACATTCTAGGTCATCCTAGTATCTCCTTGGGGACTATGCTCTAGGTTATCCCTATATCTCTTCAAGGACTATCTACCCGACCTGGCGGGAGGGTCAGCCCGAAACTACACTGGTTGTCCCTACTAGATTGTACCTCTCAGGAAGCACTGAGTAACACTGGTCATACCTGATGGATGGTACCTCTCAAAAAAATCATCGAGGAACTCTGATCATCCATGCTGTATAGAACCTCTCGGAAAAATACTCAAGGAACTCTAATCATCCCTACTAAATTCCAATTATCAGAAAAAGCATCGAGGAACATTGATCATCCATGCTGGATGGAACCTCTCAGAAAAATGCCATTTTAGTCATCAAGTGCCACCCCAGATAGGTGTCACACTTGGAACATCTTGCATTGTATCTCAGAATCCACTATGGAGGGAACCATTACATTCTACATGAAAAAACACTTAGGATGGGATAATCATATTCCAAAGTTTGAGTCCACAAAGAGATACAAGAGATAGGAAATTCATAAATTGGTACACGGTGTGTGTGAGGCCCACACATCGTGTGGATCTGCCTCATTTCCTGGCCTTGTACCTATCCATACTCAGGTACAAACTGCAAATCAAGTACCCCTAGTTATGCTAGTGTACTCCTAGAGTACATGAAATCCCTATCCAATAGGATAATGAGTGTGCATTGCTCATTATTAAACTAAAGGTTGAAAATGTACTTTTACTAGCATACATCCTCAAAAAGAACCAGATAACCAGACAGATCACACCATTGCAATCCTTTGATAAAAACACCCAAGATCGACTATTCATTCACCCTAAATGAACATATGATGGAAAAGTCATATGTTTCCATAATACGCTTGAGAGGCGTCCCTTAGGGCCCATGCCCCAGTCATGAAACAAAATTTATGGATCATGCCATTTTGATCCTCACAGAAATACACACGAGATGGACTACCCATTTGTCCAAAACAGATACCCAGTGAAAAATTCGCGTTCCACCGTAATTCATGCAAACTGACTTCGTGGGGTATGCACCTCAACTTTGGTTAAAACACCTATAATTTGTCTTGAAAAGTCCACCTCAATGTCAGGGTCATGACGCTGCTGACAGATTTCTAATCCGATGACGTATGGGAGAGTTAAGACCGATGAAATATTCTGCAAAAATAATAATATTATTATTATTGGGGTGTTTCATGGTCCCGAGCCACAAATCAGAATTTAATATTCAACATTGAGCTTTAATTGATCATCTTAATGTTAGGAGCATGTCGCTGTTGATGGAAAGTCAATCAGATGTCGCACGCATAAGTTATGTTGGGTTGAAGATTTAATAATAATATTAAATCTATTATTTCACGAGTGTTTTAGGTACCCAATCAGAAAACTCGAAAAAGACATCCAATATTGGACTCTGAATTTCCTTCTCAAAGTCAGGGTTGAACTATCGCTGAGAGTTCATGGAATTGAGGTCGTAGGAAGAAGTTATGGTCAAAACATGATTTTACCAACGAAAATAATAATAACATTATTATATTATTATTAATTTTAATTTAATTCCTTAAATCCTCATATCCAAAATGCCACGCACCACAAAAAAATGGTGCATCCCTTTCTTTGACTCCATGACCACCACTTCCCCACTCATATCATTTAAACAAATTAATATATCATTATTATTAATTTAAAATAATATAAGGGAATGGGGGACTCAATTATTTCATGACCATCACAAGGCGCCCCCACCTTGTTTCACAATTTTCACGTAGCACCCCACCAGCCGCGGTTTCATCTCCCTTTTTTATTCATTTAAATATACTATCTCTCTTTCTCTTCTCATCTCCTACCATGATTTTATTCTGTAAACCTATCTCCCAGCCGCCTGTCACGCTCCAACATCGAAGAACACGACCCCTTCTCGTACATGAATCCTCCTCTAATGGTGTCCCTAATTTCATGCACATGAAATCTAGAGGTAATGCATGCAGACCACCTTTCCCAAAATTGACCAACTGACTCTTCTATGTTCAACCACCACCATCGCTACCTCTCCATTGGCCGCTACCGATGTTGCCTCACCGTCGAACCTGATCGGTGTCATCCCTCACCGTCTCGGCCTCACCGCACGCCTTGATGCACCAGCTCCCCCAGCATCAGCTACCTCACGTGGCTGCTCCACACGGCCCGCACCCGCGGTCTCCGCCTGCCTGGCCACGGGCTGCTGCACCATAGACCGCCGCCTTCCCTCGCTGGAATCAAACTGCTACGTCACCCCTTCCGTGGGCCATTTCATCTTTGTTCTAAGCCATAAAATTGTGATGATCACAGATTTTAGATCCTTGGTTTGAGATCTCTGCATCTTTATGCCACTCTCACCAAAACATTGAGTTTTTGACGCATTTAATTATTTGGCGATGAAGAACGCACAAAGAACGCATGAAGAATTAAATAGAAAAGATCATGGTCTATGTGAGGATCTATGGTTGTGTTTGTTTGTCCTTCGTCGTTGAGAATCAAGAACATGAATAATTGAAAAATAGATATTTATCATACTTCAAGATAACCAAGAAGAGATTGATTCAACCAATTGTTTTTCGATCCATGAATTAATTCATTATTTTAATTCACATTAGTCATGAAAATTCAACTGGGGTAAGGAATCCAAAAAGATAAGTCCTAACTCAGGTTTGGATTGATCATTGGTGAAGATCACGTTTGTCAAGATCCATTGTGCTCGTTGCACTTCAATATGCCTGGATCCAAATTTTTGTCGTTCGTTCTTCATTGTTCATCAATGGGGAGGAGGGGAGAGGATTTTCCGATATTAGCCAAACTGAATTATGATCCCAAACCCTCTAAAAAAATAATTTATAACCTCTCATTAGGTTAAAAGGGTTTTTAATCAAATAATTAAGTAAATAATCATTTAATCATTTAATTATTTTTCCATGATGACACATAAGCTGAACACCCAACGTCGACAAAGGTTATACCCTGCCTAGGGTAAAGCCTACATTTTGTGCTCATCAGTGGTCTCATATTTCTCATCCGAGCCCCCCGTCTATGAGTTATTCAGGTTTAATCTATTAAATGAATAAATTAATAATTTAATTTATCCATTTAACACACCGTCAAATAGCGAGGGGTTCGAACATCCCATGATGACTCATTTTATATCGCGCCTAGGGTAAACACCGCGTTCCAGACCCAACCATGGACTAATATTTCTAATTTGAGATATATTTTAAGAGATATCCCATTTCCAACATGTGCGTAGTATAAAAACACTTAATATTTTTATAAAATTAATTCTGGGCACACCGGGCCTCAGAATCGCATGTTGTCTTAGCGCTTGCTCTGGAAATATTCTTAGAAATATTTCAAAGTATTATTAGGAAAAAACTGGGTCTCTACATCATGTTTGACCTCAAGATTCTGGAGGGTATTGAAACATGATTTTGGCACTCATTTACACCTCAACACTAATTTCCAACCTCAGAAAGATGGTAAGATAGAACAAACTATCCAAACGTTGGAGGATATGCTGTGAGCATGCATCTTGGACTTTGGTGTATGTTTTATATGACACATAAACTTGGTAGAGTTATCTAATAATAATAGTTATCACTCTTCCATTGGAATGGATATGTTTGATGCTATATATGGAAGACCGTGTCATTCTCCATTGAGATGGAAAGATATTGGGGAGATAGACATGCTTAGTCTCGATGCAGTGTAGAGCACTACAAAGAAAGTTCATCTTGTTTGTGAGTGGATAAATGAAGTACACGACTGAAAAAAGTCTTATGATGATTTTAGAAGGAGGCCCTTGGAGTTTGAGTTTGGGGACCATGTGTTCTTGAAGGTCTCACCTCAATGCAGGCAGCATAGGTTTGGTATAGGGAGTAAGATTTTTCCCAAGTTTGTTGGAACCTTTGAGGTGTTGGGGTGAGTTGGTGAGGTGATATATCGATTAGTGTTGCCACCATAATTAGAGAGGATCCACAATGACTTTCACATATTCCAGATTCGTCGATATCTTCACAATGACTCCCATTTAATTGACTGGGGAGAGTTAGATATCAAGGATGACACGACATTTGTGAAAATACTAGTAGATATCCATGATCATCGAGAGAAGGTTATGTGTGGATAGAACATTCTTTTGGTTCTTGTGTTGTGAAGGTATGGTGGTCAGGAGGAGAGTACTTAGGAGTGAGAGAAACATATGTGTGCCTAGTACCTGAAGTTGTTTTGAATTTTTCCTTGTTAATTTTTTCTTTGTGATGTGATGTTTGAACCTTATTGATTATGAGATGAGCTATTTTGCCTTGGTTTGTGATGTGTGATAAATTCCTGACATATGAAAAGGGGAGGACCTGATTCTTAATTGAGATGCATTAACTTTGATGCGATTAAACTCGTGTGGGTGAGTCAGTGCCACATAGAGCCAATAATATCTTGACATGGAGGAAGAAATTCCCTGATTCATGTGTTTGGATGGTACAGTTTCTTATGGTTGTGCAATGTGTTTTGTGGTTGTTTGGGTTGACATGTCAACAACCATGATGATAAGGTCTGGTTAGAAGATGTCATAGGAGGTGTTATTGGATGTAGAGGTTTCCACTTCAACTTTAGTACAACACAATGTGGTTTATCATTGAACTTTGACATGTTTAGTTGATATAAGTGTTTCAAGTGTGATGAGATAATTGAGAGGTATCTCAAGGGGTGGTTGTTCGAACACTTCCTCTCTTTCCCCTTAGGTTGAATTTGAATTCTTTATGGTGAGAATAGTGTGAGAGGTATCTGATGTAATGTCCTGGACCTTTCCAATCTATTACTTTGTGGAAATATGGTGTTTGAGGTGTCTAGGGAAACTGGAGTGTTTTTGGGGAAGGCGAGATGTTCCAACAATGATTAATTTTAAACACTTTTCCAATTCTCAGTTTTCCAAGTTTTCCAACATTGTCTCATGCTAGCAGTGCCTTGCTTATGGTAGCTCACCCTAGCCATGTCTCACCCTGGTGGCGGCTCGCTGGCAGTGTCTCACCCTATTGGTGGCTTACTGGCGGTCGATCCCTAGCGGTAGCTCCCTAGTGGTCACTCGTTGACGATGGCTCACTGGCGGTCATTCATCCAATGGTGCCTTGTCTAGTAGTACCTTGCTAGAAATTCCTTGTCCGGAGGTGCCTCATCTAGTGGTGTCTTACTGGTGGTGTCTCGTGAGTAGTGTTTCCAGTTCTTCCAGTTTTTCCCTTTTGGCATCTTTATTTGACGTAAAATGGATTTAAAGACAAATTTTAAAGGCTTTGAGGCCAATTCAAAGGAAATAAGTTGTATATTTAATTCTCTAAGGCCCTTGAGACTTTTAAATGGTCAAAACACATGGTCTTGGCTATATCTTCCTTTAATGGAAAATCAAAATTGTATCTAATCCCATGACTCAAATCCAATCTTGCTAAAGCTTAGAAATCTTTCCCCTTATTCATTCCTTATTGATTTCTCTTGAAATAGGATGTTATAAATCCCTCTTCCCACTGGAGTCATGTGGCTAGGCTGCTGCAGTTGGTTATTGATTCCCTAGAGGGTTACCTCCTGTACGCGCGCCCCTGTTTTGGTGCAATTAGGAAGTACTGATCGTTCTTCTTCAAGGTAGGATTTCCTTAATCTTTCTAAAGTGTAAATCATGTGAGATTGGTATATATATGTTTTCCCTTATGAATATAGTTGATTCTATATTAATAAATATAATTGAATTTGTTTCAAAATCGATATACAGGGGGTTGGGGAAAGTGATGCATGATCTTCTTGCGTGATTGATATTATTAAATTGTGATTTGTATGGGCTAACTACCCACTAAAAATCATGGCCATTGGGGGTCCTTGTTTTATCACTAGATGGTTTGTGAAATAAATATTGTTTGATTTATGTTGAATGCTTATAGAAATTGGTTAACTATATATATTCATCTAATAAATGGATTCCCCATGATCATATATTTTCTATGATAACCCCTAAATTATCAAGTGGAATTCAATATGGGATGCCTTATTAAATCTAAAAATATGTTTTTACTTGGTATGTGTGGTGATGCAGTTGTACAATGGGGATGTGATGGATGTATTGTGATTATACAGTAGGGCTGCAAAACTGGTTGTCCTGTAACGTGTTGTTGGATGTGGTTGTGAGTTGGGGGCTGGTTCTATTAATATGATGAACTAGGCGGATGAGTTTGAAGAAGGATAGTAGTGTTTTTATGGGTAATTTATAAGATATTTTTCATTGATAACATGTATAAAGATTCACCCCGTATCTAGAGGTCATGGGATGATGTGTCATTAATGTGAAGTGTGTTAAATTTCCAGGGCTCTTCACCTCCCAAATGACTGTTACTGTGTTTCTTATTATGTGTTGTTCTTGATAGTTTCCTGAGTAGTGATGGAATGAATAAATAATTGTTTAATAAAGTGTGGAGTGTCTTGGGATGGTTTGATTAATGGAATGAAAGTAGTTAAATGGAATTTTTTGAAAATGTAAAATGAGATTTGTGGCTTGTTGTGTGGTGTTGTGCATTTAGAGGTGGTAGTAAAAGGCAACAGTGTTGTGAGTTGGTTTGTTTTTTTGTGAACCCATAGGTTGGGTTGGAGTGCTTGGTACTATATATATATATATATAATTATGATTTCTATACTCACCCACGCATGTTGAAAAATATGTACTGAACACCCACATCGTCATACATGAGGTGTTTTTTCCAACATCTGGTGAGGAGTACAGATGGATGGGTACCTACGCTTTTCCAGTCTCTCTTTAAGGAGAGGTAGGTATGGTATAAGATTTGACTTCTGGAGGTCTGTTAGTGATTCATATGGTGGTTGTGATAGCCCAAGTGTTTTCAGGAGAGGTGGTTTGTGGCCCAGGTGAGATAGCCTAGGTGTTTACAAGTGAGGTGGTCTGTTTCCCAAGTGTCTTCAGGATAAGTTGTGAGGTACTTTCCTAGGCGTATTCGAGATGAGATGTGATGTGTTGTGTTGTGATTCCTAGGTTTTTACAGGCAGGATGTGTTGTGTGGCCCATGTGTTTGTGGGCGGGATGTGTTGTGAGGCCCAGGTGTATGTGGGTGGGATGTGTTGTGGTACACATAAGGGATGAGAGTTCCAGGATGTACGACGTTGGGAAAGAGAAGAATACTAGTTTGAAAGTGGTGTGGGGTACCCTATTATCAATTTGATCTAGTTTATATTACTTGACTAGCATTACTTAGTGAGCATGCTTAATGAGGTTGGTATAGTTAGTATACCTTGATAGGTGCTGTTTGGTTCTACTGTTTTCTCACAGGGGAATTAATATGTTTATTTCACATGTTCATGAGAGACTTTGTCTTTCCTACTAAGTATACTTGTATGCTCACCCTATGCATATAAAACTATTTTCAGGTTTCTAAGAGGATTGTATGGACCGTGATGGGCATTACTAGCTCAGGCCTTGGGATAGTTAATGTGTCACTTCTTTAGCCTTAATTTTGGGTATTTACTTTGGAGACTTTATTGTATTTGTATCAATTCTATTTATACATGCATGTGGGATAGGTTGGGTTCTATTATATATATATATATATGTCTTGGATTTGTTTGTGGATATATCCATCTTATCACCCGATCTTGTTTCTTATAAAGGGAAATGCCTCCCATATTGTGAAATTTGTACACTCTTGGTGCTAGTCCCCAACCTGGGGCCTACTAGAGGTGGGGCTCATGGGTCATTATCTCTTTTTCTTTATTGAAATCCCTAGAGGGGTAACTTTGGAGGAGGGGGTTGTAACAAAAAATACTAGTCGAACTTGGTTCATGATGTCGATCATAGAGATTAGCTAGGACACTGGATTTTAGGACTCCCTTTGATTTGATATAAGGAACCTGAGTTTACTATAAAACCAAGTGAAATGGTGCTCATTATCTATTCTTGTTTTTGAAATGGGGAGATTTTGGGGAAATTAAATGAATTTGATTAAATAAATTTTATTAATTAAATTCCATGTTATCAGGCTTAAGAGTTTAGTTATTTGTTTACAGAGATTTCGACTGGTAATCATCCATGTGTGGTTTATATTGGTGATGTTAAATAGGATGATATTTGGAGGAAGACACCATGTGAGTTCCAAAACCAAGGACTAGAAAATTATGAGGGGATATTATATGATCTGGAGATAGATCATTGGATGGAGGAGTTTGAGATCACTTTTAGTTTGATTCATTCTAGGGATGAGTATCGAGTTTAGTTGGTCGTTAGTCAGATGTGGGGGGTAGTGAAAAAATAGTGGTGGATATTGTATTTCATGGTAAGAAAGAAGGTAGATGCTTCATGGTATGAATTTAAATGGTAGTTTCACATTGAGTTTCTATCATCAATGAAAAGGGAAATGAAGTGGCAGAAGTTTCTCTCTATTAAGTAGGAGAGCTTGAGTTTGCAGGATCTCGAGATCAGGTTTAAGGACATTCTTCAATTTTCTCCTAACCTTTTTCAAGATAAGGAGTCGGAGCTTGACATTTATAGGAAGCACTGTGTCATGTGATTCCCTATATAGTTACCCCATTTACATAACCTACATATTTGGATGTGTAGATAAAGGTTTAGTTCATTGATAGGATGCATGCTCAGTTAGAGTCATCCCGAGAGGGGAGCCATCATGGTTCCTTGAGGAGTAGATCCACTATTTGTGGATCATAGGTGTCCATATCATCAAGGTTTCAGCTAGTTGGGAGTTAGGATCATCAATTTTATTCCTCTTGATTCACTAGGGCCAGTAATTCTCATGCCCCCACCAGGTGCTTTACCCCAATGTGTATTGCCTGTGGAGGCTATTTCCATAAATGTTCTCACTATCTGACCATTCTTTAGGCACAACATGGTATGTGAGGATAGATCCACCATCATACCTTTCAATAATAGTTTTATCATAGGCTATATCAATCATAGGTGCAGTAGTCCTATGTTTCATTGATAGGAGATAGAGATGGTAGAGGTCAACCCCGTGATGTTCCCCACCCTAAAGGATATATGGCTAAACAAGGTCATAGAGGTGGTCATCAGTAGTGAGGAAGTGTAGTCAGACATTGAAAACTTTATACTATGGATGTTCCAACACTACAGGGACCAAATATCATATGAGTAACCATCTATTTATCTTTTACCATGACTTATGTTTTTTTTTATTTTGGATCATCACACTCCTTTGTTGAAATTTACTTAGTCTATTTCTTTAGAATCAAGGTGGAGAGGATTATAGTGCCCCTAACATTGACTATACTAGTTATAGGTCAGAAAGGTCTATTTGATGTGTTATAGGGTTGTGATATGATGATGGGGAAACATAAGTCATCTATGAATTTATTTATACTTCAGATATAGTTATACAATGTAGAATTTATTGGTTGTATTCTATGTGTGTAGTTATTGATTTCTTCTAGAGAAAAGTTTTGTTATATGATGAGGAGGGAAAATATGCGATGTTCATTGGTGAGTAGAAACATCATATGGGTTGTAGAGGTTCAAATATGTTGTTGTCTTAGTTAAAAACCTTATCACTAGGTTCAATTAAGGCATATGTGGTTTAGTTTCCTAGACTCATGGAGCAGTTTCCTGATGTTTTCTTTGAGGAGGTTGTGGATTTACCCCCTCGACGTGATATCAAGTTTAAGATATAGTTTTATCCTCGTTCTTATAACACCCCAAACTCGCACACCCAGATTCAATGCTTAAATCATACTATTTACATTTTGGATTTGATACCATCTTAAGTGACCCAAATTTTAACTTTAATAATTAAAAATTCAATAAAAATACTAAGTCACTCAAATGATGAAGACTATTTAGGTTTAGAGTTTTTGAGAATTAGGAAAAACCCTTTACATAACAAAACCTATGTCTTTCTCAAAAAATGGGTATTTTTACCATTATACCTATATTTTCTTATTCCATAATAATTCTATAAAATTTCCCACAAAAAAATTTTCTATTTAAACTATTTTTTCATTCATGACAATTTTGCTTCATTCAAGATGTGTCACCATTTACCATGTTATAATTATTATATATCCTTAGACCCTGTAAAAAACAATTGAAAACGCGAGATGAACAAAATAAAGATCAATAATAGAAAAAATAAATAAATCCATTTGTTATTTTAAAATCATGAAAACCCATATGAAAGTTTACTTTTGATGTAATAAACTTTGAGCCCAAAATAATCACTTACTCTTGAAATAAACTTATTTTCCCAAAGTGTTCCATAAGTCATTTCATAAGAAAATATAAAGTAAAAATCATAATTATGAAGTTTACTTAGATCTTCATAATCATATCATTCTTTCAATCACCCTTACAATGGAATAACCTATCTGGTTAATTCTAATCACTTCATTGGAGTAACTTATAATAAATAACTTGAGCATGAAATATATCCAAGTAAAATGTAAATAATTACATGAATAACAATAACTAATTTAATGGTGATGGAATTCATAATGTCATACATCTTAAACCTACTACTAATTCCACTCAACCAAGACATCTTACATACCATCAAGGTATCACAATTGAGACATATTATATACCATCATGACCACTCAACCAAAAAATCTTACATATCTTCATAACCTCTCAACCAAGGCATTATTATTTTATGAGATATCATACACCAAGTGATACCCATTATGGTTTGCCTCATGAGACCTACTCAATGCATCAAAGGGTTATAACAGAATCCACCCATCACTTACTCATGTTCAATTCATTCATCATATATTATATTATCAATATAAAACATAAAAAATATTCCTTATAAATAAAAAATTATCTTGATTTAATAAAGTATACAAAATTTCAATATTCCCCAGTCAATTGAATATCACGATCACAATTCATCCAGAGAAAGAAAGTGGATGACATCATTAGAGAATATCCACGATCTTGTATAAAAATTTTAAAGGATGTTGACATAGATGATAATAACCTTTATAAAAACATTATAAAGTTACTTTGAAAACTAAAAGAAATATCATTTTCTTTTGGAAATCAAAAAATCCATAGGATAATAGGAATATGATCTTCTTTGAAAAACCATAGAAACTTGTAAAGTAATCTTGATAATGAATAAAAACTATGATAATGGGAAAAGGTAGTCATGTGTTAAACATTAAAAAACATTATTTTTGAACTTTTATAAATAAAGTGAAAAACAACCCATTTATAAAGATGTTAAAAGGACTCCCTTTTAAAACTTTGTAAAGAAAGTCAAAAGGAGTCCAAAATGACCATTAACAAACTTTTAAGTGTATATAAGTACATTTTTGAAACATTTTTAAGAATATGGATATGGAAGTGATATATTTTTAAATTAGATCATTAAAATAAGGTTTTAAAAAAATCCATTACCTCATGTCTTGACTCACCACGCATGTCTTTTATGTCATACATTTGAGGTCGTTAAATCCTTAACCTTTAAAAAAGATCAGGTAGGTTGACTGAATTCAAAAGGTCATGGTTTAAACATCTCTAGATTCTTAAACATTTCATAATTATCATGCTTATACAATAAATATAATTTTAAAACCATCCATGTAAGGCATTCATGAAAAATGAAAAATATTGTTTTATGGTGGCAGCAGTCCACACGTGCACATAAGCAGCATTTTAATTTTTATAATGGATGAAAAAGAAATAAATTTGATAAAGGTTTACATTTACAGAATCATAATAATATTATAAATATAATATTTATTAATTAAATTCATTATTATGACGAACCATGTAAAGTTTAAATAAAAAACTAATCACATAAATTTGTGGAGGTAGTAGCACACACATACACATAATCAATGTTATCATTTTCCAATGGATAGTAGGGTAAGAAAGTAAATAATATTTTATCTTCATAGAATCATAATTATATTATAAACATCACATATATATATCCATTAAATCTATATTTATAAATATCTATATGGGGTATTTATGGAAAATGAAACACTTCGCTTCATGGAGGTGGTATTCTACAAGTATGGACGAGTGATGTTTTCATTTCCTGTAAGATGGAAAAAGGTAAAAAAAAGTTGTTCCATCATCATAATAACATTTCATTATATTAAAGATAATTATGTCATTATTTTAGTATGGTTATGAGAGATTTTGAGGAGGTAGAAGAATAAATAAACTTGAAAGAATCCACTTAAGACTTATACCTCATCCTTGGATATTTTTATTTGGCTTAAACCTTAAGCCTTCTAGGATTTTTATTTTAAAGAGTCCAGGACCTCTAGAACATGATACAAAAATTTTTTAAGTGATTTTAGTAGATATTTTTTGATCTATGGTTATAAAAGTTTTTGGGTTAGTGAGGATAAGAGACACCCTTTTATAAGTGAGAGGGGGGTACTCTAGTAAATATTCAAAGTTTTAAAATAATATATAGCCATTTTCATGGTAAAGTGACTCTAATTTAGTTAAATTTAGAATAAAGGATAAGTTAAGGTTTAAATAAATTCAAAAAATAAAATTTAGGGAAGTTTAAGAGATATTGTAAGCCTTATATTATAGTTTAACCCTCAATTACCCCTTTTAACCCTTACCATGGTGATTTTTTTTATCATGATAACTATTCATTATGAATAAAAATGAAATTAAAATCATTAAAAAATTTGAAAATTATAATTATAAATTTGGAATCCATTTTATAATATTAATTTTTTTAAAAGTGGTAAAAATAACTTTTAATATAAGTTTGCAAAACACAATGAAAAACCATTTTTAGAAAAATGCATTTTCCAAGAATTAAAATGATGTTAGACTAAAAGAAATTATAATAATGATTCACATTGAATTAATTATATTAGATTAAATCAAAGGAGTATTATTTTAATTTAAAACCAAACTAATAACAAAAGGAATATCATGAGTACTTTATTAAAAGAGGTAAACCAAAATAGTTTTTATTTGAATAAAAACATTACTTAGATTTCCAAAATATCAAACATAGATTTCAAATTTCAACATTAAAATTTTAAATTAATTATCACTTATTAAATATTTATTTTTTCTATAATTTTTTTTCATAATATTTCAAGTTATTCTTACAACATGATATTTTCATAAAAGTGACAGTATTTGTAAAATTGATATTTTTCACTATTCACCCAAAAATAAACCTTTTTAGAAACATCCCAAAAAATCATCCTAAGATAATTTTTATATTTGGAATTAAAAATTGAAGTTAATTTAATTAAATTAAAATTCTAAAATTCATTAATTTGTCTTTTAAATGAAAATAAAAAATATAAAGAAAAAATACTTTCATAGAAAAATTACCCCTCTAAACTCAAAGTGTTCCTAAACTTATTTTATATCATTTAACAATGAGTGTTAATTTTTTTTCACATTGTATATTCATAATTTAATGATTTTTACCTTTCATTTTAATAAATTTTTATTGAATTTAGTTTAGTGTTGCGTATATCACACTTCATTCAATACGATATTTATTTAAATTAACACATACTAAAATCTCAAGGTGTTACATTATACCCCTTAAAGAAACCACATCCTTATAATTTTTATCTTATGTCTAATGGATAAGGGTTTAAAACATTTTTTGAATCAATTATAAGGAGTGTAAGGTGACTTTAGAAATTATTAATTTAAAAGGATCCCTAATAATGGAACCTTAAAATAGAGGAAAAGAGAATGAATGTGTGGTGGAAAATAAATATACATAAGTGGAAAGAAATAAATTTTAATTCAAAACGATTAAATTTAAATTTTAAAAGAACTTTTATATCTATGTTAATACTATAAAGATTATCATTTCCTTAATATTTTTTAAACCATGAATTTACCATTACAAGATTCATTCTTATGAATGAGTTTAAAAAAGAATACCTTAATAGTTGAGAAATATTTTCCATATAATACTTGATAGATTTATCTTCCTCCTACTTGTGTATAAATAATTATTTTATCATTGAGATAGAGAATAAGGTAAAATATACTTACTTTATTTCTTTCCATACCATAAGTATAACTCCGTCATTTTATTATGTTTTGAAAATTTTTCCATATATACTTCAATTTATATTATAAATAATAAATAAGATTGATAAATTTATCATGTGTGAAGCACTAAAATAAAATTTTAATCGATCATAAGATCCATAAAAGATGACAAGATATCCCCTAGAATCTATCTATTAAATAAAACCAAAATTATTATAAAAATTTAAGATAATAACCAATATGAATAAACCTTTATATAAATAAATAGTACATTAATCTTAAAAACCTAAACAATAACACCCAAAGTTCAAATTAAATCATTCAAAAAATAACTAACCATAAAACTCTTCAAAATATTCCAAACCAAATTTGAAACACAAAGATTAGAATGATTTGATCACATATTCTACCATAATAAACTTAACATTTATCTCCAAACCACATGAAATAATCATAAATTCACATATCAAAAATTTATATAATGTAGTTAATATATTCTTGAAATTCTACAAATATTTTCTATAAATAAACTAAATCTATATAAAGCCATAATAAAATCATATATGCTTCCAAAATTTAGCTCAATATTTATTCCTAAATTAATATTGACCACTTTGGCATTAAATCTCATATCATCCAATTATCTCTATTAACCTTAATACTATAATACTCTAAAAAATATAATGATATTATTCCCTAAATAACCTTTACACTAAATCATATGTTAATCCTAATGGGTATATACATCTCAATCGTCTATTAAAACCTAATAAAAAACTCCAAAATATCATTAATAATCTAAAAAATAATCACATAAGACTTCAAAAGGGTATCTATACCTTTAAAATTATGAGCATACTTACATTTATCACCCCTTAAATAAAATACCATTTCATCATAACTCTTGAAACCCTACATGTATATAATTCAATCATTCAACTTCCTTTATAAACCATTAACCAAGATTTTCCATCTTTCACCTTAATACTTCTTTAATACAATCAAAAATATGAATCATGCACTAAGATTCATCAATATCAATCTAATAATGTTTCCTAATTTAAACATGAGAAAATTAGTTAAAATAATTCATACCTTTTATATGTTATTCGTAGTTTCTTCATCTTCATCTGTATAGTATACAACTTTTCTAAACCTTTATTCATACTAGTTTGATTATCCTCTTCATGATATTTCCACCTAGGAATTTATTTTCATAATGTTCATATTCTCATATTTAAAGCATTTAATTGATACCTGTAGCACCCGACCAAGGATCCAATTAACCTATGCTTCAGGACAGAGGACCACTAGGCCTAAGGGATGCCTCCCCATGTGCCAAATGCTGCCAATTAGTAGCGAGGGTCTATTAGGTGATTTGGAGAGACTATACCCTCTAGTAATAATGACAATAATTATGGGAAAAAATAAACATGTTGTGTAAGTGATAAAAAAACTCAATGGGAGCATGATAATATAAACAATGGTAATAATAAGACAAAATAAAACTAGCTATACATAACAGATAATGTAACACATCAAGTCATTTATAAAAAATCATATAGGATCACCCATAGGATGATCATATAATTATATATGAAAAATACCAAAAATAAACACTAGCCTGATGAAAAAGAACCCCTTGGTATATTTTCCATCCATCCTATGAACTCACGGCACATCCCTGATCACTATAGTCCATCCCATGGGTCTGATACCTTACATGACATCAAATTCATAAAGTCTACATGCATCCTGAGGGGCCTGTGTAGGGTGTGAGTATGAATTTAGTAGGCCATCGCCAATATGTGCCCACATTACATTCATATTTATATTAGTGTATGAAAAATGTAAATAAATAACATTAAATCGTACATAAAAATACACAACCCACTTCAACTATGGTCAATATCCACAAGGGAGATTTACCTACTTCGACTAATACCGAGATGGAACAATGTATCCATGGTCAGTCATACCCAGAGAACCCTCGATCTCCCATCCATATACATGTCACCCAACACATTGTGCCAACGGATATCACTTGTATCACTTGGAAAGTAAAATATGAATCCCATCGGCACACCTAATAATCATATCATGATTCCCTCGTACTTCCCATTAAAAAATCATTGTTGGATCTAAAGCCCGCTGCCCCAAGGAAAAACAATAAACATCCTTCCATAATCCTGGCCCATTGACCTCAATATCATGATGAGACTCAAACTTTAACCGATGATATCACATAACATCAACCATGAATTTCTATGGTGAACACCTTCTCCATAATTAATGGCCATCACCATCCCCTAAGCTGCTAATACTATAGAGTCCTCCACCCACATTGAGTGGTCAGTACCACCTAACCGAGTCCTTATCCAGTGTGTACATGACTCCAATAACACTATTATCCAATACAGTGAACAAAATTCACCAACATTCCTAATCCAAACCATCTAGAAAAACTCTGTTTCCACATACAAACCCCGTCTCCCAACCACGACATGGGTCATCACCATCAGCCTCAACCCAACAAACCTTGTTGACTCATTCCCAATGATAAACATAACCCTCAAATATATTGGTTCATTCCAACCTATTATAAAAAAACAAATATAATCACATCAAATTTTGATTAATTTAATTAACCTAACATCTATCCAAACCCACTTAGAAACCCCATTTCACTCTTGTCATACCATACCCAACTCAACATAATTAAAAAGGTTTGATATTTCCCATAAAAATCTCCCAATAATGATAATAAAATGAAATAATTAATTTAAAAGTATCACACCCAGACCACCCCACTCACATGTATTTATCATGCCACATAACACCTATAAAAAATATAAGAAAGTTAGGAATCGCCTACTAGATACTCATAGGTGACCCCTCACTGAAAACTGACCCCTAATTCGATTTGTATGAAAAGAAAATAAAGAATATGATAAACACCCTAGAAATAGAGAATATAAGATCGATGGAAATAGAATTACAAATAGAAAGATAAAATGATAAAGGAAGTAAGAGGACTAGCAGCCTTACCACTAGTTATCCAATGTAACTTATGCCACTTGAATTGGAGCCCGAATGAAGAAGAATCCTCAAAGCCTTTCTTGATTGAATAATGGAGCATATCCCCCTACTGTGTGTGTGATTGAAGAGGAAAAATGGGAGAAAAGATCAAATGGAGGGAGGGTAATTTTGGTAATTTCCCAATTTTTAAAGGGGAACACGGTTAGGCCGCAAGGTTTGGAAAAACTGTTTTCCAACTGTGTGCACCCACTGCCTAAGTGGCACTAAGTGTGTGGGCTAAGAACACAGTTTTTGAAAATTGTTAACAAATTATGTGCTCCTCTATAGTTTTTTTGTTGGTTCAATTCAAGGATATCATCCCCTAGGTGCATAGTTTCTAAAACCACATGACACCCCTTATAGGGTCACATGGTTATCATTAACCGTGAACTAACTATGTTCCTACCCTTTTCTTTCCAAAAAATTAGGTTTTTGAGGCACGATGCATCCAAAACCAAATCAGACTCCTAAGACACTTACCAGGCATTAACCCCTATCAAAAAAAATCATAGAACCTGACCTAAATCTCATAATTAACCTTTTAAGCTCAAATTGAAAGTTTTCCCATCCACAAAACTTAAAATTCAAAATTTATCCATAATTTTACAACCCGCTCAAAAACCCGAGATGTTACAATACCATAGGAAGAACTTTATTCCTATCCATTATTTTAAATGAACTCGTTATTTTTCCTTGAAAATTTATTTATCTATGTCCTCCTTTACCACATATGAAGCACCATACTGTTTCTTTGATACATTTCCCTTGGTGTTTCTTCCCATATTATTGAAACATTAGATATTGAATATTTTACCTTCAGGATCTTTATCACCTGAAATTTCATGAAACTATATTTTTCTTTTATTTTGTGATTTATGAAACTCACCTAGGTTCAGCTTGTTAATCATAACTTGAGATAGGTGGTTAGAAATATTCATAAGATCTTTCACTCTAACTCCTACCCCATTTGGTTATTTGTTTAGAAAACCGCCATATTGTCCATAACATCCATTGTTAACTTGGTTCATACTAGCTCAAACCCTTTACTAAAACTAAAAATAGTTATTTTGAGTATATAAAATCATAATAAACCATCTTATTGATAAAATAAATACTAATATTTCCTTAACTATTTGACCTTTTAGTTAAATATTTGGTTCATCCTTTAATTCCTAAAAATAACCATATTTCTTCATAAAATACTAACCTTTAAGGTTTTAGAAGAATTATAAATTATGTTAAAATAATATACTAAAATCTAAAGTTATCTAAAACCTTTATTTGATGCCAACTATAGCACCTCAGATTCATACACCCAGATTTATTGATTAAATCATACTCTTTACATGTTGGATTTTATACCAATTAAAGTGACCCAAATTTTAACTTTCATAATTAAAAAGTAAATAAAAAATACCAAGTAACTTATATCCCAGAGACCATTTTTGTTTATATTATTAGATAATTAGGAAAAACCAATTACATAACAAAACCCATGTCTTTCTCATAAAATGTGAATTTTTTCCATTATACTTAGATTTTATTATTCTATTATAATACATTAAAATTTCCCACAACTATTTGATTCATGTTACATTTTCTTCATTAAATACATGTCACCATTGACCATTATATAATCCTTACACATCATTAGAACCTATGATTTTTTTTGAAAATGTGGGATGAGTAAAACAAATCCCAGCAAGAAAATCCATTAGTCCTTTGAAAATCATGAAAACCCATATGAAAGTTCCCCTTTCCAGCTAATAAAAATTGAGCTCAAAATAACCACTTACTCTTGAAATAAACTTCCTTCCCCAAAGTGTTCCATAAAACATTTAATTAATAGTCATAAAGGAAAAAAGAATAATCATGAGGTTTGCTTGAGATGTCATAATCATATCATTATTTCAATCACCCTTACAATGGAATAAACTACATCATTTTTCATGACCCATCCCCCAAAAGAGTACCCCACCTGAGCCGACAAAGAGAGAAGGAGATGGTGACCACCCAAGTCTCGCCTCCAGTAGGCCCTGAGTTGGCTACTAACATTGAGGGTATAATAAGCATACATATGGGATGAATTAACCTCTAAGAGAACATGAAAAAGAGAGATATAATATAGATACACCAATAAAAACCTACTCAGATATATAAAATAACCCAAGTTCATACATGTAACGTCATATAGTACTAAAACATCTGAAAGGAAACTGTAAGTACAAAAAATGTAAAGTTAATAGCAACCATGAATACTAAATAGCTCTTGAAAAACCATGAGCTAATAATATTCAACCCAATATCCAACCTTCTTTAGATGACTTAAAAAATAGTTTATATATATGTGGGCTGAGTATAAAAGTATACATAGTAGGATCCTCCCTAGATCCTCTCATGCAAAAGATTAATAAATCATACTAAATCACAGTGAACAATAGTGAAACTAACTCATTACCTAAACAAGTATACTAAGTTCTTAGCCTCACTATGGATAACTATCACCAAGTATCACATAAAATAGATCATATAATATAGTAATTAAACATAAAGGTACCCTACTCCCGCTTCCCCACTAGTTTTCCACTCTTCCCCAACATCGAACATCCTGATCCATCTCTCTCTAAAAGTAAGCTAACCCATCAACATTAGGGATGAGAATCACAACATGAAACTCATGAACCACATCATCACATCATCCCATAACAGATCTCTATATAGTAACTAAATAGTTTTTGGGATCCACCATAACCTGTATAACATGTATCATACATTATTCATGATACCTCAAGACATCATAACCCATACACCGAGTAAGGCACCTTAATCCATCACAACCTATACACATCATACCTATAATAACCATTTGGATACTATATTCTAAGTTACATGTGTGTGAAATAACCACAAACCGTAAAATAACTCTACAAAAACACATGGGGAAACTAACCATCATGCATATCAGCACATAATACTACTAAGAGAAGAGATAGGATCCAGAGGGGGTAGTCAGCCATCCATCCTCCCATCGAGATGATAGGGGAAACACCTTCCTAGATTCCACTGGGTGTCAGTTGCCTTCACTAACATGGGTGGGGAAGCTTATGAAATCAAATAACATACAAGATATAATATATCTCATGACCACACTATGGGATTAACCTTTTCCTAAGATCAACTGCAGTTATTGTCTCGCAAAGATCCAGATGCCACTGTTAGGGACTAGATATCCTTTAAGCGCACAAACATTTAAAGAGATATATTAATTAATTATTTCATTTTTATTATTTCCTTTAATTAATTAATTCATTATCAATTAATTAACTGTTAAAATTATTCCACATTAAACATTATTATCCATCAATCCAAGTCCATTTCCACCAGGCATAATCCAAACCAAGTCCACAGTTTCTCAAGAGTAGCATCTTTTCAGCATTTTCATTTCATTATCACCAACCACATGGGTTAAACATTATTAAATTTTTTTAACTTTACATAATCTATATTATCTAGGAAAATCATCCTAAGATACCACCAAAAGGAAACATACAACCAAGAACATCCAACTGACTAAAGCAATAAAAAAGGAATGAAGATAAAACAAACAACCTGATCATCGCTTATTAAACATATTCATATAAAAAAGCATACAATTTTGTTAAAACAATGGGTAATACGACCTTTAACGTACTCCATAATCTCTGGTGCTATCCCCAACACCCACATCCATATCTTTATGCATCTCTCCATCACAAACATTAACTGTTTCCACATCATCCAGGCCACCCCACCCCACATATCATTAGCCATCCTAGGATAATATTTAATAGGATAATAACACATCACAAGATAACATCTTGAGTACTACAAGGTAGAAAGAAAACAAGCGTATTCAACAAGGAAACTAGACCCTAAAATAATCCATTTAGCCATCACATGCAAACAATATCTCATGGTTTCCAACATAAGACATTCATTCTTTATAAGAAAATAGTCACTATCAGCCCCAAGGGTTTCCATTTATAAAAAAAGGTTCTTATTACATATTTAATTAAATTATTAATTATTCATAGGTTCCAACTATGGGAAACCTAAGACATAAAGCTATTAAAAGTTAAAAATTCTCTTGACATAATTCCAGTTTTATCAAACTCAGAGAAGTACCATTCTCATTAACATACCTTTATTTTTTATCATTAATAATAATTACCATGATTTAGGTTCTTTAACCAAGTCCATTAAAACATGGAAGATCATATTCAGTTAAACATGTTTATTTAATCAATTTGATCTCCATAAAATTACAAGAAACACTAGATTCCTTTAACATTCACCCTTTTTAATTCTTTATCAAATTAATAAATTAATTATGGATTTAAGTTCTTTATGATTTTCCATCAAGAAAAAAATTTTAATCCATAGTATAACCAAACATAATAACAAGAATAACATAGATAACACACTATCTAGTGTTGATCATGTGTTTATTTAACAATTTTAGTAATTTATTTTTGGTTTTGATGCTCGCAAACACCCACATTTATGTTACAAATGAATTTAATTTAAGTGAAGTTTAGGAAATTATTATTTTTCAGAATATTTATTCTGGAAATATATTCATGTCATTTATCCACTGGGAATATTTATTCAGGATGCATTTAAACATATTATGAAAACACTATTCATATGCTATGTTAGTAAGCATAAAATATGGTTCAAAAACCCTATATTTGAAACATTATGTACGGATCATATACCCTATGATATTGAGAAAGTATGGTTAATCAACCATACGTTTAGATGGAACCTTAAATTTGAGAAAATAGAAAGTACAGATAAACAACCCTACATATGTAAAGAACCCTATGTTTGAGGAAAAGAACACATGGTACATCAACCATACTTTTTTAATCAACTATACATTTTCAACCCTATATTTGTCATTTTATCATCACGTGAAGGAACCCTATGTTTGAACATTCAATGATGAATTTTTTAAATTTGTGATATTATCTGAGATTTATGAAACAGTCTTGAAAGAAGTAAGAATATATTTAAAGCTATTTTTTACATCTAATTCAAAGGCTCATTATGATTTTTTAAAGACTCATATTAAATAGAGTAAATCATTTCTATTCTTTCGGGAAGTTATGAATCACTTGAATGTTTTTGAATTCAAATATTCACGATTTATTATGCGATATTTCTAGAGCTAGTTTGACCTGGATCTATTCAAACTACAATATAAATATTGAGATACTATTTATAAATACACAAACACACACACACACACATATCTATACAGAGAAGATATACATAAGGAAAAACGGTGTGTTGTTTCCTACAAAGCTATACTTTGAAGACATACTTGTTTTGATCTATCTGATTGACTCACTATTATTGTTGTCACTAATACTAAATTTTATTATTACATATTCATCTAAAAAGAAAAAAAATCATTTTTAGGGATAAACTTTGGAGATATACATGTTTATGCATCTATCTGGTGTTTTCTATAAAGTTGTTTCAAGAAAGATCATGCAACATTGAAGATCTGTTTGATGTTGTATATTATTGAAGATCATTTATATTTGTTAGTTGCTGCTAAAATTGTGCAGTTTAACCCATATTTTCAATACAATCAATCTCTATTGATTTGATGGAGTTTCAACTACTCATACTAATTTTTGCTTAAGTATCAGTTTGTTGCACTAAGATGTGGATATTTAGTTCCCTATAAAAGAACCAATAGGCTTTGTTAAAGTCTTGTTTTAAAGGTTTCAACTTCCCATACTCAGTTGTGAAAAGGTATTATGATAAGAGGACCTACAAGTGAAAATCACCAAGCTCATGGATTAGAGAGTTGGTGGAGTGGACTAAGGGATATTTGTGCCTTGAACCAATATACATCACTGTGTTCTTTTCCTTTATTTATTTATGCTACTCACTCATTTTTAAGAGAAGGAAATGTTCACTACATAACAAGAGAGGGTCTTAGAATCCATAAATTTTTTTAAAGCACAAAATTATCCCCCATATTATGTCTTTGTCTTCGTTATAATAATCGTAAACTAACAATTGATATTAAAGGTAGTACTCTACTGGTATATTTTCTTCTTGAAAATTATTTTTCTTATTTGATATCAATAAGAGATATCATAAGATTCTGTTGAATATTTACTAGTTCTAACAATATAGAGTTAATGATTCAGATGACTAAATATTGAAATGGATAATTCTAGAGAAGGTATGTCGATGATTCATGCTCTTTATTTTAATGATGACAATTATGGATACTGGAAAGCTCATATGATCATTTATTTGAAAAATCTTGGAATAAGGGTTTATTTAAAGGTTGTTAAGCCTTATGAGATTCCTAAGGAGGATTTGTAAGATTGAAATATTGATAAAAAAATAGAATATGATCTCAATTCAAAATCTATGAATTCTATTTTGTGTGGTTTAAGAACATACAAATTCAATCGACCATCTCAATATCCTACTTCTTATGAAATGTTAAAGACTATTTTTGTTTCCTATGAAGGTACTATCAATATCATCCAACTAAGGTACACAATTATAAAACTAAATTTTGATAAATTCATAATTTATGAAAATGAAACTATTACTCAAATGAATGGAATAATGGAAGATATTGTCAATAATATTACTGCTTTGGGTGATCCAATTTCACAATCAAATCAAGTGCTAAAATCACTCAAAGTACCACCCTCTAAGTAGAATGGAATATCTATGGGTATATGACAATCTACACCCATAAAAAATTTAACTACAAAGGAATTGATTGAGACTTTAATGATGTATGAATTTGGGATGTAGGTGGAAGTTTAAAATCATATAAAGAAATGAGAAGATTCTATCAAAACAACTATGGATGAATCATATGATTAAAGTCATATAGATTTGGACAATGAATTATTAGATATTGCTAATAAATTTGAAAAGTTGTACATAAAGAAAAAGAAAAATATTATAGAAAATAGATGCTATAAATATAATAAAAATGGTCATATAAAGGATAACTGTCCTTTACCGAAAGATCAAAGGAAATATAAATACAAGAGAAAAGATTTTTTTTATAAAAACTACATGGAATAATACTTACGGTTCCCATGATGAATCTACTACAGATTCTAAGGATGATCATAAAACACAAACGGTATGTCTTATGGCTCATACTGGTCATGATGTACAATCTTCTTATTCTCAAAACTCAAGTTTTAAAAAACTATCTTATGATGAGTTAAATAAATATTTACTTATGCTACAAGATAAATATGAATCCTTAAAGAAATATCATATAAAAATTAGAAAAATTACAATATTATTCTATTAGATAAATAAAATTTGTCAAAATAGATTATAGATTTAAAATCTAATGCATTTAAAATTATCTGTGATTTTTCATGATACTAAGATTAAATAATTATTGGTTAAATTTGATAATTTAAAACAAGCCTTACGTATGCTGATAAAAGAAGAAAAATATTTAAATAAAATACTTAGTAAAAATAAAATACAGAAAGGAAAATTTGGAATAGGAAACAATGGTGAAAGATAAAAAATATATTAAAATTATTTTCTTCTTTGTTTAAATAGTAAGAACATGTATATTATTAAAAAAAATTATTGTGCTATTAATCATCAATATGAAAATGATTTATGTTTTAGAAACCTCAAATTTCTAGTTTCAAAAATGTTTGCTACTCAAAATAATTGATTAACATGAATTGTAGAATTTCTACTCAAAATAAAAAGTTTGGATTCCTAAAAACTTGATTGATAATATTGTTGGATCCAAAAACATATGGGTACCAAAAAGAACTTGATATTTTTTTGTATGATTATACCCCTGAGCTGTATCATTAAAAATTTGAGTGGTAAATTGATGGATACATGAAAATATCTACCGAAGTAATGAATAACCCTAAAGTAGTTCAATACAAAAAATCCTCAATACTAAACTCAATGATTTTAGAAGTATTTTATTTTATACATTAATATAATTTTGGTACATTAACTATTTTAGACAGGGGATAAATTCATCTCTAAAAATTTGATAAAGTATAAAACTGATTTATTTCTCTCTAAAAACCTTATTTTAAATCTTGTTGAAAATATATTTTTTGTTGAACAATTTATAATTTTTTTATTTAAACCATTTTATTTTTTTTAAAATTTTGAGTTCTTAAAATTTAATTTACAAAACCTGAAGATATTTCTTATGTAAGCATGTATCTTCATAAGTTAAATCTGTAATGATTATTTTTTGTTTTTCAGCTAAGGAATGTGAAACATAAACTGAACACCATTAGAGAAAAAGATATCATCTTCTTCATAAAAAAATCTTTGTTTTATCCATATTCTTCAAAGAATCTTGTTTAAAGTCTTTTAAAAACCAGTCATAAGAATACTAAGTGATAAAATACTACAAGTTTATATGAAAGTGTTTCTTACATAAGGAAAAAAGTTAATTTGTCTGATCTGTTAGAAGAACATGAATTTTCATATGTTAAATATTCATTTAAATAATTTTCTAAAAGAAATAAGGAAGTTTTTATTCATGAATAACTGGAAGTTTCTTCATCTCAAATATCTTATGAAAATATTTTTTTTCAAATTCAACACCTTTAATGAAGAGAAAGTAAATCTACAAGCTGCTTTGGATGTGTCTAAAAAATCATATGATGAACTATATAAATCATCTATATCAAAAATGGTTTTTGATTCATTATGAAAGGAATATCAAAATATGAAGGATAATTTGATATCAAAATAATACTTTAAAGTATTCAAAGTAGAAATGTTAAGTTAGATGGAATTATTCAGAAAAAAAGCTGTTACCAAGCTAGATATTGATTAGATGAAGTTATTTCTGCTTGAACAGTGTTCATCTTCTTCATATCAAAGAACAATAAATGTTTAAAATTTATTAGAATAACTTTCAAGAGTTTTATCTGGTTTAAGAATTTTTTTAAGTTTAGAAAGTTCATATGAACAGTCTACTCCTTATTAACCCATCAATTTTATTTTATTTTAAAATTCAAAGTTATATGTACAATTTTTAAATATATGTTTTTTAGTAAAAATATGTGCTACAATTTGTTTTGTAATTTATTTTTAATATTTTACTTAGTTATCTTATGTAAATATGAACTTAATATTTAATTATCGCTTAAATAATTTTATTATTGTAAGTAATAATATTTTTATTTTTAAAATATTACTTGTGATTTTTTTGTTAGAATATCTTTAATAAAGATAATTTTAAGAAAATATCATTTTATTCATAAATTGTTTTCTACACCATGTTTTAAATATTTGTTTTTGAAATCATGAATTTAGGGGGAGTTAAATTATACTAATTTTTATTGATGTCACAAAAGGGGGAGAAGTTTATAATTTATAGTTTTAGTTTGATTATTTTTCATTAGGGAGAAATTTATAATCATGGAAGTTGAAGAAGTTTATTATCAAACTTTATATTATACTATTAACATGGGGGAGAAGTGTTCTTTGTATTGCAAAAATAAAAAGTGAAAAATTTATTTTTTTATATATTTTAACATGGATTTTTTGATCATCAAAATGGGGAGATTATTGAGCATGTGTTGATTAAACAATTTTAGTAATTTATTTTTGGTTTTGATGTTTAAAAACTCCCAAATTTATTTTACTAATGAATTTACATTAAGTGAATTTTAGAAAATTATTATTTTTTAGAATATTTATTCTAGAAATATATTCAAGACATTGACATGCTAGGAATATTTATTCAGGACGTGTTTAAACAAATTTTGGTAACATTGTTCATACCCTATATTTGAAACAGTGTGCATGGATCATATAACCTACACCATTGAGAAATTATAATTAATGAACCCTATGTTTGGATGAAACCTTACATTTGAGAAAATGGAAAGTATGGATAAACAACCCTATGTAAGGAAACATACGTTTGAGGAAACAAATGTATGGTACATCAACCCTACTTTTGTAATCAATCGTACGTTGTCAACTCTATATTTGGAATTTTGTGAAATGGTCTTGATAAATGTAAATATTTATTCAAATAATTTTTTTGACTAATTCAAAGGCTCATTATGATTTTTTAAAAGACTCATATTCAATGGAGTAAATCGTTTCTATTCTTACAGGAAGTTACAACTCTCTTGAATGTTTTGGAATTAAAATATTCACGATTTATTGTGCGATATTTATGGAATTGGTTTGAACTAGAGTTGTTCAACCTATAATATAAATATCAAGACAATCTTCATAAGAATATATATATACATATATAAAAAGGAGATATACATAAGGAAAAACAGTGTGTCATTGCCTACAGAGCTACACTTTGGAGACATACATGTTTTAATCTATATGATTTACTCACTATTATTGTTATCATTGCTAGTTCATTTTATTATTACATATTCTTCTGAAAATAATGAAAAATAAATTTTCAGGGATACACTTTAGAGACATACATGTTTATACATCTGTCTTGTGTTTTCTCTATATCTGTTTGAATCAATCACATGCAACATTGAAGATCTATTTGCTGCTGTATATTATTAAAGGTCATTTATATTTTTTAGTTGCTACTCCAACTATTATGTTTAACCTATTTTTCAGTAGAATCAATATCTATTGATTTTATATAGTTTTAACTGCTTGTATTAAGTTGTGGTTAAGCGTTAACTTCACATTAAGATGTGGATATTCGGTTCCCTGTAAAATAACTAGAAGGCTTTATTAAAGTCTTGTTGTAAAGGTGTCAACTGCCTATACTCAGTTGTGAAAATGTCTTGTGATAAGAGGACCTACTAGTAAAAATCACCAAGATTTTGGAGTAGAGAATTATTGGAGTGGACGAAGGGATCTTTGTGCCCTAAACAATAATACATTACTGTGCTATTTTCCTTTATTTATTTCCACTACTCACTTATTTTTGAGAGAAGGAATGGTTCACTGAATAAAAGAGAGGTGTTCAGAATTCATCAAATATTTTTAAGTATACAATTAATACCCTCTATTGTGTATTTTTCTTCATTATAGTCATCCTGACCTAATATCTAGAAAATCAAGAGGCAAACCATTATCACAGTGGAAAGAAAAAACATGAGATCACTAAGTATAACCAATTTCATTATTTAATCTGGTTTAATAATTATTAAGTTAATTATATTTCAATAAAAAGGTATAAAATATGTTAACTTTATGATTTCATGTAAATAAATCAGAGAAGAAATGAATCCCCTTCCTCAAAGGTATCAAAATTCTTCGCATGAGAATAAACTAGCGTTGCGGATCTCCAATCACCTATCCTATGAGAAACTAAGATCTCTAAAAGACTTGGTGACTCAAACACAATGGAAAATGATAAAAGAAACTCTATAAGAACATCAGAGATCAAATACCAAATCACGGAAAGGAGAAAAGGGAGTAAACGAGATCATACAGAGAAAAATAATTAGAAAAAGGAAGGTATACCATACCTCAGAGCACCATGGATCGATCAATGGAAGCTGGGATCAATCACTATTAAAATGGGATTTAAATGGATTAAAAAATATCTCTTAAATTTGGGGTTTGAGGAAGATAAGTGTAAAGGAATGGGTCTTGAAAATTCTATAGGTATTTATAGTTAGCCAACAAATTATAATACCATAGAGAAGCCTTATGGACTACACCACAACATTTCCCAACACATGGAATTATATGGTGAAACTTGAGGGACCATTCCAAAACCACCCTTGGTAAAAGTTGGTTTCAATTTATATGGACATATCCTATTAAATTGGATTTTGGGGTTATGATTCCACCCAAATAAACACACTACAAGACCCCCTTCACCATCAGGGAGGCTACACCATAGCCTAACACCACACTGTAGCTACCCCCCGATTTGGAAGTAGCCTCAAAATTTATATTGATCCCTCCAATGCTACAACTGAGGTCCACTATGACACAAACACCATCACTATAGAATAATTACTACATCCATTACACAACCATACCATTTTTGGTAGTATCTCCCCAAAAATTCTTTAAACACCCTCCAAACCACCTAACACCTCCTCTGAGTTCCTCAAACACCCAAAAATCTCAAAGGAAATGGGTATTGGGATATGGTCCCTTACATTAGATACTTATAAAAACATTATCTTCCTTGATAATTAAAACCAAAATCAAAGTGAAATAAATATAAAAAGGTTCATCTGAACAACCACCCCATGAGATACCTATCAAGGATCTTTCCATCACAGGAGCTCAAACACCTCACCTAAGGAACAAGCACAAAACCATGAAAAAAACCAATTCGTAGATACTATCATGAGATATATATCTCTAAAATTATAATAAATCCATGAAAATAAATTAAAAGAACCCATATCATAAACTGATGAAAAGGTTTCACAACCACAACGAGCATTACCAAAAGAGAATAACTAAATAAAAAATAGATTGGGATATTGAGCGTATATCTATGATTCACATTCATAGGTACTATACTCCATGTTAATGTGTTTCCATAAGACATGAACCAAGGGAATAACATGCACATGAAACACCTTCTCTTGGTGGCCCTATATCTCCATAGGTTGCTCTTCAAAGGTCGCATTATCATCAACATCAATCTCACCATAATCGGTGACATGAGAGATATCATGAAGGTAATAAAGGAGCCATGACACATGAAAAACATCATGTATTAGGATCACATACAAGGGAATTTCTATTTGATATATCATGAATCCAATGTGATCTATTACCTCAAAAGGTCCAAAAAACCGGGGAGAAAGATTACTCCCACGACCAAACCTTCACTTCCCATGATGTGGAGTCACCTTTTAAAACACATGGTCTCTAACATCAAACTCCATAGGTATAATCTTATGATTGAAATAAGATTTATGAAAATCCCATGATTCTTTCATCCTATCACAAATTACCTAAACCATCTATGTTGTATTTTATACCATTTCTAGCCTTTGGCCCTAGTCCAACACAACATATAATGAAAAGATAAGCTGTAGAAAGATTCAAATGGGTTCATATAAATGGTGTATTAAAAAATATTTTTGTAATAAAAATCGTCCATGGTTAGGTGCCTCATCCATAAAACTCTAAAATCTAGGATGAAAGAACACAACATATCCTCTAGATTCTAGATGGTTTGCTCTATCAGACCATTTGTCTATGGATGAAAAGTAGTGTTAAGGAATAACTAAGATCCAAAATCATATTAGAGACCTCTTTACAAACTTTAGGTAAAACAAGGTTCTCAATAAAAGATGATCATCCTAATGACTCCTTGGATTCTCAACACCACCTCTAGATAACTCCTAGACAAAACCTCCACTAAGATCGACTCTCTGATCACTATAAAGTGGGATGATTTTTAAAGCGATCCACTATCACCCATATAACATCATATCCTCCTTGATCATAAGGTAAACTAGTAACGAAGTCCATCAAAATGTATTCCCACTTCCAATAAGGAACATATAATGGTTGGATTAAACCATCAAGAACATGATGCTTAGCCTTTACATTCTAGTAGGCTAAACATTGCGACAAAAACTCTAAAACTACATGATTTAACCTAGTCCACCAAAATTAACATATAAGATCTTGGTACATCATTGTCATGATAGCATGTACCACCAAGGATGATCTATCTAACTATCAAAGAAACATCTCATGCATCATCGAAGGTATGAAGATCCTCCCCTAAAACAAAACTCGGTGTTTTCCATACTATGACCGATTATTAGGGGAATCATTGAAAATAACTCCGTATCTCCAGAACTCTACCTTATAATCCCCTAATTGAGACTCCTCAACCTATTTAATTAAAGATGATTACACTTTATCTAAAAATACAAACTAGGAATCCTAACTATTCCATATACAGATTCATCATTGAGATATCTTCCATAAATCCCTAATAATCTTTAGATTCATGCATGACACTACTACGTGACTTCCTTCTCAGCACATCAGCTACAACATTTCCTTTTCATGGTGTATATAAAATTAAAAATTTGTAATCGTGAAATAATTTCATCTAATGGAACTAATGAAATTTCAATTCATGCAAGGATAATACATACATCAGGCTCTTGTGATCAGTGAAAACCATAAAATGATTACTGATGAGGTAATGTCACCAAAAATTCAAGGAAAAAACAATTGTTTCCAACTCGAGATCATGGGTGGTATAGTTATGCTCATGGAGACACAACTATTGAGACCTATAAGAAACAATTGATCTCTAACAAATCATAAAATATCTAAAATAAAGATATAAATCATCAAAAAAAATCTCAAATTGTACTCCCTCTACTGGAAAACAAAGAACAGAGTGTTGAACAACTTCTTCTTTAGGTAATCAAAATTTACTCGACATTGGTCAATACACAAGAATTACTAATCCTGATGGGTTAAGGATTTCATAAAAGTCACAACCTAATAGAAATAAAATATGAAACTCTTATAATATCCTACAAGACTGAGGAAGATCTGCACCTCTGCCACTGTCTTGGGGGGTTCCCAAGAAATGACTGCCTTGATCTTTGAAGGATCCACAGCTACCCCCCACTGGGAAACAACATTCCCCAAGAAACAGACTTCAAAATTCCAGAACTCACACTTTATAAACTTCCCAAACAACTGGTGATGATGAATAACTCCCAAAATAGAACATAGATTCTTTGCACGCTCCTCCTCATATACAGAGTACATAAGGATTTCATCAATAAAGACTAACACAAACTTATCCAGTAACTCTCTGAACACTATTTTCATCAACCCCATGATCATAACTAGATAAATTTTCACACCGAATGACATCTCAGTGAACTCATAATGCCCATGATAACAAATAAAATCAATCTTTAGAATATCCACATCCTTCACCCACATCTAATGATATCTTGACCTCAAATTGATCTTTGAGAACAAACTTGATCCTTTTAGATGATCAAATAAATCATTAATCTAAAGAAGGGGATAATGTTTCTTCACTTTCACTTGGTTCAAGAGACAATAATCAATACAAATCTGAAAACTTCGATCAACCTTATTGATGAACAAAACTAGTGCACCACAGGGTGACACAATCGAATGAACAAAACCTTGCTATAACAGATCATCGAGTTGTACTCGCAACTCTCGCAACTTAGAAGGTGACATCATATATAGAGACATAAAGATATGATAAATTCCCTATAATAACCCAAGATTATCATACATAGATATTACAACATTTTGATGAATATTTATTATATTACACAAACATATGCTTGAGGAATGTAATAGTTTAGTGTATTTGGAAACTTGGAAACACAAAAAACTGGTCTATAGGTAAAGTACATAAAATCCCTCTATGATATTAATAACTAGTTCCCTTCATATACATATCATACATAATAAATTTCTTCATAACCTGGGGAAAGGAAACATAAGAAAGGGTGATATCAAATTCTCATTAAGGGTAAACAAGGGATATACATAATCATAACATGAACATAAGGGTATGAGAACATGAACATAACATTTGAAAACCATAATCTGCATATCAAAGATCATAATATTTAGTTAAGGAATAAAGACCTACAATTTATAGAACATGAATCATAAAGGAATCAAAGAACATGATCCATGAGAGAATAAAATTGGCATAAGACATGGAATTGTGGCATACACATAAGTATAGAATATTATTTTCATATTATTCAAGGCTCACTTCCAAAGCTATCATAGTGGAATGAGTTCACTCCCTAATCCATCACTGTAGTAAAGTTTCACTACCAAGACCATCATAGTAGAAAATGTCCCTTACTGAACTGGGTTCACTCTCTATTCTAGTTATGTCTATCCCATGAGATATAAATATTTACCCAATTCATTGAAGGAATATATAGGTACCACCCATCAAATAATTAAAATCATACATATGTATTCCACAAGATCATAAAAAATCTATCATATCATAACCCATGAAATGAATTTTTCCCCTAAAAATTTAATCATATCATAACCTATAGAAAATATATAGGTTTAATAATCATTTATCCCTTTCATAATAAAATAAAACTTGAAAAAAGAAGCAGGTTTCATAATAATTTTATCATGGTATAACCCGTGGAAGAGAAACAGGTTTCATAAATATATTTTCATCATAAGCCATTCAATAAAAAGAATAATAATGGTATCCTTGGTTCATAAAACTAAAAAATTATAAGTTACATCAAGTGATGTCATCTTATATGGAAAATGATTTTGAATAATCATTTAAAACATTTCTTGAAGAAAATATCCTTTTCACTTTATAAAAATCTTTTTAAAATATAAAAAAATTTGAAAATATTTTTTTATTTGAAAATTAACTTGAAAATTTATAATGTGATATTCAAAAAAATAATGATAATGATGATGAGAAGTTTTATTCATGATGTACACATTAAAAAAAATCTTTTCACATTTTTAGTAAAAGCCAAATGAGCACTGTTTAGAAAAAGACATGAATAGTCCTTTAATTTTTTTTTTGTAAAAAGTAAAACATGGATATTTTTTTAAAAAATCATAGTATAATAATAAAAAAATTGGTTTTTTTAGAAAACATGGTTTTGGAAGAAATTGGATTTCTGACTAAAGAGAGAAATAAAGTATGATTTTATTAAAAATGTTTTCTCAACTATTTTAAGTAACAAAGAGTGAAAAAATGATACTATTACTTGAAAATATAATGAATAACCAGAGGATAATAATTTCATGATTTTATTGATAGATGGATCATAAAATTTTATCATCAGAAACATAATCATAAAAAATATTGATAAATGATGAGATTGTAACATAAAATCATTACCACTTTGTTAACATTGAACCATAAGCCCCATGAAGTAATAACATATAGTGGAACTTAAAATATAACGAGTATAAATAAATTCATGATATTACATTTCAAATGGGATTTATATAAACCTTTTGAAAGAATATAAGTGTATAACTTAACGTACGTCTCAAAGAAGGAAAATTGAGACAAAAATCCCTTTCCTTAAGTCTTGACTTTCATCGTACATGTTTAAAAATAATTAATAATAAATATTTGTTTTTTATAAATATATTAAATAAAAATATTTATATATATCATACAATATATGATTTTCTTATGACCATTTATTACTTGTTTATTAACAATTCTATGTTAAAGTTACATTTCAGGTGATAACTGCTTTGTTTTTCATATATGTTTTGATTTGTTATTTTCGGTCCTATTAATTTGATGATGATTTAATAATATAAATAATATTAAACATGATATAAATATAATATATATTCAGTATATATTTATTTAGGCTTATCCATAAAATTTAGCGATAGAAAAGAAACACACCATTCATGGAGACGGTAGACCGTATGGACGCATAAACACTATTTCCATTTTCTTATCAGATTAAAACAAATAAAGGTAAATGATATATTATAATTAAAGAATCATTTTTATGTCATATATATCAAAAACATTCATTAAAAACATTCTTATTACCTTATATTTAAATCACAAACAAATCACATCGCTTCGTGAGGCGGTAGTGCATCGTACACATGAGCAACATTATCGTATTCCCACAATATAGAGAGTATGAAGGTATGTGTGATATAATGATTCTATAAGTATAATAATATCATAAATATAATATATAAATAATAAATATATAATTATTCATATCCTTTATAGGTGGTAATGGAAAAATTAATGACATCAGTTCACAAGGCAGTAGTCCGCTGTACATATGAATGATGATTTCATAACCCATTTAATGGGAGTGGGGATGGTTGTAAGTTATGAAATTAACATAATAAAATATCAGTATATTAAATAAAATTATTTTATTATATTATCATGTTATAATAATAATTTAAGGATTTTTAGGAATAAATAAAACAAAAACACTTGTTGATGAACGTTGCCTCTTCTTTGTGTATCCTCCTTAGGTTTGTACAAGAAGCCTCCCCAGGTTGGATTTCTGTACAAACTAAGGATTATAGGATGAGAGGAGGTATTTTGGGAAGTGATTTGGTCAGGTATTTTTCAAACTAAAATGGTTTTAATGTGTGAATAAGTGAAGGGTGGTGGTTCTCTTTTATAAGTGGGGGAAAGTAACCCACTTGGAAACTACTTGGAAATTTCCCAAATGACTCCAAAATAATAAAGTTATTCCTAAGAAAAAAGCTTCCAAATGACTGTAGATTTAAAATAGGTAAGTATTATATGGAAATGTATCTATAAAATGGGGTTTATAAATACATTGTAATATTTTTAATCCTTATATTTTTTAGTTTCACCCCCGATAAACCCATTTTTACCTTACCCGTGGTAAATAATTTTTACTGTCTTCACTATCCATTTTGAAAAAAAAATTAATTTGACCTTTTTGGATAAAATAAATTATTATGAATAAAAATATTAAATCCATTTTTCAAAATTACATTCACATAAGTGAAAAAAATTAATTCAAAATTAACCCCACCACCATGACGAGAAAGCGGGGTTTTAAAGAGAAAATGTTCAAAAGTTTACAAATTTTTTATATAAAAATTCAATATGAAATTGATTAAAATGAACTAAATTATATTAATGGATTTATAATTGAGATAATTTTACCTTAAAACCAATTTAAAATATAATTTAAAATTATAAATAAATTAAATGAAAAGACAATTTTCAATTAAATTCAATTTTTTCACTATTCATCAAAAAAATAATCTTTTTAGAAAATTCTCAAAAATTCACCCTAAGATATTTTTGATATAATGATTTAAAAAATTAAGTTTATTTTTTAAAATAAATTTTCTAAAATTTTGAAAAATTATTTTTTAAATAAGAACGTAAAATAGGTGAAAAAATTGTTTGTTAGAAAAATATAGTTTTTAAGTGTAAAATTATATTTATTCTTATCTATTGTATATAAAAAATAATATGAATGTTAAAATTTTTATTGATTATATACTATATAAATTTCATTAAAATCATTCAACAAAAGTGGTTTGTTTAATTTATTGAGGTAAAATGTGTTTGTTTTTATGAAAATAATTTTTCAGAAAAAGATTTCCCTTATTTTAAAATGGTTTTTATTTTCATTTTTAATTAATTTATAACCAAAGAATTCATTTTATATACATGTGTAAAAAATATTTTCATAATTTTTTAATCCTATTCATATCTACCACTCCAACGGCTAGGTGATAACTATCATATAATATATTATTAATATGTCATATATTGTTTAAACTCAATGTTTCATGTAACACAAGCTAAACTCAATGTTGTATGTAATGAAAGTCTAACTTAGTGTTGAATATAACATAAAATATAAAGAAGATTAAATTTATTTTAAAAGAATATTTCACAAATTCTGAGGGTGTTACATGACCGGTTGTAGCTTGATCTCAAACTCGATCTCCCATAAAGGGGGTAATGCTACAAAATCTTTAGGTAAGACATTAGGATAAACTTCTACAACCCTAGAAAACACCATCGATTAAACCTCTAATGAACTTAGCATCATCTTGGCCATCATAGATGAGATGGATGGAACATGCCTCTGACCCATCTGAGGGTCTCACACACCTACTAACAATGTCCACTATCTATTAGCATCATAGAACACAACCTATCTCCTGAATAAATATATGAGAGCCAACACTGAATAAAACTAATACATGTTGAGGATGATGTCATATGGATATATCCATAAACATAGGAAGTCTCCCCAAGAGTGGTGCTATCCCAGCACTATCTCATAGTTTATACATACTTCATACAAGTCATCTCAACCTCCAACTAGAGTAGTCAACTCTAAGGGCACTGGAATAATCTCCACCTCAAGTCCCAAAGCAAGGATGAGGGTAGGTGATATAAAGGATTGAAGAACTCTCAAATCAAACAAATCATGAACCCATGTAGAAAACTAACAAATGAAACCTTGAATGATGTCTGGGTTTCCTAACACTAGCAATGCTAAAGCATGAAGCTAACCATGTCTTGGTCCAAAACCTCTCTGACCCTACTGATGAACACCTCCACAGATGTTCTATTCTCTCTAAGGATGAATAGTATCTTAGGGATACCCAATACCTTCCCTATCTCTTCTCTACTGATCCCAAGCTAGAACACCCTACTATTACTACCTTGGCTAAAATTTCCTCAATCGAGGAACCTGAAGTGGAAATCTTAGCACACATTGACTCCTTATAAAGGTGAGAAACTATCACTACTGCTGAACTTGGACTCCATAAGAAAAAAATATGCATGATCCATTAGAATAGGTTTAAGAGCTGCCACCCATAGAGAAATGAGATGATGAGGGTTGGGAATTACCCTCGAATGAAAAAAAAACTCTTCTTTATAGGAAACCAGGAACCCCAAACCACAACTCTACTTCACCAAGAATTCTGATGACTCCCCTCTCATGATGATCCATTTTGGGCCAGTATCCTCTTAAAAACATATCCTATTTATATCACCTCAAGATAATTTCATAACATAATTAGGGTGGCCTAAAACTATATTTTTAGATGTAAAGCCTCTAAAAAATGCATTTCCATGGCCTTATCATCAAGAAATAGTTCTGAAGCATATCAGAGAAGGGTCCTTAAATAGATCCCAATATTTTACACACTGGAACTCCCCTATAAAAGTGTAAAAAACTCCTGGTGACTGACCGACTTCACGATTGAAGAATGAAACAACTCTTCTCATAAATAGTCTAAAAATTCTACTATAAGACTACCGACTCCTTGTGATCCTCGAGGAACAAGATCCACCACTGCCTCACTACTCCATGCATCATTGTCACAACCAATGAAAGCCAGTGCTCCTAATGATCATAGATAGAACTAAAGGCTATCTCAACCTCCTCTAACCAATCTTCTGTATCTAAATCTAAAATAGAACCCTTATACTTCTGTAGAATCTGGCACTGAAAATCTTAGAGTGTCCACCTCCAAGTGTCATTATCATCGACCTTTACTCTATGTAGTATACTATCACATCCTTCTGAATATATTCTGTTTGAACTTAATGACGATGTCGATATGGTGCAATTCCTATAGAAATAAAAAATACTTAGACTCCTAAACTTGGCATATGGAATACTTAACATTAATTAATTAATTTTTTTTTCATTTAAGGTTTATCCTATTCCAATTTCTACCCATTTGAAACACAAGTGAAAAGAAGAATGATGTATGATCTTTTCCAAGGTCTCTACACCACAACCAACATCACTTCATTTAGCAGTCCTTGTAAACTTAAATGTCCATGAACTAGATCATAGGGTGAGCTAAATACCCATGTTTTAGCCGGTCCCCTGTGTTTACAACACATACTTGGATTATTTGACAATGCTTCCCTACCAACCCATGTAACCTCACCCATCCCTAAATCCAAACTTCTTCCTATCCCTCAACCTGAACCTTTGATACCACTCTATCATGACCCCCCCCAAAGAGTACCCCACCTGGGATGACAATGAGATAAGGGAGTTGATGACTACTCGGGTCTTACCTCCAGTAGACCCCAGGATGAAGACTAACACTGAGGGTATAATAAACATATATATGGGAGGAAATACCCTCTAAGATAACATCCAGAAGAGATATATAAGATAGATACACCAATAAAAAACTATTCAGATATATAAAATAACCCAAGTGCTTAAATGCAATGTCATAAATACTAAGACAACTAAAAGGAAACTATAGTACCAAAAAGGTAACGACGAAAATGACCACGAACCCTAAATAACTCCTATAAAACCATGAGATAGTAATATCCAGAATGATCTCTAACATGCTACAACTAACCTAAAAAAAATATATATATGTGGGGTGAGCATAAAAATATACCCATTAGGATCCTCCTCAGAGTTTCTCATACAAAAGATAAAGAAAGAATACTAAAGTATATTGAACAATAGTGAAACTAACTCATCACCTAAATAGGTATACTAAGTTCATAGCCTCACCATGGATAACTATCATCAAGTATTGCATAAAAGAGATCATATAATATAGTAATGAAACATTAAGGTACCCCGTTCCTACTTCCTCACTGGTTTTCCTCTTTTCCCCAACGTCACATGTCTTGATCCATCTCTCTCTAAAAGTAATCCAACCTAATAGACACCTAGTATAAGTATCAAAACATGCACTTCATGCACCACATTATCACATCATCCCATATCACATGTCTATATAGTAAACAAGTAGTTTCTGGGATCCACCGAAACCCATATAACATGTATCATAAATCATGTATTATACCTCAAGACATCATGACCAATACATCGACTAAGGTACTTCAATCCATTACAACCTATACACATCATACCTATAATAAAAATTTGGATACTATATATAGAGATAAATGTGTGTGAAATAACCACAATCCATCACAACCCTCTATACACATATATGGGGAAAATAACCATATTTCATATCACCAAATAATACTACCAAGAGAAGTGAGTGGGGCTAGAGGGGGTAGTTATCCATCCATCCTCCCATCAGAATGTTGGGGAAAACACCCTCTTAGATTTCACTGGGTTTCAATTTCCCTAATCTATATGGGTAGAGAAATGTATGAAATGAAATAATTTACATGATATAATATAGTTCACAAACACACTATGGGATTAACTTAGTCCTAATCACAACTACAACTATCGTCTCTCGGGAACCAGTCTGCCATTTCTTGGGACTAGATATTCTATAAGCACACATGCATTTAAATATATACATTAATTTATTATCTTTTATTTTTATCATTTCCTTTCATTAATTAATTCATTATCCATTAATTAACCATTAACATTATTCCACATTAAACATTTTTATCAATCAAGCCAAGTCTATACCCTCTAGGAATAATCCAAATCGAGTCCACAATTTCTCAAGAGTAACATCTTTTAATAATTTTCTTTCCATCATCACCAACCCCATTGGTTAAGCATTATTAAAAATTATTAACTTTCTATAATCTAGGTACTCTATGAAAACCATCATAAGCTACCCCCAAGAGGAAAAAAGAAACCAAACACATCCAACTACCTCAAGGAGTGGGGAAAGGAATGCAGATAAGATAGGAAACCCGACCATCAACCATTAAATAGGTTTATATCAAGCAAGCATCCAACTTTATCACAACAATAGTTAATCTCAGCTTCAACTTGGACTACAAAAAAACACTAATTAGAGATGTTGTAAAACATCACTATTTCATTTACCTATGTCTCTAAAAAATGTTGGTAAATAAACATCACTAAATTAGTGATGTTTATAAACATCCCTATTTAGAGACACCTCATTTACTGGAATTTTTTTCAAACATCGGTAAATGATACCTCATTTAACTAGGTTTCTAAAAAACACCAGTAAATTTATATTAATATATATATGTTTATATTTTAAACTATTGAAAAAATTATTATTATATATAATTTTATATATTAATATACATATATTAATATATATATGTTTATTTGTTTATATTTTTTGTTTTAATGTATATAAGTTTATATTATATATATATATTTATATTTTATATATATGTGTGTGTGTGTGTGTGTATAAATATATATGTTTATGTATACATATATATAATTATAAATAAATAAATAAATAAATATATATAATTAGCCATGCATTAAAACACTGGTAAAAATGTTAATAAAATAAATATGATTTCTTAAAAATGTGACTAAATTTAAAATATATATGCATATATATATATATATAAATATATGTATATATATATAAATATATATATATATATATAAATATGTGTATACATATATATATATATTTATATATATGTGTGTGTCTGTTTGTTTATATATATAAATATATATATTTATATATTTATATATATGTTTATATATATGTGTCTGTGTTTATGTATATTAATATATATATATATAAATATATATGTGTCTGTGTTTATATATGTTTATATATATGTGTCAGTATATAAAAAATTCATATTATATATATAATTTTATATATTAATATACATTTATTAATATATATATGTTTATATTTTATATTTTATGTTTATATATAAATTTATATTATAATATATATTTGTTTATATTTTACATATAAGTTTATATTATACATATATATATATAAATATATATTTATATTATATATATATATGTGTGTGTGTGTGTGTGTGTATAAATATATATGTGTATATATACATATATATAATTATATATATATATATATAATTAGCTATGTTTTAAAATACTGGTAAAAATGTCACTAAAATAGCCACATTTTCTTAAAAAATGTGACTAAATTTAAAATATATATGTGTTTTTATATATAAATATATGTATATATTTATATTTATATATATATGTGTGTGTTTATATATATATATTTAAATTTATGTGTTTGGGTTTATATATATATATATCTAAATATATATTTACATCGATGTAGGGAAATGAACTATATATATATATAGTGATTTTACTTGAAAAACATCATTAATTTAATGACAGTTTCTACAAAACATGGCTAAATTAGCGACGTTTCCTAAAAATTCCACTAAATTAGCAACGTTTTTCATGAAATATTGCTAAATTAGCAATGTTTTTAGGAAATGTCCCTAAATTAGTGACGTTTTTAAACAGCATCGCTAAAAAATGTCGTTAAATTACATTTTTTATAGTGTTGTTCCATCATCTCCAGTACCATTACCAACACCCACATGCATATCCTACTACACTTCACTATTACAGGATTCAACTGCTGCCACATCATCTAGGCCTCCTCATCCCATATATCATCAGCCATCCCAGGCTCAACCATACCAAGCTCCTAACACAACACAATCTCACATACAGAGAACCAAAAGGTAGTAAGAAAACAAGTATAATCATTAGGAAAACTAGGACCTAGAACAAGGCATTCAACCTTCACATATGAATGACCTCTTAGAGATCCTAACACAAGGCATTTTACCTTTATAAGAAAATGGGCACTTTCATCCCCAAGGGTTTACATTCACCAAACAACTGGTTCTTATTACATATTGAATTAACTAATTCATTATTATTAGGTTTAAACTACGAGAAACCTAAGGTATCAAGCTATAACAAGCTATCAAAAGTTAAATATGCTCTTGACATAATTCCAGTTTCATAAAACTCAGATAACTACCATTCTCATTAACATGACTTAATTTATTATCATCAACAAGAATTAACATACTTTAGGTTTGTTAACCAAGTCTATTAACACATGGAAGATCATATTCAATTAAACATGTGCATTGCATCAATTTGATGGCCATCAAATTACAAGAAACACCAGATTCCTTTAAAAAGACTCTTCTTTAATTCTTTATCCAATTAATCAATTAATTTTGTATTTTCATTCTTTAACATTTTTTATCAATAACAATATTCTAATCCTTAACATAAAAAAACGTTATAACAAGCATAACATAGATAACACACTATCTAGAAAATCAAGAGGCAAACTGTTATCATGGTGGAAAGAAACAATATTCGATTGCTAAGCACAATAAATATCATTATTTAATATGGTTCAATAATTATTAGGTTAATTACATTTCCATCTAAAGTGATAAACCATGCCAAATTTATGATTTCATGTAAATAAATAAGAGAATCAATGATTCCCCTACCTCAAAGGTGTCAACATTCTTCACATAAGAGCGGACCAATGTTGTGAATCTCCAATCACCTCTCCCATGAAAAACTATGATCTCCAATAGAAATTATTCCACAAAAATGCCAGAAAATGAAAAAATAAACTCCATAAGAATAGAAAATATTAAACGCCAAATCATGAAAAGGAGAAACAAGAGGAAACAATATCATATAGAGAAAAACTAATAGAAAAAGGGAAGGTTGAACATACCTCAGAGTACCACAGACCGATCACTAGAATCTAGGATCAATCCCAGTTTAAAGGGGTTTAAAAGGGATTAAAAAACCTCACTTGATATCCTAGGGTTCAAGAGAGATAATCAGAAAGGAATGGGGTTCAAATAGGCTACAGGTATTTATAAAAATATTGAAAATTACAATACTATGGTGTAGACTCATGGACCACAGTGCAACACTTCTTAACATAGGGAATTCTATGACATAACCTGAGGGACCATGCCGCAACCAACCTCAATCAAAGTATGTTCTAAGTTCTATGGCTAGATACTATTAATGTGGATCTTGGAGCTATAGTGCAACCCAAAAACCCCCACTGCAGAACCCCCTTTTCCACCAGAGAGGTTACACCATAACTTAACACCACACCGCAACTACCCTCCCTATTTAGATGTAGCCTCAAAATTCCTCCCAAGACATCCTAAATTGTATCTGAGGTCCATTACACCACAACCATTATCAATATAGTGAAAATCCTACCTACACACCATAACCATTCAATTTTTGGCAGAGGCTCCCACCAAACTCCTCAAATTCCCTTAAAACCACATAGAACCTCCTCCGGGTGCCCCCAACACCCCAAAATTGCAAAGGAAAGGGATTCTAGGATCTGTTTCCTTACATGGTTAATTAAAATTACTTCATATGAATAAATTATAAACAATTAACCTATAATCAACAACTTTCATATGAAATATGTCCAAGTACAATGTAAATAATCACATGGATAACAACAATTGATTCCATGGTGATGGAATGCATAATGCTGGACATATTAATCACACTGTCAAGGACTCTCAACCAAGGCATCTTACATATTATTAATGCCTCTCAACCAAGAAATTTTACATACCTCCATGTCCTCTCAACCAATATATCTCACATATCATCTTGACCTCTCAACCAAGACATTATTATTTTATGGGTTGGAAAACACCAAGAGATACCCATTTTGGTTTGTCTCATGAGACTTACTCAATACATCAAAGGGTTATAATAGACCTCACCCATCAATTACTCATTTCAAATACATTAGTCATATATTTTATGATTAATATAAAACAAATCAATATGTTTTAGAAATCAAAAAATAACTATATTGAATCAAGTATATGGAATTCCAATATTCCATAGTCAATAGAATATTGTGATCATAATCCATTAGGGAAGTAAAGTAGATTGTATCATTAGATAATATCCACAATTAAAGGATTTTGACATACATGATAAACACCTTTATAAAAACATTATGAATTCACTTTGAAAACCAAAATAAATATCCTTTTTTTGGTAATTTAAAAATCCAAAAGGTAATAGGAATAATATATTATTTGAGTAACCATAGAAACTTATAGAGTAATCTTGACAATTAATAACAAATATGATATAGAGAAAAAGAGTTCATGCGGTAATCATTAAAAAATATCCTTTTTTCACTTTTGTAAAGAAAGTGAAAAATAAACCATTAAAAAAATATTAAAAAGATTCATTTTAAACCTGTATAAGGAAATTTAAAAGTAGTTGAAAATGAACTTTAAAAATATTTTAAGTATAAATATGAATATTCTTGAAACATTTTGAAGAAAATGAATATGATAGAGAATGATTTTGAAAGGGGAACTTTAAAAAAATATTTTAAATAAAATCCCTTACCTTGTGTCCAACCTCACCACATAAATCTTTTTCATGAGAGGTATTGAGTATGATACCATTGAGTATACATGATATTCTCACCCATATATATATAATCTTTTTTTGGATTTCTAGTGAAGGTTTAGTGATTGAGCTGGATAATAATATCTTGGAGACGGGGATTTTCTATGGAGTTACTGCCTTAGTATTTTTTTTGTATTTTCTTTATTTTGAGACTTTTATTTATCTGAAATATTTATGAATTGTGTTATTTTTGTGGATATTAGTTTAATTATATCATGGTGTTTTTGATGGTTTTATTTATGTATGCATGGTTTATATGAGGGAAATTATTACCATATATATGTTTTATATACTCGGTGATAGTTTTCAACCTAGGGTGTATTGGTGGTGGGAATTGGGAGTCACTCTCGTCTTCACTGTAGGTTCATGGGGTTTCCCATTGGGGGTGGTTTATGATAGGAAATGTGGGAGATACTTAGTTAATGGAACCATGAGGGGGTGTCCATGTCCCTAACTTGAGTCGTGAGCCTTGTATGGTATCTTTGAGTGTTCCTTGATGATGGAAAATCACGTATTGGTTAGGATAACCAGTGAGATAGTCTTTTTTATGAGACTCTAGTTTGATGTGTTCCCTCAATAACATGAATTTTTGAGATGGGTGATGGCTTGGAATTTAAATCTATGCTGAGGAAATAACAAAAATACTATACAGGTGCTAGTTATATAATGTTCTGGATGTGGGTTGCTTGGAGAATAAATTGGGTTGGTGGGATCAATTCCCAGGGTTATAAATCATTCACTATGAATATGTTTATGGGATTAATTATTATTATTTAAAGTGATAAGACATTCACTTATATTTTTATGCTTGTGGTGATGAATCTTCCATCTTGTCTATTGAGTTGGTGATAGATCATTCACTATTTATTGTTATATACTGGTGATATATCATTTAACTTAAACATGGTATTGGTGTTAAATCATCCAATCATGTTATTGGTGATATATTGTTCTCCCTAGTAATGCAGATTTGTGATACATCATTCATTTGAATTAATGAGTACGTGATAACCCATTCACCTTGTTGATTAAGTTTGTGATAAATAATTCACCTGTATTTTATTTATATAGAACCCATGATCACATTATTTGGTGATAAATAATTCACATGATGATACATCATTTCCCTTGGTTTCTAGTAGTATGGTGATACATGTAACAAACCAATGTTTTATTAATGGAAATTCCCTTCTTATAATTATGCCATATAATCACATGAAATCAATACTCAATGAACTAATAAGTACTATGTGACATTTAAACATAATATTGTCACTTCTGTGATTTGAATTTTTAAAATCTAACACACATGATTGTGATTAGTAAGATTTTTGGAGTCTGCTGATGAATAGTGAAATATGATAATTTACAAAATAAGAAAAATACATTAATTACTGAGTCATGGGTGATGTTATTATGATGTAAGAACCATTGGTTTGAACTCACATGCACTTATTAATATTTTTGGTCATGTAATCATCACTATTTATTGTCTTATGTAGAAATAATAAGCTAATGATTAAAATATTAATAAAACCTTCCTCCCCTCCACTATAAAACCACCCACACTCCCCTATTTTCTTCACTACTCTAAATCCTTGTTCATTTCTTAAATTCAGCTCAAATATGTCCCCAAGCTCATCCCCCATGTCCAAAATACATTGGTCTCCTCAAAATACCAAATCCTCTCCCCTTAAGAGGCTCTCAAGGAAGATTAACCCAAGTGATAAATTCCTCTTTTCAATTCTTTTACTTTCCTTTAAAGTTCCTTTTTTATTTTCTATCCTTACCTATACTCATCCAAATGTAATGAAAAATCTTGTAACTTATATGCACTAGAATTTTTTTATGATAATGTAATAATTTATTATCATCTATCTTTTACCCTTATTTTATACTAGTAGTAAAAACACCATTCGAGATGTGTTAATTTACCACATTTAAGGATGACAGGTTTTCAATTTCCATTACCGTCTTCAATTCTGGTCATGAAACCATTTTAATGGTTTAACAAAAATATAATATATTTATTATGTCTTATCTATGGTTATGTAATCTTTTTTTACACATGGTTTTTATTTATAAAACAAAATTTGTTCTTTGTGATAAAAAACCTCCAATTAACCCAAAAGGTTATCACTAAAGTTTTACATAATGATTCATCTGAACTCTAATTAACCAAATTAAATTTATAACCATGTAAAATTATAGATGTTAAATAATAAAATATAAATCCAATTCTAGAAAACCATCCTCATTTTACATGATTATCTATTCATGTATATAAGTAAACCAATCATGAAACAAATGGACTCAGACAATGAAATTAAACCTCATAACCAATCAAAAAGGTTATGAATAAACTCAAAAGGTTATACTAAATCAATTGCATGTAAAATATTTTATTTAATTATTAATTAATGAACCTAATTTGATTATTCAGGTCATTAATATCAAGTGTATAATACCATTGGACTCAAGGTAAGGGATTCTACCCGAACCTCTAATATTCCTTCAGGTTATTCTTACTCTCATTTTACCCAAATGAAATACTATATTTTGTTTATGTAAATCTTATAATTACTATTTAAATGTAAAAAATCATGTATAAATATCCATTAATAATTATATTTTGAGGATATACATGCTTTTAAGTGATTCCATCCTCAATACTTCCTGATAAGCAAACTCGTTTTAAGGTAACTTCCCAAATTTTTACCCAATTTCAAGTAATCTATACCATATGTTTTAATACACCATTGTTTTTATAAAATCAGTATTTTTATTATGAAAAAAATTATTGGTTCACTTATTGTTTTATATAAAATATTATTCCCTTTTCTATTTTAAAGTCTCTTTAATATTTTCCTTAAATCCACACTAAAATGTTTTAATGATAATTTTTTTTAAATATTCTTATTATATGTTTTCACTTCTGTTTGGAATCACTTACCATGATTTATACCTATTTTACCTTATCAATTTACATGTATTTTTTAATTCCTTTCTTTAATGGACAATTTTATGATACTCCCATCTATTATGATTTATGACATGAAAATGATACACATTTGTTCCCATGGGTACCCTTATGTTTATGTATGATTGATTATATATGATTATATATGTAGAAATTATATTCATAAACATGTCAGGATGAGTACACCCATATAGTGATCCACTTAATTGGGTAAATTTGAGTCTCACGAGACATTATGTGCAACGGTCTTGGTGGTTAACCTTGACTTGTGATCCTCTATGTGCAATAGGTCTTGAATCATGATAAGGTCATATTTTATATTGCTAAAACATTATTATGAATCCTTTTTTATATGATCCCATGTTTATATGTTATGATTTCACATATTCTAGGAATTTTTATATCATTATTTCATGTCTTATAACCAAAGTGCTAAAGATTTATTACTATGATTTTTTACCTTACTGGGATTTTATCTCATCCCTTTATTCATGTTTTCCCCAGGTTATCCTATGTAGATGTATGATCACAATGAAAGATAAAAGATCATTGTGGAGATTAAATAAAAATTTGTTTTTTATAATGCTTGATTATGTACCTATTCTTCCAAGACACTATACTTCACGATCCTTGGCTTGTAATATGATGTTTTATTATGATTAAAATCATGTAATGATATGTGTAAAAGGATAGGGTCTCTATAGTTGGTATCAGAGGTAGGTCTAGCTATTTTTGGAGATTATGAATAGATCACTTTATTAAGAACCTTAATTATGAGACTAAGTATAAGAAAACATCCCTAAATTTTGGTAAGTATAGAGTAAGTGGTTTATCAAGAAAATACATCCCTGTATGGATACAAACAGGTAGAGTTAGATCTGGAATAGATGTATTTTGGGGTAAAACCTGAAAACACCACTTTGATCTAGACTCGAATGGTAATTTGTGCACGATAATGGGCCTTGATGCACTCTTGGTTTGATACTCCAGGGGGATATGCTTTGGTAAATTCAAGAGATTAGTGTGAACCATTATTAAAGGAAAAAAGAACCCATAAGAATATAAGTTAAGATATAGATCAAGGATAACATATATTTAAACCTATGAAATCAAAAGTTAGGATATAACTCTCCTTTAAAAGTTTATCCATTTATGTTAGAAGTTTCATTTTTAAGCTTAATAGCTAAGTATTAAATCCATCTAATTGTACCTTATTTTTCTTAGTTAGTGGTGAGAAATATAAGAACATGTGCCCACAATCAATGTGATAGGGAATGTAACGATTGTCATAATGATATGCCAAATATAATGGCAGTGGGTGCTCAAAACTTCATGATAGTTCTTTCTTAGCTGACTCAAGTTATGAATACTAACTTGAATCATTTGAAATTCCCTCCTCCCACAAGGAAATAAAAAGTTTTTGTTGAATCCTTCATGCGAAAAAGTCCTCCCATGTTTATTGGATCTTTTGATCCCCTCCTCACGGAATAGTGGATTAACTCCATTGAAAAGATATTCTCTATCCTCCAGTACTCAAAAGAAGAGAAAGTCATACTGGCAGTCTATCATTTTGATGGAGAAGTTAATCAGTGGTGGACACTGATCAAGAATATGATGTCCCAAGCGGAAATTTATTCCATGTATTAGGAGGAATTCAAGAAGATGTTTTTAAATAAATATTTTCCCCAAACCCTCCACCTCAAGATGGAAAGAGAGTTCCTCAGACTCAAGAAGAAAGAAGATGATTCCATCGGGTTGTATGAATAAAACTTCACAAGGATTACAAGATACACCTCTGGATTTATCATGAACACTGAAAGAAAGATGGATCACTTATTTAGCAGACTAAATCCGAGTCTATGAAAAGCGTTGGTGATTCATGACTTTGAAAGTTATGAAGAGATTATATGTTGTGACCTCAAGGTTGAAATGGATATTGGGACTCTCAGTGGTCTCATGGGCCCAGTGAAAAAAATAGGAAAATAGAATCTAATATGGGTGGTATGGTAAATAAATCCCATGATGGAAAGAATATTGAACATCCCATGTGTCAAAATTGTGGGAAGAAGTATTTTGGAAAATGTCTAAAGGGAACCAATAACTTCTTCAAATTTTGAAATATGGGACATCTATCAAAGAACTACCAGAGGGATATGAAGAATTCCACTAAGGTCGAAGAAGAAAGGAAGGTTTAGATCAACGCTCAACCTATAGTGTAGTGTTACAACTGCAAAAAGAATAGTAATTATGTGCACAATTTCCCTAAGCCAATGGTTATAGGAGGAAATCAAAAATAACCTCCAAGGAAATAAGGAAGGACTTATTATACCACTACTGCTGAGGTGGAGTTGGACAATGATGTGGTGAAAGGTACTCTAGTTATTCATTCAAGAATAGAGAGCATACCATTTGATTTTAGTTCTACATATTCGTTCATATCTTTCATGTTTAATAGAACTATTCAAACACCACCTCAAAATTAGGAGGATAGGTTATCTATGAGAATAATGAATGGAGAAATTATTGTGTCCAAGGTTTATAACTCCTCCCCAGTAAATTTTTGTGGACTAAACCTCCCAAAAAATCTTTTCATACTTCCTTTAGTGGAGTTCGATGTTATCTTCGGCATAGATCTGCTATCTTTATATAAATACAACATCAACTATCAAGAAAGGGAGATCACTCTTCATATCCCAAAGCATTCTCAAATTCTTTATAAGTGTAATAAGGAAGATGAATCTCCTTTAGAATCATTGTCTCAAGTGTGGATATTACTTCCTTATGAGAAAGAATTTCTAGCTAAAATGATTGAGGCAAAGGAGATGATACTTCTTGAAGATATTCCCATCATGAGGGATTACAATAATGTATTCCCTAAAGATTTTCCTAGTATTTCTACTAATTTAGGGTTTGAGTTCTCAATTGACCTTATTTCTGGATGCCTACCTATATCAAATAAACCTTATAGAATGACCACCGTAGAACTAGAAGAGCTGAAGAAGCAATTATAGGAGAATTTGGAGAAAGGTTTTATACACCTGAGTGATTCACCATGGGGTGAGCCATTCATTTTCATCAAGAATATGGATGGTTCAATGTTCCACTATATTTATTATCATGAGCTTAATAAAATCATGATAAAGAACAAGTAACCCCTTCCTCGTATAGATGACTTGTTCGATCAACTTCATGGGTCCAGTTATTTCTCTAAGGTGGACCTTCAATCAGAATATTACCAATTAAAGGTGTGTAAGGAAGATATTCCCAAAACTACCTTTCAAACGAGGTATGGAAACTATGAATTCATAGTGATGACCTTTGGACTCACTAATGCTCCAAAAATTTTCATTGATTTAATGAATAGAGTCTTTAGAGATTACCGCGACAAATTTGTGGTAGTATTTATCGACAATATTATGATATACTCCAAGAGTAAGGAGGAATATGAGGAGTATTTGAATACTATGTTAAAGAATTTGAGAAGGGATAAACTATATGAAAGGTATGGTAAATTTTATTTCTGGATGGAGGAAGTATCATTCTTGGGGAATGTTATCACCAGCTAAGGGATATCTATAGGACCTTCTAAGACAAAAGCAATTGAAGAGTGGCCCAAGCCAACATATGTAATGGAGATCCAAAGCTTTCTAGATCTATCTGGGTATTATCAATGATTTTTTAAGAACTTTTCATGATTGTAAAACTTAATGAACAAGCTGACATGGAAGGGAGTGAAGTTTGTCTAGACTAAAGAATGTGAATACTACTTTAAGGAGTTAAAAAAGAGGCTTATCATTGCACCAATACTCACACTACCAATGAGTGGATAACTCTTTGTGGTGTACAGTGATGCTTAAAATAAAAGATTAGGTTTTTTACTAATGAAAAATGATAAATTGATAGCCTACGCCTCAAGACAGTTGAAAATCCATGAGCAAAACTATCTCATGCATGATCTGAAGTTAGCAGTTGTGATCTTTTCATTAAATATCTAGTGACATTATATCTATGAGGAGAAGTGTGAGATATATAATGATCACAAGAGTCTTAGATATATTTTCACTCAAAAATATCTTAATATAAAGATGGTTAGAGATCATCAAGGATTATGACTACTCAATCCACTACCACCCTGGTAAGGCAAATAAGGTAGAAGATTCTCTGAGTAGAAATGATCCTGCATCTTTATCTATGATGTGGATTAAAAATGATCCAATATTCTTATACTTGTAGAGGATGTTCATGGTAATCATTAAGGTATGAAAATCATCAATCCTTTATCAAATGATTTCTCAACCATACCTCAAGGAGAAAATAAAGGATGCTCAAAGAAAAGATGTAGAAAATTAGAAAAGGGTAGAAGCCATTAGAAATGGGATATCCTCTAAGTTCATGATTGATGAGAAATGAGTTGTAAGATTTGGGTCACAATTATGTGTACCATCTGATCCATAGATAAAGAAGGAGCTTTTTAAATATCGACATAGCTCAACCTTCTCTATTCACACTGGGAGCACAAAGATGTATCGAGATCTCTGAGGGAAATTTTGGTGGGACAATATGAAGAAGAAGATTCCTGAGTATACATCAAAGTTCTTGATATTACAGAAAGTGAAGGCTAAAATAAAAAAGTCTAAGGGAATGATAAAAATACTACCCATACCAAAATGAAAGTTGGAGAATATCATCATGGACTTTTTCACTAGACTTCAAAGGACATCCAGAGGAAACAATGCTATATGGGTCATTGTGGATCATATTACAGAGACAACTAACTTTATTGAAATTCAAGAGAACTTATCATTGGATCAACTTTAACAGATATATATATATATATATATATAAATTAGGAGGTAAGGCTTCATGGAGTACCACTATCTATTGTATCAGATAGGGATCTGAGATTCACCTCAAAGTTCTGGAAAAGTCTCTAACATACTCTAAGAACTAAAATGAACTTTAGTACAACCTATCATCCTAAAACTGATGGAAAAATGAGTAGACTATTCAAACACTAGAATATATGTTGAGAGTGTGTTATATGGACTTCAAAGGAGAATGGGTCAAACATATTCCATTGGTCGAATTCTCCTACAATAATAGTTTCCACTCAAGAATACGAATGGCACCATATAAAGCCTTTTATGGGAAAAGGTTCAGAACACCAGTGTATTGGGATGAATTTGGTGAGAGTAAGATGCTAGGACCTGAAATGGTTAAAGAAATGATGGAGAAGGTGAAAACCATTTAGCATCACATCAAGGCAGCCCAAAGTAAACAAAAGAGTTATACAGACAATCATCGATGAGACCTTGAGTTAGAAGATGAAAAAATGATATTTCTACACATATCTTCATGGAATAAGGTCATGAGGTTTAGGAATAAAGGAAATATAAGTCCCAGGTACATATACCCCTTTGAGATTCTTAATCATGTCGAAGATTTGGCCTATCGACTGGCACTTCCACCTACCATGTCTGAAGTACACAATGTCTTACACATATACCTCTTAAGAAAGTACATACCAAATCCATCACATGTAGTCTCTTTAGAGGTGGTATAATTAAATAATGATATTTCTTATGAGGAGAATCTAGTGAAGATCTTGGATCATAAAGATAAAGTTTTACGTAACAAGACAACTCACCTGGTTAAAGTACTATGGCAGAACCATAAGTACGAAGAGAAAACATGGGAACTAGAGGTGGAAATGAAGGTAAAGTACCCACACTAGTTTATGGATTATAATGTAAAACAAAATTTTTAGGGTAAAATTTCATAAGGGGGGAAGAATGTAATGACCTAATGTTTTATCAATGGAAATTAACTTCCTAGAATTATGTTATATAATCACATGAAATCACAACTCAATGAATTAATAAGTAATATATGACCTTTAAACATAATATTTTCACTTATGTGATTTGAATTTTAAAAATTTGACATGCACAGTTGCGATCAGTAATATTTTTGGATTCCGATGGAACAAAATTAATTTTTGATGAATAGTGAAATATGATAATTTACGAAATAAGCTAAATACAATAATTATTGAGTCATGGGTGATGTTTTGCTGATGTAAGAACCTTTGGTTCGATATCACATGAACTTATTAATATTTTTTATCATGTAATCATCACTATTTCTTGTCTTATGGAGAAATAATAAACTAATGATTAAAATATTAAGAAAACTCATCTCCCCTCCACTATAAAAACCACCCAAACTCTCCTCTTCTCTTCAATCCTCTCAAGACTTGTGAATTACCAAAATTCTACTCAAATATCTCCCCAATATACTCCCCCATGTCCATAATCCCTTGGACTCCTCAAAATACTAAATCTTATCCCATTAAGAGGCTCTCAAGGAAGATTAACTCAAGAGGTAAATTCCTATTTTCAATTCTTTTACTTTCCTTTCAAGTTCCATTATTTTATTTTCTATCCTTACGTATCCTCATATGAATGTTATGAAAACTCTATTACCTTATATGTACTAGAATTTTGTTATTATAATGGAATAATTTATTATCATCTCTCATTTAACTTTCTTTTATACTAGTAGTAAAAACACCATCTGAGATGTGATAATTTACCACATTAAAGGACGATGGGATTTCAATTTCTATTACCATATTCAATTCTAGTAATGAAACCATTTTCATGGTTTAACAAGAATATAATATATTTATTATGTCTCATCTATGGTTTTGGAATCTTTTTGTACACATGGTTTTGATTTATAAAACAAAATGTGTTCATTGTGATCAAAAACCGCCAAAAACCCAAAAGGTTATCACTAAAGTTTTACATAATGATTCATATTCAATCCAAGTAACCAAATAAAATTTAAAACCATGTAACCTTATGTATGTTAAATAATTAAATATAACTCTAATTATAGAAAACCATCCTCATTTTACATGATTATCTATTCATGTATATAAGTAAACTGATCATGAAACAAACGGACCCGAACAATGAAATTGAACCTCATAACCAATCAAAAAGGTTATGAATGTACTCAAAAAGGTTATAATAAATCAATTACATGTAAAATAAGTTCTTGAATTTTTAATTAATGAAGCTAATTTTATTATTCAGGTCATTAATATCAAGTGGATAACACCACCAGACTTAAGGTAAGGGATTCTACCCGAACCTCTAATATTCCTTTAGATTATTCTTACTCTCTTTTTACCCAAATGAAATCATGTATTATTTTTATGTAAATATTCTAATTGTTGTTCATATGTCCAAAATCATGTATCAATATCCATAAATCATTATATTTTGGGGATATACATTCTTTTAAGTGATTCCCTCCTCAATACTTCCTGATAAGAAAACCCGTTTTAAGGGAACTTCCCAAACTTTTACCCAATTTCAAGTTCACTCTACCATCTGTTTTAAGACACAATTGTTTTTATAAAATCATTATTTTTATTATGAAAAAATTCTTGGTTCACTTATGGTTTTATATAAAATATTTTACCCTTTTCTATTTTAAATTATCTTTAGTATTTTCCTTAAAACCACACTAAAATGTTTTAATGCTAAAATTTCTTAAATACTCTTCTTACATGTTGTCACTTATTTTTGGAATAAATTACCATAATTTATTCCCATTTTCACTTATCAATTTCCATGTATTTTTTAATTCATTTATTTCATGGAACTTGTATGAGACACCCATATATTATTCTTTATGACATGATAATTATGCCCTTTTCTTTCCATCGACACCCTTATGTTTATGTATGATTGATTATGTATGATTCTATATGTAAAAAGAATATTCATGAACATATTATGATGGGTGAACCCATATAGTTCTCCAATTCATTGGGTAAAGTTGAGTCTCATGAGATGTTATGTGCAATGGTCTTGGTGTTTAGCCTTGACTTGTGCTACCAAGTGCAATGATCTTAGTGGTTAACCTTGACTTGTGATACTCTATGTAAAACAATCCTTGAATCATGCTAAAGTCAAGTTTTATGTTTCTTCCAAATTATTATGAATCCATGTTTTTATGATCCCATGTTTATATTTTATGATTTCACTGTTCCGTGCCTTTTTATATCATTATGCCATGCCGTCTAACCCATGTTCTAAAGCTTCATTACTATGCTTTTTTCCTTACTGGGATTTTATCTCATCCTTTTGTTCATGTTATCCCCAGGTTATCCTATGAATATGTATGATCATAATGGAATATAAGATCTTATTATGGATATTAAATAAAAAGTTTTTTATAATGTTTGATTATGTACCTAGTCTTCCAAGACACTAGGATTCACGATCCTTGGCTTGTAATATGATGTTTTTTATGGTTAAAACAATGTAACAATATGTGTAGAAGGCTAGGGTTGAAATAATACATCATTCACATGGAAATACATTATTCACCTTGGATGTTAGTAATATGTAAATTTTTTGTTCACCTAATGATAAATCATCTACCTTGGTTGTAGTAGTATGGTTATAGATAATTCTCCTAGTAATACCTTATTTCTATTTTGTTTTGTGATGATACATATTTCGCATGAAGATACTTATTATTATTACAACAATACATCATTCACTTAGAGATACCTCATTCACCATGTTGGTTTTGGTGGTGTATCTTCCACCCTTGTTGAAGAGTATTTTGATATATCTATCACCTTATATATGATCAAATGATATACCATTCATCTTGAATAGTGTGTTAGAGATGCATCATTTACCCTTGTGTTATGATGGGCTGATAACTCGTTCACCCTAGGTCGTTGATATGAGTAGTGATAGATCTTCCACTCTCATTTTGTGATCATAATATGAGAGCATCATCACATTCTAGAACTAGAAAAGGCAGGTCTAAGTCGACCATTATGGTGGATTCATTAGTACCCCCAATATGACAGATGAATTGAATGTGATGTTATGACTTCCTTTTCATTCAGTACATACATTCACATATATAATCATTTTAATTAGGGGCATAATTGGTGGTGGCCTATTGAGTTTCATGTTTACCCATTGTATGGGAAATTTGGTGAATGTGCAGATCATATAGCATTCTATGACCATTTGGTAATTTGTAGCACTAAAAATGATTATCAATTCCTAATTCATAATCATAAGCAAAGAGTAACATCTAGAAAAACATCAATACTAATCAAACTATAAAGGAATCTGTCATGACTTCCATCAAACACATGTATCTCCATACAAATTTATACTATATATATCTCATACATAATTCATAATCATATAATTCCTTTTTATATGATATCAATTCAACCACATGATATGGAATGTTCCAATATCATACAGGGTAACTCATACATTCTTGATTATTTGAGTAAATATTGACCAAAAATAGATGAATATATACTATTACATTCACCCTAATGAATATATCTTATGACATTTATTTGAGTAGATGAGTGCGTCACATGTCACTCATCTTGGTATGAACATACACTACTCTAGTATTTCTTATCAAGGTCCCATATTTTATATCCGTTGTTGATCTATTTTGGGTTGATGATATATGATAAGAAGTTGCTGATATCATGATCCTCCAAATATTAAAGGATAATTATCAAAGGGGGATACTATTGAGAAGTATGAAGGAGTCTCCACATTATGTATTTCCATTTATTTCCAATAGTATCAATCATATAATTTAGATAAATAATAGTTATATATGATTATATGGATAAATGATATAATGGTGAAGTCTAAAATGTTATTTATACTTATGATGATCAATTATAAGAAGTTAAAAAGGTTCCAAGTGAACAAGTAAAGAAAAAATTATTGATATATGAAGTAAATAAGTAGTTACAAGAATTATTTTAAGGTGAATATAAATTTATGAAAGCTATGTAATATCTATCTGGTTTTCACAAGTGAAGAATGAAAAATAAAAAAGATTGTGTAGCTGTAAAATTTTATAAAGTCTCATCATAATAGTGATTTGAATTTTATAAAAGAGTGTATGTAGAAATAAAAAAGGTTGTGTAAGTGTGAACTATACAAAATTAATCTATATAAGGGTTTCCTGATGTCTTTATAATCATAAATAAAAAAATTATAAAGGATACATAAGATTTTTTCATAATGGATGAATTTATGTAACTATGTTTCAAAATTTTGAAGTGAGAAATATGTAGCCTTTGTAAGGGTGAGTAGGGTTTTGTGTAATAGTGAGTTTACAAGTGAAATTGATCATGATAAATGAAAAGGTTTTATAATGGTTGATAATGTGGAGACCCAAAGCCTAACGTACATAGACATTACATTACTTTTGCAGAATACTTAATACATAACAAAAACAGACACCAAAGGACCGTAATAGTTTAGTGTCTTTGGAAACTTGGAACATAATCTTCTAATCATGGTGAAAGATCTTCAACATATCCCATAAAGATCTTCCCATTTTATTTTCTTACCTAAAACTTTTCTTTATATCACGGGGAAAAGAAAACATAAAAAGGGTGAGCACAAATGCTCAGTAAGGGTAAACATAGAGAACATAAAACAATCCATAAACATTTGAATGCAAAAACTTGAACATAAAATCTAAACATCAAAATCTTGAGCAAAGACATAAATTATAGCATCCTGCCTTTTTATAACATAAACTTCCATTACATTACACAACACTGAGGATCTTTAAGGTTTAGTGTCTTGGAAACCAGGAACATAATACATGAAAACAACAAAAAACATTCTTCTTAAACACTTGAAAGGCTTCTCCTTAAGTTAATCCTAGGTTCATTACTGCATCTCATAACCTGGGGACATACATCAAAAGAAGGGGTGAGCAGAAGGCCCGGTAAGGGAAACAAGAGAAACATTTTACATGTGAACTTGAGATACTTCAATAAGGTCATGAAAAGAACATTAAGGCATGAGAAGAAATCATGGGGCATATCATAATAAAAATAACATTTTTCATAACTTGAAGATGTGGCTGCAACATTTAATATAGACAATCATGAACATATCACCAAGGTCTATCCCTAAGGTGTCATTTGAAATTTACCAAGGTTATTCACCAAGGTATCGTGAAAATTGTAATCTCTAGTGGTTACATCATTACCCAATGCATTGAAGCACTATCAGGGCGCACCCTTAAATTTTCCTTTATTATCATGTGAGCCACACATATCATCATCAAACATTTCACAAATAACCCATATAGCATAAAATAAATGGATTTCATTTCATAATCATAACGTTTTAAAACTACTTTAAAGACATGATCTTTATGTCACTTTAAAACCCACAGAAAAGGAAGGTGGGTCTCATGTATGTAAATCCCAGAATTTAAAATAGAACATTTTGGTATATATGTGAATACCCCTTTAGAAGAAAGAGCTTTGAGTATTCACTTAATAAAAATAAAAGAACTTTAGAAAAAGAGAGAGACATTTTGAGACGAAAATTCTGCAGCATAATGGCTATGTTACGAGGTTTTAGAAAACATTGAAAAGAGCGGGGACATGGGTCAAACAATCATAAATGACACATAAAACAGTATAGGGACAGAATATGAAGGATATATAAACATGGTAATGAAATTTGAAATATGTACCATATGAAATGAAGATCATGAAAGGAAGACAAAAATAAGATTTCTCTTATGAAAACTCAGCAGCCTAACGACGTCACATAAACTTCAACCAAAAATGAATTGATGAGATCAAATAGGGTCTCTCATCATATGAACATAAGGGTTCAGTATTATAGATATAGAGATCATACCCCAACATAATAAAAAGGAACTTGAAAGAATTGACATGAAAGTAGAACTTCAAAACGAGAAGGGTGAAGAACCACTTAAAAATTCGGCAGCCTAACGACGCCACTTAAAACTTCAAAATACTGAATTGAAGAGATAAAATGGGGTCTCTCATCATATGGTCATAAAAGATCAGTATGATAAATTTAGAGATCATACCCTAGCATAATAAAAAGTAACTTGAAATACTTTACATGAAAATAGATCTTGAAAAATGAGAAGGGAGAAAGAATCCGTTACAAAAAATTCGGCAGCATAACGGCGCCACTTAAAACTTCATAAAACGAAATAATGAGAGTAAGAGGGGATATATAATTATGTGAACATGAAAAGGGAAGTAAGATTAGTATAAAAGAACACCATTTAAGATAATAACATGGAGCATAAAAGAAATTACATAAAAGAGATTACTTGAAAAGAAAGAGAGAGGTCGGATCTCTTACCTTAAAACGTGACTCTTAAAACTCAAAGGTTGGGACCTTGAGGGCTTGGGGGCACCTTGGGAGGATTCCTTGGGAGGTAATGAGACCATAACTTCGTTGGGGGATATTGGGGAGTCGAATGGATGAGAGTATGGCTTGGTATTTATAGGGAAAGTGAGGGGACAAGGCATTAATGGCCAAGGGACACCTCATTAGTGGTTTTGGCAAAACCATGGGCTTGCCCATGGTATTTTCCCATGGTATTGGCCACTTGGGACACCTCATACCTTATCTTACTATTCATAAGTCGACCATATTGATTACATACTTAATACATCATTTAATGATGTCATTAAACACCCGTAACTTAAAAATTGTATTTTCACTATTCATCGAAAATTCAACTTTCTCAGAATAATCCCAAAATTTCACCTTAACCAAATATCAATGCTCTGATTTCAAAAATGAACTCCATTTTATAAAAATAATTTTCTAAATATTTTTAATTTATTTTTTAAATAAAAACACTATTCACTCGAAAAAACTAATACTTGAATAATAATTTATGAAATCGTTATTTAACCATTTTATTGAATCACATTATTTAATCAAGGTGGCTAGATTATATTAATACTTTCTTTAAGTGAGATTAATAATCCATTTGTACACATTACTAATCCTAATCATAAAATCACTATTCATAATTTACTATTCATCAAAAATTAAGTTGATCTTATTAGACTCTAAATTTCGTACTGAGCATAATTGTAGAAGACCATTTTTTGAATATCATTACACATTTTTAATTATTTAAGGTTTACATAAACATTTTTAAAATATCCTTTTTCTAAAATTCATCAAAAATATGCATACTATATTTATCCGGTTATTTTAAAATTCATAAACTTCATCATAAGAAGAAATCCCAATTTTTATTTAAAACAAAGGATTACACAAGGCAGTTACAGTCTCCTTACATAGCCCCTTATCACACCAGCATAGGACCTAAGTGTAAGGTGTTCTAAGGTGAGGGAATCTGAGGGAGGCTCAGCTAACATCGCACGAGTAGTAATTTCTATTAGTTTGAACTTCCCGCAAAGGCGATTCTATTCTAGCTTCACACGATGAAGTTCAACTTGGGTTTGGTCCAGAGCAAATCCCAGTGGTGCTACCTCCTTCCCAAGTTCTGTTAGATGGGCTTCGATCGGTCCAAGACTACTGGGTGAGGCCATCGAATCTTTTTTCTATAATAATTAACCAAGATTACTTGTATTTAGAGACAATAATGAAAACGTTTAGTTTCTAGGGGTCATATTGACCAATGGTCATATAACAGTCAAAACCCAATGGTCTCATTTTAATTATACTCATGTTATCAAATGAAACATTTTCGTTAAGTATAAAAAAAAAATATCACATAAAATTAGGAAACAAGATTTATTCAAAATTTTGGGTCGTTACAATCTTCCCCCCTTAAGAAATTGCATCCTCGCAATTTTTAAAATTGGGTTTTGAAATTTCATTGAAAGTCCCACATCGGAAAAGTAGTCAGTAAAACTATTACTTTAAAATAAAAAAGGGTAAGTACAAAGGTCACCCGAGTTAGCCCACACTAGGATTCCATGTACGAAAACATGGACATGGAGGAGAAAACAAAGGGTCAAGTTCTGAGGGAGAGTGATAGAAAACATGATTAGGAGAAAGTTAACCATAAGAAAATCCCAAACTTATGATGTGTGTAACCGGTCTTTGATTACCCAGTAGGAAACGTAAACCAACAACATTTTTGTTTTACGTTCCTTTTCATAATTTTGAGGAATTAATTTACAACATAAAACAAAAACATAAGAAAATATACCTATCTTCATGTAGAGTTTCATCCTTTAATAAGTTTCTACCCAAAACTAATATTTTCTCCAAACTATGAGCATTCAAAACTACTTGGTCTCATCAAAACACAAGAATCATCTTCTAGAGAATCACATAATCCACAAAAGATTAACTATCTATTTCTTCTATCTTTAAACATTATCCCAAAAATAGAAAGGGTAAGGTAAAACAACTCTTCAAAAAGAAATAATCCCATAGGAATGGAAACTACTTTTAAATCTTCAAATTTCCACGGTACTACCCAAAGTTCATCATAGTCCATTCCATAAATAACGGTCCTTAAAATTCCTCAAAATAAACCAAACTAATATTGAAACTCAAATACAAGAAGGATTTGATAACATAGTCTTCCAAAATAAACTTCATTGTTCATCTCCAAACAACATCAACCACTCCTAACTTCTTATAACAAAAGTATCTAACCTAAAAATATTTTACCCAAGATAGGTTGATCATTCCCATAAGTAACCTAAATTACTATAATCCCACCTTAAATTCATCGATTCTTCAAAATATAAGTCATCCTTACTCCTCAATGAAAATACCGTAGTAATCTATTTACCTCGATCATATAGGGTCCCCAAAATAGTGAATGTCTTCCAAAATAATAATCATATTTTAATCCCCTAATCATCCCTGTCATATTAATACGACAATCATCGCATTTCCTATCACATTGGTTTTGGGACATGTTCTTCCATTTCCCACCATTAACTAAGAAGAGAAAGCATAATTAAGGGCTTAAGTACTTAGCCAATAATCATGAAAAGGAACTGAAAGCATATAAGGATAACTTATAGAATAAAATTATACCCTAACTTGTGATCCCTTAGGTTCCCATATAGGTTATCCATGATCATATATTCTTATGTGAATCTTTATTTTATTTTATCTTTGTTCCTTTAACAATGGTTCATACTAAGCTTATGAATTTACCAAAGCATATCCCCCGGGAGTGTCGTAACCAATAGTGTAGCAAGGCCCGTTGTCGTGTACCAGTTCCCATTCGAGTCTAGCTCAAAGCGGTGTTTTCGGGTTTTACCCCTATGTACATCTGTGCCAGAGCCACCTCTACCTGCTCGTATCCAGACAGGGATGTATTTGCTTGTCAACCCCTTACTCAATACTCACCAAAATACCAGGAAGATTTCCTATATTTAAACTTTTCTATAGGGTTCTTCCTAGAGTTTTCATATCCTAATTTCCACAAATAACTAAACCATCCTTTGATACCAACTATAACATCCCGCCTTTTTATAACATAAACTTCCATTACATTACACAACACTGAGGATGTTTAAGGTTTAGTGTCTTGGAAACCAGGAACATAATACATGAAAACAACAAAAACATTCTTCTTAAACACTTGAAAGGCTTCTCCTTAAGTTCATCCTAGGTTCATTACTGCATCTCATAACCTGGGGACATACATCAAAAGAAGGGGTGAGCAGAAGGCCTAGTAAGGGAAACAAGAGAAACATTTTACATGTGAACTTGAGATACTTCAATAAGGTCATGAAAAGAACATTAAGGCATGAGAAGAAATCATGGGGCATATCATAATAAAAATAACATTTTTCATAACTTGAAGATGTGGCTGAAACATTTAATATAGACAATCATGAACATATCACCAAGGTCCATCCCCAAGGTGTCATTTGAAATTTACCAAGGTTATTCACCAAGGTATCGTGAAAATTGTAATCTCTAGTGGTTACATAATTACCCAATGCATTGGAGCGCTATCAGGGCGCACCCTTAAATTTTCCTTTATTATCATGTGAGACACATATATCATCATCAAACATTTCATAAATAACCCATATAGCATAAAATAAATGGGTTTCATTTCATAATCATAACGTTTTAAAACTACTTTAAAGACATGATCTTTATGTCACTTTAAAACCCACAGAAAAGGAAGGTGGGTCTCATGTATGTAAATCCCAGAATTTAAAATAGAACATTTCGGTATATATGTGAATACCCCTTTAGAAGAAAGATCTTTGAGTATTCACTTAATAAAAATAAAATAACTTTAGAAAAAGAGAGAGACATTTTGAGATGGAAATTCTGCAACATAACGGCTATGTTACGAGGTTTTAGAAAACATTGAAAAGAGAAGGGACATGGGTCAAATGATCATAAATGACACATAAAACAGTATAGGGACAGAATATGAAGTATATATGAACATGGTAATGAAATTTGAAAGATGTACCATATGAAATTAAGATCATGAAAGGAAGACAAAAATAAGATTTCTCTTATGAAAACTCGGCAGCCTAACGGCGTCACATAAACTTCAACCAAAAATGAATTGATGAGATAAAATAGGGTCTCTCATCATATGAACATAAGGGTTCAGTATGATAGATATAGAGATCATACCCCAACATAATAAAAAGGAACTTGAAATAATTGACATGAAAGTAGAACTTCAAAACGAGAAGGGTGAAGAACCACTTAAAAATTCGGCAGCCTAACGGTGCCACTTAAAACTTAAAAATACTGAATTGAAGAGATCAAATGGGGTCTCTCATCATATGGTCATAAAATATCAGTATGATAAATTTAGAGATAATACCCTAACATAATAAAAAGGAACTTCAAATACTTTACATGAAAATAGATCTTGAAAAATGAGAAGGGAGAAAGAATCTGTTACAAAAAATTCGGCAGCCTAACGACGCCACTTGAAACTTCATAAAACGAAATAATGAGAGTAAGAGGGGATCTCTAATTATGTGAACATGAAAAGGGTAGTAATAGTAGTATAAAATAACACCCTTTAACATAAGAACATGGAGCATAAAAGAAATTACATAAAAGAGATTACTTGAAAAGAAAGAGAGAGGTCAGATCCCTTACCTTAAAACGTAACTCTTAAAACTCAAAGGTTGGGACCTTGAGGGCATGGGGGCACCTTGGGAGGACTCCTTGGGAGGTAATGAGACCATAACTTCGTTGGGGGAGAGTGGGGAGTCGAATGGATGAGAGGATGGCTCGGTATTTATAGGGAAAGTGAGGGGACAAGGCATTAATGGCCAAGGGACACCTCATTAGTGGTTTTGGCAAAACCATGGGCTTGCCCATGGTATTTTCCCATGGTATTGGCAACTTGGGACACCTCATAACTTATCTTACTATTCATAAGTCGACCATATTGATTACATACTTAATACATCATTTAATGATGTCATTAAACACCCGTAACTTAAAAACTGTATTTTCACTATTCATCGAAAATTATACTTTCTCAGAATAATCCCAAAATTTCACCTTAACCAAATATCAATGCTCTGATTTCAAAAATGAACTCCATTTTATAAAAATAATTTTCTAAATATTTTTAATTTATTTTTTAAATAAAAAACACTATTCACTTGAAAAAACTAATACTTGAATAATAATTTATGAAATCGTTATTTAACCATTTTATTGAATCACATTATTTATTCAAGGTGCCTAGATTATATTAATACTTTCTTTAAGTGAGATTACTAATCCATTTGGATACATTACTAATCCTAATCATAAAATCACTATTCATAATTTACTATTCATCAAAAATTAAGTTGATCTTATTAGACTCTAAATTTCGTACTGAGCATAATTGTAGAAGACCATTTTTTGAATATCATTACACATTTTTAATTATTTAAGGTTTACATAAACATTTTTAAAATATCCTTTTTCTAAAATTCATCAAAAATATGCATACTATATTTATCCGGTTATTTGAAAATTCATAAACTTCATCATAAGAAGAAATCCCAATTTTTATTTAAAACAAAGGATTACACAAGGCAGTTACGGTCTCCTTACATAGCCCCTTATCACACCAGCATAGGAAATAAGTGTAAGGTATTCTAAGGTGAGGGAATCTGAGGGAGGCTCGGCTAACATCGCACGAATAGTAATTTCTATCAGTTTGAACTTCTCGCAAAGGCGATTCTGTTCTAGCTTCACACGATGAAGTTTGGCTTGGGTTTGGTCCAAAGCAAAGCCCAGTGGTGCTACCTCCTTCCCAAGTTCTGTTAGATGGGCTTCGATCGGTCCAAGACTACTGGGTGAGGCCATCGAATCTTTTTTCTATAATAATTAACCAAGACTACTTGTATTTAGAGACAATAATGAAAACGTTTAGTTTCTAGGGGTCATATTGACCAATGGTCATATAACAGTCAAAACCCAATGGTCTCATTTTAATTATACTCATGTTATCAAATGAAACATTTTTGTTGAGTATAAAAAACAAAATAAAATAACACATAAAATTAGGAAACAAGATTTATTCAAAATTTTGGGTCGTTACATAAATCTTGGAAGTATGTAAGGAATATATCATAATAGAACATCAATCATGATAAAATTGCATGTGAAGAAAACATGTAATTGTGGAAAACCATTAAGCACATGATATGATTTCCATAGTAGCCAAGGCATTGCTGCCAAGACCATCTTAGTGGACAAAGTCCCTTTCTGAATCGAGTTCACTCCTCATTCCAGTCATGTATCACTGAACCAGATTAACTTACCATTCCAGCCATGTCTATCTCATGAGATATAAATCTTTACCCAATGAATTGGAGGGAGATATAGGCCCCTCCCATCTCATAATGAAATCATTCTTACTTGTGCCACAAAATAAACATAAATCATTTATCATAACCCAAAGAATAAAATGGGTTTCATAAACGTCATCCCATCATAACATAATACATATAAAAAATGGATATCATTTCATCATAAGAAAAGTGAAACCATCTAAATCATAGAGACATTATACTTGAAACATACACATATGAAATAATTTCATCTTAGATGTAAAATAGTTTTGACAAAACACTTGAAATGAATTCTTAAGGAAAATATCCTTTCTTCTTCAAAATCATTTTCTTTTCACAAAATGCCATGAAATTTTAAAAGAAATGTATTTTGTTGAAAATAGTAATAAAATCTTGTAGAGTAAGCTTCATGAAAATGAGGCGTTATGAAACCGTAAAAATCCGTTCACGCCATATAAGTTAGAAATAACATTATTCTCGTACTTTTGTGGGAAAAGTCAAAAAGTTCCTCATGTGGTAAACAAAAGTAAGTTTCCTTTCATAACATGTGGTGAATTTCAAAAATAGGTAAGAAGGACTTTAAAAATACATGAAAGCATTTTTAGAAAACATGGTCATGGATGATAACAATAACCCTAGTAAATACTTACGAATAACAATCTTGGATAGGAACGAGATTGGAATAATTATCTCATACCTTATGTTCAATTTCTTCCGTATGTGTCTGAGACTCCTGTATATTTGGTTTAAACATATCATTAACTTGTAACAGAATCATAATAATATTTATGATATCATATATGGTTCACTTATGTATTTATATTACCCGTTCATTTGTCAATTCCATGTTAAAGCAACATTTGGGGTAATATTCTTTTCATTTGTCGTACATGTTTGGAGTTGTTGTTCATGATACTATTATTACTTATATCATGATTTACTTACTTCAAGAATTTAAATCATGATTTATATATCATATATATTCATTATATATATATATATAATAGATAGGTGAATGAAATAAAATACACCGTTGATGGAGACGGTAGGCCGTACGTACGCATGAATGCTGTTTTTTGTTTCCTTATTGAATTGAATGGAATTAAGTAGATGAAATACATATATATATATACACAAATACAGTAGCATTATTATGTCATATATTTCATGATTACTTATTATATATACTTTATATTCATTTTTTAATTGTTAACACAGAAAATGAATCTCATCGCGTCGTAGAGACGGTAATCCGTATGTACGCACGAGCGATGATATTGTTCCCATATTTATTGAATGGTATAGGAGTGGATGATATAATATCATAGAATCAGTATTATGTTATAATAATTATATATAGTTATTATTTACACCATTATACCCATCCAAGTAAGGTGGTGGTGGAAAAACTGATTAAACCATGGCTTGGAGACGGTATTCCGTACGTACGCACGCGCGGTGATTTCGTTTTCCGTAGGATGGATAGAAGGTGAAATAGGGTTATTTCATATTTATAATGACATATCAGTATATAAGTAATACTTATGTTATTAATTTATAAATAAACAACTAAATAAGAGGAAGTAGAAGAAGAAAGAAACTTGAAAGAGTCGGTAGAAGAGATTGTCTCTTCCTCGACGCACCTCCTTTAAACTTTTTATTAGGGCACTAGAGTTGGTCTTTTGAGAAGACCGTAACATCTATGATATAACTATATAGGTTGAGAAGAGGAATTTGCAGGGTTTGGCCGAGCGTCAAGGCTTAAAAGGGTGTGAAGAGAAGAGGGAAGGGGTGCCCTTTTTATAAGGGAGGAGAGGGGCACCTTTGGAAAAACATAAAATATTATTTTATAATAAATCCATATTCGGTTTATAATAGCTAAAAATTGATTTATTTAGAAGATAAGGTGGGGATGGGTCGAAATAATCTTAACCAATAGATTTTATACAAGTTTAGGTTACTATTTTAACCTTATCATTTAGATTTAACTCTAAGTTAAATAATTTTACTTTTACCGTGTCTTCTTGTTTTCTTACACTATATGGTTAATAAAGTTACTATAACAAGCCAAACGAACCCAAAGTTGTTAATTATTAATATATATAAACTTATCTAAGTCATTTTTCTGAACCTTAGATTTTTAGGAATATAATAACAATTAATTATATAATATTTATTTTAAAACTTATTTTATGTCAATTTTGACACTATCTGGTAATTGATTTTTGTGAAAATTATAACAACATGATTAGTTCGAAAAAAGTTAATTAAATCAATACTAACATGTAATATTAACCTATAAAATTAGTGTAATTCATAAAAAGTCTCAAATCACATTTATTTAGGTATTTATAACATCAATTATGTTAATATTTCATTAATAAGGTAATTACTGCATCATTATTATGTCATAAATAAATTAAATTATTTAATGTCTAAAAATTATAAATAAAATACCATTATGTAGGAAATCATTTTATATTTCTAATGAACATTTATAGTCTAATTTATCTTATGTATAACACTATATTAAAAATGTTTTAGTTATTAAACTTTGATTTTAACTATTTTAACTCTTCTTTAAATAAAATAATAATAAATATCCTAATCTAATCCAAGTGGACCTAAATGATAATATTATATTCATAAGGTTGTTTTTGGTCAAATTATACTTATCCAATAGAATTAGGACATGTGTTAGGGTAATAATAATATGATTTTTACCCTTAATTACCCTATTTACTTTTAACCGTGGTAAATAAAAGTAAAAAGTTACTATTCACAAAAACTTATTTTTATCTTATTGAACCACATTTTACTCCTTGATATTAATCGTGTCTCTTGGATTTTCGAAATTCCACTCACAGAAGCGGTAAAATTAAGTTTTATGTAAGTCTGCAAAAAGCTCCTAGGAGGTAGGTAAAAGACGGTGAAAAGTTTAATAAAATTTTTTTATATCTAAAATTATTATAAAATGACTCTGATGAATTACATTGAACTTATATAGGTATTATGTATCAATTTTTACCTAAAATAAATTTAAATAAAATAAATACTTATTTAAATAAAAAGTCGGTTTTTAAATAGTAACCCTGTGTTTTCACTATTCATCAAAAATTGAAAGTTTTTAGAAAAATACCAAAAATTCACCCTAGGCTAATTTTGATATTCTGAATCCAAAATTGAAGTCCATTTTGAAAAATAAAATTTCAAAAAGTGGGTATTACTATTCATAACAGCTATTTTATATATTATTTTAATAACATATCGTTGTTTAGTGAAACTCGGTATTGCGTACAACACATGCTATCGTGGAAGGTCGCGATTGCGTGTAAAGCAAGCCAAGTCAGGGTTGCGTGTAGTCCAAGATTCCTTTATTGTTGTGTAGAATAGCTTCTACAAATGAACTTGAAATTTTGTGTAACACGAGCCAAGAATAATGTTGAGTATACGATGTTGCGTATAGAACAAGCTAATTTTGGTGTCGCTTACAACACAAGACATCAATGAAATTAAAAAGAATAATTCTCATAAAATCTTGGGTTGTTACATTCTACCCCCCTTAAAATTAATTTCACCCTCGAAATTCTTCGGGGTTATAAATGGTTTACTACTTGAAAGTTTCTTTCATAGAAACCCACATCGTAAAAAGGAATACCAAAACATAACTTTAAAAAACTAAAGTATGAAATTTAATGGTTACCTAAATTAACTCATCACTGGGTTTCCACATAGGAGAACATAGGTGAAAATATGGATATGGAAGAGAAATCTAACCATCAAGTTCTGATGGAGAGTGGCAGAGAACATGGCTATGAAAAATCCATCAATCACAAAGCCATAAATTTGTGATGACCTAAGGTGCCATCTGATTTATCGGGTATGAGGGTAATAGGACAACATTTTTAGTTTTCAAGATCATTCCCCTAATGCTGAAGAATTGTTGAATTAAAATAAATACTTACTTTATTGTGGTAAAATCTCACCGTTGTTCATGCCTTGAACAATTTACACTTCATCTCTTAAAGAAATGAAGTTGAATTTATCATTTGTGAAGTGTTAGCAGATCATGAGATAGAATGATAGGTCATTCCATTTTTTTCTATCGCAAAAAGTTTAGCAAAATTTATTAAATATACATAAGTCCATCTATCTTGAGATTAATCATACATGGTTACTAAAATGGACTTATACTTCATCTATCATAGCTCTTAATAAAATAAAACTAGTTTCTACTAACCAGGGAATTCCTGTAGTCCAGTGGTATGCGATAAAGGCCTGTCATACTTCAGTTGTGGGTTCGATTCCCACAGCCTTGTCTGACGTGACGGGTTGTCACTCGTCCTATGGGTTGTCCTTTTTCTAAAACTATACTATTATAACATTCCAGAAATAATATTGAAAAAAAAGTTATATCCTTAAATAATACTATCTTATGTCTAACATAATCCATTCTAATCTTTAGGCTTATCCAAAATACATCTGTCCAATCTCATAGTATAAAGAAAATGATTACTAGAGAGGTCATACACCAAGCAAGTGAATACCATCATTTATCTCCCATATATCATAAGATATATCTTGTTGGTCATATTCCAAACATGTGAATACCTTAATCATGTATTATTTTTAAACATGAATTACCATAAAACCTTAGCGAAAACATGAATGCTGTCAAAAGTTAACTCTTTCCACATACCAAAATCCAAAAAATTCTATATACTCAAACCATGATATCACTTAGTCCTTATATTAATCATGAGCTCATCAATACTATTAAACAATTTATTTTCTCCTTATCCCTTCATTATGCGCATATCATCTGCTTTCCAAAATATTTGAATCACTTTTCATGGTTACCGGTACCATATTCTTATAGAAAACCACAACAGAACAATACACATATATTTCAATATACTATAAGAGTACCTCAACAACATTATTATTGAATTTTAATACATAAGCCCTTCAATCCATGCTCTTCAATGATTGGCATGGAATAGGTCCTTCCTCTATTTAGAAGTAACTTCTTAGGTTAGGGCATTGAGTTAGGTAATGCCCATGTTCTCTGCAGATAAGACATTAGACTCAATAACAGTCTGTCACTCTATGACCCTTTTCTCCACATAGATAACATCTTCCCCTCCATTTGAGGTATTCCTCAAGGTTCTTCTTCCCTTCTTTAGAAATCTCAATCTTTCTTTCTCTATGCTCCTCACCATGCGAACATGCATAAAATCCCATCTTCCTCTTATTTGATGACTTAGGAATACAACTAAATTTCACCTTGTTAATAATATATCGAGATGACTGATTCGGCACAATCACAATATCTTTCTCTCCAGGTGTTACATAATTTTGTTGATCATAGTCACCAATTTGTCCATTGGAATTAATGTTAACTGAATTTCTTCTCGCTCCCTCCATTGACTAAGACCAGAAACCATAGTGTAAGAAACAGTTAAAATAACGAGGAACCACATAATCATAAAAAGTCACTTATGGGGTGTCTAAATTATCAAAAAATTCTTTAATCCATGACACCTTAGGTTCACCCTAGGTTATTCATGATCGTCAACATAATTCAAGGACTCTAACCTATACGTATACTTAACCTTAGGGACATCCCTAGACATACCTTAGAAATATCTCTAGGGATTTCACTAAAGTTTTCGCATCCTAGTTTCCAAAGGTTAACTAAACCTTTCCACTGATACCAACTATAGAGACCCAAATCCTGATGTACATAGACATTACATTACTTTTGTGGAATACTTAATACATAACAAAAACAGACATCAAAGGACCGTAATAGTTTAGTGTCTTTGGAAACTTGGAACATAATCTTCTAATCATGGTGAAATATCTTCAACATCTCCCATAAAGATCTTCCCCTTTTGTTTTCTTACCTAAAACCTTTCTTTATATCCTGGGGAAAAGAAAACATAAAAAGGGTGAGCTCAAATGCTCAGTAAGGGTAAACATAGATAACATAAAATAATCCATAAACATTTGAATGCAAAAACTTGAACATAAAATCTAAACATCAAAATCTTGAGAAAAGACATAAATCTTGGAAGTACGTAAGACATATATCATAATGGAACATCAATCATGATAAAATAGCATGGGAAGAAAACATGTAATTGTGGCAAACCATTAAGCACATGATATGATTTCCATAGTAGCCAAGGCATTGCTGCCAAGACCATCTTAGTGGACAAAGTCCCTTTCTGAATCGAGTTCACACCTCATTCCAGTCCTGTATCACTGAACCAACTTACCGTTCCAGCCATGTCTATCTCATGAGATATAAATCTTTACCCAATGCATTGGAGGTAGATATAGGTCCCACCCATCTCATAATTAAATCATTATTACTTGTGCCACAAAATAAACATAAATCATTTATCATAACCCAAAGAATAAAATGGGTTTCACTACGCCAAAAAAGGCATTTAGCGGCGGTTTTTTTTTCGTTTCGTGGCTGTTTAAACCGCCACTACATCGATTGGCGGCGGTTTTGAAAAACCGCCGCGAAATCATGCGTCGGGAAACTATTCGCGGCGGTTTTTTTATTTTTTTTATTTTTGTTTTTTTTGTTTTTTATAATTTTTTATAATTTTTTTAATTTTAATTTTATTTATTTATTTATTTTTCATATTTATTTATTTATTTATTTTATTTATTTATTTTATTTTATTTATTTATGTATTTTTTTATCTATTTATTTTATATATTTATTTTATATATTTATTTTATATATTTATTTTATTTATTTATTTTTCATATTTATTTATTTATTTATTTTTCATATTTATTTATTTATTTATTTTTCATATTTATTTATTGATTTTATTTTTCGTATTTATTTATTTTATTTATTTATTTCTTTATTTATTTTATTTTATTTATTTTATTTATTTATTTTTCGTATTTATTTTTTTTATTTATTTTATTTATTTTATTTCGTATTTATTTTTTATTTTTTTTATTTCGTATTTATTTTTTATTTATTTATTTTTTATTTATTTTATTTATTTATTTTATTTCATATTTATTTTATTTATTTATTTATTTCGCACTTTATTTATCCATGCATGCACATCCCATGCACATGCACATCCCATGCACATGCATGCCCATGCAATATAAAGAAATTCTGCGTTTGATGAGATTTGAACCCCTAACCTCTTGCATATTTTCCAAAGATTTTACCACTTCAGCAAGCTCGCCATGTGGTTAATAACCAGAATTTAATATACTTATATATATTAATTGAAAAAACAAATAATACATAAATAATAGATAAAAACTCAATAATAATAAATAATAAATAATAAATATAAATAATAAATAATAAATAAATATAAATAATAAATAATAAATAAATATAAATAATAAATAATAAATAAATATAAATAATAAATAATAAATAAATATAAATAATAATTAATAAATAATTAATAAATATAAAAAATAAATAAATATAAATAATAAATAATAAATAATAAATAATAAATAATAAATAATAAATAATAAATAATAAATAATAAATAATAAATAATAAATAATAAATAATAAATAATAAATATAAATAACAAATAACAAATAATAAATAATAAATAATAAATAATAAATAAATATAAATAGTAAATAATAAATAAATATAAATAATAAATAACAAATAAATATAAATAATATTTAATAAATAATAAATAAATATAAATAATAAATAATAAATAAATATAAATAATAAATAATAAATAAATATAAATAATAAATAATAAATAAATATAAATAATAAATAATAAATAATAAATAAATATAAATAATAAATAATAAATAAATATAAATAATAAATAATAAATAAATATAAATAATAAATAATAAATAAATATAAATAATAATTAATAAATAATAAATAAATATAAATAATAAATAATAAATAATAAATAATAAATAATAAATAATAAATAATAAATAAGGAATAAGGAATAATAAATAATAAATAATAAATAATAAATAATAAATAATAAATAATAAATAATAAATAAATATAAATAACAAATAATAATTAAATAGAAATAAATAATAAATAAATAATAAATATAAATAATAAATAATAAATAAATATAAATAATAAATAATATATAAATATAAATAATAAATAATAAATAATAAATAATAAATAATAAATAATAAATAATAAATAATAAATAAATATAAATAACAAATAATAATTAAATAGAAATAAATAATAAATAATAAATAAATATAAATAATAAATAATAAATAAATATAAATAATAAATAATATATAAATATAAATAATAAATAATAAATAATAAATAATAAATAATAAATAATAAATAATAAATAAATATAAATAATAATTAATAAATAATAAATAAATATAAATAATAAATAAATATAAATAATAAATAGTAAATAATAAATAATAAATAATAAATATTAAATAATAAATAATAAATAATAAATAAATATAAATAATAAATAATAAATAATAAATAAATATAAATAATAAATAATCAATAATCAATAATCAATAATCAATAATGAATAATAAATAATAAATAATAAATAATAAATAATAAATAAATATATATAATAATTAATAAATAATAAATAATAAATAATAAATAATAAATAAATATAAATAAATATAAATAAAAAATAAATATAAATAATTAATAATAAATAATCAATAATCAATAATGAATAATAAATATTAAATAATAAATAATAAATAATAAATAATAAATAATAAATAAATAAATATAAATAATAAATAATAAATATAAATAATAAATAATAAATAAATATAAATTATAAATAATAAATAAATATAAATAATAAATAATAAATAATAAATAATAAATAAATATAAATAATAAATAAATATAAATAATAAATAATAAATAATAAATAACAACTGATAAATAATAACTAATAAATAAATATAAATAATAAATAATAAATAACCAGTTACAAATAATAGATAATAAATAAATTAAAGTATATTATAAATAATAAATAATAAATAATAAAGGAAACACATGAAAAAGTATGAAAAGACGTGATAAGGGATGAAAAATCATGAAAACGCATGAAAAAGGATGGAGAAGCATATAAAGAATGAGGCTTTAGAAAGAATGAGAACGCATGAAAACTCATGACAACTCTGGAAAACTCCTTAATAATTCAACATAATCATCATAATAACCCATAAAAAACCATTGATAAAGATAACAAGTCATGGAAACCCAAATAAATAGTAATAAATGGAGCAACCGTTGAAACCCATCAAAATGGTCATAAAGAGACAAAAACATTGGACTCACATTAACAGAGATAACTTATGATCCGAGAGTCCGTTTTAGATCCGAGACCTGTCAAATCAAAGATCCTGAAACGATCTTCGACCTGAAAGGTGAAAGAGTCCGAATGGACAGGCGGATCGGAAGTTATGATCATTTAAAAAAAGTTTACGGGGAATAGGTGCTAGAAACGAGGCATGGAAAAACATAACAAACCCGATACCCACTAAAAAGACCATAACATATGATCTAGGAGTGCATGTGGGCTCCGCGACCAGTCAAACTAAAGCTCATGGAGCGAGCTATGATCTGGCAGGTGGAGGAGGCTGAACTGACACACGGATCGAAAGTTAGGTCCGTTTGAAGACAAGTTCGATGGGACACCGGTGACGGAAACGAGGTTTTGGAGACCTTCGGAGGGGTTTTTGGGGTCGAAAAACACGACAAAAGCTTGATTGTGTTGAACTAGTGCGTATCTCTCTTCGCTGGATTCGATTTGATATGTGGTAGAGCCCAAACGGACACCCGGAGCGAAAGTGATGGTCGTTTGAAGTTGGAGAACTTTTTTCAACTTTCTTATAACTCTAATATCTTCGTCACCTTAGACCGTCTCACAATTTTGATTATATGTGCCTCTAGATCTCTTCATGACCTTCGATTTTACTGGTCGTGGCGCTTCAACGAACGCCCGGATCAAAAGTTATGGTCGTTTTAGTGATTTTGGGGTTTCTCATGTTTTTTTATTTTTTCATTTCATTTCGCAGCGGTTTTACGGAAACCGCCGCTAATCCTCGAATAAAATTAAAAAAAATAAAAAAAAATAAAAAAAAATAAATTTTTTTGGCATTTCGCGGCGGTTTAAAAACCGCCGCCAAATGGCAGGTTTCTTGTAGTGTTTCATAAACGTCATCCCATCATAACATAATCCATATAAAACAAATGGATATCATTTCATCATAAGAAAAGTGAAACCATGTAAATCATAGAGACATTATACTTGAAACATACACATATGAAAGAATTTCATCTTAGATGTAAAATAGTTTTTGACAAAACACTTGAAATGAATTTTTGAGGAAAATATCCTTTATTCTTCAAAATCATTTTATTTTCACAAAATGCCATGCAATTTTAAAAGAAATGCATTTTCTTGAAAATAATAATAAAATATTGTAGATTAAGCTTCATGAAAATGAGACATTATGAAACCGTAAAAATCCGTTCACGTCGTATAAGTTAAAAATAATATTCTTCTCGTACTTTTGTGGGAAAAGTCAAAACGTTCCTCATGTGGTAAACAAAAGTAAGATTCCTTTTATAACATGTGGTGAATTTCAAAAATAGGTAAAAAGGACTTTAAAAATACATGAAAACATTTTTAGAAAACATGGGCATGGATGATAACAATAACCCCGGTAAATACTTACGAATAACAATCTCGGATAAGAACGAGATTGGAATAGTTATCCCATACCTTATGTCCAATTTCTTCCGTATGTGTCCGAGACTCCTATATAGTGGGTTTAAACATATTATTAACTTGTAACAAAATCATAATAATATTTGTGATATCATATGTGGTTCACTTATGTATTTTTATTACCCGTTCATTTGTCAATTCCGTGTTAAAGCAACGTTTGGGGTAATATTATTTTCATTTGTCGTATGTGTTTGGACTTGTTGTTGATGATACTATTATTACTTATATCATGATTTACTTATTTCCAGAATGTAAATAATTATTTATATATCATATATATTCAGTATATATATATATATATAATAGATAGGTGAATGAAATGAAATACACCATTCATGGAGACGGTAGGCCGTACGTATGCATGAATGCGGGTTTTCGTTTCCTTATTGAATTGAATGGAATTAAGTAGATGACATAAATATATATATATACATAAATAAAGTATCATTATTATGTCATATATTTCATGATTACTTATTATATATACTTTATAGTCATTCTTGAATTGTTAACACGGAAAATGAATCTCATCGCGTCGTAGAGACGGTAATCCGTACGTACGCACAAGCGATGATATCGTTCCCATATTTATTGAATGGTATTGGATTGGATGATATGATATCATAGAATTATTATGATGTTATAATAATTATATATAGTTATTCTTTACACCATTATACCCATCCAAGTAAGGTGGTGGTGGAAAATCTGATTACACCACGGCGTGGAGACGGTATTCCGTACGTACACACGCGCGGTGATTTCATTTTCTGTAGGATGGATAGAAGGTGAAATAGGGTTGTTTCATATTTATAATAACATATAATTATATAAGTAATACTGATGTTATTACTTTTTAAAGAAACAACTAAATAAGAGGAAGTAGAAGAAGAAAGAAACTTGAAAGAGTCGGTAGAAGAGATTACATCTTCCTCAACGCACCACCTTTAAACTTTTTCATAGGGCACTAGAGTTGGTATTTTGAAAAGACCATAACCTCTATGATGTAACTAGAGAGGTTTAGAAGAGTAATTGGTAGGGGTTGGCCCAGATTCAAGGCTCAAAAGGGTGTGAAGAGAAGAGGGAAGTGGTGCCCTTTTTATAAGGGAGGAGAGGGGCACATTTGGAAAAACTTAAAATATTATTTTATAATAAAGTCATATTCGGTTTCTAATAGCTCAAAATTGATTTATTTAGAACATAAGGTGGGGGATGGGTCTAAATCCTCTCAACCAATAGATTTTAGACAAGGTTAGGTTACTATTTTAACCTTATCATTTAGATTTAACTCTAAGTTAAATAATTTTACTTTTACCGTGTCTTCTTGTTTTCTTACACTATATGGTTAATAAACTTACTATAACAAGCCAAAAGAACCCCAAGTTGTTAATTATTAATATATATAACCTTATTTAAGTCATTTGTCTTAACCTTAGATTTTTATGAAATAATAACAATTAATTATATAATATTTGTTTTAAAAATTATTTTATGTCAATTTTGACACTATTTGGTAATTGATTTTTGTGAAAATCATAACAACACGATTAGTTCAAAAAACGTTAATTTAATAAATACTAACATGTCATATTAACCTATAAAATTAGTTTAATTTATAAAAAGTCTCAAATTACGTTTATTTGGGTATTTATAACATCAATTATGTTAATATTTCACTAATAAGGTAATTACTACATCATCATTGTGTCATAAATAAATTAAATTATTTAAGATATAAAAATTATAAATAAAATACCATTATGTAGGAAAGATTTTTATCTTTATAATGAATATTTATAGTCGAATTTATCTTATGTATAACACTATATTAAAAATGTTTTAGTTATTAAACTTTGATTTTAACTATTTTAACTCTTCTTTAAATAAAATAATAATAAATGTCCTAATCTAATCCAGGTGGACCTAAATGATAATATTATATTCCTAAGGTTTTTTTGGTCAAATTATACTTATCCAATAGAATTAGGACATGTGTTAGGGTAATAATAATATCATTTTTACCCTTAATTACCCTATTTACTTTTAACTGTGGTAAATAAAAGTAAAAAGTTACTATTCACCAAAATTTATTTTTATCTTATTGAACCACATTTTACTCCTTGATATTAACCATGTCTCTTGGATTTTCGAAATTCCACTCACCAAAGCGGTAAAATTAAGTTTTATGTAAGTTTGCAAAAAGCTCCTAGGAGGTAGGTAAAAGACGGTGAAAAGTTCAATAAAATTTTTATATATATAAAATTATTATAAAATGACTCCAATGAATTACATTGAACTTATATAGGTATTATGTATCAATTTTAACCTAAAATAAATTTAAATAAAATAAATACTTATTTAAATAAAAAGTCGGTTTTTAAATAGTAACCCAGTGTTTTCACTATTCATCAAAAATTGAAAGTTTTCAGAAAAATACCAAAAATTCACCCTAGGCTAATTTCAATATTCGGAATCCAAAAATGTAGTCCATTTTGAAAAATAAAATTTCAAAAAGTGGGTATTACTATTCATAACGGCTAGTTTATATAATATTTTAATAACATATCGTTGTTTAGTGAAACTCAGTATTGCGTACAACACACGCTATCGTGGAAGGTTGCGATTGTGTGTAAAGCAAGCCAAGTCAGGGTTGCGTGTAGTGTAAGATTACTTTGTTGTTGTGTATAATATAATCCAACCGTATTTCATTTATACATTGAATATATATATATATATACACTCAATGTTTCATAGAATAACTTCTATCAAACGAACTTGAAATTTTGTGTAACACGAGCCAAGAATAGTGTTTCGTATATGGTGTTGCGTATAGAACAAGCTAATTTTGGTTTCGCGTACAACACAAGACATCAATGAAATTAAAAAGAATAATTCTCATAAAATCTTGGGTTGTTACAGATAAATACTATGTAACAATGATTTGATTATTTTCAGTAATGAATAATGGTGAATTAATTCAACATTTCAAGGATTTTATCATATGTAATTTTCTATTTAATATTGAAGACTTATTTTCCAATAAATATGGAAAATTTATACAGGTAAAGGATTGAATCATTTTATATAAGATTGTACAAAGATCATATAAAGTAAAATAAGGGGAAATTATTTCCCATTAATAAAGAAGTTGCAATTTTAAATTAATAAATAATTAAGTGTTATTTTCATGACATCATGGAAGATAATAAATATGAGAATAAAATGAAAAATTAATTTTAATGAGTATAATTATAGATGATCAAGAATTTAAAGTTAAGAAGTTTTTGACCGTTTTTTTCCTTTTAGCTTTAAAGGGAAAATGGTAATTTTAATTATCTTGGAATGAAATTTTGAGCAATTTATTGGATTTGGGAAGTTATTTTTACCCTTGTGTAGTAATTTGGTAATTTACTAATATGGTTAGTAATTTTAGTAAATATTGTAATTTGATTGAAGTTATTGAATTTAATTAATTATTTAAGTATTTCAATTCTCATTTGGATTATTTTTATAAATAATTTATTTAACATTATATAGTGGTGATGACATGGAATAATAGAGGAATAAAATAAAATATATTTTATTATTCAATGAAATTACTAATGGAAAAATTAGTGATTTAATGAGATATATGAATGGTAAAGTCAATGGTGGAGTTTATGGGTGGTTATGGAATGGTTTTGATGGGGGAATTTGACTATTACATCTCATTTTACCTATCTTTCCATTGATACAATTTCTCGCATTTCATCTTTATTATCCTTAGAAATTTTATGTTATTCAGGTGGTGTGAAGGATCATAGAAAAAGGAGGACATATAATAAAATATATATGAATAATCATAGGAGGATTGAGAATTTATGGTCCTCATGGAATCATTATTGGTGACTTGAAATTCTCATTTCTTTATTTTTCATTATGAATCTACTATGATTTTTATTTTCATGATGGGTATATAATTTATAATAATATGAATTAATGATTTATTATTGAATTGAAAATATTAATATAAAGAAATTATTCTAGTTTATTTAAGCACCAAAAAATTTCTCAACAAAATTGTACAAAGACCAAGTAAAATTTTAGATAATTTTGGGTGTAAAAAGAATGTTATTATATTCCCAAGGCTCAGTGCACACCAAATTGGATGGTCAACAAGATCAATACTTAAATATTAACATGTTCCATTCTAAAATCTCAACACACACCAACGTCTAAGATAAAAATGTTCCAAGGCCAAATATAGGTGACCAAAGCACCTTTGAATATAAATATATAGTTTTCTCTCTATTTAATACAAGAATAAATAGAGAGTAAGAGGAAAACCAATGAGATAAAAACCCTAGGATTAATGCACAACACTTTAGAAAATCTCTATGAACTTCCACATGTGATTTTTAAATTAAAACATTAGGAAGAAATAGAGGATATGAGTGAATTTGGGTTATCTGAAGGTTTTATATATAATACATAAATGAAATAAGACTTCACAAAGGTATTGAATTTGGTCATGGGAAAATTTCAACCTTCTAGGAATATTTTCAAACAGGATGAGTGAAGGTCAGTGGTTCCATTTCACCTTCAATAAATTGATATTTCACCAATTACTCATCCTTCACTAAGGGATTAGCCTTCTCTAAGGTAACTTTACATGGTGAATTCCTTCCATTTCACCTAGGTGGGATTTCTGAATTTAATTTTTCAATCTTACCTTGGTCTTGGCTCTAAGAGGGGAGCTTTAGAGAGCCCATTTTCTCTATGGATCAACTCCTACGATTGTTTTATTTTATATATGTGTGTGGATTATTAAATCATATACCCCTTTGATGAATGAGATACTCCATTCACTAGAATATCACCCCAATGTGGTTCCTCTTGTATCCATGGTTCCTAAAATCATGGTCAATCATATACACCCATAATAATAAGGACCCTTTTTCTTGAAGATCCCTTGAAATTACTCCCAAAATTGAATTCAAGTGTGGTTGTTGAGGTAAAAATATTCATTATTTGGTTACCTTCTTAGCATAATCCCCACACTTTCTCTTATATTCTAGAATAACTCATTTTAAATCTTCATTTTCTAGGCCCCTTTCGACCATCGGTCCTAGTCACTCACCCTTTTTATTGAATGTGGGATAATATAATTATTTATGTTGTATTTTTTAAATATATCCATTTAAATAAATACCTTTAATCAAAGATAAATGATCTTTTTATTAGGAAGGATTTAAAATATATGATTAAATATATAAGTGTGTTCTATACTATATAATAAGCTCCTTTGGGGGTTGATTCGACCACCCATCATCTTGATTTCAAAAAATTTATACCTATGCACACCCAAGAATGGGGGGCGGGGTCGGAGAAATGTCAGAAATAGAAAATGGTAAACCCGATATGAAATCCTTTACCATTGATAGAGACTAATTAACCACATATCATTGATTATGATACTAAATCACGAGTTTTTTTATTTTTGATACTTCTTTCAAAATCCAAATGCAATATATAACTAATAGATGATAAAGTTTAATGATCCCTAACTATATCGGGGGTTCTTAAATGGATAACAGATTTACCATAATTCAAAATCATAATACAATGGTTCCATACACATGAACTACCACTTTTTCCAACATAAACATCTCAGATTTGAGGAATTGATGTATATTATCACCTACACAATGGTTGTATCATGACATACTAAATGTGTTATCATAAGGGTACTTCTATGATGACATAATCTTGTCCTTGAAATCAAAAAAAAATCTAGGAAGTTCTAAATAGAATAAGGTTGGTTTCACATTAATAATACAAAATGATGAAGTTGACCTACATCATGACATTAAACTACTTTGAAAACCTTTACTTAGAGTGATATGATGATTTAAAACCTTATGTAGAGGAATACAAAGAGGACATGCCTTATATCCATTTAGATTCCCAGGATTCTCTCAAAAGGGATCCTAATCATGATTTTTTCACAATCATTTCATGACCCTAATTTGCTAATAAATTACTGATGAGGTCCTTGAACTAGTCATCCATGCTCAATGATAAAAAAGGAGAGCCCACTATGGGAGACTAAACACCATCACCAAAGTAAAGGTTAATATTTTTTTCTAATAAAGTTACCCTCAATGTTCATCACCAAATCCCATTGGTGACCCTAGGAGAGTTCAATGTCTCTATAATTTAGAAGCCTTGACCATCCATTGGATTAACATTGGTGACCCTATCAGTATGTTATTCCCCATTGAGGTAAATAAATGATCATTGTGAAGGTCCTACCTATGATAAGAATATTGGATGTTATAGAGTTACTCCTAATGGTGATAACAACAAAAACCATTTTAGAGGTATTTCCTATAAAAAAATTTACCATATTCTATAGAGGTCCTTCCTATGATACCCACCACATAAGTCATCCATACGATGAACAGAAAACCATAGAGGACCTACCCATGGAACCCTTTTAACAGGTCCCCCCATAATAAAATAAAAACTACCAAAAGGTCCTACCCATGATGAAATACCAAGAAATCATGGATTCCATCTCCATAGTTCCTTATATGAAGGTCCCCCCTCAAGATGAAAGAAAAAACTACCATAATGTTCCTCCTAATAAAAGAATATCAAGCAACCATGGAGGTCATTCACATGGTATCCTACATGGAGATCCTCCCCATGAAGAAACAAAAAAATTTATATAGTGTTCCTTCCCATTATAAAATATCAAAAACCCATGGGGGATGTCTTAATGGTACTATCTATAGAGGTCCTTCCTATGAGGAATATAAGAATATCCACAAAGGTCCTACCTATGATGAAATGTCAAGAAACCATAGTGTCCCTCACCTTGGTACCCATCATGGAGGCCCTCTTCATGATGAAATAAAAACCACCATGAAGGTCCTCACTATGATAAAATATAAACCAACCATATAGGTTCTTCTCATGGAACATACCTTAGAGATCCTCCCCAAAATTAAATAGAAAACCACAATGGAGCCCCCTGATTAAATATCAAGTAACCATTGAGGTTATCCCTAAGGAACCCACCATAAAGGTCCTCCCTATTATAAAATATAAAAATAATTTGGAAGTCCTCTTCATGATAAAATATTAAGAAACCATGGGTGTCCTACCCATGGATCCTGCCACGCTGGTCCTCCGTATGATGAAATAAAAAAATTATATTAAGGACCTCCCCTTTATGAAATATAAATCAGCCACATGTTAGAGTCGTTCCCTAGAACCAACTTGTTTATTACTTGATTACACATTTTTATTATTAAATAAGTTTTCTTATCAAATCGTGATTGTTCCTCTATATGATATTTTTATGTGATAATGTCCAAAGAATATATATCACACTAAAAGGTTATAATAGTTCCCATATATAATGAGAACTTAGAGGTTCCTCGACATTATTCTTGAACCTTGTAATATTCTAGATGATATTTTCTGAAGAGACGTAGAAAATATAGGATATCATGGGTAAAAAGATCATAATACATTGTGATACCTTCTCATGTTGTTCACCCTTGGTAATCTCCAAGATACGAGGTTATGAAAATAGACCCATTAATAGGAAACCCACATTTTCATGTGTCATTAGATGTTCCAATATACAGATGTGTGTATTGATCCTTATTATTTAATATCATTATTAATGGATATAATTACTCATGTACTTTGACTATCGATGAAAATTATGATGAAATATGTTTTTGGTGAAGTAGGATGTGTTGGGTGCATCATGAGTGATATTGAATTAATGTATAATGGGAGAAAATATTTATCCCTTTTGTCTCTTGATGAAATTTAATATCTCGGGACCTTTTATAGGAATGGAACCGCCTGAATAAATCCATGACCATGGTGTTCAGTGGGTGAGTTCATTTCTAGAAAGTCAAAGAAAGATAAATCTAGCATATAGATTGATGACACTAACATAAAACCTTCTCGATTTGATATATTACGATAAAAGAATTATATTACACTGTAATTTTTCATAGGATGTTGGATGATGTTGTGGTGTTAATTATTTCTATATGAATTCATTTAAATGTTTCTAGACACTAACCATATACTTTAGGTGGTTATGCCTAATGAAACTAAGAAAGAGGCATAGATGGTCACACATTAAGTGTATCCTCAAATCTCAGTTAAATTATAGTATTGAATTTAATAAGTTAGAATGAATAATATTTATTTGAGTTTGGTTGATCTCCATAATTTAATCACAATTTATTCAAAATAATAAGTGAGTTAAATAATAAAAATAAATATTTGTTTACAAGTTTGAAGAATATAATATTTATTATATTTATCTATGAATAATGTAGTGATATTAATTAATTAAATAAATATTCATTATTCAAGGATCGATAAATGTGGATGAGGGAAAGTAGATTGAGTGTAATGTTCCAATTTTAAATGGTAGAAATGATATTTATTTATATTCATTATGCATTTAAAATGTTAATAATTTAATAATAACATTTATATAATTTTATTGGACATGGGGTCAACTAAGAATTTTAGAATTGGGAAGGGTCTTGTGTGTGATTTTCTAACCCTAAACCCACCATAATAAATATCTAATTATATCTCTTTCTTAAAATTTTGGTGTGAAAAATGGATAGTGTGAGACCCTCTTAAGCCCTGAAGAGAGATCAGGAGATATAGGGTGCTATCCTCTCCTCCTCTCTCAAGAAAACGAGAGATCATCAAGAGTTCTTCCTCTCTTGAGAATAATTCTGTTGTGATCAACCATGAACAATGTGAGCGATTAGGATCGACTATAATAGTACTTGGTAATTTTATAATGTTGTTAAAAGATTATGGTGCATGTTTGGATCACCACAAAATGAATTTTTCACTTGTATCCTACAACATAATGAAGGTGAGACAAGATATATTCCACTGGATCATCAACGAAAGCATAATTACAAGTTGAGGTAATTCTATATCTTCTAATAAATTAATTGTAAATTACATGTGAAGATACTTCGCTTTTGGTTCTGTTATATTTAATCTAGTCAAGAAAACTACCATTTTTATTGCACATAATGGTTTTATCATTTTAATAAATGATTACATGTTATTTATGAATAAAATCTGAGTTGGTCATACCATGAAAATGATTCTTCCTCCACACCTAGATCCTTCAAGCAATACTAGAGCAATCACATGTTTAATTTATAATTATTTATTATTCATTGATTGGTTTCAGGTATTTTAATTTTAATTTTACTTTTTTTAATATCCAACATCATCAGATATTCTATTTCTTCATTATCGATAACATAACCAGTAATTGGTTAATGATTAAGAATGTTGAAGCATTCGAATCACACCATTCTGAGGTGAAAATTGTTCTACCAGGACAAAACTAGTGTACATAGCATGTAATTCCCATATACATGTCATGTATTATGTTTTCTTACCTTTATCTCTTTCTATCAGGTCATATCTAAAAAAATATTTAATATTTGAATATATCTGATCAATGTGTAGACCCAAACAGGCTGACACATGGAATGAAGAACTACACACCATGTAACAACTATACTTGATGTGTAGTCCTCGTTATCTTTCTATTGAGTACACAAAGTGTCTCAAGCATGTATTATATTAGATACACAACATGTGGAATGAAATGTAATGAAAAATGAGGTCACACATTGTGTATATTGGACTACACTCTGTGTACCTCAAGGTTTTCCATAGGCAGAGAACACACTTAGTCCCAAGGTGTGTGTTGTGGACATGGGGAAAAGACAAGTACACGATGTGTACTTTTTTACATAACTTGTAGTATGCTGTTGGCATTGTTTTAAAATCTTCATGGAAATAAAAATTAAATATATAATTAAATATATTGATTATTTGTTCCATGTGTCATTCATTCGACATTACTTACCATATCATAGGATTAACAATTATATATTAAATTTAATTCTGTATTAAATTTTTTACAAACACACTAGGTTTTCTCCAATTAAAATTATTTACTACATTAATTTTAAATGAAATTAATTTTGTTTAAAATTATAGATGATGGTGATTTAAGGACGGTTGGATGGAATTAAGATAAATTGAATTAATTATATTAATTCATGTCACATTATCTTAATTAAATAATGAATCAAAGTAACTGATAACTATATTGTAAATGTATGCTCATTTCTTGATGTGTGGAAGATCATGAGATTAGACCAGACCTTGTATGTAATTGGTTTATTTTAATTTATTAGGGTTAAATTATTATTTATGGTTTGCATGTCATCCCCTCTTCCTTATTATATAAGGTCCTAAATACCCATGATTTCATTTATGTAAACCCCATTTATTCAATCCATTGGATCCCCTCACCTGTTACTGATTAAAATATTATGCAAGGATGGATCTCCCAAGTGATAGGAGGTAGTCCATGTCAAGGATCCAAGGAAAAAATGTAGTGTCCAAGTATTGATTCGATACCATTGAGAGGGGGGGGGGAATCAGGGGTACATAGTTTTTACAGATTCTTTTACTTTTGATTCAACCTATCCGACTAATTAAAGTCTCAATCCCTAATCTTTAATACTAAGCCTCACCCTACAAGAAATAATAACAAAGAAAGAACATTCCACTGGGATTTATAAGGTTTTATACAAATACATACTTCTTACCGTGTTAGTTAGACCCCCCAATATGAATTATCCACTATATCAGAAGGTGATTACAATAGTAACTACTTAGACCCCCAATTACAAACTGGTTATACCGCATCGGTTCCAATAATACTTCAAAATTTGGTTAGACTCCCCAACCACACCTTCTTCACAGTGATTGGTAAGACCCCCAATAACAATCTTCAAGTATCCGGTTAGACCCCCCTAGATTTATACTTTGATTTTAGATGGCTTGATCCAATGTTAGAAAGATCAATTGATGATCCTCCTCCATAATCTCATTGGATCCCACTGGCTTGTGTACAATTTCAAGTACCTTTGAACTGATGAGGTAATTTATCAAATAATATCTTATCACTGTATATAATTAGCTGCCTTAGTACAACACTAATTGGGAAAGAATTATATATCCCACTGAAGACCCGACCTCACTGATCACTGAAAACTCAGATATGAATTTCTTTCAAATCACTGATATAAATACTATCTTAAATTCAGTATCAATTAACACTACTCACTCTACAGTGTATAGTTCATGTGTATTTCTTCAAACATCATGCACATATTTAAAAAATTTCATGGTATTCTTACTTTGTGCAATAACACGCATGTATAAGCTTCACACTTTTTGCATGCATAATTTCATGTGCATAAATTTGTTGAATAGATAAATCACACTGTATTTCTATACTTTATTCTTCATTGCAAACTACCTCAATATCTTACAGTATTTTACATGATCAATATATCTTATACACACATAAAACACACTATAAAATATATTTTTTTCATGAAGTACATAGCATTAAGATCACATATTGTACATCCTTTTTTGTACAAATAAATTATGCATTCCACTTTTTCTTCTTTTTAGTTTAAACCATTCATGCAAACACACTATCCAGTTTTCACACTCTCTATTCACATATACTATCTGACTTCTTGAAAAATCACCTTTCTAAACTCACTGAACAATTGAACAATATTTGTACAAACTATGTGCATGAAACACACTACATCATGTACACCCTTATGCTCATTACTCTTTCACACAAGACTGATATGCAATGTATCCTTTGTGAAAAACTCCATGAAGGTATAAATCATGGGATCTTGGTTTTTCATGTGAACTAATAGAATCTATGCACAATATATATCATTGTATCAATGGATTAATGGAAACCAATTTATTCTTGGGACTCTTGAATGCATGGTTCATAGGACAATAGGACTGCAGAACTCTTCTTCTTCACACAAAAATAGAGTTTGCATGGAACTTATTTCCATGAAATAGAGGAATTCATGAAATTAATATTTCTTCTTGAAATGAAATCCTCTCAAACTTGGAAAACTCTAATCAGTGTAAGCCTCGATATTTATAGGCGATGTTCCATCAAATCAATGTGTTCATACTACCTTACTTCAAGTGCTCAATTCCTAATACTTCATGATGATGGATATCACCATCACTATAAAATTCATTTTTCTACACACTATATATCATCGATTTAATCCTCATTTTAGCATAAAAACATGGTTTCATGAGATTCTGACCATGATCAAATTTTTAGGATGAACAAAAAATTCTTAAAAGACTCAGCTTAATATTCTCATGATGTTGCAATGGAGCTCCTCTAATGAACATAACTACTTTGATGAATTACTGGAGAAGATAGAACAACACGACCGATCTGAAAAATCATAAGATAAGATCAAACAGATCCAACAGTTACGGTTCTTTTTGAGATATAGTAACACACAAAATGTGATCCCACATTGAAACATGAATTTTTTTCCCACTCCCTTAAAATACAAGGCATGTCTCAATCCCAGAATAAATGGTTATTAAATATACATGTGAGACTGGAATCACCTCGTGTTAGTTCTCCCATCCACTAATGTTCCACCCCGCATGGTGTCTCAATGCTTCCCTCATGTACTTCCTTATAGGAGCACCTTTCAAGCCCCTATACTATCATACTCGATTGACTAGGGGCCAACTTCCCACCTAATAAGTGGATATAGTCTCCTTGGTTTGCTGGTGTGCCTGGATAATTTTTAATATACTATCTTAAAAAAACATATCCATATTCCATAGAAATTGAAAATCCAAAATTATCAAATATTCCCATAAAACCATACCACTCTACTTCTAAATTCAAATTCTTCATAAAAAATGAATAATATTTTTCTTGTATCTTCTTCTTCTTCTTCTTCTTAAAATGATTGTTGTAAACAATATGCATACATATCTACACAAGTATCAGAACTAAAGAGCAGTTCAAAAATTGTCACATCAAAGAACCTCAAAATATATTAAAATATTCTCTCAAAAACATATTAAAAAAAATCAATTCACTGCACACTTCAATATCCACCTTTTTATTTGTTTTCAATAAACCCATAAATAAATATATATGTTTTTCTTTCTCCCGTTTATTGGAAATGAATAAAAATGTGTATTTAGGTGTTCAAAAATTATCTAACTTCTCATGTACTTAATTTTTTGAATGAATGAAACCACACTTCAACAAAACCAATGGGATTTTAGTTAATCAAATCCAAGTCTACGTGGGAAATCCTGGTGTATAAAACAAGAGTGATGTCACCTAAGCATCAAGGCTATTAAAATTTTGTAATGTGATACCATTCAAAAAATTGTTTCAAAAACTTCGTTGCAGGTGATAGTTAAAATATATTTTAATGAAATTTCTTACACACATTTTGAAAAAAAAAATCAGAAAGTTAAAGTGAAAAAAGATATAGCTCCCTTTTTCAGATGAATATAAACTCCCTTAAGATAATAGTTTTTCAAAAATATTCAGATTATAAATTTTCGAGTGATCATCATTTTCACAAGATTGTGAGTATTTGACAACTTCATATTATCTATGCTCCCCCTAAAGAGATGTATCCACATCCTTAAATTCTCTTCATGTTAGTACAAAGACATTTATATAAGGGAATAAAGAGGAACCTGTTTATTCCTTATAAATAGTACTCAGGCTGAGAGTCACCTCTCAACTTTAATCTTCCCTTCTTCCTTTTAAACTTTGATTTAGAAGAGTTATCCTTCATCTATTAGGCTATTATAAGTTTCATGAAATGTTTTGTGTCATGCCCAATATGTCCACACCTTTCACACTTCAGAATTTTCAATTTATAATTTATAGATAACTCCTCATTATCTTTAAATTATTCAAATTTCACCACTTTATTTTCTTTTTCTTTGATAAGATTATGATCTTTTTCAAATTGTTTCAACTTATCACACAATTCACTGTTGACTATAGATTTATTTACTATTTGACTTATCTTACCATTTTTATTATGAGTAGTCTCACTTGATAAAAAAAGTATGCATTTATCAGCTTTGTTACCTTCTTCACCACATATTCCATAGACTTTATTCACACATTCATATAAGTTTTTCATTGAAAGTTTAGATGAATTCTTGATCACAATCTTCACTTTATGATAATATGATCTCATCTTCTTAGCATTGATCCTCTTTGATTTATGCCTTCTTCTTGTTAGTGACATGTTATACCATCACGAATAAGATTTATGACCAAACACCCCAAAACACCAACAGTAACCTTTGAATCTTGATTTTTTTAGAATGATAGTGATTCGTCTCTGAAGATTATGGTTGTTTATTTTTCATAGATTGTGGTTGTATCTACTTAGGATAAAACATTATGGATGAATTAGTACACTCTTCCTTCGTGGAAGATATTTTTTCATTTTTTCTCTTGGTCCAGTTGGATTAAGTCTTGTCTTTAAGACTTGTATTTTTTTTAAATACCACATGTACAATGAGATTAATTTGGTATAGAATCAAAATTTTTCTATGGAAGCTTATTCTCAGTAGATTTAGAAGATTCAACCTTAATCTCAAAAAATTTGGTGAAGTCTTATTTTATATTCTTAAATTCACTTTGAGTTGCAAGACAAATAGATTGTGTCTTAGATAAGTCTTCCTCTTTATCAATAAATATTTCTTCAAGACCATTCACCATCTTTTCAAATTCATATAATTTCAAATGGTTTTATTTATTGTCTTTAAAAAATACTAATTAGTAATTTTTAAGATCTCCCTTTACAATATTTTGAGCTTTCCTTATAGCTTAGATATCTTAATCTTATTTTCTCTTATTTCATTAATATGAATATCCTCTTTCTTGACACGTTCTTTATTTTCAAAGGAAATTTTTTCAATTTCTTTCTTTAGTTTTTTCTTTTCATTTTTGAATTTCATATTGACCACAAGAGTATCTTCTAGATTTTATTTTAACATCCATTATAAATCAGTTATATCATCACCTTCATCACCTTCAAATGAGTCTCTAGATTTCTTGGATTTACCCATAAAGAACATTTGATTCTTAGAATATATTTTATCTTCTTAATCACTACTTGATGATATAAATTCATCCATTTATCTACTCATCATATTTCTCTTATTTTAAGTAAACCTCTTCTTATGTTTATTCCACTTCCTTTTATGTTAATTCTTATTCTCTTAATTTTAGTCAGTGTCATCAGCCTTCTTATTTGAAAAATTACTAGAAAAATGGATATTTTGTGATAATGCCAACACTTTTGTGGTTATTTTATTTTTCCTTTCCATATTCCCATTTTAAAAATTCTTGTAAACAAGTCCATCATTTGAATGAAGTATTATTCAACTTATTAATACTCATAATCACTTGATTCTGGTTCTTTTTTATTTTAGTTTTACCTTTTATCACAGATTCAAAGTATATCTTATCTCTTTCCTTTTTCTTGAATGATGGAACTTTTATCATTTCACAAGATATGAGAGTATTATGAATTTTATCTAATGGTAGATCTTATCTCTCATCTAGTGTAGAAATATTTGAGTTGAATCTATCTATTAAATTTCTCATAAGCTTATTCACAATATTATAATCATCCAAATTCTCTCCAAAACCTTTGATATTGATGACAACTTCATTTACTGTTGTAAAGTTGTCATTAGTAATTTCATCATCAACCTTTTTGATATATTTAAATTTTATTCTCTATATTTTCAACTTAGCTTCTCCAACTTTAAGATTTCATTCATAACTACTTCTTAGTTTATCCCAGATCTCCTTGGAAGTTTGTAGACCCATCACTTTATTATATACATTTTATGATAAATCCAAAAAGATTAAATTCTATTCCCTTCCATCAAATTCTATATTTCTTTTTTCAACTTTATTGATAGAAAAATATTCATTAATAGGATAGAAACCCAATTTTACTGCATCTCTCAATTTGAAGAAATGATATATAAGGTAAGGAATCATCATATTCCTCCTGATATGATAGTTCATGCCATCAGAAGTAGGAATTCATTGGTTGTTCACTTAATTAAAATTCTCAATTTCTTGGATTTTTTTTGGATCAACAGAGGGTACCTTGTGATCTGATACCAACTATAGCATCTAAGGATCAATTAGATACCACTGAGAGGGGGGGGGGGTGAATTAGTGGTACATAGTTTTTAAAAATTATTTTACTTTTCATTCAACCTCTAATACTGATTAAAGTCTCAATATTTTATATTTAATACTCAGCCTCACCCTACAAGTAGTAATAACAAAGAAATCACAACACATATGTATTTACAAGGTTAGGTTTAAATTCCTACTCCTTTCCATGTTTGTTAGACCCCCAACATAGATTCCACACTATATTAGAAGGTTATTACAATAATAACTAGTTAGACCCCCCAATTACAAACTGGTTATACCCCCCAATTTCAATGATCTTTAACAGTTGGTTAGACCCCCAATAAAAATCTTCAAGCAACTGGTTAGACCACCTAGATGCAACCTTCAATTTCATATGGATTGATCCACTATTATAAATATCAATTAAAGACCCCTCTCTATAATATCATTGGATCACACTGGATTACATACAATTTCAAGTACCTTTACATCGATGCTGGACTTGATCAAATAATATTTGATCACTGTATATAATCATCCGCCTCAGTACAACACTAATCGAGAAAGAATTCTATCTTCCACTTGAGACCCAACCTCACTTATCAATGAAAAATTGGATACGAATTTCTTCTAAATCACTAATAGAAATAATGTCCTAGCTTCAGTATTAATTAACACTTCTCACTCTACAATGTATATTGCATGTGCATTTATTCAAACATCATTCATGTATTTAAAAAATTGCATGGTCTTCTTACTTTTTGAAACAACACTCATGTACAAGATTCACACTTTAATGCATGCATAATTTCATGTGCATGATTTTTTTGAATAGTGAAATCATATTGTACTGCCACACTTGCTTCTTCACTGTGCACTACCTCAATATCATCTACCGTTTTATGTGAAAATTATATACCATACACACATAACACACAATATCTACTATATTTGATTCATGAAGTACATAGCATGAAAATTGCATATTTCACATCCTCTTTTGCACAAATAAATTGCACATGCCACTGTTTCTTATTTTTAGTTCAAACCCTTCATACAAACACATTGTCCAGTTTTCATACTCACTATTCACACACACTATCTACCTTATTATGCACTCAACTTAGCACACACACTGAAAAATTTCACAATCATTTCACATACCACATGCATGTGTAGCATGCACAATACTCATTGCATCATACACATCCTTGTTCACATTACTCTTTGATGCAATATTGATATGCAATATATTCTTTGTGAAAACCTCCATGAAGGTATAAAGCATGATATATTGATCTTTAATGAAAACTAGGAGAATATATGTTCAGTATATCACACACTCTCAATGTATTCACTCAAACCACTTTCATCATGGGAATCTTGAGTTCATGGTTTTCATTTTTAGAGGACCACAAGATTCTTCTTCTTCACATAAAAAATGTTTTCATGGAACTTCTTTCCATGAACTAGAGGGATTCATGAAAGCACTATTTATTATGTAAATTAAATCCTTTAAAACCTAGAAACCTCTCACAAGTGTAAGTCTTGATATTTATAGGCAAGGTTCTATCGACTCAACGTGTGTTCACTGCCTTACTTCAAGTGTTCAATGCCTAATTCTTTGTGATGATGAATATAACTGTCACTGTAAATGTAATTTTTATTCACAATATATCTCATAATTTTGATCCTCATTTTATCATGAAAACATAATTTCATGAGATTTTTACCATGATCATATTTTTAGGATGAACAAACATAGTTCATATGCCTCAGATTGACCTTCTGATGACATTACAATGGAGTCCTCTGAAAAATAGAACTCATTTGAAGAATTTTTGGAGAAGATGATGAATCAATATTGAACAATCAACTTAGATGATTATATCAAATAGATCCCATGATTTTGGTTCTTTTAGAGATATTGTAACGTGAAAAAATGTGATCCCAAATCAAAATGGGAATTATTTTTCCACTCTTATAATACAAGGTGTGTCTCAATCCTAAAAAAAATGGTTACGGAACATACATGCCATACTGGAACCACCCCTTTCCAGTGTTCCCATTCGCTATCATGCCGCCTCACATAGTGTCTCAATGCTTCCCTCATGCACTTCTTTATAGGTGCATCTTGCAATCACATTTATTTGTATAATGGCTTGACTAGGAATCAATTACCCACCTAAGCATTGGATGTAGTCCCCTTGGTTTTTTGGAATGCCTGAACAATTTTTAATATACTCTTTTAAAAGAAAATTAGCCATTTTCTATATAAATTAAAAATACAGCCTTTTAAAATATTCCAACACCACCATACCACTCCTAAATTCAAATTATTCATAAAAAACACATAATATTTTCATGAAAAAAAATAATATTTTTAATGGCTCTTCTTCTTCTTATTAACATCATTATTGTAAACAATATGCATCCATATATGCACAAGTCTTGGAACTAAATAACTATTCAACAATATTCACATTAAAAACCTCAAAATATATTAAAGTCTTCTACCAAACAATTATTGACAAAAAATGAAATTCAATGGACACTTCAAAAACCAATTGAGGAAATACATTGGAGCCCAGGTGGAATACTTCAACAAGAACCAAGATACAATTAAAGACATTTTCCACTAGGTTTGAGGGTTGGTTTATCATCCACTAGATAAACTAACCATTATAAAATCTCATGATCATGCCAATTATAATTTAATTTTATTAGTTACATGGTTAATTATTTATGAATGTTTATGTTGCATGATCGCTTAATAAATTAATTAAAAATAATGAAATATAGAATAAAATATAACCATATTATGCATAAATGTTTTATCAAACATGGTTAATCGATTAAGTAAAATACAGTTAACATTAACAAGGAATTTGAAAAGATAAAATGGGTTTTACGTACAAGGGAAAAAATCCATCAAACTAAAATATTACGTCATCTTAGCCTTCCACTACCTACGATAGAATCAACCTCATAGTTCAAAGTGCTTGACCAAACCAAGTTTTTTTGCTTTCAATTATTATGGAAATTTTTGCTTGAAGTTTTGGATTGAATTAAATTAGTTTACATCAAGGGTTGACTTGGTAATCGGGACTTGGAATAACTAAGAAGTAAAGGTTGAGGAAATATTTAATAGGATTTCAGGATTGGGGAGTCCACTCAACAAATCATGAAACTATGAGTTAATGTAGTTAGAAATCTATGCCTACCTAAAACCCTTAAAATATCTTGTTAGGCCCATGTATGGGTTATGATAAGGTAATATATATCCTTTCCACTAGAATGTCTAAGCGACAAGATATTCCAAAATTCATGGAGAGGGCATGGGATTTTGAAAAAATAGTGGGAGAATCATATAATATAATTTATTTTATGTTTATTAATCAAATTTTCTAATCAAAACAAGTTCTAATTATCTAGTATTAATTTATATAAAACTTAAAATCAAATTAATTTGATAATATCAATGAAATCCATACTAGAGTAGGATAAAATTATCTTTGGTGTGAATTTCTAGGAATGGTATAGGCACCTTCCAATTATAATATGACATGAATGAAAATTATACATACTGGAAACCTCACTTCCTGAGTTCATTTCTAAAGAGGCTAATTAGAAAGAAGTGGCTCTCTATTTGAAGCATGTGGATGATTCTATAGATTTTCAATGTTTCATGCAATCCTATAAATACAATTAGATTCTAAAGAAATATGAAAATATGGATGTACATAACATCATTTCTCACCTTAAGTTTATCTATCAAGAGATGGAGAGATTAGAGATATATGACATATTCAATGAATTATTAATGTTTAATCTTGGAGAGTCGGTTATAATTGGTGAATAAGTAGTTAAGATAATTGTATATATTAAGTGCATGTACATATTTAGTTTTAAGATCCCTAATGAGCTACATACAAATCTCATTCTATCCTCTCTACTTAAAAACTTCTCCACTTTTATTTTGAATCATAATATGAGAAAAAGTGATAAGACACTTCTGGAAATTCTTACACTTATTCACCAAGTTTATAAATACATGGGGTGTTCCAAATAGACTATCCTTATATTGAATAAGAAGAGAGAGATAATAAGGAAAAGGGGATGAAGAATCACTCCATCTCTAAGGATCTGGAGAACCGTCCTTCCAAGAAGGAAAATATACAATGGTAAGGAAAGGAATATGATGTGGTATTTTTTTTCATATGGAAAGTAGGGACAATGGAATTGGAATCCAACTTATCCAAAAAAGTAAAGGGAAGCTTCTGGTGTTTTTGTTATTGAGTATAATCTTTCCATATCTACATGTTAGGTATTAAATACTTCTTATGGTTTTCACATTTGTATCTAAATATAGGAACCAAGTAGATTTTAAAATATTACCAGAGATGAGGTTGATCTATGGGCTTCCAATGGAGTGAGGATGGATTCTCTATCCATTAGAGACTACCATCCCACATTGCCAACATGATTGATTTTGGTTTTAAAGAACCATTATTATGTGACTAATGTTACCAAGAGCATTATTTATATTTCTCTATTATAAATGGATGGATTTATTGTCATATTTGGAAATAAGGGTTTCTACTTTTATAAAGATAAGATATGTTATGGTATGAAACATATGAATAATAGTTTTTATGTATTAAATTATGAAAATCAAATATTGGAAATTGATAATGAAACTAATACACATGACTCATATGACACCTGATTGTGGAATCACCATATTGGTCACATAAATGTAAAGTATTTTACAAAGCTCTATTAAGATGGTTATTTATACTATTTTGAGATAAAGACACTTGAATGTTTTTGTGATTATTTATAAGGAAATATGACCAAACCATCATTCAGTGTTCAATGTGAAGGGGCCACAAATCTTTCTGAATTGGTACACACCGATGTGTGTGGTCCTATTAAATAGAATCTAGAGGCAGATTATCATACTTTATTACTTATACTGATGACTTGAGTAGGTATGAATATATCTACTTGATGAGATATAAGTCCAAATCCTTTGATAAGTTCAAAGAGTTCAAGAATGATTCTAAAAATCATCCTGGAAAAAATATAAAGAAACTTAGATTGGATCGAGGTGGTAAATATCTTAACTAAGATTTTATTGACTTTTTATGGTAGTATGATAATTTATCTCAACTCACTCCACCTTATACACCACAGTTGAATGGTGTTAGTGAAATGAGTAACCATAACTTATTGGACATTGTAAGGTCTATGATGAGTCACACAAGTCTTCCATTATCATCTTGGGGTTATTAACTATAGATAACATTATACTTACTAAATTGAGTACCAACCAAAGAAGAAAATGATATTAACTTTGAGTTATGTAGTGGAAATAAACCCATTTTTTACATGTTCATGCATGGGATTGATAGGATTTTGTTAAGGATTTCTCAAGTAACAAACTAGAACCTTGGAGAATGAAGTGTATGTTTATAGGGTATCCTAAGGAAAAAACGATGTATTATCTATACACCCCTTCAAACAAAAAATTAACTATCAAAAGATAATCCTGATTTATTGAGAGGGAGTATATCCTCAAGGTGGTAGTGGTTGGAAGTTTGAATTCAATGAAGTTAATTATTAAGATACACAAGAGTTGGTACAAGAACTTATTCCATAGGTCTCTCTATAAGAAGTTGTTTATAAAAAAATAAGTGTTGTGTAGGAGTGAAAGAGAGGTGAGACAACCAAAGAGATATTATTTTCTAGTCACTGATGAAAATGACTCATTATTGGTTAAAAATGATGACCCACACTCCTACAAGTAGGTAGGAAATAGTTTAGAATCTATAGGATGGAAATAAGGCATGAATTTTGAGATAGATTCCATGTATGCAAACCAAGTTTGAGTTCTGATCAATCCACTAGTTGATGTAAATCCTTTTGAGTGTAAATGAGTATTAAAGAGAAAGGTGGACATCAAAGGTAAAGTAAATAACTATAAAGCACAACTAGTGGTTAAAGGGTTTATACAATGTCAATGCATTTAATATGATGAAACCTTTTTCCAGTTTCCATATTTAAATCCATCAGAATCCCTATTTACATAACAGATTACCATGATAGCGAGATTTGGAAAATGGATCTCAAAACTACATTCCTTAATGGGAAAATTCAATAGGATGTGTATATGACACAACCAGATGGTTTGTAACTCTAGGAAATTATAAAAACTTATGAATGTCTTAGAGATACATCTATGGATTACATAAAGTATCCAGGTCATGAAACATTTGATTCGATAAATCTATAAAGGAATTTGGTTTCATTAATAATTAATGTGAGAAATTTGTTTACAAATAGTTTAGTGGAAGAATTTTTTTTCCAAAGTATTATTTTTTCATGAAATGTTACTAATTGGAGACAATATACCAACCATACAATTAGTTAAGGTATGGTTGATTAAGTTGTTATCTATAACAGACTTAGGTGAAATAGCCTATGTTCTAGGGATAGAGATCATGCGTGAAAGATCCAAGTGGATGCTCAGACTAAGTTGAGGTACATACATTGACCAGATATATAAGAGGTTTAGTATGGAACAATATAAGAGGGGATTGGTTCCATTGTCACATGATATACATCATTCCAAGAAAATTTTTCTTAAGGAACAAGAGGAAATATGGAGAATAAATAAGATCCCATAAGCTTCTATTATAGGATCTATCATGTATGAAATATTATGTATGAGGATTGATGTTGAATATGCTTTGATCATGGTAGGTAGATATCAATAAGATCCAAGTGAATACCATTAGACTACTGTTAAGTCTATCCTTAAGTTTTTGAAGTGTACTAAGGATATATTCCTGGTATATAGTGGAGATGAAGAACAAGTCATCAGAGGTTATAAAGATGCTATCTTTTAGACAGATCATAATGATATGAAGTCATATTTTGGATATGTATTTTGTCTCAATGTAGGATCTATGAGTTGATAGAGTTTAAATAAACCATCTATCATTGATTCTACATTAGATTCATGAAGAACAAAAATTGATTAAATTAATATTTGTGTTGTAATTGTTTTCAATATAGTTGTTTGATAAAAAGTCAACATGGCATTGAAAATTCAATGTGATATTAATTAAAGGTTAGTATTTTGCCTGTGAATTTTTTTTAGAGCATCATTCATGATTTGGAATGGTTTTTTTGATTTGAAGAATTTTATTTAAACAAATCAATAATAAATGTGATGATTGTTGAGCTGGCCAGTAGTTTAGAAAACAATCATCATTAGTTATTTGAGTTTGACACATTGTTTACAACATTAAAATAAGTGCTAATTTGTGGAATTAATTGTTGGATTTATAAAGAAAATGGGAATTTTGGATACATTATTCTTAATATAGTGGCTATGGTACACATGAATAATATTCTTATTGGACTTGAAAATATGGTATGGACGTTTTTAAGGGAGTTTTGATCAAAAATATTGAGCCAACCGACTAGTTGAAGGATTTAGGTGAACCACTAATTAGGGCACTAGAATCAACCTCAAACTAGCTAGTTGGGTTGAGCATAGGAAGAGAAAGCATGGAACTATGCACCACCATGTAGGAACATGAAGAGGAAGTGTGAAGAAACTATGTGGGGTGACACGAAGGAGGCACGAGGTGGTGCTAGGGAGTCAAGTTTGTGGGACCAGTAACTATTTATGCCAAGTTAAAGAAGTGTCTTATATTATAAGGAAGTGGCCAAGTAGTGGACATTAAGACATGGGATTGATAAATGTAGCACCAAATGAGTCTCGACCATGCGATCTTCCCAATGATCATCAAGACTGTCTAATAATTTTTGCACATTGTCTTCTCCACAGATATTGTCTAAGAACTTCTATTTATCATTTTTTCTACAGACTGCATCCCTGTTTGATCAAGAAAAAATTTCTAAGATTAATTTTATCATTATGAAAATTAGAGTATGATTGATATATCATGAAACAATATTTTCACGATTTAAATGAGGATCAAACCTATGAAATATAACGTGTATTTATTTTTTTCATCAAGATATTCATGCAGTGATGTCAAAATTTTCTTGACCACTAATATCTGAACTTCATTTGAGTATTCTGAAAATTTGGATACGATCATAATCACATGAGAATTTGTTTTCATTATATAAAAAATTTAAAATCAAAAGAAAATAGTGGGAATAAAATTCTATTTTATGATGATGGTGATTTTGTTGTCGTGAAACATGAAGTTTTTTGGTGATGACGTCGGTGGAATCCTGTATATAAATACCATAGGTGGAGTTCATTTTCTTATGCTGATTTCATTTTGAGAAGCTACCTTTTCCTGAAAAAAGAGTCATTGTGACCCACTAGTTCATGAAGAAGAAGCCTTCTCTCGCAATAAAATTATGAGAAGGAGAAGAGGAATCCACAGGCCTTTGAAAAGTATTTTACACTCTCAAATCAGTCCTATGAATATCTATTTTTGCAAAGTCACACAAGGTTGAGTGACACATTACATGCATATATCTTGGTTAGAACAAAGTATATAGAATAACAGTGTTCTGCGAAGCCTCTGGTTTATGTGAGGTAGAAGGTGTTTTCTATGTGCCTTCAAAAAGTGTCTAACACTCTCTAAGAGAATCTTGAAGAATTTTGTTTTTGCAAATCTAGTTTCATGCTGCATGCATACTTTTTCTTTCATGAAAGAATAGTTGTACAAAGAACCTTGTGGTAATATCCAATATACAATGTGTGCATGTGGTGATAAGAACTATGTATGAAAATTCACTGATAATAGAATGAATTAATTATACCTTGAGGCTACATATTTGTAATGAAGTGTTTCAGTGATATCATTTATGTAATGAAAAGGAATAGTATATTATTTCTTGTGAAGAAGCGTGTTATATTATATACCTGTGTGAATGTATAACAAGAAAAATTTGGAAGGTTGTATGCTTATTCAAAGCATGTTGAAAATAAAATATGTGTATTCTTGTGTATGATCATACATGAATTCTCATGCATATATAAAATGGAATTGAAGCTGTACATTTAAAGTAAACTTATGTGAAAATATTTTGATAGTGGGAAATAAACTTAAGGAGATCATGCAGTGTTTTCACAAGCATGAAGATTAATACATCCATGATTTGTAAACCATACACGATACACATGTTGATATTCATGAAAATACAAGGTAATGTGTGAATAAAATTGAGACAGTGTGTGTTCATGGTAAATTTTTGAAATTTTCACAAAAATAAGGTTTCATTCACACCAATTCAAGTTTTTTCAATGAAAGACCAAAACTACTTACTTATAAGGTCTCACTATATATATACACAATGTGTGCATGGTAGTATTGTTTACTTGAACATATAGGATAAAATGAATACACAATGTTGTGAATTTGTTATTGCACAAAGAAAATGAGTTGAGATGAAGCAATATTTTCAGTGAAGAAAAGTAGAATACTACTTATAGTTTTTTGATATATCTTCAGTTTTCATTCTATTGCTACAATGAGTTTAATTTGAAGTTATAACTTCTACAATTCAGGAGAGTATAATGAGATGAATAATATGCGGTGTTGTTCATTATATTCATTGGTAGTTAAAGAGTTTCATATGAAGTGATCAAGTATAGAATTGTTTTATTCTTAGTGGATCGTAGTGGAAGATTAGTTTTGTGCTTTAGTGGTAGATTAAATTTATTGTGATATTTTTCATTGTGTTAAGTGTTGTATTTTGTGATATACTAGTGGGATTATAGTATAAAGAACACTGGTGAGATGTTAGTATAATTTGAAAAAAGGTTCATACCTACCAATAATGGTTTTAGGGTGATGCCTAACCAACCCACTTGTAATTGGTGATTCATTCTTAGTGGAGAATTTGTGTCTCGAATCATCCCAAAAAAATCAAGGATGTAGTCACCCACATTGGGGGTTAACCTTGTAAAATACTATGTTCCATGCTTCGTTCAATTTCTGTCTTGCATGTGTTATATTTTTGTTTGTAAATAAGGAAGATTCATTCATTCTAACAAGTAAATAGGTTCAAATTAAAAGGGTGTAAGTGAAAAGAAAAAAAATTGTTAAAAAATTATGTACACCAATTCACCCCCACTCTTAGTGTACCTGTATGATCCACTGGGCACTTCAATTGGTATCAAATCATAGGTTACACCTCTAACTAGATCTATATTATTATCCCAATTGTTTGTATCAGACTTATATAAAGTGAATATTTGAATTTTAATAAGAAATAAAGTTTTATCAGATGGAATGTTTAGTTCCTATATTTGTTAGTGTCAACAAGGATTCTTCTACAAAAACCTTTAAAAAATAAGGAAGAAAGAGGAATGAAATATGAGAAATAATTTTAATAAGAAATAGGATACATCAAAAACTATATGTAGTCATAATAGTAATTTATCAACAATATATGTTAAATTAGTTGATAAAGATCCTTTTTATGAGTATGTCTCAAGTAGTTATGAAGAATAATTTATTTAACCACTTAGTTATTTTTATTCAAAAATAAAAAATTATCTGAAGAATGTTTCTACAGAGTTTTCCACTTATATATTTTATTTTATCAAGGGAATATATGATGAAAAGTCACAACTTGAAAAAGAAGCTGAGGATATAGATAAATCCTTGGAAAAGAAGTTTCAAAGATGTAAACTTATCTAAAAAATTATTGATTACTAATAAAAAACTATATCAATTTTCAATGAACATTTATCATATATTGAAGAAGAATTGGAAACAAATTTTTGTGAGAAAGAAGTAACTGAGAAGGTTTTTACTGATATGATTCATTCACTTGAATAATCTCATAAAGCTATCATGAATATTAAGGAATCTTATTTGGAAATCAATGATAAGTATGAGACATTCATCCTAGTTAAATAATCAAAAGAAAATTCTATATTACAATACAATGAATGATTCACCTTGGTTGAAGATAAATTACAAAGGACTATTTGTGATAAGGATGTGACTGATAAAGTTTATATAAAAGTGATATGTGCATTAGAGAAATTATAGAAAGTCTCTATGAATGTAAAATAAGCCCAACCATAGGTTAAGAAAAATATAATTAAATATTTGAATAATTATCTACTGGCGGTAAATCAAATGCATGATGATCAAGTTCAAAAAATGAAGAGTCAATGGGAAGACAAAATGAAATCTTTTAAAGATGATAAAAATTTCCTCAACATAAAGTGTCTTGAAATGGAATTAAATTTGATAAATCTGATGGAAACACAATTAAATACTTTACTAAAATACTGTAAAGATATGGTGAAATAATTTTAAGAGTAAAAAAACTCTATAAATATGAAATATTTTTATATGGAGGTCAAGTTTAGAAATCTTGATAACATTCAACCTGAATCTTCACAAAATGTTGAGATCAGAAAAGCTACTAAGAGAAATTCTAAAAAAAGTCTTACATATGGCAATACTCATTTTAGTGGCAAGAAGAGATTAAGATTATCCAAAGATAAATCTATTTAAGGATCACTCAAATAGTAGATAAGGAATTATTTTTCTCTACAAAGAGATCAGATGAAGAATCATACAATTCAAAAGAAACATGATGAAAAATTTGGCCAAGTTATAGCAAAGAAGAATAAATCAAGATTTGTTGGCTATAATTAGTATTTTTTTGAAATTTTGGAATTGGGATATTGATTGTTGGAATAATTTTTCAATGCATGATAATTATAAAAGGACAGTATTAAGGGGGTGAAAATCAGATGTAAAGAGAAATCCTATATAATTGAATAATAATTTACAGACGAAGAATAATTTTTTATCAAGAATAGATTTGAGTGTCTTAAAGACTTAGGTTATTATTGCAATAGAAGTGGTCAAAATTATAATGAGTGTGTGTATACACCAAATATTCACTATCAAAATGCTGATATGAAGAAAATACCAAAACAAATGTAAATTAAAAAAACAAAAGTAGAAAATTATTCCTTGGGGTGTGAGTAAGAGAAGAGAGTTAAGAAAACTATGATGAAATATACACCCATAAAGAATAATGAGATAAATGTCACACCAATGAAAAAATTCTTATATTATGGAATAAAAGGACATATAATGGATCTTTGTAGACATGTCATAAACACCAATGCTAGTTTAAGAAAGGTGAAGCAAAAAAAGAAATTAATATGATAATCAAATAACATGATTGATATGGTGCATGAGAGTCAAGATAAAAAATTCAAATTTCATGAGAGGTTGTCTAAAATGGATAAACCTATGATTTATGGAGATTTTTTTGGAAGGTGTAGAATTTTAGAGAATATTTCTGATAATTTCATGACATGGTTACCTAAACAAATAGAACTAGTTAATAACAAAAGAAAATAACCAGTGTATTATTATATTAAAAATGCTACTGTGAAGAGGGAGTCTATACACAAGAAGAAGTATGAGCATGTACCAAAACAATTCGTCTTCCTATGGAAAAATTAGTTGGAATTGGTTGAGAAATTAAAATAAGAACAAAAGAATGAAAGTGTATTACCTGCTAATGTGAATAAGCTTATTCCATATAAAATAAAAGCTTAAGAAATCAAGAATACCATGATTACCTTAAATAATAAACTGTGGAAAGTCAAATAAGGACCAATCATGATGATTTTTTTATAAATATTATGCAGAATTGAAAATATTATCTAGGTTGAGAGATAAATCCCATCCCTATTTCTCTAACTACAAATCATTTAAGAACCACCATATTCCCAAGTATATTTTGTGTTTGTTTCTGTTATGTAGGTAATTTAAGGTAATCCATATATTTAAGGGGAGTCCCGAAGATATGGGTACAGTGAAAATATTATATATCATCCAAGAGGTTATCCATCATGGATTTATTTATTTAAATTAATATTGAAATTGTTCTTGAAGATAATTCTTGAAGAAAGTTAGTCATGATGAAGAACATTAATGAAGCTCATCTCTAAAGGGGGATCAAAGATGAAATACCAAATTTTAATATCTCAACTAGAATCATTGAATATTTAAAGTTTTGGTAAGGTATTTCTCTAATATTTTTAATCCTGTAAATTAAATATTTTCATTGAAGAGGTATGTTCTTCTATCTCTCTATAAATGAAAACTATGAATAAAAAAAGGAGAAACTGATAATTTTATGATAAAAGTAAAATGGATTGATAAATAGGAAGTGAATTCTTTTAGATTAATGTTTTTAAAATATTTTTTGAGATAAATGAAGGAGATTAGTTTAAAAAAATTAAAAAAATTCTGAAAGAATATTTTAGTGTTGGCATCATATCCTAAAAATATTATTAATAGCTCTAATGTATAAATTGATAACTCTTGTTTTTTACATTGAGTTAACCCATGTAGTCTTGGATATGATTAATTAATGTATCATTTCTTTAATAAAGGTGATTATTTTATTCTCTCAAGAAGATCAATTTTAATTTCTCTCAAGTTTCATATTTTATTAAGTTAGGTGATTGAAGGAGAGAAGAAGTTCAATTGTTAAAAATGATATCAGTTAAACTCTTTCCCATACTAATATCATTGGTTTTATTGTAAATTAATGGGGAGAAGAAAACATTTAATTTCAAAGTAAAATGGGTATTGACAAAAAATACAGAGGGGGGATTGAAGAACCAAAATTGATTAAAGTAATATTTGTGTTGCAATTTTTTCAATATAGTTGTTTGATAAAAATTCAACATGACATTAAAAATTCAATGTGACATTAATTTAAGGTTGGTGTTTTGAATTTGAATTATTTTTGGGAATCTTTCATGATTTGGAAAGGTTGTTTTGATTTGAATAATTTTCTTTAAATAAAGTAATAATAAATGTGAAGATTTTTGAATAGGTCAGTAGTTTATAAATCAAGTGTCATTGGTTATTTGAGTTTGACACATTGTTTACAACATTAAAAGAAGTGATAAGTTATGGATTTAGTGGTTGGATTTATAAAGAAGAAAGGAATTTTGGATATGATATTATTAATATGGTGGCTATGGTACACATCAATAATATTTTTATTGACCTTGAAAATATGGTATGGAAGTTTTTAATGGAGTTTTGATAAAAAAAATATTGAGTCAACCGACCAGCTGAAGGATTTATGTGTGACCCTGATTAGGGAACTATAATCAACCTAAAACCAGCCATTTGGGCTGAGAATAGAAAGAGAAATCATGGAAATTTTCACCACTATGTAGGTGCATCAAGAGGTAGTGTGAAGAAACTGTGCGGGGTGGCATGATAGAGGTGTAAGGTGATGCTAGGGAGTCATGTGTACGAGATCAGTAACCATTTCTACTGGGTTAAATAAGTGCCTCATATTATAAGGAAGAGTCCAAGAAATGGAAATTACAATGTGGGATTGATAACTATAGAACTGAATGAATCTCAACTATGTGATCAGTTCGATGATCATCAAGACCATACAATAATTTTTGTGCATCATCTTCTCTGTCAAGCTTGTATAAGAAGTTTTGTTCATCATTTTTTCTATAGGCTACATATATGTTTGATCAAGATAAGATTTTTAATCTCCATCTCATCATTCTAAAAATTAGAGTACGATTAATATATCATGCAATAGTATTTTTATGATTTAAATGGGATCAAACTGATGAAATATAGTGTGGATTTCTTCTGTTCATCAAGATCTTCATGCACTAATATTGAAATTTTCTTGAGCAGTGATCTGTGAGCTTCATTTGAGTATTTTAAAAATCTAGAGATGATCATAATCACTTGATAATTTTTTTCATCATATAACAAAGTTCAAATAAAAAGAAAAATAGTGGGAAGAAAATTTTGTTTTATGATGACGATGATTATGTTGTCGTGAAACATGAAGTTTTTTGGTGTGGACGTCGCTTGTCTATAAATACCACATATGGAGTTAATTTTCTTATGCCTATATCTTTTTTAGAATATCTCATTTCCTAAAAAACAAAGTCATCACAAACCACTTATTCATAAAAGAGAAGCCTTATCCTGTGATAAACCTACACAAAGGTGAAAGGGATTCCATAGGCCTTTGAGAACTATTTTACACTCTCTAAGTAGCCCTATGAAGATCTGTTTTTGCAAAGTCACACAAGGTTACATGATATATTATTTTTATATCTTCTTTTTAGAAAAAAGTACATAGAATAATAGTGTTCCACAAAGCCTATAGTTTACGTGAGGTAGAAGGTGTTTTATGTGGGCCTTTGACAAGTGTCTAACACTCTCAAATAGCATCGTAGTGTTTTTTTGTGAAAAGATAGTTTCATGCCACACACATACTTTTGATTTCATAAAAGAATGGTTTTGGGAATAATATTTTGGTAATATCCAATATAAAGTGTGTGCGTGTGGTGAGAATAACTATGTATGCAAATTCACTGAGAATAGCATGCATTGATTATACCTTGAGGTTGAATATATTCTATGTAGTGTTTTAGTGATATCACATGTGTAATGAAAAGGAACAAGATAGTGGTTCTTATGAAGAAGTGTGTTATATGATATAACTGTGTAAAGGTATAAAAAGGAAAAATTGATAATTCTATATGCTTACGTTAAACATGCTGAGAATAAAATGTGTGTATTCTTCAGTATGATCCTGAATGCATGCTCATGTACATGTAAAATGGAATTGAGGTAGTATGTTTAAAGGAATATTATGTGAAGGTATTATAATAGTGGGAAATAAACTTGATCATATTATGCAGTGTTTTTACATATATAAAGAGTAATATATCCATGCTTTATAAACCATACATGACACACAAGTTCATATACTTGCGCATACAAGGTAATGTGTGAAGGAAATTGAGATAGTGTGTTTTCATGGTACCTTTGTGATATTTTCACAAAAATAAGGTTGTATTTACATACATTTAGTTTTATGAAAAGGTAGACCCAAGATACTCACTTAGAAGGTCACACTATATATATACACTGTTTGTGCATGGCTGTGTTATTTACTTTCAAAAATAGGATCAAAAGAATACATAGTTTTGTTCATTTTTTATTGAATAATGAAAATGAGTTGAGTTGAAGTAATATTTTTTAGTAAAGAAAAGAAGAAGACTACTTGTATTTTATTGATATATCTTCATTTTTTTATTCTATTAAAATAGTGATTTGAATTGTAATTGGTGACATCTATAATTCAAGAGAGTATACTGAGATGACTAGCATGCAGTGTTGTTGATTATATTTAGTGAAAGTCGAAGAGTTTCAGATGAAGTGAGAAAGTGTATAATCCATTTATTATTAGTGGATAATAGAGGAAGATCAGTTTTGTGTTGTAGTGGCAGCTCGAATTTATTGTGATCTTTCTCATTTTGTTAAGTCTTGTATTTTGTGATACACTAGTGGGATGCCAATATAATTTGGGAAAAGGTTCATACCTACCCACAATGGTTTTAGAGTGATACCTGGCCAACCCACTTGTAATTAGCGATTCATTCTTAGTAGAGAATCTATGTCTCAGATTATCTCAAACAAAATAAGGACATAGTCACCCACATCAGGGGAGAACCTTGTAAAATACCATGTGTTGTGCTTCATTCACTTTCTATCTTGCATATAATATATATTTTTTATAAATAGGGAATATTCATTAATTATAACAAGTTAATAGGTTAAAATTAAAAGGGGTTATATAAAATGAAAGAAAATTGGTAAAAACGTGTGTACACTGATTCACCCCTCTTAGTGTACCTGTATAATACACTAGGCACTTCAAGTATGAGTATATTAAATCTTCCTATATATCCAAGGAAGTAGTATGGATTAAATAATTTGTCCAAGATCTTGATGTGGTTTCTATAAGTAAATATCCTATCAATTTTTACTATGATATCACTGTAGCGGTGGATCTCTTCAAATAGAAAAGGTCACACCAAAGTAAAAAACACATAATTTATAAATTTCATATCTTGAGGGTTTTTTCTCAATGAGGTGAAGTTGCAGTGAGTATAGTATCCGTGGAGGAAAAAATTACGCCCCCTTAATGAAGGATTTATCTCATAAAATGCATGAGTATTATGTCAGAGCTAGGGGATTGGAAGCTATTGTCATTTGACTCTAGTTCAAGTTTGAGTATTTTGAAGTTGGTTCTATAAAAACAACTTTTTTATTACCTGATTACATGTTTTTATTATTAAATAAGATTTCTCATTACATATTTATTTTTCTTTTTCATGATATTTGTATGTGATAATGTCCTACAAATATATGTCATGCAGAAAGTTCATATCATTACACTACTATGATGAGAACATATAGGTGCTTGAAATTATTGTTGAACCATGCTCTATGGAAAAATTATATTGTATGATGAGACATAAAAAATATAGGCTATCAGGTATAGGAGGCACATAATACATTTAGACACCTTATTATGGTGTTTTCCCTTGGTAATCTATAAAAAAGGAGGTTATGAAAACATACCCATTAATAATAAATCCATATTTTCATGTGTCATTGGATATTTCTATCTAAGGATGTGTGTATTTATCCATAGAATTTAATATTATCATTAATGGATATCATGAATCATTTACTTTTATGTATTAATGAAAACCATGATGACATATTTTTGCAACAAAGTAGGATGTATTGCGTGTGACATGAGTGATATTGCATTAATGGACAATAAAATAAAGTATTTATCCCTTTTTTTCTTGATTAAAGTTAATATCTTAGACCCTTTGATGGGAATAGAACAACTTGGATAAATCCATGTACATGGTTTATGGTGGGTGATTCCATTTCCATAAACTCAAATAAATATACATCTAGCATATAGGTTGATTCCATTTTCATGCACCCTGGTTGATTCGAGATATTGTGATAAATGGATTATATTACAAAGTAAATGTTTATAGGAGGTTAGACATTGTTGTGATGTTAACTTCCTTCTTTATGGATGCATTAACATGTTTCTATATTCTAACCTTGTAATTTAGGCAATTCTACCTAATTCCATTGATAAATAGGTCTAGAGTGTCACACACTAATTGTATCCACAATATCAGTTAAATTATAGTATTGAATTTAACAAGTTAGAATAAATAATATTTATTCAAGTTTGGTTGATCACCATAATTTAATCAAAATCTATTTGAAATAATAAGTGGGTTAAATAATAATAATCAATATTTGTTTTTAATTTTGTTTAATATAATAATTATTATATTCATTGATGAATAATTTGGTGATATTTATTTATTAAATAAATATTCATCATTCAAGGATTGATAAATATAGATGAGGGAAAGAATGCCTAGTTTAATGGTATAATTGGAATTGGTATAAATGGTATTTATTTATATTTTTTATGAATTTAAAATGTCAATAATTTAATAATAATATATATATTATTAGTGTGAATGAGTTTAACTAAGAATTATGGAATTCGGAAAGGTCTTGTGTATGATTTTCCAAGCCTAAACTTACCAAAATAAATATCTAATTATATTTATTTCCTAAAAAAATTTGGTGTGCACAATAGATAGAGTGGGACTCTTTCAATACCTAAAGATAGATCAAAATATTTAGAGTACTCTCCTCCCCTCCTATCTCAATCCAAAGAGTGATCATCAAGAGTTATTCCTCTCCTGAGAATAATTTTTCTACAATTAACAATGAACAAAGAAAGGGATCAGGACTGTTCATTCTAGCATTTGATGATTCTATGACACCATTTTGAGATTATGGTGCTTGTGTGTATCATTTATATAGGAACTCTATACTTGTATACTATAGTGAAATTATATTTCAATAAGATATATTCCATTGGATCCTCAAAAAAAGTGTAATTACAAGTTGAGGTAGTTCTATATCTTCTAATAAATTACTTATAAATTACATGTAGAGATCCTTCACTTCTGGTTTTGAAATATTTAATCTAGTAAAGTAATCTACTATTTTTTCACATAATCCTTTGATAATATGGGGAAATGATTACTCATGATTTATGACTAAAAGCTAAGTTGGTATACCATTAAAAGGATTCCTCTGTTACATCCAAAACCTACACCACATAGGCCCTCCCCTTAGCACCCACCATAGAAATCCCCCCATTATAAAATAAAATACCAATACAGAGGTCCTCTCTATGAAACAATATTTATAATTCCACTATCCTATTAATTTTTACTCTTAAAATAAAATCCAAATTTATTATAAATTCCATCATAATACAATAATTATTTATTTTAATCGGTGGGTGATTTGAGAAAATTATTGTCATCAATCCCTCTAACAAACCATTTAAAAATGGGTGAAGCCAAATATGCCCAAAATGGATCATCCCTAATAAAAATAGTGGAAAAAATGACTCATGTGGTAAAAACAAGTCAAAAATCCATTTAATGAAGATAAATCCAATTCTAATGATATGTAGGAGAAACTAGTTACTGATAAAATACTAGTAATGTATTATCCCCTTTCAACCTATCCTTAAGTTATTCGTGAGTTTATTGAGAAAGAATACATATATTGTACCCACAAAAATATACGAGGGATATTTAAGTAGTTCAAATATTGAGACTTTCCTTATTCTAGGAATACTTATTACCTCAATATGTTTAATGAGAAATGCCACTAGGTTAACCTCGATGCTCCCCAGTAGCATGGAATCGTAAGTTTGGAAAATAACATGAGCCCCTTAAATAATCCTACATGAATAGAATTAAATAAATCCACCAAATCATTAATGAAACTTCCCCTATGTATGAATTAGATACTAGGGAAATTTTTCTATGCTACATTTCCCCTCCTTATCTATCAATAGAGGAAACCTAAAATTTCAAAGTTTTCTCCCCTGTCAAATCAATATCACAAGGTGTTATACAATGTTATATTTACAAATGATTCCTAAAATTAAAAGTATGGAAATATGAGTCATTTAGTTTGGTGATTTAATTCAATATCTAGATATTGAGGAGTCATACCTGATAGGATCACACAATTAATAAATTTCTCCATGAAGTCTCTAAGAAGGTAAAAGAAGCATCAAATGCGAGGAATCCCAAATATATAATGAAAATACCATTATTTGCGAAAGGTACCCCTAAAAAATATTATTAAAAGGCACAACACATATGATACTCTTCAGAATATGGGTCTGAGAAGAAATAAGAGATGAAACTATAACTGCAATGTTACAAGGGTAATCTGAACCCCTAGGGCTAGGGGAATTTTTACCCCCACCATCACCCTCAATACCGTTAGTAAATCATAAGGTTACCCAAATCATTTATATTCCTTCTTTGAGTAAGTTAGTATTTATAAGACTATGGGAATATATATAGATAGTTAATTATCCAATCCCTCTACTTGGGCCACACTTATTGGTGATCAAAGTAAATTCCCTTAGAATCACTTTTCATAAGGATCCCCCTACTTTTCAATGATGGGAGTATCAAAATGATAAATAATAATTCCCTAAGGGATATAAATTTTTAGGTCCCTTCATTAATTTCATAATAGGGTATGATCATGATGATACCTTTGATAGTTATTCTAAGGATGATGAAACCATGTAATTCATAGATGTAGATGAGGACCTAGTTTTTATGGGATTTAAATCAATGAGCATTATTACTACTAGACATATATATTATTTTCAACATGACATTAATAAGGAGTTATAAAATTAATAAGGATTTAAAGAGGATGTTACTTGATCAAAGATCATGAAGAAAGGGTACATGATTGATATCAAATAAAGGCCTAAGAATTTTGGTCCCCAACTAATCTTCCATTTTTGGATACCTAGAATATTATTACCAATGTTAAGAAAATTATTACATATTCTACCCACTAACCATGGAAAGATGTTAATTCCATTTTTTCTAATGAATAAATAACCCACTTTAGGTAATCAATAAAAAGCCCTGAGAATATTATTAACAAGTTTCTCATAGGAAATGTACCCATTAAATATGGTTTCTGAGCTAGATCCATACCTCTATGGATTGATATTGATTAGAAAAAATATTTTACTCAACCCAAAAAGGCATAATAGATACATCCTACTAACCTAAGAAAAAATCCACCTATCTAGTTAATCACCCCACCAATAGATTTCTAGGAGTTCCCCCCATTGGGCTACAATTAATCTCAATCTCAGGAGAGTCATCTGGAAAAAACATAAGTATAAGGAATGAAATCACAAATAGAGATACTTGATGCCATTACTACTTGACTAGAGGCTATAAAAGGATAAAGTATACCAATAAAATTGGAGAATAAACCATAAATTTATTAGATGAACTTGAACCCTATACTTATGAAATTTTCAATCCCAACGTCTCACCATTAAATGGAATGAGAGACCCAAAGTAAAATATCACTTATTTTTCTTCTCTATGTGACCCAATGTTGGGGAACCCTGAACAATAAGAGGAAACCAAGATAATATGTTTTATATAAAATTTGTAAGGTATTATATTTATTTAGTATTGAAACTTATCATATAAATATATCACTAGTTGGGAGGATCTATATTAACAATTACTTTACCAATTTATCTCTATACGATAGATTTATTAATTTCAATACCATATGGAAGGGTCTGATATATTCAATGGAGTTAAAAAATTCCCATAATAATATATAAGTGATTTGTGTGTAAAACTTATAGGATGAATATACTACCATGTTGATCCCATAAAAACATCCTAATGGATTTCAAAATTTGATTGAATTAATAAAATATCTAGAGGAATACATTTTTGAACTAGAAAAAGTTTGGGAATGCACCTATATCACAAAAAAGAGGTTTGGGGAGTCATATTTGGTTTCCATCACTCTCAAACTTATAGTTATACAATATTTGACCTTTAAGAAAGTTAGGATTCAAGTAATAACACCTCCCATACCACAAAAGAAATAATTCACATTCCCTTATCCATTCACACAAGATATGAACAAGTAAAGAAATGGCATCATGATTTTGAGAATAGGAAAAACAAGGTTTAGTATTTTTGGAATGATCAAGTTACATAAATTTTCATTTCTTCCTTAAAAATAATTTGATCACATAACTAGATGTTAAAAATCCTCATGAATCAGGGATGATTAATAACTCTAATTATTAGACCTATTATTTCATGTTGTGATACATAATTCAATATTTAGTTTTATCAAAGTATTTAATCCAAAATATAGTTTATGGAATCTATTTAGTATTAGATAATACCAAGGAACATGTGACTTGTGTTTCATATAATTTCCCTAAAGAAAAATAAGCATGGAAGGAAGTGCTGAGAAAGAGTGTGCTGAAATTTGAAAACTGGATGGAATGACAGTCAGTGAATCATGAACATGTGATCATCAAGGTATGACTAAGTCAACCAACTTTACACCGAATTCCCTATGTAATTTTAGAGTGGTACCTTCCCCCCCAGAAATTCAAATAACCACCACAATCAGCATCAACAAAGAAAAGAGTAGGAAGTGTAACCTCTATGAGATTCCAAACTAGTCCAAAATCTCATGGTATTCATGAATATATAATTTAGAGGATGAGAACTACCTATCCAAATAAAGACATGTTTTAATTAATAGTATCAATTAACCTATGTTAATGTTATTCAACTAATGGATAGGTGGGCCGAGCATGAATACTTTTATAAACTTAGATCTTATAAAAATTTCAAGACTAAATTTGCTGCTATTGAGTCATACTATGCCAATATCGGATCTACAAAATACTACAAATTCATTTCCTTTATAGAAAAAGACTAAGAAAAACTAAAAATAGGAACATTGGAACCTTATATGTGTCAAGAAATCTCAATGAAATTAATATTCATCAATATTGGGTAAATAATGGATTTGGGATCAACCTTATTCTAACCCAGAACCTCTACTGTTTGGGGTATAAGAAATATGATTTGGTTCCTTTTTATTTGATAATTCAGGATTATGAAAAGAGTGAACAAAAAACTTTAGATAATATTAATATTATTTTTTATAGATCTCATATAAAGATCCGATTTCATAGTGCTTCATAAATACAACAAATTTAATTCCCTATTAGGAATGTAATATATTCAATTATATGAAACAATACCTTCTTCATGTCATCAATGCTTGAAGTATTCTGTTAATGGAAATTTTAAATTAATTTATAGTTATATTTCCCCTTTTGACTCATGTTATGATCGATGCACCAATTCTAGATATTATACAAGGGAAGGAAAAAAACCATATATAGAAAAGATATTACATGTTATAGTCCTAAATGAATTATAATTTTTCCTTGCTATTACCAAGAATTATATGAATGAGTTTTTGTTTCTCTCCATATATTACATTGAATAAAAAAATTAGGAAATCAATTTATCTATCTAGATAAAGAGAAAAATACCCTAAATAACTTATTATATTATGATAGAAAAGTAAACACGCTTCTTGAATTGTATATATATAGAAGAAAGAAGGAATCTCTATGTGTGACCCATGTGAATTGATATATCCATATCATAGTGCTATTGTGGAGATTTATTTCCATTAAAATGTTATTAGAAAGTTACAAAGACTATTCATACTTTTTGATGGTCTCCCCCATTAAATAGGACTATAATCTTGTGCAATCATCCAAGACCAAGGAGGTTGATTAATCCTCTATTCCTGATACTGATAAAGAGTATCTTAGAGATACCCCTATCTATTTTTAGGAAGGTGTTTTATCACTATTGATGACCTTATAAAATTGAATCTAAGAATTAAATAATACTAATGGACTATACTAACCAGTGAAACCGTGGTTTCCAATGAGAAAGATAAATACATCACATTCCTCAAGTGACACAAGTATGTATCCACTTGAATTTACAAATAAATTGTAGGATTAGATCATAATGTGGTTACCCATCACTTGGGGATACTAGATAACCACCATAGTTATAAACATGTAGTAAAATGGATATATCCATATCATAGTGCTATGGTGGAGGTTAAATTAGATTAGTTAATTAAGGGATTATTTATTTATAGAGGTTCAGTTTCCCATGTGGTTGGAAAATATAATCTTTATAAAGAAGAAAAATAGATAGATAAAAGTATATATTGACTTACAGAACCTTAACCACCATTTTAAAAAGGGATATTTTATCATCCTAATAATAGAATTATTGATTGATGCAATAACAGGCTTGTAAGTCCTCTCTTTCATGGACGAATATTTCAGATACAACCAAATTTGAATGACCCATGATGATGAGGAGGTCATAACCTTTAAATAATACCAAGGAGTATAATGATATAGGATGATTCCCTTTGGATTGAATAATGTTAGAGTTCTATATCAAAGGGTGATGCACTAATCTTGACTAATATTTCTAGCGTTCAGACTACTTCACTAATCTTGAGGTGGTGTTCTAACAAACTCAAACACATAATCTTAATAAAAACCCACTAAAGTGAAAATTCAAAGTGAATTATGATAAATTTCTTATATTTTTAGTTTTTCATCAAGGAATTGAGGTAGACCCCGAGAAAACCAAGGTGATGATCGATATTCCCCTCCTAATAATCTTTGAGAATTAAGATAACATCATGGATGCCTCTTATAAATTATAAATTTCACTAAAACCCTATCTAAAAAATGTTTAATCTTCATGAATTTTATAAAAGAGTGTTAATCTTACCAATGATATAATGATTTCCATAGTTCATTTGATAACCTCAAGTAGTGTTTTTCATATCTTTCTATTTTAAATCCATCCATGTAATGGACCACATCATCAAAAGTTGTGAAAATTAGGGGAAATTTGAACTTTTTTTCCCAGAAATATTTAGGGGAAAAAATGGTAAATTCGCCTATACTATGATCTTGGAGGATTTTTAAGAGCACTCTATTAGTCCAAGAATAAGGTGTTTACCCTAGGATATGTGTTTAGTTAAAATACAAGACATTTTAATTTTCAAATAATATTCAATATTTAATCAATTAAATATTAATTTACTCATACATGTTTGTTTGGTAATATCTTGGAAATAGATCATCATATTGATATTTGTTCTCCACGATTGAGTCTAGAATGGGGGGTTTTTTTACAGGCGAGACATAACCCATAACGAGCACTAGGGACATTCCCATTTTATTTTATCTTCTCCTCTTTGTCTTGTCACGTACACCCCAGTTGGATCCATACTTTGGGGTTTTTAGAAAAGAGAGGGAGAGGGAGATAAGAGTGAGAGAGGAAGAGGAGGAGGTGCCACCGTAGAGCTTGGGTCACACTGGATCATCATACGACAGCTGCAGATCATGGATCAAATTGAAGATTTGGTGGTTTCTACTAGAGGTAGGAATGTTTTTAATATTTCAACATAAATATCCATATATTAGTTCGTTATCCAGTTAAATTATTTTATGGGGTTTTTTGGATCCTGTGGGGTCTATCTATGGATTTTGGGGAGAAACTAGGCATTTCGGGTCATTTTAGGGGTTTTTAATTGGGGAATACCCATGTGTATGATGTGTAGTTTAGATAAAAAACACCTTGTGTTCTTTATATTCGGTAAATTTTCATTTTTTATACTACACACCATGTACTTGGGATTACATTTTGTGTATTGGTGACTCGAGGTGTGTTGGGGCACATAGCAGTGTAGGTACATAGCTAGAACCCGTGCTAGGTATAGGGACAGTGGCTGTGTACTGTGCTCGGCCAAACCCCATATGGGGGTACATGTCCAAGTATACAGATGGGTACCCATGTGGCATACATGTTATGTACAGTAAGTACACATTGTATAGTCTGACAGTGTATATGCTGAGTAGGGGTTGAGGTACATGGGAAGGTACCCATGTAGGGTTACACCCTGTGTACTAGTAGGCACACGAAATGTAATTTTGAAAAGTACACTCTGAGTGTCCTAGGGAACATAGCTTTTGAGGACCTCTATGGGTACATTCCATGTACCAAAAGCGCACAATGTGTACTTTTCTTACCATGGCTTGTTTTTCCTATTTTTCACCCTAGTTCTAGAATTGGACTTATGGGTAGACCCTTTTGAGCGTATTTCCACATAAATCACAATGGTGGAATAATTTTGGTATTTAGAGGCTATATGTATGTTTTTTTGGTTGGGATATTATTTATAAGAGTATTTATTTTAGGAATTATTTTAAAATCCTCCCAAGGGTTGGGTTGTGAGCTGTGAGGCTCGAGTAAGGGTTGTGAGCTCAGTGATTATCCTGGATCAAGTGTTCCATGGATATATGTTTAAGGTTTATTTGGAAAGATTATAGAATAAGGGTTTGTGTATTATATTTGAGGAGATTGGGAACACCCCTATGCAATGAGCAATGACATTGGGAACACCCCTATGCACTAGGTTGTCTTGGGCCCTATGTAGCTCGTACCTCGGTGTAAAGTAACCATAGAAAAATCTTTTCTCGTGCACAAGCCACTTGTAGGGAACATACCCGTAACCTAGTGGTCCCCAATAATCATCCACATAGTTTAGTTAGAGTTTTCGTTATCCAAATGCTAAGTGAAACAGGAAAAAACTCATCTGGTCCACTAGCCGTACTAGTACAAATCCGCCCCACCTGGGTACACGGGCTTCCCCTTTTGTGCTCAATCAATTTCAGCATGAAACATAAATAAATTTTCATATAAAACATCATTAATGGTCAAACACAAACAATACATTAGCTATCACATTTTATACCACTTAAAAAATGCAACAAAACACTTAGATTTTTAATAAAACAACCTCTTAAAATCTCACATTATTTTGCACCAAAAATTCTTTGAAATATCCGCTTTGCACACTATGTGCACAATTTTAAGTCACAAAAATAAAATGTAAGTTCAATACCCTTTAATGAAACCAAAAATTCAGTTATGGGGCAGCCCCATGTAAACCAAGAAGTTATATCCTTTAAAAACCCTCGTTTTCACACAAACACGACACTTTAAGCTCATTTGCTTCCCAAACACCATCTAAACAAACTCTCGCAGCAACAATCAAAAAAAATAAACATTAAAAAAATGATTTCTAGTCCTAATAAAATTCAATAAAATCCATTATGTAATTATAGGACAACCCCAAATGAACCAATAAAAGATTTGTATGTAAAACCCCCAATTTCACCAAAAATTGGCACTTAAAATTCATTTGCTTTATAAATTCCACTAAAACCAATTTTTGTAGAAACATTAAAATTAAATAAACATGAAAATACCATAAACACATCAAGCTAAGTCACAAAAATTGCATGCACAATGGAATCACCTACCAAAAGAGTCAAGAACCGTAAATCCTAGTGCAGAACTTCAACCGCACGACCACCGCACCACAAGGGAGTGATATCAAACCTAAAACCAGAGTATTGAAGAAATAAACTCAAAATGAAACCCTAGGTACGAATCCCAAGCTTCTGGAAATTTTGGGATTCAAGAAAAAAGGGAGAAATCTCAAGGAAAAGGAGATAACTTAGAAGGATAGTCACTTACTTGAGAAATATGGACGTTTTTAGAAACCAAATAAGTTCGGCCCAAATTCTCTATAGATGCGATCTCCAAAGATAGGGAAACGACGTTGGGGGTGCTTCTAGGTACCGTGGGAGAAGTTGAGAGGTTAAATCACCGAAAAATAATAAAAAATGAATATTTTATGAAAGAATTACAAAACAATTTTTAAACTGGAAATGGGCTCTCGGGTTGGCCCAATACCTAATTTGATCACCCAAATCCAAGATTCTAATTAAATTTTAAGGGGCCCAAAATTCTTTTGTGGTTTTAATAGTTAAATGAATGTCATTTTGGAATTTTAATGGGTGAAAAAGGTTAAAAAATGAAGTAGTTATTAAAGAAACAAAATTTACTTTCAAAACTGGAAATGGTCTCTCGGGTTGGCCCAAATTTTGGAAACCCACCATTTCCTTCAAAAATGCATGGAAACCCCCCAAAACAAAGCAAGGATGTAAATTATATGAAAAATACCTTTAAAATATGTCATTTATGTGACAATTCTCCCCACCATGAAGAACTTTCCACCCCAGAAAGTCAACATGAAGCTTGATTGGAAAACAAGAACGGGTACTCTTCCTCGACCCATGACTTTCGCTCACATGTCTCATGTGTGTCATTTCTATGCTGCCATAGAACCTGGACTAAAGGAATAGACATACCTAAAATTACCTTCTCTTGGGAGTCCACTATTTTCACCGGCCGCTCAACAACAGACAAGTCAGGCCCTATCTCCAGTTCTTCCCAACTCAACACATGGGACAGATCCGGGTTGTATTTCTTCAACTGAGAGACGTAGAAGACATCACGGATGGACGTCAACTGAGGAGGCAAGGCCAACCTGTATGCCACCTTGCTAATATACTCAACGATCTCAAATGGCCCGACATACCGCGTCGTCAGCTTCCCTTTCTTCCCCAATCGACGATGGCCCAGATGAGGGGCCACTTTCAAGAATACCCTATCACCCACATAAAACTCTAAGTCTCAACGCCTCTGGTCAGCATATGATTTATGACGACTCTGAGCTGTCAATAAACATTTCCTGATTAATTTTACCTTCTCATATGTCTCATTCACCATACTCGGCCCCAGTAATGAGGTCTCACTTACCTCAGCCCAACACAGGGGGGACCGACAAGGCCGACCATAGAGCGCCTCAAAAGGATCCATTCGAATCGAGGATTGATAACTGTTATTATAATAAAACTCAACCAATCCCAAATGGGTATACCAGGAACCTCCAAAGTCTAGGACACATGCACGAAGCATGTCCTCCAAAATCTGATTCACCCGCTCTGTCTGACCATCCATCTGAGGATGGTATTTTGTGATCATCTTAATCTGGGACCCCAAGGCCTTCTAAAGGCCTTCCCAAAATCAAGATGTGAAATGAGGGTCTCTATCTGAGACAACTACTGATGGAACACCATGGATTCTCACCACCTCCTGAAGATACAAACGGCCCAACTCATCCACTTTAGAAGTATCTCTAATCGGAATGAAGTGGGATGATTTGGTCAGTTGATCAATCACCACCCAAATGGCATTCTTACCCCGAGGTGTACGAGGTAATACAACAATGAAGTCCATGGAAACCTCGTCCCACTTCCAGGTAGGAATGGGTAGTGGTTGGAGCAAACTGGAGGGCCTTTGGTGCTCTGTTTTCACCTGTTGGCATGTGTAGCATCTCGACACAAAGCCCGCTATGTCCCGTCTCATACCAGGCCACCAAAACTGCCGACGGACATCATAATACATCTTAGTGGCACCCGAATGGACAACCCACTGATACTAGTGGATATACTGCCTCACCACCTTCCGTAGAGATAACGACACTACTGAACGACCCTTGAAGCAAAAGATGCCCTCGGGAGACGACGACCAATCAGAGGATGTCTCCCCACTATGAAGAAACTACTTAGACCACTAAAAAAGCTCATCACTGGGTTGTTCCTGCTGAATCAACTCCAACAGATAAGGAGTCAACTGGACGCTCACCAAGAATTCCCCTCCACTGTGTTCCCTCATCTCTACATGCATTTGAGAAAAGAGCCCCATCAATGCCCACTCATCACTGGACTTCCTCAAAGCATGCACTGGAACCCTTCTGCTCAAGGCGTCAGCCACTACATTACCCTTGCCTGGGGTATAGACAATGTCAAAGTCAAACCCCTACAAGTACTTGATCTAGTGACGCTGCCTCAAGTTGAGGTCCTTCTGCGAGAAGATATAAGCCAAGCTTTTGTGATCATAGTATACCACAAACTTCTCCCCAAAGAGGTAGTGATGCCATTTATTCAAAGCATGCATCACCGCTGCCAATTCCAAGTCATGGGTTGGGTAGTTCTTTTCATGTGGTCGAAGTTGGCGAGAGCCATATGTGACCACATGATCATCCTGCATCAGCACACACCCGAGACTCATACCTGAAGCATCACAATAGACCACATATCCCTTTCCAGCCTCTGGAAAAATCATCACGGGGGAAGTAGTCAACCGCCTCTTCAGATCCTCGAATGATGCCTGACATTTTGGACACCACACAAACTTCACCCCTTTCTGGGTGAGGGAAGTCATCAGTGAAGCAATCCGAGAGAAATCTCGAACGAATCGCCTGTAATAACCAGCCAAGCCAAGAAAACTCCTGATCTTGAACACATTCTTCGGTTGCTCCCATGAAATGACCACACTAATTTTCTCAGGGTCCAATGAAACTCCATGCTCTGAGATCACATTCCCTAGAAATCTCACCTCCCTGATCTAGAAAGTGCACTTTGAAAACTTTTCATAGAGGCGGTGATCCCGTAATGTACCCAAAACGATCCTCAAGTGATGTTCATGTTCCTCTTTAGAGCTAGAGTATACCAGAATGTCATCCACAAACACCACAACAAAGGAATTGAGATACTAATGAAACACCATGTTCATGAGGGCCATAAAGACCATTGGAACATTGGTCAATCCGAAGAGCATGACCAAATACTCAAAGTGGTCATACCTGCTCCGAAAGGCGGCCTTTGGGATATATGAATCTTTTACCCAAAGTTGATGATACCCTGAACGTAGGTCTATCTTTGAGAACCAATTTTCCCCCTTCAACTGATCGAACAAATCATCTATTCTGGGAAAAGGGTATTTATTCTTAATTGTTACCTTATTCAGCTTCCGGTAGTCAATGCACAACCAGAGGGATCCATCAGCCTTTTTCGCGAACAACACAGGAGCGGCCCAAGGAGAGACGCTCGGGAGAATGAATCCTTTGGATTCTAAGTCGTCCAGCTGTATCTTTAATTCCCTCAGCTCGGTGGGGGCCATGCGATAAGAGGGAAGAGATATTGGTTGTGTTCTCGGTGCCAGATCAATCGAAAACTCCACATCCCACTCTGGGGGCAAACCTAAAAAATCATCCGGGAATACCTCCGAAAACTCATTCACTACATGAGGTAGTAAAACATCAGGGGAATGACCATCCTATAGCATGAGTGAAGATAAATGGAAGATAACACTTCCCAACTCTAGGAGTGGAGGCCCCGTGCGACCTGACCGAGGATCCCATTCTCCATGAAAAACCTGACGACTCCCATTAGGTGCTATGAAACTCACATGCTGTCTGTAGAAATTGATGTGTGCCTGGAAGTGTACTAGACAATACATGCCAAGTATTATGTCAAACAGTTCCATATCTAGAACTAGGAGGTCCCACTCCATCTCAACCCCTGACACGGAAAGCGCACATGAGGGGAATCTGAGGCCCTGCTCCTTCTTCTTTCCCAGCGGTGTCACCAAATCCATCGTGAAAGACATCAACTCAGTTGGAAAATTCAGAAAGTACAAAAAATGGGAAGAAATGAATGAAATAGAGGCACCAATATAAAAAATAGTAGTATATATAGAAGATACGATCAAAACGTTACCTCGAATTGTCGAAGGTCCCGCCTCTAATCCTGCTGGTGCCTGATCCACCGTATGGAGATGTCCAGTCTCTGCCTGAAGACGACTGCTAGTCTTTGGATGTGCCCTGAACTGGCTTTGCCCAGAAGATGACCCAGCCCTACCACCACAGCTTCCAAATTGAGATCCCCCAGTCCTCAACGGCTCAGATTGTGCTGGCACTTCTCTTGAAGCCACTGACCCAGCCCCACTCGGAAGTGGACGTGCCACACCACAGAAACGCTGCAAATGCCCCATACCTCCACACTGGTAACAAGGCTTCGGAGGAAGTGGAAATGCTGGTCGGATGTGCCCAGGATTCCCACACTGGTGGCACATGACCGATCTTACATCAGAAGCCACAGACGAAAACTGCCTGGAAGAGTGGCCTGAACTGCCACCTCTTTTCTTCCCATGATCATCCCGCTTCCTTTTCATTTATAAGGAGATGCCACTGCCCACTACTGATACTAAACCATAGAAAGTATCCCTGACTTTCCTATCAATCTCCACCATGCATGCCCGATCAACTACCTCAGCATAGGTCCTCAGCTTAAACAAGAACACCTGGGAGTATATCTCTGGTCGCAAGCCTTTCTCAAACCTCTGGGCCTTCGCTTGCTCATTAGAGACAATTTCTGGAGCATACCGAACCAACTCAGTGAAAAGGTTGGCATACTCCATCACAGATAGATTCCCCTGAACAAGTTCCATGAACTCTCTAGACCTGGCATAAGCCAACACCTCAGGGCAGTACTGTTCATTGAAGACAACCTTGAAGTCTCCCCAGCGCATCTGCTCATTCTTCCCAGCCTGAAGCACAGACTCCCACCATTTACAGTTGGGATCCTCCAACAGAAAGGAGGCACACTTTACCCTGAGCTCCTTGGGTGTTTCCAGGAACTCAAATATATGATCGATCTTCTTGAGCCATTCCTCTGCTTCTTGGGGTTCTGAGCTGCCTCAGAAGGTTGGAGGCTTATTTTTTAGGAACTCCTGGGCCTTTTCATTTCTAGGAATAGTCTCATCCTCTCTAATAGGAGATGTAACTAGATCTGGTCCATATCCTAGAGTCTGGACAACCCATACCATGGCCTCAACTAGACTCTGATCAATTGGTGTGGGAGAACTCTCTCCGGCTTCCTCCCGTGGGTGAGTGAGAGCTTTTCGGGGAGGCATGTTTCTACAAAATGTAACAGTCACAAAAAAATAATAAATACCACAATTATGAAAATTTTAGTCAAATACATCAAATATAAATAATCTAAACACATTCCAATAATAAAATAAACAACTACTCCACATCTGCCTGATGTCCATATGTGGTATGCAGCCCACACGTCTCACCAGCAAGTGAAGTCAATCCATAAATTCCAATATCCCCTGGTGACTTAAGGTCTGCCATGAGAGGTTCTGGCTAGGCACCCTACTCACAACCAAAACCCCGAGCCCCGACAGTCCTAGCTTCTACCTATCCCAACTCATCCCAAAATATAAATATAACTGAAAAACTTTAACCTCCTCTGATACCATTTTGTCACGAACTGAATCTGGTCGCCAGTAAACTGGCACCAAACCCAGCTCATGGAAAGGCCCAAAGGGAGTTCCCTATGCCCACGGGCTGGAACAAGTGCCCGAGTATCATTAATTTATATTTGGGAATGATTTACCCGAGTATGAAAGCATAAAACATTAAAAACAATCCATAATATAAATCGGAAATTTTCATGCTAAACAATTCTTAACAAAACCAGATCTGAATACATATGTTTAAAGACACTACAAGTTGTCCAAATACAAATAATTACAACATAAAGACATCCCCATGGACTCCACACGACAAGGGGGTCATCACCCGCAAGCCTTCTCCACAACTCTACCCCAGCGACGGGGACTAACACCCTGAACCGCCATCACCCTTAGCATTTCCTTTACCTGAATAAAACACAACCAAGTCTACTTACACCTAAGGGGTGTAAGTAGGGTGTGATCCTAAGCCCAGTAGGATACAACCCAATGATTCCAAATATCATGCAATACAATGTGATAAAGTAAACAGTTTTAATAGGCAAGGAAAAGCAGTATTAAAATTCCAAGAAATGTAACTTTCATTTTAAAACAGTCTTCAATCCAAAATTTTCAGAATATTCACACATTTAAATATAAATGTAACTACTATAATTTAATTACAAACACACCCAAATACATGGGTAAATACTACAAATCCAATGATCAACAACATTGGGAACACCTCTAGGTACTAGGTTGTCTTGGGCCCTATGTACCTCGTACCTCGGTGTAAAGTAACCATAGCAAAATCTGTTCTCGTGCACGAGCCACTAGTAGGGAACATACCCATAACCTAGTGGTCCCCAATAATCATCCACATAGTTTAGTTAGAGTTGTCTTTATCCAAATTCTAAGTGAAACAGGGACAAAACCCATCTGGTCCACTAGTCGTACTAGTACAAATCCGCCCCACCTAGGTACCCGAGCTTCCCCTTTTGTGCTCAATCAATTTCAGCATAAAACATAAATCAATTTTCATATAAAACATAATTACTAGTCAAACACAAACAATATAGTATCTATCACATTTTATACCACTTAAAACACGCAACAAAACACTTAGATTTTTAGTAAAACAACCTCTCAAAATCTCACATTATTTTGCACCAAAAATTCTTTGAAATATCCACTTTGCACACTATGTGCACACTTTTAGGAAACAAAAACAAAATGGCAGTTCAATACCCTTTAATTAAACCAAAAATTCAGTTATGTGGCAGCCCCACGCAAACCAAGAAGTTATATCCTTAAAAAAACCTCATTTTCACACAAACACGGCACTTTAAGCCCATTTACTTCCCAAACACCATCTAAAAAAACTCTCGCAGCAACAATAAAAAACAATAAACATTAAAAACATGATTTCCATTCCTAATAAAATTCAATAAAATCCATTATGTAATTATAGGACAACCCCAAATGAACCAATAAAAGATTTGTATGTAAAACCCCCAATTTCACAAAAAATTGGCACTTAAAATTCATTTACTTTATAAATGCCACTAAAACCAATTTTTGCAGAAACATTAAAATGCAATAAACATGTAAATACCCTAAAAACATCAAGCTAAGTCACAAAAATTTCATGCACAATGGAATCACCTACCAAAAGAGTCAAGAACCGCAAATCCTAGTGCGGAACTTCAACCGCATGACCACCGCACCACAAGGGAGTGATATCAAACCTAAAACCAGAGGATTGAAGCAAGAAACTAAAAATTAAACCCTAGGTACGAAGCCCTAGCTTCTTTACATTTTGGGATTCAAGAAAAAAGGGAGAAATCTCAAGGAAAAGGAGATAACTTAGAAGGATAGTCACTTACTTGAGAAATCTGGACGTTTTTAGAAACTAGAGATGTTCGGCCCTAATTCTCGACAGATGCGATCTCTAAAGAGGGATAAAATAAACTAGGGGTGCTTCTAGGTACAGTGGGATAAGGTGAGAGGTGGAATCACCGAAAAATAATAAAAAATGAATATTTTATGAAAGAATTTCAAAACAATTTTAAAACTGGAAATGGGCTTTCGGGTTGGCCCAATACCTAATTTGATCACCCAAATCCAAGATGCTAATTAAATTTTAAGGGGCCCAAAATTCTTTGGTGGTTTTAATAGTTAAATTAAGGTCATTTTGGAATTTGAATGGGTGAAAAAGGTTATAAAACGAAGGAGTTATTAAGGAAACAAAATTTACTTTCAAAACTGGAAATGAGCTCTCGGTTGGCCCAAATTTTGGAAACCCACCATTTCCTTCAAAAATGCATGGAAAACCCTCCCAAAAAATCAAGGATGTAAATTATATGAAAAATAACTTTAAAATATGTCATTTTTGTTACAATACCCCACTCTTCCAATCCATGTTCACATGCTTATTTTTCAAGTCACCTTAACCATACCATAACACAACCAAGCATATTGAATGCCATTAGAATTCACAATACATAACAAAAACATGGGAATTAATTCTATTCCATAACCAATTAATATATTTACCATTTACAATTCATTTCTATTTATTCAAATTCTCATTCTTGTGCCTTACCCCCTTAAGTGTATTCAACAACCCCTATGCCTTATCCAAATTCATCAATGACCATACATTTACCCAGTTATCCCATTTATCATTTCAAGTACATTTCTCATGTATTAACTCATTCCATATTGATCAGTTCCCTCATATAAAACTTTAAATGTTCTCAACTCACAAGTCTTTTCTAATTTAACACGTTCTCAATTTCATATGTACTATTCCTATTTGGCATTTCAACATAAATCATATACTACCATTTAACCCGATTAACCCATTACTAAGCCATACCAAAAAACCCCTTAATCCATTATTAAACCTAGGAAAAACATGTACATTCTATATTCAATCCAACTAACCATACTAACATGTTAAACATGGGCTCTATGTTATTACACATCAATTCCACATGTGACCTTGTAAATTTCTAGGTTCGGAAAGGTAAAAACACCCAATGGGTGGCCCCAAATTGGTCAAATCATCCTCGACGCATCCCACGGGGATCATGATGGTTTCAAATCATTATTTAGATGGCCATTATACCAAATCCCACTAAATTAATCTAATGCGCAATAAGAGGAAGCAAGAACACATACTCATATGCACAAATATACTTAAAAACTATGAGATAGAACTTGTAAACCACCTACCTTGAATATAATGATGAATGCACTCTTAATTGTGGCCTTGGATCTGGATTCAAACACCCATTGAAGCCTCAACCTAAATATCACCCGAAAAATAGGTTTTAGATATTTTGAAGGAGATGAAGAAACTACAAACCCTAATCAGCAAAAGAGAAGCAATAGGAGAATTAGACATAGCCAGGGATTAGATCTACAACCAACATTGCTTCAATAAGACAATATTTAAAGGAGAAACACCCTTGGGAATCTTGGTTCATACAAGATCATCACTAGGGTTTCAAGAGGTGATATGGAGGAGAACCCCAAGTTGGGTTTTAAAATTCTTGGTTGGAATTTTTGTAATTTTCTCAAAGTTTCTAGGCCACATAGTTTACCCACATGGTTTGTCAAACCGTACACAAATCATGCGTGAGAAAGTGTCCAAAAAACACCATATTCATATGGTTTCTTGTGGATTCTACATGGTTTTCTTAATTGTGCACCAATTGTGTGTAAACCTCTATCCATGGCTGCATGGTTACTTGGGATGCTCCACACAATTTTCACTAACCGTGCGCAAACCATGCAACATTCTCAGAAACTTTTTTTTCATCTAGTTTCATGTCCCAAACTCCTGAAACACCCTCAAGTCTTCACAAGAACATGGGAAACACTTATTTAGCCCAAAATAAGAGACTTAAACTAAAACATAAACAAGTACATACCTTATAGAGAAATAGGGATCTTACAACCTCCCCACCTTATAATGGCTCATCCTCAAGTCTCTCTTCTAAGTATCACTAACTTCCATAACAAGAGATCAAGCCACAATGCCTGACTATACATTCCCATCCTCTAAGTTTCTGGTTTCACATCACAAGGCCACCGAACACGGATCAAGGGAATAAACTTTCCCATCAAGACTTCCTCACCACAACCCATAACACAATACAAAAAACTCCTCAAGGATGCATCCACTTCAACCATACCCAACCATTAAAACTTCATAGAGAAAACTTAGAAAATAGTTCCTGACTCACTACACATGGAAATTTGCGCACAACATCTCATCATCATGGAGGAATCAATAGGCACCTCATCGGCTCGACCCTCTGTACAATTCATGAACCAAATCATTTGGTGTCATTTTCCTATTATCCCAACTCTAATAGTAAACAAACCTGACATCACTTGAAGGAAATACACGATCATTCCAACCACATTTTCTAAAAATTTCACTCCAAAATTGTATAACCAAACACAACCCAAAACTCTTAGGTACTCAACCAATTAAACCCATGCCAAAGCTCTCAATCTGGGCTAACTCACCTAAACAGTGACCACTCGAGTCATTAAAACCTGAAACCATGGTCATGTTGTCAAAAAAACATTTTGATAGTATGGTTATCTCCACCATATTTGGTTACTTGGAACCTCCACTTTCAATGAAAGACCACTCGAACCTCAACCCGACTTTCACATCACCTGACATGTTCTAAATAATTGTTCCCCAACATCCATAGAATCATTACTTTGCTTTGGCATCCAGACGCACCATCAAACCATTTAGAAGGACATTTATATACTATCCATTTGAGGACTAAGGTCAAATCGACCTCACTCAGGTACACTCCATTTCCAAGAAAGTACTTTCTGCCACATCATCAACCCGGAGGTGGGTCATTCTCACCACACCCATTCAAGTTTGACATTTCTCATCAGACCGCCCCCGAATAGCTCTCCCTAGAGAACCCACTCTCCACTAATGGTATGATACCACCTTTATCATCTTCTCAAGGTGATTATTGTCTTGAAGCTTATCGTTATCATCCCACGCACCCACTGAGGTAATTTCATGAATTCTAGTATAATTCCATTACTGCGATGTTACCACCATCCAGACCATCACCGAGATTCACCGTTAGCATGAAAAAACATCACATGGGCAAGGTTACCTCAACTCAAGATGTTCTAAAACTATACAAGTATAAATTACCCAAGTCTAACCCCAATCTCTATTGGATTTATAGTATTAAAACTCTATTTCCACAACCTGTCACCATATCTAACCACACCCTTTGTGACTCCAGCACAGACATCAAAAACTTCACATGGAACCACCCTGAGCTCAAATCCAACACTTGGATCATCATTCACCACATCCAAGTCCCACATTTCCTCTCTGAGGAAACTAACATGCACCTCACAGGTTCCTCATTGGTATCCCAGTGCCACTACATCATCCCGATATTCTCCTCTCTACATCTAGGACTGAATTATCACTCCCCACCTTAGGAGTGTCATTACCATTTCTCACCATGAGGTATTACAACAACCACATATTATACCTAATCACAAATTAAACACCAAACTTAGACATGTACATCTAGCTTTTTCCCAAAACAAGAAAAAAATGTCACCCAGTGTCCATTCTCGGCTTCCTTGAACGAAACCCATGATGTGTGTCGAAATTCAGTCCATCCTGAGGACATCACCCCAAGAAATAGAGGGTGTACATCCCATCATCAAGATCCACTCATACCATTTCAAAGTTCTTAAACTCCATGACATCCCTAATCCAACCAAACACCTTCAGGTCTCTTGGCGTAAAGCCAGAGCTTTCAACTTACCTAAGATGATATCAAGATATTGGGTAGGATCGTCACTAGCTGAGGAACACTACGAATTTTTAGATGAACACCACCACCAAATTATCCATTTATGACGTTGAACTGTGGGATAACATGACCTGGAAAGGATCTTAGGATCCCCTACTGAGTGCATTTCATCAACATTTAACCACCACCACTCAGGTGTGATTTCCAACCAAGTCTCACCACCACTCCACGACCAAACTTCCAAGAAGCTGTAAACCAACATTACATGTGAAACTACTTACACCACATTGATCTAGTTCTTTCTATGCATCCCTAACATCTAACAACCAAATCACAACAGTCTACCACACCAATCAAACCAACGATATCTCACAAATCAACCTTAATTTTGGTATGGCCCATCTCCTACTTACTTACCTAACCATGTCTATTGCTTAGTCAGTCTCATCAGCCCTGAGGCAGTCTCTGCATCTCAACCAAAAACCAAAACATTCATGCCAACAAGTTCAGCCACGTGTCCACCCTCACCCTGGGTTCCACAATTGAGAAAAATCATATAACCACACATCTGCCACCCTTGTCTTTTCTACACAAAAACAACTTCGAGACTTCCATTAATCATCATCAAAATGGGTGGGTCAGGCATCCATGTGATAAAACTCTTTAAAATAAACCCTACATCTTATCACAAGAACTAGGGTTCCCTTACGAAAGAATCGGGGCACCACTATACCATTTACTAAACTTAGTGGTAATCGATATACATTGACACCACCTCCAAAGCATCTCCCATGCTCACATTCCAATTACCTGCACCACTGGGATAAACTCTCATGAGGTCACCCTTGATTTTTCCGAAACTATAAATTCATAACCACTACTCAAGTTACACCACCAGCCATCAACCTTCCCACTTATCCTTCTATGCCAAACCCACACCATGCAACATTTTGAGTTCCACTATAAAAATACAAAACATCTACATGTGATACACACACTAAAAAGCACTAAAAACATTGTTTGATATGTCTCATAGGTCACCTTGAAGGTTGAATGATACCAAATCCCTAGTCTAGAGTCACAACTAGGAAAAGTCATTGGTCCTCTCTCCAAACCATTCATATCATAACGCGAACAAAGCCACGCTCATGAATGGAACTCTCACTCCCGTTCCGATGAACACTATGGATAGCGCACTAAAAAACCATCTACTATAGGTTACATACCAAAGGTGTACACATTCATAGGCACCACAGGAAAACATCCCTTCCAGAATTCAAAACACAACTCGCAAGGTCTCTACTTTTGAGGTCTCCAGGACCTAGGCACCATCCTTAAGGTCTATCATGCACTCCATACAGTCACAAACCATGAGAGTTTGAACACTTGCATTACCGAACAACATCTCACAACCCAAAAACCACAACCCTACCAAGGGTTCCCTAAAAACACCACCTAGTCCATATCATAACCGACAAGGTCTCATAATCAAAATACAAAGTCTCAAACTAGGGCACTCTCACTACCCCTACCCACATATACAAGGGTCAAACTGATAATATAATGGATTCCCACATTTAAAATCAACCATTTTTATTTTAAACTTATCGCTCACCCGACACTTCGAAGAACGAACAATAGGATTTAACTACATATGAAAAAGATCTCACACTATTAAGCTTAAACAAACCATTATTCATACTCTACCTCAACGATCATCATCACACTTAGAAAACTACCCTATACCATACCTATTATGGGTCATGGTCAACATGGGGTAACAAATTTATTTAATCATAAGTCTTTCCTCAAAACCTCTTCAAACCAATTATTCATTTACAACACAATATTTTACTCTCACACACATTTCTCATTTCACAACATGTCAAAATCATCATTTTAACTCATTTACAACTTTCATTAGGAAAAAATTAATTAATGATTTTACCATCACTTTGCAATCCTTCTATTTTATACACCAAGTCAACCCTTAAAATTTATCACAACCCAAAATTTTAACTCTATCACAACATTTCTTTATACATGATATTCCTTAACTATTCATTTTAATTATTTTCACTCAACCACTTTCATTACCATTATTAGTCATCATTTTCTTTATATTTATCAAGGAAGTAAAATGAATTCTAATCTCTATGCCCCGCACACCCATCCCGTGCATGTGCCTATAATGATGCATGACACCTATATCCTTAGGTGCCTAAAATTATGCATGAATACACAACCTCATGCCATTACGAAAATGAGCAAAATATCATAAATCAATCAAATCAAACAACATGTGCATCAACCAATGGTGAAATATCATTCAACTATAACAACACAAATCAAAAACAAAAATTACCACCCAGGGTGACTTGGGTTGTCCCTTGTACATGGGTTAACTACTCTCAAGAATGAGATCATTACCAAGGCCTGACACATACTAATATCTTTTCTATCATCCCCAAATAGAAATAAAGATAAAATAACTCCTCTGATACCACATTATAATGTCCCCGACCCAGAATCCACTAAACCAGTGCCCCGAGCCGAGTCATCACATGATCTCAAGCATGCCTCCCTGTATGCCAGAGGTTTCTAATTAGCGGAGAGGGTCCAATGAGTCACATGTGGAGACTATACCCTCTCTACTAGAGTAACCCAAAAAATAACATAATATAAATAGAACAAAAAATATGAACAACTATTGAACATGTATAACCAAACGTTTACCAAATGGGGTATATACACAAATCAAATACAAAAATGTCATGTCATACTAGTAGTGCAAAGTGAAAGAAATCAAAAATAAAACAAATGACAAAAAAATCAAATGGGTCCCAAATCTATGTTCAGATCCTTATCTATGTTCATACTGAGCTAAACTCAACAACTTAGTGTAGGGCCTCTGACCTTATCCTAACCTACAACCAAGAGATCTTCTCAGGTGCCCAACGACAGCCCGAGCAGGGTGTGAGTACCAAACTCAGTAGGCCACAACCAACAATGTAAACAAAATATACAATCTAATAGATAGTGCATGCAAGTACAAAATAAATAGTAAGTAAACAAAAGAAAACTCAGGTTTCATTAGATATCCAACGTTTACTTAATTAACTCCTAGAATTTATCTGAATTTCATTTCTTAATCAATTTTGATCACATGTTCCATGGGTTAGGCATATACATAATCTATACATGGGTCTAAGGCAATCAATAACTATGTATAGGGAAAATAAATCAAGTGAATATCTCACTAGGGACACACATATCACATCAACACATTATCCTCACCTTGAAGCCTCAGTCTTGGTGGAATGAAACCATTAGGGGAATAGAGCCTCTGTCCCCTTCCCTAACCCATGATTTTTGGGGTGGAGTTTAGTGCCTCAATCTAACTTGACCCATGGTCTAAAACCTTAATTCAATACCCCACTCTTCCAAGCCATGTGCACATGCTTATTTTTCAAGTCACCACAACCATACCATAATAAAACCAATGCCTTTATAATTCACAATACATAACAAAAACATGGGAATTAATACTATTCCATAACCCATTAATACATTTACCATTTACAATTCATGTCCATTTAGTCAAATTCCCATTCTCATACCTTAACCCTTTAAGTGTATTCAAAAACCCCTATGCCTTATCCAAATTCAGTAATGACCATACATTTACCCATTTAGCCCATTTATCGTTTCAAGTACATTTCTCATGTATTAACTCATTCCATATTGATCAATTCCTTCATGCAACACTTTACATGTTCTCAATTCACAAGTCATTTCCAATTTAACATGCTCATAATTTCATATGTACTAGTCCTATTTGGAATTTCAACATAAATCATACGCCATTAGACACAATCCCATTTAACCCAATTAAGACATTACTAAGCCATGAGAAACAACCCCTTAAGCCATTATTAAACCTAGGAAAAACATGTACATTCCATATTCAATCCAACTAACCATACTAACATGTTCAACATGGGCTCTATGTTATTATGCATCAATTCCACACATGGCCTTGTCAATTTCTAGATTTGGAAAGGTCAGCACACGCCATGGGTGGCCCCAAATTGGTCAAATCATCCTTGATGCATCCCACAAGGATCGTGAGGGTTTAAAATCATTATTTAGATGATAATTCTACCAAATCCCACTAAAGGAATCTAAAGTGAAATAAGAGGAATCAAGAACACATACTCATAAGCACAAATCTACTTAAAAACTATGGGATATAACTTGTTGACCACCTACCTCAAATCCGATGATGAGTTCACTCTTAATCATGGACTTGGATCCAGATTAAAACACCCCTTGAAGACTCAACCTAAATCTCACAAAAAAAAAGAGGGTTTTAAAGATTTGGAAGGATATGGAAGAAACTACAAACCCTAATCCACAAAAGATAATCAAGAGGAGTGTTATACTTACTTGGGGATTTGATCCACAACCAAAGGTGCTCCAAATGACCAAGAATCAATGGATAACCACCCTTGAGAAGCTTGGTTCATCCAAGATCGTCACTAGGGTTATAGGGGGTAAAATGGAGGAGAAACCCGAGTTGAGGTTTAAAATCATAGGATGACATTTTTGTAAATTTCTCAAGTTTTTTGGGCCACACAGTTTACATGCACGATTTTCTAAACCGTGTGTAAACCGTGCCTGATCCACTTTTTGAAAAACACCCCCTTCATACGGTTTCCTAGGGATTCTGCACAATTTACTTAACCATGCACCAACTGTGCATAAACCTCTGTCTATTTCTTCATGGTTACTTGGTATTCTCCACATGATTTTCACTAACTGTGCGCAAACCATGAAACATTCTAAAAAACCCCTTTTTCATCCAGTTTCTTGTTACAAACTCCCAGAACACCCCCGAGTCTTCACATGAACTTTAGAAACACTTATTTAGCCCAAAATAAGGGACTTAAACTGAAACATAAATAAGAAAATACCTTATTAAGAACCCAAGATCTTACATAAATCCTCTAGCGGGGGATAGATTTGGGGTAGATTTACCTCAAGTGTCAGACTAGAACCCACAGTGGGCTACTTTATTTGTTTTTGTTTTTCCCCCTTTTTATTTTTGTGTATTTATTCTATGTCAGCTATTATTAGCCTTTGTCTAGGCTAGTCATATCATGTTTTCATGTACTTGTTATGAAGGAAGATTATAGGTTCACTATTGGGGGTGTCCCACTGAGATCTATTTCTCACCCCCTATACATGCACCTCAGTTTTCATGCAGACCCAATATATAATTTTAGGTTAGAGAACAAGTTGTGTGATGGATGAGGTCGAGTTCAAAGGTTACTTGATCAAGAATAGATGCTCATGTGTAGTCTATGGATTGATTTGGTGTAGCTTAAGCGTCATGGAGACTGGGTGTGTGGTTTGGATTAGTGATGGTAGTAATCTTGTTGTATTTTTTTAGTTTGTTTATTTTTTACATGTAGTCATCCTAGTGGGTGACCATCTATTGTGTTTTCTGAATTCTTTGAGTTTGTATGACTATATTCTATATTCTATTTATTATATCATGTTTTTGATTCAGTTTATTTATTCATACATTTATGTTTATCCATGGGAATGATTTTATTATTTCCCTATTATTGCACTCTAAATAGAGGGTATAATACCTCTAGTGTATCTATTATCCCCTCGCTACTAATTAGAATCCTATGGAATATAAAGAGGCCCGCTTAAGTCCTTATAGTGGGATATATCATGTGATGTTTTTGGGAGATCCAAGATGGTTTTTTACTAAATGGTATCATAGAATGATATTTTTTTATTTAGGGAGTCTGTAAATATGTGGTCTAAGAATGTGTTAGAACTTGTGATGGACATATAACTAGTGCATTGTGAACACCTTTTCCGATAGTAAGACCAAGTTTCCTAGGTATGGGATTGTTGTTCTTGTATTTTATTTTTACGGTTGTGTGATTTCACCTAGTGTGATGAACTTGGGTTTGCGGATTTATGGTTTATTTTGGTTTATGGATCTTATCCCATGGGAAAGAGGCCGATGTTCATGAATCATTCTAAGCATGTAGGATTCACATGAAATATTCCTATATGTGTGTGGTTTCACTGATGATGGTGGTTTAGTTGTTTAAAGTATCAAAATCTTATCATAAATTGTTTTCTCATATAATTACTTAGTGGAATTATACTTAAATAAACTAGATGTATGTATTTCATTATGATGAAAGGTTATGTGGTTCATGTGTAAATAGGTTTTTTGGTTATGGAGATATGGTACCTTCATCAAGGGATATATGGAAACCCTTGTGGGTCAGCGTGGGATCTGAGTTTTCTATTATTGGCATGATGATAGAAAGGATTCTTTATATATATTTAGATTAGGTTTGAGTTTCCCTAAGGTGGTGTTTCATATAATTTATTTGGTTTTTATTGCTTGGTTGGGAGATATTTCTTTCACTTGTTGTTTTTTGGGTCATTCTGTGGGGAATGTGTGCCTGTTATCACTGATGGCTTGGGTGGGTGTGTTTGTTCTTCCTTGGCATGGTCATTGAGGTCTTCTATCTCTAGGATTCGGGTAGACATAAGGATTATTTGTGTTTGAGAAGTGGAGTGATGAGAGTTCACCATTTCACATGGATTTATTGAGAGGTAAGGTTTGGTTGGACCCCTGGCCCTACTCTTTTTTGGTGGCACCTTGGGTAGCATAGTGAGATCGTGGTTCGATGCTTTTGGATCTGGATCAATTTCTTAATAGAGGGTGGTTGTGCATTTGATCATGTCATGATGGAGACTTCTTAATGTTGAATAGGAGTATTGAGGGTGCTATAGTTTGCTAGAATTTACTTGTGTGAGGTGCATGGTCATTGGTTTTAGATGTGTTAGCCTAGTTTCATTAGGACTTAGCCTGTGTGATCATGATTATTGTTGCAATTTTGAGAGAGGAGTATAGAAATCAGTGTGGTGGGGAGTACACCATAGGATAATGGATTTTTGAGCCTTTTTTAAGAGGTTTTATAAGTTTGGAGGTTTCTATTATTGGTGGTCCAAGAACAAACAATTTTGTTTTCATGTTTATACTAAGGTGTGAGAAGTTTTTTCATATCTATCCATTGAGTATAAATATGGACATAGCATGGGCCATTTGTTTTTATGTTTGGGAAGCAGGGAGACAATAAGGTTACTTCTATGGCTGGGAGTATCAGATCATACATGGTTGGATATCTCTTGTGTTGTGAGAGAGTTTTGGATGTTATAACAATGGTCGTTGGATGGTCGCTATAGCATTGGATGTTTTAGTGATTTGGGGAGATCATGACTAATGGTTATCCATAGAGTTTTCTCAAGGGTGATAAGTGTTTTTTGTGGGGAGTTTGTGATGACCTGTGTCATCATGAGTTGTGAAAATCAGGGTAAATTTGAAATTTTTATCCCAAAAGTGTATCAGGGGAAAAATGGTAAATTATTTTATAATATGATCTTTGATAATTTTTCTATCTACCCTGTTGGTCTTATAATCACATGTTTACCCTAGGATAAGATTTTGGTAGAAATTTGAACCGTTCAAATTTTCACAGAATATTTAATATTTAATTAATTAATTTACTCATGCATGTTAATTAATTAATATCTTGGAAACAGAGGATGGGATTTAGAATCTTTCTCTACAATTGAGTCTATAATTTGGGGTTTTTTTAGGAGAGGCATAAACTCGTCATGGGTGTCAGGGATAGTCCTTGGCCCTTTTTCTTTTTCTTTTTCCCTTTTCATTTTCCTTCTTTTTATTTTATCTTCTCCCTATGTATTTTCATGTATTACCTTGTGGGATACTCCCCTTTGGAGTCTTCATTCAAGTGAGGGGGGGGGGGGGAAGTGATGGAGAGGGAGATGATGAGGTGCTGACATGGAGCTTGGGTCATGCCTGATCATCGTGTGATAGTTGTGGATCACAGGTTAGATCAAAGATTCGGTGTTTTCCACTTGGAGGTAGGTCTATTTTTAAGTTTTCATCACAAATCACCATAGATTAATTTTTTTTAAGTTTTAAAGCCTTTTATGGGTTTTTGGAGAACTTGTAGGGGTTTATCTGTGGATTTAGAGAGAAATAAGGAATTTTAGGCTGTTTTAGGGGTTTTTGTTCAAGAATACGCATGAACATGGTGTGTAGTTTAGAGAAATTATATCATGTATTCATCTTATTCAAGGGATATGGTTTTTTCTACTACAATCCATGTAATTTGGAGTACACTCCATGTAGTGGTGACTCAGGGTGTGTTAGGTCACTTGGCTGTGTAGGGTACATGACCAAAACCCTTGCAAGGTACATAGACAATGGCTATGTACTGTTATTGGATAGATCACATGAGGGTGCATAAGGATAGGTACATGTATTGGGACCCCATGTGGGGTATACATTTAATATGGGTGGTATACATCGTGGATTCTAGCGTTGCACACATCGAGTAGGGGTTGAGGTACATGGGAAGGTACCCATGTGGGCTTACATTCCATGTAATAGGAGGCACACATCGTGTACTTTGGAAAATTACACACCTAGTGTCCTAGACTACACAACTATAGAGGGCCTCTATGGGTACACACTGTGTACATAATGTACACACCATGTAAATTTACTACCTTGTATTTTTTTCCTATTTTTCACCTTGGTATCAGAATCAGACTTGTGGGTAGTAAATTCTGAGCATATTTTTTCATAGATCATGATGATGTAATTATTTCAGCATTAAGAGGCTATTTTGATGGTTTTTTATAGATGGTCTTTTATAGGATGATTTCCTTGAGGTTTGGTTTTAAAATCCTCCTGGGGTTGGGTTGTGAGTTGTGAGGCCTAGGTGAGGGTTGGATCTTGGTGATCGTCTTGGATCAAGTGTGCCATAGAGATGTATTTAAATTTTCTTTAAATAGATTTCAGAAGATAGGATAGTGTGGTATTTTGGAGGAGATCTCAATTTTTTCCAGTATGATTGGATTGGTTACTCAAGGTTAAAGTAGTTCAGGTTTAGCTTTTGGGTTTGAGGACTAGAGTTGTTGGAGCCTTTGGGCTTGGTTGACATTGTGGGGTGGTAGTTGTTATAATAATGGGTTCCCTAAACCCAACTAAATATTAATTTTCGATTACCATATCATGGATATAGTGAGTTATTCATGATTCAAACTTTTCATAATAGTGTTTATATTCTACGTCCAATATTTAAATGGTAATTTCCATAAATTATTAATCATATAAAAAGTTGATAATAGTTTCTAGGATAAAATGAGAACCTCAAGATACTATGAAATTAACCTCAAACATATGTCCTATGTTCTAGATACATCATACTGACTCGTCATAATTGATTTTTGACTATAAGGTGTTAGGGGCTCATAAGCATTGGGAATTATTCTCATGAAGTTCATACTTGGTGATATATAGTAGGTGAGATCATGAGGACAAACTTTCCAATAGGAAAACTAAATGTTTCAGGTGTTGTTGGTTTTTCCTATCTAAAAATATGTGTATTGGTCTCCAAACTTAAGATCATTACCAATGTGTTCCATTTGATTGCATACTTTGATGAAAGGAAAAAACCATGACATTGAAGTTGTGTAAAGGTTGCTTATGTTGGGTGTGTCATTGGTGGTATGATATTAGTTGATTTGTCAAGATAGAATTTTTCACTTTTGAGTTGAGGATGTGATATCTCAGGGTTGGTTGATCAGGATGGTAGCACCATCCTAAATCCTTGTCCAAGATAGTCGAGGGTAAATCTATCTAGTTTGATAAATAAACAATAAAGTAATAAAGGTTGATGACACAAGTGTGCATCATTATTTATAAGATATCATGAGACAAAGAGATTGTATTACATAGTGCATGTTCATAGGATGGTTATAATTGTTATGTATTTTTCTTATTTATTTAGGGGCCTTGATGGGTTGTTAGACTCTACTCTTGGTCTGTGAATACTATTCACTACTATCAAGATATGTTCCTAGAGGTCCACACACAATAGATAATTCAGGATTCTACCCTATTCCAATGAAAAGGAATATTGGAAATGGTGGACCCCACCACGGGGTCTTAGATTTTTACAAGTAATCAATTACCTATGAATAAATAAATTCATTATTATTTGAGTATAGAATAATTGGATTAATTTTTTTTATTAAATGTATTTACAGGTTTTTAAGTGAATACATGGAATAATATTATATAGACAAATATTGTTGTAATATTCAATGTTTGTTTAATATTAATGATAATTAAAATTCAAGTTAATGACTTGGGTTTATCACATAATATATTTATTATATATTACACGGAGGTGATAAAATATAAATGGAATTAATGATGTAGTTAGTTTATTATAACATGTCATTTATTTATTATTTAGTTGGAATTGTATAGATCCCCAGACTTATCATACATAGATATTACATCATTTTGATGAATATTCATTACATTACACAAATACATGCCTGAGTACCATAATATTTTAGTGTCTTAGGAAACTTGGAAATAAAAACAACTGGTTCATTGGTAAACGACAACATCCCCCTCTATGATATTCATAACTAGAACCCCTCTTATAAATATCATATGTAATAAATTTCTTCATAACATAGGGAAAGGAAACATAAGAAAGGGTGAGCTCAGATACTTGGTAAGGATAAAAAATGGGGAGACATAAGCATAACATGAATTTAAGGGTATGAGAAGATGACTATAACATTTTAAAACCATACCCTGCACATCAAAGATAATAATCTTGAGTCATGGAATAAATATTGGAAGTTCATAAGACATGAATCTAAGGGAATAAAAGAATATTATCCATGAGAGCATAAAATTGGCACAAGACATGGAATTTTGAAATATATATAAGCATAGAAAATAATTTCCATAGTAGTCAAGACTCACTACCAAGGCTATCATAGTGAAATTATTTCACTCCCCAAACCATCATAGTAGTCCAGATTCACTCCCAAGACCATCATAGAGGAAAAATTCCATTACTAAACTGAGTTCACTCCCCGTTCTAGTCTTATTTATCTCATGAGATATAAATCTTTACTCAGTGCATTAGAGGGAGATATAGGTCTCACCCATCACATAATGAAAAGCACACATATGTGTGCCACAATATCATAAAACATTCATCATATCATAACCCATTAATTAAAATATATTTCATAAAAATTTCATCATATCATAACCTATGTAAAAGTGATAGGTTTTATAATCATTTTATAATTTCATAATAGTATAAACCATGCAAAAATAAGTGGTTTTCTTAAGAATTTTATCATGGTATAACTCGTGGAAAAAGAAGTGGGCTTCATAATAATTTTATCATGGTATAACCCAAGTAAGAGAAATGGGTTTCATAAGTATAATTTTCATCAAAAACCATTCATACAAATAATAATAATGTTATCCTTGGTTCATAAACCTAGAAAAGAATAATTTACATAAAATGATTCCATATTATATAGAAAATGATTTTGAATTATAATTTAAAAGATTTTTTGAGGAAAATATAATTTACACTTTAAAAAACACTTTTTAAAACATAAAACATTTTGAAAATATTTTTATTTTAAAATAACCTTATAAACATATAAATTAATCTTCATATAAAATTATGGTCATGTTGATGGGAATTTTTGTTCATGCCATACACATTAAAATAAATATCCCTTTTACATTTTTAATAAAAGTCAAATGGGAAATGTTTGGAAAATGACATGAATATTACTTATAAAATATTTTTTTTAAAAGTCAAACATGGGTAAAAATGTATTTTAAAAATTATATGATAATAATAAAACATTTTTTAATTTTTTTAGAAAACATGGTTTTGGAAGAAAATGAATTTCCGACCGAAGAGGGAAATATATTCAGATTTTCATAAAAAAATTATAAATTATTTTAAGTAACAAAGAGTGGAAAAATGGAACCATTACATGAAAATATCATGAATAACCAGATTATAATAAAATTAACAAGTTTTTTGAGAGATGGATCTTAATAATTTATCATCTGAAACATAATGATAACCAATCCTGATAAATGATGAGATTGTAACATAAAATCATTACCACTTTGGTAACATTGAACCATAAGACCCATGAAGTAATAACATATAATATAACTTAAAATATCATAAGAATAAATAAATTCTTGATATTACATGCCAAAGGATCTTTATATACACCTCGTAAAGGAATATAGGTGTATAACATAACATATGCCTCAAAGAAGGAAAATTGAGATAAAAATCCTTTACTTTAAGTCCTGACTTCCGTCATACATATTGAAAAATATTTTATAATAAATAAAATTTTATTATAAATATATTATTGAGAAATAATTATATATATAATACCATATATTATTTTCTTATGACCTTTTATTACCCTTTTATTAACAACACCATATTAAAGTTACATATTAGGTAATAACCGCTTTGTTTTTCATATATGTTTTTCTTTTTTATATTTATTATTATTAATTTGATCATGATTTAATAATATAAATATTTTTTACCATGATATAAATATAATACATATTCATTATATATTTTTTTTTACTAATCCATAAAATTTAGTGATAGAAAATGAAAAACAGCGTTCATGTAGACGGTAGGTCGTATGTACGTATGAATATTGTTTCCATTTTTTTGTTGGATTAAAATAAAGAAAGTTAAATGATATATTATCCTTAAAAAATAATTTTAATGTCATATGTATCAGATATTTTCATTAAACCCATACTTATTAACTTCCATGTAAATCGTGAATGAATCACAGCACTTCACGAGACAATAGTGCATCATACACACGAACGACGTTATCAAATTCACATAATATGGAGATTATAAAGGTATGTGTAATATTTTAATTTTATAAGTATAATAATATTATTAATATAATATATAAATAACAAAAACATCACTATTTCCAACCTTGAGAGGTGGTAATGGAGAAACGAATGAAATCGGTTCGCGTGGTGGTAGTCAGCAGTACACACAAACAATAACTTCATAACCCATTTGATGGAAGTGAATATGGTTTTAATTCATGAAATTAGCATAATAAAATATAAATATATGAAAGATATAAAGGTTATTATATAATAATGGTATAATAAGAATTGAAGGTGGTGGAATAATAAATAAAACTAAAATGCTCATTGATGTGTGTTATCTCTTCTTCGGGCATCCTCCTTAGGTTTGCACCAAAAGCATCTTTAAGTTGTATTTATATTCAAAATAAGGATTATAAGATGATAGTAGGGATTTTTGGAAGTTATTAGGGTAGGTTTTTTAAAATAAATTGTTTTAAGGTGTGAATAAGTGAAGGGTGGTGATGGCCTTTTATAAGTGGGGGAAAGGAACCCACTTGGAAACTACTTGGAAATTTCCCAAAAGACTAAAAAATAACAGTCATTCACAAGAAAAAGCTTACAAATGACCCTATATTCTAAAATTTGAAGGATAATATGAAATTATTTTCATAAAATAGTACTTATATACATGTGTTAGATCATTTTTTACCCTTTTATTTTAGTTTAACCCCCATTATACCGATTTTTACTTTAACTACAATAAATAATTTTTACTATTTTCACTATTAATTTTGGTAAAAAGTTAAGTTGAAATTATTAGATAATATAAATTATTTTTATTAATAACATGTAATCATTTTTTCAAAATTTCATTCACATAAGTGGAATATTTTAATTTAAAATTAATCTCATAGATGCGATGAGAAAATGAGTTTTTAAAGAGAAAATGATGAAAAGTTTAGAAAGTTTTTCTATCAAAATTAAATATGAAATTGATTAAAATGTCCTAAATTGGATTAATGGATGTATAATTTAACTAATTATACCTTAAAAAATATATATAATATAATTTAACTTTATAAATAAATTAATCAAAAAGGAAGTTTTCAATTAAAATTTAGTATTTTTCACTACTCATAAAAAACTGAAACTTTTTAGAAAAATAAAAAAAATCACCCTAATATAATTTTGATATTATTATTCCAAAAATAAATTTTATTTTATCAAATTAATTTTATAAATTTTCCAAAAAATAATTTTATTATTGTGCACAAATATAAATAAAAATCATTTTTTTGAGAAAATATTATTTTCAAAACGTATAAATACTTTACCGAAAATTAAGTATATTTTTTATAATAATTTTTACTTCATGTAAAAAAATTGTAATTAATATTTTAAAAGTTATTATTACTATTCATATCACTATGTTTAATTCCTAAGTTATAATAATTATATTTAAATTATTATATTAATAATATATTGTGGTCTTGTTAAAAATTAATGTTGTGTGTAACACAAGATAATCTAGTGTTTCATGTAATAAAAGATAAACTTAGTTTTGTATGTAACATAATCCAAACTAAATGTGTAACATCCCAAGTAAGTAATGAATAATAGATATTTTTATCTATGTATATTAATGAATTAGATAGTGTTTTAGAGGATTAAAATGAGAATAAATCCAATCTTAAGCATGGAATACACTAATATTTTTAAAAGATTGTTTTACTGCCTTTTGATGGAAAACCATTTTTAAATCAAACTTTTGACAATTTTATAAGCTATATTTTTCAAAATAAACTTATTATTTATTATTGGGACATTGAAATTTACATTGGATAATTTTTTGGTATTTTTCTGACAATGTTCATTTTTTAATGAATAGTGAAAAATACTGCATTTTACATCAAAACTGTTTTTTCATCTAATTTAATTATATGGTTAGATTATCTTTTTAATTGGTTTTAAAGCATAAATAGAATATATTTTTACCATTTAATCCAATAGTGGTCTTTGGAATTAATTTCACTTTGAAATTGGACTTAAACTAGTGTCAATCTTTTGATACTTATTGTTTCATAAAAACACGCTATTTGCTCTGACAGTGGGAATTAATTATTAAATTAATTAATGTAACTTATATGTTTTGAATTTTGTAAAATATAAATCATTTTTGAATTCGGAAAATCAAATATAGCTTAGGGTGAAGTTTTGGTATTTTTCTGAAAAACATCAATTTTTGATAAATAGTGAAACCACTAAGTGGTACTTAAAAAACTGATTTTTCGTTTAAATGAAATTTTACCACCTCTGTGTTTTGAATTTCAAAAATCCAACATACATGGTTTTCATTAAGAAGTAAAATGTGGTTCAATGAGATTAAAATAATTTTTTGGTGAATAGTAACTTTTAAGTTTATTAATCGCGATTAGAGGTAGTTAGTGTAGTTTAAGGTAAAAATAATGTTTTAATAATATGAGATGACCTAGACACATGTTATACCCTTATTGGATGTGTCATGGCCGACCAATAAAACCCATGGGTCGATTTTTGGGACCCCATGGAGCCACTTGGGTAAGATAAAGACATTAATGCTTTTTATTTAATGTAAAAGTAAAAATGACACAAACATGAGTTATTTTACTAAAAAAAAATTTCAATGGGGTTATACAAGTCAGATAATTGACTATAAATAATCATTGGAAAGCTAAAAAGATTTCCTAAATCATAGTATTTTTTCATATTTTTTAGACTTTAAATAAATTAAATTATTTATGACATCATGATGATGCAGCGATTACCACCTTAATAAAGGATTTAAATAAAATGAAAAGATAATGTAAAATATATGACCTACACATGTCCAAAACCTATTGTATGGGTGTATTTCGAACCCTTATCACCTTATCCTAGAATTATATCAATTTGGTACCTTTTAAATCCGAAAATCATTTTAAAATAAAGTAACATTTCTTTACTTTCCAAGAGTGCCCCTCCTCTCCTCTTATAAAAGGCCCCCACCTCTACCACCTTACCCACACTTCCAAAGACTTTGGCTCGGCCAAAACCTGCTCATTTTATCTCTCCACATACCTATATAACTATTAGAAGCCTCACTTTGGGCATAAGTCTTCCCAAGGAAGCCTTTGAGATCAAATCAAAAAGAGTTACCTGTTTTAAAGGTAGTGTTTTCTCTTGTGTTCTTATGTTTTATTTTGTTTCTCCAACCCCCTAAACTCTTTTTATTCATTTATTTTGTAACAACTACAGTATATTCAATGTACTAGGATGTTTTTATAACAATGATTCGAGATAAACTTACACACACCTACATCTAATGGTTAAAGAACACACTGTTTCTGTGGATGGCGAATTTCTGCCTCACAAAACGATGATTGTTCAACACTCATATAACACCTTCAAAGGTGGACATTAAGATGACACTATATTTATATATGATATATAATATGTTTATGTTTTACTTAATCTTCTGTATTTTTCATTTATGACATACCTTTATGGTTTCCATTATGGGTAAACGTAGTATCTTCATTTTAGGAAGTGCGGACTACCGCCCCCTCAAAGTGATTTGATTCGTTAATGCCATATGTGGGACGTATAAAGGATTTAATTAATGATATTATGTATGATATTATACTTTAATTATAATATACCTTTATATCATTATTATTCCATTCCATAAAATATGAAATAGAAATGAAAGTAGCGTTCATGCGTACGTACGGCTTACCGTCTCCATGAACGGTGCATTTCATTTCTTACCTCTAAACGTTTTGTAATATTATAAATGAATGTATATACTGGATATATATGATATATATGATATCTACATCATGATTATAACTCTGGGTATAATTGATACATGAAAAACTTGTAATTATAAAGAGTTTATTTTTGACTCAAGTACCAATGATCGTTAAAACGGCCATTATTAACTTAAATAATTACATAGTGTTCATGAAATGGTAATAAGTGATATAAAAGGAATAATGAACTTGAAAAAGGTTCTTAAGCAAGTAGAAATTAACTCAAGTTTATTATTCAGGACGTTAAATAATGATCGAGTCAATTCGGACCCGAGGTATGGGACTTCGTCTCAATCTCCTTTCATTGAGGAATATTTTGTTTTATACACAACCTTCTTTTATACAGTGTATAAACCCCTTTGACTTTTATGTTTATCCATAAGGAATCTTTTTTATACGAAGTGTTTTACTAAATGACAAAAGGGAATGTTTTTGTCGTACGTATGCGGCGACAACGACTTCTCTGCCGCTGTGACCATTATTTGAGTTTCGGCTTCCTCTACAACCCATACCTTCTTTTTAAAAGAAAAATAAATACCATGTTTTACTTTTCTTTTATTTTGGTATTGAAAATGGTTTTCATAATGTTTTTATATCAATGTGTTGTATTGATATCTTGTGATTGAAAGGTGGAAATGTTATGTTTCCTTTATGCATGTTTTATGTGATACGATTATGTTGTGGTTCTTGGGAATTATTATGAAGATGGGGGGTTCCATGATAAACTAAGGCCGAGTGAGCCCGATATAGCTCTCCAATGCATTGGGTAACGTGAAGGAGTTAAACGTTAAGGTTTCTCCGAAGAGATTTAGGAAATATACTGTGATGGGTATTCCAAATGTAACCAAGAGGGTTACTCCCTACGTAAGAATGTTATGAATGCCTCAAGTTACCTTTATGTCTTATGATTTCTATGATTTATTCATGATTTGATGAGGTATGTTAAAGTGCTTATGTTTTATGAGTAGAGTATGATTTCATTGATTCTTATGTATACATGTACTCATGTTTCCTTTCCATATTTTTATATCCCTTACTGAGCTTTTTATGCTCATCCCAATTTTTTTGAAATGGTTTTCACAGGTCAAGGGAAAGGTACCTGATATGATGATAGTGTCAAGGAAGTGTCAAGAAAGAATCCATGTTTTATTTTAAATATGTTTCCGTTGATGGAAAAAATGAATACTATCTTTATGTAACCAGTTTTTTAAATGTGGAATTTAATGCAAGTTTTATGATCTAATTATCTAAAACTCTAAACCTGAAAAGATCCTCAATGTGTAATCTTGTAATAACTCAAGTTTAAGTAAGGTTTAAGGTTGGGTCCTTATAGTTGGTATCAGAGGTCGGTTTAGATAACTTTAACAGTTAGAATTTTATTAAATGATTATCCAAAAATATTTTTTTATGGTATGATTGAAATGATATAGCATTTGAAGATTACCATGTTGCTTCATCTAAGATATGTTTGTTCAGAATGGTTTTCCGCAGAGGAAATAGGGAAGCAGTGCTAGGAAGGCATACAGAAGGAAATAACCTTCCGAATCAGCATCCTGAGATGGTCGGAATTGGAACTAAACAGTTTGTTGCAGTAATGGCGCAATTGACTCAAGAGATAAATGGTGGTGGTATTCATGCACTAGATCAGCCAGATCAACCGCAGAGGAACATGTCAGTGGTGGAACATTTCATGAGGCAACATCCCCCATCATTCAGAGGATCATCTGACTTTGTGCTAGCTGAAGGGTGGATTAAAGCACTGGAGAAGATTTTCGATGTCATGGGGTGTTCAGACAATCAAAAGGTTAGTCTTGTTATTTACCGTTTTGAGGGTGAAGCAGATCAGTGGTGGTCGATGGTTAAAAATATCAGGGACGCTGATGAGATTGATGCTCTCGACTGGGATGAATTCAAAGGTATGTTTCTTGAGAAGTATTTTCCTAAGGCTGTTCGACTTAGGATGGAAAAGCAATTCTTGGAATTGAGGCAAGAGGAGGACTCAGTGGCTATCTATGAAGAAAGGTTCACTCAATTGGCAAGGTATGCTCTAAATTTTATCCGAGACCTTGATAGTAAAATCAATCATTTTTACTCAGGATTAAAGCCAAAATATCGAAGGGCTTTAGCTTCTCGTGAGTTCAAAAGTTATGAAAATCTTGTTCGATGTGCTGAGAAGGTGGAAATGGAGTTTTCTGATGATCAAGTGTTCTATAACAACCAGCAGAAGAAGAGACCGAGGTGGCAGGAGAAAGGAAATAATTCTTCAAAAAGGTCTGACGGTAAGAAAACTAAGTTTCCAGTTTGTGATAAATGTGGGAAAAGGCATCCTGGGGAATGTCTTCTGAATTCTGGAAAGTGCTACCGATGTGGTAAGATAGGACATAAGGCTCGTGATTTCACTAAAAAAGATCAAGGTGAAGGTAAGACCAAATTTTATTTACAGTTAGTGAAATGTTTTAAGTGCAATGAGATGGGTCACTATGCAAACGGGTGTCCGAAAAAGAGCTTGAGTGATGGGAAGCAGTTAGACTACCAGCAGAAAGGGGTGGTGAAATCCTTTGCAACTACTTCAGCAGATGTCGGTCCATCAAATGAAGTTGTATCAGGTACTTTGTTTTTTTAGATTATGCCAGTGTGTTGTTTGATTCGGGGTCTACACATTCTTTCATCTCTGAAACCTTTTCTAGTAAAATGGGAATACCATCTCAAGAAATGACTCCTGAAATTTTGGTAAAAACACCTGGGAGAAATGTTGAGGCAAAAAGAATTTATAAGAATCTTCCTATCCTTATCCGTGGAAAGAACCTACTTGAAAACCTTATTTTTTTACCTCTAGTAGAGTTTGATGTTATCCTGGGTATGGATTGACTCTCTATTTACCATGCTAAGATTGACTGTAGAGCTAAAGAAGTTTATTTTCAGAAAGACATTCAGTTTTTGTACAATAATGAACCCTTACTATTGATAACATATCAAGAGGCCGAGAAACTTGTAAAATATGGAAATGAATTTTACCTTGCACACATTGTTGAAAACAAGGGAACTGTTCAGATTAATGATGTGCCAGTGGTAAATGAGTATCCTGATGTTTTTCCTGATGAGTTTCATGGAATACTACCAGATCGAGAAGTTGAGTTTACTGTAGACTTAGTTCCTGATGCTAATCCAATTTCAAAACCCCCTTATCGAATGGCTCAAATTGAAATTTTAGAGTTGAAGGAGAAATTTCAAGATTTATTAGAGAAAGGTTTCATTCGACCTAGCACATCACCATGGGGTGCTCCTGTTTTATTTGTTAAAAATAAAGATGGTTCTATGAGACTTTGCATTGATTATAGAGCCTTGAATAACATCACTGTTAATAACAAATATCCTTTGCCTCATATCGATGATTTGTTTGATCAGATCCAGGGAGCTCAGTATTTTTCAAAGATTGACCTGAGATCGGGGTACCATCAGCTGAAGGTAAAGGAAGCAGATGTTCCGAAGACTGCATTTCGTACAAGATATGGCCATTATGAATTTTTAGTAATGCCTTTTGGGTTAACCAATGCACCTTCTGTATTCATGGACTTAATGAATAGAATTTTCCATGAGTTCTTGGATAAGTTTGTGGTGGTTTTCATTGATGATATTTTGGTTTTTTCTAAAAGTAAATAAGAGCATGAAAGACATTTAAGGGTTATTTTTCAAACCTTGAAAGAAAATAAATTGTATGGAAAATTCAGCAAGTGTGAGTTTTGGTTGCAACAAATTTCTTTCCTTGGTCACATTATTTCTAAAGATGGGATAACTGTTGATCCTGCAAAAACTAAGGTTGTGGAAGAATGTCCAAGACCCACAAATGTAATTGAGATTCGTAGCTTCCTTGGTTTGGTAGGCTATTACCGAAGGTTTGTTAGAAATTTTTCACGGTTATCTAGTCCAATGACTAAGCTAACTCGGAAGGGTGTTAAGTTTATCTGGACAAAAGAATGTGATGATTGTTTTCAGGAATTGAAAAGAAAATTGGTGAATGATCCAGTTTTGGCACTACCTTCCAGGAATGGTGAGTTTGTTATCTACAGTGATGCTTCATTGAAAGGAATTGGTTGCGTCATAATGTAGAATGATCAGGTAATTGATTATGCTTCATGATAGTTGAAAACTCATGAGGTAAATTACCCTACACATGATTTGGAATTAGCTGGTGTTGTTTTCGATTTAAAAATTTGGAGGAATAATTTGTATGGAGTAAAGTGTGAAATATATACCGATCACAAAAGTTTAAAGTATATATTCACTCAGAAAGAATTGAACATGAGATAGAGGAGATGGCTGTAATTGATCAAGGATTATGATTGTACAATTCATTACCATCCGGGAAAAGCAAATAAAGTGGCTGATGCTTTGAGTCGAAAAAGTAATGCTTCATTAATAATGTTGCATTTGGAACGTGATCCTTTGGTTAAGGATTTGATGAACTTTGGAATAGAAGTTTTTGGTGCAGGATGTCCTTCTGTGTTGTTTCAGGTATCAGTGAAATCTTCTCTATCAGACAGAATCAAGCAAACACAGAAGCAAGACAGTGAGTTTCAGAAAAAGGTAGAGCTTGTTCAGAAGGGTAAGTTGCCTGAATTCAACACTGATAATGATTGTGTTTTGAGATTTGGGAAGAGATTGTGTTTGCCTTGTGATTCACAGTTGAAGAGAGAGTTGTTATGTGAAGCTCATAGTTCTCCGTTTTCAGTTAATCCTAGTAGTACTAAGATGTACAGAGATCTGCGGGAGTATTACTGGTGGGATGGAATGAAAAGAGATATTGATGATTTTACTGTGAAGTGTTTGACTTGTCAACAGGTTAAAGTAGAATGACAGTTACCAAAAGGGATGCTTCAGCCTTTACAAGTGACAGAGTAGAAATGGGAAAATATATCCATGGACTTTGTTGTGGGATTGTCGAAGACACCTCGAGGTAATAATGCAATCTGGGTTATTGTTGATCGCTTGACTAAATCTGCTCATTTCCTTGCTATACGAGATAATTTTTCCCTAGATAAACTTTCCCATTTGTATCTTAAAGAGATAGTCATGTTACATGGAGTTCCTCTCTCCATTGTATCTGACCGTGATCCCAGGTTCACTTCTAACTTTTGGAAAGACCTTCAGAAGTCGTTGGGTACTAAATTAAATTTTAGTACAGCTTTTCATCCTCAATCAGATGGGCAGTCAGAACAAACAATTCAGACTTTGGAGGATATTCTACGTGCTTGTTCGATGGATTATCAGGGAAGTTGGGACCAACATATTTCTTTGGTTGAGTTTTCTTATAATAACAGTTTTCATTCTAGTATACAGATGGCACCATTTGAGGCGTTATATGGGAAGCGGTGTCGAACTCCAGCTTTTTGGGATGAAGTGGGTGAAAGGAAGCTGATGGGACCAGAATTGGTAGAAGAGATGGCAGAAAAAGTTCAGATGATACAGAAACACATGAGAACAGCTCAGAGCAGGCAGAAGAGTTATGCGGACAATAGGAGGAAGGATCTATCTTTCGAGGTATGTGATCATGTTTTTCTCAAAGTCTCACCATGGAAAAGTGTGATGCGATTTGGTAAGAAAGGAAAGCTGAGTCCAAGGTTCATTGGACCATATGAAATTCTAGAGAGAGTTGGATCAGTTTCTTACCAAGTGGCTTTACCTCCGAGTTTATCTCAGGTACACAATGTTTTTCATGTTTCAATGTTAAGGAAGTACATGCCAGATCCATCTCATGTTTTGAGTCCAGAGGTAGTTTAGCTAGAAGAGAACCTATCTTATGAGGAAAAACCGGTCTAGATTCTTGACCACAGGGAGCAAGTGTTACGGAATAAGGTGATTCATCAGGTAAAAGTTTTGTGGAAAAACCACATGATTTAAGAGGCAACATGGGAATCTGAAAATGCAATGAGGGCTAAATACCCCAACTTATTCGATAAGTAAATAAATTGCGGGGACACAATTTTCTAAAGGGGGAAGGATGTAACATCCCAAGTAAGTAATGAATAATAGATATTTTTATCTATGTCTATTAATGAATTAGATAGTTTTATAGAGTCTTAAAATGAGAATAAATCCAATCTTAAGCATGGAATACACTAATATTTTTAAAATATTGTTTTACTGCCTTTTGATGGCAAACCATTTTTAAATCAAACTTTTGACAATTTTATAAGCTCTATTTGTCAAAATAAACTTATTATTTATGATTGGGACATTGAAATTTACATTGGATAATTTTTTGGTATTTTTCTGACAATGTTCATTTTTTAATGAATAGTGAAAAATACTGCATTTTACATCAAAACTGCTTTTTCATCTAATTTAATTATATGGATAAATTATCTTTTTAATTGGTTTTAAAGTGTAAATAGAATATATTTTTACCATTTAATCCAATAGTGGTCGTTGGAATTAATTTCACTTTGAAATTGGACTTAAACTAGTGTCAATCTTTTGATACTTATTATTTCATAAAAACACGCTATTTGCTCTGACAGCGGGAATTAATTATTAAATTAATTAATGTAACTTATATGTTTTTAATTTTGTAAAATATAAATCATTTTTGAATTCGTAATATCAAATATAGCTTAGGGTGAAGTTTTGGTATTTTTCTGAAAAACTTAAATTTTTGATGAATAGTGAAACCACTAAGTGGTACTTAAAAACTGATTTTTCGTTTAAATGAAATTTTACCACCTCTGTGTTTTGAATTTAAAAAATCCGACATACATGGTTATAATTAAGAAGTAAAATGTGGTTCAATGGTATTAAAATAATTTTTTTGTGAATAGTAACTTTTAAGTTTATTAATCGCGATTAGAGGTAATTAGTGTAGTTTAAGGTAAAAATAATGTTTTAATAATATGAGATGACCTAGACACATGTCCTACCCTTATTGAATGTGTCATGGCCGACCAATACAACCCATGGGTCGATTTTTGGGACCCCATGGAGCCACTTGGGTAAGATAAAGACATTAATGCTTTTTATTTAATGTAAAAGTAAAAATGACACAAACATGAGTTGTTTTACTAAAACAATTTTTCAATGGGGTTATACAACTCAGATATTTGACTATAAATAGTAATTGGAAAGATAAAAATATTTCCTACATCATAGTATTTTTTTTATAATTTTTAGACTTTAAATAAATTAAATTATTTATGACATCATGATGATGCAACGATTACCTCATTAATAAATGATTTAAATAAAATGAAAAGATAATGTAAAATATATGACCTACACATGTCCAAAACCTATTGTATGGGTGGATTTCTAACCCTTATCACCTTATCCTTGAATTATATCAATGTGGGACCTTTTAAATCCGAAACTCATTTTAAAATAAAGTAACATTTCTTTACTTTCAAAGAGTGCCCCTCCTCTCCTCTTATAAAAGGCCCGCACCTCTACCACCTTACCCACACTTCCAAAGCCTTTTGATCGGACAACCCCTACTCATTTTATCTCTCCAAATCCCTCTCTAACTCTTAGAAGCCTCACTTTGGGCATAAGTCTTCCCAAGGAAGCCTTTGAGCTCAAATCAAAAAGAGTTACCCGTTTTAAAGGTAGTGTTTTCTCTTGTGTTCTTATGTTTTATTTTGCTTCTCCAACCCCCTAAACTCTTTTTATTCATTTCTTTTGTAACAAATACAGTATCTTCAATATACTATGATTTTGTTATAAGAATTATTCGAGCTACACTTACACACACCTGCATCTAATGGTTAAATAACATACTATTTCTATGGATGGCGAATTTCTGCCTCACGAAACGATGATTGTTCAACACTCATATAACACCTTCAAAGGTGGCCATTAAGATGACACTATATTTATATATGATATATAATATGTTTATGTTTTACTTAAGCTTCTGTATTTTCCATTTATGGCATACCTTTATGGTTTCCATTATGGGTAAACGCGATATCTTCATTTTAGGAAGTGCGGACTACCGCCCCCTCAAAGTGATTTGATTCGTTAATGCCATATGTGGGACATATAAAGGATTTAATTAATGATATTATGTATGATATTATACTAGAAATATAATATACCTTTATATCATTATGATTCCATTCCATAAAATACGAAATAGAAATGAAAGTATCATTCATGCGTACGTACGGCTTACCGTCTCCATGAACGGTGCATTTCATTTCTTACCTCTAAACGTTATGTAATATTATAAATTCATGTATATACTGGATATATATGATATATATGATATCTAAATCAAGAGTATAACTCTGGGTATAATGGATACATGAACTACTTGTAATTATAAAGAGTTTATTTTTGACTCAAGTACCAATGATCGTTAAAATGACCGTTATTAAGTTAAATAATTACATAGTGTTCATGACATGGTAATAAGTTATATAAAAGGAATAATGAACTTGAAAAAGGTTCCTAAGCTAGTATAAATTAACTCAAGTTTATTATTCAGGACGTTAAAGAATGATCGAGTCAAGTCGGGCCCGAGGTATGGGACTTCGTCTCAATCTCCTTTCATTGAGGCATATTTTGTTTTATACACAACCTTCTTTTATATGGTGTATAAACCCCTTTGAAATTTACGTTTATACATAAGGAATATTTTTTATATGAATCATTTTACTAAATGACAAAAGGGAATGTTTTTGTCGTACGTATGCGGCGACAACGACTTCTCCGCTGCCGTGACCATTATTTGAGTTTCGGCTTCCTCTACAAGCCATACCTTCTTTTTAAAAGAAAAATAAATACCATATTTTACTTTTATTTTATTTTGGTATTGAAAATGGTTTTCATAATGTTTTTATATCAATGTGTTGTATTGATATCTTGTGATTGAAAGGTGGAAATGTTATGTTTCCTTTATGCATGTTTTATGTGATACGATTATGTTGTGGTTCTTGGGAATTATTATGAAGATGGGTGGTTCCGTGATAAACTAAGGGCAGGTGAGCCCGATATAGCTCTCTAATGCATTGGGTAACGCAAAGGAGTTAAACGTTAAGGTTTATCTGAAGAGATTTAGGGAATATACTGTGATGGGTATTCCAAACGTAACCAAGAGGGTTACTCCCTACGTAAGAATGTTATGAATGCCTCAATTTACCTTTATGTCTTATGATTTCTATGATTTATTCATGATTTGATGAGGTATGTTAAAGTCCTTATGTTTTATGAGTAGAGTATGATTTCATTTATTCTTATGTATACATGTACTCATGTTTCCTTTCCATATTTTTATATCCCTTACTGAGCTTTTTATGCTCATCCCAAGTTTTTTGAAATGTTTTTCACAGGTCAAGGGAAAGGTACATGATATGATGATAGTGTCAAGGAAGTGTCAAGAAAGAATCCATGTTTTATTTTAAATATGTTTCCGTTTATGGGAAAAATGAATACTATCTTTATGTAACCACTTTGTTTAAATGTGGAATGTAATGAAAGTTTTATGATCTAATTCTCTAAAAATCTAAACCTGAAAAGATCCTCAATGTGTAATCTTGTAATAACTCAAGATTAAGTAAGGTTTAAGGCTGGGGCCTTATACAATGATTCATGTAACAAAAAATATCAAAAAGTTTTAATTTATTTGAAAAAACTTTTTCACAAATTCTCAAGGTGTTATATTATACCCCCCTTAAAAGGAATTTCACCCTCAAAATTATTCACTTTAGTACCAAAAACTGAGTATAATTCTATTTTATTACATCATTAGGTTTCCAAATATCATTCTCAAGATGGTGGTTTCACCACAAAACATTAACCAATTGAGTGGTCTTGTTTCATATAATTTTCTTTATTCAATCCAAAATCTCTATCAGTTGTTCCTCATAAGAAATATCATGCTCCAATGATACAACCTCTGATTTCAGTACATGTAATGAATCAGTTGTAAAATTTATTAGAAGTGATACATAGAAAATATCATGAACTTAATATAGGTTTTGTGGAAGTGCCAAATGATAAGTTATGGTCCCGATATGATCAATAATTTCAGAGGGGCCGATATACCTAAGGATTAGTTTTCTCTTCTTTATTCCATGGAGAAATTCATAGAAACACCTTCTCAAAAAATTCAAATAATAGATTGAATTGAATATTTTAAACATAAAATTTCTATCAATTTTTTTTTGTTCTTACATGTTTTTTAATGACTCTAACCTTCTCTTTTATTTCAACAGCTAGCTCAGGTCCCAATAGATTTATTTCTTCAAATTCATTCAAGTATATAAAAAGGGATTTATAAGGATCCATCTAAATTCTTGAGTGAAAGCTATTGTTGTTGATAAACTCAACGAAAGGAAGGTGTGATCCCAAAAACCTTTGAAATCCATTTAACAAGATCTTAAAATATCCTTTAGGGTTTGAATTGTTATCTCAGACTTACCATATATCGGAGGATGATATGCAGTAATGAAACACAACTTTATATCAAGATATTACTGAAAACTTTTCCAAAACATCATGTTAAACTCCAGATCCAAATAATATATAATTAAATGTGGTACTCTATGAAACCTTACCACTTCCTTAATGTATATCTATAATAAACCAGGTATTTATAGAATAATACTTTTTAATTTATATTAATACTTATGAATAAGATATTAATTTTATGTTAAATGGTATTCTTTTTTCTGATAGCGTACTCAACACACAACAAGTGGTTTCTCCTAAATCTTATGTTGCAAACAACATTGAGATATACCGAAAAATAATATAATATTATTATTATTTTAAATGGTAGTTAACACATAACCATTGCATTGGAAGGAATAAATAGAGCTAACTAAAATATGGTTTTACATGTTTTTTAAATGTATTTACATTCATCCAATAAATTTTAGAGGTTTAAAATAAGAATGAATCTGATTTTAAGCATGAAATACTCGAATATTTTTAAAAGGTTGTTTTACTACCTTTTGATGGAGAACCCTTTTTAAATATAGTTTTTTTTTCACTTTTATATGTTCTATTTGACAAAATAAAATTATTATTTATAATTAATACATCAAAATTTACTTTGGATGTAATTTTGGTATTTTTCGGATAAAGTTCATTTTTAATGAATAGTGAAAATACTGCATTTTAAGTCAAAACTGTATTTTCATCTATTTTATTTAAATAGTTATAATGTACTTTAAATTGTTTTTAAATTGTAATTGGATTATATTTTTATCATTTAATCCAATTTTGGTCATTGGAAGTAATTTCACTTTGAAATTGGACATAAACTCATGTTAATCTTTTGGTAGTTTTTACTTCTTAAAAACACGCTTTCTAGTTTTGACAATAGAAATTAATTTTAAATTAATTAATGAAACTTCTATGTTTTTAATTTGGTAAAATAGATATTATATTTAAATTTGTTATATCAAAATTATATTTCGGTGAATTTTTGGTATTTTTCTGAAAACTTTCAATTTTTGATGAATAGTAAAAACACTACGTTGTAGATAATAACCGTCTCTTTCATTTAAATGTAATTTTTCCACTTATGTAAATTGAATTTAAAAAATTCGATATAAATGGTTGTAATCCGAGTAAAAAATTTGGTATAATATGATCAAAATAATTTTTTTGTGAATAATAGCTTTTGAAATTTATTTACCACGTTTAAAAGTAAATAGGGTAATTCAAGAAAAAATAATATTATAATAATATAAAATTACCTTAACACTTGTCCTAACCTTATTGTATGAGTCATGTCCAACCAATAAAATCCTTGGGTATAACTTTTGGCCTTTGAGGCTACATGGGTAAGATAATTACATTAATAACTTTTTTATTTAAAGTAAAAATAAAAATATCATAGACATGTATTGTTTTACTAAAACAATTTTAATGTGGGGTTATATAATTGATATATTTGACTATAAATAGTAATTAAAAATATAAAAATATTTCTTAAATGATGTTATTTTATTTATAATTTTTTATACATCAAATAAATAAATTTATTTATGACATAATGATGATGTAGTGATTACCTTGTTAATGAATGATTTAAATAAATGATATTATAAATATTAAAATAAATTTGTTTTGAAAATTTGTATGCCATAAACAAATTTTGGGGATTAGTGCGAATTTATATCTTTTAATTAATAATGTTTTTTCGAAATAATCAAATGGTAATAGATTTTAAAAAAGTCATGATATAAATAATATAAAAATTAACATAAATGAGTTTTTGAAACAAATATTATTTTATTAAATGATATAACAGTCCTAAAAATATAATATTCTTCCAAATGACTTATATAAGATTGACCATGTCATTAATGAACCACTTAAAGGTTTATTGGCATTTTATAATAACTATATTAACTATATAGTATGAATATACAAGAAGACATGATTAGAGTCAAATAAGTTAACTAAGGGTTAATGCTAAATGATAAGGTTAAATTTGAAACCCAAACTTGTCAAAAACTATTGGTTGAGATGATTTCTAAAAATAATCATCTTATCTTTGAATTAAATGAGTTTTTGACCTTTTGAAAATAGAAATTCAGTTTATAATAAAATAATCTTTCAAACTTTTCTAAAGTACCCATCCTCCCTCTTATAAAAGGCCACCACCTATAACCCTTACTCATACCTCTCAATCCCCATTATCTTATCCAAAATATTCCAAAATAATCCCCCAACATCCCTCTTTTACTCATAGAATCCTTACCTTGGGAAGAAGTCAGTTCAAGAAGTCCATTTAGCTTAAATCAAATGGTGTTACCCGATTTGAGGTAATATCTTCTCTCAAGTTTCTTTCCATTATTTTTCCTGTCCACTCTCTATGCTCTACTTATTCTTTGTTTACATAAAAACAATAGTATAATAAATATACTAGGTTTTTTCTATTATAATTATTCAAACTAAACTTACATACACCTTCATCTAATGGGTATAGAACATACTGTTTCTGTGGACGACGAACTACTGCCTCACGAAACGATGATTGATCAATATTATCCTACCACCTATTATGGTGGCCATTATGATGGAACTATAATTATATATGATATATGATATTTATTTTATCTCTATTATTATGTAATTATCATTTAGAATATACCTTTATGCTTTTCATATTGTATAAATACGATAATTTCATTATAGGAAGTGCGGACTACCGCCCCCTCAAAGTGATATCACTCATTCATGATATACATGGAAGATATAAAGGATGGAATTAATGAAATTGTGTAAAATATATAAAAAAATATATTATACTAGAATTATAATATACCTATGTATCATTAAGTTTTCATTCCTTTAAATAGGAAATAGAAATTAAAGTAGCGTTCATGCATACGTACGACTTACCGTCTCCATGAATGATGCATTTAATTTCTTATATCCAAATGTTATGGACTATTATAAATGCATATATAATGGATATATATTATATATATGATATATAAATCATGAATATCATTCTGGATATAATGTAATTTTGACCACATGGACAATTTGTAATTATAACAAGTTCATTTTTGACTCATGTACCGAACATCGACAAAACAACCGATATGAACTTGAATAATTATATAACTATTATAATTGATATAAAAGGAATAATAAACTTAAAAAAGGTTATTAATCCAGTATAAATTAACTTAAGTTTATTATTCAGGAAGAACAAGGAACATACGTGATGAGTCGAACGCAAGGTAAGGGACTTCGTCTCAATCTCTTTTCATTGAGGCATATTTTGATTTAAATATGACTTTATTTTATATGGTGTATAAACCCCTTTTAATTTTCATTTCATTCAAAGGGAATTTTTTTTCTATGAATAATTTTACTAAATGACAAAAATAATGTTTCTTTTTAACGTACACGATGACAACAACCTTTCCGCCGCCGTGAGCATTATTTGATATTTGGATTCCTTAACAAGGCACAACGTTTTTAAAAGGAAAATAAATACCATATAAACTTTTCATGTATTTTGGTATTGAAAATGGTTTTTAGAAATCATTGATTATGCCAATGTTTTTAAATGATATATTGTGATTGCTATGTGGAAATGTTATCTTTCTTTTATGCTTGTTTTATGTGTTATGATTATGTTATGGTTCTTGGTAATTATTTACGTATACGGGTTGTTCCATGATAAACCAAGGGTGGGTGAGCTCGAGATAGATCTCTAATGAATTGTGTAATGTGATGGAGGTAAGCGTTAATGTTTCTCCTAATATATTTAGGGAATATACTGTGATGGGTATTCCAAATGTAACTCCTTATGTAGCTGTCAAAGCTACAATGTAAGTATGTTATGGATGCCACAATTTACCTTTATAATTTATGATTTATATGTGTTATTAATAAATCTTATGATTTCATGAGGTATGTTAAATATCTCACGTTATATGAGTGAAAATTATTATTTCATTGTTTTGATGAATCGATGGACTAATGTTTTATTTTCTTATTTTATTACTCTTACTGAGCTTTTTATCCTCATCCCAATTTTTTGAAATGTATTTCACATGGTATAAGGAAGGGTAAGTGAAACTAATAATTCAAGAATATTTTTATTAAGAAAATAATTCTTTTTTTATTTAAGGGGTTTATTTTTGTGAAAAAATTGGATTGATTAGAAGTGTCTACTTTGTATTATTTGAGATGTAATGTAATAGTTATGGCCTAATTATCTAAAAATTTAAACCTAAAAAAGACCATCAATGTGAATTATTAACTTAATTCAAGATTATGTAATGTTTAAGGATGTGTCCTTATAGTTGGTATCAGAGGTCGATTTAGATAACTTTATAGGTTTGATTTTTATTTAAGCATAAGTGACATGACCATAATAGTTAGCATATTAGTAACAGTCATAGTTATTTTAGATAAATTTAATGAGTTTAGGATAACATGAATAAGAATATCTTAGTGTTTACCCTACTCATAAGATATTATATAATGATTTTACTGATATACTCACACTGACCTTTTTGGTTTTAGTAAATGGATAGATCTAGTAGGCACCAAAGTAAAAATGGACATGGAAAGAAACACCTAGGAAAATTCTTCAAAGGGATGGTAAGATGTTTCAGATGTGGTAATGAAGTTCATAAAGCAATAACCTACTATGGAAAAGGGAAGCGTCTAGTTGACTCTAGGAAAGGGAAATAAGTTCTTTCCGAAGGATCAATTGAATGTTTTAAATATGTTGTGCATGGTCATTATACAAATATAAGTCCTACAAAGAAGGTTCGGGAATGGGATCAATAGGATTGTACAAATATACTTTTACCAATTTCTAATTCCATTCCAATTGAATATGAGGAAACTAACAATGACCTATGAAAGGTATTAAGTATTTCTTAGTTAATGTTTTTACATTATTAAATATTAGGATATGATTCATGATTTTTTTTAGGAAATAAGAATTACAGAATAAGTTGGAAAAAAATGATTAAGGTATCATGAAGAATGTTGGATGATTAAGATGTCTATATTTTAGAAATCTGAGAGTTATGTTTGATATCTGGATGATGAAATGTTTAAAAGTATTAATACTTTTTTGTTGATGGGATTACTTTAGAATAATTTTATCTTGTATGTGTAACCCTGAAGTTTGTTATGTGAAAAATCTATTTGAGGAAGAATTATCTTTTCTTTTGTGGATATAGTTTTAAAGAACCATTTGGGTTTATATGATCCTTGAATTTGAGGTAATTATAAGTTATTGCTTTTTAGGATGAAAATTCAAGGTATGAGATAACATTTGAGGTTGAAATATGTTATGGTTAAATTTTTAGGAATTTATCTCATTTTTGGGAATGTTATAAAATTATATAGTATTTGAAAAAGGACAACACGCAGACTGTGTGACAACCCGTCATGTCAGACAAATTTGTGGGAATCTAACCCACAACTAATGTACGATTGGGATTTATTTCCTACCACTAGATTACATGAAGTCCCCGGTTAGTATGACGTATTCTTTTTAGTTAAATGTTTTTATAAGTCAAGAATAAGTTGATTTTGGGAACTTATGTTTTATCAAATAGATATTCTTAGTATACAAACATTATTTGGTTATTAAGTGATAAATGTTATTTTGGAATATGTTTGCTCTTTTGTGAACACTATATGCCTATGGAAAATAGAATACTATGGGATTTCATTTGAGGAGTAGTGGTGGGATTTTATTTTGTAAGAATCTATGTTTTTATTGTGGACTTATAGAAATTCAGGTTATTTATAGAAATGATTAACCTATCTTTGACAATACGTGATTAGGTTAATTACTTTTCAGTATGAGACTTTAAGAGTAGTCGATGTTATTTAGAGATAAATGTTAAGATTTATCATAGAAGACTATACGATCAAAATTCTTTTGAGATTTTGATTTTAATCTTAGTTTGGATTATATTGAATAATTTAAGGACAATTGTGTATTGAATGGTATTTTTTGAACTTTGGGTATTGTTTGTTGAATTTTGGAGATTAATGGATTATTCTTTTTGGAGGGATTATCTAATATTGTACTAACCATTTTGGTTTTGGTTAATTTCTAAAGACAAGGGAAATATATAGTTAATATTTTGTGGATTATGTGATTATCTAGAAGTTTATTCTATCCCATCAGGTATGACCAAGTCATCTCGAGCATTCATTCTTTGGAGCAAAATGAGTTTTTGGTAGAAATTTATTAAAGGATGATACTCTACTTGAAAAGTAAATATATTTCCTTATGTTCTTATTAAAGGTTGTAAAATAATTACTCAACTTTATGAAAAGTATATTAAAACAAAAATGTTGTTAGTTTACTTTTACTATTAGAAAATCAAATATCGTTTAACCTATCACAAGTTTGTGGTTTTTTAGTGGTTAACTTTCTCTTGTTCATGTTTTCTACCACTCTTTATCATAACTTGATGGTTTGTTTATTTTTTATATCCATGTTTTCTTACATGGAATCCTAGTATGTGTTATCTTGAGTGACCTTTATACTTCTCTTTATTTCTTTTAAAGTAATAATTTTATTGACTCTTTTTCTGGTGTGGGACTTTCAATAAAGTTTCTGAGCCTATTTTTAAAATTACGATGACACAATTTCCAAAATAGAGGGAGGATGTAACGAACCACGTATTTATAGAATAATACCTTTTAATTTATTTTAATACTTATTAATAAGATATTAGTTTTACATTAAAGGGGACGCTTTTTCCTATAGCGTACTTGACACATAACCAGGGGTTTATCCTAAATCTTACGTTGCACACAACATTGAGATATACCGAAAAATAATATAATATTATTATTATTTTAAATGGTAGTTAACGCATAACAATTGTATTGGCAGGAATAAACAAAGCTAACTAAAATATGATTATACATGTTTTTTAAATATCTTTAAATTTAACCAATAAATTTTAGAGGCTTAAAATAAGAAAGAATCTGATTTAAGCATAAAATACTCTAATATTTTTAAAAGGCTGTTTTACCTCCTTTTGATGTAAAACCCTTTTTAAATATAGTTTTTGTTACATTTATATGTTATATTTGACAAAATAAAATTATTATTTAAAATTGGGACATCAAAATTTACTTTGGATGAAATTTTGGTATTTTTCTGTTAGAGTTCATTTTTTAATGAATAGTGAAAATGCTGCATTTTAAGTCAAAACAATATTTTCATCTAATTTATTTTTATAGTTATATTGTAATTTAAATTGGTTTTAAAGTTTAATTTAATTATATTTTTATATTTTAATCCAAATTTTCTCATTAGAAGTAATTTCACTTTGAAATTGGACATAAACACATGTCAATCTTTTGGTAATTTTTACTTCTTAAAAACACGCTTTATAGTTTTAACAACAAAAATAAATATTAAATTAATTAATAAAAATTATATGTTTTGAATTTGATAAAATAGAAATCATTTTTTAATTCAGAATATCAAAATTATCATTAGATGAATTTTTGGTATTTTTCTAAAAACTTTCAATTTTTGATGAATAATGAAAAACACTACGTTGTAGATAAAAAACGACTCTTTAATTTAAATGTAATTTTTTCACTTCTGTGAATTGAATTTCAAAAATATAATATACATTGTTGTAATCAGGGTGAAAAATGTGGTCTAATAGGATCAAAATACTTTTTGGTGAATAATAGCTTTTGAATTTTATTTACCGCGGTTAAAGGTAAATAGGGTAATTCAAGGTAAAAATAATATTATAATTATAAAAAATTACCTTAACACTTGTCCTAAACTTATTGTATGAGTCTTTTCCGACCAATACAATCCTTGGGTAGAACTTTAGGCATTTGGAATCCACTTGGGTAAGATAATTACATTAATAACTTTTTTATTTAAAGTAAAAATAAAAATATCATAAACATGTATTGTTTTACTAAAACAATTTTAATTTGGGGTTATATAATTGATATCTTTGAATTTAAATAGTAATTATAAATATAAAAATATTTCATACATCATGGTATTTTATTTATAATTTTTTATACATTACATAAATAAATGTATTTATGACACAATGATGATATAGTGATTACCTTATTAATGAATGATTTAAATAAATGAGATTATAAATAATAAAATAAATTTGTTTTTTAAAATTTTTATTCCATAAAAAAAAATTTGGAATGCGTTTGACTTGTTATATTTTAATTAATAAAGTTTTTTTCTAAATAATCAAGTTATAATGGATTTTTAAAAAGTCAGGATATGAATAGTAGAAAAATTGACATAAATGAGTTTTTAAAACAAATATTATTTTATTAAATGATATAATAGCCCTAAAAATCTAATATTAAGAAAAATGAATTATATAAAGTTTAAATTTTCATTAATGAACCACTTAAGGTTATATTGTCATTTATAGTAACTATACTAACTATATAGTATAAATATACAAGAAGACATGGTAAGAGTCAAATAATTTAACTAAGGGTTAAAGCTAAATGATAAGGTTAAATTTGAAACCCAAAATTATCTAAAAACTATTGTTTGAGATGATTTAGAACAATAATCATCTTATATCATAATTAAATGAGTTTTGGAACTTTTGAAAATCTAAATTCAGTTTATAATAAAATAATCTTTCAAACTTTCCTAAAGTACCCCTCCCCCCTCTTATAAAGGACACCACCTCTAACGCTTACTCAAACCACTCAAGACCCCTTGTATCATCCAAAATATTCCCAAATAAGCCCCCAAAATCCCTATATTACTCATAGAAGCCTTAACTTTGGAATAAGAGAATTCAAGAAGGCCTTTTAGCTTAAATCAAAAGGAGTTACCCGATTTGAGGTAATGTCTTCTATCTAGTTCCTTTCCATTATTTTCCTTCTCCACTACCTGTGATCTAATTATTATTTGTTTACATAAAAAAACTATCCTCAATATACTAGGTTGTTTTATGAGAATTATTTGAACTAAACTTACACACACCTCTGTCTAATGGGTACAGAACATACTGTTTTTGTGGACGATGAACTACTACCTCACGAAAAGATGGTTGTTCAATCTTCTCCTACCACCTCTTATGGTAGAAATTATGATGGAACTATAATTAGATATGATATATATGATATTAAGTTTATCTATATTCTTATTTAATTATCAAATATAACATACCTTTATGCTTTTCATGTGTTATAAATACGATAATTTCATTTGAGGAAGTGCGGACTACCGCCCCCTCAAAGTGATATAACTCATTCATGGTATACATGGGACATATAAAGAATGGAATTAATGAAATTATGTAACATATATAAAAAATGATATTATACTTTAATTATAATATGCCTATGTATCATTAAGTTTTCATTCCTTTAAAAATGAAATAGAAATGAAAGTAGCGTTCATGCGTACGTACGACTTACCATCTCCATGAACGGTACATTTTATTTCTAATATAAAAATTTTATAAAATATTATAAATACATATATAATGGATATATATGATATATATGATATCTAAATCATGAATATCATTCTGGAGATAATTTAATTTTGACCACATGGACAATTTGTAATTATAATAAGTTCATTTTTGACTGATGTACCTAACATCGACAAAACAACCGATATGAACTTGAATAGTTATATAATTGTTATAGTGTGGTATTAAGTGATATAAAAGGAATAATAAACTTGAAAAATGTTTTTAAGAAAGTATAAATTAACTTAAGTTTATTATTTTTGGAGAACAAGGAACATACGTGACGAATCGAACACAAGATAAGGGACTTCGTCTCAATCTCCTTTCATTGAGGCATATTTTGATTTATACACGACTTTATTTTATATGGTGTATAAACCCCTTTGAATTTTAATTTCATTAAAAGTGAATATTTTTTCTACAAATCATTTTAGTAAACAAAAAAAATAATGCTTCTTTTTAACACATGTGGTGACAACAACCTTTCTACTGCCACAAGCATTATTTTATATTTGGATTCCTTAACAAGCCATAGACTTTTTAAAAGAAAAATAAATACCATATACCCTTTTAATGTATTTTGGTATTGAAAATGGTTTTTATAAAGAATTTATTATTTCAATAATTTGAAATGAAATATTTTAATTACAATGTGGAAATGTTATCTTTCCTTTATACCTATTTTATGTGTTATGCTTATGTTATGGTTCTTGGGAATTATTTAAGTATACGGGTGGATCTGTAATAAACCAAGGGTGGGTGAGTCTGAGATAGATCTCGAATTCATTAGGTAATGTGACAGAGGTAAATGTTAATGTTTCTCCTAAGGGATTTATGGAATATATTGTTATGGGTATTCCAAATGCAACTCCCTATATTTCTATGAAAGCTACAATGTAATTATGTTATAGATGCCACAAGTTAACTTTATGATTTATGATTTCAATGTGTTATTCATAAATGATATTATTTCATAAGGTATGTTAAAGATCTTATGTTATATGAGTGAAAAGTATTATTTCATTGTTTTAATGAATCAATGGACTAATGTTTTATTTTCTTATTTTATTACCCTTACTACACTTTTTATGCTCATCCTAAGTTTTTGAAATTTATTTCACAGGGCATGAGGAAGGGTAAGAGAAAGTAAGCATTCAAGAAATTTTTTATCAAGTAAATAATTCTTGTTTTATTTAAGGAGTTTTATTTTTGTGAAAAAAATGGACAGAGTAGAAGTGTCTAGTTTGTATTATTTGAGATGTAATGTAATAGTTATGGCCTAATTCTATAAAAATATAAACCTGAAAATATCCTAAATGTGAATTATTAACTTAATCCAATATTATGTAATGTTTAAGGCTAGGGCCTTACAATATCCTATAAAACTTATCCCAAGATAAATATTCTCTAATATAGATGAAGGGCGATGAATTCATACAGTGATAAAATACAACCCATATAACATTATTTCATTTAGATGTTTTGTGGATTTCAATGAAAAAACCCATGGTGATGTCATCCCATTTCCTTTTTTAGTATGGATAATGGTCATAACATCCTTTTAAACATTTTTCTCATAGCATTGAATTACTAACTTACTAATCATCAAGATACACACACACACATGAATATTTCTCTTTATATTGTTGTGCCATAATTAATATTTAATATAAGATAGTGGTAGTCATTATACCCTTGTTTCCCTTTCATTTCTGGTTCAAGCCTCATGGCCTTGTCAGATACAACAAGTTTTCACATGGATTTAAAGTTATCCTTTTTCCAAAATAGTATTAATAAAAAATTCTGAAATTGAACTAACCAATAATTACCTTAACATCAAAGATAATATAAACCCTAAAGGTTACCAATAAGTATACTCATAATTCTATAAAAATGAATTCCTTCTCAAAACCAAAGGGTTTTATTTCCATAAATGTCTCCTAAAATATCCTTAATCATGATAAACTCCCATCACATAAAACCTCATGAGGTGTTTCTAATACATTGAACTTATGATCATCATAAAACTTATAAATCCATGATGGAATCCATAACTCTTATGTTAATCTTACATGGAGACATATGTGATTCCAAAAATAACATAATCCTTAGATGTTTTATGATTATTATAGTCCAAATACCATTGATAAAATAGTTCTAAAACATAACAATTTAATCCCAATACATAAATACTTCAATCCTTCTAATTCAATGATTAAAATGGAATAAGTCCTTTCTTGGTCTAGAAATTAATTCTTGGGTCAGTGCATTGAGTTGGATAATGCCCATGTTCCCCAAACATAAGACATTGAACTCCATGGTAATTTGTCACTCTATAACCTTATTTTATACACAGATAACATCTTCCCCTCCATTTGAGAGATTCTTCTCGGTTCTTCTTACCACCTTCTTGGCATGTATGAAGCTAGATCTTATTTACTCTCTTTTCATTACCCCAAAAAATTTCATAAAATTTCATCTTCCTCTTAATTGATGCATTATGAATCTCATCGAATTTCATGTTGTTAATTGTATATCATGATAGCTGATTAGGAATAATCACAATATATATCTCTCTAGTCATCATCCATTTTGGTTTCTCATTGTCATTGAATTTTCCATCGGATTTAGTGTCAGTATGATTTCTTATGGTTTTATCCATTAACTAAAATAAAAAATAATAGTGTTAGTAATTATAATCATAGTGTGAAAACCAAAAAATCATGAAAATTAACTTATAGGATGTATAAATCATGAAACCTTATTTTTAATCTATGAAACCTTAGGTTTTTTCAAGGTCATTCATAGTCATTATCTATTTAAATCCTTCATGATGGTTTGTAAGGAGTTTGTGAATTTCCAAAGAATATCCCCCAAGAGTTTCAAACCAAGTGTGTGGCAAGGAATATTGTCATGCACTATGTGACGATCGAGTCTATCTCAATGAACCCTTTTCAGAGTTATTAACCCTAAGTACCTCTATTATAGAGCCACATCCACCGGTAGTATCCATAAATTGATTTAATTTTCTGGAAACCACTTAATATATCCTTTAAAAAAATTATAGGACATTTTCCTATACATTGACTCATCCTTAAACTTATCCTTAGACATGTATGTGGGGATCACACTAAGGTTTTTTCATCTTAGTTTACAAAGGTTAACTAAACCTACCATATGATGCCAACTATAGTACCCCAATATTATCATATATATATATATTACATCATTTTGATGAATATTTATTATATTACACAAACACACACTTTAGGATCATAATATTTTATTATCTTTGTAAACTTGTAAACACAAACAATTGGTCCATAGGTAAACTAAATTATCACTATATAGGATCTTCATAACTAGCACCCTTCTTAGAAATATCATATATAATACATTTCTTCATAATATGGGGAAAGAAAACCTAATAAAGGGTAAGCTTAGAATCCCAGAACAAGTAAACAAGGGATACATATAAGCCTAAAATGAACATAATGGCATGATAACTAGATTATAACATTTGAAAACCATACCTTGTATATCAAAGATCACAATATTAAGTCCTAAAATAAATATTGACAATTCAAAATACATTAATCATAAGGGAATTAAATAAAATGAGGCATGAGAGCATAACATTAGCATAAGACATGGAATTTTGGCATGAACATAAGTATAAAAAATTATTTACAAAGTAGTCAAGGCTTGTTGATAAATCTATCATAGTGGATTGAGTTCACTCTCCAAACTATCATAAGAGTCAAGGTTCACTCCCAAGTCCATCATAGTGGAAAAAGTACCTTACTGAACTGAGTTCACTCCCCATTCCAATCCTTTATATCTCATGAGATATAAGTCTTTACCCAATTCATTATACAGAGATATAGGTCTTACCCAACACAAAATAAAAATCATACATATGTGTGGCACACGATCATAAAACATTAATCATATCATAATCCATGGAATGAAATGGGTTTCATAAAAAATTCATAATATCATAACCCATGGAAAAGAGATGGGTTTCATAATCATTTCATAATTTCATCGTAGCATAACTCATTGTAAAGGAAGTGAGTTTCATAATAATTTTATCATGGTATAACCCATGGAAAAAGAAGTGGGTTTCATAAGAATTTTATCATGGTTTAACCCATAGAAGAGAAATTGTTTTTATAAATATCTTGTTACCATAAACTATTCAGAAAAATAATTAGAATGTTATCCTTGGTTTATAAACCCAGAAAATCATAAGTTACATAAAAGGTTTTCATCTTAGATGGGAAATTATTTTGAACGATCATCTAAAAATTTTTATGAGGAAAATATCCTTTACACTTTGAAAAAAAAAATTTAAAATATAAAACAATTTGAAAATATTTTTATTTGAAAATAATCTTGATAACTTATATATTAATATTCAGATAAAATAATGGCCATAATGATGGGAAGTTTCATTCACACCGTACACATTAAAAAAAATATTATTTTCACATTTTCAGTTAAAGACAAACAATCATTGTTTTGAAAATGATATGAAGATTAATTTTAAAATATTTTGTAAAAAATTAAAAAATGGGTAAAAATTTATTTTAAAAATCTTATAATAATAATAATAAATTTTGAAATCATTTTTAAAAATTGTGGTTTTTGAAGAAAGCATATTTCTGAACGAAGAGGAAAATAAAGTCAGATTTTATTAAGAAACATTTCTCAATTATTTTAAGTACCAAATAGTGGGAAATGATAATATTACTTTAAAATATCATGAATAACCATAATATAAGGAAAGTTATGAGTTTATTGAGATATGGATCATAATATTTTATCATCGGAAACATAATCAAAAACAATCCCGATAAATGATGAGGTTGTAACATAAAATCATTACCACTTTGGTAACATTGAATCATAAAATCCATAAAAAACAATATATAATAGAACTTGAAATATCACGACGATAAATTAATTCATGATATTAAATGTAAAAGAGGATTTATATACACTTTATAAAGTAAGATAGGTGCATAACACAACATATGTCTCAAAGAAGGCAAATTGAGACAAAAATCTCTTACCTTAAGTCCTGACTTCAGCCATACATGTTAAAACCTATTGTATAATAAATATAAGTTTATTATAAATATATTAAAGAAAAATAATTATATATATATACACATCATACCATATATTATTTTCTTATGACCTTTATTACCCGTTTATCAACAATTTCATGTTAAAGTTACGTTTCAGGTAATTACCGCTTTGTTTTTCATATATGTTTTGATTTGTTATATTCGGTCCAATTACTTTGATCATAATTTAATAATATATATAATGTTAAAAATTAAAAAAATATAATATATATTCAGAATATATGTATTTAGATTAATCCATAATATTTAGTGATAGAAAATTAAACACACTGTTCTTGGAGACGGTAGCTTGTACGTATGCATGGACGATGTTTCCATTTTATTATAGGATTAAGCGAAAAAAAGTTAAATGATATATTATCATTAAAGAATCATTTTTTATTTCATATATATCATATATTTTTATTAAATATATCCTTATTACCTTCCATGTAAAGAGTGAATGAATCACATCATTTTTTGAGGAGGTTGTCCGCCATACACACAAGTGACGTTATCATATTCCCACGATATAAAGAGTATGAAGGTATGTGTGATATAATGATTAAAAAAGTATAATAATATCATCAATATATTATATAAATAATAAATCCAAAATTATTTATAGACTAAATAGGTGGTAATATAAAAATGAATGATAATGATTTTCGAGGCAGTAGTCCCCCATACACATGAATGATGATTTCATAACCCATTTGATGGAAGTAGAGATGATTGTAATTAATTCCATTAAAATAAAAAAAATAGAAGTGTATCAAATATAATTAGGTTATTATATTATCCTCATGTAATAATAATTTAATTTGGTGGAGGAAGAAATAAAACAAAAATTCTCGCTGATGAACATTACCTCTTCTTCGGGTATCCTCCTTAGGTTTGCATCAAAAGCCTCCTTAGGTTGGATTTATGTCCAAACTAAGGATTATATGATGATATGAGGGATTTTGGGAAATTATTTGGGCAGTACTTGGATGAATAAAAAGGGTTTGAAGGTGTGAATAAGTGAAGGGTGGTGGTAGGCTTTTATAAGTGGGGGAAATGAACCCACTTAGAAACTGTTTGGAAATTTCCCAAAAGACTCCAAAATAATAAAGTAATTATGAATAAAAAAGCTTCCAAATGACCCTATATTCAAAATTTAGAAGTATAAGATATAATTATGGATATAAAATAGTATTTATACTTGTGTTGAGTCATTTTTAACCCATATATTTTTCATTTAACCCCCAATAACCCATTTTTACCTTAACCGTGATATTTTTTTTTATTATTTTCACTATTCATTTTAGTAAAAAATTAAGTTGAATTTATCAAATAATATCAATTATTCTTATTAAAAATATGTAATCCATTTTTCCAAATTACATTCACATAAGTGGTGAAATTTAATTTAAAATTAACCCCACAGATGCGATGAGAAAGATGGTTTTTAAAGAGAAAATGTTCAAAAGTTTACGATGTTTTTATATAAAAATTAAATATAAAATTGATTAAAATGAAATAAATTGGATTAATGTATTTATAATTGAACTAATTCTACCATAAAATAAATTTACTATATAATTTAAATTTACATATAAATTAAACGAAAATACATTTTTCAATTAAAATTCAATATTTTTCACTATTCATGAAAAATGAAACTTTTTAAGAAAATTATAGAAATTAATAATAAGATAATCGGAAATGAAGATTCCAAAAAATAAATTTATTTTATCAAATTAATTTTCAAAAAATTTCAAAAATTAATTTTATTATTGTGCACAAATATAAATAAAAAACATTTTTTTTGAGAAAATTGTATTTTTAAAACATATAAATACTTTACCAAAAATTAATGAATTTTTTTATAAACATGTTTAATTTATGTAAAACCATTATAATTGATACTTAAAAAGTATTTATTACTATTCATATCGCTAAGTTTAATGGATAGGTTATAATGGTCGTGTTTAAACGATTATATTAATAATATATTTTGGTCTTGTTAAAACTCAATGTTGTTTATAATAGAAGATAACATAGTGTTGCATATAATGAAAGATAAAATAAATGTTGTGTATAATGAAATCAAACTTAGTGTTTATTGTAACACAAAAAATTGAAAAGATTAAATTTATTTGAAAAAATATATTTCACAAATTCTCAGGGTGTTACACATTGAATTTCTAGGGGTTGAGAAACCTTATCTAGGTATTTAATCCTCTCACTATATAAGTAGGAGAGAGAGATTCAATCAATGACTATTCATTATTCGAAATTGAGATCTTCTATCTCATCTCACATCTTAGAGGGAGAAATTATCTCTCTAAGAATTCGATCCAAGAACACCTTTGATAGATCGAACGGAAAAAATCGAGGTGATCAATGTGACGTTGAAGGATTTTTTAGAGCTATGTGATAGCACCCAAAATCTGACGAATGATGATCGTGCAGATTATTGAAGCATCCGTGGATGATCTAGAGGGGTTCGAAGTCAGATCCTTTGAGAAAATGTCACTGGTGGCGAGCAATAGTAGAGCACATTTCATTTTGAACAATGCATTTGTTCAGTTTTAATTTAGTTATTTTTAAATTCATGTGAGATCCTTTGATCTCTATCAAGGCTCAGATAACAGAAGATGAAAATTTTCTTCACTCCAGTTATGAAAATTTTAAAACCCCATAACACTAACTTCCACTACATGCCCCGGTACCATCAATGGCATCAAAGGGTTCACATAATTTTTTTGATCAATGAAAAAAATAATTTTTATTAAATTAAGTAGAGGGTTTAAATTCAGTCCCAACGAAATATACTCAATTTGATTTTGGACGGGAAAGTAATATCCATCTAAAATTTTAATATAGATCATTTTCAGTTTTCATATTCTAAAATTACAAGATAATATATATATAAGTGTGTGTGTGTGTGTGTGTGCATGTGTATTATATTTTTTTTTCTACAGTTGCATTTTAAAATGAATTTGTTGAATACTGGTTTCTGAATGAAACAATATTTTTCGGTTGAACCCAGATTCCATTGATAATATGGTTTTTTAATAATAATAATAATAATAATAATAATAATAATAATATTGTTAAAAGGCTGCTTCAATAGCCTTGAGAAACTTTAAAGGAAAACAATCTATTCCTTAAGTGGGGTTTTGAGTCTATGTTCATCAAGATAATGTACATGTAAAATAAAAGGGGAAAATATGGTGTACAATTCTCTAGGGTTTTTTATGGGTTGTTGGTCGAAGTGGATACTCAAGAGGGGGGTGAATTGAGTTCTAATTAAAATTTCTGTTAAAAACTTTTAGGATTAAAATCCCCCAAATTAGAACAACCCACTCAATTAAGGCAGTAGAGATATAAGTGATTTATTGTTCAACAGGTTTCTCAAAGGTTGATTACTCCTCATTTGAATCAGTATGAGAACTAATTTGAATTTTGAAACAAGTTTACTAAACAACTCAGATATACACACTCACCAGAACTAACTATCAGAGTGAATGTAAAAATAGATTTTTGTCTTTGAAAATATAAGCACAGTGGATAGATGTTAAACAGAGTAAAGCAAAAATGAACACAAAAATTTTAAAAAAGAGGTTCAGTCTTAAGTAAATACCTAGTCCTCTCCACTTGGTGATCACCTGCCACCAAGCAATTATATTAAAAGTGATACACAGACTGTATCGGGCTTCACAACAGCTTTCAAAAACTGTCCAGGTTTTGCAACCTCTACCACAATTCTTCATGGGAAACAAATAAACTACCAAGACACACCAGGCTTCTTCCACAGTTATATGTGGGAAACAAATGTAAAGATAGTTTGGTATAGGGATTTTTAGTATCCCTCAGTTCAATCACAAGATTTAGTGTGTGTATCACATACACACTACTCACAAATGTTAAGTATTTAAACATAGTAGAGCTAAAGATAGTAGGGATGAGTTTAGAATGCTCTATTGCGTTGTAAGATCAGCTCTGGACTCGTTGGAATGAATGAAGTGAAGTTTTGATCCTTATCTACAAGTTGTCTCCAAAACAGAGTGTCGCAACTTCCAGGTTATGACTTCCAGATGTAGAGATGATCAACTTCTTGGATGTTAAGCTCTTTGCAGTACACTACTACAGATTGTAGAAGGTTATTTTCAATAGATCTTCGTGAACCTCTTGTTCCTTTTTGATTAGTTCTTGAGAGTTCCCTTCTTCTTTCCAGTATGTTCGGGTTTCTTCTTTGTGTCTCTCTTCTGTGTCTTTTATATAGTCTCTTGTTTTTGTGTTTTGTTGTCCAATAGGGGCTGATAAGAGAAATGTTTCAACCACGTGCGGTCTTCCTCGTACATCGTAATGTTTCCTGATATCCCAGCAAATATCATTAAATAATGTCAGGTGCATTAATTTTTCCATACATTACCGTTATAATAGTATTAATAAAATAGGTAAAGAAAAGAGTGGAATATCATTAGACTAGAAGCAGAAGCATGTCACATGGTAGAATTCAACTGTGATCTTTTCAACTGTGAACTGTAGTCTTTCCATCTGTAGACTTCAACTGTAGTCTTTCCATCTGTAGACTTCAACTGTATTATTTCCATCTGTAGACTTCAACTGTAGTCTTTCCATCTGTAGACTTCAACTGTAGTATTTTAATGGTAGTTGTTTATTCTTTGTAACAGTGGATCCTCATCAGTGAACTCCATCAGTAGGCTCAACAGTAAACCTTTAACAGTAAGCTTCTAATTGGTAGTTCTATAACATCAGACTACTTCAACTGTAACCTTTCCAACTGTAGGCTTGAACAGTGAAGTTATCAACAGAATACTTGAGAAAGAGTCTGACAGTAGACTTCTAGCAGAAACCTTGTTACAGTAGTGACCTTATGACAGTAACTCTTTGTCTGTGAGCTTTGATAAGCAGATCATCAGTAGAATTGTGACAGTAACCTTGTACCGGTAGCTTCCAACAGTGACTGTAAATCTTCAATAGTGATCTTATAGCATCAGTGACTTAAGGTGATAGCAAGCTATAACGGTGACTTTGAACAGAAGGCTCTTACCAGTAGCCTTTAATAGTGAGCTTATATTTAGATAGATATGGACTGTAAGTTGATGCAGTAAAGTCATGAGTCTTAAGAATATACATTGTTGAGAATAAGATAATTGTATATGTAGATTAAAATGATTAAAGATTGACTTAATATATTATTATCAGTATTTAAACATGATTTGTGATTATTAAAACAGGTGAGTCCAAAAATCTCCTCCTTTTTGATAATCATAAATTATGTCAGTATATATTAAAATTTGTCAAGTATCAGAGACTAATAAGCACAGTATTTTCATATTAGTTTCTCAATTAGCACAGTAAGCACAGTATGCACAGTATTCAATATTTCTCCCCCTTTGTGATTAGCAAAAAGAAATACAAATGAGAGAAAAACTGAGAAGGCTTATATTAATAACACAGTACATTACACGACCAAAAAGAATACAAAGTCTCTATCAAAAGACATAAACAAACTCAATCCACAGAATCCATAGGTAAGGGTTCTTTCCCTTTAGAAGGAGAAGATGGAGAAGAAGCTGGTGGATCAGCAGGTTTAGGAATAGCTGCAGGAATGACTGGAGGGGAAACAACAGAAGCTCTTGTGGGTCGGTAGTGGGTAGCGCATTGAGGTATCAGTGGAGTAAGACTTCTGATAGCTTTAGCAAGAGACATGGTGGAAGAACCACTGGGTTCAGAAGTAGGTAAGGCAGGAGGGATGATGACAGGGGTTCAGTCCACATGGAGAAAGGGTAGAAGAAGGTTTCTGAAATCCATAATAATGCTTCCTCCTCTTTCCATAGCAGATAAAAATCATCTTTATTCTCCAAAAACTTATCCAAAGCTGGGGTCAATTCTCTCAGCTTGCTGACCTACTCCCTGAATGCCTGAGTCACTGGATGCAACTTCATATTCTCTATCAAGAGCTTGAAGTGGTTGGTCAATTGATGCTTGGTATAGACCTTCTCAAAGTAGGCATCCACCTTATTCTTAATGGCATATTTAGAAGTAGTAGCTGCCCATAGGTGATCACGAACAAAACTGCTGACTTCCCTAGTGGTAGCAAGTATCTGAGTATCAGAGGTTCCACTGGTACTGGTCTTAGTAAACTCGTCCTGGATCACAGTTCTGATCTGGTCAATGTTCACAGTGGAGCTGGATGAGGGAAGGGGTTTGACCAAGAAAGCTACTATCTCTTTGAAAGACTGTGTCGAATTACTAATGATGTCTTAAAAGCCTAAAATACTTCCACAAACTGCTTGACTACTTCTTTGATATATCTAATATTAGCATTCACTTGGGTTTGAGAACTGTTCATGGCAGTCAATGTAACAGCCCAAGATTTTATAAAAAATATTCTTTTTAATTTTATTAATGTCTTGTGTTGTACGATACACCAAAAGGAGCTTGCACAACATGCATCCTTGACTTGCCTTGCATTACACGCAATCGCGACCTTCCTCAATAGCGTGTGTAATACGCAATACCGAGTTTCACTAAACAACGATATGCTATTAAAATATTATTAAAACTAGCCGGTATGAATAGTAATAACCACTTTTTAAAATTCTGTAAATCTTATTTTTCAAAATGAACTTCATTTTTGGATTCAGAGTATCGAATTTAGCCTAAGGTGAAATTTTGGTACATTTCGGATAACTTTCATATTCTGATGAATAGTGAAAATTACTAAAAAACAACTTTTTTAATCGAAATAATTAATAGTGATAAATTATTAATTGGAGTAGTTTTAAAGTATATTTAGAATATATTTTTACAATTTAATACAATGTTGGCCATTGGATGTAATTTGACATTTAAACCAGACATAATCAAGTGTCAATCTTTTGATAGATATTGTTCTTAAAAACACGCTATTTGTTTTAACAGCGGGATTTAATTATAAAAATTAATTAATGCAAATTTTATGTTATGAATTTGGTAAAATAGAATTCATTTTTGAATTCGGAATATGAAATATAGCTTAGGATGAAATTTTGGAATTGTTCTGAAAAACATCAATTTTTGATGAATAGTGAAACTACTAAGTGGTAGTTAAAAAACTGAATTTTTCATAAAACTTAATTTTACCGCTTCTGTGAATGGAATTTCAAAAATCCGAGAGACACGGTTGATGTCAGTAAGTAAAATGTGGTTCAATGAGATGAAAATAATTTTTGGTGAATAGTAACTTTTTACTTTTATTTACCACGGTTAAAAGTAAATAGGATAATTAAGGGTAAGAATGATATTAATATTACCCTAACACATGTCCTAATTCTATTGGACAAGTGTATCTCGACCAAAAACAACCTTAAGTGTAAAATATCATCATTTAGGCCCACTTGGATTAGATTAGGACATTTATTATTATTTAATTCAAAGAAGAGTTAAAAGAGTTAAAATCAAAGTTTATTCACTAAAACATTTTTAATATGGGGTTATACATAAGATAAATTCGACTATAAATATTAATTAGAAAGCTAAAAAGATTTCCTACATAATTATATTTTATTTATAATTTTTAGACTTTAAATAAATTAATTTATTTATGACACAACGATGATGCAGTAATTACCCTTTTAAGGAAATATTAACATAATTGATGTTATAAATACTCAAATGAATGTAATTTGAGACTTTTTATGAATTCCACTAATTTTCTAGGTTACTATGATATATTAGTGTTGATTTAATAAACTTGGTTCGAACATATAATTCTGTTATGACTTTCACAAAAATCATATATCAAATAGTGTCAAAATTGACACAAAATAGTTTTTAAATCAAATATTATATTATTAATTGTTATTTTATTCCTAAAAATCTAAGGTTCGGCCAAATGACTTAGATAAGGATATATATATTAATAATAAACAATTTAGGGTTCTTTTGGCATGTTATAGTAAGTTTATTAACCATATAGTGAAAGAAAACAAAAAGACACGGTAAAAGTTAAATTATTTAACTTAGAGTTAAATCTAATTGATAAGGTTAAAATAAGAACCTAAACTTGTCTAAATCCTATTAGTTGATAGGATTTCGACCCATCCCCACTTTAGCTTCGAAATAAGACCCTTTGGAACCATTATAAACCGATTTTTACTTTAATATAAAATAATATTTTGAGATATTCCTAAGGTGCCCCTCTCCTCCCTTATAAAAGGGTACCTCCTCCCCCTCCTCCTCACACCAATTTGAGCACTCAAGCTCGGCCAACCCCTGCCAAAATCTCTTCTCCACTTCCCTAGCAACATCCTAGAGGTTCTGGTCTTCCTCAAAGACCAATTTTAGTTCCCTAAGAGGAGGTCTCCAAAAGGCGCTTCAAAGAAGAGGTAATTACCGTTACCAATTCTTTCATCTTTATTTCTTCTTGCACTTCTTCTTCTTAGGTTGTTTCATTATGAAGTAATAACATCAGTATCAATCATATACTGATATGTTATTATAAGTATGAAACAACCCTATTTCACCATCTATCTATCCTACGGAAAAAGAAATCACCGCGCGTGCGTACGTACGGAATACCGTCTCCACGCCGTGGTGTAATCTATTTTCCACCACCACCTTACATGGATGGGTATAATGGTGTAAAGAATAACTATACATAGTTATTAAAACATCATATTGATTCTGATATATTGTATAATCCACTCCAATTCAATTCAATATTTATGGAAATGATATCATCGCTCGTGCGTACGTACGGACTACCGTCTCCACGACGCGATGAGATTCATTCTCCATGTTAACCATTTAAGAATGATTATAAATTATATATAAGAAATAATAATGAAATATATGACATTATAAAGCTACTGGATTTATGTATATATATATATGTATGTCATCTACTTACTTCCATTCAAGACAATAGGGAAAGGAAAACAGCGTTCATGCGTACGTACGGACTACCGTCTCCATGAACGGTGTTTTTCATTTCATTTATCTATCTATTATATATATATATATACTGAATATATATGATATATAAATCATATTTTATATTCTGGAAGTAAGTAAATCATGATATAAGTAATAATAATGTCAAGAACAACAAGTCAAAACACCTACGATAAAAGAAACGATTTTACCCAAAACGCTTCTTTAACATGGAATTTACAAAAGAAAGGGTAATATAATGTCATAAGTGAACCATATATGATATCATAACAATGAATATGATTCTGTAATAAGTCAATGAAATTATTTAAACCATTATACAGGAGCTTCGGACACGTACAAAGCAAATCGGACCTAAGGTAAGGGAAATATCACAATCTCATTTTTATCCGAGATTGTTTATTCGTAAGTATTTACTGGGGTGTATTTTATTATCCACATCCATGTTTCATCAATATGTAATATTATTTACATCCACCTACAATTGTTTAAATCCTTTTTTACCCTTCGGTGAGTTTGTAGTAATATGTATGAAAGGAATCTTTTGTCGTTTTTCGTACGAGGTACTTTTTGACTTTTCCGAAAAAAGTACGAAGAATGTTTTTTTAACTTATACGGCATGAATGGATTTTTAAAACATTATTTCCAAGAAACTTCCTTTACAAGTTTTCAAGTTTATTTTTAATCAACTTCTTTTATTTTAAAGTCGTATGACATGTTATGAAAGGAAAAATGTTTTTGAAGTAGAAAGGATATTTTCCTCAAGAATGGAGTTCAAGTATTTTATCAAAATTATTTTCCATCTAAGACAATAAAAGGGTTCTGTTTTTATCCCTATTATTACATGGATTTGATTATGTTGTGATGGAAACAGTTTTATGAATTCCTTTATCTTATATGAATTGTTTTATGATGTCATGTTGTTTAAGAATCCCATTTTTATTACGTGGATTATGCTATGGTTTATGATTATGTGGCACACATAAGAAAGGATTCATTATAAGATGGGTGGGACCTATATCTCCCTCCAATGCATTGGATAAAGATTTTATATCTCATGAGATAGACAGGGCTGGAATGGTAGGTTATACCGGTTCAGTGAAACTGGACTGAAACGAGGGTTACTCGATTCAGAAAGGGACTTTGTCCACTAAGATAGTCTTGGAAATTAGTCTTGACTAACAAGAATTGATTCTCTATGATTATGTGTGTATGCCACAAAGTTTCATGTTTTAAGTTATGATTATTGGGATTACTTTTTCACTGCCATGATTTATCCCATGATTATGAAATTATGCTCTCTTTTGCAGGTTATGATTTCCAAAATGTTATGTTCTTATGAATATGATGTGATTGATATTTATTTTGTTTACCCTTACTGAGCATTTGATCTCACCCTTTTATGTTTTCTTTTCCCCAGGATATAAAGAAATGTTTTAGGTTAAAAAAAAGGAAGATCTTTATGGGAGATTTTGAAGATCTTTCACCACGATTAGAAGATTATAGTCCGAGTTTCCAAAGACACTAAACTATTACGGTCCTTGTGTGTGTGTTTTTGTAATGTACTAAGTATTCCGCAAAAGTAATGTAATGTCAATGTACGTCAAGATACGGGTCTCTACAGTTGGTATCAGAGGCAAAGGTTTAGTCAACCTTTGGAAACTAGGATGCGAAAACGTTAGTGAGATCCCTAGAGATATTTCTAAGGTATGTCTAGGGATGTCTCTAAGGTTAAGTATACGTAGAGGTTATAGTCCTAGAATTGCTCTAACGATCTTAGAATTTAACCTAAGATGTTAGATATTGAGGGTACTACCCCTTTATTATGTTGTTTTCCCTAGCATGATTTTTGCCTCTCACACTATTCTTTTGGGGTTTTAGACGATGGCTGGAACCCGAAGGAACCGTGTTGATCAATGCAATGGAAAATGCAATGATTGTCCCCCTGAGCAACCAAACGATATGGGAGCTGGAATGCAAAATCTTGTAGCCATGCTCACACAACTTTCTCAAGATATGAATCATGCAGGACTTCCAAACGAGCAAAGGAAGGAGCAACATTCTGTTGAATCCTTCATGAGGCAGCGTCCGCCTTCTTTCAGTGGGTCTACTGATCCATTAGTTGCTGAACAATGGATTAGTACTAATGAAAAGATATTTTCAGTTCTTCAATGTTCTGAACATGATAAAGTCATCTTAGCAGTATATCGTTTGGAAGGTGAAGCTGATCAATGGTGGAATCTTATCAAGAATACGAGGCAAAGAGATGAAATTGATTCCATGGAATGGGACGAGTTCAAGAACTTGTTTTTCAGTAAGTACTTCCCTCGTATTCTTCGAACGAAGATGGAGAAGGAGTTTCTTGAACTAAAGCAAAAGGATGATGAATCTGTTGGTATATACGAAGCGAATTTTACAAGACTTGCAAGGTATGCATCTGGCATTATCATCCAACCTGAAAGTAAAGTTGATCGATTTTTCAGTGGCTTAAAACCAAGTCTTTGAAGGGCATTAGCTATAAGAGACTTCAGTAGCTATGAAGAAATTGTGCGTTGTGCTATCAAGGTAGAAATGGAAGTTGGTGTTACATATCCATCTCATGGTTTTGACAAGAAACGAAAGATGGAGTTCAAGGAGAAATCTCAGAATAATGGTGAAAAGAAGATGAATATTTCCTTATGCACAAAGTGTGGAAAGAAGCATGGTGGAGATTGTCTTAAAGGGACTAGAAAATGTTTTAAGTGTGGAAAAGAAGGTCATCGAGCAGCTGAGTGTCTAAGTAATGGAAAAAGGGATTCTAATGAAGTGAATAAAGCAAACACTGCAGAGAACGCACAACCAACACTTCAATGCTTCAAGTGCAAGGAGATGGGACATTATGCCAATAAATTCCCTAATCCAAGGGTTAGTGATGATCGACATGAGCAACCGCTTAAGGCAAAGGACAAAGGGAAGTCACATGCGATCACTATTGGCAATGTTGAATATGACAACGATGTGGTGGAATGATTAAGTTTTTATGTAATGGGATTCCAAAATAATGTTGTATCATGGAATATTGGAATATTTATGTATTGGTCTAATGTGGTATTCAAAGTGATTGAGATATTATGCGCATAATGAAGGGAAAACGAGAAAATGAAATGTTTAACAGTATTCATGAGCTCATGATTGATATAAGGACTAAGTGATATCATGGTTTGAGTATATAGAATTTTGAGGATTTTGGTATGTGGAAAGTGTTAACTTTTAACTGCATTCAAGTTTTCACTAAGGTTCAATGGGTATTCAAGAGAGTACAAGATTAAGGCCTTTAAATGTTTGGAATGTGTCCAACAAGATATATCTTATGATATATGGGGATCAACGATGGTATTAAATCTCTGGTAATCGTTTTCACTATATTATGAGAATGGACTGCAGTATTATGGATAGGACTAAAGATTGGAATGGATTATGTTGGACATAAGTTAGTATTGTTTAAGGATAGAAGTTTTTTCGATATTATTTATGGGATGTTATAGTAATATAGTTTTAGAAAAAGGACAACCTGCAGGACGGGCGACAGCCCATCACTTCGGACAAGGCTGTGGGAATCGAACCCACAACCGAAGTGCGACTGGCCTTTATCGCCTACCACTGGCCTACAGGAAGTCCCTGTTTAGTAGAAACTAGTTTTATTATATTAAGCAGTATGATATATGAAGAATAAGTCCATTTTAGGAACTATATATGATTAATCTCACTATAGATCGACTTATGTATATAATTTTTGCTAACCTTTTGTTTGAGACAGATGGAATGACCCGTCATTCTATCACATGATCTGCTAACACTTCACGAATAACAAATTCAACTTCATTTATTTAAGAGATGAAGTGGAAATTGTTCTAGGCATGAACAATAGTGAGATTGTACCAAAATAAAGAAAGTATTTATTCCAATTCAAATTTTCAACTTTAGGGAAATGATCTTGAAAACCAAAAATGTTGTCCTAGTGATCTTATACCTGATGAATCGGATGGTACCTTAGATCGTCACAAATTTATGGATTTGTGATTATTGGCTTTTCCATAGCCATGTTCTCTACCACTCTCCATCAGAACATGATGGTTAGATTTCTCTTCCATATCCATATTTTCACCTATGTGGAAACCCAATGATTAGTTTATTTGGGTAACCGTTACGTTTCATACTTTTGTTTTTAAAGATTGGTTTTGATATTCCTTTTTACGATGTGGGTTTCTATTAAAGAAACTTTCAAATAGTAAACCATTTATAACCCCGACGAATTTCGAGGGCGAAATTCATTTTAAGGGGGGTAGAATGTAACAGCCCAAGATTTTATAAAAAATATTCTTTTTAATTTTATTAATGTCTTGTGTTGTACGCTACACCAAAAGGAGCTTGCACAACACGCATCCTTGACTTGCCTTGCATTACACGCAATCGCGACCTTCCTCGATAGCGTGTGTAATACGCAATACCGAGTTTCACTAAACAACGATATGCTATTAAAATATTATTAAAACTAGCCGGTATGAATAGTAATAACCACTTTTTAAAATTCTGTAAATCTTATTTTTCAAAATGAACTTCATTTTTGGATTCGGAGTATCGAATTTAGCCTAAGGTGAAATTTTGGTACATTTCGGATAACTTTCATATTCTGATGAATAGTGAAAATTACTAAAAAACAAATTTTTTAATCGAAATAATTAATAGTGATAAATTATTAATTGGAGTAGTTTTAAAGTATATTTAGAATATATTTTTACAATTTAATACAATGTTGGTCATTGGATGTAATTTCACATTTAAACCAGACATAATCAAGTGTCAATCTTTTGATAGATATTGTTTCTTAAAAACACGCTATTTGTTTTAACAGCGGGATTTAATTATAAAAATTAATTAATGAAACTTTTATGTTATGAATTTGGTAAAATAGACTTCATTTTTGAATTCGGAATATGAAATATAGCTTAGGATGAAATTTTGGCATTGTTCTGAAAAACATCAATTTTTGATGAATAGTGAAACTACTAAGTGGTAGTTAAAAAACTGAATTTTTCATAAAACTTAATTTTACCGCTTCTGTGAATGGAATTTCAAAAATCCGAGAGACACGATTGATTTCAGTAAGTAAAATGTGGTTCAATGAGATGAAAATAATTTTTGGTGAATAGTAACTTTTTACTTTTATTTACCACGGTTAAAAGTAAATAGGGTAATTAAGGGTAAGAATGATATTAATATTACCCTAACACATGTCCTAATTCTATTGTACAAGTGTATCTCGACCAAAAACAACCTTAAGTGTAAAATATCATCATTTAGGACCACTTGGATTAGATTAGGACATTTATTATTATTTAATTCAAAGAAGAGTTAAAAGAGTTAAAATCAAAGTTTATTCACTAAAACATTTTTAATATGGGGTTATACATAAGATAAATTAGACTATAAATATTCATTAGAAAGATAAAAAGATTTCCTACATAATTATATTTTATTTATAATTTTTAGACTTTAAATAAATTAATTTATTTATGACACAACGATGATGCAGTAATTACCCTTTTAAGGAAATATTAACATAATTGATGTTATAAATACTCAAATGAATGTAATTTGAGACTTTTTATGAATTCCACTAATTTTCTAGGTTACTATGATATATTAGTGTTGATTTAATCAACTTGGTTCGAACATATAATTCTGTTATGACTTTCACAAAAATCATATATCAAATAGTGTCAAAATTGACACAAAATAGTTTTTAAATCAAATATTATATTATTAATTGTTATTTTATTCCTAAAAATCTAAGGTTCGGCCAAATGACTTAGATAAGGATATATATATTAATAATAAACAATTTAGGGTTCGTTTGGCATGTTATAGTAAGTTTATTAACCATATAGTGAAAGAAAACAAAAAGACACGGTAAAAGTTAAATTATTTAACTTAGAGTTAAATCTAATTGATAAGGTTAAAATAAGAACCTAAACTTGTATAAATCCTATTGGTTGATAGGATTTCGACCCATCCCCACTTTAGCTTCGAAATAAGACCCTTTGGAACCATTATAAACCGATTTTTACTTTAATATAAAATAATATTTTGAGATATTCCTAAGGTGCCCCTCTCCTCCCTTATAAAAGGGCACCTCCTCCTCCCCCTCCTCCTCACACCAATTTGAGCACTCAAGCTCGGAAAACCCCTGCCAAAATCTATTCTCCACTTCCTTAGAAACATCCTAGAGGTTCTGGTCTTCCTCAAAGACCAATTTTAGTTCCCTAAGAGGAGGTCTCCAAAAGGCGCTTCAAAGAAGAGGTAATTACCGTTACCAATTCTTTCATCTTTATTTCTTCTTCCACTTCTTCTTCTTAGGTTGTTTCATTATGAAGTAATAACATCAGTATCACTCATATACGGATATGTTATTATAAGTATGAAACAACCCTATTTCACCATCTATCTATCCTACAGAAAAAGAAATCACCGCGCGTGCGTACGTACGGAATACCGTCTCCACGCCGTGGTGTAATCTATTTTCCACCACCACCTTACATGGATGGGTATAATGGTGTAAAGAATAACTATACATAGTTATTAAAACATCATATTGATTCTGATATATTGTATAATCCACTCCGATTCAATTCAATATTTATGGAAATGATATCATCGCTCGTGCGTACGTACGGACTACCGTCTCCACGACGCGATGAGATTCATTATCCATGTTAACCATTTAAGAATGATTATAAAGTATATATAAGAAATAATAATGAAATATATGACATTATAAAGCTACTGGATTTATGTATATATATATATGTATGTCATCTACTTACTTCCATTCAAGACAATAGGGAAAGGAAAACAGCGTTCATGCGTACGTACGGACTACCGTCTCCATGAACGGTGTTTTTCATTTCATTTATCTATCTATTATATATATATATATAATGAATATATATTATATATAAATCATATTTTATATTCTGGAAGTAAGTAAATCATGATATAAGTAATAATAATGTCAAGAACAACAAGTCAAAACACCTACGATAAAAGAAACGATTTTACCCAAAACGCTTCTTTAACATGGAATTTACAAAAGAACGGGTAATATAATGTCATAAGTGAACCATATATGATATCATAACAATGAATATGATTCTGTAATAAGTCAATGACATTATTTAAACCATTATACAGGAGCTTCGGACACGTACAAAGCAAATCAGACCTAAGGTAAGGGAAATATCACAATCTCATTTTTATCCGAGATTGTTTATTCGTAAGTATTTACTGGGGTGTATTTTATTATCCACATCCATGTTTCATCAATATGTAATATTATTTACATCCACCTACAATTGTTTAAATCCATTTTTACCCTTCAGTGAGTTTGTAGTAATATGTATGAAAGGAATCTTTTGTCGTTTTTCGTACGAGGTACTTTTTGACTTTTCCGAAAAAAGTACGAAGAATGTTTTTTTAACTTATACGGCATGAATGGATTTTTAAAACATTATTTCCAAGAAACTTCCTTTACAAGTTTTCAAGTTTATTTTTAATCAACTTATTTTATTTTAAAGTCGTATGACATGTTATGAAAGGAAAAATGTTTTTGAAGTAGAAAGGATATTTTCCTCAAGAATGGAGTTCAAGTATTTTATCAAAATTATTTTCCATCTAAGACAATAAAAGGTTCTGTTTTTATCCCTATTATTACATGGATTTGATTATGTTGTGATGGAAACAGTTTTATGAATTCCTTTATCTTATATGAATTGTTTTATGATGTCATGTTGTTTAAGAATCCCATTTTTATTACGTGGATTATGCTATGGTTTATGATTATGTGGCACACATAAGAAAGGATTCATTATAAGATGGGTGGGACCTATATCTCCCTCCAATGCATTGGGTAAAGATTTTATATCTCATGAGATAGACAGGGCTGGAACGGTAGGTTATACCGGTTCAGTGAAACAGGACTGAAACGAGGGTTACTCGATTCAGAAAGGGACTTTGTCCACTAAGATAGTCTTGGCAATTAGTCTTGACTAACAAGAAATGATTCTCTATGATTATGTGTGTATGCCACAAAGTTTCATGTTTTAAGTTATGATTATTGGGATTACTTTTTCACTGCCATGATTTATCCCATGATTATGAAATTATGCTCTCTTTTGCAGGTTATGATTTCCAAAATGTTATGTTCTTATGAATATGATGTGATTGATATTTATTTTGTTTACCCTTACTGAGCATTTGAGCTCACCCTTTTATGTTTTCTTTTCCCCAGGATATAAAGAAAGGTTTTAGGTAAAAAAAAGGAAGATCTTTATGGGAGATTTTGAAGATCTTTCACCACGATTAGAAGATTATAGTCCGAGTTTCCAAAGACACTAAACTATTACGGTCCTTGTGTGTGTGTTTTTGTAATGTACTAAGTATTCCGCAAAAGTAATGTAATGTCAATGTACGTCAAGATACAGGTCTCTACAGTCAATGAAGCAATCGATTGTCTTAGAGCAACCACAGATCCTGTCCAACTCTCAATTTGAGTATGTCATACTTTAACTTCATCCATCATTTACTTCACTGGACTAGACACAACACATCCTAGAAATATCTCCAGGGACTGCTCCACACTCCTCATCTCTTCAACCAGGCTTTTCTTCAAATCTGCCACTGATTCTCTCAGTGATTCTTTCATTTCAGCCTTTAAAGACTCAAGGTCCTCCTTGGTTTCCAGATTGTCAGCCACAACAGGTAGGATAACAAACTCCCTTTGAGGCTGGTATTCCTCATCAGAATCTCCATAATTAAGTCCAAGTACCATATATCCTGGATTTTATGACCAACCTTCGATGTCATACAACACAAAAACTGAACCAAGATGCTCCCCCTCACTTAGAGCATTCTCCTAAGGAATCTACTTTAACTGTTCTGCTCGAGGTAAGTCCACAACCTCCTTTGTAACTTCAGCAGATTCAATAACCATTTGATCTGATAGTTCAACAGTATGGTTAGTCCTATCCTTTTCTGAGTCATCTATGACTCTCTCATAAATGGTAGAAGATGCCACTCCTGCTTCCTGATCAGGCATTATATTGTCTATATTATCAACCAGAGGGCTCAAACTGAGCTCTTCTTCTTCATTTTCCTCATCATTTTCTTCAGCAAAATCCTCCTTTTCTTTATGAGCAAAATGATCTGACTCGGTTGCCTCATACTCCTCGGAGGTGTCCTCAACAACATTCTGATTTTCTCCTTCTTCTTCTTCATCAGTGGTCTCAGTATCACTATCCTTTAGAACAGTCTCTCTCCTTGGTAGTTCTTTTGGAGGGCTAGCTGCTCCAAAATCTACTGTCCTTATATGACTGTGAGGTAAATCAGGATCACTCCCATCATCAATGGGGGTGTTCTCTCTTTGAGGGTCCACAGCTCCATCCGCCTCCTTCTCATCAGAATAAACTGGTTCTGGATCATCAGGCTTCAGGCCTGGATCTCTTTTGTCTCTTGGCCTAGTTGGATGAGTATTAGGGTCATACTTTTCATACAACTTTCCTTCATCATTCACCCATGTCTTCTTCCAGGGATTCCAGCTAATTTTCATGAAATTACAGATTACCTTGGAGATACAGAAACTGTTCTTGGCCACTATCATCTCTTATTGATTTCCAGCCACACCTTTTACCTTTAACATAACCGAAATGAGCTTGGAATGAAATAAGGCATTGGAATTTGAGCTTGCCTTGGTCATATCCTCCAATTGTGCCATCAGTAACCTACATAGGTTAATCTTCTTCCCATGCTTCAGTAAGTACATCAGGAATATGTCCTGGTGCTTTAGTACTACAAAGTCCCCTCTCCTCGGACTACGTACATGCTGAATGAATTTGAATAAGAGCATGTCTTCTCCATTCATCTCAGCTGCAATGATCCTTCTTGATTTTCCATCTCCAGTCAGTTCTTCCAGAGCTTTTTCATACTCAAAAACAGCACTGTCTGGAGGAGCCACTCCAGAGTAGTAGTCATAAATTCCTTCATGAGGAACTCTCAGGCAGGCAGCCCACTCAGTAGATGTGAAAATAACTTCATTTCCATTGACTTTGGACATTATCTTATGCACATCCTCTTCCTCTTTAAACGTCAAGTATTCATAGAATTCTTTCACAAGCTTCGGGTAATAAGGTCCATTGTTGTTGGAAAATCATTCGGTCCATCCTTGGGCATCTAGTACTTTCAGTACTAATGACTTGCTCGACAACAGCCATTCTTCACTTAACTCCTTCTCAGCAAATATTTGTCTCTTGGTCAGATGTGGGTTTACAGGTCCCGACGGGGTGTCACTGGTGCCACTAGATTCATCTCGAGTTCTCTTAGGCCTTGGCGCATCCTCATGGATAGTCGAAGGTCACTTGGTTCTAGCCATAGAGATTGAGAAAGGTTAGAGGGCTCAGGTGAAGGGTTAGGGTTTAGGAATTTCGAGAGCAAGGTTCAAGATTGGGAGAGGAAGGTGGATTGAAATGTGTTTGTTGCCTTTGATTTTATCATTTAGGGATTAAAAAAAATAAAATAGAAATAATAAAAAGAAATAAAACGATTCGAATTCCTGCAAAAATAAAAACAAACAGCGAGGTATCCAACAGTGAGATGCATCAGTGAGGTATAACAGTAAGGTTCGACTGTGAGATCTAACTATGAGGTTTGACTATGAGGTCTAACTATGAGGTCTAATTGTGAGGTCTAACTATGAGGTCTAACTATGAGGTTTAACTGTGAGGTTCAACTGTGAGGTCTAACTGTGAGGTCCGACTGTACTGAAATTAATCATACCTAACTCATGTTTGATGTAATTTAACCTCTCAGAATTCAAAGGCTTTGTGAATATATCAGCCAATTGTTGTTCAGTGCCAATGAATTCAAGAGTTATATCACCCTTTTATCAATATGCTTTGTCCTAGCATGAGATACTGGATTTTTGGAAATGTTAATAGCACTTGTATTGTCACACTTTATAGAGACATGTTTGAATTGATATCCATAGTCCAGTAAAGTATGTTTCATCCACAGAATTTGAGCACAACAACTACCAGCAGCTATGTACTCAGCTTCGGCAGTAGATAATGCAATAGAATTCTGCTTCTTACTACACCAAGATACTAGTGACTTGCCTAAAAAGTGACATGTCCCAGAGGTGCTTTTTCTATCTAACTTGCAACCGGAAAAATCATCATCCGAATAACTCAACAAATCAAATGATTTTCCTTTTGGATAGAATAATCCTAAGTTGGGAGTATGTTTGAGATATTTAAAAATTATTTTCACAGCAGTTAAATGAGACTCTTTTGGATTGGATTGAAATCGAGCACACATGCATACACTAAACATGATGTCAGGTCTACTAGTTGTAAGATAGAGTAGACTCCCTATCATACCTCTGTAGTTGGTTTGATCCACTGGTTCTCCAGCTTCATCTGTATCCAACTTACAGGTGGTACTCATAGGTGTGTCACTACCTTTACTACCATCCAAATAAAAACGTTTTAAAATATCCTTAATATATTTGCTTTTGATTCAAAACAATGCCATTTTTATTTTGAAAGATCTAAAATCCAAGTAAAAATTTGAGTTCTCCCATTAAACTCATTTCAAACTCATTTTGCATCATTTTTGAAAGATCAACACATAGTGAACTTTTAGAATATCCAAAAATAATATCATCCACATAAATTTGTACTATCAAAACATCTTTATAAATCCATTTAATGAAAAGAGTAGGATCAACTATCCGTTTGGTAAAACCTTTTGAAATAAGAAAAGAGCTGAGCCTATCATACCATGCTCTTGGAGCTTGTTTTAAGCCATACAAAGCTTTAGACAGTCTGAAAACATGATTGGAAAAATGGGGATTTATAAAACCAGGAGATTGTTCAACAAAAACATCCTCAACTATGTATCCATTTAGAAAATCACTTTTAACATCTATTTGATAAAGTTTGAAATTCAGATGAGCTGCATAGGAAAGTAGTATCCTAATGGCTTCTAGTCTAGCTACAGGTGAAAAGATCTCCTCATAGTCTATTCCTTCTTCTTGACTATATCCTTGTGCAACTAGCCTAGCTTTATTTCTAACTATATTCCCAGACTCATCTACTTTGTTTCTAAACACCCATTTAGTGCCTATGGTTAAAGTGTCCTTGGGTCTTTCCACTAATTCCCAAACTTTGTTTCTTTCTAAATGATTTAGTTCTTCTTGCATATCCATTACCCAAAATTCATCATTGATTGCATCATTAATATTTTTGGGTTCAAGTTGTGAAAGAAAAGCTTGATGTTCAACCTGGTTTCTTAGAGAAGCTCTAGTTTGTGTTCCTCTATTTAAATCACCTACAAAAGCATCTAGAAGATGATTCTTGAGAGTCCTAATACCTCTAGGAAGGGTAGAACTACATTCTTCATAGTTGTCTGTTGGTTCAAAATCATAGGTGCAGATTCAAGAAAATTTCCAGAACTGGATACTTTTACAGGGGATTCATTATTTTTATCATTAAGGTTCAAATTTGATAAATCTTCCTCAAGATTTTCAATAGAAGCTTTAGGCTCATGTGGATCAGTCTCATCAAATTTGATATGAACTGATTCTTCTACACATTTGGTTTTCTTATTGAACACTCTATAGGCTTTACTTGAAATAGAATAACCCAGGAAAATTCATTCATCACTTTTGGGAGCAAATTTGTCAAGATTATCTTTAGTATTAAGAATAAAGACTTTGCAAGCAAAAACTCTAAAGTAATTAACCTTAGGCTTCCTTTTATTCCAAAGTTCATAAGGGGTCCTTTTCAGAATAGGATTAATTAAGACTCTATTAATAATGTAACAAGATGTATTAACAGCTTCAGCCCAAAAATAAATAGGTAAGTCATACTCATTAAGCATAGTCCTTGCAATTTCTTGAAGGGTCTTATTTCTTCTTTCTACAACTCCATTTTGTTGGGGTGTCCTAGGGGAAGAAAAGTTGTGACTTTAGCCATTATGCGAGCAGTAGGATTCAAACTCATGATTCTAAAACTCACGACCATGATCACTTCTTAGGGTTTTAATCTTAAGTCCACTAAAGTTTTCTACAGACTTAGAATATTTGACAAAGTAGGAACAAGCTTCACTTTTGTGAGCTATAAATTATACCCAAGTATACCTAGAAAAGTCATCTACAAGAACATAAAAAAAGTGATTCCCATTTAAAATTTAAACTCTTGATGGTCTAAACAAATCCATGTGAACCAACTCAAGTGGTTGAGAAGTTGAAACTTCTTTCTTTGGTTTGAAAGAAACTTTGTGTTGTTTTCCCTTTTGATAAGGATTACACACTTTATCATTTGGGAATTCCAGTTTAGGTAAGTCTCTAACTAAACATTTCTTATATAGCTCCCTAAGTGAGTGCACATTACAATGTCCTAATCTTCTATGCCACAACCAATATTCTTTATGAAAATCATTTAAACAAGAAACATTTTGTTTGGCTAAGGAGTTTAAATCAACAGTATACACATTCTCATTTCTATATGCAGTGAAAACTAAATCATTTTTTGAATTTAAAACATTGCATGAATCATTTTCAAATTTAACATTAAGTCCATCATCACATAATTGAGATATACTAAGTAAATTATATTTTAATCCATCAACAAAAAGTACTTTAGAAATTAATATTGTATCAGGGTTACCAATCTGGCCTAAGCCGATGATTTGTCCTCTTACATTGTCACCAAAGGTGACATGCCCACCATCAACTTTAATTAGACTCTTAAAACATGAATAGTCTCCTGTCATATGTCTTGAACATCCACTGTCCAAATACCATAGAGTGTTATGGGAACTCTTTAAACAACTTCCCTGCAAAACAGATTAAACATGGGATAATTTTGGTACCCAGATCTTCTTGGGTCCAGAAAGGTTATCCAATAAAACTTTGGGAACCCATATTTTCTTTATAGAATTTATGAAATCAACAAAAATATTTTGAGGCATAAATACTTTGTTCGGTCCTTTAGAAAATTGTTTTTCAAAAGATTGTCCAGAATTAGCAGTGAATTGTCTAGATTTTGGAACAAATTTGGTTTTGCTAATGTGTCTCTGTCCAGGCTGATATCCTAGACCAGTTGTATATTTTGGAGAAATATGTTTTCCTAGAAACTGTGTCAAGGCATCCCTACCAGCAGTGAACTTCTCAATATCCTTTCTTAATTGTTCATTAGATAATTTGAGTTGGGTATTCTCTTTCAACAATTGAGCATTCTTTTCTTTTTCTACACTTAGATCTGTTTTAATGTTACTAGTTAAGGCATGTTGTTTCTTCAAAGATTTATATTTATCTTTTAGTTCATTGCAGGTATCTTCCATCATATTGTAATATTCAAACAGTTCATACTTAGACATATTTGCATCATTATCTGAGTCACTATTATTTTCAGAGTAATAATAATTTAGAATAGGGGAAACATGTACCTCAGATATGTTAGTCATGAAGCACATGTTGGCATGATTATTTTCAGAGTCAGTAGCTTCTGATTCACTTGTGCTGTATTCCGAAGCACTCCAAGTTGCTTTCATGGCTTTCTTGTACTTTTTGTCCTTATAGTCATATTTATTTTTGAATTTTAACTTTGGACAGTCAGCCTTGATGCGCCCTTTCCTCTTGCATTCATAGCAGACTATATCATCTTCCTTGTCAGATTTCTTGCAATCCTTCTTCCACTTACCTTGTTGATCATACTTACCCTTGTAGTTTGGATTTCTAAAAAACTTCTTCTTACTATATAACTTCTTAAATCTTCTAGCTATTTGAGCCATTTCTTCATCACTGTCTGAATCTGAATCTTCACTAGTTGAACTTACAGTAGGTACATGCATTTTCTCTTTGTCTTTGATCTTTAAACCAGTAGACTTGAATGCTACAGATTTTCTTTTGGGTTCATCATCTTCTTCTTTTTTTCACCTTCAATTCCTCTTCATACATCATTAGTTTACCAATAAATTCCTTAACCGGTAGCTTGCTGATGTCACATGACTCTCGGATAGACACAGAAGTGTCACTCCATCTGTCAGGAAAACATCTCAATATTCTCATGATCTTCTCCTTTTCTGGAACAGCTTTTCCCAGTAAACTCATGGTGTTGAAAATCTCATTGAACCTAAGATACATATCAGAAATGGTTTCATCAGGTCTCATCTTAAAATTATCATATTTAATAGTATAAGTATTTAATCTTATTTCCTTCACATTGGTTGTTCCTTCATGAGAAATAGCCAAGGTGTCCCAGATTTCATGAACTGTTTTACATGCAAAAATTCGGTTAAATTCTTCATCTCCTAAAGATCAGTAAAGAGCATTCATAGATTTACAGTTATTATTATAGTCAGACTTTATAGCATTATCCCAGTTAGATCTAACAGTTTTGGGAATTTCATATTCTGATTCTATAGCAGACCAAATATCAAAACCAATACTTTCCAAATGAATTTTCATTTTAATCTTCCATTGAGCATAATTCACACCATTAAAGAAAGGTGGCATGTTAGTAGTAGCACCTTCTAGTCTATTGTCCATAACTAGATTTTAGAAAATATATTAAATAGTGAAAATTTAGAACTAACTGAAATTTATGATCTTTAAGTAAAACTAAAATCACAGTTTGAAAACAGAGGGTTTGAAAAACTTTTATAACTAAGAATAAACCTCTGATACCAAATTTTGGTCGAAGTGGATACTCAAGAGGGGGGTGAATTGAGATCCAATTAAAATTTCTGTTAAAAACTTTTAGGATTAAAATCCCCCAAATTAGAATAGCCCAGTCAATTAAGGAAGTAGAGATATAAGTGAGTTATTGTTCAATAGGTTTATCAAAGGTTGATTACTCCTCGGTTGAATCAGTATGAGAACTAATTCGACTTTTAAAACAAGTTTACTAAACAACTCAGATATACACACTAAACAGAACTAACTATTAGAGTGAATGTAAAAACAGATTTCTGTCTTTGAAAATATAAGCACAGTGAATAGATATTAAACAGAGTAAAGCAAAAATGAACACAAAAAATTTAAAAAAGAGGTTCAGTATTAAGTCAAGACCTAGTCCTCTCCACTTGGTGATCACCTGCCACCAAGCAGTTATATTAAAAGTGATACACATCCTGTATCGGGATTTACAACAGCTTTCACAATCTGTCCAGGTTTTGCAACCTCTACCACAGTTCTTCGTGGGAAACAAATAAACTACCAAGCCACACCAGGCTTCTTCCATAGTTATATGTGGGAAACAAATGTTAAGATAGTTTGGTATAGGGATTTTCAGTATCCCTTAGTTCAAACACAAGATTCAGTGTGTGTATCATATACACACTACTCACAAATGTTATGTATTTAAACACAGTAGAGCTAAAGATAGTAGGGATGAGTTTAGAATGCTCTATTGTGTTTTCAGATCAGCTCTGGACTCGTTGGGATGAATGAAGTAAAGTTTTGATCCTTCTCTGCAAGTTGTCTTCAAAACAGAGTGTCGCAACTTCCAGGTTATGACTTCCAGATGTAGAGATGATCAGCTTCTTGGATGTTAAGCTCTTTGTAGTACACTACTACAGATTGTAGAAGGTTATTTTCAATAGATCTTCGTGAACCTCTTGTTTCTTTTTGATTAGTGCTTGAGAGTTCCCTTCTTCTTTCCAGTATGTTCAGGTTTCTTCTTTGTGTCTCTCTTCTGTGTATTTTATATAGTCTCTTGTTTTTGTGTTTTGTTGTCCAGTAGGGGCCGATAAGAGAAATGTTTCAACCACGTGTGGTCTTCCTCGTACATCGTACTGTTTCCTAATATCCCTGCAAATATCATTAAATAATGTCAGGTGCATTAATTCTTCCAGACATGACCGTTATAATAGTATTAATAAAATAGGTAAAGAAAAGAGTGTAATATCATTAGACTGGTTGCAGAAGCATGTCACACGGTAGACTTCATCTGTGGTCTTTTCAACTATGAACTGTAGTCTTTCCATCTGTAGACTTCAACTATAGTCTTTCCATCTGTAGACTTCAACTGTAGTCTTTCCATATGTAGACTTCAACTGTAGTCTTTTAATGGTAGTTGTTTATTCTTTGTAACAGTGGATCCTCATCAGTGAACTCCATCGGTAGTCTCAACAGTAAACCTTTAACAGTAAGCTTATAATTGGTAGTTCTGTAACATCAGACTACTTCAACTGTAACCTTTCCAACTGAAGGCTTGAACAGTGAAGTTCTCAACAAAATACTTGAGAAAGAGTCTGACAGTGGACTTCTAGCAGAAACCTTGTTACAACAGTGACCTTATGACAGTAACTCTTTGTTTGTGAGCTTTGATAAGCAGATCATCGGTAGACTTGTGACAGTAACCTTGTACCAGTAGCTTCCAACAGTGACTGTAAATCTTCAACAGTGATCTTCTAGCATCAGTGACTTAAGGTGATAGAAAGCTATAATGGTGACTTTGAACAGAAGGCTCTTACCAGTAGCCTTTAACAGTGAGCTTATATTTAGATAATATGGACTGTAATTTGATGCAGTAAAGTCATGAGTCTTAAGAATATACATTGTTGAGAATAAGATAATTATATATGTAGATTAAAAGGATTAAAGATTGAATTAATATATTATGATCAATATTTAAACATGATTTGTGATTATTAAAACAGGTGAGTCCAACATGGGTTTTATGAAATAAATAATTCGGGATAGGGGTTTAGGGTTCCGATATTTTTAAAACTGGGTCTGGGATGCGTGAACGTCGTTCACGCATCCTAGCCCCCACTGAAGAAGCATGAACCCCGTTCACGCATCCTCCCGAGAGGAGGGATGCGTGAACGGGGTTCACGCATCTCATAGAGAGCTCAAATGCTCCTCAAAATGTAAAACTATTAATTATAAACTAATACACTTAAAGTAAAAATTTATAAATATTAATAAATATCAATTAAATAATAGAAAATATTGAAATAATGTTAATAATTATTAATAAATATTCATGAATAATAGATATTCATTAGATAATTATTAATAGAATGGCTTGAGTATTCTCTAACATATATTGAGAAAGATATAATCTTAGCATCTTTCACTCACTCACATCATCTCAACATGTTGTTGTTATACATCTATTTCTATAAAGATCCTCATATGGTTCAATTTGTATTCTAAAGTGGAAACTGTTATTATATATGAATTCCACTAATAAATGTTGTCGATCACAATATCTATTGAAATAGATCAAGAAATATATTAGCTTATCTAAAAGCCTATGAATGATCCTTTTAGACTTACTATTAGTTTTAGTGTGGTTAGTAGTTCAAATCTCATTTTTGTATCCAATGCTTGTTAAATAATTCCCAAAAACATCATAGAGATCCTTGGGTCTCTATTAGATATAATATAAAGATTTAATCCATTTAAACTTACCTCTTTATTTATATAATGGTATGTTGATAGAGTGTGAAATACTCTCAAATAGTAATGAAGTAAGAAAGCATTGTAAGTTAATCAAATATAAACTGAATAGAATTATTTATAATGTAGGTATTTATAAGACCTATGACGAATTAGATGGTGATTTTTTATATTTTAATGGGTAATAGTTTAATCATCCTCTTTTACCTATTTCATTCATCCTTTACTTACTGTAAAACTAAGTTTTGAGATGCATACTCAATAATCTCACTCTTTAGATTGCGTACCAGTAGAAATTGTTTCCTTTTATAAAGTCTGAATATGTATCTTCTCAAAATTGGCCAAATGAACTTCTAATTCATATTGTAGTTATTCTGATCTTCAATCATAATCATCTACTCTTCACAAATATCCATTATTCATTCAAATTCTTCTTCATGTAATTTAATTTTTGTAAACAAATAATCGTGTTCCATGATATTCTAGGATTTTACATCTAATTTTAAATCATTGAGATCAATAATATTTTTCAAGATTTCTTCAAGTTCACGCATCTTTTCATCCAGAATCTATTTGATTTCGAAATAATTAATATAATTAATATTTATCATTTAATTTAATCATATTATTTATTATACATATATATATATATATACATCGGTAGATAATTTGATAATAGTAAGACACTTATTAAAAATAGAATATAAGTCTAGATAACAGTAATACACATACAAAATGTATCATAAATCAAATGTCAACCTAATCTATGCCTCCGGTGTGGATGCTCCTCTGTCCCACAGCTAGGCGTATACTGGATGCGTCCACGCCATGTCTGTCTACGTCTGTGCTCTGGCGTATGCTGCACATCCTCATCGACAGCCACCTCCACATCCTCCTGTGTGACAGGGGGTGGATGTACAGTCTCACCGCCTGTACCCTGGCCCGCATCTAAGGATAGTGGAAGCTGGCTGGAACTCTCACCAACATAGGAAGTAGATGACTTCTCTGCTGAAGATGACTGCAATAAAACATCGAACTCAATCCAGTCATCATCTGTAAGTACCTGTGGTTGTGCCTGAGAAGCTGGAGGAGCATCTGACTGATCATACTGAACACCCTCCTCCAGTGGAACAATATCATGTGGCTGAGAAAGCTGAACAGCCTCCTCCTGTGGAACAACAGCATCCATAACAGGGTCGTCACCCCCAGGTACATCTATGTGAGGCTCAGAAGGCTCTGCGGCCTCCGCATCAGGTGGTGGATCAAAGAAAATTCCATGATAAATCTCATCCATCGATGGTAGCATCTGTCGTACAAGGGTGTGAAAATATGATGGGTCAAAGGCATCTCTCTCCAATGGATCTGAAATATAAAGTAGATGACAAATACGAGCATCCTGCAAAAACAAATTCTGTTGTTAACTAATATGAATAAAAAATCTGTTGAACAGTGAAAGGAAGAATGCATACCAAGTCATGGAAGCCCCGTCCATGCCGTGTCAGAAATCTAACTGGGGACCTGATGTACCAGCCTGCATAATCCATCTGATCAATCAAATGAAAACATACCGTCCCTACCCCTTGCAACTGGGACTCCCATCATCTATCCCATAACGCAACATATCTGGCACGATAGCTCCTCCAATCAAAATCTCTCTTCCCTAACATATTCAGGGAATGAAATGAATCCAACTAACTGGGCGGGTCAGGAACTGGCTGAAGGAATCCAAACTATCTCATAACCATATCCGTCTGATTCCATTCGACTATATGAAAATGAATCAATGGAACCATGCAGGAGCCGATATCAAGCATCACTATACAGTATGGGGGCAGACTCTGAAGGATATCATCTGTATATGGCATCCATGTAATCTGAAAGAAAAAATGAATAATCAATTAATAAATGAATAGATATACAGTAAAGAGTAAATATTTAACAATATAAATAATAATCACTTACATCATCTGGTCGAATTCTGTCTAACATAAGTCTGTAGGCGTGAACATCATGTCTGGGAGAATCTGAATGTCGATGTGCCTGACTCCACCTATAGATAACATTTTAATTTTTACATTTCATAAAAGAATCTTATATAATTAAGTTAGATATTAGAAGGAATTAATAACATACCAATGTCCACGTGGATCCTCTGATACAATATCTATGGGTAATGGCGCACGGGCATGTGGAGTTAAATGAGGTATGTGCTCCCATACCCACATCTGTAGAAGAACCATGCATCCTATGATCTGTATCTTATCGATCTGACATGCGCTGCATAGGTCCCTGTGTGTATATGCTAGGCAGGCAGACCCCCAACTATATCGGCCTACCTGGTCCAAATCCTCTAAAAAATATAGATACATCAGGTGCACAAAAGTAGTAGAGTGGTCAACAAAAAGCGTGACACTGATCAGCCTCAAAATATATGCGCATACAAATCACAGCACGGTGACTTCATTAGCATCGTCTGGTAAATGTGCGAAGTGCTGGTCTAACCAAGGCATCCGCAATCTACCACCGACGATGGTCCTTCCATCATCCCGGACCTTTATGCCTAGAAGTCTATGAACAAGCTCAGGAAAATCTGATGGAACTCGGCCTGTCAAAGCATGTCTGTTGATAGGGAGGCCCAACATAATGGCTACATCCTGCAATGTAATAGTCATATCCCCCTCACTGAAATGGAAAGTATACGACTCTATTCTCCATCTCTCTACAAGTGCGGCAATGAGCTGATGATCAAGAAATGTGAAGTCTCACATCGCTACTCCATATAATCCAGCTCAACAAATATGTGGGACAATAGCGAGAGGTGGCGTAGTATGATGGAAATGGTGAGATCTACGTACACTCAAGGGAGGCACATGACGTCCCTCTAAAAGTAGTCATGATACATGAGTAGCCTGAGATGTAAGTAATGGAAAACCCGCCATCTGCACACATGATATCATCGTTACTTATTAATAATGGAAGCATGATATATTCATTTTCATTTGGTGTCACAATCAACATTAGCCTAGTCTCACAATCAACATTAGTTAATGATGCTCAGACACTCAGATTCCATTACTAAAACTAGACATCTTATAAGAAAACCAGAATTTAAAAGTGAAAATTTAATTATTTCTTCTTTTTTGTGAAATTACGTTTGTTAATTTATCCATTATCCATTAAATAACCATTAACATTATTCCACATTATATTAAATTGCATTACATTAATTATCAGAGTAAATTCCATTCCCTTTAAGAAAAATCCAAACCATGTACTCTTGGAAGACCATCCAAAGCTACCTCTAAGAGGAAACATGCAACCAAGAACATCCATATTCATAAGTGATAATTTCATCTCTCAACATCTCCTCAATAGGTATTACCAGCTTTAACCTGCTCATATCTATAGCACATTAAAAAATTAACAAGAAAAAATAAACCCACAGGGAAACTAGGCCCTCAAAACAAGTCTTTCAACCTTCTCATGAAAATTATCATTGATGACTCCAAAACAAGGCACTTGAACTCCTCCAGAAAAAGTAAAACTCGCGCTCTAGAAAATTATATTTATCACAAAAATGGAGCAGGTACAAAAACTCGATCATGGATGATGAGATGTGGAACTTTGTCCTGCCACTTAGGGACATCTCTTACGAGTATGTCCTTTTGCATGATAGATACTGCATCATATTCTCCCTCCTCGTTGTCGAGGCCAATCCATCTCATTTCTGATGCGAGTTGACTTCGGTCTTCCTTGGGGCCACAACCTGGTAGCATGAAGCCAATAATTTTAAAAATGACAGACATTGAAAAATTTATAAATAAAACCAAAAGAAACTTATGAAAACCTGGAAATATCAGGGATGATGGTCGGTTGATCAGCATGCAATGTGATAGAATGGAAGTCACCAACAGGCATCCAAACAACACTATAACAGTTAACCAAAGTGCTCATGTGATACATCGGGTCAACATATGGCTCCCATGATATATTTACCGAAGCGCAAGCTATAATAACATGTACACATGGATATCTCAATGCTTGAAAGCTGCCACAATCACAGTACCTGTTGTCTAACATCACGAGAAACACTCCACCATTAGTGCATGTACCCTATTCGTAGCACTGTCTTACCCGAAAACTCCTCTTTTCCCTGTCAAAGGCTATAACATTCCATTGTGAAGCCTCATTCCGTATCCGGTCAATATCAGTTTGAAAATATTGAGTAAAAAGCATTCCATTTTCCATCCTCTGGTAGGCCTTTTGGGACCGGTCAAAAAAATAGTGAACACATCTAAAAAATGTCTCTTGCACTAACCCTATGATTGGGAGTTTGTGCACACCCTTGAGAACCCCATTTATGCACTCCGCTATATTAGTGGTCATATTCCCATATTTCATGCCACCATCGTATGCTAATGGCCATTTTTCCTTTGAAATTTGCATCATATATTCATATACCTCCTCATTAATTGTTCGGATCTCTTCAAGACGTCGATCAAACCTTTCTTGTTGGGGTTCATATGTTGAAACCATAAGATAATAATGTATTAAAATGGATATTAAATTTTGTTAAAAAAAAGAATGTTTAGAAAACCATACCCAATTTGAGGATCGCCTTCTTTATGGCCTCATCTCTAAACTGCTTGTGCACATTACTTGCAATATGTCTAATGCAATAATGGTGATAAGCATTCGGCTTAGTCCAAGAAACTCCATCACTACTCACGGCCTCTATAATCGCTCGATGATGATCAGATATCAGACACACGCCCTGTTTTTGCATGACATGAACACGTACGCATGCCAAGAACCAACTCCAGCATTCAAAATTTTCTTTTTCAACAACAGCAAAAGCAAGTGGCAGAGGAGCGCGATTACCATCCTGTGTGGCGGAAATGAGTAGAACACCTGTATACTTTCCATAAAGGAATGTGTCATCTACCTGAATAAATTGTTTACAATAGGGAAATGCAGCAATGCACGGTCTGAATTCCCAAAAAAGCCTATTGAACTTCACCTTTGACTGATCAACTCGATGATTTTGGGATACATACTCAACACTGTCTAATTGATAAACAATCTGATTATTGAGAGACAACAATTCCATAAGCTGTGGCAACATCGCATAAGACTCATCCCAATCACCATACACTTTTACAATGGCTTTCTGTTTTGCATTCCAAGCTTTGTTGTATGATATCTTATAGTTATAAAACTGTTGAATTCTTTACTGAACAAGGGCAACAGGAACATCCTGACTTGTTCGTATCATCTCACAAATAACAGTAGATATAAACTCTGCATCAAGGGAAGAGTGATCTTGTGCCAAGCTGGGATGCAGACAAGTGTGTGTGCCTTCTAATTTGGTTATCTTCCAACATCCATAATATTTATCAAATATTTCTCGTAATCGAAATTTACATTCTGACCCATATTTTTCACAATGAATGAGATATTTGGTCTTCTTTGACTCATCAACCACAAATGTGAAATGTCGCTCAATGTGGTATTTCTTTATCACATTTTTCATGACCTGTTTACTTTCGAACTCCTTCCCAACATATATGGCATTATCATTTGATGCAGGCCTATTCCCTATAATTCCAGGGAATTCAGAAGTTGGTGTAATGACATCCCAGTCAAAATGTTGTTCACGAGACATTCCTCCAACTAAAGAACTCAAAAATGAGGGCTGATTACCACTAACTGGTGGATGTAGTGGATGCTTATCACTCAAAAGAACCTCAAAAGGTTCCTTCCCAACCACATCATCTCCTGCTGACTCCCCAGATTCTTCTTCCTCAGATAAACTTTCATTCACTATATCAGCACACAAAGGGATTTCATCTACATTTCCTTCCAAATTTTGATGATCTTCCTCATTACATTCTTCCACATGAGTCATATGAGGAGGAGACAATGAATAAGACTGCTGTGAAGGACCAGCTTCTATAGAGCTCTCAAAGCATGGTTCTATAGTAATCGATTGTACCACATCAATATCAGAAATGACAATAAATAATTCCATCAAACCATTAATACAATGTTTCCTGAATAACTGAGAAGCCTCCATCCAATCCTCATCATCGACTATAGGGTAGTTGTTGTGCCACAGACGCTCAGGATATTGAAGATGTCAGTATCTAATTGAAGTGATTGCTTGTCCAGCACTCAGTTTTAATCGACTATGAATCTTATTACGAACTACATCCAATGTCATACAACCATGGAGATTTACTACTTTAACAGGTGGCACACTGTAGCTAAAACCCTTCTCGGTATAAATTACCTCACTGTTTCAATATATTTGAGCAGACATAATTACCTGTAAAAAAATAATTTAAAAAATATTATACACTACATTAAAATTTTAAATTATTTAATTTGGTTTTGAATAATTGATTATCTTGAGACTTTTTTATGTATTGATTTATCACTGTTAAGGTATAGTGATTGTGATATTAGCACAAAAGAAAATTTAATATAATGTTTCATAAAGTTTAATTACTTATGAATATATAATCATGACTTGATCTTGAGACTTACGATTAGTTTATCATTATATGATAAACTAACCACAACCTATGGGTGAACTCCTGTATCTATTATCAAATATTTCAGCAGCCTCCAATCTCCTGCGAAATAGCAACGCCTCCTCTCGAATGAGTTCTCGAATGCCACTTCGTCGACACCTCTTCGGGGAAGCCTGTTCGGGGACATCTCTTCGGGATGTCTATCTTTTAATTACAAATTTACTCACATGCATGTGAGGGGGTTTAGGGGTATGAAATACATAAATTATTTTATGCGGACACGCAGGTCCTTACACTTACTGAGAGATGACTCACAGGTCATCAATGCGGAAAAAATGCAATTATTACAAATTGAATAACAACATACACAAAATAAAACATGCAATTTCAATTATGCATGGTTTGTCATCTCAAGATCAGTCATCACTCATACCGTGTTTTTTGGTATATTTATTATATTATCCGTATTATATAAAATCTATATTAAATACTACACCTCTTTTACAAAAATTTAACTTCATGTGTATATATATATATATATATAATTATTAATAACATTTAATAAATTTTATTATAACTGATCTAATTGAGATTTACATAATAAACACTTTTGTTATTTTAAATTTTATGAAATTGTAATGTTTTTTGGCCATTCTTCTACATTTCAAAATATAAGTAAATATATTTTCTACTTTATTGTTTAAAAATGTTATTACTAGTAAATAAAAGTAATATAATTTACACTTACATCAAAACCATTCATTAAAATAAATTTCTCTAACATAAATTATTTTTCCTAAACATTAAACATTTTAAACATAACATAAAACATTCAATATTCAGACAACATACATTCAAAAAATTAAATCATACAAACATTCAACATCAAGAAAATTAAATCATACAAAACATTTCATGCATAACATATGAAATAAATAAATAATACACACAATTAAACATAGAAATGAAATAAATAAACACAATTAAACAATTAAATTATTAAATAGAAATTTTACCTCAATAAAAGCAGCAAATATTTTTTGAGAAAGAATTTCTGCAGGGCTTCGCAACAAAAACCAGAGGAGAACAATGAGTTTTTTTGGGGGGGGGGACCCCTCCTTTTATAGAAATTCTCGGCCGGATGCGTGAACGCCGTTCACGCATCCTTTCCCGCGCAAAGATGCATGAACGGCATTCACACATCCTTTAGCTGGTCAGCGAAGGACGCGTGAATGTCATTCATGCATTACTGCCTGGGTCTGGGATGCGTGAACGCCGTTCACGCATCCCAGAACCAGTTTTAAAAATATCGGAACCCTGATCCCCTATCCCGAATTATTTATTTCGTAAAACCCATAAAAAAAATCCAATTCTCTACATAATAAAATAGAAAAAAGGGTTTTATAGTGTGCAGTGTCTTGACCCAGGTATAATAAAACAAAACATAACAAAAAACTTTTTAAAAATTTTGAAGGGGTCAACCCCACTTCCATCCTATGCATGTTGTGGCCCACCGATGTCCCTAGCCTCCTCAACTGACCAGTGCATTTCCGTCAGCTACCTGGGTTCCACCTTGCCGACCACTACGCTCTAGATCTGGTTTCTTCACTTCCTAGACGAGCCATCCCTGTGCATTACCGTCAGCCCGTTGGATTTCCCCATCACACTGTTTGGCAGCAAGACCAGATCCGACTACCCTCGATGCCAGTCACCCAAAACTGCGGCAGTTCCCAGCTTCCATCCCATCTTCCTTCTATAGTTGCCTTCCCCTGCCGAGTGACCCCCTCAAGCCGACTGAGCCATTGCCGAGCGCCCCCCTGGCCGACTGAGCTACTACCGAGCTACACGAGTGAACCCCAACTGAGGTACCCTGTTTATCACGGCTGACCAGCTGAGGTATTTTCTAACATGACCTGACCTATAATAGGCATCGATGGATCTTACCAACCTAGAATGTGTTAGTGCAGATCTGCATGGCCTACAACACCCATGTATGTGGGTTGTCTAGCTCTAAACGGGCCTGCGCAGGGTTATCCTAACCCTCATTGGCATTGCGCAGGGTTTTGGGGCAGAGAAGTTTTAATATAAAAAATATATTAATTAATTATTTTTTATAGTTTAAAATAATAATAATTTTATTATTCCAAAAATTAATTGAATTATGGTTGAAAATTAATTTAATTTTGGTTTAAAATTAAATTTATTGAATTATTTAATTTTGGAATTATAAATTAAATCATTTATGTGATAGACCAAAAATAAATTATTTGAATTAAATAATTAATTTAATTTATTTAATTTCCCTTATACTTAAATTTATTGCATTTTAACATTTATTACCCTTTCATTCGAAATATCGATTAGTCTTGAGCATCGAATGTGCATGTCTGGTTTTAATTATTAATTATTTAATTACATGCGATGCATGTAATTAATTATTTAAATAATATGGTCTATGCATCATCATTATTCTCATTTAATATGTATAAGGATTTACACACCCAGATAAAAGTGATTTATCTGTATTTTTCACTCCTAAGACCCCCTCACTCGTGTAGGAGTTTTTTTGTAGTATGATAAGAACAATGAAAGTTCTGGACCATGCCAAGCCGATGTCATATCCAAACGAGAAGTGGACACACTTTACTAGATAGGAGCTGCATCATGAGTGAAGACCCAATTCAAGTATGGTACCCCTAGGTCACAATTGATCCATTAAGTTTAAATGGATCAACCAATACTAGATGGTCAAGACCAGTCATGTAATTTATTTCCTTTCTGCATTGTTTATTATTCCATGCATTTTCATGATAGTGGGAAAAACATAAAATAATAAACAAAAAAAATGCATAAAGAAGCGATGAATGTATTCTATTAATGAAATTTCAGTTGTGAGCGTGACAACATAATATTGACATATTTAATAGAAAAGGTTTACATTCGTTGAAAAATATTAAAAACCCTAAAACAAATATTAAGTCGCAAACACCTTCCATCATTTGAATTTGAAAAAAACCGAGTGTGCTAGGTGCTTGTTAGATAAAGTTGAGGGTGTATTCTACTACTAGGGAGTTCTTACGAGAGTTATGGGTTATTTCACTAAAGGTGGTAGCAAAGAAGTAGCCAAATCTATCTTGTTTTAACTTTATAGGAATGCATTGAGTAAATCAAATTTTTGATTTTAGAATCTAGGAATTCACTCAATAGATCAAGGAGCTGTGAGTTAATGTAGTTGGATAGTCAAATTCCTACCTTGAACTCTCTGAGTAATGGTGTATCAAAAGGTTATATACTATGAGGGGAGGTTTCATGGATCCTTACCACTAGAATATTCAAGTGACAGAGTATTTCGATTCTAATGTAGAGAGTTTCTAGAGTTTGATAAAATAGTGGGATACATTTAATGATTTAATTAATTAATCAATAATGACTAATCGGTAATCAAGATAAAAATATGCTAGATTTTGTTTTTTTAGAAGATGGCAATTAACACCACAAGTAAACTATGATAATATTTTAAAAATAGCTTGTTCAAACTAAAACAAGTTTCCAAAGAGTATTATAGGTGCTATCATCTATGACATCATAAATTAAAGGTGATGGAGTCCCCAATACCTGTTAAGTCACCTAATGAAGCGAGGGTGAAACAAATTCTACAGAATACTCATGTATTATGCATATGATAGTTGTGTCAAAATGACATCATCAACTTCCAATGTAATTTGTGGATTATACATCATGAAATGTATGATTTTACATGTTGTCTCATGTTTGAGAATCTTGTGAGGAGAAAGTGAAGTGAGATATGAATGAGTTATCATTACACTATATATGTGTAAAATTGAAAGATGGATCATGATATTTCATTACGTCCCATTCTTATATCATTATCACCCATATACTCCCGTTTCATTTTTTTTTACAAAATGAACATAATAGAGTAAATTCTTCATTACCTTTTGGGTAAGGTTCGCCAAGTAAATAAGAACTTAATGATAGTTTAATCTTTAGTTCTTATGGTGAACAAGTTGAAAGAAAAGGGAAAAAGGCCAATGGAAAGCATGACACCAAAGGCACATTCAAAACATGCTTCAAATAAAATAGGTATTAAATATGAGTTTATTTTCTTCGCATATCATGAAATAAATCTATGGAAGTTTAAATGCAATGAACTGAATTAAAGAAGTAGGTAGTCTCTTATTCTTCAGGTATATTCATCACTTATAAGTAATGTTTTTGTATTCTTTTTTGGGTATTGAATAAAATATTCCTATCAAATATGTGTATTTGAATATAGTAATAAAGTAAGTATATAAATGTTATAATAAGTAAGGTGTGTTCTCCAAGCAGTTGAGAAAGGGTGGTTTCTAGCTCAGTGGTGATAAGAACAAAACTTATAATTTCCAAGTAAATTATTTTAGTTAAAATTTTGTTATGTATTAACAAAAAATTAATCTTACATTTCCTTTGTACACAAGGATACATTATTCTAGTTCTTGAATGAATATTGTTAGTGATGTAAAATACTCAACCAATAGTTTAGTAATGCTTGAATAATTTGCAGTACCTGATGATTATAAAATGTAATACTTATATAACTAGTTATGAAAAGATAATATTTTTTCAAGAAAAACTAAATAGTTTTCGAGGATATACCCAACATGTCACGACCCGTCCTCGGGGCCCGTGCCATGAATACCCCAAGACCGTCTTCCATAGGCCAGGGGCTGGCGACTAGCACCAAAGGCGTAAATCCCGATAAAAGGGAAGTCATTGCCTTTATATAAGTAAACAAACACAATAGAGAACGCAAGCTGAAGTAAACACTGAGTAAACTAAGTACAAAAGTAAGTACTGAAAAGTAAATGGACCAGAATACAAACACAACTGAAAGTACAGTACAACTGAAAAAAAGTATAACAACAGTAAAGTAAATCAGCAACCACCGAGTCGTCCTCCAGCTATCGCACCTGAAGGGTGGGTACAGATGGTCTCTTCAGCTCCTCGGGTCCGACCGTCCACTTCGTGTACATCCCGCCGAGTGGTCCACCTCCAGGTACCGTCCTGCTCCACTAGACTCCACCTCTATCAGTGCTGTCTGTCGTCTGAATCCAACACAACGTAGTGCGGGCATATCCCATGCAGGGATGAGTATACGATACTCAGTAGGGACCCCGAGACTCCCGAAGGTCTCCCAGAATCCACAAAGGATATACCACAAAGGAAAGATAAATAACATGAAGTATCAACCAACTCTACTTAGGTATATGCCCATACATATACCTAAGTCATCAATTCCAGTTTGACTCCAACTCAAGATCCCAAGTACAACCCAGTCCACACAGGAAAGCACAACCCAGTCCATACAGGAAAGTAAGTAAATCATATCGATGATATTGATTGAAAGTCAAGACTCAGCTCACACAGGTATACTACACACGAAGAGGGGTGGAGATGATAGATGTAGCCTCTGAATCATCTCCCATGCCAAACCCATGTAGGATCCAAGTACAGAAGTCGTCACTGCCGAACCCACATAGGATCCAAGTACAGTAACCATCGTTGCCGAACCCACGTAGGATCCAAGTACAGTCGTCATCCTAGCTGAACCCACAGAGGATCCAAGTACAGTCGTCCTCACTACCGAACCCACGTAGGATCCAAGTACAGTCGTCATCGTCGTCGCAGTCGCAGCCAGCTCTAGGGTTCCCACACACAGCACGCTCGATTCCGGGAGGGTCTGCTCCACGAGCCAAGGGGGTCAATACATCAACTGTCACGAAGTCCAGAGTTGATGTATCCCAAAGTTTCGTCTCATCAATATGAACTCAACATGATAGACGATACGTCAATCGGACGCCCGGTCTGAGAGATATTGACTTTTCCGTCCCAGGGGTCCAGTTAAAAATATGCTCGTTTCTAACCCAGATGATATCCAAATTCATCCGAAACTAACTTAGAGTATCGCAAAAGGACCGTATCATCGAAAGAGTCCCAGTTCCATAGACGGTGCGCCGATCGGACGCGCGGTCCTTAAGTTATTCATGTTTAAGTGAATAACGGGCCTGACCCGTTTAACCTAGTGGGCCGACAGGTCGGGTTGACCCAGTTTGACGGGTTCGACCCAGAAGGGGTGTCAGACCGATCTGAAGAATTACATAACTCGGACCGAAGGGGCGCGGCGCGACCCGAAGTGGCGCAGACCGGCCCGGCATGGCACGGCTTGGCGTGGCCCGGCGCGGCTCGGCCCAGATCGGCCCGGCCCGGTGCGGCCCGGCTTGGCCCGACCCGGTGCGGCCCAGCCTAGCGCGGCCCGGCTGGCTCGGCCGAAGCCGAGCGGGTTCTGAAGGGGGGGGGGGGGGTTTCCGCCTCGGCAGTGCCAGGCGGTGCCGCCCTTCCCCAAACCGGCCGACTAGACCCGACGGTCTTCTACGCACGCGGCCCGCATGGGCGGGCCGCCGATCGTCCAACACGGTGCCCTCTTGGCGCCGCGGCTCCTCTTCGCCCGGCCGGCCGACGGGCCAGCCGGTTCTCCACCGAAGCATCCCGTGTAGCGGGCCGCATTTCTTCCCGCACAACCGGCATGACGGCGCCAGCCTCCTTTGTCGCGTTCCTGGCACGGCGCGACGACGTCGTGCCTCCTCTGCCTTTGCTTGACAATTCTAAATAAAATAAACAAGTTCAACGGAGGGTCATCGGGCCGTGTTCGTTCGGCCCGCGCCCTCCGCGTAAAGCGATAGCAAAGGGCCGAGGTAAAAAATATGTTCAATGACAAACCAAAGCACAATTTTAATCCATTAAAAATTGAACTTAAACCCTACCTCTATAATCGATGTCGTTCACCGGGCATCGCGGAAGATGGCATCGTTTCCGTCGTCGTCGGTGTGCACCCGAGGAAGAACGACGTTCCCTCTCTTGTCATGAAGGAGAGATAATTAAGGTGTGTCGTCGTTGGAAAATTCCCCATGTCAGTGTCTCCTCTCTTGTCGTGAAGGGAGAAGAGGATGAGAACCGTTGTCGCCGAGTTGTTCTACAATGAAGGGTTGATGTTCTTCGTCAGAGAAAAACCATCCTTCGTTGAGGATGAATTCTTCAAAAACTCTAGAGTTCTCCCCCAATTTAAAATTCAAGGCTACATCTATCATCTCCACCCCTCTTCGTGTGTAGTATACCTGTGTGAGTTGAGTCTTGACTTTCAATCAATATCATCGATATGATTGACTTACTTTCCTGTTGGACTAGGTTGTGCTTTCCTGTGTGGACTGAGTTGTACTTGGGCTCTTGAGTTGGAGTTGAACTGGAATTGATGACTTAGGTATATGTATGGGAATATAACTAAGTAGAGTTGGTTGATACTTCGTGTTATTTATCTTTCCTTTGTGGTATATCCTTTGTGGATTCTGGGAGACCTTCAGGAGTCTCGGGGTCCCTACTAAGTATCATATACTCACCCCTTCACGGGTTATGCCCACACTACATTGTGTTGGATGCAGATGACAGAACTCACTGATCGAGGTGGAGTCTAGTGGAGTGGGACGGTACCTGGAGGTGGACCACTTGGCGGGACGTACACAGAGCGGACGGCCGGACCCGAGGAGCTGAGGAGACCAACTGTACCCACCCTTCAGGTGGGATAGCCGGAGGACGAATCAGTGGTTGCTGATTTACTTTACTGCTGTTGTACTTTCTTTTCAGTTGTACTGTACTTTCAGTTGGGTTTGTATTCTAGCCCATTTACTTTTCAGCACTTACTTTTGTACTCAGTTTACTTAGTGTTTACTTCAGCTTGCATTCTCTGTTGTGTTTGTTTACTTATATAAAGGAAATGCCTTCCCTTTTATCGAGATTTACGCCTTTGGTGCTAGTCGCTAGCCCCTGGCCTATGGAAGGTGGGCTTGGGGTAGTCACGGCACGGGCCTCGAGGAAAGTTCGTGACACATCATGGTTTTTTCATATTTGGAGTTGAATACCTTAGGTACTATAAACAAACTTATGTACTTGGTTTTGAAAAAATAAAAATTTAGAAATAAAGGTAATCCACAAAGCTTTCATAACTAGTTCAACTGGAGAGTGTAAACTATTATATGGGTAAGATAGTGGTAAATATACTCCATTATATTACTTTTATATTCTTATCATGGAATATGAAATTAAAGTATACTATATGCATGGTAATAATATATAAGATTCTTCAGGCTGGTGTGATGAAGAATATGTTGGCCAAGAATTCATCGATCATCATAATGTAGCATGGAGTAATTCATAAATTCACATTACCTTATACACATAAAATATATGATGATAATTAGAAGGATCGATGATGATTATTACATGTTAACATTGATTAAAAAATATAGCATGGAGTAATTCCTAAATGCACATTTCCTTATATAGATTAGAGTCATGATGTTAGTAAAAGTAGTATCAATGTTTAAACTTATATTCATTGAATACACTTCCATTATTTTTTAAAATATGAATCACAAATAATGGTTTTATCCCATAAAAAAAGAATACTATCATGGAAAATGGATATCATGTGAGTTATAGTATGATGGAAATCCATTATGTCATAAGAACATGTGTCTGAATGCAAAGTGTTTGTTAATGATATAAACAATATTTCATCAAGAAAAACACAAAGTGCATCTATAGTAATTATCTTAAAATTTCTAAGGATATTACAGAAAACCCTAAGATAGAAATGATATAGTCATGTTATAGACTATATTTCTATAAAAGGTTGTATATCTCTACTTAAGATAGTGGGAGAAAGATTAAATTGGGTTTAATCAATGCTATAGATGCACAAATAGTTTACATAGGAACAAGTTCCACAGGACCTTGTGAAAAAGAAATGTTCCAAAGTCACATACTAGGTCGTAAGGTGAAAACCATATAGATGGTTTTATATTCACCATGGGCAGTGATACATTATTCACTGAGAATAACAATCCCCACAAGTAAGAAGTATATAGAATTAAGCTAAAATTGACAAGATCAATTAAAATTAAATAATGTATTCCATGTATCAAAGTGTGGGGGATTATAATTTTTAATACTAAGGTGGGTATTTCAGTGATACTATACATGGATGGTACAAGTGTGGTACCAATAAGTATCAATTGGTAATACCAAGTAGTTATTCCAAAATCCATTAGATTTTTACTTGTCATAGCTATTTTCTATGATCTTTTTATTGAGCATTGGATGTCAAGACCACCAATCATGGAATGTGTCTATACGATGCAACCAAAAAGGGACTGTGACATCATAAAATTTCAATAAGGGGTGAAAGTTTTTGAAATATATTTTAGGATTGAAGTAAGCAACAAGATTATAGAATATTCATTTGGAATGATTTTTTCCTTATATCTATCCGAGGTTAGTGGGAGTTCCATATTTTTCCAAGTTAAATATGTTTTATAACATATGGAAAACTATTATTGGTCTTACAATTAGTTAAGACCAAAATGAAAGTACCTCTCCAGAGATTGACTTAAAGTAGCAACCTATGTTCTAGATAACATGATCTACTAAGGTATATCTAATGGTTGCTGATACGTGCATCACAAAATGTCAAATTTTCAATATTTATTAACCTACTAACTACTGTAAAAGCGATGGGCAGTGTTGAACCACATATAGAATGTTTGTAGACACTAAGAATATCTTCTTGGAGGAATGTTTATGAATATAATTTTTAAATAAAATTAACAACTAAAACTGCTATAAAACTAAAAAAATATTTAAAAAATATTAATTAAATTAACTAAAACCATCTAAGTGAACTAAATCAATATATGGAGTAAACAAGAGAATATGATAGTGTCAGAGTTGTGATTTCCATTCAAGTGCATGCAATGTCAATTATTTAATTTCCACATCTAAATATTTATTTATTCAATTATAATTGATTCTAAATTTTATCAAAATATTATCAAGACTCATTTTTTTATGTTAGAAAATATTCTAATTTTCACACAAAGAATCTGTTATTTCATTCTATGATTTGATGAATAATTTGAGCATCACTTTAGTATTGAATCACTTGGTGAAATACAGTGAACCATTTCTCATAAAGCCGAAGTATCTATCTGTGCTGAGTTTAATCACATGAGATCACTTATTAGGTATCACTCATGAAATTTTTAAGGGGAATGCACAAAAATTATTAATTTTTCAATTAATATATTTCTTTATTCAGAATTCATTCATGTACGATTTACGATTTTCTTACACGTACGATTAATTTGCAAACAAACAAATTATCTGATGATCTTTAACTCATGATTACATATTAGGTATCACAAGAATAGGTACCGAAACTTGTGTGAAGACTTTGTAAAATATTAATGAAAAAAATACAATTAATTAAATAAACATAAAATTAAAAAAAATTAAAATGCAATAAAATATTGTATGAAAATAATGGAATGAATATACGGTTGTGTTCATCGCAACTCTAACACATGACGAGACATGAAATAATAAATAGGAATCACCATGACTTTGTAGACCACCTTAAGCCACCCCAAACCAATGGGTGATTCACTACTTCATAACATGGGTTAATTCCTCATTCGGTTGTGGATATCAAAAGTGTGGGGTGCGGGGTGTTGTGCTCGCGATAAGAAGGAGGTGACGTTTCCTATTGGTATAGCACACAATAAGAAGAGGGTGGTGGGAGACTTGTAAGGTGTTGCAACGGATGAAGGAAAGAGGTGGGATGGTTCCTTTTTGGTGTGGTTAAACCAAATAAGATACATACTACTACAGTTGATGGTGGTGTTGCAGAGGGATGGTGGTGAGTAAGGAGAAGGCGACTCCATTGGTGGTGGTGCAGTCTGGAAGAAAGGGTATGTGGTGGGGTTCTCAGCTGGTGCATTGTGCAGGTGGAGAGGAGGAGGCTTCCTCCTGTCTTAGGGTTTTTAGCTGAGCTGATGGTGATGAAGGAGGAGGGTGGTGATCTCCTAGATATGCCGAAAAATTCCTTCAATGATGAGATTTTTTTTAAAAAAAATTCATAATTTAAACTATATATAATTATAAAATGTGTTAAATAATAATAATAATAATAATAATAATAATAATAATAAAATTAGAATTATATTATACTATATACATAGACTATACTAATTTTAGAAATAAATATTATTAAAAGATAAAGTTATATATATATGTACATATAATTAGGTATATTAATATAATACAATTAGTAATTATATAAAATTATTATCTATATACATAATTATAATACCACTATTAAATACTAATATAATAATAATAAAAAACTAATAATATTAATACTAATATTATTAAAACTATTAATACTCAAAATGATATACAATAATATATAATACCAATATAAGAAATTAATATAAATACTAATATAAATGAAAATATAATAAACTAAAAAATACTATTATTAATGAAACTAATATTAATAATAATATATTGTTAAATGATACATGTTAATAATATATAAAATTAATATAACTAATAGTAAAAAAATTAATATATAATTAACTAAAAATTACAAAAAAATTAAAACACTAAAATAATGAAAATAATCTAAAAACGTTAAAAATGGTTAAACTAATAAAAAAACTAAGTTATAAAACTATAAAAATGTTAGTGAATTCCCTATGCATAAAATCCCCTACACTTAAACTTTTTCACTCATGGGAAAAAAATAGAAATAATAAACATCTAGAACTATAGAATAATAAAAACATCAAAAATACAAGTTTAAAAATTTTCAATCTCTTTTACCCATAAAATATCATGCTTCATTTAAAATTCCAATTTTTAAAAATGGTTTCCCTTCCTCTCATATTCTTTCCAAAACAAAAAAAAACTACATTCATGCATCAATGTGACCTACCTCGCCATCACTCTCCTCGCTCAAAAACTTTTTATCAAATCTATGCTCAATTCTCATACACATGCATGATTACTATATACTTGCAATGAATTTCACATCTACACTAGTGGAAATCAAAAGAACACATCAATATTGAGGAATTCACATTAGGTTCATATGTATCTGAGGCTACAGGATGGTGGGTCTTAAAATATGACAGCTTTTTTGGAAACAATTGAGTATGGAATCTTGAAATAAATTCATGAAAAGTGTCAATCCAAATATCTCACTCAAAATATCACTCCCATACACTTAGAACATTTCTTTTCTTCAAGAATACTAAAATAAAAAATTCAAACTATTTTTTAATATTTTTTTTCTTTTTCTTCATTCTTTAAGGACACAAATCACATAAACGTAATGGATAAGTAAATAGGTGAGCATTGAATCTCAAAACCCATGAAATATAAATAAGACAATATCCCAAGAAAAGGTACACAAGTAGCTCAAAATAAGTAGAATCATAGTGAAATTAGGTCATATAGAGAACTATCTAGCTCCCAGAGTGATGAGTTATCACTTTTATAAGTATCCTCTAAAGTGAGGGTCATTGCATAATGACCAAAAAAGTAATCATCATTAGGAACCAAAGGAATATACATTCCTATATCAAAATAAATTTAATACATATGGATACCGTGAAATATGACACATAAAACCCGGATGGAATAATGTCGATCCATGTACAAAAAATGACTAATTTCCCCTCAAACAACTGTCTCTATAAATAAATTTTTCCCATACACTTAGATTGATAATTATCATAAAAATATTCAAGAAATGGGTAGGGAAGGGTATCCGTTTTGAGATTATCCTATAAAGGATTATTTGTGTCCTCTAAGGGATATAAAATTAAGGGAATGTATGGGTGTCTTAGTGGGTCACAGGGGAGAAATAAATCAAACGAATTACTTGATCATTTTAGTGAAACTTTCAAAATTCCTATCACTTTGATGGAAAAACATTGAAATTTCTAGAAGACATAACATGACTGAGATTACCTCAAGAAAAAGAAAAATAAGAGATGTTAAAAAATGGTAGAAAATACTTATATGTATAAAAATATAATGTTGGATAGCACTAGCGATCATGATTGAAAATAAGTATCTAAAAAATATACAAGTTTTCAAAAAACATTTTTGAAGCATAAAATAATATCAGAAATCATCTAAGTCCTGAGATCAAGGATCAAAGCATGTCAAATAGGAATCATTTGATCAAGATATCTAGGGATACAAGTGGAATTCTTCTGACCGTGCTATGTTAAAAATACAACATCTTTCATGTGGGTTTAATAAATGATAGGAATGTTTGATCTTTTTTTTTTAATTTTTTCATTATTATTTTGAGTTTATTTATTTATTTTACATGGTGTTTTTGGAAACATAAAATATAATAGAAAATAAAAAACTTCCTTGAGTAAGTGAAGATAGACACAGGAAGGTTTCCTATATAGCGACCTTAGCCTTTTACACATATTATTACATGATTTTAAGCAAAATTAACCATCAAATACAAACCAAGGATTGTAAAGTATAGTGTATTTGGAAGAATAGGTACATAATTAAAAAAATTAATGAAAAATAAAATAATCTTTTATTTAATATTCATAATGAGATTCTAACTTCTTTTGGGCTCTTACATCTGTATAGGATATCATGGGGAATACATGAACGAAGGGATTAACTAAAAAACTCCATAAGGGAATACACATAGGAATAAAGCATAGCATATGGGTTAGAAGGCATAACATGATGACATAAAAAGGAATGGAATAATAAAAAACATATGGAAGCATAACATGTATAAAATGGGATCATGTAATCATGTAATCATAATAATGTTTTAGAAACATATAACATGAGATAAACATGAGTCAAGGATAACTTCTAAGAGTATATCACATAGTGGACAAAGTCCCATAATAGATTAGGTTTAATCCATAACCTCATACATGATGTATCATGAGACTAAACATTACCCAATTCATTAGATCACTATATGGGTACACACATCATATCATGTCCATGCATATGTGTGCCACATGAAGAACCAAACATAAGGGTTACCCATAAAAAGAAATAGGTATCGTAATCATGTCATAAGGCATAACCAAAGGGCATATAGTTGTGTTATCCATGAAACAAGAGATTTAATTCATTATTAGACATTAATAAATGAAAAATAAGAGTAGATCATGAATAATGATTTCAAAATAAATTGATTACATGAAAAGTGTGTTTAAGGAAATTTAGAAATTAGCAGGTTTAGTGCGGTTTAAGGGAAAATAATAAAGAGTGTTTAAAGAGGATAAAAAAATATTTGTTTGTGTAAAACCAAAAATAAACTAAGATATTTTTTATTATAAAATAAGTGATTTTTTAAAAATAAAGAGGGATTAAAATATATTATATAGTGTACTTGAAAATGGGTATGAAATTGGAAAGTTTTTTTTAATCAGGATTGCTTATCAGAAGGAATTGAGAATGTATTTCCCCAGAAGAGAAGGATAAATTGATCATGATATATATGTTTGGAACATATATAAAAAAATTAGAATATGTATATAATAATTATGAAGAAATACACTGGTGAAAATAGAGAGAAAGCGTAACCAAAAGGTAATTTGGAGGTTCAGAGAGATCCCTTACCTTATGTCTGAATGTGTTCTGCACTTGCACTCAATGTCCTAGATAATAAAATTATATTCATTAATAAAGAATTTTAGAAACTATTAAATATATATATTGTTTATTTTAACTTTATTAATCTCATTTATGATCATTTTGATGAGTTATAATGTTTAATTTTGTCCTTCTGGGAGCATTTATTTCATGGATTTCACAATCAGTTTAATTTTTTATAATTATGGAAATTCTTGTAAAATGAAAGAAAAACTTCAGAAGTGGAATAAAATTTTATTAATAAAATTTTATAATTTTAAATGATCCCATATATCATTTTGTTTATAAATTAAAATGATTCATTAGATAAAATCTTAATGCTAAAGGTTTAGTTAATTTTAATGATTTTCGATCACCATGAACTAGTTTGTTTTATTATTTAATATTATGAATATATATTTGTTCCGAAGCATGGAAAAAGTTATAATAAAAAATTTAAAATATATTTTAACCATTATAATGGTTTTATGACCAACCATGAAGGCAGAAATGGAGAAATAAAAATCATCATCCATGAAGTCTGTGAATCGACACATCACAGATGGTGTTTTCATTTTAAAAATAAAATGAGAAGAGAAGAGATTTGATGATGGATATTACATTAACAAAATAAAATTATAGTGTATTTATGATATTTTATTTTTTATTTATCTTTTTATAGGGTAGGTGATTGGAGGATAATAATAAAAAAAATTAAAAGAGAAAGAAGGAGGATTTTACCTCTTAATATCGTCTCCTTGAGAACCTCCTTAAGGTACTTAGAATTGGTATTTTGGTGATAAAAACAAGACCATAACATGGATAAGAGGATTTAGAGAGTAATTTGGTTGAATTTAGACAAGATTCAAGGCTTATAAAGTGTGATAAGAAGAGGTGGTGAGGGATGATATTTATAGGGGGAGAAGGGTGTTTCTGATTATTTTATTCATTTGTTTATTATTTTGGATCAAAACTATCAATAGTGTTGATTATTATGACTAATTAAAGTAAATAGAGAATGTTATTTTGAAATAATGGGAACTTACAACATCCATGACTCAAAAATTCATTCATTTAATTATAATGTTATATACCGTAAATTACTGTATTTCGATATTCACAAAAAGTTAAACTATTTAGGAAAATCAAAAAAATTTACCCCAATTTTTTTTTATTTTTTTAGATTTAAAAAATGGAATACATTTTATGAAAATACTTTTATAAATATGAGAAATTTAATTTTTATTTAAAATCATTATTTATTCAAAAAATTCTGATTTTATTATTATAACCGCTTTTATGACACTTTGAAAAATTAATTAAGATCTCATAAAATTATGTTATTATTATAATACAAAAAATATTAATTTATGAATATATTTTATGAAAATAAATTTTATTTTAAATTGTTATATTAATTTTAAAAGTGTAAATAAACATTTATGTTTCCCAAAAATACCAACACTTAATTTATCATTTTTAAAACATTTATTTACTTATTCCAAGATATTAATATATCATATTTTCATTTTTAAGATACCTAAAATTTATTTATAATTTCAAAGGTGAGGTTACTATTAAAATAGATAGATTACTAGTTATAATGGTCACATTACTATTACAACAATCAAGTTACTATTCCATTAGTACAGGTTCCTTAATTTCTTCAAATACCACTTATTTCATTATTAATTTATTAGAATAAAGTTTTTATTGGATTATTTATGTGATGTATGTGCTTTATACTATATGAAATAATTATTAGAAGGGAATTTCTATTGATAAAATTCCAGGTCATTACATTCTCCCCCCTTATGAAAAATTTCCCTTGAAATTTCATTTTACATACTAAGGTGAAAATAGGTGAGGGAAATTCTCATTCACCACTTCCTCTAGTTCCTATGTCACCTATTTTTATTTATGGTTCCTCTATAGTACTTCTAATAGGTGAGTAGTCATTTTTTATAGATTTTATCTCTATGGTCCATGATCATCACCAAATGCTCCTCGCAAGAGAGATCATTTTCCAACTGTACCACCTTAGAATTCAGAAAAATGTAAGGGATATGGTATTTACTTCCTCAATAGGGATATGTGGAATAAATATTGTAATTGAGACATGGTTGTGGAAGTGTTAGTTGATAGGACAAAACTATGACACAATCAATAATCTCGAAGGGATCGATGTACCCAAGGCTTAACTTTCCTTTATTTCTAAATATCATGATCCTATTCCACAGAGATATGAAGAGTAATACTATGTTTCTAACCATAAAATTTAGGTCCCATTAATGATTGTATACATATCTCTTCTATCAACTTCGGATTAACTTGATGTGATACTAAATGGTTTTCACCTTTTCTACCATTTCTTTGACCATTTCAGGTCATATCATCTTACATTCATAAAATTAATCCCATCATTCCCTTGTTATGAATTTTTACCATAAAAGGGCTTCATATAGATCCATTTAGATGCTCAAGTGGAAACTATTTTTGTAAGATAACTAGACCAAAGTTAGATGTTGGTACCATCCTTCCTTAAAGTCCAAAAAACATGCTCTCAAAATGTCTTCTAATTTCTAAATAGTCTGCTCAGATTTTCCATCATTTTGATGTTGATAAGTCACACTCAAGTTTAGATCAGTGTTCAGAGCATGTTGGATACTTTTCCAAAACATGTAGGTAAATATTGGATCTCTATAAAATACAATTGATAGTGGTAATCTATAAATCCTCACCACTTCTTTGATGTATATCTGTGCAAGTTAATCGAGTGATAAGTCCTCACTAATTATGATAAAGTGAGCTATATTTGTAATATGATCCACAACAACCCATATATCATTATTTCCTCTAGATGTATTTGGAATCCTAGTAACAAATTCCATGGTGATGTTTTCCCATTTACATGTTGGTATGGGTAATGGTTGTATCATAAAATTAAACTTTTGACTTTAATTATTCACTTTTTGATATACCAGGCACTTTGATGTATATTAAGTGATCTTCTTCTTCATATTGTCCCACTAATAGTGATATCCAAGATCTCGATATGTCTTTGTGCTCCCTAGGAGAATAGATAAGGTTGATCTATGTCTGTAATTTAGAAACTCTTTCTTTATCTCTGGATTAGATGGTACACATAATCACAACCCAAATTTTATGAATCCTTCCTCATAAATTTTGAACTCTTTGGATTTACCATTTATGATAGCTTCTACCTTTTTATAAATCACCTCATCATTTCTGTGAGCATCCTTTACATTCTGAATAAGGGATGATTAAGAAATCATTTGAGAAAGTAATGATGATGTACCTTCCTTTATTATTTCCATGTCTATCCTTTTAAAGTTTAAGAAGATTTAATCCTTTTCAATTCTCATCAGTGATAATGTTATAGGACCTTTTCTACTTAGAGAATCTTCCACTTTATTTACTTTACTAGGATGGTAGTGGATTGAGCAGTTGTAATCCTTGAGGATATATAACTATCTTTGATGGTGAATATTAATCTTCTTCTATGTGAATATATATTTTAGGATCTTATGATTAGTATATATACCACACTTCTCCCCATAGAGATAATTCCACTAGATTTTGAACATGAAGATCAAAGTCACTAAACCCAGATCATGCATGGGATAGTCTTTCTCATAAAATTTTAGCTACCTTGAGGCGTAGAATACCACTTTATCATTTTTTATTATTAAAACTCCTAATACTTTATTTGAAGAATCATTTAATACCACAAATAGATCTCCACTTTTGGGTAGTGTGAGTAATCTTGCAGTGATAATCCCATTTTTTAACTCTTTGAAGCAGTCTTTACATTTACTGTTCCAAAAAAACTTTACTCTCTTCCAATTCAACTTGGTTAGTGGGTTTGAAAATCATGATAAGTTCTTCAAAAATCATCATTAATACCCAGATAGAGCAAGTAAAATATGAATCTCCATTATAAATGCATGTATGATCCACTCCTCAATTGAATTTATTTTAGAAGGGTTCACAAATATTCCTTTTTCGGTGATAACATTCCATAAGAATAATACTTCCTCCATCTCACATTTACTATAATTTTTATATAGTTTATCCTTTCATAAAGTCTTTAGAACTATATTAAAATTCTCCTCATGTTCCTCGTTAATTTTGGAATATATCATAGTATCATTAATAAATACTACCATGAATTTGTCAAGTTAATCTATAAAGACTCTATTCATTAAGTCTATAGAAATTGGTGGATCATTGGTTATTTTTAAAGGCATCAATATGAACTCACAGTGTCTATAACTCGTTCAAAAGGAAGTATTGGGAATATATTCCTTATTCACCATTAATTGGTGATATCCCAACCAAAGTTACACATTAAAGAAATACTTGTCCCCATGTAGTTGATAGGAAAAGTCATCTATCCATGGTAGGGGATAATTTTTCTTTATCATGATTTTGTTAAGATCATGATAATCAATGCATAGGTGCATTGATCCATCCCTATTCTTAATGAAGAGGATCAGAGCACCCCATTGTGAAGCACCCAAGAATTAAAACCCTTATCAATATTCTCTTGTAACTGCTTCTTCAGTTATTCCAACTCAATGGTATCCATTTTGTAAAGAGTCCTTGATATAGGCAGAGATCTGGGAATAAGTTAAATTGAGAAATAAACCTATCGGTTATGAGAAAGACCATACAATTATTCGAGGAACACATCAGTGTAGTCCCTCATAATGTGCATGTATTAGAGAATTATTCTCTCCTTTTTCTCAATCATTTGAGCTAGATATGCTTTCTCATAGGGAAATAATATATGCAAGTGAGATGATGATTCTAAAGGGGATACATACTCCTCCTTATAATTGTACATAATTAAGGGATTCCTTGGGATGTGAAGAGTGATATCACTTTCTTGATAGTTGATGTTAGATTTATATAAAGATAGGAAATCCATGCCCAATATACCCTCAAGCTCCACCAAAGGAAGTATAAAAAGATTTAATGAGTGGTTCAGTCCACAAACATTAACCAGGGAGTAGTTTTACTCCTTTTATGCAATAATTTACCCATTTTATATTCTCACAGATAACTCAACCTCCATATTTTGAGGCGGTGTTTGAGTAGTTCTTCTAAACTTTCAAGATATAAAAGAATGCATAGAACCAAAATCAAATGATATGTTATCTATTCTTGAATGAATAAAAATAATACATTTCACCATATCATTTTTGGGATCCACCTCAATAGTAGTGATAGAATATTCCCTTCCTTACTTCCTTAGAGGTTGTTGTTGTTGATTGCCACAAAAAACCCTTGTCTTAGGTTATTGTCTTGTACAATTCCTATACTCCTTTCAGTTGAAACACGACACTACAAGTTGAGTTTTGATATGAACCTTCTTTTATTATTCTACATTTGTGGGATTCTTTATATTTATTCAATAATAATTATCCTTGTTTCCCTATCTTCCACATTTAAATCATCTCCCAATTCCCTTCAGATAGTTCACTTGATGCTTCTTCCCACACTTTTGACATGTGTAATGTTGGGTTTTATTTCCATCATGGGACTTATCTATTTATCCTACCATATTAAACTCTATTTCCCTATTTTTATCTCTAATACCATGAGACCAATGGTAGTCTCAAATATCTATTTCAACCTTAATGTAACAATGGACAATTTCCTCATATCTGTCAAAGTCTCAAATCGCAAAGGATTTTTGTAGACTCAGATTTAGTCCAATAAAGAATAAATCCACTTTTATTTTGTTGTTTATGAAAAATATATAGGCATATCATGAAAGTCTTGTGAATCTTTCTTCATACTCCCCAATAGAATCATCTTCTTTTTTCTTCAGTATGAGGAACTCCCTATCCATCTTAAGATAGAGAGTTTGTGGGAAATATTTATTGAAAAATATTTTCTTGAATTCTTTCATTCTATGAAATTAATTTCCTCCTTGGAATTCATGTTATTGATTAGTATCTACCATTGACCTAATTCCCCATAAAAATGATATACCACCATCACAACTTTCTCTTCTTCTGAGCACTTGAGGAAAAAGAATATATTTTCAATACATTTAATCCATTGTTCTGCACTGAGGGGATTAGAAGATCCACTAAATATAAGATTACTTTTTCACATAAAGTATTCGACCACAACTTTCAATTTCTTTGTAGAAGGAGGGTGTTTTACATAATTCAATTTATTATTCATAACTTGATCCAGTAGTTCTAGTACTATCATGAAGTTTTTGGCTCCCATTCCCATCAGACTTGGTATTTCATTAGAGAAATGACCACATTGCCTATCACATTGATTGTTGGCATGAGTTCTCCTATTTAAATCCATTAACTAAAAATAAAGTATAGGGGGGTCTTTAATACATAGCTAATAATAATATAAAAATGAAACATTTAACATAGAAGGATAAACTTGAAAATGAAAATTATATCCTAACATGTGATTCTTTAAGTTTCAATATATGTTATCAATGGTGATAGAATTATCCCTAGGGTTATTACTAAATTTTTATAGTCCTAATCTCACAAAATATCTAGACCTTTCTATAATACCAACTATATTTACCCTATCCCCTTACACAAATTATTATATGGTTTTAAGCATAATTAAACATCAGATACAAACCAAGGATCATAAATTATATTGTCTTTGGAAGAATAGGTACATAATTATAAATCATGAAACTAAAATAAAATCATCTTTTATTTAATATCCATAATGATCTCCTAACATCCTTTGAGCTCTTATATCTTCATATGATATCCTAGGGAATACATTAACAAAGGGATGAGTTAAAAATCCCACTAAGGGAATAAACATTGGAGTAAAGCATAATATATGGGTTAGAAGGCATAACATGATTATATAAAAAGACATGGAACATGAATAATCATATGGAAGAATAAAATGTAGAACATGGGATCATGTGATCATGACAACATATAAATGTGGTAGCAATATTTAAAAGGACATAAACCATGTCAAGTCTAACTGCCAAGACTATATCACACGGTGGAAAAAGTCCCATTATGGATTATGTTTACTCCGTAATCCCTACATAAGATCTCATGATACTAAAAAATACCCAGTTCATTAGAGAACTATATAGGTTCACCCATCATAACATGTTCATACATATGTGTTCCACATGAATAATTAAACATAAGGGTTACCCATGTAAAGAAATGGGTATCATAATCATGTCATAAGGAATAACCAAAGGGAATATAACAATGGTATCCACGAAATACGGGATTTAAATAATTATTTTCAATTTATAAAGGTAAAATAATAATATATCATAAATAATTATGTAAAAATAAAGTTATTACATGAATAATAGTTTTTATGAAACTTTAGAAATGAGCCGCTTTAGTGTGGTTTAAGGGAAGAAATAAAGAGTGTTTAATGAGGATATAGGAATAATTGTTTCTGTAAAACCATAAATGAACTAAGATTTTTTTCATGATAAAATTAGTGATTTTATAAAAATAATGGTGGATTAAAATAGATTATGGAGTGTACTTGAAAATAGGCATGGAATTGGGAAGTTCCCTTTAATTGGGGTTTCTTATCAGAAAGAATTGAGAAGAGAACCTTTTAAAATATGTATCTTCCCATAAGATAAGGATGAATTGATCTGGATAAATAATTTTGGAATATATTAAAATAATTCTAAATATGTACATAAGAGGTTTGAATAAATACATTGGTGTTAAGAGAGATAAAGAGTAACCCAAAGGTAATTTGGAGGTTTAGAGAGATCCCTTACTTTATATCTGAATGTGTTATGAACTTTCACTTAATGTCATGGATAATAAAATTAGATTCATTAATAAATAAATTAATAACCTATTAAACATATATTTTATTTATTATAACTCTATTAAGTTAATTTATAGTCATTTTTTTAATTTTTTTGTTCTAAGAGCGTTCATTTCCTGGATTTCATGGTTGTTTTAATTCTATATAATTATGGAAGTTCTTGTAAAATCATAGAAAAACTCTAGAAGTGGAGACAAATGGTATTAATATACTTATATAATTTTAAATTTCCTCATATATATATATATATATTAGATATGATAATTACTCATTAGATAAAATGTTAATGATAAACGTTTAGTTAATTTTGGCAGTTCTTCAATCATCACAAACTAGTTTGTTTTATTATTTAATATTATGAATATATATTTGTTCCAAAACAAAGAAAAATTTATAATATAAATTTTAAAATATATTTTAATCATTATAATGGTTTTATGACCATCCATGAAGGTGGAAATGAAAAATGAAAAATCATTATTTATGAAGGTGGTGAATCGATACACCACGAATGATGTTTTCATTTTTAGAATAAAAGGAGAAGAGAAGAGATTTGATGATGGATATTCCATTAACATATTAAAATTATATTATATGTATAATAATTGAGTTATCATGTCACTTTGGATAGGGGAGGTGATGGGAGGATAAAAAAAATAAAGAAATTAGAAGAGAAGGAAGGAAGATTTTACCTCTTGAATATCATCTCCTTGAGAATATCCTTAAAGAAATTGGAATTGGTATTTTAGTGAGAACAGAAAGACCATAAAGTGGAGAAGAGTCTTTGGAGATGAATTGGGATAAACTTATAAAATCTTAAAGACCTATAAGGTGTGAGGAGAATATGTGGTGAGGGGTTGTATTTATAGGGGGAGGAGAGGGGTGTTTTTTTGATTATTTTATTCATTTGTTTATTATTTTGGATCAAGACTATCAATATTGTTGATTCTTGTGACTATGTATAATAAATAGATATTTTTATTTTGATATAATGGGAAATTACATCATCCATGACTCAAACATGACTCAAAAATTCATTCATTTACTTATAATATTGAATACCGTAAATTACTATACTTCACTATTCACAAACAAATCTACTATTTTAAAAAAATACAAAAAATATACCCAAACCACTTTTTTCATTTAGATTTAAAAAATGGACTCCATTTTATGTAAATAATTTTCTAAATATTATAAATTTAATTTTTAATTAAAATCATCATTAATTTGAAAAATACTGATTTTAATATTGTTACCGCTTTTATGACACTTTGAAAAATTATTTAAGGTCTCATAAAATTATTTTATAATTACAATAAAACAAAATATTAATTTATTATTCTTTTTTATGAAAATAAATTTTCTTTTAAATCATTATATTAATTATAAAATTGTAAATAAACATTTATGTTTTACAAAAATACCAATTCTGAATTTATCATTTTTAAAACATTTATTTACTTATTAAATGATATTAATATATCATATTTTCATTTATAAAATACCTGGATTTTATTTATACCTTAAAAGGTAAGTTTACTATTCTAATGGATTGATTTATATTCCTAACGGTCACATTACTATTCAAATGGATAATATACTATTACATTGGTATAAGTTACTTAATTTATATAAATACCAATTATTTCATTATTAATTTATGAGAATAATGTTTTTATTGGGTTCTCTAGGTGATGTATGTGATTTATAATATATGAAAAAATTCTAAAAAGAAAATTTCCATTGATAAAATTCCGAATCTTTACATCTTGTATCCTATAAAGCTCCAGAAACAATGTACCTGTAAAATATACAAATGTAAAACACATAACCATATAATATCAAAGTGATAACACAAAAATAAAATTAACATGTGGATGGTAAAAGTGTATATGATGAATGATCAACTCCACTATAGTTCTAACAGAAAATATATTTGGTAAATTCAAGACATTTTATTACTTAAAACTAAATTATATGAAACTAAATTCATTGAAAGGAAAATAAACTGATTATGGGTTTCCTCCCATTGAGTGCATAGTTTACTCCATCATCTGCCAAACATTTATGAAACTCCACCTGAATCAAATGGAAGTGTATAACATTCATATGTTTCTTTTTTAATAGAAGTGTAGAATCCATTTGTTGAAAAGGTAATTATCTCGAAATTTGCACAATATCTCAATAGAAAATTGTTATAAAAATGGATGGGTGGAATGAAATAAAAACATAAACAATCACACCGGAATGGATATACCTATTCTGAAGAAAGACTCTATAAATAATTTAAGTTTGTACAAAGGGAATAACTAGGAAGAGCTAGAAGATTACCTAGTTGAGTGTGCATAAGAGAAGAATTTATCTTACTAGAATATTTTAGTGGTGAGATTATATCCATCATATACTTGAATGAAGTTTTTAGGTTGATCATGTATCCTAATTAATTTTAACCACCAACTATTATCATAGAGAAATCAACTGGTTTCCAACTAAATTCATGATCCATAGTTTCATTGATTTTACCAAGGTCAATATTATTTCCATCATATGTGGGTATTTCAAGTGAAGTGTTATTAACCTTTATGGATGGAGCAGTAAGGGTGGGATCAATTAGACTAGGTGACCCCATTCTATCAAGATTGACATATTTTTCAAAATATTCTTATGTACTTCCCTTATCATATTTTTCTATTGGAACATGTGGCACCACGAAATCAGGATCCTCATGGAAATCCCATTTTTTCATTGTTTCTAGAAAATTATGAGTGTTCTCCACCAAAACCCTTAACTAATTGTCTGACTCCAATTTTTTTTCTTCACATTTCTTTATTTTGGAAAAGGTTTTAGAATCATCAATATTTTCTGAAAAGAGGCAATTCAATGTTATTTGAAGTGATGTTATCTTACGTGTATAAATTCATGTTGTCTTGGTTGAATTATGACTCTATTGAAGTAAAGAAGGGTCCCAGTTCAACATCATATTCATCATGAAAATGTGTAATTTGATAGAAATTTAATGCATCCTTTTTCACTTTGGGATGGATGGGTTGTGAAGCCATAAAATAAGGACCAGAAATTACATTTTCTAAGGGACCATTATGTTTAAAATAGTGGAAGAATGAGCTCTCATTTTCTTGAAATGTGATTAGATTGGAAGAATTAAATTGTGATGTATAGGATTCATCAAATATATGTTAATAATTTAGATCAATCAAAGTAGTCTCATTATCATAATTGGTAAATGGATGTTATTTAAATGTAACCTCTCTTGTAATTTCTTTAATAAATTTTTTCTAAATTAGAACATCAAGTGGTAGTGAGGTGGTTAGTTGGAAAATATGTGTTATTTGACTTTCTAAATTCTTCAATTGTTTTTATAGATATTGTTTTAGGAAATAAACTTTGCATTATGTTCATCTTGAAGTTCAAGACTCCGATTTTAATCAATGATAGTAAAAAACATGTTCCCAATTATTGAATCATTTGTTTCATATGAATTATCAAGTTCTAAATTTTCAGGAATGGTTTGACTTTGAGAATGATTAATATATATATAAGTACTTGTATCATAACATGGTTAAGCATTCTCATATGAATCATAACACAGATTTGAATAAATATCATTATAATAAAAAGGATTACCTAGAGAGATCATGTGGAATGAATAATCATAATTCATACCATGAGATGTGGGAATGTAGGGAGGGTATTTATTGTAGCCATATAGTGTTTACTACTCCATTCAGAGCTTCTGGATGTCTTTAAATTCCCTAAAATAAAAAATTTCCAAAGTAGTAAAATGGATCTTTTTTGTTGTTTTTTTTAATTTTGAACCTAAATCAATATATTTGATAAATTCATAATTCTACTATTCTCATTGAAAAAAATTCCATAAATTTGGAACATACATTGAAACACATCACATTTTCAATATTATTAACCTGCTAACTACTGTATATGTGATGAGCAGGGTTGAACCACAAAGAGAATGTGTGTAAAAAATAGGAATATCCTCTTAGAGGAATGTTCAAGTATCTAAGTTTAAAATGTGATTAAAAACTAAAAATCATAAAAAACTAAACAAATATTTAAAAATTATTAATTCAATTACATAAAACTATCTAATTGAACTAAATTTATCTTTATAGGAAACATGAAAAGATGAAAGTGTCAGATTTGTGATGTCTATTCAGGTGCATGTAATGGTGATTATTTAATGTCCACATCTGGATAATTATTTATTCAATTATCACTGATTCAAAATTTAATCAAAATATGATCAAGTCTATTTCTTGATGTTATATAGTATTCTATTTTTCACACAAACCATCTTTCATTTTATTCTCTAATTTGATGAATAATTTGCATGTCACTTTAGCATCAAATCACTTAGTGAAATGCAACGAAAGAATTATCACAAAATCGAAGTGTCTATCTATGCCAGGTTTTATCACATGATATTACTTATTAGGTATCACTCATGAATATTTTAATGGGGAATTCACAAAAAATATTAATTTTTTAATTAATATATATATTTATTTACAATTCACTTGTGTACGATTTATGATTCTCTCACATGCATGATTGACTTCTAGATAAATAAATTATCTGATTATCTTCCACCCATGATTAGTTACTAGGTATCACAAGAAATAACTCAAAAATTTTTGTTAAGACTCTATAGAAAATTAAATAACACAAAAATACAATTAATTAAATAACTATCTAATTTTTTTAAAAAATAAATGGAAATCAAATATGGGTAAAAAATAATGTCATGCATACACCATCACATTTTTTGCAACTATAACAGTTGAAAACTATCACACGACAGCAGAACCAACACGAAATATGAAATAATAAATAGGAATCATTGTGATTGTGTTGACATAATGATCAATGCAAACCACTACTGGAAATTGTTGAATGAAAATCATTGCCCTGTGTGTCTTCGTAATGCTGAAGTAAATGACTAAAAGAGAAAATGTCTCTCTTGGACAAACTCTACACACCCACACCAAACAAATAGGTGGTGCACTTCTACAAAACATGGGTTGATTCATTTTCCACCCATGGAGGCTAGCAATGTCGGGTGGGTGGTGTTGTGCTCATGACAGGGAGGAGGCGACATTGCCTGTTGGTGTGGCACATGGTAGCCGGATTGTAGGGTGTTGAAAAAGATGAAGGGGAGGAGTCATGCTAGTTCACTATTGGTGTGGTGAAGGAAAAGAGGAGGCAAACTGTGACTATTGATGGCGGCGTAACACATGGGTGGTGGTGATCAGGGAGAAGGCGGCTTCGCTGGTGGTGGTGTGACCAGGAGGAAGGGGTGCGTGGTGGTTGTCTTCTACTAGTGCATTGTACAAGTGGAGAGGAGGAGGATTCCACATATCTTAGGGGTTTCAGTTGAGCTGATGGTCATGAAGGAGGAGGGTGGTGCTCCCCTAGATATGCCAAAAAATCCCTTTAAAGACAAGATTTTTTTTAAAATAAACTAAATCTAATTATCTAAGGTGTTAAATAATAATAATAATAATAACAGTAAAAATAATAAAATTGGAATTATATTATACTATATACATAAATTATACTACTTATAGAAATAAATATAATTAAAATATAAATTCATATATATATATGTACATATAATTAATTATATTAATATATTACAATTAGTAATTAGTCAAAATTATTATCTATATACATAATAATAATACTATTATTAAATAAAAATATAATAATAATAAACTAATAATATTAATACTACTACTATTAAAACAACTAATATTCAAAATGATATACAATAATATATAATACAAAGATATAAAATTAATATAAATACTAATATAAATGTTAATATAATAAACTAAAAAAATACTATTATTAATGAAACTACTATTATTAATACTATAGTGTTAAATAATACATGTTAATAATAAATAAAATTAATATAAACTAATAATAATAAAATAATTACTAAAATTAATGTATAATTTACTTAAAATTACAAAAATAATAATAAAAAACTATAAAACTATGAAAATAAACTAAAAATATAAAAATGGTTAAACTAATTAATTAAAAGTAAGTTATAAAACCATAAAAATTTTAGTGAATTCCATGTGTATCAGTTGGTTAGACCTAGTCAACAGTACATATAATAACAGGGTATTTAAAAAATAAAATTTGGAATAATTCGAGAGAGAATTGTTACCAATATCACATGATATAAATCTCTCCAAGAAGATATGCATGGGAATAGGAGGATATTAATGTAGTGAGTTGAATTCCATACTCTGATATGATGGATCAATCATGTATTAAATGATATGTACAAGTTATAATTTTTCCAACAAAAACTTTATGATAGGTAAATATTTATTTTATCTAAGAGAGTTATAAGGGAATAAATCAAAACTATCTAATTGTACTTGAGAAAGAACAAAAGATATATACCTGGTTGGTGGAGAAGAAAGGATACTAGTTTTTGAATGGACACAAACTAGTCTTCCCTAGATCAATGTGATCAAACATCACAGTTAGGCTAAGGTAATGAGTGAGACAATATCATATAAGGTAGTGGTAGCTATATCTACAAATAATGAGTTCGTTGCAGCTTTTAAAGAATCTAATAAAATGTCTCAGATTTTTTGTGATTTTTTTTAAATTATATGGAATTATTTTGAGACTAGACGCTTTAACGACACATGATTCTGAGGCCTAGTGAGCCTGAAATTAAAATTTGAACTTTTTTTAAGGTACGTTCAGTAAACGTGCAAGCAGGTTTTTCTAACTTTTGAAGTGGTGCTCGGATCAAAAATATGAGGGCATCATTGAACTTAGAATGTCAGGATTCTCCTAGATAGTACTTAACTTCATCCATCAAGGTCCAAACAGAAAAGTTAATATTTAGACCTTTTAGAAAAAAATAAAATAACTTTAAAAAGATATTTTATTTCTTTTCCTCAATTGAAAAGCGACAACATTGTGATACGGTGATGAGGTGATGAAGAGGTGAATTAATGGAAATAATAAATGGCTTGTAAACCCGCATCATAATGACACATTAAATGATGCATAACAGCTACGATATTTTATAAATTAAATGGTGTAACGACGTGGAGTCGTAGCGTAACTAAAATGCTGAGACGTGTTTTCATTTTATTTTTTTGACGTGTTAGAGAGATCAAAATTAATTGGCAGACAATTCTCTGATGAACCACTGACAGATTTCCTCTCCAATGAAGAACAAAAAATGACATCGATGAATGGATACGAATGTCAAAGAACAATAAAAAATTGAGAATTGACGACGGCTCAGAGCTTTTCCCCTCATTAGCGAAAGATCCTTAATCCAGGTAGGGTTATATTTAAGTTTGTTTTCCACATTAATAAATTCAATGACAAACACGGATCAACCCACAAATGGGTTGATTTTTGGATCATTCATTCTTGCGGGAGGGTGGATTTTTGGTATTTCTTTATCTGAGTTTAAAATATCACTTGTTTGATTGAACTAAAATCCCCAGGCCTTACCCATCTTTAAACATCAAATGTAGAGGGCACGACCCAACATGAACAAGGCCCGAGCATCTCCGTATTGTGCGTTCTTTGTGGCTGTGTCATAAAATCGGTGGAAAGATGAATTTGGGGCCAAGTCAGGGATGGTGGTGACCTGAGAGTCCCGAAGGCGTAGACGGATCAGAGATCGGTGGCCCGTGGAACATGCCGCTGGTGAGGCACCACCAACACTGCAGTGGTAGGCCCTCGCTGACCGTGTGGAGAAGGCAGCCAGACCTTGCTAGCCGTATGGAGGTGTCGGATGAACCTTTCTGTCCGTATGGAGGAGGCGACACCACCCGGATGCCAAGCGTTGGACGAGGCGGCCAGCCCTCATCGGTTGTGCTCGAGGAGGTGGCACGCCCCTGAGCACCATGGTGGAGGAGGCCACAGAAGAGGAGGACGTAGTATAAGGCCCCAGCCTTAAACCTTACTTAATCTTGAGTTATTACAAGATTACACATTGAGGATCTTTTCAGGTTTAGAGTTTTAGAGAATTAGATCATGAAACTTGCATTACATTCCACATTTAAACAAAGTGGTTACATAAAAGACAATATTCATTCTTCCCATCAACAGAAACCTATTTAAAATAAAACACGGATTCTTTCTTGACACATCCTTGACACTATCATCACATCATGTACCCTTCCCTTGACCTGTGAAAAACATTTCAAAAACTTGGGATGAGCATAAAAAGCTCAGTAAGGGTTATAAAAATATGGAAAGGAAACATGAGTTCAGAAATACATAAGAATGAAATCATACTTTATCCATAAAACATAGGCACTTTAACATACCTCATAAAACCATGAATAAATCATAGAAAACATAAGACATAAAGGTAACTTGAGGCATTCATAACATTCTTACGTAGGGAGTAACCCTCTTGGTTACGTTTGGAATACCCATCACAGTATATTCCCTAAATCTCTTCGGAGAAACCTTAACGTTTCACTCCTTCGCGTTACCCAATGCATTGGAGAGCTATATCGGGCTCACCCACCCTTAGTTTATCACGGAACCACCCGTTTTCATAACAATGCCCAAGAACCATAACATAAACGTATCACATAAAACATGCATAAAGGAAACAAAACATTTCCACATTTCAATCACAATATAACATTTTAGTATTTTGAAATAATGAATCCATACAAAAAGAACCCATTTCCAAAACCATTTAAAACATTTAATAAAGAGATTTTTGAATCAAAGTGTCCCATACCACCTTGAAGCTTAAAATTTTAAACCATTAATATCCATATAAATAAATCCTTAAAACCATTTTGAAAACATGGATATTAACAAGAACAAATAATTAAAATATTTAAAACGATATTTTGGTTAAAGGGGTTTTACCAAAATTAGAGACACTTGAATACAACAATTGAGGAATAACATTTAGAAAGAACTTTATAGTATCATGAGAATAAATGGATTCATGGTATAATACTCCAAAGGACAGTATATACACCATATAAGAGTGAATTGGTGCATAACAACAATGAACCCTCAATAGAAATGTCAAATGTGATGAAATCCCTTATAAAGAAGGTATCCTTAAATTAAGGACAAATAAATCTCAAAAATATGTGTGACAAATATAAATACACCCAATATAAGTGGATATTAAGTGTAAAACAATAAAATGTCATTCACACATATTCAATAGATGACATATTCAATGACTACATGTTGAACCCAAAGAAATCGAAATTGGGTTAAAAAGTTCCCTTGACAGCCTAACGGCATCACATCAAAATGAGTTGATGAGAGATAAAAAGTGTATCTCATAACTTGGACATAAAATTTACATCAATAAGGATATATGAGAACATATCCCAACATAACAATATGTAAATTTAAAAGACCCAACAAAATAAGTCTTTTAAAAAAGAGGAGGGCGAAAGGTTCCCTTACCGACTTGGGTATCTTTCAAAACATACACCCCATGAAAGAAGGACAATAGATCATTGATGTAAATACTCATAAACGAAAGTTTATTACACAAAGAGTAGAATAATGGGCAATACATACACCACTCAAAGGAATTTGTGGAAAATGTAGCATAAATCTCACGGGAATAAAAGTGAGATGAAAAATCCCTTACGAAAATTCGGCAGCCTAACGGCGCCACTCAAAACTTCCAAAATGGATTGATGAGAGGAAATAGGGTCTCTCATCATATGAAAATAATAAGTACAGTAGGATTAATATAAAAGAACATCCCAATCATAAGAAATATGAGCTTAAAAGGAATGACATAAAAGAGTGTACTTAAAAAGAAAGAGAGGTGTAGGATCCCTTACCTCGGGTCCGACTTGACTCGATCATTCTTTAATCTCCTGAATAATAAACTTGAGTTAATTTCTAATTCCTTAAGAACCCTTTTTTTAAGTTCATTATTAATTTTATACCACTTGTTACCATGTCACAAACATTATGTAATCATTTAAGTTAATAATATTTGTTTTGCCGATATTTGGTTCTTAAGTCGAAAGTGGTCTTCTTACAATTACATGTTGTTCGTGTGGCCAAATGTTTATTATATCCAGAATTGTATTCATTATGTAGATATCATATATTTCATATATATCCAGTACATTCATGCATTTATAACATTACATAATCATTTAGAGGTAAGAAATGAAATGCACCGTTCATGGAGACGGTAAGCCGTACGTACGCATGAACGCTACTTTCATTTCTATTTCGTATTTTATAGAATGGAATAATAATGATATAAAGGTATATTATAATTCCAGTATAATATCATATATAATATCATATTTCCATCCTTTATACATCCCACATATGGTATTTAACGAATCAAATCACTTTGAGGGGGCGGTAGTCCGCACTTCCTTAAATGAAGATATCGCGTATACCCATAATGGAAGCCATAAAGGTAAGACAAAAATGAAAAATACAGAAGCATGAATATAACATATACATATTATATATCATATATAAAAATAGTGACATCATAATGGCCACCTTTGAAGGTGTTAAATGAGTATTGAACAATCATCGTTTCGGGAGGCAGAATTTCGCCATCCACGGAAACCGTATGTTCTTTAACCATTTTATGCAGTTGTGTGAGAGTGTAGCTCAAATAAATATTATAACAACATCCTAGTATATTGAAGATAGTGGTGTTGTTACAAAAGAAGTAAATAAAAATAGTTTAGGGGGTTGGAGAAGCAAAATAAAACAAATGAACATGAGAGAATGAATTACCTTTAAAAGTGTAACTCCTTCTGATTTAAGCCTAAAGGCTTCCTTTGAAAGGATTCTGCCCAAAGGGAGTCCTCTAGGATTAGGAGAGGGATGTGGAGAGAGCAAATGGGCAGGGGTTGGCCGAGCCAAAGGCTTGAGAAGTGTATGGAATGAGGTAGAGGTGGGGGCCTTTTATAAGAGGAGAGGAGGGGCACTTTTGGAAAGTAAAGAAATATTACATTATTTGAAAATGTGTTTCGGTTTCAAAAGGTCCCACATTGATAGAATTCGTGGATAAGGTGATAAGGCTTCGAAATCCACTCATCCAATTGGTTTTGGACATGTGTAGGTTGTAGATTTTCCATTATCTTTCCATTTTAATTAAATCGTCAAATAATGATGTCATCGCTGCATCATTATTATGTCATAAATAATTAAATTTCTTTAATGTCTAAAAATTATTAAAAAAATACTATGATATAGTAAATCGTTTTATCTTTCCAATGACTATTTATAATCAAAATTTGGACTTGTATAACCCCACTTAAAAATTGTTTTCGTAAAACATATTATGTTTGTGTCATTTTCACTTTAACATTAAATAAAAATATATTAAAGTCATTTTCCAACTAAAGTGGCTCCATGGGGTCCCCAAGTTGGCCCATGGCTTGTCATGGTCGGCCATGACACAACCAATAAGGTTGGGACATGTGTCTAGGTCATTTCATATTATTAAAGCATTATTTATACCTTAAACTATACTAATTACCACTAATCGCGATTAAAAACTTAATAAGTTACTATTCACCAAAAAATTATTTTTATCCCATTGAACCACATTTTACTTCTTAATGACAACCATGTATGTCGGATTTTTGAAATTAAAAACACAATGATGGAAAAATTTCATTTAAACGGAAAATCAGTCTTTATAAGTACCACTTAGTGGTTTCACTATTCATCAAAAATTGAAGTTTTTCAGAAAATTACCAAAAATTCACCCTAAGCTATATTTGATATTACGAATTCAAAAATGAAGTCTGTTTTACAAAATTCAAAACATATTAGTCACATTAATTAATTTAATAATTAATTCCCGCTGTCAGAGCAAAAAGCGTGTTTTTATAAAACAATAAGTATCAAAAGATTGACACTAGTTTAAGTCCGATTTCAAAGTGAAATTGATTCCAACGACCACTATTGGTTTTAATGGTAAAAGTATTTTCTAATTTCACTTTAAAACCAATTAAAAAGATAATCTAATCATATAAATAAATTATATTTAAAAGAGGTTTTGAATTAAAATACAACATTTTACACTATTCATTAAAAAAAATGAACTTTATCAGAAAAATACCAAAAATTTACACAAAGTAAAATTTGATGTCCCGATTCTTAATAAGAGTTTTATTTGGTCCAAAAGAATGTATAAGAGTGATCAAAACTATATTTAATGACAGTTCGCCATCAAAAGGCGATAAGTGAACCTTTAGTGAAAACTAGGGCATATATGCCTAAAATTGAATTCTTTCCGTATTTTAAGCCTCTATCCTTTATTGGATAATTGTAAAAACATTTAAAAACATATATAATCATATTTCAGTTATTTCTATCCATTCCCGCCATTACAACGGCTACATGTTAACTACCATTTAAAATAATATTATTTTATTATTAGAGTGCAACGTAAGATTCCCAAGAAACTCGTTGTTGCGTGTTGGGTACGCCATCGAGCATAGCGTCCCCTTTTAAAGTCATTTAAATATTTTATTCACAAATATGGATAAATATGAAATGTCATATTCTTTATTTACCTGGGATGTTACATCCTTCCCCCCTTTTGGGAATTGCGTCCTCGCAATTTTAAAATTGCGCTTGGAAACATCCTTGAAAGTCCCACATCGGAACAAAAGTCGGTAAAACAAACACTTTAAAATAAAGAAAGATAAGTACAAAGGTCACCCGAGTTAACCCATACTAGGATTCCAAGTATGAAAATATGGACATGGAGGAGAAAACATAGGGTCATGTTCTTATGGAGAGTGATAGAAAACATGTTTAGGAGAAAGTTAACAATGAGAAAATCACAAACTTGTGATGGGTTAAACGGTATTCGATTCCCCAGTAGGAAAAGTTAATATACAACATTTTTGTTTTAAGTTACTTTTTATTGAGGAATTTATTCATAAGGAAACATAATCACTTATCATATTGACTTTCAACTTTTATTATATTCCTTACACAAACTCATATTTTCTCCAAAAGACGAGTATTTAGGAAGACTTGTTCACATTAAGAGTACTATAATAAACTTCTAGAGGATCACCTAATCCACAAAAGAGAACTATGTACATCCTATGTCTTTAGGCTTAAACCAGAACCAAAACCAAAAAGGTTAGTACAAGATCAGATAATCCAGAAAAGGATAACCCCTTATAAAAAGAAAATCTATTCTTAATCTCCAAAATTTGTCCAACAAAACCCAAAGTTCAACGAGGACCATCCGATAAAAAATTTGTCCATAAAATTCTTCAAAGTAAACCAATATAAGATTGAAACCCAAATATTTGAAGGATTTAGTCACATTTTCTTCCAAGTTAAATCGTAACATTTATCTCCAAACAACATTAGTTGCTCTTAAAGTCTCGTATTGAAAAGTAATTAACCTAATCACATATCCTCCATGATAGGTTAATCATTTTTATAAGTAACCCAAAATCAACTTACTCTTAATTCATAAAATCATATAACTAGAATGAATCAGTCAAACTAACCAGGGACTTCACGTAGTCCAGTGGTAGGCGATAAATACCAGTCGCACTTTGGTTGTGGGTTCGATTCTCGCAGCTTTGTCCGACGCGACGGGTTGTCACACGGTCTGCGTGTTGTCCTTTTTTCAAAACTATATAATTCTCAAAACATTCCCCAAAACTAGATAAAATATTCAGAAATATTCACTACATATTTTAACCTCAATTTTATCTCATTCCTTCCACTTCAATCATAACATTTAGTAACCCATAATTTCCTCAAAAGTAAGGATCATATAAACCCAAATGGTTCTTTATAACTATGTCCACAAAAGAAAAGATAACTATTCCTTGGATAAAATTTGCCTATATTAAACATCAGGGTTACACATAATATAAAAAGTCTTCTAATGTAACCCCATCATCAAAAGAGACTTGATAATCTTAAGAATTTCACCATAACTCTTGAAGCCCTTATATGTTGACATCTTACTCATTCAACATTATTCATGATCCATTATCCATTCCTTTCCAACCTATTCCGAAATACCTCTTTCCTACAAACAAAATCATGAATCATATCCTAAGATTCCAAAATAAGAAAACAATAGTCATGAAATAGTACATACCTTTGATTGGTCATTGTCAGTTTCTTCATCCTCAATTGGAATGGCATTAGGTATTGGTAAACGAACATTTGTACGCTCTTGGTGACCCCATTCACGAAACTTCTTCATAGAACATGTGTTTGCATAATGACCATGCACACCACATTTAAAACATTCAATTGATCCCTCAGAAAGAACTTCTTTCCCTTTCCTCGAGTCAACTGGATGCTTCCTTTTTCCATGGCAAGTTCTTGCTTTATGACCTTCATTTCCACATCTATAGCATATTTCTGTCCCTTTGAAACATTTTCCTAGGTGTTTCTTTCCACATCTTTGACACATAGGTTTTTGAGCACACATACCTTTATGATTATTACCTGTACTTCCGTAGGGATTTGTTTCTTGCATATATGATGCCTTAGAGAAAACTCCAAGGTTTAGGTGGTCAATCATGACTCCAGATAGTTGGTTGAGGATAATCAGAAGAGTTCTCATTACAGCTCCCATATCATTCAGTTTTTTGCTCAAAAAACTGTCACAGTTTCCTTCACATCCACTGTTACTTTGGTGCCTGCTAGATCCAGCCATTTACTAAAACCAAAAAAGGTCAGTGTGAGTATATCAACAAAACCATCATGTACTAATGAGGAAGATAAACACTATGATACACTTACTCATTCACTTTATCTAAAACTAGGACTCTTTCTGAAATCCTAACCATTATGGTAATGTCACTTATGCTTAAAGAGTACCCTAACCTCTAAAGTTATCTAAACCTCCCTTTGATACCAACTATAAGGCCCCAGCCTTAAACCTTACTTAATCTTGAGTTATTACAAGATTACACATTGAGGATCTTTTCAGGTTTAGAGTTTTAGAGAATTAGATCATGAAACTTGCATTACATTCCACATTTAAACAAAGTGGTTACATAAAAGACAATATTCATTCTTCCCATCAACAGAAACCTATTTAAAATAAAACACGGATTCTTTCTTGACACATCCTTGACACTATCATCACATCATGTACCCTTCCCTTGACCTGTGAAAAACATTTCAAAAACTTGGGATGAGCATAAAAAGCTCAGTAAGGGTTATAAAAATATGGAAAGGAAACATGAGTTCAGAAATACATAAGAATGCAATCATACTTTACCCATAAAACATAGGCACTTTAACATACCTCATAAAACCATGAATAAATCATAGAAAACATAAGACATAAAGGTAACTTGAGGCATTCATAACATTCTTACGTAGGGAGTAACCCTCTTGGTTACGTTTGGAATACCCATCACAGTATATTCCCTAAATCTATTCGGAGAAACCTTAACGTTTCACTCCTTCGCGTTACCCAATGCATTGGAGAGCTATATCGGGCTCACCCGCCCTTAGTTTATCACGGAACCACCCGTTTTCATAACAATGCCCAAGAACCATAACATAAACGTATCACATAAAACATGCATAAAGGAAACAAAACATTTCCACATTTCAATCACAATATAACATTTTAGTATTTTGAAATAATGAATCCATACAAAAAGAACCCATTTCCAAAACCATTTAAAACATTTAATAAAGAGATTTTTGAATCAAAGTGTCCCATACCACCTTGAAGCTTAAAATTTTAAACCATTAATATCCATATAAATAAATCCTTAAAACCATTTTGAAAACATGGATATTAACAAGAACAAATAATTAAAATATTTAAAACGATATTTTGGTTAAAGGGGTTTTACCAAAATTAGAGACACTTGAATACAACAATTGAGGAATAACATTTAGCAAGAACTTTATAGTATCATGAGAATAAATGGATTCATGATATAATACTCCAAAGGATAGTATATACACCATATAAGAGTGAATTGGTGCATAACAACAATGAACCCTCAATAGAAATGTCAAATGTGATGAAATCCCTTATAAAGAAGGTATCCTTAAATTAAGGACAAATAAATCTCAAAAATATGCGTGACAAATATAAATACACCCAATATAAGTGGATATTAAGTGTAAAACAATAAAATGTCATTCACACATATTCAATAGATGAAATATTCAATGACTACATGTTGAACCCAAAGAAATCGAAATTGGGTTAAAAAGTTCCCTTGACAGCCTAACGGCATCACATCAAAATGAGTTGATGAGAGATAAAAAGTGTATCTCATAACTTGGACATAAAATTTACATCAATAAGGATATATGAGAACATATCCCAACATAACAATATGTAAATTTAAAAGACCCAACAAAATAAGTCTTTTAAAAAAGAGGAGGGCGAAAGGTTCCCTTACCGACTTGGGTATCTTTCAAAACATACACCCCATGAAAGAAGGAAAATAGATCATTGATGTAAATACTCATAAACGAAAGTTTATTACACAAAGAGTAGAATAATGGGCAGTACATACACCACTCAAAGGAATTTGTGGAAAATGTAGCATAAATCTCACGGGAATAAAAGTGAGATGAAAAATCCCTTACGAAAATTCGGCAGCCTAACAGCGCCACTCAAAACTTCCAAAATGGATTGATGAGAGGAAATAGGGTCTCTCATCATATGAAAATAATATGTACAGTAGGATTAATATAAAAGAACATCCCAATCATAAGAAATATGAGCTTAAAAGGAATGACATAAAAGAGTGTACTTAAAAAGAAAGAGAGGTGTAGGATCCCTTACCTCGGGTCCGACTTGACTCGATCGTTCTTTAATCTCCTGAATAATAAACTTGAGTTAATTTCTAATTCCTTAAGAACCCTTTTTTTAAGTTCATTATTACTTTTATACCACTTGTTACCATGTCACAAACATTATGTAATCATTTAAGTTAATAATATTTGTTTTGCCGATATTTGGTTCTTAAGTCGAAAGTGGTCTTCTTACAATTACATGTTGTTCGTGTGGCCAAATGTTTATTATATCCAGAATTGTATTCATTATGTAGATATCATATATTTCATATATATCCAGTACATTCATGCATTTATAACATTACATAATCATTTAGAGGTAAGAAATGAAATGCACCGTTCATGGAGACGGTAAGTCGTACGTACGCATGAACGCTACTTTCATTTCTATTTCGTATTTTATAGAATGGAATAATAATGATATAAAGATATATTATAATTCCAGTATAATATCATATATAATATCATATTTCCATCCTTTATACATCCCACATATGGTATTTAACGAATCAAATCACTTTGAGGGGGCGGTAGTCCGCACTTCCTTAAATGAAGATATCGCGTATACCCATAATGGAAGCCATAAAGGTAAGACAAAAATGAAAAATACAGAAGCATGAATATAACATATACATATTATATATCATATATAAAAATAGTGACATCATAATGGCCACCTTTGAAGGTGTTAAATGAGTATTGAACAATCATCGTTTCGGGAGGCAGAATTTCGCCATCCACGGAAACCGTATGTTCTTTAACCATTTGATGCAGTTGTGTGAGAGTGTAGCTCAAATAAATATTATAACAACATCCTAGTATATTGAAGATAGTGGTGTTGTTACAAAAGAAGTAAATAAAAATAGTTTAGGGGGTTGGAGAAGCAAAATAAAACAAATGAACATGAGAGAATGAATTACCTTTAAAAGTGTAACTCCTTTTGATTTAAGCCTAAAGGCTTCCTTTGAAAGGATTCTGCCCAAAGGGAGTCCTCTAGGATGAGGAGAGGGATGTGGAGAGAGCAAATGGGCAGGGGTTGGCCGAGCCAAAGGCTTGAGAAGTGTATGGAATGAGGTAGAGGTGGGGGCCTTTTATAAGAGGAGAGGAGGGGCACTTTTGGAAAGTAAAGAAATATTACATTATTTGAAAATGTGTTTCGGTTTCAAAAGGTCCCACATTGATAGAATTCGTGGATAAGGTGATAAGTCTTCGAAATCCACTCATCCAATTGGTTTTGGACATGTGTAGGTTGTAGATTTTCCATTATCTTTCCATTTTAATTAAATCGTCAAATAATGATGTCATCGCTACATCATTATTATGTCATAAATAATTAAATTTATTTAATGTCTAAAAATTATTAAAAAAATCCTATGATATAGGAAATCTTTTTATCTTTCCAATTACTATTTATAATCAAAATTTGGACTTGTATAACCCCACTTAAAAATTGTTTTCGTAAAACATATTATGTTTGTGTCATTTTCACTTTAACATTAAATAAAAATATATTAAAGTCATTTTCCAACTAAAGTGGCTCCATGGGGTCCCCAAGTTGGCCCATGGCTTGTCATGGTCGGCCATGACACAACCAATAAGGTTGGGACATGTGTCTAGGTCATTTCATATTATTAAAGCATTATTTATACCTTAAACTATACTAATTACCACTAATCGCGATTAAAAACTTAATAAGTTACTATTCACCAAAAAATTATTTTTATCCCATTGAACCACATTTTACTTCTTAATGACAACCATGTATGTCGGATTTTTGAAATTAAAAACACAATGATGGAAAAATTTCATTTAAACGGAAAAGCAGTCTTTATAAGTACCACTTAGTGGTTTCACTATTCATCAAAAATTGAAGTTTTTCAGAAAATTACCAAAAATTCACCCTAAGCTATATTTGATATTACGAATTCAAAAATGAAGTCCGTTTTACAAAATTCAAAACATATTAGTCACATTAATTAATTTAATAATTAATTCCCGCTGTCAGAGCAAAAAGCGTGTTTTTATAAAACAATAAGTATCAAAAGATTGACACTAGTTTAAGTCCGATTTCAAAGTGAAATTGATTCCAACGACCACTATTGGTTTTAATGGTAAAAATATTTTCTAATTTCACTTTAAAACCAATTAAAAAGATAATCTAATCATATAAATAAATTATATTTAAAAGAGGTTTTGAATTAAAATACAACATTTTACACTATTCATTAAAAAAAATGAACTTTATCAGAAAAATACCAAAAATTTACACAAAGTAAAATTTGATGTCCCGATTCTTAATAAGAGTTTTATTTGGTCCAAAAGAATGTATAAGAGTGATCAAAACTATATTTAATGACAGTTCGCCATCAAAAGGCGATAAGTGAACCTTTAGTGAAAACTAGGGCATATATGCCTAAAATTGAATTCTTTCCGTATTTTAAGCCTCTATCCTTTATTGGATAATTGTAAAAACATTTAAAAACATATATAATCATATTTCAGTTATTTCTATCCATTCCCGCCATTACAACGGCTACATGTTAACTACCATTTAAAATAATATTATTTTATTATTAGAGTGCAACGTAAGATTCCCAAGAAACTCGTTGTTGCGTGTTGGGTACGCCATCGAGCATAGCGTCCCTTTTAAAGTCATTTAAATATTTTATTCACAAATATGGATAAATATGAAATGTCATATTCTTTATTTACCTGGGATGTTACATCCTTCCCCCCTTTTGGGAATTGCGTCCTCGCAATTTTAAAATTGCGCTTGGAAACATCCTTGAAAGTGCCACATCGGAACAAAAGTCGGTAAAACAAACACTTTAAAATAAAGAAAGATAAGTACAAAGGTCACCCGAGTTAACCCATACTAGGATTCCAAGTATGAAAATATGGACATGGAGGAGAAAACATAGGGTCATGTTCTTATGGAGAGTGATAGAAAACATGTTTAGGAGAAAGTTAACAATGAGAAAATCACAAACTTGTGATGGGTTAAACGGTATTCGATTCCCCAGTAGGAAAAGTTAATATACAACATTTTTGTTTTAAGTTACTTTTTATTGAGGAATTTATTCATAAGGAAACATAATCACTTATCATATTGACTTTCAACTTTTATTATATTCCTTACACAAACTCATATTTTCTCCAAAAGATGAGTATTTAGGAAGACTTGTTCACATTAAGAGTACTATAATCAACTTCTAGAGGATCACCTAATCCACAAAAGAGAACTATGTACATCCTATGTCTTTAGGCTTAAACCAGAACCAAAACCAAAAAGGTTAGTACAAGATCAGATAATCCAGAAAAGGATAACCCCTTATAAAAAGAAAATCTATTCTTAATCTCCAAAATTTGTCCAACAAAACCCAAAGTTCAACGAGGACCATCCGATAAACAATTTGTCCATAAAATTCTTCAAAGTAAACCAATATAAGATTGAAACCCAAATATTTGAAGGATTTAGTCACATTTTCTTCCAAGTTAAATCGTAACATTTATCTCCAAACAACATTAGTTGCTCTTAAAGTCTCGTATTGAAAAGTAATTAACCTAATCACATATCCTCCATGATAGGTTAATCATTTTTATAAGTAACCCAAAATCAACTTACTCTTAATTCATAAAATCATATAACTAGAATGAATCAGTCAAACTAACCAGGGACTTCACGTAGTCCAGTGGTAGGCGATAAATACCAGTCGCACTTTGGTTGTGGGTTCGATTCTCGCAGCTTTGTCCGACGCGACGGGTTGTCACACGGTCTGCGTGTTGTCATTTTTTCAAAACTATATAATTCTCAAAACATTCCCCAAAACTAGATAAAATCTTCAGAAATATTCACTACATATTTTAACCTCAATTTTATCTCATTCCTTCCACTTCAATCATAACATTTAGTAACCCATAATTTCCTCAAAAGTAAGGATCATATAAACCCAAATGGTTCTTTATAACTATGTCCACAAAAGAAAAGATAACTATTCCTTGGATAAAATTTGCCTATATTAAACATCAGGGTTACACATAATATAAAAAGTCTTCTAATGTAACCCCATCATCAAAAGAGACTTGATAATCTTAAGAATTTCACCATAACTCTTGAAGCCCTTATATGTTGACATCTTACTCATTCAACATTCTTCATGATCCATTATCCATTCCTTTCCAACCTATTCCGAAATACCTCTTTCCTACAAATAAAATCATGAATCATATCCTAAGATTCCAAAATAAGAAAACAATAGTCATGAAATAGTACATACCTTTGATTGGTCATTGTCAGTTTCTTCATCCTCAATTGGAATGGCATTAGGTATTGGTAAACGAACATTTGTACGCTCTTGGTGACCCCATTCACGAAACTTCTTCATAGAACATGTGTTTGCATAATGACCATGCACACCACATTTAAAACATTCAATTGATCCCTCAGAAAGAACTTCTTTCCCTTTCCTCGAGTCAACTGGATGCTTCCTTTTTCCATGGAAAGTTCTTGCTTTATGACCTTCATTTCCACATCTATAGCATATTTCTGTACCTTTGAAACATTTTCCTAGGTGTTTCTTTCCACATCTTTGACACATAGGTTTTTGAGCACACATACCTTTATGATTATTACCTGTACTTCCGTAGGGATTTGTTTCTTGCATATATGATGCCTTAGAGAAAACTCCAAGGTTTAGGTGGTCAATCATGACTCCAGATAGTTGGTTGAGGATAATCAGAAGAGTTCTCATTACAGCTCCCATATCATTCAGTTTTTTTCTCAAAAAACTGTCACAGTTTCCTTCACATCCACTGTTACTTTGGTGCCTGCTAGATCCAGCCATTTACTAAAACCAAAAAAGGTCAGTGTGAGTATATCAACAAAACCATCATGTACTAATGAGGAAGATAAACACTATGATACACTTACTCATTCACTTTATCTAAAACTAGGACTCTTTCTGAAATCCTAACCATTATGGTAATGTCACTTATGCTTAAAGAGTACCCTAACCTCTAAAGTTATCTAAACCTCCCTTTGATACCAACTATAAGGCCCCAGCCTTAAACCTTACTTAATCTTGAGTTATTACAAGATTACACATTGAGGATCTTTTCAGGTTTAGAGTTTTAGAGAATTAGATCATGAAACTTGCATTACATTCCACATTTAAACAAAGTGGTTACATAAAAGACAATATTCATTCTTCCCATCAACAGAAACCTATTTAAAATAAAACACGGATTCTTTCTTGACACATCCTTGACACTATCATCACATCATGTACCCTTCCCTTGACCTGTGAAAAACATTTCAAAAACTTGGGATGAGCATAAAAAGCTCAGTAAGGGTTATAAAAATATGGAAAGGAAACATGAGTTCAGAAATACATAAGAATGCAATCATACTTTACCCATAAAACATAGGCACTTTAACATACCTCATAAAACCATGAATAAATCATAGAAAACATAAGACATAAAGGTAACTTGAGGCATTAATAACATTCTTACGTAGGGAGTAACCCTCTTGGTTACGTTTGGAATACCCATCACAGTATATTCCCTAAATCTCTTCGGAGAAACCTTAACGTTTCACTCCTTCGCGTTACCCAATGCATTGGAGAGCTATATCGGGCTCACCCGCCCTTAGTTTATCACGGAACCACCCGTTTTCATAACAATGCCCAAGAACCATAACATAAACGTATCACATAAAACATGCATAAAGGAAACAAAACATTTCCACATTTCAATCACAATATAACATTTTAGTATTTTGAAATAATGAATCCATACAAAAAGAACCCATTTCCAAAACCATTTAAAACATTTAATAAAGAGATTTTTGAATCAAAGTGTCCCATACCACCTTGAAGCTTAAAATTTTAAACCATTAATATCCATATAAATAAATCCTTAAAACCATTTTGAAAACATGGATATTAACAAGAACAAATAATTAAAATATTTAAAACGATATTTTGGTTAAAGGGGTTTTACCAAAATTAGAGACACTTGAATACAACAATTGAGGAATGACATTTAGCAAGAACTTTATAGTATCATGAGAATAAATGGATTCATGATATAATACTCCAAAGGACAGTATATACACCATATAAGAGTGAATTGGTGCATAACAACAATGAACCCTCAATAGAAATGTCAAATGTGATGAAATCCCTTATAAAGAAGGTATCCTTAAATTAAGGACAAATAAATCTCAAAAATATGTGTGACAAATATAAATACACCCAATATAAGTGGATATTAAGTGTAAAACAATAAAATGTCATTCACACATATTCAATAGATGACATATTCAATGACTACATGTTGAACCCAAAGAAATCGAAATTGGGTTAAAAAGTTCCCTTGACAGCCTAACGGCATCACATCAAAATGAGTTGATGAGAGATAAAAAGTGTATCTCATAACTTGGACATAAAATTTACATCAATAAGGATATATGAGAACATATCCCAACATTACAATATGTAAATTTAAAAGACCCAACAAAATAAGTCTTTTAAAAAAGAGGAGGGCGAAAGGTTCCCTTACCGACTTGGGTATCTTTCAAAACATACACCCCATGAAAGAAGGACAATAGATCATTGATGTAAATACTCATAAACGAAAGTTTATTACACAAAGAGTAGAATAATGGGCAGTACATACACCACTCAAAGGAATTTGTGTAAAATGTAGCATAAATCTCACGAGAATAAAAGTGAGATGAAAAATCCCTTACGAAAATTCGGCAGCCTAACGGCGCCACTCAAAACTTCCAAAATGGATTGATGAGAGGAAATAGGGTCTCTCATCATATGAAAATAATAAGTACAGTAGGATTAATATAAAAGAACATCCCAATCATAAGAAATATGAGCTTAAAAGGAATGACATAAAAGAGTGTACTTAAAAAGAAAGAGAGGTGTAGGATCCCTTACCTCGGGTCCGAATTGACTCGATCGTTCTTTAATCTCCTGAATAATAAACTTGAGTTAATTTCTAATTCCTTAAGAACCCTTTTTTTAAGTTCATTATTACTTTTATACCACTTGTTACCATGTCACAAACATTATGTAATCATTTAAGTTAATAATATTTGTTTTGCCGATATTTGGTTCTTAAGTCGAAAGTGGTCTTCTTACAATTACATGTTGTTCGTGTGGCCAAATGTTTATTATATCCAGAATTGTATTCATTATGTAGATATCATATATTTCATATATATCCAGTACATTCATGCATTTATAACATTACATAATCATTTAGAGGTAAGAAATGAAATGCACCGTTCATGGAGACGGTAAGCCGTACGTACGCATGAACGCTACTTTCATTTCTATTTCGTATTTTATAGAATGGAATAATAATGATATAAAGGTATATTATAATTCCAGTATAATATCATATATAATATCATATTTCCATCCTTTATACATCCCACATATGGTATTTAACGAATCAAATCACTTTGAGGGGGCGGTAGTCCGCACTTCCTTAAATGAAGATATCGCGTATACCCATAATGGAAGCCATAAAGGTAAGACAAAAATGAAAAATACAGAAGCATGAATATAACATATACATATTATATATCATATATAAAAATAGTGACATCATAATGGCCACCTTTGAAGGTGTTAAATGAGTATTGAACAATCATCGTTTCGGGAGGCAGAATTTCGCCATCCACGGAAACCGTATGTTCTTTAACCATTTGATGCAGTTGTGTGAGAGTGTAGCTCAAATAAATATTATAACAACATCCTAGTATATTGAAGATACTGGTGTTGTTACAAAAGAAGTAAATAAAAATAGTTTAGGGGGTTGGAGAAGCAAAATAAAACAAATGAACATGAGAGAATGAATTACATTTAAAAGTGTAACTCCTTTTGATTTAAGCCTAAAGGCTTCCTTTGAAAGGATTATGCCCAAAGGGAGTCCTCTAGGATGAGTAGAGGGATGTGGAGAGAGCAAATGGGCAGGGGTTGGCCGAGCCAAAGGCTTGATAAGTGTATGGAATGAGGTAGAGGTGGGGGCCTTTTATAAGAGGAGAGGAGGGGCACTTTTGGAAAGTAAAGAAATATTACATTATTTGAAATTGTGTTTCGGTTTCAAAAGGTCCCACATTTATAGAATTCGTGGATAAGGTGATAAGGCTTCGAAATCCACTCATCCAATTGGTTTTGGACATGTGTAGGTTGTAGATTTTCCATTATCTTTCCATTTTAATTAAATCGTCAAATAATGATGTCATCGCTGCATCATTATTATGTCATAAATAATTAAATTTATTTAATGTCTAAAAATTATTAAAAAAATACTATGATATAGGAAATCTTTTTATCTTTCCAATGACTATTTATAATCAAAATTTGGACTTGTATAACCCCACTTAAAAATTGTTTTCGTAAAACATATTATGTTTGTGTCATTTTCACTTTAACATTAAATAAAAATATATTAAAGTCATTTTCCAACTAAAGTGGCTCCATGGGGTCCCCAAGTTGGCCCATGGCTTGTCATGGTCGGCCATGACACAACCAATAAGGTTGGGACATGTGTCTAGGTCATTTCATATTATTAAAGCATTATTTATACCTTAAACTATACTAATTACCACTAATCGCGATTAAAAACTTAATAAGTTACTATTCACCAAAAAATTATTTTTATCCCATTGAACCAAATTTTACTTCTTAATGACAACCATGTATGTCGGATTTTTGAAATTAAAAACACAATGATGGAAAAATTTCATTTAAACGGAAAATCAGTCTTTATAAGTACCACTTAGTGGTTTCACTATTCATCAAAAATTGAAGTTTTTCAGAAAATTACCAAAAATTCACCCTAAGCTATATTTGATATTACGAATTCAAAAATGAAGTCCGTTTTACAAAATTCAAAACATATTAGTAACATTAATTAATTTAATAATTAATTCCCGCTGTCAGAGCAAAAAGCGTGTTTTTATAAAACAATACGTATCAAAAGATTGACACTAGTTTAAGTCCGATTTCAAAGTGAAATTGATTCCAACGACCACTATTGGTTTTAATGGTAAAAATATTTTCTAATTTCACTTTAAAACCAATTAAAAAGATAATCTAATCATATAAATAAATTATATTTAAAAGAGGTTTTGAATTAAAATACAACATTTTACACTATTCATTAAAAAAAATGAACTTTATCAGAAAAATACCAAAAATTTACACAAAGTAAAATTTGATGTCCCGATTCTTAATAAGAGTTTTATTTGGTCCAAAAGAATGTATAAGAGTGATCAAAACTATATTTAATGACAGTTCGCCATCAAAAGGCGATAAGTGAACCTTTAGTGAAAACTAGGGCATATATGTCTAAAATTGAATTCTTTCCGTATTTTAAGCCTCTATCCTTTATTGGATAATTGTAAAAACATTTAAAAACATATATAATCATATTTCAGTTATTTCTATCCATTCCCGCCATTACAACGGCTACATGTTAACTACCATTTAAAATAATATTATTTTATTATTAGAGTGCAACGTAAGATTCCCAAGAAACTCATTGTTGCGTGTTGGGTACGCCATCGAGCATAGCGTCCCCTTTAAAGTCATTTAAATATTTTATTCACAAATATGGATAAATATGAAATGTCATATTCTTTATTTACCTGGGATGTTACACGTAGTGCCAGCCTGGCGCCCATGGAGGCGATGGCCCATGTTCGGGCTTCTCGGGCGATATGGAAAGTCGCGGTCGCTCGACCGCTGTAGGAGGGAGGCTCCACATCTTCGGGGAAGTGAAGGAGCCAGATGCGACATCTGATTGCATCCCATCTAGGCTCACCACCAGTCCGCCCCTGGCAGACCGGGCTCATGTTGGCAGGTCGTGCCCCCATCCAGCGGGTTGGACCAGTGCCGGCGGGCTGGACCTGTACCCAATAGGCTGGACCTATGCCGGTAGGCTGGACTTGCGCCCTTCGGCTTGGTCCGGATGGACTGGGTCACTGGGAGACCCATCAGGCTAGACCCTCAGCCAAACTGGGCTGGGTCCAGCAAGGCCCATTGGGCCTGACCTACTGGACAGGCTAGACCCAAACCGGGTCCGGTCGAGTCAGTCAAATTAACCCGGGGTATGTGGGACCCCCAATCTGGGTTGGTCGGATTGGTCTGACCGGGTCGAATCGGGCCCAGACACAACTGACCCCTATTTACTAAAATGCTAATAACTTGAAAACCGGGTGTCCAATTGACGATTTGTTTACGACATTGGGACCCTCTTGATGGGACATATCTTTTTATATGCTCTAAGGATACTTTCAAGGAATTTGAGATGTGATTAATGGCTTGAGGAGAGGTTCTCTCAAATGTGCTATGTACAGAACCCTACGGTTGGATGAGACCTGAAGACTGTTGACAAGCAACTATGTGTGACTTAACTATGGATTAGTGGGAAGAACCTATGTGTGAATTTTTAGGCCCATGGTGGGAGCGAGGTTGTGTGACTCGGTAGACCCACGATATGCGATGGGTAGGAGTACCTCAGTCGACCAAGGTGGGAAGCACCTCTTTGTGACATTGCAGGCCCACAGTGGGAGTGAGACTGTGTGACTCAGCATACCCATGGTACTCATTAGGGATGAGTACCCCAGCAGTCCAAGGTTAGTGGGAAGCGGCTTCTGTGTGACCCGACATGACTAATGTACTCATAGTATAGGATTTCTCCAGTAGCCGAGGTGTTCAATGATGTGACTAATGATTCTTCTATCACTACCCGAAAATATACCTGGAGTGAGCTGTCTTGTGTTTCGTGCTTGTGCTTCATACTTGTGATTTGTACTATTTCTTCATGATTATGATTCGTGCTTTGCTTTGAGGATTACTTTGTGGTCTTTCCTTTGTGTTTTGGGGTCCCCTACTGAGTATTTTTTTACACACCCCTCCACGGGATTCACCCGTACGTGTTGTGTCTGGTGTAGACGAGCGATGCTTCGACAGATAACTTACTGGACTAGGAGAAGTCAAGGCCCAGTAGGATCAGGCGGTCATAACGTACTACTTTGGATTCTAATAGATACACTACTCTTAAGATTAGGTGTGGTTTTCAGCGGATGGCTACCCGAGTCCCTTTGTACTTTTTTGTTTTCAGTTCTTTTTGTTGGGTTTGTATTATGGACCACTTCTTTTCAATTATACTTGTACTCAACACTTCTTTCAGTATACTTGTTTTCCCCTTTCAATTTTTGGGATGTGGTTGAGCATGTGTGTTTGTATAGGTACTCAGGAAAATGCCTCCCACTTGTAGGTTGATGCCTTTGGCGCTAGTAGCCAGCCTCAGGTCTTCAGGAGGTGGTCTTGGGGTAGTCACGACATGGGCCCTGGGGCATGGGTCATGACAAAGTGGTATCAAAGGGTGGTCGATTTAACCTCTAATACTATGAGACTGTTGTTTTGTATTTGAGGCAATAATGTTAGGTGTTTCATGTCTGGATTTTAGATTCGGGGTGTCCAATGTTGGTGTGGTAGTCGATGTATCCATACACCAAGACCTTGAATTCTACTTTTAGGCTCTAAACATGAAAAAACTATTTTCATAAGTGTCTCCTTATGTTATTTTTGAATAAGAGTCAACACACCAGGTATAAACTTTTGACCGTGGAACATCTTGATCTATCTTAGGTTTCCTCTACATGGACGACCATCCAGGTTCCTGATATGTGATTGTGTGGATAGCCTACCAAGTGATGAGGCTCTAGTTCAGGTACCAGTGCTAGAGATGGCCCCACCAGGTGGTGAACCAGTGTTACCACCACCAACTAATCAGCAGTTACTACCGGAATTATTGGTATAGGATGTATGCAGACTCAATGCCTTGCACAAGTTTTAGAGATATAAACCACCCAGGTTTAGGGGAGAGACAGATCCTTAGGTCACTGAGGACTGGATGGAGGTAGTGATGTGGGTCTTCCACTTAGTGAGGACACTTATTGACCATATGGTGATCTTGGTGGTGATACTTCTACAGGGCTTGGTAGGGATATAGTGGATTTTGACCATACAGACACATGATGAGGTGACCTTCACCTGATCATACTTCAAGATAATTTTTTGGGAGGAGTTTTTCCCTGAGACCTTATACTCTATGCGCATTCAGGATCGGCTTCACCATCAACATGGAAGCATGATGGTGGAAGAGTACTTAACGAGGTTCATAGAGCTTTCACACTACTCCACAGACATGGTTTGAGACCCTTTTTTCATGGCTCAAGCCTTTTAGTAGGAACTCAGGGCATCAATGGTTTCTCTTAGCATCCCTACCCAGGCTTGGGTGCTGAAGCGGTCCCTCCTTATGGAGAGATTCCTGGAGTTGCAGGCGCCGACATCCAGTACTACCAGAAGACCCTGACCAGCGGAGTCTTTAGAAGGAAGCAGATAGCTGAAATGAGGACCCAAGTGGGCCAGGTATTTTGGGGGATGACCCCAGGACTCAGGGTCAGTTGTGCGAGGCTCCCATACTAGAGGGAGTCAACCAGGAGCTAGGATTTTCTTCACGTGTGGTGGGTAGGAAAACATGGAACGTGACTAACCAACCCGCCATTAATATGACCAATAGATGGTCGAGGGACCACTGAGATATAATTCTAAGAGAGGAGGTCTGCATGGTGGTAGAAGTAGTAGGAAAGCAGGCCGAGCAGCAGACGGTGGATGACGATTTGAGGTACTACTGCCACAACCCCTAGGTGGTCCACCCCGACCTTAGGAAGAAGGAAGATAGGGGTGATTTCAGCTTCAGGAAGTGCAGGCTTATGGCAATGGAACTCCAGAGATGATATTTGGTACGATATGCGTATTATCCACCATATCTTCAGTTCTTATAGACACAGGTTCTAGTCACTCTTTCCCTACCATGAATCTATTTCGAAGCTCAAAGATTCTGGTGGAGTCTTTGGATCAATCCTTATAGTTAGAGAATCCCAAGGTAGGGGATTCAATGATTACACATTGGTTCCGGCAGTGTGAGATTACTCTAGGAGGTGATAGCTTCATTTGGGATCTCCTAGTAGTGGTGTCAAGGCCTTATGATTTCATCTTGGGTATGGACTAGTTATCTATAGTCCATACTCAGATCGACTATTTTAGTCATTAAGTGCAGTGTGTCCATGGTGATGAGACTAAGTTTTCCTTCACCGATGATAAGGAAAACCTTGCATCATAGGAAAAACTTTATCGGAGGAGGATGCAGTTGATCACTCACTAGTTGGCTAGCCTCATCCTCGGTGCAGTGGATAAGAGGAGTCCAATCTTTTCTGTAGTGGTGGATGAGTACAAGGATATTTTTTATGTGGATGTTTCGGGATTAACTTCTCATAAAGAGGTAGAATTTTTCATCGACCTGTACCCCGGGACAACACTGATATCCACACTAGCATATTGGATGGCTCCCATGGAGCTTCGTGAGATAAGGGTACAATTGGAGGACTTTCAACATAAGGGGTTTGTAAGGCCCTATATTTCCCTATGGGCAGACCCTGTGTTGTTTTCCAAGAAGAAATACATGATTTTGAGTTTGTGAGTGGAATTACTATTCCTGAACCAAGTGACCATGAAGAACAAGTCTCCACTACCGAGAATTGATGAACTCTTTGATCAGCTGAATGGAGTGAGATGGTTCTTCATGATAGACCTCAGATCAAGATATCACCAGCTTCAGGTACGAGATGAGGACATACCAAAGACATCCTTCAGGTGACGATATGGACACTATGAGTTCTTAGTAATGCCTTTCGGTATGAACAATTCCCCAACAGTGTTCATGGGACTCATGAATAGGATTTTCCCGCCTTACCTTGACCGGTTTTTCATGGTCTTAATTGATGACATCTTGGTGTACTCAGCGTCAGAGGAGGAGCACGCTACACACTTGTGGATAGTTATGAATACAATATGAGAGAACCAACATTATGGTAAGCTCTTGAAGTTATAGTTATAGATACGAGAGGTCTAATTTCTGGGAAACATCATCTCAAAGTTTGGAGTTGTAGTGGATCCGGTGAAGATAGAGGCAATGCTCGCTTGGGATCCACCCAGAAGAATGACTGAGGTGAGAATTTTCTTGGGGTTGGATGGTTACTATCAATGTTTTGTGACTGAATTTTCCAGAGTGGAAACAACCTTATCATCTTTGAAACGGAAGTGAAAAACCTTTGTGTGGACGGAGAAATTCCAGAAGAGTTTCCAGGAGATGAGGCGGAGACTGACTAGTGCCCCTATCTTGAGACTACCAAAGGAGGGTGTTGAGTATGTAGTTTATTCTGACACATTAGGGACCTATATAGGTTTTTTCCTGATTCATGAGCAAGCAGTGATCTCCTATTTCTCATGGCAGTTGAGGAAGCATGAGAATAACTACGCGACCCATGACCTGGAGTTAGCAGCAGTGGTCTTTACCTTGAAGATGTGGAAACACTACTTGATGGGTGAATGATTTATAGTTTACTCTGACCACAAGAGTCTCTGGTATATGTTCTCTTAGAAGGTCTTAAAATCAAGACAATGATGATGGATATATTTCTTCAAGGACTATGAATTTGAGATAGTCTATACTCCTAGGAAGGGGAATGTGGTAAAAGATGCGCTTAGTAGGAGGACCAGTTTGTAGCTGCTCAGTGAGGCGACAAAGCAGCTAGACACAATGAAAATATCTTTTGTAGATAAGGATGTAGCAGCTTACCTTGAATCGATGACTGTTACTCCCCAACTCTTACAGTGAGTCAGGGAGTCACAATTGGTGGATGTTTACTATGAGGCCTAACATGATCAGTTATCCTTAGGTCATGCTATTGATGGATTTTCGATAGGTGGGGAGCACACTATCCTTTTTAGATGGCGCACCATAGTACCAGTGGTGTTGTGGGAGGATGTGTTGAGGGAGTTCTATACATCCCCTTTAGTGGTACATCTTGGAGTGGATACGATGTAACAAGACCTTCGACGTCAGTACTGGTGTCCATGAATGAAGAAAGTAGTGGTTGAGTTTGTCTCACGATGCCTCACTTGTCACCAAGTGAAGTCCAAGCATCAGGTTCCAGCAGGATTGGCTCAGCCACTTGAGGTACCAGAGTGGAAATAGGATGGTATCTTGATGGAATTCGTGATGGGGTTACCACATACATCGAGAGGCCATGATTCTATCTGGGTGATTGTTGACCAACTCACCAAGTCAGCTCACTTCCTACCCATCCGGGAGCATGGACTGGTAGAGGGCTTGGGATGCCTCTACATCTAGGTGATAATGTGGCTTCACAGGGTGCCTTCAATGATCATCTCATACCACAATGCACACTTTACATCCCGGTTGTGGAAGGGATTGCAAGAGACGTTCGGGACGTAGCTGCGCTTGAGTACAACATTTCATCCCCAGATAGATGGTTAGAAGGAGCAGACCATACAGACCCTGGAAAACATACTTCATGTTTTCATCCTTGATTTTGGTCATAGTTGGGAGGACCACCTGACACTAGTGGAGTTTTCATACAACAATAGATATCACTCCACCATTGGTATGGAAGCATTCGAGGCCTTGTACGGGCGGCCTTGCAGATCACCTCTATGCTGGACAGACCCAGGGAGTCGACACTCATGGGACTAGAGTTGGTATGGGATACCACCAAGAAGGCGCAAATCATCCATGATAGGATGATGACTGAACAGAGCTGGCAAAAGTCTTATTCCTATAGGAGATGAAGACCCTTGGAGTTTGAGGATGGAGACCATGTGTTTATTTGGGTCTCACCCCAATGAGGATTATAGAGATTTGGCCGGGAAATCAAGATATCTTCATGGTTCATCAGAACTTTTTAGATTCTAAGAAGAGTTGGCGAGGTGGCTTACCACATAGCTCTTCCCCTACAGATGCACCAGGTCCACGATGTTTTCCAAGTGTCGCAGCTAAGAAGATACATGCATGATCCATCGCACATCATCGACTAGGGAAAGATAGACATTGAAGATGGGGTGACATTTGCAGAGTTCCCAGTGGAGATAGAGGATATACAGGAGTGGGTCTTTCTTGGGTGGTTGATTCCTCTGCTACACATTCGGTGACAAAAAAGGAATGTCTAGGAGAGCACATGGGATCGAGAGGCTCAAATTTGTACCCAGTACCCCCATTTGTTTGATTTCCCTTGATTTGGATTTCGGGGATGTAAAGCCCTATGGTGGGGATAATGTAATGTCTCATAATTTCTGTGTAATTTTTTTTAAATTATATGGAATTATTTTGAGACTACACACTCTAATGGAACATGAATTTGAGGCCCTGTGAGCCCGAAATAGAATTTTGAACTTTTTTTAAGGTACGTTCAGTAAATGTGTGAGAGAATTTTTCTAACTTTTGAACCGGTGATCAGATAAAATATCTGAGGGCACCATTGAACTTAGAATGATGGGTTTCACCTAGAAATTACTTAACTTCGGCTGGCAAGGGCTGAACAGAAAATTTAATTTTTATACCTTTCAGAAAAAAATTAAAATAACTTTAAAAATATATTTTATTTCTTTTCCTCAACCGAAAAGCGACAACGCTGCGATGCGGTGTTGATGCAACGACAAGTCTCATTAATGAAACTCATTAATGTATCATAAACCCACAATGTAACGATTCATTACATTACACGCAATGATGTGGCATCACGGCATAACTAAAACAATGAAACATGTTTTCTTTTTTATTTGTTTGATGTGTTCGAGAAACGAAAATTAATCGGTGGACAATTCTCTAATGAACCACTGATGGATTTTCTCTCCAATGAAGAATGAAAAATTCCATAGATTAACGATGAAGAAAACCATTGATGAATGATGATGAATGCTAATAGATCGAGGATCGATGATGGCTCGGAGCTCCGCCTCTCATTAGCGACAGATCCTCAATCGAGGTAGGGGTTGTGTTTAAGTTTGTTTTCTCCATTATTACATTCAATGAAGAATACAGATCAACCAAAAAATGGGTTGATTTGTGGATCGTGCCTTCTTGCAGGAGGGTGAATTTTTGGGATTTATTTATCTGAGTTTAAACTATCACTTGTTTGATTGAATGGAAATCCCTGGACCTTCCCCTACTTTAAACCTCTAACGCTCAGGGCGCAGGCCGACACAAACAAGGCCTGAACTCCTCTGCCTTGTACGTTCTTTGTGGCCACATCCTCAAATCAGTGTAAAGATTAATATGGGGACAAGGTAGGGATGACGATGATCTGAGAGGTCTGAAGGCGCATACAGATCGGAGATCGGACCACCAGAGCGGACCTGGTGGCCTGCGGAAGGTGCCACCGGTGCGACACCACTGGTGGTGCCCGACCCTCACTAGCCACATAGAGGAGGTGACACCACCCTGGGCTCCGCATGTTGGGAAAGGCGGTTGACCCTCATCGGTCACGCTGGAGGAGGTGGTGCACCCTTGCGCGTCGTGGCCCGTCGGCCACGACAGAGAAGGATGTAGTGCCTGCCCGACGTCGTGTGGAGGCAATAACCCACGTTTGGGAAATATGGTGAGCCGCGGGCACTTGACCGCAATAGGAGGGAGGCCCTGTGTTAGCGGGGTAGTGAAGGAGCCAGACACAGCATCCGGGCACACCACTGGTCCGCCCCTGGTGGACCAGGCTGCGACTGGCGGGCCACACCCCCAGCTAGCGGGTTGGGCTAGACCCGCGCCAGAGGGTCGGAGCTATGACCAAAGGGATAGACCCACATCGGAAGGCCGTGACCGAACCCTTTAGCCTAGTCTTGATGAGACCGAGTCATCGGGGGACCCAACAGTCTGGACCCTCGGCCAAACTGGGCAGGGTCCAGCGAGGCCCATTAGGCCTGGCCCACTGGCTAGGCCAGAACGGACTAACCCAGACCCAAACTGGGTTAGGTTGATCAGTCAAGTTAAACTGGGGTATGTAGGACCCCTAGGCCGGGTGGGTTGTATTGGTCCGACCAGGTCGGACTAGGCCCAAACACAACCAACCCTTGTTTACTTAAATTTTAATAACATGAAAACCGAGTGTCCGGTTGACAATCCGTTTACAACATTGGGGACTTCTCGATGAGACAAATCTTTTGGTATGCTCTAATGATACTTTCACATAAGTTGAGTTTGGATGAATGGATTGAGGAGAGGTTCTCCCAAGCGCGCTACGTATGGAACCCTGTGGTTGGATGAGACCTGAAGACTACTGACAAGCAACTCTTTGTGACTCAACTATGGCCTAGTGGGAATCACCTATGTGTGAATTTGTAGGCTCATAGTGGGAGCGAGACTTTGTGACTTGGAAGACCCATGGTATGCGATGAAGAAGAGTACCTCAGTCGGAAAAGGTGGGAAGCACCTATGTGTGACTTTGTAGGCCCATGATGGGAGTGAGACTATGTGTCTCAGCATACCCATGGTACTTATCAGGGATGAGTACCCCAGAAGTCCAAGGTTAGTGGGAAGCAACTTCTGTGTGACCCAGCAGACCCACTGTACTCATAGTGGAGGAGTTCTCCAACAGCCGAGGTGTTCGATGACATGACTGATGTTTCTTATATCACTACCCTATAACATACCTGGAGTGAGCCATCTTGTGCTTCTTGTTTGTGCTTCATTCTTGTGCTTCGTTCTTGTGCTTCATGCTCTTACTTTGTTCTTATACTTCGTACTTTGCTTTGAGGATTGATTTTTGGTCATTCCTTTGTGTTTCAGGGCCCCCTACAGAGTATTTTGTTACTCACCCCTACAGAAGATTCACCCACATATTTTGTGTCTGGTGTAGACAATCGACACTTTGATGGAGGACTTAGTGGCCTTAGAGAATGAGGGCCCCAATAGAATCAGGCGTACATGAATTAATACTTCATCTTTCATTAGATACACTAATCTTACCATTAGGTGGTGTTTTTAGCGGATGGCTACCCGAGTCCCATTGTAGTTTGCTATTTTTAGTTCCTTCTGTTGGGTTTTTATTCTGGACCACTTGTTTTTAGTTGTACTTATACTCATCAATTGTTTTAGTATACTTGTTTTCCCCTTTCAGTTTGTGGGACATGGTTGGGTGTGTGTGTGTACAAGTACTCAGGAAAATGCCTCCCACTTGCATGTTGTTGCCTTCAATGATAGTCTCCAGTCCTTGACCTTCAAGAGGTGGGCTTGGGGTAGTCACGGAATGGGTTCCGAGGGAAGGGTCATGACAACTAAATAAGTAGTGTGAAATATGCACTGATTTTTCTAGTTTTTTAATCACACCTAGTATATAAATATTTATCATTTTGATAATTCTATCACTATTAATATATAATATTCCATGTTATGATAGTATAAAAAAAGTGCACTATAGGATTACATATGTTGAGGATTTTTACCCAAGGAGGGGAGGTCACACTTAAAAGAATAGCCACACAAAAAAAATGTTGAAAACCCAACAACTAAATCCATGAATCAGTAGAAACATGATCTTGATCATGTGAGAGATAACAAGGAAAATTAGCAATTTGGATCTAGTAAAAGTGGGATTGTTGTAATAGTGTGATCTCTAGACCTAACTAAATAGTACTTTTCTATTACCATATCATGGATACAATGAGTTATAAATGATGCAAACTTACCATAATAGTGTTTATATTTCTACATCCTCTATTTAAATGGTAAAGACTATAGATTATTTATTATATTAAAAGGTTATATAAGTTTCTATACTATAATGAAAACATTAAGATACTATAACATTAATCTTAAACATATGTCCTATGGTCTAAATACATCATATTGACTAGAAATAGCTGATGTATGACTATCGGGTGTCGGGTTCTTATAATCATTGAGACTTATTCTCATGAATTTTACACTTGGTGATCTCTAGTAGGTCATATCATGAGGAAAAACCTTCCAATAAGAACACCACATATTTCACATGTCATAAGTTATTACTATATATGAACATGTGTATTAGTCTTCCAAATTGAGATCATTATCAATGTGTTCCATTTGATTGCATACTTTGATGCAAGGGAAAACCATAAAATTGAAGTCATGGAGAGGTAGCTTGTGTTTGGCATGTCATTGGTGGTATGGAATTGGTTGAATGGTCAAGATAGATTTTTTCACTTATAATTTGAGGAAGTGATATCTTGGTCCTGGAATATTAAGATTATATTACCTTAATAAATCCTTGGCCAAGGTAGTCAAAGGTAAATATGTCAAGTTAGATTAAAAAATAATAAAGAAACAAAGGATGGTGGAATAAGTTCATGTCTTTCCTTCTGAGAGATCACAAGATAAATAAATGATATTACACTGTGCATGTTCATAGGATAGTTTTAATTGATATGAATTTTACTTATCTATTTAGGGGCCTTGATGAATTACTATCTACTCTATTGGTCTATGAATAATATTCACTGCTATCAAGATAAGGGACTAGAGGGTCACACATGATAGCACATTCAATATTCTACCATATTCTGGTTAATAAGAATATTGGACATGGTAGGACCCACCATGGGGTCTGAGAGTTGTCCAAGTAATTTATCACCAACGAATAAATAAATAAATTATTATTCAAGTATATAATAATTGGATTGAATTTATTAATTAAATGTATTGATAGGTATTTAAGTAAATACATAGAATAATATTATACGAATGAATATTATTTTAATATTCAATGTTCTTTTAATATTAGCGGGAATTATGAGTCGACTTAATGACTAAGGTTTATCACATAATATATTTAATATATTTTACAAGGAGGTGATAAAATATAAATAACGTTAATGACATAGTTAGATCTTCACAATGTTTCATTTATTTCTTATTTAGCGAGTGTTGATTTTTTAGGGGCTGGGGAACACTATCCAGGTTTTTAAGGCTCACACTATATAAACAGAAGAGAGAGACTCAATCAATGACTATTATTCATTTATAATTGGTATCTTATCTCTCCTCCCATATCCCAGATAGATAAATCCTCTCTCTAAGCATTATATCCAATAATGCCTTCCATGGATAAAAGGGACGAGATCAAGGTGATCGACATAACACTGAGGGATTCATTGGAGATCCATTATAGTACTTAGAATTCAACAAATGATAGTCATGTGTATTCTTAAAGCATGTGTGGTTTAAATATAGGGGGTTAAAATTCAGATCCTTTAAGAAATATTTGTCATATATGAGTTGCAGTTGATCACACTTCATTTTTAACAAAGTATTTTTTTAGTTTTAATTTAATTCTTATTAAATTCATATAATATCTTTATACCTCTACTGGGGCATGTATCATTAGATATGACAAGTTTTTTCACTCAGGTGATGAAAATTTTAAATCCCCAGCCCACCAGATTCCACTACATACCCCAGTATAATCATCAGTTATGGATGAGTGTCATTGAGATGTTGACATGGATATGAGGGACTCTCAAGGATTCCCTAGTGGGATAGTTTCTGATCAAGTTATTAGTGGTTTCCATAGTTGGTGGTTGATAATTCTTATATGGAATGGTTCATCTTGTGCTGAGGTACCCTTATGGAGGGTCCTACTTTTGATGTGCTCATGAAGACCATTTTGAATTCCCTAGTTTGTGTCCTATGCTTATAGATTTACTTTGGAAATTATTGATCGAGGATTAGTTGGATGCTAATGTGGTCTATTTGGTTATTTCTACACTAGGCATGTCTCTTGCTTTTGGATGAGCTAGAGGAACCCCTCATAGGGCGTCCTTATCTTATTGTGGCCTTTAGGCCTTTTGTGGACCTGTGGACATGTGTTTCCTAAGAGATTGGGTGCAATAGTGGAGTACCTAGTTAGAAGTTACTTTATGATGTGGTCTCAGGGACTGTGGGATCCCTATGTTTAGTTTGTCCTAGAGGTGGGTTGTTGAGAGCCCATAGTGGCAGTTTGTTGGATGATTTGATTCAGGTACTGAGAAAGGCCCCATGAGTTTTTGGAAGGGAGTTAACCAACACTAATAGTTCAGTTGTTTGTATAGCGAGGTTAAGGTTGGATCATTCCAGGGTTGGATGGCCATTTCCCATGATGTTTGAGGTAGTTTCTGCTTAGGAATTTGGTTTGTAGAGGAGACCATTGGGATATCTTAGATTGAAAGCTGGCTCTAAGTTTTTATATGGTTTTCTCCTTTACTTCCTGTTTGTTTTTAAATATTTTTAGGGAGATAATGGATGATCTAGATGAGTAAATCTCCTCTCTAGTTGAGTATTCTCCCAAGATAGAGTGGCTTTAGGATCATGAGGCCCTGAGGAACTCACAAAGCGGGTTTAGTGTATTATGGATGCATGTGTGGTCCTAAGAACCGTGTATTCCATGCACTCCTAGGGTTTTGTATGGATATATTTGTATTGGGTCAATAGATAGTGCCCAATTAATTTCTAAAGACATTTGGGAGTGACAGGTTCTTCATTTATGTTAGCTAAATGAACCTATTGCTAGTTTAGATTGTGCTATTGGAGTCGTAGAGCTTGATAGTTGCATGTTGTTCATGTTTATGCCTATGGTTATTCCCTAGAGCCCAAAATTCATGCATTTTGTGTCTAGATATCTTCTATATCCTATGTATATCTAGCAGAAACATCGATTATTGTGTGGTTGGGTGAGCCACTTGCAATAAATCCTATGACAGGGACCAGAGTGGTGGTAGATTTACCTCAGGTGTCAAACTAGAATCAACAATTAACTATTTTATTTTTTTATTTATCTCCCTTTTTAATGTTGTTTATTTATTTTATGCCAACTTTTATTAGTCTTTGTCTAGGCTAGGAATATCACATGTGCATGCACTTGTTATGACAGGATATTATAGGTTCACCGTTGGGGGTGACCTACTGAGATTTATTTCTCAATCCCTATATACATACCTTGGTGTTCAGGATGACCTAATGTATTATTTTAGGTTATAGAATAGGTTTCATGATGGACGTGGATGAGACCTAATATTTCTTTATCGAGTGGAACCACTCGTGTGGAGTCTCTATAGTGAGCTGGTGTTGCTTGAGTGTCATAGAGACCAGGTATGTGGTTTGACTCAGTATTGGTTGAAAATCCTATTGTATTTATTTTTAGTTTTTTTATTTTTTATATGTATTTAGCCTAGTGAAATATAATATATTGTATGTTTTACATGCTTTGATTCTATATAAATGCATGTTCCATTCCATTTATTATAGAATGTTGTTGCTTTAGTTTATTGATGTGTACTCTAATGTTTATCCTGGGGGATGTTTTGGTTATTTATGCTATTATTACAATCTAAAAAGAGGGTATAATATCCTTACTATATCTATTATATTATTTCTACTATTTTTCAATCTTTGGTGTATGGGGAGGTTCACTTGACACCTTATGGGAAGACAAAATCAGGTGATATGTCAGGTCGACCCAGGATATTTTGTTATAAAACATGGTGGGAAAGACACTTATCCTATATGTTGAAGTCTCTAAATGATCCTTTGGAACTCTAATTTTTTAAAAGAATGATTAGGTTAAAGAATATAGTATATATTACCTCATCTAAATGATGTTATATTCTGATAAAATATATAACACCATTGAGAATAATTTAGTCTCCTTGATTTTATAGTGAAAAAGATGTTTTATTATTTACAACGTCATGAGGTTCATTTGGTTTTATGTATTGATCCTTAAAAATATATCATTAGTCACCCCATGTTGACCATTATATTAGCAAGATGGTCTGTCATTCTCTAATAGTTTTACATTCAATTCCTTTCCCAAAATGTGAGCAAAGGAAAAAAATGGTAGATTTTTTATCATATATTGAACCCTAGAAAAATTATCTTTAGATATTAATCTCTAGAGTAATAATTTTTCTCTGACAATAAAACTTATCATACCCAGGATATGTTCTTTAATAGAACTTCCTAAAGCCCAACCAAGAAGAGGATGATGAACTCAATACTTAACTGAGTCGGTTTAGGGATTGTATTTGTTTCTCTATCAAAATCAATCTATTTTAAATATTTTATCCTTTTAGAGGGTTTTAATAATAATGTATCTAAATACCAATACCTCTTCTTATGTCTAGAATTGGACATACCAACACCAATTTATCATTTTAATATCAAAGTTTATTCAAAATTATAGATCAAATTGATCAACAGAGAATATGCTATTGCTTGAAATGTATGAGAGTTGATGGCACTATATTTCAATTATCTGATTATATATTACATCCCACAAATTCATAATGCTAAAAAAACACATTGTTCAACCTGGATACTAATGTCTCTAACCCAAATAAAGATGATATGATCATTTATATTTCACATCAAAAGGTCTTAACTCCTTTTATTTATAATCAAGTGTAAGAGATATATGAAATTGATACTACCTTGGATCATGATAAATCTCCATCCCCATAAGTTTAATTGGAAATTGAATGAATTTATTTAATATTTGATTATATCCAAGATATATTTTTATCCAAAATCAAGATAAAAATAAATAGAGTCACCGATGGGAAACAAACTTCCTCCTCCATGATGGAAAATTTTCTAGATAATTCTCTATAAAAAAATATTCAGTGGGACAATTATCAAGTATATTAATGTATAATAGACCCTAACAATTATGAAAGATGTATATTCTAGCACGAGTGGTTTATACCAGGTAGTAATCAAGTTCTCTTACTAAATAAAGAGACTTTGGTAATTTTGGAACTCAATGGATCATGATTATATATATTCACAAATAAGTGTGACACATGACAAGTATATGTTAAATTCATTCATTAATAACTAATGTTGTTACATAGTATAAATTAATCCTATACATTTTCCATATAGGGAATATATGTTATAAATCCTTATAATCAAGTGACCATTAGGAAATTCAAAGTCATCATTATTTTTGCTAATTTATTTTCTAAACGGGTTAAAGATGCACCCTAAGGAGAACATGATGAAATATATGACTAATTTTGTAAAATATATCATTATCACTATATTTGGAGATCCTCATACTACTACCATGGATAATACAGTAAAATTATATATATTTGAGTTGAAAAATTTATATTTTAAGTATAATATTCAATCCAACCATTCTTCTTGCTATCATGTGATTGTAAATGGATAGATAAAGGCTTCAAAAAAGTCTTTAGAAAATATATTATTAAACATAGTGGATTGGGATAATATTTTTTATCCTGATAAAATCCCCTTTTCTTTTTGGGATTACCACCCCACTATGAGAACTACAACACAGGAAACTCCATATTCTTTGATGTATGGTTCCAAATAGGTATTTATAATTGAGGTCCAACTACCTTCAATTAAGACATCCATTTATGATCAACTAACTAGTGAAAAAGGATACAAATTTAATTAGATAAGCTATAAGATCATAATGATAAGTGGTTTACTAAAATTAAAAAACCTTTAGGTTCACCAAAATTTCATAGCCTAAGGATTCAATAAGAAGATTCTATTTTTATCATTTACTCAAGGATAATTAGTGTTAGAATTAAAAACACTAATGATACCAAGGAATAATTATTAGAATCGTGTAGCCCAATCTATGGTATTTTGTCCATAAAAAATATAGAAACTAGGACATGAGTATCTATAGTATTGTAGTAGAGTGTATTTTGGGTGGCTGTGACACTGTAGCATAGTGGAATTACTATGTGGTTGGTGGAACAGTGAATCATCTTCTTTATTATCCCATTCAAGCTAGGTTTTATAAGTTTGAAATTCTGATTATCTCCCTATAATTGTGCTCCCTAAAATAGTGAAGTTTTATTTCTCTCTGTGGATGTTGGGATAATTTCTTGAATCGTGCAAATATCCTTGTCTTGCGATCTTCATCTCATTTTTTCTTTTACTCTTCTGTGAATCATTCTGTTGTTTGTTTCTCCTGATGTTTCCATAACAATAAGCCTCTAAAATTGGAACCAAAATGGTAAAGACCTTATCTCTTATACAAGGTACACTCTAATAGAGAATATTTTATAATCACCCAAGATAGATATCATATTACATCTCTTAACAATGAAAGGTTCACCAAGAAATATTTCACATATATCACATTTAAAGGTCCTTACCACATAACCATAAATTGTAATATGTATGGTCCTTGTCCAATGAACTTAAAATTCAATAAATATAATAATTTTTAATGAAATTAAACTTTATGGAATGTCTCTTGTCATATAAAAATAAACTATATGACATATGGTCCATTCCATATCACCCCAAAATGCTTGGAGTGGTATACCCCACATCATTCTAAACTTTTGGGAGTAATCTATTGTAACAAACTCGCTAGGATAACCCAACACATCACCTAACCCATCCCACCACTCATCTCGAAGAGAGTTATCAATCCCAAAGTTTTGGAAACTAGATCTTAGGTCTCATTAATTAACTTTAGGGAAATAATTCAACCTTTTTTAATAAAATAACCCAGAGTGGAAAATATCACAAATCCAACATGATTTATCTAGGTTTTGGACATCCATGCATGTGAAGTAAGCAGAAATGACATAATAAAACATCCAAACCTAGCATATCAAAATAAATATCCATACAAAATGTATAAATGAACAAATACATAGAGTAAGAAGAAATAAATAAACATCATAGGATGAGTTTTCTAATAAAAAATCCTAATGTAGAAAGGAAAGATAGAACTTGAACATCTCCAACATCACTTATAGTTACCTTTGGACACTCACCACACCCCACAGTTCATCCATGGACTAACCGAAACCTAAAAAATGGAAATTGAATTATGCACTTAAAACAAAAAACATAAGAATTTCATATGAACCTAGGAAATGATGCATATGTAGGGTCTGAGATAACCATTCCTAGTAGGATCTCACCAAAGAGATTCTAAAAATCCATTTCTAATAAAATTTAAAAAGCTCTATCTTGAATCATAATATATAAAAAAGGTTTTTTAAAAACTTTATAAAACAAATCCAATAACATACCACCTATACATTTATAAAACAATAGCTATTTTTTTATAAACCAAGAGCTAATAAAAATTTCCATTAATTATTTCAAACCAAGGAAAGTGGTCCTTTTAAAACCATAAAATAATAATCCGAATCACAATTTATCACTCCTTCTAAAAATTTCCTTAAAAAAATCCATTTTCATAAACAACGTCACTGAAAAACCATTTCTTAAAACAAATTTAAGAAATAACCAATACATTTACTTTGGAATCACACTTTCTAAATCATTATAAAAATAAGAAATAAAATTAAATAAAAAATTTAGTCACAATCAATGTAAACACTACATGAACCAAGATATCAATGAATTATAATAAAAGATAATGACCAATAATGGTTCCATGTAATAAAAATTCTAGGATAATACAAACAAAAAGAGTTAATGTACCCTAAATTATCCTAATAAAGACCAAAACATCATGTGAAATATCCTAATATTTAAGTATATTGATCCTAAACTTGGGATGATGAACCTTGACTGGAAGTAATGAACCTATGAATGATAAAAGTAGTCTTACGAAATAATCCAGAGATAAAACCTCTTGGGTGAACACTTCTACCATGGTCTATGAGGTGACCCAAACATAAAAAAATACTACATCATTTTAGATGAATATTAAATAAATATAAAATATATATATAAATGAGTACCATAATGGTTTAGTGTCTTTAGATACTAGATATATAATCAACTTATTTATTAAAATATCATCAAAATTTCCCAAAAAATTCTTTATATTAGTACCCTTCTAGACATATTATACTTAGAACTTTCCATCAAAACACATGGAAAGAAAACATAAGAAATAGTGATCTCAGATGCCCAGTAAGTGTAAACACAAGAGTTATCAATCATTAGAGAGCATAAGATGATCATAAAATTATGATAACATAATCAAGTGCATTTTCTCAATTTAAACTATATATACCCAAAAAATATTAGATTAAAAACTCAAAAATCAAGTCATATCATGAATCATTATTAATAAGGGTTTCAAAACAGTAATCATCATCCAAGATTCATAACATAGTCATGTGTAATCCTAAGTATAGGAAATAATAATCTTGTGAGCATAGTTATTTTCAATAATGTCCACGCATAATCTTATCAACATAGCTAGAATAAATCATACTCACACACAAAATGTAAAAATATCTATTTGTAATCATGTAAAAACATGTTCTTGAGAGAATAGCTATTAGAAATAATACTCACACATCAAAATTAAAAAAAAGATATTCATAATAATTTCCATTCTTATTATCATAATCTCATGAGATATCTATATCACATTACCCAATGCATTAGAGGAATATAATGGACCCACCCATCAAATAGTCAAAACCAAGCATATGTTCACCACAATATATTAAAAACACTCATAAATTCATCATATCATAACTCATGATAATAAAACATGTTTCATAAACATTACATCATTTAATAATAGTGTAACCAATGGAAAATAAATGAGTTTCATAAATATTTCATCATAACTTAACTAACCCAATGGAAAGAAATGAGTTTTATAAAATCATCCTTAAATCATCATAATAATAAGACATATATATAATTAAAGTGGATGGAATAATAAGATAATATACCAAGTGAGTCATAAAAATATTTAAAGTATATTGATATTGATGAAAAATACCTTTATAAGAGCATATGAACATTAAAAAAAGGAAAATAACTTTTTCTTTTAGAATCTTTAAAAACTAAAAATTCCAAAAATATTGAGAAAATGATTTTCTTTGAAAGTAACTATGAAAACTTATAAAATTATTTTTAGAGAATAGAATATTCATGATATTGGGAAAATTCATTCATTCTATAAACATTAAAAAAATATTCCTTTCACAATTTTATAAAAAAACATAAATAGCTAGTTCTAAAAACATTATAAAATTAATTTTTCAAAAATTTGATAATGAATTAAAATATTTTTGAAAATAACTTCAAAAAATCATTGTATAATAGAAAATAATATTCTTTAAAAATATTTTAAATAACATAGATATAGAAGAAAATATTTATCGACCCAAGAAGAAATAATTTCGATTTTTCTTAAAATCATTTTCTCAGTAATTTTAGGTACCAAAGAGAGGAAAATGGTAATATTACTTGAAAGTTATATTAAAAAATATAGGTTAATAAAATATATTATTTTTAAATTATAAATATCATGTAATTCCCCTCGATGTAAATTTAACATAAACAATCCTGAAAATAAATGCGTTTATAACATAAACCCCTTACCTCAAGTCTCATATTGATTTGTACACATTAAAAACTCCTATATAATAAATATATATTTGTTATACATATATTATAGTACCATATTAAAAAATAAAATAATATGTATCATTAATTTATAATTTATAATTATTTTTTTATTAATAATTTCATTATTTAAATAAACATTTTGGTGAAAACTGGCCCTCTTTCCATGCGTGTTTCGATTCGATGGTTTGGGAACTTGAAAATTGTTCATGGTTTCATCATATTTGGAATCATAATCATGAAAAATTATCATATTTACTAATTATATACACTTTTATAACCATTCATCTAAAGTATTGATAAAAAATGAATTATGTAAGTTTATGGAGATGGTAGTCTATACATATGCACGAGTGATATTTTCACTTTTTGATAGATGAAATATAAGAAAAATAAATTATAATTCACCTTTATAGAAGAATTATTATATAAAAAATATTATATATATTCATTAAATCTATCCTTATTACTATCTATGTAAATAGAAAATGAAAAATGAATCACATCGCTTCATGGAGGTGGTAGTCTACACGTACGCATGAGCGACGTTATCATTTTCTAAAATATGGGAAGGTAAGAAGGTAGATAAGATATTATAATTAAAAAATAATAATTACGTAACTAATATCATATATAAAAACTAAATCTATCATAATAACCAACTATGAAATATGATTATAGAAAAAGAAACATATTACTATTAGGAGCCGACAATCCACACATATGAACAAACGATACTTTTATTTTCCATTTGATGGAAGGGAGGTGGAAAATGGTTATAACATAATAATAATAATAATAATATAAGTTTATTTATGATACTGTATTTATTATTTTATTATGGATAAAATATATTTATAGGAATTTTAAAAATAAATATACTTTGAAAGATTTGGGTAAGACGATTACCCCTTCTTTGAGAGAACTCATTTGAATTACACATTAAGCCTTATTTAAATGGGCGTAGGGTAAGAAAAAAAGATCAATAATAAATTTAAGTAATATAGGAATGTTTCTTGGTAGGTAGTTACCTATATAGAAGGTTAAATTTTTGTGAATAAGGGAGGAGAAGAGGTTATCTTTTATAAGTGAGGGGAGGGACACCCATGTAATTTCTTAAAAGATTTAAATAATAAAAGGTAAATTTCTTGTGAAAGAGGAAAAAATAGAAATAAAATATAATTTTGGATAATATATGGTTTAAATATATTCAAAATATAATATTTATGAAAGTTTAAGTTGTAATTTTACCCTTATCTCTTAGTTTAACCACCCCAGTAAATCCATTTTAACCATAACCGTGATATATTTTTTTATTGTTTTTACTATTAATTACCACAAAAAATTAAGTTAAAACTATTTAAATTATATTAATTATGTTTATTGAAAATATTAAATACATTTTACAATATTTAATTTATATAATTGACATAAATTCATTTTAAAATAAGTGTGAAAAATGCAACAAAACCATTTTTAGAGAAATATATTTTAAGCATAAAAATGAATTTATTCTTATTAACTACATAGTAAAAACCATTACAATAGTGTTAAAATATTTTTTGAAAATATCATCTAAAAATTTACTTATAATAATTCATAAATAGATATTAATTTAATTTATTATGATAAAAACACATTGCGTGCATAAAAATAGTTTTTTTCATAAAAACATCTGTTTTTTAATTTTAAATGCATTTATTTTTATTTATAAAAAAATGATAGTTGATGAATTAATTTTATACATGAGTAAAAAATAATTTTTCATAATTTAGGTAGTCCCATTCATACGTTCTAATCTAATGTCTTAGTGATAAATTTCAAATTAAATAATAACTACTAAATAGTATAACATGGTTTGTTGAAACTCAATGTCATGTGTAATGAAATATATCAAATAAATTATATTTATATACAGATAAATATGTTATAAAATCTTAGTGTGTTATATTATACCACCCTTATATGAATTTCACCCTCAAAATTTTGTCACTTCGATAAAAAAAAGTGAGGATACTTGTACCTTATCACATCTTTGGGTTCATGTGTTACTTCCTAAAACTTATGATTTCCCCAAAAAAATTAAATATGTGAGTGGTATTAATTCATATAAATATACCTATTAAATAAATAATATACACCCGTTTTTCCTCATAAGAGATACCACACTCCAGTGGTATGACCTCTAAGTTCAGTACATGTGAAGGATCAGGTATGTACTTCCTCATAAGAGATACATGAAAAAAATAAGAAACTTGAAAGAGATTTGGTGTAAAAACCAATCAATATAAATCCATAATTATATGATCAAGAATTTAAAAGGGACTAATATATCTATGGATAAAATTTACCTTATTTAAAAATATCATAACCTTCTTCTGAATAGATATTTGTAGGAATACCTTATCTTTGAATTCAAACTCTAGATCTCCCCAATGACTGCTATTATACATTTTCTATTAACTCTAAGCTTCTATGATGTGATGATAAATAGATAGAACCTTACATATCATTTAATCAGCTGTATTAGGTCCCAATTTATTTGTTTCTCTAACTTGATCCCAACACATTGGAGTTCTACACTCCCTTCCATAGAGGGCTTCACAAGGAGCCATCTGAATGCTTGAGAAAAAGATATTGTGGTATGGAAACTTGATGAGAGAAAGGTGATGATACAAACCACCTTTTAAATACATATAACATGAAATAAATATATATCATATGATTCTAATGGTCCTCTCATACTTTTTTTCTATCTGAGTATGATATGAAGTTCTAAAGCTCAACTCGATATTAAAATCTTACTGAAGAATTCTCAAAAACTACAAGTTCAACCTTAGTTTTAGATCAGATATACTATAATGTGGTACTCCATGAAACCTTACCACTTCACTAATGTATAACCTATAGATCTAATAAAGAGATAAATATTCTCTTATTTCAATGAAATGTGATGAATTCATAAGGTGATAAACTGCATCCCAAATAACATTGTTCCCTTTAGATGTTTTGGAGAGTTTAATGATGAAATACATGGTAATGTTTCCCCATTTTCATTCTAGTATAGTTAATGGTTTTAATATCCACTTAGGATCCAGTATTTCATCCTTAACTTAATGACATACTATACATTGAGATACAAATTATGAAATATCTATTTTCATGTTATGCCACTAGAGATACACTTTTAGATATCTATATATCTTTATACTTCTAGGATTAATAGAGAATGATAAACTATGAGCTTCATCCAATAGTTCATTCTTAAAGTCTTGTATTAATAGAAAAAATACTCAGTTCTTGAACCTTTTCATTCCATCATAATCATGGTTGAACTTAGGAAAATGTCTCACCCACTTCCATTATTCTGCATCTTCATTCTTCACATTCTTAATCCTCACATGGATGGATGGTTAATATTCATCTAAGAAAGATAAGATATATCCCATTTCCTCATGATTTCATGATAAATATTCAGAAAATTCATAAGTATTGGATCTAATTTAATCCTTATTATAGTCAAAATAGAATGGTTGTTCAGACCCAAAGCATCTACCACCATATTCTCCTTCACATGGTGGTAGTGTATTGGATAGTCAAAAAATTTAATCAATTACAACCATATACTTCAGATAATATTATACTATTTATATGTGAAAATATAATAAATGATTTTATGATCAATAAATATAAAACATTTTTCACCATAAAGATAATGATTCCATATTTTCAATGTAAAAATTATCACTTCTAGATTAAAATCATGGGTTGGGTAATTTTTCTCATGAATTTTAAAATGGAATAAGGCATAGGCTATCACCATGTCATTTTATATAATTATGCATTCATTCACCTCTTTGATGCATCACTATAGATCAAAATCCCTTTTCCACTGTAGGGTAGTATGAGCACAGGTGCACTGACCAACCTTCTTTTATACTCCTTGAAATTTTACTCACATTCATCTATCCTTAATAAATTAGATCCATTATGTGTAATATTGGTTAGTTGATTAGATATTTGTGTTAAATTCATCACAAAACATAAATAGTATTCAGACAACCTAATAAAACTATAGATCTCAGTTATCATGGTTTGTCTAGTCCATTGTCCAATAACTTCTTTCATTTAAGGATCTATCGATATACCCTTGCATGAGATTATATAACCCAAGAATAAAACCTTTTGTATCTAGAATTAATACTTGGAAAATTTGACACATAGGTTTCCCTTCCTTATATTTTTTAAAATAACCCTCAAATGATCCTCATTCCCTTCCTTACTCTTTGAATATATAAGAATATTACCTATAAAGACCATCACAAACTAATCAATGTAATCCCTAAATACTTTATTTATTAAATATATGAAGATAACAGGGGAATTTTTAAGTCCAAATAGTATTAATATAAATTCATAATGACCATACCTCATTCAAAAAGTTGTCTTCATTATATCCTTCTTATTGATCCTCAATTGATGATATCTAGAGTAATGGTCAATCTTTAAAAATTATTGAGTTTTGAATAGTTGATAAAATAAGCATCAATATGGGGTAAAGTATACTTTTTATTGATATCAATCTTTTTAAGTTATTAATAATAAATGAAAATATGCATTGATCCATCTTTCTTATTAACAAAAATAAAAGGTTCACCCTTTGGTGACAAACTTGAGCATATAAATACATTTTCTAGTTTCTCTTGGAATTTCTTATTTAATTCTTGAAACTTAATTTGGGATATTATGTAAGTATTATTTTAAATAAGTGTATCACTAGGTATCAGTTCTATTTAAAAATTATCTTCACAATTCAAGGGAAGACTAGGTAAGTATTTAGAAAATACATTAGCATTATCCCCAAAAAATAGAAATATATTCGTTGTTGAGTTTCTCTCTATCCATTTGGGATAAATACCCCTTATGAATATGAATCAAGACCCATAAAATGGAACAAATTACCATTATAAGTTCATTTTCATCATTTCATAGTAATATGATCATAAGTTGATTCAAAATATCAATTGTGATTTCCTTATTCTAGAAATTAAAAAGTGACCTCTATAGAGAAATCTTATTAATGCTCAAAATCACATAAAATTCCACTATAGGTAAAATAATAATATTTTCATAGGGAACGTGCTTATAAACTTAAATATTAAATCCCCAACTATAGAGTGGGGGATAAGTGTGACTTATCCATCATGATATACTTTAACAATTGACATAGAATATTCCATTCCATTTTCTAGGAGTTAACCCTTATATTAGGTCATTAACTCAGATAATTTCCAAGTTCCCAAATATAATACATTAAAGTATAAATGGTACCTTAAGATGTAATTTCTTTCTATCAATTAAACACTTCATTTTTCCTCGATAATTAATTTCTATATTCACTTCTTTTCCACACATAAAACATATTTATATTATTTTAAGACATTTCCCTTGGTGATTATTCCTGCATTATAGACATACATGCTATACATGGTCTTCATTAACTAAAATATCATGAAAATCTATTTTTCTATTATAAGTTGTGTCAGAAAACCCACCCAAGTTGAGTTTGTTAATTATATATCAAGATTTTTGGTTAGGAATAATCATAAGCTTCCATATTCCATCTCCTATTTCATTTGGTTGGTTATTAAGAAGTTAATTTCATTGGATTTTACAGTCATTATTCAAATTATTCCTCCTATTTCAACTATTTAATAAAACAAAAAACTTAGTGCGATTATAAAACATCAATAATTAGAGTAAACAATCATATTATTATGAAAATCATTCTTATGATGTACTAAATTATTACACCTTCATTCATCCCTTACCACTTAAAGTTTATCTCATATCACTATGCCTTATCATTAGTTTTCATAGGTTATATCCTCTAATTCATCATAATGGTTCACAAATAGAATGCGATTTAACTAAATAATATCAACTGGGAGTATGTAGTTAGATTCATAGTCTTAGGCTCACTTATCATGCACCAGTGATGATCGAGTTAATAACTAATCCATCCATTTCTAAGGGGAATCTATGGCATATCCACATCCACTTTCTAGTATCTAGACATTGATGTATTTTATAGGAAAATAAAACTCATTTATTTACCATGACTTAGGATGTTCTCTTTTACTTAGGCCTATCCACAGGGTTTTCATTAAAGTTTTCTAATCCTAATCTTCAAAAATAACTAAACAATCCTCTGATACCAGCTAATGTTACCCAAGCATAACATACATAAATATAACTTCATTTTAGGTGAATATTCAATAAATATCATAAATATACACACATAATGACCATAATAGTTTATAATCCTTAGTGAATAGATAAATAATCAACTTATTTCTTAAAATATTTTCAATATCTCCCATAAAGTTCTTCATATTATAACCCCTCTAGACATATCATAAGTAGAACTTTCCATTAAAACCAGAGGACGGAAAACATAATAAAGGGTGATCCTAGATGCTCAATAAGTGTAAACACGAGGGATAACAATCATAATAGATAATAAGATGATCATAAGTTTATGGTAGGAAAACCAAGTGCATGTTCTCAATATAAAATATTCATACCCAAAAAATCTTATATTATAAACTCCAAAATCAAGCCATTTGTAGAAGTATGATTAATAGTGGTTTCAAATTAGTAATTATCATTCAAGATACAAAACATTGACATGTTTCATTATAATCATAGTAAATCATAATCTTTCAAACATATCTATTTTCAATATTATCTATGCATAATCGTGTGATCATAGTTAGAAGTAATAATACTAACGCACCAAAATGTGAACATAGCTATTCAAAATCATGTACATACACATTCTTGAGAGCAGAGATATTATAAATACTACAAAAACATAAAAATATGAACAAATATATTCACAATAATTTCCATTATCATCATCATCATCATCTCATGAGATATCTATATCACATACCCAATGAATTAGAGGGCTATAATGGACCCATCCATCACATAATGCATGAATGGACTGAAAGCCTTCATTATTTATTTATTTTTGATAATCCACCTTCCAAGGGATGAGGTGTAACCCTTAAAATTATATAATACTTAAGAGAACATTATTTAAAAAAATTTAAATAACATGAACATGGAAAAAAATTCGTTGACTAAAGAGGTAAAAAGGTCGGTTTTTATTAAACAAATCTCATTCATTTTAATTAACAAAGATAGGAAATTGAAACTATTACTTAAAAATTATAGGAAAAAATATAGTTTAATAAAATATATTTCTTTTAAAGGATACTGATCATAAATTTTTCCTCAATGTAAATTTAACATAAAAAATAGAAAAATGATATTGTAATATAAATCCCTCACCTCAAGCCTTGTCTTGATTAAAAACATTAAAAAATCTATTATAATAAATATATATTTAATATAAATCCATTACTATACCATAATCATACATAAATCACTATTTATTATTCATTTAAAATTTCCAATTATCATTTTATTAATAATTTCATCATTGAAATGAACATTCGGGTTAAAACTGGTCCATTTTCCATACATCTTTATGTTTTATGATTAAATTAATTGCAAAATTATCATGGTTTAATAATATAAAAAATATTAATCATGAAATAAGTATAAAATTTATTCATTATATACAACCATTCATATTAATCAGTTATGGAAAATGAATTACATCAGTTTGGGGAGATGGTAGTTCGTACACACTCATTAATGATGTTTTCACTTTTCATTGGATGGAATAAAAGAAAGGTAAATTAGAATTAAAATTTAAATAATCATTTTATATCATAAATATAATATATATTCATTAAACCTATCCTTTTTTCCATACATGTAAATAAAAAATAAAAAACAATCAAATCGTTTCTTGGTGGTGGTAGTCCACACATATGCACGAGCGACATTTACATTTTCAAAGGATAGGAAGGTAAGAAGTTAGATAATATATTATAATTATAGAATCATAATTATGTCATAAATATAATATATATACATTAAATCTATCATAATAACCAAAAATAAAATACAGTGATGGAAAATAATAATATTGCTATGTGGAGGCGATGGTCCACATGTACACACGAGTGATACTTTCAGTTCCCATTTGATGGAAAGGAAGTAAAAATGGTTGTACCATAATAATAATAACATCTAATTATATTTATGATACCAGATTAATTATTTTAGGATGGATAAAATATATATAGGGTAATTAAAATAAGAAATAAACTTTGAAAGAGTAAGGTAGGACGATTACCATGTCTTTGTGAGACCTACTTTGGATTACACCTTAAGCATTCTTAGAATGGTCCTAAGGTAAGAAAAGAAGTTTAATAATAAAGGGATGTAATCTATAAAGCATTTTTTTGGTATTGAATGAGATATAAGTTTGAAATTGTGTGAATAAGGGAGGAGAAAAGGTTCCCTTTTATATGTGAGGGGAGGGACAAACATGGAATTACTTATAAGATTTCAATAATAAAAGTTAAATTTCTCGTGAAAGTGGATCAAAATATAAATTAATTTTAAGTAAGGATAATAAAATATCTATATATATTCAACCAATAATATTTAATTAGGATTAAGTGAAATTTTACCCTTATCTCTTAGTTTAACCCCTGAATAAACCCATTTTAACCATAACTACGGTAATAACTTTTTACTGTTTTTACTATTCAAAATTAAGTTGAACATATTAAATTATATTAATTTTAAGGATTATAAATATTAAATCCATTTTATAAGATTAAATTTCTATAAGTTTCAAAAATTTATTTTAAAATATGTGTGCAAAACGTAACAAAACCATTTTTAGAGAAATAAAATTTTAAGCATAAAGCAGAATTTATTATTATTCCTTTTAAAATAAAAACCAGTAGATGAATGTTGAAATATTTTATTAAATATATTATTTAAACATTTAATTAAAATCATGAATTAATATACATTAATTTAATTTATTATAATAAAAATAAATTATGTGCTTAAAAAAAGTTTTTCAAAAAATCATATCTTTTTTATTTTCATTTCAAAAAATTTATTACTAAGGAATTCATTTTATACATGTGTAAAAAATAATAGTTTTAATTTATTTATTCCCATTTACAGTCACTAATCCAATGGATAAGTGATAACTATTCCATTAAATAATAATAATTCAATAGTATAACCCGGTTTGTTCAAACTCGGTGTTTCTATAAAGAAAGATATCAAAAAAATTATATTTATTTAGAGAGATATATTATATAATATTGGGGTGTTATAAGATGTTATCCTTCTCACTAAAACTTTTAGTTTAAACAACTCAGTTTAGCTAGAAAAAAGTCCTTCATCTATGCATAATCTATTATAATGATTGCAATCATCTGAATCCCTACTTAGTCACTTAGCACTCCCCTAGGATGTCAAAAAATGGAGGTGAGAAAAAATAGACCAATATATCTCCACAAAAAATAATCCAAATAATTTGAAATTAAACCCCATATCACCTCATACAGTCTATCATGAAATGTACCCTTCAAATATTCATGTATAATAATTGAATAAATAAACATCAATATAATAAACCCCCCATGTGGTCACAAGCATTTTAACAAAAACTTGCCATGCGACACAAGTCCATGAAAAGTGTTTACACCATTTTAAATCAATTTAAATCTGAAAATTATCATTCCATATGTATATAATTCTAAAAAAATCACTTTAAAACACTCAAGAAATTTATAACATGTATCATAATTTAATTCCAAAGAAACACCTACCTCATTTCAAGTGGAACAAAAAACAACACATCATATTTGATTGAGAATGCATAACTGAACCTAGAGACATCCTCCTTAACCCCAATTATCCCAAATACCCATAATTAGAACTATAAAATACCCTAATCATAACTTGAAAAGAGGTTACAGTTCATAGATGAGAGGAAAATAAAATTGTCGTGATAGATAAGAATATAGGATAAGAAAATAGGAATAAAGTGAGGTTTACCTACTTGAAATATGTGTAGAAATAAACCTAAATTGAAGGAGAAAGAAGGGAGGAATCCCCTATAAGAACCCATGGTTTAGCTGAGATAAAGGATAATAAATGGAGGCCACATGAATAAAAACCCAAGGGGGTATAATTTAAAAATCACTTTTAAGTTAATTATGGTCATAAAACAAGGTTTGACTAAACAATTTTCCAAATAACGTGCCAATCATACAGATGGAACTGTCTAAAAACATCATTGCACTTTTTAGATGCATGGTTTACAAAATTTGTGCCAAATGGGAAAAAAAACTTTGTTAAAAACTTCAGACTCGTGACATGTTTGTTAAACAATTTTCTCTAACTGTATGCAAGCCATGCTCTAGTAATCCAAGCACAAAAATTACATGTATGGTTTCTCATAGTATTTTAACAATTTAGTTTGAAACTTATGCTACCCATATATATAAACATTAAACTAAAAAAAATGAAATGAAATAAATACTTTTGATGTGAAACCATATGGTTTCCTCTAAACTGTGTGTAAAAACCATGCATATAAGGAAAATTTATATATTCTTCATATTTTGAGTTGAAACTTCTTATAAATTTAAATTATCTCAAGATAGAATAAAATAATATAAAATGTAAAGAAACATTTACATGAAGGTGTCATAATTCACTCCACCATGCCACTTTATTCACATAGAAATTCCCTTTTTGAAATAAAGGTAATAGAGAAATGGGAAACTCAAGAATATTCTAAAACTAAGGAAAAAATATTAAACATCCTCCAAAGAACCACTATATTAATCAAACAAAAAAATAATATCAATGAAGAATCTAACAACAACCATCCGAAAAGAAAATACAAATTAAAGGAGATAGAATGGGGATATCCCCACCATTTCGAATTAATATAAAATGGTGAAGCAATGAAGAAATATCTTATAACAAGAGCATACAAGACAACCATGATTTTACAAATCAACAAAAAATCGAATTCCACCAACCAAGGGAATCCAAAAAACCATATCAAGTCTAAAAGGGTGAACCATACATGAAACATCTAAAGGTCACAAGATCAAGTCATCAAAATGACCCACAACCATCAAACCAATGAAAACCACAAAATGATCCAAGGAGAACATCCAAAGGCCATGAGACCAGGTTACCCAAAACCATTATATCTCAATTCATTCAAAGAACTTAGTATCCAAAATCATGCCTCAAGTATCAAAAGAACATGGTATCCAACATTGGACCAAAAACTGAGAGAAAAAGGGTAAACTGGGACCTCATACCTAGGATACCCTATCACAACAAACCCAATGAGTTCCAACTGATACTAGTCAATGAATAATATCAACTGGTTTCATGTGTGTCCTAGTCACCTAAAACAAACACACCAAAGACTAACCCATTCCCAATTTATTGAATAAAATCCCATGCATAACCCACACCAAAAAATCCAACATCATTAAAGTAAGACACATATGGAAAAAGAATAAGAGACATGAACATTACAAATAACCCCTAAAGAAATATAAAAATCAAAAGAACACCAGAATAAAACAAAAATAATAATCAACATCAAGAATAGAATAACTTTAATCCCACCAAGCACAAATCCTCAAAATAGTCCATCACCCAAAAAACCAAGGAGATCAGACCTCACTAATTCAACCAACTAGCTACCCAAGACTTACCTTGACTAGTATTTTAAACCAAACTAATATCTAACACACCACCAAAATCGAAACAACACTTTCTAATCCATTCAGATTCTTGAAAAGAGCCAAATAAAAGAATAGAGCTACCCATACATATGAACACCCTACTCTTACTCAATACCTTTCTAAAAGGTGTAACTTAAATAAAACAAAATATAAAACTATCATGGTCATGTTTTCTAACCCAAACATATGGCCCCTATCCACATAGAGGAAAAAAATTCAAAAATATAAATCAACCAAGGAAAAACCCATTCTAAAATCCCATTCTTTTAAAAAATAACACATTCCCAAAAGAATTAAATCCCATTTTCTAAAAACACACATGATTTTAAAAGAAACCAACCATTTAAAAAAATTACCTTTAATTTAAAATCCCAATTCTCTAATGAAATTCTAAAATATGTAATCCAGCTTAAAAACCCACTAATTACTTTATAAAACAACAAATCTACTTGTAATGACCCGAGATTTTGGATACTTTTAAATGCATACTATGTTTTTATAACTTGTGTCACATGCTAAAATCAAAATAAAAAACCAAAAAATATTAAGAATAAATTATTTATAAAGCTATAATACAAACTAATATGGTAAACCATTAATAGTTTTTACCTTTATAAGGTAAATAATTAATATGAGTTAATATTGAAAAGGTTATTTTCAATGAAAGATGTTTGTTTATATTATATATTTTATTTTAAAAATAAAATTTTACAAATTTTAGAATTTATATTTGATAAATTAAAATTTATTTTTAAATTTTTACAATAAAATTAGCATTAGTTGTTTTCTGTGTTTTTTCTAAAATCATACATTTTCAGGTCAATAGTGAAAAATATAGTTTTAGTAAAATGATGACTTTTATCTCATTATCGGTATATGTGTAATGCCTAAAATTTTATAAAGTCTTTTAATTGACCAAATATATATTTCAAGGGTATAATTATGAATTCCAAAAATATTATTTTGAACTTATAAATTCTATTTTTAATATTTTAGGACTTAAGCGACATTTTTTTAGAATTTAAAAACAAATTTCATGATGTTTTTCTAATTAAAAATTTTTATGGTGAAATTATGTTTTGGTTTTATTTTAAAGAAACATAAATTTTACTTTTTTTATAAAAAATTAATTCTTTATCATGTAAATAAATAACTGTCACAATTTATCTTATACATAAGTTTAATGTTTATAAACACTATTTTATTTAAAAACAATTTTTATGTGTTAGGTATGTTTAATTTAAATAAATATTTTATTATATTTTTTAAATTAATTATGTTAAATATATCCCAAATTTGGTATCATAAAGTTGAAATATGGTGATAAGGGTCTACTTATAGTTTTAGTGATAAATTAATTACCAAGATTAATATTTAATTAAGACTAATTAGTGTTTAAGAGAGTTATTGTAACAACCCAGGTCAATAAAAATATTTTAATTCAAGAAATAATATTGATATTATAATTAATGATATATTTTTAACATACCTTTACTATATTTTAATTAATTGTTTATCCCTTGTCTTTGATCACCTCTTGTTTGGATGTTGTTCTGGGTATTTTTTTTAGATTTTTTAGATCCAATATGGAGTTCTACAGAGAGATGCAACATGGATGATAAGGGATGAGACATGGATAGGCTGGTTGAATAATGAAAAAAATAACATCAACATGGAGCCTCAGGATAGATTCTTTGGTGGTTCTTCCATTTATATCATAGTTGTGATGTAGAAAAGGCGGTTGCGATGTGGAGTATCAGGGTGCATTTATAGTGTTTTTCCTTTTCTGACATTGCCATGGAATGGATAGGAATCTATGATATTGTGCCTTATTGGTATTAGGGTTTTATAGAGTATCATTTAATCCTAAAATATGGTCCCTTCCTTGGTTTTCTAGATCTACGACATGGATCTCGCTGTGTTTCTTGGATGTGGTTTTGACTGGCCTCACTATGACGTGCTCTCTTCCACTACACTGTGGTCTGGAACCTTTTTAGCTCTTCTACACCATGGTGTTATGGGATGTCCCATGGTACCTATTTTTTCTAGATATTAAAATCCTTAAACCCTATTATAACTTCTAAACACCTTCCATTTGACACTAATTTAATCATTTGAAATTTATAGGCTATCAAGAGGTTATTTGGATCCTACAACATATCATCTTCTCGGATCAAAGTGTCAGTGGATGTGATTGATCCCCCTTTGGTAATTAAAACTTCTCTTGTTCACAACCAACACTTATTATTCTTCCATATTCTTAGGTAGTGATGTTTCATCATGTTTTTGGTTGATCTAAACCATGATTTGATGGATTTTTATTCCAAGGATCCCTCTTTTATCTTCCCCGCATTTGTTTCTCTGTTAGTGGTTCCAATTTCCTATGATTGATCATTTGAAAATGTGACCTAAAGGTAGTTGGTTTCATAAGGAATTTACCGATAATTTAAACTTTAATTTCTTGATAGATTTAAAATTTATTTTCAATTTATTTCTTTGAGTTGAGTTTATTTTATTACTGATTTTGAAAATGCATGGACTCTCAAAATAAAACCCTTTTTTAAAGGCTTTTGAATTATTTTTTGGATTTTGAGAAAATATTTCTTAAAATGAGAAATTATTTTATTTTTATTCATGATAAAATTATCATTAAATGAAAGTTTATTTTTAAAGGCCTAAACTTGATGAAAACCAATATTTTGGTTTTTAAATTGAAATGACTTATTGAACATAAAATTAGGCATTTAAACTAAGATTGAGGAATTGAATTAAAATGAATTAATTGCACATGATTTATTGGTTGATTGAAGGAAAATTTGAGCCTGAGTATCTAGTTAGTTATTAAGGAAAGAAGACTAGGACTTTAACTCCCTAGAAATGGATTTATAATGGAAACCCTTAAACTAAGTTCAAAATGATTTCCTCGAATAGGGTGTTGATTGATTTTATCCTGATAACCCAAGAATTAGGGACATGTTTATACACCTAATCCATATTGATTGAATGTCTAGTGCAAGGATCATAGATTAAAAAACTAACTAAACTCATGGAATATGACCATGGTTCTTTGTATGGATTTGATTATTGCATACCAATGTTTATTAAACAGATTTATTCACGTCCTTTCTAACTTTATGAAAAATGTTCATTTTGGACTGTTTTTGGTATATCTTCTATTTAATTTATTTGAAATATTTTTTTGAATGATAAATGTAAAAATGATTCACTATGCCTTATTTTTATTTAAATTAGATCATAAATGTTATATTTTTATTGGAATTTCTTATGGGACTTATGGTGGAATCCTACTGGACTATTTTTCTCACACACTACCTTTTCATTAATCTATTTATAGATTATATTATGAAATGTATAGGAAAATGGTAAATCACCACTTGGGGGTGGTGGGGTTTATTGATTCACAATACCTTTTATCATGGTGGTGACTAGTGGAGCTATAGTCCACTTGTTACATAGAGACTATCAAACTTTTTCTTTATGGATGTTGTGTCGTCATCTTTTGGATGATGTATTAATTTGGGATCTTTATCTGTCTTATTTTGGTTATATTATCCTTATGTATTGTTTATAAAAATAACAATTTATTGATTCATATTTTTATGTTCTATGATGGTGGTATATTATTTAAAAGAAATCATTTCCTTTGACTTCTTCATGATTCTAGGTGCTATTCACTAACTTGTGGGGATTGGGAATTCCCTTCGGACTGTGTCAATGCCGAATTAGGTTTTAGTATACCATGGTATCCTAGTTGGTTCCTAAAAAAATATTATCAAAGGTATGTTGTGTGTATCTTCTTGATGTCGACATACAATTTCAGATGCTCTGGTAGAGAGTAGGTAGGATTTTCAGTACTTAAGGGGTAGTTACGAGTGAGTTCCTGACTAGTTCACATCACAAAAATCTTTAAACCACTATGGGTATTTAGGAAAGGAATATTTAAGGAATAAATTGATCTTATTATAGTATTTTTCAAAACCTGATTTAAGTGTTTTTAAATTTTTGATAATTGAATTCTATCGAGGGAAGGAATATCCCTATATCTCTTGATTGATTTGATGATATGAGTATCATTGCTGATGTTTTTGTGTTTCCCATTGATGTTGTTTAGTACTATACCCTCAAGAAGATGTTATAATAGACCTCCAAAGGTATATTATAATGAAAAAAGTAAAGTGAACCCTCCAATTGATCAGAATCTAGTCAAGATATTGACTTATGAGGTCTATGGTCTAGGTCATGTACCCAAAACCGATCCTGTTTAGGATCTAGAAGTAGAACTGAAAATTGATGAGACTATAGATCATTCTTATGAGTTTATTTAGATGAAACCACTAGATTTAAATTTCTTTAATGAACCTCAAGAGTTAGAGTATTGTTTGTAAAGGATTGAGATTCTTTTTGAGTTCTTAGAAACTCGAGACTCAATATATGTGAAGTGATCCACCTTAAAGATTGAAGGGACTAGTAAGAGGTGCTTGAATTATATGGTTATAGTGAAGATACAAGAAGTATTAGATTGGAAGTAATTCAAATCCTTATTTAAAAAATAGTTCTATCTATAGTCAATCATTTTTTAAAATTATATGTACTTTCTTAGCCTCCAGTAAGGTGATAGGACCATGACTCAATATGCAAACTACTTTACTAAACTTGTTCAATTTTATACTTAGTTAATGATAAATTAAAAGATGAAGGACCAAATATTTTCGATGGATCTTAGATATGATATTAAATATTAGGTTTTCATGCTAAATAGCACTTCTTATATACATGTGTTGGATAGAGCGTTGATGGTTGAGTTTGAACTAGTTGGTAAAGTCAGGGTTGATGGGAGTTACTATTACTCTTAGTGGAAGTTTTGTTGGTTCCTATAAAGGGAAGAGGAATTGTGATTATTATCATGGTGGATCATAATAGTAGGAATCATATAAACCCTATAAAGTTTCTGGAAGAGTCCCATTTATTTTATTTAAATTAGGAAAGGTCTGAAATTTGATGTGAGTTTGTATTGAGGCACTAAAGATCTATGGTTCATGCAGGTGCTCATGAAACCTACATAAGTTATATCATGTCTTTTATACCTCAAATAGTATAAAGATACCATCAACACCTAAAGTTATTACATTTAAATAATATTCTTAAATAACTAAGGAGTTACATCCTCAAGAATCTAGAACAAAAATTCATTATGTTGTAGAAGAGTATCCAGAGGAAGATAACACAAGACTATCTATAGTGAGTGGTACCATAACTATAGATTCATCTTTAGTGACTATTTTTTTTGAAAATGGTGCATATCATTCTTTCATATCGACTCATATTGTGAATTTTATAAACCTATCTATGGAATTCATGTCTTATGTGATGGATATTTCTACGCTCCTAAGAATAAAGGGAGATAAAGGTCTCTGGTTCCCTTATTGTTCCTTCTCTTTATTGGAGATCGATCTCACCTATGATTTTAGGGTTCTTAACATGAAAAATTTAGATTTCAATTTTATTATGGATTGGATGATTTACCATAAAGGTTGTACTGACTATTTTCTTAGGTTGGTCTCCTTTATTACCCTCGATGGGGTGCACTATATTTTTTCAATGATAATGGGACCATATATCAAGTAGAACTAGACCGCCTATTTAGGAGTTGGGTAAAGTGATATCTATGTTTTACTTTGATATAGAGAAAGAATAATTGATTGGTGATATTCCTTCAGTGGTCATTGAGTTTCTTGACATGTTTCTATCTGAATTGTTTGGCCTTTCACTGGTAATGTAGGTAGAGTTTTATATTGACTTGGTACAAGGTACCCAATCCATCTATGTTTCTTCTTACCATATGGTACCAAATGAATTCAAAGAGATAAAGACTATGTTGGATTATTTTTTGGATAAAGGATTTATTAACCTGATCCTATCACTTTGGGAAACACATGTTATTTTTGAAAATAAAGTTGATGGGACAATTTTATTTTGTTTTTATTACCTAAAGATCAATCGATTCATGGTAATGAACAAGTATCAATTGTCTTAGATAGATGATTTATTTAATAAGTTAAAAGAGGAAAAGTGGTTCTGGAAGATTAAACTTCATCCTGGTAATTACTAGCTTAGAATCAAAGAATCTAACATCATTAAGACTACCTTATGAAGTAGGTATGGCCATTATGAGTACCTTGTTATGCCTTTTGGTCTAACCAATGATCATGAAGTTTTTATGGAACTGATGAATAAGATATTCCATGAGTATCTCGATTAGTTTTAGGTGGTGTTTATGGTTGATATCTTAGTTTAATCTAAAAACTAGAAGGATTGTTTTCATCATTTAAATTAGTTTTGGAAATTTTGAGAGATCAACAACTTTTTGAGAAACTATCAAAATAAAAAATTTGGATTTAGGAAGTGAAGTTCTTGGGAAACATGGTCTTAGAAATTGGTATTTTATTTTATCCTAATAAGGTGAAGGTTGTTATGACATGGGGACAACCATGAAATGTTTTTGAGATTTAGTGATTCTCTGGATTAATAAGGAATTATTTTTATCTTGTTAATGATTTATCAGATTTGGATTATTCAATGACATCTATCACTCAAAAAGGTGTAAAGTCATTACAGGACTCAAAATTTAAGAATTCTTTTAATGAATTGAAGTACCTTTTTAATTCCCCCCCCCAATGTTGACTCTTCTAGAGGACAAACATGACTATGTGGTCTTTATGACACATCAGGTTTGAGTTTGGGATACATAGTCATACAAGGTGATCACATGGTGGCCTATACTTCCCAAAAACTTAGGCCACATGAGAAGAACTATCCTTCTCATGATATTGAACTCACAGCTATGATGCATGATCTTAAGAGTAGGTAGTATCAACTTTTTACAGAAAGGTTTACCATTTATTCATATCACAAAATCTTGAGTTATATATTCCTATAAAATTATTTTAACATTCCTCAGATATGATAGGTGGATTACTTACTTTTTTTTTGATTTTGACATTGTATATACCTATGCTAAGGGGAATTAGATTGATAATGCCTTAATAAGGAAACTTATGACCTAATTTGTGAAATAATCACCAAAAGAGTTTAATTTGATGGATCAATTTTCTCATATGAAATTGGGAGTATGGGAGGAAGATGCTGAGATTTTTTTGGAAATAATTCAGTTAAACTCTTCTCTTCTTGAGATGATTCTTCTTAAGAAGCAACTTGATGATGATTTATATGGAAATAGGGACTCTGTAACACCCCAATCTACCATGGTATGCTTGTCTTTGAATAATACAATAGCGTACGATATACGCAACACCGAGTTCAAGCGCACCACGACCTATCAAACTAGCCATTTAGAAAATGGTTATGAATATTAGTAACCGAATTTTTAATTTTATATATATCCCATATAATTTTAACATTCATATTTTGTGCTTCTAAAACATAATATAAGGACAAATTGAATTTTTCAAATAAAAGAAGTACTTTAAAAAAATGCAATTTTACTGCATTTTAATGAAGAACCCTTTTTAAAACCAATATTTGAAACTTTTATATATTCAATTTAATGAAATTAAATTCTTCTTTAGAAGAGGGACATAAAAATTTAGTTTGGATAAGTTTTTGGTACTTTTCTGATAACTTTCATATTTTGATGAATAATGAAAAATACTAAATTTTAATTGAAAACAACTTTTTTAATCAAAATAATTTATAGTGTTAAATTAAGAATTTTAATGGTTTGGAAGTATAATTAGATTATATTTTTATCATTTAATACAATTTATGTCATTATAAGTAATTTCACATTTAAATTTGATATAAACACATGTCAATCTTTTGATAGTTTTAAAAACCCGCTTTTTAATTTTGACAACGGGAATTAATTTTAAATTAATTAATGCAACTTCTCTGTTTTTAATTTGGTCAAATATAATTTATTTTTGAATTCCCAATATAAAAATTTTCTTAGGTTTAATTTTTTGTATTTTTCTGAAAACTTTCAATTTTTGATGAATAGTTAAAAACACTGCGTTATTGTTTAAAACAGTCTTTTTTTTCAAATAATTATTTATTTTATTTAAAATTATTGAAATTAAAAATATATATATAACACCTATATAAGTTCAAGGTAATTAATTAGAGTCATTCTATAATAAAATTATATGTATAAAATTTTATTGAACTTTTCAACGTCTTTTACCCACCTTCTAGGTACATTTGCAAATTTGCATAAAACATAATTTTACCACTTATGTGAATTGAATTTCAAAAATCGAAGAGAAACTGTTGACATAATTAAGTAAAATTTGGTTTAATAAGATGAAAATAATTTTTGGTGAATAGTAAATTTTGACTTTTATTTACCACGGTTAAAAGTAAATAGGATAATTAAAGGTAAAAATGATATTATAATTTCCCTAACACATGTCATAATTCTATTGGATAAGTGTATTTAGACCAAAATCAACCTTAGGAATAAAATATGATCGTTTTGGTCCACTTGGTTTAGATTAGGAAATTTATTATTATTTTATTTAAAGAAGAGTTAAAAGTGTTAAATTCAAATTTTAACAACTAAAACATTTTTAATATAGGGTTATACATAAGATAACTTCGACCATAAATATTCATTAGAAATATAAAAATATTTCCTACATCATGGTATTCTATTTATAATTTTTAGACCTTAAATAATTAAATTTATTTATGACACAATGATGATGAAATAATTACGTAATTAATGAAATATTAAAATAATTTATATTATAAATATTAAAATAATTGTAAACTGAGATTTTTGATGAATTTAAAGAAGTTTATAGGTCAATATGACATGTTAAGGTTTATTTAATGATTTTTTTATAAGTAATAAAGTTGATATGACTTTAAAAAAAACGAAATATTAAATAGTGTCAAAATTGACATAATTGAGTTTTTTAAATAAATACTATTTTATTAAATTATATAATAGTCCTAAAAATATAAGGATTGTCCAAAGGACTTATATAATGAAAGATACGTTATTAATGAACCACTTGAGGTTCTATTGGAAGTTTATAGTAAGTTTATTAACCATATAATATAAAAATACAAGGAGACATGGTAAATGTCAATCTATTTAACTAAGAGTTAAATCTAAAATATAAGGTTAATATGGTGACCTAAACCTGTCTAAAACCTATTAGTTGAGAGTTTTTCGACCCATACCCACCTTATCCTTTAAATAAATCCACTTGGAGCCATTATAAACCGAAATTGAATTTATAATAAAAAAATATTTCAAGCTTTTTCTAAAGTGACCCTCACCTCTCTTATAAAATGGCACTTACCATTATCCTAATTTCACACCTCCAAATCCATTTAGATCAGCCAAAACCTACCCAAATATCCTTATAAATACTGTCACTTCATCCTAGAGGCCTTACTTTGATCAGAAATCCAACCTAAGGATGCCTTTTGATCAAATTAAAAGGAATCACCCGAAGAAGAGGTAATAATTTCATCACCTCTTTCCAAGTTATCTTCTTCTTCCACTTCCTCTTTATATTTTTTCATAAAAAAATATTAAATCCACTACCTTCTACATACTATGATGTTATTATAAATATGGTACAACCTTATCCATTATTCTATCCATCCTGTGAATGACAAAGTCGCCATACATGCGTACGTACGACTTACCGTCTCCACGTCGTGGTGTAGTTATTATTCAACACTTCATTATTTGGATGAGTATAATAATTGTTGGAATAATCATGTTTTAATCATGTTTTAAGGATTGAAAACCTTATTTAATCATTTATTAATGATTTCAACTCTTATTCAATCTAGATCATGTGTATTTATGTTTAAAGTTTTCTCATGCTTTAAGAAGTGCCATGCAAGATCTTAATTTCTCTATGTTCAGTTTACTTACTCTATACTATCTTTAATCTACTCTCAAAATACCTTCTTTAAAAAATTATTAAGGCTAATCCTTTATATTATTATCTTTATTTAAGTCCGCACATAGTTACTTTGGAAAGTCTAAGACACCGTGAGTCTGCCACTGGCTATGTATTTCTGACACCCTGAAACCAGACATCGTGAACAAGACACCGTGAACAAGACACTGTGAACAAGACACTGTGAACCAGACACCGTGAACAAGACACTGTGAACTAGACACCGTGAACAAGAGACTGTGAACCAGACATCGTGAACAAGACACCGTGAGCTAGACACTTTGAACAAGACACCGTGAATCGTACACCGTGAACTAGACACCGTGAACCAGACACAATGAACCAGACACCGTGACCGCGAGACACCGTGACACTTAGACACTGTGATCAACCTAGACACCGTGTGAAGGAGACACCATTTCCATGACTTACTGTGACACTGTTTCCTAAACTACTTTGTCTTTTTTCAATTTAATTTCTAACAGTCATATTTGATGACTTTAATGCACCGACATAATTAATGTTTCATTGTAGGCATATCATCAGACAATATGAGGTACGAGGTACAAAATACATGCAACATGTCGGCTCCAACATGTGCATTTCAAGTTAAAAGCGAAGTGAGACCAATAATAAAAATAGAGCACGATATAGAAACAACAAGAAAGGCAGTGAGGACAAGAACAAAGAAGATACTTGAAGGAATTTTGGGAATAAAGGCACACTGCATGAAACTTGACATGGATGAACACATTAAAAGAATATTTGAAGCTTAAAGATCATATTCACTTGACTGAACCTCATAGAGAACACAAGTAGAATCACGACACTCTGTTTTCCACACAACTTCTAGAAAAGGACTCAAAGCTTTATCTGCTTCAATCCAAAGGAGTTCATAAATGCATTGACATCACACAAAATCATTCTAAACTTATCTCTATATTCTTGCTCGACTGTGATTATTCTTTTCTTTATATTATGAGAAGTGTGTGATTCTATCTATTTGAACACACACTGACTCCTAAGCAGAACCGAAGGATTTCTAAATCCTCACTCAATCTTTCCCCTACACTCTTGTATCCCACTGTGGATAGTGGTAGAGGTTTGAGGACCTGGATAGCCCGTGAGCTATTGTTATTATTTATTTCCCACGTAGAACTATGGTAGAGGTCTGAGGACCTGGGCAGTCTAAGTACTGTTGTAAACCCCGATCCAGGGTGTGGGTTAAAGTTTTATATAAACTGTTTGAGAGGACTAAGTCTCAGCTTGAGACTGAACCTCTTGATTAAAACTGTTGTGCATGTTTATTTTAGTTAAAACTATTTTTAATATTCTGCTACTAAGTACTTTAAATATAAATCTATTTTAAAGTTACTCTGATTGTTAAAATAGCAAGTGCTTGTATTTATTGTAACCTAGTAGGTTAGTTTCAAAAGATAATCTAATCTTTAGACTAGATTAACTAAGAACTAATCAATATCTTGAGAAACTAACTAAACCTTTAATGTATTCAAAATTCACTATAGTTTATCTTACTATTTAAATTGGGGGATTTTGATATAAATCTTTTAAACAAAAATTTTAATTAGAACTCAATTCACCCCCCTCTTGAGTATCCACTCCGACTAACATTTGGTATCAGAGGTTTATTAAAAAGTTTTCAAAACTCTCTGTTTGTGAAAAGTTTTCAACTATCATTTTAGTTGTATCTTAAAGATCTCAAAATATCTGTTATTTCTAAATTTTATCTCTTTAAATATATTTTATAAAATATTATTATGGATAATATACTAGAAGGTGAAGCTACCAACATGCCACCCTTCTTGAATGGTGTAAATTATTCCTAATGGAAAATCAAAATGAAAATTCATTTAGAAAGTATGGGATTTGAAATTTGGACTGCTATAAAGACCCATTATAAGATTACAGAAACTATTAGAACTACTTGGAATGAACCTACTAAAGCTACTTAAAATAATAATTGTAAATCAATGAATTCCCTATATTGCGCTTTAGGAGATGAAGAATTTAACTGAATACCTTCATGTAAAAATGCTTTTGAAATTTGTGATACTTTAGCTATTTCCCATGAGGGAACAACCAATGTTAAAGAAATTAGACTAAATACATACACTATTAAGTATGATTACTTTAAAATGAAATCTGATGAATCTATTTATGATATGTATATCAGATTTAATGAGATAGTTAATACAATGAGCTCACTGGGAAAAGTTGTTCCAACAAAGGAGAAAATCATGAGAATACTCAAATTCTTTCCAGAAATATGGAGAGGCACATCAGTTTCAATTAGAGAATCGTATGACATTGGTGCTATGCCTTTCAAGGAACTCATTGGTAAGTTAATGATGTATGAGGAAGAACTGAAAGTAAACAAGGATGAATATCATGAGACAAAAAGAAAATCAGTAGCCTTCAAGACATCTGCTTTAAAAATAAACGACAAATAGAAAATTCAAGCTGCAAGTGATAGTTCAAGTAGTGAAGAAAGTTCATCCAATAGTGATGCTGAAATGGCTCAGATAGCCAGATGATTTAAGAAATTTTATAGGAAAAATAAATTTTTCAGAAAATCAAATTACAAGGGAAAGTATGACAACAAAGGTCATTGGAATAAGGGTTGGAAGAGGACTGATAAAAGTGATGATATAGTCTACTACAAATGCAAGAGGAAAGGACATGTGAAAGCTGAGTGTTTGAAGTTAAAGTACAAGAATAAATATGAGTACAAGGACAAAAAATACAAGAAATCTATGAAAGAAACTCGGAGTGCTTCATAATATTTTTCAAGTGATTCTGATTCCACTTAGGATGAAAAATCTCAAAAATCTAATATGTGTTTCATGACAAACACATCTGAGGTAACATTGGATACTCCTGCTTTAAACTCTTATTATTCTGGAGAAGATTCTAATTCTGATGCTGAAAACCTATCTAGTGAAGAAATAGTTGAATACTGTAATATTCTAGAAGATACCTGCAATGATCTGAAAGACAAGTATAAATCCTTAAAGAAACAACATGTTTTAACTAGCACTGTAAAATCTGTACTCGAAGTAGAAAAGGAAAAGAATGCTTAATTTCTCAAAGAGAATACTGAACTAAAATTGTATAATGAGAAACTCAAGAAAGATTTAGAAAAATTTACCAATGTAAAGTACACTCTTACAAAAATGCTAGGAAAACAAGTAGCACCAAAATATACTACTCGTTTAGGCTATCAGCCTGGACAAAGACAGATTACAAAGAAGAGATTTATTCCTAAATCTGGAAAATATGCTACTATTTCTAGTTCTGAAAATTCTTATGCCTAAACTAGCTACTCACATAGTTATAGATCAAATAACGTTTATATTTCAATATCTTTTAAAACTAATAATTATATAAAACCCATTAGATAAATCCAGGTACCGAAACTTCTGCTTCCTAACCTATCTATACCCAAGAAATATGGGTACCAAAATCATTTTCTATCTAAAATTGTGTTATAGGAAACCTGCATAAAAATTTCATGTAGGAAGACATGGTATTTGGACAGTGGATGTTCAATACACATGACAGGATACCTTTCATGCTTCAAAAGCTTAATCAAAGTTGATGGAGGATATGTCAGCTTTGGTGATAACTCAAAAGGAAAGATCATCGAATTAGGCCAGATTGGTAACACTGATTCAATCTTAATATCTAAAGTTTTATTTATTGATGAACTAAAGTATAATCTATTAATAATTTCTTAATTGTGTGATGATGGTTTCAATGTTAAATTTGAAAATGATGCTTTCAATGTATTTGATTCTAAAAATATTTTGGTATTTAATGCACTGAGAAATGAAAATGTTTATGTTGTGGATTTGAATTATTTATCTAAACAAAATATTACCTGTTTAAATGCCTTTCACAAAGAATATTGGCTTTGGCATAGAATATTAGGACACTGAAATATACATTCACTTAGAAAATTGACTAGGAAAAACTTAGTTAGAGACCCACCTAAACTTAAATTCCCAGCTAACAAAGTTTGTAATCCCTATCAAAAGGGAAAGGAACATAAAGTTTCTTTTAAATCAAAGAAAGAATTTTCAACTTCTCAACCTCTCGAGTTGGTTCACATGGATTTATTTGGACCTTCTAGAGTTTCTAGTTTAAATGGGAAGCACTATGTCTATATTCTTATAGATGACTTTTCTAGATACACTTGGGTATATTTTCTAGCTCACAAAAGTGAAACCAGTTCTTACTTTATTAAATATTCCAGGTCTGTAGAAAACCTTAGTGGACTTAGGATCAAGACCTTGAGAAGTGATCACGGTCATGAGTTTGAAAATCAAGAGTTTGAATTTTATTTCTCACATAATGGATATAGTCACAACTTCTCTGCTCCTAGAACACCTCAACAGAATGGTGTAGTAGAAAGAAGAAATAAGACTCTTCAAGAGATTTCTAGGACAATGCTCAATGAATATGATTTACCAATTTACTTTGCGGCTGAAGCTATTAATATAGCTTGTTAAATTATCAATATAATCTTGATTAGAACAATTCTTAAAAAGACCCCTTATGAACCTTGGAACAATATGAAGCCTAAGGTTAACTACTTTAGAGTTTTTGGTTTCAAGGTCTTTATCCTTAATACTAAAGATAATATTGACAAATTTTCTTCCAAAAGTGATGAAGGAATTTTCCTAGGTTACTCATTATCAAGTAAAGCCTATAGAGTATTCAATAAGAGAACCAAATGTGTGGAAGAATCTGTACATATCAAATTTGATGAAACTGATCCACATGAACCTAAGAACCCTCTTGAAAATCTTGAAGAAGATATGTCCATTCTAAACCTTAGTGACAAAAATAGTGAACCTGTTGTTAAGACAACCAGCTCTGGAAATGTTCCAAAATATGCTTCTGTTGAACCCGAACCTATAAATGAACCTGAAATCTCTATCCCTATCTTTTCTAAACCAACTAGGACCCTTAAAAACCATCCTTTAGATGCTGTAGTAGGAGATTTAGATAGAGGGACACAAACTAGAGCTTCTCAAAGAAACCAGGTTGAACATCAAGATTTTCTTTCACATCTTGAACCTAAAAATATTAATGATGCAATCAATGATGAATTTTGGGTGATGGATATGCAGAAAGAATTAAATTAATTTGAAAGAAATAAATTCTGGGAATTATTAGATAGACATAAGGACACTTTAACCATAGGCACTAAATGGGTCTTTAGGAATAAAGTTGATGAAGGTGGTAACATATTTAGAAACAAGGCTATACTTGTTGCACAAGGCTATAGTCAAGAAGAAGGAATTGACTATGAAGAGACCTTTGCACCAATAGCCAGACTTGAAGCTATCAGAATCATGCTTGCCTATGCTTCACATCTGAATTTTAAACTATATCAAATGGATGTTAAGAGTGCATTCTTAAATGGGTATATAGATGAGTATGTTTTTATTGAATAACCCCTAGATTTAAAAACCCTAATTCTCTAAATCATATTTTTAAACTATCAAAATCTTTATATGGCTTAAAGCAAGCTCCAAGATCTTGGTATGACATATTAAGTACTTTTATTATTTCTAAAGGATTTATAAAAGGAATAGATGATCCTACTCTTTTTATAAAATGAATTTATAATGATGTTTTAGTTGTTCAAATTTATGTAGATGACATTATTTTTGGATCTTTGAAAAATTCTTTATGTGTTTATTTTTCTAAAATGATGCAAAAAGAATTTGAAATGAGTTTAACGGGAGAACTCAAATATTTTCTTGGATTTCATGTTTTTCAAAATTAAAATGGTATTATTTAAATCAAAGTAAATATACAAAGGATCTTCTAAAACATTTTAGATTGGATAGAACTAAAAGTAGTGACACTCCCATGAGCACCACTTGTAAGTTGGATCTTGATGAAGATGGAAAATCTATTGATCAAACCACTTATAGAGGAATGATTGGAAGTTTACTTTACTTACCTGCTAGTCATCCTGACATTATATTTAGTGTGTGTATGTGTGCTCGTTTTCAAGAAAATCTTAAGGAATCTCATTTAAATATTGTAAAGAGAATTTTAAAATACCTCAAGCATACACCCAATCTAGGACTGTTTTATCCTAAAGGACAAACATTTGAGTTAGTAAGTTATTCTGATGCTAACTTCGGTGTCTATAAGTTAGATAGAAAAATCACATTTGGAACATGTCACTTTTTAGGAATGTCAATAGTATCATGGTGTAGTAAGAAACAAAATTATATTACATTATCTACTATATAAGTTGAATACATAGTGGCTGGCAGTTTTTGTGCACAAATTTTGTGAATGAAACACACATTACTAGATTATAGATATCAATTAGAACATGTACCTATAAATTGTGACAACACAAGTGCTATTAACATATCAAAGAATCATGTTTCACATTCTAGGAAAAATCATATTGATGTAAGACATCAATTTTTAAGAGATCATTATAAAAAGGTGATACCACTTTGGAATTCATTGGTACTGAATATCAACTTGCTGATATATTCACTAAACCATTAAATTTTGAGAGAATAGACTACATCATACATGAACTAGGCATGGTAAATCTCAAATAGAGACCTTTCTTGTTACTATTTCAAGTCTTACTGTGTAATATTTTTAAGACTTAGAAATTTCAAGGAATTTTTTTTCTTAAATTCTTTGGAATTTTACGAGTCCGTAGTTTCTTACGACGCTTGATTCCGAGGCCCGGTGTGCCTGGAATCAATTTTTGAAGTTTTGTTCGGGTACATTCAGTAAATGTACGTGCGGGTTTTTCTATCTTTTGAACCGATGCTTGGACTTGAAATCCTAGGGCACCGATGAACTCGTAGCCGCCGATACTCTCTTAAGGGTACCTTTACCGTAGTTTTGTTTGGTCGGGAGGAGAAGCTAATTTTTGGGAATTTTTTTAAACTAAATAAAATTATGTGTTACATAGTTTTATTTAGGGTGATGGTTATTTCCTCGAAAAGGAAGTTGGAGGTGGGGCCCACACCCCACATAACCTACCTTGGGAGGATATAATTAAGGGTGGGGCCCACACAATCCTAACCCCTCAACTTCCCCTTAAACTCCCCATTAAATCCCTTTAATTAATTTGACACCTCCCATATTTAATTGTGACTCTCCACCTCCTTCACTCTCCCATAAATTTTTCCAACACCTTTTAATTAATTAATTGAAATCCACAATGAATTAATTTAAGTGTTTGAATTTTGAAAACTATAAGCCATCCTTTTATATAGGTGGTGTGTTTTTATTTTTAGTTTGGTTGGACTTTTTATTTTGGTGGGAAGGCTTAGGAGAATTCACCATCTACGATGGAGAATGTGAGGGACTTCTCCAACGACGCTTCCTCTTTGGACGCACCCTGACATCAACGGAATCGACGTCCGTCTTCCGCGACACTCGACTTCTGCGACACTGGATTCCACAGCTCGTCGACATGCAACGTACTTTGAATCGAGGTAGGGGTTTGTCTTGTTTAAATTAAATCCTCGTTCCTTGTTTTTATATAGTTTGACATTGGATTATTTTTACCACCTTATGTGGAGGGTGCGTGCCGAACAAACACGGCCCGACGACCCCCCATTGTTTCTCTTGAGTTGATGACGGTGGTAGAACCAGTAGGGCGCGGTACCATCACACCGCGCCGGAGGAATGAAGGGGCCGCAACCATGCTGGCCGCGACAGACGGAAGAAGCGGTGGCCGCGTGGAGAAGAACCATGGCCCACATCCTCGGGCCGCTCAAATGAAGCAGACTGGCCGACTGTAGCTGACCGGGCTAGTGGACCGCCGCGCCCCCTTGGCACCGCGCTGCGGGAAGATTACGGCCCACTGTGCGGGATTTTTTCCAGAAAAACCGGGAGGCCGAGCAGAAGACCGCAGCGCCATGAGGCACCATGCTGTGGAGGGACCGCAGCCCGCACTGGGCAGGCCGCTTCAGCGGGTGAACCGGCCGTCCACCTACTGGTCGTGTGGAAGAAACTGCGGTGCCCAAGGGCGCCGCGTACGGAGGATCCGCGACCTCCACAGTGGGCCGCTCGCACCGGAAAAGCCGGACGGATTCTTCCGGACGGACAGGAGAGGCGGCGCTGCTCGGTGCCGCCGTTACAAGGAACCGGGGGTCGCACCCCCCGCTCCGCTCGACCAGCTGGCCGAGCCACAGCCAGCCGCGGGCCGAGCCGCCAGCCGCGTGGTCTGGGCCGCCCTCGCGCGGGCTAGGCCATAGCCGTCGGGCTGGGCCGTGCTCCACCGGGCCGGGACGACCCCCTAGCTGGGTCAGACCCGCCGAGCCAGGATGGGCCGACCCGCCAGCCCACTAGGCTTGACAGGTCGGGTCCCGTTTCACTTAAACACGAATAATTTCCAGACCGCGCATCCGATCGACGCGCCGTCTGTGGCACTGAGGCCCTTGATATGAGGTGACACTTTTGTGATACTCTAAGTGAGTTTTTTACAACTTTGAAAAATGGTCAGGTTTGGAACAAGCGTAAATCCAACCGGACCCTAGGAACAGAAAAGAAAATAACTCTCAGACCGGGCATCCAATTGACGCGCCGTCTGTCACGTTGGGTTTCTTTTGATGAGACAGAAATTTGGGATACATCAACTCTGGACTTTGTGATAGTTTATGTATCGAACCCTTTACTCGAGGAGAGAACCCTTCCAGAATAGAGCGTTCTGTGTGCGGGAACCCCAGAGCTGGCTGTGACTGCGACGTCTACCATACTAGGATACTCCGTCGGCTCGATGATGATGACTACCATACTGGGATCCTCTGTGGGTTCAAAGACGAATGAAAATGTACCAGAATCCTCTGTGGGTTCGACAGCGATGACTATTTTTCTTATATCCTGTGTGGGTCCGATAGTTTGACGTCTGTACTTGTATCCTGTGTGGGTCCAACAGAGTAGCTGGTCTTGTATTCTGTGTGGGTCCGACAGCTTATCTGGTCTTGTATCTTGTGTGGGTCCGACAACTTAAATGAATCAGTGACTACATCTGATCATCTCTATCACTATATGAAAGATGTATACCTATGTGAACTGAGTCTTGACTTTCAATCATTATCATCGATGTGATTGACTTTACTTCCTGTATGGATTGGGTTGTGCTTGGGGTTAAGAGTTGGAGCTGAATTGAGATTTATAACTTAGGTATATGTATGTGAATATATCTAAGTAAGGTTGTTTGATACTTCGTGATTGTATATTTCCTTTTTTGGTTTATCTTTCATGGATTCTGGGAGACCTTCGGGGGTCTCGGGGTCCCTAATGAGTATTGTTATACTCACCCCTGCACAGGCAATGCCCGCACTTCGTTGTGTTGGTTGCAGACGATAGACAGCACTGCTCGAGGCAGAGTGTTATGGAGATGGACGGTACGCGGAGGTGGATCACTTGGCGAGATGTAAATAGAGCGGATGGAGGGACCTGAGGTGCTGAGAAGGCCATCTGTACGCACCCTTCAGGTGGGATTTTCAGAGGACAACTCAGTAGTTGCTGTTTACTTTTCTGCAGTTGTACTTTACTGTTGGGCTTGTATTTCCGACCCCTTTCCTTTCAGCACTTACTTTTGTATTCAATTTTACTTAGTGCTTTTTTTCAGTTGTTTTCTATACTGCTTGTGTTAAGACTGTGTGTGTGTTACAAGATAAAGGAAATGCCTTCCCTTTTATCGGAATTATGCCTTTGGTGCTAGTCGCCAGCCCCTGGCCTATGGAAGGCAGACTTTGCGTAGTCACGACACGGGCCCCGAGGACGGGTCATCACAAATTGGTATCAGAGGAGTCAGTTATACTGCAGAACTTAGACTCTGATTTTTTTTCTATAAAGTAATAGTGTTAAGAGTATTGAGTGTGGTTTTTAGTCCAGGGAGTCCAGTGTTGGTGCGACGGCTGACGTATCCATACACCAGGACCCTGACCTCTGATTTCTGACTCAGTGCATGAAAACATTGATTGCATGTGTGTTTCCTTTGAAAAAGTTTTCTTTGTGATTAATTTGTGTCAGCTCACCGGGTATAATGTTTTAACCATGGTGGACCTGTTTCTTTTAAGGATGGCCCCATGAAGGCAGCCAGCTAGGGTTCCGAGTTACGTACGAGATGGTAGCCCACTGAGCGACGAGGCCTCGATGTAGGGCACCATCACAGCGGAGGCACCAGCGGTACCACTACCCGCTGGGCCATCGATACCACCGGTTCCAGCAGCAGAGATTGCACACCGCCTGAGTGCATTGCATGAGTTCCAGCGCTAGAGGCCGCCCAGGTTCTGGGGAGAGATGGACCCACATGCAGTTGAGGATTGGCTGGAGACTATTGTGAGAGTTTTCAGATTGGTAGGGACACCAGCCGACCTTATGGTGATCTGTGCCGCGAGTCTCCTACACGCAGCAGCAGGTAGATGGTGGAGACTAATGCTCCAGGTGCATGACGAGGCATATTTACTTTGGAAAGACTTCGAGAGTCTCTTCCGCTCATAGTTTGTTCCAGCCACCCTTTGTTCTATGCGGATTCAGGAGCTACTACATATGTAGCAGAGCAGTATGACAGTAGCTCAGTACTCAACGAGGTTCACAGACCTATCACGCTACTCCACGTATATGGTACATGAGCTGTTCTTCAGGGCCCGAACCTTCGAGCAGGGACTCAGTCATGAGATCAGGGCTTCGATGATTCCCCTCAGCATCCCAACGTAGGTGGGGGTGCTGAAGCGAGCCCTTTTAGTGGAGAGTTTTCTCGCTGAGCAGTCACTAGCGGCGAGACCAACCACAGGGTGACACGTAGCAAAGTCTTCTTGCAACCCAACCTCCAGCACTAATGCAATTCCATCATCTCCTTTATCCACCCATCTTGTGGCTATTTCTTATCCTGCATGCACAACCTAAAAATGATCTAACTCACCGTCCTCCATCGATCGATGCCACCGAACCCATCTTCAGTCACCCATCCTTCATTTTCCCTACTATTTACACCCTCATCTTTCCCACTCACAATCCATGAAACATGAAACTGATATTTTAGTTTCCTTTTATGGTAAAGAAATAATTTCACATGGAGGGGCCTCATAAGAATTGTTTGACACGCTAATAGTAGGTTCGAGGGAAAAGTGATATGCGGACTTACATGGGCCATCAAAATCAACCTCATTACATAATGTTAAAAAATATTCAGTAAATTAAGTGTAAAAGATATGGGAAATATAAATGACCCTTTATATAGGGACATTGTTTTATTTTTATTCCTAATAATTTTTTTCACTCTATAGAGATAGAGAGAGGAAGGGAGGAGAGGTTGGGTTTTAGAATATTTCCTTGAGTGAAAAGAGGAGAAAACCTTAAGAGATACCTTTAGCGTGAGCCAATTATATTTAGGTAAGGGGAAACTATATTTTTTCAAAATCATAAGTTTTTTAAATTTTATTTTATGAAGAAATATTTTCAAATTTATATTTTTAAATTTACCCCAAAATAGACCTTCATTGTAATGGGATTTTGATTTCAAATCGTAATATCTTTTTTAAGATTTCTAAAATCTTCATTTTAAGAAAATATTTATTTTTAAATTAAATTAAATTTATTATATTTATAAAATACTTATTTCATGGGGAATTGTTTTGGGAAATTTTATTTTAAAATGATTCAAACTTTCACTAATATTATCTAAACATCATCTTAATATTTTTTTTCAATATAATTTTGTAAGGGGAATTCATATGTTATCAAAATTTTAATTTTATACATCAAATGTTGATTTAAATTTTATATAAAGGGGTTTATGTTTTAAAGATTTCTAATTTATGTTTTAAATTACTGAATTCGTCATTTTATATAGGTAACATTTTTAACATTTTATAAAGTGTAACTATTTCATGGCTGTTATTTTTTTACTTATTCATCATTTTATGTGTGATTATTTTCAAAAAGTATTATAGAAGTTTAAAATTTACTATTTCATGTGATAATCCTTTTATTTAATGTTACTAATGTCTAAATTTTTGTATGTACATGAATTAATCATTCTGATTTAGAGTCCATAAATGTTTTATATTATCTCAATCCAAAAGTTTACTATTATTATTTTCCTCTTAATAAATTATATACATACATTTATGTGAACTTATATGTATATATAATTATATATACATTTATGAAACCATTATTATAATTTTAAAAAGTATGATTGAAAAATATAGTGGGTAATGACAAGCTCAAAATTTCCTATAAAAATTCAGTGCTTGGACTTTGAAAACATGATGAATATTTTGGGATTGAACCTAGACCTCCAAGATAGGTAGGCCCTATGTGGCCTTCAATGCTCCAAGTTGTATAAATCTTTTGTTTTCCAATATTGTGATGCGTTTTTGAAGAAATCACTAGTTTTTTTATTAAGAAAATTATTACCAAATTTTCAAATAGGTAATACTATTTTATTAGTAAGAAATTCGTGGTTTTATTCCTATATTTTTTATTTTATGAAATATGGTCTTATAAAATAATTTCAAGAAAAATGTTCTTAAATTTTAATTTTATTTTTGAAAAAATGGTTATGGATTTTTAAAATGGAAAATTTAATTTTATGTTTCAATATAGTTTTATTTTAAATAATGTTTTTGGTTTTGAAGAAATTATTTTTTGAGAAAGTTTTCAGGTGTCTTCATAAAAATGGATACATCAATTTTAAAACCACTTACTGAACCATTTTCTCATCCTAGGTTTTAAAACGTTTTTCATAGGGTATTTAGTTGAGTAATATTTACATTGAACACAAGTATCAAACACATGGATTTTAGATGGAGAAAATATAGAGATATTTTTGGAGACGAAATTCATGCTGCTCAAAGATGTGAACAAATCCATGGCTGATTCAGAGTAAATTCAGATCAAAATGGAGTCAAAATATATCAAAATAGTCTGGTTTGGGAAGGCATATATGGAGGTTTTCTGCCTTCATATACGTAATCACCCTTAACGTACCCTCTATGAGTATGATGAAGTCCATCAATGCCCTGCCTCTCCATGGTGTCCCTTTGTCTCTGTAGCCAACTCCACAATCATTACCTTGATAGAACCTCTGTGAGTCCGATAAAGTCCATCGGAGCACTACCTATCCATGATGTCCCCGTGTCTCCATGATCATCTTTGTGATCATCACTTTGACATTCCCTCTACGTGTTTGACCAAGTCTGACACTGCCTTGATGCTCCGCGACATCACTTTCTCTTCATAGTGCCCCAATTTTCTTTGCAGTGAGCTCTACTAGCCACACCAACCTCTATCTCCTATAAATAGAAGTCTTACCCCTTCAAACCATTGTTACTTTGCATTTAACCTTCAGGTTCCCACTTCATGAATCCCTTTGTGAATCAGAAAAATGGATCGCTTAAGGTACTTGGACTCTCTGAACTATGCCTCCTGCTATTCTTTATGGCCCCTACCTATGGTAGGGATTCATTTTGTGAGGGAATTCTCCCTTTTCTAATGAGGGATCTCATTCGGGTTTCTTGAGGCTCTACGAAGAATTAAGCCTTCACAAAGCACTCAATAATTAAAGTTCCCTTTGATAAGGAAAAGGTATACTCTACCAAGGACTGACCATTGTAAAAATCCTTTCCTTCGTGAAGCGCACCCTATTTATGAAGTAACAAAGCTTCATGAAGACCCTATTTGCAGTGCCTTTTTCTTCATGGACCCCCTCCCATATGACCCTCCAGGATTGTACGAAGTGACTTCATGGTTCCCCAAGTGGTGCCTCATGTTGCACTGCCCTTCCTCATGCCTCTTCACATAGGTGCGCTAATGGACATTTCTTCTTCGCATAGAAATGATAACATGGGACCCTCATTTGAACACTCCTCCACCCCAACTCTTAATGACCTTGAATGTGCCTTCCCTTAACTCAGTGTAAGTTGGTACAAGTTATGTAAGACCTAGGGGTGAGGAGTGAGTCCTCATCATCCGAGACGTAGGACATTAAACTCCAAAGCAACCATCTTCCTCAACACAAGATGTTAAACTATGATTTCTTCATGTGTAGAGAGCCTGAGAAGACCAGATAGGGGATGTGATTAAAAGATCTCTAATTACCCCACTTTCCAATCTACCTTCTCTATCCCTCTATGCTTTTTCTCCATATGTGTCTTGGTAAATATTCACATAAGCCCCAACCCACCTTGACAGGGTGTCCCCTGTATAGGGATCCATATCCTCCTCATACATTTGGACATCCTCCTCTGGCTTCCCTCCTAGAGTAAGTCCGAATATCTATCTTCCTGGTCCGCTAGCCAAGCATAATCCCCTATTTCCTATTTGGTCTGCTAGCCATGTGTAAGTCGCGCACCACCTCTCGTGCTTGTGTCTCTCGCGACATGATCATCAGGTCCCTTGTTCTCTCTTTTTTCTCACATCAAGAATAGCTCACGTGGGCTTAGAGTGGGCATTGACCATGAAATACTATTTGGAATGCCTTAGTGTGTAATCCCTATACCCTTTTTTTTCTAAACTACATGGACTTTGATCCTTTACATTTTCAAGAAATGTATGTAGGAATCCACCCTAATGTTCAATCCCATCACCCATCAGTCCCAACCACTCCATGTTGGTTCACCCTCGTCCTAAATAATGTTAAACTATATTCCCCCCTTGTCCTACATGACGTTAATCTGTATTCTCAGACTACATAGGTTTTAAAACCTATTTTCTAAGAAGGGTATATTGGAAGCCTCCTTGAGGTTCAATCCTAGTCAATGGTAAACCTTGGTGCTTCCTCTTAGGGATGTACCATCCTAATGTGACATTTTCTCTTTTTGGGACACATCTTCTGGATCCTCCTCAATGAGGTGTTCTTATCCACTTGGGTCACTGACCATGTATAATCCCCATGCTCAATCCATATGTATCCAAACAAGAGTGTACCACTTGTGATGGATTACTAACCATGTGTAAGCCCCAACATGTCTCTAGGTCATTGTCCTTTGTGTACACCTTGATTCCATCCCTCATTTCCTGAACTATGTGGACTTTGATTCCCTGACACAAGGATATGTAGGAATACTTGCTTAGTATTAAGAAAATCACTCATGTCGCATCTTGGTCTCTCCCTTGAGAATTTGTGTTTTGGAAAGATAATTCCCTAGCCCATATGTTCTACTTCCTTCGGGTCCCCATCCATGTGCTCCATTCTCACAGGATGCCTTCTCAGGTGTCCCATCACCCCATCGAACTACATGGACTTTGATTCCCATCTACGAGGATATGTAGGAAGCCCCCTTAATGTTCAAGAACAACACCTCCATAATATTTATGCCAGTTCCATCTCATTCACCATCCACTTCATTCAACCCACCATCATCCATCCTAATTCTTACATGGGATGCCACATCCTGGTAGGACAATGACATTTCCTTAGATAGCTAACCATGAATAAGTCCCACATAATCCATACTTATCCAACCAAGAGTTACCCTCTTGTGATGGGGGTGCTAACCATGCATAATCCCAAACATGTCTCTAGGTTTTTTTCCTTTATGTAAACCCTGATTCATCACCCCCTTTGAACTACGTGGGTTTTGATCCCTATCTTCTAAGCATGGTATGTAGGAAGCCTCCATGAGGTTCAATCCCAGCCAATGAAAAACCTTGGTGTTCCCTTTGTTTGGACCCATTATCCTTTCTGATCCACCCTTTGTACCAAATCAACCATCATGGTGTGAAATATTCCATTTTTAGGGACACACCATCCCTGGGTCCTCTCTCATCAGGAATTCTGACCCATCCATCTGGTAAACTTTCTAGGTGCTCCCTCCGAGGGACTTATCTATCCGATCCACTCTTTTCAAAGTCCCAATCAGTTATATCTATCTCCGATAGATGTTAAAATAGTGGAATACCCCATGTTAAACATGGGAAGATGATGAAAACCTCAGAGACATGCCTCTTTCATATAATTCTCCACATTCGACGTAGGATGCCTCAGGATTCTGCGCCCTTGACAAGCCCTATCATAAGGGAAAAATACAGGTGTTACAGTGTTCCTGCATCAAGACATGCCACATATGCCTCAGTGTGGCTACTCTTATAACCTTAGGTTTATAACCTGAATGGACGCTTTGGAATGTCCTAACAGAAGAAATATAATTAACTGGAATCCATGTAAAGATGGAACTAGGAATATTTTCACGAACAATATTTTAATCTTTAAAGGAGACATGTGCTAGGCGATGAGTTCCAAGGAGTAATCCACAGAAGGAGGAACTAAAATCCCATCATCTCATTTAGATCAAAGAGAAAGTATAAATCAAGAGGCGATGGATGTATCCCACCTTTGGAAAGAAGGAATGCAGGTTACAATGCGACCATCGACAAGCGTCCTACACACAACATGACAAGGAACTCCCTAGAGGAAAAGAATTGGAAATATAAATGGTGAACCCAATGTAAAGATATTATTTTCAACATGAATATTCGTAGTGCTCAATACATCAATAGATGAGTGTGTCATCAGATTCAGATATCCAGTGCTTGGTCTCACCATGAAAATACTAGTCCTAGCATGGAACTCACCAAAATTTGGGGCAGTTGACCGCTGGGAATTTCAATATGTGACATTGTTAGAGTGGATCTTTATCTCTGATAATGGAAGAATGAATGGCACTGGGGCACTGAGAACTAATTTCCACATACCTGTACTGATGGTTGAATCTCCCTGCTTTGGTGGACCCAAGCTATAGCCATCGGAAACTAGTCGCTTACCACCCATAGATGCAGGGGCAGGAGGAAAGATGTTGCGAAATTACCGCATGGCTCCACCTCCATCACAACAGCTTCCATGACTATGACTACTGGGTTACCACACCCCATCTCACCCCTAGGGATTATTTAGATAAGGGAGATCGATACTATTATTTAGAGATATGAAAATGAGGGGGTCATCCTAACAAGGGAAATGACCTTCCAAGATCTGGAGAATTCTATGCCTTGATGTATCCACCACCCCAAGGGATGCGCAGGGATCCGATTCTTCCCACTTTGATATCCAACCATTTCGAGAGTCTCTATCCAGAATGCTCTTATGATTCACTCCCTTACACTGACGAGGTAAGGGATGTTCGAGTCATCTTGGCTTCGTCTAAATTTAGGGAGCTGTTAAGGAGGGCTACCACCATGATATGTTAACACTACCAACCGATCCCACAGACCAGGGAGTAGGACTTCACCCCTGCCTATCCAACTCTAGGTTAGCTAACTCAGCGCCTATGTTGGGCACAGGATCAAGAGGACGCTCGTAAGGGGGCATCATCTTCAATAACCTCAGTGGACCATTCCACCACCAATGCACACTATATATCCCCTATCAATATAGAGTAGGGAAACTTCTATGCTTGGTCAAGATTGAGGTCCCAGCCACCCCTTGGGCAGTATGGGTTGACTCTTCCAATTGATAGCGCAAGCAAGAACCATTGCAGACTGACCTATGATGATGGAGTTCAGTAATGAGGCACTCCCCATTCCACTATCACAGATCTAGGCGGATGTCCTCCCCACCTCATCTGAACCTAGTGCGAAGGTCTTCCCCATGCTCATGATCCTAGGTATGTAAGTTTTTTCCATATTTCAGTCCATCAATGTAAAGGTCCTCCTCGACCTACCTTTTACCAATATGGAGGTCCTCCCCATGTTCCCACCAGTTCCAGCAGAGGTCATCCTCACTCCATCACTCCCTACTATGGAGGTCCTCCATGTGTATCAAAAAATAAGCATAAAGGTCCTCCCCATGTGACAGTTGATATACGCTCGGGTGCTCCTTGCACCTCGACCCATCAAAGAAGAGGCATTGTTTTCTCCAACAACAATTAGTATGCAGGCTCTCCTCATATCACATCAACCTCATGAAGAGGTCATCCCCACCATAGAACCAACCCACATGGAGGTAATCCCCTTGTCAAATATTCACCTTGCCTTGAAGAACCGTCCCGGGGTCAAAGGGAAAATCGTCACCACCGAAGGAAGATCCCTAAGAAGATCCAGGTCACAGTCAACACAGTCCTCTTTTCAGATTCTGAAGTGAAGTGTGACTCGATGATGGAGCCTTCACCCTAATACTCTATTTTAGGGTTTGGGGTAGGAACCTGGCATGTTAGCTTCCTCATTTCAAAAGGAAAGATTAAAAATATCCTAGAATCTCTCTACAGATATATACAGGAGGAGGAAGATCTGTCTCCTTTCCAAGGTATTGCCACGCAGTGTTCTCTACCATCAACAGATTCTCTCTCCACCTCAACATGAGATCACAGAGTCATTATGGGGTTTGGAAGATGATGAACACCAACCTGACCCTCCACCAATGACTGGAACCATGTTACATGAGGTAGAAATCAACACCCTATCATATAGGGATGTGGTGATACAATCAGCACGATCCTTGGGAAATAGCCAAGTATGCAGTGGTTTGTCAGATCGCACACCATACTCCCCACTAAATAGTCCACCACCCCAGTGATCTGTGTCAGTTACATTACGGGTCCCCCATCCACCTATAGTTGATGAGTGGGGAAACTAGAAAACTGATTCTGATACTGAGTGAAGGATCCTATGGGACATTATCACCACTGATTAATTTCCTGAAATGTTCTATCCAACTGAGACCCAAGACTTCAGCGTTCTGGAGTACCTCAATGAGGAGGAGATCACATGCTTCCATCAGGCACTCTAAGAAATGTATTTCCACCTATACCATCTTTGGTTGGTTTATCCACAAATCCAAGATCACTATAAAATCCCCAAACAACAATGATGCTTGGTCGAGTTGGCCGCGCTCCTTGTGGCTCATCATCCTACATCATCTGGTTTTCATTGGATACTCCAAAAAAAATTCATCCAGATATTTTCAATGCTTTGAAGAGTTATTATTGAGGTATCCCCACATGTGAAGATTTGTGGTTGGAGGAAGTATGCAGTCTTCCATTTTAGTTTGATATCTAACCTGCCTGATTTACCGGGTGATATCAAGGACATGACTCCAGGTACATTCGTCATGAATACGGCTAAACTTGTAGATAAGGAATCCGAGGTGGGAATCCTCAAAGAGAACCTACCCCATGGGGTAGTGCCACATTTGTTCGATCCCCCAGGCATTTTAACTCAGCAGTATAGACATTTTCTCGGCCTCTCTAAGCCCACTGAGTCATTTACTTTCGGTCAAGAACCCAACAAAGGAAAATCCCCCCTGAAATGATAAACCCTCCAATCCTTCTAGTTTAGTGCCAAAAGAGGAGGATGATCCTGAAAAGGCCACGTTATGACAAAATCTCACAGAGCATAAAAAGATTGTCGATGAGATCCTTATTGAATGTGCTATGGAGTGATGACCATATTATGTTAATCCTTGACTAGGGAAGAAGAGGAAGGTACAAATCCTTCCTGGTGACCTCAATAACCCTTCCCATCTAGACATGGTAGATGTCAGAGTATATGGAAATCAAGTACGGTATGTGTCGTCAAATCTTCCTAGGTTTAATGAGAATATTACCCCAATAGCCCCTCCAGTGGATCTATAGGTTCTTCCTCTAGTTACTCCACATTTAGACCCTCTATTCTCTCTATAAGTTATTCCACCAGCCGCTCCACAAATTTCTAGGCCCACCTACCATATTGAAGATATCACCGATGCACTGGTCATTAGAATAGGAACCCTTCTCTGGTTGATTCACTAGCTACTCTTTTTTCCTGTCTCGAGGCTCTTGACCCCTAATAGGTAGAAATCCCACCTAATGGTAAATTGTATCTGACATGTATAGACGACATGCCGACACCCCCAGATTTTAGGAACACTAAGTTCTCCCCATTTAATGGGATGGATGCCCCGTTGCAATATCTAGCCCACTTCATCTCAAGGTGTGGACTTAAGTTAGGGACTCTAGTCCAGCAGGAAGCCTCCAAGCTCTAGTACTTTGTACATACACCAGAAGGGATCATGTTCATCTGGTACAACCAATTTCCCATTGGGTCTATAGCTATCTAGGAAGATCTCAACATGAAATTTCTATATCAAACAACAATTTGATACAAGTACTGCATTACAATATGATCAGTGGTCGATCCTCAGTTGTTTGTTTCCATTCCAGGCTAACTCAAAATGGATGATGTGTTTCGAATGTGGTAAAAAATTATACTTCATCACCACATCACTCTTATTTTTGCCCCAAATGTCGGATGTGGGGATCTAGATGTCCAATTCCCCGTTCCATTTTACGGATCTTCGACACCTGTAGTGTTGTAACTCCGCACATTCATGCACGTCGAGTAGGAATATTGGTATTCTTGGGATTCTCCCCACCCGACATTTCCTTCCCACCATTTCACACTCTCATTAGATGGGGAAGGCCTGACATCACCCTTTGTTTTCTACGCCGAGCATGGTTCACGTAGGCTTAGGGGTTTTGGTAAGGCAATACCACATACAAGGTTATGTGACCTTATAGTTTGAGGTCTATGACCTTAAACTAATACATTTTCCATCCTCATCGTATGACATTAAAATACATGGAATGGTCTGGTCATATGACCTTAAACTGTGACATCCTCATCCTGGACGCATGATGAAAAACGACACAATATTGTGGTGTTCTCATTTGAGAGGGCATAACCTTGGGCCCCAGTTATTCACCGTTTATTTGTCAAAGCCTATGTGGATTGATTTTTACGGTGGCCCCCAGACTTTGTGTTCTATGATATTCACTCCCAAAAAGGATACCAAACAAAGGAAAAACAAGATATATAAAATGATTATTTTCTCTATGCGTGGGTCAGACCCGCATAGAAGAACAACTTCAGAACTACATTTGGATTGATTCATGCCCTAGAAGGATATGTAGCGATGCCCAAACTTCTCATCCAAAGGTTTATCCATGGAATTATAAAATCCCAATATCATCCTTTATTAGATTTGGTTCCCTTATTGAAAGTGTGCGGTGTGGTGTGAACTTCTTTGTCCTCATTCACATCAGGTTATGTGTCACGCCACACATTTCTCTTCTGGAATTCCCATGTCTTAGCTTCATGACACTAAAATACGTTGAAAAATTTTCATCCTTACCACATGATTTTAAAATTAATAGAATTTCAAGAACTACGTATGGCTTAATTCCCATTCTTATGGGATGCATAAGAACGCTCGAACATTTAGTCAACGGTTCTAGCCCAAGGTTTATTGTAATACCCCAAGCTTCCATGGTACATTTCCCTTTAAATAATGAAATAGCTTGCATTGTACGCAACTTGGAGTTTTAACACACCATGACCAATCAAACTAGCCATTATGAATAGTAATACCCACTTTTTTGAAAATTCATAAATTTTATCTTTCAAAATGGACTTCATTTTTGGATTCGGAATATCAAAATTAGCTTAGGGTTAATTTTTGGTATTTTTCTGAAAACTTTCAATTTTTTATGAATAGTGAAAAACACTGAGTTATTGTTTAAAACCGAATTTTTATTTAAATAATTATTTATTTTATTTAAATTTATTTTAGGTCAAAATAGATACATAATATCTATATAAATTCCATGTAATTCATTGGATTCATTTTATAATGAGTTTAGATATATAAAAATTTATCTAACTTTTTACCGTCTTTTACCCACCTCCTAGGAGCATTTCCAAATTTGTATAAAACTTAATTTTACCGTTTCTGTGAGTTTAATTTCAAAAATATGAGAGACACGGTTGATATTAGTAAGTAAAATGTGGTTCAATAAGATGAAAATAATTTTTGGTGAATAGTAACATTTTACTTACCACGGTTAAAAGTAAATAGGGTAATTAAGGGTAAAAATGATATTATAATTACCCTAACATGTAGAGACCCGAAGCTTGACGTACATGGTCATTACATTACATTTGCAGAATACTTAGTACATAACAAAAACACACACACAATGACTGTAATAGTTTAGTGTCTTTGGAAACTCGGAATATAATCTTCTAATCGTGGTGAAAGATCTTCAACGTCTCCCATGAAGATCTTCCCCTTTTGTTTTCTTACCTAAAACATTTCTTTTAATCCTGGGGGAAAAGAAAACATAAAAAGGGTGAGATCAAATGCTCAGTAAGGGTAAGCATGGATAAAATAAAACATACCATATACATTTGAACTTAAAAAAAACATGAACATTAAAAATCTTGAGCAACGACATAAAACATGGAAGTACATAAGGCATAGATCATAATGGAACATAAATCATTATAAAATAGCATGGGAATAAAACATGTAATTGTGTCATCCATTAATCACATGTAATGATTTCCATAGTAGCCAAGGCATTGCTGCCAAGACCATCTTAGTGGAAAAAGTCCCATTCTGAATCGAGTTCACTCCTCGTTTCAGTCCTGTAACACTGAACCGGATTAACTTACCGTTCCATACATGTCTATCTCATGAGATATAAAAAGCTTTACCCAATTCATTAGAGGGAGATATAGATCCCACCCATCTCATAGTGAAATCATTCTTACTTGTGCCACAAAATAAACTTAAAACATTCCTCATAACCCAAAGAATAAAATGGGTTTCATAAACATCATCCCATCATTTCATAATCCATATAAAACAAATGGACATTTCATCATAAAAAGTGAACCATTTAAATCATAGAGACATTAAACTTGAAACATACACATATCAAATAATGTCATCTTTTATGGAAAATGGTTTTGATAAAACATTTGAAATGAATTCTTGAGGAAAATATCCTTTCTTCATCAAAATCATTTTCTTTTCAAAAAATGCCATGAAATTTTAAAATAAAAGTATTTTTTTGAAAATAGTAATAAAATCATGTAGAGCAAGATTCATGAAAATGAGGAATTATGAAACCGTAAAAATCCATTCACGCCGTATAAGTTAAAAATAACATTCTCTTCGTACTTTTGTCGGAAAAGTCAAAAAAGTACCTCGTAACGTAAACAAAAGAAAGATTCCTTACATACCATGTAGTAAAAGTCAAAAATGGGTAAAAAGGACTTTAAACATACATGAAAACACTTTTATAAAACATGGACATGGATGATATAAATAACCCCAGTAAATACTTACGAATAAGACATCTCGGATAAAAATGAGATTTGCAAAATTATCCCTTACCTTAGGTCTGATATGCTTCGTATGAATCCGAACCTCCTGTATAATGATTTAAATAATGTCATTGACTTATTACATAATCATATTCATTGTTATGATATCATATATGTTTCACTTATGACTTTATATTACCCGTTCTTTTGTAAATTCCATGTTAAAGTAGCGTTTTGGGTAAAATCATTTCATTTATCGTATGTGTTTCGACTTGTCGTTGTTGATATTATTACTTATATCATGATTTACATAATTCCATAATGTAAAACATGATTTATATATAATATATATTCATCATATACATATATATTATAGGTCGATAAAAGGAATGAAATACACCATTCATGGAGACGGTAGTCCGTACGTACACATGAATACTGTTTTCGTTTCCTTATTCAATGGAATTAAGTAGATGATATATATATATATATATATATATATATATATATATATATATGTATACATAAATCCAGTAGCTTCATTATGTCATATATTTAATTATTATTCATTATATATACTTTATAATCATTCATGAATGGTTAACATGGAGAGTGAATCTCATCACGTCGTGGAGACGGTATTCCGTACGTACGCACGCGCGGTGATTTCATTTTCTGTAGGATGGATAGATGGTGAAATAGGGTTGTTTCATAAATATAATAACATATTAGTATTTTAGTGATACATATGTTATTACTTCAAAATGAAAAAACCTAATAAGAAGAAATGGAAGAAGAAATAAAGTTGAAAGAATCGGTAACGAACATTACCTCTTTTTTGAAGCGCCTTTTGAGATCTCCTCTTAGGGCACTAAAATTGGTCTTTGAAGAAGACCAGGACCTCTAGGATGTTTCTAGGGAAGTGTAGAAGATAATTGGTCAGGAGTTGGCCGATCTTGAAGGCTCAATGTGGTGTGAGGAAGAGAGGGAGGAGGTGTCCTTTTATAAGGGAGGAGAGGGGAACCTTTGGAATTCTTAAAAATATTATTTTATAATAAATCTAACCCCACTTAAAAACCTCCAAAAATGACTCATATTCAAAGATTAGATGAGATAGGTTTGTAATATCATCAACTAATCAAATTTATACATGTTTGGATCTTATTTTAAACCTTATCATTTTGATTTAACCTTATTTAATCTATTTAAGTTTATTTGTGGTAGTAAAATTCTAAACTTTAAATTATAACAAATAATTACTTATTTGTTGTTAATTTTACATTATTGGTTACTTTAAAACATTATAGACCATATAAATTTAAATTTATAATTTTTAAATAGTTTTGTTATTTTTAAACAATTTTATAATATGTTATTTTTATAAAATAACAATAGTGTCAATTTTGAAACTATTTATTTATTTGAATTTAAATAAAATATATACAGAAGATATGTTCGAACTAAAAGCTTTAATAGATTCATAAAAGGTCATATATATCTATAAAATTAGTGTATCACATTAAATAGTTCATATAATATTCATTTTATTATTTTTAAAACCATTTATTTGGATTATCTCTTAATAAAATAATTACTACAACATTTTTGTATAACTATTTAATATACTTATTTGCTGCATAAAAATTAAAAATAAAATCCTATGATGAATATAACTCTAGTACCTTCCACAATAATACTTTTACTAGAATTTATCATCTTAAAATTACAATATTTAAATTTTTATATTTATTAAATTATGAAGGTGACAACTTTGGCATCATTTAAAATAAAATAATATAAGTGTCATAATCACTTTTATAAGGCTCCAAACGGTTATATATTAGGTAATTGGATGATTAAGGTGTATATATACACTAAAAATAAGTTTTGGTTAGGTTTTTGGGCCTTTTAATGGGTATTAGTATTTCAATAAAAACTATATTACTGATTTTTCACTTAATAAATAATTTCTACATCATTAATGTATCACCATTAATGACAATTATTTAATCCCTAAAAATTATAAATAAATTATCATGATGTAGATAATTTTATTATATTTCTGGAGACTATTAAAGTTCTAAGATTTATTATGTTTATCAATAAATTAAAATTATTATACTTATAATATTTAAGAGAGTGACATGTTGTCACTTTCTTTGGTTTTAATAATAATTAAATTATTTTCATGGTAAAAAGTCCATAAAATGAATCTAATCCGACACTTAGGTTATATGGGTCTACTTTTATCCATCCAATAGAATTTTGGCATGTGTTAGTGTAATTTTATAATATTATATTTACCCGTAATTACCCGATTTACCTTTAACTATGGTAAATGAATTTTTACCGTAGTTACTATTCATAATTCCCAAAAATAAAAAGTAGCTTATTAACATAATTTGGACCCACTGATTCCAAATATGGAATCCATTTTTACAAATTCAATACACAAAACTTGCAGAAATTAAATCAAAATTAATCCTGTTGTCGAAAGAAAACGAGTTTTTCTTTAAAACATTGCAAAAGATTGAATTGATTTAACCTACGAATTTAATGTAAAATCAATACTAATGACATAAATTATATTAAATGGGAAAAATATATTCTATTTATACTTTAAAACCATTCAATATTATAATTTAACCATATAAATTATTGCGATGAAAAAAGTTGTTTTTAATTAAAATATAGCGTGTTTTTACTATTTATCAAAATATGAAAGTTACCAGAATAATATGAAACATTTATCCAAAGTAAATTTTTATTTCTTGATTCCAAATAAGAATTTTATTTTTTCAAATTGAACTGATAAACATGTCAAAAACTAGATTTAAAGTGGGTGCACCATCAAAAGGCGGCAAAACTGCATTTTTTGAAAAATACTTATTTTACCCGAAAAATTTATTTTGTTCTTATACCATGTTCTAGAAAATGTGTAAGATGAATAATAATGTTATAAAATTCAAAATTTAGTTAATACTATTCATAACGGCTAGTTCATAATAATATTATAATAATATATCGTGGTTTAGTAAAACCCGGTATTGCGTACAACACATGCTATTGAGGAAGGTCGCGATTGCGTGTAATGCAAACCAAGTCAGGGTTGCGTGTTGTGCAAGAATCCTTCATTGTTTCGTATAACAGAATCCAACCATATTTCATTTATACATTTAATATATATATATATATATATACTCAATGTTGCGTAGAATAACTATTATCAAAATTGTGTGTAACACGATCCAAGAATAGTGTTGCGTATATTATAAGCTAATACGGTGTTGCGTATAGCGCAAGGTAATCTTGGTGTAGCATACAACACAAGAAATTAATGAAATTAATTGAATATTTTTCATAAAATCTCAGGGCGTTACATAACACATATCTTAATTCTACTAGATAAGTATAATTAAATCAAAAACAACATTAGGAATAAAATATGAACCTATTTGGTCCACTGGGATTAGATTAGGACATTTATTATTATTTTATTTATAGAAGAGTTAAAAGAGTTAAATTCAAATTTTAATAACTAAACCACTTTTAATATAGGGTTACCCACAATATAAATTTGACTATAAATATTCATTAAAAAGATAAAAATATTTAATACATAATGGTATTTTATTTATAATTTTTAGACATTAAATAAATAAATTTATTTATGACACAATGATGATGCAATAATTACCATATTAATGAAAGATTAAAATAATTGATATTATAAATATCTAAATAAATCTAATTTGAGACTTTTAATGAATTATACTAATTTTATAGATTAATATGACATGTTAGTGTTGATTAAATGTATTTAGTTCTAAGTAATAAAGTTTTTAGGACTTTAACAAAAATCAATTATTAAATAATGTCAAAATTGACATAAATGTGTTTTTAAAAGAAATACAATATTATTGGTTGATATAATAATCCTAAAAATCTAAGGTTAGTCCAAAGGAATTATATAATGATATTATTATCATTAATTAACCAATTGGGGTTCTCTTTTAAGTTTATAGTATGTTTATTAACCATATAATATGGAAATAAAAAGAGACATGGTAAATGTCAAACTATTTAACTAAGAGTTAAATATTAAAGATAAGGTTAATATAGTGACCCAAACCTATCTAAAACCTATTGGTTGAGAGTTTTTAGACCCATACACACATTAAAATTTAAATAATTCATTTTTGAGCTATTATAAACCGAAAATGATTTTATTATAAAATAATATTTCAATTTTTTCCTAAGGTGCCCCTCACCCCTCTTATAAAAGAGAACTTCCCCTTCTCTCAAATTCACACCTTAAAATCCATTTGTCTTGTCCAAAACCTACCCAAATATCCTCCCAACTGTACTAACTTAATCCTAGAGACATTAATTTAGTTATAAATCCAACCTAAGGATCCATTTCGATCAAATCAAAAGGAATAACCCGAAGAAGAGGTAAATATTTCATCACCTCTTTCAAGTTCTTTTCTTCTTCCACTTCCTCTTGCTTTGTTGTTTCCATTATAAAATAATAAATCCAGTATATTATATATACTATGATGTTATTATAAAAATGTTACAACCATATTAATTATTCAATCCATCCTATAAATGACAAAGTCACCATACGTGCGTACATATAGATTACCGTCTCCACGTCGTGGTGGAGTTTGTTATTCAAACACATCATCATTTGGATGGGTATAATAATGAGTATAAATGATGTAAATAATAAATATAACATGATAATAATTCTTTATATATGATATATACCATCCAATTATATATTATTTTAATATCAAAATAATGACATTGTCCCTCGTGCGTACGTACATATTGTTGTCTCCACAAACACGATGAGATTCATTCCCCATCGTATCCATTCAAGAATAATTTTCATTTGATGATTAAAAATAATATTTAAAGACTTAATATCATTATGAATATGAATAAGATACATCCTATACATAACAAACATTACTTATGTAACAAATCATATAAAGGAAAATGAATCAGTTAACATCCGAAATGATGATACTACTAAAATATTATTAACAAAAAAATATTAGAAGGTCATATATGATATCATATTAATGTATATGGTTCTTTTATAATTTAACAACAATTATTTCACCATTATACAGGAGGTTAAACTACCCTCAACCATGGAAAAGTACAAGGTAAGGGTTAATCTAACAACCTCTTTATTATCCGAGGTTGTTTATACGTGAGTATCTACTAGGACTTCTTTATCATCCACATCCATGTTTCTTAAAAATGTATTTCAAAACATTTTTACTATTTACTAGACTATGGGTTAAATACATTTATACCCTTTTTTGACCTTTGATGTTTTAAAGGAATCTCTCCGTCGTTTTCTAAACAAGGTACTTTATGACCTTTTTGACAAAATTAAGGTAAGAATGTTTTTTTATCTTATATGATAGGTGCCACTATTTTCCACCATTATAACATCGTTGAAGCTTTACTTAAAATATTTTAAGAATATTTTTAAAATAAATGTTTTATTTTATAATTATGTGACTTTAAATGATTTTAAAAAAAGAAAGGGATATTTCTCTCAAATAGTTTTGATTTCATCTATATCAACATCCTTTGATGGATTTTAAACTTGTTTGAAGTTGATTCATTATGATACAAATCTTCCATATTGTATTGAAGGATTTTTTGATATGTTTTACTATGGATGTGTTATTTTTATACCATTCATGGTTTATGGATAAAGTATTGACATTTTGGATGCTTGTTTTAATATGAATGTTTATGTTATGTTTAAACCTTTTCCTATGAGGAATGCATTGGACTTAGTAAGGGACAAGTGGAGCCCGCTATAGCTCCTCGATGCATAGGTAGGTCTCATGAGACAAACTAGTGTCTTGGAACAAGGCCTTGAAAAAATCTTATTTGTAATCTTGTCACAAGTCCTTTACTATGTGGTTATGAAGTCTGGAATTATGCATTCCATCATTATAAAAGTGGCTATTGATATTGCATGTGATTATTAGACTATTAGAATATCCATGTGAATAAGTAAATGGAATTATTTTATTTTCTCTTTGCAATATTATGCTGAAGTTAAAGTTTAAAAGGCTTTTGTTTTAGTCTTATACATCGCCTTAAATGTTTATGCTTATTTATGAAAGTTTCTGCAATATTATTACCTTACTGAGCATCTAAGATCACCCCTTTATATGTTTTATTTTTCCCAGGATGTGAAGAAGTATATTATGACTGACCTGTAGGGATAATATAAGGGATATGAGTGTGTCCTATGGAGACTATGTTGTTTTAGTTTTCATTTTATAATGTAATGTAAAACTTATGAATGTATCTAGTACTTCCAAGGCTACTAAACTAATCGGTCTTTAGAGACTTGATATTTTGCGATCATGCCAATGTTATATAATAAGGCACTGAATCTGGGTAATTGGGGTCAGGGTGTTACAGTTTGCATCAGATGAAGTTTAGTAAAAACCTTGGAATCTAGATTTATAAAAACTCTGATTAGAGCACATTAACCTAAGATATAATTTGAGGATTATTATAGAATAAATTCATAGAATTTTGGTATTGTATAGATTTTTTGAGTTTTCCAAGAAATGCATACCTTTTTGGATATGACCAGGTAGAGGCGGCTCTGGAATAGATATACCTTGGGGTAAAACCCGAAAACACCGCTTTGAGCTAGACTCGGACGGGAACTGGTGCACGACAACGGGCCTTGTTTCACTCTTGGTTACGACACTCCCTGAGGATATGATTAGGATAATTCTCAATTCCTTTACAAACCATTATGAAGGGGTTATGATTATATACTTCCTCAAAGAAAACATTTTTATGATTATGGATTATATCCATAAACTATTTAAATTATGTTAACTATTTTACAAGTTTGGAATTATGTATTGCGATTCATAAACTAATATAGTGTATGCCATTGTTTAGAAATGGAGCCTAGTGTAAGGAATGGAAACCATATCAATGCATGTAATCCATGTAGTGATTTCTCTCCTACACAAGATAATTATAGTGGAGTGGGTGAAGCAACTGGTGCTGATCATCTTATCACCATACTGGGACAACTCACTCAGGTTATGAATAATAACCTTACCCATATAGAGCACCCTGATCCACAACGTGGGGGATCAATGTTAGACCGATTCATGAGGAAAAAACCACCAATATTTAATGTGAGTAAAAATACATTAGTATCTGAGCATTGGATAAATTTATTAGAGAAAATATTTCACACTTTGGGGAGTCGTAAAAGGGAGAATGTTTTCATGGTAGTTTATCACCTCATGGGAGATGCAGATCAATGGTGGTCATTGATTCAAAACACAAAGGAAGATGATGAAGTATAAAATATGGAATGGAGGGAGTTTAAAGAGCTTTTATTAGAAAAATAATTTCCTCATGACCATTGAGTAGATATGGAAAGGCAATTTCTGAGTCTGAGGCAAAAAGAGGATGAGAATGTCACAAAGTATGAGGCTAACTTTACAAGGTTAGTAAGGCATGCAACAGATTATATACGTAACCCAAGGAGTAATATTGATCGATTATTTTATGGGTTAAAACCATTTCTCTAGAAAACATTAGTCTCACAATCCTTCTTGTGATATGAAGATATTTTCTCATGTGCTATCAAGACAGAAAAAGAATTCTCTAAGTCTTATGACTTTAAAGAAAATAAAGAGAAGAAGAGATCTTCTAAACACTCTAGAAATGGAATTAAGGAGAAGAAGAGAAAAGTTGAATATCCATCTTGCAGTAAATGTGTAAAGAAATACCCCGGTACTTTCCTGGAGGGAATGGGAGTCTGTTAAAAGTGTGGTGAAAAAGGCTACTAAGCTCGTGATTACAAGGGGAAGAAAGAGGCTGTCAGTGTTGAATGCTAAAATTCTAGAGAAAGGGGGTATTCTGAAAATGAATTTACTAAGATCCAAGAAAACTTACCTTATAAAATCCCAAGGGATCAAGGACAAGATTATGCTATCACTACTGCTGAGGTTGAAGCTCCGAAAGATGTGGTGGCAGGTAATTTAATGGTTTCCTCAAGTTTAGAAAATGATTTATTTGATTATAGATCATCTCACTATTTCATATCTTCCAAGTTTTCTATCAAAATTAGATATTTTCAATTTGACTTAACAAGGGAGTTGTTAGTCAAAACACCTAAGGTAAGTATCATTGTAACAATGTTTTGTGAATCAATTCCCATTAGGGCACATAAATATTCTTTATTTGCTGATCTTATCATCATACCGATGATTGAATTTGATATAATCCTTGGTATGGATTGGCTTTCAGACCATGATGGGAAAATTTATTATAAGAAGAAGGAGATTACAATTCTTGATTATTATAAGGAGTACCTTATCATTAGTGTAGAAACATCACCACCTAATTCTTATCTAGATTCACCCCCAGTAGATCAACTAAATTCAATTATTAGGGAGGAAGATAATGAAATAACATTGGGCGAGGAAATGAATGTTCAAATAGAGGATGTACCTATTGTAAAAGAATATGTTGATGTGTTTCCAAAAGATTTACCTGGACATCCTCCAGAACGAGAAATTGAGTTTCCCATTTATTTAATTCTTGGTTCAAGGCCCATATCAAAGACCCCTTATATAATGGACACTATGGAATTAGTGAAACTAAAGAAACAACTCAAGAAATTGAGTAATAAGGGATTTATTAGCACTAGTGTTTCTCCATGGGGATCCCCTGTTATTTTTGTTAAGAAGAAAGATGGATATATGAGGTTGTGCATTCACTACAGGGAGATAAATGCTATAATAATAAAGAACAAGTATCCCATACCTCGCATTGATGAGTGATTCGACCAACTTCATAGAGATCAATATTTTTCAAAGATTGACCTTCGATCTGGATATCATCAGTTGTGTGTGAAAAAGGAAGATATTCCAGAAACAACATTTCAAACCAGGTACATGTATTACGAGTTTATATTAATTCCTTTTGGGTTGACTAATGCACCCTCTGTCTTCATAGATCTAATGAAAAGAGTTTTCAAGGAATATCTTGATGACTTTGTAGTAGTATTTGTTGATGATATCTTAGTATACTCTAAAATTTACGAAGAGAATGAAAATCACTTGAGCATCATTCTAAAGACTCTTAAACGAAATGAATTATATGGGAAATTTAGAAAGTGTAAATTCTGGATTCAGGAGATTTCTTTTCTTGGCCATATTGTCTCTAAGGATGGAATATCTATTGATCCTTCAAAGACCAATGAAATCAAAGAATGGGAAACACCTATGAGTATAACTGAGGTATACAATTTTATTGGTTTATAAGGTTATTATCGATGTTTCATCTATAATTTTTCCCGGTTGGCTAACCCATTAAAACATCTTACACGTACAGGGGTTAAATTTGTTTGGAAAAAAGAGTGTGAAGAATTTTTTGAAGAACTGAATAGAAGATTATTCAATGCTTCTACCTTGACTCTACCATCGGGGAATGACGAGTTTGTTATTTATAGTGATACTTTAAAGAAAGGACTTGGTTGTGTCCTTATGCAGAATGATAGAGTTATTTCCTATGAATAAAAATAGCTAAAAATTCATGAACAAAACTATTCTATTCATGATCTTGAGTTAGTAGCTGTAATCTTTTCTTTGAAGATATGGAGACATTATCTCTACGGTAAAAAATGTTAGATATATACCAATCACAAGAGTTTGAAGTATATTTTCTCACAGAAAGAACTCAACATGAGGCAAAAGAGATGGCTTGAACTACTCAAGGATTATGATTTCACAATAAACTACCACCCGGGGAAGGAAAATAAGGTGGTAGATTCCTTGAGAAGAAATGATCATGGAGTTTTGAACAAGATGAGAGTTGAAAGGGATCCTATTTTCATGGATCTAGTAAATATGGATATGGGAATAACCTTGGAAAGTGAAACATCAATGCTTTTTCAAATGGTTGCCAAACCATATTTACTATAATGGATAAAAAGTTCTTAGGTTGATGGTGAGGAATTTCAAAAGAAGATTAAATCTGTGAACGATGGGAGATTGATCGACTTCGTATATGAAGATGGGATTTTGAAATTTGGGAAGAGACTTTGTTTTCCCGATATACCTGATCTGAAAAGGGAATTATTATATGATGATCATAGCTCCAATTTCTCCATACACCATGGTATCACTAATATGTATAGAGATTTGGAGGAACATTTTTGGTAGACAACATGAAGAGGGAGATTGCTAATTTTGTGTCACAATGTATGGTTTGTCAACAACTGAAAGATGGAAGGAAATAACATGGAGGAGTCATAAAACCTCTTCCCATACCTGATTGGAAATGGGATAATATTACAATGGACTTTGTCATGGGGATACCAAAGACACCTAGAAGGAGTGATGCAACATGGGTCATTGTTGATCATCTTACCAAGTCAGAACATTTTCTTTCTATAAGATAATATTTACCACTTGAAAATTTAGAAAGACTATTTATTAATGAATTTGTAAGACTCCATGGTGTACCCCTATCGATTGTTTCTGATCGTGATCCCTGTTTTACATCAAGATTCTAGAAAAGTCTTCAGAAAGACCTGGATGCTGAACTTCGTTTGAGCACTGCCTACCTCCCTCAGACTGATGGACAATCAGAACGGACTATTCAAACCTTAGAAGACATGTTTATATCTTTCTCACTTGACTTTAAAGGTATATGGGATCAATATTTACCTCTGGTATAATTTTCCTATAATAATAGCTTCCATTCAAGTATTCAGATGGCACTATATGAAGCGTTATATGGCAAGAGATGTTGCACACCAACTTGTTGGGATGATTTTAGTGAAAGAAAACTCGTAGGCCCAGAACTTGTTGAGGAAATGATGGAAAATGTGAAGGTTATCAAACTCACATCAAAATAGCACAAAGTAGTCAGAAGAGCTATGCCGATAATCAAAGGAAGGATTTGGAATTTTAGGTAGGAGATCATGTTTTCTTGAAGGTATCTCCATAGAAGGGAGTTATATGATTCGATAGGAAGGGTAAACTAAGTCCTAGGTACATCAGACCTTTTGGAATTCTAGAATGAATTGGAGCTGTAGCTTACCAGTTGGCAATGCTGCCAAGTCTCTCCAAAGTTCACAATGTGTTCCACATATCACTATTGAGAAAATACATGCCTCACCTAATGCATGTGCTCACCTATGTGGAAATTGAACTGGAACCTGATCTAAATTATTGTGAAGAGCCTGTCAAAATTCTTGATACCAGAGAACAAGTTCTGAGAAACCGTATGACTCGTCTGGTAAAAGTTCTATAGAGAAACCATAAGATGGAAGATGCAACGTCGGAACCCGAGGAACTTATGATGAAGAACCAACCGAATATTTTTATGCAGTAATATTCTAGAAATTTTGAGGATGAAATTATTTGAAGGAGGAATGAATGTAACACCTCAAGCTTTCACGGTACGTTTCCCTTTGAATAATGCATAGCTTGTGTTGTACGCAACTTGGAGTTTTAACACGCCATGACCAATCAAACTAGCCATTATGAATAGTAATACCCCCTTTTTGAAAATTTATAAATTTTATCTTTCAAAATGGACTTCATTTTTGGATTCAGAATATCGAAATTAGATTAGGGTGAACTTTTGGTATTTTTCTGAAAACATTCAATTTTTGATGAATAGTGAAAAACATTGAGTTAATGTTTAAAACCGATTTTTTATTTAAATAATTATTTATTTTATTTAAATTTATTTTAGGTAAAAATAGATACATAATACCTATATAAGTTCAATGTAATTCATTGGAGCCATTTTATAATGAGTTTAGATATATAATATTTTATTGAACTTTTTACCGTCTTTTACCCACCTCCTAGGAGCATTTCCATATTTGTATAAAAATTAATTTAACCACTTTTGTGAGTTGAATTTCAAAAATCCGAGAGACACGGTTGATATCAGTAAGTAAAATTTGGTTAAATAAGATGAAAATAATTTTTGGTGAATAGTAAGTTTTTTACATACCATGTTTAAAAGTAAATAGGATAATTAAGGGAAAAAATAAGATTATTATTACCATAACACTAATGGATAGTAATTTTTGCCTCATGTTTCATTGCCTTGACTCATTCCTATTTTCATAGGCACACTAATGGATATTGCTTCTTTGCATATCCACGCTAACGTGGGACCATCAATTGACCACTCCACCCAAAATATTTATGTCCTTGATTGTGCCTTCCCTTCCCCAAGTGTGGGTTGGTACAAGTTATGTAAGTCTTAGGGGTGAGGAGTGAGTCATCAACATCCGATCTGCAAGACGTTAAAATTAAAAGCAATTCTCTTACTCCACACAAGACATTAAATCGTGATTTCCACATGCGTAGAGAGCCTGAGAAGACCAGAGAGGGGATATGACCACGAGATTTCTACTTCCCCCTCTCCAATACACCTTCTCTATCCATATACACTTTGTCTCCATGTGTGTCTTATTCAATATTCACATAATCCCTAGACCACTTTGACAGGGGGTCCCTTGTACATGGAGCCATTTCCTCCCCGTACATCTAGACATCCTCCTTGGGCTTCCCTCTAAGAGTAAGTCCCAATCTCCATCATCCTGTGCCGCTAGACAAACATAATCACCTATTTCCTCTTTGGACTACTAGCCATGCATAATCCCCGCACCACCTTTGGTTCCCACATCTCTCACGACACGATCATCAGGTCCCTTACCACCTCTTGTTTCTCACACTTAGCATAACTGACATGGGATTAGAGTGGGAATCAACCATGAAATCCTCTTTAGTATGCCTTAGTGTGTAAGCTCTATACCCCTATTTTTTCTGAACTACGTGGAATTTGATCCTTTCCTTTTTCAAGAAAGGTACGTAGGAATCCTCCCTAAGGTTCAATCCCATCACCCATTAATCCCGACCACTTCACGTCAGTTCACCCTCATCCCGCATGACATTAAATTGTATTTCCCCCTCATCCTGTATGATGTTAAACTGTATTCTATAACTATGTGGGTTTTTATCCCTATCTTCTAAATAAGATAAATAGGAAGCCTCCTCAAGGTTCAATCCCAATCAATGGTAAAACATGGTGCTCCATCTTAGGGATGTACCCTCCTGATTTGAAACGTTTCCTTTTTGGGATAGATCTTATGGATCCAACTCCAAGAGGTTTTCTGATCCACTTGGACAGTTAACCAGGCATAATCCCTATGCTCAATCTATATGCATCCAACCAAGAGTGTACCTATTTCAATGAGATTTTAACCACAAGTAAGACCCATCATGTCTCTTGGTCATTTTCCTTTGTGTACACCCTGATTCCATCCCTCATTTTCTAAATTATGTGTACTTTTATTTCCTACCACAGGGATACGTTGGAAGCCTCTCTAAGATTAAATCCCATATTTCATACCCCATTCTAGTATCTCCCTTGAGCCTTTGTGTTCCAAGAATATTATACCCTATCCCAGAGGTTCTACTTCATTCGGGTCCCCATCCATGTGCTCTATTCTCACGGGACGCCTTCTCAAGTGTCCCATCACCCCACCAAACTACATGGAATTTCATTCTCATAAACAGGGATATGTAGAAATCACCCTTGAGGTTTAATTCTAAAACTACCATCATCTTCATGTCGACTCCATCTCATTCACCATCAACTTCATTAAACCCTCCATCATCCATCCTGATTCCTACCCAGGAAACCACATCCCGATGGGATCATGCTATTTCCTCGGGCACCTAACCATGCATACACCCCACATAATCCATAATCATCCAAACAAGAGTGTCCCTCTTGTGATGGGACACTAACCATACATAAGCCCCAACATGCCTTTGGGTTGTTTTCCTTTGTGTACACCCTGATTCATCACCCCCTTTTAACTTCATGGGTTTTTATCCCTCTCTTCTAAGAAGGGTACATAGGAATCCTCCATGAGGTTCAATCCTAGCTAATGAAAAACATTAATGTCTCCTTTGTGTAGACCCATCATCCTTTATAATCTTCCCTTTATGCCAGATCAACCTTCATGGTGTGAAATATTCCGTTTTTAGGGACACACCATCCCTGGATCTTCTTTATCAAGCATTTTGACCCATTCATCTGGTAAACATTTTAGGTTCTCCTTCTTAGGGACATATTTATCTAATACACTCCCATTAGCATCCTGATCAGTCTGATCTGTCTCTACTAGATGTTAAACTCATGACATACCCCATGTTAAACATGGGAATCCGAGGAAAACCTTAGAGACATGTCTCTATAATATAGTTCCCCGCATTAAACATGGGATGCCTCAGGCTTCCATGATGCTGAGAAGCCATATCATAAGAGGAAAATATAGGTGTTACAGTATTCCAGTGTCAAGAGATGCCACATATGCTTTAGAGTGACTACTCTCCTAACCGAAGGTTTCTTCCCTGGCTAGACCATTTGAAATGTCCTTACAGAAGTAACATAATTAATCGATATCCATAAAAATATGGCATCAGGAAGAGTTTCATGAACAACATATTAATCTTGAAGGGAGACCCAGACTAGGAGACGAGTTCCAATGAGTAATCCACGGAAGGAGGAACCAACATCCAATCATCTCATTTCAATCAAGGATAAAACAAATCTCAAGAGGTGATAGATGCTTCCAACCTTTGGAACGTGGGAATGCAGCATACAACGTGACTATTAGAAAGCATCCTACATGCAGCACAACGAGACACACCTTGACAAAAAAGTGTTAGAAATAGATATCTAAGGAGTATTTTTTTAAAATATATATATTTTTTTTGGATAGTTTTTGTTTATTTTTTTTCTCCAAATCCTCCAAAAAATCTATAACTAAAAGATCCTTGTACTGTATATTTTTCAATTTCTATTTAATATTTTAATTATAAAAAATATATTAAGTGTTGCAGCACAAGATATGAGATTGTGGGTCTAGGGAATCTCAGTAATACAATGTGGCATGAATTTTACTAAGTTTTCATGACCTATAGACTTTATAGAAGTCATTTTTAGGTTGTAAAGTCTTACATAAATGTCTTTCCAACCTTCCTTCATGTCAGGAACCAAGATGGGTCTCTATCTGAACCGTCTCCTGACCAGATCTGTGATATGGACCAAAGGGAGTTCTTGATCCCCACGAGCTGGAAACTAGTGCCTGGGTATCAACATTATGCTTTGGGAATTATTTCACCCATTTATATAAGCATAAGAAACCAAAGAAAATAAACATCAAAAAAATAAATAACCAAATCCAAACAAGGCCTAACAGTTTTCATAATTAAGGTTTTACTACTTTAACAAAAAACCAGAAATACTTTAATAAATAGGGGAAATAAAAAACATCCCAAAACCTCAATGTGACATGGGGGAAATCACCCTTGATCTACTGCCACCAACACCTGCAATAAAGAACAATAGAAATCCATTACACCCACACAACAAACCTTAAAATTGTATGATCCATACAAACAAAGTCTATATATGCCAAAAGGTGTATATAGGGTTCGATCCAAATCCCAATAGGATGCCACCCAAAAATAAGGATACTATTCTACAACATCAAATGAAATTTTAAAATTCTTATTTATGTAAAATCCTTTGAAACATTTATATTTAAGGAAAACCATTCTTCTCACAACACCTTTAAAGAAAGCACTTTTATAGGTAACATTTAAAAGGAAACATTTATTAAGATAAAATTCACTCAAGGTCCACCATATACCACTCGATGGATTCAAGTTGTATAAGTATCAAGAGAGCACCATGGGTAAATCCCTAAGAGTAATCTATCTCAAGTGGGATAATAGAACCATATACCTCTGTGAAGGGTGGTATAACAACCACAATCACAACTTTCTCGCACATGAGCTAATATGAGGGGAAACCCCATGGCACCAGTGGTCTCTAAACATCATCATAGTTTAGATAGTGTTGTAAGTTTCAATTATGATAAGTTAAAATGAGACAATCCACTCCCGTATAATTAGAGTACTAGATTTAGTCATCCCACTATCATAATAGATCTTTTCATCCCACCAAGATACCTAATATTACTTTGTACTCAAATTCATGTTCACATGTGACACATATCAAAACTTTCACAAATCAATGCCAAGAATCCCAACGAAATCACATATCTCACAAATAAAAATAAAAAATTTATCATTCTCAATAAATAACCCACTTTCATTTTACACACACCAAAACTATTTAAAAACACTTTTTTCAGACTACTTGCACATTCCATGAAACCAGTCTGAAAAAATCACAAGGAAGACACATAGTAAATTTAACCATTTTTATGGGTGATTCCCATTTTAAAATCACACATAAATCAATTTAAAATTAAAACATGTTTAAAAACATTACACAATTAAAAAATAAAGTTAATAGTGCACAAAAAATAAGACAACGTGTTATAGAAATCCCTTTATTTTTGAAAAACTCACTTCCATCCAACACCACAACCAGACACACACTAAAACATATCCATTTTTCTTTATTAAATCAATTTACATAACATAAGATTTCCTGAACCATTAGAAACACATTTTTTTACCACATTAATAAATCATAGATCATGAAAAAATTAACCAAGCAAGCATGTAATATCATCCAAAGATGTTAGAGCATGGGACCACCTACCTCAGGGGTAGACACTTCTGGAAAATAGTGGAAAACTTCAACTGCACCTAAAACACATTCTTTATAGGTAATATTACACTTAATACATCATGATTGAACCCAAAATATTAATATCTAACTCTAAAAATGACACCCTGCCCATTGGAGAAGATAAACCCTAAAGAAAGAGGAAGAAAACCCTAGAAAAGGGAGAGAAACCAAGAGAGAAGGGACTTACTTGAGGGTTTTATGAAGAATACAATCCAAATCCACCAAAACAATGGAGACTATGGATTATTATAGGATAAGGGAGGTACACCGAGGGTTGGAGAATCCAAATGGGTCGATAAAAAGGGGAAAAGGGGGTTAAAAATGAGGAGAGAGAAAAAGAAAACCTCAATTTTAATGACCTGGATAGATTGCACAACTAGTCCACATGGTTTGTAAAACCTTATAGAGACCATGAATCCATATATATTGAAGAGGCACCTACCTCATGGTTATCTAGGCCAAGGTACATGGTATAACCTACTGTGTGCTGGCTGTGTGTTAGTTGCTGCCTCAACTAGCCACCCACCACACAGTTACCTGGATAGGGGCGAACCGTTTCTGTTAACCATGTGTCGACCGTTCACCAAACACTACCCACCCCAAAACATACATTTTTATTAAAAATTATAGGTGAAACCATGAAAAAAACTAGGATACAAATAACCAAAGGAAATACCTCAAAAATTTAAACCCATCACACTCAGTTCCTAAGAAAATAATGGAGAACCAAACCCGAACCAGAACAAATGATGGAATAAAAAACCTAGGTGTGAAAATTCTCCCCACCACAACACTTTTCATACCCAGAAATCCACAAAAATGTCTGATCCAAAAACAAAAACCAATAATCCTCTACAGATCAAGGATATTCCTAATGGATATCAAATGAGAATAATTCATGAATGCCACAGGCATGAAAATAGGTTTACAAGTTGAACTCGGGAGGCCAGAATGGACTCCCCTCTATGCCATCCACCCCCAAAAGCTGAAACACCTCTATTTTATTGATTGAATAAAGAAAACTCTCATAATGAAAAAACATCCTCTCAAGCCAAAAAAACCTTATACATTACCAAACAAAACTCATACCACTTACCTGAAATGAGAAAATGAACGTAAACCACATTTCGATAAATACTTCCGTAACCTTAATTCAAAAAAACCATTGGGCACACTCAAACCTCAATTTTTTAAAAATAAGTAACTCAAAATTGGGTTGCTCCGAATGAGGATTCCCACTACTGATCTAACACCAAAAAACGAAACTGGATTACCAACATGGGGAGGCCCAAATGGACTACCCACTATTAGAAACAAGCTAACATCGATTCACTCCATAGGAATTTCAGAAAGACCCAAAATGTGTCTCCCCACCATAAGAACCAACAAGAATAATATAATGTAGGAAATCCAATGAGACCAACCCCCCACCACATGGGGTCCAATGAATGAAACTCTAAACCAAATGGAAGACACAATGTATCTTTTCCATCCCGACATGATGTAGAAATTTTAAACTTATCACAACTAAGACTGAAACCAACTTATAAGGATGGACTCACGTGGACAATCACATGTAGATTCAAATTCAAAAGGTACAAAAACAAAGGTTCAAGAAATTGAGACACACCTCCCTATAACCAAGTAAGAACTCTTCCACCCATGTAGGACGCAACGTGGAAGTGAGGTCGCCATGTATCTTTCCACCAAACAGGACTATTCGAAATGAAAAAGCTATACAAGAGGCTTAAACTTTCTCCATATCCTATACCAAAGAAGGATGTTAGACCAAGGTCTTTTATACACTTGGGGGTTCTTGACTATGTGTTGGATTTACTCTGAGGCATATGGATGAACCCCTAGTGTTTGAAGCATCTCCTACTTTATAGTCTGTCATTGAAGACCCCCAATAAAAAATCCTCTTTTCGATGCCACAAGATACCACACAGAAACCCATACAGCACCAAGAAAACACCACACATCCCAAGACCCACTTTACCTCAACATGAAACTTCATTGTGACAAGGAATTTGAAGGTTCACATGCATCATCCCTTTCACCTCAAACAATAAACGACTCAAAAGGTTCCACAAAAACCACATTTACATTTGAATGAGAACATGGCATTCCAAGATTCCACCAAACATGACCATTACAACCTAAGATGCCTCACAATGAAAGAGACATTAAACTGAGTCCCGAATAGCACACAATTTCTGAAAGTATCCATAACAGCTTCTTGTGACTATATTTTCCACACTAGTGGCCTAGCATTAATCCTTTCTTGGAAGAAACTAAAAAAGGTCCAAAGTTCATTTTTAAGGAGTAAATCAACATCAACAACCCCTGGCCACTTTCCACTCTCCTCACTGGAATTCCCTTCACCATTTTCAGGAAATACCTTCAGGAAAAAAGGTGTCAAACTTCATCTTTGATGACCCAAGAAACTCAAGAAACTAAGGATTCTTTCAATTCCTTCCACATATACTCTTCCACTGTGAGAGGATCTGATTAACCGAAAAAAAAGATGTGAATTAAATTTCAAAATATCAAGGATAAAATCATTACGTTGATCAACTAGAGGGATTATCGATGAGAAATCACCCGAGGCCAAACTTTGATTATGAACCTATTCTTTTTTGTGGAATACACTAGCCAGAAAAGGAAACTGAGGATCCAAAAAAACTATCCCATCGACAAAATTCTACCAAAAACACACACCTAACACAAAAGAGGGAACCAACTCAAAGGTTTTGCATATAATTCCTCAAAATAACCCAATAAACATTTTCTCAAAATAAACCTATCAAAAAAGACACAAACTTGAAAAACCATTTAAGAAAGAAGAGTTTTTACACTTAAAACACCACATTTTCTCTTAAAATCACCTTATAAAATAAAATAATATGGGTGGGTTTCACACTCACCAAAGCCCAGTAGGATGCCACCCAAAAGAAGGATACCATGATATAACATCAAAATACAATTTAACATGCTCATTTATGTAAAACCATTTAAAACATTTCCAAGAAATCAATTTAAAGAAAAACCATTCTTATTAGAAAACCTTTAAATAAAATACTATTATATGTAACATTTCAAAGGAAAAATTTATCAAGATAAAATTTATTTAAGATAAAATGCACTCAAGTTATACTATATTCTGACAGATAGCACCACATTGTGTAAGTCTCAAGAGAGCACCATGGGTAAATCCCTAAGAGTAATCTAGATCGAGTGGGACAGTAGAAACTCGTACCACGTTAACCGATTGTATTGAAACCACAATCACAACATTATAATGTATAAGCAAATGGTAGGGGACACCCCATGGGCCTATTGGTCTCCAAAAAACATCATAGTTTATCTAGTTTTGTAGGTATCAATCTTGCTATGTGAAACCAGGAAAATCCACTTTCGAATAACTAGTGTATTAGATCTAGTAAGTCCACCTAGATACCCATTATTCCATTGTTCTCAAATTCATGTTGACATGTTACACATATCACCACTTTCACAAATCAATGTAAGTAATTCCAAGAAAATCACTAATTTCACAAATCACTATGTGGAAACCACTATTTTCCATAAACAATACACTTTCATTTTACACATGCCAAAAAAAATTAAAAACACTTTTTACACTACTTGCACATTCCATGAAACCCATTTGACAACATCACAAGGAATACACATAGTAAATTTAACCATTTATGTGGGTGAATCCCCTTTCAAAATTACACAAAAATCAATTTCACTTTAAAAAATTATTTAAAAAATTATAAAATTCACATATCAAATTAATACTACACAAAACATTAGCCAATGTTCCATAGAAATCCATTTCTTTTTGAAAAACTAACTTCCACACACACCATAAAAAGGCACAAAAAAACATAGCCATTTTCCTTTATAAAATCCATTTATATCACAATATTTACAAACCTAAACAAAACACATTTCTCAACACATTAATAAATCATTTATCATGTAAAAATTAACCAAGAAAGCATGTAAAATCATCCATATATGTTAGAGCATGAGACCATCAACCTCAGGTGTAGAAACTTCCATAAAATGGTGGAAAACATCAACCAAACCTCAACCACACTCTTTAGAGGTAATATTAAACTAAGGAATCATGATCAAACCCAAAATATTAATATATAACCCTAAAAAGGACACCCTACCTACTAAAGAAGTGAAACCCCAAAGAAAGAGGAAGAAAACCCTAAAAAGGGAGAGAAACCAAGAGATAAGGGACTTACGTGATGGTTTCTTGAATAATCCAAGCCAAATACACCCAAAGGAGTGATCCCAAGGTAGAGGAGAGGAAGGGGAGGTGCACCTAGGGATGGGGAAGCCTAATGGGCTGAGAAAATGGGGGGAAAAGGGTTAAAATAGGGGGAGAGAAAAAGAAAATCCAAATTTTAATGACCTTAATAGGTCGCACGGTTAGGCTTCGCAGTTTTTCAAACCATGCGGTGACCGTGAACCCCTCTCTACTAAGGTGGCACCTAACACATGTTTACCAGGGCCAAGGAACATGGTATGACTTACCATGCCCTAGCTGTGTGGTAGCTGCTACCTCAACCATCCACTTACCACATAGTTACCTCGGCAAGGGCACACAACTTATACTAACCATGCAATGACTGTACGACACACATTACCCAACCAAAAACTTACATTTTTCTTAAAACTTCAAGGGGAAATCATGGATAAGAACAATACTAAGAATAATTAAAGGAAATACCTCAAAAAAATTCAAACCCATCACACCCAATACTCGAGAAAATAAGTGAGAACCAAACCTGAACTAGAATAAAGGGTGGAATCAAAAACCTAGGTGTGGTACTTCACCTAACTCACCTAAACTTCATTCCATTCTATTCTAACCTCTTACTTAATATTCTTTTCCATAGAAAAGTCCCTTCCATTCATTTATAAAAGGGACCACTTACACCCCTTCTTTACACACCCATCCATTCGAATTAATTGGTGAAAATATTAACATTGTTTTATCCTAGAACCATCTCCAATGATCTATATTCTCTTTAAACCCTTAATTATCCTAATCGCTTAATTTCGAAGGACAATTCCAAGGAAAATAAAAGTTACCAATGTGAGTATTACCCTCCTATTAGTCTTTAATTTTAACTTTAATCTTATTAATATTATTTAACAATGTTAATTTAATTAATACAGTATCATTATATAATTAAATTTCATTATATCAATGCAACATTAGTTAATCATTTATTTCATAGCATCTGTTAAGAAAAACAAACACATCGATCGTTTATATGTAAAAACTAATGCCTTAATAATACAATGTGATTCATTTTTATTAATTGTATCTTAGAGAAGGTATTAAGTATGAGTTTTATGAATAATAATTATTTTTATTTTAGTTATTAATTTTTTAAATTACCACCTTTTACATTTATATTATTTACATCCATTTGTTAAGGAATGAGATTGTTAATCATGCATATGTGTGGACTACCACGTCCATGAATGATGTGTCTTATTTCACATACCCAAATAACATGGATGGAACTAAAATTTTAATTAATGAACTAATACTATTTGAATAAAATTATTGTAATTATTAAATGATAAATTTTAATATACCTTCATTTCATCTATCCATTGAGAAATTGGTTTGTTAATTGTGATTATGTGCAGACTACCACCTCCATAATTGTAGAATTTCATTTTTCAACACCACGCATAATTAATGGTTATAAAAAAAGATTTAATGGAGATATATAGTTTCTATTTCATGTATAACATTTTTAAATTTTATAATATCATTATGTAATCAAACTTTCTTACTCATTCGATCATTATGACACACTTTCATTTTGGTCAGTTTGGCACCTACTTAAGTGATGTAGTAATATTTATATAGTGAGTTCTTAAGAAATTTTATATAATATTAATGACATGTAATGATAGGTTATTAAATATGTTTTAATTGTTTTGGAGTTATAATATTAATATCTAAACATTTTAATAATATATCATCTCTGTTCATTAAAAACTGCCAAAAAATGTTTATCTCAAGGTTCATCTTCAAGAGTCATAATTAAAACTTTCATGGGATAAAAGTGAAAAATTATAAATAATAATGGGATATATATTTAATATAATAATTATTAACTTGGTATAAAAGATCAAGGATCAACATTAACATTATAAAGTATGCACAAGACAATTAAAATTATTAACATCCTATGTTAAAAATAAGTTATAATGACCCAATATATTCATAGAAAGTAATTATAAATGAAGTATATAAAAGTATCATAGAGATAAATAGTGTTCTTAAATAATTTACTAATATATTTATGGTTGTTTTATAGGAAGTTATAGTGTGATCAACTATTCATAAAAATAATGTAAGGGGTTTTTGTCTCAAACTCCCTTCATTGAAACATGTTTTACTCGTACACAAATTTACTTTTATATGGTGAATATGATTACTAATTTTTATTTTATAATTAACTATACTATATTAATGGTATCCAATGTTCATTATTAATATATTTATCCTTAAAGGGTTTTGTTTAAAATGTTACTCAATTCATATTTTTTTCTCATCTCAAGTCCTTTTTCCTGTGAGTCATAAAATATCTTCTTGATTGTGTTCTTCCAAGTATCTTTTCCTACCATTATCTTTTAAAATGTTAGATTTTTTTTTGTGTAGATATTAATTCTATTCATTAATATCCACCCCTTTTATTAAAAATATCCTAAAATAAAATCACTTTTTTGATAATAATAACTCTTAACTTTGAAATGAATATTTTTCTTCCATGTCCATGTTTTACCTATCAAAAGTGTGACCCATAACCCAAATATGTTTCATATCAAGTGAAATTCAATTTTATCTTCACATATTTTAAAATAAATGTTTTATTATACTTTTTATTATTTGGTTTTCATATATTTTTTTTAAATAATTTTTAACAATTTCTATATAGTTAGTTTTCAAAAATGTTTTTCCTTCTAAGTAATGTTTTTAATATTTTAAAAAGTATTCTATAAGGATAGTTTTAAATTTATTTTAATATAAACAGACTTTATTTAAAAATTATTTAAAATAAAATCATTTTAACATTTACCTAATGGGTTATTTTTGATGGAAGGTATCACTTTTACACATTTATGTGTGAACATATCCTTCCACTGCCTTTTTTGTTTTCAAAAAGACTTCCCTGATATGATTTCTAGTTTTCAAAAAAGGATTTTTTTATTAACATGGTTTAATAAAATATTCATTTTTAAATGTTTTTCAAATAAAATAGATAATATTATTTTCAAATCAATTTTACTAATTTTTATAAGAGCGTTTTTCATCTATGTCGTATTGTTGATCAATTATTTTCTTCAAATTATACCATTCACCTTATTTATCTAGATGAATTTTTAAATTATATTTTTCATATATTGTATGATCCATCACTAATTTTTTCTTTCCTATTAAACCACTTATATAATAATTATTTACTTATAATTCTATTCCTATGTGAATGCCCTATATTACATTACTTTTTTGAAGGGTGTTCACCTCGAAGCCCAATACATCGATTTACTAGGGAAATTATTATCTAAACCATATATTAATTTTATATAAGGTGTAAATAATGTATGAATAAGAATATTTATTATGTTTTATTTACCAATAATTATGTTTAAATCATTAGATACTTGTTTATTTTCTATTGGGTTATCATGTCATGTTCATTGTTTAAATCATAAATGTTTTCTTAGGGAACCACTTCAAAATAATATAAACACATTTTATTTACTAGGGTTTTATGAAATTTTGTTTGAAACTATGTAGTATACATAATTATTATTTTAGTTATGTGATGAGTGGTATTAAAATTATATATCCCTCCAATTAATTGGGTAATGTTTTCATCTCATGAGACATCATGGTGTGTGGGTTGTGAGCCTAGAAAACTATAGTTCATGGGAAGTTATCCAGGACAACTATGTTATATTAATGAGGTAGAGATCCTTGATTTATGCCTATTATTTTATGTTTATGATCTTTCCACATTCCCATGATGATATGATCTTATAATATGATCATGATTTTTTCATGCTCTTTTGTTATAATTTCTCATGTCTTGATTCCAAGATCTTTATCATATCATGTTATACCCCTTGAAATTTATATGTTTTATCACCATTATAATTTACTTTTATTTCTTCCATAATGATCATCTAAGATTACCCATTCTTATACTTCCATTTACCTAGGTTATGAAATAAATAATTCAGTATTCAAATCCTATAATATTACCTTGCGTAGAAAATTTATGGGTGACATTGAAGACTCATTATATATTTATTATCTTATTATATAGTGGTAAAAGTGTCCATTTGATTATAATACTTAAGATTTATTAGTTATTTATTTTTCATTATTATATAAAAACCCAAAATTAAAATTTCATTGGATTGTAAATGTGAGAAGGGTATTACAATCTTAGATGTATATCAAATCCAGTGTTGTAAGTTATGTGTTTTTAGAACCATATTCAGGAGTGAGGGTCGGGGGGGGGGGGTGCTACAGTTGGTATGATAGCAGTTTTAAGGTAAATTTATAGTTTTGGATGTTATTGGTTGAGGATGATTTAGGATTTAGGAATGAAATAAAGGGTTGATTAGTTAAGGATGATCTTAGCTTAAATGATATAGATAAAACATTAAGTTGCAAGTGATGAATATATTATGTTGTTTTGGGACTAGGATATGATAAATTTAGTAGAAAACAAAGGTATAAGTATAAGTATAGGAGAACCTCTAGAAATTTTTTATAAAGTAGATATTGTGTGATTTTCCTAGAAATTATATCCCTATCTAGATACTGAAAAGTGGATGCAATTTTGACACGTATGCATCTAGGAGTAACAATCCCAATAAGATTATTTTTGGGTATATCTCAATCATCATACAGGTTCATTATGAATGGGACCAAAATAAAAACCTATAAAGTTACTCCAGAGGGTTATGCATGTGTTAATTCACATTCTATTTACAAATGATCACAAGGAGTTGAACTTATGATTTTATAGAACTAAACTAGATTAGAGAACCTAATAGTAAAATGACCATGGATAAACAAGATTAAAGAAAAAAACTCATAAGTTAGGGTATGAAAATAGTTTATGAATTATTTATTCTGATATCACAGTTTTCTATTTATGAATTTACTAATTTAAGTATTCCCATCACTAAAATTTCTTTTAAAATAATGTTTAGAGAAATATAGAACCAATAAAACAATGGATGAAATAAAAAATGTGGCGTGTAACACCCCAAGGATTTATAAATAAATTTAATATTGAATTCATGAAACATTGAGTCTCTAAAAAACCCCACTTTGTTATAACCTAGCCACTAAACATAATTGTTTCACCTTTGTGATTTGAATTTTGAAAAACTGACACACATGGTTGTGTTCAGTAAGATATTTAGATTCTAACAATACAAACATAATTTTTAGTGAATAGTAACATGCCCTTATAAAAAGAAATATGAATATTAATACAAACCTTATGAATAGTAAATAATAATAATATTTTCTTTTCATAATGTTATAAGGTAATGAGATCTTGATTATTTTTTCAAGGTGATATAAAATGAATTATAGTTTTAAAATTTTTATTTTTCAAATAAATTAATATTTTATTTAAAAATTAAATTAATCATATTTAGATAATTATTTTCAAAAAATGGATTTCATTTTTGAAGTCAAAACATTGATATTAGGTTATGTTGAATTTATGATAATTTTATAAAATGCTTTAGTTTTTTGTGAATAGTTAAAATTCAGTTTTGAGTTTTTAATATGATTAATGACATCATAATGATGTAATAATTAATATAAAATGATGTTAGACTTGTTTACATTAAAATATAATATGAGGTATCCAAAGTGGCCAAATATATGGGAAAATACAATGGGAAAGCCCATGGTTTTACAAATACCACTAATGAAGAGTCCTTTGAAATTAATAAAAAACTCCATCCCTTTTACTATAAGTACCCACTCATTAATTCATTTTATTTAATTAAAAATTCATCATCCTAAAATATCTATTAGTTTTACCTCATTAGTATTCCTCAATCCCTCAATATACCAACCTTCATGTTTTAGGAGTTACTCTACAAGGTAATGAAATCTACCACCCATCTCTTTTTCAGGCACTCTTTTTATGTTATTATCTTTTAATTTCAATTGGATTATGTTGGGATATTTCATTTCATATCCCCATTACTATCCATATTATTTAAGAATTACGAGAGAAAAATTTTTCTCTCATCAAAATATTATATTAATTTTTAAGTGACGCTGTTAGGATACCGAATTTTCATAAGGTATTTCTCAACTTCTCTTTTCTTTCGAGTTACTTTCTTTACTTTTTCTTTCCTCACCTACTTTCATACAAATTATATCATAAATACAATAACTTACATGTACTATAATTTTGTTATGATAATTTAATAATTCATCATCATCATCTATTTTCACCTTATTTTATACTAGAAATGAAAACACCATCCGAAATGTGTTAATTTGTCACATTCAAGGATTATAGGTTTTAAATTTCTATTACTGTCTTCAATTCTAGTCATGAAACCATTTTCATGGTTAAAATCGACTATAATATATGTATTATAAATTATGTAAGATTCTTTAATATTTTTTGATACATGATATTAATTTATAAATCAAAATGAGTTTGTTGTGATAAAAAATAGCCAATTAACCCAAACAATTATCATTAAAGTTTTATATAATGATTCATCTTCACTCCCAATAACCTAATGAATTTTATAACCATGTAATATTTCAGATGTTAACAAATAAAATAAAACTTCTATTCTGGAAACACATTCTTGTCTTACATGTTTATCTTTACATGTATATAAGTAAAGCAGTCATGAATACCAAGGAAGAAAACTCTCCCAAACAATAAAATTGAACCTCTTAAACCCATAAAAGAGGACATGAATGAACTTAATAAGGATATAATAAATCAATTAAACAATGTTGATGTTCTGGTCATATTAATTAAGGAATTTAATTTGGTTATCCAGGACACTAAGTTAAACTAATGAACACCATCGATCTTAAGGTATAGTTTTTCAACCTGAACCTCCATTTTCATTCGGGATATGACTTTATTCTAATCATGCCAATGTAATGAATTAATAAACTGGATCTAGAAAATTTGGGTTGGGTATTTAAATATTTTATGACAAGAAGTTTATTAGAAAATTTAGAAATTATATTTAGAAAACATAGATTAGGGAAAAAACCCTAAGATAATCTTTGAGGATAAATATTCAGGAACGTCATAGAATATTGGTATGGAGTATATTATGTGGATATTTCTAGAAAATACGTTACTATATCGATTCTACAAGTGGATGTAGTTCTGGAACAGATGTACCCAGGAGTAAAAACTCTGATAAGGAGTTTCAGGCTTGACTTGGGGTATCTTGGTGCACGACAATAGGCCTTACTGCGCATCTGGTTTGACACTCCTGGGGGATATTATTAGAATAATTCACATTTTCTTTACAAGACATTATGAATGAGTTAATTGAAAACTTTTCCCCAAATAAAATGTGTTTATGATTATGAGATTATCTATGTATAGGATTTCAATTTATGGTAAGTATTTTTCTATGTTGATATTATACATTATGATTCATAACCTAATCTAGTGTATGCCATTATTTAGAAATAAAACCTTATGAAAGGAATGGAAACTGCATGAATGTGTGTGTCCCATGTGGGGATTTTTCATCCGATGAAAGATAATAATGCTGTCTCTGGTGCTATGAATGGTTCTGAGCAACTTATAACTATACTGGGACATTTGAATCAGATTATGAACAACAACCTTACCCATATGGAACATATAGATCCACAATGTAGAGGATCTATGTTATACCACATTATGCGACAACAACCTCCATCATTTAATAAGACTACAAACCCATTCATATCAGAGCATTGGATAACTTCCTTAGAGAAGATATTTATCTCTTTGGGATTTAAAGAAAGAGAGAAGGTTGTCAGAGCAGTTTATCATATATTAGGAGATGTAGATCAGTGGTGGTATTTAATTCAAAACAAAAAGGAGGAGGAAGAAATAAAAGAAATGGAATGAATGGATCTTAAGGAAAAATTCTTTGAAAAATACTTCCCTCATGAATAGATAGTAGATATGGAAAGTTAGTTTCAGAATCTGAGGAAAAAAGAGGATGAGAATGTTGAAAAATATGAAGCTAACTTCACAAGGTTAACAAGACATGTTGTGGACTACCTGCATAATCTAAGGATCAAGGTTGATCAATTCATTAATGTCTTAAAACCATTCCTCTGAAGGGATATAGTCTACCAAATTTTATCATCATACGAATATATAGTCTTATGTTCTATCAAGATGGAAAATGAATTCTATAAGTCTTATGATTTTAAGGGAAAGAAAGAGAAGAAGAGTGGTGTTGAAAACATTGAAAAATTAAATAAGGAAATGGGGAAGAATGGAAGAGTTGACCTTTAGCCCTGTGATAATTATGGGAAGAGACACCCTGGTACTTGCTTAAAGGGTATGAGTGTTTGTTATAAGTGTGAAGAAAAAGGCCACCTATCCCAAGATTTTAAGTAGAAGAAAGAGGCTACCAATGTTCAATGCTACAATTTTAGGGAGAGGGGACGTTATAAAAATGATTGTACTTGGCATAAAGGAAACATTCCCCAAAGAAGTCAAATATTATGTGATCATAACTGCTAATATTGAAGTCCCTAATTATGTGGTGGAAGGTACTTTAATTGTTTACTCAAACTTAGAAAATTATTTATTTGATTCAGGATCATCACATTATTTCATGTCTTACCATTTTTACAAGAAAATTAGATATTTACAATTTGATTTAATAAGGTATTTCTCAGTCAAAACTCCTAAGAGAAATATCATTATAATAAAGATGTGTCAGGAAGTCCCCATTATGGAATATAAAAATTCTTTATCAGATGATTTTATTATCATACCCATGATTTAAATTGATATAATCCTTGGTATGGATTGGATTTCAAATCATGATGTGAAAATCTACTGTAAGAAAAAGGAGGTTACAATTTTTTAGGATGATGTGGAATCCCTTATCTTTAGGGCAGAAACATCACCATCTGATTCTCATATAAATCCACCCTCAGTAGCTCTACTGAATTCAATTATTGGGGAGGATGAGAACTCAATATATTTGAGTGAGAAAAGAAATTTTCAAATCAAGGATGTAAATATTGTGAAATAATATATTGATGTTTTCCCAGAGGAATTACCTGGACATCCTCTAGAGTGGGAAGTTGTGTTCACTATTGATTTAATTCCAGGTTCAAGGCCTATTTCAAATAATCCTTACAGAATAACCACTATACAATTAGTAGAACTGAAGAAACAACTAAATTAATTTAGTGATAAAAGATTTCTTCTCCCTAGTATATCTCTATTTATAGCCCATATACTTTTTATTAAGAATAAATATGGATCTATGAGGTGGTGCATTAACAACATGAATATCAAAGCTATAACAAAAAAGAAAAAGTATCCCCTACCTCGCATTGCTGATTTATTTGATCAACTTCATAGAGACCAATATTCTTTGAAGATTGAACTTCGATCTGGATATCATCAATTGCGAGCGAGGAAGGAATATATTCCAAAGACAACATTTCAAACCAGGCATGAGAATTATGAAATTTACTGTAATGCCTTTTGGACTGACTAATGAACCCTATGTTTTTATGGATCTAATGAATAGTGTTTTCAAAGAATATCTTAATGAATTTATGGTGGTATTTATTGATGATATCTTGGTATACTCCAAAATCTATGAGGATCATGAAAATCACTTTCCCACTATTCTTAAGACTCTTAAAAGAAATAAATTATATGGGCTGTTTAGAAAGTGTGAATTTTGGCTTCAATTAGTTTTCTTTCTAGGACAAGTTTTCTATAATGATGGAATATATTTTGATCCCGTGAAGATAAAGGCTATTTAGGAATGGCCTACACCAACAAACATAATCGAGGTATGTAGTTTTATTGGTTTATCAGGTTATTATCGGTGTTTCATTCAGATCTTAACCCGTTTAGCCAACCTATTTACCAAGCTTTCTCGTAAAAGGGTTAAGTTTGTATGGGAAAAAATAATGTAGGGAATATTTTAAAGAATTAAAGAGGAGATTGGTAAATGCCCTGATCCTAACTCTACCATCAGGGAATGATGGGTTTATGATCTATAGCGATGCATCAAATAAATTACTTGGTTGTGTTTGTATTGGGAATTATAGAGTTATTTCATATGAATCAAGGTAGTTTAAAATTAATGGAAAAAACTATTCTACTCATGATCTTGAGTTAGCTGATGTGATCTTTTCTCTAAAAATATGGATACACTATCTCTATGGTAAACGATATGAGATATATACGGATCAAAATAGTCTTAAATATATCATCTCATAGAAAGAACTCAACATGAAAAAAAGGAAATGGCTCAAGATACTCAAGGATTATGATTATTCCATACACTACCACCCAGTAAAGGAAAATAAGGTAGCTAATGTATTAATCACGAAGGATCATAGAGTTTTAAACAAAATGAGGATTGAAAGGGATCTTATATTCATGGATCTAGTAATGATGAACATGGTAATTGTCAAATAAGGTGAAACATCATAAATTTTTCAATTGTTTTCCCAACCATATTTATTAGAAATTATTAGAAACTCTTATCCAAATTATTAGATCCTTAAAAAGAAAATTAATGATGTGAAATATGGGATGTTGGATGACTTCATGCGTGAAGAAGAAATTCTGATGTTTGGGAAGAGGCTTTGTGTTCCAGATATACCCATGATAAAAAGGGAGTTACTAGATGATTCCCATAGTTTTAAATTATTTATACATACTAGTATCACTAAGATGTATAGAGATTTAAAATAAAATTTCTAGTGGGAAAATATAAAGTGGGAAATTGATGATTATGTATCAAGATGTTTAGTCTATCAAAAAGTGAAGGCTGAATGACAAAATACTATAGGATTCATGCATAGTATACCTATTCCTACATGAAAATGGGATGACATAACCATGTATTTTTTCACTAGATTACCCAACACTCCAAGGTAGAATGATGCAATATGGGTAATTGTGGACCGACTTATTAAATCTGCACATTTACTCCCTATAAGGGAGGATTTTCCACTGGAGCAGCTTTCACGACTTTGTATCAATGAAGTTGTAAGACTTCATGGAGAACCTCTTTAAATAGTGTCTGATCGAAATCCTCTATTTACATCAAAATTCTGTAAAAGTATTTAGAAGGATTTGGATACTGAGCTTTGTTTGAGTACTTTTTATTAGCCTCAAATTGATGAGAAATCATAAAGGGAAATCCAAACATTATAAGACATGTTGAGATCATGATAAATTTATTTTCAAGGTATATGGGATCAGTATTTACCTTTGGTGGAGTTTTCTTACATTAATAGTTTCTATTCAAGCATTCAAATGGAACCATATGAAGCATTGTATGCAAAGTTATGTCGTACACCAACATGTTGGGATGAAGTTGGGGAAAGGAAGCTTGTGAGTCCAGATCTTGTGAAGGAAACAATAGCAAAGGTAAAGAATATTCAAACTTGTATCAAAGTAGCTCAAAGTAGACAAAATATCTATGCTGATAATTGAGGGAAGCTTTTGGAATTTCAAGAGGGAGATCACATTTTCTTGAAAGTATCTCTATAGAAGGGTGTTATAAGATTTGGACAGAAAGGGAAAATGAGCGCCAAGTACTTAGGCCCTTCTGGAATTTTGGATAGAATTAAAGATATGGATTATCATTTAGAAATACCCTCTAGTATTTCTAAGGTACACAATGTGTTCCATATCTCATTATTGAGAAATTACATGCCAAACCCAACACATGTCCTCACTTATAAAGAAATATAATTGGAACACAAATTATCTTACTGTGAAGATCTTATCCAGATTCTGTACACTAAAGAACAATTATTGAGGAATCGAACGACTGAAATGGTAAAAGTATTTTGAAAAAATCATAGAATTGAAGAAGCAACATGGGATCCTGATGAGATTATGATGAAGATCTACCCAAATCTTTTTGCGAGGTAACATTCCGGTAATTTTGAGTATGAAATTTTTGTAAAGGGAGAAGAATGTAACACCCCAAAGTTTTATAAATAAATTTAATATTGAATGAATGAAACACTGAGTCTCTAAAAAACAAAAATTTATTATAACCTAGCCAGTAAACATAATTTTTCCACCTCTGTAATTTGAATTTCGAAAAATTGACATACACAGTTGCGTTCAATAAGATATTTAGAGTCTGATAAGAAAAAATTAATTTTTGGTGAATAGTAACATACCCTTATGAATAGTAACATGAATAGTAATATGACCCTTATTAACAGTAAATAATAATATTATTTTATTGTCTTAATGTCATAAGGTAATGAGATCTTGATTAATTTTTCAAGCTGATAAAAAATGAATTATATTTTTAAAATTTTTATTTTTCAAATAAATTATGATTTTATTTAAAAATTCAATTAATCATATTTTGAAAATTATTTTCAAAAAATGGAGTTAATTTTTGAATTCATAACTCAATATTAGGTTATATAGAATTTTTGAGAATTTCATAAAATACTTCAGTTTTTCATGAATAGTAAAAATACATTTTTGAGTTTTCGGTATGATTAATGACATCATAATATTGTAATAATTAATATAAAATGATGTTCAACTTGTTTAAATTAAAATATGATATGAGGTGTCCCATATGTCCAAAACCATGGGCAATCCCATGGTTTTTCAACTACCACTAATGAGGTGTCCTTTGAAATTAATAAAATGCTCCCTCTCTTTTACTATAAATACCCACTCATTCCCTCATTTTATTTCATTCCAAATTCATAATACTTGAATATATGGATGTTTGACCTCCCTAGGAGTCCTCAAAAGGTGTCTTAAAGGCCCCAAGTTCCCAACATTCATGTTTTAGGAGTTACTCTACAAGGTAATGGAATCTACCACCCATCTCTTTTTTTAGCACTCTTTTTATATTATTCTCTTTTAATTTCAATTAGATTATATTAGGATATGTCAGTACATATCCCCATTAGTGTCCATATTATTCAATAATTATTATAGAACCATTTTTATCTCATCAAAATATTTAATGAATTTTTTAAGTAACTCCGTTAGGATGCCAAATTTTTGTAAGGGATTTCTCAACTTCTCTTTTCTTTCAAGTTCCTTTTTTTTATTTTTCATTCCTCAAATCATATCATACAAATGTTATGATAACTACAATACCTTAAATTTACTATAATTTTGTTATGATAGTTGAATAATTCATCATCTTCTATCTTTTCCCCTTATTTTATACTATAAATGAAAACACCATTCGAGATGTGTTAATTTATCACATTCAAGGATGAGGTGTTTTCAATTTCTATTAACATATTCAATTCTGATCATGAAACCATTTTGATGGTTGAACCAGACTATAATATTTTTATTATAACTTATGTAAGGTTATGGAATCATTTTTACACATGATATTAATTTATAAATCTAATTGAGTTCATTGTGATCAGAAACTGCCAATTAACCGAAACAATTATCATTAAAGTTGTATATAATGATTCATCTTCACTCCCAATAACCAAATGAATATTATAACCATATAATCTTATGGTTGTTAATAAATAAAATACAAATTCAATTCTAGAAAACCATTCTCATCTTACATGTTTATCCTTAAATGTATATAAGTAAACTGGTCATGAATACAAAGGAAGAAAACACACCCAAACAATAAAATTGAACCTCTTAAACCCATTAAGAAGGCCATTAATGAACTAAATAAGGCTCTACTAAATCAATTACATAAATAATAGGTTTTGGTAATATTAATTAATGAATTTAATTTAGTTATCCAGGACCCTAATATCATTGGAAGAACACCATCAGACATAATGTAGGAGTTTTCTACCCAAACATCCATTTTCATTCAAGATACGAATTTATTGTAATCATGATAATGTAATGAAATAAGGCATTTAATTTAGGAAAATGGGGTCAGGTCTTTAAATGGAGATTATCTTGACTTTAAATATATTGATAAAACAACCGTGGTTAAAAATATTATTGTTATTCTAAATCAACTATCATGAATTAGGATTAACAAATTGAACATGGTTGAATTTCTTATCACACCAATGAAGAGAAGGATGTAGTATCATGAAAATTAAGGTGATGTAGATGCAAAAGGAAAAAATATTCAATTTCATTCATGTCAAAAATATTGTAAGAAAAAAACTAGGGAATGTATCAAATGAACTAAAAATGTTTTATGTGGGGAAAAAGAGTTTATAAAGTATCTAGCTATTGAGGTAAAATGAAACATTCAGTTAACATGATAGAGGAAGAAGATTTTTATTCTTGTTTTAGTTAATATATTAATGTATAAATTTCATTTGGAATTTTATCTTAAGTCATGTATATATTTTTTACATATTTAATTAAGTTATTTTAAAAAATTATGAGGATGCAATTTATTTAAGTGGGGGTAGAATGCAATGACCTAAGATTTTGGATCCTTTAAAATACATACTATATTATATTACTTGTTTCAAATGATACAAAAAATATAAAAAAACCAAAAAATATTAATAATAAATTATTAATAAATCTATAATAAACACTAATATGGTAAACCATTAATATTTGTTTCCTTTATAAGGTATATAATTAAAATGAGTTAATATTAAAAAAGTTATTTTCAATAAAACCATTTTTTTATATTATATATTTAATTTCTAAAATATAAGTTTACATATTTTAGAATTTAAATATTATTAATTAAAATTCATTTTTTAATTCCTCATAAAAAAATATCTTTCCTTTTATTTTTTAGTTAATAAATTTTTTGGTGAATAGAGAAAAATATAGTTTTTTTCCAAAACAATGAATTTTATCACGTTATCAGTATATGTGCAAGGCCTAAAATTTTATAAAATATTTTAATTGATAAAATTCATATATTTAAGGGTATAATTTTGAAATTTAAAATATTATTTTGAACTTATAAATTTAATTTTTATTATTTTAGTACTTAATAAACATTTTATTAGAATTTAAAAATTGTTTTCATTTGATTCCTGTAAATAAAAATTTTCATGGTGACATTAGACTTTTTTATTGATTTTAAAACTAATTTTCCTTTTTTTATAAAAAATAAATTAATATCATGAAAATAAATAATGATGTTTTTTTATACATAAGTTTAAAGTTTAAATACAATATTTTATTTAAAAATTTTCTATGTGTTATGTGTGTTAAATTTAAAATCAAATTTCCTTATATATATTAAATTAAATAGGTTAAATGGATCCCAAATTCATAATTAGCATGTAAAAATTTTCTAATAAGGGTTTAATATTTTAGAAATAAATCAATTACCATGATTAATATTTAATTAAGTTTAATTAGTGTTTAAGAGAGTAATCTAATATGGAATAAATTTTCTCAAGTTTACATGAACTCTAGACATTCTAGAAGCCATTTTTTAGGTTTTAATGTCTTACCAACATGTCTTATAAACCTTCATTCATTTAAATCATCTAACGTTCATGTCATTCCATTATTTCCCCTTACTTCACATTATTTTCCATGGAAAAGTAACTTAACTTAACTTATAAAAGTGACCACTTACACCCCTTATTTTCACACCCATACATTCAAATTACTTGGTTAAACAATACCCATTTTTTAATCCCATAATCCACTCTCATTAAACTTATACCTTTTTCAGCATTAATTATCCGAATTCATTCATTTCCAAAGATAATTCTAAGGAAAATCATTGTTCCCAATGTGATTATTCCTCTCCTCTTAGTATTTCCTTATAATTGTACTCTTACTCATGTTATATATATTTTTTAATATAAATACTTTAGTATCATATATATACTTAAATTTTATTATATTAATGTAACAAAAATTATTTGTTCATTCTGAAGCATCCTCTTAGAAAAAAACACACTGATCATGTGTATGTGCGGACTATAACCTTCACGACATGATGAGAATAGTTTTTTTATAATAACATATTATGGAGGGTAACAAGGATGGGTTTTAAGAATAATTATGTTTTTCATGTCATTAATAAAATTCTAAAATGATCACCACTTACATTTACCTTCTTTATGTCCATTTTTTAAGGAATGAGATCATTAATCATGTGTATGTGTGGACTATCACATCTATGAACGATGTGCCTTATTTAAATTAACAACCTAACATGGATGGAAATAAAAGTTTAACTAATGAACTAAAATTATGTTCATAATGTTATTATATTTCTTAAATGATAAATTTTTATATAGTGTCACTCCGTCCATCCATTGAGAAATGGGTTCATTAGTCGTGCGTACGTGTCGACTACCACCTCTATGATGGCTGAATTTCATTTTTCAATGAAAACCACAATTAATGGCTATAATAATGTGTTTTATGGATATATATGATATATATTACATGTATAATAATTTTTAAATGTTAAATTAACATTATGTAATAATAATTTCTTACTCATTTCATCATTAAGACTGCCATTTGTTTTGGTCAATTTACCACCTACATAAGTGATGTTGTAATATTTATATACTGAATGATTAATGTATTATATATATATTTAATAGAATATATTAGTTTTTCATTATTTTTTTTAAATTTTCTATAGTTATAATATCAAAATCTAAACTTTTTAATAACATATCATATTTTTTCATTAAAATATGCCAAAAAAAGTTTTTCTTTGAATTCATCTTCAAGAGTCACAATTAAAACTCTCATGGTATGACAATAGAAAATTATAAATAATAATGGGATATATATTTAAACTATTAATTATGAACTTGTCGTCATGATCAATTATAAATATTAAAAATACAAAGAACATGTAATACAATTAAAAATGTTGACATTTGATGTTAAGAATAAGATATAACAAACCACAATATTCATAGTAAATATTTATAAATTAATTATATAAAAGGGTTCTAGAGAATAATACTATTATTAAATATATGATTAAGATATTTACAATTTCTTTAAAGGAAGTTAGAGTGTGATCAACTAAGCAGGGAAACAATGTAAGATATTTTTTTCTCAAATTATATTCATTGAGACACATTTTACTTTATGTACAAATTTAATTTTATATGATGTATATGATTCCAAATTGTAATTTTATCATGAATTATGATTTATTTATGATATTTATGGTTTATTTTAATAATATTTCTCATTAAATTATTTTGATTAAAATGTTACTCATGTCATAATTGTTTTCTCTACTCAATCCCTTTTTCCCACGAGTCGTGAAATCTCTTCTCGATTTTGATTTTCCAAGTATATTTTCCATCCATTATATTTTAAAATAGTATATTTATTTTTTCTAAAAGGATACTAATTATATTTATTAATATCCAAAGATTTGATGAAACACTCTATCAAATAAAATAATGTTGTTAATAAGAATATCTCTTATACTTTCTAATGGATATTTTTCTTCCATGTTTATGTTTTAACTATTGAAAGTGTGATATATAACCCATATTTGTTTTATATCAAGGGAATATAATGTTTACCTTATCCAATTTAAAAATGAAAGTTTTATTATAATTTATTAGATGTGCATTTCATTAAAGGGGTTTAAATTATTTTTTACGGTTTCCTTGTGGATAATTTAAAAAAATGGTTTTCTTTCTATTAATGTTATAAATATTTTCAAAATTCTTCCATAAATATAGTTTTAGGATTATTTTAAACTATATTGACTTTATTTAAAAATTATTTAAAATAAAATATTTTTAATGTTTTTTACATGGTTTATTTTCAACAAAATAAATCTCTTTTACACATTTATGTGTGAACATATATTTCTACTATCTTTTTCATTTTCTAATAGAATATTTCTCTATGATTTGAATTTTTCAAAAAATATAAATTATTATTCTCATGGTTTAATAAAATATTACCTTTTAAAATATTTCAAAGGATAATGGAAAATATTATTTTTAAAGTAATTTTCCCAATGCTTCTCTTAGTATTCTTCATCTATGTTGTATTCTTGATCAAGGGTATTATTTAAATGATACCACACACTGTATTTATCTAGGTGGATCATGAAATTATCTTTTAAATATACGGTATGATTCATCACCATTTATTTCTTTCCTAATCATCCAATTTTATATGCATTATTTACTTCCAATAACTTTCCTCTATAAATACCATATATTCTATTACTTTATTGAAGGGTGTTCACCTAAATGCACAATACATCAATTGAATGGGGATTTTTTTTAAACAATATATACATTTCCAATACGGTTTAAATACTATATGTGTAATCATATCTTTTTGGGTGTTATTTACCTAGAATAATTCTTAAAGTCATCAATACCCATTTATTTTCCGTTGGTTTATAATGTCATGTTTATTAATGAAATCGTGAATTCTTCCTTACAAAGACACTTAAAAAGAAACCATTTTATTTTATTAGGTTTTTATGATATTTTGATCAAAACCAAGTAAAAAATATATGTATGTTTTTTATTATGTGATGGGTAGGAAAAGGATTATATATCCCTCTAATGTATTGGATAATATTTACATCTCTTGAGATATCATGGTGAATGATTAGTAATCCTAGACAACTATAGTGGGTGGGAAGTTATCCTAACCAACATTATTATTTTAACAAGGTATGGATCCTTGAATTATGCTTATAATTTCATGTTTATATTGTTTTATCATTCATATGATTCCATGGTATTATAATATAATCATGCTTATTCTATGATCTTATGTTATCATTTCCCATTTATTGATTCCATGATCTTTATGATATCTTATTATGCCTCTTGACATGTATATGTTATATCACCATTATGATTTAATTTTATTATGTACTTACTTAGTATATGAGCTCACCTATTCTTATTTTTCCATTTCCCCAGGTTATAAAATAAAATATTAAGTATGCTAAGCCTATAATAGTATCTTGTCGGGAGAATTTATGGAAAAATTTTAAGAATCCTTATAGATTTATTAACTTATTATATTGTGAAAAAAATCTATGTTTGATGATAAAACTAGATATTTATTAGTATTTATTTTTACTTATTATTTAAAACTCTAAACTGAAGGTTCCTCACATTAAAAAATTGAGAAATATATTGTAATATTAGATTTTTATAATATATAGTGTTGTATGTTATGTGTTTTCGGAACCAGATCTGAAAGAATAGGCCTGAGGGTGCTACAGTTGGTATCATAATAGAGTTCAGATAACTTTAAAGGTTAATATTTTATTTTTTGCATATGATTTTAGAATTATAAATGAAATAAATTGTTGATGAGTTAATGACGATCATAATTTAAATGGTATAAATAAACATTTAGGATGGATGTGTCGAATATATTACATTTTTTGGGGATAGGGATAAGATAACACTAGTGGAATCCCAAGGAATAAGTCTAAGTATATGATAACCTCATAAAATTTTGATAAAGTAGAGATTGTGCAGTTTTCCTAGAAATTACATCCCTATCTGAATACAGGAAAGTTGATGCAATTTTAGAATAGTTGAATATAACAAAAACAACTCTTAAAGGAGTTGGTTGGGTATATCTTGTTTATCATTCTATTTCATGGTGAATAATCCCTAACTGCGCACCTAGCTTTATATTCTTGGGGGATACTCTTGGTTTAATTCAAATTCTCTTTAAAAAACCATCACAATAGATTTGAACATATGATTTTGAGGAATTAAACTAGATTATGGAACCTAATATTAAAATGACATCAGGTAACCTATATTTAATCTAGGGACTCATAAGTTATAGTTTCCACATTCTTAATGAATTTTATTTCATCTAATTTCAATGTTTTTCCTTTTTTACATTTACTAATTTAAGTATTAAAATCCCTAGACTTTTATTAAAGTAATGGTTAGAGTAAGAAGCAACTGAGCTAACAATGGATGTAATAGATAATGTGTTGATTGTCCTAACTTACAATCTATTGGAAAAAAAGATATGGTCATAAATATTATCATTATTCCTAATCAAATATAATGAATTATGATTAACAAAGTGAACATGGTTGAATTCACCATCACACCAAAGAAGAGAATGATGAAGTATTATGAGAATTTTGGTGAGAAGGTGATGAAAGAAAAAAGTTACAATTTCCTTCATGTCAAAAGTGATAAAATAAACACACTAGGGAATAACTAAAATGAACTAGAAAATGTTTTATGTTTGTAAAAGGTGTACTTAAAGCATCTAGATACTGAGGGAATATTAATAATTTAGTTAACTTGATATAAGAAGATGATTTCTCTTCTAGTTTTACTTAAGATATTAATATAGACATTTAATTTATAATTTTATCTTAATTCATGTATATCTCTTTTTAAATCCTTAATTAATTTATTTTTAAAATTGTGATAATGCAATTTCTTTATGGGGGATAATAGGTAAAGACCTGAGATTCTGTATGCTTTTAAATGCATAATATGTTTTATAACCTATGTCATACACTATAACTTACTTAAAAAAACCCAAAAAATATTAAGAAGACATTATTAATAAATCTAAAATAAAATCTAATATGGTAAAATATTAATATTTATTACCTTTAGAAGGTAAATAATTAAAATGAGTTAATATTCAAAAGGTTATTTTCAATAAAATCCATTTTCTTTATATTTTTTTGTTATATTTTAAAAAGATAAGTTAAAAAATTATATAATTTTGATTAATTAAAATTAATTTTTAATTACTTTCAATAGAATTATCTTAGAATATATTTTTGTGCTTTTTCGAAGTTGAATAATGAAAAATACAATTTTTTTTCAAAACATTGACTTTTATCACATTATCCATTTTTTTCAAGACCAAAATTTCTGTAAAATATTCTAATTTATCAAATATATATTTTAAGGGTATAATCATGAAATATAAAATATAATTTTGGACATATTATTTCTATTTTTAATTTTTTTGGACATAATAAATTTTTTAATAGAATTTAAAAATTATTTTAATTTATTTATTCTAATTAAAATTTATCTTCGATTAATTTGTTTTTTGATTGATTTTAAATCAAAACAATTTTTTTTTTCTATAATAAATCAATTATTATCTTAAAAATCAGTAACCATAAAAAATTTATCCTATATATAAGTTAAAAGTTTCAAAACACTCATTTATTAAAAAAAACTTTTTGTCTATTATAGATGTTTTATTTAAAATCATCTTTTATCATATTTTTAAAATTAATTAGTTTAAATGGATCCAAAATTTAGAAAACTAATGTTTATATTTGGTAATAAGGTTTTACTTATATTTTAAAAAAAATTAATTACCATGATTAATATTTAATTAATACTAATTAGTGTTTAAGAGAGTAATCTGATATGGAATGAAGTTTCCTAAGTTTACATGACCTAAAAACATTATAGAATTCATTTTTTATGTTTTAGAGTCTTATCCACAAGTATTACCAAACTTAATTCTCCTAAATCACCTAACTTTCATTCTATTCCATTCTCACCTTTTACTTGAAATTCTTTTCCATATATAATCTACTCCCTTCTCTTATAAAAGGGACCACTAAAATACCTTATTTACACGCCCATAAATTCAAAATAACTTGTTAAAATATACCCATTTTTGAAAATATAACCCTCTCTTATGAATTATACCTTTTATCCACCCTTATTTACCCCAATCCCTTTATTTCCAAAGATATGTCCAAGGAAAATCAAAGTTCTCGATGTGCATATTACCCTCCTCATATTATTTATTTTTAATTTTTGTCTTCCTAATATTCTATATAATTATTAATATTATTAATTAAATATCATATATAAACTTAAATTTCATTGTATTAATTTAATATAAATTATTCATTCATTTCATAGCATCATCTAAGACAATAAAATGCATCGATCGTGTATATGTATGTACTACCGCCTTCACGACATGATGCGGTTATTTTTTCATTATCACATATTAGAGATGTTATAAAGGATTATTTTGATGAGTAATTATGTTTTCATGTCACTCATAAATTTTTTAAATGATCTCATTTTACATTTACCTTCTTTCTATCCATTTGTTAAGGAATGAGATCAGCAACCATGTGTATGTTTGGACTACCACCTCTATGAATGATGTGCCATATTTCACATAACCACCTTACATGTATGGAACTAAAAGTGTAATTAATGAACTAATATGATATTTATAAAATTATTAGAACTCATTAATGATTAATTTTTATATATCATCACTCTTTCTATCTATTGAGAAATAGGTTTGTTAATCGTACATACGCACGAACTACCGCCTCCACAAACGAAGAATTTCAATTATCAACACCACCCATCATTAATGGTTCTAATAATGTATTTTATGTAGGAATATTATATACATTAAATTTATAATATTATTTAAATGTTATATTTAAATTACTTAATAGCACTATCTTACTCATCTGATTATTAAGACACCCATTTGTTTTGGTCAGTTTACCGCCTACTTAAGTGATGTTTAATATTTATATAGTGAATGAATAATGAATTTTGTATAATATTAATTACATGTAATATTAGGGTATTAAATATGTATTAAATTTTATGTATTTATAATATTAATATTTACACATAATAAAAACATATCATCTCCTCTCATTTATAATTGTAGAAAAAATCACGTCTTAAAATTCATCTTCAAGAGTCATAATTAAAACTATCATAGTGGAAAATTATAAATAATAATGGGATATATATTTAATATTTTAATTATTTTTTATCAAATATCAAGGATAAACATTAATATTAAAAATTACATGCAAGAGAAATAAAATTGTTAACATCCAATGTTAAAAATAAGTTATAATGAACCACTATATTCATAGTAAATAATTATAAATTAAGTATATAAAAGGATTATAAAGTTTAATAAGGTCACAAAATAGATTATTAATATATTTATGGTTGTATTATGTTAATTTAGTGTGTGATCTACTAAGAAGGTAAATATAGTAAGGGATTTTTGTCTCCAACTCCCTTCATTGAGACACATTTTATATTATGCACTAATTAACTTTTACATAGTGTATATATTGACCAATTGTTATGATATCATGGGGTAAATTTTATTAATTTTATTTGGAGTTCATTTTCAATGTATTTTTCCTTCAAGTTATTTTATTAAAATGTTACTCAAGTCATAATTATTTTTTGGACTCAAGTCCCTTTTCTCGTTAGTCATGAAATGTTTTCTTGATTTTAATATTCCAAGTCACTTTTCATACCATTATATTTTCAAATGATATATTTAATTTTTAATTTGTTGATTTTAGTTATTTTAATTAATATCCTCCCCTTTTGTGAAATATTTTCTCAAATAAAATAATGATGTTGATAATAATAACTCTTATACTTTCCAATTGATATTTTTCTCCAATGTCCATGTTCTACCTATCAAAAGTGTGATTTATAAACCAAATATGTTTCATAATAATTGAACTTAATGTTTATATTCAACATTTTACAAATTAATGTTTTATTATGTGGGTTTCATAAAAAAATTTAAATTATTTTTAACGATTTCCACATGGATAGTTTTCAAAATCAATTTTAAATTCAAGTAATGTTATAAATGTTTAATTTTTTTACATAATATTTTTAAAGTTATTTTTATCTACATTTAATTTATTTAAAAATAATCTAAAATATAATATTTTTAATATTCTTCATATGGGTCATTTTTTATGGAAGTAATCTCTTTTACACATTTTTGTGTGTATGTAAGTTTCTACCACATTTTAAATTTTCCAAGAGACTTTCTATACATACTTTCAAGTTAAAAAATTAAATTATTATTCTATTGGTATAATAAAATATTCATTTTTAAATGTTTTTAAAGGGTAAGGGAAATTATTATTTTCCAATAAAGTATCATAATTTTTTTAAGTGTGTCCTTTATCTATAAAAAATTCTTAATAAAGGGTATTCTTCAAATTATATCACCCACTTTCATTATCTATATGGATTATGAAATTATATTTTACATATATTGTATGACTTTTCATTAGTTTTTTATTTATTAATTATCCACTTGTATAAGAATAATTTACTTCTGATTCCTTTTATATATGAATTCTCTATATTTTATTACTTGATTGAAGGGTTCTCATATAGATTCCCAATAAATTAAATTTTTGAGGAAATTATTGTAGAAACTATATATCCATTTCATATAAAATGTAAATACCATATGCATAATCATATATATTGAGAGTTATTTACTTATAATGATTCTTACAGTTATTTGATACCCATTTATTTTCCATTGGGTTATCCTGTTACGTTTTTTGATGAAATCATAAATTCTTCCTTAGGGAACTACTTAAAAAGAATATAAAACCAATTTTATTTCCTTGGGTTTTATGGGTTTTTTATTGAAATAATGTGAAACACATATGTATTTTTTTCATTATGTTATTGGTGGGATGAAAATTATATATCCCTCTAATACATAATGATTCCATATAATGAGATATAATGGTGTATGGGTAGTGATCCTAAACAACTATGGCGAATGGGAAATTAGCCTAGCCAACTATTTTATGTTAATGAGGTATATATCCTTGAATTATTCTTATGATGTAATTTTTATATTTTTTCCACATTCCTATGATGCCATACTATTATAATATGATCATTCTTATTCCTTTATCTTATGTTGTCAGTTCACATGTATTTATTCCATTCTCATTATGATATCATGTTATGCTGATTGACATGTATAAGTTGTCTCACAATTATTCCTTACTTTGATTATGACCTCATTGAGTATCTGAGATCACCCCTCATTATATTTTTATTTCCAAGTGTTATGAAATAAATTATTAAGTATTATAATCTTAGGATCATATCTTGTATGGATAATATATGGGATACATTGAAGACTAATTATGGATTTATTAGATTCTTATATAGTGGAAAAAAATTTCTATCTGATTTTAAGGATTGATATTTATTAGTTTGTTATGTATCATAATTATCTAAAACTATAAACTAAAAGGTCCTTGGATTTTAAATGTGAGAAAGATGTTGTAATATTACATGTTTATCAATTACAGTTTCTTAAGTTATGTGTTTTTGTAATTAGATCCCCTAACATGAGTCTGGGGGTGCTATAGTTGGAATCAAAGATGTATTTTGATAAATTTAGATGCTATAATGTTATTAGTTGAGGATTAATTAATATTTTGGAATGCAATAAGGGGTTGATGAGTTAAGGATGATCTTAGTTTCAATGTTATAGATAAACCTTTACATTGGAAGTGTTTAATATATTTTTTTTTTAGGGACTAGGATAAGAGAAATTTATTGGAAACCCAAGGTATATGTCTAAGTATATGAAAACCTACTAAAATTGGGTAAAGTGGATCGTGTGTGGTTTTCCTAGAAATTTGATCCCTATTTGTACACTGGTAAGTGGACTCGATTTTGGAACAAAAGATCTTTGGGTAACAGCCTCAAAAAGAGACGGTTGGGTATATCCCAGTTATCATTATAGTGAATGGTGAATGGGAACTAACTGAATACTTGGCTAGATACTCCTGGAGAATATTGATGGGTTAATTCACATTCTCTTTATAAACAATCTAAAATGATTTTAGCTTATACTTTTATAGAATTAAACTATATTAGAGAACCTAATAGTCAAATGACCATGTATAAACTAGATTGAAGCCAAATACTCATAATTTAGGGTATGAACATCACTAATGAATTATTTCTTCTAAGATAATGATTTTACCATTGTACATTTACTAATTTAACTATTCTCATCCCAAAACATTATTTTAACGTAATGACTAGAGCAATAAGGAACTGGGAAAATAATGGATGCAATGAAAAATGTGGTTATTATCTTGGCCTTAAATATATTGGGACACAAAATGGGGCTATAAATATTTTTATTATTCTAAATAAACTATCATTAATTATGATTAACAAAGTGAACATAGTTTTAGTCCAGATAAGAAGATTTCATATGATCTAGTGGGGGGGGGGGGTGAATAAACATGATTAATTTTTTTAAAATATTGATTAATTATCTAAATTAATTATCAAAGTTAATTAGAAAAGGAAAAAAATTAAAATAAATATCATATGTAATTTTATAGTTGTTTTGTTTAAAGTGGACCTAGTTTACTATTAAAACTCTCTACTTGCTAAGAAATATATTTTCCACTATATTAATTTTTAAATAAGAATCATAACCCAATTACATCCCACTTCTTTTCTAGTTCAAGTATAACAAGTACACCTTACTTTTGTATGGGGAGTAAGAACCCACTTACGAAAATAACCATAAGTATTTGGAGTCATAACTTAAAAAATCCTAAAATTAGAATTTTGGTGTCACAACCCAAATAAATAAAATTATTTAGTATGTAAAAGCTTAATCAGAAAGTGAAATAATGCATGAGAGATGGTAAGAAGTGTTATAGACACAGAAGACTAGGTTAAAAATATAGATAAATGAAATAAGTACTGGTGTTGGTGCTTGAGTTTTGGATTATGTTTTCTCATCAAGGAAGTAGAAGTCAAATCTATTTAGGTACATTACTTGAGAGATTTTCAATAATGGTAAACATAGTGTATAAGATCCCATGAAGGTTTCTAGAGTATTATCACTTTGAGTTATATGTACTCTTCGTATCATAATAGTGTATGTTACTTCCAAGAGTCCTTTGAGTCCCATAAATATATTCTAAAAAACTAAAATAGCTAAAGTGATCTCATGTAAATGTTTAGAAACATTTAAAATGATAATAATAGAGTAAACTAGTTTTATCAAAGACAAAACAAATTTAAAAAAATATCAAAATTCTTCAAACTAAATTAATATATAATTTGAATAATTATATTGAGTCATAAAAATTTAAATACTATTTTGAAACAAATTTAGTCAAATAATTCCATAAATATCACAAGTATAAATAATTTCTAAATATCATGCATAAAATATACAAATAGAATAAGTAAAATCATGGAACATGTTTATAACTAATTAATATTAATTATGGAATAATTAAAAGAAATAAAACATGAAATATAAATTTTATTTAAATTATCTTAACACATGATGATAAAAACAATACTAAAAAAATATAGTATAAAAATATTTTAGAATAAAAATAATTTAGGATAAAAAAAATTCAAAACTGAAGGTAGAAAAAAAGTTTCTTTTAAACTAATAGTAGCATATAATTTTCACTAGTGGAAGAATATAATTTGAACAAATGGAAGTAATATTTTTGAAATAATGATAAATGATTTTTTAAACTAATGGTATCAAGATTTTGAACTAATAGTGGTAATATTTTTGAACTAATGGTATAATATTTTTGAAATAATGGTAATAAGATTTTTTAATTAATGGTAGTAAGAATTTTCAACTAATAGTAGCAAGATTTTGAACTAACAATTACAATATTTTGAACTAATTATAACAATATATTTGAACTAATGGTAGGAATATTCTTAACTAACAATATAAAGTTTTTTGAACTAATGGTAGCATGATTTTTGAACTAATGGTAGCAATTTTTTTGAACTAATTATAGAAATATGTTATAAATAACAGTAGAGAAAATTTACAATTAATAATAAATTTTTTTATAACTAACATTGGAAAAATTGAAGTAATAGTATAAAAAATCTATAACTAACAGTATAATTTTTTTTCAAATGATAGTATAAATTTTTTAATTAACAATTGACGAATTTTAAAATAATTGTAGAAAAAATATATAACTAACAATAGAAGTTTTTTAGAATAAATTAGTTTTTTAGAAAATAACACATAATAAATATATGTGATATAACACACTTACATGCTATAAATTTTCATATATAAGGATTTAAATGAATTAAATTGTGTGAGGAATCATAATAAACCAAAACATAAAACATTAAAATAGCCCATGAACAATAATATCCCCACACAATAAGTAATTTCTCAATGGAAGTAGAAAATTTATTATGCATGGAAAAGTAGGAAATAAAGAATATTGATATAAAATAAAAATGAAACATTCAATTAACTCAATACACAAAAAATATTTTTTCCCAGTTTTACCTAAGATTTTAATATAGATATTCAATTTAGAATTTTATCTTAAGTCATGTATTCTTTTTTGTCATACGGTTTTTTAAAGGATGGGGCCGAAGCCTCAATTTATTATTTAAAGAAAATCCCACTTTAGACTAGGTAGAGGGTGACCCATTACATAGCCCGAAGGCCCAAGGCTAAGTGGCCTGAAAACAAGGCTTGAAAGCCCATTTTTGGGCCCAAAGGACCCCTCAGTGAACAGTACTGCTACAGTACCCGCACTGCTACAGTACCTGCTATAGTATCGTCGTTCCTGCACTACCTGGTACAGTCCCTCTGCTGCTACAGTGTCGCTGCTACTACAGTTCTGACGCTGCTACAGTTTTTCTACAGTATCCCCTGCTACAGTACTGCTACAGTCCCCCGAAAATTCTCCCATGATTTTTGAACTAATCATAGCAAGATTTTTGAACTAATTATAGAAATATTTTATAAATAACGGTAGAAAAAAAGTACAATTAACAATAAATTTTTTTATAACTAACATTGGAAAAAATTGATGTAATAGTAGAAAAAATCTATAACTAACGGTATAAAAAATTTGAAAATGATAGTATAATTTTTTTTTAATTAACAATTGACAAAATTTAAAATAATTGTAGAAAAAATATATAACTAACAATAGAAATTTTTTAGAATAAATTAGTTTTTTAGAAAATAACACATGATAATTATATGTGATATAACACACTTAGATGCTATAAATTTTCATATATAAGGATTTAAATGAATTAAATCGTGTGAGGAATCATAATTAACCAAAACATAGAACATTTAAATAACCAATGAACAAAAATATCCCCACACAATTACACAAAACAAAATAAAAATAAACACATAATTGAATTCTCAATTAAAAAAAACCAGAAAGATGTGGTCGTTTGAAAATTATGGTGATGAAGATGATGAAGGAAAAAAAATACAATTTCCCTCATGTTAAAAATATGTGAAGAAACCCAATAAGAATTTTCTCAATGGAATTAGAAAATTTATTATGTGTGGAAAAGTAGGACATAAAGAATCTAGATATCAAATTAAAATGAACCATTCATTTAACTCAATATACAAAGAATATTTTTTCCCAGTTTTACCTAAGATTTTAATATAGATATTTCATTTAGAATTTTATCTTAAGTCATGTATTCTTTTTTGACATACATTTTTTTAAAGTTTGGGGATGAAGCCTCAATTTATTATTTAAAGCAGAGAACTCTTTAGACTGGGTAGAGGGTGACCCATTACATAGCCCGAAGGCCCAAGGCTAAGTGGCCTAAAAACAAGGCTTGAGAGACCATTTTTGGGCCCAAAGGACCCCTCGGTGAAGAGTACTGCTACAGTACCTGCACTGCTACAGTACCTGTTACAGTATCGCCACCACTGCAGTACCTGCTACAGTCCCTCCACCGCTACAGTGTCACCGCTTCTACAGTTCCGCCATTGCTACAGTACTACTACAGTGCCCCCTGCTACAGTACTGCTACAGTACCCCCAGAAATTCACCCCTGATTTTTGAACTAATGGTAGGAAGATTTTTGAACTAATTATAGAAAGATTTTATAAATAACAGTAGAAAAATTTTATAACAATAAATTTTTTTATAACTAACTTTGGGAAAAATTGACGTAATAGTATAAAAAATCTATAACTAACAGTATAAATGTTTTTTAAATGACAATATAATTTTTTTTAATTAACAATTGAAAAAATTTAAAATAATTAAAGAACAAATATATAACTAACAATAGATTTTTTTTAGAATAAATTAGTTTTTTAGAAAATAACACATGATAAATATATGTGATAAAACACACTTATATGCTATAAATTTTAATATATAATGATTTAAATGAATTAAATCGTGTGAGGAATCATAATCAACAAAAACATAGAACATTTAAATAACCCATGAACAAAAATATCCCCACACAATTAAACAAAACAAAATATAAATAAACACATAGATAAATTCTCAATTAAAAAAAACTAGAAAGATGTCATCTTTTGAAAATTATGGTGATGAAGATGATGAAGGAAAAAAAATACAATTTCCTTCATGTTAAAAATATGTGAACAAACCCAATTAGGAATTTCTCAATGGAAGTAGAAAATTTTTTATGTGTGGAAAATCAGGACATAGAGAATCTAACTATCAAATGAAAATGAAACATTCAGTTAACTCAATACACAAAGAAATTTTTTCCCTAGTTTTACCTATGATTTTAATATAGATATTTCATTTAGAATTTTATCTTAAGTCATGTATTCTTTTTTGACATACTTTTTTTTAAAGGTTGGGGCCCAAGCCTCAATTGTTTATTTAAAGAAAATACCTCTTTAGACTGGGTAGAGGGTGACCCATTACATAGCTTGAAGGCCCAAAGACAAGTGGACTGAATACAAGGCTTGAAAGCCCATTTTTTGGCCTAAAGGACCCCTCAGTGAACAGTACTGCTACAGTACCCGCACTGCTATAGTGCCTACTACAGTATCACCGCCGCTACAGTACTGGTACAATACCTGTAAATTCACCCCTGATTTTTGAACCAATGGTAGCAAGATTTTTGAACTAATTATAGAAATATTTTATAAATAATAGTAGAAAAAATTTACAATTAACAATATTTTTTTATAACTAACATTGAAAAAATTGAAGTAATTGTAGAAAAAATCTATAACTAAATGTATAAAAAAATTAAAATGATAGTATAAATTTTTTTAATTAACAATTGAGAAAATTTAAAATAATTGTAGAAAAATATATAACTAACAATATAATTTTTTTAGAATAAATTAGTTTTTTAGAAAATAACACATGACAAATATATGTGATATAACACACTTATATACTATAAATTTTTATATATAAGGATTTAAATGAATTAAATCGTGTGAAGAATCATAATCAACTAAAACATAGAACGTTTAAATAACCCATGAACAACAATATCCCCACAAAATTAAACAAAACAACATATAAATAAACACATAGTTTAATTCTCAATTAAAAAAACCCAGAAAGATGTCGTCTTTTGAAAATTATGGCGATGAAGATGATGAAGGGAAAAAAATACAATTTCCTTCATGTTAAAAATATGTGAAGAAACACAATCAGGAATTTCTCAATGGAATTAGAAAATTTTTTATGTGTGGAAAAGTAGGACATAAAGAGTCTAGCTATCAAATGAAAATTAAACATTCAGTTAACTCAATACACAAAGAATATTTTTTCCTAGTTTTACCAAAGATTTTAATAGAGATATTTTATTTAGAATTTTATCTTAATTCATGTATTCTTTTTTGAAATAATTTTTTTTAAAGTTTGGGGCCCAAGCCTCAATTTATTATTTAAAGTAAAGACCTCTTTAGGCTGGGTAGAGGGTAACCCATTACATCGCCCGAAGGCCCAAGGCCAAGTATCCTGAATATAGGGCTTGAAAGCCCATTTTTTGGCCCAAAGGACCCCTCAGTGAACAGTACTTCTATAGTACCCGCACAACTACAGTACCTGCTATAGTATCACCACCTCTCTAGTACCTGCTACAGTCCTTCCGCCGCTACAGTGTCGCCGCTGCTATAGTTCCGCCACTGCTACAGTAATGCTACAGTTCCCTACTACAGTACTACTACAGTACCCCAGAAAATCGCACCTGATTTTTGTACTATTGGTAAAAATATTTTTGAACTAATTATAGAAAGATTTTATAAATAACAGTAGAAAAAATTTACAATTTATAATGATGTTTTTTATAACTAACATTGGAAAAAATTAAAGTAATAGTAGAAAAAATCTATAACTAACAGTATAAAAAAATTTTAAATGATAGTATACATTTTTTTAATCAACAATTGGAAAATTTTAAAATAATTATAGATAAAATATATAACTAACAATTGAAATTTTTTAGAATAAATTATTTTTTTAGAAAATAACACATGATAAATATATGTGATATAACACACTTACATGCTATAAATTTTCATATATAAGGATTTAAATGAATTAAGTTGTGTGAGGAATCATAATCAACCAAAACATAGAACATTAAAATAACCCATGAACAACAATATCCCCACACAATTAAAAAAAAACAGAATATAAACAAACACATAGTTGAATTCTCAATTAAAAAAAAATAAAGATGTGGTCTTTTGAAAATTATGGTGATGAATATGATAAAGAAAAAAAATACAATTTCCTTCATGTTAAAAATACGTGAAGAAACAAAATAAGGAATTTTAGTAGAAAATTTATTATGTGTGGAAAATTAGGACATAAAGAATCTAGATATCAAATGAAAATGAAACATTCATTTAACTCAATACACAAAGAATATTTTTTTCCCATTTTTACCTAAGATTTTAATATAGAGATTTCATTTAGAATTTTATCTTAAGTCATGTATTCTTTTTTGACATAATTTTTTTAAAGGTTAGGGCTGAAGCCTCAATTTATTATTTAAACAAAAGACCTCTTTAGAATGGGTAGAGGGCGACCCATTACATAACCCAAAGGACCAAGGGTAAGTGGCCTGAATACAAGCCTTAAAAGCCCATTTTTGGGCTCAAAGGACCCCTTGGTGAACAGTACTGCTATAGTACCGCACTACTGCAGTACCTGCTACAGTATCGTCGCCGCTGCAGTACCTACTACAGTCCCTACACCGCTACAGTATCACCGCTGCTACTATTCGCCGCTGCTATAGTGCCCTTCTATAGTGCCCTGGTATAGTACTGATATAGTACCCCAGAAAATTTCCCCCTAATTTTTGAATTAATGGAAGAAATATTTTTGAACTAATTATAGATAGATTTTATAAATAATAGTAGAAAATATTTACAATTAACAATAATTTTTTTTATAACTAACATTGGAAAAAATTGAAGTAATAGTAGAAAATATCTATAACTAACAGTATAAAAATTTAAATGATAGTATAAATTTTTTTAATTAACAATTGAAAAAATTTAAAATAATTGTAGAAAAAATATATAACGAACAACAGAATTTTTTTAGAATAGATTAGTTTTTTAAAAAATAACACATGATAATTATATGTGATATAACACACTTAGATGCCATAAATTTTCATATATAAGGATTTAACTGAATTAAATCATGTGAGGAATCATAATAAACCAAAAAATAGAACATTTAAATAACCCATAAACAATAATATCCCCACACAATTAAACAAAACAAAATATAAATAAACACATAGTAGAATTCTCAAATAAAAAAACCCAGAAAGATGTGGTGTTTTCAAAATTATGGTGATGAAGATGATGAAGGGAAAAAATACAATTTCCTTCATGTTAAAAATATGTGAAGAAACACAATCTAGAATTTCTCAATGGAAGTAGAAAATTTTTTATGTGTGGAAAAGCAGGACATAAAGAATATAGCTATCAAATGAAAATGAAACATTCAGTTAACTCAATACACAAAGAATATTTTTTCCCAGTTTTACCTAAGATTTTAATATATGAGATTTCATTTAGAATTTAATCTTTAGTCATGTATTCTTTTTTTACATACTTTTTTTAAAGGTTGGGGCCAAACCCTCAATTTATTATTTAAAGAAAAGACCTCTTTAGACTTGGTAGAGGGTGACCCATTACATAGTCTGAAGGCCCAAGCCCAACTGGCCTGAATACAAGGCTTGAAGCCCATTTTTTGGCCTAATGGAGCCCTCGATGAACAGTACTGCTACAGTACCTACACTGCTACAGTTTCTGCTATAGTATCACCGCCTCTACAGTTACTACTACAGTCCCTCCGCCACTACAGTGTCGCCACTACTATAGTACTGCTAAAGTGCCATGCTAAAAAAACTACTACAGTACCCCCAGAAAATTCTCCCCTGATTTTTGAACTAATGGTAGTATGATTTTTGAACTAATTATAGAAAAATTTTATAAATAAAAGTAGAAAAAATTTCAATTAATAATAAATTTTTTATAACTAACATTGTAAAAAATTGAATTAATAGTAGAAAAAATCTATAACTAACAGTATAAAAAATTTGTAAATGATAGTAGAAATTTTTTTATTTAACAATTGACAACGTGACATTTTGGATCATTTAAAATACAAACTATATTTGATAACTTGTGTCACACACTACACCCAAAATAAACAAAACTCAACATATTAAGAAGATAATATTAATAAATATATAATAAACACTAATATGAGAATAAATTAATAATTTTTACCTTTATAAGGAAAATAATTAATATGAGTCAATATTGAAAAGGTTATTTAGAATAAAATATATTTTCTTTACATTATATATTTTATTTTAAAAATATAAGTTTATAAATTTTAAAATTTAAATTTGATTTAGTAAAATTTGTTTTTTAAATCCCATACAACAAAATTATCTTAAGATGTGTTGTTGAGTTTATTTCTAAAATAATTGATTTTTAGGTGAATAGTCAAAATATAGTTTTTACAAAATGGTGATTTTATAACATTATCCATATATGTGAAAAGACCAAAATTTTATACAATATTCTGATCGATCAAATATATATTTTAAAGGTATAATTATGAAATATAATATGTTATTTTGAACTTATAAATTATATTTTTAATATTTTAGAACTTAAGAAAAATTTATTATAATTTTAAAAATGTTTTCTTTGTTTCTTCTAAAAAAATTTTTTATAGTGAAATTTAGTTTTTCCATACCTTTAAATCCACAAAACTTTTTTTTGTAATAAATCAATTACTATCCTGAAAATTGGTAACCATAAAAAATGTATCGTATACATAAGTTAAAATTTTAAAATCAAACTTTTATTTAAAAACATTTTTATGGGTTATGTGTGTTTAATTTAAAGTAATCGTGTCTCATAATTGTGGAATTAAATATGATAAATGGATCCCAATTTCAGAATCAAAGATTAAAAATTTTGTAAAAAGGGTCAAATTATATTTTTAATAATAAATTAATTACCATGATAACCATAAAGATTAAATTTTTATTCAAAAATTAAAAGGTGTTACAATGGGAGAAAAGGAATACCAGGGCCTAAGGTGGCCTAAAATAATGAAGACCTAGGGTATCCCCTCAAATCAAATTTACCCACTTAGGTTTGATTAAGGAGATATTAGATAAGCATGTTATATTCGAACCTTGACCTGCCATGGACACCAGGTGATCTACTAATTTTTCCCCTCACGCCACATGTGAGTCACCTTAGTGTTATTGTTGAGGAGACATATGAATTTTCTAATTGTATAGGATATGGACCAAGGGGTGGATCCTCTACCATGAAAGGAGTCTCTAATTATAATTGTGTCTATTTCCACTTGGGAGAGGAGGATATTATCTTGTCTATAGAGGGTGAGTCCAGTTAACACAACATGGGCCTTTGCTTGGATAGACGTGCCACTACTATAGTGTGTTGTAAATGACAGAAGCACACTACCCCTAAAGTCCCAAACAACCCCTCCTCCATGAGTGTCTCCGGAAATACATGAACCATCCGTATTGAGCTTGAATCCCATTGTTGGAGGAATCCAACACACCCAATGTCCCTAAGTCCCGAAGGAGGTTTGGGACCTTAGTGTTTAAGAGAGTAATATATTATGGCTTGAATTTTCCTAAATTTTCATGACCTATAGAGATTCTAGAATTAATTTTTAGGATTTAAAGTCTTACCCACAAGTTTTATAAACCTTCCTTTACTCAACTTTCCTAAATTTCATGCCATTATATTCTTACCCCTTACTTAACATTATTTTCCATGGAAAATTCCCTTACCTTCACTTATAAAAGGGACCACTTACACCCATTATTTTCACACACATACATTAGAATTATATAGAATCCAAGGGCCAGTAAAGTTCCACTGAGAGGGGAGGTGAATTTATGGTACCCTTTTTTTATAAATTCTATTTATATTTCAACATCTTAAACATCATTCAGGTTCTCAATGCACTAAATATAGACGATCTACCTTATATCAAGTATAGTTGTAATGAAAGAGAGAGTATCACACAATATTACACAGTTAATATGAAAGGCCTAGTCCTTTCCATATTGGTTACACCCCACAACATGGATTCTTCACTATATCTACAAGTGAATATAATGACATAAAATATATTGTTCCCTCTTTATAACAAGATAAAATCCATTGTCCCTTCTCTTGATCCCGAGTCCTCTTGAGACTTATTCTCTTCTTTAATCTAGAAATATTAATATCTCCTTCTTTAATTATTCATCCACAAGATAGATGAATACCCCCTCCTTGTGCACTTCTTCAAGATCTTCAATAATGCCAGTCATGAGAATCCTTTTATATTCGGTGCAATATAAATTATCCTCAATCATAGAATTCTTGGGCACACGGGTTTCTTCTTCTTCAAATACTCTTGAATTCAAACTCTTTATTTTATACTTTAGTGTATCGTGTTAAGTCAAAAGTCTTCTTTTGACTTCTGTATCATGTTTTGGAAATCACAAATGTATTCTATCATATGTTTGTAAATTACAAATGTCTTTTATCATGTTTATCGTATCGTACGATGTTGATCGTACCGACCAAATCGTATCGTACTGACTCTGTCAAACGTATCGTACTGACTCTGTCAATCGTATCGTATTGACTCTGTCAATCTTATCGTACTAACTCTGTCAATCGTATCGTACTGACTCTGCTATTCAGATGATCACTATTTGTTTTGGTACTTTGTCAAAAACTCTCTCTGCATATGAATCGTACTCATGTTTTTTATTTCTATATATCTCTTGTCCTAACAAAACGATGTCGTTGGGTTAGTTACAAACTAATCAAAACGATGTCGTGCTTTCTGTTTCAATATGACCGTTGGAGGCAATATGACCGTTGGAACCCGAGGCCTATAAATAGGAGGTCATTTGAAGCTGAGATAACGACGATGAACGAAGAGAACGAATGAAGAGACTCTGTGAACTACGAAGATTCTAGAGAGAGACACTGTGACTTCTCTCATCAGCTTTGTGCGACCGATCATCGTATCGAGGGCTGCCGGGGATAGGCAGACAGACGTGCCGATCATCGTATCGAGGGCTGTCGGGGATAGGCAGACAGACGTACCGATCATCGTATCGAGGGCTCACCAAGGTGTTGGTGAGACAGACCTTTTATCCTAGGTGAAAGGATAACCCTTCTCTTTGGGTTAAAAGAATTGTAATACTTTTACATTTCCGCTGTTACTTGTATTAGAAAGGGATTTGTATTGTTTCCTTTCTTCTTTACATATTGAATTGTAATTGTTTCAATTACAATCATCCTATTACATATTGTATTGATTGGTTCTATACGCTTTAAGGTAGAATCATTCATATTTGTATTACTCTGATTATTGTGTTCATCTTGAATACAATTGTTTTACATAACATTAGTATTACAATACATCATATCTTTTATATTCAATACAATTGTGGGTATTTGTATTTGTATTAGTTTAAGTTCATTTAAACTAATCTCTTTATTGCTAAAACTCAAAGGTTTTTTAAACCTACAATTCACCCCCCCTCTTGTATTGTTCCATCTAATAGACATATATATCTACTATTCGATCTAACAATTGGTATCAGAGGCAGGTTTCCACTGATTTGTATTACTAGATTTATTTCTTATCACAATCTTGAATACTTACTACACTAACGTGTGGAGTGGAAAAGTTGTTTTTGTTATATTAGATGGCAGGAATGAATATCGGATCAATAGATAATCTGAATCCTTCTAGACCACCAATCTTTGATGGGAATGATTATGAGTATTGGAGAGATCGTATGAAGACTTTCTTCATCAATACTGGTGTAGACAATTTTATTATGCTTACTGGAGGTTACAAAATTCCTGACAAAGAAGTTAGCACTTTAACCAACCAAGAGAAGCAAGAATATCAACTGAATTACAAGGTACGCAATACTTTATTATGCTCTATGACCAGGAATATATATAGTCAGATATCTTCATGTGATGCAGCCAACTGTATTTGGAAGAAATTAGAAGTCACCCATTTTGGTACATCTAAGGTTATAGAAACAAGGAGAGCAATGCTTCGAGCAGAGTATCATGGATTTGTTTTTCCTTATGGAGAACCTGTATGTAAAGTGCAACAAAGGTTTATGACAATTGTCAACAGCTTACAATCTATGGGAGAAAAAGGACTTGATGATGAAGCTCTTGTTGATAAGATTATAGATATTATGCCAAATGAATGGGAGTCGAAAAGGACAGCTATTGATGAAAATAGAAAAGTTTCCCAGATTACTCTTGATGAACTCTTTGGAACTCTTCTACAGCATGATACAATAATGAAGAGAGATGCTGATTTTAATAAGAAAAAGAATGGGAATGGAAGTGTAGCCTTTGCATCTAAAGCTAAAACACCTGAAAGGGTTACAAGGTCTAAATCCAAGAAAGTTGTTGTATCGGATTCAAGTGATTGTAATCTTTCAGACAATGAATTAGCCAATCTTGCTCGGAGGATGAACAAGATTGTGGGAAAGAAAGATTTTCAATATAGATTCAAAAAGAAAGACAGGAAATATAGGAAAGATTCAGAGGTAACTTATTATGAGTGCAAAAAAGCAGGACATATAAGGCCTGATTGTCCTTTACTAAAGAGGAAAGATAGAAAAGAGAAACACTCTGAAAGAAACAAGAAAAGGTTTTATAAGACAAAGAAAGTCTTGAAAGCAAATGATACGTGGAGTGCAAGTGGTAGTGATTCCTCAGATGATTCTTCAGAATATGAGACATCAGGACAAAGAAATATTGGACTTCTAGCCAGACTACCAATTGAAGATCATTGTCTCATGGCTAAGGTACATAATGCTGAAGCTATTACAAATGTCTCTTTAAATGCAAATCGTGTTGATAATAGATATTATGAATCTTCAAATGATGAACCCTCATCATCAGAAGATGATACTTTACCTTCTTTTGAAGAAGTCTCTAGATTTGCTAAGTTACTTGAAAATGAAAATTCTAAACTCAAAAAGAGATTTGAAAAAGCAAATTCTAGAATTTCTATTTTGACTAAAGAAGTATCAGATCTTTCTAAAGATCTTGATGGGAAAACTTCTGATTTTGAAAGTATTTTAAAAACCCTTGAGAAAGTCAAATCTGATAAGGATAAACTTTCTAAGGATCTTGAAACTGTAATTTCAAAGAAAAATAATTTAGAGTCTAACTCTAGTTCTAATTCAAATGTTTTAGAAAACAAGAATTTGGTTTTAAAACTAAAGTCAGAGATTTTATCCTTGAAAAAGTGTTTGTCAAACTTTACTCATGGAAAAGAAAACTTTGATAAGATGTATTCTCAAATTAGACCTTTGAGAAATCGTTCTGGTCTTGGTTATACTTATTCCAAACCTGTTTATAGTAATAACTATTTTGTTCCTCAAAAAACCATTTTCTGTTCCAAGTGTCAATGTGGTGGACATTGGAGAAGAGATTGTTCTCTTAACAAAACTCAATCCTTAGGATTTCATAAAGCTTATTTTGCAAAACAAATGTGGATTCCTAAAATTCTTTTATCTAATCATTCTGGATCCAAACAAGTTTGGATTCCGAAAATCTAATTGTTTCTTTTTCAGGAAAACGAGAAGTGTATCAATAAGAACATTTGGTACATGGATAGTGGTTGTTCTCGACATATGACTGGAAACAAAGATTTCTTTGAAAAGGTTATCAAAACAAAAGGTGGAAAAGTTACCTTCGGAGATAATGCTCAAGGAAAGATTGTTGGTATAGGTAATATCGTTTTTCTTGGAAAGGTTCTTATTTCAAATGTTTTGTTTGTTAAAGGTCTTAGGCACAATCTCATCAGCATAAGTCAATTATGTGATGAAGGTTACCTTGTAAATTTTAGAAATGATAAGTGTCTAGTTCACAATTCCAAGGATGAATTCATTCTATCTGCCCATAGGCAAGATAATGTTTACACTATTAACTTAGAAGACCTTAGGAACCAAAACTTACCTTGTTTAAGTGTAATAGAAGACCAATCGTGGCTATGGCATAGGAGACTAGGACACTGTAATTTGAGAAACCTAAGAAAACTCTCAAAGAAAGGACTTGTAAAAGGGCTACCAGACCTTAGATATGATTCTTCAAAAGTCTGTGATCCTTGTCAATTTGGCAAGCAACATAAAACTAGCTTTAAACCAATTAATGAAGTTTCAACTTCTAATGCATTACAGCTTGTGCATATGGATCTGTTTGGTCCTTCACAATCTGGAAGCATTGGAGGCAAATACTATGTATTTGTTTTAGTTGATGACTTTACTAGATTTACATGGGTCTATTTTCTCACAAAGAAATCTGAAGCCTTTTTCTATTTCAAAACTTTTAGAGCCCAAGTTAAAAATGAGAAAAACCTACCATTGATAACTATTCATAGTGATCATGGTGGTGAATTTAAAAACTCAGATTTTGAAACTTTTTGTAGTAAGAAAGGTATTACTCACAATTTCTCAGCACCAAGAACTCCTCAGCAAAATGGGGTTGTTGAAAGAAGAAATCGTATTCTTCAGGAAATGACTCGAACCATGTTGAATGAATACTCAATTGCTAAGCATTTTTGGGCTGAAGCTGTTAGTACTGCCTGTTATACTATAAATCGTGTTTTAACTAGACCATTTCTTAATAAAACCCCTTATGAGTTATGTACTGGCCGAAAACCTAAAGTTTCATACTTCAAAGTTTTTGGTTGCAAAGTATTCATTCTGAATACAAAAGACAATCTACACAAATTTGAACCAAAATCTGATGAAGGAATCTTTCTAGGCTATTCTACAACCTCTAAGGCTTATAGAGTTTTCAATAAAAACACTTGTACTGTAGAAGAAACAGTACATGTAAAATTTGATGAAACTAACCCTTTTGTTTTCAACCAACCCAATCCTACATCCTCGGATGTGTTTTCCAAAAATGTTTATCAAACTTTATTAGAAGACCATTCTGATAAGGAAAATGTTCAAGAAAGTATTCCTGAAACATTTACCACAGAAGATTTTCTACCATATGTTGATGAACAGGCTTTACAAAACCCAAATCAATTGTTTCTTAGGAATCATCCAAGTGATAACATCATTGGTGATATAAATCAACCTGTAAGGACCAGAAATTCCTTAAGAAATGAAATAGAACATCTTGCTTTTCTTTCCCAATTTGAACCTAAAAGTCCAAGTGAGGCCTTAGGTGATGATGATTGGATCAAAGCAATGCAGGATGAACTAAATGAATTTGAAAGGAATCAAGTCTGGACTTTAGTTGAAAGACCTAAAGAAACAACTGTGATTGGTGTAAAATGGGTTTTCAGAAACAAATGTGATGAAAATAGAATCATTGTAAGAAATAAAGCAAGACTTGTTGCTAAAGGCTATAATCAACAAGAGGGAATAGACTATGAAGAAACATATGCTCCTGTAGCTAGACTTGAATCTATTCGTATTCTATTAGCCTTCACAGCATATTTCAATTTCAAACTATTTCAAATGGATGTCAAATGTGCTTTTCTAAATGGTTTTGTTCAAGAAGAAGTTTTTGTCGAACAACCTCCTGGTTTTCAAGACCCAAAACATCCTGATCATGTTTTTAAACTTACCAAGGCTCTATATGGTCTTAAACAAGCCCCTAGAGCATGGTATGATAGACTCACAGGATTTCTTTTACAAAACAATTATAGAAAAGGTACAGCTGATCCAACTCTTTTTATCAAAATGGAAAACAAAAATGTTTTGGTTGTCCAAATCTATGTTGATGACATCATATTTGGATCAACTCAGAAATATTTAACCGATTCTTTTGCAAACTTAATGAAATCTGAGTTTGAAATGAGTATGATGGGTGAGTTAACATTCTTTCTAGGTTTTCAAATTTCTCAAAAACCAGAAGGAACTTATATATCTCAACATAAGTATATTAAAGACTTACTCAAAAAGTATGGGTTTGACAAAACTAAAAGTATTAGCACCCCAATTGGTACCTCAAATACTCTTGATCTTGATGAAACTGGGAAACCAGTAGATCAAACAATTTTTAGAGGTATGATAGGAAGTTTGCTATACTTGACAGCTAGTCGACCCGACTTGATGTTTTCTGTATGCTTATGTGCAAGATATCAATCTAATCCAAAAGAGTCTCACTTAAAAGCCGTAAAGAGAATCTTTCGGTATTTAAAAGACACTATGGATTTAGGTCTGTTTTACTCTTCTGGAAATGATTTTGTTTTAAAAAGCTTTTCAGATGCTGACTTTGGTGGTTGTAGAATGGATAGAAAAAGTACATCTGGAACATGTCATTTCTTAGGAGACTCTTTGGTTTCTTGGTCCTGCAAGAAACAACACTCAGTAGCACTCTCCACTGCTGAAGCTGAATATGTAGCATTTGGAAGTTGCTGTGCTCAAGTATTGTGGATGCAGCACACACTCACTGACTGTGGTTTGAGTTTCTCCAAAACTCAAATTATTTGTGATAATACAAGTGCCATAGCTCTTAGTAAAAACCCAGCACATCACTCTCGTGCAAAACACATAGATGTTAGGCATCACTTTCTTAGGGATCACACACAGAAAGGAGATATTATTTTACAATTCATCGGAACGCAAGAAAAACTTGCTGACATTTTTACAAAACCTTTACCTTCCGATAGATTTGAATTTATAAAACAGAAGCTAGGAATGATTACATTAAAATAATCATTCATATCTACTTCTTGTTTTACATCTCTCCTAATAGTAAAAAAACTCCTCGTAGAAAGGGGGAGGACATTTCTTTCTGTCTTTATGTTTATTTTATCTTATGTTCATTAACTATTTATCGTATTGAAAATTTTAGTTTTCTGTTTATCGTATTGAAAATTTTAGTTTTCTGTTTATCGTATTGAAAATTTTAGTTTTCTGTTTATCGTATTGAAAATTTTAGTTTTCTGTTTATCATATTGACAGTTTTATAGTATCATTTACTATCGACTGATGATAGTATTGAAATTCTTTACCATCGTATCATTCAATAGTTTTTGAATCGACCGATGATAGTATTGAAATTCTTTTCCATCGTTTCATTCAATAGTTTTTGAATCGACCGATGATGGTATTGAAATTCTTTACCATCGTATCATTCAATAGTTTTGTATCGACCGATAATGGTATTGAGATTGTTTTCCATCGTACTTTTAGTATATGATAACAAGATTGTTTTCTATCGTACGGTCTGATCATAGTAATGACTTTGTTTTCCATCGGCATCATTTTTTTTTCTCCTTATGATTGTTTTTTATACTTACCAAAACCAACAATCACCTTATGTTCTCCGACAGGTATCTTTTTCATTTTTTTTAAAATTTTCTTTCTTTGTTTTAATCCTAACCATTGATCTGGTTTTCTCTAATCCTGACCGTAGAATATCAACGGCCACCCTTTTTCGACCGTAGAAGATCAACGGTCATCTCTTTATCGCCTATAAATACCCCCCCTCCCCTCCCCAAACCCACATTGAAGTTTCAGGAATTGAGGCGAAGCTCTTCTTCACCACCTATAAACCATCGTACGATCTTCTCAATCGGCATCACCTTTATGTCTCAATCCTCTGCCAACACTCCCGCTGAAATGTCTTCAAAGACTTTTACAGAGAAAGACTTTAACAGAGAAAGGTTAGTATCCCGAGACTTTTTCGATACGTACGATTCTACAATCAGGAGGATCATTTTGTTTCAAGGATGGGAACATCTCTGTGTGGAAAAGCCTGATATTCAAGATCCAGTTCTTTTTGATGAAGTTTGTCAGTTTTACAAAACCGTTTCTTTTGACAAAGATATGACTATAAACTTCGTTGTGTACGATAGAAAATTATCTATGTCTCTGAAACAAGCCGCACATTTCCTGAATGTTTCTATAGAAGGAGATTCTTTTTGTCCATCTCACAAACTACCAGAAGAAGTTGGTACGTTCAATAGAGAAAATTCTGAAAAGTCTTTGTTTCTTATTAATGAGGAAAAGAGGAAAGTGTCTCATCTTTCATCGGACAATTGTTTTGTAACCTTATGGATGCAAGGTTTTCTTATCCCAAGGAAAGGGGATAGAGAAACTCTGAAAGTTTCTGACATCTTTATGCTTGATTATCTTGTGAATATGAGAAAAGTGAATCTCATGGGGTATATTTTTGAAACAATCAAGAATGTCAAGACGGGAGGGATCAAGTCCCAGCTGATTATGTATCCGGCCATCCTTACGAAGTTCATTTTTGAAGGTATGAAGTTTTGTAACATTCCTTTGAAAGGAAAACCCATGGATTTGAGGCTGTCATGGATTAATAAGAGTACGATGAAAAAGCTGAATGTTTGTTTTGATTCAAATTCAAAACTTTTTGTCAGAGATGTAGAAGCTAAATTGGCTCAGAATCAATCGGCACCTATGCCAGCCAAGGACATTCAATCCACCGGTGTTACTCAAAAGTCTGATACGCAAACCAGTTCGAAGCCGAAGAAGAAGCCAAGGTACAGTAAGGAAGTTGTAGCAAAATGGAAAAAGGACAAAGAACAAAGAAAAGAAGGTGATCCGAAGTTCGGTCTTGACCCTGCTGAGGCTTTTGCAGAACGAGTAAGGGTAGAAGAAACCCTTCAGGCTGAAAAGAAAAAGAAGGTTCTTTTGAAAAGGAAGGCCCAGGACTTTGATGTCTCCAAAGTCTTGAAAGCAGTTGAAGATGCTAGTGCTAAAATAACTGAAGAAGTGCACCAAGAGCCCATCGTACAGAGTCTTTCCGAGAAAGAAAAAGGAAAACAAGTAATGGAAGAAATAGAAGAAGAAGAAGAATGAGACTTTCTTTTAGAATTTCTTCAAAGTTCAAAGAAAAGTAGAGAGGAATCGGTTCAAAAGCTGAGTGAAGGTGTTCAACAAACTCCTCATGCCAATCAAGCACAATCTCTGGACAGAATGTCATCTCAAGAAAAGCAAGGTACTCAATCTTTTCTTTCTGATAAAGTAATTGTCATTAGTGACAAAGTGGAAGAAGAAAGAAAGCAGAAAGAAAAAGCGAAAGGGAAACAACCAGTTGTTGTTTCAAGCAGATCGTATGAACTAGCATCATACGATGAGGATACTGATTCAGAGCATACAATCTCTCTCAAAAAGAGTGATTACATTGTTCATGTTTTGAGAAGGGTGGAGAAAACCATTCCTTATTTCCTGAGGCTGGAAGGGAAGATTGATTTTATTACTGAAAATCAAAGGAAGAAGTTTGGCTCTGTAAAAGAATTGAGGAAGAAAGTTTTATCAGTAGAAGCCGATTTGAAAGTTCTTTCAGAAAGCTCGGTTGCTCATAAGAAGGCTTGCAATAAGATGACCAAGTGGTCCTACAAAACAGAGAGTTCAATCAATGATCATGAAGTAGCTATTGAATATATAAGAAGGTTATCAAATGAGCTTGCAATTGCTTTCAACAATCTTGACAAAGAAACGGTTGAAAGGTTAAATCTTTTATCTTCTCAAAGAGCCGATGTTCCTTCAGTGAAAGACTTGCAAGAAAGAATGAATGTTTTCCAATCTGAATTCTCGAAGGTTTCATCTTTCAAATATTAAATGCTTTTACTGAAGAATCAAAACTCTGTGTTGTCCAAGGATAACAAGACTCTGCAAAACAGGATTGATACCCTTGAATAAGTAATCCGAGTTCAGGAGGAGACCATCAGAAATCAGGATCAGATTTTTGCGGATCAACAAGAGATTCTCAAAACTCAGGGTGAATCAATTTCTGAAGACAAGAAGGAGATCAAGAAGATGAAAGCTGTGCTTCATGAGCTTATAAAGAAGGAGAAGGAAAGAGAAAACAAATGATTGTTGTATTTTTTTCTTTTGGAACTTGTCTTTGTTTTGTAATAACTCTTATGATCCTTTTCTTTTATTTTTTTTTGTCTTGTATTGCTTCACTAACTCCTTCAGTCAATTCAAGATTACTCTCTTTTTGTAAATCACAAAGGGGGAGAATGTTTACAAAGGGAAGAATGTTTTACAAAGGGGGAGAATTCTTTACAATGCTCTTAAAGAAAATCTACGAATACAATCCTTAGGAAAAGTCCATACCTAAGGGGGAGTTAGTTGTATTCAATTTCTTATTCAAAAGAGTTTTCAAAAACTCAGGGGGAGATAAGTATTTCTTGTTACGTTTACTTTGTGTGTTGTGCTTTCCAAAAAGGGGGAGATTGTTAAGTCAAAAGTCTTCTTTTGACTTCTATATCATGTTTTGGAAATCACAAATGTATTCTATCATATGTTTGTAAATTACAAATGTCTTTTATCATGTTTATCGTATCGTACGATGTTGATCGTACCGACCAAATCGTATCGTACTGACTCTGTCAAACGTATCGTACTGACTCTGTCAATCGTATCGTATTGACTCTGTCAATCGTATCGTACTGACTCTGTCAATCGTATCGTACTGACTCTGCTATTCAGATGATCACTATTTGTTTTGGTACTTTGTCAAAAACTCTCTCTGCATATGAATCGTACTCATGTTTTTTATTTCTATATATCTCTTGTCCTAACAAAACGATGTCGTTGGGTTAGTTACAAACTAATCAAAACGATGTCATGCTTTCTGTTTCAATATGACCGTTGGAGGCAATATGACCGTTGGAACCTGAGGCCTATAAATAGGAGGTCATTTGAAGCTAAGAGAACGACGATGAACGAAGAGAACGAATGAAGAGACTCTGTGAACTACGAAGATTCTAGAGAGAGACACTGTGACTTCTCTCATCAGCTTTGTGCGACCGATCATCGTATCGAGGGCTGCCGGGGATAGGCAGACAGACGTGCCGATCATCGTATCGAGGGCTGCCGGGGATAGGCAGACAGACGTACCGATCATCGTATCGAGGGCTCACCAAGGTGTTGGTGAGACAGACCTTTTATCCTAGGTGAAAGGATAACCCTTCTCTTTGGGTTAAAAGAATTGTAATACTTTTACATTTCCGCTGTTACTTGTTTTAGAAAGGGATTTGTATTGTTTCCTTTCTTCTTTACATATTCAATTGTAATTGTTTCAATTACAATCATCCTATTACATATTGTATTGATTGGTTCTATACGCTTTAAGGTAGAATCATTCATATTTGTATTACTCTGATTATTGTGTTCATCTTGAATACAATTGTTTTACATAACATTAGTATTACAATACATCATATCTTTTATATTCAATACAATTGTGGGTATTTGTATTTGTATTAGTTTAAGTTCATTTAAACTAATCTCTTTATTGCTAAAACTCAAAGGTTTTTTAAACCTACAATTCACCCCCCCTCTTGTATTGTTCCATCTAATAGACATATATATCTACTATTCGATCTAACATATCGGGTTCTCAAAATAATATTTTAATTCTACTATAAATTCTTTATAACCTGTATGGGAAATTTATCCACAAAGTATATTGTGAATTGGATTTCAATTATTACATGAAAAAATATGTTTATAAATAATACATTTATTTTCCTCAATTAAATATAAATACCCACAAACTGTTAGGAATTATATTCTTCATTTAAATTCCCCATAAACCATGGGTATAATATTTCATGAACCTTATATAAATGTGTTATGAATAAAACATTTATTCTAGATACTATGGTGTATCCATATCTTCTATAGTGTATCATAGTTTCTCTTATAGGGTACTTCTTGTTCCATGATGCAACACACTCTTATTTTCTAGAATAAAAAATCTAAACAATATTATTACGGTGTAAACTCATGAATTGTTTCATATATCCTTATAGATTAAACTTTTCTTTTATAAATTCCTAACCTCCCATGGTGCAATGGTATTGTTGTGGTATTACACACTCATCATGCATGGCCTTCATTTGGAATACTCGAAGGATTTGGGCTATATTTAATCTTCACATGGCACAAGACCCCATGGCTCAACTTCACATGTTCATACTGACTATCAGGAATTTAGTAATTATCATTCATTAAAATCAGATGCATGAATCCTATTATAACAAATTTCCAGTTTTCTTTATGATATAAACAAATGCTTGAGGACTCAGGCTTCTCTATTTGAATATTTACATGCATGAATGTTGAACCAATGTTGCTCGATGGACAAGAAAAAAATCCTAATTTACTCATTCAAATTATATTCATGAAAGTGTAAATTCATGAATAAATCATTTTGATCATACCTATGAATTCATAAAATCATTTACTTTATCTACATGATCTAATTCAATAGGATATGACATGAATCGTGATACTTATATTCATGTATGAAAAATACCGGAATATTATATGAAATAAGTGATTCAAAATCACTTAGAACATAGAATAACATCATGGCCTTATTTTAATTTTGGATGTGGATTCTTCTTGATCTTATATACTCATAAATGGTGGAAGAACCATGATCAGTTGAACACTTTTGTGGGGGAGGTTGAAGATGATTGAGCAAAGTGATCAGATGGCCATGATTGATCCCATAAGATGCATACTCTTATATGCGTATCTTTTTAATGACACATGAATTTTATTCCCAAATTGTTTTTCAATTCAATTTAGGAGATCTAAATAAAAAATTTCATGCCACTGATTCAATGATCTGAAAATGAGTTTCGACACTCTCAACACATTACACATTCCTCATGTCACTACTGGAATTTTACACTTTACCAATGGTTCACAACCATTGGTAAAGGCCTGGAAACTGTTTGTATATAGTATACCAATGGTTCCCTCAACCGTGGCCATATAAGCCATGACAATAGGCCTATACCAATGGTTCTGTGAAAACCGTTGGTATAGGTGTCAAAATAGAAGGTATACCAAGGGTTTTCTACAACTGTTGGTATATGTGTGTTACACTTATACCAATGGTTGTAAACCGTTGGTATAGAGGTGATATGAAAATCCATAAGGCTATACCAACGGTTTTGTTATAACTGTTGGTATAAACCTATACCAAAAGTTATAACAAAACCGTTGGTATAGTTATATTATAGAATCTATACCAATGGTTTTTAAAACTGTTGGTATAGATTTGATCAAATCCATAGCAGCATGCCCCTCTCCCCTCTCTAGAACTGCAACAACACAGCTCCACAGCAACATAGAAACACACCTCCCCCTTTCCAGACCTGCAACAACACCAATACAAAATCCCCATCCAAAGTACTCAAAATTTATAATTCCTTCCAGATTTTAGAAATTTAGAAATTTATAAATTCAAATGAAATAACACCCATAAGAGAAAAAGCCTACATGTTATAGGAAATGAAATAACACCCATAATAGTATTCCAATTTTAGAATTCATTCCTCACTCAAACCACAACACCAACACACATAAGAGTATTCAAAATTTAGAATTCATTCCTCACTCAAACCACAACACCAATACACACAAGAGAAAAAACCTACATGTTATAGGAAGAACATGGGATGTTTAGTCATGGTCTTGGGTTGAGTATCTTAAACCCAAAAGAAAAACTTGGGTAGAGTGGACAAGGATCATGATACCCATAAGATAAACAATGGTATTTGTCATGTTCTTAGACCTAGGACAAGTTATAGGAAGCACATGTGATGTTCTTATTCTTCTAATGATTATGTATCCATGTATAAATGGTTCTTGATGTGTTAGTGGAAAACATTGGTCAATCTAGACATATGAGAAGGGTTACCGTAATATACTACATGTTTTTCATAGACATTTCAATTAGAATAAGGGGGTGTGTGGCTAATATTAATTTTCTCTTCTAGGTGTGATGTGAGATGAATCCCCATCTTGGGTAGTGGGTATGAATATTAAATTAAGTCTTTGGTAATGTGTTCCCAAAGGGACTTTGGTTTAGTCCTAGAACCCACTATTTGAGGATGGGATTGAGGTGATCCATGGGGCTATGGTGTCACCATATGTATTCCTCACCATTGCGGTATTTTTATGAGACTTTGAAACTAATTTTTCAAGAATCTATGTGTAGCATTATTGACCAATTTGTTATATGGTATTCTTGAGTGTTCATAAGTTTCATATGAAATAACTATATGATATTTATTTTTTGTATGTTACTGTATAGAATGAACGAACTGTGATTGATAATTAGAACATGAGTGTTGGTGCATGTTCATAATGGGATGTCGAGACTCATTAATAATATAATTCATGTTTTTATATATATACTATGACCCATTGTGTTTCAATCTATGCCTTGTGAATATTTTCTTCTAATAACGTATGACCAATAAACCATATTTTATTTCTTATCCCTTAATTTCAAGAATCTATGTGTAGCCTTGTGAAGATTTTCCATATGCCAGTTGTTGTTTTCACTTAAAAGGTTGTTCATTTCAAACAAAAATGAGACCCTTTGAGTGATACCAGTCACACCGTGCCTCAGATTGAGGTGGGGGGCTGTCCGGGGGTGGGGGGCTGTCCGGGTGGTGTGTGGGGCTGTTTGGGGGGTGGGAGGGCTGTCTGGGTAGTGCGGGGGGATGTCCGGGGGGGGGGGGGGGGGGCGCCCGGGGTGGGGTGGGGGGGGGGGGGGGGGGGTTCTCTTCGCTAGGAAGGGGGGTTGTCCGGTGGGGGGGGGGGTCTGGGGTGGAGGGGATGTCCGGGGGGTGCTGGGGGGCTCTTTGGGGGTGAGGGGGGCTGTCCGTGGTGGTGGTGGGGGGGGGGGAGTGTTGTCCAGAGTGCGTTTTCAGCCACCACGATCACAAGAAACCTCCGATTGACGTGTCATATGGACAAACATTTCACAATTAACCCAATATTTGTTGTCGTCCAATTTCATGGTATTCTGAGGTCGTTCGACCAGTTTTGACCACCCCACGCATGCTTTTCAAGTGCGCCAAACACCTAAAAACAAATATTCCACCATGCCACGCAAACTGCACATCTGAATGATGTGTCGTCTTTTCGTACACCTCACGAATAATAATTAGGGTGTTTTCGTGTGATTTCAAGTCATTACAATATTGTTCGGTATGTATTTGACCGTAAAATGCATGTTTTGGTCATTTACGACACGCGAAGTGTGTTTTCAGCCACCGCGGTCACATGAAACCTTCGACTGACATACTGTCTACCCGACCATTTCAAAATTTACCCACCCTTTGTTGTCGTCCGATTTCATGGAATTTTTAGGTCATTTGGCCAGTTTTGACCACCCCACGCATGCTTTTCAAGCGCACCAAACACCTAAAAAACACATATTCAGCTGTGCTATGAAAACCACACGTCCGAATGACATGTTGTCTCCTTATACACATCACAAATAATAATTAGGATGTTTTCATGTGATTTAAAGTCATTCTGATGTCATTAGGTATGCATTTGACCGTTTAAACGCATGTTTTGGCAATTTACGACATGTGGAGTGCATTTTCGGCCATCACGGTCACAAAACACCTCTGATTGACGTGTCATCTGGCCGAAAATTTCACAATTCACCCACCCTTTATTGTTGTCTGATTTCATGGAATTACGAGGTTGTTCGACCGATTTGACCACCACACACATGCTTTTCAAGCCTGCCGAACACCTAAAAAACACATTTTCAGTCGTGTCGCGCAAACCGTGCATCCAAATGACGTGTCGTATCCTCGTACACCTCAAAAATTAATATTATGGTGTTTTGTGTGATTTAAAGTCATTCCTATGTCATTTGGTATGCATTTGATAGTTAAATGCATGTTTTAGCCATTTAAGACACGCAGAGTGCGTTTTCAACCATCACGGTTACATGACACCTCTGATTGACGTTCCGTCTAGCCAAAAATTTCGGAGTTCATGCACCCTTTGTTTTCATCCAATTTCATGGAATTCCGAGGTCGTTCGACTGGTTTTGACCACCTCACGCACGCTTTTTAAGCATGCCAATCACCTAAAAAACACATATTCAGTTGTGCTGTAAAAACCGCACTCCGAATGATGTGTAGTCTTTTGGTACACATCAAAAATAATAATTAGGGTGTTTTAGTATGATTTCAAGTCATTCTGATGTTGTTGGGTATGTATTTGACCGAAAAACACATGTTTTGGCCATTTACGACACGCAAAGTGCGTTTTCGGCCACTACGGTCACATGAAACCACTGATTGACGTGTCGTATGGCCGATCATTTCACAATTCACACACCCTTTATTTTCGTCTGATTTCATGGCATTCCGAGGTCGTTTGACCGGTTTTGATCACCCCACACATGATTTTCAAGCGGGCCAAACACCTAAAAAACACATATTCAGTAGTGCCATGAAAACCACACATCCGAATGATGGGTCATATTTTCGTACACCTCATGAATAATAATTAGGGTGTTTTCTTGTGATTTAAAGTCATTCTAATGCCATTGAGTATGTATTTGACCGTAAAACACATGTTTTGGAAATTTATAAAGCACAAAGTATGTTTTTGGCCACCGCAGTCACACGACACGTCGTATTGACGTGATGTCTGGTTGGATATTTCAAAATTTACCTACCCTTTGTTGTCGTCTGATTTCATGGCATTATGAGGTCGTTCGGCCGGTTTTGACCACCCCACACACACTTTTCAAGCACGCCAAACACCTAAAAAACACATATTCAGTCGTGCTGTGAAAATTGTGTGTCCAAATGATGTGTCGTCTCCTCATACACATCAAGAATAAAAATTAGGGTGTTTATGTGTGATTTAAATTCATTCTGATGTCGTTCGGTATGCATTTGACTGTTAAACACATGTTTTGGCCATTTACGACATGCTGAGTGCCTTTTCAGCCATCGCAGTCACACGACACCTCCTATTGATGTTACTTCTAGCCGAACATTTTAAAATTCACCCATGATTTGTTGTAGTACTATTTCATGGAATTCTGAGGTCGTTCGGCTGGTTTTGACCACCCACACACGCTTTTCAAGCGCACAAAACACCTAAAAACACATATTCAGTCGTACCACGCAAATCGCGCATCTGAACGATGTTTCATATTTTCATACACCTAAAAAATAATAATTAGGGTGTTTTAGTGTGATTTCAAGTCATTACGATGTCTTTGGGTATGTATTTGATCGTAAAACACATGTTTTGGCCATTTACGACACACAGAGTGCATTTTCAGCCACCACGATCACACAATACCTTTGATTAACATTTTGTCTGGTCGAACATTTCAAAATTCACCCACCCTTTGTTGTCGTATGATTTAATGGCATTATGAGGTTGTTCGGCTAGTTTTGACCACCCCATGCACGCTTTTCAAGCGCACCAAACACCTAAAAAACACATATTCAGCCATGTCTTGCAAACCGCACATCCGAGTGACATGTTGTCTCCTCATACACCTCAAGAATCATAATTAGGGTATTTTCATGTTATTTAAAGTAATTCTGATGTCATTCAGTATGCATTTGACTGTTAAACTCATGTTTTGGCCATTTAGGACACGCGAAGTGCGTTTTCGGCCACCGCAGTCATACGAAACCTCCGATTGACGTGCCGTCTGTTCGACCATTTCACAATTCACCTACCCTTTCTTTTCGTCTGATTTTATGGCATTCCTAGGTTGTTCAGCCAGTTTTGAACACCCCACGCATGCTTTTCAAGCGCGCTAATCACTTGAAAAACACATATTCAGTCGTGCCGTGCAAACCGCGCATCCGAATGACATTTCGTCTCCTCATACACCTCACGAATAATAATTAGGGTGTTATTGTGTGATTTCAAGTCATTATTATTGTAACGACTCAAACTTTTTAATTATATTTATTTTTTAATTTTGTGTGTTATTTTATTTTATACTCAACAAAACAATACCCTTTAATTAATGAAGTGGGTATAATTAAAATGAGATCGTTGGGTTTCGACTGTTATATGACCATTGGTCAATATGACCATTGGAAACTATAATCTTAACATTGAATTTTTATAAATGTGGTAATCTTGGTTAATTAATAACAGAATGAAGATTTAATGGACTCATCCAGTAGACTCGAGCCATATGAAGCCCATCTGTCGGAGCTTGGGAAGGAGGTAGCATCACTGGGCTTTGCTCTGGACCAAGCCCAAGACAAACTTCAATGTATGAAGCTTGAACAGAATCGCTTAAGGGAGAATTTCAAGCTGATAGAAATCACCAGTCAGGAAATGTTGTCCGAGCCACCCCAAGATTCTATCACCATAGTACACCTTACACTTAGGTCCTATGCTGGTGTTATAACGGTCTATGTAACGAGACCTTAGCTGCTTTGTGTAATCCTTTTATATAAATAAAATTTTTATTTGTTCTTATGGAAAAGTTGTGAATTTCAAATATTCGGATAAATATAGGATGAGTATTATTAATGAATTTAGGAAAAAATGGTATTTTAAAATATGTTTGTATTCTTTAAATAATTAATAATGTGAAATGATTTTCAAAAAATGGTCTTCTACGGTTGTGATTAGTAAGAAATTTAGAGTCTAATAAGATCAACTTGGTTTTTAGTGAATAGTAAAGTGGGAATAGTAACATACCCATATGAATAGTAATGAATAGTAATTTGACCAAAAAAATAGAAACTTCACCCATGAATGTATAAATTCATTTTAGACATCTTAAAAGTGAAAAAAATGATCATAGTTTAAGTTTTGGTATTTTTATACGGCATAAATATTTTATTTACAATTTTATAATGAATTTAATAATTTAAAATGAAAATTTATTTTCATAAAATTTAATCATAAATTGTTACTTTATTGTCTTATGGGTATACAATATTTTTATGGGACCTTGATTACTTTTTTAAGGTGTTACAAAATGAGTTATAGTTTTAAAGTAGTATTTTTGAAATAAATAATGATTTAATTTAAAAATTAAATTAAAAAAATTTAGAAAATTATTTTCATAAAATAGAATTCATTTTTGAATTCAGAGCATTGATATTAGGTTAGGGTGAATTTTAGAGATTTTTCTGAAACAGTTGAATTTTCAGTGAATAGTAAAAATGGAGTTTTGAGTTTCGGGTGTTTAATTACATCATTAATGATGTAATAATGATTTAAGCTTTCTTGTAGACTTATTAATAGTGATACATGCTATTATGTGTCCCAAGTGGCTAATACCATGGGCAACCCCATGGTTTTTCAAATACCACCAATGAGGTGTCCCTTAGAAATTAATAATTTATTCCCTCACTTTTCCTATAAATATCAAGCCATTTCCCTCATTATTTTCATTATAAAATCATCCTCAACAAATTTATGATATTCCTAGCTCCCAATAAGTCCTTCCAAGGTTCCCTCAAGCCTCCCAAGGTCCCGACCTTCAAACTTTCAAAGTTACTCTTCAAGGTAAGGGATCCTTTCACCCTCCTCTTTTAAGTCATGGATTCCTTTATGTTGTGTCTTATAGTTTCCATCTCTTTATGTTGAGGGTATGTTCTTATATGTTCTCAATACTATACATTTCATGTCTAATTTTTGAGATACCCTTTTCATTATCATCAATTTGTTTTCTGAATGTTTAAGTGACGTCGTTAGGCTGCCAAATTTCTTGTAAAAGAAATCACATCTTCTCTTTTCTTTCAAGATTCATTTTCTTGTGGTATGTCATTAAAATATCCATACCATGTTATTATCTACACGTTATTATATATTTATATTTTATTATGAGTTATTTATGAGTGGTTTACACTTGTATGCTCTCTTTTTATTATTTTCTAAATCCATGTTATATAGCCGTTATGCTGCAGAAATTTCGTCTCAAAATTTCTATCTCTTTTTCTCAACAAATTCTATTGTTTATTTATGTGAATACCCAAACCTATTTAGTTTCTATGAGTGTTCATAAATATATAAAAATGATATATTTGATTCTGTAATTGACATACATGTAACCCTCACTCCCTTTCCATGGGTTATAAATGACATAATGATCTTATTTTTAAGAACTTTTAAAACGTCATGATTTTGAAATGAACCCATTTCTTTTATTATCTATGGGTTATTTATGAAATGTTTGATTATGATCTATGTGGATCACATGAAAATAAAGACATATTAAGGGTGCGCCCTGACAGCGCTCCAATGTATTGGGTAAAGAATTAATCTCTAGAGATGACAAGTTTCACGATACCTTGGTGAATAACCTTGGTAATTTTTATGACACATAGGGGATAATCCTTGGTGATATATTCATGAATGTATAAATGAAATATTGTAGCCACATATTCAAGTTATTATTCAATTTCTTTTTTATGATATTCCTATACTTCCATTTCTCATGTCCTTATGTTTTTATTCAAGTTCTTATTGATGTCACAAGTAAACTGATTCCATTGTTTACCATTACTTTGCCTTCTGCTCACCATTTCCTTTGAATATATGTCTTCAGGTTATGAGATGCAGTAATTGTACTTAGTATGAACATATGATGAAGCCCCTAAAAGTGTATTAGAAGAATGTTTTATGTTGTTTTCATGTATTATGTCCCTGATTTCCAAGACACTAGACTTTAAAGATCCCATGTTTGTAAAATGTAATGAAAAGTTATGTTATAAAAATCCAGGATTCCATACTGATGTCGTTCGACATGCTTTTGACCATTAAACGCATGTTTTGGCCATTTACTACACGTGGAGTGTGTTTTCGGCCACCACGGTCACATGAAACCTCTGATTGACATGCCTTCTGGCCAACCATTTCACAATTCACCCACCCTTTCTTGTCGTCTGATTTCATGGTATTCTGAGGTCGTTCGGCCGGTTTTGACCACCCGACGCACGCTTTTCAAGCATGCCAAACACTTAAAAAAAACATATTCAGTTGTTATGTGCAAACCACGCATCTGAATGACGTGAATTCTTCTTGTACACCTCACGAATAAAAATTAGGGTGTTTTTGTGTGATTTCAAGCCATTCTGATCTCGTTTGACATGCATTTGACTGTTAAACACATGTTTTGGACATTTACGACAAGTGGAGTGCGTTTTCGGCCACCGCGGTCACAAAAAACCTTCGATTGATGTGTCTTATGGCTGAAAATTTTACAATTCACCCACCCTTTGTTGTCATCTGATTTCATGAAATTTCAAGGTCATTCGACCAGTTTGGTCACCCCACGCACACTTTTCAAGCACGCCAAACACCTAAAAACACATATTCAGCTATGACGCGCAAACCATGCATCCTAATGAAATTTAATATCCTCTTACACCTCAAAAATAATAATTAGGGTGTTTTCGTGTGATTTCAAGTCATTCTGATGTCGTTCGGCATGCATTTGACCGTTAAACGCATGTTTTGGCCATTTACGACATGAAGAGTGCGTTTTCATCCACCATGGTCACACGACACCTCTGATTGATGTGATGTCTAGCTGAACATTTTAAAATTCACCCACACTTTTTTGTCATTCTATTTCAGGGCATTTTGAGGTCGTTCGGCCAGTTTTGACCACCCCACGCACGCTTTTCAAGCGCATGTAACACCTAAAAAACACAAATTCAGCCGTGTCACGCAAAACACATGTCTGAATGACATGTTATCTCCTCATACACCTCAAGAATAATAATTAGGGTGTTTTCATATGATTTAAAGTCATTACGATGTCGTTCGGTATGTATTTGACCGTTAAACGCATGTTTTGGCCATTTACGACACGCAAAGTGTGTTTTCGGCCACTACGGTCACACAAAACCTCCGATTAACATGTCGTTTGTACGAACATTTCAAAATTCACCCACCCTTTGTTTTCATTTGATTTCATGGAATTCTGAGGTCGTTCGGCCAGTTTTGACCACCACACGCACGCTTTTCAAGCGCGCCAAACACCTAAAAAACACATATTTAGTTGTGCCATGAAAAACATGTGTTCGAATGATGTGATGTATCCTTGTACACCTCAAGAATAATAATTGGGGTGTTTCAGTGTGATTTCAGGTCATTCCAATGTCGTTCGACATGCATTTGACCGTTAAACACATGTTTTGGCCATTTACGACATGCAGAGTGCGTTTTCAGCCACCACGGTCACATGATAGCTCCGATTGATGTGAATTCCAGCCGACCATTTCAAAATTCACCCACCCTTTGTTGTAGTCTGATTTTATAGCATTCTGAGGTCGTTTGGACAGTTTTGACCACCCCACGCATGCATTTCAAGCGTGTCAAACACCTAAAAAACACATATTCAGCTTTGGCGTGAAAACCGCAAATCTGAATGATGTGTCATCTCCTATTACACCTCAATAATGACCCATGGATCGTTGTGTTAAAGTATAAATACAATACAAATATGTTTAGTCAGTTTTCCTTATGCCAGTTGTTTTTACTTAAAATGGTGTCCATTTTAAACAAAAGAGAGAAATTTAGAGTGATACTGGACACACCGTGCCTTGGATTGAAGTGAGGTTGTCTTGTACACGTCTCAAATGACCATTGTATCATTTTAATAAAGCATCAACACAATCCAAATACATTTGGTCTGTTTTACGTATGTAAGTTGTTGTTTTCACTTAAAATGTTGTCCATTTCAAATCAAAGTGAGACACTTTGAGTGATACCGGCCACACCATGTCTCGGATTGAGGTGGAGTTGACTCGTACCTGTCAAAAATGACCAATGTATCATTTTCCTAAAGTATCAACACAATCCGAATGCGTTTGATCGGTTTTCCATATGTCAGTTGTTGTTTTCACTTAAAATCCAGTCCATTTCAAATAAAAGTGAGACACTTTGAGTGGTACCGGCCACACCATGCCTCGGATTGATGCAGGGTTGACTCCTACATGTCAAAAATGTCCCATGGATTGTTGTGCTAAAGTATCAATAGAATCTGAATACATTTGGTCCATTTTCCGTATGTCAGTTGTTGTTTTCACTTAAAATGTTGTCCATTTCAAATAACAGTGAGAGACTTTGAGTGGTACCGGCCACACCGTGCCTCAGATTGAGGCAAGGTTGAGTCATACACGTCAAAAATGTCCCATGTATTTTTTTTACTATAGTATCAACACAATCCAAATACATTTGGACATTTTTCTGTATGCCAATTGTTTTTACTTAAAAGAATGTCCATTTTAAATAAAAGAGAGACACTTTGAGTGATACCGACCACATCGTGCATCATATTGAGGTGGGGTTGACTCCTACGTGTCACATATGACTCATGTATCATTTTACTAAAGTATCAACACAATCCAAATGCGTTTGGTCAGTTTTCGGTATGCCAGTTAGGAAAATCGTGCAACAACAGTGATAATATCTTATACTAAAACTATAGACATTTTACATGATGTGCATCCCCTGGTGCGTGGTTAGGGAAAATCACGCACATTGCTTCTAATATATAGCCCTATATGGTTGGTAGATACCTTGTGGGATGGACTTAAATTTTTTACTAATCGTGAGGCATAGTGTTTTTCTACGCCAGCCAGGGTTCCGAGCTCCGAACAAGCCCCAAAATCCCCATAAACCATTATAACATCATTAGGATTTCATATTTGGTCCAAAATAAAGAGTTATACTGAATTCAAAAATATCCATACCAAAGTGAAATACCAGGTTAAAAAATAAAGAGTTATACAAAATTAAAAAATGTAATGGATCAATCTTCCCCTGATCACCATCACCATCACCAATGTCATCATCAATCTCATCCTCGCCACCATCTCTATGCTCGTTGTCATCCTCATCATGGTCCACATGATCAACCTCGAACCCATCCTCGACCTCGGCCCGATCCTTGCCCTCATCCTCATTCTCATCCTCGCCCTCGTCCTCTTTAGCATCCCCATCATCACCAGGAACGTCATCATCTCGACCGCCACTAGAAATGCCACCTGGTGCATTGGATAATGCACCCATCGACGACATATATGTCTGACAAGCCACGCTGGCCTTTGGTGGAAGTGATGAAGATAAAGATTTGATCATTTTCGTAAATTATTTCTCCCTCATTTGAACCTATTCTTCTAACTCTATGACCCTTTTATCATAATTTATTTCATGCTCCTTGACCTGTTCTAACTCGGTGGTACTAGAATGGATACTTGGAGAGGACCAATACCTTGTTGGGACTATATTCTTACCAGGTCGGCAGCATACTCGACCAGAGTAATCATCTCCCAAAACCTGATATAAACGACCGTGTGCCCCTAAATTGTCAGGCTCCTAGGCATCCAGGGCCTCTAAGGCAGCCTATTAAAAATATTGATAGATTATTAAATTTTAAAATAGATATTAAAAATTGAAATAAAAAAAATAAAAACTTACAATCTTTTCTTGTGTCAGTTCAATAACTGCAGTTCCATCTTTTTTCCTTCTACTTGAGCAAAACAATTTTTCTCAAGGGATAAGTCCTTCAATATTCAATTTGTGCTTCTATAATGACATTGAGACAATATAATGTGAAAGTATAATCATATATTCAATATTCAATAAATCACATAATTTAAGTAGGATATAATAAAAAGGGAAAGTCCTAAAGAAAAATTATAAACAACTATATCGTACCAGCTGCCTCTCATGATCTGACATAGTAGGGCACCCCAAAGTGTGGAGGTATTGCTTTGAATCAATGTTTTTTTTTTGTTTTTTAGAAGATTACTAAATAAGGTTTAATAATAAATAAGATAATATTAATGCAAAATATGAAAACTGTCATTTAAATACCTCAAATGGAATTAATGCCTTAAATTTGGCAGTCACCCAATGGGTAATCATTTGGAGATATTTCTCTATCGGGCAGTCATCCACGATAGGTACTGTCTCCAACTCCATGCCCACTCTATCACACTATCCAATATACAGCTCACGCTTATAAGCTCTCCAAATCTCTCCTAGCTACTTTAGACATGCTGGTTGTGCACCTTCACCATCTGGGAAGTTAAATCGAAGTTGAAACCAAACATATTAATTCATATAAATACAAATAATACTACATTAAATCCAAAATATTTTTTACCCATATTTGTGCCCACACATTATCTTTGACTTCGTGTGGCAGATGTCTCCAAGAGAGAGGGCTGACCTGAATGATGTCAGAGTATTTGGATTGCGTCACCAAAAAACCCCGACATTCCTACCCAGATTTATCAATAATCTGTCCATCATCATTGTATTCGACCATAAAATATGTCTGGAAGTTCCATACCACACGCAAGAAAGTACGCCCCTCCCCCACCTCTTAGCAGTAGATGAATCTATTATTAAAGAAAAAAAAATCAGTACAAGTTATAAAAAAACAAATTTTGGTATAAAAATTTGTTAGAGTTATATAAATATACCTGTGGTAGTCGGATCAATGAGTGTAACTAGATGTGCAAAAGCTGAAGGAATATCCTATACAGGTGGAGTGTCCCTCAGTGTATGCTCCTCAGCCACATACTGTGTCAGAGTAGGAGTTGAAGAAGGTGGAATATAATAGCTCGGAGATAATTAACCAGAAGAAAAAGATGATGGAACAAACGTCTGGGAAACTGGTAGTGTAAAAATCAGAGGCCTAAATATCCCGTGTGTCCCTAAAGACACACCAGGGTCAAAATGGGGCATAGAAGATACGTCTATGGTAGGGGAATAATCCAATCGGGTACAACCAGTGGATTGTATAACTCTCGCACCATGAGCCCTCGTACCGCCAGCCTCAGTACCGGGACCACCAGATGATCATCTAACTCTGACACCACCCCCCTCCTACCACCAGCCTCTGTACTGGGACCAATATCAGGCTCCTCGTCATATATCTCTCATCTAGGGGGTGGATCCTAAAAAAAATTTTAACACAAAAGTAAACACATGATATTATAAGTTATTGAAATATATATATTTGAAATAAAATACTCACAATAGAGATGAGTGGAGGAATTCCCATCTGTGTCATGTGATGATTATTTTATGTCATCTTTTTCCACCGCATCTCTTCAATGGGTGTCATTTCCTGCAATAAAAACAAATATGGAAGTAATTAGAAATAGATAACTAATGTGTAACCCAAAAAAATATAGAAAAACCATTCTGATAAAAAAAACATAAAGAAACAGAATATTTATGGTGGTTTGAAGGTAAGTACTAGGATTCACACTCTAAATGATGTTGGTGAAACATGTAGGTGAGAACAAGACTGTATGATTCTATATATTTCCCACCATAACTTCGGGTTCACAATCAACTCTGACAATTGAGCTATTGGAGTCATCATAAGTAATAAATGGATTGCTTCCAATTGCAGTAGGGATAATGTCAACTTCATCATCACCATCATAAAAAACATTTCTGGGATTTACTTAAATAATTACACTAAATTTAGGATGATGATGATCTTTGACATAAAAAACTTGTTTCACAATTGATGCCAATACATATGGTTCATCGGTGGAAAGAGTGCGAGTCATGTCAATAACTCGAAATCCAAAATCATCAATAAATGTTGATTGCATCATCATTGAATCAAACCATTGAAATTTCATCATTGTGACTCGAACAAGTGAGTAATACTCCAAAATTATTATTTTCTCCATGACTCCTTAATAGGCTACATTTTCAGAATGAGGTCTATTATCCGATGAACTGGCATAACAGTCTGTTGTGGTAGATATCATAACACCATCATGCTGTGTTCTTATGTTTCTTGCTCGTTCAGTGATAATAAATTTGTATCCATTGATCACAAGTGATTTACAAGCACGGGCCATGGTATTAGGACCAAAAGCCAAAGCTCTTATTTCCTCAGAAACAGAGTCTACAGGCAAACTCGATACCTGAAATATAAACAAATAGTAAAATTAATTAAATATTATTTTTATTTAGTTATTACAGAATTATTTTTACCTTCAATTTAAACAAAGAAGAAAACTCTTTACTATGCAAAGTCTCTTTCATTCTCAAATATAAAGAAAAATGATTTCTATATATCAATTATTTATGTTCCCTGTAGATAATAATAATAATAGTTTAAGAAATATTTAAAATTACAAGAGATAAGATAAGAGATACATGTAAAATTTAATTACTTGATATACTCATTGAACAAATCACAATTGAACAACCCTGTGCGATGTGCCATCTCTCGCTCTTCAAGGCTTAATGTCGTCAATGTATATGATCATGAAATTCCTCCTGTTTGAGGAAGTGATGGAAAACTAGGTTCAATTTTCTCATACTGTTCTTATTCATTTATCATTGGTCTATTTATTCTCGTAGTAAGATCAGACAAATACATTGAGCATAAATCCATACATTCTTGATCCAAGCAACAGTTCACAACATAAATTTTGGGATAATTCCTGTTCTGAACATATGATTTCAATGTGTACATGCTTCATTTGGTTGGATACATCCAATGGAAAAAAATGGGTCCTCTAAGAAGTATTTTAGTCGGAATATGGATATTCAGATGCAACATGCATGTAAAAAATAGAGGGAATATTTTCTCTAACTCAAAAAAAATTAATAATGTCTTTGCCAACAGTTTTTGCAAGAAGGATTTGGAAAACTTCTTAGCACAAAGATCTCTAAAAAATACCAAAACCGAATAACTGAGACTCTTACATTATTGGACAAGAGATGAAGGATTTATATTGGAATCATCTCATTCAAAAGGATGTGATAATCATGAGTCTTCAAAGATTTCAGCTTCAACTCTTTTCTGTTGACCCATTTTGATATATTGCTTGAATATCCATTAGGAACTTTAATAGTCTCTAGCACTTCTAGAAATTTATTTTTTCAGCAGGTGTCATCACATAAGAAGCACATGGAACTTGCCATTTATTTTCACTGATACAGACAAGATGCAATTCTGGTCTGATCCCCCAATCTACCAAGTCACGCTGAGATCGTAAATCATCTTTTTTCTTCCCCTTGACATTTAAAAGAATCTAAAGCAACATTTCAAATATATTATTTTCAATGTGCATTATGTCTAAGCAATGACGTAACAAGTTAGTTGACCAATACAACAACTCAAAGAATGTACTCTTCTTCTTCCAATTGTAACATGTATCATTGGAATCATTTTTCCTCTTTCTAGATTTCATTACACCCTTCCCAAATGAATAACTAAAATATTTAAATTCATTAAGCACATCAGTTCCATACATACACTGAGGTGGATCGTCAGTCTCCATGGTATTGTCAAATCTTCAACAATTGTTTCTATATGGATGGTTCATTAGAAAGAATTGACGATGTCCCATAAAACTAAAACTACGATGATATTTTGGTCTTCTCGATCAAGTATTCTTCATAAAAACAGGACATGACAATTTTCCTTTTGTGCTCCATCCAAACATCATTGCATAAGCATGAAAGTCATTGATCGTCCACATAAGCTCAACACGCATCTGAAATATGTCTTTCGAACATGTATCGTATGTGGTCACACCCACATCCCAAATAATTTTCAACTATTTTATTAAAGGTTTCATGTATACATCTATATCATTGCTGGAATCAGAAGGTCCAGATATCAGTATACTCAAGAAAGTGTAAGGCTTTTTCATACACAACCATGGGAGAAGGTTATAAATGTGTATGAAAACTAGCCATGTGCTGTGTGAAGTAAGCATCTACCCAAATATATTAAAACCGTCACATGAAAGACCCAGTCTTACATTACGCACGTCGACTGCAAATTCAGGATATCAAGCATCAAATATCTTCCATGAAAATCCATCTGCCGGGTGAACCAACTCTTCATTATTCTTTTTTCTCACGGTATCATTCCATTTCATTTTTACTAATATATCATCAGACATGAAAAGGTTCTATAATATGGGGATCAATGAAAAGTTCCACATTACTTTTTGTGGCACATGAGATGGTGTTCAATCATCTTTTGGCTTCCATCGAGAGGTTCCACATTTGATACAATCATTTCTTTTAGCGGTTTCCTCCCAAAATAATCTCCAATCATTCGGGAAAGGATGAATTTTTTTTGACAATCCAAGTTCATTAAATAACTTCCATACCATATAGTGGTTTGAGGTAATATTTGCATCATCTGAAAGTAAGTCCTTCAAGATGGTAAGAATGCAATCGATTGTAGTATTTGAAATCCCATACATTATTTTCCCAAGAAACAATCAGATTAAAAATTCCAACTTTTTCATTTTACAACATTGCTGATATACTGAAGTCATCGCAGCATCATTCAATTCTTTCTCCCTATCAACATAATCATTTTCATTGGATGCATCATGTGTCCTTGTATCGAAATCATGTTGGCTGGAAATCCTTTCCTTATCATGATGCCGAATAAATGGAAACCAATCATATATCAAACTCTCTAATTCATTCCTATCATTTGGATCATCAACATTTTGAGATGCCATTTTCTATCCATTATGATACCACACATAATAGTTTGTTTGGAAACCATATTTGGTTATATGATAACTAACTGCTTCACGACTCAACCAAGTTTTTCCAACACAATTAGAACATGGGAAGTGTATGTGACCATTATCTGAATCCTTGTCAAATGCAAAATCTAAAAGGTTATTCAAATTATTTTGAAAATCGGTTGAAATCTGATCAGTTTCGTACATCTAACTTCTATCCATTTTGTAACAAAATTGCAATAATTAATTTCAAAGTAATTCAATAATATTGACGTTCAATCAAAAAAAATATTTTGGTAAATGACAATTGTTTACTTTATATAAAAGCATAACTAACACATTACTCTATATGAGAATCAAATTAAGAAACACAAAAAAATACAGTGTATATAAGAAAATAAGATACAGAATTTCTAATGCCTATATTCAAGGAGTGCCTAGTAAGATATTAGAAGTGGATCAAGGAATAAATAATCCTTAAGGGTCTTGTTGGGAGTACATGAGTTTTATAATTTAACTTCTTCAAGGAGATCAGGATGAGGAGTAGGATTAGGATCACATCAAAAGTAGTTATGGCCTCATCAAGTTTCACCTTAACCATTGATTAAAGGATCTTAGGGTTAGGGCCATAGATTATAGTTTGGTAGGGTGTATTCATTGAATAATGTCCCAATTGATTTTGGAGAGGTACCTTCAATAATTATAGGTATATGTTTGATTAGAAACACCTATAAAAATGATATCCAGGAATTGTGACGTCCCAAACCAGGATGCCACTCATTAGTGACTTGAACCTAGATGGGCACATGGACTCAAGAACATCTACCAAAATTCCAAATGTTATTGACTAATAGTGAGAGCCTTTTCTGTGTTTGGGGGAGACTATTCCCTCATTACCTGAGTTGCACAATTTTAATATTATCAGTTAAAAAGTGAAAGAAAGATAACAATGGGAAAATATTGGAAATGGATGAAAATAACCAAATTAGTAATACCAACTAATAAGAGAATCATAAACCGAATGATGGTAATGTATGTCATGTATCAAGAAGAAAAACATAGTTACAACTATTAGGAAGTAGTAGCATAAAAGAGGCTCAATAAATTCTAAAATTCGACCTAGATTCTTGAGCTACAACCCAATCATATGGTTCATCAGTGGCAAGAGTGTGAGTTATGTCAATAAATCGAAATCTACAATCATCAATAAAGGTTCCTTGCCTCATCATTGAATCAACCCATTGGTAAAGGTAAGAGTTTTACCAATGGTTTCACACAACCGTTGGTAAAAGAGGACTTCAAGGCCCCTTTATAGGCATCCCAAATAGAGGCACATGCCTCAGGTCCCATTATGTGTTAAATGCATCCCAAATCATTCACTAATGTTCAATAAATCATTCTTGGCACCTCTATGGTCATACCTTTCATTACTCAATTAGTTCCCCAAGTCAAGCGCACCCCATGGGTGGATAAAGTTTAGGCTTCTACACTAATAGGTTTTTCATGGCTTGTAAAAAGGTTTAATTTCATAAAGTATAGACAAAAACATTTATTTTTAAATTTGAGATTAATAATAAAGTATGTCAATGATAAAAAGTTTACTGAATTAAACTTGTGACTTATCTAACATTGTTATAGATGTATACACATGCCAGAATGGCTAGTGAAAATCACCCCACCATCATAAAAGTGAGTATTGGCCAATAAAGAGACATAATATAAAACGTACAGTGAGAACTATATTTAATTGACCCTAACGTTATATTAGTGCTGTCATATTAGGAAGCCAATTATGACTCATGACTAACCATGCCACTATAAAAAACATGGAGTGTATGAGTTTTCTCTCTGATCTCACCAACATCATCAAACATTCTTACCATGATGTGAATCATGTGGAATATGGATGATATTAACACAAAATTCCCAGCAATACCAAGCCTTCTAAGAACTAAAAATTTATGGATGATATTAACACATAATTTATTTTGAATGAAATTTGATTCACTGTCAAAGCCCAACACACACACCCAAATCAAACAGAAAACAAAAGTCAACACACTCAAGTCAAAATAGAAAACCAAAACAGTAGATGAAGAACATTAAAATGAAAGTATCACTTATAAATTAGAAGTGTAGAACTATTTTTTTTTGAAGATGGATCGGAAATGAAGGATTTACGCAGTAGGGTAAACAGAATCCCGCTTCTCCACTTCACCCAAATGAAAACATAAAACAAAAAATAGTATATGTAGTATCACTTACATATTACAAGTGAAGAACTGATAAATCTTAAATATGGGCAGATTTCGGCCGTAGGGGAAAGAAAATCCCAATTCTCCTTTCTGTTTAGGGCTGTAGTCACGTGGAATGGGGGAGGCCAAGCTTCTGTGAATTTGGGGAAAAAATTTCACAATGGTTTGTAAAAACCCTTGGTAAAGGATAATTTAAAACTCTCTATACCAACGGTTTAAGAAAACCATTGGTATAGAGTATACTTTTCCCAATGGTTTTTCAAAACTGTTGGGAAAAGATGATTTTAACCAGATTTTACCAACAATTTCCTTAAATAATTGGTAAAAGTATTCTATAACAATGGTCAAGAAAACCATTTTTATATAGGCATTGAGAAAACTTCCATTTCCAATAGTGTGTGCCACACCTCCCCTGTGCTGGACCACCAATAATCAACCCATCCACATTTTTGTGCACTCACCTGCATGATCCTGTGAGCCCTTGTGGCTAGCCCATTATTCTCTCTCCTACCATGAAATCTTTCTATGGTTGATCCTAGTGCCCACCTCAGCATTGGATGCACATGGGTCTCACTACTGTCTAGCTGATTGGATTTTTTAAGTGAAGCACATTACAAGAGTTATTCAAATTCTCATATAATTCCAAGACAAATTAAATCTCTTAAAAATATTATTCATGAATTTATTAAAGAATTCATCTTGTCATAATATAAATTCTCATTTCATGCTCCAACATAAATTCATCTTCATGAAATTTCATTATTTGTTTCATGGAAATATTTAAATCCTCATTAAAATAAATATTTTTATGGACTTATTCAAATTTTTCTGAACAATGTGCACTTATCCAAATGTCACTTGCAAATGTATTTATCTTTTAATATCATTTTCAACAATCATTAAATTTCAAAAAATAAAATTTTCCTAGAATTATATCTAATTATATAAAGTTAATCCATAACAATTCTCTAAGAATAACCACTTCACATATTGACCCATTAAAAACAAATGCGACACTTGGTTCCAACAATATCACCCTTTGTCTTCTGTTGTCAACATCCTATTATATAATAAGAGTTTATATGCGGTGGTCTAATTCTTCTCCCCCTAATTGAAAATCAAATAAAAGGATAAGTGGTGTCTTATTATCTCATCTTTATTATAAAAAACATCTTACCTTATTTTTTTTAAAGAAACGAATAATATCACATGATACTTGTAAAAGAGCCTTTAATTAATCAAATCTAAGTCTACATGGGATAAACTGATATAAAAAATAATAGATAAATAACCAAAGTTTTCTAATATATCAATAAAGAGAAACTCACATGTGATAAGATGCTCAGAAATTATCAATTTTCAAGTTAGGGATATTTAAGAAAAGAAATACCTGATCTTATGCACACTTCAAAACACACATTATAAATTTTGGATACATAAGAAAATAATATTTCTCCTGTATCTCATATTTTTATAAAACAATCACTCCACCTTAATAAATAAAATTAAAAATGAGTGATGAGAGTGTTATTGACATACCACAAATCTTATGTAAGATCCCCATCAAGGGATATACTCATTTTCTTCATCATGGAGAGTTTCCAAAAAATTAAATCCTTAAAAAAATCATCATGCTATCTTGAAATGATATCATCAACATCCTCCTTCATTTCCCTACATTTTAGTATTAAAAATATAATATAATATGGAATAAGGATATAACTCTTGTTTTATTAGAGGTAACATTAAGGGTGAGAGTTTTCTCACATACTTACATTATTCATCATTTTAATCTCATTATAGGATGTTATTTTTTATTAGTAAGCTTCATATATTGTGCACATATTTTATTCCCATGAATTTACTCTTTTTATGGAATGCATTTTCCACCCCCTTCATTTCTAGAACAACCACATTTTTTCTCCCATATTTCCTTATTTTCTTCCAAGAGTGTTATTGTGTGTGCTCAAATTTTGGTTCTTGATAAGCCCATTGGTGTGGCTCATTTTTATTCACTAAAACATTGAGCCTATTTTCCAACTTAATAGGCCATTTTCTAAGATAATCTATTTACTTGAAATTAATTGGAGTAGAGTGTATCCTTCGGGATTAATTACCCTTCCATTCATTCCTCTATGTGTAATTCCTTACCATATGACTGAGGTTATAATAAAAGAATTTTTTATTATAAAAATCATACCTCATTTGATCTCTCATTGATTAAGATGTTGGAATTGTTGGAGTTATTCAAGCATATTTGGGCTTGTTGGCGTCAAAAATTCTACTCAATATGTGCCCAAATATTACACAACAAAAACACTTTTTTATCATCATATTTTAATGGAACAAAATTCTATATTTATTTGGGATAAAACATTACTTATACATTTCAGATATAGGTTCCTCTTTGTTTATAAAAAAAATGGGATAGATTTTGGAGTAATATTTATCTTCCCCTCAAGGTATCTTATTTTCATCTTATTTCCCCTTCAAAATAAAAACCACTAAATTCATATTTGATGTAACATCCATAGTCGATTGTTTCCATTCTTCACTTTGGATTTTGAGAGATCTGATTCTAGCCTATATTTTCTTCTCTATAGACATCTAATTTAGAATATTGGATAAAAATATTCAATCATTCCAATTTATTCCTTCATATTTGTTCCCATTTTCATTATTCTATGATTCAAGGGAACTTATTCCCTTAACGATCTTTTATTTTCTAAGGAAAAATATTTAAACATTGAATAATAAGCTTCATAAAAAATTCTCTATTAATATTCATTGTAATTATATGAAAATTCCTTGGAATACTAACTTGATTTTATTTCTTCATCATCACTAAAATCAAATTTCTTTTTTCATCTCTAAGAGCGTGTATGAAATTTCATATTCTTTATCCACAAAAGGTTTATAATAAAAAATAACATGAGGTTCAAATTTAACCTTAACTAGATCACTACATCTGAGATTGATTATTCTTTTTATTCTTATCATAAAAGGCAAGAAGATTGATTTCATCTATGAATTAGGAAGATAAGGATGAATAAACCTTGTTATTTCTATTTAATTTCTTATTCAGTTTACCCTTGTTGTATTTTATTTAAATAAGAGAAATGATCTCATCAATATCCTTATCATAGTCCATATTAAAAATTTCTTAATTCTTTATAGGTAGCCTAACTTTGATACCAATTGTAGAATACAAGGACCATTAAAGTGCCACTAAGGGTGGGGGAGTGAATTAGTGGTACCATTGTATTAAAAATTAACTTTTTAATTCAACCTCTTGAAATTTTTTCAGGTTCTAAATCCACTAAATATAATATCTTAATATTACCTTGAGTATAGTTTTAATGAAAGAGAGTGAAGCGCACAATATTTATATGATTTGGCTGAAAGGTCTACACCTTTATATGTTGGTTATACCCCATAACATGGATCCTTCAATATATCCATAAGAGAATACCATGACATAGAATACACTATTCCCTCTCTAAAAAAACATAATCCATTATTGTCTCCCTTACTTCCGAGTCCACAAGATACTTCTTATCTTCATTGAACTATAACACGGAATGTCTTCTTCATAAATTCATCCTCCATAAGAAATCCGGATTCCCCTTCCTTGTTTACTTACTCACGATCTTCAACAATGTTAGTCTTGAGACTCCTTTCAAATTTGGTACAATCCAAATTCTCCTCCATCTTTGTATTTTTAGGAACACATGTTTATTCTTCTTAAAGGCTCCCAACTTTAAAATATTTCTTTGATACTTTTTATATTAGGTTCTCAAAATGATATTGTAATTATACTATAAATTATTCATCACCTACATGAAAAATTTAACAAAAAACAATATTTTTCACGTGATATCAGTTATTACGTGAAATAAATGTGTTTATAAAGAACATATTTATATTCCTCAATCAAATATAAATACCCCTAGAATCTTAGGTGTTATATTCCCAATTTAAATTCCCCATAAACCATGGGAATAATATTTCATGCACATAATTTAACTGTGTTATGAATAATACATTTATTTTTCCTAATATGGCGTAGCCATATATTCCACATTATAGAATAGTTCCCCTTGTGGTGTAGTGATTGTTACATGTTGAAACACCCTCTCATTTTTTAGAATGAAAAATATTATTGCATTGTAAAATCATGCACTGTTCCATAACACCATATAGATTAAAATTTTGATTTTTTAAATTAAGAACCTGGAATGGTGCAATTATAAGGCTAAAAAATTTAACATTCATCCCACCTGACCTTTATTTTTAATACTAGAAGGATTCAAGTTTTGTATATTCTTCACGTAGTGCAAGACTCCATGGATCAAATTCATGTGTTCAGACATGACTGTAAGCATACATTTGACTAAATTTTTTTTTATTATCAAAACAATTTTAAGGATAATTGAGAAACCATAGGGTCCAACACCAACCACAAAGCAACCAAAACATAAAATAACAAACACATGACCAAATCCTCTACAGCAGTTGCACCATATCGAAGCCTTCATCATAGAATGAAACTTTAGTGAGCAGTCCCATGCATAATTGAACGGGCACGGAACCTATGGAGAAGCCATACCCTCTCAATGACCAAATCTGAAAGGCAAGCTCCGGTGAAGACTCTGTGCTCTAATCCCTATCTGGAGAAAATCTGCATGGAGTGATGATTGCAATCACACAAATTTCAATATAACAAACTAGAGAACTAAACCTAACTCAGGTATAGTACGCACAAAATTCCACAAAACCAACCAAGCTCAGCAAACCAACTTAAGCAGAATCATAAAAGAGAAACTTAAGATCACCAGAGCCCGCTTCCCTAAACAATTTCCATGATAAAGATGTAACCTGAGTGTTTAGTACTTTGGTCATTAGCTTTTCAAACTCAGAGGCTAGCTTGTCCCAAGACTTGATGTACTCCCCCATACTGATCAGAACTTTATTGAAGCCCCCTACCAATATGAGATTATGTTTGTTAATCCAATAGTATTGCTCCTCATTAAGAGACACTCTTAGGGACTACCCCATCATCTTATCTACCTCCTCTTCATTTTCATTCAGAACCAATACCTGCTCAGTCGCTTCCTCATTGAAACTTAAAATCAAATCCAAGGATTGATCATCCTGGCCCCTTGTTCTCTTAAGACTTTGATTTTAACTGGAAAACTTATTTCCATTTATCTTTTTTGTCAAGCGAGTCTCTAAAGGAGGAGGTAGCGAGGAGTGATCCTTCCTCCCCTTCCTTATCCTAACACTCATGCTACTCCTCGGGCTTAATACTTCATCTGCCGAGAGTCCAGGTTTATTCCCATTAAGTTTCTTCCCATAGTACTCACCCCTCTTCTCAAGGATATTTGAATCTGATCGGACATCCACCTCTCAGAGGACTTATAACCTATTTCTCATGTGGATTGGAGTCTGGTTAAAAAAAACTGAACCCCCTACATCTTCTCTTCTATTTGAAATAGTTATGCGCATAGATGGTATCCACTCCCCCTTACTCCCAGCCCCACTGCTTTCCCTTAACTCCTCTACACACAAAACATTCAAAAATGTGAGCATACATTAATTTTCATGCATTAAAATAATATGTAGTACTCCTTTAATAACTCATTTCTAGTTTCTTTTTCTCTCTATAAACAAATTCATCCATATGATTTTCTTCAATAGAAGACAACATGAATCAAAATACTTCTGTTCATGCCTGAAAGATATAATAATATCATTTGAAATAAGTGCTTTAGGATCACCTAAAACCTATGACATCATAATTGACTTATTTTAATTTTACACACAACTTTGTATTGATCTTAAAGGATCAAAAATGGAATAATAACTGTGATCCATAGAAAAATCAAGCAAGGGAGGTTAATGATGATTAAACAAAGTGATTAGATGACCTGAATTGATCCCATCAGATGACTACCCTAATATGTACATATTTTTAATAACGTCTATAAATTTTTGTGAATTTCCATCACACATCATTTTTTTCTTCAGTTAAGGTGTGATTAATAAATCCTTATGTACTACTGATTCATCAAGCTCACAGTGAGGTCCGACAACCGCAACACATTACCCATGCCTCAAGGGCCACATATCCCAAACACTAGCCCACCATAATTTAACTCATCCATATGAATACAAATTCATTTACACACTCTTGTGGGCCCTTTTGACTATCCCCTTATTCACTCTACCACCATCCGGGCTTACTGTGGTCAATCATAGTGCCCACCTCAGTAGTGGATGCACATGGGTCCCACTAATATCCAACTGGTTGGACTGTTTTTTGGAGAATCTCATTCCAAGTGTTAGATAAATTATCATATAATTCCAAAAAACATAAATATTTTTAAAATATTCTTCATGAAATTATTCAAGAACTACTATTGTAATAATGTAAATATTTATGTCCTCCTATAACATAAATTCCTCTTCATAAAATTTATTTCTATTTTTCATTGAAATTTTCAAATACTCACGAAAATAAAAGGTTAAAAATTATTATATAATTTTTGCAATCAATGTGAATTTCTTAAAATGTAACCTTCAAATTTATTTGAATTTTAAGATTATATTAAATAATTTTCTTATTTAAATAAGGATAATTGTCCAATATTGACATCCAATTCCAAAAAAATGAATCCATAATAACTCTCTAAGCGTCTTCATTTCCCATATTGATCCATTTACAACAAATGAAACACTTGGTTCTAAAAAATTACTTCTTTATAATATTACCATTTGTTCATCCAAAAACAATATCTAACTTACAATAGTCTTTTTATGCCCTTAATTATCCTAAGACCATAACTTCCAAGGATAATTCTAAGGGAAATCAATGTTCCCGATGCAATTATTTCCTTCTTCTTAATTTTTCTTTTTAATTTCACTCTTTCTAATATTCTATAACATTGTTAATATAATTAACTCAAAATCATATATACAATGAAATTTAATTATATTAATATAACATCAATTATTCATTCATTTTTAGCAACTACTAAAAAACTAAATGCATCGATTGTGTGTATGCGTGGACTACCGCCTTTACAACATAATGCAATTTATTTTTTCTATTCACCTATTAAGCCTAGTATAAAGGATGGGTTTCAGGAATAATTATGTTTTTATGTCACTAATAATATTTTTTAATTATAATTTTTTAATTTCCATTCTTTCCATACATTGATTAAAGAATGAGATCATTAATCTTGTGTATGTGTAGACTACATTCTACATGAATGATGCATCTTATTTCACTTAAAAACTAACATGGATGGAAATGAAAGTGAAATTAATGAACTAATATAATTTTTATTATATTATTATAGTTATTAAATGATAAATTTTCATATACCATCACTCCATCCATCCATTGAGAAATAAGTTCATTAATCGTGCGTACGTGCAGACTACCGTCTCCATAAATGTTGAATTTCATTTTAAAAAATCACCCAAAATTAATGGGTTTAAAAAAGGTTTTAATGGATATATATGACATATATTACTTGTAAAATATTTTATAAATGTTATATTAAAATTATGTAATGAATCATTCTTACTCATTCAATCATTATGACATACTTTCAATTTGGCTGGTTTATTGCCTACTTAAGTGATGTTGTAATATTTATATAGTGAATGATAAAAAATGTTTTATAATTTTAATTAAATGAAATAATAATTTATTAAATAATATTTAAATTCTATGTAGTTTTAATATTAATATCTAATCATATTAATAATATACCATCTCTGTTCATTAAAAATGCCAAAAAATGTTTGTCTCCAGCTTCATTATCAAGAGTAATAATTGAAACCGACATGGGATGAAAGTGGAAAATTATAAATAATAATGATATATATAGTTAATCTATGAATTTTTAAATTTGTTTCAATGATTTAGGATCAAAATTAAAATTACAAATCATGTGCCAGAAAATTAAAAGTGTAAACATTTGATGTTAAAAATAAACTATAATGAAACTCTATATTCATAGTAAATAATTATAAATAAAGTATAAAAAAGGGTTATAGAGATGAATATGTTTTTTAATATATTATTAACATAGTTATGGTTTTTTAAAGTAAGTTATAGTGTTATCTTATAAGTGGGTAAATAAGGTAATGTATTTTTTTCTCAAGCTCCCTTCATTGAGACTCATTTTACCTTATCCACCAATTTTTATTTATATGGTGTATGCACTGACCAAGTGTTATGTAATCATGAAGTATATTTTATTAATGGTATTTTAGGTTCATTTTAAGTTTCTTTATCCTTAAATGGTTTTGATTAAAATTTTATTCAATTCATAATTTTTTTCTCGACTCAAGTCCCTTTTCCCATGAGTTATGAAATCTCTTTTTGATTTTGATCTTCCGAGTATCTTTTTCCTAAAATTATATTTTCAAATGGTATATATCATTTTTATCAAGGGATATTAATTATATTCATCACTATCATACCATTTGATGAAATGAATTCTCAAATAAATGAAAGATATTGAAAAAATAACTGTTATAATTTACAGTGGATATTTTTCTTCCATGTCAATGTTTTACATATGAAACATGTGATCTATAACCCTAATATATCTCATATTAAGTGACCTTCAATTTTAGCTTCAAAGTTTTGAAACGAAATTTTTATTATCCTTTTGTGAGGTGTGTTTAATAAATTATCTTTAAAGGGATTTTAATATTTTTCACAACGATAGATTTCAAAAAAGGTTTTCCTATCAATTAATGTTTTAAATATTTTAAAAATTACTCCATAAATATTATTTTAAATTTATTTTCAACTAAATTTACTCACTTTAAAAATTATTTAAAATAAAATAATTTTAATATTTTCCACATGGTAAATTTTCAATGGAAGGAATCCCTATTTCACATTTCCACATGAACATATGTTTCTGTTATCTTTATTGTTTTCTAAGAGACCTCTTATCTATTATTTCAAGTTTTCAAAAATGAAATTAATATTCTCATGGTTTAATAAAATAATCATTTCTAATTTTTTTTATGGGAAAGGGAAATTATTATTTTCAATGAAATTTTCTTAATGATTCTAAGAGTGTTCTTCATTTATGTCTTATGATTGATAAATGATATTCTTCAAATGATACCATCAAGCTTATTTATATGGATGTATTGTGAAATTTTATTTTAAAAATATGGAATGATCCATCATTTATTATATTTTTCCTAATCATCCAGTTTTATAGGCATGATTTACTTTTAGTGTCTTTCCTCTATGAATTCCCTATGTCAAATTACACGATTAAAAGGTGTTTACCAAGATTCCCAATATATCGATTTATTAAGGAAATTATTTTCTAAAACCTATATTCATATTTTATATGGTATAAAGACAGTATGCATAATAATATTTTTGAGTTTTATTTACCTAGAATGATTCTTAAATTCATTGGATACCAATTTATTTTCCATAGGTTTATCATGTCATGTTTATTAACAAAACCATGAATGATTCTTTAGGGAACCACTTTAAAGGACTATAAAACCAATTTTATTTCTTTGGGGTTTTTAATGTTTTTATTGAAACCATGTGATACACACTTGTATGATTTTAATTATGTGACAGGTGTTCCCATAATTATATATCCCTCTAATATATTGGGTAGTTTTTTTTTCATCTCATGAGATATCATGGTGTGTGCGTAGTGATCCTAGCCAACTATAATGCATGGGTAGTTAGCCTTGTAAACTATCTTATTTAATATCGAAGAGAGCCTTGAGTTATTATTATGGTTTAATTTTTATATTGTTTCCCCATTCTTAGTATTTCATTCTCTTATAATATGATCATTATTATTCCATGCTCATATGTTATCATTTATAGGTCCTGATTACATGCTCTATATTATATCATATTATGCCTCATGATATGTATAAGTTGTCTCACTATTATGCTTTAGTTTGATTATTCATTTACTGAGCATCTGATCTCATCTATTATTATGTTTCCATTTACCTAGGTTATGAAGGAAATTATTTGGTATGCTAATCCCAGAAGTGTATATTGTGCATAGAATTTGTGGGTGACATTGAAGAATCATTATAGATTTATTAGCTTCTTATATAGTAATTTTTTTCCATTTGATGAGAATAATTGATATTTATAAGTTAGTGATTTTTCTTATTCTATAAAACAATAATATAAAGCGTCCTTGGATTGTAAATGTGATAAATATATTGTAATATTATATTTTTATCAAATATAGTGTTGTAAGTTATGTGTTTTTAGCACTAGATCCAGGATCACGAGTCTGAGGGAACCAATTCCACTTGAGTTTCTCAAACCTCATTCTTTAAAAAATTAAAATACAATTCACTCACTTTGAACAAGTTTTAAAAAAATATTTACAACTTCATTTTCATTAAATGAAAACAATCAATTAAAAAAAATACTCTAACAGATTTAAAATCCATTTCCCTTAAATCATTGGTAAATTTTAAAACAATTTTTTTTTGAACATTATAAGAAAATACACCAGTTTAGAAAAAAATATTTCCCAAAACATCCTTTTAAAACCAATTCCATTTTATAAACAATCCCAAGGGATTTATTTTCATGGAAAAATATTTTTTCATGAAATCCCCCTTTTCCTCTCAAAACCAAATTTCCATCACCAATAATAAAAAGGGAAACACACCACAAATCTAACCAATCTCCAATACACACCATCACTATATCACAAGATCCAACTTGGTGCATTCCACCATCACTAATAATTCCTCAAGAGAAGTTTTAACAAAAAGCCAAATGGGATGTAGAATCATGCTCAAATTATCCATATGGTTTAATAATCCATAGGTTATCTATGAAATAACTCCTAAGACATATCAAAGAACAATAATTTGGTCTCTACTTTATTTATTAGGCCACGTAAACCAACCTTACACAACTAACATATTTTCTATTTTCATCACAAAATTCAAAACAACCACCATGGAAACTCACAAAATGTCAATGGGGACTAAAACATCATCAATAATAATGAAAACATAATTAAAAATTCAAAATTAAAAATTCATATCCCACTACCCATGGTAACTCAGGTGTCATCACAAAGGGTGGTGATCAAGAACACACTCATGACCAACCTCCCGAGTCCCGATGACAACCTTACTCTATCTTACCAAGACACATCCAAATATAAATAGAGTGAATCTAAAATGTAGGTCCATACGAAGAAACCTAGGGTTTGATACCATTTGTAATGAACCATCATATGATAACTTGACACATCACTTGACCTAGTCTTCCACTCAACTCAAACAACATTCACGATCCCAATGGGATAGAAACTAGTGCATGTGTCTCAAGAATTCACTTTTAGGAATGTATTTAACCTCTTATAATAAAATAAAACCACATTGTAAATTACCATGAATCTGACATTACCTATCTGAATATTGGACATCTATTCATGTGAGATAAGAAGAAACAAAAAAATAAATTTACAAACAAGGGATATCAAAAATAAACATCCATATCAAATATATAATTAAAACAAATACATAGTGGAAGAAAAAATAAATAAACATTCTTGTATGAATTAACTAATACAACATTCCAAAGTAAAAAAGAAATGATGAAATATGAAAAAATAGAACATCACTACTAACAACCCCCAGTCAGTCACCGCATCCTAGAATCTATCAATGAACCAACATGAACCTCAAAAATAGAAAAAAATTTGGGAACCTAGAAGAAAAACATAGTAGTTACATACACACCTAGGCAATGGTGAATATGTAGGCTGTTATATAAAATTACCTTGTAGGATATCACCAAATAGTCTTTGTGAATCCAAGCATAATACAATTTATAAATTTATATTTTGAATCATAATGTCTAATTTTTTTTTAAATTCTTTACAAAAAAATACAATAATATACCACTTATAAATTTCTAAAAAAACCCTTTTTCATAAATCAAGAGTGAATAAAGATTTCAATTACTATTTTCAATCTAAGGAAGGATGGCCTTTTAAAACCATAAAAAACAATCCAAATCCAAATTTACCAAACCTTTCAAAAAAATTCATGAAAAATATATTTCTATAAATAAACTCCCTAAAATACTATGTCTTAAATCCAATTTAAAAATTAACCAATCCAATTCCTTTGAATCCAAACTTTCCAAAACATTTAAAAATTAAAAAAATTTACAAGTAAACCAAAACATTACTCAAAATTTAAGGAAAATATACACAAAACAAGATATCAGTGAAGAACAATAATAGATAACAATAAAAAATAGTTCCATGTAATCAACAAGATAGGGGAGTAAAAATGACAAGATATATAGTTTCCCAAATTGTCTTGATAAGGACCAAAGTGTTATGGGAAACATCCTAAGTCTGAATTATCTTGATTCTGAACTTATGACAAGGAACCTAAGATGAAACTTATGAAGCTATCCATGTCCCTGGTAGTCTTGTTTAACTATCTAGGATAAAAAATCCTAGGAGAACACCGCTACCATGGGTCACTATCCTTACCACTATGCCTTTCATGCAAATGAACTTATTTTTACCAAGTAACATTCCCTAATTAGAACATAATATATGATAGGTATTATGCTCATCTAGATCCTGACTTAATATCCTAGGACTCCTATATAAATTTAAATAATGCAGGTGATCAAAAATTAACTAATTGATCAAAACGTAAAAAAATTTCAAGCATTTCAAATTAAAACTAAATGCACCTCCTATAACCTCAAATGAAACAAAAAATTTCAGAATCATGCATAATATTTGAATAAAGAAACATATATATAATTCATACCCCATAATGTCAAAATACACCACGTTTATAAAAATCATACAAGGCTTAATAAATGGTCTCACGTAATTTTAGATATTAACTATTTAAAAGTTCTAAAAACTATTTTGAGAAGAATAATAGAATGGTAAACTATTTCATTCCATTTTAAATTTAATTTCAAAACATGTCTTGAAATCCATTTATCAAATCATACATGAAAAATCATTTAGAAACAAACAAATTTCCATAATTAAATTTTGAAAACTATAACCCCTCTCATTAAGAATCAATTGGTTCTATGCACCCTTTTTATTCACAAAACACCAATTTATTTTTTATAAATCATTTAAAAACTATATGAGATCCAGTCATATCAAAGAATTTTAATGAGAATGATGTATACCACCTTTTTATTATAAAACCCCCCTTTTAAAATTATACCAACATCAAATATGATTTTAAAACAATTAAATTCCTTTACAAAAACCAATTGATCATTTCAATAAACACTTTTCAGGTTAAACAACTCCATGAGATGCGTTTAAACTATTTGAATTCCATTTAAAACCCAATAAGTGTATACCATATGTATATAATTCCAAAATAAATCTTTTTAAAACACTCACGATATTTATAAATGTATTAATAGGGAATTCAAAAGAAACACCAACCTAATTTCAAGTGGAACCAAAAACACCACATTACCTTCAATGGTGAATAAATAACTGGGCCAAAAGACATCCTCATAAACCATAAAAACCCAAATTTCCATAATTTGAACCACCCTAAACCCTAATCCCAACATAAACGATGGATAAGGTTTGAAGATAAGAGGAAAATTTATGTAAAGGGAAAGAGAAGAAAAAATGAGAAGAAATTATGAAGAAAGGGAATCTTACCCACTTTAAATTTGAAGATAAAGATCCCCAAATTGAATGAAGAAGAAGAGAGTAAGCTACCATATACACCCCTAGTTTGACTGGGAAAGAGGATAAGAAATGGAGCATAAAAAATAAAAACCCAAGTGGGTAGAATTGTAAATTCACTTTTAGGTGAATTAAAAGTAGATCACAAAGTATTTAACATAGTTTTCAAAATTATGTGCTATCCATAAAAATAAAAATACCTAAGAAAGACAAATTCACACAGTTTGGCTGCATGCCTTATAAACCTTGTTCCAACCATAAAAAACTTATCTACTAAAAACTGCAAACTTATCACACACTTATTTCATAGTTTCCTCTAATAATGTGTAATATATGATCCAAAAATCTAATAAAAAAAAGGTAATGAATGGTTTCCGTTGGGTTTGAAATGTTTTGGACTAAACCATGTTCTACTTGGGTAGAAAAACTATAAACTGAAAAAAATGAACTGAAAAGACTCCTTGTGATGGGAAACTATTGGGTTTCCTCTAAAATGTACATGAAAACTGTGTATAAAAGAAAAATTTCTAGATTATTTAGGTTTCAAGATGAAACTTATTAGAAACTTAAGCTACCCTAAAATATAATAAAATAATATAAAATATTTGGTAGCAGTTATATATAGGTTTCATCTGTCCTGTATGAATTTAAATTACATGTCCCTCATTATATAAGAGATTGATCTATGTCGAAATCCTACCTTACTGGGTGATATAATGACATTTCAATCTACCCCCTTCATTAGTGTCAATATTCACCCAACCTTTAAATAATATACCCCATTTATTGAACTATACATAAATTTATTTCTGTTATCATTAGATTCATAATGATACCTTTATTTCTTTTTTTTAGCCTAATAAAATATTTGTACACTATTTTATTTTTTTTCTATATCAAACTCAAGAATCACAATTTTTATCTCATTCACATTTGGTCTTTCATATTATAGTGTAATTGAATAACTCGGTGTGGCATGATTTATATGTTTTCAAAATATATAGTGATTCATGAATCTTCTATATATACCCCAATCAAAACCCCCAACTGAAAACTACATGTGGATTGATTCCTAACAACTTAGGATTCATAGTGATGCCCAAATCTCATATCCTATTCCAATCCATATATTTCCTCTCCATTACATTTCCCTATTACACTCTTGTGTTTGAGTTTCAAAGGTCTGTTAATAATAGTGATAATTCAATGTGGGGGATCAGTGGATTCAATCATTTTTATGTTTCTCCATCAAAAAAACCTTTGACACTTTTTTAAGTACATGAATAGATCACTAGATATATTCTAAACACACTCCAAGGTACAAAACCAATTGATAAAATAGATTTTTAAAAGTATCAACACTCAAAATGAGTAACTACATCCTTAACATGATCCGGTAAAATCCATGATCACACATTCTACTAAAACCACCATATGGATTATAAATTGGAATTGATTACAATTAAACTTGTGATACACAATGTGTCTCATAAAATTTTTAATGTAATTCCATAAGAAAAAAATATAGATTCTGAATTTTAATAATAAGAGAGTCTTTAACTGATTTAGACTTCTATTAAGTTATAATTGTACTTATTCCTTTTCTTAGTCATCCACTTTAACAAGAACAATAAAAAGAACTATTATAAACTTATATTATTCTATACATTCCTCAGTACATACTATTTATACATGTATGACACCTATTCACATTATTTCATAATTAAAAATTTCTATGCATCATTCAAATTCAAATTTAAATTCAGAGCTTCCTTATACTGATCTTCAACTTCTTCCATTTCCGTTTGATCCTTTTGGATCATTAAAGAAATCTTATTGACTATTTATTTGTTTATAAGTCTTTATAATCCAATTATGAATAGCCTATAACAACCCTAATTTTTATTAAAAGGCTGTTATATCATTTTAAGATAAACAACATAATAGAGATACAAATCCAGGATCAAAAGGTTTAATGTCTTAATAAAATTAGGCTCATACATAACTTTTACATAATAAAAAACAAATATTTATTTAAATAATTCTTATTTATCCTTCTAAAATCTTTCATTCTTTTCAGTACATGTAATAACTTGAGGATATACGTCAAATAAAGGGTTGAGCTAAAAGCCTAGTAAGAGGATGTCTAAGGGACAAGAATCAATATAACATGGGGGAAAATAATAATCATATCATAATAATAGGATCATCATAAAAATAATGAATGAAAAATGTGATAAATACATGTAATTAAGAAATGTATAAAAATGATACATCATGTCATAGTGGTCAAATACCACACATAGTTTTGAACAAAGCTAACATCATGTTAACACATAACATATGTGTGTAAGCATAACATCATCATTATGAAAAAAATACAATCATTTTCACACATAATACATATCATATAATGAGATTTATCACATTAATTAATGCATTGGATGGATATATAATTATATTCCCACCCATCACATCATAATATTTACATAATTATGCATGCCATAAAGAACATATTACAATCATAGTCACGAATTAACCCACAGAAAGGAATGAGTTTTATAAGGATTTCATCAACCATGGTTTCATTAATATACATGGGGTCATAAAATGAAAAAATTAAAAAATATTGGGTATAAGAATCATCATTCTTGAGTGAATATGGAAAAACTCATGATAAGTCAAATAGGTGTTTTGTAAAGAAGAGTTCTTGTGGAAAATATTTCTATTTTTCATAAAATAAAGTTGGAAACATGTATATACCCAAAAGAAAAGGGTAGAATAATTAAATTATTTATAAGGAACATTATAATAATATTCATAAAAAATATTTCATGAAAGAGGGATAACCCAAATAAATGGAGTCGGGTTTGAGAATCCCCTTACCTTTATTCTTTCTTTATTTCGTCACTTTTGCACCTCATGAATAATAAAATTATATTTATTGAAAAAAAGATAAAAAAATTAATTATTGTAATTTTTAACACCATTTATCAATTATAGTCATTTTATTATATTTATTAATTTCCTTGGTTATAGGCTAGTCCCTTTGATATCATGTTTTACTTAAAAAAAAATTCAGTTTTGCCTCAATTTTGCTACTTTGTTCAATGTAATTTATATATTAGTATAATTAATTCCATAATATTATAATATATATAATAATTTTTTTAAATATTATATATAATTTATAATATCCATATTTTATTATGGTTATTTGTGTTTACATAATAATGTCTCCGTAGGTGGTTAATCGACCTTTGATGGGATATTATCGGGAGATCCTGAAATAGATGTTCTAAATTTACATATAATGAAAATATGAAAAATTCACAAGGTCAAAATAACTAATATAATTTTAAATTACCAAATAATTATTCATATATGGATTTTTTGTGAAAGGGTTATTGAAAAAATAAATATAAGAAGAAGAAGAAATAAAAATAAGAAGAGTTGATGGAAACTTACTTAATCCTCGATGTAGCTTCTCTTGTACGACACTAAAAATACCTTGATATTTGGATTTTGATAACTCCATAACCTCCCTAAGAATTATAAGGGGATTTAAATGAAAAACTTTGGTAGAGTTTAGGATTTTTCAAGTGTGGGATGTGTGGTTTTCCCAGGGGTGGGAGAGAGAGTTTTTATACTAGAGGAGAGGGGTATTTTTAGAATAAAATTTTAAATAAAATAGAATATCAAATATAAGACTATTAATAATGAATTTTTGATAATATAAATCTTATATAAATATAATATAATTTGTTTCATACCTTAAATACCTTTTTATAATTCAAATTCATTATTTTATTAAAAAGGAAAGTGGGCAAAAGAGAAATTGTTATTTTAAGGAATCAATTTTGACTCTAGGTTTTAGAAACTGGTTTCTAGATGTGGAAATTTAGTTTTTTATATTTCAATGAATAATTTTTAAAATACAATATATCATTTCAAAACCTCAAGTTCAATAAATTATTAGGTCACTATTACATCATGAATGAGGTAATTTAAGATACACTAGTTTTGTGAAAAACTGTATTTTTACTGTTCACCCAAAAAATTGAAGTATTCTAGAAAATTATGAAAAAATACCAATTGGAAAATTTCAGTTTTCTAACTTCAAAAACGATATTTGTTTTATCAAAAATAATTTATAAAATAGGCAATTTTAAAAAATTTATATAAAAATATGACTTTTATGAAATACTTTAAATATAGTTTATTAGAAATGTGTTTATATTTTATTTGAGTTTTTTAATCATGATATTTATTTTTTTGAATTATAATATTTATATTTTTCTAAATTGATAGTGATAAATATTATTTATATCACAATTTATTATTGTTAGGTATAATTACTATTCTAATGGCCAGGTTATTATTCCTAACAGTCATGTTACTATTCCAATGTTCTTATTACCTCCTATAAATACCTCTAATTTCCTTCATTAATTATGAAACTCAATTCCTCTCAAAGTTATATATTTCCATTTTTTATAATTTTGGTTGGTTTACTTATATTTTATTTCTGTTATATAGTGTTAGTAATGGGGGTGATGATTCTAGCGGACTAGGGCATTCTATATTTTTCCATTTTAGCTTGTTTATTATATATATATATTTTTCAATTATAATGTTTGAAATTTTAATTGGATTCATTTCTGATTAATGTGATAGTATTTATTAATGATATATATATTTTTTTATATTTCTTTATGTGTATGATAATGTATAGTATTTTATAGAACTCATTTATTTCATGTGAAAAATACCATTTATAAACTCTAGGTTGTTACATTCTTCCCTACTTTAGAAATTTCATCCCTAAAATTTCACCTCATATTCTCATTTGAGAATAGATGATGGTACTTTTGTTTAATTTTTTCCTATAGTTCCCATGTCACATCTTTATACTTATTGTTCCTCCATAACACTTCAATTAGATGATTATTCTATTTTTCATAGAACCTTGTCTCTATGGTACATGATATTCACCAAATGATCTTCATACGAGAGGTTATTCTTCAATCATACCACCTTTAGATTCATTATATACGAGGGATTGGGTATGTACTTCTTCAAAACTGATACATAGAACACTTAATAAACTTGATCCATACTTGTTGGAAGTTCAATATTATAGGACACTACTCTTATGTGATCAGAGATCTGAAATAGGCCAATGTACCTTGTGCTAAGCTTCCCTTTCTTTCCAAACCACATCACTATCTTCCATGGTGATATTCAAAAGAATTTTTTTTCTCAAATATTAAACTCCAAGCCCCTTCAACTGCTATTATCATATATCTTTTTCCAACTGTAAATAGATTTTATATGTTTTTGGATGGCTTGAACATTCTCTTTCATCTCTTGAACAAGGTCAATTCCAAGTAGCTTTTGTTCAAAAACTTCATCCCAACAAGTTCAAGTTTTACATTGCTTCAAACATAGAGCTTCATATTAATCCATTTGAATACTTGAGTGAAATATTTTGTTATATGAGAACTCAACCAATGGGATATATTTATCCCATCCTCCTTTTAATTCCATTGATCATGATCTTAGCATGTCTTCAAGCATCTAAATAGTTCTTTCATATTTCCCAACAGTTTCGAGGTGATTGGACGTACTGAAATTTAATTCAATACTCAAATCATGTTGAATAATTATATATAATTTAGATGTGAATCATGGATCTTGAAAAAATATGATCAAAATAAAAATCATATGAGACCTCAACATTGTCTTCACATATACCTTGGAAAGTTTTTCAAGTGAGAAATCTTATAAAATAGTGATAAAGTGGGTAGTCTTAGTGAGTCGATCCACCACAACCTGTATCACATTATTTTGTTTATATTTCATTGGGAGACCAGTGATAGATTCCATGGTATCATTCTCCTATTTCCACATGGGTATAGACAATGGTTGCATAATCCCTTTGTACTTTAGTCACCCTGCTTTAACTTACTGACATAAGAAACACCTTGAGATATACCCTACAATATCTTTCTTCATGTTTTACCAGCATAAGTGCTCCTAAATATCATGGTATATCTTGATAATTCTAGGATGGATAAATAACGATGATCTATGTGCATTATCTAGTAGTTCCTTGTTTACTTAGATGAGGAATACACACAAATAATCCTTCAAAACTAAATCACAACATCATCATTGATGTGGAACTCATGTAGCTTCCTCTCCTTTACTACTTTCACATCCTATTGTATCTCTAGATAATCCCTTTGTGTTTCCTTGATCATCACTTAGATAATTGTTTGGGAAATTATTTATTCAAGGTAGGATGTTTTCCTACTATTATAATTTCAAAATTCATCCTTTGAACATCCAATAAGTTATGGACTTTTTAAATCCATATCATGGATATAGTAGCAGGTTATTTTTTACTAAGAGCATCATATAGTATGTTTGCCTTTCCAAAATGGCAGTGAATAGAGAAATTATAGTCCTTCATTAGATCTAACCAGATTCTTTAACATATTATGAAATCTTTATGTGTGAATATATACTTTAGACTCTTATGATCAGTAAATATATCATGTTTTTACCATAGAGGTGGTATAATGAAATATTTAGAGGAAATATCATAACTTATAATTCAATATCATGTGTTGGGTAGTTATAATCAGGGATATTCAACTCTTGTGAGGAATAGGCTATCACTTTATCATTCTACATGAGTACACAACCTAAGACTTTCTTTAAATAATCATCGTGTATCACAAAACCTTATACACTTGTTGTTAGTGTGAGTAAAGGTGTAGTTATTATCCTATTATTGATCTCCTTGAAGCTTTCCTCACATTATTATATCCATTCACACTTTACACCTTTTTTTGTTAACTTGGTTATAGGGATTTAAAATCACGAAAAATTTCTCACAAAACATAGATAGTACCCAACTAAGCCAAGAAGACTACATATTTCTATGACACTAGTGGGTCTGGGCTATTCTTCAATTGCATTTTTCTTTGAAGGGTCCACAAAAAACACCTCAATTACGATCAAGTTCATAAATAATGTGGCTTAATACATCCAAAATTTACACTTAATTAACTTAGCATACATTTTATCCCTTATTAATGTCGCCATCAGAATCCTTAGATTTTCTTCATATCCCTCATTTCTATTAGATTAAATGAGAATATCATCGATAAAAGCTAAAAAATATTTGTCAAGGTTCTCTCTAAATACTCTGTTGATCAAATCCATGAATATTTCATGGAAAGTATTAAGTCATAAGTGAATCAATATGAACTCATAGTTTCCATTACCTATAAGAAAAATTGTCTTATGAATATATCATTTCTTAACCTTCTGTTGATGTTATCTAGAATGAGGATCCACCATTGAGAAGTACTAAGCTCCCCATAGTTGATCTAAAAAGTCATGAATCATTGGTATATGATACTTATTGTTTTTTATGATACTATTGAGCTCTTGGTAATCGATACATAACCACTTTGATCCATCCTTTTTCTTTAGAAAGATCACTGGCACACCCTAAGGTGATACACTAGGGTGTATTAACCCTTTTTCCAAATTCTCTTGCAGCTGGTTCTTTAAGTCCTCTAGTTTGATCTAAACTACCCTATAGGGTAATTTGGATATAGGAGTGGACCTGGGTATAAGTTCTAATTAAAACTATACCTCATAATCCAGAGGAAGTCTATGTAACTTTTAGGAAATACATCACTGTATTCCATAACAATGGGCATTTCCACCAGGTTGATACCTTCCTTTAACGAAAAAATTTGGGCAAGGTATTCTTCTTCATAGGGTATAAACACCCAAACCATAAATGGATTTTACAAAGGAGGTTCATGATATTCCTTTCATTTGTAGAGGAGAATTGGATGGTTCAAAATATGAAAAGAGATTTCCTTTTTTTGATAGTTGATGTGTGCTCTACATAATGAGATCCAATCCATGCCCAATATATTATCAAATCCCACCAAGGGGACTATTAATAGATTTGATGGAGGAATATTCCAATAGGTTTTTATATGATAAGAGTCCAACTCTTGGGTTGATATGATTTCATCAATAGGTGTTTTTAAAGATATCTTTACTTCAAGGTATCAAGGATTTGATTCAATATTTCTCACAAACTTGTAAGATATAATGTAATGTGTAGAACTAGAATCAAATTAGATCTTTTCCGTTATTGAGAGAATAATAATTTTACCTTGTACAACTTCATTTTCATACTACACTTATACATTATTCATAGATAATATTTCCCTTTATTATTTTGATTTAGCGATTACTAATGATAATTACCCTCAAATAACCATGGTTTAGTGCACTAGATTACACAGTACCCATTCCCTCTACCATTGAAGCATTGAACCATGTGTGCTGCATTTGGAGGTCCCTTCTTTTCATCCATAATGTTGGATGAATTCTTCACATATCTTTGAAACTCATGAGCTTGGTGGCCATCTCTCCCATAATTAAATCATTTACCTGTCCATTTCAGAAAATTACCACGATGATTCTTCCCGCATTTTCTACATGTGGGTAGTTATACCATCTTTCATCCTTTTTAATTTGACTGAACAACTTGAAACTCTATCCTTATCTTCTCATCTCCCTAAACATGGTACCATTAGCCAAAATCCATCTCTACACTGAGATCACATCAAACCAATTCTTCATAACTCTTGGTGTCTTAAATAGATAAATAATTTTGAAGGTGTGGTTTTAAACCACTAATGAATCTATCTATGTATCTATCATTGTCGATAATAAAACCTATGGAATATCTCGAAATCCTTGTAAATTTTAACTTATAAACATTGAAAAATTAACCTTCCTTTTTCTTTAACTCTATGAATTATCTCTCTATCTTTATTTGAAGAGTCTGAGGGAAATAATTTTAAGAACTATTTTATTAAAGTGTTCCCACTCCATATCTTCAATTTCATCCTTCATCTTGGTGTTCTTAATAAATTCCCACCACTGATCAACCTCTCCATATAAATGATAAGAAACAATAGTCACATTCTCCTTCTCATAACAATGGATCAAAAAAATGATATTATGCATTGAGTTAAGAAAATATTCAAAAAAAAATTGATCATAAGTTCCAATAAACATAGATGGTCGTTGCCATATAAAGGAATCAATGTCTAGCTTCTCTTTATTGGGTGTGGATGAATGTTCCATGTGGTTCAGGTTACTATTCATAGCATCAGAAAATATGGTAAGAATATCTATAAAGTTTTTAACTCCACCTCCCATGGCATTGGGGATGACATTCAGACCATCATTTAATTGTCCCTCACATGGGTTGTTAGCCTGGTTTCACCTAGTTCCATAATTTTCTAAAAGATAATTTTTTTGAAGAAAATGAAAGTCAACAATGAATAAATAATTTATTCATTTACAAAGTTAACACTAAAGTTATATCTTATAAGATCTATATGTTTATAATTTTCTATAAAGATTATTCTTGGCTGTTTTACCCATAAATAGGCTTTTAGTTATGGTTTTAAATCTTTTTTTATAATAAAAATTCCAAAATTAACTATATTATTTTCTAATACCAACAACATAGATCCTACTTTTTCTAACAATAATATTACATAATTTTAAGATAAATAACATAATTGAGATTAAAATCAAGGATCAAAAGGTTTAGTGTCCTAGTAAAATTAGGATCATACATAACTTATACATAATAAAACATAAAAATTTATTTAAATCATTATTATTTATCCATCTAAAAGATCACATTCTCCTTAGTACATATAATTATGTGAGGATATACATCAAAGAAAGGGGTGAGGTAAAAGACTAGTAAGAGGATGAATAAAAGACATGAATAAATATAACATGGGTGATAATAATCATCATATAATAAGAATATGTTCATCATAAAAACCTTGAGGGAAACATGTGATAAATTAAGGTAATTTGGTAATGTATAAAAATTAAATATCATGTCTTAGTGGTCAAATATCACACATAGTTTTGAACAAATATATCATCAAGTTCATGCATATATATCATAATATTTGTGAAAAAATCTAGAATCAAGCTCACTAATAATATACACCATATCATGAGCTTCATCACATTATACATTGAATTGGAGGGATATATAATTCTGAGACCACCTATGACATCATAATATTTACATAATCATGCATGTAATAAAGAACACATTACAATCATATTCATGAATTAACCAATGGAAAGGAATGGGTTTAATAATAATCTCATCAATCATGATTTAATTAATAACCTTGGGGTTACAAAATTGAAAATGAAAAGAAATATTTTCTATGAGAATCATAATTCTTAAGAAAATAATAAACAACTCAAGATGAGTCAAACATGTGTTTTGGAAATAAGAGTTCATTTGGAAAATCTTTTTATTTATCATAAATTAAATATGGAAACATGTATATACCAAAAAATAAAAGGGAAGAATAATGAAATGATGTTTGAGGAAAATTATATTAATATTCATAACAAAAATGTTGTGAAAGTTGGATAACCAAAAGAGAGGAATTTCGTTTTTATAATCCCCATACCTTTATTCCCACTTTATTTCATCACTTTTTCACCGCATGAATAATAAAATTTGAATTATTAAAACATCGATACAGAAGTAAATTATTGTAATTTATACCACTATTTATCAATTATAGTTATTTGATTATACCTCTTAATTTCATTTGTTATCAGGTGGTCATTTTTATATCATGGTTTACTTAAAAATTTCCCATTTTGCCTCAATTTCATTACTTTGTTCAACGTAATTTATACATTAGTATAATTAATTATATAAGATTATAATAAATATAATAAAATTTATATATATCATATATAATTTATAATATCTATCTATTATGATTCTTATTTTTGTTGACATGGAAATGTCTCCATTGGTGGTTAACTGACCTTTTACAGAACACTGTCAGTAGAGGAGGAAAGGGAAGTTTGAAATTTATATATAGAGAAAATATGATATTTAAAGTATGTTAAAATAATTAATATAATGTTATATTAATTCCTAATTAATATTATATTTTTTGGTTGTGAAATGGGTGGTGAAAAAATAAGGTGAATAAGAAGAAGAAATAAAATGAAGAAGAGTTGACAAAAACTTATTTAATCATTGTTGTAGCTTCCCTTTTACGACACTAAAAATAAATTTCTATTTGTAGTTAGATTAATCAAAATAAACTATGGATTAAAAGGCACTTTATAGATATTTTTTGGAATATTTTTTTCTTTGGAAGGTGTGGGATGATTGGGTTTCCAAGGAGATGGAGAGGGGTTATTTATACTTGAGATGAGGGATATTTTTAGAATAAAATATTAAATAAAATAATATATCAAAGATAAAACTTGTAATAGTGAATTTTTGAAAATATTAATAATATATAAATATAATACAATGGAATTAAGACTTGAAATTCCCTTTATAATTATAATTAATGAGTTTATTAAAAAGAAATGAGGAAAAGAAGAGAAATTGTTATTTTAAAGAATCAATTTTTACTTTAGGTTTCAGAAAGTGTTTTTTAGGGGTAATGCTTTGGTCAAAGACTAGAGAAAAATTTATTGATAAACAAAAAGGGATTACAAGAGGCGAAAAGATGGGATTTTTTTACAATCTCTATCAAAAAGGTACAGTAAGTTAGAAGAAATAGAGTCCATCCAAGTCATGCTCTGATGAACTCCTTTGTTGGCAAGAGCATTAGCAACATCATTCGCTTCCCGGTAGGCATGAGTAGCTATATAGTCCATCCCATGGAGCAAATTCAGACAATTCATCCAACGTGTGGTAAGTGTCCAGGCCAGATGGATGTTTCCATTCCAGATGGCATGAATGATAATGGTTGAATCACTTTCTATCCAGAGCTTTCTCCAACCTCTTTGAAGCGCAAAATCAACAGCATGAATGACCCCCCAGCATTTCCGCCTCTAGAGAAGAAGAGTGACCACATCCAACATAGAAGCAGCCCTGACAATGCCTAGCTGAGTCTCTGAATATGGCACCACAACTGGCAGGTCCTGGGTTGCCTTTAGAGGTGCCATCGACGTTCACTTTAGTCCATCCTGGCATTGGAGATTTCCAGAACACTTCAAATGAGTGTTTGGGCTTTTGGTAGATTCCAGGAACACGGAGCTGTCGAAGAATCACAAAGTCACCAACTGAGTTGTTACAACAGTCTTTTTTTATTGAGGTAGCTTCACGAACCGCAATAAGAATCTGAGCTTTCCCTGAATTTAGATTGAGAGGGTGATTATTGTGAATGAGATAATTTCTAACGTACCATATCTCATGTAGAACCTCCGCCACTGCCACCAGGAAAAGATTTTTTATCTGCAGAGAAATATCATATCTAGTACATTTTTTTAATAACAAGGAAAATTGAGTCAGTAAAGAACCATCTGTAATTAAATAAATCAGAAATATAATTCCATAGAGCAGAGGCTGTCGTGCAAGATAGAAAAAGATGATTGGCATCCTCCCTATGCTAATTACATAGGAGACACTTAGAACAGAGTTGAAAACCAAAAGTTTGAAGACAAGTTTCCGTTGTGAATCTATTATGGGCAATGTGCCAAATAAGGGTGAGCCTAGAAGGTTTAATCCAGGGTTTGTTAAAATGATTCACCCTTCGAAAACTAGAGTCACTATCAGAGAAATTATTCTTATAATAATTTTTCGAATCTAGGATGCCATTGGTAGAAGGCTCCCAAATAAGGAAATCACCATCAGGAGAAAAAAGACGATTGTCAATAATTTGCGCAATATTTTCAGGGAGATCATGATGGTGAGATTGTAAGACCTCCTTTATAGTTTGATTAGTATCTTCAGGAGGATTATTAGAGGGTAAAAAAGATATTAGAGGGGTACCACACCAATTGTCACACCAAAAATTTATGGAAGAATCAGCACTGACTATCCATCTAGAATTTTTCATGATCCTATGATAAGAGTCCCAGATAGAGGGCCAGATGGATGAGCTGATGAAATTAAAATTACCTTTTAAAAGGTTAAAGAGGAATCTATGGTTCAGGAATTCAGTAGCCTTAGAAGTGGAATTAATAATGTGCCAAGTGAGGCAGGCTTGAAGAGCATCATTGAACAATTTTAAATTTTTTATGCCAATACCACCATTAGCAATGGGTTTACAGCAATATTTCCATGGTATTGTAACAAGATTCTTTTCAAAAATGCTTCCAGACCAAATGAAGTTTTTAATATAAGTATTAATTTTTTTTAAGATGCTGACGAGCCACTTATAAACAATAAATGAATAGACCATTTTAGAAACAATGGTCGATTTAACCAAACAAATTCTCCCAGCCATGGAGAGGGTTTTCCCTTTCTAGCTAGCGAGTTGATTTGTGATTTGATCAATGATGTTAGCAAAATAGGTTTCTTTGGGCTGACCCCAAAATATTGTAACACCCAAATAATTGAAAGGTAAAAAACCCTCTTTAATACCCAGATAAGTGGTGATATTAGATTTCCTTCTTACAGGAAATTTTTTTCCAAAAAAGATATACGATTTGTTCCAAGAAATAGCATGCCCAAAGATTTGTTCATAGTGAGAAATCACTTGCTTGAGAACATGAATATTTTTTTGATCCCCTTTTATGAATAAAATAATATCATCATCATATAAAATGTTGGTAGGGGAATTTAAATTCCTGGAAACTTGAATAGGCTTAAGCATATTTTGATCAACCAACTTGTTAAGAAGTCTACTTAGGTAATCCTCAACAATAACGAAAATGATAGCAGAAAGAGGGTCACCCTTCCCGACACCCTTTGAGCAATTGAAGAAACCTCTAGGGGTACCATTAATCAGGATAGAGATATAGGCTGAGCGAAAGAGAGTATTAATTCTACCAATAAAAGAATCATTAAATCCAATGTTTTTTCGAACTTTGAAGATAAAATTCCAGTCTATGGCATCATAAGCCTTTCTGATATCTAGTTTGATGGCCACATATCCCCCTTTTGTGCTTCTATTTAAACTGTTGGTACATTCCGAAGCAAGACAGATACAGTCTTGGATAGACCTTCCTTTCATAAAACCAAATTGGTTCCAAGAGATGATTCTATTGAAGATAGGAGCAAGTCTATTAGCAATAATTTTGGAAATTATTTTATAGATAGTGTTAATCAAAGGAATTGGTCTGAATTGATGGATCTCAGAAGCATTCTCAACCTTAGGAATTAAGGTTATAAATTGAGAATTGATTACATGAGGTAGAGATCCATGGGCGAAGAAGGTCTTAACAAGGTTACAAACATCATTGTGTATTATATCCCAATGTTTTTGGAAAAAACCATTATTGAATCCGTCCAGACCGGGAGAACTGTCAGGATTAAGACCAAAGACTGTGTCTTTGATTTCATGATCAAGAGGGGTGCTTAGAAGAGTCTCATTGTCTTGTTCATCAACCATTAAAGGAATAATATCCGGTTTAAGATCAATATTTATATCAGGACCATTAAAAATGCTATAAAAGTATGAGGTGACATGGTCCTTAATGGATTCTTCAGAATCAATGATCAAGTCATTTTTAATGAGCATAGTAAGAGGATGATTGAACTTTCTAATTCTTTGAAGACAATTATAGAATTTGGTATTTCGATCACCATCTGTCAGCCATTTAGTCCTGAACATTTGTTTACGAATATTGTCTTTAAAAGTAAGAAGGGAATTAAGTTTAGAAGAGATATTATCTTCTAATTGAGGATCCATATTTAAATCTGAATTTGTGTTCTGAGTTTGGATATGATTGAGTTCATCTTCAAGATAGGAGATATCAAGATCTATTTGAGTATTTTTATTTTTACATCAACCTTTAAGGGCCTGCTTGAGAATTTTTAATTTGTGTAAACAGGAAAAAGAATCATTATGGTGTTTCATGGAGTTCCAGGTGTCATAGATAACGGTGAAACATTCAGGATTCGAGGACCAAGCATTATTAAATTTGAAGGGAATTATAGGCTTTCGAACATTCGTAAGAATGCTAACAAGGATAGGATGATGATCAGAGTTGAGTCTCGGAAGGGTTACACTGGATATTTTGTCCCAGTTGTCAAGAGTCTTCATGTTGAAAAAAGCTCTGTCAAGTTTACTAGCAACGTTTTTGTTGTGATGCATCCTATACCAAGTGTATTTTGCACCAATGAGAGTGATTTCAAAAAGGTTAGAGTCATAAATAGTAGAATTAAATTCTTTGGAGGATATAGAAAGGTATGAGGGACCAATTTTTTCAGAGGGGGAAAGGATGGCATTGAAGTCACCCAAAACAACCCAGGATTCTTGAATGTGTTTCGCCATATCAAGGAGTTCATGATATAATGGTCTCCTATCCTGGTATCTATTCTTGGAATAAACCATAGTGAAAAAGATATGTCGACCATTCCACAAGAAGTCACGAGTAAGATGTTGTTTAGAAATTCTAAAAATGTTGACATTTTTTAAAGAGTTGTGGAAAAAGATCCATAAAGAGTCAAAATGAGGACCACTTTTGCAAGATCCTAAAAAATTGTAATTGAGAGAGCCAAATCTCATATAGTTCAATTTAAATTTGACTTTAGGTTCAGCAATAGAAAAGAGTTGGGGTTTATGAGTGTTTAAAATTCTCCTAAGTGTTGTGGAGGTGTCATTGTTGGCTATACCTTGACAGTTCCAATAAAGGATATTCATTACTACTTGTGGATTGGGTCAGAACCCTTCTTTTTTTTAGATTTACGAGATCCCTTCTTCTTTTGGGATCTCGTAACCATTAAAGAAGTAGACTCCCGTTGACTCTCATGAGCTTCAGATCTTTGAGAGGAATCAGATTTCAGGTCTGATTTTGGATTAGGGGCAGCAACTGGAGTACTCATAAGATCAGTACAATTCAGAGTGTGATTTTTTTCCGGTCCATGAACAGTGTCCTGCTCAGATGCGAGCTGTTTCTCATCCCTAACCAGAATAATCTCACTATCTGGGGCGAAATTAGGTGGGGCAGAAAGTGATTTCTTAGTCAGGAAATCAATTTTATTATATTTTAATAACTAATTTATGAAAAAAATATATAATTACTTAAAATCAAGTTTTATAAATTGTTATGTCATTATTACATCATGAATGACACAATTTAAGATACACTGGTTATACGAAAAACTGTATTTTTAATATTCAACCAAATATTGAAGCATTTCAAAAAACTTCCAAAAAATCACCATTGGAAAATTTAAAATTGATGATTTGAAAAAAAACATTCATTTTATGAAAATAAATTTCTACTATAGGTAAATTTTAAAATTTTAATATAAAAATTATTACTTTTATGAAATACATTAAAATAATGTTTATTAAAATTGTGATTATATTTTCTTTGAGTTTTTTAATCATGATATTTATTTTTTGTAATTATAATATTTATACTTACCTAAATTGATAATGATAAATATTATTTATACCACAATTTATTATTTTTGGTAAAATTAATATTCCAATAACCAGGTTACTATTTCCAATGGTAAGGTTACCATTGAAATGGTCACATGGCCTCCTATAAATACCTCTACTTTAATTAATTTATTATTCAACTCAATTACTCTCAAGTTTCTATTTTTCCATTTTCTATAATATTGTTTGGTTCACTAACATTCTGTTTCTTTTCTATTATGTTGGTAGTGGGGAGATGATTCTTATAAATTGGGGAAATCCCTATTTTCTCATTTTAGCTTTTCTGTTTTATATTTTTTTGTCCAATTATAATGTTTAGAATTTTAATTTCTTCCATTAATGATTAATATAATAGTAGTTATTAATGAAATATTTTTTTAGTTTCTTTATATGTATAATACTATATAGTATATTATAAAACTCATTTCATTCATGAGAGATATACCATTTATATACTATGGGTTGTTACATATCCCACGAGTCATCAAATGAGCCACATTGTCAAATCCTCTTAAAATATGTAATTCTTCACTAAACAAAACATATTCACCTTTACCATTTCATATTTTATACCATTTCATTTTAACCACTCTAAAATTAATTGAAACCACTTTCAAAATTTCTCATGGCACAACATGTTCTCCTCTAATGATTTTATACATTGATTTTCTTCTTACACCATGAAATGTTCTATGGAATATTAATCCCCTTCTGAACTTCAAACAACAACAAATCCATTTATATTCTATGGGTACAAGCCCCCTAAAAGATTCATGGTCTTATAAAAATGGAAACCATGTCTTCACCATATATTTGACCATAATCATTTTCTCTTTATTTAAATTAATCATACATATACCACCAAAAATCTGACCTTGATGTTTACAAGCCTCATCATTTATTACGAAGATTTTTTTTAAATTTAAATTCCTTATAAAACTCCAGATTCTAGTATTATTTCATAATTTTACTTGATATGGCATGTACTTCAACACATTATAATGTAGATGGGTCTTATACCTTAGACCACAACTTACCAAAATAATGATTTCCCAAGAAACCACACCATTTCACATCACAGAAAAGAACCACACCCATTTTGTGCTTAACCACAGAATAGTAAATTCACTTACACTTAAAAAATATTGAAACACTACTATTCAATATTAAAACTCCTTCCATGTTCATTCAATCACTCTATAACATTGAAACAAAACTAACCTAAAATGAAACACCATGTAACTCTTGAGTTTAAACATGATTTATATGTTGAACAAGAAAAAAAAATAATTGTATCCAATTTATCTATTATATAATTCATCATCTTTAGTTTCTAATATCAAAATGACCCCCTAGGTCTCAATAACCTCTTCATGGTAATAAACATTCTTGATCTCACCATCTTCTCCATTCTTGGTCTCAACATTATCACCCTTTGTATTCTTTTTGGAAACCATTGAACATAAATCACTTTTCAAATTCAAAATACTTAGTAATAAATCATTATTAAATAATTACATTAATATGTGAGTGAAATTAGTACATGAAACAACAAAAATGAATAAAAATGTTATGATTTTCATTAAAGTGATATACATCCACTTCTTCAGGGAACTTGAAACCAAATAACATCAACTTATTTTAATAACTCTTACTCTACTAAAAAATTTATTCTTTGAACCTATGTATAACATGTTCTTGTGTACATCCTAAAAAAACATGTTATAATAGTTCAAAAATCATAGAAAAAACACTCATAAATGCTAACAATGGAGTTTAAACATTTTAAAAAACTCCCCTAAATATGTATTCTCTCTTAAAAAATTTAAATTCTTTGAATTAAACATTTTAAAAACTCCCCTTAAATATGAACTACCTCATATATAAAGTCATATTATTTGAATTTATATTACCATACTCCCCCTTGTTAAAAAAACCAATGATCATAATATAGGGGACTTAGTCACCATACCTTTTTCTTGAGTGGAGTGAGGTTGAACTCACATTATCAATATAAAATTTTGAAATGAATCATTCAAAAATAATTTAGTGAAAAAATTATCAATTTGTTTCATTGATATAAAAAACTCAAACTTCAACACTTCTTACTCTTAAATATCCTTAATAAAGTAATATTTAATATCAATTTTATTTGACCAAGAATTCTACTCTATATTATTTGATTGATTAATAACACTTTGATTATCACAATCAATGAGTAGTGGAAACTTCACATCAACCTTGAGACACTCTAATTGAGTTTTAAAACACACCAATTAGTCTGTTTCATGAGTTATAATAACATAATTTTCCTTGTAATTGTTTAAGGTCACAGAAATTTTCTTCTTTGTATGCCATGCCACACACCATTCTATTAGTAATAAAACTCCACCAGATATAGACCATATATCATTAATATTTATAGCATAATCCATATTTTTATATCCAAATTGATGATTCCCTCCATTTTTATAATATTTAAACCCTTAATCTAGTATGCCTTTGGTATATCCATGTATCCTCTTTGCAATGATAATATGTGATTCCATTGGTGCACTATGAAATTTGTTACAAAGAATAACTACATTAAAATCATCCGGTTATAAAGATTTCAAGTAGAGTAAACTCCTAATAAGTTTTCTAAACTCCCTTGAATAAAAGTACTTTCTTTATTTATCTTTTGATATCCTTATTTCCACATAAATTAGGGTATAAACCCTCTTAAAATCCTCCATCCCAAACTTTTTAGAAGTTTCTAGGCATATTTTTCTTGAGATAAGAAAATGTTATTTTTTTATTTATAAATTTTAAAAAATAATAAATAATTAATCTCACTAAGAATTTATATCTCAAAAATATTCTTCATCTCTAAATTAAATTCATCAGAAAAACATTATTCATTTCTAGAAAATATGATATCAGGTTTCTCAATGTTCACCCCATCTTTCAATTATCTATTGTAGTAGGATAACTTGAAACCCATTTGAAACATATTGTATTTGCTTTTTTCTATAATTTAAAGAATAATCATAATGTTTTAAATTATAGAAACTAATCTGACGGTCTATTCAAATTTAATTTATTTAACTTGTGAATATCTTATACACATGAGCCTTGCATTATTTCTTATTACTTTTCCTTTCTTATTCAACATGTTATGAAACAACCAATTATTTCCCATTTTATTTTTATTCATATCTTGGGTACCAAATCCCAAGTTTAATTCTTCTCAATCTAATCTAACTCTTTATTCATAAAATTTATCCACTATTTATTATATAAAATCTTATTACACATACTTTGGTTTAACTAAATAAAACAACGAGGTTTAAGTTTATATCCTCAAAGTTATCATAGTTTTAACAGATTTTACTTAATATAAAATAATATTATATATTTTATCATTTTTGGATCAATTGATAAAGGTTTTTTTAATAAATATAAATGGTTTAATCATCATCTTTAACCTTCAATTCTTCTAAATTCATATATTTTTCAGAAACCTCATCCTACTTATCAAAAAATTCCACTTCATCATCTTTATTGTTGGAACATTATTCATGATAAGTAAATTTATTGTTTAATTTTTTATATACCTTAATATAAAAATTATATAGAATATTTCAAGTCTCATTGTTTTAGAAACAACATCCTCTTGTATTTTCAATACAACCATGTAATAAACTTTCAACTATTCTTTATTCAAATTTCTACGTATTTTCACCTTTCAAATTGATAATACAAGGGTTGAAAAATACCCAAAAGTATTTAATGATTTGGGTATTCTTATAATAAATATCATATGGTTTCATATATTAATTGGTTCAACATAAACAATAGTTTTGAATTTTAATCTTTGTACTCATTTCTTCCCTATAGAAAAAATCAAGACCTATCAGACTCCACCAACTTGGTGAAATCCAGTTCCACTAGAATTATGTTATTACTTTAAGGAAAACTATTTCATTATGAAGTATTTGATGTCCTGAATTCATGGAGAACACCATTATTTAAAATTAATTATTTAATATTTCAACTAGTTTATTGAACACTATTACCCATATATAACTTCATTAAAGAGAATCCACACTTCATTTTGGCACATTTTTAAAGTTATTAAATATCTTATAGGCCTCTGACTTATATTTTATAAACAAAATTCATAAAATATAATTGAATTAATCAATAAAGTGAATAAAATAATTATATTATTTTTTGATTTCTTCCTCATATGACTATTAAGATCTGAATGAATGAGATCCAACGGCTGAGACATTTGAATCTCCACTTTCTCATGTGAGGAATTTACAATATTACCTTTTAGAATTTATAGAACACTGAATTTATATCTATATCTTCAGTATAGAGAAATTATGAACATTATTTACTTGGTTAAGCTTAAATATATTAATTTCACCAATGTGGACACGTATTTGATATCCCAACTGATTTTATTCTTTCAATCTCAAGTAGCATAAATTATCTGCATCACCAACATGAAAATGATCCTCATGCTCATTTTAATCTTATCAATACACATATATCTTTAATTATCTTTAAAAAATTTTATATTTTCTAATGTCCACTTAATTTAATTTATCACATTGTTTATATATACTTAGTAACTTGTGTTTTAGCCAATAAAAAATAGAGTGTTATTTATCTTTTTCTTGTTTTATCTAATGACTACCAAACCAAATACCATTATTTTTAGTGACCTACAATTTAAAAAGCTCACCAACCATTATTTTCACCTTCCAACATCTTTCAAGGGCTTTTAATTTATTTTCATATGTGAATAACATCCACCATCCAAGATCATTGGACGTTTATTTTGAGATTCTTTAAGTCAAACTTTAATAAACAATGCCTTATCTTTTTAAATTTTTACTTATTCTTATAAGAATCTTCAGAATTGGAAATAACACTCATTTGAGTGGGTGGTATGAAAAGATAATATTTTTCAAAGTTACCTAACTTTTCACACATTCATCAAAATTATTCCAATGATTAAAATTAATTTTCAAATTTAAGTCTAGATTTTGATGATTGTTTCTTTACTTTTTTACTTTGAATGGGATAAATCCCTCTCAATATCTACCTTACATATAATATAAGATAATATAAATATATTTATTTTAGACAATAATTACTTTACATCTCTTAAATACTCTAAAATATAACTAGTAACCATAAAACCATATTTTCCTTTATAGAATTATTGTTGTTCATAATTATATTTATATTTTTCTTTCACTCCTTGTCCAAAAACCTTGGATATTTTCTCTAAAAAATTATTTTAGGCTCTAAACACTTATTTATTAACTATATATGTTTTTTACTCTTTTTTATCACCATTTGTTTCATATTTTTCTTTTAAATTAGTGTTTGTAGAATTTTTAGATCTCTAATAATTGTTTTTCTTCCCTACAAATTCAACATTCACCACTTGAATCATCACATCAAAAATTTCAACCAATTAAATATTTTAAACTTATCTATACTATTAAATTACATTATTATAATTTAATTTAATTTTTTCTAATTCTCATTCCACACCATTGAATTTTTATTGAAAGACTTCAAGCTCTTTCTTCTTTTCATTGACCATTATTTCTATGTCAATATTCAACTTCTTCAATTTATCAATATAAATTGTAAAATTTGAATTTTATTGGTATGAAATATAAAATTTATATATAACTAAAACTCATTCTTCAAACCATTTTACTCCTTTTATAATTTAGATTTTATCATGATATATTCTTTGAGTTCATGTTTCAGTATAAACCTCATTTGTTTCTTCATTGCTGTAACAATTTCTACTTTAATCACTTGTAATTTATTCTTCATTAAAAATTTAAATTAGTACATTTTTCCAAAATTTACTAGGATTTTATACCTCTTCAATATTATCACTAAAATAATTATCTTAATTATTTTATAAGAAATTTATCCATTTAAATTCAGAATAATCATTACCTTTCTTCTTTAAAGAAATATTTGATTTATCAAATATTAAAAATTTATTCCTTGAGGAACTCTTTGTTTTTCTATCATCATATTCAAACATTTAATCTTATTTAAATCTTATATACTTCGATAAAATTTTTCCAATATCTTCACAATTAAATCACTTCATGGGTATCTTCTCTCGACACATTCATTTTCAACTTCATACACTTCTTAAAATTAATGACATAAGTTTATAAAATATTATTTGAAAATCTACTTCTTTATTAGAATATCCTTCTTCAACATCAATATTTTCCCCACTCTTGTACTATTTAAAATATTTTAAGAATATTTCCCTATCAGCCTTACTCATTTTCTTAAATTCACTCCCTTTCTCATTTTATAAGAAATTTAGAAGCTATAAAAATAATCCAATGAAATTATGTTGGGATAATAATATTTAAGAGTCAAAACATTTTCATAAAACTTGTTTGAAAAAATATGTAGTATCTTCTAAAAAACTATAGAATCCTCAAACTTCCCACCAAAACCTTTGATGGTGATCACTACTTCATTAAATTTAGTGAATAATTAATCCATTATTTCATCATTATTCATATTAATATCTTAATATTTAAATATATATATATATATATATATTAGATTAATTCACATTCACATTACCTTCATATATATTTTACAATTTATCACAAATTAACTTTTCTATTTTCATATCATTAAATTTAAGAAACTCCTTTTTAGAAAGAGATGATAAAATGTAATTTGGAGCACGAACATAATTATCTAAATAATTTTTATCAACTACCATTTTCACAACACCCTAATCATGTAAAATAAAACCATTAGTGAAATTATATAATATATCCAGTCTGCCTGAAAAATGATATGAAAATACCCCATATATCTAAATATAACAATTATTCCTATCTAAAGTGATAATACCCTTGTTTTACAAAAATGTAATATTGTCCATGTTCACAATAGAAATCTAGAGGCTATATATTTACACATAGAGTAATACTTTATCTTAAAAATCTAAATAGTTGATCATCATTGAAGAAAATGTGGATATTTTAATACCATATAAAATGGAAATCATTAATAGTGATAATTCATTAGGGTTAGGGGGGTGAGTCATTTAATTCAATATTTTTTATTTTTCTACATTGAAAAAAAATATTTTAAACCAATTAAATTGAATAATAAGATCACTAAATACAGGATAAACACACTCCAAGGCAAAAACATAAGTTAAAAAATATAGTTTTTCAAGTTTCTCTAATCATTATGAGAATATACACCCTTGTAATGATCTAGAAAAACCCATGATCAGACAGTACACTTGAATCACTATGTTTATTACAAATGAGTAATGATTATCCATGAAACCATGATACCAAATGTGCCTCCAGACTTGTGATATGTTCTCCAATACTGTCACAACCCGTCCTCACGGCCCGTGTCATGACTACCCCAAGCCCGCCTTCTATAGGCCAGGGGCTGGAAACTAGCACCAAAGGCGTAAATCCCGATAAATGGGAAGACATTGCCTTTATATAAGTAAAGAAACACAACAGAGTACGCAAGCTGTAGTAAACACTAAGTAAACTAAGTACAAAAGTAAGTACTGAAAAGTAAATGGTCCAGAATACAAACCCAACTGAAAGTACAGTACAACTGAAATTAAAGTACAGTAGCAGTAAAGTAAATTAGCTACCATCAAGTCATCCTCCAGCTATCCCACCTGAAGGGTGGGTACAGATGGTCTCCTCAACTCCTCCGGTCTGGCCGTCTGCTCCATGTACGTCCCACCTGATAGTCCACCTTCGGGTACCGTCCCTCTCCACAAGCCTCAACCACGATCAGCACTATCCGTCATCTGCAACCAACACAACGTAGTGCGGGCATGGCCCGTGCAGGGGTGATTATACGATACTCAGTAGGGACCCCAAGACCCCCAAAGGTCTCCCAGAATCCATAAAGGATAAACTACAAAAGAAGGATACAAACACGAAGTATCAACCAACTCTACCTAGGTATATGCCCATACATATACCTAAGTCATCATTTCCAGTTCGGCTTCAACTCACGAGCCCAAGTACAACCCAGTCACATAGGAAAACACAACCCAATCCACACAGGAAAGAAAGTAAATCATATTGATGATAATGATTGAAAGTCAAGACTCATCTAACACATGTATACTACTTGCTAAGAGGGGTGGAGATTATAGATGTAGCCTCTGAATCATCTCCCCTGCCGAACCCACGTAGGATCCAAGTACAGAAGTTGTCATTGCCGAACCCACGTAGGATCCTAGTATAGTAACCATCACTACGAAACCCACGTAGGATACAAGTATAGTCATCCTCACTGCTGAACCCACATAGGATCCAAGTATAGTCTTCCTCGCTGCCGAACCCACGTAGGATCCAAGTACAGTAGTCATCGTTGTCGAAGTCGCAGCCAGCTCTAGGGTTCCCGTACACAGCACGCCCGATTCCGGGAGGGTCTGCTCCACGAGCCAAGGGGGTTGATACATCAACTATCATGAAGTCCAGAGTTGATGAACCACAAAGTTCCATTTCGTCTATAGGAACTCAACACGATAGACGGTGCATCAATCAGACCCCCGGTCTGAGAGATATTGGATTTTCCGTCCCAGGAGCCCGGTTGGTTTCTAAGATAAAACCAACCCATCCGTACTCTAGCTTCGTCCAAACCTCAATTGGAGTAATCCAAAAGAACCATCTCACTAAGAGGAATTAAACGTGATTGACGGCACATCATTCGGACGTCCGGTCGTTAAGTTATAAGCGTTTTCGCTCCAAGGGCCCGGTTGGTTTTGGGTTCGAACCAACCCGGTCATAACCAAACTTCGCCAAAACCTCGAGTGTAATATACCTAAACAACCGTCTCGATCCAAGGATCCCTAGGAAACTAACGGTGCATCGATCAAAGGTCCTTAGCCCAAGATACGGGAGTTTGAACAAAACTGGTCTGAAAATAGGGGGTCTGGGCCCGGCCCGACCGGGCCCAATACCCCCTGGGTCAGCCCAAACCGGATCGACCCATCTCGAGTTTGGGTTCGGCCCAGTTGGGCGCGGCCCGGCTCGGCTGGCGCAACCCGTCCCACGGCTGACGCGGCCCGGCTGGCAGCGGTCGGCCCAACCCGTACGGCCTGCGGCCACGACTCTACGCTGGCCGAGCGGGCGCAAAGGGGGGAGCCGCCCCGTTGTTTCCGAAACAGCCGACCGTAATGGCTGACCTTGGTGTAACTGCAGGACCACCTTGGGTCCCACCTCCAGGTGGCGTCGACGACAGGCACAACCGGCCGCCCTTGGGTGTCCGCTGCGGCCTTTAGCCGCGGCTCTTGTCTATCCGGCATGGAGCGACGGCGCCGCGCACCTCCGCTGTGGCCCCTTCGGCCTCACCGGCGCGACGCGACGTCACCGCGAACCACCGCCGTATCCCACTCCTGGCCGCGGACTCTTTCAGCTTCACCGGCGCGGCGCGACGGCACTGTGCACCACCGCCTCGGCCCACTCCTGGCCGCGGCCTCTTCGGTCTCACGCGGTGCATCGGCACCGCGCCACCTTCGCCACAATGATCAATGAAGATCAACAAAAAAAGGGGAGGAGGATCGTCCTTGTTTGTGCATTCTGATCTCCTCCCGTTATGACAATAACAAGCAGCCAAAGTATACGAGATGCTCAACGATAAAACAATAACAATTTTAATTCATTAAAATTGAACTTAACCCCTACCTCAACAAACAATGATGAATGTTGGTGTCGCGGTTAACGGCGTCACGTTGTTAGATTTCGTAGACGTCGACGGAGAGCGTCCGAGGAGGAAGCGGCATCTCCTCTTTTTATCATGTAGAGAACAAAGAGTGATGTCGTTGGAGAATTACCGCGTTGTTGTTTCCTTCCTTACCGTAGAGGAGGAAAAGGAATAAGAATTCGGGGTTGCTGAGTTGATGTTCTTCGTTGGAGTCTTGGCGTTCTTCAACGAAGGAGATGAAGTTCTTTAAGTCTCAAGAGCTCTCTCCCCTTTCTCTCCACACAACAATCCCACCAAAACCAAAATAAAATAAGGATTCTCCTTATTTTATTAATCCATGCCATGCATTTCAAATTACAAAAATTCAAAAATCCAATTCACTTAATTAATTTAACCATGAGTTTTCTAATTAATTAAGTTATATGTTGGCAAGATTAATGAGGGAGAGAGAGGAGAGGAAGAGGATAGGTTTCACAAGTTAAGATGAGTTACAAAATTTATGAGGGTTTAGAGGAGTTTTAAGGAATGTGAAGGGGTGGGGCTCGTGTGGGCCCCACCTCAAAAATATCCTCACATGGGTAGTTAGGGGCTTTTGGGTCCCACCCCAACTACCCCATGTAGGATATAACCACTTGTATAAGAATAAAAATTGTTCCACAATGTTTATTCAATTCTTTATTAATCCACAATTTTTTAACAACTCCTCCCGAGCAAACGCATCTTCGGTAAAGGTCCTATTAAGAAATTACCAATGGTGCGATTTCATCGGTGCCATCAGATTTCAATTCTGAGCACCGGTTCAGAAGATAGAAAAACCCACTCATTCGTTCACTGAACGTACCCGAGCTAAACTTCAGAAATTGATTCCGGGCACACTGGGCCTTGGAATCCGGTGCCGTCAGAAGCTGCATACTCGTAAAATCCGAAATAATTTAATAAAAAAATTTCCTTGAAATTTATGGGTATTTAAATTACTCCCACCTCAGGGATTTACATCCCCGTAAATCTATATCATAAACTAGGGAAACAACTGAGGGTACTGTGCATGCATCTGAGCCTCCCGCTCCCATGTGCTCTCCTGAAAGTTCCCGTGATGCCACCTGATACGCACTAGAGGAATAGACCATACACGTAGGACCTGCTCTTGTCGATCCTCGATCTCCACCAGGACCTCTGCAAATGTCGCTCCGTCATCGATGTCCAGCTCCCCATGATCAAAGATATGCATCGGTTCGTGCACGTATCTCCTCAGCTGAGATACGTGGAAAACGTCATGCACCCGGTGCAACTAAGGTGGAAGAGCCAGGCGATAAGACACCTTTCCTATCCTACTGAGAACCTGGAATGGTCTGATTAAGCACAGAGATAACTTGCCGCCCTGGCCAAATCTCCGTAATCCACGTCAAGGTGAGACCCGTAAGAAAACATGGTCGCCATCCTCGAACTCTAGTGGTCTATGCCTCTTATCAGCATAGAATTTTTGTCGGATCTGTGTAGTCCTCATCCGCTCCTGGATGATCTGCACCTTCTCTGTCATAGCCTAGACCATCTCTGGTCCTACGAGTGCTGACTCCCCAGGGTCTGTCTAGCACATAGGTGATCTACAAGGCCGGGCGTACAATGCCTCGTATGGTGCGATCTCGATAGTGGAGTGGTTACTATTGTTGTACGCAAACTCCACCAAGGGTAGGTGATCCTACTAGCTGCAACCAATGTTAAGGATACATGCACGGAGCATGTACTCAAGTGTCTGAATGGTCCTCTCTGTCTGGCCATCCGTCTGAGGGTGAAAGCCGGTGCTCAAGCGTAGCTGCATCCCAAATTCCTCCTACAACCCCTTACATAGCCGGGAAGTAAAACAAGCGTCTCGATCAGAGATGATAGAAGATGTTACACCATGAAGACATATAATCTCCTGAACATATAGGTGTCCCAAGCTCTCCACTGATCCTTGCTCTCTGATAGGTAAGAAGTGGGCCGACTTGGTGAGTCGGTCGACAATCACCCAGATGTAGTCGTGTCCTCTGGAAGTACGAGGGAGCCCCATCACAAAATCCCTAGATATCTGATTAGTCACTAAAAGTGGCTAATATTCATTGTTAATATCTTTATATTAATTGTTCCAAAGTCTATTGACATTTTTTAGTGCATTATATAAATATAACTTCATTTCTCATCTTAAATGCAATTCATGTTTAAAATAAAAATTTGGTCCCAATCATTCATCTATTTGTGGACAACATTATATTCATTTTATGAATTTTATATTTTGGGATATGATTGATCACCTTTTTTGAAACATTTTATCTTTTAGGTCCGATGGATAAACCCCAAGGAAAGATGGAGATTTTTGCGCTTGAATGCATAAATTTGTTGGAGAAAGCATAATGGGCCTAAGGCCCATCAAACAAATGTGGGGCCCAAAAAACAAGCCCAATGAAGCTGAAATATTTATAATAGAAAGATAAAAATATTAGGATCATTTTATTCAACTGTGGTCAGAGCTAATTCTGAAGTTTTCATGATGATAAAGGGATTTGAAGTGGAGATTTAAATGGTGGGCCCGACATTAATGCACATAAAGTCATCCCACAGTTTCGACAATAACTTTCAAACAGATGTGCAAAATGACCTGAAATTTGGAAAGCTGATAGAGGACACATGGAAGAAGATATTTGTATTATACGATTACTGATGATTCAGCCTCCTTAAATTCCAAATTCAAACATCAAAATGGTGGATGAATCAGGAGGAAATTTCCGGGTCAACTTCGAAACGTCAAAATCCCTTAATTTTCTCACCCTCATTTTGAATCTCTAAATTAATGGGGATGGAATGTATTGTGGTGGTGTGTCTCTAAGGATCATAATATGCCTATATAAGGATCTTGTGGTGAATAGAATTATCATCTAACATTTTTCTTTGAATTCATGTTTTTTTATTTCGTCCATTGTATTTCTTTCAATTGTAATTTCCCGCTTTCATTTTTGTAATGGAATCATCAATTTACCTATTGTAAGTTTTTCTTTCATGTTTTTTATTTTAATAAAATTTATTCTTCTTCTTCACTTTTTATTTTCCTTTTCTTCACATGTTGATACCAGAGAGGCAACAGGCGTACCCGGTGCAGACTTGACCGATGTCTGGGCAACCTCTATGCGATCTCGGCCTTCCAGAATCTTGGAGTCTTCCATCTAGTCTGGGCCTTATCAAACCATTACCCCCTTCTAATTCATCTGATATCAAGACTTTCGAATCCCATGTGCTTCTTCTTCTCCAAAAACTGGCTGTAACATCCTGAGTTTTCGGATAGTGTGCACTAGTCCTTGACTTCCCCCTGTCAGAGTGCGGGCTGGGTGGGTCTGCATTCCAAACTGCGGCGCCTAAAACATGCCCTCATGGCGTGGTCCTCCTCCCATGTGTCAGAGTAAGCACAATTGGATGATATTTCCAAGGATATTGAGGGAATGGAAATTCAACTGGAAGAAGAATGGAATGAGGAGACCTTTGGTGCACTTTTCCTTAAGAAACAACGTTGGAACGAGCTTCTGCTAGAACAAGAAAGATGCCTCCGGGAACGATCTCACAATTTATGGCTCAGGGAGGGAGACTTAAACTCTTCTTTCTTCCATGCATCCTTAAAGGAAAAGAAACGTGCTCAGACCCCTAATATCTGACTTGAGGACGGATCTTTATCCAACGATTTGGATCTGATTAATGGTATGGTCTACTCCCATTTTAAAACTTTATTGTGTGACCCGAGTTCCTGACTCCCAAATGGTTACCCCTCGAGACGGTCAGACCTCTTTGATTCTATCCCCAACTCTGTCCTGTTCCATGAGAATGGCCTGCTTGGCAGTGTTCCTGAAGAAAAGGATATCTGGGAGGCAGTTAAATATCGTAACCCGAACAGTTCCCCAGGCCCGGATGGTTTTCCAGGGTCCTTTTATGTTGTTCCCTAAAGAATCATCAAGAGGGACCTTATTGATGCTATCCAGGACTTTTTCAGGGGCGGATATCTCCCTCAGATTTCCAGTGCTACCAATATGATCTTTATTCCAAAGGTGGGATCTCCTTCCTCTATCTCTCAGTATCGACCTATTAGCCTGTGTAATTTTTCATACAAAGTTCTGGCCACCATCATCAACATCAGACTTTCTGAATTCATGCATGGATGGATCTCGGAGGAACAACACGCCTTCATTCGTGGAAGATCAATTTAGGGTGCTATCGGGGTTTCCCAGGAGATGGTTTGGGACATCAGCAAGAAGGTGATTGGCTCAAATGTGATTATCAAATATGACATGGAAAAGCCTATGATCATCTGGAGTGGAGCTTCATTATTCGCATCATGAGGTGTATGGGCTTCTCCGAGAATATTGTTGATCTTTTATTCTGTTTCTTTAGCTCGTTGTGGTTTAACATCATTTTCTCTAGAAGATCATGTGGGTTCATCAAATATGTAAGAGGACTTAGACAGGGGGACCCTCTATCTCCAACTCTTTTCATCCTGGACTAGGATTCTCTTAGCAAATTTATCGCCTCTGCAATGCGGGCCGGCGTAGTTCGGCCTTTTCACTGTGGCTCTCATTTCGGTGGGATTTCTCATCTTTTCTTTGCAGATGAATATATGTTTTTCATCAATGGAAGGAGCACATCGGTAAGGAATTTTTTTAAGTTTCTAGAGGAATATTCTAAATTGAGCGAACGAGTTATCAATAAGGAGAAGAGTGAGATCTATCTCTCTTCTCACTACCCGGGAAGGCGTAGGAGTTGTATTGAGTCTTTTCTTGGAATACATGGGAAAAGTTTCCCCATTACGTACTTGGGCTCTCCAATTTCTCTTGGAAGAATTCGGATTCACAACTTTTAGGACATGGTTAACTGGATCAAAAACCGTATTAACAATTGGAAGAACCAATTCCTCTCATTTGGAGGAAGGATCGCCCTCATCAACAATGTGTTGTCCTTGATCCCCATACACATTTTGTCTATCCTTAAGGTCCCCAATTCAATAATCATCCAAATGGAGAAAGTTCTGAACTCCTTCCTGTGGGATTCCCACAGAGAGGGAAGGTGTCGATGGGCCTCGTGGAGTAGGTTGGAAAAACTAGTGGAGCTTTGGGGTATCAATGTGAGGAACTTGGGTGAGTCTATGTATCTCTTGAAGGGTAAGCTGGCTTGGGATGTGATTGAGGGTAACTATTTATGGAGCCGTTTCATTAGGAAGAAATATGGATATGGCTTAAGGAGGATGGGTAAGAAACCTTCCTCATTGTGGTCTTCTCTTTTCAGGCACATTCTATTCCTCTAGAACCATTCTTAGTGGCTTCTTGGCCTGGGAGACATCAACTTCTGGGAGTGCAATTGGGGTACTGGGTTGCCTGGTTTCCCAAGCTGTCCTGCTCCTCACATTTCTTTTAGGGAGGCCAGCTCTCACCCCTCATTCATCAATGCTATCCTCAACCACACTCAGGCAGATTTCTTCCAGAGCATCAGTTTGGATGGCTCCTCTAACAGGTGCATCTTCTTGGCCTCCACCTCAGGTAGATTTTCGACCAAGGATTACAGTAGGGCCTTGCTCTGTCAGCCGATTTTGAACACCTGGGGATTAGTTCTCTGGTGCAAGCATATCCCGGCCAAGTATAATTTTCTGCTATAGAGAGCTCGCTCCAAGGCTATTCCCATGGAGATGGTGATCAAGGAGAGAGGTATTCCTATGGCCTCAAGATGCTCATGCTTTCATGCTCCTTCTAATGAATCTGCACTTCACCTCTTCTTTCATGGCGAATGGGAAGTCCACGTCTGGAAAGATGTTGGTGAGTTCATGGATATTTCCGAAGGAGCTAATTCTTATGATGAGTTCTTTCAGTGCTAGTTCAGAGTAGCTTCAAATAAGTGTGAGGAATCAGCCCACTCCATCCTTCTAGTTGCAGGATTATGGTGTATTTGGAAGGCTCAGAATTATGCAAGGCACCATACCGCTCTCCCTTCTTCCCACAACTTGGTTATTAAAACCAGTTTTCGAGTATCCGATATGGAAAGTTTTCATGGAAACTAGGAGTTGTCCCCCTCCCTGCATCGCTATTTGGCTGGCAGGCATCCGTCTGGTTCCTCTGACCCCATGCCGACTGGTGTTTGGGTTCGATGGACCCCCTATCATGGATTTAAACTAAATACTGATGGTACTTGCGGATAGGGGATCATGAAGGGGGGTGGAGTGGTTTGCAACGGGGGTGGCTCGGTTTTCCTGGAATTCAGTACATACTATGGGATTGGTGATTCTTTACTCGCCGAGGAAAGGGCCATGCTTGATGGCTTAGAAATCTGCAGTTCTAGAAACATTACCCTCAATATGTTGGAGACTGATTATAAAATTATTTGGATTTCTCTTAAGGGAAAAGTCGCCCCTCCTTGGCACATCACATACCTCATCCGCAAGTGCAGGGTGCTCCTCCCTAATTGAATTGAGATTTCTCATACATGGCATGAGGGAAACTGATTGGCGTACTTTCTGGCTTCTAGTGCTTCCCAGTCCTTTCCTCTTATGGTTTTTGACTCTCTTGGCTCCCTCCCCCTAGGCGTAATGGAAGTGGATATTACCGATGCTCTCGGTCTCCACTTCTTCAGACCTCCTTGAGTTTTGTACTTTACTTTTCCCTTTTACCCTTTCCCCTTTCCCCTTTCTCCTTCTCTTTAAATAAAAAAGTTACATTGGTAAAAAAAATCACACAATGGTAGAGTGTTCGTTCTTTTAATAATTTTCATCTTCTTCAATTCTGCCCCCATAAGTCTACATCCCACTTCCATTGGTAGAATAACATTAATGGAGGGCTAAACTCTTATGGTTTGATCCAAGGGAGTAGCAAGGTCAGGGATTGAATGTTATTTCATGTACTTAATATTTAAATCTATTGGTTATTTTAGGATTTCCATTGGATGAGTTACATTCTTTCTTATCTTTACCAACATTAAAGACGATACATTTTGAGTGCTAGTACGATCTATTTCCTTTGAGTGATCATTAAAGTGATCCTCAAAGTGAATTGGTGTTTGGCCTTGGAATTGTGTAGGGATTAAATTGGTGAATTATTCGGGAGAATTATCTCATTGTTTGGATATTTCTTGAATTAATGACATGAAATTTTATAAGAAAATAAATTCATCCAATCCACCCCAAGTAAAACCCTAATATCAACCCACCATCAATAATTGTTTATTTAAGATCATTTTTATTATATGTTATTTAAATTATATCTTTAGTTCTCCAATTAAAATCTATCTCAAAGTTGGCCACTTCATAGCCAATCCATCAATAAATCATAGTGTCTTAAAGTTTCTTCTTTGGTCCCTGTGGATTTGATCCCTACTTGTACATCAACGACCGCTTTTACCGGTAGGGTAAATTTGGGCGCAACCAAATTTTGGCGTTGTTGCCTAAGACCAAGTAAGTCACCTTAGATCATATTTCTATTCTCCCTCATTTCTCTTTTCTCATCCCCATTTCTCTTCTCTTTTCCCCTTTCTATTTTTTTATTGACTCCTGAAAATCACAATTCTAGATTTCTAAATGAATCCAATGGAGTATAATCAACAATATCACTTCACAAACTCAGGATGGAATCAGTTTGAATATCCACATTGGGAATCACCAACCTTTTTTAATCAACCTTTGAATGAATAACCCATACCCGATAACATGAACTAAATTTGTAATGATGAATGTTTAAAAGATCAATTTCCATACATATAAATAATGATTGAAAAGATGAATAATGAGGAAGTCCATGATGTCCAAAAATCTATCAATCCCAATCGTGAAACAATTCTTCAAAAATTGTGTGAACAAATAGAAAAAATGAATTCAGAGGTATCACGTTTTAGACTAGAACTACAAAGCATTAAAACTTGTGTGGACCACATTCCCACTCAAAACATCCCTTCCTCAATATTGATAGAAGAATATTGTTACAAAAAAACCCCTCATGCCTTTATTGAATAACCGACCTTAGGATTTGGGATAGTTAGAGAGGATCGAGGAGTTTTTGAAGGGTCTTTAAATCAAGAGGAAATTGACATTTTAGATTCAAAAGAGGATAATTTGTCATCATGGATTGATTCTCCTAAGTATAACTCCATTGATGAATTTTCAAAAATAGAAACCATTGGATTATTGAGAGAAATCACAAACATTGAGTCCATACCCATTCCTAAAATTGATCTTTCCAATTTTGTGGTTGAATCTTCTATTCAAAAGGAATCAATTCTGTTGAGAAATTTTGAAAAATAAATTGAGTTTGATTCAATGTCCCAACCTATGTCTAAAAGTGTTAGTCTACCTGAACTTGAAAAAAGGACTTTCCATCCACCCTTAAGTTTCCATTCATTGGGGATAGCCAAAATATTCCAATTTTCACAATTTATTATCTTAAAACCAATAATGAGGAAATGATTTCCTTTGAAAAGACTAAAAAAAGAAATTGAATCCACCATTTCTGATATTATATGGATTTTCCTACTCATTGTAGAAAAAAGGATTGCACATGAAACATATTCTAAAAAAAGAATTAATATCAATATTGTTGAAGTGAAGAAAAATGGGGTCCTAAAAATTTTGAAAGTTGGAATTGGATAAGTTGGGGGGTTCAAGTCGATCTAACGACGTTAAACAAAAGCACTGCATGGGAGGAAACCCATGGTTTTCATGTTTCTAATCATTTTGAATCATTTTCTTTTTCATATAATAAATTACCATAGAATGTTGAACTGTTCTTCTTTTATGAGTAAGGATGGTTATGATATGGGAGAGCCATATTCATCCATGTCACCTGTCATGATCTCTGAGTAATACCTTACCCAGAAATCCTAAAAGAATACAATGTATCATCATTTTATTTTGTTTTGTTTATTTTTATGTTTTTATAGGTTAAAAAAAATAAAAGTACATGTCGTAAGTCATAAGGAAAATCCATTCACCACCATCTAAGCCGCTGAGACTCAAATCCATGATTTAAGGGAGACTGTGGCATGCACTATCATCATCAACCACCAGGTGAATTTGTTCTATGTTTAACATTTTCAATTTTCTCTTTTAACTCCTCTCCTACCACCCTTATAACATTTCTTTTCATTAAACACCAGGGAAGATGTTATTCTATGTTGGGGGGAGATGAAATAAAAAAATGATTTTTTTTAATAAGAACATGCATGGAAAGAAAAATTCCATTAACCTTGAACATGATAACACACATTGAAAACTCTGAAATTGGATATCAAATAATTTTTCATTCCTTGATTTTGATTTTAATGCAAGTTTAAGTTCCTGATCATAGTTTTTGGAAAGTACGGTTGTCCGATGTGATTTTTCAAAGTTTACATTTTCATACTCTTAATAAAAATGCCACAATTCACGTCTACTGGATCTTGGGTGTAAATTTGAGTTATTGGGTCCCTTTAATTATAGCATAGGGTTCTAGGGTCACATTCAGTTTAATTTGAGTATCCAAAAAAAACAACAAAAACAAAAAAAATTGAAAAAAATAAGACCACATAGAGAAAGGTTTTATCCAAATGCATGGCATCCGACACTTGGGGATTGTGGCTCCATAGTTGTCTTGCACAGAGTTAGGCTTTATATCTCTATTTTAGAGTATGGAATTGACAATATGTGTGACGTCTGACACTTAGGGATCATGAATCCATAGTTATCTTTCCCAGAGTTAGTCTTTTCATATATATTGTGGTTAAATTTTTTTTTGGATACTCATCTTAAGGTTTAATGTGATTCCCACCTAGATCTTCCATTTTTTCCCCTTGAACAATAAAATGGGCCCCATATCTTTTGTGATGCACAACACATTATAATGCTTAATTGAAATTGGATGAAATGTGATGATGAATTTGAAAAAAGGAATGGGATTGGGCTTGGGATATGATTATGGACCTATCTTGTGTTAAATTATTTTGATGGGTTTCATAAATTTTTTTTGTATGAGGTCTTTGGGTGAGCAATTGTATTAAAATGTTTTTGGAAAAGGGGATTTGAATTTCATATTTGTAATTTATTTTGCTCAGGACTAGAAAAAACTCAAGTTTGGGGGTGTGATTAGTCACTAAAAGTGGATAATATTCATTGTGAATATCTTTATATTAATTGTTCCAAAGTCCATAAACATTGTTTTTAGTGAATTATATAAATAGAACTTCATTTCTCATCTTAAATGCAATTCATGTTTAAAATGAAAATTTGGGCCCAATCATTCATCTGTTTGGGGACAACATTATATTCATTTTTTGAATTTTATATTTTGGGATATGATTTATCACTTTTTTTTGGAAAATTTTATCTTTTAGGTCCGATGGATGAATTCCAAGGGAAGATGAATATTTTTGCGCCCCAATGCAGAAATTTGCTGGAGAAAGCATAATGGGCCTAAGAGCCATCAAACAAATGTGGGGACCACAAACCAAACCCAATGAAGCTGAACATTTTACATTAGAAAAAGAAACATATGAGGATAATTTTATTCAACTGTGGCTGGAGCTAATTTTGAAGTTTTCATGATTATAAGTGGATCTGAAGTTGATATTTAAATTGTGGTCCCAACATTAATGCACATAAAGGCGTCCTACCATTTAGACCATAACATCCAAACGAATACGCAACATGACCTGAAATTTGGAAATATGATAGAGGAAACATGGAAGAAGATATTTGTCTTCTACGACCACTGATGATTCGGCCTCCTTAAATTCAAAATTCAAACGTCAAAATAGTGGACGAATCTGGATGAAATTTCCAGGTCAACTTCGAAACGTAAAAATCCCTTAATTTTCTCACCCTCCTTTTGACTCTCTAAATTAATGAGGATGGAATTTATTGTGGTGGGGGTGTCTCTAAGGCTCCTAATATGACTATATAAGGATCTTGTGGTGAAGGGAATTATCATCTAACATTTTTCTTTGAATCCAATGTTTTTTCTTTCGTCCATTGTATTTCTTTCAATTGTAATTTCGCGCTTTCATTTTGTAATGGCATCGTCAATTTTCCTAATGTAAGTTTTTATTTCACATTTAGTATTTTAATAAAATTTATTATTCTTATTAAATTTTTATTTTATTTTTATTCACACATTGATACTGTTGAATCAAGGTGTAAATTTATTCACACCAGCACTTGTGAATTCAATCACACAAAGGTGGAGTGTTCTTTCTTTTAATAATTTTATTCTTCTTCAATCCTACCCCATAAGTATAAATCCTGATTCCATTGGTAGAATAACATCAATGGAGGGAAAATGTAACACCCTTAGATTTTATGATAAATATTTTTTTTATGTCTTATGTTATACGCAACACCAAAGGAATCTTTCACAACACACAATACTGACTTGGCTTGTATTACCAGCAATCACGACCTTCCTCGATAGCGTGTGTAGTACGCAATACCGGGTTTCACTAAACAACGATATATTATTATGGACTAGCTGTTATGAATATTATTAACTACATTTTTAATTTTATAACATTATTATTCATTTTAGAGATTTTCTAGAACATGGTAAGAGAGAAAAATAAATTTTTCGGGTAAAATAAGTATTTTGCAAAAAAACCAGTTTTACCGCCTTTTGATGGCGCACCAACATTAAATCTAGTTTTTGAAATGTTTATAAGTTCAATTTGATAAAATAAATTTTTCTTTGGAATCAGGATATAAAAATTTTCTTTGGATAAATTTTTGATATTTTTCTAATAACTTTCATATTTTGATGAATAGTAAAGATACACTAATTTTTAATTAAAAACAACTTTTTTCATTGAGATAATTTATATGGTTAAATTATAATATTGAATGGTTTTAATTTATATATAGAATATATTTTTACCATTTAATATAATATATTTCATTAGCATTAATTTCACATTGAATTCATAGGTAAAAACATTTCAATCTTTGACAATGTTTTAACTTCTAAAACCCGTTTTCTTAACAACGTGATTAATTTTAAATTAATTACTACAACTTATCTGTTTTGAATTTTGAAAAAATGGATTCCATATTTGGAATAAGTGGTTCTAAATTATATTAATAGGCTACTTTTTATTTTTGGGCATTATGAATAGTAACAACGGTAAATTTTATTTACCATAGTTAAAGGTAAATCGGGTAATTAAGGGTAAATATAAGATTATAAATGTACACTAACACCTGAAAAAATCCTATTTGATGACTAAAAGTCGACCCATATCACCTAAGGGTCGGATTAGATTCATTTAATGGACTTTTGTCCATGAAAATAATTTAATTATTATTAAAACCAAAGAAAGTGACAACATGTCACTTTCTTAAATCTTATAAGTATAATAATTTTAATTTAGTGATAAACTTAATGAAACTTCGAACATTAATGGTCTCCAGAAAGATAATACACTTATCTACCTCATATTAATTTATTTATAATTTTTAGGGATTAAATAATTATCATTAATTATGACACAATAGTGATGTTGAAATTATTTTATTAATTAAAATATCAAATAAATGGTTTTAAAAATACTAAAATAAATATTATATGACCTATTTAATGTTATCCACAAATTTTCTAGATATATATGAAATTTTATGAATCTATTAAAGATTTTAGTTTAAACATATCTTCTGTATATATTTTATTTAAATTCAAATAAATAAATAGTGTCAAAATTGACACTATTGTTATTTTATAAAAATAACATATTATAATATTGTTTAAAAATCACAAAAATATTTAAAAATTATAAATTAAAATTTATATGGTCGAACATGTCATAAAGTGTCAAATTATTAAAAATTAACAACACATATGTAATTATTTATAATAATTTAAAATTTAGAATATTATTACCACAAAAAAAATTAAATTGATAAGTAAGGATAAATCAAGTTGATAATGTTTAAAATAAATTCCTAACATGTCTAACTTTTATTAATTGATTATATTAAAACCCTATATCATCTAATATTCGGATATGGGTCATTTTTTAAGTTTTTAAGTGGGGTTGGGATTTAATATAATCTAATATTTCTTATATTTCCAAAGGTGCCCCTCTCCTCCCTTATAAAAGGGCACCTCCTCCCTCTCCTCCTCACACCAATTTGAGCCTTCAATCTCGGCCAAACCCTGCCCATTTTACTTCCCCAATTCCCTAGAAACATTATAGAGGTCCTGGTCTTCTTCAAAGACCAATTTTAGTGCCCTAAGAGGAGGTCTCAAAGAGGCGCTTCAAAGAAGAGGTAATGCCTATTACCGATTCTTTCAACTTTATTTATTCTTATAATTCTTCTTATTTAGTTGTTTAATTATGAAGTAATAACATCAGTATCAATCATATACTGATATGTTATTATAAGTATGAAACAACCTTATTTCACCATCTATCCTTCCTACAGAAAACGAAATCACCGTGCGGGCGTACGTACGGAATACCGTCTCCACGTCGTGGTGTAATCTATTTTCCACCACCACCTTTTCTTGGATGGGTATAATGGTGTAAATAATGACTATATATTATTATTTAAAAGTTATATTTATTTTGAAATAGTATACATACACTCCAATACAATTTTAAAATCATGGGAACGATATCATCGCTCGTGCGTACGTACGGAATACCGTCTCCATGATGTAATGAGACTCGTTCTACATGATCTTCATTGCATAATGATTATATAAATGAATTGAATGAATAAATATGATATATATTACACTAATAACATTCTGGAAATGAGGTGTCTATAACCTAAAAAGAGGAATAAGAATTTATTCGACAAAACACACATACGAACATAAAGCAGTAATCACCCGAATAACAAGTAACAATGAAATATTACTAATAAGAAGCTAAGAATATGACCATATATGATATCATAAAATTAACTATGATTCTGAAATAAGTAAATGACATTATTCAAATCATTATACAGGAGGTTCAGACACTTACGAAGCAAATCAGACCTAAGGTAAGGGGAAATCTCGCAATCTCAATTTTTATCCGAGATTGTTTATACTTAGGAATTTAATGGGGAATATTTATCATCCACAACCATGTTTACTCAATATGTAATATTATTTATATCCTCCTACAATTTTTTAAATCCAATTTTACCCTTCAGTGAGTTTTTATTAAAAGATATGAAAGGAATATTTTTTCATTTTTCATACAAGGTACTTTTTGACTTTTCCGGCCAAAGTATGAGAATAATGTTTTTTTAACTTATACGGAATGAATGTATTTTTAGAAAATTATTTCCATGAAGCTTCCTTTACAAGTTTTCAAGTTTATTTTTAATCAACTTATTTTAGTTTAAAATTGTATGACATGTTAAGAAATGAATTTTTTTTAAAGTAAAAAGGATATTTTCCTCAAGAATGGAGTTCAAGTGTTTTATCAAAATTATTTTCCATCTATGATAATATAGGGTTATGTTTCTATCCCTATTATTAAATTGATTTGATTATGTTGTGATGGAATTATTTTTATGAATTCCTTTATCTTATATGAATTTTTGTATGATGTCATGATGTTTAAGAATCCCATTTTTATTACACGGGTTAAGCTATGATGTATGATTTATGATTTTGTGGCACACATAAGAATGGTATCATTATGAGATGGGTGGTACCTATATCTCCCTTTAATGAATTGGGTAAAGATTTATATCTCATGAGATAGACATGAATGGAACTACAGGTTAAATCGGTTCAGTGAAACAGAACTGAAATGAGGAGTGAACTCAGTTCAGAAAATGACTTTATCTGCTAAGATAGTCTTGGAAATGAGTCTTGACTACTAAGAAATAATTTTCTATGATTATGTGTGTATGCCACAAATCCTCATGTTTTAAGTTATTATTATTGGAATTACATTTCACTTCTATTATTTATCCCATGTTATGATCTCTTTTGTAGGATAATATTTTTAAAATGTTATGTTCTTATAAATATGATATGTTTGATATTTCTTTTGTTTACCTTTACTGAGAATTTGAGCTCACCCTTTTGTATGTTTTATTTTCCCCCGATCAGGAAGAAGGATATTAAGTAGGATATTCCAAAAATGGACTCTAGATATGATGAAATAAATGGGAGACAACGTAGATGATTTATGAACCAGTTGTTTATGTTTCCCAGTTTCTAAAGACACTATACCTATACGGTCCTTTCATGGTTTTGTTATATGTTGTAATAATTATGCTTCAATTTTGAAGTAATAACCATGTATGTAAAGTATGGGTCATTATAGTTGGTATCAGAGTAATGGTATAGTCAACCTTTGGAAACTAGGATGTCAAATCCTTAGTAAGAAACCTAAGGATATGTCTAAGCATAGAACACAATCACAGTGTTTTAGAAATGGCCATGAACAACCTATGATAAGACCTTAAGTGCGAAATTTTATTCTTGATTATGTGGTTTTCCTATTATAATTAGTGTTGCTCACACTATTCTTCTTGGTTTTAGTCAATGGCTGGAACCCGAAGGAACCGTGTTAATACGGAATGCGACGGGAAATGAAATGATTGTCCCCCTGAGAAACCAAACGTTATGGGGGATGAAATGAAAAATCTTGAAGCCATGCTCACACAACTTTCTCAAGCTATGAATCATGCAGGACTTCCAAACAAACAAAGGAAGGAGCAACATTCTGTTGAATCCTTAATGAGGCAGCATCCACCTTCATTCAGTGGGTCTTCTGATCCATTAGTGGCTGAACAATGGATCAGTACCACTGAAAAGATATTTTCAGTTCTTCAATGTTCTGAACATGATAAAGTCAACTTAGCAGTGTATCATTTGGAAGGTGATTCTAATCAATGGTGGAATCTTATTAAGAATACGAGGAAAATGGATGAAATTGAGTCCATGGAATGGGATGAGTTCAAGAAATTATTTTTCAATAAGTATTTCCCTCGTATTCTTCGAACAAAGATGGAGAAGGAGTTTCTTGAACTGAAGCAAAAGGATGATGAATCCGTTGGTACCTACGAAGCAAATTTTACAAGACTTTCACGGTATGATTCTGGAATTATTATCCAACCTGAGAGTAAGATCGATCGATTCTTTAGTGTCTTAAAACCAAGTCTTCGAAGGGAGTTAGCCATAAGGGACTTCAATAGCTACGAGGAAATTGTTCGATGTGCTCTCAAGGTTGAGATGGAGATTGGTGTAACCCATCAGTCACATGGGTTTGATAAGAAGAGGAAAATGGAATTCAAAGGAAAATCTAAAGACCACACTGAAAAGAAGATGAGTTTTCCCTTATGCTCAAAGTTTGGAAAGAAACATGGAGGAAATTATCTTAAGGGGACAAGAAAATGTTATAAGTGTGGAAAAGAAGGTCATCGGGCAATTGAATGTCGAAATAATGGGAAGAATATGTCTAATGATGCAAACAAAGGAAGGGATACACAGAATAAACCTACTACACTTCAATGTTTCAAGTGTAAGGAGATGGGGAATTATGTCAATCAATGCCCAAATCCAAGGGTTGATGATGATGACCGACGTCAAAAAACTCTTAAGGCCAATGAAAAAGTAAAGTCACATGAAATTTCTATCGGCGATGTGGAGTACGACAATGAAGTGGTGAGAGGTACACTTACCAAACACTCTAAAGTAGAAAATGTTTTATTTGATTCTGGATCCACCCACTCTTTTATTTCTAAAGAATTTTCTAATGGTATCTCCGTATTACCTCAACAATTAGATGTTGAGTTGGTTGTGACAACTCTTAATGGCACAATGGTTGCATCAAAAGTTTACAATTCTTCTCCGATTGAAGTTTGTGGGAAAGTGCTTCCTGCAAATCTTGTGATCCTTCCTATAGTGGAATTTGATGTGATTCTTGGCATGGATTGGATTTCATTATATGGAGATCATATCAATTTCAAAAGAAGGGAAGTCACATTTCATATTCTAGATCAATCTATGATCGTTTATCGATGCAAGGATGAACATAACCTTCTAGTGGAAATTTATTCCATCTTATGGGTCTTGATTCCACTAAATTAAGGTTATTTATCTCAAATGGTTAGTGAGAAACTCATGATTAAGAATATTACCATTGTACGGGAGTTTGACGATGTCTTTCCGAAGGAATTGCTGGGTCTTCCACCAAATCGTGAAGTTGAGTTTTCAATAGAACTCATATCGGGTGCTTTACCTATTTCAAAGACACCTTATAGAATGACCCCAATTGAGTTGCAGGAATTGAAGAAGCAACTCCAAGAGAATCTTGATAAAGGATTCATACGCCCTAGTGCGTCACCTTGGGGAGCACCTGTTTTGTTTGTTAAGAAGAAAGATGGATCAATGAGACTCTGTATTAATTATCGAGAACTTAACAAGATCACTATCAAGAAAAAATATCCTCTCCCACACATTGATGACCTATTTGACCAACTACGCAAAGCTCAATACTTTTCCAAGATTGATCTTCGTTCAGGGTATCATCAATTAAGGGTCAAAAGGGAGGATATACCAAAGACGACTTTCTGTACAAGGTATAGACACTATGAATTTATAGTGGTGCCATTTGGTCTTACTAATGCCTCTGCTATCTTCATGGATCTTATGATTAGAGTCTTTAGAGACTATCTTGATCAGTTTGTGGTTGTCTTTATAGATGATATTATTGTTTATTCAAAGAGCAAGGAAGAACATTAAGATCAATTGAGAATTGTATTGAAGACCCTGAGAAAGGAGAAGCTTTATGCCAAATTTACCAAGTGTGAATTTTGGCTTCAAAGAGTTGCATTTTTGTGTCACATAATCTCAAAAGAGGGGATATCCGTGGATCCAACAAAAACAGAGGTTATCGAAAGATGGTCGAGACCAAAAACAGTAACTGAGATCCGAAGTTTTCTTGGTTTGGATGGATATTACCGACGTTTTGTGAAATATTGTTCAAGGTTATCTAACCCACTCACCAAGTTGACTTGGAAAGGAGTTAAGTTTGTTTAGATGGAGGAATGTGAAGAGAATTTCAAAGAGCTAAAAAGAAGGTTTGCCAGTGCACCTGTGCTCACACTACCTTGTAGTGGAGAAAGGTTTGTGATCTACAGTGATGCATCCAAGAAGGGATTGGGGTGTGTTCTTATGAAAAATGATATGGTGATAGCTTATTCCTCACGACAGTTGAAAATCCATGAGAAAAATTACCCAACTCATTATTTGGAGTTAGCTGCGGTAATCATTGAATTAAAGATTTGGAGGCATTATCTTTATGGTGAAAGGTGTGATATTTATACTGATCATAAAAGTTTGAAGTATATTTTCACAAAAAAGGAGCTAAATATGAGTCAAAGAAGATGGTTGGAGCTGATTAAGGATTACGACTGCTCAATTCATTACCACCCTGGGAAAGATAACAAGGTAGCAGACGCATTAAGTCGACAAGACCATGTTAGCTTATCCATGATGAGGATCACAAAAGATCCAATATTTATGGATTTACAAAGGATGGATCTTGTAATTATAATGGAAAGGGAAAAATCTTATCTTTCTCAAATTAATGTTCAACCATCTATACAGGTGAAGATTAAAGAGGCACAGAAAGAAGATGTAGAGTTACAAAAGAAGGTGAGAAATGTTCCTGAATTCAACCATGATTGTGATGGGATAATAAGGTTCAGGAATTGGGTTTGTGTTCCTCCCATCCCATAATTAAAGAAGGAGCTACTGGATGAGGCTCATAGTTCTTCATTTTCTATTCATCATGGAAGTAAAAAGATGTATAGGGACCTGAAAGAGTACTTCTGGTGGGATGGCATGAAAAGAGATGTTGCTGAATATGTCTCTCGATGCTTGGTTTGTCAGCATGTTAAAGCTGAGAGACAAAAGTCGAAGGGGATGTTACAACCATTACCCATACCAGAATGGAAATGGGAAAACATCACTATGGATTTTGTCACTGGACTTCCTAAAACATCCAAAGGCAATAATTCTATCTGGGTTATAGTTGATCATCTTACGAAGTTGGCACACTTCATTGCTATTAGAGAAGATTTTTCTCTTGATCAGCTTGCCGTGATATATGTAAAGGAAGTGGTAAGATTGCATGGAGTACCACTTTCCATTATATCTAATCGGGATCCAAGGTTTACCTCGAAATTCTGGCGAAGTCTTCAGCATTCTCTAGATATAGAGTTGAGTTTCAGCACTGCTTACCATCCTCAGACAGATAGTCAGTCTGAGAGGAAAATTCAAACTCTAGAAGACATGTTGAGAGCTTGCTCTATGGATTTCAAAGGTGGTTGGGATCAACACCTATCTTTGGTGGAATTTTCTTATAATAATATCTTTCACTCCAGTATTCAGATGGATTTTTATGAAGCTTTCTATGGAAAGAAATGCAAAACTCCAACTTGCTGGGATGAAGTTGGGGAAAGAAAGCTATTAGGACCTGATCTTGTTGACGAGATGGCAGAAAAGGTCAGATCTATTCAACAACACATAAGAGCAGCTCAAAGTCGACAAAAAAGTTATGCCGACAACCGAAGAAAATACCTAGAGTTTGAAGTGGGTGATAAAGTGTTCTTATGAATATTTCCCTGGAAGAAGGTCATGAGATTTGGAAAGAAGGGAAAGTTGAGCCCTAGATATATCGGTCCTTTTGAAATTCTGGATCGTGCTGGGAAGGTATCTTACCAATTGGCACTTCCAACGAATCTATCTCATGTTCACGATGTGTTCCATGTATCTCTCCTGAGAAAGTACATACCCAATCCTTCACATGTACTGAGCTCAGAAGTTGTACCACTGGAGCAAGATCTTTGTTATGAAGAACAACCGATAGAGATTCTAGATCGTAGCGAAAAAGTCCTACGGAACAAGACCACTCGCTTGGTGAAGGTTTTATGGAGGAACCACCAATTAGAAGAAGCTACATGGGAACTTGAGGATATGATGAGGGAGATGTATCCTCATCTGTTTGTAATGAAGTGACGAATTTCAAGGGCACAATTCATTTTAAGGGGGGTAGAATGTAACACCCTGAGATTTTATGAGAAATATTTTTTTTATGTCTTATGTTATACGCAACACCAAATGAATCTTTCACGACACACAATACTAACTTGGCTTGCATTACACGCAATCACGACCTTCCTCGATAGCGTGTGTAGTACGCAATACCGAGTTTTACTAAACAACGATATATTATTATGGACTAGACATTATGAATAGTATTAACTACATTTTGAATTTTATAACATTATTATTCATCTTACACATTTTCTAGAACATGGTAAGAGAACAAAATAAATTTTTCGGGTAAAATAAGTATTTTTCAAAAAATGCAGTTTTGCCGCCTTTTGATGGTGCACCCACATTAAATCTAGTTTTTGACATGTTTATAAGTTCAATTTGACAAAATAAAATTCTTATTTGGAATCAGGATATAAAAATTTACTTTGGATAAATTTTTGATATTTTTCTGATTACTTTCATATTTTGATGAATAGTAAAGATACGCTAATTTTTAATTAAAAACAACTTTTTTCATTGAGATAATTTATATGGTTAAATTATAATATTTAATGTTTTTAAAGTATAAATAGAATATATATTTACCATTTAATATAATATATTTCATTATCATTAATTTCAAATTGAATTCATAGGTAAAACATTTCAATCATTGGCAATGTTTTAACTTCTGAAACCCATTTTCTTAACAACGGAATTAATTTTAAATTAATTACTACAACTTATGTGTTTTGAATTTTGAAAAATGGATTTCATATTTGGAATCAGTGGTTCCAAATTATGTTAATATGCTAGTTTTTATTCTTGGTCATTATGAATAGTAACTACGGTAAATTTTATTTACCATAGTTAAAGGTAAATCGGATAATTAAGGGTAAATATAAGATTATAAAATTACCCTAAAACCTGAAACAATCCTATTGGATGACTAAAATTATACCCATATCACATAATGGTTGGATTAGATTCATTTAATGGACTTTTTTTATGAAAATAATTTAATTATTATTAAAACCAAAGAAAGTGACAACATGTCACTTTCTTAAATCTTATAAGTATAATAATTTTAAGTTAGTGATAAACTTAATGAAACATTGATAATTAATATTCTCCAGAAAGATAATACAATTATCTACATCATATGAATTTATTTAGAATTTATAGGGATTAAATAATTATCATTAATTATGACACAATAGTGATGTTGAAATTATTCTATTAATTAAAATATCAAATAAATGGTTTTAAAAATATTAAAATAAATATTATGTGAACTATTTAATGTGCTCCACTAATTTTCTAGATACATATGAAATTTTATAAATCTATTAAACCTTTTATTTTGAACATATCTTCTGTATATATTTTATTTAAATTCAAATAAATGAATAGTGTCAAAATTGACACTATTGTTATTTTATAAAAATAACATATTATAAAATTGTTTAAAAATCACAAAAATATTTAAAAATTAGAAATTAAAATTTATATGATAGAAAATTTCATAAAGTGTCCAATTATGGAGAATTCACAACACATATGTAATTATTTATAATAATTTAAAATTTAGAATATTATTACCACAAATAAAATTAAATTGATAAGTAAGGATAAATAAAGTTGATAATGTTTAAAATAAATTCCTAACATGTATAAATTTTATTGGTTGAGGATATTACAACCCTATATCATCTAATATTAGTATATGAGTCATTTTGGAAGTTTTTAAGTGGGGTAGGGATTTAATATAAGTTAATATTTCTTATATTTCCCAAGGTGCCCCTCTCCTCCCTTATAAAAGGGAACCTCCTCCCTCTCCTCCTCACAAAAATTTTAGCCTTAAAGCTTGGACAACCCCTGCCCATTTTACTTCCCCACTTCCCTATAAACATCCTATAGGTCCTGGTATTCTTCAAAGACCAATTTTAGTTCCCTAAGAGGAGGTCTCAAAGAGGTGCTTCAAAGAAGAGGTAATGTCCGTTACCGATTCTTTCAACTTTATTTCTTCTTCTACTTATTCTTCTTTAGTTGTTTCATTATGAAGTAATAAAATAAGTATCACTAATATACTGATATTTTATTATAAGTATGAAACAACCCTATTTCACCATCTATCCGTCCTACAGAAAACGAAATCACCGCGCGTGCGTACGTACGAAATACCGTCTCCACGCCGTAGTGTAATATATTTTCCACCACCACCTTACTTGGATGGGTATAATGGTGTAAATAATGACTATATATTATTATTTTAAAGTTATATTTATTCTTAAATAGTATACATACACTCCAATACAATTCCATAATCATGGGAACGATATCATCGCTCGTGCGTACGTACGGAATACCGTCTCCACGATGTGATGCGACTCATTCTACATGATCTTCATTGCATAATGATTATATAAATGAATTGAATGAATAAATATGATATATATTACACTAATAACATTCTGGAAATTAGGTGTCTATATCCTAAAAATAGGAATAAGAATTTATTCGACAAAACACACATACGAACATAAAGCAATAAACACCCAAATAACAAGTAGAAATGAAATATTACTAATAAGAAGCTAAGAATATGACCATATATGATATCATAAAAATAAGTATGATTCTGGAATAAGTCAATGAAATTATTTAAATAATTATACAGGAGGTTCGGACACTTACGAAGTAAATCAGACCTAAGGTAAGAGAAAATATCGCAATCTCAATTTTTATCCGAGATTGTTTATACTTCAGAATTTACTGGGGAATATTTATCATCCACATCCATGTTTCCCCAATATGTAATATTATTTATATCCTCCTACAATTTTTTAAATCCAATTTTAACCTTCGGTGAGTTTTTAGTAAAATATATGAAAGGAATCTTTTTTCGTTTTTCATACGAGGTACTTTTTGACTTTTCCGACCAAAGTACGGGAAGAATGTTTTTTTAACTTATACGACATGAATGGATTTTTAGAACATTATTTCCATGAATCTTCCTTTACAAGTTTTCAATTTTATTTTTAATCAACTTCTTTTAGTTTAAAATTGTATGACATGTTAAGAAAGGAAAAATGTTTTTGATGTAGAAAGGATATTTTCCTCAAGAATGGAGTTCAAGTGTTTTATCAAAATTATTTTCAATGTAAGATAATATAGGGTTCTGTTTCTATCCCTATTATTACAATGATTTGATTATGTTGTGATGAAATTATTTTTATGAATTCCTTTATCTTATATGAATTTTTTTTATAATGTCATGATGTTTAAGAATCCCATTTTTATTACATGGGTTAAGCTATGATGTATGATTTATGATTTTGTGGAACACATAAGAATGGTATCATTTTGAGATGGGTAAGACCTATATCTCCCTCCAATTCATTGGGTAAAGATTTATATCTCATGAGATAGACATGGCTGGAATGAAAGGTTAAACCGATTCAGTGAAACAGGATTGAAATGAGGAGTGAACTCGGTTCAGAAAAGGACTTTGTCCGCTAAGATAGTCTTGGAAATGAGTCTAGACTACTAAGAAATTATTTTCTATGATTATGTGTGTATGCCAAAAAGCCTCATGTTTTAAGTTACGATTATTGGAACTACATTTCATTTCTATGATTTGTCCCATGTTATAATCTCTTTTACTGGATAAGATTTTCAAAATGTTATGTTCTTATAAATATGATATGTTTGATATTTCTTTTTTTACCCTTACTAAGTACTTGAGATCACCCTTTTGTATGTTTTCTTTTCCCCAGGCCAGGAAGAAGGATATTAAGTAGGATATTCCAAAAAGGGACTCTAGATATGATGAAATAAATGGGAGACAACGTAGATGATTTATGAACCAGTTGTTTATGTTTCCCAGTTTCTAAAGACACTATACCTATATGGTCCTTTAATGGTTTTGTTATATGTTGTAATAATTATTCTTCAATTTTGAAGTAATAACCATGTATGTAAAGTTTGGGTCGTTATAGCTAACCTCTTAAGGGTTGATCCAAGGGAGTAGCATGGTCAGGGATTGAATGTTATTTCATGTACTTAATATTTAAATCTATTCTTTATTTTAGGATTCCATTTGATGAGTTACATTCTTTTTTATCTTTACCAACTTTAACAATGACACATTTTGAGTGCTAGTACTATCTATTTCCTTTGAGTGCTCATTAAAGTGATCCTCAAAGTGAATTGGCGATTGGCCTTGAAATTGTGTAGGGATTAAATTGGTGAATGATTTGGGAGAATTATCTCATTGTTTGGATATGTCTTGAATTAATGACATGAAATTATCTAAGAAAAGAAATTCATCAAATCCACCCCAAGAAAAACCCTAAGATCAACCCACCATCAATAATTGTTTAGTTAAGATCATTTTTATTATATGTTATTTAAATTATATCTTTAGTTCTCCAATTAAAATCTACCTCAACGTTGGCCACTTCATGGCCAATCCATCAATAAATCATAGTGTCTCAAGGTTTATTTTTCGGTCCCTGTGGATTCGATCCCTACTTGTACATCAACGATCGCTTTTACCAGTATGGTAAATTTGGGTGCAACCAATATCCCGTTACACTTCCACTTTGGGGCCTCTAAGGGCTGTACCAAGTCTGTTGGTACCTAGTGCTCTGCCTTCACCTACTAGCAGGTGAGGAATCGTGAAACGAACTCTACCATAGCCTTCTTCATACTCGACCACTAGTGCTTTTGTCTGAGGTCCTGGTACATCTTTGCTACTCCAGGATGTACCTCTAGAGGGGAAGTGTGAAACTCCCTTAGCACATCCTCCCGTAATGCAGATGGTACCATGGTACGTCCCCTGAAAAGGATGGAATGCTCTCCTCCTCCAAAAAATCCATCAGGTTCTGGTCCTGAGGATATCTGTTCACGTCACGTCTCACAGTCAACGTCCCCACGCTATACCTCTATGACCCACTGAAGTAGTGGATGAGTGACTGTGAGTGACAATAGAAAGGATACTCTATCTCTATCCACGAAGGATATCTGCAATGCGGCTAGCTGCTCCGTCTCCTCTCCAAGTAGCTGAATGCATGACCTATTGAGGAGAACATCAGCTACTATGTTCCCCTTCCTAGGAGTATAGAATATCTCAAAGTCATAGTCCTGGAGAAACTCGAGCCATCACCGCAATCTCAGGTTCAGGTCCTTCTCCGAGAAGATGTACCTGAGACTCTGGTGGTCAGAGTATACTATAAATCACTCACCCATCAGATAGTGCCACCACATCTTCAAGGTGAAGACCACTACTTCTAACTTCAGGTCATGGGTAGTGTAGTTCTGCTCGTGCTTCCTCAACTGTCATGATCTGTAAGCGATCACTGCCTGCTACTACATCAGGACACACCTGAGTTCGGTCCCTGATGCATCGCAGTAAACTACATACCCTACTCCCTCCTCCGGTATCCTCAATATGGGTGCACTGGTCAATCTCTCTCTCAGCTCCTGGAAGCTATGCTGACATCTATCCGACCACATGAAGGGTTTACCCTTCTTTGTCAAAGCTGAAAGTGGTACTGCAACTCTACAGAAGTCTGGCACAAATCTCCGATAGTACCCAACCAGACCTAGGAAACGTCGCACCTCCGTCACACTCCTGGGTGGTTCCCATGCTAGCACTGCCTCGATCTTCGCAGGATCCACCACAACTACCGCCTCTGAGATGACGTGCCCCAAGAAGTGGACCTCTCGAATCCAAAACTGACAATTCGAGAGCTTACCATAAATCTAGTGCTCTCAATGTGTATCCAGTACAACCCTCAAGTGGTAGGTGTGCTCCTCCTCAGTAGTCGAGTAAATCAGTCTGTTGTCGATGAATACTACGACAAATCGATCAAGGTAAGGCTGGAAGATCCTATTCATGAGACTCATGAACACTTCTGGAGCGTTGGTTACACCAAAAGGAATAACCAAGAACTTATAGTGTCCATACCAACACCTGATGGTCGTCTTCTACACATCCTCATCTCAAACTATGAGCTGATGATAGCCTGACCTGAGGTCTATCTTCGAGAACCATCGTGCTCCCTTGAGCTGATCGAAGAGGTCGTCAATCCTCGGAAGTGGATACTTTTTCTTCACAGTCACCGAATTCAGAAAACAGTAGTAGACACACAGTTGCAAACTCCCATCCGCCTTCTTGGCGAACAAAATTGGGGAAGCCCAGGGTGAAACACTAGGTCGGATGAATCCATTCCCCTGCAAGTCCTCCAGCTCTACCCATAGCTCTAAAAGCTCAATGGGAGCCATCTGATATGCTGGAGTAGATATCGAGGCTATCCCGGGGTATAAGTCAATGTAGAAGTCTACCTCTCTACGAGGAGGTAGTCCTGGAATGTGGTCAAGAAAAATGTCTGCATACTGATCCACCACAATAGGAAAACTCGGACTCCGCACATCAACTACTCCTAGGATGAGACTAGCCAACTGATGGGTGATCGGCTGTCCTATCCTCTCTGTGAGTCCATCCTGCACTAAAAAGGCTCCCTTATCTTTGGTGAAGGTGAACCTGCTCCCATCGGTGTGGACACACCGCACCTTGCGCCTAATACAGTCGATCTGATCATGGACCGTAGATAACCAATACATGCCCAAGATGATGTCGTAAGGCCTCGACGCCGCTACAAGAAGATCCCAGTAGAAGCTCTCGCCACCTAGAGTAAGCTCACACTGTTGGAACCAGTGTGTAATCGTAGAGTCTGCTCCCGTAGGAATATCTAGTCATAAGGATCGAGCCAACGGCTCCGTCAGAATCTCTGAGATCTGAACAAGGGTAGTGGCAATGAAATAATGACTTGATCATGGGTCTATAAGAACTTAAGTAAGGGTGGAGTAGACACAGATAGTACCTCGAATCATCTCAGGTGCTCTATGGTGATAGGCCTCCACTGCCTGAAGTTGAGCCTGCCTCTGCCTTCCAGCTCTCTATGGTCGGGGTGGACCTCCTGGTGGTGGTGGTAGAGCCCCGAAGCGTCGTCCACCACCTGCTGCTCGGACAGATCCTCTACCTCGGCCGCCTGATCCCTCTAGACCGCCACGGTCGAACCTATGCCTCTTCTTGGGTGGTCCCTCAACCATCTACTGCTCCTCTGCATGGCAGGTCAGGCAGTCATGAGCCATGTGGGCCTGCCTGCCACATGCATAGCACTGTTTGCCTCTCGTATGACTGGCTCCGCTGCGTGTGCCCCGCACCTCTGAACCAATATCTTGAGGTCGCCCACCTAATGGTCTGGTCCTCTTGGACCTCTGTGACAATTGTCTACTGCTGGCTGCAGAAGACTCCGCTACGTGTCGCCCTACGGTAGGCCTCGCTACTGGTGTAGGCTCAGCAAGGAAGCTCTTCACAAGAATGGATTGCTCCAGTACTCCTGCCTGTATCAGAATGCTGAGGGAGATCATTGAAGCTCTGATATCATACCTCAATCCCTGCTCGAAGGTCCGGGCCCGGAAGAATAGGTCACGTACCATGTCCGTGGAGTAGCGCGAGAGATCAGTAAATCTCATTGAGTACTGGGATACTGTCATGATACCCTACCGTAGTTGTAGTAACTCCTGGATGCACGCCACACGGAGGGTGGCTGGAATGAACTCCAAGAGGAAGAGGATCTTGAAGTCCGCTCAAAGTAGAGATGCCTCTTCGTGCACCTGGAGCATCAGGCTCCACCATCTACCTGTTGTTGCGTGCGGGAGACTCACCGCAAGGATCACCATGAGGGCAGCTGGTGTCCCCACTAATTTGAAGACTCTAACAACAGCCTCCAGCCAATCCTCGGCTAACAAAGGGTCCATCTCTCCATGGAACCTGGGCGGCCTCTGACGCTGAAACTCGTGCAGTGCACTCAGGCGACGTGCACTCTCCGCCGTTGGGGCTGGTGGTATCGGTGGCTCAGTGGGTAGAGGTACCGCTGGTGCCTCCACTATAATGGGGCCCTGCACCGAGGCCTCGTCGCTCGGTGGGCTACCATCTCGCACAAAGCTCGGAACCCTAGCTGGCTGCCATTGTGGGGACATCCGGAAAAGGAATAGGTGCACCACAGTAAATACAATATACCTGGTCAGCTGACACAAAGTAATCACAAAGAAAAATTTTGAAACACACATGCAATCAAAGTTTTCATGCACTGAGTCAGAAATCATAAGTCAGGATCCTGGGGTATGGATACGTCAGCCACCGCACCAACACTAGACTACCTGGACTGATAACCACACTCAATACCCTTATCACTATTGCTTCACATGGAAGAAATTATCAGAGCCCTAAGTGTTGTGGTAGAACTGACTCCTCTGATACCATTTTGTCACGACCCATCCTCGGGGTCCGTGCCGTGACTACCCCAAGCCCGCCTTCCATAGGCCAGAGGCTGGAAAATATCACCAAAGGCGTAAATCTCGATAAATGGGAAGGCATTGACTTTATATAAGTAAAGAAACATAAAAGAGTATGCAAGATGCAGTAAACACTAATTAAAAAGAGTACAAAATTAAGTGATGAAAAATAAATGGGCCAGAATAAAAACCCAACTGAAAGTACAATACAACTGAAAAGAAAGTACAACAGCAATAAAGTAAATCAGCAACCACCGAGTTGTCCTCTGGCTATCCCACTTGAAGGGTGGGTACAGATGGTCTCCTAATCTCCTCGGGTCCGGTCGTCCACTCCGTGTATGTCCCGCCTGATAGTCCACCTCCGGGTACCATCGCGCTCCACAAGCCTCAACCACGATCAGCGTTGTCCGTCGTCTGCAACCAACACAACGTAGTGCAGGCATGACCCATGCAGGGGTGAGTATACGATACTCAGTAGGGACCCCAAGACCCCCGAAGGTCTCCCAGAATCCACAAAGGATAAACCACAAAGGAAGGATACAAACACAAATTATTAACCAACTCTACTTAGGTATATTCCCATACATATACCTAAGTCATTATTTCCAGTTCGGCTCCAAATCACGAGCCCAAGTACAACCCAGTCCACACAGGAAAACACAACCCAATCCATATAGGAAAGCAAGTCAATCATATCAATGATAATGATTGAAAGTCAAGTCTCAGATCACATATGTATACTACTCATGAAGAGGGGTGGAGATGATATATGTAGCCTCTGAATCATGTCCCCTTCCAACCCACGTAGGATCCAAGTACAGAAGTCATCGCTGCCGAACCCACGTAGGATCCTTGTACAGTAACCATCGCTGCCAAAAACAGGTAGGATCCAAGTATATTCATCCTCACTGCCGAACCCACGTAGTATCCAAGTACAGTCATCCTCACTACCGAACCCACATAGGATCGAAGTACAGTCGTCATCGTCGTCACAGTCGCAGCCAGCTCTAGGGTTCCCGCACAAAGCACGCTCGATTCCGGGAGGGTCCGATCCACGATCCAAGAGATTAGATACATCAAATGTCATGAAGTCCAGAGTTGATGTACCAAAAATTTCCGTTTCATCGATAGGAACTCAACACGACAGACGACGTGTCAATCGGACGCCCGGTCTGAGAGATATTGGATTTTCCATCCCAGGGGCCTGATTGGTTTCTAAGCTAAAACCAACCCATATGTAATCCATCTGCATCCAAACCTCAAGTTAAGTAATCCAAAAGAACCGTCTCACTAAGAGTAATTCAACGTGATTGACGGTACGCCATTCGGGCGTCCGGTCGTTATGTTATAAGCATTTCCGCTCTAAGGGCCCGGTTGGTTTCGGGTTCGAACCAACCCGACCATACCAAAACTTCACTGAAACCTTGAATGTAATATACTGAAACAACTGTCTCGATCCAAGAATCCCTATTCAACTGATGGTGTGTAGATCGGAGGTCCGTAGCCCATGATATGAGCATTTCAACGAACCTGGACCGAAAATAGGGGGTCTAGGCCCGGTCCGACCCGGCCCAATACCCCATGGGTCGGCCTGAACCGGGTCGACCCTTCCCAGGTTTGGCCCGGTTGGACGTGGCCCAGCCCGGCTGGAGCGGCCCAGCCCGCTGATGGCATGGCCCGACCAGGTCGACGCGGCCCGGCCCGGAGGGGCGCGACCGTCCTAGCCCGTGCGGCATGCAGCCGCGGATCGTCGATGGCCGAACGGGTGCAAAGCGGGGTGCCGCCCCCTTGTTTCTGAAATGGCCAGTCGTAATGGTTGTCCTTGGTGTAACCGCAAGACCCCCTCGGGTCCCACCTCCAGGTGGCGCCAGCGGCCGGCACAACCGGCCTCCCTTGGTTGTCCGCCGCGGCCTTTGGCTGTGGCCCTTGTCCGTCCGGCACGACGTGATGGCGCCGCGCCCCTCCACCGCGGACCGCCCCGGCCGCGGCCCCTTCGGCCTCACCAGCGCGGCATGAAGGCACCACGCACCAACTATGTGGCCTCCTTTGGCATCACTGGCGCGGCGCGACGCCGCCACGCACCACCGCCGCGGCCTGCTCCTGGCCCTGACCTCTTCGTTCCCACGCGGTGCATCAGCACTGTGCCGCCTTCGCCACAATGATCAACGAATATCAACAAAAAAGGGGAGGAGGATCGAACGGGTTTCTGCCGTCCGATCTGCTCCCGTTATGATGATAACAAGCGGCCAAAGTATAGGAGATGCTCAACGATAAAACAAGAACAATTTTAATTCATTGAAATTTAACTTAACCCCTACCTCAACAAACGATGACGAACGTCTGCGTCGCGGTTGGCGGCGTCATGTGGTGAGATTTCGTAGACATCGACGGAGAGCGTCCGAGGAGGAAACAACATATCCTCTTTTTATCATGGAGAGAACAAAGCTTGACGTCATTGGAAAATTCCCGCATCGTTGTTTCCTTCCTTGCCACGGAGGAGGAAAAGGAAGAAGAATCCAGGGTCACTGAGTCGATGTTCTTCATCAGAGTCTTGGCGTACTTTAACAAAGGAGATGAAGTTCTTCAAGTCTCAAGAGAACTCTCCCCTTTCTCTCCACACAACAAGCCCACCAAAACCAATATAAAATAAGGCTTCTCCTTATTTTATTAATCCATACCATGCATTTCAAATTACAAAAATTCAAAAATACAATTCACTTAATTAATTGAACCATGAGTTGTCTAATTAATTATGTGATATGTTGGAAAGATTAATGAGGGAGATAGAGGAGAGGAAGAGGATAGGTTTCACAAGTTAAGATGAGTTACAAAATTTAAGAGGGGTTAGAGGAGTTTTAAGGAATGTGAAGCAGTGGGGCTCGTGTGGACCCACCACACAAATATCCTCACATGGGTAGTTATGGGCTTGTGGGTCCCACCCCAACTACCCCATGTTGGATATAACCAATTGAATAAGAATAAAAATTGTTCCACAATTTTTATTCAATTTCTTATTAATCCACAATTTTTTAACAACTCCTCCCAAGCAAACGCATCTTTGAAAAAGGTCCTCTTAAACAGTTACCAATGCTGCTGTTTCATCGGTGCCCTCAGATTTTTATTCCGAGCACCGGTTTAGAAGATAGAAAAAATCGCTCATTCATTCACTGAACGTACCCAAGCTAAACTTCAAGATTTGATTCTGAGCACACCGGGCCTCGGAATCAGGTTCTGTCAGAAACTGCATACTCGTAAAATCCCAAAGAATTTAAGAAAAAATTTTCCTTGAAATTTACGGGTCTTTACAAATACAAACAAAGATATGTATTCTAAATTTTAACAACAAGAGAGTCTTATATTGAGTTAAAATTACATCAAGTTATCACTGTAATTCCTCCTCCTCCTCTTCCTATTCTTACTCTCCCCCTCTTACTTTCATTATAGAAATAATTCTTCTCTACATATCATATTATATATCTTCTGTATATACTATTTATATATAAAAGACACCCATTCACATGGTTTCACCCAACAAAATTCTTAAGAATTATTCAAATTTGAATTCATAACTTTTATAAACTACTTAACTTCTTCCAGTTACTTTTGATCCTTGGATAATTCATGACCTCTTAGTCATATTAATTTTTAATGGGATTTTAGAGATCAACAATAAGTGTCCCATGGGTTATAAAATGATCTATGCCATCAAATACACTCAAAGTCTATAATCATTCAATAATATGGACATTTTCACCTTCAAAATAGAATTATACACACCCTTTTAGTTCAACTAGTCTATAATTCTTTGAAAAACACTTTTAAAACACCTCATTCAATGGTGTGTTCTCCCTTTATCATTTCAGAAATGGATTTTTTTTCAAACCACAAAATGTTAAATGACATAAGACTCGCCATTTTAAACCTTAGTTAAAACCATTCCATTTTACTTACTTATGTACAAGACACATTAAAATTTCATGGACTGATCAATATGGCCACTATAGATAGAATATGATGTGATATATGCTGTTTTAATCCCTAAAAACCCACTCACCATTTTCACTAATTGTTTGAGCATCCATGTAAATTTTATCTTTATATAGGTTAATCGCATGAAAACCTCCCACTTTTTCTCTTGGTTCAGACACATTTTAATCATATGTGAGACACTATATTTTTTCACTTTCTTTAAATTAATTATATATGAAACTCTATAGCTTCAAATATGGTGTGTGCGTGCCTCTCCGTTTCTTACAAGAAAATTTCTCAATTTAAATACCTTATTAAATGGCCATTTTATATATTGTATCACCATTTTAATTTATATATAATTTACTTCACTAAACTATAATATATTTGTGTATTATTCATTTTACTACAACTTACCAAAAACGTTGTTTCTTGAACATCTATGATATTTAACTTCCTAGACTAGAGCCATTCCCATTTCCTATTTTAATATGGTGTAGTGCGGTCCCCTACACCTGAAACATCTTTTGACACATATATTAAACATTTAAACTCTTTACAGGTTGTTCAAATCACTCTAAAAAAATGGAAAAAACATCAAATTAAATGAAACACCATGTAACCCTTGATTTTGAAGGTGATTTATATATTGATAATAAATGAAAATAGAATAACCAAAACTGCTTTATATCTTCTACAATTTACATTATTCATATTCTAAGACCATTAATATCCCATGGGTATCAAAAACATCCATATGGTCACAACCACTCTTAACCTCACTATATTCTTCATTAATTGTCTCAATAGAGTTCCCATAAATTCATAGCATATTTCTGTCCCCACTCTTATAAAAGGGTTCCTTCCTCATCTTGAACTATTTTAGATTGATTCCTATAACCATATGGAATATACTAAAATATGAAAATTATATTCTAGGCCCAACCCCAACCTATTATACAACTCAAACTCCTTTTACTACAAGAATTTTATACTACATGTTTATCAATCCACCATGGTTTTAAAACCACATTTCTTATACTAGAGAACCCTTTTCAAAAAGACCTTATCTTTTTATATCAATTTATTTTGATTTATTTACTTGATGTATGATGAGGTAATGGTTGAATATTTAAAATATATCTTTTTGAACATTTTTATTTCCATAAAACACAATTTATGTGTTGAATATTTGGATAATCATAAACCCCCCATGGATATTGGTAATGAGTTTATTTAGTCAAAATTAAACCCTTAAGTATAATGTCAACACATTCACCCACAATATGACTTTACAATATCCATACAAGGGGATACATTTTTTCTAACAAGAAAAAATTTAATTATATACTTATGTGATAGAATTATAGTGGGAATCTTTTTTCGAATGTGGTTAGTTGTCAACCCTAGTATACTTGTCAAATAGTGCGATAATGGTCATGTTTTAAGAACATAGTCAATAAATAGTTTTCCTATACATTATAATTTCATTATACCTAATTCATTAATTTCTACTCATAATTTATCTTATCTAATATCTCTTGATGATAAAATGGATTATAAATATATTTGGATTTCATGCCATCATTATAAAACATGTTATACTAAATAAGTTGATATCTAACCTATTCTATTTTTCCTCATTTTTTCAAGGTTGATTTATTCCCCTTCTGCCCCCCTTTATTGTTTATACTAGTGTTATTTTTAATTCTATTTTGTTTATATTAATGTTAATAAAATGTAAAACAATTCCATTTAAAACCTTTCCACATGTCACAAGTGTAAAAATTACATGGAACATTGGTCCAATCTGTATTACCTTAAAAAATAATCACCCATCTTATACAAATATGCATGACCTTAATCTCAAACCACCAATTAAATCTAAATTTAAAAACTTTAAACTACTTATAAAAAATACACAAACCTTTTTAGGTATAAAATATAAAAAGGAAATCTTGAAAAAGATTCCAGTATCTGCTTACTAATCCCAACCCACCCATGGTTTAGGTAAAAATTAGAGAAAAAAAGAAAAAAAACACAAAACATATCTAGTTAAAAACAATAAAAAATTGTCCAAAGAAAAATTAAACTCTCTTATCTCTAATACTAAACCTTATATTACTTAGTAAAAAGATATATCATAAAAGAAAAATATGAAAAGCTTACATGATCCATATCTAGATCTGTAAAATGTTGAGCAATGTTCACTATGTCTAGAGATCTAGGAAAATAATAGATCACCTTCATATTCCTTACATGAATTTACTCTATCATTCTGTAAGAAGTGTAGCGATGTAACCTCAAGATGATTAAACCATTCTTGAACATTTATCATTCTAAAAAAATCCACTTTATCATTTTAACTATCTTAAATCACACAAATTATTTTATTCAAATAGACCAAAAATGGATGATGAAGAAGAAACATGTTCCAAAAATATATCTTGTTTATACTTATCAAAATTCACACATTTTTTTGGAAAAAACCAATTTCATGTCTTATATAAACAAACCAACCTCTATTTATGGTGAAAAAACATTCACTTACAGTATAAACCCCCTATACCATCTAATTAAAAATTTATTTAATGAAATAAAATATTTCCCATTTATCTTACAAACTAACCTTGTTTTATAAACAATGACACATGAACCCACAATATGGACCACCTATACCTATCAAAGTTCAGAAACATAAGAGGTAGTCAATATTTCAACCTTTTTATTTTTTTAATTATATAATCTAAATAATGAATTAAAAAATTCATTACATATGATATTTCGTTTAATTTAGTAACTATTAGAGATATTATTTGTAGGAATCATATATGTTATTAGGAAGTTTTCAAAATTATAGTTATGAAGGATTTTTTTTGGAAGAATAAAAATGGATGATGTATCAACTAGTGAAAATTAGTCTTTAAACATTTTTTAAAAAGTTATGTGAATACCATGACGTGAAAATAATACTTTATATTTTGGTTATTTAAAATCAAAATTAAAAAAATAAATATAGTTTACTATAAAAAATGACATTGAACTCCTCAGAAAATATATATACATAGAGACATTCAACATCAGTTTTTTATAAAATATGACATTGAAAGTCTCCAATATATATAAATATAATGGGTCTTTTAACATTAAGTTTTTATAAAAACCAATGTATAAATTCACTTTCAACTTTTGTTTTCAAAATAAGAAAAATTAAAACATGATAAATTTTTTAAAAAATATAATATAATATAGGCAACCAAGACCTATAACATGAATTACAGTAGAATAAAATTAAAAAAAGAAAAAAAAGTTTCAAACATTTAGTAAAATAATAAATTAAAACATTAACACAACATCATTTACCAAATGAAAAAATAGGCACAAATAAAAACTTTATATATACATTCAAAAATTAATTAAGACTATAAGATATTATGAAAATAAACCATGAATATGGTTTAAGAACTTATCTACAAATGATGAACCATTATAAAAAACCTATAAAAAATTAAATTTTATAGAATTAACAATTCAAATTATTGGTTTAAAATATATAAGTTGTAGTGGAACTAACCTTTTGAAAATATGTCATCATTCGAATTGTGATAACCTAAAAAATTAGTCTTAAAACATAATGACCACATTCAAAACATGCTCTTTTACAATGGAACTATTGTTTTGAAACAAAATATAGAAAATAAGAAACACTATATATGTATTAAAAATAAGTATTAAAAAAAATATAAAAGTTATATACCTTCATTTTCACATATTTAATTTTATTCATATTTTTTCTCAACCCGTAAACATTTTTAAACTCTTTCCATGAACAATAATTTAATATATTAATTACAAAAAACATATATAATAATAATAATTTAGGATTGAAGAAATAATATAATAGAATAATCCTTATGAATTCAAAAAATCATTAAAATTTTTACAAACTCCATAGAGTAAAGAGAATTACCAATATTCGGTGTATTCATATGGGCAGAATATATATATCATCCAATGTCCATTAAAATATAAATATTTATAAATTAATGAAATTATAATAAATATTATTTCATAATTATAAAATATTTTTATCAATCAAGGAATGGTAGAAACTAACACATAATCTCTATATTTGTTAATATTTCAGATATATATTTAAATATGACATCATTATCTAGATATTGCGCAACCATTGAAATGTATCAAGTATATATGAAACCATAAACATAAGTGCTCTAATTATTTATTAAAATAGTATGGAGATACCTAATTAGATAATTAATATATTAGTTCACTATAAGTTATATTTATTTAATGAAATGAAAGAAGAAATTGAGATTTACTTATACAAAAAACAACTACAACAAGAGTATAGAGAGATATTCAGCAATAAAAAGTTAATTTATATATATTTTGAATATTCATAACATATAATCTCTCTAACACATGTTAGTAGACATCAGAAACTCATAATATAGTTCCAAAATAAAAAAATTCTAGGACACTTTTATCATCCCATTAGAAACCTATGAAGTATCTAAAGGTAATAGTTCTTAAAGATTTTATTTCTTTTTTAATGATTCATTCAATTTTAGATACTACTATATTAAGTAAATATAAGAAAACATTATAAGTAATTTGAAATAAAAAGTAAATAAAAATTAAAAAACAACACATACCATATATGAAAATCTAAGAATAAGGCGAACTGTCTGGAGTAAAAAATAACCCATACTATCTCAAACTCTAGAAACCTCCTTGGTAGGTAATAAAATTAGAGTAGTTAGATAAATAATATCATGTACCTCTACTATTACATGAACCAAATATAGAAACTTATTATGTACACAGTACCCCAAATTATTTACAATTCCATATTCTATAATATAAAACTGGGGATCTACAACCTGAAACTCATAGCACAGAGTCAAGTTTGAATGATAAGGTGGAAGATCTAGAAGGGTAGGATATACCAGCTATTCCTATATCCCCATTCCTATAAATATATCCTATAGATATGATTTAATTGGAGCATCTATTAATTTATTCATCTCTCCCATCTCAATCTTCAAGGAAAAAATTGCTACACTATATTATACATCCCTTGATTTCATAAAATGATTAATTTTTTTTAAATACCAAAACCCACCTCATATCCACTTAATTTTCTCAAGAATTCTTTATTTTCAAAATTAGTAGTAAAAATTTATATGCTACCCATAGGGATAAAGGTCCCTTAAGTCTCATTCTCATGAAGGGTGTACTAAAATAATAGATGAAAATTTTATTTTGGCATGATTAATTTTTAAAAAATAATATTCAATAAAAAATAACAATTAATTTCAAATAATATTATTCGATACTTGTTTTGATGGATCTATAAGAAATATCCCCTTTTTCTCATCCTCCACCTTTTTCATTTTTTATAGCGAGTATGGGGAGATACATGGCCAAAATAAAACTCTTCATAGCCACTATTATATTTTGATCTTAATTCATCACACTTTTCAGTAATTATTTACTCCTCTAGTAAATGATAACCTCCACATAATAAAGTATGAGGTTATACTTTCTATAACTAGATCTCTTGGTGAGATCTCATAGAGGCCTATTATGTAAGAATAAATGAATAAGTCATCATGAAATTACCAAATAAGTATAAAATTTCATTTTATACATAATAATTATCACACTAGAAAGGATTACTCCCATCAGATGGTGACAAGCATCGCCCATGTATATATAGTTAAAATCTATATTTGAGGCATGAGTTTTTATTCTATTCTTCCCTAAAAATATAAACTGAAGTCAATTTTGATTTAAAATCTCTCTATATAATTTCCATAAAAGATAACCACTTATTCTTAATTTCTTTCATATTATGAAAGTTTAATGTCATTTTTAATTGAATGGATTAAATATTATCCATGATAAAAAAAATATTTTGAATAATTGAAAGAAAATTGAGATATCTTATCATTATGGACTCTCATAATAGATCTTTCACCAATTGGTCAATGATCCTCCAATCAAGATAAGAAATTCAAATCGTACAATGGATCTGCATGACTATATAACTCCTAAAATACTTTTCATTCATGAAAAATGGGTTATTATTATCATTAAATTAAATTCACAACCTCCTCTCCTCATAAGAAAGTGAATATTTTAGTAAAAATGTAATCCCATGTCTAATAACTTTAGGTATCATCTTATTTAGATAAGAATAATACTTCCCCATTGTAGGATCCCCAGTAGTGCTGCAAATAACTTTGAAAAAAAAAATTTAATTCATTAAATAATTTAATTATTGTAGATATATTAATATGAAAAACTTACATGTACATCGATAAATATTCTTCTATATAAGTGTTTTAAAATAGTTTTATGAAATAAAATTTCGTGCACATGTATTTTATTAGAATTAAATGATTATTATAAGTATAAAATTTGATTTAAAATAATAAAAATTAAATTATATCTATTATGTTATCTAATACAACTAAAGATAATTGAATATCTAAAAATGATTAATATAAATAAATAGTTACAATAAAATTAAAATGTTTGGATTCTTCAACCATAAAATGTGTAACTAAAACTAATGAATATAATGATTAATATTAAAATAACAAAAACGATCAACAATTATACATTTTAATATAAAATTTATTAAATAGTGTGATTACATGTATAAGTATCATAATAAAATAATTATGTTAGAGTAGTCAACCAAAAAATGTGTAAATAAAAATGATGAATATAAAAATTAATTCAAAAATGGAAAAAATAATCAATATCTAAATATTTAAAAATCTAACATAAAAAATCATGTTTTTAAATGTGTATATTTAATAAAAAATGATGTCAGAATTATTCAATTAAAAATTATTTAACTAAAACTAATGAATATAAAAATTAATAAAAAAGTTGAATAAATGATCAACATATATGTATTGATATCTGAGTAAAAAATAGGGTTTTTACATGTCCACATTTCATAAGAAAATAAATATGTTAGAATTATTCAATAAAAAACTATTTAAGTGAAACTTATAAATATAAAAAATAATACAAAAATGAAAAAAATTATCAAAATCAATACATTTAAATTTAAAATTTTAATAAATATTTTTTTTATATTTACAATTTTATCAATTTTTTCCAAAATAATTAATAGTGTAAGAAAGTGTTTTTCTATATTCATTCTAAGTGATCATTTTTTATAGCATGAAATATTTTAATATCTCAGTCATTATTTTCCTCAGGTAATTGAGTAATAGATGATTAAACCTCACATATGTTCCCAATAATATTAACACCCTCATCAGCCAAATTAATTTTCCCTTATAAAAAAATGATCACTGATCATTTGAGGAGTCAATAACATAAAATATCTATTTTCATGTGTTTCCTTAATAAGTGTTTCCTCTTCATAAAAAAATATTTTTGAATAAAAAATTATCAATCTATAATCATCTGGTTTCACACCACTATTAATTTCTCTGTTACACTAACACATCAATACTAAAAATTTAAAATAATAAATTTCACATATATACTTAATAACCCCAAAATATGTTATTAATACAAAAATTAGTTTTTTAGATTTTCACTCAAAAAATAAATTACATTAACGACAACCATTACTCCACTATTTTGAACACTACTCATTTTATCCTAATTTTTTATGGAAAATGTGTAACCAGTAATGTTAAAACTAGACCAAATGATTATATTAAAAAATCACCCCCAAATATCTATTTTAAGGTTTTTAATATAGATGAATCAATGTTGAATTTTCCCTTAAAATAAGAAATAAATGAATTTATATTCTCATTCATCAACTAATTTTTATTTATTTTTAGATATCATTCCTTCAATCCAGTAATATGTGACAATATATATGGTTGGACCTCACCTATGTTATTTGAAATGTATAAATTTTCTTGAATCACTATATCACATGCAATTAAAATTTCTTTTAAGCTATTGATCCCGTTTCAAAATAGAATTCTAGATGATGAGATATAGGGAGACCAACATGATCTACTTCATATAAGTAGTTAGTGTTGAAATCAACCACCACATTAGATATATAATTTTGAATAATTGAGGCCTTAGATAGATGTGAATTTTTATCGTATCCCTTTAGAATTTTCATATATAATTAAAAATTACGCATCCAATATAAATATACGAGACTTTATATCTTTATCTCTCATACAAAATAAATCACCATATAAACAATTATATCAAAAAAATGATGATGGAAAATAAATATCTAGTTAAAAAATTATGAGTAAAACTTCATTCTCTAATTTAGATAACTAATCTTGATCCATGAACTTTGATACAAACAGAATAGAAAAATTAACACTTCTTAATGACAATTTTTTTATAGTAACTGACAATGTGAAATATAATGAGTCCGGTAGTAGATTTTACATCAATACCTGATAGTCATGAAATTTCATCCCTATTAACCTGAAATATTTCGTTGACACTATATTTTCCACATTTAAAGATTGTCCACTAGGTACTTTAATAGCATACAGATAATGACAAAAAATCATCTTCTCACTCCTTCATAATGTGTAAAAAGGTCAAGGTAAATATATTACTTTTTTTTACTTTCATAGTTGGATATAACTTCAAACACAATGCCATAGATATTAAGTCAAATATTACAACCAATGCAAATTTTATCTTTATTTTAATTTCGAACAAAATTCCAATCAAACTGTGACATATTTTATTCTCAACATGATTAACATAAATGTTAGTTTATACCTTAAAAAATATTTAATAAGGTAAATAAAATAATAAGTACCATTTTTTCACTTCTTTTTGATGGGATGAACTTTTTTTCTTCCAAAATGTGACATCAATGTTTTTCAACTAGTTATAATATTATTTAGTTAGAAAGGTTGTATAGAAAAATAAAACTCTTATAAGCCATTAAATTCCTTTTAAAATTTTCAAAAGGGGTGATCCATTCACAAAAGTATTTTATCACCCATGAACACTATCTTTCTCCCATTCCACAACTGATTATATAAAGTTCCTTCTTTTCAAATAAGACCAGATTTATACCCATTAACACTATATACAGATAAGTTACCATATATAGGAAAATTTTTTATACTGAACATTTCCATAACACAAATAATAAAATACTATTTATTATATGCATCAAAATCTTTAATCCTCGCCTACCATAGAAATTTTAAACCATTGATCAATGGTGATAGATAAACATCAATATCATTTCCATGATGTTCTAGTCTAAACATCATAAATATCATCATAAAATATTTTTTTATTTATACATATCATTGGGTATAGGTTATAAACTACCAATATAATAGGCCATGAACTATGATGGATACTAAGGCTCTAATATAGATTCATTCTATCAGTACACAGTTCTATTCTAATTTTTTTAAATTTATTTGATCAAATATCTTCCATTATGGTAAATAATTATGTTCGTGTAGATTTCCATTTAATATTTTCTCATTTTTATTCCATACTATCCTCTTGTAATAATTTTAATTTGCAGATAGATGATTCAAATGAGAAATTATTGAAATATACTAGATTATTTTAGTAGGAGGATTGGATCTTACATTTGGAAATAAATCACAATTGGATCTCTCATCTATATTATATCATGATTTTCCCCATTTAAGACAAGATAATAACTGATCATATTCCTTTACATATAAAACAAATTCATTGGGGAAATAATATAGGAAACTATTTCAGAAGTTAAATCAATTTAATAAAACCCTTTTTCACTCAAACATTTCTTGCTTTTAAGTAAACCAATCTTAGCAATAATGATAATACTGTGAATTTAGTACAACATGAGAATATTGGATTTTCAGTTTCTACAAAAAATCACTCAATATTTTTTTCAATGTATTTAATGCCTACATCATGAATTAATTCATCTAGATGATCCTTTATCTCATACTAAACATATTTATCAGTATTATATTTTTTCCTTTTTATTATTTCAACATTCTAGATCCATCATGTATAACTATAATTTAAACCACATCAAGTCACTAGTTCATGTTTCATTTTTCTAATTACAATATAGTAATTACATAAAATAGTAACATATTATAATAATATATTAAAAAAATAAAAATAAAATTTTAACTCACAAAATATGTAAATGTATGAAGTATATAATAGACAAATGGATGAAAAATAATAATAATTATACTTTCTATAAAATGTAATTAAGTGGGATTACGGTAAAAAATAAATAAATGAATAAAATTTAACAATAAAAAACATATAATAAATCATATAAATAAATAAAATAAAAATTTAACTCACCAAAAAATGGATATAGGAAGTATAGTGGTGAAAAATAGAGGATAAATTAAAGTAGATTAACTTCATATAAAATGCATTTAAGTGGGAGTGTAGTTGAAAAAAATATCAGCGATAAAGATGGTAGAACTCATAAGAGTGATGAGGAATGATTATGAGGTTAGTGAAATGTAGAAAATAGATGTTAAATGAGAACAAAACAAGTGGAAATAAATTGGGGGATACAACATTGTAAAATGATCAATATAGATGAATTGAGAATAGGGTGGGAGTTTGTGACTTATAGAACATGGGATTTCAAAAGATTAAGAATAAAAATAATGAAGAGAATTAAAATTCAAATGTTTTTTTTTATTTTTTTAAAATATTTTAACATAGGTTATATAATAACTTACTTCAAAAGATAAATTTAATATCGATTACACTATAAATTACATTATAAATAATTGTTATTAATGTAAGTTATACTAATAACCGATGTGAAAACTTTACGGTAGGGGTTTTCACATTGGTTATTTTAATTATAAACATGAAAACCCCAAAAAACAGATCTTTCAAAACAATTATGGTTATAAATAAAGTGAAACCCCCAACTAAATGTGTTTTCATGTTGGTTATTAATATAACCGATGTTAAAGCCTCAATGAAAAATATACTTTTTGTACTAGCGATCATTCTGGATAAAGTGTCTTAATGCTTCAAAATTATGGTCCCTTAATAAATTCACATGTGTGTAGCTATATTGTAACACCCAAAGATTTCATAGAAGGTTATTTTCTTTAAAGTAATTCAATAGCTTGTACTACACGCAACACCGAGTTCGAGCGTACCACAACTTACCAAACTAGCCATTCAAAAAGAAGTTATGAATAGTATTAACTGATTTTTGAATTTTATATACTCCATATAATTTTAGAATCCATATTATGTTTTTATTAGACATAATATAAGAACAAATTCATTTTTTTCAGATAAAAGAAGTATTTTTCAGAAAATACAATTTTACAACCTTTTAATGGAAAACCATTTTTATAAAGCAATATTTTACACTTTTATATATTCAATTTAATTAAATTAAATTCTTATTTAGAAACGGGACATGAAAAATTATTTTGTATAAATTTTTGGTACTTTTTTGATAACATTCATATTTTTATGAATTGTGAAAAATACTAAATTTTAATTGAAGAGAACTTTTTTAATATAAATAATTTATAGTGTTAAATTATGAATTTTAATGGTTTGTAATTATAATAAGATTATATTTTTATCATTTAATACAATATAGTTTATTATAAGTAATTTCACATTTAAATTTTACATAAACACATGTCAATCTTTTGACAGTTTTTACTTCTTAAAAACCCGCCTTTTGGTTTTGAGAACGAGAATTAATTTTAAATTAATTAATTCAACTTATATTTTTATAATTTTTTAAAATATAATTCATTTTTGAATTTGTAATATCAAAATTATCTTAGGGTAAATTTATGGTATTTTTCTGAAAACTTTCAATTTTTGATGAATAATAAAGTACACTACGTTATTATTTAAAACCAACTTTTTATTGAAATAATTAATTATTTTATTTAAATTTATTTTAGGTAAAAATAGATACATAATACATATATTTTTTAAATTTAATTCATTCGAGTCATTTTATAATAATATTAGATTTATAAAATTTTATTGAACTTTCTACCGTCTTTTATCCACCTTCTAGGAGCATTTGAAAATTTTCATAAAACATAATTTTACCACTTCTGTGAATTTAATTTCAAAAATCCAAGAGAAAAGGTTGATATCAATAAGTAAATTGTGCTTCAATAAGATGAAAATAATTTTTTGTTAACAGTAACTTTTAACTTTTATTTACCACGGTTAAAAGTAAATAGGGTAATTAAAGGTAAAAATGATATTATTATTACCCTAACACATATAATAATTCTATTTTATAAGTATAATTCAACCAAAAACAACCTTAGGAATAAAATATGAACCTTTTTGTCCACTTGTATTAGATTAGGAAATTTATTATTATTTTATTTAAAGAAGAGTTAAAAGTGTAAAATTCAATGTTTAATATTAAATCATTTTTAATATAGAGTTACACATAAGATAAATTAGAATATAAATATTCAATATAAAGATAAAAAAATTCCTAAATAATGGTATTTTATTTATATTTTTTAGACATTATATAATTTAATTTATATATGACACAATGATGATATAGTAATTACCTTATTAATGATAGATTAAAATAATTGATATTATAAATATCCAAATAAATTTAATTTGAGACTTTTGATAAATTTCACTAATTTTATAAGTTAATATAACATGTTAGGGTTGATTAAATGAATTTTTTTCTAAGTAATCATTCTTTTATGACTTTAACAAAAACAAAATACTAAATAGTGTCAAAATTGACATAAATGAGTTTTTAAAACAAATACTATATTATTAAATGATATAATAGTCCTAAAAAACTAAGGCTCGGACAAAGGACTTATATAATGATAGATATATCATTAATTAACCACTTTGGGTTCTCTTGTCATTTTATAGTAAGATTATTAACCATATAATAAAATAATACAAGAATCCACGGTAAAAGTTAAACTATTTCACTAAGAGTCAAATCTAAAAGATAAGATTAATATGGTGACCTAAACCTGTCTAAAACCTATTGGTTGAGATGTTTTTGACCCATGACCACCTTATATTCTAAATAAATCACTTTTTATCCATTAGAAATCGAAAAGTATTTATAATAAAATAATATTTCAGGGTTTTCCTAAAGTGAAGCTCACCTCTCTTATAAAAGGGCGCTTCCCCTTATCTTAAAATCACACCTCCAATGCCATTTGGATCGGCCAAAACCTACCCAAATATCCTCCCAAATTACGTCACATCAACCTAGAGCCTTACTTTTATCATAAATCCAACCTAAGGAGCCATTTTGATCAACTCAAAAGGAAACACCCGAAGAAGAGATACTAATTTCACCACCCTCTTTCAAGTTCTTTTCTTCTTCCACATCCTCTTTCTTTGTTGTTTACATACCAAAATAATAACTCTAGTATCTCCTACATACTGTGATGTTATTATAAATATGGTACAACCATATTATTTATTCTACCCATCCTTTAAATGACAAAGTCACCATACCTGCATACGTACGGTTTACGATCTCCAAGTCATGGTGTAGTTTGTTACTCAAAACCATCGTTATTTGGATGGGTATAATAAAGAGTATAACTGATTTAAATAATAAATATAACATGTTAATTATTATTTATATATGATATATCATCCAATTATATACGATTTCACCATCAAAAGAATGATATTATCGCTCGTGTGTATGTACAACTTACATTCTCCATGAACGCGATGAGATTCATTCCTCATCATAATAATTCAAGAATATTTTTCATTTTATAATTAAAAATAATGTTTAAGAAAATAATATCATTCTAGATATGAATAAAATATATCCTATACATAAAAAACATGACTTACATAATAAAACATATAACGGAAAACGAATCAGTTAACAACCAAAACAATGATACTACTGAAATATCATTAACAAAGCAATATTAGAAGAACATATATGATATAATATTTATGTATTTTTTTATTGTATAATTTAATAACAATTATTTCACCAATATACATGAGTTTAACCTACCCTATACTAAGGAAAAGTACAAGGTAAGGTATTTTCATCTCACTTTTATTCTCGTGAGATTCATGTTATATTTTCCACTATTACCTTTTGTGTGGTGTATGTACTGACCATGATTGTATTGTTTGTGTAATATAATTTAATTTATGGGTATCTACATCATCATTGGATGATTCTTCTTTCATGGGGTTTATGTTTCGTATGTTACCAAATCAGTAAGGTAATTTCAAATTTCAATTTCCACTCATTCGGTTTTACACAAACTTAATTGATTATTTTACTCCAAGATTATGTGTAAAATCACAAATTATTTACTTATGTAGTAATTTCCACTCCCCTTTGTGTGGAAATAGTTTTGATAAACATAATCACTCCGTTGATAAATTCTCAAGTCATTGATATGAACTTGATAAGAGTAATTTTAACTCAATCTCTATTCATTGTGTTAAATATCCAAGTCATTGGTGTTGTTTTTAGAAGAATATGTGTAAATGTCATATAATTGATTTAAACTGAATATAAAATCATATTGAGTGTATTTATATTTTTCACACATTATTATTTCATTTATTTATCTTTAACCTAAAGATACAGTCTTTATAAGGGAATGCATATCAACTTACATTCCATTGAGACTTCTTTGTTGTTATGCGCCAATTAACATTTATTTGGTGTATATAATGTACTTTGAAAAAGTATATAATGAATCCTTTTATTCTCATTATATTATAAAGTTATTATTACCTCAATTATTTTTATTCAAGCATCTCTCATTTGGTTAGGAACTCTAACTAAAATATCATTTTAAATGTTTTAAAAATTTATTCTTCTAAATATATCTCATTAATGTCCATGGTTTAAAAATGGTTTTAAGGATTTATTTATGTTCACATGAATGTTTTAAAATTAAAATTCATTTTAAATGTTTCAAAGTGGTATGGGACACTTTTATTAAAAAATCTATTTTAAACATCTTCTTGATAAATAGTGAGACCTTTAAATGTTTTCAAGAAAAAAGGGATATTTAACTCAAATGGTTTTAATTATTATTTTCATCTATGTCAACATCCATCATTGGATTTTACATTTTTTTAAAGTTGACTCATTATGATACAATATTACAAATGGTATTGAAGGTTTTGTGATATGTTTGACTATAGATGTGTTATTTTTATACCATTCATGGTTTATGGTTAAAGTATTAACATTTTGTATGCTAGTTTTAATATGAATGTTTTTGTTATGTTTCAACCATTTCATATGAGGAATGTGTTGGACTTAGTATGTGATGGGTGGAGCCAGCTATAGCTATTCGATGCATCGGTAGGTCTCATGAGACAAACTACTGTCTTGGCACATGACCTTGACAAAATCTTATTTTTAGTCTTGGCACAAGGCCTTGACTATGTTCTCATGAAGTCTGAAATTATGCATTCCATCATTATGAAATTGAATATTGGTATTACATATGATTATTAGACAAGTAGAATATCCATGTGAATAATTAAATGGCATTATTTTATTTATATTTTCCATATTATGCTAAAGTTCAAATTTTAAAAGGATTGTGTTCTAGTCTTATACAATGCCTTAAATGTTTATTCTTATTTATGACAGTTTCCACTATATTTTTATCCTTACTGAGCATCTAACCTCACCCCTTTCTTATGTTTTATTTTTCCCAGGACGCAAAGAGGTATATTATGATTAACCTATAGTAATAGTCTAAGGGATATAAGAGTGTTCAAAGGGGAAACAATGTTGTTGTTTTTTTTATTTCATGATGTAATTTAAAACGTATGTATATATCTAGTACATCCAAGACTACTAAACTGATCGGTATTTTAGGAAAATATTCCTTGTATCATGCCAATGATATTTAATAATTCACCTATTTTGGGTAACTAGGGTTGGGGTGTTACAGTTAGTATTAGAGAAAGTTTAGTATAAACCTTGGAAGCTAGACTTAGAAAAACTCTAATCAGAAAGCACTAACCCAGGATATAAATTGAGGATTATTATATAAGAACATCCAAAATTTTTGGTAATGTAAATATTATGTGGGTTTTCCAGTAAATACATCCCTATTTGGATATGAGTAGGTATGTCTGGCTCTGGCAAAAATATACCTAGGAGTGAAAACTATAACAAGGAATTCTGGGCTTGACCGGAGGTATCTTGGTACATGACAACGGGCCTTGCTGCACTCTTGGATATGACACTTCTAAGGGATATGCATAGGATAATTCACATTTTCATTACAAACTAATTTGAAGGATTTTAATATAAGATGAGAATAAATAACCTTGGTTAATCGTAAAGTGTTATAGATTGAAAATAAGGTGTTATAATATTCTATAAATGATTTTATGACTCACACAATTCTTTCTTCTGTTAGTCAATGGCTGGATTCCAAGGAAGTCATAGTAACATTGAACATTATGTACAAGATGGTCATGGTGGTGGAAATGAGAAACGAAATGGAATTTTGATAGGTGTAAAAGAAATCGTGTTCATACCTAATCCGTTTTCAAAAAATATGATCAAAAACATATATATTAACCAACTCACAGACTCAAGAAAGAAGAGATAGGCAGTGAATGATAATTTATCTAGTAGTGGAAACTATGGAGAAAAGAAATCTCAATTTCCATCATGCATGTAATGTGGAAGGAGACACCTAGGAAAGTGTCTCAATAGAAAATAGAAATGCTTTATGTGTGGGAAAGAAGGACATAAAGTAAATAATTGCCAAGGAAAAATAAAGATTACTATGGAAGAAAATAAAAATGATCCTAATAATTCAATTACAGTCATTTTCAATAAATTTAAAGGCCCTTGGCATTACCCATGTCAATGACCTAATATATAGGATAACCTATAAGTCAAGGAAGAACCTATGTGGAAATAAATGGATGGAGAAATGTTTAAAATTATGGGATTACATTAGAACACTATTCTCTTATATGTTTTACCATGTAGTTTGTTATGTGAAAATGCTATTTGAGGAAGAATTATCATTTCTTTTGTGGATATAGTTATAAATAGAAATTTGGGTTTATATGATCCATGAATTTGAGGCAATTACAGGTTATTAATTTTTGGGATGAAAATGAAAGGTATGAGATAACATTTTTGGTTAAATTATGTTATGGTTATTTTGGGAAATTTATCTCATTTTGGGAATGTTATAAAATATAGTTTTTGAAAAAGGACAACACACAGACCGTGTGGAAACCCATCACGTCAGACAAAGCTATGAGAATCGAACCCACAACCAGAGTTTGAATGGGATTTATCATCTACCACTGGACTACATAAAGTCCCTGGTTAGTGTGACTAATTATTTTTAGGTAAATGATTTTATTGATAAAAAATAAGTTGATTTGGGATCTTATGTCTTATCAAATGGATATAATTAGTATAGGAAAATGATTTGGTGATTAAGTGATAAATGTTTTTTGGAAGAAGTTCACTCTGTTGGGAACACTATATGCCTTAGGAAAATAGAATACTATGAGATTTCGTTTGAGTAGTAATGGTGGATTTTTATCTATGCTTTTATTGTGGATTTATAGTGGTTTGGGTTATTTATGGAAATGATTATCCTATCATAGAGAATATGTGATTAGGTTAATTACTTTTAAGTATGTGATTTTAATAGTAGTTGATGTTATTTGGAAATACAATTTAACATTGAAGACTATGTAATCAAATTATTATGAGTTTTGGGTTTCAATATTAGTTTGGATTATATTGAAGGATTTTAAGGACAATTGTTTATTTAAGGAAATTTATTAAACTTTGGGTATTGTTTGTTTAATTTTAGAAATTAAGATTAATATTTCTTTCTATAAAGGATTATCCTTTTTGGGGATCATCTGATATTGTAATAACTATTTTGGTTTTGGTTAATCTCTAAAGACAAGATAAATATATCGTTTATCTTTTGTGGAGCATGTGATTCTCTAGAAGTTGATTCTAGTGCTTCAGGTGTGACCAAGTCATCTTAAATACTCATCGTTTGAAAAAAAAAGATGAGTTACTGGTAGAAATTTATTAAAGGATGAAACTATGCTTAAATAATAATTATATATCTTTATGTTCTTAGCCAATATCATAAATAAATTATTCAAATTTATGAAATGGAACTCAAAACAAAAAACGTTGTCCATTTACTTTTCCTACTGGGAAACCAATGACCATTTATCCCATCACAAGTTTGTGGTTTTCTTGTTGTTTACTTTCTCCTGATCATGTTTTCTATTACTCTCCATCATAACTTGACACTTAGTTTATCTTCCATGTCCATGTTTTCCTACATGGGATCCTAGTATGTGTTATCTCGGGTGACCTTTTTTACTTCTCTTTCTTTCTTTTAAAGTGATAGTTTTATTGACTCTTTTTCCTATGTGGGACTTTCAATGAAGTTCCCAAGCCCAATTTTAAAATTGATAGGACAAATCTTCCAAAAGGGGGAGGAAAATAACACCACAAGATTTCATAGTAAGTTATTTTCTTAAAAGTAATTCAATAGCTTGCACTACACGCAACACCGAGTTCGAGCGCACCATGACGTACCAAACTGGCCATTCAAAAAAGAATTTATGAATAGTATTAACTGAATTTTTAATTTTAATACTCCATATAATTTTACAATCCATATTATGTGTTTCTTAGACATAATATAAGAACAAATTCACTTTTTTCAGATAAAAGAATTATTTTTCAAAAAATATAATTTTACCAACTTTTAATGGAAAAACCCTTATAAACCCAATATTTTAAACTTTTATATATTAAATTTAATGAAAGAAAATTATTCTTTATAATCGGGACATAAAACTTTATTTTGGATAAATTTTTGTTACTTTTCTGATAACATTCATATTTTGATGAATAATGAAAAATACAAAATTTTAATTGAAAATGACTTTTTTAATTGAAATCATTTAAAGTGTTAAATTATGCATTTTAATTGTTTGAAAGTATAATCATATTATATTTTGTCATTTAATACAATGTAGGTAATTATAGGTAATTTCACATTTAGATTTGACAAGAACACATGCCAATCTTTGGATAGTTTTTACTTCTAAAAAACCAGCCTTTTGGTTTTGACAATGGGAATTAATTTTAAATTAATTAATTCTACTTCTGTGTTTTTAATTTGGTAAAATATAATTCGTTTTTGAATTTGGAATATCAAAATCAGCTTAAGGTGAATTTTTAATATTTTTTTGAAAACTTTCAATTTTTGATGAATAGTGAAAAACTCTGCGTTATTATTTAAAACCAACTTTTTATTTAAATAATTATTTTATTTAAATTTATTTTAGGTAAAAATAGATACATAATACCTATATATTTTCAATTTAATTCATTTGAGTCATTTTATAATAATATTAGATATAGAAAATTTTATTGAACTTTTTACCATCTTTTACCCCCCTTCTAGGAGCATTTGCAAATTTGCATAAAACATAATTTTACGGGTTATGTGAATTGATTTTAAAAAAATAGGAGGGACACAGTTGATATAAATAAGTAAAATGTGGTTCAATAAGATGAAAATAATTTTTGGTGAATAGTAACTTTTAACTTTTATTTACCACAGTTAAAAGTAAATAGCATAATTAAAGGTAAAAATGAAATCATTATTACCCTAACACACGTACTAATTCTATTAGATAAGTATAATTCAACCAAAAACAACCATAGTAATAAAATATGATCCTTTTGTTCCACTTAGATTAGACAAGGACATTTTTTATTATTTTATTTAAAGATGATTTAAAAGTATTAAATTCAATGTTTAATAACTAAATAACTTTTAATATAGGGTTAAAAATAAATTAAATTCAACTATAAATGTTCATTATAAATCTAAAAATATTTCATACATAATGGTATTTTATTTATAATTTTTATACATTATATAATTTAATTTATATATGACACAATGATGATGCAATAATTACCTTATTAATGAAAGATTAAAATAATTGATATTATAAATATCCAAATAAATTTAATTTGAGACTTCTGATGAATTTAAATAATTTTATAGGTTAATATGTCATGTTATGGTTGATTCAATGAATTTTATTTGAAGTAATAATGCTGTTAGGACTTTAACAAAAACAAAATACTAAATAGTGTCAAAATTGACATAAATTAATTTTTAAAACAAATACTATATTATTAAATTATGTAATAGTCCTAAAAATATAATGTTCATAAAAAATAATTATATAATAATAGATATATTATTAATGAACCACTTTGTGTTCTATTGTAATTTTATAGTAATTAACCATATAATATAATAATACAAGAATACATGATAAAAGTTAAACTATTTAACTAAGAGTTAAATCTAAAAAATAAGGTTAATATGGTGACCTAAACATATCTAAAACCTATTTTCTGAGAGGTGTCTTACTCATACCCACCTTATCTTCTAAATAAATCAGTTTGGATCTATTAGAAACTGATAATGATTTATAATAAAATAATATTTCAGGGTTTTCCTAAAGTGACCCCCACCTCTCTTATAAAAGGGTACTTCCCCTTCTCTCAAAATCACACCTCAAAATCCATTTGGCTCAGAAAAAACCCACAAAAATATCCTCCCAAATTCCCTCAAATAAACCTAGAGTCTTTTCTTTGATCATAAGGTCAACTTAGGGAGCCCTTTTGATCAACTCAAAAGGAAACACCTGAAGAAGAGATAATACTTTCACCACCCTCTTTCAAATTATTTTCTTCTTCCACTTCCTCTTTCTTTGTTGTTTACATACCAAAATAATAACCCGAGTACCTCATACATAGTTTTATGTTATTATAAATATTTTACAACTATATTCGTTATTCTACCCATCCTATAAATGAAAAAGTCACCATACGTGCGTACGTACGACTTACTGTCTCCACGTCGTGGTGTAGTTTTTTATTCAGAAACTTCATTATTTGGATGGGTATAATAATGAGTATAACTAATTTAAATAATAAATATAACATGTTAATGATTATGTATATATGATATACCATCCAATTATATACTATTTCACCTTCAAAATAATGGTATTGTCGCTCGTGCGTACGTATGTCTTACCGTCTCCACGAACACGATGAGATTCATTCTCCATCGTAATCATTCAAAAATAATTTTCATTTTATGATTAAAAATAACTTTTAATAACTTAATATAATTCTGTATATGAATTAAATACAACCTATACACAACAAACATGACTTACGTAACAAAACATATAAAGGAAAATGAATCATTTAACAACAAAAACAATGATACTACTGAAATTTCATTAACAAAGAAACATTAAAAGATCATATATGATATAATATTTATGTATTTTGTTCTATTATAATTTAATAACAATTATTTCACCAATATATAGGTGTTTAAACTACCCTATACTAATGAAAAGTACAAGGTAAGGGGTTTTCATCTCACTTTTATTCCTGTGAGATTCATGCTATATTTGCCGCTATTACCTTTTGTGTGGTGTATGTACTGACCATGATTGTATTGTTTGCATAATAAAATTTAATTTATGGGTATTTACATCATCATTGGATGATCCTTATTTCACAGGGTGTATGTTTCGTAAGTTACCAAATCGGTAAGGGAATTTCAAATTTCAATTTCCTCTCATTCTGTTTTACACAAACTTAATTGATTATTTTACTCCAAGATTATGTGTGAAATCAAAATTTATTTATTTATATAGTAATTTTCACTCCCCTTTGCGTGGATATAATTTTGATACACATAATAACTCCATTTAAAAATTCTCAAGTCATCGATATGAACTTGATAAGAGTAATTTTAACTCAATATCTATTCATGGAGTTAAACATCCAAGTCATTGGTGTTGTTTTTACAAGAATATATGTGAATGTCATATGAGTGATTTACACTAAATATCCAATCATATTGACTGTATTTATATTTGTGGAACATTATTATGTCATTTATTTATCATAAAACTCTTTATAAGGGAATTCATCTCGACTTACATTCCATTGAGACTTCTTTGTTATTATGCGCCAATTCACATTTATTTGGTGTATATACTGTACTTTGACATAATATATCATGAATCCCTTTATTCTCATGATATTATAAAGTTTTTATTACCTCAATTATTTTTATTCAAGCGTCTCTCATTTGGTTAGGAACTCTAACTAAAATATCATTTTAAATGTTTTTTAAATTTATTCTTCTAAATGTTTCTCATTAATGTCCATGATTTAAATATGGTTTCAAGGATTTATTTATATGTACATGAATTTTTTTAAATTAAAATTCTTTTTAAAAGTTTAAAATTGGTATCGGACACTTTTATTCAAAAATCTATTTTAAACGGCGTCTTGATAAATAGTGAAACTTTTAAATGTTTTCAAGAAAAAAGGGATATTTCTCTCCAATGGTTTCAATGATTATTTTCATCTATGACAACATCCTTCATTGGATTTTACGTTTGTTTAAAGTTTATTAATTATGATATAATCTACCAAATTGTATTGAATGTTTTGTGATATGTTTTACTTTGGATGTGTTATTTTTATACTATTCATGGTTTATGGTTAAAGTATTAACATTTCGTATCCTAGTTTTAATACAAATGTTTATGTTATGTTTCAACCTTTTCATATGAGTAATGCATTGGATTTAGTAAGTGACGGGTGGAGCCCGCTATAGCTTCTCGATGCATCGGTAGGTCTCATGAGACAAACTAGTATATTGGCACAAGGCCTGGGAAAAATCTTATTTGTAGTCTTGGCACAAGGCCTTGACTATGTGGTTATGAAGTCTGCTATTATGCATTCCATCATTATGAAATTGGCTATTGATATTAAAAGTGATTATTTGACAAGTAGAATATCCATGTGAATATGTAAATGAAATTATTTGATTTATCTTTGTCATATTATTCTGAATTTTAAGATTAAAAGGCTTGTGTTCTAGTCTTACACATTTCCTTAAATGTTTATTCTTATTTATGATAGTTTCCGCTATATTTTTATCCTTATTAAGAATCTAAGATCACCCCTTTCTTATATTTTATTTTTACCAGGATGAAAATAAGTATATTATGATTAACATACAAGAATAGGTTAAGGGATATAAGAGTTTTCAAAGGGGAAAAAATGTTGTTATTGTTTTATTTCATGATGTAATGTAAAACTTATGTATGTATCTAGTGATTCCAAGGCTACTAAACTGATTGGTCTTTCAGGACATGATTCCTTGTATGATGCCAATGTTATGTAATAATGCACCGATTCTGGGTAACTGGGGTCTGGGTGTTACACTTATAATTAAACATATATTCTTAAATAGGAAATAAATTTTATTATAAAATTATAAATAATATGTTATCCAAAGATTGGAGTATCCACTTGGATATTAAAAAAATAGGAATAATAGAACATCACGATACACAAATTATAATAAAACACATTTAAAAAATCATAAAGGTGAATAAGTGATTATTGGTAGTTCTTAACAGCCTTTTGAAGATTCTCCCACCTTATAGTTTTATCCTATGAATCAAAATATAATTAATAAAATATTATATTATTGTACAGTTCTCCTTTATGGGATTCCTCAATCGGTTTTAAATGTCCTACTTGTTTCTCTATAACCACTATTATAATATGATGAAGTAAATATTTGGTAATTATCCTTTCATCATCCAAATATTGGTACTCAATAACCAATACTATATAATAAGAGTTATCTTAGAGCATTGAATCCTAATGTTTATGAAATGAACATTATATTAAACCATACCAATATTTGATATTTTCATTTACACTCATTCCCATGTAGAAATTTTAAATTTAAAAATGGAAGGGATTGTGTAATATTCAAATTTTAAAAATCCCAAAGTGTTGAATAGGTTTAAAATATGGTTTATCTTCCCACCCAGCTTACTTAGAGGGGCTTAGGTGATCAAATTATAGGTTCACCACCCCACCCTTTGTCACATTTCTTATATGAATATGATGTTCTCTAGGTTTGAATCCATGTCTACCTAAGGAACTAGAATATAATTTGGGACACTAATATAAAAAACAGCATTGAAGTCAAGTTTTTAATATTTATTATACAATAACTTACATTAAAACACATATCATGTTGGTTTTTATCATCAGATAATATATTAACCAATGCTAAAACCATTTTTAATATTTGTTAATATATAACTAATGTTAAAACCAACTATAAAAAATATTTTTTTTCTAAAAATACTTTTAATCTACAAAAATAAATCATTATAACAATTTATAGGTATTTATTTTATGGATTCATATTCATCATATTTTATAAATAATTTTATATAATTTTTTAATCAAAATATGAATAATTTTATTTTACTGAATTGTTTTTCCATGTATTACAAGGTTTTATTTATCAGTTAAATTCCGTGATTTTAGAATTTGAATTTTATAAAAAGGACATAATATTTGGATTCATAATATTGAATTTGAATTAGGTTGAATTCTTGGTATTTTTCTAAAATGGCCTATTTTTTGAGTGAATAGTGAAAAATATTATTTTAACAAATACCGTAACTTTTATGAAATAATATTGATGTATGATTGAATTAAAAATTATTAAAAAAAATTATAAACCAAATATGTGTATAAGAAGTAAAATAAATATTCTCAAAACATTATTTTAAATCTGGGAACACATGCTTGATGTTTTGAAACATAAGTTATATTTTATTCTTATTTAGAACTAATTTTGGTTATTTGCATTTAATAGTGTAGTTGGAAGATTAAATTATGTTTTAGAGTGGTAATAATTTAATATATGTTTATTTTTTATTTATATTCCAATTAGATTCATGAGAGTAAATAATATTCATAATTTTTGTGTAAAATCATTTTTATGCTTAAAATGAGAGTTTTTCCAAAACCTGTTTTTTGTGCATTTCAAATTCTTATTTTAAAAGTAATTTTTACACGACTAGAAATTAAATTTGTTAAAATGGATTCAAAATTTTGAATTATAATTTATAAATTCATTAATAAGTACCATTTTATTTTTGATCATATAAAATATTTACCTAATTAAAAATTTGTTACCTCGTTTAAGGATAAGATGATTTAAAAGGGTAAAAATAAAGGGATAAGGCTTCAAGATAACACTGATAAATTGGTTAAATATCATTGGTTGAGTTTATTTTCATCCTTTTCACCTTATATAATGAAATTTTGAGTTTGTTTCTATTTTCCTTGAGAAATACATATATTATATTTAAATGTTTTAAGTATTTACAAGAGTGCCAATCCCATCATTTATAAAAGGAAACATCCACTCCTTACATATAGATACACTTTGAGAACTATATACTGAAATATATATACCATAATACCCCCTAAAATATCCTACCCACTACTTATAGGTCCTGGTATCCTCAAAATACCCATCCAAGAAGGCCTAAGGTGTAAGCTAAAGAGGTTATCCAAGGAGGAGGTATAAGTCCAAACAAAACTCTTTCATGTTTTTTTTTCATATTATACATCATCATAAATCTATTATAACAATTATAAAAAAATTAAATCAATATATTAAATATAATTAATTTTTATTATGTTTATGTAAAAACTATTTTATAAATCCTTTCCATCATTTGGAGAATGAAAACTTATTTCATGTGTATGTGTGGACTACCACTTCCACGAATCGATGTATTTCATTTTTCTCCAATAACTAAAATAAATGGTTAAAATAATGTATAAAATGAATATATAATATATTTATTAAAACATTACGATTCTAGAAATATAAGATATTACTTATCTTCTTACTCTCCAATCTATCGGAAAATGATAACATTGCTCATGCATACTTATAGAATATCACCTTCAAAAAGAAATGTGATTCATTTGTTATTACCACCTTACATGGATGGTCATAATAATGGAAAAAATAAATAAATATGAATTTTAAAACATATTTATAATTCATTAAAATTAAAATATCATCTAATTTATTTCTTTTCTACCCAAAAAAATGGAAACATCGATTGTGTGTACGTGTGAACTACCACCTCCAGGAAATGATGTGAGTAAGACTTCCTTTCATGGATTGTTTTAAAAGTATATTTAACATATAAATATAATATTTATTACATGAATAATATTCTTAAACTATGAACCCTTAACCACTTTCAAAATATAATGGGTTTTTTAAAAATTAATGACTGAATGATCTCTACACATCAGACGAAAATGTAACTGATTTAGTAACTTAATAAAACATCATAATAAATGAAATATAAATAATAATGATAATATAATAAAAAAGAAAATTTTTATTAATATATTGAATAACTAATATATTTCTATTATTAAATATTTATATAATTTTTTATGCTCTATGAGACTTTAGGGGAGAGACATTTCTTTAAAACTTTATTTTAAATTATTCCTCCCAAAAAATTCCCTCTATATCATTATTATTAAAAAATGTTTCCAGAATGTTTCTTTAATATATAAAATATTTATAAATTTTATTTTTAAACCCTTTTTACTTTATTTTTTTTAAAATAACACTTCTTTACATTTTCCATATAACTTATTTTGACATTCTTTAGAAAAGTGGGAAAATAATGTTCATTTAAGGTTTTCTATATGACCACCATTTTCCTACCGCCATAAATATTTTTTTTATCAAGATCCCTCTAAATTTTTTAATGGATTTTTTTTATAATATATTATTCCTTCTCTTTTGGTAATTTTTCATTTTTAATTGTTTACAAAAGAAAAGTATATTTATCCTTATTATTATATGAAAAGTGAAAGTGATTTTCTTATGGGTTTAAATGAGTTCTTAAGGGTTTTATATTGAAAGAGCAAAAGTTTATAAATTTTTACTTCATTATAGGATATTTTTGAATTATATTTAATTATGAGTGATACAGATATATCTCGTGACACCGTGTGAGACTCATATAGCTCTCTAATGTATTGGGTAATGATTTAGTCTTCGAAGGTGCAAAATAAGATAGATAACTAGATAGGTTACTCCTTTGTAATTAATTGGGAACTTGTTATTTTGAAATAGGTTAAACAAAAGTGAAGAAGGTTATTAATATTAATCTTTTAGAAATATATTTTATTCTTTATATGGTTTTGTAAAGAAATATTTTCATTCCATGAGTTAAGAAAAGTTTATGAATTTTTAAAGGTGAAATGATTTTTTCAAAGAATTATTTCACGAGTTCTCATGTTCCTCATGATAAATTCATTGTTTTCCTATGATTTATTATGTATTTAAAAGAGTTTCTTTAATTAAATGTTTATTTTTTCATATGGTTGTGTTTTATTTACATGTTCAAACTTTCAGTGTGAAAAGGTGAACATTTTCATAGGTTTTCATGTTTTACACTAGACTAAATGGTTTATATAATTTTTATATCCCTTAATAAGAATTTTTTTATTATCCAATGTTTTTAATTTTTTTCAAAGGATATAAGGATGAGTATAAATTATATCATGGTCAATCTTTTTTTATGGTGATTATTCTTAAATAAAGATAATGTGTCTTGAATGAAACATGGGTGAAAACTTAAAGGACTATTTTTGAGTAAAGAATATACTCTATGTAGAAGTGTCCACTTTATTATGTAATAGTTTTCATAATTATATAAAAATATACCTTAAATATTCTAAAAGTGTAATAAATTTAAACCCTCATCATAAATAATGAAATTATGTGTTTTTTATGATATAGGGTGTTATAGATTGTATTAGAGTAAAGGTTTAAAGAAATTTAGAGGTTAAGATGATGTTAAAAGAAACTTTAAAAATATTTATATTTATATTTATATTACCTTGACATATATTTTAAGTATTTCCATTTTAATTCAACTAATCCATGTTTTTCAGAATGGTTTTATATAGAAGAAATCAATCAGCTGAAGTAAGAAGTAATTAATGGGATAATAACCTTCAGAATTCGAATCCTAGAATGATTAGATAAATTTTTTTGTGGAGGGGTTAACTTAGTTGGAGTAGTCTATTATTATTAATACCCATGAAAGAGATCAAATTAATTCTATATATAGAAACACATCTATATTAGAGGATTTCATGAAAAAACACTTTCAAGATTTCAGTGGATCCTTAAACTCAGGGAGATCTCAATGATGGACTAATGCATTTGAAAATATATTTGATGTTTTGGTATGTAAAAAAATAAATAAAAAGGTAGCACTTTCTATTTATCATTTTTAAGTTAAAGAAGATAAATAGTGATATATGATTAATAATACTAATGAAAAGGATGAGATTAATTCCATAGAGGGGATGATATTTAAGGATATTTTTTAAGAAGTATTTTCTTAAAGTTCATTGAATTTGAATGAAAATTAAATTTATAGAGTTGAATCAAATGTAAAAAGACCTAGTGGCCACTTATAAAAAAAATTTTAATCTACTGTCGAAGAATACACAAAATTCCATTCAGGTAAGTGAGAGTAAAAATTGATATATTTTACATAGATCTAAAACAAATTTTATAAAGAGAATTTGACTCCTGTTAATTCAAAAGGTATGATGACATCGTTTAATGTGTGTAGAAATTTGATGTAGAGTTTTCTGACACTTATATACTTCCTAAAAACTAAGGTAAGAATAATTCTAGTTGGAATGAAATGGAGAATTAGTCAACCAATAAATATTGTTGGAATCCACAACATTTTTGAAATGTTAAAAAATACATTTTAAGTACTTTTCGATAGGATTATGAAAGTGTTACTAATGTGGTAATCTTGGTCTTTTAGCTCATGACTATAAGGAAAAGAGTTCTGATTATACTAGTAATGGTAAAACAGATTGTATTTCCTCAATGAGATATTTTAATTGAAATAAGTTAGGTCATTATGCTAGAACATGTTTGAAGTTAGTTACTCAAGGTAGGAATCATAAAGACCGATAGTATAAAGGTGTATCAAAGTATTTTTCTACTACAATGATATACGTTGACCCTAAAATGAAGTAGAGATATGTACATTACTTGTTTTTTCAGACTATGACACTATATTATTTGATTTGGTATCCACTCATTATTCTATTTATAGTAAATTATCAAGTATAATATAAATAACGTATCTAGAAATACAGTCAGAAATTTTGGTAAAAAATCATAGGGGTGGTATTAAGAAAGAAAAAATTTATTAGAATCTTCCTATTATCATCTATGGAATGGATCTTTTTGCAAACATTTTTATATTTCCCATTGTTGAGTTTTATGTAATTATAGGCATGAATTGGAATTCAGTTTATTATGGTAAGATATATTGTAGAGACAAAGAAGTTATTTTTTATAATGAGTTTTAGTTTTTATATAAGAATGAATTTATTCCTTTGATAACACATCAAGAAGTTGAGGCACAAATTAATGAGGGGAGTGGGATTTTTCTTTCACATATTATTAAAATGAAGGAAGATATTTAAATTAGTGGGGTTCCATTAGTAAAAGAATAGATAAATGTATTTCTTGATGATTTTCTTAGTTTTATTCCTGATCAAGAGGTTGGATTTACTAATGTATTAATGTCTGATACTAATAAATTTACAATATCCCCTTATCCAATGGCTCTGATGGAACTTTTTTAATTGAAAACGTAGTTAGAAGAATTTATTGGTGAGTGTTTCATTCATCTCGTAACATCACCTTAGGGTGACCTATCTTGTTTGTTATAAAGAATAATGGGGTCAGGAGGATTTTATTTGATTATGGAGAACATAATAATGTCACTTTTAAGAAAAAGTACATGTTTCCTCATATTTATGACTTAATGGATTAGATCAAAGGATTTGGCTTCTTTTAAAAGATTTATCTTAGGATTGGGTATCACTAGATTAAAGTGTAAAAAAGAAGACATTCTGAGGATAAAATTGCATACTAGGTATGACTATTATGAGTTTTTGGTTATGTATGTTGGGTTAAAAAATACACCCATTGTATTTATGGATAATAGGAATAAATGTTTTTCAATGAGTATTTGGATAGATTTATAGTAGTTTTCTTTTATGACAATATGTTTTAGTTTAATATTTATAAAGAGCATGAGAAAAATCTAACAATTGTTCTATATACTTTAAAAAGAATAAAATTTTTATGAAAAATTTATTAAATATGAATTTTAATTATATTTGATTTCATTTCTTAGCCATATTATTTCTAAATATTGAATAATTTTTTGTCCTTCTTAAACTGAAGTTGACTAATTGTTTATAAGACATTCAAATATCTCTAGGATTCAAAGTTTTCTTATATTAATATTTTATTGAAAATGGTTTGTCGAAAAATTTTATCAGTTATCTAGAACACTAACTAATATGACTTGAAAAGGTGTTAAATTCATCTATACAAAATAAAGTGATGAATGTTTTCATGAATTTAATATAAGATTGGTTAATTATCCAATGCTATCCTCTCTATTTATAATTAGTGAGTTTTTTATTTACAATGATTCTTCCTTTAAGGTAATTGGTTGTGTCTTGATGCAATTTGATTGGGTAATGGAATATGTTTAATGTTAACTAAAACTCCATGAATTAAATTACCCTACACATGATCTTGAGATTTCATTGGTTTTTTTCTATAAAAGTTTATAGTAATCATTTATATGGGGTGACATGTGCAATATATATCAACCAAAAAATGTTTGAATTATATATTCACTCAAAAAGATATAAAATGAGGAGAAAAGACGGTTAGAACTGATAAAAGATTATGATTGAACAATTCACTATTATCTAGGTAAAGTAAAAAAGTATCTGAAGCCTATGTTAAAAATATAATACATCATTAAACATGATAAGTTTAGAACATGATCTATTTGTTGACAATTTAATGAAAATTCAACTTGAAATTATGAGTGTAAGAAATCCCTCTCTTTTAGTTCAAGTGTTAGTGTAGTCATATTTGTGAGGCAGAATTACATATACTCACAAATATCTATTTCTTGTTCAGCCCAATAGTAATAAAATGTATAGAGGTCCTTCGAGGATATTATTAGTGGGGTTGAATGAAGAAATATTTTTTCAATTTTACCATGAATTTTTTGAATCATCAATGGGTTAGAGATGAGTAACAACTACTGAAGGGGATACATCAACCTTTTATTATAGTCGAATTGAATTGGGAAAATATATCCATGGATTTAATAGTGGGATTGAAAAATAAATCTTGATATAATAATATGATTAAGGTAATTATTGCTATATTCTCTAAATTTGTGTATTTTATACCTATTTGAGATAATATGTATTTGGATCATCATTGTAGACTCTACCTTGAAGTGATAGTCAAATTATATAAAGTCCCTCTCTCTATTGTATTTGATCTTGATCCCATATTTACCTTTTTTTTGGAATGCACATTAGAAGTTGTTAGACACTGAATTGAATTTTAGCATAGCCTTTCATATTCAATATGATGGACAGTAATATTGAATGGTTCAAAAATTGTAAGATATTATTTCTACTTGATTAGTAAATTAACGATTAATTTAGGATCAATATTTTTCATTTGTTAAATTTTATTATAATAATAGTTTCCATTCCAGTATATTGATGGAAACATTTGGGTCATTATGTAGAAAACAGTGCCGAACTCTAGTATATTGGGAAGAAGTTGGTGAAAATGAGTTATTGGGAATACAACTGGTATATTAAATTGTTGAGAAGGTAAATATGATTCGACAACACATGTGGATAACATAGAGTAGGTTGAATGGTTTTGAAGATAACCTGAGGAAATGTCTTTCATTTGAGTTAAGGGACTATTTTTTAAAATATATCCTTGGAAAGGTGTTAGGTTTTTTCCTAAGAAGGGAATGTTAAGTACACATTTTAGTGGACAGTATAAAATTTTCGAAAAATTGAGAATATTTACTTATCAATTATATTTTCCTTTTAGTTTATCCCAGGTACATAATGTGTTTCATATTTTTGGTTATGGAAATATGTACCTGACACCTCTCATGTTTTGAGCCCCAAGGTGGTATAGTTGGGAGAGAGTATTTCATACGAGGAATAAAACAATTAATATTTAAAATCTCCTAGAGAAGGTTTTAAAAAATAATGTGATTCATCATTTAAATGATTTATGGAATAATCACATGATTGAGGAGGAAACAGGAGAATCAAAAAAATCCATAAGGATAAAATACCCTCACTTATTTATGAAAAGATTAAGATTTCATGGATGAAATTTATTAAGGGGAAAGAATGTGAAATCCATTGTAATACTAGAAATAAATCAATATAATGATTTATGATTATTCATCTTATGGATTTATATTCATCACAGTTTTATAAATATTTATATACTTTTTTAATAATAAAAGGAATAATTTTATTTCCCTAAATTATTTTTCCATGTATTAAATAGTTTTATTTAAAATTTAAATTTCAAGTTTTTATAATTTTAGTTTTTTATAAATTAGTTCATTTTTTATTCAAATTTTCAAATTTGGGTTTGGGTGTTTTTTTGGGATTTTTGGAATATGGTTGATTTTTTAGTGAATAGTGGAAATATTGTATTTAGAAATATAGTATCATTTATGAAACCATCATGATGTAATTATGAATTAATTTTTTAAAAACTTTTATAGACTAAATATATGTTTAATTATTAAAATAAACATTTTCAAAACATTATTTTTAATTTGGAAACCCATGCTTTAATTTTTGGAAATTAAGTTATATTTTATTCCAATTAAAAGCTGCTTTTGGATCTTTGCATTTAGTTGTATAGTTGGAATATTTAATTATTTTTTGGAATGTTAAAATGCAATATATATTTCCTTTATTTAATTAAAATATAATTAAAGTAATTAAAATCAATAATATTTATAATTTTATTGAAAAATAATTTTTATACATAAAACAAGCATTTTTCTAAAATTGATTTTTGTGTTTTTTTATACGTATATTAAATGTAATTTCCACCACTTTTATAAATTAAATATGTTAAAATTTATTTCATTTTTGGAATTATAATTTTTAAATTTGTTAATAAGTTCCCTTTTATTTTTTCATATAAATTAATTACCTAAGTAAAATTTTGTCACCTTAGTTAAGGATAAGCACGTGAGCCTCAGCCTGGTTATTGAGGACTCCTTAAATGTATCCAAGAGACCTGGGATCAAATCCAAGCGAAGGAATATTTTTGGGTTACAATAGAAGTATTGTAGCAGTAATGTAGTAGGTAATGTTGTGGGTACTGTTGTGGAAACTTTAGCATATACTGTTTGGCACTATAGAAACCGGGACTATTCCCCCATTTGGGCCTTTGGGCCACCTATTTGGTCCTCGAGTCCTTTATGGCCTTCGGGCCACCCAGTCCTTCGGGTCATTAAGGCCTTCGGGCCACATTAAGGCCTTTGGGCCACCTTAACTGCAGATGCAAACCAGACAACCTAAAAGGAACAATCTCTATAAAGAGGATGAGCAAAGAGTATTAACCATAGCAGAAGCCAAATAGATTTCAAGAATGATAGGGTATGTCACCTGCCATCGGGACAATCCTGTGCATGCACAGGAAAGCCTATCCAAACATCCATGCAAATGTGGAGAGCTGATTTCACGATGAATATGCTGGGGAGGAGAAGTTCCAAGTTGTCAGTATTGTTTGTATGTAATGTTTGAATCCTATAGGAAATGAATTTCTCTAAGGCCTATGGGCTCTGTAATACTTATTTCTACTTGCCTTGTAAGGGTTCCACCTCACCCCTTGAAAAGTAGATTATCAAAAATCAATAAAAAATGATGGCCTTCGGGCCATTGGAGGAGTTAAGGATAAAATGGAAAAAAAGTGTTATTGTAAAGGAATAAAGCACCAAGATAACAAAAAAACATTATTAAATATAATTTGATGAGTTTATTTGTACCTTCATCACCTTATATTTGAAAAATGATCATTTTGGTAACATTTTTCTAGACAAATACATATATTATATTTAAAAATTTTATGTATTTGAAGGAGTGCAACCCCCACCACTTATAAAAGGGAACCTCCTCTTATCACTTATCCACAAAAATTGAGCACTTCATATCCACCAATATATACAAAAATACATCACCAAGTCTCATACCCACATTATATAGGTAATGGTATCCTGAAAATAATCATCCTAGAAGGCTTAATGTGTAAGTCAAAGATGTTATCCAATGAGGAGGTATAAGTCCTAACTAAACTATTTCAGGTTTATTTATTCTTATATATCATTAAAATAGAATTATAATAATTATAACATAATTAAATTTTTATTTTAACAATATTTCAATTTTATTGTGTTGATGTAACCACTATTATATACCTCTTTTCCATCCTATGGGAAATGATAACTTTTTTCGTGTGTATGTGTGGACTACCACCTTCAAGAAGCTATTTGTTAAATTTTTCATCACATCCTCATATGGATTGTTAAAATTGATAAAATTAATATATATGATATATATTAAATAATTATGATTATATAAATATTATATATTACTTACCTTTATACCTTCATACCTATTGGAAAATAATAATATCGCTCGTGCGAACGTATGGATGATCAACTCCATGAAGAGATGTGATTCATTTTTCATTACCACCTCAAATGGATCATCATTAGTATTAAACTTATGAAAATATATTAAATTTATAACATATTTTTGATTATGTAAAATTAAAATATTATCTACTTTATTTTTTTTCATCCAAGTAGAAACATGGAAATGTTGCTCGTGTGTACGTGTAGACTACCGCTTCCATGAAACAATGTGTTTAATATTTCATTAAACCCTCACATGGTTGTTTTAAAAGTGTATTTAATGTATAAATATTATATTTATAATTGAATAAAATTCTAAAACCTGGAAACCTTTACCATAATCTACCTATAAGGGCTATTTTAAAAATTAATGACCAACTCACCTTTAAAAATCCAACATAAACTTAATAGATTTGATAACTAAATAAAACATGATAATAAATGAAATAATTGGAATAATTTTAATGGAATTAATATTTAATATGTTATTAATAATGTAAATAACTAATATAATTTTATTTTTCAAGATTTATAGAGTGTAAAATTCTTTAAAAAAATTAATGTAAAGGATTTTTCATTGAAACCTTATTTTAAAGTATTCCTTTATAATGTTTTCTCTCTATTTTCGTATTCTTAAAAATATTCAAGAATTTTATTTTTATACTTAAAATATTTTAAAATATATTTTTACCTCCTTTTTAATTTCATGAGAAATGTTTTATAAAAAAATATTATTTATATTTTCCATATGGCTCATTTCAATTTTAATTAAAAAAGTACAAAATGAATGTTTTTTATTGTTTACTACATGAACACTCTCTTCCCAAAATAATATACTTTATTCATTATCATGATTCATATTCAAATATTACAATTTTTTTCAAAGAATATCATATTCCGTATGTTCTAATAATTTGTCATTTTTAAGAGTTTTCAAAATAAAAAGATATTTCTCCTTATTATTTTGAAAAAATGGAAAGTGATTTGCTTATGGGATAAAATGAGTTATTAAGGGTGTTGATATAAAAATTTCATCTATTATAAATATTTAATTCATGATATGGTACATATAAATTATATTTTATGATGAGTGAGCCTAATATATCTCATAAAGAAGGCTGAAACTGATATAGTTGTCCAATATGTTGGGTAATGATTTAGTATTTGAAATTGAAAAACAAGGGAGTCAACTGGATATGTTACTCTTATGAAATTAACTCATAACTAGTTATTATGAAATGGGATAAACATAAGCAAAAATATGTTTTGAATACGATTCTCTATGATATTTATTTTATTCTTTATAGGAGGCTTTATACCAATATTTTGATTTCATGAGGTAGGGAATGTTTATGAACTTTTAAAGGTTAAAGATATGTTTCCAAAGAAATATTTTCATGAGTTCTCATGTTACTCATGACATTATCATGGTTTTCATGTTCTTTCTTATGGGTTTTATTTTTTTTATTTGATAAAATCTTGAATTTATCATGTGGATGTGTTTTATTTGTGTTTTAAAAGTTTTATTGTGAAAAATACAAATATTCTCATAGGATTTCATGTTTTTCATTATAATAATTAGTTTAATTTATTTTTATATCCCTTAATTATATTTTTTTGATCATCCCATATTTTTAAATGTTTTTTCACAAGATTCAAGGGTGAGTAAAAATTATAGAAAGGTAAATCTTTCCACTATGGTGAATCATGTTAAGTTGAGATAAAGTTTCTTGAATGGAAAAGGGGTGTAAAATTAAAGTCCTATTTTTGTTAAAAAATATACACTATATAGAAGTGTCCATTTTTTAATGTTTCTACTAATTAAATAAAATTATATACCTTAAAGATTTTTAAAGTGTAAGAAAGTGAGTCCATTTTTACAAATTATGTTATTTTGATTTTGTTATGACACAACATGTTATAGTTTTAACTTATATTATATAATTAAAAAAATAAAAACATAGGGTTTTAGCATCATTTATATAATAACATCCATTAAACCCCATTATGATAGGGGTTTTAACCTCAATTATTAGAATAACGAACATAAAAAATTAGTGTTTTAATGGACGTTTTGTGGATTAAAGATCTTAAAACCCTATCGTAGTGGGATCTTAAAACCCTATTGCAGTGGGATTTATACACTAGGTTTATTGACTATATTTTAAAATTATATATAAGATAGAGTTAAAAATTATTCATGAGTTATTTCATAAAAAAATAATACCAATAAATGATAATTATATTCGAAGGAAACAAGTATAATAAAGATAAAAAATCCAACGTATTTAGTATATTTTCTTATTTTCATTTGGTTGATATAATTTTTTAGTTCTTATATCTTATATTTTGTTCCATTGGGAGTTATTTGTATTGAGTTTTATTTTAAAAAATCAAACACTTTGGAAAATTAAGATTTTTAAGTGGTTTATTTTGACAATAGATGTTCAAAGATTAACGATCAAAACTTTTGAAATTGGATATTTAGACAACTTTTGTCAAAATTCACTTATAAAATCATTTATAAAATTAACTAATGTTATAAATTAAAATTTATGTTAGTTATTTTGATAATTTACATAAAAAGTCTAAAAATGTTATCAAAATAATTTTTTTGATATCAGTTTATATAATCAAAATTTTAAAAAACATAAAATGTCTTATGTATTTATATCCACTACAAAACCGATAATAAAATATAAAAAATACCATCGTTAAATGGTAATTTTCTACTTGTAGAACCATCTCACTCAGAGAAAGTGGGAATGAATTACATTCCCTAGTTAATATAATGTAATAAAAACACGATATTGAATAAGATTTTCCCTGATAGGATTTTAAATAAGTAACATTAAATTATAACAATATAATATAATCTAATCAAATCTTTATTTTACATACTTTTTATAAGTTAAACATTAAAACTCATATATAATCTCATAATCCCAATAATGAATGATTTAGTGTCTTTTATACTAGATAAATAAGCAACTTATTCTACAACTTTTTATTCCTCCATAATTGTTCCACTCTACAATCCTTATAGACTTATCCTAAGTGATAATAATATTCATAACCTGAGGTTTGGAAATATAAGAAATGGGTGATATAAAACTCTATTTAATGAAAAATTTATCCATAAGTCATCATGTGTTAGATTATAATAAGATGAGAAATCAAAATTTGGGAAGAAATATCTTATTAAAAAGAAAATGTAATAATAATATTTCATTACAAGTCATGATAAAAGGGGATTTCAAAGAATTAATAAAAAACCATGGTAAAATAGTGTAGAATCCAGAGATAACAAACATGATCCATAAATCATAATCATAGAAATATATCATGACATTAAAACATAGTATAAAAACAACCTTATAATAAAAATAAAAATATGGTATTATCATATTGTGATAATATCTAAGAAGTCCCACCCTTTATGTTTTGAGAACAATCCCAAAAGGTTCACCCTTTAATTTTTGAGCATATCCAATAAGGCCCATGCTATATTATCTCATAAGATATAAAATATTAACCAATGAATTATAGGGTGATATAGGACCCAAAAAACAATATATATATATATATATATATATATATATATATATTTCAAAAGATATAAATTATTCAATATATCATGAAAACCCATGGGAATAAAATGAGTTTCATTTATCAAATCATAATGAACCCATAGAAAGTAAAATAGGTTCCAAAATATTTTTATATGGTATCAAAAAGATTGACCCCAATAATATAAATGGATGATACCTGAAAACCAATCACCCAAAAAAATTATTTCATAAGAAACTTTATGAGGTAATTCATGAAAAATATTTTCCAAGGGAATAATTCCTTTAGAGATAAAAAATAAAATGGTAGGGAAACTGTAAAATAATTTTTGATTTATTTTAAATTACCATAAAAGAAGAAGTTGCATATAAAATTAAAAAGTTATTTTAAAAAAGTGAAGACCTTGAAAAAAATATTATTTTAAAAAGAAAATTAAAATACCAATCCTTGAAAAGATAAAAAGGTTATGAAAAGGAAACTTGGGGTGGAAGATAAAACATTTGATAATGAAAGGATGGAATTTTTTTTAATATTTTTAAATACCTTTGTTGACATGCTACATTATAAAAATTGCAAAAAAAATATTTTTAAAATAGTATAAGGTAAATATAAAGGTCACTTGATATATCACATAATTATATTTCCATATAAAATGAGAATATTTATAGTAAAGGAAAAATAAACAATGAGTGGAAACTAATGTTAAAGCGGATAAGAATTATTCTCAATAATGATATAATTTTTAGAAATAAACTCATTAAGATAAAGATATGAATTAAAAATTTCACTTTCTACAAATATTAAATGGAATTATTGTTTCATAATAGAATAGAAGAAAATTATCTTATAATAAATTAAGTAAAAAATGAATCATTACGACTCAATATTAGAATCTGATTCAAGAAAACCCTTAACTTAAATCCATCTTAGATAAACATTATCCAAAATCTTATATAATAAAAATTAATATATTAACCACCAATTTAAGAACTGTATTCTTACCTTTAACCATAAATTTTAATAATTTATTACAAATAAATTAGTTAGTTGAATTTTATTTCCATCATGGGATCTTATTAGCTTCAATTGATTATATAGTAATAGTTTCATAACGACCATGGAAATTATTGTTTTATATTCAAAATTAATCATTCTAATATCATTATAGGTAATTTAATTGTTTAAATGACTTTTAATGTTTAAATTTATTCTCATAAGTATTTTTGTTGTGATTTGTGATGACGAAGTCAATGAAAAACATGTTTTAGTAATTTTATTAATCTAAAAGGTGATACAATAACAATAAGTTTCATAATATTATAACCATTACAAAACCATAAAACAAACACTTATTTTATCATTAATGTTTAATAACATCTATATTTATTTTTTTATAGTCATCCATAATATAATATTATAACTATAATGACCTATGATTACCATACATGGATATTACATTATTTTAGATTAATAGTCAGCACAATTTAAAAGTACATGCTTGAGGACCATAATAGTTAAGTGTCTATTGAAACATGGAACAAATTATATTAATTTTTTGAAATATATTTAACATCTCTTGTAAAGAAACTTCCCTTCTGGACTCTTACATAAAACTGTTCTTCATAACCTAGGGAAAGGAAACATAAGAAAATGTGAGCTCAGATGCTCTGTAAGGGTAAAAATAAAGGAGATATGTAATCATAACATAAACATAATGGTATGAGAACATAATCATAATATTTAATGATAATAACCTACATATCAAAGATCATTTACATGATCCATGGAAAAAATATTGGTAGTTCATAAGGCATGAATCATAAGGAAATCAAAGAACATGATTCATGAGTGCATAACATTAGAATATGACATAGACGTGTGGTATAAAAATCATCTTTTAACATTGTGAAGATGTATAAATTGAAAAAGACTCACTCATATAGTTAAGAACATGAAATCAGACAATCACATAAACATATGTATATACAACTAGGTTAACCCATATAATTATAGATATGAAATACAAGTCCATACCTAGCATTGTGAACATGTTATCAGGCTCATTCATAACATTTTGAATATATAATTAAGTTTATTCATATAATTGTGAACACATAATAAGGACCACTCATAACATTTTGAAAATGTAATTAGGTTCATGCATAAACTTTTGAACATGTAATCAGGTTCATGCATAACATTGTGAAGATATAATTACGTTCAAACATAACATTATGAACATATAATGAAGTTCAGTTATGACATTGTGAACATGTAATCAGGTTCATGTATAACATTGTGAACATGTAATATGGTTCCCCCATACCATTGTGAACATGTAATCGGGTTTACACATAACAATGTGATCATGTAATTGGGTTCACGTATAACATATATACTCATGAGTTATCCAAGTTTACCTAATGAATTTGTGGGATATATTGGTCTCAACCATCACATAATGAAATAATATGTATGTGTTCCAAAAGATCATAATCATTCATAATATTATATCCCATGAAGTGAAAAGATTATTATAAACACTTTATCGTATCATAACCTATAAAAAAGAGACCGGTTTGAAAATAATTTCATTATTTAATGACCCATGAAAGTAAGTGGGTTTCACAAGAATTTTATCATGGTATAACCCATGTAAGATAAATAGGTTTCATAATAATTTTTTCATCATAAAAAAACATTAAAAAAAGAATAAAAATGGATTCCTTGGATCATATCACCAATAGAACATAAAATATATAAATGGATTTCATATTATATTGAAAATAATTATGAAAGGGTCATTTAAAATATTTCTTGAGGAAAATATCCTTTCATATTTGAAAAATTATTTTTAAAACATAAATCATTTTAAAAACATTTTTCTTTTAAAAAACATTGAAAACTTATAAACAAATCATTGAAAATCATTTTTTTATTTTTTACAAAATAATTTTCATCGAAAATGAAATTTAGTAACCATTTAAAAACATTTTTGAAATTTTTTTTAGAAAATAGTTTTTTGAATAAAATAGATTTCCGACCGAAGATAGAAATAAAGTCAATCTTTCATAAAAACTTTTTCATAATTATTTTAAGTACCAAAGAGTGAAAAAAATTGATCCATTACATGAATATACCATTAATAACTATAGGGGAATAAATATTTTGAGAATTATTGAGATATTTATTATAACATTTCATCAATGGAAGTAAAATTGTAAACAATCCCAATAAATGATGAGATTATTGAAATAAACTCTTACCACTTAGGTAAAATTGAATCACAATACCGACAAGGAAAATATAATTTAATGAAAATAAACATATCAATAAAATAATGAGATTAATTAAATAACATGTAAAAGGTATGTATATACTCCTTGTAAAACAATATAGGTTTATAACTTAACATGTGTCTTATTGAAGACAAATTGCAAAACAATTACCTTACTAATTTGGTAAAATTTGAATTGTAAACCCCATGAAAGAGGGATCATAAAATGGATTTATAAATAAATATAATTGTAATCATAATAACCATATAATACATTCATGGGTAGTATATACACCACACAAAATAAATGAGTGATAAATATTGCATAAGTCTCACAGAAATAAAAGTGAGACTATAAACCCATTTACTACATGAGTAACTTTGGAATCATAATCCCCATGTAAGAATAACATCAATTAATACTTTTAACATTATTAAATAAATTAAATTCTTGATATAAAATTTAATAGGTCAGTATATACATCATAAAACAATAATAAGTGGTGAATATAGTATATATCTCACAAAAATAAAAGTGAGATGAGGAAACCCTTACCTTAAGTATTAAAATTCTTTGTACACATTTAAACCTCACATATAATAAATTTAAGTGTATTATAAATATAAAAAATAACCATATTATTATATCTTATACCATATATTATTTTATTATGAATTTATATTACCCTTTTATTAACAATTCTATGTCAATGTTACGTTTTGGGTAATATACGCTTTATTTTACATATATGTTTGGACTTGTTATTATTGATCGTCTTACTTAGATATTGATTTAATTATTTATATAATGTAAAATGATATAAATATAATGTTAATTAAGTATATATGTATTTATAATAATTTATAAATTACAGAAATATGAAATGAAACACACTATTTATAGAGACAGTAGGCTACACACACACACATGAATACTATTTCTAGTTTCTTATCAAATTTAATGAAAGTAAATGACTTATATATATATATTATAACTAAAGTATAATTATTATTATTTCATATATATCATATACATTTACAAAAACCATAATTAAGAAATTCCATGTCAAGTGTAAATTAATCACATTGCTTTGAGGAGGCGGTAGTCCACATGCCCACAAACGAAGTTATCATCTTCCCACAAAATAAAAAGAATAAATTTTTGAATTATATAATAACTAAATAAGATTAAATAAACCATAAATATAATATATTTTATATAAAAATAGTATCTACATCATTATTACCAACCTTGATGTGCGGTAATGTAAGAACGAATGACATCGGCTCGCGAGGCGGTAGTCCTCCGTACACACGAGAGACGATAACATATCCCATTTGATGGATGTTTGTGGATGTTTAGGTCATAAAATTATCATAACAACATATAAGTATATTTATGAAACTTATGTTATTATATAATAATGAAATAATAATAATTTAGGGTGTGTAGAAAGAAATAAAACAAAAGTTCTTGTTAAAGGATGTTACCTCTTCTTTGGGTAACTCCTTTTGGTTTTCACCAAAGGGATTACTTGGTTGGATTTATACAAAAAGGGAGGATTATGGGGTGAAATTAGGGATTTTTTGAGATTATTTTGGAAAATTTTGAATGAGACAAAAGGCTTTATATGTGTGAATATGTGGGGGGTGCATTTTTATAAGTTTGGGAGAGGACACACTTGACATTTTTGAAAAGTATCATGTTCTCCCCATGTTTTTACTTATCAATAATCTTCCATGAAATAATAAATTCGACCTATAAAGTATTAAGGATGAAATATGTTCAAAAAATCAATTTTGGACATGTTTAAGATCATTTTTACATGTTGAGTTTAAAGTTTAACTACTAAGTAATCTTGTTTTTAACTTAATTTATATAATTGTATTTAATTAAATTCACTAATATTTTTGGTAAAAAACTATGATGATGATTATTATTAAAAATATATAATTCATTTTTCTAAATTTTAATGACATATGTATCATAAATTAATTTAAAATTAATCTCACACACATTATGGGAAAAAGAGGTTTTAATGTAAGAAGGTAAAATGTTTGAAATATTTTTACATCAATTTTCAATGTAAAATTGATTCAAATGAAATATATTGGATTTATTTTTATGTTATTGAAATAATTATACTTTAAAACTAAATAAAAACATAATTTAACTATATAAATAAATTATATGAAGGAGCAGTTTCAATTAAAATTCAGTTTTTTTCACTATTCTTCAAAAAATAAACTTTTCATAAAAATACCTAAAATTCACCCAAAGTAAAATTTCATATTATTATTTCAAAAATTAAGTTTATTTTTTAGAAATAAAATTTTTAAAAGTGTCAAAAAATTATATTTAAAATAAGCGTGCCATTAAAAGGTAGTAAAATAACCATTTATAAAAATACATCTTTGTATTCATAAAATTGGATTTATTATTATCTTATCCATAAAAAATATATTGGATGAGTGTAAAAGAATTTAATTGAATATATAATATATAAATTTTATTAAAAATAGTCATAAAAAGTGTATTATTTAAATTATTGAGATAAAATTATGTTTGTACATAGAAAAATAGTTTTCTTAGAAAATGAATTTCTTTATTTTCAAATAGTTCTTACTTTCATTTAAAAGTAATTGATAACTAAAGAATTAATTTTATATACATCTATAAATAATATTTTCACAATATAGTTAATCTTATTTTTAACTTCCATTCCAATTTCTATTTTATAAATATAACAATATTATAATAACAATATTAATAGTATATTGTAGTTTGGTAAAACCTGACCTTGCATGTAATGAAAGATATTGAAGGAACTCGACATTATGTGTAAAAAAATCAAAACATTGTGTTTCATGTACCACAAGATAATCTTAGTGTTTCATGTAGTGCAATATTAACATGGTGTTTTGAGAAACACAAGCCAAAATTTGTGCTTTCATATAACACAAGCTATGTTCAGAGTTACATGAAATAAAGTACATTGCAAATATTAAATTAGTTTGAAAAAACTATTTATCAAAATATCAGGGTGTTACTTATTATACCCTTAAAATTAATTTCACCCTTGAAATTATTCTAGGTTATAAATGGTTTAATACTTGATAGTTCCTTTCATAGAAACCCACATCATAAAAATTAATACTAAAACTTCCTTTTAAAAGGGAAAGTTCAAACCATAATGGTTACCCAAATAGTTAATAACTATGCTTACACATAGGATAACATAGGTGGGAAGTGAATATTAGACATATTATAAAATTGTAAATAATTATAGAGTGATAGAGATCTATGATCACAAGAAAGTGGGTGATCTAAAAAAAGTTAATGATCACAAAACCATAAATCTATGGTGATCTAAGAAACCATTTGATTCATAAAAAAGTAAGGTACCAAGAAAAATATTTTTCAATATCATTTTTCCTATAGTTGAGGAATTGTTTTACTGTATAATAACATAAGGATATATACTTACTTGATTTAATTCCCTTTTATATACACAATCTCACACTTTGGTTGTGCCTTGCTAAATTTCCAATTCATCTCTTACTCCATAAAATGAAGGTGAATTTTTCATTCATGAAGTAATAACATATCATGAGATTCATACATATAACTATTAGTAATTACATATCTCTTAAGTTATCATAACAAAAAAATGGTTACCATAGGTTATCTAATTTGCATAAATCCTAATAGGCGAGATAATAATTTAATCTCTAAAACCTCACCTGATGTTTAACATAAACCATTCAATAAATGATTAACCTTATAACCCTTAAGAAAGATGAAAGTCTAAAAATTTATAACTAAGGTCACAAAATTTTCTCAAAAATATCTTAGCATTGATCCCCCATGTATCATAAAGTAACTCTTGGTTTTCACATACCAAACATGTGAATACCTTCATCATGTTTTCTCTCAAAATATGGTAATAACCTGAATTACCATAAAAAATTATTTAAATAATACATGATTTCTTATTCTAACAATTATTGGATATATTCTTAAAATACAAATAAAGTTTAAACATCATCCATGATAACATAGAATACTTTTTTAATAAATCAATAATAAATTCCATGGTAACTAGTACTATCCAATATTCTCCAAAATAATCTCTTTATCTAGTTTAAACACATTTTTCTTAACATCAGGAACACATTAAGGGTCACCTTCCCTTTATCAAAATATCACATATCCATTAAATAAATTTTCTAGGCCATCAATACCATTAAATTTTTATTTCAAATCTTTAATGGAAAACATATGATTCTTGATTTATATAATATAATTATTAAATTCCAATACATATATAATATATTCATCCAAATTTATTCTTAAACCATTACATATGCTTCATCTTATTATTCCTTAATACCCATTTCCTAGAATATGAAATATGAATAATGTCTTATATCTCCTAAACATCAATTAAACCATGTTTCATAGGTTTAATTTAAACAATACTATTATAACATCCCATACCTTTCACATTTCATTCATAATATCTTTATCTTCATTAGTATAAACAATACTCGTGACACATTCTAGATTCTCTTCATGATATTTTCACTTAGGAAATTGATTTTCATAATTCCCATACATTCCACATCTGAAACACTCAATGTTAACCATGTTCCTTTTAGTTTCTACTATTGACTAAAACTAGAAAGCATAGTGTGGGAAACACTTATCATAGCATAAAACCACATAATTAAAAAAATTACCAATAGGATGCCTAAACCACAAAACCTTATTTTAAATACATTCCAAATTAATATTATACTTAGATACACCCCTAGACATATCCTTAGAAATATCCCTAGGGATCTCACTAAATATTTCTTATCATAGTTTCCAAAGTTTCATTAAACCGTTCCATTGATACCAACAATAGTGACCGAGGATTAACAAAAATGGATATTACATCACTTTAGAGGAATATTTGTCACATTTAAAAAGTACATGTCTGAGGACCATAATAGATTATTATCTTTGAGAACATAGAAAAAATTTATCTAATTTGGTGAAAAATATTCAAAATATCCCATAAAGATATTCCCCTTTAGTACTCATACTTAAAACCTTTATTCATAGCCCAGGGAAAGAAAACATAAGATAGGGTGAGCTTAGATTCTCAGTAAGGGTAAAAATAAAGGTGATATGTAATCATAACATGAATATAAGGGTATGCGAACATAATAATGACATTTAAAAATCATACCCCACATATCAAAAATAATATACAAGATTCATGACAAAAATATTGGAAGTTCATAAGATATGAATCATAAGGAAATCAAAGGACAATATTCTTGAGAGTTGAACATTGTAATATGATTTAGACTTGAGAAATACACATAATCTTATAATATTGTGAACATGTATAAATAGAAACAGCTTCACTCATTATGTTAAGGACATGAAATCAAGCCCTCAAATAAACATATAGACAAGAAACCAGGTCCATGTATATCATTTTGGACATGAAAGATAGGTCCACACAAAACATTGTAAACATGTAATTTGGTTCACACATAACATTTTGAAAATGTAATTTGGCTCATGAATAAGATTTTGATCACATAATAAGGTTCACTGATAACATTGTGAACATGTAATTAGGTTTAATCATAACATTATGAACATGTAATTAGGTTCATGCATAACATTACTAAAATTTAACAAGGTTCATGAAAAAAATTGTGAACATGTAATTAGGTACAATCATAACATTGTGAACATGTAATAAGGTTCACTCATACCATTATGAAAATTTAATCTGATTCACACATAACATTTTAAATATTTTATCAGGTTCACACATAACATATATACTCATGGGTTATCCATTGTTATTCAATACATTATTTAGAGATATAGGTCCCACTCATCACATAATAAAATAAAACATATGTGTTCCAAAATATAATAAAAATTCATAAAATCATAGCCCATGAAATGAAATGGATATTTTAATCATTTCATAATATCATAACCTATGAAAAAGATACAAGTTTCACAATCATTTCATTTTATAATGACCTGTTAAATTAAGTGGGTTTCATAATCATTTTATAATTGTATAACCCATGGAATAGAAATGAGTTTCATAAGAAAATTTTCATCACAAACATAAACCATTAAAGGAAAGAATAAGAATAATGTCCTAATATCATATCCCCAATAAGACATAAAATATATAAATTGATTTCATCTTATATGGAAAATAATTTGGAAAGGATCATTTAAAACATTTCTTGAGGAAAATATCATTTCCTCTTTGAAAAAATATTTTTTATAACATAAATCATTTTGAAAACATTTTTATTATAAAAAAATCTTGTAAAATTATAAAGGAATATCTGAAACTCATTTTAAATAGTTTTTAAAACATATTTTTTTTAAAATAATTTTCATTTAAGATGAAATTAAAATATTATTTAAAAAAATTCAAAAACATTTTTATAAAACTTGGTTTTTGAATATTACAGATTTCTAACTGTAGATAGAAATAAGGTCATAATCTCGTAAAAAGATATTACAAATTATATTAAGTACATAATATTAAAACATGGTACCATTAATTGAATATATAATTAATAATAAGTGTTTAATAAAATTCATTATAAATATAGAGATATGGATCATAAACTTTCATTAATGGAAGAATTATAGTAAACAATCCTGATAAATGTTGAGATTGTAGTAATAAACTCTTACCACTTTTGTAACTTTGAATCATAATTACCATGAGAGAATAATATTAAATTAAACTTAAAATATCATGAAAATAACTATATTCATGAAATAAAATATAAACAAGAAGTATATACACCTCATAAAATAATATAGGTGCATAACATACCTTGTGTCTCAAAGAAGGAAAACTGGGACAAAATTGCTTTACCGATTTGGTAACTTTTGAACCGTAAAACCCACGAGAGAGGTATCATAAAATGGGTATTTAAAAAAACAAAATTTAATTATAGTAATAATATAATACATTCATGATCAATATATATACTACACAAAATAAACGAGTGGTGAATATGACATAAGCCTCACAGAAATAAAAGTGAGACTAGAAAACCCATACCTTAAGTCTTGAATTTATTCATACATGTTAAAAAACCATGAATAATAAATATAAATTTATTATAAATATATAAAATTAACCATATTATTATATTTCATAACATATATGATTCTATTACGACTTTATATTACTTATTTATTAACAATTCATTATTAATGTTACCATTCAGGTAACATCCACTATTTTTTTCATATATGTTTTGACTTGTTATTATTGATCATATTACTTAGATAATGATTTAATTATTTCAAGAATGTAAAACATCAAAAAAATATAATATATTTTCCTTAGATAAGTATTTATAGTAATCTTTAAAATTTATAAATATGAAATAAAATACATCGTTCATAGAGACTGTAGGTCGTAAGTATGCATGATTTTTTTGTTTTCTTTTCATATTAAAATAAATAAAGTAAATGAAATATATGTTTAAATATATATATATATTATAATTATAGTATAATTATTATTTCATATATATCATATAAGTTTACTAAACCCATTCTTAATACATTCTATGCAAATTTTGAGTGAATCACATCGCTTTGAGAAGGTAGTAGTCCACACGTCCATAAACAAAGTTATCGTATTTCCATAAAAAAGAAAACATGAAGGTATGTGTTATATAATAATTATAGAAGAATAAAAAAATCATAAATATAATAAATATCATATAAAAATATTAATTCCATAATTAATAACAACCTTGAACTGTGGTAATGGAAGAACGAACAACATCGGTTCTCAAGGCGGTAGTCCTCCATACACACAAACGAAGATTGTGTATCCAATTTAATGGAAGTGTGTGAAAGTGTAGGTTGTAACCTTAAAATAAAAACATCTATATTTTTGAGGATATTTTAGTCACTATATAATCATATAATAATAATAAAATGGGTTTGGATAAATAAATAAAACAAAAGTGCGTGTTGAGGATGTTACCTCTTATATGGGAAACTCCTTTTGGTTTTCACCAAATGTATTCCTTGGTGGAATTTATTACCAAATGACGGATTATAATATGATATGATGGATTTTGGGAGATTATTTGGGTAGGTTTTTGATGATACAAATTTATCGAGATGTGTTAAAAAGTGGGGACAAGTGGGTTTCCTTTTATAAGTCGGAGAGAGGACACACTTGACATTTTTGAAAAGTATTGTGTGATGACCACATTTTCAACTACTAAGAGGATTTTGAGGGAAAAAAATTAGATCCATGATGGTTTAAGGTGTAAATATGTCCATAAAATTAGTTTTTGAAAAGTGTAGGTCCATTTTTACACCTTAATTTTAAATTTTAACCACTAAGTCATCTTGTTTTAACCTTAATCACTGTAATTAATTTTAAATAATTTCACTAATATTTTTGGTAAAAAATAATTTTACATTATTATAAATTAGAAATTAATATTATTAGAAACATATAATCTATTTATCTAAATTCCAATCACATAAGTGGAATAAATTAATGTAAAATTAATCCTATTGATGTGATAGGAAATCATATTTTTAAAGTAAAAAGTTCAAAGGTTTGAAATGTTTTTATATCTAATTTCAATGAGAAATTTATTACAATAAACTATATTTGATTTATTGTTGTATAATTTTAATATCTATACTTTTAAATCAATTAAAAATATAATTTAACTACATAAAATAAATTATATGAAATAAAGTATTCAATTAAAATTCAATGTTTTCACTATTAAACAAAAAATAAAACTTCTAAAAAAATACTAATAATTCACCCAAAGTAAATTTTGATATTTCAATTTCAAAAATGAAGTTAATTTTTTTTAAATTAAAATTATAAAAGTTTCCAAAATTATATTTAAAATAGGTGTTCCATTAAAAGGTGGTAAAATTATCTTCTAGAAAAATACATCTTTCTATGCATAAAATAAGCTTTATTCTTATCTTATACCTATAAAATCTGTTGGATAAGTGTTAAAAAAATATATTGAATATATAATATATAAATTTTATTAAAAAAACAATGAATAGTGGTATTTTTTAATTTATTGAGGTAAAATTATTTTTGTACATAGAAAATTAGATTTCCTAGAAAATGAATTTATTTATTTTTAAATAGTTCTTAACTTAATTTATAACTAATTGATAACCAAAGGATTCATTTCATATACATGTGTAAATCATATTTTCAGAATTTAGTTAATCTTATTCTTAACATCCATTCCAAAGGCTAGATGGTAATTATAATAATATTTTAATAAAAATGTTAATTATACATTTTAGTTTGGTAAAAATTAGCCTTGTGTGTAAGAAAAGATATAAAAGGAACTCAAAATTGTGTTTAAAACATTACAAACATATTGTATCATGCACTGCAAGCTAATAAAAGTGTTTCCAGTAATGAATGCTTAACATGATGTTTTGTGAAATGAAAACCAAATTTAGTGATTTCATATAACACAAGTAATATTAATTGATTCATGAAAAGTAGAATATTGAAAATATACAATTAATTTGAAAAAATATTTCAAAAAATATCACAGAGTTACAATAAAATTATTCAAGTATGTGGCTAAACTGATCCAAATAATAAAAATCTATAATATATGGGTGATTATTGTTATAAAGGTGATTAGTTTGGAATAATACCATTATTATAAAATATAAATGATATTATTTAGATATTTTTAAGGTGGTGAATCAAATTTTAAAATAGTTCCATAAAGAAAGAAAAAGTCACTTTTGTGGAGGTGGTGGTCCGCATGTACGCATAGGTGAGTTTACATAGAATGTAAATGAGTTTGAAATTGGTTTATTTTTTTAATATTGATAATAATTTTATAAATCTCATATTTATCCATAATGTTATTTTAACCAAGCATGTAATTTCATTATGAAAAAGGGCCAAATCACTTATAGAGGTGGTATTTGGCATCTAACACATGTGACAATTTTATTTCTCATATGTATAACACCATAAGATTTTGTAAATTTTTATTCAAATGAATTTAATATCTTTGATATTTTGTTTTAAACACAATATTATGTATATATTGAATTATATACAATATTGATTTTAGCTTGCATTGCATTCAACAATGAGTTTCTTTCAAAGCGTGCATGGCACATGACACCGAGTATCAGTGAACCATAAAATAATATTATTTTAAAGATGACCATTATAAACTATCTGCTAAATAGGAGGGTTTGAATAAAATTAACTTATTTATGAAATATAAATATAAATATCCTACTCAATATATTTTTTATAAATTATTAGAAAATAATCAACCATTTTTAGTAAATTAATTGTATTAATACAAAATACATTTTCATCAAAAATTATTTTTATTGCTTTTTATGAAAAACAATTATAATTAATTTATCAATATTTTAGAAAATTTATTCGAAAAAATGAGCTATATTTTATAATTAATAATATAAAAATTAACATATAGTAAATATTTGGTATTTTTTGGAATATATTGATTTTTTAGTGAATAGTAAAAGATACCAATTTTTTGTAAAACAATCATTTATGTTCAATAAATTAACTAATTTAAATTCCTCGTTATGTTTTAAAGTAACAAAATTATAATTTAGTTATATTTAATCCACTTAATTATTTTTTAATCATCTTTATATTTGATTTTAATATAAGTTTTTTTGGTTTAGAAAAGGTTTTTGTCTTCTCGAAACTATTTATAAATGCATAATGTTTCTCTATTATAATTAATTAAATAATAAAAAATGATGAATTTTATAAATTAAATTAATATATTATATATAATTAAATTTTTATTAATATCCATATAATAATTATTATTATACATAGAGTTAATATAAAATCATCTTGTGCTTGAAAAAAAAAGACTTTTTGAAGACCTTCTTTTTCGTTATGTTAGTTGGTTTTGTTTTAAATTTAAATTTTGATTTTTTTATGATAATTTATTAAACTAGATATTAATTTTTTAATTCACCATGTAAAAATTATATTGGGGTGAATTTTTTAGAAATTCTAGAATGGTTATTTTTTTGATGAATAGTAAAAAATACTTAATTTTAATTGAAAACTACCTTTTCATATTAATTATTTTTAAAGTTCAATTATATTTTAAACTGGTTTTCAAGTAAATTAGTAAATTATATATCTATTAATATAATTTAGGTAATTTTAATCAATTTCAGATTAAAAATGGATATAAAAAACGTTGTATACTTCTGAACACTTTCTCTTTGGAAACTCACTTTCTCATTAGGTCTTAATGATTAATTTGAAATCAAATTTAGTCACATATATGAATAAAATTTAAAAAAAATGGAATCTATATTTTTAATTAGAATAATTTTTATTATTTAATAAGTTCAACTTAAATTTTTACAAAAATTAATAGTAAGCACAGTAAGAAATATTTACCATGATTAAGATTAAAAATGGGTTTATCATGGGATAAAATAAAAAAATAAGGGTTAAAATTACCATAAACCTGTCTAAAATCCATTATATAGACATATTTTGACCTTATAATGTCTATGTATCTATAATAATCCATTTTAGATTCTTTTTGAATGAGAAAAATGTGGATAAAACTTTTTTTAAAACATTATAGGTGTGCCATTGACCTCACTTAGAAAAGGCCACTCCCTCAACTCTCTTATTCACACATTTAAACCATTTTGTGTTATAAAATAACTACCCAAATAACATTCCATATTCTTTAATCCAATATTATAATCATTATTTTGGGAATAAATTCAACCTATGATGGGTTTTGGTGAAGAGGTAAGTAGGATACCATAAGAAGATATAACATTCTTCAACAATCATTTTTATTTTCTTTCTTCCTACACCTTATTAAATTATTATTAAACCATTATTATATAATAAAATCAGTATATTACATATAATCATTTGTTTTTAGGTAAACCAAATGACCTACAACCATATATACTTCAATCAAATGGGTTTCAAAATCATCGTTTGTGTGTACGGTGGACTACCGCCATGAGAACTGATGTCATTCCTTTTTTCCATTACCACCTATATATTTTGGGTATTATTATTGATATAATGCACATATATGATATTAATAACATAATTATACATCTGGAATAATTATATCATATTTAATGTTTTTTTACTTTCAATTCTATAGTGGATACAATAACATCGGTTGTGTGTATGGCGAATTGTCAATTTGTGAAGAGATGTGATTAATTTTTCACTAACGATTTACATGGAGGATAATAAGGATAAATATATGTGATATAAATGAAATGTTTATTATATTAATGAAATATTTATCATTTTTAAAAGATAATATATCATTTTATTTCTTACATTTTCACTCACTGAAAAATGATAACGTCGTTCATGTACATGTGGACTACCACCTTCACGAAGCGACGTGACTCTATTTTCATCAAAACAAAAATGGATGATATTTATAAGTATATTTAAATAAATTATATGGTATTTATGATATTATTATATTTATTTAATTATAATATATTACTTACCTCTCTATAATGATCATTGAAAATTAAAATGTTACTCTTGTGTATGTATAACCCACCATCTCTGTGATCACAATATACTTAATTTAAAAAAACAAAATATTCCATTATTTGTCATAAAATTATATTTTAAATATAAATATGATAATTATGTCATATTACTATTCTTTATGTGATGAAACAATGATCAAAGTAATGGGAACAAAAATAAAAAAAATCAAGACATATACAAAAAACAAATAAGTTATTTCCCAAAACGCGACTTTATCATGGAATTCTAAATGAATGGTAAATAAATGGAAATAATTAAATAATATATGGTGTGATATATATAATTATGGTTATTTAATATATTTATAATAAAATTATATTTTTTATGAAAGAGGTTTCAATGAGTGCGAAGGAAGTCGAGACTTAGGGTAAGAGATTTTTGTCTCACTTATATCTTCTGAAAGAGAAATGACATATTCACCACATGTTTCATTTATATGGAATATTTAATTACCATGAATTAATTTTATGATTATTATCATTATCATTATTGGTATTTACATAACCATTTTATTATCTCTCTTTAATGTGGTTTACGGTTCAATAGTTACCAAATCGATATAAGATTTCTGTCTCACTTTTATTTTCTAGAAGAAAAATTCCATATTCACAAAATGTTTATTTTATATGGGTTATATAGTAACCCGGATTATATTTAATTTTATTATACTTAAAATTATTTTTATTTAAATATCCATTTTAAGATCTATCTTTTATGAGTTTTATTGTTCAAAAGATACCAAAAATCTATAAGGGATTTTCATCTCACATTTTTTTTCTAGGAGAAAAATGTCATTTTCACCACATGTGTATTTTATATGGAGTATATAATTCCCATGAATGTATTTTATTATTATTATAATTAAAATTATTGGTATTTACATATCCATTTTAGGATCATTCTTTCATGGGTTTTATATTAAAAAAGTTACCAAATCGGTATGGGAATTTTATCTCAATTTGCCTTCTTTGAGACATATGATTATATTATGCACCTATATTCTTATAAAATATGTATATAAGACCAATTTGACATGTAATATCCTGAATTTATTTATTCTCATGATTATTTATGTCTCATTTAATGATATTCTTTCATGAATATTACGTTTCAATTTTAGTAAAGTGGTAAGGAGCTTATGTTACAACCTCACCATTTATCGAGATTGGTTATGATCATGTTTTTGATGATAGAATATTATGATATATCTCTAAATAAAATAATTACTATTATTATAATCTGGTTATGTCATTATAATACATGTTTCCCTTTATTTTCCTCTCTTTATGTACTCAATAGTTTAAAAATAATGTTTTTAAGAAAAATTGCCTTTTCTATCAAAAACCACTTTTCTTCCAAAACCATGTTTTCTAAAAATGTTTTAAAAAATGTTTTCAAAATACATATAATTATTTATTAAATATATTTTTAACCATTTTTTACTTTTTAAAAAACATTTTAAAAGGAATCTTCATATTATTTACAAAAACAATGCTCGGTTTGGTTTTATTGAAAAAGTGAAAGGAATATTTTTTTAACATATATGGAATGAATGGAATTTACCCTTTTCATGACCATTATTTTATTTGAATATTCCTTTAACATTTTTGAAGGTAAAATTAAATGAAAAATATTTTCAAATATTTTTATGTTTTATAAATCATTTTTTCAAAGTGTAAATCATATTTTTGTCATGAAATGTTTTAAATGATTTTTAAATATTCCATTATTAGTTTTCAAATTTATTTTCGAAGAAAATAATTTAAAAAATATCATATATAATTTAGTTAAAAAAAGTTGTATTAATTTTTTTAATTTTACTCAAGAAACATTCCAAGTGATTTATCTTTCAAAATAATTTTCCATCTATGATGACATATTTTGATAATACTTATTCTTTACTCAGGATATTATACAAGGATATCATTATTCTTATTTCTTTGAATAGTTTAAGTTTATAATGAAAGTATGTTTATGAAACTATTTTATATTCCTTAGGTTATACCTTTATAGGATTCTTATCAATCTTGCTTCTGTTTTTACTAGTTCTGATTTGATAAAATTATAAAATAATAATTAAACCTATTAATTTTAAATAGGTTATGTTGTGATGAAATGTTTATGAAATCAATTTCATTTAATAGGTTTTTATATGATTAATGTCTTATGATCCTGTGGCACACATATATATGATTTTTATTCCTCAATGGTTGTTACATTATAACCAATGATGGTGGTTATTTTATAACCAAGGATTGAGGTTATTTAATAAAAAAAGATGTGTAGGGCCTATATATCCCTCCAAAGAAATGGGTATATATTTATATCTCATGAAATATAAAGAACTGGAATGAAGTATGAACTCATTTTAGTAAGGTAATTTATTTTCTATGATGGTCTGGAGATTGAACCCTGAACACCCTGATGGTTTAGAAAGTGAACCCATTACACTATGAGGAAAGTGTGGCCGCTGGTGATGGTGGTGTATCCCACATAGGAGGTGTATCTTCCCTTTAAGTGACTTGATATGTTTTCTTAATAATCCTTGAATAATAAGGAAATGTTTTTCTATGCTTATGTGCATTCAACAATTCTATTTCTTATGCCAATGTTATGCTCTCATGGATTATGTTGTTTGATCATTAATTTGTTATGATCATCCAATATTTATTCTATGACTCGAGATTCAGATATTTTATATGAAGTTTATAGGTTTTATATGTTATGATAATGTTATCATACACTTATGCTTATATTTTTCTTACATATCTCCCTTTTTTACCCTTATTGAGCATATAAGCTCACCATTTATTATGTTTACTTTCCCTAGGTTATGAAAAAAGTTTTAAGTTTGGTGTGTTTGTGAAGATTACTAAATGGGGAGATTTTTTTTATGGATATTTAAGATCATTCACCAAATTATAAGATTTTTTACATAGTCTCAAAAGGCACTAAAATATTATGATCCTTAGGCATTTGTGTTTTTGGGTAATTTAAGGAATATTCATCTAAAAAGATTAAATATACATGTATGAAAAGCCTAGGTCACTATAGTTTGTATCAAAGGAAAGTTTTAGGTGACCTTTGGAAACTAGGATGAGAAATATTTAGTGAGATCCCTAGAGATATTTATAAGGATACGTCTAGAAATTTCTCTAAGGATAAGTTTAAGGATGAGTAAAAGTATATGAAAATGTTATATAATTTTGGTAATAGATGGAGAAAGTGGTTTCCAAGAAATTACGTAACTGTATGGATACTACATGTAAGGCCCCGACCTTAAACATTTATTAAACTCAAGTTATGTCAATAATTTAAATTTCATTCACATAAAAGATCTTTTCAGGTTTTTAGTTTTAGATAATTAGGCATTTATTATTACATGTCATCCCATAATCATAGAAGAGGGTACTATAAAAATAGTATCCATTTTTTTCACCAAAGGAAACCCTTTTAAAAATAAGACATGATTTATTTTCATGATAAAAATCTTCTTAACTTCTTCCTTTCTCTTACTCATCCTTATTCCATGTAATTGTTTTTAAAACATGGGATGAGAATAAAAAGAAAAGTAAAGGATATACAAAAAAAGAAAACTATTAGCCTTGCTAAAAAATGAAAACCATGAATAGATTATAATAAATTAATAATTTTTACCTTTATTAAGTAGTAAATATTCCTCACTAAATATAAGGTCATTGATTACCCTTTGTAACAAAATGATCACCGTAAAACCCATATAAAGCACATAGAACATATAAAAGGTATCTTGGGACATAATTATACATAAATGGAAAATATCATAGGGTCGACTTTTGCACATATCTTTCTTACAAATCGAATTTCCATAAGACCGAATTCTATACCCAATGTATTGGAGGTTATAATGTAACCACCCTTCCTTTGTTTATCATAGAACCACCATCTATGGTTTATAACATAACCACCCTTAAAATTTATAAGTACCATTATATAATCATAAAACGTAAATGATTTCAATTATAAACAATTCACTCATAAAATTTTATCTACAATCACAAGAAATCATTTCAAGATATTGAAATAGTTAATCCACTTTAAAAAACATTTTCAATACCAAAACACTCAAAAACATAATAAGGGATTTATATTGCTTAAAAAACATTAATTCTTATATAGGAATCCAAATATCAAATAAAGTTTATGGAGGTAAAGAATTCAATGTCACCGCATACATTTGAAACATTCCCTTTATCGTATAGTGAAAGGCATCATATAAAAAAGATTCCATTTGAAGACCATTGAATGAAATTAAAAGTCAAAGAGTTTAATATATACCATATAAAATAAGGATATGTATATTATCAAAATATTCCTCAATGAAAGGATATTGATATAAATTCCCTTACCTTGAGTCTGACTCATCACGTACAATCGTTATATTCTTCTTGAATATCCCTTCCTTGAAAGACCCTTGAGGACCTTAGATTTGGTATTTTGGTGAGAACAACAACACTTGGACATGGGGAGAGTGATTAGGATATGTTTGGTTAGATATTTTAGGAGCTAAAATGTTTTTTTGTGATAAAATAGGGTGGTGTAGAGGTGTTATTTATACTTGAGGAGAGGTGGGTTCAGGTGATTAATTAATTGATTATTTTATATTAAAATCCAACCATATAAAGGTGGCACTAATTTCTATGATTTTAGATTTTAATTAATGTTTTATAGTATGGTTAGGGTCTAGTAACATCTTAAACAATGATTAAATGTTTTTAGTTTTTAGGTATTCTATTATTTTATCTTTTAACTTTAACCCTTGACAAAATTTCACTTTTACTACGATAAATATTTTTTTATGATGGTAATTTTTTAAACCAAAAAGAGAAATTTACCATAAAACCTAATTTGGACCCTATAATTTCAAATATGTAATCCATTTTTTCAAAATATATTCACAAAACTAGGAAAATTTTATTGAAAATTAATTCTTCAAATAAAAATCAAAATGGGTTTTTAAAGTGAAACGTTCAAAATTTTGAAAATTTTTCATATCTATTTTCAACTAAAAATTAATTAAAATTTCATAAATTATATTAAATGATAAAAAAATAGTTTAATTTCCCTCATAAAACCATTATAATAATAATATAAGCATACAAATAAATTATATGAAAAAGTAGTTTTGAATTAAAATGCAGTATTTTTCAGTATTCATTAAAATATGAAAGTTATCAAAATAATAACAAAATTTATCGAAACTAAATTTTTAGGTCCCGATTATAAAGAATAATTTAATTATTTGAGATAGAAATTATAAAATTCTCAAAATTTATATTTAAAAAGGGTTCTCCATTTTAATAAACTAAAACTACCTTTAAAAAAATATTAGACTATTTAATGCTTAAAATTGGATTCATTCTCATTTTAAGCCTCTAAAATGTATTTAATAAATGTAAAATAATTTAACAAACATGTGTAATCATATTTTAGCTAGTTCTATTCATTCCCACCAATAAAATGGCTAGGATTTAACTACAATTTAAAATGATAAAAATGTTATTGTATTATTTTTGGTACAATTCAGTGTTGTGTGCAACGTAAGATTTTAGAGAAACCTATTATTACGTGTTGAGTACACTATTAGAAAAATAATCACCTTTAATGTAAAATTAATATATTATAAAAAATATTAATAGATATGAAAATGTATTATTCTATAAATACCTGGGATGTTACATCCTTCCCCACTTTTGAAAATTACATCCCCACAATTTTATTTATTTATCAAATAAGTGGGGGTATTTCTCCCTTATAGGATTTTCAGATTCCCGTGTCGCCTCTTCAACCATATGGGTTTTCCACAAAACCTTTACTTGATGAATCACTTTATTCTGAAACACTTTCTCTCTATGGTCAAGATTCTGTATTGGCTATTCCCTATAAGAAAGATTATCTTCCAAATAAACTTCCTCTGTACTCAAAACATGAGATAGATCTGACATATAATTTCTTAATATTGAAACATGAAAAAATTTGGGTACCTAGAATAAACACTGAGGTAAATCCACTCTACAAAAAACCAATCCAACTTTCTCTTGTATTTGATAGGGTCCAATGAACCTTAGTCTCAGTTTCCCTTTATTAACAAAAGAATCACACTTTTCCATAGTGAAACATTTAGAAAGACATGATCTCCTACCTCGAAAGAAATATCCTTCCTTCAGTTATTCGCATAACTTTTCTTCATTATATGAGCTTTCCTCATATGCTTATGAATCAACTAAACTCTTTCTACCATATCTTCTACAAATCTTGGTCCCACAAACTTCCTTTTACGTACATCATCCCAAAAGATGGATTTCGACACCACTTTACATATAATGATTAAAATGTTCCATCTGTGTATTGGAATGAAAACTATTATTATAATAAAACAAAAAAAAGATATGTTGATCCCAACTTCCCTAGAAATCTCTTTAATAAGAATGTATCATATCCTCCAAGGTCTGAATTGTTTTTTCTGACTACCCATCTGTTTGAGGATGAAAAGATGTACTGAAATTTAATTCAGTACCCAAGAAATTCTGAAGGCCCTTCTGAAAGTTATAAGCGAACCTAAGATCATGATTAGATACAATGGAGAGGGGAACACCATGTAACCTAACTATCTATTTAATAAACAATCGATAATGTTTCTCTAGAGATAAAGTATCTCAAATAAGAATAAAATGAGAATATTTAGTCAATCGATCAACAATAACCCAGATTACATTATTATGTTGAGATGTATTTGGTAATCCTATAACGAAATCCACAGATATATTTTCCTATTTCTACTCTAGAATTGGAAATGGCTAAAGCATCCACTTTGGAAACTGTCATTCTGCTTTCAGATGTTGAAAAGTTAAACATTTCATGGTAGAGTTAGCAATATCTCTTTTCATTCTATTCCACTAGTAATACTCTCGAAGGTCTCTGTACATATTAGTGTTTCCTAGATGAAATGAAAACATAGAACTATAAGCATCAAACAATAACTCCTTCTTCAACTGTGAATCACAAGGAACACACAATCTCTTTCCAAATATCAAAACACAATCTTTATTAATGTTAACTTCATGAAAATTACCCTTCTGAACCAATTCTACCTTTTTTCTATAACTCATAGTCTTCTTTATGCACTTTCTTAATTTTGTATGATAGAGACGATTTCACTAACTCCTGAAACAAAATAAAGGAATTTCCTTCACCGAAAACTTCCAATAAAAAATTTATCAAATCATTAACCAAAGGATCTCATTCCAAATGTAGCATGGTTAATGTAGTATTATTTTTTGACTCAAATCATCAGCCACTTTATTTTATTTTCTTGGATGGTAATGAATTGTGAAATACAAATCCTTAATTAATTCCTAACATATCCTATATCTCATGTTCAATTCTTTCTGAGTGAATATATACTTCAAACTTTTTTATTAGTATATATTTCACACTTTACTCCATACAAATGAAGCATCCAAATTTTTAATGAAAAGACAATAGTAGCTAATTAAAAATCATGTGTAAGGTAATTTAACTCATAAGGTTTCAAATGAAATGAATCATAAGAAATTACCTGATCATTTTGCATTAGGACACAACCAATTACATTCAATGAAGCATCATTGTAGATAACAAATTCACCATTCCTGTAAGGTAGGTCCAAAACTGGCACATTTTCTAATATTCTTTTTAGTTCCTGAAATCAATAATCACATTATTTTTTCCAAATGAAATTAACTCCCATATATGTTAACTTAGTTAGTAAGATAGATAACCGAGAAAGGTTTTCAAAAAACATTCAGTAATAACCCACTAATACAAGAAAACTATTCATCTATGTGATATTGGTAGGTCTTGTCCACTCTTTAAGTATTTTTTTTAGAAGGGTCAACAGTTATGCCAAATTTAGAAAAAATATTACCAAGGAATGAAATTTTTTTCAACCAAAATTCACTCTTAATAAACTTTCCATGTTGTTTATTTTCATTTAAGGTTTGAAAAACAATCCTTAAGTGACTTTCATGTTCCTCCTAGCTTTTATAATATTCCAAAATGTCATCTATAAACACAACTATAAACTGATCCAAAAACTAATGAAAGACTCTATTCATGAGATTCATAAATACAACAAGTTCATTAGATAACCCAAAGGTAATAACTAAAAAATCATAATTCTCATATCTCATTCTAAATTCTATCTTTTGAATGTCATCCCCCTTTACCTTCAGCAGATGGTACCTGGAACTAAAATCAAAATTTGAAAATTACTGAGCTCTCTAGAGCTGATCAAACAAATCATTGATATGAGAAAAAGGATATTTTCTCTAAATATTGATGTTATTCAAGGCTCTATAGTCAATAAAAAGTCTCATGGAACCATATTTATTTTTCATAAATAAAATAAGAGCACCCTATACTGATGTGCTAGGTTAAATGAAACTGTTATCAAGCAATTCTTGATTTTTTTTCAATTCCAATAGTTATACTTGAGTCATTCGATAAGGGTTTATAAATAGGCTTAGCATTAAGAAGTAAATCAATAGTAAATTCAACCTTCTGATCAGGAATAATACGATGAAATTCATCTGAAAAAACATCCATAAATTCTTTCACTACATGAATTTCACTAAATAAAACAATTTATTTATTTTCAACAACATGAGCTAGATAACATTCATTTATATATTTAATCAATATTTCATCTTATTGGTATGTTATCAGAGGTATAAAATCATTGAATGAAACTTTCTTGGATTTACAATCTATTTTAGCATGATAAACTAAAAGACAATCCATACCCAAAATGATATCAAATTACACTATGGGATGTTCAACAAGATTTGTAGGAAAGAATATACCACTAATGATAATAATAAGATTACTATAAATCCTGGTTACCTTAATACTTCCACCTAGTGTTTTTACCAAATGTTCTATATCACATTCATGAGGTGTTATTTCCCATTTACTTGCAATGCTCTCAGAAATGAAAGAATATGAAGATCCAAAGTCAAATAGAGTATTGGAATATTTTGAAAAATCCTACAACATACCTATAACCACTTCATTTGATGGTCCCATATCAATTTTATTAGTACAAAATGATTTTACCATGCCCTACTAGTTTTGATATTTCTGGCTTCCATCTCAGGTAATCAACTTGGGACTTACAATGGCATAATTTCCTAACTCATTGTAACTAAAACATCTTACCACTGGTTTTTCATTGCCTGCCTAATCATATTCCTTACAATAATGAGAAATATGACCAGTCTTACCAAATCAGGAGCACTTACCATACTTAGACAGACATTCTCCATGATTATTTTTACCACACTTCTCAAAAGATGGAAATTTAATTTTCTTACCTTTATAATTCTTTGATGAATTCTTTCCCAATGTCTTCCAATTGGATCGCTTATTTTGTTTTCTCTCATAGAAAACTTGATCATAAAAAAACTCAATTTCTACCTTATTATCACATCATACAAGTTTCTCATAGCTTTTAAATTCACTAGAAGCTAATATCCTTTGATATTTCATCTTAAATCCCGAGTAAAACCAATTTATCTTACTATCAAAATCCCAGAAAAATTTTGGGATGTACCTTGAAAAATGAGAAAAATATTCTTTATATTCATCCACATAATATTACTCCTTTTATATCAATTCCATGAATTGATTTTCCATCCTATGTCAAATATCCTTAGGAAAATATTTCCCAAGGAAGATATTTTTAAATGCATCCCACTCCATGGAATCGATCTCTTCACTTCTTATGATATTTTTAATCATTAACCACCACTTATTAGCTTCGCCTTCAAAATGATTAACATCAAGACTAAAATTTTGATTTCAATAACTCCTCGATACATCAAAAATAATTTCTAGTGCTTTAATCCACCCTTTAGCTTACACAGGGTCAGATGACCCTCTGAATGATTGGGATTGTTTCCTTGTGAAATTCTACACTACTAACATATTATTATGTGGTTGATCTGGTTGATCTCATGTTTGGACACCACCGCCATTTATCACCTAAGATAACCGGTCTATCACTACAAAAAACTGTTCAGTTATAATTCCAACTATCTCAAGATGCTGATTTGGAAGGTTGTTTTCCTCTGTGTTCCTTCCTAGCACAACTTCCCTATTTTCTCTAAAGTAAACCATTCTGAACAGACATATATTTGATGAAATAACATGGTAATATTTAAGTTCTACATCATTTCAATTTGACCATAAAGTATTAATATCTTATAGATATTCTATTAATAATATTATATCTCCTAATGTTATCTAAACCAACTTCTGATACCAGCTATAAGTCCCCATCCTTAAGCATTACTTAATCTTGAGTTAAGTTAATAATTTGAATTTCAATCACATCAAGGATATTTTCAGGTTTATAGTTTTATATAATTAGGCCTTTATTATTACATATCATCCCATAATAATACAATAGGTTACTATCAAAATAGTATCCATTTTTTCCACCAAAGGAAACCCTTTTAAAAATAAAACATGATTTATTTTCTTGATAAAAATATTATTTACTTATCCTTTTATCTGAATCATCCTTATACCCTGTGAAAACATTTTGAAAAACTTGGGATGAGCATAATAAGCTCATTAAGGGATACACAAAGAAAGAAAACTGTTAGGATTTCTAAAACATGAAATCCATGAATACATTATCATAAAGAAATACTTTTCACCTTTATAAAGTAGTAAATATTATTCACTAAATATAAGATCATTGCTTAACCTTTGTAACCAAAATATTACCATAAAACCCATATAAAGCACATATAACATATATAAGGTAACTTCAGATATAATCATACTTAAATGGAATAACCATATGGTCGACTTCCACACATATCACTCTTACAAATGGAATATCCATACGACCAGCTTCCATACCCAATGAATTGGAGGTTATAACATAACCTCATGTTCATGATTTATCACAGAATTACCCATATTTGGTTTATCACTTAACCACCCATCAAATTTACAAGTACCATTATATAATAAAGAAACATAAATTATTTCAATTATCAACATTTCACTCATAAAATTTCATTTACAATCATAAGAAATCATTTCATGATATTAAAAAATTCAATCAACTTTAAAAACCATTTTCAATACCTAAAAAGATAGAAAAATAATAAGGGATTTGTTTTCCATAAAAAACATTAAATCTTATAGATTAATACAAATATCAAATAATGGTTATAGTGGCAGAGAATTCATTTTTGTCGTATATGTTAAAAAATTACTTTTTTTAGTGAAAGGATTCGTAAAAAAAAGATTCCCTTTGAAAACCATTGAATGAAATTAAAAGTCAAAGGTTTTATTATATACTTTATAAATAAGGAGGTGTATATTATCAAAATATTCCTCAATTAATTGATATTGAGATGAATTCCATTACCTTGAGTCCGACTCATCACCTATAATTGTTATGTTCTTCTTGAATATCCCCTCATTGAAAGACCCTTGAGGACCTTGGATTTGGTCTTTTGGTGAGACCATCAGAACTTGAAATTTGGGAGAGTGAGGAGGAGAGGTTTGAGAATATATTTGAGAAGCTAAAATGATTTTTCTATCAAAATAGGGTGGTAGAGTGGTGGTATTTATACATGAGAAGAGGTGGGATCAAGTGATTAATTTATTAATTATTTTATATTAAAAGCCAACCATATAGAGGTGGACTTAATTTCCATGACTTTGGATTTTCATTAAGGTTATATAGGCTGGTTAGGGTTGAGATAAACCTGAAAAAACCATTAAATGTTGTAGTTTTTAGGTATGTTAAGATTTTAACTTTTAACTTTAACCCTTGTCAAAATTTCACTTTTACTATGATAAATATTTGTTTTACCATGGTAAATTTTTTATACAAAGAAAGAGTAATTGATCTTACAACCTAATTTGGGCCTTTTTATTAAAAATATGGAATTAATTTTATCAAATTCAATTCATGGAATTGGGAAAATTTTAATTGAAATTAATTCCTTAAACAAAACTAAAAACGGGGTTTTAAAGTGAAAGGTTCAAAAGTTTGAAATGTTTTTATATCTATTTTCAACATGAAATTGATTCCAATAACCTAAATTGGATTAAATGATAAAAAAATATTTTTATTACACTCTCAAAAAAAATTAAAATTTAAATCTAACTATATAAATAAATTAGATAAAAAAGATGTTTTGAATTGAAATATAGAATTTTTCACTATTCATTAAAATATGAATGTTTTCAGAAAAATACCAAAATTTATCAAAAACTAAATATTTATGTCCTTATTATAAATAATAAGTTTATTATATCAAATAGAACTTATAAAATTTTCAAAAACTAGATTTAAAATTGGTTCTACATCAAAAGGTGGTAAAACTACTTTTTAAAAATATTAGAGTATTAAATGTTTAAGATTGTATTTATTCTCATTTTAAGCCTCTAAAATTTAATGGATAAATGTAAAAAAATTTATGGAACATTTTTAATAATATTTTAGTTAGTTTTGTTCATTCCCTCCAATACAACATATAGACTTTAACTACCATTTCAAATAATAATAATATTATTGTATTATTTTTTGATATAACTCAGTGTTTTGTGAAACATAACATTTTATAGATACCCATAGTTGTGTATTGAGTATGCTATGAGAAAAAGAGTCCCCTTTAATGAAAAATTAATATCTTATTCATAAATATTAATTTATATGAAAATGGATTATTTTCTAAATACATATGATGTTACCCTACAAGTTGATGTTGATCTGGAATGGAGGTAGCTTGGTGTAATAAATCTAAAAAGGGTGTATTAACCTAGACTCAATTTTCACTTGTCCAAAAAACATTCCTTCATGAAAAACTGATATGACACTCTCATGGGATATGATTTGGAAAATTTAAAACTCATTATGAACCATCATGAAATAATTAAATTGATAATGATCATGGATAACCTAGATTAAACCTAATGTGTCATAGATTTAAAATAAAGTGTCTTGGTTTAGACCTCTTATAAAAGATTTTTCAGAATATGTGGTTTTACATTATGATTAGTGTTTCTGAAACTATTATTTTTTATTTTAGTCAATGGAAGGAACCAAAAAGAACTATGTTATCATTTAATATTATGGAAAATTTTCTGATGAACAAACAAATGGGATGATAACTAAAGTAAAGGATTTTGTGATTATGAATAAGAAGTAATAATGATATATGATTAACAACATTCACCATAACCAAATGTTATATTAAATAAATAATATAATAACATAGTTCACTGAGTGTTTTAGAAATGGAGACTATTGGTACCAAAATCACATTTAGAGGCTCATATGGACGTCTTTAGGAAAACTAAATCTACCACCCACCTCAAAAGAACCATTCTAGGACATAAAAGGGAGTTGAAAAAAAGTTCTATTACATTCATGAAATTTCAAAATTCAATTACAAAATCATTGGGCACAAAATATGATGAGATTTATTGTATCTTCTATAAAGGAGACTATGATTGCCAAGGAAATCACATACAAGGTAGAAGGGTTGTATGTAAGAAATCAAAATTACGTTCTAGAGACCATTCCATGTGAAAATATTTTATGCACTAAAAATAATGTCAAACTATAACCTTGTGTGGATGAGATCCCACACAAAAGATGAAAGATGAATGAAAATACTCTCATGCACCTAGAATATTCCATGACCAATACCGAGAAGTTTATCTATAAATATAAGGTCACCCCTATTCTTTGGAGAGGCTCTCTGGAAGAAAAAATGTCACTTTGTTTCACATAAAACTGATCTTCAATGAAAAACTGAATCATAGATCACCTAATGTAGAGAATCATGCATGATAGACCTACTATGGGCTCATATCCCAAAGTTGAGTGATCCTCTCCCAACCAATCTCAACTTAAGTCGGGTGCATGAAAAGGTCCTACATGCATGAAACCATGACCTTGAACACACCCTCAATATTGTGTGAACCTATTCCCTTATCCTTTATGGACTTCCCTTTTTCTAGATCCCCTATCTTGCACAGTTCCTCTACAAAACCATCAAAATGTGCATGAGACAACTTTTTAGTCCCCTTACTAGTGTACCATATGCCTTTACAACATATTCTTTTAAGAATGGGTACTCTAACCCCAACATCTTCTTAGAACTAGGACTCTAACATGGAACTTGTGACTGGTCACTCCACCCATCATTATAACTTGGAAGTTCTAAAGTCCTTCCCCTCCAAGTGGTTCATGAGCTATGGTCATGCAAGCCCAATGATTATGGAGTGAGACTACCCACCTCCTAGGTACATTATATAAAACTACCACATTCCCTATGCTAGTAGTATACCGTTAAACTACATAAAAAATTCCTCAGAACATGATGTAAAACTATATCCTTATCTGGTGTGATAAACAAAAGATTCCCCATGTATGATCATCATGGGATTCCATCTCCTCCCCTTGTGGAAGGTATACCTTCCATACCAGGAAACTTCTATGTGTAAGCCCCATTTACACTGTTCCACAAGCATAGGATGATCCATGCATGACCCACATAGAATGAGAGTTTCCTCAAGCCTCTTTCATGCATAATACCCATTCACATCATTGTTTCCATTAAAATCACCCCAACATTCTACCACTAGAAGAATAAGTGGATAATGTGATCTTCGGATCTACTACTTCTTCTTGTTTCTCAAACCGAGCATGACTCATGTGGGCTTAGAGATTAGTAGAAATCATGATGTATGGATGATCCCAAACCCCCAATGGGGATTCTATTTGGTATATTACCCCATATTAACCTCATATGGGCACCTATCTAGTATAATCCCCAATCTACACCTCAGATGGGCCTCTTTCCAAGTGTAAGCCCCAACGCATTTTGAACTATATGGGATTTGATTCTAAAATAACTATGATATATAGGAATCCTCTCTAAGGTCTAAATCAAACACCCATTTCACCATAATGTTCTTCAGGCCAAATCCTTAATAAGATCATTCCCCTCACCTGGGAGAACACTTCTCCTCCATGTCCCTCAGGAAGCTCAAAGTGTAAGACCCACACCAACTCCAACCAAGTGAAATCCTCTTGTGGAGGGAATATTTTACATGTAATTTTCACACCATTCTTCGTCAACACTCGGTTCATGACATTATCATTATTACTGCAAGAAATTAAAATTCACAAACCGGTCCTCTCATATGACCTTAAACTATAGCATCAAACTCTATGGGTTTTGACCCATTTATTATAAACAAGGTATGTAGGATGCCTCCCTGAGGTTAAATCCTGAAAAATGGTAAAATTAGGTGTTCCCTTATATGGATACCTCCCTGATCTACCTCAAGGGGTGTTATTATCAACCATCCTAGTTCTTTCTCCATGAGGCGTTAGATCAAATCATCCTGGGTCTATATTGAGGGTAGTTCTGATCCATTTATCTTAGGTCTGCTTCCATGGGGCTTCCTAATCTATCAATAAACCTTTCAGGTGTGAAATCATCCCTTATAGGGACACACATCCTTGATTCTCTTCAATGGGTTCTCTAATCACCCATAATGTCCTTAAAATACATTAAACCTATTATCATTATGTCTGTAAATAACATTAAACCTATGCCCATAATGTCCTTGAAAGAAATTAAACCTGATCCCATTATGTCTCCACAAGACATTAACTCTATGCTCATCTCCACAAGATATAAAACTCTTTCCATAATCTATCTCAAATAGATATTCTGATCCATCTCCATAGGATATAGAACTTGTGACCTAACCCCAAACACATACCCTATAAAAAACATGGGTTACTAATGTGAAATCCTTGGAAGATATGATCCCATGAGTCAACTACTTCATGAAAAAGACGAGATGCCAAAGGTAAAATCCATGGATGATATGTGCCCAAGGTTTTAGTTATCTCATACAGAAAATTAGATTCTTGAGGTTAAATCCTTGGAATACATACACCTACGACATCAACTACCTCATATAAAACATGATATGGCTAAGTTGAAAGCCTTGGAAGATATGTGCGCACAACGTCAGCTACATCATGCAAAAAATGAGATTCCTGATGTGAAAACATTGGAATTATTATGCCTATGGATTCATTACCTCATTATTGACATGGGATACCTTAGGTTTCATGGCTAAGATACCTCAATGAGATTCCCTCCTATGAGTAATAATAAAAGTGACTAATGCTCCTAGTGTCTAGAAATTCTAGTGATGACTAACATGATTAATCTCCTAACTGAAGGTTTCTAATCCGTCAGGAAGGAATCATAATTTCCATAAAAATTAGTTTAATTAACTAGCATCCAAAAAGAGATGGCACTGGAAATGAGTTCCATAAACGTGACATAAATTTATGAGGGAGATCTATACTTGGAGACAAGTTCCAATAAGGAATCCATGAAAGGATGAACTGAAATCCCATCACCCCATTTAAATTAGAGAGTATACATCACCATTAAAAGTGATGAAAGCTGATAGCCTTTGGAAAGCAGGAATGCGAGGTAGCGAATCTTCTAGTTGACTCTACCCATGTGCTGACACACATGTACGCCTCAACAAAAACACCTGAAATATAAATGGTAAACCCAAAGTGAATCTCTTACCCTCCACATGGGAACTAGTATCATTAAAGATATCATTATATTAGCAGATATTAGAACCAATTATCTAGCACATGGACCCACCAATAAAATGGTGGGCCTAGTATTGAACTCACCAAAAATTAGGGTAGAAAACATTAGAAATTCCTCAGTTTGCGACATTGTCCGCAGATATCTCTCTCTCTATACATAGAATATTGGATGATGCTATGGAAATAGAAGTCAATTTTTATACATCTGTACTGATGGTTACATCCACTTACTTTGCAGGACCCCGGCTATAAGAAACCAGCTACCCAACACTCATAGTCGCTAGGGTAGGAGAAGCAATGATACAGTTATCCCACCCTACTCCACCTCCATTATGACCTCATATATTGTGTGAACACACCCTTTATTACCCTAAAAAGTTATCCACAGGAGGTTTATGGACACCCTCATACATTTTTACGATGAGGGGGTCATTCCCATGAGGTATATGGCCTTCCCGGACCTGCAGGCTTCAACTCATCATCGACACTGCTTCCCCAACATCCATGCAAGGAGAAACCACTCTCAATTTCAATATTGAATAACTTCAACAGTCTCTCCCCAAAGAATTCCATTGACTTTATCCCCTATGCCAAGGAGGTGGGGGATACTTGAGTTTCCCCAGAAGTGACTACTTCTCAGGATCTACCAAGGAGGACTCCCACCAAGCCTTATCAGTGCTAGAAATGAATGATCCTTCAGGAAAAAGAATAGGTTTTCTTTACCCTAGCTTCATCGGACCCTGTCTGAACCGCCTGATGGAAAAATCAGGTGTAGGCCTAGTAGAATTACTAACAATCAAAATCATCTCCCACAACTCCATTGACCCATTTCGTCACTAGAAAATTCCTCTTGATCACTGCAATAGATGAACATGGATCCATCTTTTCCCAATTTGGATCGAGACCTCATCGACCCCACAGACTGGCTAGGTTGACTCTATCCGTTTCCAAAACCACTAAAATCCATTACAAGCTTACCGATGATGATTAGTTTGAGTGCGGAGGTCCTCCCCACACTGACCCCAACCTAATCAGAGGTCCTCCCCTCTCTTACAATCAGTGAAAAGGTCCTCCTCAAGACATCACCATATCAAAGAGAGGTCCTCCATACACTATAATTGATCAAAGAGGATGCCCTCCCTGCTTCACCAACAATATGTATGAAGGTTCTCCTCATGATATAACTACTAGACAAAATGAAGTCCCGCCTCGCACTTCCATAGAATAGTATGGATGTTTTCTCTATATTCTAACTCCTCAATAAGGTGGTCCTACCCATGTACATTTTAACCAACATGAAGGTCCTATTCATGTTGTTTCTAGCTCAAGAATAGGTCCTCCTCACTCCATCACCAACCAAGGTGGAATTTCTCACTACTTCATTGACAATAAATATGGAGGTCTTCCCCATACTCATGTGTCCCAACATAGAGGTACTACCAATGAAATAAATCAACATGAAAGTCCTCCCCATGTCCCCACCATCCAAATAGGAGATACTTCCCATGTCTTAAATCAATATGGAGGTCCTCCCAAGGTTCCCACCAACCAAAGAGGAGGTCCTACCCATTTCATTGACAACTAGGGTGGAGGTCCTCCCCACTATTTCACTAGTCAAGATAAAGGCCCTACTCGCTCTGACAAAATCTGATAAAGAGGCCCTCCCCATAGCCTAAACATACAGTACAGAGGCACTCCCCATGATAAATACATAACCTAACCTTAAGAACCATCTTGAGAAAAAAGGGAGAACAACTTCCACTGAAGAAAAAACCATGTGAAGCACCAAGTATTCATCGACCTTGTCAATATTTAAGAATATAAGGACATAGAAATATCAATACTAGTGTCTCCAACCCAACAACTAGAGTATAGAGATGTAACTTGAAAGGTAAAGTTTTCTATCCTAGAATGTGTGATCTATAGAATCCTCAGATCCCTTTTCAGGTATATGTAGGTGAAAAAGTTATAGCTCCCATCTAGAAGATCATGGTGCAACGATCCCCGTCATCACTAACCCACCTTTTTCTAATACCAAAGATATTAGAGAGTTGTTTAGTATAGGATGAATTCTCAAGTGGATGACAATTCTGATGAGCCACTAATGAGCACTTCTTCCCTTGAACATGAGATATTGGTGAACACCCAGCCTTATATGGATGTAATGATTTAGTTGGTAACACCCCTAATAAACGAACAAGCATGCAGTGAATTGGTAACTAACGTAGTGGCTCCTCTATTTTCCAACCCACCACTGCACCAATCAACATCAGTTCCTCCACCTATCTCTCTACCAACACCAACCATGTTTTGGGATGATCAAGAGTAGGGCCCTGAATCTAAGCAAGAAATCCTATGGGAGACTCTAACTACCAATCAGTTTTTAGTAGCCTTTAGGGCGAATGAACCTTAAAACTTTGACATCCTAGAGTCCCTCACTAAGATACAAGATGTGTGATTGCACTAGACCCCTAGGGGATGCTTAACCACCTCTATGATCGCTAGTTATCTAGCCTTGAAAGTTAGAGAGACCACATGGATATTGATCAGTGGCGCCTAAAGGTTGATTTGGAATCACTCCCAGTGACGTAGCACCCTAGATCTCTCAGCTACCTTCAGAAATTATAATATAGATGCTTCAATATCCTCAAAGTTCTTCAAAAAAAATCATTGAAGTGGTGTCTTCACGTGAAAAGTTTAGGGGATGGGGATAGTATACTGCTCTCCATTTCAACCGTACCATATGACAACCTAACTTACCCATTGATGACGACAATTATCCTCTATGTACAGTCATGGTAAACAAATTTTTTCTAGTGATACATGAGAATAGGGATTCCAAAATACTTCTTAGTGGGGAAAACAAACCCCACGGGATAACACAATACCAGATAGAACCTCAAATAGGCATCCTCACCTACTAGTAAATGAAGGCACTCAGCCTCGAGGGTCCCTCATAGACACTTCCATCCTGTCAGAACTTTGACTAGGGTAAGATGAATATTGGAACCTCTTATACACCTTAAGTCATAAAAAATAAAGAGGCATAGATCACTGTGGACTTCTTACTCTAGGAGATTAGTGACAACAAGAAGTACCTAGATGAATTCATGGATAACTGATGCCTAGATTATGACATAGATTGATGGGATCCAAATTCCCCTCTAGCAGAGAAGAATCCGGTTCTCCTTGTACAGTTCCCCCAAAAGATCTTGGTAATCCCATGAATATAGATAGATTCGATGTAAGGGAATATGTAAAATGAAAATATTATGAGTTTATAAACCCTCCCGAGCAACATGATAACCCTCCTCAGGATCCAATTAATGCCACTCCACAAGCCAAAAAGTTGGCTTACCTAGTTGATGAGCTTGAAAATGCATTGTTTGTTGGTAATACTTTCTAAGATATGTACCCTCATTAGGATTATCTAATATCCACTCTCATTACTCAACTTCATGCCATAGAGACAAGATAAGTGGTTATCTCACTTGATGGAAAACCATATCCGGTATGGGTGGATAACGTGCGATCACCCCAAGTTTTTCGAAACCCATTATTTTCCCCATTAAATTGTATGAGTGACCTATTGCATCATTTTTTCCACTTAATCCTAAGGTGATGGCCTATATTAGGAACCCTAGAGTAGTAAGAAGGCACCAAGCTTTGATGTTTCGTCCAGAAATTGGAAGGACCTGTGTTTTCCTGGTACATCCAGCTACCCATAGGCCCCATCACTGAATGTGAAGATATTTAAAGTAAGTTAATATACCAATTCAGCTACACCATGTGAAATAAAATAATTGAATAAATATTCAAGAGCAATAAAATAACAGATATGCGAGTCATAGATTTCTTCCCCTAGTGGAAAGGTCTCACATATTCATTTGACATGTTGCTGACTCAAGAGCTGCTTCCAATGATGTGCATGGAGAATTTTAAGTCCAATCTAGTCCCTAACCACATTACTCATAAATTTCTCGAATTTTTTTATAATTTCTCTGATAAGACAAAATATTTGGTGGAAGCCTTGCAACTAGAAAACTAGGCACACCCAATGCCTCTTCCATCTCTTGAAATAAGATATTTCAATGAAGATACTACCACCATAGTATAATTATGGGCCCTAGAGATATCAGAATTTTTTGACCCTACACTTCAAGGGCCTCATTGAATGGTTCATACCTACTAGGAATAGTCTCACCCAACATAGAATCGAATGACACCATCTCACCAAGATCAGACACCTAGATGAGAGAATGTTTCTCTAGCCCCTCATCAGGCTCTGAACCCTAGTCAAAGATAGGATCTTAGAGTATGCTACCAAAATAGGAGGAACTATTACAATCCTTTTAATGATTCCTAGGTCCCTAGTTACTTCCTCAGTTCCCTGGAGAAAGAGATTCTAAAGCTGCTGGAGTACATGAGGCCCCAAGAAGTTGGATGTACTAACCACCTTGATCATTTCCCTTACCAAAAGTTACTTGTACATACCATCAAGGATTTATATGTAGTCAAGGAATATATCTAGTACCAAGTAGATAATGGTCTGTTCACTTTGGTAAACCTCCTAGAACAAGTCACACACATCTCCACTAAGCGTGACAGTGATAGTGAGGGTTTAGGTGAATCACAATAGGATTCCAACCACTGGACTCAGAAGTATGATGACTAGTTGGCCTGCAGAGTAGTTTCTCATTCCCATGGTATCATCTTCTCCCACTAAGGCCGAAATAAGCCTCCTAAATTCACACAAAATTCTACAACTGACTCTTCTGCATCAACGTTTCAAACCTCAAAATCTCAGAAGAGTAGGAGCCAAAGATGTAAGGGTAACCAAATCCCCCCATTGGTTCAAAATTCATCTTTAACCCTCAATTATTTCATTCATCTAGAGTTGGGAATCACCCTAGGGTCTCCCCAGCATTGGATGACCCCTCTAAGGATGAAAATGAGTATTCTTTTGTGAATTCCTTCAAGTTGATTGACCACTTAAATGTACCTAACAATGAAGATTGTTATCAAATTCCTTGAAGTTCCTCCAATTGATTCCATCTAAGGGGAGGTCAAGGAAATGTAAAACATAAAAAAAATCAGTACAATGCTTAAAACAGAGGTATTCACACTACAAAGACCTGAAAATAGGTGTTGAATAGAGCTTAGTAGGCGCAGTCCTTCTAGCCAGCTACATTAAACACACTATCACAACTGACCATGTCAACTGATTAGGATGAGTATCCAAAACAACCCCATGATCGATCATGTCCATCTAAATCCATGATTCAACCAACTATAAGTTAGCCAATAATGGTTTTGTTTTAATTAACTAATGAACAATATGATATTTCCATCACTAGTCGGAACCCTGTGAATAGATAGCAGTGCTTATAATACCTCCCACCAAAGGGAAACCCCTTACACGATAAAATAAGCACTTGGTGTAGAAGTAAGACATTTTAAAGCACCTCACCACCATACGTGCACAACTCTCGATTCTCAAATCCCTTCTTTTGTCTAAGGAAATATGTAAGTCCCTTGAATAATCCTCGAAAATCCCCATCCAAATCGAAATAAATATAGTGGTTGTAGAGACCTACTATGCAGAGGAGGTCGAGTGAGAGGAATATCAAGACATCAACTCATTATTTGGAGAAGATTAGGGTTCCCTCACACAGGGGCACATCCATATGTTATACATCACATTCTAGTTTAATGGAATGAATATCCATCACTATATGGTTGACATAGGTTCTAGGATTAATCTCATCCTGACCCAGATGCTCAATAGGTTGGGGATAACTGATGAATATTTGAGTCCCTCTAACCTAAAGATTCGTGGTTATGACAAGACTAAGTAGAAATCATGTGGTAGAATTTATTTTAAGACCCTTTTTGAAGGATTTATAAAAATTTCCAATTTCATGGTAGTCTCACAGGATACATCTTACATCATGTTGATGGATAAGACCTGGATTCATCTACTATTAGAAGTTCCCTCCTCATATCACCAATTCCTCAAGTACTCCATCAATGTTCATGTAGGATTCATTCAAGTTGATGGGTCTCCCGTTGACTCTTGTGAATCTCACTCTCTAGATTTAATATATTTCTAGAGATATGAGAATAAATTTTAGACCAATGAGGTTGAATGAAAAAACATTTCTTCCTATACATGAGAATATTTGGATGATGGTTTTATTCTCCCAATCTATTGGTTAGAGGCCACAATGTCAGACTTGGGAAGTTGCTTTATCATCTTTGAGATAAGGGAGCATTACATCCCTAAGAATAAGGAAATTACAAAGATTGATTCATAATAATACATGGGATATTCCTGGGTATTACCAAAAACTCCCACTCCTATAAGGTACATATATTTTCACTATATGGCCACTATTTTATGACATTCTCACCCATTTTATAGGGCGGGATTGAATAACCAAAATATTACCCACCACCGTTTATTTGATATCAAGCATGGACCCCATGGTCTAAGGTCTGATGGAATTAGATTGAATTTTTTTTCTCCATGGTTTTAGGAGAGCAAGAGGCCCTCACTGAAGGTTTCGTATCCACCCAAGTAGACAGAAGTGTTCACCCTAATCCAACTATGCTGGATGAAACTCCTCCCACTGATCCTCTTACCTCAGATGATGGAGATTATTTGGAAGTCTCCCCTCCTAAATTACAAGAGGATGTATCCAAAACATCAATGAGTGGGTACTGGCGAACCTTGGTATATAGATTGATCCATGGATAATGCTGATCATTGAATCTATGACCCTTTAAAAACATCAAAAGTACATGGATTTCTTGATACAACATCATGATTTATTTTCTTAGAGTTATGAAGATATTCCAGGAGTATATCCTTAGGTCTCCATCCATCATTTTGATCTCCTAGTGAGTCATTGTGGATTAAAGAAAACAACTAAAAATATGCACCCCTCTTATGGTTCCATGATTGAGGCCAAGATTGATAAACTTATCAAATCAAACTTTGTTAGGGAAGTTTAGTACCCCAAGTGGATATCTAACATCATTCTATTTAGGAATAATAATGGGAAAATCATAGTTTTTATCGACTTGCAAAACTCAACCACCATTATCCGAAGGATTAGTTTCCACTTCCAGTGACAAAGCTATTGATCGATGCCATAATCAGGTTACATGCTCTCTCTTTTATGGATGAATACTTTGGGTACAATTAGATCTGGATAGCCCATGAGGATGAGGATTATACGAACTTCAGAGCACCATAATGTAAGTTTTTCTATCAATTAATACATTTTTGTCTGAAGAATATAAGATCCACTTATCAGTGGTCCATGCATCACATCTTCAAACCAATCCTCAAGATGTTAATGGAATTATATGTGGATGATTTGGTGGTCAAATAATTATAGTGTCAGGACCATCTCGGATACCTTTATAAAGTGTTATACTTTCTATTATCCTAGAATTTGAAGACGAACCCCTTGAAGTGTGTTTTCTAGTTTGCCTCTCGGAAGTTTCTTGAATTCATCCCAAGATATAGAGGCCTCATGATTAACCTAGAGAAGACAAAATACCTAATCCAAATGCTTCCCCTGAGCAACCTCTAGAAGCTCCGAGGTATACAAGAAAACATGGCCTATATATGCTAATTCATAATGAATCTTCCCAAAAAGGGTAAACCTTTTCGAGGATCATGAAGAATAGTATCGTCTACCGGTGGGATAAAGAGTGGCATACCTATTTTGAGGAAATTAAGTAGTATATTCTTCCAAATATGGTTCTAATGAAACCCATATCAGAAAAGAATCTATTCCTCTACATGACTTCCCTAGAATAGTCCATTAGTTCCATTCTCACACATAAGAACAATGAAGATAGAGAAAATAGTTTGTACTATATCGGTCACCTGCTCTTTGACATGGAGGTGATATATTCGCATATTAAGAAGAGATACCTCACACTAGTTTTTTTAGTGTTTATGTTTTGGAAATATCTATATCATTATGAGGTACAATGGGGGTCCCATGTGTATTTTATGAAGTATATCCGGAATAGAACCATGCTAACATGATGGCTGGCACGCTGGGCAGTGAGCCTACTATAGTTTTACATCGGGTTTATTCAATAGAAAACCATCAATGGTCAAGAATTGGCCAAATTTATGGCATCACATATGGATTTTAAATAATTTCCTCTTGACGTCAACTTCCTTGATGAGGCCATTATTTTAGTGGACCAAGATATTCCATACCAGCAGATGCATTTTAATGGTTCCCCCTAGAGTCCAACTGATATAAGTATCAATGATACCATTCTCAATAGAGTAGGTCTAGGGATCATCTTCATCACTCTTGTGAAAGACATCCTATCATACTTGTTCCTACTTTCAGAAGGTTGCACAAAAAATGAGGCAGCGTATTAGGATCTAATTATTGGTGTCTAGATGTCCCTCGAGATTGATGTTCTCACTTTCATGTAAAGGAAGACTCTGAGTTATTCATAAAAAATATTAATGGTTACTACAACATCATAAATCTAAATATTATTCCCCTACTAGAGTACACTCACAAGCTAATGGAACAGTTCCCTTGTTATCTAGAAGTGATTCATATCTCTTAGTCATAGAGTGGTCGATCCGATGCTTTTCTAGTCTATATGCCTCCCTTTCACATCCTTAACTGGATGACTTGTTCTTTCACGAGGTGCATCATAGGGTCATCCCATCGGTCATCCCAGATCATCATGAGATCCAATAAGTAAACCAGATAGCTTCTGGTTCTTTTATATTATTTCCCCTAGACCCCCTATAGTAGGGGAAACATATGATTGGAAAAATCATTTCATTGCATATCTCCAACATGGTTTTGTCCCACCAGATCAAGATGAGAATGAGTGAATCCATTGGAGTGTAGCATAGTTCACCCTTTAGAATGACCCAACATTGAGAAGACTATCTACAGATGTGGGTTTGATGGAATTATCCGCCATTGTATCTAAGGATATGAGATTCCCTAATTTATGTAGGAAGTTCATGCTAGGTCTTGTGGAACCCATCAGGAAATATTGAATATATCCCACAAAATTCATAGGCTTGTAAACTTCTGGCCCACCATAGTCTATGATTTCATCATGTTTTCTAAGAGGTTTCATCCTTTTAAGATTAATTTAAACTTTATTCATCAACCACTAGATCTCCTCCACACCACCAAGCATTATTGTCCCTTTATAGTATGAGGACTCGATGTTGTGGGACTATACCCACCAGTAACATCTCTCTAGTATAGATTCATTCTGAATGATAAAAATTTATTCTCCATGTGGGAAGAAGTGATTCCCATAATAGAAGTTACGATCCAATCCATGATCGAATTTGTGAGATCCCACATCATCCACCAATTTAAGGATCATCGTGCCATTCTCACCCAAAACAGTACCAAATTCCAGGCTGATGTATTGAATAGAATGTATACCAAGTATAATATCCAATACAAATATACTTCTTGCTATCACAAATAGGAAAATGGATAGATCAAGGCATTAAATAATAACCTCTTTAAGATTCTACAGAATATGGTGGGCCAAAACAAGAAGAGTTGGTTGGACAAGATCCCCAACGTCCTATGGTCGTATCAGACGAAGGCTCCCGATTCCAACTAGGTGACTCTATATTCCATGGTGTATGAAATTGAGGTAGCATTTACCATTTTGTTTCAATTTCCATCACTTTGTATAGCTGTTTATGACCTACATATGCCAAACTAAATGGAAAAAATCTTCTAGTTTAGTTAGAAACCCTCGACAAATACATCATCTAGGCCTTGCACAATAAAGAGAGGAACTAAAATAGGATATCCATAAAATTGAACAAGAATGTTTGACTCTTCTCATTTCTCTAAGGTGACACAATATTGGCTCTTAGAATGCCGATGATACCTTGAAAGAAGCCACCAAATCTAGAGACCATGTGGGATGTTCCTTAGATCACTCACAAGGTCTATTCAAATAGATATACTCCTTTATCACCATGGACAAAGAGAATATAATTCCTCCCACCAATGCCAATTTCCTCAAATAGTACACCACATGAGGATCCTATTACATCCCAGGAACATGATGTTAAATGGTGTTCTTGTTCTAAACTCAACGACCTTAAACTAGGAGTCTATGTATATGCATCACGACTTTAAATGGTGTGAAATTTTCCTCTACATAATTTTTTTGTGGTGTTCGGCCTCCTTGACCCTTATTCACATTGGTTTTTTAATTCCACCACATGACAATTAATTTTTTGAGATACCCAATCCCACTAGTCTGAACTTTATGACCTTAAACTAGGATCCCAAGTCCAATCATCATGAATTTAAACTATGTACAAGCCTTCTAGTGAATGTTTGGTGTGTCAATGGGCCTCCAAGGATCTCATTAACAATATGGTGTTTTACTCCACCATGCTATATATACCCATTTTGGGAAGCCTCCTTCCCTAGGATTGAGCTCTAGGACCTCAAACTAGGAGTCCAGATCCAAGCACTATGACTATAAACCATGTTAAAATTCTCTCAGGAATATGTTATGTGTGGTTGGGGCTCGTTGTACCTCATTAAAATTTATTTTTTCTTAACACCACACTACATATCTCCATTTTATAAACCATTTCCCCCAGGTCCAAACTCTTTGACCAAAAAGTAAGTGTCTCATTGTTCTAAGCATTATGACCTTAAAATATTCACAGCCACTTTGGTTCAAGTTATAAGACTTTAAAATAAAAATAATGATATCCTCAACACATGAAATTAAACTAAAAATCTACCCCATACAAAACTAGGATGCCTATTAAATTGAATATGATGTGTACCTCATGTCCTCAACATGGGATGCCTGATAATAACCATGGAAATCCTCAATTTACCTCTCCATAGAATATTTTACCTAGTGTTTTTCGTCTTTTACCATTATGTGTTCCATAAAAATGTGTCGAATTATTTCCATACTTATGATATACGAAGAAAATCCCAAATTTCTCAACTCTGGGCCTAGTCACAAATTCTCTAACCCTTCGGCCCCTTGGCCTTAGTTATGATCCAAGAATTATGACCTTAAACTATATGAAACTTGTCTTAAAGTGTGTATGTGTTATGTGGGTCTCCTTTTCCCTCATTCACATTAGGTTTTACCTCTTTCATTCCATACATTCACCCTTGGAATAGACATCCTCCATAGTCCAAACAACATAAAATTAAAATGTTCTCTATGGTCTAAGCCATATGACCTTAACTTGTATGAACCCACCTTCAGAACTACCTATGTCATGATTCTTATCCCCATGGGATACATAGTGACACCTAGAATTTCTATCTTTGGGCCCATTCACATATTCACTACGGAACAATCCATTATTTACAGTGAAAACACATTAAATTGTCCCACATGACTCCTTCCAGGTATAAGCCCCATATAGTTACCTTGAACCATCAGTGGGCCATGATTCCCTTATGTTTTGGTATGAAGAAGGAACATCATAAAAATATGATTTTAAACTACAAACCTACTCCATGAGTACTCAGTATGCCTCATATTCATATGTGAGAAGATCCAACACCCTTTCCTGAGAGGCTATCCCCCTTACGATATTGGTTTTCTACTACGTCATGTTGCAGAATTACGTGCGGCATGATTCCAATATTTATGGGATTTTTAGAGACTTCTAAACTTATCATATCTATGGCCATCCAAAAATTCATCAAAACATTAGCCCTTTTCCCATGGTATAGTCATTATTACCTTAAACAAGGTGTTATTTGTCTCCTAGTAATTATGTGGTACGCGATATTCCTTTGGATAGTTCATGTTGGATTTTTTACCTTCCCCATTCCAAACTTCTACCTTTTGGGAGGAAGATATCATCCACTATCCAAGAATCATGAATTTAAACTACTTTTTGTGTTCCAGACCATAAAACCTTAATATATACACAATCGACTTCATGATCACTTCACATGGTGCAGAGCCTCCTTGACTTATTCACATCGGATTTCGACTCTTAAACTACATGAACACCCTTGAATGCCACTTTTTTACATAGTCCAAAATCTATGATCTTAAACTAAGATCCTTTGGTCAAGGCCATATTACCTTAAACTATGCGCAATTAGCTTCAGGATTTCTTCACGTGGTGTAGATATTCCTTGACTTATTCATGTCATATTTTCACTCTTGCACTACATGATCACCCTCAAAATCCCCTTTTTATCCATGGTACAAACTCTATGACCTTAAAATAAGAGCCTTTGGTCCATACAACATGACATTATAGTGTTTACATATAGTCCCATTTCCAAAAATTCAAACTAGTAACATCCCTAGTCTAAGTTTCATGACTCTAAACTACCAAGACCAACATCCCCAATGAACGATGCTAAAATGCAATCTTACCCAGTGTGACAAATGCAAGATGTATCATTGAAAGCATGAGATAAACATGTTACCTTATAAAAACTCTGGATACCTCTTAAAGTGAGATTATCTGATACTATCCATCCCATCCGGTATGATCCTACTTTATGATATTACTAATCAACGTTCTCTAATACACTGTGTAATGTAACTTAGAGTATTGAATCCCACAGAGACATTCCTTTAATCCATATCTATACTTTGAGTCCTTACTCAGTTTGGGTTTCTATCATCTTTTATATCCAAACAGGAACCCATGAAAACAATGGTATCTATCCAAGACTCACCTACCGTGATTGGAAATACTATGATAGATCTATATAAACAAATAGAGGATCCAATGTCTTGAACTTGTTCAATAGTTGATCTCGCATTTTCTCACACCATTCACGACCGGTGTAGTTGTTGATCCTATGTTTTTAACATGGTTGAAAGTGGTCCCTACCCATCTGTATCCAATTTATATAGTCCTATCAATTCTTGATTTACCTTATTTTCACCTCCTTATGTCTTGGTGGAATTCTAACACCCGTCGTGGCACCCTTCCATGCCTCCATTCACATCAATCAAGAAAGTTGGTCATTGGGACAGTCTCAATCTAGCCCATTCTTACCTCTGATGCGTGCTTCCATGTGTCTAAGAAATTCTTTCATCACTACTTTTTTCTCACACTCATCATAGATCACATAGTCTTAGGGGTTTTGGTAGGAAGTTTACCAATGTGTTCAATTTTCATTGCATCCAAGTCCATGAGACATGAATTTAAATTATTTTCCATGGTCTAGGCCATATGTACTTAAAATGCTTGAAGTGTACTAGTAAAATGAAATTAAACAATGAGATATATCATGATAACATGATAATAAATAGTATGATACCCCATCTCCCCATACGACATAAAACTGCATGTCTATCATCCTCATTTTACGACGTTAAACAACAATACATCCTAAGTCCTCGCCTGAGAGGTCCTCTTATTTAGTGTTATTTATCTACGGAATTAACAATATTCTTTTTTTTCACTCAATATATGAGATGAAGATCCCCCATAGGAAAAGTTTTAATTTTCCCTTATACTGATACACCTACACCAACATTCTCGAACAAATGGTGGAATAATTCCAAGAGTTCTATAATCCATTAGAATAATCCATCACTTCATTTTCACTCTTCTCATGCCCCTTATTGGGATCCTCATCCACATACACATATGAAGGTAACCCCTAAAAACATGGTTTCAAGCCAAGACTCACTTACCATCCTGGTTCAATGCCCTGTAAGACTTTGGATAAGATTCCAAGACATATTCCGTTCAGTGGTTTTCCCTCTTTGTTTTCCCCCATTATAGGCTAAGTGATATGGACGATGTGTTTCAAACATGGTTAGTATTTTATCTCAATCATGATGTCACTATCCTTGTATTTTATATTTTGAGTTTCATGATTCACATTCCCCATTTCCCCTATGTTTGGGTATAATTCAACACCCTTGTGTCACCCCATTTGTGCACTAACACACATTGGAAAAATAAGTCGGCTGTTCCAAGAGCCTTGTTTTTCAATAACAACCTATATTAGCCCAAAACCTCTAATTGGCCAGTAAATAATAGTATAACCTAAGTGTTTGATGGTTATCTAAAACTATTATATAAATGAGCAACCATATGTTAGTCCATTTTTATCACACTGAGCATGAATCATGTGAGCTTAGAGACCGCTCATTGTCTATTTAAAAAATATGATCGAATTGAAATAATTAAAGTGGGAAAATAAGTGTGTCTTTAAACAAATAATGGTTTATAAAAGACAAAGAAAACTTTGTAATTGGAAAGGGTTATCCACACACTGGATCCCCTATTGAGTCTGTGAAAATTTGCCCCTATGGATCTTCTCTGACAATCATGTGTTGCAGCTCCTCCATCCTTTGTCATGTGGAATCCAAGACCTTATGGAACCTATAGATCTCTATTCACTCCTCACAAAAATTAAGAAAACTCTTTATATCTAATATATTCTTAGTCCAACTCATCTTGGATATAAGCTGTATGAGATATCACCTGCCTCATCAACATCTCGGTCTCCTCCAGCTATGCCTTTAATTGAATGATGACCTCTGATTGAGAATTGATAAAGGAAACATGATCATTCATTTTCCCATCTAAGAAATGTATTTCCCGTTTTATTTATTATAGATTTAAAATTATTTTAAAATATTATAGTTCTATGAAAAATCTATGTGTTTTCTCCCTTCAGGCATCTAACCAGTAAGGAAGTCTCAGACCAGTGCATAGAGACCATGAGTGTCCACACCTACAATACACATGTTACACAGTCAGTGGTAGAGGGACACCATCTAGATCCCCATGTTTAGTTCCTGGATTTGATTGATAAAATCATGTATGGGCCTCTACGCCCTGCATTGGAATATGCAATTTTTTACAGCAGCCTCAAACCTAGAATCCTCTTATTTTTTATTAGGTGTAGGCTCATGCTTGGGAAAATATACAAGAATAGAAATAGAAGGGTCATCCTCTTGAATTATCTTGGATGGGATAGTCTTTAGATCATGAGGCTATATATCCTTTCTTGACTCTTCCTCAACAGCTTCTCCCCTACTGGCCTTGAGTTCCATCCCACTAGTGGAATCACTCACAACCACATAAGATAGTTCGCACGAGACTATGGCCGGATCTGATTGAATGAACGAATCCTCAAGGACCTACACAACTATTAAACAAAAGTCCTAGTATTTTCTAGCCTTGTCTGTTTAATTGGAATGTAACCTTTCAAATAATTCTTACAATGGGAACATGACAGTCAATTTGATCAACAAATGTCCATTTTAACTCATGTGTGAGAGAGAAAATTATAGGATCTGAGCATTGTTAGATTTTTTCCCTCAGTCTCAATAAGGATTTCCAACATAGGAGACCCTTTGAAATTGGTCTGTACTTTGATGACCAGTGTGGGATCCTCCTTCATTGGTTGGGTAGGAGATTCATGAAATAGGAAAACATGTTGATATAAAGGCTTTGTGAAAATATGATAAGTTCCAAGTGACTTGAGATGTTATATTACCTTGAGGAAGAGGAATTTCGATGATAAGACACCCTGGGAGAATAACTTCCTCCATAGTGGGCACTACTATTGGAATACTAGTGTGTGGTCCCCTATAGAAAAAATAGAGGACCTAATCCTCTATGTCAATCACTCTCACCTCCTCGGATGGCCCACCAACTGCTTCGCCCATGTGCATAGGCCCCAAAATGTGCTCCTCCATGACTGGTGGTACATATTTACCCCCTTTAATAGGGTCCCATTTATCACCTCTAATATTATCATGTGCAAGAAAAGAATCATTTAGAGATTATAAATAAAAAAGGAGAGGGACTTTAAAGGGTAGGTAGGTTAATAGGATTACCTTGAGTAGTTCAGCGTAGTCATCATCTAAGGTAGCAAGTTTCCCACTTTCCCAGGAACTCCCTTGATGAGCCACTAAAACCTAATATTTTTCATCATTGGATTTATCTTAGTCCTCTTCATTTGATTCCTTCTCAGATGAATTGTCAAAAGGTTCTATCTCCTCCGGCCTTGGCTCGTCTCCAAGCATCACCCACACCAAAGTGGAAGGAAGTTCATAGTCCCCCCTCTAGCGTGAATATGCATCCATGGCCATAATATATACATGATTATGAAGTAATATTACCTTTTACATGATTTAGATGGGCCTAAATTCTAGAAGATAAATTCCATCTCGCTTCAACATTCCCTACAGGTCTTCAGTTGATGTTGATGTTTGTATCATCCTCCAGGCTGACCAAAGATAAAGAAATATAGAATCCATATCCAGTTGAAGTAGTCACCTAATATTCTTCCTAATATCCTCCATGGATCTTCTCGTCTCATCATGGAAGACACTTTACTATCTCCAAGTTCACTTCTGAGGCCCTTCTACTCTAGGAGGCTGGGGTGTGACTTCACCTTGAGACATCCCTATCGCAGCTCCAATTTGAGCTACCCCATATGTCTATCTTTCCCCTAGGGAAGGTTTAGTTCACTCGATTCATTGCTTCTCTAAATCCTCACTCACTTTCTCGACCACTTACATGTCATTATGCAAGATTTCCTCCAAATATGCTACCTCCCAGTTGCTATCACAGTCCTTTTATAACCCAACTTCAACATTGTTTGGCGGTATCAAAATTGTTTCACATGAGCCAACATTCATTACCATACACCATAGCTAATGAAGTATATTGGGAATTACAATCCTCATGGTCCCCCCATGAAGAGTCTATTTTTCGCTCGATGGAGGAACCCAAAATTCCTAGAAACGAGGGATGGTGTATACGACTCATTGTAAACATGGTTGTCAATCCTTACTACCGATACTCCACTCCTGAAGCTGCACAACAAGTCCTTATGTTCCCATGTTCCTAACATGTTATCCACTATTGTCCACAAAAAAGTTGATAAGGGATGGAAGTTGAAGTTCACATGGTTTGCAACTTGAACTGTGACCACAACCTCATCGGGAATTAAGAGCCTGACCCCAAAAATATTCAACACAGGTTGCCTCAGACCATCATTTAGTGGGGGGATGGAGTTCAAGAACTCATAACCCCTGAAGTGTGTTGTGATCTAGCTATGAAAAAACTATAATGGGTCACAGATCCTTGTAACGACCCAAAGTTTAATTAATGGAAATCCCTCTTGATCTAATTAAATGTCTATTTATGTTTATATAAAATGTCAACTTCTTTGGTTTTATGTTAAGAATTTTGACCGTTGCTAATATATCCATTGAACAATGATCACATGATTAGTATAAATATAGAACTTTAACAAATCCAATTTACTCAGACAAAGGAAGCGATGACCTCATCCAGTAGAATCACCCCATACGAAGCCCATTTGTCGGAGCTCGGAAAAGAGGTGGCGTCTTTGGGCTTCTCCCTTGACCAAGACCAAGCTGAGCTTCATCATGTCAAGCTCGAAGGTGACTGTCTATGGTAAAAGTGGAAGTTGATTGAAATTACCACTTGAGCGATGTTATCCGAGCCACCCCAAGAGTCTGTCACCATCGCACACCTTACCCTTAGGTCTTATGCGGCTATTTTAAGGGTCGATGTAACAAATAAGTAGTACTATGTTCATGTACATTATTTTTGTATATAATAATGAATATAATTTCTAGTCATTTTTGATACATTGTAAATAGTTTTTAAAGTACAAATGGTTTTTTTAGTCATTATTTAATTTAAAAATATATTTTATTAAATTAAGGGATTTTTATTAAATAATATTTTAATAAAATAATGTTATTATTATTAAATTATTTTTTTTATTAAATATAAATGATATTATAATTTTATGAATGCAATTAATTTTTTTATTAAGATCTAAAAGCCATTTCTGTCAAAACCTGTGAATTTTTCAATAAATGTCAGTTTTTATTTTAAAAGTGAAAATTAACATATTTAAAAAATTATTTAGATAAAATAAATGTTATTTCTGGAATCAGGACATCGAAATTATCCAACGGTGAATTTTTCATAATTTTCTGAGATAGTCAAATTTTTGGGTAAAAATTAAATACAGTTTTAATATATAATGTGTTTTTTGACATCATAATGACCCAATAGTGATGTAATAAAATACTATAATATTTATGTTCGGAAAATATATGTTTTACCATTAAAATAATGTGATTTTGGGTTTGTTTGACTTACTTTTCAAAGCATTAATGGACCCCTCAATACATATTCAACACTTTGCCTTTTTAAAAAAATTTCCATGGGTGTGTGACTCACCTACACATAAGAAACCTTATTATTTTAAGAAGTTAGGACTTTGGCCTTATAAAATATTTTTTTACTCTTCCCTTTTCCAAAAACCATGGGAAAAAACCATGGGATGGTTTGTGGTTTGTATTAATTTAATATAAGGGGTCCCAAACCTAAATAATAAAGAATTCCCTCACCTTTCCTATATAAACCCACCCAATCTCCCACTAACTCCTCACTAAAATCCCTTTAAGTTCATCCGAACTATGACCTAATCTCTCTAGAATCCTCCCAAGGTGCCCAAATCTCCGAAGAAGCCTCTCACAAGCCTCTCTCTAGCCTTTGGAAGCACACTTCCAAGTAAGGGTTTTTCTTCCTTTCTCATTTTGTCCAATTTTCTTTAAGTTGTTTTGCCTTTTAATTTCAATTATGAATGTTGGGGTATGGTTTTGCACCTCCCTAATACTTCCCTCTTTATGTTTGAATGATGGGAAGACCGCTTTCTCTCTCATTAAATGCCTCCCATGTACACCCGTTACTATGCCGAAATTCCGAAAGAAACTTCTCTCTCCTCATTTACATTCAAGAAATACTTTTGTATCATGAATCTAAATTCCATTAAAATTGTTGGTACATGTATCTATATGACCTCCTTACTGTACATTACATTTAAATATGATGAGTAACCCCTTTATCTCTCATCAACCTTTTTTTATGAATTCTTACGTCACGTCGTTACGCTGCCGAAATCACACCGATTTTCTAAGCCAATGCCATTGTTTAGTGAATACCATGCCCATTTATCCATCAAGGGTATTCACCTTTATGCACATTTACTTATTGATTATAAAGTTTCATGTATGAATTCCACATTCCTTTGTCATGGAATAAATTATTATGTTTAATGAATCCATGTTTTATGATCCATGTGGCACACTTATGCATGAAATGAAATGTTTAAGAAGGGTGCGCCCTTATAGAGATCCAATGCATTGAGTAAAGTATAGTATCATGATATGTCATGTGAAATGAGTGTTGAATCATGCTAATTCAAGTGCAATAAGGGATAATCGTTCTTTATGTGCAATGAAGATTTTCTCATGATCTATGTACAATGAACCTTGGCTCATGCTAATTCCATGTTAAGTGTTGTTGCCACATTTCCATGTTATGATTATCATGCTTTATCATGCCTTTATGTTCATGTTTCTTTTATGATCTATTGATATTCATATTTCTTATATGTATTGTACTCCTCATGTAATTCCATGTGTACTCCCTTACCGGGCTTTATATCTCACCCTTTTCTTATGCATGTCCTCAGGTTATCCCATGCAATGCTAAGTACGAAGGAATGTAGTGGTCATGTAAATAAAGTTTTCAATAAAGATATTTTATTTCATGTTTTAAGTTTTTATGTAATGATCCTAATCCCAAATGACCCTAAACCTCTCGATCTTCTTTGTTGTATCAGGTGAAGTTTTATTTAATAAATCTTGTTTAAGTTGTAATAAAAAGTAGGGTTGTAATAGTTGGTATCAAAGGATAGGTTTAGTTATTTTTGGTATTAGGAAACCCTAGTAAAGCCTTAGATACAAGACTAAGTATAATAAATACATCCCTAATTTTTGGTAAGTACTGAGTAAGTGGTTTATCAAAAAAATACATCCCTGTCTGGATACGAGCGGGTAGAGGCGGCTCTGGCACAAATGTATCCTAGGGGTAAAACCCGAAAACACCGCTTTGAGATAGACTCGAACGGGAAATGGTACACGAAAATGGGCCTTGCTGCACTCTTGGTTACGTCACTCCTAGGGGATATGTTTTGATAAATTCAAAATCTTAGTATGAACACTTATTAAGGGAATTAAAAAAATGCCCCTATGAATATATGTTAGAAAGTAGATCATGAAAATACTAGATTAAAGCTTATAGACTCTAGAGTAAGGAAATAAAAGTTTATTTATAAGTCATCAACTTTTGTCTTTGGATTACCCTTTATTTGTTACCCCTAAATTTCCTTTTATTCCAGCCAATGATGGGTAATAGGAGGACTCATGCTAACAACCGTTGTGAAGATCAGTGTGATGACTGTACTAATGAGATGCCCAATCCAATGGGAGAGGGAATCACGAACTTTGTCACGTTTCTCTCTCAGCTAACCCAAGTTTTGAATAGAAACACGGGTCAAGAGGAACGTTCACCCCCCCCCCCCCCCAAGAAAGAACAAGTCGCTATCGAGAGCTTCATGAGACAAATGCCTCCTACTTTTAGTGGATCATCTAATCCCACGATCGCTGAACAATGGATCAACTCCATTGAAAAGATATTCTCTATCCTCTAATGTTCTGAACAAGAGAAGGTTCTCCTGGAGGCTTATCATATGGAGGGTGAAGCTGATCAATGGTGGATGTTGATCAAAAATACGAATCCTGAGGAGGAGATCGAGGCGTTGGAATGGAAGGATTTCCGAAAGATGTTTTTGGATAAATATTTTCTGCGCACCCTACGGCTTAAGATGGAAAGGGACTTCCTTTACCTCATAAAAAAAGATAAAGAATCTATTGGAGCATATGAGTCAAACTTAACAAGGCTTTCACGATACACTTTCGACTTTGTTGTTACCCCCGAATGAAAGGTTACCGCTTCTTTGGTGGGCTGAAGCCTAGATTGCGGAAAGCATTGGCGATATGTGACTTCAACAGCTATGAGGAAATTGTCTGATGTGCCCTCAAGGTCGAAATGGAGATCGGGGAATCACAAGGGTATCATGGGGACAAGAAGCATAAGGTGAACTTCAATGCTGGTGGTCCGATGGATAAATTCAACGGTGCTAAGAAGATCTAGCACCCCACTTGCCAAAAGTGCAGAAAGAAGCACCCTGGAAATTGCCTTAAAGGGATGAGAAAATGCTTCAGGTGTGGAAGAGAAGGGAACCTAGCTGTTAACTGTTGGAAAGAAAGACCCAAAACTGTGACTGAGGAGAAGAATTCCTCGTTCGAACCTCAACACGTTTTTCAATGCTACAAATGCAAATAACCGGGTAATTTTTCAAATTAGTTCCCTAATCCAAGGGTTTTTAGAGACAACCAACAACCTCCAAGGCAGAAAGGAAGGGCTTTTTCCATCACTTCTACCGAAGTGAACCCCGACAACGAAGTGGTGACAGGTACACTAGTTATTCATTCAAGAATAGCGAACATACTTTTTGATTCAGGATCTACACATTCTTTTATATCTTTAAAGTTTATTAGAACAATACCACCACCACCACAAATCATGGAAGTAAAGATGTCGGTGAGTACGACAAATGTGGAAATCATTGCATCCCAAGAATATAAGTCCTCCCCTGTTATAGTATGTGGATTGAATTTCCCGGAAAACCTCATCATACTCCCTCTGGTGGAATTTTATGCAATTCTTGGCATGGATTGGATTTCCTTATATAGAGCCAACATAAATTGTCGGGAGAGGGAAATTACACTCCATATGGAGAATCGACCCCCGATTCTTTATAAGTGTCAGGAGGAAGATGGATCTCCTTTAGCTCAATCATCTCAAGCATGGATATTAATTCCTTAGGAGAACGCATATCTGGCTCAGATGATTAAGTCCAAGGAAGAAACCATCCTTGATGAAATGCCCATTGTGAGGGAATTCACTGAAGTGTTTCCCGAGGAACTTCCTGGTCTTCCTCCAAGAATAGATGTTGAGTTATAAATTGAACTTATACCTGGGGCGCTACCAATATCCATGACTCCATATATAATGGCTATTGTAGAGCTTGAAGAGCTGAAGAAACAACTACAGTAGAATCTGGATAAAGGGTTTATACGCCCAAGTGCTTCACCATGGGGTGCACCAGTCCTCTTCTTCAAGAAGAAGGATGGGTCAATGTGGCTTTGCATCGATTATCGTGAACTTAACAAAATCATGATAAAGAACAAGTATCCTCTCCCAATAATCAATGACTTGTTTGATCAGCTGCATGGATCACAATACTTCTCCAAGGTAGATTTGCAGTCGGGATATTATCAAGTACGGGTGAAGAAAGAAGATGTCCCCAAGACTGCTTTTCGTACAAGATACAGGCACTGTGAATTCATAGTAATGCCTTTCGGACCCACCAATGCTCCAGAAATCTTCATGGACTTGATGAATAGAGTCTTTAGAGATTACCTAGACAAATTTGTGGTAGTCTTTATAGATGATATTCTAATATACTCCAAAACCAAGGAGGATCATGAGGATCATTTAAGAACTGTACCAGAGACATTGCGCAAGGAGAAACTCTATGCAAAGTACAAAAAGTGTGAGTTCTGGTTGAAGGAGGTCTCATTCATGGGCCATATCATCACAAGCAATGAGATATCTGTGGACCCCTCCAAAACAGATGTAATTGAGGGATGGACGAGGCCAACATCGGTAACGGATATCCTTAGCTTCTTGGTGTTATCTGGATATTATCGATGATTTGTGAGAAATTTCTGACGATTGTACAACCATCTTTCCAAGATAACTCAAAAGGGAGTAATGTTTTCTTGGAGTGATGAATGCGAAGAAAGCTTTAAGGAGTTGAAAAGGAGGCTTATCACAGCACCCGTGCTCACTTTACCCATAAGTGGGGAACTTGTTTTGTAGTTTTCAGTGATGCATAAAAGAAGGGATTAGGCTGTGTGCTGATGCAGAATGATAAAATTATATCCTATGCCTCAATGAAGTTGAAAATCCATGAGCAAAACTATCCAACGCATGATCTAGAGTTGGCGGCGGTGATCTTTTCCATGAAAATCTGGAGGCATTGTCTCTATGGAGAGAAATATGAGATATATACTAACCAATAGAGTCTTAAATATATATTCACACAGAAAGAGCTTAATATGCGCCAGAGAAGATGGATAGAGCTCATCAAGGATTATGACTGTTCAATCCATTACCACCCTGGGAAAGCGAACAAGGTGGCAGATGCCCTAAGTACAAATGACCCAACAATTCTATCAATGATGAGAATTGAGAAGGATCCAATCTTCTTAGACTTGATGAAAATGGACATGGGAATCATAGAGAAGGGAAAATAATAAATCCTTTCACAAATTATTGCTCAACCGTCTCTTTTGGAAAGGATAAAGGATGCTCAAAAGGATGATGTAGGAATTCAAGAGAAAGAGGAAGCTATCGAAAAAGGAAAATCCTTGGAGTTTAATGTTAATAAAGTAGGAATTGTGCGGTTTGGGAAAAGACTATGTGTTCCATCAAGTCCGGAGCTGAAGAAGGAACTTTTGGATGATGCACATAGTTCAAATTTCTCTATTCACCCATGAAGCACAAAGATGTATCGAGATCTCCGAGAAAACTTTTGGTGGGATAATATGAAGAAGGAGATCGCTGAATATACATCAAAGTTCCTGGTGTGCCAGCAAGTGAAGGAAGAGAGGCATAAGTATAAGGGGATGATGCAACCATTGCCCATACCAGAATGGAAATGGGAGAACATCACCATGGACTTTGTCACCAGACTTCCAAGGACATCCAAAGGCAACAATGCAATATGGGTTGTTGTGGATCATCCTACAAAGACTGCACACTTCATTGCTATTCGGGAGGATTTCTCATTGGATCAACTGGCACAGATATATATCAGGGAAGTGGTAAGGTTTCATGGAGTACCACTATCTATTGTTTCTGACCGAGATCCAAGATTCACCTCTAAGTTTTGGAAGAGTCTTCAACATGCTCTGAATACTGAAATGAACTTCAGTACGGCCTATCATCCTCAAACTGATGGCCAATCTGAGCGGACTATCCAAAAACTTGAGGATATGTTGAGAGCATGCTCAATGGACTTTAAAGGAGGATGTGATCAACATCTTCCTCTGGTTGAGTTCTCTTATAATAAAAGTTTCCACTCGAGCATCCAAATGGCACCATATGAAGCCCTGTATGGTAAAAAGTGTAGAACACTGACATGTTGGGATGAGGTTAGTGAATGTAAGATGCTTATACCAAAAATGGTCAAAGAAATGGTGGAGAAGGTGAAACCCATTCAGCAGCATTTCAAGGTATCCTAGAGACGACAAAAGAGTTATACAGATAATCATCGACGAGACCTTGAGTTTAAAGTTGGAGACATAGTGTTTCTACGCATATCTCTGTGGAAGAAGGTCATGAGGTTTGGAAGGAAAGGGAAGTTAAGTCCAAGGTACATCGGCCCCTTCGAGATTCTTGATCGTGTTAGGGTTGTGGCCTATCGACTAGCACTTCCACCTGCCATGGACAAAGTACATGATTTATTTCATGTATCCCTCTCAAGGAAGTACATACTAGACCCTTCACATGTACTCTCTTCCGAGGTGGTATAATTGGAAGATGATCTTTCTTATGAGGAAAAACCAGTGAAGATCTTAGATCATAGAGAAAAAGTTCTATGAAATAAGACAATGCCCCTTATCAAGGTGTTATGGAGAAACCACAAGTTTGAAGAAGTGACTTGGGAATCGGAGGATATGATGAAGCAGAGTTACCCACATTTGTTTTAGTGTGGGAAAAGGAAAATTTCGAGGGTGAAATTTATTAAGGGGGGAATATTGTAACGACCCAAAGTTTCATTAATGGAAATCCCTCTTGATCTAATTAAATGTCTCTTTATATTTATATAAAATGTCAACTTCTTTGGTTTTATGTTATGAATTTTGACCATTGCTAATATAGCCGTTGAATAGTGATCATATGATTAGTATAAATATAGGACTTTAACAAATCCAATTTACTCAGACAAAGGAAGCGATGGACTCATCCAGTAGAATTGCCCCATACGAAGCCCATTTGTCGGAGCTCGGAAAAGAGGTGGCATCTTTGGGCTTCTCCCTTGACCAAGCCCAAGCTAAGCTTTATCATGTCAAGCTCGAACGTAACCGTCTACGGGAAAAGTGTAAGTTGATTGAAATTACCACTCGAGCGATATTATTCAAGCCACCCCAAGAGTCTATCACCATCGCACACCTTACCCTTAGGTCTTATGCGACTGTTTTAAGGGGTTATGTACCAAATAATTAGTACTATGTTCATGTACATTATTTTTGTATATAATAATGAATATAATTTCTAGTTATTTTTGATACATTGTAAATAGTTTTTAAAGTAAAAATGGTGTTTTTAGTTATTATTTAATTAAGAAATATATTTTATTAAATTAAATGATTTTTGAATTAAATAATATTTTAATAAAATAATATTTTTATTATTAAATTATTTTTTATTAAATATAAATGATCTTAAAATTTTATGAATGCAATTAAAATTTTTATTAAGGTTTGAAAGCCATTTCTGTTAAAACCCGTGAATTTTCGATAAATGTCGGTTTTTATTTTAAAAGTAAAAATTAACATATTTAGAAAATTATTAAGATAAAATAAATGTTATTTCTGGAATCATGACGTCGAAATTATCCAACGGTGAATTTTTCATAATTTTCTGAGACAGTCAAATTTTTGGGTAAAAATTAAATACCGTTTAAATATATAATGTGTTTTATGACATCATAATGACCCAATAGTGATGTAATAAAATACTATAATCTTTCTGTTCAGACAATATATGTTTTACCATTAAAATAATGTGATTTTGGTTTTGTTTTACTTACTTTTCAAAGCATAAATGGACCCCTCAAGACATATCCAACACTTTGCCTTTTTAAATTAATTTCCATGGGAGTGTGACTCACCTTCACATAAGAAACCTTATTATTTTAAGAAGTTCAGAATTTGGCCTTATAAAATATTATTTTACTCTTCCCTTTTCCAAAAACCATGGGCAAAAACCATAGTATGGTTTATGGTTTGGATTAATTTAATATTAGGGGTCCCAAACCTAAATAATAAAGAATTCCCTCACCTTTCCTATATAAACCCACCCAAGCTCCCACTTCCTCCTCACTAAAATCCCTTTAAGTTTGTCCAAAAACTTCCCTACTCTCTCTATAATCCTCCCATGGCCCCCCAAGCTCCAAATAAGCCTCTCACAAGCCTCTCTCTAGCCTTTGGAAGCACACTTCCAAGTAGGGTTTTTTCTTCCTTTCTCATTTTTGTCCAATTTTCTTTAAGTTGTTTTTCCTTTTAATTTCAATTATGAATGTTGGGGTATGGTTTCAGACCTCCCTAATACTGCCCTATTTATGTTTGAATTATGGGATACCCCTTTCTCTCTCATTAAATGCCTCTCAAGTACACCCGTTACTATTCCGAAATTCCGAAAGGAACTTCTCTCTCCTCATTTACATTCAATCAATAATTTTGTATTATGAATATAAATTCCATTAAAATTGTTGGGACATGTATCTATATGACATCATTACTTTCCATTACATGTAAATATGATGAGGAACACCTTTCTCTCTCATCAACCTTTTTTTTTATGAATTCTTACGTCACGTCGTTATGCTGCCGAAATCGCACAGATTTTCTAAGCCAATGTCATTGTGTAGTGAATACCATACCCATTTATCCATCAAGGGTATTCACCTTTATTCACATTTACTTATTGATTATAAAGTTTCATGTATGAATTCCACATTTCTTTATCATGGAATAAATGATTATGTTTAATGAATCAATGTTTTATGATCCATGTGGCACACTTATGCATGAAATGAAATGTTTAAGAAGGGTGTGACATTATAGCACTCCAATGCATTGGGTAAAGTATATTATCATGTTAATTCAAGTGCAATGAGTGTTGACTCATGCTAATTCAAGTACAACGAGGGTTTACTCGTGATTTATGTGCAATGAGGATTTACTCATGCTCTATGTGCAATGAGCCTTGGCTCATGCTAATTCCATGTTAAGTGTTGTTGCCACATTTCCTTGTTATGATTATCATGATTTATCACGACTTTATGTTCATGTTTCTTTTATGCTCTATTGATATGCCAATTGTCTAACATGTATTGTAATCCTCATGTTATTCCATGTGTACTCCCTTACTGGGCTTTATAGATCACCCTTTTCTTATGCATGTCCTCAGGTTATCCCATGCAATGCTAAGTATGAAGGAATGTAGTGGTCATGTAAAGGAAGTTTTCAATAAATATGTTTTATTTCATGTTTTAAGTTTTTATGTAATGATCCTAAGCCCCAAATACACTAAACCTCTCGATCTTTTTTTTGTATCAGGTGAAGTTTTATGTAATAAATCACGTTTAAGTTGTAACAAAAAGTAGGGTTGTCATATCCTCCTAGGAGTACTTCCCATCGCCCCATGCCCCATTATGTTTTAGAGAAAATCCAACAAATTTACCCCCATGTTGACTCTATTATTGGATTTTAAAATTTCTACCATCACCAGCGGCCCCAAGGACATTCCCATCGATGTGTCCCTAACTAGAAGCTACCAAACACTCAAGACGGTAAGAAGAATCATAGTGTAGTAGTCTAGTGGATACCAATATTCCACCATATAGTACCCCCCATTTCTCAAACTACCATTTTATAGGATCAACTAGTACGATCATAAAATTCTTCTCTACAGTGTTGTTAGACAATATTTTTCCTACACTGACATCTTCACTTCCAGATTCTTCTTTAGAAACATGTTTAACCATACCATTAATAGAATGTCCCTATAGAATACATGACAAAACTTAAGTATTTGTTTTAGAACCTCTAAATGGTATTGAGGTGAGAGAGTAGTTCACTATGTGTTATTCCAAGTGTTCTCTAACAAAAGGAACTTATAATATTGGAAAACTTCTAGTGGAATGCCACTGATGCAGTGAATGTCTCACAAAATTATACTGACTCCCCCCTGATGAAGATGGAAATTGTTCATAGTCGAGGACCATCAGCTTATGATTTACGACACCATGTCATGTTGATGGTATAAGTGTAACAATGATGTCTACACCACCATATACAGTCTAATATGGCACAACTCAACACCATAATCCAAGAAAGTGTAGATTACCCAATATGCTCAGGCCCATTCACTGGTGAAACTACCACATAATTTTAGGTATCAGTCCTTGATCCAGTCAAAACTATTATCCATCATGCTACTCTAAAAAATGTTGGATAGTTGGAAGAAAATGTTTCTTACTCTGGATCCTCTCCCATGCCCATATTGGTCCACCCATTTAGCTCATAAATAAAAATGGCCCCATGATCCATGACTAGATGGCCATGGATAGTGATGTTCTAGATATTGAGATCATCCTAACACATTAGTCACATCCACAGCATGCTGGCCCCGAGGATTAGGATGAACACCTTGTCCGTCATACCAATGTTCTATAGTGGGATTTAGTTTCTCAGTGGATAGTTACTCTTCAATTGGACACAAGAATTTGTTTTTATGACACAACCTATCTAGCTTGAGGTATATATAGATATTTATCCATTTTGAATCTCTAAGACACATTAATGGATTTGAACTCATCTGTGTTTTGTTAGTGGTCTATTTCATTTGATTATAGAAAAGTCCAAGGGTGGTGCATGTAACAAGGGTCGTCCTACACACAAAAGTAGATGATACATGTAAGTCAGAAATAAAGAATGAAATATTAGTGTTTGATTATGAAAATTGATGAAATAAAGAATGTGTGATACATGAAAGAAAAGGCTGACACTCAAGCTTTGTCAACAAAGGGATGAATTATACACACATGAGAAATTTTATCAAACAGAAAGTCAAGGTTCCATACAAGGGTCTCCCTCCACGTGTTTACAGGAGTGGACCATTTGTTTTCATGTGTGCGTAATAATATTAAATGAAAACTCATGGATTTTTCATTCATCAACAAAATCTCTTTGGTGTTTCCCTTAGAACCGAACATTCCGGTCCCTTGTCAGTTCAGATTCTAAGGGGGAATTTATTTGTGTTGGAATCACTTTTGGAGCTGTAGATAGATAGATTTTGGAAAACTGAAGCCACCATTAACCTTGAAGGATTATTCTAGAAACTAAAACATAGGTGTACACAATATCAAAATCTGCATGTAAAATCCTTTTTCCCAAAATATGATGTTATTTTTCTTCCCTTCCATGATGGTGAACCAGATTTCGAAGGAAATTGCATGAATGGTAGAAGAGTTTCACATAATAAATCAGCATTACACTCAAGAGGCTATTCCACACACAAATCTCTTCAATTCCAATATGATTTCAAACTAGCACATTACATTCTTGGAATCCCATGAAAAATATGAAATCCACATGAAAATTCTCTTCTTCACCTAGAATATTTTTCACCCAATGGTGAGAATTTAGGCTATAAATAGAAACTTACATCTTCTTGGTAGAGGCTCTCAGGATGAATAAATGACAATCGACTGTACATAAAAGTGATATTCCATGAAATAATGAAAGATGAATCACCTAAGGTAGAGAATCCTACATGATATACCACCTATGGGCCCATGGGTTATGGTTGAGAGATCCGCACTCGACTCTTCTCAACATAAGTTGGGTGTGTGAAAAGGTCCTACTTGCACACAACCCTGAACTTGCACACAACCCCAATCTTGTGTGTACCTATGCCCTTTTATTTCATGGAAAACCCTTATTATAGATCCCCTATCTAATGAAATTCATTTTTTCAACCCTAAAAACTTGTACACAATAACTTCCGAGTCCTATACCTGATGTCCTATATACATTCAAAGCACCTACTTCAAAGCATGGGCACTCTAACCCCAGTATCTTCTAAGAACAAGGACTCTTATGAGGACCTAGTTTCTGGACAATACTCTCATAGTTAATTTATGGTATTTAAAAAGTCATGCCCATCCCAGTGGTCCACGATCTATGGTCATGTAATCCCAATGGGTATGGAGTGATACCACCCACGTCTGAGTTGCATGACATAAAATTGTATAGTTACATGTCTTAGTATTACGATGTTAAACTGCGTGAAAATGTCATTAGGACATGACATAAGAATATTTCCTTACCCTATGTGATTAACATAGGATACCCCATGTATGGTCATCATGTGATGACAACTAATCCCCATATATAACAAAGGCATTCCATATCAGGAAGCTTCTATGCATAAGCCCCTATTACCTTGTTCCACAAGAACATGATGCTCCATGAATGACCCACATGGAATGAGATCATCCTTGGGAATTTTTCATACATAATACCCACCCACATATTTCTTGATCCTAGAAGTACCCCAACATCCATCTACCACATATGAAGTGAATCATCTGATTTTTAGACCTACCGATTCCTCTCATTTCTCACACTAGGAGTGACTCACATGGTCATAGAGGTTAGTAGAGATCATGATGTCTACACGTTCCCAAAACCCCAATGGGACATTTATCTTTTGTAAGCCCCATTATCCACCTAAAATGGGCCTATTTTCAAGTGTAAGACCTATATCATTCTCAAATATGCGTGCTTTGATTACCAATTAACTAGGATATGGAGGAATCCTCCTTAAGGTCCACACCCAACATCCAAATTCACCAAAATGTTCTTCAGGACACATCCTCGGTAAGATTATTCCCCTCACTAGGGAGACCATTCCACCAATAGATCCCTCAAAAATCTCAATGCATAATCCCCAAAAAAATCTAGCCAAGATCAATCAAATTTCTAAGGGAATCTTTCAAGTGTAATCCCCAAAACATCCCTTGTCAATGATCCTTTTGTGAAATGAGAATCCTTATTGAATGATGTTAAACTACATGGATCGATCCTATCATATGACCTTAATCTATTCCATAAAACTATGTGGATTTATATCCCTATCTTATAAACATTGTATGTAGGAAACCTACTTGATGTTCAATCCCAACAAACGGTAAACATAGGTGTTCCCTCCTAGGGACACCTCCTTGATCCACCTCAAGGAGAATTCTGATTAACAATCATGGTTTTTCCTTAATAAGGTGTTAGATCCAACTATCTTGGGGCCATATCAATGGACATTTTAATCCATTCATATCAGGTCTACCTCCATAAGGCATCCGAGTTGATGAGTAAAAATTTCATGTATGACATCACCCATCATATGGAAACACCTCCTTGATCCACCTCAAGGGGTTATCCATCACCCATCATGTCCCCACATGTTATTAAACCTACACACATCATGTCCCTGTAAGAAATTAAACTTGTGTCCATCATGTCCCTGAAATACATTAAACCTGAACACATAATTTTCTGGAAAGATATTAAACTTATTACCTTTATGTCCCCATAAGACATTAACCATATTCCCATCTCTACAAGATATAAAAATCATGCACCGATCTATCTCAACTAGGAATTCAGATTCATCTCCACATGATTTATATCTTTTTAAGTAACCCTAAATACATACCCTATGAAAGAAATGGGATTCCTAAGTTAAATTCTTAGATGATATGCGCCCAAAGCTTCATATACCCAATAAAAACATGAGATTCCTGAGGTGAAATGCATGGATGATATGAACCCATGACATTAGCTACCTCATGAAAAAAATAGATGACCAAGTTAAAATACTTGGAAGATATATGCCCATGGTGACAGATACCCAATGAAAAACATGACATGCCTAAGGTGAAATCCTTTGAAGATATGTTCCCATGGTGTCAACTACCTCATTCAAAACCTGAGATGTCTGAGGTTAAAACCTTGTAAGTTTTACGTCTCTAGAATCATTACCTAATGGTTGACATAGAATTCCTTGGGTTCCATTACTAATATTCCTCAATGAGATTACATACCAAGATGAAGAATAAAGTTGACCAATGCTCATAGCATCAAAATATGCCAGTGATACCCAACATGACTACTAACCTGACTAAATGTTTCTGGACTATTAAGATTGAATCCTAATTTCCAAATAGAAGTAGTGTAGTTATCCAGTATCCAAACAGATATGGTACCAAGAATGAGTTCCAAAAACATGACTTAACTCTATGAGGGTGACACAGATGAGAAGAAAAGTTATGAGGAGGATTCCAAGAAAGGTGGAATTGATATCCCATCATACAATTTTGATTAAGGATTAAACACCACCGTTTACAGTGATGGGAGCCACCCACCTTTAGAATGTAGGATTACGGGGAAATAAAGCTGGAAGTTAAAATAACCCATGTGCAGATGCGTGAGCACCCCTGAAGATAGAATCATAAATAGACACCATAGAAGAAATAAGATTTAGTTATTTTATGTCCAGAATATGGGAAGATGTACATAAGGGGATATCTCCAAGGGATGGGAATAAGTTTTGAGTGTATAAAATAAGATACAAAGAAAGTAATTTTAGAGTAAAAATGAAAAATTTGATCAAGGATATGGTTGTGAATAAGGGTCTCTCTAAGGTATCATCGATGATTGTTTGTTTCAAAATTTTAAATTATGGGAATTATGAAAATCTATGTCCTAAAGGAAAATATATTGAAGATAATTAGTAAGGTTGTATAAGTAATGGTTATACTATTGATGATTAAGAGACTAAGAATGAAATATGAAAGGAAAGAGGTATTATGTAATAAGATAATAAATCCCAATTAATGGTTTGAGAATGAAGTGGTATGATTGATGTATTTATTTATTGGAATTCAAAAATTCTGAAATATGTAAGGATTATTCAGTATATGTTTTTCATAAATCATTTTCAAGAATATGTTGAATGGTGGTGATGACTTATAAATTTTATTTAATGGCATGATGATATTTCATGAAAAACACATTATTAAGGGAAATATGACCCTTAATATGTTCAGATAATGATGTTAGGATTAAGAGATGATTGATATGGATGATTTAAATTGGATAGTAATAATTACATTGAAACTGATTAATGACTTGCAGACAAAGTGATTTATGTTATCATTGATAGAGTTGACATTATTATTGAATATATATAATGGATTCAATAATATAAGGTTTTATTCAAGGAATGAAGAAATATATATATATATATATATATATATATATATATATGTTTTCATTGGGTTTTTATGGTTATTATGGTCATTACCATTATAAAAGAAAATCAATGACTAAGGTATTCACATATTTTGTTTGTGACAATAAAGAGCTACATTATGGTAATTCAGGAATCAATATTAATTTTATTTTGAGAAATTTAGTGACCATATTTATAATTTTTGAATTTTGAAAGGTTTATATGGTTAACCATTTATGGAATGTGTTAAGTTGACTTTTTGATGAGTTTTTAGAGATTAATGCATTGTTTCACTATATTAATATTAATACATAACTTTTGCTAACAATTTTGTTGTGATGATAAATAAATATAGACACAATGACTTATCATTATATTTATGGATCTTATGATCTATTAGTGTTTCAGGATTAAAAAATACACCTTTATTTCTTAAAGTAAGAGAAGAAGTGGAAATTGATCAAGGCACAACCAAAGGATGAGACTGTGCTTATGAAATATAATGAAATCAAGTAATTATATCTTCTCATAAAAATTATTAAACATTAGGAAATAGATCTTGAAATAAAATGTTATCATATTTTCATGATTTTTGATGATATCAGTGTCCCTTTTCATGCCTATATATTTTATGATTTTGTGGTTTCAAACCTTCTCTGGATCACTCAATTTCTTGAAATCAATGATCTCTATCACTCTCTATAATTATTTAGGCTTTTCTTCCTTACCCAAATCTTCACTTTCCTATGATGTTCTCTTATGTGGAAACCTAGTTGTGAGTTACTTTAGGTAACCTCTATGTTTTTCAGTTTCCATTTTTATTGATGTTTTATTATTCATTTGTATGATGTGGTTTTCTATGAAGTAATTTTCAAATTTTAAAAATTTGATGACCGAGAATAATTTCAAGGGTGAAAATAATTTTAAGGGGGTAGAATGTAACACCTCGAAATTTTGTGGCATATATTGTTTTAAATTAATTTAATATTTTTGAAATTTTGTGTTACATGAAATATTGAGTATATCATTAATTATAACAAGAAATAAGTTTAACTTGTCCTACATGCAACAACAGTTTCTCCAAAATTGTTCACGACACATGATATTGGGCTTCAAAGAACCATGAAATAACATTATTTTACATATGACCATTATAACCCAATTGTTAAATAAGAGGGTATGAATAATATTTACCAATTTATGAAATATACAGATACATATCCTACATAATATAAATTTATTTATAAATTATGAGTAAATAATCACTTCTGGAAAAATACCCTATACCAACGGTTTGGAACCGTTGGTATAGGCCCTTAAACCATTGGTATATGATATACCAACAGTTTGGAGGACCGTTGGCAAGTAAGTCGTGACAATAGGTCTATACCATCGGTTTTGAAAACCGTTGGTATAAGTAATATGAAAACCTATACCAACGGTTCTCAAAACTGTTGGTATATGTATTTCAAAAAAAATATTCGGTGGGATTTGATCCCAGGACCTCTAGTTTATAATTGAATTACTTAACCACTAACCTAACATGGCTTTTGTGAACATAATTTCATAAATATATATATGTATTGTTATAATAATTTTAAATTTTGATTTATATAATGTTCTCGGTAAGAAGATTCGATTAAAAATCGAAGGACCTATATCAACGGTTTTGAGAACCATTGGTATAGGTCCTTTGATTTTAGGACCTATACCAATGGTTTTTGACAAACCGTTGGTATAGGGGGGACCTATACCAACGGTTTGGCCAAAACCGTTGGTATAGGTCCTATAGGTCCCCCCCAATACCAACGGTTTGTCCAAAACCGTTGGTATAGGTCCATATAAGTGACCTATACCAATGGTTTTGGCCAAACCATTGGTATAGGTCCAAATTAATGAACTATACCAACGGTTTGGAAAAAACCGTTAGGAAAAGACATATTTCCAGTAGTGAATCAATGATTTTTTATTAATGTAATTACATTAATAAAAAATATGTTTTCTTCCAAAATGTTTTTTATTTATTTTCCTAAAAATTTTATAAATAATTTAAATGGATTTTTGAAAATTTATTTTATAAAATGAAACTAATTTTTTAAATAATAATATTTAAATTAACTTAAGGTGAATATTTTGAATTTTTTAGAAAATATATAATTTTTAGTGAATAGTGAAAAATATCAATTTTTGAAAAATAATCATTTCTATTTATTAAATTAAGTAATTTAAATTACCAATTAAGTTTTAAATTAAAATTAGTATTATTTATTTATATTTTATCCACTTAATTACTTTTTAACCAGCTTTATATTGTATTTTAGCGAAAGTTTATTTTTGGGTTTAAAAAGGGATTTTTTTTCTGAAAACTATTTTAAACTCATAATTTTTCTCCATTTTAATTAATTAGAATAATATATAATGAGAATTTTTATAAACGAAATTTATATATTATATAAAAATAAATTTTAATTAGTATTCATACAATTATTACTATTAGACAAAGAGTTATTATAAAATAATCTTTTGCTTGAAAAAAAATACACTTCTTGAAAACCCAATTTTTTTTGCGTCTCTAGGTTTTGTTTTAAATTTAATTTTTTATAATTATAGAAAATTTATTTTAAAAAATTGAATTAATTTTTTAAATCATCATTTAAAAATTATATTAGGATGAATTTTTAGAATTTTCTGAAAAGGTTATTTTTTTATGAATAGTAAAAAATACTGAATTTTAACTACAAACTGCCTTTTCGTTTAAGATATTTATAAAGTAAAATTATATTTTTTCAAAGTAAAATAATTTAAATTATATATTTATTAATCAAATTTAGGCCATTAGAATCAATTTTAATTCGACATTGGATACAAACTAACTTTGTAAACCTTTGAAAAACTTCTCTTTGAAAACCCATTTTTTCGTTGCATATATGGGATTAATTTTTCAATTAGAATTTTAAAATCATGTTAATAGAATTTGGTAAAATAAATTACATATTTTTAATCCGAATAATTTATTTTCTCTAATAAGTTCAAATTTATTTTTTATCAAAATGAATAGTACAAATAGTATAGATTATTTACCACGGTTAAGGTAAAAATGTGATTACTAGGGGGTAAACTAAAATGATGATGGTTAAAATGACATAAAAAATTATTCAAAATATTATTTTTGGAAATTTATTTATCTTATAAAGTATAATTATTGATAATAATCCATTTTGGATCCTTTTTTTCAAAGAAAATCATGGGTACCCCTTTTTCTTTTAAATAACAATTACAAGTGAGCCAGTCACTTCACTTATAAAATGCCACCCTAGCCACTATTTTTAAATCCTTAAAACCATTTTGGTTCAGCAAATAATAGACCAAATACATTCCAAAATTTCATAATCTCAATATATAATCCTTATTTTTGGAATAAATTCATCTTATAATATATTTTGGTGCAAACCTAAGGAGGATTCCCAAAGAATAGGTAACATTTTTCCAAGAGTGTTTTTATTTTATTTCTTCCTCAAACTACTTATATTATTATTATACCATAATTATATAATAAAATTAGTATATTAAATATACCTATATTATTTATGTTTATATAAATGACCTAAAAAATATATACTTACATCAAATGGTTTACAAAATCATTGTTATTGTGTACGAAGGAGTACCGCCTCATGAATCAATTTCATTCTTTTTTCAATGACCACCTATCACGGTTGGGTATTATGATGAAAATAAAGAATATAAATTATTGTAATTGTATAATTATTCCTATTTAGAAATTATATGTTATATAAATTTTTAACATTACATTTAATAGGAGATATGATAGGGTTGCTGGTCTGTACGGCGGAATACCGCCCCACGAAGTGATGTGATTCATTTTTCACTAACGCTTTACATATAGGACAATAAGGATAAATATATGTGATATAAATAGTATACTTTGATATTAATTACATATTTATCATTCTGTAAATAGAATATATCATTTTATTTCTTAACTTTCAGTCACTGAAAGATGATAATGTCGTTCGTGTACCTGTGGACTGCTGTCTTCACGAAGTAATGTGACTCTCTTTTCCTCACCAAACCACAGGGATAATATCTATAAGTAAATTTAAATAAATAATATTTTATTTATTATATAATTATAATTATTTAAATATAATATATCACTTACCTCCTTTTCATACGGATCGTTGAAAAATGAAAAATGTAACTCTTACATAGGTATGCCCTACCGTCTCTATGATGGTAACATACTTCATTTCTCAAATAAAAAACTTCATGATTAGTCAAAAAGTATAATTTATGTATAAATATGATAATTATTTCATGATTATTATTCTTTAGATGATTTAACTATGATCAAATTAAGAGGACCGAAAATAACAAATCAAGACATATATAAAAAACAAAGTAGTTATTTCCAAAAACATGACATAACATGAAATTGTTAATAAAAAGGAAATAAAAGAAGACAAATAAATAATATATTGTATGATATATATAATTATTATTTTCAAATATATTTATAATAAACTTATATTTATTATAAATTATTTTTTAATGAGTTTGAATGAAGTTGATAATTACAGTAAGGGACTTCCATCTCACTTTTATTTTCCATGAGACAAATTCTATATTAACCACATGTTTATTTTATATGTGGTATGTAATGAAAATGAATGTATTTTATTATTATTTTAAATAAAATTATTGGTATTTACATATCCATTTTATTATTACTCTTTTATGGGGCTTACAGTTCATAAGTTACCAAATCGGTAAGGGATTTTTGTCTCACTTTTAATTTCAATGAGACAAATTCCATATTCACCACATGACTCTTTTATGTAGTTTATATAATTCCATTTAATCTATAATTTTATTATTATATTTTAAATTTTTTTATTTATATATCCATTTGAGTATATCTCTTTCATGGGGTTTCAATTCCAAAATTTACCAAATCCTAAAGGGATTTCCGTCTCACTTTTAGTTTCTATGAAAAAAATCCCATATTCACCCCACATTTCTTTTAAGTGGGGTATAAACTACCAATTATTTTATTTTATGATTCTTTAAATTAACATTATTAGTATTTAAATATCAATTTGAGTATTTATATTTCATGTAATTTACGGTTCAAAGGTTACTAAATGGGTAAGGGATTTTTGTCGCAATTTTTCTTCTTTGAGACAAATGATTATATTATACACCTATCTTATTGTATGAGTGGTTTATAAATCCAATTTGAGATGAAATATCATGATTTTATTTATACACATGATATTTTAAGATTAATTTAATTAAATTAATTCATGGTTCTTACATTTCAAAGTTACCAAAGTGGTATAGATTTTATGTTACACACTCATCATTTATCAAGATTGTTTATGACCTTGTTTTTGATAATATAATATTATAATACATATATAAAGAAAATAATGAATTTTATTATCCTTTAGATATGTCAATATAATACATGTTTCCCCTTCATTTTTCTCTCTTTATGTACTCAATAGTTTAAAAACAATGTTTTAAAAAAATGTCTTTTTAGTAAAAACACATTTCCTTCTAAATCCATGTTTTCTAAAATTGTTTTAAATTTTCTTTAAAATTATTAAAATGACTATTAATTATTTTTTAACCATGTTTTACTTCTTACATAATGTTTTAAAATTAATATTCATATAATTTTTAAAAACAATGCCCCTTTGGGTTGTACGAAAAATGTAAAAGGAATCTTAGTCTGAAAATTTATAGCACAAACAAAATTTTCCACCATCATGAACATTATTTGATTTGAATATTAATTTATAAGTTTTCAAAGTTATTTTTAAAGATATAGATCTTCAAAAATTTATTATGTTTTAAAAATTATTTTTTAAAAGTACAAATGATCGTTTCCTCAAGAAATATATTAAATTATTTTTAAATATTAATTTATAAAATTTCATGTATATTTTCAAAGAAAAGTATTTCAGTTTTTTTTATAAAGTTTAGTAATTTTACTTATTTTAATTTATGGTTATGGTACTCAAGAAATTGTCCATGTTTTTTATGTTTTAAAATAATATTCCATTTAATATGACATCATTTGATGTTACTTATTCTTTTATGAGGATATGATACAAGTATACCATTATTATTATTTATCTAAATTGTTTTTTTTATGATAACAAGATGTTTGTGAAAACCATTTCTCTTCTATGGGTAATACCATGATAATGTTTTTATGAAACTTACTTATTTTTTAATGGGTTATTATTTGATAAAATTATGAAATGAATTTGTAATATTTTAATTTTTCATGGGTTATTTTATGATTAAATATTTATGAAAACCATTTAATTTAACGGGTTTTGATATGATGATTGTTTTGTGATATTGGGCCACACATATGTATTATTTTCATTATGTGATGGTGGTAATGTTATAACTAATGAATGTGGTAACATTATTATCAAGGATGATTGTTCAATAATAAAAAATGATGGGTGAGACATATATCTCCCTACAATGCATTGGGTATTGATTTATATCTAATCAGATATATAGAACTAGAATGGAGAGTGAACTTGGTTCAGTAATGGAAATTTTCCATTATGATGGTCTTATGATTGAATGTTTACTACCATGATCGTTTGGAGAGTGAACCCAACCAAATCTTAGTAAATGGATTCCCCTAGGGATATTTTTGTGTGCCTCCAAAGAAGAGTATCCATCCTTAGAGTTCCTTAATAAGTTTTCTCAAAGATCCTTTAATACTAAGGAAATGATTCTCTATTCTTATGTGAATGCCAAAATTCCCTATTATATACCATGTTTATGCCATAATCGCTCATATTATTTTATTTCCTTATGATTATAGTCCTATGAATATCTAATATTTATTCCATAAATCAAGATTATGATCTTTGATATACATTTTATGGATTTCATATGTTATAATCACGTTGTCATTCCATTATGTTTATTTATTCTTACATATCTCCATTTTTAACCCATAATGAGCATCTAAGCTCACCCTTTCTTATGTATCCTTTTCCAAAGTTATAAAGAAATGTTTTAAGTAGGGTATGTTTGTGAATATTAATAAAGGAAGATATCTTTATGGGAGATGTTAAAGATATTTGAATAAATTATAATATTGTGCACCAAGTCTCTAAAGTCACTAAACTATTACTGTCCTCAGGCATGTGTTTGTGTAATTAAATGAATATTCATATAAAAAGATGTAATATCCATGTATGAAAATCCTAGAATGAAATAATATGGATGGGATAAAAGTAGAAATGGAATATTATATTTGTATATTAACATTTCATAAAATTAGTAATACTTATGTTATCAAACTTTCATGCATATATTAGTTTTGAGGTGGTAAAAGAAGAAAAGAAATGAGAGATCATAATTGAGAACATTACCCCTAGATGTTATCCCTTGGGAAACAAATTAAGTCTTCTTAGCATGATATTATCAAAATGGAAAGGATTATAGGAAATGATAAGATATTTTTGATGATTATTTGGAAGTGTTTTTATAAGAGTTAATTGTTTTTAAAGGGATGATATTTATGGTATAAGTGATACCAATTTATAAGTGAACAAAGTGGATTTTTTTTTGTAAATAACCATTACCTTTTAATGATGGTTTGGAACTATTCAATATTTATATAATCTGAAGTGATAAATAATGAAGTGTGGGGTGATATAATCTTGATAAAACCTCTGAAAATCATTTTCAAAAATCTTTTATTTTTTTAAGTTTTTCAGCACTATTTTTTTACATTGATCATTTTGGTTTTTACCTTGGTATAAAGCTTTTACCAAAAGTAGTTTATATTTTATTAAAAAAAGTAAACCTTCATACCAAACTTTTACATTTAAAAGATAAATTTAAGATTCATATAATTTATTTCAATTTCAAAATAAGTGAAAATGAACTTTTACGTTAAACGATTTAATATATAGAAAAAAAATTTCAAAGAATTTTTTTTTTACCATTAAGTGTTCTTAATATTATTTTTAATTAATTACCAATTGAATGAGTGTTAATATATTTATATATATGTTTAAGACTATATTATATTCATTTTTGAAAATATATTAATTTTTTAGAAGATATGAATTACTCAATATTAATAAAATGATTCTTTGAAAATAGAAGTTCTACCATTGTTGTGATACTTAACTTTAATCCTAGTAATCTTATTTTTATGCCTAAAAATGAAATTACAATTTTTATAAAATTTTCACCTATTGATTCTAAATATAAAATCCATTTAAAAAAATTAAAACTATAAGGGTGAAAAATATTAATTTTAATATTAGATAACATAACATTTAAAACCCATTTTTAGATAAAGTGTATTTTCAAGCATGGAAATAAACCTTATTTTATTATACATTTTTTCATCATTTTCATAAGGAAATTAATTCAAATTGATACACACAAATTTCTTAGATATAATATTGTGGACATATTTAATAATTTTATTTTATTAATGTAAGATGGTTTTCATTTTAGTTTTGTGTTTTGTATAAGACAACTAAATTGAAATGATTCAATGATTTTTTTATTAAAAGTACGGTTCATTAAATTCTACCCAACATATAATAAATTTCACTCTGAAAATTTTATTTCTAGGAAAAAATTGTGAGGGTACTTTTCTCTCATTATTTTCTCAATTTTCTACATAGCTTCTTCGAAGTTATGATTCCTTCATATAGATTTGAATATATGAGTGGTCTTGTTCCAAAACACTTTATCTCATCAATCTGTAATCTCTACTGGTTATTCCTCATATAAGAGATTATGTTATAGTTTCACAACTTATGAGTTTATTATCTATGAATGTTTTAATATTCAATTCTTGAAAAATGGTACATGAAACACGTCATGTACTTGGGAGAGGTCTGGATGGAGTGTCAAGTGATAAGTTACAACCCCAACACATTCAAGGTTATTAAAGGGATTGATATACCCGGGTATCAAGTTACCATTCTCCCCAAATCTCATAAATAATGTCAAAGGATATATCTATAGGAACACCTTATCACTAACTTCAAACTCTAGATCTTATTGAAGATTATTCACATAAATATTCTATCTGATTTGTATTTCTTTCATATACCAAAAAATGGTTTGAATATTCTCCATCATTTCACAGAAAAGATCAGGTCCTATAAGATTCCTCTCTCCAACTTTATCCTAACATGTTGGAGTCCCACATCTATTCTCGTACAGAGCCTTATATGGTGTAATATGAATGTTATAATGGAAACCATTTTTATATGAGAACTATAATAGGGAAATATATTGAACCCAACATACTTTTAAATATATTGAACAAGATATCAATATATCCCCCAATGTTTTAAGGATTTTATAATACTCACCATCTATCTAATGGTGATAAATAGTTATTAAACTCAACTATACCTCCAAATATCATTGGATACTATTATATAACCTTGATTTAAACCATATATCTCGACCAAATTGAATAGATAGTGGTACTCTATATTGCCTTACTACATCTTGGTGTGTTGGTGAAGTGTGAAATATTATTTTATGGAAATGAAATATGCTGACTTTATAAAGAGATCAACTATAATCCAAATGTCACTATAGCCTTTAGATATTATAGGTATTTCTACAATGAAATCCATGGATATATTTTCCCATTTTCATACTGGTATGGGTAATTGTTTCGTCATCCCCTTAGAATTATATTATTTAAACTTAATTTTCTACCATACCAAGAATTGGGATACATATTCCGAAATCTCCCCCTTATGTTATACCACTAAAATTTTATATATATATATCTTTATACATATCCATACTTCATAAACAAATAGAGAAGGATGATCTATGAGAATAATCCAAAATTTCTCTATTCAATTATTGTATTTATGGGATATAAATATCGATTTCAAACTGTATAAATTCTTATTTATCAAGGTTAAAATCTAAAATACTCTCTATCTTTTTCTATATCTCCACATCATCCTTTTTTCTTCTTTGATATTCACATGAATCAATGGTTGAGCATTAGTTTGGGAAAGATAGGATTTCTCACATTCCCTTATGAAATTATGATTTATCCTTTTCAAATACATGAGTATATGCTCTTTTTAAATCCTCATTATAGATATGGTATCATGATATTTTCTTCTTAGAGCATCAAACCCCTTATTTTCCTTCCCCATGTGGTAATTTATTAAGCAGTCATAATATATTTTTTAATTACAAACATCACCTTTATGGAATATTCAACTCTGTCTATGTGAGTTTGTATTTCAATATATTATGGTTAGTATATATATCACACTTTTCACCATAGTGACAATGTCACCAAATATTTGATACAGAGGCTAACAAATCCCAATCCAAGTCTTGTCTTTGGTAATATTTCTCATAATTATTTAATTATTTTGAGGCATAAGAAATTACCTTATAATTATGCATATGGATGCATCCCAATCCCTTTAATGAAGCATCAATGTATATTAATAACACTTACCCATTATAGGGTAATGTAAGTATTTATTCCATAACCAACCTCTTCATTAGTTCCTTGAAACTTTCTTCTAATTCCTATATATAAAGGAACTTCAATCCCTTCCATGTTAACTTGGTTAGTGGAATTTATAACAATAATAAATTTCTAAAAAAAGAATAATTGAATCTCGATAACCTAAAAAAACTACAAATATCAGTGACTACGGTCAGTCAAATAAATTTTCCAATAAACTTCCAACTTTGAAGGATCTAAAAATATACACTTTCCTATGATTACACAAACCAAGAATGATACTTTTTGTATCTAGAATTCAATATTTCTAAACCTCAATCATAATTTATCCTTTATTAAGGTTTTCAAAATAATCCAAAAATTATCTTCATGATCTTTATTTCTCTTTTAATATATGAGAATATAATTTGTGAATACAACCACAAATTTATCAATGTTGTCTTTAAATACACTATTCATTATATCCATGAAGATGGGAAGATAATTAATATGTTAAAATTTAATCACTATAAATTAAAGAATATATACCTCATATGGAAATATATCATTGATATATACTCTCTTTTAATTTCTAACTAACGATATCTAGATCGAAGGCCGATATTTGAGAAGTATTGAGATCCTCAGAGTTAATAAAATATATCATCAATATAGGGTAGAAGATACTTATTTTTTCTTTGTGATTTTATTAATATCATGCTAATAAATGAAAAATAGCATTGTCCCATCCTTTATTTTAAAAAATACAACTGGTTTAACTCGTGGAGAAGCTATAGGGAGCATAAATCACTTTTTCAATATTCTCTTATAGGTAATTTTTTAATTATTCCAACTTAACAGGGTTTATTCTATATGGAAGATTTGAGATAAACATATATCTATGTATGAGTTCAGTAAAAAAATAAAGTCACACTATGGGGGAAGACCACCAGTTCATCTAAAAATACATCAGTATATCCCTTTACAATAGGCATATCACAAGTTTTGACTTCCTTCGTGATCATTTGAGCTATAAGTCACTCATTTTTGGGTATCATGATATATATTCCTGAATTTCGTTCCAAATGGAGTTCAAGATCATCCTTATAATGATATTTAAAAGCAATATGATTTAGGATATGAAATTATATTTATTTATCCAAAAAATTGATATGTGCTTTATGTAGGGAAATACGATCCATAACCAATATTATGTAAAATTAAACCAAGGTAAGAAATACTAGATCCATATGAAGTATCTTCCCACAAACCTCTATTTAATAAGAGTTAAATATATTATATGTGATCATTTTTAAAGATGATTTTTTCATATATAATTCAACATACAATGCTTGATTTGGTGAATCAATATTCCTAGAAGACATGTATGATATAAAAGAATGTGATGAAATATAATCAAATAAGTAATTCACATATCTAGAGTCACAAATGAGTGTACCTTTCATAACTTTATTACCATGATCCACCTCATTTGTGGTGACAATAAACACTCCTCCTTGATCCCTTGATTTTGGAGTTTGTTGGGGCCTATTCAGTTTATTAGATCTGGGGTTAGGGAAATGATTTTCACAATTCCTGAACTACCAAAATTTAAATAATTGATGTTTGGGTGATGAATTAGTTGGAACATTCTTTTCATATATCAAATTGACTTTCTTCTTCACCCCATTTTGAAAATCATTAGCTTTATGGAAAATATTCCCACACTTGAAACACTTCATTCTTTATTGTAGGTGGTTATCCTGGTTCTTCCTCCCATATTTTTACATATAGGTAGTTGAAATTTCATTCCCCCATCCGACTTATCATCAAATATTCCATGATACTCTACTTTCCTCTTTTTTCTCCATAATAATGAGAGCCAGTAGTTTCCATCCCCACTTTTGGCACACATATAAAAATATATTCTTTGATTCCAAAGTCTATTATGGGTAATTCCTTTATAATAAATAACTTTAATCCACTAATTAAATGTTCAATTTTACTCTTAGGACTATAGATAAAATAAGTGTCTACCTTAAAATCCTTAAAAATTCATCTTTTTTATATTCTAATGGACTTATCATGATTTTGTTTCAACTCTACAAATTCTCTCTCCATATTCATGTGAAGATTATAAGGAAAATACTTGGTGAAGAAAAATTTATTGAAATCCTCCCTTTCCATATATTCTACATCCTCCATTTTTATTGTATTATTTATGAGATTACACCATTTTCCATCCTCACCTTCCAAATAATAAATGACATGAAAAAAATTCTAATTTTCATTGAATTTGAAAATGAAAGTTATATCTTCTATTTCATTGATCCATTACTTAGCAATAAATTTATTAGAAGAGCCAATAAAGGACGATGAATATTGTATCAATAAAGAAATGATTTCAAGATACTCTTTTGGTCTATTTAAGAGATCAACATGGTTTTCATAATTATTAATAGATTTAGGGAGTTGATTGAGAAGAACCATAATATTCTATACTCATTCTATAATGTTATTTGGTTTCTCATTATTATAATCATCATGTTTCCCATCATAAAAATTATTAACTTGATTTATCCTTGCTCCAACCAATTCTTAAATAAATAAAAGTTAATGATAATATTACTTAATCTAAAAAGGAAAACTATTGACATAAAAGGAATAAATCATAAATGAAATAAATTTATAAGTTTCAATCTAGTTTAGTCATTATTTATCTCCCATTAGGTCCTATAACCATATAATAATTATGTACTATAAGCCTTCGTATTGGTTCATAACGAGTGAGTGAATTATCAAATAATATCCCACAGAAGTGTCTATCCAGGTGCAAAGTTATATCCCCACTCATTGTGTAAAAGAATGGATATTGAGTTGATACCCAACCAATATTTTTTAGGGTGATTACCCCTAGGTGAATATATTTTACAACCACATAGATTTTTAGGTATCCTGAAAAAGATGTGTTTTCTCAGTAATTACAAAATCTATATTTTATAAATTATTCATCATGTTATCATATATTTATAACCAACCAATAGAATTATCCCTAGGGTTTATAGTGAAGTTCTCTGATTATAATCCCTAAAATAGCTAAACTAATTTTTAAAGAAACAAAAACCATCTCTGATAGAAACTATAATAAACTAAGCTATGAGTATATTTATTCTAAATAATTTCTATTAGATAAAAATTACAACTTATAAATTATCTCATAATCGTAAAAATGAAAGGCTTATTATCATTGAGGACTAGATCTATAAGAAACTTATTATAAAATACTTGTGAACATTCCTATATAATTTAGCCGACTAGAATTTCTTCCAAACTTTTCATAAGTTATAATCATTTTCATAACCTAGGGAATGGAAACATAATAAAGGAGTGAGATGAAATTATTAATAAGCGAAAACTTATCAACATTTCATCAAGGGTTAGATCATAAGCATACGATAAATCAAGATATGGTTAGAAATATCTTATTAAAAAGAACATAAAATAATAATAGTTTTCCATAAGTCATTATAGAAGGACGTTTCATGAAAAATAAAAAATTATATAACATGGAATAAGAGTGTTTAATGAAGAGATAATAAATATGATCCGTGGAGTATAATCATGGGAATATGATAAGAAAATATAACATGACCTTGAAACATAGCATAAAAAGTGCTTTTTTCAAACATATAAGCACATGGTTTCATCATATTGTGAGAATATCCAATATGTATGACCCTTTATGTTGTGATCATAATATAGGAAGGCTCACACATTAATTTATGAGCATATCCAAGAATACCCATACTACATTATCTCATGATATATAAAACATTAACTAATTCATTGGAGTATTATATAGGACACCACCCATTATCATCCATATATATATATGTGTGTGTGTGTGTGTGTGTTTCTTAAGATATAAATCATTGAACATATCATGAAAACTCACGGAAAGAAAGTAAGTTTTATTAATAAAATCATAAATAACACATTTGAAGTAAAATGGGTTTCATAACACCTCTAGATGGTATCTCTATAATTGAATACAAGAATGTAAATAAATGTTACCTAAAATTCAATTTCCCTAAAATATTATTTCATAAGAACATTTACAAGATGATTCAGGAAAAATAATTTCTAATGTAATAATACCTCTAGAGATAAAAAAGAAAATGGAAGAGAAACTATAAAAGATTTTTTGGAAATTTTTTAACGTCATAAAAAAAGATATAAATAAAATTCAAATTTAATTTTAAAAAATGTGAAATAATTTTAAAAAAAATTAATTTCAAAAATAAACTAAAAAAATATCCTTAAAATTATATAAATGTCATCCAAAGGAAATTTGGGGTGGAATATAAACATCTTATTATTTAAGGATGGAAAACATAATATTTTGAAATACCTTTGTTGAAAACCTATATCATAAAAAGAGTAAAAAATATATTTTTAAAATAGGAGAAGGGAAATATAAAGATCACCTAAGATAATATATAATTGGGTTCCTGTATAAAAAGTATAACATTATGGGAAAGGGAAATATAGACTAGGTGGGGAAACTATTATTAAAGCATTTGAGAATTATTCTAAATGATGATATACTTTTGAGAAATAAATTCATAAAGATATAATATTTGAATTAGAAATTTCACTTTCCCCATAGAGAAAATGGAATTATAGTATCATCATAGAATATAAGGAATTCATATTGTATTAATTATAGTAAAAAAGATATCATTATGAGTCATGAAAAGAAGTAGAGTCAATAAAAACATCACTTAAATCCCGCTTAGTTGAATGTACTCCAACCTATTTTATAAAAAAATAACTTTCTTAATCACTTATTTGAAAAATTATTCTTACATATAACATTAATTTATAATAATTTATTATAAATAAATTAGTTAGTTGTATCTTATTTCAATCATCAGATGTTATTAGCTTCACTTATTTGTTTAGTACTAGTTTTATAATGACTATGTTTATTATTTTATATATATTAAAAGTTTATATTTCTAAGATCATTATAGGTACTGTAATATATTTTTTATAATGATTTATAATGTTCTAATTTTATTTCATAATTATTTTGGTAATTAATCATGATGATGAAGTTAGTGATGAGATTTTATTGGTAATTTCTAAAACAAAAAGGTGGTTTAATAATTAAAATTATAAATATAGTATAACCTTTACAAAACTATAAATAAAACAATTATTTTTTCATTAATTTCTAATAACAATTTTTTTTTTATTTTTTCATAGTCATCTATGATAGAATATTATAGCGTTGTTCAAATTGGTGGTTAAACAGGCCCAAACATAGAGAAGCTATAATCTATGAGTGAGTATAGTTGATAAATAGATTATTTTGGATTAATATAATAATTAAATACTCTTAAAAATATATTTTTTACTCTTTTCAATGCCTTCTGAACAATCATCAATGGGGCACTGTCTTCCAATTGAAGGTAAACACTTCTAGTTGCTATCATTAAACCTGACATTTTTGACTATTCATTGCAGCACAAATGCTCTGTTTCCTCTCTATTTCCAGCCATAATTGGTATGTGGGATGCAAAGTGAATCAATATTCTAGAAGCTAAAAGTGTTCTTGAAGGGTGCGCTGGAAACACAAAGAAAGTGCATGGGTGAGGTGGATGTTAACAAAACCGCCCAGAGCAGCCACTTAAATCGAATCCTGACTAATGTGTTGCTCACCCCGCAATAGGTATGTTCTCGTAATATCTTTGAAATAATCTTCTAGAAAAGTTGCATTATTTCCCTTCGCATAATACTTTTCCATACTTTATTACACACTTCATCTTTTAAGATGAATATTGATTATTTTTATTTATATATTGCAGGTGACTCACTCTGCACATGAAGAGATCAAGGGAATCATGCACTAATAAGCACCAGATCTCTACAACAGGTATGTTTTCCTAAAATTTTGGAATTAACCTCCCTACCATGCATCATTTTTCATTTTCATTTACACACTATATGAATGGAAGTTATTGGTCGTAAAATCATGGAGTTAACCACCCTTTCATCCAACATATGAATGTAGGTGATATGTTTTCACTATTGACTCCACTATATATTGATTTTTGTGGGTCATGTCTAAGAGTTTCTAGACATACTTTGATTTTTCTCATCCCAGCATAGCGATGAACCGAAATATTGGTGAATGTGCATGGGCTGATAGAATGAATGCCTTTGATTTACAAGAATGGAGAAGAAACATAAGAGATGTGTATCATTTATGTCTCAGCGAGGATTGATGAAGGTATTTTTTCCCAACTAACTCTTCAACCGGATAGGATTTATGGAATTTTATATTGTTTACAACTCAAGAAGTAAATGATACAGTGATAATCACATTCTTCATGAGTTTGACTGGTATTTCTTCTGTTATAATCTGTTTTGTATTACAGTGAGTTGTATTACCTTAAATAAACATACCTTAAGGGAACATATTTAGTTGGAAATCCGATTTTATATTTGATTTCTGTTATAATCTGTTCTGTAATACAGTGAGTTGTAGTACCTTATCAAAATTTTAGGATGTTTTCTAATAGTTACAGTACCATACCTGGTTGGGTCTGCATCTAAATAAAACATGTCATGCATCTACATATTTCATGCAGGGAGATTCAGGGGGAGGGATGGGCAGTGGGGAGGGAGGGGGAGGGGCTGGGCAGGGGGGGAGGGGGAGGGAGGCTGGGCAGGGAAAGGGCTGGGCAGGGGGGGAGGGGGAGGGGGGCTGGGCAGGGGGAGGGCTGTGCAGGGGGGGAGGGATGGGTAGTAAGGAGGGAGGGGGAGGGGCTGGGCAGGAGGGAGGGGGGGATGGGCAGGTGGAGGGCTGGGTAGGGGGGAGGGGGAGGGATGGGTAGGGTGAGGGATGGGCGGGGGGTAGGGTGAGGGCTAGGCAGTGGGGAGGGATGGGGAGGGGCTGGGCAGGGTGAGGGCTGGGCAGGGGGGAGGGTGAGGGCTGGGCAGTGGGGAGGGATGGGGAGGGGCTGGGCAGGGGGGGAGGGGGAGGGGGGCTGGGCAGGGAAAGGGCTGGGCAGGGGGGAGGGGGAGGGGGGGAGGGGGGCTGGGCAGGGGGAGGGCTATGCAGGGGGGGGGGGATGGGCAGTGGGGAGGGAGGGGGAGGGGCTGGGCGGTGGGGGGGGAGGGTTGGGTAGGTGGAGGGCTGGGCAGGGGGGAGGGGGAGGGCTGGGCAAGGGGGAGGGTGAGGGCTGGGCAGTGGGGATGGATGGGGAGGGGATGGGCAGTGGGGAGGGATGGGGAGGGGCTGGGCAGTGGGGAGGGATGGGGAGGGCGGGATAGGTGGAAGGATTTTGTCTACGAGTCATGTTTTGAAAATGTATCTTCATTCTTTCTTCACTTCAACATGTCTTCCAAATGTGCACCTTTCTTCATTTATCATCTTTGAGATTCACTTTAGAGTAGCATCAATAACTCATCTTGTAACTTTAGGACAATAAATTCTATAATGCTTCAACCACTATGATGGGTTGAGTACTATAATTTATTACTCATCATCTAGGTGGGTTTAATATGAGTGTGTTGAGAAATTATTTTCTTTTGATGTCGATAATTATTACCTTGAACTTTAAATTACAATGGAAGAAAAGAGTGAGGTGTTACAAAAAGGAAGCATATAAACACATCGGCTACTGTACATATATTTCCAAATTCTCCCAAGTTCTTGAAATCAGATTTCCCAAGAAAAGTCTTCATAAATTCAGAAGTCCAAATAGTCCTGAATACGGTTTCTGAGTCGACCAACAAATGCATCATCAAAGGATTTTTTTCATCATTTTCATGTTTGATACAACGAGGTTCACTCATATAGTCATAGAGTTTATGTTTGTGGTATTCATGTTAGAGATTTATTTCGAAGTAATGAACACGAAAGTTTTTGTAGGTATTACTAGAAGATAAAGGTTCCACACCATGGTGGTAATGAACACACTATTTTAGAATAGACTTAATAGGCTTGTAGGTTAAAAATTTCTATCTTTCAGAAATATTATCAGTGGATTAAATTTGTGATCATGACTCGATATTTGGAGGGTGACATGGTGATTCTATAGATATAATAAATAGATATATTTCTCTTTCAAAAGAAGGAAGAAATATCTTGGAATATACCAATAGAAATAGATCTCAAAGATACAAAGAGAGAACTAAGGATTTCCATATGTGGGATGGAAAGTCAGAGAAAGGAGATCTATGTGGTATTCTTATTGGAGTTTCATTGAGTTCATCATTAGATGAATGTAGAGCAGAATTGATACACCTATGTTGGTGTAAATTCATTCATTGTTAGTGAAGAGTAGGACAACAACAAGCATGGAGAAAGAGAGAACTAAAGATTTCCATATGTGGGATGTAAAGTTAGATAAAGGAGATCTAGGAGTTATTCCTATTGGAGATTCATTGAGTTCATCATTAGATGAACATGGAAAAAAATTGATACACCTATGTTGGTGTAAATTCATTATTTGATAGTGAAGAGTCGGACAACAAGAAGCATGGAGTTAGTGAGTTGTTTGAGTGTGTGAGAGTAGCGTGTTATTTATTTTCATGTCTAGAAAGATGGATTCTATGGATTTCCAATTTCCCAATTGAGCCAGTTCATTTAGAAGGGAATTATAAGTCTCGATACATTGAGTAAACCCGGTCATGACCATTTCATCATAAATTTTGGAAGCGTTAACTGTATACCCATTGCATCCAGACACAAATCAAAATTCTTCCCACAATTAGTTTTAGATCCTCTATAAAAACCAGAATTTTGGTGAACGTCTGAATCTTCCATATTAATATTCAACATATTATTAGCTATATTTTTCTTCACTTTTTTAGCAGTTTCTATATTCAAGTTAGTGCACTCCAAATTTCCTTAATCTGGATGGTCACTTGAGTTTGCTAAAAACATGGTCTTATTGTTTTGATTTTTATTTTTTGACATAGTATAAATTCCATTATATTTTTTCTTTTCATTTGGGATAGATCCTCACTGATTTCTATGATCCTTGACCAAAAATGATCTTTTATTATACCTGCAAGTTCAGTATTGGATTTTATCGTACTTCATACTTGTTAGAATTTGCAATAAAGGTTTATAATTAGTTGTTTTTATGTTCTTGCAGTTAATATGAGGCAATAAAGATGGTTACACAATCTTGGACATGAGGCAATATAAATGGTTAGTAATGTGTTGGTTTATAATATCCTAGATTTAACTTAGTCTTGTAGTAATCATTATTGATAATGTAAGTCAGTTTTGTTCTGGGAACTCCTGTGTGACATGATTTTTCCTCAATTTTCTTTTGATTCCAACACCGATGAGAATATTGAATTTGGATTAGTAATAACCTTAGTAAAATAGAGAATGTATTCTTTTTTTCATCATTTTAAGATATGCATCATTTTTGAATGATGGAATTTTATCACTTTTTCTCCATCCAAGTTGGAATTTTTAATTTTCCCACCACCATGATTGAAATCCATCTATTTTTTATTTTGGTTTCTATTGTTTTTAAGTGCAGGATGGTAGGAAGATAGAAGTTGTAGAGGTGCAGGATGGTAAGCTAGAAGCTGCAGTTTCAAGGGTAAAATGTTTATACCCACGGTTTATTAAACCGTGGGTAATTCTACTGTGCGAGTATAGGTGCTGGAAAACTGTATACCCACGGTTTCCAAACCATGGGTGTAGATATATACACACGGTTTGGTAAACCGTGGGTAATTCTGCTGTGCGGGTATGGTTTGGGTGTTGGAAAACTGTATACCCATGGTTACTAAACCATGGGTATAGATATATACCCAGGGTTTGGTAAACCGTGGGTAATCTGAGTTTTTCTAGGGCTATGCCCACGGTTTTATAGGAACCGTGGGTATAGAGCTATTGCGACGCCACTCTAGCCCATGGTTCATGAATCCGTGGGTATAGCCTATACCCACGGTTTCATGGGCTATACCCACGGTTCTAAACCGTGGGTATAGGTGATATTTCCAGTAGTGTCATGATATGGAGTTAGCTGCGGTAATATTTTCATTAAAGATTTGGAGGCATTATCTTTATGGAGATATTTGTGACATTTATACTGATCATAAAAGTTTAAAGTATATTTTCACACAAAACGATATGAATATGCGCCAAATAAGATGGTTGGAGATGATTAAGGATTACGACTGCTCAATTCATTACCACCCTGGGAAAGCAAACAAGGTAGTGGCTGCATTAAGTCGACAAGACCATGTCAGTTTATCCATGATGAGGATCACAAAAGATCCAATATTGATGGACTTACAAAGGATGGATCTTGGAATTATAATGGAAGGGGAAAAATCTTATCTTTCTCAAATTAACGTTCAACCATCTCTACATGTGAAGATTAAAGAGGCACAGAAAGAAGATGTAGAGTTACAAAAGAAGGAGAGAAATGTTCCTGAATTCAACCTTGATTGTGATGGGATAATAAAGTTCAGGAATCAGGTTTGTGTTCCTCCCATCCCCGAATTAAGGAAGGAGTTGCTGGATGAGGCTCATAGTTCTTCATTCTCTATTCATCCTGGAAGCACGAAGATGTATAGGGACCTGAAAGAGTACTTCTGGTGGGGTGGCATGAAAAGAGAGGTTGTTGAATATGTCTCTCGATGCTTGGTTTGTCAGAAAGTTAAAGCTAAGAGACAGAAGTCTAAGGGAATGTTACAACCATTACCCATACCCGAATGGAAATGGGAAAACATCACTATGGAATTTGTCACTGGACTTCCTAAAACATCCAAAGGCAATAATGCTATCTGAGTCATAGTTGATCGTCTTACAAAGTCTTCACACTTCATTTCTATTAGAGAGGATTTCTCTCTAGATCGGCTTTCCAGGATATATGTAAAGGAAGTGGTAAGATTGTATGGAGTACCACTTTCTATTATATCTGATCGGGATCCGAGGTTTACCTCAATGTTCTGGTGAAGTCTTCAGCACACTCTGGATACAGAGTTGAGTTTTAGTACTACTTATCATCCGCAGACAGATGGTCAGTCTGAGAGGACGATTCAAACTCTAGAAGATATGTTGAGAGCTTGCTCTATGGATTTCAAACGTGGTTGGGATCAACACCTACCTTTGGTGGAATTTTCTTATAATAATAGCTTTTACTCTAGTATTCAGATGTCTCCTTATGAAGTTCTCTATGGAAAGAAATGCAGGACTCCAACTTGCTGGGATGAAGTTGGGGAAATAAAGCTATTCGGACCTGATCTTGTTGATGAGATGGTAGAAATGGTCCGATCTATTCAACAACACATAAGAGCAGCTCAGAGTTGACAAAAAAGTTATGCCGAAAACCGAAGAAAAGACTTAGAGTTTGAAGTGGGTGATAAAGTGTTCTTACAGATATCTCCTTGGAAGAGAGTAATGATATTTGGAAAGAAGGGAAAGTTGAGCCCTAGGTATATCCGTCCTTTCGAAATACTGGATCGTGTTGGGAAGGTAGCTTATCGATTGGCGCTGCCACCGAATATCTCTCAAGTTCACGATGTGTTCCATGTATCTCTCCTGAGAAAGTACATACCTAATCCTTCACATGTACTTAGCTCAGAAGTTGTACCGCTGGAACAAGATATTTCTTATGAAGAACAACCGATAGAGATTCTCGATCGTAGTGAAAACGTCCTACGGAACAAGACCACTCTCTTTGTGAATGTTTTATGGAGGAACCACTAATTAGAAGAAGCTACATGGGAGCTTGAGGATATTATGAGGGAGAGGTATCCTCATCTTTTTGTTACAAAGTGACGAATTTCGAGGGAGAAATTCATTTTAAGGGGGGTAGAATGTAACACCAGAGACTTTTATGAGAAATATTTTGTTTTTATGTTATATAAATCATCAATGGAATCTTTCACTACACACAACACTAGCTTGGATTTCTTTACACACAATCATGACCTTCCTCGATAGCTTGCGTCGTACGCAATACCGAGTTTCACTAAACAATGATATGATATTAAAATATTATTAAAACTAGCTGTTATGAATAGTAATAACCACTTTTTGAAATTTGGTAAATTTTATTTTTCAAAATTGACTTCATTTTTGGATTCGGAATATCAAAATTAGCCTAGGGTGAAATTTTGGTATTTTTCTGAAAACTTTCAATTTTTGATGAATAGTGAAAACACTAGGTTACTATCTAAAAACCGAATTTTTATTTAAATAATTATATATTTTTTTCAAATTTATTTTAGGTCAAAATTGACACATAATACCTATATAAGTTCAATGAAATTCATTGGAGTCATTTTATAATAATTTTTGATATATAAAAATTTTATTGAACTTTTGACCGTCTTTTACCCACCTCTTAGGAGAATTTGCAAATTTACATAAAACATAATTTTACCACTTCTATGAGTGGAATTTCAAAAATCCGAGAGACACGGTTTATGTCAGTAAGTAAAATGTGGTTCAATGAGATGAAAATAAATGTTGGTGAATAGTAACGTTTTACTTTTTTTCCCACCGTTAAAAGTAAATTGGGTAATTAAGGGTAAAAATGTTATTATTATTACCCTAACACATGTCCTAATTCTATTGGATAAGTGTCATTCGACCAAAAACAACCTTAGTAATAAAATATGACCATTTAGTCCCACTTGGATTAGATTAGGACATTTATTATTAATTTATTTAAAGAAGGGTTAAAATAGTTAAAATCAAAGTTTAATAAGTAAATAATTTTTAATATAGGGTTATACATAATATAAATTCGACTATAAATATTCATTAGAAAGATAAAACTATTTCCTACATAATTATATTTTATTTGTAATTTTTAGACATTAAATAATTTAATTTATTTATGACACAATGATGATGAAGTAATTATCTTATTAATGAAATATTGACATAATTGATGTTATAAATACCCAAATAAATGTAATTTGATATTTTTATGAATTCCAATAATTTTATATGTTAATATGACATGTTATTAGTGATTTAATTTACTTTTTGATAACTAATATTTCTGTTATGAGTTTCACAAAAATCAATTACTAAATAGTGTCAAAATTGACATAAAATAGTTTTTAAAACAAATATTATTTTATTAATTGTTATTTTATTCCTAAAAATATAAGGTTAGGAAAAATGACTTAGATAAGGTTATATATATTAATAATAAACAACTTGGGGTTATTTTGGATTGTTATAGTATGTTTATTAACATTATAGTGTAAGAACACAAGAAGACACGGTAAAAGTAAAATTATTTAACTTAAAGTTAAATCTAAATGATAAGGTTAAAATAGGAACCTAAACTTGTCTAAATTCTATTGGAATAGAGGATGTCTACCCATCCCCACCTTAGGATCAAAATAAATCAATTTCGAGTTATTTAAAACCGAATATGACTTTATAATAATATAATATTTTTAGTTTTTCCAAAGGTACCCCTCTACTCCCTTATAAAAGGGAACCTCCTCCCTCTCTACCTCACACCACATTGAGCCTTAAAGCTCATCCAACCACTGCCAATTTATCCTCTACACTTCCCTAGAAACATCCTAGAGGTACTGTTCTTCTTCAAAGGCCAATTTTAGTGCCCTAAAAGGAGGTCTCAAAGAGGCGCTTTAAAGAAGAGGTAATGTCCGTTACCGATTCTTTCAACTTTATTTCTTCTTCCACATCTTCTTCTTTAGTTGTTTCATTATGAAGTAATAACATCAGTATCACTCATATACTGATATGTTATTATAATTATGAAACAACCCTACTTCACCATATATCCATCCTACGGAAAACGAAATCACCTCGCGTGGGTACGTACGTAATACCATCTCCACGCCGTGGTGTAATCTATTTTCCACCACCACCTTACTTGGATGGGTATAACGGTGTAAATAATAACTATAAATTATTATTTTAAATTTATATTGATTCTGAAATAGTATACATACACTCCATTACAATTTCACGATCATGGGAACGATATCATCGCTCATGCGTACGTAGGGAATACCGTCTCCATGATGTGATGCGACTCGTTCTACATGATCTTCATTGCATAATGATTATATAAAAGAATTTAATGAATTAATATGATATATATTACACTAATACCATTCTGGAAATGAGGTATCTATAACCCAAAAAGAAGAATAAGAATTTATTCGACAAAACACGCATAAGAACAAAAAGCAATAAACACCTGAATAACAAGTAATAATGAAATATTACTAATAAGAAGCTAATAATATGACCATATATGATATCATAACAATGAGTATGATTCTAGAATAAGTCAATGAAATTATTTAAATCTTTATACAAAAGGTTCAGACACTTACGAAGCAAATCGGACCTAAGGTAAGGGAAATATCACAATCTCATTTTTATCCAAGATTGTTTATACTTTGGAATTTACTGGGGTGTATTTTATCATCCACATCCATGTTTCCTTTTTATGTAATATTATTTCCATCCACGTACAATTGTTTAAATCCAATTTTACCCTTCGGTGAGTTTTTAGTAAAAGATATGAAAGGAATCTTTTGTCGTTTTTCGTACGAGGTACCTTTTGACTTTTCCGAAAAAAGTACGAGAAGAATGTTTAATTAACCTATACGGCATGAATGTATTTTTAAAACATTATTTCCAAGAAGTTTCCTTTACATGTTTTCAAGATTATTTTTAATCAACTTCTTTTAGTTTAAAATTGTATGACATGTTAAGAAAGGAAAAATGTTTTTGAAGTATAAAGGATATTTTCCTCAAGAATGGAGTTCAAGTGTTTTATCAAAATTATTTTCCATCTAAGATAATATAGGGTTCTGTTTCTATCCCTGTTTTTACATTGATTTGATTATGTTATGATAGAATTATCTTTTTCTTATATAGATTATTTTATGATGGCATGATGTTTAAGATTCCCATTTTTATTACATGGGTTATGCAATGATGTATGATTTTTGATTTTGTGGCACAGATAAGAATGGTATCATTATGAGATGGGTGGGACCTATATCTCCCTCCAATGCATTGGGTAAAGATTTTATATCTCATGAGATAGACATGGCTGGAACGGCAGGTTAAACCGGTTCAGTGAAACAGGACTGAAACGAGGAATGAACTCGGTTCAGAAATGGACTTTGTCCACTAAGATAGTCTTGGCAATGAGTCTTGACTAATAAGAAATTATTATATATGATTATGTGTGTATGCCACAAAGCTTCATGTTTTAAGTTATGGTTATTGTGATTACATTTCACTACCATGATTTATCCCATGTTATGAAATTATGATCTCTTTTGCAGGGTACGATTTCCAAATTGTTATGTTCTTATGAATATGATGTGATTGATTTTTCTTTTGTTTACCATTACTAAGCATTTAAGATCACCCTTTTGTATGTTTTGTTTCCCCAGGTCAGGAAGAAGGTTATTAAGTAAGATATTCCAAAAAGGACTATAGATATGATGAAATAAATGGGAGACAATGTAGACGATTTATGAACCAGTTGTTTATGTTTACTAGTTTCTAAGGACACTATACCTATACAGTCCTTTTATGGTTTTTTTATATGTTGTAATAAGTGTACATCAATTTTGAAGTACTAAAAATGTATGTAAAGTATGGGTTGTTATACTCACAGTTGAAGGAAACCATGTATATTTAGGGTGAATTCCTGTAAAAAATCACCTATATTTTTTAATATAGTTATTGGGCACGGATTGTGTAGAATAAAGGGTGTATGGTTGGCTTATGGTTTGTCCAACCATGCAATCAAACCATACAACCAATTTAAAATAGTTGAAATGAAAATTTCAACATTAAAAAACTTATAATAGAAAATTATTTTATTTTTTCCTATTTTGAAAAGAAACTAATGTTGGGAGATCTCTTTTAAAGACAATCCATATGATTTTCCACAATTTCATCACCCAGACTCAAAATCAAACACTCTTGGTCTCATTGGAATCAAATCGATGAGGGAATTCTTCAGCTTGTTTAATTCTTCATTTGTGTTTGTATCAATGAATTTATTTAGGTGTAAGATAATATGTCCTATTTTTAGGTTCATCATCTATTATTTATTTTTCTATCAATATGGGATGAATCAAAGATTGATATTGGACAAGTGATCTATTACAGAACTATGGTAGGTGTTTTATAACTTTCCATGGGGGTTTGGTATTATATAAGTATAGTTCCCTTTATGCCAGAAGCCAATCATTCAAGTGTTTCCTCAGAAGATAATTAAATATCTGAATTAGATAAATTGGAACTTTCTATGTTTCCCCTTAAGTACCATTTTATGGTAGTAGGTTATTTAGCCTCATCCCAGACCACCTATAGTGTTTACCAGAACATTTTACTTTTGTTATACCATCATGTTGGGTTCATGATAGTTCTCTACTTATTTTTGGATCCTTTTAAATTGAATGAATTGAATTTAGTTGATTAGGATAAGGTTATGATTCCTTTTCTATGTGTTTACATGATGTGGACTTTTTAATTTTTTAATTTTTTAATTTGAAATTTTTATATGAGTTGGATGAAATCATTGATGTGAATGGTTGTAATTTATAAATGAATAAGATGATGAATTTTTTATGGTTGTGGATTCCTCAGTTGGTATAACTTTGATTCTGACCCCATAAGATGTCATCGATGTTTTTCCCATGGATCTTGATTGTGGTATTAGAATTCTTGGACCAGTTTACTCCTTGGATATTGATTCCATTGGATGCTTTATGACTTTATTCCCCTTGGATATGGATTTCATGGGCTCATAGTGGACATGGTTTGTTGACATGCTCCTTGGATCCCACCAAAGTCTTTACCAAGTTTCCATCGAGATGATCCTAGGACTTTACATGGATACCTTGGATCTGACCCTTTATGGTATGACAGTTTTGAATTACATTGTGAGGCCATTGTGGATGGTTTGATTATATAGTGTTTCCATGATGGATATTATACATAGGATTATATAGATAGTATTTGATGGATGTTATAAACTGGATTACATAGTGATTCCATTTTGGTTATTTTTATTATGATTTATAGATGGATCTGGTACGGGTATCTGATTGTGGTGTTATACGGGATATATTTACACCTACATGCATGCTTTACAACTGCCCTTGTTTATGGGAGATTGGATATTTTTTATAATTATCCTTGGTAGGAAAGATAATATAGTTTATTTATATCACTTTATTTTAATTATATCATACCTATGATATAATGCACACTAATTTTGTTTCTATTACACAGAATGGATTGGTTATAAACACCATTAGTGTGGCACATTGGTGTTATATCATACCCTTTTTAGTACTTCCATTGGGTACTTGGATAAACTATATGAATGAAGGTAGGAACCAGTAATGTTCCCAAAGTATGTTTCTTGATTTGATCATTTCTTAGGAGAAGGGGTGAAATGGACCGAGATATGCTCATGATGCTAGATGGGATAGTTTTTTTGGTCTTTTTGATTTTTTGATACATTTATTATACTGATTATTATATACATATTTTATATATTTCTAGATACATGATACAAAACATCATTTTTATATGAAATTACCTTTGGTATTGTTTATATATTTCTATATTGGATGATCATCTTATGTTTGGTTGGTTTACAACTTCCATTATTGACTATTATTATTATTTTGTAGTGTTTCACTATGACATGAGGTTATAGTATCCCCATAGACACAACCTAGGCCATCATTTATAGTCAAAAACATATAGCATAAGGGGAGGTGTGATTGAGGCCTTGTGAACCACTAAATCGAGGCACCATTTAGTGGCACATGAGTCGGGACATTAGAAAGTGGTATCAGAGGAAGATTTATTTTCTATATTTAATATTTTGATATAATAGATTAGATATTAGGAATGAATTCGTGTTTGGAAAAAATATTTTCATTGGAGTAGCTAACCCACATATTGGAAAAATAAAAATTTCCTTGAACAAAAATTGTTGTTTCCTGCATTTTTTCCATTATAGTTGATTTGATTCCACTGTTGGATGGTTCACTTACTGTTTGATATTTATTATGATTCTGGATTTTTCTATTTCTCTACGATATGAGGTTTTAATCTCATGCATTATTTTAGTCACTTAATAGTATTCATATTCCATGCATTATACCATTTCATATTAGATGAATTTCTTGATTGCATGACTTTGAGATGTGTTCCATGTGTTCCATGGTTTCTTTCTGCTAACTATTTATGAAAGAAATTGAGAAACATGGTTGATACTCAGAGTTCCTAAGAAAACCTAAATAGTTTTTTCCTGATTATGATACAATATACACCCTAAAAAGTCAACTATGGCATGTTGAGTCATGGAACATTAGTCGCATGAAATGGAACATGTTATGGTATAGATTAGGTGGATGTCACACTTCGGTTCATGAGGTTTCTGGGACCTTATGGATTAGAAGTGGATAATCATTTGTTTAAACCATTTTAAGAGATATTTTAAATGAATATTAATTCAAATGTAAATTGAATTTTTTAAATATAGAACATGACTTAGACCGGGATTTTGAGTGGGCACTAGGCATTGTCTCTAGTGATGTTTACAACTATTTATTTTCTCCCAGTCTTGGATTTAGGAGAAGGTAGAGGGGTGTAACATATTTATTATAAGGATTCATCCTATCCTACACTTTTAAAAGAGTGATATTTTATTATTAATATTTTCTCAAGTTTGTGTTTGGCATTGAAGATACATTCCACCATGATGACCTCAATTCGTACACGAGGATAGTGGTGATGACCATGCTTCAAAGGTGGCGCGACATGGGATACTTGTAGATACTCTTATAGTCCAAGTAGGGGAACCTATTTTTTTACTAGACACATGTTTTGAGGCATAGTTATGTGAGGTTTTTCTAAACTTTATGCAGATCATTTTGGGAGCACCACAACCCACCTTATATATGGTATAGCTGGAATGTAACGCCCCGACCCCAGCTACCCAGAGTCGGTGCATTACTTCGTAACATTGGCATGATCACAAGAAAGATCAAATCCCGAAAGACCGATTGGTTTAGTAGCCTTGGAAACACTAGATATAATCATAAAGTTTTTCATTACATTTCAAAGTGAAAAACTACTAAAACAACAAAGTCTTCATATCCACACTATTAACCCCTCATAATATCCCTCCAAGTCATTCATAATTTACTTCTTCACTACCTGGGAAAAATAAAACATAGAAAAGGGGTGAGCTCAAATTCCCAGTAAGGATAACAATATAGCGGAACATTCAAAATAATCATAAACATTTAAGGAAATGAATTACTAAAACAAAAGCCTTTTAAAATTGAACTTCAACATAGTATGGCAAAAGTAAAATGAAATAATGCCATTTACTTATTCACATGGATATTCTACTAATCGAATAATCACATGCAATATCAATAACCACTTTCATAATGTTGGAATGCATAATGCCAGACTATCATAACCACATAGCCAAGGCCTCGTGCCAAGACTACAAATAAGATTTTGTCAAGGCCTTGTGCCAAGACACTAGTTTGTCTCATGAGACCTACCGATGCATCGAGGAGCTATAGCGGGCTCCACCCGTCATTTATTAAGTCCAATGCATTCCCATATGAAAAGGTTTAAACATAACATAAACATTCGTATTAAAACTAGCATACGAAATGTCAATAATTTCACCATAAACTATGAATGGTATAAAAATAGCACATCCACAGTCAAACATATCACAAAACCTTCAATACAATATAGAAGTTTTGTATCATAATAAATCAACTTCAAATAATCTTAAAATCCATCAAAGGATGTTGACATAGATGAAATCAAAATTCTTTTTAATGAAATATCTCCTTTTATTTTGAAATAATTTAAGATCCATATAAAATAAAACATTTTCTTTGAAAATATTCTTATAATCTTGTAAGGGAAGCTTTGAAGATTTTATAATGGCGGAAAATAGCCGCACCCGCCGTATAAGTTAAAAAAACATTCTTACCTTAATTCTGTCGAAAAGGTTAAAAAGGACCTTGTTTTGAAAACGACCGAAAGATTCCTTTATAAACCACTTATAAAAGTCAAAAAGGGTATAAATGACTTTAACTCATATTCTAGTAAATAGTAAAAATGTTTTGAAATGCATTTTTAAGAAACATGGATGTGGATGATAAAGAGATCCCAGTAGATTATTACATATAAACAACCTCGGATAATGAAGAGGTTGTAAAGTAAACCCTTACCTTGTACTTTTCCTTGGTTGGGGTAGGTTAACCTCCTGTATAATAGTGAAATAATTGTTACTAAATTATACAATAATCATATACATTAATATGATATCATATATGATCTTTTAATATTGATTTGATAATAATACCTTAGTATTATCGTCGTTTCGGGTGTTAACTTACTCATTTTCTTTATATTTTTTGTTACATAAGTCATGTTTGTTGTATCTTATTCATATCCAGAATGATATCAAGTCCTTAAACATCATTTTTAAATCATTAAATGATAATTATACTTGAATGGATACGATGGAGAATGAATCTCATCGCGTTCGTGGAGACGGTAGTCCGTACGTACGCACGAACGCTATTTCCATTTAATTTTTATTTTAAAAGAATCGAATCCAAATGATACGTAGGTATATTACTATTCCAGTATAATATAATATTTTATATATGTTACTTAAGTTCATTAACACCATCCTTTATACGTTCCATGTGTGGTATGAACGAGTCATATCATTTTAAGGGGGCGGTAGTCCGCACTTCCTCAAATGAAATTATCGTATGTATATACAACATGAAACGAATAATGGTATGAAATAAAATGGAATTACAGAAGCTTATATATAAAATATATATCATTAATATCATATTTAATTATAGTGCCATCATAATGGCCACCATGAGAGGCGGTAAGATGTATTTGAACAATCATCGTTTCGTGAGGCGTTAGTTTGCCATCCACAGAAACATTATGTTCATCATCCATTAGATGGAGTTGTGTGTATGTGTAGTTTGAATCCTTCTTATAAGAACATCCTAGTATATTGAGGATACTGGTGTTGTTACAAAAGAAAGGAAATAAAAAGATTTTGGGGGTTGAAGAAGAAAAATAAATGAAAATAATTTAAGAGAAATCGTTACCTTTAATTTAGGTAACTCACTTTGGTTGGAACCAAAGGACTTCTTGAAATGCTTTCTGCCTAAGGGGAAGCTTCAAGGATGAGGAGAGGGATGTGGGGAGCTTATTTGGGCAGAGTTTGGACGAGCCAAGAGGCTTGAGAGGTGTGAGGATATGAGAAGGAGGAGTGCCCTTTTTATAAGAGGGGTGAGGGGCACCATTGGAAAAGCTAGAAATATTAATTTATAATAAATTCATATTCGGTTTCCAATGGATCCAAAGTTGACTATTCAAATGTTGAGGTGGGGATGGGTCTAAAACAACTCATCCAATAGAATTTAGACAGGTTTGGCTACTTATATTAACCTTATCTTTAAGTATTAACTCTAAGTTAATTAGTTTCACTTTTACAATGTCTCTTTGTATTTTTATATAATATGGTTAATAAACTTACTATATACATCCAAGAGACCCCCAAGTGGTCCATTAATAATAAACCTATCATAATATAAGTTTCTTGGCCGAACCTTAGATTTTTAGGAATTTAATATCAATTAATAATATAATATTTGTTTTAAGAACTCTTTTATGTCAATTTTGACACTATTCAATAGTTGATTTTTGTGAAACTCATAACAGATTGATTACTTCGAACAAAGTCAATTAAATCAATCCTAATATATCATATTATCCTATAAAATTAGTTTAATTCATTAAAAGTTTCATATTATATTTATTTGGGTATTCATAATATCAATTATTTTAATTTTTCACTATTATAGTAATTACTGCATCATCATTGTGTCATAAATAAAATAAATTATTTAATGTTTAAAAATTATAAATAAAATATCATTATGTAGGAAATCTTTTTATATTTCTAATGAATATTTATAATCGAAAATCCAACATGTATAACCCTATGTAAAAATTGTATTTCTAAAAGATGTAAGCTTATGCCATTTTTATTTTTATTTTACCTTTATTAATATAATGTGTCCCTACCACATACAAGTGGCTCCAAGGGGTCCCCAAATTGACCCAAGGATGCTCATGGTCGGGTATGTGTCCACCAATAAGGTTAGGACACGTTTTAGGGTAATTTTATATTATTATAATATTATTTTTTAACCCTTATTTACCGGATTTACCCTTAACCATGGTAAATAAAATATTTACCACAGTAATTATTCAAAATGTCTAAAAATAAAAGTTACCTATTTACACAATTTGAACATACTGATTCCAAATATGGAATCCATTTTTCTAAATTCAAAACACAGAAGTGGCAGAAATTAATTTAAAATTAATTCCCGCTGTCAAAACAAAAAGCGTGTTTTTAAGAGATAATAACTATCAAAAGATTGACACTTGTTTATGTTAGGTTTAATTGTAAAATTATGTCCAATGACCAAAATTATATTAAATGGTAAAAATATATTCTAAATATACTTTAAAACCACTCAAATTCATAATTTATCACTAGTAATTAATTTGATTAAAAAAGTTGTTTTTAATTAAAATTTAGTAATTTTCACTATTCATCAAAATATGAAAGTTATCCGAAATGTACCAAAATTTCACCTTAGGCTAAATTCGATATTCTGAATCCAAAAATGAAGTCCATTTTCAAATATAAAATATATATAATTTCAAAAAGTAGGTATTACTATTCATAACGGCTAGTTTGATTGGTTACGGTGTGTTAGAACTCGGTGTTGCGTACAACACACGCTAGCGTACCGTGGAAGCTTGGGATGTTTCATTTTAAATTTTTGATGTCCCCATTTAGTCAAAAAGTTTAAAATATAGTATCTAAAAAGGGTTCAATATTAAAATTTGGTAAAAGTGAAATACTAAAAATGAATTTGTTCTTACATTATGTCTAAGAAACTCATAATATGGATTCTAAAATTATAAGGATTATATAAAGTTTAAAATTTAGTTAACACTATTCATAACCTCTTTTGAACAGCTTGTTTGGTAAGTCATGGTACGATTGAACTTGGTGTTGCGTGTAGTGAAAGTTATTGAATTATTTTGAAGAAATAACACACTATAAAATCTTGGGGTGTTACATTCTCCCCTCCTTCAATAAATTGCGTCCTCGCAATTTGAAATTGTTCTTCAAAAATAAAAGGTTGAAAATAGAAAATATATTTGTGGGAAAACTCACATCGGAAATTGGGTTACTAAAATTTAGTCTTAATATGAGGAAAAGAGAAATCAAAGGGTCACCACCAAATTATGATCTCGATTAGGAGAACATTGGTGGCAATTAGAGACATATAATTGGAGGAAAAATGTAAATATTTATAGGTGGTGATTGAGGTCGTCAATCACAAAAAGTGTATAATTGAGGTCCTTAAATTCATCAATCTATGATGATTTGAAATACCATCGGTTCAACAAAACATAGGGTATTAGGATAACACATTTTTGACGTTTCAAAATATCTTAGTTGAAATCCCACATCGAAAAATGAATTAATGAGGCCTCTATTTAAAATAAAGAGTGGAAAGTATAAAGATTACCGAAAATAACACATACTAGGGTTTCATGTAGGAAAATATGGATATGGAAGAGAAATCTAACCATCAATTATATGATGGAGAGTGGTAGAGAACATGGCTATGAAAAGGCCAACAATCCCAAAGCCATAAATTAGTGATGATTTAAGGTACCATCTAGGACAACATTTTTGTTCTAAGTTCCTTTTATTAATATTGAGGAATTTATTTATGAGATTGGCTAAGATCATGAGGAGATATACTTACATTATAATTAGAGTTTTATCCATTAATAAATTTCTACCACAAACTCATCTTTCACTCTAAAAGATAATAGAACGTAAAAAAATTTCTATTTATAATATTCGTACAGGGTTACAAAATAAATGAATTTATAATTCATCTACCAGATCTTTTAAAAAAAACTACATTATTTAATCCAGGACATCTCGTGGGCCGGTGGTAGGTGATACACCCTTGTCTCCCTTCGTTTGCGGGTTCAAGTCTCGCAGCCTTGCCGGACGCGACGGGTTACTGCCCGACCTCCGGGTTGTCCTTTTATGGCAATCCAAAATTAATCTCAAACTAGAATTTATCCAAAATATTTCTGACCAAACTCACAGTCCAACATTTATAAGGAAGTTAAACATAATGTAGATCCTTTTTACCACGTAATTGCATATGAATACCTTCATCATGTTTTCTTTTAATACACTGAAACATCCTGAATTACAATATTCCTTATTGATTACATTAATGCTCCCTTATTCCATATAGAATGCTGGATATACCTCATCAATCCAAAAATGTTTTAAACCCCAACAATAATGGAATATACATATCATTAATCAGTTCCAAGGTAGTCAAGAATATCCAATATAATTTATCCAAAACAATCATGTATTATTCCAAAATCACTAACTCGGTATCAGAACTATATTATGGTTTATCATTCTCTCAACCATATATTTTCCAAAAATCTATCCTGCTGTTGAGTCACTTTTCTTTGTTTCACACAATCTCAAGTCCTTAATGAAATAGTACTGCAGTACAATCCTTATATACTCCATAATTATTATAACAAATACATTGTTGATACAACACTCAATTGACATAATCAACATAAGAACTCTAATCATTCCTCTTCATCTGTGGTAGTATCATAACTTGATTATTATCCAATAGCATCATTTGCGGCATAGTCTGATGACTGGGACATAGGTTCGCGTAGTGTCCAAACTCCTTGCAAATGAAGCATTGTACATTTGAAACCATTTTCTTACCCTTGCAGTCACGTACTTTGTGCCCTTTTCCTCCACACTTATAACAAACTCCCATTCCTTTCAGGCAAGTTCCAGGGTGTTTCTTTCCACAGTTACCACATATGGAAAAATTCTTCTTTTCCCTCTTCCCTTTATCCATCTTTCTCTCTTCCATCCTTTTCTTCTCTTGCTTCCCTTCAAAGCCATAGGACTCAGTAAACTCTTTACTTATCTTATCAACACATGATATTATTTCTTCATATGATGATAACATATGGGTGAATATTTCTCTTATAAATTCTAGATTAAGACCATTAAAGATATGATCCTTCCTTCTCTTTGAATCATGAGTATTTCTGGAGTTCTCATTCCTTCTATTGGGCGCCATTTCTAAACAATGGCATAAACTAGATCAGTTTATGAATCAAAATACATAATCCCATAGTTATAAAACTCTTAACATAAATTGAACTCTTTATGGATATAATCCATAATCATAAAAATGTCGCCTTTGAGGATGTATATACTCATAAAACCTTCATAATGGTTTGTAATGAAAATGAGAATTATCCTAAGCATATCCCCCGGGAGTGTCGTAACCAAGAGTGCAACAAGGCCCGTTGTCGTGCACCAGTTCCCGTTCGAGTCTAGCTCAAAGCGGTGTTTTCGGGTTTTATCCCTAGGTACATCTGTGCCAGAGCCGCCTCTACCTGCTCGTATCCAGACAGGGATGTATTGCTCGGAAAACTCACAAAATCTCTACAATACCAAAATTCTAGGAAGTTCTTCTATACTAATCCTCAAAGTTCATCTTAGGTCTACGTGCTCTAATCAGAGTTTATCTAAATCTAGTTTCCAAGGTTTGTACTAAACTTCCTCTGATACCAACTGTAACGCCCCGACCCCAGCTACCCATAGTCGGTGCATTACTTCGTAACATTGGCATGATCACAAGAAAGATCAAATCCCGAAAGACCGATTGGTTTAGTAGCCTTGGAAACACTAGATATAATCATAAAGTTTTGCATTACATTTCAAAGTGAAAAACTACTACAACAACAAAGTCTTCATATCCACACTATTAACCCCTCATAATATCCCTGCAAGTCATTCATAATTTACTTCTTCACTACCTGGGAAAAATAAAACATAGAAAAGGGGTGAGCTCAAATGCCCAGTAAGGATAACAATATAGCGGAACATTCAAAATAATCATAAACATTTAAGGAAATGAATTACTAAAACAAAAGCCTTTTAAAATTGAACTTCAACATAGTATGGCAAAAGTAAAATGAAATAATGCCATTTACTTATTCACATGGATATTCTACTAATCGAATAATCACATGCAATATCAATAACCACTTTCATAATGTTGGAATGCATAATGCCAGACTATCATAACCACATAGCCAAGGCCTCGTGCCAAGACTACAAATAAGATTTTGTCAAGGCCTTGTGCCAAGACACTAGTTTGTCTCATGAGACCTACCGATGCATCGAGGAGCTATAGCGGGCTCCACCCGTCACTTATTAAGTCCAATGCATTCCCATATGAAAAGGTTTAAACATAACATAAACATTCGTATTAAAACTAGCATACGAAATGTCAATAATTTCACCATAAACTATGAATGGTATAAAAATAGCACATCCACAGTCAAACATATCACAAAACCTTCAATACAATATAGAAGTTTTGTATCATAATAAATCAACTTCAAATAATCTTAAAATCCATCAAAGGATGTTGACATAGATGAAATCAAAATTCTTTTTAAAGAAATATCTCCTTTTATTTTGAAATAATTTAAGATCCATATAAAATAAAACATTTTCTTTGAAAATATTCTTATAAGCTTGTAAGGGAAGCTTTGAAGATTTTATAACGGCGGAAAATAGCCGCACCCGCCGTATAAGTTAAAAAAACATTCTTACCTTAATTCTGTCGAAAAGGTTAAAAAGGACCTTGTTTTGAAAACGACCGAAAGATTCCTTTATAAACCACTTATAAAAGTAAAAAAGGGTATAAATGACTTTAACTCATATTCTAGTAAATAGTAAAAATGTTTTGAAATGCATTTTTAAGAAACATGGATGTGGATGATAAAGAGATCCCAGTAGATTATTACATATAAACAACCTCGGATAATGAAGAGGTTGTAAAGTAAACCCTTACCTTGTACTTTTCCTTGGTTGGGGTAGGTTAACCTCCTGTATAATAGTGAAATAATTGTTACTAAATTATACAATAATCATATACATTAATATGATATCATATATGATCTTTTAATATTGATTTGATAATAATACCTTAGTATTATCGTCGTTTCGGGTGTTAACTTACTCACTTTCTTTATATTTTTTGTTACATAAGTCATGTTTGTTGTATCTTATTCATATCCAGAATGATATCAAGTCCTTAAACATCATTTTTAAATCATTAAATGATAATTATACTTGAATGGATACGATGGAGAATGAATCTCATCGCGTTCGTGGAGACGGTAGTCCGTACGTACGCACGAACGCTATTTCCATTTAATTTTTATTTTAAAAGAATCGAATCCAAATGATACGTAGGTATATTACTATTCCAGTATAATATAATATTTTATATATGTTACTTAAGTTCATTAACACCATCCTTTATACGTTCCATGTGTGGTATGAACGAGTCATATCATTTTAAGGGGGCGGTAGTCCGCACTTCCTCAAATGAAATTATCGTATGTATATACAACATCAAACGAATAATGGTATGAAATAAAATGGAATTACAGAAGCTTATATATAAAATATATATCATTAATATCATATTTAATTATAGTGCCATCATAATGGCCACCATGAGAGGCGGTAAGATGTATTTGAACAATCATCGTTTCGTGAGGCGTTAGTTTGCCATCCACAGAAACATTATGTTCATCATCCATTAGATGGAGTTGTGTGTATGTGTAGTTTGAATCCTTCTTATAAGAACATCCTAGTATATTGAGGATACTGGTGTTGTTACAAAAGAAAGGAAATAAAAAGATTTTGGGGGTTGAAAAATCAAAATAAATGAAAATAATTTAAGAGAAATCGTTACCTTTAATTTAGGTAACTCACTTTGGTTGGAACCAAAGGACTTCTTGAAATGATTTCTGCCAAAGGGGAAGCTTCAAGGATGAGGAGAGGGATGTGGGGAGCTTATTTGGGCAGAGTTTGGACGAGCCAAGTGGCTTGAGAGGTGTGAGGATATGAGAAGGAGGAGTGCCCTTTTTATAAGAGGGGTGAGGGGCACCATTGGAAAAGCTAGAAATATTAATTTATAATAAATTCATATTCGGTTTCCAATGGATCCAAAGTTGACTATTCAAATGTTGAGGTGGGGATGGGTCTAAAACAACTCATCCAATAGAATTTAGACAGGTTTGGCTACTTATATTAACCTTATCTTTAAGTATTAACTCTAAGTTAATTAGTTTCACTTTTACAATGTCTCTTTGTATTTTTATATAATATGGTTAATAAACTTACTATATACATCCAAGCGACCCCCAAGTGGTCCATTAATGATAAACCTATCATAATATAAGTTTCTTGGCCGAACCTTAGATTTTTAGGAATTTAATATCAATTAATAATATAATATTTGTTTTAAGAACTCTTTTATGTCAATTTTGACACTATTCAATAGTTGATTTTTGTGAAACTCATAACAGATTGATTACTTCGAACAAAGTCAATTAAATCAATCCTAATATATCATATTATCCTATAAAATTAGTTTAATTCATTAAAAGTTTAATATTATATTTATTTGGGTATTCATAATATCAATTATTTTAATTTTTCACTATTATAGTAATTACTGCATCATCATTGTGTCATAAATAAAATAAATTATTTAATGTTTAAAAATTATAAATAAAATATCATTATGTAGGAAATCTTTTTATATTTCTAATGAATATTTATAATCGAAAATCCAAAATGTATAACCCTATGTAAAAATTGTTTTTCTAAAAGATGTAAGCTTATGCCATTTTTATTTTTATTTTACCTTTATTAATATAATGTGTCCCTACCACATACAAGTGGCTCCAAGGGGTCCCCAAATTGACCCAAGGATGCTCATGGTCGGGTATGTGTCCACCAATAAGGTTAGGACACGTTTTAGGGTAATTTTATATTATTATAATATTATTTTTTAACCCTTATTTACCGGATTTACCCTTAACCATGGTAAATAAAATATTTACCACAGTAATTATTCAAAATGTCTAAAAATAAAAGTTACCTATTTACACAATTTGAACATACTGATTCCAAATATGGAATCCATTTTTCTAAATTCAAAACACAGAAGTGGCAGAAATTAATTTAAAATTAATTCCCGCTGTCAAAACAAAAAGCGTGTTTTTAAGAGATAATAACTATCAAAAGATTGACACTTGTTTATGTTCGGTTTAATTGTAAAATTATGTCCAATGACCAAAATTATATTAAATGGTAAAAATATATTCTAAATATACTTTAAAACCACTCAAATTCATAATTTATCACTAGTAATTAATTTGATTAAAAAAGTTGTTTTTAATTAAAATTTAGTAATTTTCACTATTCATCAAAATATGAAAGTTATCCGAAATGTACCAAAATTTCACCTTAGGCTAAATTCGATATTCTGAATCCAAAAATGAAGTCCATTTTCAAATATAAAATATATATAATTTCAAAAAGTAGGTATTACTATTCATAACGGCTAGTTTGATTGGTTACGGTGTGTTAGAACTCGGTGTTGCGTACAACACACGCTAGCGTACCGTGGAAGCTTGGGATGTTTCATTTTAAATTTTTGATGTCCCCATTTAGTCAAAAAGTTTAAAATATAGTATCTAAAAAGGGTTCACTATTAAAATTTGGTAAAAGTGAAATACTGAAAATGAATTTGTTCTTACATTATGTCTAAGAAACTCATAATATGGATTCTAAAATTATAAGGATTATATAAAGTTTAAAATTTAGTTAACACTATTCATAACCTCTTTTGAACAGCTTGTTTGGTAAGTCATGGTGCGATTGAACTTGGTGTTGCGTGTAGTGAAAGTTATTGAATTATTTTGAAGAAATAACACACTATAAAATCTTGGGGTGTTACATGGAACATGTGTTCCACCAGTGTCATATGGTCATTTTTTTGTGGGATCGAAGTCCATAGGCTATTGAGATATTTATATATACTAATCTTTCAATATTAGATCATCTAGAGACACCTACTTATAGGATATTGAATCTCAAAACATATATGATTTGAGGAGAATAAAAGAACGGGTGGGATGTTTTGAACCAGGATGATAGGCTATGGGACATGATTATGAGTGATTTATAAACTTGGTTCTATGAATAAATTTTACCTGGGACTCTGAGAGAAGATAGGGGCAGTGATTTTATACATCTGAAGTGTGACACTATGAATGTTTTTGAATATTCAACATGCTTTATAGAGATTTAGTGTTTTGTGCTAATATATATTGCTGATGATCTATTGAGGGTTGGACGCTTCGAGGAAGGTATCAAGCATGAAATTCAATTGCAGGTCGACATGTTATGGTAGAAGAATATTACAAACATAGTGAATTATGTGCTTAATATAGAGTATAACCTAAGGAAATCTAGGGTTGTAGAGTAGAGAAGTTTAGTCTTTCGACCTAGTGGTTCAACTTCCAGTGAAAGGAAGTTCCATTTTGAGGATTCACATGAGGGTAGTGACAGAAAGGATTTTATTGTTGGTAGCCCTATTTTTTGTTATCAGTGTGGTAGATGGGGTGATATGAGGAATCGATGTGATTGAGACCCAGTCAATTACTGAGCTTGTAGTAGGATGGTCCACATATAATGTTTTTGCAAGACCATCCTTATAGTAGTGAGTGTATGGGGTTTAACTCTAAATATAAGTTTAGGAGAGGGATTGGAAGCTCCACATTAGGCTTGGAGATGGGGCAGTACTAGTCACTCTGGACATGGTGGTGATCGTGAATAAGAAATATAGACACCAGCTACACCTAGACAGTAGAGTTGGCCTACTATGGTTAGTGTGGTTGTTTCACAGGCCCCAATTCAAGTTAGATATATTTTGTACAACCTACACCTAAGGATCAGATCACTGGGACATCTACATTCATTAGTAGGATATTAGTATCCCCTACTCTTATATCATATATTTTCAACATAGGTGCATCTCAAAGTTTAAAATCAGTACCTATTGTGGATATCCTTAATCTCATTGTTATGTTTTTTATGGTTCTATGAACTTGGATACTCCGTTGGGGATTATAATTGAGGGTGTACACCAGGGAAGGGAGTTCCCCCTTAATATTGGTGGGTTTCAATTCATATGGGATCTTTTTATACTCAATATTATAGGCTTTCAAGTCATTCAAGGGATAGAATGACTAGTTTATTATAAAAACCATGTTGATTTCTATCAATAGAGGGTGAATTCACATCACCCTAGGGTGGGTTTTTTTTCACAAGGGTGAATCAGATGTCCAGGTGAGTAAATATAGACCACAAAAACATTGTATTGGATAAATTATATCCCATATTGTAAGTTTATATTTGGATAATTAATGATTGTGTTAGCCTAAATTTCCTCTAGGGTTTGATCATTTCAAGGATTTTTTCTTGAATGAATTTTATGGTTTACCTCCAGAGAGATAGGTGATGTTTTATATTGATCTAGTTCTAGGAGCTACACTAGTATTCATTCCTCCCAATAGGATGGATACTATGAAGTTGTAGGAGCTCAAGAGAAAACTTGAGGACGTAAAAAAATGTTGTTTATACAATCCCGTAATTATGCATGGGGTTTTATGAATATTTTTATGAAAAAGGAAGATTGTACACATAGGATATGTATGGATTATTTAAAATTGAAATAGCTGGAAGTTAAATACTAGGATCCATTTCAATAGATATATGAAATTTTTGATCAGATCCAAGGATATCAGTTGTTCTTGAAAATTGATTTGATATCTGCATATCATCCGGTTCATGTTCAACCTACAATCATACCATGTATATATTCTCATAGAAGGAATTGGGTATATGAGTATAGGATTATGCCATTGGGTCTCATGAATGTGAAAAATATTTTCATGGCACTGATGACCCAGTTTTTCCATCCTTCTATGGATTTTTTTATGGTAGTATTCATGGAATATATCTTGGTGTATTCTTACAATTGACATGACCATGCCAAAAATCTTCAGGTCATTTCTAATACACTATGGTATAATCAATTATATTATAATGTCATAAATAACCACTTATGGATGGATAATGTTCACTTCCTAGGACATATTATCTTGGAGATAAGAGTTTCAATTGACCCAGAAAAGGTGAGAGTTGTAGTTTATTAGGAGAAGCATAAGAAATTATTTGACATACATAGTTTATTTAGGGTTGATGGATATTATAACCATTTCATACAATAATTATCATTATTATAATAACCATTGATGGTATTGACTAAGAAGGGTGTGTAGTTTGTATCGATAGATACCTGTGAGATACCCTTTTAGGAGATTAAATGAGGACAGACTTTAACACCAATTTTGATTCTTCCAGATTCGAGCAGGAGATACAATATGTAATATGATGCATTAGGTATTTTTTTATGATTTTTTATTATGTAGCGGGATAGAGTCATGGAATATAGGTCTCACTATTTGAGGCCACATAATAGGAACTACCAGATTCATGATCTCAAGTTAGATTCTATTGTTCATGCTTTACACTATCTAATAAATTTTTAACTAGGAGAGCATTTTGTAGTTCACACAGACCAAAACAACCTCATGTATATATTTACATAGCATGGTTTTAATTTGAGAATGTGATGGTGGGTTGAGTACATAAAGTCTTTTGAAATTGATCTTTCGTATATGCCTAGAAAGGGAAATGTAGTGGCCGATGTACTGAGTATGAGGACTCAGATATAGGTAGTTCATGAGGCCACAAGTGAGTTGTATCTTCTGGACATATTTTCAAAAATTAACTTGGATGTGTAGGATAGAAAATATAATAATTTTATTTCCACTTTATATATGATCTCTAACATTATTGAAAAAGTGAGGATAAAACAACTTTATGATGTTGAGGTCCTAGTCCTACGAGAGAGTGTGGTAGGTGAGGACCCACCTTCTAGTTGGATTGTGGGAAAAGATGAAATTATAATAATATATGGTCACATATGTGTTCTTGTAGACATACACGTGGTGAAGATTCAAGAGTTTAATGCCTTGGTTTGGGAAGTACATCTAGGAATTACCAAGATTTATCATGATTTACATTGCTAGTATCGATGTCTAGGAATGAAATGTGAGGTACCTGGTTTTATCACAAGGTGTTCCACCTATTAGTAGGTGAAGGTAGAACACTGGTGACCAGTTGGGATTTTATAGTAGTTACCCATTATTGATTGGAAATGGGAATATTTTGTGATGGATTTGAAGACCAGATTTATGAGTTTTCCACGAGGTAGTGATTCTGTTTGGGTTGTTGTGTATAGTCTCACAAAGGTTTCTCATTTTCTACTAACCAGGGATACCGTCTCAGTGGATGAGATTGATAGGTTTTATATCTATGAGACAACGTGAATTCCTGAGGTTCCACATACTATTTTATTAGATAGGGATGAAAGGATTATGTCTCAATTATATAAGAGTTTTTAGAGGGAGTTGGGAATAAATGTGCTTTTTAGTACGACATACCACCCTTATACTGATGGAAAATCAGAGAATAAGATTTAGGTGCTTGGGGACATGCTGAGAGAATACTTCCTGGATTCGTTCAGTTCTTGGGAGGTGCATATACTCTTAGTTGAGTTAACATACAATAATATTTATCAAGTATTTATAATGATGTAACCTTATGAGGATTTATGAAGTAGTCCATAAAAATCACCCATGTGTTGGTTAGAGGAATGTGAGGAAGCTTTACCAGGACCACATTTCATTCAGGAGACTTAAGAGCTGGTCCAGTTGATCAAATAACAGATTGCTACTATAAAGTCTAGATAAAATTCTTACACCAGTAACCATCAATTACCTCTATAGTTCGATGTTAGAGATTGATTATTTTTTACTTATGTAACTGAGGGTGGGACATAGAGTGAATATGAGGCAAAGTAAGCTTTCACCGCGATATGTCGGGCCATTAGAGACTATGGAGATAGTCATTCTAGTAGACTATTGGTTGCAATTACCTTATAGGTACCCTACCATTCATGATATATTCAACATATCTCACCTACACCATTTTCATCCAAAACCATCGTACAATCTGCAGACATATGAGGTGGAGATACAGGTTTATGTTTTTTTTAAAGATAATACTGTAGGACCTCAGGACACCCTGAGAGAGGAGGACTGAATCTAGGTGTCAACTATTTTATTTTAAAACAAGGATCTTGTTCCCATGTTGGTAGGAACATGTTAAACCTATAATACCGATGAGAACAGAATAAAAGCAATAACATGCATGGAGACCACACAACACTTTTACTTGGTTCACCACTAAGGGATACATCCAAGGAGCATATGCTGATAGTGTGTCGGTCATACCAAAATCCACTAATATTTACTAGTTTATGTCTTACAAAGTTCAGTCACAAACACTCTATTCCAAGAACACTACCTTTACAAAGGTTCATGGAAGGCTCACTATGTCCCTCATATCACTTCCATCGACTCCCCTAGCTCACTGCCTTGAGTGAAGTACAACTCAATTTATCGACTTGAAGGTCTCTTCAATAGATTTTCATTGAATTATTTTTCTCTATTTAGCACAAGACACTGCTTGAATCAAAGTCCCTAATTTATGCACTTGAAAGCCCTGAACCACTGAACCAGATATTCAGAACCCTGTCAGAATCATAACACAACCCTTGCATGAAATACCTCAACTTGCACACTTGATTTGAGAATTTTCGTGAAAGATGACTTTCCCCCAACCCCTACTTTCTGTGCAATCCCCAATCTTTCACGCAACTGCACTGAAGGGTACACTTGGATTCTCAGAATAAAAGAACTCCTTGCACGCAAGATTTACTCTCTTCCAATATTTCACATGCAAATATTTTACACGGCGGACTAACCAGATTTTCATTGGAAAATTCTTAAGTATTCTAAGAAGGTTGCCAGATATTTATAGGCCCTTGATGACCCTACACGCAAGATCCTAACACGTTTTCATCAGTGCGTGCATGTTTCTTCATGTTCACACAAAACCTCTTTTGATGTCACATTGTGTGCAGAATCCCTTTCGCGCAACATCATCTTCCACGCACTCCATGACATTGCCATTTTTTTACATTCTGAACGTGAAACATATCTTGCATGAAAGTTCCAAAAACACCTCCAATCTTGCATGAAAAAACCAATCGTTCACGCACACTTCAATTATTTCACGCACCTTCATTTTCCAAAAACATATTTCTCCATTTAATTATTTTCAACCCCAAAAATTTGGCAAACATTAGAGAATGAAACCACCTACAATACTGCTTTCAGATCAAACTGTATGAACCCTTTCCAGGTAATCTCCCTGATATTCCATGAATGGGTTGAAAATAACAAACCCAAACCACGATCAACCCAAATTATATTAAAAATAAACACAAACTGAACTTCTTTTTCATCAAAGAAGAACCTTGGTTATAACAAATTCTATTTGTATCACTGATAGGAGCACAAAGTTTATACAAGGCTAGAAAATTCATCTAGTATGGGTGCTATGGTAGAATGAAGGTTTATAAGATAAGACATGGGAGTGGGAGGACAATGTATACACCCAATGGTCAGAATTATTCTCAAGTGAATCTTGACCACTCTTATAAGGGAAATTCGGGGAAAAATTGGTTTAAGGGGGGAAGATTTTATGATCTTGGGTTTTCTTATAAGGTAATAATATTTTTTCAGTTTAACTCAATATTTTTGACATATTTTGAGTGAATTTTGAGATCATCATATTTTTAGGGGGTGTCTAGGGATTTTTCTGAGCATAGAGGCCTGATTTTTTTAAAATGAAGTTGGACCACATTGTTAGAAGAAAACGTACGATGCATGATGAAAAATTTGGTGAAACTGTTTGAGGTGGCCCCATCCTTTATAAAGAGGACCACAGTTTGGGGAAACCATGCTTCAGGGTTTCATTCCCAAATGAGAGGGCCTTTAGTTTTTAAAACATGAATTGGGTATGATTTGTGCATTGTTTGGAAAACCTTTCACATTAAACCATGTGAGGTCCCCATTAGCATAGTGAAGGTTGAATAGTTGGTGCACAATTTATTCAACTGTGTGACAAACCATGTGACCTAGGTAAAAGAGGGGAAATGGAAATTTATCCGCTAAAAATAATTATAAACTAAAATTATTTTCTTTTTTTCTCCATTAGACAACAGATCTTGTTTGGAGATATCTTTTGAAGACAGTCCATAGGCTTTAATACCATTTTATCACCTATAATTAATATTTAACTCCTTTATCTAACTGGATTTTTAATAGTGAGTGATTCTTTCATCTTGTGTCCCTCGTTTGTCTTCATATTGATAGAGTTATTTAGGTGAAAGATAATTTGTCCTATTTCCATGTTTTCCCTATACTTTTAATTTTTCTCTTGATCTAGACCGAATCAAATACTGATATTGGACAAGTTATCTATTATGGACCTAAATTAGGTGGTCTATACCTTTCCTTTAGGGTTTGGTGTTTTATAAGCACTGTTTCAATTATTCATCATGTCAGACTTTCTGAAGTTCCCATGACATTAACTAAATGTTTAAATTGGATGAATTGGAACTTTTTATGTTACACCTTGAGTACCATTTTATGGATGGAGTCCATTTAGCATCATTCTAGGCCAAGAAAGGGGTTATCCATTTGTTTTTCCTTATGTGATGTCCCCATGTTGGGTTTTTTCTAGCTTACTAATGATTTGGTAGCTTTTAAAATTGAATGAATTTAATTGAATTCATTATAAGAGGATTATTCCTCGTTTTCCATGTGTTTAAATGATGTAAATTATTTAATTGTTTAAATGGATATTTTTAGATGAGTTGGATGAACTCAAGGATGTGAATGGTTGGAATTGATGAATTAATGGGATGATGATTTCATTATGGTATTGTATTATTTTATTGTTATACATTGGATCTAGATTCCATAAGAGTCCATATACATTTCTCCCATGGATATTGATTGTGGTTGTGGATGCCTTGGACCTATTTACTCATTAGATCCTAATTATGAAGGATTCTTCTAGACTTCCACCCCTTAGGTATTGCTTACTTGGGACCACAATGGTCATGGTATATTGACATGCACCTTCGACTGAACCCATGACTTTAATGAGTTTCCATCGAGATTCTCAAGGGACTCGATGTGGATTACTTGGTCTTCTACACCATGTATCTACACCTTTAAGGTATGAATTTTTTTAATTACATGGAAAGGCCATTATGGATGACTTGATTATACATAGTGGTCATGATAAATATTATACATAGGATTACACGGTGAGGCCATGATGGATGTTATAAACTAGATTACACGATGATGACGTTGTGGTTATTTTTTATGATTTATAGATGGACATAGTATATGTATATTATTGTAGTGTTAGGATGGATATATTTACACCTACTTGTATGATTTACATCAACCATTTTTTATGGGTTCTTTGCTATTATTTAAAAGGAGTATTGGTAAGACATATAATTCACTTTATTTGAATCACTTGATTTTATTTCACTCATATATATGATATACTATGGACTTATTTTTACATAGAATGGATTTTTATAGACACCATTTGTGGTGTCCTACTGAGTGTTATCTCACACCATGTTTGGGCCACCATTGTGTACATGGAAATACAATATAGATGTAAGTATGGACTAGGGAAATAACCCACATTATGATGCTTGATTTGATCATTATGTAAGAGTAGGGGAGCAGATGACCGAGCTATGCTCATGATGCAATCTGGGATAGTTACTTTTTGGTCCTTTTGGTATTTTGATAAATGTATTGTACTGATTATTCTATATATAATTTTAATCTTTTTAAAGACATGAAATGACACATAATTTTTATATGAGATTACTTTTTGCATTGTTTATATATTCATGTATTATATGTTAATCTTCTATCTGGTTAATTTAATACTTCTTCTATTGAATGTTACTATTATTCTATTGTGTTACACTCTGACGTGAGGGAATATTCTCCACAAAGACACACCCTAAGACCTTGCTACTAGTTGGTAGACTTTGGAATATGAGTAGGCACACTTGAGTCCATGTATCCTACCTTCTCAGAGCACTATTTATTGGCATTTGAGTCGGTACGTTATAATGTTCCCACTCATGTGAAAATTAGGGGTTGGGAGAAGTATAATTTTCTTCAATTTATCCCTTTTAGTTGTTGAAAATGGGTATCTCAAGATGGATTTCCTTATGATGTTGTACATTCTCTTCCACCAACCACTATTTCAATGAATATCTCACTGTTAATACCTTGGATAACAATGAATGTGAGGCTAGCGATGAGGCTTTTGAGGAAGAGGGTCCTCTTCAAGATGATCTAGAATAACAAGAATACATTTTGACTAGTGTTCATACATGAAAAAAGAAATAGAATTTGGTCATCGAGAGTCCTACTAAGTCACTCCCATCCATTCATCTACACCTTGATATGGGTAGAGGCATTTCTCTATTGTTCCTCATATATGGAAAATAACTGAAGCCAACATCAAAGTAATTACCTTTCTCCTAGATATTGAAGGTTATAAGACTCTTAATATTGAATTCTTCAATGAGATTCATTATAATAGGGAATACATATGAGGTGAACCCATCATAATTCCTATAGAACTCTGACAACCATTCACTATTTTTCAATCAACCAATAATAAATCGAGTAGTTTTTTCATCAAACTAGGGTTAAAGATAGTGCCTCGGCTTATCCAAGACACAACCTTATTTTCACCATGACTCTTTATTTGGTATATCCATGTGACTTTCCACTTATAGATCCCAAAAAACTCTACTTCATGGGTCGTTTAACAATTTAGGGGGTAGACACATGACAAAACCTCCAAGATGTTGTGATGAGTGATCTTTCCACTCACCTCAAGGAAATTAATACACAATGCACATTATTTTTTCCCTTATATGAAGTCATATGGAGTATAAGTAAACGATACTCCACCACCCCAAATTTTTTTTTCAACTCAATATTCACCTCATTCAATGATATAGGTGACCCCAAGAAACACCTTTCACACTTTACCTCCTAGTGTGACTTGATGATGGGGACCCTAGAGCAGTAGTAGGAAACAAAAATCAATTACTTTCTCTAGAATTTGGAGGTAACCTATTTTGTATAGTTTAACTAGCCATAAACTAGATCCATCACAAACTATGAGGATCCCCACTAGTAACCATTCTATTATTTTATCTCTACTTTACGTAGGATGAGTGTCAATGACATCTCCAAGTGAAAGTAATTACAAAATAAATGTATAACTAAATTTATTCACTTATAGATGTTATATTCTTAGTCTCTTAATGTGAAACATCTGTAGGAAAAGTTTGTGGTCTTGTGAAAGTAGAATCTCCAGGATGAGTTGTTTCCAACCCCCATCTCCCTAAAATATCTAGGTGTATTCTAAGAATTTTCTAATAGATCCTAGTGTCTCAAGTAATCTATACAGAGGACAAAATAATGGCCTCAACCATTATATACTCAATCTCTTTCACACATTGTACAGATAGTAGAAACAAAAAATGTTGCACAGTATATATCCCATCATCAAATCAGGTTTCAAGAACACTTGTAGAATATGACTCACCACGTGTATTATTGCTATTAGAATGTTTTCTAGGGCCCTCATCAAGGCCAAATTTCCAAGACACCATTTGTATAATAGAAGAATAAGGTATTTTTATTCAAGGATAATAAAGTACCAAGATTTACCTCTATTTTATGATCTTTTTGACACTTCCAAAAATAAAAAATCCTCAAGAGGCCAGATTAAGGAATCATTTTATTACTACTTCTACCATATACTCCTTAGAGACACCATAAAGGTTTTTTTTGTATTCAAAAACTATCTCCAAGACTAGGTATACCATGTAATAGTCAAGTTGGCCAATCTAGTGACACAAGTCACATAAGTGTATACCCTCCCTAATGATGGAGAGTATGCCAAGGAATGACAGTAGTTCACTGAATAGGGAAAAAATATTAATGATTGGATAACTTAAATGTCATTCATCTGTGCCCATGGAATCATATATACATTTTTGAATTTTCTAAAAAAATCCCATGGTCATTGCATATTATTCTTTTTCTCTATTATCATCCCATATGTTCAATTCTTAGAGGAGTATATGTCTCAAAAATAAAAGACAATCAAGATCCTTCACTAATTCCAAATTTAGTATAAACCCTCAAGGATTTTATTCCCTATACATTGGTAATATTTCCCAAGACCCATACCATCCTAGAATAATGGACTGATAAAGGTTTGAAGTGTTCTTTTACCAATTCCATCAGGTTGGTGGAACACTATGTAGAGATCAACGATGATGTAAATAGACCATCTCTCTCAAGAACCTCTAGCTAATGCTATCAACAAAAGGGAAGAAACATACCAAAAAGTAGAATGGTCTAGGAATTATATTGAATAATATTTTTTATTCTTCTGAAACTAGATGACAAAATTTACTCAAGGATTAGGATTATTAATCTTTATAATTTGTATCCTATAGTGTGCCTCTATGGACAAATTGGTTTATTGATCATATGCCTCAACCAAAACAAGCCATGTCATAGCCATAAACTTACAAATATTATCCATAGATACCCAATGTTTAGCCTCAACCATATAATGAAAAAAAAGAATTTGGAAACAAATATTCATGCCCTAGAACATCAGACAACTATACCCACCACACTTACTATCAATGAGAGACCGTTAGGGGAAATACCATTCCCTTATCTCAGAAGTATGGTGTGATCAAGAATCTTACTAGTATTCCATCATGATTCTTGATTCTTGATGCACTCTTCATACTAATGAAGTTGAGTGAATCCCTTTTTGAGGGAATTAGGATCCCTCTCTTCTTTGAAACTGAAGCATCTACCACAAATGCCTTCCCTTAAGAGGAATCCATGTATGAAAAATTCCAATACATGATATCATTCTCTGGAAGATGATGAAGGTTCCATAATTCAATTAAATATCCTCCCTCTCCATATCTTAGGCTAGTTTAGTGGTGTGAAAACCCACCAGAGCTTGGTGGACACTAGTTCTGGGATCAATCTCATCATGAAATCGACACCACAAAATCTAGGACTAACCAAGGTTGATTTGACCCCATCAAACTTTGAAATTCAAGGATATAAAAAAAGAAATCAAAATACACATAATAAGATTTAATGAAAGACTCAGTTTGATGAGTTGATATAAAAAAATAAATTCATGGTTTTCTCAAAAAAACACTACCTACAACACCATACTAAGAAATCCATAGATTCAAATAAATATGGAGGTCCCCTCATCATATCATCAATTCATCAAATATTCACTCAATGGTCGAGTAGGGCCACTCTATGGTGATACTTATCCCTTTGAATCAATTGTATCCCACTATCTAGATATTGGGTATTACAAAAAGCAAGGAAAGCCACCCTAAGATGAAAAAGTGGACCATGTCAATGCAATCAATGACTAAAAACCACCTTGGTAGATCCCTAGGTGGATTTGAAGGAAAACTTCAACATACCAAGACACCATTTGGAAGAAAAGAATTTAGACCTTGGGAACTATTTCATCATTCCCATGGAAAAGGAATTGTATCATTTCACTTTATAATTATATAAATGTTCAAAACCACTGAAGCTAGAAATACCCACTACTATTAAATACTATAAGGTCTACCACTATCCACTAACTGGTACAACCAATATGTATTTCAAATGGATATTTTTACCCCTTAAAATTCAAACAAGAACAATTTTTTTGACATTAAGGGTAGACGCCACTATCAAATTAGGCAAAATATTGGATCCACATATTCAATTACATGGTATACAATGATATATAAGGATATAAATTAACTACCAAGGATTATATGAATGTAGAGTGATGAAAAAGGGTCAACATATAGTCTTCAATGCCAAAATGGCCATCTCCTCCATCCATTCCTGGTGATAATGGTGATGAATAGGATTTGAATGAAGATATATCTATCTTTAAAGAAACAGTAACCACCACCATCAATGACATAATATTTGTAAACCTCTTTACTAAGTAAGTTTTGATGCAAACACTAATTTGTGTTGTCATGTCTCTTGAGGAGTAGCGAAAATACATCATGTTCTTCAAATATAACTATGATATATTCCCCTAGAACTACTATGAGATTCCAGGGATTAATACCTAGGTTTTTTCCACCATCTTGGTCTTACCATCAGTCATCACATATTCAAAATGGCACCATAGAAAATTTATCCCTCCCATAGTTTGATGCTCAAGACCAAATTTGATAACCTGGTTAAAGCCAAATTCTTTAAGGAAGTCTAGTACCCAAAGTGGATGGAAAAAATCATCCCAATCCGGAATAATAAAAAAAATTAGATTCCACATAAACATTTGGGATCTGAATCATTATTCCTAGAAGGATAACCTACCAATCCTAGTCATTTAGTTTCTTATTGATATAACTATTGACTTTCAGACCCTATCCATCATGGATTGGTATTATAGATATAACCAAATACAGATAGATCCCAAGGATAAGAGAGACACTACATTAATATAACATTTTTGAACATTCTTCTACTAAGTTATTACTATCAGTTTGAATAATATTAGAGCAACATTTTCGTTTTCCATTCACCGCATCTTCAAACCCCTCCTTAGAACAAAAGTAGTGTGCTATATGAATTAATTTATGGTTAAATCCCATTATTTTCTAGACCACCTCAATTATCTTTATAATGTGTTTAGCATCCTCTATACCTGTCTTCTAAAGATAAAATTATTGATATTTTTAATCACGATACCTATGGGATGTTTCTTGGATTTTTATTTCAGATGTAGAGGCATTGAGACCGACTTATAGAATATCAAGGACACCATTAAAATTCCTCCTCCATGAAACCTATAAGATTTTTAGGTCTGTATGGAAACTTAGTTTAAATATGATATTTTCCCCCAATATGGCAGGTAAATGTAAGCATTTTTTCATGATCATGAACAATAGAGTCACGTATCAGTGAGATAAATAATTCTAGACTACATTTGATAAAATTATGATATATCTTCTACGTCATCATATTCTGATTTTAATCATCCTAGGGAAGCCTCTATTCCTTTACATGTACAACCTGAGATGATAAATTAGATTTCTCAAAGATTATGAAGACCAGGATTCCTGAGTGTTAAAAAATGTTTCACCTATGCTCTTATCTTCTAGTACAACTAGGTTTTCACATTGAGGATGCTATTGATACCTAGAAGGAAACCGCTAAATCTGGAGCCTAAATGGAAATACCCCTTTATCATCAATAATGTGTACTATAATAGTGAATAATAATTAATTACCATGGATTGGGAGTGCAACACCCCCACCAAATTAAGGTACCTAAAAAATATACTTTTCATAATCTCATGATAGTTCTAAAATATCTTAGTCACATGATGTTAAAATAAAATAAGAAATGTACATAATTTAAGGTGGTAAAATTAATGGCTATCATCCCCACTATATGAAATTAAACTATATGTCTGATTTCCTTGCCGCACAATGTTAAATTTCATCTCCAATATCCTTTCTACAGGATGTTAAACAGCACGATTCCCATCTTTTACATATTACGTTAAACTATGTGTTCAATATCCTGGTCACATAATGTTAAACTACATTATATTATTTTGAGATAAATTAACTTAAACTACATAAATAATATATTTCTATGTTATGATTATATTACATAACTCTTTTTTCACCCTCAGCTAAGACATAAGCCCCATGTTTATGTAAGTCTTATACTGCACCAATCCTATGTGGCATTGGTTTTCTACCACACCACCTATGATAACTATGTGTGTATGGATTACCATATAATTTGATATATAGGAATCCTTATATTTCATATCCCAGGACTGGTCAGCAACACATTTTGATTTCCACTTGGGAATATATTCGACTATCGCTCACTGATACGCCCCATAAATGTGATTGAACACATGAAGGTACATCTCCTAAAGTGTTACAAACCTTCTAATCACTCCACACATTGAGTCTTCTCAATATGACTCCAAAAGTTTATCGTTTTTAAAATAGGTCAATTTTTTGTAATGAAATAATTCTCTAATGTCTTTCCATCTATTTAGGGAACACACCCCTGAGGATTACCAAACAAAAAATGATAATTCCCAGGTTCCAAAACCTATACAATGGTCGATCTGAATTTTTACACCATCACTGGAAATGTTGTTGGAGAACCTACTCTATAAAAATTATTAGCCGCCATCCTTCACTCATTTATTTATCCCTCATAATTCAAACTACAGAGGTCTGGATTTAATTCCTTTCTACACTCCTCTATTCTAGTGGAATTTCAATGATTTTTGCTTCACCCCTTCTTGAATCCATGCATGCTGACCATGTAAGTCAGTTTCATGAGGACCTTCCCATGAAGGATCCCATCCTCCCATAGTATGTTACCTCATGTGATATGGAATGTATTATACTACTTTTTCCTTATATTTAGCCTAACTCACAAGGGATTAAGAGTCTTGGTTGATCATCCCCAACATGATTAAGGTATATATCTCACCATAGAAGAACTCCCACTTTGGTCAAAACCATTCAAACTTAAGGTTAATAGAATTTTTCTAGGTCACACCCCAACCCTAAAATTATATTATATTTTAATTATTTTTTTTCAAAAATTTATCTTATAGTTTTACCAAGTGTTTTCAGAAAAAATGATTCTTTTTGGGATGGACAGAAGAAGGTGGATGTTTGATGCATGGTTAATAGAATAAATGTGCAGCCTAGTGAAAACCGTGCATCCCAGACAATGGAACTATTCAGGGAATACGACCAAGTGCATGGGAATTTGAACTTATATGTAAATTGTGGGTCCCCTTTTTCCTCTTAGGCCAAGGCCACCACATGGTTGGCGCACAGTTTGGCAGACTGTGCAACCAAACTATGTGGCCTGCCAAGTTTTTTTTAAATGGGGTTTTGTTATTATTATTATTATTATTAATTTTATTATTATTACTAATACACTTATTTATTATTTTTATTATTATTAAAATCTGAAAACCACAAATGGGTTTTCTCGTCCTCCCCCTTTCCCCTCCCCTACATGCATGACCCGACCCATCCCTTTTCTAGATGCCTTCCACCCCCTTCACACGACCGCCTATAAACTCCGTTTCACCTCCCGATTCATCGTTTAATCACTCGAGGTAAGGTTCCATCCTCCTATGTCACATTCTTCTTCTACTTTTTATATTCCCTCATCGCGGTGTATGTTTATCCAAACCATAAGGGTTTTTAATGGTCCAATTTACGGGGTTTTATTTATGGCTAGGGGTTTCTTCTATTCTATAAGGTTTTATGGGCTCGATTAAGGTGGGTTTGGGTCTTGAACATTGAAATCAGCGAGTTATCCAATTTTTATAGGTAGTTTATTCTTTATTGTTCATCATTGTTGAATTTCTAAATAGGGATTTCATGAATTTTGGGTTCCTTATATTTTTTAGTGTGTCTTGGACCTCCTTGAGGTGGTTTCAGGCCCCCAGTGTTGAAGGTGACTTACATGTGTACACATAATTAAGAATATATATATATTTCTTATTCATATTACCTCATTTTGAGGGGAATATGTACATTGGGTCAAAGGGTAAAAATATATATGTGGAGATGTGTATTCATGTAATTGTGAAGTGACCTACATAAATAGAAGTGTGTTTTGAGGTTGGTCACCATATGTTTGAGCCTTTAAACTGAAAACTATAACTTATTTATTGTTTTATTGGGTGTTTTTACTATATTATAATGCTAGTAAATTGTATAATTTTTTATTGAACACTATTATTTTATTCCGTAATTGTCAGAATTTTTTTATGTTTCACTCTAGGGTTTTCTAATTAAAACTTGTTTTTCATGGCTATTTTGAAATGACAAGATTCATGAGAGCATTATTGGTTTTCCAAATTATCTATACATGGTGAATTGGATATGTCTAAATATATTTTCCCTTTTGGACCAGTTTTTTATAAATTTTTATTGACATGTTTTTTTTCAATGTGCTTCAAAATGATTTTTCAAATGGGAAATAATGATTTTCAAATGACGAGGAAATTTTTTTACCATTGAATGTTTTCTTTAAAATAGGGAACCTCCATGGATACCATCTATTATAAGTTTAATTGACAAGAATGGTGTTGGTAGGTGGTCTATAACACGCATAGTGTCTTTACATGATTCAGATGTTGTATTCATGATTTCTTCATAACCCTCCACATTTTCTAAAGTCATGGGACCCTATGAATCATAATTACAGTCAAGAGACATTTTATTTTTAGTAATAATTATATAGACTAGATCCCCATAGAGTATCCATGTAGGTTATGACACTAGTGAGGATAGTTGAGAGAATCCATGTTGTCTATTGACTCTAGATCCTGTCGACAGACTGAAAAATGGATACAAAACTGAGTACATCGAGGCTCTCTTCACTTGGTGTCTTAGTATATCCCCTGATAACTATTTTACATATAATCTATGTTCCCTCATTTTTTACATTTTAATGAAATCATTTTAAATATTATGCTTTTACTTCATGTGTTTCACTGAGATATTTAATTCCCCACATGTTTCTTCTTTATAAAACTATTTATTAGAAAATATTTCAATATTATGAAACCATTTTTTAAATTTTATGGGAGAATGAAACTTTATAAATTATTATATTTTTACTTGTTTTGAAAGGGAATGTAAAATTTCTTTTGAATATATTTATTTCAAACTAGCATGACATGGTTTTATTATTAATGGTATATCATAAGTCATGATTATTCTTTAAAAATCCCTACTAATAATCTTGGTGCTCATGCTTACATAATTTTGTTTAGTTTTAGGTTCTTCAAGTTTTGGATCACTCTAGGAGAGAATAGGGTTCGATGATTAGTGATGATCTATGAGGTCACTTAGAGGTATGTTTAGCCATTTAGTTTTATTCATTTTTATATATAAATTTATTTTATTTTATTTTATTATTAGGTATTTATTTTTCTTTAATGTGATAAATTGTTCCCAACTAATTCGTATCTAATACTTGAATCTAGTTTCTGGCCTGATAGAATTGGGAAATGTATTTGAGCCTTGTCTGTAGCTAACTTGGGTGATTAGTTTGGGGTTGAACCATGTAGGTTCATGAAAAAATAGAATTAGATCAATTAAACCTTATTACTTTGGAATTTCAAGTAGTTTAGATCTAAGATATTAATAATCAAAGTGGTCTTTTATGGGTATATTCTTAATAACCACCTATTTGAAAGAATTCTTGAAATACCAGGGTACTGTAGGGTGGTTATGCCATAAAATATGATCTTGGAACTTAGGTGTTTTTGAGGTCCATGGTTTTTATTTAATTGTTTATAGTTGGTTTTTAGGATTTGGTATTTATTATGAGAGTGATTCAGAGGGTACATGGTTTCTATGCTTGGTATTTCAAACCATTCATATACCACCCAACTGCCTATGATGACCTTCTATGTTCTCACCCAGTTGTCAAACGAACTACCAAACCATGCCACCAAGACATGTGATTTAGTTATTCCTACAATATGTTTGAATTTTTGATCAATTATTTGGTTTATTTTAATTTTTTTATTGGTTTGAGTTTATTTAGGGGTGTTTTTATTTAAATTTTAAAATGATATTTGGTTGGAAAAAATGGTGTTTTGTTTATTAGGAATTGGATTTTCAGAATGAAAACATTTAGTTTTTTTGAAAGTGAAATGGGTTATTTTTAAAACATGAGACATTTTTGAAAGTGAATTGGGATTTTGGAAAGTTTTCGGGAAATTGGGATGTATTTTTCTTGATAATTTTTAAATATTTTTTTTTGAAATTATATCGGATGGTTTTGAAAATTGATTGGGCATGTTTTAAAGAGTAGTTTGTGAAGATATTTTTCTGTTTGAACCTTGATTTTCCAATGAATTATCACATGTTTGTATGTATGTGGTGAGTGGATAATTATTGTTATGTGTGGATGTTTACTTGAGCTAACATGAGAAAGTGTATGTGTGGGACTTCATGGAATACCATTAGTAAGTTCCAAACCTGTTTATTTTATTTTTCTTTAAAGAAATGTTTTTAAAAAAGGGTATTACGTTGTTTTTATAAGTGGGTGAGTTTTAGTGATTTTTGTACAAGAGGAATTGAAATGGGAAGTGGATTTTGAAATGGGTTATTAGGTTCAAATTATTTTGAAGTGGAAAATGTTTATGAATTCAGAATGAAAGTAATGGTTTCAAAATGGGGATTTTGTTACCACTATGGGGTGTTTGGTTATTTTTAATTAATGTTTTTGGGTAGAAATGTTATATTATTTGAGTTTTGGTTGATATTATGTTTGATATTGAATAGGTTGGGTGTTTTCATAATGTTTGGTGTATGCTTCCTAGAAAGGCCTTAAAGGTTTTTAGGGTGTTTTTTTGGATTTTGGTTTTTTTCAGACTCCCAGTGGAGAAGTGGAGTCATGTTATTTTCATATTTTGCCTATTTTTCATTGTTTCAATGATCATTAGAGGTTAAAGTATAATATATAGCATTAGCGTTCAACTAGTTCAACATATAGTGAAGTGTTTTATTTTACATCTTGAATAGGATATTTTATTTTCCATAGAGTTATCATTGATAAATCGGTTGAAATATCCACTCTTCACATGAGGTTTCTATATATATTGTAAAGGCCATGTTACCTTATCTAGCCAAGTTTTGTTTCGGAATTTGGTGAATAAGGTTTCGCTAGATGATTTAGTTTATAGAGGGAAGTCTGTGGCAATTGTAAGGCTAGTCTCTAGAGATTATCATGAAGGGCTCCCCATCCAATGAGGAGTGTAAATTTGAGAAACCTATTACCGGGGTGTCTCTTTCATTAGTTATTAGTTCTAATTAATTGTAACACCCAATCATTTACTTTCTATGTAGTTGGTTTGGGAAATTTTAGTTATTTTATATAATCCTTTGAGGTCTTGTTAATGGTGTGTCCATGTAAAAGTTTTTGAAGAAGTGTTTCTAGGAGAGGAAGACTCAGTCGAAGGTTTTCAGTTCTCGAATGTAGTGTTGCAGATGCATCAATACATCAGGGATCTATCCATAGAACCCATAGTGAATATTTTCACATTTCTAGGGAGTTTATAGGTTTGGGGAAAAATATATATCAAAATTATTATCCCCAATATCATGTAATAATACGTGTGAGTTTTCCCTTTCTATAGTTGTTTTTTTGAAACCCCTCCTTTGGATTTGGTGGTTTGGTGAATTTATTTTGGAATGGTTTTATTTTTTGTGTAGTGAATATTGGATATGAATGAATCTTATAGAGATTATGAATCTTGGTTTTGTATGGTGTTTAATTTTAGTATCTTTATTTGGGCCCGCTTGTGTTGGGGGTTGATCTATGCTAGTCAGTTCTATAATGGTGGGGAGGCCTACTATGGGTCTCATTAATATCTTCTCTTAAAATGGTTAGGTGTAACATAGAATGTTAATAGGTCACACGAGTTTTTGTGTTTTTTTAGTTTTCAAGTTGTTTAGACTTGGCGAAATAGTTATTTTTCCAGAGTACAAATATGGTACAGAGACCACCATATGATGATATCATGTAAAACTCAGTCTTCAAGGAATTTATGACCATCCAATTTATAGTTACCAACCTTCTTAATGCCAATAAAAGTATTTAATATAGATTGAGATATGGGTCATGTGAAGTGTGATAATGGAAATCCCAAAAAGACCATTACAGGATTATCTTATTGATAATTATGTTAGGCGTCTAGGTGCTATTTGTTTTTTATTACATTTTCATATATGAGTCCCTAAACATTCATTTCTTTGTTTTGAAGTTCAAGTCTTTGAATATTCTTATTAGTTTCTTTTGGATGTAGATATGGTTCCTTGAAGATGGTCTTAACATATTTTTGGGATCTCAAAGTTTTAGGTTTTGTGTGGAAAGTGAGTTTCCATTTCTCTATCTTTCAGTTGTTGATGTTTTTTGGGAAATAACCAATTTTTCCTATGGTTATTCAAGTCTTTTTGGAATTTCAGGTGTTATAAAGTGTAAATGGTGGGAAAAATTTCAACCCCAACCTAACACTTTTATTTTATTTTATTTATTTTTTTCTTACATTTATTTAATGGTTTTACCAGGTGTTTTTAGAAAAAATGATGGGTTTTGGGGTGAATAGTAGAAGGCCCATGGTTGGTACATGGTTAAGAGAAACCATGAACTAACCTAGTGAAAATTATATGGCCCAAATAGTGGCCATATATAAGTTTCATGACTGGGAACATGGGTGTGCACCCCTCCAGCTAAACAGTGCAGCCTGACATGTTTTTTTAAATTAGGGGTATTATTATTATTCTTAATATTTTTTTTATTATTAATATAATTATTATTTTATTAATAATAATATTACAACTATTATTATTTATTATTATTATTAAAATTCTAAAACCCTAAATGGGTTTTCTCCTCCTCCAACTTTCCCCTCTCCTTCTCATGTGACTCGACCTACTCCATCTCTAAGCCATGTTCCACCCTTCCTTCCCATAGCCTCCTATCCACTCCATTTCACCTCCCAATTCTTGGTGCGATCACACCAGGTAAGGTTCCCTACTCCTCAATAACCTTCTTATTCCATTTTTCATTTCAATCACTATGGTGTGAGGTTTTCCAAAGCCTAGGGATGTATAATGGTTACATTTTTGGGGTTTTATTTGATTCTAGGGTTTTATTCTATTTTACAGGTTTCCATGGACACAATTAAAGAATGTTTGGGTCTCGTGCATCAAAGGCAGTATGTTTTCTTTCAGTTTTAAGTATTTTTTTCCATTATTCTTCATCTTTGGACAAACTTTTATTATGGATTTTGTGACATTTTGGTTTCTTATTTTTTAGTAGTGCATCTTGGACCTCATTGAGGTGGTTTCATGATACTAGTGTTGAAGGAAACTTGAATGTGTATACATAGGTAACCAAACACACACACACACACATAAATATATCCTCATACATATTCCCTCATGGTGAGGAAAATATGTACATTGGGTCAAAGGGTAAATATATACATGTGGAGGTGTATATGTGTGTAAGTGTGAAGTGACCATTATCCAAGGCAGTGTGTTTTGAGGTAGGTCACCCTCATTCCGAGCATTTTAATTGAAAACTATAATTTATTATGTGTTTTTAATAAATTATAAAGGTATTAAATTATATAAAAATGTTTTATTTAATGAAGTAGGTTAATTATATTATTTTCAACACTTTTCATATATTATAATATGGGGTTTTCCTATTAAAACATGGTTTCCATTATTGTTTTGAATGGCCAAGATCCACGAGTGCTTGATTGGTATTTAAAATTAATCATATCATGCGAATTTGAAATGTCTAAAGATATTTGGCCATTTGGCCCGTTTTTCATAAAATTTTAGTGACATGTTTTTTTTCAAAGCACTTAAAAATGATTTTCAAATAGTAAAGGATCATTTTAAAATTATGAGGTCTGGTTAGAACCTTTGAATGTTTTCTTAAAAAGTGAGAGCCTCTATAGATACTCTCTATTCTAGGGGAATTTTCATGGATGTTGTCCAAAGGTGGGCATTAGCATGTATGGTGGATTTACGTGATTAAGATGTTGTATTCATGCTTTAATCCTCACATACCATGTTTTATATAGGCTTAAGATAATAGGCATCATAGTGTGATTCGAGAGATAGTTTCTATTTAGTCTCAATTAGGCGGGCATGATCCCTAGTGCATAACCACATGGGATGTGCGATCGATGAGGATAGTGGAGAGTATCCAAGTTGGTTATTCACTTTGGATCTCATTGAAATGTTAATAGATGGATTCCAAATCAATTGTGTCTAGGGTATTTTCACTTGGTGCCTAGGTATATCCCTTGATTAATTTTTACATTTATTCCAATTTTCCTCATTTTGTGACGTTTTTACAAAATTATTTTAACTATTATGTTTTCACTACTTTTATTCTACTAAGACATTTCCTTCACTACATGTTTCTTATTAGTAAAATATCTTATTGGAAAATATTTCATTATTTGGAAATAGTTCTAGAAAGTATATAGGAAAATAAATATTTGGAATTATTATCCAGTTCCATTTTATCAAAGGAAATCAAAGCATTATTTTAAATATATGTATTTTAAACAATCATGACATGGTTTTCTCTTTAATGTTAAGGTTTAGTGCATGGTTCTTCTTTTGGCATCCCTACTAACAATATCTATGTTCATTCTTACATCACCTATCTTAGTTTCAAGTTATTAATGTTTTGGATTGATCTTAAAGTTATTGTGGTTCTATGATTAGTTATTACCGATGAGGTTACATGGAGGTATGTTTAGCCATTTAGTTTTATTTCTTTTCCACATCCATTTTGTTCTTTTATATTATTCTTGTTTATTTATCTCTATTTTATAGGATTAATCATTCCAAAATGGGTCTTATCTGATGCCTGTTACTAGTTTCCAGCCTATGAGGATCAGGAATGCCTCTTGAACCTTATCGCAGGACACTTCAGGTGATCAGTTTAGGGTATACTCGGCTTCAATTAAGACAGTCCAAGTACATGGACTTAAACCATGTGCATTCTGTCTTAGAGATTTTTGGTATAGAACCATGCCTTTTAAACCTTCCATTATTTTTAGGTTCATGTGACCTTTCATGCTGTAAAAATTCATTCATTAGGGTTTTGTTTCTAGTTGAACAACCTTAAATGTCACACCCTTCTTGGTCCAAGAATCATGACCTTAAATTGTGTGTAATGGTCCAAGTTCCATGAAATTAAACTAGTAGAATCCTCTTTGGTAGAAGTTATGTGACCTTAAACCATAGTCCAAATGGATCAATTGGAATGAATATAAAACTACAATAAGTTAGAGACTAAAATTCTTATCAGGTTGAATTCTTGAAAATGTTGAACTGTACAAAATCTAGACCTAAACTCTCTAAGTCACCCCCAATAACATCCGAAAATGTTAGAGTGCATATTGAAAAATGAAAAAGATAGTAGAGTTCATTATTAAACCGTAAATATGTTTGGTTATGATTTTTTAGACAACGGGTCCAAGAAAAAGTTAGATAATTTTATTCACCCCATTTTCCCATTTTTTGAGATTTTCCACATAGCATTAGGATATCAAATTCTCATCAGGTTCTAATTTACCCTCCATGATGTCTGTGATAACTCCTCACATATAAAATTATATATGAACTTAAACTTTATAGAATTCCCTTACATCCTTCACATATTATGTTAAAATACATGTTCATAGACTATTCACCATAACCTTAAACTATGTATAAACCCTCTTTAAAGGGATGAACTATGATATCCATAGGTTTGATGGGTCCCCAACCCCCCATTCACATTATATTTATTATTATATTTCTAGATAGGTTATCCAATCCTCATGGTTTATACTACATGAACAAAAAACTATAAACCACCCAATGATCAACTATACATGGTCGTAAACTATTAGTATCCTAATGGCCCAAGCATAATAATCCAAAACTAGGTGTATTACCCTATGGAGTAAATCTATGTGGAATAGGATCCATAAAAAATAAATTAATGTTAAAAATTAATTACCCTTCATGGTATAAAGACTATATCAACCATTAAATTTTTTCAAATCTGAACAAACATAAAATTTATAAAACCCTCTCTTTTTTTCCTCACCAAACAATGCTGAACTATGTGATCAATATCTTGTTTGTACAATGTTAAAATATAAAAACTCCAGTTCCTAGATGAATGAACTTAAATTATGAAACAAAAAAATTCCTATAAAATGTTTTAAACTATATAGTTTTCTCATCATTCTCTAGAACTATGAATGTCTTGATTCCCACATCAAATGATTCATAGTGATTCATTTATCCCATGTCTCATTCCCAGCTACAATATTACCATCTCAACTACCTTGTTTTTTCACTTGGTGCTCCATAGTTTGAATCTAGTGCCTTCCTACACATAAGGGTGGTGTGGCAACCTAACTGAAGTGGTCTAATCTATATAACCTTAAACATCAGATCCACTGAAGTCTATACATCATGACCTTAAACTATGCACCTTTCCTTCTGAGATCACTTGTATTGTCATTAGGATCTCCAATTAAAATGGGAATTGTCTTTTCTCAATGCCATACAGACCATATCCACTTTGGTTCTATATATAATGACCCTAAAACTCAATTACTTTTCCTCTCAAGGTTATCTAAAATGCTCTATAGATTGCATCATCCTTGGTCTAATATTGATGATCATAAAATATATAGAACTAGGATTTAATTTTTTCCTCAAGGTATGGTAGAACCCCTCCTCTATGTCATTTAGTTTCAACACCCTATAAACCTAGTGCACCCCATCAAAAGGATATATGTATAATAGAATAACTCTAGGATTCTTAGACCTCTCCTTGAGCTTCTCATTTTATCACTAAACATCATTTTCCAATATTTTCAATTTCCCCTATAATCCTACATGTCCAAATTGGATGCCCAACAGTGAAGGAACAATGTTCCAAAGACCTACCTTATATAAAAGGAAGAATACCTAGAGGATTATTATATAAAAAATTGATAGTTATCATATAAGGCCCTGACCTTAAACCTTACTTAATATTGAATTAAATTAATAATTCACATTGAGGATCTTTTCAGGTTTAGAGTTTTAGAGAATTAGGACATAACTATTACATCTCAAAAGATTAAAAAGTAGACACTTATAATAAGTTTCCATAGAATAAAAGCTCTTAAAATGAAACATGTCTAGTTCCATGTTTTATATAGCATGAATTTACCTTGATCCCATCCTTGACCCTATTCCACATTACGTCCTGTGAAAAAAATTTCAAAAAAACTTGGGGTGAGCATAAAAAGCTCAGCAAGGGATACAGAAAGAATGAAAACTATTAGTTTATCAAAACAACAAGTAAACCATGTATACTTTATCAAAGCAATTCTTTTCACCTTTATGAAGTAGTAAAAACTCTTCACTGAATAAAAGATCATTAGTTACCCTTTTGTAACCAAAAGATTACCATAAAATACATTTGAAGATCACATAACCTATAAAGGTAACTTGGGTTATAAACATACTTAAATAGAATAACTATACGGTCGAATTCCACACATATCACTTAATGGAATAGCCATACGGCCGATTTCCATACCCAATGAATTAATGTTTATAACGTAACCACCAATCCTGGTATTCACGGCACCACCCATAATATGGTTTATCACGTAACCACCCATCAAATGTCCAAGTACCATTATAAAATCATAAGACATAAAACAAATATAATGGAAAGAAAACATTTCCACACTTTGATCACAATATATCACATAAATATATTGACATGAAAAATACATTATAAAAACCATTTTCAATACAAAAATACATAAAATATTATATGGTATTTATTTCATTTTAAAAACATTACGACTTGTTGAGGAAGCCAAAGACCAAATAATACTCGCGGCGGCGGAAAAGGTCGTTGTCACCGTGTACGTTAAAAGAAACATTCCTTTTTTTTGTTTAGTAAAATGCTTCGTAGAAAAATATTCCTTTTGTATAAAAGTAAAATTCAAAGGGGCTTATACACCGTATCAAATAAAGTTGTGTATAAAACTAAATATGCCTCAATGAAAGGAGATTGAGACAAAGTCCCTTACCTCGGGTCCGACTTGACTCGATCGTTCTTTAACGTCCAGAATAATAAACTTGAGTTAATTTCTACTTGCTTAAGAACCTTTTTCATGTTCATTATTACTTTTATATCACTTATTACCATGTTATAAACATTATTTATTCATTTAAGTTAATAATGTTTGTTTTGTCGGTATTTGGTTCTTAAGTCGAAAGTGGACTTCTTACAATTACATGTTGTTCGTGTGGTCAAAGGTTCATTATATCCAGAATGATATTTATGATTTGGATATCATATATATCATATATATCCATCATATACATGTATTTATAATATTACATAATCATTTAGAGGTAAGAAATGAAATGCACCGTTCATGGAGATGGTAAGCCGTACGTACGCATGAACGCTACTTTCATTTCTATGTCATATTAATGGAATTAAAACTAAATGAGAGATATGTATATTTTAATTACATAATTATATTAATCATTTATATGTAACATAAATCATATATAATAACTTTAAATCCATCCTTTATACATCCCACATATGGCATTAACAAATCAAATCACTTTGAGGGGGCGGTAGTCCACACTTCCTAAAATGAAGATATCGCGTATACCCATAATGGAAGCCATAAAGTTATACCACAAATGAAAAATAAATAAGAATAAAGAAAACCTAAACATAATATATATCATATATAAATAGAGTGACATCTTAATGGCCACCATTAAAGGTGTTAAAAGAAGATTGAACAATCATCATTTCGTGAGGCAGAAATTCGCCAACCACAGAAACAATATGTTCTTTAACCATTAGACAGAGGTGTGTGTAGGTGTAGATCGAATAATTCTTATAAAAACATCCTAGTATATTGAAGATACTTGTGTTGTTACAAAATAATGTAATAAAAATAGTTTAGAGGGTTGGAGAAGCAAAATAATACAAAAGAACACAAGATAAAACACTACCTTTAAAACAGGTAACTCTTTTTGATTTGAGCTCAAAGGCTTCCTTGGGAAGACTTCTGCCCAAGGTGAGGCTTCTAGGAGTAAAAGAGGAATGTGGAAAGACAAAATGGGTAGAGCTTGGCCGAACCAAAGGCTTGAGAGGTGTGGGTAAGGTGGTAGAGGTGGGGGCCTTTTATAAGAGGAGAGGAGGGGCACTCTTGGAAAGTTAGAAAAGTTTACTTTATTATAAAGTGATTTTCGGATTTTAAAGGTCCCAAATTGATATAATTAGAGGATAAGGTGATAAGGGTTCGAAATATACTCATCAAATAGGTCTTTGAAAAGTTTAATTCTTAGATTTTACATTATCTTTTCATTTTATTTAAATCGTTCATTAATGAGGTAATCGCTGCATCATCACGATGTCATAAATAATTTAACTTATTTAATGTCTAAAAATTATAAAAAAAATATCATGATGTAGGAAGTATTTTTATATTCCTAATTAATATTTATAGTAAAGAAATGACTTGTATAACCCCATTTAAAAATTGTTTCAGTAAAACAACTCATGTTTGTGACATTTTTATTTTAACTATAAATAAAAAGATATTAATGTCATTTTCTTACCAAAGTGGATCCATGGGGTCCCCAAGTTGACCCATGGATTGTCTTGGTCGTCCATGACACATCCAATAAGGGCAGGACATGTTTCAAGTTCATTTCATATTATTAAAACATTATTTTTACCTTAAACTACACTAATTACCTCTAATCGCGATTAATACACTTAAAAGTTACTATTCACCAAAAAATTATATTAATCACATTGAATCACATTTTACTTCTTAATGACAACCATGTATGTCAGATTTTTGAAATTCAAAACACAGAGGTGGTAAAATTTCATTTAAACGAAAAATCAGTTTTTAAGTACCACTTAGTGGTTTCACTATTCATCAAAAATTGATGTTTTTCAGAAAAATACCAAATCTTCACCCTAAGCTATATTTGATATTCCGAATTCAAAAATGAAGTCTATTTTAAAAAAATTCAAAACATATAAGTTGCATTAATTAATTTAATAATTAATTCCCGCTGTCAGAGCAAATAGCGTGTTTTTATGAAACAATAAGTATCAAAAGATTGACACTAGTTTAAGTCCGATGTCAAAGTGAAATTAATTCCAACGACCACTATTGGATTAAATGGTAAAAATATATTCTAATTTCACTTTAAAACCAATTCAAACAATAATCTAATCATATAAATAAATTATATTAAAAAGAGGTTTTGAATAAAAATACAACATTTTTCACTATTCATTAAAAAATGAACTTTTTCGGAAAAGTACCAAAAATTTACACAAAGTAAATTATGATGTCCCGATTTTAAAGAAGAATTTTATTTGGTCCAATAGAATGTATAAGAGTGACAAAAACTATATTTAATGAAGGTTCGCCATCAAAAGGTGATAAGTGGACCTTTAGTGAATATTAGAGTATCTATGCCTAAAATTGAATTCTTTTCTTATTTTATGCCTTTATCCATTATTGGATAAATGTAAAAACAGTTAACATATATAATCATATTTTAGTTATTTCTATTCATTCCCGCCAATACAATGGCTACGTGTTAACTACCATTTAAAATAATATTATTTTATTACTAGTGTGCAAAGTAATATTTCAAAGAAACTCTTTGTTGCGTATCGGGTACGATATCGAACATAGCAACCCCTTTAAAGTAAAATTAATTTTTAATTCATAAACGTTAATAAATATGAAAATGTATTATTCTTTATTTACCTGGGATGTTACATCCTTCCCCCATTTTGGGAATTGCGTCCTCGCAATTTTATTCACTTATCAAAATAAGTGGGGGTATTTATCCCTGATAGCATTTTCAGATTCCCACATTGCCTCTTCAACAATATGGTTTTTCCACAAAACCTTTACCTGGTGAATTACCTTATTTTTCAATACTTGCTCTCTTCAGTCAAGAATCTGGACTGGTTGTTCTTCATAAGAGATATTCTGTTCCAACTGAACTACCTCTGGGCTCAAAACATGAGATGGATCTGGGATATACTTTATCAACATCGAAACATGAAAAACATTGTGTACCTAAGATAAACTCGGTGGTAATGCCACTCTGTATGCAACTGATCCAACTCTCTCCAGAATTTCATGTCGTCCAATGAACCTTGGACTCAAATTTCCTTTCTTACCAAATGACATCACACTTTTCCATGGAGAAACCTTGAGAAAAACATGATCACCTACCTTGAAAGATATATCCTTCCTCCGATTATCCGCATAACTTTTCTGTCTGATCTGAGCTATTCTTATGCGTTTCTAAATCAACTGAACTTTTTCTGCCATCTCTTCTACCAATTCTGGTCCCATCAGCTTCCTTTCACCTACTTCATCCCAAAAAGCTGGAGTTCGACACTACTTCCCATATAATGCATCAAATGGTGCCATCTGTATACTAGAATGAAAACTGTTATTCTATGAAAACTCAACCAAAGAAAGATGTTTGTCCCAACTTCCCTGATAATCCATAGAGAAAGCTCGTAGCATATTCTCCAAGGTCTGAATTGTTTATTCTGACTACCCATCTGATTGCGGATGAAAAGCTGTACTAAAATCTAATTCAGTACCCAATGACTTCTAAAGGCCTTTCCAAAAGTTAGAAGTAAACATGGGATCATGATCAGATAAAATAGAGAGGGGAACTCCATGAAACCTGACTATCTCTTTAATATACAACCGAGCAAGTTGATCTAGAGACAAAGTATCTCGAATAGGAAGGAAATGAGCAGATTTTGTCAATCAATCAACAATAACCCAGATTTCATTATTACCTCTAGATGTCTTCGGTAATACCACAACAAAGTCCATGGATATATTTTCCCATTTCCACTCTAGAACTGGTAGAGGCTGAAGCATCCTTTTCGGTAACTGCCGCTCTGCTTTAACCTGCTGACAAGTCATACACTTCACAGTAAAATTAGCAATATCTCTTTTCATTCCATCCCACTAGTAATACTCCTGCAGATCTCTGTACATCTTAGTACTTCCAGGATGAACTCAAAACGGGGAACTATGAGCCTCACATAACAACTAATTCTTCAACTGTGAATCACCAGGCACACATAATCTCTTCCCAAACCTCAAAACACAATCATTATCAATGTTGAATTCAGGAAACTTACTCTTCTGAACCAGCTCTACCATTTTCTGCAACTCACAGTCTTCCCTCTATGCTTGCTTAATTCTTTCTGATAGGGATGATCTCACTGATACCTGAAACAAAACAAAAGAACTTCCTGCACCAACAAATTCTATGCCAAAGTTTATCAAATCAAAAACCAAAGTATCTCGTTCCAAACATAACATGGTTAATGAAGCATTAGTTTTCTGACTCAAAGCATCAGCCACTTTATTTTCTTTTCCTGGATGGTAATTAATTGTACAATCATAATCATTGATTAATTCTATCCATATTCTCTGTCTCATGTTCAATTCTTTCTGAGTGAATATATACTTTAAACTTTTGTGATCAGTATATATTTCACACTTTACTCCATACAAATGATGCCTCCAAATTTTTAAAGCAAAAACAATAGCAGCTAATTCCAAATCATGTGTAGGGTAATTTACCTGATGAATTTCAACTAGCGTGAAGCATAAGAAATTACCTGATCATTCTGTATAAGGACACAACCAAGTCCTTTCAATGCAGCATCACTGTAGATAACAAACTCACCATTCCTGGAAGGAAGTTCCAAAACTGGAGCATTCACCAATATTCTTTTCAACTCCTGAAAACAATCATCACATTCTTTTTTACAGATCAATTTAACACCCTTCCGAGTTAGCTTAGTCATTGGACTAGATAATCGTGAAGAATTTTGAACAAACCTTCGGTAGTAACCTGCCAACCCATGAAAACTATGGATCTCGGTTAAATTTGTGGGTCTTGGCCATTCTTCAACAACTTTTGTTTTAGCAGGATCAATATTTATGCCATTTTTTGAAACAATGTGACCAAGGAAAGAAATTTGTTGTAACCAAAACTCACACTTGCTGAATTTCCCATAAAATTTATTTTCTTTTAAGGTTTGAAAAATAACCCTTAAATGACTTTCATGCTCCTCTTTACTTTTAGAAAACACCAAAATATAATCAATGAAAACAAACACAAACTTATCCAAGAACTCATGGAAAATTCTGTTCATAAGGTCCATGAATACAGCAGGTGCATTGGTTAACCCAAAAGGCATAACTAAAAATTCATAATGGCCATATCTAGTATAGAACACAGTCTTCAGAACATCTACTTCTTTTACTTTCAACTGATGGTACCCCGACCTCAAGTCAATCTTCAAAAAATACTGAGCTCCCTGGAGTTGATCAAAAAAATCATCGATATGAGGCAAAGGATACTTATTCTTAATAGTAATATTATTCAAGGCTCTATAATCAATGAAAAGTCTCTTTGATCCATCTTTCTTTTTAACAAACAAGATAGGAGCACCCCATGGTGATGTGCTAGGTCGAATGAAACCTTTATCTAATAACTCCTGCAATTTCTTCTTTAACTCTAAAAGTTCAACTTGAGCCATTCGATAAGGGGGTTTTGAAATTGGATTAGAATCAAGAACTAAGTCAACAGTAAATTCAACTTCCCGATCATGAATAATACCAGGCAACTCATCAGTAAAAACATCAAGATACTCATTTACCACTGGCACATCATTAATCTGAACAGTTCCTTTATTTTCAACAATATGTGCAAGGTAACATTCATTTCCATCTTTTACTAGTTTCTCAACTTCTTGATATGTTACCAAAAACAAGGGTTCATTCTTGTACACAAACTGAAAATATTTCTGAAAAGAAATCATTTTAGCTCTGCAGTCAATCTTAGCATGATAAACAGAAAACCAATCCATTACCAAAATAACATCAAACTTTACTAAAGTCAAAACAATATGTTTTGCTGGTAGATTCTTTTTGCACACAAGGATATGAAGGTTATTATAATTTCTTTTTGTCTCAACGTTCCCTCCGGGTGTTTTTACCATAAGTTCAGGATTCATATCTTGAGATGGAATTTCCAATTTACTAGAAAACTTCTCAGAAATGAAAGAATGTGTAGACCCTGAATCAAACAACACATTGGCATAATCTGAACAAACAAACAGTGTACCTGATACTACTTCATTCGATGGCCCAACATCTGCTGAAGTAGTTGCAAAGGATTTCACCACCCCTTTCTGCTTGTAGTCTGGATGGTTTTCCCTCAGTTGAGTTCTTCGTTAGACACTCATTTTCATAATGACCCATTTCGTTACACTTAAAACATCTTACCGCTAGCTTTTCATTGCCTACTTGATCATCTTCTTTACAATTACGAGCAATATGACCAGACTTACCACACCGAAAGCACTTTCCAGACTTTGATAAACATTCTCTAGGATGCATTTTACCACACTTCTCATAGGATGGATATTTGGTTTTCTTTCCTCCTTGCTTCTTTGATGAATTCTTCCCCTTTGCCTGCCAACTGGACCTCTTATTCTGTTGTTTTTCAAAGAACACCTGATCATTGGAAAACTCCATTTCCACCTTCTCTGCACATCGAAAAAGTTTTTCATAACTTTGGAACTCACAAGAATCTAAAGCCCTTCGATACTTTGGCTTTAACCCTGAGTAAAAACGGTTTATTTTACTATCAAGATCTCATATGAAGTTTGGAGCATACCTTTCCAATCGAGTGAACTTTTCTTCATAAGCAGCCACTGAGTCATCCTCCAGCCTCAATTCTAGGAAGTTATTTTCCATCCTAAAACGAACCACCTTAGGAAAATATTTCTCAAGAAACATACCTTTGAATTCGTCCCAGTGAAGATCATCAATCTCATCACTATCCCTGATATTTTCCACCATCGACCACCACTGATCAGATTCACCTTCAAAATGGTAAACAGCAAGACTAACCATTTGATGTTCTGAACACCCCATGACATCAAAATTATTCTCCAATGCTTTAATCCACCCTTTAGCTTGCACGAGGTCAGATGATCCTTTGAATGATGGGAGATGTTTCCTCATGAAATGTTCCACCACTAACATGTTCCTCTGCGGTTGATCTGGCTGATCTCGTGCATGGATACCGCCACCATTTATAGCCTACGTCAACTGTGCCATCACTGCAACAAACTGTTCAGTTCCAATTCTGACCATCTCAGGTTACTGATTTGGAAGGTTGTGTTCCTCCAGATGTCGTCCCAACATATCTGCCTTGTTTCCTCTGAGGAAAACCATTCTGAACACAGAAATATCTTAGGCGAAGCAACATGGTAATCTTTAAATGCTATATCATTTCAGTCATACCATAAATTAATTTATAATTTAACAATTTTCAAACTCCTAAAGTTTTCTAAACCGACCTCTGATACCAACTATAAGGCCCCATCCTTAAACCTTACTTAATATTGAATTAAATGAATAATTCACATTAAGGATCTTTTCAGGTTTAGAGTTTTAGAGAATTAGGACATAACTATTACATCTCAAAAGATTACAAAGTAGACACTTCTACTATGTTTCCATAGAATAAAAGCTCTTAAAAAGAAACATGTCTAGTTCCATGTTTTATATAGCATGACTTTCCCTTGATCCCATCCTTGACCCTATTCCACATTAATTACTGTGAAAAACATTTCAAAAAAACATAGGGTGATCATAAAAAGCTCAGTAAGGGATACACAAAGAATGAAAACTGTTAGTTTATCAAAACAACAAGTAAACCATGTATACTTTATCAAAGTAATATTTTTAACCTTTATGAAGTAGTAAAAACTCTTCACAGAATAAAAGATCATTACTTACCATTTTGTAACCAAACGATTACTATAAAACCCATATAAAGATCACATAACATATAAAGGTAACTTGGGACATAAACATACTTAAATGGAATAACCATACGGTCAACTTCCACACATATCACTTAGTGGAATAACCATACGGATGACTTCCATACCCAATGCATTGGAGGTTATAAAGTAACCACCCATCCTGGTATTCACGGCACCACCCGTCAAATGTCCAAGTACCATTATAAAATCATAAGACATAAAACAAATATAATGGAAAGAAAACATTTCCACACTTTGATCACAATATATCACATAAATATATTGACATGAAAAATCCATTATAAAAACCATTTTCAATACCAAAATACATAAAAGAGTATATGGTATTTATTTCATTTTAAAAACATTACGGCTTGTTGAAGAAGCCAAAGACCAAATAATACTCGCGGCGGCGGAAAAGGTCGTTGTCACCGCGTACGTTAAAAGAAACATTCCTTTTTGTCATTTAGTAAAACACTTCATAGAAAAATATTCCTTTGTATAAAAGTAAAATTAAAAGGGGTTTATACACCGTATACAAGAAATTTGTGTATAAAACGAAATATGCCTCAATGAAAGGATATTGAGACAAAGTCCCTTACATCGGGTCCGACTTGACTCGATCGTTCTTTAACGTCTTGAATAATAAACTTGAGTTAATTTCTAATTGCTTAAGAACCTTTTTCAAGTTCATTATTACTTCTATATCACTTATTACCATTTTATAAAAATTATGTAATCATTTAAGTTAATAATGTTTGTTTTGTCGATATTTGGTTCTTAAGTTAAAAGTGGACTTCTTACAATTACATGTTGTTCGTGTGGTCAAAGGTTCATTATATACAGAATGATATTCATGATTTGGATATCATATATATCATATATATCCATCATATACATGTATTTATAATATTACATAATAATTTAGAGGTAAGAAATGAAATGCACCGTTCATGGAGACGGTAAACCGTACGTATGCATGAACACTACTTTCATTTCTATGTCATATTAATGTAATTAAAAATAAATGAGAGGAATGTATATTTTAATTAAATAATTATATTAATCATTTATATGTAACATAAATCATATATAATAACTTTAAATCCATCCTTTATATGTCCCACATATGGCATTAACGAATCAAATCACTTTGAGGGGGCGGTAGTCCGCATTTCCTAAAATGAAGATATTGAGTATACCCATAATGGAAGCCATAGAGGTATACAAAAAATAAAAAATACATAAGCATAAAGAAAACATAAACATAATATATATCATATATAAATAGATTTACATTTTAATTGCCACCATTAAAGGTGTTAAAAGAAGATTGAACAATCATCGTTTCGTGAGGCAGAAATTTTCCAACCACAGAAATAATAATTTCTTTAACCATTAGACGGAGGTGTGTGTAGGTGTAGCTCGAATCCTTCTTATAAAGACATCCTAGTATATTGAAGATACTGGTTTTGTTACAAAATAAAGGAATAAAAACATTTTAGAGGGTTGGAGAAGCAAAATAATACAAAAGAAGACAAGAGAAAACACTACCTTTAAAACGGGTAACTCTTTTTGATTTTAGGTCAAAGGCTTCCTTGGGAAGGCTTCTGCCCAAAGTGAGGCTTCTAGGAGTAATAGAGGGATGTGGACAGACAAAATGGGCAGATCTTGGCCGAACCAATGGCTTGAGAGGTGTGGGTAAGGTGCTAGAGGTGGGGGCCTTTTATAAGAAGAGAGGAGGGGCACTCTTGGAAAGTTATAAAAGTTTACTTTATTATAAAATGATTTTCGAATTTTAAGGGTCCCAAATTGATATAATTCAAGGATAGGGTGATAAGGGTTCGAAATATACTCATCCAATAGGTCTTTTACAAGTTTAAGTCTTATATTTTACATTATCTTTTCATTTTATTTAAATTCTTCATTAATGAGGTAATCACTACATCATCACGATGTCATAAATAATTTAATTTATTTAATGTCTAAAAATTATAAAAAAAATATCATCATGTAGGAAATCTTTTTAGATTACTAATGAATATTTATAGTAAAAAATATGACTTGTATAACCCCATTTAAAAATTGTTTTACTAAAACAACTCATGTTTATGACATTTTTATTTTAACTTTTAATAAAAAGATATTAATGTCATTTTCCTACCAAAGTGGCTCCATGGGGTCCCCAAGTTGACCCATGGATTTTCTTGGTCGGCCATGACACATCCAATAATGGTAGGACATGTGTCAAGTTCATTTAATATTATTAAAACATTATTTTTACCTTAAACCACACTAATTACCTCTAATCGCGATTAATAAACTTAAAAGTTACTATTCACCAAAAAATTATTTCAATCCCATTGAACCAAATTTTACTTCTTAATGAAAACCATGTATGTTGGATTTTTGAAATTCAAAACACATAGGTGGTAAAATTTCATTTAAAAGAAAAATCAGTTTTTTATGTACCACTTAGTGGTTTCACTATTCATCAAAAATTGAAGTTTTTCATAAAAATACCAAAACTTCACCCTAAGATATATTTCATATTCCGAATTCAAAAATGAAGTCTATTTTAAAAAATTCAAAACATATAATTTTCATTAATTAATTTAATAATTAATTCCCGCTGTCAGAGAAAATAACGTGTTTTTATGAAACAATAAGTATCAAAAGATTGACACTAGTTTAAGTCCAATTTCAACTTGAAATTAATTCAAACGACCACTATTGGATTAAATGGTAAAAATATATTCTAATTTAACTTTAAAACCAATTCAAATGATAATCTAATCATATAAATAAATTAGATTAAAATGAGGTTTTGAATTAAAATACAACATTTTTCACTATTCATTAAAAAATGAACTTTATCGGAAAAATACCAAAAATTTACACAAAGTAAATTTTGATGTCCTGATTATAAAGAAGAATTTTATTTGGTCCAATAGAATGTATAAGAGTGACCAAAACTATATTTAATGAAGTTTCACCATCAAAAGGTGATAAGTGGACCTTTAGTGAATATTAGAGTATCTATGCCTAAAATTGAATTCTTTTCTTATTTTAAGCCTTTATACATTATTGGATAAATGTAAAAACATTTAACATATATAATCATATTTTAGTTATTTCTATTCATTCCCTCCAATACAACGACTACCTGTTAACTACCATTTAAAATAATATTATTTTATTACTAGTGTGCAACGTAAGATTTCAAAGAAACTATTTGTTGCATATCAGGTACGCTATCGAACATAGAAACCACTTTAAAGTAAAATTACTTTTTAATTCGTAAATTTTAATAAATATGAAAATTTATTATTCTTTATTTACCTAGGATGTTACATATCATGTTTCTAAATCATGTTCAATGGTCAATCTAATTTTTTCCCCCATTATATTCAATGTGGAAGTGGAACCCATGTTTAAAATTTATTCAATAGTCATGTAGATGCCACTCATCACCACATTTGAAATTACAATTCTAGAAGGAAAAATTTACCATTATCCACCCCTTTTCTCAAAATATGTCATCAAACCATTAGTGTTACCCTTTATTACATATTTGTGTGTTGGACATTATAACTGGTCCTATGGTGTTTTTCTAAATCGATCTTATCATTTTCACAATTTATTATGGTGGTCAAAATATCATTCTAACACATAACCTTCTATCCTAGGCACTCTTTTGTGGCATGAGTATCCCTCCATTAACCCTTGTTTCTCACACCAAGCATGGATCTTGTGGTCTTAGAGATTTTGGATCATCATTTATCACTATCAAGAATGATATATCCTTATTTTAGTCATCATTATATGATGTTAAACCATGTTTTAAATGTATTTTTTTGTATAACATTAAACTAAGGGGTTCTATTCCTTATTAATGAATAAAAAATAGATGATACATAGGTCCCTACTGAAGATGAAAATTCATACATAGCAATGGTCTCCTACAACACCACTTACTAGAACTATGAGCATCTTGATTCCCATTTCATAGGATACATAGTAACGTACATACATCATATCCTACACCTAGATAAAAACTATAATTTACTCCTATCTCAGTATTTAGGACCCTTGAAAAATTTATATTAAACCCTTGGATAACTCAACTTCAACATGATGACCCCTTCTTCACACATAATCTTGAGTAGCATGGGAAATTTTCTTGGTTATGCTTTGGTGATAAATTTGTGCACCAATTCACATTGATTTTACACTTATGTCAAAATATGGGACCGTGTTTTGTTTTTGAGAAATATCTATATTGTGATGTTTCCAGACCACACATCATATCCCTAAACTATATGCCCCTATACTAGTGAGACTACCAACATTATAAATTGACTCTGATTCTTCTCATTCACATTAGTTCTATTGTTTTCGTCAAGAAAAACTATCTCACAATCCTATTACTTCTAACTAAATATCCTTAATAGGAACAACCCTCAATCCTTTTTATATAACCTTAAATGAAAACCCCTTTCATCCAATTATATATGACCTTAACCTCTACAACATCAAAGATCATAAATCTCCCCATAAGAGAATGGTTGAAAACTACTTCTCATAACTCCCATCTAGTTATAATATTTATTTTCCCCACTATCTCACTAGATTCCCATATGTTTGGTATTCCCCATCGATATCTCCGATTCCCAATGGAATATCCTTAAGAGTTCTTGAACTTTTCCCGAGAATCCTGTACTTTGATCGACTCAATTTTTCTCCTTGATTTAGATCTAAATCCATCTTTCATGTCCAAAAAGGATCCCCTAAAATGACTACACAACTATATAATTCCCACATCCCATCCAAGGTACACTCCCCATATGAATTATCTTCATTATCTTTAAATAGAATCCCATTCAATGGTGGAACAATTCTACAAAGGCCCAACTCCACCCAAGGGTACATGTATCATAGGAGATATGTTCAACATTATGGTCATGGAACCTATTTTTCAAATTTGATGAGTATTAATATTCAACATATCTTCCTCTTTTATATATCATTATAAACTCTCAGGGTCATCATTTACCTCTCTATACATTCCCTATCCAGTGATCTCACATAGTGGAATGAACTTTTATTTGCCTCTGATTTTTCTCATTGAGAATAACTTACATGGACTTAGAAATTTATAGTTGGTTATTTCATTAATACGATCAAGTGAAAAATAAAATTCATGGAATGAAAAAATGTGTTATTTTTATTTTCTTGGAAAAAGGGGAGAGGAAGAGTCATCCACATATTAGAGACTCTCCCTTGTCATAAAATACCCTCTATGAATCAACTCGAGAGACATCATACTCCAACTTAGATAACCATTGATTCATTTAGTATGGAGTTTTTATGCATATACAGTTTTACCACCTCTTCCTCCTCATAAGTTATCACCTCTGTTTCCTGAACAGGTGCTCAAATTTTCTCAGTCTTATAATTTTCCACTAGAGATGCCTCCCTCACCGCATTACCTTTGACCACCACTAACTATTCCCTGAATTGGATGATGGTTTTCTCCATGGTATGGATGGTAACCTCTTGATTATGTACATACTCCTCAAATAAAAATATCTCCTATCTCACCACCAAAAAAAGATTTGATGCCCTGGGAGGTGTCCACATATTTGAAAACAATAAAGTCATGCCTCTCCCGACCCTCCTGCTCAACTAGGAAATTTCATTCTAGTGCCAGGAGAGTGTTATAGTCTACTAATTATATCCCAAGATATATCGAAAATGGAGGAGAGACCCCATGTTTCCCACCAATTCATCCCATGACATTTTTGTGATGAGTTCTCTAACACATCACGATGATCGATGATGACTTTCCCAGTCTACTTATCTGACATATGACTTTATAGCATCCATTTATTTAGGGGTGATCTCATATTCTGGGAAGGGAATGATCAAATCACATGTATTATATTCATTAGATATTATTTCCAATAGGATAGGGTCGATGTCAAGGGGATAAGGTGACCCATCAAATATATCAAAGATGTTTGACACCACCAATGTCTCCTTATCCATGGGTTCACCGAAACTGATATAAGACATCTGGGATGTTGTATTCAAAACTTTAATATCTAATATGAGTATCATAACCTCAAGATTCTACTTCATTCATATTATTCAATTTGGATGAATCCTTAAACACTATTATTGAGAATCATTGGATAGTTTGACCTATGGAAATTTCAAATATAAACATAAGTCATTGGAGATAATACTTTTATGACGTGAAGACACTAATGATATTAATTTAATTTATCCTTTAAAAAATTATATCTTGAGTGGAAAATACAATTATTGATCCATCTGATCCAAGAATATTAAATTCTAACTCAACCATTGGGGCTTTTCTATGTCACTGGGCATCAGAGAAACTATTGGGAGATCCTCTGAGGTTGAGTGCATGTGATCTGCTTAGAAGAATAAAAACAAGTTAAAAAAATTACTAATAAGGTATTCATTGGTGGAGAAGAATAGAATGGATGTACTTTTATTTATTACACCTTGATATTTAGAAGACTACACACCCTAGAAAATGTACCTCACTAGAAGATGGAGCCTCCTACAAAATTCAAGGGAACACTCCTCTATAAGTGACTTGGAGAGGGGGAGCCTGTAGTTTGATCCCTTATTTGTTTCATCACCACCCCAATTATTTCTCATGGGGAGACATAGGGGAATAAATCTCATCATATTTGGTGAAATCCTCCCCATAAGCATCAATGGTCTCCTCCTCTTCAACTAAAAATATTGATGTCCCACATAAATACTCAAGATGGGGTGAATTGAGTTCTTATTAAAAAAAATTCTATTTAAAAGATTTATTGAAATCCACCAATTCATTAAACAAGTTAAATTTTAGTGAATTTATAAAGATTTTTAAGGTTCAATTAGTTTATCAAAGATTGATTAGTTCTCAGTAAAATTTAATCTGAAGATTAAGTTAGCTTTTGAAACTAACCTACTGGTTCACAATAATTACAAACACTTTCTAGTTTAACTATTAGAGTTACTTTAAAGTAGTTTTATATTTTTAAGAAGTTAGTAGCGGAAAATGGAAAATGGTTTAAACTAAAATAAGATGCACAACAGTTTTAACCAAGAGGTTCAGTCTCAAGCTGAGACTTAGTCTTCTCAAACAGTTTATATATAAATTTGATCCACACCCTGGATTGGGGTTTACAAAAGTACTCAGGCTATCCAGGTCCACAGACCTCTAATATAGTTCTACGTGGAAAAGAAACAACAACAAAACATAGGTTGTCTAGGTCCTCAGACCTCAACCACAGTTCTACATGGGATACAAAAATTTATAAAGAGTTTCGTGTTAGGATTTCAATATCCTTCAATTTATCTCAGGAGTTAGTGTGTGTCTAAAACTACAGAAGTACACACTGCTCGTAATGTTACAAAATGATCACAGTAGAGAAATAATATGGAGATGAGTTTAGAATTCTCTTGTGTGATGTCAATGCAGCTCTGGACTCATTTGGATTGAAGAAGATGATGCTTTGAGTCCTTCTTTAAAAGTTGTCTGGAAAACAGAGTGTTGTGGTTCTGTTCCTTCACTTCCAGTACAAGTGTTCATCTTGAATGTGAGATTATTCCTTATAGCAATTGAACCAACTCTTTGAACTTCTGTTACCGATGTGTATGAGTGTTCTTCAAGTTCTTCAAGTGCTCTTTTATTCATGTATGTGTGTATCTTATTGTATGTGTCTTGTATGTGTCTTGTGTTCTTCATTATGTATATATATATATATATATCTTTTCTCAAGTAGCTCGATATTACTTTTATTCCTTGAGCTCCGACAATGAGAATGATTACTGTTTATAGGTATGAGGTACAGTTCCATGACATGCCAACAACCCACATTAATTAGTAGTAGTTGCATTGAATTAAGAAAATATGACAGTTAGCATTATATTAATAATATTGATAAAGTATAGAGTTTGAGTAACAGTGACTGGTTAATAGTCATCTTCCATCAGCAGTTCTCTGTCGGTAGACTTGTAACAGTAGCTCTTGTAGTAGTAGCTCATGTATCAGTAGCTCCATCTATCGGTAGATCTTTGTAATGGAGAACTTCTGTCGGTAGCTCTTTCTCGCTATCAGTAGCTATTATCATCAGTTGTGGTAGCTCTCTTTATCATTAGCTTCCTCTATCAATATATCCATTCTATCGGTAGCTCCACTCTATCATTATCTCATATCAGTGGACTTTTATTGGTGAAATTTTATATGAGTGACCTTGTCTATCAGTAGACTTAGTCTATCGGTAGAATTGTCTAACAGTGTACATGTATGATTGAAATAGTCTATATCAGTGACCTTGTATCGGTGAGCTAATCTATATTAGTCAGAATTATAACTATCAGTGACTTAAGAACATAAATGCTTACAAAGTAACTATTCAATGAATATTAGTTCCAGATTGAATTAATATCATACTTCATCATTGTTAAACATAAATAAACATTGGGTAATATATTACATGATATTATATGATTATTTTGACATCCATACTAACTCTAGAACATGAAGGTATAATTATGAAACATAATTATTATATATATAAGCATGATTTGATATTATCAGAACATATCTAATCATATTTTAGATTATCAAAATAGGTGAGTCCAACAATCTACCCCTTTTTGATAATAAGAAATTATGGAATTATAATCCCGAATAAACATTAATGAATCAGAGTAAAATACATCTAATGGAATTTTTTAGTGTGTTCAGATCATAACTCTCAAATGTATTAGAGTTAAACTATGGAAAAACATAAGAGTAAAAAGAAATAGAATATTTTTTTTCTTAAAGACACATATTATAATTTTCTCCCCCTGAGTGTAATTTCTCTCAAAATTGTATGTTGTCCCCATATTATAATTTTTCTCCCCATTTGTGATTAGAAAAAGGAGAAAAACAATGGTGTAGAGCATAAAAGAAGAAGATAGAAAACATACATTTTAATTTCACATGACAAAAGGTACATGGGATAGTACAAAAGAAATACAAGAAGTAAAAATATTCCTATCAAAATCTCTATCCTCGTTCAATAAAACTTATGGATGTCCACTTTGGATTTGCCTTTAGGATCAGAGGACTGAGGTTGGGTAGGTTGAGATGTAGGATTGGGTACTCCAGAAATTATCAAAGGAGTTTCAGCTACTGAAACACTGCCAGGTCTGTAATGAGTACTCCTCTGTGTGATCATAGGAGTCGGGCTTCTGATTTCATGAGAAGGAGTCATTTGAGGCGTGGAACCAGCAAAACCAGTGGTAGGTAAGGCAGGAGGCACGATGATAGGTGAACTGTCCACATGCAGGAATGGCAGTAAGTGATTCCTGAAATACATAATGATACATCACCCTCTCTCCATGGTAGATATGAAATCATCCTTGTTCTCCATAAATTTTCCCAAAGCAGGGGTCAACTCCCTGATCATACTAACTTGTTCTCTGAAGGAACGAGTGATTGGGGACAGTTTCAGATTCTCTAACAACAGCTTGAAATGATTGGTTAGATGATTCTTCGTGTACCCTCTCTGAAAATAATAATCAATTTTGACTTTGATTTCGTTTTGGGCTGCATTAGCATCTCTTATATAATCTTGGATGATTTTTTTGATATCCCTAGTTATGTAATAACATGAGAATCAGATGAGCTACTAGAACTAACTTGACCAAGTTCTTCTTTTAGCACAGATCTAAACTCTTCCACATCAACTGATACCTTGGACGCACCAAGAGGTGCTATAGTAAAAGCTACTGTTTCTTTGAAAGACTGAGTCAAATTACATATCAATTTTTTCACAACAAAATCTTGAGTACTGACATGTGTTTTTAGGGTATTCTTAAAATATTCAAAAACATCCACAAACTGTTTTAATACACTTAGAATGTAGGTGATATCAGTATCAACTTGATATTTAGAACTCATGAAGGTATCAAATGAAGCAACATATTTCTTTAGAGAGTCAACATCCTCTGATAAACTTTTAACTTGATGTAGACATTATTTTACTTAACCCATCACTTCTATCACAACACTTGAAAAAAATACTTCTCAGAGAAGATACCAAATAACTTTCCATCTTACTTATCTCTTCAAAAAATAGGTTTTCCATTCATATTTCAATGCCTCAAGATCTCCTTTTCTCACAATGTCTTCAGGAAGAGCTGGAGGAGCTATAGGTTATGTAGTAAATTCCTATGTGAAAGTATCATAAGACACATGATGCCTTTTAATGGGTGTCTCATCATCAAAATCAGGATAGTATAGTCCCAATTCAACAAATTCTGGATCCACAGACTGATCTTCAAATTCATAGGTCACCGAAACAAATACTATCCTTAGAGGTTGCTCCCCCTCAAGTGGAGCTTCCTCCTCTTCAGCACCAACTGCAGCCATCTCCTCTTCAGGGGAGTCTTCTACAACCATATTTATTTTCAAACCAGGTGACACGGGCTGAGTTATATTAGCAATAGGTACTAGTTTTCCACTTCACAAACCTCCTCAATAGGCCTAATAGAGATCTCAATCAGAGGAATTAGGCTCAAACAGGTACTTCCATTTTTAGATAATTTTTCTTATTCATCATCACTACTACTGAAATATGGAGAAATATCCTCACAATTTGATCTAGGCAGGTCTTCCTCATCTATATAGATTTCATCAACACTTTCTCCCAGAACTTCTTCTTTTCTAGGTAGGGTCACAAGTGAACTTTCTTTTCCATATGATACATTTTCATCAGCTGGCCTTGGAGTAAAATCATGACCCCTCCATCTTCTATAGAGGTATCATCCACTACATCATCATAACTGTATTGAGGTTCCTACTCATCAAGTCCTAGACTTGGATCTCTCACATCCTTTGGTCTGAAAGGATGGTCCACAATATTGAACTTTTCATACAACTTTCCTTCATCACTGACCCATTCTCTTCTCCACGATTTTTAGTTAACCTTCATGTATTTGAAAAAGAGTTTTGGTTTTATAGAAGTTGTCTCTCACAACCACTGTCTCATCATGAGACTCAACCACACCTTTTACCTTGATCATCGAAGAAGTAAACTTTGCAAAGAATAGAGCATTTGTTTTTGACTTTGACCTAGTCATATCTTCAATTTGAATCATCAGAAGCCTACACAGATTTACTTTGACACTATGCCTTAGCAGATACAACAAGAATATATCTTGGAATTTGAGGTTTGAAAAATCCCCTCTTCTTGGACATAACACATGATGGATAACTTTGAACATCAAAAGGTTTTCTCCATACATTTCTATAGAAACTTCTTTTCTTGGTGTTCCATCTCTAGTGAGCTCTTCCAAAGATGTTTTGTACTAAAAATGTCACTAGTAGGGGGTATTGACTTTGAGAAATATCTAAACTAACCCTCATGTGGGAGTTTCAAGCACTCAGCCCATTCAATAGAAGAAAAAGATATTATTTTTCCATTCACTATTGATACCATTCTATTCTCGCCTTCAGATTTCTCAAAACAAACAAACTCATATAATTTCTTTACCAGTTTTAGATAATAAGGACCATTGTTATTCGCAAAACATTCAAACCACCCTTGTTCCTCTAATATTCTTTGAATCAATGACTTACTGGTCATCAACCATTCCGCACATAACACTTTCTCAACTACTATTTACCTTTTTATGAGATGCGGGGTTATAGGTTTCTTTACTTCACTTCCACCACTAGACTCTCCTTTGAGTCTCTTGGAATTTGGCTCATAATCCTCTTTACTGACTGCCGGTCTCTCCACTCCTTCCATTATGCGAATCATGAGGCTTAGGTTTCAAGAGAAACGAAGGTTTGGGAGCTAAGGTTTGAAGGTAAAGGCTTCAAGGTGGATTGAAATGAGGTTAATACTAATGTTTTATCACTTAGGAATCAAGAAATAAATAAATGAAATATAATAAATTTAATACAAACGATACAGATTTTAGAGGTTAAAAATACAAAGTTAAAGACAGTGAAAACTAGAAGTAACATATACCAATGAGGATTCGTAATGGTGAGGTTCACTAACAGTGAGGTTCTAACGGTGAGGTATTCTAATAGTGAGGTCCAATTACAGTGAGGTTCACTAACATTGAGGTTCACTAACAGTGAGTTTCACTAACAGTGAGGTTCACTAACAGTGAGGTTCACTAACAGTGAGGTTCTAATGATGATGTCCATACCAGTGAGGTATCCTTAAACTGTTAAGAAAAATTTATCATTCCTAATTCAGGTATGATGTAATTTATCCTCTCTAAATTTAAAGGTTTGGTAAATATATCAGAAAACTGATGTTCAGTGCCAATGAATTCAAGATTTATATCACCTTTTTGATAATTATATCTCAAAAAGTGATGTCTTACATCAATGTGCTTAGTCCTAGAGTGAGACACAAGATTCTTGGAAATTTTGATTGCACTGGTGTTATCACAGTTTACAGATACATGTCTAAATTGATATCCATAGTCCAATAGAGTGTGTTTCATCCCCAGAATTTGTGCACAACAACTACCAGCAGCTTTTTACTCTGCTTCATCAGTAGAAAATGCAACAGAATTCAACTTTTTACTACACCACGATACTAAGGAGTTACTTAGGATATGACATATTCCAGAAGTGCTTTTCCTATCTAACATGTAACCAGCAAAGTCAACATCTGAATAACTTATTAAATCGAATGATTGTCCTTTTGGATACAATACTCTTAAATTATTAGTATGCTTAATATATTTTAAAATCCTTTTAACAACAAGAAAGTGTGACTCTTTTGGATTAGCTTGAAATATTGCACACATACATAAACTAAACATAATATCTGGTCGACTAGTAGTAAGATAAAGTAAACTCCCAGTCATACCTCTATAATTGGTTTGATCCACTGGTTTCCCAGTTTCATCTACATCCAATTTATAAGTGGTACTCATAGGTGAATCATTTTCTTTATTACTATCCATACCAAAATGTATTAGAAGATCATTTGTATATTTTATTTGATTTAAACAGATAACGTCATTATTTCGAAAAATTTCAAAACCATGAAAATATTTGTGTTTTCCCATTAAACTCATTTCAAATTCACTTTGTATACTTTTTGAAAAATCAATACACAAATCATTTTGAGAAGATCTGAAAATAATATCTTCATCATATATTTGTACTATCAAAACATCTTTAGAAATCCTTTTGATAAAAAGTGTAGGATCAATAATCCCTTTAGTAAAACCTTTTGAAAAAATTTTACTAAGTCTATCATACCAAGCTCGTGGAGCTTGTTTTAAACCATATAAGGCTATTTAAAGTTTGAAAACTTGATTTGGAAAATGAGGATTAGTAAATCCAGGTGTTTGTTCAACAAAAAAATCTTCAATTATAAAACCATTTAGAAAAGCACTTTTAACATCCATTTGATATAACTTGAAATTCAGATGAGAAACATAAGAAAGTAGAATCCTAATAGCTTCAAACCTACCTATAGGTGAAAATTTTTCCACATAGTCTATTCCTTATTCATGACTATATACTTGTGTAAATAGTCTCTCTTTGTTTCTAATGATATTTCCAGATTCATCACCTTTGTTTTTAAACACCCATTTAGTGCCTATGGTCAAGGTGTACTTAGGTCTGTATACTAATTCCCAGAATTTGTTTATTTCAAATTGATTTAACTCTTCTTACATATACATCACCCAAAATTCATCATTGATAGCATTGTTTATATTTTTAGGTTCTAACTATGAAAGAAAAACTTGATGTTCAAGCTAATTTCTTATAAAAGCCCTAGTCTGAGTTCCTAAATCTAAATCTCCTACTACAACATCTAAAGGATGGGTTTTAAGGGTCCTAGTTGGTCTAGTAAAGGTAGGGCTTGAAATATCAGGTTCATTTACAGGTTCGGGTTCAACAGAAATAGGTTCTAGAAAATTTCTAGAACGGGTTGTCTTAACAACAGGTTCATTGTTTTGGTTATTAAGGTTTATAATTGACATATCTTCTTTAAGATTTTCAAGAGGGTTCTTAGATTCACATGGATCAGTTTCATAAAATTTGATGTGTACAGATTCTTCCACACATTTGGTCGTCCTATTAAATAATCTATAATATTTTCTAGATATAGAATAACCTAGAAAGATTCCTTCATAACTTTTAGATGAAAACTTATCAATATTATCTTTAGTTTTGAGGATGAAGAATTTGCGACCAAAAACTCTAAAGTAATTAACCTTAAGCTTCCTATTATTCCATAGCTCATAAGGGGTCCTTTTTAGAATTGGTATAATCAAGACTCTATTTATAATATAGCAAGCTGTATTGAAAGCTTTATCCCAAAAGTAAAAAGGTAGATCATATTAATTAAGCATAGTTATTGCAATTTCTTAAAGTGTTCTATTTCTTCTTTCTATTACACCATTCTGTTGAGGTGTTTTGGGGGTAGAGAAATTGTGACTATATCCATTATGTGAGAAATAAGTTTCAAACTCATGATTTTCAAAAATCAAAACCATGGTCACCTCTCAGGGTGTTAATCTTAAGTCCACTTATGTTTTCTATAGACTTGGAGTATTTAATAAAATAAGAACAAGATTCACTTTTATGAGGTAAAAATTATACCCAAGTATATCTAGAGAAATCATCTACAAGGACATAGAAATAATGCTTCCCATTTAAGCTAGAAACTCTAGATGGTTCAAATAAATCGATATGAACCAACTTGAGAGGTTGAGAAGTTGATACTTCATTATTTGATTTGAAAGAAACTTTATGTTGTTTTCCCTTTTGACAAGAATTAAAAACTTTATCTGTTGGGAATTCTAGTTTGGGAAGGTCTCTAACTGAACCTTTCCTAGTCAGTTTCGAGAGTCAATTAACATTGCAGTGTCCTAATATTCTGTTCCATAGCCAGGATTCTTTATGAAAATTATTAAAACAAGTAACATTTTGTTTAGCTAAATAAATCAAATCTATTGCATATACATTTTCATTTCTTAATGCAGTAAATAGAAAAAAAATTAGAAATAAAAACATTACATGAATCATTTTCAAATTTTACATTGAATCCATCATCCCACAACTGAGAAATACTAAACAGATTGTATTTTAATCCATAAAAAAATAGTACTTTAGAAATTAAAATTGAATCAGTGTTACCAATCTAGCTTAAGCCGATGATTTTTCCTTTTGAGTTATCCCCAAAGATGACATGTCCTCCATAAACATTGATTAAGCTCTTGAAGGATGAGTAGTCTCCTATCATATGCCTTGAACATCCACTTTCCAAGTACCATATCTTCCTACAGAAACTTTTCAAGCAAGTTTCCTACAAAACATATTTAGACAGAAGATAATTTTGCTACCCAGATTTTCTTGGGTCCAGAAAGGTTAGCAAGTAAAACTTTAAGCACCCATATTTTTCTAATGGGTTTCCTATAATTAACAGATTCTATAGATTTTGATAAATTAACTTTTCTTGATCTATAAGAATATGAATAGCTAGATTAAGAATAAGAATTTCTAGAACTTGAACTAGCAGCATACTGTCCAGATTTTGGAATAAATTTATTTTTAACAATCTTTCTCTGTCCAGGCTGGTAACCTATACTAGTCGTATACTTTGAGGAAACTTGTTTTCCAAGAATTTGATTGAGAGTGTTTTTTTCATTTGTAAACTTCTCTAAGTCATTTCTAAGTTTCACATTAGACAATTTGAGTTCAGTATTTTCCTTCAAGAGTTAAGCATTCTTTTCCTTTTCTATACTAAGATCAGAACTAAAAATATTAGTCAAGGAATACTACTTCTTTAATGATTTTACTTATCTTTAAGTTTATTACATGCATCTTCCAACATTTTAAAGTATTCAAATTATTTATATTTAGACATACTATCATCATTATTTTAATCACTTTCATTCCAAGAATAATAATCATTGTGCATAGGGGATTTAAGTGTTACCTTAGATGTTTCAGTCCTGAAACACATGTTAGAATGATTCTTTTCTTCAGAACCAGAAGCTTTAGATCCACTTGAGCTATCTTCAGAATCACTCTATGTAGCTTTCAGGTATTTCTTGTATTTCATATCATTATAATCATACTTTTTCTTAAATTTCAGTTTTGGACAGTTAGCTTTGAAATGCTCTTTTATTTTTCACTCATAGCAAACTATTCCATCATCTTTATCGGTTTTCCTCTGGTCTTTCTTCCAATTTCATCATCTATCATACTTACCCTTATAATCATATTTTCTAAAAAATGTCTTTTTCTATAGAATTTCTTGAATCTCCTAGATATCTGAGCCATCTCTTCATCACTATCTGAGTCAAAATTTTCACTAGTTGAGCTTTCTTCAGTTATCTAAACCTTTTCTTTGTTCTTGGTCTTTGTAGTAGTGTACTTGAATGTCACTGACTTCTTCTTGGGTTCAACATCTTTCTATTTATTCACTTTTAGCTCTTCTTCATACATTATCAATTTTAAAATCATCTCCTTGATAGGTATCTTTCCTATGTCACATTATTCTCGTATAGAGACAGAGGTTCCTCTCTATCTGTCTGGTAGGAATCTCAGTATCCTCATGATTTTCTCTTTTTCTGGAAAAACCTTTCATAGTGAGCTCATTGTATTAACTATCTTATTAAACCTGAGATACATATCAGATTTATATTCATTAAATTTCATTTTAAAATTATCATACTTAATAGTGTATGTATTTAGTCTCATTTCTTTAACATTGGTTATTAGCTCATGGGAAACAGCCAAAGTGTCCCAAATTTCATAAGCAGTCTTACAAGTTGATATTCGATTAAATTCTTCATCTCTTAAATCACAATACATAGAATTAATTTCTTTACAATTATTACTGTAAGCAGCTTTCGTAGGTTCATCCCATGTAGTTCAAACAGTTTTTGGAATCTTATACTGAGTCTTTATAGCAGTCCAGATGTCAAATCCCATACTTTCTAAATGGATTTTCATTTTTATTTCTCATTGGGAATAATTGACACCATTGAAGAAGGGTGGAATGTTGGTAGCTACAAATTTTAATATGTTATCCATAATAACTAAGTTTTAAAAAGATATATAAAGATATAAAAATTTAGAATTAATAGAAATTTTGAGATCCTTAAGATACAACTAAAATCACAGTTGAAAAATTTTCACAAGTAGAGTGTTTTGAAAATTTTTTATCTACTTGCTATGATACCAAATGTTTTCCCACAGGAATACTCAAGATGGGGGTGAATTGAGTTCCTATTAAAAAGAATTTCTATTTAAAAGATTTATTGAAATCTCCCAATTCATAAAACAAGTTAAACTGTAGTGAATTTATAAAGATTGTAAAGGTTCAATTAGTTTCTCAAATAATGATTAGTTTTCAGTTAACTTTAATCTAAAGATTATTTTATCTTTTGAAACTAACCCACTATTTCACAATAATTACAAACACTTTCTAGTTTAACTATCAGAGTTAATTTAAAATAATTTTATATTTTAAAGAAGTTTGTAGTGGAAAATAGAAAATGGTTTAAACTAAAATAATATGCACAAAAATTTTAACCAAGAGGTTCTGTCTCAACCTGAGACTTAGTCCTCTCAAAAATTTAATATAAAACATTTTTTTACACCCTGGATCGGGGTTTACAACAATACTCAGACTATCCAGGTCCTCAAACCTCTACCGCAGTTCTACGTGGGAAAAGCAACAAAAACAACACATAGGCTATCCAGGTCCTTATACCTCCACCATAGTCCTACGTGGGATACACAAAGGTATAAATAGTTAGGTGTGAGGATTTCAGTATCCTCCAGTTCATCTTAGGAGTCAGTGTGTGTCCAAAATGACAGAAACACACACTACTTGTAACGTAATAAAAATGATCACAACAGAGCAATAATAAGGAGATGAGTTTAGAATGCTCTTGTGTGATATCAATGTAGCTCTGGACTTCTTTGGATTTAAGCATATTATGCTTTTAGTCCTTCTCTGGATGTTTTCTGGAAAACAGAGTGTCGTGGTTATGTTCCTTCACTTCCAGTATAGGTGTTCATCTTGAATGTGAGAGTATTTCTTGTAGCACTTGAACCTTCTATTTGAACTTCTCTTCTTGATGTGTATCAGTGTTATTCTCTTCATGTACACGTGTATCTTCTTGTATGTGTCTTCTGTTCTTCTTGATGTATATATATATATATATATATTACAGTAGCTCGATATTCTTTTTATTCCTTGAGATCCGACAATGGGAATGATTACATTTTATAGGTACGGGGTACGGTTCACTGACATGCCAACAACCCACATTAATTAATAGCAGTTCCATTGAATTAATAAAATATGACCGTTAGCATTATATTAATAATATTGAAATAGTATAGGTTTTGAGTAACAGTGACTGGTTAACAGTCATCTTCCATCAGTAGCTCTCTGTCGGTAGACTTGTGACAATAGCTCTTGTAGAAGTAGCTCATGTATCAGTAGCTCCATCTGTCGGTAGCTCTTTGTAATGGTGAACTTCTCTCGGTAGCTCTTCCTCGCTATCAGTATATGTTATCATCGGTAGTGGTATATCTCTTTATCATTAGCTTCCTATATCGGTATCTTCATTCTATCGGTAGCTCTACTCTATCGGTAGCTCGTATCAGTGGACTTGTATAAGTGAACTTGTATATCAGTGACCTTGTCTATCAGTAGACTTAGCCTATCGGTGGACTTGTCTAACAGTGAACTTGTATCACTGATCTAGTCTGTATCAGTGACCTTGTATCAGTGAGATAATTTATATCAGTCAGAATTATAACTATCAGTGATTTAAGAACATAAATTCTTACAAAGTAACTGTTTTATGCATATTAGTTGCAGATTGAATTAATATCATACTTCATCATTGTTAAACATAAATAAACATTTAGTAATATATTCCATGATATTATATGATTATTTTTACATCCATACAACCTCTATAACATGAATTCATAATTATGAAACCTAATTATTATATAGATAAGCATGATTTGGGATGATCAGAACATATCTAATCATATTTGAGATTATCAAAATAGGTGAGTCCAACAAATATCCCCTCCAATTACAGATTCCTACACCAACTAGAGTGTGAGTTAGCACTGCTCAAAATTTTAATATGTAAATGTATATATGTGTTATAGTCTTAAATTCTTAGTGTGGGCTCACTATAGATTTACTATAGTATGATATCCTTGATTTTAGCTTGATAATCACCCTTTATAGAACTGACATGGGAGTCTTCCCTAGCAGCTCCCAGCTCTGTGTCATTAACTATCAACTACATAAAGAGAACCAAAATAATGTGCTCCTTTTGGTTTCCACTAATAATTTCATTCAACTAATTGGTATAGGGGTCTACCGTACCATAATAATACATCAAAACCTATAGATTATAGAGATCAGTGAATTTATTTTCCCAGCTAGCCAAGATGTTGAGGTAGAAAATCCCAATGATTGGAAGCTCCAATTCATCTTTATTTATCATCCGCTAATGTTTCTATGTTTTCATTGACAACATCATCCAATTCCATGATTTACACATATTAGGAAACATTTCTTAATTAGCTGCTTCTATTAGATAGAACATTCTCTTCCCCAAATCCAATTTTAGCTTATTAGTAGTATCCTTGGAGATTTAATCCTACTTTCAAGGCCATTTTTACGGGATCACCTCATCTCTAGGAATAAAAGTCTTAAAATACATTCTTAAGTGATGCCCATGGAACCTCTAGGATATTTTAATTTTAGATTTCTCTATATAAAAATTTATCCTTACCAGATGGTGAGATCCATTGACGACTTCCCACATCATGCCTTTGTACCCTTGGGATTCCTCTAAAGGAGCCACTAACACTACTCGTCATCAAAGGAATACACCCTAATGTACATACACATAATTGTTCACATAATTTTGGGTAAGTCCAATTATAAATCCTTATGGTGGTATCGTGATTATGTCATCAGTGAATTTGTAGATGAGCATGACCTATAGATGGAATATGACATAAGGATTCCTTTCTGAGTGGACCCCCCATGTACACCTGAGACACCAGGTGTTGAATGCATCCAAATTGATCAAAAAACCTACTTGGGGTTCATGTCACTCAATTTATGTTTCCTTCAATAATTTCAACCAACACCCCACCTCAAAAGTTATGAAGGTACAACCATTGATCAATGTTTCTCAACATGGGTTTGAATATTTACCATATAGGGCAAGGGAAAGGCTGGATGATAGAAGTGATGAAATATTTATATGGTAAACCACCCCTATTTTAGTGATTGACACTGACCATACACCAATGGTTTTGAGAAGTGAATGTATGAATTTTTTATTTGGAGGGGAGATCGTGTTTGGGAATTCATACTGCTTTAATTGTATTGTGATTAATCCATATGAGAATTGGAAAGAGCTGTAGATGTTTCTGGGCATTTATCCTCTATTGATGTGCCCTAGATAGTGGACTATTCTCACTAATACAGAAACCCCAAGGTTAACCTGGTTAACAGTGGCTAAAATCACTACTATCACTAAGTCACTTGACTTCACTCCCATGCATGTTCCATTGAGAGAAAATAAACATACAATCACGAACGTTACTAGTAACACTACAAATCTAACTTATATGAGCCATTCCTTAAAACTATAACCCCATTATTTATATTTTCCATCATCAATAATGATCTAATATGACCCAAGATTACTACAATACCAAATACTTTTAAACTTATTAGGTTTTAATAAAATTCTAAAATTAGGCTTGTTCAACAAGAGGCACCACCAAATCTTGAACTCGATGTTGGATTGGAGGGCTCAGTGATGTAGAGAAATATCTATCAATGTATCAAGAAAGTTTTTCGTCACCATCAAGGGATTCTAATATTAAAATTATTTTCCAACTCCCATAACATAGATCCCAATCCTCAAACTATCCTTGATGATTGTTTATTATAATATCCTATAAAATGATTGAGTACTGGGATGTGAAAACATATTATATTGATTTTTTATAGTAATATTTTGGTTTTGGTTTCTAAGAGCGTAAATGGTTATAGGATTACAATCCATCACCACATGGCTCAAAATGATTGTGTATTATCAGTAGAGATTATTGTGATTAAAAACCAATGCCTCAGTCTGTTGATATTTGTATTTGGAACAAAAAATTCATCAATAAGGATGAAATTGTAGAGAGTTAGTTTATTAATTAGTAGAGATACCCTCTATGCATCTATCAAATGGACCAATAACACATTGTTCTCTGGTAGGACCATACAATCCCAAGGAATAATGAGATCTTTTGATGTTTCATTCTTACTGGAGGTAGAAATATTAGAATCAACAACATTAGTTAGTTGTTTAGACATTACTATAGTGTTTCTAAGGTTGTTAATTGTTGAATTTTACAACTTAGGGATATTTAATACAAATTTTCCTATCTTACATGAATTCAAACTACTCCATGAAAGTATTTATTGGTGAAATAAAAGTCTATCTCATATATACAGTATCACCGATATTTTTTCACTTTAGATATGAGTAACATGAATTTTGAGCCATGAATGATTTGGAGGATCACATATGATGGTAATTTTATAACAATATGTATTCCATTTCATGAAAAATTACATACTACTTACTGGTCCCCCTTTCCTTATTTATAGGCCATGCATCACTTTGGTTCGGGGACATGCGTAACCAAGTTACACAACTTATATTAATGGTGTGTAAAAAAGAAAAAATGATCAACCACTTAGTGTTTCCCTCAAAATACAATCTTTAGTTTCCAAATTATATCCCATTATGATGGGAAATATTTTTTTGTCATTGAAATGTTCATACATGACTTTAAGAAGAATGCCCAAACCAAGCCAGATAGGGAAAATAGACCACGGAAAAAAATTTGATGCTAAGGGGGTACTTGTGCATAAATTTTAAGCATTATAAGAAACTCTGTATACTATCTTAAAACAAGTTACATGAAAAATGTGGCATCGAATTTTAGAAGCTCCATGTGCACCGATATTATATCTACTAAGAAAAATAAATAATTTAACACAACTCAATTTGTGTTAACTATACTCTGAAAGGTTGTGATACCCAAATGCTTGTGTGATCTATCTGATGTTGTACAAGCCGCCATGAATTTCTTTAATTGGGGATTACTATGAGCTTACATTCTTATTAATAGTGAATCAACCCAAGTTTTATTGATGATCCTATGGAATACAAAGCTTCACTCCCACTCATGTCACTCTCTTTCATTAATTCACACAATTGTTGATTTCCATGGATTATTGAAGGTGATAAACTTGATAAAAATTCCTCACATAAGTCCTAAATCCTTATAGATTCTATTTTTGATGACTTCACAAAAATTTCAATGATTAACACTTAAATTTGACCAATAAGAAAATCCTTCACACAACTTCAATCTTCACACAACATCAAAAGATTCTTGAAAGCCTCCCATTTGTATCCATGTATTATCCATGTGTTAGAGCTCATGAATCTCATAACTCAAAAGTTGTGTGACCTAGACACTGGGGAACCCCATTTAATTCCACCTTCCACCAAACATAGTTTCACACAAGTTGAGTGCTTATAGACCCCACATCAACTAAAATTAGGACAATTTATTCCAAATCTATATGAACAACTAGTATCATGGAACCTCCCACCCCGACCCACCATACTAGGTATGGTTTGAGAAATTACCTCTCATTATTATCCTAAGCAGAGAAACTATTATATTGGGCCTCCTGTATAATACTTGAAATAGGATGTGTCCAAGCCTTTTTCTCTCCAAATATACCTATAAATTTGACACATAATATTTTACCCCAAAATCTTCATGTGAAACTATAACAAGTTTCCCTTGATGAGTATATATAGGATCCCTAGATCATTCTATCACCCACCCTATTTGGGGAAGGAATGTTTAATGATTAATCACCACACATATATTCATAAGGAATGAGTTATTAAACTTTATATTATAACATCATAGTCACATGAAATTAAATGACATCAAAATTACCTTAGAAAAAGGCATTATGTTATAGCCTTACCATATGCGATGAGAATATGATTCTTTGAGTGACGATATTAGGATTCCCCATATGATGAGAATGGGTTTCCTCATGTGATGAGCATTGAATAACCCCCACCATACCAAAAATTAACTTTTGTATTTTCTCACACACATCCTTCACTACTCCCAAGTAGTATCTATGAATGCCAAAGTATAATCCCCACAACATTCGATTACATTGCTTCCTTTCAAGACATGAGTTCCTTTATCACATGATGTTAAAATACATGTTATGGTTCTGTTACATAAACTTAAACCATATATTTGATCTACATGGGGTTTGATTCCTTCCCTCAAGTAGGATATATAGGGAAAAAAATTCCAGGTTCAATCCCAACTCCTAATAACCATGTTTCTCCTATGCAATGGGATACCGTATGTGAAGGGTCTATGATAACCACACCATCTTTAAAAAAACATCCCAAAAACATTTCACTACATATTGTGAGATATTATCTATGAATATTGAACACTATCATAGATAATGAAAACATATCACCAATCACCACCAAGTCCCCACATGACTTTAAGCTGTGGATTATTCCCTACTATTTATTAACACATGAACACCTGTATGTGATGAGTCTACATGGATAAATATTTTTCTTATCAGGTCATTAAACTATTTCCATACCAAAAGTCATGGGTGTATGTGTATTCATCCTCGCTAGGAATTAACCTATTTATAATTGTATGTGATTAGAATTCATGGATCAACTGCCTACCTATCAGGTCTTAAACCCACATCCTACCAATGCATAACTAGAATATGTGGAGTCATCCGCACTAGACATTAAACTATACCCGCTGATACATGACGAGCATATATGGATCAACTACCTTCCTTCGGGTTCTTAAACCCGTAGCCTACCCATATGTGATGAGTATATGTAAATTTATCTTCATTAGACATAATAATATGCCTGTTGGTATGTGATGAGCATACATGGATCAACTACCTACCTACCAGGTATTAAACCTATAGCCTTAACATAAATATTGAGCACATGTGGATTTCTCCCCACTGGATGTAATCCCATGCTCTCCCATAAATGATGAGAATACATGGATAAAATGATTTCATACCACTTTTTAAACATGTATCCTACCTATACATGACATGTTTATGTGGATTCATACCAATTGTAAATTAACATGCGACTAACCCATATGTGATGAGCATATGTGGGACTTCCTTCACCCGAATTTCAACCCATGGACCCATATAATGCATCAAAAACCCAAAACTGTGTACCGAGCCTTGGACAATGTAGGTTAGGAGCCCAAGAACCCTATGTAATGGTAAAAAGATCTACTCTCCCTATACTTAGGTAAAAATCCTAAGATGATACCTCATGTGTTGAGTATGGGATGGATTATGTGACAAGCATAATAATTCTATGTTATGTGCATTGTATCTATCCACCCTTTCCGTAGGTGATGATCCTAGCTTCTTACCCTATGTGAAAATATCATGATTCTATAGGTGAAGAGCCTTAAAAGCCTTATGTGATAAGTATATGTTTTCTGGAATTATGTGTGTCATATGCCTCATATAAAAAATGTGTACTTCTTTATGTGATAAGAATGAGGTGATGGAAGCAATGAGTCTCCTATGATTTATATAGTGACTGTATGTTTCCTCATTGAGATCATGAGATTACGTAGGTTTTTTAACTGAGACACCTTATTTCATGAATATAATATTCCATCATGAAACCAACTTAGAAAGATATTTATAGATACCCTTTGATTCCCAACATCATCATTAACTCCCACTACATATAGACATACTATTATGGAAATAAGCTTCATAATTATTCAATGTCCACTAGAAGATGATACTGGGTACAAGATTTATGAACATGTATTAAATCATTATGTGAACTCAGACTAGGCGATGAACTCTAATGAATAATCCATGGAAGGTGGAGAGAATATCCCATCATCGTGTTCCAATTGAGGGACCAACATAATCAACTATAGTGGTGAAGTATGAATGAATTAGAAAAGTGGGAATTTGTGGAAATATGATAAATACCATTTGAAGGATGCTGATGTGATGTGAAATAATTCCTTGATGGAATCATTTTTAAACATACACCATAATTTCTAGTTTGAGATATAGATAGAAAATATGTTTTATTCATTTATGAAAACAAACCATGAGATTTTACAAAAAATTGTCTTTCAAAATAAATATTTTTTATAAGAAGAATTTAGAAAACCATTATTAAATGATCCTTTTTAAAACACACCATTTACTCATATTTTAAAAACACCTTCAAACCATACCAAAAGGAAAAATCAACCAAATAAATGATTCATATCAAAAGAAATTATAAATTTAATATAATAGAAGAACCAATAGTGAATATGATAAAGGAACTATAATAAAATATAATAAAATTTAAATCAAATATTGTAATAAGAAAATAAAAATGTTATATAATCATGGTATATTCCTAACCCTTCTATGAAGAGACCCTAGAAATCCGGAGGTTGGATCCTTCTACAAGCCTATCAATGAATTCCTAATTTTATAACCAACTAACTGCTCTAAACTAGCCTCACTAGTGGAACTTCTTTATGGACTCTATCACCATAGTGGATCTATTATGTCTAATCAAGACTAGATATTGTCCATATTTCATCCCTCATTAAGATTCCTAGGATCCGCATGAGTAATAGCTATAAGAGGTGCAGCGCATAATCCTAATTTCATGAATAATAAATATGTCACAATATCATATCCCCATCCCACCCATATACATCTAAAAATGAAAATACCCTCTTAATAAAACCCATTATATTCATAAACACATATAGGGGTGTCTATTAAGGTGTAAATCATTTAAGAAAAAAATATAATGGTTCCAATTAAACCTTGAATTTATTAGATAGCGATACATTTTTTTAATATCCCTTGGAAAACCATATATGATACAATTCAATTTTAAAAATCCTTTCAAAGTGCCAAACACATCTCTATATCAGTATTTAGAAATAATATTTTAAAAACTCTTTTGGGAAGTGTTTTGAAAACAAAGCCACAATCTGATAACCCAACTTTAAATAAAGGAATATTATAAAATCCAATATATATATACATATAAACCTGTAAACACAAATATATATCCATAAACATGCATATATATATATATATGTGAGTGTGTGTGTGTGTGTGTTCATATCAACATGTACATATATGTCCACATTTATATGAAGTACCAAGGAAACCAATAAGGAAACACATTTCAAACCATTCATCAACACATTGGAACCCTTAAATCCTCAATACTGACCATAACCTAAAGAAATGCCAATCATATGATATCATAAAAATTATAAAACATAAATTAAATTACTAAAATTCACATTAAAACACCATTTTTAGGATTTTATAAAACACATAGCATATAACAATTCCCTTAAAAGAAAATCTGGAACCTTTCTACTTTATTAATATATTAGTAAGTGAATAAAAAAATGATTCCCAATAGATGTGATCATATAAATTACATGACTTAATGAAAATATTACATTGTAATACAGTCCCAAAAACGTTTAGGTCTTGATTTTTAGATAATTATGATCAAACATTAACTATCAAAACCAACATATTTTTTAACTAATAGAAATTTTCCCACTATATAAGAAACTTCTTTATCCATAAAAAATCATCAACATATCCAAAAAATAATCCAAATAAGATACAGTTTTAGACATATTATATGAATTGATTTTCTTCATAACCTTGGAAAATAGAAACATAAGAATGGGGTGATCTTAGATGCTAAATAAGGAATAAAAAATGATATCAGAACATATAATTGGTAAGAATTGGGGAATAACATAATAATATAAACATAATAACATAAATATTGGGACTTTAGGCATAAACTGATCATAAGTAACTGAAAAATAACCTGAAAATATGGCTAAACCATAAAAATGATACATTCATAAGACTGTCATGAAAGGTCAAAAGTAAGATTTTTCCAATCCATTTTTTCCGATTTTCAAAAATCCGCTTTAAGGGTTAGCGGTAAACAAACATTGGAATTCAATATTCAAAATAAACACTCCCGCTTAAATAGTAAAAAATTCAAATTTTAAACAGATTCAACATCGACCTCGGAGAACATGACACCTCACATCACTGCCAACTAACCACCTCATGCTATGCACCCTGAAATCACGCATCATATCGTAGGAAAAGTCTCTACCGGGCTCTGAGCCGGCCACCTAAATGTCTCGATACCATCACCGTCTCCATAGCATCAAAATAACGACATCATCTCGAACCATCACCGTCTTCATCGGTAGCAGCGGCTCAACGTCATGCCAATATCACTGGCGAGACCCACCGGAACTGAAATGCATCGACTGCTCGAAACTCACCTCCCAAAACCCCTCAAGTACCACCATTCAAATTCGACAAGGATAATAATGGGGGAACCAGGAGCCAAAGTAGAGTTCCGAACAGACCAAAGTCATAACAGCGAGATTCGGGCACCACTATGACCGCTGAACCCTGCTTCTTCCCTCTCCATCGACAACACATCGTACCCGTCTTCACAGAACTCGTCTTCCCCATCCAAACTCCACACCAAAATCAACACCATCAAAGAACATCCAAAAGGAAGTAGAAACCAAAACAGATCCATCATGAAAGGCAAGAACATAACCGAATCAAAAAAGAAATCTTGAGGAAGAAAACCAAAAAACCGAAGAATAAAACTAGGCTACGCATGGAGCACCATCGACATCCAAATCCCACCTCCCAAAACCTTTGAAGAACCACCACTCCGGGTCCAACTTGAAGAGGAGCTGATGGTATTGAAGTTAGGGAAGAGATTAAAACTGTATATGCCTCCGAACGACAGCGAAAACACGATACTGAAACCAGCATCGGGAAACGATAACTTGATGATATAGTCTCGCCTGAAAGACCCTCAACCACTGTACCACATATCCCAAAACCACTGAGAATCAATCACTGCAGATCCGACCTAGAGAATTGCAATGGAACGGGAGGTCAGAGCAGGGTAGAAGTAGTCGGGGGCTTCAACAGCGGAGACCGCTGACGAAAGCAACAAAACCACCATGAGAGCTAACAAAAGATGACCACTCCACCGGGAAGGAATCCAGCCATGAATGAAACAGATCGTGGAGTGAAAAAGGGAAAAAGGAAGGAGGTAAGGGGAAGAAGAAAACGCAAGAAGGGGGAAGATGGAGGAGAAAGAATGGGAGAACGCACAAAGATTAATTCTTTACCCAATAGATTGGAGTACCATTAGGACACAACCTTCTAATGTATAACATTATGTGTTCCACATAATTAAATCATAAATATTTACAAAAAATAATAATTAACCCAAGAAATAAATGAGTTACATTATAATACAAAACATAAGAAAAATTCATCTATATAAATAATGTGGATTATATCATAGGATAATATCATAGGAATTAATAGAGGCTATTGACATAGATGGAAAATACCCTTTTAGAGCATTAGAAACATTTACTTTGAAAGAAGAAATATCATTGATCATTTGAAATAATTTTTAAATAAATAGTTTATAAAACTATGTAAAGAATATTTACTTTTATAAACCATTAAAACAAAGAGATAAAGTTTCAAATAAAATTATAAATGAGATATAAAGATTTTTTCACATTAAAAACATTAAAAAAAGTTTCTTTTCATAGATTGATAAAAATGACTATACAAGAAAAATTATATTTTATAAAAACATTAAAATAAGTTAGAATTAGTAGAAAATTCTCTTAATAAATTAGTGAGGCATAGATAAGGATGTTTATAAAATCATCTAATGAATATGAAAATCAAAAAACAGAGGATCTTGACCCAAAATAAAAGGAAGGATCAGTTTCCTTACAATGGGTAAGTAATGTTTCAAGGGGTAAATAAAATAGGGAGAATATTGGTAAAGACACAATAATGATCATATTAGAATAAAATAATAAGGATATTATAGATAAAATTACACAAATTCCCAATTTGTGTATTCTTTAAAAATAAATCTCTAATTGAAAATGAAATTGGTGATAAAATACTCAAAATATTGGTAATATAAGAGTAAAAATAGATTTATTGGAAGATCATGAAATAATAATTCAAATATTATGTAATGGGATATATTTTTAGACATGAAACCAATAAGGTAATGAATACACCAAAAAAAATGGTGCACTATATAAAACTTGTATCCTTATATTAAATTGAAGAAAAATAACCCATTACCTTAATTCAAGACTTATAATAAGAGCTTGATACTATTGTATAATAAATATAACTATCTCAATCAACTATTTCATAACCATTTTTATATACATAACCTTTTTAAACTCATTAATATTTTTTTCTACATGTATATTAGTTATTTATTTTCAATATCGGGTGTGAGTAATCTTGAATATTATTGAACTAGTTTTTTAGTAATAGAATTTTTCTACTTAATTATCCCAAATATAATCATTAATATATCATAAAAGTTATTATTATTTATGTTTTATAATTATTTAATATGGTATTATTTCATTTCATAATTATTTTACTTATTATTCATGACGATGAAGTCGGTGATGAGACAGTTTTGGTAATTTATAAAGAATAAATGGTGATGTATTAATTAATTATATGAATATATATTAGCATTGAAAAATATCATTATATACTAATTAATATACAATATTAATTATCCTAATCTCTTCTCATTTTAATTTTTTTTCATCGTTCATGTAGGTGGTTAAACCGACAGAATAAGAACATGCTGCAATCTTTGTGTGTGTATGCCTATTAAAGAAATTATTTTGTTATAATATCATTTTAAAAATAAGTATATTGATTTTTTAGATCTATATGGTTATGAATCATGATATGTAATATTTATAATCATAAGGTAAATTAAAAATAACTCATCACTTATAAATAAATCACTTTTCCTCTTATTATACTCATTTTATGCGGTTTTTATTACAATGATAACTTATATATAATATTGATAATATAATGGTTAATTTATATTTCAGTAATATAAATCATTAAATAAATATCATATATATTTATTAAACAAATTTATATAACAAAACTAGAATTATGGTGATGAAAAATGGAACATGTCATTCATGGAGTCGTAGTCCGCACACACGCATGAGGAATGTTTTCATTTTTTCAATTAAATTAATGATATATAGATAATTGTTATACCATTAATAAAATCAAATTTAATTATCTTATTTATTCTAATTTAATTATATAAATATTATTTTAATGTGTTTGTAGGAGGGTGTATTAGAAGGATAAATAATGGAATTTAAAGGGTAAGCAATAATTTCATTTAGAATTTTGATCTTCTCTTCAAGTATACTTTAAAATTATGGACTTGAGGAACATTATCGAGAATAGAGGCTAAAAATTATTAGAGGGGATCAAGAATAATTTAATTGGTAAAATATTCATGGGGATTTTGAACTAGGTGTGTGTCTTGAAATGGGTGGATGTGGGCACATTTTATATGTGACAAAGAGGGACAAATATTTGGAAAAGAATTTCATATAAGGGGAAAGGATGGAATTGCAGGGGAGTGAGGTGAGTTAGCAAGGTAAATGTTTTTGACACATATAGATATGAATTTAAAAACTAAAAAATTTATTCTATAAGTTATAAGTTTTAAACTTATTTAGTATAATATGACCCACATTCTATTACCCATTTTAACACTTATTAATCATGATTACAATTTAACCATGATAATAATTTTATTAATAAAAGTATTTTATGCCCCTGATTAAAGTTTTTATAAATTATGAATATAAATTTTTAATCAATTTAATCTAATTCAATTTCTAAAAATGAGAATCTTAAATTTCAAACTAAAAGATATAATGTGTTGATAAACTTTTTTTTAGAGAAATATCATTTTAATATTTAAGTGTTCTTAATCTTATTTTACATTTATTAATAATTCAATGAGTGTTAATTGATATAATTAAACATAATATTAGTGTATTTATTATATAATAGATCCATTTAATTTATAAACACATAATATTTAGAAAAGTATAATTTTTTTAAAAAAAATAGTTGTTTTACCATGGTAAAAAATATTTAATTTGGTAACTGAATTTTATGCTTAAAAAAATTAATCGTATCAATTAATTTGAGAATCGTGTTTATAAATATTCAAATAATTATTTATTATTAAATTTCTAAAATTGTTAAAGATAAATTTTGATATAAGCATGCAGAACTCATAAAAATAATTTTATGAATCCTGTTCTTATAAGCATACAATAAATTTATTATTTTTGGTGTAATAATTATTGGATAGATGTTAGCTTACTTTATTGTATATATTAGAAATAATTTCCATTTAAACTATTATTCAACCATAATAAAATTATCTTTATAGAATATGAAAATAATATTTATAAGAAATAAATTTTTACACATAAAATGATATTTATTTTTTATTTAGATATACTAATTAAATTTTATCAATTATTTAGTATTAAAAAATAAATTTATTTTTATTTATACATATATTTTATATATTTTTAACACTATATTTAACCAAATTTAATAGCTACATTGTAGAGACCCGAAGCTTGACGTACATGGACATTACATTACTTTTACGGAATACTTAATACATAACAAAAAAAGACACACAAGGACCATAATAGTTTAGTGTCTTTGGAAACTCAGAATATAAACTTCTAATCATGTTGAAAGATCTTCAACATCTCCCATAACGATCCTCCCCTTTTTGTTGCCTTACCTAAAACCTTTCTTTTAATCCTGGGGGAAAAGAAAACATAAAAATGGTGAGCTCAAATGCTCAGTAAGGGTAATCATGGAGAAAATAAAAGATACCATATACATTTGACCTTAAAAACATGAACATAACATTTAAACATAAAAATCTTGATCAATGACATAAAACATGGCAGTACGTAAGGCATAGATCATAATGGATCATCAATCATGATAAAATAGAATTTGAATAAAGCATGTAATTGTGGCATCCATTAAGCACATGTAATGATTTCCATAGTAGACAAGGAATTACTGCCATGACCATCTTAGTGGACAAAGTCCATTTCAGAATCGAGTTCACTCCTTGTTTCAGTCCTGTAACACTGAACTGGATTAACTTACCGTTCCAGCCATGTCTATCTCATGAGATATAAATCTTTACCCAATGCATTGGAGGGATATATAGGTCCCACCCATCTCATAATGAAATCATTCTTACTTGTGCCACAAAATCATAAATTATAGCATAACCCATGTAATAAATTGGGATTCTTAAACATCATGCCATCATAACACAATCCATATAAAACAAATGAATATTATTTCATCATAAGAAGAATAATACCATGTAAATAAATGAGACATTATACTTGAAACATACAAATATGAAATAATGTCATCTTAGATGGAAAATAGTTTTGATAAAACACTTGAAATGAATTCTTGAGGAAAATATCCTTTCTTCCGCAAAATAATTTTATTTTCCGAAATTGTCATTAAATTTTAAAAGAAAAATATTTTTTTGAAAAAAATCATAATATCTTGTAGAGGAAGCTTCATGAAAATGAGGAATTATGAAACCGTAAAAATCCGTTCATGCCATATAAGTTACAAAAAACATTCTCCTCGTACTTTTTCCGGAAATGTCAAAAAGTACATCGTAAAAGAAAGATTCCTTCCGTACATTGTGGTAAAAGTCAAAAGGGGTAAACATGACTTTTAAAAATACAAGGAATAATATTAAACATTTTATGAAAACATTTTGAAAAAACATGGACATGGATTGTAAACATAACCCCAGTAAATACTTACGAATAAACAATCTCAGATAAGAAACGAGATTGGAATAATTATCCCTTACCTTACGTCCGATATGCTTTGTATGTATCCGAACCTCTTGTATAATGATTTAAATAATTTCATTGACTTATTAAAGAATCATATTCATTGTTATGATATCATATATGGTTCACTTATGACTTTATATTACCCGTTCTTTTGTAAATTCCATGTTAAAGAGTGTTTTGGGTAAAATCATTTCATTTGTCGTCCGTGTTTTGACTTGTAATTATTAATATGATTAATTAGATCATGATTACTTAATTACAGAATATAAAACATGATTTATATATAATATATATTCAGAATATACATATATATAATAGATCGATAAATGGAAAGAAATACACCGTTCATGGAGACGGTAGGTCGTATGTACGCATGAACACTGTTTTCGTTTCCTTATTAAGTTGAATGGAATTAAGTAGATGACATACATATATATATATATATACACATAAATAAAGTAGCTTTATAATGTCATATATTTCATTATTATTGATTATATATACTTTATAATCATTCTTAAATGGTTAACATGGAGAATGAATCTCATCGCGTCGTGGAGACGGTAGTCCGTACGTACGCACGAGCGATGATATCGTTTCCATAATTATTGAATTGAATTGAAGTGGTTGATACAATATATAAGAATTATTATGATGTTATAATAACTATTTATAGTTATTCTTTACACCATTATACCCATCCATGTAAGGTGTTGGTGGAAAAACAGATTACACCAAGGCGTGGAGACGATATTCCGTACATACGCACGCGCGGTGTTTTGTTTTCCGTAGGATGGATAGAAGGTGAAATTGGGTTGTTTAATATTTATAATAACATATAATTATATTAGTGATACTTATGTTATTACTTTATAATGAAACAACTAAATGAGAAGATGTTGAAGAAGAAAGAATCTTGAAAGAATCGGTAGAAGAAATTACCTCTTCTTCGATACGCCTCTTTGAAACCTCCTCTTAGGGCACTATGATTTGTATTTGAAGTATACCAAGACCTCTATGATGTTTCTAGGGAAGTGTAGAAGAGAATTTGTCATGGGTTGGCAGATCTTGAAGGCTCAAAGTGGTGTGATGAAGAGAGTGAGGAGGTTCCCTTTTATAAGGGATGAGAGGGGCACCTTTGGAAATATTAAAAATATTAATTTATAATAAATCTAACCCCACATAAAAACCACCAAAAATGACTCAAATTAAAATATTAGATGATATAGGGTTGTAATATCTTCAACCAATAAAATTTAGACATGTTAGGAATTTATTTTAAACATTATCAACTTGATTTATCCTTATTTAATCAATTTAATTTTATTTGTGGTAATAACATTCTAAATTTTAAATTATAACAAATAATTACTTATTTGTTGTGAATTGTCCATAATTTGATATTTTATAACATTTTAGACCATATAAATTTAAATTTATAATTTTTAAATATTTTTGTGATTTTTAACAATTTTATAATATGTTATTTTTATAAAATAACAATAGTGTCAATTTTGACACTATTAATTTATTTGAATTTAAATAAAATATATACAGAAGATATGTTCGATATAAAAGCTTTAATAGATTCAAAAAAGGTCATATGTATCTATAAAATTAGTGGAGCACATTAAATAGTTCATATAATATTTATTTTAATATTTTTAAAACCATTTATTTGATATTTCTCTTAATAAAATAATTTCAACATCACTATTATGTCACCTTTAATGATAATTATTTAATCCCTAAAAATTCTAAATAAATTCAAATGATGTTGATAATTTTATTATCTTTTTGGAGACTACTTATATCCGAAGTTTCATGAAGTTTATCACTAAACTAAAATTATTATACTTATAAGATTTAAGAAAGTGACATGTTGTCACTTTCTTTGGTTTTAATAATAATTAAATTATTTCCATAGAAAAAAGTCCATTAAATGAATATAATATGACCATTATGTGATATGGGTCGACTTTTAGTCATCCAATAGGATTTTGGCAGGTGTTAGGGTAATTTTATAATCTTATATTTACCCTTAATTACTCGATTTACCTTTAACTATGGTAAATAAATTTTACCGTAGTTACTATTCAAAATACCCAAAAATAAAAAGTAGTCTACTAATATAATCCGAACTTACTGATTTCAAATATGGAATCCATTTTTCAAAATTAGAAACACATAAGTTGCAGTAATTAATTTAAAATTAATCCCGTTGTCGAAAGAAAACGGGTTTTTGTTTAAAACATTGCAAAAGATTGAATTGATTTAACCTACAAATTCAAGGAAAAATCAATGCTAATGACATACATTGTATTAAATGGAAAAAATATATTCTATTTATACTTTAAAACCATTAAATATTATAATATAACCACATAAATTATTATGATGAAAAAAGTTGTTTTTAATTAAAATATAGCGTGTTTTTCCTATTCATTAAAATATGAAAGTTATCAGAAAAATATCAAAACATTATCCAATTTAAATTCTTATATCCTGATTCGAAATAAGAAGTTTATTTTGTAAAATTCAATTTATAAACATGTCAAAAACAAGATTTAAAGTGGGTGCGCCATCAAAAGGCGTCAAAACTACATTTTTTGAAAAATACTTATTTTACCCGAACAATTTATTTTGTTCACATAAAATGTTTTATAAAATTTATAAGATGAATAATAATGTTATAAAATTCAAAATGTGGTTAATACTATTCATAACAGCTAGTTCGTGATAATATTATAACCATATATCGTTGTTTAGTGAAACCCGGTGTTGCGTACAACACACGCTATCGAGGAGGGTCGCGATTGCGTGTAATGAAAGCCAAGTCAGGGTTGCGTGTAGTGAAAGAATCATTTGTTGTTGCATATAAGAAAATCCAACCATATTTCATTTATACATTGAATATATATATATATATACACTCAATGTTGCATAGAATGACTATTATCAAAAGAACTTGAAATTGTGTATAACACGATCCAAGAATTGTGTTGCGTATACTACAAGCTAATACGGTGTTGCATATAGCACAAGATAATCTTGGTGTAGCATAAAACACATGACATCAAATAAATTAAAAATAATACATATCATAAAATATCGAGTTGTTACATACATTTTAAATATTACATAACATTCCATGATTTTTTTGTTTCAGTGTTTCATTTAAATACAACTATTTAACACATTATGTTTTAAAGGAGAATATATAATTTAAAATCTCAGGGTGTTACATTATCCTTCCTTAGATAAATAAAGTCATCAAAATTTTAATTATCTCTAACTAATAAAATTAGGTAATAGTATCTAAAAGATATAAATAACTCATTTTATACTTTCAAATAATGTGTAAATATTAATAAATTAGGTATGAGTAGAAAAAATATTTTTTCCCTTCATCATGTTAACTAATTGATTAATTTGTACTCCACAAATTTTTGATCTATAACATCATTTTAAACCCAGGAAACATCTTACGGTTCCTTTGAGATATTCCCCTAGGTTCCACGTTGTACATTCTTGACATAGAGATTATTGAATGCTCTGTCTTTCATCAACTTTCCCCCAAACAATTCCATGAGACTCTATCCTTACCTTCATTGTTTTTTAGAAATTCAACTATGTTTATATAATTAATCATAATTATTGATAGTTTCATCGACATAATGAGAATATTTATTACAAACATTCTTATATCATTTGGTTGATAGTCACTTAATTGTCCATGGAACCCATTATTAACATTATTCACTTTGGATTCAATTACTAATAAACAAAAATGTGCTAACATATGTGCTGACTAATTAACACCATGAAACATTTATTTATAGTTGAAAACATTAAACTTAAAAATTCATACTCTATGAAATTATTACATTATGTTTCATGTAAAAATAAACCACACTCAGTTCAATCAGGTTTCTTTAGTTTGGGTTCTCTCATATTACTTAGCCTATTTCTTTATCATAATATATCCTTCATTATTCCTTTCAAAGGGAATGCAATTAACCATAGAATATCCCATGAGTGTCTAGATAGGTGTGACATACTAGGAACACTCATCATTCACCATAGTAAAGATTTAGTTGATACTCATCTGGCCATTTTCATGGTGTTTACTCCATGATGATCATTTTACAAAGTTGTATCCACTTTCCTGTAGCCATACATGGATGTAATTTCTTAGAGAACAATATAATATCATCTTTAATAAAAAATTAGGATACTATCCTATATTTATACATATCCCTATGTTGGTTTGTAAAATTTTCCATATGAAAATCCTTAAAATAGTCAATATTACCTCAAGTAACCAAAAGGGTTCTCCATAACTTTCAAATTTTTATCATCATTAACTTATCAACCATTAAATTATCCGTTACTAGAATCCAAACCTATAAATTTATCTAAACCCTAATTTGATACCAAGTATGAAATCCTGTAGATATGAGCATCTCAATTACATGAATTAATAAAAATATTTCATTAAATTCATTCACAATACCTTTAGGTATAGATTTTTAAAAAATTAAGGAAAAATATTAACTAAAAAAACCTATATTTTTTTAACTAACATATATTTTTACCTCTATATATGTAAATAATTAATATATAATAAGTTATATGAGTCTATTTTTACCATGTATGACTTAAGAATATTATAAGTATTTTTTTGGAGTTTGGTGTTGAGACAATGTGAGATTATAATGCCTAAAAATCTTAGCCTTGATATAATGAAAATATTAAATATATTATATCACATGTGAGAAATGTTTTTAAAATAAGTGAATAACTCTAAAAAGGTGTCTTCAGTTAGACATCTAAGATCTATGTTGAGTCCATAATGTAGATTTTACCCTAGGTTTGACATAATATTTATTGGTTTCTGGTTTTTAGCTTGAGCACCATCAAGGGAGAAATAATTAAATAAGGTAAATAAATTATTTAATTATACAATAAAATCCAAAAACCTAAACATCATCTATAAATATAATGTTATGGAAAATTAATAGGGTTAGTTTCATAAACTTGATAACTGATAGAGAGATTTGAAGGATATCATTGGAAGGTGACAATGGATCAAAGGAAGAGTTCGATACCGCATGTATAGTTTATGCCAACAGAGATCGTGAATCTCACCAAAAAATTTGATGTAAGATTGTTCTTCACCAATGACAAATAAATAATCAATTTAGCAAATTTTATTTATATGTATTCATCCAATTTTTATATCCCATTTCCAATGTGGATAAATTCCACTAATAATAAATAATTTGTGCTTTCATGATTGATTTATTTTATGGCTGATTTGATTATTTTTTGGTCAATTAATTCACTGTTCTAAGAGAAATAGATAGAGGCCAACCCAAAAAATGGTTGAGATTCCTTCCTCTCTTTTGTTTCTTTTATTTATCCCCATTTTTTCATAGGTTCATCTTGGGAAATTTCTTTGGTCTTTGGTTCAATGAATACCCAATATTCAATCATTGAATGACTGATCTTTCACAAAAAAAATCAATACCATGAGTGAAGTTTACAATTTATGATATGATCATGGTGTGTGATAATAAGAGATGAAAAGTTTTGGATTATTGTGTTACCAATTATAGTTCCGGGCATTTTGATGATACAATGTGACGACAGATAAAATCTTAATTGGATTTAGTGGCTAGATTCTGATTGATGGTGATAGTGGGGCTCACTTAAGGGCTGATCTAAGTATTGTGAGTGTTATCGATGGTAGGGGAATAAGATTCACTGATGAAATTAGTGTATATGAAAAGTAACCACAGAGTTATATAAATCATATAATACACAGTTTTTGATATGATGATATGTGCCATGCGAAATCCCGTGCTGTGATGCTTATGGTTTGATAGAAAATTTAATATCACACGATGTGTGAAACATGTCACATATCTTGTCTCCCATGGATGGTGGATCAATGTTTACACTAGAATAACATGATCATGTAAATATTCAGACACTTGGGTGTAATTAGTGTATATAGGCACAACCAAGTACTCAGGAAAAACCTTATACATGAGTACATGCACAGTGCATGGGCATGGACTGAAGTACACATGCCCTACTCGGTGTACACATGCATGGGAAAACCACATGTGAAGAGTTCCGGTTGACCTCTACACACTATGTACACAAATATTACATGTCATGTATTTTGATAATTAGATTCCATGTGTGATAGTGATACATGGGTAAACCAGGCATTGGAAAGACAAATCATGTACCCCCACTACACACTGTGTTCTCCCTTTGAGGGTTTTTGGAGCCCTTTGTATCTTCAGTATTGACCATGTTTAGTAGAGTGTGATTCATTTTTTTACATTACCATGAGGGTATAGTGTGAAATTTTATCCTCAACATAGTATTGTTATCCCCTCTATGTGTTCAACATCGAATTTATTTTAATGTATCCCCATATGAGATAAGGGTGTAATACTCTATTGTTCCTAGGTTGGTTTTGTGGTATCAATATGTCCGCCATGAACACGGTGTCGATGACCTATCTAGAAGGACAATATGGTAGGGTTTTTGGTGTCCCCTAATGTAATTATGTGTATCCCTTACCTAGATGATGAGATATTCATTGATCCGGTGAGTACTTATAAGGTGAGACCTGATGATAATGGCCTCCTAGATAAAGACCATAAGTGTTAACATGGATCATGAAGTGAGATCTCCTAGAGAAGAATTACCCTGAATCCATTAGAAACATAATATGGATGGTAGTGTAGTTGAGAAATCTATGATAACGAGAATCCATTATGAGTATATCTGAATTTAACTTTATGATTATTGTATCAATGTATCATATTTATGATTGATATACATTCATGGTTGATCTGAAGCTTTCCATAATGCTTTATGTTTGGTGATTTCGGGGTGTCCTATTAGGTATTGTTACAATCACACCTCAATGGGATCATCCCACACATTTCATGACTTTTATAGATGATCGATCATTTTACAGAGTCCTGGGTAGACTAAGAATAGGTCTAACATCATTTGAGGTAGAAATAATGGGGCCCATATTGATGTATCATTTGATATCAGTCCCCACATTTTGGAAAGGTTGGAATTTATTTACAGTTTTTAGGGTTTTATTTGAATTCATTTATTACATTCTTGTACTTTTATCATAATTTTTGGGGGATAGAAGTTATTCATTCATTATTGGTATCAATTGTTCTTTAAATTTATGCATTTTATGGGTTTAGAGGTGTGTGTGTGCATAAAGGTACTTAGGCCAAGTCCTCCCATGTGTGTGATATTCTTACTCAATGCCAGTCACCAATCCCTGGCCTATTGGATATGGGAGATTGGTTTCATAATCGGCTTACATCAGACCAGGTGGACCTTAGTGGGATGGGTTATGATAGTGTGGTATCAGAGCGGGTTGTCTTAGGATGATGTTTGGAGTATTTTTTCAAGTTGTGAGGATTTATTTTTGATTTATGGAAATAGTGAGAAAGGGATTCAAGTTCATCTCCTAATCTAAGGAATTTAGTGTTGGGGAGACAACTAATGAATCCATTCACAAGCACTCAAATGACCTACTTATTGACTCGATACATGTTGGCACCAGTTTTATAGAAAAAATTGTTCCATGCATGTTATAGGATTTTTGTTGTTGTTTCCATGTACTTATTAGTCACATCCCCTTATATACTCTATCATCATGATGTGTCTTGATAACTTTAAAGATGTCTCTATGATGAAATCCAACTAGAAATCCAATACAGTGTTGTGATGATGACCATTTGAACAATTTGGCCCTAGTTTAGAAAATCTTTCATGACGTGTTTTCTCCAAGTGAGCATAATGTTGAGACACAACCTATTGAGTAGTGATTATATAATTTTGTGGAACTAAACAGTGATTAGAGACATGTTATGAAGTTGATGGATCCAACATTCTAGGGTGATTGTACATGTAGTTTTAGTGTATTATATGAGTTCCAATGATAATGACCATAAAGGTAAAATGATGAGACATACCCTCAAATAGTGGAGGATTGGATCTAGGTGGTAGTCTAGATTTTTCAGATTATGTAGACAATAACTGAACAGATGGTCACATTTGTGACTAGTATTGTTTATGGAGTAGTAGTTGGTTCTGGTGGTATGATTAGATTTAAAAACAATAATAATTATGTATAAGAGGATCCAAATATAGAGACCACCAAGGTTTCATGGTTATCCAAGATCCCCTTCTTAGTTAGTAGAGTACTGGCAGAAGCCTGTTGTGAAAAAGTACCACATGGAAAAGACCCCCCCCACACACATTATAGTGTACTTGGTGGAAATAATTCTCCAGTGTTTCCTTGGGAATCGTTAAATCCCTATGATAGTGATGTTTAACATGGATTCAAGAACACAAGGCTGAGGGACATGTCCCCCAATGAGATACAACATTGTGACGTGATCCCAAACTATATAGGTGAGTTAGTTCTATCTAGAGAAGATAATTTCGAGGTGTAGTAGATGAGTTCCTTAGAATTGTGTGTATGGGGAAATTTTGATATGATAAGGTGTCAGATAAAACCTTGGTTTTGGTTAATAGGAAGGTAAGGGAAAAGATAACTTTATGTGGTAAGAAGTTGTGAACCGTAGGATTCAATTGTTGTCTTACATGTGAAATGTATCTTCGATACTCCATCTATATTTTCATCCAAAATTAATGAATCAAAATTCCTTATAAACAACCCTTGTTCGAGGATTAGAAATTCCAGTGGAGCCTTTATGCTCGAACCTTATGTCTGGAGGCTCCTATAAAGGAGGGTTGGTTATCAAAATTGAACAGATAGTGTGACCTAACTCTAAGAGGATAGGGATATCCTCACATGTTATATTTCCATAGTAGGTAGTGAGGATCTCTAATTTTATCCTTATTATAGACTAGTTGTCTACTATCCATGATCATTTGACTGTTACAAGTGAGGTTTACAGTGAATTTAAGTTATGGGGGGATTTTTTTTCATTTACTAAGGAGAAATCACATGCATAGTATGTTGATCTCATGTGCTGGAGGATGCAACTAATTTCTTATCAATTGTATAGTATAGTCTTCAGAGAAGTTAATTTTATGATCTTGTAGTTTCCTACAATGTTAGAGTAGTGTGAGTATGCCCTCTCTAAGAATGTTCTAAACTTACCTCTCTATTGGGAGTTGTTTTTGGTTTGGAATTATAGTAAGGGAAGCCTGATATTAGCACTACCATTTTAGAAGACCCCGTGTAGTTGTGAGAGAAAAAGGTGAAGTTAGAGAAATATGTATAGTAGGGTTATTTGTAAGACTCAATGTGTTTTCTTGGGTAGCCTAGTGTTATTTCCTAGGAGGCATATGAGATTTTTGGGTTAGGTATAGATTGATATTAGCTGAATAAGGTGAATGTTTGAGATAAATATCCACCTCATTGAATCGATGAATTATTCAACCAATGGTTAGAGGGGAAGTGGGTCCCATAGTTTGACCTTAATATGGGTTATCACTAGTTATGGGTTCATGAGGAGGTAATGAAAAAAGTGTCTTTCTAAATTCACTGATGTTTCTTTAAGTTCATGGTGATACCCTTCAATGTGTTAAACACCCCCTCAAAGTTCTTAAGAGACATGAATTGGGTCCTTCCTCTTAGATTGGTTCATGGTAGTATTCTATGATAAAATCATATTATAATTAACATTAGTGGTTCTGTACATAAGATATTTGAAGATATTACTTGACATTTTCCAAGAGTACTAGATTTATAGATGTTCTCAGAGTATCAGTTCTAAATTAAAGTGGTCCACTTCTTGGGTTATGTATTCTTTGACATGGGAGTGACAATGTACCCATTAAATGTGGTGTTAATTATAATTTGATAGATACCCAAGGGAATGACCATAGTAGAATACGCTCACAATGATGTTTTTATAAACTATTGTAGAGAGGAGTGATGGACCAGTTTACCTCTTTGTAATTGAACCTTGATGATGATGATGGTGAAACATATCAAAAGTCAATTTTTTTAACCCTATGATTCATAAAAAAATCTAGGGATTTAAAAATAGGTGATATTGATTATGAGACCTTTACTTAACAAATATCCACTAAACAAGTTCATGAGGGATTTTCTAAAGGTGGGGAGTATACCATCCTTGATCTGAGATGGAAAATTACACCATCCATGTAGTGAAAGAAAGTCCTAAAGAGGTTTCTTTACCTTAGTAGTACACCCATGAGAGGTGTGTATAAAATAAAATCCTTTGGCATCAAGGTTGGTGGTCAAGGATGTTGTAACATGATGCTGAGTTAAACTCTTGATGTCTCATCTACCAAGATTTGAATGTTGAAGTTCCAATATTGAAGTGAAAATGGGACAATATCATTTAATATTTCATGTTTCATCTTCTATTACAAGTGAGAGGTGAAAATGATATCTGAGTGATCATCAACTAACTCACCAACTTAGACAACTTCCTAGCCATCTGAGTGTAGAGAGAAATTAATTCTTTGGGACTCTGCTATGTTTGAGCATAGCTTTTCTATCCCATATTTTTTTAGGAAAATAAAATAATAAAAGTTCTATATGAAATTATTTTGGATTTCATGTTATCTTGGATCCATATCTATGAGGATCATCTACTATCGGTTGATTTTTCATATCACAATTGTTACCAATAAACCATTAGTGTAACACTATACGAAGACATGAAAGGAATACCCTACATGTCAATGATGTACTTGTTAGATCCATTGGGTGACAGTTCTTATGGGCATAGAGTTAATTCAAGTGATAGTAAAAAATGTTTTAGTTCATCCAAAGTTCGATGTGGACTACCCAGTTTTTTCAGTATTTCTTTTTTAATAAAAAAATCAATATTTGGGTTCATCGAGGAGATTGTGTGTTCTAATAGATCTCCAATAATAGAGAATTTTAGGGATTTCTTTAGGATGAAAGATTTTTTTGGATCAAAAGAACTTTTTCCAGTTAATATATTGGGTTAGAAAAGCGATGTATCTCTGGAACTTGTGACCGTATTAAGACCTGGTGCTTGGTTTTTCTCATGTGTCGTAATTGAGGATATATGTAAAGAATTTATATTCAACTAGGATGAAATAGATAATGGAGGTGTAGTTTCCTTTTCAAAGAGTTTGATGAGTCTGGTGGAATTTAACATCCAATAGGAGAAGACCCTTTGTTGGAAAGTGTTTCTCCTTTGGTGTGTGCTTGTTAGTTGCACAAGAAACTTTAGGAGAATTATAGGGAGTGGGAAACTCAGTCTAGAGGTTGGTTTTATCACTTGTGAGTAGGATTTACTATTACAAAAAAAGTATTAAATATGGGGAGAGTTTAACAACTATGTTTTTTCAATTTATGAATTTTTAATATTCTAAGGAATATTTTCGGTGCTAGGCACTGAGACGACGTGAGTTTATGAGGCCCAATGACCAAATATTGATATAATAAAAATATTAAATATATTATATCATGTGCACATATTTTTTTATGATATAATGTAGAAAGTCCCAAATGGACTCTCAGATTGGAAATATGAGACCGTCGTTGAGTCTGAAATTTTGGTTTTACCCTAGGCGCAACATAATCATGATTGGCGTTGGGCATTGGGATTGAGCACCATCATAGGAGAAATTATTAAATTATTAAATAATTTATTTATTTTATTTTATTTAAATAAAAATACATAAACATCATCCATAAATATAATGTTTTGCAAAATTTTCTAGAAAACCAACATAAACTTGATAATCGAGAGAGAGGGTTGGGGTAAATAATTGGTGGATAAAAACCAATTGAAGGATCAGATCAATATCGTAGGGATCATTTAAACCAACAAAGTTCATTGATCTTTCTAATGACTACTGTAAGGCCATGGGACACCCTGAGAGGGGAGTGGAAAATTAGGGTGTCAAATTTTTCATTTAATTTGATAGATCCTATTCCCACATTAGTAGTAACTTCTTAAACCTATATTATGGATATGATTATAAATAAAAAATTCACATGAGAATAGATAACACTACACTTTTACTTGGTTGACCACGGCTACATCCAAGGAGAATATGCCGACAGTGGGTCAGCCATTACAAAATCCACCAATCTTCAATAGCCATGGAATAAAGTGGTTCAGTCATAGTTACAATGTTCCAAGCTCACTGAATTTACAATATTTCAAGGATAAATCTATACATCCCTCATAACACTTCTGTCAACTCCCCCTAGATCATTTAATTAGGGGAATTCTTACTAGTTTATTGACTTTATGGTCTATTTAATTTATTTTCATTGAAGTCTTTTTCTTTGTACAACACATGGATTTTCTTGCATCGAAATACTGAGTTGATGCACTATAAAAACCCCATATACTAAAATATGATATTCAAAACATCCTTTTCAGAAAGATCCTTTGTGAAGATCACTCATTAGTAGAGCTCACTCCATCACAATGCTCATTATTTCACAAATCCAACCACTTCAAAAATCTTATTCGCCTTTTTAGAACATCCTGCCATCACGAAGCACACTGTCTTTGCGGAACAACCTGCCTTCATGAAGCTCAATAAGCCAATGTGGAAAAAACCATCTTTGAAAATAACTCAATACATAGAATCATTGACTTTGGTCAAGAATATAATAGTCTTTTCATGAAGTTAAATCTCTAAAAGAATCCTACTTTCACATTTCACCCCTTACTTCATGAAAACAGAGTGATTTCAGATTTACTCTGAAAATTTTCATAACAAATGGAGAAAGGTGGGCACTTATTTAAAGGCACCACCAATCTTGAAGCTCCACCACCTCTAACATGTTTTCAAGATTAGTAAAACATTTCTTCACGGTGATCCTTCCATTTTAAATAACCACTAAAATTTAACATTATCACAATTCTCTCTATAAAACCCTTTGTAATGCCATAATGCTCTATATATCATAGTCACAAATATCACCATCACTGATCACAATGCTCCAATTATCCATTTTACGTGATGGTCGTTGTAACTAAAAAGAACACTTCCATAATTATTTAATCCTTTGTGAAACATAATTCATGATTCCCATATTCATGAAGATCATTACTTTTCTATATTTTCATAAGGCCTTCAAGAAGAAATTTTTTTTTCAATTATTTCCATTCTCCAAATTTTGGACCCAATTTTTTTGGAAAACACTAGAAAACGATGCCACCTTCAATTATTATTATGGATTGAACTGTATGATCCATTTCTTTACAATCACCTTGATCATCCATGTGAGGATTGAAAAAAGGCACAAACCATACTCTATTTTTTTCAAAGAACAACCTTAGTTCCAAAAACTACAACAGGGGATCATTATTTCTCATTGAACAATACAAACTTGAGGTAAGATGATTTATTAATGTGTATTTATCTCATTTTTATATCCCGTATCGAACAAAGATAAATTCATAAAATAATAATTTATTTTTTCATTGATGATTGATTTATTTTGTGGTTTATTTGATTATTTTTCAATTAAATCCTTAGTCATTAAATTGGAAATAGATCAATGAACAATTAAAAAATGGTTTAGGTTCATTCCTCTCTATTTTTTCTTGAATTTCTCCCCCATTTCATCACATGTTCATCACATGAAACTACTTTGGCCCATAGAAAAATAACTATTATTTAATCATTAAATGACCGATATTTAGCACAAAAGATCAATAATAAGGGTGTGGTTAGTGATAAATGAATGGATAAGGTGTGTGATGATGGTAGATGAATGTGTTCAGATTTAGAGATTCTAGGTTGTGTTTCTTAGAATTATGGTGAGATTGAATTATGGGAAATGAACTCTGGATTAGATTTGGTGTCTAGATTCTGATAGATGGTTAAATTAGGGCTTGTTCAATTGATGTAATAAGGATCAGGGGAATGATTGATAATAATAATGGTGGATTAAACTATGTCACAAGCACACATGTGAAGGAACCTCCGAGTTCTAGAAATCACACAATACACATCATGTAATATATAGATACACATTATGTGGGAACCCAGGCTACGGTGCTAGTATTTCCATGGAAAATTAAATAACACAAGATAAGTGATACCTATCACATTCCATGTTTCCCATGGATTGTGTCTTAGCATATACTATGGGAGTACATAATCATGTAAATGTATAGATACATATGCATGGGTAGAGAATACGGGAATGACACAAAACTCAGTCATGGCCTAGTACTTGGGCACAATAATAATAAAGTACATGACTAGGTGTACATGAGCATTGGAAAATGGCACGGGCAGAGTTCTGACCGACCTCTATAAATTTTGTACCCTGAGCGTACACACCATGTATTTGGAGAAATATATACCAAGTGATATGGTGATACAAGGGTAGATTTGGGGTTGGAAAGATATTTTGTATACCCCCAATGCATTCCATGTACTCCCTATGAGGGTTTTTTGGATCCCTTAGTTTCATTAGTATATAATAGGTTCAAGTGGCTGAAATACCTTGGTCCTTTCCCATTTGGGTAAAGTGTGGAATTATGTCCTCATCATAATATTGTGATCCCATTTATGGGTTCTATATCAGATCAAGTTTGGTGAATCCCCATGTGGGATTAGGGTGGAATCCACTATTGTTCCTAGGTAGGGTTTGTGGTATAAATGTGAAAACCATGCATAAGGATTCAATACACTATCTTGAAGGATAACCTGATAGGGTTCGTGGTGTCCCCTAGTTTCCTTGGGTGTGATCCCCAACGATGTTGATGAGAACTTTAGAGATCTAATGAATACTTCTAAGGTAATACTTGATAATAATGACCTCTCATATGAGTGCTATCAATGTTATCAAGTCTTATGGAGTGAGATCTCCTATATGATTGTTACCTTGAAACATCAATAAGAATCCTTTAGTTGACAGTTTTGGTGATACCTCTCTAAAACTGAGAATGCTTCATGAGTATATACGTGTTTAACTTTGTGATTGTTGTATCTATTTCTCATATTTATGATTGACATACCTTCATGTTTGAGCAGACCCATATCTTGATGCATCATGTTTAGAGATTTTGGGGTGTCCTACTGGGTATTTGTATACTCACCCATGGATGAGAAATCAGGACACATGCCTTGTCTTAGACAATAAATATATCTTTTTATATATTCATTAGAGTATTAGAAGTAGGTGGATCATAGTTTGGGCTAGATAGACTAAGGTTTATACTGGTGTTTCATTTGACAAAAACCCCCTTCTAAAAATTTTGGTCTTTATTTATAGTTTTGGTGGGCTTATATTTGTCCCTATTTATTAATTTCTTATACTGTTATCATACTCTAATGTGGGAAAGATGTTATACATGAATTATTCGTATCATTTGTTATTTATATTTCAACATTGTATGGGGTTAGAGATATGTGCATACAAACATGTACCAATGTTCAGCCCTCCCATGTTTTGTGATATGCCTACACGATGCTGGTCTTTAGCCCTTAGGCTATTGAAGGTAAGAAAGGGGTGTCACTGTTAGTATATCACCATCCATTTGGGACCCAGTGGGTTGAGTCATGATAATAAGTCTTTAAAATCTACCCAAAATTCCCCACACAAGACACTATTCTAACAACATCATACATATTAATTTTATTCATAACCCAAGGAGATGAAAATATAATAAAGGGGTGATATCAGATTCTCAATAAGGGATAATACATTAAATTTGAACATATAATGGTTAATACTTAGAGAATAATATAATAATATGAACTTAATAACTTGAAGATATGTTCTTCAGGCATAAAATAATCATAAACACGTGAATCATAACAAAGAATTGTGGAAACAAAATAAAATTGATACATTCATAAGAATTTCACAAAACATCATTACTATGGTGTCATAAAATCACATTACCATGGGTATTCACTGTGGTAACATAAAACATTACAATGATGAAATGTTAAAGTATCATGAAAAATTCATATCATGAGATTAATTCTTTTCCCAATCAATTGGAGTGTTATTAGGGTAAACCCTTCAATACATTATCAAGGATTTTCACCAAGATATCATAAAACATTACCAAGAAATGCATCTCATGTATCATAAATATTTCATCTGTATAGATTAATTATTTACTGAGTTTATTGGTTTTCAATAAGGTAACACTTGTCATATATCTAACATTATGTGTTCCATGTAATTAAATCATATATAATTCCATTGAATCATAATTAACCAAAAAGGAAATGGGTTAAAAGATAATACATAACAAAAGAATAATATTTCTAGATAATGAAGGTGTATCGTATCATAATATAATATTATAGGAATTAAAAGAGTGTATTGAAATAGATGGAAAATACCTTTTGGAGTATTAAGAAAATTTATTTTGAATTAAGAAATATCTTTAATCTTTTGAAATATTTTCAAAAGAAATAATTTATAAAAGTATAATAAAAATAATTTCTTTTATAAACCATGAAAATATATAGATAAAGTTTAATATAAAATGAGAAATGGGATAGAAAGACACATTCACATGATAAACATTAAAAATTATTATTTTTACACTATATTAAAATGAATAATATAAGAAAAGTTAAAAAAGTATTTCATAATTTTAAATAAGGTAAATTAATAAAAAAATGTCCTCACACAATTTTTGAGGATAGATTACGACATTTTAAAAATCATCCATTTAATATGTACATGGAAAAAGGGAGGCTCCTGATGAAAAAGATATGGTAGGGTTGGTTTTCTTATGATGAGAAAGTAATGGAAAAATGGGTAAATCAAATAGGGAGAATACAAGTAAAACCCCAGATATAACTATAAGAGAATAGAATTATTGTATTTTTAGACAGAAAAGTATACAAATTATTAAAAGGATTATCTTTATAAAGAAAATTTTACTTGAAAATGAGATTGGTGATGGAACCCTCACATTATTGTTCATATAAGGATCAAAAGAGTTTGAGATAATGATCATGAAATAGATATTAAAATATTTTAATATGGTAGGTATTTTAATACATAAAATAAATAGGGTACTGAATATATAATAAAACATAATAAATGGTGCACAATATCACACAAGTCTCATTAAATTAAATTTGAGACAAAGAACCTCTTCCCTTAATTCCTGACTTCAATTAAAGCACTTGAATCTCTAGCATAAAAAAGTTAACATCATGATCAGATATTGTATAACATTTTTAATATCAAAAAAATTTATAAATTTAATTTATAATTATTATCTATATATATATTGGTTATCAATTTTTTATATTGGTTGTGAGTAATCATGATCATTTTGAACTAGTTTTGTAATAGAAAAGTTTTTTTAGTTATTCTCATAAATTTCATCATTACCAGAAAAAATAAGGCACTATAATGGATTCTTTATAATTATTAAATTTTTTATAATTTTATTTTATATGTAATTTAGTTATAATTTGTGACAACGAAGTCGGTAATGAGCTTGTTTTGGTAATTTATAAAGAACAAGTAATGATTTGTTAATTAATTTGTTAAATATTTATATTAAATTTTAAAAACACAAAAAACAATTAATTATTTATTAATATCTAATATTATATTTCAAAAAAAATTATGGATATAAATTTATTGCATTGTTCATATAGGTGGTTAAATAGACTTAATAAGAATTTTCTACAATATATGTTTCAGTATAACTATAGAATATATTATTTTGTTATAATATTATTACAATATTTATATTTTATTAAGGCGATAAATAATAATATTTAATCTTTTTAAGAATAAGGTAAATGAAAAATAAATTCTCACTTATAAATAAACCATGTTTCCAATTGATATGTTTGTTTTAGGTAGTTTTTTTTCCAATGATCTCTTACTTCTAATATTACATATAAAGACCAATATATATTTAAATAATTTTAATTATGAGAAAAATATAATATCTATTTATTAATCCCATTTATGGAACCATTATTCAATGGTTTTAATAATAAATGAAATGTTTTGTTCTAGGAGGTGATAGTCCGCACACATAGAGGAGAAATTTTTTCATTTTTTCAATTGGATGAGAGAAGTATATATAATTATTATTACATAAATATAATAAAATTTAATTATATTTTTTATAATTATTTAATTATATAAATATTATTATAATAGGTTTGGAGGATGGTGGATAAGAAGGATAAAAGAAGAAAGTTAAATGGTAAGTAATACTTATGTTGAAAATTTTTATATTCACTTGATGTATCCTTTGGAAATTCAGGAATTGAGGGATTTTTTTGTGCAGAGAGGATAGGAAGCATGTATATGGTATATATAAAAAATTAAAATTTTAATCATTTCATGGGGATTTTTGACTAGGTTTGTGTCTTCAAATATACAGACGTTATTTTTTTTTATGTGAAAATAGGGAAAAATCATTAGAAAAGAATGTGAGGTAAGGGGTAAGAAATTAATTTCCTGATAGTTAGGTGTGTTATGTGAGAAAATTTTTGTATGAAATTTATGTATGAATTTACAATCCACAAGGTCTAAGTGTTGCGTTTTTCAGTAAAACTTGAGCCACATAAGATTATCCATTTTTGCAATTATTAATCTTGATTAAAATTTAACCATGACAATTATTTAATTACTGAAAAAATAATATGAAACTTCTTAGAAAATTTATAAATTTTGAATAAATATTTGGAATCCATTTAATCTAATTAAATTTAAAAATATACAAAATGAACTTTTAAATTAAAATATATGATGTGTTTAAAAACTGTTTTTGTAGAAAAATGTTGTTTTAATCATCATTTCCCTTTAATATTTTTAGACATTGATTAAATAATAATTGATTTTTAGTTTATATTTTTAAACATAATATAAAAATGTTTATTTTAAAATATATCAACTCAACTTAAAAAAATAAAAAATTTAGAAAAGTGTCATTATTTGAAAAATAAATGTTTTACTGTGGTAACTGATATTTATCATGGATATATTTTTATGCCTAAAAATTAAATTAACCACACATTCATAATTTAAAAATTCATATTACAAAAATTTAAATCATTTTATATGATTTAATTTCTAAAAGTGATAAAACATTTTTTAATATAAGCACAAATAAAACATAAAAACAATTTTAAGAAACATGTATCATCTCTGCATATAAATTTTTTTACTTGATTAATATTTAATATTGGATGGATTTTTACATATTTTATTATATATATTTTCAATAATATCCATTAGAACCATTATTTAACCATAATGGAATAAACTTCAATATTCATGAAAAATAAATTTTTAAGAAAATATATTTTAACACATAAATTGATTTTATTTTATATTTAGCTATAATAAATAAATTTTATCTATGAATTATTAATAATAATACATTTATATTTATTTATACATATATTTATATTTTTTTACCATTACATTTACCCTCCAATTTAATGAGTACATTTTAATTATTTTATAACATTTCATGATTCATTTTGTTTCGATGTTGTATGTGAAACAAGATGTTGAAGACATAAGTTTTTAAAATAAAAATATATAATTTAAAATATTGGAGTGTTAAAAAACCTTTAAATTTTTTTTTGGAAGAAAACATTTTGAAATCTCAAGAATTCATTCCATGTAATGAAAATGGAAATGCATGAAACCGCCTACATAAAATAGAGTACAGATAAAGAGAAACATTAATTAAAGAATGAGAAGGAATCAAGACTAGATACGTACACCCTAACCTCAAAATACATAACACATTAGGCCTGGACCACACCCTAGGGTTTGACCAAGAAGAAGCAAGGATAGGGAAGAAAAGAGAATCAAAATAAAAATGGAAATGGGGAAAAGTAAAGACCCATACCTTGAGATTGGACCGCCCAAAATCAGTGATGAATCACTAAATATGAAGGAGGTAGAAAGAGGTGGGGGGGGGGGTGAACCTAAATCTTCCTCATAGTACATGACTTAATGAGGATGGGTGATAGGATATTTGGTGTGTATTTCATAGGGGTAGTTTAATAATTTTTCCCATATTTATAGGTAGGCCACACAATTAGATAATGGAAACACCCTTAAAAAGTGATATTTAAAAGATTAAATGTTTAAAATCATGTTAAAAAGGCAAACCTTTCTATTTAGGAAACTTTTTTATAAGAACATTATATTTAAGAATGATTGGATTAGAGTTGTGTCTGTATAGGTGAACTGCTATAAAGTTTTCCAAGATATATGTGGGTGAGGATAAAGCACACTAAAATAACATGTGTTGGCTTATGGTGATAGTAATTAGTATGATAAGTAACCCAGGTGATTAATATCATGTGGTGTGCTAGAAAGATAATCCTGGTATTACAGGAGACCCATGATGTCAAATGGCCGATTCATGGATTAGAGAGGTATATTTATGGGACATAATATCAATAATGTGGTAGAGTATTGTTATATAAGGAAATATTATAGAGAAATGAATAAAATACTTCTACTTGATATATATTTTAAGGGGTGTATGAGGTATGATTTTATAAGTGGGAGGAGTAACACTTTGGTAAATACATTTTTACTAAAATTAAAAGGGATAAATTATCAAATAAAGTGGAACCAAATTAGAAAAAGTTATAATATATGATAAGTGACTGAATAATAACTCCATAAAATCAATTATAGTTTTTTTTTCATATTTTGTGTACTTATGTCCAAATATAGGCTATTATTAAACATTTAAACCTTTACTCCATTGACAATGTTTATCGTGGGAAATTATTTTTATGACCAAAAATGAAATTAACCATATAAAATAATTTGAATATTATAATTCATAATATTAAAATGAATTGAAAATATTAAATTTCTATTAGTGGTAAAATTTATTTTTTTAAGTGTACATAACACAAAAGAATTTTTTTTAGAAAGATGCAATTTTTAAGCATAAAATTAATTTACACCAAAGTGATGAATAATATTGAATCCTATGACATTTATTGGTTTATTATTAAAACAATAACAGTTTTGGGTCTTTAAAAGAAATTCAAAAGGGAATAGATCATTGTGAATACTAAATTAAAGGAAAATGATAACATATTTTATTTTATTATAATAAAATATAACATAGGTTCCTAAAATTCAAGAATAAATTTATATGTTTAGCATATTATTTTAAAATTATTTATCTTAATACGTAAATACATATTTAGTTGAGAAAAAGTTTTTATAAATTTTTAAATACTTTTATATAATGATGTTGTCATATAAGTTAGGATATTTATAAAAATGTTATATTTCACAATTCAGTTAAAAAGAAACTATTTTTGATTTTTTTAAAATTAATCCTTATATAATTTCTATATGATGAATAAAAAATTGATATTCATTATATATAATTATAATTAATAAATTTAGAAAATATTACATTAATTAAAACATATATGATATAAAATAAAACCATATTTTTCACAAAACAGTATTGTTTAGCCATGAATAATTAAAGTAATAATTTTTATAATCACTTAATTTTTTTATGGATGTTACTAAATGGTTTTAGGAATCAGTTTATTAATTTAGTCAGTATATTTCATTGCCATAATTCATCAAAAGTGACAAATTTATCAAAAATACATAATTTATAATAATTGTATTATCAAAATAAATGAAATTATCCTTTGTGAATTAAAATTATTTAATTAAATAATTATTCTCTATTTAATTGACTTGTAATATCATAATAAATCATTATTCATTTCTTTCAATATTTATTTCATAACAAGCCATCGATCATGTTGAAATTATTCGAATGGGGAACTTATAAAAAAATCATGGGGTGTAACATTCTACCCCCTTAAATAAATTGAACCCATGAAATTTTAATTTATCACACTATTGAAAACATATAAGGGTGTTATTATATATCCATGTCCAATGATGTAATTTATAATGTTTTATCAACCTTAATATCATGGCTAAGGATCACATTTTACCTTATAATATACATACTTTTTTATTTTCATTTTTCATAACTATTTAATGTCGAACATTCTTATTTGGTTATAAGATATAGGGGTTTCTATAAATATACCATTAAAAGATTAATTTTATTGATCTTGTTCTCAACCAAACACTAATAAGAAATATTTTTTATAATAGTCAATAAACATGTTAAAATCTTTCATAAGTGTCTTGTCCTTTGAAAAATTTATTTCAACCTAACATATATTAGATTCATATGTTGATTAAAATAATAAATTTTTTAATTTAGAGAAAATTTAATTAAGTTTCATCCTCTTAATATTAGTAATATAATCCCAAAAAATAACTAATAAAATATTATCATGATCATTCTTATCATATTCTAAACCAAAAAATCACAAAAAATATTGTTCCCATAATTCAAATTAACCTTTATTTCGAGTGACCATTAATCACATACCAATATTCATATACCTTACTAATATATACTCCTCAAAAGATAATGATCTTTTTCAAAAATAATGTGAATCACATTGTCACTAAATACATATTTAGGCCATAATTTAATATATATTTACCAACATGTATTCCAAATATCTATTAACCAATTTTCAAAATTAACCATTTTTTACGTCAATATCAAATCACATACAAATCAAACTGGCTATCTAAACCTAAATCTTATATTATTCATAAGACCCAATAAAAATAACCCTGTATCTCATTAATCACCACAATATCCAATAGAATAATAACTCGAATGGGAAATCATTACCTTTGAAATTATGATAAACCTTAAAATTATCATCCCATTATGGTATCCAAAATTCTTAAATATCCTTAACCAATAACATAATAACCTCTAAAGTTATCTAATCCTGAATTAGATACTAAATGATATTCCTTAAACCCATACACCCATATATAGTTCCTAAACAATTATTTAAATACTTGTTTTAATATTAACTTATATGACCCATATTACCCATCCACAAGTACAATACAAATAACTAATATTTCAGAGCTTATATAACCGATAATATTTAGGTTCATAGTTTTGGAGAATTTAGAAAAAAAATTACTTAAAAAACTAATGCTTTTCCATTCTAGTGGATATTTTTCACACTAAACCAAGAATTTACTATTTTGCATAAAGTCCTCAAAATCTCCTAAAATATTCTTCACAGATGTTTCCATTCTAGAATTATCTTATATAATATAATTATTTACAACTTAGGGAAATGGAATCATATAAAGGTTTATCTAAAAGTATTAGAAACGTTTAACATATGCATCGATAATCTATGATAATAAGTGAGAATAAGATGATCAAATGGGTTTGAGAACATATTTTATGTGCATAGAAAAGACATAATATATTTATTACCATCAAAACATCAATAATAAATCTTTATTCATGGCATAACATAATACATGACCCATAAGGAATTCATTAAATAAGATCCATTGGAGCCTAATATTTGATGAAGAAAATGGAATAAAAATGTAATATAAACATATGTAAAGGATTCATAACACTTTCCAAGGAAAACTGTCAAGACATTCATTACATTATGGGATAAGATAACCTCCCTCCCAAAGTATTTTAGGATTGGTTTAACAACTCATAAACCTTTTAGACTTGGGATAACCCTTCAGTTACATTGTGACTTTGGATAACTACCTATGTACCATTCTGAGATCATGGGGTATTAAACATTACCCAATACTTTAGAGGTATATAAAAAACAAAACCATCATATAATGATAAACTATACATAAGTATTCTATATGAACAAGATAGATTTCATCATTTCTTTTATAGCTTAGGTAAAACAATGGAAAGAAATGAATTTAATCAAACCACCTTAAAACACCATTATAATCCCTAAAAATAAATAATTTGGGTAATATCATAAGAGAATTTATTTATTTAAAAATAAAAAATAAAAAATTATGTTTATATATATGAAAAATAATTTTATAAAATCATTAGAAATATTTATTGAAAAAGTATAATTTTATTTTTCTTTTGGTTAATTTTTAAAAATTAGAAATTAACAAAAAAAATATTGATAATTTTATTTGAAAAACCATGTAATGATTTAAATTATTTTCTATAAAAATAATAGGCATGATAGTTGTAAAATTAACTTGAGTGGTAAATGTAAAAAACATACTTTTCATACCTCTATAAAGAAATTAAAATGCGACACCCATGGAAAATGTTATCAAGAATAATTTTAAACCTTTTTAAATAAATTAAAGGATGGTTGAATATAATCTTTATAAATAATTGAAATATAGAGAATAATATTATTAAATAAATATAAAGAATATGGATTTTGAGGAAAAATGTTCCCTCTTGTAAAGAGAAGAAAAGTTTGATTTCACTTATTGGTAACCTTTTGTAATATTTGAGTCAAAATCCCTTGAAATGAAAAAAAACCAAATGGATCATTAAATACTATTAATAAATATACATACATGATATAAAATTTCAAGGAGGTAATATATACACCATATAAAAGAAAATAGGTGTATATTACAAAACATGTCTCATAGTTGGAAATTTTGAGATGATGAAACAATATGAATTTAATAATTATTGAAGAAAAATCCATTAAAATAATAAAACTAATTTTAATTTTCAAATATCACAAATCAAATTTAAAATAAAATATAATATAGTCAAGGTAAAGTGAATGAAAATAAAAAATTACAAAATAAATCATTGTGAATGAAATGAAACATGTCTTAAAGAATTGAAATTGAGTCCAAGAATCACTTACCTTAGATGTTTTCTTAGTCATAAATGCTCTATATTCATTGTAAAATAAATTTATCTTTGTTATAAATCTATATAATAACCATTTTTATATTTTTATTACTATATTAAATTACCTTAAAATATATTATTTCTCTTTTATTAATAATTCTTTGTTAAAATTAATATTTTGTGGAAACGATTTTGTTTTTAATCATGCTCCTATTTTCCTATTATGGTACTTACATATTGATCATGGATTAATCATATTCATAATTTTAATTAAGTTGTATAGTATATAGTTATTGATCCACATGTCCATTCCATGACATTTATGGTGATTCATTATATGGAAATATAAAAAATTAATTTTTAAAAAATATTTGATTCATAAATGAATTGATTTAATGAGTGAATATATATATATATATAATTATTAAATAATTATTAATAAATATTGAATTAATTTCTATTTATAATATTACTAGTATCAAATATTCTTTAATCAGTCATGACATAAACATTATTACATCGTTCATGTAGGTGGTAAAACTGACCAAACAAGATCGTGTGATAATTACTAAATGATTAAGAAAAATCAGTTTAAAAATTATAATATCACTTTTACAGATAATAATGATTTTTTAAAATTAAAAATAATATTTAAGAATATATAAATTTAGAAGATATAGAATAAAAAATAATAGAATGATATCACCTATGTTTAGATCTTGAATCTCTTCTTTTAGGACATATTTAAAATTAAAGTTTTAAGACTTATTATAAGGACCAGAAGATCAATCAAGTGGGAGTGGAATTTTAATGAAGGAAATATGGTAGTTTAATTTGAGGAATTGTATTTTTTTGGTAGGCTTTGACGTGGTGAATGAGGGATACTTTAATAATTGATAGTTATGGAACTTTTTTAAATACTTTTTCTATAAAATGAAAGGGGATTCGTTCTTGAGAAAAGTGGAGCGAAATTAACCTAAATTAAAATAGATTATAAGTTATTCAAGAATAACTCAATCCAATAAATTAAAAATAAATCTTTTTCTATATTTCATGCCATTATTATTTAATTTAACAACTATTAATATTTTAAGCCTTTATCATGGTGATTAAAATTTACTATGGTGACTTATTTTTATGATAAAAAATTAAAAAGAAATTATTAAATAATTTTAATATGATGACTAAAAATATTATTTCTTGAAATATTAAATTTCTAGTTGGGGTAGAAATTATATTTAATATAAGTACACATAATGTAAGAGAACTATCCTTTAGAAAAATTGAATTTTTAAGCATAAAATAAATTTACCCCAAAATCATTTGTAGAATATATTATAATTAAATTTATTAGATTATGACTAAAAAATTAGATTTTTTTTCAATTTAAAATCCATAGAAAACTGATTGCTCAATATCAATACTTATTTAATAGAAAATGATCAAAATTGTTATTTAATTAGAAAATATACATTAGGTTTCAAAAAGTCAAGCATGAGTTTCCAAATTTGACAAAATATTTTTAAATGACATAATTTAACCCTTAAATATATATATTTTTTGTGATAAGGGTTTTATAATATTTTATGTATTGTTTATATCATGACGATGTTATAGAATTTATGGTATTTTTAATAACTATATTTTTTTCACTGTTCAACAAAAAATAAACCATTTAAAAAAATACTAAAAAATTACACGAACATAATTTTAATAAGATGAATCATAAAAATAATTTCATTTTATAAATTAAAATTATAAAATGTATAAACACACAATTTAAATAAAACATATATAAAACATATTAAAAATAATTCTTTTAAATAAATTTTTTTCGTTTAGTCATGAACAATTAATTCTATACTTCTTATATTTACAAGATTATTTATTGAATATTACTAATTAATTTTCTAATTATATGATTAATTTTATAAATAAATTTTATTAGAATATTTCTTCAAAAGTGATTAATTTATCAAATATACATAATTCATAGATATATTTTCTTTAAAATCAATGATATTTTTTTATTTTAATTAGAATATTTAATCTTACTAATTATGTTCCATTTAATTATATTATAATATATTTAATTTTTTATTACAATAAATCATTATTCTATTTAATTTAGATCTTTGTGCATCACAAGTTATATACCATGTTGAATTTATTCTAAAGGGTAATTCATATTAAAAGCATTGGGTTTTATATTATATCCCCTTTAAATAACGTACATCCTCAAAATTCTAATTTACATCACCATTGAAAACATATTAGGATGTTATTTAATATAGTCATAAAACATTATATAATTTCTAGTGAGTTATCTACATTAATATCATGGATAAGACTCATCTTTTACCTCATAATAGACCTATTTCTAGATTTTTATTCTCTATAATCATTTTCATCCAAACATACTTCCTTGGTTATGAGACATATGGGTTTTATCAAACGTACCATTAATGTCTTCTTTTTCAAAATCAATTTCTTAAATAAATACTAAATCAAAATGGTTTTGATAATAATCAATAAATATGTTAAAATCACTCATAAGGGTATTATCCCATGACACCTTCATTTTAACCCAAGATACATTCGGTTCAATAGTTGATTAAAACTACAAGACTTTTAGTTCAACCCAAAATTATTTATGTTTCATCCTCTTAATATAAATAAACTAAATACTAAAAATAACTAACCAAAAATAATCATGATCTTTCTTACCATACTATAAACATGAAAATCATATAAACCAATGTTTCCATAATTCAAAATAACCAGTATATCCATTAAAAATTAATTATATAATAATAATCATATTACTTATTCATATATACCCCTATAAGATATTAATATTTCTCCAAAATAACCAGAATAACCTTTTTACCAAATGACCTTTCAACCCCCAAGGTAATCAATACAACCCAGCTATTATTCCAAAAATCAATTAAACCATTATCCTAGAAAACCATATTAACCTCAAAATCAAATCCCATACCGATCAATAGGGCTATATAAAACTAAAAGATATATTTTTCATAAGTTAGAATAAAAATATCCCAAAATATCATTATTCACTTGAAAATACAATCACATGATACCTCAAAGGGGTATTATTTCCTCTGAACTTAAGACAAACCATAAGCTTATCAATCCCTAATTCTATCCAAAATTGGTAAACACCCATAACTTATAACAATATAACCTTTAATGTTATCTAAACCCTAATATGATATTAACTAAGTATCCCTAGACTCGAACGCTTAGATCTGATGATAAACCGAATACTTTACTCACTGATTTGATACAAATTGAGAGGGCTAAAATTATTCCATCCATAACTACACTATTAATAAATAATATTTAACCACTTACATACCCAAGATATTTTATGTTTAGAGTTTTATAGAATTATAAAAAACCTTTACTTAACAAAACTAATGTCTTACCCTTATATTGGATATTTTTACCTCTAAAATAAGAATTATTTATTTTAAATAGTTTTCAAAATAACTTAAATATTCATCGACATGTGGTTCCATTTTTGAAATATATTATATAATATCATTCTACATAACCTTGTGAAATGGGAACATAAAAATGGTGAGCTTTAACAAAATTTATCTTTAAACATAGACAATAATAATCAAAGAACACAAGTGAGCACAAGACGATCATATGAGTATGATAACATAGTCAAAGTTCATGGACATAACATAAAATATTCATAACCAATACAAAAAATATATTAAAACATTATTAATGGAATAAATATTTATAATAACATAAAAGATTTTTTATAAGAAAATCATCAACCATGATCTATAACAACATAACATAGGGATAAAAATATGACATAAAGTGTCACATAAAAAGAGTAGCAATCATAAAAAATTTAAAGAATAAATGTCAAGACAGTTATTGAGTAATGGTATAAGGTAAATACCTTCCCAAAGTATTGTAGGCTTTAATTAACCACCTATGAACCTTTTTGAATTAGGTTAACTACCTTTGTACTAGTGGGATTGGGCTTACACCCATGTAACCTTTTGATATCACGAGATATAAAACATTAACCAATGAAATGGGGGGATATAACAGACCCAACCTTCATGTAATGATAAACTATACATAAGTATGCCACAAAAATATAAGATCATTTATCAATCCTTTATAAATTAATTAACCCTTGGGAATGAAACTAATTTCATTAAAATTTTCATAAACCATAATAATAATCCATAAGGAGAAAAAATATAGATTATAAAATTACACCATATCCACAATTTAGTATATAAAATGTTAAATAATTTTTAAATAGATGAAAAATAATTTTATAAAATCATTAAAAACATCCTCATAAAAAAATAAGAAATATCCTTTTTAGTAACATTTAGAAAAGAAAAATTCATAGAACAATTAAAAATTAATTTTCTTTGAAAAATAATGGAAACATGGAATATAATAATTATCATAAAGAAATTTTATAATGATTTTAAAATTTTATTGAGGAGTAAATGTTAAAAATCATTCTTTTCATAGTTTTGTAAATAAATTTAAATGTGACCTTCAAGGGAAACATTAATAAGATTTTTTAAAAATTTTGTAAAGAAAGATAAAAATAGATGAAAATAAACATGATAAAAACATGAAATTTGAATAATAATATTCCTGAAAAAATATAATAATAAGTTCATGGAATAAAATTTTACCAATCGTAATGAAAAGAAAAGGTTGTTTTAATTTAAGGGAAACCTTTTTGTAATATTTGAAAGAAAACCCATTAACATGGAAAACATAAAATGTAAAATTAAATACCATTAATATAGAGATATATATGATATAAATTTCAACAATTCATTGTACAAAAAACGTAAAATAAAATAGTTTTATAATAGAAACCTATCTCAATAAATAAAATGTCAAGATGAGCAACCCATATGAATATAATAATGATTAAATCAAAATCCAATGAAAGAATGAACTTGGTTTGTATATTTCTAAACCCAATGAATTATATGAAAAATATAATATAAGGTATTCATGGTTTATTGAATCATAATAACACCATATAAAAGAAAACATGGTTCAAAAAGTGAAGCATGTCTCCTAGAATTTAAAGTTAGACCAAGAAACCCTTATCTTGAACTTCCACTTAGTGAGAAGCAATACATGTTCCCTATAAAATACATTATGATTTATTATAAAATTACACAAAAATATTATTTATATTAATATCACTATATACCATTAAAATATAATTTTTCATTACCCATTCAATGATAATTCTTTGTTAAAATAATTTTTTTGTGTCAAATATTCAGTTTTCCAGGCATGTTTTAATTCAGTGGTTCTAGTATTTTTACATTGGACAATGATTATTCATCTAATTTTTCTTATTATAGGTTTATTTTTTTTGTTTTTATATATTTTGTTATTCCCATGGTAATTTCATGTAATTTACAGTGACAATTTTCATAAAAATATCACAAATCTTGTTTATTATAAATACAAATTAAAAAATAATTGATTCTATTAGTGAAAAAGTATGTATAAAACCATTAAATAATAATTAATTTATCTTTTATTAATTAAGTTTACATTATATTTCCATTATTTACAATTAATTAATCATACACGACATAACCATTATACAATTATTCATGTGGAGAAAAAAAGACTCAAATAAAGGCATGTTATAACAACTGAATGACTAAGAAAATTTTATTTCAAATTGATTAAATCAATTTTAATTGTGTTTAATGATTTAAATTTTTTTATGAGTATGATAAATTATAGTTAATAATATATTGATTAAGAATATATAGAAGGTAAAATCATGAAGAAGATATATCTTACGTTGAGAGCTGGAATCTCTTATTGAAGGACCTCTTAGAAATGAGAGTTTTAGAACTTATTATATAGAAAAGAATCTCAATAATATTAAATTCTAATATTATAAAATAAAATATAGTAGATTAATGAGAGTAATTATAATATTAATATATATATTTGATGGGGTGGAGGATGGATCCTTTTATAAGTTAGAGGAGTTCCACTTTTGTAAGTACAATTTTTATTAAAATAACAGGAAAGTCATTCTCAAGGAATGTGGATAAAAATTATAAAATTTTTAATTATAAGATATTTTTGTTAATAATTACTTTATAAAATCAATTATAGTTAATTTTTTGGGATCTTTTGTGTCTTTATCTCTTAATATAAACTCTTATTAACTAGTAAAACCTTTACCATAGGGAGTAACTTTTACTATAGTCACATATTTTTATGAAAAATAGAATTGGTCCTTATTTAATAATTTTATTACAATTACTCAAAATAATAAAACAATTAAAAATATTAAATTTTTAGGTGGTTAAAATAAATTTTATTATATGTACTAATAACGTAACAAAAACATTTTTTAGAAAAAAATTATTTTTTTAGAAATACCCTAAATTTACACCAAAATAACATATAATATTGATTCTGATGAAATTTATTGGTTTATGATTAAAAAAATATTTTTCATAACTTTAAAATCAATTTAAAACTGAATGGATCATTGTGAATACTTAGCTGTAGGAAAAAGGCCAAAATGAATTTTTATTAGAATACAATATAATATATGTTCCATAAAAAAGAAAGCATGAGTTTCCTAATTCAACATAATATTTTTAAATGATATTTTTTACTCTTTAAAGATATATTTTTTTGAATAAATGTTTTATTAATTTTGAAGTCAATTTAAAACCAAGATGATATTATAAAATTCAGGGTATTTTTTAAAATTATATTTTTCACTATTCAACAAAAAACAAGCCATTTCTGCAAATTAATAAAACATAACCCTAATATAATATTGACATTTAGAATCCAAAAATAATTTTTATTTCATAATATCAAAATTATAAAATCAAAAATGTATGCTTTAAATAAAATATATATTATATATAATAAAAATAATAATAAGAATAAATATTTCTTATACTTGAATAATTAATGTAGTATCTCTTACAATTTAATATTTTTTATAATATATTACTAAATTATTTTACTAATCATTATATGAATTTCATTAATAAATTTTATTTTAATTTTTATTCAAAATAGAGAAATTTATCCAAAATACATAATTCATAAAAATATATTCTTAAAAAATTGATATTTTCGATTGTGAATTAAAATAATTTATTTTACTGATTATGTTCCATATAATTATCTTTTAATACATTTAATTTTACTTTATCACAAATAATCATTAACTTTAGTTTATTGTTTCATGCATCAAAAGATATCAAACTAATTTAATATATTCCAAAGGGGAATTCATACTCATATTATGGAGTGTTAAAGGTGAAATATTGGTTGAATGTGTATCATTGAGAAATTTTATGGTTTACATTAGTGTATTGATTTATATTTGTAAAATTAAATGATTTTTACTTTTTAAATGTGATATTAAAATTGTGTTTTATTCTAGGTGAATTTTAAAGTAAAATTGGTAAAATAAACAATTGTTTTTTAAATGTAATTTCAAAAGAGATGAGGGTTTAAAAAAAAATTCATTGAGATTTTGGTACTGGTAAGGAATGAGTAAATATGGTTTGTGAATCATTTTATAAATGATTATAAAAATGGTTTTCGACTTTTATTTTTAAATAAATTAATAAGGTATTTTTTGAGACATGGTTTGGTTCGTCTGACCCTATGACGAAGGTGCCCTATTTTTTAAATCATGTATTATTAAATTTATGGTTGTTATTTATGGTTACCTAAAATATTAAATGATATTTGATAGTGATTAATGATATAATAATAACAATATATGGGAAATTCACATGGGTGATGGGTTGGTCATATTAGGATGTCATGCTTGTGGGGTTTCCTTTTAATATATGTCAATTAGAACCTTATGGAGCCCTTAAGGTGGGTGTGTGATATTAGGATGGATTGAGTGATAGATGAGAAATTCATTATTTTACTTTGGTTAATTAATAATATTTTGAAAATTTGTATGTCCTTTTTATTTACTTTTAGGAGAGCCTCCTTATTAGATTCAATTGTTGAACTAGGAGTCAGTGTTGATGTTCTTGATTAAAGGTCTAGGATAATTTATTGAGATGTATCCCTAATGTAATGGTAATAAGTATAATAGATCCATTTATAGGATAATATATGAGTGATGAATCATTTTTTATTGAGGATTGGATGATGATTTTACCTTTTAGTTTATGTAGTCTATACCTTTTGTGAAATGGTGTGACTGAGAAAATAACCCAAGGAGAATGGTAATTTAATGGAAGACCTAAAGATTGTGTTTCAAAATCCATAGAAGTTAACATATAATAATACCCTTGGGATCAGTGTTTGGATCAATGAATATGTGTATTTTTCTTCAGTTGTTTAATGTTTTTGGTATTTTCCCAATTGGGATATGGTTTTATCTAGGGTTTTATCTTCCCTATTAAAATATATATATAGAGTGAAGACTGACGAGGCTCTAGGAAAGATGATGGTTAACCCTTAGAGGGTGATAGTGGGATGCAGGAAATATAAAAAACCTAGATTCTTTCATAGAAAAAATTGAGGTTATTTTATCGCCCTAGAAAACTTGATATTTATAGATTTAATACTTTATAACATATTCTGTACAATTTCACAATAGGTTGTGTGATAGAGCCATAGGTTCTCTATGGGTATTTTAGATGATATCTCTAACGATAAATAATGCGATTAGACCAGGGTAAGAGTGGGCACTGGGTTTTTTATTTCTTGTGATAAATACTCATTTCCTTCAAAGGATTATCATGAGAGGATAATATATAACATGGAATATGATTGTTGAAATATGAGACAATAATCATGAGAAATGGATCATTAAATAAGCATGTGGAAACTTGAGTCAATAATCATGAGTCATGGAAATATAATAAGGGAATTTGGTAAAAAAAAAATATATAAAATCATTTCTTAAATAAAATAAAACTACCAATACCATCATCACATAGTGGACAGAGTTCAACAATATAGTATATTGGGTTCACTCCCCGTTCCCACAATCATAGTGGATTTAGTTCATCTATAGTACCTTACATGTCACCTCATGAGATATAAATCATTATCCAACACAATGGAAGGATATATTAGACCCACCCATAAAAAATGATAAATATAAATATGTGTTCATTATAAATAAGACTGTGTTCATAAATAAACCATATCAGAAAAAGCACAACATAAAGAAATTAGTTTTATGTAAATTTACATAGGGAAAAATTAAATCATCTAGAAAATGGAAGTGGATTATACCATGAATGTAAATCAATATATAAATACCTAACTTATCAATTGATGATTTGATTATATGGATTCTTGTATTGAATAAAATAATATATGGTTATATCAATAGTTATCCCCCATCAATTTAGAGGTATGGTTATCTAGGTCAATACCCATTAATTAGAGGAAATAAGTATAGGGTACTCACAATAAAAAGTCAATATAAGGAAGGTTATATTTAAAATATTAATTTGATAAGGAAAAAAATGAAGTGATAGATCAAACTTCTCACAAAGATCACCATTGATACATGCGTTCTTTAATGATGAAACAAAATATTATCACAAATTAAGATTCTATTGAAAAAAATTTATAATTAGATAATTTATACCATAATAAACCATAAAAGTATGAATTATAAAATATTATTACCATAGTGCTAAATATTTCTATATAAAAGAAGAAATTATAGAATATTTTATAAAGGACTTACATATATATTATTTAATACAAAAATTGTCACAAATATGGAACAGAATGGCTTAATCATTATTTTCATGAAATGAAATAATGACAGGGGTATTTAAAAAAATAGTGTTTAAATATTATATATATATTTTCAGTAAATTTTATCCTTGGTAAGAAAGATATTAAAGTGTAAGTGAATCCACAAAAAGATTTTTTATTATGTTTTGGTAATATTTTCATAAAAAATGTTATACTTTACATTAAGAATCCTTTCAAAGGATGATAACTAGTATTTAAAAAATAAATTTTTATATAATTTCCAATAATGGACCCATGAAACATAAATAAAATTTAATTCATATAAATGTGGTGTGGATGATATAAAATATTAAAAATTGAAAATAAATACCTTTTAAAAATTTGAGGAAGTTTTAAAGGTACCCACAGAAATACAAATGATATAGAAATTTATTTAAAAAACAATTAAAACATTTATGTGAATTTTAATAGAAAATACCTATTTGAATTTAAAAATTATCAAACTAAAAATTTTTAGTAGTAAAGAACATGGATATGGAAAAAAATATCCAAAACCAAAAGTGGAATTTTTTTTCTTTATAACAACACATCTTTAAGAAGTAAGAATCAATATAAAATAGTATTTTGGTAATGAAATTTATTATCAAATGAGAGAATGATAAAATACAACATAAGATAGAGAAATGGAATATTATAACAAAAATAGAAGAATATATTTAATGAATAAAGAATATAACCCATTGAAATAATATTAATTCAGAAAAATAGTTATGACCTTTGTAAAGTGCGAATCGAACTCCAATGAAAGAGTGAACCTGAAATTGAATGGTAATTATAACATATTATTACTAGATTTTGAGCACTTATACCTTATTTTGATGATTTTAAGGTCATTACTATGGTTGTTTTAGGGAATTTTTAAAATTTATGTAATATTTTAGTATTATTCATGGTTGGAATAAGGTTAGGGAAAACTATACAGTTTGGAATAAGAAACCATGTGCATTTTAATGAGGTTATGAAGGGGGAATGGATATAAAAACCCATGACTACTCCACATAAATCCATGTGTCGTCACACATTATGGAGAGAACAGTTGGTGCATGGTTTCCAAACCACATGGTCAAACAATGAATGCCATGTCTAGTGGCCCAGGAGGAGTGCATGATAAACACACCATTTTTCTAATAGTCTAACATAACCTTGTAAAACTCTCCAGAATCTCAGTTAGGGCACAAAATTTTCTCTATTTATGTGTCCTAAACTAGTTAACCATATTCTGTTATTTTTAGTCCCTCAAAAATTTTAATTAAAGTCCGAAACCATCCTTTATAAATTCCAATCACCCCAAATCAAACATAATATTTCCCTTTATATTTAAGATGCTCTCTTGGGAAGTGTTTCTCTCATATAACCCATTCCTTTATCAGATCAAAGTGTTGGTGGACAATTTTGATCCCTATCCCTAAGTATAGTATCCTAATTTATAACCCCCCATTGAACTCTTATCTCCTACATAGAGAGTGACTGATCCTATGGTTTTTTGGTGGATCTAAACCATGATTTGATATATTGTAATTATTGGTATTAAACTTAAATTTATCTCTCCATGAAGTCCCCATTAGCGGTTCCCATTTTTGTTTATTTCTAGATCATTTGATAAAATTTTGGTGGTTTCATAAGTATTTTCTCTACACTAAAAACCTTGATTTTCTTGATTGATTTGAAGTTTTTTTTCAAATGATTTTCTTGAATCGAGTAAATTTGATTTTCAATTTTAATAGGCAAGTATTTTTGAATTAAAACCCTCTTTCAATGTAGTTTCAAATATTGGGTTTATTTTTGATAACATATGTCTTGAAAATATATCTTGATTTTATGAAATGATTTTATTTTTATTCTTGATAAAATGGATTTAAATGAATGATGATTTTTAAAGGCATGAATTTGATAAAAACCCAAGAATTAGTTTTGAAAATGAAATGAGTTGTTAAAACAGGGAAATTGAAAAATGAACTATAAATGAAGAATTCAATTTATTCTCCCATTTTTTTGATTAATTTAATTAAGGAACTTGTGCACCCATGTTTTTAGTAGGTGACTGGGACAAGTACACTAGGACTTTGACTCCCTTGAAATGAATTGGAAATAATAAATATAACAAAACCAAGTCCACCATGATTTTCTAAAATGAGGTGTTTATTAATTATATCATAATGTCTTGAGCCTTATGTATGTGTTCACACCATGAGACAAGATTGATTTACTATGTAGTGTGAGGATCCTAGAGCCAGTAAGTAACTAACCTCTAGGAATTTAACCACGGTGCTTTGTTTAGATTTGATTATTATATTCTAGTTTCTATAAAACTATTTTATTCATTCCCATTCTATTTATTGAAAATTTTAATTTAAGATTATTTTTATATACTATCCATATACTTGACTTGATTTAATGTTTGATTAAACATATGGAAAATTGTTTAACATTCATTTTATTTATATAAATTGAAGAAAAAATGGATTATTTCTTATAAAACTACTTATAGAACATTTAGTGGAATCCTATTGAGATATTTTAACTCTCACCAAAACTTTACCTTTTTAAATTTGTATATTATGTTATGCCAGGTCTAACAAAAGAGATAGTTCCACTTGGAGGTGGAAGTTGTGCCTGGTTTATGGGACCCTGGGGGATGGTGGTGACTGGTAGAGTTGTAGTCCACTCGTTACATGGATATTATGGTCTTACTTGTATTAATGGATATTGTGTCATGTTTTTGGATGAAATATTTTACTAGGATCCTTCTTTTTGTTCTCATGGTACTCTTTTCACTTTCAGGAGTATTTTTCATATGGAATTTTCATTGATTTATCATTTTCTATTTTATATATTTATTGTCTTCTATTGGGGAAAAATAATTCCCTATGACCTTTTTTGATTTCCTAGCACTAGTAACCATCCCGTTTGGATTGGGAATGTCATTATAGTCATGTAAATGCTAGTTTAGGTACCGATGTACCAGTGTATTTAAGTTAGTTCATGAATAAATTGGAATCAAAGGTGGTTTCCGGTCTTTCCTTGGTATTATTATGTAGTTTGGAATGTACCAGAAGATAAGAGTTAGGATTTTTAGGACATAAGGGGTTGTTTATGAGTGAGATCCTGGATAGATATCATATTAGTGAGACTTATGTTACAATGGGTGTTTTGGAAAAGAAAAATTGAGGAATAAGTTGATATGATCCCAGTCATTTTGTAAACATTATCTGAGAATTTTAATATCCATGTATCTCTTGATTGAGTTGATAATATTTTATCATTGAAAATGTAGTGGTGATACCTATAGATGTTGTGTATTAATATTCCTCCAAGAAGATATTTTATCAAATATCAGGAAGTATATGATAATGAGACATAGAAGATAGACCCTCTTGTTGATCAGAACCCTGTTGAGATAGTGGTGTGTGATGTCCAAGATCTAGGATAGGAACTTGCACTTGTTCTAGTGAAGGATCCAGTAATATAATATTGAAGGGATAAAATTAGTGTCTATTCTCTAGAGTTTATTATAAAAACCACCAACATTCAAAGGGTTGAATTAACCTTTAGAGGAATATTATTTTTCAAATACTATTGATATTCTTTTCTCAGTTCTTGTAAATTCCAGACTCAAAAAAGTTAAATGTGCTATCTTTATACTTGAAGTTCCAAACCAAAGGTGGTGATATTCTATAATTATAATAAATAAACACGAGGAATTGGAGTGGAATGGAATTAGATATCTATTAATAGAATAGTTATATCCATATTCGATGGTTTTGAAAAGTCTATAGAGTTTCCCAACCTTCAAAAAGGTGAGAGAACCATGACATTATATGAAAACTACTTTTTTAAAAATGTAAAGTTTCACCTCGAAGTAGTACCAAATGAGAAGATAAGGTCTTAATAATTCAAGAAGGGTCTTTGATCTCATATCTGGTCATAGGTTTTTAGTCTAAATATCACCATTTTGGTGTAGATGATAGGCATAACATTGATGGGTGCTGTTTTCATGGATGATAAGTCTTGGTCAACGGGAGTTCCTCTTACTCGAAGTGGTTATTTTGATATTTATTTTAAAAATAAGTAGGAAGTGTGATGAGTCTTATAGTTTATTATGATATCAGGAAGCATACAAACCTTCTACAGTTTCTGGAATAGGACTATTTACTTACTTTCAGTGTGGAAAGGCTGGACATTCGAAGCAGGTTAGTACTAAGGAACCCATTATTAGTGGTTCATTTGGTTTCTCGACCACATATAGAAGTTATTTCATGTATTTTATGCCTCATATAGTGGAAAATATCATTAATAACTAAATTTACAATTTTTTAGTCAGATACCATAAGAACTAAGTTGTTCCAATACCAAGATTCTAGAATAATGCTTCTTCATACACTAGATGTGTCCACATAGGAAGATGATGCAGGTCCAGCGACAGAGAGTGGTAACATCACTATAGCTTAATATTTAGTTATTTATTTATTTTAAACCAGTACATATAATTCCTTTTAATTGAATCATAATACGAATTTGTTGAATCTTCTTACATATATTGGTTCTTATGTGAAAGTTATTACTATTCCCCATAAAAAGAAGAATGATCATAGTCTCTGATTCACTTATTATGGACCATATGTTTCAAAAATCAATCTCATATAGAATTATATAGTTCTAAATATAAATCCTTTAGATGTAATTCTTGGGATGAATTGGATGATTTCCCATATTTTATGAATTTATCGTTACCTTTGGCAGGTCTCATTTATTATCATGGATGGAGTGTATCATGTTTTCTAGGGAGAATGGGACTTGAGGACCAGTTGGGATAGTCCCTTTATTCTAGTGTTGGGAAGGGTTATATCTATGTTTTATTTTGATATATATCAAGAATATTATATCTGTGATCTTACTCCACTAAGAGATTATTTTCTCAAAATGTTTCCATCTAAATTTTCAAGATTTCTACTAATATGATAGGAAGATTTATCTATTTAATTGGTACCAAGCACAAAAACTATATTTATTCCCTTCAAACATATTATGGAAGATATATTAAAAAAAATTAAAATACCAATTTGATTATTTATTTGGAAAATTATTTTATTTTCTCAAGTTTTCCACCTTAGGTGGTGCCTATTATTAATTTAAATATATCTGACAGAAAACGTTACATTTTAATTGATTATAAAAACTAAATGAAGTCATAGTAAATAAAAATTATTTGTTACCTAGGATTGGAGATTTGTTTTATTAGTTAAAAGGGGTGAATTTTTTTTCTAATATGGATCTTCATTTACGTTATTCCAAACATAGAATCAATGAATCTGTTATCTAAAAGACCTCCTTTTGGAATAGGTATGTCCCAAAAGAGTACCTTTTTATTCATTCTAGTCTATCTAATGTTCTTGAAATTTTTATGATGCTGATGATAAGGTTATTCCATGAGTATATCAAGTCATTTTTGGTGGTTTTTGTGGATGAAATCTTGATTTACTCTAAAACTGAGGAGGTTCATGTGCATCATTTGAGAAAAATTTCATAAAATTTGTTCGACCACTAACATTATACCAAGATGTCAAAATATATCTTCTACATTTGGGAAGTGAAGTTCTTATGAAACGTGGTCTCAGAGCATGGAATTTAAGTTTATCTTGAGAATGTTAAGGATGCTATGACATGATAATAACTATGAAATTTTTTAAACATTCAGAGCTTCTTGGCCTTAGTGGGTTATTATCGTCAGTTCATCATATATTTCTAGAAGTTATCTTCTTTTATGATCTCACTCACCTATAAAGAAGTAAATTTACTCTTGGATTTTAATTTTGTAATTTTTTATGATTTGAAGTAATTTTAGAATTTTACTCCATTTTTGATCCTTTTAGAGGCTGAGTAGGGCTATGTAGTTTTTTTTGTGATTAATAAAGATTAGGTTTGGGTTACATTATCTTATAGGGTGATGACACGGTGGTATATGGTTCCTGAAATCTTGTGCAACATAGGAATAACTCTCTTAATCATGATCCTAAACTCAAAACATTGATACATTCTCATAATAGTTAGTGAAATTACCTTTTCAAATAAAGTTTTACTATCTATTTTTATTAAAAAACATTAACTATAACTTCTCAAAAAACTATTTTAATATCCCTCAGAGACTATTGGTGGAGTACCTGTAATCTTTTTCTTTCGACATTACCTATACCTCTGGCAAGGGGAATGTGGTTTTTTATGACATAAGCAAGAAAAACATTAACTAGGATATGAAAGAATCCTTAAAAGAGTGGAACATGATGGTTATATTTAATATTTTACACTTGGGAATGAGGAAACATGAGATTGAGAATGTTCTAGGAAGAATTAAATAGACCTCTTATCTTCTTGAGATGATTCATCAAAAGATACAACTTGATGATGAGTTCTGTGGAATTAGGGACATTCTACATGGTGGGGATACTATCAAAGTGTGGTCATTATCTTCTGAGGGTATCTATTTTTTCAGATATGGTATGTTGTTTCTTTACCCATGAGGAAGGTTATTATGGTTGTTTTCAATATCTCCCAATGTGTGGAACACCCCAAAACCATGAATATGTTCTATAATATATAGATATAACTCTATTGGACTAGTATAAGGAAATATATTTCTAATTTTGTTTATTATTATTATACTAATTTTTAGAATAAGGACAATCACTATAATCCTTTATGTTTTCTTCAACCCCTTCCTATGTTGACTTGTAATCGAGATGAGATTATGAATGATTTCATGGTTGGATTGTTGAGAACCTCATGAGAGAAGAATATTGAAATATGGGTGGTGATCTATTAGTTGACCAAATCATCTCACTTCATCCCAATTCATTATATAGTTAAATTTTAGGACTTGGGTAGTTTGTATGTTCAAGATATTTTCATGTTTCATGGTGTTCCATCTATTAATGTATCTGAAAGTGATCCACATTTAAATTCTCATTTCAGAGGGGCCTCTAGGAGGCAATGCGATCTTTGGTTAACTTATACTTAAAATATCATCTGAAAATGGTTATACAGATTGAATGATCCATATATATTCATGAAGAATTCTTTTTTATCATCTTCTTGACTTTGGTGGAGCTTGGGAAAACCACTTGGTACTCGTTGATTTTTCATATAACTATAGTTTCTAGTATTCTATTAAGATGGAACCCTATGAGGCCATGTATGGATGACCATGTAAATCTCTATTGTATTGGTCAGATATTGGTGAATATCTATTTTTTGGACCTAGTTTGGTGAAAGAGATGACAAAAATGATTCAATTTATTCATCAATTAATGGTGGATGCATATAGCCGATATAAGCTCCTATGATGATTGTCATTAATGACATTTTGAGTTTCCGAAAAGTGACCAAGTATTTTTGATATTGTAAACTTGATTGGGTTAATGAAGGCTTGAAAATCATTTAAAGTCAGCTTTAAGATACATGGGATCATTTGGGGTTATGTAGAAGATTGGAAAGGTGGATTTATATTTTTATTTTCCACCTCGGTTGATGTCAAGTCAGAAAGTGTTTCACATGTCTTAGATAAATAAGTATCTCTACGATCCATCTCATGTATTTATCTAGGAGGATGTTGATGTAGAAACTGATTGATCAATGGATGATCAGAAATTTCATATTGTTGATTCTGAGATGAAGGTTCTTTATAGAAATTTTATACCTCAGATTCAAATTCCTTGATAGATGGATTTTTATTCCAATGAAACTTGGAAGTGTGAGGTAGCGATGAGGGACCTGTTTCCTTAACAATTTGATATAGCATGTTCTTGATAGGATTTATGGAGTTAAAAATCATTTATTTAGCGGACATCATAAAATACCAACAATAGCTTTCATATAACTCTATCCCTAATTTTTTATTATCTTTTATTTTGGTCTTATTCTAGGTTTTTTGTGCCTTTATGAAAAGTTTTTAAGCTTTTGAGACTATAAACTATTGACACATATTTATGGAAAGTAGTGAGGTATGGACCAATAAAGCATTTATCTTTTCTTGAGGTTCTGGAGTACGGGGTGCAATTAGAACAAACCACGAAGCCTCCCTCTAAAACTATACGACTTAAAATATGTGAAGAGAACACTTGGAAGACAGTTTCCAAACCATGTGGGCCAACCATACACCCCTTATCCAGTGGCCCATGAGGGAGTGCATGGTTGGCATACAATATTTCTAGCTATTCAGCATAACTATGTGGTTGTATCTAAATTCCTTGTAAGGACACAAATTTAGTAAAATAATCAACTCTACCCATACAACCCAATGTAAGAAACATTTTTTATAGGAATTTTAATTCCCAAAAAATTAAAATTAATTTTTTGAACCCCTTGTTATAAATTATAATCACCACTTAATAAACCAATCTAACCCTTTGGATTTTGGAGGATCTCTTGATAATTTTTTTGATCTTTAAACCTCTTTTCTTCTTGGATTGAAGTTCTAATGGAAAAGTTTGATCCCTATCTGTCGAGTTGAGTCTCTTGATATAGAATCATTTTTTCTTCCCTTCACTCTTTATTTGAGTGTGACATATCCTCACATTGTTGGTAGATTTAATGATTGATTTTATGGAATTTAAATCTATCTATTCCTATTTAATCTTCCACTCCTTTTACTCTTCATTGTTGGTTCCAATTATAGGTTTCTTCTTGAGCATGTGATAAAAGATAGGTTGTCCTATAAATATTTCCCTTCACATTAAACATTAATTGTATTAATTGATTTAATTTTTTTTTAAAATAAATTACATTAATTGAGTAAATTTTATGTTTCATTTCAAAAGGCATGGATCTATTAAATAAAAACCCTTATTTAATGGATTTGAAAATATTAGGTGTATTTTTGAAAAAATATGGATTGAAACGAGAACATGATTTGATGAAATATTTTGATGTTGAATATTGAGATAAATGGAATTAAATTGAAGATGACTCTAAGAGGAATAAATTTAATGGAATCCCATGACTTTTTTGTGAAACTAAAATGATATGTTGAAACTTGAAATTTGGAAATAGAAATGTGAATGAATAACTGAATTTATTTTATAGGTTTGATTTATTAATTAATTTGTTGATTGAACATGTAAGGCTAGGTAATTAGTGGGTGATTGGGAAAAGAAATCTTGGACTTTTAATCACTACTAGTGGATTGATAATTAATACTATAACTAAACCATTTTCATAATGATATTCCCCAATGGGGTTTTAATTGATTATATCTAGATGACACGAGGCTTTTGTATGTGTGCACACTAGGAGCTATGATTGATTGACTGAGTATTTGGAAGATCCTAGATCTATAAACTAACTAAACTCAAGGAATACGATTGTGGTTCTTTATTTTGATTTTATTATTGCATGATAGTATTTACTAAACTATTTTATTCATGCCCCTTATATTTACTTAAAAGGCTCATTTATACCTATATTTGATATACATCTAATCTACATGACTTGCAATCCATTTTGATTAAAATAATAAAAATAGTTATGCCATGTATTTTATTTATGTAATAAAAACATAAATGGAATATTTATCATATAATTTCTTATAGAAAATTAAGTGAAATCATACTGGATGTTTTTCCTCAAAACCTACATTTGACTTTGGTTGTTTGTAGACAATGTTATTCTAGTTAGAGAAAAAGGGAAAGTGATACTTAGATATTGAAGGTGTTCTTGATTCATGTGGCCTTGGGGTATGTCAATGAATTGTGAATTAATGGTCCACTCATTACATCAATAGTCTAGGTTTTATTGTCTAGATGGATATTGTGTATTCTTTTTGGATTATGTATTTCTTTAAGATCATTATGTTTCTGTTTGTGATACTCTTTTATCCCTGAGGTGTTTTTTATATATAGTCTTCAAATTAATTTATCTTCCACAGTTTTTTATATTTATTTTTTTCTTGGGGATAAATAATTTTCTTTGATATTTTCTTTATACTTTTTTCCCTGTTGCTAGCTGGTGGGGATTAGGAACACCATTCAAGTAATGCTAGTGTTGATTTGAGTATTGATGTAGTAGGGTATCTAGGTTAGTTTATGAAAATAATTACATTGAATTATATGTGAATTATGATAAAATATTTCAATGGGGTTTTATATACAACATATAGGTAAAAATAGGTTCATAATATGTAAATATGAATTAGGGGAAATTGAGATGAAAAATTATTACAATGTCATATTTCATGAAGTAAGAATTAATTGAAAATTATATTATGTGAAATAAATGTCTATCCATGGAAAATAATGATGAAAGAAAATACAATTAAATCTTATGGTAGAGTAAACCAAACATATAATAGCATAATCAATGAAGAATGTTTATAACCCAGTGAAGGAATATTGAGTGAACAGAAAACCATAAAATGTTTTATTTTATGATGCATGAATCATTCAAAAGATAAATTTTGATAATGAAATAAAAATACCCAAAAATATATTTGGAATTAAATTATAATACAATCACAAGTTATAATGTACCCAAATTATAATAATTAATTTCAATAAGATACATTATAACTCAATTAAAGAAAACTAAGCTAATACAAACAATGAACTTGGATTCCTTCTTGCTCAGATATACTAAAATTTCGTGTATAATAAAATAAGGCTCATAAAACATCTATTTAAGAAACATAATTAATTTATATTACCCTTTATATTAATATTTTATATTCATTTATTACACATTTATTACTTACTCATATTTTAAGTTGATCTGGAGTTGTTAGTAGTTTCGAATATTCCTTATAATGTCTTGGTATGATGATCATGGTAATAATTTATTCTTCATGAGTTTAGATTATAAAACATAGTCAAGTTACAAGAATATTATTTCCATAATTATTAATTATGTTCCATTTTCATTCCATTAGAGTTTTGGGTACAGTTCATAGAGATGAAATCCATAACGAGTTTGTCTTAATATTTTTCAATGAGCATAAAGTTGTATAATTATAATGAGTTAAATATTAAATTTACCATTATATAAACATAATGAAAAAAATAATTTCTTTATTAATATAATATCATAATTTTTTTTATGTTTTCATAACCATATATGATAAAAATTTATATCATTTTCCATGTGGGTAGTTAAATTGACATAAATAAGAACATGACATAATCAACGAATGTGTATAATTATAAAGTGACTTTTTATAATATAATCATTCCATATATATAATGATATTATTTATATTTTATTTATGTGATAAATCATAATTTGAAAGATTTATAGGAAGAAGATAAATGAAAAATAAGTATATAAAGTCATTACCTATAAAGAAGAAATCATATATTTTCTTTGAAGTCTTCTTAATTATGAAGGAATTTGGGTGTCATCCTAAGACTATATGCTACCCAAAATTAGAAAGTTATGTGAAGGATATAACTGAGATAGGAATTAAATAGAAAAATAAAGTAATTGTTCATATTGAAGTAGGAATAGGACGTGCCCTTTAATATGCAATCTTGATTGCAATTTTCTCATATACCCATTCTTTAATGAGTAAGGAATACAATTTCTCATGGAAACTAGAGTTAGAGTGGGAAAATAATAGAAAAAGGAATATATGAGGTCAATAATTCCACCATAGAAACATTTGTAGGTAATAATTGTTAAATATTATTAATTTAATCCCCTTTTTAACTATTTAATCTCATTTTACTGATTAGCATGATAATTCACATTAAACTTGGTAACCTATATTTAAAAAATAAAATTGAATTTATTACCTTATCGTGAAAGAAAAATTCCAAATATTAAATCCATTTTATTGAATAATATTTATAAAAGTGATATAAATTAATTTTAAAATAATAAATACACATCTTATAAAAGAATATTTTTTTAAAAAAAATTAACAAAAAATGGATATATCCTTATACCCTTTTTACCTCCTTAATATTCACATGAAAAGATGGATGAAATTTATCTTGAGGAATATTATAATTATCCCCTTACCATAGGATCTCTAGGTCCATCATTTTAAAATCTATGATTATTGGTTCCCTTTCATTCCTCATCATGGATAAGATAGTATAACCTTTCCTCATCTAAGTATAATCCACAATGTTAGCCTTCTCATGGTGTTAAAGTGTTGACCAGTTATATTACTTGATCAAATTGAACTATATTCATTGTAACATGTTAAAATATTTCCATATGAACACATAAATTAATCTATCATGATCAATTTATACAACACACTTTTCAGCATAGATATAATTATTCCATTTCTTTAATTAAAATATTACAATATCTAGGTCTAAATAATTCATCGGGAAATTTTTCTGAAGGACCTTTAACTGATTTGAGGAAAAATATATCACCTTGTCATTTTTCATAATGAAACGTCCCAATACATTTTTAAAAGAATCTCTATATATTGTAAAACCTTTTTTATAGCATGGTAGTGTGAGTACAGGTGAATTTCCCATATTTTTCTTAAACTCATTAAAATTATATTCACATTATTTTTCTTAAAGGAACATGATTCCCTCCTGATTTAATTTTGTTAAAATATTTTGTATTCATGAGAAAGTTATCATAAAAAATTAATAGTATCCATAAAATAAAAGAAAAATATAGATATCTATTATATTTTTTTTGGATTCGTTCACACCTTAATCGCCTATATAATTTAAGGAAATAAAAATAGACCCATTTTTGTGATTACAAGACCCTTTAATTATACTTTATATAGAAAAAATTGAAATTTTCTAATTTTTTATTAAAAGTTTTCATTTTTATGTTCATCATAACAATCCCCAAATGAACTATTTATTCTTCCTTTATCTTTGAATATATGATAAAATCATTTATAAAGACTACACAAATTTGATCAAAGTAATATATAAATATTTTATTCATAAAATCTGTAAAGATAATGGGAGAATCTATAAGTATGGAGGGAATAAATATGAATTCATTTTTTCTATATCTTGTATAAAAGTCTATCATGGGAATATAATATCTTTTCACCCATAATTAATGATATATATTCCAAAGTTATGTCTTTGAGAAATATTTATCCCCTTTTATTTTATCAAAAAAGTTACCAATATGGGGAATATGATACTTTTTCATGATCATGATCTTATTTATTTCACAATAATCCATGTAGAGAAACATTTATTCATCATTTTCCTTAACAGAGTGGATGGGTTATACCCTTGGTGAAGTACATGGGAATATAAAACCTGTATTTATATTATCTTAGAGCTTCATCACTAATTACATTAATTAAAATGGCACCATTCTATAGGCATTCTTTCATATTGGTATAGCATCATGTATGTGTTCTTTGGAAAACTCAACCACATGATCTAGGGTAATACTAGAAAAATCTTAGAGAAATAAATCATCATATTATTTTAAAACAAGAATATATTTAATATTTATTTTATAAAAAACCATTTTTTCGAAATATCATTAATTATTAGGTAACTAGTCCCACATATGGTAAGTTACGTCCATAGTGAGTAAGTAGGTATAATTTCACATGGAAATGTACATTTTAGTACAATGTTTCATGTAATAAAATATATCACATATTTAATGTAAATTAAGAACTAAATGTTTGGGGTGTTACATTGTAAACCCCTTAAAAAAATTTCAACCTTCAAACTTCATTATTCAGATGCCAAAATGAGGGCACTTTTATCTCATTATCTATATAATCTAACATAGCTTCTTTAAACCTAAAATTACTCTATAAAAATTACTAGGTTTGTGGTATTGATTTGTTTTAAATTGTATCTAAAATACTATATCTCCATCAACAATTCCTCATAATAGATATCATGTTCTAGTATTATAACATCAAACTTTAGTAGATGTGGTGGACTGGGTATTCACTTCCATAAAAGTGATATGTGTAACATATCATACACATGTGAGAGGTTTAGTAAAATTAATATGTAATACAATACAGTACCCACAAGACCAAGAACATGAAAGGGACAGATCTATCTAGGTTATATCATTCACTTATTGTAGAATCTCATAACCCTCTTCCAATAAGATATTTGAAGGAATAAATTATCACAAACTTAAACTAAATATCTCAATGATAAATATCATCATAACTCTTACATTTATATTTTTTTCCTTGAAATGTTACTAAATAGTTTCGAACCTTCTCCACTATTTATTAAACACGACCAGGTCCCAAAAATATCCTCTATCCAACTTCACCCATAATGTCAGAGTTCTATATATCTTCCATTATAGATCCTCAAATGGTGAAATTTATATGAAGAGTAGAAACCGATTTTTTTATAACTAAACTATAGAATGATATTTATCTAAAATTTAATTAAAATCAATTTAGGGTGATCTTATCATATCATCCAAAGTTTGAATGTTACTTTTATATTGACCATCGATTTGATGATGATAAACCATGATAAAGTTAAACTTTATATCCAAACATTTTGGAATACTTACATATACTTGAGGTTATCCTTTGATTTCAATTAGATACAATTAAAAGTGGTATTCTATATAGCCTTAACAATTCCATTATTTATAAATTATAAATTTTATGTAGTGATAAATACTCTCAAATAATAATTATTTAAAAAGTCGATAAACCAAATACCAAATGGTATGCTAACCTTTAGTGGAATTTGGAAGACCCACAATGAAATCAATAATGATACCCTTTTATTTATATATAGTTATGGTAATGGTTTCATCAGCCACATAGATATATGAAGTTTATCCCTGTCTTTCTAGAAGACCATGAATTAAGATTTTTACTCCATAATCTCCCTCTTCATGTCATCAAGATTATATGATAATTGGGCTTATGTTTCCATTGAGATAATGTAACCATTGAGATTTTATATAAATAAAACCATAGTTATGCAGAATAACATTTAATTAGATAATTTATATGTTTTTAGAGGATTTATTTAATTAAAATGTTACTTTTATAACATTTCTATTTAATTAGTTAGTATAAATATAGATAAATAAATTATGAAATCTATGAAGAAAGGATAAAAAATGGAATAAAGTAGTTGAAGTATTTCATATGACCCAAGGAACCTAAATGTGGGAGATAATTATTTAATAGATAATTTTGGTATGTATTAAAGTGGAAACTAAAGGAAAGGTGTGCTTTTATACAGGCTGAGTAGGGGTCTTTTTATAGTTGATCTTGAGTGACATTTAAATAAATACCCATTCTTAGATGTGTAAGGAATATAGTTTATCATGGAAAGTGGGTCAACAGTGGAAACCTAATGGCTCAAGGTCAATAATACACATATCCATCAAATATAAAGATACGATTATTTATATTTTAGGATTTTACCCCCATATTTTACCCTTTTATATCCTTTTACATTTACCATGGTAAGTAACTTTTTTACCTTTGTAGATTATTTACTGGGAAGAAAATATAACTGACCTTACTTCCTTATTTTTAAATTATTATTCAAAAAAATAAATCCATTCCAATTTAATGAATTTATAATAGTGATAAAAATTAATTTTAATATAAGAATTCATAATGCATAAAAAACAATTTTGAGAAAATATACTTTTAAGCATAAAAGTGATTTTATTATTATTAATTGATAATTAATAATAATTAGATAAATGATGATTTATTTTCTTATATATATTATCAATCAATTTCCAAAAAATAATTTTTTTGTAGTGATTAATTTATTTATGTTTTAAAAAACATGTTGTATTTAAAAATAATTATATGAAAAATATATATTTTAAAAATAAATGATTGAAAATAAAATTCTTTAAAATTGATTATTTATTTATAAATAATTAATTGAATATTAAGAATAAATTTTCATTCAATCACCCTTTATTAGTTAATTAAATTCATCAATCAATGTAAATTTTATAAAAAATCCAAACATTAAAATATACATAATTAAAGATATATATATATAATTTATTAAAATAATAATTATATGATTATATAATCCAAAACTCTAAATAAAAAACCTACCAAGACCTTTACATAATTAATATCTACAAGATATGAAATGTTGGCAGTCATAGAAGGTGATTCAACAATCACAGATCTCATTGTGAACATAGCTAAAAAGAATCATGTCAACACATAACATCATTATATCCTAAGATATAAATCAATACCTAATGTATTGGAGGGATATATTAGATCCCTACCTTCATATAATGATAAACCACATATATATGTTTGAAACATGAAATCAATCATATATCTTATTAATAACAACCCATTGAATACAAATTGGTTACATTGAATTTTAAAAAATTATCATATAAAATGAAATCAAGAATTTTATCTGTTAATATAATAAATTAAATCACAAAAAATAAGTATATAATAAGTTAATTTTTAGTCTTATTAATGAAATATAAATCCATAGAAGATATATATTTTACAGTTAATGATGAAAATATAAGTGAAATCATAAAAATAATTTTGTTAAATCTTTTGCAATGTTAACGCAAAAACAAGGTTTTTATGTCACTTTCAAAATCATTTATACAAAAAATGATGTCAATAAGGCTTTGAAAAATATGAAATAATTATAAAAAATGGAACATTATAATTAAATAATGGTAACTAATAATATATGTGGCTTATAAATTTTTTTTGTAAGTGATGTGAAAAACCATTTAATGTCTTTTTTTTGTAGTTTGAAAGAAAAAAACATTGTTAAATGAGTGGTAAAATTTATATTATAATTGAGATAAAGATAAATATAAATGGTATATAATTTGATAAATATTCTAAGATAAAATATTAATATAAAATAATTTTATTAATAATGAATATGGACATGGAGGAGAAAGTTGCAATAGAGTGTATACAAATTTTCCTTGTCAACATTATATTTTTATAATTAAAGAAATCAATTGGAGAAGAATATTTTCAAATGAAAGTTCTAATTAACTACATTGTAAATTAAAATAGAAAATTCTATAGTAAATTAGTACAATAACTCAAAAATTGATGAATGTAGTTAATGAAAATGAATTCTGACTGAAATAAATGAGTTTGAGTCAAGAGAAATTTTTACGTTGGATTGTCACTTAGTCAGATGTAGAATATACTATATATAATAATTATTTAACTATATCAAATACTTATTTACAAGTGTTTTAATATATAACATTCCATTATAATTTCTTATTACCCATTTAATAATCATTCTTTATTATAATTAATATTAAAGTGTTAAATGTCTCGTTTATCCCATGTTAGCTTCGATTCGGAAGTTCATATCATTTATCCTTGACCATGTGATTAATATAAAAAAAATGTTCTTGGAGATTATATAAGTGTTTTTTATAAAGTTCTATACTATAATGATAGTTTTATATAATTTATGGATATAGTTTGTAAATAGTGGTTAAAATAATTTTTTTTGTATTTTATTTCAGTAGAAATAATTTATTTAATTAATGAATTTAAATTTTCATATTACAACTTCATAATCATGAAAAAATATTAAATTCATAATAATTACTTCATATTATCATTATTTATTTATATCTTAATAATTAATGATTTAAACATTATAACATCATTAATATCGGTTATAAAATTGAACTAAACAAGAATATGTTATAATATTAAATGAATAAGAACATGTTATATAATAACAATAATATCTCCTTTACAGAAGGATATAAAATTAAAAAAACATGTTAATAAATTGATAAATAAAATTGAAAATGTGATAGATAATTATGATAATAAAAAATGAGTAAAGAGGTGAAAACACTTACATTGATAACTTAAATATTCTTTTAGAGAGGCTCTTATAAAAAATTATTTGAAACTCTTTATGACCATAGGTTACTAAAAAATGTAGAGGATTATTTGAGATAGAATTTGGTCTGGAAATCAAGATAAAACTAAAGGAAAGGATTTATAAGCGGTAAGTATATAAGGGGTTTCTTTATAATTTATCATGAGGGGAATTTTTTAAAATATGCATTCCTTAATGTGTAGAGAATATAAACTCTAATTAAAAGTGAATGCAACCATACCTAAATCGACCATGGGGTATAAGTTTAAACTTCTGTTCTCAATGAGTAAATACAAAATTTAGGATCCAATATGTATTGATGGTCCTCATGGGTGTTTTCATGTCCCATAAAAAATATATTGATTGAACATGAGTTTCATTGATATATGATATGGATAGTGATATTTTTTCACTCTATATAATTTTAAAGCACTTAACTTTTATGGCTTATACAATTTTAGTTTTTGGGGATCAATGTTATTAGTCACTTCTTTAATTAATTTCTCATCTAGATCATTAAGTTAATGGTATAAAGTATGATATCCCATTTTTAAAGATATCATATTAAAATAGTTAATTTACGTTCATCAATTGGGATAATGATATTTAATAAACCATAAATTTTTTATTAGAGGTGGAGGGTATATAAAATTAACAATGTAAAATTGGAATTTTCTATGACCTTCCCTATTTATAGAGGAATTAAAAGTATATATTTTTTCTAAGACAAACATAAAACACACATGATCCAAAATCGAACCTAGGAAGAAATTAAGAGCTCCACCTATAGGATTCATTGATGTGATCCAGGTTCTCCACTATTGGTGGTACATTTATCTATATGTAGAAGAGAAACCACTCACCTACCATATAATCTCTAAACATTAAAAAAGTTTTAATTTCTTTCATTTTCACCTTGAATTTTATTTTTTCATCATTAATAGATTAAATATTAATATTAGGAAAATTTTATCACTAAAAAGTTGTTTAATAAAATTAATCTAATATTGAGGGATTTTTTTTAAATAATTTCTGTTGAAAAAAGATTGGAATGATTATTAAATGCTCAGTATAGGCCAAAGTGGGTGATAAATATGAACCTGTAATGTTCTAAACTGGCTCACCACTAAGACAGTGGCCAAACTGATGGATCACATGGCCTCAAGCACACCTCCCCATTTTCTAGAGGCTGCCAACTAGCAGGGTCTATTGATTGTATAGTGGGGAGAATATACCCTCTAGATCAGAGTAGCACAACTAGTTATTAGATAACAAATAACATAAAAATGTATAATTAGTAATAATATAAAAACTAATAGTGTGAGAATAATATAATATCGGAATAAAAATAAAATGGAGTACTATAATTCCATATAATGATGAATGTAATGTTAGGTGTTACTAAAAGGTACAATAAGTAAAAAATAATAATAGAAAAGAAAAAACTGATGGTCAACTCATTGATCATCCTAAGAAAAAGCCTAGTCTTGTGCTCCCTATTTCCCATGTAGTGAAAAAAGTACAAGAAATGAATCCAAAGACCTATGACCTATAATATTCACTTGAGAGACAAATGATGCATGACTAGTGTGTGAGGTAATAATCATAGTAGTCTAGCACCAACAATGTCTAAATAAATCCATTACTTTACATATAATGAAAATAAGTGATCATGTATATATTGAAAAAACCGTGATAAATAAATAAAAAACCCTACCCATTTTCCTAAGGGACTCCTGGAAGCTATAAATACATCATCACCCTTCTAGGTATCTATGTATATGGGTAGATCCTTGTAAATTAGGATAGATCACCCAAATCGATGGAAGATTCTGCTACTGATGAGGAATCGCTCAGAATATACCATAAACATACTTCCTCTTCCCTCAGGATAACCTATATATCCCCTTTATTAATAACTACAATATCTCCCTTAGTAATCATGTGACTATACATATATCCCTTTGGAATCTAACATAATCATATACTCTTCCGTCATGCATTTAGTACTAGTGTGCCTAGCCCTTGAGTGGTATGAAAACCTACCCCAAGCCCTCAAACGTTTACACCAATCACGAGTCCTCAAACTTCCCATAAAATAATAAAGTCTTCCCCCGGGCATAATGTACATGTGCACCTTTCCCTCAGGTGGTACAAAAGAACATGAACCAATCCCTCAAGCATCCACATTAGACATGAGTCGTGTCCATACAAACTCAACATGCCACTCAGTATCAAACCCTCTGGTATAAATCACATCGATATCACATAATATCAAAAACTATGAAATAATAATAAAAATCTAGTATCAAGCATACTGGATTAATCATCATAAGAAAAAATGATCAATTTATAAAAATTTCTGTCTATCAAACCAATTCATTTCATTAATCTACATTCATAATTATCATCATAATTATATCAAAACTATTTAATTAATCATTTGAACCAATGGTTGTTAATATATATACTAGATAAAATTATTCAAGGTTATTCTTCCCCAAGAAAACAGAGAAATTTATTCTGATTCTAATTCAAATGTCTATGCCAACAATCGATCAAATTATCGAATTTATTATAGGGCTCAAAAGTCAAATAGAGTAGGTCGCAATTAAATCCAAGGCTGACACACCTATCAAGTGGATTCAGGTCTTAGTATCCTTGACTACGGACCCAAGGGATTCAATGGGGGTTTAAAAATAAAATATTATAGTTTAATAGGGATTATCCAATTTATTTGGTTGAGCCCATGATGTTCTATCATGATCAACCATATCACAATTACTATAAATAAATATATTAGATAAAAATGAATTTATTTTATACCACCCACTTATGGAACTAAGCGATAAGCCTAAAATGTGGGATAAGGTATTATAAACAATATCATATTTATAATTTATTAAATGAGGGAAGGGCCCCTCATGCACATCATTAGTCAAGGCTAAATCCATTATGGTATTACATTTCATTATAATCATTTACATATGCATAAGAAAAAGGGTATGAACTTACCATCCTTTAGGATGAATCCATTTAATACAATTTTATTCATTTTAAGAGAGGCAACCCTATCATGAATTATCCATTTATTTTAAAACAACTCAGTCAATTTATAAAAATATGGAAAATTCACTTACAGGGATCAATGGGTTAATTGAAAGTGTCACTGGAAAAGGGAAATTACTTACAATGGTATTAAATATTAAAAACATAACCTCAAGTATAATAAAAACCCAATGCAATAGGCAAAGAAATAAATAATATATAAATATTAAATTTTATCTTGAAGACGATGCACCTCTACTGGGGGGTTTTATTATTAAATCATAAAATTGTTTATAACAGAATTAATTTGTTCAAATTAAGAATCATATACAATTTACCAAAATCAATTATTTTTAAAAAACTACCATACATGGTAAAAAATTAATTAAATATGTGATGGAAATTAATTAATGCATAACTAAATTTAAGGGAAAAGGAAAGGGACATTGTCTCAAGAAGTCAACCAAGACGAACACTCGGTACTTGTCAAATTTTATGATGAAAATGATCATTCCACACACGAACACACATACATTCTTGTGTGTATATATATATATATCTTAACCCAATGTACTTACTCCCCTCACCATGAGGTAATATGTACAAATAAGATATATGTATATATATACACACACACACATACATACAAACATACGCATGTATGTAAATGTAAGACCCCCCAAAGTTGTCAAATGATCTATAAATAATACAAAGAACTCAAAAAAACCATAGAAAAGTCTAATTCACCCAAGGAAAATTATGAGCAGCTTGAAAAATATGAAGTCCCAAAAAAAAATTAGTTGCAACTATGAATGAAGAAAAAAATTACCTAAACTATTGGCGGTGAACAAAAATGATCTAAATTTCTTCTCCATCTGTGGAAGTTGTTGGAATACAACCAAAGGAGTCCCAAGAAGCCTTTCACACAAAATAAAAATGTTATAAACATAAATAATCAGTCAAACCCTAACCATAGCGTTTCTAATGAGTAAATCAGGGTGACATTGAAGAAAAAATTAGAAAAAGAGAGGGAGGAGAATGGAGGAGAAGGGATTACCTCACAACAATGAGCATGAATAATAAAAGAACTAGGGAAAAACTTCAAGAGAAGAGGGAGCTGTGAAGAGGGTTGTATCACACGACCAAGGGTGAACCCAAAGGAGGTGTGTCACACTCTAGGAGAGGGTGAAGGAAAACCCTTTGGGGTTTCTTAAAAAAACATAACCTTAAATAATAATAATAATAATAATAACATTAAACATAATAATAGTAATATTATTATTATTAAAACATTTTTATGTTTTTTATTTCCCCATTTACACTAATTTAACTTTTTTTACACTCAATTTTAATTTAATTGAATAAATTATTAAAAATAAATAGAATATATAGTTTTCTGATGAGGGCTAAATGGTTTAAAACTAGCTGTACACCCCTATGAGCTCCTACCGACTTGAGGTTTCAAAGCCTGATGCTCCCGAAATCAGAAAGAACACACATGGCACCCCATGCCTCTAACCACATCCAAAAACAACACATTGAAGTGTGATAATCTTATAATTAAGTTCCGAATCTCAACTTTGAAAACATCCCACCAATTAAATGTAAAAAATTAAAAATTCTTTATATTTTCATCTGGTTCAAAACACGGGCTATTACAACCTCCCCACCTTGAAAGTTATCATCCCCATAAATCATTCTAGAATTACGAAAACAACACCTAAACTACATGGGTCATGAACCATTGTTTAAATAGTCGTGTTTCATTTCTAAATTCCCAACACAACTTTAAGAATTGATTAGAAAAGAATCACATTAGCCTTTAAGATTCGATCCAACACCCATTTATCCAACTGAAACATTGAAACGATGCTCATTTGAGCCTGTTTAATTAGAGATATCACCATGTTGTCATATATTGAAACAAATAACTAGTGGTTCTCCCTAATATAGGTCTAATCCTTTTAAAATGTGAGAATTATGATCCATTACACTCCACCATTGAAATTTCCTTACAATGAATGCCTCTAAGATTTAGAGATATTCTCCAAGAATGATTTTATTTACCAAAACGAACCTGATTACTTGCGATCTCATATCAGGGAACCCATCATAAATAAAGGATCAAATTCTAGATCAAACAAAAATAAATGGTAACACAATATTTCCAAGAAGACACTACCGACCTTTAAACCACACCCGACCTAACCCACGGGCACGCTTCAAACTGGTTCCCTATGATAGTTTACATCAAACAAAGAGAAAAAAAATTCAAACCCCTTTGGATGAATCATATTGAATGTTCATGGGTTAGGCATCTAGTGAATTTCAAATTGAATTATAACGATTTCCTTTAATGTATCTTGAATTTACAACTAACACGCTCACTAAATCCCATACATATCTTCTTGTGATGTTCTCTGATCAAAAGAATCACTTTTGATCTAGATGACATGCTTGTAATAAAATCATATTGAAGTTAATAGAGTGTAATTATATAACCTAAGGTTATTCATACTCTATTTTTAGGAGTGATACATTTTTACAAATCTAAGATGCCCACATCAGAACATTGAATGATACCAGAGCAACATCATCCTTCCGGTCAAGTTAGATGAAACAGTTGGTGTACAAGTGTTTTTAAAGGCTTTATTACATGGGAATCTTAGAGTAACTCAAGACTAACCAAGTTGCAATATGAACCCAACATTTATCCTGCAACACAGGGAGACCACTTAAACCACCAAATAATTTTTAAAATACAGCATGACATATGACCAACACTCTCTTAGTGTATCAGGGATGATGTTAAGATAAGGGACATGATCATATCTCAATTTATATTTCACTAAGAGTATTTTAAAGATTATAATAAGGAAAATTGTTGAACCACTACTTGTTGATACCTTAGAAGAATCTCGGATTCACCTGCCAACACACCATCGTTAACCGATCACATAGACTTTACCACCTGAGGCAACCCATGATCATTCAAGTTTGACCACCAAAGTCCTACCATGACCAAAAACATTTATCAAAGGTTTCATAAACATCCAACCAAACCAAAGTTATTCAACCGAGAAATAAATGACTTGATTTAATGTTCAGAATCCTCACATGCATTTATACAAGCCCGGTCATTCTCTGATGGTTCTCTTCAGTTGCATTCCTCCTACCTAGAAGGAAACATATTTAATAGAACAGACATGAAAATCCCCACATTATGAGTGTTCCTAATCATCAAAACAAGAAGATATACTAGCCTATCAAAAGAACTATAGGTTAGAACCACAAAAATGAAAATGTTTAAACAATTTTCATGAAAACCAAAATCAAACTGAATGAAATGTAAAGACACATGAGTCTCTAAAACCAATCCCGAGCATTGGAACATTCTTTATTTATTTAGGCCTAGGCCACTCTACCTTGAAGATGACCTACGAACATAGTCAATGGCACAATTATCAATAGCTACATCATACTTAACCGGTTCATTATGTCTTTTAGAAACATGAAGTGTACAATGTACGAAAACACATGCTACCCTGAGGTTTTAGATGCGATAAGACACATCCTAAATACTATCCATAGGCTACCCACCCTATTCATTATTGTATTAGATGTATTGTACATGTTATTTTACCCAGAGTCATATTTTTCATATAACCATTAACCAGGATGATGACATACCAAGTCATCCATCACAGAGGTTGAAAAGTGGGTCAAGCGACCTACGAAACAACCGACTAGGCCCATGAAGATTCTAAGATTATGAAACTGAACATTAATCAATCTTCACACTTGTATTAAAGGCCAATAAAAAAATATGACCATACTTCTGAACAAGGATTTCATTTAAATGATTCGCTTCTTACCAATGGCAACAACACTCAAGTGACAGAAATAATCATAAAGTTAATGAGATTTAAAAAGGAATTTAAACTCAAGGGTGTTACATACAACGACTATACCCAGATAAAAAACATAGAACCTATCACTAGGTCATACTAACTGAATCCTATCACTAGGCTCAAGACATGATCATCTAAGATATTTCTAAAAATAAATAAGGACTATGGAAAATTCTCACATTTTGATTCCATGGAAACACAATGAGAAAATGTAAAGCTAAACTTACACGAGGGCTTAAATGATGAAAACCTATACATGTTCCATTTTCAATTCCATTTCATTTATTCACATTTAAATTTTTAAAAATTTTAAATAATTAACTTAAACATTAGGAAAAGAAAGAACGTTTCATCAAACTATTAATTTTTAAAATAGTTTACATTTATTGACATTTTGTCAACATTAGAGAATTTATCAACATAAATTCCATTCAAATTATAAGACGATATATGGGGGTCCCAAAACCTAACTTGTTTCATTATCATGAAACCCAATGGATATTTCTTAATAATTGAAATTATAAACACCCATTAAGGTTTATCTCATAAGAACCATGCCCCAACTAACCTACTTGGGTCCATTTGAGCATTCATATGGGTAACAATCATTTCAGATTAAAAAAACAAAAAACATTCACATTTTATAACCACTTATATATATATAGCTCAAGGATGGTTTGATTGAATGGGTTACCTTTTCCCAGTTATAAGGCACCCATACACCTTATAATTAAATACTAACTCCCATTGTAATCACAACCATTTAAATTAACCAAAGAAGGAAATTATATTTAGCACATGAAACAATTTATATATCAAACCATACATGTTATCACAAAAAGATAACATAGATAAACATGCTTCAATCATTCAATAATGGAATAAAATTAAAGGCACACATTTAGAACCAGCAAAAAAACCTATATATGCAACTACCTGGCATGAGATATGCATGGTATGAAAATTTTCTATGTTCCTAATACGATACATGTAATACTTAATCCCTTCCATACTAGGACAAGGGTATAATACCCTTCATATCATAAGACAATAATTAGTATAAAACAATACCATTCAATTAAGGTGAAATAACATCAATAGTAAAATTGAACGATGTGAACAACAATCCCGTCTTCATCCACTTAGTCTTTTCCCTATAGGTGGGGTGATATGTCTCAAAAATGGATATTTACCAAGCACTGACACATTCCTAGTCTCCATTCTTCCAGTTAAAAAATGGTAATGCAAAATAAAATAAACCACTAACACTACTTTGTAATGTCTTAACCTGGCTCAACATTAAGGTGGTGGTTAGACCAGTGGGTCCCATGTAATCAAGCACACCACCCCGCATGACAGAGGCTACCAACTAGTAGTGAGGTCATATAGATTGTATAATGGGGAGACTATATACTTTAGATAAGAGTATCACAATGGCTTATTAGATAATAAATAACGGAAAAATTTGGAATTAGTAATAATATGAAAAATTAGCAGATGAATAATATATTATCTGAATAAAAAAAATTCCAATGCTAATTCTATATAATGATGCATTTAATGTAAGGTGTTACTAAAAGGTAAATGTAGTATAAAATAAGAAAAGAAAAAAAAACCCTAATGGTAATTTCCTTGATAATCCTAAGTAAGATCCCAGTCATGTACTACTTAAATCACATGTACACAAAAAAAGAAATGAATCCAAAAATATGGGAGAAAGAATATATACTGGAGTGCCAAACAACATCCAGGAAGGGTGTGAGATAATAATCTAAGAAGTTAAACACCCACAAATTCTAACCCAATCCATTAATTGATATAAATTTAAATCAATGAGTAGGTATATGTACAAAACTAATAAATAAGTGAAAAATAAATAAACAACAACCCACCTTGGTTCCTAAGGGACACCTAGTGGCTATACCAACTTCGTCACCCTTCCAAGTATCCTTATTTGTTGGTAAATCCTCTTTCCACATGATGGATCCCCCAAATCGGTGGAACATTTCCCACTAAAGATGAATCACTTAGAATAGACCTTAAACATACAGTCTCTGCCCTTAGGATAACCAAAATCTCACCACCAGGAATAACTATAAACTCCCTGTTAGGCATTGTGGGACTATGCATCTATCCCTCAGGTATATAACATAATCATATACTTCTCCCCCAGAAATTTAGTACCAGTTCACTTAGCCCTCAGGAAGTTTGAAAATGTGCACCAAGCCATTAGGAATCTTAACCAATCATGATTCCTTAGACATCCCATAAAACCATAAACTCTTCCTTTAGGCATCAAGTACCTATACGCCTTTCCCCCAAGTAGTATAGAAGAAAATTAACCAAGACCTCATGAAAACATATTATACATTAGTAATATCCTAGAAAACCCAACATGCCATTCAGTTTCAAAACCTCAGGCAGCAATGTCATTGATATCACATAATGTTAAAATCTAAGAACTAAAAAACACAACTATATTATCAATCATTCCATATTTATCATCATAAGACTCAAAAATCAATTTATAAAAATGACCATATGTCAAACCAATTCATTTCATTAATCCAACTTTCTAATTATCATTATAATTATATCAAATCTATTTAATTAATCATTTGAACCTATTGTCATTAATATATCGATAAAAAAAATTATCCAAGGTGATTTTGCCATAAAAAAGCACACATATTTATTTTCTTTACAATCCATAATTCTAAACCCAAAATCTATAACATTATACAATTTATTGCATGTATTGAAAGTCAAACAGACTAGGTCACAATTAAATCCAAGACTATAACACCTATCAGGTGGATGTAGGTCTCAGTCTCCTTTATTATGGACACAAATGATTCAATGGAGGTTAAAAATAAAATATTATTATTTAACAGGGATTATACAATTTATTTGGTTAATCCCATGATGTGTTGGCATGATCTCATATATTGTAATTAATATAAATAGTTATATCAAATAAAAAAGGACTTAGTATATACCACCCTCTTATGGAACCAAGTAGTAAGCATAAAGTGTAAAATAAGGTATAATACACTTGTACATATTTATAATTTAATACATGAGGCAATGAGCCCTCATGAATAAAAATATCCAAGGTTGAATACATTAAGTCATTACATATCTTTATAAGAATTTTCTTATTCATAATAAAAAGGGTATGACCTTACCATCCCTTGGGTTAAATCCATTTAATACCATTTGATTAATTTTAAGAGAGGAAAACCTATCATTCATTATCTATTTATTTTAAAATCACTCATTCAATTTACCTAAATATGGAAAATTCACATACAGGTCTCAACAGGTCAAACTAAAAGTGTCATCAAAAAAAGGGAAATTACCTACATTGGTAACTCCCAATTATAAATCAAGACATTGATTTTATAAGATAGAAAAAACACTAAAGGTGATTTAAGTTATTAAAAATCTTCGAAAAGGTGGATAACTCCATTTATGAATATCAAATATGGTCATTCAAAAAATATGATATATTCTAATCTTAACCTAAAGATTAAAGAAACACCAATGCAATTGGTTTAGAAAAAAAATATCTAAACATTACATTTTTTCTTGAAGACAAAGCACCTTTGATGGAGGGGTTTTATTATTAAATTATTAAATTGTTTATAAAACAAGTCATTTGTTCAATTAAATTTCATATCAAATTTACCAAAATAAATAATTTTAGAAAAACTACCATACATGGAAAAGAATTAATTAAAGGTGTGAAGGAAATTAATTAATGCATAATTAAATTTATGTGGAAAGAAAAGGGTTCATACCTCAAGAAGTAGACCAATTGAAACCCTTAATACTTGGAAACATTGATGATAGAAATGGCCATTCCACACTTTCACACACATTAATTCACATATATATATACACCTTAATCCAATGTACATATTCCCCTCACAATTATGGAATATGTACAAGGAAGAGATATATATATATATATGTATGTATGTGAGTGCAAGCCCTCCCAGATTCATCAAATACTCTATAAACAATACCAATAACTCAAAAACACTGTTGAAAATAACAACACTCCCAAGGAAAATTACCAACACCTAAAAAAATATGAAATCCCTCTAAAAAATTAAGTGGCAATGAAGAAAGAAGGAAAAACATACTCCAAACAGTTTGTGGTGAACCAAAATGATCTAAATCAGTTCTCCTTTGGTGGTGGTACTTGGAATACAAGAAAATGAGACATATTAATCCTTTTAGAGAACCTAATAATGGAAGAAACACAAAAATTGGTCAACCCCTAACCCTGGTGTATTGGCCGAGTCAAGAAGGATGATAGAGGGGGGAAAATTGGCCAAATAAGGGGAGGATAATGGAGGATAAGGTCTTACCTCATGACATTGAGTGAGATTCACAAAGGAACCAGGATGAAATGGGGATAGGAGAAAGAGCTACAAGGAGGGTTGAGTCACATGACCAAGGGAGACCCCAGGGGCGTGTATCATGCTCTAGGTGGGGGAGAATGAAACCCCTTTGGGGTTTCTTAAAAAACATAACCTAAATAATTATAATAATAATAGTAATAATAATCTTAAAAATAATAATAATATTATTATTAATAATATTAAAACTTATCTCTAATTTTTTATTTCCACATTGACATTCATTAAATTTCATTTCCTTTCAATTTATTTTAATTAAATAATTTCTTAAATAGAGACACATTGCATGATTTACTGGGTGGTATCATACTAACAATACAACCCTCCAAGTTCTTCCTAACTTGGGGTTTTGAAGCCCAACACTCCCAAAATTTGACAAAACACCCGGGGCACCACCAAGCATTGAACCAAATCGAAAAAAACTCATTAAAGTGAACAAATACTCAGAATTAATATTTTAAGAACAAATTTAAAAATATCCCATCTAGTAAATGAAAAAAAAAAAATTATTTTCATCTGGTTCAAAATATGGTTTTTTAAAGTAACATACTATATACTCAAAACATGATATACTCAAAGATCAGTGTGCACCATGCTCCAAGATTGGTGATCAAATAATCTTTTCCACTATATAGCATGCTCAACTTCCATATTTAAGACATATAGATAGGGATAGGTACTGCCGATTCAAAGGAATGAAAAACCACATTCTCAATGCCAAACACTTTATGCAAGATCCACACACTATATACACATAAAATTTTAACTATTTTTATTATTAAGTTACATTATAAATAAACCATATGTTGTATTAAAATATAATAATGGATAATAATTTTATTTTTAATAAAAAATCGTTAATTTAATAGTAAAATGACATAAATTTGGGTTCTTTTAATTATAATTGAAATAAAATTACCCATATCGATCTTGATTTATATTGTAGGTCATAAAGAACTATTAAGAATGTAGTTTCACTTAATCCATAAGATAAAATAACAAGTAAGTATTGATCTACCCCATTAGATTTATTATTACCTATGTTTATGTTTTTTATTTTAAATAAGTAAGTGGAATCTAAGTGTGAGGGGAATATTATCATGTTATAGCACATGTTATATTATCATACTTTTTTTATTTTCTTTAAGTTAATTTTTTTTATATTTTACCCACCTAAGTGAATCCTATTTTTCAATTATATTGATGAATTTTGAAAGAGACGTTGATTATTTATTAAAAATTTAATTAATAAAATTTAATTAAATTTTATTTAAGTGATCCATAATTTTAGTCATATACATTTGATTAATGAAGTTTATTTTACTTGAATTACTAACTAATCGAAATAAAAAAAATTATGTTTCATAACTAAGAAAACAATTAGATAAAGTCATTTAAATTAGAGTGATTTAAGAAGTTGATATACAAACATAAGTTCCTAAAGATAATTAACATACACTGTATATGTGGGAAAAAAATTCATTTATAAGTGTAAATAAAAATATGAGAGATGACTTTACAAACCCTTCTTTTATGCCTTAGTTTTTTCAAATAACCGTAGGGGGTGACTAGTGGTTGTAATAACATATTTTTATATTTTCTTATAATAAAATATTGAATAAGAAAAATTCACATGAATAACTAATAATTATGAATAAGTACATGGTTATTGAGATAGAATTAATGGTATATGGATACTTAACATTAGTGAATCAGTGGAAAATGAAATTATGTAATTAATTTAATAGTAATGAATCATTATTTTTGTAATCAGGTGGTGAGGTGAGGATCTTGAATGTGATGAATTTTGAAAAGTGTCTATATGTTAATATTGATATTTACTTAATTACATGACAAATAATATTTTTTTATCTAAGGTAAGAATAAGGGAATAAATTTATTATTAATGAACATTCTTGTCGAGTGATATTACTTGAGGATAAGTACTCAATAAAGCGTATAAGAATTAAAACACATATATGTTTCAATTTAATTATTTTTCATTATAAAAAAACCCTATAATATATCAAAATATTATAACATGAAATGAACTGGATTTGTGGAATAAATTTTTACTTTAATTAGAAAATAACTTAAATATGGATTTTTTTGTGATTATATAATTTCCCCCTATTTAAAGAGATTATGGTTGAACTATGAAAAATTTATGTTTGATTTTTTTAGGTTCAAGGTTGTACATGTAGAAATAATTCATACAGTATAAGAAAAATATATGTATTCAACCTTTAAAAATTTGTCTCACCCCTAAACAAGTAGATCTAGGCCCACAGACACCTGGACAGGAATGTCAATATATCCTTAGAGACATTATCATAAGAGAGGGATGGATTAGAAAGCCCAATGATTAATGGGATGTCTCATAGGGTGTAGGTAAGATTAATGTAGTTTCATGGTGTAGAAACTTTTATAATGTTAAGTAATGTGCAAATGCTTGAGTAGATGTGAATAATTCCTTGACTTATGAATCACATAACCTTCTTTACACACCATTGATGTGGGATTGGATAAAGTGCTATGTAGTGTTTAAACATGTTGGGAGACAACTATTAATCATATTATCCACCCATTACTCTTCTATAGTGCCTTTATGTGAACCCAATGTTACCATAACCCACTACAATGTAACCGCAACCCTCTGACATGCTTTCAACCCATTTTAGCCAAATATTAACCTCTCATTGAAATCATACCCTACTAATGCAACCTTATTCCATGATTTAAACTTAGAAATCCCCAATGTAATATCAACCCATAATACATAATGAATTACACTATTGTTGTATGAGGATATCCACACACACTATGTAATCACTCCAATATAATAAAATTTTGATCCACTATATTACAAGAGATGTAGAATAGTGGGTATCTTGTAATTCGTCATCTGTTAGCTCGAAACACACTTTAAAAATCTAATGCATGTTACTTACACCTCCGGTGTATTATCAAGCCCCTAATGAAAATTTCTCTAACCTCTAATATAATATTTACTTCCATACTTACCAGAATCAATTCCAAAATATTCCAAATGAGCCAAAAAAATTCCAATCATATTGAATTTCTATATTCTACCTATGACTAAATTGAGAAACAATTTGTACCTTTTTTCGAACAATACATATTAAGGGATGAATGAATATTTCCTATATATTTCATCCATCAATAGGGGAATACAATGATCATTGGTTAATATTAATCTCTAACAAGGATTGAGAATCATACCCATGCATGATCATCTAAGAACATCCCAAAACACATTGAGGGAATCACTTACATGAATAATTCTCAAAATATTTTCTACCAACACCTATAAAATTATGGAGAAAACTACCTTTTTCTATATTTTAATTGTTCCACCATTTTTCTCAGAATAATATGAGGTTGTACATTTTATTTTTATATAATTATGAACTTTTTTTATCTTAATATAGTAGCTTCCATTTTGTTTCCTATAGATCTTATTATTTGTTTTCTTCATGTTTCCCTCACCATAATTCTTCTCTGTCTTAATGATGGTGGATTTATAATAAAATATTTGTTCCTATGGGATGTTTGAATAGTATTCTGAAGTCCTTATACAATATTTTTTATGTTTTGACTTATTTGTAATGGATATTTGGGTGAGTTTTAGTGATTGTACACATTTTTATAGAATTCCCTTCGATTCATTCCATCATATAATCCTCTAATATATATACCTTATCTTTTCTTATTTCATATAAGATGGAATTTCATGGGCAGAGGCATGAAACACATATGTTGGGATTATGTGGAGATTTTTCATATATATATTTATATATATATGATAATAGGATTTTAATTATTATTCACTATAGAGGAGATGAAACTTTTCATTAATAGGTAATATCCACAGTATAATGAGTCCCATAATCTAAGTAGGATAATGTATTCTATAACTGATATTTATTAAATTATCAATTGCATTTTATATAATTAAAATATATAATGAAAAAACCATAAAGAAGAACCAAAGATCCACCTATTACCTAATAAAACTTTTTTGTAATTCTTGTTATTAATTTATGATTTATTTCCCCATGAAAAAACCTACCCATTTATAGTGGATTGCATCTTTTAAAAATCCTAAAAATATAAATGAGTAAAAAAACCATAGGATATTGAGTGATTAGTGAATCACTTCATTAGAAAATCTTGGTCATTTACAAGATGCATTACTTAGGATTTAAAAATTACTATTTTAAGTGGTTCATGGGAAACCTTTATCAAATTTGGAACTATTATTAGGGGTCAAAACATTTAATTTACTATTCTTTCCCTTGAAAATGTTTCCTTTATTTTAATTTTAATTTTAAAATAAAAAATACATAGTAAGAAATTTTTGGGTCCCCCTATGTTTTAGTTAATACAAATTAATTTCTATGAAAACATATATGTGGAGTACAAAGAATAAACTATGAAGAGGTGAACTTTATATATCTCATTAAAGATATCAAGTAGGACATTGAACAACATATCTTTTAATCCCTAGATATGAAAGCCACTAAGTTATCATACTATTTTCCAGAGTTCCTTCAATATGTAGATGAGGAACAAAAATATATAACTTTATTTTCGCTCATATTTGATAAATACATATAAGAGTTGAAAACAACATTCAAAAATATTTCCCTCCCTCAAATTTCGGAATTTTTCTCAATCACCTTCCAAGAAGAATAAGTTCTTTGAGCTAATGAACTAAAGTGTGTTCTGATAACCATATAATACCATGGTTTTAATTTAACATTATTAAACAATCTAACTTGATACCCTTGAAACTGTTTTGTAAAATTATCACCTATGATGACCTTGGAGAGTGATGAAGAATAAAAACAACCCCCATCCCCATCAAGGAGAAGAAAATGTTGGAGATTAATATAGAAACTTCTAAATAGGTCTTAAAATATATTAAAGGTAAAAAATGAATATTTTCTAAATAAAATACCTCTTTAATATTAATAATCACATTAAAAAGTGGAGTATACCAAAAAATTCAAGGTGGAACCCAAATTTCCTTTCCATTCCCCCATTATTTTATTTTTTTTCTTCTCATTCTAGGGGATGCGATATTATTATTTAATTTTGAATGTTTACACTATTTTCCCCACATATAGACATTGGTAAGTGTCACATATAGAACATAACATCGAAAAACCCCATGAAAATTCATATTTGGGGACATAAATTAAACTGACTAGTTATAAGAATAATAAATGTAGCACTATATGGGGGATGACCCACACATCATTTATTTCTTATTTCTCATTTTATTTTTTATTTCACATTTAATAAAAATTCCAATGTGTATTTTTTTAATTTTATAACTTATAAATAACTCGTAAGAAATGATATCGAATCTTGCAACTTTATAGAATAAGATGGAATTATTTCTCCATATCACAATATTTTTCATTAAAAATGTTTATGTTCATGTGACTTAAATTTGGTAGTGAAATATAAGTGTGTGGAAAAATTTATCATACTATAGGCTGCATGTGTTTTTCTCCTCTTTCTTTTTTATTTAAATAAACGGATTTTTATGCATTTTTCACACTTGAGTGAATCCCATTATTCAATTATTCAAATTAAAAATTCATTTAAAAAATACTAAATATTTTGTTTGAAAATTAGAGAAATTAATTTTTATTGAATAGGATTCAAGTTAACCATAATTTTAATAGGCATTAATTTTTTTAATTAACATGAGTTTAACTGATTTAGTAACTAAAGATATCATTAATCCAATGATTCATTAATACACAACCCACTAAACAGAGTCATTTGAATTAGAATTATTTTTAGAATTTTGTATCTAAAAGGATGTTTCTATTGGTACTTAAATAATAATTTGTGTATGAAAAATCAAAGGATGCCAATAAAAGTAAATAAAAATATGATATTAAATTATCTAAACTCTAGTTTTATTCATAATTTATCTCAAATAACCTTAGTTTATTCCATTGATTTAGAACAACATAGTTATAGGTTTGCTATAATGAAATCTTGAATAGGTTCAATGAATATTAATGGATAATAAATGTGACTAAATTCTTATTTATTGAGATTTATGGAACGGAATATGAATACTAAAATTGAATAAATAAAAGGAAAATGAAATTATCTAATCAATTTCAAACCAATGAATAATTATTTTTGAAATTGGGAAGTGAGTTAAGGATCTTGATTTCAATTAATTTTTTCCAAATGATCACATGTTAACATTTATTATAAGTAATGGGAATTAAAACAAAAAAAAAACATTTACACACCAAAATATAAAACTGTGTCAAACCTCATCTATCCCCAAAAGGATTGGTAAGAACCCATAAGGACCATATAATTCAGTTATAACTATGTTACATCATTAGACACATCCCCATATAGTTTATAGTCTCGTGTTGATGCCATCTACTGATCTAAGATGAGCCCAACCCATGATGTCCATCCAAAAACCATGCAAAAATACCCCACAAGAGAAACTGTCCCCCAAATCAGGGGCCATTAGAGGATAAAACACACACCTCATATAGTCTGATGGGGTTTTCTAACAACTCTGAAAACACCCCAACTTCTTACATGTTTACATTGACAATTACATAATTTATTAATAGTTTATATTCATTAAACCATGGCTTAAACATGGGATAAAATGGATTCTTAGAGAATATTCTTATTGTGATACATTGCATGAGGTGGAAAATATCTCAATGTGGGGGAATTGATAAAATTATATTTTTCACTAATTATATTTCAATATTCCATTATAAATAATCTATTTATTATATTAAAATATAGGAATAAGTATTTTTTTTTCTTTTTATAATAAATCTTGAGATTAATTATAAAATTGACTAAATATGTATCATTTAGTGATTAAATAATTTTTATGATTAATTATACTATAAAACAACTACCAAAAAATATGATTGATATTAATAGGTAGAAGGGTGACCATGAAAAATGAACATATGAGAAAGGGAGAAAACAATATATTTTACCTTGTAAAAATTGGGCTCAATGCCTAATAATTCTTTCAAGGACCATGGTCATCCTAAATTGGAAATGTGATATAGGTCCAAAGAAATTATTACGAGAGAAAAATGGATCAATGATTCTCATGAGAAATGATTTTTCTTACAGGAATGGATATGGGAAAGTCAGTCATGGGGTGGTAAATCCAATATTGTTAAGTAATGTGTTTAAACTTGAGTAGATAATCCCCACACCCTAGCTTACAAAGTAGAGAAATTTTCTTGCACAACTCTGACGTGTGTTAAGATTAAGCACACTATAATGATAAAACATATTAGGTGGCCACTTTTCATTATATTCTCTACCTTTTACTACACTATAGAGGCTCCATGAATTCCCAATGTATCCTTAACCTCCTAAAAAAGATCATCAAAAATCCAACGTACTCTTACCCCTATCCCAATGTAATCTTATTAATCCAATGAACTTTTTACCCCATTTGATGAAAAACATAATCCCTAATGTATCCTTTTAACCCCCAACACAATCCCTAACCATAATTTAGAAGGCATTATACCAATATTGTTTTGGGTGCTCAAGGCACACTATTTACTCCCTCAAACAATAAAATCATTATTATTTTTTATTTCTCAGGAGATGTAAATAGTGGGAAACACCTATTCCAACATCTAGTATCCCACAACATAAAATAAAGACTAAATTAAATTAATTAAACCCTCTAAAAACAAATTTTTATTGTCTCCAAAGTTTAGCTACATAATATTTTTATTTTATAACATCTCCCAAATAATTATCCACACATGAAACAATTATGGAAATATTATACATTATACTCCTCTTCAAAACACAAGGGATGAAAAAAAGTAAGAAATGAATGTGATAAAATTATCAGTAAGGGAAAATTCATAATATATATCAATTGAATCAAAATATTTAATCATAAATATGTCCATAAGTACTAATAATAAAAAGAGTATTCAAACATGGGAACATAATCTTAATGTCATACACAAAAGAATAAGAAAATAACCTGAATCATCAAGTATTAGAATACCATAAGAGTGTGGAACCATTAGAAAATAATCATGAGCTATGGATTCAAAACATACAAGTGTTTCATAAATATAAGCATATAAAATAATAACTTATGACTAAACTAACCATCAAGACACATAGTGGACTAAGCTAACAACATAGATACCAAAACATAATTGATTGGGATAAACCCCAATTTTCAATAAAATATCATATCATGATATATAAAGCTTAACACAATTCATTTTAACTATATGTCAGACCCACCCATCACATAATGATAAACCACACATATATGTGCAACATGAACATGGAAACATTCATAATTTAGTCATATATAAACCTATGTGCTATAAACAAGTTTCATGAAGATTTATACATTGCATACATAATTAATCTATAGAAATAAATTGGATTATTTCATTAAGATATATCATTATAGAAACATTAAAATTTAAATGAAATTGACATAGATGAAAAATACCATATAAGTACATTAGAAAATTGTTTATAAAATAAGAATAAATATTCTTTACATTATGGATAACTTTTATTTTAAAAGTAAACAATTTTTAAATCAATGATTTTATAAAAATAATGAGATTGTAAATAAAAATTATATAGAAAACCCATGAAATCTTTTAATGAAAGTTTTTTATGAAAATAATATAAAAAAGTGGGAGAATATAACCTTGAGAAATATGATAAATAATATAGCTAAAAGATTTATTTCAATGTTTTATATAATAAATTCAAAGTTTATAGAAATTTTAATTAATTATTCATAGACATAGGGATAATTACATCCTTAAAATAATATTAAAAATATAGGTATGAAATAAAAAATATTATTTAATGGAAAATAGAAAATGTTAATTCCTCTTTTAAGAATAATTCAAGGTTATTTATAAACCAATGGGAGGGGAAATTTTTGGGAATGTGTTGATCAAATAAGTCTAGTAATTTATCACTGATTTCGATGCTCACAAACACCCAAATTTTTGTTACTAATGAAGATACTTTAAGTGAATTTTAGATTTATATTACTTTATTTTTAATTTAGATAGAGTTTAATATTCTTAAGTATTTTGGGCATATTGATGTAGTTTGGAATTGTTGTTTATAACCCCATGCTTTAACTGAACATTAGGATCAAGAACCCTACCACTGTAAAGATCTCCACATTCATAAAAATATTTTTGATCTAAATGTTTGGTTTGGGATTCATAAATTCATAAGATAATATACATATTTTATAGAGAGCCGAAGCCTAGCATACATGAACATTACATTACTTTTGCGGAATACTTAGTACATAACAAAAATACACACACAAGGATCGTAATAGTTTAGTGTCTTTGGAAACTCGGAACGTAATCTTCTAATCGTGGTGAAAGATCTCTAATATCTCCCATAAAGATCTTCACTTTTTGTTACCTAAAACCTTTCTTTATATCCTGGGGAAAAGAAAACATAAAAGGGTGAGCTCAAATGCTCAGTAAGGGTAAACAAAAGAAATATAAATCTCATCGTATACACAAGCACATAACTTTTGGAAATCTTAACCTGCAAAAGAGATCATAATTTCATAACATGGGATAAATCATGGAAGTGAAATGTAATCACAATAATCATAACTTCAAACATGAAACTTTTTGGCATACACACATAATCATAGAGAATCATTTCTTGTTAGTCAAGACTCATTGCCAAGACTATCTTAGTGGATAAAGTCCCTTTCTGAATCGATTAACCCTCGTTTCAGTCTTGTTTCACTGAACCGGTATAGCCTACCATTCCAGCCATGTCTATCTCATGAGATATAAAATCTTTACCCAATGCATTGGAGGGAGATATAGGTCCCACCCATCTCATAATGATACCATTCTTATGTGTGCCACAAAATCATAAATCATACATCATTTCATAACCCATGTAGTAAAAATGGGATTCTTAAACATCGTGACATCATAAAACAATTCATATAAGATAAAGGAATTCATAAAAATAATTCCATCACAACATAATCAAATCAATGTAATAATAGGGATAAAAACAGAACCCTTTATTATCTTAGATGGAAAATAATTTTGATAAAACACTTGAACTCCATTCTTGAGGAAAATATCCTTTCTTCTTCAAAAAACATTTTTCCTTTCTTAACATGTCAAACAACTTTAAACTAAAAAAAGTTGATTAAAAATAAACTTGAAAAATTATAAAGGAAGCTTCTTGGAAATAATTTTTTAAAAATCCATTCATGCCGTATAAGTTAAAAAAACATTCTTCTCGTACTTTTGTCGGAAAAGTCAAAAAGTACCTCGTATGAAAAATGACAAAAGATTCCTTTCATATCTTTTACTAAAAACTCGCCAAAGGGTAAAATAGGCTTTAAACAATTGTAGGTGGATGGAAATAATATTACATATTGAGGAACCATGGATGTGGATGATAAAATACACCCCAGCAAAAGTAAAAACAATCTCGAATAAAAATGAGATTGTGATATTTTCCCTTACCTTAGGTCCGATTTGCTTCGTAAGTGTCCGAAACTCCTGTATAATGATTTAAATAATGTCATTGACTTATTCCAAAATCATACTAATTGTTATTATATCATATATGGTTCACTTATGACTTTATTTTACCCGTTCTTTTGTAAATTCCATGTTAAAGAGCATTTTGGGTAAAATTGTTTCATTTATCGTAGGTGTTTTGACTTGTTGTTCTTGACATTATTATTACTTATATCATGATTTACTTACTACCAGAATATAAAATATGATTTATATATCATATATATTCAGTATATATATATATATATATATAATAGATAGATAAATGAAATGAAAAACACCGTTCATGGAGACGGTAGTCCGTACGTACGCATGAACGCTGTTTTTCTTTCCTTATTGTCTTGAATGGAAGTAAGTAGATGACATACATATAAATATACATAAATCCAGTAGCATTATTATGTCATATATTTCATTAGTACTTATTATATATACTTTATAATCATTCATGAATGGTTAATCATTGAGAATGAATCTCATCGCGTCGTGGAGACAGTAGTCCGTACGTACGCACGAGCGATGATATCATTTCCATAATTATTGAATTGAATTGGAGTGGATGATACAATATATCAGAATCATTATGATGTTATAATAACTATTTATAGTTATTCTTTACACCATAATACCCATCCATGTAAGGTGTTGGTGGAAAAACAGATTACACCACAGCGTGGAGACGGTATTCCGTACTTACGCACGCACGGTGATTTCATTTTCCATAGGATGGATAGACGGTGAATTAGGATTGTTTCATACTTATAATAACATATCAGTATATTAGTGATACTGATGTTATTACTTCATAATGAAACAACCTAAGAAGAAGAAGTGGAAGAAGAAATAAAGGTGAAAGAATTGGTAACGGAAATTACCTCTTCTTTGAAGCGCCTCTTTGAGACCTCCTCTTAGGGCACTAAAATTGGTCTTTGAGGAAGACCAGAACCTCTAGGATTATTCTAGGGAAGGGGAGAAGGGATTTTGGCAGGGGTTGGCCGAGCTTGAGTGCTCAAATTGGTGTGAGGAGGAGGGGGAGGAGGTGTCCTTTTATAAGGGAGGAGAGGGGCACCATAGGAATATCTCAAAATATTATTTTATATTAAAGTCAAAATCGGTTTATAATGGTTCCAAAGGGTCTTATTTCGAAGATGAAGTGGGGATGGGTTGAAATCCTATCAACCAATAGGATTTAGACAAGTTTAGTTTATTATTTTAACCTTATCAATTAAATTTAACTCTAAGTTAAATAATTTAACTTTTACCGTGTCTTTTTGTTTTCTTACACTATATGGTTAATACACTTACTATAAAATGCCAAACGAACCCCAAATTGTTTATTATTAATATATATATTCTTAAGTAAGTCATTTGGCCGAACCTTAGATTTTTAGGAATAAAATAACAATTAATAAAATAATATATTATTTAAAAACTATTTTGTGTCAATTTTGACACAATTTGATACATGATTTTTGTGAAAGTCATAACAGAATTATATGTTAGAACCAAGTTTATTAAATAAACACTAATATATCATATTAACCTATAAAATTAGTGTAATTCATAAAAAGTCTCAAATTACATTTATTTGGGAATTTATAACATCAATTATGTTAACATTTCCTTAAAAGGGTAATTACTGCATCATCGTTGTGTCATAAATAAATTAATTTATATAAAGTCTAAAAATTATAAATAAAATACCATTATGTAGAAATTTTTTTTATATTTCTAATGAATATTTATAGTCGAATTTATCTTATGTATAACCCTATATTAAAAATGATTTACTTATTAAACTTTGATTTTAACTATTTTAACCCTTCTTTAAATAAATTAATAATAAATGTCCTAATCTAATCCAAGTGGGCCTAAATGATAATATTTTACACTTAAGGTTGTTTTTGGTCGTGAAACACTTGTCCAATAGAATTAGGACATGTTTTAGGGTAATAGTAATATCATATTTACCCTTAGTTACCCTATTTACTATTAACCGCGGTAAAAAAGTAAAAAGTTACTATTCACAAAAAATTATTTTCATCTCATTGAACCACATTTTAGTCCTTGATATTAACCGTGTCTCTCGGATTTTCAAAATTCCATTCACAGAAGCGGTAAAATTAAGTTTTATGAAAAATTCAGTTTTTTAACTACCACTTAGTAGTTTCACTATTCATCAAAAATTGATGTTTTTCAGAACAATACCAAAATTTCATCCGAAGCTATTTTTCATATTCCGAATTCAAAAAATGAAGTCTATTTTACCAAATTCATAACATAGAAGTTGCATTAATTAATTTTATAATTAAGTCTCGCTGTTAAAACAAATAGCGTGTTTTTAAGAAACAATATCTATCAAAAGATTGACACTTGATTATGTCTGGTTTAAATGTGAAATTACAACCAATGACCAACATTGTATTAAATTGTAAAAATATATTCTAAATATACTTTAAAACCACTCAAATTAATAATTTATCACTATTAATTATTTCGATTAAAAAAGTTATTTTTAATTATAATTTAGTAATTTTCACTATTCGTCAGAATATGAAAGTTATCCGAAAAGTACCAAAATTTCACCTTAGGCTAAATTCGAGGCTCCGAATCCAAAAATGAAGTCCATTTTGAGAGATAAATTTTCTAAAATTTAAAAAGTGGTTATTAGTATTTATAACGGCTAGTTTTAATAATATTTTAATAGCATATCGTTGTTTCGTGAAACTCAGTATTGCGTACTACACACGCTATCGAGGAAGGTTGTGATTGCCTGTAATGCAAGGCAAGTCAAGGATGCGTGTTGTGCAAGCTTCTTTTGGTGTAGCGTACAACACAAGACATTAATAAAATTAAAAAGAATATTTTTCATAAAATCTCGGGGTGTTACATTCTACCCCCCTTAAAATGAATTTCTCCCTCGAAATTCGTCTGGGTTATAAATGGTTTACTATTCGAAAGTTTCTTTAATAGAAACCCTCATCGTAAAAAGGAATACCAAAACCAATCTTTAAAAAACAATGGTATGAAACGTAATGGTTAAATAAACTAATCACTGGGTTTCCACATAGGTGAAAATATGGATATGGAAGAAAAATCTAACCATCATGTTCTGATGGAGAGTGGTAGAGAACATGGCTATGGAAAATCCAACAATCACAAATCCATAAATTTGTGACGATCTAAGGTACCATATGATTAATCAGATATAAGAGCACTAGGACAACATTTTTAGTTTTCAAGATCGTTTCCCTAAAGTTGAAGAATTAGAATAAATACTTACTTTATTTTTGTACAATCTCACTGTTGTTCATGCCTTGAACAATTTCCACTTCATCTCTTAAATAAATGAAGTTGAATTTGTTATTCGTGAAGTGTTAGCAGATCATGTGATAGAATGATGGGTCATTCCATCTGTCTCAAACAAAAGGTTAGCAAAAGTTATTAAATATACATAAGTCATTATATAGTGAGGTTAATTATATATGGTTCCTAAAATGGACTTATACTTCATATATCATACTGCTTAATATAATAAAACTAGTTTCTACTAAACAGGGACTTCCTGTAGGCCAGTGGTAGGCGATAAAGGCCAGTCGCACTTCGGTTGTGGGTTCGATTCCCACAGCCTTGTCCGAAGCGATGGGCTGTCGCCCATCCTGCAGGTTGTACTTTTTCTAAAGCTATATTACTATAACATCCCATCAATAATATCGAAAATATTCTATCCTTAAAAAATACTAACATATTTCCAACATAATCCATTATAATCTTTAGGCTTATCCATAATACTGTGGTCCACTCTCATAATATAGTGAAAACGATTACCAGAGATTTAATACCATCATTGATCCCCATATATCATAAGATATGTCTTGTTGGTCACATTACAAACATTCAAAGGCCTTAATCAAGTATTTTCTTGAATACCCATTGAACCTTAGTGAAAACATGTATGCAGTTAAAAGATAACACTTTCCACATACCAAAATCCTCAAAATTCTATATACTCAAACCATGATATCACTTAGTCCTTATATCAATCTTGATCTCATGAATACTGTTAAATATCTCAATCACTTTGAATACCACATTAGACCAACACATAAATATTCCAATACTTTATGATACAACATTATTTTGGAATCCCATTACATAAACACTTAATCATTCCACCACATCGTTATCATATTCAACATCGACAATGGTGATCACATGTGACTTCCCTTTGTCCTTTGCCTTAAGCGGTTGCTCATGTCGATCATCACTAACCCTTGGATTAGGGCATTTATTAGCATAATGCCCCATTTCCTTGCACTTGAAGCATTGAAGTGTTGGTGGTGCGTTCTCTGCAGTGTTTCCTTTATTCACATCATTAGAATCCCTTTTTCCATTACTTTGACACTCAGCTGCTCGATGACCTTATTTTCCACACTTAAAACATTTTCTAGTCCCTTTAAGACAATCTCCACCATGCTTCTTTCCACACTTTGTGCATAAGGAAACATTCATCTTCTTTTCACCATTATTATGAGATTTCTCCTTGAACTCCATCTTTCATTTCATGTCAAAACCATGAGATGGATATGTAACACTAACTTCCATTTCTACCTTCATAGCACAACACACAATTTCTTCATAGCTACTGAAGTCTCTTATAGCTAATGCCATTCGAAGACTTGGTTTTAAGCCACTGAAAAATCGATCAACTTTACTTTCAGGTTGGATGATAATTCCAGATGCATACCTTGCAAGTCTTGAAAAATTTGCTTCATATATACCAACAGATTCATCATCCTTCTGCTTCAGCTCAAGAAACTCCTTTTCCATCTTTGTTCGAAGAATACGAGGGAAGTACTTACTGAAAAACAAGTTCTTGAACTCATCCCATTCCATGGACTCAATTTCATCTATTTGCCTCGTATTCTTGATAAGATTCCACCATTGATCAGCTTCACCTTCCAAACGATATACTGCTAAGATGACTTTATCATGCTCAGAACATTGAAGAACTGAAAATATCTTTTCAGTGGTACTGATCCATTGTTCAGCAACAAGTGGATCGGAAGACCCATTGAAAGAAGGTGGACGTTGCCTCATGAAGGACTCAATAGAATATTATTCCCTTCTCTGTTCATTTGTAAGTCCAGAATGATTCATAGCTTGTGTAAGTATAGCAATAAGATTTTGCACTCCATCTCCCATAACATTTGTTTGTTCAGGAGGGCAATCATTGCATTGTCCATTGCATTGATCAACACGGTTCCTTCGGGTTCCAGCCATCGTCTAAAACCCAAAAAGAATAGTGTGAGAGGCAAAAATCATGCTAGGGAAAACAACATAATAAAGGGGGAGTACCTTCAATATCTAACATCTTAGGTTTAATTCTATGATCGTTAGCGTAATTCTAGGACTATAACCTATACGTATACTTAACCTTAGAGACATCCCTAGACATACCTTAGAAATATCTCTAGGGATCTCACTAAAGTTATCGCATCCTAGTTTCCAAAGGTTGACTAAACCTTTCCTCTTATACCAACTGTAGAGACCCGAAGCCTAACATACTTGAACATTACATTACTTTTGCGGAATACTTAGTATATAACAAAAATACACACACAAGGATCGTAATAGTTTAGTGTCTTTGGAAACTAGGAACGTAATCTTCTAATCGTGGTAAAAGATCTCCAATATCTCCCATAAAGATCTTCCCTTTTTTTTTACCTAAAACCATTATTTATATCCTGGGGAAAAGAAAACAGAAAAGGGTGAGCTCAAATGCTCAGTAAGGGTAAACAAAAGAAATATAAATCTCATCGTATACACAAGCACATAACTTTTGGAAATCTTAACCTGCAAAAGAGATCATAATTTCATAACATGGGATAAATCATGGAAGTGAAATGTAATCACAATAATCATAAATTAAAACATGAAACTTTGTGGCATACACACATAATCATAGAGAATCATTTCTTGTTAGTCAAGACTCATTGCCAAGACTATCTTAGTGGACAAAGTCCCTTTCTGAATCGAGTAACCCTCGTTTCAGTCCTGTTTCACTGAACCGGTATAACCTACCATTCCATCCATGTCTATCTCATGAGATATAAAATCTTCACCAAATGCATTGGAGGGAGATATAGGTCCCACCCATCTCATAATGATACCATTCTTATGTGTGCCACAAAATCATAAATCATACATCATTTCATAACCCATGTAGTAAAAATGGGATTCTTAAACATCGTGACATCATAAAACAATTCATATAAGATAAAGGAATTCATAAAAATAATTCCATCACAACATAATCAAATCAATGTAATAATAGGGATAAAAACAGAACCCTTTATTATCTTAGATGGAAAATAATTTTGATAAAACACTTGAACTCCATTCTTGAGGAAAATATCCTTTCTTCTTCAAAAAACATTTTTCCTTTCTTAACATGTCATACAACTTTAAACTAAAAGAAGTTGATTAAAAATAAACTTGAAAAATTATAAAGGAAGCTTCTTGGAAATAATTTTTTAAAAATCCATTCATGTCGTATAAGTTAAAAAAAACATTCTTCTCGTACTTTTGTCGGAAAAGTCAAAAAGTACCTCGTATGAAAAATGACAAAAGATTCCTTTCATATATTTTACTAAAAACTTGCCAAAGGGTAAAATAGGCTTTAAACAACTGTAGGTGGATGGAAATAATATTACATATTGATGAACCATGTATTTGGATGATAAAATACACCCCATCAAAAGTAAAAACAATCTCGAATAAAAATGAGATTGTGATATTTTCCCTTACCTTAGGTCCGATTTGCTTCGTAAGTGTCCGAACCTCCTGTATAATGATTTAAATAATGTCATTGACTTATTCCAAAATCATACTAATTGTTATGATATCATATATGGTTCACTTATGACTTTATTTTACCCGTTCTTTTGTAAATTCCATGTTAAATAGCGTTTTGGGTAAAATCGTTTCATTTATCGTAGGTGGTTTGACTTGTTGTTATTGAAATTATTATTACTTATATCATGATATACTTACTACCAGAATATAAAATATGCTTTATATATCATATATATTCAGTATATATATATATAATAGATAGATAAATGAAATGAAAAACACCGTTCATGGAGACGGTAGTCCGTACGTACGCATGAACGCTGTTTTTCTTTCCTTATTGTCTTCAATGGAAGTAAGTAGATGACATACATATAACTATACATAAATCCAGTATCATTATTATTTCATATATTTCATTAGTACTTATTATATATACTTTATAATCATTCATGAATGGTTAATCATTGAGAATGAATCTCATCGCGTCGTGGAGACGGTAGTCCGTACGTACGCACGAGTGATGATATCATTTCCATAATTATTGAATTGAATTGGAGTGGATGATACAATATATCAGAATCATTATGATGTTATAATAACTATTTATAGTTATTCTTTACACCATAATACCCATCCATGTAAGGTGGTGGTGGAAAAACAGATTACACCACAGCGTGGAGACGGTATTTCGTACGTACGCACGCGCGGTGATTTCGTTTTCCGTAGGATGGATAGACGGTGAATTAGGATTGTTTCATACTTATAATAACATATCAGTATATTAGTGATACTGATGTTATTACTTCATAATGAAACAACCTAAGAAGAAGAAGTGGAAGAAGAAATAAAGGTGAAAGAATTGGTAACGGAAATTACCTCTTCTTTGAAGCGCCTCTTTGATACCTCCTCTTAGGGAACTAAAATTGGTCTTTGAGGAAGACCAGAACCTCTAGGATTATTCTAGGGAAGTGGATAATGGATTTTTTCAGGGTTTGGCCGAGCTTGAGTGCTCAAATTGGTGTGAGGAGGAGGGGGAGGAGGTGTCCTTTTATAAGGGAGGAGAGGGGCACCTTAGGAATATCTCAAAATATTATTTTATATTAAAGTCAAAATCGGTTTATAATGGTTCCAAAGGGTCTTATTTCGAAGCTAAAGTGGGTATGGGTCGAAATCCTATCAACCAATAGGATTTAGAAAAGTTTAGGTTATTATTTTAACCTTATCAATTAAATTTAACTCTAAGTTAAATAATTTAACTTTTACCGTGTCTTTTTGTTTTCTTACACTATATGGTTAATACACTTACTATAACATGCCAAAAGAACCCCAAATTGTTTATTATTAATATATATATCCTTATCTAAGTCATTTTGCTGAACCTTAGATTTTTAGGAATAAAATAACAATTAATAATATAATATTTCATTTAAAAACTATTTTGTGTCAATTTTGACACTATTTGATACATGATTTTTGTGAAAGTCATAACAGAATTATATTTTCGAACCAAGTTGATTAAATCAACACTAATATATCATATTAACCTATAAAATTAGTGTAATTCATAAAAAGTCTCAAATTACATTTATTTGGGCATTTATAACATCAATTATGTTAACATTTCCTTAAAAGGGTAATTACTGCATCATCGTTGTGTCATAAATAAATTAATTTATATAAATTCTAAAAATTATAAATAAAATACCATTATGTAGAAAATCTTTTTATCTTTCTAATGAATATTTATAGTCGAATTTATCTTATTTATAACCCTATATTAAAAATGATTTACTTATTAAACTTTGATTTTAACTATTTTAACCCTTCTTTAAATAAATTAATAATAAATGTCCTAATCTAATACAAGTGGGCCTAAATGATAATATTTTACACTTAAGGTTGTTTTTGGTCGAGATACACTTGTCCAATAGAATTAGGACATGTGTTAGGGTAATAGTAATATCATATTTACCCTTAGTTACCCTATTTACTATTAACCGCGGTAAAAAAGTAAAAAGTTACTTTTCACCAAAAATTATTTTCATCTCATTGAACCACATTTTAGTCCTTGATATTAACCGTGTCTCTCAGATTTTCGAAATTCCATTCACAGAAGCGGTAAAATTAAGTTTTATGAAAAATTCAGTTTTTTAACTACCACTTAGTAGTTTCACTATTCATCAAAAATTGATGTTTTTCAGAACAATGCCAAAATTTCATCCTAAGCTATATTTCATATTCCGAATTCAAAAAATGAAGTCTATTTTACCAAATTCATAAAATAGAAGTTGCATTAATTAATTTTATAATTAAGTCCCGCTGTTAAAACAAATAGCGTGTTTTTAAGAAACAATATCTATCAAAAGATTGACACTTGATTATGTCTGGTTTAAATGTGAAATTACAACCAATGACCAACATTGTATTAAATTGTAAAAATATATTCTAAATATACTTTAAAACCACTCAAATTAATAATTTATCACTATTAATTATTTCGATTAAAAAAGTTTTTTTAATTATAATTTAGTAATTTTCACTATTCGTCAGAATATGAAAGTTATCCGAAAAGTACCAAAATTTCACCTTAGGCTAAATTCGATGCTCTGAATCCAAAAATGAAGTCCATATTGAGAGCTAAATTTTCTAAAATTTAAAAAGTGGTTATTACTATTTATAACGGCTAGTTTTAATAATATTTTAATAGCATATTGTTGTTTCGTGAAACTCAGTATTGCGTACTACACACGCTATCGAGGAAGGTTGCGATTGCCTGTAATGCAAGGCAAGTCAAGGATGCGTGTTGTGAAAGATCCTTTTGGTGTAGCGTACAACACAAGACATTAATAAAATTAAAAAGAATATTTTTCATAAAATCTCGGGCTGTTACATATTTGTACTTAACATATGGTTTATCAACCCTAATTTTGGAATCAACTATATGTTTTCATCCATTTTTTTTGAAGATAACCTACACAATAAAACCCAACATTTGAATTAGTCATCTATTATATTTGAATTAAATATTATTTCCCATATTTTTAATATAATTTAATTAGAGTATTTACATATCTTTAACTATATTTAATGACCAATTCAAAGGACCTTAATGAATAGATTAAATTGATCCTATTATTAACAGAAGTTATATTTTTTTCTAGGTACTTTTAAATTCAAATGATAATTTTTTATCAGAATGATTTTCTAGATTTTTTAACCTAAAGTGAATCAATATTCCTTTAAAGTATCCAGAGTTTATTCTGCTATGATATAGTGAGAAAATATCTCTAAATATATAATGATATACACTTCATAGATATATATATTTTGATCTAACTATGTTTAAATGATGTGTTATAACTATTGTGTATTTTTCAATCATTTTCTATAATTCACCAATTATTTTTCTAGAGCTACAATATGGATATATAAATGATTATCATATATTGGGAATTGTTTTTACTATACTTAAAAAGGTATTATTATATTTATTTATCTCTTTGAAGATAATATACAACTAGGGTCACTTCAGATCTATTATTTACTAAATACTATATTCTACCAAGGATATGATCCATCACATTTCAGTTACTTTTGGAACTGTGTGATATATATATTAAAACAAATTATTATCTCATTTTTTTCATTAACAATAGGATACTTTTAATCAACCATTATGGATTATAATCTTCTCAAACCATGATACTATGGTCAAGGTTCCTTGTAAAAGGACCAAACGTTTTGCAAGGTTTCAACTTATAACACTAAGTGTTAGAGGTCTCCAGAAAAGAGGGCCTATTTTGTGAAAAATATCAATCCAACTGAGAGAGTATTGTTGGAGTTAAACAGGGGATATTTTTGGTATGAAAAACTAGAAAAATTGATATGTTCATCTTATATTTTTTCCCAGTACATAATTTTTCTAAATAAAATAATTTTTCCCAAAATTTCAAATCACAAATAGGGATTATTTTTTATTTATTCATATTTTTTTAAAGGATAAAATTCACCACCCTCCTATGTATTAAAAATATTGCAACCAAACAATTGGTATCAAAGGATTTATCTTAATTGAATTATCTTAATCACTATAAATATTGAGTTAAATGTGTATATGAATAAATATATTTATGGCTAAACTTAAAAGAAGGCTTGTCAGTAATTAGGTCACCATAATTAATTGGAGAAAATTATGGTTTTTGGAATGAAATAATGTTGATATATTTAAAAAATACTATTTTTAAAGTTTCTATGAAGATTTTAAAATAATATAAAATTATCAGAGTACTAGAGAAGTGGGATACTGAAAATGAAGTCGAATGTGAAGATATTTCAAGATCATTGAATGAAATTATATGTATACTTGGTCTGAATGAATTCAATTGTGTATCTCATTATTATAATTACTATGATATGTGGAAAACAATCAATGTTTCTTGTGAAGTTACTAGAAATGTTAGAAAATTATGATATAGTATAAATAAACTAAAGTTTGACACCATTAGGATGTATGATTGTGAATGATCCACTCAAATTAATAAAATAATAGCTGAGAGATTCAATGGTGTTTCTACTTTGGGTGAACCAATTATAGAACTAGATCAACCTATAAAACTTCTTATAGTTTTACACACCAAATGGATTAGAATATATAATACCATTAGAAAATCAAATACTATCAAAAAATTATCAATAAAGATTTGATTAGGACTCTATTGATGAATAAAGTAGAAATAAAAGTTTAATAAGAAGGACATAGAATGATAAAAAGGGATAATACTTATTTTAATGTTACTAATACAAAAAATTAAAATAAATATGAGGATTATTTATCCTAAAACGATTCAGAATGTTTATACACTTGAATTGAATTAGCTCATAGAGAACGAATATTTAGTTAGTTTAATAAGAAGAATAAATACTTTAAGAAGAAATTCAATGGTTTTAATAAAAACTGGAATGGATTCAAATAATTTATATGTTATTAATGGAAAAAATTAGGTCACATTAGAACTTATTTCACATAGGTTATGGAATAGAAAATAAAATGTAAAAGAAATAAATAAACTACCAAATGAATGATGTTTATTAGAAAAAAGGAAAAAAATACATTAAGGTTGTATAGAGTGTCTATGAAGTGTTCAAAATTTTTAATACGATTCAGATAAAGAGACATAAAATCCAAAAGATAACATGTTTTTTATAGTGACTGAAGAAAAGGTGAAATATTATTACTCTTTTACATCTGATTCTGAAATTTATTTAAATAATAAATTATCTTCATACTTCTTTGTGCTTAAAAAGAAATATTAATCCTTGGTAAAAAATAATAAATCATAAAATAATATTTATAAAGATGTTCTATGTGAAAACAATTCTATGTTAAAATAATACCTAGAATTGAAGGAATTCTTTTTAAATCAGATTCAAACCACACTATGACTTTAGATAAAATGAATGAGTTTTAGAATGATATAGAATCATTTAAAACTGGTTCTAGTATACATACAAGAGGAGAATAATATATAAATCATATACATGGAAAAAATGTTCAGAAATAATAAAATATAGGGTATTGGAAACTATATTGAAAATCTGAGATTTTAAAAAAATTATTTCCTTCCTAGTTTTAAAAAACATAAAAGTATAGAATTTTTATTTTTAGTATATAATTAATTGTCATTTTGCTAATAATTATTACATGAAGAACCCTCATATCAGTACAGTTAATAATAAAATTTTTATAATAAAATATCATAATTTAGTTATATCAAATTATATAAAATAAATAATATTTGGTTTCCTAGATCCTTACATGTGGAAAAAAATAGTGCCAAGAACATCTAGGTACCAAATTAATTTTGTGCGTGATGTTATATATATATATCTATAAATACACAAGGACATAAGTTAAGTATGGTATATTGATAGTGGATTCTCAAGGTAAATGAATGAAGGATTTTTAACCGTTAATAGAGGCCTAGGGACATTTATGGATAATTCTAAAGTCAAGATAATTTGAGTTATATTATTTAGAGATCCAAAATCTCTCATGGTCCATAAAGTTATATATGTTTAATGAATTTAATCACAAGGTGAAGAAATATATCTTAACTATATGATGATAGTTTTCATTTTTATTTCACTAAAAGTTATTTCTCTATATTCAAAGATAGATTTATTATGTTTAGATTACTAATAACTAAAAATGTTTATACTTTGGACCTTAGTTCCTTATGTGAAAAAAATGTGAATTTTTTAACTAAAAAAATAAATTAATCATTGATTTGGAATATGATACTAAGGAACTATAATAAATTTTTTCTATCTATATTATTTAAGAAAAATTTAGTTTATCAGTCTTAAATTTGAAAAGAAAAGGCTTTTTAATGAATTCCAAATAGGTAAGAAACAATATTTATATTTTAAATCTATTTATAAGGTTTGTACATATTAATCATTAGAACTTATCCACAAGGACATTTTTAGACCATAAATAGTATAGTTATTGGTTGGAAGATCTATTGTGTTTTTTCAATATATTTATATATTTACCAAGGATTACTCTTTAAAACATGAATTATAATCTTATAATTTTTTATATGATTTAAAAAAAATTAAAAATGAAAATGATTCCCAAATAATTTCATTAAGAATTGATCATGGAGGAGAGCTTGAAAATCAAAAATTTAATTTTTTACCTAGAATTGGGTATTAAAAATACATTTTCTACTCTAAAACACCTAAAAAACTGGAATTATAGAATGAATAAATAGAATATTTCAGGAAATGGAATGAAATGTTTTAAATAAATGTTGTATGACAACCTATTTTTGGGATGAAGCTATTTTCATAGCTTTTTAAATCATTAATAGAGTTTGAGTAAATAATGATATTAAAAATATAACCTATGAATTATTGAATAATAAAATATATAAATTGGGATACTTAAATAGTTTTGGATGAAAGCTATAATCTTGGATACTAAGGAAAACCTTGGTAAGATTGATCCAAAGGCTGATGAACGTATATGTCTATAATATTGTTATACTTAAAAATATTATAGATTGTTTAATATAAATTCAATGATAGTTTAAGAATCATTTAATGTGAATTTTTATTAATGTGATTCTTTTTCTCACACTCAAAATTAAACACATGAAGTCATTAATTCTTTAGATAAATTGAAACTTGAATCCAATAATGATGTTTTTTAGAAAAAATTAGAATATGATGAGAGTAAGTCTAGTTCAGAGAAACATAAAACTCGATAACCTAAAAGAATATTATCTAAATAGACTAGAACATTACAAGATCTACATTTAAAGGCTGTTATAAGATACCAAGATACATCCTTTAGGACTAGGAGGAATGTAGTAAACCAACTAGAATTCACTTCCTTCATATCCTAGATATAACCTAAGACTATAGAAGAATACATGAAGATAAAAGTTCAATAAGTGCCATATAAGAAGAAATAAACTTGTTTTAGGGAAAAAAATTGGTAATTAGTTTATAGACCCTCATACTATCTAATAGTAAGATGAAAATGTGTCTTTAGAAATAAGCTATATGGGTAATGAATAATTTCTATAAATAAATCTAAACTTGTTTCCAAATGATCTACATATGAAGAAGGAATATATTATGACCAATAATTTGCCCCAATTTATTATCTAGAATCTATTAAGACCCTTTTAGCATATGTATCCTATATGAATGATAAATTATATCATATTAATGTTAAATATAATATTTAATGGTTGTTTAATAGAAGAGGTTTATATTGAAAAACAAATAGGATTTAAGAATCCACATCTACTAAATTCTATTTTTAAACATACTAATGATCTTTATGGTCTTAAATTATCACAATAGACTTGGCATGAAAGATTATGTTATTTTATTTTGAAAAATAGTTTTCATTATGGAATAAATATCCTATTCTATTTATAAAAAATTCTTGTTTTGATATTCTATTTGTACAATTATATATAGACAATGTTATTTTCGGATCAAATAATAAAAATATTTATAATAACGTCTCAAAAAATATACAAATAGAATTTAGAATTAGTATGATGGGAGAATTAAATACCTTTCTTGGTTTTCAAATTTATCAAAATATATTTTGGAAATGTTTTGAATTGATGTAAATATATTATTGATTTAATGAAAAAGTTTAGACATGAAAATAGTAATTCTAAAATAACCCCCATGGGTACTAATGTAAAACATGATTTAGATGAAGCTGGAAAACCATTAGATGACAAGTTATACAAAGGTATTATTGATATTTTTCAATATATTATTGTTAGTAGGACAGAAATTGTTTTCACTCTATCTTTTTATAAGATTTAAAATAAACACAAATAAATCCTATATTACTACTATTAAAATAATATTTAGATATTTAAAAGGAATTAATTATCAATTTTTAGTCAATTAAGAAATATATTATTTTAATTTCATTTCATTTTTTGTATAGAGTTTAGAGGGTGTAGATTAGATAAAAAATCACACTACGAACTTCTCAATTTTTACAGAATATTTTATTATTATGGTCTATAATAAAAAAAATTCAATTTCATTATGAATATTTGAGGGATAATATATTTCTTCTAAATTTTTTTGTGAACATGTGTTGTGGAGGAAACACACTCTCTTATAATTTTGAATATTTTTTAATCATATTCAGATTTTACATTATAATTTTAGTGCAATTAATGGTTTAAAAAATCCTAAGAGTTACTCCATAAGTAATCATATTGATATAATGAATAATTTTATAAGAGATGAGTTCTTAAAGAGATATATATCAGTGTAATTCTTAAATATAGAATATCAACTTGCAATTATTATCACTAAACCACTACTCAATGAATTGTTTCATATTATTAATGGTAATTTAGGATTATTTAGTTTAAAAAACAGTAATTATCATTGATTAATATTTAAAAAAATATGAATTTTTTTATTTTTAATTTCTCCATTAATATTTTAATTTTGTGATAATTATTCTCTTTATTTAAATATCTAAGTTTAAATTGTTATATAATCGTTCGCATTTCATTTTTAAATTTCTTATAGTTACTTATCCAATTTATGTTTTTAAAATATTAACTATTTAATTTAATATTTTTAAATTTCCTTTTCAAATTTAAAACACAATATGATTATATTGATTTTTCATCTTTAAAAACCAAAATTACAAATAAAAACCATCAAAGATAATATCTCTACTATATCATTACTTGTGTGCCCCTTCATCCTACTGAGCTCTCATTTTATTTTCCAAAACTAACCTTTAAAACCTATTATTTTAATCTCAATCCTTAAAATTCTATGATATGGAAAAAACCATGGGAAGCATTTATTTTGGTCAAAGAAGCTTGAAGAATCATAAATGTTCATTTTACGAAAGGATATTTCTTCAAGGAAAAGTGGTAGATCTTGAAAGGTTGTTCTATAATAATCTAATTCTAAAGAAATATCAAAATTTAAAGGTCTAGAGTTTTTATTTAATAACAAAAATATTTTTTATATTTTCAATTAGTATGTGAAGATATTTTCTAAAAATGATCATTTTATATTTTTAGATCTCAAATATGTCTTCCCTTTAAAGGTAAATAATATGGGTTTTCAGTTTATATAGTCGATCTCACTTAAATTTTCATGTGCCCCAATGAAGGATAATCTGAAATTAGTTTACATTTTATTAAACGTAGTTTTCATAAGTTAGCGGGAATATTGTATTTTTTATTTGGGTCTTTCAATATTGTAAAAATGTTTGTAAATGATATAGACATAGATCAAAAGTGTTTTTTTATGTTTTGTTAAAAAATCAATAGTGATAAATATAAGAGAGTTATGGGAATTTAATTGAATAATATTTTGTGATTTTCATTTTATTGTGTTAAATAATGTTTAAGTTTAGTAGATTTATGTTGGGATATATGGATTATTTTTTCAGATTGATGAAATTATTTCCTTATATCCTTATTAGAAGGATTGTTTCTCTTTTTCTTTATAAGATAGAAAAGATCAGTGAAATTCCAAAAATCATAAAATGTCACACAAGAATATTATCTCATCTAGTATACGTAGAATTTTTTTTCTTTGTACAAAGTGTTGAAAAAGGAAATTTAATTCCTGTTGGAGCTGAGGAGGAAGAGCTATCTGGAACTAGTGCTTAGGGGAAATAGATAAGTGAAAACTCTAGTGGTTTTATAAGACATTGTGATGATGATTTTGGAGAATCAAGAATAGAATAATATATATAAGGTGAAGAAAATGTAAATTCATTTCAAACTAATATTCACATCACTTGAAGAATAATATTGAGAGTGTATGTGAGTACTCCTAAAACTACAATGAGATTTACTCAAATACCAAGAACTTTTGAAGAAAAATCTATCGAGGATAGTGGTGAAAACCTTATTCTTAGTCCTAGAAGAATAAAATAAACTTTTGAATAGTTTATCTTTCCTTTTATTTATGAATTTGATTAAAAAAATCCAATATTTTAAAAATTATTGAAGGTCCTATAGAGAATCATGAAACTATTCAGGCCAAAAAGGTACACCAACCTACTTTTGTTGAAATAATTTAAGAAGACGGTATTGAAACATCTACTGAAAGATTATATAATGAATGTGTTCATGAAAAGTAAGATAATTTGTATGATAAAGTTGATAATATTGAGGAGTAGGCGGATCATGCAGAGGAGTAGGTTCATAAATAGGCTCAATATGATGAGCTTGTTCACACTCAATTATCCAATTCAACTGGGCTAATTAGAGATCAAATAGATTCTATTGAGAAAGAGATATTAGATAAGATTATCAGTAAGTATGGTGAAAATAATAATGTTCTTATAGATTTTTCATCTGAATATATTGAAAGATTATAAGTGCATTGTCTATATATTTTTGAAGAAGGTGAACCCTTAAGGAGACCTGAAAATGAATCATCTCATTCTATTAATGCCCATGTTAAGGATCTGAATTAAAAATTCATTCTCTTGATAGAAGTTAACAATAAATTTCCAAAAGATCTATATAATTATAGAAAATATTTTAAAGAGTTTATAATATCATCTCCTCCAAGAACATATTTAGAATCAATCTAGGATCAGTTTCAAAGGGTGAAGGAAAATTAAATATCAAAAAAAAATTGATGACTTGGAGGGGGAGATTAAAGATATGATTGGGAGGATCGGAGCTGAAACAAGTTCTAAATCTAATTTTGGAGATATGAATAGGTATTTTAGAAATAATTTTGAATATGTCAGTTTATTACAAGTCAAGTAAAATACTATACTTTATTCCACACAACTTATACATAACTGATATGGAGATTAAAGTCTCTAACATCTGTTTTTTCTATCATGAATGACTGGATTCAAAAACGACAATGTGATAATACCATTCTACAAAAAAATTTAGAAAATGAGAATTAACATATTGTAAGAATAAAATCATCTAAACCGTGTGTTTGAAATATTCTCCACTACCTAAGATAAATGTTGAATAGATATGTTCAGTAAGCTAAACATTTTCATGATTTTCTGAAAATAAAATTGGTTGAAGATTTAATGATGTTTTAGGAATCAAGTATTTTGATAAAGAAATGTGTAGGTTTTTTGAATCAAAATTTTTAGATGTTTATGGAAGATATCAAGTTTGTTCAACATATTTTCCATGATTCCCTAACCTTATAATATTCTTATGAACCTGAGACTTCAACATATTCTCATCACATATCATATTCATTTTCATTAATTAGCCAAATTTTTAATTTAATAAATACTGATTAATGAAATAAGATATTTTTCCCTCTATTTTGTTCTATCAAATCGTCATTTTATGTATAATATTATTTAATTTTTTAGGAATAATTTATATTTGGATTGGCAAATCATTAACTAATAGTTTAATTCTACATTAAATTTATTTTAATATAACTATATAATTTTTTCTAATATCAATAATGGTGTATAACTATGAAAATAAAATTATTCTTTTTTACACTATAATTTCTGAAAAGTAATTATATATTTAAATATGTTTATAATATATGGGTGGAATGAGGAATTTGGATTTTTAAGAAATCAAGATATATACCATCTTAGTTAATATTGAATATCTTTTGCTTTTTTATTCAATTAAACTCTATTCTTTTGTGTCTATATTTCTGTTGGTTTTGGGGTCATCAGAAGGCAGAGATTATCAGGCATGTTATGATGCAAAATTTTTAGAAATTTCTCATTGATTTTGATTCTCACAATTATTGACATTTGTGTTACAAATGAAGATTATTTTAGTGAATTTTATGTTAAAATTACCTTAGATTTTATTTTGATGATGTTTAATATTCATAAGTATCATATGCATATTAAAGTAATCTATAATCACTATTTATAATCCTATATTTGATGTGAATGTTTAGATCAAGAACCCTAATTTTGTAAGGATATCTACTTTCAATACCCTACATTTGAACTAAATGTTATGTTTGAGACATATAATTTAATCAAATAACCTACATTTGTGTACATAACATATAGTTCATCAATCTAACTTTTGGAATCAACCATATGCATTCAATCATACTATTGAAGATACCCTATATAGTGTAACCCTATTTTGACACAACTATTTATGATATTTGAATTTTGGATTATTTTTGTGATTTATATAATATTTTCATCAGAGTATTTATTTATATTTAGATATATTTAAATACTAATTAAAAGTACTTATTTAATGGATTAAATCATTCTTTTTTTAAAGGGATGTTAAAATTTCCCCTCATCATTTTAAAAATGAATTAAAAATGTTTTATCCTGATGATTTTGAAGATCTAATAGACATTAAGTAAATTATGTTTCTTATTAAATATAAAGAGTTTCTTCTTCTTAAATATAGTGAGATTTTCTATATATTCCTCTAAAGAGATAAAATTTGTGTAAATACCTATTTTGATCTTTTACTCTTTAATTTGGATGCAACTACTACTATGTATTTTTTCGATTTTTTTGTAGTTCATCAATGAAATTTTAAAAGATACACTTCGGAGACCTATATATTTATCATCTTTTGAGTGTTCAATATACCACTATCAAAATATTTTTTTTTGTTTCTAAATTCCTTTTAATATGATCTATAACTAAGATTTTTTTTGTATTTTTCCTTTACTAAATACAATATTTTATGATGAAAAGGATCAATAATTTTTCAGTTTCTTCTACAACTATGTGCCAAAGCTATTGTTTTAAAAAATTATCATCTCATATATTTTATTGATGTGTCAGATTCTTATACATATTCATGGTAGAGTTTCAACTTCTCACACTAATATATGGTTTTCAATGTTCTATGTAAAAGGACCTGACATTTTTTATGGTTCCAACTTCCCACACTGAGGTGTAGAGGTCTCTATAAAAGAGGAATTGTTTAGTAAAAATCATCCAACTCATTAAGAGAGTGTTTTTGGAGTGGACTAGGGGATATTTTTTCCCTGAACCACTATAAAAATTATTATGTTCTTATTCTCTATTATTGAGTTGTATAATATTTATAATGAAAATAATGATGCACTACATTTGAAATCACAAGGAATGATTAATTTATAATTTTTATTTTTTTAAAGGATACAATTCACCCCTATTATTTATTATTACTATTATGCCTTAACAAAAATGTTAGGAATATAAGTAAACCTTAAAAATATTTAGTGGATGAGAAAATATATAGAATTTAAAAGAAAAAAAATACAAAAAAATTGAAAAAAAGAATTTAGACATAAGAAATCACAATTTTAATATAATATTGGAAAACAAAATCTCACGTTTACTCCTAAATAAAAAAATTGTTCTATAAAATCATAAATAATACATGTAACTATCGTAATAATTTATTTCATAACCTTATTATTTATTTTTTCATTGAAGGTTGGTAATTTGTTTTGTCTCAAGCCTGTTCTTATATTGTGATGTTATTATTTTTCATTAATAATAAGAACATTATTCCTATATTATTCAAGGTAGTGAAATAATTTTATTCAAATGATTTATATAGTCCCATTTTCTTTTGATTGAAGGTATGGTTATAGTTTGTGAGATTATAATTCATGATGATCATTTTTTGATTAATTAACAGACAAAAAATATTTCCATAATGGTGTCTATTAGATTTTATGTCTCCATTACAAAACCATATTCATAACATAAATTAATCTTTAATAAAATTTATTTATTGTTTTAATTTCATGATAATCCTTGTTGGAAATGGTTAATATTGTGTAGAAAAATTCATGAGGGTGTCTGAATCATCTCAAACAAGGTGTTATACCAATTAGTGAGTGTGGAGTTACCTAAAAATAACATACATATATTTATCATTTTATATGAATATTTACTATAGGTCATAATAAATTATACCCTAAAACATATAGTTTTATATTATTTTGTAATTAGATACCTCAATTACTTATTTTACCAATATTATTCAGTATCTCCCACATATAATCCTAACACATGATACTCTTATAGACATATCATATATAATATTAATTTTCATTAACTATAGAATGGAATCATAGGAAAGGGTGATCTTAGATGCTTAGTATGGGGTGAACATAAGAGATATACCTTGATGTTCATAAGTTAAGATAATATAAAAATTTAGCTTTGATAAGATTATCAAGTTGTGGAAAAATTAAATATGGAAATCATACCTAATAAATTAGGAATCATAAATCCTGAATCATGATGTAAGTCTTTTGACAAAACATGAGAAATGAAGAATAGGATTATAAAATAATTATAAAATTCTAATAAGTCATGGAAAAATATGAATGTGACATAAAATAGAAATTCACTATATGAATATGACACATACATGAATATAAAAACCATTTCCATTTTCAAGTATCATTTCTAATACCATCGTCACATAAAAAATAGTCCCATAGTGGATTGAGTTCACATCCCATTTCCATAAACTTATTTTTAGGATTCAATCCCGAGTGACATACATGTCATATCATGAGATTTAAAGATTTACCAAATGCATTGGAGGGATAAATAATTATGGTCACACTCATCACATAATGAAAATAATACATATGTGTTACACATGGACAAGATCACATTCATAAATAAAGTAAAACATAAATAACCCATGATAAATAAATAGGTTTCAAAAAAACTGAAAAAATAAACAAACATAATCAATACAAAATAAGAAGGTGGATGTTTTTATAATAGTATATCTGTTTAAAGTATAAGAAACATTAAAGGATTATGAATTAGATGAAAAAACTTTAGAATACTATTATAAAACCATTTAGTAAATAAGACAAGATTTCATTTATATTTCAATTTTTTTCTAAATAACTAATTAATAAATAAATATTTTTAAAAATAATTGAAAATTAAGTAAAGAATACTTCAATAAATCATGAAAAATTAAAAAGGAATATTTTCAATGAAAACGTAATAAAACAGTGGTAAAAAGAGATAATGAAAAAGCATTAAAAACATTCCTTTAAAAATTGTGTAAATAAATAAACGTTAAATATAAATTGATCTTATGAAGTAATAAAATTATGGGTAAGGGAATCCATAAAATAATATAAAAAATCATCAAATAGGAGATATATTCATGATTGAAAAGAAGAGATAAGTTCAGTTCTATTTATAAGCATCATTTTGGTTGATTTTTGAACCAAAGTGAGGTGTAATGGTATGGAGATAGGTATTAGTAAGAAATAAACAAATATGAATATTTTTTTTAATTTTATAGATAATATACATCCAATTCCCCTAAATGGGAATTTAGATATAGAAAATCTTGATTTCAAAGTGAGATTGAAAATTAATTCCATACCTTTACTCCTGACTTCCATAAAAAAGATTTAAAATTATATATAAGAATGAAAAACATATTAATATCTAAGTTAAAAATAATACTCATATATATATATATCATTTTATAATCTTCAATTATAATAATTTATAACACATATATTAGTTAGTCATCATTAAATTTCATTAAATGATTTTGTAATTTAGATTGATTTCTATAAGTTTCATAATCATGATGTTGATAATCAATATTTTATAACAAGTTATTTATTCCAATATTATTAAATTTAGTGGAATAATTTTTTTTTCAATGAGATCTTAAAATTTATATATTCTTTTATATAAAAATGTGTTTTTTAAATATTAAGTGTTTTTAATACTATTTTATATCAACAAATAATCATATAAGTGTCAATATAATTTTAAATACATTTACAATTTATATTTTTTCCTAATAATCCTTTAGATTTGATAAATTTAAATTACTATGATAAAATTACACCCTTATAGAAGATAAATCTTTAAAAAATACCCCTTTATAACATTAAATGATCTATTTAAATTTTATTATTTATTTTCCAACCATTCAATTTTATCAATCCATTGGTATTGTAATATTCAATTGAATTTTATAAGCACAAAAAATCATTCTTCAATTAATAATAATAATAATTATAATAGGTAATGAATAATTATACATATTTTCATAATAAAACAATGTAATTAATTATTATCTTTTTATTTCATTACAAATTTATTTATTGTATGTGAATTATATGTATATTTTTAAAAAATTTACTCACAGTTACATAACATAAATGTACATGTTTCATATAAGTATATCCAAGAACTATATATCCAACAACCATTTGTCTAACAACTATATAACTAATGACCATATATACAATAGTCATAATACAATAATATATATATATCATTACATATAGCTATAAAACTATTCATGATATTATCTAATTTCATTATCATGATTTTTTTATATTCATAAGATGTTATAAAATTTCTATAGTTATCATAGGTAGTTTGATCTTAATGATAGATAACAACGATGTGAATTTCAACATTTTAGTATTTTTATTAACTTATGCTTTTATCACTTTAGTAATTTTAATAATTATTTTTCAATTATTTATATTTTAATGAATTCAAATTTTTATTTTATTATTTTCCACTAAGAAAATAATGCATTGTTCAATTTAGTTGGGTGTTTTATGTATTATCACGACCCGTCCTCGAGGCCCGTGCCGTGACTACCCCAATCCCGCCTTCCACAGGACAAGGGGTGGTGACTAGCACCAAAGGCGTAAAACCTTAAGCTGGGAAGGTATTGCCTTTTTAATAGTAAACACACAAAATCAGAGTACACAACTGGAAGTAAAACACTAAGTAGAAACTGTATACAAAAGATGTGTGGGAAAGTAAAAGGGGCCAGAAATACAAGCCCTACAGTAAAGTACAATGAAAAGACAAACAGGTACAACTAAAAAGACAAACAGCTGAAAGGTGTCTAGAAGCTCATGGATCATCCACCACTGATCTTACCTGAAGGGTAGGTACATATAGCCTCCTCAGCACTCCACGTCTATCCGTCTCCCCCAGGTACCGACTCATCGTGAGGTCCACCTCCACGTACCGTCCAACCCTCGTACACTCCACATCAGTCAGCGCTATCTATTGTCTGCATCCAACACAACGAGGTGTGGGCATAGACCATCCAGGGGTGAGTATAACGATACTCAGTAGGGACCCCGGGACCCTCAAGGTCTCACAAAATCTAACAAGGATAAACCAAAATTATGAATCAACGGATAACCATTACTTAGGTATATGCCCATACATATACCTAAGTTATCTAATAACTCATCTTAATCATGAGGAAAACACAAAGGTCATTGACTCAACTCAAACCAGGATTTTCATTATCAAGACATGACTACAGGAGAACTCCTCCTGTTGAGTACCGCGGGTTCGCTTCCAACTATCAGGTGCTCCTCCGCTATGGGTATGCCGCCAACTACTAGGTGATCCCCCTAATAGCCTGCAGAGGTACTCTTCCTGTCGAGTACCGTGGGTCTACTGCCAACTAACTGGCACTCCTCCGCTGTGGGTCTGCCGCCAACTACCAGGTGCTCTCCACTGGGAAAGTCAAATCGGTCAAGCAGTCGTCAGGTCTGTCAGCTACTAGGTCTCCACACTCTGCATGCTCATCAATAGAAGGATCCCCTCCCCGAGCTACTGGAAAAAACTCCAAATATTGAAAATTCTTAGGTATAAGAATCTCAAAGGTCTGTCTCGTCAATAGGATCTCAACGAAACAGACAGCGCATCATTCGGATGCCCGGTTTGTTAGTTATCAGCCTTTCCGTTATAGGGGCCTGGTTGGTTTTTAGGTTCAAAGCAACTTGACCGTACCCCAATTGTATCCAAACATCATGTAGGGTATTCCAAAGGAACTATTTCTCTCTCAGATTTCTGTCACCGTAGACGGTTCGTTGATCGGACACCCATAGCCCATGATGTAGGCTAAAAGGTGTAAATGGGCTATAGCGAGTCCAGGTCCAGTCCGACTCAGTTAGACCGACCCAGCCGACCCAGTTCGAACCATGGTCTGACTCGGTCTGCGAGTCTGACCCAGTCCAAGGGGGTGGCCCCACCCGAGGTGGCCCGGCTACTGCCCCCCCCCCCCCCCCCCCCCGAGGTGGCCCGGCCCGCGTGGCCTGGCCGGCCGGCCCGTGTTGCTTGGCTGGCCACGGGTAGGAGGGGGTGTGTGCTCCCCCCTGTTGTTGAGCGGAACCGGCACTTAGCGCCAGTTTAGGTGACCTTTGGGACCCGAGGGGTCCCACCTATTGTGCGCACCGGTGGCCGGATCAGCTGTCTACCCTATGCTGTCCTCCGCAGTCTATGATCGCGGTTCCCCAACTCCGCACGGTGCGACTGTGCCTCGCCACCACCGCTGTGGCCCAGCCTGGCCGCGACCTCCCGCTCCTCTGCATGGAACAACGACACTATGCTCGTCATCTTACCGCCATGGCCCTCCTATCCGCGGCCCTTCCTCCCTGCATTGTGCGACGACCCCGCGCCCCTCCAGCACCACCGCGGCCCACCTGGCTGCAGCTTGGTTATCGGCGCGGTAGGGAGGTATCGTGCCCTTGTGGCGACCCGGCCTCCTTGCACCTCCGGATTTCTTCACAGCTGGATCATTGTTGGTCACTACGTGTACAACCTCTATCGTCATCAAAGAAGAACCAAAAAAAGGGGAGGGTCGGGCCATGTTCGTGTGGTCCAAACCCTCCTTGTTACGGTGATATCATTCGTTTCTCCAAGAACACAACATACGACGAGGTACAGACGGTAATATTGAATCGTAAGATAACCCCTACATCGATTTTCACTCATTGGCAGAGGAAGGAGGTGACGTTGTTGTTGGAGACGTTCTTCGTGGGTGGCATCTTCTCATTTGATGATGATAAAGTTCGTTGGAGATGTCGTGGGCGTTCTTCGTGGGTGTCGCTTCCCTTTCTTTCCCCGGTTGAAGAAGGAAGAAGATGGCGACGATTCATCATGTCCTTCATTGAGAGGATGTTCTCTCAATTCTTCCAAGGATCCACCAAATAATTATGCCAACCAAAATAATGTAATAGCATAACCCTTAATTAAAATGGTAGGCATGAATTCAAATGGATTGAATTAATTAATTAATGAACCATTAATTAATTAATGCGGAGTGGCACACTTATGAGGGATGGTGAAGAGGCTGCCCAATTAATTGGGAGTTTCAAGGGGTTAAAGGGGGATAGAGGTGTTAAAGAGCTTGGGTGATCCCCGCATAATAATATTCTCCCAAGGGAGGTTATACTTAGGTGGGCCCCACCACCATAACCTCCCATGGGAGGTTAGGGTGTGGCAGCCCTAACCTCCAACCTCCCCTTGGAGGTTTTAACCACCCAAATAAAATAAAGTTAATACTTTATTTTATTCAATTTAATTAAATACACAAAAAAACGATCTTCCAATCTTTTTAGAATGCTTAGCGGTGAAGGTCTCACAAAGAAATCACTGACGCTGTGAGTCCAACGATACCTTCAGATTTCAATTCTAAACACCGATTCAAAAGTTATAAAAGATCACACGTATGTTTACTGAACCTACCTGAACAAAAATTCAGAAATTGATTCTGGTCACACTGGTTCTCAGAATCAAGCGTCGTCAGAAACTACGGACTCATAAAAATTCTGTGTATTTAAGAAAAAAAATTCCATGGAATTTCAGGGTCTTTTCATTCTCCCCACCTCAGGGATTTATGTCCCCGTAATCTAAAACACACACTAAGGGAACAAATGGGTGTATTAAGCACACATCTGAGCCTCCCGCTCCCATGTTCTCTCTTGGAGGTTCCCGTGCTGATAGCGAATGCGCACCAGAGGTATCGACCGTCCACGCATGACCTACTCTTGTCGATCCTCAATATCCACTGGAACCTCTGTGAAAGTCGCCCTGCGATCGATGTCCAGCTCCCCGTGATCGATGATGTGGGATGGGTCGTGCACGTACCTCCTCAGCTAGGATACATGGAAGACGTCGTGCACCTGGTGAAACTGAGGTGGACGAGTTAAGCAGTAAGCCACCTCGCCTACTCTGCTGAGGACCTGGAAATGTCCGATGAACCGTGGAGATAACTTGCTGCCTCGACTGAATCTTTATAGACCTCATTGTGGTGAGACCAATAGAAAGACAAGGTCGCTATCCTCTAACTCCATAGGTCTCCATCTCCTATCAGCATACGACTTCTGCCTGCTCTGTGCAGTTTTCATCCGCTCCTGGATGATCTGCACCTTCTCCGTGGTAGCATATACCATCTCTGGTCCTACTAGTGCTGACTCCCCTGGGTCGGTCCAGCATAGTGGCAATCTTCAAGGCCGGCCATACAAGGCCTCAAAATGATTCATACCTATGATGGATTGATAACTATTGTTGTAGGAAAAATCCACCAATGGAAAGTGATCCTCTCAACTGCAACCGAAGTCGAGGACACATGCACGGAGCATGTCCTCGAGGTTCTGAATGGTCCTCTCGGTCTGACCATCTGTCTAAGGATGGAAGGCAGTTCTCAAACACAGATGTGTCCTGAAAGCTTCCTGCAACCACTTCCATAGTCGAGAAGTAAACCATACGTCTATATAGGAGACAATTGAGGAAAGTACTCCATGTAAACGCACTATATCATGCACATAGAGGCATCCCAAGCTCTCTACTTAACCCTTCTCTCTGATTGGTAGGATGTGGGCTGACTTGGTGAGTCATTCAATGATCACCCATATCAACTCATGACTCTTGGATGTACGTGAAAGAACCATCATGAAGTCCATGGATATCCCATCCCACTTCCTCTCTAGGACCTCTAAAGGTTGAACCAAGCCTGCTGATACCTGGTGCTCTGCCTTCACTTGCTGACAAGTGAGCCACCGTGAGAAAAAACACTGCTACCGACTTCTTCGTACCTGGCCACCAGTGCTGTTGTCTAAGGTCGTGATACATCTTTTCCACTCCTAGATGTAACTCTAGAGGGGAGGTGTGGAACTCCCTTAACACCTCCTCCTGAAGTGCAACTGGTACCATGGTACATCATTTGAAGAGGATGACATACTCCCTACATTTAGAAAATCCATCAGGTTCCTACCCTGTGGATATCTGAGCATGTCGTGCCTCACAGTCAGCGTCTCCACGATGTGCCTCCCTGACTCACTAAAGAAGTGGAGGAGTGACTGTATGAGACTGATGATAGGCTGCTCTATCCCTATCGACAAAGGATATCTGTAAGGCAGCTAACTGCTCTGTCACCTATCCTAGAAGCTGAATGCTTGATCTCTTGGTGAGATCTTACACAACAACATTCCCTTTATAAGAAGTATAGACTATCTCAAAGTCATAGTCCTAGAGGAACTCAAGCCAACGCCGGTGTCTCATGTTTAGGTCCTTCTGAGAGAAGATATACCTGATACTCTTGTGATCATATTACACATAAAAATGTTCACCCATCAGATAGTGTCACCACATCTTCAAGGTGAAGACCACTACTGCTAACTCCAGGTCATGGGTAGCATAGTTCTGTTTGTGTTGTCTTAGATGCCAAGAACCATATGATATCAGTTCTCGCTCTTGCATCAAGACACACCTAATTCCAGTCCCTGATGCGTCGCAGTAGACTACGTACAATACGCCTTCTTCTGGAAGCCTCAAAATGGGTGCACTAGTCAGCCTCGGCCTCATCTCTTGAAAGCTCTGATAGCATCTCTCCGACCACATGAAGGGTTTCCCCTTCTTCATCAAGGATGAAAGTGGTGGTGCAACTATGGGGAAATCTGGAATGAACCTCCGATAGTATCCAGCCAAACCCAGGAAACTCCTTACCTTCGTCACACTCCTGGGTGGCTTTCAAGCATGTACCGTCTCGATATTTGCTGGATCCACAGCAACTCCAGCCTCCGAGATGACTTGCCCCAAAAAGTGAACCTCTCGAATCCAAAACTAGCACTTCGAGAGATTACCTTAAAGCTTGTGCTCTTGGAGTGTGTCCATTACCACCCGCAAATGGTAGGCGTGATCCTCCTTAGTAGTAGAGTAGATCAGAATTTCTTCGATTAAGACTACAACAAAGCAATCGAGGTAAGGATGGAATATCCTATTCATGAGACACATGAACACTGATGGAGATTTGGTTACACCAAAGGGAATATCCAAGAACTCATAGTGGCCATACCGACACCTGAAGGCTGTCTTCTGCAGATCCTCATCTCGAACTCTGAGCTGGTGATAGCCTGATCTGAGGTCCATCTTCGAGAACCATCGTGCTCCCTTTACCTGATCAAAGAGGTCATCAATCCTCAGAAGTGGGTACTTGTTCTTTACGGTCACCTGGTTCAGGCGACGGTAGTCGACACAGATCCTCATGCTCTCGTACCCCTTCTTGGCGAATAGAATCAGGGCTACCTAGGGAGAAACAATGGGATAGATGAATCCCTTCCCCTACAAGTCCTCCAGCTGTACCCTCAGCTCACGAAGCTCAGCGGGAGCCATCCGATATAATAGAGTAGATATCAGTGTCGTCCCGGGGTACAGTTCAATGTAGAATTACACCTCTCTACATAGAGGTAGTCATGGAACATCGTCAGGGAAAACATCCGCGTACTGGTCCACCACTATAGGATAAGTCAGACTCTCCAAATCAACTACTCCGAGGGTGAGGCAATCCAACTAGTGAGTGATCAGCTGCACCCTCCTCCAAGTAAGTCCTTCCTGCACTGCAGAGGTTCCCTTCTCTCCTGTGAAGGTGAACCTGGTCCCATTCATTAGGACACACCACACTTTACACCTAATACAGTCGATCTAAACATGGACTGTTAATAACCAGTCCATACCCTAGATGACACCATAAGTCCTCGACGCCGCTACAAGGAGATCCCAGTCGAAGATCTCACCTCCTAGAGTAAGCTCACACTATCGACACCAGTGTATAATTGTCATGTAATCTCCCGTAGGAGTCTCTAGCCGTAAAGATCAAGCCAACGGTTCCATCAGAATCTTTGAGCTCCGAATGAGGGCAGTGGAAATGAAAAAATGACTCGAACCCGGGTCTATAAGAACTATAACTAAGGTGGAATAGACACAGATCGTACCTCGAATCATCTCCGAAGCACAATGGTCATATGCCTCAGGTGATTGAAGCTGAGCTATCCCTTGTCCACCCACTCCCTGCGGTCGGGGTGGACCTCCAGGTTGTAGTGGCGGTAGCACCTCACAACGTCGACCGCGGCCAACTGCTCGACCAGCTCCTCCGCCACGTCCGCCTGCGCCCTACGGACCACCTCGATCGAACCTCTACCTCTGTCTAGGAGGTCCCTCAACTGGAAAGGGGCCCGTCACTAAGGCCTCGTCGCTCGGTGGTATGTTAGTGCGTACAACTCTCGGGGCTCTAACTAGTCATCTATGGGGAGGCATCCTAAAAGAAACAGATGTGACATAGTCAAACGATCATACTTAGTGAGGTGACCTGGTTGAGCTGACTTAAAGAAAAACTTTTTAAACACACACGCAATCAGTGTTTTCGTGCACTAAGTCGGAAATCAGAAGTCAGGGTCCTAGTGTACGGATACGTTGACCACCGCACCAACACTGGACTCCATGAACTGAAAGCCACACTCGATACCTTTAACACTATTTCTTCATAGAAAAGAATGATCAAAGTCCTGAGTTCTATGATAGAACCGACTACTATGATACCAATTTGTCACGACCCGTCCTCGGGGCCAGTGTCTTGACTACCCCAAGCCCTCCATCCATAGGCCAGAGGCTGGTGACTAGCACCAAAGGCATAAATCCCAAAGCCGGGAAGGCATTTACTTTTTAAAAGTAAACACACACAATCAGAGTACACAACTAGAAGTAAAAAAATTAAGTAGAAACTGTATAAAAAAGATGTGCTGGAATGTAAAAGGGGCCAGAAATACAATTCCAACAGTAAAGTACAAGGAAAAGACAAACATGTACAACTAAAAAGAAAAACAACTGGAAGGTGTCTAGTAGATCCTGGATTGTCGACCATGGATCCTACCTAAGGTGCAGGTACAAATAGCCTCCTCAGTTCTCCACGTCCATCCATACCCTACGGTTACCGACTCGTCGTGAGGTCCACCTCTAGGTACCGTCCAGTCCTCATAGACTCCACCTCAGTTAGCGTTGTCCGTCGTCTCCATCCAACACAATGAGGTATAGACTAGCCCGTGCAGGGGTGAGTATAATGATACTCATTAGGGACCCCCGACACCCTCAAGTTCTCACAAAATCCAACAAGGATAAACCAAAATGTATGAATCAACTGATAACCATTGCTAAGGTATATGCCCTTACATATACCTAAGTTATTTAGTAACCCATCTCAATCATGTGGAAAACACAAAGGTCATTGACTCAGCTCAAACTAGGATTTTCATAATCAAAACCATAGCTGCTGGAAAACTCCTCCTCTGTCGAGAACAGTGGACCTTTCGTGACACCAAGGCGCTTCTCACTTACCTTGGACTGCTGAGGTACTCCTCCTGTTGAGTATCATGGGTCTGCTGCCAACTACCAGGCACTCCTCTCCTGTGGGTCTGCCGCCAACTACCAGGCACTCCCCCTAATAGCCTGCAGAGGTACTCTTCCTGCTAAGTACCACGGGCCAGCCACCAACTACCAGGTGCTCCTACGCCGGGGGCCTACCGCCAACTACCTGGCACTCCCCACTGGGCTAGTCGAATTGGTCAAGCAGTCGTCAGGTCTTTCAGCTATTAGGTCTTCGCACTCTGTTTTCTCATCACTAGAAGGATACGCTCCCTGAGCTACTGTGAAAAACTCCAACTGTCACAAAGTCTCATGTAGAATTTTCTCAAAGTTCTGTCTCGTCAATGGAATCTCAACGCAACAGATGGCGTGTTATTCTGAAGCCCAATATGTTTGTTATCAGCCTTTCCGTTCTAGGGGCCCGATTTGTTTTTAGGTTCAAACCAACCTGAAAGTACCCCAAATGTATCTAAAAATGATGTGGGGTATGCCAAAGGAACCATCTCACTCTCAGATTTCCATCGCCACAAACGGTTCGTCGATCAGACACCTGTAGCCCAAGATGCGGGCTAAAATATGTAAATGGGCCATACCGGGTCTGGGTCCGGTCCTACCCAGTCGGACCAACCCAGATGCACCCGGTCCGAAATGGGGTCTGACCCGGTCCACAGGTCTAACCCAGTCCAAGGGGGCAGCCTGCCCGAGGGCGGTCCGACCCGAGGTGGCCCGGCCCAAGGCGGCCAGACCCGTGGCCTCGTTGGTCGACCCGCATGGTCTGGCGGGCTAGCCCGCATGGCCTGGCTGGACGGCCCATGTGGCTTGGCTGGACACGCATGGGAGGGGGGTTCCTCCCCCCTGTTGTCGAGTGGAACCGGTGCTTAATGCTGGTTCAGGTGACCCAGGAGACCCGAGGGGTCCCGCCTGTTGTGCGCACCAGCAGCCAGCTCAGCCGGCCGCCCTCTACTGTCCGCCGCAGCCACTCACTCCTCCGAGTGGCATGACGACGCCGCGCTTGTCGTCTAACCGTTGTGGCCCTCATGGCCACGACCCTTCCTCTCGGGGTGGTGCGATGGCACTGTGCCCCTCCAGAACCGCCACGGCCAGCCTGGCCGTGACTCGGTTCTCAGCGCGGCATGGCGGTGCCACACCCTTGTGGTGACCCAGCGACCTTGCGCCGCCGACGTTCTTCGCGGCCGGCTCATTTTCGGTCACTGCGTGCACCGCCTACGTCGTAATAAAACAAGAACAAAAAAAGGGGATGGTCGGGCCGTGTTCATGCGGTCCGAACCCTCCTAATTATGGTGATATAATTTGTTTCTCAAAGCACGCAACATACGACGGGGTACAGAGGTAATATTCAATCGTAAAATAACCCCTACCTCGATTTTCGCTCGTTGGCGGCAGAAGGAGGTGACGTCGTCATTGGCGACGTTCTTTGCAGGTGGTGTCTTCTCTTTTGACGTGGATGAAGTTCGTTGGAGATGTTGTGGGTGTTCTTCTTGGGTGTCTCTTCCCTTTCTTTCCCTAGTTGAAGAAGGAAGAAGATGGTGATGGTTCTTCATGTCCTTCATTGTGAGGATGTTCTCTCAATTCTTCCAAGGCATCACCAAAGAATTATTCCATCCAAATTAAAGTAATAGCATAAAATTTAATGTAAATGGTTGGCATGAATTCAAATAGATTCAAATAATTAATTAATGAACCATTAATTAATTTATGTGGAGTGGCACACTTATGAGGGAAGGTGAAGAGGCTCCCCAATTAATTGGAAGTTCCAAGGGGTTAAAGGGGGTTAGAGGAGTTAAAGAGCTCGGGTTGGCCCCACCTAATAATATCCTCTCAAGAGAGGTTATACTCGGGTGGGCCCCACCACCATAACCTCTCATGGGAGGTTTGGGTGTGGTGGGCTCTACGTCAAACCTCCCCTTGGAGGTTTTAACTACCCAAATAAAATAAATTTAATACTTTATTTTAATCAATTTAATTAAAAAACCCCCCAAAAACTATCTTCCAAACACATCAGAACGCAACTGCGGTGAAGGTATCACTAAGAAATCACCGACCATGCGAGTTCAACGGTGCCTTCAAATTTCAATTCTGAGTACCGGTTCTAAAGGTATAAAATCATGCACGTACGTTTATTGAACATACCCAAACAAAACTTCAGAAATTGATTCTGGGCACACCGGGCCTCAGAATCAAGCGCCATCAGAAACTGTGGAATCGTAAATATTAAGTGTATTTAAGAAAAGAAAATCCACAGAATTTCTGGGACTTTACATGTATCACATGTTTTTGAAAAGACTTGATTTATTTAAATAAAAATACATACTAAAATCATGAGGTGTTACATTCTAACTTCTTAAATTAATTTAACTCTAAAAGTTCAGTAATTTAATAAAAAAATTGGAATAATTTTTTCTTTTTACATATACAAGTTCCCATGACATTTCCATTATGTTTTGATTCCTCTATAAAATGTTAACTAGGTTAGCGGTTTTGTTTTATTGTATTTTATCTCTATGAATCAATATTTCCACTGGTTATTCCTTATAAGATATTTGATATTATAGTTATACTACCTATGGATTTTGTACATGTGAAGGTTTTGATATAGGATTCCTCAAAATCCATACATGTAATACATCATGTACATACAATATGTTTGGTGGATGTGTTTGGGGATAAGCTACCATCCCCACATCATCAAGGTTTTCAAAGGGAATATTTTATATAGGGAAATAATTTTCCTTCCTATCAAATTTAATAACTGAATTATATTATTAGATTCAATGTAATACCTTATTTTCAACTTAATACTCCAAATCTTATAGATGGTTATCATCATTGTTCTTATGTTGAATTTTTAAAATATTAATATTCCACTAAGTTGTTTGGATAATATCTATAATTTCATTAGAAAAATACAATCCCTAAACATTATACTCTCCATCATTATCTCAAAATGTTGTAGTTTATAACAAAATCCATTACAAATCCTCATATGGTTCCATTGGAATTATAGAATAGAAACTTTTTTTATATTATAACACTACAATGGGAAGGTGTTGATCCCATCCTCCTTTAAAATAAATCATGTATAATTTCAATATATCTTATAATGATTGAATGGTCATTTTGGATCGATCATCAGTATGAGGATTATAATTAGTATTTAATGTTTACTCAATATAAAATTCTTGTTGAATACATCTCCATAACTTTGAGGTAAACATTTGATATTGATCCACTATAATGGAAAGTTCTACTCCATGAAACATTAATAATTCTTTTATTTATATATTGTAAAGTTGATCCAATTACAAATATTCTTGAAAAAAAAGTTCTTACTTTTTTAGGTGATAAACTATTACCAAAATTGAATTATAGCCTTTAACATTCTTAAGGATACCTACAATGAAATATAAGGTGATGTTGTTGCATTTATATACCAGTACATAGAATGGTTTCATCATCCCATTAATTTTTTTATGTTCAATGCTAACATATTAAAAGATTAAAAATTAATATATATACTATGGAATCTCTCTCTTCATGTTTTCCCACCAAAAATAATTCTTGATAGCTCTATATATCTTTATGCTTCTAGTATGGATATAGAATTATGATATATGTGCATAATCAAATAACTCCTTCTTATATTATAATATTTAATTAAAACATATTCTCTTACCAAATATTAAAATTACAATAGTACTATGGTTGAACTCTTGAATATTTATTACCTTATTTCATAGCTATATATCTTCTTCCATCAACTCCATGATCTTTACATTGATGGGTGAGTTCGTTTTCATTTAGGAAAGATAGGGTTTTCCCCTTCTCTTAGGATTCATAGGTCTATCATTTTCAAATACATTATTATCATCTCACTTTAAATCCTAATTATTGATAAGGTATCACGATCCTTCATACTCAGAGCATCAACCACCTTGTTCATCTTCCCAAGTTTGTTATGTTTTAAGAATTCATTTTTCTTGGTTTTCTCCAACCATCTCTTTTGGTGGATGTTCAAATTCATCCATGTGATTATATACTTTAATATATCATGTTTGATATATATTTTATAATTTTAACCATAAAGATAATACCTCTATATTTTTAATATAAAAATTCCAACTTTTATCTCCAAGTGTTTCATCGAGCAACTCTTCTCATAACCCTTTAATTATCATTATCCATAAGCTACCATTGTGTAATTTTACATGAGAAAACATTATAAGATTTTCTTTAGTGTATCATTGTATATCATAGAACCTTTTCCATTACAGGATAGTGTGAGTATACATTTAGAGACCAAAATTTTCTTAAGATCCTTGAAATTTTCTTTGCATTCATATATCCTGATGAAACATGAGTACCATTAAGGTTATCTTAGTTAGTGGACTTGATAGTCATGATAAATTTCTCCCAATGCATTGATTTTATATAGAAAATATAAGAGAGCTATGTATCTATGTTATAGTTGTTTGTCTGGTCCATTATTGAGTCACATATGTCTTTCTAGGATCTAAATATATACCCAATCTTGTGAATAAAAGACCTAAGAATGATAGTTTTTATACCCATAATTAAAACTTTCAAAATATGATATATACTTTTTTATTTTTGATTCCCTTTACTATATTACTGAAACGATATTCTAGTTATTACTTGATCATATAATATATGAGAATATCATTTATAACGACTACCATAAATTGATCAAGGTAATCCTTAAAGAATCTATTTATAAAATCCTGAGAGATAACAGTTAAATTTATATGTAAAAAGGGGATTACTATGAATTTAGGGTTTTCATATCCTATACAAAGGGTTATATTAGGCATATAATCCATTTTCTACCTTAAATGATGATATCAAATTTTATGGTTAATATTTGAGAAGCATTGATCCCCTTATAGTAGATCGATCAAGTCATCAATATATGGTTGAGTATACTTGTTCTTAATAATTATCTTATTAAATTCATGGTAATAAATATTGATAAACATTCATCTATATCTCTTTTTCACAAATAGGATAGGTCAAACCTATAGTTAATAACTTGATCATATAAAAACCCTATCCAAATTCCCTTGGAGTTGATTATTCAAGTCCCCAACATCAATCAATTCCATTCTTTAGGGAGTTTTTGATATAATCATAACAACACGTGTGAGTTATATTTAAAAATAAAACTCTCAATATGGGGGAATTCTAAGAAAAACTCCTATAAATATCTATATATATCCCCACACAATATACATATCATCAAATATTTAATTTTTCCATAATAATTTGAGCTTAATTTACCACATTATTATGTATCAATACCAATACAAAGGAAATAACATTCATAGAGAGTTCATGGTCAACCATCCCCTGATAGACAACCATTGGTCAATTTGTTATATGAAATGTGATTTAATTATCCTAAAAATTAATATAGTTTGAATGTAGAGACAGAAAATCCTTAAAAATAATATCATAAAATTTGATAACAAGGAAAAGTTACTTATAAAAAAATCCCATAAATTTTCATTGGATAGAAGATATAGAAATATGATGAAATCATAATAACATAAGAAATTTTCACTAATAACTCAATATGTTATCACTATGGTAGTGAATTTATTCCTTTAGAAAAAATTATAGATATAAAATAGTAATTAGTTCTTGAATAAAATAATAAATTTATATTTTTTAATTTGGCGAGGAGTGTACCTTTCAACATTTCATTTTTATGAATGACTTTAGTAGTTGTGATTGCATTAGATTTAATTATGTCCCTTATATTTGGACGTTTGTTACAAAGATTGTTGTCATTACCCATTATATTTTTACCCTAGTTGGTGCATGTTATATAAACCATATAATTGAAGGATTTAAGTGTGGGAGGGGAATTTGGTTGATATTTAATTTTATCCATTTCACTTGTTAGACTCTTAATATCAATTATAATACTTATATGCCACACATGAATCATTTCTACTTTCTATTAAGGAAATTATTATATATATTCTTCCAAAATTTTGATCATGATGGAAGATGAATCTTTAATCCTTGATTGGTTTTATCATTTGAGTTTCTATGAAACTACATTTTCTTCTTCTTGTCCCGAAAACCATTAATATAATGGGAGTCTCTAATTTATATTTCTACCTTGAGAAAACTTCAAAAAATTAATTCATAACTACCATATTAAAATATATATAATAATTTTCAAAGACATGGTTTTATGTTAGTACAATAATGGTCGATTTTTATTTTGGGTTCAATGATAAAACTAGATTTATAATTTTAATTCCATGGGACCATTTCTTCATAGGCACCAAAGGATTTATCCTAAATTTTCATTAACTCAAGGAATTCTCTCTCCATTTTAGTGTGACGCATTTGGGGTAAATATTTATTGAAAAAATATTCTTAAACTCTACCCATTATATTGGGTAATTTTATTCCATCTACCTCATATTCTTAATGAGAGTCCACAGTTGGTCAACTTTATTGTCTAAATAATAAATTGTTAAAACATCCTTTTCAGGATCTGGTCCCCAGAGAACATAAAATATATTATCTATTTTTTTGACCAATTTCTATTTATTAGTGGATCAGAAGTACCATTAAAGGAGGATGGTCATTCCCACACAAAGGGCTCAATTGTTATTTTATCCTTCCATGGAATTAATGGGATTTTGACATGGATTATGTTGTTGTTCCTAGATATAGAATGTTGGGTGAACATCACCATGATATATTTCACTCCCACTACCAACCCATTTGGTTTATCATTTTTAAAATCATTAAATTTCCCATTAAACACAATTTTTACTTTGTTACTCTTATTTATTACTATTAACTAAAACCCAAATTGAATTTGTGAGTTTAAACATTAATATCCATATTACACAATTACAATGTAATGAAAATTAATCCTAATAACTCTAATTGTGAAATTTTCATTTAAACCTATAATATATCAGGTTCAACTTATGATACTCTTGGATTATCCTATAACATATTTGGTTAAACAATGGATGATTTAACTTTTATCCCCTTATTCTTTATAACGTAATACCAAATGAACTAAAACACACTCTGAAACCAACTGAGATGACCCAACTATAACATATATACATATCACATTGTTTTATATGAATATTCCTTAAATATTACAATAAATCACCCCAATATCCTATAGGTTTAGTGAATCTTGATATCTAAAACATAAAAAACTTATATTATGAACATTATTTTAACTATTTATAAAATAATCATCAAACATGATACAATTATAGATATATATTACATAATACGATTATTAATTACTAGAGTAATAGAACCATAAGGAAGTGTGAGATCACACGATTAGTATGGGGTGAATACAAGAGATATCAATCAAACATCATAAGTGAGGATAATATGAAAATATAGGAATGAGAACATAATGAAGGTACACAGTCATAATAAAAATAAAAAATACCAAAAAATACTTGATCATAAATCATGATTCATGACATAGATATTTCGACAAAACATTTGAAATAAGGCAGAAGAATTTTGAATAATTAGACAATTATCCAAATTCATGGAAACCTAACCTAGAAATGTGTAATAATATATAAATTTATCAAAATAATTTTCACATACATAAGTATAGAAAATTATTTCCTTTTTCAAGTCTCACATCCAAGGCCATCACCATAAAGTAGAAGGTGTCCTATAGCTGATTGGATTTACTCTCAACTCCTATAAACATAGTGGATTTGGTTTTATCCTTAGTCTCATACATGTCATCTCATGATACATAAAACATTACATAATTCATTGGAGAGATATATAATTTTGGGCCCACCAATCACATAACTAAAAACTATATATATGTGAAACAAATGAATATTATTAGATTCATAAATAAAACATATCATAAATAAATTTTGGGAACGAAATGATTTTAATGAAAATATAAAAAATAAATTAACATTGTATATCTATAGAAAGAAGTTGGGTGGTGTTATTAGAGAATATAACTAGTGAAGCATAATTAATATTAAATTATTTTCTACATATATGAAAAAAAAAATTGTAAGAATCATAGAAAACCATTTAGGAAATAATGATAAATATCTTTTATGTTTGAATAAACATAATAAATAAATAATTTATAAACAAATGATTTTAAAAATAATGGGAATTTAAATGAAAATTATATTTATGAATCATGAAATATTATAAAGGAAGCTTCATAAATAAAACTAAAGAAAAACATTGGGAGATAGTGACTGTTAAATTTTTTTTAAAAGTATATTTTTATAATTTTTTAATGAAATTAAAATTGAGAAAACGAAATGAAATTGAGTAATAATATAATATACGATTAATATATTGATAATATTATATTTAAAACATTTTTATAGAGGAAAAATATACCTTAAAAAGAATAATAAATCAGGTTGGATCCACATAGAAGTAACCTATTGTATTAATATTGAATGAAGGGAGGTAAAAATTTATAGAGACATGTGAAAACTAAAAATAAACAAGGACCAGAAATTTTTTTATATAAATAAAATTTACCTAAATATAATTTTAATCATAAAAAATATAAATATCTATGTGGGATTGGAAAATAAACCCTTACTGTTATATTTTACTTCCATGAAGTGTCTTGAAACCGATGTATAATAATGATATCCATTTTAAAAACTTATTTAAAACCTTACTCACATGTAGTTAATTTTAAAATCATAAATTATAATCATTTATTAAACATATATTATTTAGTTACTATTTATTTTCATCATATGATGTTAGTAATTTTGATTTCTTCGTATAAGTTTAATAATGGAAATTTTTATCATTGTTATTTTGTGAAAAAATCCACATTAAAATATTATTAATGGTATTTGAATCATTGTTTTCAATAATTTATTTAATACCATTTTCATTTGATGTAAGGTATGGGTATGGTTTGTGTGAATGGAATCTAGGATGATCATGTTTTAGGTAATTTACCAATAAAAATAGTTTACTTTATAATTACCACTAATTTCTGTGACAACCTTACAGAACTATATTAATAAAATAAGTTACCCTTTAATATAATATATTATCATTATTAATTTCTTAACACTCATCCATGTTGGGAATAATGATGATAGTTTAACATCATTCATGTTGGTTGTTGAACCGAACCAAACAAGGACATGCTATACTAAAGAATGAGAAATAATACAGAGCTATATTATAGTACTATAATTTTTAAAAAATAATTATGATTTTAAATAAAAATCGTTATAGTTTTTTATAATATTTAAAAATAGTGTGGATTATGAGGTAGCTGAGAAATATAGTGAAGAAGTAGATACTTAATTGAATTATGCCCTTCTCAAAATGTTTTATTTAAGAATGAAGTATTAAGAACAATTTATTGGATAAAAATTATTAGGATAGGTAATTTGGATAGGAATTAAAGAGACAAACAAAAGAAAATATTTATTTGGAAGATGTATATTTGAGGTTGTTTTACAGAAGAATTTTTAGTAGTATTTTCACAAATACTCATTCCCTAATGTTTAAGGTTGCCATTTTACGTGTAGATTGGATTGAAAGTTGAAACATAATGTAAAAGGGGCATGAATCCCATCATAAAAAACTTATATATAATTCTAGATAAATACCATGACATTACTAACTAATTTATATTTTTTACCTCATTTAATCTTTACTGTGGTAACTCAATTTTTACCTTATATATTATTTTTCTAAAACATTTACCTCCTAATTTTACTTTTACATACTGATTCAAAATTTGGGCTTCATTTAATGCAATTTAATTTCTAATTATTAGAACATTAAATGAGTGTAAATCTATTTAATTAAATTTATAATAATCTATTTAATCTAATTCAATTTCTGATTCAATTTTTCTTCATGGTTCCATTTTAATTTGGGCTCCATTTGACCTCCTAATGTAATTAAATTAGCCTCCTCATTTATCTTTTACATACACATTCAATTTTTTCACTCCATTGAATTTGGGAATCATTTAATCTAATTCAATTTCTAATTATAATAATATAAAATTTTGACTCCATTTTGTGTTATTAATTTTTTTAATATCAATTACCACTTAAATGAGTGTAAATCTATTTTTTTGTACATTGGATTGTTAAATATTATTATAATAATACTTAAAATGTGATCAATTTAATTTATTAGGATAAAAATACGTAATAGTTAGAAAAATATTTTTTTGAAAAATATCCCCATTTAACCATAAATGAACCCATTAAAATTATTTATTTATCTTTTATTCATTAAATTTTATAAATTCATTTTTATTAGAATATTTATTTGAATTTTATAAAAAAATTAAAACCACTATTTAAATATAATAATATTAATAATTTGTATTGCATGAAAATACATATTTTTTAAATAATTATTTTAGTTAATTAGTATAATTTTAGTTCACTTTAGAATTTATTTTCACATGTGAATTATTATTTTTTAAAATTTTCACTAAAAATAAAAAAAAATCACAATACCTATAGAATAGAATTAAATCTAACTATCATATATAAAAACTCCCTATGTCGAATGACCATATGACTAATGACAACATATTGAACAATCATATTACATTCTTATATATACCCATACATACATCTATAAAAGCATTCCTTATATTGTATAACTTGTTTTTAGATATCTTTACTATATTTGTAACATATTTTATTCTTTCTATAGTAGTCATTGGTGGTACGATCTTTATTGAAGATCATGATGTTGAAAAAAATTAACCTTATAGAATTCCTATTTACCTATGGTTTCATTCCTTAAGTAATTTTACTAATTATGTTTCATTTAGTTATCTTGTAATGTATTTCATTTTTTATTCTAATATTCCACCATATTAGAAAAATTTATTTTCCATTTTATTTTAGTCTTACATCTATCACAAGATATAAAAAAAACCATATTTATTAAAAGGGAAATACAAACTAAAATCAAAGGGTGTTATAAAGGGAATATAATTATATTGTAGTAATATAATATATAGAAGATTCTTAATTTTAATATAACATAATTAGTGTGGTGAATGAGATTTAGAAATAGTGGATATGAGAATTTAATTAAAAAATATTGTGAAGAACTAGATACTAACATTTATGAATTCACCGCTTCTCAGAAAGGGTTCCTTAAGAATGACAATTTTAGGCCTCCTTATAGAGACCATATGAGACCAAACATTTAATAAGACCTTAGGAGTGGAAATTAAGTTAGGTATTTAAGAGATAATATCACACCATAGACTTTAATTTATATATTATTTTATTTATTTCTTTTTTCTCTTTTTCCCTTTTATTATGGTGAACTTTATTTGGAATATTTGGAAAACCAAAGTTATTTTTATCTTTAATGATTTGTGAATGATTAGTAGAAACAATGAAACAACCATTCATGTGTGTTATTATTTTTAGTATAACTATTTTTATGGTTGTTTCACAATTTTCCTAACTATGTGGCTAAACTATGTGATGTGCCCATGTCAACCTAATAATGCTCACACATTTGGCGCAAAATTTTCCAAACTATAAAACCAAACTGTCAGAAGCTTTTAGATCATTAACCACTAGAAATTAAATTTCCCCCTCTCTCTATAGTAGTGACCAAGATCCTATTAACTCATATTAGGTTCCTACAACCATTATAATGCCTTATGACAGAAGTAATCACATCTTAAAGGACTAAATAGTTTAATAGTCTTGGAAAACCAAATATATACCTGAGTCTTATATTACGTTTGAAAAACAATTACAATATTTTTTTCGATAATATCATTAAACCCTCTATAATATTCCTTCATATAATTAGTAAAAAAATTAATGTAATATTGGGGAAAAGAAACAAAATAAGGGTGATCTCAAATTCTAAGTGAGGGTTATGTAATAAATAAGAATAATCAATATGGTAATTTAATAATAAAACAAAAATGATATATAATAAATAAACCAAGAAGGAAGTGAATCTAGAGATAATATCAATGATAAACTCTCATGTATCATAATAATTATTACATTGTAAATTACTAGGAATACATGATATTTAAATATCTGGATAAGGAACTATCATTATGTAAAGGTAAATAACCAAAAACACATTCCATTTAATCAAAAAAATGGGAATAAAATGCATCTAAAAATAATATAATTGTGATAATATCTTAGAAAATAATAACTTGAAAATTAATGAATCATGTCATTAATTATTGGAAATCTTGTATCAGTCACATAATACCCCCATGGTCATGATATTTCACAAGATGGTTTAATCTGTAGGAAAAAAATATTTAATTCTAGCTTAACTTATTTGCCTCATTTGACCTACCAATGAATAATGGTGATATATAATGTACATATTCACCAATCGTTGTAGGTCCTAGAAAATTATCATGTATCAAATAATCGATTTAATTCATGAATCAATGGGCCTTAACATCAAATACCTGTATTGAGTAAAGGATACAAATTTATAAATATTTCTCTATTAAACCATATAGATTTCAAAGTAAAAAAATGTATATAGAAATGATACAAGGTTTAAGAAATAAGAATATCTATGATTAATAATATGGATATTTAAGGGAAATTTAATATCTAATAATTATAGGAAAGTGAATACATCATGGAGTAGTTAATGACTGAAAATAGAAATAACGAAATAAATATAAATATTATCCTTGGTCAAAATAATCATAAACCATCAAGATAAGACCAAGGTGGTATCAATATAAACCCATTGGAGTAATATTAAATTGTTTTTGTCATTGATGAATATAAATACTATAAAAATATCATCAAATATAATCTTGATGAAAATATCCTTTTTCATTTAAAAAACATTTTAAAAAAAAATTTCATTAAAACTAAATTTAAAAAACATTTTGTTTAAAAATATATTTGAAAATAGTCAAAGTAAGTTTCAATGAAATAATGGTAAAAATGTTAGGTGATTCTATACATTCTGTAAAAATTAAAAATAATATTCCTTTTTAAATTTAAATAGGTTTGGTAAGTGACTTGTTTAAAAAATGATAAGAATATTCCTTTCACATTTTTGGTAAAAACAAACAGTAATTATTTTTTAAAAAATAATAACACTTTGAAAATAAAATTTAAAGTGTAAAAAATGGATAAAATAAATTTTATAAATAATTTTAAAATGTTTAAAAACAATTTGGAAATTATTTTTATAAAACATGGTTTTAGAAGAAAATAGCTTTCGGACTGAAGAGAAAAATGAAGTCAGATTTCATTGAAACATTTTCTTAATTAATTTAAGTAAAAAAGTTTGGGAAATGGTAATATTACTTTGAAGTATCGTTAATAAATAGTGGATAATAATTTTAAAGTATTTATTAAACAATTATTTAATAATTTCCTGCAATTGATATTTAAGAATTAACAATCTCGATTAAAATGATAATGTGAAGTAAACTCTTATAATGATCATAACATTGATGTTAGAATAAACCAATAAATAAATTATGTATATAAACATTAAAACAACAAAATAAAAGTGTAAATAAAACATAATATAATAAAAAAAATTATATACATAATCTTAGAGTGATATAATCAATGAAGTAGAAGTTTAACCCAATGAATGTAAATTGAGTTACGAAATTCTTTACACGTTCTTAAGATTTAATTAAAATAATATTAGATTAAATAATTAAAATTTAAACTTATAATGCCATGATTAATTAGTTATTCATGATAGTACTTGTAAAATTTGAATTGTATACACTATATAATTGAATCTAGCAGCGTAACATTACAATATGACTCAATGAAATGAACTTGAGATGAAATATCTTACTTTATGATTTCTCTTGGTTTGAAACTCTTTAAAATAATTTAAAATTATATTAATAATGTTATTAACTTATAAAAGAACCATAATAATATTTATAATATCATATATGATCCACTTATAACTTTTTGTCACCCATTTGTTAATACTATTTCATTATTTTCACTATTTTGGGTGTTAATTGCTTTGTTTTACCAAGCATGTGTCATCATGAATGATCCAGTTCTTGTGCATTTTATATAGTTACATCATATATAGAATAATAATTATTAAATAATCATCATATTAATTATTTAATTATACTTATATATCTTCTATTTCGTGTGGTGATTAAAAGAGAGTCACAATGCTTTATGAAGGCGGTAGTCCATATGTACATGAATGATGTTATCAGCTTTACGTGAGTGAAGAGGAAAGAAATAAAATGATGTATATTATTTTTCTATATTGATAAATATTTTATTAATATCATAATTATTCCATGTATATCACATATAATCCTTAAAATTATTTTTTTTCACCTTCTATGCAAAGTGCTAGATGAAGATGAATCACATCGCTTCGCGAGGCAGTAATCCACTATACACAAGAGCGTAGTTATCATATCTTATATAGAACTGAATGTAACAATATATATCTGATATAATGAATCCAAATGTATAAATTTTTTATAAATATAATATATATACTTTTTATATAAATAATCTTTTCCAATAGTGAAAGGTGCTAATGGAAGAACGAATGACATTAGTTAGTGAGGTGGTAGACCGCTATACACAGAAATGAAGATTTAGTAACCCATTTGATGGAATTTTGGGTGGTTTTAGGTCATAAAATTAACATTTAAACATATAATTATATGGATTTTATGGATTTTATTATATAATAATGGTTTGAAATCAATTTAAGGAGGTGTAGAAGGAAATAAAATTAAGATTCTTGTTGAAGATCATTACATCTCATCAGGTATCCTTATTAGATTTTAACTAAAACCTTAAATTGTTGGATTTAAACCCAAAATAATGATTCTATGATATAGGGAGGGAAATTTGGAAGTTATTTGGGTAGGTGTTCTCTGATAAAAATTGGTTTTAAACTATGGAGAATGGGGGAGAGTGATTTACTTTTTATAGTTGAGAAGGAATGGAATTCTTATAAATAGTTAATGGTATTTACTATTGGGAGGTCTCCCTTACCTAATGTGACCCAAAAATTGAATAATAATTTATGTGAGGGTTTTTTATTCTATAAAAGACTCTAAAAAACAAAAACAAAAACATTTTTTTTCATGCTATTCCATATTCATTATGTTTACTAAATTTTAACCTTTTTGTTTTTACCATAGTAACTTATATCTTTTTATTTATTTAGGTAATTTAACCATATAAAATATGATTAAAATGAATATTATGAGATAATTTAGGAATATTTACTCAAAATATAAAATCCAATTTATTAAATAAAATCATATATGTGTGTAAAATTAATTTTAATAAAACACATGTAATGTTAAAAACCGTGTTTTAACCATAATTGCAGTAACTAATTTTAACTATTTTGGTTAAAAAAATAGTAAACAATTATGTTTAAATTATTATAAAATATAAAATATAAATATTTAAAATATGGAAACCATTTTTTAAAATTATAATCACATAAGTGGCATAATTCATTTTAATATTAAACACGCGGACGTGACAAGAAAGCAGGTCATTAAAGTGAAAATTTTCAAAACATTACATTTTTTTATATGTAAATAAATATAAAAATGAATTAAATTAACTATGTAATACTAATTGATATATAAATGACATAATATTACTTTAATACAAATTAATAATTTAATTAATCTCTATATATAATTTAATCAAAAATGTAGTTTTTAATTAAAATTCAGTATTTTTCACCATTCATCCAAAAAAGAAACATTTTATAAAAATCCCAAAAATTAATCCTAAGATAATTTTTGTACCACTATTTCAAAAATGAAGTTTATATTTTCATTAAAAATTTATAAAATTGGTAAAAAAATAATTTTAAATTATGTGATCCAAGCATGAGTAGACTATATTTTAGGAAATTATAGTTTTTCCATAAAAAATTATTTATTTTAAATGATTATTATTATTTATAATAATTATATAAATAATAAGAATATGTAAAATATATAATTTCCTAATTCATTTAAATTATGTGTTCCAAGCATGATTAGACTATCTTCTAGGTGATTTCTATTATATTAAATAATAATATTTACTGTATATTTTTTATTGGTAAAACTGAGTCTTATATGTAATGAAAGCGAAACTTAGTGATGCGTTCATTGAAAAAAACATTATACATTGAATTTATTTAAATTATAAAATATATAATAAATTATCAGTATGTTATATTACCTTCCACTTTTGGTTTTTCATGTTATACATCCTATAAAATATGATGTTCATATTTATAAATTCCAGGGTGTTAAATTCTCCCGACATTAAATAAATTGTGTCCTCAAAATTTAATCATTATCTTGGTAATCTAGGGTATGATATTTGGAATTTTTTTAAATAGACATAATAAAGGGTTTGATAAAACATTATCTTAAAGGGAGATAATGGGAAGTAAAAATGGTCATATGGACATATATCTTGGATTTTATATAAGAGAAAATTTATGGAATGTGAAGATATAGACATAGAGGGAAAGAATGTATAGTTATAAAGGATAATTGAGGTCATTTATTCATAATAAATTGAATGAAAAATTGAAATTTAATGGCCTCAAAACCATAAATATGTGATGATTTAAAAGACCACCAGATTCATTGGAAATTATTGTAATAGGACAAAAATGTTTATTTATAGAACCTTTTCCAAAAGATGAGGAATCATTTTATTGTCTAAAAATATAAAGAAATATACATGATATGTTTCTATTCAAATTGAATAAATTAATCCATTGTTTTTATTTGAAAATTTCCAATTCATCACTTTCAATAATAAATGAATATCCAAAAATGAATTTTTTATTCCATAACTACTAAAATTCACTTTTAACTGATTGTAAAATCTATAAAATAGCGGCATGTATTTCCATCTATCTATATCTATTTTCTGAAACCAATATAGTTAGAAAAAGTTATACAATATAATAAATTAATATCTAAACCTAAAAATTATCAATAATGGTTTATTATTAATATTAAATATCCAAATTTTTTTAACAAAAACAATGGCATATTAATTTGGACATCACATAGGCCAGTTGAAAGCACAAAACCCACATCATCCTTCAGTCATGGGTTCAACCCCCACTACCTTTTTTGATGCGATGGGTTGTCACCTAGTATATGGGTTGTCCTTTTTTAAATCCATATTAATATAATTTCTATAAAATACATAGAAAAATATGATAAACATCCTTGAAATAAAAATAATCATTAAATATCCTTTTTACTATACTTTTCTATAGGAACGATTTTTTAACAGTGTTTAATATTATAATTTTAAAATTATTAAAATTTAATTAATGATTGTACAAACAATATGGTTTAAAATAACATTAAACATAGGTTTATAAAATATAAAATAATTATTCATTAATAAATTTTTCCATTTAATCATATACTTCCATAAATTTGTCCAAATTTTCCTTAATCTTTGTATAATCCCATCACATAAAACCAAAAAAGATGTGTTTAGAATATTGATCATATGATCATTATTAAACTCATTAACCCATGATGGTATCTTTAACTATTATGTTAATAAAGTCATATAATATTCTATCATAATCCAAATATGTTTAATGTTTCTTATTGCCAAAATACCATTGGTAAAAATACATCGAGAATTTAATTTTTTAATATGAATACATAATAAATCTTTTTTTACATATTCATAGGTCCTTCCTTGGTCTAGGGTTTATCCTAGGCCATTGATCATCATTATCTATTCAAATACTTTATAAAGGTTTGTAATGAAAAAATGAATTATACCAAGTATATCACCCAAGAATGTTAAACCATGTGAGTAGTAAGGCCTCTTATTGTGTACTAGGTGGCCCTAATGAAAATCCTGACATGACCTTTTCAGAGTTATTAACCCAAGGAACATCTATGGAAAAACAACTTCCACTTATAGAATCTAGATAGGGATGTATTTCTAGGAAGACTGACATAATTTCTTCCTTACCACCACATCTGGATGTTCTTAAATACCAATCCTCAAATTCTACATTACGTTTATGTTTCCTAATCAATTTTTTTTCTTAAATATAGTTCCCAAGGATTCAACAAAACTTGCTATGGTACCAACTATAGCGGCCCTTACCCCTGAAATCTAGACCTGGTTTCTAAAACCAATATTTTTCAATAATATAAAAGGAATAATATCCCAAAGGACTGAATAGTTTTGTAGTCTTGGAGAACTAGATATATACACGAGTCTTATGTTAAATTTGAATACAAATGTTATTTTTCTAGAATATAATTATTCTCACTAGACTATTTTTTTATATATTTCATAATAAAATTCATGGAATCATGGGAAAGTTATACAAAATAAAGTTGAGTTAAAATTCATAGTAAGGGTTAAGTATTGTAGGATTATTCATGAATCAAAATAATAATTAGTATTCAAAGGTAATAACTGAACAAATATTAAATATAATCAATAAAATAAGAAGGAAGTGAATCTTGGGATAATATCAATGAGAAAATCTCACGAATAATAACAAATATAGAAATGTAAAAAAGTTATTGTACATTCCATTCAGATAAATGTTTATTGCATAATCAACATGGAAATGTAAATAACTGAAAAATTCTATTTAATCAATAAAAAGGGAATGAAATAAATCTAGAGATAATATCATTTTGAAAGTATACAAGATAAAAATAAATGAAAATTTTAGTCCGGAAATGTTTAATTATTATTTTTCATGTATTACGAACATGATACCTCTACCATCAATATGTTTCATAATATAATTTAATCTATAGGTAAAAAATTAAATTATTACTTAATTTATTTATCTCATAAAACCTACCGATTAATCAAGGGGATATATATTTTTTCCCCACCCATCACCACATGTTCAACAAATTTATCATATATTTAATTATACATTTGATTTTTAAATCAATATTCCTCAACATCAAATATCTATATTAAGTAAAGGATATAGATTTTTCAATATTTATCTAGTCAATAAAATAACATTAAAATGAAAACACTGAATATATAAATGCAGTATTGGTTAAGAAATAAGAATATCCATGACAAATAATATGGATATTTAGGAGAAATTTAATATATAATAATCACAAATATGAACAATTTTCTAATAGAAATTAATTACTAAAAATGGAACAAGGAAGTGAATGTCAATACTATCATTGGTAAAAATAATCTTAAACCATTCAGAGGAAGAAAAAGGATGGTATTAATATATATATATATATATATATATATATATATATATATATATATTAGAGTAAGAATACAAGGTTTTTTCATTAATTAATATAAATACCATATTTTTTAAAAACAATCATGAGTAAAATATCGTTTTTATTTTGAAAGTCATTTTGGAAATGCTTATCTTTGAAGTCAATTTTATAAAAAATTTCTATAAAAATATCCTAAAAAAATTGAAAAGAAAGTGTCAAAGAAATTATGGCCATGAAGGTAGGTAATTTAGTAATTGCCTTTAAAATTTTGAAATAAAATTCCATTTGTAATATAAATATGTTAAGAAAAGTACCCTATTCAGAAAACAATAAGATGATTCCTTTCCAAATTTTGGTAAAATCCAAACGGGAATTCTTTTAAAAATGATATAATATTCCCATTAATTTTTTTAATGAGAATTAATGGACTAAAATACCTTTTAAAAATTATTTTCAAAAGTCTAAAAACATTTTTGAAAACATTTTTATAAATCATTTTTGGATGAAAACAGATTTCTTACCAAAGAGAGTGATGTAATCATATTTTATAAAACATTTTCTCAATTAATTTTATAAAAAAATGTGGAAAAAATGGTACTATTATTTAAAAATATCATAAAAAACCATAAGAGGACAATATTAAATGGTTTATTGAACAACGATAAGATAATTTCCATCAATTTAAATTCATGATTAAACAAACTCAACTAAAAAAAGATTGTGAAGTAAACCCTCACAAAGAACATATCATTGAGGTATGAATAAACCAATGAATTGATTATTTTTATAAAATCTAAATCAAGATAAAACAATTTTAAATAAAACATAATATAATAATAATTCATTATATGCATAATCTTAGAGTGATATAACCAATGAAATAGTAGATTAACAAAATGAATAGAAATTGAGTTAAACAATTCTTTTCTACACAGTAACATTTAATTTAAATCCCCTTAGATGAAATAATTAAAATCAAAACATAAAATACAATGAAAAATTAAATATTTATAATATTAAATATTAAATTTTAAGTGTATACACCATATAAAATATACTATCCACATACCATTACAATATGCCTAAATGAATTGAAATATAGACGAAATCTTTTACCTTGCACTTCCTTTGGGATAAACACTCTTTAAAATAATATATAATGGTTTTTAGAATTTTATTAAATTATAAAAGAACCATAATAATATTTATAATATCAAATATGATCTTTATATAACATCTTATCACCCATTAATTAATAATCTTTCATTATTTTGATTTTTTCAGGTGCTAATTTCCATGCTTTCTCATCCTTATCTCATCGTGAATGATCCAGTTATTGTGCATAATTTATAGTTATATAATATATATATTTAAAATCATGACATAATAATAATATTAATTATTTAACAACACTTATATATCATCCATTTTTTGTGGTTATGAAAAGAGAGCCACATTGCTTCGTGAAGGCGGTAGTCCACACATACACAAATGATGATATCACCTTTATGTGAGTGATAAATAAATAAAACATAATTTATATTATATTTAGAAAATGATAAATATATAATTAATGTAATAATTATATAATTTATATCACATATAATCATTAACATTATTCCTTATCACCTTCAATGGAAAGTGTTAGAGAAAGACGAATCACATCTTTTCGCAAACCGGTAATTCGTCGTACAAACGAGCGATGTTATCATATCTCATAAATAATTAGACGATATTATATATATATATATATGAAATAATGACTAAATAGGTAGAAATATGTAATAAATAGCATATATGAACTTTATATACATCATTATACCTAACCTTGAAAGGCGGTAATGGAAGAACAAAGGGCATCAGTTCGCAAGGCGGTAATCCACCGTACACACGAACGATGAATTATTAACCAATTTGATAGATGTGTGTCTGGTTTTATGTAATAACATTAACATAAAATAATATCTATATATTTATTATATATAGGTTATTATATCATCTTATTTTGAAAATAATTGATTGAGGTGGAGAAGGAAATAAAATAAAGATACTTGTTGAAGAACATTACCTATCCTTTGGGTATCCTCTTTAAGATTGTACTAAATACTTACAAGGATTTAATTATACACAAAATAAATCACCTAGGATGAGTATAGGGAATTTTTTATGTGAATTTAGAAGTTATTGGCCAAACCAATGTGGTTTGATTGTGTGAATAATGGGGGAGAGTGACTGCCTTTTTGTAGTTGTGGAGGAGTGAAATTATTATAATTACTCAAAGTGTTCACTATTAGGAGGTTTATAATACCTAATGTAGATATAAAATTGAATAACAATTTATGTGAGGATTTATAAGTTAAATGAAAATCTCCAACACACAAAAATAATTACATTTTTATCATTTTATTCCTTAGTCTATATGTTTACTCAATTTTACCCTTTGCGTTTTTACTATGGTAACTTGTATCTTTTTATTTATATTGGTAATTTTACCTTTAATACTAAAATTATTATTTGTTTTATTAAATAAATTATACCTAATGATTCTATATAATATACCCAATTTATTATAGAAAATTATATGTTTTTTCAAAATTAATTTTTATAATACGCATGTAATGAACAAAACCTCATTTTAGCCTTAATTGTGATAACTTTGTTTAACTATCTTTAATAACCAATATTATAAAAAATTAAGTTTAAATTATTAGATAATATAAATAATTATTATTCCAAATATGGAATCCATTTTTACAAATTATACTCACACAAGCGGTAGAAGATAATTTAATATTAATCCCGTAGACATGATGAGAAAACATGGTTTTAAGGTGAAAATATTGAAAATATTATATAGTATTTATATATAAATTCAAAATGAAAATTATTAAAATGATGTAAATTAGATTAAATGATATAAAATTTAACAATTTTTACTTTAAATCCAATTAAAAATTTAATTTCACCTTATAATTTATTTAAACAAAGAGGCCTTTTTAAATTAAATTTCTGTTTTTTCCTATTCATCAAAAAATGAATATTTAAAAAAAAATCCCAAAAAATCACCATAAGAAAATTTTAGTAATCAAATTTAAAAAATTATGTCTATTTTTTAAAATAAATTTTCTGAAATTAGTAAAAAATATTTTAAATTATGTGTGCTAAACATGATTAAACTATATTTTACAGAAAATAATATTTCCGAAAAAATTATTTTTCAATTAAATGATGATGACTATTATTTATAATTAATAGATAACTAATAAAGAAAATATAAAATATATATTTTATTATGTTAGGTAATCATATTCATACCCACAATTCTAATTATTATGAGATAACTATCATAGTAAATAATAATAATAATAGTTTATTGTTGTTCTGTAAATCACGGTCTTATGTGTAACACAAGCTAAACTCATTTTTGCTTTCATTGAAAGATATAAATTATTATTATTATTATTTAAATAATAAATATATTTTAATTTCTTGGGATTTTATATTTTATTATACTCCTAGTGTTCCGTGTCATAAATGTTATTGAATATGATGTTCAAATTTTAGAATTTCTGGGTGTCACATCCGTTTTAACCCAAATCTATCCCCATTCTACCCCACTGAATATGAAAAACTTTATAATTTATAATAGAAAACCTAAACATAATATCCCAGAGCCGATGTCTAATTTATTATAATATAATAAGATACATAGAATCACATCCTGAAATACTGAATTGTTTAGTAGACTTGGTAAACTAGATACACACTTGAGTCTTGCATTACATTTGAAAACACGAATTCCAACATAATATATTGTGATAATATAACACTATTACCTATATAATATACTTGAACATAAATAATATTACAATTCATGGAATCATGGGAAATTGAACTAAAATAAGGGTGATCTCAAATTCTATGTAAGTCTTAAGAACAACAGAATCAATCCCAAATAAATAGATTTATAAACATGGAAAGGTAAATAACTGAACATACATTCCATGTAGTCATTAAAATGATAAGTGAATCCATAGATAATATAATTGAAAAAATAAAATGGATAAAAACCATTGTTAATTATTAAATAACTTAAAATATATTCCATTTAATAAATAACATGACTATCAAAACACTATAAGGCAGAATCAATATGAAAAGGTAAATAAATGAAAACACATTAAATTTAATCAATAAAATGACATTAAAAAGAATCCATAGGTAATATAATTGTGAAAATATCTTGGAAAATAATAACTTAATTATTAATTAGGTAAATTATTAATTATTTAATAACATGTCTCAAGAACTTGATAACTCTACCGTAGTGATCTATCATCGCAAAATTTTAAAACTACTAGCCATAGACCAATTTGTTTTGTCCAACTGATTTTATGATAGCTTACTGATTCACATCATGAGAATACCAATGCATAAAGGGCTTATCTATAACTAGGCCCCACCAATATCTACATGTTCATATCATTCCTCACATATAAAGCAACCTATTTAATTAGTGAACAACATGCATTACCATTAAATATCTGCATTGAAGAAAGAATATAGATTATCAACCTTTCCAAATACAATCAAATAATACTAAAAGTAAGACTCTAAATGAAGAAATCATATATGGTTTACATATTAAGAATATCCATGATAAATAATCTTTAAATTTAAGGAAAATTTAATGTTCAATGATCAAAGTTATGTGAATAATTCAAGGGAACGATAATGACTTCAAAAATGAATCAAGAAAGTGGATTTCAATATGTTCCTTGGTCAAAATGGCCATAAACTATCTAGAGTAAGATTATGGATTGTAATAATAAAAAATATAACCTTTGGAGTAATAATAAAGTGTTTTTTCATTGATGAATAGAAATACCATAAAAATATCTTGAGGAAAATATAGTTTCTATTTTGGAAATAACTTTTTAAAACTAAAAAATCACAAAAAAATCAAACATAATTTATTTGGAAATAATAAATAAAACATATAGAGGAAGATTTAAAATATTTGAGTGTCCATGATGGTTTAAAACTATATTAATGTCATACATGTTTAAATAAATATTCCTTTTACTTTTTTTCGGTAAAATCCAAGAAGACATTATTTTGAAAATAACATGATCATTCCTTTAAAAAACTAATTTAAAAAGTAAAAATGGGTAAAAAATTGATTAATTTTGTTAACATATTGAAAGCATTTTCAATTTTTTTTAGAAAACGTGGGTTTTGATGAAAAGGTTTTTATATCTAAAAGGAGAAATAAAGTATGAGTTTATTTAAAATATTTTCACAATCATTTTAAGTAAAAAATATTTTGAAAATGGTAATATTACATGAAGACGTCATGAATAACCATAGGAAAGTAAAATTAAATGGGTTTATTATTAAATTATCAAATAATTTCCTTCAATGGATATAAAATCATAAACAATATCAATTAAAATTAGATTGTGAAATAAACCCTCACCAAGATCATAATTTTAAAATGAGTATTAATCAATGAAACAATTATGTGTATCATAATTAAAAAAAAATTAAAAATTTTTAACTAAAAAATAATATGATAAAAATTTATTACATAGATAATTTTATAATATATAAGATGATGAAGAAGTAATACAATCCAATGAAAATAAATTGAGTTATTAAATTATATAACAGTTGGTAGCTTTTAATCTGAATCCCCTTTGATGATGTAATTAAAATTGAAACATAAATTTAAAAAATATTATTAAGGAATAATTACGTTACATGTAAATTGGTAACTTTGTACAGAATGTAAATTAAATTATTTGCACAAAAATAAAATATTTTTCAATGAAGGAAAATTGATACAAAGTCCTTTATCTCACACTTATGTTTTGTTGGATGTTTTTTAAAGTTCTTTATAGTGGGTAATACATATCATTAAATTATACCAGATCCATATTATTATTTATAATAACACATGTGATCCTTTAATAATATATTATCAACATTTCGTTAGTAATCATTTTTTATTTTCATTGTTTTGGGTGTTAATTGAGTTGTTTCCTCATGTGCATTTTATCTTGAAAGATCAGGTTCTTTTTCATATTATATAGTTAAATAATATATAGAATATTAAAAATAATGACATAATTTTTATATTTTTTTGAAAAATTACTTTTATAACCAATCATTAATGATGTTTATGGAAAACGAAGTACATTACGATCATGAAGATTATAGGTCATACGTACACATGAGTAACATTTCCATTTCTCAATGATAATTATGGATATATGGTATGCAATTTTTTATCTTTATATAAAAATCATAATAACAAAATTATTATATTATTTCTTTAAATATACTTATATATATCATCCATGTGGTGTGGTGATGAAAAGAGAGTGACATCTCTTCGTGAAGGAAGTATTCTACAGGTACATGAATGACATTATCAATTTATAGGGTAAAATGAAAATGATATATTATATTATCGAAATGATAAATATATAATTACTATCAAACTTATCAATTTTCAGTGTAAAGTGTTTGTGAAATTCGAATGACATCGATTCATGAGGTGATAATCCATTGTAAACACGAGCGACGTTATCGTATCACCTAAGGAATAGAAAGTAAAAAAAGTTATATATGATATAATGACTCCATAAATATAAATATGTCATAAATATCATATATTTTCCTTATATCCATCATCATACCCAACTGTGATAGGTGTTAATGGAAGAATGAATGACGTCGATTCGTGAGGCGGCAATCCACCATACACACGAACAATTCTTTCATAACCCATTTGATGGAAGTTGGGATGGTTATAGGTCATGTAATAGAATTACAAATATTATATATATATGTATATAATATTATGATTTTATTATAAAATAATGTTTTAATAAGCATTTAATTATGTGAAAGAATAAATAAATATAAAATCTTATTGAAGAATGGTGCCTCTTCCCAAGGTAACCACATTAGGTTTTCACTAAAGCCTTAAAAGTATGGATTTTTTCCCAAAATAAGGATTCTATGATGGGTTTTGGGAATTTGGAACGTTATTTGTGTAGGTCTTGTCTGAATATGTTTTTTAAGGTGTTAACAAGTGAGGAGAGGGGGTATCCTTTTATAGGTGAGGTGAGTGGCACACTTGTAATTATTAAAAAGAAAAAGGTGATCCCATATTTTTCATATGCCAAAAGGGAATAAAATTAATTATTATAGATAATTATACAATATAGGATAGAAATATGTCCATAAAATAGATTATAGATGAGTTTTTAGGTCACTTTTACCCCTAATATTTAGTTTAACCCAAGGTAAATTCATTTTTACCTTAACCATGATAATTAAATTTTTCTTTTTTCACTATTCATTTAGGTAAAATGTTAAGTTTAAAATATTATATAATATAAATTATGATGATTACAAATATGGAATTAATTTTTCAAAATTCCCTTAGCATATGTTTAAAAATCCAATTTAATCTTAATCTCATAGAGGTGATGAGAAAGCAGGTTTTCGAAGGAAAAATGTTCAAAAGTTTACAATGTGTTTATATCAAAATTAAATTTGAAAATGATTCTAATGAAATAAATAATAATTATAGATATATAATTGATATAAATTTAATTTATAACCAATTTAAAATATAATTTATCTTTAACATCCCCTTACTATTCATTAGCTCGAGAAGGTGGGAGAGTACTACTTGGAATTAAGATACATCCCAAAGACACCAAAGGCTGTCAATAAATATCAAAGGGATTTAATAAATGTGGGGGAGGATTTTACATTTAAGAATAAATCAAATAACCAAACAAACCACGATATAATTCATTTTATAAATTAAATACAACTCATATCATTCATTTATGTCAAATCAACCAAAGATTACCACAATAGAAGACAAAATAACATCGAAGTAAATAGTGAAACAGAAATAACTAAAACTCAATAACAACCAAAAGACTCAAAATCTCAACATACTACAAGAAAAAACTCCACTAAAGAACCTAGGTATTATGATGTAGTGATAAAGATGTGTGATGCTTTACCTTTTCTTGTGCCCTGGTTGCTGACATTTATAAAAGTACCATAATGCCAAAGAAGGGGTGAGTACTAAAACCCTATAGATTTTCTTGAATTAATTCCCTACTCATTCCACTAGGATAGAAAAGTTAGAAAAATATATAAAATTTTTTTATATAAAACTATTTCTAAAAATAGTTTATAACTAAATTTAAACAATTTTCATATCAACCTATTTTCCCACAAAACCCGTTTTTCAAGAGAGAAACCAAAAAATGCTTCAAAACCATTTCACAAGTTTCATTTGGGATAACCATTACATTCCATATATCAACAGAATCAACCATGAATGCATTGTTATGATATTTCCATTCTCATGAGTAGTCTCTCATCAATCTACCAAGTCAACATAAGGTAATTATATCCCATGTTCCATTACACCTTTGGCACCAACCACAAGGTTACATTTCAATCAAGCCTCATAAATTTAATATGGACACACACACACACACACACCAATTATTCCCAAAAACCATTCCAATTTTACCATGCCCAAACCATTTCAATAAAACAATCATTTGTATTTAAAAATCTTTCTTTTTATAAACTAAATAAAGAAACTATTTTAAAATCATCATTTTAAAATCATTTCTCAAAGAAATCTTCACAACCCAACGCAAAAAATTACACAATTTCCCAAAAAACAAAAAATCAACACAAAAAAGGATTTATAACATGTTTTTTCAAAAAAAAATTCAATCAAAACAAAGAAATTGAATTATTTTGAAACTAATCTAATCGGTTCTAGTAAGAGGAGTTGAGAGTGAAGTCACCTACCTTAAGAGTTTTGGAAAAAATGATAAATGACATGAAAAACATCACAAAACCAGGTTGAATATCCATGAACGCTCTATAGATGTATTCCCCTATCATAATCCAAGACAAATATAATAATATTTTTCATCCAAAACATTAGATCTACCCATATCGGGTGTAGATCTATGGAACCGAGAGAGTGGGTGAAGTAGATATAAGAAAAACCTCAATAATGATGAAGAATGATCACATAATACAAGAATACAGCTTCAAATCAACAAGTGAAGCCTTTCATATTTCATCTAAATCAATGTGAGAACCTTAATTGACCCTTGAGAGAGAAAAATGACAATTTAGGATTGTTTTGAAGGAAAAAAATGCATTAAAATATAATGTTGACCTAGATCCATGTTTTAGGATCTGGTTTATTACTTATGCATAGTTTAGATGCATGGTTAGGAAAACTATGAACAAAGTATGCACTATCCATTTCCTTAATGATTCACCTTTCATGGTTACCTCACACAATCTCTATACCATGCACCAACCAAGCCAAAGACACTACCTCAACAAGAACGAATAAATCTTTCAATGCATGTGGTTTTTACTAGGTAGCCACATGGTTTAGAAAAACTATAAACCACCCATGAAACATCACTTTTACCCCTGTCTCACTATTCATTGTTTCATATAGGTGTTTTATGATTTTATCAAACCATTAACCACCTGTGCACCTGTATAAAATTCCAAAACACTCTACAAATTATTCAAAATCTCCCAAACATCACCCATATACATTATATACTAAAAAATCATTAGGAAAGGGGTCACTTACATGAAACTGGGGGTGCTACATTCTCCATACCATTGGAATTTCCACCCCCAAAAATTAAAAAACCATCATATACTAGAATGAGTTATGACCACTACTCTTTCATTTCCTTCTCATTTTCCCAAATCTCTTTCTGAACCTGACCATGATTCCACAAAACTTACACTATACTATTGCTTTTTTCACACAAAACATTCTATCGCCTATCCACAATCCTCCCTGGGATATGTACCAATGACGAAAATAGATCTAGGTTAACATGATTCAATCCCATCACATGGTCAAGGTCATGATGATACCTTTTCTACTGAGATATGTGGAACACATTATGCACCACACTGAACCGTGTTGGCAATGCCAGAATAAATGCTACCTCACCAAACCAATCTAGATTATCAATATGGCCTATGTAACAAAGATATAACATTCCATACTTTCCAAATCAGTGATGTACAATCCTTGGAGATATCCTTATGAACATGTGACCACACCCCGAGAATGACAATGGACATCAATGATGATCTGCATATTATTTTTGATGACATAGGGCCATCTTTATCCTCTTTCTGATCAACTGAATCTATTACATTGTTTCTTGGAAAAGTCTCAACCCAACTAGTGAAGTCTCACATATTTCCAACCAATAGAGTGTATAACAACAAATATGACCTTACATTTCTTCTAAAATATCCATATGTATCGAGTCTTGATTACTGTTGTTATATGAGAACTCCACTAATAGCATGTGATCTTCCCAGGAGCCACCAAAATCCATTACCCAAGACTGCAACATGTCCTCAAACATTTGTATCATCTCTTCAGATTTTCCATCCATCTAAGGATGATATTCAGAAATTATAGTCAAATTAGCCCCAAGGGAATTCTATAAGGATTTCCAGAACGAGATGTAAACCTCAGATGTCTATATGAAATTATGAAAACAAGCATCTCATGCCTATTTAACACTTCTCAAATATATATTTTGGACCTCTTTGAAACCATATAAGTCTCATTAATAAATATGAAATGGGCCAACATTGTGAGCCGATCCACTATCACCCATATGGAATTGTGTTTCTGAATCGTTCTTGGGAGACCTATAACAAAATCCATAGCTATATACTCCAATTTCAACACTGTAATCGGTAGTGATTGTAATTTACATACTGCTAACTCAATTTATGCCTTATCTTGTTGAAAAATTACGTATTTTGAAAAAATCTTAGGCACCTTCCATTTCATTCTAACCCCCCCCAAACTGTGCTTCACCACCTTATATATCTTCTATGTTCTATGATGAAAAACCCATCTTGAATGGTGCTAAGAATGAAGAAGTTTTTCATGAAAAGGCATAAGTATGACCATCTAATTTCTAAACCATAATATTGAACTCTCATCCAGTCTCTATGTAACACCCTAATCTTCCACGGTACATTTCCTTTGAATAATGCAATATCTTGCGTTGTATGCAACTTGGTGTTGTAACAAACCATGACCAATCAAACTAGCCGTTATGAATAGTAATTCACACTATTTGAAAATTTATAAATTTTATCTTTCAAAATTGACTTCATTTTTGGATTCAAAATATCGAAATTATCTTAGGGTAAATTTTTGGTATTTTTCTGAAAACTTTCAATTTTTGATGAATAGTGAAAAATACCGAGTTATTTTTTAAAACCGACATTTTATTTAAATACTTATTTATTTTATTTAAATTTATTTAAGGTCAAAATAGATACATAATACCTATATAAGTTCAATGTAATTCATTGGAGTCATTTTATAATGAGTTTAGATATATAAAATTTTATCAAAATTCTTATCGCCTTTTACCCACATCTTAGGAGCATTTCCAAATTTGTATAAACCTTAATGTTACTTCTTCTGTGAGTTGAATTTCAAAAATACAAGAGATACGGTTTATATCAGTAAGTAAAATTTGGTTCAATAAGATGAAAATAATTTTTGGTGAATAGTAACTTTTTACTTACCACGGTTAAAAGTAAATAGGGTAATTAAGGGTAAAAATGATATTATTATTACCCTACCACATGTAATAATTCTATTAGATAAGTATAATTCGACCAAGAAAACCTGAGGAATAAAATATAAACCCCTTTGGTCCACTTGGATTAGATTAGGACATTTATTATTATTTTATTTAAAGAAGAGTTAAAAGAGTTAAATTCAAAGTTTAATAACTAAACCATTTTTAATATGGGGTTACACACAATATAAATTAGACTATAAATATTCATTATAAAGATAAAAATATTTCTGATATAATGGTATTTTATTTATAATTTTTTGTACATTAAATAATTAAATTTATATATGACACAATGATGATGCAGTAATTACCATATTAATTAATTACTAAAATAATTGATATTATAAATATACAAATAAATCTAATTTGAGACTTTTAATGAATTAAAATAATTTTATAGGTTATGAGGACATGTTAGGGATGATTAAATGTATTTATTTAGAGGTAATAAATTTGTTAAGACTTTAACAAAAATAAATTACTAAATAATGTCAAAATTGACATAAATGAGTTTTTAAAACAAATACAATATTATTGGTTCATATAATAATCCTAAAAATATATGGTTTGACCGCAAGACTTATATAATTATATTTTTATCATAAATGGACCACTTGGGGTTCTTTTAGAAGTTTATAGTATGTTTATTAACCATATAATAGAACAATACAAGGAGACATGTTAAATGTCAAACTATTTAACTAAGAGTTAAATCTAAAAGATAAGGTTAATATAGTGACCCAACCTATCTAAAACTGATTGGTTGAGAGTTTTTAGACCCATCCCTACATTATCCATTACATAATTCATTTTTGAGCCATTATTAACCAAAAATGATTTTATTATAAAATAATATTTCAATCTTTTCCTAAGGTTCCCCTCACCCCTCTTATAAAAGGGTGCTTCCCCTTCTCTCAAATTAACACCCTAAAAGCCATTTGGATTGGCCAAAACCTACCCACATATCCTCCCAACTGTCATACCTTAATTTAAGAGGCCTTAATTTAGTCATAAAGGCATCCTAAGGAGCCCTTTTGATCAAATCAAAAGTAAGAACCCGAAGAAGAGGTAAATATTTGATCACCTCTTTCACGTTCTTTTCTTCTTCCACTTCTTCTTTCTTTGTTGTTTCTATTATAAAATAATAACTCCAGTATCTTGTATATACTGTTATGTAATTATAGAAATGGTACAACCATATTCATTATTCTATCCATCCAATAAATGACAAAGTCACTATACACGCGTACGTACGGATTACCGTCTCCACATCGTGGTGTAGTTTGTTATTCAAACACTTCATCATTAGGATGGGTATAATAATGAGTATAAATGATGTAAATAATAAATATAACATGACAATTATTATGTATATATGATATAACATCCAATTATATACGATTTTAATATCAAAAGAATGATATTGTCGCTTATGCGTACGTACGGATTTCCATCTCCACGAACGCAATGAGATTCATTCCCCACCGTATCCATTCAAGACTAATTTTCATTTTATGATTAAAAATAATTTTTAAAGACTTAATATAATTCTTAATATTAATAAGATACAATCTATCCATAACAAACATTACTTATGTAACAAATCATATAAAGTAAAATGAATCAGTTAACATTCGAACGATGATACTACTGAAATATCATTAACAAAGCAATATTAGAAGATCATATATGACATAATATTAATTTATATGGTTATTTTACAGTTTAATAACAATAATTTTACCATTATACAAAAGGTTAACCTACCTTCAACCAAGGAAAAGTATAAGGTAAGGGTTAATTTCACAATCTCTCTATTATTCGAGGTTGTTTATACGTGAGTCTCTACTGGGACTTCTTTATCATCCACATCCAAGTTTCTTAAAAATATATTTCAAAACATTTATAATATTTACTAGACTATGGTTGAAATACATTTATAGGATTTTTTGACCTTCTAGGTTTTGAAATAAATCATTCTATTGTATTCTAAACAATTTAATTTACGACCTTTTCGATAAAATTAATGTAAGAATGTTTTTTTAATTTATATGGTGGGTGCGGCTATTTTCCGCCGTTATAACATCGTTTAAACTTCACTTACAAGATTATAATAATATTTTCAAAATAAATTTTTTATTTTATAATTATGTGACTTTGAATTATTTCAAAAAAATAAAGGGATATTTCTCTCAAATATTTTCGATTTCATCTATGTCAACATCCTTTGATGGATTTAACACTTGTTTGAAGTTGATTCGTTATGATACAAATATTCCATATTGTATTGAAGGTTTTGTGATATGTTTGACTATGGATGTGTTATTTTTATACCATTCATGGTTTATGAATAAATTATTGACATTTCATATGCTAGTTTTAATACGAATGTTTATGTTATGTTTAAAACATTTTATATGAGGAATGCATTGGACTTAGTAAGTGATGGGTAAAGCCTGCTATAGCTCTGTGATGAATTAGTAGTTCTCATGAGAAAAACTAGTGTCTTGGAACAAGTCCTTAAGAAAATATTATTTTTAGTCTTGGCAGAAGGCCTTGACTATGCGGTTATTAAGTCTGGCATTATGCATTCCATCATTATGAAAGTGGCTATTGATATAACATGTGATTATTCGACGAGTAGAATAACCATGTGAATAATTAAATGGAATAATTTGATTTTATATTTGCAATATTATGTTGAAGTTCAAGTTTAAAAGTCTTTTGTTTTAGTCTTATACATTTCGTTAAATGTTTATGGTTATTTATGAAAGTTTCCACAATATTGTTATCCTTAATGAGCATCTGAGCTCACCCATTTCTATGTATTATTTTTCCCAGGATGAAAAGAATTATATAATGACTGACCTGCAGGGATAGTCAAAGGGATATGAGTGTGGCATAAGGAGACTATGTTGTTGTTGTTTTCATTTTATAATGTAATGTAAAACTTATGAATATATCTAGTAATTCCAAGGCTACTAAACTAATTGGTCGTTCGATACTTAATATTTTGTGATCATTTTAATGTTATGTAATAAAGCACCTACTCTAGGTTACTTGGGTTGCGGCGTTTTAGTTGGTATTAGAAGAAGTTTAGTACAAACCTCGTAAGCTAGATTTATAAAAACTCTTATTAGAGCACATTATCTTAAGGTATACTTTGAGGATTAGTATAGAATAATTTCCTAGAATTTTGGTATTCTAGATATTTATGAGTTTTCCAAGAAATACATCCATGTCTGGATATGAGCATGTAGAGGCGGATCTGGCATAGATGTACCTAGGGGTAAAACCTGGAAACACCGCTTTGATCTAGACTCGAATGGGAACTAGTGCACAAAAACGGGCCTTGCTGCACTCTTGGTTACGACACTCCCATGGGATATGCTTATGATAATTATCATTTTCTTTGAAAACCATCATGAAGGGTTTGTGAGTATTTAATTCCACAAAGAATTTTTTTTATATTTATGGATTATATCCATAGTCTTTTCAATTTATGTTAACTATTTTTCAAGTTTGGAATTATGTATTGAGATTCATAAACTAATCTAGTGTATGAAATTGTTTAGAAATGGTTCCTAGGGGAAGGAATGGAAACCGTATCAATGCACGTAATACATGCAGGGATTTCCCTCCTACTTAAGATAATTATAGTGTACTTGGTGAGGAAACTGGTGCTGGTCAGCTTATCACCATACTGGGACACCTCACTCAGGTTATGAAAAATAACCTTACCCTAATAGGGCACCTTGATCCACAGTGTGGAGTATCAATGTTAGACTGATTCATGAGGAAACAACCACCAACATTCAATGGGAGTACAAATCTATTAGTAGCAAATCAATGGATAAATTCCATAGAGAAAATATTTCACGCTTTGGGGAGTAGCGAAAGGAAAAAAGTTTTCATGGTAGTTTATCGCCTCACGGGAGATACAGATCAATGGTGGTCATTGATTACAAACACAAAGAAATATGATGGAGTATCAAATATGGAATGTTGGGATTTTATTGAGCTTTTCTTAGAAAAATACTTTACTCATGACCATCGAGCGGATATGGAAAGGCAATTTCTGAGTTTGAGGAAAAATGAGGATGAGAATGTCGCAAAGTATGAGGCTAACTTTGCAAGTTTAGTAAGGACTGTAACAGATTATATACGTAACCCAAGGATTAAGATTTATCAATTCATTAATATGTTAAAACCATTTCTCCGGCACACATTAGTCTCACAATCATTCTTGTCATAAAAATATATTGTCTCATGTGCTATCAAGATAGAAAAGGAATTCTCTAAGTCTTACGACTTTAAGGAAAAGAAAGAGAAGAAGATATCTTCTGAACACTCTTGAAATAGAAATAAGGGGAAGAAGTGAAAATTTGAAAATCCATCATGCAGTGAATATGGGAAGAAACACCCCATTACTTTCCTAAAGGGAATGAGAGTCTGTTATAAGTGTGGTGAAAAAGGCCACAAAGCTCATGATTGCAAGGGGATGAAAGAGGTTATCAATGTTGAATTCTCTAATTGTAGAGAAATGGGGAATTATGCAAATGAATTTCCTAAGTTCCAAGGAAAATTACCATAGAAAAGGCCAAGGGATCAAGGACAAGATTATTCTATCACTACTATTGAAGATGATTCCCCAAAAGATGTAGAGGTAGGTAATTTAAGGGTTTCCTCAAGTTTAGAAAATGCTTTATTTGATTCTGGATCATCGCATTGTTTCATATCTTCTCAGTTTTCTAAGAAAATTAGATATTTAAATTTGACTTAAAAAGGGAGTTGTCAGTCAAAACACCTAAGAGAAGTATCATTGCAACAATGTTTTGTGAATCTATTCCCATTAGGTTATATACATGTTCTTTATCTTCTGATCTCATCGTCATACCCATGATTTAATTTGATATAATCCATGGGATGGATTGGATTTTGGACCATGCTGTGAAAATTTATTTTAAGAAGAAGGAGGTTACAATTCTAGATGATGACAAAGAGTACCTTATCTTTAGAGAAGAAACGTCACCACCTAACTCTTATCTATATCCACCCCTATTAGCTCAACTAAATTAAATTATTGAGGAGTAAGAGAATGAAATTAAATTGGGTGAGGAAAGGAATGTTCAAATAGGGGACATACCTATTGTGCAAGAATATGTTGATGTGTTTCCAGAGGATTTACTTGGACATCCTCCAGAACGAGAAATTGAATTTTCCATTGATTTAATTACTGGTTCAAGGCCCATATAGAATACCCCTTATAGAATGTCCACTATGGAATTAGTGGAACTAAAGAAACAACTAGAAAAATTGAGTAATAAGGGATTTATTCACCCTAGTGTTTCTTCATGGGGATCCCCTGTTCTTTTTGTTAAGACGAAAGATGGATCTACGAGGTTGTGCGTTGACTAGGGGGAGATCAAAGCTATATAAATAAATAACAAGTATCCTATACCTCGCATTGATGATTTATTTGACAAAATTCATGGAGCTCAATATTTTTCAAAGGTTTGACTTCGATCTGGATATCTTCAGTTGTGTGTGAAAAAGGAAGACATTCCAAAAACAGCATTTCAAACCAGGTACAGGCATTATGAGTTTACAGTAATTCCTTTTGGGTTGAATAATGCACCCTCTGTCTTCATGGATCTAATAAATTGTGTTTTTAAGGAATATCTTGATGACTTTGTAGTGGTATTTATTGATGATATATTGGTATACTCCAAAAGCTACAAAGATCATGAAATTCACTTGCGCAACATTCTAAAGACTCTTAAATGAAATGAATTATATGGAAAATTTAGAAAGTCTGAATTCTAGCTTCAAAAGATTTCTTTTCTTGGCCATATTTTCTCTAAGGATGGAATCTCTATTGATCCTTTAAAGACCAAGGCAATCCAAGAATGTCTAGCATCAATGAGTATAACTCAGGTACGTAGTTTTATTGGTTTAGCAGGTTATTATCGATGTTTCTTCTATAATTTTTCCCATTGGTTATCCCATTAACAAAACTCACACATAAAGTGGTTAAATTTGTTGGGACAAAAGAGTGTGAAGAATTTTTTGAAGAACTGAAGAAAATATTAGTCAATGATACTATTATGACTCTACCATTGGGGAATGATGGGTTTGTTATTTATAGTGATTCCTTAAATAAATGACTTTGTTGTGTTATTATGCATAATGATAGAGTTATTACCTATGCATCGCATCAGCTAAAAATTCACGAACAAAAATATCATGCGCATGATCTTCAGTTAGCAGCTATAATATTTTCATTGAAGATATAAAGACGTTATCTCTATGGTGAAAAATGTGAGATATATACCGATCACAAGAGTTTGAAGTATATTTTATCATAGAAAGAACTCAACATATGTCAAAGGAGATGGCTTGAACTAATCAAGGATTATTATTTCACAATACACTACAACCCAGGGAAGGAAAATAAGGTGGCAGATGCTTTGAGCAGAAAGGATCATGGAGTTTTGAACAAGATGAGTGTTGTAAGGGATAATATTTTCATGGATCTAGTAAATATGTATATGAGAATAACCATGGAAGTTGAATCATAAATTCCTTTCCAAATGCTTTCCAAACTAAGTTCACTAGACAGGATAAAAATTTCTCAGGCTGATGATGATGAATTTCCAAAGAAGACTAAATTTGTGAATAATGTGATATTGATTAACTTCTTATATGAAGATGGGATTTTGAAATATGGGAAGAGATGTTGTGTTCCCGATATACCTGATCTGAAAAGGGAAATGTTAGACGATGCTCATAGCGTTAATTTCTATATGCACTCTTATAGCAATATGATGTATAGAGATTTGAAGGAACATTTTTTGTGGGAAAACATGAAGAGGGAGATTGGTGATTTTGTGTCAAGATGTATGGTTTGTCAATAAGTGAAAGCTGGAAGGAAAAATCCTGTAGGAGTCATGAAAACTCTACCCATACCTGAGTAGAAATGGGATAATATTATGATGGACTTTGTCCTCGGGCTACCAAAGACACCTAGAAGGAATGATGCAATATGATTCATTGTTGATCGTGTTACCAAGTCATCACATTTTCTTACTATAAGAGAAAATTTACCACTTGAACGTTTAGTAAGACTATATATTAATGAAGTTGTAAGACTTCATGGTGTACCCCTATCGATTGATTATGATCATGATCCCCATTTTACATCATGATTCTAGAAAAGTCTTCAAGAATCCCTAGATATTGGACTTCATTTGAGCACTGCCTACCACCCTCAAACTGATGGAAAATCATAATGGACTATTTAAAACTTATAAGACATGTTGTGATCTTTATCACATGAATTTCAAGGTATGTGGGATCAATATTTACCTCTGGTAGAATTTTCTTATAATAATAGCTTCCATTCAAGTATTCAGATGGCACCATATGAAGTGTTATATGGAAAGAGATGTCGCAGACCAACTTGTTGGGATGATGTTGGTGAAAGAAAACTCGTAGGCTCAGAACTTGTTAAGGAAATGATGGAAAAGTTAAAGGTTATCCAAACCCACATCAAAATAGAACAAAGTAGGAAGAAGAGATATGTCGATAATCGAAGGAAGGTTTTGCAATTTCAAGAAGGAGATCATGTTTTCTTGAAGGTATCTCCATGTAAGGGAGTTATACGATTTGGTAAGAAGGGTAAACTAAGTCCTAGGTACATAAAAACTTTCAAAATTCTAGATCAAATTGGGGTTGTAGCTTACCAGTTGGCAGTGCCGCCAAGTCTCTCTAAAGTTCAAAATGTGTTCCACGTATCACTGTTGAGAAAATACATGCCTGACCAAACACATGTACTCACCTATGAAGAAATTGAACTAGAACCTGATCTGTCTTATTGTGAAGAGCCTGTAAAAATTCTTGATACCAGAGAACAAGTGCTGAGAAACTGGATGACTCGTCGGGTAAAATTTCTATGAATAAACCATAAGATGGAAGACACAATGTTGGAACCCAAGAAACTTATGATTAAGAACCACCCAAATCTTTTTATGCAGTAATATTCTAGAAATTTTGACAATGAAATTATTTGAAGGAGGGAGAATGTAATACCCCAAGCTTCCACGGTATGTTTCCCTTTGAATAATGCAATAGCTTGCGTTGTATGAAACTTGGAGTTTTAACAAACCATGACCCATAAAACTAGACATTATGAATATAAATACCTATTATTCAGGCCACTCGGCCTTGGGACTTCGGGCTATGTAATGGGTCATCCTCTACCTAATCTAAAGAAGCCATTGCTTTAAATAATAAATTGAGGCTTCAGCCCCAACCTTTTTTCCTAGGATCATTTCCAAATTTGTATAAAACTTAATTTTACTGCTTCTGTGTGTTGATTTTCAAAAATCCGAGGGACACGGTTGATATCAGTAAGTAAAATGTGGTTCAATAAGATGAAAATAATTTTTGGTGAATAGTAACTTTTTACTTACCACGGTTAAAAGTAAATAGTGTAATTAAGGGTAAAAATGATATTATTATTACCCTAACACATGTCCTAATTCTATTGGATAAGAATAATTCGACAAAAAACATCCTTCGGAATAAAATATGAACCTCTTTTGTCCACTTGGATTAGATTATGACATTTGTTATTATTTTATTTAAAAAAAGTTAAAAGAGTTAAATTCAATGTTTAATAACTAAAACATTTTTAATATAGGGTTACACACAATATAAATTCGACTATAAATATTCATTATAAATCTAAAAAGATTTAATACATAATGGTATTTTATTTATAATTTTTAGACATTAAATAATTAAATAAATTTATGGTACAATGATGATGTAGTAATTACCATATTAATGAAAGATTAAAATAATTGATATTATAAATATACAAATAAATCTAATTTGAGACTTTTAATGAATTAAAATGATTTTATATTTTAATATGACATGTTAGGTTTGATTAAATGTATTTAGTTATAAGTAATAAAGTTGTTGGGACTTTAAAAATAAATAAATTATTAGATAATGTCAAAATTGACATAAATGAGTTTCTAAAACAAATACAATATTATTGGTTGATATAACAATCCTAAAAATCTAAGGTTCAGACAAAAAACTTATATAATTATAGTTGTATCATTAATGAACAACTTGGGGTTATATTGGAAGTTTATAGTAAGTTTATTAACAAAATAATATAAAAATACAAAGAGACATGGTAAATGTCAAACTATTTTACTAAGAGTTAAATCTAAAAGGTACGGTTAATATAGTGACCCAAACCTGTATAAAACCTGTTGGTTGAAAGGTTTTCTACCAATATCCATCTTATACTTTAAATAATTCTTTTTGTAGCCATTATAAACAGAAGATTATTTTATTATAAAATATTATTTGAATCTTTTCGTAAGGTTCCCCCCAACCCTCTTATAAAAAAGCGCTTCTCCTTCTCTAAATTTTCACCTTAAAAGCCATTTGGATCAGCAAAACCCTACCAAAATATCATCCCAACTATCCTACCATAATACTAGAGGCCTTTATTTATTCATAAATTCATCCTAAGGAGCACTTTTGATCAAATTAAAAGGAAAACCAGAAGAATAGGTAAATATTTAATCACCTCTTTCAAGTTCTTTTCATCTTCCAATTCCTATTTATTTGTTGTTTACATTTTAAAATAATAACTAAAGTATATTCTATATGCTGAGATGTTATTATAAAAATGGTACAACCATATCAATTATTATATCCATCCTATAAATGAAAAAGTCACCATACGTGCGTACGTACGGAATACCGTCTCCACGTCGTGGTGTAGTTTGTTATTCAAACACTTCCTCATTTGGATGAGTATAATAATGAGTATAAATTATTTAAATAATAAATATAACATGATAATTATTCTTTATATATGATATACCGTAAAATTATATAAAATTTTAATGTCAAAATAATGATATTGTCGCTATTGCGTACGCACAGATTACCGTCTCCGTGAACGCGATGAGATTCATTCCCCATCGTATCCATTCAAGACTAATTTTCATTTGATGATTAAAAATAATGTTTAAATACTTAATATAATTCTTAATATTAATAAGATACATCCTATCCATAAAAAATAGGACTTATGTAGCAAAGCATATAAAGTAAAACGAATCAGTTAACATCTGAAATGATGATACTACTGAAATATCATTAACAAAGAAATATTGGAAGATCATATATGATATAATATTAATGTATTAGTTCTTGTATAATTTAATAACAATTATTTCACCATTATAAAGTAGTTTAACCTACCCTTGACCAAGGAAAAGTACAAGGTAAGGGTTAATTTCACAATCTCTTTATTATCCGAGGTTGTTTATACGTGAGTATATACTGGGACTTCTTTATCATCCACATCCATGCTTCTTAAAAATGTTTTTCAAAACATTTTTTCTATTTAATAGACTATGGGTTAAGTAAATTTATACCCTTGGTGGACTTTAGATATTTTGAAAAGAATATTTCTGTCATTTTCTAAACAAGGTACTTTATTACCTTTTCGACAAAATTAAGGTAAGAATGTATTTTAACTTATACGGCAGGTGCAGATATTTTCCGTTGTTATAACATTGTCAAAACATCCCTTGAAATCTTATAATAATATTTTCAAAATAAATCTTTTCTTTTATAATTATGTGACTTTAAATTATTTCAAAAAAATAAATGGATATTTCTCTCAAATAGTTTTGATTTCATCAATATCAACATCCTTTGATGGATTTTACACTTGTTTGAAGTTGATTCATTATGATAAAAATAATCCATATTGTAATGAAGGTTTTGTGATATGTTTGAATATGGATGTGTTATTTTTATACCATTCATGTTTTATGGATAAAGTATTTACATTTCGTATGCTAGTTTTAATACGAATGTTTATGTTATGTTTAAGCCTTTTCATAATAGGAATGCATTGGACTTAGTAAGTGATGGGTGGAGCCCGCTATAGCTCATCGATACATCGGTAGGTATCGTGAGACAAACTAGTGTCTTTGTAAAAGGCCTTAACAAAATCTTATTTTTAGTTTTTTCACAAGGCCTTGACTATTTGGTTATGAATTCTGGCATTATTCATTCCATCATTATGAAAGTGGCTATTGATATTGCATGTGATTATTCGACTAGTAGAATATTCATGTGAATATGTAAATGGAATTATTTGATTTTATCTTTTACATATTATGCTGAAGTTCAAGTTTAAATGTATTTTGTTTTAGTCTTATACATTTCCTTAAATGTTTATGCTTACATATGAAAATTTCTGCAATATTGTTATCCTTACTGAGCATCTGAGCTAACCCCTTTTTATGTTTTATTTTCCCCAGGATGCGAAGAATTATATTATAACTGACCTGTAGGGATTGTCTAAGGGATATGAGTGTGTCCTATGGAGACTATGTAGTTGCAGTTTTCATTTTATAAAGTAATGTAAAACTTATGAATGTATCTAGTACTTCCAAGCTACTAAAATAATTGATCTTTCGAGACTTGATCTTTTGTGATAATGAAAATTTTAAAGCACTAACTTTGGGTAACTGGGGTTAGGGCGTTACACTCTAGCTCCAAATTCTCATCCCACCATTGAGTTATGAACTCAATTCTACACATTCTGAAATGTAATTTTGTGCCACTTTGACCAAATTTTCGAAATTAGGTATAACAACCGTGTTTTTTATTACACAGTTAAACCTGATTTATTACATAGAATTAACTTGATTCAACATAGAAGATTGATATGTAAAGTGTACTTGGAGATTAGGAACATTACATAACATCTTAGAACATAAAACACACAACTTATTTATAGAGAACATCATCTACATGACCACTACATTCCCTCGTACTTTTCATTGCATGGGATAACATGAGGACATACATAAGAAAAGGGTGTGCTATAAAGCCCAGTAAAGGAATAAACATTGAATAAAATGAGGAATACAATAAATGTTAGTAAATGGGAAAATAAATGGATCACAAGTGAAAAATGAACATAAAATCATGATAAAGAAAGACAATCATAACATGGAAATGTGGCAACAACACATAACATGGAATTAGCATGAGCCAAGGCTCATTTCACATAGAGCATCAGTAAACTCTCATTGCACACGAAGCATGGGTAAACCCTTATTTCACTTGAGTTAGAATGATTAAGAATCAATTTCACATGACGTATCATGATACTATACATTACCGAATGCATTGGAGCGTGATTAGGGTGCACACTTCTTAGACATTTCATTTAATGCATAATTTTGCCACATAGATCATACAACACAAATCCATTAACATAATAATTCATTCTATGAATAGGATATATGTAATACATAAATGTAGGTTCTATATCAACAAGTACATGTTAATAAATGTTAATACCCTTAATCGAGGAGTGGGTATGGTATTCACTACACAATTATTTTGGCATGGAAATTTTGGTGTAATTTCAGCAGCATAATGACGTCAAATAGAAATTATTCAAATGGGTTAAAGAGAGTGAAAGGGGTGTCTCATCATTTATACATTAAATTGATAGTAAGGGGATCATTGGATATAATATAACAACATATGGAATGGAATTTAGATTCAAAATATAAAATAATTTCTTGAATGTAAATGAGGAGAGAGAAATTCCTTACGGAATTGCAGCATGGTAATGGGTGTACATGGGAGGAATTAATGATAGATAAAGCTGTATCTCATCATTAAAAAATAAATAGGGAATTATGGGGTTGTTGAGAAATCATACCCCAACATTTATAATTGAAAATAAAATGGATTAACAATATTAAGAAACTTGGATAAAATGAAGGTGGAAGGAATCCCTTACTTGGAAGTGTGATCCCAAAAGCTTGGGAGAGGCTTGAGAAAGGATTATTGGGAGATTAGGGAGCCTTGGGAGGATTATATAGATAGGAAGGTAGGGTTTGGTCGAAATCTAAAGGCTTTGAGTGAGGAGGAAGTGGGAGATTGGGTGAGTTTATATAGGAAAGGAGAGGAAATTCTTAATTATTTAGGTTTGGGACACCACACATTAAACTAACCAAAACCACAGACCAACCCATGGTTTTTCCCGTGGTTTTTGCCAACGGGGAGTGGAAAAAATTATTTTATATGGCAAATGGAAGTAATTATTATAATAATAGGGTTTATTATGTGGATGTGAGTCACACTTTCAAGGAAATCAATTTAAAAGGCTAAAATGTTGTATAAGTCTTGAAGGGTCCACTAAATATTTGTAAAATAAATCAAAAAAACCTAAAATCACATTATTTTAATGGTAAAACATATATTGGACGAAAATAATGTTTATAGTGTTTTATTACTGCACTATTGGGTCATTATGATGTCATAAAACACATTATATATTTAAACGATATTTAATTTTTAACCAAAAATTTGACTGTCTTAGAAAATTATGAAAAATTCACTATTGGACAATTTATATGTCCTAATTAGAAAAATAATTATCATTTTATCCAAATAATTTTCTAAATATGTGAATTTTCACTTTTAAAATAAAAACTGACACTTATCGAAAATTCATGGGTTTCGACAAAAATAGATTTCAAACTATAATAAAAAATACAATTATATTCATAAAAATTTTATGATAATTTATAATTAATAAAAATTAATTTAATAATAATAATATTTTATTAAAATATTAGCTAATTCATAAACCCATTAATTTATCAAAATAGATTCCTTAGTTGAATATTAACAAAAAGATATTATTTGGGCTTTAAAAACAATTTACAAAGTAAGAATAATAAAATGAATGTATGTTATTTATTATATAAAATTTAAGGTACATAATCATAATGATAGGGTATTGTTACATAACCCCTTAAAACACCTACGTAAGTCCTTAGGGTAAGTTGCGCAATGGTGACAGACTCTTGGGGTGGCTCAGATAACATTGCTCTAGTGATAATCTCTATCAACTTCCACTTTTCCCATAGGCATTTCTAATCAAGCTTAACGTATTCAATATCAGCTTGGCCTTGGTCAAGAGAGTATCCCAATGATGCCACATCCTTTTTTATATCAGAAAAATGGGCTTCGTATTAGGAAAGTTTACTGGATGAGTCCATTGCTTCCTTTGTCTGAGTAAATTAGATTTGTTAAAGCCCTATATTTATTCTAATCATGTGATCACTGTTCAATGAATATATTAGCAAAGATCAAAATTATTAATGGTATTTTAAAAATCTAAAAACATAAACCAAATGAACTGAATATTTTATATAACCATTTTACATAATAATACATTTAATTAGATCAAGGTGAATTTTCATTAATGAATGTTTTGGTAGTTACAATCTTCCCCCATTAAGAAATTTCACCCTAGAAATTTCATTTTCCCCCCAAAAAAACAGATGTGGGTAACTTTGCTTCATCACTTCCTCTGATTCCTATGTCGCTTCTTAAAACTTGTGGTTTCGCCACAACACCATAATGAGGAGCATTTTTTTTCATAGAACCTTTTATCTATTATCTAAGATCTTCACTGGTTTCTCCTCATAAGAAAGATAATCCTCTAATTGTACTACCTATGAAGAGAGTACATGTGAAGTATCTGGTATGTACTTCCTTAAGAGGGATACATGAAATACATCATGTACTTTGTCCATTGTAGGTGGAAGTTCTAGTCGATAGGCCACAACCCCGACATGATCAAAATTCTCAAAGGGGCCAATGTACCTAGGACTTAACTTCCCCTTCTTTCCAAACCTCCTGACCTTCTTCCACAGAGATATGCATAGAAACACCATGTCTCCATCTTTGAACTCAAGGTCACATCGACGATTATCTGCATAACTCGTCTATCGACATTGGGCTACCTTGATATGCTGCTGAATGGTTTTCACCTTCTCCACCATTTCTTCGACCATTTTAGGTCCTAGCAGCTTACACTCACCGACTTCATCCCAATACACCAGTGTTCTACACCTTTTCCCATAAAGGGCTTCATATGGTTCCATTCAGATGCTCGAGTGAAAACTATTATGTAGGATAATTCAACCCGTGAAAGATATTGGTCTCATCCTCCTTTGATATCTATATAACATGATCTTAAAATATATTCCAGTATATGAATAGCTTGTTTAGATTGGCTATATGTTTGATGATGATAGGCCGTACTGAAGATCAGTTCAGTGCTTAGAGCATGTTGGAGACTTTTCCATAACTCCAAGGTGAATATCAGATCACGATCAGATATACTAGATAGTGGCACTCCATGAAGCCTTACAACTTCTTTGATGTAAATCTATTCAAGTTGATTCCAATGAAAAGTCCCCTCAAATCGTGATAAAGTGATCTATCTTCCTAAGACGATCCACAACAACCTATATAGCATTGTTTCCTCTATATGGCCTTGGAATTCTAGTGACAAAGTACATGGTAATGTCCTCCCACTTCCATGTTTTCTATGGGCAGTGGTTGCATCATTACCATAGAATTTTTCATCTCAGCCTTCACTTGCTGAAATACTAGGCACTTTGATGTATATTCAGCAATCTATCTTTTCATATTGTCTGACCAAAATTTTTCTCAGAGATCTTGATACATCTTTGTGCTCCCTGAGTGAATAGAGAATGTTCATCTATGTACGTCATTCAGAAGCTCCTTCTTTATCTATGGATCAGATTGTACACATAATCACGACCCAAATCTCAAAATTCCATCCTTGTCAACCATGAAATCCAAGAATTTCCCATTTCTGATACCTTCTACCCTTTTCAGAATTTCCACATCCTTTCTTTGAGCATCCTTTATTTTCTCCAAAAGGGATAGTTTAGAAATCATTTGATTCCTCCCTTGATGATTCCCATGTCCATCCTCTTCAAATCAAAGAATATTGGATCCTTCTTAATTCTCATCAATGACAAAATCATTATATCCTTTCTACATAGATCATCCACCACCTTCTTCGCTTTCCCATGGTGGTAATGGATTGATAATTCATAATCCTTTATGAGTTATATCCCTATTCATTGGTGCATATTAAGCTCTTTCTGTGTTAATATATATTTGCGGCTCTTGTGATTAGTATATATCTCATACTTCTCCCCATAGAGACAATGTTGCTATATTTTCAGTGAAAATATCACAACCAGAAACTCCAGATCATGTGTGAGATAGTTTTGCTCATGAATTTTTAGCCACCTTGTGGTGTAGACTATCAAATTATCATTTTCATCAACAACCAACCCCGGCCATTCTTCGAAACATCATTAAATACAACGAAAAGTTCTATACTCATGGGTAATGTGAGCATGAGCATAGTGATAAGACTCATTTTCAACTCTGTGAACCTTTCTTTGCATTCATCACTCCAAGAAAACCTTAATTCTTTCCGAGTTAGTTTAGTAAGAGGGTTGGACAATAGTGAGAAATTTGTCACAAATCGTCGATAATATCCAGCTAACCCCAAGAATCTAAGGATATCAGTTATCGATGATAGCCTCGATCATACCTCTATTGCAGTTGTCTTCAAGGGATCCAAAGAAATCCCATTTCTTGTGATGATATGGCCCAATAATGAGACCTCCTTCAACAAGAATTCAAACTTGATGTACTTTTCATAGAGCCTATCATTTTTCATGGTCTTTAGTACAGTTCTTAGATTTTCCTCATGATCCTCCTTGTTTTTAGAGTATATTTGAATATCATCTATAAAGACAACCACAAATTTGACGAGGTAATCTCTAAAGACTCTATTAATAAATTCCATGAATATTTCTGGAGAATTAGTGAGTCTTAAAGGCATTACTATGAATTCATAGTGCCCATATCATGTATGAAAAAAAGTCTTGGGGATATCTTCCTTCTTCACCCTTACTTGATAATATCCCAATCGCAAATCTACCTAGGAGAAGTATTGTGATCCACGTAGTTGATAGAAAAAGTCATCAATTCATGGAAGAAGATACTTGTTCTTTATAATAATTTTTTTGAGCTCACGATAATCAATGCAAAGGCACATTGGCCCATCCTTCTTATTGACGAAGAGGATTGGTGCACCTCATGGTGAAGAACTTGGGCGTATAAAAACTTTATCTAGATTCTCTGGTAGTTTTTTCTTCAGCTCCTCAATCTCTACAACATCCATTCAATACAGAGTCTTGGATATTGGAAATGACCTAGGTATAAGGTCAATTTAGAATTCATCATCTCTTCTAGAAGGAAGACCAAACAATTTCTTGGGAATCACATCACCGAATTTCCTCACAATAGGAATGTCTTCAAGGATGGTTTCCTCCTTAGACTCAATCATCTGATCCAGATACACATGCTTATAGGGCAGTAATATCCATTCTTGATATCATGAAACAATATATGATTCATCCTCCTCCTTGCACTTTTACAGAATTAGGGGTCGATTGTCCACATGGGGAGTGATTTCCCTCTCACATCAATTTATGTTGTATCTATATAAGGAAAGCCAATCCATGCCGAGAAATTCATAAACTTCCACCATATGGAGTATGAAGAGGTTTTATAGGAAGTTAAATCCACCAATTATGACAGGGGAGGAGTTATATTCATGGGATGCAATTATTTCCCCATTTTCCGTACTCACTGACTTCTTTACTTCCATGATTTGTGGTGCTGTTGGGACTGTTCTACTAAACTGATAGGATATAAAAGAATGTGTTTAACTAGAATAAAAAAGTAAATTCTCTATTATTAAATGAATAACTATAATACCTATCACCACTTATTTATCAGGGTCCACTTCATCAGTACTGATGGAAAAATATCTCACTTACTGCCTTGGAGGTTGTTGGTTTCCTCTGAAATCCCAAGGATTAGGGCACTAATTTGTTGGGTTCCCTAGTTTTTTGCAGTTGAAGTAATGAAAAATGTGTTGAGAGTCGAACAGAGAATTCCTCCCCTCTGTCATAGCCATGGGTTTTTCTTGTTGGCAGTTAACAGCTAGGTTTCCTTCTCTTCCACATCTAAAGAATTTCCTTGTCCCCTTCAAGCAATTTCTGGGGTGCTTCATTCCACACCTTTGGTAAGTGGGTTGTTGGATTTTCTTATCTCAATTGGATTTATCCGTCAGATTTCCAGAATTGAATTCCACCTTACACTTCTTATCCCGTTGATACCCCTGAGGTTTTCTGATCTCCATTTTGACCTTGAGGGCATATCAGACAATTTCCTCATAGATGTTGAAGTCACGGATCACCAGGGCTTTCCACAGTCTAGGTTTCATCCCAAAAAAGAAGCGGTCAAACATGCATTCGGGGGTAATGACAAAGCCGATGGTGGGACCGATAACTTGTCAAGACATTTAATGGCTTGACTCACCAATTTTGTAAATCTAACTTTGTGAATTAAAAGAGGTTCATTAATGTATTTAATGAACCTCATTAATTCCTCAACACATTACTCACATTTCCCCTCCTATTTTAATAGATATCTGGGTGGGGTTTTTGCACGAATTCTTCAAGAAAGTAAACTCCAGCAGAGTTCTACGGCAACATCCAAATATGGAGGATGAAAGCTCAGGAGGAAAATATCTGGGATTGATGAATGCCGATGACTCCATCCAATGTGGATGCTACTCCCGCCACAACCACGACACCTCCAACAGATCTCAAGGTAGGGGGTTTATGTTTAGTTTTGGTTTAAAATTATTTAAATTAGTTTATTTATTCTTTAAGGTTAGATATATATTCTCCTTCTTGTTATCATGTTAATGCAGATGGCTCGTGCTGAATGAACAAGGACCGGACCCTCTGCCGCTTCATTCATGTTGTGTTCTTCTAGGGAAACTTTTCTCAATTTAAAAGGCAACACAAGACAGAGGGTCATGATGTGACAAAGGAATTCTGGGAGACTCTTAGGCATAGATTACACCATGAACGGACCACCAAATCACATCTGGTGGCCCACAGAAAGAACCACCAGTGCACCATGTCGGCGACGGCCGTCGGTGGCCAGAGGCGGTCAGCCCAAGCCAGCTACGCAGGAGAAGGGAGGAACCCGTAGGGGCTGCCGGTGGCAGGAGCCGCTGCCAGCAAGCTATGGAAGGAGGGGGAGACGTGGCCCCTCACCGTACAGCTTTGGCTGGAGACCGTTTGACCTTCGGGATGACCATTCCACATGGTGGGGTAGCGCCCCACCAGCCGGGAGACACAACCCCACATCCGTGGGGCCAGCTGTAGATACGGTCCACCATCAGTCAGACCGGGCCAGATGCGAGCTGGACCCATGACCCAATGAGCTAGTGCGGGTGGGCCGAGCCCCACCTGGTGAGTTGGACAAACCGTGACCATGTCCCATGAACTAGTTATGCCGACCCCGATGGGTTGAACCTAGTGAACCGGGCCAACCATTAATGGGTCGGACTTGGGTGGGGTCAGGTAGACCTCAGGACCCATTGCGTTGGGTCGGCCTGACCGAATCGGACCAAGCCCTAATACGCCATCCATGGTGTTGGGATCCCTTTTGTGAAGTGGTCCCGTTGGAATATTCTACTAGGGCCGACCGAGCCAGGCCAGACTGAGGTGTAATCACCACTGTTTCAGGAAAAGTTATATAACTAACAGACCGGGCATCTGATCGACATACCGTCTATGTCATAAGGACCCTTGGGACAAGGCGGTCCTTTTGAGATACTCTATGTGTGTTTTTACAGAGTTTGACATGCAACCTAGGTTTGATCAAACATGAATCTAACAGGGCCATTTTTATAAAAGTTCCTATATCTCACAGACCGGGCATCCGATCGACGTGTTGTCTGTCATGTTGGGACCCTTATGACGGGGCAGTCCCTTAGGTATGATTTTTACGGGACTTCATAAAGTTTAAATATGGAGTATGACTTTGGGAGCAGAATCTTCCAAAGATTTGGCCTGCTATATGCGGTAATCCAGTGGCTGGTTGTGACATGAAGAAGAAGAAGAGCCACCAATATGGGTTAACATCAAAAAACTCAAGAGTGGGATGATCTAGCTGTATGACTAATCATACCTACCTCTATACCAGTGACCAATATGGGTCAGCACAAGTGACCAATATGGGTCAACCCCAACGACCAATTCAGATCAACACCAATGACCAATACGGGTCATCACCAGTGACTAATACGGGTCAGCATCAAACGACCAATATGGGTCAACATATAACAACCAATACAGTTCAACACATAGTGACCTATATGGGTCAACAGTAGAGTTACTAAAGATAATAAGATCGGGCTTTACAACTATTCATCTGTATCCCAGTATCCTTGAAGTTATAACGTTAGAGTCAGCTGTCTCTTTTGCTTTGTGCTTCATGATTTAGATCATGCTTGTGATATTACCTTTTTGGTATTTCTGGTGATGTTTTCCTTTTTGGATTACTGAGAGGCCTTCATGGGTCTTAGGGTTCCCTATTGAGTTGTTATACTCACCCATTCATGGGCTCTGCCCACACGTGTGTGTCTGGTGAAGACCACTGACGCTTTGAGGTAGGCTTTGGAGGTTCAGGACATGTTTGATCTTGGTGTGATGGGAGTAGTTGTGATCCTATTTTTTAACTTCATACTTATAAATACTACCCTCCATGTAGAGCTCCAGGGAATATGTAACAATTTTTTACTTTCTTTTCAGTTTCTAGGGCTTGTATTTCGGACCACTATTTTTAGTTTAAAGTTGTACTTGTGGTTTTACTTTACTCTCATGGTAATACCTTTCATTTGTTGGATGTTTACTTCAGTTTCCCTTTTTTAGTGTGTACATATCTCTAAGGAAATGCCTTCCCTATTCAAAAAAATATTTCAGGTTCTATTCACCAACCCCTGGCCTATGGAATGAGGGCTTAGGGTAGTCACATCTGAGCCCTGTGGGACATGTCATGAAAAAGTGGTACCAGAGTATAGTCGGTTCTACCAGAAGAACTAAGAGTATACTTTTAATGAGGTAATGGAGTGAAGTGTCTTGAGTTATTTTTTCACCACTGGGAGTCTAGTGTTGGTGTGGAGGATGATGTATCCACACATTAAGACCTTGAATTCTATTTTCTGACTTGGTATATGAAAACCCCAGTTGTTAGTGTTTTGAAAAATTTTCTTGATCTTTCTTGAGTCGGCTCACAGGGTATAACTTATTGATCATGGAACATCTATTTATTATAGGAGGCCTCTATTAAGATATCCAACCAGGATTCCGATTTGAGATCGTGACAGTGGCCCACAGAGCAACGATGCGTCGGTAAAGGGACCACTCACAATGATGGCACCTTCTGGTGGTGTACAAGCTGCACCACAACCCATTGAGTAGCAGATGCTACTAGTGGATCATGAACATCGGCTAAGTGCATTTAATGAGTTCCAGAGAAAGAGTCCTCCAATGTTTTTAGGTGAGACGGACCCCCAGGCAGGAGAGGACTAGCTTGAGGTGGTTTCGTAGGACTTTCGCTTAGTAGAGACACCCACCGAGTAGATGGAGATCTATGATGATAACCTTCTTCAGGAATCAGTAGGGAGATGGTGGAGATCAACACTCCATGTGCATGAGGAGATGACACTCACCTAGCAGGACTTTGAGAGCCTTTTCAAGGAGAATTTCGTGCCAACGACACTATTCTCTTGGCATATTTAGGAGCGGCCACATCTACAGAAGGGCCTTCAGACTATGGATCAGTACTAGAAGTGATTTATTAACCTCTGTTGACACTCCACTGACATGGAATGGGACCCTTACTTCATGTACCAAGCCTTTGAGGAGGGGATCCATTGAGAGATCAGAGCTACAACAGTTTCTCTCAGCATCCCAACAAAGGCTGGGGTGCTAGAGAGAAATTTCATGATGAAGACCTTCTTTACCAAGAAGGCACCGACAGTGAGATCCTATACCAGATTATAGGTAGTAGATTCATCTACAGTTGGCAGTATACCAATGATGTAGAAGCCCAAGAAGGCCATACCTTCCAGATGGCGACCCTGGGATGAAGGGTCAGAGGTGCAGGGATCGATAGGCCAAGGGAGACCTCCGCGAGGAATGATCTATTTTTCATATGGGGGATAGGGTCACAGAGCTCATGATTGTACGACTCACCATGCAGATTATTGGAAGACAATGGAGGGGCCACCGAGGCAGCAGTATGATCATGAGCATCAGACAGGTGGAGAACGAGGTAGGGGAGTAGGATGTGAAACGAGAGGTGGTCAAGGTCACCAGGCACTACCACCAACACCCCCAGGTAGTCCACCATGAACTCATGGAGAGTGTGGATGGGTACATGCCCACCTACAGGCAGTAGAGGCTTACGATCCTAAGGTCCTTGAGATGATATGAGTTACAATCTGTATTTTCTATACATTAGCAGTCGTGCTTATCGACATAGGTGCTATCAATTCTTTCCTTGGTGCGGACTTAGTTCGGGACTCTGAGATTATGACTGAGATTTTATCTTGACCTTTACATTTGGATACTCCTACGAGATGAGATTCAATTGTCACACATGGGTGCCGACATTGTGATCTTACTCTCGGATGAGGGAGTTTTAAATTGGATCTTCTAGTAGTGGCGTTGAATCCCTACGACATCATTCTAGGCATGGATTGGCTATTAGTAGTTCACGCACAGATTGACTGCTTGAGACGTACAGTGTGATGTACACGCAGAGATGGAGGCCAGTTTTCCTTTCTTTGTGAGAAGGAAAACAGAGCAACATGAGATAGGCATGCACTTTAGAGGGTGTTTTCGATTACATATCAGCTGGATTTCATGATCTTTGACACAATGGATGAGGCGATTCCACAGTTTCCAGTGGTGGTGGATGAGTATGAGGATGTATTTCCAAAATATATCCTAGGACTACCTCCTCGTAGATAGGTATACTTCTGCATTGACTTATACCCAAGAACAACATTGATATCTACACCATCATATTGGATAGACCCTGTGAAGAACCTGGAGCTGAGGGTACAGTTGGAGGACTTATAGAGAAAGGGATTCGTAAGACCCGGTGTTTCTCCATGGGCATCCCCGGTGTTGTTTTCCAAGAAGGTAGATGGATGTTTGGGGATATGAATGGAATTTTGTTTCCTAAAACAGGTGACCGTGAAGAACAAGTATCTTATACCGAGGATTGATGATCTGTTTGATCAGTTGAAAGAAGTGAATTGGTTCTCAAAGATAGACCTTAGATGAGGCTATCATCAGCTCTAGGTATGGGGCGAGGACGTACTGAAGAAAACCTTCAGATATCGGTATGGCCATTATTAGTTATTGGTGATGCCTTTTGGCATGACCAATGCTCCAGATGTGTTCATGGGGATCATGAAAAGGTTCTTTCAGCCATACGTAGATTTCTTTGTGGTGGTCTTCATCGATGAAGTCTTGGTGTACTCAGCATCTGAGGAAGAGCACGTTGTACACTTGAGGATAGTTCTGGACACACTCTAGGAGCACCAATTATATTGGAAGCTCTAGAAGTGTGAGTTATAGATATAAAAGGTCCAGTTATTCAGACACATCATCTCAAAGGCAGGATTTGTAGTGGATCCAGTGAATATCGAGGCAGTACTTTCTTGGGAGCCACCCAGGAGTGTTATTGAGGTGAAAAGATTCCTTGGATTATCAGGATACTATCAGAGGTTCGTACCCGATTTTTCCAGAGTATAAACACATATGACTACCTTTCTGAAGAAGGTTAAACCCTTTCTATGGTCAAAGAAATGCCAGAATTTATTTCAACAGATGAGGTCGAGCTTGACTAGCGCCCCCATCCTGAGGTTTCTAGAGGAGGGCACTGCCAACGTGGTTTATTGTGATGCATCAGAGACTGGACTCAGTTTCATCCTGATGTAGGGTGATGTAGTGATTTCATATGGCTCACGGAAGCTGAGGCCTCATTAGTATAATTATTATCCTCATGACATAGAGTTGGAAACAGTAGTATTCACACTAAATATGTGGCGTCACTACTTTATGAGAAAGCGGTTCACTGTTTACTCAGACCACAAGAGTCTCATATATATCTTCACATAGAAATATTTGAATCTGAGAAAGCGATGATGGCTAGAGATACTCCAAGACTATGACCTAGAAATAGTCTACACTAATGGTAAGGGGAACATAGTGGCAGATGCACTTAGCTAGAGATCGATTCCGCAACTACTGAATGTGGCTTCAAAACAGTTAGCCTCGCTTCAGATATACTACGTGGATAGAGATGAGACAGTCTACCTCTAGTCGATGGTAGTTTCCTTTACACTTGATCATCGAGTCAAGGAGGGGAAACTCCGAGACAATAGCTGTGAGACTACACGTGCTCAGATATCCTCAGGCCATGCACCTGACGGATATTGTGAAGGTGGGGAGCACACTATCCTTTTTAGAGGACGTATAATTGTACCAGTGGTGCTATGAGAGGAGGTGTTTAAGGAGTTCTGTACATCCCGTTGGTTGTACATCCAGGCATGATAAATATGTATCAAGACCTACAACATTAGTACTGGTGGCCAGGGATAAAGAATGATATGGTAGAGTTCATTTTTAGGTGACTCACTTTCCAGCAAGTAAAGGCCGAGCACTAGGTACCAGTAGGCTTGACCCAACCCCTCGAGATACCAGAGTAGAAGTGGGAAGGGATATCGATGAACTTCATGACGGGGTTACCACGTACGTCCATAGGTAATGATAACAGCTTGGTGATCATTGATAGACTCACCAAGTCAACTCACTTCCTTTCTATTCGAGAGAAGGGTTTGGTAGAGAGATTGGGACGTCTCTATGTTCCAGACATCATGCGACTTCACGTGGTGCCTTCGACGATAGTCTCAGAATGTGACACACGCTTCACACCCTGGTTATGGAATGAATTGGAGGAGGATTTTAGGACTCAGTATCACTTGAGCACATATTTTCACCCGTAGAAAGATGGTCAGACTAAGTGGACCATCCAGACCATGGAGGACATGCTTTGTGCATGTGTCCTTGATTTTTGTAGCAGATGGGAGGACCACATAACCCTGGTGGAGTTTGTGTACAACAACAACTATCACTCCACCATTGGTATGGAACATTTTGTGGCGTTGTACAGATGAACATGCAGATCGACCTTGTACTAGATGGATCCAGGAGAGCTAGCACTCATGTGACCATAGATGGTACATGGTACCACTGAGAAGGTGGAGGTCATCCGAGGGGCAGGTGAAGATTTTACAGAGTCGATAGAATTCCTATGTTGATAGATGATGGGGACCACTAGAGTTCTAGGAGGGGGACTACATATTCTTGTGAGTCTCCCCTTGATAGGGACTACAATGACTTGGGAAAGGCAGAAAATTATCACCGAGGTTTATCAGGCTATTCCTGATACTTTAAGGGATTGGAAAGGTGGCATACCACTTGGCACTACCATCATAGTTGGAGAGGGTGCACGACGTCTTCCACGTATCCTAGATGAGGAGATATGTGGATGACCCATCTCATGTCATCGACCATGGTGAGCTAGATATTGATGATGGAGAGACTTTTATGAAGAACCTGTTAAAGATAGAGGATTTATGGGAGAAGATCCTTCATGGGTGGTCGATACCTCTGGTGCACATTCTTTGGCAGCATGGGAATCTCTAGGAAAGCACACGGGAGTGAGAGGTTCATATGCTTGCCCAGTACCCCTCTTTGTTTATGTAGCCTTGTTTCGATTCAGGGAGGTAATGACCTAATTTTGGGACAATGTAAAGACCCGAATATTCAATGTAATTTTTTCAAAATTATATTAAAATTTAACGAGTCTACAAAAATTGACAGCGCGTGATTCTGAGGCCCGGTGTGCCTGGAATTAATTTCTGAATTTTTTTAGGTATGTTCAGTAAAAGCGTGGGTGACATTTTCTACTTTTTGAACCGGTGCTCAGAATTGAAATCTGAGAGCACTGTTGAATTCACAACACCGATATTCACATAAGGGAAGCTACAATTCGACCGCAACTGGTTAGGAGAAAAAAAACAATTTTTTTAATTTTTAACGAATAATAAAATAACATGTGATTGATATTTAATTTTATTTTTATTCAACAGATGAGTGGAAGTGGTGGGACAAGTGACTTTTCATGACATTTAAGGGATTGACTCTTCAACTGCGTAACTCCACCATTGTGAATTAAAAGAGGTTGATTAATTCATTTAATGAACCACATTAGTTCCTCAACACATTACTCACATTTCCCACACCAATTTAAATGGAGATCGGGGTGGGGTTCCAGCACAACCTCTTCAAGTGAAGAAACACTTACAGAGTTCTGCTACATCATCCACCGACAGAGGATGAAATCTCCAGCGACAACAATCTCAGATAGATGAATGTCGATGACTCCATCCAATGTGGACGCTCCTACCGCCACAACTGCAACACCTCCAACAGATCTCGAGGAATGAGGTTTATGTTTGGTTTTGGTTTAACATTATTGAAATGAGTTTACTTACTATTTAATGTTAGATAAATATTCTCCCTCATGAAATCATGTTAGATAAATATTCTCCCTCATATTCTCCCTCATGTAATCTCCAATGTGGACGCTCCTACGTCTGGAGGCCCACAGAAAGAAGTGTTGGCGCGCCATGCCAATGGCTGCCGGAGGAGGCCCATGGCAACTGGATGAGGGCTGTGGGAAGGTGGTGTTCCATCATGTGTTGTGGTGGTGGACCCGAGCCAGTCACTTGGGAGAAGTTCGATGCCCACAGGTGCCACCAACGGTAGCAGCCGTAACTAGTGGGCTGCGACCGGAGGGGGCGGCGCGGCCCCGTGTCGCGCCGCATCGGCTGGAGACCGGTCAACCATCTGGATGACTGTTGCACGTGGTGGGACATCACTTCACCAGTCTGGTGAAACGACCCTGTGTCTAAATGGCCAGCTAGAGAAATGGCCCGCCATTATGCAGACTGGGATGGATGCAGGCTGGGCGAACGGGTAGGACCCGCCCAACGGGATGGACCCGCGGCTCAACGGGCCACTGTGGGTGGGCCAAGCCCCACCCGGCCGGACGAGCCAACCACGTATCGAGCCAGCATACCAGCCAGGCCGACCCTTAACGAGCTGGACCTGGGTAGTGTTAGGTAGACCTGGGGACCCGTTGCATCGGGCCGACCTGACTGAGTCGGACCGGGCCTAGACTCAACCAGCCCCTGAATAGAGAAATGCCTATAACTGACGAATAGGTTGTCAGTTTGACACACCATCAGTAGCATTGGGACCACTTTTAGAAAGCGGTCCCTTTTGCATATTCCGGTAGGCATGACCGAGCTGGGCTGGACCGAGGTGCGGTCACCCCCATTTAATGAAAAGGGGTGTAACTAACAGGCCAAATGTCCAATCGACGCGCTTTCTATGGCATAGGGACCCTTGTGACAAGGAAGTACTTTGAAGATACTCGAAGTGAGTTTTGGTGGAGTTTTACGTGTTACCTAGGTTGGATCAGACTTGAATCCAACTGGGTCCTTTTTACAAAAGTGTCCATATCTCATAGACCGAGTATCTGATCGACGTGTCGTCTATCACGTTAGGAACCCTATGACAGGGCGGTCTCTTGGGTATTCTTTTGTGGGACTTTGTACTGGTTGAAATATGACTAATGAATTGAGGATAATAATCTTCCAATGATTTGGCGTGCTAGTGCGAGAATCCAGTGTCCGGTTGTGACATGAAGAAGAAGAGTGACCAATATAGGTCAATATAAAAAACTACAGAGTGGGAAGATCTTGTTGTATGACCAATTATTCTTACCTTTGTACCATTGAACAATATGGTTAAGCCCCAGTGACCAATACAGGTCTTCACCAGCGACCAATACGGGTCAACACCCATGTCTAATACAGGTCAGCACCAACGACCAATACGGGTCAACATCTAGAAACCAATACATGTCAGCATATAGAAACAAAAATAGGTCATCATATTGTGACCTATATGGGTCATATGTAGAGTTACTACAGATTGGAAGATCTGGATTTACGACTAATCATCTTTATACTAGTAACATTGAAGTTATACCATTAGAGTGAGCTGTCTATTTTTCATTATGATTCATGATTTAGACCATTCTTGTGATATTAAGTTTTTGATATGTCATGTGATGTTTCCCTTTGTGGATTACTGAGAGAACATTGGGGGTCTCAAGGTACACTAAGGAGTTGTTATACTCACCCCTGCATAGGATTCTCCCGCACGTGTGTGTATGGTTTAGACTACTGACGCTTCAAGGCAGACTTTGGAGGTTTGGGACATGGTGGAGTTTTATGCGATGGGAGCAGTCGAGATCCTCTTATTCAATTTCGGACTTATAACTACTACCCTCCAGGTAGAGCTCCAAGGCAAATACAAGAATTGTTTACTTTTATTTTAGTTTTAGGACTTGTATTCCGGCTCACTGTTTTCAGTTTACAATTGTACATGTGTTTTTACATTACTCTCGTGGTTATACCTTAATTTTGTTGGGTTTTTACTTATGTTTTCCTTTTTGAGTGTGTACAGATATCTAAGGAAATGCCTTACCTGTTTGGGAAAAGCCTCCAGATTCTAGTCACCAACCCCTGGCCTATGGAAGGTGGGCTTGGGGTAGTCACATCTGGGCCCCTTGGGAGAGTTTGTGACATCCAGTTCCTTATTTCCATAGACTAAAACACATGGATGATACTCTGAATTAGTTTTTGGTTCACCTATGGATTAGGTGAAACAGTATTCTCCACATTTTCTTCTAATTGGAATCTATGATGCCTTCTGGATGCAATTTTCTATACGAACAAAAAATTCCATAAGTCTCGCTCTCTAGAAACTGAAGAATTATAATATAAAATTCTAACACATCAACTATCAGAACATTTCTTTACAAAATCAATTGATTCATCATTCAACAATTTTTGAAAAGAAATCACTTTATTTTAAAAATAAAACTATTTAAGAAATACCACAATCATGAACATTTTCAAAATATGTCATTTGATAAAAAAATAATCTTTTTTTCAAAAGTAACACTTGTGCATAAAATCATAAATACTTACTCAGAATTATGCATGCACTTCTAGTGGGAAGTTATTCCTCTAATGCATGTCATGCTTATCTCATTGGCTAAACTCATGAAACTAATATTCCAAATCCTACAGGTGTTTGAAAAACCATTATGTACCCAACTCCTTGTAAACATGAAGTTCAGTAAAAAAGGCTAGATACATCTTTTATTGGCCTAAATTTTAATTCAAGATAGTCCAACGTATTTATATTATCCTAACTTAAGTAATATATAATAATAAAATTCAAATCCAAGACCGACAACAAATACAATGTCAAAGACAACTTATTCCACAAGGAAAGGACTAGCCTGATACCACTTGTCTCAAAATGAAAATTAGACAAAAAAATCGATACTATTTGTAACATCCCCCTACTTATCATTATATTGGTAAGGTTGTAGAATGATACATGGCCTTAAGTGACATCTCTAAGATGCAAAAGGCTGAGAATAATTGTCGAAGGGCTTCAATAAATGCGGGGGATGATATTCCCTTTAAGAATAAATAAACTAACCAAACAAGCAACTATATGATTCATGAAAAAAATGAAAGACAACTCCAAAATTCCATACATATCAAATCAACCAAATAGTACCACAATATAAGACAAACTAACATCAATGTAAACAATGAAAGACAAACTAATAAAACTCAAAGACAACCACAAGACAAAATAGCTCCACAAGCTCTAATATCTAACTCCACCAAAAAACATATGTACCAAAAAGTAGTGCTAATGATGTGTGATACATTACATTTTCCCATGTACCTATATATGAAATCTTCAAAAGAAACAAAGCTCCAAAGTAGGGGTGATTACTAAAAATCATTCGGTTTTCCCCAATGACTTCCCTACCCATGCCACTTGGATAGAAAATATATAAAAATTTATAAAAAAAAATTATGAAAAAAATGTACAAGAATAGGTTATAACTAAGAATAATAAAGTTACATATCAACAAGTTTTCTAAAAAATCCATTTTTAAGAGAGAAACCAAATAATGCTTAATTTTTTTGACAAGATCCTTTTAGCATAACCATTCCTTTCTATATATCTACACCATTATCCATAAATGGATCATTATAATAGTTTCATACTCATGAGAGGTCTCTCGTTGATCTACCAAGTCACTATAAGGTAATTATATCCCATGTTTCATTACACCTTTTCCATCGAGCATAAGGTAATATTTTAACCAAGCCTCATAAATGAAATACGAACACACACACCAAGTATATCCAAAAAAACCATGCCAATATATCCATGCCAAACCCATTTCAATAAAACAACCTTTTTTTTTGAAAACCATTTTTCTCATAAACCAAATCAGAAAACTACTTTGAATTCATTTATAAATTCACTTTCCACAACTAAAATCCATAATTACACATTTTTTGCAAAAACCAAAAAATATTCCCTAAAGAGGATTTATAACATGTTTGAACCACAATTTATCAATAAAAATCATGAAATTAAATCAATTTTAAACTTATCCAATTATTATTAGTAATTGGAGTTGAGAGTGAATCCACCTACTTGGAGGTTTTTTGAAGAAACAAAAAATGGCATGAAAAACATCAAAAAAACCGGTGGGATCTCCATGAACCCACTATTGATCTATTACCATATCATTAACCAAGACAAATGTAATCATATTTTGAATCCAAAACCTTAAATCTACCCATATTGGGAATAGATCTAATAATCCAAGAAAGAGGGTGAATTAGATCGTAGAAAAACATCAAGAATGATAAAGAAAGATCACATATCATAAGAATATGGATTAAAATCACAATGGGAAACCATTCATTTCACAACAAAATCAATGGAAGAACCTTCCTTGAACTTTGATAGAGAAATATCCTATGTTAAGGATGTTTTTAGGAAAAAATGAGGCCTTAAGACATAAGGACGACCTAAATGCACTTTTTAGGATCCAGTTTTTTAACTGTGCACGGTTTTGTCACACAATTTGGGAAATCGTGCGCTATTCACTACCTTAAAGATGAACCTTTCCATATTTCCTCACATGGTCTCCAAACTATGCACTAATCATGCCAAAGCCACTTCTTCAAAAACACCAAAGCCATCTTTCATAGTTCATGATTTCTACTAGGCAACCACATATCTTGGAGAAAATATGAACCACCCATGCACCTTCTCTTTTTTCCTTTGTCTCACTATTCACAGTTTCTAGTGGGTGCCAAATGGTTTTCCCAAACCATTCTCCATTAATGAACCTATAGAAAATCCCAAAAAACTGACCCAAAGTTCTCTAAACTCTTTTAAACATTACCCATTTACTTTAAATACATAAAAATAATTAGGAAAGGGGTTACTTACATGAAACCAGGGGTGCTATATTATCATTATTTTTTGTAAATGTTGTTTTTAGTTAAAATTAATTCTTTTTCACTAGTCATCAATAAAACGAAACATTTTTGAGAAATCCCAAAATTTCAGCCAAAAGTAATTATGATATTTTGATTTAAAAAAATAACTTCATTTTACCAAATAAATTTTATAAAATTGGTAAAAATTTATTTTAAATTATGCATTTAGAGGTTGACTAAATAGTTTTTTAAATACTTTTTTTCAAAAAAAAACTTTTTCTTCCAAATGATTATTATTCTATTCCTAACCAATAAATTACCAATATATTTTTTTGATCTAAATAAACAATATAATTTCATAATATTGTTAGTACTAATCATACATTCCAATTTTATGGAGGTTATAATGGTATACTATGTTACGGTTCATTTAGACTCGGTGATATGTGTTCCACAAATATCAGTGTGATTAAAATGAAACAAATATATCTCATTGGTGTTTTAATCTTGATGTTGCATGTCACATACGCTATCAAATTCAATGTTCGTATTTTATAATATTAGTTTGTCACATTCCTCCCTCTTAGTTTTTTCCTCCTCTATAGTGATGGTCCAATGATTTATTCATGGTTTAGGACTAAATCATTAAGATAATCACCTTCATGTCTCTTACACACTTCATTATAAATTATTTATATACTTTTTTTTCTTACTCGAGTGTGGTCATGGATACCTTGAGTTTATTGATGCTTGATTTTATCATTGATTTTCGAGGTTGTCCCAAGATTAAAGGTAGGTGGTCACTTACATAGATATTTAAAATTAGAACTATTATTTCCTATTGGTTTTAATACAAGATGTCTGTGTGTTTTAAAATTATATAAAGTATGTTTGTAGAAGGAATGTTGTTTATTTTATAATTTCCCCAATTAAAAAAGGAATTTAACTTTTCTCTTGAAGTATAAAAATTTGTTTTGGAAATTATTGAACACAAATTGTACATATAAATTCATGGTTGGATCTCCAAAATTGATGTTCTAATTAGGAATTATGTTTTGGTTCTTGAACTAAAATAAAGGAATACTCATAAGGCTCTATCGGAATACTCAATATTTTTTTTATAAAGATAATAATCCTATGAAACACACTTCTTGAATTATAGAAAATGAATGTTTATCGATTCCAAGTGTATAGATAGTGCTCAATGTAAGGAATTTTGTTTTTATAAATATATATTTTCACTATTGGGATGTGTGGTTTTTCCAAAACTATTATACCAACGGATAAACAGAACCGTTGGTATAGGGGTCATTTACCAATGGTTTGAATAAACCATTGGTAAAGGTTTATTTAGTGAAGGATTTCCCAATGGTTTGAAGAAACCCTTGGTAAATCTAAAAATTTTTCTCCCTTTACCAAAGTTTTGTACAAACCGTTGGTAAAGTCGATGCTTTTTCAAATGTTTTTTAAAAACCATTGGGAAAAATCCCCTCAAATGCAGAAAAACCACCTCGGCCCTCGATTACACAGAAGTAGATAACTCTGCATTTCCCCCAATTTCTAGAAGCCCCCCCGTAGGTGAACCCTAACCTGAGGTCTTCCATCCGATCGACTGCAGCTCCCCCATCCAAGTTAGACTCCTTCAACCTCTTCCCAAACACTGACATATAAGCCCTAATTGAGGTAATTGACGTGGTTGGTGTGTGATCTACCAAACTATGTGAGCTAACATGGTGAGTTGAGGTATCTTATCTGTTTCTAATGTTGTTAATCCCAAATATGAGTGGATATCCTTCTATTCTCAACCATTCTCCATTTATTTCACTATCTATAAATATCACATCATTATTTCCTATTTCAAGGGATTTTGGAAAATTTTATGATTCACACTATTTGATATTTAATCAATGACTAATACTTGATTGGTAAATATTGGTGAGTATATAAAAGATGGCTTATAAACTTTCCCTTAAAAGTATCACTATTTTGTGTTCTTTATGATGTGTAGTATCATTGACATACTTTATTATTAATCTCAAATTTAAAAATAAATATTTTTTTCTATACATTATGAAATTAAACCTTTTTACGATCCATGAAAAACCTATTAGTGTAGAATCCTAAACATTATCCACCCATGGGGTGTGCATGACTTGGGGAACAAATTAGGTAATGAATGGTATGACCATTGGGATTCCAAGAATGAGTTATTGAAAATTAGTGAATGATTTGGGATGCATATAACATATAATGGGACCTGATTCACGTGCCACTTATATAAGACCTATTGAAAATGAATATAAATAAATTTTAATTTAATTTTTAAGTACTTATTCTATGATTAATGAATTGGAATTCCTTGAAGAAACCAACCAAGGATTCATGTTAAAAACATAGCATTTAATTCCATTTAGAAAACCCCTTAGATTCATGATGATTTGTTTTAGAATACATTGGAGAAATATACCTTGGATTCATAGTGATTATGATTTAGGAAGCCTTGGGGAAGTCCCCCTTGGATTCTAAACTAGAGGCCTCTCTCTTTACATAGGTTGGGACCTCCTTCCTCCTTATAAATCAATCTGAAGTCAATCAAAATTTTAGTTATACACTCCAAATCAGTATGGCTTAACTTAGTTTTAATGTTTTTCATCATTATTCTTTTTTTCTATTTTGATTTGACCTAAACCAGGTGGTGACGTGTGTGGCATGACATACCCAATAAGTGTAGTTTTATTTGTTTTCTATTTTCGTTTTACAATTAAAGTGTCCATATTATATGAATAAACTTGATTTGAATTATTCATAGCCACTCCTTTTATGTAGTTAGTGAATCATATTAACTAAGGGAGGTGCTGGTGAGATGTATACCCACTCAAAGATGGTAAATGGTTAGTTTGGTCATATTCTCATAAGGTGGGTAATGGATATAAGGATGATCAATGTGAAGTGATTGGGGATGGTTGGGGTAGTGGGGTAGGTGGTTTTACTTTTTTTAGTGGGGTGATATGGTACTTTCTGTGGAATTTAGTTTTAGTGTTATGAAATGTACTAAAATTTTAAAATATGGTGCACAAGGTGGCAGTTCTAGTGGTGGTTGAGACGATGGTGAGGAGAAGGCCGAGGAGGAGGAGAAGGAGGTCGAGGAGGAGGCCAAGGCCTATGAGGAGGGCTAGGAGGAGGCCAAGGTGGAGGATGATGGAGATGAGGAGGCTGAGGATGAGTACAAGGGAGAGGAGGAGGGTAGGGGACGATGATGGGGACGACGATGAGGACGAGGGTGAGGGTGACGATGATGGTGATGAGAGACAGATTGATCCGTTAAATTTTTGATGGATATCACTAAACCTTGATGTTTATTGATTTGTTGTGCCTGAATATATGTGTGATTAGGTAGGTCACATTATCTTTATTTTTTTATCAATAAATAATAAAACTTAACTTTATGATTTGTTGTGACTGATTCACAACTCCCCTAGACAGCCCCCACCCCCTAGACAACCCCACCCACTGGATAAACCGTACCTTCTTGTATAGCTGCTCCACCCTCGTGGACAACCCGCCCACCCCCTGGACAGGCCCCACCCTCTATTCATGGGTTGTCCCGTTGTGGGTGTTGATTTGAACATTGATAAAACATCAGTGGTTCTATAATATTTTTATCCATAAATGAAACCATAAATTTAATGATTGATAGAAAATGAGATTCTATATGATTTAAATGATTATTTATATAATATAAATGTTTTATTATTAAAAATAATGGATTTTGTGAAATCCCTATATCTTAATGAAATTGTAAATTTTTAGTGGAATTTAGAAAATTGGTGGTCTGATTAGAAGTCGACGTAATGAAATTATTTTTCTAACCTAGAATGAATTTTCTTATAAAATATGTAAATACCATCCCATGAACCCAACACAGCCCCCCCCCACCCTCCTCCCTAGACCCCAGATATCCCCTCAGATAGACCCCCAGACAGCCCCCCAGACAGCCCCACAGACAGCCCCCCACCCTTATCCCTGGACCCCGGACAACCCCCTCGATAACCTCCCCATCCTCCTTCCTAGACCCTGGATAGCCCCCCTGGAGAGCCCCCCAACCTCCTCCCTAGAACTTGGACATCACCCCTCCTTCCTGGACCCCAGAGATCCCCCCACCCCACCCTCCCCCTTTGACCCTGGATAGCCCCCGAACAGCCCCCAGACAGCCCCACTGACAGCCCTCCTAGACAGCCCCCTCATCCTCCTCCTTGGACCCCGGACAACCCACTAGACTGCCTCCCCACCCTCCTTCCCGGACCCCGTTCAACCCCCCTGGATAGCCCCATGGATAGCCCCCACCCTTCTCCCTAGACCCCGAACAACCCCCTCCTTCCTGGACTCATGAGATCCCCACCACCCTCTTCCCTAGACCCCAGAAAACCCCCTCCCCTCTCTCTGTACATACGTGTTTTTTGACCTATTGAAGGTGTTTTTTGTGGTGTTTAAAGTATGTTTTTATATGTTTTTGTGCTATTTTTTATGATGGTGTATGCAGTGAGGTGTATGCAGTGTATTATGCAGTGTGTTATGAAGTGTGTTATGTAGTGTGTCTGTTTTTGTGCTCTTTTTATGTCTGTTTTTATTCATGTGTATGCAATGTATTATGCAGGCTAGGCTATTTTTTTGTGTCTATTTTTTATGAAAGGTTGTTTTTATGTTTCTTTTTTTTATACAGGTGTATCTTGGGGATGTTTTTAGAGTTTTGTGTGTTTGGGAACTCCCTGGACAGCCCCCCATCCTTCATGGACCCTGGACAGCCCCATCCTCCCTGGACCCGGGACAGCCCCCCCACCCTCCTACATGGACCCAGGACAGCCCCCCCACCCTCCTCCCTGGACCCAGGACAACCCCCTGACCCGACACCCCAACATTGGGCGGGTGGCAATTCGGCATATATAAAACATCACGACAAATCATAAAAGGCTAAGGACCACCTACAATGATTTTGGAGAAAATCGCACTCTTAATTCGACATCTCAGATCCCAATCTAAACTCACATTAAGATTCAATATAAATCCCAACAGAAAAAAAGGTTTTAGATATTTAGAAGAAGATGAGATAAGAGTGAAAACCCTAATCGAAAAGAGGAAGCAAGGTGGGGATTAGACTCACCTGGATCTTCAATCCGCACTTGATGGCACTCAAAACTCCCAAGGATTGAAGGATATTCACCCTTAAGAGCTCTTGAGAGATTTGGAATGTGTTGACACTTTAGCACAAGGATCCATGGGTAATTTGTGATGTGTACGAGTCAACCCTTCCTCAATCCAAGGCACGGTGTGACCGGTACCACTCAAGGTGTCTCACTTTTATTTAAAATGGACAACATTTTAATTGAAAACAACAACTGTCATATGGAAAACCGACCAAATGTATTCATATTCTATTGATATGTTAGGAAAATGATCCATGGGTCATTTGTGACATGTAAGAGTCAACCCCACCTCAATCAGAGGCAAGGTGTGGCCGATACCACTAAAAGTATCTCACTTTTATTTGATATGGGAAACATTTTAAGTCAAAACAACAACTGACATACAAATAACTGACCAAATGCTTTCTGATTTTGTTGATACACTGGAACAACGATCCATGGGTCATATTTTATGTGTACAAGTCAACCCTGCCTCAATCCGTGGAACAGTGTGGCCGGTATCAATCTAAGTGTCTTTCTTTTGTTTAAAATGGACATCCTTTTATGTAAAAACAACAGACATATGAAAAACCAACCAAAAATATTCGGATTGTGTTGAAACATTAGCACAAGGATCCATGGGTCATTTTCGACATGTAAGAGTAAACCTTGTCTCAATATGAGACACGATGTTGCTGGTACCACTCAAAGTGTCTCACTTTTATTTCAAATGGAAAACATTTTAAGTGAAAACAACAACTAGCATATGGAAAACTGACCAAACGCATTCGGATTCTATTGATATGCTAGTAAAATGATCCATAGGTCATATGTGACATGTAAGAATCAACCCCACCTCAATCCAAGGCACGGTGTGGCCGGTATCACTTAAATTTTATCTCGGAAACCCTTTTAAGTAAAAACTACTGGCATATGGAAAACCAACCAAACGTATTCAGATTGTGTTGATATTTTAGAACAAGTATCCATGGTTTATTTTTGACGTGTAAGAGTCAACCCGCCTCAATCCTAAACATGGTGAGGCCGGTACCACTAAAAGTGTCTCACTTTTATTTGAAATGGACATCATTTTAAGTGAAAACAACAACTGGTATACAGAAAACTGACCAAACACAGTCGTATTCTGTTGATTCTTTAGGAAAATGATCCATGGGTCATTTTTAATGTGTACGTGTCTTCCCCGCCTCAATCCGAGGAACAGTTTGGACAGTATCAATCAAAGTGTCTCTCTTTTGTTTAAAATGGACACTCTTTTGAGTAAAAACAACTGATATATGTAAAACCAAAAAAACTTATTCAGATTGTGTTGTTACTTTAGAACAAGGATATGTGGGTCATTTTTGACGTGTACGAATCAACCTCATCTCAATCTGAAGCACGGTGTGGCTGGTATCCCTCAAAGTGTCTGTCTTTTGTTTAAAATGGAAATCATTTTATTTAAAAACAACTGTCATAATGAAAACTAAAAAAAATATTCTGAGTGTGTTGATACTTTATCAAAAAGATCCATGGGTCATTTTTGACATGTATGAGTCAACCCCGCCTCAATCCGGGGCACGGGGTGGCCGGTGCCACTCAAAGTGTCTCACTTTTATTTGAAATGGACAAAATATTAAGTGAAAACAACAACTGGCAAATGGAAAACTGACCAAACGCATTCGGATTATGTTGATACTTTCGAACAACAATCAATGGGTCATATGTGATGTGTGAAAGTAAACCTCGCCATAATCAGAGGCACGATTTGGCCGATATCACTTGAAGTGTCTTTCTTTTGTTTAAAATGTACAACCTTTTTAATAAAAATAACTGGCATACAAAAAACTGACCAAACATATTTGGACTGTGTTGATACTTTAGAGCAAGGATCCATGGGTCATTTGTTGATGCATTAGGACACCGATCCATGGGTCATTTATTATGTGTATGAGTCAACCCCGACTTAATCCGAGGCATGGTGTGGCCAGTACCACTCAAACCGTCTCACATTTATTTGAAATGTATAGGATTTTAAGTGAAAACAAAATCTTTCATATGGAAAACCGACCAAATACTATCATATTGTATTGATACATCAGGAAAACGATCCATGAGTCATTTGGGATGTGTACGAGTCAACCCTGGCTCAATATGGGGCATGGGGTGGTCGGTATCACTCTAAGTGTCTTTCTTTTCTTTAAAATGGACATCATTTTAAGTAAAAACAACTGGCATATGGAAAACTAACCAAATGTTTTTGGATTGTGTTGATACTTTAGAAAAATGATCCATGGGTTATTTGTGACATGTACGAGTAAACCCCGCCTCGAACCTAGGCACGGTGTGGCCGGTATCACTCAAAGTGTCTCACTTTTATTTGAAGTGGACAACATTTTTAGTGAAAACAACAACTAGCATATGGAAAACTGACCAAACACATTCATATTGGGTTGATACTTTAGGACAACGATCCATGGGTCATATGTGATGTGCACGTGTCAACCCTGACTCAATACGAGGCACGGTGTGGCCGGTATCACTCAATTTTTCTGTCTTTTATTTAAAATTTTCATCATTTTAAGTAAAAACAACTAGCATACGAAAAACTGACCAAACGTATTCAGATTGTGTTGATACTTTAGCACAAGGATCTGTGGTCCAGCCTCACACAATCCTCTTCTCATAAGAGGAAATCCTATCCCTATTCTAAAACACATGAAATTTAATATGCCAAGGAAAACTACATTTTTTAAGTCACACAAGCTCATTGATACACACCCATTATCATCATCACAATGTTCAAAGACACCAGCCCAAAACCATGGGACATTATATTTGTGTTTGGTTGAATTCATTTATCCGTTTCCTTATTTTGGGGTTATTAGCTTCTAATTTTTGAATTCAATCGTGTATGTGTTATAAAAAATAAAATTTTGTATGTATTCTTAATTCTATATAACACATATAATTATGTATTCAGTTACTTAAGTATTTTATTCATAATTGATAATTAAATTATGTATTTATTAAATTTAGTATTCAATTCTGAATTGAAGTCCGGATTGCACATGTAATTGTCATCTCAATTCTTAATTTAATTCTAAATTGATTATGTATGTTTATAATTACCTTATGAATTATGCTCTAATTTTGTATGTGTATAGTTGCAGGGTGCATTATGTGTTAAATATATATGAATTAATAATGTATATGTATGTGTTATAGTTGGTTATTTTAGGTAATTGGAGTTGGGGAAGCTGGAAATGTAGAAAGGCCATCCTGCTACTGGAAATCACAGAATAGCACAGAGCAGCAGGCTACTGCCTGAATTGCACATCAAAGCCTATGCCAACAGTTTACAACCATTGTCATAGGGTTGTGAATGTGTTTTATACCAACGGTTCTAAGTGAACCGTTGGTAAACACAATTTCCCAATGGTTTAAAAACCATTGGGATATAGGTTAAATGTTTAGATATAACAAGGGTTTGTGTAAACTATTGGTAAAAATCTTTACACATCTATATTCCAACAGTTTTAAACCATTGGAACAGAATGTTTACCAATGGTTTCAAAAAAATTGGTGAAAAGTTATACAAATGGTTTGGCATAACTGTTGGTATAATGTAGATTTACTAACATATACCAATGGTTTTCCAGAAACTATTGGCATATGTTTTCCCCTTTGGCTTACTTCCCTACGGTTTAGATTACCATTGGTAAAGGGTTCATTTCTAGTAGTGTTTCTTGAAAAAATTGGAGTTTTTTTGTTTCGAGGGTTTCAAAGGTTAGTGTAACATTTTTTGCATGTCATGGGAAGCCTTTAGTAACTATATGAGATGTTTAGAGACACTTTCTATAATAGTTCTTGATCATGCTCTGGAAAACTTCTATGAAATATACTTTTCACTACTTATGGAATTTTCCTTGTCTATACTAAAGAGGCTAATACAGAGTGTTAGGAAAGGCCATTTCATATCTGGTGCTAGTATTTATTTATATCAGTTAAGTTAACTATATCTTATATTATACCATGAGTACTTAGGTTCCTATGATGACTGATTTGTTATGTATTATATTTTTCCATTTTTTTATTAGATTATTTTTTAAAATGGTCTTTATAATTTTGAATTATTTCCCTTCTAAAGGTATTTATTATATTTCATGTCAATGTTCATTAAAACGTGTCTTGATGGAATTTTACTAATTAGATTCAAAAAAAAATTTATAGAAGAGGGAGTAGTTTTGAAGACATTAACAAATTAATTCCCAAAGAATGGAATTGAAAACCTACTTTTTATATATATTTTCAAAAGATCCTGAAATGGTTTAATAAATAAGGTAAATTCATGGGATCTTGGGAGGATTACTATTGGTAAATTATTCCCTTGACTTTAATATAACATGTTTAATAGTTTCTTATTGGTTGTATAAAATAATCCATTGGGTTTCAATTATAACGAGCTAGTGGCGAAAAGTGGAAATAACTCAGTTGGAAAACAAAGGTGAGTTCCTATGGTGGTTGGTCATCTATTTTGGATTTTAGATCACCTTTTTTATTGTTCCATGTACACACTACTTCTTTGGAATTTATTTTTGGTTCTTTTTATAATTATATTTGAAGTCCAATTTAATTTATATATAGTTTTATTAGTTCATTCATTTTATCTATTCATTATTTATGAGTTGTGTTTGCATGTTTATTCCCTATTTGTTTATACATATTTTGTTTTTACTTATTAAAATGTTCATGGTCATTAGAAATACAGAAAGGGAATTCCAGATTTTTAGGTGGAACTCAATATTTATTTATGTCTTGTTTGGGTGAAATCATTCCCATTAGTTATCATGAATTTACCTGTTTTTTTCCGGACCTAGGTGATCGAGAATTTACCTCAAACCATTTATAATTCCTTCATCCATATATGAATTTTAATTTTAAGGATAATTTTATATTTGATTTGGTGGATTTTCCATTCTGGAAAGCTTGGAATAGATCGAGGACCTGAGAGTTGGATCATCTAAAATGAATGGTCTTAGATGTGGTTTGAGTCCTAAAAGGCACATTGGGTGTTCAAATAAGTGTTAGGAGCTTTGGGGTATAGAGTTTTAATTTTGGGAGAAGCATCATGGGTTTACAGTTAGTGTATAGTTAGTGATAACCATGCACACCAACCATACAACCAGATATGTATAGAAGAAAAGTTTATTTAAAAATTATTGGAGCTCTAAGAGACTGTGCATGTGCTTGTGGGAACTTGTAGGGGGATTGGAATGGATGATCATGGATTATAAACTGTGCATCATAACCATGGAAAAAGGTGTGGACCAGACATTGGGATCTTGTTTACTAGAGATGGGTTGTTTAAAATGTGTGGAAATACCAAACACCCCTTAAAAATTTAGATAATTATGAACTTATACTCTATATTTTAATGTTTTAACCCACTTTACCTCCCATTAAGACCTAGAAAACCATGCAAGATCCTCCATTCACAATCCTCTACTATTGGGAAGATCTTCATTATCATTTGTACGAATCATGAACCGTCAAATATGTTGGAGAGAATAGGGAGAGTCTAAATATCCACTTTCCTCATGTTTTGTTTTTTTACTATCTTGAGCTATAATACTTTTTGTGTAAATTTTTTCCTAATTCTATGGTTTTTATTTAGTTTACAATTTTTTCACTATTCAGGATAAACTAGTAGTTGATACATTATAGGTGGCATTCTCTATGAATGAGTTAGATGGTACCTAATATTTTAACCCATATTCTATCCATTTTTACTAGGGTATACATTGTGCGGTCCAGAAAACCATGTCATCCTTTGACCTCAGCCTAATTAACAATTTTTAATTGAGTTTTCCTTAGTTGAACACCCAATTATAACACTCTTTTATCCATAGAAAGGGAATCCACAATAAACCACATAGGTAATGAGTTTGAACATGAAAAAAACTTGTTAAATTACATGTTTATATATTGGAAAGTAATTTGAATATGTTAAAATAACCCTTATACTTGAGATGGTTAGAAAGGATTTGTGAATTTATCTAGTGGATTTTAAATGAAATTTATAAACCATCAGTATTGGAAATGAAATTATAAATTTATATGGATAAATATATTTGTAAATGGATGGTAACTTTTATGGAATAGGAAATTGGGTTTTAAATGTGTCTCAAGCTATGGTAATGAGTTCTTATAAATGGATAATTGGGAAAATTTTAAAGAATATATAATGGGTTAGGGTTTCATAAAAGGGGTTTCCATGGTTGATAATAGATAACAACTATCCATGAATAGGTCCATGCAGTTTTTTCTTGATTAGTATTTTTTCTTATTAAAAAATGATATACTATAATATGTATAGGATTATTGAATGAATTTCATTCAATATGATGATGGTTTGGAATACCTTGGATAGATTCTGTAAAGTCCATATAGACCTCGAAATTTTTAGAATGCTACGTGTGTGACTTGGATTCCACTAGAGAACTTGCATGAATTTCTTAGTGCTCTGACACCCTTGGTTGCATGGAGGTCCAATGCTATAGAATTCTTCAATAGAACCATTAGATTCTATAAGATTAATTATTCTAAATGACATGGGGTGACTCCTCAATATATCCAGGTAATTTCTAAATTTATTTAATGTCAAAAGATAATGTTTTAGATTATTTCAAGGTACCTTTGGCTAATCTTGTGGGATGACCTCCCTAGATCTGGAAAAATAACATCAAGTGGAATGGATTAGGCAAAAACTAAGGATTCCCATCAAGCCATGATTTTAAATTCCAATGACATTTCCTTGAGTTTAGACCAGTTATTTAGGTTAGAAGATTTCCAAGGGTTACCCCTCCCTTGGATTCCCTATGGAAATTGTTGATAAGATATTTTTGGTGGATCCACATGGGTTCCCTTAAGTTAATATGATGATATGGTTTCCTTAGTAAAAACCCTAGGACACTGAAGATCCATGATGTGTACCATGATCAAAGACACACCATATTAGGATGAAGAAGGTATAAAATGGTCTTGTGTGTCATCATGGATCATAGTAATTGGGGGTTGTGTTACCAAATTTCAATTAATTTTTTATTTTTTGATAGATAAAATGATAAATTAAATAATTGTAAAAATGAATATTTATATCACTATTGTATACAATCATTTATGGACTGGTTACTTAGTAATTTTGCAGGTGGTAGCCTACATAGTTTTACTCACACCCTGATTGGGCTACCATGGTACTTGGATACTTGAGTATAAGACTATTACATTATATGGACATTTTAGGGGAAAGGCATGTTGGTTATTTATTTATTCGGACAGGTTTTGTAAGGAGTTCAGGGTGGATGATGGGTCCATATCGAACATAAGAATTGTTTTGGAATGTGTTTTTAGTTCTATTTTTATTTCTCATGTTTTTCATTGTCTGTGATCTCTCCATGGAGGATCAGTTGTGGCATGTATGACTTTACTCATTGTTGCAACTTTTAATACCATGGTTATTCTTGAAAAAATCCCTAGCTCATGTGAAATGTTTGTTTGATCTAGTTATATGTTCTAAATATATATTCTTTTGGTATACTTTGATATGTGAGTACAGTCTCCCCACCACACCACCTTAGACCCTTCCTTCATGTCATTAGCCTTTAGTGTACGACGAGGTACGCTTGAGGCCATATAGTGCACCGACTTTGAGAATATATTTAGCTGATCCTAGGGTGGGGAATTATAAAGTAAAATTAGATGTGTTTTTATTTTTTATTACTATTTTGGAATGGTATACAAGATACTATGTGTGTGTCATAACTTTTAAATGAAATCATTCATTAGAGTGTGTTGGGTCCTAAAAATTTAACATATGAGCAGAAGAAAATTCAATTAACATGGAAATGGGTTTAAATAGAAAATGAACAAAATTTTGAACAAAAATTGAAGGGGTTGAAGCTATGAAAGGAAAGATTATTTCGAGGAAGAATAAGATTCTTCATGGACAACGACTTAACATGGAATTCCACCGATTCATGAATCACCTTATGCACAAAATAGTTTAAGGGACAAGACCGACCATTGGACCCTATGAATTAAACCACATTCATTGTGAGGTTGAACGGTGATTACCACCCCCATTAATGAATTTCACCATGAAATAAATAATTCAGTGGATGGGATAGTACCACTGCACCCTATTAATGAATCCACTTTCTTTTTTGGGGATGGATGGAGATTTCCACCCCCATGAATGACTTTCACCCTATGAAAAAAATATTTCACAGGTCCGGATGGTACCACTAACCACATGAATGAAAACAAGACATTTGTGGAGATGAATGGTGAGTTTCAATCCCCGTGAATGAATCAAAGTCATTTTTGGGTCTGGACAGTGATTTACACCCCAGCGAATGAATTCCTCGTGGAATGAAATCATTTATTGGCCAGGTAGTCCTTTGTGGTCTCCTAAAAAAGAATACTTGTACTCCACTATAGACCATTGAGCATCCCATTATTTGGTCCCTTAATTATTTTATTAAAATCACTCAAGGGGGAATAAAAAGAGATATATTAAAGGAGATCCAAAGGATACACGATGAGGATAAAAAATAAGAGCCTATGAGTTGAATGGGGAGAGATTCATAAACTCTCAGCATGTGAATCCACCATGTAGAATTAATGGGGTAATAAAAACCATCTTTCCATCATAAAAATTTAATACTTTAAGAAAAAATCATTTCATAAGGCCCAAAAGAATTCCCCATTTGTGGCCCAGCATCTCGAATGGAAAAAAATAATGTAGGTGGAACCCTTCCACACGTAGAAAAATTCTACATGGGAGAAAACTGAACCAACATAGAAAAAAAGTACATGTGTGCAACCCAGATCTATGTAGAAACATGATTTTTGAATAGACTCCAAGTGTGAGTAGTACCATGATACATAGATTGTACACTCACCCATGTAGCAACATGCGATATTAAGGAATCCCTATCCTGGGTAAAAACCTACTACACCGAATGGGGACTGTTAGAGTGTTCTGCACTCCACCTCTCATCACTCCCTTCCTTTAGATCTTTGGGCCCCATATTTTCCCCTCCATGAATCAATCAAATGGAATAAGGCTAAGGTATCTTCCAAATCCACCTAACCAGTATGATCAGATCATCGAGCACATCAGTATGTCCACATGAGTCTACATACCCATGGTAAGTAGAGCCACATGTGTAACCCCATCAATGAGGAAAACTCTCAAAATTTGATCATTTATAATTTGTTTTGGTAATGTAGGTTATGACCTCAGAGGTTTTTAAGTGAAAATATCCAATATAGGGATTTAGGGGAACCACATGACTTTAAATCAAATAATGGTTGGTGTTGGGAACTCCTATCATCCCCGAGGAACAGAAAGATAATACCTCTTGGCATTAGAACCTAACATTTCATTTTTGAGTCAGAACTCATGCTCCTCTTCTCTATCCTAGGATATAACTGTATGGATCAGTAGATGTGACTATCCTAGCTATCAAAATAAAATATGATACATAAAAACTCAATGAACTCTCTATATCTCTCTCCCCCTTGGGCTCCATCATTCATCTAGATGCGGACAATTGTGGATTATGAGATCATCAGATCTATTGATTCTTTTTATTTATCATACTAAGAATGAATAATGTTGTCTTATAGGTTAGAGGAAAACATGACATTCTCATGACCCCAAACCACAAACAAACCTCTTATATGATATAATCTCCAATCATGTTAAATGGGAATCCTCATAGGGGTACACTCTAACCTATAACCATCAAATGGGAATATTCTGGATGAATAAAAACATATCAGAATCCCATGATTGTAACCACTAATCATATACCCTAATATGTGACTCCTCCATAGCTGTAAGAACCAAAATTTCTTAACTATGTGGGCTTTGATTTATAACTAACCGGGATACACAGGTAGCCTCCCTAAGGACCAAATAGATCACCCAAATATACCCAAAAATTTTCCAGGCCACATTCTCAGTAGGATCATATCAACATAGGGGACCAAATCTCTTCCAATTCCCATGGGTCCCCTCACCATAATTCATTTTCCATCCTTGACTAGGAATATTTCACCTAGATGTCCTTTCTACATAATGTTAAAATCTATGGTTTTGTCCTCTTAACATGGCCATAAAAGGTGATGTGTCCCATTATGTGGAACAAAACTATACAGGTTCTGATTCCTCTCATGAGGATATTTAGGAAGCCCATCTAATGAATTTATTCCCAAAATAAAAAAAAACTTTTGTCTCCCATGGATGATGTAAACTCTAGAGCACCACACTACATGACTTAAAACCAATTTCATAATAAACAGAGATCAAAAAATCTCTATTTCATACATAAAAGGGATCCATGTATGGAGAACCTCACATACATATAATTGATTCTAGACCCATGCATGTTCATAATTTCTCATTAACTCAAGGTGATCTATTTTATAAACACTTGGGAATTAACAAAGGATTTGCATAAAAATCATAAATCTATAATATGTTGATGAAATAGATAATAGTTCCCCCACAAAAATGGTGTGATGAGACAGAATTACCACTCTCTCAACCAATGGGATTTCTTAAGTGTTGTTGTCCATGTTACCCAGTGAACACTCTCCATTGGAAAGTAGGTCCATGAGTCATAGATATGATATCCATTGGGTGTTTCTAGCTCCAAAAACAAAACCTATTGGATATTGTTCAAAGATGATGTACCCGACGTAAGTGATTGAACATAATTCAACCCCCCCTGCAAATAAACCATCGGGTGCCACAAATCCTTCATCAGAAACAAAATAGTGAACTTGACATGAATCCTTAACCAAGGTCATGGTATTAAACAACTACCTTACCTAATCATATTATATGATTGATGAATATCATAATGTACTTTTATGAAACTACCTTTTCTAATTATATTGTATGATTGTGTGATATTAGATACACTTTTTTGAGTAAAATTGTACGGTATGATTGGCTATATCATATAGTAGTTTTATGATATGATACAATGTACTCATATATTATAATTTAAGGGGAAAAATTATAATTGTGTTCATCTAAGAATATATTTAATGTGGGATATCATTAAGAACCATTTCATATGATGAAACATACATGAGTTTGATAAATCATTGCAATAGTTTCTTGAACGAATTACTGATGCATACATTAAGTCATAAAGTGTGAGTTAATTTATGGTTACCAATGGATATCCCTTAAGAGAATTATAAAAATGGATTCACCATGAGATAATGAGTGTGTGAAAGCCTCTCCAAGCCCTAATGAAAAATACACTATTAAAAGCACACTTATCCAGCCTTGTTTACCTAAAGAATCACTATCACTCCATAGAGGATATGAGATCCCACTCATATAATGAGAAATTCAATAGCGTGTGGATACCTCAGAAGGAGGGAAGTCATTTGGATTTTCATCAAGTTATCTGTAGCAGTACCTTACAAAGATAGAGTAATAAAAAAAATGGTGTATGGAAAACATGTAAAAGTTTATTCATTTATAGTTCATTCATTTTTTCATATTATGGAATATTATATTTTTTATTGGGTTTATTTATTTATTATTCTTATTTAACTAGTTTTTTAGATTCTTTGAAACCCAACAGTACGATCATAGCCTTACAATATTTTTAGATTCATGAAATCATAAGGAGGAATAAATATTTTCAAATTATATTCCTTGTCATACTTCAAATTATAAAATATGATTCAATGATTTATTCTGGTCAGTTGAGTTGGAACTTATGATATGGGATATCATAAGAAATGACTCAGTAAAAACCATCAGTTTTATAGTAGTAATAGTATAAAAATTTCAAATATCATATCATACGATTATGTTGCGTTGGTTTTTCAAAAACTAAGATTCCTTGGACCCATAATCCTGGACATACTTCATAAATACATACCCTTTCACATACTATATCCAATTCCAAATAAGCGACATAATTTAAAAAATTTAAATTAAAACATCATTAAATAAAATCGAGTAACTACTTCTAGAGATCCATTTTGGTATTTAGCTTTAGATATTTATGAATTCAATTATATATCATAACCCTTAATAATACTTTTAAATATTTTTTTTTCTTATTAATAAAAATAATTTAGATATTTCTCCAGATTCATTTAGGATAAATCTCTTAATAAATACCTAACAATATAATAGTTCATACTCATCCATAAGATATGTAAATTTTTTTAAAAACATGGGGTGAATACAAAATCTCATCAAGGGCGATTTAAGGGATCAACTAATACAAACTTTTCATGATAATTCGGGTAGTTTATTTAATTTTTGTATTTTTATTATTTTATTAATACACATTTTTTCAGAATACAAACAATTATAAAAAAAATAATGTATAGATTAAAAAAATTAAGTTCCAATGAATTTATTCTATTTACTACATGTTCAGTTGTGAGCACTACAAAATATTATGAACATATCAAATAAAAAATTATTTTATTCTTCAAGTGATAATAAAATCCTTAAAAGTAATATTTTTGAATACATACATTCTTTAAATAGTTTTTAAAAAAAATGGGCATTAAAGGTTCTCTTCATCTCTATTTGAGGGTTCGTCCTACTACCAAGAAGTTACTGTGAGAATGATGAGTTGACATAACTAAATATCGAGGAAAATTAGTCACACATACCATACTAAAACGTTAGATGCAATGAGTTGAGGGAATCAAAGTTATAATTCAAAAAGTTAGGACATCACTCAATTGTTCAATGAGCTATGATTGAATGTGATTGGACAATATCGTTTTTACCATGAAACTATCTGTGTAGTTTCTTAGCCATATCTTATACTATGAGGATTGGTTTCAAGTCTTCATTCCAGTGAAATACTGAAGCGATTGAGTACTCTAAAACCCTTAGCAAGGGAAACTAGTGTTTGATAAAATATTTTGAGACATTTAATGAATTAATAAATAATGTATAATTTAAATCAATGAAAAAACAAGTGAAAAAGATACATATTACACCCTCATATGGAACTTTACTCTTCATTATTTAAATGAGACACGTTTATAGAAATGAAAACAATAAGTGTTTTTATAATCAATTAATTTAAAACCACATGATCTATGTTAATGTTTTTTATAATGGAAAATTTATAAATAACCCTTCTATAAGAAAGGATTAAAGGAGATTAAATTAGTAGAATTGATTCATATTAACATATGTGGTCCATTTCTAGTAGATGCAATGGGTGATTTTTCATACTTTAGGTATTAGTTAGATTCCTTTTATATTTTTATGGAATATTATAATGATGTATAAAAGAAGCATGGTATGATGATTAAGGAGATCTAATATGGTTAATTCGTAGAGTATCTCAACCAAGAACTCATTGATTACTTGTAGGAGTATGGGATAGGATCCCAACTCAATCATCCTTATAAATATTAGTCGAATGGTATTAGTAAAAGGTGGAAATTTTCCTTGACATTGTTAAATCAAATGTGATTCATATAAATCTTTCATTATATTTTTGGGTATACACATTGTAGGAAAACAAATATACCCTTAACTGAGTAGACACTAATGTAATATATGGGACTCTATATAAGTTGTGTTATGGAATGTAACCCAATATATCACACATATGCATATTGGGATGCAGGGATTTTTAAAACACTATACCTAGTAAAAAATTATAATCCCAAAGCAATAAGTGCATCTTTATAGGTTATCCTAATGAAACAAAAAGATATTATTTGTAGAAACGTTAGATATAAATGTTATTATGGCATGAAATTATATATTTCTAGAATGGGGAAACATTTCTAATGGAACTAGTGGGAGAAAAAATGAATTATATGGAGTTGATACTCTAGAATTACTATAGTTAGTATGGGAACAATATCCATGAGAGAAGATGGGATACGAAGATGTTCCCCAAACACAAGTACCATGTATGTATACTAGAGAGGTTATAGAACTAGAGAGATATGGTTGTTTTTACTGATTCAGGTAACACATTACTCTTAGAGAAGATGAAAACCTTACCTATAAGGAATTATTTTATAGATAGGATACTTCCAAATGTAAAGAAGATAAAAATTCTAATATGGAGTCCATGTACCAAAAAAATAGTTGGATTTTTATAAACCCTCCAACTATGCAAAACCCATTGAGTGAAAATGGGTATTCATGAAAAATATAGACAAGGATGGTAAAGTAAATACCTATAAGCCAGAAATGATAGTGAAGGGTTTATTGAAACCTTAAAGAATAGAATATGATGAAACCTTATTACTATTAGAGATGCTAATATCCATTCCAATAATACTTGTAATAATATTCGTCCATGATTATGAGATTTGTAAAATGGATGTCAAAGATGATTTTTCGAAATGTGAAGTTGGTTGAAGATTTCTATATGAATTAACTCAAAGTGTTCATTAAGTCAAAGAGTACCAATAAAGTGTACAAGACTGATAGATAAATTTATGGGCTGAAAAAGGCATCGTAATTATGGAATTTTGATTTTGATGAGACAATAGGATAAATTGGTTTCATTTAGAATGAAAGTGATCCATGTGTCTATAAGAAGGTTTGTGGGAATTCCTTTTTCCCCTCATTGTATATGATGATAAATATTAATTTTTAGAAATGATGTTCATGTATTATAGTTATTTAAAACATGGTAAAATGATTTATTATCCATGAAATAATTAGGTCAATAAGCCTATTTCCTTGGGATTCGGATCTACTAAGATATATCTCAAAGTCTTATTTATATAAGTCAAAGTACATATATTAAAAAGGCACTAAAAATGTATAATATGGTAAATACAAGAGAGGGTTTTTTCTAATGTCACATGGTATCAATATCTCTATGAATATGTGTCCAAAATAACAATAACAGATTTAATGAATGAGTATAATCCCTTATGCTTTAGTTATTGGACCAATAACATTTTCAATTCTATGTAATAGGTTATATATATTTTTTATTTAAGCATGGTTGGATGATATCAATATAATTTAAGAGAGATAAATTAGAAATATGCAAAAATATCCTGAAGTCATTGAGACATGAAAAATATATATTCTTGGGGTGTGGAGGATATTAGAAACTAGTAGGTTTGGGATACATTAATTCTAGTTTCCAAATAGATCATGATGATATTAAACCACAATTAGGCTATGTATTCTGCCTAAATGGTGGTGTGGTGAGCTGGAGAATTTTGAAGAAACCTAGAGTGACTAACTTTATATAATAATTCAATTATATCGTGGATTACAATGAATTTGAGGTGTAAGGACCCCAACCCTAGTATTCCTGATCCAAGGCCTTACATTATTACTTGGGAATATCCAAATTTCCAAATGTCAAAGGACGAATAAGTTTAGTAGTTCTGGAAAATAGATTGCATACATGATCCTTACATTAAAATTCAAAATATAAATTAAAACATAGATAATACTTTCAAAATCATGATTCTCCCTTCTTAACCCTTCTTATCAGTTACAATATACATCTATTCATCATGGGAAACATGAAACATAAGAAAGTGATGAGCTAAGATGCTTAGAAAGGGTAAATAATACAAAGGAATCCATCATAAATAGGCATAAGATATTAGGTCAATGTATATAAATAAAACACGATCCTTTTAAACATAATATTGATCATAATATAGATAGAATAAAACAACTAATACCATATAAATATTCACCCGGATATTCCACTTGTTGAATATTCACATGTAATATCAACAACTAATCTCATAATGAGGTAATGAAAAATGTCAGACATCATAAACATGCCATCAAGTTTTCAATAAAGAAACCATACATAAATGGGTAAAGCCCCAAACTAGTTTGTCTTATGAGACGTACCGATGCATCAAGGGGCTATAGCGGGCCCCACCCATCATTTACTAAGTCCAATCCCTTATTTATATTAAAAAGGGGAAACATAACCTATATAAAAATGTGTCTATAAACTAGAATATAAAATGTTAATACATTAATTATAAATCATGAATGTAAAAAAATAGGACATCCATGGTCAAATATATATTAAACCCTTTGATAAAATATGGTAGATTAAATTATAATAAATCAACCTCTATTAAGAATAAAATCTAATAAAGGATGTTGAAATATATGAAACTAATATAATAAAATAATTTAAAAAATCTAGAGAGAATTACAACTTTTTATATTGAAATAATTTATTTTATATCTATGAAATTATAAACTAAAAATTTTCCTTTGAAAATAACCTTGTAAGATTTTAAGGGAGGCTTTAAAATTTTACAGCGTAATGATGGGGGAAAATCTTCTCATTACACATAATTTAAAAAACATTCCTTCTGTCAAATAAGTCACAAAGTACCTTATTTGGAAAACAAGAAAAATACTCATTTCAAACGGTTTTATAAAAAGTAAATCATGGGTAAAAAGACATTAAAAATTCATAAGATAATGGTAATAACGTTTTTTTATTTTTTATATGAAAACATGGACTTGTATGAAAAATATTCCCAAGATGATACTTATGTATAAACAATCCCCAAATTGTAACTAGATTGTGAAATCAAACATTACATAAAACCTTAAAATATTCCTTTGGAAAAAATGGAATGAAGTTAAAAATAGACATAAAATTTTCATTATAATCATTTCATATCCATATAAATAAATAATATCAGGAATATTGAAATTAATTAAGGATTAATTCTTTTTAAATTTAATGCTTCCCATACAACCTTTAACATTTAAATTATAATCCAAATAAAAAAATAATATTTATCAAAACATTAAATAACATGATAATAAATTAATTAATTATCTGATATGTCAAAGGGGTTGTATAATTAACTTATATGAGAACCTTATTGATATTTATTATATTATATATGATTCATTTATGAATTCATATTATCCATTTATTAATTATTTCATGTTAAAGAAATGTTTTGTGTAAGAACCTGTTTGTTTATCGTACATGTTTTGAAATGCTTTTCAAAAAACTATTACTTAGAACATGATTTAATTACTTAAAAAAGGTAAAAATTATTTATATATCATATTTATTTAGTGTATAAATATATATAAAAGATATATATATTAAATGTAATACACAATTCATAGATACGGTAGACTATATGTATACATGAACACTGTCTTTGTTTTCTTATCTTGTTGAATGAATGATAGTAAATAAAATATAAATATATATATTATTAAATTAGAATTATTATATAATATTTTTTATATTTATTCATTATATACATTTCTATAACCATTCTTTAATGTTTTTCATGGAAGATAAATCTCATCGCATCATGGAGACAGTAAAATGAACATACGCACGAGCGACGATATCATTCCCTTAATGGTAAATTGGTAAGGAATTGGATGGTATATAAATTATAAATAATAACTACCATATCATATTTATTATTTAAATACATTATATTCATCATTATACCCATCCAAATAAAATGGTGATGAAAAACAAATGACACTATAGTGTGGAGACGGTACTTTATATGTATGCATGCATGCTAATGTAGTTTTTAGTAGGTTGGATAAAAGGAAGAATGTGGTTTTACCATAATCATAAAAACATATCATAATATATATTATACTATATTTAATACTTTAGTTTATAACAATATAGTAATAGGATGTAATATAATAAAATAACTTGAATTAGTTGGTAAAAAATTAACTCTTATTCGGTGGAATTCCATTGGATATCATCTTATGGAAACTAAGGGATGATATTTTTAAAGGACCAGGACCTCTATAAATTAACTAAGAATGATGGGAGCATAAATAGGACGAGTTTTTTTCAAGATATTAGGAGAAAACTGGTTTGAGTAGGTTTGGGACGAGTTGCATTTATTTATGAGAGGGGAGGGGCACTCTTGGAATCCATTAAAATATTAAATTAATTTAAATTAATTTTCTTTTGAAAATGTATCAAATGTTAGTTATTTAGTATATTAGATGAGTATAGTTTGAAATAATTTCAAAAAAAAATTATATATGTTTAGGTCACAATATTAAACTTATCCTGTGGATTTAACCCTTAGTTAAACACTTTAACTCTTATCGTAACAACTTGGATTTTCACTATTTAGGGTTAATATAGTTACTATAAAATGAAAAATGAGGAAAAAATGGATCATTGATGAAATTTTTTAACCTTATTATAGTTATTTGACCTAATTTTATATTTTTATGAATTTTGTATCATTTAATAAAATATTAATTATTCTATGTACCATTTATGTCAATTTTGATACTATTCAAGATATATCTTTTTCAAAATATCCTAATGATCTGATATTTTCTAATAAAAATTTTAAATATGTCACTAAAATATCACCGGAACCTAAAATATTCTTCTATATCATTAATTATATCAATTTTTATAATATTATTAATATCATTTATTTTATATTTCCATTGGTTAAACAATTACTAAAACCTTATTATAAAATTCTTTAAATAAATTATTTAATACCCAAAAATTAAAATTATTTATCATCAAAAATTTAAATTTATTAGATTTAAAAATGATTTTTACTTTAGAATTTATATTTAGTATAAACCAATATTCAAAATAAATTACTTAGTAAAAATATGAGTATTTCATTTTTAACTAATCTTTAAATAAAATATAATAAATGTCATATTCTTACCCAAGTGGATAAAAAAAGTTATATTTCTAGACTAGGGTTTATTTTGTTCAAACCCCCATTATCAGATGAAATCTGAACAAGTTTTAGGGTAATTTTATAATTTTATAATATTATTTGTACTTTTAATTTCTCGATTTACCTTAAATTGTGGTAAATATATATTTTTTAATTTTCTATTGATAATATCCAAAAAAATTTAATTTTGTAATATTAGGTTCTGAATATAATACTAATTACAACCATTTATGTCATTTTTTTCAAATTCAATTCCCATAAGTTATTAAATTATGTTTTAACACTAATCTTGTTGATGTGGTGAGAAGGTTGGTAAAAGAGACGTTAGAAAATAAAATATGTTTTTATATCTAATTTAAAAAAAAATGTTTCAAATGAACTAAATTGGATTAATATATTATTATTGATCTATTATTACTTTAAAATTAAATTTAATGCATAATAATTATTTAAACTAAAAATCATTTTTTAACTAAAATGTTGTATTTTCACTATTCATAAAAAAAGAAACTTTTCAGAAAAATACTAAAAATCCACCCTAAGATAATTTTGAAATTTATAATTCAAAAATTAATACAATTTTGAAAAATAGGATATCAAAAAGTTCCAAATTTTGATTTAAAATAGGTTCTCTATTAAAAGGCTGTAAAAATCCCTTTAGAAAAATAGAGGTTTTTATACTAAAAATTTAATTCTTATAAAATATATTGGATGGATATAAAAATAGTTGATTGAATATATAACATATATATTTAATTAAAATCATTCACTAATTTTTTTAATTAATTAGGATAAAATATCTTTGGAAAAATAATAATAATCCATTTATATTTAATTGGTTTATATTTTAATTTCTCTTTAATTGGTAACTAATTAATCCATACATTATTTTTATAAGCGGTATATTTTTATAATTCATAAAATACTGTTCATAAACACTATTTAAACATCTTGTTTATATCTTATTATATTAAATAATAATATTATATTAATATAAGGTTGTTTGGAAAAACCCAGTCTTGCATGTAATGCATGCTATTAAGGAAAGTTACCATGTGTGTAATGTAAGATAACTCAGTTCTGTGTGCATTACAAGGTATAAAATGTATTAAATTTATTCAAAAAGGAGACTATTGTAGATTATTTAGGGGTTACACTCTCTCTAACTTAATTAAATTTCATCCTCGCAATTTAAACATGATCTCATTAATCATGATCTTGATATTTGAAAATATTACTAATGAAGAAACCATATTGTAAATAGGGTCAATAAAAAGTATTATTAATAAGTTCAAAAGGGAAATGTGAAGGTCCCCACAAAACTAGGATTTTGAATAGGAGAATATTAGTGGGAAGTATAGATATGTACATGGAGGAAAAATGTAAATATTTGTACGGAGTGATTGAGGTCATCAATCAAAAAAAAAGTGAATGATTAGTGAAAAATTGAAAGCTTCAAAGCCTTAAATCAATGGTGATTTCAAATAAAATCGGTTCAAAAAAAATTATGTTTTTTTTGTCTTTATATAATTTTCCTTGAGTTTAAGAATTATTTCACTCTATAATAATGTTAGGAAATATAATTAATGCATACATTTCAATAAACACAATCTTATACTTTGGTTCTTCCATGAACCATTTATTCATAATTTCTTACCAAATTTTACATCATAGGGTGAAGTAATATATTATTCTCTAAAACCTTATCCAAAAATCAAATTAAACCATATTATAAAAGCTTAACATTTCTAAACATAACTTATCAATAATATTTTCTCCACATGAAGCAGTTCTTATTTATAACATTCAAAACATGTGAATCCATTCTTATTTTTTTCTCTTGAAGCATGGAAATAACATGAATTACCATAAAAACTTATTGAAAATGTCCATCCATTATTATTACTTATATAAAACAATGTATATTGGATATATTCCTTAAATACAAAAAATATTTTAAACTCTATCAATGATGTTATAAACCAATTTTTCAAAAAACCATTAATCAGTTTCAAGGTAGTCAGTATTATCCAATTTACATTATCCAAGTCAATCATTTTTTTATTATGACATCAATATCTCAGTATTTGGAGCTTATCAAGGGTTATAATTTACCCGGCTATATGTTTTCCAAAAATATAAACTTATTACTAAGAAAATTTTCTTAGTACCATTAAACATAAATTCTACAATCCTTAATGAAATGGTACTTCAGTATAGTCCTTATATATCCTAAATTTATTATAACCGGTACATCATCGATAAAATACTGAAATGAAATAATTTGAAACATAATCACATTGATCATTTATCTAAATATCTGGTAGTAGCATAATCGTGGCAATGATCCATTAGACTATTTTGGGATATATTCCATCAACGCTTGAGATATTTATTTGCATAGTTTCCCATCATATTTTATTTGAAAAAATGTATATTAGAAAGATTTTTCTTATCCTGAAAATACCAAGAATAGTGGTCTTTCACTCTACACTTGTATAAAACTCCTATTCCATTTAAGAAAGTATGAGGGTGCTTGTTTCTAAAATTATTTCATATGGGAAAATAATTTTCTCCCTTATTCCCTTTATCCATTTCATTCCCAACTATCCATTTATTCTTTTTCTTCCCTATGAATCCATAATAGTAAGAGTACTCTTTACCTATCCAATTATCACTTGATATCGTGTAATCATATTATGATAATGGTTGGGAGACTATCTCCCTTTAAAATATTATCTTGGGAAAATTAATTATATAATCCTTCTTACCCTTTGGATCATGTGCATCAGTGAGTCTCACATTCCTTATATTAGGATCCATTTTTAAATGACAATAAACACTCGGTTATATCATATCATAATGTGTAATAAAAAACTAGAGAAATTCATAATGTAAATTGGAAAATTTATGTCTATCTAGTCTCATAAACATAAATATGGGTTTGTTTTTGGGACATATTGAATTTAAATATTTAATAATTATTTTTAAAGAAAATATGAATTATCCTAAGTATATCCCCCATGAGTGTCAAACCAGGTGCATAGTAATGCTCGTTATCGTGTACCTGGATCTATTGAGTCAGGTATGACACACCATGTCAAATTTATTACTCCTAGGCACATATGTTCTAGGACCATTTACACTTTTTGTATCCATAAAGATATGTATTTCTTGGAATACACACATAATCTCTACATTACCAAAATTCTAGGATGTTATTCTACTCTTATCCTCAAGTCTATCTTAAGGTTATGTTCCAAAATATATCTTTTATAAATATAGTTTCCATGGATGATGCTAAACTTGCATTGATACCAAATATAATAACCCCGACCCCAGTAGCTCGTATCCAGTGTCTTACATTATTACTTTGGCATAGATATACACGTAAAATCCAAAAGGACGAATAATTTTAGTATTTTTGGAAAGTAGATTACATACATGATAATTGCATTGCAATTCAGAATCTAAATTACAACATAGAGAAAAAATTGAACATTGTGATTCACTAGCTTAACCATTCAAATAAATCATAATATATATCCTCAGATGTTGTAAAAAATTTAATCAAAAGAAAGGGGTGAACTCAAATTCTCAGTAAGGGTAAATAATAATGTGGAATCTATAATACATAAGTATAAAATTTTCGGGAAAGCTATATAACTGAAATAAAATCATATTAAACATAATATGGAGCAAAATATGCAAAGAATAAAACAAATAGTTTCATATAAACATTAACATGGATATTCTACAAGTGGAATAATAACATGTAATATCAATAAATAATCACATAATGAGGGAATGCATAATGCCAGACATCATAAACATATCATTTTGGCTTGGGCCATGACACCATACATAAATAGGTAAAAACCCAAACTATTTTGGCTCATGTGTCACGACCCGTCCTCGGGGCCCGTGCCGTGACTACCCCAAGCCCGCCTTCCATAGGCCAGGGGCTAGCAACTAGCACCAAAGGAGTTAATCCTGATAACTGGGAAGACATTTCCTTTATAAAACTAAACCAACACCACAGAGTACAAGCAGAGGTAATACACTAAGTACAAAAGAAAGTGTTGAAAGGTAAATGGGCCAGAATACAATCCCAACTGAAAAGTACATCTACAATCGAGCGAAAGTACAACAGAAAAGACAAACAGCTGGAAAAATAAAAGCAGCTCCTAGGTCATCCACCTCAGATCCTACCTGAAGGGTAGGTACAGATAGCGTAGCTCCTTGATCGTCCACCACGGGTCCTACCTGAAGGGTAGGTACAAATAGCTTCCTCAACGCTCTCACCCGTCAACCTTCTCCACGTACCATCTCATTGTGAAGTCCAAATCCGGATACAGACTCGTTGTGGGGTCCACTACCGAGTACCAACTCGTCGTGAGGTCCACCTCTTGGTACCATCCAGTCCTCGAACACTCAGCCTCCGTCAGCACTGTCCATCGTCTGCATCCAACACAACGAGGTGCAGGCATAGCTCATGCAGGGGTGAGTATAACGATACTCAGTAGGGACCCCAAGACCCTCAGGGTCTCACTAAATCCAACAAGGATAACCACAAAGAAGGATCTAAATAGATAACCCTTACATGGGTATAAGCCCATACTTATAAAAAAGTTATCAAGTAGCCCATCTCAATCATGAGGTATCACATAGATATGAAATCAACGGATAACCACTACTTAGGTATATGCCCATACATATACCTAAGTTATCAAGTAACCCATCTTAATCATGCTGAATACACAAATGTCATTGACTCAGCTCAAACCAGGATTTTTATTCACGATATCGAATCCACAACTGCTAGATAACTCCTCCTATGTCGAGTACAGTATCCCTATCACGACTCCGAGGTGCTACTCACTAAACTTATACTATTGAGGTACTCCTCCTGTTGAGTACCGTGGGTCTGCCACCTCACAAAGTAGTGCTCCCCGCCATGGGTCTGCCACCTCACAAAGTAGTGCTCCCCCTTATAGCCTATAGAGTTACTCCTCCTGTCGAGTACTGCGGGTCTGCCATCTCACAAATTAGTTCTCTTTCACCATGGTTCTACCACCTCAAAAAGTAGTGCTCCCCACTGGGCTATACAAGTCACTCTGAATCGAATCGAACAAGCAGTCATCAGGTCCACAACTACTAGGTCTCTGCAATCTGTACGCTCGTCTCTAGAAGGATCTGATCCATGAGCTACTGGTTGATATTCCATGTATCACAAATTTCCATAAATAAGTATTACAAAGAACTGCCTCTACATAGGGGTCTCAACGCAATTGACAGCGCGTCAATCAGACGCCCGGTCTGTGAGTTATTAGCCCTTTCTTCCCAATGGCCTGGTTGGTTTCGTGTACGAACCAACTCGACCATATCTCAAATTTACCCCGTACTCTCATAGGGTATACTCATAGGGACCGTTTCTCAACGATATTACCAATGCCGCTGACGGTTTGTCTAACGGACGTCCGGTCTGAAAGTTATCGGCTTTTTCGTTCGAGGGGCCCGGTTGTATTTAGGGTACAAACCATCCCGTACTTACTCCAACTGTGTCCAAAACTCATGTGAAGTATTCCACAAGATCCGTCTCATCAAGGGGAATCCAACAAATTCGACGGCACATCATTCAGACGCCCGGAGCTCAGGTTATAAGCGTTTCCGCTCCGAGGACCCGGTTGGTTTCATGTTTGAACCAACCCGGCCGTACCCAAAGTTTACGGAAACCTTCAGTGTAATATACTGAAACGACCTTCTCAATCCAAGTAATCCTACGAAACTGACAGTGCATCGATCAGAGGTCTGAAGCCCAAGATAGGGGCGTTTAACTGAAGAGGGTCCGAAATTAGGGGGTTTGGGCCCGGTCCGACCCGACCCATTACCCCCTGGGTTGGCACGAACCGTGCCCAGGTTCGGCCCAGTAGGGCACGGCCCGACCCAGCTGGTGAGGCCCAGCCTGGCGCTGGCGGCCCGGACCGGCGCGGGCGGCCCGACCCAGCACGGGCGGCCTGGCCCGACCGACGTGGTCTGATCCATGTGACCCACATGGTTGGCCGCATGGGTGGGAGACCTGGCGGGGTGGCGACACCCAGTGGGGCCCATCCTAGCAGCAAGTTCGGGGGGTTACACCCCCTAGGTTTCTTCGAAAACAGTCAGCCATAATGTCCAGCCCTTGGTAAACCACGTGACCCATTCGGGTCCCGCCTCCTGGTGGCGCCGGCGGCCGGCTCGGCCGGCTGCCCCTGCTGGTCCGCCGCGGCCTTAAGCCGCGACTCGTCTCACCAGCGCACCGCGATGGCACCATGTCCCTCCGCCGCGGCCTTCCTCGGCTTCTCCGGCACGGCACGACAGCGCCACGCACCACCGTCGTGGCCCGCTCCGACTGCGGTGCTCTTCGTCCCCATGCGATGCAATGGCACCGCGACGCCTTCGCCTCAATCAACAATGAAGATCAACAAAAAAAGGGAGGAGAATCGACCGTGTTTGTGTGGTCTGATCCCCTCCCATTATGACGATAACATTCGGCCAAAATTTTAAACAACGAAGGTCGATGATAAAACATGAACAAAAGAATTAACCCCTACCTCGTGACGTGATCTGTAGAGAGGTGGCGTCGTTCGTTGACGTTGGAAAGGTAATGCTATTGTTTGTGAATTCCCCACAGCAGTCTCTCCTCCCTTGATGGAGAACCAGGAAGCGTTCTTCATCGAGAATGATGGTCATTCTTCGTCGGAGGAATAAGTTCTTCAAATCTTTAAAGATCTCCTTCCAAATCCCACTCACACAATAATTCTAACAAAAAAAATAAGCTTCTCCTTATTTTATTTTACTTTGCCATGCATTTCAAAAACTCAAAATTCAAACACTTAGTTAAATTAATTGAAGAGGTTTAATAAATTAATTTAGTGTGTGCTGGCATGAATTAATGTGGGAGAGGAGGAGTTACTTAATTAAGTTCAAGGGGTTTTCCAACATTAAACACATGGAGTATAATGGGGGTTTTAGAGGTTTTAAGGAATGTGAAGGGTTGGGGCTTGTGCAGGCCCCACCTCACATTTATTCCCACATGGGTAGTTAGGATACTAGTGGGTCCCACCCTAACTCCTCCATGTAGGATAAAACCACCTTAGTTAGAAATAAAATTGTACCACAATTTTATTCACTTTTTATTTAATCCACTTTTTTTTAACAACACCTCCCATGAAAATGCATCTTTGGTAACGGTCATCATAAGAAATTACCAGCGCTGTGGTTTCATCGGTGCCCTCACATTTCAATTCCGAGTAACAGTTCAAAAGATAGAAAAACCCACTCGTTCGTTCACTGTACGCACCCGATCTAAACTTCTGAAATTGATTCCGGGCACACCGGCCCTTGGAATCAGGTGCCGTCAGAAACTACGGACTCATAAAATTTCAAAGAAATTAAGAAAAAAAATTCATTGAAATTTCTGGGTCTTTAAATTACTCCCACCTCTGGGCTTTACGTCCCTGTAAAGCTACAACATAAACTAGGAAAACTAAAGGAGGTACTGAGCATGCATCTGAGCCTCCTGCTCCCATGTGATCTCCTAGAAGTTCTCGTGCTACCAAAAAAAGCACACAAGAGGAATAGAACATCCCCATAGGACCCACTCATGTCAATCTTCAACCTCTAATGGAACCCCATTTAAGTCGCCCCTTCATCAATATCTTTCTCTCTGTGGTCGATGATAACAGAAAGGTCATGCCCACATATCCTCAGTTGATATACATGGATGACATCATGCACCTGGTGCATCCGAGGTGGAAGGGCTAGGTGGTAAGCCACCTTGTCTACTCTGCTGGGGACCTCTAAAGGTTCAATGATGCACAAAGATAACTTTCCGCCCCGGCCAAATCTCCGTAAACCCCATCGAGGTGAGACCCGTAAGAAGACGTGGTCACCACCCTCGTTCTCTAGTGATCTCTTCTCCTATCAGTATAGGACTTAGTATACTATGTGTAGTCTTCATCCGCTCCAGGATGATATGCACCTTCTCTATCATATCCTGAACCATCTCTGGTTTTACATGTGCTGCCTCCATCACTATCCACAGAGGATATCTGAAACGCGGCCAGCTGCTATCTCACCACTCCTAACAGCTGAATTTCTGATCTCCTACAAAGAGCATCTGCTACAACGACCCCCTATCCAGGAGTATAAACTATCTTTAAGTCATAGTCCTGGAAGAATTCAATCCATCTCCTCTATCTCAGGTTCAGGTCATTCAATGAGAAAACACACATGAGACTATTATGTTTACAGATAACATAAACTGTTCGCTCAACGAACAATGAGTGAGACTAGCCAATTATAAGAAATCATCTTCACCCTTCATTGTTTACGTTCTTCAAGAGCTGGTGAGATTTCTCCTCTGCAGAAATGAGAAATCTGGTCTCATTCCCTGGATAAGCCACGTTCTTTTCCTAATATATTCAATCCTGACATGAAAGGTACTATTTCATGCCATGGACGACGTCGTAAGGCCACAACGCTACTACCAAGAGATCCAACCGTTACTCTCACCTCCATGTGTCGAGTCGCACTATCGACAGCAGTGCGTGGTCACTGGGTCTCCTCCAGTAGGTATCTCGAAAGTGAGGATCAAGTCAACAGTTTTAAACCGAAACCTCTTAGTATCAACCATACGAAGTGGACAGGAAAGAAATCGTCACAAAGAAAGGTGTCTTTTATTACTGCAGCTCAAAGTACAAGACACATATAACTACAATAGCAATAACATGGAAACTAAAAACCCCAAGAACGAGGGCCTCCATGCCTAGGCCCACTCCTGTCCACCTGCTTCCAGAGCTTTGTAGCCATATGCTTCAGCTGACTGAAGCTGTGCTCTCCCATATCCACCCATTCCCTGCGGTCGGGGTGGTCCTCCGGGTAGTGATGGTGGCAACACCTCAAAGCGTCGCCACCCTCCATCTTCATGGCCAGCTCCTCTGCCTCTACCTTATACTCCTTGAAGTCTGTCACGATCGAACATCTGCCTCTGCCTGGGATGTCCTACATCTATCTTCTGATCGTCTGAGTGGTAGGTCGGATAGTCACGAGCCATATGACCCTGTCCGCCGCATGTGTAACACAGCATGGAAGGTCTGGCTCTGCCTCTACCCTTATTGCCTCACACTACCAATCCTTAGTCACGCGATCAACCACCTTTAGGTCTAGCCCTCCTAGGCCTCTGCATCATATGTCTACTACCAGCTGTATAAGACTCCGCTACAAGTCAAATAGTGGTGGGTCCCACTACTAGAGTCTGCTCAGCAGGGAAACTCTCCACTAAGAGGGCTCGCTCCAACACCCCTTCTTGAGTCAGGATGCTAAGACAGATCGTCGAAGCTCTGATCTCTTGCTTCAGACCCTGCTCAAAGGTCCGGGCCCTAAAGAACAGTTCTCTTACCATGTCTGTAGAGTAGCACGAGAGGTCTGTGAACCTCGCTGAGTACTGAGCTACACTAATGATGCCCTGATGCAGATGAAGTAGCTCTTATATCCACACTGCTCGAAGGGTGTCTAGTAAAAACTCTACTTGAAACAGGCTCACGAAATCTTCCCATAGAAGTGACATCTCATCATGCATCTAAAGAATCAGGCTCCACCAACTGCCTGCTGTTTCCTGAAGGAGGCTGGTAGTAAGGATCACCATGAAGTCTGCTGGTGTACCTACTAGCCAAAAGAATCTCACCATAGCCTCCAGCCAATCCTCAGCTACCTGTGGGTCCATCTCTCCCCAGAACCTGGGTGGCCTCTGGCGCTGGAACTCGTGCAGCGCGCTCAAGCGGTGTGCATCGCCTACTGCTGGGGCTGGTGGAATCGGTGGCCCAATGGGTGGTAGTACCACTAGTGCCTCCGCTGGTGCCTCAACCAGATGAGAGCCCTGTACTGAGGCCTCGTCGCTCGGAAGCCTGTCAGTACGTACAACTCTCGGGGCTCTAGCTGGATGTCCGCAGGGAGGCATCCTGAAAGAACAGATGCAACACGGTCAAAAGACTATACCTGGTGAGCTGACCAAGTTTGAGCTGACTTGAAGGAACTTTTTGAAAACATACACGCAATTAGTGTTTTCATGCACTGAGTCGGAAATCAGAGGTCAGGGTCTTGGTGTATAGATACGTTGGCCGCCCACACCATCACTGGACTCCCTGAACTGAAGACCACACCTAGTACCCTTAACACTATTGATTCACAGAAAGAAAATATCAGAGTTCTATGTTCTGTGATAGAACAGAATCCTCTGATACCAATTTTTCACGACCTATCCTCGGGGCCTGTGCCATGACAACCCCATGCCTGCCTTCCATAGGCCAGGGGCAGGCGACTAGAACCAAAGGCATAAATCCCGATAACTGGGAAGACATTGCCTTTATAAAAGTAAACCAACACCACAGAGTACAAGCGGAAGTAATACACTAAGTACAAAAGAAAGCGATGAAAGGTAAATGGGCCAGAATATAAACCCAACTGAAAATTACATCTACAACCGAATGAAAGTACAATAGAAAAGACCAGCAGTTGGAAAAATAGAAGCAGCTCCTAGGTCATCTACCTCAGATCCAACGTGAAGGGTAGGTACAGATAGCGTAGCTCCTGGATCGTCCACCACGGATCCTACCTAAAGGGTAGGTACAGATAGCCTCCTCAATGCTCTCTCCCATCAACCTTCTCCGAGTACTTTCTCGTCGTGAAGTCCACCTCCGGATACTGACTCATCATGGGGTCCACCTCCGGGTACCAACTCGTCGTGAGGTCCACCTCTGGGTACCATCCAGTCCTCGAACACTCGACCTCTGTCAGTGTTTTCCATCATCTGCATCCAACACAACAAGGTGCGGGGATATCCCATGCAGGGGTGAGTATAATGATACTTTGTAGGGACCCCGAGACCCTCGAGGTCTCACTAAATCCAACTAGTATAACCACAAAGATGGATCTAAATAGATAACCCTTACTTAGGTATAAGCCCTTACCTATACCTAATTTATCAAGTAGATTATCTCAATCATGAGGTATCACACAGATATGAAATCAACGGATAACCACTACTTAGGTATATGCCCATCCATATACCTAACTTATCAAGTAACCCATCTCAATCATGAGGAATACACAAAGGTCCTTGACTCAACTCAAACCAGGATTTTTTTACGATATCGAAAAAAATGCTGGAGAACTCCTCCTCTGTCCAGTACAGTAGCCCTATCATGACTACGAGGTGCTACTCACTAACTGTAGACTACTGAGGTACTCCTCCTATCGAGTACCATGGGTCTGCCACCTCCGAAAGTAGTGCTCCCCGCCATGGGTCTTCCACCTCACACAGTAGTGCTCCCCCTCAGAGCCTATAGAGGTACTTCTCCTGTCGAGTACCACGGGTCTGCCACCACACAAAGTAGTACCCTTCTTCCATGGTTCTTCCACCTCACAAAGTAGTGCTCCCCACTGGGCTATACAAGTTACTCCGAATCGAATCGGACAAGCAGTCATCAAGTCCACAACTACTAGGTCTCCGCACTCCGTACGCTCGTCTCCGGGAGTATCCGCTCCACGAGCAACTGGTCGATACTCCAAGTATCACAAAGTACCACGAAGAAGTATTAGAAAGAACCGCCTCATCACAGGGGTCTCAACGCAACTGACGGTGCGTCAATCGGACGCCCGGTCTGTGACTTATTAGCCTTTTCTTCCTAGAGGCCTGATTGGTTTTGTGTGTGAACCAACTCAACCGTATCTTAACTATTCCCTAAACTCTCATAGGGTATAATCATAGGGATTGTTTCTCAACGAGATTACTAACTCCACTGACAGTTCGTCTAATGGACGTCTGGTCTGAAAGTTATCGACTTTTCGGTTATAGGAGCTTGGTTGTATTTCTGGTACAAACCAACCCGTCATTACTCCAACTGTGTCCAAAACTCTAGTTAATTATTCCAAAGGATCCGTCTCATCAAGAGTAATCCAACAAAGTCGACGGCACATCATTCGGACGTCCGGAGCTCAGGTTATAAGTGTTTCCGCTTCGAGGATCCGGTTGGTTTCGTGTTCGAACCAACTCGGCCGTACACAATCTTTGACAAAACCTTGAGTGTAATATACAAAAACGACCGTCTCGATCCAAGGAATCCGACGCAACTGACGGTGAGTCGATCGGAAGTCCGAAGCCAAAGATATGGTCGTTTAACTGAAGAGGTTCCGAAATTAGGGGGTTTCGGGCCCGATCCGACCTAGCCCATTACCCCCTGGGTCGGCCCGAACTGGGTCCGGGTCTGGCTCGATAGGGCGCGGCCTGGCCCAGCTTGCACGGCCCGGCCCGACTTTGGCAGCCCGGCCCAGTGCTGGCTGCCCGACCTAGTGCGGGCGGCCCGGCCCGACCGACGTGGTCCGGTCCACGTGACCCACGCGGTTGGCCGCGTGGGTGGGTGACCTGGAGGGGTGGTAGAACCCAGTGGGGCCTGCCCTATCCACAGGTCCAAGGGGTTATGCCCCCCAGGTTTCTTTGAAAACAGCCAGCCATAATGGTCGGCCCTTGGACAACCGCGTGACCCCTTCGTGTCCCGCCTCCTAGTGGCGTCGGCGGCCGGCTCTGCCGACCGCCCCTTGAGATCCACCGCGACCTTAGGCTGCAGCTTACTTCCACCGGCACTGCGCGACGACGCCACTCCCCGCCGCCTGAAGTCGTTGGCCAGCTGCCCCTTCTGATCTGCCATGGCCTTAGGCCGCCGCTCGTCTCACCGGTGTGGCGCGACGGCGCCGCACGCCACCGCCGCGGCCCACTCCGACCGCGGTCCTATTCGTCCCCGCACGGTGCAACATCACCGCACTGCCTTTGCCTCAATGAAGAATGAATATCAACAAGAAAAAGGGGAGGAGAACTGGCCATGTTTTTGTGGTCTGATATCCTCCCGTTACGATGATAACATTCGGCCAAAATTTTAAACAACGAAGGTCGATGACAAAACATGAACAATATAATTAACCCCTACCTCATGACGTGATCTACAGAGAGGTGGCATCGTTCTTTGACGTCAGAAAGGTGATGTCGTCATTTGAGAATTCCCCACGGCGGTGTCTCCTCCCTTTATGGAAATCAGGGAAGCGTTCTTCGTCGAGAAGGATGGTCGTTCTTCGTCGGAGGAAGAAGTTCTTGAAAGCTTCAGAGCTCTCCTTCCAAATCCTCCTCACACAACAATTATAACCAAAAATAAAATAATCTTCTCCTTATTTTATTTTACTTTTCCATGCATTTCAAAAACAAAAAATTCAAACACTTAGTTAAATTAACTGAAGAGGTTTAATCAATTAATTTAGTGTGTGTTGGCATGAATTAAAGTGGGAGAGGAGGAGTTACTTAATTATGTTCAAGGGGTTTTCCAACATTAATCACATGGAGTTTAATGGGGGGTTTTAGGGGTTTTAGAGAATATAAAGGGTTGGGGCTCATGCGGGCCCCACCTCACATTTATTCTTACATGGGTAGTTAGGATGATAGTGGGTCCCACCTTAACTCTCCCATGTAGGATAAAACCACCTTAGTTAGAAATAAAATTGTACCACAATTTTATTCACTTTTTATTTAATCCACTTTTTTTTAACAACTCCTCCCAAGCAAACACATCTTCAGTAAAGGTCCTCCTAAAAAATTACCAGCACTGCGGTTTCATCGGTGCCCTCATATTTCAATTCCTTGTAGCCATTCAAAAGATAGAAAAACCCTCTCATTCGTTCAATGAACGCACCCGAGCTAAACTTCGGAAATTCATTCCGGGCACACCGGGCCTCAGAATCAGGTGCCGTCAGAAACTGCGGACTTGTAAAATTCCAAAGAAATTAAGAAAAAAATTTCTTTGAAATTTCTGGGTCTTTACATCATGAGACCTACTGATTCATCGAGGGGATATAGTGGGTCCCACCAATCATTTACATATTCAAATTAAATCATCATATGAAACATGTGAAACATAACCAACATAAACATCCGTATTAAAACTAACATATGAAATGTTTAGATATTAACATAAAATAGAAATGGTATCAAAATAGAACACCCATAGTCAATCATATCATAAAACCTTCAATACAATATAGTAGACTGTATCATAATAAAATCAACCTAAATTAAGAATAAAATCTAATAAATATGTCAACATAGATGAAAATAATCTAATAAAATCATTAAATTTTTTTTGATTGAAATACCAATTTTATGTTGAAATCATTTATTTAATAGTTGAAAAATTATAAAATAAACCATTTCATTTCAAAAATAAACTCGTATGATTTTATGTATGCTTCAAAATGTTAAAGTGTAATGATGGTGTAAAAATCCGCTCACACCACATAAGTTAAAAAAATTCCTTCTGTAGAAAAATTCGCAATGTACCTCATTTAGAAAATGAAAAAAATATTCCTTTAAAACCATTTTTTTAAAATTAAAACATGGGTAAAAAGACTTTAAAAATTCATAATTTAATAGTGAAAATAATTTTGAATACATTTTAAAAAAAGGACATGATTGATAAATATTCTATAGCAGATACATAAGTATAAACTATCCTGAATAATAATGAGGCTGTGCAATTAAACCTTACATAATACCTTAAAAGAGTTATTTTTAAAAAAATTTAATGAAATTTTAAATAGTCATTAAAATTTATTTATAATCTATTTATTTCTGTATAAATAAATAATATCAAGAAAGTTGAAATGGAGGAATTATTATTTCTTTAAACATTGAAAGCATCCCATACAACTTTGTACGTTATAATCATAAACCCAATGAAATAATAATATTTATCAAAACATTAAATAACTTGATAATAAATTAATTAATTATATGATAAGTCAATGGGTTCGTATATACACCTCATAAATGAAGGTGGGCATATAACATCAATCAATGGCTCAATGAAAGAATATTGAGATGAAGTCCCTTACCTTATGCTTCCCTTAGTCGAACATGATTTAACCTCATGTATAATGGATTCAATAATGTTATAAAATTATATCATAACCTAATTCATATTTATTATATGAGATTTTATTCATTTATGACTTTATATTAACCATTTATTAACAATTCCATGTTAATGGAATGTTTTGAGTAATTACTACTTTATTTATCATACGTGTTCTATCTTGTTATTCTTGATCTTGTTACACAGATTATGATTTACTTACATACATAATGTAAAAAATAATTTATATATTATAAATATTTATTATATAAATATATATAAAATATAGATATATGAAATAGAATACACCGATCATTGAGATTGTAGGTTGTACATATGCATGAACGCTATTTCCATTTTCTTATCGTAATGAATAGATGAAATTAAGTAATATATATTTTTATATATATTATTTAATTATAATTATTATAAAATATATATCATATTTATTCATTATATAAGTTTTTATAATCATTCGTGAATGGATAAAGTGAAATATGAATCTCATCTTATTGTGGAGATGGTAAGTCGTACATATGCACGAGCAACAATATCATTCCCTTAATGGTAATGTTTCAAGGAGTTTGATGGTACATAAATTAGACAGAATATATATAATGTAATATTTATTATTTATACCCATTATATTCATCATTATACCCATTCAAATAAAGCGGTTATGAAAAAAAATTACCCCATAGTGAGGAGACTTTTAGCAGTACATAGGCACACATAGTGATATTATTTTGCATAGGATAGATAAAAGGAAGAATTATTTTATCCAATAATAATAATAAAATCATAGAATATATATATATATATATAATAATAATGAATTTATTACATTAGTATGAAAAAAATAGCAATAGGAAGTAGAAGAAGAAAAGTACTTGAATGAGTTGTTAAAACAATTACCTCTTGTTCAGTGGGGTTCTTTTGGATCTCCTCTTAGAGACACTAGGGGTTATTATTTCTAGAGGTCCAATATCTCAAAAACATAAATCTAAATGTTTATAGGAGAAATGGGAAAGTTTTTGTCAGGTGATAATGCTCAAATATTTTTGGCTAAGCAAGGGAGTAGGTGCCTTTTTATAAGAGAGGGGAGGGGCACTGTTTGAATCCATTAAAATATTAAATTAATATAAATTTATTTTCTTCTGAAAATGGATCCAAAGTGATTTATTTAAACTATTGGATTCCTATGGGTCATAATGAGCTCATACAATTAATTTTAGATATGTTTAGGTCACAATATTGACCTTATCTTTTGGATTTAACACTTAGTTAATCCCTTTAACTCTTTCCGTGACAACTTGCCGCATTAATATTTTGGGTCAATATAAGTACTATAAAATGAAAAAAGAACCCAAAATTTAACATTTATGACATATTTAATCTTATTATAGTTTTTGGGACAAATTTTATGTTTTTTTAATTTTTCATCATTTATTAAAATATTATTTATTTCACAGTATCAATTATGTCAAGTTTGATACTACTCAATATTTATCTTTTTTCAAAAATAATAACCATAATATATCTTATATATAAAAAATAAAATATTTCACTATCATTGAAAATTTATCTATTAAATTATTTTATGTCATTAATTATGTAATATTAGTTATAATTTAATATTTTTAATATCATTTATTAGTTATAACCATTAGTTAAACAACTACTGCATCATTATTGTGAAAGCCATTAATTAAATTATTTATTCTCTAAAAATTAAAAATAAATTATAATTATGAAGATAAATATATTATATTTTAAATGACTATTTATAGTATAATTTATCTTCTATATAGCCCTATATTAATTTTTTTACTTATTAAAAATATTAGTATGACATTTTTAACTTATTTTTAAATAAAATATAATAATTGTCACATTCTTAACCAAGTGGCATAAAAAGGTTATAATTTAGAAATATGGTCTATTTTTATCAAAACCCAATCATCAAATAAAATTGGGTTATGTGTTAGGGTAATTTTATAGTATTATGTTATTATTTTTACCTTCCATTACTAGATTTACACTTAAACATGGTAAATAAAAAGTTTACTAAAGTTGTTATTCACAATATCCAAAAAAAATTGATTTGGTCCAATTAGATTTTAAATATTATACTTATTACAATCATGTATGTTTTTTTCCTAATTTAATTCACATAAGCTGCTAAATTAAGTTTCAACACTAATCCGACAGATGTGGCAAGATAGGGGGTAAAAAAGACGTTCAAAATATAAATACGTTTTTATATTTAATTTCAATATAAAAATTATTGAAATTAATTAAATTATATTAATATATTTTTTATATATCTATTTTGTCTTTAAAAATAAATTTAAAGTATAATAATTATTTAAACAAAAAATCAGTTTTTAACTATCACGTAGTATTTTTTACTATTCATCAAAAAATGAAACTTTTCAATAAAATACTAAAAATTAATGATACGCTAATTTTGATATTAAAAATGTTAAAAATTAAGATTATTTTGAAAAATATATTATATAAGAGTATAAAATTTTATATTTAAAATAGGTTCATCGCTACAAGGTGGTAAAACTCCCTTTGGAAAAATATAGGTTGTTATGCTTAAAATTGAATTCCAATAAAATATATTGGATGGATATTAAATATTTTTATTGAATATATAAATAATATATTTCATTAAACTCATTAAATATTTAATTTAATTAATTAAGATAAAATTTCTTTTTTAAAAACAATAATATTTCTTTCATATTCAATTGGTTTATATATTTTTTCTATTTCATCGGTAAACAGATAACTCATCCTATATTTTTATAAAACATATATTTTGATAAGTTAGTTGAAACTATTCATAAAATCTATTTTAAAATATAGGTTATATTATATTATATAAAATAATAATATTATATTAATATATTGTTGTTTAGTAAAACTAGGTCTTATATGTAATGTAAGATATTGAAGAAATTATCTATTGAATGTAACATAAGATAACTCTGTGTTGTGTTCATTAAAAGATATATAATATATTAAATTTATTTAAAAATAAATTATTTTAAATTCTTAGGGTGTTACGTGAGTAAGTTGTTTGGATGTTCACCTTTTTCTCAAAAAATGGTGTTGCGCTTAGCAGTGCATTTCTTGTTCCTTTTTTGCAGTGATAATACTGTATATGTGGTGCTTACCAATGAGACTATATCACATCAAATGAAAAATAATATACATTATATGTTTCATATATTGAGGGGGTTTACTTAGAGAGATGAATTCACAGTTCATAGATTATCTATGGAGGATAACATGGTAAACCCCATGACTAAATCCATATAGCAACAGATGCATGATTCTCATGTTAGAGAAAGTGAGTTGAGACTTCGTAGAAGTTGAACCTAGTGATAGTGGGAGTGTGGAAAGTGGTTTTTCTATATACAACTCATGTATGTACTCTGATTATCATTGCATGTATATAGTTTGATAAATACATCTTCATTTCTTACCATAATAGTGTTGGTACTTTTTTCCTCAACTATGTTTATGGTTGTTTACATAGATTACATGTCGTATCAAAATAGTATAGAAATTTCCAAGCTATAATGGGAACCTAGAGTCACTATAAGAGTAATATTGAACATATTCCCTATTGTTTGGTTGACACCCATAATTGTGTGATATGGAATTTACTGTCGTTGATTTAAAAAATGTGAGGACTATGAAAAAATGCCGATATAACTCAAATGAAGGACTCATAGTTGGATTTTTTTATGGAAATTGGGATAGTAATAAGTAAATTTTAATAATGGAAGAACCTTTATAATATTAATTATACATAGATTATTTTTTCATGGGTTCCCTTAGGTAAAAAATTGGCGATCTAGGATAACCGGCATCCAGCTCAACCAATGGAACATACTAGAGTCACCTCAACCACGCTATGAAATCCATCCTAGCAATGATGGTGGGTGAGAACAGCTCATATGGTGCATTCACGGGTGTGTTAAGGTTTTCCTTGTTGGGTTACACAAGGGGATGATGCGGCTGGTGTGGGATTGTGGAAGTGTCGTGGGGGTCGACAACACTACGTGATTTAGGTGATGTTGTAGAATAATTTGTTAAGTGTGCTCCATCTATAAGAAAAACCAATGTGGGATTAGAATATCATGGGAAATTCTCATGCATTAAAAAATATGCATAGAACATGGGCCACATGATGAGACCAATCCTTTCCATCTGATCAGACTATGGTTATCATCTTTAACATTCATCCTTCATGAGATTCACCTAGGATCACGCATGATAACAATTCTAGAATCCCCATATTCCATCACTCTCCATGAAGACCCTCTCCATTGAGTGAGCCCAAGACAACCGATTTTCCTCAGCATATTAGATACATTCTTTCGACTTCACCTAACATCAATGAAAATCACACGAAATATGATCAATTTAATCTCACACTGAGTCTATAAAAAGAATAAACATGAGTCACATGATGATTAGAAAAGGTGTTTGTTATCATGAGCTTCATAGGAAGAAGAATGTAACTTCTCTTCGTGATAACTCCCCTTAATCCATAAGATCATATGAAGTCGCATGATTCTAATCATAATAATCTACTAGAGATCATTAAAATCACATAGATGATGCATAAGATGATATAACATGAATAAAGTGTTCGTGTGAGGCCCCTAGAATGATCATATAATGTTTTGGTGGTTGTCTTGCATACCATCATGAAAATCCATCTCATGGTCACATGATGTTGATCAATCGAGGCCACCCACCACCTCAATAACATACATACCTTTTCCTCCATGTTCAAAGAGGAATAAACCATGGCCATACTCATACTATATAAATTCTTCCTCCTCCATAATAAACATGAGAGTGGTGGAAGAATAGAAGTGAGACAAAGGTAGGTAAACCTCCACCTTTGACGAAATTCTCCAGGTAATGGTGAGATCTAATATATGATCACATTCACATGATCACATGATGATTTAAACATGATATGATTCTATCACGATATGATTTGGGCCTATACATTCTTATAGGATATCCCAATTACGTGAAGTATTCATGAAATCAACCACATGCAAGCACATTGTCATGCATGAAATATATTTAATGAATGAGAAACCCATGGTAATTCCATACCTTTACTAAGTAGACATTACTAGGTGAGACTTGGATAAGAAATATTGTCCATTCACCCTTCATTAAGGCTGAACATACATCCCATTTTTGTGTTTTTGGATCCCCTTGCAGGATCTCTTGAAGATCACATGGTCACATGATGATCATACAGTCACCTGATGATCATGATACATATACCATGCAATGAAACTATGAAGAATATATGAGTGTCTCATGGACCTGAAAAATTAATTAGAGGCATCGTCTAACCTTGTTACTCTTCTATTCGGCCACCCAATGTAGGTCCTCAGACGTGAAAGAAACCCATACTGGTGTCCACATCTGTACACTAGTGGACATGAAAACCCTTGATATCGTGATGATAGTAACCCTCAGTCTTGTAGTGCTTTCATGTATCTAGATATGTGTCTACCTTTATGTGAATCACCAATGAATATTCTCAGCATTATTATGGAACATCATCATAGGGGCCCCTTGATTTCATGTAAATCGCATGTGAGGTCAAACATCATGTGATGATTGCATGAAGATCCCCTTAACATGTGTATGGTCTTGAAATGCAGATGGAATCAATGAATGGAATTAATATCAATATGCATGCCCTCAGATGTGCGGTCTTGGCATAACCCATGGCTAGGGACTCCCCCTCCCTTCCAAAATATTTTCCGTGCATCCTTTTGGCATGTTCCCTTTGGACATGTAACTTCATAATTTAGACAGGAGAAAGATCATTATCATGTTCTTAAGACCCTATCCTATTATTATATATATATATATAACAATCACAAGATATTTCACTGGTCTTGCGATGTATTTAGGCTACGTTGGATGTGTCTATTTGATCAAGACAGACATTGGAAAAGTTTTCTTGGTCACATAGTTCTATGTGGTAAATTCAAGTTATCTGTGCAAAAACATATCTATATTTCAACATTGTCATGAAACAATCTCTCTAAATGTCACCATTGTCATGTGATAGTCAGATAAAAATCCTAGTTTGTCATAAAGCATCATATAGAGAAGACAACTGATCATTTAAAAGATATATAAATTGTATTATTTGATCATGTAAAGACATCCAAGACACATCAACATTATCATGAAATTGCCTATGGAATTTACCACCTTAATCATATGAAGACATCTAGAACAAAACAACTTGACCATGAGAAGAAATCCAGAACATATCATCATTTTCACACAATTCCCTATAGGCAAGAAACATTGATCCCGCAAAAGCCTATTGACATTTCAACATTGTCATGTGATTGCATATAGATATTTCTTCCTTGATTATGTGAATTATCATGTACATTTCACCTTTGATCATGCGATTTAATCCATGAAAAATTATTTGATCTTCTGAAATACCCTTTACATTTCCACTTTGATCATGAAAAATATCTTAGGCATGTCAGCTTTGATCATGTAAATAATTTTTGGATGTGAGAAGAAGATACTCTTGTATGTTTATTCCATTCTATATTAACACCCAAGACATGTCCATCATAATATGAATACATGTCCACCAGAAATCCATGCAATGTTAGGAATATGGCTAAGGAAATGTCAACATTTTCAAGAAGACACACTTGGACATATACCATATAGATCCCCATCCAGGAACTATGGCCACATATCTCCTTTATAAGGGGAGTTTCCTTAATTGGTTAGGGTTACACACTCATGTGACCCTTTTTGTGATATGTTCATGGGGGGACCCTGTATGTTATTACAAGAATATGTAGCGAACATTTCATGGTTTGAATCAATATTTATCCATCAAAAGATATATATTAATTATTTAAAAGCTCATCCATACAAGAATAATCAACTAGAATTCCAAAAAGATAGTGGATAACCATAATGCCTCTAAGTGGGATTGTAACAGCCCGAGATTTTATAAAAAAAATATTCTTTTTAATTTCATTAATGTATTGTGTTGTACGCTACACCAAAAGAATCTTTCACAACACGTATCCTTGACTTTCCTTGCATTACACGCAATCACGACCTTCCTCGATAGCGTGTGTAGTATGCAATACCGAGTTTTACTAACCAACGATATGCTAATAAAATATTATTAAAACTAGCCGTTATGAATAGTAATAACTACTTTTTGAAATTTTTTAAATTTTATTTTTTTAAAATGGACTTCATTTTTGGATTCGGAGTATCGAATTTAGCCTAAGGTGAAATTTTGGTACTTTTCAGATAACTTTCATATTTTGATGAATAGTGAAAATTACTAAATTATAATTAAAAACAGATTTTTTAATCGAAATAATTAATAGTGATAAATTATTAATTTTAGTGGTTTTAAAGTATATTTAGAATATATTTTTACAATTCAATACAATGTTGGTCATTGGATGTAATTTCACATTTAAACCAGTCATAAACAAGTGTCTATCTTTTGATAGTTATTATCTCTTAAGAATACGCTATTTGTTTTGACGACAGGAATTAATTAATTAGGACAACTGATATGTTTTGAATTTGATAAAATAGACATCATTTTTGAATTCATAATATCAAATATAGCTTAGATCTAATTTTTGGTATTTTTCTGAAAACTTTCAATTTTTGATGAATAGTGAAACCACTAAGTGGTAGTTAAAAAAACTGAATTTTTCATAAAACTTAATTTTACCGCTTCTGTGAGTGGAATTTAGAAAATCCGAGAGACACGGTTAATATCAAGGACTAAAATGTGGTTCAATGAGATGAAAATAATTTTTTTTGAATAGTAACCTTTTGCTTTTTTTCCACGGTTAAAGGTAAATAGGGTAATTAAGGGTAAAAATGATATTATTATTACCCTAAAACATGTTCTAATTCTATTGGAAAAGTTTAATTCGACCAAAAACAACCTTAGGAATAACATATGACCATTTAGGCCCACTTGGATTAGATTAGGACATTTATTATTAATTTATTTAAAGAAGGGTTAAAAGAGTTAAAATCAAAGTATATTTACTAAAACATTTTTAATATGGGGTTATACATAAGATAAATTTTACTATAAATATTAATTAGAAATCTAAAAAGATTTCCTACATAATGGTAGTTTATTTGTTATTTTTAGACATTAAATAATTTAATTTATTTATGACACAACGATGATGCAGTAATTATCTTATTAATGAAATATTGACATAATTGATGTTATAAATACCCAAATAAATATAATTTGAGACTTTTTATGAATTACACTAATTTTATAGGATGATATGACATGTTAGTATTGATTTAATTAATTTTTTTCGAACTTATCATTTTGTTATGATTTTTACAAAAATCAATTACTAAATAGTGTCAAAATTGACATAAAATAGTTTTTCAAAAAAATATTATATTATTAATTGTTATTTTATTCCTAAAAATCTAAGGTCTTGCCAAATGACTTAGATAAGGGTATATATATTAATAATAAACAACTTGGGGTTTGTTTGGCTTCTTATAGTAAGTTTATTAACCTTATATTGTAAGAACACAAGAAGACACGGTAAAAGTAAAATTATTTAACTTATTGTTAAATCTAAATGATAAGGTTAAAATAGGAACCTAAACTTGTCTAAATTCTACTGGATGAGATGATTTCGACCCATCCGGACCTTATCCTTGAAATAAATCAATTTGGGGCTATTTAAAACCGAACATGACTTTATAATAAAATAATATTTTTAGTTTTTCCAAAGGAGCCCCTCTCCTCCCTTATAAAAGGGCACCTCCTCCCTCTCCTCATCAAACCAATTTGAGCATTAAAGCTCGGCCAAGCCCTGCCAAAATCTCTTCTCCACTTCCCTAGTATCATACTAGAGGTCCTGGTCTTCTTCAAAGACCATCCTTATTTCTTTAAGTGGAGGTTAAGAAAAGGCGCGTCAAAAAGAGGTAATATCCATTACCGATCTTTTTCAATTTCTTTCTTCTTCAACTTCTTCTTCTTTAGTTGTTTCATGCTAAAGTAATAACATAAGTATTTATTATATACTGATATGTTATTATAAATATGAAACAACTCTAATTAACCTTCTATCCATCCTACGGAAAAATGAAATCACCGCGCGTGCGTATGTACGGAATACCGTCTCCACGCCGTGGTGTAATCTATTTTCCGCCACCACCTTAATTGGATGGGTATAATGGTGTAATGAGTAACTATATATGATTATTGTAAAGTGATATTGATACTGAAATATTATACATACACTTCAACACAAGTTCACGATCATGAGAACGATATCATCGCTCGTGCGTACGTACGGAATACCGTCTCCACGACGTGACGAGATTCATTCTCCATGTTAACCATTTAAGAATGATTATAAAGTATATATAAGAAATAATAGTGAAATATATGAAATTATAAAGCTACTGGATTCATGTATATATGTATGTCATCTACTTACTTCCATTCAAGATAATAAGGAAAGGAAAACAACGTTCATGCGTACGTACGGACTACCATCTCCATGAACGGTGTGTTTCATTTCATTTATCTATCTATTATATATATATATATATATACTGAATATATATGATATATAAATCATGTTTTATATTCTGGAAGTAAGTAAATCATGATATTAGTGATAATAATGTCAATAACAACAAGTCCAAACACCTACGATAAATGAAATGATTTTACCCAAAACGCTTCTTTAACATGGAATTTACAAAAGAACGGGTAATATAAAGTCATAAGTGAACCATATATGATATCATAACAATAGGTATGATTCTGGAATAAGTCAATAACATTGTTTAAATCATTATACAGGAGGTTCGGATACTTACGAAGCAAAACAGACCTAAGGTAAGGGAAATATCACAATCTCACATTTATCTGAGATTGTTTTTACTTTGGTAATTACTGGGGTGTATTTTATCATCCACATCCATGTTTACTCAATATGTAATATTATTTCCATTCACCTATAATTGTTTAAATCCTATTTTACCCTTCGGTGAGTTTTTAGTAAAAGATATGAAAGGAATCTTTTGTCGTTTTTCGTACGAGGTACTTTTTTGACTTTTCCGACAAAAGTACGAAGAATGTTTTTTTAACTTATACGGCATGGATGGATTTTTAAAACATTATTTACAAGAAGCTTCCTTTACAAGTTTTCAAGTTTATTTTTCATCAACTTATTTTTGTTTATAATTGTACGACATTTTAAGAAAGGAAAAGTGTTTTTGAAGTAGAAAGGATATTTTCCTCAAGAATGGAGTTCAAGTGTTTTATCAAAATTATTTTCCATCTAAGATAATAAAGGGTTCTGTTTTTTATCCCTATTATTACATTGTTTTGATTATGTTGTGATGGAATTATTTTTATGAATTCCTTTATATTATATGAATTGTTTTATGATGTCATGATGTTTAAGATTCCCATTTTTATTACATGGGTTATGCTATGATGTATGGTTTATGATTTTGTGGCACAGATAAGAATGGTATCATTATGAGATGGGTGGGACCTATATCCTCCTCCAATGCATTGGGTAAAGATTTTATATCTCATGAGATAGACATGGATGGAATGTTAGGTTATACCGGTTCAGTGAAACAGGACTGAAACGAGGGTGACTCGGTTCAGAAAGGGACTTTGTCCACTAAGATAGTCTTGGCAATGAGTCTTGACTAACAAGAAATGATTATCTATGATTATGTGTGTATGCCACAGAGTTTAATGTTTTAAGTTATGATTATTGTGATTACATTTCACTGCCATGAGTTATCCCAGGTTATGAAATTATGATCTCTTTTACAGGTTAAGATTTCCAAAAGTTATGTGCTTATGTATATGATGTGATTGATATTTCTTTTGTTTACCCTTACTGAGCATTTGAGCTCACCCTTTTATGTTTTCTTTTCCCCAGGATATAAAGAAAGGTTTTAGGTATAAAAAAAGGAAGATCTTTATGGGAGATGTTGAAGATCTTTCACCAGGATTAGAAGATTATATTCCGAGTTTCCAAAGACACTAAACTATTACGATCCTTGTGTGTGTGTTTTTGTTATGTACTAAGTATTCCGCAAATGTAATGTAATTTCAATGTACGTCAAGGTTCGGGTCTCTATAGGGATAACACACCCCAGACCATTAGTGGGTTAGGGGGTAACTAAAATATGAGAAATATGATTACAGTCATAATCAAGATTTGTTGGACACCTTTCTAAGTCATGGGATTCAATAGAAATCCACCTCTATGTAATTCCCCTCATATCCCAAATATTATTGACGTATAGGACTAAATTTCCCCATGAGTCTAACATACATCATCATCCCCCAATGTATAAGAAGTAGGCTCATAAACTCTCATCATTTTAAGTTTATGCCTTGACCATGCTATCAAATACCCTAAACCAATAATTAGGTTAGGGATGACATGAACTATACTGACTCTAATTCCTATTATAAACAGGATATATAGAAAGAATTCCTAATTCATGGTCTCTATACCATATCTTCCTTAATATGAGTAATCGTACCTCCAATAGGGAAACACTGATGTGTAAACCCCTTGTAAATATGGTCTCATTTGATGTTTTTGATATCCCTTTATCTTTTGTTTCTCACATTGGGTATGGCTGACATGGGTTTAGAGACTAGAAAGTATTGTACCAATAACATGATGAGAATTCCCCTCATATGGGCCCCTCATCGAGATGTATTTCTGAAGACATAAGAGATTCACTCATTTAGCCATACACCCAATGAGGTGATCCAAGGCAGTCATATATGTATAAGCTCCACCCAATTCCTATGTTGTCTCGCCTTTTTTATAACTTACAAGAACTATATAGACTCTAATTTTTTTCTTAACAGGATACATAATACACCTCCTCGAGGCCCAAGACTAATATTAACAACCATACCTGATGATGTTAAACAGCATGGATTGGTCCATTAAAATGACCTTATGCTATGTCAAATGAATTACATGGTTTTGGATTCACGTTCTCACAAGATATGTAGGATTCCTCATAGAGGATCAATCCCATCTCCAAGAAACCAACCACCTCCTTGGATGATAATAAATTCTATAGTGTTCGAACATGACCATTTCCTAAAAATTATAAATAAATAATATAATAATATAGAACCTATGATATACACAAAATTTTACCCATTAAAACGTGGTCCTAATTATATTATTGACACATGTAAAAACAATCCTATGTCAGATCCTTTGAAGGATTTCATGAACATATCATAAATCTATAAGAGAGTCCTAGAGAGAGAAACACCCCCCAAAGGGTGTGATGAGCTTGACCTCCCATCATATTGAACAAGGTGAGTTCCTCAGTGTTAATGGGTCTGAAACCACAATGGACCACATATTTTTGGAAAGCATGTATGTACTCATTTATGGATGTGGTTACTATTAGGACTTTTTATTACAGAAAAATATGGTAAAACCAATGAAAATTATTGTGCAACCACCCTCAATCACCCAAAATTGAGCGTCGGTCCGAGACCATTCAAGAATGAAAATGGTGATCCCAATGTAAAATATTTTAATGGTTTTATCCCATTCATGTGTTAAAAATTACATACTTCCCCATTCCCATCAGTACATTTTGTTCTCTATTGTTTATGAAACAAAATAGTGAACCTGGTACATTTCTTTTTTAAACTATGCTGAAATTTTCATAAAAAGAAGGGAAAGCCTCTTTATCCTTTAAATGTGAAAGTAATTGATCAAAAATGTACTCTTATATATAATGGTTCAATAATAAGGTGTCTTTTTTTATCCCCATTTTTCTTAAATTCCATTCAATCAAAATGGCATCATCGAATGTGCCAATAGATTCCGATATCACTGGATAAGATTCTTTAGACCCCAGGCCCCGACATACGCTATCACCAATGAAAAACCTCCAATTCCAATTTTTGAATGTCTTGATCCAGGCATACCACATCAATAGATCCATCCTGATATTGGAATAATCTCTAGAAATCCTTTATATTATCAATCCGTAGTGGTTATATTTCCCATGATAGTCCACATATGAGGAATCAGGCCATGTTTCCACATTTAATTTCATTGGGAGTATATACCTATATAAAAAAAACATATGCCTTCACTAACCAAGGGTGGAATATGGGTATATTCATCATGTTAGCTCAATCACTCAGGTGCCACCTAGTAGGCCTCCCATCTATTATGCTCATCATCATCAACATGTGATTATGATTCCAAAGAGATCTATAGAGAAATATGTGACCACCAAAATTATCCAATTTGGGGAATATAGTAGGATATCCCATCAAGGGAATACAAACCAATAAAATTCAGAGTGAGATTATATCCATATTACCTTTGAGCTATCCTAGGCCCACCAGTGTATCCTGAAAGTGGCCTAGAATCATTCTGAAATCATCACTATCCAGGAGCCTATAACTTTATTATAGATAGCCTTGGTGACTGTGTAATCCTTGGGAGCACCCCACCCTATAGGTTTGGGGGTATGTTTATTATATTTTACCATGTAATTGTCTTAAATATGGGAATCATCCCCTATAAATGGTATTATAAGAACCAAACCCCCAGATGGTATAGAAGGAACTATCTCCCAAAACAATATATCGACCACCAACCCACCAAACTGGATAATCCATTGAGGAGGAGAACTAGACCATTTTTTGTCTCTTTTAATATTATATTAATGAAATTTGAATACTTCTCATCATATTCAAATAAGAACACTCCTGAAATGTATAATCATACCCTCTTGTATTTAGCTTAAACATAGAATGTTATCCTACCTTCTACACCTATCATAGGAAATGAAGGTATAAGTATTATCTTTGATGCATATTTATAAGCTGTTAATAACCATATTTTTATTTTATAGGGTAATAAAAATAAAGAATATGGATAATGGAAGTAGTGGATTTAGCCTTTGGGTCCTTGTTGAGACCCCCATTATCATCCACCCACCATACCATTGACATAAGAGAGAGGGTTGTCATGAATCATACCAGTCAACCCCTTGAAGATGAAAAGGAAATTTATATATAGGACCACATCACTCATATAAAATGAGAGAATAGGGATCTCCAAGAAATATTTGTGGGAATTATCCTGGTATCACTTCCCTGGAATGATGTACCAACACCTTCCTAAAGAATCCATCTTTGTAGTGAAGTACCCCATCCCATAGGACCTGTGAAATTTTCATATTTGGTATCCCCTCACAATGTGAAATCTAGAAAATGTTCCACCTTTCCCCAGCCCATGGGGCTGGGTTATTTCCATATTTTCAACCTCCTTATCATGGGTATTTTGGAAAACATCTTACCAAAACCATTTCAAGAAATCCTCCAAGAGTGTTGGCATCTTTTAATAATTTGGAAGAGTCTATGTTATCCAAGTCCCCCAATGCTTCAACACATTCCCTAAGACCAATAAATACTAGAACTTTGTACTGTAGACTCCAAAATTAGATGTGTTCCCATACCAACGGAGTTGTATATAGCATGAAAGAAAAGAAAAATGGTCACCCATCCATTGAATATACTCATCAAAGGGTATATTTCTTCCAAACAAAACATGTCCCAAACATCATCCTATTTAATATAATGATAATACAATGTGGTTTGTAGTTTAACATCATATGAAATGGAAATTATTCATGTTTTTTAACATCATGTTCTAAGGAAATGGTTTTTTATTTTACAATCACACAACTATGACATTAGCTGTGTAGTTTTACATCATCTAGTGAGTACAAGGTTGGGTAGTTTATCATCATGCAATAAGGACATCAAAATTTTAGTTTAACATCATGCTATACAGACATGGTTATGCAGTTTTGCATCATGAAACTACGATCTTGGCACCAGTGAAACCCTATCAATTATAAAATGCTACAAACTGGAGGGAATAGACTGATATCCTTAGTAGATCAAACAATGTCTTTTATCATATCTAGGATGTAGGAATATGGAATTTATAAATCCATGACCCCATGCATAATGATAAACTTCACAAAACAAATCCTGGTCACATGAAGGTAAACGGTGTGGAATCCCTATATTTAGGAGAAATCATTAGTATTAGGTGGAAATTGTAGTTCCCAGAAGTACCACTGATATAGAAAAATCTCGATATCAGTTATTTCATAATATTTTTAATACCCTTTAATCACTTTGGGATGGCATTATTTGATCGGTCACCACCCCAAAGACTAGGATTTAGACACCAATGAAACCATTTAAAATATAAAATGATAAAAAATATAGGGAGTAGACTGATATCCTTACTAGCTCAAACAAAGTCTTTTATCATATCTGGGTAGATGTCTTGTGAAAAGTATAAATCCCTGACCTCGTTTATAATGTCAATTGGAATATTCTGATGGAATAAGAAAGAAAAGAGTGGGAATATATCTAAACATCACTCAAATAAATCATCCAACATATCCTAAAAGATGAAAGCATACATCAATATATTCTTGTACATACCATGTTGAAGTGCCAGTGATTTCCGAAAATGAAATAGGAGTTTCATAGGTATATTCTAGAGAAGTTTTTTGGATAGGTATATATTTCTACCCCTATATCCAGATCATCACAAAACATTTATCAATATGAAAAGTTTTCTATTATGGAGTAGTCACATATCCTTTCTTTTGTATAAGAAGACTATCAACTTATTTAGGTAAATTATATGACATAGGACCAAGTTCATATTCCTGCTCCAATTGGGGATCAAAAAGTTATATTATAACATTCCTCAAGATAGGCTAATATTCTTATTGAAAAATATATAAAACACACTCTAAAGCACAATACTGGGCTTATATCCTACTCCGAATGAGGCTTGACAAGTGAGTCTGGCACATGACTCAACAAAATATCATATTCCATTCCAAAATGACCAGTGACATACTCCAAAAGGAACTATTGCATTTTTATAACTTTTTCTGACTGTAGATCACCAAGTGAGAGTAGAACATGCCTCAGACATGCTTATATTCCTATTTAAAAGACTAAAGACATATTCCGAAGGCACCAAATCAGGCTTATATCCCTATAACGACCAGGGATCACCAAGTGAGAGGGGCACATACATTAGTATAGACTCATATTTCTATAAATTAAGCTACTTAAAATATTTATGTATCTTAAAAGAAGAGGATCATGCCCCATCCCCCATTCTAGAGGTCTATAAGCACATTTCAATGGGGAATGCATATATAAACTGGGATCATATCCCCACTTATACCAGGATTGAACAGAATATTCCGTCAATAAATTATAGGAAGGATTATATCCCATCCAATAATATAGAATCTCATCACCATAATATAGTATCTTCTTCGTACCATGATCATATCCCAACAACACCATTTGATTATCAATATATTCTGAAAACTTTCATGGAGCAGGCTTATATCTCTTCCCAACCCCAAAAGGGAGGTCAACATATTCTATCCATGATGTGAAATGAGGCTCATATCCATAATCATCTCATTTCTAGTTTCCATTAAGTTTTTTGAGAAAAATTTTCCACACCCCAAGGTTCCACATACTCATTAACTGAATCAAAAGGCAATCATTACCATAATAACACTCCTCATGGTAGTGGGGCGATGAATTATAGGGACTCTACTCATAACATATGTTGTGGTCAACTTTCCCAAAGTGATATCTCACACAGACATATAAATTCTCAACATTCCTAGACACCTTCAATTAGATAGGTGTTCCAAACTCAAGAACCATCATATAGAAATGTTATTGAAACACCAGGGTTAACCATATATAGTGTCACATCAACCATTAGTAGTACTTATCCATAGTAAGCAAGTGTCCCAAAGGAGAAACCTCTATAATATGACTAGGTAAAGACATATAGTCTTAAGGAAGAAGAGTGTGAAAAGGAGATATGGAGAGAGTTATCCAGAAACATCCTCCCAAACATGTCTAGACCCATTTCCACTTCCAATTATGAGATCCCAAATGGTTCAAGTAGGGGGTTAATGTTTGACATTCAATTAAATATATAGGATAATATTTATATATTTGATTATATAAAATTCTCTTATTGGCGATATGAGGGCCACCTTCAAACCATAAATACACTCTGTTTTTAGCAAGAAATAGATGTGCCCTCTATGGCCCGAAACATAGGATCAAAAGAGAATATAAAACACAAATGACATGTTGTCTCTACATCATGATAAATATTTGACTAATTGGAAAGGTTATATTATATGATTGTATATGAATATAGAGAATGAATTTCAAGGAAGAAAGAATTTAAACTCCATAGTATCACAATGTCTTGGTCAAATAACGTTAAATTGTGCAGCATCATTCTGGTCACACTACATTAAACTATAAAAATGTGTCCTAACAAAATGAAATTAAACTGTACGTAATGATTCATGGATTCATAACATGAAACATCAAAAACACATCCTCACCACATGAAATTAAATTGTATGAATCACTTACTGACCACATGATGTTAAATTGTATGAGAGATCTCTTCAACGCATGAAATTAAATAGTAAGGGATGTATCATATCTGTAATGATTCATCACACAAGATATATATCTATGAAATAGATAAAGGAAGTTCCCCAATCCATTTACATGATTTATATCCCCTTAGGGAATTACTCATCCTTTAATTACACATGGATTGATTACTACTATCATAGGATACATATTTGTCCCTAAACCTCCATTTTTGGGCCCAATCCCAATACTCCCATTTCACATTAGAGAGCCTATATTATTTCCACATGAAGTTAAATTATGTGGTCTCTTATGAACTATGTGTTAGTTGATTCCTATCATCACATGATATATAGTGACACTCACACATCCAATCCTAGATTCAACAAAAATAATAAATGGGAACAATTACCCGTCCACCTATAGGTTAGAACTACATAGAATGTTTCCCATTTAAAAAATATGGGTATCTTGATTCAGATCATCATGAGATATTTAGGGATGGTTGGATCTCTAATCCTAGATCTAGCTATAATAATCAATGGGAACAATGCCCCCTATGTGTATGGATTAGACCTTTGTAGAGATTTTATTGTTCTAGAACTATGTTTGGATTGATTCTTCTCTTTACATGATATATATTGATTCCCTAATATTTAATCCTAGTTCCACCTACCACAATCATCATGATAAATTCCCTCATCTGCGTATAGATCTGACCTGAGTAGAAAAATTTCATGTTTAATAAATATGTGTTGCTTTATTCCATTAATCACATGATATGTAGTGAAGCCTGAATATAAAATTCCATGTCCATCTGAAAAAATTAACAAGAAAATACGCATCCATATGTATAGACTAATCCTTTATTGGGAGATTTTATTCAATAACTATGTAGGACTTGATTCATTCCAACATAGGATGCATAGGAACACCTGAATCCTCAATGTTGTGTTCAACTGCAACGTATAAAATGATAATAATGTACCCAAGACTACATATGGGAAGGACCAATTTAGTGGTATATCTAAGAACCACTATTATGTAGCATAATTGATTGCCTATTTTTCACTTTTTTCTCACACCGAGAATAGCTCATGCGAGCTGAGGGGACCAAGAAAGTTTCTATGGCCAATGCTACTAGGATATATTTTATATTGGGGCCATGTCATCATAAAAATACTTTAAACTGAATAAAATATTTATTTCCATACTTCATGATGTTAAAATTCAAGGTAATGATAACTTCTTACCATAGGACATGAAACATCAAGGAAAATGAACTTACTTCATTATGTTAAACTTCAGGGAAAATATTTTTACCACATGATGCTAAACTGTAAGGAAAATGTATTGGTTTCATGACATTAAAAATACCAAAAAAACATACTTCCCCAATACATGATGTTAAAATGTGAAGGAAATATCGCATCATCACCCCTTATCAAATGACTAAAAGTGCCTAACTCTGATCAACTAGAGTACATGGTAATTATATCATATTTTAAGTCCATCAACTCATACATCAAACTTTATGTCTTTAGCACCTTGAGTTTCCAAAACCCATTAAATTATATTAGAAAGGAAATTATAACACTCATTTTTATAGTTTTTTTATGCCTAATGGCTCATATGTACCAACCAGAGGAATGTTGGCCCTGGAAGAGGGGGTTTTTGATCATTGTGAGCCCGAAATCACCAATAGAGAACTATACACCCAAGGATAATCTAATCCATCACCAATATTATTTTCTCATATCATTAATCATAACTTTAGAACCTCAATATGTGATTTATAACCTTTTAATTTACCACTCATAATGATGTTGGACTACTCTTGACATTGGGTATCCTAATTTGGATTTTGTGTAACATTCCACTCATACTAGGTCTATGTGTCTCACGACCTTAAACTATGTGAACATGAGTCAAATCATTACTACCTTAAATATTTATCCCTTAATGGTCTAAATCACAAGATGCTAAACTACTAGTGAAAGGAGAAAAATACTTATAATTTTGAAAATCTGTACTGGGTGTCTTGAGAAAGATTCATGTATTTGTCTTTTTAACTCTTTATATCTAGAGTTTAGGAATAAATTAGATCATAAATAAGTAAGGCATAAAGTTCATGGGAAAAATTATTGTCCTAGTAACATACAATCTTTTCTTTCTAGATTCCTTGGTCCTAGAAAAAGTTAAAGTAATAGTTTGTCACATCTCTTAATCATGATAATTTATTCACTAGGTGACAATAAAGTTGTTACAGTTCTCTAACCATTATTGAATATAATGTTTTCCCTAAATCTAACATCATGATTTGAGCACCTTGGGTCACTGGAAACCTTTCTCAACCCTTGTAAAGGTAGATATATCTCTTTTATTAACTTAATAACAACGTGTAATTACATTGAAAAACCACTTAGATATATCTTGATTATTCATAAAGGATTTTCTAGTCCTTATGAGCTTGACCTCATCGTGGTTGAACTTAGCACCTGAGGGTGTTCTAATAAATCCCTTGTATGATTTTCTAATACCATCCTCATGACCCAGGAACTTTGGAACATGATTTACAACCCCTGTAACAAGAGTGTTTAATTAGATCAAACACTATCAATGTTAACCACTGTTTCATGAACCTTTTTTCAATGAAGGGATACAACAGTCAATTCTTGAACATTTTTATGGACCACACATTGTGAATCAAAACCATAGAGTTTGGAGGAAAAGATTCCCTTATAAAACTAATCTTCCCTAAGGATCCATAAAATTTTTGGATAGCATTCATAAAACCCCCATATTCATCATTCCTACATTTGAATATTCGTGAATCTCCCAAGTCCATTGAAAAAGAATGGGGATCCCTTTTACTTGACCATGCATGTAAGACATTAGGATCATTCATAGGGGATATGAAATACCTACAATTGGAATATCCTCCTTTTAGTAAAGGATCTCTGATTTTGGTGAGCCCCGATGACACCATGGTGAATCTTAGAAATATAGTGTGTTTGGGGTAAACTCTAATATGTATGCCCCATTCAAGGATTCTTCGATTCAAGCTCTTAGAAACAAGATTTACATAACCCATACTACAATTATACAGGTGGATCCAGATTCCATAATATTTTTTCCAACTACCATACCTCCTAATGTTTTTTGATAACCCTTAGAAAATATAGGGGACACCTCAGTTTTAACATACTAGTTATGTACAAGGAATTTGATTTACCAACTAGATTAATCACCTTACTATAAGAATGGAACATCAATCATAGTGAGCCATAGTGAGACTTTGGTGTAACTCATCACCTTAGGGTGTTTTGGTTCATCCCTAATATGTCCACCCCATTACGTTTTCATAAATCAAGTCCTGGAAGAATGGAATTAAACTACAGGGCATCGAAACATTTGACCTAAAAAACATTAAACTATAGAAATAGAAAGCTCATACAGAAGACCTTAATCTACAACAATAGAAATTTAGAGATAGAATACCTTAAACTATAGAAATAGAAGGTCCATGCTAAATGACCATAAATTATATCAGTACAAGGTCTGAGTTGGAATACTGTAAACTACAACACAATTATTTTTTAGTTTTCAAAATTTTAAAATAACCGAATGAAGAAGAAGAAAATGCTCTCTAGGGTAAAAAGCCAAAAAAATCATGAGAAAAAGTCGAGCCTTTTCTCACTAGGCATACACAATGTGTGATCTATGAAATATTGAACATCTACAAAGTAGATGTGGTAAATAACAATTCCAATCAAAAACCCGTAAGTTAGCGGCATTGGAAAAAACCAAGTCCATGCCTGCTAATTCGTCCTTCATATGAGGACTAGGAAAATGTTAGGGAAATATAAGCATTGTTATATAGATCTTGTGGGTCCCACCATATGTCCTTATAAAAAATCAAGTTGTGCTTGCTATGTCCCCTGACCTAGGAAGAAGTTAGAGAATTATACCTCCTGGACGAATACCATACCCAAATTATGCTTCTAAATCAAGTGAACTCAAGACAACTAGAGTATGTAAATCATTGTGGAATCTCATGTCGGTGGGACTTCATGAATATTTCCACATCAAGATAAATATTTTGTATGCTAAACACTCAAATACAGTCATTTGGTAATTTTTGGTATTACCCAAAGGGTGGGTATCATTGATTATATATGCCACATCTCCACCCAAAGATGGGCCTCTACCTGAGGTTTTATCAAAAGATTGTTACATTCCATTTCCTACATATGAGCCTGATATTCATAAAGATATTTATTATATTGTGGCTTATATATGAACCTATGTTTCATATGAATGAGTTTTAAATTCATAGTGGTATATTTCATAACTATGAAGGAAGTGATTCCCATTCACATGGGATACACATCAACATCTAGCTACATTACATCATATCCACCCTCAAGTTCTATTTCACCCATTCCAAATTCCAACCAAGAATTTATAAAAATTTTGGTTTTTGGTTAATCTTTCCCCGGGAAAAATATACAACATGTCTTGGATTTATACAAGAACCTAAGTTTAGCAATATTCTCTTAATAGCACTTGAAATCCCTCAGTTGATATATTCTAGAAAAATCCTCCCATGGTGATCAATATCAAATCATTCTTGATCTTTAGATATAAATTAACATGATCTATGTTTAACATAGAATTATATTCTTTTAATTATGAAGAAATATATATCTAGGGATTGTAATTTTTAGACACCCATAATTTTGTGATATACACTTTTTTGTCAAAGATTTTATAAATGTGAAGACTATGAAAAATGATGATATACCTCGAATGAAGGACTAGGAGGTGGTATTATTGAAAGAAAATGGATGGTTAAAGGTATATTTTGATAAAGGAATACCCATATTTTTATCAATTCTACATAGATTATTTTTTCATGGGTGTTGTTATACAACTAGTGTCTGGCCAGGCTAAACAGGCAGCTAGCACAACCAATGGAACTTATTGGAGTCACATCAACTGTTCCCTAGGAGCCAGTAATCCATCTAACCTTATGGTGAGAGTGGGATGAAATGACACATGCAATTCATGAATGGGTGTGTGAAGGTGTTCCTAGGAGGGCTTTTTAATGGGAGAGCCTGACCAGTTAGTGATGGTGAAAATGTTTCCAGTTCCGACCCCACTACCGACTCGAGGTGATACAGTTATAGAATCATTTATTAAGAACATCCCATTTTCAATAAAAACTAATGTGTGGTGAGAATATCACAACTATTATTCATGAATTTTAAAAATACATATTGAAAATGCACTGCATGATGTGGTAAATCATGGATATCCTATCAGACCATGACCGTCTTCTTAAAACATCATCCTTCTTGAGATTATCCTATGATCACATGGGAGGTAAAATCTGTCATCCCAAAACTCCAAAGCTCTCAATGTCCACATTCTCCACTGAGTAATCCTGAGAGAACAATATTCCTCATTGTATCCAATCCATGCATGCGGATTTTCATCGCATGCATTCCAATCTCATGAAATCTAATAACGAGAATCCCAAACTGGCACTATCACCAGATGTACCATGAGTCATCTGATGATCATATGAACCCATGTGTGCATCACAAGCTTTAAAATAAGAATAACATAACTTATCTTCACATGAACTCCCTATCATCAGTAAGATCATATGAAGTTTCATGAGGATGAACATGTGAAGTTTCATGAGATCATTAGAATACCTTGGATGAAGTATAGTAATCTATATCTTAAAAAAAGTGATCATGCGAGGCCCTTGGAATGATCACATGATGTTCTGGTGGTTGTACAACATCCCATCATGAGAATCCATCTCACGATCATGTGATTTAGATAATTTGAGACCACCCACCATCTCAATCCCTTAGATGTAGAGTCCTCTCAATGAAAAGATGAATCAACTATGGACATACTTGGACAATATAAACCCTAACTCCACCACGCAAAAATACAAATGAGGGAGTATGGAGAGTAGTGAAGAGACATAGGAAGATCAGCCACAACCTTTGAAGAAATCCATTAGGTAATAGTGAGCTCCATCACATAATCTCTTTCACATGATCACATGATTCATTAAACGTCATAAAATTATATCATATGAAGATCTGAGGCTAGTCATCCTTATATAAGATCCCTTTTATGTGAATTATTTATGTGAACAACCATGGGCATGCAAATTGTTATGCGTGAACTCTTTAACATGATAGTGAACCCATATTCATATAGTCACCATCATTGAGAAGAACTTAGGAGGTTAGGCCTTGAAAAGAAATATGTTCTATACACCATTCCTTGTGGCCCATCATTTAATACCTATTTGTGTTTGCAGAGCCCCTGACATTATCTCTTAAAGATCATGTAATCACATGATGATCTTGAAGTCTAATGATGATCATGTTACATATTCAATTTAGTAAACGTGTGAAGCTCATATGAGAATATCATGGACATGAAAAATTGATTAGAAGGATCCTCTGACATTAGGGTGCCTTTCTCTATCCACCCAGTGTAGGCCATCAAAAGTATGATAAATCTATATTACTGTGTATGGGAAAACACCAATGGAAATGAAAACCCTAGATCTTATGATACTATGATCCCATATTATTTTTGTGATTTAATATATCCATGTACATCGCTACCTTGACATGAATCACACCCACAGATTCTTCGAATGATTTTGGAAATCCTCTGCAAGAACCCCTTGAGGTCATTCAAATCGCACGGATAGTCGAGCATCATGTGAAAATATCATTCAACAACCCCTTGATGTCTGCGTGTATTTTAAGGTATGAGGATATGAGTACAATCCCTCTTCTCACCATGCAGGCTCTCATATGTGAGGTCTTGGCATAACACATGACCATGCACTCCTCCTCCCTTCCAAAATACTTTCCATGCATCCTTGTGTCATGGCTCCATTATACATACAAATTTTACATTCATATATTAATGAGATCAATCAAATGTTTTAAAGACACAATTTTGATACTATATAAATATGAAATGATCAAAATATTCTTCAATGGTCCTATAATGTCTTTAGTACACTTTAAAAATTTCACTATGATCAAGATAAACATTGGACAAGTCGTGTTGGTTACGTGATTGACCTTGGGAAAATTAGGTTGACCTCTTGACAACTTATAGACATGTTTGAATTGTAATATGAAAATATCTTGACATGTAACCATTTTCACGAAACAAACTAGGGACATGATTGGTTGATCACACGATAACATAAAGACAAGAGAACTGATCATGTAAAAGATATTTCCCCTGTATTATTTGATCATGTAAATAAATCCAACACTTTTTAGTATTGTCATGTGATTTCTTAGAGACATGACCTACTTGATCATATGAATACATCCAGGAAAACACACCTTGATCTTTTGATGACATCCAAGACATGTTACAATTTTCATTCAATTGACTGTGGACAAGCCAGGTTGATCCTATAAAAACCTATTAACATGTCATCATTGTTGCATGATTTCCTATAGACATTTCTTACTTGACTATGTGAAGCATCATGGACATGTCATCTTTGAACATGCAAAGGCATCCAAGAAAAGAAATTTGGTCATGAAAGAGACCATGTACATGTCCAGTTTGATCTTTTTAATGATCTTATGAATTCAAACACTGATCATGAAAAGTATCTTGGAAATTCTTGGTAGACACCTTTAGATTTGTTTTATTAGAATTATTTTCACCAAAGACATGTCCAACAAAAAATCAAGACATGTTTGAGAGACAAAAAAGTCATGCTGCGAAGAGCCCCTAAGACATGTAAACTTATTCCGGTCGACACACATGGACTTATACCACATGGATACCTGGAAAAGAACCTTTGGCTGTATACCCCCTTTATATGGGTAGTCTCATCTATGGGTTTGGGTTACACACTCATGAAACCATATTTGTGCTATGTAGACCCTCCATTTCATGATAAACATATGTAGTCGACCTTGCATGGTCTTCAACTCTCATTATATACAAGAATATAGATAATAAACATACAAAAGTAAATTCATACTGGTATAATCCCACTTCATTCCTAAAACCATGGAGACAACCATAATGTCACCAAGTGGGATCTCCCACCCTAACCCATCTGGGGTTTGGGGTAACTAAAATATGGGAACTTTGACTCCTACTATTACTAGGATATATAGAATACCTTACGATGTCTCAATATCTTAGGGGAATCCACCATGTTTTAAGTAACATCATATCCAAAATATTTCTTACATATGGGAAAGAATTCTCTCATGAGTCTACCATCCTTCATCCTCCATCAGTGGATGAGAAGGGGTCTCATACACTTGAATAATTTTAAGTGTAATCCCTGACCATTCCCTTAGAAACCCTAAACCCATTATCAGGTTAGGGATAACATGAACTACGATGAATCTGATTCCATTAATAAACATGATATGTTGGAAGACTTATTAAGGCCTGAGCTCTATACCATATACTCCATGAGATGGGTAATCATACTTATAAAATAGAAACTTTGATGTTTAAGCCCCATGAAATTATGATCACATGTGGTGTGTCTGATCTCACTCTTTCTCTTGTATCTCACACCAAGAATGGATCACTTGTGCTTAGAGACTAGTAATGATTATACCAATAACATGATGAGAATTCCCCCACGGTGGGACCTTTATCGAGATGAATGTATGAATGTATCTTAATTTCATTCAAAGGAACATACTACCAATGAGGTGATCTAAAGAATCCTTATATTCATAATCGACTCCAAATTCCACTATTTCCAGATATTTTATGAAATAGGAAGGAACTACATAGACTCTGAATCTTGTCTTAACAATATATATAAGATTACCAATTGACGCTTGTGACCAATATTTACGTCATCACCACATGATGTTAAACATCCAGGATCTATCCAGTCACATGACATTAAAATATGTCAAATAAACTCTATGTGGTTTGATTACTATTGTCATATGATATATTGGACACCTCATAATGGTTCAATCCGATATCCAGGACACTAACTGCCTCCCTAGATGACAAAAAAATTCATAGTGTATGAACATTAACATAACCTCAAGAATCATAAATAAATAAATAAGAAAATGATGCATAACTTGTTTCATACACACAATTGTCCCATTTAAAACATGGTCTTAATCAATTTATTTACATAGGGGTAACTAGTCTAGTGTCTGGGACTATGAAGGATTTCACAAACATATCTTAAATCTATAAGAGAAACCTGAAATAGGAAACAATCCCCCCCAAATGCTATGATGAACCCAACCTCCCATCATCACAACCAATGTAAGTTACTATGTTTAATTAGGCTTGAAACACCAAAAGACCACATATATTTGGAAAGTAAGTCAATACTCAGTGATGTATGTGGGAACCACTACTAGTTTACATCAAATGAAAATATGGTAAAACAAATGAAAATGATTATGTAAGCACCCTCAATCATTCAAAACTGAGTGTTAGGATGAGACGATTCCATATTTTTTGGGAAATAGGTCTTCATACATCATATTGACTAGAAATAGATAATTTTTAACTATCAAGTGTTCGATCTCATATGCATTGAGACTTTTTGTCATGAAGTTCACACAAGGTTATCTCTAGTTCCTGAGATTTTGAAGACGAACCCACCAATAGGAATATAAAATTTTTCATTTGTCATTGGTAGTTCCTAATTGTGAACATGCATAATGGTCTCCGAACATGGTATTATTATCAGTGTATACTATTTGATTTTGTATTTTTATGAAATAATAAAACTATGGAATTGATTTTGTAGAGATGTATCATGGAATGGGTGTGTCATTGGTGGTATGACATTGATTGAATAATCAAGATAGAATTTTTCACTTCATAAAGGAAGTGATATCTTAGTCCTAGTAAATTATGATGGTAGTAACTTTATGATATACATATCCATGATTGAAGATTGTTAATTACTTATAGTTTCATCAGTGAATAAAAAATAAAGATTGGATGATGACATAAGGCATGCATCCCACATTATGAGATATCCTACAAAAATGAGATTATATTACACATTGTGTGTTCATAAGACGGGTTGTCATTACTATGAAAGTTCCTAATATCTTTATGGGCCTTGATGGGTTACCAGACTCCACTCCTAGTTTGTGAATATTATTCAATACTATAGAGGTATAGTTCTAGAGGGTCACACACTTATCATATTAGAAATTCGTCTATATTCTAATGAATAAGAGTATAAGGCATAATGAGTCCCACTATAGAGTCTAAGACATGTTTAAGAATAAATTAATTACAATGAATAAATTAATTAATTATATTTTTAGTATATAATAATTGGAGTTTATTTTTTTATTAAATTTATTTACAAGGTTTTAAGTGAATATATGGAAAAATATTATACAAGAAAATATTATATTAATATTTATGGTTCTTTTAATATTTTCAAGAATACCAAGCCATGTTAAAGTATGTCTTTTGTTTTGTAATATATTTATTTCATTTTACAAGTATGTGATAAAAAAATAAATTATGTCCATGATTCAATTAGTGGGTAATATTGCGTTATTTGTGGTTTATTTAGTGGGCGTTATTTATACAGGGGATGTGGAACCCTTTTTAGGTATTTAACCTCCAACATATAAACAAGAGGGATCTAATTTATTTGATAATATTCAACCTCTGAAATTTGAAAGCTACTATATCCTCTTTAATACATCTTAGAGAGTGAAATCTCTGTTTCATGTGTTTGATCTATGATTTTCTTCATGTATCAATGGAAAGAATTCGTGGTGATCATCTGGATGTTGAATGCATCGTTAGACCTACATGCTTGCACATGAATTCTAATGATCGACATTATCATTGAATTTTGAAGAATATATGTTTTATCCACTGGGATTTGACCTCAGATCATTTGATAAATGGTTTTGAACAACGATCTATTGATGAACACACCATCAATTCAATATAGGTAATTACTTATTTTATTTTTGTTCTTAAATAAATTCATGTGATATCCTTAGGCCTTTACCAAGGCTTGTACCACTAGATGATATAAAATTACATCAATATAATGATTAAAATTTTAAATCCAGGACCTATCTATATCTTTTACATTCCCTAAAGCCAACAATACATGGGAAAAATCATGAATTCAATCCAACCATGGTTGTAGTGCTAATTGATAGGCAAGTTCACCCACACATTCAAACACCTTAAAAAGTCTAATAAACCTTTCTAAAATCATTCAAGGTATAAAAAATTGTCACTATCCATATCACGGTGAAACAATTGAGGACACATTATTTCTAAAATTTTACTCTAATGGCCCCTTCCTTTGACAAATATATGAATTTTCATGAAACTATTTCATTTTCATATGCCACTATGTCATGTAATCACCCATTTTATAATACAAAATATTTACTCTAATAATCATAATCTCACAAACATATCCACAACCAAAGGGTGGTATAATTTTTTCTCATAAAATGAATCAAATGGTTGCATTCAAATAGATGAATGATAATTAATATTATAAGAAATCTCAATCAATGATAAGTGATCTTTATATTATCACATTAAGTTAAAAATTAATACCCACGATATATAATCTAATATATGAATCTTCTACACAGTTTGATCATCAATTTATGATTAAGATACAATTCTATGTTAATTATATTTATCAAAATCATAATAATATCTTCTCTAAATTCATTATGTAAATTGAAGAATGGTATTTAATATAATATTTATTAAATTATATAGAGCTTGTTTACCTATACTATGAAAACCCTTTCCAATATTTCCATCGAACCAAATTCTATAATTAGTAACAAATGCGTTGAATTTTTTTCCTATAAAAACTACCCAAATTTTGTTATTTCTATTCAATACAAAAGTAAATCTATTCATAAAATTTGTAACATTCATGACTTATATGGTATGTATGTTTTAAAATTATAAAGTAAATTGTATTGTTTTCTTCCATGGAGGTTTGTGTTGTGGATAAATAGGTCGTAAAGTTAGTGATTTATGGGTTTTAGTGTAATGGGATGTATAGTAGTTGAAATAATTCCAATATTTATCTTATGGAGTGAACCATTTATTATATTGTTTTAGTAGTAGGATCTACATTTCTATAGATCTGATCACCAAGTCAGTGGGAAGCCACTGGCCTACCTGTGGATAAGCATGAATGGGTTTATTCTATCCAGGCACACCAAATAGCTGGTAATTCCCATATTCAGTCATCATTAAGGTAGATTCCATCCTTTTACTATAACAAAACTATTAGACTGTACTTCACCCCAATCTAAACCATTTGTGACCATAAACACTTCGAGAGATCTCTATTGGTTTTATAGGCACCCCCTTTCACTAATGTTGGGTAATAGAAGTTTACATCAATACTGAGCATTAATTGAGGTAAGATCTATCCATCTAAGGATTAATTTTCCTTATTCATATATAATTGGTCATAGATGTAAGATTCTTTAGGTAAATATATACGTCTTTACCTATATATAATGGTGAATTCATGCATGATTTATAGATAAATGTTGTATCATGAGATTTAGTTTCCTCCCTTTGACCGATCCCAGATTTAATGTTGACAGTGAATCCCTGTCTGTATAATGATGTGTATTTCATCTCTCAGAATGAAATTATCCAATAAATATAATTTTATAAAATCTATGATGATGGGTTGAGTCTTTTTATAGTGAAAAATGGTGCATGTATGTGATCTCGGTGTTATTACTCAACAAATCATGATATTTGGAACCTTCACATTTAAGTTAAGAATACTCCTATCATATGGAGACATTGTATATGGTTATTAGAATGATATGATGGTTATAACTATTTTATTGAGACCCATCTTTCAGTTTGATAACATGCGTGTGTATCTATAGTCTATGATACCCATGTTTGATATTTCTCACATACATGCATGTGCGTGTATCATTAGTGATAATCATACTTGGTATTCTATTTTGTGACCATGTGTGTTATTCCCTGTTTTGTGTTAATGTATGTACTTTTAGTGTTTTCTTCTAGTATCATATGATAGGTGGACCATCACGGCTTGGGTTTCCCTTAAAGGTGGATCATGTGTGAAATTTGATGTTGATTAAATAGTATTGAGACAGAAGGTAGGGGTAAAATGACCATTTGGAATGACCTGATGTGGTGAAGGGGTACACAGACTATGTGGCCTGACCTGAGGTAGTGTAAGGGTAAAATGACCAAGTTGCCTAACCCGAGGTAGGGGTAGGGGTATGACAACCTTCTGGGCTAACTCATGACAGATATGGGGCTTAAAAACCTAGTGGCATGACCCATAAAAGATTTTGGTATAGATGAACACGTGGGATGACCCGAGACTCACATTCATATGGCTTCTCAAAGGAATATTAGGTGACGTTATAGACAACCCATTATCAAAACTCAAATTAATATCATTATCCCACAATGGATCATGATTATGTATGGTCAGGATTCTTGGATTCATGGTCAGCGAAAGACCACTCATTATTTTATTTGTTGTTTTTTCATCGGAATTTCCCTTAGCATCATTGAATAGAAATATTATGCATGTGAACTTGTGTTAATGTTTCATTGGTGGTATTCTACCGGGTCTATACTGACACACTACATGAGAATATTTATGTGTGCACAGACTTTAGGATTAGGGATCAATTGAATGAAAATGGCTCTATGATATGTTGATGATGATTTTGGAGTTAGGAGATAGATGTGATATCAGGAAAGACAACAGATAGTGTAAGAAAAAACTTTTTATTATTTTTTCTATTTTCACTTCTTATGCATATTGATCTACCACTTTGGGGGTTCATTTAATTATACTTGTTTGACCTAACATGACTTCAATTATAGAATCTTCACTGTGTTTTATTATACTATATTTTTAGTTATATTTTTTATAGTGTTATTATTCCAGTGTTGGATATGATAATCGAGGGTATATTTTTCCCAAAACAATTTAGCCTCATACTTACAATTGAAAACTAGTTTTATATGGGGAAGAGCACATGTGGTTATATGAGACTTCATCTTGAAACTGGTGGTTTAGGTAGGGGTGTTACAAAAAGGAATCATAGACCTATAATTTCCTTTATATTATTATGAGGATATTATAGAAAAGATATAGGCTATGTGGAACTTTATTATGAGTGTTTCTATGTTCCTTGCTAGCTCTTATGTAACATAACTCTGAGTTACAATAGTGAAAATTGATTTTACATCTTTATGGGGTTTTGGGGAATTAATTCATTACTAATAGGAGTATTATATAAAATGTATTAGTTTTATATACTTTTGTGTTTATTATAGATTCTCATTAATTATAATATTTGATTATTTATTACTATTATATGGAATATCTATGCAAGAATTTGTTACATAAACTTGGGAATGTTTTTATGATATATATATATATGATAGTGAATACTATATAGGTATAAAGGAATAGTTTTTTGAAATGGGAAAAACAGTGAGGGTTATACTATGCATGTGTGGGTATCTCTTAGGATTGGTCTTTTGGTTGAAATCACTTGTGAATACATTATAACTACATAAGATGTAAATGTAATAAATTTTAATAGTAATTATATATGTTTGTTTGAATTTTTTTAAAAATGAAATCTTAGAGACATAAGAATGGTCCTAATAAGGAGGATGTGTTGGTTCCACCATATTGAATTCAGGAGGAATCACCTGAGTTTGCTTCATCACATACTCTGGCGGTTCAACAGGTAAACACTCCCTAGACAATAGTTATACAAATCGCACTTTACCAGGGTGGAGGGGTGTAGAGGATGATGATTGACTATAGTCAATAGATTAATATCAAGTTTCTTCCAGTTTCCAGGGAACTAGTGGTCCTTCAGATACGCAGGGTAGGATTGAAATCATTAAGGTAATCCTTGACCTAGTAGAGGATCTAGTGGATAAGAGGGATACATTATACCTCATTATTCTTTAGGGACCATCCTGGAGGTGGTGGGGATTTATGGTATAGGGTAAAATCATTATGGTTTAACATGGAAGGATTTTATGGATATGTTATATCATAAATTCTTTCATGATATGCTAAATCTAGACTGAACACTTTAGTTTATAGATATTCATTAAGGGTTAATTTTAGTTTCTTCTTAATCAGACCATTTTACAAAGTTTTGATGATTTAATCTTAATTTTGGTTGGGAATGAGATGTATAAGGCTGGGATGTTTGATATTGGCCTTCATCCAAAGCTTAGAATTCATGTTAAGGGATTTGAACAAATGATGTATACTAAGGTTCTTTACATGTCCATGAATTTTGAGAAGGCATTAAAGGAGGAATAAAACGTAACATTACTTCCATCTTATAGTGTATTGATTATTGTAAATTCCAATATGTCAACAAGTTCCTTGTTCGGTAGTAGGATTAGGAAGGCTGAGGAGGTGAAACAAGGTGGAAAATAGGTTGATAAGAGTATAGTTTCTTCAATCACTCTATGGTAGGTATAGGTCCCCAGTGTTTCAACTATGGGAAGAGTGGGAATGATCACAAAATTTTCCCAAGATCTCAGATATAGTGTAATGGATATAGAAATATTGTACATCATCAGTAGTTATTTTTTTTGAGTGTTATCGATAGTCCATTATAGGGGTGAACTTTAGAAATGTGTTATGACTTGGGGATATATAAGGGGTCCTTAGTATCAGACCTGAGGGAAAAAAAATTCAATAGACCCATAGAGTAATGGCTTATAGTGGTAGGCCCATGGAGATGAGGTAGGAAGAGTGTATGTAGTGGACTAGTTTATACTAGTTGTGAAGAACGACCTTCTATAGTTAGAGGAATAGCTCTTACTACGTATATTCTATATACTTCTTGGTATGATATATGATATTACAATTATTTTATATCTTTTCAAGTTACTACTGGATTAGGATTACATGTTATGTGATCTTCTAAGTTTATTTCTCTTTACCACCCCTTGCGAATAAAAGTAGGCTGCCTGTAGTGATATCCTAAGTTTCCATGGTTGTTGAAATCTATGTAAATAAATATGAATTAATGATCTTGAAGATGAATAGTATAGATGTGATATTCAAAATGGATAGGTTAACCAATTATCAAGATCATATCGACTACTCTCAAAGATATGTTTATTTCAATTCACCTAAAAGAGAGAGGATTTTGATGGCCAGTAGGTGGGATCTCAGATTAGGTAGTATGGGACTGGAACTAAAACAATTTAGAGCTATCCTAATTCAAGTAGTATACTTGGATCTTATGTAAGAATCAATTATAGCCTCCTCTATATTCCTTTCACTAGTGAATAATTATCAAGATGTTTTCCTAGATGATTTATTCGGTCTCTCTCTAGAAAAATGAATTTGGATTGAAATTGATGTTATACTTGGGGAAAAATCAACATAGATTACTACTTAAAATATGGTGCTATATGAGATGAGTGATTTGAAGGTGGAGTTATAGTATTTGATGGTAAAGGGATTTATTAGACATAAAACATCTCATTGGGGTGATCCAATGTTGTTTTCAAAGAAGGAAGATGGTGGTATATGACTTTCTATGGAATAAAGGAAACCAAAAAAGTAATGGTGAAGAATAAAGGTAACCATTACACAAGATTGATGATATATCTGATTAGTTGTTGGGAGCTTGGTTGTTTTCCAAGATTGAACTTCGTTTTTTCTACCATTAGTTGTCATTTATAGATGATGATATTTTCATGATGATGTTTAGATGTAGATATGAACTGTATGAGTATATTTTCATTCCTTTTTAGTTTAAAAATGCTCTAACAGTGTTTATGGATCTCATGAACATGCTTTTCCATCCATACATCGTATCCTTAATCATTGTATTCATGGAAGATATCCTGATATATTCAAGGAATTTAGAAATTAATTCATTAAACATTGAGATTTCATTGAGTACAATTTGATCTCAGCATATTTATTATAAAATGATGATGTTTATCTTTGGAATTCATGAGGTACAGTTCTTTGGCATGAGATTTTGTAGGCGGGAATATTAGTAGAACCGGAAAAGGTAAAGGATTTCATGTAATAAGTATTTTACATGAATTTGTTTGATATCAAGAGCTTACATAGGCTTTTGGGGTATTATTGATGCTTTATACATGCCTTCTCTCATTTAGCAACACCGATAATAGAGATGATCAAAATGGGTAATGTTTGAGTGGTCTGATCAGTGTAAAGATACCTTCCTAGAGATGAAGACAAGACTATTGAAAACTTTGGATTTTATCATTCTAGAGTCTGGTATTGGATAAAAGGTTCATAATGATTTCACATGTTTTGTTTAGGGAGTTGTGTTGGATTAAAGGGATTCAATAGTTTCTTATATGTTACTCTAGTTATGACCCCTTGAATGCAACCACCTGATGAATGACATAGAGTTTTTAGTTGTGGTCAATGATCAGAATTTTTGGGGACATTATCTCTTTTATGAGATTTTTTTCATCTACACAGGCCATAATTAATTATAATTTTTTATCTCTTAGTTGGATATGAATTTGAGATGGAGGTGTTGGGCGGAGTAATTGTAGACATATGATTTTGAGATATCCCATGCTCTAGGTAAAATTAATTTCATTATAGATGCTCTCAATAAAAAAACACCAAAGATACATGAAAATGGAGAGTGTTCTTTAGAGGAGGATTTTTTTCATTTGAGATTGATTTCAGAGTGGATAGTGGATACATATGAGGATAATAGAGTAATGACATGTGTGCCTTTTATAAAGCCACAGAATTTTAAAATATGAACATCATATTCAATAGCGTGTATGAAACACAACACCAAGAGTGAAATGGAATATAAAATATGATAAAATATGATATATTTAATTTATTTAATAAATTCAATATATTCTATAGATTTCAATGCACATCACACAATGTTTAGTGTGTGTTACACGTGAGACCGAGTTTCACCGAACAACAATATACTCTTAATATTATTATTTAACATGATAGTTATCACATAGACATTAGAATGGTGGTTATAAATATGATTAAATAACTTATGAAAAAATATATTTTAAACATGTTTATTAGTTATATATTTTTTATAAATAATTATTATAATAATTTGAAATAAAAATGAAATGCTTTCAAAAAAACATTATTTTCTTAAAAGGTGGTTTAATCAATCTTAGTTCACATAATTTATAAAAAAGTTGTACCACTATAAGATAATTTATTTAAAATAATAAAATTTATTTTTGAAATCATATTACAAAAATTATCTTAGGGTTAATGTTTTATATTTTTACGAAAAGTTTCATTTTTTTATGAATAATGAAATTACAAAAAATTAATTGAAAACTTCCTTTTCATTTACATAATTTATAAAGATAAATTATATTTAGAAATATTTTTAAAGTAAAATTAGTTTAATATTATATCATTTTATTAAATTTAGGTCATTTAAATCATTTTTATAATTAATTTATATATAAAATCATTGTATATTTTTAAACATTTTCAATTAAGAAACACACATTCTCGTCATGTTTTTAAGGTTAATTCTCATTTAAATTTTGCCAATTATTTGGGTACAATTATGAAAGATGGATTTTATATTTTTAATATTCGTAATTTATATTATATAATATTTTTAAATTAGTTATTACTATATTTATTAGTGAAAAAGTAAAAATTAATTATCGCAATTATGGTTAAACTAAGGTTTTGTGTATTACATGAATTTTATTAAATTTAATTGTACACATACATATGACATAATTTAACAAACTTTACTTCATATTTAGAATAATTAGGTCTAAATTATCTAATAAAACTACGTTAATTATTGTCTTAAATGGTATGGTACCAAGGTAAATAAAAATATACAAGTGAATGTGGTAAAAAGGGTAAAATTGATTAAAATGAATGACTAAAGAATAACATGATAAAAATATATTTATTTTTGTGTGTTGGAGGTATGTATCGACAAAATATACCCTTACCTATATTATTATTAATATTTTGAGCCACATGAGGCAAGGGAGACCTCCCAATAGTGAATACTTTTTTAGTACTTACTTGAATGCCACTCCTCTTCAAATATAAAGGGAACTAACTATTCCAATTATTAAAACATTCAAACCACATTGATTTAGACATGACCTACAAAATCACATCATAAATTCCCTAACCTAATCCTAGAATCCTTATTTTTTTCATAAATACATCCTTTAATGGATTTAGGGAAAACCTATAAAGGATACTCAAATGGGAGGTAATGTTCTTCAACAGGTGTCTCTATTTTATTTCCTTCCCAACATACTTTGTTTATTTCAAAACCATGATGATATAATAAAATTAGTATCTTAAATTTAATGATATTTTTTATGTTTATGTTAATAAATACAACTTAAAAAAATTCCATAAAATGGGTTATGAAATCCTCATTCCTGTGTATGGCCGACTACAGCCTCATAAATCGATGTCGTTCGTTCTTCCATTACCACCATTCTTATTTAGTTATGATGATGGATATATATATATATATATATATATTTATAAAATTTATAAAATTTATATACCTATGGAGTAATTTTATCATATATATCTTGTTACACTCCATTTAATATGATATATGATAATGTCTCTCATTTATACGACATATCACCACCTTACGAAGTGATGTGATTCATCGTTCACTAAAACTATGCATGGAAGGTGATAAAGAATAATGTTAATGATTATATGTGATAAAAATGAAATAATTATAAAATTAAATAGAAATTTATAATTCTAGAAAAATAATATACATCATTTTATTTCTTTCCCATTCAGTCACATAAAGGGGATAACATTGTTCATGTACATGTGGACTACCACCTTAACGATGTTATGTGACTCTCTTTTCATCACCCCACAAAATGGGTATTATATATATATAATTACAGAAATAATATTAATATAATTTTATTATTATTTATATAGATATTATATAACTATATAATTTGTGAATGAAACTGATCATTCATGATGAGACACACATGAGTAAACAATGTAATTAACACACAAATAAAATAAAATAATGAGAGCATATTAATGAATGGGTGATAAGATGTTATAATATCATAATATACGATATTATAAATATTATAATGGTTCTATTATAAGTTAATAAAATTATTGAAACCATTTTACATGATTTTAAACAGCATCCAATCAAAAGTAAGCCTAAGGTATGTGATTTCATCTCAATTTCATTTCATTGAGGTATATTGTAATGTTATACACCTACATTCTTTTATAAGGTGTCTAAAAATACCATTTTATATGTAATATCATGAATAATTCATTCTTAATGGTAATTTTATTTCCAAATTTAATTATTTCATCTAATTTTTTTTGAATTAAATGTTACTAAGTGGTAAAGAATTTATCGAAGAAACTTCTGTTCATTTGGTAAAACTTCTACTCCATTGATTATATAACTCTAACACTATTTGTATAATGACTTTAAATTATCATTTGTTTTATATCAAATTATTTTATTTGTATTTAAATTTCATACGCTTAATATATTCATTGGTTGAATCATAACATAATTTTATGATATTTTCAATGGTTTACTTCACAATATCATTTTAATCTAGAGTGTTTATTATTGAATTTCAATTGAAGGAAATTTTTTCATCATTATTTAATAAACCATTTAGTGTTATCATCATAAAGTTATTAATGATATTTTAAATTAATATTAACATTTTAAAATCATTATTTCTTAAATTAACAGATAAAATGTTTAGGAAAATCATACATCATTTCTCACTTCAGTCGGAAGTCTATTTTATTCTAAAATCATGATTTTTAAAACTATTTTTAAAAATATTTTTAACCATTTCAGAATAATTTAACAAAGGATATATCACCCATTTTTACTCTTTAAAAATGGTTTCAAAGGATTATTATTTAATTTTAAAAAATTCTTGTTTGTATTTTACCAAAAACATGAAAGGAATCTTCTTATCATTTTCTAAACCAGGCACTCTCTAAACCTTTTTACATTGTAAAGTGAATTTTCATTTTAACTTTTACAGAATGTACATAATTACCTTCCAGCATGAACATAATTTATTTAAAACTTCATTTTATATTTTATGATGATATTTTTTAGGAAAGTGATTCTAAAACACATTTTAAATGAAAATTATTTTCAAAATGTTTTCAAAAATAAAAAGGATATTTTCATGAAGAATATTTTAAAATATATTTTATTTTATTTTTATTATTTAATAAAAACAACCCTTTATTATTACTCAAATGGTTATATGTTTATACCAACCTTATTCTTCCTATATATAGCTTATGATTATTTTGACCAAGGATAGTATTGACATTCACTTCCTAATTTAATTTTCTAATCATTAACATCCCCCTGAAATATTCACATTCACATGATAATTAGACATTAAATTTCCCTTAAATATCAATATTATTTATCATGGATATAATTATTTATTAAAGAATGTCTCATTTATATAATAGGTGTTTTATATTGAAAGTTATTTGATTAAATAGGGAAATATTTAAAAATCTGTATCTTTTATTCAATTCAAATATTTGATGTTAAGGCATATTGATTCATGAATTAAATTGATTATTCAATATATGAGGAATGATTTAGATCATTACGTATTGATGGGTCCTAGCATTATATATACCCAAGATGCATCAGTAGGTCTCATGAGACAAATCAGTTGTGCTAGCATTAATCAGGTATTTAACTATAAATTAAATTGTCATGTTAATGGTCATAATGGTAGAGTTACTTTGTTCTTAATACATAACATCCAATAATTAAACATTTATAACATTAAGTTTTGAGTTATTATTGTATAGGATATTTTCACAATGATATTATCTATGGATTCATTCCATTATTAGTTTATTTATTAAATGGAATGTGGTTTTAGTTATTTACCATGACATATTGATTATGCCCTATCATGTTATTTAAATGTATTTTTTCTCATTTATTTACATTGACATATTGATTATTACCGTAGATATTTTAACATTTTATATTATCTATGGATGCATTTCATTTTTTATTTGTTGATTACATCGCATGTTTGTTCATTTATTTCTTTTACATAGTAATTATGATTACTGATTCATGAATTCGTACAATATACATAACACTTTTTGAGAAATTTAGATCAGATTTATTTTGTTTAATTTACCTAGGATTTAGTGAAGTTTACTATGATAGATAAACATGAATATGTTATGGGGAATAATGATATTCTAAAAAATATATTTTAATTTCTATATTCAAATGTAATGTATGAGTCATGTATTTATCTCATTCTCCTAGACTACTAAACTATTTGATCATTTTCAATTTTATTCTTTTTACCTTATGAGAATATATTGGTATAAGGAACTAGGTTTTAATTGCTGGGGTTGAGGTTTCTACAATTGGAATCAAATCAAGTTTAGTATAAAATTTCAGAACTAGATTATAGAAAATATAGATTAAGTAACATAAACCTAATATTGACTTTGAGGATAAGTATAGAAGAACATCCTTCTACTTTGTTAAGGAAGAGATTATATCGGTATTCCAACTAGTAATTCCATGTTTAGATACTAAAAGTGGACATGGTTCTAGAATAGATTTAAATAGGGGTAATAACTCTAAAATGGGAATGTGGGGCTTGAAATTAGTGTTTCCTTATACAAAAAATGGTCCTTACTATGTACCATGTTTAACACTCTAAAGGGGAATGATTAGGATAATTAATATTTTATTTAAAGAACATGATGAATTATTTTAGTAGATAACTAAAGTGAATGATCTTGGATAAACCTTGGTCTAAGGAAGAACCTATGTGGAAATAAAATGGATGAAGTATTTAGGTATTTAGATTCAAAAAATTAAATTTTATTCGTATTTTTACCAATTTTGGTCTTACGAAACATGAACCATCTTTAGATTATGTTAGAATCTTAAATTTATTTATTAAATTAACAGTTATTGATACCATCATGGGGTAATGATTTTATGTTTAATCATATGTTCAAAGTCATAAATAACTCTTTTAGGTTTTAGGTGATGGGTTTCTAACATGATTAAGGATATTTTAGATACATTTATGGTAATAATATGTTTTAGTTGAAAAAATATATATGGAATAATGTATTCACATTTTATAGATATAATTCTAAGGGTATTGATATTATTTAGGGCTAATAAGATCATTGATGACATTTTAATAATTTTCCAATTAGATTATTTAACTTTGTAATATAATAGATTTTATTAAAAACCATTGTTAACAATGTTTTTTAATGATTAATTTTATTTAAAGTATATCCATCATTTTATTAGGAATGTAAAATGAATTATATTAATATGGGTGTAAGAACCTGAACCTTCTTTTCAGGTACATTTTTCATTTTTTTAGAGTTTTTGAGGAAAGTGGAGTTTCTGGAAATTTTTGAAGTACACACCGTGTACTTTATGAGTACACGCCTTGTACTCCCTTTCCACATGAGGCTATGTGCTGGCCATGTCCGGGCCACACACATGGACTTGTAGGGGTGATGTGGAGGCCGCCTAAAGCGGAGTACGGAAAAGCCAAGTACACGCCGTGTACTCCAAAAGTACACACCATGTACTCCAAAAGTACACATCGTGTACTTTATTTTTTTCACCAAACGCACCAGGGTCATGTCTTAACCACAGAACCATATTCTTCTCCAGCTTCTTCGATCGAGAGCATTCCGTACAACCATGGATCTTCTACAAACCCCCAAGCCTCCACCTGTTCTCTGAATCAACCACCATCGATTGCATTGGAACCGCAGCGGTATGCTCTTCCTTCTCCTTGAGCTTTGTTTCTGAATTTTCTCCTCTTTCTAAAGTTATCATGGGTTGAGAGTTTTGGATGTTTTCATAGATCTACGACGTTCGAAGGATATTCAAGCTTTGAGGTTCTATTATATCGATCTCATAACGTCGAGTTAGGTGGTTTGTGCCTTTTTGTAGGAATTCTTTGAATATTGGTGCAAATTCCACCAACACCCTTGAATGGGGTATTGCACGTTTCTTGGTTTTCCCATGTTTTTTTCCTGATTTTCTTATATGCTCGATTAGAGGTGATTGTTTGTGAATAATGTAATTTATTGTGCTTTGGATTCTTTTCCAATGCATGTTTTTCATGTTTGTGACCATTTGGTCTAGTTTTTCCTGTTAGGTTATTTCCAGTTCCATGCCTAGTTTGTAAAAATAGTATGACTGTTCTTCCATGCTGAGATGTTGTATATGATAGCCAAGTAGTTCTTGAGGATTCATTGGCTATTACATGATGTGATTCTTGCTGACTTTACACAGGGATGTGGGAACCTAGCGTAGTAGAACATAGGGAGAATGACATAAGGGCTTCTCCAGAGTGTCTTTATTTAACATTACAACACCACAGGGGGAATTTATATTGAGTGCTACCTTAGAGAGTCAGTAGTTCCTCAACACGGGCCACATGGAGAATGATACATTGAGTGCTTCCATAGAGTTCCTTTAGTACGATACGAGACTATATAGAGAATTGACGGTGAGTGCTTCCCTAGAAAGTCTATTCTTTAGTTGAAACAGAGGAGTGAGACTGTGTGTGCCTCCCAGAGGGTTTCTAGTGCTTGTAGATTGAACAATAGGGTATAGGATGTGAGAACTACCTAGAGGGTTACCTATTTGTTTTACTTGCTTGTGTGGATGCTTACCTATTGTTCTACTTTCTTGGGTGATTGCTTACTTGTTTTTAAATTATATGCTAGAAACTGTGGATTGTCTGTTGTTTAGTACTTTCCTGTTTACTATTCTATACTTTTACCTACCATATATTCACTGACTATTTGGCACAGATCATTGGGTGGTTTACTACTGGGACATTGTCTCACACCCTGTTTGGGCCATGCTTTTGGTCCCAAATAGATTATATTTCTGTAGGTATAGATAAGGACTAGAACCCTTCCACTTCAGGTTATCGATAGCACTGAAGCCGGAGAGCATGGGACCAAGCCGAGGCTTGCGATGCTAAGGAGCTACTCATCTATTTTTCTTTTGAAATTTGGTTTAGTATTGTATTCAGCATTGTGACTTGTTTGGCTGTTTCCCTAGACAAATATGTCTCATGCATCACTTACATATATTTCTACTCTAGTTGTTTATTTATCAGTCTTTCACTATTGTTGTTGTTGGATATTTATTTCTTCTTCTGTTGTGTGTGTTGTATGTGTTGTTACTTCTGCTGTGTACTCTGCCAATGAGGGTATAGTTTCTCCGCTATCACACCCAAGGACCTCACTTCTAGTCGGCAGCCTCTGGCGTTCTGGGAAATACGCTTGAGGCCAGGTGACCAACCGGGTACGGGGCGCCTCTAGGTGGCTTCTAGAACAGGACCATCACAAAGTGGTATCAGAGGAGTTTTCTTTTCTCTTGAATTACTATTTGGATCCTATAGCGAGGGATAGGACAGAATAGGTACTTATTAATAAGTTGTGCCTGGGAGTAGCTAACCCCTGTACATTGAGAATCCATACTACCTCGTTTATTATAATTTTCTAGTTTGAAATTTTACAGTTGATTTGATTTCATAATTGGGTTATTTAGATGCCGTGTGCTATTACCGTCTTTGTTATTGCTGTTCTATTTCTATCGCAGCCCGATGAGATGAGGGTATGCCATCTCATGCATCATTTAAGAACTTGTTAGAAATCACATGCCATGAATTCTTGCCATGCCATCTAGGATGCATTTTCAATTGCATGTTGTTATGATATATGTTGTGTAGAATATGAATGTTGTTGTGATATATTCTTGAAAAAAATATCTACTTCTTGTTAGTGCTTTGATTGAGTAAGGTTTTATCTGAATGAATACCAAATTTTGGTTCTTGAGGTGTTATGGGCCCTCATGGACTAAAATTTGGTGGATCATTGACCTTTTTACCTTGTTTTTAACTTTTATAAGATTTCGAACTTTGATTCACAAGGAGTATGGGCCCTGACATATCATAATTTGGCACCTTAATGTATGTTTTTAGTATTTTCTGGGCTCCAGAGAAGTTCTGAGCCTACTGCCTAGAAAAACACAGAATACATAGTGTGTAGTTTATGAATACACGCCGTTTAGTTTTTAACCATGTCACTAACTATGTGGGAAGGGACACAAGGTTGTGAAAAATCTTGTAGGAACACGCCGTGTAATAGTTTAGCACACCATGTAGTATGAAATAGGTACCCGGCCGTGTCACGAACAACATAGGTCGTGATATCTTTTCACATACAGGCTGTGTCTGAAGTTTACACGTCGTGTCGTCCGATCTTGGTACCCATCCATGTCACGAACAACACGGGTCAGTGTTACCCTTTCTCGTACATGCTGTGTCTATCTGTAACACATCGTGTAGTGTTAGTTGTGTGTCTAACCGTGTTTCTAACAACATGGGCCAGGAAAGGCATGTCTAGTACACGTTGTGTCCTTCTTGAACACGCCGTGTAGTTTTTCCTTGGATGATTTGTGTGGCTTAACCATGTAGAAGGACTCGTGCATGGAAGAAGATTCAAGTACACATCATGTGATTGGATAACACACTGTGTGTTTGGGGTGTTACCCAACCTGTTGAACAGAAGTACATGCCCATGTGAATGACATAAGGAAAAAATCCGTGTAGGGAAATAACACACCCTGTAGTCATGTTTTTCATAACTTGAATGCCTTATTTCCCGGTTATTTATTGTGCCTTCAGTTTTATTCCTGTCTTTGTTAATACAGAATTTAAGGTGTGCGTTTGAATTTGCAGAGTCATGGCACCGAGACATCCTCCGGTTTCACGCCAGTTTCCAGGCGATGATCAGATGCTAGATATGGCTCATCAGGGACTTCCTGCAGATCCTCCTATTGTTCCAGCCTTGGCACCAATAGTGATACTGGTTACAGGAACCGATGCGCAGTTTAGGGAAGGCATTTTGAGGATGATGCAGACCTTCTAGGGAGCTCTGCCTCCTACCTCGACTATGTAAAACTTGACGCGGGTTTTCCAGCATCAACATCCTCCCACCATTTTAGGGGAACAAGGACCTCAGGCTGTAGAGTCATTTCTAGAATCCATGATGACGATATTTGAGCATCTGAAGACGCTTCTAGAAAGGCAGGTCAAGCTTGCTACCTACATTCTATGAGACTCTACCAAGAGGTGGTGGGACGTGATCTCACATGCGGGTCATCAGCAGGTTATGGCATGGGAGCAGTTTCGGGGCATCTTTTATGACTACTTCTATCAGGAGACCCTAAGGGCCGACCGAACCTGGGAGTTCATGAGACTAGAGCAGGATAATCTTTCTATCATGGAGTATTCCTCTCATTTCACTGATCTTCAGCTTTTCACACTCCCCTGGAGCATATATGGATTGTTCTTGGTAAGGAAGTTTGAGGACAGTCTCAGATGGGAGATCCACTCACATGTGAATATCATCAGGCTGACTTCCATCGCTTCCATTGTAAACCAGGAACTGATTGCAGAGCACAATCTGAGAGATTCTAGAGTTGAGATATTGGGGGGATCCACTTCCAAAGTTAGTGCCCCACCATCGGATAGCAGGAAGCACCGTAGAGAGTCTACACGGGGTGATCCGAGGCTGCGATATGCATCTTTAGGTAGCTAGGTGGTATGATACCAGTGTGGAAGGGATGGACATACGAGACTGCAGTGCTAGAGAGACCTAGTGGAGTACTGATATTGCAGCAAGATGGGTCACCTTTAGCCCTTCTATCAGGTTTTCTCAGCTGCAGCTAGTGACAGGGGTTCATCCATGACTCCTCATTTAGGAGTAGGGCCACCAATTTCTCACAAGTTGGGGAACTGGAGTTCTTCCAGCCATTCAGGCCGAGGTGTATGTCATGGTCGGTGTGGTCAGTCGCCGGTCTATCAGTGACAGTAGGGTGGATCAGCTCAGAGCAGTCAGGAAGGGACAAAGGGTCGTGGTACAGGTCAGGCTTTTGCAGTGGTGGAGACCTAGACAGAGTAGGATCCCGGACCCTCTACATTTCGAGGTACAATCTTAGTAGCCTCAGTTTTATCTTATTCTCTTTTCAATATAGGGGATCCCCATAGATTTATCTCTATTGCTGTTGTAGAGAGCCTTGGTTTCTATATATTTTCCCCTTCCGATACTTGACTCTAGACACACCGTTGGGGACTAGAATAGTTAGTGTACGTCAGTTCAAAGAGTGACCTCTTGAGGTTGCGGGGTTTCACTTCTTATGTGACCTCTATGTCCTAGAGATGATAGGCTATGATTTCATTCTCAGAATGGACTGACTAGTTCCCTTCCAGGAATTCGTCGGCTATTATCGCCATATGGTGAGTTTCATATCACCAGAGGGTGGATATTTTCTTTATTGGGGAAAGTGGGATGTCCAGGAGAGTCAAGAAGGACCCGAGCATCATGGACTAGGATGAGTTACAGCCCATATTGCTTGTGTATATCTAGAAGAATAGGGGACATCATAGTTAGAATTTCCTCCAGTGGTGGATTGCTTCTGAGATGTATTTCCAGAGGACTTTTCCGGTTTTCCTCTATAGCGTGAGGTTGGCTTATCAATTGAGCTAATTCCAGGAGTAGCACCGGTGTCCATTACTCCTTATAGGATGGCTACACCTGAGTTGCAGGAGATCAAGAAGCAGTTGGATGAGTTATAGGCAAAGGGTTTAATCCGACGCAGTACTTCTCCTTGGGCTTCTCCTATCTTGTTTGTGAAGAAGGCAGACGACACCCTTATAATTTGTGTGGATTATCGGAGGATGAACTATTTGATGGTTAATAACCGATATCCCTTGCCTAGGATTTATGACCTCTTTGATCAACTTCAAGGATATCGGGTGATATCAAAGATCGATTTGAGGTCCGGTTATAATCAGTTTTCTGTTAGACCATCAGATATACCTCTTAAAGCCTTCAGGAGCAGGTATGGTCTATACGAGTATATGGTTATGCCGTTCGGCCTCACGAACGTGCCTGTAGTTTTCATGGAACTGATGAAGACTCTTTCATGGTGGCCTTTATGGAAGATATCTTGGTGTGCTGTCACACTCGAAAAGACCATGCTACCCATATTGAGATCGTTTTGAGTACACTGAGAGAGCATCAGTTATATTCTATGCTCTCGAAATGCCACTTTTGGATGGATCAGATTCACTTTTTGGGTCGTGTTATCTCAGATACAGAAGTATCAGTAGACCCCAAGAAAGTGAGAGTAGTAGTTTACTGGGAGCAGCTGAAGAACGTCTATGAGGTGCAGAGTTTTCTAGGGCTAGATGGATACTAAAGATGCTTCATACAGGACTCTTCATGCTTAGCAGCATCGTTGACAGGTCTGACCAAGAAAGTGGAGAAGTTTTTATGGTCAGATTCTTGTGAGTCAGCCTTTCATGTGCTGAAAGGGAGGGTGACTTCATCACTGATACTAGTCTTTCTAGAGCCAGGAATGTGATGCACTGTTTACTGTGATGCTTTAGGTATCAGGCTGAGAGTTGTACTTATGCAGGGAGATGGAGTCGTTTCGTATGGGTCTCGGTAGTTGAGGCCACATGAGAGGAACTACCCAACGCACGATCTCGAGCTGGCGGCAGTTGTTCATGCCTTACACTGTTGGAGACATTATCATCTGGGAGAGAACTTTGTGGTTTTCACCGACCACAAGAGTCTCAAGTACATCTTCACCCAGTGTGATTTGAATCTGAGACAACCTAGGTGGGTTGAGTATCATCAGTCCTTTGACATTGAGCTTGCCTATACACTGGGAAAGGGTAACGCAGTGGCTGATGCGTTGAGCAAGAGGACTCAGATACAGGTAGTTCAAGAGGCCAGAAGTGAGTGGCAGCTTATGACTCTATTCTCTGAGATGTATTTGGAGGTGCACGACAGATAGGGGCAGACTTGTCTATCTTATACAACTGTTACCTCCACACTTATTGATAGGGTACAAATGAGGCAACTATTAGATTTTAAAGGCCTATTCTTATAGAAAATCATGTCATGAGAGGAACCTATTCCTGGATAGACAGTAGGAGAGGATGAGATCTTGCGTTTCCAGGGACACGTATGGGTGACAACAGAAATATGTGAGGATCTGATGTGGGACATTCATTCCTTGGTTTGGGAAGTTCATCCTGGCATCACCAAGATGTATCGTGATCTACACCATCAGTATTGGTGGCCGGGTATGAAGAGGGATGTTGCTGGTTTTGTCTTGAGGTGTTCCACTTGTCAGCAGGTGAAGGTGGAACAACAGCGACCAGCAGGTCTTTTACAGAAATTACCCGTTCCCGAGTGGAAGTGGAATGACGTCACGATGGACTTCATGACCGGTTTTCCGAGATCGCCTCGAGGGAATGACGCATTATGGGTTGTCATTGACGGACTCATGAAGGTTTCTCAATTCTTGCTGATCAAGGAGACCTTCAGTGTTGATGATCTAGGATGGTTGTATATCCAAGATATAGTACGTCTACATGGAGTTCCACACTCCATCATTTTAGACAGGGATGGATGTTTTACTTCTTGGTTCTGGCAGGGGCTTCAGAAGGCTTTGGGTTCACTGATACTTTTGAGTATAGCATACAATCCCCAGACAGATGGTATGCTCTGATTCAGGTACGAGCGTACGATTCAGGTACTTGAGGATATGATCCGAGCATGAATTCTAGACTTTGGTGGTTCTTGGGAGAAGCATATACATCTTGTAGAGTTCGCCTGCAACAATAGTTTTTAGGTGACTATTAAGGTGGCACCTTACGAGGCTCTGTACGTTAGGCCATACCGATCACCTTTATGCTGGATAGAGGTGGGAGAGGCAGCTTTTCTGGGACCACATCTTGTTCAGGATACCTCAAAGAAGATAGAGTTGATTCAGAAGAGGATGGCTACAATGCAGTCTCGACAGAAGACTTATGCAGATCAGAAGAGGTGACCTCTGGAGTTCGAGGTCAGGGATCAGGTTTTTCGACGTGTCACACCGAGGTTGGGACACAAGAGGATTCAGAGACAGGGTAAGGTTTCCTCGCGGTACATCGGGCCATTTGAGGTGTTGGAGAGAGTTGGGCCAGTTGCCTATCAGTTGAAGGTACCTCAGAGGTATCGGTCTATGCACGACGTCTTCCATGTTTCTCAGCTCCGAATTTACTTTTCAGACCCATCTCATGTCCTTCAACATGATGTGGTTGAGCTCAAAGTGGATGCATCATTTAAGGATCATCCTATCCGGATTTTCGATCGCAGTATGAAGGTTCTTCGTGGATGGTCTGTTCCTATAGTACGGGTGTTATGGCAGCATGGGCGAGTGTAGGACGAGACTTGGGAGAGGAAGGCCGATGTATGATCACAGTGGCCAAAGTTGTTCGGGGTTTCTTATTCTACACCGTGCTAGGGAAATTCGAGGACTAATTTATATAAGGGGAAAAGTTTTTAAGAACCCAAACCTTCTTTTCAGGTACATTTTTCCTTTTTATGGAGTTTTTGCGAAAAGAGGAGATACTGGAAATTTTTGAAGTACACACCGTGTACTTTATGAGTACAAGCTGTGTACTCCCTTGCCATGCGAGGTCGTGTGCTAGCCGTATCTAGGCAACACACATGATCATGTTGGGGTGATGTGGAGGCCACCTAAAGAAAAGTACAGAAAAGCCTAGTACACACCGTGTACTCCAAAAGTAAACATCATGTACTTTATTTTTTTCACTAAACTCACCGAGGTCACATCTTAACCCCAGAAACATCTTCTTCTCTAGATTCTTCGACTGAGAGCATTCTGTACGGCCGAAGATCTTCGTCGAACCCCCAATCCTCCACCTGTTCTCTGAATCGACCACTGTCGATTGCGTTGGAACCGCAGCAGTAAGCTCTTCCTTCTCCTGGAGCTTTGTTTCCCAATTTTCTCCACTTTCTCAAGTTATCGTGGGTTGAGTGTTTTGTATGTTTTCTTAGATCTAAAATGTTCCAAGGAGATTCAAGATTCGAGGATCTAGTATATTGATCTCCTAACATCGAGGTAGGTGGTTTGTGCCTTTCTGTAGGATGTCTTTGAATAATTGTGCAAATTCCACCAATACCGTTGAACGGGGTGTTGCGTGTTTCCTGTTTTTCCCTTGTTGTTTTCCTGCATTGCTTATATGCTTGAGTATAGGTGATTGTTTGTGAATAGGGTAATCTACTGTGCTTTTCATGATTTACCCAAGCATGTTTTGCCTGTTTATAACCATTTGGTCTAGTTTTCCATGTTAGGCTATTTCCAGTTCCATGCCTAGTTTATAGGATGGTATGACTGTTCTTCCATGCTGAGATGTTGTAGATGATTTCCAAGTAGTTTTTGAGGAATCTTTGGACGTTATGTGATACGATTCTTGCTATCTTTACATAGGGTTGTGGTAACCTAGTGTAGTAGACCATAGGGAGAATGGATGTAAGGGCTTCTCCATAGTGTCTTTATTTTATGATGCGAGACCAAATGGGGAATTGACGTTGAGTGCTTCCTCAGAGATTTTTTATTTCCTCGAAGCGGGCCACATGGGGAATGATACATTGAGTGCTTCCCCAGTGTGCCTTTAGTACGATAAAAGACTATAGGGGGAATTTACGGTGAGTGATTCCCTAGAGAGTCTATTCTTTAGCAGAACAAGAGGGGTGAGACTATGTGTGCCTCCCAGAGGGTTTCTAGTGCTTGTAGGATGAACCATAAGGGTTAGGATGTGAGAACTACCCCGAGGGTTACCTATTTGTTTTACTTGCTTGTTTGGATGCTTACCTGTTGTTCTACTTGCTTGGGTGACTGCTTACTTGTTTCTAAACTATATACTAGAAAATTTGGATTGTCTTCTATTTAGTACATTCCTGTTTACTATTCTGTACTTTTACCTGCCATATATATACTGACTGTTAGGCACAGATCTTTGGGTGGTTTCCAATTGGTACTTTGTGTCACACCCTGTTTGGGCCATGCTTTTGTGCCCAAATAGATTATATTTTTCCAAGTATAGATAAGGGAAAGCGTCCTTCTACTTCAGGTTCTTGATTGCACTAGATCTGGAGAGCATGGGACCAAACCGAGGCTTACGATGCTGAGGATTTGCCCATCTATTTTTCTTTTTTTTTTCTTTGGTTTAGTATTATATTCCGCATTGTGACTTGTTTAGATGTTTACCTAGAAATATAGGTATCATGCATCACTTACATATATTTCTGCTCCAATTGTTTATTTATCTGTCTTTCACTATTGTTGTTGTTGGATATTTATTTCTTCTGCTGTTGTATGTGTTGTATGTGCTGTTACTTCCGCTGTGTACTCTGCCAATGAGGGCATAGTTTCCCCACTATCACACCCAAGGCCCTCCCTACTAGTCGTCAGCCTCTGGAGTTCAGGGAAATTCACTTGAGGCCACGTGACCAACCGGGTACGGGGAGCCTCTGGGTGGATTTCAGAACCGGGAAGTTACAATGGGTTTATAAAAGGACATCCCATGTGCTGGGTGAAAACCCGTTGCATTTGGAAAGGTAGTGGAGCATAATCCCATGATCGAATAATGATAAGTGTTCCACTCCTACCACTATCCTTTGTGATGTACTAGATAAGATGTCATAGTTTTTAGTAAATAATTTGAAAAATAAATATGGATGATGAACTGGTAGTGTAACTTTTTAGGTTTAGTGATTAATTTATTATATTGGATCACTTTTTCAAATAGTATTGGTTTTAAAAAATATTTAGAGATAGATAGAAATACATCTCACTCTATTATGGATTGTATGATCCATCAAAATGTACTTTTATTGTATTAGGAATAAAAATATCATTTTTGTGTCTTAATTTACGAAAAGGATCTGTGAATAAAAATGTTATCCTACTGCATTCATATATGTTGAATCAAATGGTCTTCTAAATAATGACATATTTATGGTTTTCAAGACCTTAAATATATATTGATAATTCACTTTTTTATGATAATTAACGTCAATTACTCTCTATAATAATTTATGATTTTCCTCTATGTCAATATATTCTCTTTCCCCCAATGTTATCCTATATAAAAACCTTGTTATATGTTTTTCCATATTACTTTTTACTTCTCATTTTCAATTATTAAGAGGTTATTTTTTCAACACTTTTATAATGCTGGATTTTGAATAATGAAATTTATAATCATCAAACACCGGAATACCATGAATAATTTTTAATTGCATGGAATCATTTCACTTAATTTGGAATGAATTTAACACCCCTAAATTTTAAAATACGAACATTGTATTTTATTGCTTGCATGTCAAAAAAAATAAGCGTAGAAGAGAATATATCATCCAAATAAATTATGATAAATTTCATATTTTAAATAAATTAAATATATTCAGTTGAATTCAATGAACATAATACTAATGTTATCTTTCATTACATGTAATAAAGAGTTTTACCTAACCAAATATATTATTATTATAATTATTTAATATGATAGTTATCACATAATAGTTTTAGTGGTTGGTATTGATATGATTTAATAAATTATGAAAATATATTTTTTACATGTATTTATTAGTTATATATTGATTATAAATAATATTAATAATCAGTATAATGAAAAAAAATGTTTTGATAAAAACTGTGTTTTCCTAAAAAATGGTTTAATCATGCTTAGTGCACATAATTTAAATTAAATTTTTATAAATGTTATAAAATTTATATGGAAAAATAAAATTCATTTTTGAAATATGAGTACCAAAAATATCTTTGGGTTAATTTCCGAGATTTTTCAGAAAAGTTTTATTTTATGATGAATTGTGAAAGTACAGAATTTTAATTTAAAAATATATTTTCATTAAAAAGAATTTAATGGCTAAAATATATTTTAAATTATTTTGAAAATTATAGTAGTAAAATTTTATATGTATTAATAATTTTTTTCATTTATGTCATTTTCATATTGAATTTATTTATAAAAACGTTTTATGATTTTGAAAATTTTTACTAATAAAATTTTCATTCTTATCACGTATTCAAGATTAATTTAAAATTATATTATACAATTAAATTAAAATTAAAATTTGACAAAATAGGAAGAAAATATTGATGGTGGGGTGAAATGGCTAGATGGTGGTGGTGGCCATATAATCTTTATTTTTTAAGATCCTACGAACCATCTATTGGGAAGCCAATACTAGCTAGTGCCCAAGGATGAATGAATGCATTCATTTTAGGAATACGGACTCACAGAAGGCAAGTCAACATCCTACTAGTAGTACCATATTCAATAAATATCGTGGTTTGTTTTATATTTTTTACTTTAAATCAATTATTTTACTAACCCTCTCATAAGTTCGAACCATTTTGACAAGACCACCTATATATCTCTCCCTTAGAGGTCAAGAAATCCTATTTCTATCTTAGAGGGTTATTCAAGTCTTAATCAATTCGGGGAATCTATTTTGGTAAGATAAATCAGTTCTAAACCAAATAATAATTATTTTTATACAATTAATCATATATATAATCGATGTTATATATATTTACAAACCTCCACCAAGATATAAGGGAGAATTAGATCGTGAATGATAGATAAGTGTTAGATTATGAGATTTTATGGCCTCTCATAGATCAATACTAGATCTAACATTGACGATGAACCCCTTTATCTATATTGATTTTTATTTCATCTATTGACTTGGAATTTTCTTATAATTCCAATATTATAAACTCTATGACGATGAATTGGGTTTTATTCTTGATATTGATTATGCGAGGGAATGAGATATGTGTTTCACAAGTGGATCATGAGATTTAGAACCAACACATTAAAATTAATAATATCCTTTCTATATATAGTTTTTTTATATGTTTTTTCAATGATATGATGATTGTTATTGTGTTCATGAAACTCATGTTTGATTTTCATCCCATGTGTGTGTGTGTATATCTCATGATACCCATATTTGATATTGTTCACATGAACATGTGTGTATGGATACTAATAGTTATATTTTCATATGATATTTCATTAGCATATGTGTTACTCCATGTTTTGTGAGAATGTAAGGCCTTTTGAGGTTTTGATTCCTATAGAAAATGATAAGTGGGTCATCATGGATTGGTTATCCCTTTAAGGGGGAGCATGAATGGTAATTGATGATGATAATAATGGACCAAGACATAGGGTAGGGGTATGTAGGCCTCATGAGTTGAACCAAAGTGGTGTAGGGGTATGATGACCATATTCCCATTCCTGAGGTAGTGTATGGGTATGCAATCCATGTTTCCTAACCTAAGTCATAAGCAATGGTACACCATCCATGTGGCCTACCTTGTGATAGTTATAGGGCTTGAAGATCTTATGGTATGGATAGAGACTCGTTGGACTTGTGGCTACTCAGAGATAGATGAGGTGACCATGTTGTTGATCCATGATCAGAACATCTATTATTACTTTTATTCCTACATGGATACAAAGAATATATGATAGAGTTCATTGGAGTCTTGGTTAGTGCACAACCACTTGACTTGTGATGGATATTTTCTATATCATGATTTCTTATAGTACCATGAAATACACCTCTTATGCATGTGAAATTTTGTTAAGAATGCATTGGTGGGGTCCTAATGGGTTTATACTCCCACCATACACATAAATCACATTGTGCATTCAAAATTCATAATCAGGGATCTAGAGATGGGAAAGGGTCCTACACAAAGTTTCTAAGGAGACTAGAGTGAGGGGATGGATATGGTTCTCGGAAAGTCATCAGATATTTGTTACAACTCTTTTATTTATTATCATTTCTAGTTAAACTATTTATGATTAATGACTTAATATACTGGGAGTCAATTTGAATATAATTTTATAACCTAAAATTAAATTTATTATATTATTATGAACAAGATCTATTCTATTGTGTTATTTATTTGTCTTGTATTTATGTAGTTATTTTTCTAGTGATAACTATGATCACTGAGTGTAGAGTCTCCCCAAGTCACTTTAAACACTTTCCACTAGTTGAAAGAAAATTGTGTGTGCGGTGGAATGAATGAGGTCTTGTGAGACTTCTTCTTAGCCTTGGTGATTCGATATGGAGTGTTAAAATATCCATTGAAACTTCCTACTACAATAACTATAGAATATTCTAAGGATACCATAATCCCACTAGATTTTTATACTTTACTTTCAATAGCTGACTTGTGAGAAATCTAAAAACACCCAACCAGTAACTTCTCTATCCATGAAATTAAGAATCCTTCTTAAATCATTACAAATATTCCTAAAACCAAGATTTACTACAAAATATATGATATGAAACTCAGAGAAAACCAACTACCCTATACTCAAAGAAATATACAAATTCTCATGGAATAACACATGATGTTTCCTAACCTCCATCCAACCATAAATAAGATATTATTTTAGTATATTTATCTTCACACATAACCTTTATGGTCTCCTATTTAAGAACCCTCTTATTTAAAACAATTATAATACCCCACCATCAAATATAAATGAACCTTATCTCCAACTGTGTCCAAGTCTATATGAAAAACCATGAGTTACACTACATCACTCTTTTATCACTAACTTCCCAGGAAACATCAATATAATTTTTATTGATCAACTGATTAAATTCTATATTACATTTTCCTAGATTATATGAAATATAAAAATAATAATCCTAAAGAATCTCCACCTACATTCACTTAAAAATATTTTAATCACTCTAAGAGAATGTATAGAGGAAGTTCAAATTTTTAGTGAAAAGAAAAAAAAATTATATTTGATAGTAATGTCTCTAAAAATTTATATCAAACACCACAATTGTTGACTAATTATCATAATACACATAATTACATGTATGAGGCCCCGACTACACTTGGAATATAATATATAACCTCTATCTATTTCATCAAAACACATATAATAATTCATGATTTCAAGAATCCTAATAAACAAAAAATATAACTCTTTCATAAGTTAATTAATAGATATAGTAACTAGTAAAATTTTCCTTAGTATTCAAATTTAGGAAATAATTGTGGTTCATAAATGAATGTTTAACCATCATTCATTAGTATTGATGAGGGTAATGAAATATTAGATAAATTTGATAAGAAATTTGATAATATCAAGCTAAACCAATAAATCTATGCATCATAAAAACAGTCATTGGAATATCATAAGAAACAATAACTTTAATAATAGATGTATCCATGAATACTCATCACCGATAAAGAAACATGTATAAAGAATTAAGTTTACCACACCTAAAACATACACTTGGACCTCATCATCATCATCATCATTTATTTATTTAAATGAAAAGGTAAAAAATGGAAACAACTGGAAGATTCCAAGGAGCCAAAGTTTCAAGGATTCAGGAAACAATAATCTAAGGGGGTCTAAAAAGGTGCAGCCCAAGAGCATCCCCTTTAACAAGATGTTCTCCTTCAGAATACATCAAGACAATATCTGGAGAGCAAATGATACTCTTCCCATGGGTTGACAAGGAAGCAAGAAAGTCTGCAACCTTATTACCTTCACGCCATGTATGGAGAATGTCGGTGTTGGGATCCATAAGGCTTAGGAATTTCCTCCCAATGTAAGCAATGGACCATGGGGTGGAGCTCTTACCAGACAGAGAGTTTTAACTAATGAGGGAGTCGGATTCCACTGCACTAAGGGTTATGTTCCTCCTCTCGACCAAATGTAGCCCAAAAAACATCACATGGGATTTAGACTGTAAAGAACCACCCATGCTAGCTGGCCATGAAAGTATCCATAACCACACCCTTTGTGTCACGGATCACCCCCCCCCCCCCTCATGACACCCATCATGCATGAGCCTTTAGTGATCATCTTGTGGCCCAAGTGATGAGGTAACCATCGAACTCAATTCCCATGCCTGCCAATGCTAGTGGGGAATAAAGAGTGATTCTGGCCTGAAACCAGCCTCGTGGTGGGAGCATCCTACCAAACTTTACTAAGCTGAAGTAGGTCCACTAGTAGTAATCTCACCCTTGCAACCACCGCCCTTTAAGAAAAGATCGCCCCCTCAAAAACAGCCTTGTTCCACACTGTACAGATGCACCAGTAGCCTGCTTCCAACACTAACACACGGGTCTTCCACTCAGGGCTCTGGATATCCACACCACGAAACCAATGATCAAGGAAGGGGGCCTGCATATGATCCCTAATAGCATAACCCGTAAAGTCACCAAAGGCTGACCAAATGGCGGTGGTCCAGCCTCCCAAGAAGAAAAGATGATCCACGATTTCCTCCATGTTTTCCCTACAATAGTAGCAGTGTGAAGACAATTGAATTCCCATCCTTATCACATTGTCATCAGTGGAAATTATAGGATTCTGAATCCTCCAAAGTAGGAAATTGTAATTTTCTAGGATTTATTTACGCTAGAGGGTTCCTCCCCACACATCAGTCAGGAGCAAGGCTGTGAAGACCCTATGGAACTCTTTCATTAAAAATGCACCAGATCTAGAAGCAGTGAACACGCATTTGTCCCACTCGTCTTTGATATTAATAAGGTCGAAGAATTAATTCTGCTCACTTTTCAGAATAGCCGCAATAAATGTTGGAGACATTCTGGCTTGGCAAAAGGAAATGATGGCAATGAGATTGCCTGGGAAGCCAAGACACGAACCTTACCAGTCATGGTGCCAGAAAGAAATGTCCCCTCCCCCCATGATCCATGTAGAGTGTATACAAAGGGATTCAATCAAAGGAGCAACCGTGGGCCAGATAGAGGATGCATGGCCAGCCTGATACCCATCACTCTGCTTTGTGTCCATAGACCTACCCCACTATGAGCAGCCCTAAATCACATCCCAAGAACGCTTTGCATGAATGGCATGCATGGTACTCAAAATTCTCCTCTAGTTGATGCCTCCATCCTCAACCGGCTTAGAGAGTCTCTCCCAAGAATCCCAATGATGCTTTCCATTTGAATGAGAATCCCAGATAAAAGACCCTAAGACCCTGTTGATTCTTCCTAGAACACCCTTGGGAACCTTAACTGTAGAGAGTGTGTGGACAATATTGAGGAGAGGACGCTGTTAACCAGCATGATCCTCCCTCCGAACGAAAAGAAATTTATTTTCCAGTTGGTAACATGACCAGCGATGCGAGCAATAATATAGTAGAAATGCTGGACTCAAGGCCTTCTCGGTGAAACAGGGACTCCTTGATAGGTCATTGGGAGTGTGCCCTGCTTCATGTTTAACCTGTTGCTAAGGGTTTCACTCTGGGAGTCTGGGCATCAACTCGTGATAAAAAAAGGTGCTCTTGTTCAAGTTAATACACTACCCACTCTAGTGGCAGTAGTCCACCAGGATCTTGTTTAAGCCCCAGATGGGCCGCTTGTTTGCATTAATAAAAATAAGTGTGTCATAGGCGAACATGATATGTGAGATATAGATCAGTCTCTTCCTGCACCAATAGGGAGAAATGGCCATGTTTCTAATGCTCCTATTAATGTGATGGCTAAGGATGTCCTGGGCCATGATGAAAATGCTCGGTGAAAAGGGGTCCCCTTTGTGCAGGCAGTGAGCCGTCTTAAAGAAACCGTGATTTTTTCCCATGAAGCGGACAACCATCCATGCAGATCTGATACACCTAAAAATAAGATCAATATAATATGTAGAGAGACCCAAGAAAGCAATAACTTTGATGAAAAAATTAAACTCCATGCGTTTGTAAGCCTTGTCTATGTTTATCTTAATAGCCAAATTTGACCCATTAACCTTCATGTTGAGGTCGAAAATAACCTCATGGTCCAGAGAAATTGTCCCCTGAATGGATCAGCCATTCACAAAGCCATGCTGCTCAGCTGAGGTCAAGTTGGGGAGGTGAACCGCTAGTATTCTATTGAATATTGTTGCAAGAATATTATAGGGGACATTACATATACTCACAGGTCTGTAATGATGGATGGAAGAAGGACCAATGATCTTTGGAATCAGCACCAGAGTGGTAGCATAAGAAACTCGGGGTAGGCTGCCTCTCTTGTAAAAGTCTTGGACTTCCTCGATTAGGTCTCCCTTCACCAAGTCCCAAGTATCCCTATAGAAAGCACCCAGGAAACCGTCTGGCCTATGGGTACTCTCTGGGTTAATGCTCACCATTTCCTTGTGAATCTCCTTCTCCTCCGGGATAGCTCCCAAGAAGACATTATCATAGCTGGAGAGGATGCCATGAACCACCTCCAAAAACTCTTCATGGATGCTAGTAAATCCCTCTATCATGTGAGGATTAGAGCTTGCCAACATATCCATGAAATGCGCCTCTATCATGTTGCCTACCAAGTCCCGATCATCATTGAAGCTACCATCTACAAAGCGAATATTCGGCCTGGCCCATCTGTATTTTTCCTTGATGTATGCATGGAAGTAATCCGAATTCCGGTCTCCCTCACGTAGCCACTTAGTCCGAGTTTGTTCATGAGCCATCCTTTCCTATAACAAAATCATTTTCTTAATGATGACCTTCTTTCAAAAAGGTCCTCAAACAGGTCATCATGCCACACAGATTCCATTTGGGTCTCCATGGCTTTGATCACCTTAGAAAGGGTATTCATATCACTAAAATGGGGGGGATGACTATTGATCCAAACATGGATGTCCCCCTTTAGTCTTTTTAATTTGTTATGGAAGGCAATCCAGCTCGAACCTTGGATTATCTTGCACCAAGAGTCCCTAACCGCCTCGTGGAAGCCCGGAACACTGGGCCAAGGGAGGGAAAAGACACGGGTATGTGGTCTATTCTATTGTGGGTAGTGGGAGACCAAAATGGGGGAATGGTCTGAAAGGTTGTGGAAAATATGAGTAACATTGGCATTGGGAAATGTTGATACTGCCTGAACATTGGCAAGACAACGATCAAGCTGGCACCTGGTGCATCGGGCTCCTCTTTGGTTGTTTCACCATGTGAACTTGTCTCCCGTGAAGCCCAAATCCATGAGACCCTTGTGCCCCATGAAACCAGAAATCTCCCTAATGGAAGTGCGAGGGAAAACACCACGACCTTTCTTTTCATTTGGGTCTGCAATGATGTAAAATTCACCTCCTACGAACCATGGATTATCCCCTTGGTCAAAGGCTTCATGGCCATGCCACAAAAGATCTCTGAGCTTTGCATCACAGCTACCATACAAAAAAGTGACATGAAAATGTAAATATCCAGAGATGATGTCCACAGTGATACTCTGTTCTAAGGGCTGAACCATGTTAATAGTGGAAGAATAATTCCAAAAAATCAAAATATGCTGGTTGGTAGGGGATGCATGCATGCCGGTATTGAGTTTGATTCTCCTCACAAACTCACCAATTTTAGCGGGTGACTACTTGGGCTCTATGATAGCCACAACTAAGGATCTATGCGACAAGGATTCGATGGCCAGAAAGTATGTTTTTTCCCTAGAACCCAGGCCACGGGCATTCCAGATGATAAAGGATATCATTGATGAAAGCAGCTGGCCTTGGCATTGGCCTCAGGGTGCATAGCTCCAGAGATCTGTTTAGAATGACGGTGTCCCTTTTGCTTGGAGTGGGACCTCATGCGATTAGCAATGTGCTAGGGGAAACTTGGGCTGTGGGGGGAGTAGAGGAGTCCTGGGGATCCGGATCAGTAGGGAGGATCCAAAAGAACCACAGACGGGGTAGAGGGAGGCGCCTTACTGGAAGACATCACCAAGCCCCGAGTGGGGGCTGAGATCGCCAAGGGTCCTTGACGATCAGGGCACACGACACTGGAAAAAGAGACCATCTTCTTCAAAAGTAGGGGCTCCAAGACCGGTGGCCCAGAGGGGAAAGAAACCATCGCAAACAGGCCAAAGGAGTCAGGATGAGGAATGCCAACAAGATCCTAGGGGATGAACTCCATAAGTCTAGGTGACCCAAGAATCCACGGGCAGATAGGGCAAGAAGACTGAATATTTCTTGACTATGCCATACTATCATAAATAAACACCACTACAAATCATTATAACATCTAGACACCTAATACATTAATCCCAAAAGAACATCTGGTTCATCTGTAACTTTAAAGGGTGTCACCATGAATCCAAAATTATCCTAAAACACAGAAATTTAACCTTGTAAATAAATTCATATTTGACCGTCATTTTATGATATCTTAATTGATATGATTATCTAAAAGAATCACCATATTTTTTTTATTCTATCAAATAGTTCATGAATTATTTCACAAGGATACCAATTATCCACTTTCACTTGATTAAATTGTTAGTAATTGATACTCAACCTCACAATAATACCATAATTCTAAGAAACTATTACTAGGAAAACCCTATATAGATACACAAGGGAAAATAAAAACCCTTCTATGAATGTTTAAAATTTTAATTTTTAACTCTACAATCTCTTTATTCACCATTAAATAATAAGACAGTGATACTAGAAATGTACTCAACTACAGATTGATTCAAAAACCAATATCATACCTTGATGAGAATATATTAATCTATTTAGGGAACACATTATAAAGTTCACTTACCCCTTTTGGGAACTCCTTTAATTATATATTAAGTGAATAAATAATTTAACTCATAAGATAATATGTAATTATTTGGGGTTGAATGTGTTGAAAACAATTCCTTCGATCACTTTCATAGTTAAATACCAGGAATTATCCATTTTAGTTACAATAAATCACCCTCCTTTGAAAAAGGTTAATGTAATATTTTGTTTAATGAAACCAATTCATTTCACGTATGATATATTATGGTTTCACAATCAACAACACTATATCCCACTCCAGGTGATCACTTTCTATCAATAACTAATGTTAACAAATCACCTCAAATAATCTTGAACAATATCCTAAGGTAATAAATAACACAATAGGTTGATAAATCTTCTTAATGGATAACCCTAGTCCTCTTAACAATCTATTTATAATAAATTAATGTGATTAATGAAAATAAAACAAAAAGAGTCATTAGTTAAGAATATACATACAATACCTTGAAACACCTTTCCCCCAGCTCATTAAATTCCACCACATAGAGTTTCTCATGATCAAATCATTTTCTATATATTCATTCATGTCATCCCTGACCTCATCTTCAATCATTATTCAATTAATTAGTATGGGGGAAATTATTGTAATGGGCCCTGCCACCATAAATGTGTGTTTTTGTTACATATTTTTAAGGATTTATCTTTTTTAGTGGAAACTATATTGGTGTATATTATGGTTAATTTTGAAGAACATCCACTATATCATTTTTTATTGGCCATTGATAACATTTAAAATATAAGGGTACACAATATATTATTTCCATGTACGTCCAGAAGAATAATATAAAAAATAATTGTTCACAACTGACAGATGTTAATTACAAACTCCTTTGAAATATGAGTAAGAGGTTCTATGGATAAGAAACACCGTGAAAAATATGGGTAGCATAGTCATACTAGTTCCACATGATATCAAGCTATGTTATACTTTATCCCATATCACTCTAGTATTTTCCAAAGTTCTCTTAGTAACCTTTGTCATTCATAATACCTTTTTATAATTCCTCAAAGTAAATATACTGATAAGCTATTAGACCATTGGTTCCCCTCTAAAAATGGTGGTCTCTATATTCTTCATCTTCTTGGAAATAATATAATACACTCTATACTCTCAAACAGTAGAGCTATAATACTAGATAAAAAATATTTCATACTGACACTCTAATCAAAGACTAATAGTCAATTAAAACTTTTTAAAATGGTCTAATGTTTGGATCTACTTTACTATATATACACCATAATACCTAATCTATAATTCCCACCACCTTCATACTTCCACATAAAACAATCTCACTTCTGATAAAATTCCTTAATGACCTAAATAGATCTTCCATTACATCATCCAATTCAAAATTTTGATATCAAAAATAGATTAATAATATTTCATTATGTTTTTATGCTATAATTATCATAAGACATCTCTCCATACCTTCAAATTTGTAAGGTCCACCTTTTGATGATTAATAATAGACTACTCAGGCATCTTATCATCCAATACATCATAATTTTAATTCATATGAAGTATAAATAAAATTAAAAAATTGCCTCATCACAAGTAAAATGTGGGTGTATCTAGTTACACTAGATCAATGTTGAATAAAAATAACAATTTAATATAAAACACTAAAAATAATAATGGCCTAATATTATTGACCCTAGAACCGACACATGTGTGACAACCATTATAGATATATATCATCCCAATAACAATAATTCATATATAATTAGAGTATATACATAGAATCAAAGGTTCCCTATATTTCCTTTGTTAGTTTATATTTTCAAAGTCTTTTAATAAGTTAAATTAATATGATAAACATTCCAAACCATAAAATTATCCCCAACACCTACTATTTACTTTATCCTTGAATACTCACTTGAAAACCATTCTATCATTTACTGAATTCTTTGGGAATACACTTGAGATTATAATAAAATTGTGTATCCAATATAAATGACACCTTTAATAGGATATATGATTGATACGTACACAATGGTTATAAATTTATCCATTATAAGAGGTATCAATGATACTTGTTTTTAAAGATCAGTTAAATTTATGCTAAACTCATTAAACCAGTATCATTATCTAAAATGAAAAAACATATGAGTATACCAAAATAAGTTTCAAACAAAAGATAAAACAACCCCAAAGGGAAATATAACATATAATTCATCCAACTCCTTTCTAGATCGACTCATTCTTGAACTAAAATCTATCGATATGATTTTTTAAATATAAAAAAAAATTTAATTGGATGAGTATACAAGTATAGCCAGTTTATTCCTCCTCCAATGTATCCCATATCATGTGAAAATTAATAATAAACCCTCATTGAATAATATATATAAATATTAATCAACTATAAACAATAATCAATAAAATATTAGCATAAGAACAACTTCTCCATAGGTTATCTACCACATCTATACACACAACCACATCCCCATCACCATATTTTTGTTACTATATCTGCATCAACATAAACACATTATCATATCTACATCACTATAATCATGACACATTAACCATTACATGTTAACATCCACCCCACTAATAATGGGATAGGTATTACATAAAAATATACCCAGTAATACATTTGAGAACTATATTACTAAAAATGATAGTTTTATATAGATATAAAAAATAAAAATTATCCATGTATGTTTAAAACAAAATCCCATAAATAACATAAAAATCATATAAAAACACATCTGTTTATCATAATGACATTTATATATACCACATCAATCTAATTTAAACATCACTTTAATGGAAACCAGTATTAATATAATTTACATCACATACATAATTTTATTTAAAATTAGCACCTATATAAAATCACTAAATTAAAAAAATATATAAAAACAATTTTATAGTTAAAAAATAATTAAAATAGATATCCCCATATACTTTGAAATCCATATAACCCTCTATAATAAAATTCAAATATTAAAAATTTGACCATATTTCCCATCTAGTAGAAAACTACCTTAAAACAACATTACACCTATCCAATTCATGATTTCTAGTGTCCCATTGAAAAAATATTATCAAGGTATAAACAAAATATAAATACCTATGTATGATTTTATGAATGCCAACTCTAATAGGGAAAAAATGAAAATAAAATTCCCTTTCATTCCATTGTATCAAACAACCTCTTTTTATCCTCTTATTCACATTATTAATATAATATAATTATCTTCCCCTTGGTCTTCAATATTTATTATTTTTAATTATTTTATTATTCATTATTGATATAATTTCAACTTCCCAAAAAAATTATATATATATTTTTATATTTTATTAATTTCATATGAACAACAACATTTTCAGACCATCACCTAAACAAAATTAATAAAATTCACTAAAGACTCATAAAAGAGAATTTGTAATCCCCGAACTCATCAAAATCTAAAATTTTAATGAATAGCTATCTCATACATGAATTATAAATTCCCAATTCATTATCAGAAACACCATATGAAATCTTTTCCCACGATATATCCTCAAATGAAATTTAGAAAAGGAAGGTTCCCTAAATCCATCATAAGGAATAGATCTATAATTCCACTCACCAATGATCCAAGAACTCAATTGATCACTTCAATAAAAGAACCACCATTTTATACTTATGATATTGTTAAATATATTAAATTTTTCCTAATAGGGTTTCATAAGTTTGAGAAGATGTTATATGTGAAATAATGGATCTATTTTGGGGTTTCAAATACCTTTAATCTAATTCATTAAAAAATTAATATTTGAACACATATAACATGGTATTTTTTCAGCGGTCAACACTTGATATGAAATTTTTGACATGTTGTGACTTGCAGTTTCATAATAAATATCCATTTATGAAATTAATATAAATAAATATATGATCTCAAAAAATAAGGTGTAAATATATAATGTGACACATTATCATCATTTCTATAGACCACGACATACATCCTTCCACATATTATCCAATTGAATCCATAATATCTTTTTAAAATTAATTGTCATATGCTTTAATTGAAATACATCATGATTATTATATAACTAAATATAGTATATTCGCCATGATTAAGAAACATTACAGTTCATTGTAAATGAATTTTTTTCTAATATACCATTGTGTGTTACAAGGTTTTATTAACTAATAAATTCATTTGTTTTTATCTTCTCAAAGTCACAGAAACATCTCTATAAATATTTTATCCTAGAAAAAACAAAAAAGTGTTATCCAATCTACATGATTTTATTTTCACATTAGATTGAATTTTACTTCTAATTAAACCTTATATATTTCCATTTTTTCTCTAGCACTCATTGAATACAGAAATTAAAATAAGTAGAAAATCTGGGAGTGCACACCAAATGAACATAAACATAAGTCCATATATCTTAATCACATGACCTAAAACATTATGGTATATTAAATTATGTAAATGATGTGAAAATTATTGACCCCCATCATTAATGTATGATGTATAATTCTATAGCCCATTATAGTTTTCATAGGATAATAAAATACATTTTAAGACCTTATTATTTGGATTTAAATTGAATGGATCATTAATCAAGGATGAATATTTTACCTCCCTTGTATGTATTTACACTAAATATAATGCAATTCTGAAACTGAATTAAACTCTAACACTCAAGTGTCAAAAAATTTATGGTATGATTTCTATATGGATCTAAAATGTTGGTCGCACTTTTATACATGTGAATATTTCCTTGTTTACATGATCTTAAAATATATAGTATCACCCTTTGAAAAAATGTGTGTTTTTATTCCATTTAATTAAGATGTGTAGGAATACTATATATAGTTCAATCTCTTAAACCACTTATCCCATCTATTTACATAATTTACTTCTGATAGCTATTAATCAAATTCTAATGGTACATGATTAACATGTGATAAGCATACACACAACTATTAGTGATGATCCGATGGATAATCCTATTATTGATAAGCCAATGAATAATGATCCATATGAATAATAAATATACATGTATATACTGGTGACAAGGCAATTTACATGGGTTTTATGAGTGGTGAGAATAGAAAAATATGTTGGTTACAATCCAATAGGTTAGTATATTTGTGATTCTCTAGTTTACATGGTTCCATATACATGTTGAGGATACACATATCTATTGGTGAAAATATAATAGATGAGCATGTTTGTTAAAATCCAACAGATAATGATCTTTAAAGAACCAAACTTCTCAAACAATGATATTACATCATTTTAGAGGAATATTTATTACATTACCCAAAAAAATGGTTATCTTAAAGGTCTAGTTCCTTTTAAAACTTGGAAACATTTACAACTAGTATATGTGTGAACTACATCATTTCCCTATAATTTATTCATAATTATAACCCTTCTATTACATATCATGCATGAATTTTATTTCATGTTCTAGGGAAAGGAAATATAGGAATGGTTGTGCCTAAATTCTTTATTAATTGCAATGCCCCAAACCTAGATTCGTGGAGATAATACATTATTTTAATACATTGGAATGATTATAAGGAATAAAATCATGAAGGAACGATCAGTTTAGATGTATTGAAAAATATATTACATACATGGAATTTTCAATACAATTTAAAATATAATATGAAAAATAGATAATTATTTGAGAACACCATTATTGTCCTAGATTAACCCTACAAAACAATCATAAAACACTTCTTGGTATCCCCGGAATATAAAACATAAGAAATGGGTGAGATCATAAGCTCAGTAAGGGTAAAAAATACACTAAAAGCTTTCATAAATAACCATAAAATTTTAAGGAAAGGTATAAAACTAAAACACAAGATTTTTAAAAGAATATTGATTTAAAGACATGTATTTTTTCATGTAATTTTTTTTGAGGCTTTACTAGCTTGGGAGGCACCTAGGAGTGTGACAGAAGTGCAGAGTTTTCTGGGTTTGGATGGTTACTGCCAGAGGTTTGTGCCTTACTTTTCTAGTGTTTCAACCCCCTTATCAACATTGACGAAGAAGGGGAAACCCTTTATGTGGTCAGAGATATGCAAGCGGAGTTTGAAAGAGTTGATGAAGAGACTAACGAGTTCCCCCATATTGAGGCTACCAGAGGAAGGCATTGGGTATGTAGTCTACTATGATGTATCAGGGACCAGGCTTGGATGTGTCCTGATGCAGGAGTGAGCAGTGATCAAGTATGGTTCATGACAGTTGAGACATCATGAGTAGAACTATGCTACGCATGACCTGGAGTTGGCAGTAGTAGTCTTCGCCTTCAAGATGTGGTGACTTTACCTGATGGGTGAATATTTTATAGTCTACTCTGATCATAAGAGTCTCATGTATATCTTCTCTCATAAGGACTTGAACCTGAGACAATAGTGTTGGCTTGAGTTCCTCTATGACTATGACTTCAAGATAGTCTTCACTCCTGGGAAAGGGAGTGTAGTAGCAAATGCACTCAGCAAGAGATCTGGTATGCAGTTGCTGAGTGAGGTGACAGAGCAGCTTGCTGCTTTGTAGATATCCTATGTGGATCAAGATGGGGCGGATTATCTTCAATCTTTAATAGTCACTCCCCCAAACCTTCAGTGAGGCAGGGAGGTGCAACTTGGGGATGCAGAATTTGAGGATCGACATACTCAAATATCCACAAGACAGACCCCTGATAGATTTTTTGAAGGTGGAGAGCACGCCATCCTCTTCAGAAAGTGTACTATGGTACCAGTAGCACTTAGGGAGTATGTGTTGAGGGAGTTCCTTATGTCCTCTCTAATGGTACATCCAGGAGTGGCGAAGATGTACCAGGACCTCCTACATTAGTACTAGTGGCTAGGAATGAAGAAGGTAGTGGAAAAGTTTGTCTCTCGGTGCCTCACTTATCAGCAAGTGAACGTAGAGCATCAGGTTCCAGCATGCTTAGTTCAACCATTAGAGGTGCCAGAGTGGAAGTGGTATGGAATTTCCATGGACTTCGTGATTGGAATTCCACACACATCCAAGAGTCATGATTCTATCTAGGTGATTGTTGACCGACTAACCAAGTCGGCCCACCTCCTACCAATCAGAGAGCATGGATCAGTAGAGATCTTGGGATGCCTCTACATGTATGAGATTGTACGACTTCAGGCAGTGAAATCTACGATTTTCTACGATCATGATGCACATTTTACTTCTCGTCTAGGGAAGGGGTTGCAGGATGGGTTCATGACACATCTTCAGTTGAGCACTACATTCCACCCTCAAACGGATGGTCAGACAGAGCAGACCATACAGACCCTTGGGGACATGCTACGTTCCTGCATCTTTGATTTTGGCTATAGTTGCGAGGTTCACTTACCTTTGGTGGAGTTCATGTACAACAATAGCTATCACTGCACTATCGGTATGACACCATATGAGGCGTTGTATGGACGTCCTTGCAGATCACCACTATGCTAGAATTACTCAGGGGAGACAACACTCGTGGGACCAGAGATGGTACGAGCTACCACAAGGATGGTACAAATCATCCAGGAACGGATGAAGGTGACACAAAGTAGGAAGAAATCCCATGATGATAGGAGACAGAGTTGTCTAGAGTTTGAGGATGGAGACCATATCTTTTTATGGGTCTCACCTCGACGAGGTCTTCAGAGATTTTGTCGGGGCATCAAGTTATCTCCAAGGTTCATCAGACCCTTTCAGGTTCTCAGCAGAATTGGTGAGGTGGTTTACCTCTTAGCTCTTCCACCTCAATTGCACTGGGTACACGATGTTTTCCACATATCCCAATTGAGGAGATATGTGCATGACCCTTCACACATCATTGAATGGTACGAACTGGACATCAACGACAGGGTGGCGTTTACAGAGGTACAAGTAGAGATTGAGGATCCACATGAGAGGGTCCTTCGTGGGTAGTTGATACCTCTGGTGCATGTTCTCTATCATCACAAGAACCACCAGGAGAGCACATGGGAGTGGGAGGCTCAGATACGTGCTCATTACCCCCACTTGTTCCTTAGTTTGAGTTGTGGATTATGGGGATGAAAATCCCTGATGCGGGGAGAGTGTAAAGACCTGGATTTTTTCATGTAATTTATTTAATTATATGGTAATTTTACGAGTCCTAGAAAATTGACGGCATGCGATTATGAGGTCTGGAGTGCTTGGAAGGAATTTATTAACTTTTTTTCGAGTTCGTTTAGTAAACATGCGAGTGGGTTTTTGTAACTTTTGAACCGGTACTCAGAATTAAAATCTGATGACACCGTTGAGCTCACAGTACCGATATTCACTTAAGGGGACCTTCACCTCGACTATAGTAGGTCGAGAGTGAATGTTAGTTTTCATACTTTTTTGGGTGTCTTAAAAGAATGAAAATAAAATAAAACATATTTATTTTATTTTTCTTGTTGAAACCTCCATTTGAGTCATGGAAGTGGGGACCACCAGAGCCTAAAACCTCCTTTTTGTATTCTAGTGGTGGGGACCACCCAAACCCTTCTTTAATGTAAGAAAATCTCTTGGAATACTCCCATTCAATTGTGCCAATGCAATGAAATTTATTGTGACTTTTAATTGTGCCAACTTTAATGTGAAAAAATAACCAAATTAATTATTCCAACCTTAATTAACTAGATAAACCTATTTTAATATATGTTGGCTCCTCATTTTCTATTTGGAAATCATTGGAAAATGAGAGTTTGGGGAACGTGGTAGAACTAGGAAGAACTTCCTCCAATGAAGAACCGCCCCCAGTGAAGAACGAGGAACCAACCCTGAGCCCCGATCGGAAGTGTATTAGGGAAGTGATGAACGTCGACGTTCTCCATCGACTACGTCTTTCTTCATCACTCCACCTTCAATAAACAACTGAGGTAGGGGTTTTATTTAGGTTTGAAATTATTTTATTGGTTCATCATATCCTAAATTCATGATGATGATGGCTAAACGGACATGGCCATCATCCCGCACATAAACCTTGCTCCATTTTTTTATTCTTCGTGCATTCTTCATGTGTTCTTCAATGCCTATTATTTATTGACACTGGAAACATGGAGTTTCACTAAGCACGATATATGGACATGAATCCCTCAACACAAGGATCATGAATATGCAATCACATAATTTTTTGGGCTTGGAATGAAGATGTAGTGGCACATGGAAGAAGGCGACGACTGGCACACGTCCGGCTGTGAGGTATGATGGGCGGCACCCGTCCATGCTATCGGTTGAAGAGGAGGCTGCGGCCTATTAGCCGTGACAGGGTAGGATGGTGGCTGACAACCGATCGGAAGTGTGGTGGAGTGGCGGCGCAAGTCCGCACCACTGGTGGAGCAAGAGGCCGTGACTGCTTGGCCACAACAGAGGCGGGCGACAACCGACACCCAGTCGGCCGCATGTGGACAACGTCATTGTCAAGCCACTGGTAGGAAGAGTAGCCGGCTATTCCAGCTGGCCAAGGCATACCATGGGGGACCGCTGATCCGTCCTGCATGCCAACCAGGCCGCACCATGATGCCACACCATGTGCCACACTGCGATCCGCACCGCAACGCCACACCGTGGACCGCACCATGAAACCGCAATGCGGGCTGCACTGCGACGCCATACCGCAAGCCGTACCAATGGCCACACTGTACTCGATAGAGGAGGAGTTCTATAGTATCCAAGGTGTTCGAAATATTTCTTGTTACTATCCTAGAATCAATCCTAGTGTGAGTTGTCTTTACTCTGTTCTTATGATTGAGGTTATGCGATGTGATACTTCACCTTTGTGGTGTTATGTTCATGGTATACGTACCACATGTATAAGATGAGTATAGCTTGATAAATTAGTTATATGTATGGGTATATACCTAAGTAGAAATGGGATATTACTTTTTGGTATTTCATTTGTGAAACTCTATGAGACCTACAGTGTCTCGAGGTCCCTAATGCGTATCCTTATATTCACCTCTACACGGGCTATGCTCGCACCTTGTTGTGTTTGGTGCAGACGACGGACATTGTTGTCTGAGGAGGAGGGCACCATGACTAGAGGTTGCTTGGAGGTGGAATTTAGAAGAGGCATACCACTAAGACGACCGTTAGAGAGTTGTACCTACCCTTCAGGTAGGATCATTGGCGGGTGTTCACATGAGCTGTTTTCAGTTTTACTTGTACTTTTCAGTTTACTTATACTTTACAATTGGGCTTGTATTCTGGCCCCTTTTTACATTATGTACATTCCCTGTTTACTATATATACTTTAACTTTGTGCCTGTATCCTGATTTTTTCTTATTTGTGTGGGTTTACATGTTATAAAGGTAATGTCTTCCCAATTTTAGGGAATACACATTTTGGCGCTAGTCTCCAGCCCATGGCCTATGGATATTCTACTAGTTGAATAATCACATGTAATATTAATAAATAATCTCATAATAGGAGAATGAATAATGCCAGACATTATAACCATGCTGTCATGGCCTCATACCAAGACCATACATAAGTGGGTAAGATTTTAGTCAAAACCCAAACTAGTTTGTCTCATTAGAACTACCAATGCATCAAGGGAATCTTATTGATCGGTCCCCAACCTATCGAGATTTCATTAACCAGTGCCATACCCATAAGGATTTCATTAACTGGTCTATAACATTTCACTTACTAATTCCAATGCATTCCTCTTATGGAAGGGTTAAAACGTAACCAACACAAACATTCATATTAAAACTAGCATAATAAATATTAATACATTAACCATAAACCATGAATGGTATCAAAATAGAACATCCATAGTCAAATATATAATAAAAAGTTCAATAAAATATGGTAGATTTTATCATAAAAAATAATCCTAAATTAAGAATAATATCCATCAAAGGATGTTGAAATTGATGAAAAAAATATAATAATATAATTAAAAATTATATGATAGAAATATTCTTTTTTTCTTTGAAATCATTTAAAAGTCACTCAATTTATAAAATAAGTCATTTAAAAATACTTTTTCGAATCAAAGATTCATATACAACTTGGAAGCATTTGAAAGGAATTGACATTTTAAAACATTCATGACCAAATAAATAAATCCTTAAAACCATTTTTAAAACATGGACATTAATGAGAAATATTTAGAAGAATAATTAATTAAAACATATAAAATAATGTTTTAGTTAAATATCTCATTACATAAAACCCTATAAATATTAATTTTTGAAAAAAATGATTGAACATAAAAATTGGAAAAAAAATTCCTTTATAATCCTTTTATATTCTTATAAATAGTTATGTGAAGTAATATCAAGACTATTGAAATGGATAATGGATTAATTCACTAAACATTTAAAGATTACCATACCACATTAAACATTTAAAAAATAATCCCAATATCTTCAAATGAATAATTAAATACCATGAAGATAAATGTATTCATGATATCAATATAATAGGTGCAGTACATACACCATACACAAGAAATATGTGGTGAACATGGCTTATATCTCATGGAAATTAAAATTTAGACAGAATTCTTTTAAAAGGATTGTATCATTAGAGTGGGGATAAATCAATGACATAATTAAGTGTGAAAAATATTAATCCACCAAATATAAGTAGATATTAATTATAAAACAATTATATGTCCTTCACATGTGTTTTTGGAATAATATAACCAATGACATAGATGTTTAACTCGATGAATGGAAATTGAGTTAAGACTTCCCTTACCTTAGGTCCAATACTCATTGTACAGGTCCAAAACTTCTATATAATGGGATTAAACATATTATTAACATCTAAAAAAATTATAATAATGTTTATGATGTCATATATTATTCATTTATGACTTTATATTACCCATTTATTAATAAATTTTATGTTAAAGAATCATTGTGTGTGGTAATCGCTTTGTTTATCATACATGCTTTGACTTTTTATTCTTGATTATTTTATATAGATCATCATTTAATTACTTATTGAATTTAAAAAATGATTAATAAATAATATATATTCACTATTTAATTTTATATGAATGGTAGATATATAAAAATGGAATACGCCATCCATGGAGATGTTAGGCAGTACGTACGCGCGAACATTGTTTTCATTTCCTTATCATATTGAATAGAAACAAGTAAGTGATATATATATATATATATATTATTAAATTAGAATTATTATGTTATATATTTCATAATTATTCATAATATATATATTTTTAATCATTCTTTAGTGGTAAATGTGAAGGATGAATCTCATTGCGTCGTTGAGACGGTAAGCGATACGTACGCACGAGTGACAATATGATTTCCTTAGTGGTTAAATGGTATGAAATTGGATGGAATATGAATTTTAAACAAAAAATATAATATAATATTTATTTTTTTCATCCTTTATATTCAACTTTATACCCATCAAAAAAATTTGTAGATGAATAACAATTTACACCATGATGTGGTGATGGTAAGCTATACGTATGAACACATGGTCATATTGTTTTTCATAGAATGGATAAAAGAAGGAATATTATTTTCCAATAATCATAATAAAATCTCATCCTATATATTATAATTGAATTTTTACTTTATTATGAAATCAAAAAAGGAAGATGATGTAAAAGAAGAAAAAAAATTGAATTGAATTGGTAAAATAATTTCAACTTCTTCGAGTATCTCCTTTTGATTTTTACAAAAAAGAATTATTATGTTTTTTTTCTATCCAATGTATAGCCTTTATGATGTAGTGGGATATGATTGGAGGAGAATTGGGTTTGGGAGTTCTGAGCCAAAGGGCTTTATAGGTGTGAATAAAAGCTAATGAGAGGTGCCCTTTTATAAGAGAGGAGAGGGGAACTTTAGGAAACTCGAAACATATAAATTTATTATAAATAGGTTTTCGATTTAAAATATCTAAAAAGTGAGTTATTTCTAGGATAAAATGATTATTGGTCAAAATCCTATAAAACAATTCTATTTAGACAAGTATAGGTCATAAAATTATCTTTATAATTTGGGTTTAACCCTTAGTTAAATAGTTTAACTCTTACCACGTCTGATTTTATTTTTATACTATAGGGTTAATATAGCTACAATATAACTAAAAATGTCCCCAAATTGGATCATTTATGACATATTTGAAACTATACATGTTATTTGTCCAAATATTATATTTTTATGACTTTTATATCATTCAAAAAATAGTATTTATTTTAAAATGTCATTTATTTCAATTTCGACACTATTTAATACATGATTTTTGTTAATGTCATAAAAGTTTTATAACATAAAAAACTACATTAACGCATAAATTACATGTAAATTTCCTCTAAAAAATTTATGGATGGCACCAAATATTTCAAATTATATTTATTTTGTTATAATTAATATCATCCAATTGATTCTTCCTTTAATAAATCAATTACTTCAACATCATTGTGTCATCATATAATTGAATTATTTATGTCCTGAAATTAAATATAAATTACCACCACTTAGATAAAAATTTAATCATTATTTAGACTATTTATAATTGACCATATCACTTATATCACCTCACATTAAAAATGATACTGTTATTAAAATTTGGTATAATATATTTTTAACTATTCTTTAAATAAAATATAAAAATTATTCTAATATATCAAGAGTGGATTAATAAGGATCATATTTTCTACCTAAGGATTATTTTGATTGAAAAATAATTATCCAATTAAATTAGGATAAATATTTGGTCAATTTTACATTATTATAATATTATTTTTACTATTAATTACCATATTTACCTTTAACCGTGGTATATAAAATTCAAAAGTTAATATTCACCAAAAATTATATTGATCCTATTAGAAAAAAATTTTCATATCTATTACCACCATGTATGTACATTTTTAAAAATTAAATTCATAGAAGTTGAACAATTATGATTAATTTTAATCCTTAGATGTAGTTAGAATGCAGGTAAAAGAGACGTTTAAAAGTTCAAATAATTTTTATATCATATTTTATTAATAAAATAATTCTAATGAAATAAATTGGGTTAATAAATTTTTTCTTTATATATTGAGACATTAAAATAAATTTAAGGCAAAATAATCATTTAAATGAAAAAGTCTGTTTTTAACAAAAATGCATTCTTTTTCACTATTTATCAAAATTTGTAACTTTTCAAAAAATTAGAAAAATTTCACCCTAAGAAAATTTTGATATTCAGAATTAAAAAATTAAGTCTATTTTGAAAAATAAAATTTATAAATATCAATATAAGGTTATTAATATCCATAACTTCTTTTCAAATGGTTGATTTAGTATATCATGGTACGCTTGAATACGAGGTTACGTAAAACACAATCTATTGAAGAAACTGAAGTTATTTAAGAAGATATATACTATAAAATTATGGGGTGTCACATTATACCCTCATTTAATAAATTGAGTCTTCACAAATTAAACTCAATATTGAAAATTACAGGTTAGAGTTTTCAAAATATCTTTATTGAAATCCCACACCAGAAAAAGGACAAATGAGTCCTGCATTTTAAAATAAAGGAAGGGAAGTACAAAGGTCTCAAGAGATAAGACATTTAAGGGTTACATATAAGAAAACATATACATTAAATATACATCCATCCATAAATTATTGATAGAGATTGATAGAGAAAATGATGAGGATAATGTTAACAATCACAAAGCTAGAAATCAATTATTATCTAAGGGACCATTTTATCATATGAAAAGAAAGTACTAGGAATATTTTTAGTTTTATGTTATTTTACCTAGTGTTGAGGAATTAATTTAATTCAGAGGCTAAAAACATAATTAAACATACTTACTTACTTAATGAGTAGAGTTTCCTCATTTAATCAATTTGATCCACAAACTCATCTTTTTCTCCAAATAATGAGTGTTGAAGATGATTTTTTGACCCATTAAGAACAATATGAAACTTTTAGAGAATCCAATAATCAACAAAAAATTAACTTTCTATTTATATGGTTATAAAATATTATACAAAACCAAAATTGTTATGATAAGATAAGATAATTCCCCAAAAATAATAATCTTTTATAAGAATAAATACTACTTGTAATCTCTAAAATTTAATAGTAATACCCATAGTTCAACATAGACCATTCAAAAAATAACTATCCATAAAATTACTCAAAATAATTTAAAGTAATATTGTAACCCAAAATTCATAAGGATTCAGTCATATAGTTTTCTTGAAAAAAATTTATCTCTAAATAACATATAATAACAATTAATGTCTCATATCAAAAAGTAATTAACCTAATTTCATATTCTCCAATATAGGTTAACCATTTTAAAAAATAACCCAAATATCTATAAATCCACAATAAAATCATATATTCTTCCAAAATAAATTCATCCATTACTCCCCAAATAAAATCCCATAGTATTCAATTTAACTTAATCATACAAATTTCTGAAAATATTGAAAATATTCCAAAATAACATTTATCACTTAATTCCCAAATTGTTTTCCAATACCAAGGATATCAATTTGATAAAACCTGAGTTCCTAAAATCAACTTATTCTTATTTCATCAAAAAATTTACCTAAAAAGAAAAAATCATACTAAACAGGGAATTCATATAGGCCAGTGGTAAGAGATAAAGCTTTGCTGCCCTTTTTTGGGTTTGATTCCTTTATCATTGTTCGACACGATGTGGGTTTTTCCATTCCTGTGGGTTTTCCTTTTTCTAAAACTAAATAATTCTTATAACATTCCCAAAATGAGGTAAAATATTCAAAAAAATTACCATTACATATCTTACTCTCAAATTTTATCTCATGCTTTAATTTTTCATCCCAAAATGTAATATCCCATAATTACCTAAAAATTAAGTATCATGTAAATAATAAAGGTTTTTTATTTCATTATAATTATGTCCACAAAATAAAAGATAATTCTTTCTCTAATTACATTTTCACAAAACATACTATATGGTTACACATACTAAAAAATATTTTCCAAAGTAATACCATCATCAAAAGATAATTAATACTTTTAGTCATTTAATAATCTATTTATTTATACATAAGTCCTTCATTATCATAAAGGTTATCCTATATACTATGGAATTGACTCATGTAATGTCTAGGTCCCGTACATTTTAGACAAATGACAAAAAATGGATTTTTAGGCTCAGTTTTGAATTCTTTTTTTTAATCTTCATTTTTCCAATAATATTATTTTCTTTGTGTCCTTTCCCACACATAAATCAAATTTTTGTTCCATTGAGACACTTTTTTGGGTGTCTCCTTGCACATTTCTGGAATGAGGGAAATTGATATTTCTTTTCTCTATGGTCTCCACCATTGGTGTTCTTATCAATCTCTACATTTTTCTTTGGTGAGTTCGGGATTTGGTTAATGGACATGTTGTTAATAATATTTTTGGAAAGATAATTAGGCATGAAATCGATATCTTTCATGCCTATTAAAAGTATATTTGGTTTCTTATCTCCACCACCTTGTCCATCAAGTTCAATGTTAATATTACTCATTTGGGTTCAAACTGTTGACTAAAACTATAACATATAGTACGAGTAACAATAGTCCTAAAATTATTTAATGTATGTAATGACACCTTATTTTTAAAATAAAACACCTTAGGATTAACCAAGGTTATTCACTCATATATTATATAAAAAATAATTCATTTTGGTTTCTAAAGAAAATGTGAATTTTTCTAATAATATCCCCAAGATTTGTCAAACTAGGTGCACAGGAAGGCTCATTGTCGTGCACCAGGTTGCCCCGAGTCATACTCAGAACACCTTGTCAAAGTTTTCACCCCTAGGTATATCTAGGCTAGAACCATGTCTGCTTGTTGTATCCAAACATGGATTCATTTTCTAGTAACACCCACATAATATCTACATTACCAAACAATTTAGGGTATAATTCTATACATATCTCAAAGTCTATTATAGGGTTTTTTTACCTAATTTATGTTTTCTAAATCTAGTTTCCAAGGTTGTTGTTGATGTTACATTAATACCAACTTTAACGCCCCAACCCTAGATTCCTAGTGCCAGTGAATTATTTTAATACTATAGCATGATCATGAGGAACTAAATCCTAAATGACCGAACAGTTTAGAAGTGTTAGAAAATAGATTACAATATGAAATATACATTACAATTCAAAAAATAATATGTAACAGAGAAAATTCATTGAGATTTCCATTATTCTCTTAGGTTAACCCTACATAATAACTATAAAACACTGTTTGAATCTTAGTAAAATAAAACAAAAGAAATGGGTGAGATCAGATGCTCAATAAAGGTAAACAATACAACAAAATCTTTCATAAATAAGTTTAAACGTTTAAGGTAAGGTATAAAAATAAAATTCAATACTTTTAAATAAATCTTGATCATTATATGGAAAAAATAAATCACATAGTTTTCTATAAACATTTCTATAGATATTATACTAGTTGAATAATAACATGTAACATCAATAACTAATATTATAATGAGGTAATTCATAATTCCGGACATCATAACCATACTTTCGAGAACTCGTGTGTAATTAACCACTAATTTTCATTAGCTTGAGAGTACAATGAGTCATTACATATCCTTAAGGAACATCCCCAAAATGCCAAAGGCTAGAAATAAATGATGAAGGGTTTCAAATACCAGTTGTGGTTGATTTATCCTTTATGAAATAAACCATTTAACCAGAAAACCTTAACCAAACCGTACACTAAATGATGCATGAACAAAAGTAAGATTACAAAACTAATTTATTCATATCAAAACCACTCCAATGTATATAACAGTGGAATACTAAATAATTATCAATGTAAATAGTGGAGTAGACACAAATGAATCCCAAAAGATCAAACTACATCAGGCTGCACAATATCAAAGCTCCACGATCAACGAATAGCCCAAGTATCACGAGGTGGTGCTAAAAACATGTGATACATTACCTTTTACCTTGTTCCAGAAGATAGAATCTACAAAAGCACCAAATTGAAAAAGAAGGGGTGAGTATGAAACTCATTAGGTTTTCCCCAATAACGTACCTACTCACGCCACTAGGAAAGATGAGTTTAATACATTTACATAAAATAGTTTTTAATAAAAAATTTCTCAAAATAGTTTATAACTACACATAAACAAGGTTGCAAACCCATTTATGACCAAAATCATACATGTTTAATTGAAATCACTTTTTAGCAAGTTATTTTTTCCAACAAATAACTAATAAAATCTTTAAAATAATTTCTGAATATTACTTTGGCCTATCCGATCAATTCTACAAATCCACACAACAAACCATCCATGCTACGTGATGACAGCTGCATACTCATAAGAGGTTTCTCATCAATCTACCATGTCTTCACAAGATAATTATATATCATGTGACATTTGAACTTTGGAACAAAAAATTAGGTCACATTTCAATCAATACTTATAAACACAACATGAACACACACACACCAAGTACACCCAAGGATCAGGCTAAAAAACCCTTTCATTAAAAACCACTTTTTACTGATAACCATTACCATCAAAACAATTTCAATGCCAAATAATTTCAATAAAACACAATTTTTGTTGATTTTTTTCCATAAAACCATTTAGCTATTCTAGAAAATCCATAATTTAAAATCATTATTTTAAATTCAAGTAACTAAAACACTTTTTACAACAATTCACTAAGATCAAAAAATTTCACCCAAAACCATAAATCATAAATATAGAAGATTTATTCCATGATTTTCACAATAAATTATATTAAAATAAAACAATTTGAAACTAATAAAATAAATTCTATCAAGAGGAGTTGAGATAGAATCCAGCTACCTTGATGGTTTTGAAAAAAACTGAAAACATTCAAATAACGCTCATGCCGCTAGGTTTAAACTCCCCAAAACGGCCTTAGATATCTTCTCCTACCATAAAAAACCCAAATATAATTATATTTGTCTTTCCCCACAAATAACTACCCAAAATAGTTATAGATCTATAAAATAAAATATATAGGATAAGTAGATCAAATTAGATCAAAGTATCTCTAAGAAACAAGAGAAGAACGGTGAAGAACATCACTTACCATGAGAATTGGGCTTGAAAACTCTAAGGGAGGGATCCATATCGGTTCCAAATTTCATGGGAGGGGTTCCCAAAACTTCAATGGAGAGAAATATAGAATTGGAGAAATTTAGAATAAAAAGCAATAATGTAGGAAAAAAACTAATAGATCCAAAAAAATAGGATCTTACTTTTCCCCTCCACACGGTTAGACAAATTGTACACTAACTATGCTTTAGATACTACCTTAAGGAAACCCCTATAGGACTTACTCACATGGTCTCACAAATATTCCTCAATCCATTCAAAATATACTACCTCAAAATTCCAACTGCACCAAATTTTTTCAAGGTTATTTTCATGGTTTAGACAAACCGTGCATAGCCAGTGCATATCTACTTTACATGAAAATATTATTGAATGTTTACCAAACTCTCCTAGACTTCAACGTTACATAAAAATCATCAAGTAAGGATTATATACCAGAAACCGAGGGTACTATATTCTCCCCATCGTTAGAATTTCCGTCCTCAGAAGGTAGAAACCCCTCACTGCGCTGAAAGACTTCGGGTCATAGCTCTTTCATTTCCTTCTCGTGTTCCCAAGTCTCTTCTTAAATATTACCATGATTCCATAAAACCCACACTAGATTAATAATTTTTCCATGAATTAATTTCTCTTGCCTATCTGAAATCCGCACCTAGATATGTACCAACGAACCATATGGCTCTAGGTCAACATGATCCCATCTGATTACATGGTGAGGATCAGGATGATACTTCTTCAACTAAGATACGTGGGCCACATTATACATTGAACTGAACCATGGTGGTAATTAAAACTGATATTCCACTTCTCTAACCCATTTCAATATCTTAAAAGGGCCAATGTATCAAGGAGATAACTTTTCGTACTTCCGAAAATGACAATGTCCAACTATTGGAGAGATCCTCAAGAACACATTATCACTCACCACAAACAACAAAGGTTTTCGGCGATGACCTACATCATATTTTGGATGAATATAATCCCTCATCATCCTCTTTTTTATCAACTAAATCTTCTCTATTGTTTCTTGGACATGATTAGTCCCATCTTTTGATGTGTCCCCTATTTCCATCTAGTATAGTGGAGAATTAAAAGGATGATCATACAATGTTTCAAACAGAGCCATATGTATCAAGGAATGATAGCTTTTATTATATGAGAACTCCACTATGGGTCTGTGATCATCCCATAAGACACCAAAATCCATTACACAATCCCAAAAAATGTCTTTCAACATTTTTATCATCCTTTGGGATTGACCATCAGTTTGATGATGATACATCGTACTCACAGTCAACTGATTCTGAAGGGATTTCTATAAGGTTTTCCAAAAACAAGATGTAAACCTTTGATATCAATCTAACACAATTGACACTGGTACGCCTTGTCTCTTTACCACTTCTAGTATGTAGATTTTTTATAGATCCTCCACTATATGAGTTTCACAAATTGGAATGAAATGAGCCAACTTGGTTAGTTGATCTACTATCACCAATATGGAATCATGTTTCTGAACCATTCTTGGGAGCCCTATAACAAAATCCATCTCTATCTACTCCCATTTCAACACAAGGATAGGTAAAGATTGCAACATACCCGCTGGTCATTGATGCTTCAGCGTTTCTTGCTGACAAGTTAAGCACTTTGAAACCAACTCAGCCACATCCCTTTTCATGTCGCTCCACTAAAATAGTTACTTCAATAACTTATACATATTTTTTCTACTTGAATGTATAGCTCATGTGAAACAGTGGTAATCATTAAAAAGTTTATCCTTACATTCCATAGGTACAACCAACTGATCTTTGAACAATAACATTGCATCCTCATAATGTTTCTAGCCCTCAATGGTCTCCCCACCATTGTGTTTTGAACTCATAACCCGACAGACTATGTTAGATGTTCAGGCATCTTTGATCGTCTTTACCAAAATAGGAACCACTATAACATAAAAGAAAACCGCAATATCACCTTGGTCTTAACATTCCACATACATGTAGGAAAAGACCAACATTCATCTGAAGATTCCATTTCAAACTGGGTTTATTAATTTATTCTTAATATATTATCCATTAAATTACCTTTTCCTAGTGTATACATAAGGTCAAAGTCAAACATCTAGAGATACTCCATCCATATCCTTTGCCTCATATTCAATTTTTTTGTGAGAAAATATGTTTCAATATCTTATGATATGTGAACACAATAAATTTATCACCAATGAGATAGTGAAGCTATGTCTTAAAATCATGAATGATTTTAGCTAACTCCGAATTTGGTGTTGTGTAATTCTTCTAATTAACTCTCCATTTCCTTGAACCATAAGAAAAAACTTGGTCTCCTTGAAGGATAACACATCCCAACCTAGATCCTGAAGCATCATAGTACACTAAATATCCCTTTCCTAATTCTAGAAAAATCATGATATGTGTCGATGCAAGATGAACATTTATCTCTTGGAAGGAATTATGGCATTGTTTGGTCCATTTGAATGGATCATTCGTCTCTTTCAGAGTTTTCAATGGAAAATATAGTCTTGAGAATTCATGCACAAAGCATCGGTAGTAGCCATATAGACCAATAAAACATCGTATCTTGAAGACAATATTCGGTGATTTCCATGAGATAACAACTTCTATATTCTCTGGATCCACCGAAATTACTTTATCAAGAATCCCACGGAGAAGAATACATACCTATTTTTTCCAAAAATCACACATTGACCATTTGGAATACAAACGATGGTCTCTCAGGATTCCTAACACTACCGTCAAGTGTTTCTCATGCTCTGGACTTATCCTTGAATACACCAATATGTCATCTAAAAACACCACAATAATAGAATCTAGATATTTCTAAAATATCTAATTCATCAATGCCATAAAGAATACTAGTTCATTCATAAGACAAAAAGGTATGACCACATATTCATAGTGGCCAAATCTACTTTTGAAAGCGGCCTTCAGAATATCTTCCTTCAGAACTCGCAATTGGTGATATCCTCTTCAGAATTCAATTTTAGAGAACCACTGAGCTCCTCTAAATTGATCAAACATATCATCAATGTGTGGATGTAGATACCAATTCATTGTTGTAACTTGGTTAATCTTATAATAAAACACACTTTTCCTTAGAGTTTCATATGATTTCTTCATGAATAAGACCGGTGATTCCAACAGAGATGTACCTGGATTAATAATATATTTTCTTTCCAGTTCCTCTAAATACACTTTCAATTCCTGTAATTATTTTGGTTCCATCCTATAATATAGAAGGAAATTGGACAGCTCCCTAAAAGAAGATAATTCGTAAACTCCACTTCCCTTAGATGTAGTAACCACGAGAAGTTCCTGAGAAAGACCTTTGGAAATCGATCCACAACTACTAGAAAAATATCTTCCTTTATATCTTCCATCGAAGCCCATGTTAGCGCTAACAACTAATAAGATATTTACCCACCATTGGTTCCAACATGTTCGTTTCGCCTTTCTTTACAACCTTCTCTCTTTTGAAGAGATTCTTGACGACATCCTCAGTTATGTATCTATATATCCTCCTATAACTATTTATGTGGGCCTTGAAAATTGTCATCTAATCCATAATTATGAGTAAATTATAGGCATCCATATCCGACATCGAGAATTACTATTTCAGGTTATCTCCATCAATAGTTATAGCACATTCTAGACACACAAAATCTTGACATTCACTTTCCCTGAGAGGAGTTTTACATTTTAACATATAAGGATTCATTTCGAGTTTTAAACATTGCAGGTCAATAACATGATAAGTAATGAAGGAATGAGATGCAATAGTATCAAACAGTACTTTCACAAAGGTATAATTCAAAATAATTGTACAAATCACTATATATGGTCTATCCTGATCATCGACAGTCATCTTCTTAGATCCATACAATTGATTCATCACTGCACTCTTCTCTTTATTCACTTGCAATGATTACCCTTTCTAAGGATTCATGGTATTCTGAAAATCAGCATGTCTAGCTCTACTCTATTGATGAGTCTGATTCAGATGTCCTCACCCTGTCGAAGCATATATATTTTTTAAAGGTCAAATCCATGGATTATTATTGAGAAAAAGAAAGTCAAAAGAAGTACAAAGTAGGGAATGAAAACAGAGAAACTTAGCTCTCTTTATCATGGATGCCAAGATTTTTTCCCTGTCGAAGCATATGATTCATCTGACAGCTGATAAGTGTCTTGAGCTCCTAACCTTGGAGCACTGCAAAAAAAGTTCTTATGATGTACCATTTTGTTGCAGTTATGGAATGATCTTTGTTGTGCTACACATTCTCTCTTCATGTGGTAAATGGAACCACATTGATAAAATCCCTCTTGGCTCATTGGGTATGGAGGAATATTTACGGATCCAACTGTATGATTCTGATTTCCACTCCCACCTTAGAAATAGGTGTCCCTCTTCTGCTTTCTTCAATCATTAGAGTTACCACAATTTCTTATGGGTATAATTACAATTCATCCTTCCATAGCTCTTGATATTCACTTTTCATCTACTATTGATCTATTCATCTTGTCTGTATAATCCGAAATAAAAAAGCACCACAATGATCAGTCAAATTTCTTTCCTTATCCATGATTTGATGATGTTTACCTTCAAGGATACACTTGGTACAATCTCAATTGAAAAGTGTACTAAATGCATGAATTTAGTTGCATATTCCTTGAAAAATATATTCTTCTTCTTTAGGATAAAAAAGTATATCATCCTCTAGATATTCAGTGTATGGGGACAAAATTGTTTTTTAAAAAATTCCTCAAAATCCTCCTAAGTAAGGCCTTAATCCCCTTTAGTATGCAGAACTAGTTCCCACCACTGGCATGAAAGATATTCAAGCATATAAGTCACTAGCTTGACTTTCAAATCCAAAGGTGTGTTGAGGAAATAAAAGATATGATTCATCCTATTCAGCCATAACGCCATTTTTCTGGTTTAGAATGACCCTGTAGGATGGGTGAATTATTCTTCATAAACTGAATGGAATGATCCAAATGTCTTGGATCATCCCCCGCGTTCCTCCAATGAAAACCATGAAACTATTGGAAAGTACTTTGAACTAGCTCTTGCTTCACCTATGGATCACTTGAAACATCATTCTTTGTAGCTTCTTTAGATTGTTTTCTACAATGCCTATCGGTTTCCATTTTCTGAACAAAAAAAAATTGATATGTCTCACTCCCTAGAAACTGATGGCCTAGCATTTGAAATTATATCACATCCACTATCACAATGTTTTTCTTCCAAATACAACCTTTTCCACGTTCAACGATTTTTGAAAAACCATTCTTACTTTTGAAAATCAACAAATTTTTAAATTACACTAATCATGCCCTTTTTAAAAGTCATTCATTTGAATAGAATTTATAAATTTTTAAAAAGTTTACATGTTTTCACAAATCAGAAATCATTACTCCAAATGAAATATACAATCCTAGGGGGAATTCATTCCTCTAAAATGCATGTAATGGTCATATCATTGGCTAAACCCATGACAATGAGATTCCATAATTCTAAAAGTTTCTCCAAAACACTTATATACCAAAATCCCTAGTAACTTGAAGTTCAACATAAACTGGTTGGATATGTCCTTTTATTCAATACATTTCTTATTTTAGAAATCGTATTTCTTTATTTGATCACAATACAAGGAATATACTAGGATGAATTCAACTCCAAGACCAAGAAACTAAAAACTACTTCTTAGGAAACGACCGAATAGGCCGATACCATTTGTAATGACTCGCTAATTCGCATTGTATTAAGAGTACACCGAGTCATTACTTAGCCTTAAGTGATTTACCCAAGACAAAAAAGACTGGAAATAAATGATGAAGGATTTCAAATACAAGTGGGGAATGATTTAGCCATTAATAAATAAACCATTAAACCAGAAAATAATAAACAAACCATTCAATAAATGATGTATGAAAAAAAGAAAGACAACAAAACTAATTTATTCATATCAAAACCACTAAAAAGTATGAAACAATGGAATAACAAATAAAGACTCCAAAAATAACAAAATACTTTATGATCTACAAGCTCTGAGATCCATGATCATCGAACAACCCAAGTATCATGAGGTGGTGCTAAAAACATGTGATACTTTACCTTTTCCCATGTCTCGGAATATAGCATTTTCAAAATCACCAAAGTTCCAAATTGGGGGTGAGTATAACACTCACTAGGTTTTCCCCCAATGAGGTCACTTCTCATTCCACCAGGATAGAAGAGTTGACAACATTTACATATAATAGTTTATAATAAAATATTTATCAAAATAGTTTATAACTACATATAAACAGGTATCGAAAAGCATTTATAACCAAAAGCATAGACATTCAATGGAAACCAATTTTACAAAAAATTATTTATCCAAAAAAATAACTAAACAAAGCATTAAATTTTTTTCTCAATATTCCATTGTCATATAAATATTCCTTTGACATACCCAAACCATTCCACAAATCTACAGAATGAACCATGCATTCTACGCGATGATTGTTCAATACTTATGAGCGGTTTCTAAACAATCTACCAAGTCATCATAGGGTAATTATATCCAATGTTCTATTTAAACTTTGGCACTGTGTACAAGGACATATTTCAACCCAACTTTATAAATACAATATAAACACACATACACCAAGTATACCCTAGCATCATGCCAAAAAACCCTTTCAATAAAAATAACATTCTATTGACTACCATTTCCTTCAAAACCATTTCAATGACAAACCATTTCAATAAAGCACCATTTTTATTGAAAACCCCCTTTCCATAAAACCATTTAACAATTAATGAAAATATGTAAATTCAAGAAACTAAATTACCTTTCATAACAATTCACGAATATCAAACAATTTCACCCAAAACATTAAATCATCAGTTGAGAAGATTTATTCCATGTTTTTTTAAAATCATTTCCATTAAAATAATTTTTTTTAAAATAATCCAATCAATTCTGTGTTGTATAGGAAAACTTACACTCTCTATTTTGGACATTTATCTTTTTCATCTATATTATTTCATACTAGAAATATTTAGTTCAGAAATTAAGGTTGTTGAATATATATTTTCATCTATATCTCACAAATTTACATTTACTTCTATGTAAAATATAATTTTACATTTATTTTCACTGATATGGGTAAATTAAAAATGTTATAAAAATGATAAAAAATATTTATTTTGGCTTCTATACCATTTATTATCTTTTACTTCTGTTTTCTCTTTGTTAACCTATATTTTTTTAGGATTTTATTATTAGTTTTTAATTATTTAAATAAATATTTTAAAAAAATATATTGCATTTGAATATGATTATGAAATTTACTCATATCATTATTAAGTAATATCTTTTTTATGATTTGTCATCAATTTCCTAACGTTATTATCATATTTGGTTTCAATGAAATTATTTCAATTATATGATCAAAAATATCTAAATATATTATTATGTAAATATTATTGTCATTAGTTCATTTCATAAAATTTATATTTAATCCATTTTATTCCATACTTGAGTTTTTTTTTTGAAATTATTTAAAAATAAAATAATTATTCTTTAATCGTCCTCATTTTCTTATGTTTCTCTAAGATATTTTTTCTTTCTTGTAAATAAACATTCAATTTACACACTATAAATGTTTAATATACTATATTCACACTTATTATATATTTTTTTACATGTTTTTACTATTTCAAAGTAACCCCTTGATTCATTAACAAAATTAATATATATTGACAATGATAAGGAAATGAAATCATTGTGAGTGGATTTATCCAAAACTTCTATTTTGGGTATTATCATCAACATTTCATGAAGATAACCATTTTAAAAATGTTTTTTTATCATTAACACACAATAAATACTTTTTTTAATCTATTTATATTCAGTTAAATCACCATGAAATTTTATTGATTGGGAAAACCATCTATATGAACATATATACCTTTGTTACATATGGTGTGAAAACCCTATAAGTCATTAAATTAAATTAACTTTGTTTCTCAATATAATTATTCTATTTAATGGAATAGGGATATATATTCCCCATTTCTCGCTTTTTATGTTTTTATACTACATTAATTTTCTTAGTGAAGCAATTTATTTCATGGGTGAATAATCATTTGAACATAAATGAATACACAATTGTTGTCAAATTCACATTACCCATATATGTATGATCATAAACTTATATAATGGGTGAGCCCAAAATAATATATCCCTCTAGGGTATTTCTTGAATACTTATATCAAATGATATAATTATTAATGAATAGGATGCGGTTAAATTGTTTTACTATGATATGCATCCATAGGATGTAGTTATCTTTTTCCACTATTATTCATGGAAATGATATAGTTATAGTTTTCCACTATGTTATGAGAGTCTTTTTAGTTATACATGAAATATTATTATGATTTCTTATGATTTTATTTGTTCTACAATCTTATATTATGTTGTTATTTTTTTGATTGTTTATTCCACATTCTTATTCTATGGTATATGTTATACATTATGATTATCCTTTTATGGTTTCAAATTTATATTATATGATTTATGATTATTATGTCATTCCTTATAAATTCTTTATTATAAAACAATTACCTTATTCTCTCAATCTTTATATATTTTTGATGGTAACATGTCTCATTTTTTTATAATATAATGATAACCCATAGTTATCATTGATGATTGTTTACCCCATACTAAGTGTTTGTGATCACTCATTTCATATACTTACCAATTTCCCCTATAAAATTTAGATATGGTTATGTATAGAAGATATTCATGTGCATATAGTTTTACTAAATAAATGTACATTATGGTTTTTAATAAGATGGATATGTAACTAATATATAAATATACTAAATTTTTAGGTTTTGGGAGTGTGTTTTAATTTTAAACGATATTTATAATCATGTAGGATGGTTATTTTTTTCATTATATCATTATTTATAAGATTATGTGTATAGAGATTGTAATTGTATAACTGAACCTGAGAGTTCTAGTCTAGGGGTTCTTCAATTAGTTTCAAAGTAAGTTTTTTGTTTATATTTTTGTGGAATGGGTTATGAATAAGAGGATACAATGGAAAGAAAACTAGATTCAAATAAAAATATCATATATTAATAAATATAATCTTAGATGAACCGATATTATCATAAATGAACTTATTATTTCATATTTTGTACTAATGATGTCATAGATTAAGAAATATTATGATTAATTTTTTATATTAATATGACGATTCATGCTAATTTTATGGGATAATATTTTTTGTAGTTCCCTATCATGGACCTCCCAAATAGTGACTAAATAGAAGGTTCCACCAAAACATAAGAGTTTGAACCCATATTCCATATTATTTCAACTAGTTATGAGGGACTAGAATAGTCCTAAGGGGACTATGCACTCATAATAAATTATATGGGTCATGTGATAATCTATTGATATTTCTGAATGACTTTTCTATATAAATAACCTTGAAAAAACCATAGAAATAAAATTGGGATCCAAGAAGTTGTCCCAAATTACATGATAAATGTATAGATGGTTTAAATGATACAGTACATATAACAGTGTAAAAACAAAAAAAATAGTTATATATAATAGAAATCATAATCAATGTATAACATAATTCTTAAATAGTAGATAAATATGTAATCTAATTTATCAAAATAAAAATATAATTTCTTCTAACCTAAATCACTCAAGAAGATACTATTAAATAATAGTACATAGATATAATTGTTATCATGGTCCAAGTGTTTAGGTATAATATTATACTTGTTCCAAGAATTAAACACAATGGTCCAACAAGATACATCAAAACCCTTCATATTTATATAGGTAGGGGTTATTCCAACAAAAAATATGTTTTATCTGATCACCTTGAAACACTGAGTACTACTGATTATGTGGATTCATGTGTGTGTCACTAGAAACACTACCCACCTAGAAACATAGCTCATCCGTTCTCACAAAAATCTATACCTACTTGTTATCATGTAAAAAATACATGTAAACATTAAAAAATCATAATGGTTTCAAAAAAAATTGGTTAAATACTACCTAATTTCAATTGATAAATCAGATACCGTCATTGAAATGTTTGAACCCAAGACTGGACAAATGGTTTCTAGGTATGAGGAACCACATAAACTTAATCATACCTATATATACACCAAAGGATATTGAATAATGATAATAATCTATAGCCAATATGTAAATACTACACTCTCGGTATCATCATATATAATAAAAAATGAACAATATAATAAGATTGAAAATTAGGGTAATCACATTAATTTACTAATAAAGGAAATGTTTCAATATAAAATAAAAAACAACATGTTTTATCAATATGGAACCTTTTTGAAGTATATGTACATACAACTAAACTGTATTCCATTAGGATGATCAACAAAATATCCACTAAAAATGATTTAGATACATAATTCATAAACATGAAAAAGGGTTTTAGTTTAGGGTGTGAGCATAAAACTCAGTATAGAACCACCAACATATCAATTCATTATGTTATAACTAGGAAAATATCACAATGGACCCCACCTAATTTGGAAAATGCTGGGGGTATATCTGTTATAGTCACGTATTATTATAGGCCCATAAATTAAAAGGTAAAAAATCTCTAGATATATGTGTATAGAAACCCCATATTGTGAAAGGATAAAACAAAACTAGCCCAAGGCATATTGGAAGCCCACCCATGGAAAGGAAAAGTAGTTCCAGACTTTGGCATAGAATGTAAATAAGGATCATATCATAACATAGTTATCCACCTAGATCCCATCAATAAATATCACTAGGGAAGTGTGATATACACACCATATTCCTAGGTATATTCCAATCCCATAAAAAACTACCAAATTATTATTAGGCAATCATATAGAAAGTAGATCATGTAGAGGAAAAAATGTTACCAACCTTTCACAAGAGCTAAACCACACCATAAAAAAGTGGGCCCCATGACTAATCATTTATACTGGAAGTGAATCCCAGGGGGGTAGAAAACATTATATCCTCACACATGAGTTTAACTATCATACAAGGTCGGTCCTTTGGATAAAAATCATGTCACCCATGGGGTCTAACATAATAAAAACTTCAAGAACATAGAAAAAATTATCACATGGTAAGTGTAATAGTGCACTATGATTGCTTGGTTTCTAGGATGAAAACTCTTATATATTATCATAATGATTTCTGGGACATATAATAATAACATATCAAATGGAATCCCTATATCGTATCCCTCAAGTAGCCAAAAATACATACTTATACCTTAGATAGAGGATAAAACATACAACTCAACATAACTTTCAGTGAATAACCTCATCATTCAAATCAATACAAACAATATATAGCTTCATAACCCTTATAATGATCCCAGAACCTTAGGATATTCCTAACATGGAGACCCACCCTTACGTATTATATGGACACTCTATAATTTTAAGCCTCTATTAGGACAAAAAATACTTCATATGACATCATGGAACCACACACCATCATATACTCCCATCCCTAACACATTTTAGGAACCCAAGAACTCCCAAAGATGACTCATATGATATCTACGCTCCATTCTGACACATACACATGAACTAATCCCCTATACTGGATAACATATATTCCCCCTCAAGACCACCCATCAGCATTACAATCCCAATACTATCCATGAATTATAAGGATCCTCACTAGAGGGTTACATTCGCCTGAAATTACAATCTCACACTCGATAGAGCTCCATGAATAACAAAACCCATTCCCCCACTTTACCATATCTATGTTTCACCAAGCATTATCTGGGTGTGTGACTAATCCATTTCAAAACCTAACAACGTAGATTCCTCAAATTCCATGTATCACCACAATTAATATACCCATTCCTAAAATCATACTCTTCTCACCTAAGGAGTCTCATAGTAATAGGTCTATCTCTAGTTTACGACAAAATATAATCCCATAATGGGGAACATTATGAAATTATAGACACTACAAAACTTTCCATCATTGTCATTGGGAGTCTCTGAAATCTCATTCCCATAAAGAACATAACTAAATCAATACTTTATGGATTAAACCTATACTTATTTCCATTTTTGTAATTAAGCATCTGATTTAATATAGTTCTCATACCTAGAACTGAAAAATGAAGTAACACACATGAAATGGACTTGAATTCACATGTATATGGTTATGTATTAAAAGATTCATCTAATTTAATATTAGAGTAAAAATCCATAATCCGTGATTTTTAATTCAAACCATACAAGACCCATGCCTTACCATTATCATGAGGCCCTATATCACAACAAAATAATTGATCAATAAATTATATAAAATTTATAATTGATAACATAATTTAAACCCAAGATTCATAATCACTATAAAGTTATTAACCATTTTTGCAAATAAAACCACAACCAATGTCTTTTAGTGGACTTAGGATATCCATTTCACACTTATTTGAGAAAAATACCTATATAAAAACACCTAAAAATACCCAATTTTTGATCAATTTCATGTAATCTATATAAATTTTTGTAGATGATGTACCATTATTAAAATGGAGATAAATATTTGTAATTACATGTCATTAAATTTCCTCAAGCCATCACACCACTAATACTTAAATTCTAATATTAATCCAAAATGACCCTGTGGAATCATCCTCAAAGCCATCTTTAGAGATTTAAAAGAATTGGGCCCATGTTGGATGGAGAAGGAAGTAAGAAGAGTTTTTTGTTAGAGAGTGTTGTCTTTTGTTGTCAAATGAGATAAATCAATTTAATTTTAAAGGACTTGAATACTAGATGATTCTTTTTTGATATGTAGTTTCCAAAATATCATATGTTTGGAGAACTTTACATACATGAATTATGAAGGAAAGGGGGAATATTTATGATAATCATATCCGGTTTTGATTAAAAAGAATGATGTTGCTGGAAGACAAGGAACTTCCAGAACATTATTTTGAAAATTCAACGATGATAAAGGTGTTTGATCAAAGACTATATTTCAAGGTAGATATGATTTTTGATGAAAGCAGTTGTTTGTTGAGTAAGACAGATAACATCTAAGTAGCATTGGTGCCGTTGCCGAAGTAGATTTTATGGTGGCACTATTTTCTAGTGTTTGCCAAAGTTTTTTGGCTCAGAACTGGGAGATGGAGAATTTTGATTTTGGTAAACAATGACGCATGCAAGTTTTAAGATGTATTGATATATTTTTCCCAATTGGAGCTTCAAGATCTGAAAAAATGGGAAATGGAAATATTCACATGAAAGATTGGTTTTTGTGGGAAATATTGATTGGAGTTTGGAATGTTGCGCCCAGGCACAATTACAGGCCAGAACAGAAAAAATGGAAAAGGCATGAATTGCATGAAATATTCATGAAGTGCATGAAATATGAGGTTGGAGTGAAAGATACTTATATTCCCTATACGACATCAAATGAGGTTACGCACGATGTGTCAAGATCTTGTATGACACATTAGTGTTTTTTGCACGTGGGGGTCAGGGATTCCTATAATTAAGAGGTGAACCATATCATTTTAGAACATTTACACTTATAGAAATACTAATCTTTGAGGAATTAATGAATTTTATGAAAATGGGAGTGCACAAAAGAAATAGAGATCCACACAAGAAGAAGTTTCACACAAAAAGAGAGTTATGTGCAAGATTGATGTTGTGTGGAAGAGGTGTTTCACAACAAAAGTCAAATCTTGTGCGCATGGCATAAAAGTTATGCGCAAGACACCTAAAAGGGTGTGAAATATTTTTATCCTTTTCACATATTCTGTTGTGTGTAGGATAGTTCTTATAGGATTCTGGGCCGGAATGTGACGATTTGTACTTTAGAGAATACACCTATTCAATTGTAAAGAAGCATTGAAATATTTCAATTTTTATTTGTGATAAGAGGGTGGACACACACTTGAATATTGTTTTCCATGTTCTACACGAGTGTAAGGTCATATCCTACTTGTTTTATTCCACATAAAAGGATTGTTTTCTATAGGATTGTGTGGTATTGGATAGTTTCTCTACCATATGAAGGACGTAGATACTCATGTTGAGTAGTGAACATTGTAAATATTGTGTTTTTTCTTTCTTTTAAGCCGATAAATAAATATTTAACAGGAGGAAAAGGTTGTTTCAAAAAGAAGAAAACATAAAAGAAAAATATATCACTGATTCACCCCTCCCCCTCTCAGTGATACTTGGATCCTATCTAGGAATCATCAAAATTATAGGAAGTTAAAGAAGGTAAATACAAGAGTAATAAATAATTGATTAAAATTATATAGTTTGATAAAAAAAATCTTGATCAACACTAAAATAATAGAAGTCTGGGGGGTTCAAGGAAGAAGAAGTTGAGGGAGAGAGTAGGGACAAAAGTCACTCCCAAGTTCTATCTCACTTAAATATGAAGGGTGGATGACTGTAAAATGATGGGTCTTACAAAACTTAATAATATATGATAGCCCTATAGAGCTTTAGATTCACCAATTCTAGGTATTTGGATGACTACTGTCTCTCCAGTATAGAGACAATGTTCAACCATTGGCCTATCGAGGGGACCTACTATAGTTTACTAGTCATCATGTATCTAGTGACCTAAAAGGGTAATAGGTGGATTTTTGATCATTAATCTAATAATTGAGGATATCTAACCCTTATATAATCCACTAATAGAATTTTGGAACCCTAGAATACATTCCATAACATCGAGAGATGTCCCAACCCTCTTATTTTCAACCAGAATAGAAATTATAAAAATAACCATGATTCAAATTTTAAGATTCAAATATCCCCTGAATCATTGATCTGTATTATCATGTGTCATTACTAACTAAATATTGTAGGGATTCTAATCACTAAGAATCATTTGAAATTATTCCCTTATAAACAATTGAACCATTAAAATTTTATGCTACAACCAATTTTTATTTTCATTGGTCATAACCTTACTAGTCATACACCCAATATATCCAAATTTTATTTTTACCAAATAATAAAAAGTTGACAATTAAAACACATATATCCTCATTAAAATGTTATTTTATTCCAAGACCAGTTCTCTATTTAAATTTACATGAAAAAAAAACCTATCATGTCCTCCATGCACCAATTTTTTCCAAACTGAAATTGGATAACCATGATGGCTACTCCCACTCATCAATGGTATGTATCAACTAGATGAAATTGAGAATAATATTACCTCTTCATTGATCATTCATTGAAATATAATCCTAGTATGAAACCAAATGTGATGAATGTGCCCACTATAAAAATAAAAAATCCCATTTATGTATAGTTCTAAAACCAGACATCAAAACTCACCCATCTACAATCCATGCTCATTATCTACATACATTTGGATGTAGAACACCACCCACATAAAACGGGGATCGTATATTAATTATCTATAGAACTCTCATAACAATAAGATAATCTATACCTTTACACTGATAACACCACCTAACATGAATGTGGGTATCTCAATGGGGTTTTCCCCACATGAACCATACCCATGAGAAACCAATATTCTCAATATTAGAGATCAAAATTTAGTTTATATGATCATAATTTACCAAAAACATACATTTCATGATCTAACTGATCCAGACCCATCACCACTAATCATGAAATGGTCAGATCAGAAAGGACATGTCAACTCAACTATAAAACCTCATGGAATTCATCCATGGGTTTCCAAACCTCTATTTCTTACATTACCAAGTATAGTTGATACTATGCCACATCCCTGTAATTGATATCTCGATATGATTTTCCATTATCCTAACCCCCACTATGATATTCCCATTTATCTTCTTTATATCTCTTTTCACTTCCCCTCATGGAAGTCACAATTCCACCTTTTTAAAAAACCCTTCAAATCATTTCTTCTCTACTGAAATAATATTGCTAACCATTAATTTACATACCACTATCATGGGAATCCTCCATTCCTCCATGTACCTAATAAGATTTATATAAACACTCAAACAACATGATTTATTATATATTATCACATACCCACCAAAAATAGTTTTGATGATTTATTATAGGCCCGCATTAAGGGTAGTTTAATTTTGTACTACCTAGTGGAGATGTTTCTTAACCACACATTATTTTTATAGAGAAAAGGACTGTTTAGAATTTCTAATCGATTCTATGAAACACACATGATGGTCTTTTATAAAGACCCATCAAATTATCCTCAAACTATAAAGTATTAAAAACCCCAATTATCCATAAATTACACATATCCAAAACCCATTTGAATTCAAAACCATGATTTTATAAGCTTGTTGAATCACCCATACCTTTATGACCACTATGCCTTGCATGGATTTCTATTCTCCATATCCATCACTGTTGGATCCAAAAATATCTGAAAAATAACTTGGTTTTCAAAAACAAAACTATAATAAAATACTATTATTTACCCATTACTAGGAGGCCAACACATCCCTCGGGAAGCATAAATGATGCTTCCTTCCCCAATATACCCAAGTTGATGTCTATATAAAACTAAACATTCGATCCCATATCTCACAATCACTGATCCAATATCAGAGTATATAACAATGATCCCCAAATAAATGGATTAATCCTCCAATACACCTACATAATTGGTAAAACTAGCTCATTTGATAGTTGAAAAATGAGTTATAATTAACATATCCCATCTAATCATACCCGATTTTCTGATAGGTTCAAACACCTACCATACATGGAGACCCCTCTACTCACTATAGAAATATCCACACTACTATACTAAGGGAATATCATATAAAAACATGACCTACTCAAGGGACTCAAATCATCTAAAACCTCTTATACCAGTACAATACCATATCCCAAGGATACATCTCTAGATCCCAGCATAAGGCATATCATATAGTTACCTACCCACTATAGAGATATCATTTACCATGAATATGGAAATCATAAAATTTTATAGAAAAAACACACTAGAATAACTATTTCAGTTTTAATTTATTAATACAATAATAATAGGTTACTCTGGAAGAAATTAACTAACAAACTATTGATATTTTAAATAATCCAAACCATATTTAATTTATTTTTTGATAACTTTTCCATTTTAATAGATTTCTGTAACTATTTACCATCTATTTGAAAATTATCTCACAAAAAAGTAATTGATGCAAATTTATAGAATACAAACAATAATAAAAATGATACATGAACTCAGGCACTATTTCCAGCCCATGTTAAGAGTAAGTCCATAAAAAATAACCTCACCCAGAACATCATTCTTAAATAAACTCCTTAATCATAATAAATAAATGTAATGAACAATAATCCTATCAATGGTATCTTGGACTTTACCAAAACATGGGTTATCTATACCCACTCATAGGGTATCTCTCAAACTCTAATAACATCACAACTTCAACTACTATACTAAAATATTACATTAACTAAAAATAATGATTTGATAAAATTTTGTAATGCCCCACCCAAGTCTTGATTTAATGAATGTTGAGTCAGGGGTACCCGATGACTTTAGGTACACCTCCTATATTTTAATGGGTTTTAACTAGCATAAAGATTCTACAATCAACATGGGTAGACTATACTCTTGTTACCATCATATATAATAATAAATTAATAAAATAACCGAAATGAAATATTATAGTAACTAAAAGTATTCATAGATAAAGGCTAACTATCAATATCAAACTATTATAAACATTCTATATAAATACAAAACATATGAAGATAATATGTATATACAATGAAAGAATCACCCTATAGGCTAATGAACCAAAAATTAAATGTGAAAAAATAAATGGGAAAACAATAATAACACTAAGTCCCCAACAGACTGGTCTATTAAAAGACCATCCAATAAATCCATCCAGATTCACCGTATTATCTACAACTTGAAATTCAAATATAAGGTCTTCACATGAACTATGGTTCCCATACAAGGTGAGATTATGTAACTCAAAAAGGAATAACCAACCCAATATATATATATTTATATAACTTCATATATAATCTATGAATGTATGGAAAAATAAATCATGTAAAAATTTAAAATATACAAGAAATGATATCTAGTCATCATGTACTAACAAGGCCACCACGATTAGAGATCCTACCAGCTTCAACCAATGATGGTAGTATGTCTATCATAGAAACATATCCTCAAAAATCCATTGAGGTAATGGTGAAATGTTTCTAATACCAACAATACTATAATATAATTAGGGTAAAATTATATAGGTCCATACTTGAGTGTGTTAGAATCCCATAAAGGAAAACATAAAACAAAGATAGACCCGAGCATTTAAAGTGACATGAGATCCTATCACACTTTTTTGTTCTAATTATAACATGATAATGATGGGAAACTAGAAAATGTAATCTCCACACCTCTCAAATTAGGTCTCATTATAATATCCATCTTTGATTTCCTAATCATCTTCGTATTTATATGGGAAGCAAATCCCAAGGATGATAAAATGTTACATCCTCTTGAATATGTTGAACCACACTATCATAAGGTGTTTCCCATGGAAAATCACATATATTATAACTAGATCTTGGGTAAGGTAAAACTCCTCCATCATACTACTTGAGACAAAATACCAAAAAAGGTACGCCCCATGGATAAAACACAAAATTTTCAACATGTATAACTAAATATGGAAATCCATAAAATATAAATAATTACCACCTGGGAAGTTCTATAATACACCAAAATCCTTATGACAGTAATAGATTTCCTCATTTATAGTTTCACCCAAATTTTCAATAATAAAAAATTAAAATCTCTACAAATCACTATATGCTAGCTATTAACTGGATAGAGATCCATACCCATCCTATATCAAGAAGATACCCTATAAAACATATCATAAACTACCATATGTAATTTAATTATCCATATATATTAACTTAATAAATAGATATACAACCCCCATGAGGATCTTAGACCCTTAGTACATACCTACCACATAAACTCACCATTTAGTCATACAAGTAAATTTTGAAATGATAGCCCCTCTTAGGCCATTCACTACCCAATATGGAATCATGGAAACACAAACCAAAATCTACTCCCATCCCTTCCATATTTCGATAACTAATAACTCATGATGGTACTACTCGTGACAACCTAGTTACCTTCCAATACCACCGTGCACTAATCCCACATATAGGATAAGGATTATTCCCCCTGGATCCACCGATATGATTCAGAATTACCACACTATTCAATACATACAAGGATACCTACTAGTGGATTATACTCATATCGCATTCCCATATATCTCTAAATTGATATCCATTCCTAAAGGAGGCAATGCCCCAACTTCAATATCTCTATGTTCTACTAGGCATTCCTATTACGAGTGATTAAACCCATCAAAAAACAAGAACCTAGATATCTCAAGACCAATGGCCTATCACGGTCACTAGAACCATTCCCAATAACCTACTTCTCTCCCCTGGATCCAACCATATGCATAAATCTATTTTTCACACTACACATTGATAATATCCATATTTGTCCCATATATCTCTTGTAAAAATAGGGGATGACTCCTAATACATTATAATATTATAAAGTGAACACACATTGATCCCTCAGATCCCATATCATTGTTATCATAATAAAAAAAGTGTCTTCCTTGGAAACATTTTTATTTCAGGTGGTACCTACATAGCCCACCAATTAACTTATTTATATATAGCTAGAAATATCCATGTATTCCTTTCCAATATCCCTCTTATTGTATTTTTAGTCATCACATCATATTCATACTCCCACTAGAAAGTGAATATTTAAGATTTAGAAATCCCGAATAGGTAAAATATTTAAAGAAAATTATATCTACAGAATAAAAAAGGAACACAATTGATCATAACCCATCAGGGAAGTGTAAATATTACCTATCTATCTTGGTTTTATCATAACCTCTATTATTCATAAAACATGATATCTAAATCAAAGGTCTATCTCTAACTCAAATATTCCTCATAGGCTATACTCTTAGGTACTTGATATCAGGAATAAAAAATCCAGGTCACCTAAGAGGAATTAAATCCTCACCTATACACAATATTATGAAGGCATACACTCATCTCCAAATACAATTTTTGATCAATTATAAGGATATTTACAATAATAGAACTATTTTCCTTGTACTCAGTCTTAGTTGTAACTAAAAATATATCAAGGATAATCTCCTACATCAACTATAGAGTCCAATCAATAGGGAAGTCCGAAAAAATCAAATGTGGATAGACACTAATCAATAATTCCATACACAACTAAAAAACTAATGGTTAAAAGTTACAATAATCACTCAAATGATGATGAGGTGTCCCATGAAACCCACTGTCTCTCATGAGCTAATCACACCCCATGTTTGATTACACTATCAAAGTATCACAGGGAACCATGACTCGCTCAAAACATTTGTAGGAAAATAAATAGATATAGAATCAATCTCAACACCCATGGGGAACTTCCCAAGGTCCCATTAATATCCCATCATCAAAATCTCACTATAAATCCTAGCCTAGTCTAACCAACCCATCATCCAAAAGGTTTAATTTATGAGGTTTCAATACTATCATATAATATGTGATGATATAAAATCCAAACATTATAATTTATCTAACATAAGAATACAAATTTATAAAAAAAATAGAACATCAACCTATAATTGTCAAAAAAACCAAAAAATAAAAATAAATAAAAAATTATCTTATATATTTTCATTAAAATATAGGTTAAAATACTATTTAAAAATAATTTATAAAACTAAATCACATTTAAGGTAACTCACATGAGGATTTTATCCCAACAAACCATGATAAAAAACTTTAGAAAACCCCTATCTTTTTTGAAATAACACTTAAAACTACCTCATAAAGTCACTATTTTAATTTTAAATTCCCATTAAAATTAATTTACATTAAAATACCATTTTAATATAATAAAATCTTTTAATTTCATTTTAAAGGATTTAATAAATTATATTTGAAATTATAATTTAATCCCAATACCATTTTAAATGACCATTAAAAAGGGTAAAATCATTTACCTTTCAAGAAACAACTAACACCACCCAATAATCCAGAATATGGTCTATTAATGTTGTTCAAACAAGGTGTCACCAACAAACAATTTAATAACACATGCTACCCCTGTTAACTATTTAGGCTAATGTGAGATCATCTCATTTGGGGATGTATTTTATGAAATACTACATAATTATGATAATAATAATAACAATATTATTATTATTATTATCTCATCAACATTAAATAATATAAATTGTAAAAATACTGAATGAGTAAAGATGGATTACCTTAATCTATGATAAATTTAATGATCTCAGATCATGGTAACCTCTAGTGAACCAATGAGATCATATAACAACCATAAATAATTATAAATTAACTATTGAACCATTTATAAAAAAATCCTTAATTAAAATAACAGATCACAAACACGTCGGGTAGTATATAAACCTTGAATCTTTGAGAAAAAGAGCATGGTCCACTTTTGTCACACACCTAGTCATATTCCTCACAAAAAGGACCAATTTATTAACTAAATTCAATAACCAATTAAACCCAAATCTCAAAATTCTCTAAATTAATGTACTAGGGAAAAAATTCATGTCTAACGGTGAACATCATCAATAAAAAAAGATTCTAAAGCATGTTCTATGTGTTGTACCAGAAATCCACATTAAGTGAAATGATTTCACCATACACCAGTGGGATCTCATTCTAAAACCCCAGAATAGAATAATGAAATGATTATAGAATGAGGAAGTGTACTAGAGGATAAGTAAGAGGGGGGAGTGTAACATCACATATTTCCAATGATTTTTTTTATAAATTTTACTTCTTAAATTATATATGATAATGCTAAATGTCATTCTTTATTTTTTTTATGACATAAAAATGAAATTTATATACTTACCACCTAATTTATTTATTTTTCGAATAAAATGTTTTTCTCAAAATATCAATTAAATAATAATGAAATTTTATAAATAATAACTATTTACTAGAAATGGTTTTATAACATCTTGTTTACTGTACTGATGATTTTCTACATATATAATTTTATTTGATAATTAAATTAATCATATTAATAATTTAATTTAAATTTTTAAATTAAAATAATAATTTATTCATAAAAAACTAATTTTCAATATAGTGTTGTATATGTTTACTAGTTATGTAATTGTAACACATAGACATTTAAAGTAATATAATAACTTTTAATGACATAAATAATTTTATATACATCATATAATAAAATAAAAGGATAAATAGCATTTTTAATTTGAAAATATATTTTACAATATATTTATAATATAAATAACAATTAATTTAAGGCCTAAATGATTGGTTTAATTTATTTATACTATTGAAATTTCCTTTGAAAATTAAATGTAACATGTTTTACATTGAAATAATAATATAGATTATTTATTTTATTTATTTCAAGAAATAATTTCACATTTATATAATTTTTTATTATATAAAATATACATTACCATTATACTAACTAGTCATTATAAATTTTATATGGACATTGATATACATTGTGACTAAATTATATAATGTTCAATAAAAAAATATGTTTTCATAAATATTTAACTAAATGATAAATTAAAAGTTTCTAGAAGAATAATTTCATAAAATTTATATAGTTTCTAAATTATGTAAATGAAAAATTATCAAAATTATAATAATTAAGGAATAATAAAAAATATATATGAATTTACTAAAAATAAAAGAAATAGTTTTTTATTTTAAATATTTTTTTCTGCATTGTATGATTTTATTTAAAAATTATATTTATAAAATTCAAAATTTAAATTTGATAAAAGGTAATTATTTTTTAAATTCTCCATGTATAGGGTAATTGTTTTTGTTATTTTTGGAAAATTATTTTTTAGAGAATATTATAAAATATAATTATTATGAATGCTGTTAGTTTTATAATATCTTCCTAATATAAATATGGCTAATTTTTTTAAATTTCTTTAATGAATAAAAATTTATTTTAATTTAAATATATATTTTTTAAACCATTATCATAAATTCCAAATATATAAATACATTTTGAAGAACTATATTATATTTTATTTCTATAAAAAATAATTTCTTTCTTTACATGAAATAAAATATTTCTAAGATTACATTCAGATTCGAGTATGTTGCCATTTCAAGAAAACTATTATTTTATAATCATTAACTATTTTTTTCAATAATCATCATTATTCATAGTATTTCACCTAAATAATAAAAAAACAATATTTTATTCTAAAATACTCCTCCCCTTTCCAATATAAACACATATCCTCTATGCATTTCTCTTCACTTCCAAAACACTTTATGTTTTTAAATTTATATCCAAATCAATCTCTAGAATCTATAATGCATTCCTTTAAGCCTTAGTGTGACCAACATTCCCTTATATAAATGATTTAGACAAGATACAAATGAGGCTACTCAATGATTCATCACCCTACCTTTCATTTACAACCATTATTTTAAAATATATTCTTATCATCCTATTTATAACATTACATTTTTATAATTACTTAGTATTTTAATTCTTTTGACCTATTATTAATAAGATATCACTCATTCCCCGTAATTGAACAATTTTTATAATACATTACTATGTCAAAGTATGGGGTCCCAAGTCTCTATTTCCATTATTTTTTCTAATATTTTAAAATGAAGCTCTTTTAATAGTCATCTTATTTTGATTCATGATTCAATTCTAATAGTATTAACATAATTATAATACAATATTTATAAGACATCACCCATTACCTATCATAAAAACCCATTTTTCCGCTAGCTGCTACTATATTGGAATACTGGTTTTGAAAGCATATGTCATCTCTATATGATACACCTCATTACACTGCTGTAAAATAAGTTACCAGTAAATGTAAATTTAAAATAATAGTTTAATTATTTGAAATTTTCTTATAAAAATAAAACATTAATTAGTTTATATTTTTATGACACTCCTTAAAACATCATTACACCTATGATAGTTTTAAACCACCTATGTGGACGAAATTTTTTACACTTACAATTTTCATGTATATTATAAAAAAATTATTTCATGATTTAATATAAAAAATAATAAAATAATTTATTGTTTCTTAATTTTTAAGGATAAAAAATTCACTATAATAATGATATTAAATGTAAAAATTCATAGTAATTTTTAATATCATATTGAGTCTTGTTGATAAAGACAGTATTAATTGAAACTTTCTATTAAACTATTGAACTCCTACAAATCGATAATGATATAAAACATATATATTGAAAATTATAGAGATTATAGAACCTGTTTATTATGACCATTGATCATTACCATTAAACCGGAGCATTTTTTGGAATGATGATCCAAACTCTCTTAAAATGACTGATGTAGGAAAAACAAAATTTAAATAATGAATGATAAATGAAAGTAAATGAATTGAAAGGAATAATAAAGACAAAATAAAAATTAATAAGGTTCTAAAATAAGTATTTACCTTTTAATTTTTTATTTTTCTATATATTAGATGATATATGAAGAAAAATGTTTCACATTTTGTGTCTCTATGGACTAATTTATATGATATAGATTATCTCTAATGTATTTAAAATATAACTGAACCTTTTCATTTACTTTTTGGGTATTAATTTTCTACTTACTACTGATTTGTATTTTGAATTTATAACATATGTTTTTCATAAAGGAAATTACCCATTATTTCTCATCCGTGTTAATATGTTATATATCATATAGTCACTCTCTCACTTACCATTTCTATAATTATTATTTATTAATTATATTTTTTATACATCATTATTATTCTATTTTCTACTTATATTAATGCCTTATTGGTTCCATCAGTTTTATATTTTAACTAAAACCATGTGATGTTTATAATAGAATATTTTTCAAATACAATCTTCTTATCCAAGTTTCTTTTATTTTAAGACTATATTATTTGAAGGTTAAATTATTAGTAATTTTCTTATTAATGTATTAAAATAATTTTTATTTCCCTTTTGAAAACTACTTTTTATTTTGATTCTTTTTCTATTTTTATGAAAAATTAAACAAAATTTATGAAATATATTTTCATGATTCAATTCTATTTTTATCTCTATTATTATCATGAACTTTTAAAGATTTTATTTGTATTATTTGAAAAAAATATATTTATTTTTAAAATATCATTTTTCTTTTAAGAAATATAATATTTATGACATCACTTGAATATGTAATTTTTATTTATTTATTTTGATGATGCATAAAAACAAAAAAAATCATTCTTGAAACTTAAAAATTTATAATCTTCCTATGAAGGTTTCTCCATATATTTCAATACACTTTTACATTCCACAAATTTTATAATTTATTATGATATATTCTACTGAATTTCATATTTCTCACAAAAATAATGTCAAAATAATTATCTGATTCGTTATACAAGTGCCTATGTATGTGTTGTGCGGTGTACATGAAATCTCCATGAGAGGAATGATCGATAACAATATTTTTCTTTAATTGACATCAACACCCCATGAATATAACCTTTCTTTTAATTCCTTTACTTTATGAATACTATATACTTATTTTAATTGAAGGGTCTTCTGCTAGATACTCACACAATATATTGATAGGGGAAATTATCAACTTGATATAATTCCCTTTATTGTATATGGTATGAATAATGTATATATAATTATATTTAATGAATGGTATGTAGATAACTAAATTAATTATTTTGATGACATTTTTTCCATGGGATATTTATGATATGTTTTTTTATAATTTATGATTTTTTTCATGTACATGTATCATAAATATGTTTGGATATATCATTATGATGATGGGTGGGAAAGAAATTATACATCCCCCAATTGATTAGGTAATACTGTATATCTCATGTGATGAATATGTGTGGGTAGGATTTGGTTGGTATTTTCCAAAATGTTATGTATATTACATATTTAGTTAGTCATTTCTGTAATGTTATTATTTTGATAGATATAGTTAGTCTTGTAAATATTATTTTCCGTAGGATAGATACTGTTAAAAAAAATTTATAATTTTATATGTAATTTCTGTAAAGATATCATATTCCATAATGTTATGATGGACTTGGAAGTGAGTATTACAAAATTCTTATTATACTTATATATGTTATATATTCCTACATCATGGGGAAATTTCTTTCTCTAAGAAAAGAGGTAATAGTCCCACCTAAGAAGTTGAATGGACAATGGAACATTTTGATTGGTATATTCCATGCCTTCAGGATCATTATTTTTTCGACATTATTTTTTCATATATGATTGTTATATCATGCTTCGTTTTCAATTCTTCCAATTTCATGATGTTATTCATGTCATAATTTCATTTCTCATAACATTATATCACATATTTGTTTATGATCTATTGATTACTCATCTATATCCCAATATTAATATTTTACCTCATATTATGCTTCTGAGCTCACTGCTTTCATATTTCACCATTTATTTTTTTGGTGAAAATATATTTTTATCAAATTTTATGGGGACAAAGATAAAGTTATTTGATAGGTTGATGATATAATATGTACCTAGTTCCCTAATAAATTGATCTTTTTATTATGGGAGTTGGTTTTTATTTCATATTTTTTGAAAATAGTGTATACGTTTTTCATAAGATTCAGAAGTATGGGTTTTGGGTGATTCAGTTGATATTAGAGTAATGTTTGTTTATTTTTTGGAACTATGATTCAAAATATTTGGGTATATAGTCATAAATATATAACTGTTTTAGTTATAGTAACAAATTATTTATAAAAACTATGAAGATATTATGATTATTATTCTTCATCAATATATGATGATCCATATTAAAAATATAAAATAGTTAATATTTATGATAACCTTAGGTTTTTGAGGTATCATTTATTGATGTGAGATAACATTAATATGTGTTTATCAATGACAAAAAATTCCAAGGACATAATTTCACTAAGGACGTAGAATTTAATATTCTACATTTCCAATAAATATTATTATAAATTTACTTCCAAAATTTATATATAAAAATGTTAAACGACTTTATTTATTTTGTTTTTAAAGATATAATACAAATCATAATATATATATATATATATCACCAAATTGGTTTCCTTTATTAAATATGTGTTTTTTAACGAACCAACCTAGGGTACCGCTAAACATTTTGACCAAATTGATCTATAACATACCCGATGTGGGTTCCCGATCCCCATAGGTTGTTGAAAATCACCAAGCATCGAACAACAAACCAGAGGAAACGATTTCTCCCAACACAAACCAACACATAGAATATATATTCTAAACAAAATGAAAAAGTAAAATATGAACAAGATATATATTCCATAACTATAAGAAATCAGAAGAACAAAAAAAAACCAAATTAGCTAAAAAATAGAAATGACAAGTCAAACTACAGAGGATCGAAACCAAACAGCTACTCCAAATGATTCCATGGAAAAACTCCCCCTCCCCATCTCACCACCAGCTGCCCAACCAGCTGACACAAACCTCACCACCTTACATTGTGCCTTGCATTTCCCTAAACCTAAAGACACACAAAGGTCTACGCACAACTGAAGAGGTGCGTAGGGTGTGAGCTAACAAGCTCAGTAGGATCCCACCCAGGTGTTCCATAACAATCCTCTTTATAAAAATTCATGTATGCTCATTTCGTGTAAAAACATGGCATGATAAGTAGTAAGGTAGTTTTATAGAAAATATGGTAAACATATCTGTTTTTTCATAGTTATAAACAAAAGAATGTATATCAATTTCAAATCACATTTCCCATACCATTTTTCACAATAATAAACATGCATATCATGGCTAACTTAGAAATCCAATCAATAAAAAATAGATGGAAAAGTATCAAAACACCAAAGAATACTGCAGGTCCAGGATACAGACTACTCGTAAAACAATAATAAATTTTACAAACCAATTCCTAGAACAATTATCCTGGGATGCAGAGGAATACCCAATGAGTACACCCCCAACAACATTAATATTGGTCCCCTAGAACAACAAGCCTAGGAAAAAGAGGAAATACCCCCAAAACATCCGTGATAATTAAAAAATAATTTATTAGGGCCTCAAGATAAACATTCCACCTATGTACCCAAGGTAACCCATGTAATCTTTTTTAAAATTCTTTTCAATACATTTAATACCATTTCGAATTGAATTTCAATTATTCAAAAATACACATCTTCTAATCCATTTATCAATAACAATGGAAATACCATTTTTTTAAAACTCTTCTCAACACACACAAAATATTCATGCCAATATTTCATTATAAATAAGTTTTTAAATAAAAACACCAAGATCCATTATCAAATTCCATAAACAGAACCACCTACCTCAAAACCCAGGTCGCACACACCCATAACAGAATCCAAAATAAAAAAAACCCCATAATGTCAATGAAGGCCCTATAATCAAGTCCTCACAGATTATGATTTAACTAATTTAGAAAACATGGGGTCAATGGAAAATAAAAACACCACATACATCAAGAACAGATGTCCTTAGAAACACAGCTAACCAAGAATCTTCCTCCAGAATAAGATATCATAATGGTTGTAAAAGAAGACAAGAAGGAACATCCATCTTAGATCAACAGATCTGAAACTGAAATGATAGATTGCTACCGCGATCACTTTCAATGAATAATCGGAAGGTTAACTTATTTAGAGAGATACATCACAACTGGAATGGAGATCAAAAACCAAATATATTTATTTAAATGGAGCGAATCCTCTCAAAAATGTCTTGGGAGAGCTATAGGTCGAGGGTGATGAAGACAAGAGAAAAGAACCAAGTCAAAACGACTTTTCACGTGTTTTGAAACTAGAAATGATCCATTTCTTGAGGTGTAATATAATTACACATAGTGAAATCCTTGGTTTCCAAATAAATCAAAGAAACTATCACCTCAGATTAAAATTTTTATAAAAAAATTCACAAAATGAAACCATAATTCATGACATGTAATCTTTCAAAACATGAATCCCTTTTCACATCCTGTACCCAATAAAAATTACACGACATATATTCCAATTACATGGAATGAAATCCTTCTATATCCTATTGAAAAATATGGTTATCGTTGAAAGTCAATAAAATATATAAATTTTCCATTATAGGAATCCTCCCAATTTGAAAGGAGGAAAAAACAAGACATGGTTAATGGTGTACCTAAAAAAACAATAACATGATATTAAAAACTCCCCACTATATATACTATCCATCCCCAAGAAGTTAGGAAGAAGGTGTAATCCCTAGAAAAATATGAGGCCACTACTCCCTCATCAACTATGCACATTCCCGAGTCTCATTATAATTTGATCCTTGTTTCCATAGAACTCTGATCAACAGATTTAACTTCCTGAAAAAGACTTTCACGTTAGAGTCAATGAACTCAACTGGTTTCTCCAAAATAGAAACATCTGGATCTATCCTAATTTATTTTCAACTCAAAATGATAGTGGGATAATGACGGTATTTTCTAAGTGAATACATGTGGAAAACATCATGAATACCCATCAACTAAACCATAAATTCCTATCGATAAGCTACTTGTCGAAGAAACTCAGTGAACTCAAACAATCCAACATATCTCAGAGCCAACTTTTCCTTCTTTCCAAATCGACGGAGACACAACTGAGGAGAAACATTCAAAAAAACACCCATTCACTAACAAAAAACTCCATAAGATGACATCAACAGTCCTTATATGATTTCTGTTGACTCTGTGTTGTAGCCAGATGTCGATTCACATATAGAATCATTTTCGATGCCTCCTAAACAAAACTTGGTCCAACTAAATACAATTCTCTCACCTCTTCCCAACAAAGATGTGATCAGAAAGGGTGGCCATAAAATGCCCAAAAGGGATCCATTCTAAGTGATGATTGATTACTATTGTTATAAACAAACTCAAACAATCCCAGATGACTATCCCATGATCCACCGAAATCCAAGACACATGCAGGAATCATATCTTTATTGAGCGGAATTACTCACTCATCCTTACCATCTGTTTATGGATGTTATGTTGTGCTCAACTTGACCTGAGTTCCCATCACCTCTTGGATAATCCTCCAAAAACTAAAGGTAAACATATGATCCATATCCAAAAAAATGAAAGGACCCCAATTTAACCACACAATCTCATATATATACATCTTACCGTGATCTTTAACTTTAGTGGTATCCTCGATCGGAATAAAATGAGTAGACTTTGTCAACAGATCAACAAACACTAAAATATCATTCCTCCCTTTCAGAGTCCATGGTAATCCAACAACAAGATCCATGCATACATCAACAAATTTTTAAAATTGGTACTAAAAGAGGATGAACCAACCAATAAGGTTTCAAGTTCCATGCCTTTATCTATTGGTAGGTGTAACAATGAAACACATAATCTACAATGTCACACTCCATAATCAGCTACCAGAATTTTCATTCCATGTCATAATACATCTTCATAGTGACTTGATGAATGGTTCATGAAGAGATGTGATAATCAAACAATACTAAAATTTAAACAGATTCTAGGGTGAAAAACTGCTTCCCAAAGTTGATTATACCATATGAAGATAGAGACCAACTAGAAATGGTCTCCCTACCATAATGGATTTATTGAGTCTTATGAAACTCATTATCCTACATATGACTAAAAAAAATAGGCTACATGGGTGATGATGATAAATAAACACAGTTCAGAACTACACTAGAAACATCCTCCTGAGCATCCCAATGCAATTGAGAAAAAAATCCCATTAAGGATCGACTATTCCTTTGATTTGAGATCAACCTATGATGGTACTTTTCTAGTTATAGAATCTTCAATGACAATTCCCTTCCCCAAGGTGTAAGTGATTTCAATGTAAAATGTCTGAAGGTATTTTATACATCGCCTCTACCTGCGATTCGAGTCCTTATGATAAAATATATAACTTAGACTCTGATGATCTGAGAAAACCATGAAATTATCCCTAAAAATATAGTTCCCTAAATATTTGAGTGGATTCATGATTGTGGAATGCTATAAATCATGAGTGGGGTAATTATTATCATGTAATAGGTGAGAAATATAGACATAATCTACCACATGGAAATCCTGTATAAGCATGCATCCCAAATTAGCATCAGAAGCATCACAAACCACTACACACCCCATCCTGAGCTCAAGTAAGATCCGAGTAGATGTCGATGTCAGAATCCATTTTATTTCATCGAAAGAAGACTGACACTTTTCATCTCATTTAAATTACACTTATTTCTTTGTAAGAGTATTCAAAGGTGATACTAACATAGATAAATCCTTAAAAAACATCAGTAATATCTAGTAAGACCAAGGGAGTGTCATATCTCAAAGACATTTTGGGGATCATTCCCTTAAAAAACAGCCTTTACCTTATCTAGATCAACTGATAAAACAAGATTATAAATTCTATTCCCCAATAACTTCACTTATTGAATCAATAAAATTCAATTTGGAATCATTCTATTCAAATATTGACTTCACAAAATTTCTAGAACCAAACTTAGATGGTGGCTTTGTAAATTCTCAGACATCTAATAAATAATAATATCATCCACGAACACTTCCAAAAAATTGTAGATATATTTATGTAATATATTATTCATCATGAACATAAAAATTGTAGGAGAATTATTCAAATCAAAAGGAATCACAAGATATTCAAAGTAGCCATACCTTCCTATGAAATTTATTTTCGATATATCAGACACCAAAACTCTGAGTTGATGATAACCCAGCTGAAGATCAATCTTTAAAAACCACTTTTCCCCTTTTACTGATGAAAAAAATCTTAAACTCGATGCAATGAATATTTTTTCTTAACCATTACCTAACTCAACTTCTGATAGTACACTCAAAACCAAAGTGAACTATATCTTTTCATGGAAAAGAGAACAGGGGATTCCCATGAAAAAACTCTTGGGTGAACGAAAGCATTTTTCAATAGGTCCTACAAATGAATATTGAGCTCTTTCATATTCGTTGGTTCCATACAATAAGAAGGTTTCGATATCAGACAAATACCAGGCACCAGGTAAATCGTAAAATCTACCTCTCTCTATGGAGAAAGACCAGAGAAGTCATATGGTAAAACTTTAGGAATGTCTCGAACAACAACATGAAAATCAATGACAAGAAGGATTTCATTAGGCTGAAAAACAACAGAAGACAAAAAAATCTTGAGATCTAGGCGGGAAGGCCCAACACAACCTGATCTCAGATCCAACTCTCCATGAAACACATGAGATCTCCCATTGACAAAAAGAAATGAAACACATCGATGATAACAATCAACCTCATATTAATGAGAGGCAGGAAAATCCATATCGATGATAACATCAAACAAATATAGATCAAGAATGAGAAAATCATAGACCAACTCCACATTAGATATCATTAATGAAAAATAAGGACAACTAAACCCCTACTCTTTCGTCATACCAAGAAGCGTCACTAATTCCATTTAAAAAGACAAAGGTTTTGTTGAATGTTTATGAATATTAACAAAATGTCCAGATATAACCGAGTGGGATTTAACAGTATGAAATAAAGTAATTTATACTAAAAATGCAATAAGGATAGTACCTATCAATGTTGTTGGACCTGCATCAACTTCCATTGGATGCTCTTCAAATGCGTGAAAATGCATCACTCCTGAGTCATGTGGCAAGACCCCATTAGTTTGTTAAGCCTTTTAATATACCATAGTAGCATTTGGAGCTGATAAATATTGACAATAACAAGGCGTAGACATCACCTAAAAAGTGTTGTAGATGAACAACACATCCATATTTATTCAACCACTTCACAAGAATAAGACACGAATTCTTCGTGTGTCTGATGTTGCTACACTAATAGAAAGTTAGAAGCACATTACCCTCTATAGAAAATGGTGCTGAGGAGGCTCACTGCTGAGACCCACCTCCACTACTCCTGGTATGATCTTTCCACATCCACCTCTTCTCATGTATGCCATTGAAGCTTCCACATGACGGAAGATAATACGTAGAAAATAAAACCTTTCCTACAATATTCATTTCTTCCATCATAGTTATGTCTACCATCTCCGCATATGTTGAAATTTTCAACATCAAGTCTTACAATATGATATTCAGTTTCAAAACCTGTAGGCACTTTGAGCCTTCATCTAGAAATTCTTCACCACGAATGGGGTGAAATGGACAAGAATAACCAAAAATTTCTGTATGATTACACTGAACACTCTCCCTATGGTAAATATAGGAACTCCATAGACTTTTCCAACATTAGGGACTCTCGACATAACTATTGAAAGAGTTGGGTTTTGAAATACTTTCAATAGAATTCCACATGCTAATCTAAAAGGAAAATTGAATCTCACCATTTTTACCATAATTTTCAAGCCTAAAAATTGTGAACTTTACCATGTTATTATCAAATATATCCAAAAAGTTGAATATTTTATCAATCCTATCCAACCGATCCTCCACCGCTTAAGGTTCAATTTTCCCTTTAATGGATGGTGGCTTCTTGCATAATAGTTCTTGTGATCAGTCTATTTCTCTTCCAGATTCTGGATGCACCTCCAGAACTATGTTCTAAACCCATGGTACATCCCGATCAATATAATGAACTACCTATATGATAGTCCTTATAAGAGTTTGATTTATCATAGGATTCCCCTAAGGAGCATTCGTTGCGTCATCCTGAAGAATTTGTCGAAGACGTCTCAGAGGCATACTACTTCACACTAAATCACATGAATGATAAGGCAATAGAATAGATATAGGTTCAAACTAGAAAATCCATAAGGATAAACTAAAATTAAAAAAATCAAAAATATAGGCACAATTCCCAACATCCTATGGAAACTTGAGTTTCATCATGACAAGAGATGAATAGATACTTATCATAACACACCTCTCAAATCCAAAAAATCCTTTCTCCATTCAAACAAACATTTGAAAATAAGGGCTCAAAAGGATAGATTGTCCTATGATACAAAATTTTAACGAACCAACCCAGGGTACCCACAAACCTAACACCTGAACAGATCTATCACCTACTCGAAGGGAGTTTTTGATCCTCACGAGCTGGTGGCAATCACCCGGGCATCGAACAACTTGCAAGAGGGAATGCTTTCTCCAAAAGTGAACAACCACATGGCATATATATATACACTAAAAAAGGAATATAATAAGACAAACAAGATATATATACCATAACCATTAGAAAACAACATAAACAGACAACAAAAAAGTATCTAAAAACTCCAAAGGACAAGTCTAACTACAAAGGACCCTAACCAAATAGCTACTCTAAAAAATGGCATGGAAAAAATACCACCATCTCACTACCAGCTACCCAAAAGGATAATATGATCCTCACTGCCTCACTATGACACCTTGCATTTCCCTACAATGGAATAAAAACAGAGGACTATACAACACTGAAGAGGTGTGCACGATGTGAGCTGACGTGCTCCGTAGTATCCCACCCAGGTGTTAAATAACAAGACTCTGTATAACCATTTTTTTATATTCATTTTATGTAAAAACATCGAAATATAAGCAGTAAGGTAGTTTTATATAAATCATGGTAAACATTTCCCTTTTTTCAATGTTCTAAAAAAAGAAGGTATATCAATTTCAAATCACATTTTCCATATCATTTTTTAGAAGCATAAGCATGTATATCAATGCTAACTATGAAATCCCAGTAATGCAAAACAGAAGTAGTTGTATCAAAAATCTATGGAATAATACTGTTCTAGGCCATAGACTTCTCATACAATAATAATCATGTGCAAATACTAGTTCTTAGAACAATAGGCCTAGGATGTAGAGGAATACCACAAGATTACACCCCCCAACAATGTCAATTTCGGTCCCCTAGAACTACATGTGTAGGAAACATAGGAAATCCCAAAATAAAACCTTCTGGATAATCACAAAAATAATGGATGATAGAATTATGTTATAACTTCCACCTAAGTACCTAGGGTAACCCATGTTCACTTTTTCACAATTCATTTTAATGCTTTGAATACCATTTTAAATTTCATTTCAATTATTTAAAAATAACCAATTTCCATTATATTTATCAATAAATAGGGAAAACCCATTTATCATTGAAAAATATTATCAACACACAAAAAAATAATGCAAATATTTTATTTTGAATCAGTTTGTAATAATAAACTACATGATCCATTGTAATAGGATAGAGACAAAACCACCTACATCAAAACTCGAGTCGCACACACCTGTAATGGAATCCAAAATAAAAAAACCCCAAAAACTTTGATGAAGTCCTAATAATCAAATCCTAATATCTTAGGATTGATCCTTCTTAGAAAACATGATGTCAGTGGAAAAGGAAAAAACCACATACCTCAAGAACTGATGTCTTCCACACCACAAAAAAACCAAGAAATGGCCTCTAAAAAATTATCTCAAAACAGATCTTGAATAATACAATAAGGAATATCTAATATAGATAAATGGATCAAATACCAAAATTCTAGGGCACTACCACGATAATATTAAATGAATAGCATTAAATATCTGTTACCTATAGAGACACACCATAATTGTAAGATAGACCCAACACCGAAAGGATCGATTTACATGGGGAGGAGCCACTCAAAATTGCCTGGGGAGAGCTCTAAGTCGACGGTGAAGAATCATGGAGAGAAAAATCAAGAAGAATTTACTGTGACTGTGTTTTAAAATAGGATTCATTCTATTTCATGATGTGTAATATAGTTACATGTTGTGAAATCCACAGTGTACAAATACAATAACAAATCATTCGTCTTGGATTAAAAATATGTTATTTAAAGAATTCATGACGTAAAACCAGATTTCATAACATGTAATCTTTCACTACATTAATCCTCATTCACAACCTATACCCAGCAACAATTACATGATGTGTAACCTAGTTATATGGCATGAAATCCTTCTGCATCCTGTAGAAAAAGATGGTTAAAGTTGAAAATCAAAAAAAATATCTGACTACACCATAATAGGTTTCTTCCCAATATTTAATGGGCAGAAACCATGATGTGTTTAAGGGTGTACATGATATATAAATAATGGGTTGTTACAATTTTCTTCAAAATATTAGTTCAATTACAATAGAATTTTATGAATAATAATTATTTATTAAAATGGTTTTATAAAATCTTTTTTACTATATTTGTAGTTCATTTTTACATATATGGTGTTATTCAATTTTTAAATTACTCTTATTTATAGTTTTATTTTCATATATATATATATACATATATATATTTAAATATTTTATCTTTCATTGAAAACTAATTTTTAATATAAAATTTTACTATTTTAGTATTTATATAATTGTATCATATTATAATTGAATGTAATAGATAGTAACATTTAGAATCATATAACATTTTAAATACATAATATTATAAAATAAAAGGTTAAATATATTTTTACCCTAAATTTTTATTTCATTGGGAATTTATAATTTAAATAAATAATTCATTTAATTTTCAAATGACTATTTTCATATATTGTTACTCTAGAAATTTATTTTTTAAAATAATATGTAACATCTTTTACACGAAAATAATATTAATATTTTTTTTTATATTTATTTGAAAACATAATTTCTCATTTATAGAATTTATTATTATCAAAATATATATGTTAACTCTAATTAAGATAATAATTATAAAACTAGTACATTCATGAGGATATCATTTTGATTTTAATGTATAATGTTCATCAAAACAAATCAATTTTCATAAATGGTCAGTAAAATTATAAATTTAACTTAATTATAATATGTGATTAAAAAATATATTATGTTTAAAATGTATAAATGATTAATTATTAAAAATATTACTGTTATATAATAATAAAAAAACAAATTTAAGAAATCATAAAAAAAGTAGTATCTTTTCTTATAGATTATTTATTTTTCATTGTACTATAATATTTTATTTTAAAAATAAAATTATAATATGTTGAATTTTAATTTAATAAAATTAATTTAATTTTTGGAATCATCACTTCAAAATTATTTTATGTTTATTTGGATGATAATATTCTAAAAAAAGTTATTTTTTATTGATTAGTGAAATATATTATTATTAAAAAATTTAGAAATACTTCTATATCATCCTCAAATAAATATGACTAAAAAATCAGTAAAACATTATAAATTACTTTAAATATTTTTTAGGATTAAAATAATTCATTTGAAAATAATATTGTCAATTTGAAATCCTATAAGTCAATTTTCAAAAAATATGAAATTGTTTATTTGAATAAAAAAACATTTCTAATTCTTTTCATTGAATGAATAATTCTAACCCTTCTCATTATTATTGATGCAATAACTCTATACATGGCTTCTCTATTCTCAAACGAATATGCATAACTAGATATTTTCTTCCAAATTATGGAACTCTTGAAATTATATGACATTATAACATTATTGTATGTATCAAATGAAACTATAATGGGGAAACCATAGGTAATCCATAACTGTGAGGCTTTGGAGTAGTATTTAGAGATCAAAATGGTTATATTATTTGATTTTTTATGGCCCCTTGTATAATTTCATCATCTATAGATGAAGATTAATATGATAGATATGGAAAGATATAGAGGATGAAACATACTTTGGAATGAGTGTGATTATACTCCCTTATAAAAGATATGAGAAATGGTAAACTAATTTTTTTCATGGAAACTTAGTGCCCAATAGACAAGATGCTTGGATTATCTTTTATCAATCAACTACTTCTTCACACATGCATATTGGGAATCAAATTTATGGTTTTATGGACTTAGTAATAAAGGGATAAGTAGATATGATCACATTCTTTCTAATTACATACCTAATAAAAGTAAGACCCTTTTTCAAGGGGATCATTCTAAAATTCTGTACTTTAGATTGTTGAAGTTTTCCATTGCATAATAAAAGAGACTTTTCAACCTCAAAAAGATCTCACCCTTCTTCCCTATTCATTACTTTGAGTAAAATATTTCTTCAATGAATTTTAATTTTTAGTATGTTAAAATTTCAAATAAACTTCAATTTTATAATAATACACTAATAAAAGTGATACGAATATACAATATTCATATTATTTGGCCAAAATAATAATCTAATTGATATTTAATTCTAAAATACTCCAAAATCCATCCATCCAAATTTAAATTTTTATTATGCCATTTTAAGGAAAAATGGAAAACCAAAGTTCACACACAAGAGACCACTACATGCTAAAAGAACTCACAAAACAATTAAACACTAGGCTAATGTTACTTGAATGAGCTACTCTATAAAGTTCCCATTGCAGTGTACTAACCTACATATCTGGATCCTCTGTGATAAGCTCTTCAAGGTGAGTGATCATCCTTTCCATTTGCTGAATTAATTCATCCGAGTTGATTTTTCTCTGGTTGAGGCCCCGGGCCCAAATTCAATCTTGTTTATCTATCCACGCTTCATGCTCCTCGTTATCATCGACTTGCAACCTTCTTGCGTAAATTCTTTTAATCTCCTCTTCTGACACATTGGGTCGTACAGCCATGTCTAGCATTTCTTCCATGGAGTGGAGGATAAGTTTCAAGTACTCACCATGCTCTTCCTCCCTGTCTGTTGTTTTCTAGCTTGATGCTTCACTTTCCCCATTCTGAAGGCCTTTTATTTCCTTGTTTCTTTCCTTCTTGGCCGACCTCGTCTCCATCAGTTTCGGCATGTGGGAATAATCCTTACATCCCTTCTATTTTTCCCTTGGACCACTATATACTTCCCCAAGTCTCGAGTTCCTTTTTTCTCCTTCTTCCTTCTAGGGCTATGAGATTCCCCTTGAAGTCGGTCCATGCTATCCACTGAGAATTGACTATAGTTGTCATCACCTGAAGTATCCGCCTCGTGATTTAGTGGTGGCTCGTGAACATCCAAACATTCAAATTGGTTCCCCAACTTTAGTGTCAAGCCTTCTCCTGCTTTATTCTCCAAAAAAAATTTCTTCCCCCCATTCCTAGTCTTCTGGTAAATTTCAAATTTAGCACCAAGGGTGTTTTGGTCTGAGGGTCCCAAGACACCCCCGGACATGAACTTATCAGCATAGGACTGCCTTAACTACGGAACCAGCACTGGCATCTCTGAGCCACTTGGCTGCTCATATCCGTGGCCCATAAATTGGACTTGAGTATTTGAATTCTCCGGGACCAACCGTTGGGAATCCTTACAAGTGGGAAGATCAATGTAGGATTCTCCAAGCACCACATCTCTAATGATTTGAGTTGATGGAACTAGATTCATAACCGTTATATCCCCTACACTTCCTGTTAGTGTTCTGCAAATTGGAATTCTAGCCTTTTGGTGGTCCACACTGCTACATAGAGGTATAACATCCACTGCCTGCACTGCCTGAGACAGACCATCCACTGTCGAATAACATTTCAGTCTTCTAAAGATGATTGAGACTTTTGATTCCAGCCACCTGGACATTGGAGATTTCTGAACAGTCCGTGCGCCCACACCCTAGAGTACAGGACCAGCAGAGGTTTGATCAGGCCCATACACCCTTCTGCTTTCAATAGTATCAAAACAGTCCTCATTCATGCTGCCTCCATGATCAAGGGGGACCCAACATACACCAGGTTGATGGAGCCACCATCGCCCCCAGGAATCTTCTCACGGGGACCCTTACTGCCTTTCTGATACCCTCTACGGCATACAGAAGCCAGATGCCCGAGCCGGCCATAGGAATCACAGTAATCATGCCATTATTCGTAAATAATAGCCTACTACCACTGAAGCTCCTCGCCTACTATAATCCAGAACCAGTCCATCGGTGCCTTTGAAACGTCAACCTCGATGCATATTCGAGGGAAAATGCGGTGGCAGAAAACATTAGTTCGACTGGCGGAGCACATGAATCTCCCAATGAGGTTTCCAATTACCATCAAGATAGAAGGGTTTTGAAAGGGGAGAGGATGTCTGAGAAGACTTACCCATATTGCTGTCGTTGGGGCATCCCTCTTCAAGTGGAAATGAAAGGACCAATAGAAGACATGGAAGGAGCAGCCGTTGCATCTATGTGGGGAACTGGACCACGCAAGAGCAAGATCTTCCACTATCGCGAACCTCACCATGACGTGTTTGCGGTCGAGAAGCCCTACCACTACAGGATGCTTTAAACCCCATGATTCAAGAATGAATCGATTGAACTCGTCGATTGAGGGCCGATGCTTCCAGAATCTAGCAACCAGTGTTAGGTTGAAGAAGCTCGAGGCATCAGAGAACTCCGAAAGTGAGATTGGAAGCTGAAGAGAACCTTCAAACAGATCAGGGACCATCGGGGTGAGCAAGATTTCTGGATGCTTCGAGAGAGATTTGGGGTCGGAGATAGGAAAGAATGGGTGACGACGAGAAGGGGAGGACGATAGCGGAGGACCTCCCCCTCCACTATTTATTCATACATGTGAAACTATTTAATTTTTTAAAATTCCACCGGAACACTTCCCTAAATTATCCTTACTACATCCTTATGTCCCTAGTGTGAATAAAATTTTATCCTATGAAGGGTTTATAGATGATCTAAAGGAGGTGACTCAAAAAAGTGAAGAAAGACTACTTAAAACCCTCTTTATTTTACAACTCTTTTAAAAAATAAATTTAAAATCATATTTATATACTTTTATTATAATATTTACTTGATATTTTAATCACTTTTATGTATTATTGATGATATATCATCCATTCCCTCTCATCATAACCTTTTAAATAAGATGTTGTTAAGATAAAGTAATTATTCTCAACTCTCTCATTCCATTCATTTTTGGGATTATTTTATCTTGAATTGTTTTTATACCTCCATTTATTTTTATTCCATGATTCTATTATTATTTTATTAACAAAATTTTGACCCAATATTGAATATTTACCATCAAGTTTATCACATCAAACCATTTTTCAAAAATTATTGCTATATCAAAATATGGGTATTATAATGTGTATATTCTCCTTTTGATTCCACTCATTCCCTATATATAATACAATTAATCACTAAAATTATCTTTAAAATAATATATTAATTATTCAATACTTTTTTTATAAAAAAGAAATATTAATTTTATTTTTTTAAAACACTATTAGAAACATTATTTCACCCATTGTAGCATTATAGTAACAGATTAAATATTGATGTTTTAATTTTAACGTATTCGTTTCATTGGAACTCTTAAAACATTATTTAATGATTGATTATAAAATAAATAATAATATAATTTCATTTTATACATCATAAAAATTAAATAGTTATCAAAACAATTATATTCAAAGTAAGCAATTATAATCATTTTAGCCATAAAAAAATTCTTATCCAGTAAGATTATATGGCTAGTAACAATAATATATACTAATGAAATTAGACACATCCTAGATAATATTAACCATATAGGTTAATACTTCTATAGCTTATGAAAATATTTTATAGTGGCCACAAACCTTTACCATTACATTGAAGTAGTTTTGGAATGATAAACTGAACTATCTCAAAATTTTGGATGCAATAAAATATAAAAAATAAATTATATATGGTAATAAATGAATTAAAAAATAAATATGAAATTAAGATTAATATGTTTCTAAAAAATTAATTAATTAATAGTATTGAACTATTTAGGTTGTTAAAAAAAATATGATGCAACATAGTACTCATGGTTAGGGGGTTTTCTTTGAAGTATTATTTCTTCTCACATATTGTTTCTATTTAGTCTATATAGCACCAAATGATATTATTTTTTATGTAAATTTAAATAAATGTTGTTTTTTTGATGTCTTGTGATACATTAAACATCAAAATAAAATGAATATAGACTAATTTCATCAGGGAAGAATATTATAATACCAAATGAAATACATTACAAGATAACTAAATAAAACACAATTATTAAACGTACTCAATGGAGTAAACCACATGTAAATAAAATTATACGAGGTTAATATTATTATCATCACAATATTTCAAGAAGATCATTTTATTGATTATAATACAAAAATAATTAAACATGCTAGAAATTTGATAAACATATTTAAAATAAATTCTAGAATAAGATGAATGATTTCAGAAGACTATGTAATGTATTATAGGAAATTAATATGACCGTCATATATATTATTATAGGTTATAATCATTGGATATATGTTTGTAAGATATATGATAATTCTAAATGTAGTCAATGGGTATACGTTGATCAAAAAGGTTTATTTTATTTTTTAAATAGAAGTAAATATTGGGTTTTATAAAAAATTTACAAGTAAACGATGAGAATAGTATTGAAATAAAGAAAATTTACAAACTAATTTTGGAAAATACATATTATTTTATAGAATTTTATTTGTGGAATAATTAATTCTGAATTATTTTTTATTTATGAAGACTCATTTAAAAAAAATAGATATAGTTGAGAGATTATTTGTAATGGCCTGGACTTCTCTAGTCTATTAAATTGTGAAAATGCGGTGTTAGAGTTGTTCTGGGTGGTTGAGGTGACATGAGGGTGTGTTTGGGTTAACCATTAAGGAAAATTAAAGGGTAATAGCTTTCGCACTGGATGTGCACGTTTTTTCTAAACTGTGCGGCCATACCATGCATAGTTAATTTTGGAGGCAGTGGCTAACTCATGGTTAGCACACGATTTGTCTAACCATACGGCCTAACCCTACGGGGAGTGTTTGACGAGGTAGTAGCGACTGCATGGTTATCGCACAGTTTGTCTAACCGTGTGAGCAAACTGTGTAGGAACTTAAATTAGATCCTAAAATTGTGGATCTCAACCGTTTCACCTCTAACTTGCTCGTTTAAAATCCTAGGTGGCCATAACTCTGGATTACCATACCTTGAAGGTATAAGAACCTCTCCCAAGCATTTTGGAGATGATCTGAAGGCTTCTCTTAGTGAATCGAAGACGGTTTTTTTGAGGTATGTGATCATTCTTCTTTGGTTTCTTAGATCTACTTATATCTACTTCTCCTCTTCTTTCGGTTTCTTAGATCTACGCCCGTTATGGGTATATCTAACTGTGTGGATGACAAATATGCTGAGATTTGGTCTTGGTTGTGTAAGGAGAAGAGATATAAGGAGGATTCTTGGAGAATCGACCCAGGTTTCTTGAGCGTTCTTCATTTGTTGGTGTTTTCGTCAGAAACCCTTGAGCTTGGGGATTCGTTTCTTCTCTATTATTTTATGTGTAGCTGTATTTTTAGCATATTTAATCCCCCTGGATGATAATGGAATTGACATAATAAATATTTTTGAACTGGATTATGAAATTTTTTATCGATCGTATGATATTGCCTATTGTTTTGCTAGATAGTGTGATATCTATGCTTGCTTTGCATAAAAGTTTGTTCTTGATGGAAATAGGTATATTACGTAAACCAATATTAATTGATAATTGTTTGGATACAGATAAAGAGACATGAAAAAGAATTTGGTTCTTGTTGTAATTTGATGTTAATAAAATTGGCACAGTAAGCATGTTTAATCATTTGTGATAGCTTACTAGTTAGGTTTCTCGAATTTGGAACCTATGAATTAAATCTGTTAATTCAAGATGGATTAAATAATTGATTGTTTGATAATTCCTGGAAGGGTTCTGAGTTGCCCTATTGTTTTTTAAAGGGCCATAGCCTAATTGATGTTACGGTTGTTTTTCCTACTGCTTGTGTTGAGACGTCACCCTGGAGGGGTGTTGTGATATGTGGGGGAATAGAGGCCTTTTGGTTGTGGTGGAGGATGACTCCTAGAGTGGTGAGATTCATCGGTTTCTACATGTGGGTGTTGGGGAGGACACCCAGGATGATGGAAAGGGGATGGATGTGATTTTTGGATGCTTACTGTTTCTTTGGTTGTTTATCTGCTTTACTTTTCCCCACTGCTCAAGGAAGCTGGTCTTGCTTACCCTTCTTCCGAAAGAGGCGAAGAAACGTGGGGTATGCCATATGCTTCTCAAGGGAGTATGGGTCTACGCTCTTTCTATAGGTGGAAAAGACTCTACAGGTAGTACATCTACTCGCCGTGTTGAGCCCCTTCATGTTAGTAGCATAGAATTCTTTTTTAGAATGGCTGGGAATATGGGAAAGTGTCTCTGTAATAAATAATTGAATAAATGGTGTTAACCATGGGGATGGATTTGCTGGAACATAATTATGAGGTTGTAATATTTGAAGGAATAATTGACATTGGGTGTTATGCTAATGAAACATAATGTGGAACTGTTCATGGTTGATTAATATTTAAAGAATTAATTAACGTAAATTGGAACTGATAAAAAGGGAATGAAGTAATCTAATAAATCTCTTTAAATGGTTGTGTGCTTATAGGATACCTAGTCTTAGAAGTAGCATCCCAGAGTCTGAGAGACATTAGCTGTAGTTGTGTCTAAGACTTGGTAATGCCCATAGTGTGGTTGTGAATTATAGTATATCCAATTATTTTTGTGTTTCTATACACTAATCCACCCAGTCAGTAAGGGAAACTGACACCCCGGGGATTCTGAGCCCTGGGGGGTGTTTTCCCCAACATTCTGGTGGGAGGATGGATGGATGACTACCCACATTGGCCTCATTCTCTTCTCTTGGTGTTACTTTCTCCGGTACGCACAATGGTTAGTCTTCCCCATATTTGTGTGTAGAGGGTTGTAATGGATTGTGGTTATTCACACACTTATATTCTGGATATAGTTTCCTATGGACTACTATAGGTGTAACGTTTATAGGTTGGGATTGATTGAGGATCCTTACTCAATGTACGGGATGTAATGGATTGAGGTATAATACCCAACATATGATACACGTTATGCAAGCTGTGGTGGCTCCCAGAAACTACCTGGTTACTTTTGTTTGTGAGGATGGTTTGGTGCTTCACCCAGGTGTCTGCGGGAAAGCCTTTGTGTTGCACGAGGTGCCTATTGTGGTGCTTCACCCAGGTGTCTGTGGGAAAGCCTTTTTGGAGAGAGATGCCTAAGACGTTTGACGTTGGGGAAAAGCCGCAAACTAGTGGGGAAGTAGTAGAGGGGTAACCTTGATATTATTTACTATATGTTTTATTCTTGTATGAATTACTTGGTGAGAGTAGCCATGGTGAGGTTGGGAACTTAGTATACCTATTTAGGTGACGAGTTAGTTTCACTTGTTGTTCACTCTACTTTATCATTATTTCTTTACTTCTGTAGGAGAGGCTTAGGGGAAGATCCTACTGAGTATACTATTATACTCACCCTATATATATATAAACTGTTTTCAGGTCACTTGGAGCAGGTTGGAGATCAGGCTGGTTACTACTAGCTTGTGGTTGCAGGAGCAGTTTTGGGTTGTGGTTGCTGCTATTTTTACATTCTATTGGGTACTTGTAGTTTTCCCCTTTCAGTTGTAGTTCTTTTGCATGGAATTACACCTGTGCACTTGGGTTTCTCCTATATTTTAGTCTGAGTTGGAGTTGATTGGTGTCTATTTTATCTCTCTCTTCCGCATGTGTTATCTTAGAGGGTAATGTCTCCCATTTGTGTGTTTACAATACCCTCGGTTCTAGTCGCCAACTCGGGTCCTACTGGAGGTGGGACTCGGGGGTCATTATCTCCCATCTCACATTTCTGGCCCTGGAGGGATACACATTGTGTGGAGGGGGTCGTGACAGAGTGGTATCAAAGCTATGTTGAGGGATAGGATGGAGTTTGGAGTTAGGTATAGGTGAGGTTGCATGGGTTGGTAGGGCAACCGTGTCATTCGTGATTAGAAAGTGAGGTAAACACTGGAGACCAGCTGAGACATATGCGTTTAGGGTCCCCTATGATCTGATGTACGAACCTTTAAGTTTACAATGGCTACCAAAAAAGGTGATACTAGTTGCAGGGTAGATACCTAGGAAAGGATAATGAATCATTCTTCTTTGTGATTGTGATTGAATGGGTAGACCTTGGAATAGGTTAACCTAAAATTGATAAAATAAAACAATTAATTAATTAATGATGATTCTTCCATATTCCAAGTTTATGAGCTCTAACGGTGTGTTATTTTATAGGTATGGCTCCAGGTCGAAGTCCTTCTCAGGTATGTGCAGAAAATGTTCAGCAGGTTGTTGCAACACATCGCTGCAGGGTAGAGGTTGATGATGACGACACTTGGAGGAAGACACTCCGAGAGTTTCAGCACCAGAGTTTGCAGAAGTATGAGGGCTCCATTTCAGATGTAGTCATGGAAGACTGGTTAGAGTAGGTCGAGATCAGCTTTAGTTTGATTCGTGCTTGGAAGGAGCATTGGGTGTCCTTAGGTGTGACGATGCTGCATTGAGCAGCGAGGAAGTGGTGGTTCTCGTTCCTCAGGGATCGTGAGGAGTTAGCGATCTCATGGGAGGAGTTCCGAGAGAGGTTTAGAGTCGGGTTTCTTTCTTCAATTGTGAAGGCATCCAGTCGCTGGAATCTTCTTACCCTTCGATAGAGAAGCTCTAGTGTTCGAGAGTTTGGAATCCATTTCAGGAACCTTCTACGAAATGCTTAGGACCTTTTGCTAGATGAGGAGGCTAGGGCGATACATTTCGAGGAGGATTTGCATCCAGAGATCTAGCACCAGGTCATCCCATTTATGCTGAAAACATATCTTGAGGTGCTGGTGAGGGCAGAGGTTGTTGAGAGGACTTTGGCCAGGACTGGATCATCACGAGAGGGGGATCGTCACGATCCCTCATGAAGCAGATCTGTGGTCCAGGGTTCCCATTTTTTAGGGCAGAGGAGTTTCCGTTTAGCTGGGGAAAGGTCCTAGCCCTTCACATATCATTTCTCGAGATGCAGAAACTCTCAGGCTTATGCCTAGGGATCATGTGCTTGTATTTATTGTGGTGGTCGTTTCCATCAGTAGCAGGAGTGCCCGAATTTTCAGAGCGGTCATCGTGCACCGAGCATTACGCTTCAGGTTCCTCCTTTGAGGCAGTTCCAGCTGAGGCAATAGCAACAGCAGGTTGCAATAGCTTTAGATCAGTAGAGGGTAGATGGGGTAGGTAGAGGATAGCCCCATGATGTTCCCCGTCCTTAGAGAGCAGAGCACGGCCATTGTGGTGGTCGTCATGAGGGTTAGAGAGGTCGTGGATGAGGTCGTGGTCAGCTTCATGCTCTATAGTTACCATCCCCAGGTGAGCCAGATGTTGTTCGAGGTACTCTTTGATTGTTTTCTAACTTGGTGTATTCCTTGTTCAATTCAAGAGCAACAAACTCCTTCATATCACCTACCCTTGTCCATTCTTTGGGACTTGAGGTAGAGAGGCTTCCAGTGCCCTTGGCATTGACTACGCCAGATGGAGGTCGAGCTGACTTGTTTGATGTATGTAGAGACTGCGAGCTAGTGTTGGGGAAACACTGCTCTTGGTGAGATTTCCTATGTTTACGAATACAATCATATTATTTCATCCTCGGTATGGATTGGTTGTATTCGGTGCAGGCTATCGTGGGTTGCTTCAAGAACAAAGTCATTTTCCTTGGTGCAGATGGAGAGCAAGTGGTGTTTGTTGGTGAGAAAGATCCTTGGATGGGTCATATGAGCATATCATTTTTATCATCCATGATGGCTGAGATGATGCTGAGTTCTTCAAAGGTTCAGTAGTTGGCGTTTCCTAGGGTCGTAGAGGAGTACCCTGATGTCTTTCTAGAAGAGGTTGTAGCATTACCCCCTAAATGAGAGATCGAGTTTGGGATCAAGCTACAACCAGGAGCGACTTCTATCCCTATGTCTCCATATAGAATGGACCCTTATGAGTTGCGAGAGCTATGTATACAACTTGATGGTCTGTTACAGTGTGGTTTTTTTCGTCCATGTGTGTCATCGTGGGGTGCACCAGTTTCATTTGTGAAGAAGGCTGATGGTAGTTTGCGGTTGTGTGTCGATTATCGTCGCTTAAAAAAAGTGACAACAAGGAATCACTATCCTCTTCGGTAGATTGAGGATTTATTCTATCAACTGAAGGGTGCAAGTTGGTTCTCAAAGATCGAATTGTGGTCAGGATATCATCTGATGCATGATAAGGATGAGGATATCCCGAAGACTGCTTTCCATTGTCATCATGGGCATTACGAGTTCATTGTAATGTCATTCGGCGTGTCGAATGCTTCAGTTGTGTTCATGGGATTGATGATGTGTTCTGTGAGTTACTGGACAAGTTTGTGGTGGTTTTCATTGATGAAATCCTTGTGTAATCCACATCTGAAGAGGAGCATGTAGAGCATCTATATGCTGTTTTGGGAGTTCTTCGTAAACATCATATATTTGTGAAGTTGTCGAAGTGTAAGTTTTGGGCTCAATAAGTCCGTTTATTGGGGCATTTTGTGTCCCAACAGTGATTTCCAATAGATCCATTGAAGATAGAAGCAGTTGTGTCTTGGGAGTCCCCCAAGACAGTGTCAGAGGTGTGAAGTTTCCTTGGTCTCGCTGGCTACTATAGGAGGTTCGTAGCCAATTTTTCACGAGTTGCGACTCCTCTGACATCTTTGACCAGCAAGGATCAGGCATTCATATGGAATGACAAGTGTTAGGCAGAATTTGAGTATCTAAATGAGATGTTATTAAGTTCTCCAGTTCTTTGTATTCCGGCTGAGGGAGTCTAGTTTGATGTTTTCTGCGATGCTTCACATCTGGGGTTAGGATGTGTTCTCATGCAGTAGAGGTCAGTTGTTTCTTTATGCGTCTTGGCAGTTGCGTCCCCATGAATGAAACTATGCCACCCGTGATATTGTGTTGGCAACCGTGGTGTTTTCTCTGAAGTTGTGGGGACATTACCTCATTGGTGAGCGCTTTGTGGTTTTCTTTGATCAAAAGAGTTTGAGGTATGTTTTCTCCCAGTGTGACCTGAACTTATGACAGTGTCGGTGGATGGATTCTTACATGAATTCAACTTCTAAATATCATATACAGCTGGAAAAGGGAATGTTGTAGCTGATGAACTGATCCAAAAGTCACGTAGTGATGCTGTGTGTGAATCTGGTGATTCCTGGAGAGTAATGGAAGAACTGTCAGCATTTCATCATGATATGGGAGAAGTTGGGGGTAGAGGTTGTATTTTTCAAGTGACGGTACATTCATCCCTGGTGAAGAAGGTGGAAGAGTCCAAGTTTGGAGATCTAGAGGTGGAGGATTGGAGAGACCGAGTTGTTTTTGGTGAGGCCCCTGATGTTTGGACCGAAGATGAACAACATCGAGTGTTGTATCATGGAAGGATTAATGTTCCTTTGAAGATGTGTGAGACGGTTCTCAGAGAGTTCCATAGTTCACCTTTATCAGTACATCCTGGCGTGACAAAGATGTACCGAGCCTTGTGGAGTCAGTTTTGGTGGCTTGGGCTGAAGCGTGCGGTTGTAGAGTTTGTGTCTCGATGTTTAGTCTGCCAGAAGGTGAAGGATAAACATCGTGTTCCTGGTGGTCTTCTCTAGCATTTAAATATTTCTTAGTGGAAGTGGGAGGACATCTCAATGTACTTTGTTACTAGTTTACCTCGAGCTCCGGGGGGACATGATGCTATTTGGGTGGTAGTGGATCGTTTAAGAAAATCAGCCCACTTCATAGCAATCAAGGAGTTAAGCTTAGTGGATGTTTGGTCGAGGCAGTATCTAGAAGAGGTGGTGAGAGTTCATGGAGTCCCATGGACCATCATTTCTGATCGAGATTCTCATTTTACCTCCAGGGTGTGGAGAGGTCTCCAACATGCTTTCAGTTCTCAATTATTCCTTAGCACTGCTTTTCATCCTCAAACGGATGGTTAGACAGAGCGAACCATCCGGACTCTTGAAGAAATGTTACGCTCTTGTGTCCTTGATTTTGGATGTTCATGGATCAGGAAATTTTCCTTAGTGGAGTTCGCTTACAATAATAGTTTTCACTCCACCATCGGTATGGCGCCGTTTGAAACCTTGTATGGCCGGCCTTTCCATTCTCCGTTGTGCTGGACTGGGGTTGGAGAGTCAACAATTCTCAGACCAAAACTAGTGCATAATACAACAATGATTGTTCAGGTGATTCCTGCGAGGATGAAGATAGCACAGGATCGTCAGAAGTCATATGCCAATCAAAGAAGAAGACCCATAGAGTTTAATGTTGGGGATCATGTGTTTTTGAAGGTGACTCCCCATCATGGGAAGTGAAGGTTTGGTTATAGAAGTAAGCTTTCTCCCTAGTTTGTTGGGCCTTTCGAGATGTTAGCTAGTGTCAGAGTTGTGGAATATCGAGTATCACTTCCCCCGCAGATGAGTCGACTACATGATGTTTTCCATGTATCATAGCTCCGTCGTTATCTTCATTACGACTCTCACATAATTTATTGGGGAGAGATCGATGTTGATAATGATGCAACCTTTGAGAAGCGACCTGTGGAGATCCAAGACCGCAAGGATAAGGTGTTTCATCGGTGTTCTATTCCTTGAGTTGGTGTCTTGTGGCGACACGGTGTCATGGAGGAGAGTACCTCGGAACGTGAGTCACAGATAAGTGTTCAATACCCTGAGTTGTTCGTTTTTTAACTCTTTCAATGTATCGATGTAGCTTTTGTTGTTTTGAAACTTCCATGTTTATGAGATGGCTCCCTTTTTTGTTTTGTTGGCTTTCTCTCTTTTGATTGGTATCTCAATGGGTGCTTGTTTAGACCTTGTTTTGTTTTTTCTTTATGTGGGTTTTGGATTCTTGAGGATGAGAATGTTTTGAGAGGTATCTGATGCAATGGCCCGGACCACTCCAGTCCATTACTTTTTAAAAATGTGGTGTTAGTGGTGATCTATGAGGTTGAGGTGACATGGGGGTGTGTTTGAGTGATCCTTTAAGGAAAATTAAAGGGAAATAGCTTTCGCACGGGATGCACACAGTTTGTCTAAACTGTGCGACCATACCGTGGTTAGTTAATGTCAGAGGTAGTAGCTAATTCATGGTTAGTGCACAGTTTGTCTAACCGTGCGGCCTAACCATGAGAGGTGTGTTTGACGGGGTAGTAGTGACCACATGATTAGCGCACCGTTTTTCTAACCATTCGAGCAAACCGTGCGGTCACTTAAATTAGATCCTAAATTTGTGGATCTCAACCGTTTCGCATATAACTTTCTCGTTTAAGATCCTAAGCGGCCATAACTCAGGATTACCCTCCCTTGAAGGTAAAATGACCTCTCCCAAGCATTTTGGGGGCAATATGAAGGCTTCTCTTGGTGAATCAAAGATTTTTTCTTGAGATATGTGATCATTCTTGTTTGGTTTCTTAGATCTACTTAGATCTACTTCTCCTATTCTCTCGGTTTCTTAGATCTACATATTTTATGGGTAGATCTAAGTGTGTGGATTCCAAATATGCCAATATTTGGTCTTGGTTGTGTTAGGAGAAGAGATATAAGGGGTATTCTTGGAGAATAGACCTGGGTTTCTTGTGCATTATTCGTTTCTTGGGGTTTTCGTCAAAAACCCTTGAGGTAGGGGATTCGTTGCTTCTCTATTATTTTATGTGCAACTGTATTTTTAGCATGTTTAATCCCCCTGAATGATAATGGAATTAACATAATAAATATTTTTGAACCAGATAAATAATTTTTTATCGGTCTTATGATATTGCCTATTTTTTTCTAGATATCATAATATCCATGATTTCATTCCTTAGCCATTTGTTCTTGATGGAAATCAGTAAAGAACATAAACCAGGATTACTTGATAATTTTTTGGAAAAAGAATAAGAGGCATGGAAACGAATTTGGTTCTTGTTGTAATTTGAAGTTAATCAAATTGGCGTAGTAAACATGTTTAATCATTTTTGATAGCTTACTGGTTAGGTTTCCCAAATTTGGAACCTATGAATTAAATGTGTTAATTCAATAAGGATTAAAGAATTGATTGTTTGATAATTCCTTGAAGGGTTCCGAGTTACCCAGTTTTTTGTTAAAGGGCCATAGCCCAATTGATGTGATGGTTGTTTTTCCAACTACTTGTGTTGAGATGTTACCCTGGAGGGGTGTTGTGATATGTGGGGGAATAGAGGACTATTGGTTGTGGCAGCAGATGGTGCCTAGAGTGGCAAGTTGCATCGGTTTATGCATGTGGGTGTCGGGGAGGACACCAGGGATGATGGAAAGGGGATGGATTTGATTATTGGATGCTTTCTATTTCTTTGGTTGTTTATCTGCTTTACTTTTCCCCACTTCTCAAGGTATCTGGTCTTGATTAACCTTTTTCTAAAAGAAAAAAAGACACGCGGGGTATTCCACATGCTTTCCGTGTTTATATTTTCAAGGGATAATGGTTCTACGCTCTTGCTATAGGCTGCAAAGACTCGACGGGTAGTACATCTACTCATCCTGTTTAGACCCATTGTGTTAATAGCATAGAATGTTTTTCTAGAATGACTGGGAATATGGAAAAGTGTTTTTTAATGAATAATTGAATCAATGGTGTTAACAATGGGGATGCATTTGCTAGAACATAATGATGAGGTCGTAATATTTGAAAGAACAATTTACTTTGTGTGTGATGCTAATAAAACTTAATGTGGAACTGTTCATGGTTGATTAATGTTTAAAGAATTAATTAACATAAAGTGGATCTGATAAAAAGGGAATAAAGTAATCTAATAAAGCTCTTTAAATGGTTGTGTGCTTATAGGATTCCTAGTCCTAGAAGTAGCATCCCGGAGTCTAAGAGACGTTAGCTGCAGTTGTGTCTAATACTAGGTAATGCCCGTAGTGTGGTTGGAAGTTATAGTATATCATGTAATTTTTGTGTTTCTATATGATACTCCACCCAATCAGCGAGGGAAACTGACACCCAGGGGATTCTAAGCCATGGGGGGTGTTTTCCCTGACATTCCGATGGGAGGATGGATGGCTGACTACCCCCTTTGGCCCTGCTCTCTTCTCTTGGTAGTTACTCTCACCGGCAGGCACATTGGTTAGTTTTCCCCTTATATGAGTGTAGATGGCTGTAATGGCTTGTGGTTATTCACACATATATATTATGGATAAAGTTTCCTATGGACTACTATAGGTGTAACGTGTATAGGTTGTGATGTCTTGAGGATCCTTACACGGTGTATCAGCTGTAATGGCTTGATGTATAATACCTAACGTATGATACATGTTATGAAAGTTGTGGTGGCTCTCGGAAACTATATGGTTAATTTTGGTTTTGAGAATGGTGTGGTGCTTCGCCCAGGTGCCTGTGGGAAAGCCTTTGTGTTGCATGAGGTTCATAATGGGGTGCTTCACCCAGGCATATGTGGGGAAGCCTTTTTGGAGAGAGATTCTTAGGACATGCGATGTTGGGGCAAAGCGGAAAACCAATGGAGAAGTAGTAGCGGGTTACCCTTGATATTCTTTACTATATTCTATATTCTTGTATGCATTTCTTGGTGAGAGTCGCCATGGTGAGGTTGGGAACATAGTATACCTGTTTATGTGACGAGTTAGTTTCACTTGTTGTTCACTGTGCTTTATCATGCTCTCTTTACTTTTTCACGAGAGGCTTCAGGGAGGATCCTACTGAGTATGCTGTTATACTCACCCTATGTATATATAAACTATTTTTTAGGTCACTTGGAGCGGGTTGGAGATCAGGATGGTTACTAATAGCTTGTGGTTGTAGGAGCTGTTCGGGCTTGTGGTTGCTGCTGTTTTTACATTCTTTTGGGTACTTGTAGTTTTCCCCTTTAAGTTGTAGTTCTTCTGTATGGAATTACATATGTGCACTTGGGTTTCTTCTATATTATAGTATGAGTTTGAGTTGATTGGTGTCTATCCTATCTCACCCTTTCGAATGTGTTCTCTTAGAGGGTAATGCCTCCCATTTGTGTGTTTACTATACCCTCGGTGCTAGTTGCCAACCCGGGGCCTACTAGAGGCGGTACTCAGGGGTCATTATCTCACTTCTCACATTTCCAGCCCAGGAGGGGTACACTTTGTGGGGAGGGGGTCATGAAATTATTTTTATAAGTAAATAACATATAATATATAAATAAATGGTCATGAAGATTAATAATTTAAGGATTCATGGTTAAATTAAAATATAGTATCTTAAAACATTATTTTTATTAAATATTTTATTTTTATTTAAATGTTAATTTCTAATATTTTGATAATAAAATTGAATAAAATTTATTTCTCATACAATTAAAATCATTTATATCAGGATAATTAATAATTGAGAATCAAAATAACATAACTTTTATTCTTAAAACATATATTAATTTTAATTTTACTATTAATTTTTATTTGTTATTTAAAATTAATTTTAATCACTTTTAAAAACTGAATTTAATAACATGGATTACATTTTTTAAATCAAGTAATTTGAATTATGTAATATGGTCAATCTTTTTTTTCCAAAAAAGGAATTAAGGTGAATGTGAGTTACACTAAATATGGGTAAAATGAGATACAAAATTAAAATAGGGGATAATCACATAAAAAATCACAAACATTTATATCCATATGTGTAAATGATCTCATTATAGGCCTCTAATAATCCCATTTATATTATTGATATAATTTTAAAGAGACATTACATTCCATTTATATTAAGAAATGTGCATTCGAGAAAATTCAACTCCACATTCCCTTGAAAAGGAACCCTACTCTTTCCAATTTAACCCAAAAATTCCTTTGGTTTCCTCTTGAATACCTACCATAATTATCTTAAAAATAACATGATACCACAATTGGGTACCTTTTTCATAATAAAGAGTCCCACATCCCTTATTTCGAAGAGTCTATGTGAGAGAATATTTAAGTCTTCAATGTAAGTGTTAACCTCTCTTTAATCATTCTTCTTTACCTTCTTCTTCCAAATATTCTTAAATATAATTTACCACATTAATAAAATATTTCGGAAATCATTAATATAATGTAAAAGTGATATTATTACTATAAAATAACACATTCTAACAAATTTAGTCATTATAATGTATTCTTTTTTGGGTCATTTTTACCACCTACAAGAATGATGTTTTAATTTTTAAACCAAGAATAAATAAAATAATTTAAATACTAGATATATTTTATAACAAAAATAATAATTGATTTTTGATTTATTCATAAACATTTTATGCTCATATTATAATTTATATTAACTAATAATTTCAATTTTTTTAATTAAATAATCATCAACATGGATACTTTTAAGTGTTCTTTGGGAACTGTTATGATAACATCCATGAAATGACCATGATACTGTATTACTATATCAATGAAATCTACTACATCTTTATGAAAAATAATTTGTTTAATGAACACATGATCAAGGAAAGGACAGTAACCTCCAAAAAAAAGCATTCATGGAAAATAATTATCCTAAATTTATTATATATGGAGATAGAGCATATCCAACCAAGAAGAAAAAAGAGGTAAGTTTTTTCCTTCCAATATCAATTTGAAAATGAGATTATCTATGTCTAGATTTCAATTAGATGAAAATTTTTGTTCTCTAACACTATAAAAACCCATATTATTTATTCCCATGTATTTATATCAAGGTTTTACATATATTCATAGCATTTCCCCTAATTGTGATATATTTTTCATCCTAAATAATACTTTTAAGTGGGAATTACATTATATATTCTTTTTTGATCAGGTAACCTATTTATTCCATATCTATGTTTTTATTCTAATTTATTTCATGTCAATTTCCATAAATTATATTATTTTTCAAGTTATTTTCAAATTTACTTTTAATTTATTTTCAATAGAGAAAAAAAATTTATTTTTCATGTTTTCCACGTAGTATTTTTCTCTCACCATTTTCATAAGTTTTCATTATGAAGCTTCCTTTCCATGTTCTCATGAACCATCAAAGTAATTATTATTTGATTTCCAAATAATTTTAAAATAATTTATTTGTAAATTATTTTTTTAAATTTATCAAAATATATTTTTTATTTATTTTAATTTTCGAAGAATCTTTTTAGTGATATTATAATGTTCTTTTCATCTAGATAAATATGATTAAATAATTTTTATGTCTCACCAGGGTTATGTTATAATAGAATCATCCACTTTATTTCTATATATGATTCATTTTTATTCCTTATGATGATTTTTATGAAACATATTTCATTGTCATCTATTAAGTATGTTATAAAAGAATAATAATTTTTTTAATTTTCATAGGAATCCATATGTTGGGCTTTTCATTATGTGAATGGTTGTCCTAGAATTATAGTGACCTCCAATGCATTGGGTAAGGATTTATATGTCATGATATGACATGAATGGGAATGGGGATTAAACTAAATCCATTATGTTTATGGGAATCACTAGTAGAAAAATATGATTTATCATCCCAACATTAACATCAGGTTTGGGCTAACCAAAATTAAAATGATATGATGGATTTTAATATCATTTATGGAAAAAATGATATTAAATATGATTCAGAATTAATTTTTTACATTGTTTAGAATGAAATAAAATTAAATGTCATTAAAAATATAATTTAACATTAGTTTTACCATAATCGATGTTAAAATATTGTTAAATAATCTAAAAAAATGACATTAAAATTATTATTTTGATGTGATGTTTCTAAAACCCTCATCCCCTCGCTCATAACCGAAATCATCCCACACTTGGTATTATATGTTTTATGAATATAATATACCTTTTTTGAATTTTCCCTTAATATTATATTATTTTTTATTCTTCAAAAACCCTCAATTTTATTTGATACATTGAAACCCAAATCCACTCGACTCATGATCATGCACCAAATTTCTGGTTCAGTACATTTTCAGCTTCATTTTTAAAAATGTTTCTCCTGAATGTTGTATCATTATCCATCCTTCCACATACCTCTACTATATTCTTTGGAATTCAATATCTATTTTCCATCACTAATCACCATATTTTTTAAGTTAACTATTATAACATTTTATGATTAATTATTTATATGTTGGTTACAAATTACATCCATTCATTTTTATATATATAAATTTGAATTATAAATTTTAATGTTATAATTACTTTAAGGTTATATTTTTTAATTATCAAATTCTTTTATTCTAAATTATGGGTATAAATGTTTTTGTTTATAAATGTTTGTATATTTTTACCAAATAAATTTTTTATCATTAGAATTATTTTGTGCTTGAAATTATTTTTTTCATTTAATTTGATCAGTTATAATTTTTTTTCTTGGTAATAATTTCTTATTAAACAATTATTCATGTTTATATATTTATATAATTATATGTTTTAAATTTATGTATTTATATAAAGATCCATACATTTCATAAATATATATCACATTTGAATAAAATATTATTCATTATAAAACATAACAAACCCATAGTAGAACCATATAGGTTTAGTGTATTTGGAAAATGGGAACAAAAAAGTCGATTCATAAAACATCTATATTATCCCCCACTTATTCCTTCATAACTATAACCCTTTAGAAAAAACTCACTAAATACATTTCTTCATATCATGGGGAAAATAAAGATAAGAAAGGGGTGAGATCATGTGCTATGTTAGGGACAGAGAGATAACATAAGAAGAAGGGAATACAAATATAAAGATAACTTTTTAAAATAATATCTTGTATATCATAGATTATGAAAATTAGTTATAGACTAAATCATATATGTTTATAAGTCATGAATTATAATGTAAATAATTCTTGGGAGTCTAACATAAGACATAAAATTGTGGAATATATATAATCACATAAAATAATTTTCATATTAGTAAAGGATCACTGTCAACACCATCATAGTAGACAAATTCCCATAAATAAATAAGTTCACTATTTATTACGACCCTTTATTACTAAACTAGGTTTAATTCCTATTATAGTATTTTCTATGTCATGAGATATAAATCATTACCCAATAAAATAGAGGTATATATAGTTACCAAACATTACATAATGAAAACCATAAATATTTGTTCTATATGAACATAAATCATTCATCATATCGAAACACATAAACAAAAATGGGTTTCATAAATATTTCATCATAACATAACTCGTGGAAAAGAAATATAATTCATAAACATAAACCCATCATTGACATACACTATTTAGATATATATTAATAATGGTTTTATTGGATCATATCCCTAGTAAAAAATAATTAAAAAATAATAATTTTGTCTTAGATGGAAAATGATTTTGAACAATCCCTTGCAGATAATTGATGAGGAAAGTATATTTTCTGCTTTGAAAACATTTTTTTTCTAAAAATTCCTCACAAATTTAAAAGAAAAAAATTATTTGAAAATAAACTTGTAATACTCAAAGGGATGTTCTATGGAATTATTTATTCATGAAATTTGAGAAATCCATTTATTCCATATAATTCAAAAAATCAATCCTTCCTTACTTTCTTCAAGGAAGTCACAAAGTACCACATTTCTAAAAGGAAAAAATTTTCCTTTCAAACGGTTTGGTGGAAATTTAAACAAGGTTAAAAATGAATTTAAAAATTATATAAAAATAGTGAAAATATTTTGGAATATTTTAAGAAACTTTGGTGTTAAAGATAAATATTCTATAAAAGAGACTTATGTATAAATAATCCTGAATAATAATGAGATTCTGAAATTAACCCTTACCTTAGGTCTGATTTCCATCATATGTTTCTAAAAAGTATTATATAATGGATTGAAAATTGTTATTAACTTATACTAGAACCATATTACTATTTTTTATATCATATATGATCCTATTTTATCATCTTATCACCCATTTATTAATAATATTTAATCATTACTCTTGTTTTTTTTTGTGTAAAATGATTCATTTTCCAATGAATATTTTGTCGCATAAGTCCTAGTTTTTGTGCATAGGATATATTTAAATCATTTATAGAATTTTATTAAGGTAATATATAAAATATTTATTTATTATATACATTTAATTAATCATTCATGAATGGTGAATATGGAAAATGAATCACATCGCACAGTGGAGACGGTAGGCCATACATTTGCACGAGAGACTGTATCATTCACTTAATGGTAAAAGGGTAAAGAAGTTGAAGGTATATATATTTTATTTTTGAATAAATTTTATGTTATAATTATTATACATATATTTTATTTACATATTTATACCCATAAAAGTTAAGTAGTGATGAAAAAATATTACCCTACGACGAGGGGATAGTAAGTCGTATGTATGCACGTGTGGTGGATTCATTTTTCCTAGGATGGATAAAAGGTGGTATATTGTTGTTAACTAATCGTAATAACATATCAGAATATATTTTACACTATATTTATTACTTTATAATGGAAAAAACACATGAAGAGGAAGTATAAGAGTAAATAACCTTGGAAGAGACAGTACAGATGATTACCTCTTCCTTGGCGAACTTCCTTTAGATCTCAGCTTAAGGACACTATGGCCTTCCTTTTTAGAACACCATAAAATATATAATGTGACTAATTAATTTTATAAGAGATATTTTAAGGGTATATTTGAACTTGGAGGCTCAATGTGATATGAAAAAGTGAAGGAGGATGTTCCCTTTTATAATTTAGTAAAAGTGATCTTTTAGAATTTATAATAATAATAATTTATAATAAATTGAATATCAATAAAAATACCTCCAAAATAGAATTTATTATAATATAATGAGACATAAATTTTTAATATCATCAACCATTATTTTATAACAAATTTTGGTATTATTTTAAACATTATAATTTTGATTAACAATTAGTTAACCAATTTTAATTTTAACAAAGGTAAAATCTCTTTAAATATTAAAATGTTGTAGTTTTATTTATGTGATACATATTTTACCAGAAATGATCAATTTAAAACTTTCTATAAAATAATATAATTAATTTTTATTTTTAATGTTGTTTTATGATTTTAAATAAAATAATATTTTGATAATATATCATGAGTGTCAATTTAGGCACTATTTGTTATTTTGACTTTCAAAAATATCAAGAGAACAATTTATCTTAAAAAGAATTCAGTATATTCTTAATTAGTCAATGTAATCTAAAAAATTCATTTATGATATTGATTTTCTATAATTAAATTTTTTTAATATTTTTAATATCATTTATTTAATATTTCTATTAATAAAATAATTATTACATTATTATTGTGTAAGTATTTATTATAATTTCTTTTCACTATAGACTAAAAATAAAATACCATGATGAATGTAAATAAATTATATTTTAAAATATTATTTATAGTGTAATATATATTTTGGGTAACCTTATATTAAGAATAATAGATTATTTCAAACATGAATGTGTCATCATTAAATTTTTAATAAATAAAATATTATAAATATGAAAGTCTCATATAAATAGCCAAAAAAGTCAAAAATAAATTTATATCTTAATATAATGTTTATTAAGTTAAAATGAACATTTATATTCATTCATAACATTCCATTTGTTCCCATTTGGACACAAAATAGATATTTAAAAAAAATATAGTGACATTTTGGGAGTTTCATTAATTTAAGAATTATATAAGTCTATTTCATTAGAAAGTGTCCAGTAGAAAAACATAATTTTGATCCTTATATGTTAAGGGTCTAATTAAACTCATAAAATAATATTTTGACATTTTTTAGGGATGTTTTATTATCTTTAAAATTTTATTTTTAACCTAAATTGCCTAATTTACCCTTTTCCATGGTAACGAAATTTACCAATGAACTGTTCATATTTTCCAAAAATAAAAGGGTCCTATTAAACAAATATGTACCATCTGAATCCAAAATGTTAATATATTTTTCAAAAATCAATAACATTTATGTCTCTAAATTGAATCTAAAAGGAATTTGGTAATCTACCATGAAAAACAGTTATCTCAAAAAAAAATTCCCTTTTAAAACATAAAATGTTTTGAAAATAATTTTTTACAAAATCCTTTTAAAACCCATAATTATAATATTTTAAATCAAAATGATCAAATTAAGTTTTCAAACTACCCCAAAACATTATTTTACCATTTATATACTTTAAAATAAAATAGAATTTTCAATAAAAATCAATATTCTCACTATTCATTAAAAACGTAATATTTTAAAAAATTATAAAAAATAATTCTTTTATGAAAATTTTGACATGATGAATTATAAAATGAAATTTATTTTTTTGAATTAATTTTCTAGAACTACAAAAAAATTAATATGTACTCATTAAAATATTATAAACTCATTTTTCAAGAAAATGTAGTTTTGGAGAATAATGTGATTTTACTAAAAAATGTGTGATCATTTTCTAAGAACATAACAATACATTAATATTTTTTTTATACATTTATATTTATTTAATAAATTATTTTCATATTTGTTCACCAATTTAACTGCTAGGTTATAATGAACATATAATATTTCCACAGTTTATTTAAGCTCGTGGTTGTGTGAAACAGAGGCTATTGAATAATTAAGATTATTTGAAGAGAAATATTTATTAAAATATCAGGGTGTTTTATTTTACCACCCCATAGAATTAATTTTACCCATGAAATTCATTACTTTTATACAAACATATGAGGATACCTCTTCCTCCAAACATCCTCAAGTCCCCACGTAGATTTCTCAAATTGGTTGTAACACCATAAAACTGTAACAAGAAAAGTGGTATTGTTTTGTAGAACTTTTTCTCTATGATATAGAATAACTATTGGTTGTTATTCATAAGAAATACCATTCTCTACTGGTACAACTGATGAGTTTAGTACATGTGAAGGTTCATGCGTGTACTTCCTCAGGGGAGAAACATGAAACACATCATGAACATGAGAGAGATTTGGTGGAAGCTCCAATATATAAGAAATATTCCCAACATGATCAAAAATTTAAAAAGAACAGATATTCTTAAGTCATAACTTTCCCTTATATCCAAATATCATTAATCTCTTCCAGAGAGATATATTTAGAAATTTCTGGTGACCCACTTCAAACTCTATTTCTATTCATCAATTTTATGCATAATGTTTTTGTCGACTATGATATGCTCTTACATACTATTGAATATTTCTAAACTTCTATGTCATATACTCAAATAGATTAATCCAAAGTATATTTATTTCCCAAACTTCATTCAATCATGTTGGAGTTATGTACTTCTTACCATAGAGGAATTCATAATGAGCCATCTGAGTACTAGAGTGAAAGCTATTTCCATATGAAAATTATAAGAAAGATAGGTGTTTATAGAAAAAATAATTGAAATCCAAAGACAATGATCTAAATTTTCTTTTAGTGTTTTAATTAGCCTCTTTTATTTACAATATGTATGAGGATGATAAGAAGTGATGAAACATAAATCTATATCTAGAGCCTGCTGAAGACTTCTCTAGATCATTGAGGTAAACCTTAGGTCACAATCGGATATAATGAAAATTTTTACTCCATAAAGTTTCTCCACTTCCTTAATATATATTCTGTAATTTTTATAAGGATATAATTATTCTTTAATAGTAATAATGTGAGCCAAATTCATAAGGCGGTCAACTATAACCCATATACTATTTATGGCCATTAAGTGTTTTAGGAATTATGATGACAAAGTCCATAGTGATATTTTCCCATTTCCATTATTGTATGGTTAATGATAGTAACACCCCTTAGACTCCTACCTCTCATATTTATTTTGTTGAAAAACTAATCACTGAGAAACATACTGTGCAATAGATTTCATTATTCCATCCCACCAAAGATACTCTTTCAATTCCCTATATATTCTTTTTCATCTAGAATGAATAGATAATGATGACCTGTGATCCTAATACAACTGATCCTTATTTAATTATGGTACAGTATGACTAAAAACATGGTTCTTGAACCTTATTATTCTATCACAATCAATGTTTAACTCTATCACGAATGAAGCAAGGATAACATCTAACCAGACACCCAACCCGGACCAAGACATGTTTTGTAGGTTTCTCCCAATCCCCATGATCTAGAAACTATTTTAGAGCATAAAAAAATAAAATGGGAATGATTTAGCTCAATAAAAAAACTAGGATCAATAACCAAATTGAACACAATGTAAAAATAACATTAACTAAACATCTATAAATACAAAAGTCCTTCCAAATACATTAACTGTTGAACATAACAGAAATTAAATACAAAATGAAATCCGAACCATGCTAACATGATATCTATATTACCTCTCAGTCACCACCAACCACAAGACTAACCACCTTTAAAGGAAAAATTAACTAGATCCATAAACCTGTAAAACAACTTGGGTATACTAACACCGAGTGGCACAAGTAGGGTGTGAGGGAATAAAACCCTCATAAAAAGAAGTAGAAATTCCAAAAATACCATTCTTCATGTGGGATTCATAGTTATCTTGGATGATTAATCAAACCATGTGAAAGCAATGAAATTACACACTATGAATAGTTTCAAGAGCTTCACACTTAGGATACATGGTTAGTTTAATCGTAGTCTTAAACCATATGACTTGTGGAGACTTAGTCTGCATGGTTAAACTAACAATGCCCCTTAACCCAGAATCCTAGAAAATGTCCCAAAACATCACTATTTTCACTAAACAAAACTCCTTTAATTCAGGTGGATAAACCATTCAAAAATACAACCCAAATTTCAGGACCCGACCCATGTTGGGGCTTGATCTACAACTACCCCTAGCCCGTCTCCATAAGCCAAGGGTTGGAGACCAACATTGAAAATATAACAAACTCGGGTAGGCATTTTCCTAAGTATCTATACACACACACACACGCAGCCGACTCAACGAAAAAGATTAGAGGCAAAGAATAAACCAGATATAACACTGTTATATATTTAAACCAAAAATATGCATCGAACTCTAAATAGTACATGTACTGAAAATTAAACTGAAAGGGAATGGGAAAAAATACACGTCCAACCAGAAAATGTGCCACAACCCGGCAATAGGTGGAAAAGTAAAAAAAATGAGAGATCCATGCTCTTGAATCCAATGCTACGATCCCCAAACGGGGGGCAAAAGCCCAATATCCCTATGCTCCACTAAATTCATGATCAACCAGTCCGTTTTCTTCAAGGGCACACCAAGTGCAGTGAAATCCGATGTAGAGGTGAGTATATGAACCCTTAGTAGGATGCCTCGAAGGCTCAAGGGAACAACAAAAGATGTAATAAATAGGAGAGAAGTAGATAGAATAAGGTAGAGTAAAATAGAGTACAACTCAACCAAACTAGTGAGTGAAGTAATCTCACCAAACAACATGATATAGAAATGGTGAGAAGATGAACTTCTCGCAGAGTCTTTGATACCTATAGTAGGTGAGTAGAATTGTCCAACCACGAGAAGCTAGACATGGAAATCATGTGGCACACCACGTGCATCTTCACCTCTCCTAGAAGGAGAGTAACCAAAACCCAAGGAGTAGGTAAAAAAATTATATATATATATAATCCATTAAAAATGCCCAAACCAGAGAGTATGGGGATATCCATCTCACAGCTCAACCCCATAAAAGAGTTTCCAAAAGTTCCAAAAATAACCACCATCGATGCCCATCATCCCACACGTATTCTTTGAACTTCAATTAAGATGGAATAAATCTTCTCACCTTGATACTATCCTCTTTAGGTGGGTCTATCTTGCCTGCACGGTTTTAGGTCATGTTATAAGGATGCCTCTTGGTGGAAAAAATTTTCCTCTTTCTTATGAGTCTAAAATCTACGTCAAACCAAAACATGTCATTGATCCACATAATCAATAGGTCATGCCTCAAGGTTGGGGACCCATGCCCAGCCCAACTGGAGGGTGCCACTCAGGTGTTGCGAGGACCAACGCCCAACCCAAATGGAGGGTGCCATTCATGTATCATCGAGGAATCATGCCCATCCCGACTGAAGGGTTCCACTCTATTTCCATTGAGGTCCCATACCCATCCTGACTGGAGGGTTCCACTCTAGGAAAGGAAGAGGGCGCATTCCCTACCCAGCAGGAGGGTGCCACTCTGAAGATCATCAAGGAACTACACTGGCCATCCATTCTAAATGATACCTCTCAGAATGATCATTGAGAAATCCACTACCCACCCCATTTGAAGGGTAGACCTCATACTGCTTTGGTGATTCTTCCAGATGAAAACCATCTTCAAGAACCACCTTAGATAGGTGTCACACCTGGAACATCAAGCATCCCCTCAGATATGTGTAATTCTTAGAACATTGAGTGTATCCATGGAGAAGATTCATGATTGTAACATCTCACATTGCATCTCAAAAGCCACTGAAAAGAGAACCATGACGTTATACATGAAAAAAATAATGATAGGCTACTCACATGCCAAAATATGAGTCCAACAGAAGGAGATATGAGAGGTAAAAGATTCGCATAGTAGTACATGGAATGTGTGGGGTACACATGATGTGTGACCCTACCTCATCACCTAACCTTGTACCTAGTCATTCTTGGGCATTAAACTGTGAACTAGTACCTACAAGGTGTGTTGGCGTACTCCAAGAGTACATGTCACCTTTAGCCAAAAAGGAAATGGGTGCACGTTGCTCATTATCGATCCGAAGGGTGAAAATGTAATTATACCAATATTCATATTGGAAACTATATTGGATAATAAAATGGAATACACCATTAAAATCCTTGCGGAAAAATGTACATGATCGACTATTATATTGCCTAAAATGGACTCCTGATGAAGAAAATACATTCTACTGCATTGTGAGAAAATAGTGCCCCATGGGTCCATGAATCGATCTTAAAACACATAAAATGAAACACACTATTGTGATCCCCTCAGAAAAATGTATGCTATTGGCTATTAATTTGTTTAAAACTGACACTCGGTGAAAAAAAGCGGCATTTCACCTTATGTTCACAAAATAGGGATCAAGGGGCCCGCATCGAAATTTTTTGTTTAGGTACCCAAAATCAGTTTTGAAAACTATTCCTCAACTATAGGGTAATAAATCCTTTCACGACGCGTCAATCGGACATTGTATGTAGACATATGGTCTGATTCAATTTCCCTGAATAATAATAAATATATTATTATTATTAAAAACGGATGTTTCGCACCGCCGAACTCCAAGCCTGAAACAAATAGTTCTCAAAGTGGAATCAAAGGATCCTATTTGAAGTAAGGGTCATATGGCCCTAAGCAGAACATTAAATAGACCCCTAGTTTGAGAGATATAGAGTTTTTTAAAAAAAACCTAAGTCTGAACCACCCGGATCGGACCAGACCGGCCGGAGAGTCGTGCCACCGACTTCCGCTGCACCCTGCCACCACACCGATGTCTGCTGTTGCACCCACCTGCATGCCTCTACCTTATAGAGCCACGCTCCCCAAAACATCGAGAGCTTCACATATATGGGTCTTTATCCATGATCAGAGGCTGTTTGAATATGGAGAAATGTTTATCATCGAAGAATGATGAAGAAAGTGAAGAATGCGTGATTCCAAATCAAAATAGATGATGGACATTGTTAGTTCATCCATCATAAAAGGATTCTACAACAAAGAATTGAAAAATAAGTCAAAAACTAGAAAAAAAGATTCAATTGGGTGGGGGATGCAGAATCCAATATATAAATCCTACCTTGAATTTGGATCCTCTGTTGTGTTTTATGCACTCTAATCTACTAGAGGCTTCATTTTTTTTGCGATCTGATGACGTTTGGATGTCAAATTTTAATCATCTATAACTCTGCCAACTGATAGATAAATGAGGTAACTATTGATCATTTCTATTAACTCCTATTTATAGGAGGCTTCCAGAGGTCGTAGAATATGAATCCCTAATTCCCTCTCAACTGAGGTTTCCCTTATAGAAAAAACCATGATATAAACTCAACGGTGGTCTTAGATTTGCAATCTAAGTCCCCATTCATAAGTTATTTGATGTACGTTTTCAAATAAAACAATTTTATTTAATTATTTTATTTATGGGTTTTCCCTTAGGGAATTTTTCTATAGAAGGCATGTGAAGATAAAATTTATACCCCTCCTTGGGTAAATGGGATGCTTCCAACACAAACGTTGCCTCCGATTTTCCATCTGAGTTTCCATTTGTGATTTAGGAGGGTTCAAACTATTAAATGAATGAATTAATAAATTAATTCATCCATTTAATATATCGTCAATGAGTGAGGGGCTGAAAATCCCATACCCACATATTTTTGGTTTCACCTAGGGTAATCACTGCATTCTAGACCCAATTGTGGACTCATTTTTATGATCTGATAGACTGTTTAAGAGATAACCTCTCTACGTCACATGAATAGTAAAAAACATTTAATATTTTTGTATAATTTATTCCGAGCACACCGGTCCTCTGATTTTTTATCCATCGTAGCACCTCACTCTAGATATATATGTATAAATATTCTAAAGTCATAGAAGGAAATACTGTGTCTCTACATCATCCCATCCTTCAATATTTGATTCCCGAAAAAAAATCTAGGGAAACAACTCAGGATACTAAGCTCAAAACTGGCTCTCCTGCCCCAGGTAAACTCTTGTATGTCACCATTATAGCACAACACATGAACTAAAGGGATGGTTCATCCTCATAAGTTCTACTCATACTGATGACATGCATTGGAACATGCACACACCTCCTCAACCGTGACAGGTGGGGGACGTCATGTGCTCACTCTAGCTATTTGGTGTAGGGCAAGGTAGTAGGAAACCTAACCATCACATTACATAGTACTGAATTGACTGAATAAAGTCGGGGGATATTTTACTTCCCTCCAAGAACCTCTACATCCCACACCACAACTGGAATCACTATTGTCCCTATAACAGGGTCTCGTGATTCTCTCCTTCAGAATACCCATCTAGTTAAACGCCCAAGGATATCTGGTCACACAAAATTTCTCAATTGATGTATCCCATTCGAGTCTCTCCTACATTCTAGAGAAAAGAATGAGTCAAAACCATTGGCTGATGAAAATTGTACCCTCCTACTCTACCAGGGTCAGCTGTAGAGAAACTAACTGCCTTGAAACTTCCAGCATTAGGCGATGTGGGGACTTTTTGTTAAGGGAATATGATACATTGTTGGACTTCTTCAAAGTATATACTACCATGGTGTCATATTCTTATAAGAATTTACAACCAGAATCACCACATTAGGTTCAAATCTCTCTGGGTGAAGACAAACCTGAGGCTCTGGTGGTATGAAAAAACCACAATGTGCTCTCTCGGAAGGTATCATCTCCACATTATCATGGAAATGACTACCACTGTCAGCACCATCTTATGAGTCGCTTAATTCTATTTGTGATGTGTTAATAACCTCAACTTGTACATGATAACTATAGTATCATGACTTGATGTTGAGCAGTCAAGGTATGAACAAACATGGTAGGTGAGTAAACTCTTTCATCCACAAGAATCTAGACATGAAAAACACATGGCATACTCAGTGTGTATTTTCCCCTCTTGGAAGGAGATTAATCCCCAAAATAGGCGCTCTTACAATCACACTATTGGAATATAAAGAAAGAGGAGTTAAAGTAGTGAAACTCCACTGAAAAATTTAGGACCTTCTCTTGACACTCCACTGCATAACCCTGCCATGAATTCACATTTCAGATGAACTCATCCACCACACCTTGATATAATTGGCTTTGTGCGGCACGAGCTCTCCCTCAAGGTTATTTCTCTCCCCAAAAATGCACCTCGGTGAAGAAAGGACCCTTGATCCTCATGAATTCAAATCTATGTCATACAACACCGATATAGGGTTACACCTATGCCCCACTTCACCTTGGTAACTCCTTGAGAATGGATTTGGAATTAAAAGTGTACCTCATGCAGTGTATAAAAAGTTCTACTGCAAATGGTAGAAAATACATAGAGTGTAACTTTTATTATCAACAATGCTACAATATTGAAGACATCTACAGCATGCAGCTACCTGCCTCCTCGGCCTCCAACTCCCTGAGCCTGACGTGGGCCACCTAGTGGTGGTGGAAGGACTTCACAATGTCCTCCACATACCATAGTTTTTCTTGCTCTTCTCCCGAAACTGCCTCCTTAGGGACCACCGTGAAACCATGTAGGAGATCCCTGATCACGGTGCTACCTTTGTCGTGGTGGCGCATCTACCAACTGCCTAGGAATCTCGTCACATCTAATAGGGTATTCTCATGCCACATGGCCTTTCCCTTCATAGGAATAGTACTATCCCTCCCAATGGTGCTCTACATTATTTTTGAACACATTCCTAAGTATTATCATGGGGATTACTCCTACGTTAAGGCCTCACCAACTGATGTCTACTAGCCACAAAAGACGGCATAGCTTCATTGCGCCACTACCAGTTTTAGTTAACTAGCACCCCTATGATAGAAAACGCTCTATCTCCAGTGTTCTCTCTAACACCCTTGTATATATAGGGAAGTATGACCATACTATTCTAACACAAATCTCTCTGAAGATACCCTGATCGAACATCCGGGCTCAGAAGTTACCATCATGGACCACATCTAAAGAGTACTGAGTAAGGTCTGCAAAAATATTAGGGTACTCAACCATCACCATCCCTCCCCACGAAAGCACCAGTAGATCTTGAAACCAGACGGTAGGTAAGCCTAAGGGGTATTAATCCTCAAAAAATAGCTGATGGAAGTCATCTCATGATAATAGTGAATCATCATGCATTTGGGTAACCCCACTCTACCAATGCCATGACTTTCCGTGAAAAAAAAATTATTACTAGCTACTAAATCCACCATCTAATATGTTGGTATCCGAACAATCCTGAAGAGGCAAACCACCGACTCTAGCCAAAATATCACTTCTTGAGGGTCTGACTTTCCACAAAACCTCATGGGTCTCTAATGTTGGATCTCATGGAGTGCATTTAGCTTACACACATCCTCATACCACTCTGCTGGGGTTGTCTGCTACTAAATAGGTGGGGGTGTTTCTACCTACCCTCCTGGAAGAAGGGGACCATGTAATTCCCTGACCCTAGTTACCCAAAGTTGGTACAATATTACATAACATTGGAATGATCACAAGGTATCAAATCCCAAAATACCGATTAGTTTAGTAGCCTTGTAATTACTAGAAACATACATAAGTTTTACATTACATAATGAAATTAAAACAATAACAACATTTTATCCCCATTAAACACACTTATATACCTTATCCTATCCCTATAGTTCAAACATAAAATACTTCTTCACATCCTGGGAGAATTAAAACATAGAAAAGGGTGAGCTCAGATTCTTAGTAAGGATAACAATATAGAAGAAACGTTTATAAATAAGCATAAACATTTAAGTAAATGTATAAGACTAAAACACAAGCCTTTTAAACTTAAACATAATTATAATATGGAAAAGATAAATCAAATAATTATATTTAGTTATTTAAATTAATATTCTACTAGTTGAATAATCACATATAATATCAATATCCAATTTCATAATGATGGAATGCATAATGCCGAACATTATAATCACATATTCAAGCCCTCATGCCAAGAATAAAAATTAGATTTTGTCAATTCCTTGTGACAAGAAATTGGTTTGTCTCATGAGACCTACCGATGCATCAAGTAGCTATATCAGGATCCACCCGTCACTTACTAAGTCCAATGAATTCCTCATATGAAAAGGTTGAAACATAACATAAACAATCATATTAAAACAAGCATATGAAATGTCAATACTTTTACTATAAACCATAAATGCCAAAAAAATAGCACATCCACAGTCAAACATATCATAACTCGTTCAATAAAAATATGGAAGATTTTATTATGATGGATCAACTTCAAACAAGTGTAAAATCTATCAAAGGATGTGGACATAGATGAAATAAAAACTATTTGATAGAAATATCTCTTTCTATTTTGAAATCAATTAAAAGTCACAAAATTATAAAAGAAATCATTTATTTTAAAAATAATCTTATATTCTTGTAAGGGAATCTTTTAAGGTTTCATAATGGCATAAAATAGTCTCACCTTCCATATAAGTAAAAAAACATTCTTTCCATAATTTTGTCGAAATGGTCGTAAATGACCTTATTTGGAAAATGAAGGAAAGATTAATTTATAAACATTTCATAAAAAGTCAATCAAGGGTATAAATGAATTTAAACCATAGTCTAGGAAATAGTAAAAAAAATTGAAATGCATTTGTAAGAAACACAGATGTGGATGATAAAGAGGTCCCAGAAGATACTCACTTATAAACAACCTCAGATAATAAAGAGATTGTAGAATTAACCCTTACCTTGTAATTTTCCTTGGTAGATGGTGTGTTAACCTCCTATATAATAGTTAAATAATAATTATTAAATTATACAATAACCACATACCTAAATATTATAACATACGTGATCTTCTAATATTTCTTCGTTAATAATATTTCTGTCGTATCATCATTTCTGGTGTTAACTGATTCATTTTCCTTTATATGTTTTGTTAAGTAAGTCATGTTTTTTATGGATAATATGTATTTTATTAATATCAAGAATGATATTATGTTCTTAAATATTATTTTTAATCTTAAAATTAAAATTATTCTTAAATGGTTTTGATGGGGAATGAATTTGATCGCATTCGTGGAGACGGTAATATGTAGGTACACACGAGTGATAATATCATTCTATTGATGGTGAAATCATATGTAATTGGATAGTATATCTGATATACAGAATCATTAACAAGTTATATTTATTATTTACATCGTTTATACTCATTATTATACCCATTAAAATAATGAAGTATTTTAATAACAAACTACACCCCGGCGTGGAGATGGTAAGCCGTACGTATGCACGTATGGTGATTTTTCATTCATAGGATGGGTAGAATAATGAATATGGTTGTACCAAATTTATAATTACATCACAGTATGTATAAGGTACTAGAGTTTTTATTTTTATTTTGATACAACAAAGAAATAGGATGTGGAAGATGAAAAGAACATTGAAAGAGGTGGTGAAATTATTACCTCTTCTACGGGTGATTCCTTTTGAGTTGATAAAAAGGGATCTTTAGGATGACTTTATGATCAAAGTAAGGCTTCTAGGTATAAGGGAGGGTAGTTGGGAGGATATTAAGGCAGGGTTTGGACGAGCCAAATGGCATTGGAGGTGGGATTTTGAGAGAAGGGGAAGTACCCTTTTTATAACAGAGGTGAGGGTCATTTGAGGAAAACATGAAATATTATTCTATTATACCATCATATTCAGTTTATAATGGATCCAAAATGATTGATTTTGAGTATAAAGTGGGTATGAGTCGAAAAAATCTCAACCAATAGGTTTTAGATAGGTTAAGGTCCCTATACTAACTTTATCCTTTAGATTTAACTCTTAGTTAAATAGTTTAACTTTTACCTTGTATTCTTGTATTATTATATTATATGGTTAATAATCTTACTATAAAATGTAAAATAACCCCAAGTGGCTACTTAATAATATATATATTATTATATAAGTCCTTTTTTCATTACCATAAATTTTTATAACTATAATATCATTTAGTAATATAGTATTTGTTTTAAAAACTCATTTATGTTAATTTTGACACTATTTGGTATTTTATTTTTGTTAAAGTCCTAAATACTTGATAACATAGAATAAAATTTATTTAATAAACCCCAACATGTCATATTAACATATAAAATTAGTTTAATTCATCATTAGTCTCAATCTAAATTTATTTTGTTATTTATAGTATGAATTATTTTAACCTTTCATTAAAAAAGTAATTACTACATCATCATTGTGTCATAAATGAATTTAACTATTTAATGTCTAAAAATAATAAATAAAACAAATTATGTAGAAAAATAATTTTATCTTTATAATAAATATTTATAGTCAAATTTTTCTTATGTATAACCCTATATTAAAAATGTTTTAGTTATGAAAATTTGAATTTATCACTTTTAACTCTTCTTTAAATAAACTAATAATAAATGTCCTAATCTAATCCAAGTGGACAAAAATGATCATATTTTATTCCTAAGGTTTATTTTTTCCACAATACACTTATACAATATAATTAAGACATGTGTTAGGGTAATTATAATATCATTTTTACCATTAATTACCCTATTTACTTTTAATTGTGGTAAATAAAAGTCAGAAGTTATTATTCACCAAAAAATTATTTTCATCTTAATTGAACCACATATTAATTACTGATTTCAACCGTGTCTCTAGAATTTTTGAAATTCAATTAAGAGTAGCATTAAAATTACATTTTATGGAAATTTGAAAATGTGCCTAAAGGTGGGTAAAAGACGGTAAAAAGTTCAATAGTAGTTTATATATCTAATATTATTATAAAATGATTCCAATTATATAAATTGAAAATATATAGGTATTATTTATATATTTTTACCTAATATGAATTTAAATAAAATAACTAACTATTTAAATAAAAATTTGGTTTTAAACAATAACGCAATGTTTTTCACTATTCATCAAAAATTGAAAGTTTTCAAAAAAATACAAAAAATTCACTCAAAGATAATTTTGATATTCCAAATCCAAAAATTAAGTACATTTTGAAAAATAAAATTTATAAAATTTCAAAAAGTGGGTATTACTCTTTATAATGGCTAGTTTGATTGCTCATGGGCTGTTAAAACTTAATGTTGCGTACAACACAACCTACTGCATTATTTAAAGGGAAATGTACCGTGGAAGCTTGGGGTGTTACATTATTCCCTTGTTCAAATAATTTTATCCTCAAAATTTCTAGAATATTACTGCATAAAAAGATTCGGGTGGTTCTTCATCATATGTTTCTCAGGTTCCCACGTTGCCTCTTTCATCTTATAATTTCTCCATAGAACTTTTACCAGACGAGTCGTCTGGTTTCTAAACACATTTTGTTTGGTATCAAAAAATATGATAGGATATCCACAATAAGACATGTCGGGTTCTAGTTCTATTTTTTCATAGTTGAGTACATGCATTGGGTTAGGCATGCATTTTCTTAATAGTGTTACGTGGAACACATCATGAACTTTGGAGAGACTTGGCGGTATTTCCAAACAATAAGCTACAAATTCAATTTTTTCTAGAATTTCACATGTTCCAATGTACCTAGGACTCAATTTACCCTTCATACCAGAATTTATAACACCCTTAGATGGATTTACCTTCAAGAAAACGCGATCTCCTACTTGAAATTCCAAATCCTACCTTTGATTATCAGCATAACTCTTTTTCCTACTTTGTGATGTTTTGATGTGGGTTTGGATAACCTTTACATTTTCCATTGTTTCCTCAAAAACTTTTGAGCCTATGAGTTTTCATTCACCAACATCATCCCAACAAGTTGGTGTTCAACATGTCTTTCCATATAACACTTCATATGGTGCCATCTAAATACATGAATGGAAGTTATTGTTATAGGAAAATTCTAGCAGAGGTATATACTGAACCATGAAAGTCAAGTTAGAAAGATCCCAACATGTCTTCTAAGGTTTGAATAGTTTGTTCTAATTGTTCATCAATTTGAGGGCGGTAGGAAGTTCTCAAATGAAGTTCAATATCTATGGCCTTATAAAGACCTTTTCAGAATCTTGATGTAAAATGGGGATCGCGATCCGAAACAATTGATAGTGGTACTCCATTAAGTCTTACAACTTCATTAATATATAGTCTTGATAAATGTTCAAGGGGTCAATCATCTCTTATAGCAATAAAATGTGCTGACTTGGTAAGATGATCAACAATGAACCATATTGAATCATTCTTTTTAGGTGTCTTTGGTATCCCCAGGATAAAGTCCATCGTAATATCATCCCATTTACACTCAGGTGTGGGAAGAGGTTTCATGACTCCTCTAGGATGTTGTCTTCCAACCTTCACCTATTGAAAAACTATACATCTTGACACATAATCAGCAATCTCCATCTTCATGTTATCCCACCAAAAATGTTCTTTCAAAATTATATACATCTTAGTGATACCAGGGTGTATAGAGAAATTGGAGCTATGAGCATCATCAAACAATTCCTTTTTTAGATCAGGTATATCGGGAACACAAACTCTCTTCCCTAATTTCAAAATCCCATATTCATATTCGAAGTCGATAAATCTCCCATCATTCACAGCTTTAATTTTAATTTGAAACTCCTCATCATCAGTCTAAGAACTTTTTATCCTTTATAGTAAAGATGGTTTAGAAACCATTTGAAAATGTATTGATTTTTCACCTTTCATGATTATTCCCATATCCTTTTTAGTAGATCTATGAACATAGGATCCCTTTCATCTATTATCTTGTTCAAAAATCCATGATCATTTCTTCTCAAAGCATCTTCCACCTTATTTTACTTCCCTGGGTGATAGTGTATAGTGAAATCATAATCTTTGAGTAGTTCCACCCATCGTCGTTTCCTCATGTTGAGTTCTTTCTACGTGAAAATATACTTCAAACTCTTTTGATTGGTATATATCTCACATTTTTCAACAGGGAGATAGTGTCTCCATATTAATAAAGAAAAGATTACAACTGCTAACTCCAGATCATGAGTGGGATTGTTTTGTTCATGAATATTTAGCTATCTTGATGCATATGAAATAACTATATCATTCGACATAAGGACACAACCAAGTCCTTTATTTGAATCATTACTATAAATAGAAAACCCATCATTCCCTGATGGTAGAGTGAAGATAGAAGAATTGACTAATCTTAAATTTTTCACACCTTTCTGTCCTAACTAATTTAATCCCTTTACGTGTGAGCTTGGTTAATGGGTTAGCCAATTGAGAAAAATTATGGGAAAAAGGTCAATAATAACCTGCTAAAACAATAAAAATGTGTACCTCAGTTATACTCATCAATGATGGCCATTCTTGTATTTCTCTTGTCTTAGAAAGATCAACATAGATTCCATCCTTAGAGATAATACGAACGAGAAATGAAATTTCCTGAAGCCAAAATTCACACATGCTAAACTTCCCATATAATTTATTTCTTTTGAGGGTTTTCAGAATAGTTTTCAAGTTATTTTCATGATATTCGTAGGTTTTTTAGTATACCAAGATATCAGCAATAAATACCACTACAAATTCATCATGATATTCCTTAAAAAATCTATTAATTAGATCCATAAAGACATAGGGAGCATTAGTAAGTCCAAAAGGAATTACTGTAAACTCGTAATGCATGTACCTTGTTTGAAATGTTGTTTTTTGAATGTATTCTTTCTTCACACACAACTGTTGATATCCAAATTGAAGGAAAATCTTTGAAAACTTTTGAGATCCATGAAGTTGGTCGAATAAATCATCAATGAAATGTAGGGGATACTTTTTCATTATTGTTATAGCATTGATATCCCTTTAGTCAACACACAACCTCATAGATCTATCTTTCTTATTAATAAAAAGAACATGGGCTCTACATGGAGAAACACCAGGGAGAATAAGTCCTTTATTACTCAATTTCTCTAGTCGTTTCTTTATTTCCACTAATTCCAAAGTGCCCATTCTATAACGGGTCTTCGATATGGGCCCTGAACCAGGAATTAAATCAATAGAAAACTCAATTTCTCATTTGAGATTATGTTGAGGTAAATCCTCTGGAAACACATCAAATTATTCTTTCACAATAGGTACATACTCTATTTGAACATTCTTTTCCACACCCATAGTAATTTCATTCTCTTCTTCCCCAATAATTTAATTTAATACAGCTCCTTGGGTTGGATCTAGATAAGAATCAGGTGGTGACATTTCTACTCTAATGATAAGGTACTCTTTATCATCATCAAAAATTGTAACCTTCTTTTTCTTAAAATAAATTTTCACGTCATGGTTCAAATGCCAATCCATACCAAGGATATATCAAATTAAATCATGGGTTTCACATTGAGATCAGTGAATAAAGAACATATATATGCCCTAATGGGGACTTATTCACAAAACTTTGTTGCAATGGTACTTCCCTTATGAGTTTTTACCAACAACTCCCTTGTTAAATCAAATTAGAAATATCTAATTTTCTTAGAAAACTAGGAAGATATGAAACAATGTGATGATCTGGAATCAAATAAATCATTGGATAAACTCAAGGAAACCATTAAATTACCTACCACTACGTCTTTTGGAGCTTTCCACATTAGCATTAGTGATAGCATAGGCATGTCTTTCCTCCCTTGTCATATTATAAGGTAAGTTTCCTTGGTGCTTGGGACATTCATTTTCATAATTACCTTTTTCTATACAATTGTAGCATTCAACATTGACAACCTCGTTCTTTCCTTTGCAATCACAATCTTAGTGGCCTTATTCATCACACTTGTAACAGACTCCCATTACCTTCAGAAAAGTACCGGGGTGTTTTTTTCCCACATTTACCATAGGATGGATATTCAACCTTTACCTTATTCCCTTTATTTCTATTTATATAGTGTTAAATAGATCTATTCTTCTCATGATTTTCTTTAAATTCGTAAGACATAGAAATTTTTTTTTCTGTCTTGATAACACATAAGACTATATCTTCATATGACAAGATGGATTGTGAGACTAACAGTCGATGGAGAAATTGGTTTAACCCATAAATTAAATGATAAATCTTAATCCTTGGGTTACATACATAATCTACTACATGCCTTGCTATCCTTCCATTTACCTAAGACTCAGAAATTGTCTTTCTATAACCTCTATATGGTCATGAGGAAAGTATTTTTCTAAGAAAACCTCTTTAAACTCCCTCCATTACATATTTGATACTTATTCATCCTCATCTGTGTTTTTAATTAATGACCACCATTGATCTGCATCTCCCGTGAGCCGATAAACTGCCATGAAAACTTTTTCCATTTCGCTACTCCCCAAAGCATGAAATATTTTATCTAAAGTACGTATCCATTGCTCATATTAAAATGGATTTGTAGCCCCATTTAATTTTGGTGGTTCTTTCCTTATGAAGTGGTCTAACATTGATCCTCCTTGTTGTGGAACAGGGTGCTCCATACGGGTAGGGTTATTATTCATAACTTGTGTGAGTTGTCCTAGTATGGTGATAAGCTGATCAACACCAGCTACATCACCAACTACACTATAGTTATCTTGAGTAGGAGGGAAACTCTACATGTATTATATGCATTAATACAATTTCCATTATTTCTACTAGGTGCAATTTCCAAACAATGGAATATAATAGATTAGTTTATGAATCGAAATACTTAATTCCAAACTTGTAAAACACTTAACATAAATTGAACAATTTTTTGATATAATCCATAAGCATAAAAAAATTTTTGGGAGGTATATACTCATAAATCCTTCATATTGGTCTGTAAAGAATATTTGAATTATCATAATCATCTCGCCCAGGAGTGTCATAACTAAGAGTGCAGTAAGGCCCGTTGTCGTGTAACAGGATACCCCAAGTCAAGCCAGAAACTCCTTCTCATTGTTTTCACTCATAGTATATCTGTGCCAGAGTATCCTCTACCTGATCATATCTAGATAGGGATGTATTTGTTGGAAAATTCACAAAATCTCTACACTGCTAAAATTCTAGGATGTTCTTCTATTCTAATCCTCTATGTCTACCATAGGGTAATGTTCTCTAATCAAAGTTTTTCTAAATATAGCTTCAAAATTTTATACTAAACTTCTGTGATACCAACTTTAATGACTCGAACCTAGTTTAAAAATCATTAACATATTATATTTGTTATTTAAATCAGTTATACTCATTATTATACCCATCCAAATAATGAAGTGTTTGGATAACAAACTACACCCCGACGTGGAAACGATAAGTCGTACAAACACACATATGGTGATTTTTCATTCATAGGATGGATAGAATATTGAATATGCTTGTACCATATATATAATAACATCACCATATGAATAAGACATTGGAGATATTATTTTTTTATGGAAAAAAAAATAAATAGGAAGTGGAAGAAGAAACGAACTTTGAAAGATGTGGTGAAATTATAACCTCTTCTTCGGGTGTTTCCTTTTGAGTTGATCAAAATGGATCCATAGGTTGGTTTTATGATAAAAGTAAGGCCTATAAGTCAATGGTAGGGAAGTTGGAAAGATATTTGGGCAGGGTTTGGCTGAGCCAAATGGCTTTAGAGGTGTGATTTTGAGAGAAGGGGAAGTACCCTTTATATAAGAGAGGTGAGTGTCATTTTAGGAAAAAGATGAAATATTATTTTATTATACAATCATATTCAGATTATAATGGCTCCAAAATGATTTATTTCGAGTCTAAGGTGGGTATGGATCGAAAAACTTTAAAAAAATAGGTTTTAAATAGGTTTATTTCACAATATTAACCATATCTTTTAGATTTAACTCTTAGTTAAATAGTTTAACTGTAACCATGTATTCTGGTATTATTATATTATATGGTTATAATCATACTATAAAATGACAAGCGAACACCAAATAGTTCATAAATGATATATCTATTATTATATAAGTCTTTTGGCAGAACCTGTAATTTTCATGACTATTATATCAATTAATAATATAGTAATTGTTTAAAAAACACATTTATGTAAATTTTGACACTATTTGGTATTTGATTTTATTATAGTCTTAACAACGTGATTACATAAAATAAAATTTATTTAACCAACCCTAACATGTCATATTAACAAATAAAATTAGTGTAATTCATTAAAAGTCTCAATTTACATTTATTTTGATATTTATAATATCAATTATTTTAAGAATTCATTAAAAAGGTAATTACTACATCATCATTGTGTCATAAATAAATTTAGTTATTTAATTTATAAAAATTATAAATAAAATACCATTATATAGGAAATATTTTTATATTTTTAATGTATATTTATACTCAAATTTATCTTATTTATGACCCTATATTAAAAATGTTTTAGTTATAAAAATTTGAATTTAACACTTTTAACTCTTCTTTAAATAAAATAATAACAAATATCCTAATCTAATCCACGTAGACCAAAAGGATCTTATTTTATTCAGAAGCTTTATTTTGGTGTATATAAACTTATCCAATAGAATAAGGAAATGTGTTAGGGTAATTATAATATCATTTTTACCTTTAATTACCATATTTATTTTTAACCCTGGAAAATAAAAGTCAAAAGATACAATTCACAAAAAAATTATTTTCATCCTAATGAACCACATGTTACATATTGATTTCAACCATGTCTCTTAGATTTTTTAAATTCAGTTCACAGAAGCGGTAAAATTATGTTTTATGCAAATTTGCAAATGTGCCTAGAAGGTGGGTAAAAGATGATAAAGAGTTCAATGAAATTTTATATATCTAATATTATTATGAAATGAGTCCAATGAATTACATTGAACATATATATGTATTATGTATCTATTTTTACCTAATATAATTTAAATAATATAACTAATTAATTAAATAAAAAATTAGTCTTAAATAATGACGTAGTGTTTTTCACTATTCATCAAAAATTGAAAGTTTTCAGATTAATACCAAAAATTCATCCTAAGATAATTTTGATATTATGAATCCAAAAATAAAGTCCACTTTGAAAAATAAAATTTATAATATTTTACAAAGTGTGTATTACTATTCATAATATCTAGTTGGATTGGTAATGTTGTGTCAAAACTCCATGTTACGCACAACACAAGATATTGCATTATTCCACGGGAAATATACAGTGGAAGCTTGGGGTTTTATAGACCAAATGATGGATCTTGATCTAAGGACTTGTATCTCAGAGAATCATCATCATGTACTGAAGCAATTATCTTAGTCGGTTGTCGTCATAAAGGCATCCTAAATTAGATAAAGGAGTACCGTGGTAAAACAAGCATATAGACACACACACACACATATATATATATATATCACCAATTATGGGGAGCTAACTTAAGAAGGGAAGTCAAAGAATCAATCCTATATGATGCATTTACCAATGCCCCCTACAACAAGTTCCCAGCGTGCTGAGTCGACAACAGGGTAATCAGGGACTTGGTGAATGGCTACATTGGCCGCTGCATCATCACTGGACTCCCTGGCCTGAAAGACGATCATGAGACATGTTGGGACTATTCACCTAAACCCAATAAAGACCTTTTTAGGGAAATGTCTAAACAAAATCCCAATGGTTGACCCACCTCTAATACCACTTTTTTTTGACCCGAACCATGTTAGGGCTTAAGCCTTAACTACCCCACACACGCCTCCATAGCCCAGAGGCGGGTGACTAGCACCAATGGCATAAATACGTGATAATCCCTTTTCCTAAGTACATGTAAACACACATAGCCATATCAATACAAAAGATCAAATGGAAAGAAAAAAAGATACAACACTATTATATCTATAAACTTCAAATATGCACAGACCTCTAAATAGTAAAAGTATAGAAAAGTAAAATGAAAGGGAAAGAGGAAAAATACACAACCAACAAGAAAAGTTCCACAACCCAGCAATAGGTAATGAATTAAAATAGATAAGATAGCCATACTCTTGAATCCCACACTATGACCACCGTTCATGGTCCAAGCACCCTATATCCCAATGCTCCACTAAAGTCATGATGAACCTGTCCATCATCTTTAAGGGAACACCAAGTGCGGGAAAATAACAAGAATGGGTGGGTATATAAATACTCAGTAGGATTCCTAGACTGCTCAAGGGAGCAGAAAAAGATGTACCGAAGAGGTGAGAAGTAGATTGAACAAGTTATAATAAAATAGAGTACATATCAACCCTACTAGAGAGTGAAGTAAACTCAACCGAACCCAATGGGATAGAAACGGTGAGAAGATGAACTTCTGATAGAGTCTTCACTCCCAATTGTAGGTTAGTAGATTCATCCAACCATGAGAAGCTATGAAAGAAAAGCACGTGACATACCCTGTGTGTCTTCACCTCTACTAAAAAGAAAGTAAATAAAATCCAATGTGTGGGTACTAAAATAGGATATATATATATATATATATATATATATGCTCAGTCAAATAAGCCTAAAGAAGAGAGTAAGGGGATATCCATCTCAAAGCTCATCCTAGGAAAAGAGTCGCCAATAGTTCCATAAGTAACCACCATCAATGTCCATCATCCAACATGTATGCTAGTAACATCATGTCAAAGGGATTCAATCACCTTAACTTGATACTATCTGTTTTGGGTGGGTCTATCTCTCCTGCATAGTTTTAGTTTTTGCTATAAGGACATGTCTTGGTGGGATAAGCAACCCCTTTTCCCGTGAGTCCAAACGTTAAGTAAAACCAAAACAGGTCGTTGATATGCATTGTCATGAGGCCATGCCTCAAGGACGAGGACCAATGCCCAGCCTTGCTAGAGGGTTCTACTCAAGTGTCATCGAGGACCCATGCTTAACCCGATTGGAGGGTTCTACTCAAGTGTCGTTGATGACCCATGCCCTGCCCAACTGGAGGCTTCTACTCTAGTGTCGTTGAGGACCCATGCCTAGCTCAGCTAGAGGGTGCCACTCAAGGAAAGGAATTGGACCCAAGACCTTCCTAAAAGGACCATACTACTCTAAATATCATCGAGGAACTACGATGGCCATCCCTACTAGACGGTACCTCTTGGAAAGATCATTAGGAAAGCCACTACCTGACCATTTTGGAGGGTAAGCCCAGTACTACTCAGGTGACTCTTCCTGGTCACAACCATCTTCGAGCATCGCCTGAAATTAGTATGACACCTAGAACAACAAGAGTCTCCTCGGATAGGTGTCATGCTCGAAACATCGAGAATCCCCTTGATAGGTGTCATTCTTGGAACATCTCTCATTACATCTCAAAATCCACTGTTGAGGGCGACATTACTTTCTACGCAGAAAAAAATCAAGATAGGCTACTCACATGAAAAAATATGAGTTCAAAAAAAGGAGATACAAGAATTAGAAAATTTGTAGAGTAGTATATTGTGTGTGTTAGGTACACACAATGTGTGACCCTACCTCACTGCCTGTATATGTAACTAGCCATTCTTAATTACTAAACTGTGAACTATTACCCACAAGGCATGTTAGCGCACTCCCAGAGAACATAGAACCATTATCCAAAAGGGAAATGAGCACACGTTACATGTTATTTATCCAAAGGAAAAAACATAATTATATCGACATGCCTCTTGAAAAATACCCTGGATAACCGAATGGATTACACCATTCTGATCCCTGAAGAAAAACATACAAGATCGATTATTCAATCCCCAAAATGGACTCCCAGGGAAGAAACAACATTCTGATGCATTGTGCGAAAATAGTGCCCCATGGGGCCAACACCTTAATCCCAAATCACATCAAACAAATCAAAACATTTCAATCCCCTCAAGAAAACAAACGATATCATCTATTCTTTGGTCCAAAATTGACTCCCGGTGAAAAAAGTGACGTTTCACCGAAAATGGCCAAAATATGAATCTTGGGGACCACACCCAAAAATATGGTCTAAGAACCCAAAATAAGTCTTGAAATTTCCAACTCAACTCTAGGGATGCAACACATCTGATGGTGCATCGATCAGACGTCGTATGCAGATGTACGGTCCGATGCAATTTCCCCTAATAATAATAATTATATTATTAATCTTAAAAACCGATGTTTCACACCAATGAAATCAAAGACCCAAAAGAAATAGTTCCCAAAGAATCCTAAAAATATGTACCCTGAATCAAGGGTTTTGTGGCTACAAAAAATAGAGGAAAAAAACCCTTTGTTTGAGAGATACAAGGTTTTTAATAAAAACCACGATCTGAAGCAATCGGACCAGCCGGTCCAGCTCTCCCAGTTGGCCCAATGTCGGCCTGCGAGCCATACCACTATTGTCTTCTCCCATGCCTGACCACCTCACTACCACCTACCATCATTCCCACCACCATGCTACAGCCTGCGGGAGCTCCCCTCGTCGAAACCCATGCTAGAAAAACATATGTGGACCACTACGATCACTTCAGTGATCCAAATTTTGATTCGAGACAGGAAATGGAATCCCCGAAATGAGACCTTCACCACACCAGCCTCCGCAAGATGATTTTCAACTATTTGTCCTTAGTGAAAATCCATATCCACTTCTGAAACCACTGAGCCTCCTCCAGTTCCTGAAACTCGACTCTGAGTATAGATCGTGACACCATGGGTCGAGATCTTCCCAGATATGGGTCTTTCTCCAATATCAGAGGTTTTTTTATCATGGAGAAATTTTTTTCGTCAAATAAAGAAACAAAATGCAAAGAACATAATGAAAAGCGATAAAAAACAGATTATGGACGTTGTTAGTTTGACCATTGACAAAGGAATCAAAAAAAATGCATAGGAATAGATGTTTAAAATGAAAATAAAGGATTCAGTCCCGGGGGCTGTAGAATAAGAAATTGAAATCCAACCCCAAATTTGTACTGTCCATTGTGTTTTCTACACTATGATCTACTCAATACTTCATTTTCATCACGAACAAATCACTTTTGGACATAGAATCGCAATCGGACCGAGCTCCGCCATCCGAGAGAGAAATGAGATAACTCGGGATCCTTTCTCTTAACTGCTATTTATAAGAGGCTTCCAATAGTTACAAAATCCGATTCCCCCGTGACCTCTCAACTGAGGTTTCCCCTATGGAAAAACAGTTCTATAAACTCAAAGACAGACTTGTATTTCCAATCCGATTCCTCATTCATAAGTTATTCAAAGTAGCATTTCAAATAAAATAATTTTATTTTATTATTTTATTTACAGGTTTTCCCTCCAGGGATTTTTCTATAGAAGGCTTATTCTGAAAAAATTTATACCCCTCATAGGGTAAAAAACACACTCCATAATCAACCATGGCCTCATATTTCATATCTGAGTTACCATTTGTGATGTATTAGTGTTTGAACTATTAAATAAATGAATTAATAAATTAATTCATCCATTTATCGTACCACCAACGAGCGAGGGGTCTGAACATCTTTCCCCAACATATTTTATGTCTTTCCAAAGTTAACCAATGTATTCCAGACCCAACCGTGGTCTTAGATTTCTGATCTGATCAACCATTTAAGAGATAATGTGTTTCAATTAAGTGAATAGTACAAAAGTACATAATATTTTTGTATAACTTATTCTTGGAACATTGGGCCTTAGAATTGAATGTCATCTCAACGCATGGCTCTAGATATATATGTATAAATATTACAAAATCTTAAAAGGAAAAATTAGGTCTCTACATAAAAAATGAGAGACAATAGATGTGGAATAAACACCTCGACCGTACCATTTTATCCCCATACCTCTCAAACTAACCTTGAATAAGTACAAAAACAACCCAAACCCGCAGGAATCCAAAAATCCAAATCAGGAATTCTACTCGAACCTCAAACAAAAAAATAAAATACAAGAAAATTATAAAACAAAATAAATTTCATTATTTGGATGCGAAAATTATTCCAACCAGAAAACACTTTCTTCCCCAAGAAATTCTCTCATCCAAATGATAAATAAAAGTTGATCCAAAACTGGAACAAAGTCAAATAGAACCATGAACCATGGGGACACCTTTCACTCTTTAATTCACATCCAATAAAATCTAAGAGATAGAAAAATAGAATGATCATTGAAAATGAGGTTGGCTATCCCCACCATAAGAACCTAAATAACACAAAAAACATTAAGACTTCCAAAAAAACCACCCCAGGTCAACCAACAAGGGTGTTCCTAACACGAAAAAACCAAAACTTCTACACACAAGCTAATCAAAACTACCACAATAACTAAAAATGTCCAAACGGAACAAAAAAACACCCACACTAAGGGGAAACTCAAGGAAGATATAAATACCAAATAGTGAATAGGATAAAAATTCATAATATTTCCAATACTGAATAATTCTCAAAGCGAGCAGAACCAGAAATTGGAACCAATATGTAAAATGGCTAAGAGAAAAAAATAAAAAAACTACTAATCAAAGGCTCACATTTAAAACACAACTATTTGGATTAAAAAATTAAAAATTCTCCAAGATCCTTATGATAAATGAGAACTTACAACCACAAAGGGAACCATGATAGGGGTCTTCAATTTTCACCACTCCGACGTTGGAGGAAAAAGATAGAATATGGTTTCACATAGCCCTAGTGATTTATTTACTTTGTGTAAATCTTCAATCCAGGTAACATGGATAGAGATCTAATGTCTTGAAGAATCCACATCTCCATGTTCAAGAGATGGAACCCATTGATCATGGATTCTTTTTTTAAAATTACATCTTATAAAAATTATCTTGATGGACCAAAAATCCACAATGATGGAACACCCTTGGAGTATTGTGATAAGACAACTTTAAATGCCCAAACCAACACACTTGGAGAACAAAAGTGAGTGGTCTAATGAATGGTATACTGAAACCAATGAATGTGGATCTTTAGAAATAGGTTCCTCTAGAACACACCTCTCTTAGAATGAAAAACCATCATGGGAACCTATCACCACCGACTATACTTTGGGAACCAATTCAGAAAATAAATCCTTACCCAACAACTACTCAAAATAATTATCCTTGGAGAAGAGGGAACACTCCTTGATATCAAAAATAAGACCCCAAAATAAAATAGGGGTTTTCAACTGATCTTGTGATTCTACCTCAAGAGAAAATCAAACAATCTCCTTGAAGTCATCAACATATTTCTTTATTATTAGCTGTCCTTACAAAATACTCATGATCTATTCTACCTTCCACTTCTTCACCTTTTAAGGTAGAAACTGTTGAATGAAATTGGTTTTAAACACTCCAAATACATCCCAAATTTTAATGACATTAGGAAGATATACTTCCAAATTTCCAAAGTTGAACCTTCAAACCAACCAAAGATAGCTCAAACCCTCACTACATCAGAAGTTCCTAATAAATTGAAGATGCATTTGATTTTATCAAGACACATGATAACCTTTAGAAAATCTTAATCACCATGGAAGATAGAAAATAACTGATAATAATCAAAAAACTGTATAAGACTCAGTATAAACCACTTGTACCATTCTATAAGGTATATTATAAATAGAATAAAAACCCATAACTGGAATCAATATCAACCCAGCACATAATGAAAATGATCATATCAAGCCAAAACAACAGCGTCACAAGACAAAAATCAAAAATAGAACTCGAATTCTCCTTTAAAAAACCAATTTTCATTCAAATATCAAAACACCATCTTATAAGTCCAATTTAAAAATGCCAAAACCCATTATTTCCATCCAACATAATCATGATGTTCTAATTTTATGACAAATCCCATTCCCAAAAATCATTTTAAAGTTTGAAAAATATTTTTCCCAAAACCATTTCCCTTTAAAAGACTCTTTTTCTAAATCCATTTTCATTTTAAAATCAACCAACTTCAAACAAAATCAAACCAAATCACAACTCACACAAAACTCATATGGTGAGGAACTAGTGGCCATATTTAACACAGAAACATTGTTAGTGGGTCATACACCAAGTAAGCATCAATAACTAAGAATTCCTTAAACTGTTTACTTGGGATCCACATGGGTCACTATTCCATGTGATATCACAACATGACACCAGATCACCTCCATTTTCATTCCTCACCCATAACCAAAATAGCAAAAAAAGGACCCAAATCCAAGAAAACTCTTGTAAACACAAGGATACAAAGGGGAAATGGTTCATGATATCCTCCCCATACCTACCTATCTTGTCCATATAGTCCTAATATTTAATCTACCTAACACACCAAACAACAAGGGAATTTTATGATACCATTATGTCAAAAACTAAGTTGGTTTTCCATCTAACCCAACACCTAACCATTAATAAGAAAATTCTTGAAGGTCATCCTTGATCCCCAAGGGATGGAAAATAGTTATAAGAATAAAAATAATCCAATGGGAAAGATTTATCCCAATAAACAACCAAGAGAAATAACCAAAATAAAAATATAATATAACCAACAATAACTAAACACTAATAAATATAAAAACCAATCCAAATACATTAGATTATGAATAAAGAAAATTTGAATAGAAAACGAAACCCATACCATGATAACACAATCATCACATGACATGTTGGTCACCATCAACCACAAGACCATCCTACTCCAAAGGAAAACTAAACCAGAAACCTAAATTCAAAAAAAAACTCAGGTATAGAGACATTGAGTGGCACATGTTCAGTGTTAGATTAATCAAATCATAGCTAATCACCATAGATTCCATGAATTTAAATCCACAAAATATTCCAAAAACATAAATTTGTAATACATTAAAAATTGTTTTTTAAGAATTTTCATCAACCAAACACATATTTCAACATATTGTTTTTAAAACAACACATGTAGATTTAAACTTTTGAAAATGGTTCCACACCCTAAAGCCCAGTCCAAAAACAAAATTCCAATTTAAAATCCATTCCAGAGCACCTATAGAAGCCTGTGATGATATAAATGGAAACAAAACAAGAAAGCACAGACTAGTTTGGATAATATAATGCATGGAAAAGAAATAATAAAAAGATATAGATAGTCAAAACAATGGAATTTATCTAATATATCTAGATTCAATCCCTATATGTACATAGTTTAGACTCATGTTATGGTTTATGGTTTAGCTCTATATTTAATAATGTACTGACCGCTCTTAACTATCCAAACTAGTGGCACATCCAACCTGACCACTCAGAAAATCTAGGTGGTGCAACCCATCTAACAATGGTCTAAAATCAACCATCACTCAACCCTCTAGATGATGCCTAGGAATATCATGATAATAATACTCAATGAATGGATGTTTCTCACAGTTTTGGTTAAGAAAACACACTACCATCGTTCTTTCCTCTCTCAAACACTAACACCACCTATGCGATGCCCCTCTACTTGGGGAATCCACCATAAATGTTCTCGTCACTCAAAAATCCATCTATAAGTGTCAACCGAGATTTCAAATCATTTGAGTTTCAAAACACTTTCTTAAACATCATAAAATACCAACTATCACATCGCGCAACCTCAGAATTCAATCATTTTTTCTAAAACAACCTATGATTCAAAATGTGCCTATACTTTACATGAGTTCTAAAATCATATTCTAATACATCTTAAGGTTTGAATTGGGCATTTACATCACATTAAATAAAAACAAACCATTCCAAAACATCATAAAGTACCAAATGTAAATTAAACATTTTCAATGAAAATACATTTACAAATCCATTTCCAAATAAGTGTAAGAAAATGAATCTATATGAAAAGTTTCAAACATGCCTTTTATACCACTTAGTTAAAATGTGTGTCTAAAAATTCCAAAACAGGACATTATGCCAATTAATCTCCAAAACATATCTCAAAATTCCAAATATCCCAAGATTTAGAGAACACATTTGAAGTCACATTTAAAGTATCCTGAAGCCCTAAAACACCATTTAGAAATGAAGAAAATATTTTAGAAAAATGAAAACGGGGAATGGATGGGAATCCATTGAAAAACTATGGTTCAACAAAACATCATTCCCAATCACCATTTTAATTTGTTTTCCCATTCCTCTGTGAACCTCTTGCACATATATATGTGCCAAAATCAAATTTAAATCTTCAAGTATCCATGAAATCACCCAAATTTTTTTAATGTAACATTACTTGCCTTAAAACCATCCCAACAAGCCACACAAAAGAATCACAACATAATGTCACTAATTTTCACATTCAACACACAAATCAAAACCCAAACACATTTTAAAATAATAAACAAGGTAAGAAACCACCCGAAGAACCCAATATTACTTTAAAAGTTCAATTGACATTTCATCAAACACCTCATGTGCATTTAAATGTTGGGATAATTAATGAAACCCTTTGGAAACCATATCAAACCCATTTTCTTTCATGAAAAACCAAATAAATTTATAATGACACATCAAAAGCAATATAATAAATTGTTTAAAGAATTAATGGAATGATCAAGCATTAATATAATGTTCCAGAATGGAAATGGGTGAAAAAAAACCTAACTTAACAATGTCGGAATGCCATGAAAGATTTGGATAAGGAAGAGTACACCCCAGGAGACAACCCACACACACTAACAACAAATATATATTACGTCTCATGAACCTAGACCTTTAGGGTTCGTCCAAGAGGGAACCCACCAAAAAAATATGATGAAAAAATGACTGGATAAAGTAAAAAAGGGAGGAAAACCAATAGATAAAGGGATAATAGCCATAACATTTCATTTCAGCTGATGAATCACTAAGGAACCGCATTTAAATCTATTGGAAGGGGGTTGGAGTAGCCAATATTATCCCTAGGAGTGTTCTGGGATGAGGGAATATGAGTGGGGTATATTAGGGAAGAAAAACCTCTTAAAAAGAAAGAAAAATGCCAAAAATACACTTCTTTAGGTGGGTTACATGGTTAACTGACACAGTTAAACAAACCATGCACAAACCATGAAATTTAAAACTTTTAAGAGTTTCAAAGAATAAGAAAAAAGGTTACATGTTTAGTTTAACCATACACCTTAACCGTGCGACATGTGAACACATTGGCTATGTGGTTAAACTAATAGTGTACTGTAATCATGTGTCCAAGAAAAATTCCCAAAACATCATTATTTTAGCCCCCAAATCCACTAATTCAAGGTGTTAATCCATCTAACAAATACACCCCACAAGGAATTGACACTAGGGGTGTCATAAACCCCCATAAAATTCCATTTTCTCTCCATACCTCTCAAACTAAGCCTGAATAAGTCTAAAACCACCAAAACCCCAAAACTAAAAAAAATAAAACAAGGAATTAAACCTGAACGTAATAAAAAAGAATATAAACCAAGAAATTGATAAAATAAAAGAAATTCAAAGACCAGGGAGTGGATATTATAACAAACCATGTAGGGATTCCATCCAACCCATCACCCAACCCAACTCGAGACAAGGCTAGAAGGGAATTCTTGGTCCCCATAAGATGGAATATAGTGTTGGGTGACAAAATAATCCATGGGAATAATTTATCCCAATAAAAACCAGGATCAATAAAATAACTGAACACACAGTATGACCAAAAATAACTAGACACTAATAAATACACAAACCAATCCAAATACAACCCCTACTAAAAATAATAAAAAATGAATAAAAAATAAAAATTGAACCATGGTAACATGATCTCTATGTGACCTATTGGTCACCAATAACCACAATACCAACCTACTCCAAAGTAACACTGAACCAGAAACATGAACCAATAAAAATGCTCTGACCTACCGATGCTGAGTGGAACAAGTAGGTTGTAAGATTAAACAACTCAGTTGGAAATAAACATAAATTCTATACATTTCCTTTACCCAAAAATTCCATAAACAATAGTTTGAAAAACATTTATAAAAAAGTTTTTCAATCATTTTTAATATCCAAACATAGGATTCCACAAGTTAACTTTTTAAAACAACACATACATCTTTCGTCTTTTAAAAATGGTTCCACATGTGAAAACCCAGTCCAAAAACCATATCTTAGTTAAAAATCCATACTATATTCACAAATAAAATCTATGATGATAGTAAAGGAAAAAAGAAAACGTAGACACGAAGGGATAATATCCAAAAATCATTACAAATAAATAGAACATATAGATAGTCAAATCATTTGAATTTATTAAACAACACTAGAGAAAATCTTCGAACATACCCATTTTAGACTCACCTGCCAACCTATGGTGCTGCTCTATAGTCAATATCCAATTGGACGCTCTAAACTAGCAATTCTATTGAAATGCCCCACTTAGATTATCAAAATATGTAGGTGGTTTAACCTATCTAATCAGGGATGACAATTAACCATCACTAAACCCTCTAGAGGATGCCCTAGAATCCCATGATAATAGTACTTGGTGAATGGGAGGTTCGTCACATGAATTGTTCAACTAAAATCTACTAAAACTATTCTTTCCTATCCTAATCCCTGAAAACAGCTATGGGATGAACCCCTCCTTGGGGAATCCACCATATAGGTTCTCATTACACAACAAGACATCCACATTTGCAAACTGAGACATGAAAATCAATTGAGTTTTAAAACACTTTTTGAGACATTATAAAATACCAACTAGACCTTCAAACCACCCAGACATTCAATCATTTTGTCCTAAACATTAGAAGATTCCAAATGGTCCTATACATCACTTGAGTTCCGAAACCATGTTCTAAACAATAACAATGTGCCAATAAAACCATCTCCCCACATCACATCAAAACAAAATTTCCCAAAACATCATAATGTACCAAATGAGAAATTAACATTTTTAAACAAAATATAATTACAAAACATTTTCCACACTATAGTTAAAATATGAAATAATATGAAATGTTTTAAATTGTCCTTTTATACCAATTAGTTACCAATTGTGTCTCAAAATGAAGAATATGACTTTATGACCATTATTCATATAAATATATCTCAAATTTATAAACAAGAAAATATTTAAGGAATAAATTTGAAGCAATACATAATGTCACATGAAGCACCAATACACCATTTATAAATGAAGAAACTATTTTACAAAAATAAAAGAGTGAAGGAAGGAGAAGCCTATGAAAAACCATAGTTCAAGAAAAAATCATTGTCAAAGGCCATTATAATTTGTTTTCCCATCCTTATGCCCACCCCATGAACATATGGATGGACCAATATCCAATGGCACACTTTAAGTATCTATGAAATCACACAAAAACCCTTTTTATAGTAACATAACTTGCCTTTAAATGAATACTACAGCACACACCTAAGCGTCGCACCACAAAATACATAAATTTTCACATAAAAAACAGAAATGAAAACCCAACCACATTTACCAAACATAAAAAATGGGAGAACCACAAATATTACTCAATTTTACATCAAACTACTAATCTAAATTTCATAAAACACCATGAGTAATTTTAAATATAGGTATAATTAAAGAAAGTCTTTGGAAACAATTTGGAACCTATTTTACTACTTGAAAAGACCAAAAACATTTATATTAATACACCAAAAGAATTATTGTAACATGATAAATGAATTAATTGAAAGATCAAGAATCAAAATATTGTTCTGAAAAAAAATATAAGGAAACACCTGCTTCAATGATGTGCGAATGAAATGAAACTATGGGAGAAGGAAGAGTACAACCCAAGAGAAAATCCACACACCCAAACATCAAATAAATCAAACCCAAAATCAACTCTAACCGTTAGGGTTGGTAAAAGAGAAAACCCACCAAAAAAATACCACAAAACCAAAAGAGAAAAAAGGGAAAATAAAAAAATAAATGGAGAAGGAGAGAAGACACCAAACCTTTCCATCCAGGTGAAGAATCACTAAAAACCACCTTGAAATCCACTTAGAGGGGCTTAGAGAAGAAAAGGTTCTCTATGTGAGGTGTACTGGTTGAGAAACTCTTAGTGGGGCTTCTAAGGGGAGATATCCAACATAAAAAAGGATAAATTCAAATAATACCCTTATTTTGGGTGGGTTTCATGATTATATCACAAATCTAAACAAATAGTGGAAAAACTATTCAATCCCATACTGTTAAGAGATTCACAAGCTACACACTTAGGATGCATGGTTATTTTAACCATGCACCTTGACCATGAACCATGTGAACACTTAGGATACATGGTTAAACTAACCATGAAACTTAGCTGTGTAAATGGGAAAAAGTCCCCAAACTTCACCCTTTTCACCCCAAAGATCATCTAATTCAAGAAGATATACCATCCAACCAATACTACCGCACAAAGAAGTGACACTAAGGGTGTCACAAACTCTCGTACCATTACATTTTCTCCCCATATCTCTCACACTAACCCTGAATTTATCCAAAAACCACTCAAAACCCTAAAAATTAAAAATTAAAATCCAGAAATCAATTTTAACATCATCTAAAAGAATAAAATCCAGGAAATTGATAAAATAAAATAAAATCTAATATTATATTGTGAAAAAATTAAGAAAATTTCTCACCTTATTTTGTAGCTCTATATATGCCTTCTCCACCTCCTTAATCGTTACATGTATAGATGATTTAACATTTATTTAAAAAATATATTATTTAACCAATTCTTTTAAATTTTCTAGATACATCCATTTAAAATCCATAAATATGTAATATTTTGTGATCTTGTAATAGATAGGATATCATGGTCCTTTTGGGTCAAAGCATCTCCACCCTGTTTATTTTCCTAGTGTGGTAGTGTTTTGAGAAGTCATAATCTTTAATCAAATCCATCTATCTCCTTTGGAAAATATTTTAATCATTTGGAGTGATGGTATACTTTAAAATTTTACTATCAGTATATTTTTCACACCTTTCTATATAAAGATAATGTATTAATATATTTAATTCAAAAATTATTGTATCTATCTCCAAATAATTACTTTGGAAATTTTTCTCATGGAATTTAAATTTTTATGAGAAATAAGATATCACAATTTAATTTTTGTTGGGAATTTATACCAACACTTTATTTGATGAATCACTATAGATCATAAAAAAATTTCCACTAAAAATTAGTGTGAGCATAGGTGTACTATCTATCCTTATTTTACACTCCTTAAAATTCTATTCACATTAATAATTTTTATATGAACTTAACAATTTTCCAAGTCATCTTGGTGAGTGGATTAGGTAATCCTAGGAAATATTTCAGAAAACATATATAATATCCAAAAAAAACCCAGAAAATATTATATCTCAGTTACTATTATTGCTATTTTCCAACGTTCAATAAATTTTGTCTTTGCTAGATCAATAGATATCAACTCTCTTGAGATTATATGACCCAAACATGAAACAGTTTGAAGCAAAAATTCAGACACGGTAAATTTTTCATAATGCATCTTCTTTCTTAGGGTCTTTAGAGAAATAATCAAGTGATCTTCCTATTATTAATTTATACTTAAGTATACAAGGATATATTTTATAAATACAACCAAAAACTAATGAACATAGTCTCTAAAGAATCTATTTATTAAGTCCATGAAGATAGTGGAGGATTTAGTAAGACCAAAATCCATCACTATAAACTCATAGTGCCCGTACCTTGTATAGAATGACATCATGGGTATACCCTCCTTATTAACCCTAAATTGATTATATCCATAATGAAGATCAATCTTGGAAAGTTATTAGGCTCCAAATATTTTTTCAAATATGTCATTAATATGGGGAATATGATATCTGTTCTTGATAGATATCTTGTTATGTTATCAATAATCAATTTACAATGTCATTGATCTATTTTTCTTATTATCAAGTAGAATAGGTTCAATATAAGGTGGTTCAATATGGAATATGAATCCATTATCATTATTCTCTTAGATTTTATTCTTCAATTATAGAATCTCAAGTAGTCCATGTCTATTAAGAGACATTGAAATAGATATATCACTCGGTATGAGTTCTATTGAAAACTAAACTTCAAGATTAGGTGGAAGACCTCAAAAGTCTTTTTAAAAAACATAAAAAACTATATCATGTAATAAGTGTATCTATATTGGTGAGTTTCTCCTGAACCATATGTTATATATATCCTTCATTTATAGTAATTAAGACCCACAATATGGATGTAATTTCCATTGGATGTTCATATTCATCCTTGCATAAATAGATGATCATAGAATCATTCATAATATAAAATATGAATTACCTTACTCAATAATTGATATGAGATCCATATATAGAAATCCAATCCATTCTAATAATCACGTTGAATTCATCTAAAATATGGATAACAATATTTTCATAAAACACTATGCTAGAAACTTCAACCAGAGAAGAACTACAAACATGTGATGTGATAGTTGTACCATTATGAGTTTTCACAGCTAACCCAACAACTAATTATTAATGTAATTTGGTGATACCACTATAAAACTAATTATAAATAAAATATTGGGTGGATATATAATCTAATAAAACATTAGCTTCTTTAGAGTGGATGGTAGGTGTACATTTCACCACAGCATTGTCATACTCCACTTTTCCAATAGTGATCTCATACTATTTTCATTTATTTTTTTCCTCAAGAGGGTTTTAATACCGATCATCATCAGTAAACATTAGATTAGGTAATTGGTTAGTATAATTCTCATTATCCTTGAAATTGTAACACTGAAGTGTGTGAACTGCATTCTGTGTAGTGTTTTCTCTATTCACATCATTATCTATCTTTTTCCCATCACTTTGATATTACATTTCCTGATGAACTTATTTCCCATGCATAGAAGATTAACCAATACCCTTGAGACAGTTTCATACATATTTATTTCCATAATTTGTGCATAAATTAAATTGCATATTCTTTTTAATATGTTTTTTAGATTTTCCTTTTAATTTTACCTTTATCATCTTACTGAAGCCATAAGATTGATGGTTAACTCCAATCTACATCTGAACCTCAAGAGAACATAGAATGATTTACCCATATCTACTGAAGTATCTTATGGATAATTCCCCTTAGTGACTTTGATTTAAGACAATAATGAATCCCTCAACATTATTCTTAGGTTGAACGATAATTCTAGAAGTATACCTTAGAAGGCTTGTAAAATTTTCATCATAGGTACCAAAAAATTATAATCCTTTTGGTTAAGCTTTAAAAACTACTTCTCTACATTCGAATAAAGATTACAATGATATTACTTATTGAAAAATAAGTTCTTGAAATTATGCAATCTCATAGAGTAAATTTCAAATTGTTTCACAAAATTCAAGATAAGATTCCACCATCGATATTCTTTACCTTCCAAATGATATAATTCCAAGATGACTTTTTCATGTTCTGAACATTGTAAAACCAAAAATAGAAGTTCAGTTATACTGATCCATTCTTCAGAAAATATTATATCAAAATAACCACGGAAGGAATGTGGATACCACCTCATGAATGACTTAACAAAATTTTGTTCCCGCATTTTCTCATTTGGATGTCCTGAATTATTCATAGACGAAGAATTTTGTGTGATAATAACTAGAAGGTTTTTCTTTCCAACATCCATAATATTCAGTTTCGCAGGAGTAAAATCATTGAATTTTCCATTTCGTTCAGCATTAACATGGATCCTTCATATTCCAGTAATTGACTAAAACCAAAAATCATAGTATGACCAACAATAATCATAGTAGGAAAACCACATAATCACAGGAAATTTCTTATAAAATATCTATCCAATAAACCTTAGGGTTTATCATAATTTATTTATGATCATCACCAAAAATCATGTACTGTATCATATATGTCTTACATGGATGCTATAATTGTAACACCCCGACCCCAGTTATCCAGAGTCGGTGCATTATTACATAACATTATCCGGATCACAAAAGATCCAGTCTCGAAAGACCGATTAGTTTATTAGCCTTGGAAACAGTAGATACATTCATAAAGTTTACATTACATCATAAAATGAATTCTACAACAACATATTCTTCATAGTCCACACTCATATCCCCTCATACTATCCCTGAAGTTCATTCATAAAATACATCTTCACATCCTGGGAAAAATAAAACAGAGAAAGGGGTGAGCTCAGATGCCCAATAAGGATAACAATATAGCATAAACTTTCATAAATAAGCATAAACATTTAAGGCAATGTATAACTAAAACAAAATCCTTTTAAAATTGAACTTTAGCATAATATGGAAGAAGTAAAGTGAAATAATTCCATTTACTTATTCACATGGATATCTACTAATCGAATAATCACATGAAATATCAATAACTCCTTTCATAATGATGGAATGGATAATGCCAGACTATCATAACCACATATCCAAGGCCTCATGCCAAGACTACAAATAAGATTTTGTCAAGGCCTCATTCCAAGACACTAGTTTGTCTCATGAGACCTACCGATTCATCGATGAGCTATAGAGGGCTCCATCTGTCACTTACTAAGTCCAATGCATTCCTCATATGAACAGGTTTGAACATAACATAAACATTCATATTAAAACTAGCATACAAAATGTAAATACTTTCTCCACAAACCATGAATGGTATAAAAATAAAACTTCCACAGTCAAGCATATCAAAAAAAATTCAATACAATATGGAAATTTTGTATCATAATAAATCAACTTCAAATAATCTTAAAATCCTTCAAAGGATGTTGACATAGACGAAATCAAAACAATTTGAGAGAAATATCTCACTTTTTTGAAATCATTTAAAAGTCACATAATTATAAAATAAAACATTTACTTTGAAAATATTCTTATAAGATTGTATGGGAAACTTAAAATATCTTACAATGGTGGAAAATATCCGCACTCGTCGTATAAGTTAAAAAAAGACATTGTTACCTTAATTTTTTGAAAAGGTTAAAAAGGTACTTGTTTGGAAAATGACGCAAATATTCCATTATAAACTTCTTATAAAAATTAAAACAAGGGTATAAATGACTTTAACCCATATTCTGTAAAATAGTAAGAATGATTTGAAATACATTTTTAAGAAACATGAATGTGGATGATAAAGAGGTCTCAGTTCATAATTACGTATAAACAACCTCAGATAATGAAGAGATTGTGAAATAAACCCTAACCATGTACTTTTCCTTGGTTAAGGGTAGGTTAACCTCCTATATAATGGTGAAATAATTGTTCTTAAATTATAAAAGAATCATATACATTAATATGATATCATATATGATTTTTAACATTGATTTGTTAATAATATCTTAGTATTATCATCGTTCCGGGTGTTAACTTACTCATTTTGTTTTATATATTTTGTTATAGAAGCCGTTTTTTCTATGGATACGTTGTATCTTATTCATATCCAGAATGATATCAAGTCCTTAAACATTATTTTTAATCATCAAATGAGAATTATAATTGCATGGATATGTTGGGGAATGAATCTCATCGCATTCGTGGAGATGGTAGTCCTTACGTACGCACAAGCGACAATATCATTATTTTGATATTAAAATAATATATAATTGGATGGTATATCATATATAAAGAATCATTATCATGTTATATTTATTATTTTAATCAATTACATATAATTATCATACCCATCAAATAATAATGTTTTTGAATAACAATCACACCACAACGTGGATATGGTAAGCTGTACGTACGCACGTATGGTGACATGTCAATCAAAGGATGGATAGAATACTGAATATGGTTGTGACATATTTATAATAACATCGGATTATATATAAGAAACTAGAGTTATTATTTTTTAATGGAAATAACTAGGAAAGAAGAAGTTGAAGAAGAAAGGAACCTGAAAAAGGGTGGTGAAAACATTACCTCTTCTTCGAGTTCTTCCTTTTGATTTGATAAAAAGGGCTTCTTAGGCTGACTTTCTGATCAAACTAAGGCCTATAGGTTTAATTGAGGAATGTTTAGAGAGTATTTGTGTAGGTTTTGGCTGAATGAAAAGGCATTGAAGGTGTGAAGAATTGGTTAGAAGTTGTGTCCTTTTAAAAGGGGGAGGATGGGCTCTTTAGAGAAAACATAATGTATTAATTTATAATAAATTCATATTCTATTTTTAATGTCTCCAAAGTGGATTATTCAACATCTAAGGTGGGTATGGGTCTATATCCATTAAACCAATATATTTTATATATATTTGGGTAATTATATTAACCTTATGTTTTAGTTTTAACTGTTAGATAATTAGATTGACATTTACCATGTCACCTTGTATTTTATATTATACAGTTAATAAACATACTATATACATAAAAGCGACCCCCCAAGTGGTCCATTAATAATAGAACTATCATGATATAAATTTTTTGGATGACTCTTATATTTTTATGAATAGAATATTAATTAATAATATAATACTTGTTTTAAAACTCATTTATGTCAATTTTGACAATATTTAATAATTCATTTTTTTTAAAGTCTTAAAAACATTATTAATTAGAAAAAAATTCATTTAAGAAATCCTAATATGTCATATTAACCAATAAAATTCGTGTATGGCATCAAAACTCTCAAATTATATTTTATTTAACTTTTATAATTCCAATTATTTGATTCGTTCATTAATAAAGAAAATACCACATCATTATTGTGTCATAACAAAATTTAATTATTAAATGTCTAAAAATTATAAATAAAATAACATTATGTTGGAAATTTTTTTAGATTTATAATGAGTATTTATAGAAAAAAATATAGCATATATAACCCTATGTAAAAATTGTTTTTCTAAAAGATATATGCTTAGGTCATTTTTGTATTTACCTTAACTTAATTAATATAAAGTGTTCTTATCAACTACAAGTGGTTCCATGGGGTCCCAAAATAGACCAAAATATGATCATGGTCAGACATGTATCAACCAATAAGGTTAGGACACGTTTTAGGGTAAATAATTATTATTATAATATTATTTTTTTACCCTTATTTACCGGATTTACCCTTTAACCATGGTAAATAAAATATTTACCCAAGTAATTATTCAAAATGTCTAAATATAAAAGTTACATATTTACACAATTTTTACATCCTAATTACAAATATGAAATCCATTTTTCCAAATTCAAAACACATAAGTGGCAAAAATTAATTTAAAATTAATTCCCGCTGTCAAAACAAAAAGCGTGTTTTTAAGAAATAATAACTATCAAAAGATTGACACTTGTTTATGACCAGTTTAACTGTGAAATTATGCCCAATTGACAAAATTGTATTAAATGGAAAAAATATATTCTAAATATAATTTAAAATCACTCAAATTCATAATTTATTACTATTAATTATTTTGATTAAAAAAGTTGTTTTTAATTAATATATATTATTTTTCACTATTCACCCAAATATGGAAGTTATCAGAAAAACACCAAAACATTATTGAAACTAAATTCATAAGTCCCGATTCTAACGAAGAAGTTTATTTTTTCAAATTTAATATATAAATGTTTCAAATATTGGATTTTAAAAGGCTTCGCCATTAAAAGGCGGTAAAATTGCATTTTTTGAAAAATACTTCTTTTATATGAAAAAATGTATTTGTTCTTACATTATCTCTATGAAACTCATAATATGGATTCTAAAATTATAATGATTATATGAAGTTCAAATTTCAGTTAATACTATTCATAACCACTTTTGAATGGCTTGTTTGCTAAGTCATGGTGCGCTAGAACTCGGTGTTGCGTATAGTGAAAGTTATGGAATTACTTTGAAAAAATAACGTACTATGAAATCTTGGGGTGTTACATTCGTCCCTCCTTCAATAAATTGCATCCTCAAAATTTGAAATTGTTTTATAGAAATAAAAATATGAAAATAGAAAATCCCTTTGGAAAAACGCACATCAGAAATTCGGTTAGTAAAATTAGTCTTAATATGAGGAAAAGGGAAATGAAAGGGTCACCACCAAATTATGATCTCGATTAGGAGAAAATTGGTGGAAATTAAGGACATATAATTGTAGAAAAAATGTAAATATTTATATTTAGGGATTAAGTTCATCAATCATAAACAATAGTAAAACTGAGGGCCTTAAATTCATCAATCTATGATGATTTAAAATACCATCAGTTCAACAAAACATATGGTATTAGGATATCACATTTTTTGTTTTAAGTTCCCCTTCAATAATGTATAAGAATTAATTTCTTCATTTAATAAGAGTAGAATAAAAATATATACTTGTCATGTAGAGTCCCATCCTTTAACTAAGTTCTACCACAAACTCATCTTTCACTCTAAAAGATAATAGAACTTAAAAATATTCTATTTATCTTAATTGTATCGGGTTCCAAAAATAAATTTATAATTCATCTATCAGAACTTTTTAAAAAAGAGAAAACTACATTATACACTTCAGGGACTTCATGTAGTCTAGTGTTAGGCTATGAATCCCAATTTCACTATGTTTGTGGGTTCAATTCTCGCAACTTTGTCCGACGTGACAGGTTGTCACACGGTCTGCATGTTTTCCTTTTTATAAATATCCAAAAATAACTTTAACAATAGTATCCAATGTAAAATATAATCCATTCCAACATTTATAATTATCCAAAATACTTATGTAAACCCTCAGTCCAAAATTTATATGAAAGGTAAACATAATGTAGATCCTTTTTACCACGTAATAGAATGTGAATACCTTCATCATGTATTCTTTTAAAACAGTGAAACATACTGAATTACCATAAAACCTTATTGATTACATTCATGCTCCCTTATTCCTTATAGAATACTGGATATACTTCATCCATCCAAAAATGTTATAAACTCCAACAATGATGGAATATACAAATCGTTAATCAGTTTCAAGGCAGTCAAGATTATCCAATATAATTTACCCAAATCAATCATATCTTATTCCAAAATCAGTACCTCAATATTAGGACCATATTAAGGTTTATCATTCCTTGAACCATTTAATTTCCAAAAAGTTTAACTTGTTGTAGAGTCACTTTTCATAGTACCATAAAATCTCAAATCCTCAATGAAATAGTACTACAGTACAATCCCTATTTATTTCTCATACATAATTGATACAACACTTCAATGAAATAATTCAAAAATAACAACATAAGAACACTAGTCATTCCTCTTCATCTGTGGTAGTATCATAACTTGATTATTATCCAATAGCATCATTTGTGGCATAGTCTAATGACTGGTACATTGGTTCGCGTATTGTCCAAACTCTTTCCAGATGAAGAATTGTACATTTGAAACCCTTTTCTTACCCTTTCAGTCACATAATTGGTGTTATTTTTATCCACACTTATAACATACTCCCATTCCCTTCAAGAATTTTCCAAGGTGATTCTTTCCACAATTATCACATATGGGAAAATCCTTATTTACCTTCTTCCCTTTATCTATCCTTCTCTCTACCATCATTTCATTCTCTGACTTCCATTCAACGCCATAGGACTCCGATAATTCTTTACTTATCTTATCAACACATGATACTATTTATTCATATGATGATTATACATGGGAGACTATTTTCCTTCTAAATTCTGGCTTAAGACCATTAAAGATATGATATTTCTTAATATTTGGATCATGTGTATAGCTAGAGTTCTCATTCCATCTACTAGGCGACATTTATGAACAATGGAATACACTAGATTAGTTTTTGAATTACAATGAATAATTCCAAACTTGTAAAATACCTAATGTAAATTGAACGATTTATGGATATAATCCATAATCATAAGGATGTTTTCATTAAGGATGTATATAAACCTAAATCCCTCATTATGATTTGTAAATAAAATGAGAATTAACCTAAGCATATCCCTCAGGAGTGTCGTAAATAAGAGTGCAGCAAGGCCTATTGTCGTGCACCAGTTCCCATTCGAGTCTAGCTGAAAGCGGTGTTTTCGGGATTTACCCCAAGGTACATATGTGCTAGATCTACCTCGAACTGCTCTTATCCAGACAAGGATGTATTTCTCGTAAAACTCACAAAATCTCTACAATACCAAAATTATAGGAAGTTCTTCCACACTAATCATCGAAGTCCATCTTAGGTCTATGTGCTCTAATCAGAGTTTATATAAATCTAGCTTCTATGTTTTGTACTAAACTTCCATTGATACCAACTATAATCCCCCGACCCCAGTTACCCAGAGTCGGTGCATTATTACATAACATTGGCATGATCAGAAAAGATCAAGTCTCGAAAGACAAATTAGTTTAGTAGCATTGGAAACACTAGATACATTCATAAAGTTTACATTAAATCATAAAATGAAAACTACAACAACATAGTCTCCATAGTCCACACTCATATCCCCTCATACTATCCCTACATGCCATTCATAAAATACTTCTTCACATCCTGAGAAAAATAAATCATAGAAAGGGGTGAGCTCAGATGCCTAGTAAGGATAAAAATATATCGAAAACTGTCATAAATAAGCATAAATATTTATGGAAATGTATAACTAAAACAAAATCCTTTTAAACATTAAATTCATAATAATATGGTAGAAATAAAATGAAATAATTCCATTTACTTATTCACATGGATATTCTACTAATCGAATAATCACATGAAATATCAATAACCCCTTTCACAATGATGGAATGCATAATGCCAGACTATCATAACCACGTAGCCAAGGCCTCATGCCAAGACTAAAAATAAGATTTTGTCAAGGCCTCATGCCAAGACACTAGTTTGTCTCATGAGACCTACCGATGCATCGAGGAGCTATAGAAGGATCCATCCATCACTTACTAAGTCCAATGCATTCCCCATATGAATAGGTTTAAACATAACATAAACATTCATATTAAAACTAGCATACGAAATATAAATACTTTCTCTATAAAACATGAATGGTATAAAAATTTCAAATCCACAGTCAAACATATCACAAAATCTTCAATACAATATTGAAGTTTTGTATCATAATAAATCAACATCAAATAAGATTAGAATCCATCAAAGGATGTTGACATAAATGAAATCAAAACTATTTTAGAGAAATATCTCTTTTTTTGAAATCATTTAAAAGTCACATAATTATAAAATAAAACATTTACTTTGAAAATATTCTTATATGCTTGTAAGGGAATCTTTGAAGATTTTACAATGGTGGAAAATAGCTACACCTACCGTATAAGTTAAAAAAATACATTCTTATCTTAATTTGTCGAAAAGTTTAAAAAGGTCCTTGTTTGGAAAATGACTTAAAGATTTCTTTATGATCTTACGATAAAATTTCAAACAAGGGTATAAATGAATTTAAGCCATATTCTGTAAAATATTAATAATTATTTAAAATAAATTTTTAAGAAACATGGATGTGGATGATAAAAAGGTCTCAGTAGATAATTACGTCTAAACAACCTCGGATAATGAAGAGATTGTGAAATAAACCCTTACCTTGTAATTTTCCTTGGTTGAGGGTAGATTAACCTCCTATATAATGTTGATATAATTGTTATTAGATAATAAAAGAATCATATACATTAATATGATAACATATATGATCTTTTAACATTGATTTATTAATAATATCTTAGCATTATCATCGTTTCGGGTGTTAACTTACTCATTTTCTTTTTTATATTTTGTTTCATAAGACATGTTTGTTATGGATAAGTTGAATATAATTCATATCTAGAATGATATCATGTCCTTAAAAATTATTTTTAATCATCAAATGAGAATTATAAATCATGGATACGATGAGGAATGAATCTCATCATGTTCGTGGAGACGGTAGTCCGTACGTACGCACGAATGACAATAACATTTTTTTATATTAAAATAATATATAATTGGATGGTATATAATATATAAAGAATTATTATCATGTTATATTTATTATTTACATCAATTAAATATCATTATCATTCCCATGCAAATAATAATGTTTTTGAATAACAATTACACCACGACGTGGAGACAGTAAGGCGTACATAAGCACGTATGGTGACATGTCATTCAAAGGATGGATAGAATACTGAATATGATTATACCATATTTATAATAATATCACAGTATATAGGAGATACTATAGTTATTATTTTATAAAGGAAATAACAAAGATAGAAGAAGTTGAATAAGAAGGGAACTTGAAAAAGGGTGGTGAAAACATTACATCTTCATCGGGTTCTTCCTATTGATTTGATCAAAAGGGGTTCTTCGGTTGGCTTTCTGATCAAAATAAGGACTCTATGTTGAAGTTAGGGATGTTGAGAGAGTATTTGGGCAGGGTTTGGATGAACAAAAAGGCTTTGAAGGTGTGAATAATTGCTTAGAAGTTTTGTCATTTTATTAGGGTGAAAAGGGGCCCTTTAGAAAAAACATAAAGTATTAATTTATAATAAATTAATATTCAGTTTCTAATGGCTCCAAAGTGGATTATTCAAAGTATAAGGTGTTTATGGGTCTAAATCCATTCAACCAATAGATTTTAGATAGGTTTGGGTCATTATATAAACCTTATCTTTTAGTTTTAACTCTAAGTTAATTAGATTGACATTTACCATGTCACTTTGTATTTTATATTATATAGTTAATAAACACACAATATACATCCAAGAGACCCCCAAGTATTCCATTAATGATACAACTATCATTATATAAGTCTTTTGGACAAACCTTAGATTTTTAGGAATAGAATATCAATTAATAATATAACACTTGTTTTAAAACTCATTTATGTCAATTTTGACAATATTTAATAATTGATTTTTTTAAAGTATTAAAAACATTATTAATTCAAACCAAATTCATTTAAGAAATAATAAAATGAAATATTAACCAATAAGATTCGTGTATGGCATCAACACTTTCAAATTATATTTATTTTAACTTTTATAATACCAATTATTTGATTCTTTCATTAATAAAGAAAATGATGCATCATTATTGTGTCATAAATAAATTTAATTATTAAATGTCTAAAATTTATAAATAAAATACCATTATTTAGAAATTGTTTTATATTTATAATGAATATTTATAGTCGAAAATATAACATATATAACCCTATGTAAAAATTGTTTTTCTAAAAGATATATGCTTATGTCATTTTTGTATTTACTTTAACATAATTAATATAAAGTGTCCTTATCACCTACAAGTGGCTCTATGGGGTCCCAAAATAGACCCAAAGATGTCCATGGTCGGACATGTATCAACCAATAAGGCTATGACACGTTTTATGGTAATTTATTATTATTATAATATTATTTTTTATAATCTTATTTACCGGATTTACGCTTTAACCATGGTAAATAAAATATTTACTAAAGTAATTATTCAAAATGTATAAAAATAAAAGTTACCTATTTAAAAAATTTTGAAATCCTGATTCCAAATATGGAATCCATTTTACCAAATTCAAAACACAGAAGTGGTAGAAATTAATTTAAAATTAATTCCCGTTGTCAAAACAAATAGCCTGTTTTTAAGAAATAATAACTATCAAAAGATTGACACTTGTTTATGTTTGGTTTAATTGTGAAATTATGTCCAATGACTTAGATTTAATTAAATGGTACAAATATATTCTAAATATACTTTAAAACCACTCAAATTCATAATTTATCACTATTAATTTTTTATATTAAAAAATTTGTTTTTAATTAAAATATAGTATTTTTCACTATTCATCTAAATATGAAAGTTATCAGAAAAATGCCAAAAATTTACTGAAACTAAATTCTTATGTCCCAATTCTAAAAAATAAATTTATTTTGTCAAATTGAATTTATAAACATTTCAAATATTGGATTTAAAAAGGCTTCTCCATTAAAAGGCGGTAAAATTGCATTTTTTGAAAAATACTTCTTTTATCTGAAAAAATGTATTTTTTCATAAATTATGTCTAAGAAACTCATAATATGGATTATAAAATTATAAAGATTATATAAAGTTCAAAATTCAGTTAATACTATTCATAACAGCTTTTGAACGGCTTGTTTGGTAAGTCATGGTGCGCTAGAACTCGGTGTTGCATATAGTGAAAGTTATTGAATTAATTTAAAGAAATAACATACTATAAAATCTTTGGGTGTTAAAATAACAGTTCTCGGGAGCCCTCAGCGTTGATGGTGAAACCCTAATGGGGTCGGTGGCACCCTTCCCTCCGCTGATAGACGACGCGAGGGGGGATGATCCACGACTTCCTCGCTGCGGCAGGGGACGCGAGTTCCAACTCTTCTCTAACCCTGCTTCTTTTCCAAGATTTCCTGAGATTCATCTACGTCCGAAGGTCCCTGATTCTAGGGAAGGATCCCCCGTAATCCCACTCTTGGTGCGGGATTTTACAGAGGAGGAGAGTCTTCTGAACCTAACATTGGTTGCACGATTCTTGCACAATCGGCCTTCGATGGATGCTTTTGACATGTTTGTATTCGATTCTTGGGGGATTCAAGATCGAGCGGTTGTCGGACTACTGAACATAAGGAACATGATGGTGCGTTTCTCTTCACCAGAGGATCTCATCCGTGCTTTGTCCTATGCCCCTAGAAGATGCGGCGGCGGTGACTTCTTCCTATTTCGTTGGAGTTATGATCTCTACCTGAATCACGATTCCCTTCTACTCCTAGTTTGGGTTAGTCTTACTAAATTGCCTCTCCCTTTCCAAAATATTGCAATCATCTGTATTCTAGGTAATCTTGTGGGTTTATTTCTTTGTGGCGACTCCCGTACTACCTCGGTGAGCCATCCGATCAACCATCAGATGTGTGTGGAGGTTGATGTATCAAGAACGCAGGTTCAGTCTGTGTGGACTGAATCTGGTGAGGAGATCAGGTGAAAGAAGCCGGTTATCTTTGATAATTGGGTGGAGTTTTGTTCATTTTGCCGAAGACTGGGCCACTCGTCCATTCAATGCAGGCGAGGGGGTAAGGGAAAGATTTCAACTCATGAGGGAGACCCCATTTCTGGGCATGTTTGCAAGACCAGGGACATGGGTATTGTAGTGCATGCTGTTATTGAGATGGGTCACCAGTTGTGGTCAAGTGAGGCAGTGGGCCAACAATAGGAGGTGAGCGGGGATGCTCCAATGGAAATGGCAGCATCCAGGCATCCAGATGCTCTAGGTGTGGAGACCAGTACTCTGGAACCTCAGAAGCAGTGGCCTCCCCTACCTTCTACTGTAGGAGTGAAGAATGTTAAGAATAAGGAGGAAAATCAGTGGGTAGTGGTAATATTTGATTGGTTGAAGCATGATTTGGGGATTAATGGTGTTGAAGAAAAGGGCCCCTTAACAGATGCATCGGTGGATTTTTCAGCTACATACATCTATATTGCGGAAGGTGAGGCAAGCTTGGTTGAGATTGATGCTCATGATCTCGGTGACTTTCATGGCCGAGGCTGGGAGGATACTAACAAGCAGCTACATTTCATGGGTCGCGGGTATGAACAGTCTACAGGTTCAGACTCGGTCCAGGGAAAATCCTTTTTGTTGGCTGCAACAGAATCCCACTATGGACAGGGGAGGTTGGATGGTGAGTGTGTCTTGGGCCCTTTGGACCCAAACACCCTTTGTGTCTCCCCCTCTGCCCATCTGACGGTTGGAATTGGGGGGAAGCTATCTGGCCTGGACAATAAGGCTGGTAAGGAGGAGCCTCTATGCAAGTAGATTCCCCTCAATAAAGGCATGTCGTTGAATTTGGGGAACCAATTTGAGGGGTTGGAAGTTCATGAACCTATATTGTCTCAGGAAGAGGTGTCTTCAGGTGATGACAGCTTCAACCACTCTTCAGTGGATAGCTTGGACCAAATTCAAGGGAAAGGTCCTCATAGTCCTAGAAGGAAGAAGGGGAAAAAGGAATCAAAGATTCAGGGATGTGTATTGTGGTTCAGGGGAAAAATAAAAAGGGTCTCAAAGACTACTCTCACTTTCCAAAACCAATGGAGACCAGGTCAGTAAATAAGGGTAGAAACAAGGAAGGATCAGTCCTTCAGAAGGGGGAAAGTGAAGAATCAAGTATAAAACAAAGAGACAGAGAAGTAGAGGATGAGGGGTTCTTGAAACTTATCCTTCACTCCAAGGAAGAATTTATTGAGCGGGTTGTACGTCCCAATGTATAAGAAGAAGAGCTCAATAGAATCTATGAATGAAGGCTACGAGTTGATTCCACAGCGGAGCAAGAAGTGTGGTTAGATAATCAAGATAGAATATTAGCCCGAGGATTCAATCAGAGTATAATCACCTCAGAGGAATTTATTCAGATAATGGAAAGGTTGATTTCTCACCTTGAAGAGCTTATCATAGAGGATTCAGAAACCCAGGTTAGTTTGTTGCAATGGGAACTTTATAGAGTAGCTGAGTCCAGTAATATTAGTCTTGTGTTTAATCATTTTGTGAGCTCCTTTAGCACGTAGTGGTCCTTTTGTGAACTATGGTTTCCCATTTATCCTTAAAAATGGATTAATAAAAATTTAAATTTTGATGGATGTATTGTATCATATATATGGAATTATCCTTAGGGTTAATATAAGGTTTTCTCATCCTACATTCCTAAAGTTAACTAATCCTTACTCTAATACAAATTATAATAGCTCATATTTTTCATACGTAGATATTACATCTAAATAGAATAATATTCATTACATAACATAACAAAATAATTCCTGAACCATATAGGTATAGGTTCTTTGGAAATTTGGAAACATAAAAAATTGATTAAAAAAACATATAAATCATATCCTTCTTATTCCTTCATAACTAGAACCCTTTATGAACAACTTACTTAATACCTTTCTTCATATCCTAGGGAAATGATACATATGAAAAGTGTGATATCTGATGCTCAGTAATGGTAAGAGAGATAAAATAAAAAAATCTTAAGAATATGAAAATAGCTTTTGAAAATTATATCCTCCATAATAGGGATCATGATATTGAGTTATGGACTAAATCATAGATGTTGATAAGACATGAGTCATAAAGAACATAATTCAAGGGATTATAACATAAGAAATTAAATTTTGGAATACACATATGAATAGAAAATCATTTTGATATTAGTTAAGGATCACTTTAATGACTATCATAGTGGACAAAATCCCATACTAAATCGAGTTCACTCCTCATTCCAGCATTGTATTACTAATACATTTTCACTTACTTTTCCAGATCTATCTATATCTGTGATATAAATATTTACCCTTTAATTGGAGGGATATATAGGCACCACCTATAACATAATTAAAACCATAAAAATGTATTCCAAAAGTACATAAATCATTCATAATATTATAAGCCATAAAAGAAATGGGTTTCATAAACATTTCATCATAACATAACTCTTAAAAATGTAATATAATTCCTAAATGTAAATCCATACAAAATATAAACCATTCAACAAAAATAATAATTATTGTTTCACTAGAACATATACCAAGTGAAACATAATTAACATAAAATAAAGATATCTTATATGGAAAAATATTTTGAAATATCACTTGAAAATAATCCTTGAGGAAAATACCCCATCAATTTCGAAGTTATTTTTTTTATAAAATGACAGATAATTTTAAAAATTAAATATATTCTTAAAACATATCCCTATAGATTTATAAGGTAATCCTCAAGGAATTATAGAATCATGAATAATTTAAAATATTTTCCTGCTGTATAAGTTAAAAAAAACATTCCTTTCGTACTTTTTTTAGAAAAGTCACAAAGTACCTCATTTGGAAAAATAGAAAAAAGATTCATTTGAACCCATTTTATAAAAATTCACACAAGGGTAACAATGAAATTAAAAATTGTATAATAATAGTAAAAAGAATTAGAATTTTTTTATGAAAAATGGTCAAGTAATATAAATATTCCACAATAGATACTTACGTATAATAATCCAGAATAATATTTAGATTATGAAATTAACCCTCTGATTAAGTCTAAGTTCCTCTATATGTATATGAAAATATGTTATAATAGAATATAGAATGATATTAACTGATTATTAAACCATATTCATATTTATGATATCATATATTATCCTCTTATATCATCTTACCTTCTGTTTTCTAAAAATATTTCATTATCACTCCTCTTTTGGGTGTTAGCTGTTTCATTTTACTATGCATGTTTTGCATCATAAGTCCTAGTTCTTGGGAATAGGATATAGTTCAATCCTTTAAAGAATTATATTAAAGTAAAATATATCATATTTATTCATTATATACATTTATATAATCATTATTTAATAATGAATATGGAAAATTAATTCCATCGCATCGTGGAGACAATAGGTCATACATACGCATGAGTGACGGTGTCATTGCCTTAGTAGTAAAAGGGAATGAAAGTGGGTAGTATATATTTTTATCTAGAGTCAATATAATGTTATAATTATTATTATGTATATATATATATATTATTTCCATCATCATACCAATCCAGGTGAAGTAGTGATTAAAAATATATTTCACCATATCGTGGAGATAGTAACCAATATATATGCATGCATGGTGATTTTGATATTAATAGGATGGATAAAAGGTATAATATGGCAGTTTCATAATCATAATAACATCTTAGAATAAATTTTATACTGGATATATTACTTTATAATGTAAATACACATAAAGTGGAAGTACAAGAGGAAATAATCTTGAAAGAGTTGATAAAGATGATTACTTCTTCCATGGAGAACATCCATTGGATATCCAATTAGGGACACTAAGGTTGGTCTTTTTAGAAGACAAAAATCTCTAAAATGTGTCTAGGGTATTTTATAAGAGAAATTTATAGGGGATGGTGGAGATTGTGGGTTTAATGTGACGTGAATAAGTGATGGAGGAGGTTCCCTTTTATATTTAAGGTGAGGGGTACTTTTCGAATTTCGAAAAATACTAATTTATAATAAATTCAATATAAAAAAATACCTCAAAATGTAAATGGATAGAATATAAGGTGAAATAAAGTTGTAATATCATAAAAAATAAATTTTATATAGGTTCGGGTATTATATCAAACATAATCATTTTGATTAACCCTCATTTAACCAACTTTAATTTTATATGTGGTTACAAATATTTCAATTTCAATTTTTTTAATTTTTACTTATTTGATATAAATTGAAGAATAAATGAACAATTAATAACATTATATACCCTATTATAATTATTTTTTATTTTGAAATATATTTTATTATTTTTAAATATAATATTATTTTGATATAATATCATTAGTGTCAATTTTGACACTATCCATTATTTAGAATTTTAAAAATATAAAAATAACAATTTATCATCAAAAAAAGTATTACATTATATCCCTATGTTGTCAAGGTCATCTAACAAATTCATTTTTCACATTAATTATCTCAAATTATATTTATTTTAATATTTTTAATAACAATTTTTTGAAATTTTATTAATAAAATAATTGCTAAATCAATGTTGTGTAGTTATATAATAAATGTATTTGTTAATTATAAAATATAATACTATGGTGAATATAAATATCCTAGACTTATAAATAGTATTTATAGTTGAATATATATTTTCGATAACCCTATATTGAAAATGATATATTATTTAAAAAATGAATATGATATATTTAAATGTTTATTGAATAAAATATTATAAATATCATGATCTAATATAAGTAGCCCAAAAAGTAAAAAATAAATTCATATCATTATATAATATTTATTAAGTTAAAAACCTATATTTATATTAGTTTATAACATACCTCTTTCCCAATGTGGACACATAAGGGATATTTAAGACAAAAAAGTGTCTTTTTGAGAGTTTCTTTGATTTAAATATTACATATGTCATTTTAACTAACAATTTTCCATTAAACAACTTTATTTAGATCCTTAGATTTAAAAGTAGAATTATATTCTTCAAAAAAAATTGGACATCTGTTAGGACCATTTTATAGTCTATATAATTTTATTTTGAATCTAAATTACACCACATTCCCTTTACGGTGGAAATAAAATTTACCACGGTTACTATTCATATTAGAAAAAAATACAAGGGACATATTAATCAAATTTGGTATCAATTTTAAAAAATTAAAATCATAGAAGGTCCCTTATTTAATTTCAAATAAAACCTATCAACTTCCATGGAAAATATATTTTCAAAAAAATTCTTTTAAAACAAAAAATGTTTTTGTAATAATTTTTTTATAAAATAATTATGAAACACATAATTGAATTATTTAAAATAAAAATTAACTAATTAAAATTTTAAACTAATCCAAAACTCATTTTCACCTGGTAAATTCTTTAAAAGAAAAATTATTTTTAAATAAAATTAGTATTTAAAATATTCTTTAAAAAAATATTGTTTTTAGAATATTTTTAAAAAGTGATTTGAAGTTAGTTTCAACATGATGAATTAAAAAAATGAAAATAATTTTCCTAATAAATATTATCAAACTTATATAAATTAATATTTAATCATAAAAAGTTGATAAACTCATTTTTAAAGAAACCATATTTTCAAAGAATAAAGTGCTTTTACAAAACCTTAGGTGATAATTTTCTAAGAATATTCCAATATATTCAAATGGATTTGGACCATTATATTTATTTCATAAATTATTTCTTCAAATTTATTCTGAACAATTTAATGGCTAGTTTATAACGAATGTATAATATTTACGAGGTTAATTAATTCTAACGGTTGGGTGAAACAAAATATATTATACAATTAAAATTATTTAAATATAAATATTTATTAAAATTTCAGGGTGTTAAAATACATATTTAAATTTTTAAATTTTATAATATATCCATCTATTATTTTAACAGCCCATCAATTCCTAAATTAATTTTATTATATAATTATTCTATTAAATGGATTAGTATATAATTATAACTAACTAATAATGTTTTTCGACAACCTTATTTTAAAAAATAATTTAAAAATTAAGTGTTTTAATTAATTTGATTTTATGTTAATATTTATAGCTTAGTATACTTATTATTTATAGTTTTCTAATTTATTTTTATTATATTGGTAAAACAATATTTTATTATTTGATTTATAGAAGAGTTTTATTAAAAAAAGTTATCAAATGGTTATTTAACAAAAATTTTTGAATGAATGTTTTAAATTTTATTCATAATCAGGTTATTTATTTTTCAATGATTGAAATAATATGTTAATTATTTTATCAAAATTTAACTACATCAAATAAATTATTATTTTTACGTATTATAAGTTTTAATATTAAAATGTGAAATTTCTATTTTTAGTAAAAATATTTTAATTAATTATATTAAAACATTGAGGTGATTTTAAATAAAAAAAATTAAATGTTAATATTATATTTACATGTTTAAAGAAATATATAAATAAAAAAATAATGATAATTATGATAATTTTAAAATTGTAAATATATATTATAAAAACGAATTTACAAATTTATGCTATTTTTTACTAGAAAAATGAACTTTTAGATGTGTCAAAAATATGTGTGAAATGTTTTATAAATATATATAGTTATTCTATATATATATAAACTTGATTTAATAAACATATATAAGTATTTATTTATAAATATTGATAATTATATTTTTCATATATATATATATATAAATTTTATATGTTTCTAAATTTATATATTTTAAAAATCAATATTTGTTATATTGTTATTATTGTGAAAAAGAAATAAAAATAATATTAAAAATGATAAATAAGGAAAAATGAAATGTTTGAAGTGTAAAACACACAAACAAGGGAAAACAAGATGATTGTTAAAAAAACTCATTAAAATATATATATAATATAATAATATATGAAAAGTAATGATTAGGGGAAAAAGAACAATACATGTGAAGTGAAAAAAATTGAAGAAGAAATGATGGAAAAAAAGAAAAAATGTGCTGTTGCGTGACAATAAGAGAAAAAAAGACTGTGATGACCCCTGGGAATGAAACGATACAAAAAAATCTGCCCATAAATAGTGGGCCAAAAAAAAATAAAAAAATAAAATATCGATATATATATATATATAATAGTAATTAGTATTGACTCATGATGTAGGATATTATTTAGTTTTTTTAATATATATATATATATATAACTTGGATTCATTAGGAATCTTGGAAACCTATATTCTTTATAAACAAGTGATAAGAGAACCCCTCCTTCATGTGGGTAAAACAAATAACTCGTACCAATTCCTTGGGTTCATGTTCTTATGCATGCAGTATATTACCTCTTCCCTTATGGTTTCCACTATCAAGTAAGGTGTTATTTTATTCTAATCATTTTATGTTTAAGGTTATTGTTTTGCAAGGGGTCTGTTATTGAGTTGATTTTACTCTCTGGTTTGAGTTTTTCACAACCTTATGCAAATTTTTGCACTCATATCTAATCAATCTGTTTACTCCTGCATTTATATACATGTTGTTATTATGGGTTCAAGCTGAAATATGTGATGCTGGTTCGATTTTAGGTAAGGGGATAATTATTTTCAATTATAATTCACAACGGACTATTTATATTCCAATATTATCTTTTCAAATTAATTTTATTTATTTGTCGTAAGGTTTTAAATAATATTTTCTAAATTTATATGAGTCCACATGCATATATGTACATATATGATTTCATATATATTTAATCATTATAAAATTATAAGAAAAATAAAATTCTATTTCTATTTTAAAAAAGTATTTTATTTTAATTATATGGTGTTATTAAACTTATTTTCTATTCTGCCAAGTGTATGTTATAGTAGTTTAATTTTTTGGAATGATTCTTGACTCTTGATTAAAATACATTAAAATATATTTCATGTTAATCAAAACTATGTTTTATTTTGTTGGAAACATATATTTTTCGTTATTAATGTCTTTAATAAACATGAATTAGTCTGTGAAGTTATGTTTTGAGAATTCTTATCTGTCACAAATATATATATATATATACATATATATCTACATACAAAATCGATTTATCATGTTTATAATTTTATTGTCAATTTATCATCATGTTTCTAAAAAATGCACATAACATGTCATTACATTTTATCAAAATTATGGGAAACGAGTTTGAACATATACAAGGCTCTGCATTGTGCACTACATCCACAACCATTACATTTGTAATGTGTATATAGTTTTCAATTAAAATTTTATAGTTTAATTTCAAAAGTGTTAATAAGTTCATTTATATGTTTGAAAGTATTTTAAATGTTTCCTTTATATTTTCATAACTAATTATTATGTTCAATTGTGGAAAATGAATTTCATAGAAAAATGATTGAATACCTGGATTGTTTCATTCAAAGTCTATGGGGAAGAAGTTTTGGTTGTAACCTAACTTGTAAATGAGGAAATAGAAGTTCATGTTCTTATATACATATAATTATATATATATATATATTTAAAAATATGAATGTTTTTTAAATTAGTGACATGTTTTCAAAATTGTGAACTCCAGTGAATATATATATATATATAAACCAAGCTTTAATTGTTTTTTATAAATTTCGGCTATTGATCGTTGTAAATATAGAAGATCATTGGGGAGTGCACCCATCCTTCACTAAGTGGGTAGGCCGAGACAACATTCAGCAATTCTAGTGACCTCAGAATAGTGTTTTGTTTTCAGAAGTTTCCATATTGTTTACACAAATACAATAGATTTTTTAAATAAATTTTGAATGTAAGTAGATTCTAAAATGATCTAGTATTTTTAAACCATAAGTAATTTCAAATAGTATTTTAAAAAGGATATTTATTTATTTTTTTATTAAATTATTTTCAAAAAATATTTTCAAAATGATTTATCAAAGGTTTTTAAACCCCTTACTGGGTATATTTAATTCTCATACCTTGTTTTTAATTATTTTTCACAGGACCAATAGAGTTTTACAAAGGCACTCTCCTCACTTTCATAGTTAACGCACGTCGTGTTTTTGTTTTTTTTTTATTTTGTTGCATCTCTGATATTTTTTATGCATGTATCTGGTTCTCCAGAACCTAGACCAGAAAAAGGTCCTCTATTATGTAATATTTAAGGATGGGCCCTTATAATTGGTATCAATGGAACGATCTAGAATACTTTGGAGACTAGATGTTGTCGAGTCTAGGATATTAAAAGTCATAGTTTCCCATAATTTTTAAGATGGAAATTCATAATTCATTATTTAGTCTGAAGCAACGAATGATGAGGACAAAACTCTTTTGTGGGGGGATAATGTGACATCCCAGAAATTCCTAACTTAATTTTATTAAATAATTTTTCTATTAAATGGATTAGTTTATAATTAAACTAAATAATAATTTTTTTATTCAACCTTCTTAAAAAAAATAATTTTAAAAATAATTTTTTTAATTAATTTGATTTTATGTTAATATTTATAACTGAGTATACTTATTATTTATAGTTTTATAATTTATTTTATTTTTTTTGAAAAATAAATATTTTATTATTTTATTAATATAATAGTTTTAATAACAAAATTCATCAAAAGGTTATTTAACAATATATTTTGAATGAATGTATTTAATTTTATTCTCAATCAAGTTATTTATTTAGCGATGATAAAAATAGTAGGTTAATTATTTTTTTCATAATTTGGGTACAATAAATAAATTAATTTTTTAATGTATTATAAGTTATAATATTAAAATGTTAAATATTTTTTTAGTAACGTTATTCTAATTATTGGTATTAAAACATTGAGGTTACTTGAAATAAATAAACATTAAATGTTAACATTATATAATCATGTTTAAAGAAATATATAAATAAAAACAATTATAAGAATTATGATATTTTAGAAATTATAAATATATATTATAAAAAAACGATTTTATACACATATGTAACTATTTTAATACAAAAATTCAATTTTATATGTGTCAAAAAATGTGTGAAATGTTTTATAAATATATGTAGTTATTATATATATATATAAACGTGATTTAATAAATATATATAAGTATTTTTTTATAAATATTGATGATAATTTTTTCATTTATATATATATATATGTAAATGTTATAAGTTTCTAAATTTATATTTTTAAAAAATATATATGTGTTATATTGTTATTATTGTGAGAAAGAAATAAAACTAATAATGAAAATTATAAATAAGGAGAAATTAAATGTTTAAAGTGTGAAACACACAAACCTGGGAAAATGAGATGATTATTAAAAAACATAAACTCCTTAAAATATATATAATATAAGAATATATTAAAAGTACTGATTATGGGAAAAAAGAAAAATACATGTGAGATGAACAAAAGAGAGAAGAAGATGTGATGAAAAAAATGATAAAATGTGCTGCTGCATGACAACAAGATAAAAAAATGGACCCTGAAGACCCATGGGAATGAAACGAAAAAAACTATCAACCCGTGAATAGTTGAAACAAAGATAAAATGAAAATATATCATTAAATATATAATAATGATAAGTAGAGATGACATGAGATGAGGGTTATTCTTTAGTTTTTTTATTAAAAAACATATATATAATAACATAGATTCACCGAGATGCTTGGAAACCTATATTTGTTTATAAATAATTGATAAGAGAACCTCTCTTTCATGTGGTTAGAACACACGAGTCAGACCACTTCCTTGGGTTCATGTTCATATGCAAGTAGTAGATTACCTCTTTCCTTTCGGTTTCCACTATCAAGTAAGGGATTATTTTCTACTTATAAATTTATGATTAAGGTTATTGTTTTGTAAGGGGTCTGCTATTGAGTTGAATTTACTCAATGTTTTGGGTTTTTCATAGCCTTATGCACACCTTTACACTCATATAGGATCAATCTATTTACTCTTGAATTTATATACTTTTTGTTATTATGCGGTCAAGCTGAAATATGTGACACTGGTTTGATTTGATGTAAGGGAATAATTATTTTCAATTATAATTTGTAAGGGATTATTTATTTTTATATACTATATTTTTGGATTCATTTTATTTATTTTTTATAAGGGTTTAAATAATGTCATCCAAATTTATATGCATCCACATGTATATATATACATATATGATTTCATATATATCTACTCTTTAGAAAATTATAAGGCAAATTAAATTATATTTCTATGTTAAACAAGTGTTTTATTTTAATTATATACTATTATTCAACTTATTTTATATTCTTCCAAGTGTTTTTTATAGCAGTTTAATTTTCAAGAATTATTCTTAAAACTTCATTGAAACATATAAAAAAATATTTTATGTTAATCAAAACTATGTTTGAATTTTTAGAAACATATATTTTTCATTATCAATGCCTTGAAGAAACATGAATTAATATTCAATTTTGTGTTTTGATAATTCTTGTGAATTATATATATATGTTTGTGTGTATATATATATCTCAACATATGAAATTGATTTATCATGTTTATAATTTTATTGTCAATTTATCATCATGTTTCTAAAAAAATGCACATAAAATGTCATCACGTTTTATCAACATTATGGGCATCGCATTTGAACATATACGTGTGCATGCATTATGCACTACATTGACACCTCTTACATTTTTAATGTGTTTATAGTTTTTGAATTTAAATGTTATGGTTTAATTTCAAAAGTGGTAATAAGTGCATGGATATGATTGAATGTATTTTAAATGTTTCCCTTAAATTTTCATAAATAATTATTACGATCAATTATGGAAAATGTATTTCATGGAAAAGGGATTTAATACCTATATAGTTTCATGAAAAGCCTATGTTGTAGAAGTTTTGGTTGTAACCATATTTATAAGTAAGGAAATGGATGTTCATGTATTTATATACATATAATTTTATATATGTTTATAAATATGAATGTGTATTTTAAAGCAGTGACATGTTTTCAAAATTTAGAACTCCAGTGAATATATATATATATATATATATCAAGATTAAATTTATTTATAGATGTCTTCACTTGATCGTTGTAAATATGAAAGGCCATTGGGGAGTGAACCCATCCTTTGCTAAGTGGGTAGGCCCGAACAGCCTTCAACGATTCATGTTACCTTAGAATAATGTTTTGTTTTAATAAATAAACTAGATTATTTTTAAAGATATTATGACTATAAGTAGATTATAAAATGATCAAGTATTTTTAAATCGTAAGTAATTTCAAATAGTATTTTAAAGAGGATATTTATTTATTTCTTTATTTAATTATTTTGAAAAAATATTTTCAAAAGGATTTATCAAAGGTTTTTAAACCCCTTACTGGGTATATTTAATGCTCAACCATTGTTTTTAATTATTTTTCATAGGACCAATAGTGTTTTAAAAAGGTGTTTTCTTCTCTTGGGAATTTAGCAGACGTCATTTTTTTGTTTGTTCATTTATTTTGCTCCAACTTTGATATTTTGTAAGCATGTATCAGATTCTCCAGAACCTAGACTGGTAAAAGGTCTTATACTATGTATTGTTTAAGGCTAAGTCCTTATAATTAGTATCAGAGGAATGGTCTAGAACACTTCAGAGATTAGATGTTGTCGAGTCTAAGAGTTTATCAGCGGTAGTTTTCCTTAATTATTAAGATGGAATTTTAGGATTTTATTTAGTCTGATGAAATGAATTATGAGGAAAAAATTATTTTGTGGGGGGGGGGGGATAATGTAAAATCCCCGCAATTCCTAACTTAATTTTATTATATAATTATTCTATTAAATGGATTTTTGTATAATTACAATTATCTAATAATATTTTAGACAACCTTCTTTAAAAAAATAATTGTAAAATTTAGTTTTTTAATTAATTTTATTTTATGATAATATTAATAACTGAGTATAAATATTATTTATAGTTTTCTAATTTATTTAATTTTTTTTGTAAAAAAAATATTTTACTATTTGATTAATATAAGAGTTTGAATAACAAAATTTATCAAAAGTTTATTTAACAAAGTATTTTGAATGAGTGTATTTAATTTCATTCTTAATCAAGTTATTTATTTTGCGATGATAGAAATAAAATTTTAATGATTCTATCAAATTTTGGGTACATTAAATAAATTATTATTTTCAAGTATAATATGTTTTAATATTAAAATGTCAAATGCATTTTTTACTAACATTATTTTAAATGATAGTATTAAAAATTTGAGGGGATTTCAAATAAATAATATTTAAATGTTAATATTATATTAACATGTTTAAAAAATATATAAATAAAAAATTAATTAGAGTTATGATATTTTAGAAATTATAAATATATATATTATATAAAAACTAATTTATACATTTATGTAATTATCTTACTTCAAAGATGCACTTTTAGATGTGTTAAAAAATGTGTGAAATGTTTTATAAATATATGTAATTAATATGTGTATATATAAATGATATTTAATAAATATATATAATTATTTGTTTATAAATATTTACAATTATCTTTTTCATTTATATATATGTGTGTTATATGTTTATAAATTTAATATCTTAAAAATCTATATGTGTTATATTGTTATTATTGTGAAAAATAAATAAAATAATAATGAAAATTATAAATAAAGACAAATGAAATGTTTGAGGTGTGAAACACACAAACATGGGAAAATGAGATGATTGTTAAAAACCCAAAACTCATTAAAATATATAAAATAGAATAATATATTAAAATAAATTATTTGGGGAGAAAAGAAAAATACATGTGTGGTGAAAAAAGAATATAAGACATGATGAAAAAAAAATAACTGTTGTTTCATGAAAACAAGAAAAAAAGTATCGTGATGACCCTTGGGAATGAAACGACACAAAAAAACAATTGACCCATGAATAGTTTCCCAAAAAAAGATAAAGATAAAAATATATCATTATGTATATATAATAATAAGTAGAGATGACCCAATATGTGGGCCATTATTCAGTTTTTTTTAAAAAAAATATATATAATAAATTAGCTTCATCGAGAAGCTTTCAAACATGTATTTTAATATAAATAAGTGATAGGAGAACTTCTCCTTCTTGTGGTTAGAACCCATCAGTCGTACCACTTCCCTGGGTTTATCTTCTCATGCAAGTAGTATATTACCTCTTCCCTTTCGATTTCCGCTCTCAGGTAAGGGATTATTTTTTTCTTATCAATTAATGTTTAAGGTTATTGTTTTGTAAGGGGTCTACTATTGAGTCGATTTTACCCTATTGTTTTAGTTTTTCACAACCTTATGCAAACCTTTTCACTAATATATGGACAATCTGTTTACACATGCATGTTTGTGCTCATTATTATTATGCGCTCATGATGAAATGTGTGATGCTGGTTCGATTTGATGTAAGGTAATAATTATTTTCAATTATAATTTGTAAGGGATTATTTATTTTCATATACTATCATTTCATATTCATTTTATTTATTTTTGGTAAGGGTTTAAATAATAATTTCCAAATTTATATGCATCCACATGTATATATGTACATATATGATTTCATATCTATCTAATCTTTAGAAAATTATAAGGCAAATGAAATTATATATCTATGTTAAACAGGTGTTTTATTTTTATTATATAGTGTTATTCAACTTATTTTTTGTTCTACCAAGTGTATGTTATAACAGTATAATTTTCAAGACTGATTCTTAACCCTTGATTCTAATGTATAAAAAAATATTTTATGTTTGTCAAAACTATGTTTGATTTAGGTAGAAACATAGATTTTTTGTTATCAATGTCTTGAATAAACTTGAATTAATCTACGATGTTGTGTTTTGAGAATTATTTTTAGTTACATATATGTTTATATATATATATATATATTTACATAAAAAATTGATTTACCATCATTATAATTTTATTGTCAATTTTTCATATTGTTTCTAAAAAAATTCACATAATATGTCATCACATCTTTTCAAAATTATGGGCATCACGTTTGAAAATATACATGGTTATGCATTGTGAAATACATTAACACCTGTTACACTTGTAATGTGTTCATTATTTTCAATTTAAATTTTATGGTTTAATTTTAAAAGTGTTAATAAGTGCATGGATATGATTGAAAGTATTTTAAATGTTTCCTTTACATTTTCATAAATAATTATTACAATCAATTGAGGAAAATGTATTTCATGGAAAAATGATTGAATACCTAGATAGTTTTATAAAAATCCTATGTGGTAGACGTTTTGTTTGTAACCAGACTTGTATGTGAGGAAATGGAAGTTCATGTATTTATATACATATAATTTTATATATGTTTATAAATATGAATGTGTATTTTAAATAAGTGACATGTTTTCAAAATTGAGAAATCCAGTGAATATATATATAAAGAAATCATAAAATTATTTTTATAAAATTCGGTGCTTGGTCATTCTAAATATGGAAGTTCATAGTGGAGTGAACTCATCCTTCTCTAAGTGGGTAGGCTCAGACAACCTTCAGTGATACAAGTGACCTCAGAATAGTGTTTTGTTTTGATAATCTTGCTTATTTTTTCATAAAAACATTGGATTATTTTTAAAGCAATTTTTAATGTAAATAGATTTTAAAATTATCTTGTATTTTTAAACTTTAAGTAATTTCAAATAGTAATTAAAAAAATGACATTTCATTATTATTTTATTAAATTAGTTTCAAAAAAAATTCAATAGGATTTATCAATGGTTTTAAATCCTTTTACATGGCATATTTAAGGCTCACCCATTATTTCTAATTATTTTTTTACAGGACCAGTGGAGTTTTCCAAAGGCGTTATCTTCACTTACGGAGTTAGGGCACATCGTGTTTTTTTTTGTTTTTTTATATTTCTGCAAATTTGATATTTTTTTAATCATGTAGCTGATTCTCCAGAACCTAGAACAGTAAAAGGACATCTACCATTTATTATTTAAGGGTGGATCATTATAATTATACTATGTCTTTATGTAATTAACAGATTGAAATTTAATAAATTCAGGATGAACTAGTGATGAAAATGATAAAGGGGTTGATTTTTTTAGGATTTTCTAAACAAAAACATGAAAATAAGTCGATAATATTCTATAAATATATGATGGGTCTAAATATGTATAAATTATTGTATAATAAAATAAAATAAAAAATGATTTTTTATAGTTTTAATAAAAAAATATACATACTGAATATAGAATAGTGAAATAATAAACAAGTAAAGATCAAATGATGATGAATATATATAACATGAGATGGAGGAACAAATTAATTAATTAATATATGATGTAGGTTTTAGATTCTTTGAAAAAGAGATGTGTTTATAGATTATATAAAGATTAAAATTACCCACTATTCTTAGATTTCATTATATTTATTATCTTATAATATGTGTTAAGATTAGATATGTTTAAATTATGAAATGGTTAGATTGAAAAAATTTTCAATAAATTTCATTAACATTTAAAATATCTACATCTAGATGGAAATGAGCTTTTAGAATATAATTATGAAAGATATGAAATTATTACCAACAATGTTGAGATATATAAAGATACATGCTTACATCAATTATTGTGTTATATATAGTAATAAATAAGAATGTTTATAAGGATTTAATAAATATTGGATATCAGAGTGTAAAATAGAACATAAATCCAACAATGATTTTTTTTTTCACAAGATCAGGAATTAAACATTATGCTAAACAAATATGATATCTTCCAATAATTCCCTATTTTATTAATCTATTTGAAAATTAAAATGATGAAACATGACTATTATGGAATACAAATGAGAAAAAATATGATCAAAACATATGTATCCTTATTGATTCATCATAATAGAATATATTTTCTTATATGTTTTCTATTTTTGGGAAGGAATTTAGAAATATTAGAGTGAGTATATTTATATATAGAATGAATCCATATCATATCTTTAGTAGAAATTTTTTTTCATGACCTATTATATTGGTTTTCAATGAATTTTCCCAAAATATATGTTTAAAGAGATACAATGGGATGATAAACTAGATTATTTCATGAACAAAAAACCTTGAAATGGTATTAATGTTTATATATATCCATTGATTAATGATTTTGAACTTTTATTGGAGACATGTGTTATAGTATTTTATATATACAAGAAATATAATTTTATTTTTCATATGATGTTTATTCTCACTATAATTGAATTTTATACAAAGGGAGACTTATTTGGATATAGTGTTAATGTTAATTAAGATTGTAAAATTCTCAAATAGTGGAATCTATATCATCAAATAATGAATGGGATAATGACAGTGTACATGAGACACTAGTGATTTTTGTGAATGGATCATCTGTATCAATGATTAAAAAATAAATTTAAGGGATTATTAGAGTACTTTCCCCCCAACAATTATCAGTTGATGAATATTATCCAAATTTTAAAAACATTGATGACACTTTTTGAAATAAATGAAGTTATAGTCATAAGAAATTACATGAAAGAAATGTTCCATTTTATTTGAGGAAATTTATTGGAGATTTTCAGAGGAAAAAATTACATTGATATTATGCATGTCATGAAATACATATTTATTCATTTTATTGGATCTTTTATAAATATAAAATGAAATAAAGGAGATTATCTGAATGAGTTTCTAGAGTTATAACAATGATACTATGATTGGATTCAGATCCCACTATGAATGGAAATAGAATATATTTGTCTCTATATTTTAACATATTAAAAAAGATTGAGAATATATATTTTGATCAATTTTCTAATGGTATTAATGTATTAGGTGGGTTCTCTTCAAATGTGAAGTTTTTACCATTGAATTATTTAAATTTATTACGTATGAAATGTCTTGATTATATTGTATTGCTGAAACAACTATTACTAGTTACATTTTTTATAATATTTCCAGTACTTGTAAGAATGTAAATCATCTTAATTTATTACTATTTTAATTTTATTTTCAGTAAAATCATTTATCCAAATTTGATAGATTTATTTTTGAAGAATTAACCTTTCCCCACACTTTATCAGCTATAAATATATTTTCGTTCATTTTTTGATATAATGTTTTGTATGTGGATTAATTTTTTGATATAGATAGGAATACATGGTTTTATATATTTATGTTACATGGTCCCTTTAAAATATATATGAAAATGAAAAAGGGATATGTTAGGAATGTGCATTGACCAGAGGCCTCTGTTGTTCAAAAATATATATCTGAAGAGGTGATTCAGTTGTGTTTTGATTATTTTATTGAAATGGGCTATAGTAGTCACCATATTTCATGACATTTTATGGTCTATAGTGATGGTAAAGAGACATATATCTTAATCTAAAAGTTATTTCCACATGATGAAGTGATTCATGCACATTTATATATTTTGATCAATATAGGTGAGGTTCAAACATATATATATATCATCACATATTTCCTGATTGATGGTATGATATCATAAAAGAAATTAAAAGTGGTTGATGAATGAATATAAAAAAATATTGTTTCATTGTTCAAGGATAAAGTCTACAATACTTCATCCACATTAAAAACACTTAAACATTTATTAGGGGGTGGTGTTAATATGATCACATGGTAAAATATTGATATTTATGGTTAAAAATTTTACATATGAACTTTGTTAAAATATTACCATTCCAAATAGTTCATTAATATTTATCCATCAAGCACTTCAATTTTTTCATTTCTATATTTAAAAAAAATTATGCATCGAAAAAACATTTAAGAGTTTTTGAGGATTAATTGGATAGAAAATATATTAAATTTTAGGTACCATTATTTATGTGTAATTGGGATGACTAGAAAAGTGGTGTGAAACATGATGAGTATGGATTTCAACTTTTTTATTTGAAGTGTTTTAGTTGAAAATGTGAATCATTTATCATTATAATGAATAAAAAATAAATATTTTATGATTTTTTCCCATCAAATGATCAGTGGCCCATGGTTTTTTAAGCGACTAAATGTATTTGGGTGATGATAATGTTGATGATGTTGAAGACTTATGTACATCCCCAAGAAGGATTGACCACTTAAATGGGAGGGATGAATCAATGGTTTCTTTTTATGAATCTATTTTTCTCAAATTCAATCTCTAAAAAATTTAAAAGTTATTGATCCACTCAATATTATCTCTCATTATTACTTATTATTAAGTGGTTGTAACATAGTGATAAACCCGAATTATTTATAGGTTTTGGAACAAATAAATACTTTTTCCATGTTTTTCCCAAATTTTTATTCTTCACTAGATAAAAAGTTATTACAGTGCTCTGGCTCCAAACAAGAGAATCTATTTTCTTATAACTCTAATTGAAATAATTCTACTCCATTTAAAACTGAGAGACTCCTTTTTCTCTATGATCTAACCAAAAGACTTCAACTTCTTATAGCACCAACCAACAGACATCACCTATTATTAATGATTGATCTATAGTAGGATGGTCTTTCTTCTTCTCCCAAAATCTTGTAGGATATGAACTACTTTTGTACACTTCATTTGTCTTAAACAACCACTTATTATTTCTATAGAACATGTCAATAATTACTGATTACCTATAATGGTTAGTTTCCTTAGTGCTACAATTCATGGGATATGATTCCTTTTTTTAAGTCTCGACCCCAATAGAATGTGTCCAAGAGGTATACACAATATTCCTCAATATTAATTCAAGACAAAACATACACAATCTCGAACTAAATTTTCTTGAATTATCAACTCAATTTAGTTTAGTACACCTTATGCATAGGTTTTATGGAATAATAAACATTAACCAACTTTTTTATATATTCTTTTACATTATGAGTTATTCAATTTTTTGTTTTCGGTATCTCAATTATTCATTCATGGATTTTATTGAAAACATGATAAAAATTTCTTCGCCTCTTCATTACTTAATCATACGAATCACATGATATGTCCATGGTCATAAAAAGTGTGTGATATTTCTTATATAATAAGTTCATTGCCTTCAAAATATTTACATGAGGCTTAACAAATGTCTTCACATAGGAACATGGGTTCTTCACAAGATCTCACACACATGTCTCAAAATTTTTACATGTTCCACTCAAGTGCCTTCACAATATCAATGATGTGTTTTGTTTATCATTCATATGAAATAGGGTCTGTCAGTGATTTCTCCTCAACCTCTTTACAAGACTTGATGACTTGAGGTTTTCTCTTAATTTACATTGAAAAACTAGTGTGGTTCATGAGATACTTCTTCACATGTAATGATAACATAAGAAATATTCCCATTTCCATGAATGTATCATGAGGATACTCTATTTATCACAAGATATATATATATATATCTCATTATCTCAATGTTTCAACAAAATTTCCATTGACCATGCCTCATTTTATATAGTTATAGGTGCCCAATATTTTAATTCATACCAACGACATGTTCAAATTCCCAAATACCTTGATATATTTAATGAATGTAGAAACTCTCAGATTATTTGGAAATGATACTAGAATGATCACACGATCCATATGATGAATACCTCTTCTTGACATAATCACTCAATTGATCATTTTATTCCTCAATAGGCATCATCTTATGAAATTAGGATAATAAAAATTGTAATTCTTGTAAAACATGGAAGCTGTCATAGTTTTATATATTCATGTAAAGGATCCTATGGTTTTCTACATGCCATCTTGTGAAGCAACATGTCCTCAGAAGATTTTCTAAAATTTACCCTGTTGTTAAGACATAATTATGTGATAGCTTCATGTGACATACCCAGACACCAATTTTTGTTGTTTGAATAGCTTCATGTGTTTTCTTTTACCTTCTAATTCGTGCATTAAAGACTATGATTACAAGCATGTGATCATATTTATCATCCAAAATCATTATATTTGGCTTGAACAGATCACTCATGATGGCCCATGTCTTCAATCATGTAGGAAAAAGCTTTATCATACAGTGTTTTAACATGATGTGTGATTTGAATAACCAAAAAATCTGATTGAATGGACAGTGCAGATCAACCCGATTGAATGATGCATGTTAATTCTACCATATTAATAATGTGGGAAAATAAACATATTATAGTAAATCAGAAATTAGTTTATATGAGATTATTTACTTTGGTATATCACCTAGGTAATATTGGATTCATTTTGATATGGATACCAAGGATCAACATTGGTTACACATGTAAACACCATGGGATTTTTTCCCAGTAGTCTACTAGCCTAAATTATTCCCCTCTCTGAGATCACACACCAAAATACTTATTCACGCACCCTACCACACACAGTGGGATCTATACTCCTCATGGATTTAGTGTGTCCCTAAACTCCATGATATTCCTCTTTGGGAAGTATCTCTTGTTGGGGGTAGACCCATTGCGTTCCTCTAGGAGGGGTTGAAGAATAGTCCATTTTCACCACTGTGGTAGGCCCCATATTTTTATTAAACATCCAAAAAATTATATTCTAAGTTTAGAATACTCAATCCAAAAGTTCCCTCCCAATTATAAACCATGAAATTCATTTTTATCATGAATTAATAATTTATTTTTATAAGGAAACTTTAATTCTTGCTAAAATTTATATAAACAATATGTCCTCTTTAACACATATCATGTCCATTTAAGAACATAACAAGAAATAATCACGTTATCCAATGAAAATTTTCCAAGAATGACATCCAATTTCATTAGATGAATCCATAATTATTTTCCAAGCATCATCACCTCATCCATATCTTGTTAATCACATAGTAACACACCATTAACATCAAATGAAAAAATGGCCCCAACAATATCATGATTTTTATTTTGTTGTCAATATTCTTTTCAAATGTAAAAATGTGAGCAAAAAATTATTATCCTTTGAAAATAATATGTAATAGATAAGTGGGGATTTTATTTCATTATATCTTTCATCTGAAATAGAGAGGAATGATCTCAAATTGTTCTCATATAAAAGTGGACTTTATTAATCATATATAATACTATGTGGGCTAAAATGGTCTACAAAACAATATATATAAAACCAAGGATGTATAAGAAACCAATAATCACCATGAATATAAAATCATGCTCATAATATACCAATTATAATTCATGGGGATTTAAATAATTATATTTATCAATTAATTGTTAAATCCTACATATATTTCAATAGACTCATCAGAAAGTTCATGTAAAATGATAAAGATCCTCCATTGCCTTATTTTTTCCATTAACTAAATACTTACAATTAATTTTTCATATATTAAAATTAATATATTGGTATGAAATTGTGATTTTTATTCATTGAAAATTTATATTGAATTTATCAAAAGTTTTTCATGATCATTCTCAAGGTCCCCCCCCCCATTAAGGTATGCACTTGTTTCATCTATTTAATAGATTTCAGTAGGCTCCATGAAGTACAATGTCATAAAGATATCTAGAAATTATATCCTCAAACATCACCTTCAATTTCCTACACTGTTTTATCAAAAACCATAAGATAATAGGGAATAAAGAGTGACCTCATGGTTTCTTAGAAGTAATATTCTGAATGATAGATTCTTCTCAATAAAAGCCATTATTTTCTACCAATATCATCATGTTATGATTTATTTTGACTCATTATTATGTATTGAGTGTCATCAATTTTATTATCTCATTTCTTCCCTTCAGCATCATATTTATATTGAACAACAATTTCATCCTTAGTTTTCCAGATCACCATGTTCCCAATTGTGTATAATGTATCATGGAGTTACACCAAATTTTCTAAGACCACTTTTCCTTTAGATTTAGTATTTTCCACACATTCCTAAAATTATTTAGATAGTTTCAAATAATTTTCATTAACAAATAGGTTTTTCTTCTTGATATTCTCAGTTTTCAAAAAATATTCACATGACTTATCATTGGTAATATTTTAAAACCTACTACCTTTATTATAAGTAACCCTTTTATCCATTTCTTTCATGGATAACTATTCTTTATGACCATTATAAATGAACAATTAGAAAATTAGTCTAGAATATGAAATTTGTTTTTTCTTAATAGTTTTTGTGATGATCTATTAACACTTTATTTTATTTGAGATTTTTTCCTATGATGGTCATTGACACTCCCCCTTTATTCTTGCCTCGTTATTGGTAAGGACTTATTGAAACATCAATATTATACTTTGTTACAATGATTACCAAAACAATAATAGATGTCTCAAAACTATATTATCCATTATTGGTTCTAAATGATCCTAGATTTGTGTTGTTGTGTTTTATTGTGGGGGTGTGGCATTGTCAGAAAAAATTTCTCTTCCATAGATTTTGGTGATTTACTCTCATCATCATTGAACATCATATTATCATCATTATCTTTCACAATTAGACAATTATAAGCAAACATATACATCAAAATGATTAATTTCACATTTACCTTTCTTATTTATAGATTTAGAAGTTTCTACCTTGTTCTCAATAGATTTCCGAAAATATTCTTTGGCCATAGTAGACACATGTTGAACTATGAAACATATAGACTATGTCTCAAAAAATTCTTATTCTCTATCATTTATATTTTCTTAATGATCATATAAATTTTCCTTCTTCTTCAATTTTTAATCTGTGAATCTTAATCTCACTTACAAAAGACAATTCTTTCCAAATCAAATCATTTTGTTCTTCATCAATAAGAACTGTTTATTAATTATTATTTTTAGTATTTAATTAATTTTTTTTAATTCTCTATATTTGAAATTTATTTCTTATGATATTTGATCTATTAAGTAAAAAATTAAATTTTTTCTATCACCTTACACTTAGGTTATTTTCAATCATTTTTTTCATTGATAATGCTTTATGATCCAATTCTTCTATTTTCATTAGAAGTGAAACCAACTTCATTATCCATAGAAAAACCTGATGAAGAATATTTCTTATGATTTCTCTTAAAATTTATTTATTTTTAATTGTTTTTTTTATTATTTGTATCCCATTTATGTTTATTGGATCTATTATCATCTGGTTTTAATTCTAATTATAATCCTTAAATATTCCTCTTTGTAAATTTCTTGCAAAGATGGCCAGTGCTACCAAAATTGAAGCATTTAATTGGATTTTTATTATTTCCATTCCATTTTACTTTCCTTAACCCTTTGATATTTGGTAAATAATGCGATTAAATTCATCACCATTATCAAAACATTATTCATCTTCAAATCCTTTAGAGTCTTCTTCTCTAACCTTTCATTTTCTCAAGGATTAAATGACCATTTAAATTTTATCATTCTTCTTAAAAGTTGTAATTTTTTTCATCTCAAAAGCTTTGAAAATGTTCTATAGCTTTTCATGTGATAAATAATCTCTTTCCATTAGGTCTGAGACGTTTTCATCATAATAATATGGAAAATTCCTTATTATTTTTTCGGAAATGAGTGTCTAATATAGCATCTCACCAAATCCTCTAATATTTTTGAATTTCTCATTTACTCTGGTGAAATAGTCATCAATAATTTTTTTCAACATTTATTTTAATTTCCACAATGATAATCATCCAAACTTGTGGTTTGGATTTCTTTCATTGTAATTTCCTTCATAACATCATCATGGTTTATCCCCTATCTCCCTCACATGCTAGAGACAAATAACCTATGTGTAAAACTTTTCAATTAGAGAGATAAATATGTAATTGAGACCTTACAACCAACTCCATATTTGTATTATCAGTTTAGTTCTTTGAATAATATTTATAAAATAGGGTAAAACCCACTATTACAGTATCACTTTCTTTTAGTACGAGTGATAGATGATAGGGTAGCATCATATTCTTCAAAACATGATAATTATTCCCACAAAATGTTGGAACACCTTAACAATTGATATAATTAATATTATTTATCTTTCATAATGTTTCTAGGATCTTTAGAGGGAACCTAATGCTATGATACCCCTTATAGAGCACCAGTCCAGATTTACCATTGAGATGGGAGGGGTGAACCAGTGGTTTTTTTAAGAATTCAATTCTTTCAAATTATGCATATCAAACTTGTTAAGGTTCTTGATCCACTAAATATTATCTCTTAATATCACATTGTTTGTAGTTGTAGTAATATAGAGAGAAACACATAGTATTTAGAAGGTTTTGTATAAAGACCAACTTCTGTCCACATTGGTTCCACAACAAGGATTCGTCATTACCAAATAAGTCATTATAATACGCAATATCCAAACAAGATACTCCATTTTATTACATCTCCAACTAAAAGAACTATGAACTATCATGAAATGACAGAATCCTTCTACTCGTGGACCCAATAATAAGACATAAACTTCTCCCAACACTAACTAGATGTCCACATCAATGATTATGTATTGATCCACTATATGATGATCTTTAATATTCCTACATGAGCCTATATGATCTAAAATCATCATGTAAACATCATGTATCTTAGAAAGCAATATAAGATGTGTGTTGGACTTTATATATAAATTATGATAACCAATAATGACCAATTGGATCATTGTTACAATGATCAGGCTATGTTTACTTATATAGAAAGTTTTGCCCTCAATGGAATGTGTGTTTTAGGTGAACAATATATTTTTAAATATTTTATGCAAGAAAGAACACAAACAATATTTTCTGCTTCTTCTAGACTTATCAACTCAGTTCAATCATGTATACATCTTGAATGGCTTTTATGAAATCCAAAACATTCACACTTGTTTATATATTATTATTCTGTATGTGTTATTAAAATCCTTATTTCTAGTGTCTAAATTATGATTTCATGGAGATCAAGGGTATCTTGAAACCATTTTCTTCTTCTCTTCTTCACTAAATCATGTGGCGTTCATAGTATATCCAAGGTCATGTGAAGCACATGATCTATCTTCTATAATATGTTCATTACTTTTACAATACTCACATGTGGCTCACTAGATGTCTTAACATAGGAACACATATTCTTTGCAAGATCCCTCATGCGAGACACTGTTTTTTAAAGTTTTATCTCAACTGTGATTACTATATAAAAGATTTATTGAGTTTATGATTCACATGAGATAGGGTGTGTACAAGAGTTCGCTTGAGCATCTTTTCAAGACTTGATTTCTTGAGGGTTTCCCCATCCCTCATTTTTACATCATGTTTGGTTATTGAGATACTCCTTTTCATGTTAAGATCAGATGAGAACTATTCTCCTTCGGATGGACAGATCATGCAGATGGTCTATTTTTTATGAAAGGTATCTCCCATGTTATCTCAATGTTTCAACAAAATTTCCATCGACCATGAATTATTTTATATATGTATAGGTGCTTAGATTCGTAAGGTGAGTCTAGGACTTATTCAAACACCCAAAGATCCTAGTATATTTAATGAATAACAATACTCTCAACTTATTTGACAATGCTACTGGAACTATCACATGATTCAAATGATGACTACTTAATCATCGCATAGTCACATTTTTGAACATGTGATTCCTCAGTTGAAATAATCTACTAAAATAAGAATAATCCAAATGATAATTAATATAAAATAAAGAATCTCTAATGGTTTTTGATCTGCGTGCGAAGGTGTCGGTGATTTTCTACATTCCATCATGCGACATTGAACGTCATCAGATGATTATATTTATTTGATCACATGATCAAGAGATAATTATGTGATGGATTCGGGTGATGTAATCATACAATATTTTGTAATTCATAAAACATAATCATGCGATGTGTTTTTCCTTGGAATGCATGCATAAAATTCAATGATTACTTACATGTTATCAGATCGACCAGAAAGACTCATACTCACTAGATTTTCATGATCGCTTGAGATTGCTTGTTCCTTCATTCAGGCAGGAAGAAACACCATCATCCAATGGTTGACGTTGAAGGATTATTCAAATAACCACAATACAGGCCTGAATGGATGACACAAATCATCATTATCGAATGACACATGTTATTTACTTCATTTTAATGATGTATAAATAGAAATGAACCAATATTCATACCAAATTGGTTTCTTCAAGAGGATTTCCTCTGGTATATTAGCTAAATAATACTAGATTTTCTCTTAGTTGGTGATCATACCACAATTCGCTGCTTTATTTCACCCTTATATCCATGTTTTGAACTGATTTTTTATTTAAAATTATTAATATAATAAAAATAATAACATCCAATCTGATTAAATTATTCAATTTTTATCAGTTTTAATAAGGTAATTTTACTTATTTTGGTGATTTCATATTAGGAGGACGTGATTTGGGGGGTTATAGATGATATTTAAGGAATGTAAGCCAAAATTCATGGAAGCCCAAGGACATATATCCACTATTTTACATAGTACAAGAAATTAGTAACCCAAATTGGCTGAAATTTTGTTATATGATCAAAAAAATAGTGAGATATAACTCATATCAAGGCACCCATGCCCAATTATTCCATATGGTGTCCCATCCAAGCTGATATATCCAGAGAACTTAATTTTCATGAATTCAAATGTTATTCTTTGTATATTGGCTATATTTGTTTTTTCTAATGTCTAATGGATACTAAATTTGACATGGTGATATAAAGGATTCATTCAAACAAATTTTATACTCTTTCCAAGTCAATATTATGAATTTTACCAACCTAAAAAAGAAACACAAATGGTATCTTGAAATCTAGGAGCCCAAAACCTGTTCCCATTTTTTCTAAAAAAGGGAACCATATGAACCCCGTTTTGGAGTTAAAACAAGGTGTTATATAATATAATTTTGGAGTTATAGAGGATTTTTATAATCATATTTTAGGTTTTCGAACTCCATATACTCATAAAATTATATCTTGAAGTAAGGATCCCTTTATCAAAGTCTTCTTCTACTTATTATATTGTAATATTTATGTTTTTATAATAAATCTATTAGTTACTCTTATATTTCTTATATTTTATTCTATTTCCATCTATTATATTCTTCTATATTTATCCTCTTGGGGAAATAAAAAAATTATATAAACATGAATGTTTAATACCTTTTCTGTACCCTTTTCAAATGAAAAACATTTCTACAATTTCTACACAGCCCATGGAAGAGTAATTATTTTTAGTAATCGATCAACCTATAACCTTATTCAAATAATTATTTTTAATAAATCTGATACTATAATTCATAAATTATAAATCAAGATTTTTTTAAATTAAAATAATCCTATCAAGAAATTGAACAACTTACACAAAACATGTGTGGTAGAGTAATATGTGAATTTTGAGAGCACAAACATAATCAATAAAGTGAAACCACATGGGATCAATTTGTAGAGTTCAAATATAATACCAAAACAAAATTCATCATTATTTACAGAATGGATGTGTTCCCTAATTTACCATTGACCATAATCTTTACTTTGAAAAATAATCAACTGAGGGTGATACGATTGCACGTTCTGAAGCTAGCATATGGCTGAATTCATTTCATTATTGTGGTAAAGTTAACCCCTGTAGGGTTCAAGGGTTAAAACATTGAGGGATAATAATTATGTGGATATTAATTAAAATTAAAATTATTAATATGTTAGTAAAGAGCTATAGTTAGATAGATTACGTCTGCTAAAAATATTTTCAAAAAAAGTTCTTCTCATTTTATCATGTTAATCAAATTTCTTTTTAAAAAAACAGTCTTCTTCCATAAAATTCGTCTTCTAATTTTATAAACATCAACCCCCTTTCTTACTCTATTGTTTATTTATTTTATCTTTATTTTCGTAATACCTTTATGAAGTTGATTTGGGTTGTTCCTATTTGAGAGGCGACCTTGTTCATCCACTCTATTGAAACTAAGTAACAAAACACAACACATCATTTAATGGAATCCATGATAGCACCTTTCAATTTGGCACTGATAATAGGTATGAATGTGTTTTTTTTAAACAATTGGAGTTATTCCTTGAATTTTTTTATTTCATTATTTTCTTATATTCTTTCTTTCATCCTTCCACTTTCTCAAATTTGTTTTTTCTAATTGTATTATTTTTTTGGGACCTTCAAAACAAACTTATTCCATTTTTACTATAGTAAAATTTTATTCATTTAAATTTTCTTTTTAATTGATTAATTACCTGAAATAATCACATGGATATTTTTGATGTTGACCCTAATATTGAACATGCCCTTAGGACTAGAATTAAAAATTACCAATCTAATGGAAGTTTCAACATTCACCCAGTAGTAGAATTCGTCCATTCTTGGAACCCTAAAATTTTAAACACTTCTACTTCAAGCCTAAAAAGAACCAATGGATAAAAATAATAACGATGAACCTAATATAACCACTCAAGATTTTTTTCACTAGAATGTAACTATCAACCCAATTTTTTTGCATTCCCAAATATCTAAATAGTATTTAATCTGATATCTACGCTAATTCACCTTATTCCAAAATTTCATAGATTATCTTATAAATATCAAGGAATACATTTTAATTAATTTAAGTGGTTTTCTAAACCCTAAAACCATGAAATTTCTCTAATAAACAAATAAAACTAATAAAATTCTCATTCTCACATGATGGAAGTACAAATGACTTAATATCATATATACAACCTAAAGAAAAAACATGTTGGAATGTTTTGAAATGTATTTTCAGACAAATATTTTTTCCATCACCGAGGACCACATATATTAATTTTGGGATCTAGGGATCAATCATGTACAAGGGGAATCAATGTATGAGTATTGGTATCAAGTCATGAAGTTGTGCGCAAGCTACCCACATCACCAAATTAGTGAGAAAATACTCATCCAGTACTTCTATAAAGTCCTAAAACTAATGGAGAGTAACATGGTGTATGTCACAGCTAGAGGGGAATTAGTTTATAAAACACAAACAACAACACGTGTATTGATAGACCAGATGGTAAAAAGATCCTAAAAATTTGGAAATCTAGGTACACCACGTGTTTGAGGAGTATACCATGTAAGTTCATTTTCTCTTTAAAGTAATTTAATTTATTCTATGTTAGAATAATTTACCACTATGGTGATGAATATTTAGTTGTCTCAAAATAAATCCCAACCCTATCCTATGAGGCATTGTGGAATTTTCACGAAAGTAGACCACCCAACTGATTGCTACCACCAACGACTGGAGACTAAGGATTTTACAATAGTATTCCTTAGGAAGACATATCGATGGAGACAACAATAAAATCACCATAAGTCGTATGATTCCTTTTCACCAACATATAACCAAGGATGGAAGGATTAATCATACATGTGGAATGTCTCTAGGAAACAACAAAGTCACCCTTTATTACAACCCATACTTTACATACATAGATATTACATCAATATTTATTGTATATTCATTAAAAAATATATCAAAACCGTGCTAAGACCATACAAGTTTATGTTAATTATAAATAGGGAAATGTAAACTACTATTTGATAAATCATCTACATTATCTCATGCTTATTTCTTCATAACTATACCCCCTTTCGACATATCTTGGTTAATAACCATCTTTATGACTTTGGAAAAACATATAAAATGGTGGGAACAGATGCTCAGTAAGGGAAACCAATGGAGATATGAATCATATCGTAATCAAAAGACAAAAAAACATAACATTTGAAAATATCATCATACATTTGAATGACCACGATATCATGTCATGGGATAAATAATAAACACTCATGAAAATAGGTTAATGAAATCCCAAAAGTCATACCATATGATATATTACGTTTTTGAAAACACTTAATCATAGAAATTCATTTTATATTAGTCAAGGCTCATTTCTAAGACCATCATAGTAGATAAAGTCCATTACTAAACTGAGTTCGCTCCGGGTTCCATCCATGTTTTACCAAACCAATATCATATCTCATTCCATCCGTATTTGTCTCATGAGACATTAATCATTACCCAATACATTTGAGGTTGATATAGGTCCCACACATCTCATAATAAAATCATTCGTACATGTACCACAACAATATAAATCATTCTTTATCAAACAAGGAATAAAATGGGTTTCCATAAATATCATTCCACCATAACATAATCCGTGTAAAAAAAATGGATTTCAAAAATAGAATTCCATCATAAACAAAATCACACCATATGATCAATAGGGATTGAATAAATGAAACAAAACCCTATTAAATAATTCCATCTTATATGTAAAATAAGTTTGATAGAATACTCAAAATGAATTCTTGATGAAGCTTTCATTTCTTCTTAAAAAACGTTTTATTTTTTCAAAATGCCATACCATTTACAAAGAATAGAATTTACATGAAAAAACATGTAATTTAGCAATGGAATATTCATGGAACTAAGGTATTATGAACATGTAAAAATACATTCAGGTAGTATTAGTTAAAACAAAACATTCTTCTCATAGTTTTTTTGGAAGGTCAAAAAGTACCTCATTTAAAAAATAATAAAATATTCTTTTCATAATGTTTAATAAATATTCACAAACGGGAAAAATTTGATTTAAAAAATTGTATGAGGATATAAATAATATTTTTTAAAACATATTTATGAAACATGTACATCACTGATAACTATACCCTAGTAAATACTTACGTATAATATATCTAGGATAATAATAAGATTGAAATATTATCCCTTACCTTATGTATGTTATCCTTTGTATATATCCAAATATCATGTATAATGATTTAAATAATTTAATTGAATTATTCTAGATTCATATTCATTTATACGATATCATATATGATCATAATATCATCTTTTTGTTAATAACATTGCATTGTTACTAATTATTTGGGTATTAATGGATTCATTTTCTTATACATGTTTTGCTGAATAAGTGTTGGTTATACTTCTTAAGTCATATTTATATCATTATAAAATGATATTACCATGATATATACCATATTTATTCATTTTATACATTCATATAATCATGCATTAATGGATATCATGTAGAATTAATCACATCACATTGTGGAGATAGTAGGTCATACGTACTCATGAAAAACAATATCATTCCCATACTAGTGGAATGGTATGGATTTATATAATATTTTTTCCATAATCTTGTTATAATAATAAAATATAGTTATTATTTACACAATTATACCCATCCAAGTAAGGTGGTGGTGAAAAAATTATTACACCACACTATGGAGATGGTAAGTTGTACGTACACATGTGTGGTGATTTCATTTTTCATGGGATAGATAAAATGTGGAATATGGTTGTTAAATAATCATAATAAAATTTCATTATATAATATATATTATATTTGGTACTTTATAATTTAAAAAATCTTGAAGTGTAAGTATAAGAAAAAATATATTGAAATCATTGGTAGTGGTGATTCCCCTTTCTTCAATGAGATCCTTCTAGATATCCTTTTAAATTTCTAGGGTTAATCTTTGCGGAAGACCATAACCTATAAAATGTGACTAGGGAAGTTTATAAGGGAAATTTTCAATGGATGGACAAGTGTACAGGTCCAAAATGAAGTGAAGAAGTGATGGAGGAGGAGCCCTTTTATAATTGAGGTGGGGGCACTTATGGAATATCTAAAAATATTAATTTATAATTAGATGAAACCACATAAAAAAATGTAATAATTTAGAATATGAGATGATATAATGTTGTAATCTCATCAAAAAATAAATTTTAGACATTTTTGTCTGACAATTTAAACATTATCATTTCAATTAACATTTAATTATTCTACTTAATTTTTAACTAAGGTAACAAATATTTCATTTTTAAAAGGATACAATATTTACATATTTCATGTACTATTGACCATAAATAAATAATTTATAACATTTTAGACCATATGATAAATATTATACATTTTAAAAAATGTTTTATGATTTTTAAATAATTTAATAAAACATTATTTTAACGAATAATCAATAGTGTTAATTTTTACACTATTCAATTCATTTATTTTTAACAATATAAAGATAAAAAAGTTATCTTCAACCCAAATAATTTAGTATATTTCAAATAGTTCAAGGTCATCTATAAAATTTATTGGAAATATAAATTATCCAAAATATTATTTTTTTCATTACTTTTAATAACATTAATTTTTTATCACTATTAATGAAATAATTACAACATCAGTTTTGTGTAATAATTTAATATAATTATTTATTAGATAATAATTAAAAATAAAATACTAAGATGAATATAAATATTATATCTTTCATAATAATACTTTTAGTTGAATATATCTTCTAAAAAATAAAATATAAAAAATGGCATATTTATTAAAACATGAATGGGACAACTTTAATATCAGTTTAAATAAAATATTATATGTGTCCTAATCTTTTCCATATAGCTCAAAAAGGTAAATAACTCAAAAATTGTATGATTATGGTTGAGATATACTTGACCAATAATATTTGTTCCAGTTTTTTGTCTCTTAATGGTTATTATCATTTTAATAAAAATTATTTTATTGATTTCTCATCAATTAAAATATGTTTCAATCATCAATGTATTACAATTTAAGGTAAATATTTATTTCATAAAAAATAGAAATAAACTACCAAGATAAAAAACATTTTACCATTCAAAATAGTATTTATAATCCAATTTATCTTTTGTATAAATTTATATTTAAAATGATATTGTTATTAAAATTTGAGTAAGACATATTTAACATTTATAAACAAATTAAATTAAATGTTCTAATCTCATCTATGTCGCTTCCAAAGGATACCATTTTAACCAAGGATGATTTATATCAAATAACACTCATCCAATGATGCTTAGAAAAGTTTTAGGGTAAATTTATAGTATTATTTTCACCTTTAATTACAAGATTTACCCTTTTCCCATATTAAAAAAATATTACCAATGTTACTATTCGTAATACCCCAACATACATATTTACATAATTTGGAAATAGTGATCCCAAATATGGAATAAATTTTCCTAAATGAAAAACACATAAGATTCATTAATAAAATTAAAATTAATATCTTTGACGAAATCAGAAAATGTATTTTAAAAGTTAAAACATTGTAAAAGATTGAAATGATTTTATATATCTAAAGTCATTGTAAAATTAATTCCAATGAACTAAATTATATTAAAAGATAAAATTACATTATATTTATACTTTAAAACGATTTAATAATATAATTTATCCATAAAAATTATTCAAAAGGAAAAAAGTTACTTACACTTATAATGAAGTATATTTTTACTATTCACCAAAACAAGAAAGTTAACAGAAAAATATCAAAAAATTAATCCAAAGTAAACTATTATATCCTGCTTCCAAATAATAAGTTTATGTTGTAATATATAAATTATAAAATTTTCAAAATTTTTATATGAACAAGGTTCTCCAATAAAAGGCAGAAAATTACCCTTTTTAAAAATATAGGTTTTTATAAATCAAAGAGGATTTATTCATACACTATGACTAATATATCAATTGGAAAAATATAAAAAATATTTTATTAAATATTTAACCTATATATTTCATTAATTTCATTTAATAATTTTAATTCACATAATTTATTAGTATAAAAATACAAATATTTCCTTTCCATTTAATTGGATTATATTTTTTATGAATTATTGGTTCCCAAATAATTCATTATACATTTTCATATGGTAGTTATATCTATTCATTCTTACTTAATGTCTAGGTTATAATGGTCAATTTATTCTAATGGTGTCTCATGGTTTGTTTAAACCCACGATTACGTGAATTGAACACTAATGAATAATTAAAAAAATTATTGATTTTTTTCATAAAAACATCCAGGTATTACATTCTACACACATTAAATTGAATCTATACATCAAAATTAGTAACTTGGATACAAATAGATGATTATTCCTCTACCTCATTACATCCTTAAGTTCCCACTTAGCTTCCTCAAATTAGTGGTTCCACCATAAAACATTAACCAAGCGAGTTATCTTATTTTGAAAATATTTTTATCTAAGATCTAAAATCTATATTGTTTATTCTTTATAATAAAGATCTTTATCCAGTGGTATGAATTTTTTGTTTTGTACATGTGAAGGATCAGATATTTACTTTCTCTGAAGAGATACATGGAACACATCCTGAACACTAGAGATAGTGGGTGATAACATCAATCGATAAGCTACCTTCCCAAAATGATCTAGAATTTCAAAAGGAATGATATATCTTGGGGTCGCCTTTGCTTTATTTCCAAATCACATTACTCTCTTCTAGGGAGATATTCATAGAAGCACCTTGTCACCTACATCAAACTCTAGGTCATTTCTTCGTTTTCCAACATACCTTTTTTGTCGAATTTGAGATTTTCTTATGTGTTGCTGAATAGATTTGACCATATCTTCCATTTCATCAACAATATCAAGTCATAATAGGTTTTTTCCCCTAACATCATCCCAGCAAGTTAGAGTTCTTAATTTCTTTCCACATAGGGATTCATAAGGATCCATATGAATATTGGAGTGACAACTACTGTTGTAATAAAATTCCATAAAAGGTAGGTGTTTATCCTAAACACCTTTGAAATCCACAGATCAATATCTCAATATGAATTCTAGAGTTTTAATTTTCCACTTAAAATGATTGTGTGTCTATGGATGATAATTAGTGCACCAACTTAACTCTATATCTAGAGCCTACTGAACACTTCTCCGGAACATCAATACAACCCTCTAATCATGATCAGATATAATGGAAATTGGTAATCAATGCACTATTACCACATCCTATATATATATATCATAGAAATCTGATCAAGGGATAAATACTCTATAATAGGAATGAAGTATGATAACATCGCAATGAGATCAGTTATAACTCATATTACATTATAGATTTTGGATGTTTTATGAATTCTAAATAAAAAGTCTATAGTGATGTTTTCCCATTTACATTATGGTATGGGTAATGGTTTAACAACCCATTAGAAATCTTTCTCTAATTCTTAACTTGTAGAAAAACCAAGAACCAAGATATATATTCAACAACATATTTTTTCATTCCATCCCATAAGAAATTCTCTTTCAGGTCTCTGTACATATTTCTAATTCTAGGATGAATTGAGAGTGAAGAACAATGAGCCTCATCTAAAATATCCTTCTTTAATTATGGTATTAGATGAAAAAAACACGGTTCCTAAACCTCATTATTCCATCACAATAAAGGTTTAATTTAGGAAAATTTATCACCTTATCTTGTATCTCTACATCTTCTTTATGCACCTCCTTAATCATCACTTGTATTGATGTTTGAGCATTCATTTGAGAAAGATATGTTTTATCCCCTTAATTTTAAATTTCAAGATTAATCCATTGAAAATATATAAATATTGGATCTTTTGTGGTCCTCATCATGAATAGGCTAGCATGGTCTTTTTGACTCAAAGCCTCTGCCACCTTGTTTTCTTTCCCAGGGTGGTAATGTGTTTAGCAGTTGTAATCTTTAATCAACTCCAACCATCATATTTGGAAAAATATTTAGATCCTTTTGTGTTAAAATATAATACAATTTTTTATCAATATAAATATCACACCTTCCACCATAAAGATAATTCCTCAAAATCTTTAATGCAATGATTTCTGCGACTAACTACAAATCATGAGTTGGTTTATTTTAATCATGAGTTTTAAATTTTCATGATGCATAAGACTTCACCATATCATTTTTTATGAGAAAAAATTCCATTCCATTCATGGATGCATAACTGTAAATCACAAACCTTTCTCCACTATAAGGAAATTTGTTCATAGGTACAGTGGCTAACCTTATATTTAGATCTTTGAAATTCTCTTCACATTTTGTTATCCACACGAATACAACTCCTTTTTGAGTCAAATTCCTGAGTGTATTAGATAGTCATGAAAAATATTTCACAAAACGTTGAAAGTATCCATCCAATCCAATAAAACCACATATCTTAGTTACTATTATTGGTCTTGTCTAACTTTCAATAACTTCTGTTTTTGCTGGATCAACAGATACCCAATATCTTGAGATTATGTGACCCAAAAATGAATCTTTATTAAGACAAAATTCACACTTCATAAATTTTTCCTAAAGTTTCTCATTTCTTAGGGTCTTAAAATAATTCTCAAGTGGTCTCTATGCTCTTCCTTTATCTTTGAATAAACTAAAATATCATCTATAAAGACTACCAGAAATTGATCAATATAGTCTCTAAAGACTCTATTTATTAGATCCATGATGATAGAATCGGCATAGTAAGACCAAAAGGCATCACTATAATTTCAAAGTGTCCATACATTGTAAAAAATTCCATATTTGTTATATAATCCTTCTTGAACATTCATTGATGATTCTCTAAATAAAGATCAATTTTGGGAATCATTGAGCTCCGTGTAGTTACTATAATAAGTCATTAATTACAGGAGATGGATATTTGTTCTTGATAGTGATCTTGTTAGGTTATCGATAATCAATAAAATGTCTCATTGATTCAGATTTCATCTTAATAAAAAAACAAGTGTACCCATGGTTATGCACTAGGGTGTATGAATCCCTTTCCAATATTATCTTGGAGTTTATTCTTTAATTCATGTAACTCAATTGGGTTCATTCTATAAGGCATATTTGAAATAGGCATATCACCCGGTATGAGTTCTATTGAAAAATAAACTTCATGATTTTAAGGAAGACCTGAAAATTATTTTGGAAACACATCAAAAAAATTACATATAATAAGTGTATTATTTAAAGTGAGTTTCTCACTATACATTTGAGATAAATAACCTTCATTTATAGTAATAAAGATCCATTAGAAGGAAGAAATTTCCACTGGATGGTCATACTCATCCTTGCCTTGATCGATGATCAAATATTGATTCATATTATGAAATTAAACTTCCCTTCCATGGAAATTAGTATGACCTTCATATACATAAATCTAATCCATGCCAATAATAACATAAAATTCCACTAAATGATCATAATAATTGAAAGAAGTAATTTCCCACAAACTTATACTGGGGAAGTGTTATAAACATTTGATATGACAGTTCTGCCATTATGATTTGTCACAACTAACTTCACATTTAATTGTTGAGGTAATATGAAATACCATTACAAAATTTTTCAAAAATAAAAGAGTGGGAGGATCCAAAATCAAATAAAATATTTGATACTTTATAGTGTATAATAAGCGTACCTTTCACCACTTCATTATCATATTCCACATCATCGATAGTGATCGAATGTGAATTTCCTTTTTCTTTGAAATTTAATGTTTGCTAACATCGATCATCATCGATAATTCTTGGATTAGGCAATTGGTTGGCATAAATCCCCATTTCCTTTCACTTGTTGAATTGAAGTGTAAGAGGTGCATTCTATATAAGATTTTATTTATTCACATCATTATACATCCTTTTCAAATCACATCAGCATTCAACTATCTGACGACCTTCTCTCCCACACATAAAACATTTTCTGGCCAATTTAAGAGAATATCCTCCTTGTTTCATTCCAAACATTGAGAATAATTGAAAACTCATCTTCTTTTTAGCGTGTCTTTATATATTACCTTGATTTCCATTTTTCTATTCTTATCAAACACATAGTACTGATGGGTTATTCTAATATATATCTTAACCTTAAGAGAACATAATAAAATTTCCTCATATCTATTGAATCCCATTATGGAAAATTTACTTCAGAGACTTGGTTTTAAGACACTAAAGTATCGATCAATTTTACTCTCAATTTGGATAATAATTCTAGAAGCATACCCTATATTTCTAGTCAAATTTTATTAGTTGGTACTAATGGATTCACTATCTTTTTAATTAATCTAATGGAACTCCTTCTCTATATTATTTCAAAGAATATGATGAAATTACTTATTGAAAAATAAGTTCTTTAAATCATCCCATTCCTTGGATTCAATTTCATCTCTTAGCCTCGTATTGCTCATAAGGTTCCAGTAATGATTAAATTCACCTTCCAACTGATAGACTGCCGAGATGAATTTATCATGGTCAAAACATTTGATAGTTGAAAATATCATTTTAGTGTTACTGATCCATTGTTCAGCCACTAGTGGATTAGAAGACCCACAGAAAGGTGGTGGACGCTGCCTCATGAAGGAATGAAGTAAATATTATTCCCTTCTTTTCTCATTAGGAAGTCCTAAAAGAGTCATAGATTAAGAATGTTGTGTAGGAATAGCTACATGCTTATTCATTCTATCTCCCATAATATTTGATTTCTCAAGAGGACACTCATTTCATTTCCCCTCACATTCAACATTTATGTAGTTCCTTTGGGTTCCAATAGTTGACTAAAACCAAGAATCAAAATATGAGCAACAATGATCATAATGGGAAAACCAAATAATCAAGAATAAAATTTAAGTTTAGGAAACTTAATATTTTATCATAGGTTATTCAAGAACGTTTCTAAAAAATATTATTGTGTCCTATAATTTGAAAAATACATATGGTTCTTATTAATGTTTTCTTATCATAGTTTCTGAAGGATAACTATACATTTCCTCTAATACCAACTATAACAAAACATACATTACAAAAATAGATATTACTTCAAAATATGAAAAAAATTCATTAAAAAACATAAAAAACACATCAGGATGGTATAGTTTAGTGTCTTTAGAAATTGGGGAACATAAATTATTGTTTTATAACACATCTACATTGTTTCTCACTTATTTCTTCATAAATGGACCCCTTTTTAATATATCTTACTTAATACCTCTCTTCATTACATGGGGAAAAGAAACATATAAAGGGGAGAGATTATATGCTTAGTATGGGAAAATATAGGACATGTTAATAAATAATAATCATAAGACATAATAATATAACATTTTAAAATATTATCTTGTATATAAAATATCATAATATCATTCAATGAAATAAATCCAAAAATCTAATAAGAATCAATAAATTTAATCCAATAAGTCATAATAAAAGACATAAAAGTTTGTGGCATACACTTTAGCATAGAAAATAATTTCATATTAGTCAAGGATCATTACCATGACCATCATAGCATGAAAATTCTATTATTGAACTGAGTTCACTCATCGTTCTACCCATTTATTAATGAACCGAGATCATTTCCCTTTCCATCCCTATCTATCTCATGAGATATAAATATTTACACAATGCTTTGGCATGAGATATTGGTCCCAGTAATTTTATAATGAATTTATTGTTACTTGGGCCAAAAAAACATAAATTATTCATCATAACCCAAGGAATAAAATGTGAATCTTTAAACATCATTCCAATATCACATAATCCATGTAAAACAAATGAATTTCATAAATAGTATTCCAATATAAACCAAATAAAACCATAAGAACAATAGGGATAGTATAATTTAAACATAACCCTATTAAATAATTCCATCTTTTATGGAAAATAATTTTGATAGAACACATTTAATGAATTCTTGAAGAAAGTATCCATTCATTTTCAAACCGTTTTCTTTTCTCAAAATGACACACAAATTTAAATAAAAAGAATTTATTTGAACATAAACTGGAAATATTATAAAGTGAACTTTATAGAATTATGGAGTTTTGAAAATGTATAAATCTATTAATATCATATAAATTAAAAGAAAACACTCTTCTCATACTTTTGTAGGGAAGTTTAAAAGTAAATCATATTAAAAATGAAAAAAGTTTCTTTTTATAATATTTTATAACTATTCACGAATGGGTAAAATTGACTTTAAACAATATTATAAAGAAAGAAAGAATATTTTTCAAAACATATTTTGGAAACATGGATATAGATGATACGTATACCCTAGTAAATACTTACATATATACCATCTTTGATAATAAAGATATTGGAAAATTATCCCTTACCTTAGGTATGATTTCATTTGTATGTATTAGAACCTCCTATATAATGATTTAAATAATTTCTTTAAATTATTATAGATTCATATTTATTTTTATGATATCATATATGATCATATTTGCTTTTGTTTGTTAATAACATTTCATTATTACTCATTATTTGGGTTTTAATGGCTTTGTTTTCTTATGTATGTTTTGTCTAATAAGTTCTAGTTCTTTTTATTAGGACATAGTTAAATCATTAAAAATGTATATAAAAATAATATATATTCCATATATATTTATTATATACATTTAAATAATCATACATTAAATAATATCAGGTTGAATGAATCGTATCGCATTGTGGAGACGGTAGGTCATATGTACACACAAGTGGCGATATCATTCTCATAATTGCGAAATGGTATGGATGTGGATGTTATTTAGATCCATAATAATGTTATAATAATCACACATAGTTATTTCTTCCACCATTATACCCATTCATTCAAGGTGGTGGTGAAAAAAAATACACCACATCGTTGAGATGGTATGTTGTACGTACGCATGTGTTGTGATTTCGTTTTTCATAGGATATATAGAAGGAGGAATATGCTTTTTCTATAATCATAATGACATATCAGTATATAATTTGTACTTAATTAATTAATTTATAATTGAAAAAACTCATTAATAGGTAGTAGAATAAGAAATAATCTTGAATGCATCTGTAGAGGAGATTACCTCTTATTTGACAAACTATATCTAGATCACATCTTAAGGAACTAGACTTGGTCATTGGAGAGAACCAGGACCTCTAGAATGTTACTATGGAAGTTTATAACGTAAATGGGAATGGTATGGTTGAGATTTAACGTAAAAAATGAAGTCAATAAGTGAGGTAGGAGGTTCCCTTTTATAACTAAGGTTAGGGGAACATATGTAATCTCCAAAAATATTAATTTATACTAAAAAACCACATCCAAAAACCTCAAAAATATCATAATTTAAAATATGAGATGATATTATATTGTAATATACAAAACAAATAAATTTTATACACGTTTTTATATCAATTAAAACCTTACCATTTTAATTAACAATTATTTATTATATTTAATTTTTAACTAAGGTAACAAATATTTCAATATTAAAAGATTAAAATATTTACTTAGTTTATGTAAATTATAACATAAATAAATAATTTATAATATTTTAGACCATATATAAATTATTATATATTTTAAAAAATGTTTTATGATTTTTAAAAAAATCTATAAAACAATATTTTGATAAACAATCAAAATTGTCAGTTTTTACACTATTCAAGTAATTGCTTTTTAAAAATATTAATATAACAAGTTAACTTAGAAAGAAATAATTTATTATATTATTAAGAGGTAAAGGTCATATATAATTTTTTTTATCCCAAATTATATTTATTTTAATATTTTTAGTAACATTTATTTGTTATCTCTATAAATAAAATAATCACTAAATCAGTTTTCTATAATTTTTTAATACTATTATTCGTAGAATAAAAAATAAAAAATAATAAGATTAATATAAATGTTTTATATTTCATATAAATAATTTTAGTTGAATATATGTTATAAAAACCCAATATAAAAAATGGTATATTAATTGAAACAGGAATGTGAAAACATTAACTTCACTTTAAATAAAATATTATCAGTGTCATAATCTTTTCCATATGGATTCAAATGGTTAATAAATTGACCCTTGGATGAATATGGTATATATATACTATATAAATAATATATTTTTATGCATTTTTGTTTTTAATGGTCATTATCATTTTAATAAAAATTGTTTTATTGATTTCTCATCAATTAAATAATATCTCCATCATCAGTGTATTAGCCTTTAAGGTAAATATTTATTTCCTAAATATTAAAAATAAATTACATTGATAAATAAAATTATTTTAGCTTTAAAAATAATATTTTTATTTGAATTTGTATTATATATAAAATTATATTAAAAATGAAATAGTTATTAAAATTTGAGTAAGATATATGAAAATTTTCATAAAATAAAATAAATTAAATGTCCTTATCTCATAAAATTGCTTTCAAAGGCTACCATTTCTACCCAAGGATGGTTTAGGTAGAAAAACACTCATCCAATAATATTTTTTTCAATTTTTGGGGTAAATTTATAATATTATGTTTACCCTTAATTATCATATTTACCCTTTTACTGTATTAATAAAAAATTATAGAAGTTATTATTCATAATACCAAAAATAAAATAAATCTACTTACATAATTTGGACCTACTAGTTCCAAATATAGAATCAATTTTTTGAAATTCAAAATATATAAGCTTAATTAATTAAATCAAACTCAATCTCATTTTCGAAATTAGAAATCGAGTTTTAAAAGTTAAAACATTACAAAAGATTGAAATGTTTCTTTAACTATATTTAATTTAAAATAAATGAAAATTACTGAAATTTAATTAAATGATAAAAATATATTCTATTTATACTTTTAAACAATTAAATAATATAATTTAACCATATAAATTATTACGATGAAAAAAGTTATTTTCAGTTAAAATTTATTATATATTTACTATTCATCAAAACATGAATGTTATCATAAAAATATAAAAAATTCATCAAAAGTAAATTATTATAATACACAAACATTTAATATGCTTATTTTGTCACATTAAAATTATTAATATGTAATGATATTAATTTAAACTAGGTTTTCCAATAAAAGGCGATAATATTCTCCTTTAAAAAATATAGGTTTTTATACATCAAATAGGGTTCATTCAAACCATATGACTAAAATAACTATCAGATGAATATGAAAAATATTTTATTAAATATATAACAAATATATTTCGTTAATTTAATTTTATAATTATAATTCACTCAATTCATTAACACAAAAATACAAATATTTCCTTTAAATTTAATTGGTTTATATTTTTCGTAAATAATTGGTAGCCAATGAATTCACCATACATTTTCATATGATAGTTATATTTATTCAAGATAACATTAAAAATTGGTTTTAATGTTCATTTTATACTAAGGACGTCTCGTGGTTCGTTTAAACTCAGAATTGCGTGCAATGTATGATATTGAAGAATTAAAATTATTTAGAGAAAAATATTTCAAATAAACATCTGGGTGTTACACCCTTTTTAATTAAGATTCAAAAATCCTATACCATATCAATAGGGTTTTAAAAAATTGTAAAGGATATATGAAGACCAATAATCATCAATTATAAAATAAGTTAATTCAAAATGAAAGGTAGATTCTAATACTGATGACCTTTTTGAAACAAATTGATCTTAATTAATGGAATGTGCTGAAGAGTCAAAGTTAAGGGAATTGAAGACTCAAGTGAGTCGGATTTCCACTGTCCTCCGTGAAATGGTATGAAAGAACTCCATAAATTTTCCTTCCCAACCTTCTAAAAATACCAAGGGGAATGTAAGTGTCATCCCATTGAGAAGTGGGAAGAAAATTATTGATACATCTACACCTATTGTTCCATTGAGATTCACCTCAACCAAAAAAAACCCATTCAAGAGAAATGGAGTAGCATTTGGAGGAAGAAAAAGGTAAGAAAAATATTGATGATTCTCCTCCCATACACCTTCTCTTTACGAAGAGAGTTGTTCAAACCATAAAATGGTTGAATAGGTGATGCAAAAAAAGGGTTATACACTTTCAAGCATGTTGATATCAACATCCCTCTACTTGAATAAATTTAGAAAATCACAGAGTATGCCAAAATTCTTAAAAGAATATTGTTCCAATTGAATAGGGATTAATGGAAATGAGAGGATCAATCATGGAAGTAATGTTTCATCACTCATTACAATGACTCAGGTAATTCCAACAAAGTGAAAGGATCTAGGGATATTCACAATCCCATGAACCATATGCTAGTTAAACTTTTCTGAAGCATTATGCGATTTGGGTGATTCTATAAATGTGATTACTCAATCTGAATTCTCTTCTTTATTGGTTTGTGAGTTTAATTTGATGATAGTGGTGGCTCTATTAGTGAATATATATATGGCATATCTTGTGGGAGTCCTTTAGGATGTACTTTTTTGGGTTAAGAGACATGATCTTGCCAGTAGATTTATACATTCTTACCATAGAGGATGATCTAGTAAATTATCATTCTCCCATTATATTATATAGGAAATTCCTCAAAAATAAAAAACTATAATATATTTCTCTGAGGGTACACTTTCCACATAATTTGGATATGATGGTGTGATATTTAATGTTTCAGAATCCATGATGTACCCATCATAGTACTATTATGCTTTTATTATCTCTCATTTTGAACCACCATGCAAAAACCCCATAGATTTTGATTTTCTTATGATTAAATAGATTATGAGAATTGTTTATCATTTAATTTCTAAGAAGACTTCCACACATATTTGTAATGTAGAAACCTCTCTTAGATTTTATTTTGAAACTGATTCATATTCTAATTTTGATCATTCTTATTCTAATTTTGACATAGTTGTCAAGTATTCTGATATTTTTGATGCATTATTCTCTAATTTTGATGATTTTTATTTAGGTACCAATATTAATTGTGCATATATTTTAGTTCCTTCACTGTCACCATCCAAAAAACACACCTCTTTATTGGAACAGAAGTCATTACCCCAAAAATTTAAATACTCATACTTGTTGAGTTGTGAAAGATTATATGTTATAATTTATAATAATATCCCTCTTGAACACGAATAAAAACTTTTGTATATTTTGAGGGAGAACATCAGGGAAATCAGGTGGACTTTGGATGACATATCGAGTATTATCCCCTCCATTTTCATGCATATCATTCTTTTGGAGGATGGGGGTAAACTGTATTGGAATCCACAAAAGTGACTGAATCCAACACTTTAAGATGTTATTAAAAAATATGTTAAAATTTCTTCCTAGGTAGTATAATTTATCACATTTTAGATTCCCAATGGGTGAGTCCTATACAGGTTGTGCCTAAGAAAAGTGGTGTTTCTATTTTTTGAAATGATAAAGTGGAAGTAGTTTTAATGAGGGTGAAATATAGTTAGAGTGTGATTATTTATTATTGGAAACTAAATAAATACACTAGAAATAACCAGTTACCCTCCCATTTATTGATCAAATGATTGAGAGGCTATCTGGAAAGACACACTATTATTTCATTGATGCATTTTTTTATATTTTTAGGTTCCTATATCTCTATAGGATCAGAAGAGTACAATATTAACTTGTATATTTGGTACATTTTCCTACAAAAGGATTCCATTTGGACTTTGAAATTCATCTAGTACCTTCTAGAGATGCATGGTGAGTATTTTTCAGATTTCATTAACACCTTCATGGAGGTATTGATGGAAAATTTTATAGTGTATAGACCTTCATTTTATGAATGCATATTTAGTTTGGGGAAGGTTTTGTATCATTATATTGAGAAGAATATGGTCTTGAACTTCGAAGAGTGTCATTTCATGGTAGATCATGGTATTGTGTTTGACCATGTCATATCATAACATGGAATATAGGTTGATAGATCTAAGATATATATTATTTCATCCTTTCCATATCCTTCATGTGTTAATTCTATAAGATCATTCTTAGGTCATGCATACATTTATTCGTTCTTCATCCAATATTTTAGTAAGATTTCTCTACAATGATCATTATTGATTAAAAAATATATTGAATTTGTTTTTAATGATTCATTTATGGTATCATTTTATTAACTATATATGTTTCTAACCACTAAACCAATAATAAAACCCCAATGGTGGGACCTTCCCATTGAGCTTATGAGTGATGCGTCCAACATTAATGTTGGAGATGTATTATCTCCAAGAGTGTAAGGACATTCACATTTGATTGCCTATGCTTTAATGAAATTGGATTCAACATAATAAAACTACACAATCATGGAAAGAATTTTATTGCAGTCATACATTCTTTAGATTAATTACTTTTATATCTATTAGGATCTAAAGTTAGGTTTTTTTCCTGAAGGTCTATGGTACCTCCTAATGAATCCATATGAAAATCCAAGACTTATCCGATGGACAGTTCTTCCTAAAAGTTGTATATTGAGATAAAGGAAAAGAAGGGTTCATAGAACTTGGTTTTGGGAAACATGAGTTGGATTAATCACCCAATATAGGTTGACACATTGGACTAGGTACCACATTGGGACAATCTTCCTGATGATCATATTTATGCATTATCCAGTGCACATCCTTGGTATACTGATTTAGTCAACTAATCTGTTTCCTACAAAATTTCTGAAATTTTAAAGGAACATCAAGTCCAAAAATTAAATAAAGAGCCTAGGTTTTTTTGTGTGGAAAATTAGATCTGTGATTATCTCCCCCTATGGCACATTCAAACTCACCAACCTATCTCCGTAAGATGTTAAACCTATTTGAAACCTTTATCCAAAATATGTTAAACCTATGATAAAAAAACCCATAAGACATTAAACATGTTTCCAACATTTCCCAACAATACATTAAACCATAGACTAGGTCATCCCCACAATATGTTAATCCTATGTCCACAGTGTCCCTAGATGACATTAAACCTTGACACTACTAGATGACTTAAAATTTCTACCTCATGTGAGAACATGGGATGATTGGGGAAAGACACCTTGAATGTATTACTTCCTTTACAAAAATTACATAATGATCGAAATGGGATTACATGGGTTCTATACCTAATATTCCTCATATATGATATTCCATCAACTTTGAAATAGAAATACTTCATAGATTCCCAATATACACAATATACACATATGTATAGATGTGTCTAAAATCACCACCAACTATTACCACTTGTAGCTTCCCTTCCATGAAAGAAGTAGTTTCATTAACCTACTTTCACCAAGATATGGAATTAAAAATGATCTTTATAAACATGACCCAAGTCAATAAGGAAGTACTTGACTTGGAAAAGAGCTACTAGGATAAATATGTTGATAGAGTAACTATTATCCCTTCATCTTATTTTAATCATGTATCCATCATCACAAATCATGGTGGTAGAGGCTTCCAACCTTTAGAAAGATGGAATGCGAGGAAACCAACAAAAAACCCTATAGAAGGAACCATAAAAATCCATTTAAGAAAACCACTTCTGGAGAGAAATTGAAGGAAAAAAACATGCCATTATCCCCATTTTCCCAAACAGAAATGTTCATAAAAATAAAATGGTGAAGCCAATGTGAGACTCCTCTCCTACAATTTTGATTAGACCAATAATGCTGGTAGAAAAAAATTTGTACTTTACCAAATCTTGAAATTAAACATTAGGATTCAAAAAAATGGTCAGACCGACATGGAAATGTTCTTCTAAAACTAAGGGAAAAAGAAGAGTTTTGGATATCTCTAGTCCGAGACATCATCTACATAGATCCTTCCACAATCATGAAAAGAATGGATAATGTTGGTCACATTGGGAATCTCTTTGATCGAGCTTGTACTAATTATTGGCTTCAGGACTGATATATGACTCAATTTTCCAAAATTTTTGAATGAACCGCCACTGATAGACATGGGGGAGGATAACTGGTGGTGAGGAAATCCAACAAAATCATTTTTTTATCGAAAACCACCACTTACAAAGCTTTTGGGATACCTTGACCAATATCTCCTTCATAAATCATTCAATATAGGGTCATCAATTCTTTTTTTTATAATTTAAAATAATAACTGATCATACCATCTAGGTATATGGAATGTTAGGACATGGAAACCTAAACTCCTCACCGAACCTTCCTCCCACAAGGGCAACATAGGGGAAAGAACCCTCCAGTATTTACAGAAAATTATTTTTCCAACCTCTCTCTAGAGTGGTCACATTGATCGTTCACCTAAACTAAAGAGGTTTCATATTTTCATTAAAATAACATAACTACCACTACCTAGTATCCACCTATAAGGGCTTATACAGAACCATTTCAACAATTCCAACTTCTTCCATAGGTCCATGAGAAAGATAATCTTACCATTTTTTCCTTAGACCTATCCCAAAACACACAGTGTCAATGCTAGATTAATTCCACAAACCCTTCTTATAGTAGTCCCAGCTCACATCTACAGTGGCATCTCCAACCACTTGGACACCTCATCCTACCCATTCAACCACCATGAAAGGTCTCGTCTTGTCCTAATTGGATACAAGACCCTTTTCACCCACCTAGAAGGTTGAGTTTACTCTACCCATCATGGGTTCCACTGACAACCAGCATGGTAAAACCCATAATGAAAAACTTTACAATGAATTTCCTCTTCACAATACCACTAACCAAAACTGAGGTCCTCCCCATTACAATGATGTCCCTACACTAAAGTTCCATCCTAGGGTAGAAAGATAAATAATAACCATCGAGGACGAATGAAAAATTTTGGACATGGAACATGTATAAAGAATCTCCTAGACTCTTGGGGGCTCACACTCAGATAAATAATATGAAACCTAAGATTTGAAAAATGGGAAACCATATTACCATCGACCTCAAAAATTTAGAGACATCAGACAAATCGATTGAAGCAACTCTACCTCAACTTTAAAGACTGGGGGCACAAGCTTGTCGATAGAGGATAAGGTTTTATTAGATCCATGATCCATAATTTCCCCATATCCTTTTATAGTTTCATAAATATAGATGATTTTATGGAATCCTTTTAGGGACTCATTATACAACCATCCATGATCCCACTATCTTCCCTCCTCTCAATATCCATCTTTAGATAGGAGAGTTGACATGATCCAGATTTGTTCCCTTGGATGATGATAAAAACTATTATAAGACATAGAGGCACAATGTATTTCTCAATCAACATGAAACCATAGATAACCCAATATATATATATATATGTGTGTGTGTGTGTGTGTGTGTGTGCGTCTCTATGTGTGTTCATGAATATGTAAATGAATTAGAAAGACATCCCAACATTCAAGGGATGATTATCCCGTATAAAACCCCCTATATGTTCATCCATAGAACATGTCCTCATCACAACCACCCAAAGTTTCCTACCTAATGAAAATAGGGAATGAGAAGATCATGAACTAGAACCCCCTTGGGGAATAATTATTAGAATGATTTATAGGATATCCTAGCCACCGGCCAGCTATCAGTTGTGTTTTAGCCACATACGACCTTGCCTATCATAATACTGGAGATCCTCATTGAGAGCTATGGGTCCTTCTTCTTCAACAATATATTCATGACATCCAACATACTTCTAGATATCCAGTTGGCCTACCTAGATATCATTTATCATCTAAAGGCCATCCATCAATAATGCTATAGGGTCGACATTGTAATGATCCTAGTGTCTTAGCACCCTGATTCATATTAGTACTTCTAGATATTCTTCATACTTTCTCTAGGAGCCTCACCAAGATTCAAAGAATCATACAGGAGGCATCCCAAGTCAATGGATGCATGAAATAAAATAAACGTTACATTATCCACCTTATAAAAAATCAATGATATCGTTAGGTCACCTAACCCACTGAGAGTTAAATCCCACCTCTAACCACTACTCTTGTTAACACCACCATGATCAATCCAACAGATGATTAGAGAAACTAGTTTAATTAAATGGGGTTTGATTGGAAAACCCCTCCCATAGGGTAGATAAGATATTAAATGGATCCTCTAATCGGTTCCCATACTCATTATTATATACATACACTGGGCCTCGAGAGTCCTTCCAATGAGGTACTACCGCCTGCCTGTTGAAATCTAAAAATAGTACAAGGGGTTTCTTGATCATGTTAGCTCATCAAAGTTCAGAAAAGATACCAGTTTAGATCCCATAATACATGACCTACTCTAAGAGATTCTGGGATATAAGTGACTCACATTAGAAAAAAAAGAACCTTAAACTAATATAATATATAAGGCATGATGAAGATAACCTCACAAATCATGTCAACTATTACCCATACTAGAGGGTCCATAGAAACTCCATAAAAAAGTGTTTAATATTCAAATATTGGATCAAGGATTAGGGGTATCATGGATAAATTGAATTGGGTGATTTCCCAGAATATGTATCACATTCATTGACTTACCTTGATAGTAGAAATAAATATTTTTATCAATGGAATCATTATCCAGACTAGGTAATACCAAATTACAATCACTAGCTATATAGAAAAGTTTTCACTAATTTCTATGACATTATCAATACCTAGTTCATCAAAATAGTACGCTCTATGGTTTTCACATCCACTATGATCACTGCATCGATATCACAACCTTCCATGTTTTAAAAGAATTGAATATAACAATGCTATGGAGATAAGAGTCATTCAATAGTTCCAAATCCTTCCTATACACTTAGGGATTCCATGCTTCAAGAATTAGGATACACCCCTAGTATTCAACATATCATATAATAGTCCACTGATGAAGATAACAAATATTCTTTTTTGAATGTTTTTAGGCTATTATATCAATGCACCAAACTCATTAATGTAGAAAATCATGTGGCCCCTTGGATCCTCTGATTTATGTCATTGAAGGATGAGAAAAAACAATAAAAATAGGCATGTTTTCTAATACAATGCTTTATAGGAGGTTTTGAGTGCATGTAATAAAAGGAAAAAATGCTTTTGTAGATCTCTTCAAACACAAAACACATTAAATTCCGTTTTGAGTACTCCTCTATAGATGACCACATGGGTCGCTTGGGCATCCAAACCACAACAACATTGGTCTCATCCATAAATGGAAAGGTTTCAACCACATCCATCTAATTCCCAACCTGAACCACCTATTCAGTTGTGGAGTAAGGATGTCACTAGCTGATCCCCATCACCACAATGAGTTACACAGGCAATACTCTATTTCAAAGAGATACCCTTATAAAACCAAAACATTCCCTCACCCAGAAATATGATGTGCTCAAACACCTCACTGTAATTACAGATAAAAATTCGATCCTTGAAAAATTCATCCCAACAATGGATATGAGGAATGCCATCATTGAGGCAGAGTCACCCTCCCTAGTTTAGAAATGAGGAAGATACCGGTGAGGCCTACTATATAGATAAAACCAAGAAGGAATAATTCCATTATATCATTTCTATATCAGAAGAGGAAAAGGGTGTCATTATCCAGGGTAAAATTTGTCTATTGTATATCCCAAGGCAATTCTATGGAATGGAAATCCAATACTACCTATTTGATACTAGCTCTATGATCAATTTAAATTTTACCAGACAATTGAAAAGATACAGATTATCGAAATAGATCTAACCCCATCCAGCATGGTAATTTAGGGTTATGATAAGAAAAGTGTATAATACACATGGGATGATCTGAATGAAGACACAATTCAGTGGTCAGATATAAAACACCAAATTTATGGTATCCTTACAGGATACAAAAGGGAGGGTAAAAAACTCTCAACCAATGGGGTTGAGTGTATCAATTACCCAAATGATCTTATAATCACTTCAGCATATATCTAAAAATATTTTAAAGAATAAATAAATATGTGAGTCCATCATTTGGATCCCATAACCCTATACCTGAGGAGTTATTTCATCATCTCCAAGAAGTATTTTTTAAATATGACCTCATACTCCAACAAAAGATATTCTTTTCCAATGAAATAATGTTCTAATATTTTGGAATATTGAGGTATCCACTCTATGTCCACTAATCCATAACATTTCCACATATTCCAAAAGAATGGGTTGATCTAGTGGAATTCCACTTGACATAATTTATTTAATATAAGTGGTGGTTTTTATGGTTAAGAACCACATGGGATTGTCTTATTATCTATTGTTGCTACAAAATCTATGGAGAAAAAGTCACTTGGTGAGAGTTCTTCCTCTATTACTTCCACTAATGGGTATGTATATTTAGAAGACTTTATTAATCCCACTAAACCCCATTATAATGATAGAGAAGAGGATCTGTATGATGGTCCTTCAATGTTTGAATTGGGTTTCTCCAACACGATTGATGAGATGACCCATGTAAATATTAGTTCATGGGAATTTCCAAAGATGAATTGGATCAGAGTAGTCTTTCCAATAAAGGAATAAAAAGAATACATGGGTTTCTTGAAACTACATAATGATGTTTTCATATGGATCTATATAAAAATTATAGAAATGAACCCTATTTTTTCTCTCATTTCCATGTCCACCCATGAAAACAAATGTATGGTAAATCAAACTCCATGGAAGATGTTCCCTTCCCATGGTTTCATTTTTTAGGCTGAATTTGAAAATATAAACAAGGAATACTTCATCATGGATGTTCATGTAAAGACCCGCACATTTCAAGGAAATTTTTTTCTTAATTTTCTTTGGAATTTTACAAGAGCGCAGCTTCAGACGGCACCTGATTCCGAGGCCCGGTGTGCCCGGAATCAATTTCCGAAGTTTGGCTCGGGTACGTTCAGTGAACGGACGAGCGGGTTTTTCTATCTTTTGAACCGGTGCCCGGAATCAAATTCTGAGGGCACCGATGAAATCGCAGCGCCGGTATTTGCTTAGAAACGCCTCTTCCGGAGTTGCGTTTGCTCAGACGTGGTTTTTAAATTTTTGCGGCTTTAAGTCAGAAATAAAATAAAGTTTGTGCGACAACTTTATTTTATTTCACTTAAGCAGCTTGGAAGCCACTTGAAGCCACTTAAAGGCGGCTTGAACTGAGTTGAACTGGATAGGATGCTATCCAGAAATATCCTACCCCTTGGTAGGATATTTGTGCGGTGGGACCCGCACGAACCCGCCGTTTCTTTCGCTAAGTAACGCACCCGCGAAAACCCGTCAAAGTAACTGAAAAGTCAACCGACGCGTTTTCTTTAATTCTTAACAGACCATTTAATTGGGCGGTTTATTTCGTGAATTAAATGGACTGTTTCTTCGTGAATTAAATGGATCGTTTCTTAACCGGTTTCGTGTTGGCATGTTTATAAAATAAGACCAACCTAAAAATCCTTGGAAAGGATTTGAAAGAATCTTCGTTCCTCCACCCTCTCCGCGAAGAACGCGAAGAACGCGAAGAACGCGAAGAACGCGAAGAACGCGAAGAACGCGAAGAACGCCGGCGACCGGAATTCGACGACGCACACCAAGATCTGCGACGTCGACGAGATCTACCCGCGACGTTCTTCGGCGACGCCTCTTCTTCCGCGGCCGACCCTCGTTCGGCAACAAAGGTGAGAATCGGATCTTTTCTTCTCCCTTTTTAATTTCAATATCAACGGATTTAAACTAATTAAATCCGTTGATCTTGATCCGGAGATTGGCGACGCGACGAGCGATTCCGCGACGACGCGGCGATCTCCATCTTCCGCGACGAGCAATTCCGCGACGACCCCTCGTCCGACGACGACGATAAGGTAAGGGTTGATTGGAATATTTTCCTTCCCGTGATTTATTTCTTTTAAAGTAAAGAACTTGATCTTCGAACAATTTTAACATTTAAAATTGTTGTTGATTGTTTTATTGTTCCTCCCGTGGATTATGACTAACGCGGAGGGTGCGGGTCTAACGAACAAGACCCGGCAACCCTCCGCCGATCTTCTCTTTTTGCGCGGATTTGGCGGACGACGACGAACCGTGCGGCAAGGGAAATTTGTTGGCTCCGCAGTGAAGATCGTCCCCCGGGAGGAGCATCGGCGCAGACGGGAAAGAAATCGGGCCACCGGAGCATCTCCGGCGGCCCGCGGAAGGCGGCGGCGGCGCGGGTCGCCGGCCGGCGGCGGCGGCGACCGGAGGCGGCGGCGCCCGGCGCGCCGCCGTGGAGGAAGCCCGCTGCGGCTGAAGCCGCGGTGGCAATGGCGGCCGGTTCCGCGGCCGCGCGGAACCGGGACGGACGCGGCGGCCCGGCCGCGTCCGCGTGACAGGCGGCCCCCCGCGGGGCCGCGGTTTCCCTCAAGCCGCGGGTTCAACCCGCGGCGGCGGCGGCAGTTCGGCCGCTCGGCCGAGACCGAGCCGGCCGGTCCGGTCGGCTGGGCCGCGCCCAGGCCGGACCGGACCCGGCCGAGCCGGTTCGGGCCGGGTCGGGCCGACCCGGTTCGGGCCGACCCGGTTCGGCCGACCCCAGGGGGGGGTTCGGGCCGGGTCGCCCCGGACCCGGAACCCCCGTTTCGGGCCCTCTACGGTCTTTCGCCCATATCTTGGGCCTGGGACCTCCGATTGACGAACCGTCAGCGGCTACGCGATCCTTGGATCGAGACGGTCGTTTCGGTATATTATACTCAAGGTTTCGGAAGACTTTGGGTACGGCCGGGTTGGTTCGTACACGAAGCCAACCGGACCCTCGGAGCGGAAACGCTCATAACTTGAGCTACGGACGTCCGATCGACGTACCGTCAGCTGTGGTAGTTTCCTCTAAGTGAGACGGAACTTTTGGCATACTCCGCCCGAGGATCGGATACAGGCGGAGTACGGTCGGGTTGGTTTTTCCCTAAAAACCAACCGGGCCCCTGGGACGAAAATGCCAATAACTCTCAGACCGGGCGTCCGATTGACGCGCCGTCTGTCGCGTTGAGATCCTGTTGTCGATACGGAACTTTTGGATACATCAACTTCGGACTACGTGTCAGTTGATGTATCAGCCCCTCGGCTCGTGGAGCGGACCCTCCTAAACGAGCTCGCTACGTGCGGGAACCCTAGCGCTGGTTGTGACCTCGACGACAGAGCATAGATCCTCCGTGGACTGCGACGACGGCAGAGCAGAGATCCTCCGTGGACTACGACGACGGCAGAGCAGAGATCCTCCGTGGACTGCGACGACGGCAGAGCAGAGATCCTTCGTGGACTGCGGCGACGACTGTGCAGAGATTCTCAGTGGACTGCGTCGACTACTGCACTCAGCGATCCTACGCGGATCAGTGCCCGATCCTGTGTGGGTCCTACTACCGGCTCTGTGTGAGCCACTGCCTACCGGTTCTGTGTGAGCCACTGCCTACAGGTTCTGTGTGAGCCCGATCCTGTGTGGGTCTTCTGCGGGGGTTAGTACCTATCGATCCTTCGTGGGTCCGACGACTTAGACGGATCAGTGATCGTCTTTGACGTCATCTGAAAAAGTATACCTGGTTGAGCTGAACCTTATGTCACTCTCCTTTGTGGATTGTGTTGAACTATCCTATGTGGATTTACTGTTTACTCTCCTTTGTGGATTGTGTTGAACTATCCTTTGTGGATTTACTGTTTACTCTCCTTGTGGATTTGAGTCTTGCTTTCCTTTGTGGATTGAGTTGTTCTTGAGCTCGTGAGCAGAGCTAGAATTGGGGACTTAGGTATATGTATGGGCATATACCTAAGTCGAGTCAGATGTTACTTCGTGATTGCATCTTTCTTTTGTGCTATATCCTTTGTGGATTTCGGGAGACCTTCGGGGGTCTCGGGGTCCTTACTGAGTAGTTGTACTCACCCCTGCACGGGCTATGCCCGCACTTCGTGGTGTTGGTTGCAGACGACGGACAGCGCTGATCGCGGTTGGGGCGTGGAGCAGGACGGTACCTGGAGGTGGACCACTGGGCGGGACGTGCTCAGAGCGGACGTGGGGCCCGAGGAGCTTGGAGGCTATCTGTACCCACCCTTCAGGTGGGATTGCCAGTGGACGACACGAGGCCGCCGTCTTTTCTTCAGTTGCTGTACTTTACTTTTCAGTTGTACTTTACAGTTGGGCTTGTATTTCCGGCCCCTTTACTTTTCTGCACTTTACTTTCCTCTTGCTGACTCTGTGTGGTAGTTACTTATAAAGGCAATGCCTTCCCTGTTTACTGGGATTTTACGCCTTGGTGCTAGTCGCCAGCCCCTGGCCTATGGAAGGCGGGCTTGGGGTAGTCACGGCACGGGCCCCGAGGACGGGTCGTGACAAATTGGTATCAGAGGTGGTCGGTTCTACCGCAGACTCTGATCGTCCTTTCTTTCTATGTGAAGCAATAGTGTTGAGTGTATTGAGTGTGGTTATCAGTTCAGGGAGCCCAGTGTTGGTGCGGCGGCCGACGTATCCGTACACCAGGACCCTGACTCCTGATTTCCGACTTAATGCATGAAAACATTGATTGCGTGTATGTTTCAAGTTTTCTTTGTGATTGCTTGTGTCAGCTCACCGGGTATACTGATCTGCTTTATGAAAGTCTCAAGTTTTCCTTGTGATTACTTGTGCCAGCTCACCAGGTATACTGTTCTGACTGTGGTGCTCTTGTTCCCCTTTTCAGGATGGCCCCGCGACGACTGCCAGCTAGGGTTCCGAGTGTAGGGCGCGGCGGCAGCCCACCGAGCGACGAGGCCTCGGTGCAGGGCCCTTTGCCGGCAGTGGCACCGGCGGTAGCTTTACCCGCCGAGCCACCGATGCTTCCAGTACCAGACGCTGACGATGCACGTCGCCTCAGGGCACTGCATGAGTTTCAGAGCCAGCGACCGCCCAGGTTTCGCGGTGAGGCGGACCCCCAGGCCGCCGAGGACTGGCTAGAGGCGGTGGTACGGATCTTCAGGCTAGTGAGGACACCAGCGGATCTCATGGTGATTCTCGCAGCGAGCCTCCTGCAGGCGGCGGCAGGACGATGGTGGAGCCTGATGCTCCAGGTTCACGATGAGGCATCCTTGCTCTGGGCGGACTTCGAGAGCCTCTTCCGCTCTGAGTTCGTCCCGGCCACCCTCCGAGCGGTGCGCATCCAGGAGCTTCTCCAGCTGCGCCAGGGCAGCATGACAGTCGCTCAGTACGCGGCGAGGTTCACGGACCTATCTCGCTACTCGACCGACATGGTACGGGACCCCTTCTTCCGGGCCCGGACCTTCGAGCAGGGCTTGCGACAGGAGATTCGGGCGTCGCTAATCTCCCTCATCATTCCGACCCAGGCGGGAGTGCTGGAGCGAGCCCTCCTGATCGAGAGCTTCCTGGAAGAGCCTTCTTCAGCAGCGAGACCTAGCGCAGGGCGGCAGGTAGCTGAGTCATCGGCAGCAGGCAGCCGACGGATGACTCACGGGTCCAGGCAGACCAGACCCCCTCGCAGACGGCCTCAGGACACCAGCTCAGCGGTGCGAGGCACACAGCGGAGTGCCAGCCTTTCGAGAGGCAGGCTGTGCTACTCTTGCGGCGGGCAGGGTCACATGGCTCGTGACTGCCCGACTCGCCGACCAGAGGAGCAGCAGACGGTGGAGGGGCCACCCAGGCAGAGGCAGAGGGTCGACCGTGGCGGTCCGCAGGGAGGAGGCGGACGAGGCAGAGGAGCTGGCCGAGCAGCGGGTGGTGGGCGACGCTTCCAGGCTCTACCCCCACCACCACCAGGAGGGCCACCTCGACCACAGGGAGCTGGCGGGCAGAGATAGGCCCAGCTCCAGGCAGTGGAGGCCTACGACCCCGACATGCCAGAGATGATTCGAGGTACGATCTGTGTCTATTCCACCCTTGCTGCTGTACTTATAGACACAGGAGCGAGTCACTCTTTCATAGCCTCTGCCCTTGTTCGGAGCTCGGAGATTCCGACTGAGCCGTTGGCTCGATCCTTACGGCTAGAGACTCCTACGGGAGCGGACTCGACGATTACGCACTGGTGCCGGCAGTGTGAGCTTACTCTAGGAGGCGAGAGCTTCGGCTGGGATCTCCTTGTAGCGGCGTCGAGGCCTTATGACGTCATCTTGGGCATGGATTGGCTATCCACGGTTCATGCCCAGATCGACTGTTTTAGGCGCAAGGTGCGATGTGTTCGTACCGACGGGAGCAGGTTTACCTTCACCGGCGAGAAGGGAACCTTTGCAGCACAGGATGGACTTCCGCGGAGGAGAGTGCAGCCCATCTCTCATCAGTTGGCTAGCCTCATCCTAGGAGCAGTGGACGTGCGGAGTCCGGCTTTTCCTGCAGTGGTGGACCAGTACGTGGACGTCTTTCCCGACGACGTTCCAGGGCTACCTCCTCGTAGAGAGGTAGACTTTTACATCGACTTGTACCCCGGGACAGCCCCGATATCTACTCCAGCATATCGGATGGCCCCCGCCGAGCTTCGAGAGCTGCGGGTACATTTGGAGGACTTGTAGAGCAAGGGGTTTATCCGACCCAGTGTTTCACCCTGGGCTTCCCCGATTTTGTTCGCCAAGAAGGCGGACGGGAGCTTGCGACTATGTGTCGACTATCGTCGCCTGAACCAGGTGACAGTGAGGAACAAGTATCCGCTGCCACGGATTGATGACCTCTTCGATCAGCTCAAGGGAGCGCGGTGGTTCTCGAAGATAGACCTCCGGTCAGGCTATCATCAGCTCAGAGTTCGAGACGAGGACGTACAGAAGACGGCCTTCAGGTGTCGGTATGGCCATTATGAGTTCTTGGTTATGCCGTTCGGCGTAACCAATGCTCCAGCAGTGTTCATGAGCCTCATGAACAGGATCTTCCAGCCATACCTCGACCGATTTGTCGTTGTCTTCATTGACGACATTTTGGTATACTCGACGACTGAGGAGGAGCATGCCTACCACCTGCGAGTTGTGCTAGACATACTCCGAGAGCACCAGCTTTATGGCAAGCTCTCAAAATGCCAGTTCTGGTTACGTGAGGTCCATTTCTTGGGGCACGTCATTTCTGAGGCGGGAGTTGCGGTGGATCCCGCGAAGATCGAGGCAGTGCTAGCTTGGGAGCCACCCAGGAGCGTGACAGAGGTGCGGAGCTTCTTGGGCCTAGCCGGATACTATCGGAGATTCGTGCCAGACTTCTCCAGAGTTGCGGCACCACTCTCAGCTTTGACAAAGAAGGGGAAACCCTTCGTGTGGTCAGACAGATGTCAGCAGAGCTTCCAGGAGCTGAGACAGAGATTGACCAGCGCACCAATCTTGAGGTTGCCTGAGGAGGGAGTTGGGTACGTAGTTTACTGCGATGCATCAGGGACTGGACTCGGGTGCGTCCTGATGCAGGAGCGGGCCGTGATCGCCTACGGATCACGTCAGTTGAGGCCGCATGAGCAGAACTACGCCACTCATGACCTGGAGTTAGCAGCAGTGGTCTTCGCTCTGAAGACTTGGCGGCACTATCTGATGGGCGAGCGCTTCACAGTCTTTTCTGACCACCAGAGTCTCAGGTATATCTTCTCTCAGAAGGACCTGAACCTGAGACAGCGGAGATGGCTTGAGTTCCTCCAGGACTATGACTTTGAGATAGTCTATACTCCTGGGAAGGGGAACGTGGTAGCCGATGCCCTCAGCAGGAGGACGGGCATTCAGCTGCTTGAGGAGGCGACGGAGCAGCTAGCCTCCTTGCAGATATCCTTCGTGGATAGAGACGGAGCAGCCTTTCTTCAGTCTCTCACAGTCTCTCCTCCACTTCTACAGCGGGTCAGAGAGGCTCAGCGTGGGGACGCTGACTGTGAGACCCGGCGTGCACTGATATCCTCAGGTCAGGCGCCTGATGGCTTCTCCCTTGGAGCAGAGCACGACATCCTTTTCAGAGGACGTACCTTCGTACTAGTTGCTTTACGAGAGGAGGTGCTGAGAGAGTTTCACACTTCTCCCTTGGCGGTACATCCCGGAGTGGCGAAGATGTACCAGGATCTCAGACGACAGCACTGGTGGCCGGGCATGAAGAAAGCTGTGGCAGAGTTCGTTTCGTGATGCCTCACCTGCCAGCAGGTGAAGGCAGAGCACCAGGTACCAGCAGGCTTGGTACAGCCCTTGGAGGTCCCGGAGTGGAAGTGGGACGGCATATCTATGGACTTCGTGACTGGACTTCCACGCACTTCCAGAGGTCACGACTCCATTTGGGTGATTGTCGACCAACTCACCAAGTCGGCACACTTCTTACCCATCAGAGAGCAGGGCTCAGTAGAGAGCTTGGGACGTCTTTACGTCCAGGAGATCGTACGGCTTCACGGTGTGCCATCCTCTATCATCTCCGATCGAGATGCTCGTTTCACTTCCCGGCTCTGGAAGGGGTTGCAGGAGGCGTTCGGGACGCGGCTCCATCTGAGCACAGCCTTCCACCCTCAGACGGATGGTCAGACGGAGAGGACCATACAGACACTCGAGGACATGCTCCGTGCATGTGTTCTCGACTTTGGTCGCAGCTGGGAGGACCACCTACCCTTGGTGGAGTTCGCGTACAACAACAGCTACCACTCCACCATCGGGATGGCACCATACGAGGCGTTGTACGGCAGGCCCTGCAGATCACCGTTGTGCTGGACAGACCCTGGGGAGTCAGCACTCGTGGGACCAGAGATGGTCCGAGCCACGACAGAGAAGGTCCAGATCATCCAGGAGAGGATGAGGACAGCTCAGAGCCGGCAGAAGTCATATGCTGACAGGAGGCGGAGGCCACTAGAGTTCGAGGATGGCGACCACGTCTTTTTGCGTGTCTCACCTCGACGTAGATTACGGAGATTTGGCCGAGGCGGCAAGTTGTCTCCACGCTTCATCGGGCCTTTCCAGGTCCTCAGCAGGATAGGAGAGGTGGCTTATCGCCTGGCTCTACCACCTCAGTTGCACCGGGTGCACGACGACTTCCACGTGTCTCAGCTAAGGAGATACGTGCACGACCCGACGCACATCATCGACTTTGGGGAGCTGGACGTGGACGATGGGGCGACTTTTGCGGAGGTTCCAGTGGAGATCGAGGATCTACAGGAGCGGGTCCTACGTGGGCGGTCGATTCCTCTTGTGCGCGTCAGGTGGCAGCACGGGAACCTCCAGGAGAGCACTTGGGAGCGGGAGGCTCAGATGCGTGCTCAGTACCCCCATTTGTTTCCCTAGTTTTTGATGTATCTTTACGGGGACGTAAAGCCCTGAGGTGGGAGTAATGTAAAGACCCGCAAATTTCAAGGAAATTTTTTTCTTAATTTTCTTTGGAATTTTACAAGAGCGCAGCTTCAGACGGCACCTGATTCCGAGGCCCGGTGTGCCCGGAATCAATTTCCGAAGTTTGGCTCGGGTACGTTCAGTGAACGGACGAGCGGGTTTTTCTATCTTTTGAACCGGTGCCCGGAATCAAATTCTGAGGGCACTGATGAAATCGCAGCGCCGGTATTTGCTTAGAAACGCCTCTTCCGGAGTTGCGTTTGCTCAGACGTGGTTTTTCAATTTTTGCGGCTTTAAGTCAGAAATAAAATAAAGTTTGTGCGACAACTTTATTTTATTTCACTTAAGCAGCTTGGAAGCCACTTGAAGCCACTTAAAGGCGGCTTGAACTGAGTTGAACTGGATAGGATGCTATCCAGAAATATCCTACCCCTTGGTAGGATATTTGTGCGGTGGGACCCGCACGAGCCCGCCGTTTCTTTCGCTAAGTAACGCACCCGCGAAAACCCGTCAAAGTAACTGAAAAGTCAACCGACGCGTTTTCTTTAATTCTTAACAGACCATTTAATTGGGCGGTTTATTTCGTGAATTAAATGGACTGTTTCTTCGTGAATTAAATGGATCGTTTCTTAACCGGTTTCGTGTTGGCATGTTTATAAAATAAGACCAACCTAAAAATCCTTGGAAAGGATTTGAAAGAATCTTCGTTCCTCCACCCTCTCCGCGAAGAACGCGAAGAACGCGAAGAACGCGAAGAACGCGAAGAACGCGAAGAACGCGAAGAACGCCGGCGACCGGAATTCGACGACGCACACCAAGATCTGCGACGTCGACGAGATCTACCCGCGACGTTCTTCGGCGACGCCTCTTCTTCCGCGGCCGACCCTCGTTCGGCAACAAAGGTGAGAATCAGATCTTTTCTTCTCCCTTTTTAATTTCAATATCAACGGATTTAAACTAATTAAATCCGTTGATCTTGATCCGGAGATTGGCGACGCGACGAGCGATTCCGCGACGACGCGGCGATCTCCATCTTCTGCGACGAGCAATTCCGCGACGACCCCTCGTCCGACGACGACGATAAGGTAAGGGTTGATTGGAATATTTTCCTTCCCGTGATTTATTTCTTTTAAAGTAAAGAACTTGATCTTCGAACAATTTTAACATTTAAAATTGTTGTTGATTGTTTTATTGTTCCTCCCGTGGATTATGACTAACGCGGAGGGTGCGGGTCTAACGAACAAGACCCGGCAACCCTCCGCCGATCTTCTCTTTTTGCGCGGATTTGGCGGACGACGACGAACCGTGCGGCAAGGGCAATTTGTTGGCTCCGCAGTGAAGATCGTCCCCCGGGAGGAGCATCGGCGCAGACGGGAAAGAAATCGGGCCACCGGAGCATCTCCGGCGGCCCGCGGAAGGCGGCGGCGGCGCGGGTCGCCGGCCGGCGGCGCCGACGACCGGAGGCGGCGGCGCCCGGCGCGCCGCCGTGGAGGAAGCCCGCCGCGGCTGAAGCCGCGGCGGCAACGGCGGCCGGTTCCGCGGCCGCGCGGAACCGGGACGGACGCGGCGGCCCGGCCGCGTCCGCGTGACAGGCGGCCCCCCGCGGGGCCGCGGTTTCCCTCAAGCCGCGGGTTCAACCCGCGGCGGCGGCGGCAGTTCGGCCGCCCGGCCGAGACCGAGCCGGCCGGTCCGGTCGGCTGGGCCGCGCCCAGGCCGGACCGGACCCGGCCGAGCCGGTTCGGGCCGGGTCGGGCCGACCCGGTTCGGGCCGACCCGGTTCGGCCGACCCCAGGGGGGGTTCGGGCCGGGTCGCCCCGGACCCGGAACCCCCGTTTCGGGCCCTCTACGGTCTTTCGCCCATATCTTGGGCCTGGGACCTCCGATTGACGAACCGTCAGCGGCTACGCGATCCTTGGATCGAGACGGTCGTTTCGGTATATTATACTCAAGGTTTCGGAAGACTTTGGGTACGGCCGGGTTGGTTCGTACACGAAGCCAACCGGACCCTCGGAGCGGAAATGCTCATAACTTGAGCTACGGACGTCCGATCGACGTACCGTCAGCTGTGGTAGTTTCCTCTAAGTGAGACGGAACTTTTGGCATACTCCGCCCAAGGATCGGATACAGGCGGAGTACGGTCGGGTTGGTTTTTCCCTAAAAACCAACCGGGCCCCTGGGACGAAAATGCCAATAACTCTCAGACCGGGCGTCCGATTGACGCGCCGTCTGTCGCGTTGAGATCCTGTTGTCGATACGGAACTTTTGGATACATCAACTTCGGACTACGTGTCAGTTGATGTATCAGCCCCTCGGCTCGTGGAGCGGACCCTCCTAAACGAGCTCGCTACGTGCGGGAACCCTAGCGCTGGCTGTGACCTCGACGACATAGCAGAGATCCTCCGTGGACTGCGACGACGGCAGAGCAGAGATCCTCCGTGGACTGCGACGACGGCAGAGAAGAGATCCTCCGTGGACTGCGACGACGGCAGAGCAGAGATCCTTCGTGGACTGCGGCGACGACTGTGCAGAGATCCTCAGTGGATTGCGTCGACTACTGCACTCAGCGATCCTACGCGGATCAGTGCCCGATCCTGTGTGGGTCCTACTACCGGCTCTGTGTGAGCCACTGCCTACCGGTTCTGTGTGAGCCACTGCCTACAGGTTCTGTGTGAGCCCGATCCTGTGTGGGTCTTCTGCGGGGGTTAGTACCTATCGATCCTTCGTGGGTCCGCCGACTTAGACGGATCAGTGATCGTCTTTGACGTCATCTGAAAAAGTATACCTGGTTGAGCTGAACCTTATGTCACTCTCCTTTGTGGATTGTGTTGAACTATACTATGTGGATTTACTGTTTACTCTCCTTTGTGGATTGTGTTGAACTATCCTTTGTGGATTTACTGTTTACTCTCCTTGTGGATTTGAGTCTTGCTTTCCTTTGTGGATTGAGTTGTTCTTGAGCTCGTGAGCAGAGCTAGAATTGGGGACTTAGGTATATGTATGGGCATATACCTAAGTCGAGTCAGATGTTACTTCGTGATTGCATCTTTCTTTTGTGCTATATCCTTTGTGGATTTCGGGAGACCTTCGGGGGTCTCGGGGTCCTTACTGAGTAGTTGTACTCACCCCTGCATGGGCTATGCCCGCACTTCGTGGTGTTGGTTGCAGACGACGGACAGCGCTGATCGCGGTTGGGGCGTGGAGCAGGACGGTACCTGGAGGTGGACCACTGGGCGGGACGTGCTCAGAGCGGACGTGGGGCCCGAGGAGCTTGGAGGCTATCTGTACCCACCCTTCAGGTGGGATTGCCAGTGGACGACACGAGGCCGCCGTCTTTTCTTCAGTTGCTGTACTTTACTTTTCAGTTGTACTTTACAGTTGGGCTTGTATTTCCGGCCCCTTTACTTTTCTGCACTTTACTTTCCGCTTGCTGACTCTGTGTGGTTGTTACTTATAAAGGCAATGCCTTCCCTGTTTACTGGGATTTTACGCCTTGGTGCTAGTCGCCAGCCCCTGGCCTATGGAAGGCGGGCTTGGGGTAGTCACGGCACGGGCCCCGAGGACGGGTCGTGACAGTTCAATACCCCAAAGGCTAGTCAAAAATGTCCTAGTTATAAAGAATAATGGTTAGATTAGAGTCATATTTGTCTTCGAGTACCTAAACAACCATTTTCTATAGGATGAACTTACCCTTACAGTAACATAGATTATAATTCATGTGAAAACTAATTTCAAATCACTATCCTTCGTGGATGGATATTACATGTATAATCAGATTCACATGGACATTGATGATGATAAATAATCCACTTTCAGATAACTACTGGGAACCATAACATACTATGTGATATCATTTTTTTTGAAGAATTATAGATTTACCTGCTAGAATTTCATACACTACATATTAAAAATAATCATTAGAAAATTGGTGGAGTTCTAAATAAATGATTTGGTGGTCAAATATCTCAACTGTAAGGAACACCTCATGGATCCTGATAAAGTGTTTGACTTCCTCTGACCCCATCACCTAAAAATTATCCCCTTGAGATGTCCAATTGAGGTAACCTATAGAATGATTATTAAAAATTTTGGATGTTATAGAGGAATTAAGATCAATCAAGAGAAGAATGACAAAATAAAAAATAATCCACCTCTAGTAAACCTTTAGGATTTACAACTCCCCTGGGCCACATGGCCAATATCCATCAATTAATTCTCGAATCTAGACAACATGGATAATCTGTTATCAAGGATCATGAAAAAAAGTCGTTGTATATCAGTGGGATGAAGACTAACAGACTATATTGGTGGAAATTAAGAAATATCTATTTCATCATTTGGTCTGGATGCTGCTAGTCCCAAGGAAACCTTTAGTCTATAATTTTACCACCATAAAACAGTCCCTGGGAACCCTCCTAGATTAGGAGAATACCAAGGGAAGATAAAATAACCTTTATAATCCCAGTCCTCATGGCTAACAAAAAAGTCTGGATATTATCCCATTGATAAGAGTTGTATCTCCATTATATTTTTAGTTAAGTAGTTATGGAACTAATTATAATATGGAATGATATATATGGTAGACTACATCAATCAATTGAGGTAAATTATAAATTGTTCCACATTGATAGGAATGTTGGTGTATTGGGAAGTAGTTATATAGTATATTGAAATAATTTTTCCCAGAAAAAGTTTTCAACAACCAAGAATTAGAAAATTACATTTCTATGATTCTGATGCCTCATGAATTTTAATAATCAATGTATTCATGTCCAGTTATGTTGCCTATTTTTTATTTCAATGTGCTTGGAAGATGTTCTAGATGATTTAAGAGATTCAGAGCTATAATTGTGAAAAAAGATATTATATGTTGTAAATGAAAGGTTTGGAAAATAAGTATGTGTTTTAATGTTTTTAATGTTGAATTTTTTATAGGTTGTATAACATAAAAGGGTTTATTGAAATGGGTTTCTCCTATAAAAGATAAATTAATGTTTTAAGTTAAATATGGCTTGAGGCACCATTAATTTTGGCTGGTGATGAGGTTTCAAAGGATATATGGATTAAAAGGTGAGTATATGACATAAATCCACCGAAATGTGGAACATATGATGTAAAAGCGTTATTTATGATGTAATTTAGGTGACTTATAGACTTTTTATATGTCTTATTTTTTTGATATTCTCTTTATTTTGACATAAATTCTTCTCGGTTTTTTGGAAAACCATAAATGGTGTTCTGAGATATTCCATCACCTTTCCTTTAACATCGATCCATGGGTTCTGGTGATCAAGTTTTTATGATCCATGGTAATTTATTCTCTATTTCCCATTTTTTATCACGAGTTTGTATTTGAAAAATTGTTGAAGTGGTGTTTTTTGATCTCTAAGAGTGTTGGGATATGTTTATGAAAAAACGTTAAGGTGGTTATGGTTGAATAATTGTTCCCCTGTTCGGTTATGGGTTGAGAGATGTTTCTTCTTCACCCTATGGTGAGCAGTGGGACATGAATGTTTATTTGAGATAGGGGATCCTTGTTCTCACCATTCATACATTTTATTTGTGAGAACTACATGTATTTGTTACCATTTATTGGATGTTTAGGGTAATAATAAATATATTATAAATTGGAATAACTAAAATTGATGTGTTTGTGTTGGATATATCAGATGATTTATGGATTTATATATTTTGTTGATTTTATTATGTATAATTGTAGAAAATAATAAAAATAATAATTGTTGGGAACCTTGTTTAAGATGTAGATGATATGTGAAGAGACCGTTGTTTTTTTGTGGTTTGATTGTACCATGAATAAATTGATAAATAACATATATTTGGTTAATAAATTAGTTACCAATGGAATTTGGTTGTGTGATGAAACCGATTCTAATTAAAGAATTAATGTTATTAAATCCCTTATATAAATTGAAGAATCAATAATGTCTCTTTGTTGTGTTCCATCTATATTGTGATTTATTTTTTGTTATAAGATGTTATAAGGTGGTGGTGGTTACAATTAGAGTTATGTGATGTGTGCGGGATATCATGTGGTTGTTGGTTATCATGGATGTAATGTGGGAATTTGTGCAATGGTGGTGATATTTTGTGGTGTTGTTACATTTTGTAGTGTTGTTTGATGAGGTTATGGTATACGATGTGATTCATAGTGGTTTTGATGCCTATTTTTTTGGTGTGCAGTTGTTTTAGAGTGTGGTGGTTGGGGTGTTGTGGTATTTTTGATTTGTGGTTATTAGGGTGATTTGGTTTGGATGGACTAGCATGTTGATTATGGTGGATGTGAGGTGATATGGTGATGGTTGTGTGACATTGTCTAGTTGTGGTGTGGCATGGTTTTGTTCATTTAATAGTTATCAATGGATAAATTTTTTATACAGTAATTGATTATAATGGAATTGAACTTTATGTTTTGTGATTTACTAGATTAAATGAATATTAGAATTGGTTGTGAAGTGACATTGAAATGGGTAATGAATAAATATAGTGAATCATATGACTGAAAGTGGGGATATTTGTTGTTATCTGTGGTGGTGTAGTGTGTTTCATAGAATGTTGGAAATGGTTATGATGGTAGGCATGTTTTTTGTGGTGTTGTTGTGGTATAAATAGGTTTAGTTGTCATGAGCCCATATTTTATGTAATTTAGATTTCTATATATGATGTATTTTATGTTATTTCTCTACCTTCCCCACCTGAGTTATATGACCATACCAACACATATAGGATATGGGTTCTGGATGTTTTCCCCAACATCTAGGATGGTGGTAATATAAATGGATGGATATCTCGTCTTATCTTCTCTTACATCATCAATAGTAATGATACGAGACGGTTTGGAGATTACCCAGTAGTGGTGGACCTGGTGTGTTTGGAAAAGATGTTATGTAATGTGGTTGTGGGAGTCTTGTGTTATAAGAGGAGAGAATCATACTTATCTCGTTAACATTAATGATACCCAACTACCTTGGTTATATAATGATATGTGTTTTCGTGGACCATGTGTCTTTGAGCAATGTGTGTTGTGATGATACCTAACGATAACAATAGATGCTAGATCATGGGAGGGAGTGATAGTTAGGGAAATGTATCTCCCCACATCAAAGAAGTTTAGTATGTGATGTGATGTGATGTGATGTGATATGTGTGTAAGGGATGATAGAATATGACATAAAATTTTGGGTATGGGAGGGGAAATTTTTTTGGGGATCAAAAGTAGGGTTATTTTCTTTTTCATGATCTCGATGCTATATTTTTGTATTTGATGCATGATTTCTTAAATAGCCATGGTGAGTCTTGGAATGGTTAGTTCACTTGTTTATGTGCTTCGTGGTTCTATTGTTCATTCACTGAAACATTATCATTCTCTTTTAAAATGTGCACTTGATACCATAAGTACGATCCTATATAGAATATATATATGCTCAACCTACATATATAGACTAATTTTTAGGTTTCTAGGAGTACATTAGTGAATGATATATGCATTTCTAGTTTGGGTTATAGATTATACTAATTTGTAGCTGCATAAATTGTATTAATGATATTTAATATTGGATACATGAATTATTATTGGTTTATTTTTGTTCATGCGTTACAATATTGTCTTGGGTTTACTTGTATATTACCTGTTGGAAATGTTTTATAGTTTTTTATCTTATCTCCCAATATTTTATTATATTATAGGGTAATTCCTCTAATTTATGAGATATTAATACACTCGGTGCTATTCACCAACTTAGGCCAACAATAGATGGGGATTTGGGGTTATTATCTCTCTTACCTCATCACTATATATTTGGATGGAGGGGGTTGTTATTGAGTGGTATATGATCAGATGGTTGAGAGATTGGTTGAAGTTTGGAGTTAGACATGGTGAGGAAAGCTGGGGTTAGTAGGGTACCAGTTCCAATTGATCATGGTGTATGAATTAGTCTAGGGAGACCAGTTTTCCCATGGGATTCTAGTGCTCCCAAGATCTAGTTCATGAATTATCATCTTATTGAACGAACAAGTGAGGTGGAACTATTAGTTTTTCAGGGTAGAGACCTAGAAGAGGCACAAGAATCATGATTTATTGTGTTCATGTCTGAATTGAATTTTTGAGGAAAATTAAATGAAATAAATAATTTTGTTGATTGAATTTCATGCTACCAAGATTAGGTTATTCCCCTTGATTTTTAGTAATGGGTGATTTTCATCATACACAAGTAAATAGAGCAATTGAGGATTAGAAAAATGATCTATTGAACTATAAAAGGATTGATATGGAAATGTAGGATGATACATGGTTGAAGGATTTACATTTCATTTAGTGGAATAGGTTGGGAAAGTATGAGTAGAGTGTCTCAGACCAAGATACTGAGCCCTGGTTGGTGGAGCTCAATATCTCACTCAGAATGATCCAATAATAGGATTTGTTTTGTATTCCATTGAAAATTATTCAGTAGTGGGGAGACGTTCATTAGTTGTGGATGATATATCTTGGTTACTATAATGGGGCAGATATGCTGTGGACAGAATTGGAGGAGTTCCATTTGAAATTTTTTATCATTGATAGTGAGGGAAGCCAAGTGTTATGATATTTTATACATTTAGTAGAGTAGTTTGGTCATGTGAGACACTTGGATCAGGTTAAAGGACCCCCTAAAAGTTTCTCTAGATGTTTTTCCAGATGTGGTGTCCAAAGAATGACATCTGGAGAAGGAGTTTCTCCCAGTTATCATGTAAAAAGTCCAATTGTTTACATTTCACATGTATCTAGTTGTACAGAAAAGGTTAGAGGTCATAAATTAGATGATATCCCTAGTATTTGATCCCTGATAGAGTTTCTAATAAGGAAACTCATAGAGAAGAGTTTTAGGAAATGGTTGACGGGTGTTAAGGTAGTCAAGTTTCCATTTAGTGGGGAACCAACCACGGTAGATCCATTTCCGTTTTCAAGGGATCTTGGATACTAGGAAAATTCCAGAGGATTACCATTATCATGTTATTCTTTTGGAGGAAATGGGATCTAGCTGCCACAGTTCCCAACTTCCTAATGAGGCCAGTATTATGTGGTTATTTAGGACCCTTTTTCTCAGCATCAACAGTTTCCTCTAAGGTAGTTTTAGTAGTAGTTACCATTAATTAATGATTAAAACAAGTGGTTATCTGGTTTTAGAATATAGAAGCCTCATTATAGTCCCTTTAAACATACAATTAGGCTAGATCATGGATGTGGACGCAAAAAATTGAGTTCTGGGGGAGCTAGGCATGGTCCGATGCACAAGTTAGAGGTTGCAGCGCCAACAATGATTGGATTTTTTTGAGGCATGATTATCATATATTCATCCTTTTTGTGTTAATTGTTTTATTTGGGGCCTCATAATCCTTTTTTCTCCTATTATAGTTGGTTATTTGATATTGGTTATGAAGATGATTTTAGTGGACCTAGTTTAATCCACAGTTGTTGGAAGTCAGACTCCCATATATGATGTGTTCTTAGGTTGTAGACTAGATATGGTGTTGCAGCAGAAAGTGGGGGACCATTTATTTCTACATATACAACCAAGTGAAGTTATCCTTGGTATAGACTATCCATATTATTTGTCTGTATTCATTGACTACATCCGTAAGAGATTTTCATTTTTTGATGTGGAAGGATAGTGAGTTGTATTCATTTACAAGTGAGGTCATCGAATGGATAATAGTAAAGTATAGAATCATTTCTTTATTAGTGGAGATGTTGATGGAAGATCAATCAGGGGATGTTCTTAGGGTTATAGGGGAGTTCCCGGATGTTTTTATATAGGTTGTTATCATCATTCCCCCTCAATGCAATATCATGTTAAGGATGGAGTTATTTATTAGAGTATATTTTATTTCGATGGAACCACATTAGATGGTGCCTATGGAGCTATTAGTGTTAATGTTTTAGGTGGATGAATTGATAAAATGTGGCTTATTCTAAATTTTTCTTTCATTGTGGGGTGATCCATTGTTTTTGAACAAGAAGGTTGATGGTTGTTTTAGGTTCTTTGTAGACTATCGGTGGTTGAATTAGGTGGTAGTCAAGAATTTTTACACTCTTCTAAAGATAGATGATATTTACAAATAGCTAAAAGGATATGGTTTGTTTTCAATGATCTATCTACATTTTTTACATCACCAATTGAGGATTAAGTATGAGTATTTACCAAAGGCTACCTTCATGTGCATGTATGATCACTTTGAGTTTTTAGTACTAATGTTTGTTGTCACGAACACTCCAAACAAGTTATTGGGGCTTATGAAATCCTTGTTAAATGATTTTTTTGATTAGTTATTCATTGTATTCAATGATCAAATCTTGATCTACATGATGTTAGAGGAGGGGAATGCTAATCATCTTTGAGATTTTATACAGGTCCTATGACACCACCACCTGTATGGGAAGTTCTCCAAGTGTATTTTCTAGAAATGAGACATGAATTTTATCATACATATGGTTTCCTAACAAGGAGTGGTAGTGGATCCATAAAAGATCCTGGTTTTTGTTTCTTAACCAACACCCAAGAACCTAGAAAAGGATCAAAGATTCCTTGTCCTTATAGGCTATTATTAGATGTTTTTATGGATTTATATTGAGTTTATACCCCACTAACAACATTGAGTATAAAGGAATAAGATTTAATGTTTGGTGATAAGTTATATGTAGTGTTTGGTTACCTGGAAAATAATTTAGTCTCTTAACATGTGTTTCAATTTCTTATGGAGGGTATGTTGTTTGAGGTTTTCCATTACACATCCTATCTCATCTTGGAATATGTGTTGATGTAGTAGTGATATGTGATCTTATATGGGTAAAGGTATTTATGTACCCATAATTTTAACTATTCCTCTCATGAATTTGAGTTGTCTTAAGTTGTGTTTATGTTAATGTTTTGGTGATATTACCTCATCCGTGAGTACTTTGTGGCTTTCATAGATAATACAATCCATGAATATGTTATCTCTGAACCTCATTTAAATATATGACAATGGTGCTGGATGTAGTTTATTTAGGATTATTATTTTTAGGTCTCTTACACCCAATGATATGGTAATTTTTTTACCGATGAGTGGAGTCATTTTTCCCAAGGGGACTTTGTTTGGGAAATTTCCTATGTTTGGGATGTGACGGTGAAGTATTCTGGGCTCAGTCATGAAATCAGAGAGATTAGTGGGCATAGTTATATTTTTCAGATTGTTGTGAGTATATCCTTGATGAAGCATGTGGAGGTCCCTCATTGGGGAGACATAATTACATAGATGATGCATTCCCATGCAGTCCCTGGTGATGATTCATATGTATTGTTGGAGGATGGTTGGAACTAGATGTTCTTGCCGAGGTTGATTTTGTTTCCAAAAGTGTTGTGTGAGAGAGTTATCCATGAGTTTCACAAATAAACATTATAGGTATATCCTAGTGTGACAGAGATATATAATTTCAGGAGGATATATCTTTGGTTTCCTGAGATGAAATATTCAGTGGCAGAGTCTAGGGAAATACTTTTGGTTTTCTATTAGGTGAAATTGGGGAATCGTGTTCCTGGAGGTTATTTGATGACCTTTATGATTGCATATGGAATAGGTAGGAAATATCAATAGATTTCATCACCATGTTACCTCTGTATAAAATTAGTTGTTATGAAATTTGGGTGATAGTGTACCAACTGATGAAGTTGGACCACTTTCTTAAAATACATGACTTGAGTATTATGGAAATCTCGATGAAGAGATATTTAGAAAATGTGTTTAATCATCACAAGGTACTGATGGACATCATCTATAATTGGGATCCTCATTTTACTTCATATGTATTTTGGGGATTACAACATCATTTTTCTCCACGTTTCATTGTAACACTACCCTCCATAATCAAAATAATGGATAGATAGAGCAGACTATCTAGACACTATAGGATATTTTGTGAGCATGTTTCTTGGACATTGGTATATTGTGGGTAATCCATCCTCCTTTTGTTGATTGTTCATACATGGAAATATATCAATCATCCATTGGAATAGATACATTTGAGGTATTTTATGGTAGATAGTTCCATTATCCACTGTGCTAAATTGAGGATAAGGAAATAGCATTTTTTCTTCCCAGATGTGGGGTAAGTAATGAAAATGAATATCTAGATGGTTCATGATATGATGAGGGAGGACATGGAAAATTTTAAGCCCTATTATAATAGTTTTAAGAGCACCCTGGAGTTTTATTATAGAGAAGATTTGTTCTTGAGATTCTCACCCCTAACATGAGAAGTGAAGTCTTGTCATGGGGAGTGATCCTCATCCCTGATTTTTTGGGCCCCGTGAATTTTTGTAATGAGTTGGTGAGGTGTTTTATTTGATGGAATTTCCATTTTGTTTTGAGAGGGTCCATGGTGTATTTACCATATTCTAGATTCATTGGTATCTTTATAATGACTCTAAAATTATTAACTTGGGAGATCTTGATATAATAGATGATGTGATGTTCATGGAGAAACTAATAGATCCTCAGGATCATTAAGAGAAGGTGTAGCATGGAATTACCATTCCCTTGGATTGTGTGTTGTAGAGTAATGGTGGATTGTAGAATCTTACATGGGATAAAGAGATGAAAATGTGTTCCATTTACCCATTTCCATTTTATTTCTTTCTTTGATCTATTATGTTTGGATGATTTGATGTTTGGATGTTACTATTTTTTGATATATGATTTTCTTGATGTGTAATGTGTAATAAGTCATTAATCATTAAAAATAGGCTAATTACTAATTCTTAATTGATACAATTTATACAATGTAAATATTTAAATCATGTCGGTATGTTAGTGCCACCTATAGATGAGAATATATTGACATGGAGGATGGACTTCCTTTATTAGTGTTCTCAGTGAAGTGTTGTTTGTTGTCTATGTATATGGTTTTTTCCCTATGTAGAGGTTGAGATGGTTTTGTATATTATTATGTTAAAATTTGGTGGTGTGTTTTTAGTGATCGAAGATGTAGTTAGTTTCCTATTGAGAGGTGATAATATGTTTGTGGGAGATATTTTTCTGTCATTTTTGTTTTGTGTGTTTAGCTGGTGGTAGTGATCAGGTGTAATGAGATCATTGAGAGGTATCTTATGGGGTGTTTATTAGTACAAATTCCTTTTATTTTGGTTATTTTTTATTATCAAATATTAAAATCATTTTAGAGGATTCTAATGTGATGATTCATGCCTTTTGGAATGTTACATTTCTAGTTTTGTTGTTGGAAAGTGGATGGATGAGTTCTCAGAGGGTCCAGAGGAGTTATAGCTATAGTTGTGTAGAATCAGGTGGTTTACACAAAAAAGAGGGTTTTAAAACATATGTTTTTGTTTTAAATATTATAAGGATTTATGTTTTATGACACGGAAGTGGAAGATATGTGGCAATGAAATGGGTTTACACCATAAAATAGGAATTTATGGTGTATGTTATTTATTGACTAAAGCACCATGAATTTCAGTGTGTAGTGACGTTTTGATGGTTTTAAGATTTAAATGGGGTTAGGAAAAATTAATCAACAAATCCATTGATCATATGATATAAAATAGTATCTTATTTCATAACTTAGGCTACCTACAAGCTATTTATATTTCTTCTTTAGTTGATCTTCTTCTCCTTCAGTCCTCGCTTCTTCCCAATTTTTAGTTTAACCTATATGCTTTTAAGAGATCATATATCCTATTCCATAATGCTTTGATCGATGAGTTATGATGACTATGTTTTAGTTATTTGTGGTATTATCTTCTCTATTTACTATTTTTTCCCTTATGTTCTTCATTAGGAAGTCATTTTTGTGGCGTTGTTTTGATCGGTGTGTTTGTTAGGTTGGGGTTTGGACAACCCTTTGATGAGGTATAGGTTCATCCATCATTCACTTATATACTTGTGAGTTGATTTATATTTATTATTCACCATAGGGTATTCATGTTTGGGATGAATTCTTCCAGAGGCCACAAAAAAACATCTTTGGGTAAACTAATGGAACCATCTGCCACAATAGAGTATTCAGAGAATGCCAAGGGACACGTATGCAGGTTTCGTGGTGTGCACACAAGATTGAAATCCGCATGCAATACTCTTGTCTTCAGAATGTGATGTATGTTGAGCCATTTATGATAATAGTAGAGAAAATTACCATGTAATTTTCATTCATGTGGTTCTCTCTATGCGCAATAAGTGAATACGTGGGAAATACTGTTGCATTCCCAATGCGATGATAAACGAGTGTTTGCACGTCCTCTCGCCATGGATCCTAACACAGTTTCCTGGAATAACCCTTCAACATATGGGATCATTCATGTCATCACTGGATGATTTTAAATATATTTAAGTTCACCCCTTCTTCAGGGTGACCCTCTTGAAGTTGAAGCATCACTATACTACACGTAGGACTAGAATTCCACGACATCACAGAAGAATGGAATCCTCAAGTTACAAGATATTTTTCAATAGGTTACCTATAGTTCCTCATTGGTTGGGCCCATGTTCATTTGAACCTTGCCGAATCTCTTTTAATCAAAAGTTAGGTTCATGAAAAATAACCTCCTGCATGTAACCTGGACCATGCATGAAACACTCAAATTTATGCAAAGTACTAGCATTGTGTGCAAGCACCCTATCTTTTTTCACACCCTAATATTGATGCTCCATGGTTAGGTACCTTTTCAAAATAGCATGTTTGTTCCACTTTTGTATTCAAATATCATCAATTAGGTGAATATATTGCACATATCCCTCTAGGATTGAACGTTTTAATTACCTAGTCCCTCATGATATGTCCCCAAAACATGTGTTTCCATACCTTCTTCTTGTCAACATAGGTATGCTAATCCCTATTGCATCTCATCATAATAACACTAACATGGACCTCATGATCGACCACTACTCAACACTATTCCAACCTAGAATTCATGGAGAAATCCCCCACCATGGTGTGAAACTACCCTTATATAAGCCCAAGGGGTGAGGAGTGAGTCCCCTATGTCCGAGATATATGACATAAAACTACCTAGAAACAATTTATTCAAGACATGATATGAAATGTGATTCCAGAATTTGAAAAAATGTAGGATGTCACCGTGTATGATTGAAAATGAATGAGGTCCTCCTCACATGGAACAATATCCTTAGTATAGGGAATTACATCATCTTGATCATCCATCCTAGAGTAAGCCTCTATCCTTTCTTATAAAAGGTAAAAAAACCTGATCCAATTTTCCTCCCTAATATATAAATATTAGAGAGGTTATGGTCACTTTGATCATATCCACTTCCCATACACTCATCCACCTCCACTTGTGGAAGAGGGGTCAGAGGGGATGGTCACTCTCAAAACCCCATGCCTCTCCCTTTTGGATATTTCTCTATGGGACACTTTCATGCGTAAGTCCCACTCACATAGAATGAAATCCTCTCCTACATAGAATGAGATCCTCTTCAAATAAAATGATATCCTTATCACATGGAATGATATTCTCTCTAGGAATCTTTAATTAATAATCCCCACACTATCTCTTGTAGGCACTTCTTTTGTGATATGAGCATGAGGGCATTTTCTTCCTCCTATTTGTCACACTAAGCATGACTCATTTGGGATAAGAGGTTAATATTGATCATGAAATTTCCCAGACCTCTACTCAATTAGGCCACTCTATCATATAATCCCCAACCATGTCACATCCATGGGCCTCCTCCATAGGTGTATGCCCGGATCAGAATGAATCCATACATCACTCTGACCATCTCTCACGTCTAATCCACACAACATCCAATAGAACAATGTGGATGTTGATTTAAAATTAAATGGGCTACATAGAAAGACACTATGAGGTTCAAATTTTCAATATCTATACCCATATTTGTCCTTCACCTAGGAAACCATATCTTGGTAAGACCATGACCCAATTCGGAGATCGCATCTCCTCCATGTCCCTTTAATCCACTCTTACTCATAACTCAAGACCACATGCTCCATTTCTCCTACCCTTAGGTGTAAACCCCAATACCCCATTCTAAAATATGTGGAATTTGATTCCCATTAAATTACTATACGTAGGAGGCCTCTCTGTGGTCCAAACCCAATTCTCTATCTACTCTATCCATTTCATCATCTCCAATCCACATCCATCCTGATTTTTCCCCAAGCCACCACATACTAGTAAAATCATGATAATCCATCCATACCATCACTACTCTGAGTAGCACCCATGTAGCTTCCATGTGTAATCTCTATATATTCCATCCAAGATAAATCCTATTGTGATGAGCAGATAACCATGTGTATTCCTCGTACCATCCATCACACTATTTGGGTTTTTATACCTATCATTTAAGTAGGGTATATAAGATGCCTCCCTGTGGATAAATACCATCCAATGTTAAATCTTGGTTCACTCCTCCTTGGGGTTCCACCACACTGATCCAAATATAATGGTGTTTAGATCAACCTTGAAGGTGTGACACCTTCCCTTTATTAGACACAACACTTGGATCCCCCTCATTGGGTGTTTTGATCCATCCATTGGTAAACCTTCTATGTGTTCCCTCCTAGTGACATACTTTTTCATTCCACCTCCATGGGGTGATATAATCAATCCACTCCATCTATGAAAGATGTTAAACCTATGACATGTCCCACTACTACCCTATTCTAAACATGGGATATATTAGGTGTAATCCTTGGATGATATATTCCTATGACGTTAGATAACTGATATTCAACATGTGATGCATTCAATGAAATATTTGGAAGACATTCCTTTTGAATTTGATGCCCCAAAATCAACATTGGATGCCTCAGGTTCAAAACCCACTAGATTCACTATATTGAGGGAAATTCATGTGACCAATGTTAAAGCATTTAAAAATGATAAGTTTTCCAAAATTGAATACTCTCCTAGATATAGGATGGTCCCCTATCCAGACCCCTTGGAATTTATAGACAGAAGCTACATAATAAACAAGGATTAACAATGAGATGGAACTGGTAATGAATTCCATGAACACAACATAAATATATGAGAGATACCTAGAATAAGTGATTAATTCCAAGGAGGAATACACGGAAAGATAAAAATACATACCATCATCATGTTTTGATCAAGGAGAAGACATCACCAATAAAAGTGATAAATGTCACCCACTATTAGAAAAATGGAATGATGGGAAATACGAAAATGACATCAGTTTCATGTTAAGAAAAAACGGTAACTGCATCCTGCTAAACAAACTAAAATAGAAATGGTTAACCTAATATGAAAATAATCTCCTCAACATGGGGACTAGTAGCATTTGAGAAATCATTGGATAATCATGTCACTAGATCCAACTATCCAGCACTAAGTCCCACCAAACAAATAGACGTCCCGGTGTGGAAGTAACCAAAATTTGGGGCAATTTAACATTGGTCATTCTAGTGTATGATGTTTTAAGTGTTTATCTCCATCAAAAACCATGAAATATTGGGTGATTCTTGGGAATTATCTATTTATTAACTCGTATCTATACAGAAAACTGAAACCTTCTACTTTACAGGACCCAAACTCTTGGAAACCAACCGACCACTACGCACAGACGTAGGGGAATGAGAACCAATAACGCAACAACCTCACATGACTCTATCCCTTCCATAAGATCATATGTGACCATGACTTCTAAGAAACCACACACCATATCACCCTCATCATGCATTCCTAAAATGTTGATAGAATCCCTCATATGATGGTATGGCTCGGGTGTGGTCATTACCATGAGGTACATGGCCCACCAAAACATAGATTCTTTTACAACTCACTAACACCTCCTTTCCCAAGGTCCTTACAATGGGCCACACCTACCCACTCTAAGAGAAAACCACATTGGGAGTATCTCTCGAGAGCGTTCCTATGACTTTCTCCCCTACAATGAGGAGGTAGGGGATGCCAGGGTAACCTTGAATATGAATACCACCTATGATACTCCAAGGAGGTGTCCCACTAGGAAACATAAACACCACAAATGGTTGGACTTTTAGGCCAATGAATAGGTGGTTTATACCCATACTCCGCTGACCCAGGTCCAAATGAACAGACACCAATGTTGGGCACAATCCCTAGAGGATTTCCCTTAGGGGGAATCATCTTCCACAACTCTAGTGTCTCCTTCCACCCCTGACACACTCTTACATATCCCTTATACTGTATAGAAGGGACCCATCAACACCCTATTATAAATGAGACACCATCCACACCACAATGAGACTAGGTTAACTCTTTTGATAGCCATCACCACCAGTAAACTTTTCAGTCCAACCCATGATGATGAGATTCTGTACGGAGGCCCTCTTCATACCACCACTAGTCATAATGGAGGTACTACCCACTCTCACACTCAACATGGATGTCCTCCTCATGTTTTAGGCATCGATGAAAGTTGAGAACCCCCCCCCCCCTCTTCATTGACATCTAGTATGGAGGTTCTTCTTATGCCTATGGTAATAGATATTGTGGTACCATATTTGTCATAGGCCTTTAATGTGAAGTTTTTCCTCATTCCGTACCTAGGTCAAGTGGAGGCCATCCCCAATCTAGCACTACCCAACACAGAGCTCTTCCTAGTGTAATAGATGATCAGATTGGAGGTCCTACCCACTCCTTCAACTATCCACATAGAGGTCCTCCCCATGTTTCCAATTGTGGAAATAAAAGTAGAGGTCCTCCCCTCTTCATCAATAGTCAACACATAGGCCCTCCCCATGTACAGTTTGATCTGTGTGAAGGTCCTCCTAACTCTTCCACTCGTTAGTACGGATTCCCTCTCTATGTTTTTTTCCACTGATCAACACAGAGGTCCTACCCATGTTCCCACTGACCCATTTAGAGGCCCTCCTTACTACATTAACATCCATAGTAGAGGGACTCTTATAATAGTATTCAGAGTAGAGGCCCTCCTTGCTTTGAAAAAAACTGATACAAAGGTTCTCCCTGAATCCCGGTCCCCAAAATCAGAGGTCCCTCCTCCTCGAGCACTAACCCCCAAGAATATCTTCTCTATGACATAAAATACCCAGCCCTGAAGAACCATCCCCTGTATGAAGGAAGAAACACCAACACTAGAGGAAAAACATTGGGAAGTTCCAAGTCATTTTCAATCCCAATATATTCTCAGATTCTGAATACAATTATGATTCAATGATGGATCCTTAACCATAATCATTTGTATCATAGTTTCAGGAAGGTCCCCAATAAGTGAAATTCATCATCTCAGAAATTGAGATTCACGAAATCCCCGAATCCCATTGTAGGAACATGCGAGAAGATTTATATTTAGATACCTCCAAGGGTCTCATAGTGATGTCATCCATGTCATCACAATTTTAATTCTCTATGTATACAAGAGATCCTAGATATTTTTTATGTATCTTGAAAGATGATGATCATATGATTGACCTACAGATGACAGATGCTACCCTCACACATGAAGCGTTAGTAAGTACTAAGTAATACATGGGAAGTATAATGTGCCATGTACCACCTCGAAGATGTGACCCCCCATATGATGATCAATCAGCTCACATATTAGCTTCCCCATCAGCTAGACAACGACAGCAAAAATACGAATTTGTGATGCTGTTAGTTTCTCAACCAGCCCGAATCAAAGAAATTTCCAACCAAGAGTCAGATCCCTCTTCCAACCAAGGAATCATGTGGGACACTCTTTCTTCTGATCAATTATTAGTGATATTTTGTTTGAATTTAATACCCAAAATTGATATAATTAAGTTAATCAACAATAACTAGGTCACATGTTTACATTAGAACATTAGAGATATGTTTTTTCACCTCTGTGAGCATTATTAGGTCTACCCAAAGAGCCAGGAGCATTTTGATGAAATTCATCAATAATACCACATGGTTGAGTGGGTAGCAATCATAGTGGATCTGCACCCTAATCCATCCTACTACAACCATTCACTTAAAAAAAGACGCATTCATAGATTGACAGAGCTCCCCAAATTAATTGGATAGGTATACCTACATGGTAAGATAAGGGGTTGGTGGATGTACAGTTCTCTCAAATTCAGTCCCATTCTATGGTATCCTGACTTGCCCAGAAATATTTAAGACATGCGTCTAGGTATAGTATTAGTGAATATGGTTGATCATGGATAACTAAAGAAAAAGGAAGCCAACATAGGTTCTAGTGAAGAGGACCTACCTCTTAGGGAACTGTAATATATACTGGATCCTCATATAGGTTTCTTCACTCACTTGAAAGGGTATGACCATAGCCTTGGAGATCCCTTTGCATCATTTTCCACTGGTCGAGATACCATAAAATTTAAAGTACATATTAGAATCTCTAATCCCATTGAACTATATGATACCATGTAGAAGACAGAGGTTGAACCTACTATGACTATATTGATCTAGTATCTCATAGATCAGAGGAGGCTCATTATAGACCTCCTTGATTATCATCTCATTGAGCGGTGCCCAGACTATGGAAATCATCGAAAAGATTTTGTTCCTTCTCCGATGGGACAACATCAAAATCCATGGGTTCCCCCATCCAGGTGCTCCTAGTAAATCCCGGTAATCCTATGTATCCCAAAATAGTAGAGACCAATGATTATTAAAAATTACTATAATACACATCACTAAATCCACCTGAGAAGCATGATAACCCCCATCAAGATACGAATAAAGATTATCATCATGTTGTATCACAAGCCGTTGAGCCTACCTATGTTGTTAATGATCCCTTAATTACATTGGTAGTAAGGGATCCTCATCAAGATAAGAACCCATTAAATGAAATATGATAGCCACACTCACTACTCACCTTGAATCACTCAAGACATGACAGTTGGTGATCCCATATGACGGAAAACGGTATCCAGCATTGGTGGATGACATGCAAGAACCCCCAGATTTTAGGAATCCTACCTTATCACCTTTCAATGAGATAAGTAACCCATAGTAGCATCTATCCCACATAATCTCATGGCACGGACTCATGTTATGAACTGAAAATTAGTAGTAGGCTGAAAATATCCAATGGTTATTTCAAACATTGGAAGGGCTAGCATTTTTCTTGTATAACTAGCAACCTATAAGATCTAGTGTTGGATGGGAAGACCTTAGAAGGAAATTCCTCACCCAGTTCAGCTCCACCACACAAAATACCATTATCTATAACCTATACTTGTCCAATTTTCATGATTAGTATGACATAATTTTTAACTCGGTGGAAAGACCTCATGTATTCACTCAATATGCTACTGGAATAGGAGTATATGCTAATGATGTGTGTGGAGAATTTCAAGACTGATCTGATCCCTACCATAATCACCCAGAAATTCCTAGATGGATTCTATGACTTTTATGACATGTCCCAACCCTTGAATGAAGATATTCTAATGCACAGACTATTATCGTTGCATATATAAAGACCCCCTATGACTCGAGTTGTTATCAGAAGATCCTCTCCAAGAGAAGACTCACCAAATTAATATGCCTTATTAGGATATACCTCACCCATCATAGAATTGGTAATAAACGCCCCATCAAGAACCACTTCCTAGGTAAAATAATTGGGCTCCAGCCCCTCGGAAGGCTCTAGCCCCTTGTCATGTACAGGATCCCACACCTCCCTTTATGAATAGAAGAAAGTAGACCTATTCATTTAATGAGGCTCAAGTTACTGGTTATTTTCTGTAGTAACTTGAAATATGGAATTACAATGCTGAAAAATTGTAGTAAAACCCATGATTCTAATCTCACTGATCACCCTAAACACTTATACTATTGTAGAATCCTTGGACATACCATCATGAAATGCTATGTGTTCAAAGATTGTCTTTATAATCAAGTGGATAAAGGAGTAGTTATATTGGGCCATATACCAATGTAGGAAACTTGCATCTATTCTAGGATCGACATTGGATGTGAAAATTCTATCGAATGGAAGTAGGTATGAAACCATGTATCTCATAAATATAATGACTGGTTGGCTCTTAGATTAGTCGCTTACACACATGGAATCATTGATTCCCCCTTAAATTGACCCCAAAAACCTGTATTTTTCACACCACCACCATCTAATTGTTTATAAATCCACATCGGGAAATTAAAATTTTTATAATATTAGTAATAGACGGTGCATGGTAAAGTGAAGTCCCCCACTAGAACTAAAGCGATCTCTCATTGTTTGAGGTATCTTTCCTCTGAAGATGGGATTTCCCCTGGAGTCATCCACTACTGAATATTCCTCCGATGATGGCCAATTGTATGCCTCTATGAATAATGCCAGAATAGTGGATACAAACATCGTTCCGGATGATAATGAGTATTAGGAAATCACTTCAAATGTCTCTAGTCGATTTCATCATTGAATGATCAAAGGACATATTAATTTTCAGAGTACTCAATCTGGTTCCTCGATCCATGTCATGCATGATACTGAAACTAGAGAGAGGATCTTGTGGAGAGCTCAACTGACATTTTCCTCTCATCCTATACTATCATATTCACCCCCACTGGTGATCATGATACCAGACTAGATATAATAGTCACAATCAAATCATGATCATTCATGTCTAGCTAAATTCAATCTTTATCCATTTGATAGTCATCCAATAGTGATTCTGGGAAAGGTTTCAAATGAGTAGCCTGAAATTCCTAGAACCGGCCTGAATTTGGTGGTTTTTCTATTAGTACCCATTATTCCTCCGATAAAAAATCACCCACATATGGGTATAAATGTGCTTTTAGAATAGATGTATGATTCGATTAATAATGTTTCCATATTCCATGTGAAGCTCTCAATCCTCGAGGCCCTTCGCCTATCAGAAGAGATGTATGAGGGCATCAATAAATCCTTGGAACCCCCCTTATGGTTCGAAATATAATCAGTGGTTGTTGTGACCTTACTTGATGAGGAATTAAGATCAGTAAAATTCCATTCCATTATCTCATTCACCTGAGAAGACGAGGGATCTCTTATACAGGGGCACATCCACCCGCTGTACATCATCAACCAACTCAATGGTGGGGATGTCCATAGTTGTCTATTAGACATAGGTTCTAATATCAAAATTTTCCCAACCCAAATTCTCTATAATATATAACTGATAGTATAAGATATGAATCTCTCTATCTTGAAAATATAGGGTTATGAGATGACCAAGCAGAGGTCGTGTGGAATATATCATTTGAAGGCCCGATTTAGGGGATTGGTAAAAAACAATGAATTTATGGTTTTATCATGGTATAACTCCAACAATCCACTAATGGGTATGCCCAAGATCAATCTACATGTAGCAGTATCCTCCTCATATCATCAATACCTCATGTATTACCTCAATGATTGAGTGGGCATGATCCAATGTGACACATATCCATTTGACTCATGTGATGTCTGAAATATGGATGTCATCTAGTACTAGATGAAGGACAAGAAGGTTCAGATCAATGATATTGATCAACCCACGATTAAAGAAATCTTATAGACATACATGGAATATGATTTCTTTATCTTGATTCACCAGTAGGAGGCCATGATGCCAGACCTGGGAAATAATTTTTTAATTTCTTGCAGGAAAGGGTTCCATGTTCCTAGGTACAATTAACATCGTAATATTACCTCATAATCCTACACAGTCTAGGCTCATGCAATACCATAAACCCCAACCCCTATGTTGCAGTGAGATGTTTGATCTATGGATACCATGGTACCCAACACCCACCTATTACACTAAGTCTGTTTCAAACAATAAAAGACGGTCCACCACCATTTATTTTATATCAACCATAGACCTCGTGGTTGAAGTCCTTATGTGATTGGCATGACATCCTCTATTTCCATGTCCTTGGAAGAGTTAGGGTCCCCTGTGGGGATTCCACATTCACCCAAGTAGATACCAGTGTTTCCCTGGAATCAAAAGTCTTGAATGAACCAGATCCTCTCACTGATCCCCCGCCCATAAATGATGAAGAGGATTTGGAATATTGTCATTCTAAATTCTAAGAGGGTGTATCCATGACCATAAATGAGTTTATTCATGTGAATCTTGAAACTCATATAGATTCTAGGAAAGTTTGATCAGTGCATCCATGCCAGATGAATAATTTCTATAATATATAGATTTCCTAAAGAAACATCTTGATGTGTGTTATTGGATCTATGAAGAAATTTTAGGAATATATACTCAGGCCTATGTCTACCATCTCAGCCTCCCAATGAGTCATCCTGGGTTCATGAATCCACCCATAATAATGAACCCTACTTATGGTTCCATGGTCAAGGATAAAGTTGATAAGATTATCAAACCATTCTTCCTCAATTAGATTTAGTACCCCAACAGGATAGCCAATATCATTCTTGTTAGAAAAAATAATAGGCAGATTAGAGTCTATATCGACTTTGGGGATCTCAGCATCCATTGCTCGAAGGATGATTTTCCCCTTCTAAGGAAAGAGATATTTATCGACGACACAGATGGGTTATAGGATCACTCTTTCATGGATGGTTATTCCATGTATAATCAGATCCTAATGTCCCATATAGATGAAGAGTCTACCACCTTCAGATCAACACAAGGAACCCTATTCTATCAGTTAATCTATTTTGGTTTGAATAATATAGGATCCACTTATCAGTGATCCATGCACCACATCATTAATATATTCTTCAGGACTCTAGTAGAATGCTTTGTGAAAAAGTTTGTGGTCAAATCCTTCCAGAGTCAAGACCATATTATAGATATTTAGAAAGTGTTCATCTACCTTCAGTTGCATCATCTGGATATGAATCCCTCTATGTGTGCCTTTTGGGTTGCCTCTAGGATGTTTCTTGGATTTTCATGTAGTATAGAGGCATCAATATCGACCCAGATAAAATAAAGGCCATCGGCCAAATTTCCCCCATGAGAACACTTTGTGAGATCTCTTGTATTCAAGGCCACATTCACTACATATGTTGATTCATTATGAATATTGACGAAAAGTGTAAGACCTTTTCATGGATCATGAAGATAGTTATTGACAATTAGTTGGATAAATAGTGCCAACCCACTATGGAGGAAATCAAGAAGTATCAGCTAGGAACTTTTTTTCCGATGCCACTGATCTCTAGGAGTCATGTGGTCCTTTTCATAATATCTCTAGAACAATCCCTTGATTCTCTTATCGCATTGAAGAACAATTAAGGGATAGGGAACTGTTTTTAGTATCTCACTCGTATGTTTCTTGATATGAAGCCCGAATACTATCCTATATGGAAGAGTTTCATTGTGCTGGTTTTTGTAGTGTATAATCTGCAATATTATTTGCATCATCATGAGATATATCTGACATCTTGTGTAGACCCGCTAAACTACATCCTAAAACGTCAGATGTTGATAGGGAGAATAGCATGACGGGCAGTGATTCTTACGTTATTTAACATAAGTTATATTCTACAAATGTCCAAAAAGGGACACATGTTGGTATGATTTTTGGCCACCAATCTAGCTTTTGGAGAGTCTCCTCTAGATGTTGATTTCCTAGAAAAGGCTATCCTTTCAATGAAGCATGCTATTTCATTATGAAAGATTCATTTTAATGGTACCTCCCAAATCCCAATTGTTAGATTGATCAATGATACCAAGATCAACTGAGTAGACACGGGGATCTTTATCATAATACCTACAAATGTTGTTCTACCATACTCATTCCTATTGTTAGAAGACTTCACTGACAAAAATGTTAAGTATCAGGCTCTCATTACTAGTCTCGAGCTGTCTCCTGAGATTAATGTTCCCCATTTTATGTGAAAGGGGAATTAAAGTTATACATCTAGAAAATAAATGGTTCTTATGAAATTAGGGAACCAAGACTCATGCCCCCACTAGAACTCACTAGCTAGCTAATTTCCCTATTCCATTCTTAGTCATAAGTGACTCATATTCCCTAGGAACATAATGGTTGAGTCGATGCCCTGGATGATTTATCCACATCCCTCACAGAGCCTAACCAGGATAATATATTCATCCATGTGGCCCATCAAAGTATCATCACTCCCATTATATCATACAATGATGAAATCTAGTAGATGAACTGGAAAACTGTCAGTCCAACCATGTTAAGATCTCCAGATTCACCCGTAGTAGATGAATTCTCTGATAGGACAACCCTTTTGATTGAGTATCTTGTGCATGGCGATCTCCTGTCAACTCAATCCTAATGTGTGTAATTATGTTAGTGTACAATACTTTTCGCCCTCCGGAGTAGTCCCTACATAGAGGAGACTCTCTATAAATGGGGGTTTTATTGAATTATATGCTTTTTTATCTCAGAAGAAACAATCCCAATGGTTATGAAGTTAATTAACTATGGGTCCTGTGGTGCCCATTAGGTAGGGTTGAAGCTCTCCCACAAGATTTCAGGGTTGGGATACATCTGGATCACCATATTCCATGACATCAACAATTATTTCAAGATGTTCTATGTGTGTCACATTCATTAAAACTTTGTGCATCAACCACCAAATACCCTCCATACTACTAATAATTCATGGACTGTTGTTGTTCGGTGACTGTATCAACCAGTGACAGATCGCCAATGAAAATTCATTCTGACTATAATGTATTCATTCTACAAGCAGGTTGAAGATATTACTATTAAATAATCCAAATATTGACCAGTGGTTGAATTCATGAGATCCCATATCATTTATCAATTCTAATTCCCTTGCATTATTCTCACTAAAAATATCACCAACTTCTGGACTTCTGAGATGAAGAAGTTGTATACCAAGTATAGCATCCGGTCGAACCCTACTTTCCAATACCATTCATAGGAAAATGGATATATAGAGGCATTCATTAAACCCATCAAGAACATTTTGTAGAATATAGTGGTCCAAAACAAGAATATTTGTTCATACATGCTCCCCAATGCTCCTAATGATTATAGGACAATGACCTATAATTCCTCTCAGGTGACCCCATATTCCCTATTATACAGAATATAGGTAGTCCTTCTGGCCTTGAATAATCTTATGAGGCAACCAAACAATATATCTAAATCATTCAACAAGAATGATCTACTCCACTCCTTTCTCTAGGGTGAAATGGTATTGAATCTCAAAACTCCAATGATACCTTCTAGGAATCCACCAAAGTTAGAGACCAAGTGGGAAGGAAATTACATTATTCACAAGGTCTTCCCCAATCATGATTAATCATTACTCATCATGGATGGGGAGATCATCACTCCTTTAACTAATGCCATGTTCCTCAAGAGGTACTTCATATAGGGGTTCGAAGTCCCATGAACAAAATTCTAAATTGATCACGTGGTCTAAACTCTATGACCGCTAACTAAGAACCCATAATCCAAGTTACACAACATCAAACTATTTTCTAGTCTAGGATTTATGACCTAAGACAATTCACAACCCTTATATTCAAACATCATTACTCATAACTATATGAATGTTTTCCATAGGAATGTGTAGTGAGTAGACCTCCTAGGTCATCCTTCACATTAATTTATAGTCATTGTTCCATGCACATACCCCTCAGAATAATTTCTCCCTGGCATCCTACTTTCATGATAATAATCTGCCTAACAACCATCAACCTTCTATATGATGATGAAATAAACACCAAAATAGTGTTATCACCCTAGAGGAATTTTTCCTACCATTGTTCATTTTCCATTCCCTATTTCAAGAACCATGAATGGCTTGATTCCGATCCACATAGTATACATATTGATGCATAGATTCAATATTCAGGTCCAACCACTCAATTAGAAAAAATACCCCTCTATGTATGGGTAAAACCTACGCAAAGGTATATCTTCTTAGAACTAAATTTGGTCTTATTCCCATCTTTAGGAAATATGTAGAGAAACATAGACATTGTTTTTTGGGACAAGATGGAAGTCTATCAAATCTTTTTCCCCTTGGCCACAACTTAGTATAAGAATTATGAATTTCAACAATATGCATGCAACCTTAGGAATGTTTATGTGGTGTGAAGGCCTTCTGGGCTTCATTTACATCAGGATTTTTAGAGCACTACATAATGTGTATATCCTCTTAGAATGCTCACGCTAAATTCAAAACTCTATGAACCTAAACTAGAATCCAATGTCCAAGAATTCCAATATAAAATTGTATACGGAGATCTCCTTGGGATTGTTTTGGGTTGTGTGGGGTCCCCTTGGGTCCTCATTTCTATTGTGTTTATTATAATTACACAATATGAATATATTCACTTAGAGAAAATTATCTTATAGTCCAACCACTATGACCTTAAAAGAAGATCCCTTGTGGTCCAAACTCTTTGACCTTGAACTACTAGTCTCGCCATGAAATTATTATGGGGCCCAAGTTTCATAGATCCTCATTTATATTAATATTTTCACCCAACCACATAAGATATTCTTGTTTTGGGAATCATCCACACACCTATTTACTAATACTTCTGTAGTATGCAAGACACTTTGGGCTCAATCGTGTTGGGTTTATATCCTTTTTTTAATAAAAATATTTTAGGAACATACATTTCCATATTCTATTAAACATGAATTTAAACTTTTTTTAGGGTTCAGATCATATAACCTTAAGCAAGACATAACTTCATAACCATAAGATGTTAAACTTTGAGATGTTCTCTAATCACAAAATGATAAAATGTTCCATGCATATTCCATGTCAAATGAAATTAAACATCACTTCTACCATCCTCATTTTCAAGATGTAAAACTATAAGTCATCCCAGGACCTCTCCTGAGAGGACCACTCCCTCAATTCTAATCATATAATGCATTTTTCACATCCTTATATGTCTCTCAGAATATGAGGTGATTCTCTTTTAAAAGATAGGTTTGATATTTTTTTGGACTAATATGCTTACACCAACGTGTTTTAAACCGCAATGGTGTATTTACAAGAGTGTTAGAAACCATACAAGCATTCCATCACATCTTTCTCATACTATTCATGCCCATCATTTGGATCCTCATTCTTTTTCAAGTATGAGGTGACCCTAAATGGTTTGGTCTCATGCCTCTTTGGATCACCTAATGTTTTGGGTGAATGTTCCCAAGATCTTTGGATAAAATATCGAGACCAGTTCCATGTTTCAAACACGGTTATTGGTTAACCGTCATTTGTTTGTCCCCATTTTAGGATAATAATATGGATGTTCTGTTTTGAACATGATCAACTATTATCTTGTGTCCCCATTCCATTATCCTTGTGTACTAAATTTTGGGCATCGTGATTCAAAATTTCTATTCCTCTTTGTTCAGGTTGATTCTAATTCCCATGGTGTTATCCATTTCGTGCACCAGAGCACATTGGGGAAAATCAAGTTTTCTACTCTAAGAGCCATGATATGAAGTTGCAACCTCCTTTAGCCTAAACACTCTTGGTGGTTAGTCAACAAGAGAAGACCCTAAGTGTTTGATGATTATCTCACGTTATCATACAATGTGAACATTCATGTGGTATTCTCTTGATTCTCACATTAGGTATGACCCATGTGAGTTTAGGTATTGGTCATTGGTTGTCTCATAAGTATTATTTGAGTGCGATAGATAATAAAAGAAATGGATGTGTCCATGCACAAAAAAATATTCAAAAAAAGACAAAAATATAAAAAAATATAAAGGGTCCTCCACAGACCTGAGACTCTCATGAGTTTGAGAAAATATCCCTTATGGATCAGATCTAGTAATTGAGTTCTTCACATTGGTCAAACATTTGTGTGCGGCATCCAGGAGTTTTGGAGTCTTTTGAATTCCAATTTCTCATCACTAGCCATCGTGTGAAGATAACTATATCATGTTTGTTCTTGATCTCACTCAACTTGGAGGTTTCCAATTTGATTAGTTTTCTTCTTCATTTGTTTTTCATTCGTCTCTAGTTGATCCATCAACCTATTGATTACCACCACTTGAGTTATGAGGAAGTATTCCTTATCTCTTTTACCTCATGTTTTTGGATCTCATTAGTTACTTCTCGCAACTTGTGCATGTTTCTAGAAATCTCTTTGTTCTAAGAAACATCATGGTGTGGTCTCCCCTACCACATCTTTACTATCATGTAGAGACCACTAGAATCTTCCCATAAGACACACAAATTGTGTAGCCAATAGTGTATGGACTATATTCAGTTGAGTAGTAGTGTCTTTGAAGTCTGATCGATTAAGAATTGAATCCATCTCCATTCCGTGCACTGGATGATTCATTTCTCTTCATCCACATCTGGGTTGAATCAATCATACTACACACTATCTGTAGGCTCATACTCAGGAAAATAAGCAAGGAGTTATGTATCATGATCTTCCTCCAACATCCTCTTGTATGGGCCAGGCTCCAAATCATGGGGAAAACCATCCTCTCTTTATTAATCTTCAGCAACCTCAACCCCACTAGTCTTGAGTCTAACCCCACCCCACTTGAAACTGTAGTCAAATGCTCACTTGAAAATAGGGTTGGCTAATCATGGATAACCAACTTATCATGAAAGGATGCAACCATTATAAGGGATCACATAGATTCCTCTATCATGTATTCTTGGTGGGCTCACAGTCTTCCGAAAACAGCATGGGAAATATAATATAAATCTATACAATCATAAAATGATAGTTGTGATTCTATGAAATTAGATGCTTACAAGATATGTGCACTTACAGGTCAAGATACCAAGTCAATAAAGGGACTTACACCTTATGATTCCCTTCCACACTAGGTATTTAGATATTTGGAACATGTCCTCTTTGTGTTATTTGGGAAGGAGATGTGTGGAACAAGAAAACACATTGATACTAAAGCTCTATGAAACCTGAACAAGACTGGAAAAATCAAGATTTGATGTTACCTTGAGGATGGCTAATTTCAATGATAAACCTACTTGGGTTCACTGATATCTTAGTAGTAGGTTCCTCCATAGAAATACCAGGGTGGGGTACCCTGTAGATAATATGGAGGACCCGAGTTTCTTGTTGTGTCACCCTGAACTCCTCAACCTCTTTCGACTCCCTATTTTCTTCAGCCCCAGACACATGCCCTTGCGGATGGTCCTTTGCACATGTTGGCATGTCTTCAACCCATTCAATTTGAGCCTCTTATTCACTATTTATATTTTATAGTTTAGGATAAATTGTGTTTAGTTGATCAATGTGGTGAAAAGAGGGATCAAGGAAAGATGTGTGTAAGTTAAGATTACTACGAGATATTCAAACAGTTCTTCCCTAGTTCCCAAAATATCTCTATATTCCCAACAAATCCTTTAATTATCTATTTTCCCCTAGTATTACTCATATTCATACCCTTCTTATTCTTTTTATTCTTCTGCTTCTTCATCACTATCATCCTCGGTCTATCTCCTCACGATCTTATTCTAGGCCAAGAATCACATTAACCAAGGTGGGAGGTTCCTTATACTACCCCATTAGCATGTGTAAATATATATGGTCATTAGGTATGCATGTCTTTAATTAAATTTCACCCTTCCCACAACAAGGATGCACCCAAAATTTGGGAATTTGATCTCGTCCCACTTCATCTTCTGCTAATGGTCATCGGGTGACATCAATTATCGTAACATTCTCCAAGAAGACCAAAGGGATAAGAAAACAGAGTCAGTGACTATTTTTTGAAGATACCTCATCTTCTTTCTAGGAGCCTCTATGAATATCCCTTGAGGTGACTTTTAGGACCATTCTCCATTAGGAGGTAGTTGGGTGGTCATACCATATAATTTCTTCACCATACAGTTCTAGCTTGTGCCGACCAATGTATATTTCTTGCCTCTTGGGTGGTAGCATGTCTACATACCACTTCGTTGGCACCATGATCATTGGTTCAATAATTAAAATTCATTTTCACAAGATTATTTTTAGATATACTGCCACCCTATTTTAAATATAGATCATTTATAGGATGACATCGATATATGTAGACTACATCATGATAGTGTCTCTAGAACTAATATTCATCAACAGGCACCCCATTTGGTGGAGGATACCAGGGTTCCACTCCTCATGAACCTATTTGTACATTTTCTTGACCACTTATTAGAGGCATCTAAACTACATGATGATGTGGGAAGCAATATACATTTCACAATGAACTTTTCATTTGATCTGGTCACCAATACACCGCCCATAAGACTCCATAAGTACTATCTCTTCTCCCACTAACATTGCAGGTTGTCCACCATCAGGAATAATGGAGTACGAAAGGGGTGGAAAATGAAATTTTCATGGATTATAATATATAGTAAAACCCCATCATTATTATGAGTCAGTGTATGGACCCCAGTTTTGTTAAGTAGGGACGGTCATAGATTGGTGCCTCGAGGGAGAATGGTGTTTTGGAAATCATACATACCAAGTTGTGCTACAATACAACCATGTAGAAACCGGAACATCCCACAAATTCTCTTGGGAATTCTTCCCCTTGTCACACATCCCAGAATGTTGTTGTGCCTAGAAAACATAGGAACTCCCATGTTAACCCTATCACGTGATTCTATGATCCCAACCATCACCATGGTCTCTAAGAATATCCCCATACTGTTTTATTTTAATGAAAATAGCCACCCATTCAGGAAAGTGGCAAGAAATTTGGTGTATTGAAACATCGAGTCCCTACCTAAAACCATGCTCTAGTCCCCACATATGATATTCTTCAGGCTCTAGGATCACTGAATATAATTTTGTATTTCCACTTTATAACATGACTAGACACTACTTCCCTATACCTGACATCCTCACCTTCTCATCCTTTATAAGGAATAAATCAAACAATGCATAAAATGGGATGTCCTTTTGGATGAATTTTTTATTTATCTTCTCTTTCACCACCTCCAAAAGATTCCATGCTATAATATGGGTCTGTTCCATTTCAATCCAAGTATTATATAATGAAAGGAACAAATAACACTTGAGTCTCTCTAGTTTAATTCCTATGATGTAGTGAATTTCCCAAAATATAATACCGACTTCCCCATGGAGGAGGGAGAACGTGTTCATGTCTGGAGACCATCATCCAAGGAGTTCTAGCCCAAGATCCTATTGAAGATAGATATGAAACTGTGATGTTCATACTGCATCATGTAGACCAATGTTGTATAGCTATTATTAAAACTCCTCTCATGTGGTGCATATCCATTACAACCATTCCCATTAATTTTTGAGGTTTCCACCAGACCCCAGGTCACGGTCCTTCTGCTATCCAATGTTGTTATTCCTCATATTAATTTGGAAGGTACTGAAATATTGAATAAGAAATTATTCTATCTCTAGCTCATCTACTATGATAATCATATTCTGTTCATACAAAACATAGATAGATATGTACCAATGATATCTAGAAGTGTGTCGATGAACATTGATGTTGTATTGTTTGAGGCTGTCTTCTTGAGTGAACCGTGATCACCGTGAATCAGCTCTGAAGGCTGGGATGGAAACATCATCTAGAAGGACAAAGTTCTACAATGGGAGGTTTACACCTAGACTATAATATTCATATAACTAATTTATCATTACCATTATCATCTGATTTTCTAATACAATTTCCATGGCATTAAGTATCTTAGTGTTACTGGCCATTTTCTCTCTTTGTGATGCCATGGAGGCCTCAATATCAACAACATTATACTGGTTAGAAGTGATGAATGAATCCATAAATCCAATGAATTGTGTGTTAATTAGTAAAAGTTTGCTGTGAAAAAGGTGTGTTTTCATTCAGGATCAGCAGGTGGTAACAAAAAATTCCATAAATATCATAAATTATGAATCACGGAAGAATCAACAGTTGCAAGAAAGAGTGGATGATCATCGATGTTTTGCATGAAAAGATCAAACTTACACAACTTAAATTGGTTTTCATATGAAACAAAAATTCAAGGCCCCATACGTAGGAGCCCCATGTATCTATAGGCATGGATTGATTCTTCCACTAGTGTAAAATACCTGTTCTATACATGAGGGTAGATTTTAAGTGCACCTTCATGGATTACCTCCTCTTTTAGGAATTTACATCTACACCTGACCTTCTGGTCCCCATTCATCTTCAATTTTTTGGGGGGTGGATTTGTCACATAATTACGCATGAGGCTGCAAATACCCTTAGTCGAGGGTATATTAAACTTCTGTATAATGGTTTAATAATAGTTATTAAATTATACCAGAATCACATACACAAATATTATGTCATATATGATCCTCTAATATTTCTTTGTGAATAATATTTCAGTAGTATCCTTGTTTTGGGTGTTAACGGATTCATTTTCCTTTATATGTTTTGTTACATAAGTTCTATTTTTTATGTATAGGATGTATATGATTCATATATAAAATGATATCAACTTATTAAAAAATAATTTCTAATACTAAAATGAAAAATATTCTTGAATGGTTACGATGGGGAATGAAATCTCATCGTGTTGTGGAGACGGTAAGTCATACGTACGCACGACTAACAATATCATTCTATTGATGGTGAAATTGTATGTAATGGGATGTTATATTATATATAAATAATAATTAATATTTTATAATTATTATTTACATCAATTATACTCATTATTATACCCATACAAAAATTGAAGTGTTGAATAAGAAACTACACCACGACGTGGAGATGGTAAGCCATACATACGCACATTTGGTGATTTTGTCATTCATAGGATGGATAGAATGATGAATATGGTTTTAACATATTTATAATAACATCTAATTATGTATAAGGTACTATAGTTATTAATTTGGCATGGAAACAACAAAGAAATAAGAAGTGGAAGAAGAAAAAAACTTTTAAAGAGGTGTTGAAATAATTACGTCTTCTTCGGGTACTTCCTTTTGATTTGATCAAAAGGGATCCTTAGGTTTTATTTATTGTCAAAGTAAGGAATCTTGGTTGAATTGAGGGTATTTGGGAGAATATTTTAGCAGGGTTTGGTAGAGCCAAATGGATTTGGAGGTGTGAAATTAAGAGATGGGTAAGTACCCTATTATAAGAGAGGTGAGAGGCACTTTACGAAAATCCTGAAATATTATCTTATTATAAAATAATTTTTAGATTATAATGGATAAAAATGAATATATTTAAATGATAAGGTACAGATGGTTTGAAAACCTCTCAGCTAATAGTTTTTAGACAAGATTAGGTCACCATATTGACGTTATCTTTTAGATTTAACTCTTAGTTAAATAGTTTAACTCTTACAATGTATTCTTTTATTTTTATACTACATGGTTATTAAAAATAATATAAAATTCTAAGAGAAAATCAAGTGTAATATAAATGAAATATCTAACATTATTTATGTCCTTTTGATGAACCTTATATTTTTAGATTTTTTATATAATTTAATAAAATAACATTTGTTTTAAAAAGTCATTTATGTCAATTTTGACACTATTGAGTATTTGTTTTTTTGAAATTCATAAGAATATTATTTCATCAAACAAAATACATTGAATAAACCCTAAAATGTCATATTAACCTAAAAAATTCATGTATGGAACTAGAAGTATCAATTTACATTTATTTTAATATTTATAATATCAATTATCTCAATCATTCATTAATTAGGTAATTATTGGACCATCATTGTGTCATAAATAAACATAATTATTTAATGTCTAAAAATTATAAATAAAATACCATGATGTATGAATTTTTCTTTCATTCTAATGAATATTTATAGTATAATTTATCTTATGAATAACCTTATATTTAAAATGATTCAGTTATTAAAATTTGAATTTAACACTTTTAACTCTTCTTTAAATAAAATATAATAAATATCTTAATCTAATCCATGTGGATCAAAAAGGATCATATATTTTTCATACGGCTGATTTTGGTAGAAATAAACTTATCAAATAGAATGAGTACATGTGTTTGGGTAATTATAATATCATTTTTACCTTTAATTACTGCATTAAGTTTTAACCTTGGTAAATAAAATTTAAAAGTTACTATTAACCAAAAATTATTTTCATCCTATTGAAGGATATTAGGGTGAATTATACTCATTATTATACCAATCCATATAATCAAGTGTTTAATAACAAACAACACCAATATATAGAGACGGAAAGCCATACGTACGCATGTATGGTGACTTTGTCATTCATAGGATGGATATAATAATGAATATGGTCGTACCATATTTATAATAATATATTAGTTTATATATGGTAATGTATGTATTATTTTAGTATTGAAACCACAAAGATTGAGGAATTGGAAGAAGAAAAGATCTTTGAAAGAGGTGATGAAGTAATTACCTCTTTTTTGGGTGGTCGCTTTTGTTTTGAACAAAATGGATCCATAGGTTGGATTTCTGATCAATGTAAGGCCTATAGGATGAATCAAGGGTAGTTGGGAGGAGAATTGAGTGGGGTTTGGCCCATCAAAAGGCTTTAGAATAATGGAATACTTAAAATATTATCTATGATGTATTTCATGTTATAAATCTTAATATTATGTTCTTGTATGTAATCTATTTTCCAAGACTGCTAAACTGTTCAGTCCTTCAGGAAATGATTCCTTATAATCATGAAAATTTATTAAGATAATGCATTGGCTATGTGATTTTTGAGTCAGGGCGTTACAGTTGATATTAGAGGATGTTTGGAAATAACCATGGAAATAAGATTTAGATAAACTATGATTAGTAAACATTACCCTATGATAGACTTTGAGGATTAGTATAGATGAACATCCAAAATTTTTGGTAATGTAGATATTATGTGTATTTTCCAAGACATACATCCATCTTTGGATACTACATGTGGACGTCATTCTAGCACATATGTACCTAGGAGTGAAAACTCCGACCAGGAGTTTCAGGCATGACCCGGGTTATCCTGGTACATGACAACATGCCTTAATGTACACCTGGTTTGACCCTCCCAGGAGATATGCTCAGGATAATTCAAATTTTCTTTAAAAACCATTATGAATGATTTATGAGTATATATGTCAGAAAAGGAACTATTTTTATGACTATGAAACTAGATGTGCGAAAATATTCAATTAATGTTGATAATTTTGCATGTTTTTTATTATAAATTATGATATGATTTGACATAGTGTATGTCATCATTTAGAAATGGTGTCCAGTATAAGGAATGATAACCGTAGAAATATGCATGATCCAAAGAGTAAGAAGGATCATATCATTCATGGTATTAAGGAAACATTTAGAGGGTAAATATTCTCCCACATATTATCATCATATGAATAAATAGTATCATGTGTTAATGAGAAAATCAATGAATTCCTTGAGTCATATATATTTGATGGAAAGAAATAGAATAATATGATAGAATAGAAAAAGATGGATAAAGGGAAGAAGGGAAAGCATGATTTTCCCACATGTGATAACTATGGAATTAATCACCTTGGTAAATACTTGAAGGGAATGTGAGTTTCTTATAAGTGTTGAAAAAAGGACACCAAGTACATGACTGTAAGGGTAAGAAAAAGGTTTCAAATGTAAAATGCTTCATCTTTAATAAGTTGGGAGACTACACCAATCAATGTCCAAATCCTCAGAGTATACACCAAATGATTCTATTTAATAATAATCATGTTATGATACTACCATAGAAGAATAGGAAGGATTAGTGTTTTTATGTTGTTATTAATGAATTTTTTCATTTTAGTATTGTATTAATGATGTAAAAGTTATAATAATTTTAGAGTATATAAGGATTGTACTGAAATAATATTTCATTAAGGATTTGATATTGTGTTATACCAAGAAAAGTGACTCAATATCTAGATAATTTTTTTTGTAAAATTTATTGTTGCGAGAAAGATAAACGTTACTGTGGTCCTGATACTGAGGTAGTGACTTTAGAATAAGAGATAATTGAGTTGGATAAACTATATTCGATGTTATTGACTACCTTGGAACTAATTAATGGTTTTCTTATTCCATTAATGTTAGAGATTTAATAATTTTTAGATTTAAGGAGTATATCCAGTATTCAATGTTTTATAAAAGGAATAATGAATTACATGCCTATTAAAATAAGGTTTTATGGTAATTCAGGTTGCTACCATGTTTTAATAGAATACATGATGGAGGTATTCACATGTTTTTATGTGACAAAAAAGATCTCAATTGTGTTATGTTGACCTTCCTTATAAATTTTTGGACTATGGGTTTGGACACATGTATTTTGGATAAGTCTAGAGGTTGGAATTATGTGTGTTGAACACTTGATATTTTTTATGAGGTTAAAGTATTATTTTTTAGATACTTTGAACTAAAATTTTGGTTTTCAGTAAAAATTTAAAGGATTAAGGGAATAATTGTGGAACTAATTATTTATCAAATGTTCTTCAGGTCTAAAGAATCATTTTCGAGCATTCATTTCCCATTGTAAGGGATGAAGTCTAAATAGATCGAAGCACAACCAAATGATGAAAATATGAATATGATAGGTAATGAAGTCAAGTATATTTTCTTAAAGTCTTATCTTGATAGTAAATTATTAACTCTTCTTGAAAAATATTAACTATCTAAAAAATGTGTTATACTAATACATTATGTTTTGTTGAACTGATGATACTTTAAATCATCATATATTGATTTCTTGGAGGCCCTTAATAATAAATTTATTGTTCACTTTTTTGGGATTGATGACCTCAACAAATCCCTATAAATATTTATGTTTTATTACAAATATGTGTCTCTAATTTCCACCAATGTTCCCCTCTTCGAAATCATAATTTTGTGGTAACTTTTTCATTTCCCATTCCCTCTTATTAAGAATAAATTTTATTAACCCTATTTCCTATAATGGTTTTCTTCAAAGATATTTTAAATTTTTAACCTTTTATTTTAAAAGAACAATTTAAAATTATGAGGAAGAAATTTATTGAAGGAGAGGAGAATGTAACACCCCAAAATTTCAAAGCACATTATCTCTTTAAGGTAATTTAATAGCTTATATTGCACACAACACCGACTTGGTTTGCATTATACACATGATTTAGTTTCTGCAAAACAACAAAATAGTATTGTAATTATTTAGAAGATATATTTATTTATCAGTTTAATATTGTGATATGAATAGTAAAAAATAAATTTTAAATATTTTTTATAATTATTTAATATAAATAAAACAAATTTTTAAAGAAATGGATAATTTTTTTAAAATAGTTATATATTTTGAAAAACTATTTTCTTAAAATAACTACTTTTTATATCCTTTTGTGAACAACAATAAAACAAATTTTAGAAACTCCTAAGAATTTAATTTCATAAAATAGACATCATTTTTAAATTCATAATTTCAAAATTATCTTAGGCTGAATTTTCGGTAATTTTTTAAAACATTCAATTTTTGATGAATAATGAAATATACTACATAGTACATAAAAACAAACTTTTTTATTGAAAAAACTGTTTTTAATTTAAATTTATTTTAATGTAACAATAGATAATTAATACTGATATTAGTACAATGTAATTCATTGAAGTCATTTTATAACAATATAAGATATATAAAATTTTATTAAACTTTTTAACATCATTTACCCACCTTCTAGGCACATTTGAAAGTTTTAAAAAAACATTATTTTACAACTTTTGTGAATTGAATTTCAAAAATCTAAGATACATGGTTGACATCAGTATGTAAAATGTGGTTCAATAGGTTGAAAATAATATTTTGTGAATAGTAGTTTTTTAATTTTTTTTACCACGGTTAAAAGTAAATAAGGTAATTAATGGTAAATTGTTTTTAATAGTATCAAATTACCCCAACACATGTTCTAATTATATTGGATAATTTTTTTCGACCAAAATAAACAATATTACAAAAATATGATTATTTTTAATCACTTTGGTTAGATTAAGACATTTAATATATTTTATTTAAAGAAGAGTTAAAAGTGCTAAATTCAAATATTAATAACTAAATCATTTTTAATATATGGTTATACATAAGATAAATTATACAATAAATATTAATTATAAATTTAAAAATATTTTCTACATAAATGTATTTTTTTTATAATTTTTAGACATTAAATAATTAAATTTATTTATGACACAATGATGATGCAGTAATTACCTTATTAATTAACGATTACAAAATGATATTATAAATATTAAAATATATATAATTTGAAACTTTTTATGCCATAAAATGATATATAGGTGACTATGACATGTTAATATTGATTCAATGTATTTTTTTTGAAATAATAAATTTTTTATGACTTTTACAAAAATGATGTATTAAATAGTAACAAAATTGAAAAAATTGATATTTTAAAATAAATAATATTTTATTAAATAATATACAAGTAATAAAAACATAATGTTCATTAAAATAACATGTATAGTGTTATAATATCATAAATTATCAACTTTAGGTTCGTTTGGAATCTTATAGCAACTATATTAACATTGTACTATAAAAATACCAGAAGACATGGTAAGTGTTAAACTATTTAACTAATGGTTAAATATAAATGATAAGGTTAATTTGATGACCTAAACATGTCTAAAACCTTTTTGTTGAAATTATTTATACCCATACCTACATTAGACTCAAAATAAATCCACCTAAAGCTTTTAGAAACCGAAAATAATTATATAATAAATTAATATTTCGTGCTCTTCCTAAAGTGCACCTCTCATCTCTTATATAAGGGTACTCCCCCTTCTCTCAAATTCACACCTCCAAAGTCTTTAATAATGTCCAAAACCTACTCAAATATCCTCCCAACTACCCTTTCTTAAAGCTATAGTAATTACTTATATCATAATGAATATTTATGGAGCCCTTTTGTTCAAATCAAAATGGAGCACCCGAAGAAGAGGTAATTATTTTATCACATATTTAAAAGTTCTTTTCTTCTTCTATATCCTCTTTATTTCTTATTGACATATTAAAATAACAACTAAAGTACCTTATACATTATTAGATGTTATTATAAATATGGTACAACCATATTTATTATTCTATCCAACATATGAATGACAAAGTAACCATGCGTGCGTACGTACGACTTGCCGTCTCCACATCGTGGTGTAGTTTGTTATTCAACACTACATTAATTGTATTAGTATAATAATTAGTATAACTAATTTAAATAATGAATATATCTTGATAATGATTCTGTATATATAATTTAACATCCATTTAAACACCATTTCACCATCAATATAATGACTGAAAATTAATTTTTATTATTATTATCAACACTTTTGAGGAAAAAGTGAGAAACCACAACATCCATCATTACACCAAAAAACCATTAAAATGATAATTAAGATCAAGACTATATAATCTGGCCCTCCCCAGCGAATACACCAAGATGTGAAACCTTCTCAATCGCATGACCACTCAGCAAGCATTCCCGTGCAGTGTTTCTGTAACATACCAAGTAATTAATGAATAATAGATATTTTTATCTATGTCTATTAACGAAATAGATAGTGTTTTAGGGGCTTAAAATGAAAATAAATCCAAACTTAAGCATGGAATACACTAATATTTTTAAAAGATTTTTTTACTGCCTTTTGATGGAAAACCATTTTTAAATATATCTGTTGACAATTTTATAAGCTATGTTTGTCAAAATAAACTTATTCTTTATGATTGGGACATCAAAATTTACTTTGTGTGAATTTTTGGTATTTTTCTGACAATGTTCATTTTTTAATGAATAGTGAAAAATACTGCATTTTACATCAAAACTGATTTTTAATCTAATTTATTTATATGATTAGATTATGTTTTGAATAGGTTTTGAAGTGAAATTAGAATATATTTTTACCATTTAATCCAATGGTGGTCATTGGAATCAATTTCACTTTGAAATTGGACTTAAACTTGTGTCAATCTTTTGATACTTATTGTTTCATAAAAACACGTTATTTGCTCTGACAGTGGGAATTAATTATTAAATTAATTAATGTGACTTATATGTTTTGAATTTTTTAAAATTGTCTTCATTTTTGAATTCATAATATCAAATATATATTAGGGTGACGTTTTGGTATTTTTCTGAGAAACTTCAATTTTTGATGAATAGTGAAATCACTAAGTGGTAGTTAAAGAAACTGATTTTTCGTTTAAATGAAATTTTGGCACCTTTGTGTTTTGAATTTCAAAAAATCCGACATACATGGTTGTCATTAAGAAGTAAAACATGGTTCAATGAGATTAAAATTTTTTTGGTGAATAGTAACTTATTAAGTTTTTAATCGCGATTAGTGGTAATTAGTGTAGTTTAAGGTAAAAATAATGCTTTAATAATATAAAATGACCTAGACACATGTCCTAACCTTATTTGATGTGTCATGGCCGACCAAGAAAAGCCATGGGTCAACTTGGGGACCCCATGGAGCCACTTTGGTTTGGAAATTACATAAATAACTTTTTATTTAATGTTAAAGTAAAAATGACACAAACATGAGTTATTTTACTAAAACAATTTTTACATGGGGTTATAAAGATCAGAGTTTTTATTATAAATATTAATTAGAAATATAATAAGATTTTCTACATCATAGTATTTTGTTTATAATTTTTAGACATTAAATAAATTAAATTATTTATGACATCATGATGATGCAGCGATGACCTCATTATTTAACGATTTAAACAAAGTGGAAAGATAATGTAAAATCTAAAACATACACATGGCCAAAACCAATTGTATGAGTGGATTTCGAACCCTTATCAGATTATCCTAGAATTATATCAATGTGGGACCTTTTAAATCCAAAACTCATTTTCAAATAAAGTAATATTTCTTTACTTTCCAAGAGTGCCCCTCCTCTCCTCTTATAAAAGGCCCCCACCTCTACCTCTTTTCCCACACTCCCAAATCCTCTGGATCGGCCACACCCTGCCCATTTTCTCTCTCCACATCCCTCTCTTAATCTTTGAAGCCTAAATTTGGGCATAAGACTTCCCAAGGAAGCCTTTGTGCTCAAACCAAAGGGAGTTACCCGATTTTAAGGTAAAGTCTTCACTTGAGTCCGGTTGTTTTATTTTGCTTCTCCAACCCCCTAAACCCTTTTTATTCTTTTCTTTTGTAACAAATAAAGTATAATAAATATAATAGGAAGTTGTTATAAGAAGTATTCGAGCTACACTTACACACACCTACATCTAATGGTTAACGAACATACTGTTTCCGTGGATGGTGAATTTATGCCTCCCGAAACGATGATTGTTCAAAATTCTTTTAACACCTTCAAAGGTGGCCATTAAGATGTCACTATATTTATATATGATATATAATATGTTTATGTTTTACTTAATCTTCTGTATTTTTCATTTTGGGCATACCTTTATGGTTTCCATTATTGGTAAACGCGATATCTTCATTTAAGGAAGTGCGGACTACCGCCCCCTCAAAGTGATTTGATTCGTTAAATACCATATGTGGGACGTATAAAGGATGGAACTATGATATTATATATTATATTATACTGGATTTATAATATACCTTTATATCATTATGATTCCATTCTATAAAATACGAAATTGAAATGAAAGTAGCGTTCATGCGTACGTACGGCTTACCGTCTCCATGAACGGTGCATTTCATTTCTTACCTCTAAATGATTATGTAATATTATAAATGCACGTATATACTGGATATATATGATATATATGATATATACATCATGATTATAATACTGGATATAATGGATACATGAACAACTTGTAATTATAAAGGGTTTATTTTTGACTCAAGTACCAATGATCGTTAAAACGACCGTTATTAACTTAAATAATTACATAGTGTTCATGACATGGTAATAAGTGATATAAAAGCAATAATTAACTTAAAAAAAGGTTCTTAAGAAAGTATAAATTAACACATGTTTATTATTTAGGACATTAAAGAACGATCGAGTCATGTCGGACCCGAGGTATGGGACTTCATCTCAATATCCTTTCATTGAGCCTTATTTTATTTTATACACAACTTTTCTTTTATACGGTGTATAAACCCCTTTGACTTTTACGTTTATCCAAAGGGAATATTTTTTATACGAAGCGTTTTACAAAACGACAAAAGGGAATGTTTTTGTCGTACGTATGCGGTGACAATGACTTCTCCGCCGCCTTGACCATTATTTGAGTTTCGGCTTCCTCTACAAGACATACCATCTTTTTAAAAGAAAAATAAATACCATGTTTTACTTTTGTTTTACTTTGGTATTGAAAATTGTTTTCATAATGTTTTTATATCAATGTGTTGTATTGATATCTTGTTATTGAAAGGTGAAAATGTTATGTTTCCTTTATGCATGTTTTATGTGATACGATTATGTTGAGGTTCTTGGGAATTATTATGAAGACGGGTGGTTCCGTGATAGACTAAGGGTAGGTGAGCCCGATATAGCTCTCCAATGCATTGGGTAACGTGAAGGAGTGAAACGTTAAGGTTTCTCCAAAGATATTTAGGTAATATACTGTGATGGGTACTCCAAACATAACCAAGAGGGTTACTCCCTACGTAAAAATGTTATAAATGACTCAAGTTACCTTTATGTCTTATGATTTCTATGATTTATTCATGATTTGATCAGGTATGTTAAAGTGATTATGTTTTATGGGTAAAGTATGATCTCATCCTTATGTATATATGTACCCATGTTTCCTTTCTATATTTTTATATCCCTTACTGATCTTTTTATCCTCATCCCAAGTTTTTTTGAAATGTGTTTCACTGGTCAAGGGAAAGGTACATGATATGATGATAGTTTCAAGGAAGTGTCAAGAAAGAATCCATGTTTTATTTTAAATATGTTTCCATTGATGGGAAAGAAGAATACTATCTTTATGTAACCACTTTGTTTATATGTGGAATGTAATGCAAGTTTTATGATCTAATTCTCTAAAACTCTAAACCCGAAAAGATCCTCAATGTGTAATCTTGTAATAACTCAAGATTAAGTAAGGTATAAGGCTAGGGCCTTATAGTTGGTATCAAAGGTCGGTTTAGATAACATTAGGAGTTAGAATTCTATTAAATGATTATCCAAAAATATTTTTTTTATGATCAAATTGAAGTGATATAGTATTTGAAGATTACCATGTTGCTTCATCTAAGACATGTTTGTTCAGAATTGTTTTCTGCAGAGGAAACAGGGAATCAGTGCTAGGAATGCATACAGAAGGAAATAACCTTCCGAATCAGCATCCTGAGATGGTCGTAATTGGAACTGAACAGTTTGTTGCAGTGATGGCACAATTGACTCAGGCTATAAATGGTGGTGGTATCCATGCACGTGATTAGCTAGATCAACCATAGAGGAACATGTTAGTGGTTGAACATTTCATGAGGCAACATCCCCCATCATTCATAAGATAATCTGACCCTGTGCTAGCTAAAGGGTGGATTAAAGCACTGGAGAATATTTTCGATGTCATGGGGTGTTCAGACAATCAAAAGGTTAGTCTTGCTATTTACCGTTTGGAGGGTGAGGCAGATCAGTGGTGGTCGATGGTTAAAAATATCAGGGACGCTGATGAGATTGATGCTCTCGACTGGGATGAATTCAAAGGTATGTTTCTTGAGAAGTATTTTCCTAAGGTTGTTCGAGTTAGGATGGAAAATAAATTCTTGGAATTGAGGCAAGAGGAAGAATCAGTGGCTGCCTATGAAGAAAGGTTCACTCGATTGACAAGGTATGCTCCAAATTTTATCCGAGACCATGATAGTAAAATCAATTGTTTTTACTCAAGATTAAAGCCAAAATATCGAAGGTCATTAGCTTCTCATGAGTTTAAAAGTTATGAAAAGCTTGTTAGATGTGCTGAGATGGTGGAAATGGAGTTTTCCGATGATCAAGTGTTCTATAACAACCAACAGAAGAAGAGACTGAGGTGGCAGGAGAAAGGTAAGAATTCTTCAAAAAAGTCTGATGGTAAGAAAACTATGTTTCCAGTTTGTGATAAATGTGGCAAAAGGCATGTAGGGGAATGTCTTCTGAATTCTGGAAAGTGCTACTGATGTGGTAAGATGGGACATAAGGCTTGTGATTGCACTGAAAAGGATCAAGGTGAAGGTAAGACCAAATTTGATTTAGAGTTTGTGAAATGTTATAAGTGCAATGAGATGGGTCACTATGCAAATGAGTGTCCGAAAAAGAGCTTGAGTGATGGGAAGCAGTTAGACTACAAGTAGAAAGTGGTGGTGAAATTCTTTGCAACTACTTCAGCAGATTTCGGGCCATCAAATGAAGTTGTATCAGGTACTTTGTTTGTTTTTTCAGATTATTCCAGTGTGTTGTTTGATTCGGGGTCTACACATTCTTTCATCTCTGAAACCTTTTCTAGTAAAATGGGAATACCATCTCAAGAAATGACTTCTGAACTTGTGGTAAAAACACCTGGGGGAAATGTTAAGGCAAAAATAATTTATAAGAATCTTCCTATCCTTATCTGTGGAAAGAACCTACTTGCAAACCTTATTGTTCTACCTCTAGTAGAGTTTGATGTTATCCTGGGTATGGATTGGCTCTCTATTTACCATGTTAAGATTGATTGTAGAGCTAAAGAAGTTTCTTTTCAGAAAGACTTTCAGTTTGTGTACAAGAATGAACCCTTACTGTTGATAACTTATCAAGAGGCCAAGAAACTTGTAAAAGATGGAAATGAATGTTACCTTGCACATATTGTTGAAAACAAGGGAACTGTTCAGATTAATGATGTGCCAGTGGTAAATGATTATCCTGATGTTTTTCCTGATGAGTTTCCTGGAATAATACCAGATCGGGAAGTTGATTTTACTGTTGACTTAGTTCCTGATGCTAATCCAATTTCAAAACCCCCTTATCGAATGGATCAAATTGAACTTTTAGGGTTGAAGGAGCAATTTCAAGATTTATTAGAGAAAGGTTTCATTCGACCTAGAACATCACCTTGGGGTGCTCCTGTTTTATTTGTTAAAAAGAATGATTGTTCTATGAGACTTTGCTTTGATTATAGAGCCTTGAATAACATCACTGTTACGAAAAAATATCCTTTGCCTCATATCGATGATTTGATTGATCGGCTCCAGGGAGCTCAGTTTTTTTCAAAGATTGACCTGAGATCGGGGTACCATCAGCTGAAGGTAAAGGAGGTAGACATTCTGAAGACCGCGTTCCGTATGAGATATGTCAATTAAGAATTTGTAGTAATGCCTTTTGGGCTAACCAATGCACCTGCTGTATTCATGGACTTAATGAATAGAATTTTCCATGAGTTCTTGGATAAGTTTGTGGTGGTTTTCATTGATGATATTTTGGTGTTTTCTAAAACTAAAGAGGAGCATGAAAGACATTTAAGGGTTATCTTGAAAACCTTAAAAGAAAAGAAACTGTATGGAAAATTCAGCACGTGTGAGTTTTGGTTGCAACAAATTTCTTTCCTTGGTCATATTGTTTCTAAAGATGGGATAACTGTTGATCCTGCAAAAACAAAAGTTGTGGAAGACTGGCCAAGACCCACAAATGTAACCGAGATTCGTAGCTTCCTTGGTTTGGCAGGCTATTACCAAAGGTTTGTTAGAAATTTTTCACGGTTATCTAGTCCAATGACTAAGCTAACTCGGAAGGGTGTTAAGTTTATCTGGACAAAAGAATGTGATGATTGTTTTCAGGGATTGAAAAGAAGATTGGTGAATGCTCCAGTTTTGGCACTACCTTCCAGGAATGGTGAGTTTGTTATATACAGTGATGCTTCATTGAAAGGACTTGGTTGCGTCCTAATACAGAATGATCAGGTAATTGATTATGCTTCACGACAGTTGCAGACTCACGAGGTAAATTACCCTACACATGATCTGGAATTAGCTGCTGTTATTTTCGCATTAAAAATTTGGAGGCATCATTTGTATGGAGTAAAGTGTGAAATATATTCTGATCACAAAAGTTTAAAGTATATATTCACTCAGAAAGAGTTAAACATGAGACAGAGGAGATGGCTGGAATTAATCAAGGATTATGATTGTACAATTCATTACCATCCGGGAAAAGCAAATAAAGTGGTTGATGCTTTGAGTTGAAAAAGTAATGCTTCATTAGCAATGTTGCATTTGGAACGTGATCCTTTGGTTAAGGATTTGATGAACTTTGGCATAGAAGTTGTTGGTACAAGAAGTTCTTCTGTTTTGTTTCAGGTATCAGTGATATCATCTCTATCAGATAGAATCAAGCAAGCATAGAAGCAAGACAGTGAGTTGAAGAAAAAGGTAGAGCTGGTTCAGAAAGGTAAGTTGCCTGAATTCAATATTGATAATGATTGTGTTTTGAGATTTGGGAAGAGATTGTGTGTGCCTTGTGATTCACAGTTGAAGAGAGAGTTGTTATGTGAAGCTCATAGTTCTCCATTTTCAGTTCATCCAGGCAGTACTAAGAAGTATAGAGATCTTCAGGAGTATTACTGGTTAGATGGAATGAAAAGAGATATTGCTGATTTTACTATGAAGTGTTTGACATGTCAACAGGTTAAAGAAGAGCGGCAGTTACCGAAAGGGATGCTTCAGCCTTTACCAGTGCCAGAGTGGAAATGGGAGAATATATCCATGGACTTTGTTGTGGGATTACTGAAGACATCTCGAGGTAATAATGCAATCTGGGTTATTGTTGATCGCTTGACCAAATCTGCTCATTTGCCTGCTATATGAGATACTTTCTCTCTTGATCAACTTTCCTGTTTTTATCTTAAAGAGATAGTTAGGTTACATGGAGTTCCTCTCTCAATTGTATCTGACCGTGATCCCAGGTTCACTTCTAACTTTTGGAAAGTCCTTCAGAAGTCGTTGGGTACTGAATTAAATTTTAGTACAGCTTTTCATCCACAATCAGATGGGCAGTCAGAACGAACAATTCAGACCTTGGAGGATATTCTATGTTCTTTCTCTATGGATTATCAGGGAAGTTGGGACCAACATCTTTCTTTGGTTGAATTTTCATATAATAACAGTTTTCATTCTAGTATACAGATGGCACCATTTCAGGCACTATATGGGAAGCGGTGTCGAACTCCAGCTTTCTGGGATGAAGTGGGTGAAAGGAAGTTGATGGGACCAGAATTGGTAGAAGAGATGGCAGAAAAATTTCAGCTGATTCAGAAGCACATGAGAATAGCTCAGAGTAGGCAGAAGAGTTATGCAGACAAAAGGAGGAATGATCTATCTTTTGAGGTTGGTGATCATGTTTTTCTCAAAGTATCACCATGGAAAAGTGTGATGCGATTTGGTAAGAAAGGAAAGCTGAGTCCAAGGTTCATTGGACCATATGAAATTATGGAGAGAGTTGGATCAGTTGATTACCGAGTGGCTTTACCTCCGAGTTTATCTCAGGTACACAATGTTTTTCATGTTTCGATGTTGAGAAAGTACATGCCAGATCCATCTCATGTTTTGAGTCTAGAGGTAGTTCAGCTGGAAGAGAACCTATCTTATGAGGAACGACCAGTCCAGATTCTTGACCACAGGGAGCAAGTGTTACGGAATAAGGTGATTCACCACGTAAAAGTTTTGTGGAAAAACCACATGATTGAAGAGGCAACATGGGAATCTGAAAATGCAATGAGGGATAAGTACCCACATTTATTCGATAAGTAAATAAATTGCGGGGACGCAATTTTCTAAAGGGGGGAAGGATGTAACATCCCAAGTAAGTAATGAATAATAGATATTTTTATATATGTCTATTAATGAATTAGATAGTGTTTTAGAGGCTTAAAATGAACATAAATCCAATCTTAAGCATGGAATACACTAATATTTTTAAAAGATTGTTTTACTGCCTTTTGATGGAAAAACATTTTGAAATCTATCTTTTGACAATTTTATAATCTATGTTTGTCAAAATAAACCTATTATTTATGATTGGGACATAGAAATTTACTTTGTGTGAATTTTTGCTATTTTTCTGACAATGTTCATTTTTTAATGAATAGTGAAAAATACTGCATTTTACATCAAAACTACTTTTTAATCTAATTTATTTATATGATTAGATTATGTTTTGAATTGGTTTTGAAGTGAAATTAGAATATATTTTTACCATTTAATCCAATTTTGGTCATTGGAATCAATTTCACTTTGAAATTGGACTTAAACTGGTGTCAATCTTTTGATACTTATTGTTTCATAAAAACACGCTATTTGCTCTGACAACGGGAATTAATTATTAAATTAATTAATGTGACTTATATGGTTTGAATTTTGTAAAATAGACTTCATTTTTGAATTCAGAATATCAAATATATCTTAGGGTGATTTTTTGGTATTTTTCTGAGAAACTTCAATTTTTGATGAATAGTGAAATCACTAAGTGGTAGTTAAAGAAACTGATTTTTCGTTTAAATGAAATTTTGCCACCTTTGTGTTTTGAATTTCAAAAAATCCGACATACATGGTTGTCATTAAGAAGTAAAACATGGTTCAATGAGATTAAAATAATTTTTGGTGAATAGTAACTTATTAAGTTTTTAATCGCGATTAGTGGTAATTAGTGTAGTTTAAGGTAAAAATAATGCTTTAATAATATAAAATGACCTAGAAACATGTCTTAACCTTATTTGATGTGTCATGGCAGACCAAGAAAATCCATGGGGTCAACTTGGGGACCCCATGGATCTACATTGGTTGGGAAATGACATAAATAACTTTTTATTTAATGTTAAAGTAAAAATGACACAAACATGAGTTATTTTAGTAAAAAAAAAATTACATGGGGATATAAAGATCATATTTTTTATTATAAATTTTAATTGGAAAGCTAAAAATATTTCCTACATCATAGTATTTTTTTTATAATTTTTAGACATTAAATAAATTAAATTATTTATGACATCATGATGATGCAGCGATGACCTCATTATTTAACGATTTAAACAAAATGGAGAGATATTGTAAAATCTAAAACCTTCACATGGCCAAAACCAATTGGATGAGTGGATTTAGAACCCTTATCAGCTTAGCCTCTAATTATATCAATGTGGTACCTTTTAAATCCGAAACTCATTTTCAAATAAAGTAATATTTCTTTACTTTCCATGAGTGCCCCTCCTCTCCTCTTATAAAAGGACCCCACCTCTACCTCTTTTCCCACACTCACAAAGCCTTTGGATCGGCCAACCCCTGCCCATTTTGTCTCTCCACATCCCTATATTACTCCTTGAAGCCTCAAATTGGGCAGAAGACTTCCCAAGGAAGCCTTTGAGCTCAAACCAAAAGGAGTTACCCGATTTTAAGGTAAAGTCTTCACTTGAGTCCGTTTGTTTTATTTTTCTTCTCCAACCCCCTAAACCCTTTTTATTATTTTCTTTTGTAACAAATCCAGTATCCTAAATATACTAGGATGTTGTTATAAGAAGGATTCGAGCTACACTTACACACACCTAAATCTAATGGTTAAAGAACATACTGTTTCCGTGGATGGTGAATTTATGCCTCCCGAAACGATGATTGTTCAACATTCTTTTAACACCTTCAAAGGTGGCCATTAATATGTCACTATATTTATATATGATATATAATATGTTTATGTTTTACTTAAGATTCTGTATTTTTCATTTTGGGCATACCTTTATGGTTTCCATTATGGGTAAACGCGATATCTTCATTTAAGGAAGTGCGGACTACCGCCCCCTCGAAGTGATTTGATTCGTTAAATACCATATGTGGGACGTATAAAGGATGGAACTATGATATTATATATGATATTATACTATAATTATTATATACCTTTATATCATTATGATTCCATTATATAAAATATGAAATAGAAATGAAAGTAGCGTTCATGCGTACGTACGGCTTACCATCTCCATGAACGGTGCATTTCATTTCTTACCTCTAAATGATTATGTAATATTATAAATGAACGTATATACTTGATATATATGATATATATGATATATACATCATGATTATAATACTAGATATAATGGATACATGAACAAATTGTAATTATAAGGGGTTTATTTTGGACTCAAGTACCAATAATCGTTAAAACGACCGTTATTAACTTAAATAATTACATAGTGTTCATGACATGTAAATAAGTGATATAAAAGCAATAATGAACTTAAAAAAAGGTTCTTAAGAAATTAAAAATTAACTCATGTTTATTATTCAGGACATTAATGAATGATCGAGTCAAGTCAGACCCGTGGTATGGGACTTCGTCTCAATCTCCTTTCATTGAGGCATATTTTATTTTATACACAACTTTTCTTTTATACGGTGTATAAACCCCTTTGACTTTTATGTTTATCCAAAAGAAATCTTTTTTATACGAAGTGTTTTACAAAACGACAAAAGGGAATGTTTTTGTCGTACGTATGCGGCGACAACGACTTCTCCGCCGCCTTGACCATTATTTGAGTTTCGGCTTCCTCTACAATCCATACCATCTTTTTAAAAGAAAAATAAATACCATGTTTTACTTTTCTTTTACTTTGGTATTGAAAATTGTTTTCATAATGTTTTTATATCAATGTTTTGTATTGATATCTTGTTATTGAAAGGTGGAAATGTTATGTTTCCTTTATGCATGTTTTATGTGATACGATTATGTTGAGGTTCTTGGGCATTATTATGAAGACGGGTGGTTCCGTGATAGACTATGGGCGGGTGAGCCCGATATAGCTCTCAAATGCATTGGGTAACGCGAAGGAGTGAAAATTTAAGGTTTCTCCTAAGAGATTTAGGGAATATACTGTGATGGGTATTCCAAACGTAACCAAGAGGGTTACTCCCTACGTAAGAATGTTATGAATGCCTCAAGTTACCTTTATGTCTTATGATTTCTATGATTTATTCATGATTTGATGAGGTATGTTAAAGTGCTTATGTTTTATGGCTAAAGTATTATCTCATCCTTATGTATATATGTACCCATGTTTCCTTTCCATATTTTTATATCCCTTACTGAGCTTTTTATGCTCATCCCAAGTTTTTTTTGAAATGTTTTTCACAGGTCAAGGGAAAGGTACATGATATGATGATAGTGTCAAGGAAGTGTCAAGAAAGAATCAATGTTTTATTTTAAATATGTTTCCATTGATGGGAAAGAAGAATACAATCTTTATGTAACCACTTTGTTTATATGTGGAATGTAATGCAAGTTTTGTGATCTAATTCTCTAAAACTCTAAACCCGAAAAGATCCTCAATGTGTAATCTTGTAATAACTCAAGATTAAGTAAGGTTTAAGGCTGGGGCCTTATAGTTGCACGGGCACGGACCCAATGGAAAATCCATACCCTCTCGAACATCCAAATCCAAATGACATGCGAAGGTGAATGCTTCTTGCTCTGATCCTCATCTGGCACAGATACGTGTAGAAATCTGTTTGCAAGCTTATCCAAAATCCACCTCCGAACCGCAACACCATCAAGAGCTTCAACTTCTTCATAACATCACCACGGCTTCAAAAAAATCACCACTGATTCCTCAAAAATCACCACTGCAAATAAAATCACCACAGAATCATGAAAAAATCACCACTGCAACACCACCAGGAGAATCTTCTTCAATAGGACATCAACACAAAAAACCATCGCGCGTCCTTTACAATTGAAAATCCCAGGAAACCAAAAAAACCATGTAGGATTCTTCTTCAAAAATACATCACCACTGTAAACCATCGGGATAAAACCCAGAAATCCAGATTCGACCCGAGTAGGAAACCAAAGCTGAAAAATCCAACAAGATTTGAATCGCCAACTCCTGGATAAGCCTTACCAACCATCGCTCAACATAGAACCACAAATCAACCTGAACCGAGACTCCAAAAAGAAGTCATGAAAACAACAAACTACCAAGCTTCATATATTGTCGGAGGGGTTCAATGCGAACCATCATGAAACACGAAGAAAAGAAACTGGAACCAAAATAATTGCAAGAAAACTAAAACAGAACATCACCGATACGCCTAAAGGAGGAACCGTTGTGACCAGATCCCGTCGCTGACAACCAGAACACTCAAAGAGACGCGACGAATCACCTTGCACACTCACCAGAGATGAGGTGACATCCTTCAGCAGTTTCAGCTCGGTCATGGGTCACCGCGCCTCCATAGAAACCCTATTAAGGTATGAGGATTTAGGTGAGGAACCGGCCAGCAATGGGAAGAAGTGTCTGATCCCAAGAAAAACACTGCAAAGGATATCCGCCACCGCATCTCACCAAGCGTGAGGAGGAGCGCTGCGCCATCTCAAGACGAAGGGAGGTGGCGGCGACGAGGGGTAAAACCTAGCGAGTAAGGCCCCTTACGGGCTCAGACTTCTCTGATCACCATCAATATAATTATATTGTCGCTTGTTCGTATGTATGGATTACCTTCTTCACAATGCGATGAGATTCATCTTCAACGATAACCCTTCAAGAATTTTTATAAATATATATCTTGATAAATTATGAGGTGTATGAAATAATATTTCTACTTGAATAATATATATCTATTTAGGTAAATATATTTCGTTTACTTACATTCATATTATACGATAAGAAAATAGAATCAACGTTCATGCGTACGTATGGACTACCGTCTCCATGAACGATGTTTCCATTTAATATATATATATATATATGTGATAAATATTTATATTCTGAATATAAATGATTTATAAATCATGTTTTATATTCTTGAAATATTTAAATCATGATCTATGTGATACAATCAAGAATAACAAGTTAAAACACGTATGATAAAGAAAGAGATTATTACCTAAAATGTTACATAAATGTGGAAATTATTATTAAATGGGTTTTATAAAGTAATAAATGAATCATATATGATACCATAAACATTAAAATGGTAATTTTATAATTTAATGGCATAAAAAAGAAATTATATAGGAGGGTAAACATACCCTCAACTAAAGGAATGTGCAAGGTAACAATTAATTCCTCAATGACATTATTATTCGAGATTATTTATATGTAAGTATATACTGGGACATATTTATCATCGATTTCCATGTTTCATAAAATAATTTTAAAAAGTATTCTTATTTAAGGGAATCCTTAACTAAAACATCATTTTAAATGTTTTAATATTTATTCTTCTAAACCTTTCTCATTAATGTCCATTTTTTCAAAATGGGTGTAAGGATTTATTTATATGGTCATGAATGTTTTAAAATCATAATTCATTTCAATAGTTTCAATAAGGTATGAGAGAATTAGATTAAAAAATCTATTTTAAATATATTCCTTTATAAATTTTTTGACTTTTAAATGATTTCATAAAAAATGGATTTTTCCCTCAATGATTTTTTAATATCATTTATAACTATGTAAACATCCTTTACTTGATATTATTATTGAATGAGGTTGATTTATTATAATAAAATATTCCATATTTTATTGAATTAGTTATGATATTTTTGACTTTGGATGTGCTATTTTTATACCATTCATGGTTTATGTTTAAAGTATTGACATTTTGTATGCTGTTTTAATACAAATGTTTATGTTATGTTTCACACTTTTCGTATAAGGAATGAATTGGATTTAGTAAGTGATGGGTGGGGCCCACTATAACCCCTTGATGCATTAGTAGATATCAAGAGAAAAACTAGTGTCTTGGCACAAGGCCTTGACAAAATTTATATTTGTAGTCTTGGCACGAGGCCTTGACTATGTGGTTCTGATGTCCAACATTATGCATTCCATCATTATGAAATTAGTAATTGATATTAAATCTGATAATTCGACTAGTAGAATATCCATGATAATAAATAAATGGAATTATTTGATTTATCATTGTCATACTATGCTGAAGATTATGTTTAAATGTCTTGTGTATCAAATTTTTACCTTTCCATAAAAATTTATGATTATTTATGATGATTTTGCTATATTTTTTATATTTATTGAGCATATGAGATCACCCATTTCTTATGTTTTATTTTCCTAGGATGCCAATAAGTGTATTATGATTGATATATAGGGTTGATCTATGGGAATAATAACATACTAAAAGGATTATCAATGCTGTATTTTATGTATTAAGTTTTAATGTTATGTTCTTGTATGTAATCTATTTTCCGAGACTGTTAAACTGATTGGTCCTTTAGGATGTGGTTCCTTTTAATCATTCCAATGTATTAAAAATAATTCATGGGCTCTAGGATTATGGGGTTGGGGCATCACACCTAGGTCCTCCCCCAAGGTGAAATCCTCATCATATTCCCTTGGCTGATTAATAGGCCAATATGTCCTCAATACTATATATGAGAAGGATGTAATGGGAAACCATAGTACATAAGCACAAGATATGTCCCCAGAAATGGATAGTTTCCCCATGGGGGTGTAAACATTTATCACATCCCATGAACCATTAGTAGGTTAAGAGGCCCTCATGTACCGACATGAGGAATACAAAATGTGAAACCCAATGCATAATCCCCACACGCCCCATCCTTATACATTATGTTAAACTATGGACATACCCCATGTAATGAGCATGAAATTCCATGTATAATAAAAATTGTATTCCTCATGTGATGAGATGAGATTCATTATATGATATATATGAGATTATACCCCTATATATGGGTGGATTCCATGTGTATTCCACAAACTGAACATATTTTTTCTCCTCTATAGTAATGGGTGGCCCTTGAAGAATGCCTAACTTGGACAAAGTAGTATGTACTTAAACTTCAATAACCATATTTCTTCAATTTATACTATTAACATGAATTTTTATCATATTTCCCACATGATGTTATACGACATGGTCCATTTCTACATCAAACGATGTAAAACTACATGATGTCTTCACCCCCATGTTAGAGGGTTCCCTCTTTCCTGATACCAGTCACCTACCATACCATGGTAAATAATTTAATGTGTCTTGATTACCAATTCCATTGGATACATAGAAATGCAAAAATCAAAAATACTAGGCCCATACTAACCCTTATCATATTCTGGGGTCTACAGCTTAGGGAACATGCCAAATCCTCACCTTCTGATATACTATACCACGAGACTTGAGAATATGGATAAATAACTCACATACTGTTTATCTTTTCCTAGAGAATCAAAAAATTACAACTTTTAAACTCCATGACTCCCTTGATTTGGATCCTCATCACCCTCCCAGTCTAAATAGGACCCCCTAACAAAAATGGTTCTCATCCAAACTAGCTCCACTACTGACCTGGTCACACATATCGATGGATCCTCAATGAAGAATTATGGTTCCCATGTTTCAAACATGGAAAATGGATTATCACACATTTGTTCACCCCATCATCGACTAGTGTGGTTGTGGATACTTTATTCAGAACATGTTTGATAGTAGATTCCTACCCATCAGTCTCCCCTTATCACAGTTTATATCTTAATAGGCATGATTTACCTCCCTTTATACATCCCATTGTTCCGGTGGAGTATAAAAATCCTTGGTTTTATTCACTAATGTGTTCATGCATAATGACAAAGAATTACTACATCATTGCAACCTTCCCAAGATGAACTCATATTTTGTTATTCATGTTTTCCCTCATGATATGTATAACTCCTTAAAACTCCTAGTTTCTCAAATCGATCACAGATCTTGTGGGCATAGGATTCATGGAATAATTCCTTGGAAGAATAAAAAAGATATACAAGAATTTACACAATGGAAAACTTCCAACCTCCATGGTCAATGCAACAAGACCTTAAACTGTTTGAATCTAACCATAAGAATATTTCATGTGACCCCATGCATCCTTGGTGATCTTTTAACAATGAATTAATACTCTTTAATATCAAAATAGATTCTTTTAGACATAATACTTTATGTTTAATCAATAGGACCTTAAATTTTTTTAAAATGTTATCATATAATCTTTTCATTGAACTAGGTCTCCTTCACCCTATTTTCATATAATGTTTTTTCTCTATTTGTTTTAATAACAACCCGGTCAACCAAAACCCTTTTGGTTTAATAATAATGAACTTAATCTATTTGCAATCAAACAATCCAAGCTCAATGGATTTATATTATTATCATCCGAATTTGGTATTAGCTACATTACCATTATATGTGCAGATACTGTATTTCTATACAACACTTTTAATATAAATTTTTTATCTCATCCTCTCTAGAGAGGTTGAAACCCATTACAAATTGGTCACCCACCACTAAGTATTTAATAAATATATCCTACATTATTTCAAATTACATGGGACATATAATTATTCCTATACCTCTATCTTTGGCCAAGATGATAATTGAACCATCTTGAGATATCATATTCATTATAATTTAGTCCCCTGAACCATTATTAATGATTTTTCTAGCAGTGAATGGCTCAAAAACCATACCACTGGCCCCCATGGTCAATGCTATATCGCCTTAAACTAAAAAAACCACTGGTCAAAACATCATGACATTAAACTCTTTTAAAAACCATTGGATTAGAAATGATGGACTTAAATAGGGATTAAACCACCCGCAGAACACTTTTTTGGACTTAAGGCCATCTCAACCTCAATTCAGTGTGGGATTTAAACCCTACAGTTCTAAAAGAATCCACATATAGTATAACTTTTTTGTACATTCTCTGGGTCTTTAAACTTTTATTAGCCTTAGTAAAATATTTGGGCCATTATACTATATGAAACCGCACACTGTGGCCTCCAATCTTCATTGTAATTCCACTTTTCAACATTATTCTCACACTACACCATATATTAGAACAACATGTTGATTGATTCCCAACTCACTAGTTTACACAGTGATTCTTAGATCTCATATATGTGGCCCATGAACAAATACTATCATCTCTCATGCCTTTAATTGATTTTAATTATTGAACAGTATGCCTTAACCACTTCTTCACATAACTAAGATGATGTGGTGATCAGACAGACGAGGTTTGGACTTTATGACCATAAACTAGTTTCATTAGACTAAGCATCACGACTTTAAAATTGTGGGGATCCATCCAAACATATTCCGTAAAACTATTACTATTTGATCTAATTGGCATGACCCTAAACTACCCAAGGAATGGTGCATATATTTCTATGAAGATGTAAAATCATACATTCCAACTAATTTAATGATATTATTTTTCCATCTTGGACTCCATTATTACCTAGGAAAAAACATGTTCATGAATTTAAGTGGAAAAAATCTATAAATCCCCAACAATGATCCCTAAAAAAATCATTTTGGATATAGCGGGACCTACTGGTTTAGGAAAATGTTAAGGAAAAACCATAAATCCTCCTACTTCATGGGTTCCTCCTTGAGGTACTATTATTTGTCTTTAATTCTCATTCTCCCTGCTGCCTGGATGGGGAGGATTATAATTCATGATGGTTCACATGTCTTGGATACATGAAGCTAAACTATACGACACCATGGTGAAATCTATGAAACCATTAAAAAACACCAATTTCATGTCCTCATCATATGACATCAAAATTCATGTTCAGTTTCCTTTTTCACATGAAATTAATCAAATTTCCTTCAATCCACATTTTATGGCATAAAACTATGAAAAAGTTTAGGTTTTTTCCAAATAGGGACTCTTCCCATTTCGGTGCAGGTCACCTACCACACCACTTGAGTTATTTGACTATAGATTATAAAAACAGTATAATTCTCCCTATAGAGAGAGATTATAGATATTTCTTGGAATGATAAACCAACCCAATGTTTTTTATACCATGGAGGTGTAATTCTAATAATGTTGAACTCTATTTAATAATTCCCAAAGTTTTCCACAATTCTTTGTATCTTCCTTGATTTGGATCCCCAATATCTTCCACATTCGAATGGCCCCCAATAATAGTGAAGGTTCTTAGAAAAATGGCTCACCCCCATATTGAGAACATGACTTGAACGATATTTAATGAAAATTTGAAAGGTCTCATGTTTTGAACACATTCAATTGCTATGAAACAAACCTGGTCATTCCGTCTTTCCAATAGACCCTCAATCGGGCCGGCCACATACCAAAGGAGCATCCATGACCCCCCAGTATAATGGAAAGTCCCAAGGGTATAAATCATAAACCTTGTGGATTATTTAACCATTAAGTTTCCAAAAAAAATCCAAATACTTCACAATTAAAAAGAGGTTATGATATATGATCAAAGAATATATCACATAAAAAATCTAAAATAATGATAAAACAAAAAATAAAAGATGATATAAATAGAAAAAAGACCAAAGAATAAAAATTAAAAGCTTGATTCAATCAGTTTCATGAAACTGAAGGTCCGATCACTTTCTCTATGTGACTCATAAGTCACCACTATGATCTTCAAACCAGCCTCTTCCCATATAATGTGGTAGTAGATCCAACACAAAATTCAAAATAGAAGAAACCTATAAAATACATGAAAAATATATACCCATTAATGTGATTATGTAGGGTGTGATAAAATGATAGTAGGATACCAACATGAGTCCAATTAATTTATTTTACAAAATAATCCAACCCGTTATTTTAAAAATAATTCATACAAATAGTTTTTGAATTTTCATTCACATAATACAGAAATAACACAAACATAGAACCTAAAAATTCACGAAAAAAAACTTTTATAAAAGATTTCATAATTAGATTTTATCCCAAACAATGCTATTCCCAATGCTGAAAATTTCTCTTTACAACAACTTATTTATTAATTTAAGTCCAAAAATGGTTACAAATTTATATATAATTTTCTATAAATATAGTTTTTCTAAAACACCTTCCCGCTATTCATTTAAAATATTATACAAACCCAAATCACAAGTAATAAAGAGAAAAAGTGAAATAAATCCAGAAAGTAATATTCCAATCAATAGATGGGACAAAACTAATCAACATCAAGACTAAATAAAAAGAGAAAACAAGGAACGAAAACATGTCCATAAAATAAAAAGAAATGAACAGTCTAATATACATCAAAATGATAACATAATATATATCTCAATATATGTGTAACATGTGATACATAACATGAGGCAAAACTATAAGGACAAATCATATAGAATAGGGAACATACAGTTGGACCTACTACCTATAGGTTAACGGTCACAAATCCTTTAATCAAATCACTCTAACCATTATACTCAGTGAAAGAACTGTTATCCTAGTGTTAAGTATAACTATTGGGGACTATCCAGTGAATAAATCTCAATTATATGAACACCACACTAATAATTCCTAATTATTAGCCTCAGTCATCTCATGGAACAACTAAAGAGGTGATTCATGAACAAAAAAAATTATCACATGACAATAAAAAATCCGTAAGGTCTAAAACCAAAATAATTTATTTCCCACCTCACATACATCCTTTATAAAGATCGCAAATACAAAATTACAACATGAATCACATATCAAATATCTATTATATATATAACATCATAAAAAATCATTAATGGATCAACAATGGAACAACAACAAGAAATAATACAACATTTCATAACGGTACAACCACATAGTCACCTTATCACAAATAACATATATATTTTAAAATCCTCATTAAATGAAATTTAAAATCAAATAAAATTTTAATTTAAATCCAAATCACCAAAAAAACAACCAATCCAACAAACGAAATTTTTTTATTAATGTTATAAAACATCAAAAACATTTTAAAACAAAGAAAATGCCTTAAAACAAAAGGGGATAAAACTATGAAAAACTCATTAGTCTTAATTAATATCCAAGAAAATGTTTTTATTTTAGAAAACCATTCCTTTCATTTAATCAAAAATGTAAAATTCATGTCAAACCCATTCACACAAATGAAACACTTAAATTAAAAATTCACACTAATTTTTTACATGAAAACACAATATGGGTAAAGAAATTTTTTTAAAAGTCAAGAGTAAAAAAATCCACATTATAATTCTCTAGCATGGAAATGATTTTGGAAGGCTAAATATCCATGTAAATATTCAATAAACGTTATTTAATAAAAAACACCAACCTCTTATTATGATACCATGCCGCCTTCAATGAAATCCATTGTACTAGGTCTTTAGGGATGGATAATATCCTTTACAAAAAAATACCTAATTACCACTGACCATAAATTATAAAATTATATAACATGGCCACCATTGTTAGAGGAACATGTTGAGAATGTGGACATCTAGGAGAAATAGAGATTATTATCTCATACCACACAAACCAATTGAAAAATCACCAAGAAACCACTTGTAGAAACTATTGAGGTTATTGGGAGAGGGAGAGAAAACGATTGTAGAAGTTTGGGTCATGGGTTTCAAATAATGAAATCTTTGGTAGAATCTATAATTAATTATGATGTGAAATAAAAAAATACCCCAAACTAGAATGGCCACATGGCTATCTCAGACGGTTTTCATAACTGTGCAAATATGATGCATCTAACTCTATTGAAACCCGCATGGGCTAAATGATTGTGTCACATGGTTTTCCATAAAAATGTGTATATTTTAAAATCCCAACCCCCATCCAATAAATAAGTATCATAGTTTCTACTTAATGGTTTCCAAGACATGCTCCATAAATATGAATACATGGAAAATAATGAAAATCTCAAAAAAAAATGTTCACCCAAAATACCCTGAATCCCAAGAAAAAAATGACCAACAGATTACTATTAGGAAAGTGACACATCATAGCGTAAAAAAATCTACAAAATTACACTTTTTGGCCTAATAATGTCCTCAATAACTTATTATAACCATGGATTCCAAAACATCCACCCCTTAAGGAGGTCTCAACTAGTAAAAAACATCTAAAAAATTGAAACCAAGGACAGAAGGTATGAACTGTAATGCCCCGACCCCAGTTACCCTGAGTTAGTGAATTATTACAAAACATTGGAATGATACATGGAATAATTTCCTGAATGAACGATCATTTTAGTAGTCTTGAATGTACTAGGTACACTCATATATTTTACATTAAATCATAAAATAATAACATCAACAACATTTCGTCCCATTTTTAAACACACTTATATACTTAGCCTATCCCTGTAGGTCAACCATAAAATATTTATTCACATCCTTGAAAAAATAAATAATGAAAGGGGTGAGCTCAGATACTCATTACAGATAACAATATAGCAGAAACTTTCATAAATAAGCACAATCATTTAAGGAAATGTATAAGACTAAAACAAAACCTTTTTAAAATTAAACTTTTGCATAATATGGATATGATAAATCAAATAATGCCATGTACTTATTCACATGGATATTCTATTAGTCAAATAATAACATGAAATATCAATAGCCACTTTCATAATGATGGAATGCATAATTCCATACTTCATAACAACATTGTCAAGGCCTTATGCTAAGACCACAAATAAGATTTTGTCGAGGCCTTGTGCCAAGACGCTAGTTTGTCTCATGAGACCTACCGATGCATCAAGGAGCTATATCGGGATCTAACCGTAACTTACCAAGTCTAATTCATTTATCAAATGAAAATAATTAAACATAACATAAATATTCGTATTAAAACTATCATATGAAATGTCAATACTTTATTTATAAACCATTAATGGTATAAAAATAACACATCCATAGTCAAACATATCACAAAACCTTCAATATAGTATGGAAGATTAGTATTATAATAAATCAACCTCGATCAAGAATAATATCTTGTAAAGGATGTTGACATAGTTAAAAATGATCAGTAAAAATCTTTGAGTGAAATATCCCTTTTTCATGAAAACATTTAAAACTCTCACTATTTATTAAGAAGCTGTGTAAAAAATATGTTTGAATAAAAGTGTACCATATCACATTGAAACTTATTAAAGGAATTTAAATTAAAAAACATTAATTTAAATATAAATAAAACCTTAAACCCATTTTTAAAACATTGACATTAATGATAAAGATTTAAAAGATTAAAATTTTAAAACATTTTAAATGATATTTTCGTTAGAGTTCCCAACCAAATGAGAGACACTTGAATAAAAAAATTGAGGTAATAAAAACATTATGATATCATGTGAATAAAGTGATTCATGATATACTATGTAAAAGTACAGTATATACACCAAATAAAATTGAATTGGTTCATAACAACAAAGAAGTCTCAGTGGAAGGTAAGTTGAGATGAATTCCATTAGAATGACTGTATCCTTAGGTTAAGGATAAATCAATTCAATAATTATGTTTTAAAAATATAAATACACTAAATATTATTGGATTTTTAGTTTAAATAAATCATAGGGCATTCACATATATTCTTGTAAAAACAACACCAATGACTTGGATGTTTAACTCAATGAATAGAAATTGAGTTAAAATTACTCTTATCAAGTTTAAATCGATAACTTGAGAATTTATCAATGGATTGATTAGGTGTATCAAAGGTATATACACACAAAATGGTGTCTAAATTAACACATAACTAAATAAATAGTGATTTCACACATAATCTTGGAGTATTGTAATCAATGAATTTTTCATAAAACTGAATGAGTGGAAATTGAAATTTGAAATTCCCTTATTGATTTGGTAACTTATGAAAAATACACCCCATGGAAGAAGGAACATAAAATGATGATGTAAATACCCATAACATATAGTATATAAAAAAAATACAATCATGGGTAGTACATACACCACACAAAAGGTAATTGTGGGAAATATAGCATGAATCTCATGGGAATAAAAGTGAGATAAAAATCCCTTACCTTGTACTTTTCCTTGGTTGAGGGTACATTAACCTCCTGTATAATAGTTAAATAATTGTTATTAAATTATAGAACAATTATATATATAAATATGATATCATATATGATCCTCTAATTTTTCATTGTTAATAATATTTTATTAGTATCATCATTTCAGGTGTTAATTGTTCTTTTTCCCTTTATATACTCGGTCACCTAAGCCTTGTTTTTTATGGATTGGATGTATTTTATTCATATATATAATTATATTAAGTTCATAAACATTAGTTTTAATAATAAAATGTAAATTAGTCTTGAATGATTACGATGGGGAATGAATCTCATCACGTTCATGGAGACGGTAATACGTACGTAGGCATGAGCGACAATATCATTATATTGATGGTGAAATAGTATTTAATTGGATGGTATATCATATATAAATAATCATTAACATGTTATATTTATTATTTACATCAGTTATACTCATCATTATAACCATCCAAATAATGATGTTTTTGAATAAAAAACTACACCACGACATGGAGATGGTAATCCGTACGTACGCACGTATGGTGACTTTGTCATTTATAGGGTCGATAGAATAATGACTATTCCTGTACTATTTTTATAATAACATCACCATATATAGAAGATACTAGAGTTATTATTTTATGATGGAAACAATAAAGAATGCAGAAGTGGAAGAAGAAAAGAACTTGAAAGAGGTGATGAAATATTTACCTCTTCTTCAGGTTCTTCCTTTTGATTTGATCAAAAGGGATTTATAGGTTGGATTTTTGACCAAATTAAGGAATCTATGATTAAGGGAGGAATGTTGGGAGGATATTTGGTAAGGAGTTGGCTGAGCCAAATGTAACATCCCGGTTCCGAAATCCACCCATAGGTGCCCCGTACCCGGTTGGTCACATGGCCTCAAGTGCATTTCCCCAAACTCCAAAGTCTACCGACTAGTAGTGAGGGCCTTGGGTGTGATAGAGGGGAAACTATGCCCTCATTGTAATAGTACAAAGTAGAAAAAAAAGCAATAGTAGAAGCATTAAACATCCATACAAGAGTAAACAGTGGAAGACTGAAAGTAAAAACAACTGGAGCACATATTTAAATGATGCATGATACATATGACTAGGAAAGAAGCCAAAGAAGTCACAATGCTGAAATAAAACAATACTAAATAAATGTAAAAAATAAAATATAAAATGATCCTCAACATCACAAGCATAATCTTGGTCCCATGCTCACCATCTCCACAACATGTCAAGTACCTGAAGAAGAAGGGTGATTTCCCTTATCTATACCAGCAACAATATAATCTGTTTTATCCCAAAAGAATGACCCAAATAGGGTGTGAGACTAAATCATTGTAGGAAACCACCCGAAGATCTATGCCTAACAGTTAGTGAATATATGGCAGGTAATGTACAAAAAACGGTAAACAGGAAAGTACTCAGCAGTAAAGAGTCCACAATTTCAACATCAAGCAACAACTAATCAAACAGCTAAACATAAATAGGTAACCCCATGGGAGGTACTCACGGACATCCCCTCTGGTCCTACCTATCAATTACAAGCAACCCTATGGACCGTGCACTCAGCCTCACCACTCTGATTCAGTATATAAATACTCTCTGAGGAAGCACTCACAGTTAATTGCCCTTATAGTCTAAGGTAGTCAGAAACTCTCTAAAGAAGCTCACATGGTCAATTCCCCTTATAGCCCCAAGGTCAAGAACTCTATAAGGAAGCTCACTCGGTCAATCCCCATTATATACCAGGTCATTCATAGAATCTCTATGGAAGCACCCCCATCAATTCCCCTTAAAGTCCAAGCAGTTCAGGAATAAAAATCAAAGACTCTTTGAGGAATCTCACTCGGTCAATTCCCCTTATAGTTTAAATCAGACAAGGACTCTGTGAAGAAGCTCACTCAGTCCATTCCCCTTATATCCCCAAAGTGGTATTATGATCTCTGGGGAAGCTCACTCAGTCAGTTCCCCATAGAGCCCAAAGTGCTCAAAGACTCTCTGAGGAAGCTCCCTCAGTCTATTCCTCTTATAGTCTACTACACCATGTTTTCATGGACCTGTGTAGGTCAACGAGCATAGAAATACAATATGGCCAAAGTAAACTTACATAACTACTTGGATAAATAGTCTATAGTATATCAAACATGTCAGAACACAAACTCTCCGTCCTATAGCAACAGGCATGGAAAACAGGTAAAGCATCCAAAGGCTAAACATGACCAAACGGTCATAAACAGAACTTGCATGGGAAAAACACATCCAAAGCATAGCAATCGACCCTATTCATATCCAAATAGCCTCTACATAATATGCGTGCATGGAAGAAAATCAACAGGGGTAAAACAGTAAACACGCAATACCCCATTCAAGGGTATTGGTGGAATTTGCACATAATAATCAAATACATTGAATGGAAAGGCACAAACCACCTACCTTGGCATTAGATGATCGATATATGTAATATTGACTCTTGAATCACCCTAGAACTTTGAAGATTTACAAAAAACTCCAAAATTTTCAACCAAAAATTACTTGAGAAATAAGATGAATCTTGAAAAAAGGCTCAAGGAGAAGAGAGAACTCACCGATGCGGTTTCAATGCAACCGATGGAGTTCGATTCGGAGAAAAGACACATGCTCATGGGTTCGTGTAAGATCTACAGCCTTAAAGAGCTCTCGGTCGAACAAGACCTAAAATAATAGAGTTCTGGCATTTATATGTGACCCTGGTGCGATTAATGAAAAAAAAGTAAGTACACGATGTGTAATTTTGAAGCACACGTCTTGTACTTTCACTTTCCGTACTCTACTTTAAGTGGCCTCCAATCCACTACCACACGGCAGCGTGTGTGGATACTACACGGCCAACATACATCCTCCTACGGCAAGGAAGTACACAACGTGTACTCATAAAGTAAACGGTGTGTACTTAATTTTTTTTTCCATATTTTACTTTTTCTAAAAGAACAACCAGAAAAAGGAAAACATACCTGAAAAGAAGATTGAGGTTCTTACAAACCTTTCCCCTTAAAAAAATTCATACCTGAATTTCCCTAGAATGGCGTAGAAGAAGAAACCTCGAATAGCTCTGGACATTATGATCATACGTATTCCTCCCTCTCCTAAGTCTTGTCCTGTACTCACCCGTGCTACCAAGGCACCCATACCAGAGGAACAAACTGGCCATGGAGAACCTGCATACTTCAATCCACAATCCGGATATGATTCTCTTCAAAGGATGCATCCACTTTCAACTCAACCTTGTCAGGTTGGAAAACATGAGACATATTTGAAAAGTAACATCGAAGCTGAGAAATGTGGAAGACATCGTGCATGGCCCGGTACCTCGGAGGTAATTGCAACTGATAGGAAACCGTCCCAACTCTCTCCAACAACTCAAAAGTCCCGACGTACCTCAACGAAAGATTACCCTTTCTCTTGATCCTTCTATGCCCCAACCTCGGTGTGACATGTAGGAAAACATGATCCCCGACCTCAAACTCTAAAGGCCGTCTCCGCTGATCAACATAAGACTTCTAATGAGACTATACAATATCCTTCCTCTTTCAAATCAACTCCATCTGCTCTGTGATCTCCTGAACAAGATGAGGTCCCAGCAAAGCTGTCTCTCCTGCCTCCAGCCAATATAAGGGTGATCGGTATAGCCAACCGTAAAAGTCCTCATAAGGTGCCATCTGAATAGTTTCTTGAAAACTATTATTATAGGAAAACTCCACAAGAGGTGTATGCTTCTCACAAGAACCTCTAAAATCCGGGATGCATGATTCGAGAATGTCATCAAGCACCTGAATCATACGCTCGGACTGACCATCTATCTGAGGGTGGTAGGTTTTACTCAAAACTACCTGTGTACCCAAAGCCATCTGAAGCCCCTGTGATACCTGAGAAGTAAAATGCACATCCATGTCTGAAATGATGGAGTGTGGAACTCCATGAAGACGTACAATCTCTCAGATGTACAACAGTTCCATCTCATCAACACTGAAGGTTTCATTGATCAAAAAGAAGTGGGAAAACTTCATAAGCTTTCCAATGACAACCCAAACTACGTCATTCCCTCGAGGAGACCTCAGAAAAACAGTCACTAAATCCATCGCAACGTCATTCCACTTCAACTCGGGAATGGGTAACTACTGTAAAATCCCTGTCAGTCACTAATGCTCTGCCTTCACCTGCTGACAAGTGGTACATCTCATAATGAAACCAGCCACGTCCCTCTTCATACCTACCTACCAATATAGACAGTATTGATCACGATACATCTTGGTGATGCCAGGATGAATGCCCAAACTATGAAATGGAAGTCCCGGATCAGATCCTTGCGTATGTTGGCTGGAACCCATAAGCGCCCCTAGAAACGCTAGATCTTATCCTCGCCTATGGTCAATCTAGGGATAGGGTCCTCTCTTGACACATTCTCCCTTAGGAATAGGCCTTAAAAACATGATAGCTTCCTCATTCGAACTCGATCAAGAAGAGGGGAGGTAGTAGCTACAAAAGATAGAAAGGTCTTCCCCTGTCTGTTGTGAACCTCCAATTTCATCTTAGAGAACAGAGCCATAAGTATCCACTCACTACTAGCCTCCATAACTGCCTGTATCTGAGTCCTCCTGCTCAACGCATCAGCCACTGTGTTGCCTTTCCTAGGTGTGTAGGCAAGCACAATGTCAAAGGACTGTAGGTACTCGATTGACCTCCACTATCGTAAATTCAGATCACACTGAGTGAAGATGTACTTGAGACTTATGTGGTGAGTGAAAACCACAAAATTCTCTCCCGAAAGATAATGTCTCCAACAGAATAAGTCTGGAACAACAACTACCAACTCAAGATCATGCGTCGAGTAATTCCTCTTATGTGGCCTCAACTGCCAAGACCCGTACGCAACGACTCCATCTCCCTGCATAAGCACATCTCCTAGCCCAATACCTGATACATCACAATAAACAGTATATATTCTTCCCAGCTTTGGAAAGACTAGTATCAATGCTGAAGTCAACTTCCCTTTTTTCTCCTGAAAGGAAGACTCATAAGAAACTGACCATAGGAACATCTCACCCTTCTTAGTCAAACCTGTCAGCGATGCCGCTAATTGTGAAAAGTCCTATATGAAGCTTTTATAGTACCCATCCAACCCTAGAAAACTATGAACCTCAAATACAATCTTCGGATTCTCCTAGAAAACTATATCTCTTACTTTCTTTTGGTCTACTAATAATCCTATCTCTTAGATAACATGATCTAAGAAGTTAATCTGATCCATCCAAAAGTGGCCTTTTGGGAGCTCAGCACATAACTGATCTCTCTTAGTGTACTCAAAATGATCTCGAGAAGTGTGGCATGGACGTGTCGAGTGTGATGGTACACTAAGATATCATCTACTAAAACAACCATGAAGGAATCCATGTATGGATGGAACACTTGGTTCATGAGTACCATAAAAACTGTAGGCAGTTTTGTGAGAAAAAATGACATAAACAAATACTCATATAGACCATACCTGCTCCGGAAGACTGTGATAGGTACATCAGGTGGTCTAACATGCAATTGATTATCACCGTACCTCATGTCAATCTTTGAGAACACTTGGGACCCTCAAAGATGATCAAATAGATCATAAATCTTTGTTAAAGGATACTGGTTCTTGAATTTCAATGGGTTCATCTTCCAATTGTGCACACAAAGCCTAAGGGTGTCGTCCGCCTTCTTCGCCAATAGGACAGGAAAACCCCAAGGAAAAGTACTGGGTCAGATGAAACCCTTTTCTTGCAACTCCTCCAACTGCTTCTGGAACTCCTTCAACTGTGGTGTAACCATCATATATGGTGAAATGGGCACTTGTGCTGCCCCTGGTACAAGATCAATCGAGAAGTATACCTCACGCTCTGGAAGAAAACCTCAAAAATCATCTAGAAATATATCTCTGAAACTATCCACCACTAGAGGAAAGTTTAACTGAGAAGTCCCATGGTCATCCAGATAAAAACTAGAAATCTGGGCTATAACTCATAACCCATGATTCTTTAGACCCTCTCCACTCGTCTGGACATCCCACTCGCCCTTATGACGAAACGATACACCCTCTAGTGATGTGAAACTGACCCTGCGGGAATAACAGTCGATTACTACCTAGAAGGGAACTACCCAGTCCATTACAAGAATGGCATCATAGCCTGTCATCTCCATGACATAGAGGTCCCATAAAAAGTTACATCCACCAACTTCTAGAGGGAACTTCTGACACTAACGTATACTAGAAGTTCTAGTCCACAACGATGTGTCTAGCATAAAAATATTGGCATAGGAAAATATGCATAGCCCAAGGCTCTCCACAACATCAATAGATAGAAATCTACGGGAAGCCCTTGTGTCAAAAAGAGGTAAAGATAAAACTGAGGCAACTATGATCGTATCTCGGATTGTAGAATGTCTGAGATCCTTCTCCTGAGGGGTTTACTCCACTACAAAATTTTGGCTTGCACAGCGGCCCTGTGACCCTGCCTGATCACTCTGAGCTGATCCACCCTGCTGTCTCTGAAAACTGGGCGACTGGATACACCGTCCACGACCTCCAACTCAGCCTTAATGGTCGGAATAACTCAAGTTCTCTTACTGATGAGAAACTTGTAGTGTTTCTCGTAAACGAGGAGTTATAGAAGAACCCATGTCACCAGCTTCTGGTGAGAAGTACTGACAAAAGCACTGAAGGTGACCCATCTTGCTGCAATATTGGCACTCAACTAGGCCTATCAGGAAACATGACCTCGTATGCCCACTTCTCCCAAACTGGTAGCATACCACCTGGATACCAGAAGATGCATCCCACCTACTCTGATCTCCTCGTGAAATCTCCCTACCACGCTTCCTGCTATCAGCTGGCAGAGCACTAAACTCTGGATGCTGAACCGCCCTGGATCAGAGATCAAGAACCCCTCATATTGAACTCTTTGATCGGTGCCTAGTTGACGATTGAAGATATCAAAGTCAACCTGAAGATGTTCACCTGAGTTCAGATGTGGTGCCTCAGACCATCCACAAACTTATATGCAAGGAAAAGCTCATCACCTCTAGGAATTGGCGTGAAACAATATAGCTCTATGAAATGAGAGGAATACTCTATAAAAATGAGAGTACCATGCTCCAAACTCATTAACTCTAAGGCTAGATCGACCCTCAAGGTATCTGGATAGAAGTAATTGTAGAAGATGCGCTGAAACTCATCCCAAGCCATATTTTCCCGGCGTCCTGCACATGAGATCACATCCCATCACCACTTAGAGGAGTCTCGAAACATGTAAGTAATGAGATTCACCCTCTTCTCTGGAGGTATATCCAGATGCTCAAAGATCATCAGCGTGTCTTGTAGCCATGACTCTACAGCCTGGGGTCTTCTGTCCCTTGAAAAAGTTGGTGGATGCTGCTGCTGAATGACCTGCGTCAATTCTGCCATAGACGGGGTAGAAGGTGGCACTCCATTAATGGTCTACATCATCCTAAAAAAGATCTCCCTAAACTATGAATCAGCACCTATGTCAGGTACAACTAATAGTTCCATGGATGGAACAACTGGAAAAGCCGCTGGGAGTCCCTGATCAACCATGTCCGATGTCTGATCACCACCTGGGAACTGGCGTACATCCGGAGGACGTCTCGGTGGCATGACTTTGCATGCTGAAATTCACACCTTAGATCATGATTATCATGAAATGTGTAATAATGTAATAGGAGATTGAAAACATTCATGTTTCGAAAAAACATGTCTACACAGCATGTAAAATTACTACACGGCTTGTTCCCTAAAGTCATTTACATGGGCGTGTACTCCTGCCTAAACGGGTCATGTAACACCCCAAACACACAGTGTGTTCTTCTAACACATGGAGTGTACATGAATCCTATTCCCCTGACCGAGTCCTTCTACACGGTTAAGCCACATGACTCTCCTAATAAAAGACTACACGGCGTGTTCAAGATAGACATGATGTGTACTAGAGAAGCTTCACCCAACCTGTGTTGTTAGTGACACGGCCTGACACATAGTCCACACTACACGGCGTGTTAAAGGTGGACACGTCATGTATGTGGAAGGATAACACTGACCCGTGTTGTTGGTTACATGACCGGCTACACGACTGACACTACATGGCATGTTCCAGACGGACACGACGTGTACAAGAATGAATAACACCGAACCGTGTTGTTCATGACACGGCCGAGTACCTAGTTCAGACTACACATCGTGTTCAATTGGTACACGACATGTTCCTATAAGAATGTCCCTATCCTGTGTCTCTTCCCACATGACCTATGACACAACTAGAAACTACACGACGTGTACTTCAGAAAAATTGTTTCTTCCCAAACAAAAGAACACATGGCGGTAGTCAAAACACCACGACGTGTATTCTGGGTTTTTTCGTATAGTAAGCCTCAGAAACTACTCTGAAACCCAGAAAAGCACGGAAACGAACATTGAAAGTGCCAAATTCTAATCCTTTAGGGCCTATACTCCCAGTGAATCAAATATTGGCATCTTAAACATGTTATAACAAGATAAACAAGTCAATGATTAACAAAATTATGGTAATGAGGGCCCATAACACCTCAAAAACTGAATTTTGGCATTCATTCAGATAAATTTACACAAAAAATACCCTATGAAATAGCAGGTATTTTTTTCATAGCATCTATCACAATAGCATGCATACTCTACAGAACATCTATCACAACAACATGCAATCGTTAATTCATCCCAGATGGAATGGAAAGAATGCATGAAGTGTGATTTCTAATAAGTGCCTATATGATGCATGAGATGGAATATCATCATCACATTGGGTTGTAATAGAAATAAAACCTCAATAACATCAATAGTAATAGTACAAAACATGCGAGTCACCCAGCGGTGAAATAAAATCAACTATAAAATTGAAAACCAGAAAAATTGCAATAATAGGGTAGATTGGCTTTTACCTATACACGGGTTAGCTAATCCTGGGAACAACTTATTTCCAAGTACCTATGTCATCCTATCCCTTGCTAAAGGATCCAGACAGTAAGTCAAGAGAAATTAATTCCTATGAAACCACTTTGTAACATCCTGGTTCTTGAATCCACCTAGAGGTGCCCCGTACCCGGTTGGTCACATGGCTTCAAGAGAATTTCCCCAAGAGACGGAGTCTTCCGACTAGCAGCGAGGGTCTTGGGTGTGATAGCAGGGAAACTATGCTCTCATTGGAAGAGTACACAGTGGAAGAAAAAAAAAATCAATAGTGGAAGAAGTAAACATCCATACAAGAGTAAACAAGGGAAGACTAAAAGTAAAAAACAACTAGAGAACATATATAAATGATGCATGATACATATGACTAGGAAATTTTCCAAACAAGTCGCAATTCTGGAATACAGTAGTACTAATGCAAAGTACAAAATAAAAGATAAATATCTCCTCATCATCGCAAGCACAAGCTTATTCCCATGCTCTCCAACCCAATAACAATTCAAGTACCTGAAGTAGAAGGGTGCTTTACATTATATATAGCTATAGAAATATAATCTATTTAGGCCCAAAAGCATGACCCAAATAGGTTGTGAGACGTAATCCCAGTAGGAAACCACTAGAATATCTAGATGTAATAGTCTGTAAATATATGATAGGTAAAGTATAGAAAACAGTAAACATGAATGTTCTCAGTAGTAAATAGACCACAATTTCAACATCAAGAAACAGCTAATAAAAAATCTAAACACAAACAGGTAACCCTCTATGAGGTACTCATGGACATCCCCTCTGATCCTACCTAACAAGTATAAGAATCCCTCTGGGTAGTTCACTCAACCTAACCCCTCTGGTTTAGTATATAAATAATCTCTGAGGAAGAACTCACATTCAATTCCCCTTATATTCTAAGGTAGATAGAAACTCTTTGAGGAAGCTTACACAATCAATTACCCTTATAGAACCAAGGTCAAGGACTCTCTGAGGAAGATCACTCAGTCAATTCCCATTATATCCCAGGTCGTTCATAGACTCTCTGAGGAAGCACTCACCGTTAATTCCCCTTATTGTCTAAGCAGTTCAGGAAGAAAAATCAAAGACTCTCTAAGGAAGCTCACTCAGTCAATTTGCCTTATAGTATAAAGTAGGCAAGGACTCTCTAAGGAAGATCACTCGGTCCATTCCCCTTATATCCCCATAGTTGTCCAAGGCTCTCTAAGGAAGATCACTCGGTCAATTCCCCTTATAGCCCAAGTGCTCAAAGACTCTCTGAGGAAGCTCACTCGATCAATTCCCCTTATAGTCTACTACAATAGGTTCTCACAGCCCAATGTAGGTCAATAAGCATAGAAATACAATATCGATGAAGTAAACCTACAGATATAAATAGATAAACAGTCTACAACATATCAAACATGTTAGAACAAAAACCCTCCATCCTACAACAACAGGCATGAGAAAAAGGTAAAGCAGCCAAAGGCTAAACAGAACCAAACAGTCTTAAATAGAACATGAATGAAAAAAACACATCCATATCATAGTAATAAAACATATTCATATCCAAATAGCCTCTACACAACATGTGAGCATGGAAGACAATCAATATGGGTAAAACGATAAACATGCAATACCCCGTTCAAGTGAATTGGTGGAATATGCACATAATACACAAAACAATTAAATGGAAAAGTCACAAACCACCTAACTAGGTGTTAGGATATCGATATATGTGAACCTAGAAGCTGGATTCACCATAAAACTCCAAAGATCTACAGGAAATTCCAAAACAACCCACCTACGATAACTTGAGAAAAAAGAAGAATCATGAAACGAGGCTCAAGGAGAAGAGAGAACTCACCGATTAAATTCCAACTCAACTGATGGTGTTCGATTCAGAGGAAAGATGCACGCTTGGGGGTTCGTCGAAGATCCATGGCCGTACGGAGCTCTCGGTCAAACGGGACCTAAAAAAAGAGAGTTCTAGCGATTAGATGTGAACCTCGTGCATTTAATGGAAAAAAAGAAAGTATGCTGCATGTACTGTTGAAGTACACGACATGTACTCACCTTTTCCGTACTCTAATTTAAGCGGCCTATAATCCACTCCCACACGGTTGTGTGCGTGGCTACTACATGGCCAGCACACGACCTCCTGCGGAAAGGAAGTACATGATGTGTACTCATAAAGTACATGGCGTGTACTTAATTTTTTTTCCATAATTTTCTTTTTCCTAAAAAAAGACCAGAAAAGGAAAAACATAACTGAAAAAAAGATCTGAGTTCTTACACCAAAAGGCTTTGGAGAAGTGAATCTAAGAGAAGGTGATGTTACCTTTTATAAGAGAGGTGAGGGTCACTTTAAGAAAATATTGAAATATTATTTTATAATAAAATCATTTTCGGTTTCTAATGTCTCAAAAATAATTTATTTAAAGGATAAGGTAGGGATGGGTCTAAAACCTTTCAACCAATAGGTTTTAGATAGGTTTAGGTCAGCATATTAACATTATCTTTTAGATTTAACTCTTAGTTAAATAGTTTGACATTTATCATGTCTCTTTGTATTTTTATATTATATGGTTAATAAACTTACTATAACATGCCAAGAGAACCCCGTGAGGGTTCGTTATTTATATATATAACCTTATCTATGTCCTTTGGTCGATCCTTAGATTTTTAGGAATATTATATCAATTAATAATATAATATTTGTCTTAAAAACACTATTATGTCAATTTTGACACAATTTAGTAAATTTTTGAATCCGTAAATACATTATTACTTCGAATAAAATTTATTCATCTAACTTTTACATGTAATAATAACCTATAAAATTAGTTTAATTCATTAGAAGTCTCAATTTATATTCATTTGTATATTTATAATATCAATTATTTTAATATTTCATTAATAAGGAAATTACTGCTTCATCATTGTGTCATAAATAAATTAAATTATTTAATGTCTAAAAACAATAAATAAAATACCATTATGTAGTAAATAATTTCATATTTTTAATGAATATTTATAGTTTAATCTATATTGACTTTTACTCTATATTAAAAATCGATTAGTTATTAAATGTTGAATTTAACTCTTTTAACTCTTCTTTAAATAAAATAACAATAAATGTTCTAATCTAATCAAAGTGGACCAAAGTGGTTCATATTTTATTCCAATGGTTGTTTTTGGTCAAATTATACTTATCCAATAGAATTGGGACATGTGTTAGGTAATTAGGATTTCATTTTTACCCTTAATTACCCTATTTACATTTAACCGTGGTAAATAAAAGGAAAAAGTTACTATTGACCAAAAAATATTTTCATCTTATTGAACAAAAATTTACTTACTGGTATTAACCATATCTCTTGTATTTTTAAAATTCAACTCACCGAAGTGGTAAAAATAAGTTTTATGTAAATTTTGAAACGCTCCTAAGAGGTGGGTAAAAGATAATAAAATTTCAATAAAATTTTATACATATAATTTTATTATAAAATGACTCAATGAATTACATTAAACTTATATAGGTATTATATATCTATTTTGACTTGAAAAAAATTAATTATTTAAATAAAAATTCAGTTTTAAACTATAACGCAGTGTTTTTCACAATTCATCAAAAATTGAATGTTTTCAGAAAAATACCAAAAATTTACCCTGATATATTATTAATATTATGAATTTAAAAATGAACTATATTTTTCCAAATTCAAAACATAGAAGTTTCATTAATTAATTTAAAATTAATTCATGTTGTCAAAACTAAAAATATGGTTTTTAAAAAGTAAAAGCTATCAAAAGATTGACATGTGTTTACGTCAAATATAAATGAAAAATTACTTATAATGACCTAAATTGTATTAAATAATAAGAATATAATCTAATTATACTTCCAAACCAATCAAATACATAATTTAACACTATAAATTATTTTTATTAAAAAGTTGTTTTCAATTAAAATTAAGTAATTTTCAGTATTCATCAAAATATTGAAGTAATCAGAAAAGTACCAAAAATTTATCCAAAATAAATTTTTATGTCCCCATTCCAAAGAAGAATTTTATTTCATTAAATTTAATATATAAAAATATCAAATATTTTTTTTAAAAAGGGTTTTCAATTAAAAGGTGGTAAAATATCATTTTTTGAAAAATAATTCTTTTATTTGAAACAAAAATGAATTTTTTCTTATATTATGTCTAAGAAACACATAATATTGATTCTAAAATTATATAGAGTATATAAAATTTAAAATTCAGTTAATAATATTCGTAACTGATTTTTGAACGGCTAGCTTGGTATGTCAGGGTGTGCTCGAACTCGGTGTTTAATGTTGCTCAAGCTATTGAATTACTTTAAAGAAAATAACTCACTACGGAATCTTGGGGTGTTATATTCTTCCCCCTTTTGGAAATTTCATCCTCCCAATTTTAAAATTATGCTTGGGAACTTCATTGAATGTCCCACATCAGAAAAAGAGTCAATAATACGATCGCTTTAAAATAAATAAAGTTAAGTTCAAAGGTCACCCGAGAGAACCCATACTAAGATTTAATGTAGGAAAACATGGATATGGAAGATAAACCAAGTGTAAAGTTTTGATGGAGAGTGGTAAAAAACATGATCAAGAAAAAGTTAACAACAAGAAAACCGCAAACTTGTGATGGAATAAATAGTCATTAGTTTCCCAGTCGGAAATGAAAATAGACAACGTTTTTTGTTCTAAGTTCTATTTCATAAACTTAAGAAATTTATTTTTGATATTGGCTAAGAACATTAATGGATATACTTAATTTTTATATAGAGTTTCTCCTTTAATAAATTTATACCACTAACTCATCTTTTTATTTCAAACTATGAGTATTTAAGATGACATGGTCACACATTAAGCGCTAGAATCAATTTCTAGAGAATCACCTGATCCACAAAGGATCAACTATATATTTCCGTTCTATTTAGAGATTAACCAAAACCAAAATGGTTAGTATAAGACAGATTATATTGAAAAAGGATAATCTTTTATAGAAAGAAATACTAATATTAATTTCTAAAATTAAACCAACAATTCCCAAACTTCAATTAATACCATTCAATAAGCATTTGTCTTTAAAATACTATAATATAATCCAAACTAATATTAAAACCCAAAACATAGAAGAATTTTATTACGTAGTCTTCCACATTAAATTGATTCTCCAAATAACATTGACTAATCTAAAAGTCACATAATTAAAAGTAATTAACCTAATCATATATTCTCTATGGTAGGTTGATAATTTCCATAAATAACCAAAATGGATATAAATCCACAATAAAAAAAAAGATAAAAATCAACCATTACTCCTCAAATGAAATCCTATAGTATTCTATTTTCCTTAAGAATATTGTGTTCCCAACAGAACGAACATATTTCAAAAGAACATTTATAACTTAATCACCAAATCATTTTCTTATACTAACGATATCCATTTGATAAGATATAAGATCCTAAATAAACTTATTATTGATCAATAAAATCATTTAACTAAAAATAATTAGTCACACTAACCATGAACTACACGTAGTCCAGTGGTAGGTGATAAATCCCAATCGCACTCTGGCTGTAGGTTCGATTCCCACAGCTTTGTCCGATGCAACGGGTTGTCACACGGTCTGCATGTTGTCCTTTTTCAAAAACTATATTTTATAACATTCCCAAAACGAGATAAATTCCTCAAAATAACCATTTCATAATTTAACCACAAAATTTCCCTCATACCTCACATTTTCATGCCAAAAATTAATAACCTGTAATTGCCTCCAATTCAAGGATCATAAAAACCCAAATGTTTATTTATAACTATTTCCACAAAAGAAAACATAATTCTCACTCAAATATAATTTTCACATAAAAAACTCCATGGTTACATATATAAGAGAATAGTCTTCCAAAGTAATCCCATACATTAAACATTTCTCCATCTATTTATTTCCACATAGTTTGTTTCTTGACATAGAGGTTATCCAATATAATAGGGCATTGACTTAGGTAATTCCAAGGTCCCTTAAATTTATAAAAAATGAATGTAATTGGTTTATTAGGATGATTTTTATTTTCTTTCATAGTAATCTTCATTTTTCCTCAAAAATTCTTTACTTTATGTCCTTATTTCCCACACATAAAGCATTTCTTTTTACCACTGAGACACTTTCCTTGGTGTCACCTTCCACAGTTCATGCATGATAGAAATTGAGCTTTATTTTCTCTATGGTCTCCACTACTGGAGATCTTATCATTCACCACCTTTCTCATCTTCATTTAGTTTGGGAGTTGGTAAATATATATGTTGTTGATCATATTTTTGGAAAAATGATTCGGCATGAACATGATACCTTTTACACCTATCAACATTCCATTTAGTTGCTCATTTTCACCATTGTTCCCACCTTGTACATCATGTTCAATGTTACTATGACATCCATGGAATCCAACCATTGAATAACATAGGAAAACATAGTGTGAGTGATAAAATAATTTAAAGAATATCATAACACTTTATTTTCAATCTAGAACACCTTATGATTAACCAAGGTAATTTATTCTCATCTTATATTTAAATCCATCCAATCGGTTTTTAAAAAAAATTTGAATCATCCTATGTATATCCCCCTGGAGTGTCATATCCAAGAGTACAGCAAGGCATGCTGTAATGTACCAAGTTACCCCAGGTCAAGTCCGAAACTCATTGTCAGAGTTTTTACTCCTAGGTACATATGTGCCCGAGCCACCTCCACCTGTTCATACCCAAACATGGATGTATTACTTGGAAAACCCACATAATATTTACATTACCAAAACATTTGGATGTTCTTCTATACTAATCATCAATGTCTATCTTAGGGCAGTGTTTCCTAATCATAGTTTATTTTCTAAATCTAGCTCCCACGGTTTGTACTAAACTTCCTATAATACCAACTGTAATGCCCCGATCCCAGTTATCCAGAGTCAGTGCATTATTACATAATATTTAAATGATACATGGAATCATGTCCTCAAAGACCGGTCAGTTTAGTAGGCTTGGAAGTAGTTGATACACTAATAAGTTTTACATTGCATCATGAAATAGAAAATCAACAACATTTATTCCTCTTTTTAAACACAGTTATATCCTTAGCCTATCCCTACCGGTCAACCATAAAATAATTATTCACATCTTGGGAAGAATAAAACAAAGAAAGGGGTGATCTTAGATTCTCAGTAAGGAAAACAATATAGTGGAAACATTCATAAATAAGCATAAACATTTAAGGCAATGAATAAGACTAAAACAAAATCCTTTTAGACATAAACTTCAGCATAATATGTATAAGATAAAATAAAATAATTCCATTAACTTATTCACATTGATATTATTCTAGTCAAATAATCACATTAAATATCAATAACAACTTTTATAATGATGGAATGCATAAGGACAGACTTCATAACCACATAGTAAAGGCCTTGTGCCAAGACTACAAATAAGATTTTGTAAAGCCCTTGTGCCAAGACACTTGTTTGTCTCATGAGACCTACCAATGTATCGAGGATCTATATAGTTCTCCACCCATAACTTACCAAATCCAATGCATTTAACATATGAAAAGGATTAAACATAACATAAACATTCATTTTTAAACTAGCATATGAAATTTCAATACAGTATCCATAAACAATGAATGGTATAAACATAAAAAATCCACAATCAAACATATCACAGAACCTTTAGTATAGTATGGAATATTTTTATCATAAAAAGTCAACCTTAATCAAGAATAATATCCCTAAAAGGATGTTGACATAGTTAAAAATGATCAGTAAAAATCTTTGAGAGGAATATTGTAGAGACCCGAAGCTTGACGTACATGGACATTACATTACTTTTTCGGAATACTTAATACATAACAAAAACATACACACAAGGATCGTAATAGTTTAGTGTCTTTAGAAACTCGGAATATAAACTTCTAATCATGTTGAAATATCTTCAACAGCTCCCATAATGATCTTCCCCTTTTTGTTCCCTTACCTAAAACCTTTCTTTTTTTCCTGGGGCAAATAAAACATAAAAAGGGTGAGCTCAAATGCTCAGTAAGGTCAAACATAGATAACATAAAACAATCTATAAACATTTGGAAGCAAAAACTTGAACATGAAATTTAAACATCAAAATCTTGAGCAAAGACATAAATCGTGTAAGTATGTAAGGAATATATCATAATAGAACATCAACCATGATAAAATATAATGGGAATAGAACATGTAATTGTAGAAACCATTCAGAACATGTCATGATTTCCATAGTAGCCAAGGTATTGCTGCCAAGACCATCTTAGTGGACAAAGTCCCTTTCTGAATCAAGTTCACTCCTCATTTCAGTCATGTAACACTGAACCGGATTAACTTACCGTTCTAGCCATATCTATATCATGAGATATAAATCTTTACCCAATTCATTGGAGGGAGATATAGGTCCCACCCATCTCATAATGAAATCATTCTTACTTGTGCCACAAAATAAACCTACATCATTCATAATAACCCAACAAATAAAATGGGTTTCATAAACATCATCCCATCATCACATAATCCATATAAAAGAAATGGATATCATTTCATAATCAGAAAATTGAAACCATGTAAATCATAGATACATTATACATGAAACATACACATATAAAATAATGTCATCTTAGATGGAAAATGAATTTGATAAAACACATGAAATGAATTCTTGAGGAAAATATCCATTCTTATTCAAAATCATTTTCTTTTCACAAAATTTCATGAAATTTTAAAAGAATAGGATTTTGTTCAAAATAGTCATGAAATTTCTTGGAGGAAGATTCATGAAAATAAGGCTTTATAAAACCTTAAAAATCCATTCATGTCATATAAGTTAAAAATAACATTCTCCTCGTACTTTTGTCAGAACATTCAAAAAAAGTACCTCGTAACGTAAATAAAAGAAAGATTCCTTACATACCATGTAGTAAAAGTCAAAAATGGGTAAAAAGGACTTTAAAAATACATTAAAACACTTTTATAAAACAAATACATGATAGAAATGGCTCCAGTAAATACTTACGAATAAACAATCTCAGATAAAAATGGGATTTGAAAAATTATCCCTTACCTTATGTCTGATATGCTTTGTATGTATCCAAACCTCCTGTATAATTTTTTAAATAATGTCATTGAATTATTAAAGAATCATATTCATTGTTATTATATCATATATGGTTCACTTATGACTTTATATTACCCGTTTTTTTTTGTAAATTCCATGTTAAAGAGCGTTTTGGGTAAAATCGTTTCATTTGTCGTCCGTGTTTTGACTTGTAATTATTCATATGATTAATTAGATCATGATTACTTAATTCCAGAATATAAAACATGATTTATATATAATATATATTCAGAATATACATATATATAATAGATCGATAAATGGAAAGAAATACACCGTTCATGGAGACGGTAGGTCGTACGTACGCATGAATGTTGTTTTTGTTTCCTTATTGAATTGAATGAAAATAAGTAGATGAAATACATATATATACAAATAAATCCAGTATCATTATTATGTCATATATTTTATGATTACTTATTATATATACTTTATAATCATTCATGAATGGTTAACATGGAGAATGAATTTTATCGCGTCGTGGAGACAGTAGTCAGTACGTACGCACGAGCGATGATATCATTCCCATGATCGTGGAATTGTATTGGAGTGTATGTATACTATTTCAGAATCAATATCACTTTAAATTAATAATATATAGTTATTATTTATACCATTATACCCATCCAAGTAAGGTGGTGGTGGAAAATAGATTACACCACGGTGTGGAGACAGTATTCCGTACATACGCGCGCGCGGTGACTTCGTTTTCTGTAGGATGGATAGATGGTGAAATAGGGTTGTTTAATAATTATAATAACATATCAGTATATTATTAATACTGATTTTATTACTTCATAATAAAACAACTAAAGAATAAGAAGTGGACGAAGAAATAAAGTTTAAAGAATCGGTAACGGACATTACCTCTTCTTTGAAGCGCCTCTTTGAGACCTCCTCTTAGGGAACAAAAATTGGTCTTTGAAGAAGACCAGGACCTCTAGGATGTTTCTAGGGAAGTGGAGAAGAGAATTTTGCAGGGTTTGGCCGATCTTGAAGGCTCAAAGTCGTGTGAGGAAGAGAGGGTGGAGGTGCCCTTTTATAAGGGAGGAGAGGGGCACCTTTGAAATAACTAAAAATATTATTTTATTATAAAGTCATATTCGGTTTTTAATAGCTCAAAATTGAGTTATTTCTAAGATAAGGTAGGGATGGGTCGAAATCCTCTCATCCAATAGAATTTAGACTAGTTTAGGTTTCTATTTTAACCTTATCATTTAGATTTAACTTTAAGTTAAATAATTTTTCTTTTACCGTGTCTTCTTGTTTTCTTACACTATAAGGTTAATAAACATACTATAACAAGACAAACGAACCCAAAGTTGTTTATTATTAATATATATAACCTTATATAAGTCATTTTGCCGAACCTTATATTTTTAGGAATAAAATAACAGTTAATAATATAATATTTTTCTTAAAAACTATTTCATGTCAATTTTGACACTGTTTGGTAATTTATTTTTGTGAAAATCATATAAGAAATATTAGTTCTAAAAAAGTTAATTAAATCAATACTAACATGTCATATTAACATATAAAATTATTTTAATTCATAAAAAGTCTCAAATTACATTTATTTGGGTATTTAGAACATCAATTATGTCAATATTTCATTAAAAATATAATTACTGCATCATCATTGTGTCATAATTAAATTAAAATATTTAAAGTCAAAAAATTAAAAATAAAATCCCATTATGTAGGAAATATTTTTAGCTTTCTAATTAATATTTATAGTCTAATTTATCTTATGTATAACTTTATATTAAAAATTATTTACTTATTAAACATTGATTTTAAATATTTTAACCCTTCTTGAAATAAATTAATAATAAATGTCCTAATCTAATCCAAGTGGGCCTAAATGGTCATATTGTATTCCTAAGGTTGTTTTTGGTCGAATTAAACTTATCAAATATAATTAGGACATGTGTTAGTGTAAGAATAATATCATTTTTACCCTTAATTACCCTATTTATTTTTAACCGTGGTAAATAAAAGTAAAAAGTTACCATTCACCAAAAATTATTTTCATCTCATTGAACCACATTTTACTTACTGACATCAACTGTGTCTCTCGGATTTTTTAATTTCATTCACAAAAGCAGTAAAATTAAGTTCTAAGTAAATTTTCAAATTCTCCTAGGAGGTGGGTAAAACACGGTCAAAAGTTCAATAAAATTTTTATATATATTAAATTATTATAAAATGACTCCAATGAATTACATTGAACTTATATAGGTATTATGTATCAATTTTTACCTAAAATAAATTAAAAAATAAATAAATTATTATTTAAATAAAAAGTCGGTTTTTAAATAGTAACCTAGTGTTTTCACTATTCATCAAAAATTGAATGTTTTCAGAAAAATAACAAAATTTTACCCTAGGATAATTTCGATATTCCAAATCCAAAAATGAAGTCCATTTTGAAAGATTAAATTTAAAAAAATTCAAAAAGTGGTTATTACTATTCATAACGGCTAGTTTTAATAATATTTTAAGAGCATATCGTTGTTTAGTGAAACTCGGTATTGCGTACAACACACGCTATCGAGGAAGGTCACAATTGCGTGTAATGCAGCCAAGTTTGGGTTGCGTGTTGTGAAAGACTCCTTTGTTGTAGCTTACAACACAAGAAATCAATAAAATTAAAAAGAATATTTTTTATAAAATCTCGGGGTGTTACATTCTACCCCCCTTAAAATGAATTTCGCCCTCGAAATTCGTCGGGGTTATAAATGGTTTACTATTCGAAAGTTTATTTAATAGAAACCCACATCGTAAAAAGGAATATAAAAACCAATCTTTAAAAACTAAAGTATGAAACATAACGGTTACCAAAATTAACTAATCACTGGGTTTCCACATAGGAGAACATAGGAGAAAATATGGATATGGAAGAGAAACCTAACCCTCATGTTCTGATGGAGAGTGGTAGAGAACATGGAAATAAAAAAGCCAACAATAACAAAGCCAAAGACTTTTGATGATCTAAGGTACCTTATGATTCATCGGATATAAGGGAACTAGGACAACATTTTTGGTTATCAAGATCATTTCCCTAAATTTGATGAATTAAAAGAAATACTTACATGATTTTGGTACAATTTTACTGTTGTTCATGAATTGAACAATTTCCACTTCATCCCTTAAATGAAGTTGAATTTGTTATTCGTGATGTGTTAGCAGATCATGTGATAGAATGATGGGACATTCCATCTGTTTCAAACAAAAGGTTAGAAAAAGTTATCAAATATACATAAGTCCATCTATGGTGAGGTTAATGATATACGATTCCAAAAATGAACTTATACTTCATATATCATACCACTTAATAAAATAAAACTAGTTTCTACTAACTAGGGACTTACAGTAGGTCAGTGGTAGGCGATAAAGGCCAGTCTCATTTAGGTTGTGGGTTCGATTCCCACACCCTTGTCTGACGCGATGGGCTATCGCCCGTCCAGTAAGTTTTCCTTTTTCTAAAACTACATTTCTATAACATCCCATCAATAATATCGAAAAAACTTCTATCCTTAAACAATACTAACGTATGTCCAACATAATCTATTCCAATCTTTAGGCTTATCCATAATACTACAGTCCACTCTCATAATATAGTGAAAACGATTACCAGAGATTTCATTTAACAAGCATCTTAATACCAGCGGTGATCCCCATATATCATAAGATATGTCTTGTTGGTCACATTCCAAACATTCGAAGGCTTTAATCATGTATTCTCTTGAAAAATGAATACCCATTGAATCTTAGTGAAAACATGACTGTTGTCAAAAGTTAAATCTTTCCACATACCAAAACCCCAATATTCTATATACTCAAACCATGATATAACTATTACCTTATATCAGTCATGAGCCCATGAATACTGTCAAACATTTTATTTTCTCCTTATCCCTTCATTATGCACATATCATCTTTTTTCCAAAAATATCTCAATCACTTTCCATGCTTACCGGTACCATAAAATTATTGAAAACCACAATAGACCAATACATAAATATTCCAATATTCCATGATACTATATACAACATTATTTTGGAATCCCATTACATAAACACTTAATCATTCCACCACATCGTTGTCATATTCAACATTGCCAATAGTGATCGCATGTGACTTCCCTTTGTCCTTTGCCTTATGTTGTTGCTCATGTCGATCATCACTAACCCTTGGATTAGGGAATTTATTAGCATAATACCCCATTTCATTGCACTTGAAGCATTGAAGTGTTGGTGGTGTGTTCTCTGCAGTATTTTCTTTATTCACACCATTAGCAACCCTTTTTCTATTACTTTGACACTCAGCTACTCGATGACCTTCTTTTCCACACTTAAAACATTTTCTAGTCCCTTTAAGACAATCTCTATCATGCTTTTTTCCACACTTTGAGCATAAGGAAACAATCATCTTCTTTTCACCATTATTCTAAGATTTCTCTTTGAACTCCATCTTTCGTTTCTTGTCAAAACAATGAGACGGATAAGTAACACCAACTTATATTTCCACATTGATATCACAATGCACAATTTCTTCATAGCTATTGAAGTCTGTTATAGATAATTCCCTTCGAAGATTTGGTTTTAAGCCACTAAAGAATCGACCATATTTACTATCAGTTTGGATGATAAAGCCAGATGCATAACTTGCAAGCCTTGTAAAATTCACTTCGTATAAACCAACAGATTCATCATCCTTTTTCATTAGTTCAAGAAACTCTTTCTCCATCTTTTTTCGAAGAATACGAGGGAAGTACTTATTGAAAAATAAGTTCTTGAACTAGTCCCATTCCATGGACTCAATTTCATCTCTTCGCCTCGTATTCTTGATAAGATTCCACCATTGACCAGCTTCACCATCCAAACGATATACTGCTAAGATGACTTTATCATGCTCAGAACATTGTAGAACTAAAAATATCTTTTCAGTAGTACTGATCCATTGTTCTGCCACTACGAGATCAGAATACCCACTGAATGAAGGTGTATGCTGCCTCATAAAGGATTCAACAAAATTTTGCTCCTTTCTCTGCTCATTTTGAAGTCCAGAATGAATCATAGCTTCTATAAGTATAGCAATAAGATTTTCCACTCTATCTCCCATAACATTTTTTTTTCCGGAGGACAATCATTGCATTGTCCATTACATTGATCAACATGGTTCCTTCGGGTTCCAGCCATCGTCTAAAACCCAAAAAGAATAGTGTGAGAGACAAAGATCATTCTAGGGAAAACAACATAATAAAGGGGGAGTACCTTCAATATCTAGCATATTAGGTTAAATTCTAAGATCATTACCATAGTCCTAGGACTATATCCTATACATATACTTATCCTTAGGGACATCCCTAGACATACCTTAGAAATATCTCTAGGGATCTCACGAACGTTTTCGCATCCTAGTTTCCAAAGGTTGACTAAACCTTTCCTCTGATACCAACTGTATATACCCAATGATTGACGTACATAGAAATTACATTACTTTTGCGGAATACTTAATACATAATAAAAAACAGACACACAAGGACCGTAATAGTTTAGTGTCTTTGGAAACTCAGAATATAAACTTCTAATCATGTTGAAATATCTTCAACATCTCCCATAACGATCTTCCCCTTTTTACCATAACTAAAACCTTTATTTATTTCCTGGGGCAAATAAAACATAAAAAGTGTGAGCTCAAATGCTCAGTAAGGGCAATCATAGATAACATAAAACAATCCATAAACATTTGGAAGCAAAAACATGAACATGAAATTTAAACATCAAAATCTTGAGCAAAGACATAAATAGTGGAAGTACGTAAGGCATATATCATAATAGAACATCAACCATGATAAAATATAATGGGAATAAAACATGTAATTGTTGTAACCATTGAGCACATGTCATGATTTCCATAGTATCCAAGGCATTGCTGCCAAGACCATCTTAGTGGACAAAGTTCCTTTCTGAATCGAGTTCACTCCTCGTTTCAGTCCTATAACACTGAACCGGATTAACTTACCGTTCCGGCCATGTCTATATCATGAGATATGAATCTTTACCCAATGCATTGTAGGGAGATATAGGTCCCACCCATCTCATAATGAAATCATTCTTACTTGTTCCACAAAATAAACATACATCATTCATAATAACCCATCAAATAAAATGGGTTTCATAAACATCATCCCATCATCACATAATCCATATAAAAGAAATGGATATCATTTCATAATCATAAAAGTTAAACCATGTAAATCATAGAGACATTATACATGAAACATACACATATGAAATAATGTCATCTTAGATGGAAAATGGTTTTGATAAATCACTTGAAATGAATTCTTGAGGAAAATATCCTCTCTTATTAAAAATCATTTTCTTTTCACAAAATGTCATGAAATTTTAAAAGAATAGTATTTTGTTGAAAATAGTCATGAAATCCTTTGGAGGAAGCTTCATGAAAATAAGGCTTTATAAAACCGTAAAAATCCGTTCACGCCATATAAGTTAAAAATAACATTCTCCTCGTAATTTTGCCGAAAAAGTAAAAAAAAGTACCTTGTAACGTAAATAAAATAAAGATTCCTTAAATACCACGTAGTAAAAGTCAAAAATGGGTAAAAATAACTTTCAAAATACATGAAAACACTTTTATAAAACATGGACATGATATAAATATCCATAGTAAATACTTACGAATAAGAAATCTCGGATAAAAATGAGATTTGCAAAATTATTCCTTACCTTATGTCCGATATGCTTCATATGTATCCGAAACTCCTGTATAATGATTTAAATAATGTGATTGACTTATTACATAATCATATTCATTGTTATGATATCATATATGGTTCACTTATGACTTTATATTACCCGTTTCTTTTGTAAATTCCATGTTAAAAAGCGTTTTGGGTAAAATCGTTTCATTTGTCATCCGTGTTTTGACTTGCAATTATTCATATGATTAATTAGATCATGATTAATTATTACAGAATATAAAACATTATTTATATATAATATATATTTATAATATACATATATATAATAGATCGATAAATGGAAGGAAATACACCGTTCAGGGAGATGGTAGGCCATACGTACGCATGAACGATGTTTTAATTTCCTTATTGAGTTGAATGAAATTAAGTAGATGACATACATATATATAAACATAAATCAAGTATCATTATTATTTCATATATTTCATGATAACTTATTATATATACTTTATAATAATTCATGAATGGTTAACAAGGAGAATGAATCTCATCGCGTCGTGGAGACGGTAGTATGTACGTACGCACGAGCGATGATATCATTCCTATGATCGTGGAATTATATTAGAGTGTATGTATACTATTTCAGATTCAATATCACTTTACAATAATTATATATAGTTATTATTTACACCATTATACCCATCCAAGTAAGGTGGTGGTGGAAAATAGATTACACCACGGTGTGGAGACGGTATTCCGTACGTACGCACGCGCGGTGATTTCGTTTTCCATAGGATGGATAGATGGTGAAATAGGGTTTTTTCATACTTATAATAACATATAATTATATGAGTGATACTGATGTTATTACTTCATAATTAAACAACTAAATAAGAAGAATTGGAAGAAGAAATAAAGTTGAATGAATCGGTAACGGACATTACCTCTTCTTTGAAGCGCCTCTTTGAGACCTCCTTTTAGGGCACAAAAATTGGTCTTTGAAGATGACCAGGACCTCTATAATGTTTCTATGGAAGTGGAGAAGAGAATTTGGCAGGGGTTGGCCGATCATGAAGGCTCAAAGTGGTGAGAGGAAGAGAGGGATGAGGTGCCCTTTTATAAGGGAGGAGAGGGGAACCTATGGAATAACTAAAAATATTATTTTATTATAAAGTCATATTCGGTTTTTAATAGCTAAAAATTGAGTTATTTAGAATCTAAGGTGGTGATGTGTTTAAATCCTCTCATACAATAGAATTTAGACAAGTTTAGGTCTCTATTTTAACATTATCATTTAGATTTAACTTTAAGTTAAATAATTTTTCTTTTACCGTTTCTTCTTGTTTTCTTACACTATAAGGTTTATAAACTTACAATAACAAGCCAAAAGAATCCCAAGTTGTTATTTATTAATATATATAACCTTATCTATGTCATTTTGAATGAACCTTATATTTTTAGAAATAAAATAATGATTAATAATATAATATTTGTTTTAAAAGCTATTTTATGTCAATTTTGACACTATTTGGTAATTGATTTTTGTGAAAATCATACAGAAATATTAGTTCTAAAAAAGTTAATTAAATAAACACTAACATGTCATATTAACATATAATATTATTTTAATTCATATGATGTCTCAAATTACATTTATTTGGGTATTTATAACATCAATTATGTCAATATTTCATTAATAATATAATTATTGCGTCATCATTGTGTCATAAATAAATTAGATTATTTAAAGTCCAAAAATTACAAATAAAATACCATTTTGTATGAAATCTTTTCATCTTTATAATTAATATTTATTATCGAATTTATCTTATGTATTACCCTATATTAAAAATAATTTACTTATTAAACTTTGATTTTAACTATTTTAACCCTTCTTTAAATATATTAATAATAAATGTACTAATCTAATCAAAGTGGGCCTAAATGGTAATATTTTATTCCTAAGGTTGTTTTTTGTTGAATTACATTTATCCAATCGAATTAGGACTTGTTTTAGGGTAATAATAATATCATTTTTACCCTTAATTACCCTATTTACTTTTAACCGTGGTAAATAAAAGTAAAAAGTTTCTATTCACCAAAAATTATTTTCATCTCATTGAACCACATTTTACTTACTCACATCAACCGTGTCTCTTGTATTTTTGAAATTCCATTCATAAAAGCGGTAAAATTATGTTCTATGTAAATTTCCAAATTCTCCTGGGAGGTGGGTAAAAGACGGTCAAAAGTTCAAAAAACATTATATATATATATAATTATTATAAAATGACTCCAATGAATTAAATTGAACTTATATAGGTATTATGTGTCAATTTTGACCTAAAATAAATTTAAATAGAATAAATAATTATTTAAATAAAAAGTCAGTTTTTAAATAGTAACCCAGTGTTTTCACTATTCATCAAAAATTGAAAGTTTTCAGAAAAATACCAAAATTTCACCCTAGGCTAATTTCGATATTCCGAATCCAAAAATGAAGTCCATTTTTATAGATTAAATTTACAAAATTTCAAAAAGTGGTTATTACTATTCATAACCGCTTGTTTTAATAATATTTTAATAGCATATCGTTGTTTAGTGAAACTCGGTATTGCGTACAACACACGCTATCGAGGAAGGTCGTGATTGCGTGTAATGCAGCCAAGTTAGGGTTTAATGTTGTGAAAGAATCCTTTTTTGAGTCATACAACACAAGACATCAATAAAATTAAAAAGAATATTTTTCATAAAATCTTGGGGTGTTACAAATATCCCTTATTCATGAAAACATTTAAAAGTTTCACTATTTATCAAGAAGCTATTTAAAATAGATTTTTTAATCAATGTGTCTCATATAACTTTGAAACTTATAAAAGGATTTTCAATTTTAAAACATTAATTTCCATATAAATACAACATTAAAATCTGCTTTAAGACATTGAAAATAATGAGAAATATTTAGAAGAATAAAATTTGAAAACATTTCAAATGATATTTTAGTTAGAGTTCCAATACCAAAATAATGACTCTTGAATAAAAATAATTGAGGTAATAATAACTTTATAATATCATGAAAATAAAGGGATTCATGATATACTATGTCAAAGTATAGTATATACACCAAATAAAAATGAATTGGAGCATAACAATAATGAAGTCTCAATGGAAGGTAAGTTGAGATGAATTAATTTATAATGACTGTATCCTTAGGTTAATGATAAATAAATGGAATAATTATGTGTGAAAAATGTAAACACACTCAATATGATTGGATACTCAGTGTAAATCAATCAGATCACATTCACACATATTCTTGTAAAAACAATACCAATGACTTGGATGTTTAACTCAATGAATAGAAATAGAGTTAAAATTACTCTTATAGTGTTTATATCGATGACTTTAGAATTTATAAATGGAGTTATTATGTGTATAAAAGTTATATACACACAAAGGGGAGTGGAAATTAATACATAAGTAAATAAATAGTGATTTCACACATAATATTGGAGTATAGTAAGCAATAAAGGTTGCGTAAAACTGAATGAGTGGAAATTGAAATGCGAAATTCCCTTACTAATTTGGTTACTTATGAAACATACACCCCATGGAAGAAGGATCACCTAATTATTATGTAAATATCCATAGATTAAATTATATTATGCAAACAATACAATCATGGGTAGTATTTACACCACACAAAAGGTAATAGTGGAAAATATAGCATGATTCTAATGGGAATAAAAGTTAGATGAAAACCCCTTACCTTGTAATTTTCCTTGGTCGAGGGAACATTAAAATCTTTTATAATAGTTAAATAATTGTTATTAATTTATTCAAGAACTATATATATAAATATGATATCATATATGATCCTCTAATGTTACATTGTTAACAATATTTTAGTAGTATCATCGTTTCGGGTGTTAACTAATCCATTTTCCTTTATATAATCAGTTACGTAAGCCATGTTTTTTATTGATAGGATGTATTTTATTCATATTTGGAATTATATTTAGTTCATATCAATTATTTTTAACCAGAAAATGAAAATTATTCTTGAATGATTACGATGGGGAATGAATCTCATCGCGTTCGTAGAGATGGTAATCCGTACGTACGCACGAGCGAAAATATCATTATATTGAAGGTGAAATCGTATGTAATTCGATGGTATATCATATATAAAGAATCATTAATTTTTTTTTTATTATTTTCTTTAGTTATACTCATTATTATACCCATCCAAATAATGAAGTATTTGAATAACAAACTACACCACGACGTGGAGACGGTAATCCATACGCACACACGTATGATGACTTTTTTATTTATAGGGTGGATAGAATAATGAATATGGTTGTACCATTTTTATAATAACATCAAATTATATAGAATATATTGGATTTATTATTTTTTAATGGAAACAACAAAGAAAAAGGAAGTGGAAAAAGAAAAGAACTTGAAAGTGGTGAGGAAATATTTATCTCTTCTTCGGGTTCTTCCTTTTGATTTGATCAAAAGGGCTCCTTAGGATGGGTTTCGGACCGAAGGAAGGCCTATACGATTAAGGGAGGAATTTTGGGAGGATATTTGGGAAGGGTTCGGCCGAGAAAAAAGGATTTGGATATATGAAATTAAGAGAAAGGGAATTTACTTTTTATTATATAGGTGAGAGTCACTTTAGGAAAAGATTGAAATATTATTTTATAATAAAATCATTTTCAGTTTCTAATGGATCAAAAATGAATTATTTAATGGATAATTAGGTAATGGGTTTAAAACCTCTAAACCAATATGTTTTATAAAGGTTTAGGATATCATATTAACCTTATCTTCTAGATTTTACTCTAAGTTAAATAGTTTGACATTTACCGTGTATCTTGGTATTTTTATATTATATGGTTAATAAACATACTAGAAGATGCCAAGTGAACCCCATGTGGTCAATTATTAATATATATAACCTTATATAATACCATTGGATGATACTTATATTTTTAGGAATATTATATCAATTAATAATATAATTTTTTTTTCAAAACTATTTTATGTCGATTTTGACACTATTTAGTATTTTATTATTTTGAAAGCCATAAAAACATTATTACTTTGAATAAAATTTATTCAACTAATCTTAAAATGTCATATTAACCTATAAATTTTTTTAATTCATCAAAAGTATCAATTTACCTTAATTTGGATATTTATAATATCAATTATTTTGATATTTCATTAATAAGGTAATTACTGCATCATCAATGTATCATACATAAATTAAATTATTTAATGTATAAAAATTATATATAAAATTAAATTATGTAGGGAATATTTTTATCTTTTCAATGAATATTTATATTTGAATTTATATTGTGTTTAACCCTATATTAAAAATTGTTTAGTTATTAAACTTTGAATTTAACTCTTTTAATGCTAATTTAAATAAAATAATAATAAATGTCCTAATCAAATCCACGTTGACCAAATAGATTCATATTTTATTCCTAAGGTTATTCTTTATCGAACTATACTTATCCAATAGAATTGATACATGTGTTATTTTAATTATGATATCATTTTTACCCTTAATTACCCTATTTACTTTTAATGGCGGTAAATAAAAGTTACTATTCTCAAAAAATTATTTTCATCTTATTGAACCACATTTGACTTACTGCTATTAACCATGTCTCTCAGATTTTGGAAATTCAACTCATAGAAGTGGTAAAATTATGTTTTATTTAAATTTGCAAATGCTCCTAGGAGGTGGCTAAAAGATGGTAAAAAGTACAATAAAATTTTATAAGTCCAATTTTATTGTAAAATTACTCCAATTAATTAAATTTAACATATATAGGTATTATATATCTGTTTTTACTTGATAAAATTTAAATAAAATAAATAATTATTTAAATAAGAAGTCAGTTTTTAACTATAACGTAGTATTTTTCACTATTCATAAAAAATTGAATGTTTTCAGAAAAATACCAAAAATTTAGCCTAATAAAATTTAGATATTCTGAATTAAAAAATTAATATTATTTTACTATATTCAAAACATATAAGTTTATTTAATTAATTTAAAATTAATTCCCATTGTCAAAACCGAAAAGCGGATATTTAAGAAGTAAAAACATTCAAAAGATCAATATGTGTTTATGTCAAATTTAAATGTGAAATTAGTTATAATGACCTACATAGTATTAAATGATAAAAATATAACCTAATTATTCTTAAAAACCATCAAATAAATAATTTAACACTATAAATTATTTCGATTAAAAAAATTGTTTTCAATTTAAATTTAGTAATTTTCAGTATTCATCAAAATATGGGAGTTTTCAGAAAAGTGCCAAAAATTTATCCAAAATAAATTTTTATGTCCCAATTATAAATATTAATTTAATTTCATTAAATTGAATATATTAAAGTGTCAAATATTGGTTTCAAAAAGGGATTTCCATTAAAAGGTGGTAAAATTACATTTTCTTGAAATAGACTTCTTTTATCGGAAAAAATGTATTTGTTCTTATATTATGCCTAAGAAACACATAATCTAGATTCAAAAATTATATAGAGTAAATAAAATTCAAATTTTGGTTAATACTATTCATAACCACATTTTGAACGGCTAGTTTCGTAAGTTGTGGTGCGCTCTGTAGAGACCTGAAGCTTGACGTACAAAGATATTAAATTACTTTTGTGGAATACATAATACATAACAAAAACAGACACACAAGGACCATAATAGTTTAATGTCTTTGGAAACTTGGAACGTAATCTTCTAATCATGGTGAAAGATCTTCAACATCTCCCATAAAGATCTTCCACTTTTTGTTTCCTTAGCTAAAACCTTTCTTTTAATCCTGGGGGAAAATAAAACATAAAAAGGGTGAGCTCAAATGCTCAGTAAGGGTAAGCATGGATAAAATAAAACATACCATATACATTTGAACTTAAAACATGAACATAATGTTTAAACATCAAAATCTTGAGCAATGACTTAAAAAATGGAAGTACATAAGGCATAGATCATAATGGAACATAAATCATGATAACATAGCATGGGAATAAAAAATGTAATTGTGGCATCCATTAAGCACATGTAATGATTTCCATAGTAGCCAAGGCATTAGTGCCAAGACCATCTTAGTGGACAAAGTCCCTTTTTGAATCAAGTTCACTCCTCGTTCCAGTCCTGTAATAATGAACTGGATTAACTTACCATTCCAGCCATGTCTATATCATGAGATATAAATCTTTACCCAATGCATTGTAGGGAGATATAGGTCCCAGCTATCTCATAATGAAATCATTCTTACTTGTGCCACAAAATAAACATACATCATTCATAATAACCCAACAAATAAAATGGGTTTCATAAACATCATCCCATCATCACATAATCCATATAAAAGAAATGGATATCATTTCATAATCAGAAAAGTGAGACCATGTAATTCATAGAGACAGTAAACTTGAAACAAACACATATGAAATAATGTCATCTTAGATGGAAAATGGTTGTGATAAAACATTTGAAATGAATTCTTGAGAAAAATATCATTTCTTCTTTAAAATTATTTTCTTTTCACAAAATGCCATTCAATTTTAAAATAAAAGTATTTTGTTGAAAATAATCATAAAATCATCTAGATTAAGCCTCATGAAAATGTGGCGTTATGAAACCATAAAAATCCATTCATGCCGTATAAGATAAAAAATAACATTCTTCACATACTTTTGTCAGAAAATTCAAAAAGTACCTCGTATGATAAAAAAATATTCCTTACATACCATGTAGTAAAAGTCAAAAATGAGTAAAAAGGACGTTAAACTTACATGAAAACACTTTTATAAAACATGGACATGGATGATGGAAATAACCTCAGTAAATACTTACGAATAAGTAATCTCGGATAAAAATGAGATTTGCAAAATTATCCCTTAACTTTGGTCTGATATGCTTCGTACGTATCCGAACCCCCTGTATAATGATTTAAATAATGTAATTGACTTATTAAAGAATCATATTCATTATTATGATATCATATATGGTTCAATTGTGACTTTATATTACCCGTTCTTTTGTAAATTCCATGTTAAAGAGCGTTTTGGGTAAAATCGTTTCATTTGTCGTCTGTGTTTTGACTTGTAATTATTCATATGATTACTTAGATCACGATTACTTAATTCCATAATATAAAACATGATTTATATATAATATATATTCAGAATTTACATATATATAATTGATCGATAAATGGAAAGAAATACACAATTCATGGAGACGGTATACCGTACGTACGCATAAACGTTGTTTTCGTTTCCTCATTGAATTGAATGGAATTAATTGGATGACATACATATATATGTACATAAATATAGTATCATTATTATGTCATATATTTCATTATTACTTATTATATATACTTCATAATCAATTATGAATGGTTAATCATTGAGAGTGAATCTCATCGCGTCGTGGAGATGGTATTCCGTACGTACGCACGAGCGATTATATCGTTCACATGATCGTGGAATTTTATTGAAGTGTATGTATACTATTATAGAGTCAATAATACTTTAAAATAATCATATATAGTTATTTAATTTCACCATTATACTCATCCAAGTAAGGTGGTGGTGGAAAATAGATTACACCACGGCGTGGAGACGGTATTCCGTACGTACACACGCGCAGTGATTTCAATTTCCGTAGGATGGATAAATTGTATTATAGGGTTGTTTCATACATATAATAACATATTAGTATATTTTTGATACTGATTTTATTACTTAGTAATGAAACAACTATTGAAGAAGAATTGGAAGAAGAAATAACGTTGAAAGAATCGGTAAGGGACATTACCTCTTCTTTGAAGCGCATCTTTGAGACCTCCTTTTAGGGCACTAAAATTAGTCTTTGAAGAAGACCAAGACTTCTAGGATGTCTCTAGGAAAGTGGAGAAGATAATGTGGCAGGATTTGGCCGAGCTTGAAGGCTAAAATTTGTGTGAGGAAGAGAGGGAGGAGGTTCCCTTTTATAAGGGAGGAGAGGGGCACCTTTGGAATAACTAAAAATATTATTTTATTGTAAAGTCATATTCGGTTTTTAATAGTTAGAAATTGATTTATTTTAAAGCTAAGGTGGGGATGGGTCTAAATCCTCTCATCCAAAAGAATTTAGACAAGTTTAGGTCATTATATTAACCTTAACATTTAGTTTTAACTCTTAGTTAATTAGATTGACATGTACCATGTCACTTTGTATTTTTATATTATATAGCGATTAAACTTACCATATACATCCAAGAGACCCCCAAGTGGTCCATTAACGATAAACCTATCATGATATAATTAGCTTGGCCGATCCTTAGATTTTTAGGAATATAATAACAATTAATAATATAATATTTGTTTTAAAAACTATTTTATGTCAATTTTGACACTATTTGGTAATTGATTTTTGTGAAAATCATAACAGAATTATTAGTTCGATAAAAGTTAATTAAATCGATACTAACATGTCATATTAACATAATTTCTTTTTGGAATTCATAAAAAGTCTCAAATTACATTTATTTGGATATTTATAAAATCAATTACTTAAATATTTCATTAATAAGATAATTACTGTATCATCATTGTGTCACAAATAAATTAAATAATTTTAAGTCTAAAAATTACAAATAAAATACCCTTATTTAGGAAATATTTTTTTTATTTCTAATTCATATTTATAGTCTAATTTATCTTATGTATAACCCTATATTATAAATTACTTATTTATTAAACCTTGATTTTAACTATTTTAACCCTTCTTTAAATAAATTAATAATAGATGTCCTAATCTATTCCATGTGGGCCTAAATTGTCATATATTATTCCTAAGGTTGTTTTTGGCCGAATTACACTTATCCAATAGAATTGAGACATGTGTTAGGGTAATAATAATATCATTTTTACCCTTAACTACCCAATTTACTTTTAATCGTGGTAAAAAAATGTAAAAAGTTACTATTCACCATAAATTATTTTCATCTCATTGAACCACATTTTAGTCCTTAATATTAACCGTATCTCTCGGATTTTCGAAATTCCACTCACAAAAGCGGTAAAATTAAGTTTTATTTAAAATTCATATTTTTAACTACCACTTAGTGGTTTCACTATTCATCAAAAAATGAAAGTTTCCATAAAAATACCAAAAATTAGGCCTAAGCTATATTTGATATTATGAACTCAAAAATGATATATATTTTACCAAATTCAAAACATATCAGTTGCATTAATTAATTTAAAAATTAATTCTCGTCGTCAAAACAAAATGCGTGTTCTTAAGAGATAATAACTATCAAAAGATTAACACTTGTTTTTGTCTGGTTTAAATGTGAAATTACATCCAATGACCAACATTGTATTAAATTGTAAAAATATATTCTAAATATACTTTAAAACCACTAAAATTAATAATTTATCACTATTAATTATTTCGATTAAAAATGTTGTTTTTAATTAAAATTTAGTAATTTTCACTATTCATCAGAAAATGAAAGTTATCCGAAAAGTACCAAAATTTCACCCTAAACTAATTTCAATATTCCAAATCCAAAAATGAAGTCCATTTTAAAAGATAAATTTTATAAAATTTAAAAAGAGGGTATTACTATTCATAACGGCCAGTTCATAAAAATATTATTATAATATCTCGTTTAGTGAAACTCGGTATTGCGTACTACACACGCTATCGAGGAAGGTCGCGATTGCGTGTAATGCAAGGCAATTCAAGGAAGCGTGTTGTGCAAGCTTCTTTTGGTGTAGCATAAAACAAAAGACAATAATGAAATTAAAAAGAATATTTTTTCTAAAATCTCGGGGTGTTATATTCTACCCCCCTTAAAATGAATTTCGCCCTCGAAATTCGTCGGGGTTATAAATGGTTTTCTACTCGAAAGTTTCTTTAATTGAAACCCACATAATAAAAATGAATACCAAAACTTGGATTTAAAAACTAATGTATGAAACGTAACGGTTACCCAAATTAACTCATCACTGGGTTTCCATGTAGTAGAAAATAAGTGAAAATATGGATAAAGAAGAAAAATCTCACCATCAAGTTATGATGGAGAGTAGTAGAGAACATGGCTATGAAAAATCCAACAATCAAAAAGCCATAAATTTTTGACGATCTAAGGTACCATATGATTCATCGGATATAAGAGCACTAGGACATCATTTATGGTTTTCAAGATCATTTCCCTAAAGTTGATGAAATTGGAATTAGAAGAAATACTTTCGTGATTTTGGTACAGTCTCACCGTTGGTCGTTATTTGGACAATTTCCACTTCATCTCTTAAAGAAATGAAGTTGAATTTTTCATTCGTGTTGTGTTAGCAGATCATGTGATAGAATGATGGGTCATTCCATCTTTCTAAAACAAAAGGTTAGAAAAGTTATCAAAAAATACATAAGTCCATCTATAGTGAGATTAATCATATATGGTTCCTAAAATGGACTTATACTTCATATACCATACTGCTTAATATAATAAAACTAGTTTCTACTAAACAGGGACTTTCTGTAGGCCAGTGGTAGGCAATAAAGGCCAGTCGTACTTCGATTGTGGGTTCGATTCCCACAGCCTTGTCCGACGCGACAGGCTGTCGTCCATCCTGCATGTTGTCCTTTTTCTAAAACTATATTACTATAACATCCCATACATAATATCACAAAAACTTCTATCCTTAAACAATATTAACTTATGTCCAACATAATCCATTCCAATCTTTAGGTTTATCCAAAATACTGATGTCCAATCTCATATTATAGTGAAAACGATTACCAAAGAGTTCATACAACTAGCATGTTAATACCATCGTTGATCCCCATATATCATGAGATATGTCTTGTTGGTGACATTCCAAAAATTCGAAGGCCTTAATCATGTATTCTCTTGAAAAAATGAATACCCATTGAATCTTAGTGAAAACATGAGTGCTGTCAAAAGTTAACTCTTTTCACATACCGAAACCTCGAACCATGATATAACTATTTCCTTATATCAGTAATGAGCTCATGAATACTGTCAAACATTTCATTTTCTCATTTTCCCTTCATTATGCGCATATCATATTTTTTTCAAAAATATCTCCATCACTTTCCATGGTTACCGGTACCATAAAATTATTGAAAACCACAATAGACCAATACATAAATATTCCAATATTCCACGATACTATATACAACGTTATTTTGGAATCCCATTACATAAAAACATAATCATTCCACCACATCGTTGTCATATTCAACATCGCCAATAGTGATCACATGTTACGTCCCTTTGTCCTTTTCCTTAAGTGGATGCTCATATTGATCATCAATAACCCTTAGATTAGGGCATTTATTAGCATAATGCCCCATTTCCTTGCACTTGAAGCATTGAAGTGTTGGTGGTGCGTTCTCTGCAGTCTTTTCTTTATTCACATCATTAGAAACCCTTTTTCCATTACTTTGACACTCAGATGATCGATGACCTTCTTTTCAACACTTAAAACATTTTGTATTCCCTTTAAGACAATCTCCACCATGATTATTTCCACACTTTGAGCATAAGGAATCATTCATCTTGTTTTCACCATTATTCTGAGATTTCTCCTTGAACTCCATCTTTCATTTCTTGTCAAAAATATGAGATGGATAAGTAACACTAACTTCCATTTCTACCTTGATAACACAACACACAATTTATTCATAGCTACTGATGACTCTTATATCTAATGCCCTTCAAAGATTTGGTTTTAAGCCACTGAAGAATCGATCAACATTACTTTCAGGTTGGATGATAAAGCCAGATGCATACCTTGAAAGCCTTGTAAAATTCACTTCGTATACACCAACAGATTTATCATCCTTTTGCTTAAGTTCAAGAAACTCTTTCTCCATATTTGTTCGAAGAATACGAGGTAAGTACTTATTGAAAAATAAGTTCTTGAACTCGTCCCATTCCATGGATTCAATTTCATCTCTTGGCCTCATATTCTTGATAAGATTCCACCATTGATCAGCTTCACCTTCCAAACGATATACTGTAAGATGACTTTATCATGTTCAGAACATTGAAGAACTGAAAATATCTTTCCAGTGGTACTGATCCATTGTTCAGCAACAAGTGGATCATAAGACCCACTGAAATAAGGTGGACATTGCCTCATGAAGGACTCAATAGAATATTGTTCCCTTCTCTGCTCATTTGGATGTCCAAAATGATTCATAGCTTGTGTAAGTATAGTAATAAGATTTTGCACTCCATCTCCCATAAAATTTGTTTGTTCCGGAGGACAATCATTGCATTGTCCATTGCATTGATCAACACGGTTCCTTCGGGTTCTAGCCATCGTCTAAAACCCACAAAGAATAGTTTGAGAGGCAAAAATCATGCTAGGGAAAGCAACATAATAAAGGGGGAGTACCTTCAATATCTAACATCTTAGGTTTAATTATAATATCATTACCATAATTCTAGGACTATAACCTATACTTATACTTAACCTTAGGGACATCCCTAGACATTCCATAGAAATATCTATAGGGATCTCAATAAAGTTCTCGCATCCTAGTTTCCAAAGGTTGAATAAACCTCCCACTGATACCAACTGTAGTGACCCGAAGCTTGACGTACATAGATATTACATTACTTTTGCGGAATAAATAATACATAACAAAAACAGACACACAAGGACCATAATAGTTTAGTGTCTTTGGAAACCTGGATCATAATATTCTAATCGTGGTGAAAGATCTTCAACATCTCCCATAAAGATCTTCCACTTTTTGTTTCCTTACCTAAAAACATTCTTTTAATCCTGGGGGAAAATAAAACATAAAAAGGGTGAGCTCAAATTCTTAGTAAGGGTAATCATGGATAAAGTAAAACATACCATATACATTTGAACTTAATAACAAGAACATAATGTTTAAACATCAAAATATTGAGCAACGACTTAAAACATGGAAGTACATAAGGCATAGATCATAATGAAACATAAATCATGATAACATAGCATGGGAATAAAAAATGTAATTGTGGAATCTATTAAGCACATGTAATGATTTTCATAGTAGCCAAGGCATTGCTGCCAAGACCATTTTAGTGGACAAAGTCCCTTTCTGAATCGAGTTCACTCCTCATTTCAGTCCTGTAATACTGAACCAGATTAACTTACCGTTCCAGCCATGTCTATATCATGAGATATAAATATTTACCCAATGAATTGGAGGGATATATAGGTCCCACCCATCTCATAATGAAATCATTCCTACTTGTGCCACAAAATAAACATACATCATTCATAATAACCCAACAAATAAAATGGGTTTCATAAACATCATCCAATCATCCCATAATCCATATAAAAGAAATGGATATCATTTCATAATCAGAAAAGTGATACCATGTAAATCATAGAGACATTAAACTTGAAACATACACATATGAAATAATGTCATCTTAGATGGAAAATGTTTTTGATAAAACATTTGAAATAAATTCTTGAGGAAAATATCCCTTCTTCTTCAAAATCATTTTCTTTTCACAAAATTCCAGGGAATTTTAAAATAGAAGTATTTTGTTTAAAACAATCATAAAATCTTGTAGATTAAGCCTCATGAAAATGAGGCGTTATGAAACCGTAAAAATCCGTTCATGCCATATAAGTTAAAAATAACAGTCTTCTTGTAATTTTGTTGGAAAAGTCAAAAAGTACCTCGTATGGTAAAAAAAAGATTCCTTACATACCATGTAGTAAAAATCAAAAATGTGTAAAGAGGACTTTAAACATACATGAATTTTTTTTATAAAACATGGACATGGATGATAGAAATAACCCCAGTAAATACTTACGAATAAGCAATCACGGATAAAAATGAGATTTGCAAAATTATCCCTTACCTTAGGTCTGATATGCTTCGTACGTATCTGAACCTCATGTATAATGATTTAAATAAATTCATTGACTTATTACAGAATGGTATTCATTGTTATGATATCATATATGGTTCACTTGTGACTTTATATTACCCATTCTTTTGTAAATTCCATGTCAAAGAGCGTTTTGGGTAAAATCGTTTCATTTATCGTCCGTGTTTTGACTTGTAATTATTCATATGATTACTTAGATCAGGATTACTTAATTCCAAAATATAAAACATGATTTATATAAAATATATATTCAGAATATACATATATATAATAGATCGATAAATGGAAAGAAATACATTGTTCATGGAGACGGTAGGCCGTACGTACGCATGAACGTTGTTTTCGTTTCCTCATTGAATTGAATGGAATTAATTGGATGACATACATATATATATAAATAAATCTAGTATCATTATTATGTCATATATTTCATGATTACTTATTATATATACTTTATAATCATTTATGAATGGTTAATCATTGAGAATGAATCTCATCGCGTCGTGGAGACGGTATTCCGTACGTACGCACGAGCGATGATATCGTTCCCATGATCGTGGAATTTTATTGGAGTGTATGTATACTATTACAGAGTCAATAATACTTTAAAATAATCATATATAGTAATTTATTTTCACCATTATACCCATCCAGGTAAGGTGGTGGTGGAAAATAGATTACACCACGGTGTGGAGACGGTATTCCGTACGTACGCACGCGCGACGATTTCTTTTTCCGTAGGATGGATAAATGGTGAAATAGGGTTGTTTTATAATTATAATAACATATCCGTATATGAGTAACACTGATGTTATTACTTCATAATGAAACAACTAAAGAAGAAGAAGTGGAAGAAGAAATAAAGTTGAAATAACCGGTAACGGACATTACCTCTTCTTTGAAGCGCCTCTTTGAGACCTCCTTTTAGGGCACTAAAATTGGTCTTTGAAGAAGACCAGAACTTCTAGGATGTTTCTAGGGAAGTGGAGAAGATAATTTGGTAGGGGTGTCCGAGCTTGAAGATTCAAAGTGGTGTGAGGAAGAGAGGGAGGAGGTGCCCTTTTATAAGGGAGGAGAGGGGCACCTTTGGAATAACAAAAAATATTATTTTACTATAAAGTCATATTTAGTTTTTAATAGCTATAAATTGATTTATATCAAAGCTAAGGTGGGGATGGGTCGCAATCCTCTCATAAAATAGAATTTAGACAAGTTTAGGGAATTATATTAACCTTAACTTTTAGTTTTAACTCTTAGTTAATAAGATTTACATTTACCATGTCACTTTGTATTTTTATATTATATAGCTAATAAATTTACCATATACATCCAAAAGACTCCCAAGTGGTCCATTAATGATAAAAATATCATGATATAAGTATTTGGCAAAACCTTATATTTTTAGGAATATAATCACAATTAATAATATAATATTTGTTTTAAAAACTATTTTATGTCAATTTTGACACAATTTGGTAATTGATTTTTGTGAAAATCATAACAGAATTATTAGTTCAAAAAAAGTTAATTAAATCGATACTAACATGTCATAGTAACAAAGAAAATTATTTTAATTCATAAAAAGTCTCAAATTAAGTTTATTTGGGTATTTATATCATCAATTATGTCAATATTTCATTAATAAGATAATTACTACATCATCATTGTGTCATAAATAAATTAAATTATTTTAAGTCTAAAAATTACAAATAAAATACCATTATGTAGGAAATTTTTTTATCTTTATAATTCATATTTATAGTCGAATTTAACTTATGTAAATCCCTATATTAAAAATGATTTATTTATTAAACTTTGATTTTAACTATTTTAACCCTTCATTAAATATTTTATTAATAAATGTCCTAATCTAATCCAAGTGGGCCTAAATGGTCATATTTTATTCCTAAGGTTGTTTTTGGCCAAATTACACTTATCCAATAGAATTAGGACATGTTTTAGGGTAATAATAATATCATTTTTACCCTTAATTACCCTATTTACTTTTAACCGTGGTAAAAAAAGTAAAAAGTTACTATTCAACAAAAATTATTTTCTTCCCATTGATCCACATTTTAGTCCTTGATATTAATAGTGTCTCTCGGATTTTCGAAATTCCACTCACAGAAGTGGTAAAATTAAGTTTTATGAAAAATTCATTTTTTTAACTACCACTTAGTGGTTTCACTATTCATCAAAAAATGAATGTTTCCAGAAAAATACCAAAAATTAGGCCTAAGATATATTTGATATTATGAACTCAAAAATGATTTCTATTTTACAAAATTCAAAACATATCAGTTGCATTATTTAATTTAAAAATTAATTCCCGTCGTCAAAACAAATAGCGTGTTCTTAAAAGATAATAACTATCAAAATATTGACACTTGTTTGTGTCTGGTTTAAATGTGAAATTACATCCAATGACCAACATTGTATAAAATTGTAAAAATATATTCTATATATACTTTAAAACCACTCAAATTAATAATTTATCACTATTAATTATTTCGATTAAAAAGGTTGTTTTTAAATAAAATATAGTAATTTTCACTATTCATCAGAATATGAAAGTTATCAGAAAAGTTCCAAAATTTCACCCTAAGCAAATTTCGATATTACGAATCCAAAAATTTAGTCTATTTTAAAAGATAAAATTTATAAAATTTCAAAAAGTGGGTATTACTATTCATAACGGCTAGTTCATAATAATATTGTAATAATATCTCATTTAGTAAAACTCGGTATTGCGTACTACACACGCTATCGAGGAAGGTCGCGATTCTGTGTAATGCAAGGAAAGTGAAGGATGCGTGTTGTGCAAGCTCCTTTTGGTGTAGCGTACAACACAAGAAATTAATGAAATTAAAAATAATATTTTTCATAAAATCTCGGGGTGTTACATGCTCGAACTCAGTGGTGCGTGTAGCGCAAGCTATTGAATTACATTAAGGAAAATCACATACTATGAAATCTTGGGGTGTTACATGAACAACCCCTTAACCAAGATAAAAATGTAAAATGATCATTCCCAATATTCACTAGGATTCATAAGAAAATGAACCCTCCCTGAATAAGAAGGAAGATACAACAAAATATTATAGTACAAAACAAAACCCCACCTCAATAACATCTGAGGACATTGGAGCCAAATGACAATACATCCCAACCAATGGTATCCCAAAGGATCACTGAACAAGAATAATAAAACCCATAGAAACCATTCATAGGTCTCCCCACCATTTAATATTTACTTAAATTGGTGAATAATTATCTAATCACACATAAAATAGAAGATTTCAACCCAATAAAACGATTCCATTAACTATTACAACCAACCAAAAAATCTAAAAGATCAAATCCTCAAAAGGAACCCAAATGACACTAGAACCGATGAATAAGAAAAGGAATCCCCTAAAATAATAAGGACACCCCATCATGAACATGACTTAATATAGAATGGAATGTTTCATACATGTGTCATGAAACTATACAGAAGGTAAACATTGTGAAACTCATGAGAATTCTAAAGAAAATATAAACATGATAGCTCCCACGATCATCCCAAAAATGAACGACTTATCCTCATTACCATATAACATATTCAAGACATTTCCCATGAAATCCATCAAAAAAAATATCACATGGTCCACACCATGGATATAATACACCACCATCAGTAATTAACGAGGAAAAAAGATATCGAAAAAATATTAAAATATGATCAAAAGTCATTTTATCCATTATACGTTAAGGAATTGGATTCACCAATTCCAGTAAATGTACAAAATCATGAATAAAAAATTCAATAGAGGTTTCTCCCATAGAAATTGATGACTTCTAACCCTCCCATGGTTGTGACATTGAAGAACCCTGAACCGACACAACCTATGAAGGAAAAGTTTTCATTTGATACCCGGCCATCTCTCAAAACCTCTAAATTTGATCTAGAAAACCTAATAGATATAACATATTTAGAGATTTATGAGTAAAAGATTAAATGTTCATAGGTTTACCATAGAGAAATAAAACAAATATATTTCACTTGAACAAAACATGAAAGGTATGTTGTATAGGGATCTTCCCATTCTCATCACCTTTCTACTTCCCTTTCTTAATAGAAAAATCCCCTATGTTGGCTCTATCAGAAATCAAAGCATCCCCACCACTAGTTTCTATAGTAAAATTACCTCATTATGGAAGGCTGTAAAAAAATCTTCCATAAAAGTTTTTAGTCCATACAAAAAGACTAACAAATTATGTTTTTAATGAAGGCTCTTTGAATTGAACCAAACCTTCTTAAAATGTCTAATATCCATATATGGAGAGAAATGTACCATGTTAGTGAATCATTCAACATAGTATTTCACTGAGTAAAAACTATGTAGAACACCAAAAAAAATTATTTCCTTATCAATTATCACTTCTTCTGAATAAAACTAACGAATTAAGTATTCCATGAAATATTCTCAAGAGAGATACTCTAATGGGTCAGAATTTATTATGAGCTTCCACCACTCCAAGCCCAAACCGTCAAACAAGGGAATAATGTATCTCAAACTAGAGGCTTATAATGTTCTTATAAAGGTTAAAATCTCTTGATCCTTGGATAACCACTCAATTTCCTCATAGTATCCTCATCCAACATAATCTTTTTGAGGATACAAATTAAAAAATTCTTATACATGATATCCTTGTTCTGAAGAACATGGCTCTAAGACTTCACTACGAGTTTTAGTATTGTCAAAGATAATAAGGGAAACTCTTGAATCACTATAAAAATAACCCAAGGTACTCGATTAATAAATATATGGTTCTTTTAAGGGGGAATCATTATAAAATATCATAAAATAATTTACACAATCAGAAAATTTTTAAAATTTCAACATAAAGTGAAAAACCAAAAACAATCCAAGATAAAAAATTCAAACCACATTAAATGTCCTCATAAGGGAGAAAAATATCAAGGAAACCAAATTTAGGTCACAATACCACATTCTACGTTTCCTTAAATATCATTGGAAACATTTTATACCATATACCTAGATCATTTTGAAACCAATGTAACATCAAAATTAGTTCCTTTTTCTCAAACCATTTTCATTGAGGTTAAAAATAATTCATAAAAACAACCCAAAAAATGGGTTTTAATACAAGTCCAACAACAATATCATTAAAATAATTATATTAAAATATAATTTCCATAGCGTTAAAAAAATGAATTTCCACTCAAATTACCATAACAAAAACCCTCAATAAATGAAGAATATTATAGAAACAAATGATGATTTTTTTTAAAAAGATTCTCCACTATTCATGGTTTAGCCACACGAGTTTTAAGACCATGTTTCAACCTTATGAGTTCTATTGGAAATTATCAATAATGGTCTACCACACATTCATATAGGTTGACATGACATGTTTCTTAACTATGTGCCCTATAAAAACCTTACAATCCCACTAAAAAAAGAATATATTTTTTGGAATCCTCTTGAAATATCAATAAAATATAGAGTATTACATCGTTGGACCAAAATACATCATAAAAATCCATAATAAATTCAAATTTTAAAAAATAAGACTCAAAAAATCCTATGGAAAGATGAGATCTGACACAGATAATAGTGGGAAAAGAACTTCTAAAAACATAGAAACCAAGTCTCAATGACAATATCTACTTTGTACTATTAAAAATAAAATTTAAATAAAGTGAATCCCAAATTTATTTTCCCTTTTTGAGAAACCTTGGCTCTAATACCAATTTTTAATGAACTTGCAAAAGGTATACCTTCGATAGACACCATTCATGTCCTGCCACATAGCTGAGTAGCATTCTTGATCCCCTTATCTGGACGACATGTTCCAAGGGTATCAATCATAACCATTGGTGAGAGTTTCACATTAAATATTCAAAAAATATCAAATAAACAAGACATAACAATAATGAGATAAAAATATATGATCATGGAACATTACACAAAAACAAAAACCATAAAAATGATACATAGTAAAATTGTATCTATAATAAATAGAGTGGAAGACCAATGAATCCAAAACCAAGGATTGATCTAATTAACTCAATAAAACCAAAGGAATTATTACCATATCCTTGTGAGTCATATGTTACCACCATGATCCCTACAAGCACCCACTCTCCAAGGAAGCTGAAACAAAATGCAACCTTAAATCCAAACCACATGAAACATGCACAAGACATGAAAACTATATTACCAACAATGTGAGTATCGAGGGTGTGAGCTAAATCTAATTAGATACCACCATGGGTCTAATTCATTTCCTTTATAGAATAATGAAAAACCTATATTAATTAAATAATTTAGAAAAAATGATTTAATTTACATTTTACATAATATATAAATAATCTAAACAAGGAACATTCCCTTTCAAAAAGTACACCATTTATAAAACATGACACAATGAAGTTTAATAAAAATGTAATCCATTTAAAATTAAAAAAATCACTTCAAAATGCCCCATTTTTTAAATTAAACCAACAAATGGTTAAAAAAATGTCAAAAAATATTATTAAAAAACAATTCCACACCCCCTTCCCTATTTTTTCTCAAACTCATAAAAATCACTTCTTAAAAGTAAACAAGTAAATATTGGGGAAAAAATCATGATGTAAATATAAAAATAAACAGATGGAAAAAAACTATTCAACATCGAAACAGAATGAAAAGATAGAAAAAGGAATCAAAACATGTCGATTCAATCAAATTCAAGGCGTATTAAATATATAAAAAATACATAACATAATATGTATCACAAAATATGTGTGACATATGACAAATACCATTAGGAATCACTATAGGGACTAATAGGACAACAAATGACACATACAGGTGGACCCACTCTTAATAGGCTAAGGGTGACACTTCCATTAAATGAATCTATCTAAACAGTATCATCAGGGAATAACTGATCATCTATGTTTTATGTACAACCATGGGGACATTATTGTGCATAAATATAAATTATTCTAACACCACCCTAATACATACAACTTTGTAGCCTCAGTCACCACAAAGAATAAAAAAAGTGCTCGCCCCGAACAAAAAAATTTCATTACATGAAAATGACCAATCCACAAGGGATAACACTACAATAATACCCTTCCTATCTAATTTAATCCCCTTATAAAGATCACCAATATATAATAGAAACATTAATAATATATCATTCAATTATCACATGGATATAACATCATCAAAAAGAATGAGGGGATCAATAAGGGCATAAAAATATGAATTCAATAAAGAATTTAGAACGTTACAAGAAGACCTTGATCTTATGACATATATAATATACATTTGGAAACCCTATTTAAAAAATGGAATCCAACACAATTCCAAATGAAATCACATTCCTCAACAATCCCAACTTACCAATAATAGGAAACACTATTTAACATTATAAAACAACACCACTATTTTTGAATCAAGATAATCCATAAAACCAAAAGGGGATCCCAATTTTAAAAATAAATTAGGCTTAAAGTCCAATTACAAAGTGGTTTTATTTTATTAACCCATTCTTCTCAATTAATTAAAAAAGTATAATGCATGTAAATCCCATTTACACTAAATCACCCATTCATTTATAAATTCCAACTCATTTTCCACATGAAAACCCAATACGTATAATTAATAACACTTATCAATCAATTGTAGATGATTTTATAGGACTAAAATTTAATTTAACCATTAAATAAAAGACCATGAATAAAAAACACAAACCTCACGTGGTGATATCATATCTCCTTCGATGAAATCCACTATATTTTGTATCTTAGGAGGGCTGGAAAAAATTACCAACCAAAATCCCGATTTCCCAAAAAACCACACCATGAAAATATTCCATCATGGAAAATATGTGTAGGTGAACATTGAGAGGATGATATAAACTAAGAAAAATATATAAGAGAGACTCATACCTATTGAATCAAGAGATGAATTTCCAAGAAATCACCTTAGAAACACATTGGAGGATCATGGTAGAGGGATATAACACCATAAGATGAATTTGGGTCATGGGGTTTTTATGAGGGAATCTTGGAGTATAATTTCTTATAAAAGTTAGGTAAAATGTAAAATATACACCAAATTGGGCACATTATATGATTTTCTCGCATGGGTTACCAAATCATGCATAGGCCATGTGTCTTCCATTATATCAATCCCGATGGAAAACACTATTATCTCATATGGTTTTACTTAAGAATGTATAAAATATGAGATCACCTCAATCCACCACTGTATAGGGCACAATGTTTATAATAAATGAATTCAAAAACCATTTTCCTTAGGCATAAACCTATAAAAAACTCCCAAAGACTCAAAATTTACAAACTAAAGAAACCAAACATAAGGGGGAAACAAATAAATATTATAATAAATAAATTTATAACTCCTGGTTCCACACATAGAACTTCTTTTATATATCCCCACTCTTGGATGTATGATTGTGGAAACCAAAATTTGAACAAGTTATATAGTCATCATCTTTCATCTTATCACCTTCCCCGCATTCCAAATCCTAGATGTCTCAATTTATATCCTCTATATCCCCCTTTCTTTGGGTATAATCATGTTCTCTTGGAGGTACCCTTCTTGCACACCTTTTCACCTTGGGAAAGAAAATGGTACGTGTGGGGTTCCCCTCCAAAACCTAGGATTTCAAAGTCCGTAAACCCATAGTGGTTTATGGATCATTCTGACCCCACCCTATCTACACTCTCATATAAGTGACTGGACTTATGATTATAGCTTGTTTCTCACACTGAACATGACTTCTTTAGGATTATAAGTTTACAGTTGGTTATCTTATTAGTATTATTATGATTCATAAAAAGAATATATATATACATGACAGTAATTGAAAAAAAAACATTCAATTATTTATTAAGGAGGTTTATCCAAAATCTATTGCCTATCATTCATCTAAATTATATAAAACCCCTATAAATCAACCTAATCAAGTGACTAGTCCAGTCTAACCAACCTATGTCGGGTTTACTCAATGACCAACTACCATTACGCTATCACTTCCATTTCACCTTCAAAAATAATGAAAACCTCATCACATCATATCTACATCTAACCCTATTTATCCCAACACACTATCATCAAAGAGATTCCTCAAATACATTGGACTCATCCACTAGTAAATGTTACATCATATGATTGATCATCTCTTCCCAAGTAATAATTATGACCTCGTGCTGCTACACCATATCCTCTATCCAAGTAATATCATATTTGGTCACATATATCACCTTGATTCCCTCAAATTTATCCTAATACATGTCAGCATCAAGCTCTTACCACTCCATCCATATTAGTGTGGTGAAGAAGACTCAATCCTGGCAAGGGATTCCACGTGAATACATAATTTTAGTGCATATGATAACAAGAAAATAACTATAAGATCTCACCAGTCTTGTAAATTCAGCCTATGGGGTATGGGTAACAATGAAGTGAATGTTCCTCTATATGCTACATCTGAAAACCTGGTCCTCCTCACCAATGTCATAACTTGTTGGGTGCTTCGGGCCTATACTTAAGGAATAACACTAGAAAATTAGACTTGGGGTTGTCCATATGAGTATTCTCAGAAGGTCTAAGCTCTATATCTAGTAGAAAATTTTCATCATTGAACTCTTTTCTATTAGTGGATTTCTTATTGGCCTCCATAGGAACATTCATTTTAGGCTCAACCACCACATCATGTTTTAACCACTTCACCTTATTTACCCCTCTTGAGACTAAACATTGGATATCCCTTCCAAACTTGTAGGCTATAACAATTCATGAATTTAAAATGGTTGATGATCCTATAATGTAGTTTTAACTCTAATTAATACATTGAGTTAGGGAAACAATTATCTGTGTAATTTAAAAAAATGTAAATTAGAGAATGAATAAGGATTATAGGAAGCATAAATACCATCATGTAGGTCAGTTATGTTTACTGGAAGCCCTACCTTGGATGAAAAATTCACATTGGCCAATTCTCTAACCACTAGAAACTATATTAAAATAGAAAATGTTGGATATATTTTAAAGAAACAAACAAGTTAATACAAGCCAAAAATTTTGAATACTTATAAAAATTGGGAATTTAAAAAACATGAAATTATGAGGTGACACTTGAGGTTGTTGATTCATCATCTCAGTCATGATCTTTTTTTCAACAACATATAGTTAAATTATAGTAACCAAGACATAAAAAGGAGGTACTATACCCACACCTTCAAGGGTTGGGAATTTTATATTAACTAGAGGTGTTTATAATTAATTTCACCCTTCTCTATGTAAAATCATTTATACATAGATCAAAAGGGTTTAAGAAAAAAATAAAAAGGGTTAAAAATGTTATAAATCCACCAACCATTTAATATTACCACATTATAAATAGAGTGTCCTCTCATTGGTAGTCTTGGAAAGTATCACTTCACCATGGTAACATGATTGACCCTTCCTCCTTGGTCATTATAGTATCTATTCATATAATGGGGATTTATAGAGGGGAAGGGTTATCCATCAACATCCTCACATGTTTAATAAAGGTTCAGAAAAACTCTAAGGGTAGTATCACACCCTCTAGAATGATCATGTTTTTCACCACCTCATCCAGGGGGTGTTGAATCTTTCCTTCGAATGATCCATGTGAGAGAGGTGAATTCCATCATCATGGAGATTAAATAGTCTCATTGGGAGGGAGTTGTGTTTACAAAAGACCTCCTACCTCTACAAGATTTGAGGAAAGAAACATTATCAGGATTATCAACATTCCATATTCGGTTCCCTAGATCCAGAGCATTGGCCATCAAAGCCACCCTAGAGGGCTATCCTTCCTCTCGAAGTAACATCCATGTGAGTCATAGACCTTCTACAACTCCTCCCTCAATATCTGAACTCTGAAATGGCTGAGTAACTCATGGAGATAAAATGACCACCATGAAATCAAAACCAACTATACCTCTATGGTAAACTCCCCTTTTCAAAGAACACTCCTATTCCTATGGGTGTGGGTTCCCTTCTTTGGATTCCACCTAAAAGAATCTTTTCCTCAAAAAAATCCCAAGGATATGAACTCCCTTAGCATATTTTGTACTCATGGAAGATCATGCATGTCGAATCAGCTAATGTGAGATAATTCAACTACTATCATCCTCTTGAGTGGAACAACACCATATTTTCTAAAGGGTCAACATTTGGTTCTCGTTACAAACTTCAGTATTCACCTTTATTGTGATCTGTTTGATGAATAATTTCATATGAAACCAGTATGAGGCATATAGGTTTCAAATCATCATGAAATCAACCCTTAAAACTGGTATCCTTCCTAAAAATTTTATGAGTTTTGACTTCTACTTCATAATACCTTTAACATAATCTGTAAGGATCTACCTTGGGAGGGAGGAAAGATGAAATATAAAGTGCTCTGACACCCCAAAATTTATAAGATCCTATAATGGATACAAATGAGGAGGATAAATCATAGATATCATTACAATCAATTCATGGAAGTTTGTTTTGAGAGGATTGATGGATTTTAGGTACTCATACTCCCATGTGTTAAGCAACCCATTCACAGAGAATGTGGAAGGGGTTGCACAGACAGAGAAGGGCATTCCTATAATTGATGTGTTGTAACCCCTTATATTACATTTACAATAGTGAAACCATATGTTTATGTGTTTCTCAGTCTCCATAAAATCTTCCATGATTTTTTTCTTGGTCATGCCCTCAAATTCATGTCACAGATAGAGATAATTCACCCACTGATGGGAATCATGATGAACCATGCAAATCTAAACATGCGAGTGAAAGAGTTCACTTGATACCCCCATAGGTTCTACATAATCGACTCCATCATCACCCATTATGAGTTATTTTACCCATTTTATGAATCCTGCAGACATCGGTGATATCCCCTTGGAAGCCTATTTAAGGGATAATTTATAAATAATATGAACCACTTCTTTAAAGGAACATACTTCATCCTCATCTAAAGCACCTTCTCCTCTTGAACTAGGTGGATTTCGGCCCTTACTATCACTAGTATCTACTCCTAGTCCAACCGTACATTATTATAAGGGTGTAACTTTTCAAAAAATTACCTTTGTATTGGGTTCCCTAGGATTTGAGTGTGGTATGATAGGTTGAAACTGACCTTCCCAAAATTCAGATGAATGTTTTTTGTCCTTTGAAACAACCTTCCCAACTGAACATGCATGATTATCAGGTGGTGGTAAACATAGAAATGAAAATTCCACAATTTTAATATATACTGTTTTCTTTAGATCTATATCAAATTCCTCATAGGACTAATATACCAAGTATTCCCATTCCCATTTCTCATAAAGTTGGTTCCTCACCACATATCCCACACCTCTATCCAGCCATGTAGACTATCCGACAAACCTACATTTAAGACAGTGTCATATTTAACAGGTCCATCTCTACAACAATATCCTCCATGTTGATGTTCTTCATAGGATTCACAAGGGAGTGAGAAGTGATTGATTAGTTCTACTCAAAATAGTAATCTGTGATTGTCCCATTACATCAATATAGGTAAGAATGATTTGAAACCAACAAGAATGAAAATATAGTTTATCACTAGGGACAAAAAAACATCCCTATGTCCAAATAAATTCAGCATTACCTTATGGAATATAGAATGTCCATTCTAACCCTCCACTATAAAATCATTGAGTATTTCATTATCCAAAGCACTATATAAGATCTATCCAATCATAACATTTCTATCCATCACTGATCATCAAGAAACTAAAACTATAATAAATTTAGTGGCCATCATGATGAATTTGAGATTTTATTAATACTTGAATGAGAAATTCATTCTTGTAAAGGTTTGGTGCATGAAATTCTTATGTATCACAACTGGTTTATTGAAAAATATTATTCATAGATAAGTTGTGATTTTTGAGTGCGAGGGATTGCAATCAATTAATTCTCATGAATGGTAGGAGTTTTGTGAAAATATAGGTATGAATAATTTTAGAATAAAATTTCATTTCCCCCCCTCAGGAACCTCCACCAATTTATATTATATGGGTTGAGATGAGATTTAAAAATACAAAAGCTAGATCATAATTTTTAGTGACTTTATTTCATATTACAACATTCATCTCCTGTGTTGGCTCTCATTATGAGGGGGGGGGGGGGGGATTTTGGATGTTGAAAAAATGTGTAATTGGAGAAATCATGAAATTCGTACGGATTTAAATGGGTATTTTGGGAGAAATGAGCTAAATCATGAAATATAGGATATTATTTGTGAAGGTTCAGACCTTTTTGTATGGAAAGTACTTTTAATTGTTGTTATAGAACCTTAGATGTGCCCCATCTGTAAGGATGGAATCTTCTTCACAATATATGTCATATTGTGAAGATAACTAACCAAAATGGTGGTTTTTTCTATGACGATGGTAACACTTGTGAAATGTATCTTCCCACATCTGCAATGCATATCAATTCCTCCATTAATTGAAAAATTTAAAGTACACAACCTTTGAATTATCTTATAAGCTCTGAATTAGAACATCTTCATCCATCCCAAACTAAAGTGGATAGAATTATTAAAGGTAGTAATATATTGAGAATAGAATCGCATGGTTTCTTTATACTTTTATACCATGTCAGAGATGAATTTCATGATGGTTCTCATCCATCATATTAGATAAAAACCACTCAATCTTCATAGAATTTTGTGAAATACATATAATTTTAAACACATTTCCCATGGGAACTAAGAATTTATCCTGAGGTAGTATACCAATGATATAATAATGAATTAATCTCATCAGCACCCAATCCTTTTCAAGACCCCTAACTTTCACAAAAACCCCAGACATCACAAAACATACCTAATTGGACCCTACATGATACCTTCTTTCAGCGTACCTACCTTTTGTAATGTTGAGTGCTCAATGACCCAATATCAATACATGTCTTTATTATTTCAACCACAAACATTTGTATGAATAAAATCATCAACCTTCACGTCTGACCCCTATGATCCAAACATTAATTGTAAATTTATCTCAACTCTTTATCCTAATCCTATTCACCCTAATGTTAAGACCCCCTATGTGGTGACTCTCCACAATAGTATTTTCCCCTCACTCCATAAAACATAACTTCAATAGTACACACATAAGCCTTGAAGTAGGAATAATAATAAGAAACCATTTACCATTACTGTTATAGAGGCTTAATGTCATATCCTAGACTCCTACATGAAAATAGTCACCCTAGGTGTTGTACCCAAAAATTATGAATTTAAGACTTTAAAATAAATATCCTAATGTCACAGTCCTATATTGTAAAAGTACATGACAATATCTTAGTACATGACATTAATCTATATCCCTACACTATGTGATGAACATAGGTTTCCCTATATAAAACTGAAAAAGGAAGACACCCCTTATACACTGGGAAACCCATATTCATAATCCCCACACTATACTAGGATGATCTTCTTACACTATAAAACCCATATGTGTATGACCCACGCCATAATGGGATAATCCTCATACACAAGATGGACCATATATGTAAGACCAAAACCATCATTCTATAATCCTTCTACATTGAGTTACCCATATGAATAATATACACACTATTCCGGGATGATCCTCCTACAATAGGCAACCCATATGTGTAATGCTCACACAATCATGGGATGATCCTCCAACATCGGGTGACCGATATACGTAGGCCCCACAGTATAATAGGATGATCCTTTTACCATAGGAGTCCAATATTTATAATCCCCACACCATCATGGTGTGACCTTAATACACTAGGAAACTCATTCGTAGAAGCCCCACAACATCTATTTTTGTCACTCCATCGGTGAATTGAGCATCCATACCACATGATGTTGAACTACCACGACCGGTCCAATCACACCACCTTATATTATACACAAGAATGACATGGTTTTTGATCCATGTATCCAAAAAAGGTACATAGTATTCCTTATTGAGGTAAAATCTAAACAAACCTGGGATACCACTATGATGATTAATCCTGATAACCCTAACACCTACATTAAATCATTATGTATTTTCTCAATAGAATAGAAACTCGAAAGTGTGATCATCTCTGCCTAGGACACACTCAACCTCAAAAACCTATACCTATATGAAATTAATAATCTGACCAACCTATCCCTAGAAGATGTAATATTTATGACTAGCCTATCCCCAAATCATATTAAACCCTTGAAAAACCTATCCCCATAAGATATTAAATCTGCGATCATTGCCTCCCCATGAGATGCTAAACCTATAAAAAAATACATCCCCCAAACAACTTAAACATGTATCCTCTCTAGGTGAATTAGAACCTCTATCCCTTGTGATAAATATTAGATACTTGAGGTAAGAATCCTCGAATGTCTTACACCCATGAAACAAATTACCCCCTGACAGACATGGGAAACCTTTGGTTCTACACCAGAGATGCCTTATATAAGATATCTCCTCCAATTTAGAAGAAAAATACATCACATCTACCTAACACAAAAAATTCATATATATTTGATTTTTTTTGGCATCGTTATCTTCTCTGTACAGAGGTTACTACCATATCAAGAAGGAATCAGTGTAATTATCTACCATCAACATTGGGATTACATCAGGAATGTGCTTAGAGAATATTAATGAAATATATTAAGGGGTCCCAAACTAGGAAATGAGATCCAATAAGGATTCTGTGGAAGGAGGAACTGGAATCCCATCATCTTATTTTTATAATGATACTAAAATCACCACTCATGGTGGTAGATGCCACTATCCATTGGAAATATGGAATATACGAAAACCAACCAGTCTCCCTTGAGAAGGAATGACTATATAAATGGAATAAAAATACATTAGGAGTGGAAATAAAGGAATAATATCCATCATCATCATGATGCATTCCTTGGATTAAAAGCATCCTAAAACATCTGGATATAATAATGTACCATTCATTATTCTTAAATTAATTTTATATAGCATCAATCTATTAGAGCATAGACTTAAGCCGCTATCACATAGATCTTATGTTATATTCCACAGCACAATATTCTTCTACATCATCAACATAATCTATCGTAGTGGTGAAACTATCCATTATTTTCATCTATAGCCCAAAAATTCCACATATAATTCTTTCATGATGAAAAAGTAATCACAATTAATCAATTTTACATGATATTATTCTAATATAGCACCCAATGTTTCTTATTTAATCCTACACAACACAATTAGCATCGATTTAATCACACCCAACAAATATTATTTCATATGCAGCCCCTCTATACCTTGGTTACTATTAAGTCGGTACAAAAAAACTAATGAATTCTAGATTTATTCTAACATAGTATATAATTTTGAAATTTATTAATACTCAGTAATAAAAAATAGATTCATTCATACACAATATAAAAACTGAAATAATATTCATATTTATGAATACTAGTGAAATCCATCTTCTCAAAACTTTTTCAAAACATCTCAAAAACCTAAAATTAATTTGAAATAAAATTAAATCACCGTTAATCATTACTCGAATAATCATAAGATCCTGTATCAACTCAAATCCTCAAATATTCATCATCTATGTTAGTAATTCAAAATAGAAAATAAATTTTATATAACATTTAAAAGGATGTATATTTATTAAAAGACTAAAAAATTTATTTTTCTTAGAAACATGGATAGAATTTTTGATTATTTATACACACATATAATATGTAACATTCTATATACATCATGAGACACTTATTCTATTAAAATTAGTCAAACATGTTAAATAAGATTCTTCAAATTAAACTTAAAGTAATAGTCTAACAATTCAATATTATTTGAAACCCTTAAAAAATATATAACATTATTAATTGAAACACAATTATAAAATATTCACATCATCTATTTATCATTATTGATAACAATCCAATAATTTGAAAATAAAAAAACTCCAAAATTCATGGTATTCACTAATCTAATCAATTCAACACATAACGATTTCTTTAATTGGTTGATTCACCATTTATATTTTTGCACATATGATTGGGTACTCTAAATTCCTTGAAATATTATCTTCCCAATACTTATTTTCAGCAAGATTCACTATTTATATTTTCTCAACATAATATTGGGTAGTGAAAAATCTTCCCGAACATTTATTAGAATCACATATTGAAATTATTCTTATTGAAAAAAATACAACATATCACAAATGTGTTTAGTAATCCCCCTTTTGATTTATAATAATTACTAATATAAACAATATTTCAATATGTATTCTTTCATTTTCTACTCTTATAATCCTTTTTATCAACAAATAAATTCGATTACACTAAATTATTATGTTATCAATTAATCAACTCTATGTTCATGTGATCCTTTCTCGTGTATAAAACAAGAGTGACTACTCAAATTCCCAATACATGAAATTAACATCCATATATTCCAAAAAAACTTCTCACATTTCATATCATTGAATACAAAAATCCCCCACTTAAAATTATAATTTATTCTTCACTAGCATGGTTTAAAAAATATGAAATCAAAACTCTTTAATGAATTCTTCCAAGACTCTTTCATCAAATATACATTTTTATAAAATATAATCGTATAAAAGATTTATAAAACATCTCTACCTAAATGGGTTAATTTTAACCTATTTGTTTTACCAAGGATGATTATTTTACATAATGAAAATTTGATGATAACAATTTCTAGGATCACATCCATGATAGTGACTCATAATATTCTATCTAGATTTGAGAGAATACTCATCTAGAGTGTTCTCCCCATGAAAATAAGAAACCCCATAAATTACATGAATAGAAATAAAAATAACTTATATATGGGAATAATGTGGATATAATAATATTATTAATAGAAAAAAAGGTTTACAGTCTATTCTTGAAAAATATAATCCTTTCCTTTTAGTCGAAATATTTGGATAACTATTTATTTTTGCACATTTGGTTTTTCCTACATGCATTTCTTTTTTTGAAGCATGGTTTTCATTACATTTTTAGTTACTTATTTTATATGGGATATACTTATTTTAATTATCCATAAAATAACATAGGTATCTTAGTCATAGATTAATATTCTTAGGAATATTTAGTTGGTATGGTATTATATTCAAATATTCTTTGGAATTCTATGCAGCCTACTTGCATGGTAACACAGTTTGTCAATAACAATTAGGTCATCATTTTTTATAAAGTCTCTTGAAATTTGAGATCCTCTCCGTTTATAGATTCTTACTTCCATATAAAATTTTTATTTTATTTTATTTTTTACATAATTCATGCTTTTTACAGTTGATCTTTCCAAATAATCATACATTAATTGGAAACATAACCTACATGCTTGGGTTTTTCACATAGTTTCTAAAGGATGAAATCCAAAAAAATAAATACTTTTATTTATTATTTGTTGTGATTTCTCCATTTTCTCAAGATTTACCCTTTTAATTCCATCAATCACATTCTTCTTTTATTGTTCTATGATATCTACACTTTTCTATAATATAAGTAGCATCAACTCTTTTGAGAATCACTTTTATTTGTTTGGTTGGATTTTATTTCAAAAATAATCTTATTTTTCTTTTCACCCAAGGTAAAATCAACATCCTTATATTTATTTATCCTCAATTCCAGCGGATATAGTTATTCTAATTCTTTTGTAACATTCATTTTTATTTTAAATCATAGCTCTTATTCCATGTGACCAATCTCATTTCATTGTCCACTGAGTTTCACCAAACATCCAATCATATTTTAGAAAAACATATATTTATCCTTAATATGTGAACATTGATTAAACAAATAAATTCACACTTGATATAAGGTTAATTTTATTTCAAGACATTTATATAATATTCCAAAAATCAAGTTCCCTAAACCCATAACTTATTCAATACCAGTAGTATGGAACAAGTATTATTATTTTATTTTGAATAACATTCAATCATATTTTTATAGCTTGATTTTTTATTAAATTTCATGAACTAGTTTGTTATATAATATGGAATAACTTCTATTTATTATTATTTTATATACCATTTCTGTTTTGGAGGGTTTATAAATATTTTTTTATATACATATTTATCCAAAATTTGGAATAAAACTTGCACTGTACATGTAATAAAATTTAGTATAAAAGAAATTATGGGGGAAAATGGAACCTTTGGGTTAGATATTTATATAGATTTATCATCATATTATGTCAATCGATTCTTAAAAAAGACATATTTATTTTACTATAAATATCCATTTCATAATTTTTGTGGAAATACCTATTCTATAAACATATTGTGAGTAATTAGCTTAAACACGTGCCATATTTTCCTATTTGACATATAATTCAAGAAAATTCATATTGAAGATATTTTTATAATCCTCTAAAAACATCAATATATCATTACACTTATTTTAAATATTTTAATTCTTCTTCTAAAAATATTTTCTACATCTTTCAATTTTCTTGTAATGAATTATAAAACATGTTGATCCCCTTTCATTTGATGTTTATTTGGGAATTCCTAATATCTATGAATACCTTTATTTATTATAGTTCATGGAACATTAGCAATCTAACATTTAAAAAAATTTATTTCTTCTTAGTTATTTTTGAGAAACATGATTTTAGTTTTGAAGAAAAAATATGAAAGTACCTCATTCATATCATTTTTGAACAAAATATTTTGGTGGAGTTTATTATATATAATTAAATTTTAAAATTGTTATTGGTAAATACACTTATTATCTTCTTAATGATGAGTGATCTTCTAATATATATCTTTAATAGAGACAAATATAAAAATGACAATACCTTTCAAAAAAATTACAAGGGGTTTCTCTAAGTGAGTACATGAATCATCTAATGTATTTTCATATAATTCAATTGTAATATGATAATCTACACTTGTTCCTACTTAATATAAAGGAAAATAACGATAAAAAACATCATTTTCTTCATCATCATGTAAATATTGTGAAATACCTAAGCTAATGATGTTTCTTATATACTAAATTGAGGATTTAAGAACTAGTTTTATTCCTCTATTAAAGAACTATATTATCCCATTATATAGTAAAAACATTACTCTCTTCCAATTTATATATCATTTATATATTTATCATTTTTCTAATCTCTTCAGACATTCTACTCTTTATGTTCTTGCAAGATATGGTGTTCTAATTAGTATTTGAGAAAAATTCTCTAATTCATGAAGTCATTATTCCTTTAAAATGATAATAAAAAAATATAAAACCAAATGATAATATTGAGAATTAGAACATGGGTAAAACCATAACTCATATATTAAATGTTTTTTCTCTTGGAATATTGCAACTACATAGGATGGGGTGGGGGTAAATTAGTATGATGGTTTTTTACCAATTTATACCTTTACCTCAACACCATTTATGGTGATAGGATCTTCTACCCTTCTTTACATAATTGGTTCACATGTATGAATAAATAAATTGTAAATACAATCAGAAGGCACATATGTTTATATGAGGTTTACTCACAATATGAGAGCGTGTAATTAGTCTAGGTTGGATATTATACATTGCACACTTGAATGAAATTTTATCATCATGAATACACTAATGGATAAAGGATATCCTTAACCCCTTTTATATCTGATAAAAACCAGATTACGTGAATTTACTAACTATATAGTTTTTATATTTTGACACAAACTAGGTCTTCCACTTTAAAATATGACATTTAAATGACACTTTTTTAAAGTGTGATCAATAATGTAGGATTCTGTTATTCTAAGATAATATAACATGATTTTATTCCATGATGTTGTAATAATAATCAATACATTCGATCCTTTCCTAAAAATTAAGACAATCTAAATATTATTCTCTACATATTGTATTAAAATATTAAACACAAGTCCTATTATTTCTATTTTCATTGATAAATTTTAATAGAAACCTTAATATCTTACACTTATATTATTCTTCAATGCTCAAATTGTACATTCAATAACCATATATTTGGATCTCAATTATTTTAAGCATAATGAATATGAAATTTCAGTAACAATGTCAGATTTTTTCTCTCAATATCCTCTCATTTATAATCATAGGATAATCATGTATATATTTGTTTTCATATTTCTGAAAATAAATATTCTTTAATATTTTCCATTTTCAAATCTCCATTATCCTAGTTCTTAAATACCCATTAAAATTTGTAAAATATAATATCATGCAATAATAATAATGATAAAACCATTTTCTATTAACAAATAAACTTCATCAACCTTCTCATGATGTTTGTAGTTAACTTTAATTAAAATCCTAATTCAATTCTCACTGATTATTAAAATTTATTTCTATTTAATTATATAGAACACTCAACTTATAATTATCCTTAAGACTTTAATTAGTTTTTTATTTCTCAAAATATTTGGATTTAATTCCATTTATACAAGATAAAGTGGACAAAAATATTAATTTGGTGCAACATAGCCTCCATAGAACTTGATTTTATTTATGGAGTGAGTAAAATTTTAAGCTATGATGTGTGTTACTTATTTTGGGAATAAATAAATCTTAAAAATCACTTTAGTATCACACAAAATTTATATGAAATAGGTATTTCGTGAAAAAATCATCCCAAAAATCTTTCTATATCACACAATATAACACAAAAAACATAAATTAATCATGGTTATACTCATATTGAAAGAACCAACACCATCCATCTCATATTTACTTATCCTCCAAAGCATTATTCAGAGTGTTGATTGCATCGCCAGGGTGAAATATTATTCTTATCATATCAGATAAATAGCAGATTCAATCATGAACAATCTCAAATGTATTAGGATGTTTATATTTTAATTAATAACACAATAATTGAAAAAATTTCATATTACTATTAACCTAATATTCACAATTCAATATTTTTTCACTCTCTGGTCTATCTTTCAAAAAATTAAGAATATTTAGTTTAACCTTTTGATAACTCTAATTTGATCATATGTAGACACTTTTTATACTAATGTATCATTCTTAATTCATTTTTTAATATGCTATTGATTTAAATAAATTTGATGTAGAACATGTGTTATCTTCAATTGTGCAATTATTCATTTGTATATCATCTACACCATAGTTACTCTTACGTTGGTACTAGAAAATTATATTATACATATACATTTTATTAAAACTAGATTTATTCCAATGTATGACCCTAATTATAAAATATATCAAATAAGACACTAAAAAAATAAATTCATTCATACACAATATAAAAACTACATAAATTATCATATATATTATTTATGATCAAATCCACCCTTCTCAGAACTTCTTCTAATCATATCATACACTTGAATTTACTATATAAAAAAATTAAATCATATTTAATCATTACTAGAAAAATTTTTATGCTCATATATGGACTCAAATTATTGAATATTCATCATTTATATAAGTAATTTATTATAATTATGTATTTATATAAGAAATTCATATGGACCGATCTTCATAAAAATACCAACCAAATTTTAATTTTCTCTAAACATGGTTATCCTCTTAGTTTATACAAGGATATATAGAATTATTTTCATTCTCAATACTCCAGGGGACACTTCTCCTTTTAATCATATTGAGACAATAAAAAATATATTCTTCACATGAAATATAATATTGTAGTATCATGATTGAATTTTATTCTCTAACATTAAAAAATAAAAAATATTCTTAATGGAAATATTATTTTAAAATATTCACATAAATTAATCACAATTATTGATAATCCTCTATTAGAAAGATAATCATAACATGAAGTTACTTTATAATCCAATATTTGTGGTATTTTACACCACATACCACTGGGCTGGAAAATAAAACTAGTTAAAATGTATTATTAGTTGTAACATAATGTGGAATCATATATAGAAGTAGGAAAAATTAGTTTTCATTTTTTAATTGGGTTTTTGGAAATTGGTGTTTTGTTTTTTTTAATTTGTAAAATAAAATAAATAAAGGAAATAAGATGGTTTCAAAACAATAAGATGAATGTGGTGATCAATATAGGAATGTTTTTCAAATTTTAATTATATCCCCATATTTAAGTGTGTCAACTCTTCTTATTGTTAACTAGTGAGTTAGAGGTTTCACAATCACTCACCTATCACCCTTAGTTGAATTATTTTGGTGAGAATTTCCAAAAATAAAATCTCATTTTTGTTTAACCTCCTTATAATATATGAATTATTTATATTTACTTACCCGTAATTAACATAGGAATAAGTAATATGGCATTAGTATTCATAAATAATACAGAGTGCCCACTACCCTTTCAAAACAAGTTGGAAATATATGAAAACATAACCACTCATACCTAGACTATTCTCACATATATAACCCTAGACTAAGTGGATAAAGATAAAAGTTCATCGAGAAATGTGATGAAAAATAAATAGAATTAAAATAAAAGATAATCAAATCTAATATCACGAATATCTACTGACCACCAATACTAGATAACAACAGAGGGATAAATTTTATTTAATGAATTTGTGAAGACTTAATCATTGAAAATGGAAAACATTCCCTTCATTAGTAACTCAAATGTTTACCCCATTATGAGAATAGTATCATAGTGTAAGGGGGAAGAATATGACATTATGAAACTAATGAGAATAATAAAATGAAAGCATGAACCAATATTCTTTATTATTGGCCTACATGAAACCAATACTAAAACTACGTAGACTGATGTTCTTTTAACATGTCAATATTTTACACATTTTAAAACTATTTCCAACGGCCCGACATCCTCAATCATTTGAAATTCTGTTCTTTCATTTTCTTCCATTGTCATAATGTAACGACCCAATGTTTTTCAATGGAAATACTCTTCTTATAATTATGTAATAAAATCATAGAAAAACACAACATAATGAACTAATATGTGATAAGTGAACTTTGAACATAATTTTTTCACTTCTATGTTTGGAATTTCCAAAATTCAACATACATGGTTGTGTTCATGTTGATTTTTCCGGTCCAATAAAAAAACATAATATTTGGGAATAGTAACTTACCCTTATGAATAGTAACCTACCATCATAAATAGTAGTACGAACCTTGTGAATATAAATTCATCCAAAATAATAGAAACCTCACCCATGAAAAATTAAATAAAATTTAGACATCTTAGAAAGTGACCATTTGACTATAGTAATCATTTTGATATTTTTTAAAGTCATAAATAAATAATTATAATTAATTAATTAATTTAAAATAAAATTTATTTTATTAAAATTTTTTCATAAATTAACAAATATATGTATTCTAGTTTTTAGATAACTAGTACTCCGCCTATGAAAATGCACAGAACTATTCAATTTTCCTTAAAATCATCTAATTCTGCATCATTAAAAAAAGTTGTAATGTCACTAAACTCAAAATAATGATTAGAATAAAATTATGATAATATTAATATGAATACATACGTATGAAATAAGATGATATTTAATTTTTATATATAGGTTTACTAAAATTAATCCTTTAAATAAAATATTGAATCTTTAATAGTTCATAATAGGGAATGAAAGTTATAATGTAACATGTTTGGTTTGTGTTTTTTTTTTTAAAAAACAATTTTCCCTTTGTGAAGTATGATGATTGTAGATATTTTAGGGTTTTAATTAATAAAGGGAAAGAATAAAGGATTTTTGGGAAAAATAATTCATTTGATAATTGAATCTCATCACTTTGCATTATCAGATTTTCTACTACAAGGTGATATTTAATTTATTTATATAATATTTTATATTTATATTCTTCTATATTATATTTTTAAAAAGCAATTACTGTATTTGTAACCATTATTCTATTTTTAAAAAGCAATGAATTTTTTTTACCATGACATTGATTAAAATAATAATCAAATATCAAATAATTTGATACTGTACAGTAGAAACTTATAGATATATATAAACATATTGAAATTGTACATTGAAAGGTAATGCATTCATAATATATAGAATTATTTGGATTGTACAAACATATTACAATGTTTTTAACCAATAAAGAATAATTTTAAAGATATTTCATATTGTACATAAGTTGAGAGTTTGAAATTTTAGAGGTACTTGAAACTGTACATGATAAAGAATTTTGAATCCAACATATATTATCCTTTTTAATTGTAAATTATATAGAAGAGTAAATATTGAAACCATGTTGAAAATGGATATAAATTAAAAAAGAAATAATCTTTCATTTTTTTGAAACTGTATAATAACATGTAGATTTATTTATTAGTAACACTTAATAAAATGTGCATTGACTACAAAAAAGGTTACAATGAAGATAGAAAGTGTCGAAATCTATGGTGGGGTCAAACCAGACCCCCATCATTTTCTCTTTGTTACCCTATCTGTTAAGGTACACATTTTTCTGAACCAGCCGAGGCTCTACACTTGAGTTTCATAGAAACATGAAATCAAAGTTGTAGTGATTTTTACCATTCAATGATATCTTCCTCATGCCCAAAAATGAATAACATGATTGAATCCAACATAGAGAGAGATGAATACATCATCAAAATATTCAGACCGGAAGGTTGAATAAGCTTACATATAAATAAGTTTAAAATTCCATGGTACCAAATTCATCTGAAATGACAGCTTCGCAAAGGAATACTTGTTATTTGATGCGAACAAAACCCATGAAATAAAAAAGAATCAACTTATCATAAATCTGAAAAAGGAAAAAATCACAGTAAACTTCCACCATATGGTGAAGAAATCTGCATATACTCACAGTTTCTAAGAGATGGTAGTGAGTAATTATAGTAAAAATTCATCATTTTTTTGTAATTAATTGTTAATATTAAATCATTTAAATTAATGATGAATGGGTGAAATATTTTTATACAGTACATACCTATACAAAAAAACTATTTTGTTTTGGTTTTAATAAGAATGGATTATTTCTATTTTTTGTACTTTTATAATAATATAAATAAGTTTTAACATAATGATAGTATTTTATTCGAGTATAAAAATTATTTAAAACACCATTACTTATATTTCAAAATAAACAGTTTGATTTTTTGGATTGATCATCTAGAAAATGAATAAATTTGTATAATGCACAAATCAGAACGGTGTTTAATTAATTGATGGAGTATATTAAATTCACTATTACCTAAAATAGTAATTTATTATTCACAAATCACATGAGTTTCCTAAATTTATTTTAAACATGATTTCTATACAAAAATCTGAACACTATAGTAAAAATATATCAATATACTACTATAAATTAAATTATATATTTTTAGACAACTAATCAAAAAATGTAGAATGTAAAACTAATCACTAAAATACTTGGTAATGTTAACCATCAACCATTTCATTAACTTTTGATTAATGATGAAACACAGGGTCCTTAAAAGTTATGTTAGATCCCAGAAAAAAGACTTACATTGGAACATGTTAAAATGTAATAGGTATGGTGAACCCATAAATGAATAATGAAATGTAGGACTATATTCTTAAATGAATTTTAATTTTCTACTACAATTATTTAAATATAATTCCTTGGTGGAAACCTAGAAGCAACATTCCAAATTTAGTTTTTCCATTTTAAAAAATGTATTTACTATACAAATATTAAAATGTAGTTTCGAAATTAATGGGATTCTATTAAAATGAATAGAGAATCAAATCAAGGAAGTAGGAGTACATGTACTGAAAAACGGAGGATCACTGAGAAGAGATATTGGTGTGAAGTTCAATTATTTGATTGAATCAGTTTATTCATGGCTAAGCGCTATGCACTAAACTGTTATGTAGAACACATAAGTATGTTTTTATTTTTAGAAATCTGTAAAAATAATGCATATGGGTGGCTAGTTTTCAAGAATTGACATGGTTAATACATGACCTAAAATGTGATTCATGTATCTAAACTTATACACTGCTGAATATTTTTATTTTTTATGTATATAATAACTATTGAAATAAAATCAGGGTAAACTGGAATGCGTTCAGTGGATATGAAATACATATGCCAAACAAAAAAAACTATAAAAAACCATTCGAATAATAGCTGGGTAAACATGAATGTATGAAACTATGTATAACTAGAAATAATTGCCTTAGCTTCTAACAAAAAAAAATTATTTTTTCATTTTTAAAAATGCAATTCTATTAGTTTCCGTTAAACATATGAAACACATAATGGGAATATTTTTAGTGATATAAATCAAGCCGTCATAGAAAGGTGCACCTTAGTGTCCCCCATGTGCAGCCCTTTTGTCCCAGGTGAATCTCTCTTCATTTTATCTATCATCACCTGAAATATTAGAAAATAATGAGTGTTGTACATTTAAATGAAAATTTATTGGAAATAAGAATGTAAATAATCCATTTGTGTTACCAAAACAACAACTTGTTTTGATCTGGTGGATCAAATAAAATTGTAAATAATAACATAAAAAGGTAAGGTAGACAATGATTATTGTACATGGAAATGAAAAGTAATCAGACATAATGGATAATATGTTTCTTTGTCAATAATAAGTAAGTAACGTATTTTAGGCATACATAAGAATAGTATTGTAAAATGGACCCTACTCATATAAATAATGTTTATTGCACTGCATTGCATTGTATTATATTCATATGGATTATCCTCAAATGATTTATACTCACAATTTATTCTACTCATATGAAATGTATGTATTGCTTTCATACATATGCATTGTGTTGAGACAGATCATGCATTCGTAAACATTGATAATGAATTGGACTAAATTAGATTTTAATGAGAAAAATTATCGTCTATATTTATATAATGAAACATAAATTTTTTGAAACGATCTATCAGTAGTAATTTCTATAAAAATTTCATTATAATGTGAAGTAGAATGCTATCAATTATATTAAAATCCATTTGTTTCAGAGGATGCTTATCAGGTTTTTTGTTAAGTGCTACCAAATTCACTGTTCGTGTTAAATTTTTAGATGTATGTATTTATTGGAATAGTCATAAGATAAGTTTATTGAATTGAAAACATATAACAACATGAACTGAAAAAGACAGGACGACTCTAAATCTCTGACAATCATATCACCTGGTCATCAAGTGCATAAAACATTATTATTCATTTCTCCAATGCTCAACACTGTTATGAAGAGAAACCCTCATGACTATTCATTCCTAACCCATAAATGACACTTTCATTAACTACCAAACCATATTTAGTAAATACTTATCCAATTAAGTTGAGAATCATTAACCTCCGAAGGCATATATATTTATTGAGGAAAATAAAATACACATGGAGAGTTTTCTAGTTGATGGGTGACTATTGAAGTAAAGCAGGGAAAAGCCTAGGCTTTTGAAAAACCATCTGAAAAGCTATAATAAAAATTCACTGATAAGCTAATAAAAACCAAAGAATTTTGTTAAATAACCGACATAGATCAATATACCCAAAGATTATAAAATTGTGAAAAAAATAATGCACAAGGAAAATAGATTATAAAAAATGTTATTGAATGGACCATTATATGTTGCAAAACTAACTTTGAAATAACCATTATCTGTTCTAAAACAAATCCTATGACATATTTTAGAAAAACAGTGAAACCCCTGTAATATGTAAAGAAATAAAAAACAATCATAGTTTTTTAATTCAAACACATAAATATATTTTACATACTAAAAACCTTCAAAATTACGCAAAATACTATTGGGCATAAACATAGCGTCTGATTCTGAGATAAATGTCTTGGCCAGATTGCTTATCCAACATGATGAATCTGACCAAATAATATCTCCCATAGAAATAGAACTTCAGGAAAAAAAATAGAGACCAATTGAAACATAAATTTCAAAAGGTACATGAAGCATTATTTTCCTGGAAGATGCAGAAAAATGATATATCAACAAAATGTTGATGTCAAACAACAAAACAATAAATTAAACATTATGCAAATGGAAATAGAAATAATAGTGAGATTAAATTACCTTGAATCTTTGATACCATTTCATTGTAAATCATGAGATGGTGATAATGATACCTGAATCAATGTAGACATGTAAAGTCATTCATGTTTAAGTATCCATTCATTTCGGCGTGCAGTTCAGTGGCATGGATTGTGGTGGACGCAGTGTCTGGAGACAATTAGAGATTACATTTAACCACAACCTCACTATCAAAACCACACAACAGGTCATTCTATATAGAGAATATAGTTTGATGTTTAATTAGAAAATATTGGTCATAAATAAAATCATAGAATTTGAAATTAATATGAACCTACATACTTAAATCCTGAAATTAATATGAACCTCCCTATTTTAATTATCAAATAAATATGAACCTACATATTTCAATTATGAACCTTCATATTTCCATTCTAAAATAACTATGAACCTGCATATTTCAATTCTGAATATACAGAAGTTATAGAAATAATATTCAAACCATAAATAGAATAAACCTAAAATTAATATGAACCTGAATATTTCAATTCTGAAATAAATATGAACTTGCATATTTTAATTCTGAAATATATATTATCCTGTATAATTCAATTCTGAACCTTCATATTTATATTTTGAAATAAGTATGAGCCTGCATATTAAAATTCTAAATACATATAATTTACACAAATAATATTCAAACATTAATATGTATAAACCTGATACATATGAGATAAAAATATATTGAAAAATCAATATAAAACCAAATTAACCTTCATGTGATAGTACACTTCTCCCATCTTCATCTCATTTTGGTTTAATGCATCTCCCATAGAAACAATTATAATGATTGTTAATATATATCAAATAAATAGTAAAATAGTAAGTTGATAGTAGTAATTACAAGGTAGAAGTGGGGAATCAGTATTACTAAAAAATGATCATCAATTAGGTACTATATATAATGGAGCTCCCACAGAAACAGATGTAATGCTGGTTACAGCATCATAATAAATAACAATAAACTAAGATGTTATAGTTGTGGTATGAATTGGCGATTGAGAAGATAACATACCATGAGGATGTAATGGCTCTAAGAGGCTTAATAAAAGGAAACACGATGTTGTATTCGACTAATAATAAAACAAATACATTAAAAGGATAATAGTATCAACCATTAATTATCATCTAAGAAGTGATCCATAGATCTTTCCCAAACATGAATACCATGGTTAAATCTATAAAAGCTCAAACAAATAAAGAGATTGGATGAGCTTACATACAAAGCATTCTAGTTTTACCAGGTACCAACACCAAATGAAACATTCCATTCCCATTCAGAAACATTCTCTTCCTTTTGAACCCACTTCTTAATGAAAAAATTAATCAAAAAATCATGTATGTAGTTATACATAAAACCATAGTGAAGAGAGGCTCAAGCTACTCCAATCTTCTAGGAGAAGCTGGACAATAGTTCATGGAAGTCTATTTAGAAAATGGAATTGATCTTCTAAGAAAAGAATCATGAAGGATGATGAAAAAATAAGCCAAATATCTATAAATTATTTTATTTCATACGTAACCAGTGTTTCATATCACTGATGTTACCTTTTATGATGATGAAGGTGTTGTTGATGAATCCTTATGCAGATCTCCTCGACCCCAGATTAAGAGTCGATGATAACCAGGCTTTTGAAATAACCCCGATTCGATGCCAAGAATATCATCTTGAAGAAGATTGAAATCCAATTTGATTTATGGTCACCACTATTTAATACGAGGAGGCATAGGATCCAGATGTGATGGATCCGGAGATAGAGGATATGAGGAAGGAAAAGCAGACAGAGCAAGCAGATTCAGAGAATGTGAAGGCGGAGGCTGAGAAGCTGAACGTACACACAGTAGTTGTGGAGGTAGAGGTATCCAAACATGGAGGGTGGAATGGCGGAGGAGTGCAGGTGAATGATGAGGTGTATCCCTATGAGCATCAGGGGGAAGGTGACCACTAATGGGATGGAAGAGATGGAGGATCCAAAACCTCGATAAGTAGCGATGAATCGAGGCAACATGGTGAGATGCGTTTAGGTTTGGAGGTAGAATAAAAGGGGAATCAGGGAGGGGGTGGTGTGGGATGGAGGGGATAATCAAGAAGGGGGTAGAAGAGGGGAATCAGAAGGTAAGCAGGAAACTAGGGGATTAAAGGAGCAGAGGGGGAACTGGAGAGCATATAGATGGGATTTGGGGATGGGATTAGGGGAGGGGAGCGCGAGATGGAGGAAAATCACAATCAAGGGATGGAAAGATGGTGAATTTTCAAGATTGGAGGGAGGAATAGAGAAATTATGGTAACATGGAGCCATAGAAAGGTGACACATTAGCATGGAGAAGCCACATTTAGTATAAATAATAGATTTTATAATACCCTATGTACTTTTTAAAAGTAGTATAAAATCCGTTTTAATTTTAAAAACTGTATTTTTCAAGAAAATTATAATTTTTAATTAAATATTAAATTAATCATATTTATATAATTCTTTTTAAAAAATGGACTTCATTTTTGGATCCTACATGTTGAAAAAATTTTGGGCTGAAATTTTGAGATTTTTCTGAAATACTTGAATTTTTGATGAATAATGAAATACCATAATTTACAAAATAAGCTAAATAAGTTAATTATAGAGTCATGTATGATGTTATACTGATGTAATCCCACTTGGTCCGGGATTAAATTATAATATTACTATTCTTTTTCACTGAATACTCACTATTCCTTGTCTTTTGGAGAAGTAATAAATTAATGAATTTTATATTAAGAAAACCCCTCTCTCCTACACTATAAATAACACCCTTCACACCCTCATTTCCACAATCCTCTCAAGCTTAAATCCTCATCTAAACCTTGCCCAAGAATCGTCCTTAGACCCTCCACCATGTATAAAAGCATTTGGAATCATCAATAGGCCAAGATTAGGCCCCTTAAAGAGGATCTCAAGAGGAGGATTCAAGAGAAAATTTCTCTCATTCTTTTCCTTTAAATGACATTCAATTTCATGTTCTTTTCTTATTATCTCAGCAGCACTATTTGTCCAAATGGTATGGTAACATCATTATCATACATATAATGTAATTTTATGATACTAATGGCATATTATATCATCCAAATCCCTTCCCCTCTTCCCTTTATTTTATAAAAGAAAACGTTGTTCGTGAGGTGTTAATCTATCACCTTCGAGAATGACTTGTTTTTTTTCCTTTCTACCTTCAGATCTGGTCATGAAACCATTTTTATGGTTGAACCATAATATGTTATGTGTATTATGTACTAATAAATGTTCTGGAACTAACTTATGTACATATTACTAAATGAGTAAACAAACAAAATTCATTATGGTAAAAAACCACCCAAATTAACCCAAACGATCATCATTTAGTACCTATCTAATGATTCATCCACATGGTATAAAATTTAATTAATTATATGATCATTAAAAATCATGTAATATCATTAATAACATGTAATATTAGTTCTTGATATTTACCTATGTTCTACCTGAACTTCAATTCATGAATATAATTGAACCGCTCAAGAAAACCATAAATACAAACATTCCCGAACAATGTTTTTAAACACCATGACTCGTCAAAATTCCCATAAAATAAAATAATGAAACAAAAAATAACACTATTCATGAATAAACGGTTCTGAATTTCTAATTAATGAATATAATTTCAATATATAGGACATTAAAGTGAAGGAATATTTTGAATATAAGGTAAGGGTAAAATATCGAATTCATTTTTATTTCTTCGGGTTATCCCTCTTTCACTCCAAATTTGGTATGGTCACTCCTTAAAAATAAATTTTTAATAATTATCTTACCTTTTTTTGGAAGATAAGTGTTTTCTACTGAAGTTTATGTCAAACAAAAATGTTTTCCAAAAGAACATTTCTTTTAAGAACTCACCTTCTACCTCCCATTCCAGGTTGATGGTTCTTATATCAATTATGTTATTCCAACTATCTTTTGGGAACCATAAGGTTATGAATGTGTTATTATGAGATAAAACCCATTACTTTACATGGGTTAGTTATTTTCATTATTGATATATGTTCAATGTGGCATGCATTATAATGATAATTTTATGATGTGACAGGTGTACCCGGAATTATACAGCGCTCCAATGCATTGGGTAAAGTGATGAATCTCATTAGTAAATGTGAAATTGTGTGAACAATATGATATATTTTTTCAAAATTATGTGTGGTAGTTTACCACTAAAAATGATGATTCATTTATATGCATTTCCACATTTCAAGTCTTATATTTATGTGTCCTCTTATGTTCATGATCCTTTGCCTATGTAAGGATCATGCTCATCCCGTGCTATATTGTTCTTATCTATCCCATTACTGGGCTTCTAGATCACCCATTTTGATGTATATCCTCAAGTGACTACATGTACTAGGTCTAGTTCAATTTATTGTAAGAATCTAAATAATAAGAGATTAAATAAATGTTTATGCTCGATGTTGTAATTGTAATGTATGGTCCATGTTTTCCAAAGACACTAAACCGTTGGATCCTCTATGTGTAATACTATTATGTTATTTATATTTAAAATGATGTAATAGAAATTTAAGAAAAAAATTTGTCACTATAGTTGGTATCATAGTAAATGTTTAGTTAATTTGGGAATTAGGATTAGTGAACCCTGAAGAAAACCTCTAGCATGAGACTAAGTACAAATATGCACAAAATAATCTTTACCTAGAGATCCCATATGTTATTCCTTTATTATAAATTGTGAAAATTAAGAAGTTATTTATTCATGAATTGTTGACTTATGTTTTTTTCTAACCTTTTTTATTTCAGTAAATGGTTGGAACTAGGAGAAACCAGGCCAACAACTTGTGTGAGGGACAATGCGACGATTGCCTGAACGAAATCCCCAATGATTTGAGAGGTGGAGTTCAAAACATCCTGGTGAGGCTTACCCAATTATCTCAGGTTATGAATAATAACCATAATATTGGGGACCGTCCACCATCACCAAAGAGAGAGAAACTAGATATCGAATGTTTTATGCGGCAACGACCACCGATGTTTAGTGGATATTCCTATCCACTAGTTACAGAATAGTGGGTTAACTCCATGGAGAAGATCATTTCTGTTCTTCACTATTATGAGATGGAGAAGGTGACACTAGCCCTTTATCATCTAGATGGAGAGGTTGATCAATGGTGGGCTTTGATTAAGAACACCAAGCCAAGGGAGTAAATTGAAGAGATAGAATGGGAAGACTTTAAGATAATATTTCCTAACAAGTATTTCCAATGAACTATTTGCACGAAGATGGAGACAGAAATTATAGATCTTAAGAAAAAAGATGGAGAATCTATCACAACCTACGAATTGAATTTCAAAAGGATTTTATGTTATGCTTAGAGTTTTTGTATAAATAATGATAGCAAAATGGATAGATTCATTAGTGGATAAAAACCACACCTTCAAAAGGTTCTTGAAATTAGAGACTTCGGGAGTTATGAAGAATTTTTTCGTTGTGCTCTCAAAGTGGAGATAGAGTTTGGAGTATGGTACCATGGCTATAGTGATAAGAAATGAAAGATGGAGCTCCACACTGGTGGATCTGATGAAAAATGTGAGAGGAACACTCAATGAACCACATGCCAAAAATGTGGGAAGTTTCACCATGGGAACTGCCTTAAACAAACGGGGAAATGCTTCAAGTGTGGGAAATAAGGACACCATGCTCAAGAGTATTGAAAAGACATGAAAAGGAAGGATAATATAAGAGAATAAAGGAGAGAACCACCTACGGTTCAATGCTACAACTGTAGGGATCTAGGGCACTATCCAAGCTAGTGTACTAAACCTCGAGTTCTCGAGGACAATCAGCGTTAGTAGCCACCAAATCCAATAGAACAAGGGAAGGCTTATTCCATCACTATTATAGAAGTGGAGCACGATATTGATGTCATATAAGGTACACTTCCTATTCACTCATGAATGGAAAAAGTCTTATTTGATTCTGGTTCTATACATTCATTTATATCATGCAAGATTTCTAGAACTATATAATCGAAGCCCCAAAACCATAAAGTAGAGATATCTGTAAAAACACCAAGTGTTGCAATCATTAAAACCCAAGTTTTTGACTCTTCTCCTATTATCGTATGTGGGAAGATTCTTCCATTGAATCTCATAATACATACCTTGGTGGAATTCCATGCTATAATGGGAATGGATTGGATCTCATTATATACAACACATGTCAACTATCGGGAAGAGGAAATATATTTTAAAATTCCGAACCATCCCATGATTCTCTAAAAATGAAAGGAAGATCATGAATCTCATTTTAAAAATCCTTCAATGGTGTGGGTGTTGATTCCCTATGAAGAAGAATTTCTCTCCAAATGATTGATTCAAAGGAAAGTGCCAACGCTATGAAAATTCTCATAATGAGGGAATACAGTGATGTATTTACTGAAGAGTTACTCGAAATTCCCTAGGATCGTGAGGTAGATTTCTCAATAGAACTCATACCCGGAGATACTCCTATCTGAAAGTGTCCCTATAGAATGGATCCTATCGAACTGAAGGAGTTAAAGAAGAAAATACAAGAGCATCTACACAAAGGGTTCATACTCCCGATTGCATCACCTTGGGGTGTGACAGTGCTCTTTGTGAAGAAGAAAGATGGAACAATGCAGCTGTATATCAATTATCGGGAACTCAACAAGATCACCATAAAGAACAAGTATCCTCTTCCAAAGATTGATGACTTGTTTGATCAGTTAAGAGCAGCTCAATACTTCTCAAAGGTGGATCTTCATTCTGGATATAATCAGCTAAAGGTGAAGAAGGAAGATATTCAAAAGAATTCCTTCCTTACAAGGTATGGGTACTATGTATTTCTGGTTATGCCCTTTGAACCTACTAGTGACCCTTTAATCTTCATGGATTTGATGAATAGAGTCCTTAGATATTACCTCGACAAATTTTTGGTAGTGTTTATTGATGATATTATGATCTAATCCATGAGTAAGGAGGAACATGAAGAACATATAAGACTTGTGTTGGTGACATTGAGAAAGAAGAAGTTGTACGCCAAGTTCATAAAGTGTGAATTTTGGATGAATTAAGTCCCGTTCTTGGGACATGTGATCACATGTGGGGGAATTTCTGTGGATCCTTCAAAAACAAAAGTGAATGAGGAATGGCTCAGGCCCTCTAGTGTCACTGAAATCCATAGTTTTCTTGGATTAGATGGGTACTACTAATGTTTTGTGAGAAACTTCTCATGATTGTCAAGCCCACTAACTATGTTAACAAAGAAAGGGGTAAAGTATGTATGGACAGAAGAATGTTAGGGAAGGTTCAAGGAGGTAAATGGAAGGCCGACCACTACACCTGTACTCACAGTACCAAAAAGTGGAGAAAGTTATGTCATATACAGTGATTCTGTAAATAAAGTCTTGGGTTGTGTACTCATGCAAAATGATAATGTGATAGAATATTCCTCACAATAGTTTATGATCCATGAGTAGAACTACCCAATGCATGATCTAGAGTTTGAAGTCATAATTTTTGCCTTGAAAATCTCATGGCACTACATTTAGGGGGAGAAGTGTGACATATACAACGAGCACAAGAGCCTAAAGTATATATTCACAAAAAAGGAGCTCAAAATGCATCAAAGGAGATTATAGATATAATCAAGGATTACGATTACTTTCTTCAATATCATCTTAGAAAGGAAAACAAGGTAGATGATTCTCTAAGCAGAAAAAACCTGCTACTATATCCATGTTGCGGATTGAGAAAGACCACATCTTCTTAGATATGAAAATAATGGATTTAAAAATCATAAGGGAAGGGGATACATCCTACCTTGCAAAAATCATTGCGCAACCAACAATCCAAGAGTAGATTAAGGAAGCACAAATGGATGATGTGAAGATAAAAAAGTGGTTTAATTTGGTAAAGGAAGGGAAGTTGCACGAGTTCCATATCGATGATAATGGTTTGATTCGGTTTGGAGCACAGCTTTGTGTGCCTTCATCACCAGAGATAAATAAGGGGATATTGGACAACGCACATAGCTCAACTTTCTATATCCATCCTGGTAGCACCAAGATATACCGTGATCTCTGAGAAAACATCTGATGGGATAACATGATGAAGGAGATTGTAGAATACATCTCAAGGTTCTTAGCATGTAAGCAAGTTAATGCATGAAGACAAAAGTCCAAAGGGTTGATGCAGCCATTCCCTATGCCTATATGGAAATGGGAAAATGTTACTATGGAATTTGTAATGGTTCTCGAAAAGAAATCGAAGAGAAATAATGTGATATGGGATGGAGTTGATTGCCTCACCAAGACTGCCCATTTTATCACTATTCGGGAAGATCTCTCACTTGAACAACATGAAAAGATATATGTGAAGGTAGTGGTGAGACTGCATGGTGATCCACTCTCAATTGTCTCTGACTATGATCTAAGGTTCAAACCTAAATTCTGGAGGATCCTTCAACATTCTTTGAGTACTGAATTAAATTTCATCACGGCCTATCACCCCCAAATGATGGCCAATCTAAAATGACTATTCGTACGCTTACAGATATGATTAGAGAATGATATATATTAATCAAAGGTGGGTGGGATCATTATCTCCCATTGGTTGAGATCTCATACAACAATAGCTTCCACTCGAGTATTCAGATGGATCCATAAGAAGCTCTGTATGGAAAGCGATGTAGAACTCCAACCTGTTGGGATGAAATGGAGAAAGAAAGCTTCTTGGACCCGATCTTGTGCAAGAGATGACAGAGAAGGTTCAAGTCATCTGGAAACACACCAATGCTTCTCAGAGTCGGCAAAAGAGCTATGATGAAAACCGTTGAAGGGACTTAGAGTTTGATGTTGTAGATAATGTCTTCCTTTTAATATCACCATTGAAGAGAGTCATGTGATTTGGGAAGAAAGGGAAGCTAAGCCCAAGTTACATTGGACCCTTTGAAATCCATGACCATATTGGAGTCGTGGACTATCGGCTTGCACATCCACTGAATATAGCTTAGGTACAAGATGTTTTTCATGTATTACTCTTTGAGGAAGTACATTTCTGATCCTTCACATGTACTAAACTCAAAGGTGGTACAGCTGGAAGTTGATCTCTCTTATGAGGAGCAGGCAGTAGATATTCTAGACTAGAGAGATAACGATATACGCAACAAGAAAACCCACCTAGTCAAAGTGTTGTAGAGGAACAATAAGCATGAAAAAGCAACATTTGAACTGGAAGAGGCGATGAAGGAGAGTACCCTCACCTGTTTGGGTAAAGTGAAATTTTGAGGGCAAAATTTCATAAGGGGGGAAGAATGTAATGAAATAAAGTTTTTCAATGGAAATTGCCTTCTTATAATAATGTCATAAAATCATATGAAAACACAACATAATGAACTAATATGGGCTAAGTGACCTTTAAACATGATTTTTTCACTTTTGTGTTTGGAATTCCAAAAATCCGACATACACGGTTGTGTTCAAGATGATTTTTTGGGTCCAAGAAGAAAAACATAATTTTTGGTCAATATTAACCTATCCTTATGAATAGTAACCTATCATTATAAATAGTAGTATGACCTTTATGAATAGTAAATTTTCCGAAATAAGAGTAACCTTACCCATGAATAATTAAATAGAATTTAGGCATCTTAGAAAGTGACAATTTGACTATAGTAAACGTTTTGGTATTTTTGTAAATCATAAAAAAAAAAATTAATTAAAAAAATTTATTTTCCAAAAATGTTTTCGTAAATTAATAAATCTATTACTTCTTGTTTTTAGATAATTTTATAAGACCCTATTTAATTTTTGAAAGAATTATAAAATCAATTTTATTTTTAAAAACTATTTTTTCAAGTAAATTATGATTTTAATTAATATTAAATTAATCATATTTTGAAAGTTAATTTTGAAAAATTGACTTCATTCATGGATTCTACACATAAAAAAACGTTTGGTGTGACATTTTTGGATTTTTTTGAAATACTTGATTTTTTTATGAATAGTAAAATACCATAATTTACAAAATAAGCTAAATAAGTTAATTATAGAGTCATGTATGATATTCTATTGATGTAAGCCCAATTATTTCAGGATTAAATAATAAAATTATTATTATTGGTCATAGAAGACTCACTATTCTATATCATGTGGATAAATAATGAATTAATGAATTTTATATTAAAAAAACCCCTCTCCCCTCGACTATAAATACCACCCTTCACACCCTCATTTACTGACACCTCTCAAGCTTCAAGCCTTGTCTAAAATCTGCCCAATAATAATCCCTATCCCCTAACCCACGTCCAAAATCCCTTGGTATCATAAAAATACCATGCTTAGGCCCTTTAAGGAGGATCTCAAGGGGATGATTCATGAGGTAATTTCTATCATACTTTTCCTTTAAATTCCTTTCAATTTCACGTTCTTTTCTTATTCTCTCTCTAACTATATTTGTCTAAATGGTATGGTTTCTATTATATCATAAATATAATATAAATTTATGATACTAATGTGATATTATATTATCCAACCCCCTTCTCCTCTTCCATTTATTTTATAAAAGAAAACGTTGTTCGTGGGGTGTTAATCTATCACCTTCGAGAACGACATGTTTTCTTTTTTCATTTATACCATCATATCTGGTCATGAAAAAAAATTTATGTTTGAAACAGAATATTTTATGTGTATTATTTCCTAATAAATATTCTAGAACTAACTTATGTACATATTACTAAATGAGTAAACAAAACAAGTTTGTTGTGGTCGAAAAACTACCCAAACTAACCCAAACGATCATCATTTAATTCCCATCTAATGATTCATCCACATGGTAAAAAATTTAATTCATTATAACATCATTAAAAATTCTGTAATATCATTAATAACATGTAATATATGTTCTGGATTTTTACCCATGTTCTACCTAAACTTCAATTTATGAATGTAAGTGAACCGCTAAAGAAAACCGTAAAAACAAACATTCCCGAACAATGTTTCTAAACCCTATAACTCATAAAAGGCGAATAATATAACATTATTAAACACAAATTAACCATATTAATTTATAAAAGGTTTTTTAATTTCTAATTAATGAATATAATTTCATTATATAGGACATTAAATTGAAGGAAGCATTCAAATATAAGGTATGGGTAAAATCTCGAACCCAATTTTCTTCCTTCGGGTTCTCCTTCTTTCACTCAAAATTTGGAATGGTCACTCCTTAAAAATAATTTGTTCACAATTATCATACATTTTATGGGATATAAATGTTTTCTACTAATATTTATTTCAAAAAAAAAATATTTTCTAAAAGAACTCTTCTTTTAAGAACTCACCTTTTACCTCTCAATCAAAGTTGATGGTTCTTGTATCAAGTATGTTATTCCATCGTTCTTTTGGGAACACAATGTTTATGAATATGTTCTTGTGAGATGAAACCCATTTCTTTACATGGGTTAGTTATTTTAATTATTGATATGTTTTCTATGTGGCATTCATGATGATGATAATGATATGATGTGACATGTGCGCCCAGAATTATATAGTGCAATATGAATGTTTCAATGTGACGGGTGTGCCTGGAATTTTACAGAGCACCAATTCATTGGGTAAAGTTATGAATCTCATGAGTAAATGTGAAATGATGTGAAAAAAATTCTATCTTTGTTCAAAAGTATGTGTGGTAGTTAACCACTAAGACATGATGTTTCATTTAAATGCATTGCCGCATTTCAAGTCTTATATTTATGCTTCCTCTTATGTTCATGATCCTTTGACTATGTTATGATTATGATCACCCCACACTGTATTGTTCTTATTTTTCCCCATAATTGGCTTCTATCTCACTCCTTTTGATGTATATCCTCAGGTGACTAATTTTACTATAGAGAGGTCAAGTTCCAGTAAGAAGCTAGAGAAGAAGAAATTTAATAAATATTTATGCTCGATGTTGTAATTGTTTCATATGGTCATAGTTTTCCCAAGACACTAAACCGTTGGATACTATATATGTAATAATATTATGTTATTTTTATTTAAAATGATTTAAAAATAATTTAAGAAAATTTTGGGTCACTATACATAATATTTATATCTGGATCTAGTCTTCCAATAAATCAATTTTTTTTTCTTAGTTATGGATTCAAATTTTATTAATATTATAATCCATGTGTCATATTATGAATGGGTACCTTTTTGCTACCATGTTAGCCAATTTATCTCCTATAAATTTATTTTATGACGAAATAATCCTCTAACCTTTTTAAATTTCCTTTATCAAAAGATGATTGCATAGTTGTTTTTAAAGTCTTATGATACAGGCTGAAGTCATACGATCGAAATTAAAGTCTTACAATTGGTCTAAGAAAATCATACAATCAGGACCAAAGTCATAAGATCAGGAAAACATTATACCAATTGGGACAAAATTATTATGATGTAATGATTTACTCTCCCTCAAAGACTTATAATGATAGAAAAATTATATTAAAGATTCATATGATCCAAAATAAAATTATCTTGAGTTTTCTATTTTCTATATATTTTTAAATTTTATATAATTACATCAAATTCATATGATAATGATTTGACTTAATGTATAATGGTTGAACCTTCAGTGGAGTCGAGATAGAATAGATGCAGGATCTTTACCTTTAGGATAAACATGGCACAAAGGGATGTGACCTCAAAATTTCTTCTAGTTTTTTAGAGTCACCTCTATTTATCAAGCACGTGACCATTATGTATCCATTAAAATCATGGGATACCATTTAAAAAAAATAAGTCAAAATTTATTTATCCTTAATAAACATATAGTTACATTTAAAAAGAAAAACATTTTAACTCAAAATTAACTCACGATTTCATTAATCAGTCCCAATTCCTTCCAACATCCATAAAAAATCCATCCAACCTGTATTCACACTAAATTTAGAATATGTACATTAAAACACCCCATTAATGGATTCTTTATTATTTTACCTCCATCATAACGTAACACATATTTAAAAAAAAAACATTAAATAAAACACATTTTTCGCTGTATGTTTCCATAATTTATTCCAAATTGAATGAAGGTAATAAAACTCAATATTTGAACAATTTTTCTAATAAAGAATGAATTAATTCTAAAACCAAGAAATATGATGATTATAATTAATGATTAATTTTTTTGTGTCATAAAATTATAAATTGAAGATAAATATGTGAAATTATTATCCCTATAAGTATTCACTGATCACTCAACTAAACAAATAATTATTATTTTTCATGGGTGCATTGATCTCCATAATTTCATTTCATATTCTTTAGTAATCTAAAATCTTTCCAAGAATCAATTATCAACACATATTTAAATCATTCTTCAATAATTATCCTTTAATAAGATATTATTGGGAACTCAAAACTCCTTCCAATTTCATCTTCTCAATACATATTAACATCATTCGTATTGATAGAAAAAATAAAAAATATCAATAATGGGTTCAACAATTCGACCTTTGAATTGTTTTTTCAATATCAATATAAAAAATTATTTTCAGTATTTTTATTCCATTTTATTATTCTCTTCAATTATTGATAGTGAATAAATTTTTTGATAATAAATAGTTGTGTTATAAATTAATTATCTCTAAGTATGCATGATCTGTGATTGATGTTTAAAATAAGAGTGACTAATAAAATTCCCATAACCTGAAATTTACATCCTTGTATTCCAAATGTACTATTAAATTTTATTGTTAATGATCTTATTAATTTAAATTAACATCGAAATATATTCTTTCAAAATGAGGATGGTAAAATATTAATTAATTCATCTTTAATGATACTTTTTATAAAATTTTCATTATTTTTGGATTTGTATAAAATATAAATTTAAATAATAATTTTTAGACCAATCTCACTAAATGGTTGTATTGAAGACCCATTTTTATAAACAATATTCTTTTCAGGTAGGATTATTTCAGGATTACAATTAATAGGGTCACTTTTAAGATGGGGACGTCTAATATGTGATTAAGAAATACTCATCATCGAATATATCTTGAAAAAATAGGTATCTCCTTCATTTAATTTCATTAACAAAACAAATATAATATATATTATATTCAGGTGGATCTTCACATATAATTAAAGAGAATATAAAGGTTGAAGGTTTCTTCATTACCAAGATAATAATTTCCTTCTAGTATAATTTTTTAAGAACTCTTCATTCATTCATTTATATTTTCCATATTATATCCCCCTTAGGAAATATGGTCTTATTTTCTTTTTGAAGTATTTAATTCTATGAAAATTTGCTCCCTTACAGTAGATATAAAATAACACTATTCAATTCATTATAGATTCATCTTCTTATAAATCTTCAATTGGGATACATATATGATCTAAAAATATTTGGAATTATGTACAACCTACTTTTACCCTTCATACAGCTCCCAAATAACTCTTGGGTCATCATTTTTAGAGAAAATAAAATTAAATTTGACTTATTTATCATGTGGAATTTATAATTTCCCTATAATATTTTCATTTTATTATTCCTTTTCTTCATTTTAATCCATTTCCAATAAATGTTTCTAAATTATTATAAAATCATTGTAAAAATACTTATATTTTTTTGTTTTCCATGTGGTTTAACTTGAATTACATCCTCCAAATAAATCCGTTTGTTTCATATATGGAAACATTTTCCCATTTCTCTAGCTTACACCTATTAAAACCATTAAACAAGTTATTCTATCAATGGTATGTCATTTAACCACTTTTCTATAATATAAATAACAATTTCATTTTGATTAATAACTTTTCTTGGTCATCTTGGATGTACTTAGAAAAAATATATTATTTTATTTACCACACAAGGAAAAATCATCATAGATTTCTCTATTTATCTTCCCTTTTATGATCATATTTCATCAATTTATTTTAGAACATGATTTTATATTTTATAATATCATTTTTCCTCAATGTGACCATGGTCATTGATTTTTTCATTGAGTTTCCAAAGATTCAAAACTTGTTTGAGATAAAACAGTTTGTTCCATCACTTGGGTAGTTTTATTAAAATAATATTTACCTATTGATGTAGGATACCTTTTATTTTAATAGGTTTACATTTTATAAGAACAGTCAGGTTCCATATGCACAAACCTTCCACAATACTATCTGTATCCAAAATATTCTATTCTTTTATACTAAATAATATTCTATCTTATTTAGGTTGCTTGATTTTTTTTCCATTTCATCATTTACATGTGATTATTTTAATGAAAAACATCTATTTATTATTCATTCGTCCTTCCTTAATATTGTGGAGGTTTTTCACAATTTTTCTATATATATATATATATTTCATTATTTTTAATTAAAACAACAACTACACATATAACAATGATATAATGATAGTGAAATATTCATTAAAACAATGGTACCTTTTATTCATAGATTCGTATAGATTTATATTTTTTGATCTCATGATCTTATTGCAATAATAGAAAAATACTTTACCATTAATATCCTCTTTATAAGTATTTGGGGGAAATAACCATTCACTCATATTTTTAGGAAGAATCAACTTGATCACTTTCCTGATTTTCCAATTTGACCTCTATTTCTACAGAATTAATGTTTAAGATATACTTCTCATACTCTAATAAATTATAAATATATTAACACTCTTTTTTTATTCTCACAAATATTCTTCCCAAAATATTAGTTACTGTTTTATTTCTCTTAGAATGAATTTTAATAGCCTTTATTATCTTTTATTTGATCTCCAATTGATAATTTTAGACATATAGGATAAAAATTTGTTTTTCTACCAATTCATGGAACAATTTATCAAGACCTTTTAAGATGTTACCTTTATCTTGAATTGTTATGAAAAAATCCTTCTCGGTTTTAGTGAACAAATATGTAGGTACCACATTTGTTACACTTTTATCATGAATCTATTTAGTGATTTTTATATATGTCTATAATTTTCATCATATTATTTCTCTATCCATTTGTTATCCTCATCATGTTTGATGATAACATCATACATATCCATGAGATGTCTATAAATAAATTATTCAATATCATTGGGAAAAAATTTCTGGGTTTCTTCTATGTGAGAACATGAATAATCATATTCTTTATCATATTATTGTTTGAAAAGAAGGCATTCCCCACTTATAATTGGTTCGTTTAAAAAAAATTAAAATAGATTTTATTTACCTCAGAACCATGTAATTATTGTTCAATAGTTAAGGTAAATATATCATATATCTTCTCACATGTGTTTTCAACCACCGGTTCTTAAACATTCATTCCAAATCTATCTTCTAATGGATTATAGAATATAGAAACTTTTTTTCTTGCACTTTTTATAAGATGGTTTTATTTTTTAACTTTATAATCTGTTACGTCATTATATTTATTAGGATATTAGAAGAAATAGTGTTATGGATAGTGGTGGAATTACCATATCCATGCCTATACTACATGATTTCCTTATAAAAAAGAAAATCAAAATCTTTGAAAATCTCCAAATATTGTGAGTCCAAACTAAGGATAAACTATAATTTTGATATAAATTATTTTTCATCTAGGATTGATGTTACCACATTAAGGTGTTTGGGGGGGGGGACTAAATCATATAGGTGAATTTTTCCAAATTTAAATATTTACCTCTACATAGATTAATGTGAATTTTTCCCTTTCTATTGTTTTCTCAGTTGGCATATATGTATGAATAAATTTACAATAAAGAAAGAAAAGGCACACAAGGATTTATATTGTTCAGAATGATTGTGTATTATTTTTTAGTGTAAAGTGGTTATTATAAAACAAACATGTTAATTATATTTTATCATCAAGAATCATCCCAAAACAAGTGGATTTCCTTGATCACTTTTTATTTGTTAATAACCAGATTACATGAAAGAAAAAACTTACTATTTTTCATAACGTAACACTAAATTGGTATTCCTCTTCAGAATACAATATTTGACTATTATTTTTCTTGAAGTGTGATAAAAAAATGTGGGCTTGTGCCACACTAAGTTTGTCTATATTTACACAAAACTAAAAAATAACTATATTAATATTCTTCAATCTCTATTATATACAGATATTATATACTATTATTCTTATTCTTAATATTAATTGTGATTTCAGAAAAAGCATCAGATTATAAAAATTATTTTTTTCTTCAATTATAACGTTTATATTTAATTAGTTATAGAATTATATCTATCTTATCCTCATGACATAGAATATCAAGTTGTAATAGTTGTGTTATCATATTTATCACAGTCTCTTATCATTTACAATCACCATATAATCACATCGATATCTATTTCCATATTTTGAATATGAATATTCCATGATATTTACTATTTTCAAATATGTATAATCTAAAACCTTCAATTCACATTGAAATTCAGTATAGATATTTTCATTCGTTACCTGGAAATATAAAACAATGACATATTAAAAATATTATTCATTAATCTCATCAAGATATTAATAGTTTAATATAATTTAAATTATTATTTAATTTCATTTATTTATTATAAAAACATTCTCATAAATTTAATAGGATACTATGTTTTTTATTATCTATTATACTTTGCTTAATTTTGTCATTTGAATCTCCTCAAAATCTATATATTAATTCCACATCTTCATGATGACATGAATAAATATTATTCCACAGAATCACATCCTTTAATATGAAATATTATATTCAATGAATTCATAAAATGTTATACTAATTCTTGAAATATTCATTTCTAGTGGAACATATACATCAAAATCCCTTTTTAATCACACAAAAATCTTTTTATATAGAACTATAATGTCAAATTTATCCCAAAATGTTTTATTAATCATTCTATGGGGTATGGAAACATCAATACAACTTGGTTATGCTCATATATCCAGAACCCTCTAGATTATTCTCGAACTTATTAATAATAAGATGGTTAAATTTTATCATGGATTGAAATTCCATGGTGCAATATCATTATTTTTATCTCAAAAAAATCTAAGCTGGAATCATCAATAATATCCAGTGTATTTTTATATTTTTATATTGAAGAAAAACATAAGCATATACTGAATCTAATATTATAAATAACATTAAATACTATATATATTCTTATATAACTCTCTAATGTATATTATTTATCAATGGAAACCATTATGTAGCCTTAAAATAGAACATATTTAGTCATATTTAGTCTTGAGTTATACAGATGTATCCTTAATAATTATATGTCTAATCTTCTATATCTTCGGGCTATTCTAAGATAGTACATGTGTTATTTTTTCTGTAGTTTAATCATTCTTCCACAAAATCAAATAATTTTTATATAGTACTAATTTGATTTAACATTTTCTTCCATATTCTAATTTTTCTACATATCAAATTTACAAGAATTAAACTTAACTGCATTCCATTCAGTCCTGGAATGATCTTATATAGTTAATTAAAATTAATATTACTCATATACAACTCAATAATTCTATAATTATTTCAATACAGCATCCATATTTTCAAATCTATTCATATAAAACATTTATAATAAAGGATCATTAATACATTGAATTAAAACTCCAAAAATTACAATATATATAAAAATATAAATAAACTCAATCTTTATCATAACTTCTTTAATACATCTCAAAAACTTCAAATTACTTTGAAATATCTTGAAATAATTTTAATCATTGTATGAATAATTGAAAATCACATGTCCCAACCCTTCTCTGTGGATCTTCATCATTATAATAACCCAAACATTCATTAATAAAATTTCATCTTCATCTAATTTTATACGGATATTTAAACATATGTACATTCTTGGTTTTATTTTTTTTGTATTTTAAAATACTGTTAAGCATTTTGAAAATTTCTTATATAGCCATTAAACAATAGGCACATGATTAGTATAAATATAGGGCTTTAACATGTCCAATTTACTCTGACAAAAGATATAATGGCCTCATTCGTTAGAATTGCTCCATACGAAGCCCATTTTTCGAAGCTCAAAAAGGAGGTGTCTTCATTGGGATTCACTGTTGACCAATCCCAAGCTGAGCTTTAACACATTGTGGATGATCATAATCGCCTATGAGAGAAGTGGATGTTGAAAGGGATTTAACCCGAGTGATGTTATCCGAGCCACCCCAAGAGGTTTTCACCACCACACATCACACCCTTTGGTCTTATGTGGGTGTCACAAGGTGTTATGTAATGATACCCTTGTTCTATAATTATGTACATTATTTTTTAATAGAGAATATACATTCATTTTATTACTGTTACTTTGTAAATAGATTTTATAGAAAAAATAGCATTTTTAGTTAATTATGAAATCTATATTTTTGAATTGATGGATTTTTTAATTAAATAATATTTTAATAAAATATTATCACTAAAATTAATTTTATTAAATATAAATTACCATATAATTATTATGAATACAATTGAGTTTTTTTATTAATTTTTGAAATCTATTTTTGTCAAAACCCATGATTTTTTGATAAATATCGGGTTTTCTTTAAAAAGTAAAAATTCACATATTAATAAAATTATTTAGATAAAATGAATATTTTTTTGGAATCATGATGTCAAAATTATACAATGGTTATTTATTCATAATTTTCAGAGACAATCAAATTTTTGGGTAAAAATTAGACACCATTTAAATATATAATGTGCTTTATGACATCATAATTACCCAATAGTGATCTAATAAAATAATATAAATAATATTTTGAGAAAATATATATTTTACCATTAATATAATGTTATTTTATGTTTTTTTTTTATTAATATTACAATGCTTTAGTGGACCCTCCAAGACTTATAAAACATTTGGACTTTATAAATTGATTTCCCTGAGAGTGTGACTCACCTCCTCATATGCAATACTAATATTTTAGAATGTTCGGACATTTGAATTATACAATAATGTTTTTTTCTCCCCTTTGTAAAAAATCATTGGAAAAAACTGTGGTTTGGTTTGTGGTTTTGATTAGTTTAATGTGTGGTGGCCAAAACCTGAATAATAATAAATTCTCTCTCTTTTCCTTTATAAACCGACCCAAGCTCCCAATTACTCTACACTAAAATCCATTAGATCTTGACCAAAACCTGCTATCCTATATTTATAATCCCCCCAAAGCTCCCCAAGCTCCCAAGAAGCCTCTCTAAAGCTTCTCTTAAGCCTTTGGGATCACACTTCTAAGTAAGGTAATCCTACCTTTCTAATTTTTATCCAAGTTTCTTTTTGTTGGAATACCCTTTTACATTCAATTAAAAATGTTGTGGTTTGATTTCACACCTCCCTTATATATCCATCCTTATGTTTTAAATGATTCTATACCTCTTCCTCTCTTATTAATGTCTTCTGTGTACACTCGTTACCATGCCGAAATTCCATAAAGAATATCTCTCTTCGCATTCAAATTCATGCCATTGTTTTGTATTATGAATCTAAATTCCATTACATTTTTTGGGACATATATATATCTGAAAAAATTATTGTATATTTCATGTAAATATTATGAGACTCCCCTTTAAATATTATCAACCATTTTTATGAATTCTTATGTCACGATGTTATGCTACTGATATTGCAACACAACTTTTCTCAAGCCAAAGTCATTTTGAAATGAATACCATGCTCATTTCTATATCAAAGTTATTCATATTTATGCATATTTAGTTATTGATTATATAATTTCATGTATAAATTCAGCATTCATTTATCTTGGAATAAATTATGATGTTTAATGAAACCATGTTGTATGATCCATGTGGCACACTTATGCATGAAATGAAACGTTTAAGAAGGGAGCTCCCTGATAGTGCTCCAATGCATTGGGTAGAGATTAGTATAATGATACGTCAAGTGAAATGAGGGTTTACCCATGATAATTAAATATCAACGAGTCTTTACTCATGGTCCATGTGAAATTATCCTTGGATCAAGCTAACACCATATTAAGTGTTGTTTCCACATTTCCCTGTTATAATAATCATGCTATATCATGCCTTTATGTTTATGTTTCTTTTATGATCCATTGATATGTCTATTTCCTATCCTATATTGTATTCTTTATGATATGCATTTTTTACTCCCATACTAGGATTTATATCTCACCATTTTATTGTGCAAGTTATCACGTTATCCCTTGCAATGCTGAGTACATTGGAATATAGTGGTCAAGTAAAGGAAGTTATCAATAAAGATGTTGTGTTTCATGTTTTAAGTAGTTATGTAATGTACCTAATCCCAAAGACAAAATACCTCTTGATCTTATTTTCTGTATCAAGTGATGATATTTTGTAATAAATCATGGTTAAGTGTGTAATAAAAAGTAGGGTTGTCATAGTTGGTATTAGAGGATAGGTTTAGTTTTTTTTGGTATAAGGATGAGGAAAAACTTGTGAAAACCTTAGGGATAAGACTAAGTATAATAAAAAAACATTAAAATTTAGTGATTATTGAGTAATTGGTTTATCAAAAAATACATCCCTGTCTGGATACGAGCAGGTAGAGGTGGCTCTGGCACAGATTTACCTAGGAGTGAAAACACCAACAAGGAGTTTCAGGCTTGACCTGTGGTATCCTAGTACATGAAAATGGGCCTTGCTAAAATATTAGTTATGAATCCCATTGGGGATATTATTTGGTAAATTCAAAATCTTAGCATGAACCATTTTTAAGGGAATAAAAAAAATCCCCTAGACATATATATTGGTAAGTAGATGATCGATAACATAGATTGAAGCCTATAGATTCAAAAGTTAAGGAAATAAAAGTTATTTATAAGTTATATGTTTTTATATTTGGATTACCCATTATGTATTACCCATAAAATTCCATTTATTCCAGCCAATATCTGGTAATAGGAGGGATCAGGCTAACAACCTATACGAAGATCAATATGATGACTATTCTAATGAGATGCCCAATTCAATGGCAGCGGGAATCACGATCTTTATCAGGATACTCTCTCAGTTAACTCATGTTTCGACTAGAAACATGGGTCAAGTAGAACATTCAACCCCCCCTAATAAAGAATAAGTCACAATCGAGAGATTCAGGAGACAAAGGCATCCTACTTTTAACAGATCATATGATCACTTAATTGAAAAAAAATGGATCAACTCCATTGAAAAGAGCTTCTCCATACATCAATGTTTTGAACAAGAGAAGGTTCTTATGGATGATTATCATATGGTGTCTGAGTCCGATCAATGGAGAAAACTGATCAAAAATATGAAGCCTGAGGAGGATATCCTGGCATTGGAAAGGATGGATATCTGGAAAAAAATCGATAAATATTTTCTTTTCACCCTATAATTTAAGATGGAAATGGAATTCCTTTCCCCCAAGAAAAAACAAAACAAATCCATCAGAGTGTATGAGGAAAACTTCACAAGGATTGCATGATATGCCTCCGGATTTATCATTACCCGCAAATACAAGGTTGACTGCTACTTTGGTGGGATGAAACCAAGCCTATGAAAATCCCTGGAAATCCGTGACTTTGATGGCTGTGAGGAAATTTTCCAATGTTCCCACAAAGTCGAAATAGTGATCTAAAAATACTAGGGGTATCATGGGGATAAGAAGCGTAAAGTGGAATTCAATTCTAGTGTTTTGATAGATAAATAAAATGGTTCTAAGAAAATCCATCACCCCACATGCTAAAGGTGCAGATAGAAGCACCCCAGAAATTTCCTGAAGGGGATGAATAAATCCTTTAAGTGTGGAAGAAAAGGGAACCTATCCGTTAATTGCTGGCAAGAAAAACCTACCGCTGCGATAGAGGAGAGGAACGTTCTGTTCGACCCTCAACGCATTGTTCATTACTTCAACTAAAAAAACCAGGGAACCTTTCAAACCAGTGTTGTAATCCAAGGGTTTTTTGAGGCAACCAGTAACCTCTAAGGCATCAAGGGATAGATTTTTCCATCGCTACTGCTGAAATGAACCCCTACAAGAAAGTGGTGATAGGTATGCTAGTTATTCATTTATGAATAGATAATGTGATTCTTTATTCTTGTTCTATAAATTATTTTGTATCCCAAAAGTTTTGTAGAACAATTCTAACACAACAAAAAATCATGGAAGTAAAGATGAGAGTGAGTACAGAAAATAAGGTAATCACTGCATCCCATGAATATAACTCATCCCCTATTATAGTTTGGGGATTGAACTTCCTTGAGAACCTTATCATACTCCCTCTGGTGGAATTTGATGCAATTCTCAGTATGGACTGGATTTCCATATATAGATCCAACATAAATTTCCAAGAGAGGGAAATAAATATCTATATGGAGAATAGACCCCCCCCCCCCAAATTCTATAAAAGTGAAAGGAAGAAGATGAATCTCCTTTAGAAACATCATCTCAAGCATCGATATTACTACCCTGTGAGCACGCATATCTGGCTCAGATGATTTAGACTATGGAAGAAACCTTCCTTGAGTACATGGCTATAGTGATTAAATTATCTGAAGTGTTTCTTTAGGAATTTCCTCATCTTCCTCCTAGAAGATTTTTTAAAATCACAATTGACCTTATACCTGGGGAAATTCCAATATAGAAGACTCCATATTGAATTGTTGTTGTTGAGCTTGAGGAGGTGAGGAAACAAATATAAGAGAATATGGATAAAGGATTTATACACCCATGTGCTTTACCATGGGGTGCACTAGCCTTTTTTTTGTCAAGAAGAAACATGGGTCAATGCGCCTTTTCATTTATTATCATGAGCTCAATAAAATCATGATAACAAACATGCATCCTCTACCACAAATTGATGACTTGTTCGATCAGCATTGAGGAGCACAATAATTTTTCAAGGTGGATTTGTTTCAGGATATTACCAGGTAAGTGGGTTAGAAGGAAGATATTCGCCAGACTACATTTCGTACAAGGTACGTGCAATATGAATTCATAGTAATTCCTTTCAGACTCACTAATTCTATAGTAATATTTATATACTTGATGAATAGAGTCTTTAGAGATTACCTTGAAAAATTTGTTGTAGTATTTATATATGATATTCTAATATAGTCGAAAACTAAGGAGGGTCATTATGAGAATCCAAGAATTGTATTGGAGACCTTGTGAAAGGAGGATATCTTTGAAAATTATATCACGTGTTAGTTCTGGTTGAAGGAGGTCTCATTCATGTGTCATATCATCACAAGAAATGGGATATCTATTAATTCATCCAAGAAAAATGCAATTGAGGGATGGTCGAGGCCAACATAGGTAACATATATTCTTAGATTCTTGGGGTTAGCTAGATATTATCAAAAATTTGTGAGAAATTTCTCATGATTATCCAACAATCTTTCCAGGATAACTGATAAGTGAGAAAATTTTTCGTAGAGTGATGAATGCGAAGAGAAATTCAAGGAGTTGAAAAGGAGGCTTATCACTACATTCATACTCACACTTCCCACAAGAGGATAACTTTTTGTGGTATTTAGTAATGTTTCGAAGAAGGTTATAGGCTATGTGGTGATGAAAAATGAAATATTCATTGCCTATGTTTAAAGGTAATTGAATGTTCATGAGAAAAAATATCCAACACAATAATTAGAGTTGGCTTCAGTGATATTCAATTTTAAATTTTGGCGACATTAATTCTTTAGAGGGAAATGTGAAATATACATAGACCAAAAAATCATCAAGTATATATTCACACAAAAATAGTTTAACATGCGTCAATGAAGATGGTTAGATATGATCATAGATTATTAATTCTCAATCAATTACCACCCTAGTAATGTGAACAAGGTGGAAGATGCTCTTGGTAGAAAGGAACCAGAAATTACTTCATTGATGATAATTTAAAAGGATCCAACCATCTTATATTTGATAAGGATGGACATGGGAATCATAAATAATGGAAAATCATCAGTAATTTCACAAATGATTTCTCAACCATATCTTTTCGAAAGGTTAAAGGATTATCAAAAGGATGACGTGGGAATTCAGAAGAAGGTGGAAACTATCAGAAAAGGGAAATCCTCAGAGTTCAATATCAATGAACAAGGAATTTTGAGATTTGGGTCAAGACTATGTGTTCCATTGAGTCTAGAGTTCAAGAAGTAACTTTTGGATGATGCACATATTTCATTTTTCACTATTAACCCAGTAATAAAAAAGATGTATTGAGATCTTTGAGACCACTATTAGTGGGATAACATAAAGAAGGAGATTGATGAGTATACATCAATGTTCCTGGTATGTCAGCAAGTGAAGGATGAGAGGCAGAAGTCTAAGGGGATGATGCAACCATTACCCATAGAAGCATGAAAATGGGATAACATCACCATGGACTTTGTCACCTAACAATTGAAGACATCCAAAGGAAACAATACTATCTGGGTTGTTGTGGATTATCTTACAAAGACTGCATAGTTCATTACAATTTTGGAGGATTTCTCACTGGATCAACTAGCACATATATACATCAGAGACGTGGTAAGGCTTCATGGAGCACCACAATTGATTTTATCCAATCAAAATTCCAGATTCAACTCTATGTTTTGGAAGAGTCGTCATCATACTCTGAATACTGAGCTGAACATCAGTACGTCTTATCATCCTCAAACTGATGTCCAATCTGAGGGGACTATCCAAACACCTGTATAATTGTTGAGGGCCTGCTCAATGGATATAAAAAAAGGATGTGATCAACATCTTCCTCTGGTTGAGTTCTCTTACAATAACAGTTTCCAATCAATCATCCATATGGATTTTTATGAAGCCCTGTATGGGAATAGGTGAAAAACCTGAACATGTTGGGGGGATGATATAGAGATAAAACTATTAGGTCCAAAAACTATTGAAGAAATGGTGGATATGTTTTAGACCATCCACCAGCACATTTACCCTGCTCAGATTCAACAAAAGAGCTAAGCTGATAATCATCAAAGCGACATAGAGTTTGATGTCGGAGACATGGTATTTATCTGCATATCAATGTGGAAGTTATTTATGAGATTTGGGATGATGGAAAAGCATATTCAAAGGTACAACGTCCCTTTTGAGATCATTGATCGCATTGGAGAAGTGGTCTATCGACTAGCTCTCCCACCGAACCTATCTCAAGTACATGATGTATTCCACGTATCAGTTTTGAGGAAGTACATACCTGACTCAACGCATGTACTCAATACATAGGTGGTATCATTGGAGAATAAAATCTCTTATGAAGAGAAGTCGGTGAGGATATTAGATCATAGAGAAAAATTTATACAAAATAAGGCAGTGCCCCTTGTTAAGGTGTTGTGGAGAAACCACATGTTTGAAGAAGCGGCATGGGATTTGGAGGAAGTGATCAAGAAAAATTACCCTCATCTATTTTAGTGAGGGAAAAGGAAATTTTGAGGGTGAAATTTCTTAAGGGGGTAAGATTGTAATGACCCAAACATTAGTTAATAAAAATTCATATTGATATAATTAGATACAGATATAGAATAATTATGTACTTCCTTGGTTTTTTGATTTTGGATTTTAAAATACCATTATGAATTGTGATTTTTGATAATATAGCCATTAAACAGGGGTAACATTATTTGTATAAATATAGGGCTTTAACAAATTTGATTTACTTAGAGAAAGGAAGTGATGGGCTCATCTTGTAGAATTTCTCTAAACAAATCCCTTTTTTCGTAGCTCAGAAAGGATGTGGAATCATGGTGCTTCTCTCTTGACCAAGCCCAAGATGAGATTTGGCATATTAAGCTCAAGAAGAATGGCCTATGATAGAAGTGGAAGTTGATAGAGATTACCACCGGAGTGATGTTATCCGAGCCACCCTAATAGTTCTTCACTATCACACACCTTACCATTAGGTCTTATGTGAGTGTTATAAGGGGTTATGTAAAGAGACCCAATTTGTATGATTACGTACATTATTTTTTTATATTGAATATATATTCAGTTTATTATTATTACTTTGTAAATATTTTTTAAAGTAAAAATAGTTGTTTTAGATAATTAAGAAATCTATTTTGATAAATCAATATAATTTTTTAGTTAAATAATATTTTAATAAATTTTAATCACTAAACTACTTTTTATTATAAATAAATGATAGTATAATTATTATAAAGAGAATTGTGATATTTATTAAGGATTGAAAGCTATTTTTGTCAAAACCCAGAAATTTTAGATAAATGCCAGTTTTGATTTTTAATGTAAAAAATAGCATATTTAGAAAATTATTTAGATAAAATGAATATTGTTTTTGGAATCAGGACGTTTAAATTATCCAATGGTAAATATTTCTTAATTTTCTAAGACAGCCGAATTTTTGGGTAAAAATTAAATTCCATTTAAATATAAAATGTGATTTATGACAACATAATGACTCAATAGTTATGTAATAAAACAATATAAATAATATTTTAGTCCATATATATTTTAACTTTAAAATAATTTTATTTTATGTTTCTTTGATCTATTTTAAAAAGCTTTAGTGGACCCTCCAAGACTTATAAAACCTTTTAACTTTTAAAATTGATTTCTTTGAGAGGGTGACTCACCTTTACATAATCAAGACAAATATTTTAAGAAGTTAGGACATTGGACATATAAAATAATGTCTTTCACTCCCCTTTGGAAAAAAACATGGGTTTGTTTTTGGTTTTGATTAGTTTAATGTGTGGTGGCCTAAACCAAAATAATAAAGAATTTCCTCTCTTTTTTCCTTTATAAACCTACACAAGCTCCCACTTACTCTTCACTAAAATCAATCCATGCTCGACCAAACCCTGCCCTCAACTCTCTAAAATCCTCTCAAGGTTCCCCACACACCCAATAAGCCTCTCTAAAGCCTCTCCCAAGCCTTTGGGATTACACATCCAATTAAGGGATTCCTGCCTTTCTTATTTTTTTTCAAAGTTTCTTTATGTTGTAATACCCTTTTACTTTCAATTAAAAATGTGGGGTGTATGATTTTGAACCTCCCTTATATTCCTATACCTATGTTTTAAATGATGAGAGACCTATTTATCTCTCATTAATTCCTTCTGTGTACACCCGTTATCATTCTGTAAGGGATTTCTCTCTTCTCATTCACATTCATGAAATTATATTGTATTAGGAATATAAATTACATTACATTTGTTGGGAAATGTATCTATTTGAATACGTTTCTATCCATTTAATGTACATGTGATGAGACACCCCTTTAACTCTGATCAACCATTTTTATGAATTATTATGTCATGTCGTTATGATGCCGAAATTGCACTGCGATTTTTCTCAACCCAAATTCATTTTGTATTGAATACCGTGCCCATTTCTCTATCAATGGTATTCACCTTTACGAAGATTTTCTTATTGATTGTAGTGTTTCATGTATTAATTCCACACTCTTTTATCATGGAATAATGTATTATGTTTAATGAAACCATGTTGTATGATCCATGTGGTACACTTATGTATGAAATGAAATGTTTAAATAGGGCGCACCCTAGTAGCGCTCCAATGCATTGAGTAAAGATTAGTATCATGATATATCAAGTGAAATGAGGGTTTAATAATTATAATTCAAGTTAAATGCGGGTTTACTCATGCTCCATGTGCAATGAGCCTTGACACATTCTAATACCATGTTATGTGTTGTTGCCACATTTCTATGTTGTGATAATCATGCTATATCATGTCTTTATACTCAAGTTTCTTTTATGCTCCATTGATATGTCTATTTCCTAACATGTATTATATTATTCAGGTTATGCCTTGTTTACCCCATTAATTGGATGTATATGTCACCATTAATTATGCATGTCCTTTGGTTATCCCATGAAATGCTAAGTACGATGGAATGTAGTGGTCATGTAAAATAAGTTTTCAATAAAGACGTTTTTTTTCATGTTTTAATTTGTTATTTAAGGTTCATATTATCCAAAGACACTAGACCTATTGATCTTCAATGTCATATTAAGTGAATATTTTTTGTAATAAATCATGTTTATGTGTGTAATAAAGACCAGGGCTGTTATAATCATCCTAGTATGTAAATCCATATTTAAAAAGATTATATATAGTATTAACAATAATGGATCATTGTCAAAATTCCAATATTCTTTTATTATTCTCCAAAATCAACTCTCATATAATCCTATTTATAGATAAATATAATTTCTAGTATTCTTAACACTATATAAGAAACTTATTCTATTAAACTTACTTAAAAAAACATAATGATATTACTCATATTAAATATTAAAAATAAGTCTCATACATCAATTATATGTTCCAAAATTTGATAAATTTTAAACATTATTAATAGAAGGATAATTGGAGAATTTATACATCAGATATCCCCCCTTATTGGGAATCAATGTTAACCAGATAATCACAAAATGATTGTACATTAAATTCCACGATTCAAAGTATTCTCCAATCTAATCATCTCAATACAAAACTATTTCCTTTATTATGTTATTTACTCTTCATATTTTCATCACATACAGTTAGTTAATCCATAGCCCTTAAATGTTTATCTTAATAATAAATATTAATGTCATGATTCACTCTTTGTATTTTATTTCATATTCTTAGGAACTAAAAACACTTTTCAATATTTTCTACTTCACACATATTGAAGTAATTATTATTTAAAACAAATAAAACATATCAAAAATTGGTTCATTAGTTGGACATATACTATTAGTCTTGTCCACAATGTTCTGTGTTGTCCAGATATTATTGTTATTGTTCATAAAGTTATACCAATGAATGTTGTGGTTGATCTTTTCAACAACATTATTTTTGTCTAGGTGCAGTTATCCTTTTCGAAAATGTTATTATATTCTTGTTAGTTACCCATAAAATATGATTATGATTTTCTATGCTACTCATATTCTATATTACTATGTATTGTGGAAAGTGATTCCATAAGTGATAGTGATGGGATTCTATCCTAGAAGGTATACCTATATGTGGGATTGTATGATAATTAGATTCTATAGTTTCAAGATCATTTTTCTATGGGATATATTCCATGATATATGATTATGCTATTATGATTAATTTTAACTTATGATTTGTGATATTATTATATTAATAATTCCATTTCTCATATAAGAACATCTCTCCTCTATTTATAATCTATTGATAAATCATTTATATAATATTATTAATACATTACCCCTTACTAAGCATTTGATCTTACATATTTTTTTTATCTTTTTTCATTTCCCTAACTGTGAACTTGTGTTTAATGTTTTTATAAAATTATAATGGGTTTACAATGAAGGTTTTTGTAGGGTTTTGATATAATACACATCTAGTTCATAATGATTTTGATATTTTGATTATGTTAGTTGTATGTAATTTTATTTTATGGGAAAATTTTAATTTTTTAGCACACGACTAAAAGTGAAGATGCAAGGAACTTCTGTTTGTATCAAAGTGATGTGTGGTTACTTTTGGGAATTTATATTTGAATTTTTGTTGTATAGTATCTTAGATATATAACCATTAATGAAATAATACTATATTTAGTATAACTAGTATGACTATATATGTATTAAGATTTCCCATCCATATTTAATGATTTATATTATAAACCTTTCATAGTTAATTTTCAATACAATAGTAGGTTTTAATAACATTTTTTTGGAAATAAGATAAGAAATTAATAATTGTTTATACATAAGTATAAATTAGAAGGATTTAATTTAATTTAGGGGAAATAATGTTATATACCATATATATAATGAATACATTTATTAAATTTTATTAATAAATTATATATGAAAATGTTATATTTATTTTTTTCTTTTGTTTTAATGATATAAACCAAATATTTATATACATATAACATAAGTAGTATCCTTTATCAAATGTATGTTTTCCTTAAAAATATCAATTCAATTTTAATGAAATTTAATCAAAAATTGTTATGTATTAAAACGGATTTATAAAATCACTTTTACTATATTCATGATTCTATTTTGAAAATATAGTTTTATTCAATAAGTAAATTACTCTTATTAACTATTTTATTTTTTACATTTATATTTATATAGTAATTTATTCATTGAAAGATAATTTTTAAAATAGTATTTTCTATATTTCATAGTTTTATATTTTGAAAAAATCACCATTGAAGGTAACATAATAACATTTAATAGAATATAAAATTTTCTATACATCATATGATAAAATAAATGGTTAAATTATATTTTTACCTTAGAATAATATTTTATGAATTATTTATAATTTAAATAATAATTCAATTATTTATAAAAATATTTCTATAAAATTTTGAAGCTATAAATTTCATTTAAGAATAATAAGTAACATGTCTTACACTAAAAATACTTAAAATTATTAAATTTTAATTGAAAAATAATTTTCATCTAAATATAATTTAGGGTTAAATAATAATTGGATTTTTTTTAAATTATAATACGATAAATTTTAAATAAATTAATTCAAATTATGTTATTGGGATGCTGTTATTATTAATTTGGATATAAATAATTTCAAACATTTGAAATTTTTTACTCTAAAAACCCACTTTGCTGTCTTCTCTTCGAGATTAAAATTAAATTAATTTATTCCACTTTTATGGTTTTAATTTTTAAAAATATATTCCATATTTGGAATCATCATATTTTTTAATTCATATCATGATCAACATAGTTTTTGACCAAAAATATTATTGAATGCGGTGTAAATTAATTATAGTGATTAAGGTAAAATTAATCTTAATAATGGGACTAAACCTTACAAAATGGATAAAATGGACAAGAAACAAGTAAAAAACATATTTTATGGACATAATTAGACAATAAAATCCATTTTGTTTAATTTTGATCATTATTGGAGGCACATGATGTAATATATACCTCCCAATATTGTTTACCTTTACATATTTACAAGAATTCCACTCCTCCACTGTAAAATGGCATCCACATCTCCCACTTATTCACACCCCTCAAGCCATTTGGATATTCAAAAACCAGAAAAAATTATATTTTGAATCCTTGATCCTCATCATATAAGCCTCAAATTTGGAAAAAATAAAACCAATGAAGTATTTTGGTATAAACCAAAATCTGTTACCCAAAGAAGTGGTAATGTTCTTCAACGATCACATTTGTTTAATTTCACTTTCTACCCCTTAAATTATTTATAAATACTTATTATATAATAAAATAATTATAATAAATATAACTGTATTTAATTATGATAAAATTTATACCTACACATTCACATACTTCTATCAAATTGGATACACATTCAAGGTTCATTTTTATGGAAGAGGACCACCTCACGAGTCGGTGTCATTCATCCTTTAATTACAGCATTTATAGGTTGGAAATAATGATGGATTTATAGTATAAATTTTATAAATTTTATTATTATAATTTATTTAATATTATATAATTTTTTAATAAAAATTCCCTTCATTATTTCAATTTTTAGGAATACAATAACATAGTTTGTGGGAATGTGGACAACCGCCTCCTCAAAATGATGTAATTTGTTCACACTTTTCATGGAATGTATTGAAAAATTGATTAATAAAAATTTAAAATATACAGAACATAAATTTGATAAAATATTTATAATATATATATATATCACCTACTTTTTAAATATGATAATGAAATGGAATTAGCATTTATGCATAATTGTGGCCTACTATGTCCATGAACGATGCATTTAATTTCCTATCTCAAAATATTTTGGATTTTTATAAATACATATATTATGAATATATAGTATAATTAAATCATGGATTAAATCAAATATATTATAGAATAATTATTTATGTAAGAAGAACAAAAATAATAATTTAAAACACACATAAAAATAAGACAACTAACACCCAAAACAATGAAAACAGTGATGTATTTCAAACCAAACGGTAATAATATATTATAATAATATCAAATTTGATATTATAAATATTATGAAGGTTATATTATAATATAATGACAATATTAAAACCATTATAAATTTGGGTAAAGGATTTTCACCCAAAAGGAAACAGAAGTTACGAGATATATGTCTCATTTTCATTTCATAGAGGAATATTATAATGTTATTGATAATGTTTGTATGGTGTATATAATTCCAAATTAATATTTAATATCATTAATGATTCTTTATTCTTTCTTTTAAAGTTTTAATTTGAACTATTTAATATAAGGGTACTTGACTTAAAGTTACAAAGTGGTAATAAAATTTCATAACTCAATTCATTTTCATTGGGTTATATTTCTTCGCCATTGTCATTAATATCATTTGATTGGGTGTATAATTAATATGATAATATATTTATGTAATTATTCTTTTTTATGTTGATATATAGTTGACACACATAATTAATTCATTGATTAATTCTCACTTCAACTTTATGATATTTTTAAGGGTTCATACCACAATCTCATTTTAATTGAGGTTTTTTATTCTTGAATTTCCATTAAAGGAAATTATTTGATCATTGTATAATTAAACCTTCAATTCTTTTATCCCATAGTGATTCATGATATTTTTATATTTGTAGTATCATTTTTTTACTCCTTGGTAATTTTATTATAAAATTTTCCAAGAAACCCTAACATCATTTCTCTCTTTGGTCGGAGAACCTATTTTATCCTAAAACCTAAATTTTCTAAAAAGGATTCCAAAAATGATTTTATCCTTCCAAAAAGAATTTAATAAATAATTTTTTTCTCTTTTTTCTTATAATTTTATTAAATGAATATTCATGCCTTTTTTCGAACCAATCACTTTTCTAAGCTTTTTACGATGAAAAAGGAATGTTGTTTTTAACATAAATGACATATATGAAATAATACACCATTTTTTTGGCTTACATAGAATGATTAAAAGTTTAATTTTAAAATAACTCTTTTTAAAAGTTATTTTAAAATAATTTCCATTTCAAAAATATCAAAATGAAAATGAAATTTTTCTAAAGATTGTTTTTAATGATCTTTTATAGTATTTTTATTCATAAAAAACAAAACCCTTTTATCCTTACCCAAATTAGGTTATTTTGTATTAATTATATCATTATTATTTATTTGGATGGTTTATAATATATTATTCCATGGATTTTCTTGAAAATTCACTTTGTTAATTATTTTTTATACCCACGAAATATTCACTTTTCAGTGACCATTGAACATTAAATATACATATCATTTATCATGGATATTATTATTTTCTAAACTACAGAACATTTTTACATATGTTGTTTACTATGATAGTTATATTATTAACATGGGAGATACTGTAAAATCTGTATATTTAACTCAATACATATATTTGAAAATGAATATTTTTTATAAGATAAATATATTATTTCATATATTATGAATGCTTTCGATAGGTATGAGTCATGAAAATTAAGGTTACTGATAGCCCCTTGATGCATCAGTAGTCTCATGGGATGAGTCATTTTGCAATAATTAGTGTGTTTTTGACCTATTATGTTTTAAAATATCCTGTGAATGATATTATAATTAAATGAATCATATACCCTAGAAAAACAGTATCAAATAGTTATGCATTTCCTTCATTTATAATTAGTAATTACCATTCATGAGATTTTAAAAATGAAAAAATATTTGGATGAATTCCCATCCCTGTTTATTGATTAAATGACATGGTTTTGTAGTTATTTACCTTCATATATTGATGATTTCTTATGTAGATATTTGAATGGAATGCATTTATAGTTATTTACCCTTGAAAATTCTTTACACAATCCCTCGCTTTTTATTTTTTACAATGCATGTGTGTTTAGTTATTTAACTTTTCCATATTGATTATGCTCATTGATTCATTATCGTTTACGATGTACATAACCCTTACAGAGAATTTGAGCTCACCATTACTTTGTTTCATTTCCCCTGTATCCCATGAAGTGTATTATGAAATATAAATAAGGATTTTACATATAGTAATAAATTCATACCCCAAAGGAAAAATTTTGTTGTCATTAGTGTATTCAATTTTAATTTAAGACTCATGTATACATCTAGTTTACCTTAACTACTAAACATATCAGTCCTTTGTTATTTAATTATTTGTAATCATGAAAATGTAATGTTAGAAGACATTTTTTCTGATTTTACTGGGTTGGGGTACTACAATTGGAATCATAGGATGTTTAGTAGAAACCTTGAAAAAAAGATTTAGGAAAATATAGATTTTGTAGAATAACCCTAAGATAGAATCTCTAGATAAGAATAGAAGAACATTCGTGAATTTTTTTATGTAGAGATTATCTAATTTTCATAAAAATACATCCCTTTCTAGATACCACAAGTGAATTCAATTCTAGAAAAAATGTACTTATGGGTAACAACTCTAAATAGGTAAATTAGACCTAACTCGAGTGTGACCTAGTACATGAAAACAAATCTTACCACACAACTGGTTTGACACTCTTGGGAGATACACTTAAGATAATTAATAATTTTTTTACAATCCATTATGAAGGATTTGAATTGATAATGAAAATTATTGAACTTGGTGAAAACATAGACATATGAAGATCCTATGTTGAAATAAAATGGATAATGTATTTATGTTTTGGTGTTATACTGGAAACAATAGTTAAAAGTATATTTAGTGATTAACCTTATTTTAAGGATTTACATCATATTTATTTAGGGAATTATGTTAATTTATTTCAGAAAAAGGAAACCATGCACACCAGGTAAAACCCATAAAATCAATAAGGTAGGTGAGGCTTGAACCCATGATCAAAGGATCACAAGGGCTTCATGACTGCCACAAGCCTACATGATTTCCTGGTTAATGTTTCATTATTTTTAGTAAAATAATTTGATGAATAATTATTAATTACAAACCAGTAATATTAGTTTTGAGGTTTACATATCAATGTATAAAACATATTGGTTTTTGAAAATATTTTTAAACATATATAGAGACTTGTTTTATAGATCGTAAAATCCACTAAAAGAAAATTTTATGGCTTATGGCATAGAAACTCATTTTTTGATTTTCATTTCATTGATTGAGGGATGAATTAGAATTTGATATAAGCATAACCAAAAGATGAAATTTTTCTTATGAAATTTAAGTGAATCAAGTAAGTATGTTTTGTTATATTATAGGTTAAAGAATTGTTTATCAATATTAGGAAAGCGATATTAAAACAAATCTGTTATCTTAATACCTTAATTTTTGGTGAAAAATATTCCTTTTGTATAATGAATTCTATAAATTTATTCGCCTCACTTTTTCATGGAATTATTATATGATTAAATACCTATATATTATTATTTATTTTAATTTTAATTATATTAAAATATCACTCTATATGTAGTAGGAGTAGTACTTGGTTTTTTATAAGAAATTGATTCTTTTCGAGGTATGAAATATTTTAGATTCCATTTGAATTATTAAATATTACCTTTATAGAAGTGATTTATAAGGTGATGAGAGTTAAAAAGTATTTTGGGGGTTTTCCAACCCTAGAGCATTGGATTTTGGAGAAAATAATTGGGTGTTAGGGTTAGTAGAAACCATGAACCCCAGGCCAGAAGGTTAGGTTAAATTATCTGGGGTGTTTAAGTGAACAATAGAGGGACCCGTAGTTTTCTCTATCCATGTCACCTAGGACACATGCTTGAGAATTTTATACAAACTTTTAAATAGATGGAAAATGAAAAGTCTATAAATGTCTTATCTAACTGTGCATTATGACCATGTAAGAAGCAGTACCTAGGTAGTGAGCCTTGCACACATGGTGCATGGTTTAGCCAACCGTGTGAAGAAACTATTCATCCCATTAATTTAGGCAAATAAAACTTTTTCCCACATGTTATTTACATGTTTTTACACCTCTCCCCTTTTTCATATTTCTTAAATAGGGTCCACACCTCTCTATAATCTGGTTCTCTCATCCAAGTATAACCAAGGCATTCTCACATATCTAGTATCTAGAACCAGATTCAAACACCATCAGTATCATTGGATGTGTACCTGAATTCTCTCTATTCGTCCGGTTCCTTTGTTTAATTAATACTAAAAAGAGTTATTTTGGTGAGAGATCACATACCCAATTTTTAGTTTATTTTTTTGTTTTCTTGATTTTATCTATTATATCAAGGATTAGTGGAAAAAACAGATGGGGAGTCAAACAGTAAGCTGAGGTAGGTGGTATTTATTTTATCTTAATGTATGGGTGTTTATATATTATTCCAATACACTACACCTTAAATTTTATGAGAAAATATTTTTTAACGGATTTATTCTTAAATTAAATCAATGGGATTGACCTAAATGAACCACGAGACATGTTGAAGTGTGATTAAAGGTTAAGGACATCAAATTTGAACTACCCCTTAGAGTTGTTTATATATGATATTTATCCACCATGGGTGGCCTATAATTTAATAAAAAATTTTGGGTGTGTTGATTACCCCAATATTGTAGTTTGTGAAATTAATTGAATGTCATCTAAAATGTATTAGAAAATAATGGGAATGGAATTCCTTGTCCTTATGAATTTGGCCATTGATTTCCTTGAATAATATTGAGATTTTATTTATATCTAAATTCTTAATTAACATAAATTGAGGGATCCATGTTTTGATAGGCCTTTTAAACATATTCTTTTATTTGTTTCATATTCTGTGATGAGTATATTTTCTTAAATAATTATGATGTCCATTTGAATTATGTGAACTTAAATGGTAAGGTTCATCTTTTTACCCTTGACAATTCTTATTTTGATGTCAATAGTGAGATGTGAGTTCAAATTAATGATCACTGTAAATATATTCTTCAATATTTATTAATTAAAATTATTCTAATTAAATGATTTTTATGGTCCTTTGGTGAAACATGGGTCGCAATATGAATTCCATGAATAGACTCATTTGGTAGCTGGCTTGTATGCACCCAACTGATACTTGTACTAATTTGTGAATATCCAAGGACAGACTCAGAGGATACACTATTATTATACTATGTGTTATACTTGGACTCCCTATGTAAAAATCCAAGGACAACTCTAGATGAATGATGATTTATATACCCCATCAGTGACACTTGGGATTATGTTCTGAACCTCCAAAGATGGACTCATAGGTTGATAACTTTATAACACATCTAGAGTGATACCAAGATCCCTATAAGGAATTTCTTGTATGATATTGTAAGGTGATGGGTTTTATATATTCCTAAAGATATAAATAGAATCCAAATTATGAATTCCATGGATGAGATCATTTTTATTCAAAATATTAAATAATTTAATTATTATATGATGCATATGTCAAGCCAAAGAAGAAGCTCGATTTTTCTTAGATCCATATAATGACCTAATTGACTTATTATAATTATCCTTTTAGATATGATACATGAGGGATGCTTGGGAAATGATCCATGTCATGAGACTTTATTAAAATTAAATCATGACTGACTAATTTTTTACAGATATTCTAGCTTATTCCAATGTTGGTAACAGATAACATGTGTTTTATTACAACCTAGACATATGTGAATTTTTTCACACTAAAATTAATTTACAGCTATTATTATTACCCACACACTATTTATTATATATGAATGGACTAGAAGATATTAGACACTATTAGTGGTGGCATACTTATTTTATTTAGCACCCATATCAGGACAGAGTTTGGTACCTTGATAGACATTATGGATGTAGGTAGGGATATAATAAAGCACTAGGTTGTAGATACATGATTGATTGTATCATCAAAGTAGGAGACCAGAGGAATGAGATATAGATTTTGATGTTATCTATTTATAGTCTTTTAGTCTTTTGGTTCTTTTTATATACGCATATGTATATGCTCCTACTTCCATGTCTTCATGTATTTCCTTTTTATTAAACATTCTAAGATCATCATTTTATATATGGAATTGATGGATGCAATAACATTGTCATTTATAAGATAGATGTTTACTCTTACACTTCCTTATTATCCTTTATATACATACTATCGATTGATGTGATTATAAAACTATAATTCACTCTAATCATGATGGTATATCCTCCACACTATTCTACCATGGACCCTTACTACTAGTCAGTAGCCTCTAGCATACATAAAGGCACTCTTGAGGTCATATGGCCATCTGGGTTTGGTTACTACTGATTGAACCATGTTCAATATTTCACAAAGTGGTATGATATAGGTTTATTTTATCTCTTTTACTTCTTTACTAATTAATATGGTAGAAAAGGGAAACATGACTTTTTTAGGTTGTTGTCATGATATTATTCCTAGAAGTATCAAACCCATATACATTGAAATATAAACTACTTAGGATGGGTCATATTGTTATGGGTTGTGATTATTATAGTAACCTTGATATCACCATTGGTTAATGCTCTTGATTTTTGATGTTCTAAATGTCTATGGTTTTTTCCCTTGGTTGATATGAAAAGGATGTTTTGCGTGATGCATCGTCATAGGTAATTTAGTTATCATATTTCATACATATGAAATTAAAAGTTTATATTACTACATACATTTATTTCAGAATTTTTTGGTGCCTTTATTCCTACATCCATGAAAGTTTTCTAACATTTTATTTTAGGTTGAATAAATTATTATTTGTGAGAAAATAGAACCCCAAAATAAATTTATAAGATTTATGGCCCCATATAAAATGAAAATGTTTATATATAAAATTCTAAAATTTGAGAAAATTATTATATATATGATAATGAATTTAAGTAAAATCGAGACCTAAAATGAAATGGTCAACTCTAAATAGGGATTCCACCATATGAGTTTTATTTCCACAATGGAATTTTCCTAATAAAACGAAACACCCGAATCCATTTCTTTATTACGGTAAAAATTAATTTTTAATCAGTGAAATTAATTGGGAACTCCTCTATCCAACATTAATTTAATATGAACTTATAATATATTTAATAAAATATTTAATATATTATATGTTTTTTCAATTAGTAATAGATATAGGTTATGTAAAATGTCCAGAAAATTCACCTTTAGGTTCATGTATAATGCCTTAATCATGCTACTATCATGACATATGTGAAATATACATTGATCATAGTTAATGACTATAACTTAGGCCAAGTCACATGTATCCCACTTTGGGATTCTCAATCTAGAATTTCACTTTTTCCCAATGTTATTAATATGAATACAAGGAATCCTGGTGGAAATTAAGTAATAACTAAAGACGATATAGATATAATTTCTCTTAGTATACCAACCAAATTCTAAAATCCAATCAACACCTTTAAAGGACACTAACACAACCAAAATATTCTATAATACCATATTATTACACTCCAAATATGACCACATCAATAGTGAATATGTTAAATGAGTCACTAGACCTCAAGAATGATTCCCTGTATTATAGAGACTATTGACTAGCGGATTGTGACTAAAATAGTTATGATGAGACTATTCCCCCAGTAATAAAGAATTAAGTACATGTCTAAATTTCTTAAAATTTAACCGTAATACATTTTTATAAAGGACCTTCAAAAAACCCATAAACGTAAACTAATGATCCAAGAGGGAGTTTGATAGTATATAATATAAAAGTAAAATCTCTATATAATGACGAAATATAATAGACCATCTATAATTGAACATTTATATATAATATAAATAAAAATAAATAAATAAAATAACATATCATTTGATGATTGATATATTTTCTATCTGAACAAAATTAATATAAAATTATCTCCAAACTAACACACTCAGCATGCTCCAGCCGAATCATCAACCTGTGATACATCTTTCACCATGATACATTTGTCCAGTTCTAAGATAATACCAATAACGATAATGAAACTTGAAGTAATACCCATTTACATTGTTTTCCATTCCATGTATATAGGTAGAGGTGAGTCTAATGAGGTAGTATGATCTCACAACACACCAAAAGACATAGAGTACCAGTGATCATGTGGATGAAGGTGTATGTCTATAGAGAGTGCAAAGAACCAACCCATAAACATAACTAGTGCATGATCATATAATTTTATTCATCTAATCCATCATGTAAAAAAGACACACACACCCTGAAGAATCATACCAATACTACCCATATTATGACACATCCCACCTACTTCTAGGTAGTGGATTAAATATCCTCATGCACTAAATTGTTATACCCCACAATCACTCTCATATATATATATATATATTAAACCCCAATGTGGTCTCAATAATATTTAAATGGAATCACACATCAATGTCTCACCTAATCCTTCAGTCAAATCACTTAACATTACAAACCAAAATAAAAATTATCATGAAAAATAAAAAAAACATCCATTAAATATAGTAATATGCAACAAAATAGGGTCCAATATCAATATAAATCATCAAATAATGATGAAAACTAGAATAGGAGTCATAAATGTAACAAAGTATTAAATATAATTTGGACAAATATCTCATTAAAAAAAATTGGGTTAGAAAATAATGGGGTCGAACCCCATAAAATAATAATCTTAGTGCTCATGCCCCTCCCAATACATTATTGTTAGTCCTCATCAGAACATTTTTATACTACCTATAGAGCAATGAGAAATCTATCCCAAATACAGAATTTTGGCCATGTGAATGGATCCCACTATAATGAACCATATTTTCATGAATTTATGGATCATTTGTTTTTTTTAATTTGAATCCTTTTCTAAATCATGCTAGAAGTGCACTACAACCTAAGGAATGTACTTGGTGAATCTGTGACTTTTTTGGAGCCCAAAGTTATAGAAAGTGGGAAAATGTCTGGGCCACATGATAAGTATAGATTGTGTAGTCCAGGACACATGGTTATTTTTAACTATGTGGGGTAAAATAGAGGTGTAGTATGAGATTCACAATTTCTCTACAGCCATGAGACTCCAGAAACATGATTGTGAAAAACACCTACTTTTTTAATATTGGGATTTATTATGGGTTGGGTATAGTTTTGGGAAACTAAGTGCCTTTACCGTGTAGGAAAAATCCATAAGAAGTTGATTATGCATAGTTTAGTAAACTGTGTGCCCTTATATTTTGAGGTGAAAATTACAAAATTCACTCGCATAAACTTATAATGTACCTTAGTTTTTCTCCTTATTCCTCTAGTGTATGGTTTTATTTTCTCCTGTAAAAGATTTCCATCTCCCTCAATCTTGGATTCTTTATAAATATTTCATCCATTTATGAAATCAAGATCCATTAAATTAATTGAATAGATTATAGTATTCTCTTAAATATTCACCCTTTCTATCCTGGTTTTTCTTATAATCCATCATGTTATTTAGGGGAAAGCTTGTTATGCCAATTCTTTGGGTTATATATTGTTTCTTATATTTTTTCCAACCTACTCTACATCATAGTCTGATATTAATTGATTTGTCATCTATAGCCTCAAGGTAGTCAAAATCATCATTTTCTCCATGAGTTTTGAATCTTTGTAGTTGTTTCATTGTGCTGTGTGCTGGATTTTTTAGATCATCCACTTTTTTGAGTTGTTCATATAAAATTGATTATTGCACTGTGATATATGTCTCTTGATTCCGGTTTAGTAATTTAAAGAATTAATACCTCGTTTATGTATATACCTTGGTTGTGCCAAGTAAAAATTTCTTTTAATGGTTAATTTCTCAAATACCAAGAATGAATATTTATCTTTCAGCATAGTCATTAATTGGTTTTCACCTAATTATCTAAATTTCTATGTAACCCAGGGCAACTTCTAGTTCTTGGATCAACATAATAATGGAATTTACCCTTTTTCGTAGATGCCTAATTTCTAATGATTCCATCTAAGTGTTCATTGAGCCTTGTAAATGAAATTCCTTGAATTTAGTGAATTGAATGGAATGTATTAAATGGAATGATTTTTTCATGTTAGTTTATAGATAAATTTATTAATTGGTTTAAGTTGAATGTATTATTCATTATGGGATGTTTGACCAATAATGCGATAAATGTATTAAATGAAATAAAATGACTTATAAGGGTGGTATGTCCATTAATATTCATTTTTAATCAAATGTGAATCCTTGATTACATGATCATGATAAATGAAAAACATTAGAGGAGATGCCTCATGCTTATATTTATCAAAGAAATATGCCTTATATATATGGTGCTGGGGAATGTTCCACATGATAGGTTTTTCCTCAAGAAAATTGAAAAAATATGAATAAACCTTTACATTGGTTATGATTTCATTGTATGGGATCTATTGATAATTATGGTACCATTATTCCTTATATTGGGTGTTGGGAATAACAAATCACACCACTGACACTAGTTGGACATTGGGACTAATGTGCCATGTCCCTTGTTCGAGTGTTGACATGATGACACACTCATCATCCCATGTGAAGAGAATGACGTCTCCCACTCTTCATGGGATGTAGGGAATGTACTCTTTTAAATGATCCTATAGACTCCTTATATTTTTTATAAATGTCTTACTTATTCGTTTATCCATCTATCAACAAGTATTCTTAGTATATTTCCTTTTAAATCCACATGTACTTGGTTAATATAGGAGGATTAAATATAAAACTAATATATATATATGTTATTACTATATATATAATTACTATTAAGAATCATATCCTGAATATTTGGCAAAACATGTAGAGTCGTCATGTGTCCTTAAAAAACATGAGTGGCCTGGTTATTTATTAATTTATCCTTTCTTTTAAATTCAATTTACACCTCCACACTACATAGTTATGAGAACTAGTTAGATTTCATGTAGACACTGTTGGTGGTGGCCTATTGAGTTTTTTATCTATTATACTAATAGAGAAGCCATTAGTACTAAATAAGACAATCTTCTTGTGGGTATGAGTAAGGTAAAATACCCTGATATAGGTTTTTGATATGCTTACTTATAAATAGATCATAGGAGTAGAGGACTAGGCATTATCTCGAGATTCTAGAGGAGCAGTTTTTGTTATTTTTGAATTTTTTGTTTATAATTTTTGTATCTATATTAAACTACTCAAATTATGTATATTAGTATTCTATTTATCCATATATGTGTACTACCTAATGGATTTTTTGTTTATTTAGTTGATAAGATATTATTTTCCACTGCTTAATTGTTTGTTTCACTAATCACAATTCTGTAGTTTATTGACTATGTTTTTTATATATTATTTCATATCTGATTTTATGTTAATGGTTATATACATTAATCCACTATGATATGTGGGTATAGTCTCCCCACTAACCCACCATTACACCCTCACTTCTCGTGAGAAACCTCTGGCATATGGGGTGGTGGGCTTGAGTCCGTGTAACCCACCGTCAAAGGGAACGTTTTGAGTGGAACCTAGTTTGGGATGTTACAAAGTGGTATCCGAGGAATATTAATATAATTTCATAATTATTTACTACAATAGAAATGGATATGATGGAATAAGAATTGGGTAAGGAGATGTTCATGGGCATAGCTAACCCACATATATGAAAAAACCAAATTATCATGAATTGATTTTTGATTTTTGATTAAGCCATTAACAATTTATACAAATTCACCATTAGGTGACCTAGATTTCTTATGATGATATTGATATTAGTTTTATTGATATAATAATTTCTTTCATCTAGGACCAATGAACTAAAGGCATTGAATTAGACCATGCATCATTATTAGTAACCCTTGGAATAATATTCCATGACTTTTTCCATGTCACATCTATTTTTAGCTTGAATTTTCTTATTTCATATTATATTCAATGAATATGTATTGAATTGTGTAGAATTTTCTTTCAGCGTCAGAATATATGATTGTAACTTAAAGTGCCTTTTTTAACAAAATTGTTTTTCTCGAATAGGTTAATGTAGACACCTTAAGTAGTCAATTATGGAATGTTGAACCATGGAACATTGGTCACAGGTGCTAGAATGTGTTATGGTATGAGTAAAGTTGATGCTATATTTTGGGTTATAAAGAGTATGGGACCTTAATTATTGGAAATGGTAATTGATCTAATTCAACCATTTTAAATTGATTTAATTGCTTTAAAAAGAACAAATTTAAAATTATTATGAGTTTCAATGAGATTTACGTATCATATACATGTGAAATAGATACATAGTCTTGAAACCAGTCTTAATAGTGGTTAGTTGGGTATCTCTTACATTATTAACGCCATTTTGTCTCTTTTATAATATAAAACTTGATTTTTGAGAAGGATGATAGGCCTGATCATTTCTATAATAATAATTTTAACCTGTCATAGTTTTCTCTCTATAATCCGTTCAATTATGGGAATCACTTATGGGGAATGCATTTGGAATTGTAGTCTCATGACAACGTGATTTACACGAGTCACATTCCCTAATGTTAGTGGCATCCATGTAGCTAAGATGGTAAGCCTTAAGCTGGTAGTGATTCCTCCTATTGTTCCACCCATGGGAAATCTTCCTCTATTTTATATGGGAACTGATTAATAGTTCTAAGAGCAATTATTATGTATGATATAGGATATTCAAGGTGTAATTTGGTCTTCCTTGAGTACAGTAGGTTTGAATCACTAATTCTAGTAGTAGCATCCTCCCACATTCTAGGGGGTCGAGGACCTCATTATATGAAGTCATTAACGAAGACATCTTTTCAATATTCAAGCATCTGGGGAGGAATCTATAGTGAAGGGTCATTATAGTAGCTTAAATTCTACACGATTCTACCAAGAGAGGGTGGGATGTTATCACCTAAGCGGATCGACATTGAAATATGGTATGGGAATATTCTTCGATGATCCTATATGTCTAATCATTTCCCCAGACTCTAAGGCATGATAGATCCATATAATTCATGAACCTACACCAATGAAGTATGCATTTTATTGAATAATATTCTCATTTCACTTAGCTATATTAGTTTGATTCTACTCTAGTGGGTGATGGTTTTATGATCACAAGGAAAATGGAGTAAGGATTGGTATAAAAAATATGATCATAGGTCAATGTATTGAAGTTTACTACTGTTTCTAAAATCCTTAACCAATCCCTTATTATATAGTGAAATATGAGGGAAGTTGTGGGTGTGATTCAAGGTGGTTCAACACCTAAACCCATCTGTGGTTATTCCAGCAGAAGTAATGTCATTTTAAGGTTTCTCATGGGGGTAACATTAGTCATGATCCTCATGTAGATTGTTTCTTAATATATCACCAGTGCGGGAACCTAGGATATACTCAACCTAAATCGTTGCAGGATTCACTGGAGTATAGAGGATATGGAATGTTGATCTATATCTAGTGATTTCACATAATAATTTTCATAGTTCATAGTGAGAAGGGATCTATTACTACTCAATGGTCAGGATTCGGGCTAGTAGGATCCTGAGAAGCAGGCAGCTAAAATACAACCAGCTGATTATTCAAAGGTAGCGATTGAGGTAGAGCCATTGAATATTATAATGCTCAGTGCTAGCAAAGTGGGGTTTTTAGGGAAGTCAGGTAGTGAATCAGGGTCATGGTATAGATTAGTTACATTCAATCCAGCCTATACTGGAGGATAAGAGTAATGAACCTCTAATATATAATGAATTAATCTATTGGCCTCCACTTTAGCCTCTTATTCATTTAATACATGCGCTTATCACTCATTATAACTCATGAAATCAGATTAAGTTTGGGTTGAGATCAATCACTTCAATGGTTTCAGGATTATAGATACATCATTATGTATATGATCATAAGGAATTTGTCATTTTAAGGATTTTACCCTTCAAATAGGAAGATGTATTCTTGTATGGAATATATACATCCTAGACACTATGATATTTGACGTAATCATTAGGATGGTTTTTTATATCCCTATATATTTAACATTGACATCTATCAATAAAGGGTGGCCTTTACATTGCTAGAGGGTGGTTTGAATGTGTATATAGGGGGAATGGGATGTTAGTTTGGCCACACCTGGACCTGAGTAGTGGATGATGAGTAGTGCGACATCTCAGATCGACAGTCTTTTATTAGATTATTAGGGGTTATGACATTCTATTTTTCCTCTTATAATGAAGCATTTCAGATATTTTAATCTTCATGAAAGAAGTGGTATAAATTTGGTGTGAGAAGAATAGTATATCATTGAGTTAGTTTCCGGAGCAGCACTAGTGGCCATTCCTCTTTATAGGACGGAACCTAAGGAGCTCCTACAACTCTTGAAATAGTAAGATGATCTGGAAATTAATGGCTTCATATACTCTAGCACTTCTCCTTAGGGTTCAATAGTCTTTTCACCAAGAAGGATGATGGTACCTACATGATCTATGTGGATTACCATAATTTGAACCACATCACAATAAAGAATTGGTATCCATTTCTTGTAATTGACTACCTCTTTGATAATATCTAACGATAAAGAGTGTTTTAAAAGTTGGATATATGGTCTTCCAATCATCAGGTGTGTGTCTAGATTTCTGAAATAACTGACATAGCATTCAGGAAAATATGTGGTTTATACAAGTACATGGTAAATCTGTTTGGACTCACTAATGCACTTTTATAATTCATGGGTCTTATGAATTGGTTCTTTCACCCATATCTATATTCTTCAATGGTAGTATTTTTTAAAGACATAAGAGTGTATTCACGCTTTATACAAGACCATTCCAACCATATTGAGATCATTTCTAATACACTAAGAGAGAATCATCTCAATGCTAAGCTTAATAAAATCCAATTTTGGATCATCAAAGTCAACTTCATGGGTCACATTATCATGGAATTTAGAATTTCATTAGACCTAGAGTAATTGAATGATTTATTTTCCTTGGAGTATCCCAATAATAAATTTTACATTAAAAGTTTCTTGCGGCTATCTGGATATTATAGAGCCTTTATTCCATATTTATCAGGACTTATATTGCCACATATGGGCTTGAAAAAGAAGGGTGTGAAATTTGTATGAAAAAAATCTTATGAAAAAGATTTTGAGGAATTGATGGGCTATTTAACATTAGTGATGATACTGATCTAGCTAGAGCCAAGAAAGAGCTATATTTTATACTATAATGCATCTTTTATTGGTCTTGGTGCTGTTATGATGTATCATGAGTGAGTTTTCACATATGAGTCTCATTATTTGAGGTCTCACGCGAATAATTACCCAGATCAGGATCTCAAACTAACTACTGAATTTCACGCTCTATGTTGTTCAAGGATCTATCTACTTGGAGAGAATTTTTTGGCATTCATGGATAAAAAAATCAATTACACATTTACATAATATGATTTAAATATCATGTTGTAATGATGGGTTGAGTATCTACAACCATTTGATTTTGAACAAGCCTATATTCCTTGTAAATTAAATTTAAAAGATGATGATCTGATATAGATAACTCATACACATGAGGTTCAAGAGGCCATTGGAAAATGGAAGCTCATGGAATTATTATTAGAGGTGAATATTGAGATTTAGGTGGACCATGGTTAGAATATTCTCTCAGCCTTGGTAGTGACTATTACTCTTCTATAATTTGTATGAATGAGCAGCTATCTGATCCCAAGGGCCTTGTCCTTTGAGAAATCATCACTGATAATGATATATCATCATGTTGGATTATGTGTGGAGATTATAATTTAATATTATATGGCCGTGTATGGGTCTTTGTAGACATTAGAGAGGTGTTGATATAGAAATTACACACCTTATCTTGGGAGTCTCATCATAGTGTCACAAAAATATATTGAGATCTATGGTGCCTGTATTGGGGATTGAGTATGATATGCAAGATTTTTGGCTCATCACTCGATGTTCGACCAATCAGTAGGTGAAGTCATAACATTACCATGTAACAGGGCATATAGAGTTGTTGACTATTCCCAAGTGGAAATGGGAATATGTTTTAATGGATATCATGATAATTTAACCTATATCACATTGTGGAAACAATATAGTACGAGTTTCCATGGATTGTTTGATGAAGGTTACCTATGGGAGAGACCTTCTCGGAAGACGAGATATAGAAGTTATTTGTCACGGAGGTTGTATGCATCATTGGATCTTTTCATTATATACTTTCTGATAGAGACATTCGTCTAACATCACGAATCTAGAATGGGTTTTAAAAGGACATGGGTACATAGGTTCTTCTAAGAACAACCTATCACCCAAGGAATGATGGATAGAGCACATGATTCAGGTGTTATTAGACATGCTCCATCAATGTGTCCTTGAATTTGGGTGTTCTTGTGAGAAACACATTCCCTTATTGAATTATCTTATAATAACATGAATTAGGATACCATCTAGATGGATCCTTATGAAGCCTTATATAGTAAGACTTTCTATTTATCTATATAATGGATAGATTTAAGGGAGGAAAATATGCTTGGACCATGTCTCGTGAAGGAGACTCTCAAGTTGGTATAGTTGATCAGAAAGTATTTGATGATAGTTCAGTACAGAAAGAAGTCATATGTCAACAAACGTTGATGACCTCTCGCATTCTACATTAGAGACAGGGTTTTTCGGGAAATATTTCATAGGTTGGGAAATAGAAGTATTTAGAGGTAGGGTAATATCTCACTAAGGATTTATGGACCCTTCAAGGTTGAGAAATAGATCAGACCAGTGGCTTACTAGATGTAAAATTTGTAGAGATATCGGTATATTCATGAGATCTTTCATGTATCTTATCTTCACCGACATTATGTAGAATTATCACATGTTTTCAAACTAGATGTGGTTGAGCTAGATATATATATTTACATTGTAGAGTATCATGTTCTTTTTTTGATTGGAGAGTGAAGAAACACTTAGGTAGTCTAGTTCATCTGGTTCTAGTGTTATAGAAGCATAACCATGTACAAGATGAGGCATGGGAGTGGGAAGCTAATATACAAGATCAACGACTAGAAATATTCACAGGTAAAACCTCTTTACCCTCAGAAGGCCAACTCATGGACAAGCTGGTTTGAGAAGTAAAGGTTGTAAGGAAACATCATTTCATGAAAGAAAAAATCATTTTCTTTCAATATGAATAATTTTTTAAACCATGGGTGAAGTGTGTTATGGCCTATGGAAGGTCCGAAGAGCATTCAGTGCTAGTTCAAAGACCAGAGTTCTAGAAAGTGGGTAAAATGACTAGTCCACACTATTAGTGGATACTGTATAGCCTAAGATGAATTATTGGTTTTAATAGTGGGGGATAAGTAGAGGATCATTAGGATTTTCAAAATTTTTCTTCATCCATGATACTCCAGGTTTATTAATGTGTAAACCACCTGATGTTTTTTTATATTGGGATCTCAAATGGTTTTCTTATGGTTTGGGAAACAATACACCTTAACTATGCAGGACAAATCCTAAACCACTATCATGTGAATGGTTTGGTAAAAAAATTCCCCTAAAAAATTTAGCCCCATGCTTCGTGGTTGGAAGTCCAAAATTTTCTCACTTAAACTTACAAACTAATTTTATTTTCCCCCTTATTCTTCCAATGGATGGTTTGAGTTTCTCTTGTCGTATTATTCCATCTACCTCAATCTTGTATTCCTAATATATATTCTATCCCTTTCATGAATCAATATCCCTAAATGGCATTGGATAAATTATGGTATGATCTCAAATCCCCTACCTTCCAATCTATTTTTATCTTGGAATCCATCATGTTATTTTTGTGGAATCTCATTTTCCCTATTTTCATTAAGTTTGACTATTTCTCATATTTCATCCAACCTACTTTGAATCTAATTCTAATATAAGTGAGGAGTCATCTAAGACTATTAGGTATGAGGTATTTTTTTCAAAGATTTTTGATTCTTTGTAGCTATGTTGTTGTTTCACAAACTGAATTTTTTCAAGAGCCCCATTTTTATTGAGTTCTTTATATCAAATTCATCTGTACACTATGATATATATTCTTTTTTTTCTTATTTATGAATTTGAAGGATGAATACCTCATTTAGGGATATCCCATGGGTGTGTTGAGTTGAAATTATCTTTAATAGTTAATTTCTCAACCACAAGGAATTCCTATTTATTTTTTGGTATTAAATTTAATTGGATTTTCCCTTATTATATAAAGGATTAAAAAACCCAATGAACATTCTACTTATTGGATTAATTTAATAATCTAATTTCCACTTTTTAGTAGATACCTAATTTATAATGACACCTTATATGTGTTCATTGACACTTGTAAATTATATTCCTTCAATTTAGTGAATTTAATGGAATGTATTAAATGGATAGTTTTGGTCATGTTAGTTTATCCTTAAATAAATTAATTGGTTTAAGTAGAATTTATTATGAACATTGGTATGTTTCCCCTATAATGTGATGAATGTGTTAAATGAAATCCAATGAATTATAATGGTGGAATGGCCATGTCTATTCATGTTTAATCAAATGTAGTTTAAATGAGAATCATTGTTTACATGAGCTTGCTAAATGAGATGCATGGGATTTAATTACTCATGATTATATTTATATACATGTTTACGCATCACACACACACACACAGATATATATATATATATATATATATGGTCTTGGTGAATGTGAATCATGAGAGGTTTTTACTAATTCTAAATGTTTAAAATATGAATAATCTTTTACATAGGCTATGATGTGATGCAAAGGGATATATTGAGAATGACAATAACCCACTCCCTAACGTTGGGTGTTGAGCATGATGTCTCACACCATTGACCCTAGTAGGCCATTAGGCTTGATGCGCCTTATCCGTAGATTAAGTGTTGAAATAACTAAACACTCACCATCCCGGGTAATGAGTATGAGGTCTCACACTCTTTATGGGATTTATCTCATGAACCTTTTAGCTTGAGCTTATAGGCTCATTAAACTGGTTATGGATGTATGAGTTATGCCTCAGTCCAGCCAACAACTAGTATTCCAAGTATATGGAAACTTACATCCGCACATACTTGGATAATATAGGTGGATGAAATATATAACTATATATTTATATATATATATATATTATTCCTATATATATATAGTTATGGGTCACACTCACATCCCAACCATGACTCGAAGAAGGATGAGTTGTCATGTGTCCTTTAGGAACATGAGCGGCCATATTATTTATTTATTTAGAAATGATTTTACATTTGGTTTATACCATCAAACTATCTAGATAAAAGTGATAATTGAATTATGTATATACCCCATTGGTGGTGGCCTATTGAGATTTTTATCTCACACCCAAACCGGGTTGCCTTTGGTACCTGAGAAGATTATCTACCTACATGTACTAATAATGTAAAAGGGTTGGATATATGTTGTTCATATTCTTACGTAAATATGGTTCTTAAGAGAAGATGACCAAGAATTAGATCTAGATTCTAGTGGAGTAGTTTTTGTTTTTGTTTTTAATTTTTGTTTATAATGTTTGTATATTTATACCCCTTGTTACCATTTTGTTCATTAGCATGCCATGCATCCATGTATATGAAACTTACTAATGGATTGTGATATTTATTTATTTAATTAGTTATTACCATCTAAAACTTATTTATTATATCTTTTTATTAATTATTCCATAGTTTATTGATTGTAACTGTTTCATATGTTTCCACTACTGATTTTATGTTTATGGTTATATCAATTGGGCCACTCTGATATGGGGGTAATTTCTTCCCACTAAACCGAATTTACACCTTCATTTCAAGATATAAGCCTCTAGCATATGGGGAGGCGCACTTGAGTCTGTGTGACACATCAGCTGGAGGCATGTTTTTAGGGGACTACAGATCAGGATATTTCACCCACTACATGATAATATAATCATGTGATTTCAAACACATAATTGGGATATTATACAAGTTTCATCATCATAAATAATAAGTGAGTTCTATGGTCATAATTTTATAATAGTTGTAGTCCTTGGATGTCTCTAGTAGTCTTTTTTAAATAAAAATAAATATATCCTCTTAAAAACATGTAGCATATTATGTAGATTATTCTCACCTATCAACCCATGTCCAAATTCTTATAATGAATAGGTGATCAAGAGTGATTTTGAAATCCCTAATTGGAAAAAATTAATATGTTTATCCTCTGTAGAGTAAATATTTAGTTATACACAAAACCACAACCCCCTGAGTTATATTTAAAATTATCCTAAAAATCATATTCATATCAAGATATTTTAGGTGGAAAAAACATCACTTATTAATTTATTATACACCACTAAATTAAACCTTCATAATTTGATTCATACAAAAAAATATTTATTATATGAGTTTTGAATGATGTTACTTTAGGTATCATACCTCTAAATAATTTATTTAAAACTTATTATCTTTTATTCCTCAATTTTTCATGATAGTTAATTTTTAGGTTTTCAATCATCATGAATGAATCCATGTTCTTATGTTATTTTGACGACATAGACTGCACAGATAAAAGTATGCTAGTATAAAACATGTAAATTATTTAAATTATTATTGTATGAATCTAGATATATTTATTGATAAAATTAACCTTTTGGATTCTTAGTAATTGGATTCTCTAACACATTAATATTTCTTTCTCATATATGAAAAATCCATAAATTCTTTTACCAATCCTAGAAATTTTTTATGGTAATATTCTATTTTTATAATCATGATCCCAGTTTCATGTTTGATGATAATGATTATATTTTTCCCATAATAGGACTTTTTACCAGAAGAGTATCCTGATTTAAAATCATTTAATAGTTAATTTTTTTAAATATTCTTCCACAAAAATTCGGACAACTTTAAATTATATCATTTCTGTTAATAGGTCAAGAACAATATTTCATTAAATTGTTGATTTCTATTTTTGATTGCATACATCACATAGCTATTTATGTTCAATATCATGCCAATAATATCATATATGAATCATAGAATGTTTAGTGAACAACTCATTTCAAAATCCATCATATGGATTATCTAATATTATTACATTATTTTCCCGACTTTTAGGGTTTCCCAGCTAAGAATAAACTAAATATTATTCTATATTTGGTTACCCTATAATATAATAATGTACCCGTATAGATGTTGAAGGGATTGATATGTGTATGATTTGGATGGAATCTAACACTTAATATTTGAATGAGTTTTAATTTTCTCCATATTAACTCATGTATTCGATTTATGTATACATGCTCACAATGATTTTTATTTATAAATAATACCATTATCCAAATGAATATATTTCAAAAATATTAATGAATAACTATTTATAAAATTCATGATATGTAAAATTTAATTAGAAATAAAATCCAATTCAATTAACATATATTTAATTGTATCTTATTAATATGTTACATGAAATTGTTTCATGTAATGGATTATAATCAAATAAAATAAAACTCACCAAAAGAGAAAGAATGGTTAACCATGTATCCAACCCACAAATTATAGATATATCCTCAACCCAAAATTCAATAAATAGTCTAATCCATGATCTCACCACATAAGGATCCATACTCGAGAGATACCCCACTAAAATCCTATCACATAATATGTATAAATCATAATTGAACATTAATTGAAAGTTTACGACTCAAAAAAATCATAGTCATGATGGGGTTTAAGTAAACTTTATATCATACATAACATGTAACTCCTTATATTAACGGTGTGAGTTTTATAAGAAAAAATTTAATAATTTATACTAAGTCATACATCCATTCATTTTATAAATAGTTTATATTCATAAAACTAAAATTAAGGAATTAATTAATTTGTTAAAAAATTATATATTTATACCTGAGATAAAAATTTGTGAATATTTCAGGAATAAGTAGGTTATAAAAATTTTATAATTAAACATGGTTTATATATATCATGTAATATAAAGAAACATTAATGCTTCATTTTTATTTTAATATAAAATATTGTATATTATCAATTTAAATGAAATTTTATATTAACTCCTTTATTTTTCCAATATATTATATTATAAAATCACACAAACATTTCATATTATATATATTTGTTACAAATAAAATTTATCACATATTTCATTTTTTTAACCCTTGATCTTATTTATTATGGCTCTATTTGGTATAGTTTTAAAAAGTTTTAAATAAGGCCATTAATATGAATATTATATATAAAAATTTATAAAAATTTAGTGAAAAAAATTTAAAAAATTATTTATTAATCTAATATTTATAATTTATAATCACTTTGTAATAGAAAATACAATATAAATTTTTTGATATGTAATTGTAAAGTGATAAATGCACAACCTAATGTAAGTGAATATGGTGTCAAAACACATTAAAATGGAGTGATCGTGCCATTTACAGAGGAGAAACCTTTGATCTTTTCACAAGTTCAGTTCACTTATACTAGGCGAATGAAAATAATGATGGTATGTGTGGGCATATTAGTGTTTTTAATCCCCAGGATAATGAAACAATGAAGAATAATGTGTCAGTTATTTTAAAACCCCGAATAACAAAAATTTAATTCAAAAAATTCAAAGAGATTGAAAACAAGATTAATAAAGTTTGTTTATTATATTAATTAGGTAAGAGTGTGTATTTTTCAATTTTTTTATTTCATCAAAATATTTATACTTTAATTAATTGATCCATCACTAGCACAACTGCTCAGTCCTACGAGAGGTCTCTTAACACTCTCTCTATATCCTTAGAATAGTCGTAGGTTGTTACACCAAGAGGTTTTGTGATTTTTTAAAATAAATTTTTTATTTTATATATTATAATTACATTCATTATTGATTTTAGATTTCCATTATATCAAACATAGAGTTTATCTCACATTATACACAACAATGACATTCTTTGATAGAATTAATGACACACAACACTGCCTTTTAGCTAACCATAAAATAATACTATTATAAATATATAATTCTCCAACCTCAAATACCCAGAGTCAGTGCATTATTACATAAAATTGGCATGATACAAGAAATCATGTCCCAAAAGACAAATCAGTTTAGTAGCCTTGGAGGTATTAGATACAAACACAAGTTTTACATTACATGATAAAATGAAAAAACAACAACAAAATTATCTCCTTTGAACACATTCATATTCCTTAGACAATACCTGCATGTTAGTCATCATATACTTCTTCAAATCCTGGGAAAAAGAAAACATCGAAAGGGGGGAGATCAGGTGCTCAATAAGGATAACAATATGGCAGAAACTTTCATAAATAATCATAAATAATTAAGGCAATGTATAAGACTAAAACCCAAGAATTTTAAACATAAAATTCATCATAATATGTAAAAGATAAAAAAATAATTCCATTTACTTATGAAAATGGATAATCTCCTAGTTGAATAACCACATGTAACCTCAATAGCCATTTTCATTATGATGGAATGCAAAATGTCAGACATCATAAACACATAGTCAAGGCCTCGTTCCAAGACTACAAATACGATTTTGTCAAAGACATGTGCCAAGACACTAGTTTGTCTTATGAGACCTACTGATGCATCGAGTATCTATAGCGGGCTTCACCTGTCAGTTACTAAGTCCAATGCATTCCTCACATGAAAAGGTTGAAACATAACATAATCATTCGTATTAAAACTAGCATATGAAATGTTAATACACTCACCATAAACCATTAATGGTATAAAAATAACACATCGATAGTAAAACATATCACAAAAACATTAATACAATATGGAATATTTTATCATAATAAACAAACTTCAAATAAGTGTAAAATTCATCAATGGATGTTTACATAGATGAAATCAAAACTATTTGAGAGAAATATCTATTTATATTTTGAAATCATTTAAAAGTAACATAATTATAAAAGAAAACATTTATTTTGAAAATATTTATATAAGCTTGTAATGGAATCTTAGAAGATGTTATAATGGCGAAAAATAGCTGCACTCACCTCATAAGATAAAAAAAATTCTTTCGTTAATTTTGTCAAAAGTCGTAAAGAAACTTGTTTGGAAAATGACGGAAAGATTATTTTATAAGAATTATATAAAAAGTCAAAAAATGGTATAAATTACTTTAACCGATAGTATAAGAAATAGTAAAAATGTTTTGAAATACATTTTTTTGAGACACAGATGTGGATGTTAAAGAGGTCCCAGTAGATATTCACATATAAACAACCTCAGATAATGAAGAGATTTTAGAATTAACCCTTACCTTGTACATTTACATAGTGTAGGGTTCATTAAAATTATTTATAATAGTTAAATCATTGGAATTAAATTTTATAATAACCCCATATATAAATATGATATCATATATGATCTTCTAATATATCTTTGTTAATAATATTTTAGTAGTATCATTGTCTCAGGTGTTAACTGATTCATTTTCCATTATATGTTTTGTTAAGTATGTCATGTTTGATATGAATATGATGTATTTTGTTCATATAAATTATTATATTAACTTATTAAACATTTTTTTAATCATAAAATTAAAATTATTCTTCAATGGTTATGATGGGGAATGAATTTCTTCGCATTCGTGGAGATGGTAATTCGTACGTATGCATGTATGGTGACTTTTCATACATAGGATGGATATAATAATGAATGGAGTTTTAATATATTTATAATAAAATTACATTATGTATAAGGAAATATAGTAATTATTTTGGTATGGAAAAAACAAGGAAAAAGGAAGTGGAAGAAGAAAATAACATTGAACGATATGGTTAAATTATTACCTCTTTTTTAGGTGTTTCCTTATGATTTCATAAAAGGGGCTCTTTAGGTTGGATTTATGACCAATGTAAGGCCTCTAGGTCGATGTGAGGGTAGTTGGGAGGATATTTGAACATGGTTTGGATGAGACAAATGGATTTGGAGGTCTGATTATGAGATAATGGGAAGTACCCTTTTATAAGAGAGGTGATGGTTACTTTAGAAAAAACATGAAATATTATTTTATTATACAATAATATTCCATTAATGATGGAACCAAAATGATTTATTTCAAGGATAAGGTGTGGATGGGTTGAAAAAATCACAACCTAAAGGTTTTAGATAGGTTTAGGTCACCATATTGACCATATCTTTTAGATTTAACTCTTAGTTAAATAGTTTAACTTTTTCCATGTATTCTTGTATTACTATAATAAATGGTTAATAATATTACTATAAAATACCAAAAGAACCCAAACTGGTTCATTAATGACATATATATTATTATATAAGTTTTTTGGCCTAACTTTAGAGTTTTAGGACTATTATAACATTTAATAATATAGTATTTTTTTAAAACTCATTTATGAGAGTTTTGACATTATTTATTATTTTGTTTTTGTGAAAGTAAAAACAACTTGATTACTTCAAAAAAAATGCATTGAATCAATTGTAATATGTCAAATTAACCTATTAAATTTGTTTATTTCATCAAAACGTAAAAATTATATTTATTTTAAAATTTATAATATTATTTATTTGATTCCTTCTTTAATAAGGAAAATACTTTATCATTATTGTGTCATATATAAATATATTTATTTTATGTGTAAAAACTATAAATAAAATATCATTATGTGGGAAATATTTTTATAATTCTAATTACTATTTATTTTTTAATATATCAATTATATATCCTCACAATAATTTCTTTTATTAAAATATACTTGCTTGTGTTATTTTTTTCTTTACTTTAGATTATTTAATATAAAATGTCATTTTCACTCCCATGTGGCTCCATGGGATCCCAAATTCTACACAAGGATTCCCATAGTCGGACATGTATTATCCAATAGGGTTAGGACATGTGTTGGGGTAATTTAATGTTATTATAATATTATGTTTTACCATTATTTACCAGATTTACCCTTTAACCATGGTAAATAAAATATTTACCCAAGTAATTATTCATAATTTGTAATAATAAAAGGTACCTATTTACTAAATTTTGACATCCTGATTCCAAATATGAATTCCATTTTTTCAAATTCAAAACAAAGAAGTTTCATAAATTTAATTAAAATTAAATCTCATTGAAAAAACCAAAAAGCAGGTTTTTGAGATGTAAAAACTATCAAAAGAATGACATATGTTTATGAACAATTTTTTTGTAAAATTAATTCAGATTAACTAAATTATATTAAATTATAAAAATATAATCTTCCGATAATTTAAAACAACTCAAATTTATAATTTAACACAATAATTATTTTGATTAAAAAAGTTGTTTTTAATTAAAATTTTTTATTTTTACTATTCCTAAAAATATGAAAGTTATCAAAAAATAAAAAAATCACCCTTGTCTAATTATGATATTCTGAATCCAAAAAATGAAGTCTATTTTGAAAAATACAATTTATAAAATTTTAAAAAGTGGGTATTACTATTCATAACGGCTAGTTTGATTAGTCATTGTGTGTTAGAACTCGAAGTTACATACAACGCAAGATATTGTATTATTAAAAGAGAAGTGTATCATGGAAGCTTGGGGTGTTACATTCTTCCCTCCATAAAATACTTTTATCCTCAAAATTTCTAGAATATTACATCATAAAAAGAATTGGGTGGTTCTTCATCATATGTTTCTCGGGTTCCCATGTTGCCTCTTCCATCTTATGGTTTCTCCAGAGAACCTTCACCAGACGAGTAGTCCAGTTTTTCAGCACTTGTTCTCTTGTATCAAAAATCATTAAAGGCTCTTCACAATAAGAAATATCAAGTTCTAGTTCTATTTCTTCACTGGGTATTACATGCATTGGTTTAGGCATGTAATTTCTCAATAGTGATACATGGAATACATCATAAAATTTGGAGAGACTTGGCGACCTTACCAAATGAAAAGCTATAACTCCAATTCCTTCTAGAATTTCAAATGGTCTGATGTACCTGGTACTTTATTTTCCTTTCTTATGAAATTTTATAACACCCATCCATAGAGATACCTTCATGAAAACATGATCTCCTCATTGAAATTATAAATTATTTCTTCAGTTATCGACATAGATCTTTTTCCTACTTTGAGCTACTTTGATGTGGGTTTAGTTAACCTTCACCTTTTCTATTGTTTCCTCAACATGTTCTGGGCATACAAGTTTTCTCTCACCAACATCATCCCAACCAATTGGGGTGCTTCATCTATTTTCATATAATTCTTCATATGGTGCCATCTGAATACTTGAATAGAAACTATTGTTATAGGAAAATTCTACCAGAGGTAAATATTGTCCCACATTCCTTGAAAGTCATGTGAGAAAGATCTAAACATGTCTACTATGGTTTGAATAGTCTGTTCTGATTGTCTATCAGTTTGAGGGTGGTAAACAATGCTCAAATGAATTTCAGTATCCATGGGCTTCTGAAGGTTTTTTTACAAAATTTAGAGGTAAAATGGGGATCATGATCAGAAACAATCTATAGGTGTAATCGATGAAGTCTTACCACATCATTAATATATAGTCTTGCAAAACCTTTAAGTGGTAAATCTTATCTTATAGACAAAAAATGTACTTTCATGGTAAGATGATAAAAAATGAACCATATTGCATCATTCCTTCTAGGAGTCTTTGGTATCCCCATGACAATTTACATCGTAATATCCTCACATTTCCACTCTTGTATGAGAAGAAGTTTTATGACTCTTCAAGGATGTTGTCTTCTAGACATAAACTGTTGACAGACCATACATCTTGACACATAATCTGCAATCTTCTTCTTTATGTTGTCCTACCAAAAATGTTCCTTCAAATCTCTATACATCTTAGTGATACCAGGGTGTATACTGAAATTAATGCTATGAGAATCATCCAAAAATTACATTTTTTGATGAGGTATATTAGGAACACAATTTTTCTTCCCAAATTTCAAAATTCCATCTTTATATACGAAGTTAATCAATCTCCAATCATTCACAGCTTGAATTTTTTTCAAACTCCTTATCATTAGTCTGAGAACTTTTAATGCTTTCTAGTAAATATGGTTTGGCAAACATTTGAAAAAGTATTGATGCTTCACCTTCCATGATTATTCCCATATCCATTTTTACTAGATCCATGAACATAGGATCTCTTTCATCTCTCATATTATTCAAAACTCCATGATCCTTTCTAATCAAAGCATCTTCCACCTTATCTGCCTTCCCCGGGTGGTAGTGTATAGTACAATAATAATCCATTACTAGTTAAATCCATCTCTTATGCCTCATGTTGAGTTCTTTTTTTTAGAAAATATACATCAAGATATTGTGATCAGTATATATCTCTCATTTTCTACCATAGAGATAGTGTATCCATATCTTCAAAGAAAATATTATAGTTGCTAACTCAAGATTATGAGTGAGATAGTTTTGTTCATGAATATTTAGCTGTCGGGAATCATAGGCAATAACTCTATCATTCTGCATAAGGACACAACCAAGTCCATTATTTGAAGCATCACAATAAATATAATAACTATAATTCCCCGATGGTAGAGTCAATTTAGGAGCATTGACTAATATTCTATTGAGTTCTTAAAAACATTCTTACCATTATTTTTTCCAAAAAAAATTAACCCCTTTACATGTGAGCTTGGTTAATGGGTTTTCCAATCAAGAAAAAATTCTGGAAAAAGCGCCAATAATAACCTGCAAAGCCAATAAAACTTTGTACTTTAGTTATAATCATCGGTGATGGACATTCTTATATTTCTCATATATTAGAATCATCAATAGATATTCCATCCTTATAAACAATAAGTCCAAGAAAAGAAATTTCCAGAATCCAGAATTCACACTTGCTAAAATTCTTATATTATTTATTTCTTTTGAGGGTTTTTAGATTTGTGTGTAAGTGATTTTTATGATTTTCGTAGATTTTTTAGTTTACCAAGACATGATAAATAAATACTAGTATAAGGTCATAAATATAATTTTTGAAAACATTATTCATTAGATCCATGAAAACAGAGGGTGCATTAGTCAGTCCAATGGAAATTATTGTAAACATGTAATGCCTCTACCTGGTTCGAAATAATATTTTCGGAATGTCTTCCTTGTTCACACACAAATGATGATATCCAGATCGAAGGTCATTCATTGAAAAATTTTGAGCTCCAAGATGTTGGTTGAATAAATCATCAATGTGAGGTAGGGGATACTTGTTAACTATTGTTACAGCATTGATCTCCCTGTAGCCAATGCGAAACCCCATAGATCCACCTTTCTTCTTAACCAAAAGAACAGGGGTTCCCCATGGAGAAACCAAGGGGTGAATAAATCCCTTGTTACTCAATTACTCTAGATGTTTCTTTAGATCCACTAATTCAACAGTGGATATTCTATAAGGGGTCTTGGATTTGGGCCTTGGAAAATGAATTAAATTAGTGGAAAACTCAATTTCTAATTCTTGAGGATTTCCAAGTAAATCATCTGGAAACACATCAACATATTCTTGAAAAATAGGTACATCCTCTATTTGAAAATTCTTTTCCTCACCCATAGTTATTTCATTATCCTCATCCCTAATAATTGAACTTAGTAGAGCTACTGTTGGTGGATCTATATATAAGAATCAAGTGGTGACGTTTCTACTCTAAATATAAGTTATTTCTTATCATCATAAAAAAATGAAAACTCCTTCTTCTTATGATAAAGTTTCACACCATGGTCTAAAATAAAATCTATACTGAGGATTATATCAAATTCAATCATGGGTATGATAATGAAATCAGTGGATAAAGAACATTTATATTCCCTAATGGGGACTGCTTCACAAAACACTATTGCAATGATACTTCTCTTAGAAGTTTTGAATGAAAACTCCATTGTTAAATCAAGTTGTAAATATCTAATTTTCCTAGAGAACTGGGAAGATATGAAACAATGTGATGATCCATAGTCAAATAATTAATTGGCTAAACATGGGGAAAACATTAAATTACCATCCACCACGTCTTTCGGAGCTTCAAACCCAAATGTAATAATCGAATAAGCTTTTCCTTGATCAATTTTCCTTTTCTAAGGTAAGTTTCCTTGGTGATTAGTACATTTATTTGATTAATTCCCCATTTCTCTACAATTGTAGCATTCAACATTAAAAACCTCATTATTTCCCTAGAAATAACGTGTTTGGCGGAATTTTTTCACCACACTTGTAGCAGACTCCTATTCCATTAAGGCAAGTACCAGGGTTTTATTTCCCACATTTACAATAGGATGGGAATTAAACTTTCCCATTCTTCCCCTTATTTTTATTTCTAGAGTGTTTAGTAGATCACTTCTTCTATTTCTTTTCTTTAAAGTCATAAGACATAGAGAATTCCTTTTCTATCTTGATAGTACATGAGAAAATATCTTCGTACAATGAGAAGTATTGTGAGAATAATTCTTGATAGGTAAATTTCTTTAAACCATCAATGAATCAATAAATATTACTCCTTGGGTTACGTATATAATCTAGTGCATACCTTGCTAACCTTGTAAAGTTAGCCTCATGCTTTGCGACATTCTTATCCTTTATTTCCCTCAGACTCAGAAATTGTCTTTCTATATCCACTCGATGGTCATGAGGAAAGTATTTTTATATGAAAATATATTTAAACTCCCTTCATTCCATATTTTATACTTCTTCATCCTCCTTTGTGTTTTTAATTAATGACCACTATGGATATGCATCTCCTGTGAGGCGATAAACTTCCATGAAATCTTTTTCCCTTTAGTTACTCCATAAATCATGAAATATTTTCTCTACATAACTTATCCATTGTTCAGATACAAATTGATTTTTAGTCCCATTGAATATTGGTGGTTTTTTCTCCATGAAGTGGTATAACATTGATCCTCCACATAGTGGATCAGGGTGCTCCATACGGGTAAGGTTATTACTCATAACTTGAGTGAGTTGTCTCAGTATGGTGATTATCTGATCATCACCAGTTGCATCACCATCTCCACTAAAAATATCATGAGGAGGGAAATCACTACATGGATTACATGAGTTTATATGGCTTCCATTCCTTCCACTAGGCGCTATTTCTAAACAATGGAATACACTAGATTAGTTTATGAGTCGTAATACATAATTCCAAACATGTAAAACACTTATCATATTGAACAGTTTATTGATATATTCCATAATCATAAAAAATGTTTTATTTGAGGAGGTATATAATCATAAATCCTTCATAATGGTTTGTAAATAAATTGTGAATTATCCTAAGCATATCCCCCAAGAGTGTCATAACCAAGAGTCAGCAAGGCCCATTGTCATGTACTATGATACCCCAGGTAATGTTAGAAACTCCTTGTCAAAGTTTTCACTCCTAGATTCATATGTGCCAAAGCTGCCTCTATCTTCTCATATCCATACAATCATTTATTCCTTGGAAAATACACAAAATCTCTACATTACCAAAATTTCAGGTTGTTCTTCTATACTAATCCTCAATGTATATATTAGGGTAATGTTTTTTAATCATAGATTTTTTCTATATCTATTTATAAGGTTTGTAATAAACTTCCTCTGATAAAACTATAATGCCCCAACCCCAATTACCTTGAGTTGGTGCATTATTAATTAACATTGGCATGATACAAGGAATCATGTCCCGAAATACCGATCAGTTTCATATACATGGAAGTACTAGATACAAGCATAATTTTTACATTACATTATAAAATGAAAAAAAACAACAACATTGTCTCCTATGAACAAATTCATATCCCTTATACTATCTCTGCTGGCCAGTCATAATATACTTTATCACATCCTGGGAAAAATAAAACATAAAAAGGGGTGATCTCAGGTGATTAGTAAGGATAACAATACAATAGAAACATTCATAAATAAGCATAAAAATTTAAGGAAATGTATAAGAATAAAACACGAGTCTTTTAAACATATAGTTATGTATAATAAAACAAAGAAAAATCAAATAATTCTATTTACTTATTCACATGGATACTCTACTAGTCGAATAATCACATATAATATCAATAGCCAATTTCATAATGATGGAATGCATAATGTCGGACATCATGATCACATAGTCAAGGCCTCATTCCAAGACTACAAATATGATTTTTTAAAAGCCTTTTGTCAAGACACTTGTTTGTCTCATGATACCTACCAATGATCCAAGAGCTATAGCGGGCTCCACCCATCACTTACTACATCTAATGAATTTCTCATATGAAAATGTTGAATCCTAACGTAAACAATTATATTAAAACTAGAAAAAAAATGTTAATACATAACCATAAAAAATGAATGGTATAAAAGTGAAACATCCACAATCAAACATATCACCAAACCTTTAATACAATATGTAATATTGTATCATAATAAATAAACTTCAAACAATTGTAAAATTTATCAAAGGATGTTGACATAGATAAAATTACAATTATTTGAGAGATATATCTCTTTCTATTTTGAAATCATTTAAAAGTCACGGAATATTAAAAGAAAACTTTTATTTTCAAAATTTTCTTATAAGCTTGTATGGGATGCTTTGAAGATGTTATAATGGTGGAAAATAGCCACACTTTCCGTAGAAGTTAAAAAAACATTCTTTCTTTAATTTTTTCAAAGAGGTCATAAAGGACCTTGTTTCGAAAAAGACGGAAGGATTTCTTCATAAATAATCTATAAAAAGTAAAAAGAGGGTACAAATGACTTTAAAACATAGTCTAGGAAATAGTAAAAATAGATTGAAATACATTTTTAAGAAACACAGATGTGGAAGATAAAGATCTCCCATTAGATACTCACGTATAAACAACCTCAGATAATGAAGAGATTATAGAATTGACAATTACCTTATAATTTTCCTTGGTTGAGGGTACGTTGAACTACTATATAATAGTTAAATAATTGTAATTAAATTATACAAGAACCACATACATAAATATTATATCATATATGATATTCTAATATTTTTTTTCTTAATAATATTTCAGTAGTATCATTATTTCGGGGGATAACTGATTCATTTTCCTTTATAAATTTTGTTACGTAAGTCATGATTGACATGAATATAAAGTATTTTATTAATATAAAGAATTATAATAAGTTTTTGAACATTATTTTTAATCATAAAATGAAAATTATTCTTGAATGGTTACGATGGAGAATGAATTTCATCACGTTCGTGGAGACCATAATCCGTACGTACGCACGTATGGTGACTCTTCATTCATATTATTGATAGAATAATGAATATTGATACACGATATGATTAATAACATCATAGTATGTATAATTGTCTTGAGATAATATTTTGATTTGGAAACAACAAGGAAATCAGAAGAGGAAGAATAAAATAACTTTGAAAGAGGTGGTGATATTATTACCTCTTCTTCAGGTGTTTCCTTTTTAGTTGATCAAAACGGTTCCTCATGTTGTATTTATGATCAAAGTAAGGACTCTAGGTCGGTTGTAGGGTAGTTTTCAAGATATTTTAGTAGGGGTTGGCTGAGAAAAATTGCTTTGGAGGTGTGATTTTGAGATAAGGGGAAGTGCCCTTTTATAAGAGAGGTGAGGGTCGCTTTAGGAAAAGCTTGAAATATTATTTTATTATACAATCATATTCAGTCTATAATGGATGAAAAATGATTTATTTCGAGTCTATGGTGGGGATTGTTCAAAACAATCTCAACCAATAGGTTTTAGATAGGTTTATGTAAACATATTAACCTTATCTTTTAGATTTAACTCTTAGTTAAATAGTTTAACTTTGACCATGTATTCTTGTATTATTATAATAAATGGTTAGTATACATAATATAAAATTCCAAGAGAACCCCAAGTGTTTCATTAATGATATATATATTGTTATTTAAGTATTTCGTCCGAACCTTATATTTTTTGGACTATTATATCATTTAATAATGTAGTATTTGTTTTAAAAACTCATTTATGTCATTTTTGACATTATTTAGTATTTGGTTTTTATAAAAGTCATATAAAATCGATTAATTACAAAAAAAATACATTTAATAGATACTAAAATTTCATATTCACCTATAAAATTAGTGTATGGAATCAAAACTTTCATATTATATTTATTTTAAAATTTATAGTATCATTTATTTGATTCTTTCATTAATAAGGAAAATATTGCGTCATTATCGTGTCATATATAAATGTATTTATTTTATGTATAAAAATTCTAAATAAAATATCACGATTTATAAAAAATGTTTATATTTCTAATTACCATTTATAGTCGAATATATCATCTATATAATCTCGTATAAAAATTGTTTTACTAAAAGATACATGCTTCTGTTATTTTTGTCATTACTTTAGATTATTTAATATAAAATGTCATTATCAATCCGAAGTGGCTTCATGGGATCAAAAAATTGACCCAAGAATTCCGATGGATGGACATGTATCAATCAATGTGGTTTGGAATCATGTTAGGGTAATTTAATATAGTTATAATATTATTTTGTACCCTAATTTTCCGGATTTATCCTTTAACCATGGTAAATAAAATATTTACCGAAGTAATTATTCATAAGGTCTAAAAATAAAAGATACCTATTTAAACAATTTGGAACTATGAATTAAAAATATTAAATCCATTTTTCCAAATTCAAAACACATAAGTTTTAGAAATTAATTTAAAATTAATTCCCGTTGTCGAAACCAAAAAGCAGGGTTTTAAGAAGTAAAAACTATCAAAAGATTTGCATATGTTTATATACTATATAAATGTAAAATTAATTCCAATAAGCTAAATTATATTAAATGATAAAAATATAATCTAATTATACTTTAAAACAACTCAAATTTATAATTTAATTCTATAAATTATTTTTATTAAAAAAGATGCCTTTGATTAAAATTTCGTATTTTTCACTATTTATCAAAATACAAAAGTTATCAGAAAAATACCAAAAATTCAACATAAGCTAATTTGGATATTATGAATCCAAAAATGAAGTACATTTTGATAAATAAAATATAAACATTTCAAAAACTGGGTATTACTATTCATAATGCCTAGTTTTATTAGTCGTGGTGTGTAAGAACTCGATATTGCGTACAATGCAAGTTATTGTATCATTCAAAGAGAAGTGTATCGTTGAATACTAATGTGTTACGAAATATGGTTTTTATAACATATACATTGTAATGAATTTTATGCATATTATTAAACAAATTTTGAATATTTATGGTTTTCATATGAAATATTTAGTGTCCAATTAATTAAAAATGAAAATAACAACCATCTGAAAATAAAGAAAATCCTTTTCAAAACAACAATTTTTATGAAAAAAAAGTTATAACTTAATAAATTATACAAAACACATTTATAAAATTATTTTAATTATAATTAAATATTATAAATTCAATAAAATGATTAAAATTAATTTTATATTTTTTTAGAAAAGAGATATGAATAAGTCCAATTTTACTGCTAAAAACAATATTTTCAAAAAGTAATTTTTCACATTTTTTACACACTTATTTTAAAAATAATTTTGAAATTTTGTGAAAATATATATGGTAAAATAATTTTCATTTTTGAAATCAAAATAATATAATTAGCATAGGTTTATTGTTTTAGAATAATCGGGAAAAATTTCTTTTTTTGATGAATAATGAAAATAATGATTTTTAATTAAAAATTTCCGTATCATTTAAATTATTTTTAATTTTAAATTATATTTTAAAATTTTAATGTAAAATTTTAATTAATTATGAATATATGAATCCAATTTAGTTCATTTTAGTAAATTTTATATTGAAATTGGATAGAAATACATTGTAATCTACTGAACATTTTCACTTTGAAAACTCGCTTTGTTATATCATTTTCAAGATTAATTTTATATTAAAAACATTCACTTCTATGAATTGAATTTGGAAAAATTGATTAAATATTTTTAATAAAATTAATTTATATTATCTTAAATGTTGACCTTAATTTTTTACAAATATGAAGAGTGAAAATTGTAAAAAATGAATTATTGTAGTTAACATAGAAGTGGTATTACTTGGAAATAAACTAAAATGATAATGGTTAAAATGACATAAAAAGGTATGAATTCAGTTTTATGGAAATATTTAGATCAAATATCATCTAAACCTCTATAAAATTCTATATTGGACCCTTATGGATGGTAAAAACATGGGTACTCTTCATTGTTTTAACAAATTACAAATGGGCCACTCACCTAACTTATAAAAGGCCACCCCATCTCATCGCTTCTCTACACATTAAAATGATTTTGGTTCATAAAATAACTACCCTATTATCTTCCCAAAATATTTAATCTCATATTATTATAATTTTTTGATTAATTTTATCTTATGTATGATTTTTGTGAAATCCAATTGAGGTTACCTAAAAAAGAGGTAACGTTCTTCAACTAGTGATTTTATTTTATTTCTCCCTCCACATACTAAAATTATTATTAAACCATTATGATATTCAAAATGTATATTAAATATAATTATATGTCTTCATGTTATGGTAATGACCTAAAACCATATCCACTTAAATATAATTGGCTGTGAAATCATATTCGTGTGCTCGACAGACTACCACCTCACGAACTGATGACATTCAATTTTTGTGAACACCACTCTATGTAGGATATGATGATGGATATAAATTATATATATTGTTTTTATAAAATTAGTATTACTAATGAATAATTTTATAATACATAACATCTTACATTATATTCCATTGGTGATATGATAACATCACTTGTGTTTACGGTAGACTACCGCCTCATGATGGGATGTGATTCATTTTCATTAATGCTTTAAATGAAAGATAATAAGGATTAATATATGTTATATAAATATAATAATTCATATATTTTTGAAATATTTATCATTCTGATAATATAATATGTCATATTATTTCTTAAATTTTCAATCACTAAAAGATGGTAATGTTATTAATGTACTTGTGGAATACCTCATCCACGATGTGATATGACTCTCCTTTATTCACAACAACACATGGATGATATTTATAACTATATGTAAGTAAATAATATCATATTCATGATATTATTATCATTTACTAAAGGTAATATTAAACAGACATCATTTCCATTGTGATAGTTGAAAGGTGGAAATGTTACTCTTGTATACATATGACCTACCTTCTCCATGATAGTAATATAGTTCATTTCTCAAAAAAATATTATATTATTGGTAATTAAAGGTTATTTGAATAATAAATATGATAATTATTAAATTATTATTATTTTTGGATACTATTTATCCATACTAAATACTAGGGAAACTAAAATAACAAATCAATAACATATGTGAAGAAAAAAATGGTTATTACATGAAATGTGACTTAAACATGAAATGTTTAATAAACGCGTAATAAATGGGCATAATTATATCATATATAGTGAGCTATATATAATTATGTTTCATTAATATATCTATAATATAATTATACTAATTACTCAATATTTTATAATTTTTATAATGGAAGTTGATACTTTTAATAATTGATTTCTACTTCACATTTACGTTCAATGAGAAAAATCATACATTCAACACATGTATATTTTATGAGGTGTATATACTACCTGTAAATTTATTTTATGATTATTCTAAATAAAATTATTGGTATTTAAATTTCCATTTTACTATCTCTCCTTTGTAGGATTTATGGTAAAGTTGATACTAAATTGGTAAAATTATTTTGTCTCAATTTGCATCCATTTTGGCATAGATTATGTTATGCATCAAAATTACATCACAATGTGTATATACAACCCCTTATGTAATTTTGAATTTTTTTATACCCATTATATTTTTAAGTTTTATTTAATGATATTTCTTTATATGGATTATGATTTAATGTTTTCAATGTGGTAAGAGTTTTATGTTACAATCTCATCATTAATCGAGATTGTAAATGATTATGATTACAATGATGAAAAATTATGACGTATATCTATAGAAACTCATGAAATTTATTTTCATATAGTTATTTCATGAGAATACATGTTTTTTTGATAATGTTCATCTTCTTATGTACTCAAGAGTTCTAAAACAATGTTTCTAAAAAATAATCTTTTTAGTCGAAAACAATTTTTGTCTAAAAATAATGATTTCTAAAAAAGTTTTAAAAATTCTTCTAAAATTCATTTAATGATTTATTAAAGTAATTTTTACCATTGTTTTATTTTTTAAATTATTTTATCAAAGGATACTTCATCTCAATTTTCAAATAATTTACATTTGGATTGTATAAAATATGTGAAAGGAATATTTGTTTTAACATGAATTAAATGAACAAAACATCCCATCATCACAACCATTATTTTAATTGAATAATAATTTATATATATGGAATATTATTTTAAGATAAAACTATTTTCAAAATGGTTTCTGATTAAATTTTCTTTAAAATTGGAAAATATAATCTCTTTAAGAAAAATTTAAAATGATTTTTAATGTTTCCTTTATAAATTTTGAAGATTATTTTCAAAGAAAAAGTTTTCAAAAATATATTATGAATTTTCTTTAATAATATAATTTCAAAAAAAATTATCTTTAATCAAAAAAATTATATGTGATTGGAATTTCCAAAAAATTCTCTATCTAAGATGGAATCATTTTTTGTAACTTATATATTTCTAATGGTATGGACAATGGAAACCATTTTTATTCTTTATCTCAATGGTTAATGTTTACGGTATCATGTTTTTTATGAATCTTGTTTCTCTTCTATGGGTTATACCATGATAAAATTCTTTTGAAACCCACTTCTTTATTCATTGGTCATACAATAATCGAATAAATAAATGATTATGAAACCAGTCTATTTACCATAGATTATGATATGATGAAATGTTTATGAATACCATTTTATTTCATTGGTTATTATATGATTAATGTATTGCGATATTGTGTCACTCATATGTATGATTTATAATATGTTATGGGTGGGACATATATATTCTCCCAATGTCTATAAATTATTTATATCTTATCTGGAATCAAGTAGATCGTACTGATTTACTATGGGGAATTGGTTTTTCCCAATCCACTACGGGAAACAAGTGCATCCCTATCCAGTATGGGAATTTGGTGTTTCTTGGTCATCTTTGGGAAACTAGTGTGTCTAGGTCGACAATATGAAATATGTGATGAGTTCGGATCTACTATGTTAACAGATAATGTAGCAAACCTTGATATATGAAATGGTTTTCAATATTTATTATTTTTCCACACATATATTACATGAAAAAATGGTTCATGATTGATTTATGATTATTTAACACCCATACGGGTTATGTTTTCCGAAATGATAATGTTTTATGATGTGATTCATGTTTATGATCCATGAGAGGTTTAGTATAAAGTTAATAAGTTATGATCATAGTCACAAATAGTTATGGTTATACAATGCTCTCATATGGTGATTGATTGACATCTTTTATGTTTAACCTTAATGAGAATCACAACTCCCCTTTCTTATGTTTCCTTTCACAGGTTATGAAGAATGGTTTAGGAATGGTAGGCCTAATAGGAGAACAATGTGAGACAATATTTTCAGACTATGAGGATGATATTTCACCAAATTAGATGAGTGTGAAAATAGTCTCAAAATACACTAAAATATTATGGTCCTCAGGAATGTGTATGTGCATTGTATTAAACATTCATCTAAAAATATGTATTATCTATGTATAAATATTTTGTGTCGTTACATATGTCCTCATAATATATTATATGTGATATATAATAAAGGAATACATTGTTTAATTATATAACTAAAATATTCCTTATCCTTTTTGTAGAATATCCTCATTCATTAATCTAAGTTCCCTCTCTCTAATTCATAGGTGGGGATTTAAATTTTTACTTCACCAAACCCAAAGCATTATTCACTAGGTGATCAAGAGAGTGATGGATTAATAACCAAAGATAAAAATAGTATGTAATCAATTCATTCAATATTGGTCAGTGATAAATAAGTAATCATTACCCCGACCTCATTATGAAACTAATTGAGCTTGTCAATATTTCAATGAAAATATAAATGAATAAAAATAATCATATCTAATGGTAATGGATCCTCTACTCCTTGTTTGAGCTTCACATATAATTTTAAAACTCATAAAATATAGAACTTCCTAATCCCTATGTGAATAATATCATTATTTTATACCACTTCATAAATTTCTAAAATTAATCCATGTAAAAAGCATGTGATGATATCACTCTCTATGTATTTAACATACATAAAAACTATATTGAGTCCTTCTAAACATTTCCTTGTGGATCATATTCTATATCATTGGGATCGGTTTCAAACTATGAGTATTTAAAATGAATTCCCCAATTCAGGTCCATAGAAATGTACTAGGGTTTCCTTAGTCCCTTATGGGCTTCAATATCAACCACATGTCCTTAAATTTTCATCCACATGTACAATTAATAATACTCTATTTCTTCATTCCATATTAATCATTTAAGATTATTCTAGAATATTCCTATGTTATGTGAATTAATATGTATCATTTTAGTCCCAAAACTTTTCAAATTGAATTATTTATACAGTTATAAATTTTATATTTTTTAGTGATACTATTATTCCAATTTATTTGGATAGAAACATATCATCCAAACCGTATGGAATTCCAAATATCCATGTGAATTGGAATATTTATGTTTTCATAAAATTTTAATGAAAATCATATTGGTTCTAGTACTAACTAATAATATAATTCATCCATGTTTTCTTATGTTCACTATTTCAAGTATATAAATTATCAAATTTGATGGAAATATTGAATAATAATGCATGTTACATATTAAATGTTTCCATATAATAAACTAAAATCAATGCTGACATTGGTTTTCCTTTACTATTTAATTATATGACATAGATAATGATCAATATAGTTAAATATTCATTGTAATTTCATTGTATTGACACATTGTTTTTTTCTCAATTCAATATGTAGATAATTTTAAACTGAATCAATGGGGTTGATTTTTTCTTATAATTCTTGTGTACACAGTGACCTTGTATTGATGATTCCTTTAGATAATTAATTCCAGATATAATTAAGATGGTTTTATGATTTTTGTCTTCAATATTGGACAATGTTGTAAGTAAGATACATCCTTGAGTTTTAATTCTTATATAAGTTTGCATTAAATATTCCCTCCTAGAATACTAACATTTAAAGTGAAATTATGAGTTTTTAGGGAACTGACATAGGAAAAATATACAGTTTTCTCCATCTTAATTTATAATCAATTTATTAAAGAACACACATATTTCTCTATTTAATCATCCACAATAAAATTTATTACATTAAATTAAATTAATTTGTTTTGTGAATTATTCCAAAATGTATCACATTTTAAAATATAGACTGGATGAAAAATTCTTGTCCCACATACTATCCTATAATCTATATTTACTACCATCGTAATATAAATGGATTTATGTTAAATTTTAATGAGAAAGAGACATTATTTTCAAATTATATTATATAGGGGTATATACTAGTGGATGTGTTATATATATATTCCAAATGTATATCCTCAACCTTATATTCCTATACCATTCTTGAGTTTTATATTTTTATCCACAAAATACCTTTTAAAACCATGTTTGTTTCTTTAGCATGTGCATAGTATTGTGGATGGTGGATAGTTCCGGTCTTATGATTTTACCCATATTTCTTTGTCAAATATTTATACAATTCATTCAAAAAATAATAAAAATTTTCATTGATTATAAATTTTTTAGAACTCTATATCTATATACAAACTATTTTCTTACAAACATTACAATAGATGATAACATACTGTATTTTAAATGAACTACTTCAACCTATTAGGAAACATTGTCTACAATCATCTGACTATACTCGTTTCTATGCTATTTTATGATTGAAACTAAGAAATACAATCCCCATATATAAAAAATCACTTTTGTAATCCCATACTATTGAATATCATGTATTCTTCTAGAATTTCATATTCTCTATGAATTTTCATTTCTCTTGAAAATCAATATTTCATCATTGATTGCTTTGAATAATATAATTGTTATCTTAGTATAAAGGTAGTATTGTTTATACATTATCAATAAAAACAATATATAAATGTAAGGAAATGGTTCATAATTTATAACACATATCCTTTAGTAAAACACTTTCTGGTTATTACATAGACTCTTTTGTTGTATGGGAATTGGTTTCCATTTATTTAATATCGTTCAGAGATCATAAATTTTTTCTTCCAATTAGATGAATTTTTTATGAAATATTCATTATAATAATATAATTATAAATTTCTATGTACAAGGTACGTTTCTTGTCTTATATGAAAACTAAAAATATTTTGTAGGCACTACCTTGATTGGAGGAGAATTTTTATCATTATAAATTATCAAACCGTAACAAATAGTTTCAAATATGCTTTTATAATCCTTTATTATCATTAATTACCATGTCAAACTCTTATAAAAAATAACCATGTTATCATATATACTCTAGATTCCTTATTTAATATTATTCACATTAATGATGAATGATTAGTGCACACGATTACCCTACTACAATTAAGGTATGGTTTATAGTTCTTAGTGGCATACAATGTTGATAAAATTTATTTCTCACTCACTCAAATTTCAATATTTTTTTTATTGGGTAATGTATGGAATAGATTTACCAATGTAAAATACCACTCGGAAGATAATGTGATGGGAACTTAGAGAATCCCAATAATAAAATATATATAGTCCCTAAGATGAATTCAGATACTTGTGTAGATGATAAAGTGATTATCCTCCCTACCTTTTAATTAATTGTTGTTATCTTCCATGTCCCCCCTTCAACTAATTATGAAGAATATTTATATGATGGTTGATTAACCCTATTTATGTTTTGATATACTAAATGGTGGACTTGTGAATGGAAGTATTTTATTTTATAAATTCTTCTGCAATGGATTAATTAGTTTCCATAGTGGATAAACTATTATTGTAATAAATTCAAAGAGTGTTACTAGTAATAATAAATTTATATTTATATAGAATAGAGTCCCATTTCTTATTATATGGTCTAAAATATATAATTATATATACCATCATTATTAATAATTCAATCTCCCCTCTTTAAAATGAAATCACACACCCCATTTGTATTATGTTTGGGACATATATTTTGAGAATTTCAACATATCTATCTACATTAGGAAATAGTTATTTCACCCTATGTAATTTGAGAGTGTAGAGGAATTATTTTATAGATTGTTAGGGATGTATGAAACTATTTTTTTAATAAATAAAGATCAGTGATAGGATATAGAAACTTCACATTCAAGTAGATGAGAGAAACCTTCATACCAGTATTCTGATCGTCATTTCAATATTTCTAGATAGTCCAATATCCTAGGGAAATATTTTTGTTGTGGTCATAAAATTCCATATAATCATCCCCAATATTATGAAACATTTTCTTCATTTAGTTTTGCACGAAATTATTCTAAACCACAACTCCTATGATGACACCCTAGATATTCCAGATGAAACCCACCCAGTCACCTTCAAAGAAATGTTGAGAAATATTCTAAATTTTTTATTTTTCACCACATGAACATTTATATTCAAACTAGAAACATGAAAATTAATCATATTGGTTTCTTGTAATGGAATTATTATTATTATTATGAAAAACTAGGAAGTAATACATTGATAGAATATATTTATAATAAAAAAATTCATCCCATGCTTTAGGATCATTACGAACATGAATAATGATATGATATTATTTCCGGATGATGAATAATGAAACAATATAGGTAATGGATCATAAATATGGTTTCTAGATTATTTATATAGTGGTGTAAATATACTTATACTTTTTCTTAAAAACAACATTTAGTAACCTCTTATGATTTATTATTTTCAAGAATATTTTTTTTTGAAAATTTATTCTCATGCACATCTCTTTCTTATTTATAACACAGTTAAACTATTATCTATTGAAAAATTATATCTAGTAACCATTAACATGTTGTTCTTTATATATTCTTATATATATGGAATTATTTTACTTCAAATTCACTATCAATACACATGATTTCAAATTGTAATCTCATGTCTGGAGTAGTGATTATGGGTGCTGGAATTAGAACCCTCTTCAATCTACTTAATACATCCAACAAGTCTTAGCATGTTGAAATTTTATAAATTTTTCAAACAATTAATTCAATATCTTAGCAATATTTGATAAATATATTACTAATATTTTATAAAATCTGGTTTTCCTAGGATGATTCCCACTTACATATGATTTATTGAGGGAATTATTGAAATAAATTCATAATTAGACATTTCTATATCAATCTCGTACATAGATATCATGTTACCAAGAATAATTCCTTCCATTACCTTAAATTAACATTTTTTATCATTTTTTTTCTTTTTATATTTTTAAAATAGCATGTAAAAATTCTCAAGCAATTCTTTAAATATCACTCCAATATCAAAAAAGTCATTGAAAAATACATTAATTTTAATAAAATACACATTTGAAAAAATAAATATCTTGAACCATTGGAAACAAGTAATATCTCTACATAAACCAAAGGTAAATAATATATATAACAAAAATACATATATATGTTAATGTTATTATTTTTATATTAGTAGAATCAATCAAAAAATGGTTGTATCTCAGATACTATTCTAAAAAATGATAATGTAATGTAGAACTCTATAACATCTGGTACTTGAATGAAATATGGAGATAATATTTCATTCTTTATAAAATGATTTTCCTATAGTCTATATTGAATCTCCACCCTGTGATTATTCTTATTAAGATTTACTCAATTCTATCATTTTTCAGCATGACTATTCCATACTTTTTAGGCACCAGATTTATTAGACATACCCAATTAATAATTGAAATTAGGTAAACTCTCCCTTTATTAGGCAATGAAATGAATTAAACTATCAAAACATCCCTTATATTTTTGTTAGGTCTTCTTTGGAACTAAATAACGGGCTTCAGACCATCTTCAATGAGTTTATTGGGTATTTATATTGATAGAATGATTTCTTTTATATTCGAAATACCACATGAAATATATATAATCTGATTATTTTCAATTAAGGTAGTCTCTTTTCATATTCCTATTCCAAAACAACTAACATGATCACATGAAATGAATTTTCCCCCGAGTATAAACATTTCAACTAGAGGGGTGATACCTTCAATTACTTGTTTTTTATCCTCTTAATAAATGGTTACTTAATGAGTCTACATTTATCCAATTCTTCCGTTAGTTTCAAAAATTAATTTCTATATTAGTTATTTTGGAACTGCATATCATTCCCATTTTATTCCTCTAGAATGTATCCAATATCACCACCTGTTTCAATTTTATAAATTTTTTTATTGAACAATTAATTTTATAGCTCATTTTTTACATCTTAATAAATTATATAAACTGAAAAACATTATACAATAAATGCAGATGATAAAAATTTAAAACAAGTTAAAGATATTATTGTATTCTAAAACAAAAAAATTATACTTTACTTATATCATATTGATCATAACTCGACTAATGGATAAGAAGTGGCTTCCATGATTAACTGTAGTTGACAGCAGAATTCTATGTCAAACACTAATAAACTAGTTAGAATAATTATTTTTCAAACTATTAACAAAAAGAAATAAATAACACTATATGGATAACTTATAGATCATATTTATGGTTAATAATATAAAATTGTATATTTAAATTATAACATATAAAATTATTTGTAAATATAATTTGGAATGAGGTTGATAATCTCCCTAAAATATGTTATACATGTAAATTTTTTATTCACTACCATTTACTAGATAATTTTGAAACATCTTGGATCCTTGAAATTTTGTGTTATTTTATTAGAATAACATAAAAATATTTATTAGATTGTATAATAGTTGAATAATCCTGAAATTACCTCTTGTTGGTGATGTTACTTTTCAATAATTAATTATAAGGGAGAATTTTTTAATGTGCTTATGAAAATGTGTCTTATCTTATTAAATATATAGAAAAAACTCTTGATTTATTTTTCCATATTATTATTAAGTTATATATTTCTCTCTATAAATGAGGTAAGTGGTTCATATTTTTTTACATCATTAATATCTAGATTGTGCATTACCCTCCAATAAATATTTTCCTCACTTTTTTTCTATTATAAACCATTATTATTTTTTACCATTCTCTATCATTTTTACTATCATATCCCACACCATATCTTAAATAGTTATATCAATACTTTTTTTAAATATCCAATTCATTCTATATAATAAATTATTAATTTTCACCTTGATTTTATTTCCTCCTATAGTGGTAATATCCATATGTTATTTGTTTCATTTTATGATAGTTTTTAAGGTTCCATATTCAACTTACCAGAACGAGAAACTCTAGATGTTCACATTGGCTATGTTAGATAATTGGTAGTTGATTTCTCAAATATTAAATATTATTTACATCAATTTATTAGACTTATAACGAGATGATTCAAAACCCCAGTAGATGTTTACTAGATTCCTTTATTTAGGCCGTAAAAATACAATGAATTGATGGATCATTGAATCCGAGGGTTAGTTGTCCATAAAAAAAATTGGATATGCAACTTGTATTACAGTTAAATTACATATATAAATTAGAATTGGGACCTGTTGTTTAGGTGTATCTTGTATTTTGAATCTAATCATAACACCAAATCCTTATATATAGCATTTTTATCATTTTCACTTTTGGTAAAAAAAACATTCCACTGTACTCCAAAGTACATAAGATTAAACTCTGAACCACCTAATTAGTTGTATCCAATTTACATTAAATGTAATTTAATTTCAATAATAAATTTTGGACATGTTTAGAGAGATCATGAGTAGTGTATCTTAGTGAATTGCGTGGGGATTCAAGTCATCCTATATTTTGATTCATAGAGGTTAGGGGAGGGGGTCTAAGGTTTGATTTTCATAGTATAATATCTATTGGGTGTGTGTCCTCCTGGAATATTAACAATTCAAATTATGATGGTGACAAGGATGGTTACTTCCCCAATAAGAGATATCTTACATTATTTTTCACACTATGGTTTCATATTAGGTAGCATTAACTCTTTCTTTATTGATATATTTTTTTCAGTTGGTTTTTCTATCATTAGATTACATGAAAAAGGAAGAAGTAAAAGATAGCATCAGTCAATTAAATAAAATAGACTATAGATTATTGATGATTAATTTATAATCACTTCTCAATCAAAGGAATCTAAAAATTACATTCTGTAGGGAAAATAGAGAAAATATGGAAAAATAAAATAAAATTTATGTAACATATCACAATAGTTTTAGTGATGATGTCATTGGAATTGAAATGGATACTTCAATATCTTGGAGAAGATGAGAATAACTGAACTGACAGAGTACATTGAAGACATGTATGAAAACTCAACAACATTAAAATAGGTATATCTAATACAAATATTTTTTTTGATGTTATAATTTGAAAGGTCAATGATATATCATGTGAATGGAATCAACATGATCAAGTGTTAACAAGAAGTAGTGAAAGATACCTTTAGAGACGATGTGTGGGAATTCATACTAAATTCAACCATGCCTAAATGTTAGGATGGTATGATTACCATAACAATTCATTCCTAAGTAAATACTAATATGATTTTTTAATACATAAACACTTTTATATTTAAGTGGAAGTTCAAATAAAAGAATTTCATTTACAATCTAGTAATACAGAGAATACTGATTGAAGGGGACAATCACCTCAAAAAATGAACCACTAATGTTCAGAATATATGTCTACGGAGATAATTTCGGGATACCTGACTAGTCTAGGTCTTAACAAATTCATTTTTATAATCATTTCTTGTGGATCTATCATGATTTTTTGATCACTGGTTTCTCATACCATATACTCTATTATGTATTGAAAATTAAATCACTGGTAGAATGTACAACTTCTAATAGGCCTCATCACCATTATATTAGTGTACTTATTTCATGATCTACATTAATCGTACCAATAAAATAATGCCAAACCACACTTCATAGAAAATACACATAAAATTGAGGCATCAAATTCATCTGAAACACCTGAATTGAAAGTACACACACTAGTAAAACAAAAATAAGGAATGAAAATATGTTTTATGAAATTTAGATGTGGTGTTCTAAATCATTGGGAGAAACACTCTATTAACCATTTCCATTACAATTACAAAAACATGAGATTAATAGACTTATAAATTTCCATGTAAAAGTAGATACTAAATCTATTCTTCATGTGCGTTAATTTTTCTGGAAATTTCATTACAAAAATTTCATTACTAAACTCTTCACATGATTATATACTATGATTATCCAATTAACACATTAAATTTCTCCCATGAAATAACTTTTTATATGGAATGATATCTTTATCTGGGATACCAATATGATGTCCCTTTGGTATAACATATCTTATAGATCATTAATACTTCACCATACCACCATCGATAGATGTGATGTTCTCATAGTAAAACTTATATTAGAGTGGTCCGACTTCCAATGTCTTCACTTCACATCTAGATCATCATATATTGTATGAAATTATTTTGAACATAATTCCATGGATGAAAATTTAGGGAAATAAAATAGACTAAACAACCTTAGAATCTCCCACTAGACATTTTTTGGAAACATGTCTAATGTTGAATTATTATAATGGATAATCATTCTTCATATCCTTCTTTATTCCACCAATTTCCTATTAAGGCATTATTTTGCCTCAATATTTCATTAATTACTTACATAGAGAATATATCTATTTTATATTCACTATAAGAAATATTCAAAAGTTCTAACACTTTTAATCTAGTATTATTTAGATAAAGTGTTATTTACGATCAATGAAGTTTACTAAATCTTTTAAGGCTATATTTTTTTTAAATGAATAATACAATGGATACCACATAAAATAACCACTCATTCTTGGATTCTTCCCAATTATTTCAAAATTTTCTTCAACTAAACCATCTCTTTATTTGTTTCAATTGCATCTATATACTAGATTCTTCTATAAATAATAATACTATATAATTATAACATGAAATTAAATTATGTTCCTCCATATATATAAATAAACCGTGCTTTTCTCATTTCACTATTTATGTATCCATAAATTTAATAATCAACAAAACCTTATAAGAATTATTATTCCAAAAAATAATGATCCACAACTTCCATTCCATTAAAATATTATTGGATCCACCAAGACGGGTTTGAATATTCTTTTTCAAGGCTAGACTTGAATGTTATTAAAACACCAACTTCAATAGAAATATACAACAAACTGAAATTCATTTAGTATATTAAACATATGATAGGAAAATATTGAGAATATTTTTCTATGTACCATCACATTTAATCCACTATATGTGTTTATGCCTTAGAAAAATTTTATGTTTCTATTAAGGGGGTAGTAACTCATTTGTATCAAGTCGCCCAAAAAATATTTATGATTTTATATATAATCCTTTTGAGATAAAATGTGGTCATAGTATAATTATCTCATTAAATAACTATCCCTATGATCTTCTTGACCTAAAAGTGATGTTTTATCTCGCAACTTATAGAAAGTTTATTTTTTTAATTTTTTAATCTCTAAGTCAACCAGTCTAACTTGTAATAAGTCATTGACATAGAAAATTAATATAATGAGGTTACCATAATACCATTATTTTTAGTAAAAATATTTATCTATATTACATCACATGAACCATTTTTCTTATATAATCTATCATGTTTTCAATTCCACTAACATGGTGCTTTCTTCAAACCATACAAATTTTTTTCAATATAAATGAAATTTGGTTTAACAAAATTTGGGACACCTATTATCTATTTAATATAGATATTTTAATCTAAATAACCATGAATGAAATACTTCTTAATGATTATATAATGTGGAAACATATATTTTTATTCCAATATAATATGAAATGTTTAGATGGTGGAATGATTAACTACCAGTAAGAAGATTTATAATAAATTGAATACTTTTTCAATTTAAAACTCATAACTACTAGCCTTTCTTTATACATTTTATTACACTCATCCCATTCATTAACCTTATTCATCCACTTATTTTCAATTTAATTTCTACCCTATGTATTTTCATCAATAAACCATACCCTATTGAACTTAAAAAAAGTTATTTAATTATTCACATCTGACTCACACTATTAAGAGTCACTAATTGTAGTTGATTCTTCTAGATTCTCAAGTTCTCTTCATAATTTATGAGCAGTAATTTTATTATAGTCTAAAATCTATATACTATATTTCTTACATTGGTTGATCATTTTAAATAAGTTGGATCCACTACACTACTCAAATCAACTCAACCTATCGATGTTTCAATTTCAAAAATTTGAACTTCCAAATACTATACTTCCAGGGCTACAACACAAGATTTAAAATATCATAAAATTTATAGTTAATCTACCAGTAGTATCTCACATAAAAATCTAGTTCTTTCAGTTATTAAATCCATATGATCCATTTTTCAAATTTTTAGTGATTTTATATAGATAAACATGGACATAATTAGTTGATCATTCTTAAAATAATTTACCAGTCAGAATATAGTACATCCATATAAAATTTTATCAAAGAACGCATCTCTTCTCATAATGATTTTTTATTTCATCATCCCTCAATTGATATCCAACATTATTGTTTACATTGACAAGCTAAAGAGGAATTTTGGAATTTGTATCATATTTATCTCAATGCTTAGTATTTATATATAAATATTAACAACTAAATAAAAATTTAAGATCTTAAAATTTTAGTTATTTTCTAGATCACAATTCCATAGGATATTCTTATCCGTCTACTGATATTGGGATTTTGTGTTGAGATAAACAGTTGTGTTGCATTCCTCTACCCATATCACTATAAGAACTACCAATTGTAATCTCATACTCCTATATTAACTCTTTATTGTCTTTTTATTTATTTCATATACTTTATTTTACTTTTGAGATCTCGACACTGACTTCTAATTCAATTTCCCATTATTTTAGATGTTGTTTGAGAAGTTGTTTTTTGTGTACTCTCCACTATTATTTTTCATGATCCACATTAAATTCCATCCTTACTTCATTTCCACTAAATATTTTTACAAATAAAATAATTTTATTAAAATTGTATTTTTGATTCAAGAAAAAATATATACATTCCTAGTATATCACCAATGATAGAAAACTAGTATAGGGAACCACTATATGACTAAAAAGTTGTAGGTCCCCAAAATTATAAATTTGAAAGATATTACGTCATGTTCTTAGAAATTTATACATCTAAATTGAAGGATGAAATTTACCACTTTCCCATAAAATAAATTTCACACATACCAATTTCTATATGATCTTTAAAACATTCATATTGTTCTCACATAGGTAACAAAACATTAATGTCCATGATTCCAAATCTCCTAAAGTTATAATTTTGGAAAATGTAACTCCATAAGATTTATTTGTTATGTACAGAGTCTTATCCTTTATTCCACATGAATTACCATTTATCCTTAGTTAACCTTCTATACCTCATTTTAAAAATATTTCTTATACCTTGTTTCATTGAGTTTATAAAATAAAATAATATTTCTTTATTCGATAGGGACATGCTAAATATTTGTTATATTTATGAATCGTATATTATTCATCTACATATTGACCTCCCCTTTTCTAATAATTTCTTTATCTTCATCATATTCTATATAAACATTTTAATACCACCAAGATACATAATTTATTATGAATTTTCTATCACCTGTTGAATGAAAGGTTTCACTATAGTTAATAACCCAATTATCTAATGGAGTGTTGACACTCAAAAATTAATTATTAATTTATTATAAATGACTAAAAATATTATAATGTCAAAAGGTTAATGATTTTATGGTTTTCTCCAATTTACGTTTTAAATTCGTTATGATATGGCATTTCTTCCAAAAAATCTTGCTTGTAGGATATGGTCTAGGAGAGTTTCATCCACTCTCTTCTACAAATTTTTTTTGATGGATTATTTTTTCTTTTTTTGAATGGGTGACCATTAAATTTTTTAGCACTAAGAGAAAAAGTGTGTGGGTCCCAAAATTCCCACATTATGAGATACTTATATAGTATCAAGTTTCTAATATCATAGAATATGGGGTTTTTTATCTAGAGGGGTTACTAAACATTGCAACCATAACATCCCAAATGTATTATAGTGATTTTATTAGTAGAAGGGATATATATAATTTGATAAATTTACCTTTATTATTTCAATATTTAAAATGATCATTTTGACATAATTTATGTGATATAAAATTTTTCATTCTTTTAATAACTTTTGGATAAATAGACATTGAATGACAAACACATTTTTCAAAGTTGTTAGTTTCTTGTACGTGTCTGATAATGAAATTAATACATCCGCTATAGTTTCCCTTTCATGGATATTTCATGATACATTATATTCCATGGAAATCATCACAATAGCTAGAAAATTTTAATTCAAGAACTCATATTCTTCTTTATCAATCACAACTAGCTTTAATTCAGATAATGAAACTTCCATATCCATCTGAATAATATGATCTTAGTTATGAATTCTACCAAATAAAAATAATGGTACATTTAATTTATCCATCTGGGTATTTAATTCATATTATTCTAAATTTTTTTTGTTTTTGGTGTGTTGAACTGTCACTGTGATACCACTTTTTGGGTATCTAGGAAGATATTATGATTACTAGTAGGTCGTACAACTAGCACTTCAGTGTAGTGAAAATTAAATCATGATTAATGGGTCCAACTATAAATATACCTAACCCACATGATCATAGTGTATCATAAGTGGTAAGTTGACACCCTCTAACACCCAAAAAAATAAAAACTACATGCCATAGTAAACATACAAACAATTAATTAACAATGTACACATTCATTGGTAAACATGTAGTAGTAATATATAAACTTTTAAAACCTAAAGAAACAATATACATAAGTTTTACATGCATTAGATGATGTGTCTGAATTGCATAGGATAAATGAAACTCTATCCTTTTTGATTAAAATTAAAAAAAATAAAATATTAAATTCATTACATATTACTATTTATAATTAATTACTCATTCACTTTTTCCTACAATTCAATTTCTATGAGAATTGAATTCTATTTTTTAATCAATTATCCATTATATTATATAAAAAGATTATCTAATCCACTAGTTAAACAAACTCCCCCAAAATCCCATTCAATAAGGCATGATGACTATATCTTGACCACAAAACCAGTGACTCTACTACATCTATAAACATCAATAGGTATATTCCTTCAATGTTCCACAATCAAAAGATGAAAACATACGATTGTATTAGAACTGTTGGAGAAACACTGCTATTATTTTATGTACTTCATGTATATATCATTATCCAAGGCATGACACTCTTGTGAAAGTAAAAATTGAAGAATAACATTTGATAATGCGAAATATAAATCACCTCCCCACAAGATGTATATAATCATGGGAATTATAGGAATCATAATGAAGTCACTGGAAGAACCGATTCTAGAAATTAAAATTTCATCAACATAATGGAAGGAGTTGAAAATATGCATATTAAATTTCATAATCATGTTGAATATTGGGTGGATAAATTTGGAATATCCATCCACTCAACAACTGATCATATATTAATGATAAGCTTTGTAATGGTATGGTTTGGGAGAAGTTATACTACCAGACAATGATTCTTTGAAAGTAATCATGAAAAGAAATAAAAATATATAGAAGAACAATAGGTGTTTCCTTTGACTTAAGTAAGTGAAGAACATTCTAGATTTATAGAATAACCTCATATCTATTGGGTATCTAGATGATGTAGGCTATATAACAACCATAACCAATGGATTCATGAATGTGAATCGAGGTTCTATGGTTTTGGAATAACGATTAAATGATGTAATACTCAACATGACTATAAATTCAAATTCAAGTGAAACTAATAGAACCTAAACCTTAGACAATTCAAAGGTTATACATCATATGCCTCATCATCATAGTGATAATAACCTGAAGGTTCTAAAAGGAATAGGTATTCTAAATCTCAATAAAAGAAGAATCAAAATTTATGAGAGCTATGTACTATGAAATATAAAATTGGATTCATTTAACATGAATTAATGGAGGCCTTAATCCTCGAAGAAGTATCCTATTCACATAGATTAATGGGATTTTATCTTAACTCAATCCTAGATATGATCACTTTACTGCATCATATTCATGGAGGATGTAACATGGAAGGATTGGGTGAATTTATTTATCTATATGTTTGAATTTTTTAGCGATTTTGTATAGTGGAAATACATGGTGGAATTAGAATGTGGTTTTAAGATAAAATTATTTAGGTCTAAAAAGGGAAATGAGTATAGAGGAAGTAAAATTTGGAACTCTTTTTAGAATAATGGGAGTAATATTAATATAATAGTAACCTAAAGATCATATAAAAATGATTTTGTAGAGATAATAAATTGTATATTGACCAAGATGGAAAAAAATTCATGTGTGAAAACTAGAATCCCTAAATCCATTTGGGTATAATTAGTCAACATAGTAGTGTTATTATAAAATATAATTCTATTATAATCCAAGAGATAAAGTTTACCAGAATAACTATTTTCTTGTAAATTACTAGAATTCAGGAACATTAATCTATTTGAAAAAAAAATTATTCTCTTATTGATGTAAATAATAGAGATATGCTAAAGGTGAAGAAAAAAAACATTTCTCTCTTGGTCCATGGAAAAAATTATTTTTGTTTTAGACTATGGGATGTTGAGAAAAAACATATAATCAGAATTAGATACATTCTATTGGATGAGAATATCATTTACAATTTAAAAAACATGGATTTGTTATAATTTTTTGGGAATAAGAAACCTACTAAAGTACAATTTGATTTGAATGGAATTATATAAAGATAAAAAATTCTGGTGACATTATATAACCACATAGAATCATTGGAAACATAACCAAAAAATGAAATTCCATAATTTACAAAATTTTATAAATCATGTTGGAAAGATTCATGAGTTAAACTATCAATACAAGATTCATTAGAAATTAGGGAAATAGAAATTGATTCACTGGAATGAGATAAATATTTTATAGAATTGAGAATATCTTCTAGATATATTTATTATAATGAAGATATAAAATCAAGTTAAAATTTATAATTCTATGGGATGTTGGTGAACCTGAATGCCCAAAGAAGGTAGGTACACTTAATTAATAGAAGTAGTTGTATTAAATGGTAGAGGAAGAAATTAGTTCCTTAATGTTTAAGGGAATTTCGTTGCTAATTTAATTTTTAAAGGGAAAGGGTGTTATTGAGAAAAAAAGTTTCTACTTGAAGGAATAAGTAGACATATATAAAAGGTAAAAGTAATGTTTTGTAGTTAATGGCTTCAAATCAAAGGAGGTTTTCATTTCACATAAATATTTTCAAAGTTATTTAGTTATACTACCATTCAGATAGTGGTGATCATATTAGATTATAATGAACTACACATGGAGTATTGGATTTCATGACCACCTATCATCATGAAAAACAGTAATATGTGATCTAAATGAAGCATTCCAAGGGTTTTTAAGACCACCATAATTATAGCCTTCTTTATTAGTTGATATAAAGCCTATATGGATTGAAACATTCACCTTAGGAGTGGAATCTAATGTTATAACATTTCATGAATGATGAAAGATTAATGAAATTCAACTATTATTATTACTATTATCAAATGTAGTTTGATTAATATACATTATTTACATAAAATATTTGAAAAAAATGTTTCTAGCATGTATAAAGAGTTAAAAGGTTCAATATCATATAAGAAAGTTCTCTAAAACATATGAAATTGATGATCATAAATAATCAAATAAATTATTGGAGACGAGGGTTCATAAGGATATAAAATTCAACACAATGGTGTTATCATGGAAAGAATACATCTAAAATTTCATTAAGAGTTTTAAAATGAAAGAATGAAAAACTTTTTCAATCCCCATTTATAAAAACTTTATATTATAAAAGGCATAATAAGAGACACATTAATACATATCTTCATGCATGGTTAATTTATTGTATACATCAGTAATTCAAATCTTGATATATGTGATTATTTATATGAGGCCAGATATTATTTATTTAGGGGGTAGTAATTATGTTTATGTAAAACCCTAGAATGGAGAAATTAAAATTTATAAACATTATAATATGATACGTGAATTGATAAAATTATATAATTCTATGTTTTGGTTAATATGAACATTTTTAAGGACTTGTTGATGCCTATTTTACTATGGTCGTGAATACCTAAAAGAGCATGAAAAAATTCATGCTTATATTTGGAGAAACACCGGCTAGTTTGAAGTCATGGTTGTGGCCTATACATATTTTTTCTATAGATAATATATTATATGTAGTATATAAGGATTAATGAGTGGAATTTTTCTACTTATTGGGATTTATAAAGGATATTGGGAGGTTACTAGAAGAATGAGCGTTGTTCTACAATATCTAGAGTGAACTTTAATTATCCCCAAAAGAAGTGTTTCATGAATGAATGAAACATATTGACTTAAAATTAAATTTCATATATAATATACTATAAAATAAGGTTTTGGAGTTATGATTATTATTAGGGAGAAAATTTGAATGATATATTCATGTATATTTTTAATCCATGAATGTTTGATGAAACATTGTGCCCCAATTAGAATAAGGAGAATATAAGTTGAAGTAGAATACTGAATACATGAAGAATGGGAATACGTTTCTTTCTATGTATTTTAAAAAAAACAAATATATACATGATGTAATATTTAAGTGGGATATTATTTGGTTTTTTGATGTTTTTTAAAGGTCTAATATTAAACTTATTGGAAGAAAAAAATATTGAATTTAACTTAGACCTTATTAGAGTAGATGTACTTGATTTATTCAACCTGAAGGTATGTTCAATAGAAAGTGGTGATATTTCCATGAGTTTAAGGTAAATCATAAAGAATTTTAATTAGGTGAAATGGTTGAGATAGTGGTTCAACATGGAATCAATGTTTGACCGAATACAATTGTTGGGTAACCAAAAATATTGTTTGACCATGCCACATTATTTACTGGAATATTTAATTTATGAAGTAGAGGTGTGACTAGTAGGTGATGTGTATATTATTTGATGAATCTATTTATAATGTTGGATTCTTATCTATTGTGTCTATAAAACTCTATATATTAAATAATATAAGTGTTTTTGGTATTATACTTTGTATTTAGAATGAAATTATCAACCACATAATCATGTTTTTCTAATTTACATTCTAATTACTCTCTTCGCATAAATTTCTTCTAATCATGTATAGAGAGTGTTTTAGTGGTGTGACTTTGTGTGGTGAGTTGGTTTTCAGGTACTCCGATATTTAGGTATAGAAATGTGAAGGTGATTTTCTGAAAGGTTTATTTTTTCATTATAGTATCTATGGCATGTGATATTTTTTAAATAAATATTTTTATCTTGTTTGATTGCACATAAGTTTCCTTCCCCAAAATTCGTCACTTCAGGTTGACATTTTTGTACTTAAAATCATTACCTTATCTCATATTTTATTTTTATTTTAAATCAAATCCAACATATATTTCATGATTACATATACCTTCTAAATTTCCTTGAATAACCAAATATAGTATTAAAATTGGAATTTTTACATTGAATAAAGTCATTAATTATATGCTGATAGTTACTATTCTATCTGAAAACTACCATAATCATTTTTGTTCATTATTTAAGTTTTTATGAAGTACATTCATGATTTTAATAAATTTTCCAACTGTTTTTTACATGTATCAATATTTTTGGTATCTATAATAAGGACATTTTCTTACTAGTTTAAAACTACCTTACACATTCTGAGATATATTTCAATGATTTTAAAATTTTAAATTATAGGTGTTTGAAAATGTATCATTTGTCATAGGTTGTCTTATATACATTCTTATTTAACTAACCTCCTCAATTTGAGTTGGTGATGAATACTATATGGGAATATAAAAATTCATTCAATTAATAACCTTATAAAGAAATATACCACATTAGTGAAAGTAATCATGATTTACTTGGTTGATCTAAATAATATTTTATAGATAATGTTTTTAATATATAATTCATGTGTTCACATCATTGTTGACTATCACATCATTGAGAACAAACTTTCTTCCTTTGATATATTTATTCTGAGTGTTTATTGTAGTTATATTTTATAAGTTCTTGAGGTATTATGCTATCTATTTCTCATAGTGGATTATATAAACATATTATTAAAATTATATTCTATTTTATTCAATCCTTCATAGAATAATTTCATGAGTAATGAATTTCAAAATTGATAGTGGGGGAACTATCGATAATATAATTTGAATATCTATTATAATGAAAGGAAATTATGTTGACTTTCTATAAAAATTAGATATCCTAATTGTTTTTCCATCATCCTATTTGTTGAGTAAAATCATCTGATAAATTAAATTAATATATATTCCCATGTAAATAATGAGTTCTCTTCCCTTTTAGGTAATCAATTTATAGATTTTACCATTATATAATAAATGAAACATCTGAGTCTTCTCTCATATTTAGAAAATCAATTGAGTGACACATACTACTTAGTGGTGATAAAATCATTAGTAAATTAAATCACATACACTCATAGAATCCCATTAAAATTAGGTATATACTACAAATTATAGTTTTTTGTCTTAATTTATTGCATTTGTGGTATGTAATTCTAGAGTAAAATTTATAGGCCCTAATATTGGTGAAATCGATTCCTTTTTTACAATGAATTATATAAATATTTTCAAATTACTTGGTGTTGGAATTATTATCTTATTAACTTACTATATATTATTTGATATTTTAACTTGAATTCTATGAAAATATCACTGTATATCTAGTATGGGTAGTACAATATTAGTTATAAGGACCAGATTTTTTTAAGGAATGATAAATTTTAATTTCCAATTATATTGTAAAATTGTATTCTTATGGTAGTGATTTATGAAGTCATGAGAGTTATGATGGTGTTTGGGGCTTGATCAGAACCCAGAGACCAAAATTAAGGAGAAAAAATCTTGGTGGTTGGGTTAGAAGAAATCATGTATCCCCATCCGCATAGTTTGTTAAAACCGTGCGAGTTGTTTTAGTGAATAGTAGATAGACACACAATTTTCTATAACCTTATATCCCAAACCACAGGCCCGTTAATTTTCTATAAACATTTAAATAGAGGTAAAATTCATAATTGGTAAATGTATTGTCCAAACAATCACCATGGCCATTCAAGAATGGGTCCCTAGGTAGTGTGTCATCCACACATAGCGCATGGATTTAGATAACTGTGAGGCCGAACTCTACAACCTTTTAATTATATGTAAATGACTCTTTTTCCTCTAAGTGATTTAAACATTTAAACCACTATCCATTTTTTCTTATTTCTCAATTAGTGTCTAGACCTCTCTCTTATTTGAAGAACCCATCCAAGCCTAACCTAGGTTTTGTGATAGCGTTGTGGGTGTCGTTAATTCCTACAAGGTTACCAAATTTTGAAATTTAAAAGAAGAAAGAACCCACTAAACTATAGAATAGTATAGGTTATTAAAGGATTAGGTCAAACCCATAGTGATAGGGTTATAGAAAATATTAATCTAATAAAATATACCTAAACTATTTTCTGAAGGAATTATAAAGTAATTGATTGAAATAAGAGATAATGGATGATTTGGTTTAAAGAAAACTGAAAACAATTATTTGATATTTTAAATATATTCTCATGATATATTAGGGTATAAAATAATTTTAGAGAAGTCATGGTTGTTAGAATCTAGTTAGATGAATCTAGTGGTCATGAAGATGATCCAAACATCACTAACATCCCCTTTTCACAATGCTCAGATACTTTAGGAATTCAGTGAATTGGTAACTGAAAACAAAATTTAGACATAGAAAAATTACACCCATTGGTCATGGTGTAAATCATTATCCTATCAATGCTTTGAAATTTTCACTCTCTTACTGATCAAAAAATGGTTATGAATGATATAGTGGAGAAGAGTTTTGAGAAATTAGGGTTGCAGAAAAAGATCCAAAATGATTTCCATTTAAAAATAATATACCTTAAATAATAAACCCCCTTATCTATAATTTATTTTTACAAGGTCTACCCCCTAATTCTAGTCCTGAGGTTATAGGAAAATAAATAACATGTTTGATGCATCACAACAACGGGGGTCCTTAATCCCAGCGATGACATAATGAATTGTGTGGAGACATGGCCTTGTGTTTATGGACTTACCTTGGTCTTGTGGAGAATTTAATGTCACAATAATGGCATTATAAAATCTCTATTTTGGGCCTCAGGGTTCTAATTTAAGATTCTCCATTAAAATACCATCAAAGGAATGTATTGGGGTCTCTCAGGGTATTTTATGAGATTTAAATAATTATAGGATGTGTAATATTCAAATGTGAACTATGGGAGATGGGATTGAAAATTTCAACATATGTCTGCCTCGATTAATTTCATGTCATGTAATTGAAATACATGATATTTATTTTTTTTCTTCTAGTTTTGTAGCTTTGTTTATTCCTCAAAAATCCGGTGTCGCACTGTAAGAAAAGTGAAACAGCATGAATTGTATTTACGCTCCAAAATGAATATATTTTCATTCCATTTCCAAATTTAAACGGTATCCTACCATAACACATACAAAATGATATCAATAACCATTTAGAAATCTTAATAAATTAAAAATAAAAATAACTGAATTAAAACACTCTAAAATTAATGAATGAAATACAGCTATCACTTTGTGAGATCTCTGTCGTCTATACATCTATTTGAACACCATCAGTATCATTGGATGAAAACTGGTATGGTCTCTATTAATCCTATTCATTTCACAATTTATTTCATTATCAAAGGATTTATTTTGGAGATATATTATATACAATATTTTCATTGAGTATTTTTATTGTATTCATTTTTCCCAAGATTATAGGAAAAAATCAGAAAAGTAGTCAACTACCAAGTTGATATAGGTGGTCTGTTTCTTTTCCCTTAATTTCAGGGTGTTTATATATTATTTTTTTATAATGCACACCATATATTTTGAGTGAATATTATTTAATGGTTTGATTCTAAAATTAAATTAATGATATTTACCATGATGACCCATGAGACTTATTGAGGTGTAATTAATAGTTATAGAAATTTAATTCTGACTATCCCTTTGGGTGTTGTTAGATGAGATTTATCAACTAAGGGTGGAATATGATTTAATGCATAATTAAACGTGTGTTTGTTGCCTCTATATTATAGTATGTGAAATTAATTGAATGTAAAGTAAATTTTATTATTTAATATAGGGAATGTAAGTTCTTTTCCATAGGCCTTTGGACATTTTCCTTCTCACTTAGGCTTGAGATGTTCATTATATCCAAATGTACAATTCACCTAAATGAGATGATTCATGTAATGGCAGGACTTCTAATCCTATGATTTGATTTGATCCACCTTTGGAGGTGTGTCTAATTTCTTAAATAATTATGATTTTTATTTTAACTATGGGATGATAAATTGTATAGTTGGTCTTTTAGTCCTTGAACATTCTTTTTTCAACATCGAGAGTGAGAGGTGGGTTCCAATTGAGGATCACCATTAGTGGAATCTTCATGATTTATTAATTAAAACTATTTTAATGAAATCATTCTTATAATCCTTGGGTCACACCTGGGTCCTCATATAGATGCAATGAACATACTCATTTGGTATCAGGATTGTATACATAAGAGTGATGCTTGGACTCCTTTCTGGATTACCAAGTATAGATTCAGAGGGTAAACAATTATTATGACACAAGTTATATGTGGAATCCCTATGTGGAATTACAAGGATGATCTTATTGGGATGATAATTTTTATATTTCATCATTGACACATGGGATCACTTTGTTGACCTTGAAGTACATACTCATAAGGTGGTGACTTTGGAGAACATATACCGCAATACTATGGTTTAAAAAAATATGATGGGATTGTGAGGTGGTGGGATCACATATTCCTGAAGAGATAACTAGTTCAAAATTAGAAATTCCATGGATGTGAACATGTTCATTCAAAATATTAAAAAATTTAATGATAATACATGGTGTTTGTCAAGCCAAAACACAAGCCCAGATTTGGTTGGATCCTTAAAATGTACTAATGGACTTACTATACCCATCCTATTAGATATGATACCCGCAAGAAACTTGGGATATGATATAGGTCCTGAGAAATTAATAAAAATTAAATGATGATTGACTAATTATGTGAAGATATTCTGTCTTAGGATAAAGTTGGTAGCAGTGGACGAGTGTTCCATTAGAATTAAAAAATTTGTGGGTTATTTATAAAGCATAATTTATTTACGTCTATTATTATTACATGAAAACTATTTATTATATGTGAATGGAATAGAGGATATTAAACACCATTTTTGTGGGATACTATGTTTATTAGATACCCTACTTGAGTCGCAGTTTGACACTCAGGCAGACATCAAGGATGTAGTTGGGGATAAGGGAAAGAACATTGTGGTTGATACATGATTGATTTTAGCATTAGAGTGGGTGGTAAATTGAATGATCTATAGCACATGCCGCAATATTTTAATAGTATTTCTGTCTTTTGGTTCTTTTGATACACTCACTTGTGTTGGTTCCTACCACCATGTCTGCATGCATTTACTTTTGGTATAATATGCGATGATCATCATTTTTAACATGAAATTGATGGATGCGATAGAATGGTAATATATATGATGGATGTTTACTCTTACACTACCCAACAATCTTTTATTTTTATAAGATTTATTGGTATTATTATACTGCTTTTCCTTACTTTGATCATGAGGGTATAGGGTCCTCACTATTCTAACATAGACCCTTGTATCTAGTTGGAATCCTCTTGCATATGATGAGGTACTCTAGAGGTCATGTGACCATTTTGGTTTGGTTACTGTTGAGTTAAATGTGCTAAATATTTCACAAAGTGGTATGAAATTGGTTTGTTATATTTTTTTTTCTTTCCTTACTAATTGGGATGGTAGAAATGGGAAATATGACTTGTTAGTATTTTTTCATGAGCCCATTCTTGGGAGTAACTGACATACATACAATGAAAATCCAAATTACCAGGGATGAGACATATTTATATGGACTGTTCTTATTACTATTACCATGATTTCACCCATGGTTTATGAACTTGATTTTTGATGTTCGATATGTCTATTTATTTTTACCCTTAGATGATATGGAAATGAAGTATTCCATCATGAATCACATAGGAAATTTTGGTGTTATATGCCATCAATATTTCATTCCATGTTTATAAAATTGTGTACATTTCTTGTAACATGTTTGGGATCCTTTATTTCTATATAGTGGAAATTGTACTAACACTTCATATATGGTAGAATAAATAATTGGTTTTGATTAAATTGATTCCAAATTACTATATATATGGCCTATGGTCCCTTATAAATTGAAAATGGTGGTATATAAAATTAAAAAATTTAATATAATTGATTTATAAATGATAATTAATTAAAATTAAGCGAAGTCCTAAGATGAAATATTTACCGTTAGGTGGGGATTCCAATTTTAATTTAAAAGGTGTTTTCCTCTTTGAATATCAATAGAAACTCTGTATACTGGGAACCTTGATGTATAACATAGAACTTGAACATGACTTGATTCTAGTAGTGGGTAGTAGGTTATGTCACTCCGTTCAAGAGGATATTTACATCACCCAAGCCAATATTTTTTAGTAGAAAAATGTATGTGAATCTTATTTATAAATTATTATACCTTTATTATTCTTCTGCCTATGCTTTTAGCAGTTATCAATTCTTTTACCGAGGCTTGTTCTTGGAATTTGTAAAGAAATTACACCATGAAAGCCTCAATTAGTATTCTATGAGGGTGGAAAAGTACATAATCTAGAGGTGGTGGGCCATGGGTCACCATTAGTACCCCTTGAGGCACCACTTGTCATACCTCATTAGGGAACTGATTCCCTTACTCAAAAGGGTTTCCTACAATTTATAAAGACTATAGAGGGATCCCTATGACCTACCCTGACTATAGATGAGTTAACTCAGGAGTACCAGTAGCATAAAAATGTCGTATTTTTAGGAGATGATAGAACATTGTTTGCGGACTCATGGTTATAGGATATGATACCAATTTTCATGAATTTTGAGACACGTTTTGGAGAGGAGGGTGAATATCTCATCATATATGCCTTGGGACTCCTCCACGAGATGGTGGTCGTTATTACATAGACGGATCATCATCGAGATATTGATTGGTGGTATTTTCATAGATCATTATATGATTACTTCTATCTCAATAAATTGAGGTCCTATAAGGTGATGGAGTTTATTCCTCTGTAGAAGGGATATTTTTCAGTCATGGATGAATATACCTATTTTATGGAGCTCCAGTGTTTCACCCCTATTCAAGTAGGTGATGATTTGTCTAAATCCAGGATATTTGAGGATGGTATTATCTATGATATTTGATCATAGGTGAATGAATTTTTTAACACAACTATATATGGAATAATGAATCTATTTATTATCATTATGTGTACGCTGATAGAGGTTGGGGGTGCAAGAAAAGGAAGTTCAAGACCTAGAAATGGAGCTATATTAACAAAAAGTAGGTATAATTATTTGGATCTTCCACATGGTGATATTAGTAGTTAGGGTGCATAATGAGGTTTTCATGTGAGGTTTCATCAATGTGGTAGACCAAAAAAAATGAATACTCAATGCAATAGGGTCCTAGTTGAGTGACGGTTTTGTCAAAAGGTGGGTCATATTTAGAACTTTAATAGATCTTTTTTTTCTACTATTATAAGGCCCCAATCCTAGTTGCCCTGAGCTGGTGCATTATTTTAATACATTTTCATGACTACAAGGAATCAAGTCTCAAAGGACAGATTAGTTTTGTAGTCTTGGAAAATATATTACATACATGAACTTTACATTATAATTTCTTACCAAAAAACAACATAGATAATCCATGGAGAATTAAATTATTCCCCTATCTTAATAATGTATATAAATCATAAAAAACATCATGTAATCCTGGTAAAATAAAACATAAGAAAGGGGTGAGCGTAGATGGTGAGTAAGGAGAAACAACATAGTGTAAGTTATCAGAAATAATAATAAACTTTTAAGGCAAGTTACAAAACTAAAACATGATTCTTTTAAAACATTATATTCATAATAATATGGAAATAATAAATAAACTAATTCAATTTAAAAATTCACATGGATATTCTACTAGCTGAATAATCACATGTAAAATCTATAACTTATCTCATAACGAGGGAAAGCATAATGCCATATATCATAACCACTACACCAATGCCTCGTTCAAAGACCAAACACAAATATTCAGTAAAGTCTATGTGACAAGACACTAGTTTGTCTTAGAATATCTACCGATACATCGAGGGGCTGTAGCGGTCCCCACCTGTCACTTACTAAGTCTAATTAATTCCCAATATGAAAAGAATGAAACATAACATAAACATAGATATTAAAACTAGCATAAGAAATGTTAATACCTTTACCATAAACCATGAATGGTATAAAAATAGCACATCCACAATCAAATATATCACAAAACCATAAATACAATATGGATGATTGTATCTTAATAAATCAACTTCAAACAAGAATAAAATCAAATATATGATGTTCATATAGATAAAAATAATTCAATAAATTAAATAAAACTCATTAAGAGAAATATCCCTTTTTTACTTTAAATCATTTAAAATCCATGAAACTTTTAAAATAAAAAATTTATTTTGAAAATTAAAAATTTATCTTGTAAGGGATGCTCCAAAATTGAAACACGACATAAAGATAGAAAATAGCCGCTCGCATCGTATAAGTTAAAAAAATATTCTTTCCTTAATTTGTTGAAAAGGGCAATAAGTACCTTGTTTGGAAAGCGACAGAAATATTCCTTTCAAAACGTTTTATAAAATTTCATACATGTGAAGAAATGAATTTAAATAATTTTAGAGAAATAGTAAAAATATTTTAAAAGGTGTTTTTAAAAAACATGGATATCAATGATAAATTTTCCCCTATAGATTCTTACATAAAAACAAACTCAGATAAAAAAATGGGATTGCAAAATAAACCATTAGATAAAACCTTAAAAATATTCCTTTTGAAAACATTTAAATGAAATTTAAAAAATATATAAAATGATATTTATAATCCTTTATATACATATATTATCAAAAATATTAAAATGGAGAATGAATTAATTCATTAAACAATCAAACTGTTCCATACCACATTGAACATTTAAATCACAGGTTCAATATCATTATATGAATCTTTAAATACAATGAAGATAAATGTATTCATGTTATTAAATACAATATAGGAATTATATAAACCAACAACAAGAAATAGGTGGTGAATATATTTTATATCTCACGAATATTAAAAGTGAGATGGAATTCCCTTACCTTAGGTCTGATACACTCTGTATGTGTCTGAAACTCATTTATAATGGTTTTAAAAATATTAATAACATATACCATAATCATTATAATACTTATTATATCATATATGATTCATTTAAAACTTTATATTACATTTTATTAATAATTTATAAGTTAAACCAACATTTCAGGTAGTAATCACTTTCTTTATCATACATGTTTTGACTTATTATTATTTATTTTATTATTTAGATAATGATTTACTTACTTCTAGAATTCATAACATGATTTATATATCATATTTATTATATATATAAATATATATAATAAATAGATAAATTAAGTGGAACACACCCTTCATGGAGACAGTAGGTCGTACGTATGCATGAATGATGTTTTTTTCTTATCGCATGGAGTGGAAGTAAGTGAATGACGTATATGTATATGTGTGTGTCTGTATATATATATATCATCACATCATGGAGATGGTATGTCGTACATACGCACGAGTGACGATATCACTTCCATAATGGTTAAATGGTATGGAATTGGATGGAATATGAATTGTAAAGAAACAATATCTTATTATATATTTTATTTAAATCCATTATATTCATCTTCATACCCATATAAATAAACTACAGATGAAATTAAATTACACCACGAGGTAGAGATGGTAACTTTTACTTTCGCGCGCATGGTGATATTATATTTCATATGATGGGTAAATAGAGGAATTTGGTTGTCCCATAATTATAATAAAATCAGAACATGTCTAAGGTACTGGATTTATTTTTATAGTATGTAAATAACTGATAAAGAGGATGTAGAAGAAGAAAAAACATTGAAAGTGGTGAAAAAACAATTACCTTTTCTTCGGGTGTTTCTTTTTGATTTGAACAAAAGGGCTCTACATGATGTATCTCTGCCAAATTAATGCCACTAGAATTAAGTGAGGGAGTTTGGTAGGATAAATGGTCAAGTATTGGCTTAACTAAAAGGCTTTATAAGTGTGATTTAAAGAGAAAATTAAGTTGTCTTTTATAAGAGAGGTGAGGGGAACTTTAGGAAAAATCATGATATATTAATTTATTATTAAATGTTATTCGGTTTTTAATAGATAAAAATTGATTTATTTATAGGATAAGATGACTATGGGTCTAAATCCTCTCAACCAATAGGTTTTAGACATGTCTAGGTCATAAAAGTAACCATATATTTTAGATTTAACCATTAGTTAAATATTTTAACTCTTACCACGTGTTCTTGTATTTTTATACAACATGGTCAATATAGTTATTATAAATTTCGAAACCAACCTAATGTGGATTAATTATGAAATTTTTTTCACTATCCACATTATTTTTTTGAACCATAGAATTTTAGGATTTGTATATAATTTATAAAATAGTATTAATTTTAAAATCTCATTTACGTCAAATTCATTACTGTTTAATACACGATTATTTTAAAGTTATAAAAACCCGATCCCATCATAAAAAATTAATTAAATAAATATAACATATAATATTTATCCATACAATTATTTTATGACTTCACAATTTTAAAATTACATTTATTTTAAAATTTATAATATCATTTATTTGAATATTTTATAAATAAGGTAATCACTTCATCATCATTGTGTCGTAAATAAATTTATTTATGTAATTTCTAAAAATTATTAATAAAATTCCATGATGTATTAAATCTTATTATCTTTCTATTGAATATTTATAGTATAATATGTTACTTATAGTACCTCATATGAAATTTGTTTAGTAATAAGACTCATGTTTTTGCTCTTTTTACTTTACTTAAAATTAACATTTTTAAATTTCTTAATCACACCCAAGTGGCATAAAAAGTCCAAATAGGATTCCCAATGGTTTTTTTGGATATACATTGCTAATCAAATTATGTTAGGACAAGTGTTAGGGTAATTTAATATTATTATAATATTATTTTAACCATTAATTACCCTATTTAACTTTAACCATGGTTAAACAAATTCAAAAGTAACTATTCATAAAAATTATTTTAATCCTATTAGACCCCATTTTTCATCTTTATTACAACCATATATGTCGGATTATCAAAACTCAATTCACAGAAGTGGTGAAATTACATTAAATGTTAATCTTCTAATGTGGCTAGAAGGTGGGTTAAAAGACGTTAAAAACATTCAACAATTTTTTATATTTAATTCTATTATTAAAATGAATTAAATTCCTTAAATTGGACTAATATATTTATTATATATAATTTTTTACTTTAAAATATATTTTAACTAAAAAAATTATTTAAATTAAAAAGTCAAATTTTATCTACAACGCAATGTTTTTCACTATTCATCCAAAATTGAAAATTTCCTTAAAAATACCAAAAATTGAACCAAAGATAATATGGATATTCCAAATCAAAAAATGAAGTATATTTTTAAAAATAAAATTTATAAAATTTTAAAATGTTGTTAATACTATTCATAAATGCTTTTTAAATGGTTAGTTTGATAGGTCATGGTGTGCTCGTACTCGGTGTTGCGTACAACAAACACTATTGAATTAATTAAAAGGAAGTGCACCATGGAAGAATGGTGTATTAAATTATCCCCTCATTCAATAAATTATGTCCTAGAAATTTAAAATTGGGATTAAAAACTAGGGGTTTACATTTCAAAATATCTTTGTTGAAATCCCACATCAAAAAATGGATCAATTAGACCTATGTTTTAAAATAAAGAATGGGAAATATGAAGGTTACTAGAAATAACACATACTAGGGTTTCATATAGTAAAACATGGACATGATATAAAATATAACCATTAGGTTCTGATGGAGACTGATAAAGAACATTATTACGAGAAAGCTAACAACTCGAAAGCTATAAATATGTGATGATCTAAGGGACCATTTTATTCAACACAAAATAAAGTACTATGAAACCATTTTTGGTTTTATGATCATTTCCCTAATTTTTTCATATTTCATAGAATAGGAAAAATAAGTATGAATACTTACTTCACAAGTATAGTTCCATCCTTTAACTAATTTCTACTAAAAACTCATTTTTCTCTTCAAAATTTAATGAAACTCAAAAATATTATATTAATCATAATCATATATGGATAAAAAATGAATTTATACTTCATCTATTGTACCATAAAAAAAGTTATATGAACCAAGACATAATGTTTCCCAGTGGTAGGCGATGCACCCTTGTAGCCCTTTGGTTGCAGGTTCAAGTCTCATGGCCTTTCTGGACATAATGGGTTGTCACCCAATCTACAGGTTGTCCTTTTCTTAAAAATATATCATTAAAAAAATCGTAATAATTTTTTTTAACATTAAACAATTGTTTCCAATGTCTAACTTAATTCATTTCAACTAAAATTCTTATCCAAAATAATTATTTCCAAACTCACGGTCCAAAAATTTATAAGTAAGGTCACATAACATACATGTGAAGACATTGATAAGGTATTCTCTAAAAACATAGTAATAACCTGAATTACTAGAAAGAATTATTGAATACATTAATTTTTCCATATTCCTTATGTAAAACATAGTATACAAGATATACATTTTAAATACAAAAATGATGAAAACTCCCAATAATTATGTTATAAAATATTTTTTAAACAAACCATTAATACATTCCAAGGATGAAAATAATATCCAATATACTTTATCCAAATCGATTATCTCTTATTATGAAATCATTATCTCAGTATCAAAAACATATTAAGGGTTATATTTCCCACAACGATATATTTTCCAAAATATTTAACATGAAATGGTGTCACATTAATTGATACCATACAATCTCAAATCCTTAATGATATAATATTGCAATAAAATATATATTTACTCCATAACTTTTATAAAAAATAAACTCCTAAAAGGTTTTCAAATAAAATTATTCTTGAATGCGCGTATTAATCATTCCACTTCATCTACAATAGTATCATAAATCAATTATTATCCCACATCATCATATGTGGTATCCTTTGATGATTGAGACATTGATTTCATTAGTGTCCCATCTCCTTACAGTTGAAACATTGAACATTGGAAGCATTTTTATTACACTTGAAATCATGCACAAGGTGTCATTTTTTTCCACACTTATAAAAAACTCCCATTCCCTTAATGCACTTACAAGAGTGATTATTTCCATATTTATCACATGTGAAAAAATCCTTCTTCTCCTTCTTCCCTTTATATATATTTTTCTATTCCCAACTATTCTTCCCAATCTTCCCTTAAAATCCATAGGACTTAAAGAATTATTTATTTATGTTATGAACACATGATATTATTTACTCATATGATGAGAATACATGGGTGACTATTTCCCTTTAAAAAAGTTGGCTTAAAAACATGAAATATATGTTCCTTCTTACTCTTTGGAACATGTGCATTGGTGGAGTTGACATTCCATCTACAGGGCACCATTTCTAAATGATGACATACACTAATTTAGATCATATCAGAAATTATAATCCAAACACTAGAAAAATGTTAGTCATTAATTGAATATATACACATATAATAATAATAAAAATTATTTCTTTGTGGACATATTTACTCATAAATCCTTTATAATGGTATGTAAATAAAATATGAATTATTCCAATCATATCCCTTGGGAGTGTCAAAATAGGTGCATAGTAAGGCCCATTTTCCTGTACTAGGTTACCCCAAGTCAATATCAGAACACCTTGTCGAAGCTATTACTCTTATGTAAATTTGTTCCAAAACCACATCAACTTGTACTATCAAGACACAAATGTATTTAGAGGAAGAGCCACCCAATCTCTATTTTAGAAAAATTCTAGGATGTTCTTCTATACTTATCATCAAAGTAAATATTAGTGTTATGGTCTATATTCTAAGTTTCCTAAATCTATTTCCAAGTTTGTTGCTAAAATTCCTCTGATACAAAGATAAATTCTCCAACCACACATTCCCAGACTTTGTGAATTATCTTAATACATTAGAAAGATTACAAGGAATCATGACTCTAATGATTGATCGGTTTAGAAGTCTTTCAAAATAGATTAAATAAATCAACTTTACATTACAATTTCTATTATAAAATACATCATCAATAATCCTTTTATAACACCATTATTCCCCTATCATACCCTTTCATATCAATCATAAAACACTTCATGTCATCCTAAAAAAATAAAACACAAGAAAGTGGTGAACTCAGATGCTCAATAAGGACAAACAATATATAGGAAGCTATCATAAATAAGAATCAATGTTTAAGGAAAGGTACAAAAATGGAACAAAATCCTTTAAAAAAATTATCTTCAGTATAATATTTAAATAATAAATCAAATAATTCCATTTAATCATTCGAATGTATATTATACTGGTATAATAACAACATGTGAAATCATTAACTAATATCATAATAAGGGAATGCATAATGTTAGACATCATGACTACTATGTCAAGGCCTTGTGGCAAGACAATAAACAAATATTCTATCAATTCCCTGTTCCAAGACACTAGTTCGTCTCAGGGGACCTACGTATGCATTAAGGGGAAATAACAGGCCCTACCCGTCAGCTACTAAGTCCAATTCATTCCTCATATGAAATGGTTGAAATATAACATATACATTTGTATTAAAACTAGAATACGAAATGTTAAATCATTAACTACAAACCATGGATGTTATAAAAATAGTACATACATAGTAAAAAATATCACCAAAACATCAATACAAGATGGAATATTGTATCTTAATAAATGAACTTCAAACAACTCTAAAATCCCACCAAGGATGTTGACATAGGTGAAAATAATTTAATAAATTCATTAAACAACATTGAGGGAAATATACCTTTTTTATTTTAAATCAATTTAAGAGAAATGAAATTTATAAAATAAATAATATATTTTTAAAATAACATTTTAATATTGTAATGGAAGCTTCAAAATTTTAAGGTAACATAAAACCAGAAAATAGATTCTTGCACCGTATAAGTTAGAAAAACATTCGTTCCTTAATTAGTCAAAAAGGGAATAAAGTACCTCGTTTAGAAAGATTAAGAAATATTTCTTTCAAAACTTTTTATAAAATTTCAAAAACAGGAAAATATGGAATTATAAAATAGTAGAGAAATCTTAAAAATATTTTCAAATGTATTTTAATGAAACATGGATGTGGATGAAAAATATTCCGTAGTAGATACTTATGTATAAACAATATCAGATAAAAATGAGATTGTGAAATTAAACCTTACATAAAACCTTAAAAATATTACTTCTAAATATATTTTAATGAAATAAAAAATATATATATAATCATATTTATAATCCTTTATATACATATATTATCAAAAATATGAAAATGGAGAATGAATTAATTCTTTAATCATTTAAAGCATTCCATACCACATTGAAAATTTAAATCATTGGTATGATATAATCAAATGAATATTTAAATTCCATGATGACAAATTTATTCAGGTTATTAAATAAAATATATTCATTGAATATAAAACACACAATAAATAAGTGGTTAACATGGCTTATATCTCACGAATATTAAATGTGAGACGAATTTCCCTTACCTTTGGTCTGATAATCACCATACATGTATGAAACTCCAGTATAATGGTTTCAAACATATTATTAACTTACACTAGAATAATAATAAAATTTATGATATCATTTATGAATCATTTATAACTTTATATTACCTGTTTATTAATTATTTATAATTTAAAGAAACGCTTCGGGTAATAATCACTTTCTTTATTGTACGTGTTTTGACTTATTATTATTTATCGTATTATTTAGATCGTGATATAAATACTTCTAGAATTCATAAAATGATTTATATATCATAGATATTCTATATATATACATATAACAAATAGATAAATTAAATAGAACACACCGTTCATGGACACAGTAGGCCATACATACGCATGAATGTTGTTTCTATTTTCTTATCCTATTGAATGGAAGCAAGTGAATTAAATATATGTATATTTATATATCATTCTAGTATAATTATTATGTCATAAATTATATTCTTATTAATAATATTTATTCTTATAATCATTCTTTGATGGTAAATGTGGAAGAAGAGTTTCATCGCATTGTGGAGACGGTAAGCCATACGTACGCATGAGCGGCGATATCATATTATTTAATGGTGAAATGATATTGAATTTCATAGAATATGAATTTGAAAGAAACAATATAATGTTATATTTATTGTTTACATCCATTGTATTCATTGTTATATCCATGTAAATAAAGTGTACATGAAAAACAATTTACACCATGGTGTGAAGATGGTAAGTCGTACGTACACATACATGGTGATATAGTTTTGCGTAGGATGGGTAAAAGGAGGAATATAGTTTTCCCATAAATTATAATAACACATAAAAATTTATAAGTTAATGGAGTTATTATTTTTATTATGAAATAAATAAATAAATATAAAGTAGAAGAAGAAAAGAACTTTGAAATCAGTGATAAAATAATTACCTTTTCTTCAGGTGTTTCCTTTTGATTTGAAACAAATGGCTCCATTGGATGTATCTATTCCCAAATTAATTCCTCTAGGCTGAAGTGAGAGATGTTTTTAGGATAAATTGGTAGGTTTTGGCTGATCTAAAAGGATTTTAATGTGTGATTTAAAGAGAAACAGAGGTTCCCATTTGTAAGAGATGTGAGAGGCACTTTAGAAAAAATATTGAAATATTAATTTATTATAAATTGTTGGTCAGTTTATAATAGATCAAAATCGATTTATTTAAAGGATGAGATAATTATGGGTATAAATCCTCTCAACCAATAGGTTTTAGACATTTTTAGGTCATAAAATGAACCTTTTCTTTTAGATTTAACCATTAGTGGAATAGTTTAACTCTTACAATGTGTTCTTGTATTTTTATACTAAAAGGTTAATATAGTTACAATAAATTGACAAACCAATCTAAATTGGATAATTTAGGATATTTTTATCACTATACAGGTTATTTGGATGAACCTTAATTTTTTAGGATTTGTATATAATTTAATAAAATAGTACTTATTTTAAAATAACATTTATGTCAATTTTGGCACTATATAGTCCTTGATTTTTTTAAAGTCATCATGACTTGATCCCTTCATAAAAAATGAATAAAATGAAATAAAACATATCTTAGTAATCCATAAAATTCATGTATGATATAAAATTTTTAAAATTACATTTATTTTAAAATTTATAATATCATTTATTTGAATATTTCATAAATACGGTAATCACTCCATCATCAAAGTGTCATAAATATATATTTTTTAATTAATGTCTAAAAATTATAATTAAAATTCCATGATGTAGGAAATATTATTATATTTCTGGTGATTATTTATATTCTAAGTGATTACTTATAGAACCTAATATTAAAATTGTTTTAGTAATAAGACTCATGTTTATGAAATTTTTACCTTTACTTAAAATTAAATGTTATAAGTGTCTTAATCACACCCAAGTGGTTTCCAAAGGACAAATATGTGTCCCAAGGGTTGTGTTGGTCGGTAAATACTAATAAAATAATGTTTGTAAAAGTGTTAGGGTAGTTTTATAATAATATAATATTATTTTAACCTTCAATTACCGTATATAAATTTAACAGTGGTAAATAAAATTCAAAAGTTACTTTTCACCAAAAATTATTTTGGTACTATTAGACCACATTTATCATTTTGATTACAACCATGTATGTCATATTTTTTAAATTCAATTCACAGAAGTGGTTAAATTACGATTAATACTAATCTTCTAATGTGGCTAGAAGGCAGGTAAAAAGACATTAAAAATGATCGATGCGTTTTTATATCTAATTATATTATAAAAATTATTTAAATGACCTAAATTAGACTAATATATATATATTATGTATATATTTTTACTTTAAAATATATTTAAATTAAAATAATTATTTAAATGAAAAAGTCAGTTTTTATCTACAACACATTGTTTTCACTATTCATTAGAAATTGAAAGTTTTTAGAAAAATAAAACAAATTCCATAAAATATAATGTTGATATTACAAATTAAAAAATTAAGTCTATTTTTTAAAATAATATTTAAAAAAATTCAAAATGAGTTTTATAGTATTCATAACTTCTTTTTGAACGGCTAGTTTGATAGGTCGTGGTGTGCTCATACTCAGTGCTGCGTACAACACTCACTATTGAATTATTTAAAAGGAAGAGTGTCATGGAAGATTGGAGTGTTACAAGTATCCAGTGAGAGAGGGTCTGAACTGAATCCACTTTCAGGATTATGGTCAGCAACTTCCCATCACGCAAGAATATGGTGACTGAAGTAGTTATCAGGATGTCATGGTGGTAGTTTCTAAGAAATATAGACATTAGACATACTATCCTTGTATTGTATGCCTACTCAGGGTATCTAGGCTTTATGAATATGCTACAGATCTGATCAAAACTGCAATCGATACCTGAGGATAAAAATGATGGAGCTTCTATCGTGAATGGTTCTATTCTAGTAGCATCTATGTTAGCATCAACACTTTTCAATATAGGTGATTATCATTCCATTATATCTAGTCATGTTGTGGGGATCCATGGGATCGATGCACATTTTTATGGTAGCATTATGACACTTGATACTTCAGTGGGGATTTAATGAAAGTGTGTACACATGTTTAGTGAGTTGACCCTTGAGATATGTTATTGTCTATTCATACAGGGAATCTTTCTCTTTGAGATGATAGGGTTTTCCATTATTCTCAGGATGGACTGGTTAGTTCCCTCTCATGATTACATTGATAATTATCATGAAAGAGTGTCTTTCGCATCACCATAAGGTTGTATTTTTATTCAAAATTATTAATGGGATGTCTAGGAAAGTGAAGATTGATCTGAGCATCGTGGGCTGTGTATGATGATATTTTCAATTTCTAGCTTATATCTAGATTACAATGGATTACACAAGGAAGATTTCCCTCTAGTGGTAGTTAATTTTTTGATGTTTCTCTAGATGAATTTTCTGAACTACATCTAGATAGAGAGGTTTATTTATCCCTCGATATAGTGCTTGGGGCTGCACTATAATCCATTCCTCCTTACAAAATGGTTACTAATGGGATGAAAGATCTCTGCAGGCTGTTAGAGGATATGGAAGCTAGGGGTTTTATATGATCCAGCTCTTCAATACTGGGTTTAGAGGTCCATTTTCCCTGGAATAAGGATGGTAGCCTCAACCATTTCATGGATAACCATCGGTGATACCGTATTATGGTTAATAACCATTAACCATTTCCTATCATAGATGATATCATTGATCATATCCAAGGATCATGGGTTTTCTATACGATTAAGATTACATGGGGTAATGATCAAGTGAATTTTAGACCATCAGATCTACCATTAACATCATTCCATAGTATATGTTTCATGTATGAGTATTTTTTCATGATGACCAGTCTCATGAACATGCCAATATTTTTCATGTCACTAATTAACCATGTATTTAAACTATATCTGGATTTGATTATGGTGGAATTTCAAGTTGAATTCTTGGTGTATTCTTACACCAGAAATGAAAATTCCAGACATCTTGAGAACTTTATAATACACTGAGAGAGAATAAGTTATATTCTAAGATCATAAAGTACCACTTTTTATGGATAATATTCACTTCATGGGTCATATTATCTCAGAGAAAAGAATATCAGTTAACCCAATGATGGTGTGAGATGTAGTTTCTTAGGAGCTGCCTGAGAATGGCTTCGATATATTAATTTTCATGGGGAAATATAGTTATTATAGGAACGTCATTCAGGACTTATCATTCCAATAATCATTGCATACATGCATGAAAAAAAGGGTGTGAAGTTTATATTGTCAGATCCAATGAGAAATCCATTATAGAGTTAAAAGGAAGACTAAATTCACTGATGATCCTAATTCGACTAGTGTTTAGAAGAATCTATACAGTTTACCATGATGAATTAGGTATTTATATATGAGTGTTTATGATGTAGGAATGTTTATTTTTGGAATATCAGTCTTTTCATTTTAGGCCACACAAGAGGAATTACCCAATTCATGATCTAGAGTTATCCTTTATTGTTCCCGCCTGACATTAATGGAAGAATTATTTACTAGGAGGGAATTTTTTGGTGTTTATAGACTACAATGTCCTCAATTTATGTAGCATGAAATGAATATATGGGAATGAATTTGGGTTGAATACCTACAGTTCATTGCCATCAAGATTTCATATCATCACAAAAAGGTAAAAGAGGATTTTGATGCTCTATGAAGGAGGACGTAGACACAGGCAATATGAGAGGTCATTAGATAGTGGAATCTTATAGAGAAATTTTTTGAATTGAAAATTGGAATTTAGAACTATCATGGATAGTTTGTACTTGAATATTTATTTTTCACCACTCCACTTATAGAGTGATTGAAGATGGAGAAACTATCAGAAACCAAGAGTTTGGTCTTATGGGAGAGTATTGTATGTGATGACATACTACCTGGTTGGATTATTCATGAGTATGAGACCTTTCCCATCCCTAGATGTGTCTCAGGTCTCTAAGATATTGGAGGGGAGTTAATGTGTGAGTCTCATCCATCTATATGTGTTGTTCATTCCAGATATACCAAGATGATTGGTGACATACACAGCCAATACTAGAATATGGGGATATACATAGAGATATATGGGATTCATACTCCATGTTACAACAATAAATAGGTGAAGGAAGAAAACCAATGACAAGGGGTATCTTACATCCATTACTTATTACTGAGTGGAAATGGGTTGATATCGCAATGGATTTAGCGATGGGATTATCTAGGTCACCTCAGGTCAATGGAATAGTATGGGTTGTCATAGAAAGGTTTAAAATGTATCCCATTACATGCATATTTGTGAGGTTTTATCAGTGATGAGATTGGGAGGCTCCATATTTCTGAGATTATACACCCCCATGGAGTTACATGATCTATCATATCGAATAGAAAAACTCATATCACCTCACATTTCTAGTAGGTGTCTCAAAGTGAACTAGGTTCATTAGTACTGTTCAGTATAGCCTATAACCCATCGAATGATGGTCAGTATGATTGTATGATATTGGTCTTGGAGGACATTCTCAAATAATGCAACCTTTATTTTATAGGTTCTTGGGAGAAACAATTACCTCTTGCGAGTGCGCTTATAATAAAAGATTTCAATAAAACAGAGAGATAGATCTTTATGAGGACCTATATAGTAGGTGATTCCGCTAACTATTTTGTTAGTGAGAGGTAGTAGAGGCAGTGCTACTAAGTCCTCATATCTCTTGGTACACTTTAGATATTTTTTATCATATCAGCAAACATATGTATATAGCTCAGTCTATGAAGAAGTCATATGTGAATCATCAATTTCGACCACTAGATATTGGGGTAGAGAATTATGTTTTTTAATAAAATTCACTAATACTATAGAATAGTCAGATATAGAAATAAGAGAAGCTATCGCCTCATTACATTAGGCCCTTTTGTATTCTAGAGAGAGTTGGAATGGTAGAATATCAGTTGTATTTACCTCTGAGGTTCCAAGCCATGCATGAAATCTTCCATGTATCTCAGATTTTCCAATTTCATTCTGATCTATCCCATGATTTTAAAAATGATGAGGTTGAGTTGGAGGTATATGTGTTTCTTGAGTATAACTCAATGTGTATTGTTGATCAAGGAATTTTTTTTATCTTAGGGCGATGAGTTCCTCTAGTATAGGTGATATGGAAGCACAACCATGTTCAAGATGAGACTTAGGAGGGAGTGGCTGATGTACATGTCCCATCCAGGTTTTCATTTTGAGGTATACATTCATTTTTTTTTTCTTTATTTTTTGAATTGGTTTCCCCTTGAGTATTAATGAAAAATACATATTTTGGGCTTGATATCATGTGACATAAGAATGAAACACTATTTGGGGAAACTTTGCGGCATTACCCAGGAAACCATACAACAGATGACCATTTTGGAAAGTGGGAACCACATGGTTGGCACATAGTTTGGATGAAAATGTGGGGTAATTGTGTTTCATGTACTTCTTGGATAGTGAGGGGCACATAGTTGATGCACTTTTTTGAAAACCAAGCGAGAAAACCATATGACATGTCCAAGTCTTAGACCCCCCCTTTTCAACTTCAATTTTAACCCTAAAACACCTCTAAGCCACCCCATTCGACGTTCTCCAACCTACTCAGCTCACCATTCTCCCTTTTCTCCCATGGACAATCATTTTCATGGTGGGTTTTGTGTGTTTACTACAATGAATCATCATCTAAGTATCTCTTGTCTTTATTTATATTGTTTTAAAGGGTTTCTCTTCTCCCCTTTTTGAGTTTCCATTTTCTTGAATGTTGTTCGACCTAGACAGGGTTCTATCTTGTGTTTTTGGATGATATATAGATGTTTGTTTCTCAATCATGCCTTTATATGGTCTTGTGGTGGTGTGGTTGGGGGTTTCCACCGATTTCTAGATGTTTTCAAGTGTGATGTTGGTGATTCCCTATTTTGGAATTATGAGATGAGTTTGTATTTATATCCTTCTTTCGTAAATATTTTCGATGAATTATTTATGTGGTGGAGAATGGGTTTTAGAAATCATTTAACATGTATATATTATAGAAGTACATTTTAGAAATGAAATTAGTTATATTCCTTATCTTCATCACTGTGGTGTTCCATGAAAATGTGTTATGCCTTGTGTGAATTGTGTGAAATGTTTTTTCAAAGAGATTTAAATGTTTTAATGTGCTGAAAGTAGATTCTACAAGGGAAATGAATATTTCTTTTCATATTTTATTCATTTTTGTTCAACTTAACTTCATATTTGTAGTGTAAAAGTGATGAGAAATATCCTATAAAAATGGTTTAGCTGTATGGATTTGAAAGGGGATTTAACTATGGAAATGGTAAAATTTTACATGGATTCTTCTTATTGTATTTAAAAAATGGTTTTATAAATTTCGAATGTGGTATAAAATGTATATCTAAATGGTTATAGTGTTCATGTGAAATAGAAATTTGTTTGTTTATGGAAAATGGTGCTTTCTGTGTGTTCTTTGATCATTCAGTCAATATAATGTGAAAGTCACGATTTCATTGTTTTCTTATGTTTCAGGGAATGTGTATGTGAAAGTGATGACTTACGTGATATGTGTAATGGAATTTTATAACAAAAAGGAAATTATGAGAATCTAGGTTGGTGAACTAGAACTAGTATGCTTGTTGGCTCAGAAGTGGAGAGACTTAGATTCATCTATCATGATATACATTTCAATACTAACTAAACATGTGATATGATCATAGAACACTGTAACTTTAGATGAGATCCTCTCTAGTGGATTGTGCCTGGGGACTTTATTGGACCACTGGAAATTTGGACGAGGTCCTCTCCAGTGTCTCATGAATGATAATGTTGTTGTTAGTTGAGTTGGAGGTTTTTGATCACTCGGGTATGTTGTTTGTACGGTCCCACTTGTGCTTGTTACATGCAAGTATTTTTCCATGGTTCTATATTTTGAAATTTTTCTAATCTAATGTGGTGCTAGATGTCGGAATGTCGGAGACATAGTCTATATATTAATTATAGGAAGTATTATTTGTGAGAAGGGTATCTCATAAAAAGTGTTTCTAGAGAATGTTTTCTTTAAAATGTTTTCTTTTAAGTTCCTCAAACATCATTATGGAATTATTCTTATTTATTTATCTTCTAATGTTATATCATGAAATATTTTCTATTTTGGTGTAATCCTTCTAGGATTTGGTTTACACCCTACAAACAGATTTTGTTGTAAGTTAAAACAATTATGTAAGACCTAGGTAAATGAAAGATATATCTTGGTTGTGATGGTTGTAATAATATCTAGTTTTCGGCTTCATGTAGGTGTTTCTGGTGGTGGATTGAGTATTATTTCTCTCTTGTTTCAAGGAGGTGTTTGGAAAATTTTTGTGTATCCTATTCCACTATAGTACTTTTGTATTTGGTTAATGTTGTAAGGTTTGAATTTGGAAATTTTTGTACCTCATTTGGTTTTACTTATAAGGTTTTGTGATATTTATTATTATAGATTTTTTTATTATATAAATGGGTGAAATAATTCTCCAAGTATATTAATGATACAAACGAACTTGTTTACAACCTATGGGGATTAGGAACACCCCTCAGGTAATGCCATAGATCTGTTCAGGTGTAAGGTTTGATGGAACCCAAGGCTGTTTTGTGAAAAATGGTACCAGAGAAAGTCACAATTTTTATGGGTCAAGTCATTTGGGTTGAGTCTAGATAGACCAGATATAAGATTTTTGGGTCTTGAGGTTCTAGTTGTGAGTGGGGTGTCTAGCCAACACACCTTGTGAAAGGACACAAGTCTCTATTGGTTATTTGGATTTGATTTGACTTATCCATCATATGAGATGTACATGATGCATAATGTTTATTGACACTGGGTGGCGGTTGTGTGGTTTGGTTTATCCTATTATTGTGATATATTTGTTTATTTTTTATTTCATGGTAGTGTTCATGATTATTTATTATAGCTGAAAATTATCTAACTATGTTTTCTTGGTTTTATGGATGGTTTTATCTATGGTTATTGATTCTTATAGCAATATGCGTCCCCAGAGAACTCCTTTGCAGATGTTGTATGAGGTTTGAAAGATTTCTACCTCACCAATTGATCAAAGGTTAGTGGCAGCTACATATTGAGGTTGTCCATGTGTTGGAAAAAGGAGAAAGCTATGTTCCTGATGGAGGAGCTGAACCAGATCATGGGAAAGAAAAGGATCAATGACTCATTAAGAACAATCCTCTTTCATTACAAGGAAACATGGTACCTCAGAAATTAGGTGAGTATATTTAGAATATAGAGAGGATGTTTTAGTTTCTTGATACTCTTAAGGAATTCAGAGTGAGATGGGCTTGGTTCTTTTTTCAAGGCTCCATTAAGATGTGGTGGGACTCAGTGGTGTAAGTTGGAAATCAGGGGAAGATGGGTTGGGAAGACTTTAATATATTCTCAATGAAAAATTATGATTCATTATTTATCAATATACTTTATTCATTGTGATATAATTATCCCTAAGGTCCTTATTAAAGTTTTCTATTCCCAATCGCAAAAAATAACTAGAACGTGCTTTGATACCATCTATAGTGAAACATTCCTTTTACACATATTATTACATGATTTTACGCATTATTATCCATTTAATAAAAGCCAAGGATTGAAAAGTATAGATTCTTCATAATATTACATACACAAATATAAATTCTAATATTAAAATAAGAAATAATTTTAATAATATCTATAATGAGATCCTACCTATGTTTGTGTCACACCCGTTTTTTCATGTCTTTATTTTGTTCCGGTTCATTGGAAATCATGATCCTTTTCCTGGGTATTGGGAGAGAATAATTTTGCGTTATGATGTTTAATATATATCTAATCATCCATATTTTTGTGCATCAATACTTTTTTGGGAGTTTTTGTCAAAATGGTGGTTACTTCATGATTTGGGCCAAACCGTGAGCCCATTTCTAGATTTAAATCCATATTTTTTTTATTTTATAACACATTCAATTTTTATCATTTTTGACACATTTCACATCATAATTTTCCTCCCATGCTATATTAAAGCATACATATCATTTTGGCCCATTAATAATTAATAATCATGGTGAATTTGGGTTACTTATTTAGGTATTGGGCCAGCCCGTGGGCCCACTTCCAGTTTTTAAAAAATAATTTGTTTCTTTTATATACTATTCATTATTTTATATTTTTTAGTGATTACACCTCATACTAGAATCCAAAAAATCTATCCTCACCCCCATTATCATTCATTCCTTTTTGGATCTCATTTGAGTGGCATACTTGGACTATAGTTTTCAAGTTTCATCAAATTGTCCAGAATTGAGAAGGTAAATTGTTTCATACATAAATCATTCTATTCATTCTATTTTTCCAAAAAATATTTTATTCATGTTTATCGTAGACCTTAGGAGAATATCCAAGATGTTCCATGCCATTTACATTTCTCTAAGGGTGCTGATATAATGGATGATGAAGAGTTTTCTAGTTGAATAGGTGATATTCTTTCTCCATTCTCCTTCCTCTCCTTACTCCTTTCATTATTTCTAGGTTTTATAATCTCCCCTAGTCATGATAGACCTATGGTTTTGTTATCCCATGATTTTTTAAAGGGAGTTTTGTTTTTTTGGTCATGGTCGTCATAGGTTTAGGGTTTATAAACCCTCAGACGGTGATATTGGGTGTGCGTTTCCATTACACGAAGGATTTGAGGTAGGATATCCCTTTCACATGCCTTTATAATTTAATTTTCATAATTTTATTATTGTTTAAATATGTTATATATGTTTATTATTATTTTCCAGCCTTTGGATAATTTTCATGGCGCGCAGAATGGTTGTTTAAGCCTTGTTTTGTGAAAGGTAGTGTTGTTTTGTCCTAAAAGTGCACACATGGTGTTTATTTAAATGTTACACTACCTTTCACAACTATTTTGTGAGGTTTAGAACCTGGTTTATTGTATTTTTAATATATTACAGTATCTTTTATAAAAAAATGTCATTCAATTGGTGTTTTATTTCTTGTCAAGTGCTTAAAATAAATTGTTTTATTTAAAAGGGCATGTCATGTGTTCGGTAAATTTCTCGATTGGATTTTATGTGTTAAGATTGATTTAAAATTTATTTTTTTGGATTTATAAACTGAATAGAAGAATGATAAATGGTATTTTTGGGTCCTTTTCTGGATTTAAAATTTATATTTGGTTTTACTAACAAATGGGGTTTGGTTTACAAAATGTTTTGGCCTGAGTTGCCGGAAAATGGCCCATTTCACATCCTTATGAAAATGTTTGTTTTTTGAATATGTATCCTGAGTGTTTTAATGGATTTATGATAGTTTTTTTCTACTTTAAATGGTTTTTATACACCTCTTTAATATAAGTTAAATGAAAAACATTGTCAAATGATAGTTTTGAGAAAGGCTTAAAGGCTTGTTTGGTATTTGGTTCTCTTATAAAAATGGTTTCCATGTGTATTTCATGTGCTATCTTTTGGGGAAATTTTATAGATCAGGGAATTGATATTTTTTAATTGATTATAGGGCTGAAAATCTAGTTTTATATGGTATTGATGGGTTTTCTTCCATAAAATATCCTTTTGGAATGGATTTTATGTTCTAGGCCCCATTATACTTCTTGAATTTCTTTAATGAAAATTTAGGTGGTTTATTTATCAATGAATGAAATGTGGGACATTGGTGTGGCCTGTTTTATGTGTGTATTATTTTTTAAATGGAATATTCATGATAAAATGGAATTTTATATATGTGTAACTTATTTTAGCACAAAATGGAAAACCATGGTATCTAGGTAGGCGGACATGAAATAGTATACTATTAATCCCATTGGGTTTGACTCCTTTTTCACATAAGAAGATTGATGATGACAACACTAACTAAACTTTGATTATGATGTTTTTTGGTGACCACTTGGTTCTGTGTATTCTCCCAACTAGTGGCTCATGTGCACGAGAATTGATATTTATAATGGTTTTTTTCATCGAGATATGAGGTACATGGGGCTCAAAACTAACTAGAGCCTAGAGGTGTTCTTGTGAGTTATGCTCATTGGCCATTTCTTACTCATTTCTAGAATATGGTGTGTTTGGTTGATTAATTCATCATTGTGTGTGATTTATTTAATAGTTTAAATTCTTTAAAGCATACCTCTTAAAAACTATTTTTATTTTGAAGTTGCACCCCTTTGAAAATTGTTACTAGCATTATTTTTTAAAAATCATGCATGTTTTTCTCTGGTAAATTTTGTTATAGTATGGGACCTCATTTGGAAAACATACCATTATATCTTGAAATTAAATATTGAAATTTATTTTTCTTTTATTTTAAATTATTTTCATTGGAAATAGAATATCATGCTAACCTACTTATTTTTAATACTCACGCCTATAGTCTTCTTCTGTTTTTATCCCTAATGTAGGTTTCAGCTTGATTTTGATCGCCTTGAGAAACATGTGATAATTTTGTTTCATAGTGAATAGAGGGTTAACATTGAGTTATTTTGTCATTAGGTTTGGTCCATTTAGTTTTTTTAGTTATACATTCAGTTTCTTGTTCAAATATTGTTCAGTTCAATTTTTATGTAAATGTATTTTGGGCTGTCCATTTTTTTACGCTGTTTGATTAATTGTTTATATTTGGGAGAAATCATCCCCTTGTGTACTCTATTGATTCCTTCGGTTCTTGTCTCTATCACAGGAGGATTGAGAATTCCTCTTGGGACTTTTCATGATCTAGACTTGGTGACCGATTCAGGGTCGACTCGGACCGTTTTGTGACAAAATTGTATCAAAGGGGGTCGACTCTTAACAAACCTTTCTTTTTAGAGAACCCTTTTTATTTGGGGAATTTCGAGGTATATGGAGTATGATTTTATTGAATTGAGTTATAAGTGTGGGAAGAGCATCACGAACTCTTTCTCGTTCTGATCCTCATGTTTCTATACGATGTCCATTTTTATTAGTTTTCTTTGTTCTTGTTGATTGTTTTCTGTTGTGATATGAAAAGGGGAGTCTAACTAATGGGCTCTATGATCTCGCAGGGCTTGGAAAACCATGTGAAGCTGTGGAATGGTCATAATAATTCTCTTCATTTTGGTGGTGTGTTTTACATATGGCCGCAAACCATATGGTCAAGTCACCCACCGAAGCTAGTTCTTTTTTTGGGTCTTTTGGACCTCTCTTGAATTCTGAATTTTTTTTTGGAAAACTTTGTGTGAGGGTTGTAAAAATGTGTTTTAAAGGAGTTATTAGATTTTGAAATGTAGAAAATGGGTTTTCAAAAATTGAATATATGAATGGTTTTGGAAGGTTGTGCATTTGAAAAAACAATGTTAGGGGAAGAAATGGAAATGATTTAAAGGGATTGGATTTTCCCTAATCTACACCTGTGGTATGTTGAAATAAAATGATATCAATGTGTGAATTATTTTAAGGTGATTCTGAATATTTGATTTAAATGGGGGGTTTCGAGATGTTTAAAAGTGTTTTAATTTGATAATTTAGTTTTGGAATTTGGGTTTTAGTGGTTGGTTCTTTTCTATAAAGGGTATTGGTTTCAATGGCTATCAGATTATTAAAAGATACCTTGATGAATTTCATAAAATGGGAATCGGTTGTTTGGAGTTTTTTGGTTGTTTTAAAATTTATTAAAAATGAATAGGGGTACATTACTATTAGAAAATTATTCTTGATGATGTGTGGTTTGTTTTGTCAAATTTGAAAAGGGTTTTGGACTTGGTGGTTGATGTTCCTTTTGAAGGTACATGATTTTTTGGAATGAAGTTATTTTGTTTTAGCCTTTGGTGTTTTCATGGGTGCTCAATGAATGGTTTTATTTATATCTGGAAGGATGGCCTATATGGAATGGTGGGTGGGTTCCTGGGGTGGTATGGAAATGTGTATGTGGGTGAGACATGATGAAACACCATTGGTGAATGTGGAAACCCACCAAGTTAGTTTGTTTTTCAAAATTATTTTGAGCTGAATAATTGTGGCCTTTTTTATAAACCAATAGTTATGTGGCTAGGTTTTTCTATGTCAGAGAAGATTTGTTTATTCATTAATCTTCCATGTGATCTAGAAGTCAAAATCTTGTTGTATCTTGAGATGAGATCTTATTGGTGGCTCGGTTTTGGGGTAATGTTCAGCGGGTTTCTAAAGATGTATTGGATGTTGTGATGTGACCAAAAATATTTCTCCATTGGCATGATTTCTAGTTGATCAACCAAAGGATTTGTTTCAAACGTTAAATCCACCTCATAGAATGATACCTCAGCTCATTTGATGAAATAGAGAGCTGTTTGGGGTCAATTTAAAGAGTCTTCCATTTATGGTTACGCTCTTAGTTGTAGTAGTTGTGCTTGGTGATGTTTAGTCGCTGGTTTTGTGTGCCTTGTTCATTTTTCTCCTCATTCGGAGTGAGATAAAATAGTTTTTTGTATCTTCATGTCTTGTTTGAATAAAAATGTGTTATTGAGGAAGAGAGTTTTATGGTGTCTCTTGATCTGTTGTTTCCTCTTGGGAGTTTTATGTGGTACTATGTGGAATTAAGGGATGAATTACAAGTTGGGGATTTTGAAATCCCGACTACGATTCAAGAGATGCTTCATCCATCAGAGCTCCAGCCATAGGTTTTTGAGTGAATCTGATGCATAGTAAGGAGTCCTAGGATTGTGGGTAGTATTTATAAGATCATACCTCTACCATTTCAGTGAGGTAGTTAGTTTGTTTGTTTTGTGATTTCAATGGCCAAATGATTGGTTCCCCTTCCCTCCCCTCCCAAATTGGTGGCAGTTTGGATCTGTAAAGAGAGTGTTGGCTCAGTTCTTGCAGCCTCCTTTCAATAATTTGTGGCTTAAAGGTTCATGTTGTGTTCCTCTCAACATGGTTTGGTAGGTTGTTGCAGGAGAGTTTTGGTGGTATTTTGTGAGTGAGGCCCAGTTCTATCTCTTGTTGAATTCTTGTAGGTTCGTTGCAAGTTGGGCTCTAATGGTGCGGAGACCCACCACGGGTCACATTGATTTTTCATCCTAAGAACATATATAGTGTTAGTTGTTTCTTAATGGTGGTATTTGCATCACGTAATTCCCTAGAATCATTGGATTTTGTGAGTTAACTATTGTTTGGGTGATTTTTGCGTTTATTGGAAGAAGGCCCAACAATCTAGTTCCTGGCTTGGTTGTGGATGTGGTGGCTTGATCTTTCCATTGATTCTCTGAAAGTGGTTGTGAGTTGGTGTTTTTTTGGAAGGTGTATCATGTTACATTGTTGGTGAATCATATTTCCTTAGCATTAGAGGATGGATTATATTGATAATTAATCCTTAGATGTTGATCAATCTATTGGAATGTGCTATCTTTTTTGGGGGGTGGAAAGCTTTAATAGTGGGGAGAATTGTCACACCCAGTTCTTCATGTATTTGTTTTGATCAGATTCATTGGAAATGATAATCCTTTTCCCAGGTCTAGGGTGAGATTAATATTGTGTTTTTATGTTTCATCTATATCTAATCATCCATCTTTAGGTGTCTCAATTATTTTTTTTGAGTTTTTGTAAAAAGGGCGGTTACATCATGATTTGGGCCAAACCGTGATCCCATTTCTAGATTTAAAAATGTATTTTTATTATTTTATAAATAATTCATTTTTTATCATTTTTAACTCATTAAACATCTATTTTTCTTCCCCTTAAATATTAATTCCTAAATATCCTTTTATACTCATTAGTAAATAATTATGATGGTGAATTCGAGTTACTTATTTAGGTATTGGGCCAGCCTGTGGGCCCTTTTACTATTTTTTAAAAACAATTTGTTTCTTTTATATCATTTTCATTTATTTATTTGTTTTTATGATCACAACTCCCACTAAAATTCAAAATAAAATATTAATATCGCACAAGACCATGGAAAAGGATTAGGATTTCCAATGAATTGGATCAAAACAAATACATGAAAAACTGGGTGTGACAATTCTCCCCACCATTAAAGCTTTCTGCCCCCAGAAAAACATTGCACATTCCAACAGATTGATCAACACCTAAGGATTCCTTATCAAAATAATCCAGCCTCTAAACCTAAAGAAATATCATTCACCAACAATGTAACTTGATACAACTTCCAAAAAAACACCAACTCATAACCACTTTCAGAGAATCAATGGAAAGATCAAGCCACCGCATCCACAACCAAGCAAGGAACTAGATTGTTGGGCCTTCTCCCAATGAACCAAAAAATCACCCAAACCATTCCCTTTTACCACATTAAAATCACCCCATTATCTAATAATCCATATTTTAATGGGGGTGAGATTGTTAGACTCGCCCCCATTATCTATTTTACCTCTTTGAAGCTCATTGGGTCACATATAAGGGCAGAAGTTCTCAGGTTTCTTTAAATCATCTATAATCAAGAAGGAAAGTTGTTTCACATGTAAATCATTCAATTAATACTATTTTTCCACAAATATTCTTTCCCTAGATTTTTCATACCTTAGGAGTCTCTCTAAGAAGTTCCAATCTATTCCCTTTTCACTAATGGTGCAGATATATTGGAAGATGAAGAGTTACTTAATTGAAAAGTTGATATTTTTTCTCTTTTCTCCTACCTATCAATCCTCCTATCATTATTTCAGGGTTTTATAATCTATCATATTCATGATAGACCTAGGGATCTATTATCTCATGATTTTTAATGGGGGTTTTGTTCATTTGGGGGTGGTTGTCATAGTTTTAGGGTTTATAAACCCTTGGATGGTGATATTGGGTGTGCATATCCATCATGCCAAGGATTTGAGGTAGGATATCCCTTGCACATGACGTTATCATTTAGGTTTCATCATATATTTTTTTAATATTATATATATGTTTATTATTATTTTTCCACCTTTGGATAATTTTCTAATTGTGCAAATGGTTGTTTAAGACTTGTTTTGTGAAAGGTAGTGTTGTTTGGTCATAAAAGTGCACACCAAGTGTTTGTTTAAATGCGCCACTATCATTCACAACTATTATGTGAGGTTTAGAACCTAGTTTATGGTATTTTTAATATGTTACAGTATATTGTAAAAAAAATATGTCATGAAATTGTTGTTTTATTCCATGTCAAGTTCTTAAAATAAATTATTTTTTTTAAAGGGCAGTTCATTTGTTCGATAAATTGTCCGATTTGCTTTTATGTCTTAATTTTGATTTAAAAATTATTTGTTTGGATTTATAAATGAATTGAAATTGTAAAAAATGGTATTTTTTTCTCCTTATATGGATTTACAATTTGTATTTTGTTTTACAAACAAATGGGTTTTGGTTTACAACATGTTTTGGGCCGATTTGCCAGAAAATGGCCCATTTCACATCCTTATGAAAATGGTTGGGTTTTGAATATGAAACCTATCTTATTTAAGGGATTTATGAAATTTGTTTTCTACTTTAAATGGTGTTTATACACCCCCTTAATAAAAGATAAATGCAATCCATTTTCAAATGATAGTTTGGAGAAAGGCTTAATGGCCCGTCTAACATTAGTTTCTCTTATAAAAATGGTTTCATTGGTATTTCATTTTCATTATTTTGGGGAAATTTTATGGTTTATGAAATTGATTTTTTAAATTGGTAATAGGACTTCCAGATATATGTTGATATGATATTTAGGGGATTTTTTCCATAATTTTTTTTTGGAATGGATTTTATGTGGAAGGCCTCGTTATACTACTAAATATTATTTTATGAAAATTTAAGAGGTTTATTTATCTGTGAACGAAATGTGAGACATGTGTGTGGATTTTGGATTTTTTATTATTATTAAATGTAATAATCATGATAAAATGGTATTTTATAGATGTTTTTGTTTTTTGAGAACTCAACGGGAAAGCCCTAGTATCTAGGTGGGCGGACGTATACGAGTATGCTAGTGATCCCATGGGGTTTGGCCTCTGTTTCACATAGTAAGTGTGACCATGAAAAAAATAAATAAAATATGATGATGTTGTTGTTATGGAACCACTAATTATGGGTATTATCCCTACTAGAATCTCATGTGCACGAGAACATATATTTATTATGGTTACTTTCACCAAGATACGAGGTGCCTAGTGCTCACAACTAACTAATGCCAAGCAGTGTTATCATGAGTTATACTCATTGGAAATTTTATACTCACCAACGGCATATGGTGTGTTTTCATGATGAATTCATCGGTGTGTGTGATTTATTTAAAAGTGTACATTCTTTAAAGTATCCCTCTTGAAAACTATTTTCATTTTGAAGTTGCACCTCTTTTAAAAGTGTTACTTGAATTCTTGTTTATATAACATGCATTTTTTTCAGGTAATTTATTTATAGCATGGGACCTCATTTGAGAAAAATAGCATTATATCTTGTTTTTAAATCATGAAAATTATTTTTCTATTATTTTAAAGGATGTTCATTGGGAATAGAATATCGGGCTAACCTGCTGAGTTTTAATACTCACGCCTATTGTCTTATTCTATTTTTATCCCTTATGTAGGCTTCAGCTTGAGTTTGATCACCTTGGGCGACGTGTGATCATTTTTTTGGAGAGTTACCAGAGGGGTCACATTGAGTTAGTTGGTTATTAGGTTTGGTATTTTGAGTTGTTGTTTTAGTTATACTTTTATTTTCTTGTACAAATAATGTTCAATTCAATTTTTATGTTAAAGTATTTTGGGTTGTCCATTTCTTTCTCCTCTTGGTTTGATTGTTTATATTTGGGAAAAATCATTCCCTTGTTTACTCTATTGATTCCCTCAATGCTTGTAACCATCTCAGGAGGATCAGGAAAGCCTCTCAAGACATTTCGGGGGTTGGCCTAGGTGATCAGTTCAGGGTCGACTGAGGCTCGTTCATGACAAAATGGTATAAAAGGAGGTTGGATCTTTGGAGACCATTATTTTTAGATCACCCTTGTTATTTGGGGGATGTCAAGTTAGATGGTGTATTGTTGTATTGACTTGAGGGGTAAGTGTGGGAAGGGCATCAGGATCTCTTGCTCATTCTGATCCTCGAGTTTTCATAGGATGCCTAGTTTTATTAGTTTCTTTTGTTCTTGTTGATTTTTTTTATTGGGATATGACATGGCGATTATGACTAATGGCCTCCATGATCTCGTAGGGCCTGGAAAGCCATGTGGAGTTAGGGAATGGTCCTAATATGTCTCTTTTTGTTATTGTTGTGTTTGACATATGGCCGCCAACCATATGGTCAAGTCACCCACCGACACCAGTTCCATTTTTGGGTCTCTTATACGTTATTTGAATTCTGAATTTGTGTTTTGAAAATCCATCTGTGAGAATTTTAAAACTGTGTTTTAAAGGAGTGGTTGGATTTTGAAAATTGTAAATGTGGTTTTCAAGTATTAAATATAATAATGGTTTTGGAATGTTGTGCTTTTTGTGAAATAATGTTTTAGGAGGAAGTGGAAATAATTTAATGGGAATGGAATTTCGCTAATGTAAACTCCTTGTTTATTGAAATAAAATGATTTGAATGTGTGAATAATTTTAAGCTGATTCTGAATATTTATTTAAATGGGGTGTTATGGGATGTCGAAAGGTGTTTAAATCTTAATAAATAATTTTGGAAATTGGTTTTGACTGGTTGGGGTTTTCCTATAAAGGGTATTGGTCTCAATGGACATAGGATTATGAAAATATACCATTCTGAATTTATGTAAATGGGAATAATTTTTTTGAAGTAGCTTGGTTTTTTAAAAGTTATTAAAATTAAAAAGGGGTATGTTTTTTAAGAAAATTTTTCTTGATGAAGTGTGGTTTGTTTTGTGAAATCTGAAAAGGGTTTTTGACTTGGTGGTTAGTGTTTCTTTGGAAGGTTCATGATTTTTTTGGAATGATGTTGTTTTGTTTTAGCCGTTGTGTTTTCATGGGGGCTCACATGCATGGTTTTATTGATATATTTAAGGATGGCCTATATGGAATGGTGGTTTGGTGCTTGGGGTGTCATGTAAATGTGCATTTGGGTAAGACTTGATGAAACACCATTGGGAATGTGGAAACACACAAAGTTAGTTTTTTTTTCAAAAGTGTTTTGAACTAAAAAATCGTGGCCTTTGTTTATAAACCAATTTTTATGTGGATAGTTTTTTCAATGTCATAGAATATTAGTTTATTAAGTAAGCATCCTTCTGATCTAGAAGTCATACTCTTGTTTTATCTTGAGATGAGATCTCATTGGTGGCTTGGTTTTGGGGTAATGTTCAGAGTTTTTCTAAAGATGTGTTGGATGTTGTGATGTGGCCACAAATGGTTCTCCATTGGCATAATTTCCAGTTTATCAACCTAAGTATTTGTTTCCAATGTTAAATCCTCCTATTAGAATGATACCTCGACCTGTTTATTAAAATAGAGAGCTGTTGGGGCTCGATTTAATGTGTGTTACATTTATGGTGGTTCTCTCAATTGAAGTAGCTGTGTTTGGTGATGTTTACTGGGTGTTTTTGTGTTCCTTGTTCATTCTGCTCCTCGTTCGGAGTGAGAAAAAATAGCGTTGTGTATCTTTATGTACTTGTTTGGAAAAAATGTGTTGTTGAGGAAGAGAGTTTCAAGGTGTCTCATGATCTGTTGTTTCTTCCTAGGAGCTCTATGTAGTACTGTGTGAACTATGGGATGGAGTACAAGTTGGGGAGTATCAAAGCCTGACTCTGCGTCAAGAGATGCTTCATCCATCAGAGCTCCAGCTATAGGTTTTGGAGTGAGGCTGACACTTGGTTAGGAGTCCAAGGATTGTGGATAATATTTCTAAGAGCATACATCTACCATTTCAATGAGGTAGTAACTTTTTTTCTTTTGAGGCTTCAATGGCCCAATTATTGGGTCACCTTCCCTCCCCTCTCTAATTGGTGGGGGTTTGGATCTATGCAGAGAGTGTTGGCCCAGTTCTTCCCACCCCCATTCAAGAATGGGTGGCTTAAATGTTCATATTGTGTTCCTCTCAAAATGGGTTGGTAGGTTGTTGCAGGAGTGTTTTGGTGGGCTTGTGTGAGTGAGGCCCCATTTTAGCTCATGTTGAATTTGTGTTTGTTTGTTACATGTTGGGTTCTAGTGGTGGAGAGACCAACCCTGAGTCTCGTTGATTCTTCCTCCTAATAAATTATCTAGTGCTAGTTGTTTCTTAATGGTGGGGAGTCCATATGTAATACACTAGAATATTTTTATTTTGTGTGTTAACTATGGTTTGGTTTATCATTGGGTTCATTGGGAGAAGGCCCAATAAACTAGTTCTTTTCTTGGTTGTGGAGGTGGTTGCTTGATATTTTAATTGATTCTCCAGAAGTGGTTGTGAGTTGGTGTTTTGTTTTGGAAGGTGTATTAAGTTACATTGTTTGTGAATGATATTTATTTAGCTTTAGTGGATGGATTATGTTGATGAAGAATCATTAGGTGTTGATCATTCAGCTAGATTGTGCTATGTTTTTTCGAGGGCAGAAAGCTTTAATGGTTGGGAGAATTGTCACACCCGGTTTTTCATGTCATGGTTTTGATCCAGTTCATTGGAAATCATGACCCTTTTCCTGGGTCTTGGGTTTGATTAATGGTGAGTTTTAAAGGTTCATCTATATCTAATCTTCCATATTTGGTTGCGTCAATCCTTTTTTCTATGTATTTGTAGAAAGGGTGGTTACCTCATGATTTGGGCCAAACCGTTAGCCCATTTCCTGATATAAAAACATATTTTTTTTCTTCTATAACTCATTAATGTTTTATCATTTTTGACTCATTACACTTCATATTTTTCCTCCCCTGATATATTGGATCCTAAATATCATTTTGGAGCCATTGAAAATTAATAATCATGGGGAATTTGGGTTACTTATTTAGGTATTGTGCCAGCCCGTGGGCCAATTTCCAGTTTTAAAAAAATAATTCGTTTCTTTTATATCATTATCATTAATTTATATTTTTTGGTTATTCTAAATCCCACTCGCATAAAATCTACCTATACAAACCCCCATTACCTATTGTACCTCTTTGGAGCTCATTTGTGTCTCATATTTGGGAAATATTTCTCAGGTTTCCTCAAATAATCTAGAATTGAGAATGTAAATTCATTCAAACATAAATCATTAAATTCATACTATTTTCCAAAAAATATTCTTTCCATGGTTTTCCAGACCTTAGGATCCTCTACAATAATTTACATGCCATTCCCTTTTCTCTAAGGGTGTAGATCTAATGGAATATGGAGAGTTTTTTAGTTGAAAGGTGATATTCTTTCTCATTTCTCCTCCCTCCCCTTCCTCCTTTCATTATTTCTTGGTATTATAATCTCCCCTAGTCATGATAGACATAGGGGTTTATATCCCATAACTTTTATTGGGGTTTTTGTTCGTTTGGGGCTGGTCGTCATAGGTTTAGGGTTTGAAATCCCTCAGATGGTGATATTTGGTGTGCGTTTCCATTACGCCAAGGATTTGAGGTGGGATATCATTTGTACATACATTTATCATTTATGTTTCATAATTTTATTATTTTTTTAATCTGATATATATGTTTTTTTATTTTCCAGCCTTTGGATAATTTTCTTGGTGTGCAAAATGGCTGTTTAAGACTTGTTTTGTGACATGTAATGTTGTTTTGTCATAAAAGTGCACACCAAGTGTTTGTTTAAATGTTTCACTATCTTTTGAAACTATTTTGTGAGGTTTAGAACCTGGTGTAGGGTATTTCTATTATGTCTCAATAGCTTGTATAAAAAATGGCATGAAATTGGTGTTTTATTCCATGTCAAGTGCTTAAAAAAATTTGTATAAAAGGGCATGTCATTTGTTTGGTAAATTGTCCGATTGGCATCTATGTGTTATGTTTGATTTAAAAATTATTTTTTTGGATTTATAAATTCATTGGAATAATTAAAAATGGTATCATTAGGTCCTTCTTTGGATTTGAAATTTGGATTTGGTTTTACAGACAAATGGGTTTCGGTTTACAACATGTTTTGACCCGAGTTGCCAGAAAATGGCACGTCTCACATCTTTATGAAAATAGTTGGGTTTTAATATGTAACCTTAGTTTTTTAAGGGATTTATGAAATTGGTCTTCTTCTTTAAATGGTGTCTATTCACCTCCTTAAAAAAAGTTAAATTCAAACCTTTGTCAAATGTTAGTTTTGATAAAGTCTTAAAGGGTCATTTAGCATTTGTTTTTCTTATAAAAATGGTTTCCATCTATATTTCATGTTCTATCTAGTGAGGTAATTTTATGGTTCATGAAATTGATTTTTTAAATTGGTTATATGGATGAAAAATCTTTGATGATATGGTATTGATGTTTTTTTGCATTAAATATTATTTTGGAATGGATTTTATGTTCAAGGCCTTATTATACTCCTTGAAACTCCTTTAGAAAGATTTTGGTGGATTATTGATACGTGAGAGAAATGTGAGACATGTGTGTGTCTTGTTTTATGTGTGTATGATTTTTAAATGTAATATTTATGATAAAATTGTATTTTATATATGTGTAACATGTTTGAGAACAAAAAGGGGAAACCCCGGTATCTAGGGGGTGGACGTGTACTAGTATGCTAGTGATCCCGTGGGGTTTGGCCCCTATTTCACATAGCAAGTTTGACAATGACAACACTAACAAAACTATGATGATGATTTTATTGGGGGACCACTAGGTTATGGGTTTCATCCCTACTAGATCATCATGTGCACAAGAATAGATATTTATTTTTGCTACTTTCACTGAGATATGAGGTACATAGGGCTCACAACTAACTAGTACCTAGGGGTGTTCCCGAGAGTTGTGCTCATTGTCTATTTTTTACTCTCTGTCGCCATACATTTTGTTTGGTTGATGAATTAATTAGTGTGTGTTATTTTTATAAAAGTGTAAATTCTGTAAATCAGCCCTCTGAAAAACTATTTTCTTTTTGAAGTTGCACCTCTTTGAAAATTGTTACATGCATTCTTGTTTATAAAACATGTAAGTTTTTGTCTGGTAAAATTTTTTATAGCATGAGACCTCATTTGAAAAACATACCATTATATCTTGTATTTATATCTTGAAATTGGTATTTATATTATTTTAATGAATGTGCATTGGGAATAGAATATTGGGCTAACCTACTGAGTTTTAATACGCATGCTTATAGTCTTCTTCTGTTTTTATCCCTTTTGTTGGTTACAGCTTGAGTTCGATCGCCTTGGGAGACATGTGATCATTGTGTTGGAGAGTAACCAAAGGGGTCACATGGAGTTAGTTGGATATTATTTTTGGTCCTTTGAGTTGTTGTTTTAGTTATACATTCAGTTTATTGTACAAATAATGTTCAGTTCAATTTTTTTGTAATTGTATTTTGGGATGTCCATTTCATTATGTTGTTTGTTTTATTGTTAATATTTGGGTGAAATAATTCCCTTGTTTATTAATGCATTAAGTGCTTTTCACCATACAGGGAGGATCCGGAATGCCTCTCCGGACATGTCATGGGCTATCCTACATCACTGGTTCAGGGTCGACTTGGGCTGGTTCATGACAGTTTGATCTCCAAAAATATTAACGAAGAACCATTGTAATACATAAAAAATTGTTGATATAAAAATATACCAATAATTAAATAAACATTTAATTTATTCATATCATATGGTCCAGAATTTAAAACATGATAACTTAAATGGCATGGATCATATATAAACTCAATGAGGAATATCATGTTGAACATGGAATCATATGATCATGGTAAAATAGGAATGTGGAAGAAACTTATATCATGACATAAACATGAGTCAAGGATAACTTCTAAGAAATTTTCTTATGGGGTACATAGTCCCATAATGGATTAGGTGTAATCCCTAATCCCATATATAATTTCTTATTAGATGAAAACATTTTGAAATTTATTGGAGGACTTTATATATAAAATCATCCCATCATGTACATGTATATGTGTTCCATAAAATGAAATAAATCTTAAGGAAAAATCATAAGGTTTTCCAATAAAAATAAATGGGTTTCATAATCATTTCACAAGGCAAGACTGAAGAACATATCATAAAGGTATCACTGAAATAATTGACATAAATTATCATTGCACATTAATAAAGGAAATATAACAAATAATCTTGAATAATGAATTCAATCTAATGTGAAATCCTGAAAAAGAGTGGCTAGGTGACATTATAAATATGACACTTAAGAACAATTTTTGGAAAAATAATAAATAGTCATTAAAGAGGATAAATGTATATTTATTTACATAAAACCAAAAGTGAACTAATTTTTTTTGACAAATGGAGTAATTTTTTAAAAATATTGGAGGATTAAAACAATTTATGGAGTATATCTGAATATGGGTAGGAAAAAAATATGTTCCCTTTAATCTAGTATTTTTATCAAGATCAATTGAAAAGGGAACCATTTAAAACATGTAATTATAGAAATATATGAAATGATGTAAATAAATATATATTTTACATATACACATAATAAAGGATATTTATATACCGTACATGTCTATCCAAAAGAAAATATTCTAACCATTTATATAATATTAATGAATATTTATATTGATGTAAAGAGATGGATAGCATAACCTAAAAGAAATATAGTGGTTTCAAGAGATCCCTTACATTGTGCTTTCCTTTTGTGAAAGATATTATAACCTCCTTTTAATGTTTTGATGAATGAAATTAAAACATAATAGAAACAAATTAATTTTAATTATATCATATATAATCATTATATAACCCCTTATCACCCACTCATTAAATATATTCAATTGATACCATTTTTTCTTATGTAACGACTTCATTTTTTCCATGCATGTATTGTCAGGTAGGCTCCGATACATGTTCATGGGATAAAGATTCATCATCTCAATAATTTTATTAACTTTATAGGCATTATATTTAATTATATAATACATTTTTATAACCATTAAATCAAATTGGATACAAAAATTGAGCAGCATCGCTTCGTTGAGACGATAGGTCATACGTACTTCTGAGCGACAATATCATTTAATTAATAGTAAATGGATAGAGAAGTAGATGATATATTAATTTCACAAAATAGAAACCATGTCATAATAACCATATATACCCATTATTTCCACCACTATGACAATACTTGTAATGTGGTGGTGAAAAAAGAATTACAGTGCTATGTAGAGACGGTAGGTAGTACGTACACACATGCGATGATTTGTTTTTTATAGAACAAATAAATAGTTGGATATAGTTGTCTCATAATAATAAAAACTTCTATGTACATATATTAATATTGATTTGATATTTTAGGATGGGTAAAACATATTAATAAGATGTATAATAAGAATGTAATTTGAAAGAGTCAGCATAGATGATTACCTATTCTGCGAAGGACCTCCATTATAACTTCTCTTATAGGACCTAGAATAGGTATTTTGGAAGATTAATAATTAAAAGAACATAAATACCTATTTTTAGAAGATAAATTAGATAATATTTGTCGATATTGATGTCTCAAATTGGTCTAAATACATGAATTATGGTTTTCACTTTTATAATTGAGATCCGGGGAACATCTGGAATTTCTCAAAATATTCAACTACAATAACTGTATTCTAGATAGAAATGCTTCTAAATGGCCAGTAAATTCATAATTGGTGACATTATATACCTTATCATCAAAAATTATTTTATTCATTATATTTATTGCTTTAAAAAAATCAATAAAATATTAATCCCTTAAAATATCATTATTTTTAATTTTTAAACAATTCATCACATTGACAACAAGAAAGAATAAAATAAATTAAATTAAAAAACTATTTTAATATATCATAAAAATTGTCATGGTAATATAGAGAATTGATGGATCACCACAAATATCTAACACTATGATTCTTTTATTATTTTTCATATAATTTATATAATTATTCCATTATTGAAATAATTATAACATTAGCACTGTGTAAAAATTTCTGATAATTATTTTTTAAAGAAAAATTAAAAATAAATTAACACCATTTAGTTAATTTTTTTAAAAGACAGTTTATATTCTAATATATTATATGGATGACACTATATTAAAATTTTACAATTATTAAAAAGAAAAGTGTGACATGTCTAGGTTCTCATTAACTAAAATACGATAAGGTGAATAAACTCATCCAAGTGGATCAAAATGGTCAAAAATTATACCCTGAGATGATTAAGGTAAAGATATAATCAAAAAATCATATTTATTGCATCCTTTTTTCATTTAATGGTTCTTAGAATTTTAATTTTATAGTTTATAATAATCCACTCCAAATTTAAATTTTTATTATTCCATTTTAAGGAAAAATCAGAAACCATGGTTCGCACAAAAAGATACCACTACATGGTGAATGATCTCACAAAATGATTAAACACTATACTAATAATACTTGAATCAGCTACTCTATAATGTTCATATTGTAGCGTACTAACCTAAATATCTGGATCAACTGTGATAATCTCTTCAAGGTGACTGATCATCCTTTCCATTATCTTAATGAATTTCTCTGAATTGATTTTTCTCTTGTTGAATCCTGAGGACAGAATTTGATCTCGTTTATCTATCCACGATTCTTGATCTTAATTGGAATTAACACGAATCCTTATTTCATAAATTATTTTAATCTCCTTTTATGATACATTGGATTGGACAACTTTATCTAGCATTTATTCCATGGAGTGCATGACAAGTTTCAAGCACTCACCGTGCTCTTCTTCCTTGTATCTTGTTTTCTTACTTTATTCTTCACATTCCCCAATTTTTAGGCCTTTCATTTCCTTGTTTCTACCATTCTTAGATGACCTATTCTCCATCAGTTTTCCCAAGATGGAGTAATCCTTACATCCCTTCGTTTTTTCCCATGGACAAATATGAATTTCCCCGAGTCTCAAATTCCTTTTTCCCATTCTCCCTTATAGGACTATGAGTTTTACCTTGAAGTTATTCCATGCTATCCACTGCGAATTAACTATAGTTGTCATCACCTGATGTATCCACCTCTTGAGTTAGTGGTGGTTCGTGAACATCCAGACATTCAAATTAGTTACCCAACTTGAATGATGAGCCTTCTCTTGCTTTATTCTCCAAACCATTCTTTTTCCCCACATTCCCGTAATTCTAATAAATTAGAGATTTTGCACCGAGGGTGTTTCAGTCTAAGGGTCTCAAGACAACCCCAGACTTGACTTTCTTAACATATGATTGCCTTACCTGCGAGACCCGCACTAGCAACTTTGGGCCAATTGGCTACTCATATCGACGACCCATAAATTGGACTAGAGTATTTTATTTCTCTATAAACAACCATTTAGGATCCTTAAAAGTGGGTATATCGACATAGAATGCTCCAAACACCACATCTCCAATTATTGGAGTAGATGGAACCAGATGCATAACTGTTCCATCCCCAGTACTTCTTGTTACAGTAGAACAGATTGGAATTGTTTCTCTTAAATGGTATACACTAAAACATAGAGACACAACATCCAGTTCCTGAGAAGGACCAACAAATCCCAGATCACATTTTAGTCTTTTATAGAAGTCTATGAATTTTTGTTCTATCCACCTGGACATTAGATATTTCCGAATAGAATACACACCAAAACCAAGGAGCACAATACCATAAGAGGTATGCTCAGGCCCATACACCCTTCTACATTCAATTAAATCAAAACAGTCCCCATTAAAAATTCGACCACAATCAGGGGGATCCCCAATAGACACCAGGTTGAGGGAACCCCCATCACCAAAGGGAATCATCTCATGGGGACCCTTACTACTGTTCTGAGACCCAATATGACATGCAGAATCCAAATTCATGAGCTTCCCATAGGATACAAAGCAACCATGCCATGATTCGTATACAACATCTTGCTTCCACCGAAGTTCCTCGCCTATTGTAATCCAGACCCATTCCATCAGTGCCATCAAAACATCAACCTAAACTAATATACATGGGATAACAGGCTGGTAGATAACTTTCATTCGACCATCGGAGAAAAATAATCTCCTAATGAGGATTCTAATAACTTCCTAGATATCATGGTTTCGAAATGGGAGAGGAATTCCTCAAAGACTTACCCAGATTGGTGTCGTTGGAGGATCCCTCTTCATGTGGAAATCAAAGGGCCAACGAAATACATTGAATGAGCAGCCTGTGAATCTATGAGGGGTGCTGGAACATGTGATTATGAGATCCTCCATTGTCACGAACCTCACCCTGACATGTTTTCGATCGAGAAGCCCTACCACTTTGTGATGATTTAAACCCCTAGAGTCGAAAATGAAAGGATCAAACTAATTAATTGATGTACGATGTTTCCAGAATATAGAAAATAGTGTTAGGTTGAAGAAATTAGAGGTATTATAGAAATCTGAAAGGAATATTGGAAGCTGAAGAGAACCATCGAGTAGATCAGGGACCTTCGGTCCAAGCATTATTTATGGAAGCTTTGAAAGAGATATGGGGTTGGTGAAAGGAATGAAAGGGTGATGTCAATAAGGGATGGCAGAAATAGGGGACCTCCCACCCTCCAAAGAATAAAAGGGAGGCGGGATCACCATCATCAGTCCCTAAGTCATCGAGAACGAGAAGGGAGTTGAGAGAACATTGTTTTTAATAATCATTTTGTTGATTTTTCTTCTAAATGAACAAACATTATGTTAGTGTTGCATAATCATATTACGAAATTATTTCAGAAATTAAAATTTAAGATACATTAATATCATAAAAATAAATAAATTAGGATCAATATTAAAATTTATATTAGATCATTATGTATATTTACTCATATCTATGTCAAGAAAACTTATTTAATTTTTTAATTTGACATTTATAGACTTACGCAACCAATTCAAAATCATTCGTATAATATAATTTTTATATAAATAAAAAAAATATCATTATATATCATATTTTTTCTATTATATTAAATAAAAAGATCATGAAATGTCTGGTTACCTTCAAATTATTAGCTACAAGACACTAAATGTAACTTTTCCAATGTTGTGAAAGCACTGCATCTACACTGAAAAATATTTTTATATTTAACATGAAGTAATTCATAAATTATTTTGTTATGTATTATTATTTTATGATATTTTTATTATATTAGAATGAAATAGTATTTACAGACATTTTATAAATTTTTATATCGTATTTATGTTATGATGATATCATAAAATATACCATATTTCATAAAAAAGTATAACTGTACAATAAATAAAAAATATAAATTATGATAAAATGTCTAAAAATCTCACCACAAAAAAATTTTATTTGAAAATTTCAATAATGATATTAGTTTTAAAAAATATTTTTTCTCAAAAAATCTGGAAATTAATTATTATAATTACTTATAATATAAGAGAAAATATTTCTTGAATAAAATTTATTCGTGATGAATAAAATGAAGATACAAACAATATTGTGATTATTTTGTAACAAAATACATTAATTTTTTTTGTAACTTTATATTTATTTTATAAATCCTCTATTTTATTTCATACAATCAAATTTAATATAAAGGATATAATGGGCACAAAATAATTATTCTTTTTTTGTTCAATGTTGATGACTGTATCATGTAAGCTATTGAACATAGTCATTCATTTTATATTTTTGGGATGACACATTATATTTTATTTTAAATAGATGATTTCAATAATAAGGATAAAATCAAATTAGTGTGAAGGAATTACCGATAGGATAAAAAAATTATTAAGGCTAGGTTGGATTGTGATACCATCTCATGTACGTGTTGCATGCATATTATGAACAAAAATATCACACTAAAGTTTCACATACAGTGATTTTACATACCAAAATAATGTAGCACTTTGGTTCTTAAAAAGAGTGGGTGAGGTGGCCCCTATACGTAACTTCGATAAATTTTGATAAGGAGTTTTTAATTGTCATTAGTTTTCCTTTACCTTAACCCTTCAATAGGTTATGTTCATAAGTATGGGATTTTACTTTATATGAGAACATTGATGTTAGGATATTGAGATAGTTGAATTAATTATGTGATATCTCTTGAAAATTGAATATTTTTCCACTACTAAGAGATTTTTGGGTGAAGTACTTATGTGATGAACAAGTGTGAATCACTTGGGAGAACGGGTTGGGATAAAAAAATTCTACATAGTCAAATTATCTCATATTAGTTCCATCCATTTAAAATGTTATCCTAAATTTATTTACCATGGATTATAATCATAATTCTATTGAATTATATATTTATTTTAGAAAATCAATATCGTAGAATATGATTTTGTTTAATATTGATTAAGAAACCCCACACATCCAGGAAATTATAGATATTAATGGATCAGGCTATTATCATCAATGAAATACTTTTTTATTCATATCATTGTAAGATATTGTTGAAAATAACCACAAAATATTATAAATTTTATCTCATTACATTGTATGGAAACATGATATAAATGAAAAAGAACATCCAAAGACCAAAAATGTATATGCTAAACTAATGGTTAATTGATTACTAAAGCATGAACAAAGAGAATATTTCTACAGTGGATGATTTTTGAAATAAAGGGATTAATCTCTTTGTGTTAATGATGAATTATAACACAAATTCCCTATATATAAAACCACATACTCTTTATCCTATTACACACAACTTAACATGATTTTTTCATCGCTCAGACACCAATCAATGGAATGGTAGGAATGAAGATTATGATCTTCACACAGGGGGCATTGTTATTCCTAAATGGACATAAGTAAACATGGTACACTAGAAGTGTAATGAATTCATTTCTTAGATCTAGATACTCACCATAAATTATGATTCTTTTATTTCTAAAACATATGTATATATGAACTCTGATTTATATCTGGAGTTACTAAGTAGATAAAACCCATATAACATTTCATTTATTCTGACCCAAGGTGAAGTGGGAATCTGCATATGGGGCAAGAAAAATGTCCCGAAGGCTGAAATACATGTGGAAACATTTTATCAATTCATTCTCCAAAAATAAATATGTGATGATTCTAATAGATCTCCCCTAAAATTCCAAAAATTATGGATGATGACATTGAAAAATATGGGAAGGGTCATTATCCACTTGATAAAATCTACTATGAGTTTTGGATAAAGGCCTTATTTGAGAATCGTTGAATAAGGATGAGATTCTAGTGTCTGAACTCATGAACCATAGTGTATAATCAAGGAATCCAATGAAAATATAGTCACATATTATAACTAGGCCATTATGAAGAGTAGGTTACTTGGTTGACCTCAAATTATTTATTACACCTAATTGTAAGTATTTTTATTTATGTGGTAGTGAAATTATCATATTCTTGTCATTAACTCCAACAATAGCATTATGATAGGATCATTTGGTATGGAAGCCAAGATAGAATTAAGATATCATGTTGGGTTTGAAGTACCCATACTATAAAATGTTCATCCATGAATATTTCGCCTATGTATAGGGAAGGTTTTATTTAATACTTTGGGGAAATTTTATGTGTCATGGGGACTTATGGTGGAACATTGAAACTCATATGTGGTCTATAGTGAATTTTAAATCCATGAGAACCAATTGTAACCAGTCATCCATGAAATGTCCAAAATATTACCATTGTCTCTGAAGTATGTATTAGGTGAAATAGTTCTAGGTTTATCTATATATTCCATATTATTTTACTATGGAAATTCTATGAGGGGGAACATTTTATGAAACAGTTATTCCATATTGGAAATCTATTACTATATGATTGTTATGAGAGATTGTGTTTCAACGATGAAGTTAGATAGGGATATCATCTGTTATCCATACTTTCCTTATAAGTTTTCAAGAAAATTTAGTTGATTGTAACAGTGAATCATATTTTTACCAAGGGATGTTCAAGAAGAAAAGTATATAACTATGGAATGACATAATAGGTTGATTGTTACAACCTGAGTAATGATTGAATAAATAACTTTAATATTATTTAGTTTTCACCAAATATATAGACATGTTCTAATAATATTTTATTTGAAAGAATAATTTCGAAATTTAAAAATTCAATTTGACTAAAATAATTTCTTTCATTAATTAATTATGTTAAAATTATCTTAGGATGAATTTTTTATAATATTTTGAAAATAATTATTTTTTTAGTGTATTTTGAAGAATATTAGTATTTATTAAAAACTATATATTATTTACAAGGTAAAATAATTTTTTAGAATATTTTTTAATTTTAATTTTTTTTCATTTAAATTAATAAAATTATGGGTTTTAATGGGTTTTATACCTGAATTCAGTATAAAAACATTTTATATATAAAAAGAGGAATTTTTTTAGGCTACCATTTTTCAGTGAATTTTTACAAGTTTAATTTTAAATTTTAATATGATATTTATCTATTTTTAATTTTTCAAAATGTATTCCATATTTTATATTATAATATAATAATTTATAAAATAGTTCCCTTTTATTTGTAGAAAATATAAATGTTAAAAACTGTAATTTTTATTACCATAGTAAATGATAAATTAGGTAATTATGGGTAATAATAATTTTATAAGGATTATCAAAAACCAAAATTGTTTCCACAATATTATTTGATGAGTACGTTTTAGCCAAAATTATACATGGGTCTAATTTTGGACCTTTTTTATCCACATGGTTGACATTGAATCCCATATAATATTTCATTTAATATAAATTCAAATTGTTCACAATATGGTTTCATAATATTATATCATTTTTAATATATGGATTCAAAGATGATATCTTTGACCAAAAATATTTATTATAAAGGAAATATATCCATCTTCATCATGGTAGATAATATTTTATATTTAGAAGAAGATACAAATTTTTTAAATCCATACACAATAATGATACATCAATTATTATAATAATGAAAAAAAATAAAATTAATGATATTAAAATTAATTACGTAAATATAATTGGAGATAATTAATATAAAACATGATTTTATAGAGGAATAAAAAATTTCAAGGATATAATAAAATAATTATTTAAATTTCACTATTTTTTAGATATTTTAATATTATAGTATTAAAAAGTATGAAATTTGACAATAATGATATTTTAGGAATATAATATTTTAATAAATTATTTAATAATCATAAAAAATAAAATAAGGCCAAAAAGTAAAATATATGGTAGTTAATTTCATTTTATATTAATTTGTTGGGTATTACAAGGATTTGAGAACAATAATAGTCTTATTTTATCTTAATATTTTTAAAAATTTCTAAAGTGCTCATCAACATAATTATAAAATTAAACCCATTACATCACTTTCTTACACCCCCATGAGCTATCTAGGATGAAAAAATTAAATATTTACCTTATAAAAATCCTTATTTATGTTCATGTGGTTCTGGATCATCCAAAATACCTACCTTTGGTCCTGTAAGAGATGATATAGATCAGTTCCTTCATAGAAGAGGTGTCCTTTTTACCTAATTTTCTAATTTCATTCTTTTTATACATCCTCTTAATATGATTACCCAACCTAAAATAATAAATTGAATATAATAAATCAACTAATATGTTATTATGATTATGGAAAAACCATTTTCAATCTTTTACCCATCATATGAAAAATTAAAGCATCGTACATGCACGCATATGGATTACTGTCTCCATGTCGAGGGGTAACTCCTTTTTTCATCACCACTTTTCATGGATGGTTATAATTATAGACATAATTGATATATATGATACTTATGACATGATATTGATTCTAGAAAATTAATATATCATCAATTTCTTCACCCATCCACCATTAAGATAATGATACCATTACTTGTGTGGGCATACGACCAAACATATCCACGATGCATTATGATTCTTTTTCCTAATCCAACATTAAAAAATCGTTATAAAAATGTACTTAATCCATAAATATTATAAATATATCGTTAATATTATTCTTTATAGGATTTAATAATGAACTCCATGACCATAGTCAACTAACTGATGTCATTTTGGATTTGTGAACTGAATGTCAACAAAATGTCTAATGAAAACCTAAATGAAGGTGTAAAACAAAAAGTGATATTGAATAAAAAATTATAAAATGGGGAATAGTTCAAATGAACTTATAAATTAATCAATGTTTATTTTCTTGGAAGATAAATATTTTATGTGATGATTTAGACTTGGGGTAAGGAACATTTATTTCAAAACCCACTTTTAATGTATATCTAAAACTCTTTCACAAAATTCAAAAAGAATGTTTTTAATTATACGACATGAGAGGATTCTATCACCTTCATGAAAATCTAATTACGCAATTTTTCCTTTATATTTTCACAAATTTATTAAAAATGAAAATGGTTTTATTATTACATGCATGGTTTATAGGATTGTAAAGTTATTTTTTAAAAAAAGATGAAATTTTGATATCCAAATGTGTTTTTTAATTTGGTTTAAAAGTGGTACCATTATTTTTTTCACTATATGATCTTTTTAAATTTCTTATGATGGGGTTTACTGATTATATCTCAAGATATTATGTATTTTTCTCCCTTATATCTCAATAGAGGATGGGTTGATCCCCATTAGAGTTCAAGATATGATGGGTGAGCCCCATTATAGCTCTCAATGCATTGAGTATTCTAGAAAATGAGGTTAGTAGTCTTGGTATTCCATTTGTAAGGGTAAACATAATAGTGACCTAGATATTATTTCCCTAGGAACCTAAATTATTCATCTATGATTAATAATTATTTTTTATGAAATAGACTTTGATGGTTTATCATATTTTCATTTGACTGACAGTTTATTTCTTTTATGTCCCTAACTGAGGTTTTTTAGTCATCACAAGTGTTTAAAAGTGTTTTAATGGGTTTAAAAGATGAATATGTAAAATTATGACATCATGATAAAAATTGTGAATATTTCTCATCACGATTTATTTTGAAGGGTTATATTTTGTGAAAGAATTGATATTGAGTAAATGTGTTCATTTGTAAAATACTGGTTTTTAAAGGGTTTTGGAATAATTGTCTAAAATAGTAAACCTAAATGATATTTGTAAATGAAATAAATAAAATTCATGTTTATATTCACGAAAATATGTAATTTCTAAGTACACATCCATAAAGTTGGTATTATAGAAATTTTTAGATAACTTCATAGGTTAGAAAAATGTTAATAGATACACATTTATGGTTAAATTTAAATCATAAATCATTATAAAATATCCATGGGGATTCATCTAAACTATGCCTATTTATAATTATTTTTAAATAGGAAACATCGATTTTAATTTTGGAAGGTATTATTAGGATGATATCATTCGAAATCAGTAACCTGGAAATGTCCGAATCGGTACTGAACAGTTTTTTGTTTTTATGGATCAGATGACACAAGCTAATAATTTTGATGGAATCAATTATAGATAGAATATTGTTATAGTACATAGTAACAGGATGATATTCTATCATTTTAAAAGAAAACAACCTTCATCATACATTAGATTATCTGACCGAGTGGTAGCTGATGGATGGAATAATTCCATTGGGAATATATTTTATGTCAAGGTATGTTCAGAAAATAAACTAGAAAAAATTTCCATTTATAGTTTTGTAGGGGAACATAATCAATGCGGGTCTCTAATGAATAATAAAAGAGAGAATTATAATCATGATTCCTCAGAATGGGATGAATTTATGGGTCTTTCTCTTGAAAAATATTTTCTATAGACTGTTGGACTCAAAAAAGTTTAATAAATTCATGAAACCAAAGAAAATATATTATTTATATGTGGATATATATATATCCAATATTACTATATAGTATAGTTACATATAATATTTCATTCTGGGAAATTATTTTTAAATTTATGGGTATTCTTTAGTTTAAAACCATTTTTATGAAGAGAATTGGATTCATCAAAATTTAAAATCTATGATATTATTTTTCATTGTGTGAAAAAATATTGATATGGAGTTTACTTGAATGTATGTGTCTCATGGAAATAATATGTAGTCAGGTATACAAGTTAATCAATCATTAACTAAATTTGGAGGTAAGAAAATCAAATTTTCAAATGGGGATATGTATGGTAAAAAAATACTAGATAATATATTGTAAATTTTGTGAATTTATTTTAATGTGTAATGTTGGGAAACAAGTCTTTTGATTGCAAGAAAAATGACCAGGAAAATAATGGGAAGCTAATAGTAATATTCTATAACTATAATGACTTGTGAATTTTTTGAAACATGTGTCCAATGATAGTCAGTGGGGGGGGGGGGGCTCAACAAGATAGGAAATGGAAGGGTGTGTTAAAATCATTTTAAATACATTAATATAAGTTGGTCCATAAAATTATGTGGTATGAGGTACATTAATTATTTGTTTATATTATAAAATATTCATTCTTGATTCAGGGTCTACACATTCTTTCATTTCTAATAAGTTTTTTGGTAAATTAGTAATTCCAACTCAAGAAATGAATGTAGATCTTATGGTAAAAACACATAAGGGAAGTATTAAGGTGGAATGAAATTTTAAAGATCTTGCTATTATTGTTTTTTGAATGTTATTACATGAAAACCATGTTGTAATTCCCTTATAATATTTTTATGTTATTCTAGGTATGGGTTGGGTCTTAATTTACCATACTAATATTGATTTTCAAGATAAATAATTTTTTTCAGAAAATGTTTCAGTTTGTATATAAGAATGAACCCATCCCATTGATAACATATTATATATATATGAAACATTAAAAACATGGAAATTAATGTTATCTTGCACATATTATTAAGAAAATGGAACTGTTCAGGTTAACAAGGTTTCAATAATAAATGATTACCTAGATTATTATTCAAATGAGTTTCCTATTGTTATACAGGATCATCATGTTGAATTTATAATTTAATTAGTTGCTAATTCAAAGATAATTTCATAAAAACCTTATCAAAAGAATCATGTGTAACCTCTAGAACCTAAAAAATAAGTTGCATAAGTTTCTTGATAAAGGTTTCATTCATCGTATCACATCACCATTGGGTTCTACTATTTTTTATTAAAATGTAAGATAGTTACAATAGGATTTGAATTTATTATAGAGCATTGAATAAAATTATTTTTAGGAATTAGTATCTTTTTCCTCATATTAATGATGTGTTTTATTATCTCTGGGGATCACAATACTTTTGATATATTGATATCAGTTCAGGGTACCATCAGTTTATATTGAAGGAAGATAGTGTTCTAAAAAATTAAATTTAGAATATATAGGTGCATTATGTGTTTTTATTTATACATGTTGGGTGAAAAAAATACAGACAACGTATTTTTGGATCTTATGAATAGTATATTCAATGAATATATGGATTATGTTGTGTTTTTTATTTTTTATATATTATTTTATTCAAAAAGTTATGTTGATCACAAAAAAAACATATGTATTTTTCTATAAACCCTCAATGAAAATAAATAATATGGAAAAAACATGTTATTTGTTTTTGCAATAGATTTATTTTCTTGGAAACATTGCATCTAAACAGGTAATTATAGTTTATCCTACAAAAACTAAATTTTTTTATGATTATAAAAGCACTAAAAATGTCATAGTTATTATTTCTATCTTGGATTAGAAGGTCACTAATGACGAGTTATTGAAAACATTTATTTATTGTCTATCCCATAACCAATTTACACAAAAGGGAGTAAAATTTATTTGGACGGATGAGTGTGATGATTTTTTCATGAATTAAAAATATGATTTCAATATGGGCTAATTTTACCCTCCCTTCATGAAATAGTGATTTTTTCATCTTTAGTGATTCTTCATTAAAGATATATGGTTTTTTAATTGAAAATTATTTGGAAACTTCTTATGCTACATATTAGTTGAAACCCTATGAGATAAATTACCTTACACATGATTTAGAATTGGATGATGTGCTTTTTTTTATGATTTGGAAGAATTATTTTTATGGAACCAAATTTTAAATATATACTTATCATAAATTCTTGAAGAATATATTTACTCATAAAGAGTAGAACATGAGATGTAGAATATTGATGAAACTGATAAAGTGATATGATTTCATAGTTCATTTTCATCTATGAAATGAAAAATATGGATTATGCATTGAGTAGAAAAAATAATGACATTTACCTTTTTTACATTTGGAACATGACCCTATTGTCAACGATTTGTTGACTTTTCTCCATGATTTCTGGGATGTAGAAATATCTTCTATTTAGTTTTAGGTATCAGTGCATTCATATCTATTATAAATTTTTTTAAAATCTCGGAAATAATACCTTTAGTTAAAGAAAAAGGTATAAATGATTAATAGTGGTGAGTTTTCTCAATTTAATGTTGATAAAAATGGGTTTTGAGATTTTTAAAGAGATTATGTGTGACTTGTAACTTTCATCTGAAGAGGGAATTATTAAGTGAACATCACATTTATCTATTTTTCATCAATCTAGGTTGTACAAAAATGTTTAGAGACCTTTAAGAATAACAATATTGGAATGTAATGAAAAAATATATTACTTACTTTAATATGAGATTTTTTACTTTTCAACATGTTAAAGAATAATGAAAATTACTAATGGTAATGATTCACACATTTATAGTGATAATGTTGACATGAGAAAATATATCTATAGATTTCATAATGGGATTTCCAAATAAATCTTGTGGTAACAATGCAATTTGTGTTATTATTGTTTTTCAGACTAAATATTCACATTTCTTTCCTATTAAAGATACTATGTATTTGGATAATATTGGTTGAAAATATATTATAGATATAATTGGATTACAAGGAGTACCGACCTATTTTGTATCTAATCATGATCATTTATTATCCACTAATTTCATGAAAGGAAAACAAACATATCTTAAAACTAAGTTAAATTTTTGATCAACTTTTCATACTTGATTCGACTGGATGTCTGAGATAATAATTTACAAATTTAAGGATATGTTTCATGACTGTTTTATAGAATATGAGGGATTTTGGGATAAATATATTTTATTGGATTATTTATTTATAATAATAGTTTTTATTTGATATGATAGATGGAAACATTTGAGGTATTATATGGAATGTAGTTTCAAACATAATATTTTTGGGATGAATTTAGAGAATGAGTTTTTTTGCAATAAATGTTTGTTTAAAAATGGTTCAAAATGTGAAGATAATTCAGCAACACATGAAGATAGATCTGAATGTGTAGAAAATTTCGGTGGATAACCAGATGAATTTTATTTGTTTAAAGGTTGGAGATATTATTTTTATTAAATATTATTTGTGTAAAAATGTAATGAATTTTTGTAATATTGGAATACTAAGTCTATGGTTCATGTAACTATATAAAATCCAAGAGAATTTTGGATCAGTTATCTACTGAGTTGCATTTCCTCCAAGTTTATCTCAGGTAAATAATTTTTTTCTTATTTTGATTTTAAGAAAGTATATTCTAGATTTAACACATGTTTTTATCCCTAAAATAGTTGATTTGGAAGATAAAATTTCTTATGAGGAACAACTAGTTCATATTCTTAACCATAGGAAACAAGTTTTACGGAAGAAGGAAAATCACTATGTTATTTTTTTTGAAAAACCGTAAGGTTGACGAAGCAATAAGGGAATCTAAAAATGGTATGAGGTAAATGAATCCTCACTTGTTTAACATGTAAATGAAATTGTGAGGAATCCGTTTCCAATGGGTGGATATAACAACCCTGGTAATGATGGAATAAATAATATTAATATTTATTACTATTACAGAATTTTGTAGTCATATTCGTATATTGTTTTATATAAAATATTGATTTTCCGATTATATATTTTTAACTTGGAAAATATAATTTAATTTTTAATTAATTATTGTAAAATAATATTAGGACATATTATTGAGACTTTTTTTAAAATATTGATTTTTCAATGTATTGTGAAAAATACTAGTTATTATTGAAAATTGTATTTTATTTACAATGTCAAATTATGCCTTGGTTTTGTTTGAAATTTTAATGACTAAATTTTTTTTATATTAATCCAATAAATAGTTTTTTAATTTATTTTTATTGGAATTTAATATAAATACATTTTATATATAAAAGAGGCATTTTCCTAAAAACTGTTTCAGTACATTTTTACGGTTTAATATAAAATTATAATATGCAAATCTGAGGTTTTGAATTTTAAAAAATGGATTCCATATTTTTAATCAGAAGGTCAAAATTTAATAAATATGACCCTATTATTATAGGACAATATAAATAGTATTCTTTTTAAATTTTTTACCATAGTGATGGGTAAATCAGAAAATTTTGGGTAAAAATAATAATATAAGGATTAAAAAATTACTATAGAACTTGTCCCAATTTTTTTGGACGTGTATGTCTTGACCAAAATAACCCCTAGGTTGAGTTTATGAAAATTTAGATAAATCTAATTAGAATTAATCCCCTTATATAATTTTATTTAAAATAAAGTCAAACTGATTACACTATGGTTTCTAATTAGTATAGAATTGTTCATATATGGTTCTGCAGAAGATATATTAGACCAAAAAGTATTAATTTCATAGATAAAAAATTCATCCTCATAGTTGTTATTTATTTTTAATCTTTACTGTATAATTAAATTCCTTAAATTATTAAAAAATTTGGATGTAATAATTATTAAAATATTTGAAAAATCAAATAAATGATATTAAAAATATTTTAATTAAATTTAATTTGAGTTAATTAAGTTGATCCAAAAAACATTCTAGAGGTATATGACAATTCTAGGATAAATTAAATGAAATAGATATAATTAGAATCTTTTGTAATGCTGTTAATGATAGAGTAATGAATAATATCAAATTTTATAGTAAAGATATTTCATGAATATAATTTATTATTAAATTCTTTAAAAATCATAAAGAAATAAGAAAAACGGGATTATATATGATCGAATAATTCCCCCCATATAAATTTATTGGTAATTTGGAATCTTTTATCTCCAGAATAGTCATCCTAGATTTTAATATTTTCAGTAATTCTTCAAGTACCCCTCACCTCAATTTTAGAATGAAACTCATTTCATTCATGTATTTACACCAAATTGAAAATAATGTATTTAAAAAACTATATCCATTTCACATATAAAAGTAATTATTTAATTTCATGTGGTTATGGACCTTCAAAATGACCCACATCAGGTCTCTTACGGGATATTATAATGGAGCTCCTTCATAGAAGCGATAATATTTTTACCAACTTTTTTAAATTTATTTATTCTTTCTAACCTTATTAATATTATTACCCATAATAATTTAATAAATATAAATTAATATATATAGATATATTTTATTATGACAATTAAACAACCATATTCGATATTTTACCGATCCTATAAGAAATAAAAACATTGTGCGTATGTACGTACGAATTACCGTCTCCACATTACAGTGTAATTTGTTTTCATCACCACATTAGTTGGATGGTAAAAATGATGTAAATAATGTATATATATGATACTTATGAAACCATAATTTTTCATGTAAATTAATATATAATCAATTTCACTACCCATTCACCATTAAGGCAATGATATCATCGCACGTGCATGCATACGACCTATTATCTCCACAAAGCGATGTAACCCATTTTACTTATTGAAAATTAAATAATTATTATAAAAATGTATTAAATAATTAAATATGATAAATTATTAATTAATATTTTTAAAGACATGATTTAATAATGAACTACTTGACCATAGTTGACTGGCCAAATCAATTTTGAAAATGTTAACCAAATATCATCTTAATGTATGATGACAACCTAAATCAATATTTTAAAAAATAAGTGATATTAAATAATAATAATAAAAATTAAAATGTTTCATATGAATTTATAAATTATCCTATGATTATTATACAGGACGAAAATGGTTGTACATGAAGGTGCAGACTTGAGGTAAGAAAATTTCATTTAAAACCCTCTTTTGTTATTTCTCTTTCAACTATATTACAAAATTAGAAATGAATTATTTTTTTAGTTAAATTAAATGAGAGGATATTCTAGACATCATGAAACATTAATTACCTAGTTTTTCTTTTATATTATTATACATTAATTTTCACATAAAATTGATTCATTATTATTTTCCCGAAATATATATTTTAAAAGTGATTTTAATATGAAAATGATAGTTTTTATATCCAAATTCTTTTTGTAAATTGCTTTAAAATAGTTTTCATGTGTTTTAGTAAAGATAATGTCCTTGGATATTGTTTTGGATTGATATATCACATTAAATATCAAAATATTATAGGTTGATCGCTAATATAGTTTAATATATGATGGGTTGAGGAAAATTATATCTCAAGATATAACAGGTCAGCCCCATTATAGCTCGCCAATGCATTGGGTACTATGTAGATGATATTTGAAAATATAGTTTTTCCATTTGTATGGGTGAATATAAGTGTGACATAAAAATTATTTTCCAAGGATACTAAATTATTCTTCTTTTCTTGATAATGAGTTTTTTTTAAATTTCCTTTGATGTCATTGTAGGTTCCAGGAACAGTTAAAGCACAAGATGGGTGTGTTCCAAAATTTAATATTTTATATAATTAATAATTAATCTAGGATCAATATAATGATGAACTATAGTATAAAAGCAATTTAATTAAAGCTAAACAATAAAGAGAGAACCCGAAACTGAGAAGAGAGGATCAACTTCTTTCTTCTGTAATTAATTGAATTAAATTATTGAATTACCTCCAAGGTGATTAATTCTTTGTTTACATGTCAAACCATGGGTATGAGGTGAGGATTAATTACAATGTAGTATCCATGGATAAGAGTCCTCTACTAGTGATCCATAAATTCCCATGTATCTCTACATTTCACTGAACGAGTCTCTGGGTGCTAGTGTGGAAGATCCTTATGCTTTGGATGGCCACCTTTGATTTCCTTGAGAATCACTTCAAAACCATTCTCCTTGATCTAGTGTTGGGAGATCTATCTCTTTATTGAGAGAGTTATTGAATAGGGATGAGTTATCTAGGCATTATGTATTTCCTTAAGGGATGTTTTCACCAAATGATTGGTTATCCATTTGTAACATCTTGCCTTATCCCATTGGCTTGAGAGGGCGGAGGAATTCTAATTGGCCTTAAGGGAAAGTCCCAAGGGGCAAAAGGATTGTAAAAATGTCAAGGTCTTTGAGGAAAAATTGGTGAATGATTTTCCTTAGAGATAAAATCAACCAACCAACAATCCATTATCAAAAAACTACTTGATGCATGATAACCTAAATAACCAACCCATACATTACCATGAAAAAACAAACTATTATATAAAGATTCCAGAAATCCAACACAAATAGACTAGGAATCAGAGTATACAACAAGATCCCAAATAATTAGTACACCATCCATAGCTCTACATGAATCTCTATGCTCCAAGTACCACAACATCACCAATGAATCATGCCAAACCGCTAGCAAAATGAGATGATATACTCTTACCTAGGTCTTGAAATACCGAATCTAAAAAATCTCCCAAATTCCAAATTATGGGTGAGTAATAATACTTAGTAAGATATCCCCAAATGACTTACCTACACATGCCTCTAGAAAACCATAGTTAGTAATTTTATATAAAATAGTTTATACGAAACATTAAATGGTGCAACCATTACCACAAGCCAGACCTACCCTTACCAAGCCATGTCAATCAAGGGAATTCGAAAACGACACTGTAATCCATAACACCATCAGAAAATATCCCAAATAATTTCATCTTTCAAATAAACACACTATAACACAACCAAAATTGTAGAACTTCCATCCAACTTGTTTACTACAATTCCAACTAGTTGTGCTTCCCGAACACTACCCATAATGGTGGATCTTCCATCCACAATCCATCACCTTTTATAGAGATACATCAAGACCACTTCCATAAAATCATCAATATACATAACACATAATTAACCAACAACAATAAAACACCAAGTCCTCACAATAAGCACCCAACACATGCTAATTAATTTCAATAAATCACCAATTTATTAAAAATACCCTTCTACCATTTCTATGCCACATCCCAATCCAGAAAACAACATTTTATTGAAAACCATTTTTAGAAAATATTTTCATAATCTAAACCAAGGAACAAATTTTAAAATCTACATTTTAAAATCACACATCAAAACCCCTCTTTCACCAATATCTCATTTCTCATAAAATTCCCAAAATCTTTACCCAACAGGTTTACTCAAAGATTTCACACATCACATTCAATGTTAATTTCAAGGGAAAAAATTAATTTACACCAAAGATAGTAGTTATAACCAAGTGGAGTCAAGAGTGAAGCCACCTACCATTAGGGTTCTGGTGAAGTTGACCGAGAAGAAACATTACCCCAAATACAGAAAATGCACCACTAAAACTACTCTATATCTCTTTCCCTATCATCTACAAGCCTTAATATCAACATCCATGAAAAAACAACCATATATATACATAAAATGGAAGTAGTTCTAGAAAATAGAGAGATAGTGAAGGGTAGATCTAGGTAAAACCAATGATAAACCAAGTGGAGATACTTACTTGGGAGAAACCACCTTTAAACCACCTTGAAACCCCTTTGAATCACTTCCAAAATGAGTGGGGGAGCCCCTAAAACCCTTGAAAATCATAAAATTTATTTTAGGATCGAGTGGTAGAATGTTTGGAGTGAAATAGGTCATGATCGAGTGAACCCAGGTTTAAAAATACCTTCTTTAAGTGGCCGCACGATTTGGAAAATATTGCGCTAACCATGAACATGCCACTACCTCAAGAGGAGGGGTCTCACATGGTTGTCTCTCATGGTTTGGTAAACCATGCATAAACTATGTAGAGCCCACTTTATCCCCCTACATTTTTACCTAGATAACTATCATGGTTTTCCCTAAACATGCTCAAACCGTGCGCCCTTAGAGAAGCCTCCAAATTATTCAAAACAATTCAAAAATATCCCAACCTATTCCCTACTCATCACTAGATCTTTAACCACATAATAATGCTTTAAAAAGCTACATACCTGAAACTGGGGGAGGGGCTCTACATTCTCCCCACCATTGGAATTTCGGTCCTCAGAATGTATAGGACTACCCCTTTCCTGAAAGAGCTTAGGCCATAGCTCGACTAGCTCTTTCTCCCGCTCCCAAGTATCCTACTAAATATAACCATCCTAAAAAAATGAAATAAAATGATTATTTTTACATTAAATACTTTCTCTTCCCTGTCCACAATCTTCACCGGCACATGTACCAAACAAGAATTCGGTTCTAGCTCAAAATGATCCCAAAAAATCACATGGTCATGGTCTGGATGATACATTTTCAACAGGGACACATGAAACACATTGTGCAATACACTAAACTGTGGTGGAAAATCCAAACGATATTCTACCTCCCCAATCCTCTAAAGTATCTCAAATTGACCAATATACCTTGGAGACAACATACCCTTCTTTGCACACCAATGATGTCCCACCATTTGAGAGATTCTCAAAAATCACATGATCACCCCCCTTGAATAACATCAGTCATCGACAATGGTCCCCCTATGATTTCTGATGAAATTGATCTGTCTACACCCTCTTTCTGATCAACTTGATCTTTTCTGTAGTCTTGTCTACAAGGCTCGGTCTGATCATCGATGTCTCATTAGTTTCCACCCAACATAGTGGAGAATGACATAGACACCCATACAATGCCTCAAATGTAGCAATATGTATTATATCCTGATAACTGTTATTATTGGAGAACTCCATAAATGATAAGTTCTCCTCCCATGAAAGACCAAAATCCATCACACAAGTCCTATTCATTTCTTACAATGTTTGTATCATCCTATCAAATTGGTCATTCGTCCGAGGATAATATTCCATGTTAATCATCAACTATATCCCAATTTCTAGCTTCAAGGATTTATAGAAACAATATATGAACCTAGGGTATCTATCTGATTCAATCGAAACAGGAACACCATGCCTCTTTACCACTTCCTGGATATATATTTTGGATAGATACTCTACCATATGAAATTCATGAATTAGGATAAATTGGGCTGACTTTGTGAGCCAATCCACAATCACCCATATGATATCATGGTTCCTGAACATTCTCATAATACCTATCAAAAAATCCATTAATGTTTGCTCCCACTTCCAAATTGAAATAGGAAAAGATTTCAATAGTCCTTCTTCCCGCTGATGCTCTTCCATGACTAGCACACAAGTCAAGCATCTAGAGACAAACATGGACACATACCTTTTCATACCAACCCACCTAAACTATGGTTTTAACACACTATATATCTTATAAATTCAAGGATGGATATCCCACCTAGAATGATGATAATCCCTGATATATTCTTCCTAAAAAGCCATTAGTACCACCATCCAATTTCGAAAATACAAGACTGAATTCCAATTCAGTTCCCATCTTTCAATGGTCTCCCCACTATTGAGTTTACACCGCATTGCCATACATTCAGAATCAGATGTGTGTGTCCCTTTAACCAAACAATCAATGTCATGAAACAAGGAAACCAGTATGAAGACTGCTCTGTCACCCCTGTCCTAACATTACTAAATCATATTGGCTATGACTAACATCAACTGCCACTGATCTGATACATGTTTCACCACCTGAGCATATGATTTTCTACTTAATGCATTCGCCACTGAATTTCCCTTACACAATGTGAAAATTAAGTCAAAATAAAACATCTAGAGATATTACATCCATCTCCTTTGTCTCAAATTCAAATATTTTTGTGAGAAAATATTCTTTAAACTCTTATGATTGGAAAACATAGTAAATTTCTCATCAATGACATAATGACGACATATTTTTAAATAATTACCACTACCCCAACTCCAAATCATGTGTTGGGTAGTTCTTCACATGAAATATCAACTATCCTGAGCCACATGCAACCACATGATCCCCCTACATGAGAACACACTGTATCTGTGATCCTTATGTGTCACAATGCACCACATACCCTTTCTCTAGTTATGGAAAAACCAATATTGGTGATAATTTAAGGATACCCTTTATCTCTTCAAGGAATTTATAACACTTTTCATCCCATTGAAATGGGATATTATTCCTTTTCAAAGATGTCATATGTGAGGTGAATTGTGAGAAATAACAAAAAAACATCAATAATAGCGAGTGAGATGAAGGAAACATTGTATCTCGAAAACATTCATTTGATGTTTCCAAAAGACAACAGCTTCTATATTTTCCGGATCAACTGAAACACCTTTCTCAGAAATAACATGTCTAAAGAAGTGAAACTCTTGTATCCAAAAGTTAGACTTTGATAATTTACCATATAACTAATGATCCCTCAGGACTGGAAACACTATCATCATGTGCGGCTTATTATCTACCCTTTTCCTCAAATATACCATCATATCATCCAAAAATACCACCATAAAAGAATGCAGATATTTCTGAAATATCTAATTCATCAATTCCATGAACACTTCTGGTGAATTCGTTAGAACAAAGGGCATAACCACATACTCTTAATGGGAATATCTACTTCTAAAAGCTGTTTTGGGGATATCCTCTTTTCTTACCCCCAATTGACGACATCATATCCTCAAATCAATATTGGAGAACCACTAATCTCCCCTCTACTGGTCAAAAAAAATAATTAATGTGTGGAAGTGGATATCCATTATTTATCATAAAATAATTAAGTCTACCATAATAAACACAGAGCCACAAAGTTCTATCCGCATTTTAAACAAACAAAACTGGTGCTACACATAGAGACGTTATAGGTTGGATGAACCCTTTGTTCCCTAACTCCTCAAAATACACTTTTAATTCATGCAATTTGGCATGTGAAATATAGTAATATGGAAGTGGGATAGGACTGGTTACCCAAAAAAGATCAATCATAATCTCTACTTCTCTCACAGAAGGAAACACTGAGAATTCTTTGGAAAATCCATCCATAAAATGATCCACAACTACTGGAAGAACACTTTTTGCAACTTCTTCTATTAATTCCACTGATAGTGCCGCTAACTGATATGAGATCATGCAATGATCTAGTACTAAAATATCTGTTGCACCTAGAATTTTCTTATTATCCTCTCTAATGAGATGTACAAGGCCGTACTCCATTTTAAAACTAACCATTCATGCATAGAAATCGATGTGGGCATTTAACATCACCAAACAATCCATTCCCAGGATTATATCATAAGAATCCATCTCAAACACTGATAAATACAACATTATTTTAATTTCTTCCACAACTAAGAAACATTTTATACCGAGAAATGATACAAAATCTCTTTGACTCGTAGTAGTTTGTATTTTCATAATAGAAGGCATCATTTCCATAGTTAAACCCAGTGAACTAACAGTAATAGAAGATAGAAAAGAATGAGAATCACATCTACCAATCAAATCATGCATCAACATAGAATTCAATAGAACTAGACCTCACACGATGGACGGTCCCAACCGGTCATCCATCACCACCTGTTCAGCTCCGAACTACTTTTTTTTACCACACTCTTCTGTTCATTTCACAGTTGGCGTGTCATGGTATTTCCAGAATATCCTTGAAAAAAATTACTATACTACCGTGGGATATACTGCATCCCTCGTCCTAACAAGGCATGAGACCCCTACGACCCTTGAGGAGTATACACCCAACCTCAGAACATTCCAACAATAATGATGCATATTCCCCATCGGCTTTCAATTATGACATGATTGTTGTTGTGTCATAAAATTCCAATTGATGTGCCCTGTATATCCACACACAAAAAATCCCATCTTACTCTGAGGGTTTAGAGGAAGACTCTGCGATCTTACCATAGGATTCTGAGCCATACTCCCATCCTTGAAATATGTTTCCCTCTTCCACCTGAACCATTCATTCAAGTTCCCACTATTTTCCATGGGTACCAACAGCCTTCCCCCGCATGTTTCCCTCAAAAGATCCCACTAATCCCCTATAGCTCTTTTCACCATTTCCTTGTAATCGTTTATACACAGTAATGCTATCTTGAAACAGTTTTCTTTCCTCTACACGGTTTTAAAAATTCATTCCTCCAACAAGGTACTACCTACCACTATAGGTTCTAAATGATCTATGTTCATAAACATAGCCACATATTCCATTACCAACATGTTCCCTTGCTCCAAACAGAAGAAATACATTGTGCACTGAATCTTGAACATATGAGGGTAGAATTGTTTATTAAACAACTCTTTAAAACCCTCACATGTCACACCTTGGTCCTTCCTAGCTTGGATGTCCATGTCCCACCACTAAAGGGAAGTATCTTCAAACATATATGTGGCTAACATCACTTTCAACTCTACCAGTGTTCCCAAGAAATAAAATATTATATTCATTATATTATCCATGATTCATCCCTTTATAGCTTCAAATTACTCCTAAAGATGGGTGGATTATGATTTTTAAATTGAACCTCATGATCCCCATGCTTCGGTTCATCCACTTTATTCACACTTTCGACAGTCTGAAAGTCATGCACTATACTTTGCACAAGCTGCTGCTTCACCTGTGGCTCAGGTGCAACAACATTTTCAGCATCTTTCTTTTGTTGGTCTCTTTGAGGCCTACCCAGTTCAATTTCTATCAATAAAAAATAACCATAAGTCCTACTCCATTAACACAAAAAGGTATAAATTTTCTAAATTCAATACATAACAGTTATCACAACTAGGCTTTCCACAAGTTAACTTTTATAATATTCCACTATTCTAAAAAATCCCCCATGTTTTGAAAATGGACCCATTTTCAAAATACCACAAGTTTCCATATTTCAAATCCTCCTGTTTTGAAACAAAATTCATAATTTTGAAAATCTACACATTTATATCACACCATAAATAATCAATCCCCAATGAAATATGCATCCTAGTGGGAATTTGTTTATACAATTAATGTCATTCTCATCTCATTGGGTACACCCATGATAATTTGATATCCAATGCCTATAAGTTTCTCCAAACACTTATGTACCGAAATCCATTGTAACATGAAGTTCAACATATACGGGTTAGCTACGTCCTTTTATGTTACAAATTCCATGTTCTGATAATCCTATGCCTTTCTACCATCCTGACTCAAGGAATTGGCCATGAACGAATGTCAACACAAATTCCATCAATCAACGCCAAAGGACCGAACAATTGCTCTCACTTGAAATCCAAGGACCGAACACACTGATACCACTTTTAACATCCTGACCCATCCCAGTGGATTGAAAGGGTGGAGGAATGTTACTTGTCCTTAAGCGACATTCCCAATGTGCCAAAGGATGGAAATAATTGTTGAGGGCTTCGAGAATATATTGGGGAATGACTTTCCCTTGATATAAAATTAACCAACCAATAATATATTATTAGCATACTACATTATTCATGACAACCAAAACAAACCAACACATATATTACCAAGGGACAACCAACTATTCAATAAATATTCCAAAAATCAAATACAACTAAACCAGAAATCAACATACCAAGTAGAAGACTACACAAGAAGACCCAAAATAACTAGGACACCATCCATAGCTCCACACTAAGCTCCATACTCCACAAACCACAACATCACCAAATAATCATGCCAAAAAACTAACAAAATGATATGCTTTACTCTTACCTGTGTCCTAGAATACAACATCTACAAAAGCACCCATGTTCCAAAGAAAGGGTGAGTCATAATACTCATTAGTATTTCCCCAAATTACTTCCCTATACATGCCAGTGGGAAATAACCATTAACATATTTATATAAAATAGTTTATATAAAACATTAAATAGTGAAACCACACCACAAGCCAAACATACCCTTACCAAGCCATGTAAAACAATGGAAATTCACAACAATTATATAATCCATAGAACCATCACATATTAGCCCAAAAAAGTCCATCTGGAAAAGGAACACAAATAAGGACACCAAAATAGTGGAACTTTTGTCCAACCTGTTAACTACATTTACAACTAGTGGCGCTTCTTGACCACTACCCATAATGGTGGCTCTTACATCCAATATCCATCACCTTTTATAGTGAGACTTCCCACCCACATCCACACAATCAATACAATCCATAACACTTAATCATCAAATAAGCAAAAAGTAACAAGCCCACACAATAAGCACCCAACACTTCCAACAAATGACAATTCACATCAATAATCACCCTTTTATTGAAAACACCCTTATACTATTTTCAATGAAACATCCCATTCCCATAAAACCACATTTTATTAAAAAACATTTTCAGAAACCATTTTCATAATCCAAACTAAGCAACCAATTTTAAAATCTATATTTCAAAATCACACATCAAAACCCCTCTTTCACAAATATCCAATTTCTCCCAAATATCCCCAAATCATCACCAAACGAGTTTCCACCAAAATTTAGCACATCACATTCACAATTAATTTCAATAAAAAAATTTATTACATTCAAATAAACTTGTTATAACCAAGTGGAGTTTATAGAGAAGCTACATACCTTTAGGGTTCGGATGAAATCGACCCACAAGCAACTGCACCAAAAATCTGGAAAATTCACCACCAAAACGCATATATATATATATCCTTCCCTATCATCCACATGACTTAATATCAACATCCATGGTGAAAACAATACCATAGATCTTCATGAAATGGATTTAGAACATGAAAACTAGGAGAGGGAAGAATAGATGTAGAGAAAACCAAAGGGAAACCAAGAGGAGAGACTTACCTGGGAGAAACCACTTTCATACCACCTTGAAACCCCATTAAAATGTGAGGGAGCCCCTCAAAACCTATAGAACTGAACATCATGAGTGAGGATCGAGTGGGGGGAATATTGGATTGAAATAGGTCAAGCCCGAGTGAAACCAGATTTAAAAATCTCTTCCTTAGGTTGATACATAGTTAACCCACATGATTTGAAAAACTATGTGCCAACCATGTAAACGCCAATTCTTTAAGAGAAGGGGCCCTTAATGGTTGTCTTGCATAGTTTTGAAAACCATGGGAAAAACTTGTAAAGCCCACTTTCTCCCCCAACACGGTTACATTGAGATCCCACATGGTTTTCCCTAACCACCCACAAACCATGGACCATTAGAAAGCCCTCTAAACATATTCAATACCATTCCAAACACTCACATCCTCTTCCTAACTCATCATTAGAACATTGAACACATAAAAAGGCATATAAAGGTCTACATACCTCAAACCAGGGTTGTTACACTGGTGGAATAAACCCTTGGATTATATAAAGAATAATAACATAAAAGAGAATTTAATTAACCAGGTAATAATAAATAATTAGCATTTGTGTCATTACTTAATTTATTATTCCATATGAAACCCACATGTCAAATAATAATAGAGATTCTATTATTTCCATTACATGTTCTTACAGAATTTAATTCTCTAGGTAATAAAAATTAATTTTTACAAGTGCCATTGCTTAATTTATTATTCCATGTGAAAACTCTATATCAAATAATAAAAATGCTATTATTTCTATGACATGTACTTAACATGCATGATATATTTCAATATTATTTAACCGAATAATATTTAATATTATTTCTCACTAGACCCATAACTTGATCCTCCAATCCTCCTTAACATTTATTGGGCCTTGAATAATGTCTATTTATTTATTAAATAAATATAACAAAATTATTCTCTGAGAAATAAATATGCCATCCGCAATATATTGTTTCGAATAAATAGTGATGAAATAAATGTGTTCATGCATACTTTTATAACAATTAAACCACAAACAAGAATAATAATTATTAAATTTTTTAAATAAATATATTATTTAACTCAGATACTGGATATACATAGTGTTTGACCCTCCAGGCCTCTTCCTCATTGGCATGAGGCGGGCTTGCCAAAATTCCATATTTACTATTTATAAATGGGTCATGGAACCCAAGAGAAAGAAGTTGATCTTCCAATGACATGTCACCTCATACGAATTCTTACTTTGTAATATAATCTCTTTTTCTGATATCTCCAATCAAGTGGGTCGCATGCAAGTTCCATTAACCCCTGTGCTGAATTTCTCAATCTTTGACTTCCTAAAATTAAACATGAATAGAGAAAACAATGGCCATGGATTTAGTTAGGATATATCATTTCCATCAAAGGGCCTAAAATATCTACTTCTATAGAAGTAAAAAATCATTCCCTGCATTATTCATTAATGTAGTATTACTCATGATGCACCCAACATATCATACCCCACCACAAACATTTGTCGTCACAATTTTTGTCAATACATTAAAGGAAGTAAGTCATAGTACACCTTAATAATAATATAAAATTATAAGGACCAATACACATGTCTAATGAAAGGAACATCCAGTGACACTTATGAATGTGGCTTTCTTACTAGCATATCTATTTCTCATAATATCCTCCTAGATATTACAAAGGGTGAACACAATGAAAAGGTGCATTAATGTTTCTTGCGTCCCAACCACTAATAGCCTATATCATTTGTATCTCTTCAAATGATATAATCTTGCCATAGGACAAATATTCAAGAATAGTTTCATGGAACCTCTGGGTTCTCATCGTAGCAGGGATCTTCTATGACCTTTTAGTGGGGAAATTATTTTTAGGAAATTATCAAATACTACGTCATGAAGAAGAACCATCATGATGTGATACGTAGTTTATTAATATCCATCCAGTGAATAAAGGTTTATCATAAAGTAAAAATAAGTTGGTTTATTGGGAACCAACTCCAACAGACTCCCACATACACTAGAGACAACTGCTAACAACCATCAATCCACTATCTCTCACATGATATTCATGATTTTTATAAGATAGGATTTTAGTCAAGGGGTCTTCCACGTTCTCTTCCATAGACACTTCTCTCACTGCAACGTCACCCATTTCATTGAAATCCCTCACGATGTGATATTTCTAATATATGTTCTTTCCCCATTGATTTGAACTTGTATATTTTTCAAGATCCACCACTGTAGTATTATCTCAATACAATGTAATGGGATCAGTACTGCATGGCACCACATCAAGGTCCTAGAAAAAGTTTCAAATCTAGATGGCTTCCTTGGATACATCGGAAGCCACTAAATATTTAGAGTACACTATAGAATCAATGATATTGGTTGATTTGAACTCTTCCAGCTCATAGCACCTTTGTTGAGACACAAGACATATCCTAATTGCTACTTCATATCACTCTGATCTGTCTAAAAAACAGCATCATCATACCATTTAATGAAAAGCTCCTCTTCTCCTCCATAACCTAGGAAAATATTCGTAATTTTTCATATATAATTAAGGATAGTCTTGATAATAGCCCAATGTTGTTCTCCTATATCTTCTTGATACCATCCTTCGGTTCTCAGTGCATAAGAAACATCATGTATGGTTCATAACATGGATCACATGATATATCCTATCACTGAAGTGTATGGAAACATACTCATCCTATCTTTCTAATGTTGTGTTTGGGGAAACATTTTCTAAGAATAATATATACCATGTGACACTAGAACCAATATTCTCTTAGATTGTTCCATACTAAATCTCTTCAGTTTCTAGTCAATTTATTTACATTAACATAGTCAAAGCATCATCTTTGATCTATCATAACTGATTTTGATCCATAAAATGTAGGTTGTTTCACCTAAGTCCTTCATAGAGAAGCACTTGTTCAACCAGTCCTTAACTAACTGCAATACTGGTACATCATTTCCTATAAGAAATATGTAATCTATATGAACTACTAGGATAATGACTGTATTCCCATTAAACTTCTTGTAAACACATGGATCACATTCATTCTTAATAGGACAAAATTCCTTTGTGGCTTTATTTAACTGAATTATCCATGATCATGATGCTTGCTTCAATCCAAAAATGGATATCTACAACATGCATACACATTTATCATAATCTGGTGTCACAAACCATTCTGGTTTTTTCATTTTTATTGCTTCTTCAAGTTTCTCATTAAAGAATGCAGTTTTGAAATCCATATACCAAATATCATATTCATGGAATGATTCTATGGAAAGTATGATTTATATGGATTTAAACACAGAAACTGGTGAAAATGTTTCATCATAGTCAATTCCATGATGCTGTTTAGAATCCTTATCCAATATACATGATTTATGGGTACTAAATTGACCTTCCACACATAGTTTCTTATTTAATACCCATTTACACCAAACATGCTTTACATCAACTTTTTCATTGAACAAAACCTAGACTCAGTTCTGATACATTGAATCCATCTCAAAATTCATAGCTTCTAACCATCTTGTAGCTTCTAATCGTTCAAATACTTCTATATAAGAGAGAGTTTCATCATTTTCCAATAATAATATGTCACCATCCTCAGTGACAAGGAAACAATAACTCTATGGTTCTCTTACCTCTATTTTACTTTTATGTTGTACTTGAGTTTCAGGAACCACCTCTTCCAAGGGGACCTGTGGAACTTATTCCTGTACCAACTCCTCTATATCTTGAGCATCAACTTCATCGAAATATATCTTTCTCCAACTGTCCTTTTTTAGGATGTTCTCCCTCTCAAGAAGAACGACATATCTGGAAATAGTCACATTCAAGTGTAAGGAGTTTTATGGGTAGTATCACATTATTTCCTTGGAATACACTATAAATATACACTTCGTGCCCCATGGTGATAGTTTGTTGCCTGTTAAAGCCTTAAGAAATTCTTTTCATCCTCATACACGTGTATGTGACCAAGTGGGTTTCTTTCCACTCCATAGATTGAATGGAATCCCATTTTACACCTTAGTTGGTACCTGGATTAATGTGTATGTCATATTTTTCAATGCATATACCCAGAAGGATAATGGAAGATATGCATGAATCATTATCGACCTTACCATGTCCAAAAAGGTACAATTATTCTTTTCACTAACATCATTCCATTGTGGTGTATAAGGTGGAGTGAGATGAGATAGTATCCTAGACTCATATAAAAGTTTGATGAAATCTTGGTTAAGATATTCTCCACCTCGATCTGATCGAAACTTCTTTATCTTTTAACCAATATGATTCTCTACATCATTCTTGAAATTTTTAGTTTCACATAGGATTTAAAGTTATACCTCATTAAGTAGGCATATCCATATCAACTCAATTCCTCAGTAAATGTAATGAAGTAAGAATATCCACATCTATATTCAATTGGAAATAGTCTACACACGTTAATGTGTACCAATCCTAGAAGAATTATGGCCCTTTCACCCTGTCCACTAAATGTTGGTTTGGTCATTTTCCCTTGTAAATAAGAATGACATATATCAAGTGGTTTTAGCTCGAAATTTTATAAATGACCATTTGGATAGAGCTTTGTCTTGATCTTCTTGCTTACCTAACATAGGTTGTGATACCACAAATAGGTGTTGTATGAGTCATATGAACTTGGTTCTTTATCAATTACAAACACTTGGTTTTCATTATTTAATACATACAGACTATTATTTAAATGAGGCATACAATAAAAAAAGTTTTCCTTATAAAAGTAATAACATTTATTTATAAATATAAAAAAAAATCAATCAATATCAAAAATCAATAGAGAAATTATGTTCTTGGTAACACTAGGTATATAATAACATCCATGTGAAACCAAAATCATTTTTATCAGCAATGTGAGGTGGTATTCACCAATGGAAAGAGAATTCATCCTTGCACCATTGGCATCTTGTATATCCACCCATCCTCTAGAAATTTTTTGGAATCTAGTTGGTTTCTACATTTGAATATAGATGTGATCACCACAAGCTGCATATAATACCCTATGTGTAGAAATGGAAAGATTGCACTTGATAACAAATTCACATTTGTCTTCCCATTGCCTTTAGGTACAATTCTACCTCCAATGGCTTGACTTGCCACATGAAAACCGTACTGACTCATTTTCCTTTCCCTACCTCTGGATATTCTTCTTCTTTTTATGACAGTTCTCATAGGCTTTAGATTGTTTATATATCTTATTCCCATTTTCCTTGTCCTTCCACTTTTTATTTACCATAAAGACTATTAGTTTTTCACACCCCATGTTCTTATCAACATTCTGAATTAGGGTAATAAGCTCTAATAGACTAATCTCATTATTTCTCATATTATAATACATAATAAAACTAGAGAAGGTATTAGGGAATGTTGATAGTATGAAATATCTATGCAACTCATCTGGGAATTTAATCCCTATGATGTCCAGCTCCTCAATGTGGCCAATAATCTTGACTACATGTGGTCCAGCAGGCGCAGACTCTCCAATAATAGTTGTTAAAAAATCATTGGAGATCTCATACCTATTATTAATCACCTTCTCTTGTTAGAGATCCTGAAGGTGAGACATCATGCTATATTAATCCATTTCATCATGTTTATTTAGGATCTAATTGGTCATGGATGATAGCATGAGGCACAAAACATCTATAGCATCATTTAGATGTTTCTCATACACATAGAGTTCCTCATCACTCACCTCATTTCTTTATTCAACTGGTAAAGGCTCTTCCATTATATAATGTTTCTTCTCATGGAGAAGGATAACCCAAAAGAAAATATCCCTTTCCTGGGAATTAGTACTGGTGTGAAGGTTTTACTTCTTGAGTATGGATCAGAAATATGTTATTGATGTCATTTTGATTACTGTTTCTACAAATTAAGATGAATATAGTTTTTTTATTTTTTATTTATAAATATAGACAAATATATAAATTAATATTTATTAGTCTCCCACTATTTTTTCAAAACACTATATCCCTCACCATTGGCATTAGAATATCATATTTAATCGACACTCTAGTGAAAAGGATCCATATTTATCTTCACATAAACCAAAACAGGTTTGTCCAAGAAATTTGAAAGGTTTTAGGTAGGTATTTCAAATTTCAACTGCATTAACTCACAACTCCTTGATCTATTGAGTGGACTCCCAAATCCTAAAATCCTTAATTTTATATTTTCTCAACCTTTTCCTCTCAATTAAAACAAGTAATGCTGGGGCAGTCATCCCTTGATATAAACTAAGTGAAGTCAACCCAAAACATAAAATTATAATTCCTCAATAAGTCAAAGCACTCCAACTAGGGTTGGTTAATCACTTTGAACTTTGGTTTGATTCTAACCGAAGTAATGTAAGGTTATACCAACATAATATTTCATTGAGGGATTTTATCCTTTATGCATAAATTTCCAATTATTGTCTTTTATCATTATTGTTTATGTTAATTGGGATATACTTAAGTGATAAAACATATATAGATAATATTGTGATAAGCCATTTTTTATTTTAGTTTCATCTTGTATGACTATTGGTTCATTAATTATTTGATCGCGTCAAACATCCATAATGAATAACCAAAAAACATATATAAATAAAATAACGGTTAATATCATGAGAATTAATATTGGTTAGTTTATCTAGATGATGATAAAATAACCCTACCCTAGCGGAGAAGCACCTTGAACCATTTATGGTTCATGTTTATAGATTTCCACCTGTTCACCTTTGTATCTCCTTGGATTGGTTTCATCTCGACTCATAACATGAATCTCCTACACTAGCTTGGTAACTCCATCCATTATATATGATTTTAACTCACACGGAGGTGATAGGTAAAATGGGCTTTACATAAAAGAAATAATTGGAATGCATTCCCTACATATTAATGAGGATAAGGTATACAAACCATCAATTTTAATTTAATAAATAAATTAAAATGGAACCAATCACATACAAAGGTCTGGTCTCTCTCATGACCATCCATATTCATGAACATAATTATTTATTTAATAAAACTATAATTCAATTATTTAATCATTATAATTATGATAAATTATGCTCGAATCGATTAATAATTATCTTTAATTAATCAATCATTTTTATCTTCACCCTTTTCTGAATTACCATGATATTCTCATCCATAACATTGTACATAACTTGTACCATGGGAGAAACCTGGTGAATACTCATCCAAAACTACCAATCATGTATTTATACTTGTATACACATTATTCATTGTGACATGTATCATGCACACATAATTATAATTTTAATAAAACTCATACATGATATGTAGATCTGTGAACATTATGTAGGTGTTAATTGAATATATATATATATATATATTTATATATTTATATATATATATATATCAAACACCTATCATAGGTAGTGTCCCAGAATTATTCCCACATGAAGGTACATATCTCAAGGGTTAGCTAATATAATAATAAAATTTTAAATTTACGTAATCTGGAAATAATAAACAGCGTGTAGATCCAACTACACGGTGCATATAGTACTCACCATCCATCTGAAGTACATGCCATGGGATATAGGGTGTGATGTGTAATTTAGAAATATTTGGAGTACACAACATGTACAATGGGCCACATGCCATGTAGACTCCTCATTACATGACCACCAACCAGATAATCCATGTATGGGGCACATGACTTGACTTAGACCCGAAGGGACTACTTTCCATGTCCATTGGGCGACAAAGCATGTAGTCCAGACAACCGTTTTCTAGTCTGTCCTGGTCAACATGCGGTGTAATAATTAACTACACCATGTGTTATTTAATGCACACATCTTGAGTAACTGTCTAATTACACTTGATTTATTGACCACAAATACACGATGTGTATATCCGACTACCCAATGTGTATTATTTTGTTATATAGAGAGAATCATAATCACCTCCTGATGAGATCCTCGATTTAATTTTAATCAAAAAATTATTCATTTCTATAAGATCTACGAGAAACGATACAGGAGAAAAAGATATCGAAATTCAGAATAAAAGAATGATTAAAAAATAATTGACAAACTAAATTATTAAAGCATAAATCATAAATGAATTATTTTAATAATTGAAAATAAGAATACGATCACTCTGATACCACATGTAGGTTCTGGGTGTAGCGGAAGCACAAGATGGGCATGTACCCAACATTTAAATTGTTATAATCAATGATTAATTTGGGATCAATGCGAGGATGAATGCTAGTATCCATGTAATTAAATAAACTATAAAAAGTAAAAGATAGAACCCAGAACCCAGAAGAGACGATGATCATATTTTGTTTATAATTAATTTAACTAAATTATAGAATTAACACTAAGGTTTTTATTTCTTCATTGATGCATTTGACCACGAGTCCAATGTGAGGATTTGTTGTGATGTAGAATGGAAGGACAGTAATCCTCTAGGGGTGATCCAAAATCGCTCCACATAACTCTGGATATCACTGAAGGAGTCTCAATGTGATAATGTAGAAGATTATTGCACTTGTGATTCCCACCTTTGATCACCTTGAGAATCTCTACCAAATCGTTCCCATTAATCTGCTGGAGGAGGTTATCTCTCTTTTATGAGAGATTTATTGGATAGAGAAGAGTTCTGAAGGCCCAATATCATTTCTCCAAGGATGTTGTGCACATAATTATTGGTTAGCCAGTAGAATAACCCATTGTCTTATATAGAGAAAATAACATAATGGGGAATTTTATTCACTAGGTAATAATAAATAATTAGCACATTTGTGGTCACATAATTTATTATTCCATGTGAAAAACCCCATGTTAAAAAATAATAGGAATGATATTTTTTCATTTTCATGTTCTTAATTAATTTAGTTCACCAGTTAATAATAAATAATTAGCACAGGTGTTATTACTTAATTTGTTATTCTAAATGAAAACCCTATGTAAAATAATAATAACAAAGCTATTATTTCCATGACATGTGCTTAACGTTCACATTATATTTATATATTACATAATGAAATAATATTTAATATTATTTACCACTAGAACCATAACAAGGTCCTCGAATCCTTTTCAATAATTATCGGTCCTTGAATAAGGACTATTTATTTATTAATTAAATATAACTACATTATTTACCAATAAATAAATATTCTTTCCACAATATATTCTCTCAAAGAACTAGTGACAAAATAAATACTTTCAGACATACCTGAATAATTATTAAAAACAAATGGAAATAATATTTATTTTACTTGTTAAATAAATAGATAATTTAATTAAGATACTAGCTACACATACTGTGTGACCCTCTAGACCTCTTGATCATTGGCATTAGGAGAGCTTACCTAATGTAAAAGATTACTATCTAGTAATGGGTCAAGGAACCCAAGAGAAATAAGTTTATGTTTAAATGAAATTCCACCACATATGAAGGCTTATTGTGTAATATAATTCCCTTATCCTGATATCTCCCATCAAGTGGGTTTCATGAAAGTGCCATCAACCCATGTTCTTGATTTATCATTCCTTAACTTCCCAAAATTGAACTTTTTTAAAGAACACCATAGCGAAGGATTTAGTTAGACTATATAATTTCTATCAAAGTGCCTGAGATATCTACTTCCTTAGAAGTGACAAATCCTTTCTATCATTATTATTTACTGTAGTATTTCTCATGACACACCCAATATATTATACCTCACCGCAAACATCTATCATCATTGTTTTCATCGATACATATAAGTGTGTGAGCCATAATACCCATTAATAATAATATTAAATCCTAATGAGCAATACGCACATCCATATATGTGAACATCCAATGAAAATTATTAATGTGGATTTCCTACTAGTGGGTCTTGTTCTCATAATATCTTCCAGGATATTTAAAAGGGCACACACCATGAAAAGGTTCCTCAAAGAATCAAGATTCCCCACCCATGATAGCCTATATCATTTTCGTCCCTTCATATGATATCATCCGGCCATAGAACATGAATTTAAGAACAGTGCCCTGGAACTTCCGGGTTATCATCATAGTAGGGATCCTCTACGACCTTTTAGTGAAACAACTATTATTAGAACATTATGAAATAATATGTCACATTGAAGAACAATCCTGATGTGATAATCAGTTTAATAATATTAATCTAATGAATACAGTTTTATCATAGAGTACAAATATGTTGTCCTCTAGGGCACCAACTCCAATAGGGATTTCATGTTTTTCACTAGACTGACAGTTTCATTCTAATATGTACTATATAAATATTTTTATTCTCATTTAATGTCTTTTAAAATGTTTTTTCAGAAGGGTTTATGGATAAATATGGAAAATAAAGAGGTCATGATAAAATTGTAAATATTTAACATCATTTTTTATTTTAATTGGTTTTATTTTCTGAAAAAATGTATATTGGGTAGAATTGATTATTTTAGACAATAAAGTTTTGTTATGTATGAGTTTTTTATTAGTTCCTTAAAAATATAAACCTAAAATATCTTTTGGAATGAAATAAAGAGAAATATATTTTGAATTTACTAGAATATGGGATGTTTATGGTTGTGTCCTTAAATTAATGATGGATTATGCATCCTTCCAAGCAGAATTATAACATTGTTCTATGAGTGAATATGTTGGGCGGACAAATAGTTACAAAGATTCATGAATTTATCCAAATTCATGGGGAATGTTATAAATTAACATTCCATATGCTTCTATTGAAACTCCTGTTAAGGTAAATGAATATATTTTTCTAAGTGTATGGAAATGACGAATCCCTGTGGTCTAAGAAACATCCATGACCATAAAATATGAGGTGAATCATGGTAGCAGATATAATGAAGCCAACAGTTTTTTCAAGAAAATATAGTCTTCACCAGTGGAAAGATACATGAGCTCCTTTTATCTATAATATGAATGAGGTAAAAATTCCTTGGAATCAATGGATATAAAAGAATGAAAATCCTGTAACAACACAAAATTTCATTAAGGTAAATCACTCTTGATCTTATTAAATGCCTCTTTATGTAAAATGTTTATATAAAATATCATCTTCATTGTTTTTATTTTAATAATTGTGACCATTTCTAATTTAGTCATTTAATAGTGATCACATGATTAGTATAAATATAGAGCTTTAATAATATAATTTACTCAGACAAAGGATACGATGACATCATCCAGTATTATTTCTCCATACGAAGCCCATTTGTCGGAGCTTGGAAAAGAGGTTTAGTCATTGGGCTTTCCTCTTTACCAAGACCATGCCGAGCTTCATCATGTGAAGCTCGAACGGAATCGTCTACGGGAGAAGTGGAAGTTGATAGAGATCACCATGCATGCAATATTGTTCAAGCCACCCCAAGAGTCTCGCACCATCATGCACCTTTCCCTTAGGTCTTGTGTGGCTGTTTTAAGGGGTTATGTAAAAAATCCCTAGTACTATGGTTATTTACATTTTTTTTGTATATGATAAAGAATATACATTCATTTTATTATTTTTACCTTGTAAATAGTTTTTAAAGCACAAATATTATTTTTAGTTAATGTTCAACTAATAAATCTATTTTGATGAATTAATGGTTTTTCAAATTAAAAAATATTTTAATAAAATATTATTATTTTTTAAATGAATTTTTATTAACTATAAATGATCGTATAATTTTATGAATGCAATTGTAATTTTTATAATGGTTTGAAAGCTATTTTTGTTAAAATCCACGAATTTTAGATAAATAGCAGTTTTTATTTTAAAAGTGAAAATTAACATTTTTATAAAATTATATAGATAAAATAAATATTATTTTTGGAATCCGGACGTCGAAACTATGCAATGGTTAATTTTTCATAATTTTATGAGACAGTCATGTTTTTGGTTAAAAATTAAATACTGTTTAAATATATAATGTGTTTTATGACATCATAATGACCAAATAGTGATGTAATAAAATACTATAAACCTCTTTTTCAGACAATATATTTCTTACCATTAAATTAATGTGATTTTTGGTTTTTTTGATTTATTTTACAACGCTTTAGTGGGCCCTTCAAGACTTATTAAAAATTTTTTCTTTTTAAATTGTTTTCTTTGGGAGTGTGACTCACCTCCACATAAACAACCCCATTATTTTAAGAATTTAGGACATTTCCCTTATAAAATATTGTCTTCCACTTCCCTTGGCCAAAAACCATGGGAAAAACCCATGGTCTGGTTTGTGGTTTGGATTAGTTTAATGTGAGGGTCCCAAACCTAAATAAGAAGGAATTCCCTCATTTTTCCTATATAAAACCACCCATTATACGAATTCCTCCCTAGTTAAAGCCATTGTAGTTTGTCCTTCCTCTTCTATCCCCTCTCTATAAACCTCCCAATATTCCCCATGCTCTCATGAAGCCTCTCTCAAGCCTCTCTCAAGCCTTTGGAAGCATACTTCCAAGTAAGGGTTTTTCCTCTCTCATTTTTGTCCAATTTTTTTAATGTTGTTGTGCTCTTTTAATTTCAATTATAAATGTTGGGGTATGATTTTTAACCTCCCCCATACTTCCCTCTTCATATTTTAATGATGGGATACACCGTTATCTCTCACTAAATTCCTCTAATGTACACCCGTTACTATGCTGAAATTCTGAATGGAATTTCTCTCTCCTCATTTACATTCAAGCAATTCTTTTGTATCATGAATATAAATTCCATTACATTTTTTGGGACATGTATCTATATGACCCCTTACTTTACATGTCATGTAAATATGATGAGACACCACTTTCTCTCTCATCAACCATTTTTATGAATTCTTATGTCACGCCGTTATGATGCCAAAATTGCACTAATTTTCCAAGCCAATGTTATTGTGTAGTGAATACCATGCCCATTTCTCTATCAAGGGTATTAACCTTTATGAACATTTACTTATTGATTATAATGATTTATGTATGAATTCCACATTATTTTATTATGTAATAAAATATTATGTTTTATGAATCCATGTTATATGACCCATGTGGCACACTTATGAAGGAAAATAAAGGTTTAAGAAGGGTCTGCCCTTATAGTGCTCCAATGCATTGGGTGAAGTATAGTATCATGATAATCCATGTTAAATTGGTGTTGACTCATTTTAATTCACGTTAAATTAGGGTTTACTCATGCTTCATGTGCAATGAGGATTTACTCATGCTCTATGTGCAATGAGCCTTGGCTCATGCTAATTCCATGATAAGGGTTTTTGCAACATTTCCATGATATAATTATCATGCTTTATCATGCCTTTATGTTTATGCTTCTATTGTACTCTATTTATATGCCTATTTTCTATCATGTATTGTATTCCTCATGTTATTCCATGATTATTCCCTTACTGGGCTTTATAGCTCACCCTTTTTTATGCATGTCCTTAGGTTATCCCATGCAATGCTAAGCACTGGGGAATATAGTGTTCATGTAAAGGATGTTTTCAATAAAGATATTGTTTTTCATGTTTTAAGTGGTTATGTGATGATCCTAATCCCCAAAGACAGTAGACATGCCGAACTTCTATATTGTATCAAGTGATGTTTATATAATAAATTGTGTTTAATTGTGTAATAAAAGAGCAGGGTTGTCATATTTGGTATTAGAGGATATGATTAGTTTTTTTTAGAATAGGATTAGAAAACCCTAGTAAATTATTATTGAAAAGGCTAAGTATAATAAAACATCTCAATGTTTTGGTGAGTATTGATTATGTGGTTTATAAAGAAAATAAATCCTTGTCTTGATACGAGCAGGTAGAGGCGGCTCTGACCCAGATGTATCCTAGGGGTAAAACCTGAAACACCAATTTGAGCTAGAATCGAACGGAAACTGATGCACGGCAATGGTCCTTGATGCACTCTTGGTTATGAAACTCTTGGGGGATATTCTTTGGTAAATTCAAAAGCATAGTATTAACCATTATTAAGAGACAAAAAAATTCCCTAAGAATATATGTTAGAAATTAGATCAGGGATAACATAGACTGAGGCCTATAGACTCAAATGTTAAGGAAATAAAAGTTATTTATAAGTCATTAATTTTTTCCTTGTATTATCCTTTATGTATTACCCCTAACTTTTCATTTATTCCAGCCAATGGCATGTAATATAAGGACTCGAGCTAATAACCAATGGGAAGACCAATGTGATGATTGTACTAATGAGATGTCCAATCTAATGGGAATGGGAATCACATATTTTTCATGCTTCTCTCTTAGATAACTCAAGATTTTAAAAGAAACATGGGTCAAGAAGACCTTTCAACCCCCCCCCCCCCCCCTAAAAAAGAACAAGTCACTATCTAGAGCTTCATGATACCAAGGCCTCCTAATATTAATGGATCATCTGGTCCCTCCATCGCTGAACAATGAATCAACTCCATTGAAAATATCTTTTCCATCATTCAATGTTCTGAACAAGAGAAGGTTCTCTTGGATGCTTATCGTATGGAGGGTGAAGCTTATCAATGGTGGACATTGATAAAAAATACGAAGCCTGAGGGGGAGATCGATGCATTGGAATGGAAGGATTTTCAGAAGATTTTTTTCAATAAATATTTTCGGCGCACCCTCCGTATTAATATGGAAAGGGACTTCCCTGTCCTCAAGTAAAAAAGACGATGAATTTGTTGGAGCGTATGAGTCAAAATTCACAAGGCTAACATGATACAATTCTGGGTTTGTCGTTACCCCTGAATGAATGGTTGACCACTTTGTTGGTGGGATGAAACCTAGCTTTCAGGAAGTGCTGGCGATCCTTGACTTCGACAGATATGAGGAAATTGTCTGATGTGCACTCAAGGTCGAAATGGAGATTGTAGTATCTTAGTGGTATCACGGGAATAAGAAGCATGATGTGGAATTCAATACTGTTGGTATGATGGATGAATCCAATAGTTCTACGAAGATCCAGCACCCCACATGCCAAAGGTGTGGAAATAAGAACCCCTATAATTTCCCTAAGGGTCGAGGAAATGCTTTAGGTGTGGAAGAGAAGGGCACCAAGCTATTAACTATCTATAGGAAAGACCCGCGGATCTGACAGAGGAGAGGAGTGCTCCGTTCAAACTTCAACGTGTGGTTCTTTGCTACAAATATAAATAAATAGGGTATCTTGAAAATCAGTGCCCTAATCCAAGGGTCTTTGGAGGAAACCAACAACCTCCAAGGCAGCAAGGGAGAGCTTTTTCCATCACTACTACCAAAGTGAACCCCAGAAACAAATTGGTGATAGGTACGCTAGTTATTCATTCAAGAATAGCGAACATAATTTTCCATTCAGGCTCTTCACATTAATTTATATCTCAAAAGGTTAGTATAACAATCCCAACACCACCAAAAATCATGGAAGTGAAGATGTCAGTGAGTACGGATAATGGGTCAATCATTGCGTCCCCCGAATATAACTCCTCCTCTGTCATAATCGATGGATTGAACTTTTTGGTGAACCTATTCATACTCCCTATAGTGGATTTGGTTGCAATTCTTTGAATGGATGGGCTTTCCTTATAAAGAGCCAACATAAATTTTCGTGAGAGGGAAATCACTCTCTATGTTGAGAATCGACCCCCGATTCATTACAAGTGAAAGGAGGAAGATGAACCTTATTTAGCTCCGTCATCTCTAGAATTGATATTATTTCCATATTAGAACACATATCTGGCTCAAATGATTGATTCTAAGGAGGCCACCATCCTATAAGACTTTCCTATTGTGAGGGAATTCGCTGAAGTGTTTCTCGAGGAATTTCTTGGTCTTTCTTCTATAAGAGATGTTGAATTCTCAATTGATCTTATACCTGGGGCATTTCCAATATCCAAGACTCTATATAGAATGGTTGTTTTGGAGCTTAATGAGATGAAGAAACAACTATAGGAGAATCTGGATAAAGGGTTTATACGCCCAAGTGCTTCACCATGTGGTGCACTAGTCCTCTTTGTCAGAAAGAAGGATGGTTCAATGTGTCTTTGCATCGATTATCACGAGCTTAACAAAATCACGATAAAGAATAAGTATCCTCTCCCACAAATTAATGACTTGTTTGATAAGCTGTGTGGAGCACAATACTTCTCCATGTTGGATTTACGGTAAAGATATTATCAAGTTAGAGTGAAGAAGGAAGATATCCCCAAGACTACTTTTCGTACAAGATACTGGAAATATGAATTCATAGTAATTCTTTTCGGTCTCACTAATGCTTCAGTAATCTTCATGGACATGATTAATATAGTCTTTAGAGAATACCTTGACAAATTTGTGGTCGTATTTATAGATGATATTATGATATACTCCAAAGACAAGGAGGATCATAAAGAGCATCTGAGAACTATACTAGACACCTTGCGAAAGGAGAATCTCTATGAAAAGTATAGAAAGTGTGAGTTCTAGTTGAAGGAGGTCTAATTCTTAGGCCATATCATCATAGGCAATGAGATATCTATGTATCCCTCCGAAACAGTTGCAATTGAGGGATGTCTAAGGCCCTCACCGGAAATGGATATCCGAAGATTTTTGGGATTTTCTGGATGTTATTGACTATTTGTGAGATATTTTTCATGATTTTCCAACCCTCTTTCCATCATAACTTGGAAGGGAGTAAAGTTTTCATGGAGTGATGAATGCGAAGAAAGCTTCAATGAGTTGAAAAAAGGGCTTCTCACTGTGCCCATGCTCACTTTACCCATAAGTGGATAACTTTTTTTGGTATTCAGTGATGCTTCGAAGAAGGGCATGGGATGTGTGTTGATACAGAATTAAATTTTCATTGCCTATGATTCAATGAAATTGAATGTTAACGAATAGAACTATCCAACACATGACCTCGATATGGCTACAGTGATCTTCACTTTGAAAATTTGGTGGCATTAAATCTTTGGGGAGATGTGTGGAATATATACGGATCATAAAATCCTCAAGTATATATTCACATAGAAAGAGTTGAATATGCGCCAATGAATATGGATAGATCTGATCAAAGACTATGACTGCTCAATCCATTACCACCCTAGGAAAGTGAACAAGGTGGATGATTCCCTAAGTAAAAACGACCCAAAAATTCTATCATTGATGAGAATTGGAAGGGATCCAATCGTCTTAGATTTGATAAAGATAAACATGGTAATCCTGAAGAAGGTAAAATAATCAATGATTTCACAAATGATTTCTCTTCCATCACTTTTTGAAAGGATAAAGGATACTAAAAATGATGATGTGGGAATTCAGGAAAAAGTGGAAGCTTTTGGAAAAGGTAAATCCTTAGAGTTTAATGTTAATGAAGAAGGAATTGTGAGATATGGGAAAAGACTATGTGTTCCTTCAAGTCCAGAGCTGAAGAAGGAAATTTTGGATGATGCACAATGTTTAAATTTATCTATTCCCTCAAGAAACACAAAGATGTATTGAGACCTCCCAGAGCATTATTGGTGGGATAATATAAGGAAAACAATCTTTGAATATACATAAGAGTGCCTGGTGTGTCAGCAAGTGAGGGAAGAGAGGCAGAAGTCTAAAGGGATGATGCAACCACTGCCCATACCAAATTGGAAATGGGAGAACATCACCATGGACTTTTCCACTAGAAATTCGAAGACATCAAAAGGAAAAAATTCAATCTGCGTTGTTGTGGATCATCTTACAAAGGATGCACACTTCATTGCTATTCAGGAGGATTTCTCATTGGATCAACTCGCATGGATATATATCAGGGAAGTGGTAAATCTATATGAAGTACCACTATCTATTGTGTCTGATCGAGATCCAAGATTCACCTCCATATTTTGGAAAAGTCTTCAACATGCTCTGAATACTGAACTGAACTTTAGTACAACATATCATCCTCAAAATGATGGCCAATCAGAGTGGACTATCCAAACACTTCAGGACATGTTGAGAGAATGCTCAATGGACTTTAAAGAAGTATGGGATCAACATCTTCTTCAAGTTAAGTTATCTTATAATAACATTTTCCACTCGAGAAACCAAATGGCACCATATGAAGCCCTTTATGGGAAAAGGTGCATAACACCAACGTGTTGGGATGAGGTTAGTGAGCGAAAGTTGCTTGGACTAGAAATGGTCGAATAAATGGTGGAGAAGTTGAAAACCAATCTACATCATATCAAGGAAGCTCAGAGTCAACAGAAGGGTTATGAAAATAACCTCCAATAAGACCTTGTGTTTAAAGATAGAGACATGGTACTTCTATACATATCTCCGTGGAAGAAGGTCATGAGGTTTAGATAGAATGGTAAGTTAAGTCAAAGTTCCATCGGCCCCTTCGAGATTCATGATCATGTCAGGGATGTAACCTATCGACTAGCACTTCCACCTACCATGGCCAAAGTACATGATGTCTCTCATGTATCCCTGTTAAAGAAGTTCATACGAGACCCATCACATGTACTCTATTTAGAGGTTGTCCAGTTAGAGGATGATCTTTCTTATGAGGAGAAATTAGTGAAGATCTTAGATTGTAGAGAAAAAGTTCTATGAAATAAGACAATTCCCCTCATCAAGGTGTTGTGGTGAAACCACAAGTTTTAAGAAGCGACATGGGAATCAGATGAAATGATGAAGCAGAGTTACCCATATCTGTTTTAGTATGGGAAAAGAAAATTTCGAAGGAGAAATTTCTTAAGGGGGGATATTTTAATGACCCAAACATTCATTAGTAGAAATCCCTATTGATCTAATTAAATGTCTCTTAATGTAAAATGTTTATATTAAATGTCAACTTCTTTGGTTTTAGTTTATGAATTGTGACTATTGCTAATATAGTAATTGAATAGTGATCACTTGATTAGTATAATTATAGGTCTTTAACAATCTAATTTACTCAAACAAAGGAAGTGATTGCCTCATCCATTATAATTTATCCATACGAAGCCCATTTATCAGATCTTAGAAAATAGGTGGTGTCATTGGGCTTCGCTCTTGACCAAGCCAAGGCCAAGCTTCATGATGTCAAGCTCGAACAAAACTGTCTATGGGAGAAGTGTATGTTGATAGAGATCACCATGCATGCAATGTTATTCGAGCCACCCCAAGTGTCTAACACCACCGCACACCTTACCCCTAGGACTTATGCGGGTGTTTTAAGGGGTTATGTTATAAATTCTTAGTACAATGGTTATGTACATTATTTTTTTCATATGATAATTAATATACATTCATTTTATTATTGTTACCTTGTAAATAGTTTTTAAGGAACAATTAGTATTTTTAGTTAATGTTCAACTAAGAAATATATTTTTATGATTTCATGGATTTTTGAATTAAATAATATTTTAACAAATTTTTATTATTATTATTAATAAATTAAATTTTATTAAATATAAATGATCGTATAATTTGATGAATGAAATTGTAATTTTTATTTCGGTTTGAAAGCCATTTTTGTCAAATCCCATGATCTTAAAAGTAAAAATTAAAATATTTTGAAAATTATTTAGATAAAATGAATTTTATTTGTGGAATTCAGACATCAAAATTATCCAACGGTGAATTTTTCATAATTTTCTGAGACAGTCAAATTTTTGGGTAAAATTTAAATACTGTTTAAATATATAATGTGTTTTATGACAACATAATGACACAATAGTGATGTAATAAAATACTATATACCTCATGTTCGGCCAATATATATTTTACCATTAAAATAATGTGATTTTGGGTTTATTTGATTTATTTTACAAATCTTTTGTTGACACTTCAAGACTTATTAAACATTTTTCCTTTTTAAATTGTTTTTCTTGGGAGTGTGACTCACTTCACATAAGAAACCCCATTATTTTAAAAAGTTCAGAATTTGGCCTTATAAAATATTTTTTTCAACCTTTCTTTTCCAAAAACCATGGGAAAAAACCATGGACTGGTTTGTCGTTTGGATTAGTTTAATTTTAGGGTCCCAAACCTAAATAATAAAGAATTCATTCACCTTTCCTATATAAATCCATCCAAGCTCCCACTTCCTCCTCACTCAAAGCATTTCTAGTTCATCCAAACACTTCCCTCCACTTTCTAGAATCGTCCCAAGGTTCCCCAAGTCCCAAGAAGCCTCTCTCACACCACTGTCAAGCCTTCTGAAGCATACTTCCAAGTATGGGTTTTTCATCCATTCTAAATTTTGTCCAATTTTCATAAATTTTTTATGCCCTTTTAATTTCAATTATAAATGTTGGGGTATGGTTTCTCACCTCTGCTATACTTTCCTATTTATGTATGAATGATGGGATACCCCTTTCTCTCTAATTAAATGCCACCCATGATCTAATGGTGAGGTTTATCTAACGGTGAGGTTTATCTAACGGTGAGGTTTATCTAACGGTTTAAGAGTAATTTATCATTATTAATTTGTGTATAATGAAACTTAATCTTTTTGAACTTAATAGCTTAGAAAAAATATCAGCTAACTGGAGTTCTGTGCCTATAAATTCAACAGTTATATCACCTCTTTGATAATGATCTCTTAGAAATTGGTGTCTAACATCAATGTGTTTAGTTCTAAAGTGAGACACAGGGTTCTTTGAGATGTTGATCACACTAGTGTTATCAAATTTAATTGAAACGTGTTTAAAATAAAATCCATAGTCCAATAATGTGTGTTTCATCCACAGAATATGTGCACAGCAACTACCAGCAGCTATATACTCTGCTTCAGCAGTAGATAATGCAACTGAGTTCTGTTTCTTACTACACCATGATACTTGGGACTCTCCAAGTAAATGAAATGTTCCAGATGTGCTCTTTCTATCTAACTTGTATCCAGCAAAGTCAGCATCTGAATAACTTATTAATTCAAATGATTGTTCTTTTGGTTAAAACAGTCCCAAATTAGCAGTATATTTAAGATATTTGAAAATCCTTTTAACAGCAAGTAAGTGTGACTCTTTAGGGTTATCTTGAAATCTAGCACACATACATACACTAAACATAATATCAGGTCGAATAGAAGTAAGATAAAGTAAACTTCCAATCATACCTCTGTAATTAGTTTGATCCACTGGTTTCCCAGTTTCATCAATATCCAATTTACAGGTGGTACTCATAGGTGTATCACTTCTCTTAATACTATCCAAACCAAAACGTTTTAATAAATCCTTAGTATATTTGCATTGATTCAAAATAATACCATCCTTAGTTTGAAAGATTTGAAATCCAAGAAAGTACTTAAGATCTCCCAATAAGATCATTTCAAACCCATTTTGTATAACCTTTGAAAAATCAGTAGATAAAGAATTTTTAGAAGATCCAAAAACAATATCATCAACATAGATTTTTACTATTAAAACATCTTTTGAAATTCATTTTATAAAAAGAGTGGGATCAGCAATTCCTTTTGTAAATCCTTTTGAAATAAGAAAAGTTTTATGTCTTTCATACCAAGCTCAGGGAGATTGTTTAAAACCATATAAATCTTTAGAAAGTTGAAAAACATGATTTTGAAAGTGATGATTTGAGAAACCAGGTGGTTTTTCTAAAAACAAAATCTTCAACAATAAAACCATTTAGAAAAGAACTTTTCACATCCATTTGATATAACTTGAAATTCAGATGTGATGCAAAGGCATGTAAGATCCTAATTTCCTCTAATCTAGATACAGGTGAAAAGGTTTCCTCATAGTCAATTCCTTCTTCTTGATTGTAACCTTGTGAAACTACTCTAGCTTTGTTTCTAATGATGTTTCCAGATTCATCAACTTTGTTTCTAAACACCCACTTTGTGCCTATGGTTAAAGTGCCCTTAGGTCTTTCTAATAATTCCCAGACTTTATTTCTTTCAAATTGATTTAGTTATTCTTGCATAGACATCACCCAAATTTCATCATTGATAGCATCATTGATATTTTTATATTCTAATTGTGAAAGAAAGGCTTGATGTTCAACCTGATTTCTTAAAGAAGCTCTAGTCTGTGTTCCTCAATCCAGATTACCTACAACAGCATCTAAAGGATGGTTCTTTAGAATTCTAGTTGGTCTCGAAAAGGTAGGGCTAGAGATTTCAGGTTCATCAACAGGTTGGGAATCAACAGAAGTAGGTTATGGAAAATTTCCAGAACTCCATTCTTTAACTATAGGTACACTATCTTTATCATTAAGGTTCAAAACAGAGAGATCATCTTCAAGATTTTCGAGAGAGGTCTTAGGTTCATGTGGATCAGTTTTATCAAATTTGATGTGAACAGATTCCTCCACACATTTGGTTGTCTTATTAAAAACTCTATAGGCTTTACTAGAAATAGAGTAACCCAGGAAAATTCCTTCATCACTCTGGGATGTAAACTTGTCAAGATTATCTTTGGTATTAAGAATAAAGATTTTGCAACCAAAAACTATGAAGTAGTTAACCTAAGTTTCCTATGGTTCCACAACTCATAAGGGGTCCTCTTAAGAACATGTCTGATCAAGACTCTATTGGTAATATAACAATATGTTTTGATAGATTCAACCCAAAAATAAACAGGCAGGTCATACTCATTGAGCATGGTTCTGGAAATTTCCTGAAGGGTTCTATTTCTCCTTTCTACTACACCATTTTGTTGAGCTGTCCTAGGGGAAAAGAAATTATGACTATAGCCATTGTGTGGGCTGTAGGATTCAAATTCATGATTTTCAAACTCATGGCCATGATCACTTCTCAAGGTTTTAATATTAAGTCCACTAAGGTTCTCTACAGACTTAGAATATTTAACAAAGTAATAATAGGCTTCACTTTTGTGAGCTAGAAAATATACACAAGTATACCTAGAATAGTCATCTACTAGAACATAGGCATAGTGCTTCCCATATAAACTAGAAACTCTAGAAGGTCCAAAAAAATCCATGTGAACCAACTCGAGAGGTTGAGAAGTTGACACTTCTTTCTTTGATTTGAAATAAAATTTATGTTTCTTTCCCTTTTGACAGGGATTGCAAACTTTATCTGTTGGGAATTCAAGTTTTGGTAGGTCTCTAACTAAGTTATTCCTAGTATGTTTTCTAAGTGAATGTACATTGAAGTGTCCTAATATTCTGTTCCAAAGCCAAGACTCTTTATGAAAATCATTTAAACAAGTAATATTTTGCATGGCTAAAGAATTTAAATCAACAACATAGACATTTTCATTTCTCAAGTCAGAAAATACTAAAGCATTTTTAGAATTAAAAACATTGAAAGATTCATTTTCAAATTTAACATTCAAACCATCATCACATAATTGAGAAATAATTAGTAAATTATACTTAAGTCCATCAACCAATAGAACTTTAGAAAATAATACTGAGTCAGTGTTACCAATCTGGCCTAAGCCGATGATTTTCCCTTTAGAATTATCACTAATGGTGACAAAACCTACATCAAATATAACTAACGTTTTAAAGCATGAGAAGTCTCCTGACATATGTCTTGAACATCCACTATCCAAGTACCAAGTCTTTCTATAGGATCAATTTAAGCAGGTTCCCTACAAAACAGATTTAGATGGGAAATGATTTTGGTACCCATATTTTCTTAGGTCCGGACAGGTTAGCCAACAAAACTTTAGGTACCCAAATTTGTCTTATGGGTCTCATAAAATTTGTAGAATCAACATATTTTGAAAGATAAACCTTGTTAGATCCATAACTATGAATATAACTAGTTGAAGAATATGAACTTCTAGAACTAGAACTATCTACATCTTGTCTAGATTTAGGAATAAATCTAGTTTTGGTAATTTTTCTTTGTCCAGGTTGGTATCCTATACCAGTAGTATGTCTAGGTGTAATCTGCTTACCTAGCATTCGAGTAAGAGTATCTTTTCCATTTGTGAACTTTTCTAAATCCTTCCTAATTTTCTCATTTAACAATTTCTGTTTAGTTTTTTCTTTAAGTAACTGAGCATTATTATCCATTTCTATGTCAAGATCAGATTTATGTTTAACAGTTAAAGCATACTGGTTCTTTAAACCTTTGTATTTGTCTTTCATCTCATTATAGGTTTCTTCCAACATATCGCAGTATCCAAACAGTTCATATATTGACATATTTTTAAGATCAGAAGCATCTCCAAAATAATATGTATTTAAGGCATGAGTTTTAGATGTTACCTCAGAAGTGATTGTCATAAAACACATGTTTGCCTTATTTTTGTTTTCAGTCTCAGAAGCTTCAGATTCACTAGGTCTATCCTCAGAAGCACTCCATGTAGCCTTCATGGATTTCTCATAATTATTGTCCTTATACTCATACTTCTTCTTGTATTTCAGCTTCGGATGGTCTGCTTTTATATGTCCTTTTCTTTTGCATTCATAGCAGACAACTTCATCAGATTTGTCAAATTTCTTCCAGTCCTTTTTCTAGTGACCCTTGTTGTCATACTTACCTTTGTAATTTGATTTTCTGAAAAAATTCTTCTTCCTATAAAACTTCTTAAATCTTCTAGATATGTGAGCCATTTCTACATCACTGTCAGATGCACTTTCACTTTCTTCACAGCTTGAGCTATCACTCATGGTATGAATTTTCTCTTTATCCTTATTCTTTGAATTAGATGTCTTGAATGCGACTGACTTTCTTTTTGGTTCATCTTCTTCCTCTTTGTTTACCTTAATCTCTTCTTTGTAAATCATTAACTTACTAATAAGATCCCTGGCTGTCATTTTACCAATATCACACGATTCTTTGATTGAAACAGAAGCGCCCCTCTATCTTTCAGGTAGGCATCTCAAAATTCTCATGATCTTCTCCTTTGATGGAACATCCTTTCCTAGTGAGATCATTGTGTTGACAATTTCGTTAAACCTGAGACACATATCAGAAATGGGTTAATTAGGCTTCATCTTAAAATTATTATATTTAAAAGTATAGGTGTTCAATCTCATTTCCTTAACATTAGTTGTTCCTTCATGAGAAACACCTAGAGTATCCAAAATTTCATATGCAGTCTTACAAGCAGATATTCCATTAAATTCCTCATCTCCTAAATCAAAATACAGAGAATTCATAGCCTTGCAATTGTTATTGTGAGTTGTCTTAGTAGCTTCATTCCAAGTAGATCTAACAGTAGTGAGAATTCTATATTCAGATTCTATGGCATTCCAAATATCAAAACCCATGCTTTCTAAATGAATTTTCATCTTAATCTTTCACTGAGAATAGTTGTTTCCTTTGAAAATTGGTGGTCTATTAGTAGCAACACCTTCAAGTCTGTTATCCATTATAACTAGGTGGAAACAAAAAATTAAAGAGATAAAAATTTAGAAATAACAGAAATTTTAAGAACATTAAAATACAACTAAATCACAGTTGAAAAACAGAGTACTTCAAGAAAATATTTTAAACCTCTGATACCAAATGTTGGTCCGAGTGGACACTCAAGAGGGGGGGTGAATTGAGTTTCAATTAAAATTTCTGTTTAAAATCCTTTACTAAAATCCCCCAATTTAAAATACTAATTGAATTATAGTGAATTTTAACTTAAGAAAACGTTCAGTTAGGTTCTCAAGGTATTGATTAATTCCCAGTTAATCTAATAAGAAGATCATATTAGCTTTTGAAACTAACCTAATGATTTGTAAGTAATGAAAACACTTGATAATTCAATTATCAGAGTAACTTGTAAAAAATAGTTTATGTTTTAAATCACTTAGCAGTGGAATAAAAAGGTTTGAGGTAAAACTAAATAAATCACATCAGATATAACCAAGAGGTTCAGTCTCAAGCTGAGACTTAGTCCTCTCAACAATTTATATAAATTTGATCCACACCCTGGATCGGGGTTCATAATAGTTTACAACTATCCAGGTCAAAGACCACTACCACAGTTCTATGTGGGAAACAAAAAGAACAGAAAATACAGCTGTCCAGGTCACACACGACCTCTACCACTATCCACAGTGGGAAATAGTAGATTTAAGAAGTTTGAATAAGGATTTAAAAATCCTTCATTTAAGGTTCAGGAGATAGTGTGTGTCTGTAAATTAAAACTGATGACACACACACTTCTCATAATTTAAATAATAAATCACTGAGAAAGATATAGAGTTTAAAATGGATCTAGTGATTGCAGTGTAGCTCTGGACTCCTTCGGATTGATCAGAAATGGTTCTAAGTCCTCTTCTGGTTTTGGTCTAGAAAACAGAGTGTCGTTTGCTTGACATCCAGGTTCAGAGATAGTGAAAAATTATTCGATGAAGTTCTTCAAAATCCTCGTGAAAGTACACAGCTCTTATTGAGTAAGCATGAGTGTGTATGAGCTTCTATGTCTATTTGATCGTGCATGAATATCTGTATGAGCTCTATATATTCCTTGTATGTTCTTTGTGTCTTGTATATGTTTCGTCTCTTTTTACAGCATTCGTGACTTCTTATATTTATAGCACGAGCTCCGGCAAAAGAAATGATTTCTTTTTGCAGGTACGAGGTACGATTCCCTGCCATCCAACAACCTTCATTAAATAAATGAAAGAGAATTAAAATATAGCTGATATGACCGTTGTTTAGATTAAATAATATAAAGAAATTAAGGAATCTTCGGATTCTCTGGAACAGTAGATTTGGATATCGGTAGCCATGTGTATCGGTAATTCTTTGTATCAGTAACCTCTTATATTGGTATCTTCTTGTATCGGTAACTTCTTGTGTAAATGTAGCCTTTCTATCGTTAGAATTCATGTCTGTCGGTGGACTTGATCGGCAGAGGTAGACTTAATGTAACAGTGACCTATCGTGTAACGGTAGCCTTCATGTACCGGTAGGCTTGCATAATGGTGACTTGTTTATATCGGTAACCTTCACGTATCGGTAGACTTGTTCTGTAATGGTGGACTTGATGTATCAGTGACCATCACATATCGGTAGACATGCATAATGGTGACTTTTCTGTATCAGTAACCTTCACATATCTGTAGACTTTTTTTACCAGTGGAGTTGATGTATCAGTGACCTTCACATATCGGTAGACTTGCATAATGGTGACTTGTCTGTATCGGTAACCTCCACGTATCGGTAGACTTGTTGTATAACGGTGGACTTGTCTGTTTAAGCATTATATTGGTATAAGGGGGTAAGTTAGAATATATATCCATCCAGTAACTGAATTCACTACTGATAATAGAAATATTATAATATATGAATATGTGTATAGTGTACGGAAATACTGAAATAAGTAATTAACCAATAATCAATATAGGAATTATCAAACTATAATTGAGCATAATTGGGATTATCAAAATATAATTGAGCATAATTGGGATTATCAAAATATGAGTTCAACTAATTCTCCAGGGGTTCAACAATCTCCCCCTTTTTTATAATCACATCTTATGCCAAGGTATTACAAAAAATAAAATGGTGTCAGAGAACGAATTTCCCAAAAAAAACTTTAAAACCAAGTTCTCATTTTTCTACCCCTTTCAATTGCATTGACAGTTCCCATTTGTTTCATTTTATCCCCCTTTGTGATTAACAAAAATATGAGTAGAATCAGATAAATGTGGAGGTAAAAGAGAACAGATTACAAAAAAACATAGTAAAGTGGAGAATGTAAGAGTAAATTTCCATTAAATCACAAAAGGTACAAACTGATAAAGTCTGTATTACAAAAATACAAGTGTATCCTCTAAAAAACATGCATAATCACTCAATGATCCTCTTGAACAAGAGTCTTTCCCTTAGGACTAGAAGAGGGTGCAGGTTCAGATTGATTAGATGGCTTGGGAATAGCTGAAAGAACAACTGGAGGGTCAGCCACTGAAACTGTGCCGGATCTGAAATTTGTGCTCTTATGTGGGATCATAGGTGTCAATATTCGAATAGCCTGAACTGTAGTCAACTGAGGTGTACTCCTAGAGGTTGAGGCATGAAGATCAGGAGGTACAAACACAGGTCTGGCATCCACATGCAAGAATGGTCGCAATAGGTTCCTGAAATCCATAATAATACTAACTCCTCTCTCTATTGCTGACACAAAATCATCTCGATTTTCAATGAATTTATCCAAGGCAGGAGTAATCTCTCTGAGCTTACTAACCTGTTCTCTGAAATCTTGAGTTACTGGAGGCAACTTCATATTCTCCATCAAGAGCTTGAAATGATTGGTCATTTGATGCTTGGTATATACCTTCTCTAAGTAAGCATCCAATTTATTCTTAATTCCCTCTGGAGAAGCAGTAGCTGCCCGTAGGTGATCATGAACAAATCTACTAACTTACCTAGTGGTAGCAAGGATCTGAGTATCTAGGGTACCACTGGTACTGGCCTTAGCCAACTCTTCCTACATAATAGTTCTGATCTAGTAAATGTTCACAGTGGAGGTGGATGAGGGAAGAGGTTTTACCGAGAAAGCTATTGTCTCCTTGAAAGATTGTGTCAGATTACTAACCACCTTCCAAACAAGTTCACCTTGACTGTTCAAATGTTTTTTGACTGATTTATTATAATCCTCAAATACTTCCACAAATTGCTTGAATACTTCTTTGATATATCTGATATCAGTATTCACTTGGGTTTGAGAGCTGTTCATGGCAGTCAATGAAGCAATCGATTGTCTTAGAGTAACCACTACTCCTGTACAACTCTCAATTTGAGTAAGGCATACATTAACTTCATCCATCATTCCCTTCACTAGACTAGACATAGCACATCCCATAGATTTCTCCAGGGATTGCTCTAGAATACTCATTTCATCAACCAGGCTTGTCTTCAAATCTGCCACTGATTCTCTCAGTGCTTCTTTCATTTCAGCCTTTAAGGACTCAAGGTCCTCCTTGGTTGCAAAATTTTCAGCCACAGTAGGTAGGATAACTGACTCCCTTTGAGGCTGGTCTTCCTCATCTGAATCTCCATAATCAAGTCCAAGAACAATATATCCTGGATCTGATGACCAATATTCGATGTCATACAGTACAGAAACTGAACCAAGATGCCCCCCCTCACTTACAACATTCACCTGAGGAATTTCATCCAACTGTTCTGCTTGAGGTAACTCCACAACTTCATCTACAACTTCAGGAGATGCAACAACCATTTTCACTGGTAGTTCAACAGTAGGGTTAGTCCTATCCTTTTCAGAGTCATTAATGAATCTCTCATCAATAGAACTAGATGCCACTTCTTATGCCTGAACATGCACTATATGGACTGTACTAACTATTAGAGGGCTCAAACTGAGCTCTTCTTCTTCACTTTCTTCATCATTTTCTTCAGCAACATCTTCATTTTCTTCATGAGAAAACGGATCTGACTCGGTTGCCACATCCTCCTCAGAGGTTTCCCTAACAACATTCTGATATGATTCTACTTCTTCTTCTTCAGTGGACTCGGTATTATTGTCCTTCAGAATAGTTTCTCTCCTTGGTAGTTATTTTGGAGGGCTAGCTGCTCCATAGGAAATATTTTGGTGCACAGGACTAGGAGGTAAATCTGGGTCTCCTCCTTCCTCAACTGACATCTCTTCCTCCTCAGTTTCAGCCTCATCATCACTGTAGATCGGTTCTGGCTCATCTGGTCCAAGACCAGGATCCCTCACATCCTTTTGACTAGAAGGATGGTCCATATGAGTGTACTTGTCATAGATTTTACCTTCATCATTAACCCATGATTTCTTCCAAGGGTTCCAGATAACTTTCATAAACTTATAAACAGTCACGGGGATGAAAAAATTGTCCTTAACCACAACAGTTTCATCTTGAGGTCTAGCTACCTCATTTTCCTTCAACATAGTTGAAATAAACTTAGAAAAGAAAAGTGCATTGGACTTAGACTTCGGTCTAGTCATATCCTCAATCTGAATCATTAGCAATCTGCACAAATTCACCTTTACTCCATGCTTTAATAGATACAACAAATAAATATCCTGAAATCTAAGGGTAGAAAAATCTCATCTCCTTGGAAAAATCACATGTTGAATGAACTTAAAAATTAGTTTATCCTCCCCTGCCATCTCTGCAGAAATAAACTTTCTAGGAGTTCCATTTCCTGTCAATTCTAACAAGGAATCATCATATTTGAAAAAGTCACTAGAATTGGTTATGGATTTGAATAAAATCCATAATAACCTCTATGAGTAACTCTAAGGTTCTCAGCCCATTCAACAGATGAAAACGAAAACATTTGACCATTCACAAAGGAAATCATCCTATTCTCCTCTTCTGATGTTTCAAAACAGACAAACTCATTGAACTCCTTTACCAGTACTAAATAATATGGTCCATTGTTGTTCATAAAGCATTCGAGCCATCCTTGCTCTTGTAAGGTCTTCAGAATCAAGGAATTTCGTCCCACCAGCCATTCCACACATAACTCATTTTCCACTACAATTTCTTGCTTCGAAAAATGAGGATTCACAGTATTCCTTCGAACAACACTTCTACTTCTTCCACTATCACCATCATTGGTTACTTTCTGCTTCTTATCTTGCGGCGCATCACTCCCTTCATCCACTGAGGGTCGCTTCACACATGCCATTTCAGATTCTGAGGCATAGGGTTTTGCGAACTTGAGAGGTTTAGGTTGGAGGGATTCGAACAGACGGGTTCATGGTGAATGAGTGATGTCTAGAGTCGGGTTTAAAAACATTTAGGATTCACATATAAAATAAATCTCATATTAATAAAAAGTTCGAAGTCTCGGTCTTAATACGAAAATTTAAAATAGCACGAGAGATATATCGGTGAGGTGTTTTTAAACGGTGAGGTTTATCCTAACGGTGAGTTTTATCCTAACGGTGAGGTCTATCTAACAGTGAGGGTTATCTAACGGTGAGGTTTATTTATCGGTGAGGTTTATATAACGGTGAGGTTTATCTAATGGTGAGGTTTATCTAACGGTGATGTTTATCTAACGGTGACGTTTATCTAACGGCGACGTTTATCTAATGGTGAGGTTTATCTAACAGTGAGGTTTATCTAACGGTGAGGTTTATCTAAAGGTGAGGTTTATCTAACGGTGAGGTTTATCTAAAGGTGAGGTTTATCTAACGGTGAGGTTTAGCTAACGGTGAGGTTTATCTAACGGTGAGGTTTATCAAACAGTGAGGTTTATCTAACGGTGTGGTTTATCTAATAGTGAGGTTTATCTAACGGTTTTAAGAGTAAGTTATCATTACTAATGTGTGTCTAATGAAACTTAATCTTTATGAACATAATGGATTAGTGAAAATATCATCTAATTGGAGTTCAGTGCTAATAAATTCAAGAGTTATATCACCTCTTTGATATCTCTTAGAAAGTGGTGTCTAACATCAATGTGTTTAGTTCTAGAGTGAGACACAGGGTTCTTTGAGATGTTGATCGCACTAGTGTTATCATAGTTAATTGAGACATGTTTAAAATCAAATCCATAGTCCAATAAAGTGTGTTTCATCCATAAAATCTATGCACAACAACTACCAGCAGCTATATACTCTGCTTTAGCAGTAGATAATGCAACTGAGTTCTGTTTCTTACTACACCATGATACTAGGGACTTTCCAAGTAAATGACATGTTCCAGATGTGCTCTTTCTATCTAACTTGCATCCTGTAAAGTCATCATCTGAATAACTTATTAATTCAAATGTTTGTTCTTTTGGGTAAAATAGTCCCAAATTAGCATTATGTTTAAGATATTTGAAAATCCTTTTAATAGCAAGTAAGTGTGACTCTTTAGGGTTAGCTTGAAATATAGCACACATACATACACTAAACATAATATCATGTCGACTATCAGTAAGTTAATGTAAACTCCCAATAATACCTCTGTAATTAGTTTGATCCACTGGTTTCCCGGTTTCATCAATATCCAATTTAGAGGTGGTACTCATAGGTGTATCACTTCCCTTAATATTATCCAAACCAAAACGTTTTAATAAATCCTTAGTATATTTTCTCTGATTCAAAATAATACCATCATTAGTTTGAAAGATTTGAAATACAAGAAAGTACTTAAGCTCTCCCATTAATCTCATTTCAAACTCATTTTGCATAACCTTCAAAAAATTAGTACATACAGAATTTTTAGAAGATTCAAAAATAATATCATCAACATAGATTTGTACTATTTAAACAACTTTTGAAATTTTTTTTTATAAAAAGAGTGGGATCATCAATTCCTTTTTTAAATCCTTTTGAAATAAGAAAATTTGTAAATCTTTCATACCAAGCTCTTGGAGCTTGTTTTAAACCATATAAAGCTTTAGAAAGTTTAAAAACATGATTTTGAAGGTGAGGATTTGAGAAACCAAGTGGTTGTTCTACAAAAACATCTTCAACAATATGACCATTTAGAAAAGCACTTTTCACATCCATTTGATATAACTTGAAATTCAGATGTGATGCAAAGGCAAGTAAGATCCAAATTACCTCTAATCTAGCTATAGGTGCAAAGGTTTCTCATAGTAAATTCCCAATTTTTGATTGTAACCTTGTTCAACTATTCTAGCTTTGTTTCTAATGATGTTTCCAGATTCATCAACTTTGTTTCTAAACACCCACTTTGTGCCTATGGTTAAAGTGTCCATAGGTCTTTCTACTAATTCCCAGACTTTATTTCTTTCAAATTGATTTAGTTCTTCTTGCATATCCATTACCCAAAATTCACTATTGATAGAATCATTGATATTTTTAGGTTCTAATTGTGAAATAAAGGCTTGATGTTCAACCTGATTTCTTAGAGAAGCTCTAGTCTGTGTTCCTCTATCTAGATTACTGACAACAGCATCTAAAGGATGGTTCTTTAGAATCATAGTTGGTCTCGAATAGGTAGGGCTAGAGATTTAAGGTTCATCAACAGGTTGGTAATCAATAGAAGCATGTTTTGGAAAATTTCCAGAACTGGATTCTCTAACTATAAGTCCAGTGTCTTTATCATTAAGGTTCAAAACAGAGAGATCATCTTCAAGATTTTCAAGAGTGGTCTTAGGTTCATGTGGATCAGTTTCATCAAATTTGATGTGAACTGATTCCTCCACACATTTGGTTCTCTTATTGAAAAATCTATAGGCTTTACTAGAAATAGAGTAACCCAGGAAAATTACTTCATCACTCTTGGATGCAAACTTGTCAAGAATATCTTTGGTATTAAGAATGAATACATTGAAACCAAAAACTCCGAAGTATTTAACCATAGGTTTCCTATGGTTCCACAACTCATAAGGGGTCCTCTTAAGAACAGGTCTGATCAAGACTCTATTGATTATATAACAAGATATATTGACAGCTTCAGCCCAAAAATAAACAGGTAGGTCATACTCATTGAGAATGGTTCTGGAAATTTCTTGAAGGGTTCTATTCCTCCTCTCTACTACACCATTTTGTTGAGGTGACCTAGGGGCAGAGAAATTGTGACTATAGCCATTGTGTGAGCAGTAGGATTCAAATTCATGATTTTCAAACTCACGACCATGATCACTTCCCAAGGTTTTAATCTTAAGTCCACAAAAGTTCTATACAGACTTGGAATATTTAACAAAGTAAGAACAAGCTTCACTTTCGTGAGCTAGAAAATATACACAAGTATACCGAGAATAGTCATCTACTAGAACATATACATAGTGCTTCCCATTTAAACTAGAAACTCTAGAAGGTCCAAACAAATACATGTGAACCAACTCAAGAGGTTGAGAAGTTGAGACTTATTTATTTGATTTTAAAGATACTTTATGTTGCTTTCCCTTTTGACCAGCTGGGATTACAAACTTTATCTGCTGGGAATTCAAGTTTTGGTAGGTCTCTAACTGAGTTCTTCCTAGTAGGTTTTCAAAGTGAATGTACATTGCAGTGTCCTAATATTCTATGCAAAAGCCAAGACTCTTTGGGAAAAGCATTTACAAAAGTAATATTTTGCATGGCTAAAGAATTTAAATCAACAGCATAGACATTTTCATTTCACAAGGCAAAAAATACTAAAGCATTTTTAGAATTAAAAACATTGCAAGAAACATTTTCAAATTTAACATTAAAACCATCATCACATAACTGAGAAATAATTAGTAAATTATACTTAAGTCCATCAACCAATAGAACTTCAGAAATTAATACTGAGTTAGTGTTACCAATCTGGCCTAAGCTGATGATTTCCCCTTTAGAATTATCACCAAAGGTGACAAAACCTCCATCAACTCTGACTAAGATTTTAAAGCATGAGAAGTCTCCTGAAATATGTGTTGAACATCCACTGTCCAAGTACCAAGTCTTTCTATAGGAGCTCTCTAAGAAGGTTCCCTACAAAACCAATTTAGATAGGAAATGATTTTGGTACCCAGATTTTCTTGGGTCCAGATAGGTTATCCAACAAAACATTAGGTATCCAAATTTGTCTTATGGGTCTCATAAAATTTGTAGAATCAACAGATTTTGAAGGATAAACCTTGTTATATCTGTAACTATGAATATAACTAGTTGAAGCATATGAACTTCCAGAACTAGAACTATCTACATTCTGTCCAGATTTAGGAATAAATCTAGTTTTGGTAATTTTTCTTTCTCCAGGTTGGTATCCTATACTAGTAGTATATCTAGGTGTAATCTGCTTACCTAGAATTTGAGTAAGATCATATTTTCCATTTGTGAAATTTTCTAAATCCTTCCTAAGTTGATCAATTGAAAATTGCAGTTCAATGTTTTCTTTAAGTAACTAAGCATTCTTTTCCATTTCTATATCAAGATCAGATTTATGTTTAACTGTTAAAGCATACTATTTCTTTAAGCCTTTGTATTTGTCATTCGGCTCATTACAGGTTTCTTCCAACATATCATAGTATTCAAAAAATTCAGATTTTGACATATTTTTAGAATCAGAATCATCTCCAGAATAATATGTATTTAAGGCAGGAGTTTCAGATGATACCTCATAAGTGCTTGTCATAAAACACATGTTTGTATTATTATTTTCGGTCTCAAAAGCATCAGATTCACTGGATCTATCCTCAGAATCACTCCACATAGACTTCATGGATTTATTATACTTATTGTCTTTATAATCATACATCTTCTTGTATTTCAGCTTTGGACAGTGTGCTTTTATATGTCCATTTCTTTTTCATTCATAGCAGACAACTTCATCAGATTTGTCAGATTTCTTCCAGTCCTTTTTCCAGTGAACCTTTTTGTCATACTTACCTTTGTAATTTGATTTTCTAAAAAACCTCTTCTTCCTATAAAACTTCTTAATTATTCTAGCTATGTGAGCCATTTCTGCACCACCTTCAGATGCACTTTCACTTTCTTTACTGCTTGAGCTATCACTCTTGGTCTGAATTTTCTCTTTATCCTTATTCTTTGAAGTAGATGTCTTGAAGGCAACTGACTTCCTTTTTGGTTCATCTTCTTCTTCTTTGTTTACCTTAATCTCTTCTTCATACATCATTAACTTACCAATAAGATCCTTCACTGGCAGTTTACTAATATCACACGATTTTCTGATTGAAACAGAAGTTCCCCTCCATCTTTCAGGTAGGCATCTCAAAATTCTCATGATCTGCTCCTTTGATGGAACATCCTTTCCTAGTGAGATCATTGTATTGAAAATTTCATTAAACCTGAGATACATATCAGAAATGGGTTCATCAGGCTTCATCTTAAAATTATCATATTTAATAGTATAGGTGTTCAATCTCATTTCCTTAACATTAGTTGTTCCTTCATGAGAAACACCTAGAGTATCCCAAATTTCATATCCAGTCTTACAAGAAGATATTCTATTAAATTCCTCATCTCCTAAAGCACAATACGGAGCATTCATAGACTTGCAATTATTATTGTGAGCTGTCTTAGTAGCTTCATTCCAAGTAGATCTAAAAGTAGTGGGAATTTTATTTTCAGATTCTATGGCAGTCCAAATATCAAAACCCATGCTTTCTAAATGAATTTTCATCTTAATCTTCCACTGAGCAAAGTTTTTTCCATTGAAAAATGGTGGTCTATTAGTAGCAAAAATTTCAAGTTTGTTGTCCATGATAACTAGGTTGAAATAAAAATTTAATGAGATAAAAACATAGAAATAACAAAAATTTTAAGATCATTAAAATACAACTAAAATCACAGTTGAAAAATAAATTACTTCAGAAAATATTTTAAACCTCAGATACCAAATTTTGGTTGGAGTGGACACTCAAGAGGGGGGGGGGGGTGAATTGAGTTCCAATTAAAATTTCTGTTTAAAATCCTTTACTAAAATCCCCCAATTTAAAATACTAATTGAATTGTAGTGAATTTGAACTAAATAAAACATTCAGATAGGTTCTCAAGGGATTGATTAATTCCCAGTTAATCTAATCAGAAGATCAAGTTAGCTTTTGAAACTAACCTAATGATTTGCATGTAATGAAAACACTTGCTAATTCAATTGTAATAGTAACTTTGAAAAACAGTTTAAGTTTTAAAGCACTTAGAAGTGGAATAAAAAGGTTTGAGATAAAACTAAATAAATCACAACAGATATAACAAAGAGGTTCAGTCTCAAGCTGAGACTTAGTCCACTTAACAATTTATATAAATTTGATCCACACCCTGGATCGGGGTTCACAACAGTTTACAACTGTCCAGGTCAAAGACCTATACCACAGTTCTATGTGGGAAACAAAAACAACAGAAAATATAGCTGTCCAGATCACACACGACCTCTACCACTACCAACAGTGGGAAATAGAAGATGTAAGGAGTTTGAATAAGGATTTACAGATCCTTTAGTTAAGGACCAGGAGACAGTGTGTGTGTGTAAATTAAAACTGATGACACACACACTGCTCGTAATGTAAATAATAAATCACTGAGCAAGATACAGATTTTAGAATGGCTCTAGTGATTGCAGTGTAGCTCTGGACTCCTTCGGATTGATCAGAAAAGGTTCTGAGTCCTCTTCTGGTTTTTTTCTGGAAAACATAGTGGCGTTTTCCTGACATCCAGGTTCTGAGACAGTGAAAAAGTTGTCGACGAAGTTCTTCAAAATCCTCATGAAAGTACACAGCTCTTATTGATTATCCGTGACTGTGTATGAGCTTCTGTGTCTTCTTGATCATGCATGAATATCTGTATGAGCTCTGTATATTCCTTGTATGTTCTTCGTGTCTTGTATATGTTTCGTCTCTTTTTGCAGTAACCATGACTTCTTATATTTATAGCACGAGCTCCGGCAAAAGAAATGATTTCTTTTTGCAGGTACGAGGTACGGTTTCCTGACATCCAACAACCTTCATTAAATAAATGACAGAGTATTAAAATATACCTTATATGCCTGTTGGTAAGATTAAATAAAGATAAAGAAATTAAGGCAGCGTCATATTTTCTGGAACGGTATCTTTAGAGATCGGTAGCCTTGTGTATCGGTATGTCTTTGTATCGGTAACCTCTTGTATCGGTAACTTCTTGTATCGGTAAATTCTTGTGTAACGGTAGCCTTTATATTGGTAGACATCATGTCTGTCATGGGACTTGATCGGTAGCGGTAGAATTAATGTACCGGTGACCTTTCGTGTAGTGGTAGCCATCATGTACCTGTAGGCTTGCATAACGGAGACATGTCTGTATCGGTAACCTTCACGTATCGGTAGACTTGTTCTGTAACGGTGGACATGTTTTATCAGTGACCTTCACATATTGGTAGACTTGCATAATGGTAACATGTCTGTATCGGTAACTTCACATATCAGTAGACTTGTTGTACCAGTGGACTTCATGTATTGGTGACCTTTACAAATCGATAGACTTGCATAATGGTGACTTGTCTGTATCGGTAACCTCCACGTATAGGTAGACTTGTTGTATAATGGTGGACTTGTCTGTTTAAGAATTATATTTGCAGAAGGGTTAAATTTAGAATATATATCCATCCTGTAACCGAATTCGCTAGATATAATATAAATATTATATTACATGAATATGTGCATAGTGTACAGAAATACTGAAATAAGTAATTAACCATTAATCAATATAGGAATTATCAAACTATAATTGAGCATAATTCGGATTATCAAATTATAATTGAGCATAATTGGGATTATCAAAATATGAGTTCAACAAATTCTGCAGAGGGTTCAACAATCATGTAATAGAAGTTTTCAATAAAGATGTTGTTTTTCATGTTTTAAGTGGTTTTGTGATGATCCTAATCTCCAAAGACACTAGACATTCCAAACTTCAATGTTATATCAAGTGATGTTTATATAATAAACTGTGTTTAATTGTGTAATAAAAGAGCAGGGTTGTTATAGTTGGTATTGGAGGATATGATTAGTTATTTTTGGGAACAGGATTAGAAAACCCTAGTAAATCCTTACTGAAAGGACTAAGTATAATAAAACATCCCAATTTTTTAGTGAGTATTGACTATGTGGTTTATTGAGAAAATAAATACTTGTCTGGATATGAGTAGGTAAAGGCGGCTCGGGCACAGATGTATCCTAGGGGTAAAACTTGAAACACCACTTTGAGCTAGACTCGAACGGAAACTGATGCACGACAATGGTCCTTGATGCACTCTTGGTTATGAAACTCTTGGGGGATATTCTTTGGTAAATTCAAAAGCTTGGTATTAACCATTATTAAGAGACAAAATAATTCCCTAAGAATATGTGTTAGAAAGTATATTATGAATAACATAGACTGAGGCCTATAGATTCAAATGTTAAGGAAATAAAAGTTACTTATAAGTCATTACTTTTTTCCTTGTATTACCCTTTATGTATTACCCCTAAGTTTCCTTTTATTACAGCTAATGGCAGATAATAGAAGGACTGGAGCTAATAACCAATGTGATGACCAATGTGATGACTATACTAATGAGATTTCCAATCCAATGGGAGTGAGAATCACATATTTTCCATGCTTCTCTCTTAGCTAACTCAAGATTTGAAAAGAAACATGGGTCCAGAAGACCTTTCAACCCCCCCCCCCTAAAAAAGAACAAGTCACTATCAAGAGATTCATGATACAAAGGCCTCCTAATATTAATGGATCATCCAGTCCCTCCATCACTGAACAATGAATCAACTCCATTGAAAAGATCGTCTCCATCATTCAATGTTCTGAACAAGAGAAGGTTCTCCTGGCTGCTTATCATATGGAGGGTGAACCTTATAAATGGTGGACATTGATCAAAAATACGAAGCCTGAGGGGGAGATCGAGGCATTGGAATGGAAGGATTTTCAGAAGATGTTTTTCAATAAATATTTTCAGCACACCCTCTGAATTAATATGGAAAGTGACTTCCCTGTCCTAAAGTAAACAAGACGACGAATCTGTTGGAGCGTATGAGTCAAAATTCACAAGGATAGCATGATACACTTCTGGATTTGTTGTTACCCCTGAATGAATGGTTGACCACTTTTTTGGTGGGCTGAATCCTAGATTTTGGGATGTTCTGGCGATCCTTGAATTTGAAAGATATGAGGATATTGTATGATGTGACCTCAAGGTCAAAATGGAGATTGGATTATCTCAGTGGTATCACGGGAATAAGAAGCGTAAGGTTGAATTCAATGCTAGTGGTCTGATGGATGAATCCAACAGTTCTAAGAAGATCCAGCACCCCACGTGCCGAAGGTGTGGAATGAAGAACCCCTGTAATTGCCCGAAGGGTTGAGGAAATACTTTAGGTGTGGAAGAGAAGGGCACCAAGCTGTTAACTATCTGCAAGAAAGACCCGCGGATGTGACAGAGGATAAGAGTGCTCTGTTCGAACCTCAACGTGTGGTTCATTACTAGAAATATAAGGAACTAGGTCATCTTGCAATTCAGTTCCCTAAGCCAAGGTTCTTTGGAGGCAACTAACAGCCTCCAAGGCAGCAAGGGAGAGCTTTTTCCATCACTACTACCGTAGAGAACCCCAACAACGAAGTGGTGATAGGTACGCTAGTTATTCATTCAAGAATAGCGAACATACTTTTTGATTAAGGTTCTTCACATTGTTTTGTATCTCAAAAAGTTAGTATAACAATCCCAGCACCACCAAAAATCATTTATGTAAAGATGTCAGTGAGTACGGATAATGTGTTAATCATTGCGTCCCCCAAATATAACTCCTCCTCTGTCACAATCTATGGATTGAACATTTTGGTGAACATCATCATACTCCCTATGGTGGATTTGGATGCAATTCTTGGAATGGATGGGATTTCCTTATAAAGAGCTAACATAAATTTATGTGAGAGGGAAATCACTCTCTATGTCGAGAATCGACCATCGATTCATTACAAGTGCAAGGAGAAAGATGAATCTTATTTAGCTCCATCATCTCTAGAATTGATATTATTGACCTATGAGAACACATATCTGGCTCAGATGATTGAGTCTAAGGAGGAAACCATCCTAGAAGACTTGCCAATTATGAGGGAATTCGCTGAAGTGTTTCCTATGGAATTGTTTGGTCTTCCTTCTAGAAGAGATGTTGAATTCTCAATTGATCTTATACCTGAGGCATTGCCAATATCCAAAGATCTATATAGAATGGTTGTTGTGGAGCTTAATGAGCTGAAGGAACAACTATAGGAGAATCTAGATAAAGGTCTTATATGCCCAAGTGCGTCACCATGTGGTGCACCAATCCTCTTTTTCAAAAAGAAGGATGGTTCAATGTGTCTTTGCATCGATTATCACGAGCTTAACAAAATCACGATAAAGAACAAGTATCCTCTCCCATGAATTAATGACTTGTTTGATCATCTATGTGGAGCACAATACTTCTCCATGTTGGATTTACGGTAAGGATATTATCAAGTTAGGGAGAAGAAGGAAGATATCCCCAAGACTACTTTTTGTACAAGATACTAGAATTATGATTTCATAGTAATTTTTTTCGGGCTCACTAATGCTCCAGTAATCATAATGGACTTGATGAATAGATTCTTTAGAGATTACCTCAAAAAATTTGTGGTCATATTTATAGATGATATTATGATATATTCCAAAGCCAAGGAGGATCATGAGGAGAATCCAAGAACTATACTAGACACCTTGCGAAAGGAGAAGCTCTATGAAAAGTAAAGAAAGTGTGAGTTCTGGTTGAAGGAGGTCTCATTCATAAGCCACATCATCATAGGCAATGAGATATCTGTGTATCCCTCCAAAATAGTTGCAATTGAGGGATGTCTGAGGCCCTCATCGGAAATGGATATCCGTAGCTTTTTGGGATTTTCTGGATGTTATTGACTATTTGTGAGAAATTTATCAGGATTGTCCAACCCTCTTACCAAGCTAACATATAAGGGAGTAAAGTTTTCATGGAGTGATGAATGCGAAGAAAGCTTCAAGTAGTTGAAAAGAAGGCTTATCACTGTTCCCATGCTCACTTTACCCATAAGTAGAGAACTTTTTGTGGTATTCAGTGATGCTTCGAAGAAGGGAATGTGATGTGTGTTGATACAGAATTAAAAAGTCATTGCCTATGATTCAAGGAAATTGAAAGTTACTGAATAGAACTATCCAACACATGACCTCGAGATGGCTATAGTGATCATTGCTTTGAAAATTTGGCGGCATTATATCTTTGGGGAGATGTGTGGAATATATACGGATCACAAAATCCTCAAGTATATATTCACATAGAAAGGGTTGAATATGCGCCAATGAATATGGATAGAGCTGATCAAAGACTATGAATGCTCAATCCATTACCACCGTGGGAAAGTGAACAAGGTGGATGATGCCCTAAGTAAAAAGGACCCAACAATTCTATCATTGATGAGAATTGGAAGGGATCCAATCTTCTTAGATTTGATAAAGATGTACATGGTAATCATAAAGAAGGGAAAATCATCAATAATTTCACAAATGATTTATCAACCATCACTTTTTGAAAGGATAAAGGATGCTAAAAATGATGATGTGGGAATTCAGGAAAAAGTGGAAGCTTTTGGAAAACGTAAATCCTCAGAGTTTAATATTAATGAAGAAGGAATTGTGAGATATGGGAAATGACTATGTGATCCATAAAGTCCAGAACTGAAGAAGGAACATTTTGATGACGCACATAGTTTAAATTTATTTATTCCCTCAAGAATCACAAAGATGTATTGAGACCTCCCAGAGCATTATTGGTGGGATAATATAAAGAAAAAGATCTCTGAATATACATAAAAGTGTCTGGTGTGTCAGCAAGTGAAGGAAGAGAGGCAAAAGTCTAAAGGGATGATGCAACCATTTCCATACCAAATTGGAAATGGGAGAACATCACCATGGACTTTGCCACTGGAAATCCGAAAACATCCAAAGGAAACAATACAACCTGGGTTATTATGGATCGTCTTACAACAGCTGCACACTTCAATGCTATTCGGGAGGATTTCTCATTGGATCAACTCACACGGATATATATCAGGGAAGTGGTAAGGCTTCATGGAGTACCACTATCTATTGTGTCTGATCGAGATCCAAGATTCACCTCCATGTTTTGGAAGAGTCTTCAACATTCTATAAATACTGAACTGAACTTTAGTACGACATATCATCCTCAAAATGATGGCCAATCCGAGCGGACTATCCAAACACTTCATGACATGTTGAGAAAATTCCCAATGGAATTTCAAGAAGGATGGGATCAACATATTATTCAAGTTTAGTTATATTATAATAATAGTTTCCACTTGAGAATCCAAATTGCACCATATGAAGCCCTTTATGGGAAAAGGTGCAGAACACCGACATGTTGGGATGAGGTCAGTGAGCGTAAGTAGCTTGGACTAGAAATGGTCGAAGAAATGGTGGAGAAGTTAAAAACCAATCCACATCATATCAAGGCAGCCCATAGTAAACAGAAGAGTTATGCAGATAACTGCCAATGAGGCCTTGTGTTTGAAGTTAGAGACACGGTATTTCTATGCATATCTCCATGGAAGAAGGTCATGAGGTTTGGAAAGAATGGGAAGTTAAGTCAATGTTACATCATCCCCTTTGAGATTCATTATCATGTCGGGGCTGTAACCTATCGACTAGCACTTCCACCTACCATGGAAAAAGTACATGATGTCTTTCATGTATCCCTGTTAAGGAAGTTCATTAGAGACCCTTAACATGTACTCTCTTCAGAGGTTGTCTAGTTAAGGGATGATCTTTATTATGAGGAGAAATCATTGAAGATCTTATATTGTAGAGAAAAAGTTATATGAAATAAGAAAATTACCCTCATCAAGGTGTTGTGCGAAACCACAAGTTTGAAGAAGAGACATGGGAATCAGAGGAAATAATGAAGCAGAGTTACCCATATCTGTTTTATTATGGGAAAAGAAAATTTCGAAGGAGAAATTTCTTAAGGGGGGAGATTGTAACTACCCAAACATTCATTAGTAGAAATACCTCTTGATCTAATTAAATGTCTCTTTATGTAAAATGTTTATATTAAATGTCAACTTATTTGATTTTATTTTATGATTTGTGACCGTTGCTAATATAGTCATTTAATTGTGATCACTTGATTAGTTTAAATATAGGGCTTTAACAATCTTATTAACACAGAAAAAGGAAGTGATGGCCTTATCCAGTATAATTGATCCATACGAAGCCCATTTATCAGATCTCAGAAGAGAGGTGGAATCATTGGGCTTCGCTCTTGACCAAGCCAAAGACAAGCTTGATCACGTCAAGCTCAAAGGAAACTGTCTATGGGAGAAGTGTAAGTTGATAGAGATCACCATGCGTGAAATGTTATCCAAGCCACCCCAAGTGTCTAACACCACCGCGTACCTTACCCTTAGGTCTTATGTGGGTGTTTTAATGGGTTATGTTTGAAATTCCTAGTACTATGGTTATGTACATTATTTTTTCATATGATAATTAATATACATTCATTTTATTATTGTTACCTTGTAAATAGTTTTTAAAGCACAATTAGTATTTTTAGTTAATGTTCATCTATGAAATCTATTTTGATGATTTCATGGATTTTTGAATTAAATAATATTTTAATAAATTATTATTATTATTATTAAATTAAATTTTATTAAATATAAATGACTGTATAATTTTATGAATGAAATTGTAATTTTAATTTCGGTTTGAAAGCCATTTTTGTCAAAACCCATGATCATAAAAGTAAAAATTAAAATATTTTGAAAATTATTTAGATAAAATGAATTTTATTTCTGGAATTCAGACATCAAAATTATCCAACAGTGAATTTTCATAATTTTCTGAGACAGTCAAATTTTTGGGTAAAAATTAAATACCGTTTAAATATATAATGTGTTTTATGACATCATAATGACCCAATAGTGATGTAATAAAATACTATAAACCTCATGTTCGGCCAATATATGTTTTACCATTAAAATAATGTGATTTTGGGTTTATTTGATTTATTTTAAAAATCGTTAGTTGACTCTTCAAGATTTATTAAACATTTCTCCTTTTAAAATTATTTTCCTTGGGAGTGTGACTCACTCCACATAAGAAACCCCATTATTTTAAAAAGTTCAGAATTTGGCCTTATAAAATATTTTTTTCCACATTCCTTTTCCAAAAACCATGGGAAAAAACCATGGGCTGCTTTGTGTTTTGGATTAGTTTAATTTGAGGGTCCCAAACCTTAATAATAAAGAATTCCTTCACATTTCCAAGATAAACCCATCCAAGCTCCCAGTTCCTCCTCACTCAAAGCATTTCTAGTTCGTCCAAACTCTGCCCTCCTCTTTCTATAATCCTCCAAAGGTTCCCCAAGGCCCAAGAAGCCTCTCTCACACAACTCTCAAGCCTTTTGAAGCATACTTCCATGTAAGGGATTTTCTTCCTTTCTCAATTTTGTCCAATTTTCATAATTTTGTTATGCCCTTTTAATTTAAATTATAAATGTTGGGGTATGGTTTCTCAACTCCCCTATACTTCCCTATTTATGTATAAATGATTGGATACCCCTTTATCTCTCATTAAATGCCACCCATGTACACCCATTACTATGCCGAATTTTGGAAAGGAATTTCTCTCTCATCATTTTCATTCAAGCAATTCTTTTGTATCATGAATCTAAATTCCATTACATTTGATGGGACATGTATCTATATGACCCCATTACTGTCCATGTCATGTAAATATTATGGGTTATCCATTTATCTCTCATCAATCATTTTTATAAATTCTTACGTCACACCCTTACGCTACTAAAATTGCACCAATTTTCTAAGCCAATGCCATTGTGTAGTGAATACCATGCCAATTTCTCTATCAAAGGTATTCAACATTATCCAAATTTACCTATTTACTATAATGTTTCATGTATTAATTCCAAATTCCTTTATCGTGAAATAAATAATGATGTTTTATGAATCCATGTTATATGATCCATGTGGCACACTTATGCATGAAATAAAAGGTTCAAGAAGGGTGCACCCTTATAGCGATCCAATGAATTGTGTAAAGTATAGTATCATGATACATCATGTGAAATGGGTGTTAACTCATGATAATTCATGTAAAATGTGGTTTTACTCATGTTTCATGTGTAATGAGGATTTACTCATGCTCCATTTGCAATGAGCCTTGGATCATGCTAATTCCATGTTAAGTGTTGTTGCCACATTTCCATGTTATGATTATCATTCTTTATCACGCCTTTATGTTTATGCTTCTCTTGTGCTCTATTGATATACCTATTTTCTATCACGTAATGTATTCTTCATGTTATTCCATGATTATTCCCTTACTGGGCATTATAGCTCACCCCTTTTTATCCATGTCCTCAGGTTATCCCATGAAATACTAAGTACGAGGGAATATAGTGGTCATGTAAAAGAGGTTTTCAATAAAGATGTTGTTTTTAATGATTTAAGTGGTTATGTAATGATCCTAATCCCCAAAGACACTTGAACTCTCAGCCTTATATGTTTTATCACGTGATGTTTATGTAATAAATTATGTTTAATTGTGTAATAAAAGAGCAGGTTTGGCATAAATCCCCATCAAAAATACTATAGGTATCCCTCATACGAAGTATGGCATGAGGTGACCCAATTTTAAAAGAATGATCCATCTGAAATAGGGATCTATAGGAGAATCCCCTGATTGGTATGTGTATTTCTCAAAAAAAAAGATATACATCCATCCTTGATCATCGATTATTTTACAAATAATATATTTTTAGGAATGTTTTCTTGAGATATTGATATTTTTGTCTGTGAAACTGAGTTTCATATCCCCACCATTAAATGGGTGAAGGAAATGATCGAGAAAGGAACCATAAAAGGAGGGGTCAATAAATATATTAGAGAGTTGGAAAATTTTATTGATCACTATTATGTATGTATCATAATATCATAACTAAATTTCTCTTAATTTAAATGGAAAGCTACTTATAGGAAAAAAATGTTCTCAATTTTATACTTTTTGGTATAGGGCTACTCCCATTGAAGTCGTGATGGTATACTATAGTTGGCCACCCCATTGGGGTGGAGAGATCATCTCCTACAGTAGGATGGGAATTATTCCTATGTCATATATTCATGCCGTATAATATAGAGGTACTTCATTCTCAACTGCATCCTCTAATATCACTGATTAAGAGGGAATGGTCTACCAATCAACTATATGAAAAAAAAATGATGAGTAGAAAATTATATAAAAAACACATCTTTCACCATGGTTAATATCCATACCAAATAATGATTTTTCTGAAACTTATATCTGTTCTTTGAAAAATGATATTTTGGATTTATCAACCACACCATATTATTATACTTCTTCCATTAAGGTATATAGTTCACGTATGAAAAACATAGGGGCGGTACTTCATATGAATCTCACATTCCTATTGACAAGGTAACATACACAGAGTAGAAAATACCATCTATGATAACCTCAACTATTCTCATAAATAAAGAAGGTGGATAATATAATGCTATGATAACTGGAAAAAATTAAATTATATCATGTAATAAATTTTTACTTTCTTTATAGCATGGTTCATAACATTTCCTAAATTTCAATAGAGCTTAGAGGGTCTCTTACTAGCATTAGAATCCATTGACCCATCAACAATTCCCAAAAGTTTTGACAATGAACCCGTACTAACAAATAGAATACCTGTAATTCTATAACTATTACTAAATATTATTTATTGGGGTAGGTCCTACCATAAAAAGTGAAAAATTATTTTCTTCCCTCCAAGCCTCCACACCTAGAGATTCATGATCAATATATTTATGGGGAATCCATCATGAGGGATGGAAAAGGAATGATAAGTGATTTAATTAGGAATGGGAATAAAACTATTCTTGTAACTACCATAACCAAGGTTGTTTCATTGGTTGATCCTTCAATCATCTCCAATGAGGATCCACCTATTAGGGGGAGTACTCTAATGATTTTTCCTACTATGGAAGTAATAACCACAATGACTAGCAAACCAATAGAAAGAGGTGAGTATTCATGTGTTCTTATGGAAGCCTTGTAATTTACAAAATAACATTTATATTTTATTTTATTCACAAAACATTGGTCAAAGATAAATAATTTTATCTTGTAGGATCCCATTCTCACATATCAATAAGTATAAAACACATAGAAAATGTTTTACATAACATCAACCGGCTCATAATGGAGTAGTATGAATTTTTACATGGTTATCATCACCTCTGTGATTTTATCCCAGAATATATCTTAGTATATTAGAGTGATAATTATATAGATTAATGGTAATTGGACTTTTATTAAGGTGAGCATCATCATTTTTGGTAGTATAAGAAAGATTATTTTCGAGACCCTAATAGTCGAGCTATATGTATAGTTTCATATTTCACCTTAAATATTTTTATATAGGAATTAAGGGATTTAATTATCTCTTCATTAATGATAAAATTAATATTATCTATGAAATATATGAATTAGATGAGTCCGATAATGTGTCCCTTCTAGGGGATGAATGAAATTATTTTTTCATCCAAAATCCTTGCCATTATAATATTATGTAAATCCTAATAGAATAAAATAGTATCAAAGAAACACTACATGGCTGATCAAAAGTCCACCCACATAATACACATTTAGTATGAATAACTAAGAGAGAGAATGATGAAATAAAAACTCACATAGAATAATCCTAGTTTATATGGAGAAGGGTGGTCTTCTTGGTGGAGAGTATTATCCCTCCTAAAGAGATGTAAAATTACTATCTAAATAATCATTACAACAATATAAATAGATCTTAGCAATATAATTGAAATCATTACGCTTCCATAGTGTATATTTTATGTTGTCTAATTTTCAAAAAGATATATTCTAATCATTGAATGATCCTCTGATATTTTGATCAACCAATGGGAACTCACATTTCTATAAATTTCAAATTATTCCATTGGTTTTGTATCATTTTGATTATTATATTCTTAGTAACCACTAAAAATTTGGAAGATAAAAAAATATATAATTTTAATAAAATTAACAGTTAATTTGACAAGATAAAACTCTACTATGGTCTTTAAACACAACTATAGGATTTAATTTTACAAGGGCATGGCTCGTGGATGGGTGTAGGAATAGAATAAATCGTCCTAGAACTATAGTTAGTCCATTTTGATGAATTATTTCCTCCTAATAATGGACCAAGGATGGGTATAGGAGAAGATACCATCACATTAACACTAGATATGTTTTATTTTAATTAATCATTTCTTCCAAGGAATGTCTCACATATGGTTATATATATATATATAAAATCTCCATAAAACTATAGTTAGTCCAATTGAATGATTTATTTGCTATTGGGAATGGATTAAAGAAGGGTATAGGCATAGATACCATAATCTTAACACTAGGGTTGGTCAATTTAGATGATTTTTTTCTCTTGGGTGTGCCTCATGGACTCCTATATGCATAGATACAATCACCAAAACCATAGATCTGGTCCATTTTGATAAATTATTCGAATTAGTTTGATTATGATCATAAATGGGAAACATGGAATGGGGATTCAAAAGTAAATTGTTTCTGAATAAAATGGCATTATGAATTTTTTCATTTCATGTGGATCCTCTAGGATGATATTTTTGGATTTTGGTAATAAACAAATACCCTGTGATTTTCCATGACTAAGGGGCCTAGTGAGCATAGATCTATTCTACTAATTTCTTATTATGGTCATCACAAGCAATGGATATTTATTCTTTCACCTTATCTTTTTTTAACATATATTTTTAAATCATATTATTAATGGAATAAATTTTCATTATGTTATCATTTATAGGTTTTCAATTAAATACAATTTTCTACATTTCAAATTCCAAATGATCAATTTTTTATAAACCACATGAGTTGTGTATCCAATGAATGGGGATATGATTTTAATAGCATTTATATCATGGGTTTTCCTCTTGGTGATTTTTGTGTCTCTTCCCAAAGGCATTCACTGGTAATTCGACTCAAATCAAAATGGATGGTCTTTTAATTCAGACAACATTGACAACATGTGGCTCCAAATTAAATTTGTATGGATTTTCCCAAATTTATTGGAAGGTCCAACAAGATAGAGAAAGTGAAAACCCATCATGAATATTTTTTCATGGAAAGTGTGATATTTTTTAATGGTCATGAAACTTAAACAACTATATTGACCATTTTAAAGTCACGTGATGAGGTTTTATTTTAAGAAAAAGAGAGTGATGTCATAAAATCTCCCCAAGAAAGACATTTATGTACAAGTTTCATAACCTGATGCACCGTGGTCCGCCTAGTCGGTGGATGTATAATCCAAAACTAATCCAAGACCACATCAATAGTATAGGGACTAGCGATAATAATCGATAAAGAATATATAAAATGAGAGGAATTTTTCTAATGTACTCATATGAATGCACACATAACCAATAACATAAAATGTTGAAATGTAAAAAATGATAACAATGTAGGCATAAATCTATAATACCACAATTACTTTTTCATATAAAGTACTTGAAAACAAAAAAAATACCAAATACAAGCCCATCCAAAATTGGAAAATAATGTTTGACTAGATTAGAAGGAGGTGATTGCTATCAATGCAACACTGGTATTCACCTCATTCATTCTATTGTAATATAGTCTCAAACTACTCCTAGTCATCCATGGACTCTTTTGAAATAATTTTCATCTGTATAAGACACAACATGTGTTGGAATATCTAATGAATGAGTGAGTTTAACAATACCTAGTAGGAAACCCCCAAAACACCAAACATTAATCATCAATAGTATTCAGTTCATTAAAGAATAGGTATGTAAAACATGATATGAGATACAATGATATCCATGGATATCCCATTTATACCCATAAAATATTCTGAGCTATTAATAGAATTAGCCACTGTCACCCATTGATTCGCTACAGGTTTCATGGTTACACTTACCTTAGTGGAAATTCTCCCTAACCTATGTCGCCGCTTACAAATTTTTTCCCAGAATCCGTTATCATCATGGAAGAACCACTCCCCAAGATATATTTCAGTTAAAGACACTCATCATAGAGGTTTAAATAATTAGGTTTATCTAATAAGAAAATCATATAAAAAATGATAGGGTCCATTTGACATATAAACTCCATCAGAATAATACCCCATCAAAAAGAACATATCTAAATATAAATATATTGGTGAAATCGTCTGGCTCAGTTTGGGGACATCAAACCCCATAAGAGATATTATACTAGATAGGGGATCTATGATCATGTAAGTGTTGACCATGCTAATTTCAAAATACCCACCTATGTAAAACACAATGGAAATGAGGAACTCTGAGTGCCCCTTGGAGGGATACAGGCTTCGTGTCACTAAGGGCCTTGATGTATAATGCTTAGAAACATATGCCAGACTAACCACTATAGCATATCACTATGGAAACACACTCTATAACAAGGTAACTCGTAAAACACATCCCTAATGATTAGGAATCTATGTAGGGATCACTATCCAATGATGGGGACATGATTCTATAACAAATCCACATAGGAAAATACCAATGGAATACACACAACTGATACTGGTTAAAAGAAGCTCACAGAAGGTCACAAAAAAGAAAAAATATGAAGAAAAGGGACTCCATAAAATCCTTAAAGTAGTATAAGGAGTGTCCCTAGGAGTACACAATGTGTGTCAAAATTCTTTGAATTACCCATGTATCATGCACATTTGGAATGAAATTTTCTACAATACATGATGTTTCCCATGGGTAAATATCATGTAGATATTACCCGAGAACTCATCATGTTGTCATCTCCTTGATGTGTAAACAAGGTTGTGATCATGTACTTGTCCATATCATAATACATGGATCTACCTATGTACTCTAGAACGCCTATGGACTTCCCAAGTGCAAAGTGTGTGGGGAAATATTTTATCCTAATCACGTACTCCATGTACACACTATTCCATCAATTATGTGATGTATAGTGTTTTACAAGTCACGAATGACTTGTAACAGAAGATATATTCCTTATAATATACACCCTAGAAACACCAATTTTGTTGACAAAGTGTCACACTGTGCATGATACGCATCTCTTTATAAAAACCCTAGCGCCATAAATATAGGATTATATGGTGCTATTTTATAGGACTACGTTCCATGTAGAATATTGTTTTCTTATAACCTAAAATATACATCACTAATCATCTGATTTTTACACCACATCAAGTAATTCAACCAAATTAAGTCATATATTATCTAATTGAGTCTTCTTATCACCTTGTTTCCATATTTAATCTATGTACACTACTCAAGATACAACCACCATCACACCTCACCACTACCACATCCGGAATCTAGATAAAATAACTCCTCATCCATCCATAAATATTATTCCATTGTGATACAACACAACCATAATGTCATAACTATCTCCAAAACCTACATAAGTGATTATTTGTACCAGTGACCGCATGTGATGTGATCCTTCATCGGGTATTCATTGAATCATAGGCCAAAATAAAATCACATATATAAATGCTTGTAGAATGGGGATAAAAAACATAAAAAAATGTTAGTAGTATTCTTCATAAAATGATCATGTTGGACCCTATTTGTTGTCATATGGTGATTAATATAGTGAAATAAATAAACCAAAACAATATCCATTCATATACTATAAGAAGATAAACCAATTACCAAAATTAAACACTCAATCCAAGAATTTATTGTTTAGATGATTACTTTTCATTCGTGTTGAGTAAATAAAAAAGGGATAAATCCATGAAAAACAAAAGTTCAAAAAATCACTATGATCTATTTTTTTGAATAATTATCCCACAAAATTATTGATTCCATGATCCAAAATCTTCTTTGTCTTTATCATTCCATACAGAACTCTGATTATCAATCCATGATCCTAATTCCCTCAAACATTCCTCCATGATTTCCTCCAAATTATCATTGTTATGAGTCTATGACTACGAATTGGTTATAAAAATATATTTATGGATGAAAAAATAGTTCAATTAATAAATTAAATAAATAAAAACTTTACTTATCTTTCTTATATTATTCCCGAAAAACTTAATTTAACTAAACAATAAATATTGAGAATGACGATGACATTCCTATGGTACACCACACATTCTGAAAATAACAGTCATCTAATATTTTGGTTCCAAGATACTATTTGGGTGTTATTCATTGTTTTTTAAGGAAAACATCCACACAAGAAATTAATATATTTTAATATCATCAAAATATGAATTTTTGTCTCATTGGGCCATGGAATCTCGCACACCCTCAACACCTAGCTTTGCAAATGTTTGAAAATTTATTTCAAATTGAAACAAAAAATAGGGTATCTAGATTAATTCCCACATTAAGTATTTATATCCCCAATAATAAAATGTCAAGAAAGGTGGGAATACTAGGCTTTCAAATGGGTATCCCACTTCCACAAGCTTCCCTAATGGTTTTTAGTTCTTCTGACAAACACACACCCAATGAAAACACTTTCACACAAAGGGTCTTTATTTTCCAGTTATACACTATGTTAAATGTTCGAAAAAGTAAAATACACTATCAAGGTTTAACTTAAATAGTTAGATATCATACAAAAATTCATTAACATACCTCCTCAATTGCAACATTTTGAGAGTACCATGAAACCAAAACTACTATGGTTATGAGGTTAAGAGGTACACCACATCACTAAACTGACCTAAAAAATGAAACATAAAGGTCCTAAGAACCTAGGAGATATCATACCACCCTAGATAAAACATCACAAAATTTAAAATCATATTCCATTCATAGTTTTCTTGGAATATAACTCTAGATGTAATCTATTAAGTCTTCATCTTCCTTGGGATAAACCGCACCCTCAAAACCGTCACATACACCAAAATTATGGCACTAGGGATTCGACCTAATGGCTCCAGCATGTATTAAAGTGACTTTTATATTCCCTCATACAAGTCCTAAAAATGGTTCTACTATAGCGGGGGTGATAATAATTATGATTTGAAAAAATACACCGATGATAGATGATCCTCCCAACTCTAGCCCAAAACAAACATGAGAACCCAAATCATGTTTACCAAAAAACAAAATTGACCACATTAACTTGAGAGGTAACTAGGTAGAACTACTATTCCCAACATCAAATGAGTCCAAAAATACTTCTCACATCGTCTCCCTAAACATTTGATGAAATAAGATTCACAATATGCAATGATCATTTAGAAAAATTTGTGAATTCAAGCTACATCAAGAAGGAACATGTGTCTTGGATCCTTTAAAAAGAAATGGTAGTCATCACCCTCAAAATGTTGAGACAACAATAGTTTATCTTGAAATATTGTGGAAACACCCATTTCTTTCCAACAAATTCAAAGATATCATGATATATCCTTACCTCCAATAAATGTACTTAAAAGGAATGAAACCTACTCATCACCTCCTTCCATAGCATGACTGGTTTACCCATCAATCATCAAAAAGGTTGAAAATATTTCTACCATTAGAAAACACATAAAACACATATCCATTTTACATTAGGTAATAAACAATCTCTTAATAGATATCACCAAGTTATACCTCCTTGGCTCTTGAATAAGAAGAGTGGTAACAAATATCGATGGGAGTTAAACCAAACCAGTTATAGGGGTCTCATATTCTCTAAATAAGACTCCAAGATAACATGGATGTCATCAAAGAATACTAACATGAACTGATCCCTAAAGGGTTAAGAATACCTTCACATGTCTTATAACTCTACTAAATCATACAACACACTGAAGGGTATCACCATGAACTAAAAACTTCCATGATGTCTTTGAAATGACACATATGGTATATCCTACTCCATAATCAACTATGGTGATAATATATCTTGAGGTAAAACTTTAAAAACCAATTCTCATAAACTAATGGTTAGAGAACTCAAAGACTCTCAAAGGTGGATAATCATCCTTAGTTCACCTAGTTTATGTGAAACCTACTTACATACAACCTCAAGCACTCATTGACCTCTCAGGTGAGAACCCATAGGTTTCCTAGTGAACACATTGGGACATACAACAAACCCTTCTCTTAAAACTCTCAAATGAAAATTCATCTTAAGATTATTAATGGAAGACATATGATATGTTGTTGAATAAATCAATGTGGATCCCTATTGCTAGTCCATATTGATGAATAATTTTATATTTGGGGATAATCTGAATATGTCCCCAAGAAAGACATCCTCATACTCTAACACCGCTTCTGGGAAAAAATCTCATAGCATACACCACTCAAAATTTATTACTAGAGAACTTATATGAAGTTGGTAATAACCTCTTTCACATGATCTCCTCATTCTCTATCTAGGATCACTCCTTACCGAAGAAGGAAAACTCAATCCTATGAATCCAAATACATTACCACAAAAACTGGTGAAAAAAGTGAGAATAAATTGTAGGAAACTAATTTATAATGTAGAAACTATCAAAGGGTATCACTAAAACTATGAAGAGGTTCCATTCGTGGATCTCTCTTACCTTTGAGTGTTAGGTCACACTATTGGTGGAAGAATGTAAATAATGTTCCACTAAATAGTATAACCCATCACATGGGTAGAAAAATGAAGATCCAATCGTATCACTATGTCTTGAATAAGAGGTAGGTTCTAGGATATTTGGAGAATTATTCATCTAAAAACTACAAATATGGTATTGAACACACATGTTATACCTCAAACCTCACTTAAAGCATCCACAATATCCTAAAACATGGAAGTCATCCTTTTACATTCTTGACTATTTACTAAAATTGGGGCATATTTTGGAACCATAAAGCATCAATAGGACCTCAAACACACATTCCAAAGGAACTCCTCAAGCACACCTTGACATTATACAATTTTGGTGGCACTGACATACCGTAATGGTTTTGGATCATGGCTCAAGAAAATATATTCATGGTGGAATTTTCCATCTTATATGAAATTCCAATGTGATGATAAACATCACCAACTCTAGGCTCCACCAATGCCAAACATTTTGTTGGAAAATAATTTAAAAAATGATGAAAAAATGAGGCTTCTACCTATTTATTACAATGATACAATAATTTTATAAGGAATGATGATCGTACCTAGAAATACTACTAGAACCTCTACGTAAAAAGCCTACAGTTCCTGTAGCTATCCAAGAATCAATCCACCAGCTTCTTGAGCATAGAGTGGTCACCATGGGGGTGGTGGAGGTAGAATAAAACCCTGTGTAATAGCCACTTCCTACTACTCCATGAGATCTTCCATCACATTCCCCACCCCCACATGAACCACCATGTTCGAACTACTGCCTCTACTTATGAGGCTCTTCAGCCACCTCCCTGATAGCATCATGATGGGTAGGAAAATAATGTATAAGATTTCCAAACCAATACCAAGCATATAAATAATCATGAATTGGTGGAATAAGCTATCCTTGTAGTTTTCTTGAATACTAAAGCACCTTATGATTAGACATGTGTCACACACCTAAAGTCGGTGGGTTCTAGTGGACCTAAATTCCTTGAAATATGTTCCTAAAAACACATGATACACACTCAAACCATATGAAACTTCATCCATGAAAAAAGTGACATCCAAGACACAACTATAAATATTTAATCCACATGAACCAATGAAGGTGGGTCTACGGAATGATCAATGTGAGAATGTGCACTTTCTGACCATCTTGTAGAAAGACATCCTTATGACATATCCCATTCGTGTAGGAATCCTCACTCATCGGGTCGTTCTCTTGACTCGTATATGGAAACCTCATAGGATTTCATCATGGAAATTTCTAGGAATATACAAGAAGTATCATAGTCAATGAGTATATCTGGTGATATGAGTTATTAATAATGAGGAAAATAAAAACCATTCCTATATGATGCATTCACAAATGTCATCCCTATATTCTCAGACTATTAATACTTATTCAACAACAAGGATACAAAAGTATGGTTGAATAGATACTTTTACCACCACACTAAAACATGAGTCCCTATCATTAAATCCAATCTCAATACATTTTAACAATGTTTCCTAAGATCCAAAAAATGCTCATATCTAGAAAAAAATCCAAAATTTGATCCTCTGATGGAACAGCTCTTATACCACTCTATTATTACCTGTGTAAGATCCCATGATTTCCAAAAATTTATAAATCCTTTTTCTAGTTTAAAATATTTTTTTCTGCCTATGTAAATTCCCAAGGAGATCATTGGAGTTTCAGTGGTGTACATGGATTTTATGAATCCCAATGAATAGTTTTTTTCGAAATTATTACAGGGAACCAGGTTATGTAAAACTCTATAGCATAGTCCACAAGTTTACTCCTAACCATGCAAGGCTCGATAAGGAGGTGCTAGAGGTCACACAATTTGATGAAACTGTGCCACCTTAAGAACAGACCGGTTTATAATATCGTAGACCATGGTTAGATATTTTATGCAATGTTTTCACATTTTTAGTCAAACCATGTAAGTTCCTCTCGTAAATAATGAATACCAAGTTATTTGTGCACAGTTTTCCTAACCTTGCTTCAAAATAGAGTGACCTACTTAAAAGCGAGGAACGTAAATTTCTCCATTAAAATGTTTAAAACACTAAAAAATTATTCCCCTTTCATTTCAAGGGAATATCCTCGGTTTGGAAGCTCCCCTTTGAAGCTTAATTTATATGTATTTCCACCATTTTTTCGTAAGTACATGGAATGAAACTCCATCATTATCATTAGATTTGTTCCAGTGAGTTCTCCAATCACCTAGTATTGTTCATATTTTGAATTTTTTTTGATGGAGTAAGTGAAATATAATATTACCTACTTTTATGATTTTCAACAATTATTCGTTTTTCTTCTGATCTGCATCGATCCAAAGCCTGATACTATATGATTTCTCTAGTATGGTCATACTGTTGAGGGTCTATAGCTTTCCCTTTTGGTTTAGTGTTTTTATAAAATATGTTTTCATTATGAATCATGCTGAAAATTACAGAGGTTCTTCAATACTTAATTTAATGGTTCAATTTGATAAATTGGAACATGTAAGGGGCGGCCACTAGTTCAGTTGGTAGAATTGTAGGTTTTTCCACAACCTTTTTCACCCATGGGGAGTTACATTGTACATTACTTTCTTTATACCACCCCACTAGATTTGTGAGTGATATCCTTGTTTGAGGTAGCCTTTATAAATGGAATAGAATTGAATTGAATTAATGAAAAGATTTTTATTATTCAATTTCGATTTTTTTATATGCTGTTGAGTGATTGAATTGTTTAAATAGATTTTATAGATATCATGTAATTAAGTTAGAAAAATTCCTTTAATTTTAATTGCTATGAATTGATGAATGAAATGAGATGATGTGATGAAATTGTACTAGATTTGTTAGAAGATCTCCTTGGATCCTAGTTCCATTAGATTCCATTAATATTTCCCCAATGGATCGTGATTATGGTAGTGGATTCATTAGACCTATTTCCAATTTGAGAATTCATTTCATAGAATTTTGTGTGCCTTTTTACAACTTGGATATGGATTTTTTTAATCATAGTGTACATTTTCTATTGACATGCTCCTAGGAACCCACTCAAGTCTTTAAAGATTTTCCATCGAGATTCTCTTGGGACTCAAGATGGATTTATTTGACTTATATAGCTTGTATATTTCCCCTTGAGGTATATAAATTGTGATTACATGGATAGGACATTGTAGATGACTTTATTATAAGGCATGAATATGATAGATATTATACACTAGATGATACGACTCTTATTTGGTAGTTTTTTTACATCGGATTACATGGCATGACCATTGTGGATTTGTTATACTTTATAAGTATCCCTGGTATGGGTATCTAATTATAGTTGATAGGTTTTTAGTATCAGACATTATTTTTATTTATGTTTGTAGATAAAATTATTTATGGTAACATTACATTTTTATAGGTATCTTTGTTATTTGAGACAATAAACTTGACTTTAGTCACATTCATTTATTTATGTCATAGTTACAATATACTTCACAATATTTTTGTTTATTTTACAAAGACATGATTTGTTATAGACACCAAAGTTGGTAGCCTACTTAGTGTTATATCACAACATGTTTGAGATTCCATCGAGTACCAAGATAGACATCATGGATGCATGTAGGATAGAGGCATGCACCCAGTGTACAATTCTAGATTTTCTTATTTCTTATGAGAAGGAGAGAACATAACTGAGTTTGGTACCTGATGCTATTTAAGAATGTAATTTTTAGTTTTTTAAATTTATATTAACGTATTGCATATGATTCCTTTATAAATTTTTTCATTTTTTTAGGGACATGAAAAAATACATCTTTTTTTATATGATATTACTTCTGGAGTTATTTAAATATTCCAATCTTGGACTTTTATCATATTTTTAGATGATTTAGTAATTTTGTTTTAGACTAATTATGTTTTCTTATATTGAGATACACTATGAAAAAAGGGTATAGTCTCCCTATAAATACACCTTATGCCCTCTTCGTTATTCAGTAGCTTCTAGCATGTGTGGGGGGACTCTTTAGGCCATGTAACCCATCAACTCGAGGCACAAGACAGTGACTGTCGAGTTAGGATGTTACAATGTGGTATTATATAAATTTTCATTTATAGTTTACTATTTTTAGATAATTAAAATGATATTGTGAAGGTATTGGAGTTTTGTAAAGAGTTGTGTTGGGTAGTAGGTATCTGATGTAGAGAAAAAAACAAAATTGCTTGGAATGAGATTTTTTTAGATATTTCATATTATATACTAGATAATTACACTCTAGGTGGTGAGTTTATTATTTAAATAATTGATGGTTCTATTTTTATATTTTCTCATGGGTTTATGGTATGCATCTCATGCATCATTTTAGGTGCCTTCTAGAATTCACATTCCATGAATTATGCCATGACATATATAATTCCTTATTTGACTGAATGGAATTGTGATATGGGCCATATGTGATATAATTTTTATCCATCTAGTGTTATTAAAGGTAATTGAAAAAAATGGATAGAATTATAGTACCTTTCATTACCTAAATACTAGTTTCCTAATTAGGGTATATTAGAAAACTTAAGTTGTCAATAATGGAACATTGAATCATGGACCATTGGTAGGGTGGATTGAAATGTCTTATGGTATGAATTAGGTAGACACCATATTTTAGTTAATGAGGTGTTGATCTCTTATGGATAAAAAGTTGTTACCCATTTGGTTTAAAAATTTAAATAGATATGTTAAATGAAAATTAATTTAATAGGAATTAAATTGCGAAATAGATTTATCAACCTACACATGGATTATTAGTGGGAAGTATGCAATGTAGTTGTCAAGGATTATGATTACTTATTTTTATTATGTCGAGGATTTTAAAGAAAGAAAAGCAGTATAGATTTTTTATAACAACATTTTCACATATCATATGCCTTTAGATATGATATATCATATCAGTCTTTTTTTAGACGTGTTTTTGTAATTATAGAGACATGGCATTTTGAAAACCTCTTACTGTATACCAGGGGTTGGAGAGGACTATTATTTAGAGGTGATGGGCCTTGGGATACTAGTGGATACACATATAGTTATACAATATGCACCATATTTTTTATGGGAAAATGGTTTGAAGAAACTTTATGTGTGGGTTTTATACACTATATTTAAACTTTCCAGAGAGCTCCATAACATGACTCAACTAAGGATGATCTGATTCAAGTGTTCCTAGAGTAGATTATACTCACATTTTTGGGGGATGCTGGTAAATAAGATGATGATATATGACTAGAGTATATTTTTTTCGATCTTCGAGAATATAGAGATACCTAATGATAAGGGATTTGATCTCTTGACATGTATTCTTTTAAAAGCAGCAATGAAAAGTTGGAATGTTTTGAACTAGGCTGATAGATTCTAAGACATGGTTTTGGGTAATTTCCAAGACACGTTCTATGATTACTTTTTTATTGAGACCCTTGGAGAAGGAAGTTAAAGTGAGATTATGTGTCTATAGAAGGTCATGATGAAGGGTATGTAATATTTGGAACAATTTATATATCTTAATTATTTCTCCCTAATATGTCTTATAGATGAGGAATGAAGGGAGAAAAGTGTCACAGAAGGTCTCAGACATGTTTTTTGATTATACGTAAACATGTTATGGTTGAAGAATATTACAATGATAGTGAATCATGTAATGATTATAGAGTTAAACCTGAGGGAAAATGGGGGTGATGAGTAGGATAGTTCAATCTCCCCACCCACTCGTTTGACTTAATGAGGATGAAATAATTATTTTGAGGATTCTCCCTTGGGGAGTACTTGCCAGGATGTTATTATAGGTAGATTTGTTTCATCAATTTAGAAGGTAGGGGAATATGATTAATTAGTGAAATAGATTCCCTTTTGAGAGAATATCTTATGGAAGGATTATCCACATATATCATTTTTTAAGAACATCCCTCTAGAAGTGACTTAATGGAATTGAAGTCTAACTCTAGGCTCAAGAGTGAGAATCACATCTCCTTATCAAGATAGGAGTTGGGGAAGTACCAGTTGGTCATGCCAAGGTAGTGGTAGTGCATAAGGCATCTTGGAATTTTATGTACCTAGGAAGATTATTGTGCGTACACTATATAGTTATATTATTTTAAAATTATGTTGTTTAGGACTGAAATTTTTTGTACATCCTACACCCAAAGAGAAGAGAATTGTGATGTATACAATGACATGTATGATTTTAGTACCCTCTTTGATTTTATCTACCCATTTTGATACAATTTCTTCTCATATATTCATACTTCTACCACTTATGGAAGTCCTCAAGAATTTTTTTAGTTTTTTTGTGGCTTTAGGAACTTGGATACCCCGTTGTGGTTTAGAGTGGAGGGAATACACTTGTACAAGAAGTTACTTTTTCAGATTTTTGGGTTTCACTTCATATGGGATCATTTTTTCCTCGAGATGATAGAGTTTGATTTCATTATTTGTTTGGACATACTGATTTCTTATCGAGTCCATGTTAACTTCTATCATTGGAGGGTAACATTCACTTGAAAAGAAGGATGTGTTTTTATTAAAAATGGTGAATTAAAAGTCTAGGAAGGTAGAGATGGACTGGAGTACCATGGGATGGGTGTGATGACCACCTAGATGGATATTTTATAATTAAAATACTAGAGATCATGTTAGGAATATTTCCCTCTAGTAGATGATCATTTGAGGTGTGTTTTACCCAAATAATTTTTTATTATACCTCCTGAGAGATTGGTGGATATCTCTATAAAGATTACAATAAGAGCCAAAGTATTACCCAATACTACTTATATGATGGAAAGTATGGAGTTGTAGGAGCTCATGATTCAACTGGAGGAATTTGAACCGAAGGGGTTTATATGACTTAGTAGTTCTCTATGGGGTTACCCTATCCTTTAGCCAAAAAAGTCAGATAGTACCCTCATGACGTGTGTTGTTTATTATAAGTTGAAACAATATATAGTTAAAAATAGTTATCCCTTACAATATATTGATGATATTTTTATCATCTCTAATTATATTTCATTTTAAAAATACTTGATTTGAGTTTTGGATTTCATCGCGTTCATGTTTGACCTGAAGGTATAACTCATACACGATATTGTAGTATGTATTATCTATAATATTATCTATTTATTCCATTTGTTCTCATGAATGATTCCAGAGTTATCATGGATTTTAAGAACTAAGTTTTCCATCCTTTTGTGGATTCAATTGTGGTGGTATTTATGGATAGTGTATTTGTGTACTCTCACAATGGACATGATTATGCCAAACATCTTGACATCACTTCAGATACACTTAGAGATCATCAGTTATAGGATAATATCCAAAAGTGAGACTTATGTATAGATAATATATATTTAGTGTGTCATATTACCTCAAATATAAAATTAACAGTTAACCTGGTGGAGGTGAAAAATATAGTTTCCTATGTACATCCCAAGAACATCTTTGACATTTGGAATTTTTAGTGGTTAGTTTGATTCTGTATGAATTTCATACATGTATTCTCAAAATTTTCACATCTTCTGAAAGGATTTACTATGAAGGGTTTTATGTCTATATGGATTGATACCTATGATATAGACTTTATGGAAATAAAATGAATACAAACATTAGTTCCTATCCTAATTCTCTTAAATATGGGAAGGAGATACATTATGTATTGTCACAAATCTGGTATCATGCTAGGAGAAGTTATTTTATAGGTTGATATTGTTGTGGCATACCGATATCATCAGTTAAGGACACATGAAAGTAACTACCCAAAACATGATGTTGAGTTAGATTCAGTTGTTCATGAATTGTACATTTAGATAAATTACACACATGGAGAGAATTACATGTTGTATTTTGACCACAAATGCATCATGTTTATATATATATACAAAGCATGATCTGAATTTAAGGAAGTGAAGGTAGGTTAAGTACCTATAATCTATTGAATTCATGATTTCCTACCCCACTCTAAAGGAACATGAAGTGGCTAATTCACTAATAGGATGGACTATGATATATGAAATTAAAAAGGCTAGTAGTTAGTGGAATCTTATGGACTTTCTTTTAGTGATACATAATGGGGTGCATGATAGTCATGTGAAATAATTTCATTAATAATTATCTATAATCACAACACTTATGGATAGAGTGTCGATGATATATCTTTTTTATTATGATGGACTAATTCTATGAATGAGTTTTGTAAGTGGGGACCCACCTCCACGTTGGAATATGGGAAAAGATGAAATTATTACATTACATGGTCACATCTAGGTTCTTGTAGAAATAAATAAGTAGTTGCATTGAGAGTTTGATGCCTTATTTTTGTAAGTACATCCTTCCATTACCAAGATGTATCATAATTTACATTTCCATCATTGGTGTTCAGGGATGAAATATGAGGTAGCTGGTTTTTTTCACAAGGTGGTCAACCTATCAGAAGGTGACGGTGCATCGCCGAAAACCATCTCGAATTTTATAATAGTTACCCAATATTGAGTGTAGGTGGGATGAAATTATAATTGATTTCCCTACCAGATTTTCAAGGACTCCTCAAGCTAGTGATGATGTGTGGATTATTTTGGATAGGCTCACTAAGGTTTCTCATTTCATAGTGATCAGGGAGACTTTCTCAGTGGAATATCTTGAGATGTTGTATATCTATGTTATAGTGACACTTCATGGGGTTGTTTAGACCATTTTATCATATATTAGTTCCTTGTTTATGACTTGTTTTTTGGATGACTTTATAGAGGGAATTCGGTACAATGGTTCATTGGGTCCCTACATACAACCCTTGGATTGATGGCTGGTCGGAACACATGATTTAGGTTCCTGAGTACATGCTGAGAGAATAAATACTAAAATTTTAGGGCTCTTGGGGGTAGAATATACCCCCTATAAGGGTTCACATACAAAAATAACTATCATGATACTATACCGATCACCCCTAAATATGTTTAGTACGGTAAGCCATTATAATCATGCATATTCTGGTTAGAGGTAGTTGTGGATACTTTACTAAGATTGTGCCACATTCCGGAGTCTGTAGAGAAGGAAAAATTGATTCAAAAGAGGACGACTATTATACTGTCTCAAAAGAAATTTTATACAGATCATAAATGAAAACCATTCAAGTTAAATATCGGGATTCTGTCATTTTTACATGTCTCACTGAGGATAAGACATAAATGGATCAAGAGAAATTGTATTCAGTCATCATGGAATTTAGGGCCATTCAAAAATCTAGAGACTGTTAGGATGTTACCCTATCATACACATGTTCTCAAAGGTATTGGGGCATGAACATCATATTTAGTGCATCTCACATGCCCCATTATCACTCAGACCCTTCTTAGACTCTACATATGAATGGGGTGGTGTTACAAGTGGATGCATCCTTTCAAGGGAAACATATTCATATCATTTAATGGAGTATAAAGGTTCTATAAGGCTATTGTGATCCTCTAACCCTAGTATTTTGGAAGCGCAAACCGTTACAGTATAAGACATGGGAGAGAAGGTATGATGTACATGATTAGTGGAAATAGTTGTACCCATATGTTTCTCATCCACCCTTGGAAGGGAAATTCATAGATGACTTGTTTAAAGGGGAAAAATTGTAAGATCATCGGTTTTCTTATAATGTACAGATCTATTGACTGAGAACAAATTCATGGTTTTGACCTAATGAAAATTCTTGAGTGGGTTATGAGAGTTTTAGGTGTTTCCATGGATTGTTTAGAGCCTGAATACCTACATTTTTTAGAAAATAAAGTAGGCATCATGGCTAGGAGAAACCATTCATGATAGTTCACACAATAACTCATAACCATGTGAAGCATGATAATGTGGTGGAGGGGATCACATGGTTTTAAGAAACCATGCTACCTTGAGTGAAAGCATGTTTGGAATCCTATAGACCTTGAACTGTGGATTTTTTTAAATTTTGTGGAGGTTTATTCAAACATTATGGTTGAACATTGTGAGTTCTTTCCTTGGACAGTGAATGGTGCATATTTGGAATATAGTTTGTCCAACTATGTGGCCAAACCATGTAACCCAGTTAAAAGAGGTTAAATGAACTTATTTCCTGTGAAATGTTTTGAAACCTAAACCTATATTCTAGTTTCATCTTCATAGGATAACTATGTTATGGTATCTTCCCTTAAAATCTCAATCCATATGATTTTCAAACATTTTATCATCCAGATTCAAAATTAAACACCTTTAATCTCATCGAATTCTCTCTTTTGAGTTTCTCTCTCATCTATTTTTTTTAAATTTTGACTTCATATTGATGGTGTGATTTAGACTCAAGATAATATGTCCTATTTTCAATCTTTTTGTATGTTCTTACTTTTTCTTCCGATCTAGTCCAAAAAAGAACTCAATATTAAATGACTTCCCCACTATACACCTACAATAGGTGGTATATACCTTACCCCTAGGGTTTGGTATTTTTAAGCATAGTTTTCATAGTGCTGCAAACTGTACATTATGACAGTTCCCCTTTAAATAAATAAATTGTTGAATTGGATCAATTGGTTCTAATTATGGATGCCAATAAGTTTTTATGAGACTATTAGATGTTGTTTTACCCATCATAGTCCACCCATGGGGTTTTCCTGTATATATTTCTTTCTTCACACCCCAAAAAATGGGTGAGTGATCTCCTAGTTAGAGGGATCCATTAAACATTGAATAGAATTTATTTGAATTTATTAAGAGAAGTTTCTACCTCCTTTACCTATGGATCTTGTTTATTTTTGTGGAAGACATGGACGTATTTTTCTCATTGGGAATTTATTCCGTAGGATGACTTGGGCCATGCTACCACTTGGATCCAGTTTTCATAGGCTAAAAAAGGACCTGTTCTATTAACACACTACTTGGACCCCACCAAATCTTATTTCGAGTTTCCATTGAGATTCTCCTAGGACTCGATGCGGATGTCTTGGTCTATTATAAAATGGATCTATCCTTTCAAGGTATAAACATTTGATTAAACATTAAGACCATCATGGATGAATTGAATATAAGGTGTGGACATGATTTAAGAACATGTATTATCGTGAAATGACCTCCAACACTTTTAAAGGATGATTTATAAATAATTTATAATATTTCATAAGAAAAATTAGTTTCCTCTTTTAAAATACAATTTAAACAAATTTAAAATAATTTTCCGTCAAAATAAAATTGAATAAATATAAAGGGATCTTGAATTAAAATAATGTTTATGATGGTGGGAAATTAAACTCATTCCATACATAAGAAAACAAAGATTCCATTAAAATTTATAGTGAAATCCAAAAATGAATTTTATAGAAAAATATTGAATATTAATTTCATTTTTTTTAAATGTAAAACATGGGTAGAAATGTTTTTAATAAATAATATGAATAGTTTTTAAAAAAAATTATTTTTCTTCAGAATATGGTTTTTGAAGAAAAAGGTTTTTTGAGAAAAGATAAAAATGGAGATGATTTTTTATAAAAATAATCTATCAAACTTTTGACTACATAAAGAGATTATAATGATGGAAGAACATGTAAAATTATAAAAACCCCATATGTGACTTAAATTAATTACTTTTTTAAGAGTTACATAATTATATATATTTTTGAGGCATAATCATAAACCATCACAATAAATGATGAGTTTGTAACAAAAAACACTTACAAGATAGGTAAATTTTAATCACAATCCCAATGGAATAATAGAATTAAACGAGACTTATTATAATACCCTAACCCTAGAATACTAGAGTCAGTTCATTATTTTGTTAAATTGGAATTATTACAAGGAATCATATCTGGATGGGTCGATTAGTTCAGAAGTCTTAGATGACCAGATTACATTCTTGATACACATAATACATTGTGAAAAGTAAATAAATCATAATACAATATAAAATAAAATAAAATGCATCCTTGAAATGTTATTCTATGTTTTATTCTTCCTAAACAGGGTAAATAAAACATAATAAATTGGTGAGCTCTGATTCTTGGTAATTTTAATTAATATAGTGGAAGCATAAATAATAAGGTATTGTGAATAACTAAAGAATACAAGCCATTAAAATATAATTTTGATCATAATATGGCAGAAAATAAAAGATGTATAAATATTTGCACAATAAAACATAACGATGGATATTATACTAGTTTAATAGTCATATTGAAATTAAACTACTAGTTTCTTAATGAGGTAACACATAATAAATGACAACATAAATAAACCATCAAGGCCATTGCAATGACGTTTGAAAATACTGAGGTAAGGCCTTGACCAAAACCCTATTATTTTTGTCTCATCAGACATACCATTGAATAGAAGGGATATAACATCCCCACCAATCGCATACTAAGTCCAATAAATTCCTAATATGTAAAGGGTGAAACATAAGCCACATAAATATTCATATTGAAAAACTATCATATGAAATGTGAATACTTTAACTAAACCACATGAATGGTATCAAATTAGCACATACACAATCAAAATTTTCATAAAACCTTCAAAAAAATATGTTGTATGGTATCATATAAAATAAACCTCCCATATTTATAAGATTTAATAGAGTATGTTTACATATAAAAAGATAATTTTTAATGAGACCATTGAAAAATTTTGGATGAATTAATCATTAAACATTCCAATATGTCTCATACCACATTGAAACATTCAAATATTAATAAATTTTATAATCATAAGAATAAAGAGAGAATTGATATAATATATCAATGGGAATTATATAAACCACAAAAACAAAGAATAAGTGTTGAACAAGACATATATCTCACATAAGTAAAAGTGATATGAGAAAATTTATTTTTACACTACAAAGAAGAGTTTTTTAAAAAATTAAATATATATTTTCATAAATAATATTGAAAAAATATATATACTAGAGAATAAATTGTAAGAAAATTGAAATTATATTTGAGGAACAAATGGTGTCTAATTTTAGTGAAATCAAGTAAAAATAGTTTTCAACAAACACAAGAAATAAAAAAATTTGAAGTGATTTAAGGAAAATATTAGGGATATTTTACTATAGAGAGGAATGATTGTTTTTATAAAAGCAGAAGTGATAAAAGATGGATTTTTATGATAAAAATTTTTATTATGAAAAAAATTATGCCTTAAAATATATTATAGAGTTCACTTGAAAATGAGTATGAATTGGAGAAGTTCCTTTTAATCAAGCTTGTTTATTAAGAAGAATTGAGAAGAGTACAATTTTAAAACATGTATATACTAATAAAATAAAGATTATATGATTTGGATATATGATTTTGGAACATATAAACATAATTTATAAGAAATATATATAAATAAGCATTATATTTGAGTAATAGTATACAAAGAGTATCCTGAAAGAGAAACGGGGGTTCAGGTCGAATCCCACACCGCTTTGTAATCAATCAAAACACATTCCCCAAATTTTAATAATAATAAAAAGATAAAATAAATAAAATTGAAATAAATTAATTAATTATATTATACATCAATGGAAAGTATAAAAACACCATACAAAATAAATTGTGTTGAATAAGTAATTACTCATAGAAATGGATGTGAGATGAAAAAACCCTTACCTTATGTCTGAATGTGTTATACACATAATTATAATGTCCTAGATGATAAAATTAATTAATTAATAAATAAATTAATTAATAACCCTTTAAAAAATCATTATAATTATTATTGTTTTATTAATTTCATTTATGGCCTTATTGATGAGTTATAGAGTTTAATTTCATCGTTCTAGAGTATTTTATGTCTTGGTTTTCACGATAGGTATAATTGTATATGAGTATGGAAGTTCATATGTAATGGGGATGACTTCTAATGTTATTAATGAAAAAAATAAGTTTAATGGTTATATATATCATTTTATTATACGGGTTTAGGATGAATTATTATATACGACATTTAGTTATAATTGTTTATATTTTTACAACAGTTATTGATCATAAAAAACTCATTTTTTATCATTTAGTATTATGAAAATATGTCACTTATAGAACATTGAAAGTTTATATTAAATATATTATATAATTTGTTACCATAAAAATGGTTTAATTACCATCCTTGAAAGATAATTTGAATAAAAAAATCCATTATCCATGAAGGTTGTAAAAGGGAACCTCTTGAACGATGATTTCATTTTTAAAATAAAAGAGAGTGAGAAAGGATTTTGAGTAAGGATATTCCCTTAACATGATATCATTAAATTATACAGATTATACTAGGTTTATAATTCTGATTTGGATATATTAGGTGAGGATATAATAATAAAATAAAAGAACATTAAAGGAAACTAAATGGAAAAGGAAGTGTATTTTACATTTTGAATGCTCCTCTATGTGCACCTCTTTAAGGGGATTAGTTTTTGGTGTTTTGATGATACCAATATATCTTGGAAATATGGAATGGTATTGGAAATAGTATTTTGTATAAATTTAACAAGTTTCAAATCAATGAAGGTGTGAGGAGATATGGTGGCGAGGGTGGTATTTATAGTGGAGGAGAGAGTGATTTCTCATTATTTTATTCATAATATTATTATTTTTCACAAGTCAATAAATAATGATGACCCATGGAACTAAATATATATATAAGTGAATATGATTAAAAAATAAGGGTTCCTACATCATTCAAAAATCTCCAATGACACAATAAATAATTTTTTTTATGATTTATCACAAATGATCGTATTTTACTATTCACCGAAATATCAAGTATTTTTAAAAATACCAAAAAATAACCCTAACCCTTTTAAATTATGTATAATTTAAAAAATAAATTTTGGATTATGAAATTTTTTAAATATTATAAATTTAATTTTTATTTAAAACCATCATTTACTTATAAAATGCATATTTGAAATATATAACTAATTTTATAACACTTAAAAAAAATAACTAATGTCCAATAAAATTATCATAAATTAATGAAAGATTAATGTTAATTTTGGAATAAATTTTATATGAATATATTTTACATTTAATCATTTTATTAATTATAATATTTCAATTAAATATTTTTGACTTATAAAAATACAAACACATAATTTAATAATTTTTAAAATTGTCATTTACATATATTATGATATAATTACATTATACATAAATATATAAGGTGAATAAATTGTATTTATAATTTAATGGGTGATGTAATTATTCATTTTGATGGTTTACTATTCATGAGGGTCATATTACTATTCAAAAGGGTAACATTACAATTGAAAATGGTCAGGTTTCCATTCACCAAAAAATCAAGTTGATCCTACTGGACTCTAAATATCTAACAGATCACAACCATGTATGTATATTTTTTTAAATATAAATTATATTAAACGAAAAATTATGTTTAATGTATTGGTTATAACTATATTTTTTAAATAATTATAATAACAAAGTGTTATTTCACAGAGGCTTAGTGTTTTGTGCATTACATTATATATTTAATTTATTTTTAAATCCATGGGGTGTTACTCTTATAATACTATTAGCTTAATTATGTTAATGATGTTTCTTTTCCATGTGGATTTATATACTCCTCGTAAAAGAATATAGGTTTCATAACATAAATTATTTCCCAATGAAGGAAAATTGTGGAAAAGAATCCATCATCGCTTTGAAAACATTTGAACCATACACCACAAGAAATAGATATACTCATATATATATATATAAATATCCATAAATTTAAGGATAATATTAAAAAAATACATTCTTGGGAATTACATACAATACATAAAAGACATACATGGTGAATATAGGATATGTTTAATAGAAAAATAAATTTGGGATGGAAATCTCTTTTCATAAGTCTCTAATTCCTTCATCAATATTTTAACTCAGATTTTAATAAATATATGCTTTTTTATTAATAAGTTAATTATCCATAATAATATATATCTTACCATATATTATTTACATATAACCTTTGATTATTATTTTATTAACAATTCGATGTTAAAATCACGTTTCTGTTAATAACTACTTTGTTTTTCTTGTATGTTTTTATTTTTTTTTTCAATTTTTTCTATTACTTTGATCACATTTACATCATAATGGGAATTATTACCATGATATTAAAATCATATAATTTCATTATACATGTATTTAGGGTCATACATATAATTTAGTGATAGAAAATGAAATGCACTATTCATGGAATGGTACCTCTTGCATATGCACAAACAATATTTCCGTTTTCCCAAAAAAATGAAATACCAAAAGCTAATAAATATATTACCATTATAGAATATGTTTACATCATATCTATCATATATTTTCATCATCTCCATCCTTACCACATTCTATTTAAATAATGAACAAATCACATCGTTTTGTGAGGTCGTAGTCTACTATACACAAGAATGGCGCATTAATATTCCAACGAAATGTAAGTAAAAAAACGAAAAATGTGTTATAATTATTAAATATGTATAATAGTATCATAAATATTATTTTATAAGTAATAAATGCATCATTATATCTTCCCATGAGTGGTGGTGATAGAAAATTAATAACATTTATTTGCGAAGCGATAATCCTCTCTATATATAAATGATGATTTCATATCCCAAATGATTGAAGAAAATATGTATTTAGGTTGTAAAAATTACAGAATTAAATATAATTATTTAATTATATCATAATTTTTTAATAATAAATTAATGAGGTTTAAGAATAAATAAAATAAAGAACTCACTTAGGGACATTTCCTCTTCTTCGAAAAAACATCTTTAATTTTCTCCAAAAGGCTAATTAGGATGGATGTATGACCAAAATAGGTCTTATAAGATTATATTATGGATTTAGATAAGTTAATTGGGTTGGTATTTATAGAAACAAAAATGTTTTTATTTGTGAATAGTATAGGATATGTTCTTCCCTTTTATATGTGAGGTGAGTGGAACACTTATTTTATTTTAAATGAAATGCGTGTAGTGATATTTATCACATGGAAAAAAGCTAAAACATTTCACCAATATTTATCCTAGAAGATATAAGGTTGAAATAAATCCAAACAATTAGATTTTTACAGTTATTGGGCCGATTCTATCTTTTACCCTTTTAGTGTAACCTATAGTAAACACAATTTATTCTTAATCGTGTTATTTGTTTTTATATTTGTACAATTAATTATGGTCATTGAATAATTATACCTTAATAGATAAGAAAAATTATTTTTATTCAAAATATAAATTCCATTTTATGAAATTATTTTCCAATAATTCAAAATTTTAATTTTAAATTAATCATGTTGACGTGATGAGAAAGAAGTTTTTCAATGAGAATATGTTCAAATGTTTAAAACAATCTTAAATTGAAATTAAATATGAAATTTATTTTAAGAACTAATATTGGATTAATATATATAAGTAAACAAATGTCCCTTTTAAAACCATATTAAAATAATATGTATTTTTTCGAATGATTATATATGAAATGTGTTTTTAATAATAAATATTATTTTCACAATTCATCCAAAAAAATTATCTGTCTATAAAATCAAAAAAAATTCAAATGAATATAAATTTTACATAATTATTAAAAAAATTATTATTTTTTGAATAAATTTCTAAAATATTCAAAAAAAAATTGGAAATAAGTTTTCTAAACGAAACAAAAGTTTTCTTAGACAAAAATATAGTTTAAAGCAAAAAATTTGAATAATTGTTATATATTAGATATAAAATACATATAATTAATGCTAAACATTTTATTGAATATATAATATATAAATTTCATAAAATAATCTAAAAAAAGATATTTTTTATTTATTAGGGTAAAACACATTTTTGTTTATAAAAATTATTTTTTAGAAAATGATTTCCCTTATTTTAAAATAGTTTTTTTAATAATTAAATTTTCACCATAGAATTAATTTTATATTAATTTTTATACCATATATTTTCATAATTTATTTCATTTTATTTATACATTATATTCCAGTGACTACATAAAATATAGTATATTGAATAATAATATTTTAATTATATGGATTGTTTCATTCAGACTATGTGTTGTGTGTATCAGAAGCTATGCTCAGTGTTGGGTGTAATTGAAGATAAAGTTAGTGGTGTGTATAATTCATGCTAAACTAGGTGTTTCTTTTAATTAAATACAAAAAATATATAATTTATTTCAAAAAAACATTTGATTATAACTCCGATTATCTCAATTTATTCCCCTTAAGTAAATTTTATCCTCACAATTTTAACTCATTCTTGGGTAAAGGGGATTATAATATGAAAATGCCTTTTAGTGAAACCTATATTAGAAACATTGATAACAAAAATTTATCTTGAAAAGAGATAAATTAATGTACAAAAAAATTATGTAATAGAAATTTCTATGTTTCCAAATAAGAGAACATGGGTGGGAAGTTAATCTTTAGACATAGAATAAAAGAGTAATGTTAAAGTAAAGATGAAGAGTGAAAGAGATAATTTATAAAAATAAATATAATGTTAATGTAAAAATTAAAAACCAAAAAAAAAACAATAAAGTAAGGATGTGTAAAAAAGGTCATTAACATCCTTATAAATCATTGTATTTAGGATCATTTTACTTTAATATCACTTTCCTAATGATGGTGAATTTTCAGGAGAATATATACTTACTATGTCTCGATAGATTCCATAAGAACTATCTCATCCTTTTGTTTTACTTTTATAAATTTACCCTTAACCTCATACACTAATAAATAAATATGATTAATTTAAATTCTAGAAGCACTATTAGATAAAAATATCGATAATTAAATATAAATTAATTCCTTATTACCCTAATTATTTTTAAAAATAAAATTTCTAGCACAGGTTCTCCAATAAAATCCAATGTTCAACACAATCCTTAAAAACTATCCTTTTATGACTATAATTGAATAAAAATTTTAAGAACAAAGGTCACTATCGTTCGCAAATCAACTTTCATTAATCCCTTAAATACACGATTTAGCAATAATGTCATATTCCAAATATGTGAATATATCGATCTGATATATTTCAGAAACATGGTAATAACCATAATAAAAATAAAATATTAATTAAAATATACAAAATTACACATTATCTAAATAATACCACAAATTAATTGATATATTCTATAAGTACAATAATTATACAAACTTTATCATGAATAAAATTAACCACTTTTTCCACAAATCATTAATAAGTTCCATGGTGCAAAACGCTCCCTAATTTAATTTATCAATATCCAACATAACATTATCTCAACATAATTATTTCCATATCCAAAACTTATTAAGGTTCATCTTACCATAATCATGTGTTTTATAAAAAATATCAACTTTCAAATAAATAACTTTTCTAGTACTATAAAACATATCAATATATTCATTCAAATGACTAATGAATTTGTTTTCCAAACAGTCCTCATATATTTCATGAAATTAAAAACATTATTTCTGATACATAGTTGCATCAAACATATGTTTATATTTATAAAACATTAACTAGGATGAATACTTTAATTACTTAATTCCTCCTTCCATTCATATGTAATTTGTTTTCTCTTCATCACCACCAAAAAAATCATTATTTTTACCACCTTGAGGATCTATTTATTGATATTTCTCCATTAGAAATTTATTTTCATAATTACCACACATTAAATAGATAAAACATTCATAAACTTATAATACCTTAAGGAGAGTAATATTCGCATCCATTATGTTAACTGAACATTTATTTTTTTCCTTTGTAATTAATTTTGATATTCCATTCTTTTATATACATAAAACATATTGTTTTCCTTCTATGATATTACATTGAGGGGGTTTCCCCACATTAATCACATAAAGGAAATGAAATCTTCTTGCCTCTATAGTTTCCAATAACCAAAATCTCAATAAACCATATCCTTATCTTATTTGGTGAGTCCAATAGTTAGTAAGGTGAATTTTGTTAACTATATATAATGATAAATTATTAGGAATAATCATTATAATTTTCAATGCATTCATCATCCCATTTGTGATAATATCAAAATATTATCTATCACAATCAAATTTAATCTAGTTCTTTGTAGTCCACACCATTTAATAAAATCTAAAATCAGAGTTTGAGCAATAGTATTCATTATGGTATATCACATAATCTGAAAAATCACTTATAGTATGTCTCAATAATGACACATTATTTTCACTATATGAAACCTTAGGCTTAACATATTTTATTCATGATCATTATTTAAATAATTCACGATGCATCATACATAATAAGTAAATTTCCATGTCATATCCCCCAAGAATATTTAAATAGGTGTGAATCGATTACCTTTATTGCACAATAGGTGACGATTGAGTCCAACTAAGTAGACCCTTCTTAGAGTTACTACCCCTACATATCACAATTTCGGTTCAATGCCTACCTCTAGTATCAGGACATGGATGTAATTTCTTGGAAACCACTTGTTATATCTATTACCAATATTAGAGGATATTTTCATATACTATGGCTCATCATTTTACTTCTATTTATATGTATCCCTAGAAATATCCTTATAAATATCCCAACAGTTCACAATAATGATTTCTCATCCATGATTCAAATGGTCAACTAAATGTTTCCTTTGATACCAACTATAAAAAACCAGACATCCCATAGATATATATTACATATTTTAATTGAAAATTAAATACATTACACAATTAAATACCTAAGTATCATAAAGTTATTGTTCCATTGGACATCTAGAAACATAATCAAAAGGTCCGTAAGATTTTTATATAATCTCCCACATAGTTCCTCGTAACTAGAACCCTTTTTAGACATATGAGACGTAATACCTATCAACATAATATAGAGACCCTATTTTTTCATACATATCTTGTTATATTATAAAAACATTAAACAATGAGGATCCAAAGTTCTAGTTTCATGGGAAAAATAAAAGCATACTTAAATTTTACAACATAAAACATAAAGGTGTATTTAATTATCTTTTCTTTAGCTTCTTATTTTCCATTTAATTCTTTAAGTATATGTAACCACCTGAGGATATACATCAAAATGGGGTGAGCTAAAATCCCAGTTAGAGGATAGATATGAACCTGAAACAATATAACATGGGATTATCATAATCATAACATAGTCATCATGAGATGAATCATTATATGAAGTCATGGAATGTGTAAATACATAAAAATAAAGCATCATTTCTTAGTGTTCAACTACCAAACATAGGTGTGAACAAATATAGAGTCATGTTCTTACATATTTAACTCTATCTCATGAGTTTATTCACATTAGCTAATGCATTGTTTCACTATATAATTCTTGGGGAACCAATCATATCATAACATTTACATTTCGCTATACAGTTCTAGGCACACCCGTTGCATCACAACATTTACATTATCATGAATGCCAAATAGAACATATATCAGTCATGAAATTATAATATCCCATGGAAGGGAATGATTTAAATTTCATAAGAATAAATTAAAAAAATTTGGGTTCCCAAATTAATGTGGAAATAACCTAATAATCATCAACCTTGAGCGAAGGAAACAATCTTGAGAAGTAAAAGGTGTATTTTTTTTTGAAAGAATAGTTCTTTTGGAAAACATTGTGTTCTCCATATACTCAAGTTGAAAACATGTATATCCCAAAAATTTAATATAATGATGACAAAATTATTTTTAATGAATAACCATAAATAAGTGGTGAAAGAGGGAAAACCCAAAGAAAGATAGTTCAGATCAATAAATCCTCTTACCTTGTGTCTAAACTCCTTCTTAACTTAATGTCCTATATAATCAATTTATATTAATAAATTTACAATTAAAGAACGTTTATAAAGTAATATTTTTCATTATATTTTTATTAAGTTAATTTATGGTCCTTTCAATGATCTATATAGTTTAATTTTATCATTCGGGACCACTTGTTTTCTTTGATTTCACGATTAGTTCACTTGTATTCATGAATAGATGTTTGTGTAAAATTAGGATAATTATACTGAATTGTTATTATATGTTATTAAATATATTAAATATGTATTAATTGTATTATAAATAATTTTTTACGTACCATGATAATGAATAATTAGATAAATGTTAATAATGATAGCTTTAGGTTAATTTTGGTGGTTTTTCAATCATAGGGAACTCATTTTGTTTTATCTTTTATTATTATGAGTAAAAGTTATTTCTAAAACATAAAAAGGGTTATATCATACACATTAAAATATATTTAAACCATTTAATGTCTGTATTAATATCCTTGAAGGTTTCTTTAAAAAAAAAGAAAGTGCCTGACCCATGATTTCGGTAAATTGACACCTCACAGGCGAAAATTTCATTTTTAAAAAATAAGGGATAGAGATGAAGGATTTTAATAAAGGATAATCCATTAAAAAGATAAAATAATATTATATAAAATATTATATAGTTATAATTCATTTTTTATAAGATAAATTGATGATAAAATATGAAAAGAGAGGAAATGTAAAAGAAATTAAAAGAAAAAAGAAGAGTATTTTACCTATTGGATTTATCCTCCTTGAGTACCTCCTTATCGTAAAGGTTTGGTTATTTTTATGAGACCAAGAACTCTTTGAATTGTGGGAGGGATAAAGGAAGATTATTGGGATGAATTTACTCATGAATAAAATATTTAGAGGTGTGAGGAGAAGAGGGTGTGAGGGGTGGTATTTATAGTGGAAGAGAGGGGGTTTTCTCAATATTTTAATCATTAGTTTATTATTTTTCTCAAAATAAGAAATTGTATTAATTCATGAGACTAAAAAAAGTAATTAAATCATCTCGTATTGAACCAATTAGTTCTTATATCAGTGATTACTCAATGAATATTTAACTTTTCTTATAATGAATATATACCATAAATTATTGTATTTTATTATTCATCAAAAATTCAAGTAATTCACAAAAATCACAAAAATTCACCTTATCGATATTATATGTGTAGAATTTAAAAATAATATCCATTTTATAAAAATAATTTTGAAATATTTGTGATTTAATTTTTAATTAATATAACCATTTACTTGGAAAATATATATTTTAAAATTGTAACTCAGTTTATAACACTTTGGAAAATTAGTTAAGGTATTATAAAATTATCTTAAAATTATAAGTCACAAAAATATTAATTTATGATTATATTTTATGAAAATAAAATTTCTATTAAATTATTAAATTAATCATAATATTTTAATTAAATATTTATGACATTTAAAAATACCAGAACATAATTAATAATTTTTAAAATATTTGCTTACTTATATTATGATATAATTACATCATATTTTCACATATAATAATCCAAAATTTTATTTATACATTCATGGGTGAGTCTACTATTCATTTATACAGTTCACTATTCATAATGGTCATTTACTATTCCTATGGCCAATTAACTATTTCATCTGTATTGGTTTCTTATCTTCTAGGAATACAACTTATTTAATGAAATCATCATTTATAAACATTTTATTATGGTCTATAAGTGATTTTCTTAATTTATACTATAATACATTACTATAAGAAGGGGGAAATTTCTATTTTACATAAATAGTAAAGTGTACTCCTCATTCATTTCTTCCTCTAGATCCCATGTTTCTTATTCAAACTTATGGTTCCTCTAAAACACTTTGAAAAGGTAGGTTGTCATGTTTCCTAAAACCTTATCTCTCTTGTCCAAAATTATTAATTTTTTATCCTCATATGAGAGTTAATCATCCAATCGTACCACCTCTTAGTTTAGTACATATGAAGGATTTAGTATGTGCTTCATCGAGAATGGTATATGGAACAAATCATGAAATTGATCCATATTTGGTGGAAGTGAAAGCTGATAGGCCATACCTCCTAGGTCATCATGGGTCTCAAAGGTTACATTGTACCTTGGGCTTAGCTTCCCTTTCATTCCAAACAACATGACTCTCTTCTATAGTGATATTATATGGAATAAATTACATCCAACGTCAGAATCTAAGGCCCTTCAATGAATGTCAGGGCAAATCTTTTGCTGACTCTGAGTATCTTTGATATGATGCTGGATGGATTGAACCTTCTCAATAATCTATTGTACAAGATCGGGTACAAATGGTTTCCTTTCTCCATAAATAGCTTCATATTGAGCCATTTTAATTCGTGTGTAATAAAAAAAATTTAATGATAACTCAAAAAATGGGAGATGATGATCCCATCCTCCTTTGAATTCTAAAGAGAATGCTCTTAGCATATATTCGATCATCTGAATAGTTCATTCATATTGGCCATCATTTTGGAGGTGATAGGGTTTTTTGAAATATAATTTAGTTCTCAAATATTATTGATGAATCCTCTTGAATTTATATGTGATCCTTGGATCAGGATCGGAGATAATCAAATGTGGAACCCCATGCAGTCTCACCACTTCACATATATCTTTTCTTTTTTTCATGTGATAGAACTTCTTGAATGACAACAAATTGGGTAGTCTTGGTGGGTCGGTCCACCACAATCCATATCACATTGTTTCCTTTAGATTTCATAGGTATACAAGTGATGATGTCTATAGTTAAATTCTCTAATTTCCTAATGGGTTTAAGTAATAGTTGCATCATACCTTTGGACATCTGTAACTCTACTTTAACTTGCAGACATATCATGCACCTTGAGATATAATCTGCCACATCATTATTTATGTTGTCCCACCATAAGTATTCTTGGAGATCATGGAACACCATGGTACTGTTGGGATGGATATAGAAATATGAGTTGTGTGAATTGTCTGATGGATCCTCTTTATCACATGGGATGAAGGAACACAAAGTTTTATTCCAAACCAAATCACACTATCATCGTCTATATGTATCTATGGAATCTTCCCTTCTTTTAATTTAGTCACCTTCTTTGGAAAATCTGGATCATCCCTTTATGCATGCTTAATATTATATTGTATAGATGGTTAAGAAGTCATTTGGAAAATGTAATATGTATTCCCTACCATTATTATTTCCAAATCCATACTATACATATCTTTGAAGATTGGGTCTTTCTCAATCCACAACATGGATAGTATAGTAGGTTATTTTCTACTAATATCATTATCTACCTTGTTTTCATTTACATGATTATATTTATTTGAGAAATCATAGTATTTAATTATCTCTAATTGTATCTTTTAAAGCATGTTGAGCTCCTTTTGTGTGAATATACACCTTAGGCTATTATGATAGGTATATATGTCAAACATCTCAATATAGATGTAGTACCACCATTTTTTCATTACAATAAATCATATCAACTAGATCTAGAACATGTTTAGTGTAGTTTTTCTCATGTATATTCAACTATCATGATGTGTACGCTGTGAAATTATCATTTTTCATGAGCACACAACCCAAGACTTCCTTGAAAGCATCACTATATACCACAAAACTGTCACCATTTTTTGGTAATACAAGTAGAAGTGTAGTGATCAGCCTTCTCTTTAGATATGTGATTATTTCCATACATTATTTCATCTATACATAATTCTCACCTTTCCTTGTTTACATAGTTTTTAATAGTTAAATTCATGAGAAATTTCTCACAAAACATCGGTATTAGCCTTCTAATCCATGAAAACTATGGATTTCAATGACACTAAAGGGTCTCATCCATTCCTCTATTGACTTTGATTTTTACAGGTCCACAGATGTTTCCTCACTTGTGATCACATGGCTCATGAATGTGACTTGATACATCCAAAAGTATAACGTTTTGAACATGGAATAAAACTTATCCTTCCTTAATATTTCCATAACAAGCCTTATATATTCTTTATGTCCCTCATTTCTCTTTTAGTAGATGAGAATATTATCGATAAAAACTACCACAAATTTTCCAATCTAATTTATGAAGAATCTATTTAAAAATTTTGTGAATATTATAGGGTAATCAGTAAGTCGTAAGGTCATCACCAACAAACCATAGTGCCCATTCCTTGTATGGAAGGATATCTTCTGAATATCATCGTTCCTCACCTTTAACTGATGATATACAAAGTGAAGATCCACCTCTGATAAGTACTGAGCTTCTCTGAACTGATCAAACAAGTCATAAATCCTTGGAAGAGGATATGTTTTCTTTACGGTGACCTTGATCAGTTCCTGATAATTAATGCTTAGCCACATTGACCCATCATTCCTCTGAGAAAAGAGTACTAGCGCACCCGAAGGTGATGCAATAGGGTGTATGAACCTTTTTTTATGTTCTATTTCATTTCCTTCTTTAACTCCTCTAATTCAATAGGTTCTATCCTATATGGACACATTGAAATTGGAGTAGCTCGGGGTAAAAGATCTATTGAGAACACTAACTTACAATTTGAGGGTATTTAAAGTAACTCTTCAGGAAATACATCAATGTATTCCATCATAATGGGTATCTATAAAATGTTGATACCTTCTTCTAACTCAACCATTTGAGAATGGTATGATTTTTTTCACAGGGAAAAAACACCCACACAATGGAAGGAATTTTCAAATGAGATCATTGATATTACTTGAATTTGTAGAGGAAAATGGAATGGTTCCGAATATGAAAAGAAATTTCCTTTTCCTAAAATTTAATATCTTCTCTATATAAAGAGCGAAAATCTATCCCCAGTATAGATTCAAATTCAAACAAGGAAAGTATTACAAAATTATCTAGAAGAATCCTTATATATACACCAGTTAGAGAAGATTCTAAAATGTGTTTTTCAATGATTACACCACTTAATTTTTTATAGATATCTTTATTTCATGTTTTTGGTGTTTGGATTCAATAATTCTTGAAATCTTTAAAGATATATTGGAATGTGTAGAACCAGAATCAAATGTGACATTTTCCATTCATGAGTGTATAGGAAGTGTACCTTTTATGACTTCATTTTCTTGATCCACTTCATTATTAATGATGGAATAATCCTTCCCTTTCTACTTTGGTTTTGGTGGCTGATGGCACTGATTACCCTCATGAACTCGAGGTTTAGGGTACTGGCTTACATAGTAACCTTTCTCCCTATATTTTTAACATTGAAACCTGGATTCTTCTCTCTTTTACTACACAAAATTATCATTATTTCTCAAGTATTTTCGAAATTCATAAATATGGTGTCCTTATCTCCCACACATGAAGAATTTCCCCATCCCATTGAGGTAGTTCTCATGAATCATTTTTGGAAATTTTTGATATGTGGTTGGTTGAGTTTTCTTTCCACATTTTTCATTATATAATCCATCTTGAAAATATATTTTTTGATTATTGTCACCATAGACACGGTTCCATTCAAAAAACTCTATATCTACTTTGAGATCACATCGAACAATTTCTACATAACTCCAAAAGTCTGTAATTTTTAGATCATTCCAAATGTTTGTTTTTAAATATCTAATGAATCTATCGATTTTTCAATTATTATTGATAACAAAAACCGAAGTATAACTTGAAATCCTTTTGAAATTTTCTTTATAATCCATAGCAGATTAACTTTCGTTTTACTTCAGCTATGTGAATTCTCCCTCTATTTTTTTATAAAGAGCTCTAGGGAAATACTTATTAACAAACATTATCTTAAAAACTTCCCAATATATCTCTTAAAATTCATCTGTCTTGGTGTTCTTAATAAAATCCCACAATTGATTGACCTATCTATCTAGATGATAAATAGCCAGAGTCACCCTCTCATTCTCAAAACATTGAAGAATAAAAAAAGATAATCTCCATTGATTTTACACATTGTTCCACAACTAGTGTATCAGAATATCCACTAAACATTGGTTGTATTTTCTACATAAAACACTTGATAGCCAGTTTCTTTTTACTTGATAAATGAGGTCATTCCAAATTATTCAGATTATGTTTCATAAACTGAGATATCTGGGTAATCATCACCATGAAATTTTAAACTCCACCTCCTAATGATTTGGGTATTTCATTCAAGAAATCCCTACATTATCCCTCGCACGGGTTGTTTTCTTGGTTTCTATTTGTTCCAACTATTTTCTAAAATTAAAAAGGTTAGAACAAAACATAAGTCAAATAGTCATGAATAATATATTATTTTGGGTATTTAAGTCTAAAGGAGTATCTTGTGGTATCCTTATGTTTAGAATTTTCTAAAATAAAGCTTGTTGGTTCCTCACATATACGTAGTCGCATACTAAGGGTTTTCACTAAAGTTCTTTAATCCTAATTCCCAAATTAAATTTACCATCATCTGAATCCAACTATAGCGACCCTTATTTTTATTATATATCTTGTTATATAATAAAAAATTAAACAAAAATTATCCAAAGGTTTAGTTTCTTTGGAAAAATTGGACCATACATAACTTTTACAACATTAAACATAGAGATATATTTAATTCCTTCTATAGATTCTTATTAGCTGTTGAATTATAATGTGGAAATGTAACCACCTAAGGATATACATCAAAAAGTGATGAGATAAAATCCCAAATAGAGGATAAATAAGAACAAATAATAATATAACATTGGATGATCATAATCATAACATCATAACCATGAGAGAAAACATTATATAAATTCATGTAATGTGGTAATGCATAAAAATGAAACATCAAGTCTTAGTAGTCAACAACCACACATAGTTGTGAACAAAGATAGAATAATATTCACACATATCTCATTTTATCTCATTATGTTATTAACATTACCCAATGCATTGGAGCACTATATAACTCTTGGTTCACCCATCACATCATAACATTTACATTGCACTATATGTTTTTGGGCGCACCCGTTACATGACAATATTTCCATTATCCGACATGCCACATAAAAAATATATCAATATTTAACATATTATATCTTATGGAAACAAATGTGTTTCTTTTCATAAGTATACATTCATAAACATTGGGTTCCAAAATGAAATAGGGAATAATATAAGAATCATCAAACATGAGTGAAGGAAAAAATCTCAAGAAGTAAAATCTGTGTTTTTTTGAAAGAATAGTTGTTTTAAAAGACATTATTTTTTTCACAAACAATATTAGAAAACATGTATATATAAAAAGTTGTGATAATGATGAATAATAATTTTTAAGTAACAAACCTACTGAAAATGTGGTGATATAGGTAAAACCTAAAGAAATAGAGTTGGGTTCATGAAATCCCCTTACATTATGTTTGAACACTTTAATTACATTAATATTCTATATAATCACATTAAATTTATTAGTTAACAACTTCAGAATTTTTTTTACATTAATATTATTCATTATAGTTTTATTAAGTCAATTTTTGGGTCATTTAGTGAGTAATATAGTTTAATTTCATCATTTGGAGGCATTTAATTTCTTAGTTTTCACGATTGGTTCACTTGTATTCATGAATAGAATTTCATGTAAAATGAGGAAAAATATACAGAATTGTTAATATATGTTTTTAATGATATTAAATAATACTTAATAAATTTATACATCATATATTTTTTATAATATGAGGACAAATCATTAGATAATAGTTAATTATGATCGCTTTATGTTGATTTTGGTGGGTTATTAGTCATGATCAAATCCTTTTTTTATCATTTTATATTATGAGTATAATTTATCTCTAGAAAAAAATGGGTTGTAAAATACACATTAAAATATTTTCTGATCCATTTAATAGGTGTATTAACATCCTTGAATGTGTTTATGGAAAATTTAAATTCATCACCCACAATTTTGGTAAATTGACACATCACGGGTGGTAATTTCATTTTAAAAAATAAGAAAAAGTGGGATGAGTTTAATGATGGATAATCCATTAAAATTATATCATACCAGTATACCAAACATAATGGTGTTATCATAAAATTTGGATAATATAATGTTATTATTAGAGAAGAAAAGATATGAAATTCAAAAATAATTAAAATAAAAAAAGAAGAGTATTCTACCTTTTGGATTTATCCTTCTTGAGAACCTCCTTAGGGAAACAGTTTTGGTATTTTTATGAGACCAATATCTCTTGGACATGGGGGAGGGACTAAGGAAGAGTATTGGAAATAATTTATGGAATCCTAAAATCTTGAGATATATGAGTAGAAGAGGGGTGATGGGTAGTATTTATAGTGGAAGAGAGATGTGATTTCTTATTATTTTAATAATTATATTATTTTTTTTTTCTAAAGATAGGAAATAGTGTTGATTCTTGAGACTAAATAAAATTATTAGATCATGTGAGTTAGAACCAATTAGTTTTTAAATCAGTTTTGACTCAATGAATAGGTAACTTATCTTATAATGTATATATACGATAAATTAATATATTTTACTATTCAAAAAAATTCATGTAATTCCGAAAAATCCAAAAAATTCACCCTAATCATGTTTCAACCTATAGAATTCATAAATGACCTCCATTATATGAAAATAATTTATAAATATGTGTACTTAAATTTTTTATTTAAATTTCCATTCACATGGAAAATATAGATTTTAAAATAATAATTGATTTTATAACACTTTGAAAACTTACTTAAGGTCTCATAAAATTTTCTTTAAATTATAAGAACAAAATATTAATTTATGAAAACATTTTATGAAAAAAATTAAATTATTAAATTAATAAAAAAATTATAATTAAATATTTATGACTTATAAAAACACCAACACTTAATTAATAATTTTTAAAATATTTACCAACTTATACTATGATATAATTATGTCATATTTTCACTTATAGGATGCCAAAAATTTATTAATACTTTCATGGGTGAGTCTACTACTCATTTTACCAGTTTACTAGTCATAAAGGTTATACTAATATTTATATGGTCAAGTTTTATTTCATCTATATTAGTTCCCTCACTTCTATAAATAATTATTATTTCAGTTTATTAATCACTTAAAGACCTTTTATTATGGTCTATAAGTGATTTTTTGTGATATATATTATAAGATGTTACTATAAGAAGAGAGAAATACATTTGAAAAAATATTGGGTTGTTACACTTAACATGGGGGAAAGAAACATAATAAAAGGTGATCTCAGATGTTTACTAGGTGTAAAAAATGAAAATAAATAAAATTAACCTAGGAATAAGCATATGTGAACATGGGAAAAGGTGGTGTGGGGTGGTATTTATAGTGGATGAGATGGGTGATTCAATATTTCAATCATTAGTTTATTATTTTTCTCAAGACTAACCAATAGTGTTGATTATTGATACTAAGTACATTTATATGATCATGTGAGTTTGAAACAATTGGTGATTACATCAATGATGACTCAATAAATAGTGAATTTATCTAATAATGTATATAGACCATAAATTACGGAATTTTAATATTGAAAAAATCATGTAATTCAAAAAAATCCCAAATATTCACCCTAATTTATTTTAACATGTTGAATTAAAAAAGGAAATCCATTTTATGAAAATAATTTTATAAATTTATGTAATTTAATTTTTAATTAAAATCATCATTTACTAAAAAAATAATGATTTTAAAATTATAACTATGTTTAAAACACTATGGAAAATTACTTAAGATCTCATAAAATTATTTTAAAATAATAAGGTAACAAAATATTAATATATGAATACATTTTTTAAAAATAAATTCTCTTTTAAAATATTAATTTAATCAAAATATAGTAATAAAAAATTTATGACATATAAAATACCAACATGTAATTAATAATTTTTAAAAAATTTACTTACTTATACTATGATATAATTATGTCATATTTTCACTTATAAAATGAAAAAAAATTATTTATAATTTCATGGGTGGGTATGGTATTTATTTGTCCTGTTTACTATTCATAAGTGTCATATTACTATTACTATGGTCAACTTACTATTTCATCTGTATTAGTTCCTTAACTTATGTAAAAAATTATTAGTTGATTAATTGATCATTTATAAACCTTTTATTATGGTTATAAGTGATTTTACATGATGTATACTATAAAAAATTTCGATAAGAAGGGATAAATTCCACTGATAAAATTTTTGGTCATTACACTAAACATGAAGAAAATACACTCAAGATAGGGTGATCTCAGATGTTTACTATATGCACCTGATGAAAATACCTAAAATTTATCTAAGCATAAGTTTATGTGAACATGAGAATAAAGTATTAAAACATTTCCTTACATATCAAATTTTAGATGCTAGAAACATGGAATAATGATTAGATGTTCATAAGACAATAACCATAACTAAATCAATGAATATGAGGCGTGACCGAATAACAAAAAAATAAGACATGGAATTTTGTCACACATGTAATAAATAAAAATATGTTACTTAATAGTAAATGATTATTTCGAAAACTATCATTGTGAAATAATATCATCCCCCCACACACAATACATAAAAATAATCAATGTTCACTCCCAAGACTATAATAGTGGATATAATATCTTACTGAATTAGGTTCACTTGTCATTCAAGTATTGTTTATCTCAAGAGGTATAAATTTTTACCTAATTCATTGGTGGGATATATAGGTCCCAGACATCATTAGTTATAATGTAAGAACCATCCTATATTATATTATAACCATTATTCTTATTTATAACATATCCAAAATCACATAAAGAAATTCATTCATATGTGTACCAAAAGATAAAAAGGTTCATCATATTAAAACCTCAGAAATCAAATTTGTTTCTTAATAATTTAATCATAAAATAACATGTATAAAATAAAAATGTTTCATAATCATTTAAAAATTTATTCATTGCATAAACCATGGAAATTAAATTTTTTTCGTTACCATTTTATCTTTGTATAACCCATGGAAGAAGATGGATTTTGTAAACATCTAATCATCACAATAATAAAAAATCTCAATAAATAATAATAATGGTATCTTCAGATCATATATCCAGTATATAATAAGAAACATAAAAGTATTTCATGTTATATAGAATATATTTTTAAGATTATATAGAATATTTCTTTAGGAAAATAACTTCTCTTTGAAAATAAGTTTTTAAAACTGAAAAATCATAATTTTATTTGGAAATTCCTATAATTTAATATAACATTGAAAACATATACATGACAATTTAAAAATAATTTAACACAATTTGAGAGGAAATTTTTTTTCCATATTAGAGAATTCGAATTTAAAATATAAAATATTTTCAAAAAATAATTTTAAAAAAAATAACTTTGAATAATTTTAGAGGATTATTTAAAAATCATTTAAAATATTTGTTGAGTATAATATCCATTCCCATTTTAGAGAATGTTTTTATAAAATAAATCATTTTAAAAATCATTTTATATGAATATAACCATGAAAAATTTTAAATTTTTCTTAAAATAAAATAATGTTCCTCACAACATAAAATTATTCTCATTCCATAATAATTAAAAAAAATCCTTTCATATTTACAGTAAGATTAAAATGTGTTTTTTTAAAAAATTATAAGAATATTCCATTATAAAAATTGTTATAAAATAATACATATGTAAAATAATATTTAATATATAATTTAAATAATAATGAAAACATTTTTAAAAAAAGTTTTAGAAAATGTGTTTTTATAAGAAAAACGATTTTTGACCGAAGAGAGAAATAAAGATATTTTTTATTACAAAGATCATTTTTTCTATTGAATAAAATATATAATACAATTAAGGTATAAAATGTATTCTCATGAAATTACGGGTATAAAATAATATTTATATGTTTTATGAGAAATTGATTACAACATTTCATGATTGGAAGTACAATATTAGACATTCCTCACAAATGATAATATTTGAACATAAAATTGTAATCACATTGGATTCATTGAATCATAATCACGATTCAATAGAATCATAAAAAACAATTAATTTTTTATAAAGAATTATATTAAGGATATCACAAGTTAAATGGGTAACAATACACCTCATAAAAGAAGATTTGTGAATTACATAACATATGACCCTAAGAGTGAAATTTGAGACAAAAAAAATTATATCACTTTAATGAATCTTGAACTATAAACCCCATGAAAGGGAGATTGTCAAAAGAATATTTAATTCCACATAATTTTATGTATAATCATCATAAAATATTTTCTTGGGTAAAATTTAAACAACATCAAAAGACACACCTGATGAATATAGTATGTGTCTCATGGAAAAAATTGAGATTGTAATATATTCCATGAGTCCCTTATTTCTTCATACATGTTAGAAACTCTAATACAATAAATATAATTTTATTTAAAATATAATATATATAAAAATAAAAATATCTCATATATTTTATGTTTTAATTATATCATTTTTACCCATTTTTTAAGAATTACATTTTAAATTCATGTTTAAGGAAATAACTATATTGTTTCTTATGTATGGTTTTATTTTTTATTTTTGATCCTTTTAAATTTTTTATGGATATATCATTTTATAAATTTTATAAATTATTTAAATATAATTTTAATTCATTATATTTTTTATTTATAGTGATTTATAAAATTTATAGATAGAAAATGAAATGCATCGTACATATAGATGGTATGTTGTATGTACGCATGAACGTTGTTTCAATATTACATATGGAAATAAGTAAAGAAAGGAAAAAAAAATTTTACCATTAAATACTAACATTAACATTATATATATAAAATATTTTCATTAAAACCATCGTTACTACCTTCATGTTAAAGCCTGAATTAATCACATCGCTTTGTGATGAGGTAGTCCACTATACACATGAATGATGCTATCGTATTCCCACATATTTGAAAGTAAAAATGAACATATGATTTTATAATTTAAAAATAATAATAGTTTCAACAATAACATACATTAACAATAAATTCAGTAATATATCATACTATGAAATGTGGTGATGGAAAATTATTATCATCAGCTTATGAGGATGTAGTCCACCGTACACATGAATAATGATTTTTCATCCCAATTGATGGATGAGTAGATGGATTGTTTTTATTAAATTTATATAATAACATATAATTATATTAAATATATTGATTTTTTTTCATCACGGATCAATAGTAATTTTAAGTGGTGGGGGAAGAAATAAAATAAACATTGTGGTTAGGGACGTTACATCTTCTCTGAACCAAGGACCCAAAATTTTTCATTCTAGATCCCAGAAGAGTTATGTTATAAATAATTCAATCAGAATTTATTTTGAATATTTTTTTCAGTCATTTTCATTGATTTTTTAGTTTTACCCCCTTATTTAACCCCATTTTTACCTTTACCATGATTAATAATGCTTATTTATTTTAAAATTTATTATATTCAAAAATTTAGTTGAACTGATTATATAATAAAATTTATTCTCATCAAATTTATTTAATCAGTTTTTCGAAATTGCATTCACGTATTTAAGAGATTCAAATTTAAAATCAATCTTGCATAAATGATGGGAATGAAATTTTCCAAAGGGAAAATGGTCAAATGTTTAGATGTATTTTATATAAAAATTCAAATTAAAATTGATTAAAATTTATTAAATTAGACTAGTAGAAACACATTTGAAGTAATTTTACTTTGAAAACCAAATTATTTTAACATTTATATTTTAAATGCTTTAATATAATTCACAATTGTTAATGAAATCCAGTAATTTAACTATTCACAAAAAAATTTATATTTTCCAAAAATATTCACGAATTCACTCAAAGGTAATTATTGTAATTATAATTTTAAAAAATTAATTTTCACTATAAAATAAATTTTACAAATTTTAAAAAATTTAAAAATTAAAATTAGTGTTCAAATATACATAAGTGTTCTTTTTATATAAGACACCATTTTTATATAAAAATTAGATTACTTTTTATTTATTATCTAGAAATCACATAGAATGAAAGATAATTTTTTAATTCAATATATAATATATAAATTTGATAAATTTTATTAAATAATTTTATTTTTTAATTTATTTTTCTAAAATGTGTTTGCATTCATAAAAATGGTTTTAAAGAAAAACAATTCATTTATTTTCAAATAGATTTTATTTTCATTTCTAATTATTTATTCACCAAGTAATTATTTTTTATACTTGTGCAAACTATATATTTTATACTTGTTCTAAATGTATTTATACATTCCATTCTAATAGGTAGGTGATACCTATCATAATAAATAATAAAATTTTAATAATATTTCACTTTAATATTAAACTCAGTATTACATGTGTTATCATATAAACATAGTGCTGCGTGTAAATAAATATAAGCTCAATGTGGCATGTAAATAAATATGAACTCTATGTTTTATGTAATATAATATATTAAAAATATTTAATTAATTTGATAATAATATTTCACAAAATATTGGGGTGTTATGTTGTTTAAACTATTTATCCAATAACCTTTATTTATAGGTACTTAATTTAACATCCACGTCAATTTATCTCTTGAAAACACATCTTCACTAAAGAAAAATTACATGAATTACTTGATTGAAAAAAAATCCATACATTGATATAATTCATGGAATCTGTCTTAAAATTCATGCATTCATTCATTTCAATGAATCTGAGCTCTTTATTTTCTATTTATAAGAAATATGATCATCATTTTCAACCAATAATGAGTAACCATTATATGTACCTAGCCATAAACATTACTAATTCTATTATTCTTGAACTAGAATTAAAATATTAGGATCATTTAAGATATGTGTTTTTTAAAGTTAATATAACCACTTACAAAGTAAATCCATACATTACATGTGCACACTTAAACTCAGTATCCATTATTTTCACCAAAGGAAACCCTTTTAAATTAATGCATGGTATATATTTATGAAAAAATATCAAAATTGTTCCCTTGATCTTATCCTTTCCTCTATTCCCTAGTATATCCTATGAAAATCATTTTAAAAACTTGTATGAGAATAAAAATATAAGTATGGGACATTAAATATAATGAAACAAACTATTAGTCCATGAATACATATAAACACATTAAACCAATTTCACAAGGTTATAAATTTCACAAAAAACATAATCTCATTAACTTGCATCGTTAAATCATAATTTTATAGTAAGACTACATACAAAACATAAAGAAAAAAAGGAAACTTATGGCATAAATTCCGCATCAATATTACATTTACTATAACTCTAATGACTAAAAATGCACTAAACATCTTGGATGCATTTAGAATAACCACTGCTATATATTCCCTTAATCTATAAGGGGAAACAATACGGATTAACTCAGTATCAATACCCAATGAATTGGAGAGATATAACATGCTCACCCACCATTAATTCATCATGGAACCACCTGTACTTAGAAAAAAATTCAATGAACCATATCGTAATCATAACATATATATCATGAATAAATAAGGAACAACTTTTCCACTAGGAAATCATATTTCATTTATACAAATGCATGCACAAATAAATAAAAACCAATTATTTGAAAAAAATTGTAAATATAAAAATGAAGAATAAAAACATTAAAGTTACAGAAAGATAAAAATTTCATTTATGAAATATGTTAAAAAATTCTTGTTGGCTTTTGTAAAAATAAATGAAAGAGTAACTTTAGAATGGGTTTTTAAAAGAAAGTCTCTTAACTTGAGTCTGACATATAAAATACAATATTTATCATCTTGAATAATAAAATTTCGTTAATTAGGTACATTGTTGAAAACCTTTTTAATGTCTATTATTCCTTTTATTTCAATAATTATCATGTTCTAACAATTATTTATTTATTCAAGTTCATCTTGAACATTTTTTTCGATATTTGGCAATTGAGATGAAAAATGACCTTGGTTTGATTTCAATAGTAAAAGTAGTTATTATTTCATAATCACAATAATAATATTAATTAAATAATAATAAATTTTGAACATAAATTATAGTAATAAATCCATCAATTATTTGTGAATAAGAAAGATGAACTACATTATCATAATTGAGATGGTAAGTTGTACGTACGCATCAGTAACATTATCATATTTCAAGGATAATTATGGAATGAAGAAAGTATTATTTTATATTCTTACAATTATAATAATATCATTAATATAATATTCAAATTTAAAATATACATATATATTTTATCCATGTTATGTAGTGATGAAAAGTAAATCACTTCACTTCATTGAAGTGATAGTTCAAACATAGGCACAAATGACATTATAATTTTCATGTTCGTGGAATTTTATGAATTTAAATGATATAATAGTATTTAATAGTTAAATATATTTCATTAATATTGTATATAAGGATTAATTACATCATTGTAACAAGTTTTGAAAGATGGTGATGAAAAATGAATTATATCGGTTTGCGAGGTGGTAGTCCTCCATAAAGATGAATGAATAATTCTTCTCCAATTTGATAGAAGTGGATATAGATTTTAGTTATGATATTAACATAATAAAATATCAGTATATTTATCACACTATAGTTATTTTTTTAATGTTTTATGATTATTTTATAGAAGTGTAATAAAACATAAAACATAAATACTTGATTAATAATGATACCTCTTCCTCAGACCACATCTTATTATTAACACCTTAAGACCACTAAGGATTGTGTTATATATAAAATAAGAGATCTATAATATAGTAATGGATTATAGTCATGGATTTTGGAATATCCTATATTATCCAAAAAATAATATTTGGTGTGAAGATATCATAAGAAGAGGTTTTTTTTAATAAGAGAGGGGAGGGGAACTCTTGTAATTATTGAAAATATTAAATTAATATAATAAAATTTTCTTTAGAAAATGTAATACAACAATTTTTTTATGATAATATGGATTCATATTTAATTAAATTCAATAAATAAAAATTAAGTAATTTTTTAATGTTTTTTAATCCTTGTATTTTGGTTTTAACCCTTCTATAACCTTTTTAATGTTTACATTTATATCATTTAATTTACAACTTGAGGGTAGCTATAATTACTATAAAATGAAAAAGGAATATCTGATGAATCATTTATGATATTTTAAGACATATCCTAATTAGTTTCATAAATTTTGGATTTTATGAATTTTATATCTTTTTATAAAATATTATTTCTTTTAAAATATCATTAATGTCAATTTTAAAACTATTCATTACATAACATTTTTAAAAAATCATAACAACATTATATCATAGAAAAAATCTATATTAAAACACCAATAATACTTCAAATTCATCAATAAATGTTTTTTATAAAATTATTTATAACTAATTATATTTATTATATAATTTTTAGAAACATTTATTTGATATTTCCATTAATTATAAATGTACCCCAACATCATTGTGCAAGTACTTTTTTTAATAATTTATTCCTTAAAATTAAAAATAAATTATCATTAAGGAGATAAATATTTTAACATTTCAAATAATATTTATATTAAATCATATTCCCTATAAAACCCCATATTATAAATATTTCACTTGTTAAGAAATTAGTCTTACAAGGTTCACTTTTCATAGAATAAAATACTGTAAATGGCTTAATGTCATCCAAGTTGATGCAACATCTCATAAAATAAATAAATGATTCTTTTTTTCTAAAATAAATCATACAAAAACATTAGGAAAAGTGTTAGGGTGATTTTATATTATTTATAATATTATTTTTCCCATAATTATATGATTTACTCATAACCATGATAATAATATTTTTTTACTAAATTTACTATTCATATTTTTCAAAATTAAAAAACACCTATTTTCTAAATTGGGACATTATGATTCCAAATGTGGATCCATTTTTCATAATTCAAAACAACAAATTGGCTAAAATTAATTTAAAATTAATCCTATTAATAGAACGAGAAAACACGTTTTTAATATAAAAATGTTCAAAAGATTGAAAATGTTTTATATCCAGCATCGATGTGAAAACAATTCTAAGGACCTAAATTGGACTAAATGTTATAATATTCAACTAATTATACATTAAATTTAATCACTAATATAATTTAACAATAAATTTTTTTTTGATGAAAATATTTTTTCAACTAAAATTCAGTATTTTTCATTATTAATCGAATCATGAAACTTATCATAGAAATAAAAAAATCAACCAAAGAAAATTTTGATATTCTTCTATTAAAAAAATTATATATTTTTATGTAAAATTTATAAAAGTTTCAAAACATTTTTTAGAACAATTTCCCCATAAAAAGGTGGTGAAACTGTCTTTTTAGAAAAGTACATCTTTTATAAATAGAATTGGATTTGGTCTTATAACAATTTTAGAAAACACATGAGGTTAATTATTAAATTTTTATTAAATAGTAAATATATATTTATATATTTATCTATTATAATCACAAAAGTTTGATATGTTTATTTTATGTTTATAAAACACACATGTGCGCATTTAAATATATATTATAAAAAAATTCATTTTATTTTCAAAGTGGGCTTGATTTTAAATTATAATTAAGTTGTCAAAAAATAATTAATTATATATACATCTGTAAATTATAATAACATAATTTATTTAATCATGTTATGACATTCCATTCCATTTTCTATGTTATAAAAACAACATTTAAATAATAATATTTTGTGGGTATGTTAAGCTTGATGTGGAGTATTATTTATGATATAAAACATGTTGTTTCCTTTAAAAAAACATGGGATGTTACAACCATATTGAATGAATTTGAAACCATATGTTTTTACACTAACAAAATTATTTTGACATTGTTTTACTTGGTTTAAAGAAAAATATCTTTCATGGTGACCTATGGAACATATTCATGTACCAAATCATGTGTAACATGAGAATCCACATAAAATTCAATCATTATCTAACTTTCTATCATGGGGATGTGATCCTACTTATTAGAAATGGATTTATCTTGTGAAAATAACATTCTTGCATGAGGGTATGTATAGATGCTATCATATTCTTTCCTTGTGATATCCATTAAAGATATAATTCACACCTTGGGGAGCTAGTTTTTTGCTAGTTTTGTCTGTATTAGATGCCTCACAACCCCATACATGAGTATATGATTGCATAAATTTCATTCTGTGAATTAATTTATATGCTATTTTATTTTCTTCCATATTTCGTACTTAGTTTAGAATATGTGTTCTATCATATAATTCATATATCATAAATAATAATGGGTTACTGTCATGTATTGTCATCGACCTTATAATTTCATTCAATGTATGGCTCTTAGATTTACTAACACCATTAATTTTTTATGTGATGGAGAGTATGTTGGGGGTAATATCCAACACCCACAATGAATGTTAATAAGAAATTGTTTAATAAATTCACCAACTCAATCATATTTGAGATTATTTATTAACCTATCATGTATATTCTCTAATTAATTCATTAATTCAATGGATTTATCAACTGACTAAAATAAAATTGCATTAAGTAAACAAATTAACATCGACTCATATCATGAAAAAAATTTATTATATTATAATATCCACCATGAAATTATATTGAAAGGGTTAACACATAGCTATTTTTACCAATCCTAGAATCTCAGGGTTCCTTTCCCATTGTCCACTAAAATGGAGATTGGTCATTATTCCTTGTAAACAATCATGATGTCTATTAAGTGGTTTCAGGTTAAAATATTCTGAGTAAACATCTCGATAGAAATTTTTTATGTGATTTTTATTTATAGGAAAATGAAAATGATTCATTAGATGGATGCAAAATATATCTTGTGAATTTGATTAATTATCAATTTACACTATTTTTTTAATATAATAAAAATCATTATTTAATTCTGTAATACTATAAAATATGTTTTCATTACAAAGGGAATAGTTTTTATTTATAAATATATATATATATATATATATAGTAAATATATGGAAATAATTTTACTAGTAATAGTCCAAAGATAATAATAATATTTCAAAACTAAGACCATACATATTTATATTAGAAGATAGTATTCTATAATGGATAGAGGAACCATCCTCATACTATTTCCAGCATGAAATTTCACATCTCAAATATAAATATTTTTAAATACATTATGTTACAAAATTGAATTTAAATATGAGAACCATATGCTATATATAATACACAATGTGTATATATAGAAGTATTTCACTCTATAATGAACTCACATGATGCTTCCCCATGATTTTATAACTAGGTGTAGTTCTTCTTCCAATTTCCCAAAATTCCACCCACAAAACAGACCAAATACATTTAATTTTCACATATTTAGATATTTCTTTTCACAAAAAGATAGTGATCCAGAGCCTTATACAAGGAATGAGTCTTGTGCCCCATTTCTTTATTCATCCTTTTCTTATTCACTATTGAGACTAAAAACAATTTATGCAATCTGTCTTTATAAAAATAGATAATTAATTTGAGGAGTATCAAAATAGTTTCCCACTTTTCCTCATATTAAAATTACCAATAAAGATTGGATAAATATTAGGTAGTGAGGAATGAATTATATTTTTTCAGAACTCATCAGGGATCTTAATTCCCAATATTCCAAGGTACGGAACATATCAAATCATATTGACTATATGAGTCCCAACTAACATAGACTCACTATGCTTACCAGTTAACTATAGTAAAAGTTTCATTTAATAAATAGATATTAAAACATATTAGATAAATATTAATAAAAATAATAATAAAATAAGATAGAATAGTCTTGGTTTAGTTCCTTGTTAAACAATTACACCTAAACAGGTAGTTCATAATTGTACTACATCATTTTTCAAAAAAATAATCAAAAATAGAACCCTTCTTAGATGTATATTACATTGTAATTTTCTTCATAACCAAGGGAAAGGAAACATAAGAAACTTTGTGCTCAAAATTTCAATGAGGGTAAAGAGTGGAGATATCGATGATAACCTGGGTATAACATGAGGATAAGGGTTTGAGAACCCGATTTTAACATTCAAAAACCACACCCAACATATAAAATATCAAATTTGTGATTTTTTCATAAATCATTGAAGTCCATAATACATGAATCAAAAATAATAAAATACTGTGATTCTTAAGAGCATAAAATTTTCATAAGACATAAATTTTCGACATACATAGAAGCATAGAGAAATAATTCCTTAGTAGTTAGGGATCACTACGAAGACTATCATCGTGGAATGGGTTTACTCTCTAAACCATCATAGTAGTCACGAATCACTTCCAAGAATATTATAGTGGATATATTATATTACCAAATAAGGTTCAATCAGCATTCATGTCCTATTTATCTCATGAAATATCAATATTTACCCAATTAAATATAGTGAATTATAATTATTAGCCCCTAATAATATAATGAAAATCATAAATATGTTTCCCACGTGATCAGAAATAACTTATCATACCATAACCCATGAAAAATAAATGAGTTTCATAATCATTTAATCATTTAATCATATCATAACATGTGAAAAATAAATATGATTCATAAAATACATAACCTAGGGGAAATAGAAGAGCTTCATAAAATCTTTCTTAAATCATCATCATCATCAAAATCCATCAAAAAATGGATACTAGATGGTATAATTGGATCATATCCTTAGTAAGAAAAAATTATCTTCAAGGATTTTATTGTTGATTAATATTTTTTTAAATGTTTGTGGAACAAATCTTGATGAAAATATCCCATCCATTTTGAAACCACTTATTTGAAAAATATTTTTTTAAAATATTAAGGAAAATATTTTCTGGGGCAATAATCATGATAAATATTAAAAAATCATAAAATAATATATTATCATAATAGGACGAAGTACATTCTTGAATTATAATTTAAATGAAACCATTCCATTCAATACATTGCAAAGAAACACTAACTATACATCATTCAAGAAATAATACAAAAATTCCTTCTAATATTTTTTTTGAAAAATAAATCATGTGTAAAAATGAATTTTAATTGTTTTTATAATATTAAATTAATTATGTAATAAAGTTTTATAAAAAATGGAAATGGAAGAGCAGTTTTTGTTGACATAATTGAAAAATAATTTTGATTTTCAATTAAAGATATTTTTCGGTATCTTGAGTACATAATATATATAAAGGGAAAGTAAAATATTTATTATCAATATATAATGAAATAATAATAATAACATGATTTTATTTAATTGTATATCATTAATTTAATCATTTAAAACATAATAATAAATTACATTGAGAACAATGAGATTGCAACATAAAACTCGTACTTCGAGATTGAATTTCTTAGAATAGAATGTATTCCACTATATAATAAACCTATATTTATTATAATTCTATACCTCATTCATGTATACACTTTTAAAATAATATTTCATCATCTTAGAACATTAGAATCTCTATTTATCAATAATAACTTATTAAAATGTTCATTATAGGGTGTTAACGATTTTTTTAATCTTCAGTATTTCACTTTTATAATTTTAATACTTCGAGATTTAATTTCTTTGAGATTTCATTTCTTCGAGATTGCATGAATGTTTTTTTAACATTTCAACAGTTGTAATGAACTAATGGAAAATTATAATTCAACATTAAAAAACATTATTATATCATATATAACATATATATTAATTTAATTCATCCTCAATATAGTCTAAGCAGAACACTAATTCTAAAAATAAATTACATTGCTTTGTAGAGGTGATAGTTTTCACATACACATGAGAGACGTCATAGGTTTCCAATGGTTTCTAATATAAGACATTTAATATGATATTGTAATCATATAATAATAATAATAATAATTTCATATATATAAAATATAATATTTAAAAACAACATAATAACCATCCATGAATGTTGGTGATGTGAATATAATTGCATTACTACATGGAAACTGTATGTCGTACATACACACGATCAATTCTATCACTTCCCATTTGATAAATAAGAGTATGAGTAAATGTATTATAATATTCATAGTAAAATTTTATTTTATTTATGATATGAAATTTATTGTTTTTTATTCATATAAATTATTTTTATTCTGTAAATTAATAATTATAAATAAATTTATCACTTAAGGTGATTACATCTTCATTGAAACAACTCCTTTAGATATTCTCTCAAGGTCCATGGGGTCGGTATTTGGGGAACATTAGCCCATCTATAATGTGTACAGAGGAGTAGGTAATTGAATTCGGACGTGTTTTTTCCAGATATAATTATCAGATTTGTTTTAAGAAGATAAAGGAGGGTTTCTCTTTTATAGATGATGAGAGAATAAAACATTGAATTTTTAAAAGATTAAAATATTATAATTTCATTAATTGAACCGAAATACAAAAAACGTTATTGGTATTTATAGATAATATTGGATTATTTTCAAATAATCTAAAATTGTAAATTTTATATAGTTTTAAGTGACATTTTAAACCTTATAAATTTTTAAACCCCTTAAATAACTTATTTTAACACTAATATAGGTAAGCTCATTTTCACACATTTGTTTTATTTTTCTATTAATTGAAGGAATATTTTGTTAGTGTTGCATGAAAAGTTAAGGTAATTTTATAATTTATAAAAAATATAAATATATTTATATCATTAAATTATTGTTTTTATGTTCAATATATACATTTATATTCATTCATATCATTTGGGTTTTCTTATGTAAACTATCACATATATTTAAAAGTAGGAGAGTGAAGTTTGTGTTTTCATTTCATTAAATGTTATATAGGAAATATTCAATAAAAACTGTCTCTTAAATAATAAAAATGTATATCCAAACGTTGTAAAGGTAAAGTTAAATTCATCTAATAATATTTAATACTAACAATGATGACCAAAACATTTATTTTTTAATTAGTTTAGTCGGATTTACCCTTTATATGGATAATAAATGTTTCTAAGGATACTATTTATATATAATACAAATGAAAGAGATATATTTACCACATTTGGATCCCCAAATTTAATAATATTGAATCAATTTTTTGTAATAAAATTTCTATACATGGAATAAATTCATTTTAAACATTAGCATATATAACAAGGTGAAAACATCTTTTAAAGAAAATCATTTTTTGCATAAAAATGAGTAATTCTTTATCCCATGACTAGTAAAAAATATTAAATTAATGTTAAATCCCATAAATTAATATATAATATGTAAATATCATTAAATTAATTCAACAATAGTGACTAATTTTATTTATTAAGATAAAAATAGATTGCGTAAAAAAAGTGGTTTTTCAGAAAAAGATCTCTTTATTTTTAAATGTTTTTTATTTTCATTATTTTAATTATTTTTTAACCAATGCATTCAATTTTTTCAAATGAAAAAGTAGATATTTTTCAAAATTTATATATTCTAATTGGTATCATTTTCTCCAAGAACATAGTGGTTACCATCATATAAAAAAATAATATTTTAATATTATAACGTTGTTTTTTAAACAATGGGTTTCTTGTAACATAAACTTTCAAAGAAAAAAAATATTTATTGGAAACTTTTTCATATTATCAAGAGGTGCCAAATTATGCCCCATTAAAATAATTTATCCCTTGATATCCAATCACTTTAATTCAAATGGATGAGTATAATTATGCCTCATCATGTCCTTCAGTTTCCATATAGATTTCTCAAATTTTTTGGTTTAACGACAAAAAATTTACTATGTGAGTGGAATAGTTTGTAGTACTATCTCTATATAATCCATAATCTCAATGGGATTTTCTTCATATGAGAGATCTAGTTATATTGGCATGAACTATGAACAATGTACAAGTGAATTATTATTTACAAACATGCTCAAGATATATTAATGGAACACATCAAGAGCATGAGATAGAGTCAGTGTAAGTGCTAAATGTTAATATACAATCATGATTTTATCAAAAAAAATAATTAGAAAAATATATTTACATATTACATTTCTATTATTTTCAAGAAACTTAACCTTATTCAAGAAAGAAATTTACAAGAACACCTTCTGACCAAATTCAAATTCTAGATCCCACTAATAATTATGAGCAAAAAATTTATTTCAACTATGAGATACCTTGATGTATTGCTCAATATATCTAACATTGTTTTCCATTTTCATATCTAGAATTAGTCCAAATTGATTTCCTTTTATTACCAATTCCCAACAAATTGGATTTATATATTTCATTCCATTGAGAGAACCATAAGGATCTATATGAATTCTTTTGTGAAATTTAATGTTGTAAGAGAACACAAATAGGGGAAGGTGTTGCTCCTAACCACTATTTAAATCAAGAGAAAAAAGTTATCAACATATCCTTCTAGTTTTGAATAATTATATTAAACTAACCAATTTTATAAGGAGGATATGTAGTTCTAGAACATAACTCTTTATAAATAGCTTACTAAATACTTTAAAAAAATATTTATGTCAACCTTAAATCCTAATCAGAGACAATAAAATGTGATACTAAATTCAACATTACCTATCTCTAAATGCATATTTTCGAAATCTAATCAATATATATTTTTTAACTAATTTAATATTTGTGCGGGGAATATGTATGTTGATTAAATATAACCCCAATGTAATAATGGACCATAATTTTATTTTGGATTCATACCCTGATTTTCATGGTGACATTTTTTCATTTACATTTCGGTATGGGTAGCAGTTCTAACACCCCCTTTTAGTTTTGTCTCTAAGTATTAAATTTTTCAAATACCAAATATTAAAATATATAAGTATAAACAGCTATATTAAGTATCTCCAAAAAAATTATCATTTTTATCTCTATATATAAGCATACTTCTATGATTAAAAGACAATTATGAACTATTTTCCTTATCAAATTGATGTGTCTTCAAATATTTTATCTTAGGAACACATAAATAGTTCCTAAAAATTTCCATTCTATTATAATATATGTTGTGGTAGGATGATATTTGACTTAATTCTATAGTTACATATATTTATTTAACTTATCCTTAATATTCATACGAATATATGGTTTGTAATTAATTTATAAAAGATATGTTTTCTCTCATTCCATTTGAATTTATAGATACACCATTTTAAATAGAAGAAATATTAGATTTTTTTGGATCATCATCATAAATTATCGATCATGATCCTATCATCTTATATAATCTTCTATAATGAACACTTTCATAGGGTGTAAATTTATAGAGAAGATATAATCATTACTAAAATCTTGACCATAATCACTGGTTCATATTACACTCCTTTTATGTGAATATATAGTTTAAAAAATTATGTTCAGTATATATATTAAAACATTATCCCTATCAATAATTCATATTAATCATTAATAAAAAAACTCCATATATGAATCCAAATCTTGAGTTGGATATTTTTTTCTCATGAACATTCAATTTATTGAGGCATAATCTAACATAATATCATTCCATAAGAGGATGCATCCTAGAACATTCTTAGAGTATCACTATTGATTATAAACCCTCATCCACAATAGGGAAATGTAAGAATAGGTGCACTAAATAACATTCCCTTTAGTTCTTTGATTTTTTTTCACATTCATATATTTAAAGGAACATTGGTCCCATCAACGATAACATGTTGATATGATTAGATAGTCATGATTAATTATATGAAAAGAGATGATAATATCCTTCCAAACAAAAAAACTATGGATATTAGTCATAGTAGTTGGTCTAGAACAACATTAACTAACATCAGTTAATGTTGTACCCACCAATATAACCTCAAAATATTATATATTATGTAGAAATGAATCATTATGATCTATAAATTTTTAGTTGCTAAATTTTTAATACATATTATCATTCATAAGTTTCATAAGAACAATCAAAAAAATAATATTAATTATTTACCTTACTCTATTAATATATAATAATATCATTCATAAATCCTACAAAAAACTAGTCAATGTAATATCTAAGTATTCAATTCATTAAATTCATTTTTATAGTGGTGGAATTAGTAATACCAAATGTAATAACTATATATTAATAGTGTCCATACCTTGAATGGAATGTAGTCTTGGGTATATCATCCTTCTTGATCATCAATTAATGATATCTAGATATATACTCAATCATTAAAATGTAATGAGCTCTATGAAGTTGAATAAACAAGTAATCAATATTGGGTAGAGGATAATTTTTCTTGATTGTGATCTTGTTATGTTACGAGTATTAAGTGAAATTTCTCATTGATATATAATTATTATCATCAAAATGAACTATTATATCCTACGGTTACAAACATTATAGAATGAATCCCTTTTTAATAATTTCTACTATTTAATTCATCAATTTTTTATCTCAATTAGGGTCATCTTATATGAGATATTTGAAATAGGAAAATACCTTGGTATGATTTTTATTGAAAACAAAATTTTACAATTCAGTGGAAGACTAGAAAACTACATTGTAAATCCATCAGGAAACTCCCACACAATAGGCATATCATTTATGAATAGTTTCACCATAACCATCTGAGATAAACACCCCTTTTGAATAAGAATCATAACCCATAGAATGGATGTAATTTCCATTAAAATTTCATATTTTCATCCCTCTAATAGATGATGAAACATTTATTCATAATATAAAGCGTAACATATATTAATTAGAAATAGATGTTTAATTTATGTATATAAATCCAATAAATTATTAAAATATCATCAAATTAATCTAATAGAAGAGTAAAAATATTTTCAGGAAGAACATTTCAAAAACCTTCAACTGTAAAGGAATCACATACTTGAGATTTTATCATTATTATGTGATGATTTTTTACTGATAAATAGACATATAATATTTTATATTGTACTATTATAACATTTGAAAATTCATCAGATATAAAAGAGTGGGTAGATCAAGAATAAATTATGACTTAATAATTCTTAAGAGGATGGTATGGGTACATTTCATCTCTTATTCATTGTAATAAATATCTCCAATAGTTATCCTATGATATTTACCTTTGTCTCCAGGATTATGAGGTTTCTAACATCTATCATCACCATTAAACATCATTTTTCTACACTGTTTAGTATAATTCCCATACCCCATGCATTTGAAACACTAAATTGTGGGTGGCGAATACTCTGGTTCTTTTTCATATTTCCTTTCAATGGTTATTCTCTTAAAATTATATAAATATTTGATTAACTGATGACCATACTTTTCATAACTAAATAATTTTACTAGTCATTTTAAGAAAGTTTTCTCCTTTTTTCCATTCATACATAAATCATAAATAAAAGATCATATTCTATTGTCAATGATTTTTTAAAATTTCCTTTCAATTCCACCTTTATTTTATTTTCCAAACTACTATATAGATATGTAACTTGAATATCTATTTTCACCATCATTGAACATCAAAACAATTCTACATAGATATTGAAGTCTCTTATGAGTAACAACTTTTGGATTGTTGTTTTTAAGACACTGAAGAATCGATAATATCTATATTAAGGTTGTATAATAATAATAGAAATTCACCATAGAATATTTTTAATATTTTCCCCTAGTGTATTATATAATTCATTATATTTATACATTATCTAAAGGAATTACTTTTAAATTTTCATATGAATGTTAAACGTCATGTAATTATTAATGAAAACTTTCTTATAATTATCCAATCCCTTGTTATCTATTTTTTCCCTTGTCCTTGTGTTCTTGATAATATATTAATATTGATATACTTCACCATCCAAACAAAATACTTATAAAATATCTATTTAATTTTTCTAAAAATGCATAATACAAAATAACTTTTTAGTGGGACTGATCCATTTCATAAAATCTAGTGGATTAGAAGACCCAAATAAATAAGATAGGTGTTTCCTCATGAAGGACTAAATATAACATTATTCCCTGCATTAATCGTTTTAATACTCTTCCTGATTTATTTTTTAAGAATGTTCGATAATCATTATAATGATATTTTTATTTCAGATTCAATAAATTTTGGTTTATTAGGAGAAAACAAAATTCTTGTTCTATCACATTAATTATTAACAAGATTCCTTTAGGTTATAACCATTGAGTAAAACCAAAAATCAAAGTGGTAAATAGAAATCCTATTGGGAAACCATATAATCATGAAAAATCACTTACTGGACTCCTAAATGAATACAGGTTTTTTAAAACATTGAAAACATTAGTTTAGAATGGTTAATCCATGATAATTACCAAAACATTATAATGTTATCCTATACATAAATATTTAATTAAGTCTCTCACTATGGTTTTCTTATCCTAGTGTCCAATGTTGAACGAATCCATAATCTTATACCAACAATATAAACCAATGATTTCATACATATGTACTAATAACATTTTATTAGATAAAAATTCTATATATAACACAATGATCCATTCCAAAATCATATATGTTGTCACGACCCGCCTTCACCAAAAGGAGGGAAGGGTCAGCAGGTTTCCAGGCCCTTCCTTCTTCAAGTTGAAGGAGAGATAATGACCCCCGAAACCCGCCTTCAATAGGTCCCGGAGTGGCGACTAGCACCAAGGGTATAGAAAATTCTCGCAAATGGAAGGCATTACCCTTTTTATTTTATAGGATCGAGAGATAAGTAGAAGAAAACCCAACAACACCAAGGTATAAAGAAAACTAAAGCCAAAATTAAACCATTCTCACATTCATTTTTCAAAAGTAAAAGCCACAAAGTGCAAAAGGTGACTACAAGGTAAGTACCAAAAAGAAAACAACAACTGCAACTGCTCCAAAAGTCCGAGCTAGTAAGGTCCTGCGTGATCCCCGAAGTCCTCCTAGAAACCTGAAAGCAGTTTTATATACGTAGGGTGAGCATACAAGTACACTCAGTAGGGAAAACCAAGACTCTCGTGCACAAGTGGGGGAACGTACTAAAGTCTCGTGAAAAAAGAGTAAACCAAACACCTAACAAGGCAAACTATCCATCCCAGGACTCACCAAAGCTCACTCCCCAAATAACGCAAATCAAGTAATATATATAATAAGAGCACATCGATGTTTGGGTACCCCGCGCCACTTTCCCACTGGTTATTGAGACATCCTACGCATCGGACCAATCCCGCCATTCTCACCGAAGTCCCACCGCCACACCCGCCTGCACACACCTGGGCCACAACCACACGCAGTCCCACTGCCGAAATCCCACCCGCACACACCTGGGCCTCAACCGCACGCAGTAACACTGCTGAATCCCGCCCGCACACACCTGGGCCACAACTACCACATGTAACCACGCCTGCAAACACCTAGGACAAAACAACCACCACCACGCCCGAAGACACCTAGGCTAGAAAATACACTGCCACACCCGAAGACACCTGGGACTCATCCCGAAGACACTTGGGAAACCACCTGCCACACACACCTGGCCAACCACCACACTACCCAGCCCGAAGGTTCTTGGGCTAATAATGGACTTCATGCCATCACAGCCTTCCTGAAGACACTTGGGCTATCCGGGAAAGGGAGCAGAAAAGGAGCTAATAACCAGCCACTATGAATAGTGTTAGGAAAAACACCCTCCCCCATGAAATGGGGGTGTTCGGAACTAAGTTCTCAACATGGGTGGGGCACGAATAAGAAACACAGAGCAACAAGTATATATATAGGTAGCAAGCACTCACCCAAGCTAGGTTTTTCTTCAGACAGCCTACAGATCACAACAGCACTCAAGTCCGAGTAACGACTCACGCCAACAACCCATTTGTCCCCTTTCTTATTTCACGTTCAGTAATAATGTTTACGTTTAAGCACTACTGGGCAACTAGTAGGCATAGGCATAAGTCCAGAAAAGTAAACAGTCAAACATCAACCAAAACGTCCACACCTGGTTCTCAACAACAGAGGATTCCACCCCAATTTGTGATATAAAAAAGTAACCACCCGGATTTAAAACTCACAACCATCGAATCCATACCAACAGGAGATCCCATCCCCCAAATTCACACAACCACCAAGAGTATAAAAGAACAGGGGATCCCATCCCCTCTCACATTCCCAGCAATCGACCCGAAAGGAAAACAACCAACTACCACCACCAACACATGTCATGGATTCTCAGATTTAAACGACATAACACAATCCATGATTTCAAATTCCATGTGTTCTAATCGGGAGTGATCACAGAAGGGTTGATCCTGGTGCTTTCAATTATTATGCCGGATATACATGATTAACCGATTCACTTTTCACAGTAGGAGTTTACAACCACAAACAGGCCATTTAAAACATCAGCAGGGTTTATTAGTGCACAAACAACGACCACCAACGGACTCGATTTTCAGGAGGCATAATCCAGCACAACTCAACAAGATGGTCATAGAAGAAACAATATCAAAATATAAAACACCATCAACGATCACAGCCCCCCCTCTTCTTCTTTCTTTATAGAATTCATTCTTTATCTTTAATTAGGTCTGGTTCACCCAATTCTACAGGACCAAAAGCACTCACACCCCGCATGATACACAAAAGAGAGAGACGAAGGAGAAATTCCGTACTTGTTGATAGATGATCGACGTTTAGGCCGGGGGCGCAAAACTTTACGGATAACGATGCAGCTGGACCGATGCACCAGAAGCTGTTTGTGAAAAGTCACGATCGAGTAAAGGAGAAACCACAGATAACCCTTAGTTTATAAGATCCGGGGATGGTTGAGGTGAAAACGCGAAACCGCGTAAGGCTCGGGGGTCGTGGGTTGATCACGCGGCTCCACTCGTCACAAAAGGGGGTCGGGTGTTTTAAGATGACTCCTGAATTGATGAAGAATTTATTTAAAAACTCTTATGGGCGTTACGGGTCTTAAAAACATGGTTAAACGAGTCATAATAGGGTTTAAAACCCTATTTACTCAAAGGAGCGCTACTGGAAACAACTTGAAAATGCCGGGGGACGCCGATCGGTCTCACCGATCGGTCACGCTGATCGGTCTCACCGATCAGTCTCACCAAGACGCCACACCTTTAGAACCCGGATTTTGGAAAAGGGAAGGACCAAGAGAGTTTGGGTCATCACATCAGATACCTCTCAAACTATTCTCGTCCTTGAGAATTTAGATAACCCAGAAGGAAAGGGCGGGTCCGAACAACCACCCCAAAAGATACCTCTCAAGAGTGAACCTCATCGCTAACTAAGAACATCTTCCTGTCACGAACCAAGCAACATACCATGCCAAACTTCCTGGGCACGTGGGTTGGGGAGTCTCTTCCCCCATGTCAAGATATTATCCGCTTTGGGCGGCACTGACTCGCCCGCACGGGTTTAATCGCATCCACCTTAATGCATCTTGATTAGGGGTCGGGTTCTCTCCTTCCCTATAGTCGGGGGTTTTCACACACAAGCAGAGGAAAGAAACCAGTACATTTCATAGCCAAAAGAAAAAACATTCTATCACAACAGGTACAACAAGGAACAAAAATCAAAACAACTCTGGGTACTGGGTACGCATCTGTGCTTCCCTCTCCCACATACTATCCTCAATCCCACCATGTCTCCACAACACGCGAACCAAGGGAATTGTTCGCCCACGAAGCACCTTCTCCTTGCGATCCTCGATCATCACTGGTCTCTCCACAAAGGTCATGTCGTCCTCGATGTCCAGCTCGCCCCAATCAAGGATGTGCGAATCGTCGTGCAGATATCGACGGAGCTGGGACACATGAAAGACATCATGTATCCTTAGTAGCGGCGGTGGCAATGCTAGCTGGTAAGCCACTCCGCCGACCCGCCGCAACACTTGGAAGGGCCCGATGAACCTAGGGGAAAGCTTACTCCTTTTCCGAACCTTCGTCGCCCACGCCGAGGGGAGACCTTCAAGAACACGTGGTCCCCAACCTCAAACTCCAAGGGCCTCCTCTTGGTATCAGCATACGACTTTTTTCAGTCCTGGGCTGCCTTCATCCTTTCCCGTATGAGCTGAACCTTCTCTGTAGTGTTCTGCACTACCTCTAGACCAAGGATGCCTACCTCTCCTACTTCGGTCCAACACACAGGTGAATGGCATGGCCACCAGTACAAAGCCTCAAACGGGGCCATGCCAATGGTAGAGTGGTAGCTATTATTGTAGGAAAACTCTACTAGAGGAAAGTATTGCACCCATGACCCTCCTAAGTCCAGAACACATGCTCGCAGCATATCCTCTATGGTCTGGATGGTGCGCTCTGTTTGTCCATCTGTCTGGGGATGGAAAGTAGTGCTAAGGTGTAACTGGGTGCCAAACGCATGCTGAAATCCTCTCCAGACGCGCGAGGTAAACCGTGCATCCCTATCCGAGACTATATACCTCGGGACTCCATGCAACCGCACCACCTCATCCACGTTCTTTCGTGCCAAATCACCCACAACACTCGACTCCCTGATCGCCAGAAAGTGAGACGATTTCGTCAACCTGTCCACTACCACCCAGATGGCGTCGTACCCTCCTTGGTTCTTGGGTAGTCCCGTGATGAAATCAATTGAGATGTCATCCCACTTCCACTCGGGGACACCTAGGGGCTGTAGTAGGCCGGCTGGAACATGGTGTTCATCCTTCACCTACTGACACACTAGGCACTTGGCCACAAACTCTGCCACCGCTCGCTTAACTCCGGGCCACCAAAACCACCTCTTCAAACCCTGGTACATCTTGGAAACTCCAGGGTGTACCGCCAGGGGTGAGTTGTGGAATTCACTGAGAACCCTGCCGCGCATTGCCTCTGGGACAAACAACCTTCCCTGGAAAAACATCCGATTCTGACCATCCTCGGTCCATCCTTCCGGAGCATTGCCCTGGTCAACTTGGTCATGCATCACTTCGCACTCTAGGTCTCCCCACTGAGACTCTTCCACCTGCTGAAACAGGGATGACTGCACTGTCATCTGATATAGGTAGCCTCTGCCGCTATCCATCGTCGCATCCAGGTGTAAGGCAGCCAACTCTTCCATTGCCTTCCAGGCGTCCGCCGACTCTCGGACCGCATCCTTATGCGTCCTCCTACTCAAAGCATCAGCCACCACATTTCCCTTGCCCTTAGTATAAGAGATCTCGAAGTCATAATCCTGGAGGAACTCCACCCATCTCCGCTGTCGCAAGTTTAAGTCCCGCTGGGAGAAGATATACCTGAAGATTTTGTGATCCGTGAAGACCACAAAGCATTCCCCGATGAGGTAGTGCCGCCATAACTTTAGCGCAAAAACGACCTCTGCAAGCTCTAGGTCGTAGGTGGCATAATTACGCTCATGGGAACACAGCTGCCTGGACCCATAAGAGATCACCTCTTGTCGCTGCATCAACACGGATCCCAGGCCCTGTCCCAAAGCATCGCAAAATACCTCATAGGCCACCCCTTCTTCTGGTAATCTCAGCACTGGGGCACTGACCAACTTCTCCTTCAGATAGCTGAAGGCTGACTGGCACTGCTCACTCCATATGAAAGCCTGGTTCTTCTTGGTCAGAACCGTCAAAGGGGCTGCTACTCAGGATAAGTTGGGTACGAATCTCCGGTAGTAACCTGCCAGCCCGAGGAAACTTCAGACTTCTACCACATTCTTGGGTGCTGCCCAAGAAACAACTGCCTCAACCTTTGATGGGTCGACCGCTACCCCCTGCTCAGACACTAAGTGCCCAAGGAAGTGCACATCTTGTGTCCAGAACTTGCATTTTGACAACTTCCCATATAGATGGTGTTGTCGGAGGACCTCCAAAACTGTCCTCATGTGCTCTGCATGGTCCTCCTATGATCTAGAGTAGACCAGGATGTCATCGATGAACACAACCACGAACCGATCCAGGTACTCCCGAGAGATGTAGTTCATATTCCCTATGAACACAGCCGGGGCGTTCGTAACACCGAAGGGCATGACTATGAACTCGAAGTGTCCATACCTGCACCTGAACGTTGTCTTTGGGATGTCAATCTCTTTCACCCTCAGCTGGTGGTACCCAGACCGCAGGTCGATCTTCGAGAACCATCATGCCCCCTTCATCTGGTCAAAATGATCATCTATCCTTGGGAGAGGGTAGCGATTCTTGATCGTCACCTGATTCAACCTCCTATAGTCTATGCACAGCCTAAGGCCTCCATCTGCCTTCTTTGCAAATAAGACCGGAGCACCCCACAGTGACGCACTCGGAAAAACATAACCCCTCTTCATCAGATCGTCAATCTATATCTGCAACTCCTGTAGCTCCGAAGGTGCCATCCGGTAAGGATCCATCGAGATTGGATGAGCGCCGGGCTGCAGGTCTATCCCAAACTCGATATCACGTCGAGGGGGTAGAGTCGTCACCTCCTCAGGAAAGATGTCCATAAACTCAAGGAAGATCTCTGTCACTTCCACCATTTCCGTATCTACTGATTCTACCATCAACTCGGTCAACAAGGAGAGGAGAGGTTCCCCTCTCCTGTTTCCCTTCGGACTGCTCCGCTCACCGGTGAAGGTAACACACCGGGTTTCCAAGTCTGAGAACACCACCCTTCTTCGAAAACATTCAATGATGGCGCACACAGAAAATAGCCAGTCGATGCCTAGGATGACATCGTATGGCTGAATCTGTAGCAGAAGAAGATCCCGAACCGACTGATGTGGCCCTATCATCAGTCAAAATCCCCGACAAACGAACAACAAGTCAGTCTGAACTCCAAATGGTGTGCTTAACACCAGGGGAACTGGAAGTCTCTCGGTATCTAGACCCAAGGCACGGGCTAGAATGGGTGCAACAAAGGAGTGAGAAGCTCTGGTATCGAACAATGCATAAGCAAGAGTGCTAAACAGACTGATCGTACCTCGAACAACCTCTGGCCCTGCTGGGACTGCTGCCTCGGCAGTGTGCAACTGTCCACGCCCAGCTCCCCTACCCCTCGGCTGTCGTCCACCTCCCCGACCATGTCCTGGTCGAGGTCCCTATGGAGCGCCCTGAGGTCGGCCTCCACCTACGTCTGCCCTCGGAGGAGCGAGATCTCGCTGTCCCTGCTGCTGCTACTGGAAAGGTCTCGCTGGAAGCTGCTGCTGGGGCGGGTGCTGGGGCTGACTGCCACTGCTGTACTGCACCCGGTCTGGGCACTAACTCCGGAGATGCCTAGGGCTCCCACAGATGAAGCACCGTGGTCCCGGGCCCATAGGAAAAGGGCGAGGACCGGGGGATCGAAACTGAAACTGTTGTAGCCTGCTCCCTACGGGTCGGAACCTAGAGGGTCCTGACGCTGGAGGCCTGGTGCTGACGGCTTTCCCCGTTGATGGTCCCAGCTGGATCCCCTCTCGCGACACTCCCCCTAGAGCATGCATCCGCTCCACCACTTCAGCCTTCTTCTGGACCTCCAAGTACATCGGTAGGGTAAAGGGGGTAACAACATACTCGAGGGAGGGTCAGAGTGCCTCCTCCAAACGTCTTGCCCGAGTCTCCTCATCGAGAAAGAGGTCCGGAGCAAAACGTAGGAGGTCCTTGAACTTCATCCCTAGCTCCCTCACAGACATACTCCCATGCTGGAGGGAGAGTAGTTCCTGCCTCTTTTCTGCCTTCATCGTCGAGGAGAGGAATTCCGGCCAGAACTCCTTCTCGAAATCCACCCAAGCCACCTCAGACTCTCTCCTCCCTCCTAGGTAAATCATCCACCACTGACGTGCCGCTCCCCGCATCTGGCTAACGGCCAGGGGAACCCAGTACTCGGTCGGGGCCCGAATCAGGCCGAAGGCTATAACTAGCTCCTGTCGCCGGCCTTCCGTCTTCATATCGGAGGTGCTGCCCTCATACATCTCGAGGGCCTGTCGCTGGAAGGCTCGAAGAGTCTTCTGCCATTGGTCGTCCTCTTCCTCTCAATCAGCTCTCTGCCGATTGGCCAAAGTATTCTCAGGGGCCTCGATCGCCTGTACCACACGTGGTCGTCTTCCAGGTGCCATAGCTGCAAGGTAAACAAGGAATGCCTAAGCCCAAGTAGTGCAGAATATCATTCTTAAAACTTCTTAAGATTTAATTTATTCTTAATTCCCAAGACATCCCAGAAACACAAGAACAGAAGTCATTATGATGCATGTACCTTTCCTAGGGTCTCTACCCTACAATCAGTGTGGACTCACTTGGTCATTCGGTAGGTCCGGAGTCCTTGCATCGGATCACGGGGGGGGGGGGGGGGGGGCCCTAAAATCCTGTGTCCTAGCCGATCTTCCCGGGCCGAATTCACGCTCCAAGGTCACCCAACACTGTTTCCTTACCATCCCATGCAATCCTCTTTGTGCCTAACTCCAGACTCCATCCTATCTCTCAACAATCACCTCTGATACCATTCTATCACGACCCGCCTTCACCAAAAGGAGGGAAGGGTCAGCAGGTTTCCAGGCCCTTCCTTCTTTAAGATGAAGGAGAGATAATGACCCTCGAAACCCGCCTTCAATAGGTCCCGGAGTGGCGACTAGCACCAAGGGTATAGAAAATTCTCGCAAATGGAAGGCATTACCCTTTTTATTTTATAGGATCGAGAGATAAGGAGAAGAAAACCCATCAACACCAAGGTAGAAAGAAAAGTAAAGCCAAAATTAAACCATTCCCACATGCATTTTTCAAATGTAAAAGCCACAAAGTGAAAAAGGTGACTACAAGGTAAGTACCAAAAAGAAAACAACAGCTGTAACTGCACCAAAAGTCCGAGCTAGTAAGGTCCTGTGTGATCCCCGAAGTCCTCCTAGAAACCTGAAAGCAGTTTTATATACGTAGGGTGAGCATACAAGTACACTCAGTAGGGAAAACCAATACTCTCATGCACAAGTGGGGGAACATACTAAAGTCCCGTGAGAAAAAGAGTAAACCAAACACCTAACAAGGAAAACTATCCATCCCAGGCCTCACCAAGGCTCACTCCCCAAATAACGCAAGTCATGAAATATATATAATAAGAGCACATCGATGTTTGGGTACCCCGCTCCACTTTCCCAATGGTTACTGAGACATCCTACGCATCAGACCAATCCCGCCATTCTCACCGCAGTCCCACTGCCACACCCGCCCGCACACACCTGGGCCACAACCACACGCATTCCCACTGCCAAAATCCCACCCGCACACACCTGGGCCTCAACTGCACGTAGTCCCACTGCTGAATCCTGCCCGCACACACCTGGGCCACAACCACACGCATTCCCACTGCCGAAATCCCTCCCACGCACACCTGGGCCTCAACCGCACGCAGTCCCACTGCTAAATCCCACCCGCACACACCTGGGCCACAACTGCCACATGTAACCACGCCTGCACACACCTAGGCCAAAACAACCACCACCACGCCTGAAGACACTTGGGCTATAAAATACACTGCCACGCCCGAAGACACCTGGGCCACATCCCGAAGACACTTGGGAAACCACCTACTGCACACACCTGGCCAACCACCACACTACCCAGCCTGAAGGTTCTTGGGCTAATAATGGACTTCAGGCCATCACAGCCTGCCCGAAGACACTTGGGCTATCCGGGAAAGGGAGTTGAAAAGGAGCTAATAACCAGCCACTAGGAATAGTGTTGGGAAAAACACCATCCCCCATGAAATGGGCATGTTCGGCACTAAGTGCTCAACTTGGGTGGGGCGCGAATAAGAAAAACAAAGCTAGAAGTATATATATAGGTAGCAAGCACTCACCGAAGCTATGTTTTTCTTCAGACAACCTACAGATCACAACAGCACTCAAGTCCGAGTCACGACTCATGCCAACAACCCATTTGTCCCCTTTCTTATTTAACGTTTAGTAATAATGTTTACGTTTAAGCACTACAGGGCAACTAGTAGGCATAGGCATAAGTCCAGAAAAGTAAACAGTCAAACATCAACCAAAACGTCCACACCTGGTTCTCAACAACAGAGGATTCCACCCCAATTTGTGATATAAACAAGTAACCACCGGGATTTAAAACTCACAACCACCGAATCCATACCAACAGGATATCTCATCCCCCAAATTCATACAACCACCGAGAGTATAAAAGAACAGGGGATCCCATCCCCTCCCACATTCCCAGCAATCGGCCCGAAAGGAAAACAACCAACTACCACCACCAACACAAGTCAGGGATTCTCAGATTTAAACGACTTAACACACTCCATGATTTCAAAGTCTGTGTGTTCTAACCAGGAGTTATCACAGAAGGGTTGATCACGGTGCTTTCAATTATTCAGCCAGATATACATGATTAACCGATTCACTTTTCACAGCAGGAGTTTACAACAACAAACAAGCCATTTAAAACATCAGCAGGGTTTATTAGTGCACAAACAACGACCACCAACGGCCTCGATTTTCAGGAGGCATAAGCCAACACAACTCAACAAGATGGTCATAGATGAAACAACATCAAAATATAAAACACCATCAAGGATCACAACCCCCCCTCTTCTTCTTTCTTTATAGAATTCGTTCTTTATCTTTAATTAGGTCTGGTTCACCCAATTCTATAGGACCAAAAGCACGCCCACCCCGCATGATACACAAAAGAGAGAGACAAAGGAAAATTACCTACTTGTTGATAGATGATCAACATTTAGGCCGGGGGTGCGGAACTTTACAGATAACGATGCGGCGGGCCCGATGCACCAGAAGCTGTTTGTGAAAAGTCACGATCGAGGAAAGGAGAAACCACAGCTAACCCTTAGTTTATAAGAGCCGGGGATGGTTGAGGTGAAAACGCGAAACCGCGTAAGGGGCAGGGGTCTTGGGTTGATCACGCAGCTCCACTCGTCACAAAAGGGGGTCGGGTGGTTTAAGCTGACTCATGAATTGATGAAGAATTTAATTAAAAACTCTTATGGGCGTTACAGGTCTTAAAAACACTGTTAAACGAGTCAGAATAGGGGTTAAAACCCTATTTATGCAAAGGAGGGCTACTGGAAACAACTTGACAATGCCGGGTGACGCCGATCGGTCTCACCGAGACGCCACTCCTTTAGAACCCGGATTTTGGCAAAGGGAAGGACCAAGAGAGTCTAGGTCATCACATATGTATAGTTAAATTTGAAACATGGAAACATAAACAATGGGATCATAGGTGAAATAAATAATCTCCCACAAAAAATATTCATAACTCTCACTGATCATATAAATATCAAATTTTTTTGATTTTTACAAAAACCTAGGGTAATGAAACAACTGAATCAGTGAGTTAAAATGACTAGTAACGGTATATAATCTAGATATCAATAATAAAATGAGGATACCATGAGCATAGGGGTATTAAAACAATATCTACACATTTTAAAACCTTACCCCATATAAATTATCCAAATCATTAATTTTGGAATAAATCCAAATAATTTATAAGATGATAATCATAATTTAATCAAAGAACATTACACATAAATTCATAAACCTATGATAACAATGAAGTGTGTAAAATACACATACGTAAATAAAATAATTTAATTATTATCTAATGATCACTTCCATGAAAATCATAGAGGATTTGGTTCACACCCTAAAGCATAATATTTGTTATGGTTCACCCCTAAAACAATCATTGTTGATATATTCCATTACTAAACAATATTCCCCCAATAAAATATTATCTATATCATGAGATATCCATATTTACTCAATTCAATATATATATATATAATTTCATTCCTAGAAATCACATAATTAAATTCACAAATATTTTTTCCCCAATATCATAAATCGTTCATAATATCACAAAAAATGAAAAGGTAATAGGTTTTATAAACATTTGATTATTTCATCATTGCATACCCAGTGAATAAGTAATTTTTTTCAGAACATAATTAACACATGATAAAGAGATGGCATTCCTAGAATCACTCTTAAATCATCTTCAATATAAGACAACTAAAGAAATAAAGTAGGATGTATCATTATATCCTATTCCCAGAAATGTATAAGTAATATCAATGATGACATCATTGACGAAAAACGTAATTAATATATTATTGTACCATTTTATGGGGAATATAGAATTTACACATAAAAATCAATTATTATGACCACAAAAATCTCTCGAATGGTATGGAAATCATTTTATTTTAAAATAAACATGAAAAAATTTAAAATAATATTCAATTAATTTCTCGTTTAGGATGTTTTCAAATTTGGTTTATGCCGTATATGTTAAAAGTAAACAGTTCATTTATCCTTTTGTAAAAAATTTTTAAAAGTTCTTTGTTCATTAAATGTTATTCGGACCATACAAACCATTTTTAAAAATTAATTAATCTTTAAATATGAATTAAAATAATAAAAATATAATATAAAAACATTCATAAAATAAGTTTTAGAAAATATAGATAGAGAAGGAAATTTTTCTTTTGACTGAGGCAAGAAATAATGTCAATTTTCCATACAAAATTAATTTATCCTCAAGAATAATTAATGTTATGATAATAAAATGGAATAAAACTTTTCAAAAAATTGATATAGTGTAATAAAATGAATGAGTTTTTCAAGAGGTATATAATGAAATTTCATCATAAAAATGTTTTCATAATAAATATCGATAAACATTGAGAATGTATCATAAAGTAATTACCTCGATTTTGACATTCATTGAAAGAATTGTATCATCCTATATAATAATTTAAAATATATTATAATATATAATGAATTTATGTAAAGACAGATATTTTCATATATTATTCTCTTATAACGTTTCAATATCCATTTATCATTAATCAGTTATTAAAATCATTATTTCAGGGTGTTAATTGTTTCCTTTATCATGAGTATTTCATTTTAATAATTTAATTCAATTGTAATTGATCATGGTTACATCATATACCTAATATAAATAATGATTTAAGCATGATATTTATTAAATATATATATATATATTTTTTATCCTTAAATTTTAGATATATAATAATGAATTACATCATTGATGGAGATGGTACGACGTGCGTACAGATTAATGGTGTTTTCAATTTTTTATGGGTAGAAGAAAAAACCCATAAAAAATAATCCACCTTTTTATAAACATTATTATTTAATATTTATCATTTATTTTAATAAAATATATCCTATTTAACATTTTATTGAAATATAAATGAAACACACAAATTGCATCGCTTTGTGGAGGTGGTAGCCCACACATATGCATGAGATATGTTATAATTTTCAAGTAGTTTAGAAGTTATAATGGTAGATATGATTTTAAAAATATAGGAGAATAATATTTCTATAAATATTAAATAAAAACATTAAACAAATCATAATAACCATCTATAAGATCTATTGATGGAAATTAATTTCATCGATACATGAAGATGGTAAGTCCTATGTAGGCAAGAGAAATACTTTTACTTATAATTTGGTAGAGAATATGGTTAATAAATGTGGTTTCATAATAATAATATCATTTAATGGTATCTAGGTTTCTAATTTACTTATTTTATAAATAATATAATTGATTAATAGGAGGTAAATGAAGAATTAAAAATAATTTGATCAGTTAAGGTGATTACCTCTTCGTTGAAACAACTCCTCTAAATGTAAGGACCGTAAGGTCGATATTATATGAAGATAAACACATATAGAATGTGTCAATGGGGGTTTGGAAGATGGATTTACTTGTTTTGGTAATCATATAAGTCCCAATGTTCTCTAAATAAGGGAAAAGAGTTGTGGCCTTTTATAATTGAGTGGAGGGCCACTCTTGGAAATTCGTAAAAGATTAAAATATAATAATGTAATTCTCATTACCAAATTCCACAAAATACTCCAATGATTTGAGGTTTGGATGGTATGAAAATAGAAACCTATCAACCAAAAATCTTTTGATAGGTTTAAGTGGTGTTTTAAACATTATCATTTCATTGAACCACCTAGTTGACCTATTATAACTTTAACACCACTAATGAATTTTTCACTATTAGTGGGGTAAAATTTTATATATAAGGAAAATGTTGACTCAAAAATGGACATGGTATTGAATTTTATTTTATTTCTTATCTAATTCGACATATTTAATTATTTTTATGATTATTAAATTATTTAATAAAATAATATTTTTCTACAATATCATTAATTTTTTTGACCCTCATTACTTTATTCAAAATAAAAGACATAAATAAAAATCTTGAATTCGAATACAATCCTTTAACACCAAAATGATATTTAAAATCAATTTATAAATTTCATAGAACCCTATAACTCATTTATAGATTATTATTTTTATATTTATTGAAATAGTTAATTTTAATTTTCATTAATTGAATAAATACTATATCGGTATTTCATAACATTATAGGGTAATTATTTAATCCCTAAACATTTTAATATATTTACATAATTAATGTAGTTAAATTATTCTCAAAATATATATTTATATTCATTCATAACATAATTTCTTCCTCTTTGGATACATAAAATATTTTTAACAATATTATAGTGACATTTTATATATTTATTTTCTATTAATATTATATAGGTATTTTTATAGAAAATATCCCATAAAAAGTTAAATATATAGACCATGAAGATAATTGTCAAATTAAAGTTATCTAATATAAACTAATATGATTAATGGAAACCATAACATGTATTTTAAACTTATTTAGACTATTTTACACTTTACTACGGTGAAATTTATTACTAAAGTTACTATTCATGTCGAACAAAATTGTGATAGAAAAACCAACCATGTTATAAAATGGTGAATAAAAATATGAAATCCATTTTCTAATATTTAATTTCCATATGTGTAAAAAAATTAAAAATAAGCATGAAAAATATAATGAAACACACTTCTTGGAAAAAATCATTATAACCAAAAAATATGGGTTATTGTTCTATAATGCCCCAAAAAATATTAAATGGCCATTAAAAAAATAATATATATAACATTTGATTATAATAAAAACAATAAACTATATTGATTAATTTAAATTATTGAGAGAAATATACAATACGCGCAGAAAAAAACATTTAGAGAAAAAATATATTTTATATTCATATGATAATAATTATTATTTTTTGAATAAGTGGTATTAAATTAATTCATTTTATATATATTTAAATAAATAAATATCTTAGTTTTTTAGTCATATTATTACCCATCAATCTAATGTCTAGGTGATACCCATCACATAAAATTAAAATATTTTAATAGTATAATTTCGTTCCTTTAAAATCAGTGTTGCATGTTAGAGAAGATATCAAGTAAATAAAATTTATTTATAGATAAATATTTCATAAAATCATGTGTTATTACATGAAAAATTCATTAGTGATTCGATATCTCTCTATTCTATCTTTTCCCTCTTTCTCTAGATAGAGATCATGATAGTGCTATATGGTGCCATGCACATCTATATACTTGTGTTACATTGAAATCTCACCAGACATGGGAGATAAAGTGAAACATTGGAAATTTATGGAATCAACAAAATATATCATATACATATATTAGTTTTCCTTTCTCTCCTTTTTTAAAGAACCTCAGTAATAAGGGTTTCCAAAGAATATAATTTCTGTTCATTGTAAAGTCTTACATATCGGTAGATGCAATAATCTTGTAAATTAGACTTTTTGTTCTAATTATCCATATCATGAATCAATCACAGGGATATTGCCTATGAAATGTGAATTTCTATTTCTAAAATAAATTAGATCATAATTTAAGTCATTTATTGTAAAAAAAATTGTTTAATTTATGGATATAAAATTTTATTATGGAAACCCAATAACAGTCAATGTTGGTTTCAGAATATCTTATCATATGGATATCCTAGTCTAATGGATACATATATCTCTTCTCATAACCCAGAAAGAGGTATGAAATACTACCCACCATTATTTAGGTAGGCATGATATTACAACTTCATTAAATCCAAGTTCATTAATTTATTTATTGGACTCCCAATAAGGAAATCCTAAATTAGGATTTACATAAAACAGTAACTAATATTTTCACAAATTCTAATTGTTGTGATCAACCACTAATATAAAATAGGTTAATTCAATATATAAATAATGATTGAGATTACCTAATATTTAAATGAATACATACATTGGATGGTAAATAACATTGAACTAATGTTATATTTATATCAAAATAATGGAAGGCCATTCTAACATAAATTTTTATTTTTTGGTTTTTTAAATTTATTTGTAAAAAAACCATTTTATCCTCTCAGACAGTTTTTAATTTTATTTTAATTTAACATATGTGATTAACTATGTATTGGATTATTTTTATACATATTATAAAATATATTTTACTTCAATGTTTGTTACATTTTTTATATATTGATATAAATATTACAAAAATAATTCACCATGGAACTGATAGAAATGAGTTAAATAAAAGAGGATGACCATGTGTATCTGTAATGGTTGGTTTAAATAAGAGATGATAAAACAAACCATAAATTTATTTTTTTTAATCCTTATTCCATGCCTATTTTGAGTTTCTGATTTCCACATGTAGACTTATTTATCTCTGTGATAAATTTCCCCTTAGCCCTAAATTTGAACAACCTCTACTTTCAAGGGCACTCCATCCATTTATTTTTTTAACACACTCAGAGGTGACAGGAACCAAAGTATTGGTTATGGTTTTTTCATAAGTGAAACCATAGTTACATAGGCCTTTACATAATGAGTGGAGATGAATGACACACATTTCATAATTTTATTTAATAAAATGTTACAAAAACTATGCAATAATCAACTAAATTATCTAATCACACACACATGTTTCTCTAATATCATGGTCTTCCACAAAAACGTAACAAATATGGAAAAGTTTTCTAGACATTAGTATATTTAATTTATTCCTTATTACTAAGATAACCACCCTAAAATTAATTGATAATTTAATTACTTTTAAATAATGAACATCTGATATATCTTGGTGATACCAATCGTAATTGAAATATTGAAAATAATTTATCAAACTAGTAATTATTGATAGTTAAGTGGAATTATTTGACCATTTATATATTTCACAAACCATTATTAAATAGTTATCACATTAAATGTGTATAGTGTACTAAGGTTATTAATTTCGTAATAATATATTTTTTATAAAACTTCTTTATATCCTTTACTCAGAGACTACACAATATGTATTAACTAGATACATTCCATGTTCCTCAATTACCTTGTATCTTTGATAAATACATATGTTCTTGACATGGTGTTAAATATTCGAATCTTGGTACTTAGAGCCGATGTCCACATTAATATATTTCCATATTATTCAAGTGATTGTATCTTGATGGATTGAAATGTTTAGTAGTTTTGGAAGAAAAGATACATACATGATTCCCGTATTATATTTGAATGTACAAATCACAATATTTTATCTAATAATATCATTATTCCTACTTGAATATCATTTTTAATCATTCAATATACACTTCATGGATTCTTAGGAAAGGAATCAAAAAAATGGTGAGATCAAATTCTCAGTACTATTTATGTAATGTTGAATCTATCATGAATAATTTTGGTCTGATAAATATGCAATGGTAAATAACTGAAAACACATTATAAATAAATGACTTGATGATCATAAATAGATAATTTTTAATCAATATGAAAAGGTATGTAACTGAACAAAAAAAATCCATTTATATCATATGAATGTCATGAATAGATAAGGAATAATAAATATTGAGAGGTAAATAACTAAACACACAACCATTTAAATATGTTGAAAACCATTAATAGATGAGGAATAATCTATATGAAATGTAAAATAATTGAAAACAAATTCCATTTAAATAACTTTAACACTATGAATAGAAAATGTATAATTTGTATGGAAAGGTAAATTATTAAAAAACATTATATTTAATCAATATCTTGTAATTGTATTCATCTATAAATAATATCATATTGAAATTTTAATGGATAATTACAAATAAATTATTAATGATGGAAAAACAAAATTACGAGACTTCATTATCTCATACATCATGACACTTTTACTGTGAAGTACTTTCTCAAGGTAGATTAAAACTATTAGAATCAACCATTTAATACTACCATACTAATTCTTTTCATGAGACTACAAATGATAACAAAAAATTTTCATGGAAGGGTAAATTCAATGTTTTCTTGTCTAGTTTATTATTCTTAGACCTTCGATTCTTGTAATTGTCTCTTATGCCTTCAGGAATTGTAAGGGTTTCACCTCACCCTGTGAAAGGTGGATTATGAAAAATAAATAAAAAAATAAAGGCCTTCACGACATTCAGGAATTAATCAATACATTAGATGATAAAAAATGAAATTAATTATAGAACATCATTGGTGGATTTGATATGGGATTTAACAAATAAATATATCTATAATAAATTATATAGATATTTAGAAAATATTTAATGTCTAATGATCATAGGAAAGTGGATATTTAAAGGGAAAGATATTGACTATAAAATAAATAGATAAAGTGAATCTCAATACATTAAATACTCAAAATAATCATACAAAATCAGTATAAATATAATGGTTGGTGTCAATACAATATAATCTCAATAAATTATAATTAAAATAAAGGTTTTTTTCATTGGGTAACATAACTACCATGAAAATAACATTAAAACCATTCTCTAGGAATAAATTTCTTTCATCCTAAAAATATTATTTTTTAAAAATGAAATTTTATAAAATATTTGGAAAAGAATTTATATTGAAAATATTTTTTGAAACATATAAATTAATCATTGAAATATTGAGTGGTCCCTAGGATGTGAAATTACATACATGTAAAACACGTTAAAAATACGTTGCTTTAAAAATTTTGTTTATAGAAAAACAATACTTATTTGAAAAATCACATGAATATTCATAAAAAAACTAAAAATGACTAAAATGGGTATGAATTTATTTAAAAAATCATTTTGAAAATGTTAAAAAAATGAAATCATTTTTTGAAAACATTGTTTTGTAAAGAAAATTATTTTTAACAGAAAATAGAAATGATGTTGAACATTATAGAAAAAAGGAAAAATATTATAATTAAGAAAGAGTGGAAAATGATATTATTACATGAAAAAACAATGTATAACCGATGTAGAATAAGATTAATGTATTTTATTAGATAATGACCGGATAATTTACATTATTGAAAATTTAAGCATAAAATTACTAATTAAAATAAAATTGTAAAAAATACCCTTATAATGACCATAATTTCAGAGTGTGAATTTGATAATGAGTTGATGATTTAAATAAAATGAAAATACAAATAAAAAATGTTGGTATATAGTGTAACATTTTTAAAATTCAATACACTCATCATAGAATATAAATGATAATGATGATGAATTTTAACCCAATGAAATGAAATTGAATTATGAAATTCATTACTACTTTGTAGAATTTAAGTCAAATACCCATGTATTAAATAAGTCAAGTTCATAAATAAAATAAAATAAAATTTGATTTTATAATTATTTTACTTTTCATAGGCATGTATATACTCCATTTAAAATAAATTAGGTGCATAACATTACAATATTCTTTAATGAAGGGGAATTGAGAAAAAGTCCCATAATAGAAACTTTCTTTTGGATAAATGTGAATTAAAATTATATCTAATTTCTTTAATAATGTTATTAATTTATCCAATAATCATAATCATATTTATAATATCATATATTATCCTATTATAAAATTTTATCACATATTTGATAACGATCATTCATAATTTCCAATGTTTTGGACGTTAATTTCCATATTTTCGCATGCGTGTTTTATCATAAAAGTTGTTGATATTGTTTATTTGATATAGATAACTCAATTATTAAATGATATTAACCTTATAAATATATATTTTTTGAAAATATATTTTTAGATTCATTATTGAAATTTTATCATGGAGAATGGATCACATCACTTCGTGGATTCGGTAGACCAGATATACACCAAAGAGACATAATCATTTCCTCAATGGGTAAAATAGTAAATAAATGGGTGAAATATTAAATGTAAAGAATCAATATGATTTCATATATATAACATATTATCACTAAATATATTTTTATTACCTTATATTCAAATGATAGGTGAAGACAAATCACATCAATTCGTGGGGAGGTAGTTCTTTGTATACACATGTGACATTATAGTTTTCTAAACAGAATGGAATGTAGTAAGTTATATGTGATATTAGAATAACAGTAGTTTAATAATATAAAAAATATAAAATAAATTTTATAAGTTTATCATTATATCCATCCTTGAAATGTGGCGATGGAAAAAAAATATCGGTTCATGAGGTGGTAGCACGTCATCCACATGTTTGAAGGTTTTGCTTTCCATATGATAGAAGAAGAAATAGATATATGTCCTTATCTTATCATAATAATAACATAGTATATATAACATAATTATTTTAATATATGATTAGGGTTTAATTTTATTTTTATTATGTAGAATAAGAAACAAAATAAAAGCGCATGTTTAAAAACATTATCTTTTATTCAGACAACTTCTTTAGGCTCGCACCAAATTCCATAAGAGGATGGATTTGTGGTAAAAAAAATTAAATATAGGATGTAATAAAGGGATTAATTATGTTCTTTGGTATGATATTGGCAGAAAAATGTCATTGGATGTTGGAAGTGTAGAGGAGAGGGGTTGTACTTCTTTAAAAGGGGGAGAGGACAGTCATTGAATTTTTATAATGATTCAATTATAACCAAATTTTTATAATACCAAAATTCTAATAATAGGTAATTAGAAAACCTTAAGGGTTATAAGTTAAAAATATTTCAATAAAATTCGTTTTAGACACGTTTTTAGGTTATTTTGACACTTATATTCTTAGATTAACCCCTGGTAGATATTTATTTACTATAACCGCAATAATTAATTTTATGTTATTTTTTAATTATTATTGGTGTAAATTTTTGTTATTCATATTATATAATATAAATTATAATTAATATAACTATTAAATACATTTTTTAAAATATAATTCATATAAGTGGTAGAATCATATTTAGAATTATACCCACATATGCGATCAAAAAGAGGGTTTCAAAAGAGAAACATCTTATAAGGATAAATCATTTTAATTTTAAATTTTTTATGATATTAAATATAATTAACTATATTAGTTAAAGTATAATATAATTGAGTTAGATTTACTTTAGAAAAATGTATATTATTACTTAATAGTTTACATTATTTAAAAAAATAGAGTTTAAAAAATTAGTATTTTTCCCTATTTTTTGAAAAATGAAAATATTCAGAAAAATATGAAAAATTCACTCTATGATAACACTGATTTAATTATTTTAATTTTTGTTATCATTTTTTTAAATATATTATATAAATTTTATAAAAATATTTCTGAATTATGTCTACATATCACAACTAAACTTTTAATTAGAAAAATATTTTTATTCAGAAAACATTTCTTTTATATTAAATGATTCATATTTTTATAAAAAATAAACATAATTTTTATAATTTATTTAGTAATATTAATTCCCTCTAATTTAATGTATATTTTATAGTGGTATAACATATTATGGTTCATTTATCATCATTGTTGTGTGTTCTATAAGCTATCAAATAATGGAATTTTGGAAAATATATTTTGTCAGTTGTTTAAGATCAGTGTTTCTTGTCGTATAAATATTGAATAAAAAGTTATTATTTTAAAATATAATAGTCTTAAATTCTACCATCCATAAATAAATATCTTCTTCTCTATTTTTTAATTTACCAAAAAATAAAGGCTTTGATATTTGGATATACATTAATTAAAACAGTAAATCGTAAAATGAGTTAATAAAACATTCTCTTTATAAAAGATAAAGGGATATAAAATGTCCATATAGTAAAACACATAAATAGTATTATAAGCTGGAGATCATTGATGGAATGTAATGATATATACATTGACAAAAATCATAAATAATTATATATAGAGATAGAGAATAATGATTATTATAAAGTGATTTATCAATGGAATGAAATAAAACTCTAAATCTATGATGATTTAATGGATTATTTTATTCATCATAAATGAATTTAATATGATAAATTTGATGTTTAAATATACATTTCCGAATTTTTATGAATTATTTTACTATTCAACAATACATTTAAATATTCTTACTTTATATCCTTCTGTTTAATAAGTATAATTTCATCTTTTGGTTCTACCTCTTTCAATTTCCAATTAATTTCTTATTTCATGAATTGAAAATCCAAAAATGAATTTTTTATTAACGAGGAAATAACATTCAATTTTAATGGATCATAAGACCCATTAAATTGTGATATGTATTTACATATATCACTAACTATTTCTCTAAAATTAATTCTTTATGTTCAAGTTATCCAATATAATACATTATTCTCAAATCCTCAAAAGTAACACCCCTTCCTCATCATTAATATTTAGTCACTAAATATTTCAAGTAAAAATAATGAAATATTTATCAGAACATCACCCATGATAGTGGTAAGAGTTGAACCTTTATCCCCCGTTGGTTATGAGTTCAAGCCTTATAGCCTTGTAGGATGTGATGGGTTGTGACCTGAGATGCAGGTTGTCCTTTTTCAGAAACCATATTAATATAATTAATATAACATTCACAAAGTGTAATAACCAATTATTAACTAAAAATAAATTAAATTATAGACCCTAAAGGGTACCAATACCTTCAAAACATTTCCCAAAATAGTAATTGAATTCATCATTAAATTCCATCTTCATATACTAAACCAATAGGTTGTATTCCCACAAATGGTTTTAGAAAACATATTTAATATTATTAGACACCAATCACATAATACATAAAATGTGGTGTTTAATTTATTAGACATATGATAAATCTTGAATTCCTAATCCCATTATAGTATCTATAACTCTTATATTAATGAAGATAAATATTCTTCTCAAAATAACAAAATTATTTGATGTTTCATGATTTATATATCCAAAATAAAATTGGTAAAAATAATTCTACAATATATCAAAAATATTAAATTATAATAATTATTCCATATTATTGGAATTTACCTTTAATATAGTTCATTTACTAATATAATTCATAATTTCCCTACATTTAAGACAATGAAATACAAATATAACCCTAAGACGAGATTTACTTAATTCTTTCTAACACTTAATTTTTCATCAGAAATCAATTTCTTTATTCCCATATTTTTCACACATAAAATATCATCTAATTCATTTAATGAACTTTAATTTAGGCCTCATTCAACATTTCTATCATGAAGGAAATCAATTATTCTTTCCAAAATGGTCTCTACTATACAATCTCTTAGTTAACTCTATCATTCACTTCTTTAGTGATTCTATAAATTTGTTATGGTATAGTTCAATGATAACATTTCAGGATAAATGATTATGAATTATAAAGATATAACTCAATCCTATAATCATCCATTTTTTTATTTTCATATAAACCACATTATACTTCACATTAATGGTTTACATGATTTCTTTAGGTTTAAATATTTGACTAAAACCAAAAAGAATTGTCTGATAAAAAATAATCATAAATGGGAAAACCATATAATCATTTATGTTATATCAAAATCATGACAAATGCTTCTCAATATATGAAAAAATAGGTTAACATTGGTCATTAATTATCATAACCTACAGAAATCCTTCAAAATGGGTTGTAATGATAATATTATTTATCCATTGAATATCCCCTCCTAGTTTCAAATTAGTTTCATAGTAAGGCCAATTGTTTTCTAAGAGATAATACTCAATTCAATTCATAAATTACATTTTTAGAGTTATTACACCAAAGTTTTTCCCTTCCATAACCACATCCACATATATTATGAAAATAGTGATATATTTCTAGAAATAAAATACATTGTTTCTACTATACCAAAACATTAAGATTTTCTTCTATTATTGTCATCAATGTATATCATAGGGTTATAGTCCCTAGTTCCTATAATTTATTTTAAACATAAATTAATACCCACTATAAAGGCCTAAAATCTAGTATCCTAAAGATGGTGTCCACTTTACCATATTTACATATGATACAAGTGATCGTATACCAAAGGGATAAAAGAAATTAAAGTAATGGTAAAATAGGTACATAAATGATTTTCATGTTATATTTTCATATAAATTTTTAAACATATTTATTTTTTTCTATATAATTGTTTCCATTAGCATATCCTTTTATATAATTCATATTACATTTCATTGATTTATGGGAAATGAAACAAAATATGGGTGATCATGAATTCTAGTAAGAGTTTTGTAATGTAGAACACATCTTGAATTGATAAAGAGTAATAAATATATAAAGGTAAATAAATAAGTAAACATTTCATTTAACTAAAATTTGTATCATTAATTGATTCGAGTTATCATTATTTAATTATAAATAACTAACCACACATGAAATTTATATAATATGAATATAGTTAATTTATAATGAATAATAAATAAGTAGAGGTAAATAAATGAAAAACATTCCTTTTAAATAATTTGACTAATAATAATAGAAAAATAATAATCAATATTAAAAGGTAAATAACTGATCATACATTCAATTAAAATATCATTACTATCAGTAATAGATAAGGAATAATCAATATATAAAGGTATATAATTGAAAACAGTGGCCATATAATTGATGGTTGAGAATTAAATGCATTCAAAAAAAATATCATTGTCAAAATTTCATGAATAATAATCACTAAATTTATAATTAATGAAATATTTAATTGTCAGACTTGATGATCTTAGTCATTTCCATCTATTTACTAGGAAGTCATTTAAAAAATAATTTTAAAATTTTGGGTAAACTCCCTTTTAATGACAGCTTATTGATTCAACTCATTATACTACCAACTTATCAAAGGGCTATATAATTTTAGGAACCACACATCACTGCATGTCAGGATTATTCCTCATATACTGTATAATCTATTTTATTCATGAATAGTGTGCCTTATAATCAAATTTTCATATTCACTAATGATAAAAAATTTATCAATATTTCCTCAAATAGATAAATAAATGTCAATATACAACTATGTATTAAGAAATTATATATTTTTTAATAAATAAGAAAATCAATGATAAATATCATGGATATTTTGGGTAAATTTATCATCCAATGATCCCAGTAATGTGGTAATTCATTAAAATGTTAATGATGAATCAAATCAATCATGATGCCTAATGTAATTAAATTCCTAGTTAAAAATGATTATAAAACATTCTTTTAAAAAATTTATATAGAAAAATACAACATATTTATAGTGTATTAAAATTAAAAAAAGGTTTGTTTTCATTGATATATAGACATACAATAAAAATATCATTCTAAATATTTTTTTAAGAGAGAATTATTTTTTTTCCTGAATATATATATATTTAAAAATAATTTACATAAAATCTTTTTAGAATATATATCATAAAAATAATAATTGAAACATATAATGTAATCTTTTTTATTTTGAGACATCATGGTTTCATGAAATTCCATAACATTAAAACAGATATTTCTTTAACATTTTCTGTAAATGACAAATAGTGGTTCTTTGGGATGTAAAATTACTATTCCATCAAAAATATTATAAAAGGAGTAAATTAGAAAATTTTATTTAATAAATAATTTTGATAATGAACAAAAAATGTTTGAAACTATTTTTAGAACACATTGGTTTGGGAGAAAAAAACTCCAACCACTACAATAAATGAAGTCATGTTTTATTAAAAACTTTTTACCTGTCATTTTGACTACCAATGAGTTGAAAAGTTGAAATATTACTCAAAACATCATTTATAAATGTTGGAGAAGAAAATTATATGGTACTACGATAAAATGATCAAATATATTCCTTTAATTGTAATTCAATCACAAACAATCTTGACTAGAATTAGATTTCTAAATAAAACATTACATTAATCATAACATGAAAGTGAGAATTAACCACAGAATCGACTATATGTGCCAATTTAAAATCAACTTGATATAAAACATAATAGAATAAAATATTATTACACACATAATTATTGTGTATCAAAGACAATAAATAACTAAAATAACCCAATGAAATGAAATTGGGTTATGATATTAATTAATGCTATATAACATCTATGTAAAATATTTTATTATGTTATAATTAAAATTGAAACATAAAATTATATTAAATATTATTTATTAATTAAATTAAATTTTAAAGGGGAATTATATACACCACATAAACGGAATTAGTTGTATAATTTTATAATATGCCTCAAGGAATTGAAATTCAAATGAAGTCCCCAAACTCATTCTTCCATTTGTATGAACATGATTTAGCATATATTTTAATTTTTAAGCATGTTACAAATTAATAACATAATAATATTATTATTTAAAATATCATATATGATCATATTATAATATCGTATCACTACTTTGTTAATGAGTATTCATTATTTTTAATGTTTTGTCTGTCAGTTCCCTTGTTTTTTAATGCATTTGTGTCATGAATATTCTGATTATTCTCTATTGGATATTGATACATCAAATAAATAATTATATATATGATATAAATATCATTTTTTACATACTTTTTATGATTAATGATTAAATATGATCTTGGAGAATGGAATATGTCGTTTTGTGTAGATGGTCGGTCATATATATGCATGAGTGATGTTTTCATTTCCTTAATAGGTGAAAGCGTATGAAATTCAGTGATTTATTAATTTAATATAATTTAATTAATTTCATATTTATCACTTAGATTAACTATATTATTTTTTATTATATTCCATGTAAAGTGTTTTTGAAAATGAATCACATCGCTTCATGAGGTTGTAGTCTGTCGTACACACAAACAATATTATAATATTTTAAATGGAATAGAATATATGATAGAATATGTGATATTAGAATTCAAAAAAGATAATAATATCATAAATATATATTATAATTTTTTAAATACATTAGTTTATCCATCATTTAAAGGTTGTAATGGTAATCAGATTACATCGGTTCACGTAGTGGTAGTCCTCCATACACACAATTGATTGTTTTGTTTCCCATTTGATGGAATAAGGGATGAATATATGTAATTAAATTTTAATTATTACATCTTATTATATTTAATATATTTATTTTATTATATTGTAATTGTAAAATAATATTAGATGGATGTGAAGGAAGAAAAAAAACTTGTTTAAGAACGTTACCTCTTCTCCAGACAACTTCTAAAGGTTTTCAAAAAAAAAATCCTTCCATAGATGGATTTATGATCCAACCATGTGCACTGGGATATAACTAGGAGGTAAGGATTTCAATTTTGTATTTATGGGCATTCAAAAATCTCTTTGAATGTGTGAATATGGGATGAGAGTGGGTGGCCTTTTATAAGTGGTAGAGAGGACATAAATAGAATTGTTTAAAAGATTCAATTGTACCAAAAATTATATTATTTAAAATGAAACAAAAATTGATAATTATAGACTATAATATGTTATAATGTCGAAATATTTATAGAAAATTAGTTTTGGACAAGATGGTTGGTCAATTTTAACCTTATAATCTTAGTGTAACCCTATAGTGAATCATTTTTTCCCTTGATCAAAGTAATTAATTTGTGATAATTTAACAATTCATATTGGTAAAAATTTAATTTTAACTAATAAGATAATAAAAATTTGGAATATTCCATGTATTGAATTCAAATTTCATAATGAAATTCTCAAATTTGGAAGAATCAAATTAAAAATTGTACCCACAGACGCGACAAAAAAGCAGATTTCCAAAGAGAAAATTCATATAGATAAAAAATGATTTAATATCAGAATTTAAAAAAAATTGATTAAAATTACAAGAATTAGTAAATTATAATATTATTTATTTAATTTTACTTTAAAACCAATTTCAGATATAACATTACATTGTAAATTATTTAAATGAAAATGTAGTTTTTGGTAAAAATCATTATTTTCACTATTCATTAAAAAATGATACGTTTTAGAATAAGATCAAAAAACTCATTTAAGATAATTTTGATATGATGATTTTAAAAAATAATTTTTTATTTCGAAATAAATTATATAATTTTTTTAATAATTAATTTTAAATTATGTGTGTAAAGTGAGATAAACATGTTTTTAGAAAAATATAGTTTTTCAGAAAACATTTCTCTTTCTTTTAAATGATTCATATTTTGTTTCTAAAAACCCTATAATAAAAAATTTTATAATTTATTTAGTAATATTAAAACCACTTAACTTAAAATCATGGTTATAATGCTATAACATATTATGGTTTATTTAGTCTCGTGGTTGTGTTTTTTATAAGATACTTAAATTTTTAAAAATATAATTCATGGGATATTATGCTTCGTTTTGGAGTGCCACATATGATATCAAATTCAATTATATTATTTTAATATCATAAAATGTTACACATGTACCTATGTGGGATTACATATCTTATACTAACTATTTACACACCATGTGTTCTAGTTTCGGTGTGTCTTTGTAACAAACAGATTAACTCGTAATGTTCTATGGATGTGGAAATTAGTTATTTACATGGTGTGTATTCCAGAAAAATGAAAATTATTTCACTAAGGATTCTTTCTGGAAGTATCATGTGATTTTTTCCATATATTTTACTATATATATATATTATAAATTTCACCATCAAAATGTGTAGAATACACGGTGCATACACTTGTTACAGGCCATGTAATAAAATTGACCATGTTCTAGGCTAGCACATTCAATAGGCAATGTGTAATAAAAACTACACATATTATAAAATATTTACACATTTTTTATCCCATTACAAGTTTAGGAGTATGTCACTTTGATTCACAGTGTGTACATCAGGAACACACTATATAACTGAGTCTTCTGTCTAGAAAAAACAAAACATCAAAATAATATCTTTTGTACTTCTTTTTGAAATTGTAACATGTTCTTGTAGATATGAAATTGAATAAATATAATTTTAATGTATAAATGATTTCAATTAACATCCACATTAATGAAATAATATAAAATAAGAAAAAACAAACAACAATTTTCATACTATCAATCAACGAATAATAATTAATTATTAATTAAAAAGTGACCATTCTAATATCACTTTATGGGTGCATAGAATAGTAGAAGAGGGTCGGGAACATGCCTAATAAAAATATTTCACCAAATTCATCAATATTTTCATCTAAAATAGAATTCAAGAAATTCATAAAATCTAGGAAGACTTGATCTTTCACTTGTAATTTATAATTAATTTATTTAATTTATAATTATTGTGCATTCAATTCTTCTTTCATTAATGAATTAATTAAAAAATATTTTTTACCATCATTGTGATAGATGTATCTTTATTTATTCCCACTAGTGGTGATCCACACATTCACCATAAACAATATATTATTCCTACAGAATTATATTGGTAATATTATAAAATAATCTATTACATGTGATGGTCGATGTTGATCCCAACTGAACCTTTCAAGACATATGTGAGTAGTTCTAGTGGGAGAGTAATAATTTTATTTAGTAAATAAATAAATATTTATTCAAAAAAATATTTAATATTACATCTCTTAAAATATCATACAATATGGTCCTCGGATCCTCCTCAATATTGAATTATCATTGAGTATTTATTATTTATTTAATTAAATAAAAACCATTAAATTATTAAGCAATTAATATATAAATTATATAAACAATAAAATTTGTGAATAAATATTAAATAAAAATTCACCTAACTAAAATTATGTTTTTATTCCTTTTGAATATTTTAAATTAAATAATTAATATATATTCTTTTTTAGAAATCAATAATTCCCACGTGATTATATATTTATTAAATATTTATCTCACCTATATATTTCTTCAAATAACTAGTGATTGAATATTTAGAATAAAACTAAGTTTAATCATTATTAAACCATATATGAGAATAATATTTATTCAACAACTTAAATTGATAGAGAATTTAACTATGGATCCAAATACAATTAGTGTTTAACTCTCTATGTGTCTCCCTTAGTGGAATTTGGTCTACACTTCCTAAAGTACAATTTTAAAATCCCACAACACACCAAGTATACCGTAATGAATGATGTTAATTACCTAATGAAATGAAATCTCATACGAATGACCATATATAATGTAATAACCTTATATCAAGATCTTCAATAAAGAAGGATTTATTGTAGTTTCATCAACCTATATTCTCGATGGAACATTCTTTTAAATTATCGAAATAAAATTTCTAAAAAAATTGCATGTCCATTGACATAATAATACAATTCTATTGATATCAATGTTCCTATGATATTATATTTGGTTAATAAACATATGTGATATCTCATTTATTACATTATTCATTAATACAACATCACTCATGACATGCCAAACTTATCCTAAAACAAGGTAACCACATGTTATCTCAGTATTCATTGAAACATAAAAGTATTAAAATCATTAAATTTATTAATAATGACCCTAATTGGTAAGTGTTGAGAAATTTTTTGAAAAATTGTAATTTATAATAACCCACATAAATAAAGATTCATTATTATTGAGTCAATTTCTCATAATCTTGTGCATTGGATAATACCAGGGGTATACACCAATAAAAATTACATTAATGTCTTATGAGTCTCTACCCCTGATAGCTTGTATCAATTGCAACCCATAAAAATATATCGTCAGGATAAAAAAACTTATTCAAAAATACTGGCATGAAACTTTTAAATTCTCATCATAGTGGTTGACTTATATGACAATTAATGTGATAAGTAAACGCATGACATTATCACATACTATTTAATTCAAGAGAAAAATCATTATGTGACAAAATATTTTTAAAATAATAAAATACATGAAATAAAGTTACCATAATGTATATATAAATTTATTCTAGGGAAAAAAATCCAATATGTACTCCCCAGGGTATTAGGGTATAGATCTCCATGAATGTGGTTAAGGTAGTCCCCTAGTTGCATAATCATTGTATGAAATGGTTCCCCATGTCGAAGTTAGAGTATAGGTATTCCCCCGTCTATTAAAGAGTTTTCTTCCATTTTATGAGACAGTAATCCGTCGTGTGGTTTAAAATTTTCCTCATAGGGGTCAAGTACACCCTCATCCAACTATTAAACCCCTCAAATATGCATAGTAAAAAACTAAAGTGGTTTAGATTTTTCATGAATGATTTTCTAAGATGTTTGGTTCATGTTCTGTAGGTGTTTCTTCACATAGAAATGTGTGTTTACCTTTATGATACTACATAAATCTAGGTGGTTGGAGTAGGATATGTTATGAAACTATTTTTCAAAAATATATATGAATATCGTGGATTTATATTTTTTAATTTTCCCAATCCTGGTATTTTGAGCTAAATTGAAATTCCATCTTCCCTTGTGATTCTATGTAATCCAATATGATTTTCTCATTCTCACCCCCAATATGATATTTCTTTTTATAAATTTTTTATCTATAAAAAAACACATGGTTCGGAAACAATTTTGAAGGATTTTGATATGGTGGAGATAAATATTAGTGATGAAGGGTATTGATCAATTACGTTGGTTTTTATGGGATATTGTGTTATGTAGAGTTCCTTATTTTATTAATTTGAGTTTATTTTTTTCTATAATATATGGAAATTTTTTACCCTTCCTTTCATTAGATATATTTTTCATATTTTATGCATGTCTATCATGTTGTCAATCCATTTAATAAAAAAATTAGATTACTATAAATTGTATTATATTTTTATATTATATTTATACTATATGTTTTTTGTTTTAATTTATTTATATAATACATCTAATTTGTGATGTATACATTATTGGTGATATTCAAAAAACCCACGGATTATTGAAGGCGACCATAGGGTCTAAATACTAGACTAAATATATCCTAGGAGTCATATTGGTTGGTTGGGTTATATGAAATTTATTAGACGAAAAAATATGGTGTATCATAACATCCTTGAGAATAGATAGGTGACTGGGAGGAGGAATATCTAGAAATCATTATTGATATTGATATTGATTTCATAGAGTAAGACACAAGATTTTTTTTCAAAAAGATGGTATAAAATAGATGGGTTGTGGTATATTTTTTAGATACTCCATTATAGCTTATGGTTTTATTCATTCATGATACCCACACTCATTTTACACCTTATCCCTATTTTATGGGTTAAAATATATTGTATAATGTTTAAGATGTCATTGGAGGTGATTACTGTAACACCCCGAGATTTTATGAAAAATATTCTTTTTAATATTATTAATGTCTTATGTTGTATGATACACCAAAAGGAGATTTCACAACACGCATCCTTGACTTGCCTTTCATTACACGCAATCACGACCTTCCTTGATAGCGTGTGTAGTACGCAATACCGAGTTTTACTAAACAACGATATGCTATTAAAATATTATTAAAACTAGCCGGTATGAATAGTAATAACCACTTTTTAAAATTCTGTAAATCTTATTTTTCAAAATGAACTTCATTTTTGGATTCGGAGTATCGAATTTAGCCTAAGGTGAAATTTTGGTACATTTCGGATAACTTTCATATTCTGATGAATAGTGAAAATTACTAAAAAAAAAACTTTTTTAATCGAAATAATTAATAGTGATAAATTGTTAATTGGATTAGTTTTAAAGTATATTTAGAATATATTTTTACAATTTAATACAATGTTGGTCATTGGATGTAATTGCACATTTAAACCAGACATAAACAAGTGTCAATCTTTTGATAGATATTGTTTCTTAAAAACACGCTATTTGTTTTAACAGTGGGATTTAATTATAAAATTAATTAATGAAACTTCTATGTTATGAATTTGGTAAAATAGACTTCATTTTTGAATTCGGAATATGAAATATAGCTTAGGATGAAATTTTGGCATTTTTCTGAAAACCTTCATTTTTTGATGAATAGTGAAACTACTAAGTGGTAGTTAAAAAACTGAATTTTTCATAAAACTTAATTTTACCGCTTCTGTGAATGGAATTTCAAAAATCTGAGAGACACGGTTGATCTCAGTAAGTAAAATGTGGTTCAATGAGATGAAAATAATTTTTTGGTGAATAGTAACTTTTTACTTTTTTTTACCGCGGTTAATAGTAAATAGGGTAATTAAGGGTAAGAATGATATTAATATTAACCTACCACATGTCCTAATTCTATTGGACAAGTTTATCTCGACCAAAAACAACCTTAAGTGTAAAATATTATCATTTAGGCCCACTTGGATTAGATTAGGACATTTATTATTATTTAATTCAAAGAAGAGTTAAAAAAGTTAAAATCAAAGTTTATTCACTAAAACATTTTTAATATGGGGTTATACATAAGATAAATTCGACTATAAATATTGATTAGAAAGATAAAAAGATTTCCTACATAATTATATTTTATTTATAATTTTTAGACTTTAAATAAATTAATTTATTTATGACACAACGATTATGCAGTAATTACCCTTTTAAGGAAATATTAACATAATTGATGTTATAAATACTCAAATGAATGTAATTTGAGACTTTTTATGAATTCCACTAATTTTCTAGGTTAATATGATATATTAGTGTTGATTTAATCAGCTTGGTTCGAACATATAATTCTGTTATGACTTTCACAAAAATCATATATCAAATAGTGTCAAAATTGACACAAAATAGTTTTTAAATCAAATATTATATTATTAATTGTTATTTTATTCTAAAAAATCTATGGTTCGGCCAAATGACTTAGATAAGGATATATATATTAATAATAAACAATTTGGGGTTCATTTGGAATGTTATTGTAAGTGTATTAACCATATAGTGAAAGAAAACAAAAAGTCACGGTAAAAGTTAAATTATTTAACTTAGAGTTAAATCTAATTGATAAGGTTAAAATAATAACCTAAACTTGTCTAAATCCTATTGGTTGATAGTATTGCGACCCATCCCCACTTTAGTTTCGAAATAATACCCTTTGGAACCATTATAAACCGATTTTTACTTTAATATAAAATAATATTTTGAGATATTCCTAAGGTGCCCCTCTCCTCCCTTATAAAAGGGCACCTCCTCCCCCTCCTCCTCACACCAATTTGAGCACTCAAGCTCGGCCAACCCCTGCCATTTTCTCCTCTCCACTTCCCTAGAATAATCCTAGAGGTCCTGGTCTTCTCCAAAGACCAATATTAGTTCCTTAAGTGGAGGATTCAAAGAGGCGTTCCAAAGAAGAGGTAATATCCATTACCGATCTTTTCAATTCCTTTCTTCTTCAACTTCTTCTTCTTTAGTTGTTTCATGATAAAGTAATAACATCAGTATTACTTACATACTGATATGTTATTATAAATATGAAACAACCCTAATTCACCTTCTATCCATCCTACGGAAAAATGAAATCACCGCGCGTGCGTACGTACGGAATACCGTCTCCACGCCGTGGTGTAATCTATTTTCCACCACCACCTTACATGGATGGGTATAATGGTGTAAAGAATAACTATACATAGTTATTACAACATCATATTGATTCTGATATATTTTATAATCCACTCCAATTCAATTCAAAAATTATGGAAATGATATCATCGCTCGTGCGTACGTACGGAATACCGTCTCCACGACGCGATGAGATTCATTCTTAATGATTAACCATTCATGAATGATTATAAAGTATATATAATAAGTACTAATGAAATATATGACATAATAATGATACTGGATTTATGTATATATATATATATGTATGTCATCTACTTACTTCCATTCAAGACAATAAAGAAAGAAAAACAGCGTTCATGCGTACGTACGGACTACCGTCTCCATGAACGGTGTTTTTCATTTCATTTATCTATCTATTATATATATATATATACTGAATATATATGATATATAAATAATATTTTATATTCTGGATGTAAGTAAATCATGATATAAGTAATAATAATGTCAAGAACAAAAAGTCAAAACACCTACGATAAATGAAACGATTTTACCCAAAACGCTTCTTTAACATGGAATTTACTAAAGAACGGGTAATATAATGTCGTAAGTGAACCATATATGATATCATAACAATGAATATCATTCTGTAATAAGTCAATGACATTATTTAAATCATTATACAGGAGGTTCGGACACATACAAAGCAAATCGGACCTAAGGTAAGGGAAATATCACAATCTCATTTTTATCCGAGATTGTTTATTCGTAAGTATTTACTGGGGTGTATTTTATCATCCACATCCATGTTTCATCAATATGTAATATTATTTCCATCCACCTACAATTGTTTAAATCTATTTTTACCCTTCGGTGAGTTTTTAGTAATATGTATGAAAGGAATCTTTTGTCGCTTTTTCGTACGAGGTACTTTTTGACTTTTCCGACAAAAGTACGAAGAATGTTTTTTTAACTTATACGGCCTGAATGGATTTTTAAAACATTATTTCCAAGAAACTTCCTTTACTAGTTTTCAAGTTTATTTTTAATCAACTTCTTTTATTTTAAATTCGTATGACATGTTATGAAAGGAAAAATGTTTTTGAAGAAGAAAGGATATTTTCCTCAAGAATGGAGTTCAAGTATTTTATCAAAATTATTTTCCATCTAAGATAATAAAAGGGTTCTGTTTTTATCCCTATTATTACATTGGTTTGATTATGTTGTGATGGAAATATTTTTATGAATTCCTTTATCTTATATGAATTGTTTTATGATGTCATGTTATTTAAGAATCCCATTTTTATTACATGGGTTATGCGATGAAGTATGATTTATGATTATGTGGCACACATAAGAAAGGATTAATTATAAGATCGGTGGGACCTATATCTCCCTCCAATGCATTGGGTAAAGATTTTATATCTCATGAGATAGACAGGGCTGGAACGGTAGGTTATACCTGTTCAGTGAAACAGGACTGAAACGAGGGTTACTCGATTCAGAAAGGGACTTTGTCCACTAAGATAGTCTTGGCAATTAGTCTTGACTAACAAGAAATGATTCTCTATGATTATGTGTGTATAACACAAAGTTTCATGTTTTAAGTTATGATTATTGGGATTACTTTTTCACCGCCATGATTTATCCCATGATTATGAAATTATGCTCTCTTTTGCAGGTTATGATTTCCAAAATGTTATGTTCTTATGAATATGATGTGATTGATATTTATTTTGTTTACCCTTACTGAGCATTTGAGCTCACCCTTTTATGTTTTCTTTTCCCCAGGATATAAAGAAAGGTTTTAGGTAAAAAAAAAGGAGGAAGATCTTTATGGGATATTTTGAAGATCTTTCACCACGATTAGAAGATTATAGTCCGAGTTTCCAAAGACACTAAACTATTACGGTCCTTGTGTGTGTGTTTTTGTAATGTACTAAGTATTCCGCAAAAGTAATGTAATGTCAATGTACGTCAAGATACGGGTCTCTACAGTTGGTATCAGAGGAAAGGTTTAGTCAACCTTTGGAAACTAGGATGCGAAAACGTTAGTGAGATCCCTAGAGATATTTCTAAGGTATGTCTAGGGATGTCTCTAAGGTTAAGTATACGTATAGGTTATAGTCCTAGAATTGCGCTAACGATCGTCGAATTTAACCTAAGATGTTGGATATTGAGGGTACTACCCCTTTATTATGTTGTTTTCCCTAGCATGATTTTTGCCTCTCATACTATTCTTTTGGGGTTTTAGACGATGGCTGGAACCCGAAGGAACCGTGTTAATGCGGAATGTGATGGGCAATGCAATGATTGTCCCCCTGAGCAACCAAACGATATGGGAGCCAGAATGTAAAATCTTGTAGCCATGATCACACAACTTTCTCAAGCTATGAATCATGCAGGACTTCCAAACGAGAAAAGGAAGGAGAAACATTCTGTTGAATCCTTCATGAGGCAGCGTCCACCTTCTTTCAGTGGGTCTACTGATCCATTAGTTGCTGAACAATGGATTAGTACTACTGAAAAGATATTTTCAGTTCTTTAATGTTCTGAACATGATAAAGTCATCCTAGCAGTGTATCGTTTGGAAGGAGATGTTGATCAATGGTGGAATCTTATTAAGAATACGAGGCAAAGGGATGAAATTGAGTCTATGGAATGGGACGAGTTCAAGAACTTATTTTTCAATAAGTACTTCCCTCGTATTCTCCGAACAAAGATGGAGAAAGAGTTTCTTGAACTGAAGCAAAGGGATGATGAATCTGTTGGTACCTATGAAGCGAATTTTACAAGACTTGCAAGGTACGCTTCTAGTATTATCATCCAACCTGAAAGTAAAGTTGATCGATTTTTCAGTGGCTTAAAACCAAGTCTTCGAAGGGCATTAGCTATAAGAGACTTCAGTAGCTATGAAGAAATTGTGCGTTGTGCTATCAAGGTAGAAATGGAAGTTTGTGTTACATATCCATCTCATGGGTTTGACAAGAAACGAAAGATGGAGTTCAAGGAGAAAACTCAGAATAATGGTGAAAAGAAGATGAATGTTTCCTTATGCACAAAGTGTGGAAAGAAGCATGGTGGAGATTGTCTTAAAGGGACTAGAAAATGTTTTAATTGTGGAAAAGAAGGTCATCGAGCAGCTGAGTGTCGAAGTAATGGAAAAAGGGATTCTAATGAAGTGAATAAAGCAAACACTGTAGAGAACGCACAACCAACACTTCAATGCTTCAAGTGCAAGGAGATGGGACATTATGCCAATAAATTCCCTAATCCAAGGGTTAGTGATGATCGACATGAGCAACTGCTTAAGGCAAAGGACAAAGGGAAGTCACATGCGATCACTATTGGCAATGTTGAATATGACAACGATGTGGTGGAATGATTATGTTTTTATGTAATGGGATTCCAAAATAATGTTGTATCATGGAATATTGGAATATTTATGTATTGGTATAATGTGGTATTCAAAGTGATTGAGATATTATGCGCATAATGAAGGGAAAACGAGAAAATGAAATGTTTAACAGTATTCATGAGCTCATGATTGATATAAGGACTAAGTGATATCATGGTTTGAGTATATAGAATTTTGAGGATTTTGGTATGTGGAAAGTGTTAACTTTTAACTGCATTCAAGTTTTCACTAAGGTTCAATGGGTATTCAAGAGAGTACAAGATTAAGGCCTTTGAATGTTTGGAATGCGTCCAACAAGATATATCTTATGATATATGGGGATCAACGATGGTATTAAATCTCTGGTAATCGTTTTCACTATGTTATGAGAATGGAATGAAGTATTATGGATAGGACTAAAGATTGGAATGGATTATGTTGGACATAAGTTAGTATTGTTTAAGGATAGAAGTTTTTTCGATATTATTTATGGGATGTTATAGTAATATAGTTTTAGAAAAAGGACAACCTGCAGGACGGGCGACAGCCCATCGCGTCGGACAAGGCTGTGGAAATCGAACCCACAACCGAAGTGCGACTGGCCTTTATCGCCTACCACTGGCCTACAGGAAGTCCCTGTTTAGTAGAAACTAGTTTTATTATATTAAGCAGTATGATATATGAAGTATAAGTCCATTTTAGGAACTATATATGATTAATCTCACTATAGATCGACTTATGTATATAAATTTTGCTAACCTTTTGTTTGAGACAGATGGAATGACCCGTCATTCTATCACATGATCTGCTAACACTTCACGAATAACAAATTCAACTTCATTTATTTAAGAGATGAAGTGGAAATTGTTCTAGGCACGAACAATAGTGAGATTGTACCAAAATAAAGAAAGTATTTATTCCAATTCAAATTTTCAACTTTAGGGAAATGATCTTGAAAACCAAAAATGTTGTCCTAGTGATCTTATACCTGATGAATCGGATGGTACCTTAGATCGTCACAAATTTATGGATTTGTGATTATTGGCTTTTCCATAGCCATGTTCTCTACCACTCTCCATCAGAACATGATGGTTAGATTTCTCTTCCATATCCATATTTTCACCTATGTGGAAACCCAATGATTAGTTTATTTGGGTAACCGTTACGTTTCATACTTTTGTTTTTAAAGATTAGTTTTGATATTCCTTTTTACGATGTGGGTTTCTATTAAAGAAACTTTCGAATAGTAAACCATTTATAACCCCGACGAATTTCGAGGGCGAAATTCATTTTAAGGGGGGTAGAATGTAACACCCCGAGATTTTATGAAAAATATTCTTTTTAATATTATTAATGTCTTCTGTTGTATGATACACCAAAAGGAGCTTTCACAACACACATCCTTGACTTGCCTTTCATTACACGCAATCACGACCTTCCTTGATAGCGTGTGTAGTACGCAATACCGAGTTTTACTAAACAACGATATGCTATTAAAATATTATTAAAACTAGCCGGTATGAATAGTAATAACCACTTTTTAAAATTCTGTAAATCTTATTTTTCAAAATGAACTTCATTTTGGGATTCGGAGTATCGAATTTAGCCTAAGGTGAAATTTTGGTACATTTCGGATAACTTTCATATTCGGATGAATAGTAAAAATTACTAAAAAACAACTTTTTTAATCGAAATAATTAATAGTGATAAATTATTAATTGGAGTAGTTTTAAAGTATATTTAGAATATATTTTTACAATTTAATACAATGTTGGTCATTGGATGTAATTGCACATTTAAACCAGACATAAACAAGTGTCAATCTTTTGATAGATATTGTTTCTTAAAAACACGCTATTTGTTTTAACAGCGGGATTTAATTATAAAATTAATTAATGCAACTTCTATGTTATGAATTTGGTAAAATAGACTTCATTTTTGAATTCGGAATATGAAATATAGCTTAGGATGAAATTTTGGCATTTTTCTGAAAACCTTCATTTTTTGATGAATAGTGAAACTACTAAGTGGTAGTTAAAAAACTGAATTTTTCATAAAACTTAATTTTACCGCTTCTGTGAATGGAATTCCAAAAATCCGAGAGACACGGTTGATGTCAGTATGTAAAATGTGGTTCAATGAGATGAAGATAATTTTTTGGTGAATAGTAACTTTTTACTTTTTTTTACCGCGGTTAATAGTAAATAGGGTAATTAAGGGTAAGAATGATATTAATATTACCCTAACACATGTCCTAATTCTATTGGACAAGTGTATCTCGACAAAAAACAACCTTAAGTGTAAAATATTATCATTTAGGCCCACTTGGATTAGATTAGGACATTTATTATTATTTAATTCAAAGAAGAGTTAAAAAAGTTAAAATCAAAGTTTATTCACTAAAACATTTTTAATATAGGGTTATACATAAGATAAATTCTACTATAAATATTCATTAGAAAGCTAAAAAGATTTCCTACATAATGGTATTTTATTTATAATTTTTAGACTTTAAATAAATTAATTTATTTATGACACAACGATGATGCAGTAATTACCCTTTTAAGGAAATATTAACATAATTGATGTTATAAATACTCAAACGAATGTAATTTGAGACTTTTTATGAATTCCACTAATTTTATAGGTTACTATGATATCTTAGTGTTGATTTAATCAGCTTGGTTCGAACATATAATTCTGTTATGACTTTCACAAAAATCATATATCAAATAGTGTCAAAATTGACACAAAATAGTTTTTAAATCAAATATTATATTATAAATTGTTATTTTATTCCTAAAAATCTAAGGTTCGGCCAAATGACATAGATAAGGATATATATATTAATAATAAACAATTTGGGGTTCGTTTTGCATGTTATAGTAAGTGTATTAACCATATAGTGAAAGAAAACAAAAAGACACGGTAAAAGTTAAATTATTTAACTTAGAGTTAAATCTAATTGATAAGGTTAAACTAATAACCTAAACTTGTCTAAATCCTATTGGTTGATAGGATTTATACCCATCCCCACTTTATCTTCGAAATAAGACCCTTTGGAACCATTATAAACCGATTTTTACATTAATATAAAATAATATTTTGAGATATTCATAAGGTGCCCCTCTCCTCCCTTATAAAAGGGCACCTCCTCCCCCTCCTCCTCACACCAATTTGAGCACTCAAGCTCGGCCAAACCCTGCCATTTTCTCCTCTCCACTTCCCTAGAATAATCATAGAGGTCCTGGTCTTCTCCAAAGACCAATCTTAGTTCTTTAAGTGGAGGATTCAAAGAGGCGTTCCAAAGAAGAGGTAATATCCATTACCGATCTTTTCAATTTCTTTCTTCTTCAACTTCTTCTTCTTTAGTTGTTTCATGATAAAGTAATAACATCAGTATTACTTACATACTGATATGTTATTATAAATATGAAACAACCCTAATTCACCTTCTATCTATCCTACGGAAAAATGAAATCACCGCGCGTGCGTACGTACGGAATACCGTCTCCACGCCGTGGTGTAATCTATTTTCCACCACCACCTTACATGGATGGGTATAATGGTGTAAAGAATAACTATACATAGTTATTACAACATCATATTGATTCTGATATATTTTATAATCCACTCCAATTCAATTCAAAAATTATGGAAATGATATCATCGCTCGTGCGTACGTACGGAATACCGTCTCCACGACGCGATGAGATTCATTCTTAATGATTAACCATTCATGAATGATTATAAAGTATATATAATAAGTACTAATGAAATATATGACATAATAATGATACTGGATTTATGTATATATATATATGTATGTCATCTACTTACTTCCATTCAAGACAATAAAGAAAGAAAAACAGCGTTCATGCGTACGTACGGACTACCGTCTCCATGAACGGTGTTTTTCATTTCATTTATCTATCTATTATATATATATATATACTGAATATATATGATATATAAATCATATTTTATATTCTGGATGTAAGTAAATCATGATATAAGTAATAATAATGTCAAGAACTAAAAGTCAAAACACCTACGATAAATGAAACGATTTTACCCAAAACGCTTCTTTAACATGGAATTTACAAAAGAACGGGTAATATAATGTCATAATTGAACCATATATGATATAATAACAATGAATATGATTCTGTAATAAGTCAATGACATTATTTAAATCATTATACAGGAGGTTCGGACACATACGAAGCAAATCGGACCTAAGGTAAGGGAAATATCACAATCTCATTTTTATCCAAGATTGTTTATTCGTAAGTATTTACTGGGGTGTATTTTATCATCCACATCCATGTTTCATCAATATGTAATATTATTTCCATCCACCTACAATTGTTTAAATCCATTTTTACCCTTCGGTGAGTTTTTAGTAATATGTATGAAAGGAATCTTTTGTCGCTTTTTCGTACGAGGTACTTTTTGACTTTTCCGACAAAAGTACGAAGAATGTTTTTTTAACTTATACGGACTGAATGGATTTTTAAAACATTATTTCCAAGAAACTTCCTTTACTAGTTTTCAAGTTTATTTTTAATCAACTTCTTTTATTTTAAATTCGTATGACATGTTATGAAAGGAAAAATGTTTTTGAAGAAGAAAGGATATTTTCCTCAAGAATGGAGTTCAAGTATTTTATCAAAATTATTTTCCATCTAAGATAATAAAAGGGTTCTGTTTTTATCCCTATTATTACATTGGTTTGATTATGTTGTGATGGAAATATTTTTATGAATTCCTTTATCTTATATGAATTGTTTTATGATGTCATGTTGTTTAAGAATCCCATTTTTATTACATGGGTTATGCGATGAAGTATGATTTATGATTATGTGGCACACATAAGAAAGGATTCATTATAATATGGGTGGGACCTATATCTCCCTCCAATGCATTGGGTAAAGATTTTATATCTCATGAGATAGACAGGGCTGAAACGGTAGGTTATACCGGTTCAGTGAAACAGGACTGAAACGAGGGTTACTCGATTCAGAAAGGGACTTTGTCCACTAAGATAGTCTTGGAAATTAGTCTTGACTAACAAGAAATGATTCTCTATGATTATGTGTCTATGACACAAAGTTTCATGTATTAAGTTATGATTATTGGGATTACTTTTTCACTGCCATGATTTATCCCATGATTATGAAATTATGCTCTCTTTTGCAGGTTATGATTTCCAAAATGTTATGTTCTTATGAATATGATGTGATTGATATTTATTTTGTTTACCCTTACTGAGCATTTGAGCTCACCCTTTTATGTTTTCTTTTCCCCAGGATATAAAGAAAGGTTTTAGGTAAAAAAAAGGAGGAAGATCTTTATGGGAGATTTTGAAGATCTTTCACCACGATTATAAGATTATAGTCCGAGTTTCCAAAGACACTAAACTATTACGGTCCTTGTGTGTGTGTTTTTGTAATGTACTAAGTATTCCGCAAAAGTAATGTAATGTCAATGTATGTCAAGATACGGGTCTCTACAATTACTCCAGTGACATTATGAATGACATAGACTAATATCTTTGGCTTTAATATTTTTTATGTTGTGATATTGAATCTTCTATGATATAGTCATACTATGGAGAGAAACATATGATTTTATCCACGATATACATTAGTTTTAATTCATATAAAAGTATTCCAGTAGTTATCTATCGAGGATGATTTTCTATCATTTGGATGGTTAATGTTAAAATTTTAATAGAGGGTTGGATTTATGTTTGGGATAGATATTGATTAATACATGGTGCATGAAATTTAAGTCGGTAATATAGATACTTTTGTTCCTCTAAATTGGATATATAAGAGTTTTCTTGACATGTTTCTAGATGTGAAAATGAGTTTACCTTAGTGGGGAGTGATTATGCTTGGGATTCAGTTATACATTGATGACTCTCATATTTTATTAATATATTAGGATATATCACCCATATAATATTGAATGTTGAGGATTAATATTTTAGAGTTATTTTAATGATTATTTATTCTACATAGTTTGTCAAACTGGGCCACTCTTGTGTTTTTCATGTGAAGGGTAGACAAATGTGGGAGTCTGTACATAGATTAATAATAGTTTGAGAAGATGACTGCAGAGACCCGTAGCTTGACGTACATGGACATTACATTACTTTTTCGGAATACTTAATACATAGAAAAAACAGACACACAAGGACCGTAATAGTTTAGTGTCTATGGAAACACGGACTATAAACAACTAATCATGTTGAAAGATCTTCAACATATCCCATAACGATCTTCCCCTTTTTGTTTCCTTATCTAAAATCTTTCTTTTAATCGCGGGGGAAAACATAAAAAGGGTGATCTCAAATGCTCAGTAAGGGTAAGCATGGATAAGATAAAACATACCATATACATTTGTACTAAAAAAATGAACATTAAAAATCTCGAGAGATGACATAATACATGGAAGTACATAAGGAATAGATCATAATTGAACATAAATCATGATAAAATATCATGGGAATAAAACATGTAATTGTGGAAACCATTAAGCATATTATATGATTTACATATTAGCCAAGGCATTGCTGCCAAGACCATCTTAGTGGACAAAGTCCCTTTCTGAATCGAGTTCACTCCTCGTTCCAGTTCTGTATTACTGAACCGGTTTAACTTTCTGTTCCATCCAAGTATATCTCATGAGATATAAATCTTTACCCAATGCATTGGAGGGAGATATAGGTCCCACCCATCTCATAGTGAAATCATTCTTACTTGTGCCACAAAATAAGCATAAAACATTCATCATAACCCAAAGAATAAAATGGGTTTCATAAACATCATCCCATCATCACATAATCCATATAAAACAAATGGATATTTCATCATAAGAAAATTGAAACCATTTAAATCATAGAGACATTATACTTGAAACATACACATATGAAATAATTTCATCTTAGATGGAAAATTGTTTTGATAAAACAATTGAAATGAATTGTTGAGGAAAATATCCTTTTTTTTCTTAAAATTCATTTTCTTTTCAAAAAATGTCATGAAATTTTAAAAGAAATTGATTTTTTTTGAAAATAGTCATGAAATATTTTGGAGGAAGCTTCATGAAAATAAGGCTTTATAAAACCATAAAAATGCGTTCGTGCCGTATAAGTTAAAAAAACATTCTTTTCATACTTTTCCCGGAAAAGTCAAAAAGTACCTCGTAACATAAACAAAAGAAAGGTTCCTTACATACCATGTAGTAAAAGTCAAAAATGGGTAAAAATTACTTTAAACATACATGAAAACACTTTTATAAAACATGCACATGATGATATAAATAACCCTAGTAAATACTTACGAATAAGCAATCTCGGATAAAAATGTGATTTGAAAAATTATCCCTTACCTTAGGTCCGATTTGCTTCGTAAGTGTCCAAACCTCCTGTATAATGATTTAAATAATGTCATTGACTTATTCCATAATCATACCCATTGTTATGATATCATATATGGTTCACTTAGGACTTTATTTTACCCGTTCTTTTGTAAATTCCATGTTAAAGAGCGTTTTGGGTAAAATCGTTTCATTTGTCGTCCGTGTTTTGACTTGTAATTATTCATATGATTACTTAGATCATGATTACTTAATTCCTTAATATAAAAAATTATTTATATATAATATATATTCAGAATATACATATATATAATAGATCAGTAAATGGAAAGAAATACACCATTCATGGAGACGGTAGGCCGTACGTACGCATGAACGCTGTTTTCGTTTCCTTATGGAATTAAGTAGATGACATACATATATATACACATAAATTCAGTATCATTATTATGTCATATATTTCATTATTACTTATTATATATACTTTATAATCATTCATTAATGGTTAACGTGGAGAATGAATCTCATCACGTTGTGGAGACGGTAGTCCGTACATACACACGCACGGTGATTTCGTTTTCCGTAGGATGGATAGATGGTGAAATAGGGTTGTTTCATACTTATAATAACATATCAGTATATGAGTGATACTGATGTTATTACATCATAATGAAACAACCTAAGAACAAGAAGTGGAAGAAGAAATAAAGTTGAAAGAATCGGTAGCGGACATTACCTATTCTTTGAAGCGCCCCTTTGAGATCTCCTTTTAGGAGACTAAAATTGGCCTTTGAAAAAGACCCGAACCTCTAGGATGTTTCTAGGGAAGTGGAGAAGAGAATTTTTCAGGGGTTGGCCGAGCTTGAAGGCTCAAAGTGGTGTGGGGAAGAGAGGGAGGAGGTTCCCTTTTATAAGGGAGGAGAGGGGCACCTTTTGAATCACTAAAAATATTATTTTATTATAAAGCCAAATTCGGTTTTAAAGACCTCTAAATTGATTTATTTCAAAGATAAGGTGGGGATGGGTCGAAATCCTCTCATCCAATAGAATTTAGACAAGTTTAGGTCATTATACTAACCTTATCTTTTAGTTTTAACTCTTAGTTAATTAGATTCACATTTACCATGTCACTTTGTATTTTTATATTATATAGTTAATAAAATTACAATAAACATCCAAGAGACCCCCAAGTGGTCCATTAATGATACAACTATCATGATATAAGTATCTTGGCTGAACCTTATATTTTTAGGAATAAAATAACAATCAATAATATAATATTTGTTTTAAAAATTATTTTATGTCAATTTGGACACTATTCAATAGTTGATTTTTGTGAAACTCATAACAGAATGATTACTTCGACCAAAGATACTTAAATCAATCCTAACATTATATATTAACCTATAAAATTAGTGTAATTCATAAAAAGTCTGAAATTATATTTATTTGGGTATTTATAATATCAATTATTCTAATTTTTCACTCTTATGTTAATTAATGCATCATCATTATGTCATAAGTAAATTAATTTAGTTAATATCTAAAAATTATAAATAATATATCATTATGTAGGAACTCTTATTATCTTTCTAATGAATATTTACAATCGAATTTATTTTATGTATAACCCTATATTAAAAAATTTTAGTAAATAAACTTTGATTTTAACTCTTTTAACTCTTCTTTGAATTAAATAATAATAAATGTCCTAATCTAATCCAAGTGGGTCTAAATGGTCATATTTTATTCCTAAGGCTGTTTTTGGTCGAATTACTCTTATCCAATAGAATTAGGATATGTGTTAGGGTAATAATAATATCTTTCTTACCCTTAATTACCCTATTTACTTTTAACCGTGGTAAAAAAAGTAAAAAGATACTATTCACCAAGAATTATTTTCATCTCATTGAACCACATTTTACTTACTGACATCAACCGTGTCTCTCGGATTATTGAAATTACACTCACAGAAGAAGTAAAATTAAGTTTTATGAAAAATTCATTTTTTAACTACCACTTAGTGGTTTCACTATTCATCAAAAAATGAAAGTTTCCAGAAAAATACCAAAAATTAGGCCTAAGCTATATTTGATATTATGAACACAAAAATGATGTCTATTTTACAAAATTAAAAACATATCAGTTGCATTAATTAATTTAAAAATTAATTCCCGTCGTCAACACAAATAGCGTGTTCTAAATAGATAATAACTATCAAAAGATTGACACTTGTTTATCTCTGGTTTAAATGTGAAATTACATCCAATGACCAAAATTGTATTAAATTATAAAAATATATTCTAAATATACTTTAAAACCACTAAAATTAGTAATTTATCACTATTAATTATTTTGATTAAAAAAGTTGTTTTTAATTAAAATTTTGTAATTTTCACTATTCATCAGAATATGAAAGTTATCCGAAAAGTACAAAAATTTCACCCTAAGCTAATTTCGATATTCCGAAAACCAAAAATGAAGTCCATTTTGAAAATAAAAATTTACAAAATTTCAAAAAACTGGTTATTAATATTCATAACGGCTAGTTTTAATAATATTTTAATAGCATATCGTTGTTTAGCGAAACTCGGTATTGCGTACAACACACACTATCATGGAAGGTCGCGCTTGCGTGTAATCCAAGCCAAGTCAGGGATGTGTGTTGTGAAAGCTTCTTTTGTTGTAGCGTACAACACAAGACATTAATGAAATTAAAAATAATATTTTTCATAAAATCTCGTGGTGTTACATTCTACCCCCCTTAAAATGAATTTCGCCCTCGAAATTCGTTGGGGTTATAAATGGTTTACTACTCAAAAGTTTCTTTAATATAAACCCACATTGTAAAAAGTAATACCAAAACTTGGCTTTAAAAACTAAAGTATGAAACGTAACGATTACCCAAATTAACTCATCACTGGGTTTCCATGTAGGAGAACATTGGTGAAAATATGGATATGGAAGAAAAATATAACAATCAAGTTCTGATAGAGAGTGGTAGCGAACATGGCTATGAAAAAGACAACAATCACAAAGCCATAAATTTGTGATGATCTAGGGTACCTTCTGGTTCATCAGATATAAGAGGACTAGGACAACATTTTTTGTTTTCAATATCATTTCCCTAAACTTGATGAATTAAAACAAATACTTACATGATTTCGGTTCAATCTCACTATTGTTCATGAATTGAATAATTTCCACTTCATATCTTAAATAAATGAAGTAGAATTTGTTATTCGTGATGCATTAGCAGATCGTGTGATAGAATGATGGGTCATTCCATCTGTTTGAAACAAAAGGTTAGCAAAAGTTATAAGTCCATCTTATGGTGAGATTAATCGTATATGGTTCCAAAAATGGACTTATACTTTATTTATCATACCGCTTAATAAAATAATACTACTTTCCACTCAACAGGGACTTCTTGTAGGCCAATGGTAGGTGATAAAGGCCGGTCACACTTCAGTTGTGGGTTCGATTCCCACACCCTTGTCCGACGAGATGGGTTGTCGCTCGTCCTGCAGGTTGTCCTTTTTCTAAAATTACATTACTATAACATCCCATCAATAATATCGAAAAAGTTTTATCCTTAAACAATACTAACTTATTTCCAACATAATCCATTCCAATATTTAGGCTTATCTAAAATAGTTTGGTCCAAGCTCATAATATAAAGAAAATGATAATTGAAATTTCACATAACAATCACATAAATGCCATCATTTATCCCCCATATATCATAAGATATATCTTGTTGAATACCTTAATCATGTATTCTCTTGAAGAATGAATACCCATTGAACCTTTGTGAAAACATGAATGTAGTTAAAAGTTTACTCTTTCCACAAACCAAAATCTCAAAATTTCTATATAATCAAACCATAATATCACTTAGTCCTTATATCAGTCATGAGCTCATGAATACAATCAAACATCTCATTATCTTCTTATCCCTTCATTATGCACATATCATCTACTTTCCAAAAATATCTGAATAACCATTCATGGTTACTAATACCATTAATCATACACTTTCAGAACATAGGAAAGACAACAGTGTAACAATCCTTAGATGAATCTTTATTCAATAGTACCATGAGATTACTTATACAACATTACACTTGATAAAAATGTAATCATTCCACTACCTTCTTAAACCATTGACCGAGCTTCAACAATTCATTCATCTCACATATCATTTGTAGTCTCTTCATCATCATCAACATAAATACTACCCATACGACCATACTGATTCTCTTCATGAGACTTTCCCTTAGGGAATTGGTTTTCATAATGCCCGTACATTCCACATTTAAAGCATTTATCCATTGTTGATGTCGTAGAAATACCATTATCCTCATACCTGGTGTTAACTGAACCTTTTCCTTTGCACTTACTAGATTTGTGTCCTTCTTTTCCACACCCAAAGCATCTTCCAGTAACTTTGAAACAATCTCCCCGATGCCTCTTCCCACATGATTTACATGAGGGAAGTTGAACTTTCTTTCCTCAATGATCATCATGAAACTCCATCTTTCTCTTATTATCTGAGTCGGGAAACTTACCAAAGTTGAGATTATTGATCATATTATGAGATTGATGATTAGGCATAATAACGATGTTTGGACTTCCAAATCCCATTTCATTTGGTTTCTCATGAAGAATATCATTCCATTATCCTTCATATCCTCCATTATCATGAATCTTCCTGTTTCCATCCATTTTCTAAAACCCAAAAATAATAGTGTGAGAGGCAAAAATCATGCTAGGGAAAACAAAATAGTAAAGGGGGAGTGCCCTCAATATCTAACAACTTAGGTTAAATTCTAATATCGTTACCATAGTTCTAGGAATATATCCTATATGTATACTTATCCTTAGGGACATCCCTAGACATACCTTAAAAATATAACTAGGGATCTCACTAACGTTTTCGCATCCTAGTTTCCAAAGGTTGACTAAACCTTTCCTCTGATACCAACTGTAGAGACCCATAGCTTGACGTACATGACCATTACATTACTTTTGCAGAATACTTAATACATAGCAAAAATAGACACCCAAGGACCGTAATAGTTTAGTGTCTTTGGAAACTCGGAATATAAACAACTAATCATGTTGAAAGATCTTCAACATCTCCCATAATGATCTTCCCCTTTTTGTTTCCTTACCTAAATTCTTTCTTTTAATCCTAGGGGAAAAACATAAAAATGGTGAGCTCAAATGCTCAGTAAGGGTAAGCATGGATAAGATAAAACATACCATATACATTTGTACTAAAAAATGAACATTAAAAATATTGAGCGACGACATAAAACATGGAAGTACATAAGGAATAGATCATAATTGAAAATAAATCATGATAAAATAGCATGGGAATAAAACCTGTAATTGTGGCAACCATTAAGCACATGATATGACTTCCATATTAGCCAAGGCATTGCTGCCAAGACCATCTTAGTGGACAAAGTCCCTTTCTGAGTCGAGTTCACTCCTCATTCCAGTCCTGTATTACTGAACCGGTTTAACTTGTCGTTCCAGCCAGGTCTATCTCATGAGATATAAATATTTACCCAATGCATTGGAGGGAGATATAGGTCCCACCCATCTCATAGTTAAATCATTCTTACTTGTGCCAGAAAATAAACTTAAAACATTCATCATAACCCAAAGAATAAAATGGGTTTCATAAACATCATCCCATCATTACATAATCCATATAAAAAATGGATATTTCATCATAACAAAATTGAAACCATGTAAATCATAGAGACATTATACTTGAAACATACACATATGAAATAATTTCATCTTAGATGGAAAAAGCGTTTTGATAAAACAATTGAAATGAATTCTTGAGGAAAATATCCTTTTTTTATTAAAATTCATTTTCTTTTCACAAATTGTCATGAAATTTTAAAAGAAAAGGATATTGTTGAAAATAGTCATGAAATATTTTGGAGGAAGCTTCATGAAAATAAGGATTTATAAAACCATAAAAATTTGTTTGTGCCGTATAAGTTAAAAAAACATTATTTTCGTACTTTTGCCGGAAAAGTCAAAAAGTACCTTGTAACTTAAACAAAAGAAAGATTCCTTAAATACCATGTAGTAAAAGTCAAAAATTGGTAAAAAGGACTTTAAACATACATGAAAACACTTTTATAAAACATGGACATGATGATATAAATAACCCCAGTAAATACTTACGAATAAGCAATCTCGGATAAAAATGAGATTTGCAAAATTATCCCTTACCTTAGGTCTGATTTGCTTCGTAAGTGTCCGAAACTCCTGTATAATGATTTAAATAATGTCATTGACTTATTCCAGAATCATACTCATTGTTATGATATCATATATGGTTCACTTATGACTTTATTTTACCCGTTTTTTTGTAAATTCCATGTTAAAGAGCGTTTTGGGTAAAATCAATTCATTTGTCGTCCGTGTTTTGACTTGTAATTATTCATATGATTACTTAGATCATGACTAATTAATTCCAGAATATAAAACATGATTTATATATAATATATATTCAAAATATACATATATATAATAGATCAGTAACTGGAAAGAAATACACCGTTCATGGAGATGGTAGGCCGTACGTACACATGATCGTGGTTTTTGTTTCCTTATGGAATTATGTAGATGACATAAATATATATACACATAAATCCAGAATCATTATTATGTAATATATTTCATGATTACTTATTATATATACTTTATAATCATTCATGAATGGTTAAAGTGGAGAATGAATCTCATCACGTCGTGTAGACGGTAGTCCGTACGTACGCACGCAAGGTGATTTCATTTTCCGTAGGATGGATAGTTGGTGAAATAGGGTTGTTTCATACTTATAATAAAATATCAGTATATGAGTGATACAGATGTTATTACATCATAATGAAACAACCTATGAAGAAGAAGTGGAAGAAGAAATAAAGTTGAAAGAATCGGTAACGGACATTACCTCTTCTTTGAAGCGCCTCTTTGAGATCTCCTTTTAGGACACTAAAATTGGTCTTTGAGGAAGACCAGAACCTCTAGGATGTTTCTAGGGAAGTGGAGAAGATAATTTTGCAGGGGTTGGCCGATCATGAAAGCTCAAAGTGGTGTGAGGAAGAGAGGGAGGAGGTGCCCTTTTATAAGGGAGGAGAGGGGCACCTTTGGAATCACAAAAAATATTATTTTATTATAAAGCCAAATTCGGTTTTAAATAGCTCCAAATTGATTTATTTAGAATCTAAGGTGGGTATGGGTCGAAATCCTCTCATACAATATAATTTAGACAAGTTTAGGTCATTATACTAACCTTATATTTTAGTTTTAACTCTTAGTTAATTAGATTGACATTTACCATGTGACTTTGTATTTTTATATTATATAGTTAATAAAATTACCATAAACATCCAAGCGACCCCCAAGTGGTCCATTAATGATACACCTATCATGATATAAGTATCGTGGCTGAACCTTATATTTTTAGGAATAAAATAACAATCAATAATATAATATTTGTTTTAAAAATTATTTTATGTCAATTTGGACACTATTCAATAGTTGATTTTTGTGAAACTCATAACAGAATGATTACTTCGACCAAATATACTTAAATCAATCCTAACATTCTATAGTAACCTATAAAATTAGTGTAATTCATAAAAAGTCTGAAATTATATTTATTTGGGTATTTATAATATCAATTATTCTAATTTTTCACTCTTATGTTAATTAACGCATCATCATTATGTCATAAGTAAATTAATTTAGTTAATATCTAAAAATTATAAATAATATATCATTATGTAGGAACTCTTATTATCTTTCTAATGAATATTTACAATCGAATTTATTTTATTTATAACCCTATATTAAAAATTTTTAGTAAATAAACTTTGATTTTAACTCTTTTAACTCTTCTTTGAATTAAATAATAATAAATGTCCTAATCTAATCCAAGTGGGTCTAAATGGTCATATTTTATTCCTAAGGATGTTTTTGGTCGAATTACTCTTATCCAATAGAATTAGGATATGTGTTAGGGTAATAATAATATCTTTCTTACCCTTAATTGCCCTATTTACTTTTAACCGTGGTAAAAAAAGTAAAAAGATACTATTCACCAAAAATTATTTTAATCTCATTGAACCACATTTTACTTACTGACATCAACCGTGTCTCTCGGATTATTGAAATTACACTCACAAAAGCAGTAAAATTAAGTTTTATGAAAAATTCATTTTTTTAACTACCACTTAGTGGTTTCACTATTCATCAAAAAATGAAAGTTTCCAGAAAAATACCAAAAATTAGGCCTAAGCTATATTTGATATTATGAACTCAAAAATGATGTCTATTTTACAAAATTCAAAACATATCAGTTGCATTAATTAATTTAAAAATTAATTCCCGTCGTCAACACAAATAGAGTGTTCTTTAGAGATAATAACTATCAAAATATTGATACTTGTTTATGTCTGGTTTAAATGTGAAATTACATCCAATGACCAAAATTTTATTAAATTGTAAAAATATATTCTAAATATACTTTAAAACCACTAAAATTAATAATTTATCACTATTAATTATTTCGATTAAAAACTTGTTTTTAATTAAAATTTAGTAGTTTTCAGTATTCATCAGAATATGAAAGTTATCCGAAAAGTACCAAAATTTCACCCTAAGCTAATTTCGATATTCCGAATCTAAAAATGAAGTCCATTTTGAAAAGAAAAATTAAAAAATTTCAAAAAGTGGTTATTACTATTTATAACGGCTAGTTTTAATAATATTTTAATAGCATATCATTGTTTAGCGAAACTCGGTATTGCGTACAACACATGCTATCATGGAAGGTCGTGCTTGCGTGTAATCCAAGCGAAGTAAGGGATATGTGTTGTGCAAGCTCATTTTGGTGTAGCGTACAACACAAGACATTAATGAAATTAAAAAGAATATTTTTCATAAAATCTCGAGGTGATACAATGATGTTGAAAAATAGATATCCCGTAAATTTGAATTATGAATTTTTACTAGTTAAAGAGGTAGTTGGTTTTATATTATTGATTAGTGATACTAATATCACTATATGAGTGTTATGGATAAAGGCATTTACAATATTTGTTTTTTGTTACTATAGATATTTAAAATTTATTATAGTGTTGTGTGGATTTTAAATTGACTAAATGTGTTTATGGAAGAACTAATGTGGGTCTTAATTATGATGATAATTATGAAACATCACATCAAGGTATTGGGTGTTTCATGATATTGGAGAGAAATTTTTTAGGGGTTCAGATAGCTGTATCTTCCTGAATATATTTATATTACCAAATATTTTTGTCTTGAGATTTTGATTTCAATACTTACTTTTTAAGAATAATATTATTTCGGAAAATGATTGTGGTATATACATACCATAGAATTTTGAGAAATATCATTTCTTATATTTTTTTAAAAAAAATAGTAGAAATTTTTATTGGAATTTCTATATTATTTTGACTTTAAGATTACATATATATCCATGTAAAGGGAAATGTAGTTGTTGAATTTTTTTCCATTGTTTCATAGACATGTGACCTAGCATGAGAATGAGGAATAGAATGATATATAGGTATTGGTATTTATTAACCTTGATTATGAGTAGTTTAATGAAACATTCTATCTAGATCAGTTCATATTGATATTTTCATTGGTGTGGAAGGTGGATGATTCTCATTTTGGTGAACCTGAGTTTGAGGTGTGGAAAGATCAAATATTTAATGGTGATGTCTTTAATTGGATTAATAAGGATGGGTAATATTCATTTCATTCCACGTTAGATGATTTTTATTTTTTTTATGTGGGAAATAGTATTGTATGAGTTTCAAAGTTAATCATTGGTAGTACATCACAACATCATAAAGATGTATCACTCTATAGAGAAACTACTTTTGTTTCATGGGACAGTGAAGTCATGAAGGAACTTAGAAAGATCATCAAAACTAAATGATAGTTATTTTAATATTTTTTAATAAATTCTAGGTCATAATATTTGATATCGTATATCAATAATTAGTTTCCTCATCGATCACAAGAAAAAAACAAAGTCTTGATGAATAATAAATAGATTATGCCACAAGAATATAGGGGTATCCTGACATTATATTTTCCATTATGAATCACCATAACATGATATATCTAAAATATATTATCATATAACCTAGAATACTTTTTTAAAATATCTTTTTTCATCAATATATTATCTTTATATGTTGAGTGGAAGATTCAACTACCTTTTTAGCTTGTATGAACATCATAACATGAAAAAATGATCCTTTAAGATAGAATCGGATAATATGAGATTTCAATTCACATTTTCTCTATATAAAAAGATATAAAGATATGTGTGAATTAAAATTTAGGCAAGTGTTACCTAAAAATATTAAAGGGAATAAAATATGTTTATAAATATGTTGGTTTATGTTTCAATCATCTAATTTATTTACTGAATGAAATTTAAAATTTTTAAATCCCTCAAAATGATACCTATGATGCGTTGTAATTATAAAAAAATCCTGTAGATTTAAAATCACACTTTGAACAATTTATAATTTCATGTGAGGAAATACAAACCATTGAAATTTCTCATTTCGTACCAAATATGTTTAATGAACCATGAAATTTAAATAATTACATTTTTTTCTAATATTCTCTATTTTAAACATTAACAAACTAAGAATTCCATACAAAATAAATTAAACTCACATTATTATAAATTTAAATAAATGGTGACTTTATATATTTATTAACTTGTTTTGATAATTCAAACATAGATGAATATAAGCACATTGACATGGGTCCTACAAGGATCTAAAATACTATTCATATGAATTGATTGAACGTATATATGATCATTGTTTTGTGAAATACAATGATCATTTAATGATTAAGGTGATTCCATCTCATATTGAAATATTTGTAACTAAAAAAATGTCCCAAACCTTAATGATATGAGTGGATTTAATAAATATCTAAATATCTTAGGAACAATAAATGTGTTATATAGTGTATTTTTATAACAAAATCTAAACATTAATGATGAATAATAGCACCATAATTTCATAATTTATGAATATTTCATTCACTATAAAAGAATAAAATTACATTATCAACCATAGAGACAAATTTAATCAAGATATTACTATCCTCTTTATAGATCAATAAATATATTAATGATATACTCAGAAGTGATAAATCGTATATTGATAATTCATTCAATGTCAACCCTCTAACGAAACACCTAAAAATGATACCCCTTAACTAATGCAATCTTTTATCATCTCAATCATGAATTAATTTATGTGATTTATAGTATATATTAATAGTGACTACAAGTGACTAGTTTTATATGTATACATGTAGACTATAATATCCGATGTTTTTTCAAATAATAGTTGTTCTTATTAATGGGTTCCTCCCCATGCTCTTATATAATTATGACCACTATATTACATTATTATTAAAACAAAAAATATTTCTTATTATCCCCTAAAACGTGATAGTCATACATCAATTTTGACATATCAAGATGATATATCTAGACCATAATAAAATGTTTAATATTAATTTAGTAATAACATGAGGTTCTCATTATATGTGGAAAATTCTAAATTATTTTTTTATTACATGTAAAAAATTACTTAATCTATATAGTAAATTAATAAGTGGAGTTAACATAATATTATGTATAAATTATATATATATTATTATATTCATGTGATTGTAATCAATTGTTGAATTCTTGAGTTGGGTCAAGAGAGAAAAATTGAACATGAATCTCACATTCACTATATATGAAATGTTAACCTTTCACAAATACTTTTCTCTACAAATAAAATCTTGATTATAGTAATTTATATCTTTATTAATATGGTTTCCAAATTTCAAAATATGGCTGATCTACTATCCATGACCACGCCTCAATGAATATATTTCATAAAGATATGTTTTTTTTCAATTTAAATTATTTTAACCATATTTATAACACAAATGTTATTAGAAAGAATCACTGTTACAAAATTATCATAACATTAATTGAGATAATATTTACATTTTTTTAGAATTACATGATATGGTACAACGTTTTGTATTAATTAATCTTATTTAGCTTCATTAATAGCTATAACATACTTAAATTCTATAGATTTTGATACCTGTATTTTCATTGAGAATTTATTTGTCATTTTCATAGTTTATATGTTACATTATTTTGAAGTATAAATTTTATGGATACTTTATTGGCATATCAATAATTGGCTCTCCTTTCCCCCTTAATATCAGAAATAGATTCCTTATACTTCTTATGAAATTCAAAATTATTTTAATTATATAATAGTAAATTCATAATAAATATATTTTATATTTTCCAAACATTCTATATGCATAGTAAATTTTAAATTGAAACATATTATTTTAAGGATTTTTTATACCATAGATGAATCATTTTATGATTTTAATTTACTCTAAAATTTCTTTAGTTTCGATTGATATTGTTGACAATAATTAATTTATTATTACACCTCTGGTTTATTGGCTATTAACTCCTATAGATAAATTTAAAATGAAAATAATTTAATTAATATTTGTTGGAGGTTGGATGATTTTACTAAGATGTATAATTGTGTGATAGTTTAATGGATAGATTTATCCTATTTGAATATTACTTTATTATGTGTGAAATAATATAATTTTATCCTTAGTATGATTTTTATCAGTCTATAATAAGATAATATCTGTTTTAATCTATGAAGTGTCATATTCTCATTGTTGGATCTCAAAAATAAATTTTTTATTATAGAATGGTATTTAAATTACATGTATAGATAGGTTTATATATATAGGAAAAAAATTATATTATATATATTGAAGATTTTTTTATCCAAAGTAAAGATGAAATAGGTTCAATGAGTTATCTTGGGATATACTTATTTATTCCAAAAAAAGGTTATGAGCCTACCTCATAGGTGATTTGTTGATATTATGATTAGAGTATACTCAAGATCTACTCTACTAATTAGGTTGTCCTATTAGATATTTTTATTAGAGTTTTGTTACTTGAGGATGAAAATTAATGTGATATTTTAATGAGTGTTAATCCATCATTATGTGTATCCCTTGACGAATATAGAATTTTTTATAGAGAATATGGACAATAGATCGAGGTTGTGAATGGATAACATGGGGTATACTAAAGTGAGGAAAAAATAATATTCTATTGCAAGGATATAGGATTTATTATTAAGTTAAATGGGGCATGTTGGTTTTTAATGACTGATTTATGACCATTATATCAATAGATGAATATAAAGGATGATGTGATTTATAATAGAAATACTCAATTTTAAAATAAATATTTAAAAATTTTAATATTTTTTAGATATTTCACTACTAAATTTTGTCTTTTATGGATTATATTAACAGTTTTTCAGTCTAATCATAATAATTTTGGGGTATTTAAAATTGTTAATTTTTTTTCTTTACCCCAAGATAGATGAAGAAATTTCTTGGAATATCATATTTGTGTGATAATTTCTTATTGATCATCATTTATATGGGATGTTATTTAAGATTCAATAACAGTAATGCGAGGAGTATTTTCAATTTCATATAATGAAAACCCATATCTTTCATATAATATTATTATAATAATTCTATGATAAACATACATTATAATAAAAGTCCAAAAATCTATTGGTTTAGTATCTATTGACACACCCCATACCAGTAATCCTAATATTGGGACTAAAAATATTTCTATAGACATTATCATTGATACAATGTGAGATTAAAAAGGATAAAACTATATATTTCACATTATATTAATATAATAAATAGTATATCTCACAATAATGCTTGAATCCCCTGAATGGAGAGTTTAGTGTCCTTAAATATCAACTTCAAGAAAAAATTATTTTATGATACTTGTGAACTTTTATCCATATTTGAAACAAACTAGGATCCCTTATAAACATCCCATATGTTATGATCATCATTATAACCTATTAAATTGAAGCATAAGAAAAGGGTGACCGCAAATACTATGTAATTGAAAAACACATCAACAAATAATCGAAGTGCTTGATTATAAGAATATGAGAAAACAAGAGAAAGTGATAAATTTATTATTGAAAAGTAACTAGAAAAATAATAGGTTTTCATGAGTCTATATATAATATAAGGTATACTCAAATAAATAATCATATACAATGACATAATTGTATGAGATAATATACATAATCCATGGAACATAATTATTGGAGTTTGATATTAAATCTGAATATCATTAAAACATAACAAAATAATTGACTTTAAACAAAATAAGCATAAGAAACAACATTTTCATGTGTCACACACTTTTATCCATCCTTACAAGACAAGATAATTTTACCTATGTATTCACCACCTTCAGAAGCCAAAGACATTCACCCACACATATGGGAAAACATAATTATACATGCATATATATATCTCATGAGATTGAAACTATTAAACAATAAAATGTATAGTCATATAATACCCCACCCATAAATCATCCATACATATTTGTGAAACATAAAAACAATAATTTATTAACTCATAAAGGACTAATGGAAAGAAAAATTTTCATCATAACATTTTAAAATAGTATCACTAATATTCATGTCAATAATATATACAGTTGATAACCAAAATTAAATAGACATAAAATACTTTTTTATAAGACAATAAAAATGGAAATTAATGAAAAATAATATCTTAGGAAATAAACACTTTGAAAAAAATGAGGAGGTTTTAATTTAAATCCAAAGAGTTTTAAGAAAATTTCATTTACATTGTCATAAAATGTGAAGTGAGAGGTCACATTAGAAATTCATTTTCAATTGAGTAAATTGAAAACATATTAAAGAAACAAAATTTAAAAATAATTTTCTATAATTTATTTTTAAAAAATTCATAAGTGTTATATAAATGAAATTTTGAGTGGAAGATAAAACATATAATCAAGAAAGTAAAAAAACTATTTTGATACTTTTGATATACACTTATTGAAATCAAAAAAATAAAAATGGATAATGATACATAAATTTTAAGAGAGGAATATAGGAATATTAATATGAAAAAGTAAAACATATAATTGTTCTTTAAATTTTAATTTAGATCATTGAAAGGAAGATAAAATCACGACATGGAGAAAAATGAACCATTAGAGAAGATGTGAATTATTCTTAATAATTTTACAATTTTATAATAAATAAAATAATCAAAGAATAATATTTGATTTATAAATATACATTTCCATAGATAATAAGATGTAATAGCATATAAAATATAAAATTTATTAATATGGGTGACATAGAAGAATTGTGTTCAAGAAAAAACATATTAACCCAAAGAAAGGAATATTATGTCATTAAAATCCCTCGTAGATTTGGTAACAGATTAATTAATAATTGTAGGATGGTATTTATCAAAATAATTATAAAAACTAGGAAAATAAATATATGATTCAATATAATAAAATCATCTGAAATAACAAACCATTCATAAAATAATAAATTTCAAGAATAATTATCATATCCAAATGAATGGAAATTGAGTTAAAAAAACACTTGCATCATTGTTATCTCTAAATTTAAAAACCTATAACTGTTAGAACATGGGATATATTTTAAAATCAAGTATATTTTATGAAATATTATTAAAAAATAAATCCAAGTCCAATATATACAACACAAAAAGGAAAAAATAGTTAAATAAATTTCATATCTCAGTGAAGAAAAATTGAGATGTAAAAACCATTACATTGATTACAAAAATTCATCAATGTTCACAAATGACTGATTTAAAAAATAACCATATTAATAAAAAATTTCATATCGTTAACTTAAATAGAAAAATTTTATATTCTTCATTTATAATCATGTGATTAAAAAATAATAACTAGGTATATATTATTTTCATAATTAGATGGTTATTAGTTTTGGATTTTTTTTTCAGTACTAGATTTATAATAGAAGTGTTGATTGATATTTAAAAAAAATAGTAGAGTCGAAAAAATATGTCACTTTAGTTGAGGTGGTACTCTGCACATATGCATGAGTGATGTGTTCGCTTTCCATAAATATAGATGAATATATGAAATGTTTTGTAATTTAAGAATCATAGTAATGTTAGACATAAAATATTTATAATTTGAAAATATATTAATAACATCCTTGTAAGGTTGTGATGAAAATTCAATCACATCGTTCATGGAGGTGATAGTCTACAGATACGCAAGTCGATATCTTCATTTTCTTGATTTTTTGGTGGAAGGTATAAAATGGATATTAATATAGTATAATCATTTTTTATAATATTAAAAACTATAATTTCATCATAAAATCTTCTTTAGAATAGGTTTGATAGGGTAGAAGAAGAAAATAATAATGAGAACTTAGTTGAGATCATTACCTTTCATTTTGGATGTTCTCCCATGAATAACACCTTATGGATCCATATATTTATAATTTTGAATGAAAAATCCATATGGAATGTGGGGATATAATATGGTATAATATAAGGATGTATTTTTGTTGATATAATTATTTATAAATATTAGAGAAATTGGGTGGAGTTTAATACCTTTTAATGGTGAAAAATAGCTTTTTTTGTAAATATATCTTTATAATATATTCAGAACACTTGTTTCACAAGGAATAAAAAGTCCCCAATAACGGGGTGGGTGATAATTTTTTCGATCATCCCTCAAAAATTCATTTCCCCAAATTTTTTATTTATTAATTAAATATTTTTAAAAAATATTTTTTAATTTCACAATTATTAGGTTTTTACCATGGTAATTAATTTTCCCAATGTAATTTAATAATATTTCCAAAAAAATAAAAATATTTTTATTGCATAATTTTTGTTATAATTTAATATATTAAATATATTTTACCAAAAAAAATTATAATGAGTTAAATAAATTAATTTTAACATTATCTCATGTGACAAGTAAAAACATGTTTATAGACATAGTGTATTTTTATGTATAAGAGTAATTTTCGTGTTAAATATATTGATTATATTATTTTATATGACATGAATTGTTTTATTATTAACAAAATAAGTGTTATGTGGATTTAAAAATAAGTGAAAACATAATTTCTCTTTATGTATTCATAATTAAAATAAACTGAAAAATAGTTTTTTATTAGAGTAAAATATTATTTATATTTAAAAATTGATAAACAAGAATTTTATAAATTAATTAGAGTTTTTTAAATAATTTATTTTTATTTAAATGAATATTATTTTTATATAATTTTTCCCATATTCATTCAAGTAATTTATAGTATTATTATAATGTCATAAATGTAATAGAAATTACAATATTAGAATTTTTTAGTATAATCCCTAAATAATCCATTTTTATCACAATAATTCAACAAAACAAAATTTTTCCAATATGGATAAAAAATATAACATTTTAAAATTTTATTTATTAAATTTATCTCATTGTCTTTTAAATTAATAACAAATATTAAAAGAAAAACTGATTTTACTAATGAATAACTTGTTAAAACATTAGGTTCTTTGAAAATTAAATCATATCAATTTATAAATTAAAAATTCAAAAATAATATAACATATATAATTAATTTTTTAAATATTTATATTTAATTTATTATGAAAAAAATACAACTTCTAAAAATTGTACTTCAGAAATAAATTTTTTTATCAATAAATCATATTAATTATTTATCTTCTAAATTTAATATTTTTTTATGTTTATTAATGTATTTTTATTTTATATATGTGTTTTTAAATGATGGGGTTGAAGCCTCTTAATAAAATTTTATTTTTACTAGTCTCATTTAGGTTTGATGAATTGGGAGAAATGAAAATATTGGATCAATGACTAATTAAAGGAAACATTATTGTAAAATATTGAGCCATTACAGTCTCCTATTTAAATAAATTTTATCCCTACAAGTTAAAATTTTAATAATCTATTAAAATTATTTACATTTTTCATCGATCATGATTATATTTTGAATGAGGTTTTATACTTACTATCATAGGAATGACTCTTAAACTCATATATTCCCTTATAATAACCATATAACTAATATTGGGTTTATCATTAATAGTTTGAGCTATATACCCCTTATGATTAGGTGTTGAGGCATACATATTGGGAGTTATTTTTCAATTAGAGATTATGAACAACCATGTACCATTCAGTGATAATGGGTTCATTTTGGAATTTAAATGATATTTTTCTATCATGGTAAATATTTATTCTCTATGTAGTGGGAGAAAATAAATTCCTAATACCATATAAAAATATGCTAAAGGATGGGTAATAAAATATTATAGGGATCACATTTTCATAAATTTTTAGTAGGATAGTGTTATAGTCTTGGTACACAATAAACATAAAGCTTGAATTTTTTATTAATAGTCTAGATCTAGTCATTGGGATAGTTATTTGATCTCCCTAGAAATCATCTTAAGTTTAGTGGTGTAATATCTTTGGTTTTTATTTTTTTATGTTGTGATATTGATTCTCCTATGATATAGTCATACTATAGAGAGAAACACATGATCTTATCCATGGTATACATTAGTTTCAATTCATATAAAAGTTTTGTAGTAGTTTTCTATCGAGGATGATTTTCTATCATTTGGATGGTTAATGTGAAAATTTTAATAGAGGATTGGATTTTTGTTTGGGATAGATATTGATTAATACATGGTTAATGAAATTTAAGTGGGTAATATAAAAACTTTTTTGCCTATAAATAGGATATATAATAGTTTAATTGACATGTTTTTAGAAGTGAAAATGAGTTTACCTTAGTAGGGTTGATAATGCTTGGGATTCAGTTATACATTGATGACTCTAATATTTTCTTAATATATTATTCTATATCACCCATATAGTATTGAATGTTGAGGATTAATATTTTAGAGTTATTTTAATGATTGTTTATTCTAAATAGCGTGTCAAAATGGGCCACTCCTGTGTTTTTCATGTGAAGGGTAGACAAATGTGAGAGTTTGTACATAGATTACTAATAGTTTTAGAAGATGAAATTGAAGAATAGATATCCCATAAATTGGAATTATGATTTTTTACTAGTTAAAAAGAGGTAGTTAGTTTTCTATTATTTATTAGTGATCCTAATATCACTAGATGAGTGTTATGGATAAAGATATTTAAAATATTTGTTTTTTTGTTATTATAGATATTTAAAATTTAGAATAGTGTTGTGTGGATTTTCAAATTTACTAAATGTGTTTTTGGAAGTACTAAAGTGGGTCTTATTTATGATGATAATTAAAAAACATCACATCATGGTATTGGGTGTTTCTTGATATTGGAGAGAATTTTTTTTGTGTTCAGATATCTATATCTTCATGAATATATTTATATTACCAAACATTTTTGTCTTGGGGTTTTGATTTCAATGCTTAATTTTAATAATAATGTTATTTTGGAAAACTATTTTTGTATATACATACAATAAAATTTTTTGAAATATCATTTCTTATATTTTAAAAAAAATTAGTATAAATGTTTATTGGAATTTCTATATTATTTTGAATTTAAGATTACATATATATCCTTGTAAAGGGAAATTTAGTTGTTGATTTTTTTTAAAAACATTTTCATAGACATGTGACCGAGAATGAGAGTGAGGAATAGAATGATATAGAGGTATTTTTATTTATTAACTTTGATTATGAGTAGTTTAATGAAACATGCTATCTATATCAGTTCATATTGATATTTTCATTGATGTGGAAGGTGGATGATTCTCATTTTGGTGAACCTGAGTTTGAGGTGTGGAGAGATAAAATATTGAATGGTGATGTCTTTAATTGGATGAATAAGGATGGGTAATAATCATTTCGTTCCACTTTAGATGATTTTTATTTTGATTATGTGTGAAATAGTATTGTATGAGTTTCAAAGTTAATCATTTTTAGTACATCACAACATCATAAATATGTATCACTCTATAGAGAAACGACTTTTGTTTCATTGGACAATGAAGTCGTGAAGGAAAATAAAAAGATCATCAAAACTAATGGATTGTTATTTTAATATTTTTTAATAAATTATAGGTTATAATATTTGATCTCGTATATCAATAATTAATTTCCTCTTCGATCACAAGAAAAAAAAACAAGTCTTGATGAATAATAAATAGATTATACCACAAGAATATAGAGGTATCTAGACATTCTATTTGTCATTATAAATCACCATAACATGATATATTTAAAATATATTATCATTATAACATAGAATACTTTTTTAAAATATCTTTTGTCATCGATATACGATCTTTATATGTTGAGTAGAAGATTAAACTGCCTTTTTTGGCTTGTATGGACATCATAACATTGAATAAATTATCCATTAAGAAAGTCTCGGATAATATGAGATTTTAATTAACATTTTCTCTATATAAAAAGATATAATGATATGTATGAATTAAAATTTTGGCGAGGGTTACGTAAAAATATTCAAGGAAATAAAATATGTTTATAAATATGTTAGTTTATGTTTCAATCATCTAATTTATTTCCTGAATGATATTTAAAATATTTAAATCCTTCAAAATGATACCTATGATGCATTGTAATTATAAAAGAAATCATGTGGATTTCAAAAAACACTTTGAACAATTTATCATTTCATGTGAGGAAATGAAAACCATTAACATTTCACATTTCCTACCAAATATGTATAATGAACCATGAAATTTAAATAATTAATTTTTTTTCTCATATTCTCTATTTTTAACGTTAACAAACTAAGAATACCATGCGAAATAAATTAAACTCACATTATTATAAATTTAAATAAATGGTGACTTTATATATTTATTAACTTGTTTTGATAATTCACACATAGATGAATATAAGAACATTGACATGGGGCCTACAAGGCTCTAAAATACCATTCATATAAATTGGTTTAACTTCTATATAATCATTTTTTTGTGAAATACAAGGATCATTTATTAATTAAAGTGATTCCATCCCATATTGAAATATTTTTAACTACATAAATGTCCCAAACCATAATTATATGAGTGGATTTAATAAATATCTTAATATCCTATGAACAATAAATGTGTTATACAGTGTATTTTTATAACTAAATCTAAACATTAATGATGAATAATAGCACCATAATTTCATAATTTATGAATATTTCATTCACTATGATAGAATAAAATTACATTATCAACCATAGAGACAAATTTAATCAAGATATCAATATCCTCTTTTTAGAGCTATAAATATATTAATGATATACTCAGAAGTGATAAATCGTATATTGATAATTCATTCAATGTCAACCCACTAATGAAACACCTAAAAAATGATACACCTTAACTAACGCAATATTTTATCATCTTAATCATGAATTTATTTATGTGATTTATAGTATATATTAACAGTGACTACAAGTGACTGGTTTTATATGTATATATGTAGACTAGAATATCTGATGATTGTTCAAACAAGATTTGTTCTTATTAATGGGTTTCTCCAAATGCTCTTATATAATTGTGACCACTATATTACATTATTATTAAAAGAAAAAATATTTCTTATTATCCCCTAACACGTGATAGTCATACATCAACTTTGACAGATCTAGATGATATATCTAGAATATAATAAAATGTTTAATATTAATTTTTTAATAACATGTGGTTCTCGTTATATGTGGAAAATTCTAAATTATTTTTATATTACATGTAAAAAATTACTTAATCTATATAGTAAATGAATAAATGGAGTTAACATAATATTATTTATAAATTATGTATTTATATATATTATTGTATTCATGTTCTAGTAATAAATAGTTGAATTATTGAGTTCTGTCAAGAGAGAACAATGTAACATGAATCTCACATTCACTATATATGACAAGTTAACCTTTCAAAAATAATTTTCTCTACAAATAAAATCTTTATTATAATAATTTATATCTTTATTTATTTGGTTTTCTATTTCCAAAATATGGTTACTCTAATATCCATGACCACACCTCATTGAATATATTTCATAAAGAGATGTTTTTTTCAATTTATATTATTTTAACCATAACCCAAATGTTATTATAAAGCATCACTGTTATAATATTATCATAACATGAATTGAGATAATATTTACATTTTTTTATAATTACATTATATTGGACAACATTTTGTATTAATTAATCTTATTTAGCTTCATTAAAAGCTATAACATACTTAAATTCTATATATTTTGATACCTATATTTTCATTTAGATTTTATTAGTCATTTTCATAGTTTATATATAACATTATTTTGAATTATAAATTTTATGGATACTTTAGTGACATATCAATAATTGGATCTCCTTTCCCCCCTAATATCAGAAATATATTCCTTATAATTCTTAATAAATTAAAAATTATTTAAATTATATAATATTAAATTCATAACAAATATATTTTATATTTTCCAAACATTTTATATGCATAGTAAATTTCAAATTAAAACATATTATTTTAAAGATTTTGTATACCATAGATGGATAATTGTATGATTTTAATTTACTCTAAATTTTTTTTATATTCAATTGATATTGGTGACCATAATTAATTTATTATTCCACCACTGGTTTATTGGCTATTAACTCCTATACATAAATTTAAAATGCAAATAATTTAATTAATTTTTGTAGGAGGTTGGATGATTTTAATAAGATGTATAGTTGTGTGATAGTTTAAAGGATCGATTTATTCTATTTGAATATCACTTTATTATGAGTGAAATCATATAATTTTATCTTTAGTATGCTTTTTATCACTCTATAAAAGATAATATCAGTTGTTATATATGAAGTTTCATATTCTCAGGGTTGGATCTCAAAAATGATTTTTTTATTATAGAATGGTATTTAAATTACATGTATAGATAGGTTTATATATATATGAAAAAAATTATATTATATATAGTGAAGATTTTTTTATCCAAAGTAAAGATGAAATAGGTTCAATGAGTTATCAGGGGATATACTTATTTATTTCAAAAAAAGGTTATGAGTCTTCCTCATAGGTGATACATTGATATTATTATTAGATTATACTTAAGATCCACTCTACTAATTAGGGTTTATTATTACATATTTGTATTAGAGTTTTGTTACTTGAGGATGAAAATTAATGTGATATTTTAATGAGTGTTCATCCATCATTATGTGTATCCCTTGACCAATATAGTATTGTTTATAAAGAATATGGATAATAGATTTAGGTTGTGAAAGGATCACATGTTCTATACTAAAGTAAGGAAAAATAAATATTCTATTGTAAGGATATAGGATTTATTTTAAAGTTAAATGGGGTATCTTGGTTTATAATGACTGATTTATGGCCATTATATCACTAGATGACTGTTAAGGATGATGTGATTTATAGTAGAACTATTCAATTTTAAAATAAATATTTTTAATTTTTAATATGTTTTAGATATTTCACTACTAAATTTTGTCCTGTATGGATTATATTAATAGTTTTACAGTCTAATCATAATGATTTTTGGGTAGTCAAAATTATTGATTTTTTTTCATTACCCGAAGATGGATGAAGAACTTTCTAGGAATATCATATTTGTGTGATAATTTATTATTGATCATAATTTATATGGGATGTTATTTAAGATTCAATTATAGTAATGTGAGGAGTGTTTTCTAGGTCATATAATGAAAACCCATATCTTTCATATAAAATTATAATAATAATTCTATGATAAACATACATTATAATACAAGTCCAAAAATCTTTTGGTTTAGTATCTATTGACACAACCCATACCGGTAATCCTAATAATGGGACTAAAAAAATTTCTATAAACATTCTCATTGATACAATGCGAGATTAAACAAGATAAAATTATATATATCACATTATATTCATATCATAAATAGTATATCTCAAAATAATCTTGAATCCTGTGAATGGACAGTTTAGTTTCCTTAAAGATAAACTTCATGAAAAAATTATTTTATGATACTTGTGAACTTTTATCCATATTTGGAACAAACTAGGATCCCTTATAAATATCCCATCTGTTATGATCATCATCATAACATAGTAAATTGAAGCATAAGAAAAGGGTGACCGCAAATAATATGTAATTGAAAAACACATCAACATATAATCTAAGTGTTTGATTATAAGAATATGAGAAAACAAGAGAATGTGATAAATTTATTATTGAAAAGTAACTAGAATAATAAGCAGTTTTCATGAGTTTATATATAATATAAGGTATACTCAAATAAAGAATCATATACAATGACATAATTGTATGAGATAATATACATGATCCATGGAGCACAATTATTGGAGTTTGATATTAAATGTGGAATATCATTGAAACATAACAAAATAATGTACTCTAAACAAAATAAGCATAAGAAACAACATTTTCATCTGTCACACACTTTTATCCATCCTTACAAGAGAAGATAATTTTGCCTATGTATTCACCACCTTTACAAGTCACAGACATTCACCCATACATTTGAGAAAACATAATTATACATGTGTATATATATCTCATGAGATTAAAACTATTAAACAATAAATTGTATAGTCATATAATACCCCACCCACAAATCATCCATACATATTTGTGAAATATAAAAACAATAATTTATTAACTCATAAAGGACTAATGGATAGGTAAATTTTCATCATAACATTTTAAAATAGTATCTCTAAAATTCATGTCAATAATATATACAGTTGATAACCAAAATTCAATATACATAAAATAATTTTTCATAAGACCATATACAAGGAAATTAATGAAAAAGAATATCATAGGAAATAAACCCTTTGAAAAAATGAGGAAATGTAAATTAAAATGCAAAGAGTTTTTAGAAAATTTCATTTACATTGTCATAAAATGTGAAGTGAGAGGTCACTTTATAATTTCATTTTCAATGAATTTAATTGAAAACATATTAAAGTAATAAAATAAAAAAAATAATTTTCTATAATTTTTTTTAAAAAAAATACATAAGTGGTATATAAATGAAATGTTGAGTGGAAGATAAAACATATAATCATGAATGTAAAAAATAATTTTGATTATTTTGATATACCCTTATTGAAATCAACAAAAGAAAAATGGATAATGAAACATAAATTTGAATAGAGGAATATTAAAATATTAATATCAAAAAGTAAAACATATAATTGGTATTTAAATTTTAATTTAGATGTAAAAACCCTTACCTTGATTCCAAAAGTTCATGAATGTTCATAAACGAAGTATTTAAAAAATAACCATATTAATAAAAAAATTCATATCATTAACTAAAATAAAAAAAAATTATATTCTTCATTTATAATCATGTGTTTCAAAAATAATAACTAGGTATATATTATTTTCATAATTAGATGGTTATTTGTTTTGGATTTTTTTTGTTCAGTACTAGATTCATAATGGAAGTGTTGATTAAAATTTACATATTATAGTTTTATCATTATACTATAATTAAAGGAATAAAAATATACTTTTAAAAAATATTTATAAAGATTTATTTTTTTATAAAAAAGTGTATTTATGATTTTTAATGATGATGTCGATGATGAGCTCATTATGATCATTTTGATGAATGTAAGGTGGTATATGAATAAAATTCTAGATAATAACATTATAATTATAGGAATTTTTTTAATTATTACTTTTATATATAACAAATAATTATGTTTCATTAGTTTCCCATGATAGAAATTTACAGCATTGTTCATTTTGGTGGTAAAACTAATAAAAACAAGAAAAAATTATAATCTATGGATGAGTAGGGTTCTAAATGTGATTCTATTATAATAATATCATTTTTTTAAAAAATAATAATGATATTAATTATAATTTATTAAGGTGTTTAGTATTATTATAAGGGATTTAAAAAAAAATAGTAGAGTCGAAAAAATATGTAACTTTTGTAGAGGTGGTACTCTTTACATATGCACGAGTGACGTGTTCGCTTTCTATAAATATAGATGAATATATGGAATGTTTTGTAATTTAAGAATCATATTAATGTCAGATATAAAATATTTATAATTTAAAAATATATTAATAACATCCTTGTAGGGTTGTGACGGAAAATCAATCACATCATTCATGGAGGTGATAGTCTACAGATATACAAGTCGATATCTTCATTTTCTTTATTTTTTGGTGGAGGGTATAAAATGGATATTACTATAGTATAATAAATTTTTGTAATATTAAAAACTATAATTTCATCATAATTTTTTTTAGAATAGGTATGATAGGGTAAAAGAAGAAAAGAATAATGAGAACTACGTTGAGATCATTACCTTTCATTTTGGATGTTCTCTAATGTATAACACCTTATGGATCCATATAATTATAATTTTGAATAAACAATCCATATGGAATTGGCGGAGATAATATGGTATAATATAAATAAGTATTCTTGTTGATATAATTATTTATAAATAATAGAAAAATTGGGTGGAGTTTAATACCTTTTAAAGGTGAAAAATAGTATTTATTGTAAATATATCTTTATAATATATTCAGAACACTTGTTTCACAAGGAATAAAAAGTCCAAAATAATGGGGTGGGTGATAATTTTTTCGATCATCCCTCAAAAATTAATTTCCCCATATATTTTATTAATTAATTAAATATTTTTAAATAATAATTTTTAATTTCACAAATATTTGGTTTTTACCATGGTAATTAATCTTTCAAATGTAATTTAATAATATTTCCAAAAAATAAAAATATTTTTATTACATAATTTATTTTATATAATTTCAAATATTATATCTATTTTACCAAAAAAACTATAATGAGTTAAATAAATTAATTTTAACATTATCTCACGTGAAAAGTAAAAACATGTTTATAGAAATAGTGTATTTTATGTATAAGAGTACTTTTCATGTTAAATAATTTGACTATATTATTTTATATTACATGAATTGTTTTATAATTAATAAAATAAGTGCTATGGGGAATTAAAAATAAGTGAAAACATAATTTCTCTTTATGTATACATAATTAAAATAAAATGAAAAATATTTTTTTATTAGAGTAAAATATTATTTATATTTAAAACCTGATAAACGTGAATTTTTAAAATTAATAAGATTTTTTAAAATAATTTATTTTTATTTAAACGAATATGATTTTTATATAATTTTCTCATATTCGTTGAAGTAATTTATTGTATGATTATAATGTCATAAATGTAATAGAAATTACAATATTATCATTTTTCATTATTATCCCTAAATAATCAATTTTTTATCACAGTAATTCACCAAAACATAATTTTTACATTATGGATAAAAAGAAATATAATATTTTAAAATTTGATTTATTAAATTTATTACATTATCTTTTAAATGAATAACCAATATTAAACTAAAAACTGATTTTACTAAAAAATAACTTGTTAAAACATTAAGTACATTTAAAATTAAGTCATATCAATTTATAAATTAAATAATGAAAAAATAATAGAACATATATAAGTAATTTTTTAAATATTTATATTTATTTTCTTATGAAAAATATATAACTTCTAAAAATTGTACTTGGGAAATAAATTTTTTTATTAATAAATCATATTAATTATTTATCTTCTAAATTTAATATTTTTTTGTGTTTATTAATGTATTTTTATTTTATATATGTGTTTTTAAATGATGGGGTTGAAGCCTCTAAATATAATTTTATTTTTACTTGTCTCTTTTTAGTTCTATGAATTGTGAGAAATGAAATTATTGGATCAATGACTAATTAAAGGAAACATTACAGTAAAATATCGAGTCGTTACAGTCCCCTATTTAAATAAATTTCATCCCTACAAGTTAAAATTATAATAATCTATTAAAATTATTTACTGTTTCTGTCGATCATGATTATATTTTGAATGAGGTTTTATACATAATATCATATGAATGACTCTTAAACTCATATATTCCTTTATAATAACCATATCACTAATATTGGGTTTATCTTTAATAGTTTGAGCTATATACCCCTTGTGATTAGGTGTTGAGGCATATATATTGGGAGTTATTTTTCAATTAGAGATTATAAACAACCATGTACCATTCAGTGAGAATGGGTTCATTTTGGAATTTAAATGATATTTTCCTATCATGGTAAATATATATTCTCTATTTAGTGGGATAAAATAAATTCCCAATACAATATAAAAATATGCTAAAGGATGGGTAATAAAATGTTATAGGGTGCACATTTTAATAAATTTTTAGTAGGATAGTGTAATAGTCTTCCTACACAATAAACATAAAGCTGTAATTTTTTATTAATAGTCCAGATCTAGTCATTGGGATAGTTATTTGATGTCCTTAAAAATCATCTTATGTTTAGTGGTGTAAGATAACCCTGAATAAAATACAATATTCCTGATTCTTGAGTAGATGATCATTTTTTATCTCTCCACCTCATTTCTAAAACTCACATCAGTAGTTTTGATTCTATAAGATTTACTTTTTCCCTTGTCCTTTTAATTTAAAATTTTTTATCATCCTTATAATCCCTTGGATTAGTAAATTTATTTGGGTAAACCATAATTTTCCCACTTTTTAGTAATTAAACACCTAGTGATCCCTTAGAAAAAACATGTTTTCCCATTCATTATGTCCACTAAACTCTTCACTTTCCCTCTATATTATGTTTCTAATTACCCTCATTTGACACATATAAAACATATCCTAGTTCAGTTAAGAAATTCCACCAGGTTCCTCTTACCATATATTAAACATGATGTAAATTTAACATTCATTCCTCATCGTCATCATCACCCGAACTTCCATAAGTCTCCTTCCTTATATTAAATATAATTTTTTAAAAACACAAATATATTTGATTTGTAAATTTCAAATGGTGACTAGTTATTTAGAAAACCCATAATATTTCTCACTCTAACTCTTATCTCGTTAGGTTTATCATTGTTAAAATCTACCTATAGTCCTTGAAATGAAAATATTAAAAAAAATCTATATTCATCCATTATTAAAACCAAAATGATTTAATGAGAGTGACTAAAAATATATATCAGATGATAATTATCGAAAGTTATCTCAGAAAAAATCAACCTCAAATTTTACTAATTATTGGAAATATCCCATTATATTTTAGTTAAAAAAATCAATCATAGTTCAATATTTATTTCTTTATGTCTAGTCCTAACATACATTTTAACCTAATTTAATTAAAAAATAAATCATCTATAATATATCATAAATAAAATTTGATTGAAAAACGTCGTATCCCCTAGGTATATCTATCTAGGTGTGAAGTATTATTCCCACTCATTATGAAGTGAGCGATTATCGAGTTGATACATATCTAGCCCTTTTTAGTATGATTACTCCTAGTTGCATATATGATCTATCTACATCTACATTCTAATTTTGAGATATATATTTCATTTCAAATGAAAATAACAAACTCAGAACAACCCCAAAATTTTAGGATGTCAACCTTCACACATAATTATCCCTAGGGGTTTTTAAAATTTCACATATCATAATCCTGAATAATAAATAAATTAATCCCCAAAAAAATATACCAATTCCAAAGTTACCATCTGATTTCTCTCAGGCCTACAATCTTGGAACCACTTCTAAAAAAATTTAATTAAATAGTACATATGATAAAATGTGTAGTAAAAACCCAAAAACATAAATATATTTCACATTAATTTCTTACCATAAACAGTACATATCATATTCATCTAACTAAAACGTGAAAAATATGTATAGTTTCTATTCATTTAGATACATAACCATCGTATTTTATGTTACATGAAAATATTCCCCTATATTTTATTCACACTAGTATCCCTTCTATAATTATTATATGTTATATAGATATTTATAACATGTGACACAGAACCATATGAAATTGGTGGGCTCAAATCCTCATTATGACAAAAACTCATCGACATGCCATGAATGGGATAGATCAAATGTATATAATAAAACATGAGTATGGGATAAACCAGTGATTAAAATGAAGACTGAATAATAATTGGTTTTTCTTAAGTCATGATAACCTGACATATAATCAAAAATGAAAAAACATATAACATGTTATAATCTTTTGACAAAATATTAATTATTCATGGAACATAATACAAGTAGTATCCCATTATATGTGGTATGTAAGTGAAAAATAGCATAACTATGAACTATAAGACATACATAATCATAGGATACATCGCCCTTAGGAGTTATAAACTTGTAACCTTGGTTTAAATACCCTATAATTATAACCATGTATATATCACCTCTGTGAGTCACACACTTGAACACTTTCATGTGAGGAAAATGTATTATTTTCAAAAATAAATATCTAATGAGACATAAAAATTTATCATTTTTGTTAGAGGTATATATATGAATCCACCCAAAATCATCTGTACATATGTGTTCCACACTAAAACAATCATTCATCATATATTAAAGAACCCATGGAAATAAAAAACATGCTTTATAACATTTCTTGATGGAATCAGAAAAAGTCAAACCAATAATGTAAATGATTCATACAAAAAATTCAATCACCCCAAATTGGTAATTGATATGAACATTTAATGGTTGATTCAAGAAAAATAATTTATAATTAAATAAAATCTTTTGAGTTAAATAGTAAAATGGAAGAGAAACAATAAAAGATTTTTTAGAATTTTTTTTACTATTGTCGTAAAAGTCAATGTTATAGGTCAAATTAAAAATAAATATTAAAAATCTGAGATCATAATTAATAAAAGAATTAATTTTTTTCAAATAATCCTAAACTATTGATTCTTCAATAAAAAATAATTTTTAAATAATTAAAATATATAGTTTAGAATAAAAATTCTGATCATGAAAGTAAAAAAACTATTTAATATTTTAATAATAAATTCATTGAAACCCACATAATAAAAAGAGATAAGAAACTAATTTTTGAAAATATGAAAAGTTAAATGTGATGATCATAAGATAAAAACATAATTTAGTTTCTAAATATAATTGACAACGTAGGTGGGAAGAGAAAATATGGACATTGATGATAATTAACCATTAAAAATTATGAGAAATATTTTTCACATCATTATACTTTTAAAAGAGATAAATTCATCTCTTAAGTGGATTTTACAAGGAATTCCATGGATTCGACCATGTTTGGTCAATAAACAATTATTAAATATAAACCATAAAATTTTGGTGTTAAAATATGATTTAAAAATATAAGAAAAATCACTCCCTGTATGTCTACCTCCACCAGTGGTGCACAAAAATTCAGTGCTAAGAAAGACCTCATGGTGCTCATCTCCTTAACCACACTATTAGAAAAAGAATCTTCCACATATTTCAATTATATTTATACATGTCAGAAAATTAAATTTACGTGCTTTAATTTTTCTAGGAATAAGAGCCAATAAGGAAACATCTTCCAAGGCACATCTATGGTTCTTGGTTTTAAATATCTAAAAAAATTCAGAATCAAAATAACTTGAAACTATATCTAGTTTTTCTGGAAGACATTCTTAATATGAAGGATCATATCCCATCATTAAAATTTATATAAAAAAACCAATGCTAATTAAAGGATAAAATTAACCCTAAAAAACCAACGGTGGGTGAGAAAAACCCCTCCACAACCTAAGGTCCCTAGTATATTTAATGTTTCACTATCAACATCGACATTAATCCAAAATTTTCGAGGTGGAATACATCATAATTGTTTTTGAAAAAGTGTATCGTTTGATCTATCCATAGCACCCAAATTTCTCATTATAATCTGCTATTCAATATCTTTTTACATTTCAATAGATGGTATCTTTAATTCAGTATAATTTTCTCTTCAGTTTCATTTATATAATTGCGAATTGAGGATGGATTATTGTCAAATACATGGGAATTAATTGCATACCTGATAGATGAAAAATAGGAGAAAACTGCTACAAATAACATGTTAAATACTTTCTCACTCAGCCCATGTGATGAAATCGATAGCATAAGTAGCTCCGTCTATGAATCAGTGGAAAATTTTAGTAGAAAACGTCACCACAATACATCAAGAATTCTTTTGAAAATACATATTCTATAAAGTAATGTTTTATGTTATCCTCATCCATCTAGATAAAGTGACATGTTGAGATAATGTATTGACCATCCCTCCTTAGTGAATTGTGTGTAGGCAACCTATTTTTCCATACCCTATAAAGTAATATAGATCATGATGGTTAAATAAAATGTTCATTGAATTTTTAAATTCATGTTTTGTTGTTGTGTAGAGCAATCACACTCCAATTTTTAAAAATATTTATTATTGAGAATGGCATTCCTATTGGGTAACCAAACTAGGATGTCAACATCAATGTTTGGATAGTTTTGAGTATTAACGTGGAGTGTAATAGGAACAATACTGTCAAATCTATTTACATGCATCACCTAAAAAAATTGACACATTGGATTTTTATCTATAATAGTAAGGATATCATTAATTTGATTAGTTATACACAAATTACACCAATAGTATAGAGTAGGCTACTGGCTCACCATCCAAAAGTATTTTTCCTATTATTATAGAATTATTGGGTAATAGATATCAAAAAATATGAATCAAGATGGTGCGTATATTCATCTAGAAATATCCTTTTAAATCTATTTGATAAAAATTCACAATCTAAATCATTAGGCCACCAACGATTCTATTTGATGTTTCTTATTATCCCATCATTAACAATCCTTATATCTTTAATTACAAGTCTTCCTATTTTAATAGGAATGATGCATTCAATCCATCTAATAGTTATTAACATCCTTTTATACAAATATCATTTCCACAAGAAATTACTTATAAAATCATTCTACTCACTAATAAGGCTTCTTGGCCTCTTGTAATTGGAAAAAGGAGTAGAAATTTTTTGATATAATGACTGATTTGATAAGGAATACAATTTCATTTTGAGACATGGGTTTGAATTTTATATATCCAGTTTATTAATGATTCTAGAAAATATGTTTCAAAGATGCTAACTCCTAAAACTTCTCCAAAATAATGGGACACAAAGACAATTAAATTAGAGGTACCCCTTCCTCAGTCCAAGGCATCTTGTAATCCTTTTTTTCATCCAAAATTTGTTACATATCCAATGATAGTAAATGATTTAGTCTAGATAATGGATTATCTTTCAAAAATCTCATAGTGTGAAAAGGAGACTTAATTACTGATATTATACCTTGATAAGCCTAGACAAAAAAGAGGATTACATTTTCATATAATTGATACGATGGAGTGAATCCAAATATACCATATTTGATTATCTAGTAAATACCAAGATGTGGAAGATCATTTATGCATATTGTAATATAATCATCAGTGATAGCATGAAGAATCCCTAAAAGAGAGTCACCTAATCTAACACCTATTGTGCACTAAAAGAACTTATGGGGGGACCCATTGATGAGTAATGATATCCTCACATAAGTGGGAATTGTTTATAAAATTTTAATAATTTTTTATAAAAATCCATACATCCTATAGAAGGAAACAATGAGTCTCCACTTGAAAGTTTCAAAATACATGGATATGTAAAATTATAGTGAAACTTTTCCCTCCCTTATTTTTTTCCTTGTCACATTTACAGTTTAAAATCCTGTGAAAAGAAATATTTGAATTATTTTTCCATGTAAAAACAAAAATTGATTGGGGGTAAAGTGATCCTTCACAATTAAACCCAACCTAAACATGAGGATTTTACTAATAACACTAAGAATTGTGTTCACAATAGAAACTGCGTTGAAGTACTTGATATCCAATAAACCTTATTTATTTAGAATCAAAGAAATAATATTTGAATTAATTCCATAATGAATAAAATCATTTTTTAGAAATACCTCACTTCATTGTTCATATAATTTAACAAAATATCTTAAAAACAATTTTTTTTTAAAAGTGATCTAGACTAGATGCTCCATCCATATTCAAAGGGGAAAGTTCTATTTGAACATATTTATTTGAATGAAATATGTTCAGATCCTGATTTTCTAACTCATCAAAACATGTATGTATATTTTAAATCATTGTTACTATGAAGTATTTTTCATAATTTTAATAAAATGGTTTAAAATATTCCACCACTTCCTTTGATATTTCATCCTCATAGGTGTGAATCTATCAATTAATGCTCATGGTATTTCCCCTATTCTTATTCTATTTAATATATGAAATCAATGAATGAAAATAAATTTTTTATCTCTGTTATTCATCCATTTACATTTAGTTGGTTATAATCCAACCTTTCTTTAGTAGTTTTGAGGTCATCAATCCTTCTATGGGATTCCATATCCTTTCGAGAAGTAAGATTAGTATACTGATTTCTAGTTCGACATTATGCATGCTTTTCTTCAGAAGGACCCCAGAACACCCTAATAGGGGAGGGCTAAATCAGGGTGTTTACTTTTTCTTTTTAAAGTTTTGGATCTTGTTCCCACGTTGGTAGAAACTTTTTAAACCAGTCAAACAAATTAAAGTAGGATGTTGACACAACACTTTTACATGGTTAAACACAAAGGGCTATGTCCAAGGAGCATACAACGATAGGTTTTTGGTCGTACCTAATTCTACTATTTTTCACGAGTTGTGGATTACAAAGGATCGGGAATAGTAACTCCGTCCCAGCCTCACTGCATTTACAAATGTTCAGGGATAGCCCACTACGTCCTTCGGGTCACTCCTATTGATTTCCCCTGGCTCACTACCTTTGGTGAAGTCCCAGTTAGATTATAGACATGAGGGTCTCTTCAATAAATTTGCATTGAAGTCTTTTCATCTACTTAGCATGAGACTCTGCTTTCATCAAATTATGGAAATGATGCACTTGTACGCACTAATCCCTTGAATCGGATAACTAAAACATGCAAAAATTTTCCACAGACAATTTCATGAAACACTAACACTTTTCACGCAAGGGCTTCCTTTTGCGTGCAATATTTCTTTTTTGCGTGGAAAAATATTTCGCGCAAAAACAACCTTTTTTGCGTAGCTAAATCTTTTACGTTTCACCTCAATTTTTACATGCAACTCTTCCTTTTTAGCGCAGCCCAAAATTTTTTACGCAACTCGGATTTTTCCCACAAACTGGAATATTTCGCATAGCTAAGAATTATTTGCGCAACCTGGATGTTTTTTTCACGGAGCTCAAAATTTTTCGTGCAAACCCCTTTATGTGAACCTTTTATGTGCATCAGACCTTGGATCTTCTCTAAGTCTTCAACCATACAAAATAAGGGGGGTCACCTCATATTTATAGGTGTTTCAGACCATCGTGATTAAAACCCCATGTGGCGTAAAAAACCTTTCATTTGGCGCGTAATATTTCATGCAGGTACTGTTTTTCGCGCACATCACCATATTTTTCATGCAGCCCATGCCTTTCCCATTTTTCGACGTTCTGATTCCAAAACACTATTTTGGCGAAAAAACTCGATCCTCTATTTCGCGCACCATGCTGTTTTTCACGCACAACTCAAATATTTTGTGCACAACCCTCATTTTTTTTGCACCACTTCTTCTTTGCGTGCACCTCCTTTTGAAATCAAACCATGTCTTCATTTTCCGATTTTGAGGCCCAAAAAATTGGAAAACACTGGAAAACAGCGCCACCTTCAATACTATTGTCTTCTAGAACTGTATGATCACTTTACTAGAACACATTCTGAACTTCCACTGAGGATTTACAACAAAAACAAACCATAATAAAATTCATGCATAGAACAACCATGGTTCCAACATCTTCTGCATCCATTTTTTTATGGTCATGAGTAGAGAAGGATTTCATGGTCTTTACTCCCAATTATCATTTAATATTCCTTAATTTTTCATTAATGATATTAAGAGGGATTATCATTGGTTTTAAATCCAAATCCTCTAGAATAACCTCTCTACATCAAGTAGTGACAATACAAACATTATAAAACAAAAAGGTAATAGAACTAACCTTATAATCTAAGTTCAGATCTCTAAAATAACAGGTTTATGATCTAGGTGATTTTGTGGAAGGGTGGTACCAAAAATCCCATCTTCTACACTACTATGATTTATTTGTAAAAATAATCTATAAACCATCCATGATAGTCTCCCATTCAAGGTAATCTGTTTCCATGTAAACTCAGCTAATGCAAAAGATAATTCTACAAAATTTATTTATTCAATATATGATGTGAACTCCAAAGCTCTAATTTTTCTAAAGAGATAACCAATTCATTATTTCGGGTTTAATATAGCATTAAAATCTCCCATTATCGCCCATTTATGATCGATATTTTCAGATGTAACTCCCAGATCCCACCATAACTATATTTTTTAATTTATGATGTTGATGCATATATAGATGAGATAGATAATTAACCTTAAGTGATATTGAGACAGATTAAGATGCTCTGTTTCTTGTTTTATCATGTAATAATTTTTATTCTATCCTAATTGATAATCTATATACGATCCATATTGGAGTCATGTTAATTTCGAGAAATAACGAATTAACCAATATAGTCCCATATGAATGCCTTCTATCTCTCAAACACCATTTTTGTTTCAACAATTAAAATAAAATAGTTTTATAATCCTTGATTTAATGTCTAAGGGTATTATCAATTAGGGAATTCTCTAGACCTTGAAAGTACTAGTAAAATAAATAGGTCATTCAATTGAACATGATTATATGTAAATGTTCCCATCTTATAAGAATAATGTTCATAAAGGGTAGTTTTAATTGAATGAATGAAAATTACGTTAAAAACCGCTTAAATATTGGTTATATTTTGAATTGATTTCCCCTAAAAGGTATAATAAGAGAAATATTTTAAAATATTGTAGATTTCATGGTAAATTGTCATAATTTAATACCATTTCAAATATATACATAATGAAAAGGAAACAATCTCAATATAGTTATAATATATCAATGACAAAAATTTGAGATTGAAAAAATCCTTACCTTAATTCTCTAATTAAATGATATCCATATAAAGTCATATATAAAAAATAATTATATTAATAAACTATTTAATACCCATATGAATACATAAAACCTATTTTAAACATCATTTTTATTCATTTATTTCAAAAATAACAGTAATTTATATTTTGTATCCTTAATCAGATGTTTATTAGATTTGATTATTTTGTTTAGTTATAGTCTTATATTGGAAGTGTAGATTATTATTTTAAATATTAAAGGTTAATAATATTTAGATCATTAAAATTAAATGAATAGATTATTCATAATTATTCTTATATTCTAATTTCATTACATAAATATTTCATTTTGAGTCATGATGATGAAGTCATTGATAATATGGTTTTGGTAATTTTAATTAATGAGGGGTGGTATATTAAAAAATGATATATTTTACCAGTAAAAGTATATAAAAAATATTATTTAATTGTTATATTCCAATATAACGCAAAATTATATTTCCTCAGTTACCCATGATACAAATTTTTATCACTATTTATGTGGGTGGTTAAACTAAACCAAACAAGAAAAAGAAAAAATATGTCTGTGAGTTGGTTATGAATGTATCTAATTTAGAATAATATTATTATTAAAGAATAATAATGATATTATTTAGATTTTTTTGGTTTTGAATTTTGATATAATTGAGTTTTATAATTAATAAATGACTATATTAAAAATAGTAATATATCAGATTCATTGAGGCTGTAGTCCGCATGTATGCTTTAGATATATAATAGAAATCCATAGATTATGGGAAGGTATTGTATATTTTATAATTTAATAACATTTATAATGTTAAAAATACCATATTTATTGTTTATATAATTTTTCATAATAATCCATGTAAGGCATTGATGATAAAATTAGGTACACCATTCACAGAGGTGGTAGTCCACACAGAGACATATTGATTTCCCAATTACATTTAAAGGAGGGCATAATATTGATATTACATTAGTATAATAAAATTTTATTATGTCATAAAAAATCATATAATAATTATTTAAAAATATAACTGCTTTTTATGGGGTAGAAGATGAAAAGAACTAATAGACCTTTGTTGAGAACATTAAATATTACATTGTATGTTCTCCACTGGGTAACACCGTAATGCTACCTAGATTGTACTTTTGGAATGAAAATGACATATAGGATATATAGAGATATTTTAAGAGATACTATAGAAAATCTGGTTATTGATTTAATTCTATATAATTAGGGGTTATATAGGGTGGGATGATCTCTTTTATTGGTGAGGGAATATCATTTTTGAAAATATATCTTCATAATAAAATGAAATCACACGTCTCAAATAGATAATGTAGAAAAGGTTGAAAATAATGGAGTGGGGTAATAGGAATGGTTGATAATATCTCAACCATTCATTTTCACACATTTTATAAAATAAATTAAGCCTTTTACACTTTCAGTTTTCACTTTTACCATTTTTTGTTTTTACTGTGTAATTTATTTTTAAACAGTTTAATTTTTATTAAATTGCTAAATATTAATTGGAAAATTATATAAAATTTTGAAAGAATTTTTAAAAATATGAAATCAATTATATGAAATTAAAATTACATTGTGTAGTAAAAATTAATTTTAAAATTAGCTCTTATAATTTGTAAAGTCTCCTATTTTAAAAAAGTTTATTATTAAATATTATAGTAATGTTTCAAATTAAATTATTAATAATTATTATTTATATGAAATTAAATGGATTCTTATTATCCATATAAGAATTTTTTGGATTTAAAAATAATCCAAAACGGAATTCCTCCTCGTGATTATTTAATTTATGAAAACATACCAATAATAGTTAATAACACAAGAGTAAAATATTACTAATGCTTCCAAAATGATAAAAATGGGTTTAAAATTTTCAATATAGGATATTAAATGATTAATTATAATTAATCAATATATATTTTTATAAAAAAAATTATAAAAAATCTAGTCATTCTTGCATTGTGATGATTTCATGAAAGTGAAAATATTTTCAAAATCTTTATCTTTCACTATTAACACAAAAATCATCATTTTCTAAAAAATTAAAATAAATTAACAATATGATGTCTTGGAAATTTTAAATTTTAAAATTAATATTGTTATGAATATTTTAAATTTGAAATTTATAAATTTACCATTTAAATAACAATAAAAAATATAAAGAAAAAATATTTTTACTGAAAAATGTATTATTTAACGATTAAATGTTCTTAGTAATATTCAATATCAATTTTTTATTTGAATGATGTTAATATATAGGTTAATATATAATAAAATTTTAATATTGGAATATTTATATTGTAAGGATAAGATATATAGAAATATGAGAAAATAGTTATTTTTGAATGAATAATAAATTTTAATATTAAATCATATTATCTATTTACCATGTAAATGTAATTATCTTTTTGATTAATAAATTTTTATTTACTAGAAATTTTTTAATTCATATAATTTCTTGATAATATTCACATAAATTTTCTTGTATCTTTGTATTTTGGTCTTATTTTTTAAACAATATATTGAAATGATATTTTTATAAACGAAAATATATTGAAACCTATTAAGATGTTGCATATTAGGAAAAGTATGATCATGATACAAAAATTTATATACAAAATTAAACATCAAATAAATATATAATTATATTTATCCTATTATCTTTCACAGTCCTTTGAAAACATGTAATCACATGGGTACTGTTGACGCTCCTTTCGTCACAGAATCTAAAGATCGGAAAAGGGGAATATCTGAGCTCAAAGTGATTCAACCTTTGAAGAAAACATCAAAAATCGACAAAGGCATGAACAAAGGATCAAAAGAAACTACACCATGCAAGTTATATCACTGTCGCGCAAGTCCACTTGCGCGACGCCCTTATGGTCGCGCAAGTGACTTGCGCGACCTAATTGATAACCGCACGGTAACCGCCCAGGGCCTTCTTTTGACTATAAATAGACCCTGTGGGCCCCCAATTCGAGAAGATCTTTTTTCAGAAATTCAGATTGAAGCTCCCGACGCCCAAGTCTCTTCTCAAAGCTTCCGGAACACTTCTAAAGTAATTTCTTACCTAGAACGGAAGATCTAAAGAGAGGGAGGAAGGCCTAAGTGTTGAAACTCATCAACACTTGCGCGCCTGAGTGGCCACCCCTTAAGGGAAGTGGTCACACTTGCGTGCCGCCTTATTCCTTCGATAGAAATTGCGCGTCCCTTTTCTAGGAGAACCTCAAGAGGATTCTAAAGGCTTTAAGAAAGAGTCGCTCAAGTATTTTAATGCTGGTTGAAAATCGCGCAAAGTACCCCACATGTCGCGCAAGTATACCTGCGTGACCAATACTTGCGCGCCGCCGCAATACCTGCGTGCCTTCCATGACTTGCGTGCCACTTCCTTTTTGGGTGCATTTTCTACCCATTTCACCCCTCTTAATCCATTTCACCTTTCCTATTCAAGATTCAGTCTTGAAGATACTCTTCAAAGCCATTTATGGCATGATTTCTTGATTTGACGTCCCTATCTGAAAGGAATTCGGTGGAATATCTCTCAAAACCTTGTGATTTACACATCTTTATGTCACCAAAGATTGAGAGTTCATTCATTCAACATCATCCTTTTATGATGAGAGAATCCTTAACCTGGGTCTCCTTTTCAGGAATAATCCCCAGTTATAAGTCCTCTAATCTGGGCATCTTCCTCAGGAGTAAGTCCCAAATTCTTAATGTTCCCAAATCTGGGCATCCTCCTCAGGAGTAAGCCCCAAACCTTAATTCCTTAACATGGGCATCTTCCTCAGGAGTAAGTCCCAAATTCTTAAAGTTCCCAAATCTGGGCATCCTCCTCAGGAGTAAGCCCCAAACCTTAATTCCTTAACTTGGGCATCTTCCTCAGGAGTAAGTCCCAAATTCTTAAAGTTCCCAAATCTGGGCATCCTCCTCAAGAGTAAGCCCCAAACCTTAATTCCTTAACTTGGGCATCTTCCTCAGGAGTAAGTCCCAAATTCTTAAAGTTCCCAAATCTGGGCGTCCTCCTCAGGAGTAAGCCCCAAACATTAATTCCTTAATTTGGGAATCCTTTTTAGGAGTAAGCCCCAATCTCAAATATGGGCATCCTTCTTAGGAGTAATCCCCAAGTCCTCTAATTTGGGCATCCTTATTAGGAGTAAGCCCCAATCTCAAATATGGGCATCCTTCTTAGGAGTAAGCCCCAAGTCCTCTAATTTGGGCATCCTTCTTAGGAGTAAGCCCCGAGTCCCTTAATTTGGGCATCCTTCTTAGGAGTAAGCCCCAATCTCAAATATGGGCATCCGTCTTAGGAGTAAGCCCCGAGTCCCTTAATTTCTCTTTAACCAGTCATAATTTTCATTTGATCTAGGATTCCTTCTCAAGAGTAAAACCCAGTTATCAATCCTCTCATAATTTAGGTTTCCTTTTCAGGAATAAGTCCCAAGTTAGAGTATTCAAATCTCCATAAAGTACATATACCTTTATGGACCATGTTCCTGGATTTTCTCCCTAAAAGTAAATCCTAAACCTTCATCTATCTGGGCAGTCATATATACATAATCCCCAAACCATTTCTTATGATTGCATCTTTCATGGCACAATTGTCAAATTTTTACCAATACCTCTTGTTTCTCACACCGAGCATGACTCACCTGAGCATAGAGTGTAAAAGTAATTATGCCATCCTTCTTTGAGCCATCAATCATAAACTTCATACTCTATTACTCGAACTACGTGGGTTATGATTCCTTTTCCAAAACAAAGGATACGTAGGTAGCCCATTTATGGGTTCGATCCCATCTCTGAAATAATCTATGTCCTTCTGAATGACGATAAACGTCAAGTGCCCCACTGAGTGGCTTTAAAACCAGCCTGGTCATCATAATGACCAAGGGACTTTTATATAAATGTTTTGAAGGATACCATTGACCAAGAATCTCTAAATAGATACAGATGATTCTCTATTGATGAAGAACCTTGAATACATATAAAAGATTCTCTAAATTTCTTACATATTTAATCATTGATTGTTAAAACTAAAGGAAAGCTCATTTTATACTTGGTAATGTAATAGTGATTCACGAACATAACATAAATCTATAAAGAGAGTCCCGGAGTAGACAATAATTCCCCTCAAAAAGGTGTGATGGGTCCGAACTCCCATCCTCTCGACCAATGCAAATTCCTAAACCTCATCAGTCCACAAGCTAATGAGCGCCTACCTTTGGAAAGTAGGTCCAAACGGATGTGGAATCATTGGATGTTTCCGGTTCTACGAACAAACCCGCTAGAAACCGATCAGAACATTTGAATCTCCCATCCAGGAGGTCATCCCTGAATTCCATGTGAAACAAAAATGGTGAACCCGATATGAATCCTTAACCAAGTTAAAGTGGTGTTTCACCTATTTGTTAAAGACCCTGTTTAAAACTCAATAAGAGGGATAACAAAAACAATCATTGACATGTGTGCTCATCCAAAGGATGAAGTGGTTGAATTTCATCTTGATTACGTCTGTTATATTAAACATGCACTCTTTTCCATGATATTCTATATTTCTATAATGGCTGCTCTGAAATTCACATCTGTGAATACTGCTGCTGCAAATACCACTGTTGTTATTCCTACTGGATCGTCATCCACTCTGAGGATGACATCACCTACTCAGCGTCTTCAACGCTGGGTATCAAATGCGCTGGTTAAGGAGTACCGTCAACACGGTACCATCCCAACTCTGGAGGCTGCCCGACAGGACCTCCAAGTGAACAACTCACACAGGTCGTCCGGACAACGACAACCACTGATCAAGAGGCAGGCGGTGCTGACTACTGTCTCCAACCGTTTCGGGTCGTTATCCCCGGAACGCAATTTCCATTCACTCCCTTTCTCTGAGGAAGTGAATGAGCAGGTCCCTCAGGTCCTTAATTCAAAAAGACAGGAGTCCTTCCCGAGGGCTCCCATCAACAATCGCCGCCAGACTCGTGTGGTAGTGCGCCCTCAACATGATGAGGGTATCGACTCCAGGCATTCAGCTCAGGTTCCTCGAACCCGATCAGGCAAGATGAACCGCCAGAGATGGAATCCGGTTAACAATGGGCAGGTTATCATCCACGCCATCTCTGGAGAAGTCCACCAACCTAACTTGGTGGCAAACAACGAGCAGGCACACACACCTGCCCGTTTTAATTCCGCTGTCCAGCAGACTCATCTGGCAGCATCAAGCCAATCCCGCCAGGAAATTCCGGCGGAGTACTATAGGCAGAAACATACACCTGCTTATACATCATCAGTTTGTCAGCAGGCTCGTCTGACTACATATGATGGATCTCGTCAACCGTGTTTGGCGAAGTGTAAACAGCATGCACATACACCTGCTAATACTAATCAAACCTACCAACAGTCTCGCTTGGTAGCGCACAGAGAAGTCAGTCGGAAAGCCCCGATGACAAACCGGAGGCAGAATCGACTCTCTTCCTCCACATGTGAGTACTGTCAGGATTCACTGACAAGAAAAAGGAGGACAGGAGCAGGCACATACACCTACTCCAAGCACGGAATGGACATATATTCCCGTTCCGGCGGCTGAAGTCACCAAACATATTTTGTCAATGGTGAAAGAGCAGAAGCAAATTTCTGCTCATATTCTGGATGATTGCCAGGATATCATAACAACTTCATCATCATCTCAGGGAAAGACACATAAATCTATCCCTAGCAGTGGAGTGACACATCAACGATTCACTCCGGAACAGACACACACATATGTTCCAGTCCAAGAGGGTTATGGGGAATACTCCCCCATATCATATGGACAACCAAGTCAGGCACATACACCTGATTTGAGTGGAGATCGTCAGCCTAACCTAACCATCTTTACTAATCAGGCACATACACCTGCTCAGATTAACCACTTTCATCAACAAGTGGTTTCCAAAGCGAGTAAGAAGGCATCTAAGAAAAAAATCCGCCCAGCACAGTCAGGAGATCAAAGGTCAATCTGTAACAAGGCCTTGCTCGATGCTGGAATTCTTGAAGCCGGTAGACATTTATCTGTTGGAATTCAAGTTTCTACTCCCTTAGTTCCCAATAACGGGAACATTAATTCCAAAATTCTTCAATAGACACTTCCTCATGAAGGCTTGCTTCATGAAAATTCGGTCAATCTTGAAGTTTCTTCTTCAGATGAGAGCCACAAGAACCCTCTGTGTGGTCAGAAGACCAAGGAGCAAGAGATCTCATCTTTTGCTGTAACCCATTATGGTGGTCCTCCCCATGGTGATGAATTTCTCTGCGAAAGTCCTCTCCGCAGTAGTGATTCACATTTTCTGGAAAATACTCCAGTGGACAATGTAGTGCCGAGAAAGCCCTCTTATCTTGAGGCACTTGCAAATGCGAAACCATTTATGTCTGATGCTTTATCGCTAACAAGTGAAATACTTTCTCAATCAGAAGATAGCCCAGGGTGTAGGTCATTATCCAAACCACCCCTAAGTCATGCATCTTCTAGTTTGATCAAAGATATCTCTACCAATCTTGTTGAATCCGATGATGCAACAAGGAAACACCAACTCTGGTCAAAACAGGTAGAAGAATCTTCATTTAATGATAAAGAGGAAATACTGAACATGAGGAAAAAACTGGCAAAAAGTGAAGTACCAGTCATGTTTTGGCCTTTGGCTGACTCCCAGTACGACATTCCAAAGATGTTGAAGGATGATGGAATCCATGATATTCGTCTCAACATATGGAAAACTCTTTGTCAATTAAAGAATAAGGTATTATCTTATGATGAATATGAAAATCGTCTTAAGATAATAGAAGGGATACAACGTCAGATTGATTTGGCATCTCTATCAGTCTCTCGGTATCTGAAGGCTGAAAAGCAGCAGAGAACCCTTGAACATTCATGCCTTGGTGCACTATGAAAATTGCGTCAGTTAATTACCAATGCTCCATCTGGTGTTCATATCAGAGGATGTGGTGTTCACGGAGCACTAAATTTCACAGTTCTTTCCAGTCAGCAAAGCCCGCCGAAAATGGTCTCATGCAATGTTATTGCCCATGGCCGGCCACAGTCAATAGGCTTTGTTCATAATCAAAATCTTTCTCAAGAACAGGCTTCAACTAGTTCCTCTCAAAATCAAGCATATAGAGAACAAGTTGTTGAATTTCTCCTACATCAAGCAGGCGAGAATATTGCACAAGCCTCTCGTATGGAGAAAACACGTCATCAAATGACAGAAGTTTCGGAAATCATCCAACGGTCTGTTGAACCAGGTGATAAAAGTGGATACAGGCTAATGCATCCAGCTAATTTCCGAACTAAGATTCGCAAGATCAAGAGATCTTTTAAGAAGATCTCAGACGTAGCATGTCAAGAGCCACCCTATCTTGTCAGACTGGGGACTTCTTTAACCCAACCCTCAGAGTCAACAAATGGGATTCGAGGAGTTGAGCGGAATCAGCAGGAACATCCCCAGTTCACAAGACTGGGGACTCTTTCAAATCATCAATCCCCTTCTCGGAGAATTTTGATCTTTTCTCGATTAGGGATGAATCCCCAAGAGGAACGAAGAGCAAAATTATCAGGAGATTCCCTCCAAGTTATAGCTCGTCAAGAAGTTCCTAAAAGATTGAATCAACAAAAGGCAATGTCTCATCAAAGACATGAAAGAAGACAATATCACAGAAATGTTGATAGAAGAGATGCGATGCATTATGCATCAATCAATGTCATCAATGCCGTTGTTGTTAATCCACCAGAGGAGGTTCACTCAGGGGACTCAGATGAAGAGCATCCTGATCAAGAAAATGTACGCACCGATACAAATGCAGAAGGTGTGAATACACGAAGTCAAAGGATTACTCAGAACCTAGGTAATCCACTTCCTTCTCTCCAAAAAGTATCCAACAAAGGGAAGGGAAAAAATCAGGTTACATATCCTTCCTCTGGAGAAGGTAAATTTCTCTCATTAGAGCAAAGGTTTGCACAACAGGAGGAAGAAATGAAAGAATTAAGAAGGTTGAATGCAGAACTACTTCAGAGAAGTCTTCTTCTTAAGAATGCTGAAGTCCGACAGCCGAAGGAATTTGTTGTAACTACTGAGATGGATCAGGAATATCCTCCTTTATCAGTACACCCTCAGAAGTCTAATCCTACGGGTCAAGTGCAACAACGGTTGGCAGCACTACCATCAGTTGCAGCACCAACCACCACGTCTGTACAAGCTCCATTCATTGCACCTACCCAAAACCAAGTTCAACCAGATGTTTCTCAAAAGTTAATAACTACTATTGAGTCATTAACATCTCGGTTAGAAACTATGGAAGGGAAACGGGCGCAAGTTCAACCTGAAAAGAAAGTTTCCCATGAATGGTTAGATTCAATATCTCCTCCATCAAGTTTTGGAAACCCTGTTTTCCCTACTTTCAATGGATCAGGCGACCCTGAACAACATTTGACACATTACCTGTCTTTTTGTGATCCTATGATGGGAACTCCAGAACAGCAAGAAGCAGTGAAACTCAGATGCTTCGTGCGAACCTTGCAAGGACCATCTTTTGTCTGGTATACAATCTTTCAATCCCGGTCAATCATAGGATGGGAGGATCATCGGAAAAAAATCCTTCTTCAGTTCAGCTCAACATGGCCAAAACGACAGTTTTCGATCTTACAAATTGCAAGCAAAGGGATAGTGAAAGAGTCTCTGATTTCATTGCTCGCTAGAAGGGATTAACGTATTCCCTGAGTTTAGCACTCCCTCAGGAGGAGGAGTTTCCAATCTGTGTGGCAAATTTGCGTGACGAATTATGCACGCCATTAATCCCTATGAAATACACAAGAGGGTTTCAAGACCTTACTTCAATCGCTCAGAAGATTGAAGATTCCCTTATATAGGCTAAGGTTAAATCTCGTGTAATTCCATCAGCTCCAGGAAGGAGAATGGGTAAAGAAGAAAAAGCTATAGTTATGCTTAAACAAGCACCTGTACCTATTTCTACTTCAAAACCTTCATTTTCTCGAAGGGCTCCACCTCCTGAACGCCAAAAACAAAGGCTGTTTCGTCCAAATGATCAAAGAGATCAACGACGAAAACAATTTGATGATTTGAAGAGTAAAACATACTCTTTCTGAAGTGAGAAAGTTCCTAGTTACTTCATTTCAGCTCTGGAAAATAATTTGGTTCAATTACCAGTGCCCAAGAGGCCAAACAAGGAAAGAGATGAAGACCATCCCAATTATTGTCCCTTTCATCAAATTTTGGGGCATCCCATCCAGGAGTGTTTTGTCTTTAAAGACCTCCTGCAAAAGATAGTTGACTTAGGACAAGTCAAGTTGAAAGGTTCTTCGACTCAGATAGCATGTGTTACTGCTACAATTCCAGAGGAGGAAGGTGAATGGCAAGAAGTCAAAAGTAGAAATGCACAGAAATATGATGATTGGATGGTCAGAAAGACAATCAATCGGACTCATGCCATTTTTCGAACACAATTAAAGAAACCAATTGTGTCTTCTACCATGAATATTGCGGTAAAACCCTCTTCATCAGATGGAAAATCCTCAAAGAAACGGATTGATTCAAAGAAGAAAAAAGAATCAGAAGAAGATGAGTATGTGTCAAAGCCTAAATTTTATTTGACTCTGGCAGACTTTATGCCATCTACTTCAAAGCTACGGGCACCGCCCCACCAAACGGCACAGCCTAAATAGGCTAACCAGGCAGAGTCTTTATTAGACGAACAGTTAATCTTCGGTTCTGTTAATATGATTCAATTAACAGATCCGTATTCCAGTCGTAATTTTGATGAGCCTGAATTCCCTGTATCAAATAAGGGAATCCGAGGAAGTTCCAGAGGTTCAGGATACAGGGGAAGACGTGGATCTTTCCGAAGCCACTACTCCAATTCTACCCCTGCTAACACTGTGTATGCAGCAGAAACTCGTGGTAGAGCCCTTGAGAGAGCTCAAAAAGAATAAGCAAGTTCTTCTGCCAATAGTCAGCTCAGTCTTGGAACAGTTATTTTGGAAGACCGATTGAAAATTCCATCTTCTTTATCTCCGCAAGTAAATGGATCTAATCGGTCTAATCTTCCAAAACCAAGGATATTGCCAACTTCTATCCCAATACAAGATTCATTAGCTTCCAAATAATCTGCATCCAAGGTACCTGCTAAACCACATATTCTTGTTGGGAAACGCAGACCTTTAGATCAAAAGTATGATATATTGAAACACTTGGCCCAAGTACCAGCCAAGTTATCAATTTTGGATGATTTGAATCTGTCAAAAGATCTTCGGGGAGCACTCATCGAAGCTTTGTCAAGTCCTCGGGAGTTTGAAGGTGAAATTGCTGCAGCTGAAGTCTATCACATAGAAAATAATCCTGCAGAATGCCATGTAGTGATATCTTTTACTGATAAATATGAAGATGATGTTGTGCATGTGCACATAAAACCTTTGTACTTATCTGGCAAAGTCAATGGTGTAGATATCCGAAGAGCTTTCATTGACAATGGTTCAGGAGTCAACCTCATTCCCTTTCGTACACTTCGTCGATTGGGCCTCGCGGAGTATGATTTATCTCCTTCTACCATGATGTTACAAGGATATGATAAAAATGAACAAGAACCACTGGGTGAAGTAACACTCAGAACTCAGTTTGGAGATCATGTATCCAATTCGGATTTCATGATTGTTGATCAAGAATCAGCTTTCAACGTCTTGCTTGGAAGACCCTGGCTACATCAGCATGCAGTTATTGCTTCATCATACCATCAATGTCTCAAATACTATTTCAATGGTCAAGTTGGAACATTGTATGGTGATAAGTCCCCGTTCAAGACATGTGAGTCTCAATACATTGAGGCGGAATTTTATCACATGAAGGGAAGAGAAAAATCTACAATGAAGGAAATTACCAAAGTTAATGCTCCATATGGTTTGGAGAAGATTCCAATAAATCCATTTACACATGTGAGTACAGATTATGTGTTACCTATCAGTCAAATTGACAAAATAGGCCCAAATCAAAATACTCTTATGGAAAGATCCATAATGTCAATTACGGAAATCGAGCCAGACAACATGGGAGAAATTGGTAACCTACCAAACAGTGATGAAAGCCTAAGTGGTGACGTTTTCATTTCATCTTCTGAAGTCCAACAAGTCTATACTTTGCCAATCAGGCCATAAGAATTTATATCAACATCAGAGGTGAATAATGATGTCAATTCTCAATCCATCATCTCCTCTTTATTTCCCAAAGAAGACCCTTTATTATCAATAGGGTCGGAAATGGAAGCTTCTTCTTCAAAATGTGAAAATTTTGACATCTCTTATGATCATGAGAATTTCGTTTTTTCATCTACTTTGCAAGTAGAAATGGAAGAAATAACACGTAATGAAGAGGAAGAGGAAGATCTTAGAGATGCTCCTCCAGCATTTGTGGAAGGTATCTCTACCACTGTGGATGAACTCAGAGAAATAAATCTGGGTACAGAGAAAGATCCATGCCCCACTTTAATTAGTGCGGCCATGACCCTTGAAGAACAAGAGATGTATATTTCTTTTCTAAAGCAAAATAAAGATATTTTTTCTTGGAATTATACAGAAATTCCTGGGCTTGATCATGATGTTGCTACTCATCATTTGGGTTTACCAAAAGAACATCGAGGATTTAAGCAAGCCGCGAGAAGAACACACCCAACCTATGCTTCCAAAATTGAAGCTGAAGTGGATAAGCTGATCAAAGATAACTTCGTCAGAGAAGTTGAGTAACCCAAGTGGTTGGATAATATTGTCCCTGTAAAGAAGAAGAACGGACAAATTAGGGTTTGCATCGATTTTAGATATCTTAATTGGTATTTTCCTAAAGATAATTTCCCAGTTCCGATTACAGAACTCTTAATTGATGCGACGGCTGGCTATGAAGTACATTCCATCATGGATGGATATTCCGGATATAATCAGATCTGAATGGCCCCAGAAGATGAGGAATCTACAGCCTTCAGAGCCCCTCAAGGTGTGTTTTGTTACCGGGTGATGCCCTTTGGTTTAAAGAATGCAGGTGCAACATATCAACGCGCCATGCATCGTATCTTCAAACCGTTCTTAGGGAAGTTTGTTGAATGCTATGTAGACGATTTGGTGGTTAAATACAAACAACGTTCTAATCACTTGGCTGATTTGGAATTCATATTCCACAAGCTTCGACAACATAATTTGAAGATGAACCCCTTAAAATGTGATTTTGGGGTAACCTCATGAAAATTCCTCGGCTTTGTTGTACGCTATCGTGGTATTGAAGTCGATCCTGAGAAGACCAAATCAATCCATGGTATGTCACCTCCTCAGAATTTGAAATAATTAAGAGGACTTCAAGGACACTTAACCTATATTCGGCGTTTCATCGCCGATTTGGCAGGAAAAAGTTTACCCTTTACAAAATTATTGAAGAAAGGAGTCACTTACCAGTGGACTGAAGAATGTCAAGAAGCATTTGATGTTCTCAAGAAATACCTCTTGAGTCCACCAGTACTCATGCCACCTATTGAAGGTAGACCACTTATCCTCTATGTGACAGCTCTAGAGCGATCATTGGGTGCCTTTCTCGCTCAAAAGAATGATGCTAGGAATGAAAATAGCCTCTACTATCTTAGTAGAACTATGCTTGAAGCAGAAACCCGGTATTCAAGTATTGAGAAGTGCTGCCTGGCATTAATCTTTGCAGTTCAGAAACTGAGACACTACCTGCAACATCACGAGGTCCAATTGGTATCTCGCAATAATCCGCTCAAATTCATCTTTAGTCGTCCAATGCTTACAGGACGTCTAGCAAGGTGGGCAGTTATTTTGCAGGAGTTCAACATTCAGTATGTATCTCAAAAGGCAATTAAGGGCCAAGCTCGGGCTGATTTCCTGGCTGAACATCCTTCAGTGGAAGACACGTCTTCAGATATTTAACTCCCTGATGAGGAAGTTTTCTCTATTCAATAGAGTCCTCAAACATGGGAAATGTATTTTGATGGTGCTTCGAGAAGTCCAACAGGGAAGAAAATGGAAAATCCTAAATTCAACAAACTTGGTTTAGGAATTGTACTCATTTCTCCAGATAAGGCATTGTTACCTTATTCCTTTTTATTGTGGGAAGGTGGTACCAATAATTAAGCCGAATACCAAGCTCTTATCATAGGCTTGGAGTTAGCGCTTGAAGCACAAGTGAATCACTTAAAGGTGAAAGGTGATTCAGACCTGGTAATCAAACAAGTCAATGGGGATTATGCCATTAGAAAAGAAGAATTAATCCCTTTGTATGATTGCGTCAGAGAGTTAATGGCGGAATTCCCTTCAGAACTGAAATTTTCTTATGTCCCAATATCATAAAATGGTCAAGCTGATGCACTGGCTAATATAGCCACAGCTCTAGCAGATCCAAATCGGGACGAGACAACCATCAGTATTGCCCACCGTCATGCAATTTCACTTTATGTTCAAGCCAGAATAGAGGAAATTAATTAAATTAGTCCCATTCTTGAACCGTATGGTCATACTACAGGATGGATGTCACCTATCAGGGAATACCTTTAAAATGGAATACTTCCACCTGATAGAGCCGAGAAAGAACAAATCCGGCGACGTGTGGTCAATTTTACTCTTTATGATGGCCCAAACAACCTAGAGAAAATTCTCTACAAACGTGGTTTTGATGGAGTTCTCTTCATATGTATTGATGGTGAAGAGACAATGGCTATCATAAAAGAAGTGCATGTAGGAGTCTGTGGTGCCCACCAGTCTGGACATAGACTGTCAGATCAAATTCGAAGGCTTGGATACTTTTGGCCTTCAATGATACAAGATTGTGTTGATTTCACAAAGAAGTTTCATTCATGTCAAGTACATGCCAACTTCATTCATCAACCTCCAGAGTTTCTTCATACGGCTAAATACTAATGGACATTTGCCACATGGGGAATGGATGTGGTGGGACCTTACCCTTCAGCTACGACCAAGTAGTTTAAGTACATTCTTACTGCTACTGATTTCTTTTCCAAATGGGCTGAGGCAGTACCTCTCAAAGAAGTCAGTTCTAAATGCATTGTTAGCTTCATCAAGTCTAACATCATTACTAGATTTGGTGTCCCTCATACCATATTGAGGGACAACGGCACCAACTTCTGTTTTTCTGAGGTGAAGAAATTGTATCAAGAATACAACATTAAATCCAACCATTCATCTCGGTATTATGCGGCATCCAATGGCCAAATAGAAGCCTTTAACAAGACTCTTTCAAATATACTGCAAAAGATGGAGGATAAGGATAATAGGTCATGGAATGATAAACTCTTTCATGCTTTATGGGCTTATCGGACTACCACCCTCAATGCAATGCGGTCAACTCCATATTCGTTGGTATATGGAACAGAAGCAGTCTTGCCAATTGAAGTTCAATTTCCCTCACTCAGAGTAGCCATTTGTGATCAGTTATCTACAAATGAGCAATCCCAAAAGCGATTGAAAGAATTGGAACGGTTAGATGAGAAAAGATTTTGCACTTTGCACCACATGGAAATCTATCAGAATCGAATAACATGAGCTTTTAGCATAAAAGTTCGTCTTCGTTCATTAATTCAGGGAGAATTGGTATTGGTTCTCAGAACACCAATGATACCAGGAAAGAAGCCTCCCAAGCTTGAACCAAAATGGGAAGGACCTTATTCAATACATAAGGTCTACTCCAATGGATCTTATTCATTAATCTCAATTCATGGAGAACTCATCACGACTCCAACCAATGCCAGATTTCTAAAGAAATATTTCGTATAAACACAAAATATGGTCCCCAGAACCAAGACTCTTACAATTGGTTCATACAGCAATGGTCCAGTATGACCTTAAACTGCAACTTCGTCCAACATGACGTTAAACTATAGGAAAGTCCCTTACGTCCGGAAAGACGTTAAACTACATAAGCGCAATGGTCCAGTATGACCTTAAACTGCAACTTCATCCAACATGACGTTAAACTATAGGAAAGTCCCTTACGTCCGGAAAGACGTTAAACTACATAAGCGCAATGGTCCAGTATGACCTTAAACTGTAACTTCGTCCAACATGACATTAAACTGTAGGAAAGTCCCTTACGTCCGGAAACACGTTAATATACATAAGCGCAATGGTCCAGTATGACCTTAAACTGCAACTTCGTCCAACATGACATTAAACTATAGGAAAGTCCCTTACGTCCGGAAAGATGTTAAACTACATAAGCGCAATGGTCCAGTATGACCTTAAACTACAACTTCGTCCAACATGACGTTAAACTGTAGGGAAGTCCCTTATGTCCGGAAAGATGTTAAACTACATAAGCGCAATGGTCTAGTATGACCTTAAACTGCAACTTCGTCCAACATGACGTTAAACTGTAGGAAAGTCCCTTACGTCCGGAAAGACGTTAAACTACATAAGATGCAATGGTCCAGTGTGACCTTAAACTGCAACTTTGTCCAACATGACGTTAAACTGTAGGAAAGTCCCTTACGTCCGGAAAGACGTTAAACTACATAAGCACTTAAAAGTCCAGTATGACTTTAAACTGCATCATCCACGGTCTATGCATATGACCTTAAACTATTTGCACTTTCGTCCAACATGACGTTAAAACTATAGAAAAGATGTCCCTGCAACATGACACTAAACTGTGCAGCACCAGTTCTTCCTTACTATATAACGTTAAACAATACAGCAATGGTCCAGTATGACCTTAAACTGCAACTTCGTCCCACACAACGTTAAACTGTGAAAAAGTTCCCTAAACCGTCCAGCATGACCTTAAACTGCATCATCCCTGGTCCATGCATATGACCATAAACTATTTGCAAGTCCCTTATGTCCAGCAAGACGTTAAACTGTGACGTCCTAACTACATGACTCTAAACTGTATAAAAGTCCCTTATGTCCGGAAAGACGTTAAACTTTTTAATCATCAAAGGTCCAGCATGACATTAAACTGCACCATCCACGGTCCATGCATATGACCTTAAACTATTCGCACTTTTGTCCAACATGACATTAAACTGCGAAAAAATACCCATTGTTTCCAACATGACATAAATGGTGTGTTATTTTTTCCTTACTGCATGACATTAAACTGCACAGTCCCCCTTTCGTCCAATATGACGTTAAACTGTATTGTCCCCATCGTCCTAACTACATGACGCTACACTGTACAGAAATTCCTTGATATGTCCTATATGACATTAAACTATTATTTTGTCCCTACTACATGACACTAAACTGTGCAGCACCAATAGTCCTAACTACAAGACTTTAAATTGCATAGTCCCTTTTTTATGTCCTACATGACATTAAACTGTTATTTTGTCCCTGCTACATGACACTAAACTGTGCAGCACCAATATTCCTAACTGCAAGACTTTAAACTGCATAGTCCCTTTTTTATGTCCTACATGACATTAAACTATGCATCGTTAATGTTATTGTTACCTCTTGTTTCTCACACCGAGTATGACTCACGTGAGCTTAGAGCAAACATCAACCATAACACTCTCTTTGGGCCGCTAACCATGTGTAAGTCCCAACAACATTTTTATTAGATCATTGTCCCCAAGAACAACTTGATCATTAATTCATTCTTTAATTTAACTACACGGACTTTGATCCTTGCCCTCCAGGCTGGGTATGTAGGCAACCTCCCAGTGTTCAATCCCAAAAAACAATCTCTTCACATTGGTTCACCACCATCTCATATGATGTTGATTCGTGAAACCGCCCCTGGAATCAATATCTTTACATTGATTCACTTTCGTCCTTGTTATATGACGTTAAACTATACAACACTTTTGTCCGGTACGACAATAAACTTCAGTATTCTTTGATTTCCTCATTTGAGAGAGAACTATTATTGACATTGATTTTTTTCAATCATGTTTCATTTCAAAAGACTACGTGCATACATGGTAATGCCTAAACTGTTTATCTTAGGCTAAAACATCATTGCACTAAATTCCCCTTTCACCCTTCACATGTATGAACCAAATTTGTACAAAGGGTAGTTCTAGAACTACGTGGACTTGATTTCCATCCTTATGGGATACGTAGAAACATTCAAGTATCCCTCGAATCCAGTCCCAAGTCTTTTGGGCCTAACCCCAAATTTCACTTTCAGTCCCTTAGCTGAAAAGTCCTCATGAAAGCACACACTGTGTATTCATTATTATGGTCCGAATTCTATGACCCTAAACTAAGATCTCTCATACTTTCGTCCTGCACGACGTTAAACTGCATTTCAAGAACTACGTATCGCTTGATTCTCATTCTTATGAGATACGTAGTGAAGTACAAAATTTCAATTCAGGACCCAGCCACAACATTATTATGGTTATCATTGACCTATGTATCTCTATATACATTATACAATACCCATATTTATGTGTTATAATCCTAACCTTAAATATTATCAGATCTTCATAACCCTTTTCATGACTTCTAGTCACAAAAATGTCAAACTTCTGAGAATTTTTTTGCCTGACTATGCAGCACATGCCCATAGGTGGCTTTGCATAAACAGTCCACATAACAGACATGTCAGCTAAAAGATGCTATTTATTTGACCATGCAGCCAATGCCCTTAGGTGGCCCTGCATATTTCAACCCCCTAACAGGTTTGTTAAATAATGGTAACTTCATTCTTGGGAAGAATGCCTCTTTTGTCCTTATTTGTCTTAAACGACAGTATGTAGGGATCCGCAATAAAATAACCATCCTTAACATATTTGTCCCATATCCTTTTCCATGATCTGAAAGTATTCAAGTCTATGGTTTATTCTTCTTCCCTACGTTTGGGTCAGACCTTCGTAGGAGTGATATTCATCCAGTTCTTCGATAATCATGTCTGGAAATATCTTCTCCATATTCAAGTACCTCTTTCCATACAACAAAATCTATACTTTAGAAAATTTGAATCTCCATAAACTTTCACTGGCTTTTAGCACTAGGAAAGTACATTTCTGAGAGTTCTTTTGTCTGACTATGCAGCACATGCCCATAGGTGGCCTTGCATAAACAGTCCACATAACAGACTTTTCAGCCGAAAGATGATACTTATTTAACCATGCAGCCAATGCCCTTAGGTGGCCTTGCATATTTCAACCCCCTAACGGGTTTTCTTAAATAATAGTAACTTCATTCTTGGAAACTACTTCTTCTAATGCCTTTTAGCTCTTTTTCATATCATTCCTCAGATTCAAATATTCTTAAGCCATAGTTTACAAATATTCTCTATACTTGAATATGGTAATATGTTTTCAAATAAATTGTCAAGGAATTGAATCAATTTTAATCCATTTTGGTCAAAGCTATTTCAACCTTAAACATTAGCCCCTTTATGTCCGGCATGCATGACTTTAAACTGCCCACAAAAGACAAAGGAACTCTGAATAAAAGTCAAGTTCCAGCTCACTAAATATACATTTTTTGTATGATTTAGGTAATATTGAGCAATTAAAAGATTCAAAGTTTGTAGGGTTATTTTTTTGTAATAATCCTACTAAAAATCATACTATGCTTACTAGGCCCATTGGCTTAAGTAAATTTGAAGCAGGAAATGAAAGAATGCAGGTACAAATGATTAAAGACGAAAGTGTTTTTCATTGATACACAGGAGATAGAAAGACATCCACAGACTAGAGTCTCTTCTCTTTTTCAAGAATTACAAGAGATTGTCAACATATGTCTTCATTTGATTTACGGCATCCCGAACTTCATCAGAAACCACCTGGAATTCATTCATTCAACTGGATACAAAAAGAGATTTTGTGATACTAGCTCTTCTTGGAACAATTGTAAAAGGATGTTCTTGAGTTCGGTTTGAGAAAATTTTCTGCTGATCAAACAGTGACTCTGTTTCTCTCCAAGAGACTTGGAAGATGGATACATGGATTTGAGAATGGAGCATTAGAAGTAAAGATCCATTTTGGAGAGAGTACTCTTTTCAGATATTTCTCTAATACCATGTTTGTCTTCTCTCCACCAACTGGTAGTGGAAAACATTTCAGCCCATGGGTTTTCCATTTTCATATCTGCAAAGAAATGGCATGGAAGGAGAACTTGAAAGGTCACACCATTGTTGTTGCTCTTAATGCAAAGCATAACCGAAATAGAGGAGTAGCAGTGCAGCTACATCTCAGGTGTATAATTGTTTGCATTTAGAACATTGACTCCTTGTAGATGACCATGACCACACAGAGGCAGATAGATGCTCTGGGGAAAATTAAGATGATATTTCTTCAAGTACTTAGCCAAATCTGGGAGAGTGCTGTTGCAGATATCATAGTAATCATGGACAATAATGTTCATCATGTCATCAATCCGCCTGCTAGCCAGTTCATCAGCCGTTCCAATTCCCTTGGGAACCACTGAATCTGCACAAAAGATGAGTAAACTAACTCTTAAATAGGTTTATTTTTCATAAAATTTGCGAATGATTTCAAAAAAATGGCTAAGGCATTAAGGAGCGCAATTCTAAAAAATGGCACGCAAGTATTCGTGTGCCGCACTAATTTTTGACGCGCATATATAAACCACGCAAGTACAAATACCTTTACAGTAGCGCGACATCAAGGAAAACACTAGAAAACAGAGCAACCTGCGTGGTGAGAGCTCGAAGGTATGAAGTCCGAAAATCCTGATGCTTGTACGGAAGTGAGGCCCTCTATTTATATACACGGTCGGGACTTTGCGCGTCGTACCCAGTGCGCTCAAGGCCTGCGCGATGCGCACTTGTGCGCCGCCCTCTGTGCCCTGAAGACTTGCGCGCCCCCTTTTCCTTTGGATGGATTCAATTTCCTCAGAGTCAAATCCTCATTTCTCTCCGGATCCAACTCTGAGTGGGGACTTTTGTTGACGCTCCTTTCGTCACAGAATCTAAATATCGGAAAAGGGGAAAATCTGAGCTGAAAGTGATTCAACCTTTGAAGAAAATATCAAAAATCGACAAAGGCATGAATAAAGGATCAAAAGCAACTGCACCGCGCAAGTTATATCACTGTCGCGCAAGTGGACTTGCGCGACGCCCTTATGGTCATGCAAGTGACTTGTGCGACCTAAGTGATAACCGCCCGGTAACCGCCCATGGCCTTCTTTTTCCTATAAATAGACCCTGTGGGCCCCCTATTCGAGAGGATCTTTTTCCAAAAACTCGGATTGAAGCTCCTGACGCCCAAGTCTCTTTTCAAAGCTTCCGGAACACTTCTAAGGTAATTTCTTACCTAGAACGGAAGATCTAAAGAGAGGGAGGAAGGACTAAGTGTTGAAACTCATCAACACTTGCGCGCCTGAGTGGCCAGCCCTTAAGGGAAGTGGTCACACTTACGCGCCGCCTTATTCCTTCGATAGAAATTGCGCATCCCTTATCTGGGAGAACCTCAAGAGGAATCTAAAGGCTTTAAGAAAGAGTCGCTCAAGTATTTTAATGCTGGTTGAAAATCACGCAAAGTACCCCACATGTCGCGCATGTATACCTGCACGACCAATACTTGTGCGCCGCTGCAATACCTGCACGCCTTCCAAGACTTACGCTCCCCTTCCTTTTTGGGTGCCTTTTCTGCCCATTTCACCCCTCTTAAGCCATTTCACCTTTCCTATTCAAGATTCAGTCTTCAAGATACTCTTTAAAGCCATTTATGGCATGATTTCTTGATTTAACTTCCTTATCTGAAAGGAATTCGGTGGAATATCTCTCAAAACCTAGTGATTTACACATCTTTATGTCACCAAAGATTGAGAGTTCATTCATTCAACCTCATCCTTTTAAGATGAGAGAATCCTTAACCTGGGTCTCCTTTTCAGGAATAATCCCCAGTTATAAGTCCTTTAATCTGGGCATCTTCCTCAGGAGTAAGTCCCAAATTCTTAAAGTTCCCAAATCTGGGCATCCTCCTCAGGAGTAAGCCCCAAACCTTAATTCCTTAACATGGGCATCTTCCTCGGGAGTAAGTCCCAAATTCTTAAATTTCCCAAATCTGGGCATCCTCCTCAGGAGTAAGCCCCAAACCTTAATTCCTTAACATGGGAATCTTCCTCAGGAGTAAGTCCCAAATTCATAAAGTTCCCAAATCTGGGCATCCTCCTCAGGAGTAAGCCCCAAACCTTAATTCCTTAACTTGGGCATCTTCCTCAGGAGTATGTCTTAAATTCTTAAAGTTCCCAAATCTGGGCATTCTCCTCAGGAGTAAGCCCCAAACCTTAATTCCTTAATTTGGGCATCCTTCTTAGGAGTAAGTCCCAATCTCAAATATGAGAATCTTTCTTAGGAGTAAGCCCCAAGTCCTCTAATTTGGGCATCCTTCTTAGGAGTAAGCCCCAATCTCAAATATGGGCATCCTTCTTAGGAGTAAGCCCCAATCTCAAATATGGGCATCCTTCTTAGGAGTAAGCCCCAAGTCCTCTAATTTGTGCATCTTTCTTAGGAGTAAGCCCCGAGTCCCTTAATTTGGGAATCCTTCTTAAGAGTAAGCCCCAATCTCAAATATGGGCATCCTTCTTAGGAGTAAGCCCCGAGTCCCTTAAATTCTCTTTAACCAGTCTTAATTTTCATTTGATCTGGGATTCCTTCTCAGGAGTAAAACCCAGTTATCAATCCTCTCCTAATTTAGGTTTCCTTTTCAGGAATAAGTCCCAAGTTAGAGTATTCAAATCTCCATAAAGTACATATACCATTATGGACCATGTTCCTGGATTTTCTCCCTAAAATTAAATTCTAAACCTTCATCAATCTGGGCAGTCATATATACATAAGCCCCAAACCATTTCTTATTATTGCATCTTTCATGGAACAATTGTCTAATTTTTACCAATACCTCTTGTTTCTCACACCGAGCATGACTCACATGAGCTTAGAGTGTAAAAGTAATTGTCACATCCTTCTTTGAGCCATCAATCATAAACGTCAAACTCTATTACTCGAACTACGTGGGTTCTGATTCCTTTTCCAAAACAAAGGATACGTAGGTAGCCCATTTATGGGTTCGATCCCATCTCTGAAATAATATATGTCCTTATGAATGACGATAAACTTCAAGTGCCCCACTGAGTGGCTTTAAAACCAGCCTGGTCATCATAATGACCAAGGGACTTTTATATAAATGTTTTGAAGGATACCATTGACCAAGAATCTTTAAATAGATTCAGATGATTCTCTATTGATGAAGAACCTCGAGTACATATAAAATATTCTCTAAATTTCTTACATATTTAATCATTGATTGTTAAAACTAAAGGCAAGCTCATTTTATACTTGGTAATGTAATAAGGATTCACGAACATAACTTAAATCTATAAAGAGAGTCTCGGAGGAGACAATAATTCCCCTCAAAAAGGTGTGATGAGTCCGACCTCCCATCCTCTCGACCAACGCAAATTCCTAAACCTCATCAGTCCACAAGCTAATGAGCACCTACCTTTGGAAAGTAGGTCCAAACGGACGTGGAATCATTGGATGTTTCCGGTTCTACGAACAAACCCGCTAGAAACCGATCGGAACGTTTGAATCTCCCGTCCAAGTGGTCATCCCCGAATTCCGTGCAAAACAGGTACATATATCAAATAATTATTGAGATAAAATAACAAAAATTAAAATAATAATAAGAATATTTAATTAAATTTAGATATAAATTGAAAGTGAAACTTTCATAATAATGAAACATCATAAACAATGTGGAAAATTCTCACACATATATTGTGAATAAATCAAACATCATGTGCATATATTACATATGTGTCCAAATAACCCTGAAAAACATGTGAACAAAGATATAATTGGGATTATGCGTAATATTAACATGATATAAAAAAAATTACACAATGTATTGGATTGATATATAATTTTAATCCCATATTCTAAATCATAATATTCTCATAATCATGAATACCCAATATAATAGATACTAATATCAATTATAAAAATTAAATAAACCAATGGGTAAATAATGAAAATCATAATTGTATCATAAGGCATATGTTATATATAAAACAGGTTAGTTTCTAAAATCTTTAGGTATAAAATAACGTTTAACACTGCTCAGTTATTTTTTTAAATGAAATATCATAGTTCTAAAAACAAAATAATTATAATAGGTTGAATCCAAGAGAAATATTTATAATACTCAATTCATCATTAATAAATAATGTGGATAAGAATAAATTCAAAAAATAAATATACATTCATATCCTTAGAAGAAGAATAAAAAATTCAAAATTAATAGAAATTTAGATTGTATGTTATAATTATCATTGTGAAAAGGTAGCGGAAGAGAAGTTAATATTGAAAGAAAAGGTTTGGTTAGAGAGTCCCCACATCTTATGCCATGTTTTATTTTTCACATTATCACCTCTTATAAAACCATATTATGATTATTAAAACATGATTAAATAATTTCATTATATTTATTTGTGTTATCATCAAACAATTATAATCATTATAATAAATTTTAAAAAAAAATAGAATAAATTTGTTGATTAAACATGTCATTGAATTATCCCATTTTTTATTATTTTATAGTGTTTTTTAATTTTTATTTATAAATTAGTATATTTAAATCCAAAATATTATAAATAAATAAAATTAGATATTTTAAAATTAGACATAATTTACTCATACATCCCATGAATGTGGTAATAAGAAAATAATTGACAACACCCTCATAGGCATTTTACAAACCATTAATAAGATGTGAAAATATTCGGAATTAGAGACAATATATATATATATATTAAATATTTTATAATAATAATTTTATATCTATTTCTGATTTCCCCAATGGTTAAAATTTTTTAGTTAATGTAGACCTTCTATCTAAATTTAGGTGGTCACTGTGACAGGAAAAAGACACATTGAGTTCTGCCTTGGTCAAGAAGAAGTGTGGTTGGATCTTCCCATAATGTAATTTTATACCATGTTCTAGTCTCCTATTTTTTTTATATTTTTTTGAATTAATTATATTAATAATATTACTAAAATTATATACTATGAATGTGACTGATTGTAACCAAGATTCGATGTGATCTTCTTTGTAAATTAGAGGGTCTCCAATATAATTTTACTAGTGATTTTAATATTGATTAAATCAACAAAGACAAACACTCTAAAAATTTTCTCCAATGACAGATCTTATTGGTGAGGTGTAATTAGTATTATTCCAATGAGTTAGGATTATTTTGTATACCTATAAAGGGAATCAGATCCAACACTTTTTTTGTTCAACTAAATTGGACATGTCACACTTTTAAGGTCATTGGAAAAAGACCCATTTCAGTCCTTTTAATGTCATACATCTATTATCAAATAAAGTGAATTGTAAATATATGTGTTCTAAACCTTCTAGAAGCATCATAACATCATGAAGAATAGACTATTTACCATGTTGATTTATATGATGAAACCAGTAATACAAAGAAAATGATGCCTAAAATGGTTTTTTGGGACATATTGTTAAAAAATATTCTTGATCAATCATATTTATTGTTAACTAGAAAAGAGAGAGTATTTTTAAGACATATGCGTAATAAGAGGTCATTTTGTCTTTCTCTATATAAGAAATTAGGAGTTCTTATTCTTGTCACATAATTAAAGGAGATATAGTTTATACTTCTCTCATCATATAAGGTTTAATGGTTTATCATATTCTCATCACAAAGATAATATTAATATTTTCACATAATATTATGGTTTTATTATGCTTTTCACATAAGGTTTTTATCCACTATTATTGTATACATCCACTCAGGGGGAGATAGGATAATAATTGGGCTAGGATATTTGGACTGAATCTTAAGGAATAATCATCTATATACTATAAGAACTAGAATAAAAACCCTTTTTTAAGAGTTTAAATGTATATGGTCAAGTGATTAGATTGGTCCATGTATTTTAACATCATGAGGTATGAACTTTATGCAATTAATTTTAAAGCTTTGTAGTTTGGACTACGATGTGAAAAGTAGCTTACATTGGAAATGTATTGGGAACATGAATGAGTCTCATATTCTTGTTTGTAATTTTTGATGATCCATATGAATGTCTTTTTGGGAAATATGAGTGTGTTCATGAATAGAGATATTTATATGGGAATGAAGAATAATCTACTGTATATTTTTAACTCTAAAGTGACTTTCATGAAGGTGGGTTTTGGGAAACCAATATTTTTATCTCAATTCCCAGAATTTATTTGAACCAAGTGGATAAATATGAATCAGGTAATTTTAGACTCCAATAGAAGTATATTGAATTATCATAAATGAGGAATCCACGAGGACTATCACAACTAAATGTATATATCCTAGGGATGGAAACACAAAATGGGGGCTTCAGTGATTTGAAACCAAGGTAGATACATGGGTGGGTGGATCCCTAGATAAGTGACTTGGGAGAAGTGACATAGTAATATGGTACTTTAGAGGGGTGGAGAAATAATATATAGGCCTTGGTGATGTAGACCCAAGTTATGGGACTAGGGAAAATATCACCCCATTATGGGGTCTTCGGGGAATGGGTGCCTAGGTTCGAAGGCCTTAGAGAAGGAGTTCCTAGGTATAGATTCCTAGGGAATATTGTTCCCAAATATGATTTTAGGGATAAAATAGTACCCTAGTGTTAGGTTGTATTTTTAATGTCATATTAGATCAATTCCCATGTAATTGGAGTCTATGTGGTTAGTGACTACATATATGTTCATAGATGGTCATGACCCAGTGTTAGAACCCCGGTGTTTAAGAAATTATGTACCCCAGTTCCTAGGATATGAATTCAATTATAATTGTTTTCAATGTAATATTATTTAAATTTTACATATGATTTTGGTTGAATGTCATGTGAAATAAGGTTTAGTGAACTCATGTGATTTGGAAATCAATTCCCCCATATATGTTCACATGTTCAACCAGTGTGTGGAAAATTGTAGGAATGATGTTTATTGTATTGGAATCCCCTCACCTAAATTCCCATATTTTGTTATAGACACCTTATGAATGAAAACCCCCATATGTGACAGTCACAACTACATGAAATTAATGGAAATAATGCATTAAAATACATTCAAATTATATTTTTTGTGATAAGGATTATAGAATTATTAAAAAAAATTAAACTGATAAAACCATTACATTTTTCAACTTATGAACATTTTTTACTATATGAAAAAATAATAAATCGAACCATTACTTCAACATATCCTACAAATTCATCACATAATATACTCTTTTATACAAAACCTACATATTAATTTTATTTATAACCAAAGTAAATTGAAACCTAAAATGTGTGATCTGAAATGCTCTATAAGGGTAAACCTAGAAGAGAATAATTAATGGTCATATAAGTGAATAAGAAGAGATTATGGGTTTAATCAGGATACATAATAATGTCATGCCCAGTAATCATAGATCATAAATAATGGAATAAGGCATGAAATATACTAAATGTTTTAAAAATCCAAGAAAAGTGGAATAAATATTGAATGTAATATAACATAAAAATAGAAGAAACATAAAGAGTTAGAATGATATGAAAAATAACTTATATATATTTACTACCCATATTCATTAGAAAAAATTATGGGAAAACTCATTATTCCAATTCCTATTTGAAAAAACATATTATGTCCATGTATGGAAATGGGAAAAAATTCAATATACCAATATATATTCGATCAAAATAATTATGTCCATCCCTATATATCTCATGAGATATCAATAAAACCAATGTTGTGGATGATATTTATTGAAATATTTTAACCAATATTTGGGGAAAATATGTGCAGTATAATTTCTTTTTTCCTTGGCTAAGAGACCATACAAGCAAATATTGACTTCTTATGGGATCTCATGGTGGACCCCAAAAGATATTTTTCTTTGTAATCACCAAAACATTTCTCAAATCCACATATTGAGAACATTTTGTGGTTTGAGAATTGACTATTTATTAGATCTACCTTTATGGGTTTTTAGCCAAATAATTTTTTTGCTCTCTTTTTAGGGGATAATTTTTAATGGGTCATGTGAGAATCATAACCAGAGAGTGGAGACATTAATTTTACAAATTAGTTATTTTATAGGATTTTATAATGATCGATTATTTAGTTGTATCCATATGAGTTTTATGGTAAAAAAATTTATCGGATATAAATGGTATTTTATGTTTAATAGCTTTGAAAAAAAATTATGTGAGGATGTTTTCATGGCTACCAAGGATGAGAAAATTATTTTTAATTGAATATACAATATTGTGAATGAAAAAATTTTAGAGGGATAGTGCATATTTTCAGGGTTATATCACATAAACCCATGTTTGTTTATATTTTAGGTCAAATATCATTAACTGCATTATGAAACAATTTATTTTCGTATAGCATTGACCACATATTGTTGTAGTGGTCTACATTGAATATGTAGGGAAAACCATCATGGATGAGGTCCCAATATAATTTTAGACTACACTGAAAAAGGGGTATTGTATTTTAGTTATAATACATGGATAAACGTTTCATGTGGTTTAGTGTATTTTGATAGTGACTATAAAAATTTCATGAATGAGGATTCCTAAATTTTCTTTAAAAATTGGAATGGTGTATAAAAGTGTATTATAGGGGATATCAAATAAATATAAATGATTGGATTATTATATTTTGTAAATACTAAATCTAGATAATTGAATCATGGATGGTGATATAGGAAACATATTCTAGGGATGGACATTTATCATATTTGAATGATGGTTTCCACCTTCCTGGTGTCAGGGTGTACATGGATTAGAGGACAATCTACTCAGAATAAAAATTATTTTGTTTATATAGTTATATTGAAGGTGTAAAAAATGATCCATATGAGGGGAATGTATATATAGAAAATATTTTCTATCTTATATAAAAATACACATCTAATTGACATCCATGGAAGTTTTTTGGTTATTCAGACACATGGGATGTGACTTATATTCTTTGGAGAGATGACATTCAATGATATTTTTGGAACCTTAATATTATTTCCCCAATGTAAAAAACACATTATCCTAGAGAAGATATCTGACACCTTATTCTCCTAACATTGTTTCAAGACCATTGGCTCTATCGTGTCATTATAAGGTTTTAATAGATATATATAATGGCCCGAAAATTATTTTCTCTCTTTTCAAATCAATTTATTTACAAGGACCTAAATGCAGTAAGCTTAACAATATGAGGAATTAATCATGATCAAATTTTTAGTTAATGTTTTTTTTCAAGAAAATCCTTGATTCGTCTCCCGAAATAATTTATGTTATTGTGATTGGGATAATTAACTATATAGTTTAGGGTCATATTTCATTTATAAGTTTTGAAACATTTTAATTTAATGGTCTCTAGAATAAAGAAATTTTTTATAAAAAATGTACACCATTAACTACATAATAGTGAGAAAGAATATTAAACCATTACAAGGAATGAACAAACGTTAATAGAGATCCTTATTATAGTAGATGTTATAACAACAAATTAAACATAGTTTAACACCATGATTCTTGAACCAATATATTTATTCTCTAATAGGTGAGGGATCCTAGTTTAAGGATATATTACTTGAATTTTTTTGTGAATGTTAAAGGTGAAATCTATAAAACAAAATGGGGATCAAAGGCTTAAAATTCTCAACTACATTTTGAATAAATAATGTTTCAATATAAATCACAAAAAAAGGTTTTTGGTTTATGAACGATGACATAAGATACATACACAAGGGATGACTATTGATTATTTTCAAATGAATAGTTTTTTTGGGATTCTATGAGTGTATACAAATATTAGAGGACCTTCTCTGCCAAATGAAAATAAATCAGTTTGGACGGTACTATTAAAGCTTCATGTGTAGATCTATATGAGGGGTACATATATATAAGAGAACAGTGGTTTCTTCAAAGTTGAATACACTTATTACGAATATCAATGAAAGGTGGGAGATAATATAAGACACCCAAAAAAGTTGGTTTTGACATTTTAAGGTGCAGTATACCAGGTTCAGGCTATCTATATCTTCTTAAATGGAGTAAGGATGGATGATGGTTATTGGAATCGTCAACACAAGTATTTTAATGAATAAAAAATAGGTTTTTCTTAATGTGAAATCACATACTCCATGTGCTCCCATATTGATTGGTCACTCCTATTGTATTTTCAGATTATTAGGAATGGGTTACCGTGAGTAATTTAATATCATGAAAAATAGATCAAATACTATTTATTTTAACATCATTCTACAAGGAATATTTTTTCATTCAGTGTAGCATCATATGATAAGGATTCTAATGTCATTAATTTTAATTTAATGGGAACATAAGATAAGCTTCATATAGTTTAGAATCATATAATAATGATTGAATACCACACTATTTAATATTAGGTGACAAGGAATCAAAAACCATTAATGGTATGGGAATTTAGAATGTGTATCTAGACGTAGGATATAAGACCTATGAATCATTTTGTATCACATAAATACAAAGTTCAAAAAAATATCCTTGTGGTAGAGTCCACTATGAAGGATATAATAATGACTAAGAGTCCACAAACACATGGATGTGGTATTTTTAATCATTTTTATCAGTGTAGCTTCGTATATGAGTGTACACTATAAACTAGTATGTATAAATGGCTTACACATGAGAGATAAAGGAATTTTATTTGTTAGATTTTGTAGCGTGGATATGGAAATATGAAATAGGAATTACTACATAACCAGACAGAATAAGAATCAATTATCATGTAGTAATTACATATTGGAGGTATTTTTTATTGATCATAACAGTTTAAATATCTCAAGATGGTGGGGGGAGATTCAGGGTAATAAATATCAAAAAAATATCCTTTTGGATCTTTTTTTAAATAAAAAAATCAATTATATCTATTTCCCATTGTAATGTGTAAACTAAAATTTAAAAATAAATGTGACACAAAGATTTTAATAGGTTCACCCTTTATTGGGATTTTATAAGAATAATTATAAGGAAATGTTCTAATGTTCCTAATCTAATATAGCACACTTCAATTACCATATTTTGAGAAAACTCACTATACCCCTTGGTTTATAACCATTTACACATTGAATGATCCTTTATTACTTTTATAAATTCAACATACTACTATATACAAATATTATTATAAATATTTATAATAGATTATAATTGGTTCCAACTTTTTGAGTGTTCCATGAACCACTGTTTTCACCCAAGATATGACAATGACATTACTATGCAGTATTCTTATTATAGAAACTACTTTTTGAAAAGTATTCTTATTCAATCATGAAAAGAGTTAATCCCAATGTTAACTACATGTACATAATGTGACATATTTTCTTCAATAATTTCATTTGATTCATTGAAATATTGCACCTCCCAAAAATATCCTCCTTCAGAAACAAAAACTACACCATGAATAGATACCCCATTGAAAAACATACTTCTGTAAAAACCAACCACCTTAGGATACTCAACTATTTTAAAAACCACATTTATATTTATATAAATTTATCCAATAATGATTCTATATAATGAACATAAATATCAAAATTGAAGTAATTAGTGGTCAATTATATTGTAAAGGAAATCTAAAAACCTAATAACCACATTTTCATTTAATCACTATGTGAACAAGATATACCACATAATATGTATTATATTCATTTTGAGATGTGCATAAAATATGATGCATTGGCCTCAAAATCACAATCCTTCTATCATAAATTATACGCCCCTCCCACAAGAATTATTTATTTCTAAAAAATATTTTATAAGTTGAAATTCCTTTTTATTAGTTTTCTTTATAGTTTTATGCACATAAAATGCAGTTTTCATAGCGAACCAATTTTATGAAATCCATTCTGACTGAAAATCAAAATTTTAAACACTTTTTTGGAAAAGGTGGAAAATGCCACATGTGAAAAATAGGAGGTCATTAGACAAATAAATAAATCAAAAAATATATAACTATTAATAAAATGTTATCAAAATAAATCAACCTATATAATCATCATTGAAGTATAGATACCCGAGTATCCAAGTGTTCAATGAAAAATGATAGAGAATATTTAGGGAAATATTTTATTCAAATTATAATTATTTATTAATTATGTTCAATTAAAAATCACTTTTATTTTTATGATTTATTAAAATAATTGGTAATTTGAAATATTAAATAAAAAGGGATAAAATGTGAAAATTCATTAATTCTAGAAATTTGAATGATTTTAATCACTTGGGTGTTTTGATAATAACATGTAATATATATATATATATATCATATTTATTTTATTACATATTTTTTGGATTCCATGATTTTTGGAATAAAAATTTCTCTTCTTGACCAAGAGATAATTCAACCATATATAGGGCTAAAAAATCAATCAATTTGATAAATTGTACGGGAAGGCAGAGTGGACCCCACCATCGGAGATGAGGCATAATTCGGGGTATACAATTCCAATTGAGTTGATTATAATTGTATTTTAAAGAAGAGTCATTTCTATTTTTCAAAAATAAATTTTAGGGTGTTATTCTGTCATTATGGCGTCTATTGGATGCTCAACATTTATGGAACATTTATGAATCATCCGGCCATAAAGAACATGGTGGAAATTTGTGATATCATTTAATACACATGTAGGATGGAGTTGAAATTTTATGTAAAAATGTGTTACATATATCAAATAACTTTTTATAGAACTATATTTGTGAACTTAAACATTAATGGGGTTAATCATGTGAAAAATTTCAGAATAATATTTCTGGAGTAAAAAATCATCCCCCTCACCTATAAAAGGATGAGATCCACTCTATTCCAAATCATCAATTGAGACAACAATGAAGGAGATATCTACGATGGAGGATTCTGATTGAAAATATCACCCATTTATTATTATTCATTTCTATTTTGTTTTCATTTCATTTAAGTTAATTTTAGTATTCATTTTTTACAATTGTAATTGTAATTCTCATTTAGTTTTAAATAAATAAATTCACACATTTTTTTGTTTTCACCCATTAATCATGTTGTTTTTTATTCTTTTTAATTTTAGTATCATTAGTATGGTCATAATTATTTTTATAATAATCATTATCATTATTATTATTACTATAATTATTAATAATATTATTTTATCATTTTTATTTTCATTAGTTATTCTCTTTTTATCATAATTATTATAATAATAGTAATAAATTATTATTATTATTATTATTATATTATTTATAAATTATAAAATGTACTAAATTCCATTTTAATTTTTGATTTTCTTCTCTTCCTCTCCCTCACTCTCATCCCAGTTCAATTTTATTTTATTCTTATGTTTTCTCACCTACATTCATTTTAATTTTCATTATTTTATTTTATTCCGTTTCTTATTTTTCTCTTCAACCGACCCCACCATGTGACCATGTACTCTAAGAAATAAGACACTAACCCTGAGTCTATCTTGGGGGAGGTTAATGTGTGCATGAATATTTCTTAAAGGCTAATTTTATGTTTGTAGATAAATTTTAGCAGTATGTATAGTGAGGCAAATGTCTCTGATTAGATTAGTTCTCACCAGTGTCAAAAAAGTCAATTTATTTCAATTATTTTAATAAAATCAATTTCTCTCTCTGTTGGTTAATTAATCATATGATTAGAGTTGAACTAATCAATGGATAAAATAAAATCAATTGAGCTCAGCCATGGAAGATGACACCTCATTGATCGAGGAGATTAATCAACCACGATTAAAGGAGGTGGAATGAAGAGTGCTTAGTCATCCAATAATATTACAGAATTTATAAATAAGGAATAGTAATTTAAACATGATATTTTGGGTTTGAATTATCAAAGTAAAATAGAACACATAAAGGAGATTAATGATTGAACCTCAAAAAAACCCCAAAACCAAGTTCTTTCTTTCTTCAACTCATTCTATCTAGTTTTCATGTTAGTTTAAATACTCATTTTTCATGTCATTATAAAATTAATCAAAAACCAAAAAATATTTATTTTTTTCTTAAATCAATGAGAACAAAAAAACTAATTAACATAGGTGGTTTAGATAATGTAAGATAACCACACTAAAAGGTTTTTCAAGTGAGATGACCCTGGTCAGTGACTGTACTACATTAAGAAAAATATATTTGTTTTTGAAATGGCCTATGAAAAACATGTCAGAAAACTAGCACTATTTATAGTGATGTAATAATAAGTTTTATTATATTTATCTATTTCACATTTTACATATATTTTTATTTATTTTTATAAAAAAAATATTCCATTATGTTCTTATAGGAAAAAAATTTCAATTCATAGAATAAAACATACTCTTATGTGTATGAATAAGTTTATGAACTACCCTGGTTTGTAGAATATGGTATTGCATTATAGTCTAGAGAGATACTGGGAGCACATAGACAAAATTTTATAGTGTAATAATTAAAGGACCTAATAAAAGATCTCAAAGATTCCCTTAAGCAATCAATGGTTGAAGGATTTCCAGAGAGCTCATTGAATTCTAGAAGTTCATCCTTGAATTCTATCAAGAAGTGGCCAAGACACAAGAAGAGTTCCCCTAATTTCTTCCAAAAACATTTGAAAAAGTATCCCTAGAATATTTTGAAACGAATTTGGAAAATACAAAATCACATGTATGATATTCAAAAGATTGATGAAAATATGAATGATCTAAAAAGAAAAATGGGTTGGATGACTCCATACATCCAAGAATTATAAAAAGAACCTAAAACTTAGAATTAACTTGAAACATAATATTATACACTCCTATTATATACATAGGAAATGTAGAATGAATTTATAGGTGATATACATATGGTAGATCAACATAAATTGGATGGATTTTTGAATAAATGTGAGGAACTGCTTGATCTCCCCAAACCCAACAAAGAATAAGATCTATAATCATTAAAGGGTGACAAAACTCATATGGTGGAATTTGAAGTAAATATGGAGGACCAAAACTACCTACCTCCATCCACTAATAATATACTCCAAGTGGAACTTACGATGGTGTAATTGATTGAATCAGAACCAATATCGGGAGTCGATATTTTCTCATAATCTATCTCTTCTGAAATTATTGAAAATGAATTATGCATCAATTAATATTGTTTTTATTTTTTTAGATATAGATAGTATTTTTCATGAATTAGAGGATAATGAATCAACTAAACCTGAACTTATGGAGGAACTCATATAGCTCTATGATTTTAAAGAACATACATTTGAGGAGCCCCACCAAATGATCCATGTAGTTGAGCCCGAGAAAATCAGAAAAGCGATTGCTCTTACTAATGGGGAGAAATTACATATTTAGAATTAAAATTTTATTCAAGTAAAGATACCTGTTTACTTACCATTTCATTATTAGATTCATTAATCCCATGAAAAGCCATCACTGGAAGAAGAAAATGTATCATAAGTAGTAACCAAGAATTAGGATGACGTGTACTTCACCATACCCCCACCATGTAAGTTATATCTCATTCTGCAGGGGGAGGATCTGGTGCACTCTAACTATGGGGCATTCCTTATGTTCAAGGATGAAGAAAAATATGGGAAAGGCCCAAAGTGGGGGTTCAAATCAAAGATTATTCATCCACCATATAATTTTGGATAATAGTTACTACTACCCTATAGAGGGAGTAAATATTCATGACCAACTATAGGCTGGGGGGTCTTACCAAGACATATACTTCTTAACTTTTTTCTAGGAAATCAGATTTCAATTTTTTTTTATAATTAGTACATCATGCAGCCCACTCCCTCTTATCTTTTTTTGGTTTTAATGACATGATCTTTATGCTTAATTGTAAAATCATCTGCTATAAGATAATAACAGTAGAATGTATCCTAAAATAATGTAGTGGAAGGACCAATATTCATGGAAAAAGAAGATCACTATTAGGGTGTTATGTTATAAACTCTCTACAATTTGGTCTGAATCGTGTTTTGATCTCTTAAGTAAAAATTTCATTTCCATTCTTGAATTTTGAACTAATTAACTAATCTAAGAGATATCAGTTTATTAGTAATTATATGATTCCATGATGTATATTTCAATATAAAAAATAATGAATGATTAAAATGGATAATTAAATACTTAATGTTAAACATGGATATTAAAAAGAGGATTGATGATTTTAGAAAATTAATTAAGTCATGTAAATGAAATTTCAGAACCAATTTTCATGATTTGAGATTTTTTAAGTTCATGTGAATTTATATGTTATTATTAATCATTCCTTGAGTGATTATTCAAAATAATATTTATCATTCCTAAAAGGATTTCTAGACCATGTACTTCTTATTATATTCTTGATCATATTTATTAAGTGATTGTAGTACATGCCAACTAATAGAGAATGATTATGAACTTTTCAAAGCTGTGATTGTGAACAAACACATTTATAATGATGGATGCACCATTTGATTACCATTTATCCTAAAAATAACACATTTACATTAATCATTCATTTTCTCATAGATACCATTAATGTCCTTTAAAGGAATGATCCATGATTCAATTTAATTTTATCCATTCCCACTATATTATTTTTAATTATATTATATTCAAATTTTAAATTGTGGGGTTAAGGGGAATCATGGTTAATTGGAAGATTTACATTTCAAGTAAGATGTTTGGGGGTTCTTATTGTGGGAACTGTAAAAGTTTGTGGGATAATTCATTGTACTATACTATTTTAACCCTATTGAATATAAAAAAATGATAATGATAGAAAGAACTAAAAATTGAGAAAAATGTTTTATGATTTGGGAAAACAAAAAATCATCATCAACCAACCAATGAAATTTATCATATGCGGTTATGTAATGGATGTGATATTTATTTTAATCACTAATTTTATAAAAAGAGAAATAATTTAATGGTCCTTTCAAAAATGAAAGAAAAATTATAAAAATAAAAAATATATATTCAAGCGAGGGAACAAATCATTCATTATTTATAATCTAATAAAAATCATCACATTGTACTTTTAGGATGATGGGTGTCGATATAAATTGAAGGGGATAATGTCATAATACTTTTACATTGAATATCCTACATTATGCTATAATAGATAAACCTCATCTGTGAGCTTAATTTTTAAAACATCAATTCCTACCATCCTTATGCCTCAAAGACATTTGAACCTTAATTGGATAGCCCTCATGATTTTATGTGTATTTTTTATTTATAATATAGATAAAGTAGTTATTTTACAGAACTATGGGTAGAGATCATGTTATCATGATAGGAGTTTAAATATACTTGAATTCTATCATAAAAGATGATAAAAAAATTAAGGTGAGCTAAATCATGATTTTTCATGTTTAATAATATTTATTTGAGAAGATTGAAAAAATAAAAAGAAATATTCCATCATTTTTCAGAGTGGAAATGTAAAATACATTGGATGTTTGTTTCATTGAAAAAGGATAAATTTAACTGGTAATTTATATGGAATTTGATAATCGTTGGTTTTTATTTCATTGAAATTTTCAAATTGATAGATTTTTTTCACACGTTAACTCCACTTTGTTATTTTATGCTTAAGAACGAGCATGGTTTATGTGTGGGGGTATTTGTTAGAGCAACAATAAGTGTAATTTTTTTATTAAATTTTATCATCTTCATTTATTATTTTCAATTTTGAAACCCATTTCCTTCAATGTTTTATCACAATAATTGGTATTTGAAATTGTTTAATCAAAATGGGATAAAATGTGAAAATTACTTAATTATGGAATTTTAATATATTTTTATCACTTTGGTGTTTTGATCATAAAATTTTAAATATATATCAAATTGATGCTATTTTTTAAAATATTACATGACTTTGGGATACAAATTTATCCTCTAGACTAAGATTTAATTCTATTATAGAGGCCTAAAAAATCAATCCATTTGAAAGTGTTTGGATGGATAGAGCTGACCCCACCTCTAAAAATGTGGCATAAATTAGGCAACCCACCTCCAATTGAGGTGATTATAAATAGATTGGAAACAAAAAACATTGTTAAATTTTATAAGTAATTTTCATGGGGTTATTCAGTCATTATGGTGTCCAATGTAAACTAATTGATAAATGAACATTTATGAATCAATTGACCATGAAAAACTAGGATTAAATTAGCAATATATTTTAACACACATTTAGAAGATATCCAACAAGGAGAAATCGAGATGAAAATCTCCCACATTTCTTCAACTTTGTAATTTTTTCTCCATTTTATTTATTCTAGTTTTCTCTTTCAATATTTTTATTTATAATTGCAATTAATATTTAGTTTTAAATAAATAAATCCATAATTGTTTTTGTTTCCACCAATTCTTCATCTGATTTTATTATTATTATTAATTTTATTATTATTAGTATTATTAGTAGTATTAGTATTATTATTATTATTATTACTATTACTATAATTATTAATAATATTATTTTAGCACTTTTATTTTTATTTATTATTCTCTTCTTAACATAATTATAATAATTATTATAATAAAAATTTATTATTGTTCTTGTTATTATATTCTGTATAAATCATATAATTTACTTTATTTTATTTTATTATTCTATTTTCTATTATTTTGCTCTCCCACTTATCAAAAATACATTTTATTTTATTCTTATACTTTCTCACATCCATTATTTTTAATTTTCAATATTTTATTTTATTCTATTTCTTATTATTCTCTTCCACCCACTACACCAAGTGATATCATACTTTTCAAAATAAGAGGATAACCCTAAGGATTGGCTCGAGAGGAGGTCAAGGTATAACACCCCAAGGTTTTATAAAAATAAATTGAAATGCATGAATATTTGTTATAATTAGATATTTACAACTATCCTTTAAACAAAATTTTCTGCTTCTATGTTTTGAATTTCAAAAAACGGTCATGTATAATTGTGTTCAGTAAGTTAGTTAGAATCCGATGGAACCATCTTGTTTTTTTGGTGAAGTGTAACATATTATAATGAATAAAAATATGACCCTAATGAATAGTAAATTTCATTATTACTTAATCTTCTTAAGGCTATAAGATAATTACATCTTGGATAATTTTTCAATGTGACATAAAAGCAGTTATAGAATTATAATTGTTTATTTTTAAATTAAGTATTCTTTTTTTAATTAAATTAATAATATTTATAAAATTATTTTCAAAAAAAGGATTTCATTTTTGAATTCTAAAAATGTAAAAAAAATTGGGGTGAATTTTTGGTAATTTTTTTTGAAATTCTAGATTTTTTGATGAATTATAAATTACGATAAAATACGATATATGATAAATACTTGATTTAATGCATAATAGATGATTCAAGGTTGATGTAAGGCCCCTTGCTTTGAACTAAAATTCAATTTTCACTATTTGGTGTCACATAAATTATGATTTTTCATTGTCGTGAGAAAAAATATTATAGTAATGATTAAAATAATGAAAAATATCTCATCTCCTCCACTATAAATACCACTCTTATTCCCCTATTCATCCCACACCATTCAAGCCTTGATCTTTATGGATGTTCTATCCAATAATTCTCTCAAGGGTTTTCCCCACGTCCTAGAGCTACTGGTCTCACCAAAAGGCCAAAACCCAAGGCCTTAAGAAGGATCTCAAGGAGAAGAGATCAACATGTAAGAATCCTCTTTTTTTCTTTTCTTTTAATTCATATTATGTTATTATTTTTAATTTTCTCTGAATTATTATGGTATATGTCACTCCATACCCCCCTTACCTTCCATATTAAGTAATAGTGATGAGATACTCCCTTTCTCTCATGAATCAATTTTATGAAATTTTAAGTGATGCCATTAGGCTGTCGATTTTTCGTGAGAGATTTCTCAATTTTTCATTTATTTTGAGTTCCTTTATTTACTTCTTATTTCCTCACCTCCTCTTATCCAATAGCAATGAAAACTCAATAAATCATGTATATTTTGAATTTTATTATGTTCATGGAAAATTCATCAACAATCTTCTTCTCCTCTCCCACTTATTCAAAGAATTAAAACAACCTCTGTGATATGTCGATTTACCGACATCGTGGATGATGTGACTTCAAATTCATTAACATCCTTCAAGACTGGCCATGAAGAAATTTTTATGGTTGAACCAAATTATAATTCTTGTCTTATAACTTATGTAATTTTATGTAATATTTTTTCACTCATGTTATTAATTTAGGAAACAAAATGAGATATTTACGATCGTTGAATTGCTAAAATCACCTAAAAATATCAATAGTGTTTTAACTCTTGAATAATCCTCATGCCAGAATTCAGAATAATAAATGGTATAATTTATGGTAATAGAAATATGTTAATATTATTCCATTCTAATTATGAAGTTTCACATCCGATTGACAAGAACAACCATCATGAACCAATCCTAGAAATCATGTAAAGAAATCACCCAAAACAGTGCAAGGAACAAAATACTAACAATTAAAGTGTGAAATTATATAATAAAATTATCATATAAGGTATTATAAATATGGATATATTATTTAATATATTAATAAAACTATTTTAACTATTATAATAAATATTTAAATGTGTCAGAAGTAAGACAAACCTGAGGTAAGGGAATTCGTAACTCGATTTCCATTCTTTGGGTTAACATTAAACTTAATTATTTATGTGGTGTTAAAATTGATTGTGTGATGGGTCTTGTTTATAATATACTGAATTATGTGTATTTACAGTTTATATACATGTTCCATCCACTCTATTAAGTTTAACATCACTAATATGATATTTATAACAGACCTTCCTTTTAAAATCCTCGATTAAAATTTTGTTTTACAAAATTCGAAAGAAATGTTTTTATGTTATTATTCAAGTTGTATGATTATTTTATAGTTCATGGAAATTTTTATGATGATGTGTGGGACCTATATCTCCCTAAAATTCATTGGTCATGTGTAAGTTGGAGGTCTGACGTATGGTTACTCCATGTGTAACTGTGATTGTTACACAAATTTTTAGGTAGTCATGAGGGTTACAAATTAAAATATAGCTGAGAAGGTTACAAGATTATTTAAGAAATTCCCTATAATTCTTTTATGATTCTATTTATGTTCTTATGTGTTTCGTGGATCTTGTGTAAATATCAATTTTCACAAAGTAAGTTTATATGGGTTACAAGTATGCCTTTTGAAAATGATTTCATACGTTACAAGTGTTCATAGAATAATATGTTCTTTTATAATTTTTATATACCTTAATGATCCTTTTTCCCCATCCCATGTTTTTAAATTATTTTCACTATTTATAAGGATTTTTAAGGCAAAGAATGAAGCCATGTTAAATTTTTTATGATTATTCAATTAAATCATGTTTTTTGTTAGATGTATTATATTTTTCAGGAAATTCATACTATTTTTATGGTATTCAATCTTTAATAATGTATAATTTTCTGAATTTATTATGTCCCAATTCTATAAATATCAATACATGAGAAGATCCTCAATGATAAAGAGAGTAAATTCTTGATTAAATTAAATATTATGTAATGTTAAAAGGTTGGGTCCTTATAGTTGGTATCAGCAGATTGTTTTGATAACTTTAGAGGATATGATGATGTTAAAAGAATACCATAAATTATTTTTGACCTATGATTAATTTGAAATGTTATAAAATTTAAATATTTCCATGTTTCTTCTTCTAATAATTTTTTTTTCAAAATGGTTGTCCATAGAAGAAACAAGGAAGCTGAATAGGAGAGGCACCGACAGAATGACATCCTTCAGAATATGCTACTCGAAATGGTAAAGATTATAACATAGTGGTGTGTTATAGTAATGGCTCAGCTAACGCAGGGAATAAATGGTGGTGGAATTCATGTAATATATAAACCCTAGGTACCACAATGTAACATGATAATAATGGAAGATTTTATGAGACAAATCCCTCCTACTTTCAATGGATCTTCTAGCCCTGTAGCGGTTAAAAGATGGATTAAATCCCTTTAAAAGAGATTTAATGTTTTTGGATGTTCAAAAAAAAAGAAAAGTCTTACCATTTATAATTTTGAAGGTGTAGTTTATCAATGGTTGTAAATGGTAAGGAATATCAAGGATAGTTAGGATTTTGATGCCTTAGAATGGGATAAATTTAAAAGTCTTTTCCTTGATAAATATTTTACTATGGTTTTGCGACGTTGGATGGAGAAGAAATTCCTTGAATTGAAATAGAAGGAGGAATATTCAGAGGTCGTGTATCAAGATAACTTCACCCGACTGGCAATGTATGCTTAAAATTTTATTTTGGGTTTTGATAGAAAAATCAACCAGTTTTACCCAGGACTAAAGCCAAGGTATTGAAGGGCGTTGGCATCCCATGAATTCAAAAGTTATGAGAAACTTGTTTGATGTTATGAGAGGGTATAGATAGAGTTTTCTAATGATCATGTGAATTTTGGAAACATGGGGAAGAAGAGGACTAGATGGAAAGCGATGGGTAAGATTCAATAATAGAAATCTAATAGTAAGAAAATACAATTTCTAGTTTATGAAAAGTGTGGCAAAAATCACCCTCAAGATTGTCTTACCAAAACATGGAAGTATTTTAAATGTGGTAAGTTAGGAAATATGACCTGATATTTTAATGAAAATGATCTTAAGACTAATCCTGATATAAAAACTATAAAGTGTTTTCAATGTGGTGAGATGGGTCACTATTCAAATGTCTTCCCAAAGAGAGATCCAAATGATGCAAAGAATCCATACGATAAGACGAAAGGTGTAGTAAGATCTTTTTTGACTACGTCAGCAGATGCCGAGCCATCCAATAAAGATTTATCAGGTACTTTGTTTTTTACTTATATTTTTCTAAAGTTTTTCTCGATATGGGGTTTATACATTCCATTATCTCTAAGAAATTTTATTGTAAATTAAAAATATCACCTCATGCAATGAGATTGGAAAATGTTGTTAAAACACTAGGGAAAATTATTATAGAAAAGATGAATTATAAGAATCTTTCTATTGGGGTCTGTGGAAATAATTTCCCTCAAAAACGTGTTTTTTACACTTTGCGGAGTATGATATTATTCTGGGAATGGATTGGCTTTCTGTTTATCATGATAGGATAGACTGTAGGGATAATGATGTTTTTTTTTAAAAAGAGTTTCATTTTTTATATAAGAACGAACTCATACAATTGATGACATATCAAGAAGATGATAAACTATTTAAAGATGGTAATTACAGTTATCTTGCTCATATTTTTGAAAACAAGTAAACAGTTCAAATTGATGATGTTCGTGTGGTAAATGAATACCTTTTTGTTTTTCCTGATGAGTTACTCAGTTTCATAACAAATCAAGAAGTCGAATTCAAAATTTACCTAGTTCTTACTATTAATAAAATTTCAAAACCCCCATATCGTAGGACTCTAATAGAACTTCATGAATTGAAAATTCATTTTCATTATTTTCTTGATAAAGGATTTACTCATACTTTCACTTCACCATGGGTTTGTACTATTCTTTTTTTTAAAAGAAATATAGTTCTAAGAGACTTTGTATTGATTGTAGATCTTTGAATAACATCACTATTAAAAACAATTATCCTTTGCCTAATATCGATGACTTTTTTGATCTTCTCCATGGAGCTCTTTACTTTTCCAAGAATGATTTGAGACCCAGATACCATTAGCTGAATGTGAATGAGGATGAAATCCTAAAAACAACCTTTCTTACAAGATATGGGCATTGTGAATTTGTTGTTATTCCATTTGGATTAACTAATTCACCTAATGTATTTATGAATCTTATGAATAGAATGTTTTATGAGTTCTAGGATAAGTTGGTGGTTGCGTTTATTGATGAAATTTCAGTATCTTCTAAAAATAAATTGGGGCATGAAAATCATCCAAGGGTTGTCTTACAAACCTTCAAAGAAAAAAACTATGTGGAAAGTTTTGAAATTGTGATTTTTGGTGGTAACCTATTTCTTTTCTTGGGAACATTGTAAATAAGGATAGAATAATATTTGATCCTTCCAAAACCAAAGTGGTTGATGAATGTCCAAGACCAAAAAATGTTACAGAGATTTGTAGATTATTTGGATTAGCTGGTTATTATCAATGGTTTGTTAAGAACATTGCACGGTTATCTAGACCGATAACTAAGTTAACACGAAATGCAGTTAAATTTATTTGCACAGAAAAATGTGATATTTGTTTTTAGGAACTGATGAAGAGATTGTTGAATGATCCAGTTTTGGCCTTGACATCCCAAAATGGTGAGTTTTTCATCTACAATGATGCTTCTTTAAAGGGACTTGGTTTTGTTTTAATGCAGAATGATCAGGTAATTGCTTATGATTCAAGACAATAAAAACCCCATGTGTTAAATTATCCCACACATGAATTAGAATTGGATGCTTTGGTTTTTTTCTTTGAAAATTTGGAGCCATCTTTTCAGCGGAACCAAATGTCAAATATATATTGACTATAAAAGACTAATGTATATATTCACTCAAAAGGAATTAAACATGTAGAAGAGAAGTTGGATTTAAATGATAAAGGATTATGAATGCATTATCAATTACCATCCGGGAAAATCAAACCAAGTGGTGGATTCCTTTAGTTGAAAACATCATAAATCATTAACCATGTTACGCTTGTAACATGATCCCTTGATTAATGATTTCATGAATTTGTTATTAGATGTTGTTGGTTCAATAAATACCTATGTTTTGTTTCAGGATTTACTGTAGTCATCATTATTATGCAGAATTATGAAAACACAGAAGGAAGTCCATAACCTATATAAAAATGTATAATTGGTTAAAATAGGTAAGTTTCTATAATTTAACCTTGATAAATATTTTGTTTTAAGATTTGAAAAAAGTTTTTGTGTGCCTTGTGATTCCCAGTTGAAGAAATATTTTTTGTGTTAAGCTTATAGTTCTCTATTTTTAGTTCACCCTGGAAGTACTAAGATGTACAGTGACCTTCATAATTATTAATAGTAAGATGGAATGAAAATAGATATTTATTATTTTACCGTGAAATGATTGACATGTCAATAGGTTAAAGAAGATAAGTAGTTACCACAGGGAATGCTTCAGCCTTTTACAGTGCTAGATTGGAAGTGGGGGAATGTATCCATGTACTTTGTGGTTGGATTACCTAAGACATCTCAAGGTAACAATTCAATTTATGATTATTGTTGACCGGATAACAAAATCTACACATTTTCTTTCCATTTGATATACAATGTCATTGGATTATTTTTCTCAATTGTACCTCAATGAGATTGTCAGGTTACATGGACTTCCTCTTTCCATTGTATCTTACTGGGATCCCAGGTTCACTTCTATCTTTTGGAAGGGGCTTCTGAATTCATTGGGCATAGAATTAAATTTTAGTATATCTTTTCATCCTCAATCAGATGGGCAGTTGGAAGAAATGATTTAGACTTTGGAGGATATGATTTGAGCATGTTCAATGGACTACCAGAAAATTTAGGATCAACATATTTCTTTAGTTGATTTTTATTATAATAACATTTTTCATTTTAGTATTCAGAGAGAACCTTTTGAGGAATTGTATGGGAAGCAGTGTCAGACTCCATCGTTTTGGTATGAAGTCGGTGAAAGAATGTTGATGGGGCAATAATTAGTAGAATAAATGGCTGATAAAGTGAAGATGATCCATCATTATATGAGGACAGCTTAGAGTAGGAATAAAATTTATACAGATAATAGAAGGAAAAAATTATCATTCGAGGTAGGTGATCGTGTTTTCCTTAAAATATCTCCTTGGAAAAGTGTGATGCGTTTTATTATTAATGGGAAGCAAAGTTCGCAGTTCATCAGTCCTTTTGAAATCCTATAGAATGTTGGACCTGTTGCATTCTAAGTATCTTTGCCTCAGATTTTGTCTCATGTTCACAATGTTTTTCATGTTTTGATGTTGAGAACGTATGTGCCAGATTCATCATATGTCTTGAGGCCATAAGCAGTTCAACTGGAAGAGATCCTTTCCTATGAAGAGAAAACAATTCAGATTCTTGATCAAAGGGAACATGTACAGAGGAAGAAAGTAATTCACCAGGTAAATTTTTTGTGGAGAAACCACAAGGATGAATAAGCTACATGGGAGTCTGAAAATTCTATGATGTAAAAATACCCTCACATGTTTAATAAGTAAAATAAAATTATAAGGATGCAATTTCCTGAAGGCGGGGTAATGTAACACCACAAGGTTTTCTAAAAATAAATTGAAATTCATGTAAATTTGTTTAAATTAGATATTTAAAAGTGTCCTTTAAATATATTTTTTCTTCTTCAATGGTTTGAATTTTGAAAAATGATCATCAACAATTTTGTTTAGTAAGTTATATAGAGTCTGATGAAACCAAAATGTTTTTTGGTGAATAGTAACAGACCCTTATGAATAGTAATATGAATAGAAATATGAACCTATGAAATTGTAAATTTTAATATTATTTTCTTTTCATAAGACTCTAATATAATGAAATCATGGTTAATTTTTCAATATGACATAAAATCAGTTATATAATTAGAATTGTTTATTTTTTGAATTGAGTATGCTTGTATTTAAAAAATAAATTAATTATATTTATAAATTTTTTTTCAAAAATGGATTTCATTTTTGAATTCTACACATCGAGAAATTGTTAGTGTGATTTTTCGAAAATTTAATGAAATTTTATAGTTTTTTAGGAATTGTAAATTATGATAAAATACGAGAAATGATATATACATGATTTACTGCATCATAGGTGAATCAAAGAAAGATGTAAGACCACTTGGTTCAAACTCACATGAAATTTTTACTTTTTGGGGTGACATGAATTAATATTATTCATATTTTTGAGCAACAATATTATCATAATGATTAAGATAATGAAAAATACCTCCCCTCCTCCACTATAAATACAACCCTCATTCCCCTCTTCCTCCCACACCCATGAATCCATGATACTTACCTATGTTCTATCCAAAACTCCTCCCAAGTCTCTTAACCACGACCTAGATCTACTTGTCTCACCAAAAGGCCAAAACCCTGGCCTTAAGAAGGATCTCATGGAGAAGAGACCAGGAGGCAAGCATCCTCTTTTGTTTTAATTATTTTATTTAATTTTATGTTATTATTTTTTAATTTTATTTGGATTAATTCAGGATATTTCATTACATATCCCCCTTAATTACCGTATTATCTAAGAGTGATGAGATACCCCCTTTCTCTTATCAAACTATTTTATGAAATTTTAAGTGACGTCGTTAGGCTGCTGATTTTTTGTGAGAGATTTATCAATTTTTCTTTTATTTTGAGTTCCTTTATTTTCATCTTATTTCCTCACATCCTCTTATACAATAGGAATGAAATCTCCATAAATAATTTATAATATGGATTTTATTATGTTCATTGAAAATTATTCATCAATATTCTTCTCCTCTCTCACTTATTCAATGAATTAAAACATAGTCCGTGATGTATCGATTTACCGACATCGTGGATGATGTGATTTCACATTAATTAACTTCTTTCAAGACTGGTCATGATACCGTTTTTATTATTGAATCATATATATAATTTATTTATTATAATTTATATAAGCTTATGGAAACCTTTTTCACACATGTTATTAATTTATGAAACAAAATGAGATCTTTTTGATTGAAGAGTCACCAATATAACCTAAACAAATATCAATAATGTTTTAACTCATGAATCATCCTTATTTTAGAATTTGAAATGTTAAATGTTATAATTTATGGTACTGAAAATATGTAAATATCATTCCATTCCAATTATATAGTTCACTTCATATTGACAAGAACAACCATCATGGACTAATCATAGAAATCATGTAAAGAACTCACCCAAAACAGTGCAACGAACAAAATACTGACAATTAAATGGTGAAAAGAAGTAATGAAATGCTCATATAAGGTATTATAAAGATTGATATGTTTCTGTAAGATATTAATAAAACTCTTTTTACCATTATAAAATATTTTTCAATGATATTGAAGTAAGAAAAACATGAGGTAAGGGAATTATTAACCCGATTTCCATTCTTTCGGTTAACATTCATCATCATTATTTATGCGGTATTAATGTTGTTTGTGTGATGGGTTTTGTATATAATATGATTGATTTTGTGTATTTATAGTTCATATACATATTACATCTTCTTTATTATGTTTAACTTCAATTATATGATATTTATAATAAACGTTCCTTTTAAAATCCTTTTTTAAAATTATTGTTTTACAAAAATCAAAAGCAATGTTTCTTTTCTATTATTCATGATGAATGATTATGTTATGGTTCTTTGGAATTGTTTATTATAAAGGGTGGGACCTATATCTCCCTCCAATTAATTTTTTATGTGTAATTTGGAGTTAGTTTGTATGGTTACACAATGTGTATCTACGATGGTTACACAAATTGTAAGGTATCCTTGAGGGTTACCAATTATAAGGTAGCCAAGGGGGATACAAGATTATATAAGTAATTCCCCAAGACACCTTTATGATTTTATTTATGTTCTTATGTTTTGTGTGGAACTTTTTTAAATCTCAATTTTCAAAAATGAATTTTATATGCGTGAAAATTATATCTTTTGAAAATGATTTCATACGTTACAAGTGTTCAATGAATAATGTGTTCTTTAGTTATTTTTATATCTGTTACTAATCTTTTTTTCTCATCCAATGTTTTTAAAATATTTTCACAGTTTAAAAGGATGTGTACGACCAAGATAAAATACAAGCTAAAATTTTGATTATTAATAGAAGAAATCATGTTTTTTTTGTGAAATTTTTATACTTTTAATGAAATGAATACTTTTTTATAGTATCCACTCTGTAATAATATGTAATTTTCTCAATGTATTATGTCCCAATTATGTAAATCTCTAAACATGAAAGGATCCTCAAATGTGAAATGAAGTAAATTCTTGACTAAATTAAATATTATGTAATGTAATAAGGTCGATTCCTTATACAAGGTGTTCATCAAATTTCTTTAATGTTTAATTTTTAGTTGGACGATAACTTTTAGTAGCATGTCTAGTTAGGTGAATGGCTCTTATTAGATGACTTCCTACAAATGACATGCAACTCTGTTTATTTATATTATTTTATTTAAATCAATTTCCTTCCCTACAATGGTTAATTAATCATATTATAGGATTTCAAATAATCAATGGAGGATACATTACACCGCCTAGACTAAGGAGTGTCATCAACCTTAATTAAAGAAAAATGAGGAATTTAGAGTTTATAGTAATCCAATGATATTCCACAATTTATAAATAAATAATTGTTATTCAAACATGATATTTTAGGTTTATATTATAAAAAAAAATTAAACATGTAAAGGAGAATGATTATTGAACCTTAAACTAAATCCCAAAACCAAGATCTTTACATCCTTAACTCATTCTATCTAGTTTTCCTATTAGTTTAAATTTTCATTTTGATTGTCATTTTATAAGTAATCAAAAACAAAAAAGAGATTTTATTTCATTCACAAATCAATAAAAACAACAAAAATAGATATCTTAGGTGATTTAGATAATGTATGTAAAAAATATTGAAAGTCTCTTCAAGTGAGACAACCTTGGTCAACCATTGTCATACATTAGGAAAAATATAATTGTTTTTTCCACACACTATGATATGAATGCATCAATAATATCTTCAAAATGATGTGTCTCTTTGTCCCAAATATAGAAATATTCATCCAAATTAATCTTATTTACATTTATTATTTAATACAATATGAAATAATATTGGTTGATAAAAACCCATTGATCCATATTAATATCAACTTAGTCATTTTTCTATACATCCAATTAACATCATCCTTCATAGAATTGATCTTTTGAACTACTTTGATCATTTCTTCTTCGAAATGGATAATTTTATCCATCTATTTTTGTTTTTATACTTCCACCATTATTTGAATTCACTTCATATAATTAACATGAATACATTCTTGAGACAAAATATTTTTAGAGACTTCATGATGATCAGGTTGGCCATAACTTTTATATTCACCCATGACCATGTAGAATCTATTCACCTGATTTGATCCTTCTATCATTCTACATACTCTAGGACCATCTGATCCATGCTCAATGTATGAAACAAGAGAAAAATGATATTTTAATAAATGAAACACCTCATTATCAATACAGACATGTCCCTGAATGATAAAACCAATTATTGGTTTTCATTGGAAATCAATGTCAACTATTTCACAACGAATGGAAACAAAGAGGAACACATTATACATAATGAACCATTTGAATCATAGACATTATCCATTATTTATATTCATTAAAATGTATTATTATATTTACAAAAAATATACCATATTTTACTTCTCTCACTATCATTTTATCCTCATTTCAAGATCATGACTTATCCCCTTTATCAATTATCCAAAAGGACATTACTATGTGATCTGAAATATAGTATAGAACACATATTAGATTATAGGGAATATACCACCATACCTCAGTGACAAGGGGCATATCATACTCACTATTTAAGTGTGAGGATTTTATTGGACACCATTATCCAGTTAATTCCATTATATTGATTCTGTGGGTAAGGTCACTACCAAAATTTCTATAACCTACTCTTTTGTAGGAACATAAACCAACATCAAATTCCCCTAATACAAGTTCTAATTAATAAAATGATACATGTTTTCAATGTGGTTCAACTTTGATGGATGTATATCATTTTTTCTATGACTTATTTCACTTTAATTATGATAAATGATTCTGATCAAGGACTCCACTTCAACTCCTATATCATCAAGCTACGACATCAACCACAATAATTATGTATAGTATTGATTGGATGTAATATATTTAGATTATGAGGTGATGAGAGAAATGAAATATTGATTCTTACATATATAAGTAATACACATTCCACCATGATAAAATAGAATACCTTATGTATAATTTTAATCATCTAATGAACAAACCTAATTCATTTCTTTATAACCTAATAATTCATTCAATGAATTTATGTTATATAAATAACACAAATTCATCATGAAATTGATATATTAAATTATTATTATCAGTTTACCTTATTATATTTAATTATTATTACTTTGATTCCATGACATATGACATGTGGAAAAATAATATCAGGTCTTTTCTATGTTCGTACAAATTTTATTAATGATATTCTTGTAATATGTGACATTAACCAATTTTACATTATCATCCAGTGATAGATTCATGAAGATAGGGGAAATAGTTTAAATTTATTTGGAATTATAAATTTCATATCTTCTCCAAACATCCATAGTTAATTTAGATTGAGAAATTAAGGTAACATGACTTTTTTATGAAAACTATAATCCAAAGAAGAAATTTATCTATCTAATCATTGATATTTCAAACTCAAATTTCCTTAATTCTATAAAAAATTCAATATAGTTCACCCACCAAACAAATATCATATTTTCTAGGAATATTAGAACCATCATCATTTCATTAATCTTATTACTAGCATATATATTGTAATCAACTGCACCAAATAGGAAACTGAACTCCATAATATGATGAAAACCCCATAAATTCCATGATGATGGTTCTTTATTCCACACATAAAAAGAATTCATTGAATAAAATAAATTAATCATATTTACATAAAAATACACTATTTTTATTTTAGATGTACCCTTCTTCTTTTTTGGAGTCAATTTCTAAATGTTGGCTTCACATCCACATGAAATACATTAAACATTATTCACGCCATAGTTTCTAAAAAAGTGGTATTGTTATTAGACATTGAATTGGTTACAATGTCTCATTAACATTGATTACGTAAGTTTGGGAATACAATTTTCACACCCATAAATCCTTATTTTGAATCACAATACTTTCTTCATTAAACTTTTTATTAAATAACAATTTTTCTTGATGAAATTATTATTCGTTGACTATAAGAATATCTTTCACATGTAATTATTCTCGGTTTTTTTATGCTCTCTATTATTTTCCCAAAACTAGTTATCATCATCTATAGATTATTAAAAATATATTTTCACTACCTATGATGTGAAATATTATTACCATTGAGGATTAATTCTCATCATCTACATTGGTATTGTATGATTATTAATGATGTTATTCTTAACAATTTCCTCCCAGATCATTGGATTCAATGTAGATATTGGACCGACTATACGCTCTTTATCAAATCGATCATCCGCTAAATGAGAATCAAGTATTTTCTCTCACCCTAAGAAACTCACTTATTGATAATTATCATCTTTACATTGTTCATGAATTTGGTTATTATTATTATCATTCTCCAATAAAAAATATCAGTGCATTCAATAAAATTTCCCACTCACTTATTAAAGAATCTATATGTTTTCTATTTTCATATGTATATAAGGAATATACCTTCATCTCTATGGGAAGAATTTTTTTCTTTTTTCTTTTTATTGAGACTAAAAAACTTACTTTAGAAAAACATGTATATACTTCAATGAGAGATTATTTCCATACCGCCACATGTATGGAGTCTTTTATTCTTTTTTAAATTACCATGATCTACTATATATGTAAACTAGTGATTATAATTCTCTCATCTAAAACATTTCCAATATGCCTTTTCCATTTTGTATTAATATATCCATTCTATTTATGATATGATTCCTCGCATAAACCACACCATTTTCTTAAGGTGTTAAAAAATAGAAATCAAGTACCTTATCATATTTTTTTATATAATACCGCACCTAGATATTAAAAATAATTATTCCATTATAAAATTGTAATTTTATATTTTTTTGACAATTTTTATTTTCAACTTCTCTATGATTTTTTATTACTCAACGAAATACCTCTAAATTTTTGGTGTTGACCAAAATCTAAAAAATCATTATGTAATAATATATTTGAAAAGATAGTATCACATCCCATAAATAATTATAGGTTATTTAAGTCTATACACATCAATATAAATTAGTTAACCCCTATTTTGAATTTTTTTCAATTTAATTTTTTGTATTTTTTGGTTATCTACCTTTGGTGGAAGGCATCAAATTCATGAGTATTATCACATAATAGCTTAGGGAGACCTCAAGTAAGATTAAATTTATCATGGTAATATAAGGATGGTCGGAAAAAATTTCCTTGTCGTTGATGTGATAATCTTATTTCTACCTCTTTACAAAAAACAACATATCATAATATCCACTCACAACCTAGATATTCCCCTTTTTCACTCCCCATGAATCAAAATATTACTAACTTTTAACCCGATGGTACACATTTGCTAGTAATAATTATTACATATCTCAAATCAAACTATTGACTAAAACACAGTATATATTTAGTAAGACCTTAATTCACTAAGAAATATGGGCATCTGATATCTTTTCACCCAAACATGGGCTTTCTTGAGTTAATAATATTCAAGAGTTAATCATTAACAAATTTAATGCCACCTTTTTTTCATACATTATGCCTATTATTGGATCATTATTTTCTATCATATATGAAGTGCATACACAATCAAGAATCAATGGACCAACTTTATTTGATTCTTTTAGGTAAATCTCAACAACTATTTCCCTCCTAGATCTTTAATTTAGATCTACATATTCGAATTCACACCTTCTGTTTAATGGTATTCATGACCTTTCTCAAGGTATTGTGAGCTATGTTTATCTGGAAAATATGTAAATTAATTTTCTATTTTGAGTTTGTTTGGTTATTAAATTAGCTACATTGTAAAACCAATTTTTTCTACTTTGAGACATTACTTCACATTTTTGATATCAAATATCTTTCCTTGTGAGGTAATCCTTTAAACCAAAAATAATGGTCATCAATTATTTCCTATAATATTAAACTCTTTTGGGATGTATTTTTTTCTCTTTTTCCCTTCAGAATCATTTAATATGGATTAATAATTTTTTGAATGTCCCTTATATCCCCAAAAAAATAACCTAATATGTTTTGAATTACTTTTAGTAATTTCTTAAACATTTATTATCCCATGTGTTCTGTGTGTTTTTTTATTTGGATTGATACACAAATCATCCATCAACCTAATAGTGAGATCTTTCAGTATTTCATCAATGATCATTATAGTCTATATGAGATCAAGTCCCAAACTATAATTTTCATTTTGATATTTCTCTTAATTATCCAACAAATCCATTGACCATTTTGTGGGACATCTATGATACACATTGAAATTTTTCTATCCCAAATGTGTCCAACTATCCTAATGTCATACTAAGAGTCAATGTCACCCCTGGTCTTCTACTTTTCATAATATTTTGATAACATACTCCTCCTATGTTTATATATTTTTAAAAATATCTTTAACAATGTTAGTAAAACCATTAGTAACAAAAGAATTTTTTTCATCATTTTTCTTGAGCACAATGTAATTCTCTGAGTTCTCTAGATTTAAAAAATTATTCATTTCAATTTCATCCACCATCAAAGACTTATCCTCTTCTTGAAATATCATACAATGTATTTCATTATAAACCACCATATTATTAGTCTTTATTTTTGATCTCCAAACATCTATATCCTAAATTGCATATTCCTATTCCACCTAGAGATCAACTCACCCTTCCACAACCCCTTCATCGTCAGCACTCTCTTCCCTTGTTTGAGAACTACTTAAAACTTACCCACATTATTTTCTCTATCATATTTGTAGTAATTATTTTTTCATTCTCCAGTTTCTTCAAATTGATCTTTTTCTTATAATAATTAATTCTTATTATTTCAAAAATATCAGATAGTTCATTTCCTACATTCAACATTATCTATAGACTTATTATGTGGAATTTCATCATCATCCTTATCATCATATTGGATCATTTTTGGTAACATTACTAATTGGTTCCTAAAAATTCCATATAAATAGAAAATCATTATGGTACTTTTAAAATGATACAATGTTACTTGATTTGAAAATTTTTCCTCAAATAAAAAGTCATTCATATGGAACTAGAATGGAATTTTTCTAAATATATAGTTGATGAAATTTAAATCATTGATTATTTCTCTAAGACCACACATGTACCCCATAAAACAATTAACCCAATAAAATAATGTATCAACAGATTCACTCTGGGAATTATAAAATCATCATAATTTTTCCAAAAAAAATGTTGTTTAGATGGTCATTTTTATTTACTTCATAGATGTTGATTAATTTTTTACAAATGGAATGTGGGTATTTACATGATGTAACCTAAGTAAATATTCCGATGGATAAGGCTCCCTCTAAAGCATTAATTAATTTAGAATAATTATCTATTTTACAATGGTGTGCATTAAATTGAGAACTATTATCTATAATGACAAAAACCCAATTAATAAGTTTGTTATATATATATATATATATATATATCTGTTTTTAAAAATTAAAAATAGTTTTGTATCAAGTTGTTCCATAGTATAAAATATTATAATAAAATATTGTATTCCGTTTTTGATTATCATCCTTCATAGTTTCCTCTACGGGATAATATATTGAATTTAAAAAAAATTTATAATATCAATTATTTATATGATATGTTTAATATTTTAAGGGGGAGAGATAAATCAGGGTATGAAAAATTTAAATACTTCTCCCTTTGTATCATTTTCATCATTAAAAATAATTCTACTCTATGTCCTTCTCAATTAAATGCATAAAATAAATGAAAACGTGATGGTCGAAAAAAAATTATGTGGGCCATATTTAACATAGCTAATACATGGATCATATAATGGTAATGTATGAATTGAAAACCCCCATTATAGTTCACTGATATTACAATCTTTGGAGTAGGCATTTTATTCCCTAGTTTATAATCATTAACATGTTGAAATCACATTGATCTCTCTACCATAGTGAACACAAAATTCTTCAATAATATTCTTATGATGATATATATAGACTCATTATTGGTTTACACATTTGTGAGTGTTCCATGAAGCACTATTTTGACCTAAATATAAAATACACTTTATTTACTAAATATTTCATTTTGGAGACTCCCTTCAAAAAAGTATCATATTCATTCGTGAACTACTTTAATATCTATGTGTACTCATGTACACTATGTGGAACAATTGATTTAAAAATCATTCGTTTTAAATATTGGTGATGAATCATAAATAACCAATACTTCGTAAAAAATAATTATTCCATGAATTTATTAAACTTTATGGATTACACTACTTTATGAATAATTGTTTAATTGGGCACTTTTCAATATTCTAGTTTAAATGTGATAGCATCACCAAAAGAATGTTCCTAATAGAAAGGGAATGATGTCATAATAATTACTTATGGATGGGCCCACATAATTTTATCCCAGAAGAAACCATGTATCCTAAATGAATATTAATCAATCCACTAGTATTTAAATATTAATGTCACTATATATCTATCTTATATGTAGGGTAATGGGGTAATCTCCCTTCGAACAAGTTCATGGATAAGGAAATCAATATCGAATACCACAATGTAAATTTATCTCATTCATAGTAGAGGGTGAAATTTTTGTTAATGGAATTTATGGAGGATATATTTATATAGAATCTAGACATCACTACATATAGTCTAAATACTATAATCAATTTACTTATATTTCACAAAAGGAAACGATAGGATTAAAACACTGGGGTTGAAAAATACATTCAAATGAGGGTGATGATCATACAATTTATCATCGTGTAAAAAAGATAATGTGAGAAATGATATAAAATATATAGTATTTTATCTCACACTATATATATTAGTTTTACATTATGAATCTTGGATGTTATGTTTTTTAGTTTATAGTGTTTTAGCTATGATAATGACAAGGTAGTTTAATATCCTTTAGTGACGATGTTGTCATGATTTTTTAATTGTTGATACATGTACATTGTCTTATAGTTTTTTGTCACACAACTAAGTTGATGTAAATAGATATAAAATTAAAAATGATCTTTTTAAAACCATTAATATTTGAGAGATATTACACAATCTCCATACATAGATATCTCAGAGTATGGTCTATTTGAATAGACCTTTAGTATAATGCAGGGTCCCATTGATTTTCATCTTATTTTTTATTAGTTCAACCCTAGAATCATAAAAGCTCTATGTTCAAAAAAAATAGCCTCAAAATTATTTGAGGAGATGAAAATTCATAATTAATTCCCATGAAACTTTATTTTTAGGGAAAACAAGGTTGTGTAGTGTGAAAAATGCATTCTCATTGAGTTTCTCTAACTAATAACGGCACTACTGTGATTATTCACCTTCTGATAGGAGACCAAAAAATAATTTAAAGTTATGGAAATTGGTCTTGGATCTGTAAAACTATATTTATACTATATAATATAAAATATGTGGATTCTTACTTAGGATTACATGTCATGTCATGATAATATAATATATAATTCAATTGTTCTTCTTACTAATAATGTTGGATCACTTCTCAATAATTATCTGTATGAAATTTGATAGAGTATTATTAAAAATTTAATATGTCTATTCAGTCATTATTATTGATGGATGGATGGCTAGAGAAAATATTATATCTCTGGTACAAAGTTATCACCTTAGAATAATAAAAATCAGTTCTATTTTACATTATTACAATGCTGTTTTCACAAAATTTGATGAAGATATTTAAACTTATGATGTTTTATATAGCATTTATTCCAAAATTATTTATAGTATATAATAAAACCATTTATAGAAGAATTAAACGGTAGTATGTATATTATTGAACATCATGGACATGTTAGGGGGGATATCATCCCATGAAATCTATTCCAAATGCAAAAATGGCCACAAATATCATGATTCAAACAACATTTATAGTAGTTGATAGATGAAATTGGAATTTATTTGATAGGAATGAAACTTATTTATGAATTCCACACAATATTATATCGTTGATTTGTATAAATTTTCAACTCTTTTTATTTTATTGGATACAATGGTCCCTAATTGATGATTGTTTCATGCCCCTACATTAACTTCCAACATAGCAATAAGGATATATTCTCCTTCAATTTATTGAAGAAGAATCCCTCATATTCTTGTTTTTATAGTGCTTAATATTTATTTCATCTACCAAATAGGTTGATTTTTTACATCCTATTATTAGATATATTATTTCTTGGATTATTTTTACAGAAGGATACAAATTTGTATTTGGTTCATTGTAGGTAATATCTATCAATTAGGGGTATTGATTTATAAGGATATTTGATCATCATGTTATGGGGATGTGTTGACTTCATTAACTTTATCTATACCACCGATAGTGATTGGGGAGACTACCCTAAGTATTTCAATGCGTAAAACTATATTTACATGTTAGAAACTTCTAGGGTTGTGGTTCCATTATCCAATGCATTTTCATTATCAATAAGAATGAGAAGAATATGTGTTAATGTTGTCTCAAAGGGGAATTCCACCATCAACCCATTTATTAAATTAATGAGTGGATATAACTCTTCCTTCATAATTGTATATTCACCAAAAATCTATATGATCACCAAAACTAAGACACCTTTAACATTTAATTATGTTAACTATAGTTTTAGAGATAACTCTTATTCCATGATGAGATCATGGAAGACCTTGTCATTGTCTATGCAACCATAATATAGTATGAAAGAATAGTGTAGAACCAACTTAGATTATATGATGGATAAAATCTTTTGAATAACCCTATTTTTATTAGAGTTTCTTATACCTTTTTATGATTTGGGAAACACCATTATAGTACACCAACCATATTTTGAAAGTATCAGAGACATAGAAACCAACTCATATATCATTTATATATTCACTAGTATTCATACGGGAGTGGAGTGTGGATCTGGAGAATTGGTTTTTACCTACCCTATGTTTACCTTTTGTGACATGAGATAAATTTAAAACTTCTATAGGATGAAATCAAATAACTCAAACCATATATTCTATATTGGACTATAGAATTCTTAATTGAGATGATTGACATGGGAGTCTATGTAGACCTCAGGGTCCTACACGTAGGGACTCTAATTTTTACTATTAAAATTTGTGTGAGGTAGTTCTTCTCGATATCAAAATATCATGTCTTGGTAAATAGTGTAGTTCTAATAAGATAATAAAGACTAATTTTATTCCCCCATAGCCTTTTTATGTTTGAGAAGGTCACTAAGTAATTTAACAATTGTGGTTACATATATAATAAGTGGTCTACTTTCTATAGATAGAATTATTACAAGTTGATGTAATATATATTTCTGGAGATTTTTAAGGCTTCAATAAAGTCTTTACATATTTAGTAGGGAACTCACTTCTTCATCAGTTCATAATGGGTAGTCACCTGTCAATGTGATTTTCTATAAAATTCATGATGTATGTGAGGTTTCTCTATATCCCCCGAAACCCATTGAGGTTTCGAGGATGTGTTATTTCACAGATCCCACTCAAATTCATAAGGTTTAATTTTAACCCATAATTTCATAATAATATGTTGAGAAATTTTTATGATGTCCCCTTGAAATAATATATCCGTGGATTTATCATCAAGATGTGATGAAAACATTTATGTAAATATATCTCAAGTTAATAAATATTATCATAACATTTTTTGTAATTTTACCAACCATTTTTTACATTCCATTAAATGAAAATTGTTAAAAGTTATTTATTATATAACACATTGGGAATTGATTGATAGTGAAAACGTTCCTTTGTCCAAATAGAATCACTGAATCGAAGAATATCCCCTGGTATTCTCTATATGTGATTGATTATCAATAAATATGTTTCCTATGGATGTTGTTTTACCCTAGGTACCTATCCATGAATGAAATGTCCCGAAAGAATATAGTTTCATCAATCATTTATTTTTTAATAATAATATAGAGGAAATCATTTAGGATGTGTCATTTAAGATCCTTTTATTCAATGAAAACTCATATTTTCTATTATTTTTATTTATAAGGATAACGATTATGAGATATTTTATGTTTTGAAAATTACGAATAAATATATATATAATGACAATTTCAATTTTAGCTTCAACTTTGCAAATTTTAGATGAATTTGTTCTCCTAGGTGCCTTTTGAAAAACCCAAAATACTTTATAATTCCAATATAGATGATAGACACAATGGGGACTACTCTAATAATTTCTATATAATTTCTATAAAACAAATCAAGGAATTTTTTCAATAGGAAGATATATATTTCATTTCCTTTATGATTCATGGAGATAATGATAAATATAAGTCATGGGTCCTTATATCCACCCATATTTACTCATTTTTCTCATTCACATTTATAGAAACAGCATTGATCAAATTATAGATGGGATTTTTTTATTTTTTTCTTCCACCACTTATCTTATCTCAATGTCATTAGAAGTGGGAGATGAAATGATATTTTCAATTATTGAGGGTGATGAAATTATTTCTTTATATTTTAAAGAGGTGGGTTAAAATAACTCCTTATTAGTGGAATTTTAACCAATTTCACCTTCTGAATCACTATCAATCAATATAGAGGCTTCCCTGAAATTCTATTGTATGGGGAATGAACAAATTGATATTCAACATATGTAAATGATATAGAATAATATTTAAGTCCCACACCTGATGAAATCTCCAAAATATAGAAAAAATGTAGTGGAATATTTAACAAGGTAATTTCATTTAATATTGGAATTTCACCCCTATTTCATCTAGAGATGTTATGTTATCACAAATAAAACCATAAAAAGAGGTATATATTGTATATATTAGAAACATTCCATATCAAATATGATTTCTATGTCTTTATTATTTGGAGATATATATATCATATAGAGAAAATTAAATAGGTTTGTGGGGAGTATTTCCAAAATGTTGTAGGTTGTAATACAGTTATCAATTCACATCACTATTGTTTTCCCTTCATTTTTGTTGAGTCCCACATATATATACTAGTATTAGAGACACTACAAGGGGTTATTGTCACCATAGAATACTCCAAATTTTCAATTGATAGAATACTTGTGGAAATGATTGAATAAGGAAGGAACTAAAATATATAAATTAATCCATGATAATTCAATATGTACATTGAATTCTATGTATGGATAAATGAACATGGATTTGGAGTTATAGATAAAATCCCTAATTTTTTATGAGATTAATTAGGTAAATAGTTTTATAATCAATCTTATTATATCCATTGATCATCTGATTGGATAGAGATAGTTCTTCATCAATATATCCCAATAATTGAAGTGGCCATATCAATAAGAGGTAGATCTCATAGTTTTTTGCAATGTGGGATTGTCATATGATAATTCTATCATAATTTCCAATATTGTACAAGGTATAGATGTGTCTTATATGGAAACCACTGTGACTTTTTATAAGGATAGAACCACATGTACCTCAATGGGATCATTATTTTAATTATAGAACACATCTATAGATATCTTCGACTCAATATCCTGATAACATAAGAGGGACTCGTGGAGTGCCTCCGATAGAACATTTTAAAGGATACAGGTGTCCATGAATGGTATCATTAATGAGATGAAAAGTTACTACTTTATGATATAATATTTTTTGACCAAGGGAATTTATTTTATACTATGATGTTATTCATTGGTCTAAGAATCATAGGAAGATGAAATATATTATGTTGACTCCTTTCACTTGCAAATATTTGGTGGCATTCCCATTTTCATAGATTTGATTTAAATTGGTATTCCAATGGTCTGAAGAATATGTGATTGGTATGAGTACTTGAATTAGTCAAATGATATTATAGGATAATACCAAAATTTGGATAACATTGGAGAATATTGTTTCTCCTAATGAGACCTCTAATATGATTAAATCTATTTTTCTACAGAAAATATGGATTTAGTGGGTATATTTCAAAAAGGTTCAGATTCATGTCGATCTATCCTTCCCCAACACCCTCAACATCCTTATCCATATTCTCATTATCCCCAATTATGCAATGGGAATTTCATTTTTTATGGTTTCTCTTCATCATAAAATGGGTCGACTGTGTGGATGATGTTTTCAAAGACATATAAGGACTCTTCATCTGATGTCGTTTCCATTTGGTATATTGATTCACATGATTATCACACTAGGGGACAATTTATGGAAGGGTGAGAAATAGTTTTGGAATAAGTATGAGTTACATATCTTATTCTTTCTCTTTCCTTCATCGGAAATGAAAATTATTGTAATTATGTGATTCTAAAAGAGATTATTTCTTTATTTCAAGGGGAAATTGGGTATAAATTTATTGTATTTTCTAGGACATGAAGATCACTTGATCTAGGTTAACTGATCTAATTTTCATCTAATAATTAAACTTTAAAAAATTATTATATGGGAATTTTTACCATTATCATTCCTAATTTGGTTAAATGGATGAACCAAGATATACCTGTGGTGGGGGGTTTTCAACATCATATACACAAATTCAAAAATATTCTATAGAATTTATTGAATATGAAACAATACTAGATGACATTACCCAATATCTGATGGAAGGGGATGTTTTCATGATTGATAGTTAGATAGACCTATTTTAGATTCCTCAGGTATAGAAATCTAGGATTAACATACATTCACATTACATCATTTTAAATAAATACTTCTCATTTAAAAAAAGTGCATTCATGTGTAGTGTAATAGTTTAGTGTCTTTGTAATCAAGGAAAAATTGTCTTATATATTTTTTCAGGATCATAAACATCTCCCATAAAAATATTCCCCTTTATTACACCATTATAAAACATTTATTCACTACCTTTGGAAAGGAAACACAATAAAGGGTGACATTAGATTCACTGTAATTGTAAATAAATGATTTATGTAAGGATGAAATGTATATATGGGTATGATAATGTGATAATAAAATTTTAACATCTAACCCTACAAATCAATTATTATAATCCTGAATCATGTAATAAAGATTGGCAGTTCATAAGACATGGGTTATAAGATAATCAATAGAATAATCCATGAAAGAATAAAAATAGAATAAAAAAGGAATTGTTGGAGACAAATAAAAATATAAAATCATTTCTATAGTGTTAATATATTACAACCAAGGAAATAATATTGAGATGGGTTCACTCCCCAAACCGTATTAGTAGACAAGGTTCACTCCCAAGTATATCTTAGTGGAAAAATTATCTTACTGAATCTTGTTCACCCCCCATTTCTTCTATGTATTACTAAACCTTATTCAATTCCCATTCCATCCTTATATTACTAAACCAAGATAAAATCTTGTTATAGCCCTATATTACTAAACCATGTTTACTTCCCATTCTAGCCATGTATTACTGAACTAAGTTCACTCCTCATTCCATGCGATTCAAAATAAACCATGTTCACTCCTCAATCCATCTCTACCATACATAACTGATTTCTCTTATCATTTCATCTCTATATATATTATGATATATTAATAAAATCCCAATGCATTGGAGGGATATATAGTCCTCACATGTTATGTAATTAAATCATATATTAGTGTTTAACAAGATAAAAAACCATTCATCATATCATGAACTAAAAAAAGAGATGGGTGTCCTAAAGAGAATATCATAACTTATGCGAAAGATATTGGATTCATAATCATTTCAACATAGAATATAGTTTGAAATGAAGTATGTTTCTTATGTATTTTATCATTATATAACCCATGGAAGAGAAACATGTTTCATAAAAGACTTGTCATCTTAGTCATAAACCATTAAAAGAATGAATAAGAGTGGTTCCCTAGGATCATAACCCAAGTAATGCATAAACCATATAAAAAGATGACATATTATATGGAAAATAATTTTAAATGAACACTAGGAACACTTATTAAAGAAAATAATATTTCATTGAAAATATTAAAAAAATTCCAAAATACTTTCCTTTGAAAACCATATTGAAAACATATAAGTTAAACCTTCAAAATAATTTAAAATTTTTCTTGACGAAAATATACATTCCTATATGAAAAAAAACATTCAAATTTTAAAACATTATTAAATCCATTTTCATTGAAAAAAAATTGAATAATAATAAAATAATCATCAAATAAATTATGATCATGGCAGTGGATAAATCTGTACATTATTAAAAATTCCTTTTAACCAAAAATGTTGAGAAAAGTTCCTCAATCATAAAATGAAATGAAGATTAACCTTTTATTAAACAAATTTAAAAGGTAAATAATATGAAAAAATTTCCGTAATGTACTATAGGATAGTAATATTTTTTTGAAAACATTAATTTACAATACATGTTTATGAATGAATAGATATTTCTGACCAAAGAGGGATATGAAGTCAGATTTTGATAAAACAAATTCCTAATTATATTAAAAACCAAATTGTGGGAAAATGGTACCATTAAATTAATATTTCTTGAATATCCAGAGGATAATAAAATTCAACAATATTTTTGATAGTTGAATCATATGATTATGCATTATCTTAAACAATCCCCAAAAACACTGAGATTGTGGTAATAATCTCTTACCCATTTGGTAACATTGAATCATAATACCCATGATTGAAAAACATTAAACTAAGAGTTAAATATCATTAAAATAAGGATATTCAAGGTATAAAATGTAAATTGGAAGTATAAACACCACTTAGAAGAATATAGGTGCATAAATGATATATGTTTCAATGAATGAAAATTGAGAGAGAAATATGTGACTGATTTGGTAACGTTTGAACCATTAAACCCATGATTGATAGATAATTAAATTTATATTATAATTCTCTTAAATTTAAGGATAATAATATTATAATACTTTCAAGAGAAGTATATGAAATAAATCAATTAGTGTGTGTTGAATATAGCGTTATTCTTGCAGAAATAAAAGTGAGTCTTGAAATCCCCTTACTATATGAGTAATTATTGAATCATGATCCCAATGAAAGAAGAAAATCAATTAAATCATTTAATTTAATTAAATGACATTGATTAAAAATATAAAATTACATATGTTACTATACACACTTCACAACATGGATATGTGGTGAGTATTTCATATATCTCATAGAAATAAAACTGAGATGAGAAATCCCATACATTTAGTATTGACTTTTATCCTACACGTTAAAACCATCTTTGTAATAAAAATAGGTTTATTTTCAACATAAAAAAATTATTATTATATATCAAACCTTATAAATATTTTTTATTAAATTATATTTCACTTTTATTAACAATCCAAATTTCTGTTACGTTTTGTGTAATAACAGCTTTGCCTTTTATATATGTTTTGACTTGTTATTCTTGATCTTCTTACATAGATCATGATTTACTTGTTTTCATAATTAAACACATGATATAATTATCATATATATATTCACTGTATAATTATTTATATTAATATATATAATATATAAATATAAAAATAAAATACACTATTCATGGAGACGGTAGGTCGTACGTATTCTTAAAGATGTTTTCTTTTTCTTTTTATATTTTTATGGAAAGATAGTAAATTAGATATATATATATATATATATATATTATATAATTTAATTATAATTATTATGCCATATATATTCCTTATTTTATTTAAACCCATATTTAATACATTCCATGTAAACTGTGAACAAATCACATTGGTTTGAGGAGGCGGCTATCCACGCATCCAAAAACGAAGTTATCAAATTCCGAAAAAGTAGAATGATTTAATGTAGGTGTTAGGTAATAATTCAAGAATCATAAATAAATCATAAATATCATATATTAATATGTTTTAGAAATTTTATGTTAATCATTATTCCCAAACATGAGATATTTTGTTGTACAAACGAATGACATCAGTTCACGAGGCATTAGTATGCAGTACACATGAACGATGGTAATGTATCCCATTTGATGGATGTGTGTGAAATTTTATGTAGTAAAATTAACACAAATAAATATCAGTATATTTATGATACTGAAGTTATTATAAAAATATAGAATAAAATAATGGTTTGTTTAAGAAATGAAATAATAGATCACATTGAAGAACATTACCTCTTCTTCATGTAAATCTTTTTGGTCTGTAATGAAGGGAAAAGTTGGATTGCTTTATGAACAATGAGAGGATTCAAGTTTGAGAGGAGGTATTTTGATAGATTATTTGGTAATGGTTTTTATTAGAAAAAATGGTTTGATATGTTTGAATAAGTGAGGCGGTGAGTGACCTTTTATAGTGAAGGAGGAGTGGTATTCTTGTAAATACAAAATGGAAAACAATATTGAAAGGTCTTTTATAAATCATGTGTCTCCAATAATGGAAAATTTCCATGTAAACTTATTATATGGTCTAAATATTTAAATCTAAAAGATTTTGCAAAAGTTTCTATGTTAATTGTTTCCTTAAGATAAAGTTTAACAACTAAGTAAACTTGTTTTTAACTTAATTTATATAATTAATATTAATTCCATTCAGGAATATTTATGGTCAAAAATAATGTTTAACTTAATATAAATTATATTATGATTTAAAATATGGAAATAATATTTAAAAATTATAATCATATAAGTGTGAGAAATAAATTTAATATTAATCCCATGGATGGGAGGAGATAACTGGTTTTTAAAGTAAAAATATTCAAAACAAAAATGTTTGTATATCCAATTTCAATGTGACATTTTTTCAAATAATCTAAATTGGTTGAATAGATTTATAATTTATATAAATAAACATAAAAAAATAAAATTTAACTATATATAAAAATTAAATGAAACGTCATTTTTTAGTTAAAATTCAATATTTTTTAATATTCATCTGAAAATGAATCTTTTCAAAAAAATAAAAAAATTCACCCAATGAAAATTTTGATATTTCTCATTTAGAAATGCATTTTATTTTTTCAATTAAAAATTTTAAAATTTTCAAAAAATATTTTTACATCATGTTTTCCTTTAAAATTCTACATTACATCCTCTAAGAAAAATATATCTTTTATAACTAAAATTTTATTTTTTCTTGTTTTATTCCTATAAAAATAATGGATAATTTTAGAAACACTTGGTTGAATTTATAATAAAAAAATAATTAAAATATTTCACTAATAGTTGTTAATTTATTTTATAATGATAAAACAACTTTGAGTCCCTAAAAATATTCTCTTTCATAAAATGATTTCACTTATATTCAATTGTTTATTTCATTTGAAATTTATTGATATCCACTGAATTTATTTTATAATGATTTATAAACTATATTTTTACAATTTAGTAAAATTTATTCATAAAATCAATTCCAAATATTAGTTGATAACTATAATAATATTTTAATTAGACAATTAATTATATATTGTAGTTTGGTAAAACTCAATATTGTGGAAACGCAAGCTGTCAAAGGAACTTATAAGTGTGTGCAACAAATTAAAAACATAGTTTTTCATATACCAAAAGATAATATATGTGTTTCTTATAGTCAATATTGTGTAAATAAAGATTAACTTTGTGTAGCGTGCAATAAAATCCATGAAATAATTTGATTTATCCAAAAATAATAATTCAAAAAAACTCAGGGAGTTACATTATACTCCCATTATGATGAATTTCTCCCTCAAAATCTTTCTTGGTTATTTGTGTTTAAATATTTTAAAGTTTCATTCAAAGAAATTGACATTGTGAAAATTAATACTAAAACAACCTTTATAAAAAGAATGTCGAAAACATTAAAATTACAAAAAGTAACTCATAACTAAATTTCCATATAATAAAAAATGGTGTAATTTGAAAACATAGACATTGAAGATAATTAATATAATGAAGTTATGATGTTTGTTGATAGAAAAAAATGTATAATAGAATTATATTGATCCCAAATTCATTATCCAAAGAGTCTTAAAAAAGGTCATTGATATCATAAAAAATGACGATAAAGTGTTTTTTATACCATTTTCCAAATGTTGATGTCTTATCAAGAGAATATATCCCTACATGATTTTATCACAATCTCACCCTTTGTTGTGAATTGATAAATTTCCAATTAATCACTATGTCAAAGAAATGAATGTGAATTTTTTATTCCTGATGCATTAGGATATCTTGAGTTCCATAAGTAGAACGTCGGTTCATTATGTTTATCTTCCTTTAAAAAATGGTTACCAAATGTTATCCAATATTCATAAATCCTCACATAGAGAGATAATAATTGGATCTCTAAAAAATCATATTATGTTTAACAAAAACCATTCCATTAATTGTTAACCTTTTAATTGTGGCGACCTCGACCCTAGAATCCTGGTGTCGGTGCCTAAAACATGGTGTGTAATTTTTTAATAAAAAATTAAGATAAAAATTAAACATCCCATTTTATCACAGAGAATGTTTTCAGTTTAGTTAATTGAAAACTTAATGAAACTAATATATTTCATCAAAAAATGACAAAGATAAACTTCATATTATTTCCATCACACAAGAGTCTCATAGCTTGACAAATAAACTAACCCTATAAAAAATCAATTGGAAACATATAGTGAGAATTTAAAATTCTCTGTAAGGTTTTTTTCAAAAAAAAATTAATGAAATTTCTTTTTAAAACAAACAACATTTGAAATACTTTCAAAACATTTTATTAAAAGGAAAATAACACTTCTTGAAGCCCGTCATCAACATTTTTCAAAGGTTACTTAAAGAAAATTTTAGGAAAAATTTTTACATAAGAATTATATGTATTTACTTAAAATATATAGGTATAACATATATCAGAGTGAACATATATGTTAAAAATGCATGGAATGCTGCATAATCCAAAAACTGATCAAACTAATTAAAATGTGACTTGAATGGTTTAAAGTACATGAATTAAATCTTGCATATAATTTAATTAGTAACAACATCATGATTCACTTAACACTTGAAATTTTATTCATAGAATTATGGATATAATATCAACTTTCATATCAATATTCTGATGCTACATTTTCATTAAAACATACCAAGTACATATGTCATTATGCCATTTGCATTCAACGCCACTATCAGAAAATATTTTTGACCAATGGAAATTATACGAGTCGAATAATCACTTGGTTGGTTATATACTAATACATAATGAGTGAATTTATAATTATAAACTTTTTAAAGGCCTTACACCCAGACCGTACATAATCATTCTGTCAAGGCCTCATTCCAAGACCATACAGGTAAAACCCCAACATATTTCATTTCATGAAATGTAAAATTACCCAATGCATTGGAGCACTGTATAATTCCAGGCACACCTTTCAAATCATGTAAGTCTAATACATTACTCATATGTCTAGTATAGTCTTATATTCAATGTGTATATACCACACTGAATACATACATTCTTAATACAAGAGTTATAGAGAGATAAAAAATTCATTCTGGCATACATATTCATAAATAAAGTAAATTTTACAATAAATGTATAAATGGATGTATTTGTTAGTTTTTGTTTGTGGTTGCATCAGATTTAATAGTGACATGCATGTATTATAATGACATTATTTTTCACATGTGATAATAAATAGTGCACATACAATAATTTATGTCCATATAAAATAATAACTCAGGCATTAAAACATTTGTCACATGAATGTGAACCTCTTTTAGGAAAAAATGTTTAGGTTTTTAACTTTTTAATACTTGTTATTTGTGTTCAAACCATATAGTGTTAAATAATGTTTCAAATAGATCAAAACATAAATATGAATTATCATTGTGGAAAATTCATCTCGAATTGGTATACAAATTATGGATGAAAAACAATTATTCATAGTGAAGTATTCATACATTAGAAAAAAATTAAACACATGTGCATATGTATATATATATATATATATATATGCATAAACATGAATACAATTATAAAACTTATGAAATCCATATTGAAATACATATATGAACATAGTTGGGTTTGAAAATTATATAAAACCATATATATACACAAGGTGTATATTTGGGATTTTCACAAACAAAAAAAAGATTCATAAATCCATATAATTTTTTCACACTTCAATAACATAATTAATTACATAAATATGTTTTATGAAAACATAATTCATATTATAATTAAATCCTATTTCTATATATATACACGTAAACATATATACAGGTATATGTTTATATGGTCCAATTAAATAAAGCAAAGTTATCTCCTTACCCGGTTTACATGTACTTAAGGAAACTAATTAAAAAAATATCTTCCGCATTTGAAAACCATAGAAACAAATTAGGTTTGTTTTATAAATATTCATAAGGTTTAATAAAACACAAAAAAAAGTATACCCTTGTATGTATAACTTGCACTAAAAACACCATTTAAGAACAAATGATCATTATTTGAAAATAATAAAATCAGAATATATTTGTTATATCAATAAAGGTATATATACTTATATACATAACTATATATATATATATATATATTAGTTTTAAAAAAGGGTTTCTTATTTTAAAAACAAGATGAAATAAACACTTACATAGATTCAAGAGAGAGACAGAGTCGATCCATGGATGTTGGTATGTTGGGGAAGAGAAACCAGGTAGAATTATTTCTATAATTAGGGTTTATATAAGCTATATATATATTTATAATGATTAATACATAAAATATAAACAAACACCAATATAAATTTTTTAATACAATTTTAGTCTCATACCCAAATTAAAAAAACCCTAATCTAATTAAAGATTTTAATATATATATATATATATAATGTTCATGGAAACATAAAAATAAATCCATAAAAAATAAAATAAAAAATCATACCAGAAGAGGTATTACAGGTATAAACCACATGCTGGTTCCGATTAGAGGAGAGTGTGAAGGAGTAGAAACATGAAAAGAAGGAAGAGAAACCTATTGGTTTAGTTTCTAGTTCTGCATTAGGAAGAATAAGAATAAAGGAGAAAAGTGTGTAAAATATTAGACAACTGGGACTGATTGAAGTCGATCGGAGGGATGTGGATAAGTCCACAGTTATAAAAATAGAAAAATGGTCAAGGTCAACTGAGGCATTAGATCAGATGGTCGCGATTATACCACTATTTTTAAAATATATCAGCAGCTAAGATCAATTGATTAATGATCATACGACTGAAGAAAACTTGGATGAAAGGGTCGTGGTAGTGGGATTTGAAGACGAGACAGGATTATACGGTCGAGATCTCACATGATGATATTGAACCATTGTGATTAGATCTCCCATTAAAAATCGCACCCCACATTAAAACATGATTTATTTTGAGACCTCCTTAAAACCTTGGATGATCCATCACTCAGAAATTTACTCCCTCTACCCCTCCCTGGTACATCCTCGTACCTGTTCTCCCCTGTGAGTGCATTTTACAACCACATTCTGCCTCCATTCCACCCTACACGGTGGAGTCGCCTAAGTTCCTCCATGTATCTCTATGGGAACACACTCTTCCATGGCTAGACTTTACTAGTTGAGGGGCCAGGTCTCATCCACCCACTCCTTAGGGTGTGATGTGGGTTTCCTACCTCAACTGGATAGAATGCTACCGTCAAGCTAACGTATTTTTTTGTGACCCTTTATTAAAAAAAGTAAACAACACTTTCAAAAAACAAAATGTGCCAGATCAGTTCATTTAGAACCAAATAAATTAGAAATGAAGTATTTAATAATTATTTTTCTTAAAAAAAAATTTCATAAATTTTATTATTATAAAACATGATTTTAAATTCATTTTAATCATTGAATCATTATAATACACAGTCCAACACGTAAATTATACAATGTAACCAGAAGTATAACTTTTAATTACTAAGAGTATTCTAAAACATGATTTCAAATTCAAATAAATATTTTTTCTATTAAAATAATATGTATAATTCTCATCAAATTCATTGATGTAAACAATATGAACTTTTATCTGTATTTCAATTAATACAGAAACATTAATATTTCAAATACTTTTTAATATTTAAAACATAATACTTTTAAATTCTAATGATAAGTTCAATTAAAATCATATTGAAGGATATAACTTTAAATCATTTTAAAACATTAATAATTCATAATAAACATAAATACATAGAACATTTAAAATACTTAAATAATTAAAATACTTAAAATATTCAAAATACTTAATATAATAAAAATAATCAAAATACTCTGAAAGACATAACGATTATATGATTTTATGACCATTACAAAACCAATGGTCACCTAAGGATGACCAAAACTATTAGTAGTCACAAAGGAATTATAAATAGGTGTTTATGGTATTCCAAACTTCAAAAACAACTCAGCGAAGATGGTTCTCTTTATACCTTTGATGCTTAGTATGGTTTCTATTGTTCTTTCCATATTGTTTTCATCGGGAAAGACCGAAAGAACTTCCACTGTTTTCTTGGTTGTTTTTTGTGTGTTTAGGGGTCTCCCAGTGATTCTGATAAAACTCTTAGTAGGCATTTCAAGTTAGTGAAATTCGTTTGGACTTATATAAATGTAATGTTCCGAATTTCTTTTGAAAAAAATGCCTTTTTTTTATTCTACAAGCATTTTATTTTAGATACACTATTTCTAAACAAAACCAAAATAATAATAGTAAATATATTATAAAATTAAATATTTTTGGGGATTTATATTATCCCCCCCCCCACACCCTTAAAAGAATTGCATCCTTGAAATTCCATTCATACTCATCGGTACTGACCTTATACCATCCACCGCGATGTCCCTTCACAAGTACCACTGGTTTCAGTGATTTCCCTGGTTTCAAGTTATATGAATTTCCAACACAATTTCAAAACCCTCAATTTATTTGGTCTAGATGCAACATGAGAAGCTTGGGTCATTCTCATGTACACATCTATAGTTTCTCATGAGTGAGTCATGATGGGTGTGAAGTTGTGGGACATCATCATGGACTTGATAAATACACAATTAATGAAAGGACTCAACCCCAATAATTTGAAAGTATCGACCAATGTAATCATAGGACAATATCTGACACTAATATACTGCGTGGAGGTCACTCGATCTTACAGCTTCTTGGAAATACTCTAATGATAAAAACCCTTTGGCTAGAGTAAAACATTTAAAAATACCTTCATAGTAATTCCCCTAACATGCATAAGATGGAAATTGGGAATGCATCACTAGAAAATAAACCAATATCAATCCTCGATGAAGATGAAGTATACAAGGAGAGTTAGATATGTAGTAGATATGTTTGTATGTCAAATAAAAGGTTTTCAAAAGGATCATAATATTCTACACATGACTTAGAAATTATGGTCTCTTTAAACTCAATAGGAAGAGACAAAAAGTTTATTGGTTAACCTTTTCCATCCATTTGAAAATTTTCTTATAAAATATACTTAGAATAACATAAATTAATTTTTAGTATTGTTATGATTTTCTAGTGTTGTCTAAAGTGATCATCTGAAACCAACTATGATGACCCTAACCCCAAAATCCTGGAGTCAGTGCCTAAAACATGGTGTGTAATTGTGTTTATAATAACATGAAGATAATAATTACATCTCATTTTTTCACAGAGAATATTTTTGGTTTAAGTTCTGAAAACTAGATACAACTGATAAATTTCATCAAAATATTGACAAAGAAAAAATTCATATATTTTTCCATCAGATAAGAGTTATCAAAGCTTCAAAAATACACTAACACTATAGAAAATTTAAAATTTAGGGTGATCATTTAAAATACTTAGTAAGGTTTAAAAAACATTATTAAATTTATTTTTAAATCAGACAACCTCTGGAATACTTACAAAACATTTTATTAAAAGGAAAATAACACTTTAGAAAGCACATCATCAACATTTCTCAAAGGTTACTCAATGAAATTTTCATGAAACCCTATCACACATGAATTATATAAAAATACTTATAATATATTGGTAAAACATATATCAGAGTGCACATAAATGTAAAAAAATCCATGGAATGCTGCATAATATATAAATTGATCAAACTATTTTAATGGTGACATGAAAGGTTGAAATTACATGAATTAAAGCTTACTTATAATTGCTTAAGTAACAACATCATAATTCACTTAACACATGAAATGAAATTCATGGAATGAAGGATGTAATATCAACGTCTGTATCAAAATTTTGATGCTACTCTTCTTTATAACATACCAAATACATACTTCATTATTCTATTTACATTCAACACCATTATCATAAAATATTTTTAACCATGGGATATTATATTAGTTTAATAGTAACTTGGTTGGTCATATACTAATACATAATGAGGGAATTTATGATTCTAGACATTATCAAGGCCTTATGAAAAGACCGTACATAATCATTCTATCAAGGCCTTGTGCCAAGACCATATGAAGAAAAACCCAATATATTTCATCTCACAAAACTTACATTTACCCAATTCATTAGAGAACTGTATATTTACAGGTCCACCTGTCACATAATGTAAGTCCAATACATTTATTATATGTCTAGTATGGTCTTATATTCAAAGTTTTCATACCAAAATAAATACATAAATTCTTAATCCATGAGTTATCAAGATAGATAAATTTCATTCTGGTATACACATTCATAAATTAAGTGAATTAAGAAAAAATTTAAAAAGTGATAGATTTTTTAGTTTTAGGCTATGGATACATTAGATTTAATAGTGACATGCATGGACAAAAATGACACTCTTTTTCACATGTGATAATTACTACTAAATATATAATAATGGATGGTCATAAAAATTAACAACTCTTTCTTTAAAACCTTTTTCTCATGAATGTGATCCTTTTTCAAACAACAATTTTCAGTTTTTAACTATGTGAAACTTGTTATTGTTGTTTAAACCACACACTATTAATTGAAGTGTAAAAAAAACCAATCTTAAATAGTCATTGTGGAAAAATCATCTCAAATTGTGATACAAAGTATAAATTTAAAATAATTATTCCATGTCAATTATTAATGCATAAGAAAATAATTACACATGTGATTATGCATGTATATATATGTTTATGATTAAAACTGAAAACAATTATAACACTTACTAACATAGATAATACCATCTAAAAAACATAAAAAGTCTAGATTGAAATACATATATGTATATAAGTAGGTTTGAAAATTATATAACACAATTTATATATACACAAGGTGTATACTTGGGATTTTCACAACCAAAAAAAGGTTTAATAAATCCTTATAAATATTATACACATCAAAAACATAATTAATTAATAAAATAGGTTTTATGAAAACCTATTTCAGATTATAATTAAAACCAATGTTTATATATGTATCCATAACTATATATACACATATATGTTTATATTGTCTAATTAATCAAAACCAAGTTAAATCCTTACATGATTTACATGTACTTAAGGACATTATTTGAAAAAATATCTTCAGTGTTTGAAAACTTTAGAAATAGATTAGTTGTGTTTTATAAATATACATAGGGTTTAATTAAACACAAAAAAGTAAACCCTTGTATGTATAACATGTATTAAGAACACCATTTAAAAAAAATTCATCATTTTAAAATCATAAAATCCGAAAAGATTTTTTATATCAACAAATGTATATATTCATATAAACATAACTGTATATGCATAAGTTGTAAACAAGGGTTTTCTATATTAAAAAATGAAATAAACCTTTACATGGATTCAGGAGAGAGACATAGTAATTTTGTGGATGTTGGTATGTTGGTATGTTGGGGAAGAGAAATTGGGTAGAATTATGTGCGTAATTAGGGTTTATATATGATGTATGTATATATATATATATTATAATGATTTATACATATAATATAAACAAATACCAATGAAAATAGACTAATTATATTTAAGTCTCATACCCTAATTAAAATAAACCATAATCTAATCCGTGATTTTAATAGAAATATTAATTTGTAATTTTTGTGGAAGCTTAAATGGGAAGAAATAGAAAATAAAATATGAAATAAGACCAGAAGAGGGATTACAAGTAGAATACATGGGCTGTTTCTGAGGAGAGGAGAGTGTGACGGGGAATAAATAAGAAGAGAAAGATTTTAAAACCATGGGTTGTGCCACTGGTTTTGTGCATGGAAGAAGAAGAAGAAATGAGAAAACCATGGAAAAGATTGGATTCCAAGGATAGATCGAAGTCGATCAGATGACTACAGATGATTATGTTGTTATAAAAATAGTTGAATAGTCGATATCAACAAGATAATTGGAATAGATAGTCATGGTGATACTATAGTTTTTAATATAGATGAGTGGTCAAGATTAGTTGAGTCCTAATCGAATGGCTAAAGAAAACACAAATGAAAGGTTCGCAGTGGTGGGATTCGAAGTTGAGACCAGATCATATGGTCTAGATCTCACACGATGATATTAAATGGTCAATATTGGATACCCCTTTAAAAATAGCATCCCACATTGTAATAGAATCACTTTTGTGTTCGACATAAAAACCTCAACAATCTAGCACTCAGTAATGAACTCCCTCTCCCCCTCTCCAGAACCTCCCCATACCAGTTATCCCATGTGGGTGCACTCTACATCCACCTTCTACTGTGGTGTTTCCATGCATGGTGGCACCGATTCATTTTCTCTATGTGTCCCTGTGGGAGTGCACTCCCTCACAGTTCGCATGTTCTAGCTGAAGGGCCAAGACTCGGTCTCCCACTCCTTAGGGAGTGGTGCGAGCTGCCTCCCTCGACTAACTAGAAGGCTGACCTAAAGGTAATATTTTTTTTATATAGCCATTGATTAAAAAAGAAGTAAAACAACATTCAAAAAATAAAATATTCCATATCGCGTCATTTAAAACCAAATAATGAAAACATGAATTATTGAATACTTATTTTTGTCAAAATAAACAATTTCATTAATTTTATTATTCGAAAAGTATAATTTTTAATTACTAATAGTATTTTGAAACATGTTTTCAAATTCAAATACGTATTTTTCTATATTAAAATAATATGTATACTTCACTTAAAATTCATTGAAGTAAAAATTATTTACTTTTCCATGAATTATCATTACAACCCAAACTTCGTGATTTTAAATTCATTTTATGATTTAAAACATTATAAATTCAAATTCTAAAATTAATTTCAATTAAAAAAATGTTCAATGATACAACATTAAAAAAAATTTAAACATAAAAAATTCTTAATTTACTTAGATTTTTAGAACATTTTAAATACTTATATAATTAAATTACCTAAAATAATAAAAATACTTAAGATATTAAAAATAATCAAAATACATTAAAATACATAATGGTTAGAAGATTTTTTGACCATTTCAAAACCAATGATCGCCTAAGGACTGAAACGTCTATTAACGGTCACAAAGGCCTTATAAATTGTTGTTTAGGGTATTCCTAACATCAAAAAAACTCAGTGAAGATGGTTCTCTATATACAATTGATTCTTAGTATGGTTTATATTGTTCCTTCCATACTATTTTTCATCATGACAGACCCAAAGGACTTCCACTATTTTCATGGTCTTTTTGTAGCATTTGGGGATCTCCTGGTTATTCTGATAGGTCTCTTTGAAGGAATTTTATGTTAGTGAGGGTCGTTTGGCCTTACAGAAATTTAAGGTTCCACATTTCTTTTTGGATAAAACATGTCTTTATTTTTATTCTGTAAGAATTTTATTTTAGATGGACCATTGCTAAAAAAATAATAACAATAAAAATATTAAATAATTAAATATGTTCGGGGCATTGGGGTAACCTTTGCGAAAGGTGATGGTCCAGAACATTAGAAAGAAGGTTACTGAATTTATAAAATACAGTTTAACATTGGTCCCCCATATATCATAAATTATAACTTATTTGTAACATACTAAACATGAGAATACCCTCATCGTGTATTATCTTGAAACATCTTAATAACCTGAATTACCATATATCCTTATTAAAAACATATATTTTACCTTATTCCAAATATTTTTTTGATATAATCCTTAAATCCAAAAATTATTTAACCTACATCCATTATAGAATAAATCACATTGTCGAAAATCCTTCATCCATTCTAAGGTTATCTATAATATCCAATTTACTTTCTCCAAATAAATTATCTCTTAACCAAGCTAAACATAATATTATCAACATATGAAACACATTAAGTGATACATTACCTTGATAAAAGTATCACCTTTAGATTAAATCAAATTTCTATTTCATCATCACCATTCAATATATCATTTAAAATACATATTAGAAGACATATAGTTAATGATTCAAACAACATAATAATTTAATTCCAATACTTTTACACATTAATCAAACAACATTATTCTTAAAACGTTAATTAGGATTCCTAAACATATTCCTTGATAAAAAATTCTTAGAAAATTAATTATTAATCATGTATTATATATCTTCAACCTCAATTTAATCATTCTACTTATGTTTAATATAAGAAATATTTTTTATAACATCCCATACCATTAAAAATTCATTGATGGTCTCTTTATCGTCAGTAGTCTAAACAATACAAATACCACCTTTTGGATATTCATTGTGATATTTCCACTTAATAAATATTTTTTCTTAATTCTTATACTCTCAATATCTGAAACATGCTATATCAACCAAGTTCCTTCTAGTTCCCGCCACTAAAAAAAGAATGAATAGTGTGACAAACTCATACTATAATAAAAATCCAAATAATTATAAAAATCACTTATAGGATGTCTAAATCAATAATCCAACTTCATTAATTAATGAAACCATATGTTTATCTAGGTCTAATCATAGTCATATTCAATTTAAATTCTATAAGTTTAATTTTAAAGAGTTTTTGAATCCCAAAATCTTATCTCCTAGGCCTGTAAATCCAGGTGTGTTGCAAGGCCTGTTGGTGTGCAGTAGTTCCCGGTCATGTCTATATCAATACGTTTTTGGGGTAGTTACCCCTATGTACATTTGGGATATAGGTACACAAACCATTGGTATCCATGCAGGGATGTATATCTAGGAAACCACTTTCTCTATCCATTAACAATATTTTATGACATTTTCCTAAATGTGGACTCGTCCTAATACTTATCCTTATATAAACCCCTTGATATATCCTTAAAAATATCCCTAGGTATCTCCCTAAGGTTTTATCTCCCTATTATACAGAGGTTTTCTAAACCATTACTTTTATACCAACTATAGAGACCTAGGAAATACATACATTGTTATAACAAAATTTTAGATGAATAATCAACAGATTAGAAATGTACATTCTTGAGGACCATATTAGCTCCGTGTCTTTGGTAACAAGGAAATATAATATTCTATATTAGTGAATGATCATCAACACCACACATAAAGATCTTAAAATTTAGTAACCCTACATAAAACCATTATTCAAAACATGGAGATTGTAAACATAATAAATGGTGAGATTAGATGCACATTAAGGGTAAATAAAGGATATGTGTAAGCATAACATTTAGTCATGGTATAAGAATATGAACACATTTTTTGAGTATCAATATCAAAAATATCAGAGTTCCTAATCATGATTTATGGAATAAATATTGGTATTTTATTAGACATGAATCATAAGAGAATCAAGATATTAATTCGTGAAATAATAACTTATGAATTAAAAATATAATTATTGCAGACACATAAACATATAAAATAATTCCCATAGTAGTTGAGGCTTACTACCAAATATATCTTAGTGTAATTGGTTCACTCCCCAAACCAACATAGTAGTCAAGGTTCTCATCCAAGACCATATTATTGGAGAAAATACTTTGTTGAATTGGGTTGACTCCCCATTCATTCCCTATACTATTGAAACTATTTCACATAACATTCTATCCCTTTATTACTAAACTTGGTTCAATTCTGATTCCACCCCTGTATTACTGAACTGGGTTCACTTCCTATTGCAGTCCAACATTACTGAACCGATTACACTCCTCATTCATGTCATGTTATACTAAACTTTTTCCATTACCCATTCTATCCTTGTCATAGTGAACCAAGTTCACCCCTTGTTCTAACCTCGTCTATATCATGATATAGAAATATTTACCCAATTAATTGTATGGAGATATAGCTCCCACCCATCACAAAATGAAATAATATATTCTTGTTATACATGATAATAAATAATTCATCATTTTATGACCCATAAATAGCGATGGGTGTCTCAAACATGATATCATAACCTATAAAAATTTGAATATTTTATTAATTAATTCAGTATAGAATTACATGTGAAAGGGAGAGAGTTTCTTAAGCTATTTATCATGGTATAACTAGTGTATAATAATTGGGTTTCCTAAAAACTAGTCATCTTAATCATAAACCATTCAATGAATGTATAAGAAAGGTTTCCTTGGATTATATCTCTGGTAAATAATAAACAACATAAAGCGATGCCATCATATATTGATAATAATTTTGAAGATAACTTGTAATAATTCATAAGTATAATAAAATTTCTTTAAAAATACTTAAACATTTTTCAACATCCCTTTCATTTAAAACAACATTAAAATATACGAGGTATGCCATAAAAATAAATAAAAAAATTTCTCGAAGAAAATATACATTCCACATTGAAAAATTATTTTTAAAACATAAACTTTTTGAATCCATTTTTCATTGAAAAAAATGTTTAAAATTATAAAATAATATTCAGTAAAATTATTATCAAGATAGTAGATAAATCCATACATTCTGAATACTCCTTTTTTGCTGTAAATTGTTTTAAAAGTACCCCAATCAGAAAGTTACATGAATATTCCTGTTTGAAATCCATTATTTTTAAAAGGTTAAACATGTATAAAACTTTCTTTCTAAAGATCATAGGATAATAGTATGTCATTTTTTAAAACATTTTTTTAAACATGGTTTTGATATAAAATAGTTTTCAGACTGAAAAGTGTGATAAAGTGGCATTTTCTTAAAAATATATTCATAATTATACTAAGTTTCAAAGAGTGTAAAATTTTAAAATTACATTAATACAACATGAATAAAATGTTTAATATAAATTTCATGAGTTTTCATAAAATATGGATCGTAATATATCAATAATCTAAGGATGATAAAAAATCAAGATAAATGATGAGATTGTAGGAATTAAATATTATCACTTTGTAAAAATGTAATCATAATACCCATGAAAGAACAACATTTAATGAAGCATAAAATGTCATGAAATAAAGTATATTCATGGAATAACATTTAAAAGGAAATTATAAAAACCTCGTTGAATAATATAGGATCATAAACTAGAATGTGTCTCAAAGAATGGAAATTGAGACAAAATTACATTACCGATTTGGTATCTTTTAGAACATAAAACCCATGAAATAGAAAAAATTAAATGGATATGTAAATAAACATAAATTAAATTATAAGAAAAATATAATACATTTATGAGTAGTATATATACCAGACAAGTAAATGAGTGGGTAATATGACATAAGTCGTACATAAATAAATGTGTGACTATAAATCCCCTTACTACATGAGTAACTATTTAATCAGGATCTCAATGAAATAATTACATCAATTAAAAATATTAATATCATTAAATAAATTAAATTCATCATATAACTTTTCATCAGTCATTATATACACCACGCAATAAGATTATGTGGTGAATATTGCATATATCTCTAATAAATAACAGTGAGAGGAGAAAACCCTTACCTTTAGTTCGACCTTTCATTGTTAACATCAAAACCTCATATATACTAAATATATGTTTATTATATATCTAATAATTAATAATATTCTAATTTATTATAGGTTAATAATTAATATTACTCACACGATTAAAACTTATTTCAAATAATTATTTATTTTCATTCATAACTTCCATTCTAATGTTAGGTGTTAACTATAGTAATAATTTCATAACAATATTAATAGTATATTTTAGTTTGGTAAAACTCAGTCTTGTGTGTAATGCAGACTATCGAAGGAGATCAAAATTATGTAAAACATAATAAGTATATGGAGGTTCGTTCCATAAAATCTAATACAGGTATTTTATATAGTGAAATATTTTTCAAATAATGCTTAACTTTTTGTATTGTGCAATGAAAGACATCAAATAATTTTAATTTATCTGAAAAATTTTATTATAGAAAAACTCGGGGTGTTATGTGGCATTTAGAAACTTTAATTTATTTTAACATTACAAAATTTTATCCTAGAATTATCTCCGTTGAAAAAAATATATCTTCTTTTTTTACCTTAAATAATGGACATCATTATTCCATCCTCTCATCTGAATAGGTTTTTTGTTTTTAATTATTCAATACCAATGGAGGAACCATATAATTATATACTAGATTTTTGGTTCTCAATATCAATGGTTCCAAATTTATTGTATCTATCACTATTTTATCATTAACCATTATCATTTCCTAAGAAAGTTCACGCTAATTTACATTTGGCCACTGTGTGACAAATATCATTGTATTTTTTTGGAAACTAATTAAAGCCCTAAAAAACTATAAAGTTATTTACTTTGTAACAACATGGATTGAAAGACATCACAAATATTCTCTACACCAATCTCCACTAGTTTCTCATGTGATAGATTCCTATTGAGAAAGTATATCAGACCTTTTGTTATAGCAATAATGTTCAAATCCCTCTCTTTATCATATTTTTTACAATGTTAATGTCTAATATCCATTATATTCCATACATTGGAGTTAAATTTATATGGAAATTCCCAATATAATTCTTACTAATTATTGATGGACCCCACCTCCAAGCTGTCGTACCTGACAAATGTTGGCCCTTCCAATGTCTATAAAAATATTAATTGTTTGGCTATTTCATGATACATGAGTGTTCCCATCCTGAGACCAAATTTAGATATGAAATTTAATACATGCTTCTATGGTTAAAAGTTTTGTTAATAATTGAAAATTTTGGATCTTTTAATTTTGTTGGAGGTGGAGTTGCATACAATAATCCTTGGTACAAATTCTTATCTAGTTACAATGGTTCTCTATATTCTTCTATAGCCTCTGATTGGGTAGATAGATAGTTGATGGTGTCGCTAATTTCTAATAATAAATCTAGATGAGGGGAATACCTAGTAGAGGTGGTTGGTGGGGTATAATTTGGTTGATCCACAAGTGTTTGCTACTAAAACCTAACATGATCTATTTACGATTAATTCCCCGGATATAGATCTAGTTGACATAATTTAATAAGAAATTATAGGTATTTTTTCCCAAATTAGGTACACAAAATTCGTGGATCAAAATACTTTCTATTTGTTTGTATATTCAATAAATGGCTTTGAATTGTTTTCTTATTGGATATTCACCAGATGGGAAACGTTAAATTTCACATGAGATTTATACTCAGTAGTATTATTTCTCTTGAGTAATTATGTATGAACCCAAAGTTTATTCATGGTATGAAACCCACTAATTTACATTTATGTTTTTAATTTTATCCTTATGGTAGTGAATTATGAAGTCTGAGGAGTTTTGAATGTGTCCATTGCTTTTTAGATCCCAGATATCTATATTTTAGAGATAAACCCTAGGTTTCATAGTTAGTAGAAACCTTATGGCCCATTCCATACAGTTTGGACATACCAATACGGGTGTTTTAGTGCATAGCAGAGGGATGCAAAATTTTCATTAATTGTACATCATAGGAAAAACACTCGTGACTTTTCTAAAAAAGTTAAATATAGAGATATGCATGGCTGGTGCATGGTTTTTTTAAAGGTGTAGCAAGCTCATGAAAAATTGGGCACCAATGGTGTGCTACTTGAATAACTATCACATGGTTTGGATAACCATATGGCCAAACCGTGTGACAATTCGATGATAGGTAAATAACCATTTCCCATAGTAGACACATACATTTAAACTACTCTACACTTTTCTTATTTCTCTATCAGTTTCCCCTCTCTCTTGTTTGAAGCTCATATCCAAGACTAACCTTGTATTAGTGATATCTCCACAAAAAATAATATAATTCGAACACTGCATGTTTTGTTGAATATGTACGAACATGTTCTCTATTCCTCTTGCATCATTTTCGATTTCTCACATTCTCTATGGAGTTATTTTGTTGAGAGATTATATGCTATATTTTTAGGATGTTTGTTTATTTACTTGATTCAATCTATTCAATCCCAAATTAGTGTCTAATAGACTATGATCAGTCAACTACCAAGTTGATATAGTTTTTCCCATTGTTTTTCATTAAATTTAGGGCGTTTATATATTATTTTATTGTTATGAGTATTGAATTTTCTAATCTATGATTGTTTTATTGGTTGATTCTTATATTAAATGTATGGGTGTGACCTAGATGACACTTGAGACCCATTGGGGTGTAATTAATGGTTATATAACTCAATGTTTAACTAATCCTTATGTTTATTGTCATTGGATATTTAACCACTATGGGTGTCCTATGATATGATCAACCCTTTAAGCTGTGTTATTTACCCCTAAATTATGGGATGATAAATGGATTGAATAGAATGAAAATTGAATTAATCAAAAGGGTAATTGATTTCTATATCCCTATGGATTTTCCATTATCCATATCTTATAGTATTGAGAAATTCTTTATATATGAATTAACCATTAATATAAATGAGGGGATTCTAGTTATTCTACTCCATCCATGACTATACATTTATTTTTTTCACGTTTTGTGGTGACCATAATTTTATAAATAATTATGATGTTCAGTTAAACTATATGAAAATAAATACTATTTTTAGTCTTTGGGCCCTTTTCAATTCTTAAAACTATGACGAGAGTGGGAGGTGAGCCTTAATTTAAGATATCCTTAAAGGAAAACATAGATTTTTATTAATTAAAATGATTACAAGGAAATTATATATATAATCCTTGGGTGAGATATGGGTCCTCATATGAATGACAATGATGGAATCAATTGGTAGCTGGCCTGTATGCACCAGAGTGATACATAGAATCATCTTTGGACTTCCAAGGATGGGATTAGAAAGAAGACTATTATTATTCAATAGTTGATACATAGACTAACTATATAGAACAAAATGGATTGTATTAGAGGGTCTATCATTATATATGTTGTGACTGACCATTGGGAAACCATTATGGACTTCCAGGGAAAGACTCATAGGGTGGTGACCTTATGTCATGCCTAGAGTGAAACTAGGGTTCCTCTATGGAATGACTAGGATGGGATAATAAGGTGAGTAGTTTATATATTCCTAGTGTTTTCCATGGGTTCCAAATTATAAATTCAATGGCAAGTCTCATGTTCATTTAAAATATTATATAATTTAAATAATTTATTATGCATCTTATACGCCAAAGAATACACTTGGATTTGGTTGGAGCCATAAAATGTAATTATTTCATTATTATAAACATCTTTTAGGATAAGATAGATGGGTTATTCTTGGTATATGATAATGTTCCTGATAATTTATTATAAATAAAATCACGATTGACTGATTCTAAATAGACATTCCAGATTAGGTTGATATAGGTAGGAAAGGATGGTTATTCCCTAGAAACCCATATCTATATGGGTTGTTTGTAAAAAACCATTAATTTTCTTTATTTTACTATTACGTACTCACTATTTATTATATATTCATGAATTAAATGGAATTATAAATCACTGGGGGTAGCATACTGAGTTTTTCTCACACCCTTTTCAGGTCGTCATTTGGATCACGGTTAGACTTCATGGATTTATGTACAGATTTTTCATAGAATATGATTGTCGATAAGTGATTTATTGTAGCATGGGATGATGGTTGAACATGACATTGTTATTCATCATGACTCTATCTAGAGATAGGTTTTTGGTCTTTTAATTATTTTGATACCCTTTTATGTATGTGTACCAGCTTCCATTTCTGTTTGTATTTTTTTTATAGAATTCCACGATCATAATTTTGAATATGATAATGATGGTTGTGATTAATTTATTATTTATATGATGAATTTTTATGATTCTACTGTTAAATTATCTTTTATGCCTCCACTATTGATTGATGTGATTATACTTCTTTGCTATAATCTGATCGTGGTTTTATCATCTCCAAATTGTTCCACCATCTACCCTTAATGCAATTCAACTGCCTCTAGTATACAAAGAGCAGTTATTAAGGTCGTATGGAAAAACAGAATTAGTTAACATTGGGTGAACAAATATAATGAAATCAAAAAGTTGTATCAGAACAATTTCTTTTCATTCTTTTTTTTCCTTACTAATTGACATGGTAGAAAAGAGAAATATAAAATTTCATGATTTGGTCATGATCCTATGACTAGGTGTATCTAACCCACATATAGTTAAAATCCAAATTATATGGGATTAGGAATGTTGCAATGCATTTTGATAATTATAGTTCACTTGATTTCACTACCGCGTGATGCAAATAATGTTTGATGTTCTTTATGAATATGTATTTTTTTCCTAGGCTGATATGGGAAGGAATTATTTCATCATTAATAATCATAGTTTCTTTAGTATTTATATTCCATGCATATTCCATTTTATGTTTATATTACCACATGCATTTATTGATTCATATTTTTTTCTTGGATTCAATGTCCATGAAATTTAGAAAACATTTTATGTTGGTTTGAATAAACAATTGGTTATGATTAATTGGACACAAAAATTCAATTTATAAGGTGTATGTGCCATTATAAATTGTTAATGGTGATCTCTAAAATTCAAAATTTTAAGATAATTTCTATATGACAGAGAATGAATTTAAATGAAATTCAATCATAAACTTAATTTTTCACCATATAATAGGGAATAAAATTTCAATTTATATGGTGTTTTCTTCTATTAATTGAAATTAACACTATGTATACTGGGACCATGGAATTATATTGGAGAACTTGACATGGACCCGAACATAGTAGTGGGAATTAGGTTGTGCCAATTTCCTTTCTTATGATCTGTACATCGCCTAAACCTAGATTTAGGAGAAGTATGAGGGTTTGAAACTTATAATGGAAGTCTTAGACATATCATATTCTTATACCTTCACTTTAAGTTGTTATAAAATGTTGTACTTAGTCATGTTCTTTGAATTTTTCATGACATGACATCATGGTGTCCTAGAGTTGTATTCCAAGAGGGTGGTCATGAACACATTCCAATGTTGGTGGGATATTGGACACTAGTAGAACCTTTAGTAGTTCCCCATGAGGCCCCTCTAGTTACACCCTACTTGGGTGTCGATTCCAACATTATAGATGGATTCTTACACTTTACACAGACTATATAATGTGCCCTGTGACATGCCCCTACTATGGTAAAGTTCACATGTGAGTTAAATTTATATTATCAATATATGTTTTTTGGTGATGGTAGACTAGAGGCTGCAGAATCATGGCTAGAGGCCAAGATATCGATTTTCAAGTATCTAGAGACATCTTACAAGATTCCAGTGAAGATCACCACATATATGTTATGAGATTCCTCTAATAGATGGTGGGCCAATATTACTCAGATGGATCAGCATATGAATATGTCATGGTTTGATTTTCAAATATGCATCTATTATTATTTCTATCCAATGACATTGAGGGATGATAATTCTAGAGAGTTTATCCACATAGATAAGGGTTATTTATAATCCATGGATGATTATATCTATTTTACGAAGACAAAAAATTTAGTACCTATTCATTTTGTGAGGATTTTCATAAATCTAGTAGATTTGAGGATGGAATAAGGTATCAAATTCAATCATAAGTTAAATTATTTTGGATTACTAACATATCTAGAATAGTTATTTAGAAACTTATCATATACCACATCCTTAGAGAGGCAGATGGTTGCAAGCTATGGATGTCTAGAAAATAGATCTGGAACTACATAGACCAATAATAGTAAAAGGAATTTGGATCCTCCATGGTTTGATATTAGTATCTAGAGTATGTAATAAGGTATCCAGGTGAGGTGTTGTATGTGACATAGATTGGGACATATGTAACCCTACGGTACTATAGAACTATTCAAGTATCAATCATGTGGAAAAATGGGATACCTATAACAATTTTGAAGAGTTATTCCTCTAGTTGCCACTAAGAGAGGGTATTCACTGACTCCATATTGTTGAGTGGGGTCAAATGTTTCTCATTTGGTAGGGAGCTTAGGTAACATTGGCTAATCAGAACAAGGAGGTGGTTATGGCTAATATTGAAAGACAACAGACATACAGATCTTGCAGAATGAACCTTCTCAGGTTAGACAGGTCGTGTCTTAGGGCTTCACATTATGCAAGATTTATACAGCACAACTGTTACATGAAGATAATAGTGTTAGACCATCTATGGTGATATGTAATATTATAGTTACCCCTATATTATTATCTTGTCATTTCTATATAGTTTCTTCTAATTCCTTCATATATGTTCCTACTGGGTAGATTTGAGGGATTAATGTGAAGTTTTCATATGGTTTTATGACACTAGATATATTGTTGGGTATATGACTGAAGAGTGTATTCTAGTACATGGAGTCCCACCTTGAGATTGGTAGGAGTATCATTTTTTGGGACCTATGTATCCTATTGATTATGGGGTTTTATATAAATATTTGGATGTTTGGTCAGATCTCTATCATGTTATCGTTGAATTTAATTGTGGATGGGTGACTTTAAAATCCCTATAGTGCGTTGAATTTATTTACAACAGTGAATAGGATGTCCATGAAATCTTATATAGAACCAAGGATTGTGGGCTAGGTGGGATGATGGGATATATTTATTGCATGTATTCGGATGATGATGGTGAACATCAAGATGATTTATATCCATTTGTATATCATTTCAAGGACATTTTCATGGGAAAATTTTTTATTCTACCTCTTATGATATAGTTAGTGTTTCCCATAGATCTAGTACATGGTTCTTTACCTTTATCCCTTACTCTTTAATAGACGACTATGACTGATGTTTTAGAGATTAAGATGTAGCAAGTGGATTTGGAAGCTAATGGATTTATATGATTGAGTTTATTAGATTGGGGTTTGATGGTGCTTTTTTCCAAGAAGACATACAATATCCTTAGTATTATTGTTTATTACCTTATATTAAACCACCTTATAGAGATAAAATGGTATTTATTGGTTCATATAGGAAATCTATTATCTATTTTTATGAGGATGGGTTTTCTCTATAATTGATCTAGGATCAGTTTATCATTAGATGTGTGTTAGGCCATCTAATAACCCATCTACAACAGTAAATAGTAGATATGTATTGAATGAGCAATTGATCATGTTGTTCAAACTAATGAACATGAAAAAATTTTATCGAACTAATGAAAAGATTCATCCATCAATATCAATATTCACATGTTGTGATATTCTTGGATAACATCTTGGTGTATTCCCAAACCTGACATGACCATTCCAAACATGTTGGGAGCATACTGAATACACTGAGAGAGAATCAGTTATATTATATGATAAAAAATTTAATCTTTGGGATTGATAAGATTCACTTCCTAGCTCACATTATCCCATATACATGAGTATAAGTTGACCAGGAGAAGGTGAGAACTATATTTTTTAAGACAATCCAAAGTGAACCATTGATATATAAAGTTTCATGGGGATATATGGTTATAACAAGGACTTTATTCATGGCTTGTCAGGTCCATAATCACCTATTACATCCTTGAAGAAAAAGGTTGTGATGTTTATATTTTCATAATCATAAGAGATGATCTTTCATGATTTGGATGGAAGACTAACACAACCAATGATCTTGATTCTTCTAGATCCAAGAAGAGGGTATATAGTTCATTATTATTCATTAGGTATTATAATAAGATACACATTGATATATGGGGATAGTTTCATGGTATACGAGTCTCGGAAGAAGAGGTCACATGAGAGGAATTACCCAAAACAAGATCTTGATTTAGCTGATGTTGTTCATGCCTTTCACTGTTGGGGGAATTATTTACTAGGAATGAATTTTTTTGGTTTATATTCAATTACATATTTTCATGGTGTTAAATGAATCTCATGAATTTATAGTTTTTTGAATGAACTATATTGCTTTGAATTTTAGATTTTTTATTATACTAAAAATAGAACTGTAGTTATCGATGCTCTTAGTTGGATGATTCAAACACATGATGTTAGGGAGGCTAGTAGCAGTTGGTGGCTTATGTTATAACATTCTAACATGCACATTGGGGTTCAAGACCACTGTGGGAAGTAAATAATTTCATCTTTATCAGTAATATCTTCACATTTAGAGAGAGTGGGGATGAGGAATCTATTAGGCTCTAAAGTATTGGTCCTATTGGAGAGTATTAAACTAGATGACCCTTATCCTTGTTGTATTGTTGATGATGGTGAGATCTTTGGCATCTATAATCCCAGTTGGGTTCCTAAATATGTTTGAATATAGTTTATGTGAGAGTCCCATCACTCTATATTGGTATCACAACCTAGTCTTTCCTATTTTTATCTTAACTTACATTACCCATAATGGTGAATAGGGACAAAAAGGGAGGTATCTAGGTTTGTTAATTGATGTTCCACCTATTAGTAGGTGAAATTATAACACTAGTGTCTATCGATTCTTCTACAGCTGTTACCTATTCCTGAGATGAAATTGGACAACATAAACATGGGTTTCATGATAAAATTATGTAATTCTCCTTAGGGAAATGATGCTATGTGGTTGATCATATAATGTTTGACAATGTTTCCCCTAGTTTTCTTTTATATGAGCCTTATCATCGGATGAGACGAGGGTTCTCTACATTCATGAGAACACATTCCTCCATGAAGACTTACTTTCTAACATAATGAACATAGAAAATTGATTCACATAGTAGTTATGGAAGGTGTTTCAGTTGGAATTAGGTTCATATGTACTACTAAGTACAAACTATCACCCACATATTAATGGTCAGTATGAGGGTACGATCCATGTTTTTGAGGACATGAAACAACCATGAATCCATAATTTTGGAGGTTCTTGCAATAAAAAAATACATCTCATTGATTTTTCTTATAATAACAACATCTATGAGACCATATAGATGCATCCTTTTGTGTCCCTATATAGTAAGAAATGTTGTTCACCCCTATAATGGTTAGATAAATAAGAGGAAGCACGATTGGATCCTTATCTCATTCAAGAGTATTTAGAGAATGTATATTTTATTGGTAAGTGAATGTGTATAGATCCATCTCAAAAAAATCATACACTATTCATCAATGTTTCCAACTAGAGTTCAAGGTGTGGAGTTATTTTTTTATCAGTTTTCTCATAAAATGGGGAATAAAAGGATTTAGAAACCATGGAAGTTATTTCATTTTAACATCATTACCTCTAGGATAATGGAGAGAGTCATTCCAATCACCTATCAGTTGTAGTTTCATCAAACATGCTGAGACATGCATGATTTCTTCCATGTATATCATCTTTTCAAATATTGTTCGAATAAATCACATTTTCTTCATCATTATGAGGTTTATTTGGAGGTATATTTTTCCATTGAGGCTCAAAATGTTTATTATTATTATCAAGGAACAAAAGATCTATGGGTTTGGCCAGTTCCTCTAGAACAGGTGCTAATGCAGAATAGCCTTTTATAGGATGATACATGAGAGTGGGTGGTTCATGAAAATTACATGTAGAAGAAGTTATTAGTATTCAATACTTTATTACCCTTGGAGGGTAAATTTGGGGACACATTTCTTTAATAATGGAGGATTATAAGAAGCCCACTTTAATTTGATGAATAAACCAATTTAATTTCCATTTAATTTCATGAATTTTATCCTATTGAAGTACCTCCTGAGTTCCTAGAAGTTATAAGGGTATAGAATTATTTTATTGATCTCAGATACAAATATTTTGTTGAAAACAAATGGACCAAATGGTTCATAGAAACCCTGATTCCCATGCCATACATCAGGGTTAAACTATGTGGGGTGTTTCAGTATAGAATAGAGGGACACATTGTTTTCTCTAACTGTGCTTCCTAGGATGTAGGCCCATACATTTTCAACATACTTTTAAATATAGGGAAACAAATGGTTATTGCATGGTTTTTATGACCATGCAACATGAATGTATGATATGGGTTTCCTATGAAGTAATCCTTTCACAATTGGAACACGGTTTGACAAACTGTGTAGCCAAACCATGACACCCTTTCATGATGGGTAAATGACCCCTTTTACATTAACATATTTATAAATAAAAACCCTTATCTAATTTTTCTTATATCCCCAGCAATGACCACCCCTTCTTCTCTTTTGAATATCCATTCCAAGACTAACCTATTAATTTTCATATCTCCCCCACCAAGAAACTAATTCTAACTCCCTCGATCTCATTGGATTCATTCTAGTAGGACCAGTATTCCCATTGGTCCATATTTCATCAATTGTCTTCTTGATTAGTTATCTTGGTGAAAATATGTGTGACTAATTTTCAGGGAATCCATCTTCATTCATGAATTCTCTCTTTTTGGATTGGATTATATGCCAAAAATGAATGAGGAGTTGACTAAAAAGCTAAATAAGGTTGTCTCATTATTTTCACTTAATTTTAGGGTGTTTTTATAATTTGTAATTTTTCAATTAACCATACATTAGGAGAGAATATTTTTTAATGTATTTATGCTTAAATTAATTGAATTGGATTGACCTGTATGACCCTTGAGACTCGTTAATGTGTAAGGATAATGACCTCAAATTTGAGCCAACATATGAGTGAATTTTTTATATAATATTTAACCACCATGGTGGCTGATGATTTTACCCACCTTTTATAGTTTTTTACTTAACCTAATCTTATGGTTTGTTAAATTAATTTGTTTTCATGTCAAGTGAATTACATTATGAGTAGAAGTCCATATGCTAATTCCTTTGGCCATTATCCTTCACTCTAAGGTTTGAGGTGTTCATTATATCCAAATACCTAATTAAAGAAAATTAAATGATTCATGTGATTATAGGGAATTTAAGAAAATTATATTATTTGGGATACCTTATGTGGTAACTATACTTTCTTAAATAGTTATGATGTCTATTTGATATTTTTAAACATAAATGTTATGGTTTTTATTTCAGTTATTGATCAATATTATTATGATGATGAAAGTGAGAGGTGGGTTCCAATTTAAGATCACCATAAAAAACTCTACATTAATGATTAAATGAATTTATTACAAATAATTTATTCTTATTCACCTTTGGGGACAAAAGGTTCCTCAAATAAATTCCATGGATGGACTCATTTGGTTGCTAGCTTATAAGTTCCTGAGTGATACATGGACTCTTTAGTGGATTTCGAGTGATGGAATCAATAGGAAAAATGTAATTATGATATGAGTGATACTTGGACTCTTTATTTGGAATATCACGGATGCACATAAAGGTATGATCATTATATACGTCACAAGTGACACTTGGGAACCCATTTTGGACCATCGAGGATGAACTAAGAGGGAGTTGACTTAATAATACAACAAGAGAGATACTTGGATTCCTATGAGGAATGTCTAGGATAGGTTTGTAAAGAAATGGGTTCATATATTTATGGAGTGATACATGGATTCAAACTTAGTAATATAAAGGATGGGCTCTGGTTTATCTGATATATTAAATTATGTAATGATTATATGATGCATTTTACAAGACAAGGAACAATATATGATTTTGTTATAGATTTACATTGTATCCATGGCCTTATAATAAAAATAATGTCAGATAGGATACATGGGGGATACTTGGGATATAATATAGGTCCTAAGAATATATCATAAAATAAATCATGACTAACAAATTATTTAATGATATTTTGGATTAGGTTGAAGATGGCACTTGAGGATGGGTGTTCCATGGGAACACGAACATATGTGTGTTGTTTATGAACTTCACATCATTGAAAAATATTATTGCTTCCTATACACTATTTATTATAAATTTACAAACTAAATAGAATAAAAATCTTTGGTGGTGGAATACTAATTTTATCGCACACCCTACTCGAGCCACCATTTGATACCTGGAGAGACATCATGGATGTATGTAGAAAGAGAAAAAAGAACTAGGATTTTTATATGTGATTTATTATAACATGGGAGAGGGGGAGAACCTGACCGAGTTATAGATCATGATGAAATATGGATATAGTCTTTTGGCCTTTTGGTTCTTGTGATACACATGTATATATATGTACATTCTTCCATGTCATCATGTATTTGATTTTTTTATATAATTCCATGATCATAATTTTTTATATGAAATATATAGATGTGATTACATGGTCATTTATATAATTGATGTTTACACTTCCATTATTCTGTTATCTTTTATGCTTCCATAATTGATTTATGTGATTATAGATATATGTTATACTCTAATCACAAGGGAATATTATCCCCACTATTGAACCATGGACACTTGATATAAATCAAGATCTTATAGAATATGGGGATGAATTCTTGAGGTCATGTGTCTAACTGGGTTTAGTTATGGTTTTAGTGAACTGAGCCCAGGACAACACAGAATCAATATTGATCTCTCTCATACATGTCTACCTAGAATCATATTGAGTGAGCCATTATTTAATGGTGTGGTATTTGATCTTTTTGGGTTTTAGTGTAGGATATGGATAGACCCTTTAACTTTTCATTTCATAAATCTGAAATAGTGGGTGGACATTTTCTATTTGATGGACTCCAAAATTCCGAGTCTTCCTCTAGTTTCAAGTACACACCCATTATATTAATGTCTTAATGTGGATCATTATTGGTATATTATCATCCATATCTTAATTGTGTATTTGAAATCATGTTCAAATTCATCTTAGAGTGTCTCATAGAAGACATTTAATTATTCATAATATGACATATAAATCATTTCATCTTCTGAAGGATAAGGATATGTATCATCCCTTATATATTTTTCCAGGTATATATTATATTATTCCCTCATGTTATCCACTTTTATGGGTCATTTAGCCATTCTGCCTTTGTGCAATTTTACTATTCATTTTGATATCTCTATTAAAATAGGTATATATAAGGGGATACTATGGAATCCCCAATGATCTATATAGAGGACATCTCTAATAAATAAGACATATTAGAAATTAGATGGTATTAGGTAGGAGCAACCAATTATAATTCTTCAAGTCCAGAGATGATTGAGTTTAATGGCATAGGTTGGGGTGACAATATAAATTCCCTTATCCCTATAGGATAGGGCTGTGTTTCATTATCTTATACCTTGTACTAAATTATTTTTTGGATTTTGATGTCCCCAATGGTGTTGAAACAAGTAACAATTAAAAACATTCATCCATCATTGTGAGTTGGTGCTACTATCATATTTTAAAAATGGAATCTACTTCTACTACACTTATCATATTCTATGATAATTTTGTTGAATAATATATATGAATGGATCAATATGTGTATGAAGAACTAGTATTCATTATATACTTTATATTTGTAGGTTTTATAGTCCCTAGAATGTAATCGTTATCCACCTTTTTAAAATCATGAAGCATAAAATTATCATGTTCATGATGTCATCATGATTTTTTTTGGGATTTGGAAGAAGTGGGATTCTATTATAGAGAATATTTAGAATATGAAGATCATGGGGATAAGACTCATCCTAAAGTGATGACATTATATGAATCCTTCATAAAATGACTCCATTGGTCTAGGGGTGATGTGAAATTCAACACTCAATGTTCACCCTATCCTCTGACATATATGGAATAAGGGGACTCAACAAATATATTGAGTATAGCTTTTAATGAATCGATATATGTAGGAATGAAACCTCTACACTTCCATTCTAACTTTATGCATTATGGATATGAATGGGAATCTGCGTCAATATGATGGAATACTTCTGTCATTATCATAAAATGGTTATTGGAATACTCATAAGATAAAGGTATTTCATTCAAATATCAAAATTATTTCAATATATTTATAATAATATAATTTATACATAATTCTAATAGACCTTCTGAAATATCAAACATATAATTGACTATTGTTCATAACATAATTGGTGTGTTTTTATCATATAATTCCATTTAAATGATGTCATCTTTCTCATCTAATTAAAAAACAATTTATGTAACCCAATTTGAACCATGTTTTTTCTTTCAAGTTTCCTTATCTATGAGACTATGAATCTTTGGGGTCTACTGCATTACGTTGTTGTATAATTGTTCTGGATGTGGAATTGATAATAATGACTAATTTAGAACATCCCCTAATTTATATACAATGACACTAGTTAATGATAGGTAACCTAATGTGAGGTTCCTTGAATATTAAATAATTTTTCAATATGACGGTGGATTCATTGTAACATCAACAAGTTGGGGTACCTTTTATCAGAGTGAGATTCCATAATGGGAAGGACCTTCATGGTAGAAGATAGTGGGACCACTATAGTGGGACCTTCTTGATACACGGATGACGGTAGAAAAGAATTCTGGATGGATCTATTATCCATTAGTACAACTTCCATGCCTCAAATCATAATAATAGATCCTAGGACCTATTGGTATTATTTCATGGGGAGGACCTTCCTGGAGAACATTCTAGTCAGGTTCTTCAGATCTGATGATTATATTGTTTCTTTTAGTATATTCATCACAGGAACAACTTTTCATTTATTATGATGAGTTATAATATTCAATGGATGCAACCAAAATAATTTTTAGGGACTTATTAACATATTTGTGATTTGGTGATAGAATATATTCCAGCATATAATGACTTAGAGTATATATATATATATAAACAGATCTTATGAATATATATGTGATTCATATTAGTTAATATTGATTTTAAAAATGAATGAAAATTTACAATTAAATAATATTAATAATATTATCATTGGAATATTTTACTTACCATAATAGTATCAAACAACTATATTATTTAGTAATAAAAAAATTCATTTCATTCATTGAAAATACTTCATCAAGAAATTATTTTAATTCAATTTTTTGACCTTTTATTGAAATATAATTTTTATAACTTCTATAAATTGAATAAAATAAAATTACATTAAATTATTTTTTCATCTTATCATCATTAAAATATGATGATTCAATATATTTTTTGTAAAATAATTGTTTTTAAATGAACAGTGAATAATAATGTTTTTACTTTTAATATAATTTTAATAACATTATCCTAAAGTATGAATATAATATAAAATGATAAATTTGTTTCTTAAAACAGAAATACATATAATGGGTATAAAATGATACATTTCAAATATAAGTTATATCTAAAAAACACATGTTAATATTTTGAAACTTATGTAATCATTTATTTGGATAAAAATTGTCTTTTATATTTTTCATTTATGTAAATATTAAGGTTTAATTTTATATAGATTTTGTTTCAAACCCTCATAATCCTCCTTGATTAAATAATAAACTAATTAATTTTTTTTAATAATAAAATTATAATTTTATCCTAAACATTATATTCAACATAAAAATAATTTTTTTCAAAAAAAGGGGTTTACATGTAAAGTGTTCTAATATTAAAATAGTTTATATCATTCATTGAAATATTATTTATCATAATATATTAAAACAATTAATTTTTAGGTCCATTTTTTTAATAATTTCCATTTTATTTTTATACATAAATAAAGAAATAATTAGGTGAAAATTAAAAATAGGGGTAAAGGTAAATTATTTTATAGAAGGGTTTAACTAAGGCTTGAAAACCTAACAATGTTAAAACAATGTATTTAAATTCATGTATGAATGTATCCTTGAATATAACTCATCCTCTGTCAATTATTTTTCATTATCGTATCCTTTTGAACCTTTATTATTGAATTTATTTTTATAATATTTAAAAAAGGAAACTACTTTAACTTATAAATACCACCCTTCACAACACCATTACTCCACTCATTTTAAAGAATTATATCAATGAATTTTCATCAATAGTCTCCCCAAAACCCTATCTCCTTTTTATATTTTTCTTTTTATTTAAAATTACAATTCTAGGGAGCCTTTAGGTGTTTACCAAAAGAGGACATCCATATTTAAAGGTTTTGTTCAAAAAAAAGAACACATAATTCATTTCATCCTCTAACCCATAAAATATTTTACATCCATAGAAATTTTATAGAATTATAATTATCAATATTATTTGATGTTATTATTCCATATTAATATCTATTTTATATCTTTCGCTAAAACTATCTGAAAAATGAAGAAGTTGTTATGTGCACATGCAGAATACCACCTCGACGAACAGAGTGTTTCATTTTTTCCAACCTAATTATATATATATTTAAAAGTGTTCTTGAATTATAAATTATGTTATTTATAACATATTTACATTTCATTAATTTTAAAAAAAATTATTTGATTCTCTTATAGGCATATTGATAATGGAACATTCATTTATGTGTAAATGTTGAGTACCGCCTCCACATAAACAGTGTATATTTTTATTTCACTGCCTAACATTGATAATTGAAATTATATTTAAGTCATAAAAATGATATTCAAGTAACTATTATTATTATGCAATTTGAATATAATACGTTATAACATGATATTAATAATAAATAGTTAATGTAAATTTAACAACCTTAAAAGAAAATATTAAGGAAACCTACCAAATTTGAGTTCATTTATGTAACATCTATAAAACCAGATAAATTTTGTAACAACTGAATAAGTAAATAAATTAACCTATAAAACTATGAGAATTATGAATATATATAAATAAAAAGTTTATCATGGTTAATATATCTAAGATGTTTCTGAGAAATTGACCAAAACACACAATGTAACAGATTTAAGTAAAATATTTTAATAACTTAATAATTCATGATAATAAATAGACATAAATAATGAACTATAGATGGATTTTTTTTAATAATTTTTTTAATAAACAGAATTAAATTTTCTATTATGTTAACATACTGCAGAAAATGGAATCAGAACATAGGTATTGGATCTTCTTAATGCCCTGGTTACTTTTGGGTTATATGCTATCTTTGTTTTTCTCCCTTTTCCTATTTATTATTCTCATGTATTTTATCCACATTTCTAATATATGTTTCATTAACATAATACCAATTTAAATTAAAATTATTTTCTTTGGATTATATGTGTTTTATGTTCGCATCACTAAACACTCTTTTATGATAACCTAATTTAATGGAATATTCCTATTTATTATTTCATAAAAAAATACCACCGATCAAATATTTTTTGAACATAAATAATTTCATAACACCATCATTTTATTTTGGAAAATAACAATTATTTCATTATTGTATAATAAAAATTATAAGAACATACCTTATTTAAAATATACTTTACTCATTTTATAAGTAATTACATAAGATGATCATTTTTATTTTTACTTATACTGTCATTTTAATGAATTTTTCAGCAATGAAAATCCAAGTTTAATACCATTGATTTTTTTCTAATATGAATTTTTAAAATAATTTCTTTCCTTACTATATTAAGAATATTTATGATATATCCTTTGGTTACATTGTGAAATAAGATTATGAAACCCAAATCCATCTAATAGATTTGATCAAACATATGAATTATGTGTGGTTTTTTTGCATGTGGCTCACATAATTATGATTATAATTATATGATTGGTATTAAATTAATTATATATCTCAAAAATTTATTTCATAATGTTTTCAACTCATGATATACCATTTCTAGTGTAAATATATTTATCCTACCATAATATATTATAATGTCTTATTATCAATCCTTGACTTATGCTTATGATGTCAGGTATTATGTTATTCCCAAATATTCATTATTCTTAAATTTTTTATATCACGTATTAATTAAATTTTTCTAGGATTATAATAATTAGCTTATTGATATAAGGTTATGCATATTAACTTTTATGTATGGTGTCACCGTCATGTTTGAATCTGATTATTCCATTAAAAGGCTTTATTGCTCACTATTTTGTTTTATGTATTTTCCTAGGGTATCCTTTTTATTTTTAGAATACTAATCAAATTTAAGGGAACCAAATGTATTTTAAAATTAGTAGAATATTATTTATTTTTTGAATGATATTTTTATATACCTAATCTCCCAATTGCCCTAGATATCTATGTCCTTGGACAATATTTATTGGAAAACAATGACAAAAATAAACAAATAAAATCTTAATAAGGTCTTGGTTGTCATGTTTGTATTAGATCAACATCTAGTTATTACTATGAATAATTATAGTTATAGAAAACCATAGTGATAATTTTATAGAAATGATCCTATTGTATTGGTGAAGCATAGTGTATATAGTTTCAAAAAAATTACATTCGTATCATGATATTAGGAAATGGATGCGATTGTGGATCATATATACTCAGGGGTAGTAACCATTAAGAAGGTTATTTGAGTATCAAATTAATACTCACTTGGTTCCCGATTATTAGGCCTGAGACCTGAAATCCTTTTAGACACACTTTGTGGATATGATTTGGATAATTCACATGCTGAATACAATCCATTATTAAGTAGTTAAATGTAATGTTGTGTTATAGATCTTAATATAAAATAACCCCATTGAAAACCTATATTAAATAATATAAATTCATAATAGATTTTATTTATGTAACATATGGGTTATTTATTATTATTTAATAGTTGGACATTTATATGATTATTCTTTTTAATAATCCCAAATCTAGTTTCCAATTTTTTTATAAAATGGATGGAAATATGAGCAACCATGCCAAAAACATATGAAATAGTAAATGTAATGATTACCCTAATTAAATTCCAAACATGGTGGAACTAAGAGTCAATAACTTCATGATAGTATTAGACCAACTATGTTATGTTATTATTATTAACATAAATCACATGGAACACCTTTATTATCTTAATAAAGATCAAGATGTGATTTAATTGTTTATAAGATATATAGATCCCACAATTAGTGGATTTTAAAATCTCATTATATTTCAACAATATGTTACCTCTTTTGATAATATCATCTTCATAATTTAATTCATTGATAAATATAAGTTCATTTTTTCTCTTTACCACCATGAGGGGGGACCCGATCAGTGGTGGACGTTGATTAGGAATACAATGATTCCATGCATATGTGTTCATTTCCTAATTACAATACACAGAGGAAATATCTTTTTGCAAACATTTAAAAAAATAGTTTTAGTGATTCAAAGGGTTATTACAAAATATTATCACATCTTTTACAACTAACTATCATTTTCCATCATGTGATATTAAATTCATAAACAATAATAACTCTTTAATATCTCCTATAAATTTTTTACACTAGATACTCGTCAGGACACATTATATATATTACATTTGTTAAAAACCTAAGGAAATAGAATCTGTAAAAAAGTGTGAGATAAGATAATATATAATAGAAAAAAATATAATAAAAACATATCCTAGACAAGTATAAGGTAATAAAATAAGAATATGAACACATAGAACAATATGAATAACATGAACATATGTACAGGATATATAAAAAGGAAATGATGATACAACATAAACATGAGATATTCAAAATAATATATCCATATTTAAACACAATGGTTTCCTAAAATCATATTACCAATGTTATTCAAAAATGTATCATAAAATATTACTATGTAATTCTATAAATTTATCTTGAAAACACCATCTTTAGAGACTAATTATTCACACAATGCATTTGAGATGTATCTGGTTGTGGCCTTCATATGTCTAAAATTTTCTCTTCTACATAATGAAAAAAAATAAAGTTCGATCAATGCATAATTAATCAAAAAAATAAATTAATTACAAGAAAAATCATTGTGTGATCATGATCCATCAAGAGGAATAAAATTTATGGAATCATAAGTTAATAATATAAGACTAAATAGAGGTTATTTAAATTGATGAAATGTATATTTTCATTATCATTAGGTAAATAACATTGAAAAAATATAACAAATAAAAAATTCTAGTTTAACATAATTATTATTTATGATTGTTTGGAGAAAAAATTATTACATTGATTATATGATTAATTAAAATTAATGGTTATAACAGTAAAATGATGTTTTCATAGAGATTTGAAAAATAAAAAGATACTTTAGAAATAATTTTTAACTTAATCATAAATATATGATGTTATGGTAAATTTTTTAAATTTATTTTCAAAAAGGTAAAGCAAAATCATTTAAAAATATATAAATTATAAAACCATAAAAAATACTGCCATGATAAAAAAAAGAGTATCCGAGGGAAATGAAAATTTGAGGATTAAAAAATATATCCTCAAAGGAACATCATATTATTATATTACAATATCATTGTTTAAATCCCACATAAAAAATGAGTAATGAAAAATACTTTTATAAAGTGGAAATAAGGTATATGAAGGTTAGATTAGATAACACGGAAGTGGGATTCCAAATATAAAGGAATTAATTAGCAGTAATTTAAATATGAACAAGTAGTGGAAAAAACATCCAAGAAAAAATATATTCATAACAATGAGATATATTTATATGAATTATTTTATCTGGTTAAAAAATGTGATTTATAAAGAAATTATTCCAAGATAGGAAAATAATGTTCCTTGAATTAAATTATTACAGTTAACGAAAGCCAGAAAAAAAATCAATAAGTGGAATTATTCATCAATTATTGGAGTAGAGATAAAAAAAATATTTTCATCATTGATATCTTTTTCATCAAGACACATTATTATAATGAATAAGATATGGATATTCATAACCTATAAATTTCATAAATATTGTAAAATAAATTCAATATAATGTAATAATGTATGAGATAATTTTTTATGATTTTATGAATATAGTAAATTATATTTATATATTTCTTTACACACTACACCATATAATAATTTCATAATATGAAACACCATATCATCTTGACATACACACAATATTGAGTTTTTGTAAGACATTAAAATATTATTAATAAAAAAAATTATATTTGATAATCTTATTCTAGCCATTAAAACTAGAGATAAGAATACAAATAACTAATTTCAAAATTTTAGTTACAAAATTTTCATGCAAAGAAAATATGTTGATAAAAAATGTATTTAATATTCATTAATGTATTGAAACATTTTGAATATTTTATTTTCAGAGAAAAATGTTTTCTCAATTTTTTTGTGCATAATAATAAATGTAATTTATGAAACTTTTAGGAAGTTTATTTGAAAAAATAATCTTCATTTTGGATAAATAAATATATTATTTCCATGAATATTTTTGATATATCTATATAGTATAATTTTTTTATGAAAAGTTAGAAATAATAACTTTTATTTAAAAAATGCATTTTCTGATAATTTATTTTTACAATTAAATTATTTCTTAAATTTTAATTAAATATATATTATTTAAATTGTTCCATATTTTATCCAATTTATGAAATTTTAGTTAATTTTATATTGATTTTTTATATTAAAATGCTGTAAAATTTTGAAAATTTTCTCTTTAAGATGGTCTCCTCATTGTATATATGAGGTAAATGTTATATAAAAACTGTCCACTTCTATGATTGGAATTTAGAATAATGTATATAATATTTGGGATAATAATAAATTATATTATTTACTAAGGTAAACTTAATTCTTGATAGAAATTAATTGATAAAAAAGTTAAAAATTATTTATCATTGTTAAGGTAATAATGGGTTTACCGTGTTTCGATCTAAAATGATAAGGGTCAAAATTTTCCAAAAAATCTATAAATACAATTTTATGGCCATATTTCTATGATATACATTCCAATTATGAATTTAGGTTCATTTTGAATATTTTTCGTTCGAAACGACTTTATCATTTTTGAGTCTTGGGTAAATATTCATGTGGTTTACAAGTGGAGTTTTCCCCACTTATAAAAGTCCACTACAACCCTTCAATTATTAAAACCTATAATTCCATATATTTTGTCCAATAATTACCCCAATATTTTCCCAAAATACCCAATTTTTTCCTATATTCATTATTTTGGAAAGTAATACATCATAGGAAGGACTTTGGTTCAAACCTATGGGGGATACCAGAAGAATAAGTAACGTTCATCATTGAGAATTTTTGTTTTATTTATTTATTCGACTCCTGAAATTGTAATTATACCATTATTATATAATAATTTCTTTACCATCTACAAAATAATAGTTTTTATGTCAATTTAATGACTTAAACCAATCTATAAATCCATAAAATGGGTTACAGAATCCTCATTCATGTGTATGTGGGATTACCATAGCTTGAACTGATGTCATTCATTTTTACATTACCACCTCTCAAGGATAGAAATAATGATGGATTTATTTTATATATATATATATATGATTTTATTATTTTATTATTTTTATGGAATCTTAATATCTCACATACTGACACACACTCCATATTATTGAAATATGATAATATATCTCATGTGTACGGTAGACTACTTCCTCGTGAAGCCATGAGATTCATTAATGATACTGATGATGGGTAGTAGTGATGGGTTTATGAAAATATCTCTTAGAAATAAAATAAAAATGATTTATATTAATAATATATCATTTACTATACATTCTATCAGCCCAACTATAAAATTGAATCATCTTTCATGTGTATTTATAACCTACAATCTCTATGAACGATGTGATTCATTTTCCATTAGTAAGTTTTATTTATTAATTTAAATAAATATTTTCTGAATATATATTATATTTACATCATGTTTAAAATTATTTATACTTTAAAATCATGATAAAATTAATAGGACTTGAGATATTAAATAAAAACATATATGACAAATAAATTAATTATTGAGAGAAACATAACTATAACATGGAATTTTAAATGAACTTTTGATAAAAGTTTATATAAAAATAATATATGGTTTGATATGTATAAATATATTTCCTTAATATATTAATAATAAAATTATATCCATTATATAGGATGTCTTAACAAGTATGACGAGAGATAGGACTTGCGGTAAGGTTTTTTTCCCAATTTTCTTTATTTGAGACAAATGTTATGTTATGATCTTATCATAATTTAGTTGGTGTATATAGATTCTATTTGAAATTAATATCATGAATGTATTTATAATAGTTATATTTTAAGATCCATTTTATGTTATTATATAATAGATATTATGATTCCACTTTATCAAATTGTTGATGATTTTATGTTACAATTTGATCGATTATCGAGATTTTTTTTATTTATGATTATAAGGATAATATTTTATGACCCATCTCTTAAAAACTAATTAATGTTATTATACTCTCATTATTCAGGTTATTTTCATGTAATAGTTCCAATTTTCCCCTCAATGGTACTTAATGTAATTGAGAATACATTTTTATGAAAAGATGACTTAATTTCCCTCTTCGGTTGGAAATCTTTTTTCTTATTAAACATTTATTTCCTAAAATGTTTTATTATTCTCTAAAAATAATTAAAATTTGTTTTATTTATGTATTAATTTTTATGAAAAAAATATGAAGAATATAATTATATCACTTTCTAACCAATGCTAATTTTCATTTTTATGAAAATGTGAAATGATTTTTTATTTTAATGTGTATAGAATGTAAAAATATTACCATCATCCTGACAATTTTTTTATTTGAATATGAATTTTTTTATGTTTATTTTCAATGAAATTTTTTTTATGATTTTTAATTATTTTTTCAAAATGGGAATGATATTTTTCTTGTGAAATGTTTTAAATGATCATTCATAATAATTTTGTTTTTAAGATCACTTTCTTTGATGTAACATATTATTTTATACGTTTATAAAGAAAATATACAATGCTTATTCCTTATATAAATGGTGTATAATGAGAAAATATTTATGAAAACATTTCCTCATCCCTGGTTTGTATCGTTATAAAAATGTTATTAAGCTATTTCTCATCCCTAGGTAATACATTGATAAATTTTTTACAAACCCCGCTTTTTTATATGGGTTATAGAATAATAAAATTATAATGGAACATGATTATTTTTTAATGCGTTAAGCTATGAGGAAATAATGAAATAATGATGAAATCTATCTCTTTTCCACAAGTTATGATTTAATGGAATGTTTATGAAACCCATTTCATTTCATTGGTTATGATATTATTAATATTTTATAATCTTATAGAACATATATATATTATTTTCATTATGTGATTGGTGGGAACTATATCTCTATCCTATTCATTGAGAAAAGATTTATATCTCATGAGATAGAAAAGATTTTAATGGGGAGTGATCCAAATTCAGTAGAGTACTTTTTCTACTATGATGATCTTGGGAGTGAACCATGACAACTATAAAAGTTTTGGGAGTGAACCCATTACACTATTATTACATTGGAATTTATCATTGACAATTATGGAAATGATTTTCTATGATCATGTGTATTCCATAATTCAATGTGTTATTCTAATATAATGATCATATGGCTCATGTTTTTTAATTTTATTATGATTCGTGTCTTGTGAGTTTCCCATACGTATTCCAAGATTGATGATTATGATCTTCGATATATTGGGTATAGTTTTCAACTATTTTTCCCATGTTCACGTACCCTTATCTTCATGTTATGATTGAGTATCTCTCTAATTTACCATTACTGAGGATCCCTTCTTTATGTTTCATTACCAATATTATGATGAAATGTATTATATATAATATTTATATGAAGGGTCTTATTTATGAATCACATAATGGTAAGTGATTTATTTTACCTATGTATTAATTGTTTTTGTTTCCATTTTTCCAAAGATGTTAAATTATTATGGTAATTGGGCATGTTTTTGTGTAATTTAATAAATATTAATCAAAATTATTGAATATTCATGTAAAATAATATTGTTTTGATAATTTTGGTTTTGGAAGATATGTTAATTACCCTTTGTAAACTATGATATGAAATGTTTAGTGTGATCACTAAGGGAGTGTCTAAAGATATGTATAAGTATGAGTCAAAGTATAGAAACAAGTCCTGGAATTTCGGTAACTGAAAGAGATAGTTCTTTACATGAAATTAAATCTTTGTTTTAATAATACATGTGTTTGTCCATCTATCATATAATTACCTAGGGGTAATAAATTTGAAAATGGATCATTGAGGTAGACTATATCATCCCCTGGTGCATGAAATGGGCCTTATCGCACTACTGGTTTGACATTCTCAGTGGATATGAATTGGAAATTTATAGACTCTTTATATACCATCATGAAGTATTTAAATTTATGGAAACTATTAATTTCCAATTAAAAACTAAGGTGTCATTTTTTATAAAGTATTTATCATGACATATAAATCTAATAAGTTATTTTTCTTAATTATGTGGTTCCCTATCTAGATTATTTTTTTTACACAAGGAATTTTGTTGTTCATTTATTGATGGAACCTGATAAAACTCTATTAATTTAGTCTGAAATGGAAAATTTATTGATTTTCCTCTTGATAATCCATAAATTATATTATATGGAAGGAAAATATCATTACAATGATCCTAAAACTTTATCAAATGATGAATCACACTAGAATTCCAAAATAACAATGGTGTGAAGAACATTTTTTTGAGTCCTTCATAAAGAAATCTACATCATTTATCAGTTGGACATTTAAGAAACGAGTTACGAAGAATTTGATCAGTACATCTAAAATAAAACTTTCTATTCTCTAATGTTTTGAACATTAAAATTTCATTTTCATTGTCTACCACATAGAAGGTAAAGTAGGTAAATGGTGGACACTCATCAAGAATACGGGGGAATATTATGAAATTTAATCAATGAATTAGAAGATAGTTCTTAAATTATTTTAAAAAACATTAATTCATATTCTTTTTTATATGAATATAGAGAAATATTTAAATAAGATAAAGAAAAATTATGATGAGTTTGTTGTTACCCATGGGGAATATTTTACAGGACATGTGACTCATGATTCAAGTATTATAATTAAATCTAATAGTAAGGTTGATCATTTCATCAATGCTTTAATATAATGTCTCCAATGGTAGTTATCCATAAGTGAATTTTTTACAAATGTAGAGATTGTTGGATGTGATATCAAGGTAAAAAATGTTTGTTAGAGTGGCATATCAATCTCATAGTTTTGATATAAAGACAATAATGTAATTAAAGGGTATATATATATGAACCATATAGAGAATAAAATGATATTTACTTTATTTTAATATATTTGAATAACATGGAAGAAATTTTATTACGGGGAATAGTAAATGTATTATTTCTATAAGAGAAGATCATTAAGAAATTGATTAATAAAGTGATGTGAAGAAGTAAGATAATAATGTGAATAGAGAGAAATATTTATTGAATCCACTACCCACCCTCCAGGGATTCAAATACAAGGAGTACATTTATTATGCTAACCTATTCTGATATATTAATGTTAATGGTGATGATGTATGTTAGCAACCTCTTATGTTGTGAGAAAAATGAAAATTACATGTGAACACAATTTTTGAAGAGGGGTACGATAACATGTTCATGAGAGGTAAAAATATAATCAACTCTATAACCAAAAATCTCTTATTTGCCTCTAGATATAACTATTATTTCATATTTGACGAATTTTATAAAATTATAATGAATCTGAAAAAAATTAAATTTAGAAGTTACAAAAATAACTCCTAATGATATGATGGTCGCATATCAATTATATGATACCTCTCTGGTTTATGTTGGTTTGAATTTTCTTCTTTAACATGATTTCATTCTTCCTAAAATGGAATTGTACATAATTTTAAACATGGATTGGAATTATCTACATATATCCCACTCTAATTGGTGGGTAATGGTTGTAACAACTGTTATTCCAAACCATCCTCTGATTTTCTATCCTAGCGTCGATAACTGGTTACTTTTGATCAAAACAAAATCCATTGTATGGGTCTTAATTCCCATTTAGAAGTGGTGTCTATCTCTAATTGTTGGGGAGAAACATTACATCAATGATATTCTTGTTGTGTGGTAATTTTTTAATGTATTTCAAGATGATTTTCTGAGACTTCCGCATAGATGTGAATTTGAGTTCCCAATAAAAAATAACACCTAGTTCCATACTGATTTCAAAGACTCTCCATATAATGGACTCGATCACGTTGTAAGAATGGGATAAGAAACTTGAACAAAATATTATCAAGGGATTCATTTGACTAAGTGTGTCACATTATGGTGAACCTATTATTTTTGTTAAAAATAACGATCGATCAATGTGATTCTATATAATTTATCAAAATATGAATAACATAATAATTTTGAAAAAGTGTCATGTTTATATTGATGAATTATTTGATCAAAAGTGCCAAGATAAACACTTTTCCAAGATTAAAATTCATTCTAGATATCAACATTGAGGGTCCGAAATGCGAACATACATATGATAACACTCCATACAATGTAATAACACTCTGCATATATAATAATTATATTTGGTCTTAATAATTCATGTGATATCATTATGTATATAATTAACATATTATTTAAAAATTTCCCTTATCAATTTATGATAGTCATTATAGATAATATTCTAATATATTCAAAGAGAAATGAAGAGCATCAATACCACCTGATAATTGTACTAAAGCCTATGATGAAGGAGAAAATATTTGAAAAATTTAAAAAGTGTGCATTTTGGATACAAATGGTTTTACTTTTGGGATATATAATCTTAATATATGGTATATTAATAGATACATGAAATACATAGGCTATTAAATGTTAAAATAGACCTTCCACATGACTAAGATCTATATTTTTCTTGGTCTATCTGGATATTATCAATGTGTTGCAGAGAATTTCTCATTATTATAAAATACTCTAACCATTTTAACATGTAAGGGAGAAATGTTTCTAAATACATATGAATGGGGGGGAATTTCATAAAAAAATGATAAGATTAGTCATTTATCATGTGCACACAATACCCTGTAGTAGAGAAGGGTTTTTAATCTATAGTGATTCATCGAAGAAGAGATTGAGTTTTTTTCATTTGTATAGGGGCATGGTTATCACATATTCCTAACGATTATTGATGATTCATGGGAAAAATACCAAACACATGATTTAGAGTTAGCTATTGTTATTTTTGACATTAAAATGTGGAATAATTTTCTTTTATGAATGAAAGATTGATATAGATATAATTCATGAACGTTTTATGTAATATTCACAAAGAAGGAGTTAAATATTCACTATAAAATGGGGTTAGAGATGATTAATGATTGTGACATATCAATATATTTCCTCCCTGGGAAGGTAAACAAAGTGGGTGTTGATTTCAGTAGAAATAATCATGTTAGAATATCCATTATGAGGATTAAAAAGTCCCAATATTTTTATATTTATAAAAAATGATTTTAAAATCCTAAAAAAATGAAAAATCATTTCTTTCCCAGTTGAATGTTCTACCATCTATCCAAGTGAAGATTAATGTGTCATGGATGGAATATGTTGAGCTAAAAAATAGCGTTAAAATTTTTGTTGATATTAACCATGATAATCTTGGAATTATTTTATTCACACACCATGTATGCATTCTCTCCATATCATATTTCAAGAAGAAGTTGTCAGTGTAAGATCATATTTTTTTCATTCATTATTCATCCAGGGAAAAACATATTGTATAGGGATATAAAAGAGTACATATAGCATAATTGAATGTTGAGAGATATTGTATAGTTTTTATCTCTGTTCTTGGTATGTCAAAATATAACGAACCATACTTTACATATATTGTTAATACTTCAAAATTTAAGCACACTTATTACAACATATAATAAAACCATGAAAGGACCATACAGGTATAGTGTCTTTAGAAACTAGGTGACATAAACAACTGGATCATAAATCATCTACGTTGTCTCCCATTTATTTCATCATATCTAGAGACCCTTTTTGGAATATCCTACTTAATATCCTTCTTCCTAACCTGGGGAAAAGAAAACATACAAAAGGGTGAGCTCAAATTCTTAGTAAGGGTAGACCAAAGAAATATCAATCACATCATATTCATAAGAACATAACATTTTGGAAATCTTAACCTGCAAAAGAGAACAAAATTTCATAACATGGGATAAATAATATTAGTGAAATTTAATCCCAATAATCATAACATAAAACATGAAACTTTTTGGCATAAACACATAATCATAGAAAATCATTTCTTAGTAGTGAAGACTCATTTCAAAGCCTATCTTAGCGGACAAAGTCCATTTCTGAACCGAGTTCACTCCTCGTTTCAGTCCTGTTTAACTAAACCAGATTAGCCAACCGTTCCAGCCATGTCGATCTTATGAGATATAAATCTTTACCCAATGCATTGGAGGGAGATATAGGTCCCACCCATCTCATAATGATACCATTCTTATGTGTTCCACAAAATCAAAAAAACCATATATCATTGGATAACCCATGTAATAAAAATGGGATTCTTAAACATCGTGACATCATAAAACAGTTTATATAAGATAAATGAATTCATAAAAATAATTCCATCACAACATAATCAAATAAATGTAATAATAGGGACAGAAACAGAACCCTATATTATCTTAGATGGAAAATAATTTTGACAAAACACTTGAACTCCATTCTTGAGGAAAATATATTTTCTACTTCGAAAACATTTTCCTTTCCTAAAACATCATATAATTTTGAACTAAAAGAATTTGATTAAAAATAAACTTGAAAACTTGTCAAGGAAGCTTCATGGAAATAATTTTCTAAAAATCCATTGACGGTGTATAAGTTAAAAAAAATCATCCCATACTTTGGCTGGAAAAGTCAAAAAGTACCTCGTACGAAAAACGAAAAAAGATTCCTTTCATATCTTTTACTAAAAACTCACAGAAGGGTAAAATTGGTGTTAGAAAATTGTAGGTATATGGAAATAATATTACATATTGAAGAAACATGGATGTGGATGATAAATATTCCCTAGTAAATTCTAAAGTATAAACAATCCTAGATAAAAATGAGAGTGTGAGATTTTCCCTTACATTAGGTCTGATTTGCTTCGTAAGTGTCTGAAACACCTGTATAATGATATAAATAATGTTATTGACTTATTCCATAATCATCCTAATTGTTATGATATCATATATGGTCATATTCTTAGCTTATTATTAGTAATATTTCATTGATACTTGATATTCTGATGTTTATTGCTTTTTGTTCTTATGCGTGTTTTATCGAATAAAATCTCATTCTTATTTATAGGTTATAGATAACTCATTTACAGAATGGTATTAGTGTAATATATATCATATTTATTCATTCAATTCATTTATATAATCATTATTAAATGAAGATCATGTAGAACGAGTCGCATCACATCGTGGAGACAGTATTCCGTACGTACGCACGAGCGATGATATCATTCCCATGATCGTGGAATTGTATTAGAGTATATGTATACTATTTCAGAATCAATATCAATTTAAAATAATCATATATAGTCATTATTTACATCATTATACTCATCCAAGTCAGGTGGTGGTGGAAAATAGATTACACCATGGCGTGGAGACAGTATTCCGTACGTACGCATGCGCAGTGATTTCATTTTCCGTAGGATGGATAGATGGTGAAATAGGGTTGTTTTATACTAATAATAACATATCATTATATGATTCCTACTGATGTTATTACTTCATAATGAAACAAATAAAGAAGAAGAAGTTGAATAAGAAATAAAGTTGAAAGAATCGGTAACAGACATTACCTCTTCTTTGAAGCGCCTCTTTGAGACCTCCTCTTAGGGCACTAAAATTGGACTTTTAAGAAGACCAGAACCTCTAGGCTGTTTCTAGGGAAGTGGAGAAGAGAATTTGGCAGGGGTTGGCATAGCTTGAAGGCTCAAAGTTTTGTGAGGGAGAGACGGAGGAGGTTCCCTTTTATAAGGGAGGAGTGGGGCACCTTTGGAAAAACTAAAAATATTATTTTATTATAAAGTCATATTCGGTTTTTAATAGCTCCAAATTGATTTATTTAAAAGATAAGGGGGGGATGGGTCGAAATCCACTCATCCAATATAATTTAGACAAGTTTAGGTATCTATTTTAACCTTATCTTTTAGATTTAACTTTATGTAAGATAATTTAACTTTTACCGTGTCTTCTTGTTTTCTTACACTATAAGGTTAATAAACTTACTATAACAAGCCAAACGAACCCCAAGTTGTTTATTATTAATATATATATCTTTTTCTAAGTCATTTGGCCTATCCTTAGATTTTTAGAAATAAAATAATAATTAATAATATAATATTTGTTTTAAAAACTGTTTTATGTCAATTTTGACACTATTTGGTAATTGATTTTTGTGAAAATCATAACAGAAAGATTAGTTCAAAAAATTTTAATTAAATCAATACTAACATGTCATATTAACATTGAAAATTATTGTAATTCATAAAAAGTCTCAAATTGCATTTATTTGGATATTTATAACATCAATTATGTCAATATTTCATTAATAATATAATTACTGCATCATCATTGTGTAATAAATAAATTATTTAAAGTCTAAAAATTAAAAATAAAATATCATTATGTAGGAAATATTTTTATCTTTATAATTAATATTTATAGTCAAATTTATCTTCTTTATAACCCTATATTAAAAATGATTTAGTTCTTAAACTTTGATTTTAACTATTTTAACCCTTCTTTAAATAAATTAACAATAAATGTCCCAATCTAATCCATGTGGGCCTTAATGGTCATATTTTATTCCTGAGGTTGTTTTTGGTCGAATTAAACTTATTCAATAGAATTATTAAATGTGTTAGGGTAATAATAATATCATTTTTACCCTTAATTACACTATTTACTTTTAACCATGGTAAATAAAAGTAAAAAGTTACTATTCACCAAAAATTATTTTCATCTCATTGAACCACATTTTACTTACTGACATCAACCGTGTATCTCAGATTTTTAAAATTCCAGTCACAAAAGCAGTAAAATTACGTTTTATGTAAATTTGAAAATTCTCCTAGGAGGTGGGTAAAAGACGGTGAAAAGTTCAATAAAATATTTATATATCCAAATTTATTATAAAATGACTCCAATGATTTGCATTGAACATATAAAGGTATTATGTATCAATTTTGACCTAAAATAAATTAAAATAAATAATTATTTAAATAAAAAGTCGGTTTTTAAATAGCAACCCAGTGTTTTCACGATTCATCAAAAATTGACAGTTTTCAGAAAAATACCAAAATTTCACCCTAGGCTAATTTCGATATTCTGAATCCAAAAATGAAGTCCATTTTGAAAAATAAAATTTATAAAATTTCAAAAGGTGGTTATTACTATTCATAACAGCTAGTTTTAATAATATTTTAATAACATATCGTAGTTTAGTGAAACTCAGTATTGCGTACAAAGCAAGCTATCGAGGAAGGCCGCAATTGCGTGTAAAGAAAGCCAAGCTACTGTTGTGTGTAGTGAAAGATCGTTTTTATGATTTATATAACATAAAAAAATATTTCTCATAAAAGTCTCAGGTGTTACATTTTACCCCCCTTTAAATGAATTTCTCCCTAGAAATTCATCACATTGTAACAAACAGATGAGGATACCTCTCCCTCATAATATCATCAAGCTCCCATGTAGCTTCTTGTAATTGGTGGTTCCTCCATAAAACGTTCACTAAGAGAGTGGTCTTGTTTCGTAGGACTTTTTCGCTACGATCCAGAATCTCTATCGGCCGTTCTTCATAAGAAAGATCTTGCTCCATCGGTACAACTTCTGAGCTGAGTACATGTGAAAGATCAGGTATGTACTTTCTCAGGAGAGATACATGGAACACATCGTGAACTTGAGAGGGATTCGGTGGAACCGCCAATCAGTAAGCTACCTTCCCAACACAATCCAGTATTTCGAAAGGACTGATATACCTAGGGCTCAACTTTCCCTTATTTCCAAATCTCATTACTCTCTTCTATGGAGATATTTTTAAGAACACTTTATCACCCACTTCAAACTCTAGGTCTTTTTTTCAGTTGTCAACATAACTTTTTTGTCAAATCTGAGCTGCTCTTATGTGTTGTTGAATGGATCAGATATTTTCGGCCATTTCATCAACAAGATCAGGTCCTAATATCTTTCTTTCCCCAACTTCATCTCAGCAATTTGGAGTCCTACATTTCTTTCCAAAGACAGCTTCATAAGGAGCCATCTGAATACTGGAGTGAAAGATATTATTATAAGAAAACTCAACCAAAGGTAGGTGTTGATCCCAACCACCTTTGAAATCCATAGAGCATGCTCTCAACATATTTTCTGGAGTTTGAATTGTCCTCTCAGACTGACCTTCTGTCTAAAGATGATAAGTAGTGCTTAAACTCAACTCTGTATCTAGAGTATACTGAAGAATTCGCCAGAACTTTAAGGTAAACCTCAGATCCCGATTAGATATAATAGAAAGTGGAACTCCATGGAATCTTTCCACTTCATTTACATATATCCTGGCAAGCTGATCCAGAGAGAAATCTTCTCTAATAGCAATGAAGTGTGCAGACTTTGTAAAACGATCAACTATGATCCAGATAGCATCATTGCCTTTGGATGTTTTAGGATGTCCGGTGACAAAGTCCAAAGTGATGTTTTCCCATTTCCATTCGAGTATTTTTAACAGTTGTAACATCCCCTTAGAATTCTGTCTCTTAGCTTTAACTTTCTAAAAAACCACGCATCGAGAGACATATTCAGCAACATATCTTTTCATGTCATCCCACCAGAACTACTCTTTCAGGTCCCTATATATCTTCGTGCTTCCAGGATGAATAGAGAATGAAGAACTATGAGCCTCATCCAGCAGCTCCTTCTTTAATTCGGGGATGGGATGAACACAAACCCGATTCCTGAACTATATTATCCTATCACAATCAAGGTTGAATTTAGGAACATTTCTCACCTTCTTTGGTAACTCTACATCTTCTTTCTGTGCCTCTTCAATCTTCACATGTATATATGGTTGAACATTCATTTAAGAAAGATATGATTTCCCCTTCCATTATAATTCCAATATCCATCCTTTTTAAATACATAAATATTGGATCTTTTCTGATCCTCATCATGGATAAGCTAGCATGGTCTTGTCGACTTAATGCATCTGCCACCTTGTTTGCTTTCCGAGGGTGGTACTTAATTTAGCAGTCCTAATCCTTAATCAGCTCCAACCATCTTCTTTGGCGCATATTCAGATCCTTTTTTGTGAAAATATACTTTAAACTTTTATGATCAGTATAAATGTCACACCTTTATCCATAAAGATAATTCCTCCAAATATTTAATGCAAAGATTACCGCAACTAACTCCAAATCATGAATTGGGTAATTTTCCACATGGATTTTGAACTGTCATGAGGCATAAGCTGTCACCATATCATTTTGCATAAGAACACACCCCAGCCCCTTCTTGGATGCATCACTGTATATCACAAACCTTTCTCCACTACATGGAAGTGTGAGTACAGTTGCACTGGATAACCTTCTTTTTAACTCCTTGAAGTTCTCTTCACATTCCTCCATCCACACGAACTTAACTCCTTTTCGAGTCAACCTGGTGAGTGGATTAGATAATTGTGAAAAATATTTCACAAAATGTCGATAATATCCATCCAAACCAAGAAAACTTCGGATCTCGGTTACTATTTTTGGTCTCGACCATCTTTCAATAACCTCTGTTTTTGCTGGATCCACAGATATCCCCTATTTTGAGATTATTTGAACCAAAAATGAAACTTTTTGAAGCCAAAATTCACACTTGGTAAATTTGGTATAAAGATTATCTTTTCTTAAGGTCATCAATATAATTCTCAAGTGATCTTCATGTTCTTCCTTTCTCTTTGAATAGACATGAATATCATCTATAAATACTACCACAAACTGATCAAGATATTCTCTAAAGACTATATTCATCAGATCGATGAAGATAGCAGGGGCATTAGTAAGACCAAATGGAATCACTATAAATTCATAGTTCCCATACCTTGTACGGAAATCCGTTTTTGGTATATCCTCCCTTTTGGCCCTCAATTGATGATACCCAGAATGAAGATCAATCTTGGAAAATTATTGAGCTCTGCGTAGTTTTTCAAATAAGTCATCAATGCGTGGGAGATGATATTTGTTCTTTATAGTGATCATGTTAAGTTCTCAATAATCAATACAGAGTCTCATTGATCCATATTTCTTATTAACAAACAGAACAGGTGTTCCGCAAGGTGACATACTAGGGCGTATGAATCCCTTATTAATATTCTCTTGGATTTTCTTCTTCAATTCCTGCAACTCAATTTGGGCCATTCTATAAGGTGTCTTTGAAATAGGCAAAGCACCCAGTACGAGATCTATTGAAAACTAAACTTCACGATTTGGTGGAAGACCCGACAATTCCTCTAGAAAGACATCATCAAACTCCTGTACAATGGGAATATTCTCAATCGTGAGTTTCTCTCCAACCATTTGAGATAAATAACCTTTATTTAGTGGACTCAAGACCCATAAAATGGATGAAATTTCCACTGGACGGTTATGTTCATCCTTGCATTGATAGACGATCATAGATTGATCTGTAATATGAAATGTGACTTCCCTGCTTTGGAAATTGATATGAGATCCATATAGAGAAAGACAATCCATGCCAAGAATCACATCAAATTCCACTATAGGAAGGATCACAAGATTTACAGGAAGCACTTTCCCACAAACTTCAATCGGAGAAGAATTATAAACTTTTGATGCGACTGTTTTTCCATTAGGGGTTTTCACAGCTAACTCAACATCTAATTTTTGAGGTAATACAGTGATACCCATAGAAAATTCTTCAGAAATAAAAGAGTGGGTGGATCTAGAATCAAATAAAACATTTTCTACTTTAGAGTGGATGATAAGTGTACCTCTCACCACTTTTTTGTCATACTCCATATCACCGATAGTAATTGCATGTGACATTCCTTTGTATTTGGACTTAAGAGTTTGTTGACTTCGATCATCATCACCAAGCCTTGGATTTGGGAATTGATTGGCATAATGACCGATCTCCTTGCACTTGAAACATTGAAGTGTAGTAGGTTCATTATGTGTATCCCTTCCTTTTTTTTTGCATCATTGGACATCTTCTTCCCATTATTTCGACATTCAATTGCCCAATGACCTTCTTTTCCACACTTATAACATTTGCTTGTCCCCTTAAGAAAATTTCCCCCACGTTTCTTTCCACACTTTGAGCATAAGGGAAAACTCATCTTCTTTTCAGTGTGGTCTTTAAATTTTCCTTTGAATTACATTTTCCTCTTCTAATCAAACCCATATGACTGATGGGTTACTCCAATCTCCATCTCAACCTTGAGGGCACATCGAACAATTTCCTCATAACTATTGAAGTCCCTTATGGCTAACGCCCTTCGAAGACATGGTTTTAAGCCACACAAGAATCGATCGATCTTACTCTCAGGTTGGATAAAAATACCAGAAGCGTACCTCGAAAGTCTTGTAAAATTTGCTTCATATGTACCAATAGATTCATCATCCTTTTGCTTCAGCTTAAGAAACTCCTTCTCCATCTTTGTTTGAAGAATACGAGGGAAGTACTTATTGAAAAATAAGTTCTTGAACTCGTCCCATTCCATGGACTCAATTTCATCCCTTTGCCTCATATTCTTAATAAGATTCCACCATTGATCAGAATCACCTTCCAAATGATATACTACCAAGATGACTTTATCATGTTCAGAACATTGAAGAACTAAAAATATCTTTTTAGTGGTACTGATCCATTGTTCATCCACTAATGGATCAGAAGACCCGCTGAATGAAGGTGGGCGCTGCCTCATGAAGGATTCAACATAATGTTTCTCATTACTTTGCTCGTTTGGAAGTCCTGCACGATTCATATCTTGAGAAAGTTGTGTGAGCATGGCTACAAGATTTTCCATTCCATCTCCCATAACGTTTGGTTGCTCAGGGGGACAATCATTGCATTTCCCGTCGCATTCCGCATTAGCACGGTTCCTTCGGGTTCCAGCCATTGACTAAAACCAAGAAGAATAGTGTGAGAAAAACTAATTATAATAGGAAAAACACATAATCAAGAATAAAATCTTACTCTTAAGGTCTTATCATAGGTTATTCATAGCCATTTCTAAAACACTAAGATTGTGTTCTATGCTTAGACATATCCTTAGGTTTTTTACTAATGCTTTCACATCCTAGTTTCTAAAGGTTGACTATACCTTTCCTCTGATACCAACTATAGCAACCCATACATTACATACATTGTTAATAATTCAAAATTGAAGTACACTTTTTACAACATATAACAAAATTATGAAAGGACTGTATAGGTATAGTGTCTTTAGAAACTGGGAAACATAAAGAACTGGTTCATAAATCATCTACTTTGTCTCCCATATATTTCATCTTATCCAGAGTCCCTTTTTTGCATATCCTACTTAATATCCTTCTTCCATGCCTAGGGAAAAGAAAACATACAAAAGGTCAATCTCAAATGCTCAGTAAGGGTAAACAAAAGAAATATCAATCACATCATATTCATAAGAACATAACATTTTAGAAATCTAACCTGAAAAAGATATCAATATTTCATAACATGGGATAAATCATAGTAGTGAAATGTAATCCCAATAATCATAACTTAAAACATGATAATTTGTGTCATACACACATAATCCTAGAAAATCATTTATTAGTAGTCAAGACTCATTGCCAAGACTATCTTAGTGGACAAAGTCCATTTCTGAACCGAGTTCACTCCTCGTTTCAGTCCTGTTTAACTGAACCAGATTAACCTGTCATTCCAGCAATGTCTATCTCATGAGATATAAATCTTTACCCAATTAATTGTAGGTAGATATAGTTCCCACACATCTCATAATGATACCATTCTTATGTGTGCCAAAAAATCAAAAAAATCATACATCATTGCATAACCCATGTAATGGGATTCGTAAACATCATGACATCATAAAACAATTCATATAAGATAAAGGAATTAATAAAAATAATTCCATCACAACATAATCAAATCAATGTAATAATAGGGACAAAAACATAACCCTATATTATCTTAGATGAAAAATAATTTTAATAAAACACTTGAACTCCATTCTTGAGGAAAATATACTTTATACATTGAAAACATTTTCCTTTATTAAAACATCATATAATTTTGAACTAAAAGAAGTTGATTAAAAATAAACTAGAAAACATGTAAAGGAAGCTTCATTGAAATAATCTTCTAAAAATCCATTCACACCGTATAAGATAAAAAAACATTCTTCCCGTACTTTGGCTGGAAAAGTCAAAAAGTACCTCGTATGAAAAACGACAAAAGAATCCTTTCATATCTTTTACTAAAAACTCACCAAAGGGTAAAATTGGATTTAAAAAATGTTATGTGGATGGAAATAATATTTAATATTGAGGAAACATGGATGTGGATGATAAATATTCCCCAGTAAATTATGAAGTATAAACAATCTCGGATAAAAATGAGATTGTGAGATTTTCTCTTACCTTAGGTCCGATTTGCTTCATAAGTGTCTAAACCCCCTGTATAATGATATAAATAATGTTATTGACTTATTACAAAATCATCCTCATTGTTATGATATCTTATATGTTCATATTCTTAGCTTCTTATTAGTAATATTTCATTGATACTTGTTATTTGGGTGTTTATTACTTTTTTTTTCTTATGCGTGTTTTGTAGAATAAATTCTCATTATTATTTTTAGGTTATAGATATAATGTTATTAGTGTAATATATATCATATTTATTCATTAAATTCATTTATATAATCATTATGTAATGAAGATCATGTAGAATGAGTCGCATCACATCGTGGAGACGGTATTCCGTACGTTTGCACGAGCGATGATATCGTTCCCATGATCGTGGAATTGTATTGGAGTGTATGTATAATATTTCATAATAAATAACAATTTACAATAATCATATATAGTCATTATTTACACCATTATACCCATCCAAATAATGTGGTGGTGGAAAATAGATTACACCACGGCATGGAGACGGTATTCCGTACGTACACACGTGCGGTGATTTCATCTTCCATAGGATGGATAGATGGTGAAATAGGGTTGTTTCATACTAATAATAATATATCAGTATATGAGTGATACTGATTTTATTACTTCATAATGAAACAACTAAAGAAGAATAAGTGGATGAAGAAATAAAGTTGAAAGAATCGGTAACGGACATTACCTCTTCTTTGAAGCGCCTCTTTGAGACCTCCTCTTAGGGCACTAAAATTGGACTTTGAAGAAGACCAGAACCTCTAGGATATTATCTAGGGAAGTGGAGAAGAGAATTTGGTAGCGTTTTTCCGAGCATGAAGGCTCAAAGTGGTGTGAGGAAGAGAGGGAGGAGGTGCCATTTTATAAGGGAGGAGAGGGGCACCTTTGGAAAAACTAAAAATATTATTTTATTATAAAGTCCTATTCAATTTTTAATAGCTCCAAATTGATTTATTTCTAATCTAATGTGAGGATGGGTCGAAATACTCTCATAGAATAGAATTTAGGAAATTTTAGGTATCTATTATAACCATATCATTTAGATTTAACTTTAAGATAGATAATTTAACATTTACTATGTCTTCTTGTTTTCATACACTATAAGGTTAATAAACTTACTATAACAAGCCAAACGAACCCCTAGTTGTTTATTATTCATATATATAACCTTATTGAAGTCATTTGGCCGAGCCTTAGTTTTTTTGGAATAAAATAACAATTAATAATATAATATTTGTTTTAAAAACTATTTTATGTCAATTTTGACACTATTTGCTAATTGATTTTTGTGAAATTTATAACAGAAAGATTATTTCGAAAAAAGTTATTTAAATCAATAAAAACATGTCATATTAACATATAAATTTTTTTTAATTCATAAAAAGTCTCAAATTACATTTGTTTGGGTATTTATAACATCAATTATGTCAATACTTCATTAATAATATAATTACTGCAGCATCATTGTGTCATAAAGAAATTATTTAAACTCTAAAAATTACAAATAAAATACCATTATGTAGAAAATTTCTTTGGTTTTCTAATGAATATTTATAGTCGAATTTATCTCATGTATAACCCTATATTAAAAATGATTTATTTATTAAACATTGATTTTAACTATTTTAACCCTTCTTTAAATAAATTAATAATAAATGTCATAATCTAATCCATGTGGGCCTAAATGGTCATATTTTATTCCTAAGATTGTTTTTGGTCGAATAACACTTATCCAATAGAATTAGGACATGTTTTAGTGTAATAATAATATCATTTTTACCCTTAATCAGCCTATTTACTTTTAACCGTGGTAAATAAAATTAAAAAGTCACTATTCACCTAAAATTATTTTCATCTCACTGAACCACATTTTACTTACTGAAATCAACCGTATCTCTTGGATTTTTGAAATTCCATTCACAAAAGTGGTAAAATTATGTTTTATGTAAATTTGAAAATTATCCTAGGAGGTGGGTAAAAGACGGTGAAAAGTTCAATAAAATTTTTATATATCTAGAATAATTATAAAATGACACTAATGAATTGAATCGAACATATACAGGTATTATGTATCAATTTTGGCATAAAATAAATTAAAAACAAATATTTATTTAAATAAATAGTTGGTTTTTAAATAGTAACCCAGTGTTTTCACTATTCATCAAAAATTGAAAGTTTTCAGAAAAATACCAAAATTTCACCCTAGGCTAATTTTGATATTCTGAATCCAAAAATGAAGTCCATTTTGAAAAATAAAATTTATAAAATTTCAACAAGTGGTTATTACTATTCATAACAGCTAGTTTTAATAACATTTTCATAGCATATTGTTGTGTAGTGAAACTCGGTATTGCGTACAACGCAAGCTGTCGAGGAAGGACGCAATTATGTGTAAAGCAGGCCAAGCTAGTGTTGTGTGTAATGAGAGATCCCTTTGATGATTTATATAACATAAAAACAAAATATTTCTCATAAAAGTCTCAGGTGTTACACAAAAAAATAAATTCTTATATACTAATGACTAAGGGTATGTTACATCCATTTCCAAGAGAAAAATGAAAATGGGTAAACATCAACATATATTTTATCATTAGACTCTCAATAATTAATAAAGGGAATAATGTTATATGATTTTTATCCAATCACCTTACCAAGTCAGTACACATTATCACTATTATATAAGTATTCTCTACAGATGGAAATGACTATATAAACATTAAGAAAGTGCTAAAATTAAAAAAGGTCTTTAGTTTGATTAGTAACATGAACCTTATCATTCCATTGGGTATGATCAGTATCTAAGGTTTTCCTAAAATTTCAGGAAAATACTTTAGTATGCTCTTGATATAGAGTTATGTTTCATAAATGTGTATCCTCATCAAAATGATGGTATGTTTGATAGAACCATTGAAAACCTACAATATATGTCTAGATCAAGTTCATTTGATTTCAAAGGTTTTTTTTGATAAACACCTTCATTTAGTTAGGTTTTTTATAAAAATAGCTTTCACTCAGGCTTTTCGATGGCTCCTTATGAATCCCTCCCTCAAATGAAATTTAGTTCTCTAACGTGTTAGAATAAAGTTGGGGAAATAAATATATTCGGTCCTGAGATAGATGATGAAATGATAGATAAGTTAGAGCTATTCAATAGAACATCACATAGTTTCTTGATAATTTTTATAATCGTTAAAAATTTCATGTTGGTGACAAATCTTTTTTTGGAATTTATCTCTAGAATGAGGTTTTGAGATTTACAAAGAAAGGGAAACTTATTCCAAGTTATATATTTCCTTATGATTTTATTTCATACCAAGACATTAGAATATCACTTTACACTTCTGCCGAACCACTATGTAGTCCACAGTGTATTCCATGTATCTCTCTTAATGAAGTACATAATTGACTCATTTTATGTTCTTAACTCAGAGGTCATACCACTTGAGAATGATCTTTCTTATAAGAAAAAATTGGTGGATATGGTGGATCATAAAAAATAATGTCATATGAAACAATTACACTCACCTCTTCAATGTTTTTTAGTGAAAGCAAAAATTTTAAGAAGTTATGTGGGAACCTGGGGAAATGGTGATGCATAACTATCCGATGTTTTTTTGTCATAGTGTGGAATTTTTTGAGAAAAAATTATTTTATTAGTGTTGAATGTAACATGTATAGTTTTTAGGAATTTTTTTGATCAAATTAATTTTTTTGGTAAATTTCATTACACAAAAAAATTATGCTTGTTATACACTCAACTCTATGATATCTTGTGTTACAGAAAACATTGAGTTTTAACAAGAATGTGTTATATTAGTAATACAATTATTTAAACACAAATTTTATAACATAACTTTTATACTCATTAATATAAATACTAATAAATAATGGATAAATAATAATTATAATTTTTTACATAATTATAACTTATTGATCAAGAGGTACATATTTTTTAGTGAAATATTTATACATTTTGAAAATAATATAGTCTTAGAAAATATTTACATTTTTTTCAACATTATAAATGTAATTTCTTCACATTTATAAAATTTATTTTATAATATAATATTTAATAATATTATAAGAAATTATCTCAAGATGAATTTTTTTATTTTTCTGAAAAGTTTCATATTTTGATGAGTGGTGAAAATATTTATTTTTAATTAAAAATTACCGTTTTTTTAATTTTTTTAATGATTATTATATTTTTTATAATGTTATTAAAGTAAAATTATTTTAAATAAACATTCATTAATAAAATTTAGTTCATATGATGGAATTTTTAACTAAATATGGATATAAAATTATTGTAAACATTTAAACATATCCATGTTAAAAACCTTCTTTCTCATCACGTCTATGAGATTAAATTCAAATTAAATTTTTACATGTATGATAATGGTATTACTAAAATTAGATTCCATAAGTTTAATAATCATTATTTATATTATCTAATATTTTTATCATAATTTTTGACCATAATGAATAAGGGAAAATGTAAAAAATTATTTATCACAATTAAGGTAAAATGGGTTTACAGGTGGTTAAACTGGACATATAATGGTTAAAAATGACCCAAAACATGTCTAAATTATATTTTATATCCAAATATACATATTATAATTCAAATTTTATGATATAGGTTCATTTGTAATCTTTTGGATTTTTAAATAGATTATTTATTTTAAGCCTTTACGAAAATTCTAGTTTGTTTCCATGTGGCTTCCTTTCAACCACATAGAATAGGAAACAACAAACCATTATTTATTCACAAAAATAATGCCTTATTGTTCATAAAATACCTACCCAAACGACTTAAAACCCCTCCTCTAATAATATAAATATTATTTTTATCATAAATTCAATCTATGAAGGGTTTTTATGTAAACCCAAGAAGGATACCTGTGAAGAAGTAATAATAATCAAAGAACGCATTGGTTTTATTTATTCTTCCACCTCATTAAATTATTATTAAATATTTATTATATAATATTATTATTTTTTTAAATATATTGAATGTTTTCATGTTACATTCATTGCATAGAACTATCTCCACTTCCATTAAATGGGATGTGAAATCTTCGTTCATGTATATGATGGACTACCGCTTCATGAACTGATGTCATTAGTTTTTTTATTACCACAACTAATGTGTGGGAATAATTATTTATTTATTTTATATATATAATATTTATGATATTAATAATATTTTGGAATCATTATATCACACAAACATCCATACTCTATATTTTGGGAATATGATAATATCACTCTTGTGTAAGGGGGATTATTGTATTGTGTAGTGATGTGATGAATTCATACATAACATGGAATTTAATAATGATGGTTTTATTAATAATATGTGTAATATATGACATAAAAACGATTATTTAATTATAATATATCATTTAATATTCCTTCATTCAATGGGATATCAAATTGGAAATAACATCAATGCTTATGATTGACCTACCATCTCCCAAAAAAGTGATATTCTTTTTCAATCACTAAACATTATGGATTGCTCAAAATAAATATATATGAAATATATATCATATTTAATATTTTTTAGATTATTAAATTGTGATCATTGTAAAATTACCAAAGATATCAAATCAAAACATGTTTGAAATAGAAATAGGTTATTACCTGAAACATAATTTCAACATTGAACTGTCAATTAACAGGAAATAAAATGAAAAAAATAAAATGTTTTATGAAATATATAATAGTTAATAATTAATGGATTTATAATAATCTTATCATAATTATATTGTAGGTTTGAATGTGTGTGATGGAAGACAAGACTTACGGTAAGTGGATTTTGGTCTCAATTTTCGTTCCTTGAGACATATGCTATGTTATGCACCTTTCATTGTTTTAGAGGATTATAAATATCCACATTAAAATATAATATCATAAATTTATTTATTTTAATGATATTATATGTTCCATGTTAAGTTATTATATATTGGGGATTATTATTAAATATGACCAAAGTGGTAATGATTTGATGTTATAAAATATTAAGATCATTCTCTCTAGAAATTCATTAATTTTCTATTCCTAGGTATTACAAGATATTTTAAAGTAATAGTACAATTTTTTGAATAATTGTTATGTAAAAAATGAGAAAATTATGTCCATAAAACCCAACATTGTTTTCCACTTCACTAAAAAATCACTTTTCTTCCAAAACTATATTTTTTTTAAAAGGTTTTAAATTTGTTTTATCATTATCCTATGATTTTTAAATTATATTCATACCCATGAAATTTTTTATAAATATTTTGAATGAAAAATTCATTCATTTTTTCAAACAATGACTGTTTTGATTTTACTAATAATATTAATGGAATATTTGTTTCAACTGGTATGGAATGAAAAAAACATGCCATTTTTATTTCCATTATTTTATTTGAAGCTTCCAATATAATTTATGAAGTATATTTTAAATAAAAAATTCAAAAAAATTATGATTTAAATTTTTTTCCATGTTGAAATGATTTTCCCCAATAAATATTTTAAATGGTGATTGAAATAAATTTCCCTCAATGATTTCGTCATTTAATATAAATTATTATTATTTTGGTTAATTAACCAAGTGTGCAGTTATTTTCCTTTTATTTATTATTAATGATGAAATGACATTAATGAAACCCATTTATCATCCATGGGTTATATAATGAAAAACATCTTCTGAAACTAGTCTTTCTGACATGGGTTATACAATGCTAAAATTACTATGAAAAAACATCTTATTCCATAGGTTTCACTGTGATAAAATTATTTTTAATCCAAAAAAATCCATTGTATATTCTATGATGATATAATGAAATGAATTTGAAAAAAGGTCTCATTTATATGTGTTATGATATGATGAAAAGTTTATAAAACCCATTTCATATTATGGGTTGTGATATGATGAATTTTTTGTGATATTTTAGAACACATATGTATATTGTTTATTATGTAATCAGAGGGACCCATATCCCCCTGCGATGCATTGGGTAAATATTTATTTCTCTTGAGGTTAAAAGGACAAGAATGTGGTGTGAACCAAATTTATTAAGTGAATATTTCCACATGATTATATTGGGAATGAACATTGAAAATAATGATTGTTTTGGGAGTGAATCGATTCCACTATGATACCCTTAAGATGTGTTCCTTGACTAATATAGAAATGATTTTTTATTCTTATTCTTATTCTTATTTTATATTTTATTGTATTATTTAATTATTGTTATATTATGGGTAATTTTATTTGATTCCCTTATGAATAATGTCTTATAAAGACCCAATATTTATTCCATGACTCAAGATTATGATCTCTAATATATAGGGTATGATTTTCAAATGGTATTCTCATGTTCTCATACCCGTATGTTCATGATATACATATGCGTCTCCCTTGTTCACCCATATTGATCATCCAATATCACTATTTCTAATGTTTACATCCCCTCAAGTTATGAAGAAATTTATTATGTATGATACGTTATATAAGGTCTCAATTTATGAATAATAGTGGGAGATGAATTAGTTTATCTATCGACTAGTTTTTTTGTGTCCTCGTGTTTCAGAAGACACTTCAATATTATGATCCTCATGCTTGAGTTTGTGAAATGTAATGAATATTCATCAAAATATTAAAATATATATGTATGATATTTGTGGTACATTTTAACTACCACTAAATCTCATAGATCATGTTGAATAATAATGATTGCATTTCAAGGAATTAAACATTAGACAAATAACAACTTAACTTAATTCCCAAATTCCTCTAGTGATCTTAAATATTATGAATAAAAAAATAAAAAAAAAATTAATTACCTACTTAAAAATATTTTTCACATCTAAAATATTCTATAAATATCATATATAATTATTCTATTCATGTATATTCGTTATTTATTTTCTATTTTCAATATTGGGTGTGAGTAATGTTGATTGTCTGAAACTATTTTCATAATAGCATTGTTGTTATAAATTGTTCTGTAAATTTTATTAATTTATATATCATAAAAGGTATTTGAATTAATGATTAATAATTATTTATTATTTTACAACTTTCTTTTTAAATAATTTTATGTATAATTCATAATGTTGAAGTCTGTGATGCTATTGGTTTGGTAATTTATAATGAAAGAATGGATTTCTCTTAAATAATCAGTCAAATTCTAATATTAAAATTCTAGAAGAAAAAATACCAGTATTTACATATTAATATCTAATATTAGGGTTTAAATCCACTCTTGATAGAAATTTATGGTGTTGTTCATATTGGGGGTTAAATTGACCCAATAAGAACTTCCAATATTTTATGTTTGTGTTTTGAAATATAAGAGATGATTTTTTTTAATATCATTATAAAAACTATTATTAAAATATTTAGATGTTATTAGGAAATTAATAAGATTTATTTAGAGTTATAAGAATAAAATAAATGACATATAAATTATCACTTATAAATAAATCAGTTTTCCTCATTGCGTGTTCATTTTCATTGGTTAGTTTTACAATTTTGATTATTACTAATATTAATTTTATAATTATAGTTCTTTATTTATAAAATATAAATAATTTCAAAAATAACCTATATATCTAGGAATCATAATTCTATAAACATCCTATAATGGTTATGATGAAAAATAAAAAATATTGTTCATAGAGGCGGTAGTCTGCACACATTCATGAGAAATGCTTTCAATTATATATTAAATAGGATTTTAATATATAATGGTTATAGAAAAAATATAATATTGTATTAATATATTATTTATATTTATAAAATTATATGAATACGTTTATAATGGTTTAGGATGGTGGTGGAATAGCAGGATAATGGAATGAGGTTAAATGGTAATTACTACTTACGTTAAGAATTTAGAGCTTTTATTAAAGTAATATTTCGTAATCAAGGACATGAGGAGATTTTTTTAGTCTAGATTCTTCTAACCGTGTAAATGGGGTAGAGTAGAATTACATTTGTTATCATTTAAAAGGAACTTCATAATATGGGTGTTTCATGATTTAGGTGCATGTGAGGCCATTATGTAAGTGAAAACGAGGGATAAATCTTTGGAAAAAATTAAGGTAAGGGTTAAGAATGTAATTGAATGACACAAAGAATAGTAAGGCATGGATAATTTTGTGATACGTTAAGGTATGAATTTATATCCTAATAGATGTATTATATATGGTATATGTGTGAAATTGATTTATCAAAAAGCATGCCACATTAGATTACCCATTTTGAAAAATATAAATCATTATTAGAATTTAACCATGATAGTTATTTTATTTCTACAAGTATAAGATAAACCTACATAAAAAAATTTCTATGACGAATTTTAATTTATTCTTTACTTATCCTGATTAATTCTTTGTATATTAGAAAATTAATTTTTAAATTGAATGTTATAATGTTTTGAAAAATATTATTTTAAGAGAAGTATAATTGTATTAATTTAGTATTATTTATCTTATTCATATTTATTACAAGTTAGTGTTAATATATATATATATAGTGTTAATTTTAAATATATTCATTTATGTTAAAAAAATTTGTATTTATATAAGTATCATTCATAAAAAACATTGTCATTGAAAATAATATTTACCTTCGTAACAAAATTTTATACCTAAGAATGAAATTGACCCTATTAACTAATTTGGAAATTATGATTACTAATATTCAACTCATTTTATATAATTTAATTTATAAATGTGATAAATATTATTTTTTATAAGTGTGAAAAACACTAAAATACAATTTTATGATACATGTATATTCTTATAAAGAAATTAATTTATTAAATTCATATAATATCTATTTGATGAATACAATCTTTTTTTGTTATATATATTATCAATAAATTCAATTTAAAACATTATTTAACTATAATATGATAATCATTAAAGTGCATGAAAATTTAATTTTTAAGGAAATTTATTTTTAGACCTAAAGAGGCATTGGATATCATTTAGTGGTACTAAATTAATTTTAATAAATTCCATAGAATTAATAATGGCCATTAATGTCTTTTATTATTTATTTTATAATTTTATTTCCTCTATTTTAACATTACATTTAAAATACTATATTTTATTTGTTAAACGTAATTCCATGGTTTTTTTTGTTTTAGTGTTGGGGGTGAAGAAATTTATTAAAAAAATTATGGGTTGAAGGGAAATATATATTTAAAATATTCAGGTGTTATATTGTCCCCACCTAAATAAATTCCATCCTCATAATTTTAAAATTTAACTCAATAAAAATATAATTTTTTGGTATTAAAATAATATACAGAAGTCATGTTATATTTAAAATTATTTTATAACATTAATATATAAGGTATGAATATGAAATAATTATTTTCCTTTCATCATGTTTACTGATTTCATTTTATTTCATTAAGAAAGTATTTCTATATGATATCATATTACAGACATGATGTATCTACTAATTCCTTTCATATATTTACATGGGTTGCTCTTCAAAAATTATTGAAAATTAAAAATTGTAATGTTATTTCCTTCATCGTCTTTCTCATCTTATCATTAATAATAATTTATCCTTAAATTTTTTAAGTTTGGTTTGAAATTCAACTATGTTCACATTTTTAATCATAATTCTTAATATCTAGTAAGTAAGAATAAAAATATTTCATAGTTCAATTATTATCACATGTGGTCGGTCATTGGGAAAATATCCACATTGTCTGTAGTTCCCATATCTAGCATAATTATTTTATACTTAAGCCATCACTAAAATCAAAATGTGTTTACATGATTTATGGGAAATTTACACCATAATATAATTATTATAATATTAAATATTCAAACTCAAAATTTTATACTCTTAGAAATTATTACGTTCTACTTATGTTCAACCAAAATTACTCTCGGTTTAATATAGATTTCTTTAAGAAGAGTACTATCATCTTTTATAACATAATTGATTAACATAATTAATCCATCATAATGGATTATAACTTGAATGTTGTTAGTCAAATAATATCCTCTATGAGTGTTTTTCTAGGTGTGTAGTATTAGGTCCAAACAACATATACTAGAGTTAAGATAGAGTGGATACCTAACCACCAAATTTTTGGGAGATTAGATTTTTTAGTATATGTTCCATAACTGTATCCACCTACTAGTATCCATACATGAATGTAATTACAAGTCGGTCCACATAATCTATACATTAAGAGAATAATAAGATGTTATTCTATTCGTTTTATAATTCCATATATTTATTCCTAGATTTTTTTATAAGGATTTAGTATCCATTTAATGTTCATTGTTAGCTAAACTATCCTGAAATGACATGTATTCATTTGAAATTATGATCAACCACTACTTTCAAACTGTTAACATGTTCTAAAATAAAATTATAATCTATAACGTTATCTAAAACCCACTCTGATACCAAGAATTGCACTTCATATATGTGATTGTATCATAACAACATGAATTATATAACATATTTTATTAAATATATTATATAAACATTTCAATTTTATAGTTGTAGAGAGTTGAGACAAAACATTATCAAATAATGCCCATGTATTTATAAAGAAAGAATAAATTTACCACTACATAAGTGAATTGTCAAACTGTATCATATATTTATCATCTCCCACAGATGATTCAATTGGGGTAGTCATCTAGATACATCATACATATTTATTTTGTTTATAACCTTGGTAAATATAAACATGAGAAATTGATGGGATCATATGCTTAGTATGTTATAAACAATAGAATCAGAAAATATCATGTTTATGACATAGGGAATAATATTAGAATATTAACATAACAACCATATGGTTAAAAATGAACCTATGTACATGAGGAATAATATATAAATTTGGATGATATATAAACATGGTATATTCATATGTATAACACAAAATTTCATCAATATGTTGTTCTAAAAGAATATTTCCATATTTATTTACCATGGTACCATAAGAAATTACAAATTAATCAAACTTGGGAGGATGAAAATATCTTAAATAGAGATTAATTTATTGTTCAATGAATTAGGGTGGTATTAGAGAACACCTTAAATATTTCTATCATCATGTGTGCCACATAAGGAAATCATAGATATTTACATCAAAGCATAATTAAACCAATAATGAAATGGGTTAAATGATAATCCAAAACATGATTATTTGTTATAATTATAAATAATTGGGATATTATCATATTTAAATAACTAATTATTCAATGGAGGATATTGATAATGATAAAAAATATCCATTCAAGAACATTAGGTAAATCAACAGAAAAAATATTAGAAATATAACCTAAAAATTTTAAATTCATTAAGAAATAAAAAATTATTCATTCTAATATATGAAGATAAATTTACATTTATTTAGGTGTTAGAAACCAATAATATAAGACAAAAGTTTAGGAAGAGGAATTACAACTCATTGACAGAAATTTTGGTAAGAAAAAAACATTAAAATTATATATCTTTGAAATCATGATTCACAAAAATAAATGAAATTACATAGTATCATCAAACATATTGAATATCATGAATATAAAAAAATTAATAAATAGGCAGTAATAACAACATATTATATAAAATAATCGTGTATAATAAGAAATATATCTAAAGTAATTAAATTTGAGGTAAAGAACCACCTACCTTAATTTTTTAATTCTAATAAAGTCATTGAATATTCAGTATAACAAAAATAACTATCATAATAATTAATTTTAGAATATTTTTCATATCTATACACTTTTATAAACATCAATTATAATAATTTACATTATTTATATTAATTCGTTAATAACTATTTTCAATAACCTTTGTGATAAATCATGATTTTTTGAAATAGTTTCATAATACAAATATAGGTTTTCATTCTCACTCCAAATGTTAATCAATAAAATATAATTCATAATATTAGAATTTGTGTTTTATAATTATTCAATATGGTATATTTTCATTTTACATGTATTATAGTTGTTATTTGAGGTAATAAAGTTAGTTACGAGTTTATGTATATCATTTATAATGAAATAATGATGTTGTAATAATTAATGTTGTAAATGTATATATCACTTTTTCAACCCCAAAATAATATATTTTTTATTTATTAATATCCAATTTTATGTTTCCAAATCCATATTTGATAACAATTTGTTAAATTTTTCAGGTAAGTAGTTAAAATAACCCAATAAGGGCATGCCAAAACCAATGTATGTGAATGGATATTTAAGAGACTATATAGTTATAATTGAATTATCACAAAAGTATAATTAATTTTCATAGATGATATCATTTTGATAAATCATAATTTAGAATACTTATTATAAAAACATAAAAAAAAATAAGTGTTCACATATAAATGAATCTCTTTTACTCAAAGTATGTTTGTTTTAGGTGGTTAGTTTTATAAATACAGATTATTGCTATTATAATAGAATACCAAATTAATATTTCATGAAGATAAATAATTTTATAAATAATATATATTCTCTAATGTGATTATTGAATCCATCATTGAAACCTAGAAATGAAAAACTAGATGAATAATTTGTGGAGGTTATTGTCCGCAAATACGTGTGAGCAATGTTTTAATTTTTTGATATAATGGAAGGGGAAAAGGTAAAGGTTATACCAAAAATATAATAACATTTTATTATATTATTTATACTTCTATCATTATATACATATTTTTTGAATGGGTTTGTATGAGGGTGTATGAGAATGATAAGGAAATAATGCTAAAGGGAAAGTTTTACTTATGTTGGGATATTTGATTTTCTCTTGGAGTATAATTTTTAATTGAAGTAAGTGAGGTAATTGAATTAGGATATAGGCTGAAAATTATATATATGGGATCTAGGATAACATAATTAGGAATATTTTCAAGGGAATTTAGAACTACAAATGTGGCTTAAAATTATTGGATGCAAGCTCCTTTTATCGGTGAAAATGATAGAAAACATTATGTACGGAATAATATATGGGGGAAAAAATTTTAATTTCGGAATATTTAGCCAATTTAGGTTGCAAAACAATGAGAATTTATGATATATTTTCTTATAAATAAATTTAATCTTTTACATAGCTCGTGAAACATGCAATCTTGAGTATAAAAAGAATATAATATTGTATAACATTATAACGAAGCCATTAAATTGGAAGAAATTAATATGATTATATGGATTACGAAATTTTTATGTTACAAACATTAATAAAATAAGATAGTTATTTATATATTAATTAGAAATAAAAAAAATATTGTAATAAAAATGCAATGTTTTTCGAAAAAAATATTTTTTTCTAAAAGGCAGTTTAGTCGTGCTTTGGAAACATAATTTAAAATTTATTTTACCACATTATTAAAATCTATTTAATAAAATAGATTCACTTTTTTTAAATAAGAGTATTAAAATTATTTTAGAGTGTATATTTCGGTGTTTTTTTGAAATGTTTCATTTATCGATGAAATTTAAAAATAACTGATTGTTTTTAATTACTACATTATCGATTATATTATTTACAAAAATAAATTAAATATTATATTGTGTTTAGGGTAAAATTATTTAAATTATATTCACACATAGAAATGGCCTCCCCATATCCTCTTGTATTCACACATACAAAATATATTATAGCATAATCCATGGAAAAATAACTTCCTTAATCCCTAAAAGATTTATATTTCTAATTTTTTATCATAAATCCTCCCTTAAAAGGATTTTGGTGCAAACCAAAAGAATTTATCTGAAGAAGAGGTAATGTTATTATATGGGTGTTATTATTTTGTTTCATTCCACGCATCCATACAATCACATTAAAACATGATTATATAGTAAAACGAAAATATTAAATATAATGATATGTTATTATATTTTGGATCTGGCCTATATCCATCTCTTATACCATCAAATGGGAAAAAATTGTCGTTTGTGTATATGGCATACTTCCACCTCTCAAATTGAGGAAGTTCATTTTAAATATGCACCATTCAAGGATTAATATAATAATGTTTTTAACAAATTAGTATGATATATATTATATTATTATAATTATGATATTTTTATATCACATACAACATCATACGTTCTATTCCATTTTTATATGATAATGTCACTCATGTGTACCACGTACTACCGCCTCACGAAGCAATATGATTCTTTTTTATCCTAAAAATTACATTGAAGGTAACAAATGATAAATTTAATTAATATATGTGATATATATATTAAAGTATATAAATTATATAAAATTAATATAACATACACTTCTATACCCTTTAACCTGTTAAGATAATGATAATATCTCTGATGTGTACGTACGACCTATAGTCTCCACGATGCAATGTGAATAATTTTCCATGACAAACTTCTAATAATGGTTATAAATATATATATATATATATATATATATATATTGAATATGATATTTATAACATTATTATCATTCATGGGATGATTTATTTATAATCATTTTATATTAAATGGAAGTTTCAGAAAAAACAAACATTAGGAAGAAAGGAAATTAAAACATGAAACAATAAAAATAATGAAATATAATTAACAAAGTATTTGTAATATGATATTACAGGATCATATATGTTATTATAAAAATTATTAAAATTCATTAATAAATTAATAACATTCTTCAAACAATTATATAGTATGTTAATGAATGTTCATCCAAAGGAAAATGTTTGGTAAGGTTTCACCATATCACGTTTACTTCCATGACACATATTATAAATTCATAACATATATCTTTCTGTTGTTTATATATAAACCCTTTTAAAATGTGATTTTAGGAACTAATTTCTCTTCATGTTATATTATATTTCATTTGATGTTATTACATTAAAAAGGGATTCCGATTAAAATATTACAAAAGTAGTAATATATTTATGTTTAAATATAATTTTAATGGGAATTTTCTATACATGAATTTAAATAAAAGGAAATTAATTTATCATTTCATAAAAAATTAATTCTATTATCCACGGGTTCTTTATGGTTTTTTCAGGTAATATTACCATATTCCTCATTTTGGAACTAAAAATAATTTAGAAAATGTTTGTAATATAAACTGAAATCAATTTTCTAAACATTAGAAAATACTTATCTTCTGAAACCTTATTTTCTAAAAAGTTATCTAGATTTTTTTTTATCATTTTCCAAATGATTTTTATTGGAATTTTTTACCACGTTTTTATTTTTAATTTTTTTAAAGTGTATATTTATATCTTTTTTCTAAATAAAGCTCATTTAGATATTGCAAAAAATATGAAAGGAATAATTTTTTTTAAATGTATGACATTTATAAAATTTACAATACAAATTTAAAATAATTTTTTTTATTGATTCATTTAAAATATTTATGAGTTATTTTTAATGAAAAAAATTTCTAAACAAATTATCTATTTTTTATCAAATTACTTTCAATGAGAAATAGAAATTTTCATTCTAAATGTTTTTATGGAGGTTTATGGTATTTTAATTCATCAATGGAATAATGAATTTATTATAGTTATTTTCCATTTGGGATACGTTTTACTAATACCATACATATTATTTCTCTAGATTTTTATGATGTGTGTGGATAGGTATATACTATTCTTTTACCATTTACCATATTATATTGGAAGGATTATGGTAATATTTCTTGATTGGGGAAAGTATTAAAATTTCTTATGATATTTTTTGAATAATAATATTTATTTTTATTATGTTTCACAACATTAATATGAAGAAGGTATTTGACATGCTATGTCATGGGTAGAGCATGTTGTATCCCCTTGATGCGTCAGTATTTTTTATAAGACAAAGTAGATTGCGTTTTTAGTTGGGGACTTAACCATTTAGTAATGATGTCATTTCACAAGGCCTAGATTGTATGGTAATTATATCCAATCCTATGAATTCATTCATTATGATATTTGTTATTGACGTTATATGTGATTATTTTATTAGTTTTAATATACATGATAACATTTCATGCTCAAGTGAATAATTATATAGAATTATATGATCATAATTTATTCGTAATATATTATTCTTCATGATCTTGTTATTAATTAAATGTAATATGTTTCAATTATTTTCCTTTCCATTTTTATTATGTTTTATTTATTTGGGATAACTTTCCATGTATGCGTAAACTTAACTGAGCAATTGATTCCAACCATTTAGTATGATTGTTTCCACAAGATTCCATGTTTTTTATTATGATTTACATGTAGGGTTATTCTATAATAAATAGTTTGGTCATTACAAACCACTTTTTTATAATGAACCTAGTCATTATATCATAGATACGGTTTCATACATTATTACATAACCATAGATAAAAAGAATCAAAAAATCAAAAGGACCGATTGGTTTTTTGGTATTGAGTATAATATACATACATGAAACCAATTTTACATTTGTAAGATAAAATAAGACAACATAAATAAGAAGATAAAATTAACTAGATACTTGAAAAAACATTCAATAATTTATTCATCGTATCATGGGTATACGAAAAAATAAGGGTGACCTAAAATGCTTAGTAAGGGTTATATATAGTGGATGATATCATGAGTCAATAAGAATAATCAACATGGAATGCTATATAACATAAGACTCATGTAATTTAAACTATATTATTATATTGGTAGGATATGGCATGATCAATATGGAATGTTAAATAACATACAACCCACATTTTTTAATCCCAAATTGTTGATTAAATGTATCCATAAATAAGATAATAGAGATAATATCATATATAATAACAATAAATTAATTTTAAATGAATGAAATGATCAATTATTGGAGGACATGTTTCATATCCATGTGATACCTTTACCGTAAAGATCTATCATCAAGACAGTGTAAAACTACTAGGGAAAAACCCCATTTGATTTGGCTAATAGATTTTTTCTCATGATAATACTGATTCGTTGTGGGTATATCTCTAAAATTTTCCCACACATGTCTTGAATATCAAAATATTTATTTATATATCATTTAATTGATTTAACTCATAATAAATGTTCCTTATCATTAATTATCTATATTGAGTAATGGATACATATTTATCATCAATCCACACTCAATCAAATAACATTAAATGTGAATACTATATATAAAATTTGTGTTTTTTATGAAATAATCGTATATATAATAAAATATTACGGATAATAAGTAGAAATTTATTTTTCATTTAAAAATTATCATAAGAAATTGGTTGTTTCGATATTATGTTGAAAATAAAAAAAGGGAGATTATTCAATGACTTTTACTACTATATAATATTCATTTCAAATCCCCTTAAATTAAAGGACTAAAAATGAAACATAAAATATCATGAATTATAAATGAATCAGGATATTTCTAATAAAACATTATAGGATAAACACCAAATAAATAATAATTATTGTATAATAATAAAAGACTCCTGGGAATTTAAATTGAGAAAAAATCCTTTACATTATTCTTCCTTTTCATCAAACATGATTTGAACACATTTATTTTTTATTTAATCATGTTATAATAGTCTGAAAATACCATTTAAATATTTATAATATCATATTAGATCCTTTTATAACATATTATCACCTTATTCATTAATAATATTTCATTATTTTTATTTCATCAGATTTTTATTGCCTTGTATTCTCATTTTTTCATTCCCATAAAAGCTATAGGTCATTATAAATATTATATAGAATCAAAATTTCAAATAAAATATATGAAAACATTACCATATTTCAACATCAATTATAATTTTAAGACCTATAAAAAATGGTGGTTGTTATAAATGAAGTACGTTATGATCAAGGAGACGGTGGGTCATTCGTACACATGAGTAACATTTCAAATTTTCAATGATAATTATTGAAAAGAGGTAATAATAAGATTCCATAAAAATTATATAATAAAGTAGATAAATTTTTTTTATTTAAATACATTTATATATACCTTTCATGTGTTTTTGTGATGAAAATAGTGTGGCATCACTTCAAGAAGGTGGTAGTCTATACGTACACAAAAGAAATTATCATCTTTAATTGAGTGAAATGGAAAGAAAGAAAATAAAATATAAATTATGTAATTAATATCATAATTGTGTCATATATATCTCATATAGTAATTTAATTTATCTTTATCATCATTATTGTTAAGAATTTGTGAAAACGAGTCAAATCTTTTCTTGAGGCGGTATTCATCTGTAAAAAAGAGTCACATTATTATATCCCCTATGGAATAGATATTAAAAAGGTATATGATATATAATGACACTAGAGGTATAAATATATTATAAATACAATATTTATACCTTATATCCATATTTATTCCTTTTGAAACTATGTTTTGTTACAGAGATGAAACAAAGTATAATAGAAATATCTGTAAGGGAATAAAATAATTGAAAATAAAGAAAGCAAAGGGACTTAAACCCCCAACAAAGAACCTTCACGCAAGTAACCCCAAACAGCTTCAAAACCTAGGGAACCTACATGTGGGCCTGCACAGATGACTAGAATGGAAAACCAGAGTAAACAAGATCCTTCATCTAGGTCCCATGTTTTCCAACAAAAAGAACCAAGGGGTCTTCATTTGGGAGAAAATAATTTCCCCAAATCACTCCTGATGCTTTTCTCACCCAATTATTTTACTCAAGACCTCCTAAACAATATATATGTCCTCTTAATTACTTCTGTAGAAGGAATAAATGGGGTTATAGTTAATTTAAATTCCTCCCTAGGTTCAAAACATATAAGACTAGCATAAGGGTTCATTTTCCATGTAATTGATGAAAACTAAAGCAAGGTCCCCTTCCTCAACAAGGGTCCTATGAAATCCACATCTAGGATCACCTATGGAGACCCTTGAAGGCTTGATCAGGGTCTCTACCAATTGTATTCCCCCATGTTATCCATCACCCGGGTTATCATGAACTTGACTAGTCCCCCTTGTGCTTCACACCCCCTATATGAGGAACCCTTTTTTCACCGAAATTATTACCCCATGCAAGTCTATGATCAAGCCCTCAAATAGACCACCAATGGTAGAGATTATTCTTCTTTGGATCCATTTCCTAAAAGGGACCAAATTGAAACCCCTATCATTACCTCTTTAATTATAGAAACCTAGAGAAATACAAATCAATGTGTCCTATATTTGGTGATGTATTCCAAAAGTCAGAGGATTCGTACACTTGTTCGGTTGGATGGTTAAGGTCATTGGGTGTCATCTGAGAATATACCCCAATAGTCATGAGAAACTCAACCCTAAGGACAGTTTCAGGCATTTCCTAGTCTTGGAGACAATGCTATTTATTTTATCCACCCTTTGCATCTCTAAGCCAAGAAGCCTTATGTTACTAGAATATAGGGTAAGGTTTAAATTTTCTATTCCATTCCAAAAAGAATGTTACCCCACACTTCTTCAAAGGGACCAATTTTACGGCAACACTCCTGGTGTATACCCTTATGATTTTTTTACAGGTCCTCTCTTTCCTCTTTCTCTTTATCTTCTCCATACCCTAAGACCATTCTATGGTAATGTGAAGAGAGGAATTTTTCATACCCTCTACCACTTCCACCTATAGTGTAGAAATAAGTGTGTGGTTTTCAAGGCCGACCACATCTTGTTGCCTATTAGAATCAACCATGAATCATCTAAGAATTATGGGATTATGGTATAGCCTTGATCGTGTTATATACACTGTCATTTTCATGATTTAGCAGAGATTCACCTATTTGGATATTTTTATTTCCTTCCTTCAGAGTCACTCTCTTGGCATGAGTCATCAAGGGAATGTATCCAACCACAGTGAAAAGTGGACGGTGTGGTTTCCCAGATCTTATATTTCATCTTGTTTCCCTAACCGAGCATGTCTGAGATAGTCTTAGAGATTTGGGGTGGTAATGACATCCACATGAAGCCAAAACATATTTGCAACACCTTGAATCAAGAATCTTAGAGTTTGTGCATTATTATATTACATTATCACAATTATAAGTAATCAAATCATAAAGGACCAATCACCTAAGCAGTATTGGAAATCCAAATTACATTAACGATACCTATAATGAATTGGGAAGTATAAAATAAAATCATGATACATAATAAAATGAAATAAATTGTATCCATTAAATCCTAATAAATGAATTCTTCTACATAACCTAGTGAAATAGAACATAATAAGGTTCTTCTCAAATGCTCAGTAAGGGAAAGTAAATTAGAAGGAATAATGATTCAATGAGAATAAATTAACATAAAATTGTGTGTAACTAATAAAATGATCCATTAAAGTAATTAGACATAGTAAATTACACATGTAAAGGTAAGAACCTAAAACACATTCCATTTAATTAATGAACTAATAATTTAATTAATTCATAGATATCTTGACACAAAATCTCATGGATGAATAGTAATTGAAGTGAAATGAGGGAAATTCCGAATTATTGGAACCCATGTGTCAAAGGTATATAGAACCAGTACTATTAATACTATTCATAAATATGTTTCGATGTAATGTAAAACCATGTCTAATTTGGCCATCTATTACATCTCATGAGACTACCAATGCATCAAGGGGCTATCTATAATCAGGCCCCACCCATGTCATACTAGTATAAAGCATTCCTCCTATTTCAAATAAATAAGATGCCTTATAAAATATCCATATTGGATAAATAATATATATTTATCAATAATACCTCATACGAGGAAAATTAAAAATAAGGGTTTTTGAAATTAAAACATTCATGAAGAAAAATAATATTTAAAAAATCCAATGGGTCCCGTACCAAATTGAGATATTAAAATCATAATTCCTCTTGAATAAAAGGAAATTTATAACATGATGAGGATAATGAAATTTCATGATATGACATATTATAAAAGGTAGTATATAGACCAAATAAAATATAATTGGTTCATAATAACAAAATAAGTCTCAATGGAATCTAATTTGACATGAAATTTTCACACCTTAACATTCCTTCTATTATGTGGACTTTTTACTCCTGTATATTGGTTTAAAATGTATTTATAACTTATATAGAAACCATAATAATTTTTATAAATTTATATATTAATTCATTATAATATTTTATTACCCATTTGTGAACATTCTCTCATTAATTTCACTATTTCGTGTGTTAATTACCTAGTTTGCTCGAGTAAATTTTAACATTTTATTTTTTGTTATAATGAATTAAATGAACATTTATTTATATCTAGAATATAAAACATGGATGAATTATCATATATGATCATTATATATGTTTTTATTCTAGTCCATTTTATTTGCAGATTTGAAAGGAAGTGCACCATTAATGGAGACAGTAGGTCATACATACGCATGGACCCTACTTCCATTTCATTTTTTATTAAAAGAATGAAAACAAAATGATAAATATGTATATTATAATTTAAAATTATATATATTTTATATATGTAACATATATTTATTAATACCATCATTTATGTGTTCAATGTATGGTATGAATGTGTCATATCTCTTTAAGGGGGCGGTAGTCCACACTTCCTCAAATGAATTTATTGTATTTACAGAAGATGGATAGCATAAAGTTATCTTCTATAACATTATGGAAGCATAAATACATTATAAATATCATATATAACATATATAATTATATACTCTATGATAATGGCCACCATCATATGTGGTAAGGGAAAAAATGATCATTCATTGTTTCGTGAGCCAATACTTCATCGTACATAGAAATAGTATGTTTGTTATCTATTAGATAAAGGTGAGTGTAAGGGTAGTTAAAAATATTAAAAAAACCCTATTATATTGATGATATTTTTTTATTCATGAATATATTAATAAGAGTGTAGGGAGTACAAAATGGAAATATATCTAAAAATTTGAGAAAAGATGTTACCTCTTAAACGAGTATCTTCTTCTTGTTTATAACAAAACACATACTTAGAAAGATATATGAACAAAGGTAGTCTTAAAGGTAGTGTGGAGGAATGTTTAGAATCTATTAGGGAAGATATTGGACAAACCTAATAGTATTGAGTGGTGTGAAGAAGAGGGAGAGGTGGTGGCCATTTATAGGGAAGGAAAAGGACTCACTTGGAATTTTTGGAAACAAGTTATGTGTAAACATTTTATTACCTAAAAAAGGAATAAAAACCCAAAAAAACTATTGAATATTTTTTTAATGGTTGAAATATAACAAGCCAATAGGTTTTGGACAGGTGTCTAGATCATTTTGTCCCTTAAGTTAAAGGTTTTGTCATTCATTATGATTATTTTTGCTTCAATAATTGTAATTAATATTAATTACGTTCAAAAATACTTTTGGTAAAAAAATATTTTGACCATATTAGTAATTATAAATTATTATGATTCAAATTTTCGAATAAATTTTAAAAAATACTCATCTTTGATGTGGTATAAATTAATTTAAAATTCATCTCGTAAGTGGGACAGCAACGTGGGTTTTTAAACTGAAAACATCCAAAACGTTTTCTCTGTTTTTATAGTCAAATTCAAAGTAAAATGGATCCCAATGACATGAATTGTATTAATTGATAAAAATATTACCAAATTAAACATTAAAACCAAAAATAAATAAAATTTAACCTTATAAATAATTAGATTAAAAGGTAATTTTGAACTAAAATTCATTATTATTAACTACTCACTAAAAAGGGTATGTTTCTGAAAAATATAAAAATTTCACCCTAACCTATTTATTATGTTTATATATAAAATATGAAGTTAATTTGACATATTAAATCAATTAAAGTGTCAATATTTGTATTGAAAATGGATTCTCCATTAAAAGGCGGCAAAATTGCCTTTATAAAAATATACGTCTTTATGTGTAAAATAGGATTTGTTATTATATTATGAAAATCAAACATAATGGATGAATATAAAAAAAATTTATGGAATATATAAAATATATATTCCATTAAAATAATTCACTAATTTTAATTACTGATGTTTATTAAGACAAATTATTTTAAAAGCATATTAATATATTTTTATATCTAATTTGTTCTTATTTTCATTCCCCATTAGTTGGTAACAAATGAATTAATTTTATATTTATATAAACCAAAAATTAACATAATTATGGCTAGGGAATATGATATTAAATTAAGTAATGTTTTAATAATACATTTTTATTTGGTGAATCTCGTTCCTACATGCAACACAAGCTATGGAGGTAGGTCGCTCTTGCATCCAATGATATCTAACTCATTATTGCATTCACAAAAAGCTATATGATATGTTGAATATATTTAAAATATTGAATATAATGCACAGTCCCATGATATTATATTCCCTTATGCTCTTGGGGACTCATTACAAGAACTCTATTGAATACAAAGTTGTACATTAGAATTTCGAGGTGTTTCATTTTCCCCTCCTTAATTAAATTTCATCCTCATAATTTATCATGACCTCAGTAATATAGGGATTGAAAATAAACTAATTATGAATAAAACCACATTGTAAAAACTATTAATATCACATCTTCTTAATAATAGACAAAGGAAAGTAAAATGGTCACATAACTATATTCCCTAATATGAGAACATAGGTGGGAAATGGAAACATGGATATCAAAAAAAGTCAAACAATAAAGTTATGAAGAAGAGTCATAGAAAACATGTTCCGATGCAATTTATTTACCACAAAAAATAAACCATAGGTGGGAATAAAGGTAATTTATATCATAAAAAATGATGATAATAGTGAAAAAATTGGTTCAAACCCATTTTATTTTTAGAGTTAAGTATTTATTTCACTTTATAAAAATTTATGTAAATATACATTCTTATAAACATAATATTTTTCTTTTATTATTATATTAACTATTTTCACTTCTTTTATTATAAAAAGATGCATCATATGGTGAGGTAGTACATTAACCTCTAAAATCACATCCAATGATCATCAAAAATTATTTTATAAATGGGTAACTTATCCAAAAAATTATATTCCAATCACTTCTAAATGAGAGTCACTAGATTTCGAAAAAAACTTATCATTAGACATTAATCAACATGAAGTATCTCTAAATTTTTACATTCCAAAAATGGGAATAAATTCATCATGTATCCTCTCGAAATATGGTAATAACTAGAATCACCATAAAATCTAATTGAAAACATGAATTATTCCTTATTCATTAAGTATGCCATAGGTTATTGGATATATTCCATTAATCCAAAAGTGTTTTTAAATCTATCAATGGTAGCATAGAATAATTTTCGACAAGACATTAATTAGTTCCATGGTAGTCAACACTTATGCAAATAAATCATTTCTTCATCATTATCTGAACCTTAAGAACATATTCAGGGTTTTCTTTCCCTCAATCATGTGTTTTATGAAAAGTTTGAATTTATACTAAATAAATTTTCTTGGTACCATTAAGAATATGATCTCAAATCATTAATGAAAAAGTATTGAAATATAATACGTTCATATTTAATTAATCATATTATGATAACACCATAAACAAAATACATTTAGAACATTTTTACTAAAGAAAAATATATAATTAATTTAATAATTCCACTTTGGTTGGGCCAATAAAATTTTCTTGACCTTGATCCCTTAGCTTCTTCAGAGGTATATTATCTTGATGTTTGGGTAATTAGTTTGAATAGTGACTCATATATATGTAGTTATAACATTGAATAGTATTCTATTTATTAATTCATATTCATTATTTTTCCCAGTGACCATTTTCTCTTCACTTATAACAAACTACAATTACATTCAATCATTTCCCAGCATGATTCATTCCATAGTTCTCACATAATGGAAATTGATCGAAATTATTATTTTTATTTTATATATTCCAATTTTATTGGTTATTATAAGCCCTCTTCTTATCTTTTATTCAATTTAATTCATAGGAATTTGAGAATTCCTTCTACATATTTATGTAACATAAAATTATTTCTCCATAAGATGAAAAAATTGATAAAGTAGTCCCCTTCCAAGATTTGTCTTACATACTTAAAATATGGGGTTAATAATGCCCTATGTATTGAATATATAATCCATATAATACCTTGATAGCCATGTAAGAGTATCTTCATAATCCATAAAACTCTCTTCTTCCTTTCACTTTCAGATGAGACAAATTCCGTTTATCTCAATTTTTTGATCACGAGGGAAGTATTTATCGAAAATATATTTTCAGTGAAACCTTTTTCTTTTCACCACATCCTATTTGTATGAATATTTTCTCCAATGATATAATCCATTTATTAGATACCAAGGGATCAGTAGTCTCACTAAATGATGGGGGCCTATATCTCATAAGGTTATAAAAAATTTTAGAATCTCTTTGTAAAATAGGTTTCTCCATCCTATAATAGTTACATGCCATAATCTGAATAAGCTTCCCAAATATTTCCTTGAAATTATTAATCCCAATATCAGTTATATTGGTTTCCTTTGTTGGAAAATCACTAAATTTTCCATGTGTACTAATACCATTCTTCCTTCCAAACATTATTTCAAAACAATGGAATATACTATATTTTATAACAAAATTATAAACATTTTATAACACAAAATATGGTATAACACATAATATAAATTTATGCATCATGAATCATAGAATAATAAACATTAGTCGCTTTAGGGAAATCATTACATCAAAATTCTTTATAGTGGATAGTAAATAGAATGTTAATTATACTAATAATATCCCCTAGGAGTTTCAACCTAGGTGCATAGTAAGTCCCTTTTTCATGTACCAAGTTACCCTGAGTCAGGCTTAGAACAACTTTTGGAGCTGTAATCCTAGGTGAATTTGTGCCAGAATCATGTCCACTAATAGTATGCTAACTGAGATTTATTTCCCATAATACCCACATAATACCATCCTCAATAAAATTATAGTATATTATATATATATATATATATACTTAGTGTCTATATTAGGGTTTCTCCCCTTAATATATGTTTTCTAAATCTAGTTTCCATGTTTTCTGCTAATATTCTATTGATAACAACTGCAACTCCCCGACACTAGAAGCTCAGAGCTGGTGCATTATTTTATAACATTCATATGATTACAAGTAATCGATCCAAAATGAACAATAATTTTTAGAGTCTTTGAAATCCATATTACATTCACCATACCCATAATACATTTGGAAATATAAATTAAAAAAAATAATACTAATAAAATAAAATAAATTTTACCCTTAAATACTTAATTATTGATTTATTCTTCATAACCCAGAGAAATGATACATAATAAGGGTGAGCTCTAATCCTCAGTAAGGCTAATAAAAATTGAATAAATAATGATTCAATGAGAATATGTTAACATTGAATGTTAAATAACTTATAACACATTCCATTAAATAATCTAGATAAAGATAATTCAATATAGAAAGGTATAAAACTGAAACACATTCAATTTAATCAATGAATTTGTAATTAAATGTTTCCATAGATATGTCGACTTTAAATATCATGGATGATTAATAAATGGAGATAAATGAAAGAAATTACTAACTATTGGATTGAATTTTTCCTAATTACATGGAAGAAGTAGCGTCAAGACCTTTCATAAGACGGTTTAGCTATTGGGTAAAAAAAATCTAATTTGGAAAACTATTTCATCTCATGAAACTACCGATGCATTAAAGAGCTATCTATAACTGGGCCCTACCCATGTCGTACCAGTCTAATGCATTCCTCAAATATCAAATAAATAATTTTCCTTATAAAATATAAATATTGAATAATGAATAATTATTTTTCAATAATATCTCATAAGAGGATAAGTAACAATAAGGTTTGTTGACATTAAAACAATCTTGAGGAAAAATAATATTTAATCATTCTACTGTGTCACATACCATATTGAAACATTAAAATCATAATTTCCCATGAATTAAATGAAACTTATAATATTTTGTTAATAATTATATTCTAAATATAACTTGTTAAAGGGATGTATATACACCAAATAAAAGTGAATTGGTGTATAATAACAAATAAGTCTCAATAGAATGTAAATTGACATGAAATTCACATACCATTAGCTTCTATTTATTTTGTGGTATTTATCCTTATGTATAGTGGCTTAAAATATGTTTCTAACTTATATAATAACCATAATATTTTTTATAATATCATATATTAATTTTTTATAATATTTTATTAACCGTTTGTGAACATTATTTCATTAATATCACTACTTTGGGTGTTAATTTCCAAGTTTTCTCGAGTAATTTTTAATTTATTATTTTTTGTTATCATTAATTATATAGTGGTTTAATAATAATAATACTTTAAACCATGTATTAATTATCATATATAATCATTATATATTTATTTATATTATTCCATTATATTTGGATATTATAAATTAAGTGCACTATTCATGGAGACAGTAGGCCCTATGTATGCATAAATGCTACTTCTATTTCATTATTGTATGAAAATACTGAAAAATAAATGATACATAAGTATATTATAATTCCAAAATCATATATATGTTATATATGTTATATTGTTTTATTAATATCATCCTTTATGCATTCCATGTATGATAAGAATGAGTCATATCGCATTGAGGGGGCTATAGTCCACACTTCCCAATAGGAAATTATTATATTTACACAATATGGAAAGCATAATGGTTTTTTATAAATAAAAATAACATAAACATGAAGAAATTATGAATATTACATATAACATATATAAATATATTTTCCATCATAATGGCCACTAAGTTAAGTGGTAAGGGAAAAATGAACAATCATCCTTTCATGAGGCAGTAGTTCGCTTCACACAGAAATAGAATGATTGTTACCCATTAGAAAGAGCTGTGTGTAAGTGTAAACTGAAATATTAACATAAAACATCCTATTATACTAAGAATATTTTTATTTTCTTTTAATAATATAATAATAATATTATAGGTATTGGTGAAAGGAAATGAAACTAAAAATATTTAGAGAAGATGTTACCTCTTAATTGGGTAACTTCTTTTTTTATACCGAATGACTTCCTTGGAAGGATTTATGACCAAAGGGAGGATTCAAGGTAGATAGGAGGGATTTTTTAAGTATATTTGGGTAGATCATGGCCTATCCTAATGGGTATGACGGGTGAGAATAAGTGAAAAAGTTACATTCCTTTTATAGTGAAGGAAAATGTATCAAATGGAATTTCTGGAAACAAGCTAGATGTCCACATTTTATTAAATGATAAAAGTCATAAAAACAAGACAAAAATGTTAATGTAAGGTTTATGGACAATATATTTCTATAAAATAGGTGTTGGAAAAGCCTATAGGTTATATGTTTCTTTATGTTTATGGTTTAGTCCTCTATTAAGCATAATTTGGCCTCAATAATTTTAATTAATTTTATTTACATTCACAGATATTTTTGGTCAAAAACAATTTTGACCTTATTATACATTATATATTATTATTATTCGAAATATGGAATCCATTATTATAAATTCTAAGATCAAAAGTGGTATAAATTAATTTAAAATTCATCTTGTATGTAGGATGAAAATGTGGGTTTTTAAAGTAAAAAACATCCAAAAGTTTGCTATGTTTTTATGGTAAATTTAAAACTGATATTGATCCCAATGAAATAAATAGTATTAGATAATAAAAATTTTATCTAATTAATCTTTAAAAACAATAAAAAATTTAATTTAACATTTTAAATAGATTAAATGGAAAAGAAATTTTAAACTAAACTTCAATATTCTTAACGAATCATTAAAAATGATATATTTACAAAAAATATCAAAAAATAACCATAACCAAATTATTATTTTTATCATTCAAAGATGAAGTTCATTTTGGAATATTAAATCAATTAATGTGTCAACAATCAAATTTAGAATGGGTTCTCCAATAAAAGGTGGTAAAATTTCCTCTAAACAAGGCTTTTTTCTGTAAAATAGGGTTTGTTCTTATCTTATGAATATCAAACATAATGGATGAATATAAAAAATATTTTATTGAATATAAAAAATATATTTCATTAAAACATTTTCTAATTTTAATTAACTATGTTTATTAATACAAAACTCTTTTAGAAGCATAATACTATTTTTTTATATCCAATTGGTTCTTATTTTCTTATCTTAATAGTTAGTTACCATTGAATTAATTTTATATTTATATAAACCATAAATTTTTATTAGAATAACTAGTCTATATCATATTATATTAAATAATGTTTTAATGATATATATTTATTTGGTGAAACTTGGTCTTGCGTGTAACATCAGCTATCAAGGAAGGTTGTTATTGCGTGAAACGCAAGATAACTCAGTGTTGCATTCATTACAAACTATATCTTATATTTATTATGGTAAAAATTGTATAAATATATATATATTATAGTATTGTGATATTATATTTCCTTAGATTATTGGTGAATCATGTCACACATGCTATCAAATACATAATTGTACATTAAAATTCAGGGGGGGTTACATTCTTGGTATCCTCCTTTGGAGTAAGCTCCAATTGAACCTATTGAAGGAAAATTCTTGGTCGAAGTCAAAAATTGTTTAACTATGAGGAAATGGTTCCTACTATGACTAGTACATAGGATTCCAACCTAATTTCTATGATCAAATTGGAATCCTTATTTGGAGTGAGCCTAAATCAAATCCCCCAAATCATCAAGGAAATCCTCTATAGGTGTAAGAAAGGAAAATATCACCCAATATACATAATTAAATACATCACATTTGTACCCCTTCTATACGGAATCCTTCTCAAGAATAAACCCCAATTATGGGCCATACTCCCCAGCAAGGCAAAACATCAGAGGGGTTCTATATGAGACGGTATTCATAATCAAACAACATGGGATTTCATTCCTATCCAAATGGGATACATAGAATGAATCATCAAGGTTTAAAACATACACACAAAATCAACCCTATTCACTCTGGGCCACCTTCCTAGTATGGTTTAATTTAAAAATTAAATCTATATCCCATCTTGGTTCATTCAAAAACTTCAACATAAGTCCCACACCAAACCCTGACTGGGAACCTCCTGCCTAGATGTCCCTGCCACACAGCGTTATATTGTACAGTTAGGTCCTTATCATATGACTTAATTCATGATGTTCCCCATTAATAAAAACAAAAATAAGTTGTTTTTTATTCCTTTTACATGGTTACATAGGATTCCCATTTATGGGTCTGATCCCAACATTAAAATAACTCAATCCTCCCTATTAGAAAATACACTCCATAGTAACTATCGTATCCTTGGATGATAATACACTCTAGAGTGCCACACTATGTGCATATGAAACCATCATCATCGTAATAATTACCCAAGAATCTATAATCAGTACATAATACTTTACCAACTATGGAGAAGCTCAGACACATATAGAAATATCTATCTATAAAGAACCTTGGATACATACAGATGAATCTAAGATTCAACGCATACAACAATTTGATTGTTAATTCAAGATTCATCGATATCATTCTTGGGAATCTGTGAAGGTTTCATGAATAAGACATAAATATATAAGAGAGTCTGGAATTAGGAAAAATTTCCCTCAAAAGGGTTTGATGATCCCGACCTCCCATCCTATCTAATAATGTAAGATCTTAGGCATCATAGGCTAACACCCATGATTATCACCTACCTTTGGGATGAAGGTCTTTATGAATATAGACCTATTGGGTGTTTTAAATCTTGAACAGAAAAAATGGTGAACCCAACATGAATCCTCAACCAAAATTATCATGACACCTATATTTTGGGCCCCTCCCACGATCAATGAGAATGATGACCAAGATAGAAAATCAATCACACGTATATTTGAGATAATTATTTGAAATTTTATATTATTATTTTCTAGTAAATTATCTTTATAACTCCGTTTGGTCCATTGTAAACCTTCATATTTTCCCCAACAAACACCCTAGCTACTATTTAGGTTAGGTCTTCATCTGCGTTAAGGACCCCGTAAAAAACCCAGCATCATCAATGTTGGGTCTAAAAATCATTAGTCTGGGTGTATCATAAAAACTAAACAATCTCAACCCAAAATGATACCCAAAAATCCATCAATCTTGTGAAGACCCACCAATCATCTTGTCAATGATAAATAGTGGTCCTGAGGTAGATGAAGATGACTTTCATCTTTAACCATTTCTTGATATTTTCCCCAGAATGTGTCAACTAGTCCCTCTCATGTCACAGGTAGGTGGATCAAGGGGAAAACTGTGTCCTAATATACAATACATAGGGATCATTATCAATTTATCCTTTTTGAAATCACTGCTACTGATGTCATACAGTAGTGACCCCTTAATATGATGAGGGTGATATCCTCAGTTATCTGGCCTAGTTCCTTTATGCTCAGGAACATGATATGACATATCATGGGAGAAAATCGGCCCACATGGAGTAATATAACATCCATTATACCATTGGAGAAGCCCAGAAACTCAATTTGGTGAAAAATGTGAGTGGGATTATACACCCACCCTCTTTAATTCAGTTGTCTAGAAGAATCATCTAGAAGCATACAAGGATGCTCGTCTTTCAAACCTGACAACCAACCACATGAAATAACGTACACCTACCCACCCTAATTGCGCCTTCTAGTAGAATCGTCTAGAATCACATAAAGATTTTTTTCAATTAGGTTTGAAGCAATGATTAATGCAAGCACACACACATTCCTACATTCATCATCCCTACCAACAGTTTATTCTAGCAGCACCTAGAGATATCAAATGGAAATTATGGATGACAATTATGGGTAAGACCCACCTCTCTTCCCCTAAAAATGAGTACTATCATTATCCAATAATAGAAAATATAGAACGGGATAAGGAACATACACCTACTTCAAATTTTAAATGGATATATATCCCCATTCAGACCATTGATATCACCAAGAATATCCTAAAAATGTAAAAGAGTGGACAAAAATCCCCTACCCATCCTATAGAAATTCAAAGATACCATTATAGTGATGAAAGTACTGATTAAGGTATGAACACACAAATATATTACCATATATGGGGTGTCTAATCAGTATGTCACCCTAGAGAAGATACATTGCTATAATCTCATCTTTGAGGGTTATGGGGAGAATCCCCCAAATTATATGGACAATCATATCCGGAATATAAATACACTTCAACTATAGCAATTTAGAATATCCTAATGACCACTCCAATGAAAGCACAAACACCTACCCATGAAAACCACCTTCCTCCTTTAAGTGGCCCCAATAGATCAAAGTATGGTGTCTAAGTAGAATCATCATCATACATGATAGGAAAATCAAGATCCATCCTATGATACTGCTCTACTTATTGAAAGAGATCATGAATCCCATATAATTTTATCTATGTCAGCTCAATATTGTACTCTTCAAATAATAAATTAAGGGGGTATTATCCGAAATTTTAAAGTATATATTGGATACATCACCAGGAAGGATTCTTTATTTACCACAATCTGATAGATCTCAAGAGATCATCTCTTGATGAGATCCATGGAATCCCTTCCCATAACCAAAAGAACAAGGAGAAAGAGGATTTTCCCTTTCTATAATTCACCATGGATGTCCTCCCGATATTGATGTTCACTATGAATGTTCCCTCTATATTAGTGTTTCATGTTTTCCAAAAAATTCTCCAATTGGATATGTAGTGATGAGAAATCTTTCCTAACATGAGGAACTTGGGAAAACAATTCCAGTCATGTTTGATTCCTTTTCATTGTCAAGTGAAATTCTTTCTCAATTAGAATATAATTCAAGGATGAAAGTTATTCTCTAAACCACCCATGAGCCATATTTCTTCAAAAATGATAAATAAATCCCTACCAATGTAACTACCTATGGAAACATGGTCGGAATGAATCCACTCTAGTCATACGAGGTAGAGTAGCCTCTAGATAACAAGATTAAGACATGCTTAACATGAGGAAATAACTGAATAAATATGACATTACAGTAACGTTATGGACTTTGGCCACCCCTCAATATAATATTTGATAGGTGTTTCTAGAATATTGTGTGCCGTAAATATGCCTCAACCTTTGTAAAACTACTCATCACTTGAAAATAAAGGTATTACCATATGATGAGTATTGACTACACATCAAGGTAATAGAATATTTTCTATGCCAAATTGACTTGGTTGCTCTCTTGGATTCATGGCATCTATGGATCGAGAAGAAAAATGGATCCCTTCAACGTGCATGCCTCAAATCATTAATGATATTACAATATTTGATCATTAATATCCCATCTTATGTTCATATCATAGGATGGGGGCACATGGTGTGTTTCATTTCACTATTCCCCCTAACCAATAATTTTTGTTAAAGGTTGTAGCATGAAAAGTTATTGAATCATGCCAACTTAAATAAATCGAATTTGTGTGTAACCAATGACCTGCTCAATAAAATAATTCCCCAAGTAGTTTTCACCAACATCTATCTAGAAGAGGGTAGGTTATTTAGAGAATTTTGTGTCAATAATCTAAATATATCAATTAAGCCTCATATATAGAAGAATTCATCCATCATATTATTAAAATATCAGAAATATCACAACAGTCTTTTACGATTGGTGGTCTAAGTTCATGTCAAATGATGCTCCCTGAACATGTTAGAAAACTCTATATAATCAGATGGAAAACTGATGTAGTATCAACCATGTTAGTTTGGGAGGAACCCAAACATGTAGGGATGGGGTATTCTTTTAACATATTCTTCAAGGCCTGCAAACGAGACCTGAGGAGTTGTGAAAGTGGAATGGTAACATCCCCATCCATTAGGGCTGGTGGTTTTTTCACCTCAACAAATCCCTCCTCAGTGGGAATCAGTCTTCTCCTAGTTAGGGAAAATGTCACAGAATGGATTCTCCTAGTTAGACCCTTCCTGTAATCCAATACCATCACTGGGGACACACATGACTAAACTATTAGGATATTACGATTGGATTACTATCCATAAAGAATATCCTAATGAATTAGTAAGAGATAGTAAAATAACTCATGGAGTGCATAGAAGAATAAAGTTTCACAATGATATTGATAAGATTATCACAATGCATTATGTATCAATGAATTTCATTAATGTTTCCGATAATGATCCTCCAAAAAATGAGACCAATTCAATGGAGTCATAAGAGGAAGTTCTATTCCACAATGTGGTCTACAACATAACAAATGGGAGAGGTGTTCTTTCCTGGAACAAGAGGCTCTCCCTAAAAATGGGCCCTCCCTTGAACAATCCATCATTACATACAAGAAAGGCACCCAACTTGGAAAACCGTTAGAGTCAAATTGTACCTCACCTTCTATATAGAGTGGATAAGCCACTTTATTTGGAATAAATATTTTATCAAGAAGAGGAAGGGATGAAATAATTGATAAGAATAAATGAATAATTACTCCAAGGGGAATTCCTACTATATTTGATCTATATAAAGATCCTAAACTCACAATTCAATATTCCACAACTCAAAAAAGATGGTTCTCCACAACAACTGGAGTAGATCTAGATCATCTACTTAGTGTGGTAAACCAAACCTCAATATATTTGGATCCCAAAACAGTAGATCGAGAGTTTCCTCTATTAGGTTAACAACTAAAATAGGGCCAAGAACATTCTTATAGGCCTACCCCCATAGTTTTCCCACAAAACATACCTAATTTCCCACCACCAATGGCCATACTGACCGCTACACTTTTTCAGGATCTATATTCCAAATGGGTATAGGCTCTAACTACCACATAAATTCTAGCCCTGAACGATCCAAATATTCCTCAATTTATGATGAACACTATTATGTCACTGATGGCTCGAATGGAATCCCTAGAGAAAGTGTGCACACTAATATAGTTGGTAAATAAGCCTTATACTGAATGTGTTGACCTGACACTTCATCCCTAAAAAACTAGGAATCCTGAATTTCTAATCATCAATGGCTCAGGAGACTCAGAGATTCAATTTATGAATTTTTCCTCTCATTTTGATCCCAACATGGATATTCCTAAACAACAGGAGGCAGTGAAACATAGGTGCTTCATGCAATCATTACAAGTAACATCTTTCAGGTGGTGTAAAAGAGTGAAGGCTCGGTTAATCAAGGGGTGGGAATACCTCCATTAGAAGTCACTATTCTAGTTTATCATGACGATTTAAGAGACAACATTCTTCTATATATCAATTTATATGTAGTGGGATAATGAATGATTCTTGGATTTAATATACAGGTGGAAAGGACTAACATACTTCTTAAACCTACTACTCATAAATGAAGAGTTATTTCCCATATGTAAAATAAATCGTTATGATGAGTATTTCATGCTAATAATCCATGTGAAATATATGGGAGGGTTTTAGGACCTTGTTGATGTTAAAAAAGGGTGGATGAATCCATCACAAAAATCAAAGACAATGCCCGAGTAATTCCATCAATAAAAGGAAAAATATTTATAAAAGTGGGGGATGATACATTTACACTTAATCAATCCCATGTACCCACTCCCTCTTCAAATCCTCCACCATATCATGTGACTCGATATCATGGGTATCAATAGCAATGATCAACTCATCCGGATGATCAAAGAGATTTGTGGAGAAAATAGTTTGACGAGATGAAAATTAGGTTATATTATTTTCTGGATGACCAAGTACCTATTTAATTCATCTCAAAATTAGAAAACAACATTTTCTTGTTTCTAAAGCCTAATAAACCCAAAAAATAATTTGACCCAGACCTCCAAAAAAATTCTCCTTCCATTAATTATTGGGGTTGAATGTCTTTTTAGTTTTTGTTTTCAAAAACCTCATGTAAAGGATGGTGGACACTGGGAAAGTAAAGATAAAAAAACACCTTCCCATGTAGCATTTGTTTATATCACCAATATAGAGGATAAAAATGAATGTAAATTCCCCAATAGAAATAGAACATATAATTTTAGTGACTATATGGTCATAAAATCAATCAATTGTACCATGGAATCCTCTGACCATAATTGAAATAACCAATTATTCCCTTGATCGGTTCTACTTCTACAAAACCAACTAAATTTTTGTCCCAATCCAATGAAAACCAATCCTCCAAAAAGTGACCTAGTTGGAAGAGAACTGAGGAATCATTAGAGTATGAGCCTATGTCAAGACTGGATTTCTCATTAACATTAGTGGACTTATTCCTACAGTCCAAAAAGCATGGTCTCCACCCTTCCTAATGGTACAAAAAGATCTGATCTGCAAATAGAATATTTATTGGATGAGGATTTGATTTTCAGATCCATTAATGTCATTCAAAAAATGGATCCCTTTTCATATAATAAATATGACTGTGAACCTAAATTCTCTACACTTGATTGGGAAAAGGGGGTAATAATTCATTAGGGTTGATGATATAAGGGAAGACACAGTCCTTCCATAGGCAAATACTCTAACTGAATCCTTTCTCAAAATGTCTACATGACTGAAACTCATTGAAAAGACAATGAGAATGATCAGAAAGAGAAGTAATTATCTCCCACATATGATAGGGTCTACCCAGACATGGTCAACCTAGAATATTTGTTAGAGGATATGTCACTTCCCTTTCTGCCTCCACATGTAGGCTGACCCAGCTGACCTAATCAACTCGGAGTAGAAATGCCTCAAGACCCTATCCCAATGGATGGTCAAGATACATTAGGTACTTCATGTTTTCAATCACTTGAAAAAGAGAATCCCCATGATTTGATGAATAATTCATTGGACCATAAGTATGTTGTGTTAAAAAATCTATCCCTAGTGCTATAAATACTATCAATTTTGGATGCTTGGAGTCTATTAAAGGACCATTGTCAAGAACATATAGAGTATTCTCAATCCCTCTTGGGTTTGAAGATAAGGATGTTGCATTTGAGGTATATCTTGTAGAGAATGATCTTACAGAATGCCATAGGGTCATCTCTCTCACTATCTAAGATGAAAAAGGGATAATAAATGGAAATCTTAGACCTATGTATATATCGGTCATGATAAATGAAGTCAATTATCGATGATATTTTATTGATAACAAATATAGAGTCATCCTTGTTCCAGTTAAGAAACATTGCACACTAGGTTTCCCTAAATCTCACTCCCCTCTCCACTTTAATGTTACAGGGATATGATAGGAATGAATAAAATCCACTTAGAGAAATAAAACTTAGGACTCAATTTGGAGATCTTGCATCTTACTAAACAATTAATGGTAATTCATCAAGATACACGATTCCACATTCTATTGGGAATACCTTGGATACATCAACATGCAAATAATCCTTCATCATATCAACAGTGCATCAAATATTTTGTCAATGTTCAAATTGGGACATTGTATGGTGAAAAATCCCCATTTAAATCTTGTGAGTATAATTACATTGATGTAGGATTCTATCATAACTAAGGGAAACATTCTATGGTAGGTAAAGTTGCTCACATCAATTCCATGAATGGTCAGTAGATGAATCTAGAAAACCCTTTAAGCCAGCTTGGTGAACACTATGTGTTTCCCATCCAATCAAATGGAATGGGTAAGACCGAGCTCGAACACCCATCCGGTGACTTCCATAATTTCATTCCTGACAACCAAACCCAACATCACTGAAGAAGTTATCAAATCTAAGAGTAGTAATGAAATATTGTATGAAAGTTTCTTTATTCCATCCCCTAAGCTATAGAAAATCAATACTACATTAGAAAGGCTCGATGCATTTTTTTCATGTTAGTGGAAAAGTGAAGAATAACATCCTCAATACATCATATACTCTTCAGAGTTCCAAAAAGAACTCATGACATCGATTGGGCATAAAATTGTTGCTTCGTCTTTAGGATGTAAAAAATGAGACATCTCCCCTAACTCAGAGGATCATTATTCATTGACAAATTTTAAATAAATTGTTGAATATGTAATGTGCGGGTAGAGGAAGATGAATAAGACCTTATAGATTCCACTAGATCATTTATGGAAGGCTTCTCTAGCATTGTGGATGAACATGGGGAAATAAACCTAGGTACGAATGAAGATCCATGACCCACTGTAGTTAGTGTGGCCATTACTTCTAAAGAACAAGAATTATATACTCTATTCCTAAAGAAATACCTAGATGGGGTCACCTAGAATTATATTGTGATTCCAAGCCTTCATCCTATGGTGGACACCCTCCACTTAGTATTTCAATAAGAACAATGGGTATATAAACATGTGGCCAAACGGATCCACCTAACTTACACCTCTAAAATTGAGGTAGAAGTGGATAAAATCATCATGGATGACTTCATCTAGGTGTTGAATTTTCTGAAATTTCTAGCCAATATCATCCCACTAAAGAAGAAGAATAATTGAAAAATTATAGTTTATATCAATTTCATATATATCAACCAACATTATCTCAAAGATTAATTCCAGGCCCAAATCATAGAACTCTTGATTGAGAAAACTGTGGGTCATCAGTCCCTCTACATCGTGGATCACTACTCCAAGTAAAACTGAATTCATATAGACATGGAAGATGAATAATGCACCATCTTCGTATTCCATCAAAGAGTATTTTTGTATTTCTTAATACCAATTTTCTTGAATAACGTCAATTCCACCAATCAATATTCTATGAATTTCATAACCAAAACCACTCTATGGATGTTTATTTATTGTTACATTAAAAATATGGTGTTCAATTTTTAGAAACATTCTAAACACGTAGCTAACATAGAGATGATATTTAATAAGCTACGATAGCATAACCTGAAGATAAATCCATTAATATGTGCTTTGAGGGTAACCTTTATAAGTTATTCACATTTTTTGTCTTCCAGAATAGAAAAAATATTTATCCAGCGAAAACAACTGATATCCTAGGAATGTAACCACCTTGAAACCTTAAATAGTTAATATAACTTCAAGTAAACTTGTCCTACAACTAGCTCTATACATCCATCCATGTAGGAATGTGGTTTACATTCACCAAACTAATGAATAAGGGGCTCACATATCAATGGAAATGTTATTTACAATAAGCATTTGATACCCTCATTAAATACCAATTAAGACCACCAGTTTTGATGACACATGTTCAGGGAATCTAGTCATCCTATATGTAACAGCCCTGAAGGGATCACTGGGAACTTACTTGCATAAATGAATGATGTTTTGAATAAAAATAGCTTTTATCATCCTCGTTGAACCATGAATGATACTAAGAGTCATTATTGACATATTAAGAATACATTCTTGGTAGTATTATTTGTAACTATGAAGATCTGGAACTACCTACAACACCAAAAAGTCCAATTAGTATCTTGCAATAACCCACTCAAATTAATCCTCAACTATCATAGGTTTAATGTATTTTTGACTTGGTTGGATTTTATCTATTAGTAATTCGACCCATAGTTAAAGTCTAATAAATAGTGAAAGGCCCGACCATGGAATATTTCCTTGCAGAGCACCCATCTTCACAAGTGATGCCATTAAATACCAAATTTCTAGATGAATATATATTTTCATTCCAATATATCTCATAAACATGGAAAAATTATTTTGAAATTTCATCCAAGTGTCCAAAATAAAGAATAATGGAAGAACCTAGACTCAACAATGTCTAGTTGTGTATTATGCTCATCTCCCCAATGAAGGCAGTCTCACCTTACACCTTATTTTCATAAGGTTGTACCAATAATGAGGTCAAATATCAAGCCCTTGTTGTAGGTCTGGAAATGGACCTCCAAATATGAGTAGACCATTTGGAGGTAAAAGGTGAGTTAGAGTTAGTAATCCAACCGATCAATGGGTATTTTTCTATTAGAAAAGAAGAGATAATCCTTCTTCTTGATTGTGTTTGAGGGAATATTGTAGAATTACCCTCATAGACAACATTGAATCATATCCTGTGATCCCAGAATTCTAAGGAAGATGCATTGTCAAATTTATCCACAACTTTAGAATATCCATACTGGGATGAAACAGTCATCATCATTTCCTACCACCAGATGGTTTAACCTTTTGTTCAGAACAAAAAATAAGCGATTAATCAGATCAGTTCAATATTTGAGCCATATGGACCAACCACAAGGTGGATGAATCCTATCATGGAGTACATTTAAGATGGATTGCACCCAAATATAGACCTGGGATATGTAAAATATAATGAAGAGTAGTCAACTACACTATTTATTATGGCCTAAATCACCAAAAAAACTCTCTGTAAAAGAATGTTTGATGGAGTCCTTTCCTAATGGATTGATGGATAAGAGATCACTATCATCATGAACTAAGTACACTCAGGATTTGTGGTTCCCGCCAATCCAGATATAAACATTCCAATAAAATCCAAAGTCGTGTGTATAACTAGCCCACTACGACACATGATTGTATAGATTTCACCAAGAAATTTCATTCATTAGAAGTGAATTCCTAATTCATCCAACAATCCCATTAGTTTATTCAAACATCAAAACACTATTATCCTTTCACTATATTGGGAATGGATTTTGTGTGCCTATACCCTCTAGCTATGACTAAGAGGTTAAAATATATCTTGTATGCTACAAATTTCATCTCCAAATGGGAGAAGGATACACCCAAAAATGATGTTGGGTACAAAAGAATTGTTAGCTTCATCAAGGAAAGCATTATTACTATATTTCATGTCCATCATATAATACTAAAAGAAAATGGAACCAATTTCATTTCAAAAAAGGTGAAACATCTATATCTGAAATAGAATATTAAATCCCACCGTTCATCATGTTGTCATGGATCCAATAATTGATATATAGTGGCCTCAAACATTACTGTGTATAATATACTCCATAAAATAGTGTAAAAAAAGATAAAAAATCATGTCCTAATAAGCTCTAGAATTATTTATGGGTATATTGGTCTAAAACGCATACTACTATGTGGGAGACCCTATACTCATTAATATATAGAACCAAATCAGTTCTACCTAGTGAGTTTTAGTTAACATCAAATTGTATTTCCAACTTTGAACAACTATCTATAGATGAGCAGTCTTAGAAAAGACTAGATGAATAAAATTCATTGGATGAAAAAATATTTCATACCATGCATCACCTAGATGTTTATAAAAATTTAGTATCGTGAGATTTTAACATGAAGGTCCACCTCCATTCATTCCCCCAATGAGAATTAGTATTGGTCCTCCGAACTCTAATAATACTGGGAAAGAATCCTTGAAAACATGATCCAATGTGCGGGGGGTACTCTATAGATAGTTTCCACTATAATGGAGCTTATTCCTTGATATCAATAGATGGAGAGATCATTGAAAATCTAACCAATGCATAGTTATTGATAAAATATTTTTTTTACTCACATAAAATTTTTCATAGATGTATGATGGTAAACTACATGGTGCATGTCCTTATCGCATGATGTTAAACTGCATGGTAAATCAAGAACTATGGGATTCTTCATTCTTAATCTAGTGAGACATATAGTGATTCCCAAATGGGTATATCAATGATAAGAAGAGAAATTCCCCATTCCCTTTGCATAGGGAATACATGCACATGATATATTTCAAGGACTGCATATGTCATGATTCTAAATGTGATGAGATGCATAGTGATGCCTATGTCATATCCCCTGGTCCAAAAACTATATCCCTTTCAATATCCATCTTCACCACATGAAACTAAACATCATGGTCAAAGAATCATATTTAACATTAAAGAACATCCCAACTAAAAAATCATATGATACTCCCTTTGTTCCCTTAAGTGTCAACCTCTATTTCAGTTTTGTGTCCCAATCATATCCCTTTAACCCCTCAGTGGGTTGAGATTCCATATTCTTCATACACGAGGAAGAAACAATAGGAAGATCTCATTCATATACCAAACACACATCATTTCCAATCCCCAGTGGCACTTGGGACCCTTTATAGGTGTAATACCCAACATTATCACATTCTCATTGGATGATTATAACCAACGCAATAATATCATGAACAATGTGTGTCTTGATTCTCATTACAATGGTGTATGTAGTGTTAAATGTGTCTCCAATATCTTGTCCAATTGTAATTAAACAAAAAAAATCCCCTTAACTCTCTATGTATGAGTTCAAACCTGTATGGTGAGTTATTTTTTTAGAACTATATATGGAATGATTCTTATTCCAATGAGATATATAGTATCATCTAGGTATCTTATCTCACACCCATCCATGACAAATGAAAATTTATTTAAAAAACCCATAACCCTATATATGAATCACATCTTAATAGGGATCCTTTCAATAACTTCATGTGGTTTTATTCTCATTACAATGAGATATGGGGTGACATTAAAACTCCCATTATTGGTCCAAAGTTATAAATTTACACCTTTTCAAATCAGTTAATCTTCTTCCATACATCTAGAAGTTAAACTACACAATCATCACCCTCACCATATGATGTTACACGGTATAAGACTTCAAGAACTACATCTTTATTGAAACTCATCCCAATGAGATATATTGTAAATCCTAGATAATATATACGAGTCCAGACACCACAAAAATATTCATGTTTCTACCATATACATTTGTTTCCTCAATTATATTTATGTAACCTTTTCAACATCATATTTCTCACACCGAGCATAGATCAAGTGGGATTAAGAGTTATGTTAAAAAAATATTTCATGCATAATTAAGGAATAACAAATAATATTTGGATTACTGTGGTACTGGATACAAGACCATGAAAAGAACACTAGAGGCCTTCATCACATTAAATAAGCTGCACTATTTTATTCAAGTACTATATATGGATTGATTCTCATTCTAATGAGATATGTAGTGAGATCCAGATCCTCAGTCTCAGTCCCATTAACAACATAATATGGGAAATACCCCCACTCTCCAATATATCAGTTAGATCTACATAAGAGGATCCAATATAGGGTCTCACCCTATGTGTAGGCCCAAGCTCAATAATAAAATCCCCCACATTCATGTCCCACATGTATCAAATCTGTGATGGGGGAGATTTATTTAGGAGTGATGTGTGGATTGATTATCACCCTGATGTGATATATAGAGAGGGCTAGGATGAATTTCTATTCCCAACAACAATTTAATGGAAAATAACCTTTATCTTATGAATAAACTAATATATATATATATATATATAATATCTCTTAATTTGGATCCCATCATTAGGTGGACTACCATAGAAATAATGATGCCCCACTTCTACATATGATTCGTGTCTTTGTAAGGAATTCTACAATTCATGGAAAATATCAATACAAATGTCTCCCCAATGCGTGGATAATATCGTTTCCACCTTCCATACTCCTAATATTAGACAGTTTCTAATTTTAATCATCATTCTCCAGCTTCAGGTGATAAATGATGGAAATACTGAGAGATCCTTATCCTAGATATACAGTATGTTCTCAAATTTTCCTTGAATATATCGCTCACAAAATGGGTCTATCAAACAATTGATTATACTAATTGAAAATGTTATAATACACCCATGTTGGGTTTTTATATAATATCCCATATATGGGTTTTTCAATGAGTGGTAACTTCTCCCTCATGAAGAACATATTCTGTCATCATAAACATTGATGAGAATATGTTGAGACCCATAATTTGTAAACAAATTATTTTTTCCTCACATACATGTCCCATATACTTATTCATTATTTGAGAACCCCTATGATAATGGTATAAAATTTCCTCCTTCATGTCCATGGTATGCCAGAACTATCCTTTTTCTTGATAAGGACACAATCACATGATGATTCCATGATATTGTGGTGCTAGTCATATGACCTAAAACTATAGGCACCATATTTATTGTGTTTGGGTTCCCTAAACTCATTTGAAATTGTGACATGAAATCTCTTTACACATTCATGTACTTTCCATTCACAATTCAAACTAGGTGCCAGGGATTATTTAAATCACTATAAATATCCACCATTTATAGAAATATAATGTCAGGATTCCTGAGAATGATTTTTCCTGACAATGTTGTGAGGCACGCCAGTTAGATTTGCAGAAAATATTCCATAGAAATGGGTTATCTAAAAAAGGATACTAATATTTACTCTTCTATAATATGCCCCAATTGGATTTGCATAAAACATCCCACAAACGATTTTTTCAAAAATTGGTAACTCTATTCTTGGAAGATACCTCCTCTAACATGATAATATTTTTTTCTTATACAAGTACTCAGTTCTAGAGATCCCTATGATAAAACATACATTATTACTCCCTCCCCCATACATGAAAATAATACCACATTTCTAGGAAAACAACCATGAATGGGAGAATTTTCAAACTCTCATTCAAAGATATAGACCTTAAATTATATCCCCCATATTATCCTGTTAATAAAACATTAAATTACATAGAATTAGGTCGTAATTTTATTAATTTAAACTACATAGTACAAAATACTCACTATAATATGTTAAACTACACATTAAATGTCCTAGTCACATGACATTAACATTACAAGATGTTTTAACCCTTGTCAAAAATGGTTCTTCCCACTAACATAAATAATTTAACAAGATGTTCCATCCTTTTCACATTCCAAATTGATTCAGGAGTTGTTCCACCGTTTATGGATATTGGAAATATAGATTATGTATTAAGTCTTAGTCATCATCCATGGGACAAACCACCACTCATGGTCTAGGGAAATCTGAATCTCTATAAATTTCCTTCGTCCAGAATAAATAGAATGATATAATTTTTGAGATCTTCTTTACCTAGATATGTAGTAAGTTCCCAACATTTTCCTTGCATAAACCACTCAAAAAATGGGATTTTTATCCCAAGGATACCATAGTTTGACTATATAGTGTTCACCCTAGTTTTCTGTGCATGAAATATCCCTCATAACGGGTTTGTCAACAAATAGTAATTTCTCCCTAAGGATAGACTTCATCTATTCCCAACCATCATGTTTTATATTCAGAAACCAGAAAATCATGGATCAAGATTCCCATAGGGTTTTCTAAATTATTCAATAACATTATTGTCCATCATGACTCGTTTAGGTTTTTATTTAAAAACTATATGGTCAACATTGGTAAAACTAAAAAATTATCCACACAAGTCTTTTTTGAATGACTTTAAACTTGACATGAAAAGAGATATAGTACTCTCTAGGTTGAATACCCACAAAAATAACTCCAGAGAAAATTCATGTTTCATCTCAATAAACATTCACACCATATGGTTATAGTAAAAATAAAGTGACAAAAATATATACGGATAAAAAATATTAGGATGAATCCAAAAAAGGAGGCCTAAGACAAAACCAAGTCTTCCCCAGTAAGTCTCATTCATATTGAGCATAGGAAAAAATATTTATTTAGGAAATGACATTAAAAAGAATAAAAATTTGTAGGGTTTTCTATATTCCCCTAGGAGAAGTAAAATTATACTTCCTTGGTGAAATAGATTATGAAATTTTTTGATAATTTCCCTATACAATCATCGTGATTACTACATTCTGACACAAATTTATATTTCTTTGAAAATTGGTTTCGATTTCATTTTATGATTGCAAGAGGAAAGAAAGGATGTAGACATGTATGATTGGAAGAGAAATAAATTTCTTTTATTTTAATATAGGTAGTGCATCCACAAGATGGAGTCTCTCTATCATTCATTGAAAATAACCATCAAAATAACTCTTCATTTACTGAACAGACTCTCAAGCCCTGTCAGTTTCTTATTAAAGTTTGGTCTATAAAAAAACTAAGTATCTTGATCTTGTCGAAATGGTTCTATTTTCATAGTAATGGTAGATTATGACTCATTTTATTCCTATATAAATGAATGGTATAGTCATTCGAGCTCCCCCTATGAATCATCCAATTATTATTGAAGATGGAACACTTAAATGGTTTTCTCATTGATCTCTCACTCAAATTCCATAAGCTTCCTAGTATAGATACACACCAACTAGGATAATAATTATTGGGGATTATCGATGTTGTTGAGTAGGTTGGCCTTTATGAGGTCCTACAAATTTTTGTTCTCTCCTTCCCATTTACATATAGTTCCTTCAAAACAGTTTGAAGGAAGCATTAATTAAATCTTCCATATCCCAGTATAACACAAAAAAATTGGATTCGGCAGATTTGTGAAGATATATCATCTAAATATTTCTATGAAATTTTCTTTCAACGATCCTAACAATCCATGTATCATGTGAGTGGAATATCACTCTACAACTATAATTCGGACTCAGAGCCATTGTAAAAGAGAGGAATGTATTATGAAACTAGATAGGTTTGGGAAGAACCTGACCCTGAACCCTTTGAGACAATAGAATACATTCCATTCAGTGCTAACTGAATTGGTTCATAAGCTCAACCATTGGAAATATCCCCCAAAGCTGAGAACACTAAATAGTGGATATGAATAATTTTTAATCTCAAAATAATAGTAGATAGAGGGAATAGGATGAACAAAATAGTTGGTGAAACTCACCCTATAACAGGTCGCCTGCTTCGTTAGATTCTTCACTATATTCCTTAACATTAGTGGTTTGAACTAGAACTACTTAACGAGGGTCACTCTCCCAGACCTACTTGGGACTCATCATGGAAGGAAAATGAATATTCCTAGTTTTAAGAGCCACCAGAGATGATTTCTTATCATCTTCAGGGATAAGATTTACCTCTATGTACTATTTATACACCTCCACTCCATCATTCTCCATTTAATGGAGATGTATGATTAAACCATCCCTGATTATAGAATAAATTAAAAAAATTGGTTGCACAAACTAACAACTCACATACATTACATTCTCTATTAAGTGCCTCAAAATTTTGTAATGGAGTAGGAAGTCTAATGTGTCACAATATTTTTTTCAAAATTCATGGAAAAATTTCTCATGTAGTGTATCAATTCCCCAATCTCTATGGTAATCTCACCATCAAGGATTCCTGAAATATTTTCCTCTAGAAATTCTTCAAAACCCTCTTCTGATGACCTAAGACCCCAAATATCATCCTCGATGATAGTAGAATGTTCATCATTAGTTATCACACGGTCATTTGGTGAATCAAATGAACCTGAAATGTCATAGGGAAAAGGTCAATAGTTAGCATATGACACATCAAGATAAATCTATAACATTATTAGAAACCTCCACCCTCCTGATAGTAATGGAAACTATGATAAGAGAATATGGTACACCTTCAAACCTTGATGTTTCTCCTGTAAGATAATTTACTCATCGAGAGAAGTATTTATTTGGCTCAAACACCTTGAATATTTCTTAGAAGTTAATTTCTATGTCCATTTAGGGAGGATTGGGAAGGAGATTCTACAAACATAAATAAGAGTTACACATTTTATCTAGATAGAATAGAAATTATGAAACTATAAGGAATTACTACTACAAAGGCTCCTAGGAATGGATTTTACCCTATGAAGTTCTTCCCTTTTACTTATTAATGGTAGAAGGTTGTCATCAGCATCTTAAAAAAAGTATTATCAGTGGAAATGGAAACTCTCCTACCATCTTTTCATCCATTTCCTATGGGCCCAAGGACAACTCTCACAGTTCGGGAGATGGTTCAGCTATTCCAATCAGGGTGTCAGTTGGCTAGTATTTCATTGATGGAATCTAGATCAATTTCCCCATGACTCGCTACAAGTTAGGATGAAATTTCCCTTCATCAATAGAATTCTATTCAATATGAATCAAATAGACAAGAAGAATGGAACTTAATCATAAGAATTGACATAATCAGTCCATTCATTCAAAGGCAGATGGTAAACACCTTTAGTCACACCTTGTATTTACATGTCCTCTATTCATCTCATGGAAAGAATATGGTTGTCAGATTCTTAGATAAGATTATCTAATTACTATATATAAACTCCCTCCTAAGCGAGTTTTCCTTAAAAATTAATTTTGTGGGGAGAAGAACTATCTCCTATCATTGGGATCTATATCCCAGCATGAAGGAGTAACCCCACTACCTCAACATCAAACGACATGTCCTACCTGAATTTGAACACCTAAAGTCTCACATATTCCAAGGATTCCCCAACTTTTCATGCATCTTAATTAATAGTCATTGGTTTCACAGGATTCTTGACCCTTTCTATCAGAAACCTAGTGCGATAAAATAGAACATGATTCTCAACAAGAGGATGAAGACTAGATTTTTTGGGATTAGGCTTATTTACGGTATCAATTTTGATTCAGACCAGGGTATTGAACCTTTCATGGGGTTTTTTATGTAGAATAGGAACCTCATCATCATTATCCTCTGAAAAGGATGGAGAATCCTCCAGAGGAGTTAGTGAACATTCTATAGAAGGATAATCCTTCCTACTTACTTCCTCCCCCAAACTCAAGGGATGACCTTGACCAAAACTACTTTGATATATAATAAAATCAATGCCTTATAAAACCAGGATGTTAACCCCATAGGTGCATTAATAAGAGTTTGTTTATTTACTGCAAGAGTCATCATAATAATCGTAAGAATCCATAATTTTTTATCCAATATCAAATATATTTCTAATCTAAACTATACTAAAGGAGACATAGTTATCTCCTAAAATCACATCAACTAACATTTGAATATTTATAGAGTTTATCCCTAACATATAACTTCTATTTTGATATGGTTCTCCGCCACAACATCCCTAAAATACATCATGTATGATATAATATCATTACCAACCATCCTTTAATCAATGAATCTTCAAGTAAGAAGGTTCCCATATGAGAAGAAATTGAACTCCTTGAATAGTCCCAACCTCATTAGATTCACACTAGTTTTCAGAGATCATATAGGAATTCCTAATATGACCTGGGCATACAACCAAAATGAGCTCCAAGGTATATCTATACCACTTGGTGGGGCATACATTCTAAAGTTGGTTCTGAACCATCCCCACATTACCTAGAATTATCCCAGAATTCAGAATGGGTCCTTCCCTATATGATCATGTAGTAGGATTCTATGAATTTTTTCTAGTATGGGGATAGCCAAACTCACATGATTCTTCTCTGAGAGTTTGTTCCTTATCTTGAATGTTCATTCCCTTATGAAACTATTGGAATCACAGTCGAGTAGGAGGTTGGTGCATAACCACATGTCCATAAATCCCATGTAGTAGGTCTTCATAGGTATGTTAGGAATGATCTCATAACCCCACATTTTGTACTTCCCCTTCTCCAATGTAGAACAGAAAGTACCATGTGGAATCCACTTCTCTATATTGGAGAATCTTGTAAGACACTTGTATATGATCCCTTCCCCCTTCTTTTTTAGGAAGGTACCCATAAATACATCAGAATGTATATACCCTATTAGGTTGGGTTCCTACATTGTAATATCACGTGGTATTTTTATCAGCTCACATAATAAAGTTGGCTGCCTTTAAGAGTCATCCCATGCCGCCCTTAGAAGGATAAACTCACCATACATGTCTTCAAAGATCGGATCCCTAGTGATCTTGTAGACATCACACAAAATAATACCAAATTCCCCATGGATTAGATGGAGTGAGTTCATCTTTGGGCTCCATCGACTTAGTAGATCAAGGATTAATTAAGCATTCATGTGCACATAAGTTTTTCTACCTAGATGGATTCATAGATGTTTATTTACATTAAGTCGGGTGAAAATTACACAAAATTATGGTGCTCCTAGGATTCTCACATCCATAAAGGGTTAAGGCCCCCTCCTGGGTGGGAGTTTGAATCCTTCCTCCAACCATTTGAATGATCTTTATGAGAATCATGAATGATGTTTGGATTAAAATGTGACTTTAATTTGGATATTTGATGATTCAGGTCTACAGCACACTTAATGTGGTGCATGAAACAGGATTTTGATGATATCCTAGCATGGACATAAAAACCTATACTTGAAATTATTTTAGTAATGAAGTTTCAATAATATTGAAACCATGACAGTGGGGTTTAATTTTTTAAAGGCGGTATGAGAACTTCCTTCAGATGTTCATGTCTGTAAAGTGGCTGATAATTTATCCCCGCATGTTCTTGGTGATATTTCTAGAGATGTCCCACCATACTAGATTCAGTGGTATCATGAGCATTGTAATAATAATTTCCCAACAATTTCATAATTTTCTCAATTAATTTTATTTTTGTTAATCAGAAACATAAATTTTCTTATAACCTATTTAACTTGAAATGATGTAAAAAATCCTTAAGGAAAATTTTATTTTAATGAAATTTATAAAAATAACAGAATTTGAGAAAAAGAAAGATTTTACACAGGGTCCCCGCCCAGGTGGCCTTACATAGGTTACTCTCCCAAGCCACAAATCTCAAGTACTTCACTGAAATAAATTCACCACATAGGCTGGTGAGTATCCTATCTACATGGAACATGCTTTAGTGAAAAGGAATTACCAAAATATTTTTGCAGACTACTGCGTGGAGAGACTAATTTTTTTTGAATTTTCATGGGGTTCTAATGAAAAGGTTCCACTATTTATATGAAAAAAAAATTCTATGTATAGTCTGGTGTGCACCCCACCTATAAAGGCACCCAAAGTGGAAAACATACACGAATGAGTAGCATGTTAGACCTCATTAATCTATTCGTGATTTTCATCCCTTCACCATAGGATGAGACCTTCTCATTCCAATCAGATCCAATATCCATAGGAGATTTTGTTGAATATTCCATTTTTTATAAAGATAAAAATGTGTAAAAGAGAAATATCATTAAATGAACATAAGAAGTGAAATAAAGAAGGGCAGGGGTATTAAACCCCCAGCAAAGACCCTTCACATAGGTACCTTCATATAACAGAGCCACGCAAGATACCTTCATGTGGGCCTCTGTAGTAGAACACTATGCCACACTAGATCTAAGGAGATCATTTTCTCATGGTCCCATATTTTTCAATAATAGGATCCTAGGGTCTTCATTTCTAAGAGGCAAATTCACCCAAATGCCTCCCGACACTCTTCTCTCCATATTCCTTCAATAAATCCAACTGAAACCTTCTAGGTGTCCTCTTAAAAACAATTGATTAAGGAATAAAAGGGGTAGTTAGTGAAATCAATTTATGCCCAAGATTCAAAACATATTACACCTCTGTAAGAGATCCTTTTCCATCAAACTGTTGAGTACTATAGCAAGGTCCATTTACATGACCCAGGATCAATATGATCCACTTCTAAGAAAACCTATGGAAACCCTGAAATGATTGATAAATGTCTCTCCCATGTGTATTAGATGAGGTTTTATATTTACCAATGTATCATCTACTCAGCCATGCCTCCCTACACAAAGAACCCCTTCACTAGTTTCCCTTGGTTCACCATAGGTTGTACCCTACATGAGTCTCTAATAACGTCCTCTCCTAAGACACTCATAAAAGGGATTTTTTTATTTGGATCTATTAGATTAAAGAGACCAAATTGAAACCTCTAGCAATACATCCTCACATATAGAACCATAGTGAGAGGAACATCAACATGTCCCCCACTTGGTTATATATTCCAATATTTAGAGATTTCCCACACATATTTGGTTGGTTGGTTAGTGTCCTTGGGTGAATGTGATTATGTATCCAAAATATTATGAGGAAACCAACCCCAATAAATGTGTCACGGAGTTCAAGATCATGGATAAAAGGATGAGGAAGTTCTCTTACCCATATCATCTCTATGATCTAGCTCCTTCGGTTCCCTATAGGGCGGGTATGTATTAGGATTTCCAATATATTCAACATGGAATGAGATCTTCCTATCCTGGTAAAAGAGCTATTTTATGGAATCGATATAGGATTAAACCACTATCCTTTAATGCATGACCTCTCTTAGTTCCTTCCTTCCTTTGTCGTTATACCCAAGACCCGTTTAAGGGTAATTTAAAGAGGTGGAAGTGTCATACCATAGGAATATTCTACCTACAAAAGAGGAGAAGCGTGTGGTTTGATGGATCTGTTGCTTCATGACTTGTGGGCATAAGGGATCACAATTATCGTGATGTCTACAATGTCTGATGTATATTTTAGTAGAGAATATTCATTTTTGATTATCCTCTTACCTTCCTTCAAAATTCCTCCCATTGTGTGATTCCTCAAGGCCATGTATCCAACCTCGTAGAAATGTGGATTGTGTGGATTCTCAGATCATCTGTTTTATCATTTTTCTCACAATGAGCAAGACTTGCGTAGCCGTAGAGGTTGACGGGGGTCATCAATTCCATATGATCTCAAACCTTCTAGGCATCCTCCTTAATATTATCTCCAATTGAACCATTCCAAGTCACCCTCAGGGTGTAATCCCCAAATCATTGATCTAATAGAACATAGGTTCCCACTATAATCAAGATACTTAGGGAACCTACCTAAGGCCTATGCACCAATAGACATCCTTCTTATAAGTAATCTAAAATCAAATCCCTCAAATCATTTAGGGTATCCTCACTCGGTGTATTCCTTGAAAAAACCTCCAAACTACATTGAGTTGATACATCAGTTATGGAAACCTTTGATAAGTAATATTTGTCTAGAATAATCCCCACCATAATCCTCTAAATGGGGCATACTCCACAGTGATACAAACACTCATTGGTCCTCTATATGCGAGGGTCCTCATAACCAAACTATCTCGGATTCGCATCCCATCCAAATGGGTTACGTAAGAAGCCTTTTTAAGGTTTAAAAACAACAACTCAAATCAACCCTATTATCTATCAGACACTTTCTTAGTAGGGTCTAAATTTACCAAAGATACATATCCCTTCCAATTTCATCAATCATCTTCAACATAATCCTCACACCAAACCTTGACTAGGCACCTCTTGCATATACATCCTTGCTACATGATGTTCAATTGTATGGTTAGGTCATTTTCATGCGCCCTTAAATGGAATGATGTGTCCCATGAAGCTGCACCAACCTATGTGGGTTCTAATTCATTTCACAATGATTTGTAGGAACCCCATTCATGGGTCTGATCCCAACATCAAAATAACTCTTGTCCCCTAGGATGAAATTATACTTAGGTGTAACTCTCGTCTCACTAGATGATGATACATTATAGAGTTCCCCACTTTGTGGATATGAAACCATAATTTTCATAATAATGACCACATAATCTGTAATCATAACATAAGAGGGTACCATTTATGGATAAAATCATATACATACAGATGTATCCATTAATGGAGAACCTCAGATATTTACAAAAGATTATAAGATTCCATTATTTCTATTAATTGATTTTTAATTCATGTTTGAGCCATATCATACTCGGGAATAAATAATGTATATGGGAATATGTCTTAAATATATATAAGAGTCCTGGAGTAGACAATAATTCCCCCCAAAAGTGTGTGATGAGCCTGACCTCCCATCATCTCGATCAATGTGAGTTCCTATATAGTGTTGGCCAAAACCCATGATGACCAACCTCCATTGAAAATCAAGTTCATATGGATATATGCACATTAGTTGTTTCAAATCCTGAATGGAAACAATACTAAACTATGAAATTTGGTAATAGAAAAATCAAGTGATATCAGTTTGTGAGATGATAGTCTTCCATACAAATAAAGGACAGTTTTATAACCCATTTGATTGAAGTGGTTAGGTTGATGTTAATGAACATAACCTCAAAGAATATATGCATGTGAAATATATTGAGTTTATTTTATCATCATTTTTTAAAATGAATTAATTGATGTGGAAAATAAATAGAATAAAGATTCTCATTGAATAATGCTACCTCTTCTTCTGGTATCCTCCTTATGTTTTCACCAAAGGCCTTATGTGATTGGTTTCATGCCAAACCAAAGAAATATTGGATGAGACAAGGATTATTTTTATGTAATTTGGGTGGAGATTGTCTAAAACAAAAGGGTTTTATGGTGTGACTAAAATATAAGAGTTGGTGTCCTTTTATAACTGAGGGGAGTGGCACACATGCTATTCTTTTTGAAATGATTAAATCATAACCACATTTTTATCATTAAAAAGAATCCAAAATTCAAAATTACATAAAATAGAAGATATAAGTTCAAAATATATCCATAAAATGGGTGTTGTATTATTTTTATAAAATTTTAATCCCTTATATTCTTTGTTTAACCCTTTAGTAAATCTATATTTACTTTAATCAGAATAATTTATTTTTATTTTTTCTTTATTCATTTTGGTAAAACACTATTAACACGTTTTTAGAAATAATAAATTATCATGATAGAAAATATTTTCTCTATTTTTATAAACTAAATTCACATAATTTAGATCATTTAATTTAAAATTATTCCCAAACACATGATGAGAAAATTGGTTTTTAAATAAAAATTCCATTTTATACAATGTTTTTGCAACAATATTGAATATGAAAATTATTCTAATTAAGTAAATTGGATTAATTGATACAAAAATATAGTCATTTTACTTTAAAATTAATTAATAATATAAATTTTCATTTTAAATACTTTATCAATGAAATTACATTTCAATTTAAATTAGTTATTTTTATATTTATTGAAAAATGATATAATTCATAAAAATACAAAATATCCCCCCTAAAATAATTTTTATATTATTATTTCAAAAATTAATTTATTTTTATCATATATTTTATCTAAATTTTGTAAAAAATTATTTTAAATTATCATCACAAAGTGAGAATAAACCATTTTTAGAAACAATAATGCTTTTTAAAAAATATTTATTTTTATTTTAAATGATTCTTGTTTTGTTTTTAATAAATTAGTAAAAAATGATTTTTTATCTATAGAACCAGTACCCTTTAATTTTTTAGCTTGGCTATAATGGTATTTCATGTTACATTTATTTTAGACTCAGGGTTGCCTATTTTTCAAGCTAATGATGTGATTGAATATAATTAAAAAAATAAATATCATTGAGTCTCAAGGTATTGAATTTTATTAAAATAATTTCCCTTTATTTCATACATTCTCTCAGATAAAATATTCTTATTTGAAAAATTTTGGGTGTTACATTCTCCCAAAATTAAATAATTTTATTCCATAAAATTTAATCTTTTTCTCAGTAACCAAGGGTTTGATATTAGAAAATTATATTCCAAGAATCCCACCTCATTAAAAGTGTAAATAAATAGCCCTAATAAAATGAGATAAGGGGAAGTAAAACACTCATATTTAATAACATGTAATAAGTTTCTAATTAGTATAACATAGACGGGATGTGAAAACATGGACATGTAAGATAAAAATAACAACCAAATACCGATGAGGAGTTATAGAGAACATAGTTAGGAGGAGGTTATGACCATAATGAAATAAACCAATGATTTGAAAGTAAATTGATATAATAAAAAAATGAGATAATATGGATATATTTTTTTCAATACCCTTTTTATAGAGTTGATTAATTCATTGGTTGTACTTTGATAAATTTTCAATCCATCCCTTACTCTAAGAAGTTAATATCCAAAAATTGTTTTTAAATTCATGAAGAAAAAAAGTGACATTTTATAGATCATAAGATATATAATAGAATGATAATTATAACTTTATATCTCTTTTTATTTTTATGGGAAAACGGTTATAACATGTTATCCAATATGCATAAATATACACATGGTGAGGTATTACATGAATCTATAAAACGATAACCAATGTTAAACATAAAAAAATTAATAAATGGTTAATATAATTACCATTAAAAGAGATAATGACCTATTACTTTAAAATAAAAGTAACTGAATTTAAAAAATAAACTAATAATTAATCCCCAAAAAACCTGAAGTATCTATTTATCAACAAATACCAATCATTGTAATAACTATATCATGTTTTCGATTGAAACATGTTAATAACCACAAAACAAAATATTGAAAACATGGATTAATCTTATTTATTAAATAAAAAATAGATTATTAGATATATTCAATAAATACAACAATATTTTTAACTCCATCAATGGTAGAATAAAAATCATTTCCAAAAAATCATTAATCATTTCTAAGGTATTCCTTATTATCCAATTTAATTTATCCTTATTTACCATATCATTATCCAAACATATTTTTCATAAACTTCAAAAGAAATAATGGTTATCATTCCCTCAATCATGTGTTCTCTAAGAAGATAATATTCTACTAAATTACTTTTCATAGTTCAATTAAACATATAATTTCAAATATATTATGAAATAGTAAGTTATTAAAATATATATACATTACATAAATATTTTAAAAATAATATCATCAATGAAAAAATATTAAATCATATTTCATAGATTCAAATACTATTTTACATTAATCATTACAATTCAGTTGTATCAATAGCATAATATTTACCATGATCCCTTATACTTTTATAAGGTATATTAAATTCATAATATTGAAATACGTTTATATAATTCTCCATATTCTTACAGTCGAAGAATTTATAACTTGAAGAAATTTTATTTACCTTAAAATCATGTGCATGGTGGAATTTCACTCTATATATATAGAAAAATCTATTTCCATACAAGTATGTTCCAAGGTTTTTCCCTCAAAAATAATCACAAGAAAGAAATATTTCATTACATTCTTCACTTTATCTTTTTTTCACTTCCAAAATATTCTTCTGTTACATCTATTTGAAGCCAGAATACCTGAAGAATTATTTCTCAATTTTGAGATCACTTAAATCAATTTCCTCATGTAAAGATGAATTTTGAGGGACCAATTCCATTAAAATGTGTGTCTTAATCCCTAAGAATGAATTCATAATATTGCACTATATTTTTCATAGGTAACTGGTAGAAAAACTATCTAACCTTTTAAAGGTATCTTCATACTCTGAAACACATTCTTTTTTATTTTTATTTGAGATAAAGAACATTATCTTCATATAAATTTGTTTCTCATGAGGGTAATATTTTTCAATGAATACATTCTTATAATATATCCATTCCATGAATTGTGTTTATTATTTATCCTTAGTATTATGGATCAATGACCACATTTAATCAGAATCTCCATTCAGACAATACATAGTATGTGTAATCTTTTTCTTTTAATTTTAACCCAAATCCATAAAGTACCTCACCAGAGACTTGATACATTGTTCATATTCCATTGGATTAATAGTCCCACAAAATTATGAGGGATTATGTTACATAAATATTTCCAACAGAGGATAATATCACCCTATAACAGTTTTCTCATTCTTGGAAAGGTTATTTTTCATGAACTTATTATCATTTCCTAGTATTGCCATAATTTTCTCATTTACAATAATAGATTTCTTTTCTTCTTCTATAAGAAAATATGTACATTAACCAGGAGTGTTGATAACCTTATTCCATCTATATATAATTTATAATCAATATAATACACTAGATTAAATCATAAAACTATAATTTTTAAATCATAATATATAATTCTAAATATGTTGTAACACATTTCATAAATATATAATTAATTCATTGTTAATATAAGAATCATAAACTTTTTTTTGTTTGAAGATATATTTATTTTTGAATTTTTATTAATGATTTTTACAGAAAATATTAGTTATATTATGATTATCCCCAGTGAGTGTCAAACCAGGTTCATATTATAGAATATTTTCATGAACCAGGTGACAGTTGAGTCTAGCCTAATGCACCCATTTCAGAGTTATTAACCCATGGTTTCTCTATTCTAGAACCACATCCACTTGTATTATCCATATTGAGATGCATTTCTAAAAAACATTTAATATCTTCATTACTAAATCATTAGGATATTCTTCCATATTTATCCTCAATGTTTATCAAAGGTTAATGTTCCCTAATTTATGTCATCATTAATCATTTTCCCTTGTTTTCTACTAACCATTATCTAATAAAAAATATAAAAACCTAGACTCTAGTATCATGAAGTTTTTTTCATTCTTTATTATATTAAAATACATATAAGAAATAAAATCTCAAAGAAATTATCTATTTAGAAGTTTTGGAGAACCATATATATATATGATTCCCATTTTAAATTGGGGTTAGAGAGTAAAACATAATAGATAAAAAAATAAAATAAACTATACCCATAAAAACACATTCAATGATTTATTCTTCATATCCAATGTAAAGGAAACAAAATATGTATATGATAAAATGATCAGTAAGGGTTAAGTATGATAGAAGATTTCAAGAATCAATAATTATTATCTACATGGAAAGGAACAAAACTGAACTCACATTCAATTTATATAATAGGGATATCTCGGTAAGATAATAAAGAATCATTATGGAAAGATAAATTAATGAAAACACATTCCATTCAGTTAATAAATCGAGAAGGAAATGCATCCATTTGTAATATCATAGATAAATTCTTATCGATAATAATAATAAATGTATTCTCAATGAATTAATTTCATAATTATTGTATGAATTGTTTCATGAGAACATTATACCTTTACCATCAAGATAAATCCCCAAGAATGTTTAAAATACTTGGAAAAAACTCATCTCATTTGGCCAACTGATTCTCCTCATGGTACAAATATTGCATCGAGGGGATATCTATAATCGATATCCAACCATTTATTTGATGTCTACAAAATTCCTAATATATTTAATAATCGATTTAATTTTTAAATTATTTTCCCTGTTATCAAGTATCTATACTAGTAAATGAAACTCATTTATCAATATTTCACCAGTTAATTAAAAACATTCAAAGTAAAAAACATATGTAAAAATGCTATATAGTTGTGGAAATAATAATCTATATCCTAAATTAATATTTATATTTAACTATAGTTTAATTTCCAATGAAAAATGATTTCAAGAAAGTGATTGTTATATGGTAATGTTAACAATCACAAATTAGAGTGAGATTGTACAATAACTTTTACCATTGGAAAATTTTCAAGTCAAATAACCTCATTTGAAATGATTTCATGTGAAACATAAAATATCAGGATGTATGTATAAATGAAGATATTAAATGCAAATGGGTTAGTATATACACCACATAAAAGTAAATTGGTTCATAATAACAAAATAAGTCCTAATGGGATGTAAATTTAGACAAAATATGATAACTCATGATTCTTTTTGGATGAAAATCCAATAAAATCATATATATTGGTTTTAAACATGTTATTAACTTATAAAAGAACAATGTTAATATTTATAATGTCATATATGATCCTTTTAAAACATCTTATCACCATGTTAATTAACAATATTTCATTATTTTTATTATTTCAGGTATGGATGTCCTAGTTCAGTCATTTGTTATTATCCATAAATGATTCAATTATTGTGAATACTATATTGTTTACTCATATAAGGAATAATAATCATGAAATAATTATCATATTTATAATTTTATTATACTTTTATGACTAACCATGATTTTTTTTCTAAAATGATATATGTTACGATCATAGAGATGATATGTCTCATGTACGCATGAATAACGCTTACATTTTTCATTTATCAATATTTAAAAGACAGAAGTTATATTTTTTGATTAAAAATTTTTAGTAACATCATAAATAACACATTAATTTTTTAAATATATATATATATATATCATCTATGTGTTGGGGTGAATAAATGGGATTTAAATAATTTCATGAAGGCGGTAGTCAACACGTTCTTGAACGATGTCATCATCTTTTACAAAGTGAAAATGTAAGAAAGAAATTGATATAGAATATCTTTTAAAAATAATAATTTTATAATTAATAACATAATTATTTCTTTTATATCATATGTAATCATTGAATTTATTCTCATAATCTTCCATGTAAATCATTTGTGAAATAGAGTCATATCGCTTCATGAGGCGGTAGTTTTCCGTAGACATGACCAACAATGTCGTATCCCCTACGAAATGGAACATAAAAAGTGACATATGATATAATGATTCAAGAGATATAATTATGTTATAAATATAAAATATACACACTATATCTATCATCATACACAATATTTAAAGGTTATAATAGAAAAATGAATGACATCAGTTCGCAAGAAGATATTCCACCATACATACCAATGATGATTTCACAAACCATATGATTGTGGTAGAGATGGTTGTAGTTAATGAAAAAATAAAAAAAATATTAGTATTTATAATATACTGAGGTTTTTATGTTAGTATATATTAAAAATATTTAAATGTGGTAGAGGAATAAATAAAATAAAAATTCTCATTGAAGAACATTACCTCTTTTTTGTGTACCGTCATAATGTTTATGGAAAAGGCATTACAAAGATGAATATCCTCAAAAAATAAATCTTTAGTGATGAGATAAGGATGTTTGAGATGTAATATTTTCAATTATTTTCTGATCAAAAAGGGTGTTAAATTTTAAATTAGATAAGAGACTGTGTGACCATTTATAATTGAGGTGCTTCGCACACATAATTTTTTTTTCAAAATATTCAATCATACCCACGTTTTCATCATACCAATAGCCTCTATAAGGGTTATTATCAAAACTAGATGATATAATGTCTATATATGTCGACAAAAAGGGTTCTTTACAAATTGGTAGGTCATTTTAACCCTTATATTCTTAGTTTAACCCATGGTAAAACCATTTTTACCTAAACATCTGTAATTAATATTTACTTTTTGCAATATTTACTTTCCTAAAAAATTATTCATAGATTTTTACATATTAGTGAATATATGATTTTTAGGGAGAATACCAAAATCACAAGAAATATCTCTTGAGATTGCCAACACTAATGCATCATATCGAAGGAAGGTCTGTTATTTTGAATGTCATAAACATAGAGTGATCACTAGGATCCTTCATCACAAAAAAGAATGATGACCGAAGAGAACACATCCTCTACTACCTTATTCAAACCAAGATTGATGCAGAGAATCATTACTCTGATATCAAGAGGTGTTATCTAGAAGTAATATTTGTAGTAAAAAAATTGAGGCCCTACCTACAACATCATAAGTTCCATTTGTTATCCTATAGTAACCCCACTGAAATTCATTCTATTTCATTAGGTGATGATGGTGAATCTATTATAGTAAGTAGTCATGTTTCAATAGTTTTACATTTAGTTCATTACTCAAAATTATTGAATGTCCTAAAATTAGAAAGTTTTCTATAAGATCATCCCCGAATAGGAACAAAATCATTAGACACTGAACTACCCAAGGAAGAGTTATTCTCTATTTTAGAAGGCCCTCCAATGTGTTTGATTCATTTTGGTGGAGCGTATATAAATCTAATAGGAAGGAGGATGGAAGACACCATGCTAAACAAAGTGGGTTTGGGATCCATTCTCATCTCTCCAACAAATTAGACCCTTCCTTACTTTTTCCTACTATTGGAAGGGTGAACAAACTGTGAAGCAGAATACCAAGTTCTCATTATAGGACTAAGAGATGGAACATTAGGAATAATTCAATCAATTGAAGACAAAATACAATTATAAACATGTCATCAAGTAGTAAAACACAAACTATTCCATAAAAAATAAAGAGCTAATCCCCTAACTAAACCACATCCAAGGAATGATAGCAGAATTACCTTTATATTTGACATGGACTCACATCCTACGGTAATAGAATACCCAGCTAGACACCATGGAAAATGCAGCTGCAACTCTATTTGGTCTAGAGAAAGATGAAATAGTCACAAGCATTTCTCACCACTAGATGGTCTCACAATTCGTTCAAGAAAACATTGAAGATACCAATGAGAATAGTCCCATACCTAAACAGTATGGTCCACCCACCGACTAGATGACATCCATTATTGAAAACCATTAAAATGGAGCACTCTCACCGAACATAGCCAGGAGAGATAAAATTCAATGATGAGTGATTATCTTTGTTCAAAATGAAGGAAAGAATCAAATAGTGGAACTCTATAAGAGAAACCTTTATGGGGTCTTTCTCAGGTTCACATATAGAGAAGAGACTGCTTATGTCATGAATGAAGTTCCCATATGTAACTCATTGAGATTTTGTGAATTGTTTTTTTTCAAATTAATTTATCTTTGTGATATTTTTCATTTAATGTGACAATAAAAATAGTTATATATATATATTAAAACACTATGTTAAACATTCCATTATTATGAAACTGAATTGGATTTTTCTACATGAAATAATGACTTTTCTTGGCTACATGCAATACCTACTCGGCTTGTGCTACCTGCAACACCGACTTGGAGTATGTTACACGCAACATAGATGTTTCTACGAAACATCATTTTATTGTTATAATTATTTAAATAAGATAATTATAACCTATCAATTTTAATTAGATATATGGATTGTAATAAATTTTTTAAATATTATTTATAATCATATATATATATAATATTGGGAATGAAATAATTATTTTTGGTAAAGTCCTTTTCTGATTAAAAATATTGTTCTCTCGAATGAAACTCTTTTAATAATAAAATTAATTCTAGAATCATTTATAAATTAAATTTTAAAATATAAAATTCATTTGTGAATTTATAATGACGATGTTATCTTAGGGTGAAAATTTTTATTTTTCTGAGAAACTACATTTGTTGATGAATAGTGAAATATTCACCCTTTTAGTAAAAAACTGCCTTTTTGTTTAACAGTTTGTTAATGTTAAATTGTGTTATAAATTATTTTAAGGTAAAATTGCATCAAATTTATATCGATTAATAAATTAAGTTCATTATAATCAATTTCACAATGAAATGGAATATAAAATCATAATAAACTTTTGAACTTTTTTTTACTTTAAAAACCTGATTTTCACCCCTCTACGTGATTAGAATTATTCTTTATTTTGTCACTTATATTAATTAAATTTTAAAAAACTAAAATGAACCATCTTAATCATAGTAATATTTATAGTATAATTATATCATTTTTATTTTTGACCAAAATGAATATTCAAAGTGATTAAAATTTATCACAACATTTAATGTCAAAATAAGCTTAATTAGAATTTAACTTAAATCTTAAGAGCCCAAATCACCTATTATCTTCTAAAAAACTAATTTTATGGAAATATATAGTCCATAAACCCTAAATTATTTATTTGGGTTGGTGTTTTATGACATTTTTAATCTAATAACATGTGTACACATAACTTGTTTTAAAGAAATCCATGTGAGTTCATTTCCATCCCTATAAAAGGACACCACTTAACCCTCTTCTTAAAAACACTAAAAACACTTAATTTAGGCCAATATATACCCATTATAAATCCCAAAATTCTTCCCATAGGGTATAAAGTCTTCCAAGTAATCATTTTGTCACAGAACAAAATGAGTTACCAGATTAAGTGGTAACACCTTCTCTAAAGTATGATTTTTTATTTTTCTAATCCACCCAGCATGATACTTATTTAATTATTGTATAAAAGCATAATTATAATCAATATAATAAGATATTTTAATACTTATTATTTGAGATAAAATTACACACACCTCTAAATAATGGGTAATAAACATATTTTTTATGTGTACAGCGAACTACCACCTCACAAAACGACGATTATTCATTTTTTTACCACCTCTCACGGTGAAAATTATGATGGAAACTATATTTATATATTAAATATATTGTATTTATTTATTCTATAATATTATTTATTACTTTTTATAACACATATCTTTTTTACTTTCAATTTTGCGTAAATACAATAATTTCGTTTCTGGAAGTGTGGACTACCTCCCCTCAAAGCGATATGATTCATTCATTCGCAACATGGATTCTATTAAGGATGGGTTTAGTGAATATATATGATATAAATGATATAATAATGATACTTTCATAATGATATATGTATATATATATATATACAAATATGTCTTTTTTTTCTTTCAACACAACAATTAATTGGAAATAACATCCATGCATATGTACAGCCTACCATGTCCATGAACAATGTATTGAATTGCATACTTATATATTTTATAGATTAATATAATACATATAAAATATATATAAATGATATTTATATAATGTGTTTAAATTTTTAAATCATAATGTAATTAGAAGGACCGAATATATAACTAATTAAGACACTTGTGAATAATAAAGATAATATTACCCAAAGTGAAACTTCAACATATTATGGTTAAAAATTGGGAAATATAAGGTCTTAATCAAAGAACATATTGTATTATATATAATAATAGGGTTATTTAAAGTAATTATATAAATGTATATTCATTATACAAGTGGTTTTAATGAGCATGATTAGAGTCAAGGCACAAGGTAAGGGAAATTCATCTAAATTTCTTTTTGTGAGATATATAATATGTTCACCATTATTTATTCTTTTGTGGTGTATGTACATAACATTATTGTATTATATGTGTCTTATAATGAAATTTTTGGGTGTTCACATATCAATTTTATGATCTTTCTTTAATGGGTTGTAAGTTTCAAAAGTTACTAAATCGGTAAAATATTTTTGTCTCAATTTTCCATCATTGAGACCCATGTATTGTTTTGTACGTAAATTATATTTAGAGGTGAATATACATTAATTTTACATGTTATATAATGCATTAAATTTAATTATATTTTAAACTGAATGTAATTTCCTTTCTTACATGGAGATTATGATCCCAAGTTACCAAGTTATAATAGTTTATTGAGACAATCTCATCGCTTTTCATGATTGTTTATGTTTATGCTTCCTTTGAAGAAATATTATGATCCATATATAAAGAAAATTCATGAATTTTATTCTCATATTTTTATTAATTATTTATTCTTATATTGGTATCATTTATTCATGTCTTTGGTATATAATATTGTTAAGAATTTTTTTTAAGAAAGCCCGACTTTACCTTCTCTTTAGTCAGAAATATGTGTTCCTTTAAAGTCGTGTTTTCCAAAAAGGGTTTCCAAGAATATTCTACTACCATCCTAGCATCGTTAAAAAAAATTACCCATTTTTATATTTCAAATTTTTTCAAATGAATCATCGTATCACTTTCTTATCAAGTCATTTTCGATCATTTTTTTCATTCAAAAGGAAGGGTTTTTTCACATCATACGACATTTAAAGATTTATCCACCATAAATAATTTTAAGAATTATTTTCATTTTAAAGGTTACTTTTTAATGAAAAAAATCAATATTTATTTTTAAAGAAATTTTTTACAAAATATTTTCCACCTACTTTTATATGTCATTATGGAAAATAATTTCCAATATTTTTTAAAATATATTTTATAAGATTTCATGGAAATTGGGTTTCAAAATGATTTCAAGCGTCATATATATGTTTCCAAATTATTTTCAAAGGAATAGTTTTAAAAAAATTCAATCTTCTTTCATATTCTTTCACGTAAAATAGTTTTCAAAACATTTTCAATCTTTCATTATTTGTTATCAATGTTCATTCAATGAAAAACATTTTTTAAATGTTCTGAATCTTATTTTATTTGTTTTCAAGGAAAAATGTTTTCAAAATGCTATAACGTCTTCATTATTAGATTTCAAGGTATTTTCTAAGAAAATTATTTCCAAAATGGTTTTATATTTTAAAAATTTCTTTTCAAAGAATAAATGATATTTTCTTCAAGAAGCATTTTTGAAATATATTTCAAAATTATTTTTAATCTACGATGACATCCATTGATATTACTCATGACCTTATATAAAATGATATAAAGGTTCCATTAATATTAATTCTATGAATGGGTTATGCTTAATGCCATGGTCTTTATCAAACATGTTTCTCATTCATGTATTAATGGTTTATGAATTATATTTCTCTTTCATGGGTTATATGTTAATATAATCTTTTTATCTTTCATGAGTTATATGTTTATGAAATCTGTTTTTATTTCATATGTTATTCTTTATATGAAATGGTAATAAATCATGTATCTTTTTCCAAAATATATGATATGTTTTCAAGTCAATGATACCAATTTCATTTCATGGGTTTGGATAGGATTGTTTGTTATTTTATGGCCCATGTTTTATGATTTCACTATGACCTGGGTGGGACCTATATCTCCCTCCAGTTCATTGTGTAAAGACTTATATCTCATGATATAGACATGGATGGAACACAAAATGAACATGGTTCCATATGACCAGTCTAGAATAGGAAATGAAAATGGCTTAGCAATATAAGGCAAGCAATAGGGGTGAACGTTGTTCAGTAATAAAAGACCAAAATGCGGGGTAAAATCAGTTTAGAAATGCAGGGCTGGAACAGGGTGTGAAAAAAGTTCAATAACGGGATTTTTCCACTAAAATTTTCTCGATATGAATTCCATGACTACTTTAGAAATAATTATATATTCTTATGTGTATTCCACAATTCAATTTTTTGTTCATATGATATACTTTCATGACGTTTGTTCTTTATTTCCTTAAGATCCATGCCTTATGAACTGTTAATATTTATTGCATTAATATCTTATATGATCATTGATATACAGTGTATGATATTCTATTTTCATGATCATGCTCTAATACCCTTATTCTCTTGATTATGCTTACATATCTCCAATTTTTACCCTTATATAGCATTTCAGCTCACCGCTTTCTTATGTTTTCATTCCCTAGGTTATGTAGAATGGTTTTTGGTAGACTTAATAATGGTGGAGATATATATGGGATGTTTTTATGATATTTCAAAATGATAGAATATTTTGTTTCCATTTTTTCAAATAATCTACACTATTACAGTCCCTGAGCATGTATTTTTTTAATGTATTGAATACTCATCTATAATGATATAATATCCATGTTTGTCAAGACAAGGTCGTTAAAATTTGAATCAAAGTAATGTCTTATTAGAACTTTGGAAACTTGGATTATAAAACCACAGTGAGATCCCAAGGTATATTTCTAAGAATATGTCTAGGGATGTCTTTAAAAATAATTTTATGGAATAGTTAATGTTTAGTAGAATGTCCTGGAATTTTTGTAAAGGATAGACTAAGTGGTTTCCTTATAACACATCTTTATCTAGATAATATAAGTGGATCTGGATTTGGAATAGATGTACCTAGGAGAAACAATGTTGAAAAGATTTTTTGGGCCTGACTCAGGATAATATGGTATACGACAATGATCATTACTGAACACATCGTTTGACTCTCCCTATGGATATGCTTTTTTTAATTTACAATCTCTTCAAAAAAATATCAAGAAGGATTTAAAAATAAGTTCCCTGTGAAAATAGTAGGATAAATCTTTTGTGTTTTATATAAAATAAGTTTCCATGATTTATAAATCCTAAAATTAAATATTTTCATGACAATGTGGTTTTTGAGTATGATATATAATGCTCAAACTATGCTTATAGTTTTAGTCAATGGTAGGAACCATATTGAACTGCATTAATGTTGAATGTGATGGACTATTCGATGATGAGTAGTTGTGTAACAACCTAGGTAAATAAAGAATATGACATTTTCATATTTATCCATATTTGTGAATAAAATATTAATATGACTTTAAAGGGGACGCTAGGCTCGATGGCGTACCCAACACGCAACAACGAGTTTCTTGGGAATCTTATGCTGCACTCTAATAATAAAATAATATTATTTTTAATGGTAGTTAACATGTAGCCGTTGTATTGGCGGGAATGGATAGAAATAACTAAAATATGATTATATTTGTTTTTAAATGTTTTTACATTTATCCAATTAAAGATAAAGGCTTAAAATACGGAAAGAATTCAATTTTAGGCGTATATGCCCTAGTTTTCACTAAAGGTTCACTTATCGACTTTTGATGGTGAACCGTCATTTAATATAGTTTTGTTCAGTCTTATACATTGTATTGGACCAAATAAAACTCTTCTTAAGAATTGGGACATCAAAATTTACTTTGTGTAAATTTTTGTTATCTTTCCGATAAAGTTCATTTTTTAATGAATATTGTAAAATGTTGTATTTTAATTCAAAACCTATTTTTAATATAATTTATTTATATGATTATATTATCTTTTGAATTGGTTTTAAAGTGAAATTATAATATATTTTTACCATTAAATCCAATTGTGGTCGTTGGAATTAATTTCACTTTTAAATCAGACTTAAACTAGTGTCAATCTTTTGATACTTATTGTTTCATAAAAACACACTATTTGATCTGACAGCGGGATTTAATTATTAAATTAATTAATGTGACTTATATGTTTTTAATTTTGTAAAATAGACTTCATTTTTGAATTAGGAATATCAAATATAGATTAGGGTGAATTTTTGGGATTTTTCTGAAAAACTTCAATTTTTGATGAATAGTGAAACCACTAAGTGGTACTTATAAAAACTGATTTTTCCGTTTAAATGAAATTTTTCCATCTTTGTGTTTTTAATTTCAAAAATCTGATATACATGGTTGTAATTAAGAAGTAAAATGTGGTTCAATGGGATAAAAATAATTTTTTGGTGAATAGTAACTTATTAAGTTATTAATCGCGATTAGAGGTAATTAGTGTAGTTTATGGTAAGAATAATGTTTTAATAAAATGCAATGTACTAGACACATGTCTTACCATCATTGGATGTGTCATGGCCGACCAAGACAATCCATGGGTCAACTTTGGAACCCCATGGAGCCACTTTGGTTGGAAAAAGACATAAATATCTTTTTATTTAATGTTAAAGTAAAAATGAGACAAACATGAAATGTTTTACTAAAACAATTTTTACATGGGGTTATCCAAATCATATTTTTGACTATAAATATTCATTGGAAATATAAAAATATTTCATACATCATAGTATTTTTTTTATAATTTTTAGACATTAAATAAATTAAATTATTTTTGACATCATGATGATGCAGCAATGACCTCATTATTTAACGATTTAAATAAAATGGAACGATAATGTAATATCTAAGACCTACACATGTCCAAAACCTATTGGATGAGTGTATTTAGAACCCTTATCACCTTATCCTCTAAATACATCAATGTGGGACCTTTAAAATCCGAAACTCTTTTCAAAATAAAGTAACATTTTGTAACTTTACAAGAGTGCCCCTCCTTTCCTCTTATAAAAGGCCCTCAACCCTACCTCCTTACCCACACTCCAAAAGCCTTTGGCTCGGCCAACCTCTTCCCATTTTGTCTCTCCACATCCCTATATTACTCATTGAAGTCTCACTTTGGGAATAAGTATTCCCAAGGAAGCCTTTGAGCTCAAACCAAAGGGAGTTACCCGATTTTAAGGTAATGTCTTCACTTGAGTACTTTTGTTTTATTTTGCTTCTCCAACCCCCTAAACTATTTTTATTCATTTCTTTTGTAACAAATACAGTATCATAAATATAATAGGATGTTTTTATAATAAGGATTTGAGCTACACTTTCACACACCTACATCTAATGGTTAAAGAACATACTGTTTCCGTGGATGGAGAATTTCGGCCTCCCGAAACGATGATTGTTCAACATTATTTTAACACCTTCAAAGGTGGCCATTAAGATGACACTATATTTATATATAATATATAATATGTTTATGATTTCCTTAAGCTTCTGTATTTTTCATTTTGGGCAAACCTTTATGGTTTCCATTATGGGTAAACGCGATATCTTCATTTAAGGAACTGTGGACTACCGCCCCCTCAAAGTGATTTGATTCGTTAATACCATATGTGGTACGTATAAAGGATATATTTAATGATATTATATATGAAACCATAATGGAATTAAAATAATATTATGTATCATCATGTTTTAATTCCATTAAATATGAAATAGAAATGGAAGTAGCGTTCATCTGTACGTACGGCTTACCGTCTCCAAGAACGGTACAGTTCCTTTCTTATCTCAAAATGTTATGTAATACTATAAGTACATATATATAATGGATATATATGTAATATATTACATCAAAAATATGGATATCATTCTGGAATTATAACATATATATATCTCTCTCATTTTGCTTTAATTCCATTAATATGACAAAAAATGAAAGTAGCATTCATGCGTACGTACGGCCTACCGTCTCCATGAACGGTGCTTTTCGTTTTTTATCTCCAAATGATATGGAATAGTATGAAATGAATATTTACTGGATATATATGATATTTTAATCATTAATACTATTCTGGAAATTATTTACTTATAACTACATGGGAAATCTTTTTTCAAATAAGTTCATTTTTGACTCATGTACAAAACATCGGCAAAAACGTCTGATATGAACTAACATTATTAAAGAATTATTATAACATTATAATATGTGATATGAACTGAATAATAATCTCTAAAGGAGGTACTTAGGCAATTATTAATTGATCAAAGTTTATTATTTAGGAATATAAAGAAACGAACAAGACAAGTTGGACTTGAGGTAAGGGATCCTACTCCACTCTTTCTTTTTAAGTACACTCTTTTATGTCATTCCTTTTAAAGATCATCTTTCTTGTTATTGGGATGTTATTTTATATTAATCTTACTGAAATTTTTACGTTCATGTCATGAGAGACCCTATTCTCTCTCATCAATCCATTTTGGAACTTTCTTGTGGCGTCTTTAGGCTGCCGAGTTTTCATAAGGGATTTTTTCATCTCACTTTTATTTCCGTGAGATTTATGCTACATTTGCGATAATTTCCTTTGAGTGGTGTATGTACTTCCCATTATTTTACTCATTGTGTAATATACTCTCTTTTATAAGTATTTACATCAATGTTGTATTGTCCTTCTTTCACGAGGTGTATGTTTCGAAAGATACCCATGTCAGTAAGGGAACCTTTCACCCTCCTCTTTTTAAAAGACTTCTTTTGTTGGGTCTTTTAATTTACATATTGTTTTGTTGGGATATGTTCTCATATATCCTTATTGATGTAAATTTTATGTCCAAGTGATGAGATACCTTTTTTTATCTCTCATCAACTCATTTTGATGTGAAGCCGTTAGGCTGTCAAGTGAACTTCTTACCCAAATTTCGATTTCTTTGGGTTCAACATGTAGTTATTGAATATGTCATCCTTTGAATATGTGTGAATGACCTTTGATTATTTTACACTTAATATCCACCTATATTTGGTGTATTCGATTGTCACACATAATTATGTAATTCATTTATCCTTAAACCAAGGATACCGTCTTTGTATGGGACTTCGTCTCAATCTCCTTTCATTGAGGCATATTTTGTTTTATACACAACCTTATTTTATACGGTGTATAAACCCATTTAACTTTTATGTTTATCCAAAAGGAATATTTTTTATACGAAGTGTTTTACTAAATGACAAAAGGGAATGTTTTTGTCGTACGTATGCGGCGACAACGACTTCTCCGCCACCGTGACCATTATTTGAGTTTCGTCTTCCCCTACAAGCCATACCTTTTTTTAAAAAGAAAAATAAATACCATGTTTTAATTTTATTTTGTTTTGGTATTGAAAATGGTTTTCATAATGTTTTTATATGAATGATTTGTATTGATATCTTGTGATTGAAAGGTGGAAATGTTATGTTTCCTTTATGCATGTTTTATGTGATATGATTATGTTGAGGTTATTGGGCATTATTATGAAGACGGGTGGTTCCGTGATAGAATAAGGGCGGGTGAGCCCGATATAGCTCTCCAATGCATTGGGTAACGCGAAGGAGTGAAACGTTAAGGTTTCTCCGAAGAGATTTAGGGAATATACTGTGATGGGTATTCCAAACGTAACCAAGAGGGTTACTCCCTACGTAAGAATATTATGAATGCCTCAAGTTACCTTTATGTCTTATGTTTTCTATGATTTATTCATGGTTTGATGAGGTATGTTAAAGTGCCTATGTTTTATGGGTAATGTACGATTTCATTCTTATGTATATATGAACTCATGTTTCCTTTCCATATTTTTATAACCCTTACTGGGATTTTTATGCTCATCCCAAGTTTTTGAAATGTTTTTCACAGGTCAAGGGAAAGGTACATGATGTGATGATAGTGTCAAGGATGTGTCAAGAAAGAATCCATGTTTTATTTTCAATATGTTTCCGTTGATGGGAAGAATGAATACTGTCTTTTATGTAACCACTTTGTTTAAATGTGGAATGTAATGAAAGTTTCATGATCTAATTCTCTAAAACTCTAAACCTAAAAAGATCCTCAATGTGTAATCTTGTAATGACTCAAGATTAAGTAAGGTTTAAGGCTTGGGCCTTATAGTTGGTATCAAAGGTCAGTTTAGATAACTTTAGAGGTTAGGGTATTCTTTAAGCATAAGTGACATTACCATAATGGTTAGGATTTCAGAAAGAGTCCTAGTTTTAGATAAAGTGAATGAGTTAGTATATCTTAGTGTTTACCTTCCTCATTAGTACATGATGGGTTTTTTGATATACTCACACTGACATTTCTGTTTTTAGTGAATGGATGGATCTAGCAGGCACCAAAGAGACAACAGGTTTGAAGGAAACTGTGGTGGTTCTATGATTAAGATACTAGATAAAATGGGGGATTCAATGAGGAAACTCGTGGTTGTTCTAAAACAACTATCAAGGAGTCATGATAAACCACTTGAACCTTGCTATGATCTTTAATGCATCATGTACGATATGACCAATCCATGTGGAAGTTCAGTTAATAATTATAAAGGTAGCCATTAGAGTTTATATGATCCTTAATTTTGAGGTAATTATGGGTTATTATATGATATGCTGGAAAATGAAAGGCATGAGATAAACTTGAGGTTAAAATATGTTATGATCATTTTTGATGATTTTATCTCTTTTTGGGGAATGATTTAAGAATTATATAGTTTTGGAAAAAGGACAACACACAGACCGTGTGACAACCCGTCGCGTCGGACAAAGCTGCGGGAATCGAACCCACAACCAAAGTGCGACTGTTATTTATCGCCTACCACTGGACTACGTGATGTCCCTGGTCAGTTTGACCGATTCATTTTAGTTAGATGATTTTATGAATTAAGAGTAAGTTGATTTTGGGTTATTTATGAAAATGATTAACCTATCATGGAGGATATGTGATCAGGTTAATTACTTTTCAATATGAGACTTTAGGAGCAACTGATATAGTTTGGAGATAAATGTTATGATTTAACTTGGAAGACGATGTGACTAAATCCTTAAAATATTTGGGTTTCAATCTTATATTGGTTTACTTTGAATAATATTATGGACAAATTTTTTATCGGATGGTCCTCGTTGAACTTTGGGTTTTGTTGGACAAATTTTGAGATTAAGAATAGATTTTATTTTTATAAAGGGTTATCCTTTTTTGGATTATCTGACCTTGTACTAACCTTTCTAGTTTTTGTTTTGGTTAAAGACTAAAGACATGGGATGTATATAGTTCTCTTTTGTGTATTAGGTGATTCTCTAGAAGTTGATTATAGTACTCTTAATGCGAACAAGTCTCCCTAAATACTCGTCTTTTGGAAAAAATATGAGTTTGATTAAGGAATCTAGTAAAAGTTGAAAGTCAACATGATAAGTGATTATGTTTCCTTATGAATAAATTCCTCAATATGAAGTAACTTATAACAAAAATGTTGTCTATTAACTTTTCCTACTGGGGAACCCAACACCGTTTAACCTATCACAAGTTTGTGATTTTCTTATTGTTAACTTTCTCTTAAACATGTTTTGTATCACTCTCCATCAGAACATGACCCTATGTTTTCTCCTCCATGTCCATGTTTTCCTACATGGAGTTCTATTATGGGTTAGCTCGGGTGACCTCTGTACTTATCTTTCTTTATTTTAAAGTGATTGTTTTACCGACTCTTGTTCCGATGTGGGACTTTCAAGGATGTTTCCAAGCGCAATTTTAAAATTGCGAGGACGCAATTCCCAAAAGGGGGGAAGGATGTAACACCCCAGGTAAATAAAGAATATGACATTTTCATATTTATCCATATTTGTGAATAAAATATTAATATGAATTTAAAGGGGACTCTATGCTCGATGGCGTACCCAACACGCAACAACGAGTTTCTTGGGAATCTTATGTTGCACTCTAATAATAAAATAATATTATTTTAAATGGTAGTTAACATGTAGCCGTTGTATTGGCGGGAATGGATAGAAATAACTAAAATATGATTATATTTGTTTTTAAATGTTTTTACATTTATCCAATTAAAGATAAAGGCTTAAAATACGGAAAGAATTCAATTTTAGGCGTATATACCCTAGTTTTCACTAAAGGTTCACTTATCGCCTTTGGATGGCGAACCGTAATTTAATATAGTTTTGTTCAGTATTATACATTCTATTGGACCAAATAAAACTCTTCTTAAGAATTGGGACATCAAAATTTACTTTGTGTAAATTTTTGGTATCTTTCCGATAAAGTTCATTTTTAATGAATAGTGTAAAATGTTGTATTTTAATTCAAAACCTCTTTTTAATCTAATTTATTTATATGATTAGATTATCTTTTGAATTTGTTTTAAAGTGAAATTAGAATATATTTTTACCATTAAATCCAATAGTGGTCGTTGGAATTAATTTCACTTTTAAATCAGACTTAAACCAGTGTCAATCTTTTGATACTTATTGTTTCATAAAAACACACTATTTGATCTAACAGCGGGAATTAATTATTAAATTAAATAATGTGACTTATATGTTTTGAATTTTGTAAAATATACTTCATTTTTGAATTCGGAATATCAAATATAGCTTAGGGTGAATTTTTGGGATTTTTCTGAAAAACTTCAATTTTTTATGAATAGTGAAACCACTAAGTGGTACTTATAAAAACTGATTTTTCCGTTTAAATGAAATTTTTCCATCTTTGTGTTTTGAATTTCAAAAATCCGACATATATGGTTGTAATAAAGAAGTAAAATGTGGTTCAATTGGATAAAAATAATTTTTTGGTGAATAGTAACTTATTAAGTTATTAATCACGATTAGAGGTAATTAGTGTAGTTTATGGTAACAATAATGTTTTAATAAAATTAAATGACCTAGACACATGTCCTACCCTCATTTGATGTGTCATGTACGACCAAGACAATCCATGGGTCCACTTGGGGACCCCATGGAGCCACTTTGGTTGAAAAATGACATAAATATCTTTTTATGTAATGTTAAAGTAAAAATGAGACAAACATGAAATGTTTTACTAAAACAATTTTTACATGGGGTTATACAAATCATATTTTTGACTATAAATATTCATTGTAAAGATAAATAAAATTTCCTACATCATAGTATTTTTTTATAATTTTAGAGACATTAAATAAATTAAATTATTTATGACATCATGATGATGCAACGATGACCTCATTATTTAACGATTTAAATAAAATGGAAAGATAATGTAATATCTAAGACCTAAACATGTCCAAAACCTATTGGATGAGTGTATTGAGAACCCTTATCACATTATCCTCTAAATAAATCAATTTGGGACCTTTAAAATCCGAAACGCTTTTGAAAATAAAGTAACATTTTGTAACTTTACAAGAGTGCCCCTCCTCTCCTCTTATAAGAGGCCCCCACCCCTACCTCCTTACCCACACTCCAAAAGCCTTTGGCTCGGCAAACCTCTGCCCATTTTGTCTCTAAAATTCCCTCTATTACTCCTTGAAGCCTCACTTTGGGAATAAGTCTTCCCAAGGAAGCCTTTGAGCTCAAACCAAAGGGAGTTACCCGATTTTAAGGTAATGTCTTCACTTGAGTACTTTTGTTTTATTTTGCTTCTCCAACCCCCTAAACTCTTTTTATTCATTTCATTTGTAACAAATACAGTATCATAAATATACTAGTATGTTGTTATAAGAAGGATTAAAGCTACACTTTCACACACCTATATCTAATGGTTAAAGAACATACTGTTTCCGTGGATGGCGAATTTCGGCCTCCCGAAACGATGATTGTTCAACGTTCTTTTAACACATTCAAAGGTGGCCATTAAGATTAAACTATATTTATATATGATATATAATATGTTTATGATTTCCTTAAGCTTCTGTATTTTTCATTTTGGTCATACCTTTATGGTTTCCATTATGGGTAAACGAGATATCTTCATTTAAGAAAGTGTGGACTATCGCCCCCTCAAAGTGATTTGATTCGTTAATACCATATGTATTACGTATAAAGGATATATTTAATGATATTATATATGTTACCATACTGGTATTAAAATACTATTATGTATCATTGTGTTTTAATTACATTAAATATGAAATAGAAATGGAAGTAGCGTTCATGCGTACGTACGACTTACCGTCTCCATGAACGGTACATTTCATTTCTTATCTCAAAATGTTATGTAATACTATAAGTACATATATATAATGGATATATATGTAATATATTACATCAAAATTATCTATATCATTCTGGAATTATAACATATATATATCTCTCTCATTTTTCTTTAATTCCATTAATATGACAAAAAATGAAAGTAGTGTTCATGCGTACGTACGGCCTACCATCTCCATGAACGGTGCTTTTCGTTTTTTATCTCCAAATAATATGGAATAGTATGAAATGAATATTTAATGGATATATATGATATTTTATTCATTAATACTATTCTGGAAATTATTTACTTATAACTACATGGGCAATCTTTTTTCAAACAAGTTCATTTTTGACTCATGTACCAAACATCGGCAAAAACGTCTGATATGAACTAACATTATTAAAAAATTATTATAACATTATAATATGTGATATGAACTGAATAATAATCTCTAAATGAGGTACTTAGGAAATTATTAATTGATCAATGTTTATTATTCAGGAATATAAAGAAACGAACAAGACAAGTTGGACTTGAGGTAAGGGATCATACTCCACTCTTTCTTTTTAAGTACACTCTTTTATGTCATTCCTTTTAAAGCTCATATTTCTTGTTATTGGGATGTTCTTTTATATTAATCTTAATTTAATTTTTACTTTCATGTGATGAGAGACCCTATTCTCTCTCATCAATCCATTTTGGAAGTTTTTTATGGCGCCGTTAGGCTGCCGAGTTTTTGTAAGGGATTTTTTCATCTCACTTTTATTCCCGTGATATTTATGCTACATTTGCGACAATTTCCTATGAGTGGTGTATGTACTGCCCATTATTTTACTCATTGTGTAATATACTCTCTTTTATAAGTATTTACATCAATGTTGTATTTTCCTTCTTTCACGAGGTGTATGTTTCGAAAGATACCCATGTCGGTAAGGGAACCTTTCACCCTCCTCTTTTGAAAAGACTTCTTTTGTTGGGTCTTTTAGTTTACATATTGTTATATTGGGATATGTTCTCATATATCCTTATTGATGTAAATTTTATGTCCAAGTGATGAGATACCTTTTTTTTATCTCTCATGAACTCATTTTGATGTGACGTCGTTAGGCTATCAAGGGAACTTCTTAACACAATTTCGATTTCTTTGGGTTCAACATGTAGTTATTGAATATGTCATCCTTTGAATATGTGTGAATGAACTTTGATTATTTTACACTTAATATCCACTTATATTTGGTGTATTCTATTGTCACACATAATTATGTAATTCATTTATCCTTAAACCAAGGATACCGTCTTTGTATGGGACTTCGTCTCAATCTCCTTTCATTGAGGCATATTTTGTTTTATACACAACCTTATTTTATACGGTGTATAAACCCCTTTGACTTTTACATTTATCCAAAAGGAATCTTTTTTATACGAAGCGTTTTACTAAACGACAAAAGGGAATGTTTTTGTCGTACGTATGCGGCGACAACGACTTCTCCGCCGCCGTGACCATTATTTGAGTTTCGGCTTCCTCTACAAGCCATACCTTTTTTTAAAGAAAAATAAATACCATGTTTTACTTTTATTTTGTTTTGGTATTGAAAATGGTTTTCATAATGTTTTTATATCAATGTGTTGTATTTTTATCTTGTGATTGAAAGGTGGAAATGTTATGTTTCCTTTATGCATGTTTTATGTGATACGATTATGTTGAGGTTCTTGGGAATTATTATGAAGACGGGTGGTTCCGTGATAAACTAAGGGCTGGTGAGCCCGATATAGCTCTCCAATGCATTGGGTAACGCGAAGGAGTGAAATGTTAAGGTTTCCCCGAAGAGATTTAGGGAATATACTGTGATGGGTATTCCAAACGTAACCAAGAGGGTTACTCCCTACGTAAGAATGTTATGAATGCCTCAAGTTACCTTTATGTCTTATATTTTCTATGATTTATTCATGGTTTGATGAGGTATGTTAAAGTGCCTATGTTTTATGGGTAAATTATGATTTCATTCTTATGTATATATGAACTCATTTTTCCTTTCCATATTTTTATAACCCTTACTGAGCTTTTTATGCTCATCCCAAGTTTTTGAAATGTTTTTCACAGGTCAAGGGAAAGGTACATGATGTGATGATAGTGTCAAGGATGTGTCCAGAAAGAATCCATGTTTTATTTTCAATTTTTTCTGTTGATGGGAAGAATGAATACTGTCTTTTATGTAACCACTTTGTTTAAATGTGGAATGTAATGCAAGTTTCATGATCTAATTCTCTAAAACTCTAAACCTGAAAAGATCCTCAATGTGTAATCTTGTAATAACTCAAGATTAAGTAAGGTTTAAGGCTGGGGCCTTATATGTTAAGTGGGATTATCACTTCAGTGAAAGATATTGTGATCATACCTAATCATTTTTCATAGAACATGATTGACAAGATATACCTCAACCAACTCTCAAACTCACCAAGGAAGTTAAATAAGTTGTTTGATGAGAGATATGGAAATGGAGACCATGGAGGAAAGAAAATTGTGTTTCCTTTATGTCATTAATGTGGAATTAATCACCTAAGTGAATGTCTTAGAGGAAAAATAATATGCTTTGACTATAGAAAATAAGGACACAAATAAAGTTAATACATGCAAAAATGAAGAGTTAAGATAACGAAATAGATGAGAATATTCGCCTCCCTAAGACATCATCAAAGGTTAATTGTTTAAAGGTTGAAATAAATGGTCATTATGAAACTTAATTTACCAAGAGAAAATTTCTTGAATAGGATCATCAAGGTGGTGTGGGTAATTTTTATGTTGCTAATGATGAAGTGACTACAGATAAAATGTGAAATAGAAAAAATATTATGATAAAGTATCCTTTTCAGTGGCTTAAGGATAACTTAATTTATGTTTTTAAATATTTGGATTCACGAAATATGTTATCTTAATCGTTAAATATATAATTATTTTTCTATTAATATTTTTTGTAATGATTTTACAATAACATGTTGAATGGTTCCGATGGAATAGAAAAGTTATATAATGGAAAGGAGGTGTCCACAGAAAACACATGATTAAGGGAAATATACCCTTAATATGTTCATTATGTTGTGATAATGGTTTTTGGACAAGGATATGTGTGATATGAATAAGTAAATTGGATGTTACTTATTACCATTGAACTAATTAATGCGTTTTTGACAAGTATTCAATCATGGATCAAGTTTGAAACATCTTGTATTTATGGAATATATCCGGTAATATTTAGAATAAGAAATAATGCATGTTTTTATAAGTATTTATTGTAATTTAGGTTGTTACCATGATCCAAGAGAATTTACCATTAGGGTATTCACATGTTTGGAATGTGACAACCAAAAGCTACTTTGTGATATATAAGGGAATCAATTTTAATCTTATTTCATTGCTCTTTTTTAAAAGTTTTCTATTTTCATATTTTAAAAGGGTAATAAGGATAAAAATTCATGAAATTTTTAAATTAAACTTCATAGGTAGTATTAATGAACTGGTTTTGTATTGAAAACCAGAGTTAAAAGGCTATCTAGCGATTAGCCTTATTTAAAGGATTAAAATCATATTTTGGAAATTATATTAGAGTGGGTTTAGAAAAAAACATCATGTATATTTGGTGACAACCAATCATGTGTAGAAAGGCTGGTAGTATTGAAGCCATGGTCAAATCATGATAATAATTTCACGCCCACAACTAGACTACAATATGTCTGGGTTAATTTATAATTATTTTTTATGAATAAGTATTTATAAAGATACAGTAGTGTTAAATTTCTGTTTAGAAATTAATCTATTAACTATATTGTTTTTTAAGAATAGTTATAGGGAAATAGTTATAAATTTCATTTTTTATGAGTCATATAATATGATAAAATATTATTTTAGAACATAATGCGTAAAAGTTAATTTCTCAAAGTCCATTTCATGAAGTAATTGATTAATTAGAAATAGAAAAAATAACAAATAAAGAATGAATTTTCTTATAAGAGTATGCCAAGTAAGTATATTTATTTATTTTAATGTTTAATAAAATATTTAATCATCATTAGGATAATGATCAACAGAAAATGTGTTATCCTAATACCATAATTTTGTTGAAATTATGGGAATTTAAATCATCATATATTTATGACTTTTAGGCCCTCAACATTTTTTTTATTATTCACTTGTTTGAGATTGATGGCCATTATCACATCGTATAAATATTTACGATTTTACTCTATGTGAAATCATCACTCCCAACCTATTTTCGCCTTCATGGAAACCCAGTTATATGTTACTTTGGGTAACCTTTATGGTCCTAACATTCCCTTTTATGGGATGTTTTATTATTCATTTTTATGATGAATGTTTATAAGAATTAGTCTTTAAATTATTAAACCAATTATAACCCATAATATTTTCAGGGGAGAAATTCATTTTTATGGGTGTAGAATATAACAGCCAATGATATTGTGAATTATTTTATTTCGAATAAATTTATATTTTTCATATTTTTCTATCTCATGCGATACTAGAAATAGTTATATATATATATATATTTATTAAAAATACTATTTCGAAAATTACCTTCACATGATACTGATATGGCTTGAGCTACATGCAATACTGACTTAGATTGTACTATATGCAATACAGATATGACATATTCTACTCGCAACACCGACTTGTCATATGTTACACGCATCATAAATGTTACAACGAAACATCGTTATTTTTTTAAAATTATTCAAATGAGATGATTAAAACCATACTGTTAAAAAAATTTATATGAATAGTAATAACAAATTTAAATATATTATTTATAAATTTTTTATATAGATATAAAATATTGGTAATGAATGTTATGATTTTTGGTAAAGTCATTTTATGTTTACAAATATTTTTTTCTTGAATAAAACACTTTTAGTAATAAAAATATTTTAATATAAATTTATAAAATTCATTAGATAAAATAAAGTTAATTTTTAAATTCATAATTTCAAAATTATCTTAGGGTGAATTTTTGGGATTTTTCTCAAAAACATCATTTTTTGATGAATAGTGAAAAATATTTCTTTTTTACATAAAAACTACCTTTTCATTTAAATAATTAATTTAAAATTATATTTTAAATATTTTTCAGTAAAAATAGATTAATTATACATCTATTAATACAATTTAGTTTATTATATTCAATTTCACATTGAAATTGAGTATAAAAACAAAACTAACTTCTGAACTTTTTTCTACATTAAAAACCCATAATTTCATCCCATCTACAAGATTAACGTTACTTGTAATTTTTCAACTTCTGTGAATTCAATTTTAAAAAAACATAAACACGCCATTATAATCAATACCTTTTTTAGAGTCAATTTATTTCTTATTTATCATTTACAAAAATGATTAGCAGAAGTGATTAAAATTAATCAGGACGATTAAGGTCAAATAAAGCTTAATTATGGACTAAAACCAAATAGTAGAAGCCCAAATGTCCTATAAACTTTTCCAAAACACATTTTATTGCAATGTTTTTCCCATTAAACTTTCATTATTGATTTTTTTAGGTTTTAATGACTTTTTAGGTAAAAACATGTGTACACCAAATTTGTTTTCAAAAAAATCCATGTCAGTCATTTTCCTTCCCAACAAAAAAACACCATATCTCCATCTTATTAAAACCTCTAAAACCTCTTAAGTTAATAAAATGTCTACCTAATATTCTTTCAAACATCTATAAATTCGAATTTTAAGTCACCCTTTGTGTATAAAGTCTTCCTAGGAACCCTTTTTGCACAAACCAAAAGGAGTTACCTGATTAAGAGGTGACACCTTCTCTCACAATCCGTTCTTTTATTATCCTTCCCCACCCCTCCATTCAATTTATTGAAATATAATATAAAAAAACCAGTATCCTCAACATACTAGGATTTTTTAGGCTATTTATTCGACCTAAACTTACACACACCTACATCTAATTGTTAATGAACATATTGTTTATGTGTATGGTGAACTTCTTACTCACAAAATGATGATTGTTAAATTTTTACATACCACCACCCATGGTAGGAATTATTATGGAAAATATGTTTATATGTTTCTTATATTATATATATTTTTTTATTATTATTTATTTCTTTTTACAACACATAGCTTTTTAACTTTTCATTTTATGTTTATACGATCATTTTGTTTGAGGAAGTGTAGACTACTTCCACCTCAAAGAATTATGATTTGTTCATACATTAAATATATTTTATTAAGTATTATTTTAGTGAATGTATATTATATATATGATTTCAAATATATAATTTAATAATTATATATTTATACATATATTTTTAATTTACTTTATTAATTTTTTTCTTTCAACAAGAAAGTTAAATGGAAATAGCATTCATACGTATGTACGTTCTACTGTCTCCGTGAATGGTGTATTATGTTTTATACTTATATATATATATATTATAGATTATTATAATACACATATAATTTATATAAATTATATTTATATCATGTTTTAAATTCTATAAATCATGATATAAGTATAAGTACCAAATATATAACAAATTAAGACACATGTGAAGAATTTGGGGAATATCACCAAAAGTTAAACCTTAACAATGTATGGTTATCAATTGGGTAATATAAAGTTATAATATAAGCATATATGGTATTAAATATAATAACATGGTTATTTAAAACCATGTATGATGAATTTATATTTATTATAAAGGTGGTTTGTCTGAGTACAATGAGAGACAAGACACAAGGTAATGGGATTTCATCTCACTTTTTATTTCCAAGAGATACATGCTATGTTAGCCACTCTATTCTTGTATGTACTATATGTAATTCCTATTATTATATTGTATTGATCTTATAAATAAATTTTTGGTTATTCACATATCAATTTTATGATCTTTCATTCATGGGTTCTATGTTTGAAAAGTTACCAAATTGGTAAAATAGTTTTGTCTCAATTTACATTCATTGAGACTCATGTTTTGTTATGTACCTACATTATTTATAGAGGTTTATATTCTTCCATTTTACTTGTTATATTATGAATTGAATCTATTTAATGATATTTTAAGATTCTTATAATTTTTTTCTTACATATAGTGTATAATTCCAAGTTACCATGTAATATATTTTTATTGATACAATCTCATCGCTTTTCGATATTGTTTATTATTATGCTTCCTTTTATAAAATAATATGATCCATCTCTAAAGAAAATTAATTACATTCCTAATCATATGTTTATTAATGATTTATTCATATATTGGTACAATTTCATCCACTCATTGGTGTATAATAATTTTTAGAAAGTATTTTTTGAAACTCCTGACATTACATTCTATTCGATTGGAAATGTGTGTTCCATTAAATTCATGTTTTTCAAAAAATGATTTCAAGAATATTATAGTATTCTATAATGATCATTAAAATAACATTTTACACTTTTTTTTATTTTTCCAATTTTGTCAAAGGAGTCTTTTTATTGCTATATGAATGAGACATGTTTCGGACATCTTTATCATTCAAAGGGAATTTATTTTACCATGTACGATATGTATAGATTTATCCACCATAAAAAATTTATATAATTATTTTCATGTTTAATGTATAATTTTCAAGAAAATTATTTCAAAAGAGAATTCCATATTAATGGTTTTCAAAATATTTTCAAGATTCTTTTATTTGTTTTCAAGGATAATTGTTTGCAAAATGTTTCCAACTTTTTTTATATTTTTTCAAGGAAAATGGTTTTAAAAATGATTTTCAGCCTCATTTATAAGTTTTAAATGTATTTCAGAATAAACATTATTAAAAGAAATTGAATTTTCTTTCATATGTTTCCATGTTAGAAAATTTTAAAAACATTTTAGTCGTTATTTTTATGTTTGAATGTTATTTCAATTAAAAGGGGTTTTAAACTGGTTTGAAGATTATTTTATATCTTTTCAATGAAAAAGTATTTCAGAATGATTTCTTATATTATTAATAATTTTTCAATGTATTTTATAAGAAAATTGTTTTCAAATGGTTTTATGTATTAAAAATACTTTTTCAATGATAACAGGATATTTTCCTCAAGAATTTTGTTTAAAAGATACATCAAAATTATTTTCCATATAAGATGAAATTTTTTGATGTTACTCATTCCCTTATAGAAAATGATCTAATGGTTCCATTAATATTATTTTTATGAATGGGTTATTCTTAATGTTATGGTCTTTATCAAACTCATTTCTCTTTCCAATGTTATATTTTTATGAAAATAATTTTCTTCCATGGGTTATATTTTTATAAAATCTATTTCGGTTTCACGAGCTATATGTTTATCAAATTTGTTTCTCTTTTATGGTAAATGATTTAGATGAAATTTTTATGAAACCTGTATGTTTTTTCATAAGTTATTCTATTGTTACATGTTTATAATACTTATTTCACTGCATGGGTTATGATATGATTTTTATGAATATGTGGCACATATATGTATGATTTTACTATGATATAGGTGGGACCTATATCTCCATACAATTAAATGGGTAAAGATTTATATCTCATGAGATAGACATGGATGAAATGAGAAATGAACTCGATTTAGCATTACATGGCTATAACAAGAAGTGAAAATGGTTCAATAATATAGGGTTCAAATGAGGGGTGTACCCGGTTCAGTAATACAGGGTCAGAACATTGGGTGAACTCATTTCAGTAATACATGTCCAGAATGGGGTGTGAAGCAGTTCAGTAAAAGAATTTTCCACTAAGATGGACTCGACAAAAATTCATTGAATACTGTAGAAATCATTATATATTCTTATCTGTCTACCAAAATTCCATATTTTAATCATATGGTATGATTTGATGGCTTATTTTATTTATTTCCCTAAGTTAAAGTTTTTATGAACTACCAATCTTTATTCCATGATTCATGTATATGATCATTGACATGTAGGGTATGATATTCTATTTTCATTATCATGTTCTCTTAACCTTTTGCTCATGATTATGCTTACATATCTCTCATGTTCACCCTTGCTGAGCATTTGAGCGCGCACCATTCTTATGTCTCCATTCCCCATGTTATGAAGAAAAGTTTTTGGTAGAATTAATAAAGGTTGAGATCTTTCTGGATGATTTTGATGATCTTTCACTAGGTAGAAGATTTTGTTTCCATGTTTCCAAATACACTAAAATATTATGGTCTTTGGTCATGAATTTTGGTAATCTACAAAATATTCATCCAAAATTATGTAATATCAATGTATGTCAAGCCTGGGTCTCTATAGATCTTAATTCAGTGGTGATAATCAATAAGGACTCATGCTTTCTCTCCAAATCTGAAAGATTCGGCACTTTTGTCCCACTCTAATTCGTGATTATACTAAATTCACAAAAAAGTGGAATTCCTACTAGATTCATGCCTATTTCATTAAATAACCCTTTATTTTCTTCACACAACCAAGTACTCATGTCCATTTTCCATATAGTGAATGGAAGTTGTGGTACTGTAACCTCCCACAACAACCAATAAGTTCAAGTAATTCTTACTACAATTGTCTTATTCTCTAAGTTTGATGAGGATATAATACTAAAATTAGTTGGGTCAAGGTTCAATTTTAGCTTCATGAAATCCAACACTATCACTATATTTGTTACCCATCATACAATATTGACGAAAAATGACATCAATTACTACTCTACTAAATTGGAAAAACTATATCATGAGTATGACATCAAGTCCAAATATTTATCCCACTACCATGAAAACCCAATGAGAAATATAAAGGCATTTAACAAGACCCTATAAAATATACTCTGTATGATGGTAGATAAGGATAAAAATTCGTGATTGGATATCCTCTTAAATGCCTTTTGGTCTTACCATACCACGAACCACACCAACACATAGGAAACCTCCTACTAATTATTAAATGCAATAGAGGAAGTCATTCCCATCGAGGTTCAATTAGTATCGCTCCAAGAATCCATATTCTATTAGTTATCAATAGATTAGAAATATTAGATAATTATGGGTGAATTGGAGTGATTGGGTGATAAAATATTACATACATTACGTCATTTGGAAGTCTACCAAAACAGGATCATGGGATCTTTGATCAAACAGTTCACCTCCGATCATTCCCCAAAAAGGAAATGATGTTTTTCCTCATGACTCTGATGATAATAAAAATGAAACACATATAGTTGGGGCCAATATTGGAGGGACCATACACCATATATATGGTCTACTCCAATAAATATTATTCTATTATTTCAATCGATGAACATCTCACCATGTCTCCCACCAATGTAATGTTCCTAAAGATGTATATTTTGTAATCACAAAACACCATCATCCTGGTAATGTTAAATTATTGTAGATGGTAAAAAAAATTGTTTTCTAATGTTAAACCATGTAGTCATAAATTATTGTAATAACATACAAATAATGACATCGTTGTTTAGAACGTAAGACAATAAACTTTGTGACATCAACTTCCTCACAAATAGATGTTAAACTAATGAGAGTCATTATTTCAATCAACGTGTTGTCACAAAATATCTATACTACTTTGTGAGAAATATTAAATTACCCTATCCTCATGTTAGATTCAAATCAATGGAAGGAATGTTTCTAAAGAACTCTATGTGGACCAATTCTTATCCTCACATGATATCGAGTGATTCCTAGACAGCTTTTTTCTAGGCCTAGTCACATGTATCCCTCAATTCTTAAGATGATTTACTTACCATATTTTGTCCTCATGCCCTCCGTTAATGATATGATTATGTTTCATGAATCTCCACAGAATCATCCTTCCCATAACCATGAAACACCATTATCTTAATCACGTGTCTTTAAACTACATAACATGCATCTTCCCACTTGTACAATGATAAACTACATGGCACTAGTGTCGTAGTTGGAAGACATTAAAATGAAGACTCATCACCATCCCCACATTACATCATTAATATACATGTATACTTCCCAGGCACACAACCCTAAATTATTTTCTTAGTCCATACAACATGACATTATAATGTTCACAAGGGTGAAAACTCCATGACCTTAAACAATGAATTATAGTCCTAGAATAATGACCTTAAACCATCTATGAGCCTTCTTTGTAAAAATAGGTGCGACCTAGGCCACCTAAGACCTCATTCACCTATAGTTTGTTACTCCATCATGCCATGTTTACACATTTTAGGAAGCCTCATTCTCTAAGTTTGAACTCCAATGACCATAAACTACAAACCCTTGTCTGAGAATCACCACATAAAATTGTATAAAAGCCTCCTTAAGAACTTGTGTTTATTTTTTGGGCCAATTTAGTCCTTATTCACATCAGGTTTTTTATTCCATCATGTTAAATATATCCCTTTTTAGAGTTCTCACCCAATCTTGTGAGCTCTATAAGCTTAAAGTATGATATAACATCCACAACAGACAATGTTAGGCAGCATTCCTACCATGAATAATATCGGGATGTCTCTCAAATAAATAATAGATGATTCCAACCCCATGATCTAAACATGTTATTCCTTATAGTGATCATGGGATCCATCAGTTCCCTAACCTAATAAAACTTCCTCACTAGTGTTGGTATATTACCACGCTTTGTTCAACACCTAAGAATGGCTTGATTCCTTTCAACACATGATATCTAGCGATGACTATATTTTACATCCAGTTCAAGACACCCAAAAAAACAAATAACTAATACCTGTGTATGGGAAAGACCTATGCAGGGATATTCCCATAAAAAACTATGTGCAAATAGATTTCCTCTCATAATGTACATGTATTGATAACCAGAACTCTATTCTCGTGTCTAGATGAAAAGATACTTATTTACATGTTGAGTGACCCCCATCCTCACCACAAAATGTTAAACTGTATGGTTCATCATGAACTATGTGTGTATTGATTGTCATTATATATGTTATGTATTTACAGTCAAAATTCATGTCCTAGGCCTTGCTGTAAAATATAGTAAATGTACCCTACAATCTACATAATCCAAATAAATGAAGGAGCCTCTGATGTATGTTTTATTTACAATTCCATTTCATGAATTGTTCCCTCTCCATGAACATGATTTAGATCTGTGTGGGGGAGCACATAAAATACTACTTCTAGATTGCTTTTCATTCAAATTGGATATTTTGTGACTTCTAGAAACAATTTCTCAGGACCGTCCATAAAATACAATAAAAATTCCACCCTCTTAATATATGTTAGACTAATAGAGAGATTTCTCATTCATAACTATGTCTTTCTTGATTCCTACAAATACAAGATGCATAGTGGCACCTGGGTATCTGATTCTAGTCCCAGTTGTAACATTCCCCCATGATCACATTGGTTCATCTCCATCCTCGCCTTATGAAATTAAATTGCATGTGATTTTAGAACTATGTGTAGCATGATTTTAATTTCAAAAGGAAATGTGGTGATTCCTAGACTTCTTTCCATGAAACAATCCATTATTTTGAAAATTTTAATGACCCCTTTCCCTCATATCTAAACATAATTGATACGGGGATTTGTTTCGGATGAACTACATGTGTCATGATTTTTTATCAATCAAGATAAGCAGTGAAACACAAGTCATATTCTCTATTCCAACTACAATATTACTTTCCTATCATGTGAACAAATTCCTTATCATGAGACCTTATACTACATGATTAATATATTTGTTGAATGATGATAAACTACATGATCATTCTAAGAACTATGTGAGACTTAATTCTCATGTTAATGATATATGTAGTGATTCACGAATCTTCAATAATGGGCCCAAAAGAAAAAATTCAAAAACATAACTCTCTATATGTATGGGTCATACCTACACATGGAATATTTCATGAACTATAAGCATATTTATTCTCATCCCTAGGAGATACATAGAGATTCTTGGATCAAAACATCCAGCCTGGAAAAAAATTCCCAAATCATTTGATTTTATCACCCCTACACGGTAGAATTCCTTTTCCACCGATTGATTCTCACACCGAGTATAAATCATGTGGGATTCAGATTTCTTGGTAAGGGATACCCATATAGACAAGGAATATCAATCCAAATTAGGGTTTCTATATTCCTAGTAGAATTTCGTTAATAAGAACAACAAATATTTCCTCATCACATTAAGAAAACTATGTTTTTATCACATGATGTTACGTTGCATGGTACCTCAATTAAAATGTGGGGCTTGATTCTCATTTTTATGAGGTACAAATTTATTCCTAGACCTTGTGTCATATTCCTAGCCATGGGTTAAAAAAAATTCCATCTTCTGCATACAAAAAATGATCTATACAGGAGACCTCATGTTTGGGTCCCTCATTTAGGGGCCATTCATAGAAAATAGAAATGACCCTTACATATGGGTCAAATATATTTATGAGATTTCATACTTCATGTAAAATCTAATTCTAAATTATTCATACGTTTCTGGACACATCCCTTACATTCATCATACACTATGCCCTAGGAAATTCTAGGTTGTTACGACCTTCATCTAGACATTAGAAATTCATAGTCAATTTCGTAGGGAAACTATTATTTTTCTATGCACAATATTACATAGTTAGATCTATATATGTTTCCCACAAAAAAGTCATGCCAGTAAAAGAAAAATTTTCCCCTAATGAGGCATTTCTTACCATTATAATCCCCAATGGCATTTTCATTCCATATCATTTCCCCTAATTTTAGTGTCCCTAGGATGATGGTTTTAAATTTCTTTCCCCTCTCACATATGTGGAATGTCAAAACGTACCTGCCTAATGGGCCTCTTGTTTATCATTATTTACATGAAATTTTGTCATGGATGTATGACCTAAAACTATAAATCCTAATGTCTTCCTAATGGTAGGACACTGAACATCATGGTTAACACCCCTCTAATAAGTTTTTATAATTCAAGACATATATATACCTTACTTCCCACTATTTCAATATATTTCATGAAACCTAAATCACCATATGAGATTCAACCTATTGTTTTCCCTTTTAGACAAACAATCACCTTCTTCCTCAACGCATGATGTTAAACTACACAGCTAATGTCATAGTCACATGTATGAGAAAAATCTATAAATCCTCATGTTGTGACAATCGAATGTTTAATTTTGGGTCTGGTAAAAGAAAATATTTAAAATTACCTCTCTCTATTCAGGGGTTATAATTACATGGGGAACCTTATAAGATCTATGTATGGCCTAATTATTTTAATGATGATATGAATAACCACACCAAGATCCCATATCCCAGTTTATCTAGAACAATAAGAATCCCCTTCAATCCTGTACATGACCTCAATTAGTAAAGGGGGTCTAATGAATTCTTCACATAACTTATGAGATTGTATTTAAAATAAAATCTATCATTTCCATGTAATAGTTATGTTGATGTGGGGATCCCTTCCTAGAACTACATATGACTTGATTCTCATTTTTATGGGACACTTTGTGATGCATGTGCCTTATATAAAGATCCCCTCCATAATGAAAAAACCATTCCTACATATAGAAAAAATATACATTAGGGAAAATCATCTACCCATACTTGGTATAATTCAACATGAAATGATCCTTTCAAATTAAGGTACTTCCCTTTTGTAAATCAAACATGGTTTCTAGGGAATTCAAAATCTACATAAACCTTCCTGGACATCAAATATAGAGTGTCAATTTCTTGAGGATATTTTTGTGACTAGGAATAATATGCCCCTGTTATGTTAGTAAATGTTCCAAAAAAAGGTACCAATAAACCAATGATGAATTATTCTTCAGAAGAGGATTTTTCTACATTCGTATTCCCTAATGGGTTTTCATCCCATATCAATCCTTAGATTCTGGAACCCCAAATGATAGTTTAAGACCTTTTCCCCTTTATTCCTATGAATGATATAGCATTTTTAAATAGGTTACCATGAATTGGGAATGTCATTTATCCCATGGTAAAAGCTAAGTGACCTTAAACTATAGACCTCACATTTCCTTTCCATATGACATTATACTACATTGTTAATTTCCTCATTTGATGACATTAAAATTCACCATGACCCATCCCACCTTTAAACAAGCCAAATTAGATTAATATTGGTTTCCCATTCATGTCTAGTGCTAATATAGGTTCCATAATCATTTTATGATATCATTCAATTGAGAATCTACCCTTCAATGTCTTGATAAATCCAAATTTTTACAAATTAACAATTCTTTGGAAGTGTAGTTTCAGTTTCTTAGGGGAACCTTTTTTTTCTATGCATAGTATTCCCTAGATGGTTCTATATAATTTTAAAAAAAAATTGTGGATTTTTATCCAATGGATAATTCATCCCTATTATAGGCTTTTACTATCATATTAGTCCAAAGTAACATTATTTTAGAAATCATTTTTATTGTTACTCCTCACAAACATTCCTCATATCATGCCTCTGATTCTAAAATCGCAAAACCAGTGTCAAAAACATCACTCATTCATGTATGAAAAATATTGAGACATTCTCAACTAGTAGTCCCTATTAGGTTTATCCCTTAATAATTCATGGTCAGATATTTTCAACATAAAACAACAGATTCATTAGTGTCTATTCCTAGACTCTAAAATACCCACAAAAGTGACATGAAACTTTCCAGGTGGAAAACCCACAATAGGAACCATGGTTAAATATTGAGTTTCATAACTTCATATTTATTGATATCATGGTTTAGGAAAAATCAAGAAATAAAATAAAAATACACAAATCTTGTTCGGCTAAAAATATAAAATTGAGCCTAAACTAAATCAATGTTATTCCTACTAAGTCTATTCCATAGTAGATATAGGAAAAAATTAGAGTGGTAATAAAAATGATAAAAAATTTATAGGGTTTTATAGGAGAAAAACTATGTACACTATGTCCCTTATTATAGTAAAAAATAGATCATTATGCGATCTTCTAATCAAATACGGACAGCTTCTTCTTTAGAAACACCTCCTCTTCATCCCGATCGAAACCCATTCCAATGGAGAGAGCATTTTTTGGGTCCAAAAAATTTTACATGCTATAGGAAGAGAATTTAATTAACATGAAAAAGGGAAGAAAAATCAATAATAATATTGAATATAAAATGTTCCAAGGCATGAATCTATAAAGGACAAGTTGATCCCGTGAAGTGAAAATTACTTCATAAACCATTACTCTACATGAATTTATTAAACATCATGAAGAATCCAAGAATTAAATAGTATATGGGATAAGATAGAACCTCCATCACTACGAAAAAAAAAATTGTTTTCATGGGAAAATGGTGATTTACACCTCTGAAAATTAACATCCCTCATGAGCGATATCATTTGATTGGTAAGGCGGAAATTTTGGCACACACAAACAAAAAAATCTTTTTTGGGGCCAAAATATGATTTCCACCCCTGCAAAAAATCCCCCCATGAAATTTTTTTTCAAGTTCCAAATCATCGTTCTAGGATCCTATAAAATACGGGATGCAATACACCTTGGATGTTCATCCATGCCATCATCTAGTCTCTCAATTCCTTTATAAAATAACACCAATGGGAAATAAAATCACAAAAAATTAAAGATCACAGGAGTAGATCCCAGATTAGAGATATAACACAGAGAATTATATTCCAAGTAGGTAAAAATATACTACATATATTTATGGAGAAAATATTAAATCATCCATAAATTAGTGAACATAAAACCCTTTGCAGAAATTATCCAACAAGGCATAAATGGGTGACCGCTTTGCGAACCAGCACTCCACATTAAAGAATGTTATCTGAGTGGAATCATACCCCCTCAAAAGAAAAATGCTACATTGGATGAATATGGACCTACATAGAAAATTGATATGTTGGTAGAAAGTATCCCTAGGTAGTAACACAATATGCGGGCAGACCCCATTTCCATATAGTACCATAATACAGAGAAGATACCCTCACCCGCATAAAAAATTTCTGTGTGGAGGGAACCCCATCCGATATAAGAACTTTCCATATAAAATGGTGCATCCTAGGATGTTTTATTCTCTATTAACCCATACTCCAATTTATTTTCTCATCGGGCACCATATTGGACCCTCCGAGAACCAGTATAATAGCAGTAGGATAAGGCCCCTTCTAAATCCTGCAGACATGTATGATCAGATCATCATGCAGATAAACATGTCCATTCAAGTATAAAAACTCGTGGTAAGAGGATTCACATTTGTAACCAACTCAAGAATGTGAAAAATATTAAATTTTTTAATTATACATTCCCCTAGAAATGAGGCTCTTGACCTTGGAGGTTCTCACATGAACATCCCCATGATAGGGATAGAGTGAAACCAATGATCTTTCCCTTTAATGATGGCTAGTCCCAAACATTCCTATCATCCCCAGGGACTAGTGGGCCATCCATCTAGAGTAATCCCATATAATTTTTTTGTATTATGTGATACTATTTCTTTTATTCACATCATTTGGGTTGTATCCAGATGGATAACCAGATGTGACTATCCACACTTTGAAAATAATAATGGGTATTAACATACTTCTAACCCTCTTTATCTCCCTATGGGATCCAACACATAATCCAACAATGGATAGACTGGATAGAGTGATCATCATATCCACTACTCACTATAGTGTCTCAAACAGATCACGACACATGTGGGCATAGAGGTTAGTAGTGATCATGAAATCTGGATAGTCTCAATTCAAATTGGCCTCTTATATGGTATTAACTCCAATAATATCCAACCCAATGGGCCTTATCAATATATGTAAGCCCCAACCACTACTCAAGTGGTCCTCCTATATGTTATAATCCCCAATCAAATCTATTAAACTAGTATGATTTCATGGGTATTCCCCAACAGCATGATCCATTGGGAATCCTCTATAGTGTAAGCCACATCTTACCAAACTATGTGGTCATTGAATCACAACTAACAAGGATATGTAAGAAGACTCTATGAGGTCCAAACCCAAATTCAACCTAATTTTATCTGGGACACGTTCCCAGTAGTTACATGTTTATTAGGGAAACCGCATCCCTTCTAGGCCACCTCGACTTATGTCCTAAACCATCCATGACCAAGAAAATTTATCCTTTTCATCCCTAACGCATTATGTTAAAATTTATTGTTTGGTCCTATTCACATTACCTTAAAATTTTATGTGCCAAATTTAGTTTCACCAAACGAGGTGGTTTTTGAATCCTCTCATGAGGATACATATGAAGCACATATTATGGGTTCAATCCTATCCATGAAACATCTTATATATCCCAATATTATAGAAATCCACAGTGCCTCACCATGGGGAATAAAACTAGGGACATGCTAATAAAAAACCATTGTATCTCTATTCTATCCATAAAAGGGTCCCTTTAATCGAGATCCTCGGATACATAAATATGATTCTGAAATAACTCATGTTCATGATTGATCATTATCTTGGGAAGATATGTGTATACATACTTGGGAATGAGAAATGAATTCGAAAACATACCTTAAATCTATAAGAGTGTCCCGAAATATAAAATGGTTCCCCCCAAAAGGGTGTGATGATAAGGAATTCCCATCCTCTTGGTCAATGTGTTTTCATCAATTTTATTGGACAAGTTACACAATGTACGCCTACCATTGGAAAGTAGATCCATGAGCCATCATGGATATGAGAGACATTGGGAATTTATGTCTCCATGAATTATCCTATTAGAGACCATTAAAATATGTTTTATGAGACATTAGTGGCTACACCTCATTCATTCACCTCCAATCAATCACAAGGTGAAAACGATCATTATCAGAAACACTCATCATTGAATGTTTGATTTCAAAATATAAATACATAACATGAACCAAATTAAAAAATCCTAATGTAAAAATAATGTAGGTCAAATTATGCAATACATAAATAGGAAAAAATAAACTATTATTTCTAAAATACAAAAATAACATCCAGATAACCCTTTGTCACTGACAAAAACAGAACACACCCATATATAGATCAATACGAACATATAAATTGAGGTCATAACATGGAAAACTATAATAAAATAATAGATAAAATTACACATATTTATTTTTTAATTAGATTATATTATTAATTAGCCGATAGGGGTTTCAAAAAAATCATATGTAACTCCTTTGATAAAAAAAATCCAAAATCATGTTTTAAAATTGCTTATAAAATAGGTTTTCTTTATGAGAAAGGGTGAATAAAGATGTATTATATATATATCATTATGAAAATATAAAAATTTTCTTTTGCAAGACCAGTTGTTTCACCACATTGAATTTAAATAAATTTAAATAATGAAATAAAACTTTTTAATTTATTAAATATGTGAAAAAATAATTTCATTAATAAAAATCATCCCTCATATACAAAAACAAAATCCAAGAGGGTAAAACCCCTATTTAGAAAAAAACACTTGTGATGTATGAAAAAATAATATTATGTTATAATTAATAATAAAACAAAATATAATTTTTTTTACATTAGAATCATTCATTGAAATCCATTTTCATAAAATGTTCAAAAATATAGAATGTCATAAAATAAAAAACATATTTTCATCTTGCACCATTTTTTAATGAATCATAACAAATAAACCAATAAATAAACTAAATATTAAAATAATACTAAAAAGAGGTAAACAATACAGATAATGATTGATCTATAAATACCCTAATATAATTATTAAAAATAAATTATATTAATTAGGTAGCTCACTCAGTCTTAATTTGAGATGATCATAGATATAACAAATATGAATAAATCATCATAATATATTGTATTCATAAATGGTTTGTACCCCATAATCACTCGCATAGGGTGTATTTACCTATAAAGATAACAATAGATACATGGGAACTATCTAGAGAATAATCAATACAAAGAAGAATCAAATATACCATCACTTATTTACCTTCGCCTCCCATGATGAAATGAATTTGGTGGTGAGTAATTAAAAAATAATTGGTCATTTTATAAATCAACTATTAAACATAATAATAAATATTATCTTATCAAAAAAAATTTATGAACAACACTATCCATAAACATAATAATAAAATATAAAAATAAAATCCATACCATAAAAGGAAAATATATATATAAGGCACAATTCAATTGGCTCAAACAATGGGTTCAAAACTATCTAGAATATTCTTTTTTTAATTTTCTTAATAATAATATATATCTAACATGGAATATAGTTTTCTAATTCCATTATTTATAAGTAAATTCATGTATAATTCTATTGAAATTCATTATAAAAACATAAATTCCTTTAAAATTTCCTATAATAAATTACAAAACATATAAAACAATCATTTACATTGAAATTAATGAAAAATCTATCCTTTGAAACAGTATTCTAAAATTTTATTTTAAACTGTTGAAAATAAATATTGTTTCAAAATCTGTATTTTCATAAATATAATTTAAAAATAAAACTTATTAATTTATATAATCACATATAAATCATTAGTGAAATTTGTTGAAATCAGGAACTTAAAAAAAATAGTAATCCAAATGTAAGATACATTTAAAACATATCACCAATACATTAATGGTGCAACATTTGGATATATCTTGATATGAAAAGAAAATTTGATTGTGAAATCATTTCATGGCCAATAAAACAATTTAATTGAAAGAAACATTTACCTGAAACATAATGAAATATTATTGCCTTCATGAAATATCAAAATATAATAAATAAAGGAATTACCAAAGGAAAAAAAATATATGTTATCAATTTAGAACCTTAGTTAGTTATAAAAATGGCCACCATATTTAGGTAGTTAATAGGTACTATGAACAAATAATTATGATGTGGATATTAGATGATAAAAGTGAAATAAATTTTGTGCTACCATGAAGAAATATCACAAAAAATCAAATGAAACCACCAAATAAGTCACTAATGGAGTTTAGAGGAGGATATCTGTTTTGTAGAAATTTGGGATGATATTATGGGAATGGGGAAGGAAAAAATGGTTTAAATCTAGAATGGATAAAAGGGTAAAAAAAATTGGTAGGTAGTATAGATTAGATTCATTGTTTGTGACACTATTCAATAAATGTGTGGTTGTCCCTCGATAAAATCCCCCATACATTAGTGAATGTCATAGGTTTCGGATGCAAGGTTTCTGAAAACCTGAACAATCCATGTAGGTTCATTCTCATATATATGGGTCGCTCATATGATTTCTCATGGTCCAAGACTAAACTATCTAAAAGTCACATGCCTGACTCTTATGTATCGAGAAGTCACAAGATTTTGAAACATAATTTTGAGAACTCTTTTTTATCTATGTATAAGGTAGTGAATTTACCCTCCCCTTCTGTATGGTCGGTCTATAAGGTCATTACTAATCATTCAATAATAATTCCACCCATCCATTTTCATTATTTTAAGATGTTTGAAGCTATAACTCGTTAATATGAAAAAGAAGTATTTAAAATAAATCATAATTATATAATATTCTATAGAATAGTGAAATGAGTATGTTAGAATAATATCCACTATACTAATATAGTCCCTAAGAAAGTCTTGGTAAATTTATAAGGAAACTAAAAAACAAAAACCATTCTTCCTGACATAAGAGGTGGAAGGGTTGATAAAAACTAATAATGGTCTAGTGAGTTAAAATAACCATACATCCAAACATTCCCATAAAATAAACATGTTTTAATCATTAAACATCACCAAATAACATCATTTTTAAAGAAACTAAAAGTATATACAAATCCATATATCACCAAGTCATGCAATAGGTCTGCCACTATTGAGAATTCATCTAAAAAGGTGTAATATAGGAATAAATAATCCTAAAATAAAAGAATCAACAATGATAAAAATTCTTCCAATAAAACATATGAAAAAATATAAATCTTCACTGGACACAGTCAACCATCCCTTAAATTGGATCTGAATTCTCTATCATTTTCTCAATTCAATATAATACACAGTTACCCAAAAGAAAATGGAAAACTATCCATCAATATCCCATATTTAAATCTAGATGGAATACATAACCCTAAAAAATTATCCATTATTTACAAAAGGGGGATATAAACATGGATCACAAAACATAATGAGAGGATGACGTAATAAATTAGTAATGAAATATTTAAAAATAGTGAATCTTGATAAATTAAAACAAATCTCTAGATAGAACAAAATAAAAAAATTACCACTCATTCCAGTTAACTATATACAAAGCCATGGACTAACATATGAAACTAATAATAACCTAATATAACTACATAGTCTACATCATATATTATCCTCAAGGCACACAAAAAAAATAATGGGAAAGAGAATAAATTAAAGAAAATAATTTTTCATAAAAGAACAACCAATGATGTAGAAAAAATAAAGTTATCATGAATTACAACTAAATATCTAATATTCTATAAACTCATAGATTATAAATACTAAAATATATCATTATAAATATATTATTAACACACATGACGAATTATTTAAATAAATTATCATTAAGAATTTATACAAATTTCTCTACTTTTATATGGGAGATAATTATTTATAAAATTATAGTAAAATTATTTATAAATGAAAGTAGTTATTCATGATAAACAAATTAGTGATCCTATTATCATTGTAATCATTATTTCTCTATGAAGTTTTAACCTCATCAAATAAACATTTGAGCTCGATCTCATTTATCCTTAACCAATATTCTTATGAAGGTATGACTCTTTTAACTAGTTACTTGGAAGATGTGAGGCCAGATTCAAATACAAATAATATGAGGTCAATGTTAAGACATATCCCAATCAAATGATCTTTTAGAAAATCATTGATGACTATTATAGGATATAATAATTCCAAAACCAAAAAATAATCTATACAAATTATCTCAACTCACTCACCATGATGAAGTCTCATGATTTCAATAGCATTCACCTTTAAATATTTATAGTTTTATAGATAATTAGGGATTTCTGAAATTCTTTCAATCCACTCTATTATTAAAAGTTGAACAACAAAACCAAATAGAGTAGATATATGGTGATTGTAGAATTCATTTATGTGGTCTATTAACATTGATTTTTCATGATGTACCACTCTATTTAGTCTCTTAGTAGAGTCAATAGCTAAAAGAGCCATACCAAAATTGAGAAATTAATAACCACAAGGATAATTCATATTGATAGACTTTATATGATCCATTGAGACACTTTGGGTGGATTAATTTAAATAGAACAGGACATAAAACTATATAATTGAATATTCTCATTCAAATCAAATAGTTCAAATATTAACAAAGGGGGGAAAACAAAATCATAAATTCAAGAAAGAAGAAACAAAAAAAAAAAGAACATAACTAATTTTAAAACACTACTATAGAAAAAGATATAAAAATAATTTAATAAAATCACAAACATAAAAAATGAACCATCCATTGAAATTATAAATCATAATTTATGAAATTAATGATAATACATTCCACTAGTTCAATTTCCCACATCCCTATTCTGAAAATTAAAATATTCAAATAAATCCAATTTCATTCAAAAAAGATCACGAATTAAATTATAAAATCATCCAATAATGAATAAAATATATTATCATTAAAAAATATTATAAAAGTAGCACCAGAATAACATTTATGATGAATAAATTTCATGAAATGCTTTTTATAACAAGAAAATCTTTTAAAACCCCAGTCTAAAATTGAATAATTATGATAAAAGAACTCTTTAAATCATCACAATTAAGTGGAGAGATAATTATAAGATATTATATTTAAAAACTATCTAAAAAAATCCTGAATGATGAAAGAATATACATCATATAAGCACATGGTTTGGAAACACATGCACCAACCATGTGAAAATACATGTATAGATTTTTTACCCCTGTAAATGGGCTCTACATGGTTCATAAAACCTTGCATGAAAATTATTTATTTCTTCATATTCATATATTTTCACCCAAAATATATAATAAAACCCACAAAGTACCTAATATAACTAAAAAAATTTCAAATTGAAAAAATTTCATATCAATATACCTTAGAATCAGTGAAGAATTAAACTTGAATTCAATAATGTAATCTTGAATAACCACTGTAACTCGTGTTTCATCTTGAAAGGTAGGGATTATTAACTAGGTCATAAAATAACTCCTAGTTTACTATCATCCTAAATTGATAATATTATAATCAAAAAAATAAAAAATGGTCAGTATTATAACATTGTATAATGATATTTCTAAGGTTAACCAACCACACCACCCTGACTGCTTTACCATCAGGGTTGATGTGTGTTTTTTATTATTATATGTCTATAAAAAACACCATGAAAACACACGATACTATGGTGTTAATAATTTCACAATTATATTATAAACATTATGTGGAAAAATATTCTGATAATTAATCCTGGTATATTTTTACATTAGGAACCAATTCTTATGGAATAAGTAATTTCTAATAAATAAACAAACAAAACAAGGCATAACCTGGAAAAATTATTAAATTGAGATATAATCAATAATTTTAATCAATATAAATTCTATATGTGAAATAAAAAAACGTATATAAATCACATGAACCCAAATAAGAATGACTGAAATAAAATAACTACAGGCTGAATATCATGATATATAAATAACTTAGAATAACAAATAAAATAAAACAATAAAAATCACATTCATTTGAATGTTCAACACAATATCATACCAACAAATAAACCAATAATCCAATAAAAATATCCATGATTATATCCAAACTTATTTTCTTCTTTAATAAAGTGCAACATAAAAACATCAATGTGTACCATTGGTTCATTATAAACATTACAAAGAGGATTTCACAAACAACAATCTATGAAATTACATTAATATATCATATCATAAACTCATCTTTAAACATAATTTAAAAAATATCTTATTCCAAATGAAAAAAATGTATCATGTATATATCCTCAATAAAAAATCATCTTTTTAAAACAAGTGGGATCACCACTAAGAATTTAAAAACAATAAAACCACATAATGAAGAAATTTTAAATTAATGGAATATAATCCAACATTACTTTACCTATTTAAAAACTTTCTTTAAATACTAATTTTAAAATAAATATTTAAAAACACATTTTACAAACATAAAAATTTTGATGAATTGAAAACAAGGATTTTATATTAATAATGAATAAAACAAAATATAATATTTTTCATTAAAATATAACTTTAAATTTTGTTCCATATCATTTTCAAATGTAAACTTAACTATGGCTGAATTAAACAAAAATTTTAGCCCCATAATTTTATAAATAATGTAAAAAAATATAAACAAAAATTAATGTAAATGGGTCCTCATAACTAAAGAGTTGGAACTGGGGAAATTGAATTGAAGTGAAATACCTTCATAAAATCCTCAAAAATTAACAAGATGTAATTTGAAAAACTCAAGGTACTCATGTCAGAGGAACATATATTTAATTTAGGGGAATCAGATATAGAAATGTTTCTTCTACATAAATGCTATAAACACATGAATCACAGACATTGATAGTACTTCCCTAGAAAGTGATTAATCTAAAATTGGACAGTAGATAAATATTGATGTATACTTGTAGAGAATAAATCAGACTCCTCAAATTGATACCATGTTTCCAATGAAAAAAATTAAATCATAGGTGAGAAATAAAAAAAGTAACGGTAACCATTTAAATTTAGAAATAAACATAAAAATAATTCACATATCACCACCAACACCTTATAATGAAATATACAAATACAAAAAATTATGAATAACAAATTATAATACAATTAATCCTAGAGATAGAATATATCGATATAAAACATAATTCTAGGGGCTCAAATAAGGGTATCAAAATAATCAAGAAAATCCTTTTAATAAATATCTTAATGGGTGTTTAAATATTACATGTAGGAAATATTTATAGAGTAATTTTTAAAAAATTATATCAATGTAAACAAACCTTAAAATTCATTAGAAAATAAATACATTATTTATAATTTTGTAAGAAAAAATTAAAATATTTTATAATAGAAGTTTTCATTCCTAGAAAACAATTTAGAATCACTATACCAATTTCATTCGAAACAATTCATTACATCCCACCATTGAAAATCAAAATTTTTTTAATTAGCTAGTTGTCATAAAAATAATTTTGAAGGATCCACTTATAGATTTATAACAAAATTGGTAAAAAAACATTGATTTTAAAAATCATGAACTAGAAAACAATATAAAAACTAATGTTCTGATAACCCTATCTATAACACCTTGAAATTTTAGTTTTAAAAAATAATATGTTCTTTATATTTCTAAAAACATAACACCAATAATTAATTGAATTGTGACATATAGTACTATAACATTGACATTAAATTGGTGGATATGAATATGAGTTACAAAATTTTATAATTTTAATATAATGGTCCCATAAATTTCAATATTATTTATAATTTATAATGATATAAGAACTCAATTTTTAGTGACATCATTTTATGTGTCGAAAATGTGTTTTCTTCATATATAATTTTTAATGAATTTTCATCATGGAAAATATAATTAATTTTTTCACTATTAAATATTTTATTTTATAAAATGAACAACTTTTTTTAAATTAGTATATCGAAATTAACACACAGTGATATATTGGTAATTTTCTAAAATGATTGATTATTCGGTAAATAGTGAAAAAATATATGTTTTTCAAATAAATTGATTTATATTCATTAAATAATGTAATATAAAATACTAAAACTATTTTTAATTTTTTTAATAAAGATACATGTTATCCTTTTTCTTTATAGTAATCTAATTACTTCAATTAATATTAGAAATATTCATGATTTTGATATAAGTTAGATTCTATATATAAATTGAACTTTTTTTTTCAAAAAATCATTGATTTTTATTAATTCATATTTAAATTAACTTCAAACACTAAATAATATTGAATATTAAAAATGGAAACATTATCTGTAATCATGAGATTCATATTTTGTAAATATCTCCTTTGAATGTTTGGTTATTATGAATAATAACCGTGGTAAATCACATTCACATCGATATGGATAAAATGTGTTAAACATGGTTTATACCATGAGATATGGTCTTAAAATAAACCCAAATGTTTTATATATTTCATTTTGTCAGAATATTTCTTCCAAAATCATCAAAAAATTAGAAATAAATTTTTTCTCCGATTTATATTTGATTATGTCATATATAATATTTAATGTAATGGAAAAACCAAATTTTACTCTCTTAATTTTAAATATATCTTAAATGTTAAAAAAGGGATAACAATATGTTTTAATGAATATTAAAGGTTATTTTTTGAATAATAATTTTATTTTTCTCATGATAATTTATTTCTAATTTTTAATTATCATGTAATTATCATAAATGTTTATACAGTGCTAACATAGTTCATATGAAAGTAGTTGAGAAATCAAAGTAAATGATTAAAAAAATTATTCTTATAATAAATTGTGGTAAAATAATAATTTCATGCTCAATAATAATGTATGAAGAGTTTATTTTTTAATTCATTTTTTATCATGATATCTTTAATGTTGAATTAAATGAATACTGGAAAAAATACATTAATGATAATTAAAAATACATAATATTTTATTAAATTATGTATAAATCATTAAAATAATTAATCAGGAAAATTAGGATGAGAATTTTTTTAACATGTCACCCTGTGGATATTTCTGAGACAATTTTTACCTTATATGTAATGTTATAATCCTTTAGGATTGAAGATTTTACTAACTCTAGTAAGATTAAATTAGTTAAATAAAGGTTTAAACTAAATGATAATGTATAAAAGTTCATTTAAATATATACATATTTTATTGGGTTAAGGGATATTAACTATATACTATAATTTCTTTGAAATTTAAATCACATGTCGATGCATTCATATGGAAGTGAATTTATTATATTTAAGCCTTTTTATTAATCCAATGTGTGTCCTTCCCCTACTTATAAAATTACAGCTCTGCATTCTCCTATTGACACAAATTTTAGACATTTATATAGAATAAACCCAATCTGATTCTCTTATATAAGTCCCTTTACATGATTTATACGTTTTTTACTTACTAATAGAATATTATAAGGATCCATAAGAAGGGATATCATGGAATCCTATCAAGGAATTTGTAATCATCTTACCTGACCTAAATTAATTTATTTTTTCTTCAATTTCATATAAATATTTGGTATACCTCATAAAATAATATATTAGTAAATTACATATAATATAGTCTTATTATAGTTTTAACCCTCTTTTTTTACTAGTCTTCTATCAAATGTGATTTGAAACAATCTCTTGAGTGTATATGTGGACCGCCACCTCTAAATAGAGATACAATTTTTTTCTATTAACATATGAAAGGGATGGTTATTATTATGATTTTATGGTATATATATGAAGTTTTTTACATAATTATTCATCTATAATATTAATATTATGCCTTTTGAAATTTCCGCCCATTTGAAAATGATAATATTACTCATGCATACATATGGATTACCACCTCTTAGAAGTGATCAAAATAATTTTTTATTTTTTCCATACATGATTGTTAGTGTGGACATATTTAATTTATATATATATTATTCTTGATATAATTATGGATCGATAATGATATTATAATATTTATATTTATTTCACTATTTTCATTAGAAAACAAAAACAATGTTTATGTATACATACGACCTACTATATATATTAATCATTTCATATATTTTCAATATCTACCATTTAAAGATTATTATAGTTATATATATAATGAATATGTATGATATAAATATATATTCCATTATAAAAATTCTCGATATTATGGAACCATGATAAATATTCAAAGACCAGAACTGAAAAACTAAAATTTTATTGGAAATTGATATGGTTAATAACCACAAATAAAATTTTTAAAACGGAATTATTAATAAATTTTTGTTGAAATGTTTTTATTGGATAATATCTAATTTTAAAAACATATTACAGATTTTTCGTATTATTATGATGAACGTAAATTTATTATATAGGAGGTTAGACTGCTTTCAAAATAAATTGAATTTGATGTAAGAGTTTCTTGTATAATAAATAATTCTATGAGGTATATTCCATATTCAACACATGTTTACATTGTTTTGGGTATTTAATTCCAATGAATGTATTTTATGATTATTTTTTCCTGAAATATTTTTTAATGTGGAAATACATGTTTTTTCTCACTTTCAGGATGTTTTTATTTATGGATTACAAAATTTGTACGGGTTTATCATCTCAAATTGCCTAATTCGGGACATATGTTAAATTATGAACTAATAATATTATATGAGGTTTATACAGAATACATTTTACATATTATATAATGAATATAATTATTATAAGAATATTTAATGTTTTATTTGAGTTTAATCATTCATGTGGATCATGAATAATAATATACCAAAGTAGTTGATAATTTATGTCTAAATATCGATCCAACTAGGATTATTTATAATTATAGTTTCATTGGAATAAATTATTTGACCTTTTTCTAAAAAACCCCATTAATTTCCTTATACATGGGTTATTCAAGAATTTTTAATGTAACAGAACTATTTTTCTCTCATTGTTACTTAAACTACTTGGGAGAATTTTAAAAAAAAATACTAGAATTAATTTCCTCTTTTATTATGAATATTTTTATTCATTATTCTTTTTAATTTAATATTTTTTAAATAATGTTTTTTTATTTTAATATCATTATTTGAATCAATTTTTAAAAAAAATTAAATTAAAAAAATTAAATAAATCATCTTGAAATTTTTTAAATGAGGAAAATATGACATTTTACTCAAATAAGAAATGCATATTTGTTTTAATAAACCTTTAATGGAAGGAATGTCCCACTATTATGACTGGTTTTTTTGGATAATCACCTAAATGTTTCTAGGGGTATTTTAACGAAATTTTTTTCATTAATTTTTTTATATTTTTTATATTTTAATTTGGTGATTTGAAAATTCAAATATTATATTCTAAATGGAATATTCAAAAGTAACCCCCCTATTTCTGGTACACTCTCATGTGGCTAAATCAGATCAGTTAGGTGACCTCAAGTCTACCTCCCATTATTCCATAGGCTTCCAACTAGTAGTGAGGGTGTGGTAATTTTATAGGGGAGAATATACCCCCTCATTAATTATTTTCACACTACAAAAATTAAAAAATGTGAATAAACTCTTAGTTGAAAAAAAATATGGAATAGTACAATATAGAAAGTAAACCAAACAACAAAATCCTATAGAATAATCCAATAAATAAAAATAATAATGTAATGAAAAGGATTAAATTTTTCTACATGTCATGCAAGATGTAATAAAAATTAAATACTATTTAAAAAAAGTTAACAAATCATCAGTCCCCGGACCCAAGCCCCTTGTCAGTCTGGTCACCAAAATCCAGCCCATTCAAAAGAATAAAATCAAAAGAAATATTACATGACTTTTAAAATCTATAATCCATGTAAACTTATTGAGTTCCTAACAGTGGATGAATAAGGTATGACTAAAACTTATTAGGTCGACAACACTGAGCCTAAAAAAATGTTTGATAATATGTGTGTGTGATAAAGTGATAAATAAGTGTAAAATTTAATTAAATAGTTAATATAATACAAAAATAATCCTTCTAAATGAATATTATAGAATATATCAGAACATGTATAATAACCATGATAACATAAACATATATCCATGTAACCTACTTTGACACCATTCCTGAATATCTATAAGCACGTATCCCAACTACACCAACAAAAACCATATATCCATGGTAAGAATATTGATTGGGAATGGCATGCTATATAATCATTTTAGCATGTCTCAACACAAATCCTAATATATAATCGTTTCTGCATATCACATGGAATATCCTCATATATAAGCATTTCAACATGTCTTAGTGTATATCTTCTTATATAAGGATTTCATCATGTGTCAGGTAATAGATCGATACATAATCATTTTTTCATGTGTCCAAAAAATTTCCTTGTATATAATCATTTCATAAAAAAATATGAACCAATTTTTATATAAAAATTACAGTATTTAAATTTGGATAACAACCAATATATGAATTATAGTGTAGAAAATTACAAACACATGTCATGGTAACATGGATATCTCAATATCTCATCAGAATGATCAATAGTTAATGATGTAAATAACAATTCTCCTTTCAATTAAACCGTCATTAATATCTCAAAATTTCAATAGTCATATCAATAAAAAATTAATCCATTTTATAAGGATTCTATATCAAATAATCACCTAAGGTATTGTGAAATTATAAACCCACATTAAGACATTAGCGAACTCATTATGATTCAACGGTTTCCATACCCAATGGGTATCCAAAATCTAGGTGGCATCAACAATTGAATACAAAGGTATCCGAACAGAATTCATATATATGATTCACCATTTATCAAGGAAAACACAATTATATTTCATGTTATATCAACATAATCAAATTATTACATATACTCTCTATCAAATAGACCATAGGGTTATGTTCAGACTTCATACCTTTAACCATTAATTAATGCAGAAATTCCAAAGGGTGATTCCAATGAGGAAGAATGTGTAGAATAATTCTATAAGAAACTAAAACAACCCATGTTATTTTCACCACCCAAATTAGTCCAAGGATTCCACTACCATAATAAAGTACAACAGAATAGGAAGGGAAAACTAAATCTGAAAAGATAATAGTCATCGATCACACAAAAGTTATGTCCTGAATAGTAGAATCACTTCCAACATTTACTGCAGATGTATCCAAGATTGAGAGGATGAAGCTGCAAAGAATGAAGAATAATTATATCACACATGACAATATTTATAATTTTTGGTCTGGATGTTACAAGGTGTGAAAATATATTACACATCATGTATTACTTTTTAGAGGGATACATTGAAAACCCCATTTCTTGTCGATATTATTGGTTTCATGTGAATTTTACATGAAATGAATAGTTTACATGATGTGTAACCATTTCACACCCCCTACTGGTTCATGAAATCCTTCTAGAATATGTCATATGTCATGTAAAATGTACATAGAATATAAATGTTTGGTTGAATGTTTTCATCATATTTTATATAAATGGACCCTGACCACCTTCAAATACTTCTAATGATTGGAATGCACTCAATACCCATTTAACACATTTATAACCAAACTCCATTCGTTATGAAAAAACATATCCCGGAACATGAGGTTATTCTCCCCAATAAAGGATCTCTATCATTGAACAACAATCACCCACCATGAAATAAAGTCAAAGGTAAAACCAATGAAATATTTTTAACACAAAATCCCAATGGTGGACATACCTAGAAAATATGGTATCATAAAACCTCCCCACCATATAATATCTTTTCCCAATTATTCTCCATTGATCATTGTTTTGTATCGATGAACAAGTTTTTTCACAATGATTTCACATCATAAACCCTCTTATAGGGATCCTCCTAAAAATACAATGCTTCCAATGAACCCAAACCAAAGGAATCACAATACAATGGAGATACATTTAGCTATAGTCCACAATACATATCAAATTCACCTCAATTGACACATCCACACAAAGCTTGATGCCATCAACATCCACTACATGAGAAGGGCCAGGATATTATTTCTTATGATGTGACACATGAAACAAGTTTTTCATAGAACTGTAGTTCCATAGAGGGGATAATTATTATAAAACTTGAAAAACCCATTCCACTATCTCAAATGGCCCAAAAAACCTTGGTGCTCAATTTCCCTGTTTACAAATAGGGAATTTCCCCGACCGAGGAAACGCCTGAAGGAAAACATGATGAAAAACCACAAACTATACAGGTCATATCCGATGTTCAGCATTGATTTATGCATTCTTTGTATGATTAAAAATTACACCTCATCATGTGTACCTTCTTAGACATCTCTTACTTGAGATTGGGCCTAAGATGAACTGCATCACCTACTAAAAACCAACAAAGAGTTGAGAAGAATGTCCTACCATTCAAAGACTTGATATGTTCCATCTAAATCAATTGCAAGAAGCAATTTTTATATGAAAAAATACCTAAGTTACATATATCACTCCCATGAACCTCCAAAATCCAAAATAATATATCATAACCTCTCCTCTAGAACATTAATATTCTTCTAATATTGACCATTAATATTGGGATATTATGCAATGCTAAAAAGAAACTGTGATCTCAAGCCATCAAGAGACCCCTCTCTAATTGCGATGTGAAATGATGATATGTATTTTAAATGATAATAATTAGACTATTTTGTTGCTGAACTACCTCATCCACATAAATACAACCCATATCATCAACATTAATGATCAATATGATAGAAAATAGGTTGGATTCCTTCATCATTTTATCCATGGTCACTGATACTATAACATTCTAATAAGGATTCTTGAGTAATACTCACACAAAATACCTTGAGAAATAATCCCATTTCCTTTTAGGATTGTGAAGAGGCTACAAAACCCTAGCCATGCTCGATTTCTCATCTCTAACTTACTTATAATTGAAATATCTAGCCACGAATATACCTACTTATTTCATCTTCCCTGACCTCCATTACTATCTATGGTGATCATAATACAATGTTTTCAAACCAGGATGTACCTCCAATCAAAAAGCATGAAATTATTTCATAGCCTCCATAGTCAATTCGGTCAAAACCCATACTCAACCACAATAAAATATTAGAATTGATGCTTCTAAGAGACCATCATGATGGTGTCTCCCTACCATATAATTTTTCTCCTAGAAATAATCACTATATATCATATAAACTCTCTATCATAATCATGTCTAAAAGAAAGGGTATAACAGATGTTTACATCTAATATAATCATCCATGAGACTCCTGTTGAACTTGATGAATAGATTCAAATTGATTCATCATATTCCATACATTGAAAGACTCCATCACTACCTCTATCTACATATTTTATATCAAATAATTGACAACAACATTTCCTTTCCTAGTGGAAGTGGGATGGAATATCTATGGACTTTATGACATGATTTCCACATACATCCAGGGGTAATGATTCTATCTGGGTGATTGTAGACCGACTCAGAAAGTTGGCCCACTTACCACCAATCAGAGAGTAGGTTTCATTAGTGATCTTGGGACGCCTCTATGTGCAAGAGATTGTGTGGATTCATGGAGTACCCTCAATGATTTTCTATATTCATGATGCACGTTTCACTTCCCGGCTATGGAAGGGGTGCAAGAGTCTTTCAGGATACAGCTTAGTTTGAGCATCCCCTTCCATCCTCAGACGGATGAACAGACTGAGTGGACCATTCATACCCTCGACGACATGTTACGTGCTTGCATCCTCGACTTCAGTCGCAAATAAGAGGATCTATTTCCCCTATTGGAGTTTTAATATAACAAAAGCTATCACTCCACCATTGGGATGGCACCATTCAAGGCTCTGTACAACCAGCCTTGCATATCGCCTTTGTGTTGGACTGACCCAGGGGAGTCAGCACTCCTGGGACCAAAAATGGTATAGGCTACCATGAAGAATGTACAGATCATCCAGGAGTAGATGAAGACTACCCAGTGTAGGCAGAATTCTTATACTGATAGGATATAGAGACCTCTGGAGATCAAGGATGGTGACCACTTCTTTCTACGGGTCTCACCCTGATGAGGTTTGTAGAGATTTGGTCGGGGTGGCTAGTTATCTCTGAGGTTCATCGAGCCCTTTCATGTCCTTATCAATGTTGGTGTGGTAGCTTTTCCACATAGCACTTCCCCCTGAGTTTCACCTAGTGCACGAGGTTTTTTGCATATCCCAGCTGAGAAGATACATGCATGATCCTACTAACATCTTTGATTGGGGCGAGCTTGACATCGACGATGGGGTGCCGTTTTTAGAGGTTCTAGTGGAGATTGATGATTGATAGGATAGATTCCTTCGTGAGAGAACAATACCTTTGGTGCATGTACATTTTCAGCACAGGAACCTCCAAGAGAGAACATGGGAGAGGGAGGCTCAGATTCATGCTCAGTACCCCCACTTGTTTTTTGAGTTTTTGTAATGTGGATTTCGGGGATTCAAGTCCCTAAGGTTGGAAGAATGTAATGATCTGGATATTACATGTACATTTTTAAAAAAACATTTATGGAAATATTCGAGTATGCAGTTTCTGAAAGTACATGATTCCGAGTCCTGGAAAGCCTGAAATGTTTTTTTTAAGTTTCATATGTACTTTTAGAAAGCGTGTGAGAGGGTTTTTGTAACTTTTGAACCTATGCTCGAAATTGAAATATGAGGGGCACCGTTGATCTCACAACACTGATTGTTGCTTAAAGATACCTTCACCTCATCTATAGTTGGTCATGGGTGGATGACAGTTTTTTCAACCCATCGTGGGAAAATAAAAAAAAAGTGTAAATAAAAATAAACTAACATTATTTTTATTTAACTTTTGAATTATTTTGAATTCTCGGTGGGGACAACCTGATCTCTTCAAACCCTTTTTTTAATTGTGTTGAACCCCCAACGTTTAATGACTTCATTAAATGAAGTCATTAAACCAATCAATTAAAGGGGAGGCTCATCATCACCATGATTGGGCTCTTGGTTTTTGCTGGGTAATAAGCTTGGTGGAGGATCCTGGTGGAGGAAACCCCTTAGAGGAAGAACTCTTCTCCTTCGATGTACATTTCTCAAATGAAGAACTCTTTTGAAGGATCTCCAACAAGTAATATCTACAATGACGAAGAACTGACATCCGCATTTACCTCTCCTCACCGATGTCAATGAATATTTTAGGTAGGGATTGTTTTTTTATACCCCTTACTCTGTTCATGTCATTTCTCTTGATTTAAGAACAACTATGCCACTTTCTACCATTCCAACATGGAGGGTGCGGGCCAAAAAAACATGGCCCGAACCCTCCGTGACCTTTTGTGGATTTTTGGTGTTCTTCATGACCTATTTTCGGGTTGATAGAATCGTAACTGTGGGGGTATTCAATCGATGGCAACGTCCCAAGATGAATGCTGGAGTCTTCGGAATTAAGATCGGGCCACCGGGGCGCACCCGGTGACCCGAGGAACAACACCGAAAACTAATGCCGACAACCAGCACCAGTAGGGCTCGAAAATGGTGGCCAGAAGTCCTTCCTGCCATGATGACGGTGCTGGTGTGATCACGGCGTTGGAGGAGCACTGTGGCCCGTCGGCCACGACAACGCAAGGGCGGCGGCCGACCGCGGGAAGGGGTGGTGGTGTGCGTTTGTGCTGTCGGTCATGCAGGGGCCGCGACAGGTGGTTGCGGCAGTACCGAGGGGGGGGGGGCTTGCTACCTGCCACTGGAGGTGGTGCAGTGCGTGACCACGCCGCGAGGGTGGTCTACCCGTTCGGCCAGTAGAGTAACCGAGCGGGACCCCCAGGTCCCGCGTGCCAGCCGCCTGTGCCACGTTGCGCCATCTGGTTACCCCCCCCCCCAACCCAAACGGCTGGGCCATTCGGGGTACCCATGGGGCCCCTCGCACTTGGGTGGCGGCTAGGGTGGACCCCACCACGGGGCCTCCCAACCGCGGGCCAGCCGCATGCCTCCTATGGGACGCATCGGCGGGCCGGGCTGGACCAAGTGGTCCGGGTCGGATCCCATGTGTAACACCTTGAGATTTTATGATAAATATTTTTTTATCTATTATGTTATATGCAACACCAAAGGAACCTTTCACTACACACAACATTGGTGTGGCTTGTGTTACAGGCAATCACGACCTTCCTCGATTGCGTGTGTAATACGCAATACCAGGTTTCACTAAACAATGATATATTAATATTATTATGGACTATCCATTATGAATAGTATTAACTAAATTTTGAACATTATTTTTCATCTAACATATTTTCTAAAACATGGTATTTTAACAAAATAAATTTTTCGGGAAAAATATGTATATTTCAAAAAATGCAGTTTTGCCACCTTTTGATGGCGCACCCACTTTAAATATAGTTTTTGACATGTTTATAAGTTAAATTTGAAAAAATAATATTCTCGTTTGAAATCAAGATATAAAAACTTACTTTGGATAAAATTTTCAATTTATTCTGATAACTTTCATATTTTAATGAATAGTAAAAACACGCTATATTTTAATTAAAAGTATTTTTTATCATTGCAATAATCTATATGGTTAAATTATAATATTGAATGGTTTTAAAGTATAAATAAATATATTTTAACCATTTAATATAATTTATTTCATTACCATTAATTTTACATTGAATTAATAGGTAAAAACATTTCAATCTTTGGCAATGTTTTAACTTTTAAAACTCATTTTCTTAACAACGGGATGAATTTTAAATTAATTAATTCAACTTCTGTGTTTTGAATTTTGAAAAATTGATTCCATATTTGAATTCAGTGGGTCCAAATTATGTTAATAGGTTAGTTTTTTTTATATTATGAATAGTAACTATGGTGATTTTTATTTACTACAGTTAAAGGTAAATCAGGTAATTAAGGGTAAGAATAAAATTGCAAAATTACCCTAACACATGAAAAAATTCTATTGGATGAATAAAAGTCGACCCATATCACCTGAGGGTTAGAATAGATTCATTTCATGGACCTTTTCCATGAAGATGATATAATTATTATTAAAACAAAAGAAAGTGACAATATGTCACTCTCTTAAATCTTATAAGTGTAATAATTTTAATTTAGTGATAAACATCATAAAACATCGAACAAAAGTAATATCTATAAAGATAATAAAATTATATACATAATGTGAATTTATTTATAAATTTTAGGGATTATATAATTATCATTAATTATGACACAATAGTGATGTTGAATTTATTTTATTGATTAAAATATCAAATAAATGGTTTTAAAAATATTAAAATAAATATAATATGAACTATTTAATGTACTCCACGAATTTTCTAGATAAATATGACATGTTATGAATCTATTAAATCTTTTAGTTCGAATATATCTTCTATGTGGATTTTATTTGAATTCAAATAAATGAATAGTGTCAAAATTGACACTATTGTTATTTTATAAAAATAACATATTATAAATTGTTTAGAAATCACAAAACCATTTAAAATTTATAAATTAAAATTTATATGGTCTAAAATTTCATAAATTATACAATTATGGGAAATTAAAAACATATAAATAATTATTTATAATGATTTAAAATTTAAAATATTTTTACCACAAATAAAATTAAATAGATTAAATAAGGATAAATCAAGTTGACAATGTTTTAAATAAATTCCCAACATGTTTAAATTTTATTGGTTGACGAGAATACAACCCTAAATCAACTAATATTTGAATTTGAGTAATTTTTTATGTTTTTATGTGGGGTTTGAATTTATTATAAATTAATATTTTTTAGATTTTCAACGGTGCCCCTCCCCTCCCTTATAAAAGGGAACCTCCTTGCTCTCCTCCTCACACCATTTTGAGCCTTCAAGCACAGCCCAAAGCTTACCATTTCCATTCTAAACTTCCCTAGAAACATACTAGATCTTCTGGTCTTCTTCAAAGACCAATTTTATTGCCCTAAGAGGAGGTTTCAAAGAGGCGTGTTGAAGAATAGGTAATATCCATTACCGATTCTTTCAGATTTATTTCTACTTATACTTACTCTTCATTAGTTTTTTCATTATGAAGTAATAACATAAGTATCAATAATATACTGATATGTTATTATAAATATGTAACAACCATATTTCACCTTCTATCCATCCTACGAAAAACGAAATCACTACGCGTGCGTACGTACTGAATATCGTCTCAACGTCGTGGTGTAATCTGTTTTCCACCACCACATTACTTGGATGGGTATAGTGGTGTAAAGAATAACTATATATGATTATTGTAATGTGATATTGATTCTAAAATTGTATACATACACTTCAATACAATTCCACGATCAGGGGAATGATATCATCACTCATGCGTACGTACGACCTACCGTCTCCACGATGTGGTGCGACTCATTCTACATGATCTTTATTGAATAATGATTATATAAATGAATTTAATGAATAAATATGATATATATTACACTAATACCATTCTGTAAATGAGGTATCTATAACCTAAAAAGAGGAATAAGAATTTATTTAACAAAACATGCATAAGAACATAAAGCAATGAACACCCGAATAACAAGTAGGAATGAAATATTACTAATAAGAAGATAATAATATGACCATATATGATATCATAAAAATTAATATGATTCTTTAATAAGTCAATTATATTATTTAAATCATTATACAGGAGGTTTGGATACGTATAAAGCATATCGGACCTAAGGTAAGGGAAAATCTCAAAATCTCAATTTTTATCCGAGATTGTTTATACTTCGGTATTTACTAGGGCTTATTTATCATCCACATCCATGTTTCCTCAATAAGTAATATTATTTATCTCCTCCTACAATGTTTTAAATAAAATTTTACCAATTGGTGAATTTTTAGTAAAATATGTGAACAGAATATTTTATGGTTTGCAGTACGAGGTACTTTTTGACTTTTTTTCGGCCAAATACGAGAAGAATGTTTTTAACTTATACGGCATGAATGGATTTTTATGATTTCATAAAACATTATTTACATGAATCTTCCTTTACAATAATAAATCTTATTTTTAATCAACGTCTTTTAGTTTACAATTGAATGAAATGTTAAGAAAGGAAAAATGTTTTGAAGTAGAAATGATGTTTTCCTCAAGAATGGAGTTCAAGTGTTTTATCAAAATTATTTTCCATCTAAGATAATATAGGGATATGTTTATATATATATTTTTTACATTGATTTGATTATATTATTATGGAATAATTTTTATGATTTCCTTTTATGGATTATGTTATGATGGCATGATGGTTAAGAATCCCATTTTTATTACATGGGTTATGTTATGATTTATGATTTTGTGGCACACATAAGAATGGTTTGATTATGAGATGGGTGTGACCTATATCTCCCTCTAATGTATTGGGTAAATATTTATATCTCATGAGATAGACATGGCTGGAATGGAATGTTAATTCGGTTCAGTGATACAGGACTGGAACGAGGAGTGAACTCGGTTCAGTAATGGACTTTGTCTGCTATGATAGTCTTGTCAATGAGTCTTGACTAATATGAAATGATTTTCTATGATTATGTGTGTATTCCACTAAGTTTCATATTTTATGTTATGATTATTGGGATTACATTTCACTACTATGATTTATCCCATATTATGAAATTATGATCTCTTTTACAGGTTATGATTTTCAAAATGTAATGTTTTTATGAATATGATATGATTGATATTTCTTTTGTTTACCCTTACTGAGATTTTGAGCTCACCCTTTTGTATGTTTTCTTTTCCCCAGGTCAGGAAGAAGGGTATTAAGTAGGATATGCCAAAATGGACTCTAGATATGATGAAATAAATGGGAGACAATGTAGATGATTTATGAACTAGTTATTTATGTTTCCCAATTTCTAAAGACACTATACCTATACGGTCCTTTCATGGTTTTGTTATATGTTGTAATAAGTGTTCTTAAATTAATAATTAATAACAATATATATAATGTATGGGTCATTATACTAGGATGTGAAAGCCTTAGTAAGAACCCTAAGGATATTTCTAAGCATAGAACAAAATATTAGTGTTTTAGAAATGGCCATCAACAACCTAAGATAAGACCTAATGTGTGAAATATTATTCTTTATTATGTGGTTTTCCTATTATGATTAGTGTTTCTCACGCTATGCTTCTTGTTTTTAGTCAATGGCTGGAACTCGAAAGAACCGGGTTAATGCTGAATGCGACAGGAAATGCCATGATTGTCCCCCTGAGCAGCCAAAAATTATGGGAGATAGAATGAAAAATCTTGTAACCATGCTCACACAACTTTATCAAGCTATGAATCATGCAGGACATCCAAACGAGCAAAGGAAGGATCAACATTCTATTGAATCCTTCAAGAGGTAGCGTCCACCTTCTTTTAGTGGGTCTTCTGATTCATTAGTGGCTGAACAATGGATTAATACCACTGAAAAGATATTTTCATTACAGCACTATTCTGAACATGATAAATTCATCTTAGCAGTATATCGTTTGGAAGGTGAATCTTATCAATGGTGGAATCTTATCAAGAATATGTGGCAAAGAGATGAAATTGAGTCCATGGAATGGGATGAGTTCAAGAAATAATTTTTCAATAATTACTTCACTCATATTCTTCGAACAATGATGGAGAAGGAGTTTCTTGAACTGAAGCAAAAGGATGATGAATCGGTTGGTACCTATGAATCAAATTTTACAAGACTTGAAACATACGCTTCTGGAATTATTATCCATCCTAAGAGTAAAATCAATCAATTATTTAGTGGCTTAAACCCAATTCTTCGAAGGGAATTATCCATAAGGGACTTAAATAGATACGATGAATTTGTTCGATGTGCTCTCAAGGTTGATATGGATATTGGAGTAACCCATCAATTATATGGGTTCGATAAGAAGAGGAAATGGAATTAAAAGGAAAATATAAAGACCACGCTGAAAAGAAGATGAGTTTTTCCTTATGCTCAAAGTGTGGAAAGAATCATGAAGGGAATTTTCTTAAAGGGACAAGTAAATGTTTTATGTCTGGAAAATAAGGTCATCAGGCAGTTTAATGTCAAAATAATGGGAAGAAGATGTCTAATGATGTGAAAAAATAAAGGGATACACAGAATGCACCTCCTAAACTTCAATGTTTCGAGTGCAAGGAAATGGGTCATTATGCCAATCAATGCCCTAATCCAGGGGTTGTTGATGATGATCGATGTCAAAAAACTCTTAAGGCCGAAGTCAAAGGAAAGTCACATGCAATTTCTATCGGTGATTTGGATTATGATAAAGAAGTGTTGAAAGGTACACTTACCATCCACTATAAAGTATCAAATGTTTTATTTGATTCTGGATCCACCCACTCTTTTATTTCTGAAGAGTTTTCTAAGGGTATCACCGTATTACCTCAACAATTAGATGTTTATTTAGCTGTGACAACCCCTAATGGCACAACAGTCGCATCAAAAGTCTACAATTCTTCTTCGATTGATGTTTGTGGGAAATTGCTTCCTGCAAATCTTGTAATCCTTCCTTTAGTGGAATTTTATGTGATTCTTAGCATAGATTTTATTTCATTATACGAAGCTCATATTAATTTCCAATGAAAAGAAATCACATTTAATATTCCCGAACAATCTACTATCATCTATCAGTGCACGGATGAACATAACCTTCCAATGGAAATTTCATCCATCTTATGGGTCTTGATTCAAATAAATGAATGTTATTTATCTCAAATGGTTGGAGAGAAACTCAAGATTAAGAATATGCCCATTGTATGGGAGTTTGATGATGTATTTCTTGAGGAATTTCTTGGTCTTCCACCAAATCGTGAAGTTGAGTTTTCGATAGAACTCATACCAAGTGCTATGCCTATTTCAAAGACACCATATAGAATGGCCCCAATTGAGTTGCAGGAATTGAAGAAGAAACTCAAAGAAAATATTGATAAAGGATTCATATGCCCTAGTGTGTCACCTTGGGGAGCACCTATTATCTTTGTTAAGAAGAAAGATAGATCAATGACAATTTGCATTGATTATCGAGAACTTAACAAGATCATTATCAAGAAAAAATATCCTCTCCCACGCATTGATGACTTATTTGTCCAACAATGTGGAGCTCAATACTTTTCCAATATTGATCTTCATTCAGGGTATCATCAATTAAGGGTCAAAAAGGAGGATATACCAAAGACAGCTTTCCGTACAAGGTATAGACACTATGAATTTATATTGATGCAATTTGGTCTTATTAATGCCCCTGCAATATTCATGGATCTGATGAATAGAGTCTTTAGAGACTATCTTGATCAGTTTGTGGTAGTATTTATAGAAGACATTCTTGTCTATTCAAAGAGAAAGGAAGAACATGAAGATCACTTTAGAATTTTATTAAAGACCCTGAGAAAGGAGAAGCTTTATGAAAAATTTTCCAAGTGGGAATTTTGGATTAAAAAAGTTTCATTTTTGGGTCACATAATCTCAAAAGAGACGATATCTGTGGATCCAGCAAAAACAGAGTTTATCAAAAGATGGTCGAGACCAACAACAGTAACTGAGATCCGAAGTTTTCTTGGTTTGGATGGTTATTATCGATATTTTGTGAATGATTTTTCATGATTATCTAATCCACTCACCAGGTTGACTCAAAAATGAGTTACGTTTGTGTGGACAGAGGAGTGTGAAGAGAATTTCAAGGAGTTCAAAAGAAGGTTATCCAGTGCACCTGTGCTCACACTGCCTTGTAGTGGAGAAAGGTTTGTGATCTATAGTGATGCATCCAAGAAGGGACTGTGGTGTGTTCTCATGAAAAATGATATTGTGATAGATTATGCCTCATGACAGTTGAAAATCCATGAGCAAAATTACCCAAATCATGATTTGGAGTTAGCCGCGGTAATCTTTGCATTAAAGATTTGGAGGCATTATTTTTATGGTGAAAGGTGTGATATTTACACTGACCATAATAGTTTAAAGTGTATTTTCAAAAAAAATCTGAATATGCGCCAAGGAAGATGGTTTGAGTTGATTAAGGACTACGACTGCTCAATTCATTATCACCCTAGGAAAGCAAACAAGGTGGAAGATGCATTAAGTCAACAAGACCATGCTAGCTTATCCATGACGAGGATCACAAAATATCCAATATTTATGGATTTACAATGGACGGATCTTGGAATTATAATGGAAGGGGGGAAATCTTATCTTTCTAAAATGAATGTTCAACCATCTATACATGTGATGATTAAAGAGGCACAAAAAGAAGATGTAGAGTTATAAAAGAAGGTGAGAAATGTTCCTAAATTCAACATTGATTGTGATGAGATAATAAGGTTCAGGAATCAGGTTTTTGTTCCTCCCATTCCAGAATTAAAGAAGGAGCTACTGGATGAGGCTCGTAGTTCTTCATTCTTTATTCATCTTAGAAGAACGAATATGTATGTGGATTTGAAAGAGTAATTCTGGTGGGATGGTATGAAAAGAGATGTTGTTGAATATGTCTCTCGATCCTTGGTGTGTCAGAAAGTTAAAGCTGAGAGACATAAGTCTAAGGGGATTTACAACCATTACCCATACCCGAATGGGAATTGGAAAACATCAGTATGGACATTGTCACCGGACTTCCTAAAAAATCCAAAGGCAATAATGGTATCTGGGTCATAGTTGATCATCTTACGAAGTCGGCACACTTCATTGCTATTAGAGATGATTTCTCTCTTGATCAGCTTGCTCGGATATATGTGAAGCAATTGGTAAGATTTCATGGAGTACCACTTTCCATTATATCTGATCGGTATTCGAGGTTTACCTCGAATTTTTGGCAAAGCCTTCAGCATAGTCTAGATACAGAGTTGAGTTTCAGCACTGATTATCATCCTCAGAAAGACAGTCAATCTGAGAGAACAATTCAAACTCTAGAAGACATGTTAAGAGCTTACTCTCTGGATTTCAAAGGTGGTTGGGATCAACACCTACCTTTGGTGGAATTTTCTTATAATAATAGCTTTCACTCCAGTATTCAGATAGATCATTATGAAGCCCTCTATGGAATGAAATGTAGAACACCAACTTGTTGGGATGAAGTTGGAGAAAAAAGCTATTAGGACCTGATCGTGTTGATGAAATGGCAAAAGCGGTCACATATATTCCACAACACATAAGAGCAACTCAGAGTTGACTACAAAGTTATGCTGACAACCGAAGAAAAGACCTAGAAGTTTGAAGTGGGTGATAAATTGTTCTTAAGAATATATCCTTGGAAGAGAGTAATGGCATTTGGAAAGAAGGGAAAGATGAGCCCTAGGTATATTGGTCCTTTTGAAATACTGGATTGTGTTGGGAAGGTATCTTATCAATTGGAACTTCCACCGAATCTCTCTCAAGTTCATGATGTGTTCCATGTATCTCTCTTGATAAATTACATACCCGATCCTTCACATGTACTAAGCTCAGAAGTTGTACCGCTGGAGCAATATCTTTCTTATGAAGAACAACTAATAGAGATTCTGAATCATAGTGAAAATTTTTTGCGAAACAACACCACTTTCTTGGTTAAATTTTGATGGAGGAACCACCAATTAGAAGAAGCTACATGGGAACTTGAGGATATGATGAGGTAGAGGTATCCTCATCTATTCGTTACGAAGTAATGAATTTCAAGGGCGAAATTCTTTTTAAGGGGGGTAGAATGTAACACCTTGAGATTTTATGATAAATATTTTTTTATGTCTTAGGTTATACTCAACACCAAAGGAATATTTCAATACACACAATGTAACGCCCCGACCCTTGTTACCCAGAGTCGGTGCATTATTACATAACATTGGCATGATCACAAGAAAGATCAAATCTCGAAAGACCGATTGGTTTAGTAGCCTTGGAAACACTAGATATATTCATAAGTTTTACATTACATCATAAAATGAAAAACTACTACAACAACATAATGTTTCTATAATCCACACTCATATCCCCACATAATATCCCTCCAGGTCATTCATAATTTACTTCTTCACTTCCTGGGAAAAATAAAACATAGAAAAGGGGTGAGCTCAAATGCCCAGTAAGGATAACAATATAACGGAAACTTTCATAAATAAGAATAAACATTTAAGGCAATGTATAACTAAAACAAAAGCCTTTTAAACTTGAACATTTAACATAGTATGGCATAAATAAAATGAAATAATTCCATTTACTTATTCACATGGTTATTCTACTAAACGAATAATCACATGAAAAATCAATAACCACTTTCATAATGATGGAATGCATAATGCCAGACTATCATAACCACATAGCCAAGGCCTCGTGCCAAGACTACAAATAAGATTTTGTCAAGGCCTTGTGCCAAGACACTAGTTTGTCTCATGAGACCTACCGATGCATCGAGGAGCTATAGCGGGCTCCACCCGTCACATATTAAGTCCAATGCATTCCCATATGAAAAGGTTTAAACATAACATAAACATTCGTATTAAAACTAGCATACGAAATGTCAATACTTTCACCATAAACTATGAATGGTATAAAAATAGAACATCCACAGTCAAACATATCACAAAACCTTCAATACAATATAGAAGTTTTGTATCATAATAAATCAACTTCAAATAATATTAAATTCCATCAAAGGATGTTGACATAGATGAAATCAAAATTCTTTTTAAAGAAATATCTCCTTTTATTTTTAAATAATTTAAGATCCATATAAAATAAAACATTTTCTTTGAAAATATTCTTATAAGCTTGTAAGGGAAGCTTTGAAGATTTTATAACGGCGGAAAATAGCCGCACCCGCCGTATAAGTTAAAAAAACATTCTTACCTTAATTCTGTCGAAAAGGTTAAAAAGGACCTTGTTTTGAAAACGACCGAAACATTCCTTTATAAACAACTTATAAAATTCAAAAAGGGTATAAATGAATTTAACTCATATTCTAGTAAATAGTAAAAATGTTTTGAAATGCATTTTTAAGAAACATGGATGTGGATGATAAAGAGATCCCAGTAGATTATTACGTATAAACAACCTTGGATAATGAAGAGGTTGTAAAGTAAACCCTTACCTTGTACTTTTCCTTGGTTGGGGTAGGTTAACCTCCTGTATAATGGTGAAATAGTTGTTATTAAATTATACAAGAATCATATATATTAATATGATATCATATATGATCTTTTAACATTGATTTGTTAATAATATCTTAGAATTATCATCATTTCGGGAGTTAACTTACTCATTTTCTTTTATATGTTTTGTTACATAAGCCATGGTTGTTGTATCTTATTCATATCCAGAATTATATCCAGTCCTTAAAAATCATTTTTAAATCATCAAATGATAATTATACTTGAATGGATACGATGGAGAATGAATCTCATCGCGTTCGTGGAGACGGTAGTCCGTACGTACGCACGAGCGACAATATCATTCTTTTGATATTAAAATAATATATAAATGGATGGTATATCATATATACAGAATCATTAACATGTTATATTTATTATTTACATGAGTTACACATCATTATTATACCCATCCAAATAATATTATATTGAATAACAATTACACCACGACGTGGAGACGGTAAGCCGTACGTACGCACGTATGGTGACATGTTATTAAAAGGGTGGATAGAATAATGAATATGATTGTACCATATTTATAATAACATCACAGTATATGTGAGATACTGGAGTTATTATTTTAGAATGGTAAGAACAAAGGAAGAAGAAGTGGAAGAAGAAATGAACTTGGAGAAGGGTGGTGAAATCATTACCTCTTCTTCGGGTTCTTCCTTTTGATTTGATCAAAAGGGCTCCTTAGGATGGCTTTCTGATCAAACTAAGGCCTCTATGTTGTAGTGAGGGATGTTGGGAGAGTATTTGGGCAGATTTTGGCCGAGCCAAAAGGCTTTGAAGGTGTGAAGAAATGAGAAGGAGGAGTGCCCTTTTATAAGAGGGGTGAGGGGCACCTTTGGAAAAGTTAGAAATATTAATTTATAATAAATTCATATTCGGTTTCTAAAGGCTCCGAAGTTGATTATTCAAAGGTTAAGGTGGGGATAGGTCGAAAACCACTCAACCAATAGAATTTAGACAGGTTTGGGTACTTATATTAACCTTATCTTTAAGTATTAACTCTAAGTTAATTAGTTTCACTTTTACAATGTCTCTTTGTATTTTTTATATAATATGGTTAATAAACTTACTATATACATCCAAGAGACCCCCAAGTGGTACATTAATGATGAAACTATCATGATATAAGTCTCTTGGCCGAACCTTAGATTTTTAGGAATTTAATATCAATTAATAATATAATATTTGTTTTAAGAACTCTTTTATGTCAATTTTGACACTATTCAATAGTTGATTTTTGTGAAACTCATAACAGATTGATTACTTCGAAAAAAGTAAATTAAATCAATCCTAATATATCATATTATCCATGAAAATAAGTTTAATTCATTAAAAGTTTCATATTATATTTATTTGGGTATTTATAATATCAATTATTTTAATTTTCCACTATTATAGTAATTACTGCATCATCATTGTGTCATAAATAAAATAAATTATTTAATGTCTAAAAATTATACATAAAATATCATTATGTAGGAAAGCTTTTTAGCTTTCTAATTAATATTTATAATCTAAAATACAACACATATAACCCTATGTAACAATTGTTTTTCTAAAAGATATATGCTTGTGTCATTTTTGTATTCATTTTAACTTAATTAAAATAAAGTGTCATTATCACTTACAAGTGGATCCATGGGGTCCCAAAATAGACCCAAAGATTCCCATGGTCGACCATGTATCTACCAATAGGGTTAAGACACGTTTTAGGGTAATTTAGTATTATTATAATATTATTTTTTAACCCTTATTTACCGGATTTACCCTTAACCATGGTAAATAAAATATTTACCGCAGTAATTATTCAAAATGTCTAAAAATAAAAGTTACATATTTACACAATTTGAACATCCTGATTCCAAATATGGAATCCATTTTCTTAAATTCAAAACACAGAAGTGGCAGAAATTAATTTAAAATTAATTCCCGCTGTCAAAACAAAAAGCGTGTTTTTAAGAGATAATAACTATCAAAAGATTGACACTCGTTTATGTTCGGTTTAATTGTAAAATTATGTCCAATGACCAACATTATATTAAATGGTAAAAATATATTCTAAATATACTTTAAAACCACTCAAATTCATAATTTATCACTATTAATTATTTTGATTAAAAAAGTTGTTTTTAATTAAAACTTAGTAATTTTCACTATTCATCAAAATATGAAAGTTATCCGAAATGTACCAAAATTTCACATTAGGCTAAATTCGATATTCTGAATCAAAAAATGAAGTCCATTTTCAAATATAAAATATATATAATTTCAAAAAGTAGGTATTACTATTCATAACGGCTAGTTTGATTAGTTATGGTGTGTTAGAACTCGGTGTTGCGTACAACACACGCTATCACATTATTCAAAGAGAAGCGTACCGTAGAAGCTTGGGGTGTTACATTCTCCCCTCCTTCAAATAATTGCGTCCTCGCAATTTCTAGGGTATTACTGCATAAAAAGACTCGGGTGGTTCTTCATCATAAGTTCCTCGGGTTCACACGTTGCCTCTTCCATCTTATGGTTTCTCCACAAAACTTTTACCAGACGCGTCGTCCGGTTTCTCAATACTTGTTCTCTTGTATCAAGAATCTTGACGGGCTCTTCACAATAAGACATATCAGGTTCCAGTTCTAATTCCTCATAGGTGAGTACATGCGTTGGGTCAGGCATGTATTTTCTCAACAGAGATACGTGGAACACATCGTGAACTTTGGAGAGACTTGGCGGCATTGCCAATCGGTAAGCTACAGCCCCAATTCGTTCTAGAATTTTGAAAGGTCCGATGTACATGGGACTCAATTTACCTTTCTTTCCAAAACGTATGACTCCCTTCCATGGAGATACCTTTAGGAAAACATGATCACCGACTTGAAATTCCAAATCCTTCCTTCGATTATCGGCATAGCTCTTCTGCCTACTTTGAGCTGCTTTGATGTGATTTTGGATTACTTTCACCTTTTCCACCGTTTCCTCCACCAGTTCTGGGCCTACAAGTTTTCTTTCACCAACGTCATCCCAACAGTTTGGTGTACGACATCTCTTTCCGTATAACGCTTCATATGGTGCCATCTGAATACTCGAATGGAAGCTATTGTTATAGGAAAATTCTACCAGTGGTAAATATTGATCCCACATACCCTGAAAGTCAAGTGAGCAAGATCTCAACATGTCTTCTAGGGTTTGAATAGTCCGTTCTGATTGTCCATCTGTCTGAGGGTGGTAAGCAGTGCTCAAATGAAGTTCAGTATCCAGGGATTTCTGAAGACTTTTCCAAAATCCTGAAGTAAAACGGGGATCACGATCAGAAACAATCGATAGGGGTACTCCATGAAGTCTCACAACTTCATTAATGTATAGTCTTGCTAGACGTTCCATGGGTAGATCTTCTCTTATAGCAAGAAAATGTGCTGACTTGGTAAGACGATCAACAATAACCCATATTGCATCGTTCCTTCTAGGAGTCTTTGGTAGCCCCATGACAAAGTCCATCGTAATATTGTCCCATTTCCACTCCAGTATGGGAAGAGGTTGCATGACTCCTCCAGGCTGTTGCCTTCCAGCTTTCACTTGTTGACAAACCATACATCTTGACACAAAATCAGCAATCTCCCTCTTCATGTTGTCCCACCAAAAATGTTCCTTCAAATCTCTATACATTATGGTGCTCCCAGGGTGTATAGAGAAATTGGAACTATGAGCATCATCTAGAAATTCCCTTTTTAGATCAGGTAAATCGGGAACACAAAGTCTCTTCCCGAATTTCAAAATTCCATCTTCATACTCAAAGTCTCTCAATCTCCCATCATTCACAGCTTTAATCTTCTTCTGAAATTCTTCATCATCGTTCTGAGAACTCTTAATCCTTTCTAGTAAAGATGGTTTGGCAACCATTTGAAAAAGCATTGATGTTTCACCTTCCCTGGTTATTCCCATGTCCATCTTCACTAGATCCATGAAAATTGGATCCCTTTCAATTCTCATATTGTTCAAAACTCCATGGTCTTTTCTACTCAAAGCATATGCCACCTTGTTTGCCTTCCCTGGGTGGTAGTGTATCGTACAATCATAATCCTTGAGTAATTCAAGCCATCTCCTTTGCCTCATGTTGAGTTCTTTTTGTGAGAAAATATACTTCAAACTCTTGTGATCAGTATAAATCTCACATTTTTCACCATAGAGGTAGTACCTCCATATCTTCAAAGCAAAGATTACAGCTGCTAACTCAAGATCATGAGTAGGATAGTTTTGTTCATGAATTTTCAACTGTCGTGATGCATAGGCAATAACTCTATCATTCTGCATAAGGACACAACCAAGTCCTTTCTTTGATGCATCACTATAAATAACGAACCCATCATTCCCCAATGGTAGAGTCAATATAGGAGCATTGACTAATCTTCTCTTCAGTTCTTCGAAACATTCTTCACACTCTTTTGTCCAAACAAATTTAACCCCTTTACGTGTGAGCTTTGTTAATGGGTTAGCCAATCGGGCAAAATTCTGGACGAAACGTCGATAATAACCTGCCAAGCCAATAAAACTACATACCTCAGTTATACTCGTAGGTGCTGGCCATTCTTGGATTGCCTTGGTCTTAGAAGGATCAACAGAGATTCCATCTTTAGAGACAATATGGCCAAGAAAAGAAATCTCCTGAAGCCAGAATTCACACTTGCTAAACTTCCCATATAATTCATGCCTCCTAAGAGTCTTCAAGATAATGTGCAAGTGATTTTCATGATCTTCGTAGGTTTTGGAGTATACCAAGATATCATCAATAAATACCACCACAAATTCATCGAGATACTCCTTGAAAACTCTATTCATCAGATCCATGAATACAGAGGGTGCATTAGTCAATCCAAACGGCATTACAGTAAACTCGTAATGCCCGTACCTCGTTCGAAATGCTGTCTTCGGAATGTCTTCCTTCTTCACACACAACTGATGGTATCCAGATCAAAGGTCAATCTTTGAAAAGTATTGAGCTCCATGCAGTTGGTCAAATAAATCATCAATACGAGGTAGGGGATACTTGTTCTTTATCGTTATAGCATTGATCTCCCTGTAGTCGATACATAACCTCATAGATCCATCTTTCTTTTTAACAAAAAGAACAGGGGCTCCCCATGGAGAAACACTAGGGCGAATAAATCCCTTATTACTCAATTCCTATAGTTGTTTCTTTAGTTCGACTAACTCTACAGTGGCCATTCTATAAGGGGTCTTCGATATAGGCCTTGATCCAGGAATCAAATCAATGGAAAACTCAACTTCTCGTTCTGGAGGATGTCCAGGTAAATCTTCCGGAATTACATCTACAAATTCTTTCACAATAGGTACATCCTCTATTTGAACATTCCTTTCCTCACCCGCAGTTTTTTCATTCTCTTCCTCCCCAATAATTGAATTTAGTTGAGCTATTGAGGGTGGATCTAAATAAGAATTAGGTGGTGACGATTCTGCTCTAAAAATAAGGTGTTCCTTATCATTATCATCAAGAATCGTAACCTCTTTCTTATTACAATAAATCTTCACATCATAGTCCGAAAGCCAGTCCATACCGAGGATTATATCAAACACAATCATAGGTATGACGATGAGATCAGCAGATAAAGAAAATTTATGTGCTCTAATGGGGACTGATTCACAAAACTTTGTTGCAACGATACTTCCCTTAAGAGTTTTAACTGACAGCTCCCTTATTAAATCAAATTGGAAATATCTAATTTTCTTAGCAAACTGGGAAGATATGAAACAATGCGATGATCCAGAATAAAATAATGCATTTGCTAAACTTGAGGAAACCATTAAATTACCTGCCACCACGTCTTTCGGAGCTTCTACCTCAGCAGTAGTGATAGCATAAGCCTGGCCTTGATCCCTTGTCCTTTTCTGAGGTAAGTTCTCCTGATGCTTAGGACATGCATTTTCATAATGCCCCATCTCCCTGCAATTATAGCACTGAACGTTGGTAGCTTCCTTCTTCCCCTTGCAATCATGAGCTTGGTGGCCTTTTTCACCACACTTGTAACAGACTTTCATTCCCTTCAAGCAAGTACCAGGATGTTTCTTCCCGCATTTACCACAAGATGGATATTCAACCTTTCCCTTCTTCCCCTTATTTCCATTCCCAGATTGATCAGCAGGTCTCTTCTTCTCTTGCTTTGCTTTAAAGTCATAAGACTTAGAGAATTCCTTTTCGGTCTTGATAGCACATGAGACAATGTCTTCGTACGATGAAAAGGATTGTGAGACTAACGCTCGACGGAGAAATGGTTTTAACCCATCAAAGAAACGATCAATCTTACTTCTTGGGTTATGAATATAATCACCAGCGTACCTCGCTAACCTTGTAAAGTTAGCCTCATACTTTGTGACATTCTCATCCTCCTTTTGTCTCAGACTCAGAAATTGTCTTTCCATATCTGCTCGATGGTCGCGAGGAAAGTATTTTTCTAAAAACGGATCTTTGAACTCCCTCCATTCCATATTTGATACTTCATCATCTTCCTTCATGTTTTGAATCAATGACCACCACTGATCAGCATCTCCAGTGAGGCGGTAAACTGCCATGATAACTTTTTCCCTTTCACTGCTCCCCAAAGCCTGAAATATTTTATCTAGGGAAAATATCCATTGCTCAGCTACTAAGGGATTTGTATTCACATTGAACGTTGGTGGTTGTTGCCTCATGAATCGATCTAACATTGATCCTCCACGCTGCGGATCAGGGTGCTCCATACGGGTAAGGTTATTATTCATAACCTGAGTAAGTTGTCCCAGTATGGTGATTAGCTGATCAGCACCAGTTGCATCACCAGCCCCACTATAATTATCTTGAGCAGGAGGGCAATCCCTACATGGAGTGCGTGCATTGATACGGTTTCCATTTCTTCCACTAGGCGCCATTTCTAAACAATGGCATAAACTAGATCAGTTTATGAATCGAAATACATAATCCCATACTTATAAAACACTTAACATAAATTGAACTATTTATGGATATAATCCATAATCATAAGAATGTTTTCTTTGAGGAAGTAGATACTCATAATCCCTTCAAAATGATTTGTAAAGAAAATGAGAGTTATCCTAAGCATATCCCCCGGGAGTGTCGTAACCAAGAGTGCAACAAGGCCCGTTGTCGTGCACCAGTTCCCGTTCGAGTCTAGCTCAAAGCGGTGTTTTCGGGTTTTACCCCTAGGTACATCTGTGCCAGAGCCGCCTCTACCTGTTCGTATTCAGACAGGGATGTATTTCTTGGAAAACTCACAAAATATCTACAATACCAAAATTCTAGGAAGTTCTTCTATACTAATCCTCAAAGTTCATCTTAGGTCTACGTGCTCTAATCAGAGTTTATCTAAATCTAGCTTCCAAGGTTTGTACTAAACTTCCTCTGATAACAACTGTAACGCCCCGACCCTAGTTACCCAGAGTCGGTGCATTATTACATAACATTGGCATGATCACAAGAAAGATCAAATCTCGAAAGACCGATTGGTTTAGTAGCCTTGGAAACACTAGATATATTCATAAGTTTTACATTACATCATAAAATGAAAAACTACTACAACAACATAATGTTTCCATAATCCACACTCATATCCCCACATAATATCCCTGAAGGTCATTCATAATTTACTTCTTCACTTCCTGGGAAAAATAAAACATAGAAAAGGGGTGAGCTCAAATGCCCAGTAAGGATAACAATATAACGGAAACTTTCATAAATAAGAATAAATATTTAAGGCAATGTATAACTAAAACAAAAGCCTTTTAAACTTGAACATTTAACATAGTATGGCATAAATAAAATGAAATAATTTCATTTACTTATTCACATGGTTATTCTACTAAACGAATAATCACATGCAAAATCAATAACCACTTTCATAATGATGGAATGCATAATGCCAGACTATCATAACCACATAGCCAAGGCCTCGTGCCAAGACTACAAATAAGATTTTGTCAAGGCCTTGTTCCAAGACACTAGTTTGTCTCATGAGACCTACCGATGCATCGAGGAGCTATAGCGGGCTCCACCCGTCACATATTAAGTCCAATGCATTCCCATATGAAAAGGTTTAAACATAACATAAACATTCGTATTAAAACTAGCATACGAAATGTCAATACTTTCACCATAAACTATGAATGGTATAAAAATATCACATCCACAGTCAAACATATCACAAAACCTTCAATACAATATAGAAGTTTTGTATCATAATAAATCAACATCAAATAATCTTAAATTCCATCAAAGGATGTTGACATAGATGAAATCAAAATTCTTTTTAAAGAAATATCTCCTTTTATTTTGAAATAATTTAAGATCCATATAAAATAAAACATTTTCTTTGAAAATATTCTTATAAGCTTGTAAGGTAAGCTTTGAAGATTTTATAACGGCGGAAAATAGCCGCACCCTCCGTATAAGTTAAAAAAACATTCTTACCTTAATTCTGTAGAAAAGGTTAAAAAGGACCTTGTTTTGAAAACGACCGAAAGATTCCTTTATAAACCACTTATAAAAGTCAAAAAGGGTATAAATGAATTTAACTCATATTCTAGTAAATAGTAAAAATGTTTTGAAATGCATTTTTAAGAAACATGGATGTGGATGATAAAGAGATCCCAGTAGATTATTACGTATAAACAACCTTGGATAATGAAGAGGTTGTAAAGTAAACCCTTACCTTGTACTTTTCCTTGGTTGGGGTAGGTTAACCTCCTGTATAATGGTGAAATAGTTGTTATTAAATTATACAAGAATCATATATATTAATATGATATCATATATGATCTTTTAACATTGATTTGTTAATAATATCTTAGAATTATCGTCGTTTCGGGAGTTAACTTACTCATTTTCTTTTATATGTTTTGTTACATAAGCCATGGTTGTTGTATCTTATTCATATCCAGAATGATATCCAGTCCTTAAACATCATTTTTAAATCATCAAATGATAATTATACTTGAATGGATACGATGGAGAATGAATCTCATCGCGTTCGTGGAGACGGTAGTCCGTACGTACGCACGAGCGACAATATCATTCTTTTGATATTAAAATAATATATAAATGGATGGTATATCATATATACAGAATAATTAACATGTTATATTTATTATTTACATGAGTTACACATCATTATTATACCCATCCAAATAATATTATATTGAATAACAATTACACCACGGCGTGGAGACGGTAAGTCGTACGTACGCACGTATGGTGACATGTTATTAAAAGGGTGGATAGAATACTGAATATGATTGTACCATATTTATAATAACATCACAGTATATGTGAGATACTGGAGTTATTATTTTAGAATGGTAAGAACAAAGGAAGAAGAAGTGGAAGAAGAAATGAACTTGGAGAAGGGTGGTGAAATCATTACCTCTTCTTCGGGTTCTTCCTTTTGATTTGATCAAAAGGGCTCCATAGGTTGGCTTTATGATCAAACTAAGGCCTCTAGGTTGTATTGAGGGATGTTGGGAGAGTATTTGGTCAGAGTTTGGCCGATCCAAAAGGCTTTGAAGGTGTGAAGAAATGAGAAAGAGGAGTGCCCTTTTATAAGAGGGGTGAGGGGCACCTTTGGAAAAGTTAGAAATATTAATTTATAATAAATTCATATTCGGTTTCTAAAGGCTCCAAAGTTGATTATTCAAAGGTTAAGGTGGGGATAGGTCTAAAAGCACTCAACAAATAGAATTTAGACAGGTTTGGGTACTTATATTAACCTTATCTTTAAGTATTAACTCTAAGTTAATTAGTTTCACTTTTACAATGTCTCTTTGTATTTTTATATAATATGGTTAATAAACATACTATATACATCCGAGCGACCCCCAAGTGGTACATTAATGATGAACCTATCATGATATAAGTCTCTTGGCCGAACCTTAGATTTTGAGGAATTTAATATCAATTAATAATATAATATTTGTTTTAAGAACTCTTTTATGTCAATTTTGACACTATTCAATAGTTGATTTTTGTGAAACTCATAACAGATTGATTACTTCGAAAAAAGTCAATTAAATCAATCCTAATATATCATATTATCCTAGAAAATTAGTTTAATTCATTAAAACTTTCATATTATATTTATTTGGGTATTTATAATATCAATTAGTTTAATTTTTCACTATTATAGTAATTACTGCATCATCATTGTGTCATAAATAAAATAAATTATTTAATGTCTAAAAATTATAAATAAAATATCATTATGTAGGAAATCCTTTTAGCTTTCTAATGAATATTTATAATCTAAAATCCAACATATATAACCCTATTTAACAATTGTTTTTCTAAAAGATATATGCTTGTGTCATTTTTGTATTCATTTTAACTTAATTAAAATAAAGTGTCATTATCACTTACAAGTGGATCCATGGGGTCCCAAAATAGACCCAAAGATTCCCATGGTCGACCATGTATCTACCAATAGGGTTAAGACACGTTTTAGGGTAATTTAGTATTATTATAATATTATTTTTTAACCCTTATTTACCGGATTTACCCTTAACCATGGTAAATAAAATATTTACCGCAGTAATTATTCAAAATGTCTAAAAATAAAAGTTACCTATTTACACAATTTGAACATCCTGATTCCAAATATGGAATCCATTTTCCTAAATTCAAAACAGGGAAGTTCCAGAAATTAATTATAAATTAATTCCCGCTGTCAAAACAAAAAGCGTGTTTTTAAGAGATAATAACTATCAAAAAATTGACACTCGTTTATGTTCGGTTTAATTGTAAAATTATGTCCAATGACCAACATTATATTAAATGGTAAAAATATATTCTAAATATACTTTAAAACCAATAAAATTCATAATGTATCACTATTAATTATTTTGATTAAAAAAGTTGTTTTTAATTAAAACTTAGTAATTCTCACTATTCATCAAAATATGAAAGTTATCCGAAATGTACCAAAATTTCACCTTAGGCTAAATTCGATATTCCGAATCCAAAAATGAAGTCCATTTTCAAATATAAAATATATATAATTTCAAAAAGTAGGTATTTCTATTCATAACGGCTAGTTTGATTAGTTATGGTGTGTTAGAACTCGGTGTTGCGTACAACACACGCTATCACATTATTCAAAGAGAAATGTACCGTAGAAGCTTGGGGTGTTACACACAACATTGGCTTGGCTTAGGTTACACGCAATCGCAACCATCCTCGATAGCGTGTGTAGTATGCAATACCGGGTTTCACTAAACAATGATATATTAATATTGTTATGGGATAGCCATTATTATTAGTATTAACTACTTTTTGAACATTATTATTCATCTTACATATTTTCTAAAACATGGTATGTGAACAAAATAATTTTTTCAGTTAAAATAAGTATTTCTCAAAAAACACAGTTTCGCCGCCTTTTGATAGCACTCCCACATTAAATCTAGTTTTAACAGGTTTATAAGTTCAATTTGACGAAATAAAATTCTTCTTTAGAATTAGGATATAAAAATTTACTATGGATAAAATTTTCATATTATTCTGATAACTTTCATATTTTAATGAATAGTAAATCCACGCTATATTTTAATTAAAAACATCTTTTTTCATCGCAATAATATATATGGTTAAATTAAAATATTTAATTGTGTTAAAGTATGAATATAATATATTTTTACCATTTAATATAATTTATGTCATTACCATTAATTATACATTGAATTCATAGGTAAAAACATTTCAATCTTTAGGAATGTTTTAACTATTAAAACTCATTTTCTTAACAACGGGATTAATTTTAAATTAATTACTGCAACTTCTTTGATTTGAATTTTCAAAAATTTATTCCATATTTGAATTCAGTGGGTCCAAATTATGTTAATAGGTTACTTTTAAATTTTTATGATATTAAGAATAGTAACTATGGTGATTTTTATTTACTACAGTTAAAGGTAAATTGGGTAATTAAGGGTAAGAATAAGATTGTAAAATTACCCTAACACTTGAAAAAATTCTATTGGATGAATAAAAGTCAACCCATATCACCTAAGGGTCGGAATAGATTCATTTCATGGACCTTTTCCCTGAAAATGATATAATTATTATTAAAACAAAAGAAAGTGGCAATATGTCACTCTCTTAAATCTTATAAGTGTAATAATTTTAATTTAGTGATAAACGTTATAAAACTTCAAACATAAGTAGTCTCCAAAAATCTAATACAATTATATACATCATTTGAATTTATTTATTATTTTGAGGGATTAAATAATTATTATTAATTATGACACAATAGTGATGTTGAATTTATTTTATTGATTGAAATATCAAATAAATGGTTTTAAAAATATTAAAATAAATATTATATGAACTATTTAATGTACTCCACGAATTTTATAGAAAAATATGAAATGTTATGAATCTATAAAATCTTTTAGTTCGAACATATCTTCTGTGTGGATTTTATTTTTAATTCAAATAAATGAATAGTGTCAAAATTGACACTATTGTTATTTCATAAAAATAACATATTATAAATTGTTCAAAAATCACAAAAATATTTAAAAATTATAAAATAAAATGTATATGGTATAAAATGTCATAAAGTATAAAATTATGGGAAATTCAGAACATATAAGTAATTATTCATAATGATTTAATATTTAAAATATTTTTACCACAAATAAAATTAAATACATTAAATAAAGATAAATCAAGTTTATAATATTGTAAATAAATTCCCAACATGTCTAAATTTTATTTTTTGATGAGATTACAACCCTATCTCATCAAATATTCTAATTTTAATAATTTTGGAAGTTTTTAAGTGGGGTTTTAATTTATTATAAATTAATATTTTATAGATTTCCAAAGGTGCCAGTCTCCTCCGTTATAAAAGGGCACCTTCTCCCTCTCCTCCTCACACCATTTGGAGCCTTCAGGCTCGGCCAACCCCTACCTATTTCCCTTCTCAACATTCCTATCAACATACTATAGGTCCTGGTATTCTTCAAAGACAAATTTTAGTGCCCTAAGAGGAGGTTTCAAGGAGGCATGTCGAAGAAGACGTAATATCCATTACCGATTCTTTCAAATTTAGTTCTTCTTATAATTCCTCTAATTTAGTTGTTTCATTATGAAGTAATAATATCAATATCAATAATACACTGATATGATATTATTAATATTAAACAAACCTATTTCACCTTCTATCCATCCTATGGAAAACGAAATCACCGCGCGTGAGTACGTACGAAATACCGTCTCAACGCCATGGTGTAATCTGTTTTCCACCACCACCTTACTTGGATGGGTATAATGGTGAAATAATAACTATATATTATTATTTTAAAGTGATATTTATTCTGAAATAGTATACATACACTTAAATACAATTCCACGATCATGGGAACGATATCATCGCTCGTGCGTACGTACTGCCTACCATCTCCACGAAGTGATGTGACTCATTCTACATGATCTTCATTGAATAATGATTATATAATTAATTGAATGAATAAATATGATATATATTGCAGTAATACCATTCATTAAATGAGTTATCTAGAACCTAAAAAGAGGAATAATAATTTATTCAACAAAACATGCATAAGAACATAAAGCAATGAACACCCGAATAACAAGTAGCAATGAAATATTAATAATAAGAAGATAATAATATGACCATATATGATATCATAACAATAAAATTGATTCTATAATAAGTCAATGACATTATTTAAATCATCATACAGGAGGTTTGGATACGTATAAAGCATATCGGACCAAAGGTAAGGGAAAATCTCGCAATCTCAATTTTTATCCGAGATTTTTTATACTTCAGTATTTATTGGGGCATATTTATCATCCACATTCATTATTCCTCAATATTTAATATTATTTCTATCCTCATACAATGGTTTAATTAAAATTTTACCTATTGGTGAATTTTTCGTAAAATATATGAACAGAATCATTTGTCGTTTGCAGTACGAGGTACTTTTTGACTTTTTCGGCCAAATACGAGAAGAATGTTTTTTTTAACTTATACTGAATTAATGGATTTTTATGATTTAATAGAAAATTATTTCCATGATGATTCCTTTACAGGTTTTCAAGTTTATTTTTAATCAACTTCTTTTAGTTTACAATTGTATGACATGTTAAGAAAAGAAACATGTTTTTGAAGTAGAAATTATATTTTCCTCAAGAATGGAGTTCAAGGGTTTTATCAAAATTATTTTCCATCTAAGATAATATAGGGTTATGTTTATATAACTATTTTTTACATTGATTACATTATTTTATGATGGAATTATTTTTATGATGTCCTTTTATGGATTATGTTATGATGGCATGATGTTTAAGAATCCCATTTTTATTACATGGGTTATGCTATGATTTATGATTTTGTGGAACACATAAGAATGGTTTCATTATGAGATGGGTGGGACCTATATCTCCCTCCAATGCATTGGGTAAATATTTATATATCATGAGATAAGCATGGCTGGAACAACATGTTAATCTAGTTCAGTGATATTGGACTGGAACGAGGAGTGAACTCGGTTCAGTAATGGACTTTGTCCTCTATGATAGTCTTGGAAATGAGTCTTGACTAATATAAAATGATTTTCTATGATTATGTGTGTATTCCACAAAGTTTCATGTTTTATGTTATGATTATTGGGATTAAATTTCCCTACTATGATTTATAAAATGTTATGATATTATGATCTATTTTTCAGGTTATGATTTTCATAATGTTATGTTCTTATGAATATGATATGATTGATATTTATTTTTTTACCCTTACTGAGCTTTTGAGCTCACCATTTGGTATGTTTTCTTTTCCCCAGGCCAGGAAGAAGGGTATTAAGTAAGATATGCCCAAAGGGACTCTAGATATGATGAAATAAACGGGAGACAATGTAGATGATTTATGAACTAGTTGTTTATGTTCCCCAGTTTCAAAAGATGATATACCAATACGGTCCTTTCATGGTTTTGTTATATGTTGTAATAAGTATGATTCAATTCTGAAGTAATAACAATGTATGTAAAGTATGGGTCATTATACCGCAGGCCGGGTTGCACCCGGGATCGAACCTGGGTCAGGCCGAGTTGACCCGAATTGGGTTGGGTTGGCCCAAGCTAGGTTTGGCCAGGTCGGTCCGACCTGGTGGGACTGGACCCGAACCAAATGCGACCCCGTTCCTCTCTTTCGGCCATAAGGTTAGCTATGGGCATTCGTTTGATGAACCGTTTGCGGTTCTGGAAACCTTGGATCGAGGCAGCCATTTTAGTATACCACATTTGATTTTGGATAAATTTGGATTATGTCTGGGTTTGATCGAATACGAATCCAACCGGGCCCTCAGAACTAAAAAGGGAAATAACTTATATACTGGGCATCCGTTTGAGGCACCGTCTATTGTGTTGAGACCCCTATTATGAGCCAATCCTTTGGGGACACTTTTTAATGGGGCTTTGTGGAAGTTAGAGTATTGACTTGTGGCTTAAGGATCAGACCCTCCCCGAATAATGTGAGCATAGTACGGGAACCCTGTGGCTGGATGTAACATGAGAAAGGGATATAATGTGGGGTTTTGCTTTGGGATCCTACATGGGTCTCTGTTCTAGGATCACACATGGATCTGATCTAGGAATCCATGTGGGACTACTCTAGGATTTAACATGGATCATCTATACTAGGATCCTACGTGGGTCTGATGATTTAAGATCCTAAATGGGTCTACCTCTCAACCGAGTATGATAATTCATTAGGTACATCTAATCATCATTACTATCATACCTAAGTTATAACTTGTGTGAGCTGAGGTCTAATATTTTTGGTGAAACTATTGTGGTTCTTCTCTGTGTGTTGTTACTTAAGAGGTACTCACCTATGTGGTCTTACCTTCACGGTACTTCTTCCTTCTTTGACAGTTGTGCTTTTGGCTCAAGAGATGGAGCTGTGTGTAATCTTGACAACATAGGTATATGTATGGGTATACACCTAAGTAATGATGGTTGTTGCTTCATACCTTGTGATTGTACTCTTACTTTTGAAGTTTATCATTTTGGGATTTTGGGAGACCTTAGGGGGTCTTAGGGTCCCTACTGAGTATCGTTATACTCACCCTCTCACGGGCTATGCCCGTACCTTATGGTTTCATGTGCAGATGACAGACAGTATTGATTGAGGCTAAGGTTGATAGGCAAGAGGCTGCTCGGAGGTGGACTTAGATGAGACATACCACAAGTATGACTTGATTAAGAGCTGTACCTACCCTTTAAGTAGGATTCCCGGTGGACGATCCATGAGATATTTCCCTTGCAATTGTAATTGTACTTTTAGTTGGTATTTTATAATGTACCTTACTTTCCACACACTTTTTTACTATAGTAGTTACTTGTGATTTCTCCTTGTTGTGTTTTCAGGCTATGTGTGTTGTAGGTTTTAAAGCCAATGCCTTCCCAATTACTAGGATATGCCTTTTGGTGCTAGTCTTCATCCCCATGCCTATGGATGGTGGGCTTGGGGTAGTCATGGAACAGGACTCGAGGATGGGTCATGAGATTTGAATAACCCATTATGTTGTCCACATTCCCTTTTAAATGGTATTTTTATTATCCCTCAATATGTGTGGGATTTAAACAAAGGTATTTTCAAATTTTTAACATTTGATAATTGAGATAAAAATTTTAGGATGAAATTTATTTACATGTGGAGAATGTAACTATATCACAAAATATATTAAATGAATGATAAGATAGATATTTTTCTTAATAGTCAAAACTGGGAGATAAGTTAATTATGATATATTATAAAAATATTTTTATATCCTTGGAATTGAATTGGATGGTATGAATTTGAGTAACCACAATATGTAATATATTTATAATGTTCCTACACAATGAAATACTATTGATTAATTATTAGTAAATAAACACACAGTTTTTATTGACTTCATTATATTCATAAAAAAATTATTTTCATAAAAAATGATATTTATTGATTTTGTTGTGTGGAAATTATATTTAATTAGTAATTTTTTTATAAATTATATTTTAAAAAATGTAATGAAATTAAATCATCATTTTAAAATTAACTTAGGCTCAAACATTGTGATTTTTAAATAATTAAAGATTTTTTAGGGAACATTTAATCATACTTATTTTCAAATACTCTCATTTAGTATCATAAAATATAGTTATTTAAAGGTCCCATTTTATTTTTTTGTATTAAATTGATATATGATACTTTTTTATTTATAATTATCTAATTATTTTGATTTTAACCAGTAATGTTAATTATTTTGATATATGTTAATTATTATGATAATAAACCCATGTTTCTAAAAACTATTTTATATCATGCTTTAAAAATTACATTAAAATTTATTTCTACCACTTATATTGATTGAATAATTGAAAATTGATTCCATATTATGAATTACTAGATTCATATTCGATCGATATTTCCCTTTTATTTTTCATTATTATGAATAGTAATATATAGTTAGCATTTTTAACATAGGGTAGGGTAAAGTGGGTAAAATTGTAGCATCCCACCTTGGACACCACTTAATGGTTCCCTGATATGGTGTCCAAAAGACCTCAAGTGCACCTCTCAGAATACCAGAGGTTTTCGACTAGTAGTGAGGTCCTAGGTTGTGTATGTGGGGACAGTATACCCTCATTGATCATAGTAGATTGATGATATATATATGTATATGTATATATATATATATCTGTGTGTGTGTGTGTTTGTGTTTGTGTGAAATAGAAGAATCAGTAATAAACAGTATAAAGAACTAGAAAAAAAATGTTATCATTCAAGATAACTAAATAAGTATCAGAAGCTGAATAATAATAAGTGACAATATGATTATCAAGGTTACGTAGCTATAAAAAATATGAATGGGGATATGGTATAAATTCTAACCGAAATATAAAAATGTCCAAAAAAATTATAACATGAATCTCGAGCATATGCTTAGTCCTCTACCCCTATACTCCATCTTATTAATGCAAACCAAACATCAGAAGCTATCTTCTCCCCTTTATCAATACCTACAACCATAAAGACTCTTGGGTACCAATGGTGACCCAAGTAGGGTGTGAGATACAATATTATTAAGCCACCACCAGAGGTGTCTAGATTAATCTAGTACATGCATTATAATGTAAAAAGTGTTCCATATTTAATAAATGAAAAATAATAAATAGATAAATAAATTCATAGGGCTAGGTTCCACATGGGAATCCATCCAATTTTCTTGCTTCATCCTAAACTAATAAGACTGAACCAAGGGATCCTACAAAGGTAATGTGATATAGATAATATATGAGAAGGTGGAAAATCCTTAAGCTTGGATTGGTCTTAGAGGACATATCTCTCTATTTTATGAAACCAAATGATAATTTATCTTTTTAAAAATAATCATATCATTTTAAATTCATTTTAAATCCACTTTATAAAATATAGTGTTTCACCCCTAGTGTTCTCATTATAATTTAGAGAGAATTTCCATGTATCGGTCGAGTGTCCATGTATATGTCCAATTCTTAGGGATTCTGTCCATGGTGACATAATAATGATATCTAATGCATCACTCCATTCGTGGGGTGGTAATGTCATGAATAAACCTTGGAGTTCGTAAACGGTATAGCGCGTAGGGGGGGATGAGTCACTCTTGTGGCATGTTATAACTATCATTCCATCAATCCCATCCAGGGGTCCCCCCTAGGGAATTAATGTCACCCATATAGAGGTAAAAAAAGAAATTCATGGTGAGTATATCCAATATATAGCTAGTGTATCCACCAGCGTGTTTACAAAGAACTGATATATTCTAACTATAAGGCACATTGATACACTACAATTGGTCCTTAAATAGAAACCCATTTTATATCCTATGTAATTAGATGAGAATATTACTTTGTTATCCAACCATACCATTTAGAAAAAATTAATTTATAACAACAAATCCATATTGGCCAATGAATTCGCATTTTTAATGGCCTATTCATGGAACGAGTTATCAAGAATTAATCACATGGCCAATTCATTTTATTCAGCCACATCATGTATGGAATGGGGTAATGGGACCTAACATATTTATCATCATGTAGTTTGACCCAAAATAATCATTTCAAGGCTTTAATTATAATGAAACATCCCTTTAATAATGTATAACTAACTAATAAAAGAAGAAATTAAGGGTAAAAGGTAGATCAAACCCACTAGTTAATATAAATTCAAGGTGATTAACCCAGAGGGATGATTCACCACAAGAATGCATCGCATTTTGTAAGGAAGGAATTTAATTTAATTTAATTAAAAATTGAAGGCATTGCAAAAAGGGTTCTGGATCATAGAACAACAGCTCATAAATTAAGATGCAATGAAATGAAGGGATAGAACCTTGACCATATACCTTAGCATCATAGGTCTCTCCCTTCTAGCATTAATAGTTGATTTAATCAATAATGTATGAAATTGATGAAATCATCAAATTCACAAAAAAAGGGAGAAATTAGAATTCAATGATATAGATCAAAATAGTGTGGAAGCAACATGAATAAAAGGGAGAGGATTAGAGAGCATATAGAGAGACCCTTTCCATGGATTTGATGGTGAGAGAAATAAATATAGGATAGAGGATGTGGTGTGATCTCTATTTTGAGAGTGAGTAGATATCCACATAAAAATTGATGAATATTCCACTATAAATGAAGAGGGTGAGGATTAAATAAAGAGTTATATAATTTATGAGTGGAAAAAGTAATTTCAGCTTTAAAATAGGGTGTTCACTATTTGTGCACATGGTTGGCCAAACGGTGCGCCAATCATGTTCTAAGCCACTCCTTCAAGGGGAACCACATATGGTTAGGTTCATAATTTTCCAAACCATTTTCCATCCATGAAAAAATACCTTTAAAAAAATAAGTATCTCAAAAAAATCATTTGACTTAGTTTGTACAATTACATAAAAACTTTGTGTCCCCCTGGTCCCCACATTCTATATATACACCGATTTGGGAAATCATGTGGGTTAGGAATAATGGTTTCTACTAACCATACGGCCCCGTTTCTATCTTACCATTTAGGGTCTCCAGGATCTGAATGATTCACAAACATTCTTTAGATCTCCATTACTTTATTATGAATCAATAATAGGGTAAATAATATTAAATAAACTGAAAACTAATGGCCTTTACCAAAGAGAAATTCTAAGATAATATATCCTCCCCTAATGAAGACAAATTATCCCTGATTTTCCCTTCCATGGGTGGTGGAATGTCTTTTGAGAAAACTTCTAGCCACTGCACACGTACATCAACTTCCCTCTCCCATGTCTTATTCTATATGCTTCTATTCTGATAGAACACCCTGACAAGAGGGACTAACCTGCCTCAATGTGCCTTTGTACTCTGATCTATGATACATATCAAATGCTCCATGAAAGATGCAGCAACCTACATATCAATGTACTCAAGGTAAAATTAATGAGAGGGTTCTTAATGATAATGATGAATCTGTGATACATGGATTAATTTGTGTATGGAACAATACCTTTTAGGTAACAACAATAGATAGGTTACCAGCCCAACTATCTATATTATCTCGAAAGGACTGACTTAACATGGTGATAACCTTTCCTATCTACTAATTCATATGTGACCCAATCTTGGTGACAGTCATAGAAAGATAAGTTTTCCCATGTTAATCTCCAAAGGTATGTAGTAATGATCAGTATAAGACTTTTTCTTGGATTCAACTTTAGCCACACGCTTTTGAATTAGCCAGACTTTCTCTAAAGTCTCCTAGTTGAGATGAGGACCCAATAGAGCTACCTCACTCACCTCTAGTAAGCACAGGGGTGAGAAGTATGAACTACCATAAAGGGCCTCATAAAAATTCATCTATATCATTTCTCAAATGTCGTTATTATATTTAAACTCATATAGTAGAATATTAATTTCTTATGTACTTCTAAAATTATGGATGCATGCCTGAATAATATCCTTTGACGCATGTGTCATCTACTCAGACTACCCATCAGTATTATGGTGTTATGTTGTACCAAGGATCACCCATGCACCCATTATGTTTTGCAACCCTTTCCAGAACCTTCAAGTAAAATGGGAATCTTAATCCAAAATGATAGAATAGAGAACAACATGAAGTCACACTATTTTCCAAATGTAAAGGCTCTTCAGACCAATTATATAGAAGGCCTCTTGAATTTGTACAAAGTGTGAAATCTTGGCAAATATGTCGACCATCACCCATAATGCATCGGTGTCATAATGTGATCTTGAAAATCCCATCAATAAATACATGGAGACATCATTCCATTTCGACTTCAGAATGGATAGAGTATATAGATGTCTAGAGGTTCATTAGTGATATTCCTTCACTAGCTAATAGGTGGAGCACAGTAATGCCCCAAGATTTTATGAAAAATATTCATTTAATTTCATTAATGTCTTGTGTTATATCCTACACCAGGATTACCTTGCGCTATACGCAACACCGTATTATCTTACAGTATACGCAACACTATTCTTGGATCTTGTTACACACAATTTTGATAATAGTTATTCTACGCAACATTGAGTATATATATATATATATTCAATTTATAAATGAAATATGGTTGGATTCTGTTATACGAAACAACGAAGGATTCTTACACAACACGCAACCCTGACTTGGCTTGCATTACATGCAATCACGACCTTCCTCGATAGCGTGTGTTGTACGCAATACCGGGTTTTACTAAACAATGATATATTATTATAATATTATTATGAACTAGCCTTTATGAATAGTATTAACTAAATTTTGAATTTTATAACATTATTATTCATCTTACACATTTTATAGAACATGGTATAAGAACAAAATAAATTTTTCGTGTAAAATAAGTATTTTTAAAAAAATGCAGTTTTGCTGCCTTTTGATGGCGTACCAACTTTAATTCTAGTTTTGAAATGTTTATATTTTCAATTTGAAAAAATTAAATTCTTATTTGGAATCAAGAAATAAAAATTTACTTTGGATAAATTTTTCATATTATTCTGGTAACTTTCAGATTTTGATGAATAGTAAAAACAGGCTATATTTTAATTAAAAACAACTTTTTTCATTGCAATAATTTATATGCTTAAATTATAATATTGAATGGTTTTAAAGTATAAATAGAATATATTTTTACCATTTAATATAATTTATGTCATTAGCATTGATTTTACATTAAATTCGTAGGATAAATCAATTCAATCTTTTGCAATATTTTAAAGAAAAACACGTTTTCTTTCGACAACGGGATTAATTTTGATTTAATTTCTGAAACTTTTGTGTATTGAATTTGGAAAAATGGATTCCATATTTGGAATCAGTGGGTCCAAATTTTTTTAATAAACTACTTTTTATTTTTGGGAATTATGAATAGTAACTACAGTAAATTTTATTTACAATAGTTAAAGGTAAATCAGGTAATTATGGGTAAATATAATATTATAAAATTACCCTAACACATGCCAAAATTCTGTTGGATGGCTACAAGTAGACCCATATAACCTAAGGGTCTGATTAGATTCATTTTATGGACTTTTGACCATGAAAATAATTTAATTATTATTAAACCCAAAGAAAGTGACAACATGTCACTCTCTTAAATATTATAAGTATAATAATTTTAATTTAGTGATAAACATCATAAATATTCGAACATGAATAGTCTCCAAAAATATAATAAAATTATCTAAATCATGATAATTTATTTATAATTTTTAGGGATTAAATAATTGTCATTAATGGTGATACATTAATGATGCCGAAATTATTTATTAAGTGAAAAATCAGTAATATAGTTTTTATTGAAATAATAATACCCCTTAAAAGGCCCAAAAACCTGACCAAAACTTATTGGTATTGTATATCTACACCTTAATCATCCAATTACCTAATATATAACCGTTTGGAGGCTTATAAAAGTGATTATGACACTTATATTATTTTATTTTAAATGATTCCAATGTTTTCACCATCATAATTAATAAATATAACAATTTAAATATTGTGATTTTAAGATGATAAATTCGAGTAAAAGTATTATAGTGAAAGGTACTAGAGTTATATTCATCATAGAATTTTATTTTTAATTTTTATGCAACAAATAAGTATATTAAATAGTTATACAAAAATGTTGTAGTAATTATTTTATTAAGAGATAAGCCAAATAAATGGTTTCAAAATAAAATAAAATAAATATTATACGAACTATTTAATGTGATAAACTATTTTTATAGATGTATATGACCTTTTATGAATCTATTAAAGCTTTTAGTTCGAACATATCTTCTATATATATTTTATTTAAATTCAAATAAATGAATAGTGTCAAAATTGACAGTATTGTTATTTTATAAAAATAACATATTATAAAATTGTTTAAAAATCAAAAAAATATTTAAAAATTATAAATTTAGATTTATATGGTCTATAATGTTATTAATTAACCAATAAGGGAAAATTAACAACAAATAAGTAATTATTTGTTATAATTTAAAATTTAGAATTTTATTACCACAAATAAACATAAATAGATTAAATAAGGTTAAATCAAAATGATAAGGTTTAAAATAAGATCCAAACATGTATAAATTTGATTGGTTGATGATATTACAACCCTATCTCATCTAATCTTTGAATATGAGTCATTTTTGGAGGTTTTTAAGTGGGGTTAGATTTATTATAAAATAATATTTTTTAGAATTCCAAAGGTGCCCCTCTCCTCCCTTATAAAATGACACCTCCTCCCTCTCTTCCTCACACCACATTGAGCCTTCAAGATCGTCCAAACCCTACCCAATTATCTTATCCACTTCCATAGAAACATCCTAGAGGTCTTGGTATTCTTCAGAGACCAATTTAAGTGCCCTAAGAGGAGATCTCAAAAGGCGCTTCAAAGAAGAGGTAATGTTCATTACCGATTCTTTCAACTTTATTTCTTCTTCCATTTCTTCTTCTTAGGTTGTTTCATTATGAAGTAATAACATCAGTATCACTCAAATAATTATATGTTATTATATTAACGAAACAACCCTATTTCACCATTTATCCATCCTACAGAAAATAAAATCACCGCGCGTGCGTACGTACGGAATACCGTCTCCACGCCTTGGTGTAATCTATTTTCAACCACCACCTTACTTGGATGGGTATAAGGGAGAAAGTAATGAATATATATGATTATTGTAAATTGATAATGATTCTGTAATATTATACATACACTTTAATATAATTCCACAATCTTGGGAATGATATCATTGCTCGTGCGTACGTACGGACTACCGTCTCCACGACGTGATGAGATTCACTCTCTATGTTAACCATTCATGATTGATTATAAAGTATATATAATGAATAATAATTAAATATATTACATAATGAAGCTACTGGATTTATTTATACATATATATATATATATATTTCATCTACTTAATTCCATTCAATAAGGAAATGAAAACAACGTTCATACGTACGTACGGACTACCGTCTCCATGAATGGTGTATTTCATTACTTTTATCGACCTATAATATCTATGTATATGATGAATATTTATTATATATAAATCATGATTCACATTCTGGAATTATTTAAATCGGGATATAAGTAATAATATCAACAACGACAAGTCGAAACACATACGATAAATGAAATGATTTTACCCAAAATGCTACTTTAACATGGAATTTACAAAAGAACGGATAATATAAAGTCATAAGTGAAACATATATGATATCATAACAATGAATATGATTATTTAATAAGTCAATTACATTATTTAAATCATTATATAGGAGGTTTGGATCCATACGAAGCATATCGGACCTAAGGTAAGGGATAATTTTCCAAATCTCATTTTTATCCGAGATGGGTTATTCGTAAGTATTTACTAGGGTTATTTATATCATCCATGTACATGTTTTATAAAAGTGTTTTCATGTATGTTTAAAGTCCTTTTTACCCATTTTTGACTTTTACTACATGGTATGTAAGGAATCATTCTTTTGATTACGTTACGATGTACTTTTTTGACTTTTCCAACAAAAGTACGAGGAGAATGTTATTTTTAACTTATACGGCATGAACAGATATTTACGGTTTCATAATGCCTCATTTTCATGAATCTTACTCTACATGATTTTATGACTATTTTCAACAAAATAATTTTATTTTAAAAGTTCATGGATTTTTTTCAAAAGAAAATGATTTTGACGAAGAAAGGATATTATCCTCAAGAATTCATTTCAAATGTTTTATCAAAACCATTTTCCATCTAAGATGACACTATTTGATATGTGTATGTTTCATGTTTAATGTATCTATTATTTACATGGTTCACTTTTTATGATGAAATGTCCATTTGTTTTATATGGATTATGAAATGATGGGATGATGTTTATGAAACCCATTTTATTCTTTGGGTTATGATAAATGTTTTAAGTTTATTTTGTGGCACAAGTAAGAATTATTTCACTATGAGATGGGTGGGACCTATATCTCCCTCCTATTCATTGGGTAAAGATTTTTATATCTCATGAGATAGACATGGCTGGAACGGTAAGTTAATCCGGTTCGGTGTTACAGGACTGAAATGAGGAGTGAACTCGATTCAGAATGGGACTTTGTCCACTAAGATGGTCTTGGCAGAAATGCCTTGGCTACTATGGAAATCATTACATGTGCTTAATGGATTCCAAAATTACATGTTTTATTCCCATTTTATTTTATCATGATTTATGTTCCATTATGATCTATGCCTTATGTACTTCCATGTTTTATGTCGTTGCTCAAGATTTTTAATGTTCATGTTTTTTAAGTTCAAATGTATATGGTATGTTTTATTTTATCCATGCTTACCCTTACTGAGCATTTGAGCTCACCCTTTTTATGTTTTCTTTTCCCCCAGGATTAAAATAAAGGTTTTAGGTAAGAAAACAAAAGGGGAAGATCTTTATGGGAGATGTTGAAGATCTTTCACCATGATTAGAAGATTATATTCCGAGTTTCCAAAGACACTAAACTATTATGGTCCTTGTGTGTGTGTTTTTGTTATGTACTAAGTATTCCGAAAAAGTAATGTAATGACCATGTACATCAAGCTTCGGGTCTCTACAGTTGGTATCAGAGGAAAGGTTTAGTCAACCTTTGGAAACTAAGATGCGAGAACTTTAGTGAGATCCCTAGAGATATTTCTAAGGTATTTCTAGGGATGTCCCTAAGGTTAAGTATAAGTATAGGTTATAGTACTATAATTACGGTAACACACGATTTTAGATACTCCCCCTTTATTATATTGTTTTCCCTAGAGTGATTTTTTCCTCTCACACTATTCTTTTTGGCTTTTAGATGATGGCTGGAACCAGAAGGAACCGTGTTGATCAATGTAATGGACAATGCAATGATTTTCCTCCTGAAAAAACAAATGTTATGGGAGATGGAGTGAAAAATCTTATTGTTATACTTACACAAGCTATGAATCATTCTGGAATTCCAAATGAGCAGAGAAGGGAACAATATTCTATTGAGTCCTTCATGAGGCAACGTCCACCTTCTTTCAGTGGGTCTTATGATCCACTTGTTGCTAAACAATGGATCAGTACTACTGAAAATATATTTTCAGTTCTTCAATGTTCTGAACATGATAAAGTCATCTTAGCAGTGTATTATTTGGAAGGTGATGCTGATCAATGGTGGAATCTTATCAAGAATACGAGGCCAATAGATGAAATTGAGTTCATGGAATGAGACGAGTTCAAGAACTTATTTTTCAATAAGTACATCCCTCGTATTCTTCGAACAAATATGGAGAAGGAGTTTCTTGAACTAAAGAAAAAGGATGATGAATCTATTGGTATATACGAAGCAAATTTTACAAGGCTTGCAAGGTATGCATCTGGATTTATCATCCAACCTGAAAGTAAAGTTGATCGATTCATCTGTGGCTTAAAACCAAATCTTCGAATGGCATTAGCTATAAGAGACTTCAGTAGTTATGATGAAATTGTGCGTTGTTCTATCTAGGTAGAAATGGAAGTTGGTGTTACTTATCCATCTCATAGTTTTGACAAGAAATGAAAGATGGAGTTCAAGGAGAAATCTCAGAATAATGGTGAAAAGAAGATGAATTTTTCCTTATGCTCAAAGTGTGGAAAGAAGCATGGTGGATATTGTCTTAAAGGGACTAGAAAATGTTTTAAGTGTGGAAAAGAAGGTCATCGTGCAGTTGAGTGTCGAAGTAATGGAAAAAGGGTTTCTAATGATGTGAATAAAGAAAAGACTGCAGAGAATGCACCACCAACACTTCAATGCTTCAAGTGCAAGGAAATGGGGCATTATGCTAATAAATGCCCTAATCCAAGGGTTAGTGATGATTGACATGAGAAACCACTTAAGGCAAAGGACAAAGGGAAGTCACATGCGATCACTATTGGCGATGTTGAATATGACAACAATGTGGTGGAATGATTAAGTGTTTATTTAATGGGATTCCAAAATAATGTTGTATATAGTATCGTGGAATATTGGAATATTTATGTATTGGTCTATTGTGGTTATCAATGGTACCGGTAACCATGGAATGTGATTGAGATATTTTTGGAAAAAAAAGATGATGTGCGCATAATGAAAGGAAAATGAGAAAATGAAATGTTTGACCGTATTCATGAGATCATGACTGATATAAGGAGAATGTTATATCATGGTTTGAGTATATAGAATTTTAGGATTTTGGTATGTGTAAAGAGTTAACTTTTGACTACATTCATGTTTTCACTAAGGTTCAATGGGTATTCATTCTTCAAGAGAATACATGATTAAGGTATTCACATGTTTGTAATTTGACCAACAAGACATATCTTATGATATATGGGGATCAACGATGGTATTAAATATCTGGTAATCGTTTTCACTATATTATAAGAGTGGACTGTAGTATTATAGATAAGCCTAAAGATTGGAATGGATTATGTTAGAAATAAGTTAGTATTGTTTAAGGATAGAAGTTTTTTTGATATTATTGATTGGATGTTATAGTAATATAGTTTTAGAAAAAGGACAACCTGCAGGACGGGTGAAAACCCATCGCGTCGGACAAGGCTGTGGGAATCGAACCCACAATCGAAATGCAACTGGCCTTTATCGGCTACCACTAGCCTACAGGAAGTCCCTGGTTATTAGAAATTAGTTTTATTTTATTAAGCGGTATGATATATGAAGTATAAGTTCATTTTTGGAACCATATATGATTAATCTAACCATAAGATGGACTTATAACTTTTGCTAACCTTTTGTTTGAAAGGGATGGAATGACCCATCATTCTATCACATGATCTGCTAACACATCAAGAATAACAAATTCAACTTCATTTCTTTAAGGGATGAAGTGGAAATTGTCCAAAGAACGACTAACGGTGAGACTATACCAAAATCACGAAAGTATTTCTTCTAATTCCAATTTCATCAACTTTAGGGAAATGATCTTGAAAACCAATAATGTTGTCCTAGTTCCCTTATATCTGATGAATCAGATGGTACCTTAGATCATGACAAATCTATAGCTTTGTGATTGTTGGCTTTTTCATAGCCATGTTCTCTACCACTCTCCATCAGAACCTGATGGTTAGATTTTTCTTCCATATCCATATTTTCACCTATGTTCTCCTACGTGGAAACCCAATGACGAGTTAATTTGGGTAACCGTTAAATTTCATAATTTAGTTTTTAAAGACATGTTTTGGTATTCCTTTTTACGATGTGGGTTTCTATTAAACAAACTTTCGAGTAGTAAACCATTTATAAACCCAACGAATTTCGAGGGAGAAATTCATTTTAAGAGGGGTAGAATGTAACGCCCCGAGATTTTATGAAAAATATTCATTTAATTTCATTAATGTCTTGTGTTGTATGCTACACCAAGATTACCTTGCACTATACGCAACACTGTATTAGCTTACATTATACGCAACACTATTCTTGGATCGTGTTACACACAATTTTGATAATAGTTATTCTACGCAACATTGAGTATATATATATATATATATATATATATATATATTCAATGTATAAATGAAATATGGTTGGATTCTGTTATACGAAAAAATTAAGGATTCTTGCACAACACGCAACCCTGACTTGGCTTGCATTACACGCAATCGCGACCTTCCTCGATAGCGTGTGGTGTACGTAATACCGGGTTTTACTAAACAATGATTTATTATTATTATATTATTATGAACTAGCCGTTATGAATAGTATTAACTAAAATTTTAATTTTATAACATTACTATTCATCTTACACGTTTTCTAGAACATGGTATAAGAACAAAATAAATTTTTTGGGTAAAATATGTATTTTTCAGAAAATGCAGTTTTGCCGCCTTTTGATGGCCCACCCACATTAAATCTAGTTTTTGACATGTTTATAAGTTCAATTTGACAAAACAAAAATCTTCTTTGGAATCAAGAAATAAAAATTTACTTTGGATAAATTTTTCATATTATTCTGGTAACTTTCATATTTTGATGAATAGTAAAAACACGCTATATTTTAATTAAAAACAACTTTTTTCATCGCAATAATTTATATGGTAAAATTATAATTTTGAATGGTTTTAAAGTATAAATAGAATATATTTTTACCATTTAATATAATTTATGTCATTATCATTGATTTTACATTAAATTCGTAGGTTAAATCAATTCAATCTTTTGCAATGTTTTAAAGAAAAACTCGTTTTCTTTCGACAACGGGATTAATTTTGATTTAATTTCTGAAACTTTTGGGTATTGAATTTAGAAAAATGGATTCCATATTTGGAATCAGTGGGTCCAAATTATGTTAATAAGCTACTTTTTAGTTTTGGTAATTATGAATAGTAACTACGGTAAATTTTATTTACTATAGTTAAAGGTAAATCAGGTAATTAAGGGTAAATATAATATTATAAAATTACCATAACACATGCCAAAATTCTATTGGATGGCTAAAAGTAGACCCATATAACCTCAGGGTCAGATTAGATTCATTTTATGGACTTTTGACCATGAAAATAATTTAATTATTATTAAAACCAAAGAAAGTGACAACATGTCACTCTCTTAAATCTTATAAGTATAATAATTTTAATTTAGTGATAAAACATCATAAATATTAGAAATTTAATAGTCTCCAGAAATTTAATAAAATTATCTACATCATGATAATTTATTTATAATTTTTAGGGATTAAATAATTGCCATTAATGGTGATACATTAATGATGGAGAAATTATTTATTAAGTGAAAAATCAGTAATATTGTTTTTATTGAAATAATAATACCCAATAAAAGGCCCAAAAACCTGACCAAAACTTATTGGTTGTGTATATCTACACCTTAACCATCAAATGACCTAATATATAACCGTTTGGAGCCTTAAAAATGTGATTATGACACTTATATTATTTTATTTTAAATGATGCCAAAGTTGTCACCTTCATAATTTATTAAATATAAAAATTAAATATTGTGATTTTAAGATGATAAATTCGATTACAAGTATTATTGTGAAAGGTACTAGAGTTATCTTCATCATAGGATTTTATTTTTAATTTTTATGCAACAAATAAGTATATTAAATAGTTATACAAATATGTTGTAGTAATTATTTTATTAAGAGATAAGCCAAATAAATGGTTTCAAAAATAATAAAATAAATACTATATGGACTATTTAATGTGATAAAATAATTTTATAGATATATATGACCTTTTATGAATCTATTAAAGCTTTTAGTTCGAACATATCTTCTGTATATATTTTATTTAAATTCAAATAAATGAATAGTGTCTAAATTGACACTATTGTTATTTTATAAAAATAACATATTATAAAATTGTTTAAAAGTCACAAAAATATTTAAAAATTATAAATTTAAATTTATATGGTCTATAATGTTATTAAGTAACCAATAATGGAAAATTAACAACAAATAAGTAATTATTTGTTATAATTTAAAATTTATAATTTTATTACCACAAATAAACTTAAATAGATTAAATAAGGTTAAATAAAACTGATAAGGTTTAAAATAAGATCAAAACATGTATAAATTTGATTGTTTGATGATATTACAACCCTATCTCAACTATTCTTTGAATATGAGTCATTTTGGGAGGTTTTTAAGTGGGGTTAGACTTATTATAAAATAATATTTTTAAGAATTCTAAAGGTGCCCCTCTCCTCCCTTATAAAAGGACACATCCTCCCTCTCTTCCTCACACCAGATTGAGTATTCCAGATCGGCCAACCCCTACCCAATTATCTTCAACACTTCCCTAGAAACATCCTAGAGGTCCTGGTCTTCTTCAAAGACCAATTTAAGTGCCCTAAGAGGAGATCTCAAAAGGCGCTTCAAAGAAGAGGTAATGTTCGTTACCGATTCTTTCAACTTTATTTCTTCTTCCATGTCTTATTATTAGGTTGTTTCATTATGAAGTAATAACATCAGTATCACTCAAATAATTATATGTTATTATATTAATGAAACAACCCTATTTCACCATCTATCCATCCTACCGAAAATGAAATCACCGCGCGTGCGTACGTACGGAATACCGTCTCCATGTCATGGTGTAATATATTTTCCACCACCACCTTACTTGGATGGGTATAAGGGTGAAATTAATGAATATATATGATTATTTTAAAGTGATAATGATTCTGTAATACTATACATACACTTTAATACAATTCCACGATCTTGGGAATGATATCATCGCCCGTGCGTATGTACGGACTACCGTCTCCACGACGTGATGAGATTCACTCTCCATGTTAACCATTCATGAATGATTATAAACTATATATAATGAATAATAATTAAATATATTACATAATGAAGCTACTGGATTTATGTATACATATATATATATATTTCATCTACTTAATTCCATTCAATAAGGAAACGAAAACAGCGTTCATGCGTACGTACGGACTACCGTCTCCATGAACGGTGTATTTCATTCCTTTTATCGACCTATAATATATATGTATATGATGAATATGTATTATATATAAATAATGTTTTAAATTATGGAATTATGTAAATCAGGATATAAGAAATAATATCAACAACCAAAAGTCGAAACACATACGATAAATGAAATGATTTTACCCAAAACGCTACTTTAACATGAAATTTACAAAAGAACGGGTAATATAAAGTCATAAGTGAAACATATATGATATCATAACAATGAATATGATTATTTAATAAGTAAATGACATTATTTAAATCATTATACAGGAGGTTCGGATCCATACAAAGCATATCGGACCTATGGTAAGGGATAATTTTGCAAATCTCATTTTTATCCGAGATGGCCTATTCGTAAGTATTTACTGGGGTTATTCATATCATCCATGTCCATGTTTTATAAAAGTTTTTTCATGTATGTTTAAAGTCATTTTTACCCATTTTTGACTTTTACTACATGGTATGTAAGGAATCTTTCTTTTTTTTAGGTTACGAGGTACTTTTTTGACTTTTCCGACAAAAGTACGAGGAGAATGTTATTTTTAACTTATACGGCATGAACTGATTTTTACGGTTTCATAAGGCCTCATTTTCTTGAATCTTACTCTACATGATTTTATGACTATTTTCAACAAAATAATTTTATTTTAAAAGTTCATGGCATTTTTTTAAAAGAAAATGATTTTGATAAAGAAAGGATATTTTCCTCAAGAATTCATTTCAAATGTTTTATCAAAACCATTTTCCATCTAAGATGACATTATTTGATATGTGTATGTTTCAAGTTTAATGTCTCTATGATTTACATGGTTCACTTTTTATGATGAAATGTCCATTTGTTTTATATGGATTTTGAAATGATGGGATGATGTTTATGAAACCCATTTTATTCTTTGGGTTATGATGAATGTTTCAAGTTTATTTTGTGGCACAAGTAAGAATGATTTCACTATGAGATGGGTGGGACCTATATCTCCGTCCAATTCATTGGGTATAGATTTTTATATCTCATGAGATAGACATGGCTGGAACGGTATGTTAATCTGGTTCAGTGTTACTGGACTGAAACGAGGAGTGAACTCGATTCAGAATGGGACTTTGTCCACTAAGATGGTCTTGGCAGAAATGTCTTGTCTACTATGGAAATCATTACATGTGCTTAATTGATGCCACAATTACATGTTTTATTCCCATGCTATTTTATCATGATTTATGTTCCATTATGATCTATACCTTATGTACTTCCATGTTTTATGTCGTTGCTCAAGATTTTTAATGTTCATGTTGTTTTAAGTTCAAATGTATATGGTATGTTTTATTTTATCCATGATTACCCTTACTGAGCATTTGAGCTCACCCTTTTTATGTTTTCTTTTCCCCCAGGATTAAAAGAAAGGTTTTAGGTAAGAAAACAAAAGGGGAAGATCTTTATGGGAGATGTTGAAGATCTATTACCACGATTAGAAGATTATATTCCGAGTTTCCAAAGACACTAAAATATTACTGTCCTTGTGTGTGTGTTTTTGTTATGTACTAAGTATTCCGCAAAAGTAATGGAATGACCATGTACGTTAAGCTTTGGGTCTCTACAGTTGGTATCAGAGGAAAGGTTTATTCAACCTTTGGAAACTAGGATGCGAGAACATTAGTGAGATCCCTAGAGATATTTCTAAGGTATGTCTAGGGATGTCCCTAAGGTTAAGTATAAGTATAGGTTATAGTACTATAATTACGGTAACCCAAGATTTTAGATACTCCCCTTTATTATATTGTTTTCCCTAGCGTGATTTTTGCCTCTCACACTATTCTTTTTGGGTTTTAGACGATGGCTGGAACCTGAAGGAACCGTGTTGATCAATGTAATGGACAATGCAATGATTTTCCTCCTAAAAAACAAATTTTATGGGAGATGGAGTAAAAAATCTTTTTGTTATAATTACACAAGATATGAATCATTATGAACTTCCAAATGAGCTGAGAAAGGAACAATATTCTATTGAGTCCTTCATGAGGCAACGTCCACCTTCTTTCAGTGGGTCTTCTGATCCACTTGTTGCTGAACAATGGATCAGTACTACTAAAAAGATATTTTCAGTTCTTCAATGATCTGAACATGATAAAGTCATCTTAGCAGTGTATCGTTTGGAAGGTGATGCTGATCAATGGTGGAATCCTATCAAGAATACGAGGCCAAGAGATGAAATTGAGTCCATGGAATGGGACGAGTTCAAGAACATATTTTTCAATAAGTACGTCCCTCGTATTCTTCGAACAAAGATGGAGAAGGAGTTTCTTGAACTAAAGAAAAAGGATGATGAATCTGTTGGTATATACGAAGCAAATTTTACAAGGCTTGCAAGGTATGCATATGGATTTATCATCCAACCTGAAAGTAAAGTTGATCGATTCTTCAGTGGCATAAAACCAAATCTTCGAAGGGCATTAGCTATAAGAGACTTCAGTAGCTATGAAGAAATTGTGCGTTGTGCTATCAAGGTAGAAATAGTAGCTGGTGTTACTTATCCATCTCATAGTTTTGACAAGAAACGAAAGATGGAGTTCCAGGAGAAATCTCAGAATAATGGTGAAAAGAATATGAATGTTTCCTTATGCTCAAAGTGTGGAAAGAAGCATGGTGGAGATTGTCTTATAGGGACTATAAAATGTTTTAAGTGTGGAAAAGAAGGTCATCGAGCAGCTGAGTGTCAAAGTAATGGAAAAAGGGTTTCAAATGATGTGAATAAAGAAAAGACTGCAGAGAACGCACCACCGACACTTCAATGCTTCCAGTGAAAGGAAATGGGGCATTATGCTAATAAATGCCCTAATCCACGGGTTAGTTATGATCGACATGAGCAACCACTTAAGGCAAATGACAAAGGGAAGTCACATGCGATCACTATTGGTGATGTTGAATATGACAACGATGTGGTGGAATGATTAAGTGTTTATGTAATGGGATTCCAAAATAATGTTTTATATAGTATCGTGGAATATTGGAATATTTATGTATTGGTCTATTGTGGTTTTCAATGGTACCGGTAACCATGGAATGTGATTGAGATTTTTTTGGAAAAAAAAGATGATATGCGCATAATGAAAGGAAAACGAGAAAATGAAATGTTTGACCTTATTCATGAGCACATGACTGATATAAGGAGAAGTTTATATCATGGTTTGAGTATATAGAATTTTTGGATTTTGGTATGTGGAAAGAGTTAACTTTTGACTGCATTCATGTTTTCACTAAGGTTCAATGGGTATTCATTCTTCAAGAGAATACATGATTAAGGTATTCACATGTTTGTAATTTGACCAACAAGACATATCTTATGATATATGGGGATCAACGATGGTATTAATTATCTGGTATTCGTTTTCACTATATTATGAGAGTGGACTGCAGTATTATGGATAAGCCTAAATATTGGAATGGATTATGTTAGAAATAAGTTAGTATTGTTTAAGGATAGAAGTTTTTTCGATATTATTGATGGGATGTTATAGTAATGTAGTTTTAGAAAAAGGACAACCTGCAGGATGGGCGACAGCCGATCGCGTCGAACAAGGCTGTGGGAATCGAACCCACAACCAAAATGCGACTAGCCTTTATTGTCCACCACTGTCCTACAGGAAGTTCCTGGTTATTAGAAATTAGTTTTATTTTATTAAGCGGTATGATATATAAAGTATAAGTTCATTTTTGGAACCATATATGATTAATCTAACCATAAGATTGACCTATAAATTTTGCTAACCTTTTGTTTGAAAGGGATGGAATGACCCATCATTCTATCACATGATCTGCTAACACATCAAGAATAACAAATTCAACTTCATTTCTTTAAGAGATGAAGTGGAAATTGTCCAAAGAACGACCAAAGGTGAGACTATACCAAAATCACGAAAGTATTTCTTCTAATTCCAATTTCATCAACTTTAGGGAAATGATCTTGAAAACCAAAAATGTTGTCCTATTTCCCTTATATCCGATGAATCAAATGGTACCTTAGATCATGACAAATCTATAGCTTTGTGATTGTTGGCTTTTTCATAGCCATGTTCTCTACCACTCTCCATCAGAACCTGATGGTTATATTTTTCTTCTATATCCATATTTTCACCTATGTTCTCCTACGTGGAAACCCAGTGACGAGTCAATTTGGATAACAGTTACATTTCATACTTTAGTTTTTAAATCCATGTTTTGGTATTCCTTTTTACGATGTGGGTTTCTATTAAACAAACTTTCGAGTAGTAAACCATTTATAACCCCGACGAATTTCGAGGGAGAAATTCATTTTAAGGGGGGTAGAATGTAAAGCCCCGAGATTTTATGAAAAATATTCATTTAATTTCATTAATGTCTTGTGTTGTATGTTACACCAAGATTACCTTACGCAATACGCAACACTGTATTAGCTTACAGTATACGCAACACTATTCTTGGATCGTGTTACACACAATTTTGATAATAGTTATTCTACGCAACATTGAGTATATATATATATATATTCAATGTACAAATGAAATATGGTTGGATTATGTTATACGAAACAACGAAGGATTCTTGCACAACACGCAACCCTAACTTGGCTTGCATTACACGCAATCGCGACCTTCCTCGATAGCGTGTGTTGTACGTAATACCGGGTTTTACTAAACAACGATATATTGTTATAATATTATTATGAACTAGCCGTTATGAATAGTATTAACTAAATTTTGAATTTTATAACATTATTATTCATCTTACACATTTTCTAGAACATGGTATAAGAACAAAATAAATTTTTCGGGTAAAATAAGTATTTTTCAGAAAATGCAGTTTTGCCGCCTTTTGATGGCCCAACCACATTAAATATAGTTTTTGACATGTTTATAAGTTCAATTTTACAAAATAAAATTCTTCTTTGGAATCAAGAAATAAAAATTTACTTTGGATAAATTTTTCATATTATTCTGGTAACTTTCATATTTTGATAAATAGTAAAAACACGCTATATTTTAATTACAAACAACTTTTTTCATCGCAATAATTTATATGGTTAAATTATAATATTGAATGGTTTTAAAGTATAAATAGAATATATTTTTACCATTTAATTTAATTTATGTCATTATCATTGATTTTACATTAAATTCGTAGCTTAAATCAATTCAATCTTTTGCAACGTTTTAAAGAAAAACTCATTTTCTTTCGACAACGGGATTAATTTTGATTTAATTTCTGCAACTTTTGTGTATTGAATTTGGAAAAATGGATTCCATATTTGGAATCAGTGGGTCCAAATTATGTTAATAAGCTACTTTTTAGTTTTGGGAATTATGAATAGTAACTACGGTAAATTTTATTTACCATAGTTAAAGGTAAATCAGGTAATTAAGGGTAAATATAATATTATAAAATTACCATAACACATGCCAAAATTCTATTGGATGGCTAAAACTAGACCCATGTAACCTAAGGGTATTATTAGATTCATTTTATGGACTTTTGACCATGAAAATAATTCAGTTATTATTAAAACCAAAGAAAGTGACAACATGTCACTCTCTTAAATCTTATAAGTATAATAATTTTAATTTAGTGATAATCATCATAAATCTTCGAACTTTAATAGTCTCCAGAAATTTAAAAAAATTATATACATCATGATTATTTATTTAGAATTTTTAGGGATTAAATAATTGTCATTAATGGTGATACATTAATGATGCAGAAATTATTTATTGAGTGAAAAATCAGTAATATAGTTTTTATTTAAATAATAATACCCATTAAAAGGCCCACAAACCTGACCAAAACTTATTGGTAGTGTATATATACACCTTAATCATCCAATTACCTAATATATAACCGTTTGGAGCCTTATAAAATTTATTATGACACTTATATTATTTTGTTTTAAATGATGCCAAAGTTGTCACCTTCATAATTTGATAAATATAAAAATTTAAATATTGTGATTTTAAGATGATAAATTCGAGTGAAAGTTTTATTGTGAAAGTTACAAGAGTTATATTTATCATAGGATTTTATTTTTAATTTTTATGTAACATATAAGTATAACAAATAGTTATACAAAAATGTTGTAGTAATTATTTTATTAAGAGATAAGCCAAATAAATGGTTTTAAAAATAATAAAATAAATACTATATGAACTATTTAATGTGATAAACTAATTTTATAGATATATATGACCTTTTATGAATCTATTAAAGCTTTTAGTTCGAACATATCTTCTGTATATATTTTATTTAAATTCAAATAAATGAATAGTGTAAAAATTGACACTATTGTTATTTTATAAAAATAACATATTATAAAATTGTTTAAAAATCACAAAAATATTTAAAAATTATAAATTTAAATTTATATGGTCTATAATGTTATAAATTAACCAATAATAGAAAATTAACAACAAATAATTAATTATTTGTTATAATTTAAAATTTAGAATTTTATTACCACAAATAAACTTAAATAGATTAAATAAGGTTAAATCAAAATGATAAGGTTTAAAATAAGATCCAAAGATGTCTAAATTTTATTAGTTGTTGATATTACAACCTTATCTCATCTAATATTTGAATATGAGTTATTTTTGGAGGTTTTTAAGTGGGTTTAGATTTATTATAAAATAATATTTTTAAGAATTCCAAAGGTGCCCCTCTCCTCCCTTATAAAAGGACACCTCCTCCCTCTCTTCCTCTCACCACATTGAGCCTTCATGATCAGCAAAACCCTACCCAATTATCTTATCCACTTCCCTATAAACATCCTAGAGGTCCTAGTCTTCTTCAAAGACCAATTTTAGTGCCCTAAGAGGAGATCTCAAAAGGCGCTTCAAAGAAGAGGTAATGTTCGTTACCGATTCTTTAAACTTTATTTCTTCTTCCATTTCATCTTCATAGGTTGTTTCATTATTAAGTAATAACATCAGTATCACTAAAATACTGATATGTTGTTATATTTATGAAACAACCCTATTTCACCATCTATCCATCCTACAGAAAATGAAATCACCGCGCGTGTGTACGTACGGAATACCGTCTCCACGCCGTGGTGTAATCTATTTTCCACCACCACCTTACTTGGACGGGTATAAGGGTGAAAGTACGGAATATATATGATTATAGTAAAGTGATAATGAATCTGTAATATTATACATACACTTTAATACAATTCCACGATCTTGGGAATGATATAATCGCTCGTGCGTACGTACGGACTACCGTCTCCCCGACATGATGAGATTCACTCTCCATGTTAACCATTCATGAATTATTATAAAGTATATATAATGAATAATAATTAAATATATGACATAATGAAGCAACTGGATTTATGTATTTATATATATATATATATATATATATTTCATCTACTTAATTCCATTCAATAAGGAAACGAAAACAGCGTTCATGCGTAAATACGGACTACCGTCTCCATGAACGGTGTATTTCATTCCTTTCATTGACCTATAATATATATGTATATGATGAATATATATTATATATAAATCATGTTTTACATTCTGGAATTATTTAAATCAGGATATAAGTAATAATATCAAGAACGACAAGTTGAAACACATACGATAAATGAAATGATTTTACCCAAAATGGTACTTTAACATGGAATTTACAAAAGAACGGGTAATATAAAGTCATAAGTGAAACATATATGATATCATAACAATGAATATGATTATGTAATATGTCAATGACAATATTTAAATCATTATACAGAAGTTTTGGATCCATACGAAGCATATCGGACCTAAGGTAAGGGATAATTTTGCAAATCTCATTTTTATCTGAGATGGCTTATTCGTAAGTATTTACTGGGGTTATTTATATCATCCAGGTCCATGTTTTATAAAAGTTTTTTCATGTATGTTTAAAGTCCTTTTTACCTATTTTTTACTTTTACTACCTGGTATGTAAGGAATCTTTTTTTTTGTTTACGTTACGAGGTACTTTTTTGACTTTTCCGGAAAAAAGTACGGGGAGAATGTTATTTTTAACTTATACGGCGTGAACAGATGTTTACAGTTTCATAATGCCTCATTTTCATTAATCATACTCTACATGATTTTATAACTATTTTCAACAAAATACTTTTATTTTAAAAGTTCATGGAATTTTTTTAAAAGAAAATGATTTTGACGAAGAAAGGATAGTTTCCTCAAGAATTCATTTCAAATGTTTTATCAAAACCATTTTCCATCTAAGATGACATTATTTGATATGTGTATGTTTCAAGTTTAATGTCTCTATGATTTACATGGTTCTCTTTTTATAATGAACTGTCCATTTGTTTTATATGGATTATGAAATGATGGGATGATGTTTATGAAACACATTTTATTCTTTGGGTTATGATGAATGTTTTAAGTTTATTTTGTGGCACAAGTAAGAGTGATTTCACTATGAGATGGGTGGGACCTATATCTCCATCCAATGCATTGGGTAAAGATTTTTATATCCCATGAGATATACATGGATGGAACGGTAAGTTAATCCGGTTCAGTGTTACAGGACTGAAACGAGGAGTGAACTCGATTCAGAATGGGACTTTGTCCACTAAGATGGTCTTGGCAGCAATGCCTTGGCTACTATAGAAATCATTACATGTGCTTAATGGATGCCACAATTACATGTTTTATTACCATGCTATTTTATCATGATTCATATTCCATTATGATCTATGCCTTATGTACTTCCATGTTTTATGTCGTTGCTCAAGATTTTTAATGTTCATGTTTTTTTTAAGTTCAAATGTATATGGTATGTTTTATTTTATCCATGATTACCCTTACTGAGCATTTGAGCTCACCCTTTTTATGTTTTCTTTTCCCCCAGGATTAAAAGAAAGGTTTTATGTAAGAAAACAAAAGGGGAAGATCTTTATGGGAGATGTTGAAGATCTTTCACCACGATTAGAAGATTATATTCCGAGTTTCCAAAGACACTAAACTATTACGGTCCTTGTGTGTGTGTTTTTGTTATGTACTATTTATTCAGCAAAAGTAATGTACTGACCATGTACGTCAAGCTTCGGGTCTCTACAAGCACCAAGTGATGAATCCTGCTATCTTCCTCTTCAAACCTAACCACCAATAAAAATGACATATATCTCTATACATCTTGGTATGCCCATGGTGAACCAACTATACAGAGGGATTTGATTCCATCATCAACTATTCCCATATAACATAAGTAACCCATACCCAGCCACATAAGTGTACTATTTCACCCTCCTTAATCACTAAACAAATTTGTGGGTTCTCCCCAATGACACTCTCTCAAAAAGGAATACCCTCATAGTCAAAAAATGCTTCATCATGACCCGATCTAGGAGAGGTAATGTTACTACTATATCTAATCAAACTGAATTCCCATGATGTTATTATACCTCTAGGTGTATCTCAAAATAAACTCCATCAACTACCACTCACTAATGGCCTCATTGATGGCTTGTTTTGTGTTTTCTAGATGAAGGTGACAGATTCAAAATTACCCTTTTCTGGTGTGTAATAAAGCTCAAAGTTGAATTATTATAGTTATTCTACCCACCTATGCTACCTCAGATTCAATTCTCACTATATGGAGAGGTTTTTGATAATTTTAAGATTCATGTGAACAATGAACCACTACCCCAATAAGTATTTAATCCAAAAACATAGAGCATGAACCACATATTCTATATAGAGGTTGTGTAGAGGATATTTATGCACGTGAGGCCTCAGTTGGAGGGACCCATAAGCTACAACCCAATCACCCTCATTATCACAGTACCAAACCCAATTCCTAAAACATCATAGTAAACATTATAACATCTCTTAGCTTTGGTAGGTCAAGATTTTCATTTAAGTGATTATTACCTTTAACTTATGAAAATATATCTCACATACTATAGTTCAGTAAAATTTCACACTTTTTTTGGTAAGGCCCATAATAAAATCTTCCTAACATGAGATTTCTTGGATGAATCTCTTGTAATAGTCAGACATCCATTAGAAGCTATGTATATCAAATACGTTTTTGGGATGATCCTAAGAAACCATGGAGCTCACCTTCTCTAGGTCAACCTATATAACTATTTAATATATTATAAGACCCAATAAGTGAACCTTGTTTATCCATAATTTGATTTTATTAAGATTTTCATATATTTTGTGACATATTAGTGTATTCAAAATTATCTCAATGTGATTGGAATGGCCATGTTTTATACATGAATACAAAAATATTTCTTCTACAAATACAACCAAAATAGAATCCAAACATGGATGGAAAACCCTACTCATCAGATCCGTGAGGATTTATGGCATGTTCATCAGACCGAACGACATAACCAAATAAACTTAAAGGTCGTATCATCTCTAGAATTACAGACAAGGTATATATGATGTCCTCACATGAAGATAACGGTAGCCTGACCTCAAATCCATCTTGGAGAAATTGTCACTCCTCCAAGAAAGTATAAGAGGTTGTTTATCCAAGTATAAGGATACAAGTTCATCACTTTTACTTAGTTTAGTTGGTTTTAATCTATTCACAATATAATCATTTAATCAACCTTTTTTAAAAAAATGGACCTGTAAACCTGAAGATGATGTGTTGGGTCAGAAAAAATCATTATCCCTTAGATCTTCAAGATTATTCTCGAGTACATTGATATTTTTAGGTTCCATCCTATATAAGGGATATGAAACATGTTCTACACCCAAAATAAGTTCAATAGTTAACTATACCTCTCTCTAAAGAGTTAATCTAGATAAATCATCAGGGAATATGTATTGTAAATGCTCCACCTTATGAAGGAACTCTGCTAATTGTATTCCCTCTTTGCTTATGAAGGGATTTGAAATATGGGTATTCCCTCCACCTAGTCCAGTAATCTTGGGTCCAAATAGAATTTCCATAATATCCCATTCACCTTTATGGATATACATGCTTCCCTTAAGTGATGTAATGGATAACCACTGATGGTTGGAATCCACTTGGGCTCAATAAGGCACATGCTATTCCATACCTGGAATGACATCGAAGATGGTCATATTGAGGATGATGAAACTCTAAATGAAAATGGTGCCCACCTATTTCATAGGGGGACAATTTCCTTTTATATATTACCTATTAAAAACCACTTAATAGAATTTTATGTGTCATAACTCCACTGTTGTACTCTATCACTAAACCTCGACTTCCCATAATTGCGGCATATAGAAAAGAGTGTGTTGCACATGTATTAATGTGGAATGAATATAGATCAGAGGATACCAAAATACTGCATCAAATTTTAGATGGAACTATAATATTCTCCTTTGGTATAGGTTGTGCAACATCGATATGGTGTAAACTATCACCCTGAGGTGCTTCATGAGTAGCCTAAGAAGGTCCACTATGCTAACTTTGAAACTCGGAAACCAGACTTCCTTAGCAATGCCCACTCTCTTGACCTAAAAAAATTGTAGAAGTCCATATTCCAACCTAATGTTGTATTGATAATTCTAAACCTATAGGTGATGGTAGAAAAGAACCCAAATCAATTGAAATTAAAGGGTGGATCGGCAGAAACATTGGAGGTGACTCGTCCTGATGCAAGTCTATCACTCGATTGGGTTCTTCAAGGACTATGGTTTTTATGGATATCCTTACACATTGGAGACACAACAAAAGGCTATTTCTATGTTCCCCCGGATTCGTATTTACATAGTGTGTATCCTTGAAATGTCAACACATGTCACTTAATAAGCCACTACGATACCTCGAAGATAAACATCCATGTTTCACACAGCTTGACTCCCTCAGGTTTTGCTCAGTGATGAGGGAATCGATCACTATAATTCAAACGATGGCCAGCTAAAAGAAGTTCACCAATGAGTGGAAGAACTATGAAATCCCATCCTTGATATTTCTCATAGTAGTCTGTTCATCACCAAACATGGTCAGTGAGAAACACTAAAATTCCGTGAATTGAGATGAGAACTCCATCTCCATCATGTCACCTTGTAGAAGGTGCATGAATTCTCAAGTAAGATCATTTATTAGTGTTTAATTAATTAAGTAATCAAAAAAGGATTTTAGAAGTCAAATTAGACCATACATTGATTTCAACTTTCCTAAGACAGAATGTCCCACCAAGGATTGGTGGAGTCACATAGCATATAGGTTGTGATCTTGACCTTCTTCTTGGGAGGAGTCTCTGTATTATTAAATATATACAGCGAGGAATAGTGACATGACTCCAAAACCTAAGATCTAGAATCCCTTGAGAAGGAGAGTGGATTCTGCTGCTAGAACTATTGTTTCATCTCTGGCATAGAAGGGGAAAGTCATGGAGCACCCTGAATGGTCTTTATAAAATGAAATAATCTATCATAGAACTAAGAATCAGTGCACACTGGAAGGTCTGCAGTAGGTTCCTCATGTTAACAATAAGCGGTATGACATATAGATCAGGGCCCACCACCTTTGGATTCATCTCGTCAACACTCTCTTAGCACACATCATTAGGTTATCATAGTGACATAACTATGAAATTTAGAAGTGAAAACATCATATGATATTTATAATAGATAGTGAAACCAATAATGTATGGATAGAAACAAAACAATCCAAATAATAAAAACACCCCTCTGCCTGCTCCTAGAGTCAGGTTTGGGTGACAATAATGATTCATATAAGGGTAAAATGAGTTATTACCTACTTCCCCTACAATGGATGGTCTAGTGTAAATGTATCATATTCTCAAATTAAGAAACCATTTCATTTTATGTATCATATTTTTTTGAATATTTTTATGTAATAAAATTTCATTTAAATGGTTGAATAGGGTTTATCACCACTCCAAATTTAAATGGGACCACACACCATATAAATTCTATGGTTTTGTCTACCTAATCCTAACCATAACATTCTCTAGCCTATGAAACCACTATTCTATGGTTCAATTCTCCATAAATGGATGCTCAAGGTATGTCCACTACCATATGTAGGAAAACACAATTAGTGAAATAAAGAAACATTAACTACAAAATGTGTTTTCTCATTACTTTATTAGAATATCATTACATTCCAATTTACTAAATCACTACAGGGAATAAAAAACTAACATTCAGCAATCACATTTGAAACGGGAAATGCATAAAAAATATCTCTTGGAATAATACCTGAAATTCAAAACCTAGAGTGCCTAGTATAATGCATGGACTTTATATTCCCTTAAATAATCAAGATAAGGCTAAAAATAGCTTTTTTAATAACATAAAAATTAATAACAAAACAAAAAAGTTCATCATACAATGGTGAAATCCAATAGACTGTAACAAGAACAATAAATAACATCATTTACCCATCCTATGTAATTTTGGTTTCCCTTGTATGTGGGATAACTACTCTCAGGCATATGATTTCTATAAAATTCCAATATTCTAGTCTCTTTTCGAAACCAAAATTGTAATACAAAAGTAAAATATTCTCTTATACAAATTTTTTGGGCCATTACCTGGATGCCACATAATAGTGCCCCAAGAAGGTGGCCAAAAGTCCTCCAGCACACCTCCTCGAACATCAGAGGCTTCTGACTAGCAGTGAGGGCCTAGGGTGTGTATGTGGATCAACTATTCCCTCATTGATCAGAGTAGAGTGAATATATATATATGTATATATATGGTGTAAAATTATCAGAATTAACCATTATACCATAGTGGAAAGAAAAACTTAATCATGAAGGATACCTAAATAAATGGAAGAAGATAAATAATAAATAGCTAATATATGATGATTAAAGTGATGTATCTATAAAAAATATTCATGGGGGATAGAGGATACATGCATATAACACATGATAAACAAAATATATGAAAAGGACCATAACATCAATGACTAGGATCTTGAGAATATTCTCGGTCCTCTACCCCACACACCATCCCAAAAATGTAAATTTTAGATAGGATGATAGAAGATTCCCTTTATCAATACCTATACCAATAATGTCTTTTTGGATACCAATGGTGTCCTGTAAAGGATGTGAGATGCAATCTCAATAGTCCACCGAAAATGGTGTCTAGATCATCCCTGTATGTCCATTATAAATTTATTAGTGAACCATAGTTAATAAATGAAAAATATACATAGATAAATAAATGCATTGGACTGGGTTCCACTTGGTTGTCGATCCAATTTTCCTATTTTGGCCTGATTTGCTTAGTTTCAACCAAGGGATCATGAAAATTTATTGTGAGAGGTATGATATATGAGAGGGTGGACTGTACTCAAGCTTTTGATTAAGCATAGAGGACACATCCCACTAATTTCTATAACAAAAGGATCATTTATCATTTCAAAAAATTTCATTTTATTTTTATATAAAATGAAAATCCTATTTATAAAAAATTAGAGAGTCACCCTGATCCCATCCATGATAGTATAGATATAATTTCAAAATCAACCTAAAATAGTAAATCATTAATTGTTCCAAGAAACCAAAAAATAATGGTATATACATTAGAGAAACATCAAGATGTTAACTAAATATTTCATTGTATGAGTATATTTCAATCATAGTAATACAAAATTAAAAATTATGATTTTTTTTCATTTAAATTTGATTATGACTTATATAATATTTTAACTAAAAAAAAATACTCTATTTCTATTAAACATTTCTTATATGTTCACACCTGTATAAAAATCAATTTTATTAATAATATTATAGTTCATTGTGATTTTGATTAAATTATTTATGATATGGTATTATATATATATATATTAGAGGTTATATAATCACCTTACAATCTCATATGACACCAACATGGTGCTTGTGCAAGCAGTCAGAAAAATCAATGTAAATGATTTAAAAAAAGTAATATTTTTTCAACGAATAATGGTTTCACATGGATTTTATGATAAATAATGTTATTTAATCTGTTTTAATTTAAAATCCATTTTTATCAACGTGTCTTTAAATTAAAATTATATAAATAGTGTTAAAAAAAAGATAAAAATGATATTTTATTAAAAATTATATTTTATTATAATATTCAAAAACCAAATGAATTGTAATAGAGAAAAATTAAGATTATAAAGGGTTTAAAAGTTTATAACATTTAAAATTTTCAACCAATATTTACCATATATATAATATTGTAACTCATTAAAAGTGAGAATATTGTTAACATGGTTTAGGTTAAAAATACATAATGAGGGGTTAAATGAAAATATAATCTATAAAATACCACATAATCTTATCCCATTTTAATTATTTGAATGGATTTCAACCATATAATATATTATATTCTGAATTATATCCACATGGGTCAACATGAACATTAATTTGAATTTAGTATATGAAAATATTTTTTAATTAAAAGTATGTCATGTCCCCCACATAAAAATGGACACCCATCTTTTATCTTCTTTTCATCACATTAAGCCATAAATATCGATCCAAACTATAAAATTATCTATGAAAATACATGTTCAATGATTTTAGGTTTAGATCTTATTATATTACCAATAAAAGGATCCTTAACATGGAATCTAAAGGAGGCCTACCAAAGAAGTGTTTATTATCTTAGTCGGCCTATTACAAAATATTTCATCATTATCCTCCTCCAAATTTAAATTATTTATTATAAAAAAATAACATAATTATCATAAATAAAAATAAATTTTATTATTAATATAGGAACATTTATATTAACAATCTATTCTATCAAAAGTAAATTAAATATATCACTCGTGTGTATATTTCTACTATGGCCTCTATATAACAATACACATCATTTTCGATAACCTTTATTCAAAGAATATTATTATGATGGGTTTACTGTTTATGTTATATATTTATAAAATAATTATAAATTTTAATTATAACATCATATCTACCTTCTTATCTTCCAATCACTTGGATAATGATGATGTCTCTTGTTCATACATGTGGACTACCACATCCGTGAAGTGATGTGATTTATTTTTCATTTCTGGTTTAAATGAATTATAATAGTGATAGGATTAATATATATATATATATATATCATGATATAGTAATATTTATATTATTATAAAATAATATTTTTGGTTCTTTCATTATATTTGTTAGTAAATGAAAATAGTGTTTATTGTATGTATGACCTATCGTCTCCCTGAATGGTGAAAATAATTTTTATATCTCAACCATTTATATATGATTAGATATATATATATATATAATAAATTAATATTATATTTATAACATGAATAAAATTATAGATATTATGTAACCATGGTCAGTGTTCACGGACTTAAACTTTCAAACTGAAACACTCATGAAAGTAGAAAAAGTTTCCTCATGAATTTAACGATTCTAATAAGAACATATTAATAAATATGAGTCGAAATGTATTAATTTGATCATAAATGTTATTATACAAATTTTTATAATTTATGCATATAATTATAATAAATTTAAATATATTATATAAGATCCTAGATCACATTCATAACTAGTCGAACTAGAGGTATGTGTTTATTGTCTCACTTTTATTTCAACAGGTAAAAGTCCATACTCAACATTTGTTTCCATTGTATGGTTGATATAATACCTATTAATGTATTTTAGGATGTATTTCATTAATTTTATTGAGACATAAATATCCATATATTGAACACTATTTCATCATGTTTTAATTCATATATTAATACTTTTTAGAAATTTATCATATAAAATTTTCATCTTTTGAATATATTCTATGTTATAAACCTATATTATTTTATAGTTTGTATATTATAAAACCTCATCACCAATAAAAAACATAAATTATCTTTTTTTACATTTTAATATGATATAGTGGATCACATCATTATAGATCAGTCTATTTTTTAGTCTTGATGAACCACATAAAAACATGCTTCCCATAATGCACTAGAAATAAAATATATATCATAATGAAATTCAATATTATAAGTCATTTAACCCAAAAAAATATTCACTATACATATCCTAAACAAAGGGAAAAAATAATGGAAGGATAAAATTATTAGTATTGGTTATTTATAGTAGAAAATTTCTTAAGTAAATGTGGAATAATCAATAAGGCAATGTAAAAAAATGAAAACATATTCTACTATATTTAACACATGAAAAAGTGTAATATTATTGTAGGAATAAATGATGAAAATATAATTCCATATAAATAATCACAAGATCTTCAAACATATTCTTATTTTTCATAACTATTCAAATAATCATATTGATAAGGATTACCGTTCACATAATGATGGAATACATAATTACAAACATGATAAAAACACTATTGATGGCTTGTGTAAACACATCCTTCAAAAATGGGTGTTTCCTTAACCAAATAACCAATGTATGTTGTCTCATTGAACATACCAATGTATTGAGGGTCTATCTAATTGTGGTCCTCACCTATAACTTATTAATTCCAATGCATTCCTGATACATTGAATTCCCAATTTAATTCATAAACTATATTCCATATCAATAAATATTTGTACTGGGTGAATTTTATTTAATGTTAATATTTCCCAAATACATAAAATAACATTAATAGTAAAAACCATATAATGAAAGGGTATATGTTTTTTTAATACAATTATCCATATTAAAATGAATATTTATATTTAAAAGAAATTTAAAGTCTAATAAAATATGATCAATAAAATATGAATGTTTTTTGTGAAAGTTAACAACAACAAAAATTTATAAGAAATAATATTAGAATATATATTCACCAAAAGATAGGTTTTATAATAAATTCAACCATTTTTTAGAAAAAATATAATTTAATAGAAAAATAAAAACAATTTATGAATGATTTTTATTTTAAAACCCATTGAAAACTTGTGGATGAAGATCAATATCGAAAAATGGTTAAGGTGGTAAGAAAATATATTAACACCATATACCTAAAAGAGAAACATACATTTTTACATTTTTAAAATAATGATAAATATGAATTTTTATAAAAATTGGAAATAAAAATTTAAAAACTTCTTAAAATTTTAAGTTAAATTAAAATGTCTATAATAAATCCTTTTATTAAATAAAAATAACATTTTAAAAGTGAATTATGATAAATATAGATATGGATGAAAAATATACCTGGTTAAAATAGAATTAAGATAGGTTGTACTTTTAAAAATTTTGTTTCTTGATTTATGTTCAATGTGATGAATAATTGGAAGAAATCATGGTAACTCTTAAACTATCAAAAGGATGATGAAAAGAAGATTTTTTAATTATAGATTGTAATGACCCGTAAAATTAAAAGAACATTTTTTATTAAATTATTTGGGATTTTATGAGTATGAAATTTCTGACGGCACTTGATTCTGAGGCCCGGTGTGCACGGAATCAAATTCTGTTGTTTAGCTCGGGTACGTTCAGTGAAGGAACGAGCGGGTTTTTCTATCTTTTGAACTGGTGCTAGGAATTGAAATCTGAGGGCACCAATGAAACCTTAGCGTCAGTAATTGGTTAATAGGACCTTTACCTAAGATGTGTTTGCTCAGGAGGAGTTGTTAAAAATAGTGGATTAATAAAGAATTGAATAAAAATTGTGGAACAATTTTTATTCATTATCCAAGTGGTTATATCCAACACGGGGTAGTTGGGGTAGGACCCACAAGCCCCTAACTACCCTTGTGAGGATATTGGTGAGGTGGGGCCCACAGGAGACCCACCCCTTCACATTCCTTAAAACTCCTCTAACCCCCCTCTTAAAATTTGTAACTCATCTTAACTTGTTAAACTTCCCCTTTAAGTGGATGACCCATCCTCTCCCCACACTCTCAATTTAATGTTTTCCAACACACATTTAATTAATTAATTTAACCTCAACAATTAATTGAATAAAGTGTTTGATTTTCGAAATTTGAAATTCTTGGAATGAGTAAATAAAATAAGGAAAAGCCTTATTTTATTTTGGTTGGCAATTGTGGTGTTAAGAGAAAGGGGAGGGAGCTCTTCAGTTTTGGAAGATCGGTTCATCTTATTGTTAAAGAACTTCATCCTCAACAAAGAACGCCAAATCTCCGATGTAGAATTTCGACTCAGCATCTTGGTTTCTCCTTCCTCTTCTTCCTCCGAGACAAGGGAGGAGACACTGACGATGACGGAATCGACGCCATCATCCGCAGCTCTTGACATCTGCGGACTTGCTTCGAGGTAGGGGTTATGTTAAATTTTAATGAATTAAAATTGTGCTTTGTTTTTTTGTTGGGTATCTTGTATACATTATCCGCTTGTTATCGTCATAACGGGAGGAGATTGGACCGCGCAAACATGGCCGATCCTCCTCCCCTTTTATTGTTGATCATCGATGACATTTGAGGTGAAGGCGGCGAGGTGGCATTGCAGCATGAGGGGACGAAGAGAACCACGACCGGAGTGGGCCGCGGCAGAGGTGCGCGGTGCCGTCGCGCCGTTCCGGTGAGGCTGAAGGGACCGCGGCCGGAGCGGGCCGCAGCGGCATTGCGCGGCACCGTGGCGCCATGCCGGAGAAGCCGAGGGAGGCCACGGCTGGATCGGGCCATGGCGAAGGGGCGCGGTGAAGTTGTGCCATGTTGGTCGAGCAAGAGACGCGACCTTAGGCTGCGACGGTCCAGCAAGGGCCTCCGGCTGTGCCGGCGGCTGGCGCTCCAGGAGGCGGGACCCCCGCGGGTCCTGCGGCAACTCACAACCGGCCGGCCATTAAGGCCAGCCGTTACCTGAAGCAGGGGGTGTGTAACCGCCCTTTCTGACCTGCCTAGGGTGGACCCCACTAGGGGGTCCACCATTTCCAAAACAAAGGGGGTCGCACCCCCTTCGCACCCCACTCAGCCGACAACCGAGCCGAGGCCGGCTTCTGAGCCGGGTCGCAGGCCGGGCCTGGCCTGGCCGCTAGTGCTGGGCCAGGCCGTGCCCTATCGGGCCAAACCTGGACCCGGGTCGGGTCGACTCGGTTCGGGCCGACCCAGGGGGTGTGGGGTCGGGTCGGACCGGGCCCGGACCCCCTATTTTCGGATCAGGTTCATTCAAACGCCCATATCTTGGTCCACGGACCTCCGATCGATGCACCATCAGGTGCGTAGGGATCCTTGGATCACGAAGGTTGTTTTGTTATATTACACTAGAGGTTTCGACAATGTTTGTGTATGGCCGTGTTGGTTCAAACCCGAATCCAACCAGGCCCTTGGAGCGGAAACGCTTATAACATAACGACCGGACTTCCGAATGATGTGCTGTCAATTACGTTGAATTCCTCTTAGTGAGAGGGTTCTTTTGGCTTACTCCACTCGAGGTTTGGATGAAACTGGAATACGGTCGGGTTGGATTAGCTAAAAATCCAACCTGGACCCTGGGACGGAAAAACCAATATCTCTTCGACCGGGCGTCCGATTGGCACGCCGTTTATCGCATTGAGTTCCTATTGATGATAAAAAGCTTTATGATACATCCAATCTAGACTTCGTGACAATTTATGTATCGACCCCCTTGGCTCCTGGAGCGGACCCTCCCAAAATTAAGCATGTTGTGTGAGGGAACCCTAGAGCTGGCTGTGGCTGTGATGAGGACGAAGACTGTACTTGGATCCTAGGTGAGTTCAGCAGCGAGGACGACTGTACTTGGATCCTCCATGGGTTCGGCAGTGATGACAACTATACATGGATCCTACGTGGGTTCGATAGCGATGGTTACTGTACTTGGATCCTACGTGGGTTTGGCAGCGATGACTTCTATACTTGGATCCTACGTGGGTTTAGCAGAGGAGATGGTTCAGAGGCTTCATCTAATCATCTCCACCCCTCTTCCTGAGTAGTATACATATTTGAGATAAGTCTTGACTTCAATAATTATCATCAATGTGATTGACTTGCATTCCTGTGTGGATTGAGTTGTGCTTTTCTGTGTGGACTGGGTTTTACTTTCCTGTGTGGACTGGGTTGTACTTGGGCTCGTGAGTTGGAGCCGAACAGTAATTGATGACTTTGGTATTTTATGGGTATATACCTAAGTAGAGTTGGTTGGTACTTTGTGTTTGTATATTTCTGTTGTGGTTTATCCTTTGTGGATTTTGGGAGGCCTCCGGGGGTCTCGGGGTCCCTACTGAGTATCGTATACTCACCCCTACACGAGCTATGCCCGCACTACGTGGTGTTGGTTGCAGACGACAGAAAGCGCTGATCGTGGTTGAGGCTTGATGAGCAGGACGATATCCGGAGGTGGAATATCAGGCGGGAAATACACAGAGTGGATGGCCGGACCCGAGGAGTTGAGGATACCATCTGTACCCACCCTTCAGGTGGGATACCCGGAGGATGACTCGGTGGTTGCTGATTTACTTTATTGTTGTTGTACTTTCTTTTCAATTGTACTGTAGTTTTAGTTGGGTTTGTATTCTGGCCCATTTACTTTTTAGCAGTTACTTTTGTACTCAGTTTACTTAGTGTTTACTTCATCTTATGTTCTCTGTTGTGTTTGTTTAATTATATAAAGTCAATTCATTCCCTTTTATCAGGATTTACAACTTTGGTGCTAGTCGCCAGCCCCTGGCATATAGGAGGTGGGCTTGGGGTAGTCATGGCACGGGCCCCGAGGATGGGTCGTGAAAAATTGGTATTAGAGGAGTCGGTTCTACCATAGAACTCATGACTCTGATATTTTCCTATATGTGAAGCAATAGTGTTTAGGGTCTTTAGTGTGGTTATCAGTCCAGGGAGTCCAATGTTGGTGCGGTGACTGACATATCCATACACCAGGAGCCTGACTTCTGATTTCCAACTCAATGCACGAAAACATTGATTGCATATGTGATTTAAAAGTTTTCTTTGTGATTACTTTGTGTCAGCTCACTAGGTATACTATATTAACCGTGGCAGACTTGTTTCTTTTTAGAATGGCCCCACGATCTCAGCTAGCTAGGGTTCTGAGTTATGTGTGAGTTGGTAGCCCACCGAGTGATGAGGCCTCGGTGCAGAGCCTCATTACAGCGGAGGCACCAGCGGTACCTCTACCTGTCGAGCCACCGATGCCACCAGCAGTTGATATTGCACGTCGTCTGAGTGCACTCCACGAGTTTTAGCATCAGAGGCTGCCTAGGTTCAATGGAGAGATGGACCCTCAGGTAGCCGAGGATTGGTTGTAGGCTGTTGTCCGAGTCTTCAGATTAGTAGGGAAACTAGCTAACCTCATGGTGATCTTTGCGGTGAGTCTCCTGCACGTGGTAGTAGGTAGATGGTGGAGACTAATTCTCCAATTGCATGACGATGCATCCCTAATTTGGACAGTCTTCGAGAGCCTCTTCCGCTCGGAGTTCATTCCAGACACCCTCTTTATGGTGCACATTCAGGAGTTACTATAGCTGCGGCAGTGCAACATGACAGTAGCCAGGTACTCGGTGAGATTTACTGATCTCTCGTGCTACTCCATGGACATGGTACGAGACCCATTTTTTCGGGCCCCAAACATTAAGAAGGGATTGAGGCATGAGATCATATCTTCTATGATCTCCCTCAGCATTCCGACACAGGCAGGAGTACTGAAGTGAGCCCTTATTGTGGAGATCATTCTTGCTGAGCCTACACCAGCAGCGAGACCTACCGCAGGGCGACACGTAGAGGAGTCTTCTGCAGCCGGTAGTAGACAGATGTCGCAGAGGTCAAAGTGGTCCAGACCATCAGGTGGGCAACCTCAGGATACTGGTTCTGAGGTGCGGGGCACACGTAGCAGAGCCAGTCATACGAGAACCAGACAGTGCTATGCATGCGGCAGGCAGGGCCACATAGCTCGTGACTACCCGACCCTCCATACAGAGGATAAACAGACGGTTGAGGTACCACCTAGGTAGAGGTGAGGTTCGACCATGGTGGTCTGCATGGAGTAGGAGGATGAGGTAGATGAGATGACCGAGCAATAGGTGGTGGACGATGCTTCGGGGCTCTACCACCACCACCACCAAGAGGTCCACCCCGACCACAGGGAGCTGGCGGGCAGAGGCAGGCTTAGCTCAGGTAGTGGAGGCTTATGACCACGGTGCACCTGAGATGATTCAAGGTACTATCTGTGTCTACTCCACCCTTGATACAGTTCTTATAGACATAGGAGTGATTCATTTATTCATTGTCGCTTCCCTTGTTTAGAGATCAGAGATTCTGACAGAGTTGTTGGCTTGATCCTTATAGCTAGAGACTCCTATGGGAGTAGACTCAATGATTACACACTGGTGCTGGCAGTGTGAGCTTACTCTAGGAGGAGAGAGATTTGGATTGAATCTTCTTGTAGAGGCATCGAGGCCTTACGAAGTCATTTTGGGCAAGGATCGGTTATCTACCATCCATGATCAGATCGACTGTATTAGGCGCAAAGTGTAGTGTGTCCGCACAGATGGGAGTAGGTTCACCTTCACTGGAGAGAAGGGAGACTTTGCAGCATTTGATGGACTCACGTAGAGGAGAGGATAGCCGATTACCCATCTGTTTTCCAGTCTCATCCTAGGAGCAGTTGATGTGCGGAGTCCGAGTTTACCTCTTGTGGTGGATCAGTATGCGAATGTTTTTCCTGACGAAATTCCAGGACAACCTCCTCGCAGAGAGGTAGACTTCTATATTGACATGTACGCCGGGATAGCCCCGATATCTACTCTAGCATATCAGATGGCTCCCACAGAGCTTCATGAGTTACGGGTACAACAAGAGGACTTGCAGGGCAAGGGATTCATCTGACCCATTGTTTCACCCTGGGCTTCTCCGATTTTATTCGCCAAGAAGGCAGATGGGAGCATAAAACTATGTGTCAACTATCGTTTATTGAACCATGTGACCGTGAAGAACAAGTATCCACTCCCGAGGATTGACGACCTCTTTGATCAGATCAAGGGAGCACGATGGTTCTCAAAGATAAACCTCAGGTCAGGCTATCATCAGCTCAGAGTTCGAGATGAGGATGTGCAGAAGATGGCCTTCAGGTGTTGATATGGCCACTATGAGTTCTTGTTTATGCCTTTTGGCATAAACAATGCTCCAGCAGTGTTCATGAGTCTCATGAACAGGATCTTCTTGCCTTACCTCGATCGATTTGTCGTAGTCTTCATCGACAACATAATAATTTACTCGACTACTGAGGAGGATCACGCATACCACTTGCGAGTTGTATTGGACAAACTCTAAGAGAACCAGCTTTATGGTATGCTCTCGAAGTCTGAGTTTTTGATTTGAGAGGTCCACTTCTTGGGTAACATCATCTCTGAGGTGAGAGTTGCATTGGATACTTCGAAGATCGAGGCAGTACTTTCATGGGAGCCACCGAAGAGTGTGACAAAGGTGTGAAGTTTCCTAGGTCTGGCTGGGAACTATCAGAGACTTGTGCCAAACTTCTCCAGAGTTGCAGCACTACTTTCAGCTTTGACGAAGAAGGGGAAACCCTTCGTGTGGTCAGATAAGTGTCAACAGAGCTTCCAGGAGCTGAGACAGAGATTGACCAGTGCACCCATCTTGAGGCTACCGGAGGAGGGCGTAGGGTACGTAGTTTACAACGATGAATCAGGGACCAGACTCGAGTGTGTCCTAATGCAAGAGTGGGCGGTGATTGCTTATAGTTCATGACAGTTGAGGCAGCCCGAGCCGAAATATGCTACCCATGACTTGGAGTTAGCAGCAGTGGTCTTCACGTTGAATATATGGCGGCACTATCTGATGGGAGAGCACTTTATAGTCTACTCAAACCACCAGAGTCTCAGGTATATCTTCTCGTAGAAGGTCATGAACCTGAGACAGCGGCGATGGCTTGAGTTACTCCCGGAATATGACTTTGAGATAGTCTATACTTCTGGGAAGGGGAAAGTAGTAGCTGATGCTCTCAGCAGGATGTCGGGTATTCAGCTACTTGGAGAGGCGACAGAGGAGTTAGCCGCTTTGCAGATATCCTTCGTGGATAGAGATGAGGCAGCCTTTCTGAAGTCTCTCACAGTCACTCCTCCACTACTTCAGCGGGTCAGGGAGACACAGCATGGGAATGTTTACTGTGAGGCACGACGTGATATGATATCCTCAGGGCTGGCACCCAATGAATTTTCTGAAGGTGGGGAGCACATCATCTTCTTTAGGGTATATACCATGGTACCAGTTTCATTACAGGAAGAGGTTCTGAGGGAGTTTCACACTTCCCCATTGTCGGTACATCTAGTTGTAGAGAAGATGTACCAGGAACCCAGACGACAGCACGGGTGGCCGGGTATGAAGAAAGTTGTGGCAGAGTTAGTTTCCCGATGCCTCACCTGCCAGTAGGTGAAGGCAGAGCACCAGGTACCAGAAGGCTTGGTACATCCCTTAGAGGTCCCTAAGTGGAAGTGGGAAGGGATATCCATGGATTTCGTGATGTGACTTACACGTACATCCAGTGGACACAACTACATATGGGTGATCGTCGACCGACTCACTAAGTCGGTCCACTTTCAACCTATCAGAGAGTAGGGCTCAGTGGAGATCTTGGGATGCCTCTACGTTCAATAGATCGTACGACTTCATGGAGTGCCGTCGTCTATCATCTCTGATCGAGATGCTCTCTTTACATTCCAGATTTGGAAGGGGTTGCATGTAGAGACCCAAATATTGAAGTACATAGACATTACATTGCTTTTGCGGAATACTTACTACATAACAAAAATATACACACAAGGACCATAATAGTTTAGTGTCTTTGGAAACTCAGAATATAATCTTCTAATCGTGGTGAAAGATCTTCAACATCTCTCATAAAGAACATCCCCCTTTTTTTCTTACCTAGAACCTTTATTTATATCCTGAGAAAAAGAAAACATAAAAGGGGTGAGCTCAAATGCCCAGTAAGGGTAAACATAGGAAACATAAAACAATCCATAAACATTTGAATGCAAAAAACATGAACATAAAATCTAAACATCAAAATCTTGAGAAAAGACATTAATCTTAGAAGAACGTAAGGCATATATCATAATGGAACATCAATCACGATAAAATAGCATGGGAATAAAACATGTAATTGTGGAAACCATTCAGCACTTGTTATGATTTCCATAGTAGCCAAGGAATTGCTTCCAAGACTATCTTAGTGGACAAAGTCCCTTTCTGAATCGAGTTCACTCCTCGTTTCAGTCCTGTAACACTAAATCGGATTAACTAACCATTCCAGCCATGTCTATCTCATGAGATATAAATATTTACCCAATGAATTGGATAGAGATATAGGTCCCACCCATCTCATAATGAAATCATTCTTACTTGTGCCACAAAATAAACATACATCATTCCTAATAACCTAACGAATAAAATGGGTTTCATAAACATCATCCCATCATCACATAATCCATATAAAAGAAATGGATATCATTTCATAAGAAGAAAAGTGAAACCATATAAATCATAGAGACATTATACTTGAAACATACACATATAAAATAATGTCATCTTAGAAGGAAAATGGTTTTGATAAAGCACTTGAAATGAATTCTTGAGGAAAATATCCTTTCATCTTGAAAATCATTTTCTTTTCACAAAATTCCATTAAATTTTAAAAGAAAAGTATTTTGTTGAAAATAGTCATGAAATATTTTGGAGGAAGCTTAATGAAAATATGGCTTTATAAAACATTAAAAATCCTTTCATTCCGTATAAGTTAAAAAACATTCTTCTCGTACTTTTGTCAGAAAAGTAAAAAATTACCTCCTATGGTAAACAAAAGAAAGATTCCTTCCAAGCCTTGTGGTAAAAGTCATAAAAGGGTAAAAATGACTTTAAACATAAATGTAAGAATATAAAACAATTTATGAAAACAATTTTAGAAAACATGGACATGGATGATAAACATAACTCCAGTAAATACTTACGTATACGTAATCTCAGATAAAATGAGATTTGCAAAATTGTCACTCACCTTATGTTCGATATGCTACGTATGTATCCGAAACTCCTGTATAATTATTTAAATAATTTCATTGACTTATTACAGAATCATATTCATTGTTATGATATCATATATGGTTCACTTCTGACTTTATATTACCCGTTCTTTTGTAAATTACATGTTAAAGAGTGTTTTGGGTAAAATCGTTTCATATGTCGTCCGTGTTTTGACTTGTAATTATTCATATGATTAATTAGATCATGATTACTTAATTCCATAATATAAGACATGATTTATTTATAATATATATTCAGAATATAAATATATATAATAGATCGATAAATAGAAAGAAATACACCGTTCATTGAGACGGTAGGTCGTACGTACGCATGAACGTTGTTTTCATTTCCTTATTGAATTGAATGGAATTAAGTATATGACATACATATATATATATATATGTATAATACATTAGAATTTATATGTCATATATTTCATGATTACTTATTATATATTCTTTATAATCATTCTTGAATTGTTAACATGGAAAATGAATCTCATCGCGTCATGGAGACGGTAATCCATATGTACGCACGAGCGATGATATCATTCCCATATTTATTGAATAGAATTGGAGTGAATGATCTAATATCTTAGAATCAGTATGATGTTAAAATAATCATATGTATTTATTCTTTATACCTTTATACCCATCCATGTAAGGTGGTGGTGGAAAAACAGATTACACCATGGCGTGGAGATAGTATTCTGTACGTACACACGCATGGTGATTTCGTTTTCCTTAGGATGGATAGAAGGTGAAATATGGTTGTTTCATATTTATAATAACATATCAGTATATGAGGGATACTGATGTTATTACTTCATAATGAAACAAATAAATAAGAGGGAGTAGAAGAAGAATGGAACATGAAGAAAATGGTAGAAGGTATTACCTCTTTCTCGAAGTGCCTCCTTTAAACATTCTCTTAAGGCACTAAAATTGGTCTTTGAAGAAGACCAAGACCTGTAAGATGTTTCTAGGGAAGTTGAGAAGAGAATTGTTTAGGGTTTGGTCGAGCTTGAAGGCTCAATGTGGTGTGAGGAAGAGAGGGAGGAGCTGCCCTTTTATAAGGGAGGAGAGGGGCACCTTTGGAAATATAAAAAAATATTTGTTTATATTAAATCCCAAACCCACATAAAAACTTCCAAAATGACTCATATCAGAAGATTAGATGAGATAGGGTTGTAATATTATCAACCAATAAAATTTATATATGTTAGGAATTTATTTTAAACATTATCAACTTGATTTATCTTTATTTATCAATTTTATTTTGTTTTTCTTAATAATATTCTAAATTTAAATTACTATAAATAATTACATATGTGTTGTGAATTTTCCATAATTTGACACTTTATGACATTGTAGACCATATAAATTTTATTTTATAATTTTTAAATATTTTTCTCATTTTTAAAAATTATTATAATATGTTATTTTTATAAAATAACAATAATGTCAATTTTGACATTATTCATTTATTTGAATTTAAATAAAAAATATAAAGAATATATGTTCTAACTAAAAGATTTAATAGATTCATAACATATCATATTTATCTAGAAAATTAGTGGATTACATTAAATAGTTTATATAATATTTATGTTAATATTTTTAAAACCATTTATTTGATATTTCTCTTAATAAAATAATTTCAACATCACTATTATGTCACCCTTAATGATAATTATTTAATCCCTAAGAATTATAAATAAATTTATATAATGTATATAATTTTATTAGCTTTCATGGAGACTATTTATATCTAATGTTTCATTAATTTTATCACTAAATTAAAATTATTATACTTATAAAATTTAAGAATGTGACATGTTGTCACTTTCTTTGGTTTTAATAATAATTAAATTATTTTCATGGAGAAAAGTCCATTAAATGAATATAATCCGACCCTTATGTGATATGGGTCGACTTTTAGTAATCCAATAGGATTTTGATAGGTGTTAATATAATTTTATAATCTTATATTTACCCTTAATTACATGATTTATCTTTAACTATGGTAAATAAAATTTACCGTAGTTACTATTCATATTGCCCAAAAATAAAAAGTATCTTATTAAAATAATTTGGAACCACTTATTCCAAATATAGAATCCATTTTTACAAATTCAATACACAATGGTTTCGGAAATTAAATTAAAATTAATCCCATTGTCAAAAAAAAATGGGTTTTTTTTTAAAACATTGCGAAAGATTGAATTGATTTAACCTATGAATTCAAGGTAAAATCAATGATGATGACATAAATTATATTAAATGGTGAAAATATATTCTATTTATACTTTAAAACCATTCAATATTATAATTTATCCATATAAATTATTACGATGAAAAAAGTTGTTTTTAATTAAAATATAGCGTGTTTTTATTATTCATTAAAATATGAAAGTTATCAGAAAAATATCAAAACATTATCCAATGTAAATTTTTATATCCTGATTCAAAATAATAAGTTTATTTTGTAAAATTTAACTTATAAAAATGTCAAAACTATATTTAATGTGGGTGCGCCATCAAAAGGCGGAAAAACTGCATTTTTTGAAAAATACTTTTCTTACCCGAAAAATTTATTTTGTTCACATAAAATGTTTTAGAAAATTTATAAGATGAATAATAAAGTTATAAAATTAAAAATTTAGTTAATAATATTCATAACGTCTAGTCCATAATAATATTATAACAATATATCGTCGTTTAGTGAAACCTGGTATTCCGTACAACACACGCTATCGAGGAAGGTCGTGATTGCATGTAATGCAAGCCAAGTCACGGTTGCGTGTTGTGCAAGACTCCTCTTTTGTTTCGTTATAACAGAATCCAGCCATTTTTCATTTATACATTGAATATATATATATACTCAATGTTGCGTAGAATGACTATTATCAAACGAACTTGAAATTGTGTGTAACACAATCTAAGAATAGTGTCGCATATACTGCAAGCTAATACGGTGTTGCGTATAGCACAAGATAATCTTGTTGTAGCATAAAACACATGACATCAAATAAATTAAAAAAAATACTTATCATAAAATATCAGGTTGTTACATTCAACCCCCCTTAAAATGAATTTCGCCCTCAAAATTCATCGGGGTTATACATGGTTTTCTATTTGAATGTTTGTTTAATTGAAACCCACATCGAAAAATGAAATAACAAAAATTAACTATAAAAACTAAAGTATGAAACGTAACGGTTACCCAAATTAACTAATCACTGGGTTTCCACATAGGATAACATAGGTGAAAATATCGATATGAAATAGAAATCTAACCATCATGTTCTGATAGAGAGTGGTAGAGAACATGGCTATGAAAAATACAACAATCACAAAGCCATATATTTGCCATGATCTAGGGTACAATCTGATTCATCGGATATAAGGGCACTAGGAAAACATTTTTGGTTTTCAAGATCATTTCCCTAAAGTTGAAGAATTTGTATTAGAATAAATACTTACTTTATTTTGGTACAATCTCACTATTGTTCGTGCTTTGAACAATTTCCACTTCATCTCTTAATGAAATGAAGTTGAATTTGTTATTCGTGAAGTGTCAATAGATCATGTGATAAAATGATGGGTCATTCCATTTGTTTCAAACAAAAGGTTAGGAAAAGTTATCAAATATACATAATTCCATCTATGGTGAGGTTAATCGAATATGATTCCAGAAATGATCTTATACTTCATATATCATACCGCTTAATAAAATAAAACTAGTTTCTACTAACCAGGGACTTCCTGTAGGACAGTGGTATGCGATAAAGGCCAGTCGCACATCGGTTGTGGGTTCGATTCCCATAGCCTTGTCTGACGCGATGGGTTGTCGCCCATCCTGCAGGTTGTCCTTTTTCTAAAACTACATTACTATAACATCCCATCAATAATATCAAAAAAAACTTCTATCCTTAAAAAATACTAACATATGTCCAACATAATCCATTTCAATCTTTAGGCTTATCTAAAATATTTTGGTCCAAGATCATAGTTTATAGAAAATGATTACTTGAAATGTCACATAACAATCATGTGAATGCCATCATTTATCCCCCATATATCATAAGACATATCTTGTTGGTCAAATTACAAACATGTGAATACCTTAATCATGTATTCTCTTGAAAAAAATAAAAACCCATTTTACCTTAGTAAAAACATGAATGCTGTCAATAGTTAACTCTTTCCACATACAAAAAACCAAAAAATTTTATATACTCAAACCATGATATCACTTAGTCCTTATATCAATCATGAGATCATGAATACAATCAACCATCTCATTATCTACTTATCCCTTCATTATGCGAATATCATCTACTTTCCAAAAATATTTGAATAACCTTCCATGGTTACTAGTACCATTCAACATATACTTTCAAATACTTTAGGAAAAACAATAGTGCAACAATCCTTAGATGATTCTTTATTCCATAGTACCATACAGTATTATTTATAAACATACAATCATTCCACTAACTTCTTAAACCACTGACTAAGCTTCATCATTTCTTTCATCTCATATTTCATTTGTAGTCTCTTCATCATCATCCACATAAATACTACTCATATGACCATGCTAATTCTCTTCATGAGATTTTCCCTTAGGGAATTGGTTTGCATAATTCCCATACATTCCACATTTAAAATATCTAATCATTTTTGATGTCGTAGCAATACCATTATCCTTGTCCATGGTGTTAACTGAACCTTTTCCTTTGCACTTGCTGGCTTTGTGTCCTTCTTTTCAACACCCAAAGCATCTTCCAGTTCCTTTGAAACATTCTCCCTGTTGGCTCTTCCCACATGATTTACATGAGGGAAATTGAACTTTCTTTCCTCTATGATCATCATGAAACTCCATCTTTCTCTTATTATCTGAGTCGGGAAGCTTACCAAAGTTGATATTATTGATCATATTATGAGATTGCTGATTAGGCATAATAAAGATGTTTGGACTTCCAAATCCCATTTCATTTGGTTGCTCATGAAGAATATCATTCCATTGTCCATCATATCCTCCATTATCGTGAATCTTCTTGTTTCCATCCATTTTCTAAAACCCAAAAAGAATAGTGTGAGAGGAAAAAATCATGCTAGAAAAAACAACATTGTAAAGGGGGAGTACCTTTAATATCTAACATCTTAGGTTACCATAATTCTATTACTATAACCTATACTTATACTTAACCTTAGGGACATCCCTAGACATACCTTAGAAATATCTCTAGGGATCTCACTAAAGTACTCGCATCCTAGTTTCCAAAGGTTGACTAAACCATTCCTCTGATACCAACTGTAGAGACCCAAATCTTGACGTACATGGACATTACATTACATTTTCGGAATACTTAGTACATAACAAAAATAGACACAAAAGGACCGTAATAGTTTAGTGTCTTTGGAAACTAGGAATATAATATTCTAATCATGGTTAAAGATCTTCAACATCTCCCATAAATATCTTCACCAATTTTTTTCTTACCTAAAACCTTTCTTTATATCCTGGGGAAAAGAAAACATAAAAGGGGTGAGCTCAAATGCCCATCAAGGGTAAACATAGAGAATATAAAACAATCCATAAACATTTGAATGCAAAAACTTGAACATAAAATCTAAACATCAAAATCATGAGTAAAGATACGAATCTTGGAAGTAAATAAGGCATATATCACAATGGAACATCAATCACGATAAAATATCATGGGAATAAAACATGTAATTGTGGCAACCATTCATCACTTGTTATGATTTCCATAGTAGCCAAGGCATTGCTGGCAAGACTATCTTAGTGGACAATGTCCCTTTCTTAATCGAGTTCACTCCTCATTTCAGTCCTGTAACACTGAACCTGATTAAATAATCGTTCTAGCCATGTCTATCTCATGAGATATAAATCTTTACCCAATGCATTGGAGGGAGATATAGGTCCCACCCATCTCATAATGAAATCATTCTTACTTGTACCACAAAATAAACATACATCGTTCATAATAACCCAACGAATAAAATGGGTTTCATAAACATCATCCCATCATCACATAATCCATATAAAAGAAATGGATATCATTTCATAATAAGAAAAGTGAAACCATATAAATGATAGAGACATTATACTTGAAATGTACACATATGAAATAATTCCATCTTAGATGGAAAATGGTTTTGATAAAGCACTTGAAATGAATTCTTGAGGAAAATATCCTTTCATCTTGAAAATCATTTTCTTTTCACAAAATGCCATTCAATTTTAAAAGAAAAGGATTTTGTTGAAAATATTCATGGAATATTTTTGAGGAAGCTTCATTAAAATAAGTCTTTATAAAATTTTAAAAGTCCTTTCATTCCATATAAGTTAAAAAAACATTCTTCTCGTACTTTTTTTAGAATAGTCAAAAAGTACATCGTATGATAAAAAAAATAAAGATTCCTTCCAAACCTTGTTGTAAAAGTCATAAAGGGGTAAAAATGAATTTAAAAATACATGTAATAATACTAAACATTTTATGAAAACAATTTTAGAAAACATGGACATGGATGATAAACATAACTTCAGTAAATACTTACGTATAAGCAAACTCGGATAAAATGAGATTTGCAAAATTATCCCTTACCTTATGTCCGATATGCTTTGTATGTATCCGAACCTCCAGTATAATGATTTAAATAATTTCATTTACTTATTAATGAATCATATTCATTGTTATGATATCATATATGGTTTACTTATGACTTTATATTAACCGTTCTTTTGTAAATTCCATGTTAAAGAGTGTTTTGGGTAAAATCGTTTCATATGTCGTTCGTGTTTTGACTTGTAATTATTCATATGATTACTTAGATCATGATTTCTTAATTAAATAATATAAAACATGATTTATATATAATATATATTCAGAATATAAATATATATAATAGATCGATAAATGGAATGAAATACACCGTTCATGGAGACGGTAGGCCGTACGTAGGCATGAACGTTGTTTTCGTTTCCTTATTGAATTGAATGGAATTAAGTATATGACATACATATATATATATACATAAATCCAGAAGCATTATTATGTCATATATTTCATGATTACTTATTATATATACTTTATAATCATTCTTGAATTGTTAACATGGAAAATGAATCTCATTGCATCGTGGAGACGGTAATCCGTACATACGCACGAGCGATGATATCATTCTCATATTTATTGAATCGAATTGGAGTGAATGATATAATATATTAGAATCAGTATGATGTTATAATAATCATATGTATTAATTCTTTACACCATTATACCCATCCATGTAAGGTGGTGGTGGAAAAACATATTACACCACGGCGTGGAGACACTATTCTGTACGTACGCACGCGCGGTGATTTCGTTTTCCTTAGGATGGATAGAAGGTGAAATAGGGTTATTTCATATTTATAATAAAATATCATTATATGAGGGATAATGATGTTATTACTTCATAATGAAAAAACTAAAGAAGAGGGAGTACAAGAATAATGGAACTTGAAGAAAACGGTAGAAGGTATTACCTCTTTCTCGAAGTGCCTCCTTTATACATTCTCTAAGGGAACTAAAATTGGTCTTTGAAGAAGACTAGGACCTCTAGGATGTTTCTAGGGAAGCTTATAAGATAATGTTTCAGGGTTTGGCCGAGCTTGAAGGCTCAAAGTGGTGTGAGGAAGAGAGAGAGGAGGTGCCCTTTTATAAGGGAGGAGAGGGGCACCTTTGGAAATATAAAAACTTATTAGTTTATATTAAATCCCAAACCAACATAAAAACATCCAAAATGACTCATATCCAAATATTAGATGATATAGGGTTGTAATCACATCAAACAATAAAATTTAGACATTTTAGGAATTTATTTTAAACATTATCTACTTGATTTATCCTTATTTATGAATTTAATTTTATTTGTCGTAATAATATTCTAAATTTTAAATTATTATAAATAATTACATATGTGTTGTGAAATATCCATAATATGAAACTTTATGAAATTTTAGACCATATAAATTATAATTTATATTTTTTAAATATTTTTGTGATTTTTAAAAAAATTTATAATATATTATTTTTATAAAATAACAATAGTGTCAATTTTGACATTATTCATTTATTTGAATTTAAATAAACAATATACAGAATATATGTTCGAAATAAAAGCTTTAATAGATTAATAACATGTCATATTTATCTAGAAAAGTATTGGAGAACATTAAATAGTTCATATAATATTTATTTTATTATTTTTCAAACCATTTATTTGATATTTCTCTTAATAAAATAATTTCAACATCACTATTATGTCACCTTTGATGATAATTATTTAATCCCTAAAAATTCTAAATAAATTCATATGAAGTATATAATTTTATTATCTTTCTGGAGACTATTTATATCTGATGTTTAATTAAGTTTATCACTAAATTAGAATTATTATACTTATAAGATTTAAGAAAGTGACATGTTGTCACTTTCTTTGGTTTTAATAATAATTAAATTATTTTCATAGACAAAAGTACATTAAATGAATCTAATACCACCCTTAAGTGATATGGGTTTACTTTTAGTCATCCAATAAGATTTTTACAGGTGTTAGGGTAATTTTATAATCTTATATTTACCCTTCATTACCCGATTTACCTTTAACTATGGTAATAAAATTTACCGTAGTTACTATTCATAATGACCAAAAATAAAAAGTAGATTATTAATATAATTTGGACCCACTGATTCCAAATATGGAATCCATTTTTCCAAATTTAATACACAAAAGTTGCAGAAATTAATTTTAAATTAATCCCTTTTTCGAAAGAAAACGGGGTTTTGTTTAAAACATTGCAAAAGATTGAATTGATTTAACCTACGAATTCAAGGTAAAATCAATGCTGATGGATTAAATTATATTAAATGGTAAAAATATATTCTTTTTATACTTTAAAACCATTCAATAATATAATTTAACCATATAAATTATTACGATGAAAAAAGTTGTTTTTAATTAAAATATTGTGTGTTTTTACTATTTATTAAAATATGAAAGTTATCAGAAAAATATCAAAACTTTATGCAATGTAAATTTTTATATCCTGATTCAAAAGAAGAAGTTTATTTTGTAAAACATAACTTATAAACATGTAAAAACTATATTTAATGTGGGTGCGCCATCAAAAGGCGAGAAAACTGCATTTTTTAAAAAATAATTTTCTTACCTGAAAAATTTATTTTGTTCACATAAAATGTTTTAGAAAATTTATAAGATGAGTAATAAAGTTATAAAATTCAAAATTTAGTTAATATTATTTATAATGTCTAGTCCATAATAATATTATAACAATATATCGTCGTTTAGTGAAACCTCATATTGCGTACAACACACGCTATTGAGGAAGGTCGTGATTGCGTGTAATGCAAGCCATGTCAGGGTTAAGTATTGTGTAAGACTCCTTTGTTGTTTCATTATAACAAAATCCAACCATTTTTCATTTATACATTGAATATATATATATATATATACTCAATGTTGCGTAGAATGACTATTATTAAACGAACTTGAAATTGTGTGTAACACAATCTAAGAATAGTGTTGCGTATACTGCAAGATAATACATTGTTGTGTATAGCACCAGATAATCTTTTTCTAGAATAAAACACATGTCATAAAATAAATTTAAAAGAATACTTATCATAAAATATCGGGTTGTTACATTGTAGGAGGCATTTGGGACGCAGCTACGCCTGAGCACCGACTTTGATCCTCAGACGGATGGCCAGACAGAGAGGACCATTCTGACTGTCGAGGACATACTCAGTGCATGTGTCCTCAACTTTGGTCGCAGTTGGGAGGATCACCTACCTTTGGTGGAGTTTTCATACAACAACAGCTACCACTCCACCATCGGGATGGCACCATACGAGGCATTATACGACCGACCTTACAGATCACCTCTATGCTGGACTGACCCTGGGGAGTCAGCACTTGTAGGACCAGAGATGGTATAGGCCACGATGGAGAAAGTGTAGAGTATCTAGGAGCAGATGAGGACTGCACAGAGCCAACAGAAGTCCTATGATGATAGGATGCGGAGACCACTGGAGTTCGAGGATGGCGACCACGTTTTCTTACGGGTCTCACATCGACGTGGATTACAGAGATTTGTACGGGGCGACAAGTTATCTCCGCACTTCATCGGACCATTCTAGGTTCTCAGCAGGATTTGCGAGGTGGCGTATCACCTGACTCTTCCACCTCAGTTGCACCAGGTGCACAACGTCTTCCATGTATCTCAGCTGAGGAGATACATGCACGACCTGACGCATATCATCGATCACGGAGAGCTGGACATCGATGACGGGGCAACTATTGCGGAGGTCCTGGTGGAGATCGAGATCGATAGGAGGGGGTCCTACATGGATGGTCGATTCCTCTTGTGCGCATTCATTGGCAGCATGGGAATCTCCAGGAGAGCTCATGGGAGCGGGACGCTCAGATGTGTGCATAATACCCTCATTTGTTTCCCTAGTTTATGATGTAGCTTTAAGGGGACGTAAATCCCTGAGGTGGGAGTAATGTAATGACTTGTAAAATTCAAGGAAATTTTTTTCTTAAATTCTTTGTGATTTTATGAGTACGCTGTTTCTGATGGCACTTGATTCTGAGGCCTGGTGTGCCTGGAATAAATTTCCAAAGTTTAGCTCAGGTACGTTCAATGAATGAACGAGTGAGTTTTTCTATATTTTGAACCGGTGCTCGGAATTGAAATACGAGGGCACCAATGAAACCGTTTCATTGGTAATTGCTTAATAGGACCTTTAACAAAGATGTGTTTTCTTGGGAGGAGTTGTTAAATATTGTGGATTAATAAATAATTGAATAAAAATTGTGGAACAATTTTTATTCTTTATCCAAGCGTTTATATCCAACGTGGGGTAGTTGGGGTGGGACCCACAAGCCCCTAACTACCCATGTGAGGATATGGGTGAGGTGGGGCCCACATGATCCCCACCCCTTCACATTCCATAAAACTCCTCTAACCCCCCTCTTAAAATTTTTAACTCATCTTAACTTGTTAAACTTCCCCATTAAGTGGATGACCCTTCCTCTCCCCGCTCTCTCAATTTAATGCTTTCCATCACACATTTAATTAATTAATTGAACCTCAAGAATTAATTGAATTAAGTGTTTGATTTTCAAAATTTGAAATGCTTGGCATGAGTAAATAAAATAAGGAATCCCTTATTTTATTTTGGTTGACAATTGTGGTGTTAAGAGAAAGGGGAGGGAGCTCTTGAGTTTTGGAAGATCGGTTCATCTTCTTGTTGAAGAACTTCATCCTCAACAAAGAACGCCAACTCTCCGAAGAAGTACGTTGACTCAGCGGCTCAGTTTCTCCATCCTCTTCTTCCTCCACGACAAGGGAGGAGACACCGACGACGACGGAATCGATGCCATCATCCGCGGTGCTTGACAACCGCGGACTTCCTTCGAGGTAAGGGTTATGTTCAGTTTTAATGAATTAAAATTGTGCTTTGTTTTGTCATTGGGTATCTCATATACTTTTTCCGATTGTTATCGTCATAACGGGAGGAGATCGGACCGTGCATACATGGACGATCCTCCTCCTCTTTTTAATGTTGATAATCGATGACATTTGAGGCGAAGGCGGCGGGGGTGTCGTTACACCGCGCAGGGATGAAGAGAACCTCGGCCGAAGCGCGTCACGGCGGAGGTGCGCGGTGCCGGTGCGTCGTGCCGGTGAGGCTGAAGGGACCATGGATGGAGTGGGCCCCGGTGGTGGTGCGCAGCGCCGTCGCACCACGCGGATCGAGCAAGAGCCGCGGCAGTCCAGCAGGGGCGGCCGGCTGGGCCGTCCGCTATCGCGCAAGGAGGCGGGACCCCCACAGGTCCCGTGCTAACTCACAACCGGTCGGCCATTAAGGCCAGCTGTTACCCAAAGCAGGAGAGTGTGTAACCCCCCTTTCTGACCTACCTTAGGTGGACCCCACTGGTGAGGGGGGGCACTATTTCCAAAAAAGGGGGTCGCGCCCCCTTTGCACCCTGCTCGATCGACAGCCAAGCCACGGCCGGCTTCCGAGCTGGGCCGCAGGCCGTGCTGAGCCGGGCCGCCAGTGCCGGGCCGGCCCGCCAGCGCCGGGTCGGGCCGTGCCAGCCGGGTCGGGCCGGGCCCAATCAGGCCGGACCCGGACCCGGTTCGGGTTGACCCGGTTCGGGCCGACCCCAGGGGTGTTGGGCCAGGTCGACCGGGCCCAGACCCCCTATTTTCGGACCAGGTTCTTTCAAATGCTCATATCTTGGGCTACGAACCTCCAATCGAAGCACTGTCAGTTGCATAAGGATCCTTGGATCGCGAAGGTTGTTTCAGTATATTACACTTGAGGTTTGGGTGATGTTTTTGTATGTAAGGGTTTGTTCGAACCCATAACCAACTGGGCCCTTGGACCAGAAATGCTTATAACTTAACAACCGGACATGCTAATAACGTTTTTTCAATTATGTTGAATTCCTCTTAGTGAGATAGTTATTTTGGATTACTCCACTTGAGGTTTGGATGTAGCTGGAATACAGTCAGGTTGGTTTAGCTAAAAAACCAACCGAGCCCCTATGACGGAAAAGCCAATAACTCTCAGACCGGGCGTCCGATTGACGCGCCATATACCGTGTTGAGTTCCTATTGACGAGACATAACATTGTGATACATCAACTCTAGAATTTGTGACAGTCTATGTATCGACCCCCTTGGCTCGTGGAGCGGACCCTCCCGGAATCGAGCATGCTGTGTGCGGGAACCCTAGAGTTGGCTGCGACTGTGACGACGGCGACGACTGTACTTGGATCCTACGTGGGTTCGGCAGCGAGGATGACTGTACTTGGATCCTCCATGGGTTCGGCAGGGATGACGACTGTACTTTGATCATACGCGGGTTCAGCAGTTATGGTTACTTTACATGGATCCTACATGGGTTCGGCAGCGATGACTTCTATACTTGGATCCTACATGGGTTCGGCAAAGGAGATTATTCAGAGGCTTCATCTAATCATCTCCACCCCTCTTCGTGAGTAGTATACCTGTGTGAGCTGAGTCTTGACTTCAATCATTATAATCGATGTGATTGACTTTCTTTCCTGTGTGGATTGAGTTGTGCTTTCCTATGTGGACTGGGTTGTACATTCTTGTGTGGACAGGGTTGTACTTGGGCTCATGAGTAAGATCCGAACAGTAATTGATGACTTAGGTATTTGTATGGAAATATACCAAAGTAGTGTTGGTTGATATTTTGTGTTTTTATCTTTCCTTTGCTGTCTATCCTTTGTGGATTCTGGGAGGTCATCGGGGGTCTTGAGGTCCCTAATGAGTATCGTATACTCACCCCTGCACGGGCTATGGTCGTACTACGTGGTGTTGGTTACAGACGACGGATAGCGCTGATCATGGTTGAGGCTTGAGGAGCGGGATGGTATCCAGAGGTGGACTATCATGCGGGACGTACACGGAGCGGACGGCCGGACCCGAGGAGCTGAGGAGAACATCTGTACCAACCCTTCATGTGGGATAGCCGAAGGACAACTTGGTGGTTGCTGATTTACTTTACTATTGTTGTACTTTCTTTTCAGTGGTAATGTACTTTCAATTGGGTTTGTATTCTGGCCCATTTACTTTTCAAAACATACTTTTTTACTCAGTTTACTTAGTGTTTACTTAAGCTTGGGTTCTCTGTTGTGTTTGTCTAATTATATAAAGGCAATGCCATCCCTTTTATTGGGATTTACACCTTTGATGCTAGTCGCTAGCCCCTGGCCTATGGGAGGCGGGCTTGGGGTAGTCACGACATGGGCCCCGAGGATGGGTCGTGACATAGATTATAAAATTTAATAATTGAATCATAAATGAAATTCCTAAAAAATAATATTGTATAATAAATTTATACCTATATTGTAACATTTCAATTTAAAACAAATTAAAATATAATGATTAATTGAAATTTTAAGAAACATTAATAAATAGATATTCATGTCAACTACATTAGTGGGGTAGTATATACTCTATCACTTCCCAACCTAATTAAAATTTTGAACACTAATTGGTTTGAATGGAAACTCTGCTTCTAGCATGCCTCCCCATACATGAGAGGCTACTGGATACTAGCGAGGGCTTATCGTGTATCGTTAGGGGAAAATTACATCATATTAATTTTAAAAACCTTAAAAAATTTCTAATAATAAACCAAAGGAGTGGAAAATTGTATCCTGAAGTAATAAATATAAAAAGGATATAATGATTAATGAAATGTAGTAATGGCCTAAACGACCATGTCATAAATACAATAATAATCTCCCATTGGGTTTATCCCACATACAAGAGTACAAAAGGAAATTGAAATAAAACTTAAATTATATTCTACTAACTTTGATCCCACCACATTATAGGCATCCAATACTATCTAGATAAACCAAACAATTCATATGAATCCACCCAAGTGACTCCACTTTCTCATGAGCCCTTGGCCTCAACCATAACCATCATGTGTCCATGTTCAACCAAAATACAGACATAATCCATGTAGGAACAATGGAGTGAACATACAGAGGGTTGGAAGTAATTATCAATAGCACACCCATAATGATGAATCTATAATTTTCTTTAATATGTTAAAGGTCATGATATATGATCATCCTTGTCAAGACATAACTAAAATAAAATAATTTAAATTCATTGTCGATACTTTCTTCAATCATCCTTACCGATCATACCTAATTTGTATTGAGAGATAAAAGTCAATGATAAATTTTCATTATATAAATAAAATGGGTATATATGGTTTATAAAATAGAAATCCATGTATACTGATATTGATACATGATATTTTATTTCTCATGTCAGGATAAATCAGCTTTATCGATGGCTCGACATCCCCCTTTCTTGGTATTTTAAGAAAACTTATTAATGGTGTGTCCACCCTTATAGGGACTCTTGAATTCCATACATATAAATTATATCTCTATAGAAAAATATACATTACATAACATATTATACATTCCCTATTCGTATAGGTAGACTCCCTTTGGAAACATTTATAGATAAAAAAATTCATTAGTAGATTACACCATCTTTCTCTATGTTCTCCATAATGAGAATAATTATTAGATATGTCATAGATATTACTTTTTATCATAACCATAGGGATGAACACATTATAAAGGGTGGAATATTATACTAATTAATGGTAAATAAGAGAGATATCAATATACCATGAGCTTAAGGGTGTGAAAACATTAGAATAACATTTGAAAGCCACAAGAATCCTATCAAATATCATAAATGTGAGTCATGGAATAAATCATGGTAGTTCATAAGACATGAATTATAATGAAATTGAATAAAATGAAACATGAGAGTATAATATTAACATAAGAAATATATGTTTAAAATACACATAAGCATAGGAAATCTTATGTGTATTGAAATTCACCCTCAAGTATCGTTGGTTTTGTACGGGTAGCAATCAAATAAGAATTTATGCATCACAAAAATTACTAACTACAAAAGCATAATATAGTGAATATGTGGGATAGAAACCATAATGAGGAATCTATTTTTAAGGGGGATCCCATGTTATAGACCCTGAGAGGAGTATTATGAATCTATCTTGGTGTTAGAGAGTTTTACTTATTCTCTAGTGGGGAGTGACTTCAAATAGTAAATAAGGGGTTGGGATCAATTTTACATATATGAGAAAAGGATGATATTTATTCTAATTTTGGAAGGATTCAAAGGATTAGGTAGTGAAGAAAGAAGTGTTCTCCAATTGACTTTTGTCATGCCACTTAGTTATACTGATGATGTTACTATTCTTTGATTGAGAGATAGTAACAACCTAGATGCATTATATTCAACTTATTTTTTAGAAATTACCCTAGGCTAGTGATTGTATCCAAGTGTACTTTAATCATGATAGGGTCATTCATTTGAATATCCCATGGTCAGGGATTCTCGTAAAAATGTGGTAGATTTTGGTTGTTTATCCTGATTAATAATCCCTTAGGGTCTCTAATATTATAATTAAAAATTAATTAAGAATGAAGATACACCTATTCTTGATCCCTACCCCTAAGATGTTTAGCTACTCATAGTAGGTGGAGAGAAATTTGAATAAATGAAGGAAATCATTCATTCCATTATGTTTTTCATTAATTGAATTGAAATTATGAAAGGGGTTTGGAATTTTTAAAATGTATGAATATGGAAAAGATAAGTCAAAACATATTAAATAAATTAACTACATTAATTAGGAAATATAAATGAATTTAGAATGTGGTGTTGGAAATCATATATGAGTGATGGGGATTGAAAAGTGATAAAGAACATAATATACACAACTATTAGATTGATTAAAAATGTAAAACATGAAGAAATTTGGGATTTATAGGTATAATGGTTGAGGTAATTCGAATGGGGATGAAAATAGAGAAGAATATCATCCATAATTGTTGTCAAATGATCTGTCACATGCCTGTATAAATAAGAGTTTTTTTTCCCAACATGTACTAGAGGTATATGTCATGTACCATTATCCTTTTATATTTATTTGTATTTTGAATCTCTCAAGTATCTCATGAATATATGATGGATTTATAAAGTATGACTACCTACCCATCATGTACAGAGTGCTCACGACGTGTGATGACCTCTACTTGCTCCTTAGCATAGATTTCACATAGATTTTTCTCTCAACTATTTTGACTTGTTTCACAACATATACTAATCCGTCACAACATGTATTTGTTTTTTCATCTTTTGGCTTCACATCTTGGACATGGCTTATCTCATGACTTGGGAATGCTGTGAACTACCAATACACGACGTGTATGGACTGGTCACAACAAGTACTAGTTAAAATTTTCATTTCGTTCTTGAAATCCTGTAAAGACTTTTCAATTCAAGACTGATCATATACATTGTTTATAATCATGTAAATTAATAAAAATAAAAAAATAATGACAATAAAGAGTTTATATAAAATGGTCTTATCAAATCCCCCCACACTTGAACTATTTCTTATCCTCAAGAAAAAAGGTCTCAATAATGATTTCAAAAATCGATAAGAAATTTTTAAAAAAATAATATTAATAATTTCTAGTTAAATGAGGATAAATGTAATAATAAAAGGTAATAATACAGAATTGGCCCTGCATAGAAAATTAGTCATGCCTCATAGTCCATATTTTTAAAAAAAATTCTAACCTTTTCATTAGAACCTTTCAACTATTTCTCAAATTCTATACCCATTTGTAATTTAAATATCAAAGAATTTTCTCATATCACTCAGGGTAAAATGAAAGTAGACATATTCTTATACCCTAAGCACATGTTCCTAACCATATACTTCCATTGGTTCTATCATCTCCACTATGCAAATACTAGTAAAACCTCAATGATGAGGGATTTATCAGTTAGGTTCAAATGACTCTAAGGCTCTAGGTAGGTAGGTTTGAAGTGAAAATTAAGCTAAAAAATGGGTAATATCTGAATGGTATTGCAAGAGTGTCAATACAAGTGTAATAAATTTACTGCTTCAAGATAATTAAGTTTATACAACAGCAGCTCCGGTTGGATCCATAAATGTAAAGTATGTACACAATGATGATTATGTTCCATTCATTTTACTTTTTAATTAATATTTTTCAAAATGTGATGTCTATGATAGATCTCACATCCATATTCTACCCACATATGATCCTTAGAGGGATTCATCGGTGTATAAAATGGTGATTTTTGACCTTCCTAGTACAAAAATAATATCAAATTTTCATTTATTTTGTATTTTAAAAAGGAAAAAATTAACAATGAAATGAAACAATGTAGAAAAGTATTAAAACAAAATATTTGGGCAAGAAAAATACATCTCCTTCCAATATAATCATAATGGTTGTCTGAATGCCTCCCTCATACTTGTTCAAATGTAGAATCATGCATTATACACGGAGCAGGGTAGGAAGGGAAATAATAATGGAATAGCTTCATCTTAAAAGTAAATTCATGGAAACAATGGGCCAAACGAAGGATTGAATCAAGGTGGGTCCCAAGTGAAATAGATAACAAATAGTGCCCAAATCATTTTAAAATTGTACTTGTTTAGTCATCACCTCAATAAGATCACAATGAATGTTCTGATAGGTTGACATGTCCCATGTATCTCTCAAGAAATATTCTTAGAAAATAATGTGTAATTTAAGTCTTTTTATCCAATTAGGAATGAGAATAAAAAGGAAACTGGAAATTAAAATGGGTATAAAACAAAGTAATGGTTCAATTGATCAATATATAACAAACGTTGAATTTGTTTCAAATTTGAAAACTCATAAATCATCCTATAATTCTGAAAAATGAAAAAACATGGATTCCATCATTTTCCAACTTATATTTTTCTTAAATTTATATGGTAATAATATTTTTCAAGGTTAAAGCATGCTTATAATTGCAAAAAAATCTCCTAGACTTGTGAAAACAAATAAATATTCATGTGTATCATAAGTGAAAATTGTGAGAACCCCCCACCCCACCCCCCACGTAAAAAGACACAGTGTCCCCACTATCCATGAAATGTTTTTAGAAGGTGTATAGTAAGGAAAAATTAATGAATTTGGAATAGAATTTTTAAAATGTAAATGATGTAATCAAGCACTCCCTAAATGAAATGGTATGGAATGAGGGAATTTGAGCTCTCAGTATTCTAAGTCCCTGCTACCTGCAAAATGTGTTAGAAAAAATGAATCATGTACTCGAGTAAGCATTTTTCCATAGGTTTAAACATTGTGACAAAAGAGTAATATAAAGGTGAAAAGAGAAATAAATAGATATGACCATTTTTATTGAAATGTTTGAATTTTCTACAAAAATGTTTAATCTAAGAGTCAAATAAAAATGAAAATATACAACATGAAAAATCAAACAAAATAATAGATCAACTATGGGTTTCCACTCATGAAGATCTAACTGGACGCCGTCAGTCAGATGGTTGGACATAAATTTCCTTCAGTGGGTCAACTAGTTTAGCTGCTCTATTTATATTTATAGCTATTAGAGGTTGTATCTTTGAGTTCTCACTATAACTTGTGTGGGGTGATAATTTCATGTCATTTGGCATGAGTGTGAATGAGTTGAGATAGGAAAAAGATCATGGGATTTGGTGGATGCTGTTATGTCTGTATTTCAATGGATAGTGCCTGAAGTTGATGTGAAAATTCTATGACAGGCTGTAGTACCCTATGTTCCAAAACAGGTGGTGGTAATAGACCATCAATAACCATAGAAGATTCAAAAGATCTAGAAATTTATATGTATATAAAGAATTAAATGACCATAAAAAAGAAAGTGAAAATAAAATACCATAAATATATATCAATAGTTAGTGTAAATGAAGGGATACAAAGTTGACAAAAATGAATAGAAATCCTGATAACAAAAATTCCAAAAATCCCAAAAAGGTATGAAACAAAAAAGATCAGGTGTCTGGGCTGAATATCTTCTTCAGTTCCATCCCCCCTTTAGGTGGTGAGACATGTTTTCCCACTGTATCAACATCTGTAGCAGTAGTAGTAGTCAGTTGAGTAGTAGCTATAGTTCCTAACACCATAGTTGAGTAGCCTTTGTGAGTTGAGGTTCATAGTGTGACTGGTGGTTGTGTGAAATTAGTGGCCACAGATCTGGTGCATTCTCTTGAAGGGGTTGTAGTAGAAGTGTATGATAAATGAATGAAATGAAAAACACATTAGTGTAGATTACCATCCAAACCCTAAATTATATGAAAGAAAGCTTGTGTTGTCTTCCACCCAAGATAAAGTGAAGAAATTCAATGTCCATTTCAAATGTGGCTAATAACTCCAAAAATACCTCCCGAAAGGTCTGCTCCCAGACTTGTATAATAATCTCAATGTGTAGTTTCTCCAAGAGGTCCAGAACATCATCAGCAATGTTTTACCAGTACAAGTTGCGGATGTCTATAATGTTGTTGGTACACATGGTCTTTTCTTGTGAAATTATAAGACTAACATTATGCTGCATGTTGGTAAAATAAATCATAGTGTTCATGTGCATGTTTTCATTACTGTATGTGGAGGTTATCTCATCTTGAGGAGTTAGGGTAGCGTGAGATTTAGGTTGTTCACAAGCTTTGATAGGTGTTTCATGGGGATGCATGGTAGTTTTTTGTTTCTCTCAAGTAGAAGATGAAGTAGACCATTAAGAGGGGTGATTAGGATGGATCAAACCTTTTGGTTCAAGCCATGTTGGTTGGAGGGAGGGTGTGAAGGTTGGTTATAATGCACGATAGAAGAGGAGAGGGGGGGAAGGGTACATGTGTGAGATATATGGAAGGCACGGGAAAAGAGGAAGCGGGGAAGGTGAATGTTTTTGTGGGGTGGTTGTAGCAGGTGAGGGAGGGGTAGGGTGGTATGTATGGTTTCCACAGGTTCGGGGGTGAAGGAGAGGGAGAAGGGGGTGAAGGGTGTAGTCCAGCGGGAGAGGAGGGGTTGTGGGAGATGAAGGGTCGGGGGTGTGGGTCATGACCCATGGGATCACGACCTGTGTTTTAAAAAAACAAAAATGACCCATTACATGATGTGTACTAAAGATTTATGTCATTTTAGGGTAAAAATAAAGGGGAATTATAGAAAATTAGGTACATGTCATGAACCATCAGTACATGAAGTGTACTAATCTATTTTTGTTTAGCATTTTTATTATTATTTTGCTTTAGCTCCTAACCAAAAAGAGACACTTCTCAGATGAACCTTTTCTATCATAGTATAACATGTCCTTACCTTAGTAGTCTCTCATTCTGCACTTCCTTTTAAGTTGGAAACATGACTCCATTTAAACTTATGTGAACATGAGGCTGATGACACAACCTTCACAAAATGGTTCTGGAAAAATCATCATCCTCTGGCCATTTGCAATAAATGGTGATCCTATGTATCTTTGTAATTCGATGCTTCCATATGAAAATACATGAGTGAATTCTAATGGACTTGACCATCACAACGTCAAATTTCCTGGAAATTTATTTAACATTGGATTAAACAACATGACATTATTTATAGGGATGAAGTTACACTTTATAATGTTCTAGTCATTCCACTTCATTTTCTTCTCCTTATAAATCCTTGAATTTTTGTACACATCTCTTATTATTTCATCAAACATAGTAAATTGAAATAACCTATCATCTTAAGCTTTATTAGAGTCAAAATTCATTTCCATGATTTCCCAGAATAAATGATTCTCTTATTTTACCAGTATATTACATTGTTTTTTATAAACAAATATAAACAGGTTGGTTCTTATGAGTGTCTTGTAGGAAGTTCTGTATGCCAATACTATATCACCAAGATTGAGGCTTCAGTAGCTATGATTATTACTCCCAGTCTTCTTCATGATTTATTTTACCTTCCTATTAGAGAGTTCTACTTTCCCAATTTTTGTTGGGTGGTAAAGAGTTAATGTATAGAATCAAATTTCATACCTTTCTAGTATTACTCGCATGGATCAATTTGTGAAATATGTGCCGCAATCACTAATGATTAATTTTAGAAAACCAAATCATAAAAACACACCATTCCTTATGAATTTTATGAAAACTTTTATCATTTCATGTCTGTAGATTCAACTTCAACCCATTTTGATACATAATCAACTACAACCACAATGTATTTTTTTCAATGTGATTTTGGGAATGGTCCCATGAAGTTAATGCTCCAAACAAAAAAAAGTATACTTCCATGATGTGGTTTTTTGGAAGCTCATTCCTTTTACTAATATTTCCCATTCTTGGGCATTTTTCTAATTTTTAGAAAAATGACCTTGCGTCTTGATGCATTGTGGGCCAGAAAAATATTCTTTACTGAATCCTCGCCATTGAATACTTGGTTCCATGATTTCTACCAATTGGAAACATGTGACACATCTCAATCACATTATGGGATTCATCTTTTGGTATGTAGTGACTAAAAATTCCATAAGCACAATGCATGAATAATAGAGGCTCATCTAGGTAGTAGTACGTGGAATCCAACAAAAATTTCTTCCACTAATGTATGATAGGTCTTGATTTTGGAATCATATTACAATTTAATTATCCATATATGAAAACCTTGGCTCGCCCATGATACTGAATATGGTCTCATCTAGAAATTCCACTTTGATATGAACTTCATCGTATTCATTAATGATGGATAGAGGGAGTCTGGAGAGATGATCTGTAATTAGGTTCTATAACCCTTCTGTATCTTTTATCACAACAACAAATTATTATAGCAGAAGGACCCGACGTATCAACCTTAGTTTGGAATCCTTTTGGGTAATCAAATACCTAAGGGAAACATGATCAGTTTGAATAATAATTTTGGAAAGAAAAATATAAGAAAGAATTTTTGGAATTCATATACAACAGGTTAGAGATCTTTCTCTGTAATTATGTAATTGACTAAATATTCATTCATCATATAAATCACATAATAAATTGAACATAATATTTTTCCAATGGGATCTCCTAGAACACATCCCACAATTAGTTCACTGGAGTCACAAATTAATTAGAATTATTTCTCCCAATTTTGTTCAACAATGATTGGGGATACTATCAAACTATTTATCATTATGTGGAATACTTATTGAAAGTCTTTAGTGAATTCAAAGGAAACATATTTTGACAAAAATCATGTCAGTGTATAGGGGAACTTAGAAAAATCCTTCACAAATGATCTATATAATCCAGTATAGACTAGAAAACATATGATCCCCCAAACTATTGAGGGATCTCGTAGATCTTTAATGACTTTGATCTTAGATGGATCAACATAAATGCATTCCATGGAAATATTGTGACCAAGGACAATTCCTCCTTGTACCATAAAGATGATTTTCTCTTAATTTAGGACCAATAAGTTTTCTTCACAGAAATGGAGAACTAATTCTACATTTCTTAAACAAAAATAAAATGACCTCCCATACACTGAGAAATAATCCTTGACTATCATGAGAAACTACTCATCCATGTCATGGAAAATGCGTGTCATGCATCTTTGAAATGTTGTTGGAGCATTACACATTCCGAATGACATCCTTATGTAAGAAAATGTTGCAAATGGGCACGTGAACGTAGATTTTGGGTAATCGGAGAGGTCAATAGAAATTTAATTTTATCTTAAACATCCATATACAAAATAGTAAAATTCATGCCTTATATGTCTCTCTAGAATTGGGTCCATGAATGGTAATATAAAATGATCCATCCTTGTTACTGAATTTAGAGACCTGTAATCAATGCACTCTCCATCCAGTGATGGTACATGTTGAAATCAATTCATTTTCTTTTGTCTTTTATACAGTGAGTCCTCCTTTCTTTTAAAAAAATGAAGGGGGATTACCCATTCCCTATTTAAAATTGGAAAATTTATTCATGCATCCATGAACTTCAACACTTTCTTCATGAAGACCTCCTTTATCTGTTTCATGAGATGCCTCTAAGGTTGTCATTTTGTCTTTGCATCCTCTTCAAGTAAGATATTATGGGTTAATTCCATAGGATTGTTCCCATTAATGTCTTCCACTCCCCAGGAAATTGATTTCATGTGTCTTTTTAGAACATCAAACAATTTTTATTCTTATTACTGGGATAGTTCTATGTTGATAATGATTGTCAAGAAGGATTAATTCCATGTGTATGAATACTTTATTGTACTATGTAGAGGTTTCAGTTCTAACTGGGGTGGCCGGATGATGGAAGGAATGAAAGGTGGAATGGTGTCTATTATGAGTGGTTTAATAAAGCTTAAATCTTCAAAATCATACTATTCTTCCTTTTCTGAGAACACATATTCAATATCTTCTTCAATGTCCATGTACTCATCTTTTTTCAGAGCAAGAGATATGGTGTTACAATCCACTATATCATCTGAGTGTTGTATAGCTTTAATTAGGTTAAACAATAGTTTTTCTTATCCAACACTAAAGATCATATGTCCTTAATTAACATCTATCAAAGCCTTTCATATTTCAATGAATTTTTTTCCAATAAGGATATGGATGCCACCTTCTTCTTCCATTTCTACCACTAGAATGTATAATGGAATACAAAAAATTCCTTATCTTGACCAAAACATCATCGAGAATGCCTCTATGATATTTCACTGAATAGTCATCTAGATACAATTCTAACCTAATTTCTTTATGTTCTTTGAGTGTAATTTTGTGGGAAATAGTTATTAGCATCATGTTAATGTTGGTTTCAAGATTTCATATTGCTCTTCCACATATTCACTCTCTTATAGCACAGGGTATCAAGAAACATCTACGATCTCTCATTTTAGGGGGAATTTTATGTTGTACATCAGTAAAGCATTCCTCATTCAAATAGATGACTACCAAATCTTTTATTTTTTATTTTTTTGATAACATATCCTTGAGAAATTTGACATAAATGGGAATTTTGGAATTGGTTTCTGCAAATGATATATTGATGTGTAGTTTCTTGGACATTTCTAGGAACTTTTTGTATTTTTTATCCTTCCTAATTTATCTTTCTTTCTATAGAAAGGGAAGACATGGCCTATATGGATTTGTGGAAACATAGAAACGTTCCTTTTGTTCTTAAAGGGTTTTGATATTCTTAGCTAGCACTTTCTCTTAATGTGAGGTGGGAATGGATGTGTCAGCTTCCTCATTTTCTACTGGATGCTTCTTAGGCTCTTCCAGTCAGCTTTCTTATTTTGGCTATTGAAAGTCAAAAAAAAATTAGTCTTTTTAGAACCCAATCCTTGGATTCCTCTCTTGGGTATGTCTTAGTGTTACTAGGTAGAGTACATAGTAATTTATTAGATAAGGCCTTTGAGATTTGACACATTTTATGGTTCAAGTTCTACAACAAAGCTCTCCGATTTTTCATTTCTATCTCTTAGTATTTCATTATTTGTTCCAAAATTTGTAAAAAAAGTATCAAATAGATTTTCCAGGTTGATTTCAGGTGGTGGAAGTGGTTTTTGATGTCTTGGATGGGTAGTTTAGAATTTATGTTGTTGGGGTATAGGTTAGAAAGGTTTTGTTTTCATTTTATGATACATATGTTTTTGTAGTTGTGGAAAAAATTTCATTGGTGGATACCCCGGTGGTCCATGATTGTGTAACTCGGCCGGACCACTTCATGGTTGGAAATAACATTGACTGTTCTGATGCTAATTCTTAGCAGGACATTGTTGTTGATATTTCATATATTATTGAAATAGATGGTTATGTTGATTGTAATTATCATAATTAAAATCATGTTAGAAATTATAATCTTCCTTGTATTCCTTATAATTGTGTGGACCACCGCACATCCTGCATGACTGCACTTCCACTATGGGAGAAGGAGGGAGTTTTGTGGATGATATCTTAAAAGATTCAAGTTTCTTTGTGAGTGCCTTAACATGTGTTTCTAATCAGGTTTTCTCATAAATTTTTCGGATACCACACCATGGTTGTCTACGATCTCTCTTCCATAGGCTGGAATTTTGAGATACGTCATCTATTATTGTTTGTCCGGCTTTAGGGGGTTTGAACATCAGACCTCCATTAGCGACAACATCTAAAAATGTTTTTGTTGCTGACAGGAGTCTGTGATAAGAAGTATACTACTTAATCAATGTATTGATTCAATAATGTGTACAGTTCTTCATAAGCTCCTTAAACATGTCCCATGCTTCCCACATAGATTCTTCAACTATTTGAGAAATGTTTTGGATTTCATTCTAGAGTTTCTAGGTCCAGATTGGTGGGAAATATGTGTCTAAAAACATCTTGGCTAGATCATCTCAAGTTTTGATCAACTTGGGAGCTTGGATTTAGAACTAGTCCTTATCTCTATATCTTATTTATAATGGTAATACATATATTCTTGTTCCATCTAAAGAGACTCCTTGGTTGCATAAAGTTTCACAAACTTCCAAGAAGTTGGAAATATGTTCATGTGGGTCATCACTCTGGAGACCACTAAATTTTCCCATATCCTATGTCATGTGAACGATTCTAGGAATGATTCAAAGGTGTGGACTTGAATTGGGGGATGAATGATGCTTTGGGTCACACCATGGATTGTTGGTAGGACATAATCTAGTATGGTATTTTTAGGGCGCATCAGGAGTTCTCCCAGAATTATTTGATTGGTTTTTGTCATGTTGGGTCCTTCGTGATTATGATTCTCATGCATTAATGACCCGCAATGTGAAAATAAATAACTTTCAATCTTGGAATTGAAGGACATGAGTTATTTGGACTTAGGGTTCCTTGAATGATTCAATGAATAATGGTACATGCACTAGTTCAAAAAAAATGATGCAAGGGCGTCTTGAAAGGGAATAAATAAAAGAGGTAAGTGAAAGGTAATCCTAAGTCTTATACCATTTTTCTTTTAAAGAAAGAGTATCGCCTCCCTGATAACAATTCCAAAATTTGAAATGTACCTACACTTGTTGTTGGTTTTGTATGGGAAGTAGTTAAATTAGAATTTATGTGTCCCAAAAAATACTAACTCCAAAAGTGTATTATAGTGGAAGTGCAGGGTCAAACACATGAGGAGGAAGCTGTTTTAAAGGGGAAAACAAGTTTTATACCCTAAGAGGAGTCCTTTCAATCTATCTTGGTGTTTTGGAGTTTTACTTAATCTCTAGTGGGTAATGAATTCAAATTATTAATGAGGATTCAGGATCAATTCTTCATATTTGAGTAAAAGATGATCTTTATTCTAATTTTAATAAGGTTATAAGGTTTAGGATATGAAGAAACCAGTGGTCACTAGTTGAATTTTTTCAAGCCACATAGTTCTATTAAATAAGTGACTATTCAATTTTCATGTTTTTGAAATAGCCTAAGTGCATTAACGTTAGCTTGCATAGTTGAAGGTACCCCAGGTTAGTGATTATATCCCACAATACATTAATTAGGATAGGTTATTTTGTTTGAATAACCCATGGTCAGGGATGCTCATACAAATGGGGTAGACTTCAGTTGTTTCACTTCATTATTACTCCCTTAGGGTTTCCCATATTAGAATTAAATATTAATTAAGAACTGAGATACATCTACTCTTGATCCCTAACCCTAAATGTTTATCAACTCATAGTGGGTGGAGATGAATTTGAATAAAAAATGGAAATCATGCTTGACAAGATGTATGACATTAATTTAATTTAAATCATGTAAGGGGTTTAGGATTTTTAAGGGTAGAAAGATGAATAAGATAAATCAAATCCTTTCAAATAAATCACAAACTAGAATTATGAAATGGAAATGAATCTAACATGCGACATTATAAATCGGAGGTGAGTGACAGGGATAGAAAAGTGATGAAGAATGACAGATCCATGACTCTTGGATTGATTAAAAATGTAAAACATGAAGAAATTCTTAATTTAGGTGGACAAGGGGTGAGGGAATTCAAAGGGGGACGAAAACATAGAGGAAACCTGACTAGAGTTGTTTTCAAATGCTCTACCACATGACTATATATATATAGGTGAATTTGGTCACGACGTGTATTGGAGGAATGTGTCATATACCATTGATCTATGTATAATTTCATATATTTTTTTATCTCCCACGTATCTCAAACATATCTGATGTATTTATGAAGTGTTACTGGTTACACGTCGTGTACATAGTTCCCAAGACATGTACCGGTCTCTAGTTGTTCTTCCACATGGATTTCTCGCAGATTTCATGCTCAACTATTTTGACATGTGCCATGACATGTATTGAGTTGTCACAAAATTTATTTTTTGTTTCATCTATTGGCTTCACAGCTTGGTCACGACTTGGATCATGACTTGGGAATGTTGTGAACTACTAGTACACGATGTGTTTGGACTGGTCACAATGTGTACTAACTAAAATCATTATTTTTTTGTATTTCTTCTTCGAAATCCTTTGAATGTGTATCGCTTCAAGATTGAAAATATAGCACAAGTATTATCATTTAAATCAATAAAAATATAGAAATAAATTATAGAAAGTTTTTTTATACAAATTGGGATTATCATGAGTTTTATCCACTAAGACTTTCATTGCGTGATGATCTTGGGAAGATCACCCATGTGCATCTTTCTTGATTAGGATAACATCTCATGTTTCCTATTTAGGGATTTGGATAATGTTCCTTGTAATCTCTTTCCTGGTTGGGATAACCTACCATGTACCCTCTTTTTATGTTTTAGATATCCTCATTTGTACCCTCTTTTGAGAATGAGGTAACCTCTCATATACCCTTTGACCTTATAGAACATTAATTATTACACAATAAAATAACAAGAAATATATGGCGCACATATCAGTTAATATATACATTTTTGTTCCACAAGGTCATAAAACATTCATAATATCATAACCTATAAAATGGGAACTGGTTTTATAAAAATTTCATCATAGCATATCCCATGGGAAATAAATAAGATTCATTAACATTTTTTATCATTATCATAAATAATCTGAAGAAAGAATAATGATGATATAATTGGATAATATTACTAATAAAACATATATAACATTAAAGGATTTCATCTTATATGGATTTTTTTTTTGAAAGATCACTCGGAACATTTTCATTGGAAAATAACCATTCCACTATGAAAAAACCTATTAAAAACCAAAAAATCTCCCAAAAAATTTAAGAAAAAGTTTTCATTGAAAATATCATAGAATCATGTAAAAGAATATTTATAAAATTGTGAGGTCATGAAATTGTAAAATATCATACATGTAAAAAATGATAATTCCTTTAACACTTTTGGTTAAAATTTAAGATCCATGTTCAGAATTGTACAATAAGATTCCATTTGATCCATTTTATAAAAAATCAAAATTGGGTAAAAATGTGGCTAAAAAATAATTTTAAAATTTTAAAATATTACATAAAACATTTCTAGAAAAGAAGTACAAGGATGAAAAATTATATTTGATGGATGAGTGATATAAATTAATTTTTCCTTAAATATATTGTTTAAGTATCTTGAGTTTATAATGAGAAGATAATATAAGGGAAACATATAATCTATAGGATGCATTCGTGTTGAATAAGATACATGAGTTTTTGTGTGGATGGTATAGAGAACCACACTTATCATAAATATATATCCCATCTTATTATATGAGTATCCATTAAATTATATAGAGATCCACATAGGAATCATATAAGTATTGTGCCTTTGAAAAAATGGATACATAAATAAAATGATTCATAGGTGAACTATATCATCTCATGCTATTTTATTCATACCATTTACCCTTATTAAAAATATCATACATAATATCATTCCTCATAACCCATGGAAAGGAAAAATAATTTACTGTAAACTTTGATACTCCGTAAGGTTAAACAAGTGAGATATCAATATAACATGAGCTATAAGTATATGAGAAAATGAGATTAATATATGAAACCCATACCGTACACATCAAATATCATAAAGATGAATTTTTCTAAAAATCATGGTATTTCATAAGTCTTGAATCATTATTGAAGAAAGGAACATGACCCAAGAGAGCATAAAATTATCCTATGAAATATAGTATTGACATATGCAAAATAATCTAAATGTCATGTCAATTTTACTCACCATGAAATTAAAAAATAGTAAGTCTTAGGATAATTGTTTTGAAAATACATCATAAAAGGGATAAAATCTCCTATACTATCATTTATTAATGGGACATCCTTCAATTTACCCACTTTTTTCGATATTAGGATAAAAACTCATGTTCCCACTTTATGGCATTGAATAACCTCCCACACACTCCATTTTAGGCTTAAGATAAACTCTTTTATAATCTTTGGACTAATTGATCCATTACCATTAACCAATTAATTGGTGGGAGATATAGGTCCCACCTATCACATAATCAATAAATGTTTTGCTACAATATCATAGTAAATTATTCATATAAAAATCATGAAACAAAAATGGGTCTCATAATAATTTCATCCTGGAATAACATATACTAATGAAACGAGTTTCATAAAAAAAAATCATTCATAATCATATTTCATATAGAAAAATAGGAATGATTCATTCATTGTATTATATCAATAGTAAATCTTATGTAATATCAAAGTATGCCACCGTTGATGGAAAATGATTTTGAATTATCACTAGGAACATTTCATGAGGAAAATAACCCTAATACAATGATAAATATTATTTGAAAAATAATACTTTTAAAAAAATTAAGAAACCATTTTTTAAAAAATTACCATCAAATCATTTTAATGAAATTTTAAATTAATGAGTGGGAATCACAGTTGATAATATTAGAACATTATTACTCACCCTAGGTATGTCAGTGAAGAAGATTTATATATGAGGTAATTTTCATTTATAAAGGATTTTATACCTAAATTCATGATTAGACATGGAAAAATTTATCATGTCATGTCAAACAAAGAGAAAATAAAGGGTCGATTTAAAATTTATCAACTTGCTATTATTTCTCATCCAATTCATCTAATCTTTTTGAAACCCTAGTGCACCAAGTATTTGATAGGAAAGTTAAATTATAATTAGGACTTCTCATATTAAATATGTGTCAAGATATATAATTATTTTATACATATTGGTACCCACATATGTTTTTAAAATCGGGATCATGGGGTTACAACTTCATTTCACTCTGGACCTGAATATTGACCATTCATGATTGGGATTTTTACATTAATAACGACAGTATCAAAAATAATAAATCCCAAGTATGGATTAGAATAATTGGATTAAATTTGATCATATGGAATCCATGAATCATTATCAAAATTGTTACATCTATTGGTATCCTATGTAAAATGGATAGATAAACTATAGTTGAGAAATTTGGTTATTTTTATATAATTATTCTTGAAGATATAATTTGTTCTTCTTTGGATAATTTGGTGCACTTATAAAGGATGTTATTGATCTTATTATTAATTATGAAAAATGTAACATAGTTTTGTGATCACTATCAATTCATTAGTCATGAGTAGGATACCTATTTTTGGGATTATATCGTCAATTTAAAATCTTTTAAAGGATGTGATAAAAAATTATGTTCATAGATAACAAAGCTAGAAACGTCAATAGAAAAAGATACTATGAAATATCCCCACAGACATGACCAAGGGTAGTTTTAGATCCCCATGATAAATTATTGGCATGTCACTCATAAGAGGATTCTTCTTCCACCTAGGAGAAATTTAATTTCGGTAATTTTTATACTATAAATACAAATCATTAACTACAGGTGTGGGTAAGATCATTTATGGTTGTGCATTATGAAACTAGTGTGTTTGAAGGACTTGTCCCCTCTAGATATAATATGAAATTACAAATTACTGTTCAATCTACCATGGAGATGGAGATGAAAATGACCCATGATGATAACACCTTTAATGGTTCCCTTACTTGGGTATATTTTGGGGAACAATTTTGTGAGTGGTGTTAAGATGGTCATATGGATTACTAATTAGTTTCCTAGAAAGATATGAATCTCGATCATAGGATGAAATAAGGATTTTTTATAGATAAGTTAAAAAATATTAAGAAAATTTTTATTTGTACTATTACAATGAGAACTAATCCCAATAAGATCATTTTTATGAATATGTTTATGTTTTCACATGTTAGGGTATTCAATAGAAAGATGTTACACACGTCCTTTCCCTTGAGGATACAAACAAATTTGTCAAAGGTGCCCATCTTTTTCGTGCATTTGATCATGGGAGAAGTCTTATTACAATTTCCTCTGGTTAGAGAAAAAAATAAAATTACTCTAAATAATATAAGGATATTTTTATGAATTCATACTATTATTTAACTCAAATTGATTAGGGGGTTACAAAATTTCCTCTCACAGATACTTTTTCTTTATCCAAGGAAAGTGTAGAAATTCTCCAAGCTATTAGAAAGCCTCATAATATACTTACACTTGGGAATTCATTCTATGTTGAACCTCTTATCATTATAAAATAAAAATTTGGGGTTATAATGAAATCCCCATATTTTTTACCTTTACTGTAAATGGACCCTCACCCTTTCAAAAAAGATACAATTTATATTTCCAAATATATATGTTTTGTAATATAGATGGATTGTTATATGTCTAAATCTATTGAAAGTCTATCACATATGGTAGGGACCAATTAACCTATTAATTACAAAAATCCAAATTAAACCAGCTTCTCTTCCTCCCAGATGACAAAGAGGACTCATATCTCTTTTGAATTTCATGGCTCTGAAAATGGTGGGGATGATAGGAGAACTGGTGGTGGAATACCTATATTTGAATCTATAAATATCAAAATTCAATATTTTTCTTCTAATGTTGTAGGTGTGCCATGGAAGTGAATCAATACATTGAGTTAGTGTCACCATAATTGTGGATGGAGTGGATGATCATATTTTCATAGTATGATCACTCAATCATGTGTAGTTTGATCAGTACCATTGATTGTCTCTTGTTTTTGGAAAAATTAGTCACCTTTTCCCTATAAGTTTTTATAAATATTTTTTCTGTAATTAATAGAACATGACCCTCAAACTACATTAAAAAATATGCATAGAAAAAACTTATTTTTCATTGATGTGATAAATAATGTGAATTTTTTCATAAAAACATTATATTGGTCTATGGAATACAAAAATACAAGGTAATGAATTTAAAAATTCAATTTCCAAAAATCATAAAAGTATAGGAAAATTCCTCATTTTCATTAGAAATAGATCAGAATATATCGTTACTAGAATCATATTAAAAATCATGATAAACAATGAGATTGTATTATTGAACCCCTATGACATTTTCATCTTTTGAATCGTAAGACTAATGAAGGAAAAAAACATATATGGATATGTATATCTCATAATTATCATAAAATGAATCATTAAATTAATTCATTATAGTTATATACACCACAAAAAAAAAAGAAACAATTGGGGAATATAGAATATGTCCCATTGAAATACAATTGAGATCAAAATCTATTAGCACATTGAAAACATATAGATCATAAGACCAATTAAATTAAAAAATCAAATGAAACATTAAATAAAAATAAAATAATGATATTAATTATATAATTGTTCAATGTGTCAGTATATATGTTGGCACCCGAATATTCATTCCATTGGAATGGTCAAGGAATAAACTATTGGTTTAGGGTTAATCCAAGAAATAACAGAAAAAAATCCCTCTAAAGGGTTTTCTACATGAATCCCAACCCCTTTGAAAATAGATAGATCTCACAAAACACCTTGTTTATAGTGTGACTTCATGAGAACGATATGTTTTGATTCTAAATATCTATTCAGTGACATTCAGATTTGTGGAACACTTCATTACAACATGAAATATTGGAGTTGTCTTCTTGAATTTGATAGAGGAATTTGCCTTTGAGAATCCCGCTAGTTCTCCATGAAATGACACCACGATTTTCATAAAATGTTGCTTATAAATACCCCTTAAGTATTCTATTTTAGGGATGGTTACCCGAAATTTTTTCTTTCAAATTTCTCCCAATTTGGGAAAATCTTAAACATAACAATCCAATGTGAAATAGATCATTCATGGTATTGATGCTTTGAAAACCCCCATCCATGTGTCCTTGAGAGCCTCTACTCTATGTGGATAGTTTTTTTTTTCCAAGAATGCCTATACCCTTTGAGATGGAAGAAATCACAATGGGGTTTACGAAGTAATCCTTTTATAATCCAGGACTTCTCTCTTAGGTAGGGAAACCTTGTTTCATGAATAATAGTCCTTCATAATGCTAATGACCTTCATGATGAAACTAAATATTATAACCCCAACTATTTGAAGACCTAGTATTCACGAATCCCCTCTCATAGTCATCTCTATGCTACCTCTCTTATACTGACTCCCTTTGGTGGTGGTTGAGTGAAAAAGGACCCCAAACCCATCAAGGACTGGTCCAACTACACCTCGAGGCCCCATTTGACCTAGCCCACCCATTATTGTGTCATCCCGCTCCACTTCGAGTGTGGATCAAGATTATCACATAACTTTTTATTCTCATCAAAGGTACTCTAATGGATTTTTCTTCTAATCATTTTCATACTAACATGGACCTCTTGAATTTCCTCTCCTCCTTTATTTATATCCTAGCATTACCAAATCCATTCCACTCATAAATGCACATCTGTTTTGGACATGTAAGTCCATGGGTGAAGGAGTGAGACCACCCAAAATCATGCAATATGAAATAAAACATCGTAGTCTCACATCCTAGTCATACTACATTAAACATAAGGACAACATCCTTAGCAGATGATGTAAAATTGTGGCCTTACCCTAAGAAATGATCACACAATTCTGTCTGTACAAGTGGTATGAGATGTCTTGAAATTGGATTTCATTTCTATCACTCAAATGAAATAAGATCCTCCTTGGGAAGCTTTCATGCATAAGCCCCACCCAGATTACTTTTTCTCTAGAAGCACCCCTGATTTTCATGCTTGGATGAATTGGATCATACATTATTTAGATCCACTTCATCCACATGTTTCTCAAACTGATCATGACTCACATGGGTTTAATGGTGAGTTTCAATGATGAAAACCCTCACAATACCAATCCTATTTATGGGACTCTTTTACATGTAACCCCCTGCCACATCCTCTTTCAAACTAGGCCTCTTATTCAGGGTAATCCCTAAAACATTTTAAACTATTTGTGATTTGATTCCCATCAAACTTGTATATATAGGAAGCATCCTCAAGGACCAAACTCAACATTCAAATTCACCATAATGTTATATAGGCCAAAACACTCATAAAATAGTTCCCCTCATCTGGGAGACAACATCTCCTCTAGGTCCCATGGGAAGCGTCAATGTGTAATCCCCACACCAACTCATACCAAAAGAAATATTCTTGTGATGGAAATATTCCATGTGTAATCCCCACAACATCCCTCATAGGCACTCATTTTTTGGAATGATCATCCTTACCACATGACATTAAACAATACATATTGGTCATGTAACATAAATATAAACAAACACATAAAAATATATGGTTTTTTTACCACTATCCTTTAATTAGGGTTTGTATGATGCTTCATTGAGGTTCAATCCCAACCATAGTATACTCATGGTGTCCCATCCGAGGGATGCACCATCCTAGGTCCATCTCAAGGGAAATTATGATCCATCTATACTAGATACACCTTTATGAGGCATTATAATCCATTGTTAATCCTTTCTTGTGTGATGTCTTTACTCATAGGGACACCACTTTCAAATTCTCCACAAGGGGAATTCTTATCCATCCATATTAGGTCCACCTCCACTGGGAATCATGATTAATCTAAAAACATTTAATTTATGACAATACCCTTCCTAGAGACACACCTCCCTAATTCGCCTCATGGGGAGTTAGATCCACCCATTCCAATTCTTACTCTACTTGGAATTATGTAGCATCTTGGGTTCTTACCTCATAGACTTTGGAAGATTTCCATATATATATTTCCAGAGCAAGGAACTGAGACGAAGTGTAATTATGAGGCCTAGTGTTCCCGGAATAAATTATACAAAAATATTAAGATTTTTTACTATTCACAAGATAGAAATCGGTTATCTCTCAAAAGGTATCTTGGATTAGAAATATGAGGCCACATTTGAGTCTAGATCATGGCGTTTACCCTTGCTGGGGCATAACATTTTCAGGCATAAGCCTTCAGTAGAAAAAGAAATAGAGGAAAAAATAATTAATAAAAGAATTAAATAAAAATTGTTTCATTTGAAAAACTACTTTGAATAAATTATTAATGGAAGGTCGGATTGCAAATCCAAGACCACTATTGATTTTGTAGCATTGTTTTTTCCTTAGGGGTGAACTCAGTTGAGACGATGCGGGAGGGTCAGATTATGCTACCTTTGGAAGCCTCCTTTAAACACGAGTTAAGAGAAACTATCCAGAGTTAGATAATTTATCTCATGGATGGAATATGATTGGGGAACAATGATTCTACATCCGAAATTCATCGGATCATAAAAAATGCAGGTTCTAGTAGATTAGAGTGCAGCAAACACATTGGCGGATCCAAAATCTGGGTAGGCCTCTTCTTTCATATTCTTCTTCTCCACGATCAAAGTTTTGTTTTTTTTATTCATTTATATTTCTTCTACTCGAATATTATTTCTTAATGGAAAAAATAACAACTACTATCGTCATATTGAGTTTTTGACTATGCATTCTTCATGTTCTGCATATTCTTTGTCTGCTCTACATCATTTTTTGTCGTTAAATTTTTTATATGAGCAAATGACATCCAAAAATTAATCAGAGCATGGATCTGGGAAGGTTGTGATTCAAGGATTATAGATATATGAAGGATTTGAGTTTTCATAACTAGAGGAGGAATGATAGTGAGTGAAAGATCGTCCAAATTTTCATCACATCGAAACAGTGACAGATCTCTGAGTAGAGACCGAGTCTGTGAAGATCGCATCCCATGTTTTTCAAATTTGGTCCCAGGATAATTTTTTGGACCAGTGGAGTTGTCCCATTGGTCCAAAGAAAGGTTTTTTCATTGGATTCTTGTGGATTCTTGTGAGGAAATGGTAGTTTCTGGAAAGGCGGGGGCAGTTTCTTGTGAGGCGGCACCGGTCCGGCAGGTGGCATCGGCGGTCCGACTATAAATGTTAGGGGGTTCTTTAAACCCATGTAACATACAAAATCGGAGTCCAATTTGTGATAATTCTATGGAGATGTTACCCTCACATAAATTAAGACCCTTTGATCATGGTTTTATACTTTTATGAGTTGGATTCGTGGCCCAGAACTATGAAATCAAGAAATAATAATAATAATTCATTATTATTCAACTTTGACCAGCCATAAATTCTGTAAGGTGAATTTGATTCATGCACCATAAATGGCATTGTGACCATAATATTAAGGTGTATGTTTCAAGATTAATTTAATTTTATTAATCCAAAATCATGGTGTGGGCCCCATGAGGCCCATTCTGGGCGTTTGTGCTGGAATGTTCTTTTTTTGTTTGGTGTCTGTTTTGGATGAGTGAGTAGTCAATCCCATGTGTTTTTCTGAGATAATTGCATTGGTGTGATCTATTTTTTCTAGGATTTTGGATTGGGGCCCATGAGGAACCATTGTGGTGAATAGTACCCTTTTCATCGGTTATCTATTTTGGGAGAGTGAATAGGTAATCCGGCATGTTTTTTAACATATAAGATGATGGTGGTGACACTTTGGGATGATAAGGCATGATGATTAAGAAATTTCCTGTGGATTTATTATGTCAGTGATGCTGAATTTCTTGGTTGAGTGGGTCCCACTGGTCACTTTGGAAATGTTTCTACTAGCTAGGTAGATTGGTCCCCCCTTTTCTCGGATGTCGGAAATATGATTAGCTGGGTTGATTGGGTCCCCTAAGTCCTTTAGTATAAAGGGTTTTTGGTATCACATCATCTTCACTAGACTGTGACCCATCTTTGGCTACCACAAGGGTTTCGGAATCATGTCTCTTTCACTGAACAGTTACCCCTCTTCGAATGTATTTCATACATGCAACACGAGTGCATTCCCACATTCTAGTGTGAGTTTCCTCAGTCTTCTTCAATGACAGATGCATCAGACATTGAGCATGTGTAGCACTGAGTAGCCCGACATGATCCTCACATCCCTTCGAGATTCCCAGGAATAGTTTTCAGAATTGATGAGACAAATATTTACACAGGCATTGATCCTCTGCCTAGGATGTTCTAGTAGGGATATAGCCCCAACAATCCCTTAGAGCTAACCCTCTAGTTGTGTATCGACATATGTCCTTACAAATTTCCGTGGAATGTTTCCGAGAGTCACCAGGTGGGGTTTAATGTATTGTTATCAATGAAAGTACATGAACGATGATACCATCTATGAGTGATATGATATCTAGGGTTTTAGATTGAGATCCTGGTGTTTTCCTCGGAGGATTTATCAATATCGGTGTGACATTCACTACACAGGAACTGATCCTCTTTGAGATAGGTTGTACCATATTTCTGGTGGTTACATGATACAAATATTTTTTTGGTTTTCCATACAAGGTTGTAGTTTCACCCAATGGACCCTGGGTGAGATCCCCTACCTGAGAAGTTTGAGGTAGTTTTTTCACTAGGCATCTTCTTCAGTGACAATTTCCATCAAGCATGCTCTCATGGGTATGTATCACGAGGGTTGGTCAGGTTGTGTCGTTAGTATGTTTTACCGATTGAGTGGAATCTCTCAGTTGAGTTCCAATTGGGTTGGCAAGGTTGTCTCATTAAATTTGAGTTGCAACGCATTTACTTTCATTTTCTGAGCTATAAGGTATGTCTTGGTTCTTATTATGGTTTGAGGTCAATACCTCATGAGATCATTGTGAGTGTTACATTGGATCCTTGAGTTGTTATCATGGATAATCTACAGTCGATTCCATGAGACTTGGAGCTGAGTATATCTGGGTGTGTTCTGGGAGACCCTATAGTATGTGTCATTCATTTACATGATAGGGGCATCAAGACAACTAGTTGGGTATTTCTAAATATGGTCTTCAGATAAAGTTCATCTATCCTTTGGGTTCCCTCTAGTTGGGTCGAGTTAGGGGATTCCTATCAGTTACTTCCTTTTGGTTTTGGGTTTTTGGGAGCCTATTAAGTATTTTTAAACTCACCCCTACACAATATTTTCCCACACATGTCTTGTGTCTTGTTAAGACCATATGTTCTTCAATGGAGTCCAAGTTGGACCCAGAGAAGGTAGAGTGTAGTAGCTAGATAGACCAGGGTTTTCACCAGAGCTTGGCTAAGGACCTTAGCAGCGCGTGTTTGAAATTGATCCCATCCTTCAAAGAAAGTTGGATGATTTTGGGAGCCTAAGAAGTATTTTTATACTCACCCCTACACGATATTTTCCCACACATTTCTTGTGTCTTGTGAAGACCATTTGTTCTTTGATGGAGTCAAAGCTGGACCTAGAGAAGGTAGAGTGTAGTAGCTAGACAGACCATGATTTTGCATTTTTTCTTTTAGTGGGATAGATGTATACATGAATTTCATTTTAGTTTTGAATATTTCTATGCCTTGTTGAATGGAAGTTTATTTGGGTGCATGTGTATAGGTACAATAGTCTAAGGCCTCCTTGATTGTGATATCCAACTTGGAGCTGGTTTCCAACCCCTAGTCTATGGAGGCAGTCTTGGGGAGTCGCGGCTCAAGCCTAATTGGGTCGGGTCATGATAAATTAGATCAAATCATCAGGCATCTATGACAAGGGGTGTTCTGATCCATCCATCCCATGTTTATCTTCATGGAGAACCCTAGCCCATCGATAATCCTTTCAGTTGTGACATCATCCCACAATGGTACACCCCTACCTAAATAGTCTCAAGGGGCATTAGATCCACCTATACTAGATCTGCCTGCATGGGGTATTAAATCCAATCATCCAAGATCTATCTAATGGGGTGTTATGATCCATCCATACCATATCCAAAGGACCTTAAACTTATGAAATAATCCTTCCTAATCATAATTTTTTACCCTTCACTACATGATGTTAAAATCTCACCCTAATTGAATCACATTCCATGTGAAAAACATGGGATGCATGAGGTGTAATCCTTGGAAGATATTCTCCCACAACTTTAGATAACTCATTCAAATAGTGAGATGGCTGAGGTGAAATAGCTTTATTTTATGAACCCTATCATTCAATAATTCATTTTCTAAATGGGAATCCATGATTTTTACACCTAAGACGCCTCATATGAGTCCCCCTCCTAAGAGGATAAATATAGGTTACCAATTTTCCATGAATCCTGAAATTTAAGTGATTCCCATTGTGAATACTTTCGTTGATAAATATTTCTTCCCTATTAAGATGAAACTGGTATGTCTAGATAGAAGCAATGCAATTAAACAACATTAAAAAATGATTGCACTGGGAATTAGTTCCTCAAACATGGTTTTACTCTATGAGGGAGACTCGGACTAGGAAACGAGTTCTAAGTAGGAATCCATGGAATGAGGAACTGACATACCCTCATCTCATTATGATCAAGAAGCATACATTTTCTATAAAAGTGATAATATTTTCCCACCATTGGAAACATGGAATTTCAGGTAACAAAGAATCCATCACACATAGACCTAGTGTGTCGACTCAAGGGAGTTACCCAAAAAAGAAATCATAATCCTAAATGTTAAACCTAATGTGAAATTATTATCCTCAACACGGGGACTAGTAGAATTCATGTCATTAGTAGATTATAATTTCTATATATTTTTAAATCTGGTGTCAGGGCTCACCAAGAAAAAGTGGGCTTGACGTGGAACTAATGAGAAACTAGGACATTTAACGTAGGTAATTCCTAATCTATGAATTTTTCATCATATATCTCTCTTTGTATTTGGAAGACTGGAATATTATGGGGAATTGGGAAACAATTTCATTTTTCATGTAATGAAGGATGAATCCACCTATATTATGGGGTCCCAACTGCAGAAACAACTCTACACAATGCTTATAATTACGGGTGTAGGAAAAATGCTAATGTCGAAATCTCACATAACTCCACCTCAACCAAAACATATATCTTTACAACATCTACAAGAAACCCACTCCCAATATCAAACAGATAGATTATTCAATAGAGGGTGATGGACATCCTCATACATAGATACAATTAGAAGGGGGTCATTCCTACAAGGGACATGGGCCTCAAGGACCTGGAGACTTATGATCCTTTCCAACACCACCACCCCAAGGACTGCACAAGGATAAATCACTCCCCACTCCAATAGAGAATCACTTCGGGAGCCACTCCCTGGAGAGATACTATGAATTGTTCCCTGACACCAAGGAGGTGGGTGATTCCTGAGTCACCTCGGCTATGACTACCACCTAGGATCCACAAAGGAGGGATCCCACGAGGCCCTGTCAGTTCTAGAAATGACTTGTCCTTTAGGATAATAGGTAGTTGGAAATTATCCCTCATCCTTCAGCCCCATTCTAAACCACATTATTTCAATGTAGAGCATAAGTTCAAGATAATTCCGATCAAGGGGAATCATCTTGTGCAACTCTAGTGGACCCTTCCACAATTGGTACATTCCTCAATATCCTTGCAATTTATGAACAAGGACCTATATTTTCAAAAAAATTATCGAGACATTAGTCACCTCACAGATAAGATGGGTTCCGTCTATCAATCCCTAGAAACACCAAAAACAATTATTTACTGACCCATGATGATGAGTTTCTGTGTAGAAGTCCTCGATGCACTTTTAATAACCCAATTAGAATTCCTCTATACTCTGAAAAATAGCATCATAATGTCCCTACCACTTCCATTCTAAGATAAAGTTGATGCCTTCCCCAATCTAGAACCTACCAAATCATAATTCCTTCTTTCTAATCCAATAGTTAGTATAGAGGAATTATATGTATTCTTATACCTCAACACGTATGTCCTCCCTCTGTCCATTCCATCAAGCTTTAAGGCCCTCCTTATTCTCAAACCTAGTATAACGGATGTCCACCTTGTGTTGCACCCAAAAGGAAATATGCAATACCTCTTTATGTTCCCACCATCTAAAGCATATGTCCACCCCGCTTCATCAACAACCATAGAAGTGGTCCTCTCCACTCCATTAACAGTCAATATAGAGGCCATCCATGCTTAAATGGTAGTCAATATTGAGGCCTTCCCCATGTCCCAACCAACTAGTACATAGGTCCTCCATGTGCCAAAAATACATACTTCACTGAATAACTGTCTTAGAGAAGATATGAGAACAACCTACGAAGAATGGGAAATCTTGGAAAAATCTAGGTTATCATCAAACTTATTTATCTTTCAGGACCTAAGGATTGGGATGATTCTATAATGACATATCCACCCTGATTTCCACAGTATGGGGAATGGTCTCAAAAGGTGAATTTTTCCATCATGGAAGGTCGAATCCACAAGATCCCTATATCTCTCCATTGGTACATACTGGGGGCCAGATGTCCTAGCTTTCATCTAGGAGCATACAGTTCTACCATCTTTATTACCTACAGTTACCCTATCAACAACTACCCTAGATAATCGATAGTTGTTCAGGTCTGGGAGGACTCATTTAGATAGAGAACTACCTGAAGAGCCATTTATGGTCATTTCCACCCATTTACACGAGTTGGTAGAAAATAGACCATCCTATACAGATGTGATGATACGGTTTGTACTTCCCCAAGGGATGACTTAGCATGTTAAAAATATGTATCTCACGCAGTGGATCCTCTATCAACTATATAACTGTCAAACTATTCCATGTTGTTGCCTATTCCTATCTCACAGCTAGCGCAGATAAAAGTATGTGCTGATAAATAAAAGGTACCTTAATATAAATAGTAATGCCTATGGTAAACCCTTGATACTGATTTGTTGTAAATGGTATTTTGGCCGAATGAAACCACCAGCATCGAAATTTCATAGTTCTTCACAAGGGGATAGGCTATATGCTTCCACCAGATCAACTGGGTGATGTTTCACCAACTCCATGATCATCAGCTATCTTATCTAAGAATCCAGGTATAACAACCCATACTCTAAATACATAGATATTACATCAAAATTTAAATAACATTCATTAGAAAACATAACATAACCATTAAAGGTCCATATTGGTTTAGTGTATTTAGAAATTGGGAAACATAAACAACAGGTTCATAATATATCTACATTGTCTACCGCTTATTTCTTCATAACTAAACCCCTTTCTAAAAAATTCTTACACAATAATCTTCTTCAATCCTTGGGGAAAAGGAACCATTTAAAAGGATAAGAAAATATGTTCAATAAGGTAAAACAAGGGAGATATCAATCATATCATAATCAGAATACATAAGAATATAAAATTTGATGATCTTATCCTACATATAAATGATAACGATATCATATAATGGGGTAAACCATATAAGATAATAAGAATAAATGAACGTAATTCAGAAATTCATAACATAAGACAAATAATTTTGGAATATACTTATGAATAGAAAATCATTTCCTAGTAGTCAATTCACATTTCCAATACAATCATGGCAGACAAATTCCATTACTGAACAAAGTTCACTCATCGTTCCATCCCTGTATTACTGAACTGATAATATTTCCCATTCTATCCCTTTCTATCTCAAGAGATATAAACATTTACCCAAATAATTTGAGGGAGAGATAGGTCCCACCAATTTCAAAATGAAATCATTCTTACGTGTGCTATAAAAATGCCAATAATTCATCATAAACCAAGGAATAAAATGGGTTTTTTAAAAAATAATTCCACTATAACATAACCCAAGTAAAAAATATTTAATTAAAAATAGCATTAAATTGTAATCATAATAAAATAATAGGAATAATCAGGATAGTATAATTCAATCATAACCCTATTAAATAATTCCATCTTATATGGAAAATAATTTTTATAGAACACTTTAAATTAATTCTTGATAAAAATATCCTTTCTTATTCAAAAATAATTTTCTTTTCTCAAAAATTCCATTCAAGTTGAAAAGAAAATAATTTATTTGAAACTAAACTTGAAGTCTTGTAAATAAATATTCATGGAAGTAAGGTGTTATGAAAACATAAAAATCTGTTCATTTTTTATTATTTAAAAGAAAAAATTATTCTCATACTTTTATCAGATAGTAAAAATGTACCTCGTATTAAAAATGAAAAAAATATTTCATTCATAAAATTTAATAAAGGTTCACCAATTGGTAAAATTGATATTAAACAATTATAGAAGGATAGAAAGAATATTTTGGAATACATATTTAGGAAACATGGAAATGGATGATAATTATGCCCAAGTAAATACTTACGTATAAACAATGTCGTATAATAATGAGATTTAAAAATCATCCCTTACCATAGGTTCAATATTCTTTGTATCTATCAGAACCTCCTATATAATTATTTAAATAATGTCACTGACTTATTCCATAATCATGGTCATTTTTAATATATCATATATGATCATATTATCATTCATTTGTTAATAACATTTCATTATTATTCGTTATTATTGTATTAATGGATTCATTTTCTTATGCATGTTTTTTAATTTGTTCATGTTCTCATTCTTATGTAAATTGTAAATCTTTAAAAAATTATATTAACATAATATATACCATATTTTTTCATTCTATAACCTTATATAATCATAGTTTAATGGATATCATGTAGAATGAATTACATTGCATCGTAGAGACAGTATGTCTTAGGTACACTTGAGCAATGATATCAGTCCCATAATTGTGAAATGGTATGGATGGAGATGGTATTTTTTTCTAAAATAATGTTATAATAATCAAATATGGCTTTTATTTCCACAATTTTACCCATCCAAATAAGGTGGGGGTGAAAAACAAATTACAGCACAGCACAGAGATGGTAAGACGTACGTACGCACGTGTGGTGATTTCATTTTTTATAGTATAAATAGATGGTAGAATGTGGTTTGTTAATAATCATAATAACATCTCAGTATATAATTAATAATAGAGTTATTACTTTATAATGGAAAAAACTAAAGAATAGGAAGTATAATAATAAATAATTTTGAATGAATTGGTTGAGGACACTACCACTTATTAGATGAGCTCCCTTTAGATTACCTATTGATGCACAATGGTTGGCCTTTGGAGAAGACCAAAACCGCCTGAATGTGACTGGGAAAGTTGATAAGGGAAATGGATTGGGGATGTCTGATCATGAAGATTCAAAGTGAAGTGACTAAATGAGGTAGGAGGTTCCCTTTTTTAATTGAGGTGATGGACGCTTATGGAATCTCCAAAAATATTAATTTATCATAAAATTAATCCCCATAAAAAACCTCAAAAATTTAAAATTTATAATATTATACGAGATAAGGTTGTAATATCATCGACCAATAAATTTTAGATAAGTTTTTTTGTCAATCTAAATCTTATCATTTTAAATTACACTTAGTTATTCTATTTAATTTTTAACAATGGTAACAAAATTTTCAATATTTAAATGGTGAAATATTTAATTATTTGATATACATTAGACCATATATATATATATATATAATTTATAACATTTCAGACCATATAATAATTATTCAATATTTAAAAAAAAATATTTTTAAGTATTTTAATAAAACAATATTTTAATAAATAATCAATAGTTACAATTTTTCTATTATTCAATTCATCAATTTTTAGAAATATTATGATAACAAGTTATCTTGGAAAAAAATATTTTATTATATTTATATGCAGTCAAGGTCATCTATAAAATTCATTGGATATATTAATTATCCAAAATTATATTTATTTTAATATGTTTCATAACATTTATTTGTTATTTCCATTAATAAAATAATTACTACACCAGTTTTGTGTAAGTATTTAATATACTTATTTGGTGAATAAAAATTTAAAACTAAATACTATAATAAATATTAATACCCTAGATTTTAGTAGAATACTTTTTTATAAAATACCTTCAGGAAAATTCATCATTAAAAATAATATATTTATTAAAACATGAATGTGACAACATTAACATCACTTTAAATAAAATATTATAAGTGTCATAATATCACCTATATGGATCCAAATTCTCAATAACTCGACCCTTGGATGATTATGGTCGAGATATACTCAACCAATAATATTTGGTCATGTTTTTGGGTATTTTAATGGTTATTATCATTTTAATAAATAGTTTTTATTGATTTCTCATCAATTAAATAATTTTTATATCGTCAAGGTATGTGCCATTAATGTAAATATTTATTTCTTAAAATTTAAAAATTAATTACCCTGAAAAATAAAGAAATTATTTATTTCAAAATTAAATTTATAATCTAATTTATCTTTTCTATAAATTTATACTAAAAATTATATTGTTATTAAAATTTTAGTAAGGCATAATTTACTTTTATTTAAATAAAATAAACAAAATGTACTAACCTCATCAAAGTAGATTCCAAAGGATACCATTTTGACCCCAAGATAATTTGGGTCAGAAAAACTCAATCAATTATATTAGGAAATGTTTTAGGGTAAATTTATTATAGTATTTTTACCCTTAATTACATAATTTACCCGTTTATCGTATTAATAAAAAATTACCACATTTACTATTCATAATGCCCAAAAAAATAAAGTTTTTTATATTAATTGGACCAAATAATTACAAATATGGAATATATTTTTCCAAATTCAAAACACAAAAGTATGAGTACTAAAATTAAAAATAATATCATTGTTGGAATGAGAAAAGAGGATTTAAAAGTTAAAACATTGAAAATAACTGAAAATTTTTTATATTTAAATTAATTGTAAAATTAAGGTAAATAACGTACATTATAATAAATTATAAAAATATATTCTATTTATAACATAAAACCATTAAATAATACAATGTAACCATATAAATTATTCTGGTGAAAAATGCTTTAACATAAAATTTAGTATATTTTAACTTTTCATCAAAAATTGAAAGTTATAAAAAAAATATCAAAACATCATCTAGATTAAATTATTATATTCTGAATCCAAAGAATAAGTTTATTTTTTCACATAAAAATATTATTGTGTCAAAATTTAATTTTAACGGTGTTTTTCATTATTAGGCAGTAAAATTGTCCTTTTTATACATCAAATAGGGTCAATTCATACCCTATGACTAAAATATCCATTGGATTAAAATAAAAAATATTTTATTAAATTCATAACATATATATTTTATTAAATTAATTCAATAATTTTAATTCACTTAATTTATTAATTCAAAAATACAAATATTCCTATTAAATTTAATTGATTTATATTTTTCATAAATAATTTGTAGCCAAAGAATTCACCAGTAATTTTTTATGTTAGTTATATTTATTCATGCTCAATTAATGACTATGTAACAATAGCCATTTTATACCAATGTTATTTTATAGTTTGTTTAAACTCATGATTGCGTGTGACACATGTTATTGAAGGATTGAAATTATTTAAATAAAATATTTCATAAAAACATCTGGGTTTTACATTCTAACCCCATTAAACTGAATTTAGCCCACAAAATTCATCATATGGATACAAAAACCAGTGTATAAAAAAACTTTTACTAAGTGATTGGTCTTGTTTCACAAAACTTTTTCACTATGACCCATAATCTCTATCAGTTGTTATTCATAAGAATGATCTTTCTCTAGTGGTACAAATTCTGAGTTTAGTACATGTGAAGGATTATGTGTGTAATTTCTCATGAGAGATACCTGGAACACATCATGAACATGGGAGATATTTGGTGGTAGTGTAAATTGATAAGATATATTCCAAATAAGATCCATAATTTCAAAAGTACCGATATACATAGGGATCAGCTGGCCATTCTTTCCAAAAAACATTACACTTTTGCAGGTATATATTCATAGAAACACTTTTTAACCTACTTCAAACTCTAGGTCTTTTCTTCGGTTGTTAGCATAATTTTTGTCTACTCTAATCTGCTCTTATTTTCTGTTGAATAGATCTAACCTTCTCCATTATTTCATTAGAAATATCTACTCATAATATAATTATTCCCACGATATTATCCCAATAAGTTATAGTTATACAATTATTTCTATAGAGGCCTTTAAAATGAGACATCTAAATGTTGGAGTGAAAGCTATTGTTGTAAGAAAATTCCCCCAAATATAGGTGTTGATCCCAACCACCTTTGAAATCCATAGAGAAATATATCAACATGTTTACTAGAGTTTTAATTGTCCTCTCAGACTGTTCGTTCGTATGAGGAAGATATGCAGTGATAAAACCTAACTCTGTATCCATATCTTATTGAAGTCTATGCCACAACTTCACGGAAAACCTTAGATCTTGATTAGATATAATAAAAAGTTGTACACCGTGCAATATTATTACTTCCTTTATATATATCCTAGAAAGATGATAAAAAGATGAATCCTCTCTAATAGCACTGAAGTGTGATGAATTCAAAAGACGATCAACTACATCCCATATAGCATTATGGATTTAGATTTTTTGGGATGTTCGATGACGAGGTCCATTGTGATGTTTTCCAATTTCCATTCTGGTATGTGTAATGGTTGTGACAACCCATTAGACTTCTGTCTCTTATCCTTAACATGCAGACAAACCAAGAACCAAGAGACATGTTCATCAATATCTCTTTTCAACCCAACCCACCAGAAATACTCTTTTAGGTCCAAATACGTATTTGTGCTTCCAGGATGAATAGAGAATGAATAATTATTTGCCTCATCCAATAGATGCTTCTTTAATTCTGGTACGGGAGGAATAATAACATGTTTCCTAAGAATTATTATTCATTCACAATGAATGTTCAATCCAATAACATTTCTCACTATCTTGTGTATTTATAAATCTTTATTACACCTCCTTAATCTTCAATTTTCATGATGGTGGAATATTTATTTGGTAAAGATAAGATTTATCCCCTTCCATTAAAATTTCAATATTCATCCTATGAAAATCCGTAAATATTGGATCTTTTATGATCATTATAATGGATAGGATAGCATGGTATTTTTGACTCAAAGAATATTCCACCTTGTTTTCATTCAAAGTGTGGTAATGTATTGAGCATTCGTAATCATTGATCAACTCATACAATCTTCTTTGAAAAATATTCATCTTCTTTTTGTGAAAAGATACATTAAACATTTATGATCAGAGTAATTATCACACCTTTTACCATAAATATAATGCCTCCAAATATTTAATGTAATATTACTACAGGTAACTCCAAATAATGATTTGAATGATTTTTCATTGGGATTTTCGATTTTCATGATGAATAAGCTATGACCATATCATTTTCCATGAGAACACATCCCACCCCCTTCTTGGATTCATCATTATATATTATAAACCTTTCTCCAAAATAAGGAATTTTGAGCATAGGTGCAAATGATAAACATATTTTTATCTCTTTGAAAATCTTTTTGACATTCATCCGTCCACGTGATCTTAACTTCTTTCAATGTCAATATGCTTAGTGGATTAGATAGTCGTGAAAAGTATTTCACAAATAAACAATTATATCTAGCCAAATGAAGAAAACATCATATCTCAGTTACAAATGTTGGTCTTGGAAAACATTCAACAACTTTTTTTGGAGGATCCATATACCCACTCTTGAGATTATGTTTCATAAAAATGAAACTTTTATAATCCAAACGTAATATTTGATAAGTTTTTCATAATGTTTCTTCTATATTAGGGTCTTTAGTACAATTATCACTTGATCTTCATGTTTTTTTTTCACTCCAAATAAACCAAAATATCACCTATAAAGACTACCACAAACTGATCAAGATAGTCTCTAACGACTCTATTCATTAGAAACATGAATATAGTGGGGGTATTTAGTAAGACCAAAAGGTATCAATGTAAATTCATAGTTTCCATACCTTTTATAGAATTATTTCTTTGGTATAACCTCCTTCTTGACCCATAATTAATGATATCTTGAATGCAGATCAATCTTGGAAAAGTGGTGAGCCCTTTGTAGTTGGTTGAATAAGTCATCAATTCGGGAAAGTGTATATTTTTTCTTAATATTGATCTTGTTATGTTCTCAATAATCTATGAAGAGTCTCCTTGAACCATATTTCTTCATAATATACAGAATAGGTGCACCCTAAGGTGATTCACTAGGGTATATGAATCTGTTTCCAAGATTCTCTTATATTTTCTTCTTTAATTCCTTCAACTAAATTTCTTTTATTCTATAAGTTGTATTTTAAATAAGAGTAGAACCCGTGATGAGTTCTATTGAAAACTCAACTTCAGGATTTGGTGGAAGGGATTGAAATTCTTCCGAAAAGACATCAACAAATTCCCATAATAGGTGTATTCTTATTGTTGAGTTTCTCCCCAGTCATTTGAGATATAAAACCTTCATTTATAAGAATCAACACCCATAATATGGATGAAATTTCCACTAGATGGTCATACTCATCCTTGCATCAATATATGATCATAGATTGATCTGGAATATGAAAAGTGGGCTCCCTCATTGGAAATTGATATGATCTCCATATAGAATATTTCAATCCATGCCAAGAATAAAATAAAATTCTACTAAAGGAAGGATCAAAAGATTAGTAGGAAGTAAATTTCTACAAACATCAACTGGAGAAGAATTATAATCTTTTGATGCAACTGTTGTGACATTTGGAGTTGTCACAACTAACTCAAAATCTAATTATTGAGGTAATATGGTGATACCCATAATAAATTCATCATAAATAATAGATTGTGTGGATCTAAAATAAAATCAATCATTTTTTACTTTAGAGTGGATGGTAAGTGTACCCTTCCTTTCTTCATTATCGTATTCTACATTGTTGATAGTGATCGCTTGTGACTTTCCTTTTTCTTTGGCATTAAGAATTTTCTGAAGTCGATCATTATCGATAACCCTTGGATCAAGGCAGTGGTTTGTATAATTCCCCATTTCCTTGCACTTGTAGAGTTGAAGTGTTAGAGGTTTGTTCTATACATTTTTATCGTTATTTGAAACATTAGACATCTTTTTTTCATCACTTCAGAATTAAACATTCCAATGACCTTCTATGCCATAATTAAAACATTTTTAAGCCCTTTTTTGACAATTTCCACCATGTTTCTTTTCACACATTGAGAATAATGGAAAACACATTGTCATTTTAGTGTGGTCTTTAGATTCTCCCATGAATTGAATTATTCTCTTCTTGTTAACCCCATATGACTCATGGGTTACTCCAATACCCATATCAACCATAAGACCACATTGAAATATTTCCTCATAGTTGTAGATATCCCTTACGGATAATATGAAAGTTCACAATCATTGTATTGTATCACTGAGAGTAGGAGGGGTGAATCAATGATACAATTTCTCCTTCATGTTTCTTTTCAATTCAATCAACCTTTATATCCTGTTAGATATTTCAAATACATACTGAAAACAAATCTAACACACATATATAAGAGCACAATGATTTACAAGGATCATTATTCAATAATAATGGCTACATCCTTGGTATGGTTTAGAAATGATCCAATACCATACAATACACTAGAAAAAAATCAATGGATTACAATGAGTATGATATACCCTTTCATTCATGTGGCACTGTGAAAAAATTTCACTAGTGCATGTGCACCCTCTTAGAAAAAATAGGGTTATACAATTCTCATGTGACAACTCAAGTTACCTGAAATTTTTTCAATTAAACAAATGAATTCAATTGAAATAAAATTCTTCAATTCCTTACCCATAAGAAAGGTAAGAACCTCTTAAAATTTGTTTCCTAAAACTTAGTCATATTTTTCTATGTCTGATTTTTCTAATCTAATTTCTCCGAGTACAATTCTCCTAGCCTGATTCTCTGTATGAATACAATAAAAATTAATCAGCATCGCATCAATAAAACATGCTTCATCATGAAATCCTGAGTATGGAAATATCTAATACAAAAATTACTAAAGCTTAATAATTTATTCTAATATGATGATCACCCAAATACAAATATTACTTCTCCGTAAAAACCCCTTCAAAAAAATATCGATACGAATATTTATTTCTCACACTGAAAATTCATAGCTTCTATCTCTACTACAATGAACAATACTGCATCTTCAGTTAAGTGCAATGTAATTTTTTTTCTTTTATAGTTTACCTTTTAGGTTTTTGGTGGGAAACTCAAAAACCATTCCTGATCACAAAAACTTCACCCAAAATGCAATTTCCCCTGAAATCTCAGAGAAATTATGACATAATAAATGCTTCTCGATTCATCTCAAACCTTCTACAATCTTCACTTATTATTCTCTAGACATCTAATTCAAATGACAGTATGATTTCAATTGCTGGTTCCAATTTCAATTGTTGATACCGATTACAATTGTGGATACCGATTTGAATTAAATGTTTTATTTCAAATTTATGCTCCCCTCATCAAATCATTCATCAATCTCTTTTATTTTAGAGAATAATTCTTACAATGTAATTAAAGCCTTTTAAAATGTTTGACTACATTATTGATCATCTTATCTTATTCAATATCTTTCTTGACCCACATCAAATATAAGGAATCTTCATCTCATCCTCTCTTGACCCAATCCAAAAACCATGTCACAGGATAGTGAAATTAAATCAATTGTTGAAACACTTGATGAAATCATTGGAAAACAAAGTAGAGTATGATCCTTTCTAGATATGATCGTTTTAGGGTACAATCATTTCTAGTTACAATCGTCTTTAGTGTTGGTATTTTCCTCCCTGAGCCTGATATATGACATTCTAATATTGATCATTCTAATAATGATCATTCTGATATTGACCATTCTGATATTGATCATTTGGAAATTGATAAATTTTATATTGAAAATTTTATGGCCTATCCAATGGATTTGTCAGATGATACAGTAGATCAGTAAAACCTCTTTAATTGTATCACCCTTTCCATTGATACAACCATTTTAATTAGTATCACTTTTCCAATCATTACCACCTTTTCAGTCAATACCACATTTCCAATCGTTTTGGGTATGATTATCCTGATATCGATTTTTATGTATGTGGTTGATGGAAAACAAATTGCTACAATAAATTGGCACCACTATTTCTATCTACACAAATATTTAAAATAGTACCCCCTTTTAAAGCAACACCTCCTTTTAATACAGAACATCCTTTTAAAAAATAACCTTCTTTTAAATCAGCACAACATTTACTTTCACCCCCTTTCTCCCATCAATATTTCATTAGAGGTTTTCAATTTAACTTATAATTTATATGAAATAAAAATCATCAAATAATCAAAACATTTAAAACATCATAGTCATGATGACCCCAATTCTCCAGAAAAACAAAAACTTCTTTCAAAACAACCTCTTCCCATTACGATGGACTATCACAAGGAGTCTGGTTCTTTAGAAAGCATGAGTCTGATTTTTATCAATATTATGATTCGATTCAATACCAAGATTCCAATTTTTATCAATATCATGAGTCTTATTTTTATCAATACCATGAGTCTAATTTTTTTCAATACCATTAGTAGAGTGATTGTTTCTAGAAAAATCTGAAGTGATCTCCATCCTTCAAAACATACCCAGACAACAAAAGTGAAAAAAAAACACCTTCATCGACAGATTGGTCCTAACAATCTCACCCTTTAGATTCTATTATCAACCAAGATTTCATAAATCACTAAACATTATATTCTCAAGAAATATATTACTTATCAATAATTATAATCCTATATGAGCTATCTAAATTTAGGAAACACGAATCATTGATATCAATACCGTGGTGTCCTAAAGTATATATTATGAAAACATCTTCGTCTTTCTTTTATATATTTTCTTCAACCTCCCTAGAATAAAAAACAAATTCATTCATGCAACCACTCTAACAAATATTTAGAATATTTGACACACTAAAAAACTCTGAATTCACATCTTACCAACAACATCCCCTTTCTACATGCATCACATGGATTGATTTATGAAATAAATTAAAATCCACTCCTTGAAAATACAATCTAAAGGTAAAATAAGAGTGGTTAAAAAACCACATACCTCATCCTTTATAAGAAAGAGGTTGGTTTCCAAGTTCAACCTCATTATAAAAAATTATTCCTTTGGTATTTGTTTCTTTGAAATTCTTAGTCACGTGCTATGATGTTGAAACATATTACAACTTCAATTCATACTTATCCAAATGTAATTTTATGAAATTATATTTGTAACTAATATTATATGGATGAAAATGTTGAACTATATTCTCAGTGAGATTGATTGTGCTTTTACTATCATAACCCAAGAGCAAGGGTAACTTCACTTCCACAATTAAATCTTCCAAATTTGTTTTCAGACACATGAGTTGAGTAGAATCTTGCGTTGTAAGAACATAATTAGAATTATATTTATTAAGATTTACAGAATTTTTTTTCTTTTTATGATAGCTAGGATAATGCTTTCCCATAAAGAATACTCCACCAGATGTGGATCTTCTATCATCAACATTTTCTACCTAATTTTCATCTAAATTCCCAATCAAATCAATAATATCTGAGTTGAAATACCCGATTCCGATTTATATTATTCCTTTGATCACCCTAGAATTATTTTTCCATTAATAATATGCGATTCTTTTGAGCACTCTGAAATTTTTCACATAAGGTAACTGAATTAACAATGACGGGTCTTGAGGGAGTCAAATAAAATATAAATTCAATCAGCTTCCAATACTCTTCCTGATACATTATTTTCTTTGTCCATATTTACTCAGCTTTGATCCAACTGAAATCGATGTGGAAATAGATTTTTCGTTTTCCATGTCGAACCACTTAATTAGTTCCTTGGAAAACTTTTTCTTGTGAAAGAAAAATGTATTCTTTCTTTTTCAATATTTTTAACCCAATAAAGTATTTAATTTCCCCTATCATGGACATTTCCAATACATTCTTCATCTCTTCATAAAATCATTAACACCTTCCTTCATCTTTCCCAGAAAATATAATATCAATAACATAGAAAACAATGATGATGGAATGCTCTTGACTTTCTCTGATTTATATATTTTTATCCACTTTTCAATTCCTTAAATGCATATTCCTTAAGAAAGTATCTAATTTGGAACACCACACCCTCAGAGCTTGTTTTATCCCTTATAATTCATTATTCAATCTATACACATTACCTTTATTTTTTCTAATAAAAAATCCACACGGTTAGTCAATAAAAACCGCTTCTTAAATATCACCATTTATGAATGTGTATTTAACATCCATTTGAAAGATCTTGGAGCCTCATTTTTTTGAAATAACAATAAAGATTTTAATTGTTTCCAATCTATCCATTAGAGAAAATGTTTCATCAAAATCAATTCCTTCACTGTGTGAATACCCTTTGAAAACTAATATTTATTTATTTCTTATAGATTCACCATCTTCATTATACATATTCAGAGAAATACATTTTGTGTTAATGATGATTTTCTTCATAGGCTTGGGTATGAGTTCCCATGTATTGTTTTTTTCAATCAGATCTAATTCATCATTAATAGATTCATCCCATTCTGGATGCTCAGCAGCTTCTTTCACATCATTCGGCTCTCCTTTTGAATATAGAGATGTATGATTACATTATTTTTTTGTTCTTATTTTTTGAACCTTTTAATGTTGATCACCAATTATATTCTGAGCATCCACTTGCTTCTATATCCTTGGAGGATATTTTTGAGTGTCTTCCTCATCATTAGAAATAGCTGAGTCTAGTTCTTAATCGTGAGTTGGAATACAATTATCTACACCCTTATCAAAAAAATTATTCAATTTTATCAACATCCTTGTATGCATGAACATTTTATCTTCCTCTACCATTTAAATTACTTTCACATCATCTAAATAAACAATTTTTTTTTCCTTTTTTGAAGAACCTACATCCTATTTCTTTCAGATCATAGCTAAGAAATATTCAATCTTTACCTTTCTGCTCAAATAGTACATGGTTTCCAACTTTATTCTTTAAAATATAAAGACTCTTGAAAATCATAAACTGATTAAAACTTGGAGTTTTTTCATAAAACAATTCATATGGAGTTTGGTTTAGAATATAAACATATGTACTCATGGATTTCCTCCAAAAGAAATAAGAAATACCATGTTCAAGTAACATTTTTCTTCCCATTTCCACCAAGCTTATATTCTTTCTTTCAGCAACCCCATTTTGTTTGATAGTATATAGGAAAATATACTCAAGTAGAATTCATTTATTCTCACGATAGTCATAAAAATTATCACTTCTATATTTCCCTCCATTGTATGTTCTCATATTTTTAATTGAATACCCACATTCCTTTTCTTTGTTCCTTCTGAAACATTTAAAAGTTATAACGACCCATACTTTACATCCATTGTTAGTACATAAAAATTGATGTACACTTATTACAACATATAACAAAACCATGAAAGGATCGTATAGGTATAGTGTCTTTAGAAACTGGGAAACATAAACAACTGGTTCATAAAGCGTCTACACTGTCTCCCATTTATTTCATCATATCTATAGTCCCTTTTGGAATATCTTACATAATAACATTCTTCCTGACCTAGGGAAAGAAAACATACAAAATGGTGAGCTCAAAATCTCAGTAAGGGTAAACAAAAGAAAAATAAATCACATCATATTCATAAGAACATAACAATGTGGAAATCTTACCCCGAAAAAGAGATCATAATTTCATAACATGGGATAAATCATGGTAGTGAAATGTTATCACAATAATCATAACTTAATACATGATGCTTTTTGACATACACACATAATCATAGAGAATCATTTCTTCTTAGTCAAGACTCATTTCCAAGACTATCTTAGTGGACAAAGTCCATTTCTGAATCGAGTTTATTCCTCGTTTCAGTCCTGTTTCACTGAACCGGTTTAACCTGCCGTTCCAGCCATGTCTATCTAATGAGATATAAAATCTTTACCCAATTCATTGGAGGGAGATATAGGTCCCACCCATCTCATAATGATACCATTATTATGTGTGCCAAAAAATCAAAAATCATACATCATTCCATAACCCATGTAATAAAAATGGGAATCATAAACATCATGCCATCATAACATAATCCATATAAGGAAAAGATAATTACATCATAAAATAATCAAATCAATGTAAAAATAAGAATAGAAACATAATCCTATATTATCTTAGATGGAAAATAATTTTGATAAAACACTTGAACTCCATTCTTGAGGAAAATATCATTTCTACTTCAAATTTTTTTTTCTTTATTAACATGTAATACAATTGTAAACTAAAAGAATTTGATTAAAAATAATATTTAAAACAAGTAAAGGATTCTTCTTGGAAATAATGTTTTAAAAATCCATTCATTCTGTATAAGTTAAAAAACATTCTTCTCGTACTTTTTTCAGAAAAGTCAAAAAGTACCTCGTACGAAAAATGAGAAAAGATTCATGTCATATCTTTTACAAAAAAATCACCGAAGGGTAAAATTGGATTTAAACAATTTTAGGTGGATTAAATAATACTACATACTGATGAAACATGGATGTGAATGATAAAATACACCCCAATAAATTCCAAAGTATAAACAATCTCGGATAGAAATGAGATTGTGATATTTCCCTTACCTTAGGTCCGATTAGCATCGTAAGTGTCCGAACCTCCTGTATAATGATTTAAATAATGTCATTGACTTATTCCTGAATCATAATCATTTTTATTATATCATATATGGTCATATTATTAGCTTTTTATTAGTAATATTTTATTGTTACTTTTTATTCGGGTGTTTATTGCTTTTTGTTCTTATGCGTGTTTTGTCGAATAAATTCTAATTCTTCTTTTTGGGTTATATATACCTCATTTCGAGAATGGTATTAGAGTAATATATATCATATTAATTCATTTAATTCATTTATATAATCATTATGAAATGAAGATCATGTAGAACGAGTCACATCACATCGCGGAGATGGTATTCCGTACGTACGCACGAGCGATGATATCGTTCCCATGATCGCAAAATTGTAATGGAGTGTATGTATACTATTTTATAATAAATATCACTTTACAATAATAATTTTTAGATCTTATTTACACCATTATACCCATCCAAGTAAGGTGGTGGTGGAAAATAGATTACACCACGGCGTGGAGACGGTATTCCCTACGTACGCACGCGCGGTGATTTCGTTTTCCGTAGGATGGATATATGGTGAAATAGGGTTGTTTCATACTTATAATAACATATACTTATATTACTGATACTGATTTTAGTACTTCATAATGAAACAACTAAAGAAGAAGAAGTGGAAGAAGAAATAAAGTTGAAAGAATCGGTAAAGGACATTACCTCTTCTTTGAAGCGCCTCTTTGAGACATCCTTTTAGGGCAATAAAATTGGCCTTTTAAGAATACCAGGACCTTTAGGATGTTTCTAGGGAAGTGGAGAGGAGAAATTGGCAGTGGTTTGCTGAGATTGAAGGCTCAAAGTGGTGTGAGGAAGAGAGGGAGGAGGTGCCCATTTATAAGGGAGGAGAGGGGCACCTTTCGAAAAACTAAAAATATTATTTTATTATAAAGTCATATTCGGTTTTAAATAGCTCCAAATTGATTTATTTCTAAGATAAGGTGGGTATGGGTCTACATTTTCTCTTCAAATTGAATTTAGACAAGTTTAGGTTCCTATTTTAACCTTATCATTTAGATTTAACTTTAAGTTAAATAATTTTACTTTTACCGTGTTTTCTTGTGTTCTTACACTATAAGGTTAATAAACATACTATATCAAGACAAACGAACCCCAAGTTGTTTATTATTAATATATATATCATTATCTAAGTCATTTGGCCGAACAGTAGATTTTTATGAATAAAGTAACAATTAATAATATAATATTTATTTTAAAAACTATTTTATGTCAATTTTGACACTATTTGGTAATTGGTTTTTGTGAAAATCATAACAGAAATATTAGTTCGAAAAAAGTAAATTAAATCAATAATAACATGTCATATTAACATATAAAATTATTTTAATTCATAAAAAGTCTCAAATTACATTTATTTTGGTATTTATAACATCAATTATGTCAATATTTCATTAATGAGATAATTAATTCATCATAATTGTGTCATAAATAAATTAAATTATTTAATGTCTAAAAATTACAAATAAAATATAATTATGTTTTAAATCCTTTTAGCTTTCTAATGAATATTTATAGTCGAATTTATCTTATGTATAACCCTACATAAAAAATGATTTACTTATTAAACTTTGATTTTAACTATTTTAACCCTTCTTTAAATAAATTAATAACAAATGTCCTAATCTAATCCAAGTGGGCCTAAATGGTCATATTTTACTCCTAAGGTTGTTTCTGGTCAAATTAAACTTATCCAATAGAATTAGAACATGTGTTAGGGTAATAATCATAACATTTTTATCCTTAATTACCCTATTTACTTTTACCCGTGGTAAAAAAAAAGTAAACAGTTACTATTCACCAAAAATTATTTTCATCTCATTGAACCACATTTTACTTACTGACATCAACCGTGTCTCTCGGATTTTTGAAATTACACTCACAGAAGTGGTAAAATTATGTTTTATGTAAATTTTCAAATTCTCCTAGGAGGTGGGTAAAAGACGGTCAAAAGTTCAACAAAATTTTTATATATCTAAACTTATTATAAAATGACTCCAATTAATTTCATTGAACTTATATAGGTATTATGTATCAATTTTTACCTAAAATAAAATTTAAATAAAATAAATAATGATTTAAATAAATAGTTGGTTTTTAAATAGTAACCCAGTGTTTTCACTATTCATCAAAAATTTAAAGTTTTCAGATATATACCAAAATTTCACCCTAGGATAATTTCGATATTCCGAATCCAAAAATGAAGTCAATTTTGAAAAATAAAATTTACAAAATTTAAAAAAGTGGTTATTACTATTCATAACGGCTAGTTTTAATAATATTTTAATAGCACATCGTTGTTTAGTGAAACTTGGTATTGCGTACGACACAAGCTATCGAGGAAGGTCGTGATTGCGTGTAAAGCAAGCCAACATAGTGTTGTGTGTAGTGAAAGATTCCTTTGATTATTTATATAACATAAAAACAAAACATTTCTCATAAAAGTCTTGGGTGTTACATTCTACCCCCCTTAAAATGAATTTCGCCCTCAAAATTCGTCACTTCATAACAAAAAGATGAGGATACCTCTCCCTCATCATAACCTCAAGCTCCCATGTAGCTTCTTTTAATTGGTGGCTCCTCCATAAACCTTTCACCAAGCGATTGGTCTTGTTCCGTAAGACTTTTTCACTACGATCGAGAATCTCTATCGGCTTTTCTTCATAAGAAAGATCTTGTTCTAGCGGTACAACTTCTGAGATGAGTACATGTGAAGGATCAGGTATGTAATTTCTCAGGAGAGATACATGGAACACATCATGAACTTGAGAGAGATTCAGTGGAAGCGCCAATTGGTAATCTACCTTCCCAACATGATCCAGTATTTCGAAAGGACTGATATACCTAGGGCTCAACTTTCCCTTCTTTCCAAATCTCATTACTCTCTTCCAAGGAGATATTCGTAAGAACACTTTATCACCCACTTAAAACTCTAAGTCTTTTCTTTGTTTGTCGGCATAATTTTTTTTTCGACTCTGATCTGCTATTATGTGTTGTTGAATAGATCAGACCTTTTCTGTCATCTCATCAACAAGATCAGGTCCTAATAGCTTTCTTTCCCCAACTTCATCCCCACAAGTTGGAGTCCTGCATTTCTTTCCATAGAGAGCTTCATAAGGATATATCTGAATACTGGAGTGAAAGCTATTATTATAAGAAAATTCCACCAAAGGTAGGTGTTGATCCCAACCACCTTTGAAATCCATTGAGCAAGCTCTCAACATATCTTCTAGAGTCTGAATCATCCTCTTAGACTGACCATCTGTCTGAGGATGATAAGCAGTGCTAAAACTCAACTCTGTATCCAGAGTATGCTGAAGACTTCTCCAGAACTTTGAGGTAAACCTCAGATCTCGATCAGATATAATATAAAGTGGTACTCCATGCAATCTTACCACTTCCTTTATATATATCCTGGCATGCTGATCCAGAGAGAAATCCTCTCTAATAGCAATGAAGTGTGCAGACTTTGTAACATGATCAACTATGACCCAGATATCATTATTACCTTTGGATGTTTTAGGAAGTCTAGTGACAAAATCCATAGTGATGTTTTCCCATTTCCATTCGGGTATGGGTAATGGTTGTAACATTTCCTTAGACATCTGTCTCTCAGCTATAACTTGCTGAAAAACCAAGCTTAGAGAGACATATTCAGCAACATCTCTTTTCATTCCATCCCACCAGAAGTACTCTTTCAGGTCCCTATACATCTTCGTGCTTCCAGGATGAATAGATAATTAAGAACTATGAGCCTCATCCATCAGCTCCTTCCTTAATTCGGGGATGGGAGGAACAAAAACCTGATTCCTGATCTTTATTATCCCATCACAATCAAGGTTGAATTCAGGAACATTTCTCTCCATCTTTTGTAACTCTAAATCTTCTTTCTGTGCCTCTTTAATCTTCACATGTGTAGATGGTTGAACATTCATTTGAGAAAGATAAGATTTTTCCCCTTCCATTATAATTCCAAGATCCATCCTTTGTAAATCCATCTATATTGGATCTTTTGTGATCCTCATCATGGATAAACTTTCATGGTCTTGTCGACTTAATGCATCTTCCACCTTGTTTTCTTTCCCAGTGTGGTAATGAATTGAGAAGTCGTAATCCTTAATCATCTCCAACCATCTTCTTTAGCGCATATTCAGAACCTTTTGTGTGAAAATATACGTTAAACTTTTATGATCAGTATAAATTTCACACCTTTCTCCATAAAGATAATGCCTTTAAATATTTAATGCAAATATTATTGCAGCTAACTCCAAATCATGAGTTGGATAATTTTGCTCATGTATTTTCAATTGTCATGAGGAATAAGCGATCACCATATCATTTTACATGAGAAAACACCCCAATCCCTTCTTGGATGCATTACTGTAGATCACAAACCTTTCTCCACTACAAGGCAGTGTGAGCACATGTGCACTGGATAACCTTTTTTTCAACTCCTTGAAATTCTCTTCACATTCCTCCGTCCAAACAAACTTAACTCCTTTCCGAGTCAACTTGGCGAGTGTATTAGATAATCATGAGAAATATTTCACAAAACGTCGATAATATCCAGCCAAACCAAGAAAACTTCGGATCTCGGTTACTGTTGTTGGTCTCGACCATCTTTCTATAACCTCTGTTTTTTATGGATCCACATATATCCCCTCTTTTGAGATTATGTGACCCAAAAATGCAACTTTTTTAAGCCAAAATTCACACTTGGTAAATTTGGCATAAAGCTTCTACATTCTCAGGGTCTTCAATATAATTCTCAAGTGATCTTCATGCTCTTCCTTTCTCTTTGAATAGACAAGAATATCGTCTATAAAGACTACCACAAACTGATCAAGATAGTCTCTAAAGACTCTATTCCTTAGATCCATGAAGATAGCAGGGGAATTAGTAAGACCAAATTGCATCAATTTAAATTCATAGTGTCCATACCTTGTATGGAAAGCCGTATTTGGTATATCCTCCCTTTTGACCCTTAATTGATGATACCCTGAATAAAGATCAATCTTGGAAAATTATTGAGCTCTGCGTAGTTGGTCAAATAAGTCATCAATGCGCGGGAGAGGATATTTGTTCTTGATAGTGATCTTGCTAAGTTCTCAATAATAAATGTAGAGTCTCATTGATCCATTTTTCTTATTAACAAATAGAACAGGTGCTCCCCAAGGTGAGGCACTAGGGCATATAAACCCCTTATCAAGATTCTCTTTGAGTTGCTTCTTCAATTCCTATGACTCAATTGGGGAAATTCTATAAGGTGTCTTTGAAATAGGTAAAGCACCCGGTACGAGTTCTATTGAAAACTCAACTTCATGATTTGGTGGAAGTCCAGGAAATTCCTCCGGAAAGACATCGTCAAACTCCCGTACAATGGGAATATTCTTAATCGTGAGTTTCTCACCAACCATTTGAGATAAATAACCTTCATTTAGTGGAATCAAGACCTATATGATGGAAGAAATTTCCACTGGAAGGTTATGTTCATCCTTGCATCGATATATGATAATAGATTGATCTGGAATATGAAATGTGGCTTCCCTTATTTGGAAATTGATATGAGCTCCATATAAAGAAAGCCAATCCATGCCAAGAATCACATCAAATTCTACTATAGGAAGGATCACAAGATTTTCAGGAAGCACTTTCCCACAAACTTCAATCACAGAAGAATTATAAACATTTGATGTGACTGTTGTGCCATTAGGGGTTGTCACAGCTATCTCAACATCTAATTGTTGAGGTAATACGGTGATACCCTTAGAAAATTCTTCAGAAATAAAAGAGTGGGTGGATCCAGAATCAAATAAAACATTTTCTACATTAGAGTGGATGGTAAGTGTACCTTTCACCACTTCGTTATCGTACTCCACATCGCTGATAGAAATTGCATGTGACTTTCATTTGTCTTTATCCTTAAGAGTTTGTTGACGTCGATCATCATCAACAACCCTTGGATTAGGGAATTGATTGGCATAATTCTCCATTTCCTTTCACTTGTAACATTGAAGTGTAGGAGGTGCACTCTGTGCAGCCTTTTCTTTGTTCGCATCACTAGACATCTTCTTCCCATCATTGTGGCATTCAAATGCTCAATGACCTTCCTTTCCACATTTGAAACATTTAATTGTCCCTTTAAGACAACTCCCTCCATGTTTCTTTCCACACTTTGAGAATAAGGGAAAACTCATCTTATTTTCAGGGTGCCCTTTAGATTTTCCTTTGAATTCCATTTTCCTCTTCTTATCATACCCATATGACTGATGGGTTACTCCAATATACATCTCAACATTAAGAGCACATTGAACGATTTCCTCGTAGATATTGAAAACCTTTATGGCTAACTCCCTTTGAAGACTTGGTTTTAAGCAACTAAAGAATCGATCGATCTTACTCTCAGGTTGGATAATAATACCAGAAGCATACCTTGCAAGTCTTGTAAAATTTTCTTCGTAGGTACCAACAGATTCATCATTCTTTTTCTTTAGTTCAAGAAACTATTTCTCCATATTTGTTCAAAGAATACGAGGGAAGTAATTATTGAAAAATAAGTTCTTGAACTCGTCCCATTCCATGGACTCAATTTCATCTCTTTGCCTCGTATTCTTGATAAGATTACACCATTGATCAGCATCACCTTCCAAATGATACACTGCTAAGATGACTTTATCATGTTCAGAACATTGAAGAACTGAAAATATCTTTTCAGTAGTACAAATCCATTGTTCATCAACTAATGGATCAGTAGACCCACTGAATGAAGGTGAACGCTACCTCATTAAGGATTGAATAGAATGTTTCTCCTTCCTTTGCTCATTTGGAAGTTGTGCATGATTCATATCGTGAGAAAGTTGTGTGATCATGGCTACAATATTTTTCATTCTAGCTCCCATAACGTTTGGTTGCTCATGGGGCAATCATTGCATTGCCCATCGCATTCTGCATTAACACAGTTCCTTCGGGTTCTAGCCATTGACTAAAACCAAGAAGAATAGTGCGAGTAACAATAATTATAAAAGGAAAACCACATAATCAAGAATAAAATTTCACACTTAAGGTCTTATCCTAGGTTATTCATGGCCATTTCTAAAACAATAAGATTGTGTTCTATGCTTAGACTTATCCTTAGAATTCTTACTAAGGCTTTCACATCCTAGTTTCCAAAGGTTGACTATACCTTTCCTTTGATACCAACTATAATGACCCATAATTTACATACATTGTTAGTACTTCAAAATTGAAGTACACTTATTACAACATATAAAAAAACCATGAAAGGACCGTATAGGTATAGTGTCTTTAGAAACTGGGAAACATAAACAACTGGTTCATAAAGCGTCTACACTGTCTCCCATTTATTTCATCATATCTATAGACCCTTTTGACATATCTTACTTATAACCTTCTTCCTGACCTAGGGAAATAAAACATACAAAAGGGTGAGCTGAAATTCTCAGTAAGGGTAAACAAAAGAAAAATCAATCACATCATATTCATAAGAACTTAACAATTTGGAAATCTTACCCTGCAAAAGAGATCATAATTTCATAACATCGGATAAATCATGGTAGTGAAATGTAATCACAAAAATCATAACATAAAACATGAAGCTTTGTGGAATACACACATAATCATAGAGAATCATTTCTTATTGGTCGAGACTCATTCCCAACACTATCTTAGTGGACAAATTCCATTTCTGAACCGAGTTCATTCCTAGTTTCAGTCCTGTTTCACTGAACTGGTTTAACCTGCCGTTCCAGCCATGTCTATCTCATGAGATATAAAATCTTTACCCAATTCATTGGAGGGAGATATAGGTCCCACCCATCTCATAATGATACCATTCTTATGTGTGCCACAAAATCAAAAATCATACATCATTGCATAACCCATGTAATAAAAATGGGAATCTTAAACATCATGCCGTCATAACATAATCCATATAAGGAAAAGATAATTCCATCATAACATAATCAAATCAATGTAAAAATAGGGATAGAAACAGAACCCTATATTATCTTATATAGAAAATAATTTTGATAAAACACTTGAACTCCATTCTTGAAGAAAATATCCTTTCTACTTGAATAACATTTTTCCTTTCTTAACATGTCATACAATTTTAAACTAAAAGAAGTTGATTAAAAATAATCTTGAAAACATGTAAAGGAATATTCTTGGAAATAATGTTTTAAAAATCCATTCATGCCGTATAAGTTAGAAAAACATTCTTCTCGTACTTTTTTTCAGAAGAGTCAAAAAGTATCTCGTACGAAAAATGAAAAAAGATTCCTTTAATATATTTTAATAAAAACTCACTGAAGGGTAAAATTGGATTTAAACAATTGTAGGTTGATGGAAATAATATTAAATACTGAGGAAACATGGATGTGAATGATAAAATACACCCCAGTAAATTCCAAAGTATATACAATCTTGGATAAAAATGAGATTGTGATATTTCCCTTACCTTAGGTCCGATTTGCTTTGTAAGTGTCCGAACCTCCTGTATAATGATTTAAATAATGTCATTGACTTATTAGAGAATCTAAATCATTGTTGTGATATCATATATGGTCATATTATTAGCTTCTTATTAGTAATATTTCATTGTTACTTGTTATTCGGGTGTTTATTGCTTTTAGTTCTTATGCATGTTTTGTCGAATAAATTATTATTCTTCTTTTTGGGATATAGATACCTCATTTACAGAATGGTAATAGTGTAATATATATCATATTCATTCATTCAATTCATTTATATAATCATTATTCAATGAATATCATGTAGAACGAGTCGCATCACATCGTGGAGACGGTATTCCGTACGTACGCACGAGCGATGATATCGTTCCCATGATCGTGAAATTGTAATGGAGTGTATGTATACTATTTTAGAATCAATATAACTTTAAAATAATAATTTATAGTTATTATTTACACCATTATACCCATCCAAGTAAGGTGGTGGTGGAAAATAGTTTACACCACGACGTGGAGACGGTATTCCGTACGTACGCACGCGCGGTGATTTCGTTTTCCGTAGGATGGATATATGGTGAAATAGGTTTGTTTCATACTTATAATAACATATCAGTATATGAGTGATACTGATGTTATTACTTAATAATGAAACAACTAAATAATAAGAAGTGGAAGAAGAAATAAAGTTGAAAAAATCGTTAATGGACATTACCTCTTATTTGAAGTGCCTCTTTGAGACCTCCTTTTAGGGCACTAAAATTGGCCTTTGAAGAATACCAAGACCTCTAGGATGTTTCTAGGGAAGTGTAGAGGAGAACTTTTCAGGGTTTGGCCGAGCTTGAAGGCTCAAAGTGGTGTGAGGAAGAGAGGGAGGAGGTGCCCTTTTATAAGGGAGGAGAGGGGCACCTTTGGAAAAACGAAAAATAATATTTTATTATAAAGTCATATTCGGTTTTAAATAGCTCAAAATTGATTTTTTTCAAAGATAAGGTGGGTATGGGTCTAAATAATCTCTTAAAATAGAATTTAGACATGTTTAGGTTCCTATTTTTACTTTATCGTTTAGATTTAACTTTAAGTTAAACAATTTTACTTTTACCGTGTCTTCTTCTGTTCTTAAACTATAAGGTTAATAAACTTACTATAACAAGCCAAACGAACCCCAAGTTGTTTATTTTAATATATATAACCGTATCTAAGTCATTTGGCCGATACTTAGATTTTTAGGAATAAAATAACAATTAATAATACAATATTTGTTTTAAAAACTATTTTATGTCAATTTTGACACTATTTAGTAATTGGTTTTTGTAAAAAACATAACAGAAATATTAGTTCGAAAAAACTGAATTAAATCAATACTAACATGTCATATTAACATATAAAATTATTGTAATTCATAAAAAGTCTCCAATTACATTTATTTTGGTATTTATAACATCAATTATGTCAATATTTCATTAATAAGATAATTATTGCATCATCATTGTGTCATAAATAAATTAAATTATTTAATGTCTAAAAGTTACAAATAAAATATCATTATGTAGGAAATATTTTTAGGTTTCTAATGAATATTTATAGTAGAATTTATCTTATGTATAACCCTATATTAAAAATGATTTACTTATTAAACTTTGAGTTTAACTATTTTAACCCTTCTTTAAATAAATTAATAATAAATGTCCTAATCTAATCCAAGTGGGCATAAATTTTCATATTTTATTCCTAAGGATGTTTTTGGTTGAATTACACTTATCCAATAGAATTAGGACATGTTTTAGGGTAATAATAATAACATTTGTACCCTTAATTACCCTATTTACTTTTAACCGGGGTAAAAAAATAGTAAAATGTTACTATTCAACAAAAAATATTTTCATCTCATTGAACCAAATTTTACCTACTGACATCAACCATGTCTCTCGGATTTTCGAAATTCCACTCACAGAAGTGGTAAAATTAAGTTTTATGTAAATTTGCAAATTCTCCTAGGAGGTGGGTAAAAGATGGTCAAAAGTTCAATAAAATTTTTATATATCTAAAATTATTATAAAATGACTCCAATGAATTTAATTGAACATATATAATTATTATGTAGAAATTTTTACCTAAAATAAATTTAAATTAAATAAATAATTATTTAAATAAAAAGTCGGTTTTAAATAGTAACCCAGTGTTTTCACTATTCATCAAAAATTGAAAGTTTTCAGAAAAATACCAAAATTTCACCCTAGGCTAATTTCGATATTCTGAATCCAAAAATGAAGTCAATTTTGAAAAATAAAATTTAAAAAATTTCAAAAAGTGTTTATTACTATTCATAACAGCTAGTTTTAATAATATTTTATTAGCATATCATTGTTTAGTGAAACTCGGTATTGCGTATGATGCAAGCTATCGAGGAAGGTCGTGATTGCGTGTAAAGCAAGCCAAGATACTGTTATGTGTAGTGAAAGATTCATTTGATGATTTATATAACATAAAAACAAAATATTTCTCATAAAAGTCTCGGGTGTTACATTCAACCCCTAAAAATGAATTTTGCCCTCGCATTTCATCACTTTGTAACAAAAAGATGAGGATACCTCTCCCTCATCATATCCTCAAGCTCCCATGTATCTTCTTCTAATTGGTGCTTCCTCCATTAAACTTTCACCAAGTGAGTGGTCTTGTTCTGTAGGACTTTTTCACTACGATCGAGAATCTCTATCGGCTATTCTTCATAAGAAAGATCTTGTTCCAGCGGTACAACTTCTATGCTGAGTACATGTGATGGATCAGGTATGTACTTTCTCAGGAGAGATACCTGGAACACATCATGAACTTGAGAGAGATTCGGTGGAACCGCCAATCGGTAAGCTACCTTCACAACATGATCCATTATTTTGAAAGAACAGATATACTTAGGGCTCAACTTTCCCTTCTTTCCAAATCTCATTACTCTCTTCCAAGGAGATATTCGTAAGAACACTTTATCACCCACTTCAAACTCTAAGTCTTTTCTTCGGTTGTCGGCATAACTTTTTTGTCAACTTTGAGCTTCTCTTATGTGTTGTTGAATAGATCGGACCTTTTTTTCCATCTCATCAACAAGATCAGGTCCTAATATCATTCATTCCCCAGCTTCATCCCAGAAAGTTGGAGTCCTGCATTTCTTTCCATAGAGAGCTTCATAAGGAGCCATCTGAATACTGGAGTGAAATCTATTATTATAAGAAAATTCCACCAAAGGTAGGTGTTGATCCCAACCACCTTTGAAATCCATAGAGCAAGCTCTCAACACATCTTCTAGAGTTTGAATCGTCCTCTCAGACTGACCGTCTGTCTGAGGATGATAAGCAGTGATGAATCTCAACTCTGTATCCAGAGTATGCTGAAGACTTTGATAGAACATTGAGATAAACCTCGGATCCTGATTAGATATAATAGAAAGTGGTACTCCATGCAATCTTACCACTTCTATACATATATCCTGGCAAGCTGATCCAGATAGAAATCCTCTCTAATAGCAATGAAGTGTGCAGACTTTGTAAGACGATCAACTATGACCCATATAGCATTATTGACTTTGGATGTTTTAGGAAGTCTGGTGACAAAGTCCATAGTAAGGTTTTCCCATTTCCATTTGGGTATGGGTAATGGTTGTAAAATTCCCTTAGACTTCTGTCTCTCAGCTTTAACTTGATGACAAACCAAGCATCGAGAGACGTATTGAGCAACATCTCTTTTCATTCCATCCCACCAGAAGTACTCTTTCAGGTCCCTATAAAACTTCGTGCTTTGAGGATGAATAGATAATGATGAACTATGAGCCTCATCCAGCAGCTCCTTTCCTAATTCGGGGATGGGAGGAACACAAACCCGATTCCTGAACTTTATTATCCCATCATAATCAAGGTTGAATTCAGGAAAATTTCTCTCCTTCTTTTGTAACTCTACATCTTCTTTCTGTGCCTCTTTAATCTTCACATGTATAGATGGTTGAATATTCATTTGAGAAAGATAAGATTTTCCCCTTCCATTATAATTCCAAGATCCATCCTTTGTAAATCCATCAATATTGGATCTTTTGTGATCCTCATCATGGATAAACCGGCATGGTCTTGTCGACTTAATGCATCTACCAACTTGTTTTCTTTCCCAAAGTGGTAATGAATTGAGCAGTCGTAATCCTTAATCTGCTACAACCTTCTTCTTTGGCGCATATTCAGCTCCTTTTGTGTGAAAATATACTTTAAACTTTTATGATCAGTATAAATGTCACACATTTCTCCATAAAGATAATTCTTCCAAATCTTTAATGAAAATATTACCGCAGCTAACTCCAAATCCTGAGTTGGGTAATTTTTCTCATGTATTTTCAATTTTTGTGAGGCATAAGCTATCACCATATCATTTTTCATGAGAACACACCCCAATCCCTTCTTGGATGCATCACTGTAGATCACAAACCTTTCTCCACTACAAGGCAGTGTGAGCACAGGTGCACTAGATAACCTTCTTTTCAAGTCCTTGAAATTCTCTTCACATTCCTCCGTCCAAACAAACTTAACTCCTTTCCGAGTCAACTTGGTGAGTGGATTATATAATCGTGAGAAATCTTTCACAAAACTTCGATAATATCCAGCCAAACCAAGAAAACTTCGGATCTCGGTTACTGTTGTTGGTCTCGACCATCTTTCTATAACCTCTATTTTTTCCGGAACCACAGATATCCCCTCTTTTGAGATTACGTGACCAAAAAATTCTACTTTTTGAAGCCAAAATTCACACTTGGTAAATTTGGAATAAAGCTTCTAATTTCTTAGGGTCTTCAATATAATTCTCAAGTGATCTTCATGTTCTTCCTTGCTCTTTGAATAGACAAGAATATCGTCTATAAAGACTACCACAAACTGATCAAGATAGTCTCTAAAGACCCTATTCATTAGATCCATGATGATAGTAGGGGAATTAGTAAGACCAAATGGAATCACTATAAATTCATAGTGTCCATAACTTATACAGAATGCCGCCTTTGGTATATCCTCTCTTTTGACCCTTAATTGATGATACCCTGAACAAAGATCAATCTTGGAAAAGTATTGAGCTCCGTGTAGTTGGTCAAATAAGTCATCAATGCGTGGGAGAGGATATTTGTTCTTGATAGTGATCTTGTTAAGTTCTCGATAATCAATGCAGAGTCACATTGATCCATCTTTCTTCTTAACAAATAGAACAGGTTCTCCCCAAGGTGATGCACTAGGGCGTATGAACCCCTTATCAAGATTCTCTTGGAGTTGCTTCTACAATTCCTGCAACTCAATTGGGGCTATTCTATAAGGTGTCTTTGAAATAGGTAAAGCACTCTGTATGAGTTATATTGAAAACTCAACTTCACGATTTGGTAAAGGACCCAACAATTCCTCCGGAAAGACATCGTCAAACTCCCGTACAAATGGAATATTCTTAATCATGAGTTTCTCACCAACCATTTGAGATAAATAACCTTCATTTAGTTGAATCAAGACCCATAAGATGGAAGAAATTTCGACTAGAATGTTATGTTCATCCTTGCATCGATAGATGATCATATATTGATATAGAATATGAAATGTGACTTCCCTTCTTTGGCAATTGATATGAGCTCCTTATAAAGAAATCCAATCCATGCCATGATTCACATAAAATTCCACTATAGGAAGGATCACATGATTTGCAGGAAGCACTTTCCCACAAACTTCAATCAGAGAAGAATTATAAACATTTGATGTGACTGTTGTGCCATTAGGGGTTGTCACAGCTAACTCAACATCTAATTGTTGAGGTAATACGGTGATACCCTTAGAAAATTCTTTAGAAATAAAAGAGTGGGTGGATCCAGAATCGAATAAAACATTTGCTACTTTAGAGTGGATGGTAAGTGTACCTTTCACCCCTTTGTTATCGTACTCCACATCACTGATAGAAATTGCATGTCACATTCCTTTTTCTTTAGCCTTAAGAGTTTGTTGACGTTGATCATCATCAACAACCCTTGGATTAGGGCATTGATTGGCATAATGCCCCATTTCCTTGCACTTGTAACATTGAAGTATAGGATGTGCACTCTGTGTAGCCTTTTCTTTGTCTGCATCACTAGACATCTTCTTCCCATCATTACGGAATTCAAATTCCCGATGACCTTCCTTTCCACATTTGAAACATTTACTTGTCCCCTTAAGACAACTCCCTCCATGTTTCTTTCCACTCTTTGAGCATAAGGGAAAACTCATCTTCTTTTCAGTGTGCTCTTTATATTTTCCTTTGAATTCCATTTTCCTCTTCTTATCAAACCCATATGACTGATGGGTTACTCCAATCTCAATCTCAACTTTAAGAGCACATTGAACGATTTCCTAGTAGATATTTAAGTCCCTTATGGCTAACGCCCTTCGAAGACTTGGTTTTAAGCCACTAAAGAATCGATCGATCTTACTATCAGGTTGGATAATAATACCAAGCGCATACCTTGCAAGTCTTGTAAAATTTTATTCGTAGGTACCAACAGATTCATCATCCTTTTGCTTTAGTTCAAGAAACTCCTTCTCCATCATTGTTCGAAGAATACGAGGTAATTACTTATTGAAAAATAAGTTCTTGAACTCATCCCATTCCATGGACTCAATTTCATCTCTTTGCCTCATATTCTTGATAAGATTCCACCATTGATCAGTATCACCTTCCAAACGATACACTGCTAAGATCACTTTATCATGTTCAAAACATTGAGGAACTGAAGATATCTTTTCTGTAGTACTAATCCACTGATCAGCAACTAATGGATCAGTAGAACCGCTGAATGAAGGTAGATGCTGCCTCATGAAGGATTCAACATAATTTTTATCCTTCCTTTTCTCGTTTAGAAGTCCTCCATGATTCATAGCTTGAGAAAGTTGTGTGAGCATGGCTACAATATTTTCCATTCTAGCTCCCATAACATTTGGTTGCTCAGGGGGACAATCATTGCATTTCCCATCACATTCCGCATTAACACGGTTCCTTCAGGTTCTAACCATTGACTAAAACCAAGAAGAATATTGTGAGCAACACTTATTATAATATGAAAAACACATAATCAAGAATAAAATTTCACAATTAAGGTCTTATCCTAGGTTATTCATGGCCATTTCTAAAACACTAAGATTGTGTTCTATGCTTAGACTTATCCTCAGGATTCTTACTAAGGCTTTCACATCCTAGTTTCCAAAGGTTGACTATACCTTTCCTTTGATACCAACTATAACGACCCATACTTTCCATACATTATTAGTACTTTAAAATTGAATTACACTTATTACAACATATAACAAAACCATGAAAGGACCGTATAGGTATAGTGTCTTTAGAAACTGGGAAACATAAACAACTGGTTCAAAAAGCGTCTACACTGTCTCCCATTTATTTCATCATATCTATAGTCCATTTTGGCATATCTTACTTAATAAACTTCTTCCTGACCTGGGGAATGAAAACATACAAAAGGGTGAGCTCAAATGCTCTATAAGGGTAAACAAAAGAAAAATCAATCACATCATATTCATAAGAACATAACAATTTGGAAATCTTACCCTGCAAAAGAGATCATAATTTCATAACATGGGATAAATCATGGTAGTGAAATGTAATCACAATATACATAACATAAAACATGAATCTTTTTGGAATACACACATAATCATAGAGAATCATTTCTTATTAGTCAAGACTCATTTCCAAGACTATCTTAGTGGACAAAGACCATTTCTGAACCAAGTTCATTCCTCGTTTTAGTCATGTTTCACTGAACTGGTTTGACCTGCCGTTCTAGCCATGTCTATATCATGAGATATAAAATCTTTACCCAATTCATTGGAGTGAGATATAGGTCCCACCCATCTCATAATGATACCATTCTTATGTGTGCCACAAAATCAAAAATCATACATCATTTCATAACCCATGTAATAAAAATGGGAATTTTAAACATCATGCTGTCATAACATAATCCATATAAGGAAAAGATAATTCCATCATAACATAATCAAATCAATGTAAAAATAGGGACAGAAACAGAACCCTATATTATCTTAGATGGAAAATAATTTTGATCAAACACTTGAACTCCATTCTTGTGGAAAATATCCTTTCTACTTCAAAAATATTTTTCCTTTATTAACATGTCATAAAATTTTAAACTAAAAGAAGTTGATTAAAAATAGTCTTGAAAACATGTAAGGTAAGCTTCTTGTAAATAATGTTTTAAAAATCAATTCATGCCGTATAAGTTAAAAAAACATTCTTCTCGTACTTTTGTCGGAAAACTCAAAAAGTACCTGGGACGAAAAACGACAAAAGATTCCTTTCATATATTTTACTAAAAACTCACTGAAGGGTAAAATTAGATTTAAAAAATTGTAGGTGGATGGAAATAATATTACATACTGAGGAAACATGGATGTGGATGATAAAATACACCCTAGTAAATTCTAAAGTATAAACAATCTCGGATAAAAATGAGATTGTGATATTTCCCTTACCTTAGGTATGATTTGCTTCGTAAGTGTCCGAACCTCTTGTATAATGATTTAAATAATGTCATTGACTTATTCCAGAATCATACTCATTGTTATGATATCATATATGGTCATGTTCTTAGCTTCTTATTAGTAATACATCATTGTTACTTGTTATTCGGGTGTTTATTGCTTTTTTTTCTTATGCATGATTTGTCGAATAAATTCTTATTATTATTATTGGGTTATAGATACCTCATTTACATAATGGTATTAGTGTAAAATATATCATATTAATTCATTAAATTCAATTATATAATCATTAGGCAATGAAGATCATGTAGAACGAGTCGCATCACATCGTGGAGACGGTATTCCGTACGTACAAACGAGCGGTGATATCGTTCCCATGATCGTGAAATTGTAATGGAGTGTATGTATACTATTTAAGAATCAATATCACTTTACAATAATAATTATATTTATTATTTACAACATTATACCCATCCAAGTAAGGTTGTGGTGGAAAATAGATTACATCACGTCGTGGAGACGGTATTCCGTACGTACGCACGCGCGGTGATTTCATTTTCCGTAGGATGGATATATCGTGAAATAGAGTTGTTTCATACTTATAATAACATATATTTATATTAGTGATACTGATGTTATTACTTCATAATGAAACAACTAAATAAGAATAAGTGGAAGAATAAATAAAGTTGAAAGAATTGGTAACGGACATTACCTCTTCTTTGAAGCGCCTCTTTGAGACCTCCTTTTTTGGGCACTAAAATTGGCCTTTTAAGAAGACCAAGACCACTAGGATTTTTCTAGGGAAGTGGAGAAGAAAAATTCACAGGGGTTGGCCGAGCATGAAGGCTAAAAGTGGTGTGAGTAAGAGAGGGAGGAGGTTCCCTTTTATAAGGGAGGAGAGGGGCACCTTTGGAAAAACTAAAAATATTATTTTATTATAATGTTATATTCGGTTTTAAATAGCTCCAAATTGATTTATTTATAATATAAGGTGGGTATGGGTCGAAATACTCTCTTACAATATAATTTATACAAGTTTAGGTTCCTATTTTAACCTTATCATTTAGATTTAACTTTACGTTAAATAATTTTACTTTTACCATGTCTTCTTGTGTTCTTGCACTATAAAGTTAATAGACGTACTATAACAAGCCAAAGGAACCCGAAGTTTTTTATTATTAATATATATAACCTTATATAAGTCATTTTACAAAACCTTAGATTTTTAGGAATAAAATAACAATTAATAATATAATATTTGTTTTAAAAACTATTTTATGTCCACATTGACACTATTTAGTAATTGATTTTTGTGAAAATCATAACAGAAATATTAGTTCGAAAAAAGTGCATTAAATCAATAATAACATGTCATATTAACATATAAAAGCCTTGTAATTCATAAAAAGTCTCAAATTGCATTTATTTGGGTATTTATAACATCAATTATATCAATATTTCATTAATAAGATAATTACTGTATGATCATTGTGTCATAAATAAATTAAATTATTTAACGTCTAAAAATTAAAAATAAAATATCATTATGTAGGAAATCTATTTATATTTCTAATGAATATTTATAGTCGAATTTATCTTATGTATAACCCTATATTAAAAATGATTTACTTATTAAAATTTGATTTTAACTATTTTAACCCTTCTTTAAATAAATTAATAATAAATGTCCTAATCTAATCCAAGTGGGGCTAAATGGTCATATTGTATTCCTAAGGTTGTTTTTGGTCGAATTAAACTTATCCAATAGAATTATGACATATTTTAGGGTAATAATAATAGCATTTTTACCCTTAATTACCCTATTTACTTTTAACCGTGGTAAAAAAAAGTAAAAAGCTACTATTCACCAAAAATTATTTTCATCTCATTGAACCACATTTTACTTACTGACATCAACCGTGTCTCTAGGATTTTTGAAATTCCACTCACAGAAGTGGTAAAATTATGTTTTATGTAAATTTGCGAATTCTCCTAGGAGGTGGGTAAAAGACGATCAAAAGTTCAACAAACTTTTTATATATCTAAAATTATTGTAAAATGACTCCAATGAATTTCATTGAACTTATATAGGTATTATGCATCAATTGTGACCTTAAATAAATTTAAATAAAATAAATAATTATTTAAATAAAAAGTCGGTTTTTAAATAGTAACCTAGTGTTTTCACTAGTCATCAAAAATTGAATGTTTTCAGAAAAATACCAAAATTTCACCCTAGGCTAATTTCGATATTCCGAATCCAAAAATGAAGTAAATTTTGAAAAATAATATTTACAAAATTTCAAAAAGTGGTTATTACTATTCATAACGACAAGTTTTAATAATATTTTAATAGCATATCGTTGTTTAGTGAAACTCGGTTTTACGTACGACGCAAGCTATCGAGGAAGGTCATGATTGCGTTTAGAGCAAGCCAAGATAGTGTTGTGTGTAGTGAAAGATTCCTTTGATGATTTATATAACATAAAAACAAAATATTTCTCATAAAATTCTCGGGTGTTACAAAAGTTCTCAAAGAATCTGTTTTCTGTTTCATATACATAACACAAGAAATGAAATTAAATCCATAAGTGAATGTAAGGAAGTAATTATCTCCATTTTTTATTGTTTTATCATTATACCACATATATTAGAATAAATCAGATCCAAGAGTTGTTTTCAATAAATCTAAACATTCTTAGGCACTGTGTTTCTAATCTTTCCATTCTAAAAAATAGTAAAACTCCAATCGCTTCTTCTTAGAAAATTAGGAACATCTCGAACACTATCTCTTTTGGATAAATTTATCATGTTTCTCTAACACATGTCTCCCATCATTTTATGACACAATTTATTATCTTCTACCATACTCATGTAACAATAGTTTTATATTTCACCAATCTCAAATAGATTCCCTTTTATAGATTATCCACTTCTAATACTCTCCCCATATTATACACTTTTTACAGAAAACCCATCTTCCCAAAAGATAAATTTGTTACCCTCATCACACAATTGAGAAACACTCAAAAATTAATGTTTCATCCCATCAACATACAATGTTCACTTGGATTCCACATTTTCTTTTCCAATGATTGTTGATCCATACACCTTTTATTTTCAAGGATTTATCAATGAAAAATTTCACTCTACCTTCTATAAAATCATTCACATTATTCAATAGTTTCGAGTATCCTGTCATGTGATAAGAACACCCACTATCATGTATCTAAGGTTGTTCTCTTTTTGTGGCTTTCAATTTAGTTTCAACTATAATAGATTTTCTCCTTTGTTTTCTTTCATCACTTCTATATTATGATAATATTTAAGAATATTTTGTTGTTCTGGTAAAAAATAAGACATACTTTTTTAGGGTTTTCAGATTGTTCCCATATTTCATAAATACTTTTCATATGGATGGAACCTATTTTCAATCTTTATTCCACTATTTTCAGTTTTATTCACAAAAATATTCTCAAACTTGTATCTTTGAGAATATTTAATGCCCCTCAATCTATGCCTTTTATATAATGTGGGAAATAGAATTTTTTTGGTTAAACCAACACATATATATAGTTTTTCCAAATCCCCCACAATGCAACAAAAACACAAAGACGATGTATTTTCCTTTGAAACCTCCACACTGATCAAAATTTTGATTATGTTTCTCAACCAACTTATTTTTATTTTTAATTGGATTCTTCTTCTTATATTCAGCGTTAATAGGATTTGAAGTATTTAAAACATTTCTATAACTAGATAACAATTTTTGGACTCATTATGTTTTTTAACTTCTAAATTCTTCACATTGGCCTCATACATAACTTTCCCTTCATTCAAATTTTTAGATAAAAATCTATTCATCTTCTCACCCTTTTAAGGTAGCTTTTTCTAACCTTATCTAGTATTTAATTTTGATAACTTTAACTAACTTTAGTGAAAGAGTTTTTTAATCTTGTATCTCTCAATTTATCCTTAGAAATTTTTTGTTAGACATGTTTCATCCCTTCTTCTTTATCTTTCAACTTCACCTCCAGATGCTCATTACGATTGTTTTATTTTTCAAGAAATTTATTCTAATCATAAATTTCGTCCACAAGAATTACATTCTAATCAACATCATGTACTTATTTTCTTGAGAATTCATCTTCCAATTTTTTGTCTTTCTTTTCAAGTATTCTGATATTCCTCAAACATTCTTTCAAATTTTCATTAAAACGATGTTCATGTTGAGTTACTTATTCTTCAAAACTACTGATTTCATATTCTTCTTCATTCCTTATTGAAATAAAAGTATTCTCAATATCATTCTGAACTGATTTATCCGATTTAGCATCACTGACTTCATCTTCTTCATCTTTAGATAATAATTGTATTCTTTTTTATTTAAAGAATTTATTTTCTTTCCCCGTGGAATACAATTTTTTTACCACCTTTTCTCATCCATGATATTCTAGGGTTTCGTTCTTCTTCATCTCTATTCTCTTCATTATTTCTCTAAGGACAGTTAACTATAAAATGACCAACTCCTCTACATTCAAACCATTTCATGGGATTTTTCCCTATGTATTTCCATATACATATTTTCACATTTTTAGAGAACCAAGATAAAATATCATTGATATTTTTTACATACATCATATTTAGAGTTAGAATCACCATTTTATTCTTTAATAAGAACATTATTTGACTTTTCCTTCTTTGCATCCTTGAAATAAATATCTCTATCATATTTTGTTTTGATTTTCATAGATCTATATCTTATCATTTTATAAGTAACAGGAGTGCTCTGAATATCCTCAAGAGATAATGTTTGATGGTCTTTATCTTTCATTGAATAATATTTTACATCAAATTTGTTAGGTAGGATTATCAAGATCTTTTCAACAACTATAGAGTCATCTAGTTTTCCACAAAGGCATAAAATTATATTAACTATATCATTCACCATGGTAATGAAGTCCCCAACATATTCATGTTCATCCATCATCAAGTCTTCATACTTCAATCTCCAGATTTTATGTTTTCCATCTTGAATTTTGTATTTCCTTCGTATATATTTTTCAACTTGTCTGATACACCTTTGGTTGTGGGAACTTCTTTCACTCTCAAAAATTATCTTTTAGGATGTGGTGCTAATATATCATTCTTTTCCCTTTCATCATTCTCGATATACTTATTATCAATAATTGTGAGTGGATTTTTATCATCAATGGGTGGAAACCCAAAAGTTACAGATTCAAGAACATCATAACTGATATACATAATATGTGGAAGCATTATATCCTTCCAAATATGATAACCATTTCTATTAAATAACAGAATACCTTTACTATTCACATAGTTCCAATTCTCCATTAGGAAATAATAAGGATGGGAACATGCGCGCTAATACCACTAGAAAGTGCACAGTCTGTGTTTTGTATCACTGAGAGGGGGAGGGGGTAAATCATGGATACTCTTTTTCTTTTATGATTATTTTAAATTAAAACAACCTTGAACTCATGTTAGATATTTTAATTCCATACTAAAAACAAATAACACACACATACACAAGAACAAAAAAAATTACAAGATTCACTATTCAATAAGAATAGATACATCATTAGTATGGTTTGGAAATGATCCAATACCATACAATCCACTAGAAATCAATCCTTGGATTAATATGAGTAGGATATTCCCTTTCACTAATGTATAACTATGAAATAATCTCACTAGTGCGTGTTCACCCTCTTAACACAAATAGGGTATTACAATTGTCTTGTGACAACTCATGTTATTTCTGTTTATTTTAAATTCAACCAATCTATTCAATTGAAATAAGATTCTTCAATTCCTTGCCCAATATAAAGGTAAGAAGCTCATGGAATTTGTTGCAGAAAAATAATTCAAATTTTTATGTGTCTGATTTTCTTAGTCTGATTCCTTCAAGTATGATTCTCCCATTCTGATTCTCTAATAGAATATAATAGAAATAAATCAGTACCACTTTAATACAACATTCTCAATTCAAAATTTCTAAGTGTTGAAATAACCAATAAAGAAAACCCTAAATCCAATTAATTCATCTCGATATGATGATTGGTAAAATATAAATGTCACTTCTCCACAAACACCTCTTCAAAAAAATATCGATACGAAGACTTATTTCTCACCTCTTTAATTGGAACCACATTTTCAATCGATACCACCATTTCAATTAGTATCCCCTTTTTAATCACTACCAACTTTTTGATCAATATCATCTTTTCAATCATTATTGGTATGATTATCCTAATATCGATCTTTATGTATGTGGTTGATGAAATAAAAAATTCTATAGTGAATCGGTACCGCTATTTCAATCTACACAATTATTTAAAATAACACCCCTTTTAAAAATAGAACATTCTTTTAAAAAATCACCTCCTTTAAAAAATCACCTTATTTTAAATCTGCACCACCTTTCCTTTTACTCACCCTCTATTACATCAAGATTACATCACATGTTATCAGTTAAACTTCTGATTTATATAATATTAAAATCACCAATGCATCATCACATCTACAACATTATAGTCATGATAACCCTGATTCTCTATCAAATCAAACACATCATTCAAAAAAACATCTTCCCACTATGACAGACTTTCATAATGAGTCTGATTCATTATAAAACATGAGTCCAATTTTTATCAACACTATAATTATGATTCAATACCATGGGTTCAATTTTTATCAATCCCATGTGTCTTATTTTTATCGATGTATTGAGTCTGATTTTTATCAATACCACGAGTAGTATGATTTTGGCTAGAAACAAAGTGATGTAAACTCCATATTTTAAAAAATACCTTGATTACAAAAGTAAACAAAAAAACACCTTCATAATCAGCTTGGTCCTAAAATAATTCTATTTGGAGACTTGGTTTTAATCCACTACATAATTGATCAATTTTACACTCAGGTGGTATTATCATTCTAGAATAATACCTTGAAAGTCTAGTAATGTTTTCTTTTTAGGTACCAATAGATTCATAATTCTTTTGCTTAATCTCGAGGAACTCCTTATGTATATTTTTTTGAAGAATAATAGGAATTTACATTTTGAAAAATAAGTTCTTTAACTCATCACATTCAATGTATTTATTTTCATATATCCTCTTTATATTCTTTATAAGATTCTTTCCTTGATCACATTAACCTTCTAAATGATAGACTGGTGAGATGACTTTTTCATGTTTTGATCATTAGAGAACTAAAAATTTCTTTTCAGTGGTACTTATCCATTGTTCATCCACTAGTAGTTTAGAACACCCACTGAAAGAAGGTGGACATTTCCTCATGAAGGACTCAATGACATGATGTTCCATCTTTTTCTCATTTGGATGTCCTGCATGATTTATAGTTTATGAAGGATTTGTGAGCATAGCTACAATATTTTTCATTCCCACTCCCATAACATTTGGTTTCTTAGGAGGACAATCATTGCATTTCCCTATACATTAAGTACTAATGTGGTTCCTTCAGGTTTCATACATTGAATAAAACTAAAAATCATCGTATGAGTAACATTAGTCATAATGGGAAAACTATATAATCGAGAATAACATTTAAATTTAGGTAACATTAGGTTTAATCCTAGGCTATTCATGATCATTTCTAAAACATAGTATTGTAAACGATACATCAACATATCATTAGGGTTCCTACTAAGGGTTTCCTTATTCAAGTTTCTAATCTATAACTATACCAATTCTCTGATACCAACTATAATATCTCATACTTTACATATTACGTAAAAATTGGTATAATATTCACTAAAAAAATCTAAAAACCCATGTTAGGACTCTATAAGATAACTTTCTTTATAAACATGGATACATAAACAATTGGTTCATAAGAAATCTATATTATCTTCCAATTATCTTCCTAACTGTACCCCTTTTTGACATATCTTACTTAATACCAGTCTTTCTAACCTGGGGAGAAGAAAAATACAAAATGGTGAGCTCAGATACTTAGTATGGGAAACAAGGTAGATATAAATCATATCATAATCACAAGATATAAGAACATAACATTTGAAAATCTTATCCATTATTAGAATGTTCATGATATCATGTCATGGGATAAATCATAAAAACTCATAAAAATCAATAAACATAATCCAAAATGTCATAACATAAGGCATAAAAAAATTAGGAATACACATAGGCATAGAAAATAATTTCATATTAGTCAAGGATCATTTCTAAGACCATTGTCGCAAACAAGGTCCATTAATGAACAAATTTCACTCCATATTCTATCCCTATATTACTGAATTGATATCATTTCCCATTATAGCCCTATATATCTCATAAGATGCAAATATTTACCTGATTAATTAGAGGGACATATAGGTCCAACCCATTTTATAATGAAATAATTCTTACATCATCCACAAAAACATAAATCATTCATTATAACCTAAGGAATAAAATGTATTTCTTTAAACATCATTCCAACACAACATAATCCATGTAAAACAAATGGATTTCATAAATAGAATTCCATAATAAAAAAAATAAAAGAATATGAAAAATATGGAGAATATACTTGAAACAAAACTATATTAAATAATTCCATCTTAGATGGAAAATAATTTAGATAGAACACTTGAAATTAATTCTTTATGAAAATATCATTTCTTCTTCAAAAATGTTTTCTTTCCTCAAAATGACACAAAATTTTAAAAGAAATGAATTTATTTGAACATAAAAATGTAAATTGGTAAAATAATCTTCATGGAAGTAAGTTTTTATAAAAATTTAAATATCCATTCCTGTCATATAAATTAAATGAAAACATTATTCTCATACTTTTTTCGGAAAGTCAAAAATGACTTCCTATTGAAAACGAAAAAAGATTCCTTTCATATGATTTAATACAGATTTACTAATGTGTAAAATTGACATTATAAAATTTTAGAAGTATAGAAAGAATATTTTTGAATACATATTTAGGAAACATTAACATGTATGATAATTATACCCTAGTAAATACTTATGTATAAAAAATAAAAAATCTGAGATAATATTGAGATTGAAAAATTATCCACTGTCTTAGGTCTGATATTGTATGTATGTATCTAAAACTCTTGTATAATGATTTAAATAATTTTAATGACATATTATTGAATCATATTAATTTTTATTATATCATATAAGATCATATTATCATCCTTCTATTGATAACATTTCATTATTACTTGCTATTTGGGTATGAATGGATTTGTTTTTTATGCATGATTTTTCGAATAAGTTCCAATTATCCTTCTTAGGTTAGAGTTATATCATTCCAAAATTATATTAATATAATTAATATCATATTTAATCATTATATACATTTATATAATCATGATTTAATGGATATCATTTAGAATGAATGGCATCGCATCCTGGAGATGGTAGGCTGTTTGTACGCATGGGCGACAATGTTTTTCCCATAATTGTGAAATGGTATGGATGTGGATTATATTTTTTTTCTAGGATCATGTTATAATAATTACATATTGTTATTTTTTACACTAATATAATCATCCAAGTAATGTGGTTGGAAAAAATTGATTACCCCACGGCGTGGAGACGGTAAGTCGTATGTATGCATGAGTGGTGATTTCATTTTTCTTTGGATAGATAAAGGGTGAAATATTGTTGTAATATAATAATAACAACATCTCAGTGTATATTTTATGCTATATTTATTACTTTATAATGGAAACAACTCATGATTAAGATATTTGAGAATAAATTTTTTTGAAATAACTAGTATAATAGATTATCTCTTTTTTGAAAAGCCCCCTATAGATCACTTATTAAGCCACTATGGTTGGTCTTTAGAGAGAAAAAAACCTCTAGAATGTGAATAGAGATGTTTAGAAAGGAAATGGGTAAAGGATTTCAGATATTTGAAGTTCAAAATAAATTGAAGAAGTGCTTGTGGAGGTTCCCTTTTATAATGGATATAAGGGGAACTTATGGAATCTCCAAAAATGGTAATTTGTAATAAAATAACACCACATCCAAAAACCTCCAAAATTTATTAATGTTGAAGATGAGATGATATAATTTTGTAACATCATAAAACAGTAAATTTTAAATTTTTTTTGTGTCAATGTAAACCTTATCATTTTAATTATATCTTAGTTATTCTATTTAATTTTTAACCAAGTTAACAAATATTTCAATATTAAAAGGGTGAAATATTTACTCATTTGATGTACATTAGACCATAAATAAATACTTTAGAACAATTTAGACCACATAATAAAAAATATATATTTTTAAAATATGTTTTATAATTTTTAAATAATTTAATAAATCATTATTTTGATAAACAATCAATAGTGTCATTTTTTACACTATTCAATTCATTGATTTTTATTAATATTAAGATAACGAATTATCTTCAAAACAAATATTTTATTATATTAATAATAGTTGAATATAATCTATTTCATTAATTAGATATATTAAATATCCCAAATTATATTCATTTTAATATTTTTAGAAACATTTATTTGTTATCTCAATTAATTAAATAATTACTACATCAATTTTATGTAATTATTTAATATAATTATTTGTAGAATAAAAAAAATAAAAAAATAATATGAATAAAAATACTCTATAATTTATATGAATAATTTTATTAAATTATACCTTTTGTAAAATCAAGTATTAAAAATGTTATATTTACTAAAACATAAATGTGGCCACTTTAACATCACTTGAAATAAAATTTTATAAGTGTTATAATATTTTCCATATGGCTTCAAATGATCAATAACTCACCAATTTGAAAATTATGGTCAATATATACTTGACCAATAATATTTGGTCAAGTTTTTAGGTCTTTTAATGGTCATTTTCATTTTAATAAAAAATATTTAATTTATTTTTCATCAAATATAAAATTTATACACCATCAATGTATTAGACTCTAAGGTATATATTTATTTCCTAAAAATTAAAAATAAATTACCATGATAAATAAATACATTTTATATTTCAATAGAATACTTATAAATGAATTTATATTCTATATAATATTATATTAAAAATGATATAGTGATTAAAATTTGAGTAAGATATATTTTTATTTTCTTTAAATAAAATAAATTAAATACCCTAATCTCATAAAACTGAATTAAAAAGGATACCATTTATCCCCAAGGATATTTTATGTTTAAACACACTCATCCAATGATATTAGGAAATGTTTCAGGGTACAATTATAATATTTTTTTTACCTTTAATTACCCGATTTACCATTCTACCATATTAATAAAAAAGTAATGAAGTTACCTTTCATAATGACCAATAATAAAATAAAGATATTTACATAATTTGGACCTAAAAATTAAAATTATGTAATCCATTTTTACAAATCCAAAAACAAAATTTTAATTAATTATATTTAAATTAATCGCGTTCTCAGAATGAGAAAATGGGTTTTAAAAGTTAAAAAACTTCCAATGATTAAAATGTTTTTATATATAAATTAAATGTAAAATTAAAGAAAATTATATAAATTATATTAAATGATTAAAATATATTCTATTTATATTTTAAATTCATTCAATAATACAATTTACCAACATAAATTATACGGATGAAAAAAGTGGTTATCACTTAAAATTTACTATTATTTTACTATTTATCATACATGAAAGTTATCATAAAAATAAAAAAAATCATCTAATATAAAATATTATATTAAAATTCAAAATAATATGTTTATGTTTCTGTATAAAAACTATTAATTTATTAAAATTGTTAATTTACACTCGGTTCTCCAGTAAAAGGCGGGAAATTACACATTTTTATACATCAAATAGTGTTTATTCAAATACTATGACTAAAATATCTGTTGGATGAATATCATAAATATTTTATAAAATATATATTATATATATTTCATTAATTTAATATATTAATTTTAATTCACTCAATTTATTAATAAAAAATAAAAATATTTCTTTTATATTTAATTGGTTTATATTTTTCAAAAATGACTGGTAGCGAAAGCATTCCCCATATATTTTCATAAGTTAATTATATTTATTCACTCTAACTTAACAACTAGGTTATAATAGAAATTTTATACCAAGGGTGTCTCACATTTCATTTAAACTCACGATTGTGTGCAATGAAATCAATTAATGAATTGAAATTATTTAAATAAAATATTTCATAAAAAAATCTGGGTGTTACACTATGGGAACCTCAAAGACATCATTCATTAGTACTGAATGGTTGAGTTGGAATCACACCCTATAGTTCAGCACCCTATATCTCATGGATACATATAGTCCCTCCAGTATAGATGTCTCAAGATCCTCATAGTTTTATATAGAATCAGGGATTAGGAATCTCAGAATGTGTAGATTAAGGGTTGGGGAAAATAAGAAGTGCTTCCCTTCAACCCTATAATATGACCAACTAACCTACCCATTGATATTAAGGATTGATATCTTGTTATAGATAATCTAAGCATGGTTGTTCTGGAGTTTTTCAAGAACATGGAATTTGATGTTAGGTCTGACAGGGAAACCCCACCCCCAAGGGAAGTACAAGACCAGGTTGACCTTATACAGGTGTTCTCACCATTATACAAAGACAGGTGATCAGCCTTGGAGATCTGACTGAGAAATTACCCATCAGCCAAAGCCATAACATGGATAAAGATAAATTTCCTTTCTATAAACCTTATAACCCTTCTAGGTCATCACCAAAGATAGTGGCTGATCCCATGATGAATTTCCTACCTGGAAAGTCATAGAGAAGAATGGAATAACCAATGATCTTCTTGCTGAGTGGTGATTCAATGATAGCATTTTCGGACAGGATCTCATTCCTCCTCCACTAAGGTGGAATCAAGTTATTCTTGGTCATTTCACCTAGTAGATCCTAGTAATTCTTATCATATTGATAGAGCATAGGTAAGGGAAAATGGAAAGTGGTCAAGGTATGAATTTTTGACCCCGCCCGAGTAGCATGATCATCTTCCATGAGATCTAGATCAAGTATCTCTGTGACCCTCCAATCCTACATACCATGTTGATAAAAATTTCAATTCTATGATAATCAAGAATCGTCTCCAAGACATATATCACTTATAATAGGACATTATAGACACTCTCACCCCTTGCCTCAAGGCCTTGGAGGCATGATAGGTGGTGATACCACCTAAAGAAAATCTATACCCAATATGGGTGGATGACTTACGAGCACCCATAGATTGTGTAATCCTTATATTTTTTCCATTATATGGGATTTGTGACCCAATATATCATTTTTTTAAATATATATAAATGCTCATGTGCATGGTGGGAACTCTAGTATAGTTGGAGGCCACCAAGATCCATTATATCATCCAGACATTATATGGAGCTCTATTTGTCTAGTACAACCTGTTACCCATTGGGTCGATCACTGGTTTGTAAGGCTTTAGCATGAAATTTCTATACTAGTTCAACTCTAACTTTTACAAAGAAACCATCATAGGCCTCTTTAAGTTTAAGAAAAATATTGATGAGAAAGTTGTAGGTTTTTTCTCTAGGTGGAAAGGAATCTTGTATTCATTGGATATGACACTCACTCAATCGAAGATACTAACAATGTTCATGGGGAATTTTACAACTAATCCTTTCCCTACCCTGATCATGAAGAACGTAAAAAGTGGTTTCTAGGATTTATTTGATAACACCCAATGTTTGGAGTAAGCCTTTTATCAATCCAAGAAGGAACACCCATTGCCTCTTCCATCTCATCAAAGAAGAGTCACCAATGTAGATACTACCACCATGGTATAGGTGGAGGCCCCCGTATCATTAGAGTTATTATCCCCTCTTCATGAAGGATCACACTGAGTGAAACAACATCATTATGCTCAGCCTTTCCCTGCACAAAAATAAATAGGCACCACCTTACCAAGCACAAGATCCTAAATGAGAGGTCATGGCTCAATCCCTCCATCTGTCTCCATCCCCATGTCATGGATAGGATACCCGAGAATCCTTCTAACAATGAGTGAACCAAGCCTATTATTTTAAGTATTCACATGTATCAAGTTATTTCTTTAGTTCCCTATAGAAATGAATTGTGAATATATCAGAGTCCATGAGGCTTCATGAAGTTGAATGTACCGACCACCTCGGTCACTTACCTCACTATAGGATCCTTCAATATACCATCAGTGAATGTTATGTGTTCAAGGATTGGCTCCCAGAATAGGTAGATAATGGTTTGGTCCAGTTAGGAAATGTTTGTTCATAGGTGTCATATATCATCATAGATCTTGAAAATGAAAGTGAGGGTTCAGGTAAATGTAATAATGTTTCCAACCATTTGACTCATATGTATGATGACTTGTTGGCCCGCGGAGTAAATTTTCGTGCTCATGGAATCATCCATGCCCATTAAGGTTGGCCCAAAACTCTCAAATTTGTCATGTATTCCCTGTAAAATTCTTCTACATCCACATCACTCCCATATAAATCTTATAATATTAGCATCCTATGGAATAATGGAATATAGAGTCCCCCATAGGTGTCACATTCATCTCACACTATAGTGATTTCAAGCCTCTAGACTTGGGAATCATGCCCTGGTTTGGTCCAGCACTAGAACAATCATATGATTATTAGTAGGTGTGTGCCTCTATGAATGTTGTTGAGTTCATAGACAAATATTCACAATCTGATGATGATGAATAATAAGAAATCCACCCGAGTGACACTATTTTATTTTGTCGAAAAGCAGGTCAAGGACATGAAAACTGCTGAATACTTATGAAAATACCTAAAACCATTCAATGCATGCTATTGAGACTAGTAATAATTTGTTTCCCATAGATAATCAGGTATAGTACTCAAAACTCTCTCTATAAACCACTCCACCATAGATGGTTATGCTACCTTTTTGGTTAGCACATCCGTATTCAAATCACGATTGGCTCCATACAGCTAACTCTAGGCCTTACCTAGAAAAAATTCAACCAATAGTTGTTCTAGACATGTTATCTAGTTAGAATAGAAATATTTCCAGCACCATCCATTACACATTAGTTTAGTAATTTGTTCCTATGGTACCTCCATCTAAAGAGAGGCCACCTATGAGTATAAATGTGCATGTGGCATGGAAGTAAGATGTGTTAAAGAACCTTTCTTGTATTCCTATAGGCTCTCAATCCTTGAGTCCCACCTTATATTTAATGAAATGTGGGAATCCCTTAATTAGGCCTTGAAAATATCTATCTAGTTCAATCAAACAGTATCTACCACATAGACCTATTATGAATAATAATTTTTTGGGAAGAATGCTAAATTGTCATCATGTTCTCTAGGGAAGATGAGTACTCCCTCATGCAAAGAGGCATCTGTCTGCTATAAATCACATTCCAATTCAATTTCATGGATATCCACCACTACCTTGTTGATAGAGGTTATGGGATTAATCTCATACAAATCTAGACTCTCCATAGGCTGGGTCTGATCAAAGCATATTTGATTCCCTCCAATGTGAATATTCAATCATATGATATGACCGAAAAAAACCATGTCAAAGAATTTTGTTTGAAGATGTAGTTCAGTGGTTTGATATTGAGAGATGATTTTATGGTTGTGTCACAAGATAACACCTATAACTCATTGATGGGTAGAACCTAGTTTCATATGGATGCATTAGTTCCCTCCCCGTATTACCAATCCCTCATGTACTCCTTCAACATTCAAGTAGGCATGATTCATAGTGTTGTGTCTCCCTTCTGCAATTGTGAATCCTACCATCCGAACCCCAACTATTACTAGAGATTGGGGAATCAGTTTTAGAATAATAAGATTATGGAAACCATTATTACAGTAGGCCCATGTGTATACATGGATGAATATTTCATTCTCATGATTCATCGATTGGAGGTCATGACCCCAGACATAGTATGTTGCTTTATTGTATTAGAGAGAAAGAGGAATATAATAACTAGTAATAAGGAATTTCCAAATATTACAACATTCTTCTACATAGGATAGGACAAGGTGATACCATAATCCCCTAACCATGTATAGTATCAAGTGGTTCTCCCCTGGGCCAAAATTTCATGGTACTCCCACCTATTCCATAGTGTAGGGTTGAATCTTTGGGAATCGACCCACCACCATTGCTTCTACATAAAGATTAGACACCTAGGTCGAATAACTAATGGAATAGACTTGCCGTCCCCTATGGCCATGGATTATACAAATTAGGATTTCCCAAGTAGTGATTCTGTATCCACATAAGAAGGCACCAATTCTCCCCTTGAATCGGTTGGTCTAAATGAACCTCCCCAACATATTTTCCCACCTCAACAGTAAAGAATATTTGAAAGATTCTTCTCCATAATTTGATGAGGGTGTATCCACCACCATCGATGAGTTGGTACATGTGAACCATGGTACATAGAGTGATTTGAGGCAATGTTGGTTAGTGCAGCTATCCCCCTCGTAGAGAAGAAGGATTTTAGAGCTATCCTAAAAGTGCATCATGATGTGTTTTTCCATAGTTATATCGATATATCAGAATTATACCCTTAGGTCACCATATTCCATCTTCTTCAGCCTATGAGTCATTGTGGTTTCATATAGCATCTCAATAAGATCTATCTCTCTCATGTTCCATGGTTGAGGATAAAGATGATAATATTATAAAACAAAACATCATCAGGGAAGTTCAGTACCCCAAAGGTATATTTAATATTTTCCAAGTCATGATGAATAATAGGAATATTAGAGTCTTTATCATCTTTTAGTACCTCAACCTCTATTTTTTAAAGGATAATTCTCCCCTTCCATTAATAGCGTTATTGATTGATTCCAAAGTAGGGATTCAAGATATCTCTTACATTTACAGATATTATCGATAAAATTATATGTAGATGGCACCTGTGGATGATTATTCTACCACCTTTAGAGCATATAATTGAACCAATTCTATCAGGTGATGTCATTTAGTCTCAAAAATTCATGACACACTTATTAGTGTACCATGTGTCACATCAATAAACCAATCCTTAGGGCACTACTTAGAATTCTATGTGGATGACATTGTTCTCAAATATCACCAGTATCAGTACCATATCTATGAACATGAGAAATTATTATTCTTCTTCTAGTATCAGAATTTGATGATTAACCCCTTTAGGTGAACCATTAGTGTTACCTAAAATAGGTTTCTCAGCTTCCTCATATGATACATAGGCATCGATATTAACCTAGAGAATATTGTCATAATCATCCATATGCCTCCCCTGATTTACATTTTGGAGGTCCAAGGTATCCAAGGCCACTTGGTATACATACAATGATTCATCGAGAATATTTCCATTAAGTTTAATCCCATTTACCAGCTCCTGAAAAAATGTATCACCTAACAATGGGTTGGAGAGTTCCAAACCGCTTTGGAAGAAATCAAATAATATTTGATACAACCTCTAGTTCTAATTACACTTATCTTATAAAGACCTATGGTATTCTATGTGATATCCCTAGAATAGTACCTCAGTGATTGTATCACCCAGAACATCAATAAAAGATGATAGAATAGTTTATACTATTTTAGTCACATGATCCTCAACATGGAGGCTAGATACTCCCATATCGAGAAGAGATATCTTGCACAGTTTTTTGTGGTGTATAATTTGGGGAATACTAGTAGCACCAGGTGATTTATCTGGTGTCCCATGTGGAACCACTAATGTATATATTGAAATGTACCATATTAAATAGATGGTTATCATGATGGTCAGTGACCCTCAAACATTTCAACATCAGTTTCATTCTACAAAAAGATATTAAGGGTCAAGCATTGACCAACTTTATGGATGAGCATCTGACCCCAAAATAATAACACTTGGATGTTGATTTCCAGTAGAAGTCCATATTAACATAATATCTAAATACCTCATACTGGTAGATTCATTTCAATTGTTCCCCCTAGGTCCTAACTAGTATAAGTATAAATGATCTAAAGATTAACGAAGTTTTCTTATAAACCGCCTTCATCACCCCAAGAAAAATATTCCAACCATCCTTGATCCTACTTTCAGAAGGCTCCTCAAATAATGAGGCAGAGTATCAGTCTCTCATCACTAGTCTCGATCTAGCCCTTGAGATTAATGTTCCCCATATTCATGTGAAGTGATTATCGCAATTAGTCATAATGTAGATGAATAGTGATTATTTCATTTGAAATCCAGAGATCGTGATCCTAATGGAACATCATTTCCAGCTAATGGCCCACTTCCGATGTCATTCAAAAGTGACTCATGTACCTCGATTACAGAATGCTCTAGGATATTCTATGAATATCTTAGTAGTATATTTGTCGAGCCAGACTAGGATGAATGGTTCATTCATGTAGCACATAGGAGGTACATCACTCCTTCCATCCCAGATAATGATGAAATCCAAATGCGAAACTAGTTGACTTCTAATTCTTCTATGGTAGGATCCCTGGTTCCCCTGCAGAAGAGGAAACCTCTAATTAGATAAATCCTTTTGTTGAGTATATCAAGTGTGTAATTATACCATAATATCAAAACCGAGCATTATAGAATCCACTAATGTGCAGCACAGTTCACCCACCAGAGTGGGCCTAACATTGAGAAAACTCTCTGTTGATGAGGGTTGGAAGGAATTCTTCTCCATTACATGCAAGGATGATAGATTCCCCTAGTTATGTAGTATATTAATTCTAGTTGATTTGATCCACCTATGACATGATTTAAGATCTCCCATTAGATTCAAGGGATATGATACAACTTTCCCACCATGATCTATGACTAAATTAATTTTTATAGAATATTTCATTCATGTAAAATTCCAGCCAACATTGTGTGTCGACAGTTGGATCCCCGACACACAAAAAAGTATTATTATCCCATTATGGTATTGGTACCAGATGATGTGGGACCATACTAACCAGAAAAATTACTCTAGTTTAGGTTCATTATGAACATGATAGATTTATTCTCCAAATGGGAAGAAGTTATTTTACTATTGGATGTGAATTCTCAATCTGTGATCAAAATAATGAGCTCCCACATCATCCACCGATTGGGAGAACCACATGCCATTTTTTATGACCACAAAACCATCCGAACGTATGATAATATAGTGAAGTTGTATTCCATCTATAGTATCTTGTCAAGTCATACTTCTTGTTATGATGAACAAGCAAATAGATATATTTTGTAGTTTTAAAAAACCCTACTATAAAATTCTACATAATATGTTGGGCCAGAGAAATAGAATATGGTAGGAAAAGATACCCAATTCCATATATGAATATAGGATGAAGACATGAAATTTCAACCATGTTACTCCATAATTCATAATGTACAAGACATAGGTAGTCCTTTCCATTGAGCTTTAGTTACCATCACTCCAAACAGTTTTCTATAAAGACCACATACCAGAAAAAATTGCATAACTTCATTTAGATGAGCTAGAAGCCCCCAAAGGGAACAGTCTTTAGGCCTTTCACAATATAATGAGGCATAAGAATATGATATTGAAGGAATTAATTAATATGGTTATCATCAAATACTTTCTTCAAGGTGACATGGTATAGCTCATAAGACTCTAATGGTTCTTAGAAAGAAGGCACTAGAGTTGGAGCCCAAATGGGAGGGAAATTACATCATTAATAAGGTCAATTTAAATGGTACATAATAATTTATCTCCATGGAGGAAGAGAGCATCACTCCTATCACCAATTCTATGTTTCAAAAGTAATACATAAAGTGAGAATATATAGAATCCTAGATGCACATTGATAAACTATGCAGAATCATCATTCAAATCGCATGATGCAAAACTGCACAACAACCTTTTTCCTCACTATATGATGTTAACCTATGTTTTCACATCCCAATAATAAGATGTTAAATTTTTCACTTTGTTCAAAATTTATGACCATAAACTAGGATTCTAAGGCGACTCATCATGAAATTAAATGGTGTTCAAGTTTTCTCTTTGGACTATATTGTATAGTGTTGGGTCTCCATGGCCCTCATTCACATCGTGTTCTTCATAAAACTACACTACAAAATTTTTATTATGGTACTACTTTCTTCTAGTCTAATAAATTAATCCTCCAACTAATATAAACCATATGTTTCAATCTAAATGACCTAAAACAAAGAGCCTATTTTCCCGGAAATACGTTCTTAAATGGTTTTCAAAAGGTACAGACATTTTGAAATTAAAATGTCTACATCCCCACTAACGTCCTAAACACATGACATTAAAATATGATCTTACCCTGTATAAGGTTGGGATTCTACTTTATATGAGATTATTTTTACTTCATTCCAAAATAGGAAGCCTTATATGATGAGTATGCATTGATATTATAAAACTCTACCCTGTTCTAATTTGAGATTCCCCAAACATTTAATGCCACATAGTAAACATGAGATTCCTTGATTCCCCTTTCCAGATAATATTACCCCAATCAGTGTCTTTCTTTTATCACATCATGTTCTAGATCAATATGTGTCTTGATTTCCATCCTTATAGGACACGTAGGGACTCGTGTATTTTCCACCTCTGGGCCTAGTGGTCAATTAACCAACCCTTCGATCCCTTGGCCTCGGCTATGTTCCAAGCATCATGAACTTAAACTGTATATTATTTTTAAGGTGTGTATGTGGTATAATAGTCCCCTTGTCTCCATTTACATTTATTTTTACCTACTACTTGAAATACATATAACCTAGTAGAAAACATTCTTCCCATAGTATAAGTAACATTACATTAAACTACTTCCCATGGACTAGACAGTATGAACATCAAATTTTCACAACCAGCTTCAGGATTGCTCATAGGGTACAAGGCTTATATTCCTAGTTTACACCATATGTTGACTCATACAGAGCATGGACACCCTCGAATTCCCCATTTTATCCATGGTCCAAATTGTATAACATTAAACTGTGTGTATTCACCTTTAGAAATACATGTTTCTTGATTGCAATCTTCATGTGATATATAGAGATGACTCTATTTCTTACTGCAAGAATGATCCTCAAATTCATCAGCCCTTTGGACCCTTGGCTCTTGTTTTGGTACAAGCCCTACATTCATAAACTATATGTTATTTTTCCCTTGAAACTTTTGTGGTATGTGGGACACCTCCTCTTTATTCATTTAAAGGTTACCTCATTCATACCACACAATCATTATGGATGAAAATTACTTTTTTAGTCATTATGTCATGAATTTAAATTGGTTACCCCTATATCCCCTAAATAAAAAATTTAATCTATGAAAAATTCTCATAAGAAATATAAGGTGTGGTGATGGACATACATGGGCCTCCAGTCCTGTTGGTTGTGTCTCTCGACCGCACTACATATATCCGCTTGAGGCACACACTTATTTCCCAAAATATGTGGCTATAAATAATGATTCTTTGGTCCATATGATGAAAACATAGAATATTCATGTATTGTATGAGTTCTATGACATTAAAATAGTAAAACCCTAAGTCCAAGTTCAATGAATTTTAACTACCAATCCCAAAATCCTCAACGCATGACGTTAAACAACATGTCCTATCATGAATCAAATTAGGATTCCACATGGCATATGTGAGAAGAGCATGTTAGCTCAGAAAAATCCTAGGATTCCTCTTAAACTATAATGATTTAACACTCCCTATTCTAGAAGGATCAATCCTACTTTTTGATATTCAAAATCAACATTCTAAAACTTGTTGTGGTGTGGGACAAATAGTTTTGAATCTGACACCAACATTCACATAATCCATCTCCACACATCGATTCCTTACCAGTTTGGATTTCTATGATCATTAAAATCCCAACTAGAACCCCTACTAGATATGGTGTCTATCCAAGTCTCTCCTTCTGACCTGGCCAATTACTTGATGGATCCCTAGTAACAAATGGTGAGCCATGTGTTTCCAACTTGGTGAAAAATAGAACCCTCATTTTATCACTCCATTCATGAAGGATATGTTGTGGGTCATGTGTTTCAAAAATGTTCAAGAATCATCCATTAACATCAGTATGTCCTTCATCCAGACCTCAAAAGTCTCTATTTAATCATTTTTCACCTCTTTATGTCCTGGTAGAATTTTAACACCCTTGGTATTTCCCTTTCGTTCTTCTATTCGCATCAAGAAATTAATTCGGTTGTTAGGGTATTCTCAACATAACTCCTCTATATTCCTATTTTTCGCTTCTATATGTTCAGGAAAACCCTTCATCACCCCTTTTTTCTCACACAGAGCATGGGACATGTGGGATTAGGGGTTTTGGAAAGAAAGTGTACTAATGTGGTCATATTGTACAACATCCTAATCTAAGCATCAATAATTTAAACTGCATTAAAATCATCTCAGGAGTATATAGTGTGATAAAATACCTTCTTTTCTTTATTAATGTATCATAATTTCCCATTGAATTCATGTGCATCAATTTTAGACACTTCCCCTTTATATTCAACATAACATTGAAATTTTTTCTATGGTCTAGGTCACACAACAATAAACAGTGCGAAGCATCTCGGCCACATGATATTAAATTATGGGATTCATCCTAATAACACAACATTAAACTATCAAATGAACATTCTTTAGCGTATAAAATAAAATTTCATGTTTTTCATACTTATTGCATGACATGAAACTGCAAGGCATCCTATGATCTTTCTTAAGAATCGCTTCTTACAATGTCTTTCATCCACCATATCATCATTTATCTTCAAATGTCACTCTCAATCCGAGATAAAATCCTCTAAATGATGAGTACGAGTCTTTTTCAGAAGGATACACACACCCTAATGTGTTTGAAGCTGTGTTGTTATAATTTTGGGTATGTTGGGATCCAATATAACATTCCAACACATCATTGCCACACTTCACTTTCCCATTAATTCGATCCTCATCCTCCTCCACATTTTAAAGGACCCCCCACTAGGATAGTGTGTGGATAAGGATCACCTACCATCTGAGTTACATGACCTAGAGGACATTGGATGATATTATGAGAAAAGATCACCATTTGAACTTGGTCAGTGGTCAAATCTCATTTTTTTTATCTCCGTTTCTTGGATAAGTATTATGGATGTTGTGTTTCTAAAAATTTTAGCATATATCCTATATCGTGACATCACTCTCCTAGTGTTCCACACATTGGACATCATGATAATCACATATCCATTCCCCTTTTTTGGGTAGTGATCAACTCCCTTTGCATTACACCATTTGTTTAATAGCGCACATTGATAAATAAATTTTATTATTCAATGATCTCTATTATCCTTCCACACACACTCTTAACACAAAAAATCATAGTGGTCAATAAAAAAGTACTAGAACCCAAGTGTTAGATGATTCTATGAAGCTAAAATATGAATGAGAAATCATATGTTCATCCCTTGTTTCTCATATTGAGTATGACTCAGGTGATCTTAGGGATATGGAATTGGTTTTCCTATAAATATGATTGATGTGTGATAACTAATGAAACATATACATGTTCCATCAAAAATAAATAAATGGAAAAAAAGTTTCATTGGGTCATCCACATATTGAATCCTCTCCTTTTTTAAATTCCATCAATTATTGATATCAGAAGTCATGTAATTGAACTGAGACCACCTCCATTGGGTAGCCTCCAAAGGTAGATGTTGTGCCACTGGGTTTTAATTCTATTCATTAGAATTTAAGTGAACATCATAAATCTTGATCCAATGTTGGTTCTACGCAACTTGACACTCAACCCCTTCCTTTATAGCATCGACCTTTTTAGCATGAGCCTCTACTAGTCAAACCCTTAGACCACTAATGAGCTCATCCTGATTAGCAACAACGATTTCATTCTCTATTTCTATCCCCTCTAAGAAGTTAATATCTTCCACATATTTTTGAAGATCATGATAACCCTCATCCTTATTCCTTCACCATAACTAGTCAAGATCATGCCACTTTGTATGTACTCACTCGATGAGGAAATATTGATCTAGAAAATGATGGTTGTCGGAATTTACTTCATCAGTCCCTAGGAAGACTAAATAGTGGAAGATCAATCTAACCCATTGTGTATGTTTAGTTATTTGTTCCTAGGTGATGAAGTTCCATATGTTCCTACATGTATTGCAGTAAATAATAATATTATATTCACGGACTTCTGAGCCAGAATCCTAGTAATCTTCATGTTGAAGAGGCTTATAAGGAAAAAATATCACCAATATATTTTCATTTGGATCCTCTAGGTGTATGTATTCATGTGAAATTGGTTATATAATTGTTATATCTATGGGAATGAGAAGTTGGATAACTATCCAAGGTGATAACTCCCAATCAGCCTCTCCACCTTTGGAATAGTACTCCAGTAGACCTTATCAATCTATTGAGGTGGATTCCATTATAAAAAATTCATATTCTAACCCTGACTATTGTTGAACCATAGAATCATCTCCTACATCCACCACCATTATAAATTTCTGACTGGGTGCATCCAATGTAGCCTCCCCAGGCTCCTTGGATCCTGATATAATGGTCGCCTAATACATTGAAACATCATCTTCAACAACCATATCTAGTGGCTAATCAATATTAGTATCATTCAAGATAGGATCCTCTAAAAACCCATCTATTGGTCCCATATCAACCCCATATATTGAGGGCACTATCTTAGTGGTCCCCTCCAGTAAAACCTCCTAGGCTAGCCCAACCACCATATCTTCTATCGCTATTCCCAATATTATAGAATCATCCACCATTAACACATCATCCCTATTCACTATTAATGCATGATTTGGGTGATGATGGATGATTCAAAAAAAATTCAACTATTATTCAAAAATGTGTCATTCGTGAATAGGGATGTAAGAAAATAGAATCAATGGTGTAAATTAAGAAGAGACTAATGTGAACTATACACTGTAGTTAGGATGTTCTAGAGGTTCATAGGTAGCCCCCCACGCTAAGTATGGATGCTTCCAAAATATCTCCACCATTTTGGGAATCGATGGATGGATACTTTTTTCCACAAAATTAGGTAGGGGCTTCAACTTTTAATAGGTTGAGGTCATTTTATCAATCCTTTTCAAGATCATCACACACCTTCCCCTCTTCTTTACATGATTTAATAATAAGTGGAAAACCCAATTAAGAAACAGTTCCCAGAATTTATTATATCTGAAAGGCATTAGTTCAAGATATTTACATGGTCAATAGCAGTGCTTAATCTTATATGAGAGTCTTGGTTGGAATTGTTTCCATAGGATTCATATTACTCCTTTAGAAGTGGTGAAGGCGGATCTAACTCTACTAATGACACCTATGAGGGAGAGTTTTTTCCAACAACACCTTTACTCAATAATTCATTGGGTGTGAAATTACCCAGGAATAGATCAAGACACCTATAACCCCCAAATACCACTCTGTATAGTCCTAAGATACGAGAAAGATGACAATGGAATGAACAATCCTAGAAAGACACATCACATTCCTGTTGAGAAGACTCCACATCCCATTATTTCCATTAAACTGTATGATGGCATCCCAATTTTCTTAAGATTTTGTGAAAATAGAATCACATGAGATATCCACATGTTATCGCCGCTTCCCAATAGCTTTAAATAATATCCTCGAGACCACTCCAAAAGGCTCCCGTTCATCCCATTTCATCCTACCGTATATAATTGCCTAATGTTTCTACTACTCTTGTTATTCTTCTCCCATTTCTAATCCATGAACTTATAGTCCTATTATTTCATACCTTCCTACTGGGGTATGTCTAGCACCACAACATGCATGAACCACCACTCTACCCTAGATCTGTTTTTGAAGGGCCACCCCTTTATTGGCTCAGGTGGCCCACCACCTAAACATTTTCCTAGGATATTCACTCTCCCAGATGAGCACATAACCATGAGTAAGTCTATGAATAGTAGTGTATGGTGATCGATCGTTCTTTATATTTCAATCCTTATTCATGAACATGTGATAAATATGACTTTTCACTAAAGGTTGACACAGATGATTCACCTCCTAGTATATCCTAAGTGTCAACCTCATATGATGCCTAAACTATCTCTAAAACAATTATAGATGGCATGCTTCACATATTGGATCATAGTCCACTCTCACCACTATTACCCCTCCTCTAAATACAATGAGGTACAATCTCTACTCTATCATCTTGTTCCATAATCGATCACCACTCCGGTTGGAAGGAAGAATGGGTGGAATATAAAATGATCTAACAACTTAACCATCTCCAATACATATATCAAACTCAATACGAATGGATGAATCCCCAAATATTCTTGAATGTTGGATGAAAAGTTCCTGTTGATGAATAAATAGGGTTTAAATACATAGAAACCCCCATGAGTGTGTCCATCCATCAATACAAGAAATAGAGTGTCCCACACATAGAAAACATCAACTTCCCTTTTTGTAAAATGTGGAATTAATTTGTAATAATTTTCCAATATCAGGACATCCAAGTGGATTTGCATCCCCATGAATAGCATCATCATCATTATGAATGTGATCAGCCACACCCCAATGTGTGCATTACTCACTAGGATCTTCAATCCACAAATATGTGTGGTGATGAATCTTGGCATCCTGACTATGTGTTGAGATTTGGGCCAGATGTTGTATCTCCATATTGACCACCGGAATGTTTCCAAGATCTTCTAGTAGGATCCCACCTTTACCCATTGATACCATCTGATACATGTATGTGGCCTCATTTGAAGCTTATATTTTGGATCATCTCATTCAATAATCATTCCAAATGATTCGTTAAAAATTTATCCAAACCAATTCTTGAAAGGGATATCCCTCATCCACAGATTCACCTCACTAGTTCCGTGCACCATATCTAGTAGTGCCTTATCCATTATAGAAATATGCTCATAGTCCTCCCATACATTTTCTATAGGAATGAATTTTTTGAACATTAACCCCAGGATCAGGATCTCGTAGATTTTATGAGATCCTACATAATTACATCGACCTCTCCGTAATGCAGATTGAATGTGTTGGTTCTTGATGAATATCTACTTAAAAACTAGAGCATGATATCTTAATGATGTTAGACATGTAACTATAAAGCCAATTCTTTTTTATATAACCCTAAATTGTTCATATCAACCTTAAATTATAGACAAGATGCACATTCCTAGTATTATTAGGCCCACTCATCCATGAATTTTACACCCCAATAGAAATCCGAGTTATCATTCCATTCCATGAGTTTATCCACTCAGCCCACCTTGATGATCATCTGCTACAACAGCAGGGATGCCAAATATGAAATAGTTTCCCCATAAATGTTGTTTATATCATTTTACTGGAGGTCCAGTATGATTGGAACTTTTTCATTCTAGTTGTGTCTTGTAGAATCCCTATTCCACTGTTATTTCCCCAGTACGACTCTAAACTAGTAAGTTGGTGTTTTCATGTTCTCCATTGGGATTAAAGAATCATCTCTATACCCAAATACATAGAGAGAAATACTCTTGAAAAATGATATTCTTTATGATTTTCTCTACAAAAATGAGCAATGATTCATGTTCTAAAGTGCATCAAATTCACCCCCCAATCTTATTGTTGTCTACTAATTACTCCCCCTGAGTAGAAGCAACATCGACTCCTTTAGAAACCATTTGATTCAAGAAATAAAAATTATTATAGTTTGTTTCGTGGATCTCATTTGTAGATATATTTCATGAATACAATTTGTGGATCTCATTGATGAAACACTGAATTTTTTAAGCCACTTCGTTAAATTATGTATTGTGGTGTCTAGTCTGATGAGAACTATTCATAGAGAAAAAATTCAGAATCCAACTTTTCTAATAATATTTTTCTGACCACATCCACAATAATGACGATCAATGTTAAAATAGAGAAAAGGATATTTTATTCACACAATTCCCTAATCATTTTAGCCCCTCCCCCCTCATACTATTTATAAGAACACAACCACCCATTCTTCATGATGGGCTTGGCACGAGTTTCCATCTCACATGGACCTTGGGAGCGACCTCCACTAGAAAGCATTGATAACAGAAGTAGATTTAAAATTTTTGTTGATTATCCCTTAGAATATGACCTACTTTTTAATATCATCTCCCATTTATTGGGGGGGGGGAATTTCTTACCACTAAAATTTGTGTTCCATGGGAATGGTCAGGGAAGGAAAAACTAGTTCATATGAATCAAAGTCAAAATTTCATGAAATCAGTATAATGGGCCTGGTTTGTGAAGACAAACCCCTTAAAAATATACAGAGATTGAAAATATCCTTATTTGTAGTGTCCCTTAATAACCACAAAATTTGTTCATTATAAAACTCTATGTGGCAAAAATTCATGTTGTCGACAACTTCATGACCACATGAAATATTTATTGTGTATTTATGAGTCTAAGAGAGTAGATTCTACTATCAAAGCCCACCGTTCCTTTCTGAAATGCATCCATGTTTTGTGAAATTTTTTTCCTATAATGACACCTTCAATATAATATTTTAGGGATAGTTATCCAAACTATCATCTTCCAAATTACTCCTAATTCTCAAACCACATGATCATCATGATCCAATGCGAAATGGATCACTCAAGGTATCCAATATTGGTAAACCCCTTTACAAGTTTTATCAAGGGCCACCTATCTATGTAGATATACCTTTAATGAAGGCATATTCCGTTCAAGAAGGAAAAAGTCCCCTTGGGGTAATTAAAGTTCCTGATGCATTCATACCTCACAAATAACTCGTTTTCTGATCCTAGATTTCACTCTTATGCAAGACAAAATTGTTTCATGAATAATAGTCATTCATGATTCCCTTGACCTTAATGATGAACTTAAACTTCATGATTCCCTAATATGTGAGGCCTCAGGATTCATGAAACTCTACTCCTAATCTTATCCATGGTGCCTCCATTCTTCTTACCCTGTTTTATGAAGATTGTGTTCTTAGGGTCCCCACGTTAATCTAGAATCAGTTCAGCTACACCTCAAGTCCCCATGTGTCATATTCCACCCATTCCATCATCTTTACGCTCCACTCTGAATGTGGATCAAGCATACCGCCAACATTTTTCTCTCAGAATAGTTATGATAATGCCTATTGCTTCTCATCATAAGCATAATAATGTGTACCTCCTGACTACCAATTCCTCCCATCATTTAAATATGGAATTCCAATATCTATACCCATCCCAAGGCACAAATACTATATACATATATGTCCATGGGAGAAGGAGTGAGTCCACCCATTCCAATGTTGCATTATATATACTTAATATTACCATGTTCTAGTCATACAACGTTAAACTGCATGACAACATCCTTAGAAAATGAATTAAAACTATTTCCAAACCATGTTTTAAGATAATAGGATGCTCTATGTAAGAGTTTCATGGGATGGACTCCAACAAAATTTTCCCTATGCCACTTATAGGGAATGAGATCCTCCTTCAGGGACTTTCATGTGTATTCCCCACCCATATCATTGTTTCTCCTAGAAGCACGTTTAAATCCATCAACTAGTTTAAGAAATGGATCACATGATATTTATATATAATGATTTCTATTTTTTCTCACACTAAACATGACCCATGGGGGCTTTTATGTTAGTGGGGATCAGGAAATATTCACATTCCCAAACCACACAATGGGTCTCTTCCATGTGTAAGACCCAACCACATCCTCTTTCACCCTAGGCCACTTATTTAGTGTAGGATCCAAATAATTATGATATACATGGTCATTAATTCCAAACTATCTAGGATACGTAAGAGGCCTTGTAACACCCCGACCCCAGTTACCCGGAGTCGGTGCATTATTACGTAACATTGGCATGATCACAAAAAAGATCAAATCTTGAAATACCGATTGGTTTAGTAGTCTTGGAAACACTAGATATATTCATAATGTTTTACATTACATCATAATGTAAAAAACTAATACAACAACATATTTTCTTCATAGTCCACACTATTATCCCCTCATAATATCCCTGCTGGTCATTCATAATTTACTTCTTCACATCCTAGGAAAAATAAAACATAGAAAGGGGGTGAGCTCAAATGCCCAGTAAGGATAACAATATAGCGGAAACTTTCATAAATAAGAATAAACATTTAAGTTAGTGTATAACTAAAACAAAAGCCTTTTAAAATTGAACATCAACATAGTATGGCAAAAATAAAATGAAATAATGAAATTTACTTATTAACATGGATATTCTACTAATCGAATAATCACATACAATATCAATAACCACTTTCATAATGATGGAATGCATAATGCCAGACTATCATAACCACATAGCCAAGGCCTCGTGCCAAGACTACAAATAAGATGTTTCCAAGGCCTTGTGCCAAGACACTAGTTTGTCTCATGAGACCTAATGATGCATCGAGGAGCTATAGCGGGCTCCACTCGTCAAATATTAAGTCAAATGCATTCCCATATGAAAAGGTTTAAACATAACATAAACATTTGTATTAAAACTAGCATACGAAATGTCAATACTTTCACCATAAACCATGAATGGTATAAAAATAGCACATCCACAGTCAAACATATCGCAAAACCTTCAATAAAATATAGAAGTTTTGTATCATAATAAATCAACTTCAAATAAGCATAAAATCCATCAAAGGATGTTGACATAGATGAAATCAAAACTATTTTTATAGAAATATCTCTTTCTATTTTGAAATAATTTTAGAGTCATATATTTATAAAATAAAACATTTTCTTTGAAAATATTCTTATAAGCTTGTAAGGTAAGCTTCGACAATTTTATAATGGCGGAAAATAGCTGCACCCGCTGTATAAGTTAAAAAAAACATTCTTACCTTAATTCTGTCGAAAAGGTTAAAAAGCCCCTTGTTTGGAAAACGAAGGAAAGATTCCTTTATAAAACTCTTATAAAAATTTAAACAAGGGTATAAATGTTTTTAACCCATATTCTTTTAAATAGTAAAAATGTTTCGAAATACATTTTTAAGAAACATGGATGTGGATGATAAAGAGATCACAGTAGATTATTACGTATAAACAACCTCGGATAATGAAGAGATTGCGAAATAAACCCTTACCTTGTACTTTTCCTTGATTGTGGTTAAGTTAAACTCTTGTATAATGGTGAAATTATTGTTAATAAATTATACAAGAATCTTATACATTAATATGATATCATATATGATCTTTTAACATTGACTTGTTAATAATATCTTAGTATTATCGTTGTTTAGGGTGTTAACTTACTCGTTTTCTTTTATATGTTTTGTTACATAATACATGTTTGTAATGGATAGGTTGTATCTTATTCATATCCAGAATGATATCAAGTCCTTAAAAATTATTTCTAAATCATCAAATGATAATTATACTTGAATGGATACGATGGAGAATGAATCTCATCACGTTCGTGGAGACGGTAGTCCGTACGTACGCACGAGCGACAATATCATTTTTTTGATATTAAAATAATATATAATTAAATGGTATATCATATATACAGAATAATTATCATGTTTTATTTATTATTTACATGAATTATAAATCATTATTAGACCCATCCAAATAATAATTTATTTAATAACAATTACACCACGACGTGGAGACAGTAAGCCGTACGTACACACGTATGGTGACATGTTATTCAAAGGATGGATAGAATAATGAATATGGTTGTACCATAATTATAATAACATCACAGTATATATAAGATATTGGATTTATTATTTTAGAATGGTAAAAACAACGGAATAAGAAGTGGAAGAAGAAAGGAACTTGGAAAAGGGTGGTGAAATCATTACCTCTTCTCCGGGTTCTTCCTTTTGATTTGATAAAAAGGGATCTTAGGTTGGATTTATGACTAAATGAAGGCCTCTAAAATGAATTGAGAGAATTTGAGAGAGTATTTGGGCAGATTTTGGCCGAACCAAAAGGCTTTGAAGGTGTGGATTAAAGAGAAGGGGGAGTTCCCTTTTATAAGAGGGGTGAGGGGAACCTTTGGAAAAGCTAGAAATATTATTTAATAATAAGTTCATATTCGGTTTATAATGGCTCAAAAGTGGATTATTTAAATTTTAAGGTGGGTATAGGTCTAAAACCACTCAACCAATATAATTTAGACCGGTTTGGGTCATTATACTTACCTTATCTTTAAGTATTAACTACTAGTTAATTAGTTTCACTTTCACAATATCTCTTTGTATTTTTATATTACATGGTTAATAAACATAATATACACATCCAAGCGACCCCCAAGTGGTACATTAATGATACAACAATCATTATATAAGTCTCTTGGCCGAACAATAGATTTTTAGAAATTTAATATAAATTAATAATATAATATTTGTTTTAAAAGCTCTTTTTTGTCAATTTTGACACTATTCAATAATTGATTTTCCTAAAAAACATAACAGAATGATTGCTTCGAAAAAAGTTAAATAAATCATTTATTACATGTAATATTAACCTAGAAAATTATTTTAATTCATAAAAAGTCTCAAATTATATTTATTTGGGTATCTACAATATCAATCATTTTAATTTTTAACTATTATGGTAATTACTACATCAACATTGTGTCATAAATAAATTAAATTATTTAATGTATAAATATTATAAATAAAATACCATTATTTAGGAAATATTGTTAAATTTCTAATGAATATTTATAGTTGAAAAACCAACATATATAAACCTATCAGAAAATTGTTTTTCTAAATGATATATGCTTGTGTCATTTTTGTATTCATTTTAACTTAATTAAAATAAAGTGTCCATATCACTTACTAGTGGCACCATGGGGTCCCACAATCGACCCAAAGATGCCCATGGTTGTACATTTATCAACCAATAAGGTTTGGACACGTTTTAGGGTAATTTGTTATTATTATAATATTATTTTTTAACCCTTATTTATCGGATTTACCCTTTAACCATGGTAAATAAAATATTTACCGAAGTAATTATTCAAAATGTCTAAAAATAAGAGTTTCATATTTAAAAAATTTGAACATCCTGATTCCAAATATGGAATCCATTTTTCCAAATTCAAAACACAGAAATGGAATAAATTAATTTAAAATTAATTCCCGCTGTCAAAACAAAAAGCGTGTTTTTAAGATATAATAACTATCAAAAGATTGATAGTTGTTTATGTTCGGTTTAATTGTAAAATTATGTCCAAAGACCAACATTGAATTAAATGGTTAAAATATATTCTAAATATACTTTAAAACCACTCAAATTCATAATTTATCACTATTAATTATTTTGATTAAAAAAAGGTGTTTTTAAATAAAATTTAGTAATTTTCACTATTCATCAAAATATTAAAGTTATCCGAAAAGTACCAAAATTTCACCTTAGGCTAAATTCGATACTCCGAATCCAAAAATGAATTCCATTATGAGAGATAAAATTTATAAAATTTCAAAAAGTAGGTATTAATATTCATAACGGCTAGTTTGATCGATTGTGGTGTGTGTTAGAACTCGATGTTGCGTACAACACACGTTGTTGCATTATTCAAAGAGAAGCGTATCGTAGAAGATTGGGGTGTTAAATTCTCACCTCCTTGAAATAATTTCTTCCTCGAAATTTCTAGAATACTACCACATGAAAAGACTCGAGTGGTTCTTCATCATAAGTTCCTCGGGTTCACACATTGCCTCTTCCATCTTATGGTTTCTCCACAAAACTTTTACCAGACGCGTCGTCTGGTTTCTCAGTACTTGTTCTCTCGTATCAATAATCTTGATGGGTTCTTCGCAATAAGATAGATCGGGTTCCAGTTATAATTCCTCATAGGTGAGTACATGCATTGGGTCAGGCATGTATTTCCTCAACAGAGATACGTGGAACACATCGTGAACTTTGGAGAGACTTGGCGACATTGCCAATTGGTAAGCTACAGCCCCAATTCATTCTAGAATTTTGAAAGGTCTGATGTACCTGTGAATCAATTTACCTTTCTTACCAAAATTTATGACTCCCTTCCATGGATATTCCTTTAGGAAAACATGTTCACCAACTTGAAATTCCAAATCCTTCCTTCGATTATCAGCATAGCTCTTCTGCCTACTTTGAGGTGCTTTGATGTGATTTTGGATTACCTTCACCTTTTCAAACGTTTCCTCCACCAGTTCTGGGCCTACAAGTTTTCTTTCACCAACGTCATCCCAAAAGGTTGGTGTAAGACATCTCTTTCCATATAACGCTTCATATGGTGCCATCTGAATACTCGAATAAATGCTATTGTTATAGGAAAATTCTACCAGAGGTAAATATTGATCCCACATACCCTAAAAGTCAAGTGAGAAGGATCTCAACATGTCTTCTATGGTTTGAATAGTTCGTTCTGATTGTCCATCTGTTTGAGGGTGGTAGGTAGTGCTCAAATGAAGTTCAGTATCCAAGGATTTCTGAAGACTTTTACAGAATCTTGAAGTAAAACGGGGATCACGATTAGAAACAATCGATACGGTTACTCCATGAAGTCTCACAACTTCATCAATATATAGTCTTGCTAGACGTTCCAATGGTAGATCTTCTATTATAGTAAGAAAATGTGCTGACTTGGTAAGATGATCAATAATGACCCATATTGCATCGTTCCTTCTAGGATTATTTGGTAGCCCCATGAAAAAGTCCATCGTAATATTGTCCCACTTCCACTCTGGTATGGGAAGAGGTTGCATGACTCCTCTAGGTTGTTGCCTTCCAGCTTTCACTTGTTGACAAACCATACATCTTGACACAAAATCAGCAATATACCTGTTCATGTTGTCCCGCCAAAAAATTTCCTTCAAATCTCTATACATTTTCGTTCTCCCAGGGTGTATAGAGAAATTGGAACTATGAGAATCATCCAGAAATTCCTTTTTTAGATCAGGTATATCGGGAACACAAAGTCTCTTCCCGAATTTCAAAATTCCATCTTCATACACAAAGTCTCTCAATCTCCCATCATTCACAGCTTTAATATTCTTTTGAAATTCTTCATCATCGGTGTGAGAACTCTTAATCCTTTCTAGTAAAGATGGTTTGGCAACCATTTGAAAAAGAACTGATGTTTCACCTTCTCTGGTTATTCCCATGTCCATCTTCACTAGATCCATGAAAATTGGATCCCTTTCAATTCTCTATTTGTTCAAAACTCCATGGTCTTTTCTACTAAAAGCATCTTTCACCTTGTTTTCCTTCCCTGGGTGGTAGTGTATCGTGCAATCATAATCCTTGAGTAATTCAAGCCATATCCTTTGCCTCATGTTGAGTTCTTTTTGTGAGAAAATATACTTCAAACTCTTGTGATCAGTATATATCTCACATTTTTCACCATAGAGGTAGTGCCTCCATAACTTCAAAGAAAAGATCACAGCTGCTAACTCGAGATCATGAGAAGGATAGTTTTTCTCATGAATTTTCAACTGTCGTGATGCATAGGAAATAACCCTATCATTCGGCATATGGACACAACCAAGTCCTTTCTTCGATGCATCACTATAAATAATGGACCCATCATTCCCCGATGGTAGAGTCAATATAGGAGCATTGACTAATCTTCTCTTCAGTTCTTCAAAACATTCTTCACACTCTTTTTTCCAAACAAATTTAACCCCTTTACGTGTGAGCTTCGTTAATGGGTTAGCCAATCGGGCAAAATTCTGGACGAAACGTCGATAATAACATGCCAAACCAATAAAATTGCGTACCTCAGTTATACTCGTAGGTGCTGGACATTCTTGGATTTACTTGGTCTTAGAAGGATCAATAGAGATTCCATCTTTAGAGACAATATGGTCAAGAAAAGAAATCTCATGAAGCCAGAATTCACACATTCTAAACTTCCCATATAATTCATGTCTTCTCAGAGTCTTCAGGATAATGCGCAAGTGATTTTCATGATCATCATAGCTTTTAGAGTATACCAAGATATCATCAATAAATACCACCACAAATTCATCGAGATATTCCTTGAAAACTCTATTCATCAGATCCATGAATACAGAGGGTGCATTAGTCAATCAAAAAGGCATTATAGTAAACTCGTAATTCCCGTACCAGGTTTGAAATGCTGTCTTCGGAATGTCTTCCTTCTTTACACACAACTGATGGTATCCAGATCAAAGGTAAATCTTTGAAAAGTATTGAGCTCCATGCAGTTGGTCAAATAAATCATCAATCCGAGGTAGGGGATACCTGTTCTTTATTGTTATAGCATTGATCTTCCTATAGTCGATACATAACCTCATAGATCCATCTTTCTTTTTAACAAAAAGAACAGGGGATCCCCATGGAGAAAAACTAGGGAGAATAAATCCTTTATTAATCAATTCCTCTAGTTGTTTCTTTAGTTCAACTAATTCTGCAGTGGCCATTCTATAAGGGGTCTTCGATATAGGCCTTGATCTAGGAATTAAATCAATGGAAAACTCAACTTCTTGTTCTGGAGGATGTCCAGGTAAATATTCAAGAAATAAATCTATATATTCTTTCACAACAGGTAAATCCTCTATTTGAACATTCCATTCCTCAACCACAGTCATTTCGTTATCTTCCTCCCCAATAATTGAATTTAGTTGAGCTACTGGGGGTGGATCTAGATAAGAATTAGGTGGTGATGATTCTGCTCTAAAGATAAGGTGTTCCTTATCATCATCAACAAAAATCATAACCTCCTTCTTCTTATAATAAATATTCTCATCATAATCCAAAAGCCAATCTATACCGAGGATTATTTCAAATTCAATCATAGGTATGATGATGAGATCAGCGGATAAAGAACATTTATGTGCTCTAATGGGGAGTGATTCACAAAACGTTGTTGCAATGATACTTCCCTTAGGAGTTCTAACTGACAACTCCCTTATTAAATCAAATTGGAAATATCTAATTTTTGTAGAAAACTGGGAAGATATGAAACAATGCAATGATCCAGAATCAAATAATGCATTTGCTAAACTTCAGGAAACCATTAAATTACCTGCCACCACGTCTTTTGGAGCTTCTACCTTAGCAGTAGTGATAGAAAAAGCTTGGCCTTGATCCCTTGGCCTTTTGTGAGGTATGTTCCCCTGACGATTAGGAAATTAATTTTCATAATGTCCCATCTCCCTGCAATTTTAGCAATGAATATTGGTAGCTTCCTTCTTCCCTTTGCAGTCACGAGCTTAGTGACCTTTTTCACCACATTTGTAACAAACGCCCATTCCCTTAAAGCAGTTACCGGGGTGTTTCTTCCCACATTTACCACAGGATGGATATTCAAACTTTCCCTTCTTCCCATTATTTCCATTCACAGATTGATCAGAAGATCTCTTCTTCTCTTGCTTTGCATTAAAGTCATAAGACTTATAGAATTCCTTTTCTGTCTTGATAGCACATGAGACAATGTCTTCGTACGACGAGAAGGATTGTGAGACTAATGCTTGACATAGAAATGGTTTTAACGCATCAAAGAAATGATCAATCTTACTACTTAGGATATATATATAATCTCCAGCATACCTTTCTAACCTTGTAAAGTTAGCCTCATACTTTGCGACATTCTCATCCTCCTTTTGTCTCAGACTCAGAAATTGCCTTTCCATATCTGCTCGATGGTCATGAGGAAAGTATTTTTCTAAAAACAGATCTTTGAACTCCCTCCATTCCATATTTGATTCTCCATTCATGTTTTGAATCAATTACCACCATTGATCAGCATCTCTAGTGAGGCGGTAAACTGCCATGATAACTTTTTCCCTTTCACTACACCCCAAAGCCTGGAATATTTTCTCTAGGGAATTTATCCATTCCTCAGCTACTAAGGGATTTGTACTCCTATTGAATGTTGGTGGTTTTTCCATCATGAATCGATCTAACATTGATCCTCCATGCTACAGATCAGGGTGCTCCATACGGTTAAGGTTATTATTCATAACCTGAGTTAGTTGTCCTAGTATGGTGATTAGCTGATCAACACCAGTTGCATCACCAGCTCCACTATAATTATCTTGAGCAAGAGGGAAATCCCTACATGGAGTGCATGCATTGATACAGTTTCCATTTCTTCCACTATGCGCCATTTCTAAATAATGGCATAAACTAGATCAGTTTATGAATCAAAATACATAATTCCATACTTATAAAACACTTCACATAAATTGAAGTATTTATGGATATAATACATAATCATAAAAAAAATTTCTTTGAGGAAGTATATACTCATAAACCCTTCATAATTATTTTTATAGAAAATGAGAGTTATCCTAAGCATATCCCCCGAGAGTGTCGTAACCAAGAGTGCAGCAAGGCCCGTTGTCGTGCACCAGTTCCCGTTCGAGTCTAGGTCAAAGCAGTTTTTTTCAGGTTTTACCCCTAGGTACATATGTGCCAGAGCCGCCTCTACCTGCTCATATCCAGACAGGGATGTACTGCTCGGAAAACTCACAAAATCTCCACAATACCAAAATTCTAGGAATTTTTTCTATACAAATCCTCAAAGTCTATCTTAGGTCTCTGTGCTCTAATCAGAGTTTTTCTAAATCTAGCTTCCAAGGATTGTACTAAACTTCCTCTGATACCAACTGTAATGCCCCGCCCCCAGTTACCCGGAGTTGGTGCATTATTGCGTAACATTGGCATGATCACAGGAAAGATCAAATCTCGAAAGACCGATTGGTTTAGTAGCCTTGGAAACACTAGATATATTCATAAAGTTTTACATTACATCATAAAGTGAAAAACTACAACAAGAACATATTGTCTCCATAGTCCACACTATTATCCCCTGATAATATCCCTGTAGGTCATTCATAATTTACTTCTTCACATCCTGGGAAAAATAAAACATAGAAAACGGGTGAGCTCAAATTCCCAGTAAGGATAACAATATAGCGGAAACTTTCATAAATAAGAATAAACATTTAAGGCAGTGTATAACTAAAACATAAGCCTTTTAAACATGAACTTCAACATAGTATGGAAAAAATAAAATGAAATAATGTCATTTACTTATTCACATGGATATTCTACTAATCGAATAATCACATGCAATATCAATAACCACTTTCATAATGATGGAATGCATAATGCCAGACTATCATAACCACATAGCAAAGGCCTCATGCCAAGACTACAAATAATATTTTGCCAAGGGCTTGTTCCAAGATAGTAGTTTGTCTCATGAGACCTACCGATGCATCGAGGAGCTATAGCAGGCTCCACCCATCACATATTAAGTCGAATGCATTCCCATATGAAAAGGTTTAAACATAAGATAAACATTCGTATTAAAACTAGCATACGAAATGTCAATACTTTCACCATAAAACATGAATGGTATAAAAATAGCACATCCACAGTCAAACATATTACAAAACCTTCAATAAAATATATAAGTTTTGTATCATAATAAATCAACTTCAAATAAGCGTAAAATCTATCAAAGGATGTTGACATAGATGAAATCAAAACTATTTTTAGAGAAATATATCTATCAATTTTGAAATAATTTAAGAGTCATATATTTATAAAATAAAACATTTTATTTGAAAATATTCTTATAAGATTTTAAGGGAAGCTTTGATGATTTTATAATGGTGGAAAACAGCTGCACCCGCCGTATAAGTTAAAAAAACATTCTTTCCTTAATTCTGTCGAAAAGGTTAAAAAGCACCTTGTTTGGAAAACGACGGAAAGATTACTTTATAAAAATCTTATAAAAATTCAAAAAAGGGTATAAATGAATTTAACCCATATTATTTTAAATAGTAAAAATGTTTTGAAATAGATTTTTAAGAAACATGGATGTGGATGATAACTAGATCCCAGTAGATTATTACATATAAACAACCTCAGATAATGAAGAGATTGGGAAATAAACCATTTCCTTGTACTTTTACTTGGTTGGGGGTAGGTTAACCTCCTTTATAATGGTGAAATAATTTCTATTAAATTATACAATAATCATATACAATAATATGATATCATATATTCTCTTTTAACATTGATTTGTTAATAATATCTTAGTATTATCGTTGTTTCGGGTGTTAAATTACTCGTTTTCTTTTATATGTTTTGTTATGTAAGCCATATTTGTAATGGATAGGTTGTATCTTATTCATATCCAGAATGATATCAAGTCCTTAAACATTATTTTTAAATCATCAAATAATAATTATATTTGAATAGATACGATGGATAATGAATCTCATCGCGTTCGTGGAGATGGTAGTCCGTACGTACGCATGAATGACAATATCATTCTTTTGATATTAAAATAATATATAATTGGATGTTATATCATATATACAGAATTATTATCATGTTATATTTATTATTTACATGAATTATAAATCATTATTATACCCATCCAAAATATAATTTATTGAATAACAATTACACCACGACGTGGAGACGGTAAGCCGTCCGTACGCACATATGGTGACATATTATTCAAAGGATGGATAGAATAATGAATATGGTTGTACCATATTTATAATAACATCATAGTATATATAATATACTGGAGTTATTATTTTATAATGGTAATAACAAAGGAAGAAGAAGTGGAAGAAGAAAGGAACTTGGAAAAGGGTGGTGAACTCATTACCTCTTCTTCGGGTTCTTCCTTTTGATTTGATCAAAAGGGATCTTAGGTTGGCTTCCTGACTAAATTAAGGCATCTAGGATCAAGTTAGGGAAGTTTATAGAGTATTTGGGTAGAGTTTGGACAAACAAAAAGTCTTTGAAGGTGTGTATTAAAGCGAAGGGGGAGTGCCCTTTTATAAGAGGGGTGAGGGGCACCTTTGGAAAAGCTAGAAATATTATTTTATAATAAATTCATATTCGGTTTATAATGGATCCAAAGTGGATTATTTAAATTTTAATGTGGGGATAGGTCTAAAACCACTCAACCAATAGAATTTAGACAGGTTTGGGTCATTATACTAACCCTATCTTTAAGTATTAAATCTTAGTTAATTAGTTTCACTTTTAAAATGTCTCTTTGCATTATTATATTATATGGTTAATAAACATACTATATACATACAAGAGATCCCAAAGTGGTCCATTAATTATACACCTATCATGATATAATTCTCTTGGATGAACCTTAGATTTTTAGGAATTTAATATCAATTAATAATATAATATTTATTTTAAAAACTATTTTATGTCAATTTTGATACTATTCAATAATTGATTTTTGTAAAACTCATAACAGAATGATTACTTCAAAAAAGTTAATTAAATCCTTTATAACATGTCATATTAACCTATAAAATTAGTTTAATTCATAAAAATTCTCAAATTATATTTATTTGGGTATCTACAATATCAATCATTTTAATTTTTCACTATTATGGTAATTACTTCATCACCATTGTGTCATAAATAAATTAAATTATTTAATGTCTAAATATTATAAATAAAATACCATTATTTAAAAAATATTGTTATATTTTTAATTAATATTTATAGTCGAAAATAAAACATATATAACCCTATGTAAAAATTGTTTTTCTAAAATCTGTATGCTTGTGTCTTTTTTGTATTCAATTTAACTTAATTAAAATAAAGTGTCCCTATCACTTACAAGTGGAACCATGGAGTCCCAAAATCGACCCAAATATGCCCATGGTCGGACATGTATCAACCAATAAGGTTAGGAAACGTTTTAGGGTAATTTTTTATTATTATAATATTATTTTTTAACCCTTATTTACCAGATTTACCCTTTAACCATGGTAAATAAAATATTTACTGAAGTAATTATTCAAAATGTCTAAAAATAAAAGGTACCTATTTACACAATTTGAACATCCTGATTCCAAATATGGAATCCGTTTTTCCAAATTCAAAACACAGAAGTGGATGAAATTAATTTAAAATTAATTCCCGCTGTCAAAATAAAAAGCATGTTTTTAGGATATAATAACTATCAAAGGATTGATACTTGTTTATCTTCGGTTTAATTGTGAAATTATGTCCAATGACCAAAATTGTATTAAATGGTAAAAATATATTCTAAATATACTTTAAAACCACTCAAATTCATAATTTATCACTATTAATTATTTTGATTAAAAAAAGTTTTTTTTAATTAAAATTTAGTAATTTTCACTATTCATCAAAATATTAAAGTTATCCGAAAAGTACCAAAATTTCACCTTAGGATAAATTTGATACTCTGAATCCAAAAATGAATTCCATTTTGAGAGATAAATTTATAAAATTTGAAAAAGTAGGTATTACTATTCATAACGGCTAGTTTGATCCGTTGTGGTCTGTGTTAGAACTCGATGTTGCGTACAACACATGCTATTGCATTATTCAAAGAGAAGCGTACAGTAGAAGCTTGGGGTGTTACAGGCCTCGTTGAGTTCCAAACCCAACATCCACATTCACCACAATTTTCTCTGGTCCAAACACACTATAAGACCATTCCCCTCACCTTGGAGACCACATCCACTCCATTTTCCAAGAGAAGCTTCAATGTGTTAACCCCACACCTACTACAACCAATAGTAGTAATATTACAAAGGAAAGATTCTACACAATTTGCCACACCATCTTTTGAGGATTCTCCATTCGTTACACGAGCATACTTACAACATGATGTTATACTACATGGATCAGTCCTCTCACAAAACCTTAAAAAGGGTCATTGAACTCCATGGGGTTTTATCCCTATTCTCTAAAAAATGTATGTAGTACGCTTAATCAAGGTTCAATCCCAACCATGGTAAACACATTGTGTCCCCTACTTGGGATGCACCATCATTTTACAATCTAAATGTAAGTTTTGATCCATCTATCCCCAATACACCTCCTTTGGGAATTATGATCCATCGATAAACCTTCCAGGTGTGACACATTCCCACATAGGGATACCCCTTCTGGATCCACCTGTAGGGGTGCTCCAATCCATCCATCTCATGTCCATCTCCATGTGGAATCTTCTTCCATTAGTAAATCATTCAGGTGTGCCTTTATCCCTCCTAGGGAAACACCTACATGATCTGCCTCATGTTCTGTTAGGTCCACCCATCCTCGTTCTCCCTCCATGTTGTGTTAGATCTAATCATCTCAGATCCATCTCAAGGGGGTTTTTGACTCATCCATCATAGGTTTTTCTCAAGATTCGCCCTAATTCATTAGTAAACCATTGTCATGTGACATCATCCCTCCTTGGGACACAACTCCCTAATCCACTGCAAGGTGCATTAGATCCACCCATCATAGTTCTTCCTCTATGGGGTGTTAGATCTAATCATCCTGGATCTATCTCAATGGGTATACTAACTAATCCATCATTTCTGCAAAATATGTTAAACTCATGACTCAAAATTTCTAAATTAGGAGTTCTAATTATTCTCATAATGATTTTAAACTCATGACATGGTTGATATACATACCCTATAAAAATCCTAGGATTCTCTAATGTGAAATACTTGGAAGATATGTACCCATTACCTCAGCTACCTCATGCAATGTTTGAGGTTCTTGATGTGATAGCCTTGAATGATATGCACCCCCAGTGTTCGTTATCTCGTGATTGACATGGGATTCATTGGGTTATGTGCCTAATATTACTCATATGAGATTCCCTCCAAAGGGTAAGAATAAATGATCCAAATGTCCCACTGTCCAGACATGCCAGTAATACCCAACGTGATTACTCTTTTAATCAAACGTTGTTTCCGTCTCATGATAGAACAAGTATGTACAAATAAGTGAAGTGTAATTAATTGGTGTCCACAAAGAAATATCCACAGAAATGAGTTACATGAATATCAATTGACTCAATTATATAGACCTGGACTAGGAATTGAGTTTTAAGGAGGAATACCTGGAAGTAGGATCCAACATCCCATTATCATGTTTCGATCCAGGAGCATACATCGTCATTGAAAGTAATGAAAGTCACCCACCTTTGGAAGGAAAGGATATAGGGTAGAACTTAATATAACATTCACATACCCAATGTATAGACATGTGGGTTTTCCCGAGAGAATTTTTCAATAATAATATACCACACACATAATAAATGAGTGTTAAATATTGCATATATCACCCATAAATAAAAGAGGGAGAATAAATCCCTTACCTCAAGTATTGAATTTTATTGTTCTCATTAAAAACTAATATAAAATAAATAAGGTACTATAATACATATATTATAGAACTATAATATAATAAAGAATATAATATATGATTTACTTATGACATTTTTTACAAGTTTATTAGCATTTTCCTTATCAAAATCACATTTTAGGTAATAACTAATTCTTTTTTATATATTATTTTGGTTTTATGGGTTAGTTTATTTTAAATTTATCAATTTTCCATTATCCCTAAAATTTTTACCATGGTATAAATATCATATATATTCATTATAAATTCATTTACATAAATCCTTTAATGTTAGATATAGAAAATTATTTATACATTTCGTAGAGAGGAAAGTCTTAGGTTAGCATCAATGATGTTTTTATTCTACTGAAGGAATTATAGAAAGAAGTATAATTATTTACTGAACATTATAGAATAAATTTAATTTCATAGATATAATATATATTAACTAAATATACCCTCATTAAAAATCATGTCAAAAATATGATTAATGTGTCACATCACTTCATGAAAGTTATTATCCACACATAAGAATGAGCAATATTATCATTTTCCAATAGGTCGGAAGGTAAGATGGTAAATGTTATATTATAATTATTTCATAAATATATCTTCAATGTGTTAAATCCATCATTATATCCTACAATGATAGTTGGTGATGGAAAATTTATCACATCAGTTCATGAGGTGGTAGTGTGGAATTCATGCGATCAATAGTTTTATTTCCCATTTGATAGTAGGGGAGATAGATATTGGTTATTATATTATCTTAATTATATCAAAGAATATCGTTGTACTTAATTAGTTATAAAAACATAATTTAGGATTATTTAAATGAGGTGGAAGAAGAAATTATGCAAAAACACTCAATTAAGAAAGATACCACTTCTTCGAAAAACCTTTATAGGGTTACACTAGAAGCCTTTTAGAGGAAGGAATATTATTCATAATAAAGAATATAGGAAGATGGAGAGAAATAATTATGATATTATGGTTGGTGTTGGATTAACCAAAAGGTCTTGAATGTGTGAATGACAGAACAGTGTGTGATCCATTTTTAAGTGGTTGAGAGGAAACACAAAGAATTTTTGGGAAAAAAATTATACCCACATTTTAAAAGTGAATCAAGGATCTTAAATGAATCATTATAAAAACATATATTATATATGGTCAATATAAATCCATATATTTTTACTTGTACATGTTTTTCAATAACTTTACCAGAAATATTTTTTGTTTATCCCTTAATTAAACAGTTTGAACCATAACTATAGTGATTTCTTTTTTCTATTATTATTATTAATTATGAAAAAAATTATGTTGAAGTTGCTACATAACATTAAATATGACGATTTTAAATAAATAATACATTTTTAACATTTTAATTAACCAAATTATCATTATTTAATTTAAAATTAATCCCAAGGATGTGATGAAAAATGGGATTCCAAAGAAAAGGTATTCACTGTAAGATAATTTGGACGTTTTTCTTACAAAAATGAAGTTAAAATTTTCAAATTAATTTCATTAAAGTTAAAAAGGATATTTTTATTACTTTTTCCAAAAAATCATAAAAGTTATTTTTTAGAAAAATGAATTTTCGAAGTATATAATGATTTTACCAAAAAATAAGTACATATTTATCAATATTTTATCGTTATATAAAAAAATCATTTAGTTTAATAACTTATTTGTTCCTATTCATACAACTAAAATTTATAGGTAGTTTATAATAGTAAAACTTTAATTGTAATATTAATAGTATAATTCAGGTCTTTAAAATCGATGTTGTGTGTAATGCAAGCTATATGTGAAATTAAATTTATTTAAAAATATTTCATAAAATCTTAAGGTGTCAAATTCAACCCCACATAAAATGAATTTAATCCAAGAAATTTTTTCACTCTAATTAAAATTACTAAAGATACTTATTACTTATGATATCCTTAAGTATCCATGTATCTTCTTCAATTTGGTGGTTTACCCACAAAATGTTTACTGTGTGTGTGATTTTGTTTCATATAACATTCTCTCTTTGGCAATAAATCTCTATAATTTTTTCTTATAATAAAATATTATTTATATGGTATGACATTTAGTTCAGTATATGTGATGGATAAGGTATGTACTTCCTCTTGAGAGACACATGTAACCCATCATTGACTTGATAGTGGGTTGGTAGAAGTGACAAGAAATAAGAAACCTTCCCTAATCAATAAAGATTCTAAAAAGGGAAAATGTCACTATAGAATATCATTCCATTCTTCTAGAATCTCATATAATTATTCTATAGAGAAATTCCTTGGAATACTCTTTCACTAACATTAATCTTCAGATCACCCCAATGATTGTTAATACAACTCATCTATAAAGTCTAATCTATCATGATGTGTTATTGGATGATGCAGAATTTTTTATCCATTTACTCAACTAGATCAATTCCTAACATTATTATTTCTCCAACATCATCCAATTATGTTGATTTTTTACACCTATTTCTATAGATGTATTCATATAGGGCCATAAACATTTTTCCATGAAAGCTATTATTGTAAGAGAACTCAACTAAACGAAAGTGTTTATCCCAAAACCCATTATAAACCATAGAAAAAGACCTCATCATATTCTTTTAGGTTTAAATGGTTCTATCATAATGACTATTTGTATGAGGACGATACACTGTATTAAAGCACAACATAGTATACTAAGCTTATTAAATACTTATCCAGAACATCAAGGTTATCCTTAGATCCCAATTTAATGTAATATAATATGGTATTCCATGAAACCATATCACTAACTTAATGTATATCCTAGAAAGATGATCGAAATTAAAATCTTATCTGATAAAATTTATTTGTGATGACTTTATGGGGTGATCAACTACAACCTATATTGCTTCTTGAACTTTATTTGTTTTTTGGAGTCTGGTCAAAAAATTTATATCATTGTTTACCCACTTCTATTCTAATAAGGGTAATGGTTGTGACGTCCCCTTAGACATTTGAATTTTATTCTTAACTTACTAAAACACCATGAATCAAAATAATAAAACTACAATATTTCTATTCATTCCATCCCACAAAAAGTACTCATTAAAATATCTATAGTTCATTTCAATTCCAATATGAATACAGAATCATAACTATGAGATCACTCTAAGATATCCTTATTCAAATTTGGAATGGATGATACACATACACAATCCTTAAACTAAATCATTTCATCACAATGAATTTCAAATAGAGGATAATTAATCAAATTATTCAGTATCTCTATATCTTTATTATTTCCCTCTTTAACCATCACATATATATATATAGTTGAACACTCATATGAAGATGAAAAAAAAATCCATTCTTTAAAAATTTCAATATCTTTCCTTTGAAAATTCAAAAATATAATAACATTTTGGATATTCATCAAAGATAAGTTGGTATATTCACTTTGAATCAAAGAATTTGTTACTTGTCAACTTTACAAGGGTGATAATGTATTAATTAATTATAATAATTAATCATCTCCAACCATATTAACCATATAATGTTAAACTATTTATTTTTTAATATATACATTAAAATATTATGACCAGTATATTTATCGTACCATTCTCAAAATGTATACTTACTCCAAATAAATAATTAATAATGTTTCTAAAAAAACCATCAACTATCATACTCTATAAGAAATAACCATAACTTTTTTAATCCCATGTTTATCTATTTGAAAAAAGTACCCAAAATTGGCTTATTTTTTATCTATAAAATCATTTTTTAAAAATGTCATAGTAACTAAGGCATCACATAGGGAAGTATTAGGTGTTTTACCCTTATGTACTTTCGGTTGTGGGTTAAAACTCTCACAACCTTTTCAAATATGACATTTTGTCTTTTTAAAAATACTATATTAATATAATTCTAGTAACATCATCATAAATATACTCAACAGCCTTAAAAAACTAATCATTAACGGTTATATATATCATTATGGTTGTCATTATATTAATTCTTTTGAAATGGAAATTCTTCCATAAATAATTTTTTATGGTGAGCTAAAGATTTTCAAAAAACTTATTTTAATAAAACATCACACAAAATGTCATAAATCGCATTAAAATCCCATCATTGAGAACCTCAAAATGGGATTATAATACTTTAAACAAATGATCAACCTTAAACTCTTAAAACCATGATGGTATCCGTAACATATAAATTTTTGTTACATGAAGGCATATATGCTTCAAAATTTAAAAAACCTTAAGTTATTTCATTATTATTATAACAAAAACACCATTGGTAAAAATAATTATAAATTCTAATTTAAAATTCCTAATTCATAAATACAATTTAAAATTTTACTTTAATGAATTGGTATAAATTATTCCTGATCGTGCTCTCATGACACTTCAAACTGATAGTGATTTAAAAAAGATTTTGTAGTCTAGGGAAGACCCTTGATCGTCTCTCAAGGAGTATCAGTGGTTTTATTGTGTGAATTTTTAATAAGAAGATCAAAAGATTGGGTGGTTTGAAAACAAATTTAAGAAAATGTCTTGATTTAAAGAGTTTAATAGTAGATAAACAAAAGTGGTTTTTTAGAATTATGAGATGTGGAGATCACTTTAATTTCCCTACACATATTGGATAGTTCATTGTTCTGAAAATTTCATATGGTTTTGTTTAATTCTTTGGTTGATGGTTGCCAAGATCTTGATTCCCCTCTTTCCCCTAAAAACATTGCACAAAGTACCAACCCTTGACACAATAATCATGTTTTCATGGTTTGGACTTCAAGAACAGATTAATGGATACCTAAAAATACTAATATCTTTTTTATGTGTGAGAAAAAGGGGATCCTTGTGTTTCCCAATTGGAACAACCCATGTTTCCCACTTAAAATTTCAACCCAATCGGTGTTGAAATGAAAATAGGTTAACTTAATAAAACCTGAAAAATTAATTTAGTGAAGAAACATGTTTAGATAAAACATAAGTGAAATAATCCACACAGAAATTATACAAAACCATTAGATTATAAAGTGCGAGAACTCCCTCCCAAGTATGTGTAGCTCCCTTGAAGAGATCATCCACAGTTTAGCTCGCCATCGAGAGGTGGAGAAGGCTCGGGTGGAACTACTTCTTCATTGTTGATCCCCCTATGATGATAGGGGCCTCTAGATCTTATGGGATGTGGAGAGGACTCCTTTGGTTATCCAGAATAATAGATCTTTTCTTCTTGGTCAAACTTACAAATTGGTATCTCAAGGTTTCATTTTATAAGAAAATGAGAAGACGGTTTTGAGCAGACAGATTTCTTAAAACTAATTGTCACATGAGTTTAGACCTCCATACATCCTTATCTCTATTTTAGAGAAAATTACAAAGTTTTATCCCCACCTCTTGTCTTTCTCCATCGATGGTTTGGCACAATTTGGAAAAAATAGACCCCAAGATAAGGATATATCACATAACACCACTATTTACATCATGCAGATTCGGTGTACTTGGAAAATAAGGTCAGTTGGGCCACTCGACTGAATGAGTCTTTGGTTCATTCATATGAAATTTATACCAATGAAATTTGGACCATTGCAAAAAAATCAGCTAATTTTGATGCACATTTTAAGAGAAGTGTGCGGATGAGTCCACTGGTGTGCATGGATCTTACGCAGTTTGGCCCATTTTTCTAGGACATCACCATGGGTCTTCCAAATCACCTCCTCCAGTAATAGAATCATCAAAACAAGTAACATTTAATTTTTTAACAGTGATAAACACAAAATAAATGATTCAAACAAGGAATGAATTTTTTTTATTATTTTTATAATTTTTAATATAAAAAAAGATTAGCACAGTTGTGTAAGGGTGAAAATGAAATAGTGAATCATGGTACAATCACACTCCCACAACAAAAACTTTTTACTCCGGGGAAAAGTCATAAATCCAAAAATTATGCATGTACATATTTACAACTTCATATAGATTTAACATTCAATGAAAATTTAATTCCTGATAGAAATGTGATCAATGCAGAAATCACACCGCGGAGTTATTCTCAAGGATCATTGAAAAAGATGTCTCAAAAATTGTATCCAAATAAAATTCAAAAAGATGCATGATACCAATCAAACAAAATAATTCAACATTTAATCATGTCACCAGTTATCCACATTTGTGTATGATAACCATTTCATGCTATTATTTCCACTTTTTATCGAGTAAATATAAGTTATTTTAATAATTCTCTACTTACAAGATCCTTTCCACTAACATTCAACACATCCATTGCAATCAAATTTCAAAACCCACTCACATATGAATTCTAAAAAATCAAAACGTAAGCACCTGACCTAGATATACCCATATGTTGTCATTTCATCACTCCACTCGTTTATTTATTTTTCAAAAGTTACACTTAGAACAAATATCACACTCTTCTCCCAACCCATGTTTGATCTCCTCATGACACTAATTGTAATAGTTATAATAGGATAAAAGGTATAGGAAGAGTGGTTTTTGACTTGCCCTATATAAAATCCTTTTTTATTATTTCTAAGGGAGTTCAATAGTAGGATAATAAGTACACACCCATAGGTCAATCTGGTATAGTAATGAAATAGATCGGATAAGGAATGAACATATGGAAAAATTATTTAGGAAAGTAGGGAAAAATACACCTATCTTATATTTACCTTCCATTATGTAAGAAATTCTCACACATCATGGTTGTGTGAATAAAATGTGTGTAGAGATTAAGTGACACAATTTTCCTTTAAACTATTCACAAAAAGGGAACCATTATTCCCAAAGTTTTCAAAATGATACAACCATTTATGTCATCGACAAAGAACTAAATTTCAAAAGAAAGTCACACCATAGTATTGAATTCTTCCAAAAATGCACATTTTATCATGTATTTTTTTTTCATGAATGTTAAAACAACATGAAATATGAAAATTGTACATGCATTTCCAATTACTTCTATGATTAAACAAGCATCATTTTCCATGATAAAGTTTTAATAACAAAAAAATAACCTTTTCGTATAAAAGTGATAGGGAAAATAATGGGGAAATGGGGAAAGTAACAATAAAATCCAACTTGATAAAAAGAGAAAAAGAATAAAGATGATGAAAATTATTAAGTAACCCTGGAATATACCCATCCCCTACACCTAGAGTGTTCATTTTATCCACTGTAAAAATAAAATACAGGAAGGAAGGATAAAACCTAGTGGGTGTCATTCATATACTTCTTCTTAAACATGGAGTTCCTCCATCGGGGACTCTGGAAGGGTTTCGTGGAAGTGTTTTTGCTGCTTCCCATTAACTATAAGGGTTTTATTGGTTTCGTTATTTTGAACCTGGACAACACCAAATGAAGTGAAGTTAGTAAAAGTGTATAGTCCAAACCAGCAAGAACGAAGATTACATGGATGAAACTTCAGCATTTGATTAAGAGGAGGACCTTCTACCCAATATTGAACTAACGATAAAGGATTAGACGGTCATGGGAATCCTTGGTTCGCTCTTTATAAATCCCAGAGTTCTCATATGCATCTCTTCTCATTTCTTCCATCTCTTGAATTTGCAGCTTTATTTGAGCACCTACACTAGAAATATTGGAGTTTCATTGTTTGATGTCCTAGTAGGCCTGGTGCTCAATCTCAATAGGTAGGTGACAACTCTTTCGAAACACAAGCTGATAGGGTGACATTCAAATGGGAGTTTTGAAAGATGTATGGTAGGCCCATTATAAATAATCATGTCGAAGACTCCAATCTTTTCTATTAGGTTGAACTATTTTTTCAAGAATCTATTTTACCTCTTTATTTGACACCTCGTCTTGACCATTGGACTGTGGGTGATATGCAATACACACTCTATGACTGAACCCATACTGATGTAAAAGTTATTGCATTGTTCAGTTACGGAAATGAGAACCTCGATCACTGATGATGAACCTAGGTAAGCCAAACCTATAAAAGAATTGGTTCTATAAAATTCTACAACTGCGTTAGAATCATCAGTCCTTGTAGCTCGTGCCCCTACTCATTTGGAAACATAATCCACTACCAAAAGAATGTACATGTTACCAAATTAATTGGGGAATGGTCCCATAAATTCAATGCCCCAAATATCATAAATTTTATGGCAGAAAAAGGGGTTTTGTGGCATCTCATTTCTTTTAGAGACATTCCACATTCTTTGAAAGTGAGGAAATGATTTATAGAAGTCATGGGCATCCCAAAACAATGTGGTCCCAAAGATACTAGAATTGAGGATCTTGTGAGAAATCCATTGGGGACCAATGTGGCCCCCACAATCAAGAGTGTGGCAGAACCTAAAGATAGACTGAAACTCGCTATCAAGAATAGAATGCCCAAGTACTTGATCACTATTGGTGTGACAAAGGTAGGGGTCATCTCAAAGGTACCAATGAGACTCATGTTTTAGATGGTTAGCCTGGTTATTTTTCTGAAATTAGTTGGAATTCAAGATACTACCAAATAATTTACAATTTCAACAAACCAATGAATTGTATCTTGCACTTGGTACAGTTGCTCATCAAGAAACATGTCATTTATAGTAATACAGGGATATGATTAAATGTCTGAGGATGGGTGGATCCTACTGATATGGTCAGCCACCACATTCTCTGCTCCTTTTTTACCTCTAATTTCTAAATTGAATTCATGAAGGAGGAGAATCCAACAATTGAGACGTGGTTTGGCTTCTGATTTATTTAGGAGATACCAGATGTCTGCATAGTTGGAGATTACAATGACTTTGGACCCTAAAAGATATGACCTAAATTTATCCAAGGAAAAAACTATGGTATGGAATTATTTTTTATTTGTGGTGTACTTTTCATGGGTAGGGTCCAATATACATGAGGCATAGGCTATGACATGTGGAGCTAGGTAGACCCTTTGTGACAAGACAGCCCCAACTGGATAGTCAGAGGTATCATACATGATCTCAAATGGTAAATCCCTATGAGGTTGTTATATTACCTAGGGTGATGTGAGACTCCATTTTAATTTTTTAAAGGCTTCTTTACAATCTTTATAAAAAAATTCTTTTTTGGGTAAGCAAGAGAGGGGGGAGAAATTTTACTAAATTCATGAATAAAATGATGGTATAATCAAGCACGACCTAAGAAATACTACGCATCCCATACATTTTTTGGTAATGTTAGGGAAGAAATGAAATCCACCATTGATTTATCTACATGGATACCATCATGAGAAATGACATTCCCCAAAACTATACCATTTGGCACGATGAAATGCAATTTATCATTATTTAATACAAGATTCTTTTTAAGACAACGAAGTAAGACTAAACCAAGACTACTCAAACATTCATCAAAAGAGGATCCATAAATAGTGGAATCTTCCCTGAAAACATCCTTGTCATTCTCTAGGTATTCAGAAAAAATACTGACCATACATCACTGGAAAGTACTCAGAGCATAGCACAGACCAAATAGAATCCTCATATATGAAAATGTGCCAAATGGGAAAGTGAAGGTTGTCTTTTCTTGATCCTCAGTGGCAATATGGATATGAAAGTATCCAAAATACCCATCAAAGAAACAGTAGTGGGACTTACCCACTAGCCTCTCTAGAATTTGGTCAATGAATGGTAAAGGAAAATGGTCCTTCCTATTGTGTTAGTTTAGTCGACAATAGTCTATACAGATATGCAAACTATTCTACACACGAGTTGGAACCAATTCATTATTTTCATTTTTTATTACTATAAGGCCAGTTTCATTAGGAACTACTTGAATGGGACTGGCCCATTGGATGTCAGATATGGGGTAAATGATTCCATAAGCCAATAATTCTGTTACCTCATTTTTCACAACTTCTAGGAGCTTTGGCTTCAGTCGACATTGTTCCTGCCTCACCAGTTTAGCCTCATCATTTAAGAAAATATTATGTGTAAAAATTGATGGGCTTATACCAGAAATGTCAACAAGTGTCAATCCCAAATCTTGTTTATAGTCCACCAAAAGTTCAATCAGTCACAATTCAGGCTCAGGAGGGAGTGAACTAGCAATTATGACATGCATCTTGTTTCCATTCTCAACATATGAATATTTTAAATGTTAGGGCAGTTGTTTTAAATCCAATTTAGTGGGATGTTGGATTGATGGGAGTGTGTGTGAAAGTGAGAGGTCACTGATCTCATCTAACTACTCAATGTTATCATACATAGATGAGTAATGAGCTTTTACAAGCTTAGCAGTATCATTGATGGTCATTGGATCCTCAATGTTCAAGAAATCATCAATCAATGAACATGCATGAAACTCTTCTATACCATTACAACAATAAAATCATGAATCATTTCATAGAATTTCTATCAATAAATAAAACTCAAAATGGGATCAGGGGAATGAAATGAAGTTTTTCATGGAAAGGGAGTACATCTATAAAATTAACATAGAGAGAGAAATATTCTTCTCAGGGGTCCTTCATGGAATCAAGGATATTGAAGTGGAAAATGTCACAACCAAACACCATAGATAATGTACCATTGTGGACATTAATTATGGTTTTGGTGGATTTAAAGAAGGGTCTCCACAATATAATTGGGGCATGTCCATTCATCCTATCACCCTCCATTTTAAGCACATAAAAGTGAGTAGGAAAAATTAAATTTTGAATCCTCACAAGAACATCCTCAAACACACCAAAGGGATGTGTGGTACTATGGTTATCCAGTTGAACAATAATTAAAGTGGGCTTCAGTTCCCCAACCCACAACATAGAGTAAATGGAGTGAGGCATCACATTTATAGAATCACCTAAATCAAACATTGCATTAAAAAAATAATACCCCCCTATGGTACACCGAATTGAGAATGTTCCAAAATCATTGAACTTGCTGGGATGTGATGGCTCTATCAATGCTGAAACATTCCTCCCCAAGATCACCTTCTGATCACCTCAAAGTATCATTAGTCTATACACATATCCTTTAGAAACATGGCATATCTTGGAATTTTTTTAACAGAATTAATCAAGATAATAATTACCTACAATTTTTTAAAGCTCTTTAAAATTTCATTATTGAGTTTAGATTCCTTTTTTTCTAGGTTGGGTGGCCCTCTGTGGAAATGGTAGAGGGACTGTTGGTCTAGGTGACTCATCAATAGACACACTCCTTCCTCTAGAGGGGATTCTCTTGGGACAAGGGTTTAACTCATTTGAAGCATTTCCAGTAGTTGGGATGATGGTTTCCTTGGTATGGTATGCCTCTATTGGAGGGGTCATTTGGTTTTTTAGTTTTGTTCCACTCGGAAGGGCAATGGAAATAACATTTCTTTTATATCTAGGGTTAACTATAGGTTGAGAAGGTGGTTTACCCGAGCCATGGCTCTAGATTCCCCCCCCCCCCCCGAGTTGGAAAGTTGGCCTAATTGGGTTTTTAGGTATTGTATGGATATTTGGGTGGGTTTTTGGAATTGGATATTATTGGAATCCATTTATTTCATCATGAATTCTAAGCTAGGATCAGGTTTTGGAGGTGTTTATTGGAAAGACCTTTGTTGTGGTTGAGGATTTATAGGTGGTGGTGGTTGACTACTCTACCCCGGTTGGTTCCATGGTTGTTGAGGTTGGTTTGAATACCCCCTTTCCTATAGGATTGGTTGTCTTTCTACACAGGATAGGATGGATAGTATGGTTCTTTCCTAAAGGGTTGGTTATAGGGGCGGCCTGGAAGGATTTCCTCACAACTCTCAGAAGTTTCTCTTAGTTGGGGGCATTGATGAGAGTAGTGGGTGTCATAAGAACATATACCCCGATGGATGAGAGGAGGAGATTGGGATTTTCATTTGGAAAGAGCATGTTGTCTATGAAGGGTACTTACCTCTTCAAATTTTGTGTCCTCCTTCCTCTCAAATTTTGTACTTTTCACCTCATGGACACCTCGAATGGGCATATTGGACCATGAAATAAATTATTGAGTGATTTCTTCCATCATCTCAATTAAGGTCCTTGCAATTATTGGAGTTTTATCAAATAGTGCACCACATGCAACATCATAAATAATATTCATTAAATAGTAATTAAACCTTCATAAAAATACTGAATTAGAAGTTGATCACTTATTGGGTGGTGTGGACAACATGAACATAACCTTTTAAATAATTCCCAATATTCATGTAATGTTTCCCCTTGAGATTTCCTTATAAAACATATTTATTTACTTATAATTGTAGTTCGAGAGGATGAGAAATATTTTTGAAGAAAAAGGTGTTTCATGTCCTCACAACCTCTTATTAGTGAATTAACAAAATAAAGATAGTCTTTTGCAGTGTTTTCCAATGAAAATTGGAATGATCTGAGCTTTACCTATTCTTCATCCACATTTGAATGTTTTAATGTAGAATACAAGGTATAAAATTATGTAAGATGCTTGTGTGGATCTTCTCTAGTAAGTCCTTGGAATCTTGGTAATAAATGAATTAAACCAGATTTAAGTTCAAAATTGGGTGTCTCACCTTCCATTTGAATGTAAGTGGGTTCTATATCAATATCTGATGAGTTTAATTATATTAGTGTTATATTGTTTTCATCCATTTTAAACACATTTTTTTTATAATTTGGTTCTAGAAGAAGATGGATTTATAAAAGTCTTAGATTGTGGTATGTCCTCCTTCAAAGGGTTGTCTTGTGCATCTCGGGGTCACTGACACAAGATCCTCTTTGGTTTGGGTTCGAAAGTTGGTAAGTCTCTCAGATTATAATGCATCATGCATAGAACCTATATAATAAATAAATCATAACACAAACATATATGAAAAGTTAGATGATAAAAAAACAAATAAATATTCACAGAAATTACAAAAAACTTATCCAAAAACACACACTAAAACCAAAGAACTCCCCGACAACAGCACGAAAATTTGAACGCGTTGTCATGAAACATCAAATTAATAGTGATTTAACGAAGATTTTTTAGTCTAGGGAAGAACCTAGGCTATCTAACAAGAAGCATTGGTGGTTTTATAGTGTGAATTTTTAATAAGAAGAACAAAATAGGGGTGGTTTGATAACAATTTTAAGAAATGACTCGATTTAAAGAGTATAATATTTGATAAATAAAAGTGGTGTTTTAGAATTATGAGATAATTATATCACTTCATGTTCAGTAAAATTATTGGGTAGTTCATTATTATGAAAATTTCTCATGGTTTTGTTTAATTCCATGGTTGAGGGTTGTCAAGTTCTTGATTCTCCTCTTGCCCCTCAAAACGTTGCACAAAGTACCAACCCTTGAGACAAAAATCATGTTGTCAATGATTGGAGATCACAAACAGATTAATGGCTACCAAATAATACTAATATCTTTTTTATGTGTGAGAGAAATAGGATACATGTGTTGACCAGTCAGAACAACCCATGTTTCCCACTTGAAATTTCAACCCAATCAGTGTTGAAATTAAAAGTGGTTCACTTAATTAAACCCAAGAAATAAAATTAGATGAAAAAAATTTATTTGATAAAACATAATTGAAATAATCCACACAGTAATTATACAAAACTAGTAGAGTATCATGTGTCGGAACTCCCTCCCATGTATGTGTAGCTCCCTCGAAACGATCGTCCACCATTTAGCTCGCCATCGAGAGGATGATAAGGCTCGAGTGGAACTCATTCTTTGTTGTTGACCCCCCTATGATGATAGGGGCCTCTAGAACTTCTTATATAAGGAGAGGACTCCTTTGGGTCTCCAAAATACTAGAGATTTTCCTCCGGGTCAAACATCAAAATGGGGAGCCCAAGGATCCACTTTATTTGAAAATGAGAAGGTGGTTTTGTGCACCAAGATTTCTTAAAACCACTTGTCAGATGGGTTTTGACCTCTATAAAGCCTTATCTCCCTTTAAAGAAAATAAAAAAGTTGTAGCCCCACCTCTTGGTTGTCTCTACTGAAAGTTTGGCACAATTTGGACAACTATATCCTGAGATATGGACAGATCACAACACACCACTTTTGACTTCGTGTAGATTCCGTGTGCTGGACAGATCATGTTGGTTGCTCCACAAGACCAAATAGGTTTTGGGTTCATTCAAATGAAATGTATCCTAATGAAATTTGGACTAGCTCACAAAAATTCATCCCATTTGGATTCACGATTTAAGAGCATTGTTCGGATGAGTCCACTGGTGTGCATGGATCTTGTGTATTTTGGCCCATATTTCTTTGACATCATCATGGGTCATCCAAATCACATCCTCCTAAAATGGAATCATAAAAACATGTAACATTTACATTTTTAACAGTGATAAACACAAAATAAATTATTCAAATTTGGGATGTAATTTTATATTATTTTTATAATTTTCAATATAATACAAGTTTAGCACAGTGGTGTAAGGGTGAAAATGAAATAGTGAATCATGGTACGATCAATGTCCTTCCTTAGTATGGGGGTTAACCGTTGTTTTTTATAATTGACTATGATAATTCACAAGTTTCCCACATATAAGACATCTAATTTCTAGAAAATTATCTCTCTATGAAATTCATTTCCATATAGAAAAAATATTCCCCCATATTAGAGACATTTTTCATGGTTCTTCTCCCCACCACCATGAGATATATGAAGTGAAATATTCATCCATCAATTTCATTAGTACATGAACAATAGTAAAATTCAATCATACTATTATTTAATGTGTTTTGAATCTCACTGAATTCAATGTTTCTAATCATATATCATGATAGTTGATTAGAAATAATAACAATATCCTTATCTATAGTAAACAACCAATTTGGTTTCTCATAATCATTTAATTTTCCATAAAATTTTGTGTTATCATTATTTTTATTGGATAAATACATTGAGAAAAAATAATGCATCATATGAGAAAACCGAATCATTATGGGGAAACTAAATAATCCTAAAAAATTATGTATAGGATTTAAAAATAATGACACCTTCATTTTAATCTATATCACTTTATAATCAACATAGGTCATCCATTTCCATTATTTAAATACATCTTCATGGTTAATAAATAGATTCTAAATTTCAAAATCAAATCCACTTGGTTTTTCCACTAGGTGTGGAACAATTTCAGTTGTTATACACGAGGTGATGATCGATTCAAAACCCAATGAACCTTATTTGGATTTATTACCCTTTAGAAAATCATTGATATTGTCTCTTCTATATTTAGTATCTAATCAAGGATGAAATTTCATAGAAACCAGTCGCTCTATCCTTCACTAATATTCCTGTATATTTTCTAATACATTAACAAATCCTTATTATTCTCACTAATGTATTCTCATCTTGGTTTGCAAATGATAACTAAACCTTTCTATAATAACAACTATGTAAAATAAAATTTTCAATACATAGTTATTAAATCATACTAAATGAATATTAATTAACTAACATGTTTATCTGTGATAGAATCATAGAGGTCTTGTTCCATATAAAACATTGATTCATAAAAAATTGGTTCCAATGTGATCTACCCTATTTCCCACTATTTTCTTCGTAAATATAAAACATTCTATAAATATATTATATAATATCGTTATTAATAACCTAGGTAAAGGAAACATAAGAAAGGGAGTAATAAAATTCATAATAAGGGTCAATGAAGTAGATGTCAATATGGAATTAAAATATTTTTAGAAGAACATAAGAATAACATGTTAAAACCATACCATTTATATCATAAATCATAAATTTGAGTCATGAAAAAAATTGGATGTTTATAAGAAATGAATCAATATGTAATCAATGAACATCATCAATGAAAACATAAAATTGGTACATTAAATAGATTTTTGGAATTCTAATAAGAAAATAAAATCATATTTTAGGTATATACATTAAGATATTGATTACATGTCAGGCTAGAGCCAACAACTAGTGTACTCGGTTTGGGTGAGGGATAACCTCTTATGCACCCTCATTTGGGCTTGGATAACATCCAATATTCCTTCTTTTTTCTATTTAGATAATCTATCATGTACACAATTTTTGGATTGGTATATTCTATCACATACCGTATTTTGGGCTTGGGATATCCTCTCATGCACCCATTGAGAACATATAACATTATTCATTACCCAATGAATTTAAGGGAGACATAGATGTCACCCATCACATAATCCACACATTTATGTTCCACATAACCATAAATCATTCATCTGAACTTATCATGTTAAATGTAAATGGGTTTCATGAATATCAAATCAAGGCATAACCTGTGGGAACGAAATGGGTTCTATAAATTTTTCTCCATAATAAACATAATCCATCTAGAGAAAGAATAATTATTATATCAATGAATGAAATCACTATTCAAGATTAAGTATCATTAAAGGATGAAACCTTAGATGGAAAATTATTTTGATATTTCACTTGTAATTTTTTGAAGAATGTAACCTTTCTATATTGAAAATAAATCTTTAAAATCTAATAATTCATCAAATTTTTTGGAAAATGTTATCTGTAAAAAAACAGGGTATCTTTTAAATGATGTTTTAAATCATTTGTATATCATGATTTTGAAAAATAACATTCATGCGATATTATTTAAAATAATTATTCATTTTATATATTCTAAACTAGTTTGTATATAATTGTTCAGAAAATTTCAATAATTTCAATATTAAAACATTTTCTAATAAATAAAAAAGGTGTAAAAATTAATTTATGCATTCATTTTAGAACATTGAAATAAATCTTTAAAGAATATTTTTAATATTTGGACTTGTAAGAAAATGTATTTTTTATTGAAGATGGTAGTAAACTTAATTTTCAGTATAAACATTCATTCATTATTTTGAATAAATAAATAGAAGAAAATGAAATGAAAACATGTAATTGAAAGAAATAACCATAGTTGGGTAAAATTTATGAATTTCTTGGGAGATATATCATAATATTTTATCATCAAAAGGATAATAAGAAATATTCATGTTCAATAATGAGATTGTATTATAGAACCCTTATAACTTTGGAAACATTTGATTCCTATGAAGAAAAAAAATAAAAATTAGATAGATATTTTTGTCCCCACATTTTACGATATGAATCGTAAATTCCATTAATGGGGTTTGTTTACACCACAAAAATTAATCAAATAGTGAATATTCTATGTGTTCCATAGAAATAAATGTGATACACAAATCCCTTAAAACATTTAAATCATTTGAATCATAATTAAATAATAAAATCACATTAAAAATTATATATCATGAATTTAATGATATTAAATATATAAAATTTCAATGGATTAGTATACACACCACAAAAATGAAATGAGTTATTAATATGTCATATGTGTCCCAAAAATAAATGTGTGACTACATATCTAATATCCCTAGTGTTGAAATTGGTTATACACATAAGAAATTCATATATAATAAATATATGTTTATTATAATTCTATTATATATTCATAATCAAATAAATATTTCCATCAATTATGTACTTATAAGATATTATGAACTATTTAATAACAATTCATCGTTAAAATGATGTTTTGGGTAATAACTACTTCATTTTTCATATATGTATTTGTTTGTTACTTTTAGTCTTTTAACATTGATCATGTTTCCATCATCACCATAATGATAAAAATGATATTAATATCATATATATTAATTGTACATGTATTTATTCTAATAAATTTAAGTTAAATGTAGCAACTGAATTTCATTGTTCATATAGATGATAGATTGTATGTATGCATGAATGTTGTTTCCATTTTCATGAAGAAGGGATCAAAAGATAGGTAAATACTAATTAACCATTAAAGAATCATTTTTATATCATATAATATATATATATATAGATTAAATATATAATTATTTCATACCCTTTCAAAATGAAATGAAAATGTCTCACATTGCTTTATGAAGGTATTAGTCCGCACATACACATAAGGGACTTTATGATTTTTTAACAGATTGTAAGGTAAAAAGTAAAATTTTATTTAGATCTCTACTAGTATAATGATTTAATAAATATAATACAAATATTTTTGTTAATTCATTATATCTATCTATGGATGGAAGTGATGTAAAACAAATTAATTGCTTATTAAGGTGGGAGTCTTCCATAAAAAAAATATAGTTTGTTTCATATATGATGTAAGAGGTTAAGGATATATGTAATTACATGTAAATACTAAAATATAATTATATGGTATATAATTATGTTATTTTACTATACTGTTTTATAAATATATTATTGACTTTGAAGAAAATAAAAAAAATATCCGTTAAAAATGATACCTCTTTTTCGGAAAAACTCTTTAGGCTTGGAAGATGTCACTTATATATGTGGGGGATGAGACCCACTATGAATTTAAAAAAATATTTATACTGATGTTTTAAAGATGATAAATCTCTAAAAATTTCTTATTATATAAAATTATGACATAATTTTGAAATATGGTCCAAAAATAGTCTTTGGATAATTTTTTTAGGTCATTTTAAACCTTACCATAATTACATTAACTCCAAATAAAATTATTTTCACTAAAACATTGAAAAATAGTTATTACAACTTTTACTATATATTATGAAAAAATTAATTTGACCTAAATATTTAATATTAATTATTATGATTCCAAATAGGGAATCTATTTATCTAATTTCAATTCATTGAAGTGGTAGGATTTTATTTAATATTAATCATTCTTACGCGATGAAAAATAGTTTTCCAAAGAAATTGTTTTCATAAGTATTGAATGATTTTAATTAAAATTTCAACATTAAAATAATTCAATTGAACTAAATTGGATTAATAATTATATAATTCATTTAATTTTTCTATTAAAAAACATAAAACCAAATATTATATGTAATTTCTTTAAATTAAATGGTACTTTTTAATAAGAAACAAAAGTTTTAAATATTCATTAAAAATTTAAAATTCTCATCAAAATACAAAAAATTCTCTCTAAGTCAATTTTGATATTTTTACTCTAGAAATTAGTTTTATTTTTTCAGATAAATTTTCTAAAAGTGGGAAAAAAATAATGGCATTACTTGTTCGCAAAAAAATAATAAGAAACATTTCTTTTGAAAAATATATTTTCGGAGAATATATATACTTTACCAAAAATTATGTTCTTGTTTATAAATATTATTTATTTATATAAAATATATTACCTAATATTAAACACATTATTCCCTTTCATGCTGCAAAAAATTATTGGATATGATATATTGGTAATCTTTAAGTAATAATGTTAACATTATAATGTTGTTCATTAAAAATCTGTGTTACATGTGACAAAATCAATTGAAGAAATTAAATTTATTTTAAAAATATTCAATTTAAGATAAAGGTTTCATATGTAGAACATAATATTTCATGATCAGAATCATAATCAGAAACAATATCGATAAACAATGAGATTGTGTCATAATACCCTCAAAGCATTGGTAACTATTGCATCATAATCCACATGAATGAAAGAACCAAATATGGATATATATATATATATATATCGAATAATTTTAATAATAATAATAAAATAAATAAATTTATTGATTTTATATACACCACACAAAAGAAAAAAGTTGTGAATAGGTCATGTGTCCCGTATAAACAAATGTGATTTGAAAATACCACATTGGAAACTATTGAACCGCAAGCCTAATTGAATAATAAAATAAAATTAATTGTTATATATAAAAAACTAATGATATTAATGATATAACATGTGAATGGGGTAGTATATTCACCAAATAAATAATCAAGTTTTCAATATGGCATTTGTCTCCCAGATATAAAATAATGACTAGAAATACCTTACCATTATTTTTGAAATTCCTAATACACGTTTTAACAAACATTATCATAAATATATTTTTAATATAAATATATCCCATGGCTATAATCAAATATATATCCTTATATTTTTTAATTTCAACCTTTTATTACAGTTTATTAACAATTTCCTTGTAAAAACATATTTTAGATAATAACTCCTTTGATTTTGATTTATGTTATGTTTTTGTATATTTGAAACTTTTAATTTTATCATGGTTGAATAATCACAATAATATTGAAAATTATATTAATATAATATATTATAATTATAATTAATTATATATATATATATTAATCTATAAAATTTATAGATAGAGAATGACTTGTGTCATTCAGGGAGACGTTAGGCCATACATAAGCATACACATTTTCCCAATTTTATAATTTGTTGGAATGAATGGAAGGTAAATATTAATTCAAAATTATAATAACATTTATATACCTCTTATATAATTAAATATTACATAAATTCCATCCATGTAAAAATTTAAGGAAAATCATTCCATATCGATTCGTAGAAGTGGTAGTCCACACATACGCATGGGCGACATTTTCATTTTCCAAAAAATAGAATCTCAGAAGGTATATGTGATATTATAGTTCTAGAAATAAAATTATTCCCTAAATATGAATTAAATATTTTAAATCAATAACTATATCCATTTATGAGAGGCGGTGTTGGAAAATGAGTTACATCAGATCGTGAGGTGGTAGTCTGTCGTACAAATGATCAAATTTTTTATTTCTCATTTTATTAAATAGTATATGGGTATAGGTTATTAAATTAAAAATAATAAATTATAGTTATGTAGGATATAATAATGTTATTACAAAATAATATTAGAATAAAAATTTAAGGGGTTGAACAATAAATAAAACAAAAACACTTGGTTAAGAATGATGTGTATAATTCAGACAATGTCTATAGGACTGTAAAAAGTATTCATAAGAGGGTCACATAATTAAAATAATGACTCTACAAAATGTGGAGGGATATAATTAAGATATTTATTTATGAAATTGATGAATGAAAATTCTTTGTTAGTGTGAAGTAGAGAGTATATTTGGAGCCTTTTAATAATTGAGTGGGAGGATAGACATGGAATTTTCCAAATAAAAATGTTTGACCCACGTTTTACACATGAAAAAAGGCTTTAAAATAGATCATTATCAACCCATATATGATATAAAGTCGATATATTCCCTAAAAATCGTATATGAGAGTTTTTAGTTCATTTTATCCTATATCATTTTACATTAAACACCTACTAAACCCATTTTATCCTTAAGTGGAGTAATTAATCATTACTATTTTTTCTAATAATTTTGACCAAAAAATAAATTTCCATTTTAATATATCATAATTATTAATTATTAAAAATATTTAATCGAATTTAACAAATTCAACTAATATATGTGGTATAATTTAATTCCAAATTAACCCTATATATGTGAAAAAGAGGTTTTCAAATGTATTATTTTCATAAACATAGAAAGTTTTAATATGAAATTTCAATATGTAATTTATTACAATGAAAAAAATCAGATTAATGAATAAACTATCGAACTAAATTTAATTTAATAACAACATTAAAATAAGATACCATTCATAAATTCTTTAGATGAAAAATCCAGTTATCAATAAAGAAAATTGTATTTTTTTACAATTCATCGACAAATTATACTATACAATAAAAATTCAAAAAAATCACTCAAAGTTAATTTTGAAATATAGATTTAGAAAATTAAGTTTCATTTATTAAAATAAATTTTATAAAAGAGGAAAAATTAATGATATTGTTTTTTTAAAAAAAATAAATAAAATGAAATATTTAGAAAATGTTATCTTCGAAGTACAAAAATGAATTACAAAATATTAGGTAATTTTTTTATCAAGATGTTTTATTTATATATATATATATATATATCAATTATAAATAATTTTAAAAATATGGGTATCACTATTCATATTTACATGTTCAACATCTAGTTTATAAATTTATTTTTTAAATATTAATATTAATAATATATCATGGTTTATTAAAACACATTGTTGTGTGTAACACAGGTTATCAAAAAAATCTACTTGAAAAATATATATTTCATTAAATTTAAAAAAAATTAAATTATATATATTAAAATTAATTTTACCCATGATATTACATCACACTAATATGAATAATAGTGGTTAAATTTTCACTATTATATCCTCAGGTTCCCATCTATATTTTTAAAGGCGTCAGATTTTCCATAAAATCTTGAATAGGAGAGTTTTTTTTATAGAACATTTTCTCTATGATCCAAAATATGTATATATATTACTATTTAGAGTAAATATCATGATCTATTAGTATGAGCTATGAATTTAGTACATGTGAAGGACTAGGCATTTACTTCCTCAAGAGAGATATATGGAACTCGTCGTAGACTTGACGTAGGTTCATTGGAAGTACCAAGTAATTAGAAACTATCCCTACTAGATCAAGAATCACAAAATTCTAGTATTCCTAGGTATCATATTTCCTTACTTTCTAAATCCCATAACTATGTTCTCTTTATAACATTGTAGTAATACATTCTCTCCATCTTCGAATACTAGATAACATTGACGACTGTATGAATATAATTATTTTTGACTCTTATATTCATTTATGTGATGTTGAATGTATCTAACCTTTTCTATCATTTCCACACCTATCTCAAGTACCAATACCATTCTTTCAATTTCATTATCCCATAAAGTTCTTTCTTCCAAACTACTTTCAATATAGGGATTTATAAAGATCCATCTAAAATATTGAGTGAAAGTTATTTTTTTAATGAAACCAAAATAGAGAAGAATATTGAACACAACTAACTTCGAAATCCATATGAAAATATACTATATTATCTTCTTATGTTTCAATTGTTTACTTTTACTGAACATGTGTCTAAAAATGATATAAAGAACTAAAAAATATCCCCATCCCTATAGCCTATTGTAGACTTTTACATAATTTAAGTTAAAACATAGATCCCTCTAAGACACAATAGAATGTGGTACTCTATGAATCCTTACCACATTCTGAATGTATATACCATTAATATGATCTATGAATACATCAACTCTGATTGTAATTAATTGTGACGAATTAATAAGGAGACCAATTATATCCCTTGTATAATTATTAACCCTAGTTGTATTTTTGATTCCCAAAATAAAATACATGGTAATGTTTTACTATTTCCATTCAGGTGTGTGTAATGGTTGTAACATATCATTGCACTTTTGTATCTCAAACTTAAAATTTTATCATACCAATCACTAAGATAAAAAATCTTCAATATATCAATTCATTTCATCCAATAATAAATTTCCTTTCAAATTTATATAAATCTATTTACATTCAAGATAAATAGATAATTGTGAACTATAGTCATCCTCTAATAGAATGATCTTTAAATTTGGTATGGATGGAACACATACATGGTTTATAATCCTCATCATTCCATCAAAATCAATGTTTATATCTAGAATTTTTTTTCCTTTCTTATGTAACTCTAATTCATCATTCTACGCCTATTTAATATTCACATGTATACCTAGTCGAACACTCATTTGAGAGGAATATGTCTTATCCTCTTCCTTCACGATTTCATGATCCATCATTTACAAATATATAAATACTATGTCATTTTTTATCCACATCGTGGATAATCTATCATGATCCTTTTGAAAAAAATAATATGTCTCCTTGTTCACATTACCATGGTGGTAATGTATTGATCATTAAAAATATTTAGTCTATTCTAACTAGATTCTATAGAAAAATATCAACTCCTTATATGTGCAGATATTCTGTAAAAACTTTTTATCAGTATATAAATCACATGTTTCCGTATAATTAAAATGTATTTGTATTATTAATGAAACAATTTCTATAGGTAACTCCAAAACATGAGTTAGGTAATTTATATCATGAACCTTATATTTTTTGGATTCATAATCAATCACTATATCATTTTTAAATTTCATGGTTATCTCTAAGATAAAACATATTTTCCCAAAATAAATATTATCCTTATATATCATTTAATTTTAAAAACATTCATACAAACCATTAAATCATGTATAAGAGTTATATTAGTTTCACCCATATCACTGTTTAGTTGTGGTTTCGAGCCCCGGAGGATTTCCTGATGTGTGAGGATATCATTTTTCACTAAAAAATATTAATATAATTCAAATAACACTACTAGAAATATTCTAAACATCCTTAAAATTAACCCTTAAAATAAAATTTCATGTTAACCATAATGGTTATAAATACCATTAAACATTTTAAAATACCATTCCTTATCAAATAATAATTCATGATGAACCTTAGATTTACATATACATTATTACAGTAAAATATAATCGAAAATATCATTAATCACTTCTAAATTCTATAAAATTGAATCTAAATAGTGTTGTATAAGACATTATACCTATAATAAAACATCAACACATAAATATATCACTATATGAATAACAAACAAGTAAATATTAGATAAAGACATATATTCTTTAAAAAATAATGTGGTCCTCATATGTTTCATTATTTTGTTAACCAAAATACTAGAGGTAAAACTACTTCTATATTATAATTATTGATTCCAAAAACATAAATACTTAAAACAATTAACTTCAATGATTTAATATTACATAGTTCCTCTATTTTTCTAGGTGGAAACTTTTAGTTTATGTAATTTAATCATATGATTACCAAGTTACTCTCATATAAGACATCAAATTACATTGATATTTTTTGTTTTATGACCTTAATTTCCATAGAGGAAACACCTTCCCCTCCATTTGAAATATTAGTTTGTGTGCTTCATCACACCTTCATGAATTATAAGAATCCAAATAATCTTTCCTATATTTTACTTACCATAGGAACACTCATAAAAGTTTTTAATTCTCTTATATGACATGTTAAGAATATCAGCAACATTCACATTGTTAATCATATATCATTATTGATAATTTAGAATAATCACAATGTTTTTTCCTCTATTCATAACCATATATTATAATCATGAAATTTTACATCACATTAAATGGTAACTTATTTCCTCCTAGTTCAATCCATTGACTAAAGTAAAAACATAATAGTGTGAAAAATAATAATAAAGTGGGAAACCAAATAATTATGAAAAACGATTTATAAGATTTATTAAATTATGACACCTTAATTTGAATTAATGACACCTTATGTTTATCAAATTTCATTAATTTTCATTATTTATTTAAATCCTTTATAATGCTTTGTATAATGTTTGGGGATTTCAAAGAAAATCCCCTATGAGTTTCAAACTAGGTGTGTGGAAAGGACCGTTTTCATGCACCAAGTGATGAATAAGTAAAATTTAAATGTGTCCTTTCTTAATTCATTACTGCTATGTATATCTATAAAAGATCTATATTCATGTGTAGTATCCAGATAGGTATATCATTTATTATCAACCTCATGCTCTATCCTTCCCCAAAATTATAAGACATTTTTCTGTACTTTTACTTGCCCTTATCATTATCCATATGGTTCCCAATAAATGTTTCTCATCCTATATAAAGTTGTTGACTAAACCATTCTATATTATCAACTATAGAAACCCAAACAGTTATTACATAGATATTATATCATAATATATGAATATTCGTTAAATAATATAATGACCCATGCCATAATCATATAGGTTTAATTCATTTGGAAACATGGATATATAAATAAATTATTCATAAGTGAATAAAAAAATTATCCTATTATTGATCATGAACTTTTGTAATGGAATAAACCATGGCAGTTCATAAGACATGAATTATAATGTAATTAATGAACAGAATCCATGATAGATTAAAATTTGGACAAGACAAGGATTTGTGTAATACACAAATGAATATGAAAATTTATTTCAAGGGTATCCACCAATATATTCATAACATGTTAATACTAGTACAACCACTAGTTTACGTGCCTTGGGACTAGAATAAACACACATTTACACTCTTTCCGGATTGGTATAACCTCACGTGTACCCTTTTTCTAGCTTGGGATAATATCTCGTGTACCCTCATCTGGGCATGGGATAACCTCCCATGTACCCTTTGAGCTTATAGAACATTAGTCAATATCTAATGTATTATAGGTATGTATAATTACCATAATTCACTTGGTCTATAACTTTGATTCCTATATGATCATAAATCATTTACAATATCACAACCGGTGAAAAATAAAACACTCTTCATAAACATTTCATTATAGCATAACCCAATTGAATGACACATGATTCATAAAAATATGTCATAGTAATCAAAATCATCTAGAAAATTATAATAATGGTATCATTTTATTAAATCCCTATTTAATATTAAGTAACAATAATGTAAGTCTTCATATATAGAAAACTATTTCAAAATGTCACTTCAAACATTATTAAGAAAAATTAAAATTTCACATTGAAAAAACAAATTTAAAATATATAAATATTTTAAAAATAATAAAGAAGGTACGTTTTCAAATTAAAATTTGAAAATTTTTAATTAATATTTATTTCATTGATTGGTCATGATAGTGGATAATACTATTCAATACACACACATTAAAAATGAAGAATCCTTCCACATTTTTGTCAAATATAAAAGTAACCTATTTTGGAAAATGATAAGAAAATACATTCAATTTTATATTTTAATTTTATATATGGGAAAAAATTTCATTTAAAAATATTCAGAGAATTTTAAATTTCTTATTTAAAATATTTAAATAAAACGTAGACATTGAAAAAAAATTTGACCGAGGATAAAAATTAATTATTTGTTCAATTAAAATAATGTACTTTTCTCTTGAAATCATGAAGATAAGAATATGAAATGGGAACATTTTTTCTATTTAAATATCCATATTTAAGAAAAATAATGAGTTTCTTGAGAGATATAACATAATATTGTATAATCATATTCATAATCATAAACAATCATTATAAACCGTGAGATTGTATCAAAAACCCCTTTCCACATTGTTAACTCTTGAATCATAAGACTTATGAAATGATGATCATTATATTCTTATTTATAAGAAATAATTCCTATGATAGGTATCATAAAATACATTCATGGGTGGTATATGTTCCACACCAACAAAATAAGTGTTGAATATGGCATCTCTCCCATGAAAATAAAATTTGGATGGAAATCCGTTACAATTATTGAAATTTTTGAATCAAAATCATCATTAAAGAGTAACTTAAAATAATATTTTAAATATCATGAAGATTATTTTATTCATTATATAAACTGTCATTGTGGGAGTATATACACTACAAAAAATGAATTGTGAATATGACTTATTTCTCTAAGAACTAAATTGTACACTTAAAATCCCTCATATAAAATCTTGACATTCATTATACACATTAAAAGATAATGTATAACAAATATAGGATTTTTGTAATTAAAATTAAAAATATTATTCATATTAATAATACCCTATATTATATACATATGGCCTTTTGTTAACCATTTATAAGAAATGTCGTTATTAAAATCATGTTTCGTGTAATAATTGTTTTATTTTTCATGTATGTTTTATTTTGGTATTTTTTGTCCTTTAAAATTGATCATGATTCCTTCATATAAAAATTTTATTTATGATATAATTATCATATATATTCATTAGATATGTATTCATAGTTATACATAAGTTTTTGTGAGATTGAAAATGAATGAAACCATTCATGGAGACAATAGGTTATACATAGTCATGACCAATGTTTCCATTTTCACGATGAATGGAATAAAGGAATGTTAAATATTAATTATATTTATATTAATTATTTATATATCATATATATCATATAAAATAATTAAATATACCTTAATTACCATCCATAACTAAATAAAATTAAAAACTTTTTATATTGTTTAGTGGAGGCGGTGGTCCATACGTACGCATGAGCGACATTATCATTTTCCTATAAAGTAGAAGGCCAAAATATATAATTTATATTATAATTAAAGAAAAATAAATATTTTAAAAATATCATTTAAATATGTTAAATCTATAATCATATCCATAAGTGAGGGTCGGTGATGCTAAAAAATTACATCGGTTTGCGAGGCGGTAGTCAACCATACCCATGATCAACTATTTCACTTCCAATTTTATGAAAGAAGAGATGAATATAGTTCCTTTCTTTAACATAAAAAAAACTTATTAAATATAATATATATATATGTTGGTATATTAACATAGTTTTTGAATAATTCAATGATTGTGATGAATAAACACGACCACAAAAATAGTTTTTCCCAGCGCCAACCTTTATCAGTGCTAATGAAAAAGTGCTGATAAAGGAGGGCCTTTATCAACGCTTTTAAAAGCACTGATAAAGGGTCGACATCAAAAAAAATTAATTAAATATAATATATTAATATATTAATATATAAATATAGTTATATTGATATAAATATAATATATAATTTTTAAATATATTTTAGATAAGTATAAATATACATTTACACTTAATATACATAATATATAAGATATTTAGTGAAAATGGATTATAAAAGAATTAAAAAAAATATTTTTAATTAATAATTTGATAATTATTATGGATTAATAGTCATTTAATAACAATTTGAAGATTAAAAAATAAAAAAAATTAAAAAAAAGATCCAAAATATGTTGAAAACGCAACTCAAACTTCAAACGGCCATAACTTTTGATCCGAGTGACCGTTTGAGCTCTAACATATATGAAATCGAATCCTGCGACGAGCTCTACATCTCGATGACCAGGAAACCTGGGACATGGTTTTTTCGAGGCCAACAGAGGCCCAGAATGCCTCTAAAACTGAGTTTTTAGTTAGGGTACCCCGATTTTTTAAAATTTTGTAGATTTTCAACCTCGTTTAAGGGGGTATTATTGGATTTTTTTGGTGGGGACAGAATTTATTCCAAGGTATTGCATTCATATTGATATTATGTCTTTTAAATTTTATCATTTTTTATAATTCACTTCTTTTTATAATCAAATATATAACAGTATATACATATTTTTTATATATTCACACATAGAAATTTAATTATAAATATATATAACAAAATATATTTACGTATAAAATATATTATCATTATCTAAATAATAACAAATATCCATTTTATTTAAAATTCAAATATATGAATATTTATATACCTATATATTAATCTAACTACATATATATATATAACTATATATATATATATGTTAATATAACTACATATATATATTAATATTACATTAAATATATATATTAATATCACTGTAAATATATATATTAATATCACTATAAATATCTATATTAATATAACTATATATATATTAATATAACTATATATATATATTAATATAAATATATATTACTATCCGAATAAATATAGCTAAATATATATATATATATATTAATATAACTATATATATATATATTAATATGAATATATATATATTAATATAACTATATATATATATTAATATAAATATAAATTACTATACGAATAAATATAACTAAATATATATATATATAAATAGAGATATATATTAATATAACTATATACAAATTATAATATAACTATATATATATTAATATAAATATATATTACTATACGAATAAATATAACTAAATATATATATATATAGATATCATGAATTGGAAAACAAATCAAAATAGAGGAGTGGTAAGGGCTTAGGCGCGCAGGGGGGAGGTCTCGAGTTCAAATCCTGGTGGAGGCAGGGGCACGTGCGCATGGGGGAATATGGGAGCAAGCGCTGTTAAAGGGTGGAGGGGGTTCATGGGGAGCTATAGGGGAGTGAAAAAGTGCTGTAAAAGGGGGGTTCAAGTTCTATAAAAGCCCCCCCTATTGGCAATATTTTCTAAATTTTTTGAAAATTTTAAATTTTTTTAATTTTTTTACCTTTTAACAGCGCTTTAAAAAAATCGCCGATAAAAGGGGTCCTTTATCAGTGCTAAAACAAATGCTTTGATAAAGGAAGCACTGATAAAGTGGTCTTTTATCAGTGCTAAAATAAAGCGATGATAAAGGACCCTTTTATCAATGCTTTGTTTTAGCACTGATAAAAGACCTCTTTTATCAATGCTTTTTTAGCACTGATAAAAGGGGTCTTTATCAGAACTTTTTGGAGCACTGATAAAGGGGACACCCCCTTATCTTCTCTGACATTAATAGTGCCTTTCTACCGCTATTAAAGTACATTTTTAGTGCCGATAAAATCCTTATTTGTAGTAGTGGAATAAAACAAAAATGATTATCTAATAATGACACCTCTTCTCCAGACGACCTCTAAAGGTTTTCTATATTAGACATTATAAATGGTTTTAGTAAAAAAATAAGGAATATATTATGTGGGTAGGTAATTAAGTAATATATTTGTTAGGTATTGGATAAATTAAATGGCTATTGGAGTATTAATATTTGATTAGAGGGGGTTCCCTATTATTTGTGGGGAAGAGAACACAAATAAAATTAATGAAACGAAAAAAATTCCATAATTTTACAAATGCAGAATGATAAAGAAAGGATCATTCACAAACCCCGTATGTGAAAAGGTAAAGTCATTTTAATAAAATAATATTTTAATTAAAAATACTGTTATTAAAACTATTATATTTTTATTTTATCCCCTTGTAAATCTGTTTTAACCTTAACTATGGTAAATACAATTTATTGGTTTTAATATTCATTATAAACATAATTTATATTCATATTATTATATAATATTAATTATAATTATTAAAAATATTTAATATAATATTCTAAATTCAATTCACTTAATGACCCTGACCCTAGAAGCCCAGAGCATGTGCCTTATTTTATTACATTGTCATGATTATAAGGAATCAAATCCCAAAAGACTGATCAATTTAGTGTTTATTAAAAACTATATTACATAAATGATACCCATATTACATTAAGAAAATAAAAATAAATCATAAAATGGTATAATTATGGAGTCTTTGAAACTCATTCCAATACCTCGGTTTCATATCCTATTGAATGAAAATGAGATTAGGGTGATCTCAAATGCTCAATAGGGGTTAAGTATAGAAGAATAAATAATGAATAACTGAGGCATAATCAATTTTTCGAAGTAAATAATTTAAACACATTACATATATCCAATAAACAAAGAAATATAATCCATACATAGATAAATTTAAGAAAAAATATAATCGATATTAATAGCTAAATATTGACTAAAAGAAATACTTAATTATCAGATGTCATTTTTTCATAGCCCATGATACCTTTTCCATAAAGACTTATCCTCAAGATAGTTTAAAACATACTGGGTAAAAATTCATCTAATTTTTTAACTCATTCATCTCATTAAACTACCTATGCATTGATGGGCCTTCATTAACCGATCACAGTCCATTTATTAAATTTACAAATCATTACTCATATAACGAATGATTGATTAATTCATAAACCCTATGCCTTATCAAATATCTGTATTGAGTAGAGGTTGGACATTTTTCAATAATTAAATAGTTAATAAAATAAATTTCAAATTATACACTATATATTATAATGGTATATTTATTTTGGAAATAATTATATACATGATAAATGATATGGACATTTAAAAGAAATTTAATTTTTAATTAAAATTATTACAATAAATTGAATGTTTCAAGAAAATGTTAACATTCACAAAATAAAAAAATAGCATAATAATTTAAATTTGAACAGAAAATAACATGAAGGAATAATTATTCATGATATTATGTATCCATTGAAAAGTATATACATCAACTAAAAGAGAATTGGTTCATAATAGAAAATCATCCTCAATTAAACATAAATTGAGACAAAATCCCCTATTACTTGACTAACTTTTGAATGAGGAGATCTATAAAAAACAACATGAATTGAAACATAAAATATAATGAAATTAAATTAATTCATTATATAACATTTCATATGGAAGTACATGAACAACACAAATATAACCCCGGTAAATACTTACGAATAAACAATCTCGGATAAGAACGAGATCGGATAATTGTCCCTTACCTTAAGTAAAATTTCATTCAATTGTGTATGTGACTCCATTATAGCGAGTTTAAACATATTATTAACTTGTATCAAAACCATAATAATATTTATGATATCATATATTATTCACTTAAGAGTTTATATTACCCATTCATTTGTCAATTCCATGTTAAAGCAGTGTTTTGGGTAAAATTGTTTCATTCATTGTACGTGTTTTGACTTGTAATTATTCATATGATTACTTATATCATGATTACATAAATACAGAATGTAAAACATGATTTATATATAATATATATTCATAATATATATATATATATATAATATATCGATAAATGGAATTAAATGCACCGTTCATAGGGACAGTAGGTCGTACGTACACATTAATGCTGTTTTCGTTTCCTTATTAAATTGAATGGAAGTAAATGAAATATATATATATATACATAAATCTAGTAGCAATATTATTTCATATATTTCATTATTAATTATTATATATACTTTATAATCATTCTTGAATGGTTAACATGGAAAATGAATCTAATCGCAACATGGAGATGGTAATCCGTACGCACGCACGATCGATGATATCATTCCCATAATTATCGAATGGAATTAGGGTGGATGATATAATATCTCATTTTTAGAATCATGTTATAATAATAATATATAGTTATTATTTCCACCATTATACTCATCCAATTAAATAGGTGATGGAAAAATAGATTACACCACAGCGTGGAGATGGTATTCCGTACGTACACACGCGCGGTAATTTCATTTTTCCTAGGATGGATAGAAGGTGAAATAGGGTTGTTTAAAATTCATAATAACATATCAGTATATTATTTATACTTATGTTATTACTTTATAATGAAAAAACTAAATAAGAGGAAGTAGAAGAAGAAATAAATTTGAAAGAATCGGTAAAGGATATTACCTCTTCTTCGACGCGCCTCTTCTAAACCTCCTCTTATGGAACTAAAGTTGACCTTTAAAGAAAACAAGGACCTATAGTATGTTTATAGGTAAGTGGAGAAAAAAATGGATAGGGTTTGGACAAAATTTAAGGCTCAAAATGTTGTGAAGAGGAGAGGGGGGAGGTGCCCTTTTAAAAGGGAGGAGAGGGGCACTTTTGGAAACCTCCAAAATATTAATTTACAGTAAACTCAAAATCCACATAAAAACATCAAAAATGACCCAACATAGAAGATGAGATGAGATAGGGTTGTGATCTCATCAACCAATAAAATTTATACATGTTGGTAATTTCTTTAAACCTTGTCATTTTGTTTTACCCTTATTTAATCTATTTAATTTTATTTGTGGTAATAAGATTCTAAATTCTAAATTGTTATAAATACATACTTATGTGTTTTGAATTGTACATAATTGGATACTTTATGACATTTTAGACCATATAAATTTAAATTTATAATTTTTAAATATTTTTGTGATTTTTAAACAATTTAATAATATGTTATTTTTATAAAATGTCAACAGTGTCAATTTTGACACTATTCAATTATTTGAAATTAAATAAAATCCACATAGAATATATATTCGAAAAAAAATATTTAATAGATCCATAACATGTAATATTAATCTTGAAAATTCCTATATCACATTAAATAGTTCATATATTATTTATTTTAATATTTTTAAAACCATTTATTTGGTATTTCAATCAATAAAATAATTTCTACATCACTATTGTGTCACCATTAATGGTAATTATTTAATCCATAAAAATTCTATATAAATTCAAATAATGTAGATAAATTTATTATATTTCAATTGACTATTTATGTTATAAGATGTATGAAGTTTATCACTAAATTAAAATTACCACACTTATAAGATATAACAGAGTGACATGTTGTCACATTCTTTGGTTTTAATAATAATTACATCCTTTTCATGGTCTAAAGTACATGAAATGGATCTATTCCGACCCTTAGGTGATATGTGTCGACTTTTATTCATGAAATATAATTTTAACAGGTTTTAGGGTAATTTTATAGTCTTATTTTTACCCTTAATTACCCGATTTACCTTTAACAGTAGAAAATAAAATTTACTGTAGTTAATATTCATAATGTCTAAAAATAAAATATATCCTATTAACATAATTTGAACCTATTGATTCTAAATATGGAATCCATTTTACCAAATTCAAAACATAGAAGTTGCTGTATTTAATTTAAAATAAATCTCACTGCTGAAGAAATGGGTTTTAAAAGGTAAAAATTGCAAAAGATTGAAAAGTTTTTACCTATGAATTCAATGTAAAATCAATTATAATGAATTAAATTATATTAAAGGGTAAAAATATATTCTACTTATACTTTAAAACCATTCAATATTTTAATTTGACTATATAAATTATCTTGATGAAAAAAGTTGTTTTTAAAATAAAATTTAGCGTATTTTTACTATTCATCAAAAGATGAAAGTTATCATAAAAATATGAAAAATTTATCCAAAGTAAATTTTTATATCCTTATTCAAAATAATTAGTTTATTTTGTCAAATTGATCTTGTAAACTTGTCAAAAACTAGATTTAAAATTGGTGCGCCATCAAAAGGTGACACAACTGTATTTTTTTGAAAAATACTTCCTTTATCTGAAAAATTAATTTTGTTATCATACCATGTTATAGAATATCTGTAATTTTAATAATAATTCTATAAAAATAAAAATGTGGTTAATACTATTCATAACAGCTAGTTTATATTAATATTATAACAATATATTGTTGTTTAGTGAAACTCAGTATTACGTACAACACATGCTATCGAGGAAGGATGCTCTTGCATGAAACAAAATCCAAGAATAGTGTTGCATATACTGCAATCTAATACAGTGTTTCATATAGCGCAAGATAATATTGGTGTAGCATACACCACATGATAGCAATAAAATTAAAATTAATATTTCTTATAAAATTTAAGGGTGTTACACTCTATGAGGATGTTGCCTCATAAAAATAACATGTAGACAAACTAACCAACTTGACACATAGTTAGAAATTTCTTGCTTCATGTTATCCTACCAAAAATATTCCATCAAATCCCTATAAATTTTTCTCCAAACAAGGTGTATATAGAAATTTAAGCTTTGAACATCATCCAATAATTAACTATTTAGATTAGGTTTAGATAGAATACATAATATCATTCCAAATGTCATTACCCCATATTCACAATTAATGTCTATTAATTTCAAAATCATTTACATTTTAATCTTCTTTAGGTAGTTCTCATCATCAGACTGAGAATTCATTGTCTTCTCTAATAAAGATGGTCTTGCTAACATTTAAAAACTGACTGTTCTACCCCCTTACTTAGTAACTATCTTATCCATTTGTACGGGATCATTGAATATATAATCCCTCTCAATTATCATTTGAGTAACAAATCCATGCTATTTCTTAATCAATGCATCATCTACCATATTTTCTTTTCCTAGGTTGTAGTGTGATGAGAAATCATAATATTTGAGTAGCTTGATCCATCACCTTTGCCTCATATTGATCTCCTTCTATGAAAATATGTATTTCAGTATTTTTATCTATTTATATATCTTATATTTTAGTATAGATTGAATTTCTCTATAACATATTTGAAAATATCATATCTTCAAATTCATGATCATTGGTTTAGTAGTTCAATTCAAGAATCATCAATTTATTTGAGGAATATGCAATAAAATTATCATTTTTCATTATGACACAACAAAGTCCCTTCATTGATGCATCAATATTTATCACAAACACATCTCTTACTGATATTATATTTGAAATTAGAACATTAACCAATCTCATAATTAGTTTGTCAAAAAATTCATCACATTTGTTCATTCAAAAAATTTATCCCCTTTTTTAAAGCACGATTAACGGGTTAGTCAAAAATGAAAAATTATGAAAACAACATAGATAGTGACCTACCAAAACAATGAAACAATATACCATGTTATGTTTGTTGGTGTTGGATATTGTCAGACTCCCTTTCTCTTTATAAAACCAACTAAGAATCCATTTTTGAATACAATATGACAAAAAAAGAGACTTCCCAAATACAGAAATATAACTTACCAAATTTCCCATTTAACTATTTCCCTCAAATAATCTTAATAATTATTCTAATATGGTTTTAATAGTAATAATATATTTTAGAATAGACCATAATATCATCAATGAATACCATAAAAATTATCTGGATATTCCTTCAATACTCTATTAATTAGATCCGTAAAAAGAGGGTGAAATATTCAATCCCAATGGAATCACTATAATATTGTAATGTCCAAACCTCATATGAAAATATCCATTTGGAATATATTTCTTATTATTCATAATTGGTGATACCTAATATGAAGATAAATTTTAATTAAATATCAAGTTCTGTGATTTTTATCAAATAGGCCATCAGTGTGAGGTAAAGATCGTTTTTATTTATCATAATAGCATTGATTTCCCTATAATTAATGCACATCATAATGGATCCATTATTGTTCTTAACACAAATAATAGAGGATCCCCATGGAAAAAAAATACGGAGAATAAATCTCTTATTACCCAAATCCTATATATATTCCTCCAACTCCACTAATTCCATAGTGGATATTCTATTGGGAGTTTTGTTATTGGTCATACACAAGGGATTATATCAATGGAAAATTCAATTTTCACCCTTTGGGGGATATCTAGGAAAATATTTATGAAATACATTAATTTATTCTTATACAATAGTTATATCCTCAATTTTAAGATTACGTTCTTTATCAGAAGATGATTTTATTATTTTTCTTCGATAATTTTATTTTTTAGAGATACTGGGGGTGGATTTAGATAAGAATGAGATGACGAGTTTTATACACTAAAGATAAATAATTATACATCTTCATCAAAAAATTTAGTTTTTTTCCTTAAGTATTTTTTTGTATCATATTTTTAAATTATTTCCCTGCTGAATAATATATCAAATTCAACCATAGGTATGATAAGAAGTTCATAAAATAAAGCACTTTTAAAATTCAAAATGGGGAAAGCTCGAAACATATTTCTTTCAATGAGAAATCCCTTAAGAGTTTTGACTGACAACTCCATAATTAAATAGAAAGTTAAAGGTATAATTTCCTTATAAAAATAGGTAGATATAAAAGACTAAGATAATCTGGGGTCAAATTTTGTATTGCATAAATTTTTGGATAGGGTTAATATACATTACACCACATCATTTGGTACTTATAACTCATCTATTTTGGTTGCATAATCATTGTTCATATCTCCTTCAACTATTATATAGTATATTCCCTTGATTTATGTGGAATTCATTAGCATATTTCCCCATATTCCTATAGGTGAAACACTACATGAGAACATTTTACTTCTTCCCCTCACATTCTTTAACCTGATGACCCCATTATCTACTCTTATGAAAAACTCTCAATCCCTTAAAACATTTCCTATTTGGTAATTTTTTCAACAGTACACACAAGGTGGTAATTTATTTATTCCATTCTTCTTCATTGACACATTCCTTTTATCATGATGTTTATAAGACCTCTTCTTCTCTTTTTACCCTAGAATATTTATTTATCTTTATAATTCCTTCTCTCTTTTGAAGGAATATAAAATATATTTATTCATATGATGAGGAGGTCAAAGAAACCATCCCCCTAATAATATTTGGATTAAAACCTTCAAGGATTTATTTAATAATACAATCCATGTTGTGTATGTAATTCATATCATATCTAGAAAACATTGTAAATGAAGCTTCATAATCACCACTAAATTTTTCTTCCTTTGTCTCTAAGTTAATGTAAATTCAATTCATCTAATTTTTTTGATCATGTGGAAATAATTATTGAATAATTTCACATTAAAATAAACCCATTCAATGATTTTTAGATAGACTTACTCTATATTATTCTAGATCACTGAACACTATTGATCATCAACCCCTTTTAGGAAATACACAAATTGTATAACTTTTTTTCTTTTCATCACATTAAAAGGCCATAAATATCTTCTATGTGGACTTAAGCTATTGCTCAACAAAAATTAGATTAGTTTAACCACTAATCAATGGGGTATTATTCCACATAAATAGAACTAGAATAGGATATTCTCAATTTCTAATTGAATACTTTATTGGGGAAAGGTTATTTTTAATAACTTCATTATGCTTCTAAATATAAACATAATTTTCTATGTTATAATACCAATTGTATTGGTTTTATCTGCAGGTAAATCTATATATTTTCCATGAGTATTGATATAAATCTTCCTTCTAGGTTCTTTTTCTAAAAAATAGAATACACATAATTAATTCATAAAATTATGAATTTTAAATCATAATGTCCAATTCCAAATTTTATGTAACACCTATCATGAATTAAAAATTTATGCATTTTTAGTATCATAATTATAAACTTTTGTTTCCTCAGGGATATCAATTCGTAAAAATTCTGCATAATTTATTGTAAATAAAATTTATATTATAATAAACGTAACACCATGGATTGTTAAACTATGTGTGTAGTAAGGCCTATTTTAATTTACTAGATTATGCTCCAGTCAAGCTTGATGTTCCCTTTTTAGATTTTTTACCCCTGGGTATATGTATTGCATAACCATGTTCACATTTATTATCTATATATGGATGTATTTCTAGGAAAAATAATATGATCTCTACCTTACCAAAATATTAGTATGTTCATCAAATCTTATCATAAGGTTATGTTCCCTAGTCTATGATTTCCTTAATCTAGTTTCCATGTTTTCAAGTATACTTCCATTAATAAGAACTATAATGACCCGCACCCTAGAATCCTAATGTAGGTGTCTGATGTTATTACATTATCATGATTACATTGAATAATATCCTGAAGGTTGAAACAAGTTTTTAATTTTTAAAAAATGGATTACATACATGATACCCATATTACATTGGTAAAGGAATCTAGAGAATTGAAAAAGAAAATACTTATCATCCTTGAAACGAATTACAATAATTCATATTCATATCCAATGGAATATAAAAAATAATGGTGATCTTAGTTCCTCAATATGGGTTAATTACAAAAGAAGAAGTAAAGAATCAATAAGTTGCAATAAATAGGGGAAGATAAATATTTGAATAAAATTCCATGTAATTGATTAACTGATAATAAAATGAATCCATAGATAATGTTAATGAAACAATATCATGGATAACAATAAATTTTTAATGAATGAATGAAATTCTTAATTATTGGACATCATGTTTCCTAAGAACATGATACCTTTACCATTAATATCCATCCTCTAGACAGTATAAAAAATAATCGATAAAACCCATCTGATTTTTCCAAATGATTCATCTCATGAAACTATATATGAATTTAGGGTCATGTATAAACTATACACCAACCCATTAATTTAATTTCCAATGCAATACTCATATATTAAATAATATATTTTATTTACAAATAATATTTTTTAATAAATATACATATTGAGTTAAGGATTTGGGTTTATCAATAATTCCCCAGTTAATCAAATTAAATTCCAAGTATACACCACATGTTAAAATTTCATATATTTTTAGAAATTATCATATAAATGATAAATGATATGGATATTTTTTAAAAATGTAATTTACTGAGAAAATTGATTATAATAAAGTGATTGTTTCAAGAGAAAGTTGACAATCACAAAAGAAAGTGAGTTTTCACAATAATTAAAATTTAAACATAAAATAACATGAAAAATAAAGAATTGTTGATATAATATGTTAATGGGGATGTATATACACCACATAAAATATATTTGGTTCACAATAATAAATAATTCCCTATTGAATGTAAATTAAGACGAAATCCCAAACTAGTTGAGTTTCTTTTGAATCATGAGATCTATTAAAGAATAAAATAAATTGAAAATTTTAATATCATTTATTAAATTAACATCATGATATAATATTTCATATGGTATTATGTACAACACAAAATTCAAATGAGTGGTAAATATAGAATAAGTCTCCCAAAAATAAAATGATACTAGAATTCCCCTTTTTTTAAGATCCCTTTTGGTCATACATGCTTTCATGAATTTTATAGTGGTTTTAAAAATGTTCTTAATTTATATTAGAACCATATTAATATTTATAATATCCTTTATTATCCTTTTATAATATATTATCACATATTCATTTATATTCATTCATTATTTTCACTATTTCGGGAGTTAATTGTCAGATTTTTCAAGCATGTTTCAACTTGTTATTATTAATTACTATTACATTGATCATAATTTAATCATATCCAAAATGTAAGCCATAATTTAAATACAATATATAATAAATATATTTGTATTTATAGTAATTCATAATGTTTAGTGATAGGAGGTGAAATGGATCATTCATAGAGATGGTAGATCACACACACACATAAACGCTACTTATGTTTTCTTTTCATATTAAAGGAAAGAAATGTAAATGATATATATATATATATACATATGCCAAATATAATTTCAGTATCATTTTTTTTTCATATAATAACCTATTTTTATTAATCTAATCTATAATACATTCCATGTAATATATGAATGAGTCAAATAACTTAGAGGAAGCGGTAGTCCACATGTCCGCAAAAAATGTTATCATATTCCAAAAGAATTGAAAGAATAGAGATATGTGTAATATAAAACCCTAATATTCATATATAAAACATAAATATCATATTTATCATATGAAAATTGTTTTTACGTCATTATTAACAACCTTGAAATGTGGTAATTGAAGAACAAATCTCATCAGTTCACGAGGTAGTAGTATGTTGTACACATGGATGATGATTGTTTATCCCATTTGATTAAATTTTGTTATGATTTAAGTAAAACCATTAAAATAAAAACATATTAATATATTAAATATATTTATTCTATTATATATGTAATATATATGATGAATTTATGGTGTGGACAATTAAATAAAACAAAAGTTCTCATTGAGGATTGTTATATCTTAGTTGGGTAACACTTTTTGGTTTGTACCTAAATCCATAGAGGGTTTTATTTCATTCAAAAAGAAGATTCAATGAATTAGGAATATTGGTAGTTTAATTGTTGAGGGGTTGTATGACCCAAAATGATTTATTGTTGTGATTATATGAGGGGATTGAGTACATTTTTATACTGTAGGGATAGTTTCATTCTAGTAAATACCAAAAGGTAAACACTATTAGGAGGACTACATTGCATAATATTCTACTAATAATGACCCATTTTTTATTAAATAGTGGATATGGTTGATATATGTCCACCTGATTGGATTTTGATAATTTTATAGGTCCTTTTTTTCCTTAAGATTAATGTTTAGTCTCTTGGTAAGCTTAATTTTACATTAATCATTGTAACTAATTTTAATTATTTTCACAAATATTTATAGTCAAAAAATATTTTTACCCTAATAAAAATTATTAATTTTTATGATTCCAAATATGGTGTCCATTTCTAAAAAATACATAAACATAAATGAAATAAATAAATATAATATTGACCTCATATATAGGATGAAAAACTGGTTATTTCAAGTAAAAATGTCCAAAATATTAATAAGTTGCATATCAAAATTCAAGATAAAAATGATTTAAATTGCCTAAATTTGACTAATATATATAAATTGGATATAAATTTTCTTTAAAAAAATTTTAAAAAATAATATAACCCAATAAATAATTTATAGGAAAAATAAAAATTCAATTAAAATTCAGTATTTTTCATTATTCATAAAAAAATGAAACATCTCGGAAAAATAAAAAAAATGTAAACCAAAGCTAATTTTGACATTTTTGATTTAAATATTAGGGTTGTTTGGACAAATAAATTTATTAAAAGTGTCCATGTTTACTATTAAAATAGATGTTCCATTAAAACTCTACAAAATTACCTTTAGAAAAAATATATATATTTATGTGTAAAATTCGGATTGTTCTTATCTTATGACAAAAAAATATATTGGTAGGATTTTAAAATATTTTTTAGGAAATATAATTTATAATTTTTAATAATTTTTTTAAAAGTGATATACTTTATTGATGTGTGAAAAACTTTACTAAATTGTGTTATTTTTAAACCCAGTGTTGTGTGCATTGATAGATTTCAAAAAAAAATAAAATATTGTAGATGGAGAATATTTTAAATAATTTGGGTGTTAAAATTTATATAAGAAATAGAATGTAATTTAAAATTAATCATGTCAATGGGATGACAAATACGTTCTCCGGAGAAAGGTTTTTTTATAAGTATAGAATGTATTATTATAATAATTTAATATAAAATTAATTACAATAAACTAATTTGAATTCATTAATTTATTATTGAACTAATTTTACACATAAAACTATCATAAAATGAAATGTTGGTTTTATTTTATTTAAATAAAATTAATATTTTAAATAAAAATTAGTATTTTTATCCTATTCCTCAAAAAATTACTCACTGAAGAAAGTTCTCAAAAGAAGTCAAATATAAATTTGAAAAGTATATTTCAAAAATAAAGTGTAATTTTATAAAAAATTATAATGGTGTAAAAATTACATTAACTATTTTTCTTAATTCATTAAATAAAAATAAATTTTTAGAAAGGTATTTTTGAACCATATAATGTATTTACTAAAAAATAATTAAAATTTTATCAATATGATTTATTTATATAAAAACATTAAATAAAATTCCTCAAATGTGTTAATTAATATACCTACTACTATGTATTATATTAATTTTATATTGGTCATGCATAAATAATAATATTAATAGTATGTTGTGGATCCTTAATATTAAGTGTTTCCTGTAACACATGCTGTTTAAAAAATTTAACCAAATCAAAAACAAAAATCCTAAAATTATGGGGTATTAAAATTTGAACCAAAGTATTATTTCATGTATTTATCAGGGATATCATCACTTATCCCTAAGAATATTATAACCTCTAATATTGGGGGATGTACACCAAAATAGAAATATCATCTATGGAATTTAATGACAAACCATCTCAAGTCTATGCATGGAATTCCATGTCTAATATAGAACACTATATCCACTAATCTCAATCATAAATGTTTAGAATCATTCCCAATAATTTTTTTCATAACTACTGAATGAAATGTATATTAATATAAATGTTAACAGGGGAATTCCATGATTAATAATTTCACTAAACGATAATGGTATCCATATACATCATCTAAAAAAGTAAGTATAATATGTCGAATCATTATAAGTGGGTTTCATTGTGTTAGACCTCATAAGATGTGCTATATGAATCAAATTTTGATTCCATATCTACCTCAATGGAAACTATATTGGAGAATAAATAAATATTGAGGGTTTCTAAATTCATAAACCCATCACTACTACCACAACCCCCAAGATCATATGTTTTATAATGGTTCTAAGGTGACACATACTTCCATCTTAACCCAAACCCATAACACACTAGTTTACGGTTAGTCATAAATTAGGTCACCCACTAGGTCTGTCATGTTAAAACACTAGTAAGGAATCATACTCAAGATCATCAAAGTCCAAAAAAAATACACCCCCTTAGTATAATTTTTTTTGAATGTATAAAAATTAATACCAATTGGGATACATGAAAATAGTATTCAATATAAGTATTCTAACATAGGATCCTTGGAAATAATAAAGAAGCCTAAAAATACCACATGATATCCTTAGAATGGTTATATAAATAGAATCATCCTACACAAGACTCTAGGAAAGACTAAACAGAGGCATCCCACATAGGATCCTTGTTCAAAAACTAGTATCTAACAACCCATAATGTCATAGGCCAGAAGGGAAAGTTCCCTAAAGGAATGTTTCCTCAATGTAAATTTTAAAAGGTTGGGTCTAAAGCCTCATTTAATTATTATAGCAAAGAAAATACCTCTTTTGACTCGGTAAGGGGAAACCCCTTACATAGCCCGAAGACCCAATGGGCATGTAGCCCATTACGTAGCTCGTAGGCCCAATTTTTTTTCCCAATACACATTCTATGAATTGTTTTGGTACATTATCATGATAATATAGTACCTATACATTACCTACTATTACTACAGTGTCTATTGCTGCTATAGTGCCCACTGTTGCTATAGTGCCTCTACTGCTACAATACTTCTACATTACTGACTTAGCTCTGTAGCCCTAGACTATCTTAAGCTACATGGGTCAAGGAACATTTTGAACCCATACTACGTCCAACAACCATTTCATAAAATCATATGGTAGGTCTCAGTCATATTTCTCACACTCATGAGACAAAAAACCAATTATTTTAGGAATGACCTCATTATTATGTCTCACTATCTCTAAAAAACTTCTCTAGATCCCTCAAATCACCCCATGGATTCCATCATTGTGATCTATGTTCAGAATTTTTCAAAATGGACTACTAATATATCCAATTCTTATTATAATGTTTCAAAACATGAAAAAGACTGAAAAATGATATCATAGAATAAGTACATTGAATAAATAACTATGTAAATGATTTATACATTGTAATACCTAGAATGTAGTGTACTCCAACCATTTATGCAATGTATAACCCATGTACATGACATGTAAAACATGTACTTGTTGGGTTCCCAACATAGGGTACATAATAAATACCTCACAAGGAATGGCCATGTCTTCTTTATTGGACGTTTAATTTACATGGTGTATACCCAAAATAGGGCCCAGTAGTGTACCCTATATTGTGATGTTCCCCTACACAAGAAATATATCCATGTACTTAGATAAATGGATGATTACAAATACATGATGTGTACCCCTAGTACATGGAATGTATTTCAAAAAAATACATATTCCCATGGACATGGAAACATGGCCATGAAAAATTACATAGAATTTAATATATTAACATAGAGTGTAATTTAAAAAAGGATTAATCCTATAATAGTAACAACACACAATGTGTGTTCCTAAACTATATACCTTATGATCAGGACTACCGAATGTAAAAACCCTATAATGTGTTTGAAACCCCATCTTCTAGTAGGTAAGAATAAAATAACCCAATGTGGGATTATGGTAATCATAGTAGGTCCTCCAAACTAGATAAAATTATATTAATTTTGATTTGTGGAATATATTTAAAAATGTACTACCATTGGAAAAATCCACTAAAGCATTACTCGTATTCACATAACCCTATTATCGGATAAATATCTCACTCCTATTGGTCTATACTATGGAACCTCTCTTCATACCTCTGCATCTCTCTATATCCATAACCCTTTACACAGTGGTTCATGAAAAAGGGATTTTTATAGTGGCATGTGTGTGAATACAGGGGTAGAAGATAAAAATTAAGAAAAATAAAAGGATTAAAAAGAAAATGGTCTCTGACCGTAACCCCATAGCCCAAAATGAGTTATTCCAAAACTAGAAAAAAACTTGTTTTTGACTCAACCAAAGAGGGAAATTATCAACTCTATGGTCTAATAAAAATATAGTGCTAGAAGAACATGTATGAAGATATTGATATTTGATTAAATATATATTTAATATTAATTTTTCCAGGAAAATTCATATGTCCTAGATTTCTCACAATATGAACTCTAACTTAAAAAAATCATATTCTTGGACCAATAGAGGGGTACAAACTAATAATCCAAAATTATATTCTTGGGTAAAACAATATTTAACCCCATAGGAGAATTAGAAAAAAAAACTTTCTTCTCAATTTCTCATTCTAAAAAAACATGGGTAATTACAACCTACCCACCATAACAATTCTCATCCTTCAGAAGCCTTGGTCATAAAAAAAGTTTCTATGATCTCACCTCAGGAATCCAAAAAATTCTCTATTTACCTTCTAATAACATGTTCCACATTTTAAATAACTATCCCTACTAGTAATACATTCTAACCATGACTAAAAAAATAATAGCCATCATTGGAGTGTCCTTATCATCACCATATAACCAAACTTAATATTCCATGGACCATGCTTTATCCATAAAATAATTTAATAATTGAAAAAATAGAATTGTCTCATCCAAATAATCATCTTTCAACAAAAAATAAGTCACCCATTTATTCTTATCAAGGGTGGTTCCCATGAAAAATGATGAATTTAAATTCATAATGAGGGTCAACATATTCCAACAACCAATGGTGTACTACAAACCTTATGTAATACCATTTACTTATCCTTGAAAAAAACCTATGAAGTTAATTTATTAAAATATAAATGATATTTAAAAATGATGTCATATAGTAAAAGCTTTCTCATTGTACTCAAGATTATATTAACATATTTGGGTCTATAATCTATAGACAATGAGTACACTTTTATTTCATCAATACACATATACATCTCTCCCCAATCCATGATCACATTAACCTGTATATACAAATCTTTAAACAACCCTTAACACCCCATCTCCTGAAAATGTGTTTTCAGGTCCAACCAAAGTGAAACCATCTCATGAACCTTGATTTATTTTAGATATTTTATCTACCACAGAAGGAAATTCCATATTTTATAACAACTCCCATAAAACTATGCGAACAACATTCCCTTGAAACCATTCGTCCCCAACTCACACTCTACCACTCGCCAATTTACAATTTAAATGGTACCACACACAATGGATGCGTACTATTATTACCCAACTCTTGATCCCATGAGTCATATATCAAAAGGACAAGATGAACATGCTAAAAATAATGTCAATCAAATTTATATAGTGGATATCTTAAAACTTCTCATTAAAATAAATAACATCACTTATGCCTTTATTTATTCATTTACTTCCTATCACATGACATAATATTAGTATCAAGTTTCTGTCAATGCTCTAATAATTTTCTAAAAGGAATATTTTAGACAAAAATTATAGGTTACAAAATATTCATACTCATTGAACATAGTATCGAAACACATTCACCCCAGAAGAATTATTAAAAACCAAATGAATCATCCTAACTATATCAAAAAAATCAATAACCTCCCAATCATCAGCCTCAAAAAAATTATATACACATGATTACAACCTAATAAATCATATTTAAGAACATTGATCAACCCCTCTCATAAGATGACCTCAAAAAAACCCAAACATTGACTTAAAAGTGCCTAATTCACAACTAATGGCTTATAGGATTCCCACATATCCCCACTGATCAAGGATTATTATAGGGCCACTAGTTCATTCCACATAGGAAAAAGACCAATCCTTCTCAACAAGGTCACATATAATGGGGTGTCATCTCTACACCAATATCAATGAGTGAATATAATGTTCTTGATACTCTCTATAAATTAGGTATGGATAACATCTTACCACAAGTGTCAAATCCTATCATCATGGACTAACAGGCCCTAGTACTCTTTAAAAATCCTTATAAGGGACTACACCCTAGAGTTTATGATTTCAAATAAAAAAGACCAATCCTCATCAGGGATCTATTTATGTTAATATATACTCAAGGATTTATCCTACTATATATTTTAGGTACATATCAACATCGCATAAGAGGATATGGAAAGATATACCTAAACAAAATCCGTTTTAAAAAAATATCACAGTATGAATTACTGTAAAACTATATATAGGTTGTTATGAATCTCTATTCAACCCACCTAAAAATGAAACACCATCAAAGGTTCTTCTCGAGATAAATCACTACCATTTTTTACCTATAAGGATCAATAGTATACAATAAACACTATCCACAAATTTTATATCATAGAAAACTCACTAAGTTTATCTTACTAGAATGACATTCAAATATATATCAGAATAAACCAATTAGTTTGTTTCAAAAAATTTAAAAAAAAAAGCTCCAAAAACCACCCTAGGAGTAGTCCAACTCAATATTGACAAACTATTCTCACTACACATTATTTTAATGAGGAATGATCTGTCATCCTCATCATTAGACGTCTCATAATATATGAACATGAAAATCCATCAAAATTATATATATATATATATATATATTCTCCTAAAAGTGAGTATAATTACCCATGAACTTATATGGGAGAACAACATTTAGGCTAGTGTTGAAATTTAATCATTTTAATATGTCATAAGTAACAAAAAAACACCTTAGTATAACTATACCATGTAGAACCTATATGAAACATATTATGCATGAGACAACACTTGACTCTCACATCTAAGAATCAAAATTAGTCACTAACCTCTCCCCAATGGGATGAAATCAATAAACCCAAAATAAATCCAAAAATCCACACAAAAATTGTATCTCTAAATAGAAAAATCATATAAAATTGTAACATTACATATCTATAATAGGAATCCCATATCCCATGATACCAAGACATCTTCCAAGAAAAATCTTCCTCCACAAACCAGTCTTATAACAATAATTGGTTTTGAAAGATTCATAATACACATGTCTAAAATATCCCAAATAATAATAGAATTGGAACGAAACTCTCTGATTCAACATTTTCATGTCTCAAAAATTTTCGCTCTATAAACAACAACAAAATAGTATAGCAACTATACCACCAGTGTGCCTACTAATATTCCCCAAGTAGTAAAGTTGTAGTGAGGGCCTATGTAGTGATTATGGAAGGACTATTACCTCATATAAAAGTAAGTAACCAATTGAAATAATCACAAAAAATCCCTAATAGTAAAAAACATAGTGTGTAATTAATAAAAACAATAAGGATAATATTAATAATGGAATATATTAATTGCTAGAATGACCATTTCATACATACAACACTGATCACTCCCTAGGATGATCACATATATTTGAGTACATAAGTGAAACATAAATAAAACTATAATTTTATACTACAAAAAACAAGGTAAACCACCTACATGGTCTATATGAATCTCTATCAGTAATAACCCGATAATAAGAATCCATAGAAGATGCTTCAAGCAATCATGAAACCCTTAGCCACATCCCAATCTATAATGTATCTTTCCTTAACCTGAATAATGAAATGAGTTTTTTAAACTCACTCAAGTAAATGTATAAGAGGTGATAAATAAATATCATAAGGCTACCCCAATGGTAAACATATAATATAGTTTCATAAGTAAATTCTCATGAAATATACACAGTATGTTAGATATAGAACTAAAATAAAATACTTTAAAACCACATTCAATCATTTTTTTTGTGATCAAGATTCAATAAATCTTCCTCACCTAGTGGTAAAAAATATATCTAAGAACATTAAATTATATAAATAAAACTAGGACCAATTTTTTGATACCATGGAATCAATGTGTAATTCTAATAAAAAGTGATATATTAAAAATAAATTCATTATAGAAAAACAATATAGACAACATGAAATCACAATTTCCTATTATGTATTGACAATGTAGTTATGTTGTGTTCACCACAACCTTGATTAGTATCTCACATTTCAATTAGGTAGATCATTAGGAATTCCTGAGGATATAATAATATCTATGATCATGAGAAGCATACCAACCTGAAAATATCATTTGTGGAATGTTGTGTCCACGCATCTCAATCATAACTATAAAATACCATTTCTGATGTTTAATTCCACGTCAAATGTGGAATAATAGTTCATCTAATATCAATCCTAGTTGTATAATTATAGGTCTACTAATTTCTTTCAAAACTATGGAATGAAAATTCAACTAATTCAATCATACCTGGTGAAATTTATGTCCAATAATTTCTAAAAACAATAAGGAACACCATTTCTAACATTCAAACATGTAATGATTATATGTCAAATCCTATAAGGTACCATTAGGATGACCCATCATATGTATCACATCATATAAATCCCCATTTTATGAATTTTAATACGAAAATCTAGAATCTATAGCTACATCCATAGTAACTATGTAAAAGCACAGGTATATGGGTAGGATGGTAGAGTGCCAAAACCCATTGCTTCTACTATAACCCCTAATCTTATAATTTCAGTCTAGGTTATATGGTAAAACTTTATTCCATCTCTATCCAAAACTATAATTCACGAGATCAGGGTCGGTTAATCATCGGGGCACACACAAGGTCCCTCAGGTGAATACCCTAGAGAGGTATCACACTCAGGTTCCTCTAGGTACACACATAAGAGAATACATTCCTCTTAGGATTCCTTATATTAGCATGTAACAAAAAGAATACCTCTAAATATATATAAAAATATTATGAATATGGAGGCATCCTATAAGATATTCTTAGAAATAGTAACAAAGTTTAGGCATCATACATACGATGCTTATAAATGGTGTGTAAATAGAGTAATCAAAAATCGGAAAAAATGGTGTAATTAGAGGAATCCTACTTGGGAAACTCAGTCAAACACTATTCTCTAATAACCCATGAACTCACATTAGTAAAGGGTAAGACCTCCAAAGGATTGTTTCCTCAAGGGATAATTTACTTATAAAAATATAGAAAGATTTCTCATGCATCATCTTAGCCAACATATCACTCTAGGATGGACTAAAAATACCAAAAAAACTACATCATTGAGTCACATATCATTTCCACTATGTCATATAAATCATGTGATATATTTTATGATGAACATGGTGAACTAATTAAATTTCTATTAAATATTTCATATGGCCCTCTTGTGGGTGTCATCCTATATCCCCTTCTCAAGAGCTATCAAAAACCATTACCGAAGGAAGTAAATCTCCGTTATATCTGACTCACTCCAAAATACCACATAAGAGTCCTAAAATCACTTCAATTGTTCCATCATCATGAAATATATAGACAAAATATTGCAATGGACTACTCTTTTGTCAAATTCATAATTTGGGTTGTCAAAATATTTAAAACCATATAAAGGTTATTGAGGATGAATTACACGATGTCTATAGCAGAATAGAAAATGTTTACTCCCAAATAACCACAATGTATTGTACTCTAGCTGTACATGGCACATAAAAATCTATTATACAACATGTAAAACAAGAAAATAGAACGTGCCTTATATGAGGTACCAATCCATGTACATCACATGGAATGGATAGCTCTTCTCGCCAAGACATGTAATTCTACACATCTTGTGAGTCGTGTGGGATCTAGATATGTACCCTATATTACCATGTTCTACTAGTTTGTTTATCCATTTAATAGTCTACACGGATTAGTACCAATAAAAATCATCTACCCTCAGTATAGGACATGTATTTATGAAAAAAAAATCATATGTACTCATCTACGTGGAAATGAACTAGCACAAAGAGTATAGTCCAATTCCATGAATTATACATCTAAAAAATTATATAACATCACTATTAGGAGCTCACAATGTATGATACTGAACTATACATCACATGATTTGGAATTCTGAATGGGATTACCCTTCAATCATCCCGTAATCCCATTTTTCTTTATTTTATGAATTGATCAACCCATTTGGGTCCATAGGAGACAAAATAACACCTTAAATAGTAAAAGGGGATATATATAAGGATTTATGGAATAATCATAAAAATAACATACCATTTTGTGGAATCCATTGAAGCATCACTGTATTCATACTCCCCCATTGCCTCACGACTATCTGGATCCTCCCAAGTTTTTCTCTGACACCCCCTCTTCTTCCCTCTCTCCCTAAATATCTCCCTTTACCTTTTCACTCAATTTCATTTAATGGGGAAGTCCATGGTGGTGTACATGAGAAGATAGTTAGAGAATAATAATGAATTGAGTAAAAATAAAATCAACAAAAAGAAGAGAATTAAAAAAATGTTCTCAGGCCTAGAACTAGTGACCAACACATGTTTACATATTGAGATGAAAAACAGACATGTTCATGACTAAACCATAAAGACAAAATCCCAATTCAATGTACCTATCAACTGATATCACTAATCAAATGTGTGAGAATAAATTAATATTTTACTAATTATATATTAATTACTCCATGACAATTCAAACAGGTCATATTTTCCCCAAAATCATATCCTATGTTCAAAAAACTAATTCATGGTCCAAAAAAATGGGTTGAAAGGACATATTATTTGGTCCAAATACTATTTTACACCTCACTAGAGTATGGAAAAAATTAAATATCTTATCAATCTTATAGTCTAAAAAATGGGTCTTTCCATACACCACATAAAATTCTATAGGTACATAATACTAAAAATGACTCAATGGGTTTCAAATTGAAATGGAATATATTGAAAAGAACATATAATTGATGTGATAATTATTAAAAGAAGTGATTATGTGTAAAAAAATTAAATCCAAAAAATATTGGAAAAAAATAATTCAATCAAGGGTTATTTTACACATAATTAGGGAATAATGTATTAAATGATGTAAAATTATAACCCATGGAGTGATAATCAGGTTATGAAACACATTATCTCAAGAATATACATTATTGAATTTTCTTTGACATAATTTATAATGAAATTAAATATTTTATTAATTTATTACATAAAAACAAATATTAAAATTTTAATATCAAATATGATCAACTTATAACATCTAATTAGCCATGTGTAAGTACTCTGTCATTATTATCACTATTTTTAGTGTTAACTAAATAGGTTTCTCATGTGTATTTCGTTACTAATATTCCAGTTATTATGCATAAGTTTTATATTCATCATATATATAATGATATAATTTCATTCATATCATATTTTATCATTATATACATTTTAATAATAGTTATTTTTATGGTGGAGAAAGAAAAAAGAATTTTACTGTTCATGGAGACGGTAAGTCATATCTATAGATGGAAGATGTTTTTCCTTTTTTAAACAATGGAAGAAAAGAATGTCAAATTATAATACACCATTAATGAATCATTATTATGTAATATAATATAATATATATTCATTAATTATATCCTTAATACCAACCTTGTATAGTGGAAATAAAAAAAAGGAAATTACTCCTTAGACGTGGTAGTCCACACATACTCATGACTGATTCTATCCTTTTAAAATGGATGTAAAGGTAATAAGGTAAATGATATATTATATTTCTATAAAATTATTTATATTATAAATATAAAATATTATAAATAGTTTTATTATTATTACCATACATATAAAATGGTGATGAAAAATGAATTACACTAATATTGGGAGATGGTAAGTCATACATTCACATGAGCTATTTTTTAACAGTTTATAGGATGGAAATATGTGTAAAATGGTTGTACTGTAATCATAATAACATATAAGGTTATTTATGATACACGATTTATTATTTAAGGGTAGTTATAAAAGATTTATATGAAGAAAAATAATACATATACATTTATTTTTTTTGTATTGATGATACTTGATTTATTATTTTAGTATGGTCATAAATGAACTAGAAGAAGTAAAAGAAGAATTATACATTAAAAAGATGTTAAGGATTACTACTTACTCGTCAATGGACCTCATTTTTATCACTTCTTAATAAACTTGTGAATGGTTTTTTAAGAAGACCATAACATCTAATTTTTTTCTATAGAAGTTTATATGAGAATTTGTTAGGGATTGATTCAGATAGGTTTATCAATGTGGTCTAATGAATAGAGGGGAGGGATGTCCTTTAATAATTTATGTGAGCGGAACACTTGTAATTATTCAATGTTTCGAAATATTATTAAGACACATTCATGGAAAAATTATCTTAAATGAAACTAATTTGACTATTATAAGTGGATGGTATATACCTAACCATCCAATGAGTTTTAAGAACGTGTTTAGGTGATTGGGACCCCGGTCGTTTGATTTAACGCCTTCTTTAAACATTTTTTTTACCTTAACCATGAACAAAAATCCATTAAAATTAAAGGCTTATAATTTTTCTTTATAATGTATAATTTTTATCATAAATTGAAAAGGTATGAAATTTTACAGTATTTATAAATTGACATGCCATATTTAATGTTTTTGATTATTTGAAAATAATTTAATAAAATATAATTTTTTAGAAAATATCTTTAATTCCATTTTTTTATATTCATTTAACTTGACTTTAATGAAATTAAGATAATTAATGAGCACATATAAACACTATAAAAAAATAAATTATACATTATTATTAACAAAATAACTCTTAAAAACATTATAATCAATCCAAAATATACTAATTTGGATTTTTTAAAATCATTTACTTGTAAATTTCTATTGTTTTTAGATAGTTTTTATCTACATTGTATAAGAATATAAGATGATTTTCAAATAAAAAAATTATTAATTTCTTAACGTAATGAAATTAATTTTATTATACTAAAAATAATTACTGTTTTTTCATTAACAACTTTTTTTTCTTTATGATAACATATATGATAGTTTTTAAATGTCAGAGAGTTAAATTTTTTAAGTTTATTTACATAAAATATTACATACCTAATAACCAAAGTTAAATGAAAAAATTAAAATTTATGAATTTTGATTTATTATGGATGAAAATTAAATATATAATTAAATGTATATAATTTTTAGGATTAATTTGATCCCTTTTCCCATATTATTAACACTCTTTTACCCATTTTACCCATTCTTACATGAAATTTTTTTATATGGTTAATATTCATAATTTTTATAAATTCAATGAAAATATTAAACAAATTCAGACTTCTTGATTCAATATATGGTATATATTTATTATATTTATTATCTATTATGTTCAGAAATCAATTTTATTATAATTGTGTAAAACCTAACAAAATTGTTTTAAGAAAAATTATTGTTTAATCATAAAAAATCAAATTATATTAATATAATAAATATTGACGATTCCAATGGAATTAAATAGATTGTTATAAAAACTAGATTAAATTTTAATTTATGAAAATATCAAAAGTATAATAGTAATTTTAAATTACTTCATTTAATGAAAATAAATGAGTGTTATTGAGAAATCTGTATTTTACACTATTCATTGAGAAATGAATCATTCATGAAAGATCCAAAAAAAATACCCCAATTTATTTGACAGATTTTATTTTCAATAGATATATGTTATTATATATAATATATAAATTTTTTAGAAATTTATTATAATTTTCATGAAAAAAATGTTATGAAATATTTTTTTTATGAAAATTCATTTTTAAAATAGATAATTACTTTATTAAATATTGAGTGCTTGTTTCGTAATCACAAATCAATGATTTTATGTTGAGTATGACCATTAAATATATTTTATAATATTGTTTTACATATTAATACCCACAAATTAAATATTTATGTCACATTTAAATAATAATATTTTTCGAATATACCTATATTAATATAAATCTTGGTGTTTCTTGTTAAAAACACTATCAATATTATTATTCATTTAACATAAATATAAGGGGTGTTATATTATCATCCATTTATATAAAGTCTTCCCTCGTAATATTATATCAATGCTTAATTTTTAAATATTTTCAAATTCCATTATTTAAATATGACATCGTATGAAGGGAAAATAAAATATCACTACTAAAAAATAAGTCTATAGTCACAGTTAAAAACCATGACTATAGTTAATATCCAGGGTTTTGTGAACCATGGATCATATTGGCATGGCTATAAGAAAAAACCTATAACCATAGCTACAAACAATGGTTATAGCCTTATGGCTATGGTTTGACCCGTGGAAACAACCCTATTTCCAGGGTTTGGAAGCGTGGCACTAGATTAAGTCAAACAGAACTATAGCCACAGTTTAGAATCATGACTATACAAAAATTTATCTAAATCCATATTGTGACTATAAACCAAGTTCCATGGTTCCAAGCTATGTTAATATCCTTCAGATTCCATAAAATAACTCCACACTGTAGCCACCTCATATACTCCCCACCATCTTCCATAAAAAACCATACAGTTCCTGAGCAAGGAAAATGTTTATTCCATATAATCCTAGACTAAATGAATACATGACTAAGGGAAATAAAATTAATGTGAAAAAATTTTCATGTCCTACAAATATGAGACTAGACTAACAATGAAAATTTTCCTTTTGTAGTATGTTAATATAAAGCTCAATTTGGTAATATTTTTTCAAACTCATATCAATTACATCTTCTTTTGAACAAGAATTTCCAGATAACGTATTGAGAAGAGTGACCTTTTGAAACTCATTTAATTACATTTCTTCAAGAATTTAAGTATTTTTTCAGAAAAAATAAATTCCAATTATTTATTCAAACTACATATCATATGTGATAGGTGCTATTAAAAAAATTCCTTAACAACTATAAAATATAGATGAAGCTATAGAATATAAAACAATCGCTACTAAGACATAACACGAGGGTCTTTGAATCATTAAATACATGAATAAATCTTTAAATAACTATTGAGATGAGGAATTCTTTAACATTAACTTCTCTTAGTATAGTGAATGTTCATAATATAATATGCATTGATGAAACTGGAACCATGAAATTTTTAAAAAATCCTTGTTCTAAAAAAATCATAGAAACAAAAAACATTTTAAGGATATTTGTCTAAAATTTTTGTTACCAAGATGTTCAAATCCGGACCAGAACAAAGGGCTCATTCATACCCTAGGAATTGAATGGAAGTGTTTTGAAATATTGGAAAATAAATACCTACAAATCAAAATGTGAACATAGTTATGCATTTGAAATAAATTTATCATCACATTTAGATGCATACTCATAAATACCAAGTTCATAAGGGTTAGTCTGACATCACGTATTAAATACTTATTATATTACTTATCACATGTGATACGTAGTTCAAAAAAATAATTAATGTTTGTTATATTTCTGAAAATACACATGCATATAAATTCCAAAATAAAACCAATTTAATATATTCCATACAGGCATTTTTTCAATAAAATAAAATAAAATATTTACACATACACATTTATCATTAGTGATAAGTGCTTATTAGTTTTCAATAAGTGCTATTTTGTGGGCCCTAAGTAATGATATAAATATTTACAACAAAGATACACATCTAGGAACATCTGATGGGAGTATTGTTACATTTTATGTGGGTCCTAAAATGTAAAACTTATAGATGATATGACCATCAGGTGGATAAATAGTCCAGATCCAAAATACAATGTTAACCCCTCAAAAATAGTAATTGACACTGCTAAAAATAAGGTTGTGGGAACTGAATGTAGCAACTTTATTATATACATTAAATTATATACTTCTACATATTCAAGAGAATTCCACATTCAATATATTATGAAATAATTCTCAATTATCTATGTACACACTTTTCTAACATGTTGAATTACCTAAAAATTCATTTCTTTAATTTATTAAGATGTCGTCGTCCACAAATGAAGTCGTGACACTCAAGAGAGGAATATTCAATAGCTTTTATATGATGTTAAATATTGACATAGAAACACCCATTGATTCCAACTCCTTGGTGCATTATCAATGAATATGAGAGGAAGTAGTCAACAAAAAATCCATAAACTATCAATGGAAATTTTTCAAAAGTTCTAAAAAGTTCTTCATGGTTTCAAACTCTACAGTTGATTTTAATTTCTTGAAAACAATTGAGGAAGACAACTACTATTCGAATTAAGTTCCTTTTTTTAAACATTAGTTATTGTTAGACAGAAATATAGAATTTAAAATACGGAAATGATACATATGTGGATATATGGATGTATGGATAGATGGATGGTAAAATATTCCTTACACAAAAAATGGATTCATGATAAATAATTCCCCCTGATGAATATAATTAATAATCAAAGAAACAACCATTGCCCAATTTGCAATTATATAGTAGTCTCTATGATTTTTCTTAAAGGATTAAATGCATGAACAGAAATAGTTGGTAAAGAAATAATTTTAACATCATCTAGGATGATTTTTGGGTGATCTTGAATGATGGGATTATTCTTTGACATGCTGAAAGAAAATAAAGGATCCAAACCAGTACCATAAGAAAAGTTGTAGAAGTAAAAAAAACAGGCAGTTGTTAGGTTGAAAAATAAAGAAACTCATCTTAAAAGTATATCTAGAGGGTATATTCAAAATAATTCACACAAATAAAGGAAGAAGTGGAACCTTTATAGAAATCCAACCTCAGACAACAGATAAATAATTTTAAAATTAATAAAGAGAATATGAATGTGATAAAAACTCAATAGAAATCCACCAATTTCAGATCTTTTGGTTATAAAAAATGATTCCAGCTTATCATTTCTATAAACCCAACAATAGCATGCCCCTTGCTAGAAAGATTTTAATTTAACTAGAAAACAAAAAAAAATTATTAAGAAACTATAGAAGGGGGAGTGTAAGTTAAATAATTGAACACCATATATAATCATAATTCATTATTATACATAATATAGGTAACATAATTCACTATTAAACTTATCTATTTTTATAATGATATATCATACATGTTTTCATAATATAGATAATATAATGCACTGTTATATAATTATAATAGGTTATCATAATTGATAACATGTTTTCATACAGTTATAATGTAGGTTTTGAAAAAAATTGTGAGTATATAATACAGAAAATAAAATTCTATAATTCTTATAACATGATAATAGGTGTGAAAAATACACAATAAAAGCATGTTTAATAACTGGTTTTCAAAAAATTATTACATAATAATATAAATTTTTAAGAAACTCAATTCTCATATGAAACAAACATAATGAAAATGTTTTTACATATAAAAAATTAGTTTTGCATATGAAAAAATAGTTTTCATTTGTAAAATCATACATGAGGACCTGTTATATGCATATGAAATTACAACCATGAAAACCTGTTATACATATGAAAAAAACATGATAAATCATAATCCTCATCAAGACAACCTAAAATAATATTGTAAAAGTATTTCATTAGACAAGATACCAATACATAAATTTAGTAATAGTTTTTCATGATTGTCATGAGGAAAAACTATAAAACAAATTAAATATATACCTTTCACTGATTTGATTTGTGGTAGTCAAATTTTTTCTTCAAATGAGCTAATCATAACTATTTCCCAAAACACATTAAATGATCATAATAAATAATATCCATTAAAAGATAACATTTTTTAGTAATAAAATATAAATAAAATGAAGAAATCTATTTAGATATTGAAGGAGGAATGCCACACTGATGAAACTATATAGCAGATAACCTATTTATCCAAAATTTCAAAACCACTTTTTTTGCATCGTGATTTTTCGAGTAAATCAAAGATGGATAATGAAAAACAAATGAAATAAATAAATAGAACACAAAAGTATCATTTATAGAGTTCATGTATGTGTTCACATGTATTATTAAATGGTAATTCATTATCAACCATTCCATTTGTATGTTAGCTCACACATATACCTATAGTTATCATCGGGTTTGTTCAATAAAATAGATGATATTACTAAAAAACAACCAACTCATGTTTATATATGGGGTTATGATGTTCCCATAACTATAAAATAGATAATGATGTTTAGAGTTAGTTTTCTTATTTGAATTGGATTATTAATTTTTCTAGTAATTAAATAGTGTTAATGAGTTTATTATCTTAATATTAAACATAATATATGTTTGGGGGTAGACCTATCTTTTTTACAAGACCTTTACAATATATTAGGTTACTTATAACTCTATGGTATCATTTGTAGGGTTCAAGTATGTGTTCAGAGGTATCATATAGTGGTAATTCATTATCATTCATTCAATTTATATTTTAGCTCACTCATATACCTATATTGATCATAGGATTCATCCTATCAAATAGAAAACCTTACTGAAAAATAACCAACTAATTTTTAGATATGGGGTTTTGATTTTCTTATACTTATTTTTGAAACTCTCTCTGCCGATCAGTTAAGTGACAAGATGTTAATTTTGTGTTTTTATTTTGAGGTATTGTTAATATAAAGAATAAGGCATATCCTCTAATATTTGTGACTGATACCAATTTTCATGTATAGGATATGGTAGTTCTTACATAGCTAAATAGAATTATATAAAGATAATGTATGCTATATATGTTCTAGAAATTAATTCAGTAGAGGTAAAAAATGCAATCATAATCCTTGGGTGATAAAGGATTGATTGAATTCAAACATTCTTTTTTTCTCATAATAGTATAAATAATATATGAAAATGTATTATATATTGATTTATTATTTTAATTGAATATAGTAGGGTATGTAATACCAAGATATTACATACACTCATTATACACGGTTATCCTTGGCTAGAGGACCCCTATTTTTTGTAATAATTCTAATTATGTAAAAGGATGTTATTAATGGTTATATACTTTTTTAAAATAAGTAAATATGGATTTAGAGGATGTGAGAGATATGATTATACCAAGATCCTATATATTAATAGTGGAAAAGTGATAATTGGAGCATGAGAAAAAGAAAACATCATAAAAAAAGATGCATAAGGGGACCTAAACATGTACATGGTAAAAAATTACAAAAAATTATCACTAATTATATAATAATTTTGGTGATAATTTAATTCATCCTATGAAATTGCTTTCCATGGTTATAATTGGCATTAAATCAATAAAAAATATTAGTGGTTAAAAACCACTAACAAATTAACAAAAAAATATATGAATGGTGGAAATATTGGATAAAAAGGATACCTCTCCTACTAAATTCACAAAGTCTCCTAACCTAGGACCTAGGTATAAAACACTAAAGACTACAGGATCAGAGGATACCACACTGAAACCTCCAGACTTTTCAAGTATAATTCTAAATAAAATTGGTATATTGGTATATTTCTCAACAATTTTCTTTTAATATTATGTACTAATAGTTTTCTGAGAGTTTTTTTGAGATCACATGATCTTTGGGTACTCATTAATATTTAGTGGGAAACCTGGATGGAATTGATATTGTTAACAAAAAATATTATTTCTAACACCGAGTTCCTTCTTAGTAGGCTTAGATGTTTTGCTGACAAATCATTACCAAGTGGTGAACCTCGATAATTGGAATTTTAAAGGGGGATATATCTTGTGTATTAATGAGTCATTGAATTTGAAAGTATAATTTCAATTGGATAGAAATATTTATTCAAGTAATTTAGTGATGTTAAAAATTTAGATCTCAAAAGATAATATGAATCGTAGTCTTCCAGTTATTACATAACAGTTTCATGTTGGGATGGTGTAAGCTACTTCATATATGCCAATGCATTTGTGGTTTTGTTTTAATGTGGATTGGATAGAAGAATTAAAAAAATTGATTGTGATATCTTTAAAAATCATAAAGTTAATTCCTATATTTTAGGAGGATTTAAATTTGAAAAGATTTATTGAAGAATAAAATTAAAATTTGGTTTTCATGTTTTTTTAAATATGGAATTTTTTTATTATAATGTTATTTTGAGTTTCTATTTTTTTAATATAGTAAATGATAATTTTGAATAAACCCTAATTTATAGATGAATTAAATAGGAGCAATCTAGATAGTGAGATTGAAGGGAGATTTTATTATTAAAAATAAATAATTTTAATATTCATGTTAATATTCAAGTGATTCCATTTTGACATGCTCTATTCAAAAAGAAAACATGTGGAAGTTAATTAAGTTCACATGCTTAAGGGAGGTAGAAAGATTCACAAGAATGACCCAATGAACAATAGGTTCATTAAACAATACGAAAACAAACTAGGAGTATCTTAATGGATTTCATGGTAGTTCTATCTATATATTATTTTCTAAATTTTTTTAAATATTTTCTTTAAAAACATTCTTCTACTTAACAGTGGTGTAATTTACCTTCAGATGGATGTCAAAAAATCTTTTGACTCTATAAATTCGGAATTCATTACTGAAGTTATTCAAAAGTTCTCGTTCAGATAATTTTTTTGGCTATTTGAAAATTCTTTTCAACACTATCAGGTTATCCATACTAGTATATGATACCCTAAAGGGATACTTCCCATGCCCATGTAGTGTCAGACAAGGTAAACCTCTTTAAAAATTATAAAAACTATCTAAGTAGATTCATTTTAAATGGTTGAGCAGGGGTTGATCAAACCTATCCAATAAATATTATTTTTTATTTTAATAAAAACAATATTCAAAGTGTTTATATGTTTATTTAGATGTTGATTTTTTTTAATAAATTTAATATATAAACTCATATTCTAATGAAACAATTTAAAATAAAATCACTAAAATATTAATAACTAAACATAAATAAAAATTGAAAATAATATCTATGAAAGAGGTTTTAATATAAAAGTAAACAATAAAAAAATTTATTACATACCATATAGACTACAGATTACTTAATAATCTATAATATAACAAATTAAACTTCGAACTATCGCTAGAAGTCAACACACTACTAAAAAGGCCATTTTCAATTACCTAAAATATAATGCATTCAATTTTTACACACAAAAGGAGTTATGTATAGTGAGTGAGAACATAATATTTGACAAATATCACAAGAATATATATTAACTCAAGGATTTTGTCTTTGAATATATAAATAATAGTGTAATGCCAAAAAGGGTCAATTACCAAGGCCAATTATGCCATACAATGGAATTTCATAACTCATCTCACCATAAGCCACCTATAAGTGGCCATTACCATATCTCAAACATAGAACAACATTGTTAGTACTAAATATATAATACATTAATAAAAGACAACATATTACATTATTTCATCCCCATGACAACTCATATTGTCATTTTATTCCTCCTACATAGCATGTGAAATCATCATGGAAATAAAAATTCATTCTATATGTTAAAGATCATAATTTCTACAACAAAATACACATAAAGAACCTATAACATGGTATCAATATCCCATATATCATGTCCTAGTTAATTAAACAACCATTAAACTATTATTATTCCTTTACTGCAATTTAAGGATTAATTTCTTTCTTTATTACAAATAAATTTAGCATATAACTCACACCATAAAAACCATGTTAATGAATATCATCACACATTCTAGTTTAATTAACCGAAGTTTGATTCACATTATTATACCTCTTGAAAACTAATTTCAACATATATAAATGATTATTTTAGCAGTATTTGTACCCCTTAAAACCACCAAGAAATGTTTAAATTATTACAAGTACATAATAAAACTTATAATTCCACCATGAAAAAGTGATAGGTCATCTAACTCCAAGAGGACAAGGAATAATCTTATGGTATTGAATCATTACTTCTCTAAGAGAATAAGGTTTCAATATTTTGATGAACTATAAGAAATGAATATATAATTATAAATATACATTGTTCAAGGCCCCAATAATTTAAAAACATGTTTTAATGATAGAGTTAAATGAAAATTACTCAAATGATAATTTTTAAATATGTGTTTACTGGTGATCGATTCTTGAATTTTTGTTTGTAGAAAAATGTCAATTTAGAAAATTAATAGAAGGTCATGTTACCTAATAAAATAAGTAAAAATATTAAAACGTGTTGGAAAAAATATTAAAAACAATACAATTCAATCTGAAATGATATCAATTTCTTACTAAGGATTCTAGAGAATTAGACATCTTCACCAATCTCAAGTTGTAGATGCTATAGAAATTAAACAGTTCCTCAAATAACCTAATGAATATTTAAACTTCATCATCCCAGAGTTGTGGGTGAGTATTAACATATAGATCTATAACTCATCTCACTCTATCCTTATGTAGTGTGTGTAAAAATGAATCCACAACAATATCTCATCATAATAAATAGAAATCTATCAATGGGATACATCAGGTCTCAAATTATATAAATATAAACAATCACATAACTCAAATAAAAGATCCCCTATCAATAATGTATGTCCTTCTACATAGTTATCAAAAGATGTTACATCATCTTCAATAGATCCCCACATTCCTACCCCATTGAAAACTAATGTTAATAATTCAATAATATTTATATGATTATCATTTAATTATCCAACTAGATAAATCATTACTCGATTGACCTCAATACCCACATCTTAATAAAAAAAATTATGTATCATTAGTATATATCCTATAATTCTCATAATTTATCTGAATCATTATCAAGTAGATTTCAAAACATAAATTTACTTATTTCATTTACTAATTTTAATCTCTTTTTCAAGAATACTCAAAAAAAATATAGGTTATTTCAATAACCAAACTCTTGTACCCAAATCATGAGACTTGAATAAGACTACCACATTGCCTCAATAACACTATATAATAACTATATCTATATAATTATTGGAAGAAACTTCACAACCTAAGGAATATGATGTAGATTATCTATATACTAGTGATGATGAATGAAAATATAATCTTAAAAGTATATGTTAAAGGAAGAGGAATCATGTGGAGTGAATCTCATTTGATGATGCTCTCTACCTCTGAAAACCTAGGCAAATTGGGAGATCCAAATCATGATTGAGGATATGCAGTGGTTCGGGGAAGGTCGGGAGGCTGTGTTGGATCCGCTTTAGAGCTTCATCAGAGGATGTGGATCATGGGGAGTTGTAGAGGTTGCATCTAAGGTGCATCGACACGGAGGTGGGGAGGCCACATCGAAGTCCTATCAGTGAGGATATGGGATGGATACATCAGAGGAGGAGGATCGTCAGGAGCACATCAGAGGCTGGGACACACTGGAAGGGATCATCTGCAGAGGATGTGGGTTTGACTGTGAGGGTATAAGAGAGGGCTTGATTAGGGAAGGGATAGGTCTGGGAGGAACTCCATCGGTAGAAACAGCACTTCCACGGGTTTAAAATAAATTGTGGTAGTAGATAACATGTTTCTTATGTTTTAATAAATTATGGCTATAGATGTGTGGAAATATGGAATTTTTCTAGTATTGTATCCTTTGAAAATGTGGATTGCGAAACATAAGTATTATATAAAATAATAAAAAATAAGGTTTAATAATAAAGAGAACATTAATGATATTTTTAATTAAAAAATTGTATGATAAAATTAACATTCAAGGACTAATGAAGATTGATATAGATCATGGTTATGAGAATGTTAATGAACAAACAACCATAAATCATTAAGGAGTTAAAAGAATGTTATTTCATTGGATATAATGGTAAATGGATAACTTTTTTATTTTGGGATTCTTTTCCTAAAATTGAGTGATTATTTTACTATCAATATAGGGGTCATGATAAAATTTATATACATGATTTATTTCTATTTCATTATCAAAATTTAATCCTTTGGATGTGTTTCAATGAATTTCCACTTTATCTCTTATTTTAATTCATTAATATTAATGATGAATTTTCATTTCTAATGAAAAAAATTCAACATTTTCATAGGTCATAAGAACCATTAAATAATGATATATAATTATTTAATTATCTTAATATTTTAGATAACCAAAATTGGTAGCACAAGATCTAAAATATAATACATTAATCTTAAAAACCTCAGAAGAGACCCATAAAGTCTAATGTAATACATTCGATAAATAGTTATGTTTAATAATCCTCCAAAATATGTCTAGAAAAATTTAATACCCAAAAAATGTAAATATTTGATGGAAAATTAATCCTAAGGAAACATAAAGTAAATCATAATATGATACACCAAACCCATGAATATATTGGCCATATATTCTCTTTAATCATACTTATAACCTAAAATCATCGTAAAACCGGAATGAAAACATATATACTTATAAAAATTATCAATATTCTTATTACTCACAGAAAATAACATACTATTTAATGTATTGAAAAAAATTAAAAAATGAAACGTACTTTGAAAATGATGGTCTAAATTAAATTTTTATTAATTCAATGACTAATTTCAAAGTTTTCAATACTAACCCATTTATATCATCAATGTAAAACATCTCTTTATCTCAAATAAACAATATTAAATCAATATTAAGAATATATTACAAGTTTTCTTTTCCATAATAATGTGTTCCCAAAAAACATCACCTTAAAAATAAATCACTTTTCATGGTTTTTGGGACCTTTTATAAAATTTTGTCAATAGATATAAAAACATACCATGATATAGTACATAGTTGTTTTAGTACTCCTATATCTAGAATATCCTAATTCTTATATCCCAATACATAATCACTTAAATCATTCATCTTCAATGGTTGACATAACATTTTCCCTTCCATGGTCTAGGAGTTGTCTCTTAGATTAAGAAATTGACTAAGATTACTCATATGTTCCCCACACATATAGAATTGAAAGATAAATAGTACATTATGATGAGCATTATATCCCCAAATGAACTTTTTATTTTTCCTCATAAATTACATGATCAATTACATTATTTCCCTGAGATAATAAATCTTCTTTTTCTTCTGATACATTTAAGTATATGCTTCTTCGCACATACTTAACATATTTAAAATTGAATATTTTTCCATCTATAGTATTCTTGAAACTCCATTTTTCTATTCTATATTATGTTAGGAAAATAAACCATTTTGATATTGTTAATAATGTAATAAGATAAATAATTATGCATAATCACATGGTTTATCATTATACATCACCTTTAATTTGGTTTCTCATGAGAACAATCATTCAATTTTCAAAAACATTTATTATTCACATGATTCGCACCTAATCTTGATATTAACGAAAATTTATATTGTGGGAAATAATAATCATAGTGGGAAATTATATATTCATGAAAATAAATTATAATATTTATATGTAATAAAAAATTCATTTCAACATAAGAAACCTTAGGTTTATACAAGGTAATACATGGTAAGTATATAATAAAATCCATAGTAGTGGTTTATAATTAAAACATGATTTAACTCGAGAATATCCCCTGGGATTTTTGAACTTGGTGAATAGTAACGTAAAACTCATTAGGTGTAAGAATTATTCCCATGAGTTGTTTGTAATCATTGTTCCTTGATAATTATCTGAAAAATCCACATTCACTTATAATATCTATAAATGGATATATTGTAAGAAAAAAAACATAATATCTACACTAAAAATACATTTATGAAATGTTAATTCAAATAGGTATATCCTAAAAGGTTTTCATTAGGTTATATTCCCTAATATATGTTTTAAAATACAGTCTCAAGGATTCTACAAAACATTCTATGATGCTTGTTATAATAATGTTAACTATAGTAACCTAGACCTGGTGTGTAATTTATTTTATTAGAATAGTATGCAAGGGTTAAAATCACATAGGAATGACATTTTTATTATTTTTAATGAACTAAATAAAAACATTATTTCCATATTACATTGTAAAAAAATAAAAAATTGTGAAAGTATGCATATGCATCCTTTAACTCATTCAATAATTCAATATTCATATATAGTGGAAAGGAAACAGAATAACAGTGTTAGAAAATACATATATAGGGGTATCTTTAGTGAAGGATATCTTTAATAAACAAGGTATAATAAATATATAGAGATAAATAATAGGAACACATGAAATTTAATAAATAACATGATATAGAAGAGTAATATGGTTATAATAAATTATTATTAAATAATTCTATATATATAATCACCTAAACATAAAAATATTTATAGATATCAGAAATATTCAAATAATCACACAGAAATCAATAATTGTTTTCATAATGGGGGAATTCATAGTGTTATACATCTTAAACTTGACATCATCTTCTTCTGTCAAGTCATATTACATTGATGGTTAAGTCCTTACAACAATTCCAAACATGTTTTTTTCTCATGAGACCAACCAATGCATCAAATGGATATGAAGAGATATAATGTTATAGTACCATATAATCTCATAATACGTCCAATTCATTCTTCATAAATTTACTAATCATATTAATTCACAAAAAATATTACTTATCAACAAATATTTCCATTGTGTAGTGGATACAAAATATTAATATTTCCCTACCCAATCAGAAAACATTATTATTTTTTTGGTAGATATGCTATATATTTTATGAAATAAGTGTATTATTGATGATAAGAATATATATATTTATGATAAATGTAATATCTAATGAAAAATGATAAAAATGTAAATTTTCAAGATATTTTTAATAAACATAAAAATAATACGATTTAAAAATGAATATCAATTAGTAAATACAATATTTTTTGAAACAAACACAGGTCTTTTGGGGAATAATATAAAATCGATGTGAAACACAAAAATAAAATTTTATTAAATTGTTTTATTATAAATACCATTAAGAACATATAGATGATGATAAATATTGAAAATTAGTTATGGTGGTGAGAATGTCCATCAATTCTAGACACATTAAAAATAAAAAACCCAACTCAATAATTTTAATGAAATTTAAAAATGAAAATTTTCAAAAAAAAATTAAAAAAAACATTAAAACCATTTAAAATGGTATGTAAAACATGTATTATTTATAATATATCATTTTTTAAATTAAAATGACATTTATAAAAAAATTCAATAATATGGAAAGGGAAAAAATATACTCAGTCAAAAAACAAATAGGGTCAACTATTATGATAAACATTTATTTCATAGTTAAAGTTCCAATGATAGAAAATTTTTGACGAAAACATGGAAAATCCTTAAATATCTTGAGTATATTAAAATATAAATATTTTATAGTAGATAGATTATAATATTCCTTAAATAAAAAATATAATCTATCCAAGAAAAAAGTAGGTTTTAAAAGAAATTTTATCTATTTAGTAACCATTAAATTAGAATTCCCTGAATATATAAACATGAATTAAATATTTAATAATAATTAATAAATGGATATTCATGTTAAAGACAACAATGTTCTAGTATATTTAGTACATAAAAATAAATAGGTTCATAATACCTATTATGTCTCAATGGAGTGGATACTTAGACAAAATCCATTGAAAATACCATATCTTTGAAGTGGGAATTAATAAATGAAGTTATTATTTGTAGAAACAAGTGAAAATAAAAAATAATATAATAATTGGTCATTTGAAACATAATTATGTCATAACATATTCAATGAAGTATATGTATAACCAAATGAGTAGAAATTTATTTAAGAAACCCCATACCTCACACCTCAACTTTTTCAAACATGGTTTATCATACCTTATAATGACTTTAGACATTATATTAATATATAATAGAATAATTTTCAATTTTATAAAATCATATGTGATTTACTTCTAACATCTTATCACTCGTTCATAAAAAATATTTCGTTATTAACATTGTTTTGGTTGTTAAATACTTTGATTTTTCAAGTATATTTCCTCATGGATATTAATGTTCTTATGAAGAGTTCATAGTTAAATCAAATATAAAATTTCATTAATGATATAAATATAATATTTACTCATTAGTTACATTTTCAGAATGATTATTTGAATTTTAAGATAGAAAAATAAATTAAATCAATACTGAAGATGGTAAGTTGTACATATGTGTGAATGTTATTATCACTATTCAATAAATAGATAAAAGTATACTTAAATTACTATTAATCTTTGTATAATAGTTATTATATAATATATATCATATTTATTCATTTAAAATATCATCATTACCTTCAATTTAATTTTGAAATGAGAAATGATCTATGTTGCTTCGTGGAGGTGGTAGTCCACACGTTCACCCGAGTGACATAATAATTTTCCAATAGAAGTAAAGCTATGAAGAAAATAAAATATTATATTTATTGAACCATAATTATGTAATAGATAAAATATATACTAATTATTTCCATATTTATAAAAATCTAAATAAAATGGTGATGGTAAAAAAAATGCACTAGTCTGTGGAGATTGAACACGTACAAAGATGATATTGATGTTTTACCTTTCTATAATATTTAAATGAGGTGGGAATGATTGTGAAATAATCATAATGATATCTTTATATAATTTTTTTAGTATATTTTCTATTTTTTATGGTTATTATATATTTAGGGTATGTATAAAAATAAATAATCTTGATGGATTTAGTAAAGTGGATTACCTCTTCTTAGAGAACCTCCATTAGATCCCATATTAAATACACATTGAATGGAATTTTTAATATTAAATAACCTCTAATTTAGGTATATATTTATGTTTATAAAATAATTTGGTAGGGTTTGTTCTACCTTGGTTGTAAATTGTTGTGTAAAGACTAGTGGTGAGGGTGTATTTCTATAATTAAGGTGACTAGCACACATGTAATATTTCAATGATTTAATTTTTTATTAAATCAAATTATTAGTAAAATGGTTCAAAATAACTCATATTTAATAGTGATAAGGTTAATATAAAAATAAATCCAAATCATGAGGATTAATAAATATTTTTTTTAATTTTGACTCGTGTATTTTGGTTTAAGACCTTATTCAACAATTTTTGACCATAACTGACATAACAACATATTGAATAATAACAGGTTATTATTTTACTTATAATGATATAATTGGACCATAAATCTAAAAGGGATCAAATTTTTATAATTTTTATTACCTACATGTTTCCATTCAGTTTTTTATGTTATTTTAGATAAAAAAAATATTTTTCACAAAATATGACTAATATCATTTTGACAATATTAATTTAGTTTGAAATTTAAGACATGAAGATTACAAATGAAATCAAATAAAAACTAATAAAACATAAATAATATATTATAATTAACTATAAAATTATATTTACTCCATAAGTAATCCAAAATATATTACTTTTTATTCATTTAAAATCATTAACATTAATTTTTCTATATCATGCATAAGAAATTTGTGAATGTTGTATAATAGTTTTAGATAATTATATAATAAAAAAAGATATAAATAAATTTAAATAATAATAATGAGAAAAATATTCTCAAAAAACACATTAATATACATTCCTAACATTATTTTATAGATATTTGACCTTATATTATTTTTTTTAATTACAAGAGTGTTATATTGGTCATTTTTCACTACCTAGAATATTATATAGATCATTATCAAATATAAATTGAACAATTGTTAAAATTTTAAATTTTGGATGATAATGGGTAATATAAACTCATAAAATTAAATATACTAATGTTTTATATTGATATTTAAGTGTTACCTCATATATCTAACCATGTTTTACCCATTCTACCCTCAGTAAGGTGATTTTTTTTCACCATGTATACTATTTAAAATTGAAAAAATAAAAGGGAAATATTTAAAAAATTTAAATGACATGAAGAAAAAAATAGATTAAATTATATAATATACTTGTTGAAAATTTTTATAGATAATGTTTAATATTACTGAATAAAACATAGATTTGTTTTAGAAAATTCATTTTAAAATATAAAAATAACCTTATTTCAAAATCAAGAATATTTATTTTTAAAATAGAATTAATTATATTTTGAATAATATAAATGGTTATATTTAACCTAAATAAAAAATACAAATTAATACTTTACTTTAAAATTCCAAAATTTAATGAAAATAAATTAGATTATTTGAAAAATATATATTTATTACTATTTATTAAAAAATAATTCCTCTCGTAAATATTCCAAAATTTTAACCTGTATAAATTTGGATATATTGATTTAAAAAAATTATTTTCTAAATAAAATAATTTAAAAATTATATAAAATTACTACTAATTACCACACACAAAATTTAATGAAATGTTTTTTTTGAAAAAAAAATCATTTTTTGAAACATAAAATGACTTCACTATGAATTTCGTGCATATTTATTAAGAATCAATCAGTATATTTTTCTATAGGATAATTACATATATATATTTACCCATTGTGTTTCTTATATTCATAACTTCTTATTAAATGATAATTTCACATTTAAATAATAAATTTTATTTAATATTTACAAATTCTCTTAAAGATTGGTGTTCCATGTCAATCCATCTACTGAGCATATTATTATTTTAAAAAAATTATTTTTATAGGTATTAAACCCTTTATAAAAGTTATATAATGAATAAAATTATGATATTATATTTATAGTATCATTGGATTTCATTATTTTATGGGTATTATAATTCTAAAATCACCAAAGTGACATCGAATTTATGATTCAACCTTATTTGAAATCATAAATTTTAAATGTCCATTTTGTTATTTATATGATACTTTTATTTAAAAATTATTACCTTTATTCTCATGTTATTACCAAAAAAATTTCATGTAAATTTACTATTGTCCTCTCATTGATAATTAAAATGACTTAGAATATGGATTTAAGAAAAAAAATAACGCATATATTATTTTTCTGGGAATTTTTTTATCTATGTTATATTAAAAATATTTTTTCCATGTGATTATTTAGGTAATTTTACTAACAATTTACATTCTATATGTGTTTTTAAAATTAATATTCTTTTCATTTTTTGTATGAGGGACTTTTTATTTTTTTCAAAAAATATTAATAAAATATTTGTTTTTAAGTTCAAAGAAAGAATGAAATTTCCCACCATCATGAATGATAAATTCATTTAATCTTCCATTACATGTTTTAAAGGATACTTTAGAAGAATAAAAAATCATATATATTTAGGATGTTTTTAGATTTTAAATAATTTTTTTTCAACATGATATACGTTTTTTCCACAAGAAATATTATAGGTTACTTATAAATAAAATTTTAATTAATGATATCATCCACTGGTGTTTATTTTTACATGGTGTATGATCCAATAATCTCATAATTATTATTTCATTTCATTCTTTATTTTTTTGATGTTTAGATTTTTATTAAATCCATCTATTTTCCAAGGGTTATTAAATAATAAAATATTTAAATGTTAATGAAACTCATTTCCTTTGTGTGCGTTTGGATATATAATTATTAATTTTTGGCATTTTGAAATTATTATGAATGTATTATGATATATTTATTGGTGAAAAAATAATTATATATACCACCAATTCATTGGATAAATATGGATATCTCATGAGATAATAAAGCCTATATTATTGAGTAAACCACGTTTAGTGAGGGACTCTTTTTACTATGGTAGGATTGGTAGTAAAACTTGACTACCAATATGATGGAACTGGGAGTGAACCCAATACAATATGATAGTATTGTATATAAGGAAAAATTAAAGAAATTATTTTACATTCTTCTTTGTGTTCTCCAATATTAGGACTAATTATAATGTTATAATCACATTTCTTATGTTCACTGATGCCTTTATGATTCTTTTATTATGAACTATAATGCTTTATTACATGGTTAAAAATTATGATCTACAATATTATTGTAATTTATTTTAAAATTATTACTAATGTAGTCATACACTTATATTCATGTTAGTATTTTTTTGATAATTAAAACTCACTTCTTTACCCTTTTCGGGCACCTGGACTCACCCTTTCTTCTGTTTCCTTTCCCTATGTTATGAATAAATATATCATGTAGGGTATGATTAAGAAAAGTAATAAGTGGGAAGGTATTTTCTAGATATTTTTTTTATATTTCATGGAATAATAATAATACGTATGTAGTTTTATAAGTTACTAAACTATTACATTGTTTGGGCATTTTTTGTAGAATATATTGAATATTCATCTATTAAGATATAATATCTATGTATTAAAAATATAGTTCATTATAATTACTCACCTATATGGTTCTAAAATAACTTTCTTTAAGAATTATATTTTTTACAATATGAGAAGAATAAATCTAAATGTTATATTATTTTATGGGTTTAAGAATTACGTATACTAGTGATCTGATAATCCCATGAGATTTTTTCCCTTGATGATAAGGTAAATGTTAAAATGATTTATGATTATTTTTAAAAAATATCTATAATCAAACAAAATTATATTCCATTTTATTCTCCTTGGTTATACATATAATTATATCCATTGAAATGGTAACCTAAGAAAGCCATGAGCTTAGATGATTAGTTAGAAAAAAAATATAAACATGTGCTTAATGTATAAATAGAAAGAATATGAGAAAAAACGGCATGGGAGTAATAAATTGTTAAAATTATCATGGTAATTTAATATATTTATATAACTCAGGATAGAAGGTCATGTAATCTCAAATGAATAAACATATACCATTGAATAATTGCACCAAAAAATTATACATTAATCATGATCCACAGATCTTAACATACTAATATTATAAAGTAATGTTTCATAAGAATATGAATAATGAATAAAAAAATTATTATCTTATCATAACCATAATCGTTTCTATTCATAATCCTAGTAATACAATTTTACTAGAATCATACCCTTGTACAATCTTATGATCTTAGATTAGTTTCAATGATACCCACTCATAATCATATTTTCATAACTTAACCATAATTACACTCATGAACAGAATCACTATCTCAGGATACATCAAACATTACATAACACATTGGAGGTATTTATATTACCCAACCTATCACATAAAGATAAACCAAATAGTTTAGAGCCATAAGAATACAAAATCATTCCTCATTAAACCTCAAAAAATTAACTTATACAAAGAATATAGTTTCTTAAAAAAATCAATGTTCATTTCATAATCCTTCTAGGTAAAGAAAGACTAGAGTATTGTAAGGATATGTAATTAGTAAATCATAAAACATTAAAAAATGATTACATAGATGAAAATCCACATTATAAGATAAACAATTTTCCTGACACCACGTAATATAAGACCATGAATTGCATCATTTAATTCCATGATTATAATACCCAAGAATAAATTTTTTTAAGTGAAAATGAAGATAAAAAATAATATAATGTTTTTGAGGTAATATATCATTTTTATATAATAATGAAAATCATAAAAATTAATTATAGAATTTTTAGAAATTATTTTTTACATTTTCATAAGATTTGAAGTTGTGGGTCACCTTCCAGAGTCATTTTCAAAAAGGTTGAGTTAAAATAATTGAAAACATAAATTATTAAAAATAAAAATAAAAAATTGAGTCATGAAAATTTTATAACGGTTATATAAATTATATGTGTATTAGAATATAAAATATATGAGCTTGAAAAGAAAAATATTTTTATTATTTTAAAAATACATTTATCAAATCCAATGTATTAGAATAGATAATAAAACAAAAAACGATAAATGTATAAAGACAAATATGAATGTAAAATGAGATAATACATAAGTATTATTATAATAAAGGATAAAATTATTAGGAAAATAAAATATGGATATGTTTAAGAAATCATCGTTAAAGATCATGAGAATTATTCTTAATAACGTAATAAGGGAGGAAATTTGTCAAAGATAGATATTTGATTCAAAAATTTCATTTAATCTAGATAGAAATAGAATTGTAAATATAAAATCATAGGGTGTAAGAAACCAATATTATATGTATAAAGTTCAATATGAAACATTTTAACTCAATGACTTTTTTTGAGTTCAAAAAATCACTTACAACGAAGTTATCATTCAAATCGAAGCCCCCTAAAATGTATAGCCATAGTTGAATGTTTAAAACTACTTAATTTAATTTTAAAAATTATAATAATAAATACTTATACTTTTAATACCCCACTAAAAATTAATAAAGCTGTTATTTTTTTATATTTCCCAATGAATAAAAATTGAAATAAAAATGTATAATGACCTAAGAAACATTTTAATAGAAACCATTTGAAATGAAAAACGAAAAATTAAACATCAAATACTATGAATAAGATATAATTGATGATTTTATATACCTAATAAGATGTATATACAAAATTTAAAGGGAAATGGTGCATAAAATAAAACAAGTCTGAATGAAAACAAATTTAGATGAGATGCCCTTACATACCACATTATTCATGAATTAGGTAGCATTTAAAATAGAGAAATGTGATAGAAATTTATGTCCCCCTAAAATATATATTATTTCCCACATAATAAAATATAATAAATAACATAAAAAATATATATGAATAGTGTTTTATAAGAATAATCACAACTCAGTGAATGAAAATCATGTAAAAAAATTGTTTCCTTGTATTCTCAATTAGTAAAATACAATATCACAACCTATATAACAAAAAAATCACTTCATGAATTATTTCAGTAAATTGGTAATATTTATTACCTATTTTACTATTAAATTATAAATTATTAATTAATATTTACTATTTGGTCATATTTTTTCTCCGTCATCATATTTTATTAATTTTAATTGTTTTACAAGTTCTTTATAATTTTATTATTTATCATAGTAAATTCATACCAAGTTTATAATTAATATATTATTTATGTTTCTATAACATATTTTATAAAATTATTTCTAATCTTCCAATTTTATTCTATTCCATTTTATGTTAGGGTTCTTGGAGATGAAATTGGTGGTGTGCTTGTTTTAGTGTATTTTAAGAAAAAAAAGTGTTGTATATTAATAGTATGTTAAATTCTAATATAGATGATCCATAACTATAAAAAAAGTTTTTTCAAATTTCATTTTTTTGATACATGTATTTATGTTCTATATTTATCCATGATATAAATACATTTCATCATTCACAGAGTTGTTTTAACTGTACTACAGAAAAAGATGTCATAATTGATTGGTTATTATGGTAAACAAAGTGATTCTTTTTAAATAATAAAATTATTAAAAATTTATAACCATATCATTTAGATTTTTTATGGTGGTAAATAATACATTATGAAATTTTTATAAATAATACAACTATAGATGAAAAATAAAATATGTTGTTTCATTGAGGTATTTTTCAAGTACGCAGAATATACATTCTCATTTCGCATAGAATAAAAATAAGGTAGTAATTCATATATTTTATTTAGAATAATTATAATATTTTAAAACTAAATTTTTAGATTTAAATTAATCATAATGAATAGTAAATATACTTCTATTATGAAAAATGAATTTCTTTGCTTATAGAGGTGGTAGTCCGCACGTAACATAAGAAATATTTTCATTTTTTCTATAGTTGGGAGAAGGGTAGAAAAGAGTTATCAGATACAAAAATAATTTTTTTAGTATAATTATTATTGTAATTTAATTTTTTCAATGTGGGTATATTAGTTTCGGATATGTTAGAATAAGAATGAAATAAAAATAACTCAAAATGGAGTAATTCATAATTTTACCATAATCATTGGAAGATAACATTTTTAAATTTCATTTATGCATTGATAGGTACTATTGTGAGAATAAAAAAACTACTATGATGTATCTAGAATATTTTCTTATTTATTTTGAGTGATTTAAAATTAATTTAAAAGGAATTGTGTGTGAGGAGAAGTAGGGTACATGTGGATCCTTTTAAGGGAGAAGTGTTTCATTTTTTTAAAAATTATAAAAGTTGAACTAACTATGAAAAGGTCTTCTTGATCTAATAATGAATAAAATGTAGTGGGAGAAGGTATATGGTCTATTAGGACTCAACAATATACATTATAGTATTTTTTGACATGTTTTTATGAATTTTACTCTAATATTTTTCACATCTTCCTTTTCTTATCTTGGTAATTAATTTTTACCAATGTAATTTAAACTTAATATATAAATAGATAAATAAAGTTATTTATTAAATAATTTTTATATAATTATCTGAAATATGAAATAATTTTGTTAAATAAAATTTTATTTTTGATAAAATTAAATTTCAGTATTATTGAACATGAAGCGTAAAAACTATTTTATGAAAAAATTTATTTTTATACCAAAATTTATCATTAAGAAAAAATTATCTATGTTAAATATTTCTATGAAGTTAATTAGATTATAATTAAAAATAGAGTTTCATGTCATATAAATCATTCCCAAATAGAATTATATATTATACAAAACATAATTTAATGAAAATGGTAAAAAAATAAAACATTCTTATATCTCAAAATGATAAACATGTGTTTTGAAATTTCAAAATTGTATTTTTAGATTATATTTTTTTAATTTATAAAAATATAATTTTTATAATAATAAAGTTATATTAATTATTAAATCCTTATTTTATTTTGAAAATTTCACCAAATTAATAGTAATTTCAAAATCATTATTTTTCACTAATCACCCAAAAATTAATCCTTTTTAGAAATTTCTCAAAAAATCCTCAGAAGATAATATTTACATGGTGAAATTATATATTAAATTATTTTTATAAAATTAAAATTCTAAAATAAAAAATTTGGTTTTTAAATGAAATTTCAATATGAAATGAAAAATTACTTCAATTAAAAAATGTTTTAATGTTCAAATATAATTATTTAATGTAAAATTATTATTTAAAGTCTTTAATATATAATTTTATAAATAATTATAATTAACAATTAGTATGTAAAATTTATTATGATAAAATATATAACACATAAAAACACTTATTTTTTATATAATATTACTTTTTAATATTAAACTTATAAATTATTTGTTCTCTATATGTAAGAAATTTTTTAATTGTAAATTATTTTTATTTACTACATGTTTTATTATTATTATTATTTCTATAATAATTTTAATCTCATATGTAATGGATCTTTTCTAGTTCTCTTTTTCATGGGAAATAATCTATCAATAATATTATTATTTCTCAAAGAAAATACATATATTAAAATTTGGGGTTTCACATTCTCCCCCATTAGATATATTTCATCCTCAAACATTTAATTATAAAATACTAATGAAAACACCTTTTAATATTGGCTTGTCTGAGGGTAACATAGCTTGAATGAGTGAGTTAGTGGTGGCTGACGCAAATGACAGTCATCAATCATTGGCATTAGTAGTTGTGTACAATGATATGCATTGGACTACAACAATGGAGGCTATGGTGAATGCTAAACATAAAACTATAGTGGTGGTGACTGATATGGATGGATATGTGAATAATATGAATTATCCTTTCACATCTATATTGACTTTGACATTTGAGGAAGTAATACTTCATCAACATAGTGTTAGGACAGTAATTGAGGTGTCAATAACGGGTTGAACTAGTCTTTATACTAGTGCTGGTCGATCTTGTAATTCGAAAAATACATCAGAATCTATAAGGAACAAAAAATATATCAAATATTGACTCATGGAAAAATAATGTGACTCCTATATAATGAATTTTTAATCAATGAGATATATCTATCCAGAGTTAATTATAATAAAAGATGATATAACCCATGTGGTTTCTAAATAGTGGGCTATATTTGTAAGATTTATGATTTCTAAGTACTCCATTATTTTGAGCCTTAAAAAAATAGAATTACATTGGAAAAATATATGACCTGGTTTAGATGCTAAAATAAAAAAGGGTTCTTTTAATCGGAGACTCATACCCATGGGTCAGGGCTTTTTTCACATCATTTTCCCATCAATGGATATATATAACATGGATTGGGATATCAAATCGGTTGTATTAAATCTATGCATTGTTTTATTTGAAAATGGGAATTTTAATTTAACTAATTTTATATAAAATATACTAGTTCTCAGGTCAAGATCAAAAATTTTAGTCTAAATTTTATCCCATGGAATCTAAATATTTTACTTAGTTTAGCTTACTTTGTGGGAATCCTGATTAAAATGGATAGGACCATTGAGGTAAATAAATATTATAAATATTATAGTATTCTAGAGAATGTATACTTATATTATTACATGATTAAAAATATATTTTTTACTAAAGTGGATGATGATGTGAAATATTAGATATTAAAAAATTTCTTTCTAGACTGTCATATATTTTCTAATGTCAAGGATAACTGTTGTAATATTTGAATATTATCTTATACTAATTAAAAGGGATTTGTTTGGATTCTTATTTACGGTTTTAAGGAGGAATAATCTCAAAAATACTTACGTTTTTCTATTTATAGGTAATCCACTCTTGACATGGGAAAGGAGCATGTGGGTGATGGTTTATCCTAAATGGTCAAGGAGTCTTCTCAAGAATTGGAAAACATGATTAAGGTGGATTAGGGTAATGAAAAAGGTAACCCGCTCATTAAGTTTAGGAATAATAAACTTAATCAACTAGATCAAGGATATAGATAACTCTATATTTAAATCTATATAATCTATAGATTGTTTACGATGTTGGGGTAATCATTTCTCTAAGAGATACTTTGGTTGTAGCATAATTTTTATAGGTATCTTTTGTTGCAACATATAGTCAATAAATTCAGCATGATAGTGTGACTCAAGACATAAACAATGATGAAAATAATAAATCAATGGAAACATAAGGAATATAATGAAACTAATATGATATATAGGATGATTCCACAAACTTATTTCCATTATTCACGAATTCCCTAAAGGTAATAACACCAGATCAATGATGAATGCTTCCAAACTGGTACTCTAAGGAAGAAATTATATAGGAAATAAAACTCATACATTATTTTAGCCATGTTTACTACGTATCAGTGATCCTTATTTTATGAATCCACCCTGTAATATGACTATGATAATTTTTATCAATTAGATAATGATCTTTTATGTCTCTTTCATCATTGATTTACATGGAATTATAAATTGAATTCTTATATGACATCATTAATAATCACTATATTTTCCTTATTCTTTTTAATAAAATGGGATATTATTTGTCCTATTTATTATAATTTCTATTGATACGCTAATATTATGAGATGATGAAATATAGATTGTCCCCCAGAATAGGTCAATATCAATATTGAGTTTTTCTATAATCATTTTAGCTAAACATACCCCAGGATTAGGCATAACAACTCCTAATATATAATTATTTTTCCAATCGATTTGTTATTCATACTTTAAATGATATATGATTTTAATATTGGTTGAACTCTGTAATTTGATTTCTTAATTTTATTGATTAGTATGGATTCTATTTTGAAATATTAAATAAATTTTCCAAATAAAATCAATATAACATAAAATAATTATAATAAGACATGCATGAATAAAAATCACACAAACCTTAGAAGAGATTTATATATAATGGATAAAATAATTTCACCACCAATTTTTTTTAGTTAAAATTCAATAAATAATAGTTCATCAAAATATACATTAAATAATAAATCTGAAAATCTAGATTGAGGAATAAGTAAACCCAACATCTAACTATTTATCACTATCCACATTAATAGTTTTTGTTCTATAGTAATTTCCATGTTCCAATGGTTCAAATGATGTTGGGGTTGATTTTCATCTTAATCAATTATATTAGTACATTGGTTTTCATTGTTCCTAAATTTAAAACATATAAAGAAATCAATTGGCAGTTGTTACATAAAAACAATATTATTTTTATTCATCTTGTAAATTTAGCTCTTCATTTTTCTCATCATTATATTTCTCAATTCCCCTCTATACTAAAGATAAAACATCTTCATTTTCCATTGTTATGTTTTAATGGTTTCTTTTTAAAACCGTGTTTATATATATTAAAGTGATTTTTTATACTATTTTCAACATTAACCCCTAAAAATTAATTAGAATACATCATTATCTTATTTATTGTGTTTGTATATTTAACATGGTTTATGTTGTTTTTCATATTTTGTGATATCTAGTAATAAATTGGCATAATATTTCACCCTTGAGATCATATATATTATAAACCATGACTAGGAGACAATTTCATTGTCCATTCCATACATTGTTATCTCGATTCATCCTTTCTCTAGTAATTACATTGAAAAAATATTTTAGGATGAGATCAAAAAAATTACTAAGGTTAAACTATAAGAAAAGAATAAATAATTCATAAATTATGTTCACACCATAACTCATGAATCTCTAGTATTTAATCAATGTTACACATTGTAATTTGGATTCGATTAGATTATCTAAATTAAATATATTCAAATCTCTCATATTTCATTATAAAGAGCTAGGTAATTCCCAAAGAATATCCCTTAGTAGTTCCTTACATGGTGTGTATTCATAGGAAATCTCATCATGCATCAATTATAGATATTTTGATACTTAAGTGTCTCTTTTCATGGTAATTACCATGTTATCTATAGAATCATCCACATTCATGTACTGAGAGAGGTATGTAATAGATTGAAAACAAAAAAATCTCTACATTACCATGATTTTATGTTGTTACCATGGTATATAGAATTTACCAATATTTTTTATCTAATTTTGTATCATTAAAATCCAAAAAGGGTAAACATATCCAAAATAATAACTTTAAATTTATATGATACCAACCAAGGACCCTAAACACATACTCCTTGATATGGCGATAAAAACACATTCTTAAAACACTATATTTTATACAATGTTTATTGAACCAAGCTAAGAAAATGTTTATTTTATATAATTTTTTATTATCAAAACATTACATGTAACAATAATCCAAAAATCCAAACAACACAGGATATAATGCATTTGAGGATAGGCTATGGCAGAATCTTTTTTATAACACTTTTGAAAAAAAATTATATTAGAACCGTAGTTGACTCACTTTTAGATTCCTAATAATTTATAGTCCTCTTCATAAACTAAAAATTGATGAATTAAAAATGGGATAACTCCAATTACTACTGGGGAAAATATTATCAACATATTATGAAGAGTTTAACTATAAAAATATGATAGATAATGAGAATGATATAAATTTAGTATTTAAAAGAATATAGGGAAAGAAGAATTTTTGCGATGTCATGATAGAAGGATATGTACTCTAAAATTAACAAACATATAAAATTTAATAAGAGGGTAGTAATATTATACAATAATTAAAAACCATAGAGCGTATCAAATTCATTTAATATTGGAAAGTGTATGATAATTTGAATAATATATTATGACATTATGAACATAGATTAAATGTAACTATTTTTAAATAAATTCATTTTAGGATACCCAAATGTACTGAACGCCTTGTTTTTTTATTGATAATCCCCCTTTCAAGGGATGAGGGGGAACCCTTAAAATTTTCATAGGGTTATTGGATTATACGACCTGAAGGTTATAGAGAAATTCATCCCAGACAAGACTACATGGAAATGCCCCTCCCTGAGGTCTAGATAGTGGAGTCATTATCCTACCTTTTCATCATTTATTCAGCTAGAAATACATGTGAAGAGATACATAGTCCAGGTCCCAATAGAAATTTCCATATCCTCTCAATATTCTAAATTTGGGTAACATAGATCTGGTAAAACCACCTACTCTGAGTCCTCATATAGAGCTAGATCCTTTGATCTATCTAGTCGCATATGCATATCAAGATCTAAATGAGGTGTTCTAAAGGCCTTTAGGTGGCCGGAAGGACATGAGGTGGCCCGAAATCCTTAATTGGCTTGAAGGCCTTGGGTGGCCTGAAGGACATAAATACTCAAGGCCCAAACCGAAAGCCCAAATGTGAATAGTCATGGTTGCTATAATGTCAAACAATACCTACTACAATAATTCTTGACTAATGCTATAGTAATTTGACAATATACCTCTACCCAGATTCGAACCTAGATCACCTGAATGCACTTGAAGAGCCATCACCAAGTAGGATGATGCTCATTTTTAATTCATTTAAGGATATATTAAAAACAATTAAACCCACATACATTCACGTGAACATATATTTTCCATAATTATACCCACACACAATCATGTGAGTATTAATTTACCATAATTACACTTCGTCACAAAATCATTATATCATGAGATATAAAACATTATTGAATTTATGATAGGGAAGTATACGAATCCAGAAATAACATAACATTAAACCACACATATAAGTTCCATGAGAATAATGAAATAATAATATTCCAATATAAATTAATTTCCTTATCAACAAAGAAATGTTTCATGAAAATAATTCACATGTAATTTCAAAATCCATCCATATGAAGAAGGATCATTGTGTTGTAATGTCATACCCTAGTGAATATTTAATTATTATATGATGATTAAATAGGTGAAAAAATATTTAATATATGAATACTTTGAACAATTCCACATAATATTGCATTAATAATTATAATATTTGGTGCCACTAGTTTAATACCCAAGTGGAAATGTTTATAATATATTATTTTTATAATTCTTGAATAAAATTATATGGTATTAAAATAGTTTGAGGTAATGAGTAAAACATAAAAAAACCTCAATTTTATTAAAAAATATTTTACATGATCTTGATAAAATAAATTGTAGTTCTGATTTTAGAGTCATTTTTAAAATGTTTTAGTGATAAGATTTAAAATCATTAACTACTTAAATAAATTAAAATAACTTATACATACAAAAAATAATGGTTATATAAAGGGAATTGAGAGTGAAAGATAAAACTTATGATTATTAAGGGAATTTTTTTAATATTTTATAAATACATTTATTGAAACACAATTCGTAAAAATGATGAAGAAACTACAATTTAAAAAAGTATAAATTGAAATATAAAGTTCACATGTGATAATTAAAAATTTGGTTTACAGTGATGGATAAATTTTTTTGGAAGAGATAACATAGATTTAGAGGATAAATAATTTTCATAGAGATTGATAAATAATATTAGAAATGTCATACATTCATGGTGAGGATGTTAATTGATGGGGAATATTTGAATAAAAAAATAAATTCTCTCCTAAGTGAAATATAATATTCATTAAAAATTATAGACTGGTATGAAGAAAAATATAAGTGAGTGGTTCCTGATAAAACATTATAAGTTAAATAAAGGGTGTGTGAGTTAATAATACCCCTTACAATGCAGATATTAATTGAATCAAAACCCATTAAAGGTAGACCATTAGTTCAATTTGTCTAACCCTTTTATTTCATTACTTATAAAATAAAAATTAATAAATGGGATTTTCATACACCGCACAATGTTAAAAATGTGAAAAGGTCTTCATAAGTCTCAAAAAATTAAAATTGAGACCAGAATCCCTTATGATTTATAAAACATCTTAATAAAAACACTATAAAGAGGGAGTTTCAAGTTAAAATTAAAATACAATGACTGAATGATAAATCATGATATTATTTATCCAGTTTTATGTATAAAAACAATTTAAATGAAATTTGGTGTTTAAACAAAACTTACCCCATGCAATGGAATTTATGATGAAACTCCCATATAAATGTCTTAATTCATGGAGTAAGTAGCAAAAGAATAGGTGTTATGTAATAGAAATGTAATTCCATATAAATATAAATATTATTTTCAACATAATAAAATATACATAAAATATACACAACTTATAACAATAATTTTCAATAATAACAATCACAACACAATGAATGAAAATTTTTGTAAACAATATCAACTATAGTGTATTCTTACTTTGTCAAACACACTCTAAATTCTAATTTAATAATAATATCTATTTAAATAATTTATTTAATAAAATTATTTATATATATTAGATTTTTTACTAAAAGTAGTATTTATTTATTACACATTAATTTCTGAATTATAGTTTTTTGTATCATTAGATGTTTCTAAATTTTAATCCTTTTGCATATGACTCACAATGTAGATGTCAATACACATTATATTATACCAAGATCTATATTATTTTGTTTTTTATGGTACGATAATATAATTTTTCTAATAATTAATATTTCATTTCTCAAGGATTGAAATATGAATGTAGATGCTCAATTACAAGAGGGGGTGAATAGTATGTCTAAAAACTTTTGTTTTTAACCTTAAGGAAAACTATGTTTAAGAAAGTTAAACAAGGTAAATTCATAAGCCCTAAAATAGTTCTATAAGACAAAATTTCTTGGTTCTAGAAATATGGTTCCAGAAATGAAACGTAAGGAATTTTTACAAGGAAAATATTCTACCATAAAGTGTATAGAATCTCATTTATTAGTGTACAAAAATGAATAAGAAAGTATAATAAGTTTATAATTTCTTTTATTATGAAAATATAGCAGAAATAAACATGAAACAAAACAAGTAACAAGTATGAAATTCTTTAACCCAAAGATTAGGGTATCCGACAACCTTGGATAAAGATCCCTTGATTTATAATTTCATGAAATTCTATCTTACCCACACTAGGGTAATCCCTCGATGGGAATATAAAAATATGTATTGTTATCCCAGCAAGACCTTGAACTTTCAGGTAGTCAGAACCTATGTCTTACTATCCCTATATTTCCATGAACTTTAAGGTAGTTTTTACCTATGTCTTATTATCTTTGGAATCCCTCAATTGTACTCAGCAACAATCAGAGTCACATGAAGAAAGCTAAACAACATGTTCAGTATGCAGAATGAATGAAGGACTCTCTCTCTAGAAATTACTTCAATATAATGTAATATCTAGATTGAAGTAATAGTTAAGAAGCTCATTCAAATGAGATTCTATTTATATGCACAACTCCAATGGTCGAATCCCTCCTCCAACAGTCACATTTTTCCTTGAATTTTATGCGGACCTATACACGTGTCACTTAAAAAATGGTTACTTAGAAATAGAATGTATGACATCATTTCATAAAAAGTGAAAGGAAAAAAGCAGTTACTTAACCAAATTTATTTTTCAAAGTCTAAAAAAAATACAATTCAGAATCTAACCAAATAAAAATTTAGATTATATAAGACATGTATATTTAGATTCTGATTTGCAAAGAATTTGGAATCTAAATTCTATAGATTTCGGAGTCTGAATTACATTAAATTTGGAACATTAATTCTAAATAATTCAGATTATGAATTATGATGAATTTAGTGTATGAATTATTGTGAATTCAGAGTCTGAATTTTGAGGAATTCATAGTCTAAATTATAAAGAATTTATAGTCTGAATTCTAAAGAATTTGGAGTCTCAATTCTGAAGAATTCAGAGTCTGAATTCTGAGGATTTCGAAGTTTGAATTCTAAAAAATTATGAGTCTCAATTATGAGGAATTCAGAGTCTAAATTCTAATGAATTTAGAATACATGTTTGGGAGAATTCAAAGTCTGAAATCAATAGAATTCAGAATCTAAATTTCATAGAATTCAGAATCTGAATTTTAATGAATTCGGATTCTGAAATTCATAGAATTCAAAATCTGGTTTTTAGAGAATTCATAGTCTAAAAGCAGAACACTCTACCTCCAAGGAATTATAAGATTCCTTAGATTTTCATAAGAATTTTAATTTTATAAATAGGAATAAAATTAGTTAGATTTAGAGAAATTATAAAAAGAACAATGAAAACAAAGATAAGTAAAAAATTTCATTACATAAGGGAAATTTTCATTATGAAAATAATCCTTAGGGAAAATATAATTTTCCTTAAGATAAAGTGTTTGTGATTTTAAAAACATATATAAATGGTAAAGTCATAAAGAAACCTTATTAACTCAATAATTTCATTAGATTTTTTGTTATAGTTTTTGGAGAATAAAAGTTTTTCATCATTTTATCATAAATTGACAATGAACAAAGGGTGGTATTTTATTAATAAGTAAACTATTAATATAATCCTACTAGAACCCCAATACATATATTATTTTCTCATGATTTTATAATAATAATATTTTAGTTTCTTTATTAATCCATGATAAGTAATTATTACATTATTAATGTATTAGGGTAAACTGACCTAAATAAGAATATGTTATAATATATTAGTTATTATAGATATGAAAGTCATTAATTTCAAATAATATGGTTATTAAAGAAATATAATTTCACTATTTAGATATTTTAAGGGGTTTTGATCAATTTTTATGATATTTTTATAGTGTTTAATACTCATGATGAAAAAACAAATCCATTTCTTCACGTTGGAAATATTTCACACATACAAGCATGCAACATCCTTAATTTCCATAAAATTAATAGTAGTTAGGAATTAGTTTAAATATTTATAATATTAATATAGTATTAAATATAATATTTAATAATTAAATATCCCCATTCTAAACAACCTTGTAGGGCGGTTATAAATTAAGGATAATATTTCTAATGGATGTAGTAAACCATACATAACATAAGAGACATGTATGGGTTATGAATTGTTTGGAGGATTATAGAATACTTTTATACCTAAAACATAATAAAATTTAAGTATATATGTTATAACATTATAATTATGTCATCATGGGTAGATTTGATTCATAGGTTTTGTAAGTAAAAAAAGTAAATGAAATACAAAATGGGTGATTGATTATTTTACCTTAGTCCATGGAAGATCTACATCGTAAATGGGATAAAGGTTTTGAGAGGTGTTCATTTGAGAAGGTCAAAATCTATATGATTTGGATTGAAGAGATTTAGGGTTATTTGGGTTGATTTGGCTCAAATATAAGAGGCATGGTATAATAGGAGAATTGGGTGGTGGTAACTAGAGTAGGTTCATTTCTTAATAAGAGAAAAGGTTAAAATTATACTCAATGGTAATATGAATTAAATAATTTAAAATAGTGTAGTGGTTTAAGGGTTAAGGTAATTAAATCCACAACCATACATTTTTAAACATGTTTTGAACAAATTTAGACATTTACTCTTAATTTTTTTTTCCATTTCCAGTTTTTACTATGGAATCTATTTTTTAACAATGTAATTTTCTATTAATGAATAATAATAATAAAATATTCTTATTAATATAACATATGTATAATGATTCCAAATATGAAATAATTTTTTCTAGAGAAAATTTTAGTTGTTTATAAAAATTTATTATAATATTTCCACATATAACTCATAAAAACAATTCTTAGAATAGTGTATTTTTTAATTAAAAATTATTATTAAGATAAAATAATCAATTTTTTGTTTTACCTGAAAATAATTGGTATATACATAGAGAATCAATTCAAAATATAATTATACACAATGAAATCATAAATAAAATAAAAATGTGAATAATAGTTTAAAATACATATATTCTAAATTTATTTAAAATAGGATTTATTAATTCAAAATTTTATTTTTAAATGATTAATTTTTATTTACAAATATATATTTTTCATAAAAATAGTTTCATTAACCTAAATATCATTATTTCATTATTAAAATTTCAAAAAAGATATAGTATTATGAAATTAATATTTTTACTATTCAACAAAAAAATTATCATAAAATTATTTTAAATTAATAAATATATAAATTATATTTGTCTTATTAAATTTAAATTTATATATTTATAAATTTACTTTCTGAATGAAAATAAAAAATATAAATACAAACTACTTTTATTAAAAAATTATGTTTTAATTGTTCCTAGTATTATTTCTTATGAATTTTCAATTAATATAATTATAATTAATTATTTCATATATAATAATTTTTAAAAAATCTTAAATTTAATTTATTATTAGAAAATATACAATACATATAAAAAATTATTTGAGACATAACAATTTTTTTAAAATAAATTAATAATAATGTAGTTTGGGTGGTTCTTTAATGGTAATCCCTATAATCCTACATCCAAAAGTCTATGATTAAAATCCTATAATTAACCATAGAATATTTATATATGCCCTGAAGTAGGTGCTTACATTGGGTGCAGTGATTTAGGCATGATGTGGGTAGGCGGTGACACAAAAATGATGAAAAAAACATTATCTTGGGCCTACATGCTATGTATTGGGTCTCTGTCTACCAAGATAATAAATTGTATTTTATTTTGTAAAAAAAATTAGTGTCTAACAAATATTAAAAACAATATTGGTTATTTATCCAAAAAAAATTATGCCCTTTTAATTGAGTAAAATAATTTTATTCATTATATTTGTTAATATTGTTAGTATTTTTAAAATTTTATTCATCTGAGATGTCGCAACATAATTTTTTGTTTCTTTTGAAACAATATATTGAATGTATTATTTTTATTTAATGAAAATATATATAGTAAAATCCATGGTTGTTATAAGGTATGATGTTATAGTTTTATAAAAAACTAATATTATTTAAAAAAAAATTAAGGGGTACCACATATAGGTATATCTCAATATGATATAAATTTAGAACTGAAAATTATTTTATGACATGTAATATAATGCAATTTAAAATAATGTATACAGTACCACAACATCACCTTTCCCCAATTTAAAAATTCAAGGAAGGAATTACACATCATTGATCCAAGAGGCTATAAGATTTTAATTTAGAAAATTCCACAGTCATAAAAATTTACACCATGTATAGCTAGGGAAAGAGAATAAGAGGAAATAAATATAATGATGAGACTAAATGATGAAGGTGGAAGAAGAAAGGTGTTATTAATTATAAATTTTACTAAGACACTATAAATACATAAAATAACACACTAGGGGGTTTATAATAGGACATACAAAAATAGTTTCTTCTATGTTGAGAAAATATGGAGTAGGAAGGAGAAATGGGTTTAAATAAAGGTTGGAAAAAAGGGTAATTATTTGTTTTAAAATTATTGGAATCCTATATTGCTTTGGTAGAAGAATTTCAGAAACTGTGTGCCCACCATAATATTTTCATTTGTTATAATCCCCCATATATAAGGCTTAATTTCATGGTTTGGCTAACAGATTTCGATAAACATTCACCAACTATGTTAGGTTCTTTTTATATATAAGTTTATCTCACATAGTTTCTCCTTATCCAATTATTAATTGTGCAATAGTCGTATGTCTAAATCTTATTTATCAAGAAAGCTCGACATTTTGATCTAATGGTTTAAATAGTAGTGCTCCAGTTATTCAAAATTTAAAATTATTTCTCCCCCTTACACCTAATTAGTATTCATTTTATCACTAACTACGAATTAAACATTCCATTATTACAATTTCTTAGTTTTTAAAACTCACAACCCTCTACCTCTATAGGATATAAAAAATCAAAATATCACATACTTTTAAATTATTTAATACACTAGTTTCATGGGGGTGTAATAATTATCCACACCATTCCATATACTTACCTTAGAGATACCAGGTTAACTATGAAGGAAATTATAATACAATATCATATACAACTAACATAAACGGCTAGAGGCTAATGAAACACCTAGAAGGGACACGTGAAAAAGGGGAACCAAAAACCCACACAACTCCTCAAAATTAATGGATTTATTCCTAAAAAATGACATTAATCCTATATAAAATCTAAACAAATACTATGATAATAGATCAAGTATATATATTATTTGATTCTATACTATTTAGAATTAATATATAATGGTGGTACAAGTTAATATATACACTCACAACAAAAGAATCATCAAAAATAAACACATCTCCACCAAAATATCTTTAAAACACAATTATACACCAACCAAAAATAGTTATCCATGAAACTTATTACATATTATATAATCAGATTTCATCCTATAAAATTTAAAAAATTACCATAAAACAAGTCCAATATATTTATTGACATCATATATAATACAAACAAGTGGGATAAAAAAACATAGAGACATTCCTAAAAAATGAAAAATATTATCTTACATAGGATCACAAATCTAAAAGAGATGGTGACATATGAACTCACCCTCATAACATTAACTCATGGTGTATCTAATAAAATCCAACTAATCAACCAAATGACACGTAATGTAAACCATTGGATCACTATAACTCCCCAAACATTTACTATATATATTTTCAATAAATTAATAAAATTTGTTTGATATGATGCTACATATGAAACACCAAAATAAAACATTATATAAAATATTAGATGAGTCGTATTAGGAAAATTATGATATTAATAAAACTTCTATTAAATAAAATGACCATACTCAACTAAAATTGCATATATGCAGAGGATAAAAAATAATATAAATTAATATTAATATGGAATATTCTTTATCATGTAAATATTTATTAGTGTTGTATATTTTATCTAAATAAATTAAATTTACCATTTTTAAAATATTATTATATTTGAAATAATATATTTACTTTCATTAAATTATAAATATATATGAAATAATATTAATAACATGTAAAAAATAATTTTTATATAAAGTTGATTTCGTTAAATTTTTTATTTTAATTTCCAAAATAAATTTAGAAATGTTAATATTTAAATTAATTAAAATTCATTTAATTTTAAAATAAAAAATGTAAGAATTATATTAATATTATTTCTATTGAATTTTCTTAAAAATATAAATTTTGGGGTCTAGTGAATATTACCAATTTTGAAAACAACATCAATTGAATGACATTATTATAATAAAATAATGAATTAAAATGATGCAAGGGGATATCCTTCGTGTAATAACTTCAAGGAATATATCATCCTATGGGATACTTTCAAAATCTCCATTCTTTTAAGAAAATGGTAGATAATTGTATCTTGGTGGCCACTAACCTTGCAGATCTTTAGAAATGTATTGAAATGTGTGTTTCTTTCAAACATGGGAATAATATATATTATAATGGTGATAATACATTTATAAATTTCTCTCTAAAATTAAAAATATCCAACTATTATTGAAATATAAATTGGAAAATGATCCCAATTTTAATGAGGTTTTATCCACATTATCCTTGGAAGAAAAGAAGATCTGAAATTATTATGGAATATTATGAACATGAATATGAATACTAGGGTTTTGAGAATTAAAAAATGGGATATCAATTTTAATTCCTTAAATTAATAAGATTATTCATATCAGATTTGGCGTAGGAAAATGGATTACGTAAGGTTTTCTAGCAATGAAAAGTTCTCCATAACCTTGTATATTGCATATGTGTACCTTTTAATGATAGACCATAACACACTTAATGGGTACATGGATTTATATTCTAAAATATGGGTTAATGAAAACATTTATTCAATGATTTCATATGTCATTAACTTCAAAAGTAATGATAAAAATTTATAGTGGAGGTGGAGTATGAATATATTTTTCCTTTTCGTGATGTTGGAATAATTTTAGAACATTCAATTTTGAATTTTAATGAATTTGAAAAATATTTGAAAATATTGAATGACCTTATTTCATGTATGGATTTAAATTATAAACGGGAAAAGGTATTTCCTTAGAGATTATTGACCCATCAAGGAAGAATGATTCTTTGAAATAAGTGAATTTCAAACATGTTAGAACCCCATAGCCAAAATATACTCCTATAAAGTAATAGTAAGAAATGATTTATGAAGAGAAACAAGAAAAAAATATCTATTTTCCATCTACATATAAGTTAACAAACACCAGGTCCACTAAAAATACCATTGGGTAGGGAACTTCTGGTAAGTGAGCATAATATCATTTCTCATGCTATTTTGTAGGACCCCATGGACATGGTTTCCTATGTTGAAAATGAAAATGATCCTATAGAAATTTTTTATAATAAGGATGTCAAAATCCCACAAAATAAAAGGAATAAAGTATCCAATACATCTCAAGATGGTAGTAGGATATATGGTAATTATTCTTTATATATTAAACACATTTTAGTGAATTGGTATGAATGTATTATATTTGACGAAACTTCTACATAGGGAATAAAATTTCATGAAATATGCAATAAAAATGGTTCTAGGTACAATTGAGATTGATGAGAGTCCTAGTGATATATCATGTTCTATAGATGTTTGAAATTTTTATTTCTTTACAATAATTCAGTGAGATATACTCTAATACAAAACTGGAAATAACATCACTACTATTATAGACTCTCCTATGAAAAATGATAAGATGTCTAATATTTTTGAAAGAATAGGTTCCATGATTTCTTTTTTGATTACTAGATACCCCATGGAGTATTATTTTATGGATTCTAACAATGTTGATAATGAATACACTCCATCCTCAAAGAATAATTCTTATTCCAATGTTGATCTAGCCTCTTCTACCTAGAGTGGTTCTACTTATACACCTTCCATTGATGTGAAAAGAGTTGGTCAAACCGAGAAATCAACATGGAAAAATAACATAATATTGATCAAAAAGGGGTTACAAAACCCAAAATAAAATCATAAATGTTGATACATATATATAAATATTATATCCTATCCAACCATAAAACAACCAGTTCTTAATGTATTTTCATTAGACATCATAAAGAATAAATTTTTTGTTTTTCAGAACCCAAATTGATATGTTCTATAGAATTTTCATCTCCTGAAAATATTATTTATTATCTCGATGATAAATCCTAGTATTTTACATACTTTAAAAGTTTCTACATCATACATAAATACATTATTCAAGGTATTTCTCTTTTCAATTCCCCTAAATAGATGTTCACTATTATTTATTAATATATAGAAATTCATTATTATTTTTATTTTACCTATGCATATAGTGGTCATCCTGAAATAATGAAATTATGGAATTTAATTCAATCCGTGAGTGGGTCAATTAATGGACCATATACTCCACTTTGAGAATATAATATTTTAATCAGTCCTGATGTGAAAATGGAAATGATTAATGAATCTATTTAAAAATGGGATTTCAAATCCTGTATTAAAGATAAAATCCTCTAGAGGTTAGCCAAGTGGGAACCAAATACTCATGGTGTTGAAATCATTTTAATAAATTATGTAAATTAATTTTTTAAGGCTTTTTTAAATGATAATTTCACTAGAGTTTTCCAATCAATTTCTTATACCAATATTTCATAAACTAACTTAGACCACTATCTGATCATGAATAATCTTGTTACAGGGGATGTTAATCACTGTTCCCTATCAGACTCAACAATACTAAGACCTTTTACCTAGAAGTTCAATATATAGTCATGTACACAACGAGTTTAATGAATTGTAATGATAAATCCTTATATTGTAATTTAAGGATGATATTTCTAAATAAAAATTTGATGGATTATAGAGAAATGTATTTATTTATATTAATTATAACCTTGACTATATTGAATACTCTCTACACGTTATTCAAGATAAGAAAATGAGTAGTGATTTTTATGTAGGAATTGTATACGAAAAGGTAATATATAATGTTCATAATGGGATATTAGACATCAAGGAAAGAATATAGAGGGAAATTTTAAAATTGAAAAGGCTTATGTATGGTGACATTAATTTCATATTATTTAACTCTATTATAAGAGTTGGGATAGTCAGTAGTCCCATGAAAATTATTAATATGGATGGGAAATTTTTAGACTAAAGAAATTACTTTACTATGAACATTGAATCCTTCTATAAATGTTATTTCAATGGTACTACCGCAATTCATGTCTTTTTTAGGACTTTATTCCCAATCATGTCAATCATGTTGAAATTTCTTGGCTTATTATAATTCCTAATAATTTTTAGATCATATAATTTATTTTTGTTCAAAACTCTCCTAATATCGGTGGCCTCTCCATATTATTCTTTATTAATTTTTGAAAGGATATTTATCTTGACATTTTCATAATATTCAATCATTTTTAATATAAAAAAAATAAGTTCTTTAATCAATGATCAGTTCCATTTACTAATTAAAAAAGTGTACATTTCAAATGATATATATCTATTCAACCTTATATCTATTTTTAATAAAATTTACCATGTTATTGAAAAATTTATTACCAATAGGCTGACAACCATTTATTACAAGATAATATCCTCAAATAATGTTTGATTTATGAAAGGGATAATTATATATTATTATCTCATTAATTCTTCTAAATGAATCAATCTACTCAGTAATATCAACTAGGAAGGTACAATTTCCATCAAACAAAATGTTAAAAAATTATTTGATACAATGTAATAGGGATTCATTTGTATGGTCATTCCAATATTTTTTTTGATGATTAATTATTCAAATTTGTAAAAATAATTTTTAGATTAGACCATATATCATATCTTTTTAATGGATCTCTATAAGGTTATTTTACATAAAATGGAGGTCTTAGAGAATGTGATCCTCTTCTATCCATTGATTTTAAAATTTTTTATGATAACCTATAGTGGATTATTCTCGACATGGTGGAAAAAAACAATATGAAACCTATCATAGATTCTATAAGATTATCTATACCCAAAAATTTCATATATACTGATGATATCATCCTCTTTATTACAGGAGACAATAGAAACATTAAAAATATAATGTATGTACTTCATCATTAAGAAAAAAATTTGTGTTATGAAATTGGATGGAAATGTTTTTTCTCATACCTTAGAAATACTATCCCTTTAGCTACAAATATTATAATTTTCATCGAGTTAGGAATCTGAAAAGTTATGTTCCCATTTAGTTACAGAAGGTTACATTTACTTTATGGAAAATCCCATGCTTTTTATTTCACACAGATTATTTATCAAATCAAGAATCCTTTATGTTTATATAAAGTAAAATAATTATCGATGGCTGGAATAATATATATTATGATGTTTTATATTTTATCTAAATTCATTTAAATTCTCATGATATATAAATGGTCACATTACATCATATATAGTATCAAAAGATCCAAAAAACTGTTTTCAAGGGGACTATACTTCGATGAAATATATTAGCTATCCCCTAGAAGAAATGTTGTCATCCTATTGATCATGGAATATTGGGGATACAAAATCTAGGAATTATTATTCATTTTTTGAAATAAAATTTTACATAGAGAATCATAAATGAGAATTTATAGATTCAGTACATTAATAGAACTATATTTTTAAGAATAGATTAATATAGAAATTTAATATCTTTGTAGTCCCCTATATAGACTACATTTAAGGTTTCGTTTTCAAATATATCAACACGTACACATTGTTAAGTTAATATGAATTATAATTAGAAAAAAATTCATAAAAATTGGATAGGTACACCCCTTTTATCATATTAAATTTCAATTCCACATCCTTGGAAACTATTTTCGCTTTTCGTGATAAAATAGAGATATCTTAGGAGCTTCGTCATATAGAAATATATTTAGTGTTTTACAATTATAATTTTACTCAAAGTAATATCATATTTTATATCCAAAATTAAATGAAAAATTCACCCTAATGCTCCATTATCTAAGGGCTTCACATATATACTTCGACACATGTGTTGAAAACATGAATATGTTCTAGTGTAACCATCATGTAATTCCTATTTTATGGTGTCTAGAAAATTCAAAAATATTAGTTAATTTTTCTCATCAATATGTAGGAATTAAACATTTGTATATGTGGGTACTCTGTATCTAGAATTGGGATGACTTGAAAAACCATATTTCTGAGTTGTTCTACTACCACAACAATTTGGAATACCATGAATTGCTAAAATTAAGTGAAGAATCACTAGAAATATGTTGTACAGGAGTACTTCAGATGTTGTTTTAAGTTCCATTTATCATAATATATTCTCAAACATCTATTTTTTCTAGTTCTGAATCCATTAGTGGCATTTTTCATTCATGAAGAAAGATGAATCGTTAATTCATTCCATTTAAAATCAATTCAATTGTTTTATTGATATAGATTCTGTGAAATATGTTAATTCACTTCAAACAATTTATTATACTAACTCAATAAAAGATATTATAATTTTTTATGTGTCATGGAATTATTTGTATTTTCTATCCTACTTATAAAACTTTTGATGTTGTGTGGATTCATCTGTTCCTTTTATGGGAATGTTATACCAAGAATGGGGCCTCAAGTTGAAATCTAATATCATATGGAGTTGATGATGTATTTTCAATTCAAAATAGATATTCCATGAGATTCATGTATAGTCCATGAGTATTTTACACATATCTATTTGATTAAATTATTTGAATTATTAACAAAATTGATTTGAAAATAAATGAGGATGATGAAAAATAATTATTGTGATTCAACCTCTCTTATTCAAGTTGTTCGAAATTGAACTATTCATCTTTCAAGGAATCTTACTACTATATGGATCAAATTATTAGACAATATTTTTACCATGAGATATAACATTAAAAAAACATACTAGGAGGTGAATTTATTCAAATATGGGATTGTAAATGAAGTGGTCACCACCATTGATCATATCTGGAAAAATTTCATTCATGATGTTCTTTTTCTATTTAGAAACATTATTTTTGTAAAAATCCCTACTGAAATTTTTTTTAATCATGTATTTTATTCTATAAGAGAGACTTGTTTATACAAGAATGATCACATCTGTTAATATTTAAAATTAATTTTAATCACCTATTTAAATTTTTTAAAAAATATCATTTCATATTTCAAACCAATGATTCCAAACAATTTCATAAATAATATTTTGTTATTAACTATTAAAAGAAAATTACCTTGTTAAAAATTTGTTACTATATTAAAAAAGTTAAGTTAAATGTGAGAAGTATTTGAGTAAAATTATAAAAAATATGTTCAAAATATAAAAATTTGGGGTCAAGGCTATCTTGATAATACCCCTTCACCTACTACATTATTTTCCATTATTGGTTCAACTTTTCCTTTTACTTGTAACTTTGAGTCAAAATTGTTAAAAAATGAAACTACGCTTTTTTTTAAACCCTACACCACCCCACTTCACCTCACACAACAATACTTTTATATTTGACAAAAATATACCCAAATAAATCCAAAAACACTTTTCCGCATCTTATAGGTTTTTACCTTCTCAAAATACCACCACTAAATCCTTAATCCTATTTTAATGTTGTTATTCCCATGAGTAAGAAAAGTTTTTAAATTACATCTTTTTCATTTATGGCCTACAATTATTATTTTAACTCATATAAATCTAGTATAACCATGTTTAAATAGTTAAATTTTTATAATATGTAAAATAAATTATAATTATGTTTATGGGGTAACCATTTTATAATTACCGAAAAACCATTTCGAAAATGAAAATTTTCCTTGTGTTACATGCAGTCTGCCTCCTCCATAGATGAATCACATTATTTTTTATAACCACCATGCATATATAGTTCACGAGTTATATATTTTAAATAAATGTATTATTTAAATTACTATTGATACTATGATAATATAACCAAATATCTACCATCATTACATTCTATAGAATAGGAGAATGTCGATCTTGTGTTATTGTAGACTATGACCTCTATTAAGCAACCATTTTCATTTTTCATCTTCAAATTTATTATTTATCACAATATCTTAATATCATATACACAAAAATAAAAAATATATATAATATCATTATACTTGTGTAAAAATTATATTATTCCAAAATAATAACTTTCATAACCATACTCACCCATAGATAATAGCATGTCTTTATTATGGCAGGTTTTACAACTTACAAGTATTGTTATATAAATTTATATCATTGATGAATATAGAATCATATATTCTATTATTATTGGACAAAAACAAAAAAATAATGTTCGCTTTAATTTTTTATAACATTTATATTAATATATAACTTATTATTAAGGTAACACTCATTTCCATTTAAAATTATTAAAATCACCGTGCTAATGGTTTCATCTCCATGATCCATAGAAAAAGAACTCATGGAATGAAATTAGTAAATTATATGTCATCTTTAAAAAATCTATTATAGTACCTTAAATAATATAGGAATTATGAACAATGTATTAAAGAATGGGTAAATTAGCATTGTTTCTAGTATGTAACTATTTGTTTACGTTTTTCATGTTTATAAATTATAAGTGTAAATTATGGGAGTGTTTTGGAGATCATTTGGAATGTTTTGGAGGATAAATGGGATGATAATGGTCGGTTCATGGTTTTCCCAAACCGTGTGGGAGCCTAGAAGAAACCGTGGATTTTGATTCAGGGTTGGGAAATTTGAGACAGTAACTTCAGTGCAGTTGGCGCACAGTTAGTGAGACCATGTGATGAGGTCATGTGAGGTTGTTCTTGAGGAATTAGCTATCAAAATTTTAGAGAATAGTTTTTCTAACCATACAACTAAACCACGTACGGAATAAAAATCACCTCCAAAAAAAGTGGATCTAGGTTGACCTTGTCTTTAATCCACTCATTTTTCCCTAAACCATTTATAATCAAGATTTTTCTTCACCTAAGGCCAAATAAGGTTTTTCCAATGATGTGGGAAAATCATAAGATTTTCCATGGTTACTCGATGTTGGATTCTTATGTTACATCATCGTTCCTCTTCGTTCTTATCACATTTCCTTAGATATACTTAGATCTAATTCTCTGCTCCTCTCAATTTCTCAGATGTATGCCCATTATATGGGTATGTATGTTTTTTTATGACTAATATAATTATGTTTTGTCTGTTGTTGATAGAATACTAGATCTATGGTGGTTTTGTGGAATTCTTACCAGTTTCTTGAGAATTTTTTGTCTATTTTTTGTTTTCATAAAAACCTTAAAGGTAGGTGGATTCACTCTAATCTCCTCTTAGTAGAACTAATTGAAATTCATTCAAATTGAGTATATTTTTTTGAATTGATTCCGAATATTTAGTTTATCAGTTTTTGGAAACCCTCTTTAGTGATTGTTTAATATATTATGGAAGTCCGTAAAATTAGTGTCCTTGAATAATGTGAATTGAATATTGATTATAAAATAGATATTTTAAAAGATGTATTTTTATTGAATTTTTGTAATTTTATTAGATTAATGTTTTTCTAATAAAAGGAATTGATTTATTTAAATGATATGGTTGATTAGAATTGGTTTTTTTAATGGTTTTCAATAAAAAAATGATTTTATTTAAGAGTTTTGAATAGGGTTATTTGATTGGTTTTGTCATATATGGGTTATGTAAGTTCATGTTTGATGTGATAGTGAATAATGGATTTGTAACATTGGGGTACAATGTGTACGACACTATAACAAGGATGTGTGTTATTGGAACATAATGTAGTTGGATGAGTGATCGCTCATTAGTATGGAACTGTCAGAATGAAGCATGCATGTGTGGGTGTGTTGTGAACAATGGAATGGTGATTCCAAAAGGATATTTATAAATGGGTTTAAATCCTTGTTTAACTGTTTTTTTTTTGAAATTTTACTTTCAAGAAATTGGATGAAAATATCACTTGTATACTCTTGGTTATAATGGTTTTTGTAACTTGTTTATATTTTGAAATGGCATATTTTACAGAATTGTTTTATATAAATGGTTTGATATAAATGTATCTAACTTTTCTATCCTAGTGGCGTTAGTAGGGAAGTAATTGGGGAAAGTATACTATGTTCTATACTCAACCCTTCTTTTTAACATGGGTGCTTTTGTAGACTCTATCTTATTGGACATGAGAAATGGTAAATTTTCACAAATTGTTTTGATCCACCTCGGGATACTTGGGCTGTTTGGTGATGTTGGAGCATGGAGCATGTGGAGTACAAAGTTATATGGATTCATTTGAGTTTCTTGTAGTTATCATCCAATATTTACTTTTACAGTTTATTTTATTCCACTATAGTGCACCTTGGTGTGGTTTTGATATAAATGAAGTGGTTGAGTTGTCATTCATTTATTCATGCATCTTATAGTGAGATTTTTTGTTATGGTTTTCTATGTTAATTATTGTAGTTCATAAGGGTTAAATATTCCCCCACTCTAATTTGAAACACTTAGAAATTTATTTCTAGCCTTTGGTGTCATGGGGATGTTGCTTAAGGACATGTAATAATTCATTGTATTATCATGTAAATGAAAATAAGTGGGTCATTAAAAATTATATTAGTTTTTTAATTACTTTCCAGTCATGTGGTCTTCAGTTTCATGGTCTTGTAGTTTAATTCATCCTTATCCATTATTTGGGTTGGAATATAAGAAAGGAGTATGACTATTTGTACATGAAATGTAGTGAAAAAATGTATCTATCCTTTTTATGTATAACTTCATGTTACTGGGTAGTTGGGTATATAATTGTTTTAGATACACTTCTAGGATATTGGAATCTTATTTTCATGGGTTTAGCCAATGAGATGAGCATGGAATGCATTAGAGGAATGAATTAACAATAATATTTCATATTTCATTTTGTAAAAAATGATATATGTTGTGTTGAATAGTGATGATTTTTGAAAAATGTTGAAATCATTTTAAAAAAAAAAGATTTTTAAAAGGGAATGGTCGGTATATTTTGAAAATGGGTTGATATTCAAAATCAAAAGAATGTTATTTTTCAAAAATATTTAAACTTGGAAAATGATAATTTTTGAATGTAATGTTTTTATAGTTGATGTGATATTATTTTAAATTCTAAACCTTCTATTACTATAGATGGGTCCTTATAGAGTTTTTAGTTGTTTATAAAATGTAACCTAGTAGGCTCTGTAAGAACCAACTATAAGAAGCTGTATAGAATGTGGTATCACATGAACCATAGGTGAACCAAGAGCTGGTTGATAGTATTCTCGATGAAATTCATGCTTTGGACATGGGGGACTGGAGGGTTGATCCAAGACATTTTTATCATTCCATAAAGTTTATGAAGCATAGTTCACCCATCATTAGGGGTGATTCTGAACTAGAAAGGGTATAGGTGTGTTGTAATAGGGTGAATCATATCTTAAATTTCAATTCCATGCCAGCATAGTTGAAGGTCAAACTATCCACATATATGCTTAAGGATCATTTACTCTAGTGGTGGGAGCTAGTGCTACATGGAAAAGTGGATCAAGGCCATAGTTGGGAGGATTTTTAAAAAAAATTCAACAAAAAATTCTATTCTCGCATGTTCAAGATCTAGAAAATGATGAATTTCATCATCCCGAGGCAAGATAATCTCTCTGTAACATATTATGTCACTAAATTTATGAAGTTAGTGCACTTTGAACTAGAGGTTAATGATTAAGGCATGAATCTTCGAACCATGACTTGGTCAAGATATTCAATCGATGATTGTGGTGTTATGTATTATATATTATACAGATATTGTGAATAGAGTGAAAGTGGATAAATGCGATCTATCCAATGATATGGGAGGAGGAATTATAATTATATAAATAGGAAATGGTGGGAACTCAAATTCTTGAAGAAATCAGAAGAGGGTCCCCTATTTCCATGGTGGGAGTGAAACACAAAATTGTATAGCTAGATCAGTTAACCTTCTTCCATGACTCAAGAGAAAATTGGGTTGTTTCAATTTGGTTCTCTTGACCACATAAATTGAGAGTATACAACACAACCTAGAACATGTAAAAACTACAAAAAGATGGTCCATATTCAGTGTTATTATCACAGTTCTCTCTATTTAGGTGCCCAATGCACTTATCCAGTCTTGCTAGCATCAAATGCTTCGATGGGGTGAGGGTAGAAAACTAAATCTCGTCAGTAGAGTAGGGATAGCCATGGTGATTCTAGGAACACCATGACTCTTCAGCAAGGGAAATCTTAGCATTCCAAAATGGAGCAGAGTATAAAAATGAAGCAATTGTAGGGAGTAGAGTATATGATGGTAGATGATCATGTTGGACCATCTCTATTTATAGGTACAATTTGTTTTAATTTTACCATTATAGAAGTGTTTTTTGGTACTAGTGCATCACATTTATTCATTTCTTATTGTGTTTTATATTTTCTATGTTTAAAAGTAGTGATGATTCCTTCTATGATAAAACATCAAACTCCCCTTGGGGAAAGATAATGTCGTGCCTTTGTCTATAGAGTATGTTATTTAACTATAGATGGATCAGACCAAAAAATGGGACTTCCCATTATTGGATACGGATGTCTATGATGCAATTATTTGTATGGATTGGTTGAAAATGTTTAAGGATCACATCCAATATTATAGAAGAATGGTTAGTTTTAAAACCGAGGTCTGTGTCGAGCATCTCTTCCATGGAAAAAGGGTTGTAAAGACAGGTGAACCGGTATTGTTGGCACTAGTAGTGGGAACAATATCATACCCATTGAAAGTGTTGACTTTATAACTAATAAAATATATCAAGGATAACACTTATCCAGTATTTGTGTATCAATATCCAAGCATCTTTCCTAGAAACATCTCAGGGTTACCACATATAAGGGAGGTAGAATTTGAAATTGATCTACTACTAGGGACCAGTACTATTCACCTGATATATTATAGGATGTCAAAAAAATAGATTTAAAGGAATTGAATGTGCAGTTGGAGGACCAAGAATTAAAAGGTTTCATTCATCTGATCACATCTCCATGGGTTGCACCAGTCTTGTTTGTGAAGAAAGTAGATGGAACTCTAAGGTTGTGTGTGGATTATTGTAAGCTTAACCACATAACGATAACGAATCACAATCCACTAAAACACAATGATGAACTATTAGATCCATTTAGAGGAGATTAGTGGTTCATTAAAATTGACTTGTGATCAGGATATCAACAATTGTGAGTTCAGAAGGAGGATATTCTGAAGACATCTTTCAGAAGCAGATATGACCATTATGAATATGTAGTCATTCCTTTATGTCTTAAAAATTCATGAGTAGTCTTTATGAATTTGATGAATCAGATATTTTAGCAATATTTGGATTTTTTATTGTGGTGTTTATAGAAGATATCTTGGTGTTTTTAATTACAAGGTCATATCATGAGAAACACTTAGTGATAGTGTTATAAATCTTGAGAGAGCACCGTGTGTATGAAAAATTGTCAAAGTGTGATTTTAGGATACAAGAGGTACACATTCTTTGTCATGTGATTTCTAAATAAGGTGTTTTTAGGGATCTAGAGAATATAGAAGCTATTGCCTCTTGGAAACCACTAAATAAATTTTTTGAGATATGAAGATTTATTGGTTGTGCTGGTTATTATCCATGTTTCATTTGTGACTTCTTAGGACATGAATCACTTTTCACAACTTTGACAATGAATAATGTTTCATTCCAATAGACAGAGGAATTGCAGAATTCATTTCATGAGTTAAAATTCATCATATATGAGTATCTATATTGATTTTGTGGGAATCAGGAAATGGGTATTTGGTGTATTGTGATGCTTTAGGATCTAGGTTGGGATGTGTTCTCATGCAATGAGATCATGTGGTTGCTTATGGTTCAAGGTAGTTGAGAGTGCATGAGAAGAATTACCCAATATAATATTTGGAGTTAGCCATGGTTGTCTATACTTTGAAGACATTGCATCACTATCTCTTTGGTGAGAAATTTATTATGTTCAACGATCATTAGAACATAAAACATATTTTCTCACAATTTGATTTTAATCTGATGAAAAGGAATTGGATGGAGTATCTTCATATGTTTGACTTTGAGTTTATGTATACACCAGGAAAAGGGAATTCAGTGGGATGTAAATTAAGAAGAATATATTATGATTAGTTGGAAAAATAATCATCAAATAAATGGTAGTTGATGTTAATCCTATCCCACATGCAATTCGAATGTGAATACTGAGGTGATGTTGCAGTTTTCTTCTCAGTTTTCAAGATTCTTAATTTCGAAAATATGGTCAAAGAAGCACAAACATCCGATGTATATTTATAGGTTATGAGTTCAAAAATTAATGGTGGGGGTCATTGAAGGATTTAAAATAGATGTGAGTCAAGTTTAGTGGTTTAGATATCAGATGGCTATAACTAAGCCTTTCTATAAAAAACTTCTTCATGCATAACAACACACTAGATGGGTTTTACATATAGGAATTAAAAAGATGTATAAGGAGTTGAAGGTGTAGTTTTGGTGGATTGGTATGAAATTGAAAGTGGATGAGTTTATTTTAGTGTGATTAACTTATCTGTAATTAAAGGAATATTATGAATGAAGAGTAGATATGTTGTATTTATTACCTATCCCAGTGTGTAAATGGGAGAAGATAGCTAAGGATTTTGTTATGAGCCTCCTAAGAAAGGGTTGGAAGCACGATGTCATATGGGTGATAGTGGATTTCCTCACAAAGTAAGATCATTTCATCCATAATTGTGAAACACATACAGTGGATGATCTACCGAAAATATATATCTAACAAGAAGTAAAGATACATGGAATACCAGTTTTGATAATCCTAGATAGAGATCCTAGGTTTATGTCTTGTTTCTAGAAATAATTATATAAATCCATGGGGATTCAGTTTATTATGAGTACAACGTATCACCTTCATATGTATATCCAATCTAAAATGATGATACAGACATTGGATGACATGTTGTGGACTTGCATAATAGATTTTTTTGTCTCATGGGAAGAGAATACACCTTTAGTAGAGTATTCATATAATAACATCTATAATTCCTCAATACATATGGATATTTTTGAAGCATTGTATGGTCTTCCTTGTCATTCTAAACTTTTTTGGGTGGAAACAAGTGAGACATCAACATTTGGGCCGAGCCTTGTCCAAGAAATAATGAATAAGATTTAGTTGATCTGGAAAAAAATGGATATGGCTCAGAGTTGATAGAAATCATATGCAGATCATTGTCGAATACTTTTCTTTGTTCATGGTGAGTGATCACATGTTCCTAAGGATATCTCCAAGGCTTGGACATCATCATTTTGGGAAGAAAATAATGTTATCTCCTAGATACATTAGCCCTTTAAAGATACTAGATTGAGTTGGAGAGGTGGAATATCAGTTGGAATTCCCACTACAGTTCTGTTCGATACATAATGTGTTCTACATATTTCAGCTGAAAAAGTATCAACCTCATACAGACTTTGTGATTAGATAGAAACATGTTGACCTAGATCCAGATACATCGTTGGTACATATCCTGGTGCATATTTTTTATAGGCAAGATAAAGTTTTTCATACAAAAAGCATCATTCTAGTGCATGTTTTATGGAAAGATGGAAAATTCAGGAAGAGACTTTTGAATGTCAGAAGGAAATGAAAGATCAATGGTCAGAACTATTTCATGGATATAATGGATTTCTACTTTCCCCAAACGAAAAGACTAATAGTGTGGAGAATATAGCACCCCCAGTTTCTAGTATGTAACCCTATCATTATGTTTTTCATGTTTATAATGACAAATGGTGAATTATGGGAGAGTTTAGAGATCTTGTATAAATTTTTTGGGGCTAAATGGGATGAAAACGGGTTGCACATTTTTAGCCCAAATCATGAAATAGCCTAAGATAAACCATTCCTTTTGGTTTTGAGTTGGGAAATTTGAGGTAGTAGCATTGGTATGGTTGGCACACAGTTAGGGATAATGTGCAAGGAGGTTTTTCATGGTTTTTCTTGAGGTAGTATCTAATGCATGGTTAGCACGTAGTTTTTCTAACCATGCAACAAAATAATGTGTAGGTTAAATAAAACCTCCTTAAAAATTGGATGTAGGTTTTCCTTGTCTTTAATCCGATCATTTTTTCCAAACTATCTCTAACATAGGATTCTGCTTCTCCTAAATTCAAAGAAGGTTATGCCAACAATATTGAGGAAATTATAATGCTTACCTCGGTGATTCAAAACTGGATTCTTGAGGTATGTCATCGTTCTTCTCCGTTCTTGTCACGTTTCCTTCGATCTACATAGATATACTTCTCCACTCCTCTCATTTTATCATATATACACCCTTTATTAGTGGATCTAAGATTTTCGATTCCAAATATGATGAGTGTTGGTTTTGTTGTTGACAACAGAATAGATCTAAGGCAGTTTCATGGAATTCTTACCTGGTTTCTTTAGCATTATTCATCGGTTTTCTTTTTTCTTTTTTATGTTTTCATCTGTTATCTTTCATCTAGTTTCTTTAACTTATATTAGTATAAATTATTGGAATGCATTCAAATTGAATATGCTGCATTTAATTTATTATGAATTGTATCTTTAAAATTTTTTGGAAATCCCATTTACTGATGGTTTTCTAAATTAGGGAAATCTGGAAAATTTGTGTGTTTTAATAAAATTCTTTGATTCCTGATTTTCAAATAATGATTTTTAAAAAAATAATTTCTCAAGAATTATTTTAATTAGATTTCTTTAATGTGTTTTCAATTAATGGAATGGTTTTATTGAAATGAGATAGTGTATTGGAATTGGTTTTTTAATGGGTTTCAATTAAATAATGGTTTTATTGAAAGGTTTTAAATTGTGTTATTTGAATGGTTTTGGAATATATGGGTTGTGTGAGTTCATGTTCTATGTGCCTCGAAATAAGGGACGTGTAACATTGGGGTACAAGGTGTGTGACCCAGGATCAAGGGCATGTTTTGTTGGGACATAAGGTAATTGGACGAGAGACTGCTCATGAGTATGAAACTATCAGAACAAATCATGCATGTGTGGGTGTATTCTGAACAATGGAATCATGATTCCAATAATAAAATTATGAAATGGTTTTAAATCATTGTTCAGTTGTTTTTCTAGAAATGTGAATTGCTAGAAAATTGGTTGAAAATATCACTTTTCTACTCTGGGTTATAATGCTTTTTCAAGTGGTTTATATTTAGTTATAAACTATTAAATAGAAATGTTTTATATAAAGGGTTTTATATAAATGATTATAACATTTCTATCCTAGTGTCATGAGTAGGGAAGTAATTGGGGAAAGCCTATTGAGTTCAATACTCACCCTTACTTTGGAACTTTCATGATTTTTCAGATTCTATCTTCTGGGACATAGGAGAAGGTAAATTATCACACATTTTTAGAACCACCTCATGATACATGGGATATATGGTGATTTTGGATCATATAGCCTGTGAAGAATGGAGTTTTGTGGTTGTCTTGGATATTCTTGTTGTTATATTTTATTGTTTACTTTGAAAGTTTTTTTTTCTCTTATTGTATTTTAGCTTAGTGTGGTTTTGATATAAATATAGTGGTTGAGTTGTCTTTAATTTATTCATGCATAGTATAGTGATTAGTTTGGTTATGGTTTTCTATGTTAATAGTTTTAGTTATTAAAGGGTAAATCATCTCACACTTTCATTTAAAACCCTTCGGCATTTATTTTTAGCCTTTGGAGTCTTAGGGATATCCCTTAAGGAATAGTAATGATTCATTTAATTCTTAATCCAATGAGAATAAGTGGGTCATTACAGGTATCAACAGAAATATTACAATGTGTAAATAAAACATTGAAAATTAACAACATCTGATTATATAAAAAATATAACCATATAGTAAATTTGTAATAAATAATTATAATAGTTCATTATTAAAGTTAATATATATAAATAAGGTTAATAAATAATTTATTAAGAGTTTAATGTTTATTATAAAATAATTTAGATCCTATTTGACTATACATAATGAAAAGTTAATGGTGTTTCATCTCAATTTCTTTTCATTTAGACATTTTTTGTTTAATGAAAATAATTTAATTTAGATGTGTGTATTCTACCAATTAGATACATAACATAACGAAATATATTTCATTAATGTGTTTTTGAGTTCAGTTTTGATTTATCCCCTTCAAGTGGTTTCTATTAAAATGATTCATATATCCTAAGAAGTTTATTATCTCAACTTTTTTTAGGGAGACTTCTTTTTTATTTACCGACTTTATTTTTTTATATGGAATATATAATTCAATGCATGTATTTTGATAATTTTTATAATGATAATCAATGGGATTATATATGAATTCTGTTTTTATCATTTATGTTTATTCAGTTGAAAGGATACCAGATCCATATGATACATTTCCGATATATTTTTTGAGTCATGTTTACTTATGATAGATTTTCCATATAGAGAATTTTCATGTTTCATCTCTATAAAATCACCATCCATTTCATCTACTATGACTATTCTTGGAGTTTTATATATTCCATAATAATTTAATTTCCCCTTAAATCATAATATTCCAATTGTGATCCTTTTAAGTGATACTAACCTCACCCATTCTTTTTAGTCAGGGTTCATTCTCCCCCAAGTCTATAATAATTTTATGATTTTATGAATCTACTTATCTATACAACAGAAATATATTATGTTTATTTAAAAATACTATCAATTCATTAAAAAAATAGAAAAAAATAAAATAATGTTTTACACATAGATCATATTTGAAAAAGTGTTAAATAAATCTCATTTAACATTTTCTATATGAATTCCATTTTCTATATTTACATTAATTATTCATTACAATGAATTATTTCCATTTTTTTTAATTTTAAAAATACTATTTCTATTTTAAAAAATATTCAAAATGAATAGGTTTGATTCTTTAAGGAGATTTATCCGATCTATTTTTAAGGAAAGTGTTTTTCATATATTACCCTCAAAGTTCAATATATTATAGCGGGATATTTTCTTATTCTACCATCCACTTTATTTTGTTGGATAACATATTAAATCCCTAATTCATGTTTTCATGAAACTCTTCTCCTTTCCATGGGATGATTTTGTGATAAAAATATTTATTTTTTCTTGTGGTTCATATATAAATTGTTTATCATTTTGGGAAGAGTTGGTACATTATATCCATCAAATTTATTAGGTAAATATGGATATCTATTGAGATAATAATTTGGTGCATGATGATGTTTCTATAAATCTTCTATCACAAAATTTTTTGTTGGTGTATTTGTGGTTATACTGTGTTGACAAAATTTAGCATGGGTGTAATTTCAGTTATTCAATTCTCACAAGATTGTGTATGCACATAATTTCATTTATGATATGTTTATAATTCCCTGATTTATTATTCTTATTCTTATACCATAATTATACGAATATCTCATAAACTATGGATTTTAATTATTGTCTATTTTTTCTACACTTTCATTCCAAGGTATATGTTTTTTCATTTGATTTTACATTTCCTTTACCATGGTCTATGGATAAATTTTGTTATCCATTAATCATTTTAATAATATATTTGAATTATCATCATGTTTTCTAAAATAATTATGATATGTTTCTTAATAATATTTTTATAAAATTTTATTTATTAATAATTTTATCGTACCCATTTTATATGGTCTTATTTAACAAAATATGAATATTATTATAAATTATGAGAAGTCTTCCATTTTTTTATTATAGAAAATTTTTTACAAGAATAATAAAAAAAATTATTAGGTATATGATCCTAAACGAAACAAATAAATCCATTCAAGGAATTGTGATATTATTTCATATATTAGTGATTAGACGATATAAATGATGTTGAATAATGATATTTTTATCTTGGGTCATGTCACTTTGACATAAATTCATTTCATGAACAATGTTTTTTAACACTAGATTTGAGAGTGTAATTCTTGGGTCCATCATTCACTCATATCATATACTATTGTACACCCCAATGGTTTCTCATGCATAAGTCTAGAAAACCTAATATGATCACTTATTCAAGATGAAATATATTCCTCATGGTTCTTAAAAAAATTAAATATGATCTAAAATAAAAAGAGAAATTATCCTATGATAAAAAAAAGTTCTTCCTAGTGAATACACAAAGTAATAATAAATACAAAATATTTTATCCACTCTAAACTTATTATGAATAAATCATGAAAATGATCATTATACAAATATTTGTGAAACTATATATATCTCCTCTATACAATTAGACATAAAAATTTGAAAAATATCCTTCCAATTGAAATATAAAAGAAAATTTATAGTATCTTTCAAGTAAAATGTATAAGAAATCTGTCGAGTTACACTTAGGGAACAAATTAGAGATTACTTCTTCTAATGAAAAAATGTAACAATATCATAAGTATAACATTAATAAACATTAATTAAAACCTTGGTATCATCAATCCTTACTAGATATGAATCCACTAATATGGCCCTTCTGACAACTTTTTTGTAAGATTCATGACTAAATGTAAATCAAACCGATCCAATGCGTAGTTGAAGAACTCTCATAAATATACGTTTTTATAGAAATTAATTGGTGACTATATTAGGAGATAATAATACCAACTCCAAAATAATATTAATATATTCATTCAATTCTTTGTCACCATAATAAATTTTCATGAATTGAATGGACTTTACCTTTTATGTTTCATTAGTTTTCATAGAATATAGTATTTCATTAATAATTTTTAACTATAATATCCCCTCAACCAGACCATGATCAATTTAAAATACATATATATGATGATTCATTATGTTATTTATGGGTTTGATAAATAGATAAGGTTATAACTCTACTATCTATTTATCGTCTTGAGGATTTAATACCAGGAAGAGTTACACATAAACACCGAGTGAAATCACTTTGAGGATCATTCATAGTGATGGAGTTCCTATGTTACATGATAAAATTTCTTGAAGTAACAAGAAAAATAACACAAAACATGAAAAAATATTCATTCTTAAAAATCAATCCACACATTTATAATATAAACCAATTGGAGAAAAATCAATGTTTCAATAAATAGTAATTCATTGAAAAAAACATAATTTTATGTCATAATATTTATATAAATATTTAATAACTAATATAAGAAAATTATACCCATTTTGGATACAAGAAAACCTTTGAATAAAACATATATCAGCTAGAAGACTAAAAATAATCCATTTCACATGATAATAATCGAACTTCCCAACAAGGGAACATAAATAATTTACTTAAAATCCATCTTTATATAAATATATTATTTAAATCCATCATAAAATAAACTTTATTTGAAAACAATACATGAGAATAAAAATCTAACTATAGTATATTAATAAAAGAAAATTAAATAAACACATGTCATGAAATTCTCTTTTAACAATGAATAACTAATTAAAATAGAAATATAAAACCCACATTAAGAGATATAAGAATTAAAAATTTCTCAAAATTCAAGTAAAAGAGGCTTCTAAATTTTAAAAAAATATGGCCATATGTTTTGGAAATCCATGAATAGACCATTTGACAAATAAAATTTGATATTTCAAACAAATTCCTTCGGGCTTCACATGATTTTCCAAGTCACTAAAGAAATCTACGCAGCTTTGGTTCCTCCTCTATTTTAACACCAAAAAACCAAATAATTTAAAATCAATAATATATAACTGAATATGGATAAAAATGATTTTAAATAAAAATTGATCCAAAACATTGGTGAATGAATATAAATTTCAACTAATAGATCATTTTTATGCATGATAACTCATGTTTTATAACAAAATGTAGTGATCAAAAATGTACTTCGGGCCAAGATATCATGTTTTTATGATCCTAACTCTAAAAAATAGACTTAACCAAATAATAATAGGGTTATCTTATAAAATTTTGTAATGGATAATCCTAGGTTAACCTACTATGTAACCTGGGCTATTCTTTTATGAGTTCGGAAGAACATTCTTAATTTACATGGGATAAAAACAAACACTAGGGAATAAAACCCTATCTATATGGGACTATATTCACTAAGGAATAATAATATTAATAATAATAAATTTGTGGAAACCAATGTGAATCATGAATGATTTATTCATAAATTGGACTCCCACGAATAGAAAATAAGTAGTTATAGATAAATTACCAAAACAAATGAGGGATATTGAGAAAAAAATAATCCAAATGATTTATGACCAATTATATTGATAAATATCAATTTTAAAAATATTTTAATGATAATTTAATACATTACGTGGCCCTAAACCATAAAATCTAAAATAATAACTCAATAAAAAATGATGGATAAAACATAAATAACACACCACCAACCTTGGAAAAATCATCTCCATATGAGACTTGGACACTAACCACATTAAAAAAATTCAAAAATCGATAAATCAAAACATCCTTATTGATATCAAAAACTAATAAAACTCTCTTAAAATTGATTTTTTAAACACACACATTGGCGTTTATGTAGGGGAAATATAACCATACCTACTGTGATTTCATAAAAATTACCATGTATTTTTTTATAAGAAAATTCATTAAATAATTTTTTTGAATATAGGTTTTAAAATTTGTAATTTTTTATTTGATAAAAGGTATTACCCATAATTAATAATAAAAAATAACTTTTGAAAACAATATGGGTTCCCTATATATAAATTAATTAATTTAAAACCATGAAATAAACCCATTCAATTTTATAAAATTACTAAAAACATTCCACTACTCATTTAAAAAAATCCTCAAATACCACATATCAATACAAGAGGTTAAAACCCATTTTTTATTCAAAACACGTCTCATGAATTTTTAACAACAATTTTACATTGATAGTGGAAAAATTGAAATTTACTCTTTTCCTTTAACATCAATATTTATAATCCACTTTCTTAATAAGATTAATAGTACACCAGACCATGAAATAAATAATAAAAAGTTAAATGAACACAATTTTATCAATGAAGCATAACAAGAGTACAAAAAATTAAATATTACCACATAACTGAAATGGATGAAATAATACTAAGAAATCCTAAAGTTGAAATCGCCACCTAGAATCATAAATGTGGAACTAGATAACATGGGATACAATCTAGGTGTAAATTTATTTGTTAATATATTTAATAAGGTGGTATCAGGTTTTGAGATATCATGACATCTAATATAATATAACCACCTCAATTACTCTCATTATAATCCCTTCCTAAGTATAAGGATATTTCCACTAACGAACTAGCCAGAGTATAATGTACACTATTTGGATATACACCAGACCCTCAAATAGATACATAGGGTTCCCATAAATGTTTAAACGTAGATAAGATAAATTATAAATTACATGGTTAATATACACAAAACCAATTAAACAAAATAATAAATCTCATCTTAGACACATCAACCCCATAAAAAAATATTACAAAATTAGATAACCGTAAATTGATAATATAATTCATCCGTTGAGAGGAAAATTTTAAGGAAAAAAATTTGTACGAGGGGTCTAAAAAAGGTTTTTTCAATTGAATATAAAAAACTAAAACTAATTTCCCAAATAACATTAAATATAACATGATATTAAATGATTTATTTTTACTATCTAAAAATAAATTCATGGGAAAATTAATTAAAATTCATTTGAAAAGTATAAAAACTTTTAAAATTTGATGAATCCTGATACATATTATTGGAAACAATCTATTCTTCTATCATAAACTAATTAAATATAAAATAACCTCCTTCATTTGAAACAATCCACTGATACCATGATTTTTATCCTTTAATAATAAAAACAATGTCAAAAACTGATTTTTAATAAAAAAACATGTATCATATTCCTCCTAGTACTTTTTATAATCAAATTAAATTAATACAATATATTTTTTAAAATAAATATCTATAATGTCTCATAATATAATTTATATCATATGAATAAAACATTGAAAAAAGTTCACAAAACCATAATTAAAATATCATATATGTATATCAAAATAAGAAATAAATTTAAGATGAACAAGAATTTCATGACATAAAAAATAATTAAATGACATAAAAATAAATATAAAACATGATGAAACGTTGTCCTCTTCATCTAATAATGAATAAAAAAAGACTAAACGATCCTCACAATCCCCAAAATCTATATTTCTAGATTTTAGAACCATCCATATTCATTGAATAGGAACCATGGATGACTTTTGAAATAGTGTAAGAGAAAATAATGTGTTAAATCAAAGTTAAATAATGAATGGGGATGAAATGAGGTGTTACCTTGAAAAAATCACACTAAAGCACCACATAATCAATGAATGAAGATACCAAATAATATTATAGGAGGAGAGAAACTACTAAGAAGATTACATGTTAAGTGAATGCGGATTTGGGAGGATAAATATATTTAAATCATTCAATGATGAATGAGTAATTTTTTTTTAAAAAAATTATAATGAATTTCTATAATTAAGTTGCATGGTTTTATAATTTATGCACTAGTTACGAAGTTATTAGTCAATGTAACTCTACATAAGTAAAGATAAATTTTATAATTTGGCTCCAATATTTTTTTATCTATGTTCTAACCATGAATTTTAATTCTCAGATATAAGGATCTCTCACACTGTTTCTCCTCATCATAGTCATAACTTTGAATCAATTATGCTCTATTGTAACACCCAATGATTTTGTGAAATATATATTTTCAAAATAGATTTAATCTCATAAATATATTTTTTTTATTACATTAAATATATATTTTATCTTTAATTACATGTAATAAATATATTTTTTTTCATTACACACAATTCAAATTTATGCTTATGCTACCAGAAACACTTGGATAGATTGTGCTTCACACGATACTGATCTTAACAAAAGAACAATATATTATAGGTATATAAAAGTGATTATTTTTACATAGTTATTAAACATAGAGATATGAATAGTAAAATGTACCCATAAAATTTTATTTATAATGTTTTTATATAAAGAAAACATATTGATAAAAATTTTATTTCTATTTGGAAATACTCTATATGTATCGAAAATATTATTTTCTCAAAAAAAATTCTTTTTATTTCTTTTTGTGAACATCAATAATGGATTTGATTCACTATAAACTCATAATGTCTATACCTAATCTAAAAATTTATCTTCATAATGTCTTCTTTATTTACTCATAACTGTTGAAACCCTAAATAATGATTAATCATTCAAATATATTCTCCTCTATGAATCTGATCAAATAGGTTATAAATTTGAGGAAGATTCTACTTATTAATTATCGTAATGGAATTAATTTTCCTATAATCAATGCACAGTCTCATGGATTCATCATTATTCATAGAAAATAGAATTAGGGTTCTACATGGAAAAATAATAGGGAAACAAATCCCTTATTTCTCAAATAATCTCGTTGTTCCTTTAAATATACTAATTCAAAAGTGGCCATTCTATACAAAGTCTTTGATATTGGTATTTCATCATAGATTAAATCAATCGAAAGTTCAAATTCACACTCTAGGGAAGGTCCTTGTAAATCTTTTGGAAATACATAATTTTATTTATATTCAATAGGCAATTCCTCAATTTAAAGATTAAATTATCTATCCCCTTATTTTGTTTCCTCTTTATCCCCAATAATTTCATTTATTAGAGCCCCAAGGGTGTATCTTGATAAGAATCAGATGATGTTGTTTCTACTCAATTGAATTCTACATATTCCTAAAAAATTGTAATTTTATTCTTCTTGTAATAATTTTCTTATCATATATTGATATCCAATATATACTGAGGATTGTATAAATTTCAAATATAGTTATGATAATAAGGTTATAAAATAAACACTTTTATGTGTCATAATAGGGACAATCTGACACATAGTTTTTGAAATGAGAGTTTCCTTAAGAGATTTTACTAACAAATAACTTATGAAATAAAATATTAAATGTATTATTTTATTATAAAACTGAATAGATATACAAGATTTCGATTATAATGAATCAAATAACACATTGGATGCATTTTAAGATAGGATTAATATACCTGACACAACATCATTAGGTACTTCTATCACATGTTATTTTATTGCACAAGCTTGGCCATCTACCTTTTGCATCTTCAATGGTAGATTTCCTTGATTAATTGGGAATTAATTTACCTAGTTCCCTACCTCTATATAGGAAAAACACTATATAGTATAGTTTTCCTTCTTCCCCTTGAATTATTTAACCAGATGAGGCTTTTCTAGAGAGTTATAAAAAACTTATAATACCTTTAAGAAATTTTCAGAGTGATTTCTTCCACAATTGCCAAAAGGTGGGTATTTAATCATTCCATTCTTCTTCTTTAACACATTCCCCTTTCAAAGTGTTCAGAATACCTCTTCTTCTCTTTTCATTCCTTTAATATATAAGATTTTTATAATTCCTTCACTATTTTTAGGTAACATAAAACTGTTTATTTGTATGATGAGAACCTTTGAGAAATTAAAACCCTTTAGATATTTAGATTAAGACCATCATATAAGAGGTCAACATATCACTCCACTCTCCATTTATAATCCATTGAATACCTAGATATCCATGTAAAGGAATCTTCTTAATCCACAATTGTTTTTCCTTTTGACTTAAGCTAAGGAATTTTCTCTTCATATCAATTTATTGGTTATAGAAGAAATATTTATCAAATAATGTCTTTATAAATACATTTAAATTCCATGATTTATACCTTCTATTCCTCCATAGTATTCGAGATCAATAACCACTAATTATCAGCATTAGCTTGAGAAAATACACTAATAGTGTAACTTTTTCCTTATCATTGCATAACAAGGCCATAAATATATTCTCTAGAGACTTAATTGAATGTTCATATACAATTGGATTATATAACCCACTAAACATTTATAGATTCTATTGTATAATGCAATCCAATAAAGGATATTCTCACTATGTAATAGGTTTATCCATTTACAAAGGTTATTTTTTATAACTATACTAAAATTTCCAAAAATAGCTATAATTTTCATTGTTCCAATACTGACTATATTGGTTTAGTCAATAGGTAAATATCTAAATTGAATATGACTACTGATACTATACTTCCTTCCCTAATCCATTTATATACAATGGAATATATATGATTCTATTAAAAAAATTAATTTTAAATCATAATTTATATTTATAAATATAGTGTTACACTTAACATGAAATAAAAAATTTATGTATTGTTAATATCGTATTCATAAAATTTGTTTTTTTCATGATATTGTTACTTTAAAATCCTTTTAATGGTTTATAAATAAATTTTGGATTACCGTAAACATATCCCCTAGGGGTCTCAACTTATGTGTGTCATAAGACCCATTATAAAGACCCTAGCCCTAGTAGCCTAGATTTGATGCTTTACATTATTTCATTAGTACTATATACAAGTGATCTCATCCCAAAGGGATGAATAGTTTATAATATTTAGAAAATTATATACTATCATAATTATTACCTTACAATATGAAATAAAATACAATATAGTATCTCCATTGGAAACATTCTAGTTCTCCAAGATTATCATTTCATGTCTACTATAATATACATTGTTTCATCCTGGGAAACATAAAAAATAAGGAATGGGTGAGAACAGATGCCGAATAAAGTTAAGAAAATAATGGAATATATTATAAATAAACATAAAAAAATAATTCAAGGCAAATAACTAAAAAACATAACATTAAAAAAATAATCTTGAGCATAGTTGGGCTAGAATAAAATCTGAAAAAACTATTTCCACATAAATAATTACATACCAATTTAACTTAAGTACGAATATTATTAAAATGGAATTATAACATGGATTTTAAATAACTAATATAATAATTTGGGAATTCATAATTCAGGTCAACACAAACATACCATCATATCTTAGGCCAGGACACCATACATAGTCAGTTAAGACATCAACAAATACCTAAAGTAGTTTGTCTCATGAGACCTACAGATATATCAAGGGACTATAACATACCCCAAAAGTCACATAATAAGTATAATATTTCCTCATACTAAATGGGAAAATCATAATCAATATATAAAATCATATTTAAACTAGCATATTAAATGTTAATAAGATTCCCTAAACAATTTTAATAATCATAAATCATCCAGTGTAATATAATGAATGGTTCCAAAATAGGGCATCCAATGTTAAATAGTTCATAAACAATTCAATAAAATATGTTATGTGGTATCATATTTGATCAACCTCAATTAATCATAAGATCCAAAAAAGGGAATTGACATAGATGAAAATACAATAACAAAATCATTCAGAAATTCTTGATAGAAATAACAAATTACTTTGAAATATTTATTTTCAAAAGACTTCCAATTATAAAAGAAAACAATTTCTTTGAAAATAACCATGTAAATTTTAATGTATTACTAATGACATTACAGTATCTTGAAAATGAAAAATTCTTCTTTTTCATTTAAGTAAAAATATTCTGTTTAAATTTTGAAAAAGTAACATTTTAAAGTGTTTTTTTAAAAGAAAGTGCGAGCATTAAATAAATGGATAAATTATGTGGATGAAAATTAAATCCTCATAAAAAATTTCAAATATATAATTAGATAAACATAATCCATTTTAAACATAATCATAAAATGAAATAATCAAGGGAGTTTATGTTTAACCCAAATATTTGAAAATTGGTTCATGAATTCCCATTCCACTTTGTTATCAGTTGAACCGTATGCCCCATAAAATTGATGTCCATAAAATGAAAAATTAAATGACATAAAGATAAAGAGACTCTTGATATGATATATTAAAGAAAATTATATACACTATAGACAATAAATAATGTTGGAATAAATATTATATCTTATAGAAGTAAATGTGAGATGAGAAACCCTTACAGTATTTACGAAAGCATTATACACATGTAATTATTGGAATGGATAATAAAATTAGATTCCTTAATTACTTAACTCAAAACCTCTAAATAATATTTTTGATTTATTGTTATTTTATTTTTTTCATTTATGGGCATTTTGAAGAGTTATAATGTTTAATTATTGTTTCTAGGAACATTTGTTTTATGTTATTATGGTTGGTTCCCTTGAGTATAAATATTTGAGTTCTTGTAAAATGGGTATAAATTATCTATATGTGGAATTATTTATTATTAATGAATAAAAATAAGTTTTAATGGTATCATAAATCATTACGATATATGGTTTAATGATGGTTCATTAGAGAAAAAGTTGATGAAGATGTCTTAATTTATATTGGTCATTTTGACGACTATCACGTACTTCTATAATTTAATTTATGGTTATATTTATATACTGGTTCTAGAAAAAGATATAACTTATAATATATATATATATATATATATATATTAAAATATTATTTGACCATAATAATGTTTTTATGATTATCTTTGAAGGTGGTAATGGAAAATGAAAATTGGTCATTTATGAAGGCTTTGTATCGACACATCACAGATAGTGTTTTCATTTTTAAAATAAAAGGATAGGTGAAATTACTTTTTATGTGTAATAAATTATCCAAATAAAATTACATTATATATCGTATAATGGTTTTACCATTCCACTTTGTATATGGGAGGTGATGATAGGGTGAGGCAAGAAAAGAAATGTAAAGAGAAAGAATAAGGATTTTACCTCTTGAATATCATCTCTTTAAGAAACTTTTTAAGACACTTGGATTTTGTATTTTGTTAATACAAGAATATCTTGGATAGGAGTAATAATATTAGGAAGGGAATTTGGTTGAATTTAGAAATGATTCAAGGCATTGATGGGTTGAGGAGAAGGGGTTGTGAGTGGTGGTATTTATAGTGGAAGAGAGGGGTGTTTTTTATTACATTATTTGTTTATTTATTATTTTATATAAAGACTATTAATAGTGTTTATTTGTATGAATACGTATTGTAACTAAAGCTTGTGACTTTTAAATAATGGGTTCTTACATCATTAATGACCCAAAAAATCTTGTATTGAACTTATAATATTAAATACTGTATGTTATTGCATTCACTATTCATAAAAATTCAACTATTTTAAAAAATTCAAATAATTAACCCTAACAATTTTTAGATGTGTAGATCTAAAAATGGTCCCTATTTTATAAATATAAATTTTAAAATATGGTAAATAATAATTTTAAATAAAATCATCATTTAATTGAAAAATATATATTTTAATATTATAATTGATTTTATAACACTATGAAAAATTAATTATTCTTTCATAAAAGTTTATTATAATTAAAATGAAATTATATATTAATTTATAAGTCTATTTTATGAACATTTTTTTTTTAAATCAATATATTAATTATAAAATTATAAATAAACATTTATGTTTCATAAAAATATCAACAATTAATTTATCATTTTTAAAACATTTATTTACATATTATATTATAAAAATGTATCATATTGTCATTTATGAGATATATATATTTTATTAATACATTAATATTTGAGTTAATTATTCTAATTTCTATATTATTATTCATAATAGTCATATTACTATTCTAATGGCCATGTTAATATTTAATAGTATGTCATTATTTGTTTAATCTTTGTGTTTGTGTGGAACATAAGTTATTGAATAAATTGAATTCATTTAATAATACACAAAAAAAAATTGGATATCATGACTATTTTCATATACCACGTTATGCTTGAGTCAAGCCCAACACACCCATTTCAGAGTTATTACACCTAAGTACATCAGTTCCAAAACCGTGTCCACTTGTAATATCCAGATAGGGATATATTTTTTGGAAGACTCACCAAATATTTTCATTACCAAAACAATAGGATGTTCCTAAAAGTATATCTTAGGATTATGTTCCCTAAACAATGTTTTCCTAAATCAAGTTTCCAAGGTTTCTATTAGAACTCCATCTGATACGAACTATAATGACCCCATCCTCAGAAGCCTAAAGCTGGTGTCTTATGTTATAACATTGAAATGATTTAAAGGAATCAAATCCCAATGGACCGATTAGTTTAGAATTTTTGGGAAACCATATTACATACACGATACCCATATTATAATGGTAAAATAGAATAAATAATAAAACTAGTAAAATCCTGAAATAATTTAAACTCATTCAAGAATTCAACTTCCTACACTGGGGAAATGAAATAAAATAAAGGTGATATCAAATACTTAGTAAGGGTTATGAATAATGGAAACAATGATGAATAAATAATCATAATCTATATAGAAAAAATAAATAACTAAAGATACATAGAACATAAATATCTGGATAAGTAATATTCAATAAAGAAAGGTATGTAATTGAAACCCATGCCATTTAACTAATGGACATAGAATGAAATGAATCCAAAGATAATTTCAAAGAAAAAATATCAAGGAATATAACAACTAAATACTAAATTAAGTAAAATATTATTTATTAGAAATCATGTTTCCCAGAAACATGATACCAATACCATAATGACCTATTCTCAGGTGAGTTTATAAAATACTAGGTAACCCATCTAATTTGTCAAATTGATTTATCTTATGAGACTATAAATGCATCAAGGTGCTTTCTTAAATCATTCCCCCAACCTATTTATTTCATTTACAATTTATTACTCATATATATAATAATATATTTAATTCATAAACAATGTTTCTTATCAAATATCTCTATTCAGTAAAAGATATTGTTTTATTAATATATTACTTTTTAATCAAATAACATTCAAATTATACACCATATGAAAAATGGAATATAGTTTATGAAATAATAAAATCCACTATAATTGATATGTATATTTTGGATAAATGTAATTTCTAATGAAAAATATTTATAATAATGTGATTATTTAAATATAAAGCTAACAAACAAATGAGAAAGTTGGATTTCACAAAAATTTAAATTTTAAATTAAAATATCCTGAAGGATAAATTATTCATGATAATACATGTAAATGGGGAAGTATATGCACCACATAAAAGTGTGTTGGTTCATAATAACAAAAAAAATTCAATAGAATGTAAATTGAGATGAAATCTTTTACTACTTGAGAAACATTTAAATTATGAGATATATGAAAAAATAACATAAATTAAAACATATAATATAATTAAATAAATTAAATTGATGATATCACATTTTATATTGAATAATATACACCACAAAAAAGAAATGAGTGATGGATATGGCATATGACTCGCAGAAGTAAAAGTTAGACTAGAAATCCCCTTACCTTGTGCCTCATTTTTGTTGTACATGCATTAAATTTTTGTATATTTCCCTTAAACATGTTATTAAAATTTAAAACAAAAATTTTAATATTTCTAGTATCATATATTATCCTTTTATAATATATTATCACTTGTTTTTTAATTTTCATTCATTATTTTTATAGTTTCTTATGTTAATTGCCTCGATTTTTTAGAATGTTTTGACTTTTTAATATTCATTACTTTTTATTAGATCATTAATTCATCATAAAAAAAATTTTATCCAGGATTTAAATATCATATATATATATATATATATATATATTGATTAACCCATAATATTCAATGATAGGATATGAAATTTATAGTTTATGGAGATTGTAGGTCCTACGTACGAATGAATGCTTCTTATTTAATTTTCATATAAGATGGAAAAAAGTAAATGATATATGTGTGTGTTTTTTTATTTTAAAATTAAATTTTTATTATTTATTTAATATATATAACATATGGTTTTTAAAACCATACTCAATTAATTCCATGTAAATCGTGAATGAATTACATCACTTTGAGGAGGCAATAGTCTACACATCCATAAACGATGCTATTGTATTCAATCAAAATAGAAGGCATGAAGTTATGTGTTATATATAAATTTCAAAATCACAATTACATCATTAATATCATATATATATAATATAAAAATATTATTTCTATCATTATTCCCAACCTTAAAAGGTTTTAATGGGAGAACAAACAACATCGGTTCGCAAGGAGGTACTCCATTGTACACCCGAACGATAATTGTGTATCCCATTTGATTTAATTATGTGAATTTTTAGGTACAACTGTTAATATAAAAAATATTAAATATATTTAATATAATTATTTTTTTATATATGAAAATATTATAATAATTTAAGGGGTGCAAAAAGATATAAAATAAGTGTGCTTGTTGAAGAACTATAACTCTTCATTGGATAACCACTTTTGGTTTATACCAAACGGCTTCCTTGTTTTTCATTATATCCAATAGAAGTATCCAGGATGAGGTTATGGTTTTCCTAATTTGATATGGGTATGTTATGGATGAAAAAATACTATATAAGTCTGATTATGTGAGTGGAGTGAGATCTTTATTAAAGTGGCGGGGGAGTGCAATTCTTAAAAATACCAAATAGAGAACACATTTTGGAGGACTCTATTACATTTTATGCCAATAATAATGATTCATTTTCAGTCCAATGGATTATATGGTTGAAATGTTAGCATATTATGTGTTTTGGACATCTTTCTAGGTCATTTTACCCTTATTTTTAAATTTTAGTCCCTTATTAAGCTTAATTTTACTTTAATCATCGTAAATAATTTTAATTGCATTCACTAATAGTTTTGGTCAAAAAATAAGTTCAAAATAATAGGAATTATAAATTATTAATATGAAAAATATTAAATAAATTTTATAAAAAAATAAAATAATATAATTCGAAAGAATAAATTTAAAATTAATCCCACATACAGGATGAGAAAAGCGGTTTTTAATGTAAAAATGATCAAAAATTTACTGAGTTTTTTTATTTGAATAAAATGTAAAAATGATTAAAATGAACTAAATTGGATAAATATATTTATTATTGATATATAATTACTTTGAAAATAATTTTACAAATTGTTTATTTTATAAATTATTTAGATGTAATAATCAATTTTCAAATAAAATTCACTAGTTTTCAATATTTATCAAAAAATTAAACTTCTCAGAAAAATATAAAAAAATCAGCCATAGATAATAATGAAATTTTTTGTCCAAAAATTTATATTTTTGCACTAATAAAATTTTTAAAAGCGTAAACATTTAGTTTTAAAATATGTGTGCCATTAAAAGGCATCAAAACTGTAATTCGAAAAATATAGCTTTTTATTTGTAAAATTGGGTTTGTTATTATATTATGATTTTAAAATATAATTTATGTATGTAAAAATATTTTGTTGGATATATTATAAATAAATTTAAAATATAAATTTTCTAAAAGTAATAAACATAATGATTTTTGAAAAACATGAATAAATAGTGTTATGTTTAAACCCGATGATGTGTGAATTGTAAGCTATGGAGAAAATTAAATTCATAATAAAACGAAAATATTTTAAAATACATGTGGTGTTAAAGTTGGTTCCTATGAACAAAAATTTATGAGACATGTGAGGTATTATTCATGTATTATAGTTTATCCTGAAAGTATGTTTGATTGATTTTTTATTGGCTTGAGCCAAATCTCTAATGGTTGTTAGCCATAATGAACTTTTGATTCAATAAGGAAAAATTTTTATATCCATTAAATGTTTAAGAAGAGAATAGAAACCATCTTGGATCATTTTATAATATGATTAATATGGGGTTACATAGAAAATTCAATGATATGTCACATAGAGGGAATAAACTATTATAAACTCATACTTTCCAAAATAGTGGGAAGGAGCACATAGGTGAGTTCATGAAAGAAATAAGAAGGTATTTCATGTTTGGAAATCCTAGAAATTGAGAAAAAACATTGTATATGTGATGTTAAAAATCATTTTAGTGAGATATATGGAGATATAACTCAATAGAATGCACTACCCACACTTCAGTGTTTCATGTGAAACGAGTTTTGGAATTATGAGAATCAATTCCCCAATCCAAGGGATAATATAGACAAAAATCCATAACAACCTATATAGAAATTTTGAAAAGGGAAATCTTAAAAAATAAAAATGGATTATGTGAATCATGGTAATTAGGTAACACTTACCCTCCCTTCCTTACTTGGGAATTTCATATTTGATTTTCTATGAATAAGCCCAACAAAAATCTTATTGTTCAAACATTACTGAAATTTATTGTGATTATATCCCTCTAAAATAATTATAAAATAATTAAATCACATTTTATATTATATCAATACATTGATGAACCCAATATTCCAATGAAGTTGTTTAGGTATATAATAATAGTATATATAATTAATAAAGGGTGAAGTAACACTTTAATGTGAATATGTGTCCATATATTATTACATTAAATATTATTAATACCATACTGGGATTATTGAATTAATATTGATAATAATTTTTAAGTCCTTGAACCCCCATTTTAGGTTTTATGTGATGGGAATTTATCCATATTAACTATATTTTAAGATACATTTATTGAAATTCAACCCACTGATTCATATATATTTTAATGAAGAAGTTGTTTAATGATGAAATAATTTTTATAGAAATATGATTAATGTTATTGGTAACCTTTATGGATTACCTTATCTTTTATAATAAGGTAATTATGGGTGGTGGTTGATCACCATATGAATTCAGCACACTCTATTGCTAGGGGAGAAGATTTATCTCTAGATCCTCATTCTAGAATATAAATTAAAGAAGTGGTTAGGTTTTATGGGGTAAGAAATTCCATTTTATCACATCTAGAAAGAAATTATACCATGAATATTTTGGCGAAGTATTCAGAAATTTCTTGATATATTGTTTTGTTTTAGCACCGTGAATCATCCTTAGAATGATGATCAGTTTGCGTGGAAAATTAAAACCATTTAGGATATACTGAGATATTTTTCTATGGATTTCAAAGGTAGTTGGGATCAACACCTTCCCCAAGTCATGTTTCTATGTAATAATATATTTCTCTACGAAATTAATAAGGATCCTTATATATCCCTTAATGTAAATAATTATACAAAAATAACTTATTGGAATGAAGATGTAAAATGGAATTTATTGGGCCTAGATCAAGTTGATGACATGTCATGGAAGGTAAGAGTCACTCAGTAACTCATAAGGATAGAGCAGTGTTGATAGAAATTTTTTCCTAGAAATTATTAATGTGACCTAGAATTTAATGTTGTTGATCAGTAATTTATACAAATATCTATGTGGAATAAATAAGGGAAAACTAAACTCTAGTTAAATCAATCTATTTAAAATTATCAATCCTATTTTGACTGTAGATTATTTCATGACACTTCCCCTGAAACTCCATCAAGTCCAAAATGTGTTAAATATATTTATGTAGATAACGTACATACCTAATCAATCACATTTACAAAACTCGTAGGTCTTATCAATGTGCCATGATCTTTCTAATAAGGAGGAATTTGTTGAGATTCTAGATCAGATATAGAAAGTGCTACAAATAACGACCACTCAACTGGTTAATGTTTTGTAGTGGGACCACCAAAATAAATAAGTGGCTTGAAAACCTGATAAAATAATGAGGTAGAGTTATCATCAATTTTTGGTACCAATGTGTTGAATTTTTAGGGATAAATTCTTTTTAAGGGAGATAGAATTTAACACCCCAATATGTTATGAGAATTTTTATTTTAAAATAAACTTAAACCTTTCAATATGATTTTAATTACATCAAATATAGATGTTAACTTTAGTTACATGAAACACTGAGTTTGACTTACATTACACACAACACCATGTTAGGCATGAGCTATACACAAAACTATGTAATCTTGCGTTAGACACAACAATATGTCTTAACAAAACCATAATATACTATATTTATTTAAACGTAATTTTTATAATCTAGTTTTAACCATGGAGATATAAAAATTAAAAAATAATTTGTAATTATTATGTATATTTATTTTATATAATGAATAAATATTTATAAAAAGACACATAATTTTTAGTAAAGGCTCCATATGTTCCTAAAATACATTTTTTTCAAAAAAAATATTTTCTTTCATTTTATGAAGATTAATAAAATTATTTATTCACATATTTATAAAATTAATCTAATAAAATAATTTTAATTTTTTAAAAAATCATTTCAAAATTTTTTTATGGTGATTTTTTTGGGATATAAATGAAATGTTTAATGTTATTTGAGGAAAAGTAAAAAATACATAATTGTAATTAAAAAGCTCATTTTCTTATATATTATTTAAAAATATAAAGTATATATTAAATTAGATTTAAATATTTATTATTTAAATTTTATGTATATATATATATCGAATATACATCACTATAATCAATATCAAATTTAAATTGGATATAAAAACTTTACAAACATTTGAACATTTTCCCTCTGAAAACCTGCATTGATATTTGTCTACATGATAAATTTTAAATTAATTTTTTCCACTTATGTGATTTGAATTTAGAAAAATTGATTTCATAATTTGAATCATAATAATTTATATTATTTAATAATGTTAAATTTAATGCTTCCCAAAATGAATTTTTTAAAAATTAAAAATTTATTACAACTTTTAAAGTTAAATTTGATTTGTTAAGGGTCTAAACTAAAATGAATAGGATCAAAAATGACCAAAAAACATGTATTATTTCTATTTTATGGCCATATTTCCATCTTATACTTCAAAATAAATAATATATTTTCATTATGAATCTCTTCTATTAGGAATTTATTTTTTTGGGGAGTCTTTCGGGAATTTCCAATTAGTGTCCATGTGGGTTCTTTTCCCCCACTTATATAAGGGTACTGATTCACCTCAATTATTCACACATATAATTAAATTTGTCTCAACAAAAATCTATCCAAATTAATTCCAAAAATACCTCATTTCAACTTCTAAGTCTTTGTTTTGGTATAAATCCATCATAAGTAGGAATTTGATGGAATCAAAAGGAGGATACTTGTAGAAGATGTAAAGTCCATCAATGAGTGATTTTGTTTTAATTTTACCCATATATATTTAAATTATTATTACAACATAATAATATATTTAAATCAATATATTAAATATAATTATATCTTTTTATGTTATGTTCATTACCTATAACCATATCTTATTCAATCAATTGGGTTCTGAAATCATTGTTTGTGTGTATGAAATACTACCGCCTCACAAACAGATTTTATTCCCATTTTAATTTCCACCTATCATGGATGTACTTAATTGTTGATTTATTCTTAATATATTATATTTATGATATTATTATAATTTAATTTTTGTTATATCTCACATTCTATCATTCTCACTTTTTTGGGGAAGTGTGATAGCGTCATTTGTGTGCACATAAGACTATTGCCTCATGAAGTAATGTGATTCATTCACACATTACATAGAAGGTATTAAAAATATGTTTAATGAAAAAATGTGATATATAAAAAATACAAATAATTATTTATTGTTAATATATCATTTAAAATTATTTCTTTCAATCTGACAACAAAATTGAAACAACCTTCATGCGTATGTACGACCTACCGTCTCCATGGATGAAGTATTTCAATTTATATCAGTGAATTTTATGAGTTACTATAAAAAAAATATACAGTGAATGTATATGATATTTATATCATTGTTAAAACTATGAATATGATTAAATATTAATCAAAGTATGGATACCAAACATATCAAATGAAAACACATATGAGAAACATTGAGGCTATTATCCAAAATGTGACTTTAACATGGAATTGTTAATAACTAGGTTACCAAAGAACTTCATAAAATTATATATGGTATGATATATATTAGTATTTTTATTTAAAATATTTATTATAACATATATTTATTATAGATAATTTTTAATGTATACAGTGGTTTTCAGGACTCAAGGTAATGGATATCTACTCTTTCTTTTATTTCTAGGTGACATATAAAAATTAACCACTCATTCCCCTCATTTAGTGTATATACTACCCATTTGGAAGGATATAGCATGGATATAATTATTTTCATGATGTTTAAGATTAATTTTTTTATGATTTATTAGTTCGTATGATTCAAAATATTAATTAATGTGGTATGGGAATTTTTCCCCAATTGGCCTTCTTTGAGACATATGATTATATCATGAACTTATCTAAATTTAAGAGTTGTATATACATCCTATTTTACATTTAATATCATTAATTTATTTACCCACATAATACTTTATTTATCATTTAATTATATTCCTTCCTAAGTCTTATGTTTCAATGTTTCCAATGTGTTAGTGATTCTATGTTACAATCTCGTTGTTTATTATGATTGTTTTTGACCATGTTTCCAATGATAAAATTATATTGCCTATCTCTTATCAAACATAGGAATTTCATTCTCCTCTAGTTAGGTCATTAGAATACATGTTTTCCTTTGTTTTCAACTCTTCAATTACTCAAGAGTTCAAAAATACTGTTTTTAAGAAAAATCATATTTTCAATAAAAAATACATTTTATTAAAATCCACATTTTATAAAAATATTTGAAAAACTATTTTAACATTATTAAAATGATGTAGTAAATGAATATTTACACATTTCACTATTTAGAATTTTTTTAAAGGAATCCTCATGTGTTTTTCAAAAACAATGCTCTTTTGGTTTATACCAAATATGTGAAAATAATATCTATTTTTAAAATTCTGGGCATGAATAGTATTTACTGCTCTCATGACTGCTCAATGATTTCAAACATGTATTATGTGTATTCAGAGTATTTTTTAAATAAAATGCTTTTCTTAATTTTTGGGAATTTTTTTAATTAAATTATTTCAATGTTAAAAAGAATTTTACAATTATTTTCTGTTTTAAAAAGAGTTTTTTAAATTAGAATGGATATTTTCATCAATAAATATTTTTAATTATTTTTAATTATTCTATTATTTATTTTATTTTTTATTTTTAATGAAAATAATTTTCAAAATCAATATTTGAAATGTTATTATCAAATTTGGTTTTTTATCCCCAAATAATTATTCCAAGTGATCATTCAAAATATGTTTTCATATAAGATTATTTACTTTGATGTTACTTATGATTTATTGTCATTTTGATCCCAGTGTATTTTATTAACTCGGATTTTACATGTATTATTTTTGAATATTGTATTAATTATTTTCGAGGCTAGGTGCTAAGATGATGTGTGATTCTTAGGCCCGAGTTTCTTGAAATAAGAGTTTAAGTTTTATAAAATTTCTCAAATAGAACTGCCTCATATTTTCTTTAAAAAAATAGAATAACATATAAATGGGGGATTGAATCAGAAATAAAAAGGAACTATTGAGTTCAGAATATCAGTTTTACCCTAGGTGTAACAATACCTTTTTTGGCGTTGGGTATTTGTGGAACATTTGTCTCTGATATGAATGAAATTAAATTCCGAAAAAAAATATTTTATTTTTATTTTTCTGAAGAAATGAATGATGTGTTATTATGTACACTGTTATGAAAAAAATTCATGGTTATCCATATAATCATGGAGCCATTAAAGATAGAGTTGGAGGATCTCTTTCATAAAATCTTCCACCAGATTATGGATCAACGCTCAGCAGGTGAAGTGATTCAAGAAATCACCAATGATAATGACACATGCTCAGTCTTTATCATTGATCAATCTATATCAATGTAATATGTTGTTTTTATTTGGTTATTTCCCAATTTTTAATTCCTACGATGAGTGTGAATCAATCAACTGGTAGATTGATCTGTAGTTTGGTCGTCTTGCATGGTTGGTTTATTACGCATATTTAATCAGAGAATTTATTTGTGATTAAAATTTTTTATCTTAATTCTTTGTTCAAAAGGAAACAAAGCATGGAAAATATAAACATCAATCAGGGTCTCTTCCTTGTGACTGTTCATGTGCTTTTCTTCTCCAATTCTTTGTTTATCTCTGTGGTTCTTCATTTGGACTGTAGTTTGACATACCCTGAGGAATCGATCATTTCATACCCATTTCTTGGTGAAAATGTTTTATATTTTCGATTTTTGGTTATCATGACATGATAGTGGTGAAACGAAATAATCAGTGATGAAACATACTATTTTGGATATGCAATTTGTGTTCTTCTATGCACAATGAATAATTGTTCCCAATGGTGTTTTCCAAAAGGATTTCATGGGAGGATCACAAAGCTTCTATGGAGGAAATTATTGACTTATGATACTCATTAATTCTAACATATGGCATATCTAGATTGGTTTTCAGAGAAACAATGAAAACATGTGAAATTCAGATCTTATATTATGGAAAATCCTAAACAACGTGGTGTGTATATAAGAGCTACACACCATGAGGGCCCCTCTCAATAGTTGATAGGGCTTTGGGAGGGAGAAAAGTATCACATGGAATGTGACCTTTTCACATCATGTGTGGTCCCATTTAGTGAGATCAAAATGTTATATAGAGGCTACACATACACATGTTGGAGTACACGGGCACGGTCACACCATGTACAACCACATGGACATTCCATAACGAAGGCTATAGGGTAATATCCCTATACTTTTATAAGGGATGATGTACATAGGTAGCATCATGCCTTGTACTTTACACAAGAATATACATGGGGTGTTTACACTAGTAGGACCTGTGGTTAAAGGTACATGTCGTGTAACCCTAATACACACTGTGTACTCCAAAAATGTTGGTTTAGAGTACTTTTCCTCTATATCATGGATAAGTTTTTTAGGGTTATTTCCCCATAGAAATACCTATTATAGGAATTCTTAGATAGAGTTGTTGTAATCCTTTTATGAGGCCCAAATTGGTATCCTCTATTTATCTTCATTCCATAAAGGGAGTTCTTTGTATTTTTGTGACCAAAACAATGCATGTTTTTGTCCTCTACATAGAGGGTTAATCTGTAAGGAGTTGTTAGTATACCACATCGAATTGGGAGTGATCTTTATATTTTTATTATATCTCTTCATACTTTTAGTTTGTACTTACTATGGAGAGACCATATGAGCATTACATCTTAAATAAATGTCATCAGTGCTATTAAACTTGTGGTGTTTGTTCTCTAGAACATGTGATTTTTGGAACCTCTGAGCTGATATGATAGGCTTGCATTACCATTGTCAATTAACATTATACTATGTGTATTATTTATTATATCTGGATATTCATGTTATATTTTATGTAAGAATATACCTATGTAGAGCTACCTATATTCCTTTGTTATATGATTTTTGGTTTCTAGGTTCCTACTGAATATTGTTATACTCACCCATACATGGTCATTGCCTGCATGTTTCATGTTTTTTGCAGATGATCAACCATTTTACATATTTTTTGAGGTACTTGGACTAATAAGTTCTTAGTGAGACAGGAATGACCGAGCTGTGTTCCTTTTTTTATTCTGATAGTAGCCCCCTTATTACTTTTAGGATGAATTTTTTTTTTCAGTCATTGTAGCGGGATTCTCTTTGGCCATGTTTACTTTCCATTACATTTTATCATACTATTATTGTGTAATTTATATATGTGAATACATATTTGTTATTTTTTTACATTTTAGAATTTTTATGTTAATAGAGATGTGTGTGTGTTTGTATGTACTTAGGCTAAGGCCTCCCATGTTAGTGATGTTCATACCCGGTTCCAGTTGTTAGCCCCTAGCCAATTGGAGGCAGGATTGGAGAGTCTCAAAATGTGCCTAATTGGGATGGTTCTTGATATATTGGTATAAGAATATTCAGTTATATCATAGGACCAAGTCTCTTAGATTGGATTAGGAAAAAAATGTTAAGTGTTTCAAGTTTTTATTTCAAAACATGGACTCTAGTGTTAGTGAAGTGGTCAAAATAACCACACACTAGGACTATGGTCACCATATTTTAGACTCGGTTCATGATAACATTGGTTTTAAAAAAACAATGTAACATGAATCATATAATAATGTGTTGTGGTGTTCATTCCCTTATTGAGTCATATCTTTAGATATTCTCATTGATCATGGTAAATTGTGTTTACATATTGAATTCCTCTTTGATTTATGATAGAAAGGATTCAAATTTAACATCATGAGGATGATCCCTATAATGATGAGGCATAAATATTGGTAATAGTCCTAGATATGTTACCTTAGGGTAATCCACTATCTATACCACCACCCGATTAGAAGAATATGGTACTCGCATTACCAGCAGATGAGGGAGTATGGTGAGTGAACTTCATGAGTTTAACTGATTTAGACCCTTAGGATCCAAGGAAATCCTGACCAATATGCCTATGAAGACTTTTTTAAAGTGGTGACCAGATATTTCCATCTGATCAGGACACTATTAGATCATATGGTGGTCCTTGTGTTAATCCTTCTTCATGGATCACTGAGGAAATGGTTGGGGTTGTGAACCAGTGTTACGATGTGGAAACTCTAGTGTGGTCATAGACTGATCACCATTTCATAAAGTTTTTCTGTCTAGATATAATGTGGGTTATACATATATAGAAGATTCTGCAGCTCCAAAAGCGTAGCCCAATAGTACCAGAGTGTTGATTGTTATTTAAAAACCTCTCTAGGTACTCAATGGATACGGTTCAGGGTCAATTCTTTTAGGGTAAAAATATTGAGTCGGAACTATGTGGTGACATCTGATCCAATGTTATCCCTATAATTATTACTTCCTATACTTGGTTTCTAGGGAGAGACTTGGTAGTGGAGAGCTACTTGGCTAAGAAGACACAACCATTGTTTTTTGGAAGTGGGAAAGAAGCAGTTGATACCTTGTTAGTAGGAATTCAAAGCCAGTATTAGGGACTAGGATGTGAAAAAAAATTCAGAAGGCATTTCGGGGTAGAGTTTATGGGGTTCAGGGATCTCAGGATGGGTCCATTCAGCTAAGGGAGAGGTGGTGATACTCATGTGATGGTAGGGGAAATCTTGCTCGAGATTATCTAACCTTATATATGACCAATAAGATAACTATGGGTGGGCCAATGAAAATAATTTAGTGACTGTAGTAGGAAGTTATATAGAGTGACAGAAGTGGAAGTGGAGATGTGAGAGTAGTAGGAGGTTGTGGACACCTTGACTTGTTACCCCTGCCACACCTATGTGACACACAATAATCATTGTGAGCTCAATGATAGGGGATGGGATAGCTGCAGGCAGTCAAATAATATGACCTAAAGGAGTTGGGAATGATAAGAGGTAAGTCATGTGTCTTCTCAACCTTTTCTATAGTACTGATAGACACTAGTTATAGTCATTCCTTTATTTCTGAATATCTTTTTCGATACATAGAGATTATGGTTGATCCCTGGGCTCAACACATGAACATGGATACTATTACTAGATATGACATAGTGATCACACACTAGTTATGATAGTGTAATCCGAATATAAGACGAGAGAGTTTTTGTTGGGATCTCTTTGTTGCATTGATGATTATATATGTTGTAATATTAAGTATAGACTGGTTAACTACAGTTCATTCCTAGATTAACTGTTTCTAGTGAAGGATTTGATGTTTCTATAGTAATGGGACTAGGTTTTCCATTTTTGGGGAAAGGGAAACCTAGGAAGCATAGGATAGAATCATTAAATGGTTTTTGTAGCTGATTACTCATGATTTGGCTAGCCCAAACCTTGGAGAAGTGGATGTTATGAGTTTTTAGGTCCCTATAGTGGTGGTGGAGTAGGAGGAAATCTTCCCTAAGGATGTTCAGGGTTTACCTCCCCACCAATAGATGGACTTGTTCATTGATATACATCCTGAGATGACATATATATCTATTAAATCATATAGGATGATTCACACATAGCTTCATGAGATAAGGGTGTAGTTGGATGAATTTCATAGGAAGGGATTTGTTAGACCTAGTGTTTTAGCTTGACCAGCCCCAGTTTTTTTCACCAAGTTGATAGATGGGAACTAGAGGTTATGTGTGGATGGATAGTGCTTGAACTAGGTGTCTATGGAGAACATGTATCCACTACTAAGAATCGATGAACTCTTTCATCATTTGAGAGGGGAACAATGGTTCTTGAAGGTTGACCTCATATCAAACTACCACCAGTTGCATGTATGGGACAAGGAAATTCCAAAAATGGAATAATGATATCTCTACAGTCACTACGAGTACTTGGTTATTCATGTTGATATGTAGAACACCCCAAAATTCTTCATGTGACTCATTAATTGGATCTTTTATCCTTTCTTACACAAATTTTTGGTATTCTTTATTAGTGATATCTTTGTCCACTCTGCACTAGAGGATGAGAATTTGAGAAACTTGAGGATGGTTTTAGACATCCTCTAAGGGAACCAACATTACCAAGAGCTCACTATGTGTGAATTTTAGATATAAGAGGTCCACATTCTAGAAAATGGTTTCTCAACAGGTTGTGTGGGAGAGGATCAAACTATGGTTGAGGCGGTGTATGCCTGGGATCCACCCAAGAGGGTGATGTAGGTTTAGAGATACCTTAGTTTGTAAGGCTAATATAAAATCTTAAAACCTTATTTCTCAAGTATATCATCACCCATGAATTCATTGACCTGAATGTGAAAGCCCTTTATGTGGAAACAGTGGTTCCAATAGGATTTTCAATAGTTAAAGCATAAATTGATGAGATCTCCCTTCAAGAGATTTTCAGAGGAGGGTGTCGAGTATTTATTATTTTTTGGATTCATCGGGAACTAGACTTGGTTTTGTTCTGATACGTAGTTAGGAGGTGATTGAATATGGTTCATGGCAGTTGAGAGAATAAGGTAATAACTATGTAACCTATGATATTGAGTTAGCTGCAGTAGTATTTGCACTAAAGATGTGGTGACACTACCAAATGGAAGAGCAGTTCATCATATAGTATGATCAAAAGAGTCTCAATTATGGATTCTCATATAAGGATCGTAACATGAGATATAGGTTATGGATAAATTTCCTTCATAATTATTATTCTAAGCTTGTATATACTCTTATGAAGTGGAACGTGATAGAAAATGAACTCAAAATAAATCTTGTTTGTAGTTTTTGAAAAATTCATCATGAAAGTTCACCTAATTACAGTTATCCTTTTTAGATGGAGATGGAGCAGAATACCTCTCATTTATGGTTTATACCCATCCTATTTTATATAGATTCATTGAACCACAACATGTGGATGTCGACTGTGAGACCTACATATTTTGATGTCCATTGGACTTGTTTCTGATGGATTGTATAAATATAAGGAGCGAGATGTTATTTTCAAATGATGCTGGATTGTACCTATGAAATTGTGATAAGTGGTTATGATAGAGTTTAATACATCTAATTTTGTAATAAATCTAGGTGTGTAAGGTTGTTACAGGACATCTGATGATATTTTTGGTGGCCAAGGTTGAATAAGGGAGTTCTAAAGTTTTTATCTCAATACCTTAATTGTTAGAACGTGAATGTTGAGCACCAAGTGGTAGTGGGTTTAGCTCAACCCATTGAGGTTCTTGTGTGAAAGTGGTATGGGATATCAATGTACCAATATAGGTGATCGTTGGCTAACTCTCCGTGTTGTACCACATCTTAACTACATAGAAGCAGAGTCTGGTAGATATCATGGGATGCCTCTATGAACAAGTGATATTTCAAATCCATAGAGTTCCCTCGACGATCATTTATTATAATGAATATTGCTTTACATTTTGATTATAGAAGATATTAAAAGAGTATTTCAGGACATAGTTATGGCTGATCATGACATTGTACCCCCAAACTAATAGCCAGACAGAGTATACCAATTAGGACATAGAGGACATACTATGGGTATTCATGTTTGGATTCATCCATAGTTGGGTGAATCAGCATCCACTAGTGGATATTGAAAACAAAATTGCTATCATTGCACTATTGGTATGGCTCCATTTGAGGATTTTTTATGCGATACCATTCAGGTCACCACTTTGATGGACTAACCTAGGATAGTAGGCACTTATGGGATCAATGTTCATGTGAGATACTACTAATAAGGTTCAGATCATCGTGTAGTGGATTATGATAGCACAAAGATTTCATATGTCTTATTTTAACAATCAAAATAGGCATTTAGTGTTCAAGTAGGGAGACCATGTGTTCCTTGAGGCTTCACCTAGATGTCTATTATGGAGATTTGATCGGGGATGAAAGTTATATTCAAGATTATATGGCCCTTTCTAGATACTATGTATAGTGAGAACAGTGGAATAACACTTAGCTCTACCACCACTGTTAGACCAGGTACGGGACATCATCCACATGTCAAAGTTGATGATTTATGTTCAGAACCAATAGTAATTTATTAAATAGAGATAGTTGGCCCTTATAGATATAGCTACCATGGATGAGTACCTAGTATAGATTGAGTATCTACAAGAGAGGATCCTTCCTTCGTGATTTATTCCTTTAGTTCATGTCATGTGGAAGCATGAGAACCATCAAGTGATAATAATGGAGATAGAGGCTAAGAATCATGCCCAGTTCCCACAAATATTTATATAGCCCGTGTTTTGGATTTTTTGGGATATAAATCCCCAAGGTGGATAGAATATAGAGACTGAAATTTTCAATGTCTTATTTTTTGATATTGTATGGAATATTTTCAAGACATGGATCTTAGACGGAGTGTGATTTCAAGGCCCATTGTTCCCAAATAATTTTTTCAAATATATTAACTATATTAAAAATAACATGTTCATAGTTTTCCTGAAAAAGTTGAATAACATACAAAGGTGGTCCTGGATTAGAAATATTATAGAACCAATGAATTTAGAATGTGGTTTTTACCCTAGGTGTGACTTAACCATTGTCTGTATAGGAAATCTGTGGAAAAGTAGTCATAGAAATGTAATGAACAAAATAATTAAATAAATTATTTTAATCTAATTTCATTAATGAATATACTAAAATGTATTTAATTATATTGTTATGACTAAATTATGTTGTTAGTTGTATAGCCCTTGATCCATTAGAGATAGTGATTTAGGATCTCTCTCACTTGAATATCTGTCAGATCATGGATCAACGGCCGGCATACGACGTGATTTGAGATCCAGCCAATGACAACAATAGAGGCTTGTTCTTCATTAGTGATAGATCCATCTCAAGGTAGAAAGTTATTTTGGTTAGATTCTTTAACTATTCAAAATTCATTATATGAAAATGAATCAGTCAACCAGCATATTGATCCATTGTTAATTCATCTTACTGGATGGGTTTATTATAAGTAATTATTGGGATAATTTATTAATGAATAAGTTTTTATCTATTTTTTCATAATTCTAAAAGAAAACAAATTTTGGTTGACACAAAAATTGACCGAGGGTCATTCCTCATGACTTTTATTGGGATTTCCTCCAATGATTCTTCATTCATCATGGGATTTCATCTTATTTTACATGGTTTGACATACCCAGAGTGATAGATTGTTTCACAAATATTTCCTAGTGTAATGATTTGATATTATTGATTCAGGCTAAGTATGTTGTGATGGTAGTTCAACAATGGAACTAGAGACAGATGAGATGGTTTTCAATGCCTTATTTTAGGTTCCTTGCTATGCAATAAAGAGTAGCATTTGATGGTGTTTTTTAAATGGAATCGACGGAATGATCTCCTTGTTTTTATGGTGGAAATGCACGGTCTATGGTACTCTTTTATTGCAGCATGGTGTGTGGCCGGATTAGACTCTGAGGCAATGGAGAAGACATGCCAAATTTAGATATTTCATTCTAGAAAATCCCAAAAAAACACTACTTGTAATTAAGAGCTACATTCCATGTGGTCCCCTCTTAGAAATGGATAGTGTTTCAAGAGGGTGATAAGAATAACATGGCATGTAACCTTGACACACATCCGGTGTTCACCATTCATGAGCTCATCATGTACCTCAATGGATACACATACATGATATAGAGTACATAAGAACGTGCATGTTGTGTACACCCTTGCTAACACAACGTGGCCAATGATACACAAGAATAACTGTGTAGTAGGACATTGTATAAGGTACCTAGGCAGTAGTATGCCATATACTTCTACATGTATATAGACTCAAACTGTTTGCACGAGCAATCTTTAGGGTTGAAGGGACACGGTGTGTAACCTTACAACATGTTTTATACTCCTAAAATTTTGGCAAGGAACCCTTTTCCTCTGTATCATGAATAATTTTTGTTAGGGTGTGTTCTATATATCCTCTCCAAGGGGGTTAGTATAGAATCACCTCCTACATATAAGACAATGATCCCTTTAGCATGGATTCTTGGATAATATTGTGGAAATCCATCCTTGAGGCCTAAAGTGAGATACTCTATTCAAAATCGCACCCTAAGATTAGTTACTGGTATCATCGGGACCAAAACTATATGGATTCTGATCCTTTACTTAGAAGGTTAATCTAGATTAAGTGTACCCCTAAGGACTTGGGGGAGACCCTCATATCTATATCGTATCTCTTTAGAATTTAGTCATGTACTTCCTATGGAGAGACTACATGATAATTACATCTTGGATAGATGTCATGAGGGTTATCATACCCATCATGTGAGTTCTTCAAGTTGAGTTCTTTGTGGAACCTTCAAGCTCAGATCCTATGTTTGTGTTACCATTGTGATTATCATTATATTGTGAGTATTTATTGATTATATCGGGATATTCTTGTTATATGTGTAGTATAAATATACCTATGTAGAGATGAATTTATTCCCTTGTTGTATTCTTTTTGTCTTCTAGGATTCCTATTGGGCATGGTTATACTCACTCATACATAGACATTTCCATCATATATCATGTATTGTGTAGACAATCGATCTTTTGATAGATTCCTTGACAGGCCAGGACCAAGCAGTACTTAGTGAGATCAGATAGATCGTGGTGTTTTCCTATGGTATCATGAAAGTATTCCCATTTTTACATTCAAGTTGGAATTATTTTAAGAATCATGGGGTTGGTATTTTATTTTTCCTCGTTCACATTCCTTCACTTTTTATCAAACTCTGGTTGTGGGATTTAGATGTACGTATGACTAGTTGTTCATTTGTTTTTTCACATTTCATCATTTTTACAAGCTTGGAGATGTGTGTGTGTATCTAGGTACTTATTATAAGGCCTCACATGTTAGTAATATGTTTAGTCGCCACTAGTCACAATCCCTCGGCCTATTTGATATGGGCTTGTGGAGTCACAACATGAGACCCATTGGGTGGGTCATGAAGGATAACATTCTTATTGTTTCTATGAATGGTTTATGTTTATGATGAAAAGATAACTATGAAACCCATTCCTCTACCATAAGATATACCACAATAAAATTATTATGAAATATGCTTCTTATTCCATGGTTTATGCTATGATGGAATGATGAAATGATTATGATACATACTTATTTTCCATGCGTTGTGATAAGATGAAATGTTCATGAAACCCATTTCATTTCATCGGTTATGATATGTTGAATGTTTTGTGATCTTATGAAACACATGTTTATGATTTTAATTATGTGATGGGTGAGACCTCTATCTACCTATAATTTATTGGGATCAAATGGATATATCATGAGTAAATATGTTATATGTGAACCTAATTACATGTTCACAATGGTATTCCTGGACATGATTACATGTTCGCACTATTATGCATAGACATGATTACATGTTCACTATGTTATGGATGGAGAAGTAATTCATGTTCATAATATTATGCATGGACCGGATTTCATGTCCAAATGTTTATGTGAGGATCTTATTCCAAGTATGCATATTAATCAGTGAACATGTTTCTATTTATACATGTTCATAGTGATATAATCTGATGTGTGTGTGATAAATCTGTTTCTTATTCTGATGTTTTTTTTCAATGATTATTTTACTTTATTCCATTATGATTCATCTCTGATGAACTAATAATATTTATGTCATCACTCAATATTATTCTTTTTGATGTGTAGAGTATGGTTTTCAAATGTTATAGTCATTCCTCATACACTTATGTTCATGTTCTACTTATGTGTCTCCCCTATTTACCCATACTGAGCATCTAAGCTAAAAATTTCTTATGTTTCCATTACACAGGTTTGAAGAATGGTTTTATTTAGGGTGTGTTTTTGAATTGTACGAATGGGGATGAAATTTGTGGGAGATGATGAATATATATTTTTAATTAAGAATATTTTTCACCTAGACTCCGAATACACTAAACTATTATGGTTCTCAAGCATGTTTTTGTGTAAATTATTGAATATTCATTTAAATATATGTAATATAACTATATAAAATTCTAGTGTCCCTATATCCCTATACTTACATACCAAAAAAACATCATGATTTTCCCACATGGTTTAATGAACCATGCGGAAACTGTTCTTATAATACTCAAATTCTCACCCCCTATTGCATGGGTTGGAATCAAGGTTAGACCTAACTATGTGTCAATAATTATACCAATATAGTTTTCCCATTTATAAAAATATCAAACCTCTATCTCTTGAAAACTCCAAAAAAATTAAAATAACTCATAATTATATAAAATTTAACATAATTGACATAAGGAGTGTAACAAATAGAGTGTTATTTAAATTGTAGGTGGCTAATGTAGACAATAGACACTGAATCACCTATCCATTTTGGTGTTAGAAGACTTTCAATGATCCTACAAATTGACATATTATATATTATTATCCTTGATATATTTCAATCACTCTTAGTTTTATCCACTCATATTGATTTAAAAAATATGAATTACTTATTTATTAATTACTATTTTTTTAATTCAAGTGTCATTGAAACTAACTATATTATTTCATTTTATATTAATTTATATAATTTAGTGGATTCTTCATCTGTATGGACATTATAATTTTTTCTAGGTTGTCTTTATTCATATAACATATATCAAAATCTTACAAAATCATTTTGAGATATCATTTACTAGTTTCTTTTACTAAATTTTAATATATTTAATTTTAATATACATCCTTTAGAAGATGAGTATATTCTACAAGGAATCTATGATTTATTATTAAAAAAATATTAATGAATAAAAAATATTTATCCTTCATGAAATTAATAAAATAAATGAATGAGATAAGATAATAAATTAATAATTTTGGAACATAATAATAAATAATGGTAGGCACAAATATGATAAATCAGTCAATATATTAATTATTATCACTAAAATAATATTTCTATATTAAATTTAAAATGATAAAGAGTTGTGAAATTAAGGTAATTAAATTAATATTTTATAGAACCCAATGGATACCCCTTATGATGATTTCATCAAATGTGAAACAAGAATAAATGTAATGATCCATTCTTTAGTGATTCGGTTTTCCGTTAATATAATGATTTTGATTAATTCATGAAAGTACATAAAATGGATATACTCTAAATCAAAAATAAAACACTATAGGTCTTCATGAAGAAAATTTGGGAATAACATGATGATGAGTTTCATTTATATAAGTATGAAAAATATCTATCTAAAAATGATATTTCCAAGCTCAAATTTTTACTATGTATAACTTTAAAAGAGTCAAAAGTATATGGACTGATTAAATTAAGATTGTTGGGTGATTTTTTATTTATATATTTCAACTTAGATCATGATAAATATTTCATTAAAGATATATTTATTATGGAGACGATGATAGATATGAATTTTAAAAAAAATATGTCTGATGAAAAAAATAGAAATAAAATAGTATGAAATTAATAATTGATATGTGAATAATTTGAGAGTAAAGGTGGAACTAGTCAATTGGATAGGGTAAAAACATCATAATTAATAATAAATAATAATCTTTTCAATTATTAAAACCCCCATAGATAAAAATTATATTATAACATTAGTATAAATATCAATGATCAGTATACAAATAATGAAATAATCTTCAACACATTTACATTAATTTAATATAAAACCAATAACCATTGGTAAAAATTAATGATTGTTGTTTAATGATGAAACATTATAATTTGGAAACAATTACCATCCTTTAATATTGATAAAATCAAAGAATAATAAGATAATGGGATTGAAGAATCAACTCACTAATATATAAGAAAATGTTTTTTCCATAGAGTAATCCATTTTGAAAGACAGTGAAAAGGAGGTTATACATATTTAAGTCCTTCAATATAATAAATAATATATTAATAATCTAGGTAATACAAAATTTATAATATTATTCACGAGATATGTTTACTGAAATAAATATGACACTATTGAATGGTGAAATCCTAAAGTAATGGGTATTTTAAAGGAAATAATGGGGAAATAATATGTTTTATCATAATTAAATAAACATTTCCAAGGAGAGTCTCTATAATGAGATAATTCAATTAAAAAAATTCTAATAGAAAAATAATTTGACCTCTAATATGGATGATAAAATTTAAATCCTATATTCATAAAGGTATTTTGAACGAAAATTATGGTGTGAACTTTTTTGTGATTAGCATGATATGATCTTCATCCAGAGAATATAAGTTTAGTTGGAGATAATGTAGTATGAAATTATTTAAATAAAACAAAAATTTACCCCTTTGTTACACATTACTACTCACCCATGATAGTATAGGGAGACCTCAAGAAACTTTTTCAATGTTATAACGCGTTAGTGAGAATCTCATCTTTAGAGTATGATGTATATTTTCTTCCATTTTTAAAGAAACATTAATAGAAACTTTAAACCATAATTTGAAAGTATTTTAAATAATTTTTTCCCTTGAAACAATTATTATTAGTAAAACTAGCTCCTAGGGTAATTTTAATATTATTTGATTCTAATGCTCATAAATCAAAAAAAACACCACAATAAAATGTTATTTTTGTATTAGATTGGGGTTTTTACCTTAATATAAGTATTTATACCATGAATTTTTTTTACTGTTATTGAATTTAGAGGCCAAGACTTCTTTTTTTATGAAATAATGGGACTCCAGTATGTCTACGACATAATTATTTGGTGGAGGATCAGTTTTTTATGTAAAGAAAGGATTAAAGTTGGGTCACACAAAAATTACGTGGTTAAAAAAAATTCCTTCTAGAAGGTGGAGATATTTTATGGTTGAATGACTTTTATAATTTTTTGATATAAAATTTTGGAAAATAGTAGTTATATTTTGTGACCAAATGAATCATTTTTTGAACACCATAAATTTTTAATTAAATTGATTTATTATTATATAGCCTATAGTATCATCAATGGAAGAAAATCATTGGGTGATAAAACATTGGTTTTATCATATTAATTAATTATATCTATTAATTTCAAGATAATTATAATTACTTAAAGGATCATACAACAATAAATGACAACATTTTTAAAAAAATCTTTTTATTGATAGACTTTTGGGATTAATTTCCATTGGTAGACTCTAAATCCGTGTCTGTAAGGAAAGGGAACCCACCACATAAAAATTCATGACCACATATCCTATATATAAATTTTTAGTGATATTGTTCACAGAAAAAATATTATAAAGGGTTGAGTTTAAATTATTATAAGCTACCTGCTGACCACATCAAATGTACCTGGTGGTTAGTTATATATACATTAATATATAGTGAAGCTTAATGTTTACATAAAAATCAGCCATAAGTGAAATTGATTCTTCATAATGAATTTGATTCCCTATATTGAAATATCTATATTTAAATAATATATTACCTAGGGTAAACCCCTTCATTAAATATTTATCATCAAATACGATCATGCATATATCCTAAACAAAAAAATCATCTATCTCATATTATCTTCAAAGCTTCCTTAACATCCTTGAGTTGATATTTTATACATAGATTCATCAAAGTATTATATTAATATATCTTCTACTATTTTCACAAAAACACATTTAGTTAAGATTATTATCTTTTTTTCCTCAAATTAATTTAGTTGAGATACTCCTCTTGGTTTCATAAAATTCTAGGAGATGATATTACTCTCATGGTTCCCAAAAATAAGTTAACTTGATTCATTTGTTAGGATAAACTAAAAATGGGTACATTAGTGTATGCCTAATTATAATTCATTTCTGTGTTAAATTTACCTATAATCCACCCCATATAACATTAAACTATTTTGGAATAAGTCATGCACACATGACCATTAATGAACCTATTTTCATCTTTATCACATGTCTTTAAAACATTTTATGTTCTACATTAATAAGAATAAAACTATATTGGTTATATTTCAACTGATAGGGATATGTAATAATCCTTATTCATTAGCATAATCCCTCTATAACCACATTTCTCACCTCCTTTCATATGAGTCCAATGGCTCCCTTAATGGAATGAAGTTCAATATTTATTTCTTATAGGTTTTATAAATATAAATTGAATATATAGTTGGATAAATTGAAAGATACTATAGTCCTAATGTGTAGTTCTATCTTAAATAAATTATTTCAATAAATAAATTTCACAAAAGGGTAATTTATATTATTATGAGGAAGGATTTCATGAACATGTCTTAAATAATTATGAGATTCGTAGACTAGAAAACAATATCTGATATAAGATGACATATACTCTCAATATCTTATTAGATAAAAGGATTCACTATCATAACCCCAAATTGTTGATAGGACTCCCAATTTTATAATAATGGATAAGAATCATTAGTATTTTAATTATACTAAATAAGGTGTAGAATATTCCATCAAAATATTAATAAAAAAATTGGGGTGATTAATAGATTAAAAATAGATCTAAACTACAATGGGACAATATTAATAAAACATGAAAGTGAGGAGAATTAAATATTAAAGAATTTATGTTTGAATTTTAGGATCTATTACTATCCATTAAAATATTTATGATATTATTTTCATGTACCATAGAAGATATGGATCCACTACTAAAGGGTAATACACCATTTGATATGGAATCGTCTAGAGAATATGTCGAGAGGTAAATATACAGAATTACTAAGAGAATAAAGAGCAACAAAAATAGAAAAGAATTATTATAAGAAATTTATCATCAATTCATATAAAAATACATATTAAATAAATTGGTATCATTAATGCATAATAAACAACATTGAATATTTAATTTTGTGATCACATTATATCAAAAAACTATAAAATATTTACTTATCATTCACATGACTAAAAAAATTAATGGAATAAGATATTTCTCTTGTTATTCATCTATAGTGATGAGATATGAATCTATACAAATAACCCATGTATTATTTGTAATATTCTATTAGAGTAGAAGAGAAATAGTGAGAGATAAATAAATAAAATTCCACTGAAAAATGAGGATTTTAACATTGAAGTATCTTAGGGGATATTAGAGTGAGGTGGAGTTTATCTTTATGAATATGAAATGTTTTCTCAATTGATTCATTTGTATTATTAAGTGATGTAGTATTTATAATGATCAAGGGTTTTCAAAAAAATCTAATATTGGATAGTAAAGAACCCTTATATCCATGCTGTATTTTTTTATCAATAAGAATGTGGAGATCATATATTTTAGAGAATAAATGTGGAGGATATTTAAAATTAAAATTATCATGATATTTAAACAAATTATTCTACAACATGAAGAATATGAGGTCTTACTATCGTCATGGGATAAAGAAGATAACACCTTGTACCAAATTCTAGGAGAATAATAATAATAACATGGCATGGCTAAACCATATATAGAAATAAGTTTTAGTGTAAAAAAGGGGGATTAGAATCTTTGAGAAGACCCAAATCATGTCTTCATGAGATGCACACTCCTCATAAACTATGGAATACTGATTTCTTAAAAACATCACCCAATATGATAATTTGGTGGTGAAATCCTCCCATTGGAAGTTAGTTATGGATTTTATATGTTATTGAAGCATAACAATGATACCCATGTTGATAAATAACATTACAAAGTCATTAAAGATGACTAATTTTTTGAAAAACTACAAGCATGGGGTTATAAGTGAATTTTAAAACTGTTATAATAAATATTTGTTTTTGAGATTATTTTAGAATATTAATCACATATAAATATCATTAATGGTAGTTATTATTGACATTATTTAAACTACGTGTACTTCCATGAGAATAAAAAGATGTATCAAAATAAAAATAAAAAATTTCTTGAAGTTTTCAAAAATATCAACATGATATTTAATGTTATCATTGATATTTCACAAGCTATACAAAATATAAAAATAGTGATGCAAATGAAAATATTGACTTTTTATGGTAAGGAATAATTCTTCTTAAATGTCATAATCATAGGTTAATATTTATTTTCAATGTACCATATATTATCATTCCACACAAATATGAAAAATATAGTTATAAATGAATTTATATGGGATATTTAAGACGATGGACTAATTGAATAGTGTAAATTTAGTTGTGTGTATGTATATATATATATTATTTATTATTCCTCTTATTAAATTTACTAGTTTTCGGAATGATAAAATTTAAAAAAAATATGGATATTTTCATCAAATTATTGTATATAATGTATGGTTTAGGAGACTGTTCATCTTAGAACAGACATCTTTATAGGATGAATCCAATGAGAAATTGATATAATAATGTATTGTATGGGAAACCATGAAGTTAGTCTAAAAATATTTTTAAGGTATTAATAAATTTAATTTTACAAACAAGATTATGTAATTTTTATCAAAATAAATTTCAACGTGTTTTTATTGTCGACCTAAGTGTATCTAAAAGGGAATACAATTAATTTAATTATAATTTTAATTATTTTTGTTGATTTAATAGTGAATTGAAAATGATAGATATCCCTTTTATATACACTCACCTATTTTCATCTATATGTTTCTATTTTATACCCAAAACAATTATGGTGTTTTGTTTGTCTCAATTTTTTATTGTCAAAAAAAAGTACCCTATGGGATGATGTTGTCACATGATGTGTAACTGGGTTATTTATTCCACTTATATAAAGGAATAAAATTTAAAAAGTTGTTCTTATTAGATTTGGTCATAATTTTCCAACTATATGGTTGAGATACATATAAAATAATGAAAAAAATAATATAAATACTAAAATGATTTATAAAAATGGTATTATCCTTGTACTTTTTCAAGGTCTCGTATGGATAATTTTTTTTCATTTTTTGAAACTTTTTGTTTCATTATTTCAATAATTATTCATTCAATAATATATGTTTCTTATCATGGTTTCTTTATTTAATACCTAAATAATTCGAAGGATACTCACATAAAACATATTGATTAATTTTCATGAAAGATTATGGGTATAGGTTCATATTAGAGATCTATGTGTGTAGGCTTTAAAATATGTAATGAAAAAGATGAAAATATGTTTTTTAATGTAATTTCTATTTAAGAAATCATTATTTGTTTAAAGAAAATTATGTACGATAAAATAGTGCCCATTAAACACTATAAAATCATTTTATTAAATGTTTTTACTTCTATTTATTTAAATCACTTAATAGGGGATTATATTTGACTCATGAAAATGTGAATAAAGAATATAAATGAATCAAATAATGATCAATATGCTGTTTTATGATAAATTTCATGTGTTTTTTGGACGATTCTCAAACATTTAAATAATATTATCATATTTTTGTATATATTAAATATAATAACGGTGATGTAAATAATATCTTTAGAAAGAAATTGGAGTTTTGGATAAAATTGAAATAAATAAATCACTTAAATTAACAAAAATATCCACATCACACTAAAATTATGAATAAGAAAAAAATTCTTATTTCCATCCTGAAATCAGCATTAAATAATTATTTAGACATTATTAGATCATCTAAAAGACTTTTAAACTAATCAAATTAACTAGATAATTAGTTGTTAAATATTAGTCAAGATTTAATTTTCAGTCATTACAATAATTTCTTGCATTTCATTCTCTCTACTTATTTACCTTCTAGAAAGATGTAGAATATGGAATATTTCAGACATAAAATAACAATAAAAAATATTTCCAATGAATTATTCTAGTATTTCCTTAAATTATTTCTCATTTTCGAACACTATGGTGATGTTATTCATAAAATGGTGTGCTATGATTTTTTTCAATGAATTTTCTCCAAAACTATTATATTCAAATTTGGATACTTCAATATCGTAAAAACATCTAAATTAAATTAGTAAATGGTTTATTAAAAATTCACATGATTTAATTAAACTAATATGTAGCTTTTATTATCATTGGACATGAAATATGGTTTCCAAATTTTGACCATAATTGTCTAATTTTATTTTTATAGCGATATCTTGATTAAAGGCCTAAAATTTCCATATCATAGTTCTAATCAGCATTTACACTATATGGTCAAAATCTTCTCCATAATTTTATTATATTGATCCTAAATTTTATAATTCTCATCAGTATATAGTGTGTTTTACAATTTATAATAATATTGTCTAAATATATTGCGCATTAAAATTAATCTGAATACAATGACAATTATCCATATTCGATATCTTGCAAATTTTGGTTAAAAATTATTCCAAGGATTTATAATATTTTTTGATCTCATATAAAACCATTGTATACACATATCTTAGATATTTAGGGTCATTACTTGATCTAAAATAGGTGATTATATGACTTTATATTCCTTTTATATATCACCTAATGTTTTGGTATTATATAATTAGTGGTATATATTAATCATAAATCCCAAGATTATGTAAATATGGTTTATATAAATGATAATATTTTATCATAGAAAAATCATTTTTTTGTTAAATTCTATTTGTTTTTTTAATCACTACTTGTATAATATATTTTTTGGTAATATTATATTTAGGGAAAAGAAATATTGTTTTTTAATCTATAAGATACACCAAATGTTATATTCATTATTATATATTTTTATATAATTAAATGATGTAGTATTAATGTAAATGGATTTTTATATGAATGGAGGTATAATTTCTCATTAAAGTGATTAAATAATATTCTTAATATTTATCTTGGATGTTATTTCATAGAATCTTATATGATATATAAATATTTTTTTGAAATTATATTGAATGTGTTTAGAAGTCAATATATATCTTCAACTAGAATTATAAGTTATGATATTATTCTTACAAGTTTTTACCCCAAGTTAATATTTCCTTCTAACTAATTGAAGCACTTGGTTTACCATTTATCAAGCATCTAAAGATACATGTTTATATTATTCTAGCGAATTAATCCATATTTTATTTGTATTATCTAGAAAACACCTTATAGCCTTGTATACCACTATATGATGTTTTGGATTTCATTGGGTTATTTTTTGTTTTAAATTTTTATTTTTAATTCTTTAAATGATATATATATATATATATATTTAATTCTTTAAATGATATATATATATATATATATATATATTTAAATACCTTTTGTTATAAATGTAGAAACCTAATTTCCTTCTTTTAATGTATTCTTATATAATGTTCTCAAGAATAATTTTTTGGTAGATAAATGTAAACCAATTGAATTAAATTACAAACTTATAAAAAATAATTAAAATTGGGTATTCAAATATAAACACCAATAATTATAGAGATATATGTGGTATTTTGTGTTCAATAGTATTACCCTTTCAAATAACGACATTCTAAATAGATTGTGCACTATTAAGCAGTTATTTTAGGGATGTATTGAAAAATTAATGTGAAAATTGAAAGGAGGGGGTATTGGTTGGTCGTGAGTAATTTTTATAAGATGTAACATTTTTTTAATAAAATTTATGGTTCTATATTACAATAAATTCTTCTTTTAAAATATAGGTGTGGACTCCCACTGGGAATTTGGTAGAACCCCTACATAACTCAGATGTGATTCCAAGGTTTTGGTACACCCCCACCAAACCCCTAGTGGGAGTTGGTGTAGAATGTTACATTTTTACTGGAACATTAGATGCATCCCACTAAGCTTTATATTGTAAATTTAATTTTTTTCATCATTTCAACAACATATATTGTTTCCTTAAAGAACAATATTTTGACTTATATAACCCATTTATAAATAAATTCATCAAAATGAACATGGAATGAAAAATAATAAAAAATATTCAATACTCTTTACACATTAGTTTTTATAAACTCATTGCCAAATAGATACACATCCCCCTTATGAATTTCCAATAATTGATGGTGAAAAATATCAGTTATTATATTTTGTTTCTCTGAATCATTCTATCATGTCTCTACCATGAATTATTCATGTTTCTACAAAAAATATTCTAGATTTTTATTCTTCCATTTCAGAATACTCTCACTTCAATCCACTATATGAATTGGTTGTTATTGAATTACATATCATCCACTAGCTCAACATCATGGACCATTATTATAGGATAATTGATAGTGTGATATCTTTAATGATGAGATATATAAAACAAATCATGTATACAACTATATCTATTTGGTAAATCTACTCAATATTTTATTGTAATGATCCGCTATAAAATCTTGAATAGACTCATTATATATGGTTCTAATAATACCATTGAATATATATTATGGGGGAATAATCTAGGTTATAACATTAATAATTACTAGTCACCCCTCTCAACATATTGATAAAGGAATTTTCAATACACATTGGATCACCTTTATCATTTGGTGTTCACAAACTAGCTTCATATTAATTAAATTTTCTAGGACATATCCTATATAAGACTTGGCTTATAAATAAAAAATATATCACCTATATATTTTCATCATTTTACATTATATTAAACCTAAAAACAACTCACATCATCATTATATATATAAAACTAACCCCACTCTAATATAAAAAAAATAGGTTAATCAGTTAAATGAAAATTGATGTAATAAAACCATTTCAATAATAAATGAAATCCATGTAAAGGTTTAACTAGTTGTTCACCAAAATAATTTCATTAAACTCCATTAATATCATCTATAAATAAAAAATAGTTGAATAAAGTTTCTAAAAATAGTACCATATTCCTATAGACATATATACATGATGAAACACTAATTTTTTAAAACACATGAAAACATAATTTATTTAATCTATACCAAAAAATTCTCAAAACTATACTTGTGTATCCCCAAATAACATTCATTAAAAAATTATATAATATGACTATGGTTTTATTCATTACACAAAACATAAATATTGGGATACGTCAATATAATTTATTAGATGAATCGAAATCTCTATAATGATGAGTAATAGACAAGAACTAGTCCCCTCAACTCATATTAGTCAATATTAGAACATATTAAATCTAATTTTTTATTTTGTATATTTAATATGAATCCTGATATGATTTATGGACTCCGCTAATAGAAACAATATTCCATGAATAGCTCCTAAACCTATAATAATTCTCAAAACTGGTTATATAGGTTTAAAAACCCATCATGATCAGTATTTACCATATACCACTCATTACAAGGGTTATGCCCTCAAAAAGTAACATTTCAATCCCCACTAAGAATATATTTATATATATTACCTCAAGAATCAAACTACCAAATTCCCCTAACCCCATAATCCTCTCTTAACCAAATTATATCTCATTAAAATTTACTAGTCCACTCTAAGATAGGCAATGTAGAACTAATTCTATTTTATCACAACTTCCATATTATTCAAAAAATATGTTTAACCTATCACCACTATGTTAAAGTTAACGTGGGTACTTCATGTAAATATAATAAGAACAAAATCAAAGAATTTTAATGAAACTAGTAATCTCATAATTTAAATATTTTAAATGTACCCAAAATTCAATGACCTCCCATCAATATTAGAAAAAACTCACATTAAGGTTTTATTAAACCTGTAACATTTTTCATAAATTTCTTTTGGAAATGTGGAATATCATTCCAGAAATAAGACACAATAATAGTTTAAATTCACATTGAGACTATATATAACCTACCCTACAACTCTAAAATCACACAAAATGACATTAGCTTGGGATTGAATAGGATAACTAGAATATATTTTAACTTCCCAATGATCATAGTCTCGTTTCCAGTTCATCAATGTCATCAAATTTTTAATACAGCCTTAACAGATTTGGATACATTGAATCTATATTTAATACCTAATAGACTCTCATAGAGTATGTTTCATTGAATCAGGATAGAAAAAACACCCACAATATATCTTCAATTCCATTACAAATGTAGTTATCTTTCTTGAACACATTTCCATACATAGTTTAAATGAATAAGGATAAATGATCTAATTGAATAGAATAATCTAGTACATTATACTCAAACAACCCATTTTTTATAAATTCCACGAATTTTATAGGGTTTAATGTCTCTAAAACAAAACCCTTAATAAAATAATCAGATGATGTCGATCCATTATTTTTTCCCATTATCTCTCAAAAATCTAGGTTTAATCACCATCCAAGATCCTTATCTTAAATATTTGGAACTAATATGATAAAATATTTATCCTATCATGATCCGACCCAGTGGGGCCTAATCTGCAAATCCCCATTCCCACTTCCAATAGGCCAGGGGCTGGAGACTAGTACTGAGTAGGAATACCACTAACATTGGAGGCATTTCCTAGGTACCTTTAAACATGTGCACATCTCTAAGCTCAAAAAAATACTAAAATGTAAAAAAATCATTAAATTCATGCATTAATATATATCCCACAACCAGAGTACAAAAGAATTACTAAAGGTGAAAGAAGGGAAAAACAACACTCAAAAAAGAAAACTATAAAAGCATCCCACCTTCTCTGAAGTAGGGGATCACTATCAACTAAGAATTTTGGAAAGATACTCATCCCAACATTGATAAACACCCCAACCAGTCAAGATCACTAATCTCTACCGTCCTCGGGTCCTCTATATACTGTTTCGAAATGCATGTGGTCAGCATAAGAACCCAGAAATGTGTGGGAAAAACCTATGTAGTAGTGAGTATAAAAATACTTATTATAAACCCCCAAAAACCCAAAATAAAAAAGGGATAAACAATACAACAATAGTTTGCTTGACCTAGCTAGAGGGAACCCCAGTTGAGAGAGAAACTCCATCTCGAACAATCCTCAACTGTACATGATACGTTAGTTTGGTCTACAAGGGGTTTCAACCCTAACATGCGACAACACCATAAGGAATCCCAGAAATCGCCCAGATATACTCAACTCAGAAACTATGCCTCGTGATATTACAACCTTATATCCAGAAACATGATTCTCTTCATATTCTTAATCCTTAACATAAAACTATGAGAACTCACTTCACGAGCATAGCCTTCTCAAATAGCATGAATCTGATAGATGAACTTCATTGGGAACAATACTACTATTCCTAATGTTGTGTCTGAAAGAACGTACTCCATTAGAAACATATTACTAGGTAATGATCTAGTGTCTATAACCACATGTCCTATAATCATTACCATGTTCCCAATGCCTGCTAAACAAACCCATGTTAAGTGGCCCACCCCCCACCATGGCACACTGTTAAGGAAGCATAGCTCTAGACTATGCAATGCATGCATCCTCTCTAAAAAGAGATAATGGAGGGACCCACACCCAACCACTACCCCACAGTCGAGGGAGTACTTCTTTAAAATAACCCTTGAAACCTCTATCACTTCTTCATAGACTGTCCCATACCTCAGTCTATCAAGGGATCACTCACCACTACCTATGAATCATTCAAATTAGGTGGAGATACCCTCTCCTCATAATTGTAACCCACAACCTAGGGAGATCCAAATCTGATGGAGGACCTGATACTACTCATAAGATGGGGGAGAACTGATCCATGAGTGAGGACCTACACCCTAATTCAATAGGAGAGTACAACTGAGAGAATGGAGGACCCGCACCCTGGTACGATAGGGTTGTACCACTCTTTGGATCGAGGACCCAAACTCTAACCTGGTAAGGGAGTACCACTAAATGCCTAGAAAACCTAAACCCTAGTAGAATAGGAGATTACTGACTCTACTAGGTTGTTCGCTATGGGGGGTCCACACCTTGACACATTAGGGTAGTACCAACTCCATGCAAGAGGACCCACTCGGTGAAATGGAAGGGGAGTAACAACTTTGTCGAAACAACACTTATGAAGGACCCACTCCCTGGAATGATAGGGGAGTGTTGACTCCTATAATAGAAGACCCATTTGATAACATGAGAGTGGTGTACCCACTTTATCTATATGTCATATATAGAGGGCTTGTGCTCTAGTCCAATAGGGGATTATTGTCCATCTTCATGAACATCACGGGGAAACCCACACCATAGTACATCCAGGGAGTAACACTGCTAAAGGAAACTACCCAAAAGAAACAAACCCCACCCATGAAATGTGGAGTACTGACTCTACCTGAGAAAATATGTAAGGTAAAATCATGCCCTAAAGATATTGGGGAGTCAAGTCCCATAATCTCTCTTCATGAACTTTTTCGGTCTCCGACATCATCTTTGTATATATCCATAAGAATATTTATTTATTTATGCCACCTCATATCTCATATGTCATAATAGATGAAACCATCATGTTCTACCTAGAAAAGAAATCCGAATAGACTACTCACAAGCCTGAATTCAATTCCCAATGAAGAATATAAAAAAGTTGGGAGATCCCATGAGAATCTCTTATGAGTACACAGCATAAATAGAGGCACACACGGTGTGTTGGATCGCCGAAACACCAGGCCATTTATCCTGTATAAACATATTAGCAACCAATATTGGGGCACATAGTATGTAGAGAATGTACACACCATATCCCTCTTCTCTCCTCCCCTGTCCATGTTCCCCTTCTACACAGATCAGTCAAAAGTGTTCCTTACACTCCATTTATACCAAACTACATGGCTTGTTCAGGCTAAACAGCCTCCCACCCATGTAGTTTTCTTGTATCCATGTATCGAACCACATTTCTATGTATCTTTGTCGTGTTTTAGAAAATGTCCATGTGTTTTCACATGACTAACCCAAACCATGTCCCGTGGTTAGACGATTTAGGTCAGTACAAGACGTGTAGCCATAAAACGATGTGTAGTCCAAAAAATGCATCTTCCATAAACCGGAATAGATACATGACATGTTTCATTGAACAACATGCCATGTAGATGGTAATTCCAGTTGTGAATTTCCTACAAAACACCTCGATTTATCCCATTCTTCCCCAATACTGACATATCTACCTAGCAGTGATTAATAGAAATTATATTTGGGCTCTATAACCTTAAAAACAATGCATAATGAAAGGTATTAGGACGAAAACTCAAATACACCTACCACATTTGTGAAATGATGAATATTTTGATAATTAAATATGCCTATATCATGATAATCCATGATATGATGATGATCTGTGTCAAAAACAGAGATCGACAGAACCTTTCTTCTTTGATTTGTTGTGTTTTCATCTATCATCCAAAGAGAGGAGGAGATGGGAGAGGAGGGGGTCCTCTCAATTTTTACTATGAAAAATAGAAGGTGAATGGAGGATTTAGTTTTATATTTATTTCATTAATTTAATTATTAATTAATCAACCACTTAACGACCCGTTAACTCACCTCCAACCAAACCTTCTGGTGTAGACAACCTTAGGTCACGCCTTGGGTAAACACAATGTTATGGACTCAACCAAGGTATCAAAAATTTTAAACGAGACTCTAAATAAAATTTATTTTTGTCTTAATTTAAAGTATGTGAGAGAAAAAAAATATTTTTAATATTTTTAATATCGCTGCATCGAGGCTCCCCATGCCCCAACATCCTGCACCGACTCAATGCTTAGCTTCAGAAATATTCTCTAGAATATTCCCAAGTCTTATGAATCAAAACTAGATCCATTATATTCTCCTCATCTTAGTTATTTTCCCCTAAAAATAAAAAACCTAACCGAAAAGGAATAATTTGAGCTCCCTACTAGACTCCCACTCTAGTGAGCTCACCAAGGGTTCTTGTGCTGATTATAAGCTCACACATACAGGAACCTCCAAGATCAAACAACTATAATGTCTAGATTCTACAAGGAAAAAATCTAGAAACAAATGGGAACATGTTTCCTTAGCTATTATTGGTGGAAAAGTACCAAGCAGCTTAGTTCATTAATATTCAGGGGATTTAGCGGTACACCACCTCGCTAACCTGAAATAGATACCAATTGAACCCCATAGTTCACATCTACTCTTGAATGGACAATAAAACATCCTCCTAAATAATTTTTCATTAAATATCGATGTAGAACATGTGAGGGTATTCATGATAAAATAAGGCTACCTAATAGTAAACACGGGGTATTACTAGGAACTTTGTCTTCAAACCTCTAACTGCAACACAAATTTCCAAAACAAAAACATTGTCGCACCCACTAGGGTAATCTTAGCTGAGTATGAATAATAAGAAACCAATCCACATAATAGAAGAATCGTAGGGTCTTACTATTCCACTAAATAATGATTCTAAGCAAGGCTCTCCCTCTCCTAGGACCACCAATCAAAATAATTCGAGCAGAAAAACACTAATGGAAAGGTCAGGACCTGCTCCGACAGTTCCTCACACAACCTCACCATGAACATGCATGTCTAAGAAACATGTCCACCACACCTCAATATCATCTACAGTATGCGTCATAGACCCACCTACATAGTTTTGGTTTCATCACAAATATTATTCTCAGGGGGGGATGTGTCCCTCTTCCTCGTGAGTTAAAAGATATGTGAAACTACACCACATCCTTTTCAAGTGTGTTACATACAATACTAAAGCCAAAAACATGAGGGTTTCAATGAAAAACTAAGGATTTCATATACACACACTGAGTATTACTGATATCTTTTTCCTAACTACTAACATGGGGTTCTATTAACACCCCGCATCACCTTGGTTAATCCTCGAGCAAGAGCGTAAAGAAAAATAGTACCTAACTACAATGTCTAACCATTTCCAGTATAGAAGTAGAAAGAAAAAATGGAGTACCTATATTCATCCATGGATATTTCGGGTCAAAGACCTATATTTATCCTTGCTCATGTCCTCCAGCTCCCTGAGCTGGGTGTATACCACCCATGGGTGGTGGTGGAAATACCTTGAACTTCCTGCCACCTCCTACCACTATTCCATATCCTCCACCTCATCCACCGCCACATCCACCACCTCGCCGACTCCTTTCTCCAAGATCTAACTCTATTAAGTTGGATCATCAGTGACATACCCCTCATCATCATGGAAGGTCAGTCAATTTCCATAGAGATGCCCCCATCCATCGTAAGCGTAACAAAACCTCTCCTGCAGTTGAAGAGATCCTCGACGTTTCTTCTACACAACATACCCATGCATCTATGTATGGCCATGGGTATGCCTCATGCACCATGATCCTATTACTTATCATCTACCATCTATTATAGACTTATCTATCATGTTACCACTACTATGTGTCACATACACATGTTCCTCATCCAGGAAACTTTCCACCACCAGAGCTCTCTCCAGCACTCCAGCATGGGTAAGAATGCATAGTGGAATCACAACACCTTGATATTCCAACACATTCCATGATCAAATGTCTATGCTCTAAAGAATGGAAACCAAACCTTGTCCAAGGAGTATCATGGAAAGTCTGAGAACCTCACAAAAAACTCTTCTAATGTAATGCTACCCTACCGAAGCTATATAATCTCTTGGATACCCACTGATCTCAACATGAATAGGTAAAACTCTTCCCCAAACAGTCTCTTGAACTCTTCCCATATAATCTTGACATCTTCTTGTGACTTTATTACCAAAATCCACCATCACATTTATGAACTATGAATAAGGATCACTAATAGGACCACCATTTGATTCAGATTTATCATCACAAAGTGGAAAACTAACGTGATTGCCTCAATCCAGTAATCTGCTGCATGGGGATTTGAATCACCCAAATACCTCAGAGGTGACTCCCTATGGAACTCATGTAGTGCACTCATCCTTCACGCATCATCAACATGAATTCTTGGAAAAAAAAGCTACTCAACAGCTGTTGTCATCACCAGAAGACCTCCCAAAGGTAACATCTCAGAATCAGTACCATATAATAAAGCCTCATCATGGGGCGGATTATCATCGCAATCACATTGTTGAATCATGTCTCCCTATCATTGTTTCAGTATCCTAAAATAGAATCAAAATTTACAACGGTCAAAGAGTATATATGGGGATCTAACTAAAGAATAGGGAAAACAAAAATCTTATCCTATATGATGCATGTACCATTTATTTCACAACGACCAATGTCCTAATGTAACGAGTTGAAAAGAATGTTATCATAGTCCTAGTGAATGAATATGTCATCTGATGCACCAAAACTATAACCTCTAGCTTCAGATTAGAACTTGAAACATTCTAACACTATCACTATGCATCCTAAACCAAGCTCATAACACTACGATCACAAAGTGGGACCAGCTAGCTCGGATACTGCTCTATCATAACCCAACCCAATGGGGCCCAGGACACAACTCCCCAATCCCACCTCCAATTTCCTTGGGGATTGTGACTAGTTCGAGTAGGCATATCACTAACATTGAGGAATTTACTAGGTAATTGTATGCACACACACATATCCAAGTACACAAAATGATGAAATTTATAAACCAGAAGAATCCAATGCATGCATACATCTATATCCCACAACTAGAGTATAATTAAATTACTAAAAGATAAAGAAGGGAAAAACAACGCCCACCAAAGAAAACTGTAAAAGCGTTTAACCTGCTCAAAAGGAGTGGATCGGTGTCAACTTCAACTGTCAGAATGCTCCTCAGCCCAGCATTAGTAAGCACCACAGTCAGTGTAGCTCACTCATCTCTTATTTCCTTGCATCCTCCCAAGACCCCATCGAAAGTCTTGTCTTCTTCCCAAGATAGAATACATGTGCGAGAAAATCCAGTACAAGGGTGAGTATTAAAATACTCAGTAAGTGCCCCAAAAACTTCAAAATAAAAAGTGATAAACTTGAAGGAAACAATATGCTTGACCAAGCTATAGGTAACCCTAATATAGGGAGAAACTTAATCTAAAACCATCCTCAACTATACATGGCAAGTTTTCTTAGTCTACAAGGGGTGTAAACCCCAACCTGAGACAACACCACAAATACTCTCAAAAATCATGCAGATATACATGTCTTAGACACTAAAACTCATTAGGTTCCAACCTCATAACCAATAACATGATCCTCTTTGTAGGCTCTAATACTAACATGAAACTAGGATAACACACTCCACAAGATTCTCCATCCCACATAGCACCCATCCGAGAGATTCACTCCCTCAGGAACAACTCTACAATTCCTAATACTACATCCGAGAGAACATGAACCTTAAGAAACATCTTATTAGGTCGATCCCTAGTTCCTAGCACCAGAGGTCTTGTCATAATTTCCTTATTCCCAGCTCAATTAAAAGAAACCCAAGTGAAGAGGCTCACCCCTCACAACTACACAAAGTCGAGGGATCACTTCTCCAAACTATTCACCACTTGCATTCTCTCTAATAAGAGGGAACAGATGGACCCATGCCTCGCTACAAGCCTACATTAGAGGGTGTATCTCTCCTAACTAACCAACGAAACCTCTGTCACTCCTACATAGAGTGACCAAAACTCAATCTGTCAATGGATAACTAGTCATTACCTTGGCACAATTCACATAAAGTAGGGATGAACACTCCCTGTAAGTGTATCCCATAGCTGAGGAATCTCAAAATCCAATAGAGGACCTACCCCCCATTTCTAATCATTGATAGGGGAGTTCTACTCCATAAGGGATGATTCACACTTGGATACAAAAGGGAAGTACAACTCATATAATGAAGAGCCCACACCCTGATATAATAGGGGAGTACCACTATATGCATTGAGGACCCGCACCCTAACCAGAGAGGGGAGTACCACTTGGTGGCTAGAGGACCCACACACTATTAGGATAGGGGAGTACTGTCTCTTACAACTTGTTCACTATGGGGGACCTGCACCCTGACATGGAAGGGGAGTATTAATCCCAATCTAGAGGACACGCTCCCTGACATGACAGGGGAGTACCAACTCTTCCGGAACAACACATATCGAGGACCTACATCCTGGAATGATAGGGGAGTGTGGACTCCTATAATAGAGTACATGTACCCTAGCAAGGTAGGGGATTGCCCATATTATCTATAAATCATATATGGAGGATTCATTCCTTAGTCCAATAGGGGAGTACTATCCATCTTCACAAACATTACAGTGAAACCATCACCCTAGTTCATCAGGGGAGTGAAACCCCCAGAGGAAACTACCCAAAGGTAATTAACCTGCAATGACTATGAAGGGATTTCCATCTCTACCTAAGCATACATGGATAGGAAACTCATTCCCTAATGATACAAGGGGTACCAGTCCCAGAATCTCTCTTCATGAAGTATGTCATTCTCTAACATCATCTCAAAACAGCTCCACAAGAGTCTTGCTCAAGGTACACCACCTCATATCTCATAAGACATAAAATATTACACCCTCATGTTATAAATGGAAAACCACTTAGGATAGACTACTCACAATCCTAAATCTGATTCCCAAAGAAGAAGATAAGGAAGGCGAAAGATCCTTGAAGAATTTCCTAGGAGTACATTACATGCACTGGGGCACACATGTTGTGTGGGCCCACCCAAGAACCTAACCCCATGTCCTACCTACAAAATTTATCATCCCATGTAGGGGTGCATGGTGTGTATAGTATCCCAACAATGTGTCCCTTATCCCTCGATCCTTGTTCATGTTCCCCTTCTGCATGGACTGGCCAACCTTGTCCCTTACACTCTATGTATCCCATTATACATGGTGTGTTCGAGCTAAACGACCTCTTACCTGTGTATTTTTTCCATTTCCATGTACTAGACACCATTTCCATGTATCGTGGTCCTATTTTAGTACACATCCATGTGCTTTCACATGGATAACCTAATTCATGTCCCATGGTAACTCAATTTAGGTCACTACACGGCATGTAACACCAATACATGACATATAGCCCCAAATGTTTGTCTTTCTCGAATAGGATGAGCTACAAAACATGTGTCACTTAACTGCACATTGTTTAGATGGTAATTATAGTCTGTAATTACCTTAAAAATACCCCAATTTGTCTTTTTCTTCCAACAAAACTCATAGATCTACCTAGTAGGGATCAATAGAAATCATATTTGGGCTCTATAAAAAATACATGATGAAAAGGATCGGGACCAAAATAAAATATTCCTAACTTTTTGGAGATACATATATATTTGGATGAAGAAAGATGCACGGATCATGCTACTCCTTGATCTGATGATGATCTGCATCAAAAATAGAGATCGGTAGCTTCTTTCTTATTTGATTTGGTGTGTTTCCATCTGTCGGCCAAAGAGAGAAGAGAGGGTAGTGGAGGGGATCCTCTCGGTGTGTTGAGATCCAAAGAGAAGGTGGGGAGAGGTATTTTAGTTTATTATAATTTATTTATTAATTAGTCCACAACTTAATAACCCGCCAACTCACCTCAAACCAATCCTTTGAATGCGGACAACCTTAGGTCACGTCTAGGGTAAACATGACATTCTAGACTCAACTACGGTATCATAAATATTGTATGAGACACTAAAATAGAGTTATTTACGTTTAAATAAAAACTATTCACATGTGAAAAACTATTTTTAATATCGTCGCACAGAGGTTCCCTAGGCCCTGGCTTCCCGTGCCAACTCAGTGCCCAGCTTCAGAAATATTCTCTAAAATATTCAAAATTATTTGGGTCAAAACCTGATACATTACAAGTCCTCAGTAAAAACCAAACATTAAAATATTATTTTTATATTCAATATTTATTTTCCAGCACCCTAGTACTTTAATCCACCTCTAAAAGGTAGATATAATAACTCAAAAATGTCAATGGTTGATCTATCTACCACCAGTTCTATTTCCATATAACCATTATCAATGTACCAAAAAAGTACGACACATTATTGTTATAAATGACACATCAATAATTAACCACCACATGGATATATATCCACCATCTCTCTCCTTTATCTAATGATTACATTTTGTCAACCATAGTTATATATGGTAACGTTCATATATTAAATTAATTCCTCATGACATAATATATTCACTACTAATATTCAAGGCCCAAATGACTCATCCCTTAATCGCAAATGAAGGATGAATACTTTAATAAGCATAAATAGATTTGTTTTCTGATACTTCTCCCATAATCTTAAATTCTCAAGGAACATAAAAAATTCATGAAAATGCTTCCAAAAATTATAATATAATCATATAAAATATATTTACCCACAAAAGTCATATAGAATGAGTTTTATTATGGTGGATCTAGGATCCCATACATAATTAATGATGCTATAATTTTCAATATGACTTGAACTACACATCATTTATCACTCAAAAACTCCACTCATGCATTTATAACATCCATGTTAAAAGTGAAATTCATACTCATATTATCACCTAATAACAATCCTCCAATACATAACTCTCAGAAAACATCATTTATGTGATATTATTAACAATAAAGAAATATATTTCCTGTGCATGATACTCTTTTAGGTTACTATAAGGAATAAAAAATCATTTGAATTATAAAAAAGAAGATATTATTTTATTTTTTAGACAAACTTGACCAAATTTTATGGGACACATCTGATCATATCCTTGATCATTTTCTAGATAAGGGTCCAACATTTACCAAATTCAATACTCATTATCCATCACACAAAGTATCATCCCTACATATCATGGTGTATTTCATTATAAAACATCATTCATAAAAACTTAACCCACATTGGGTTATGCATATTCACTTATGGATTTTTACTAGGGAAATCATAAAACTTATATACACATTTAGGATATATGAATCTTATATTGTGTACTAGTAAAATGGTTTTATATTAGAAAGGGAGCTTCATAAAAAAAATCACACTACACTTCCATTAAATATGACCACTTATTAAAAGTATTAGATATAATTATCTTAGTGTTGTAAAGAATTTAAATCAAGACTAAATGACGGAATATTACTCAAAATACAAATTAATTCTTTAGAATATCTTTTTCTTAGTTATAAATATTGTAGTTTTGGATAATAATTAATAGTAAAAAAGTATCATTTATTAATACACACCCAATCTAACTTGGATCTCAAAAAACTCAAGAACACTCTTTCCCCCAAACCATATATCTAGGTAAGTACATCAGACTTATGGGATTTTTATATTCAATCATAATGAATATTTATAAAAATAAATTGTAACTATAATTTTAATTATGAACTATTATACTATTATGTTTAATGGGAAAATATTATATATCATTTTCCAACATATTAAAAAAATAAAAAATTCATCATAATTAATGATCAATCACACATTATCATACCAAGGAAATATGAGTACTACATGATGAATATGATTCAAAAATTAATACTCTTTTTATTACCTAAGTAATAATTAAAAGTATATATGTAAAATAAGAATCAAAATTCATGAAAATTACTAAATCATAACTTGATGAAACTAAAAATTTTAGTCCCATCACTAGTATCATGGTATTTCCCAATACAGAGGACAGTTATTCCAAATCATAGGGTCAATACAGTATTATATACTCATCCTATCATTGATTACCTTATCTCAAACATTGAAACAACCAAAACCCGGCCCAAATACCAAATGTTAATTTTTTATCTATAGAAACCAAAATATCTCATACATAAATATTACATCTTCATAGATGAATAATCAATAGATAACATAATAATAAATTATATAATCGTTTATTTCAAGTGCCTTTAAAAAAATGGACACATAAATTATAGTTCCATATGTGAGCTATGTCAGAACCCACTATGTTCTTCATAATTATCACCCTTTTTAGAAATATCATACATAATCCATTTCATCATAACTTAGGGAATTGAAAAATAAGGAAGGGTGATATTATATGCCCACTAAGCGTACAAAATGGAGATAAACAATATCATGAGTATATGGGTATGAGAACATGAAAACAAAATTTGAAAACAATACCATTTATGTCATAGATCATAAACATGTTTCATGGGATAAATCCTAGATGTGTATAGGACATGAATAATTATGGAATAATTGAATATGAACCATGATAACATAACATTGGAACAATAAATAAAATATTGGTATACACATAATCATTCAAAATAATTTCCATAGTAGGAAATGATATTTTTAAAAAATATCATAGCTTAAGAGGTTTAATCCTCAAACCATCATAGTATTCATGTTATAATCCAAAAACAATCATATTATAAAATGTTACCTACTAAATTGAGTTAAGTTCTTATTCTAGTAAGGTTTAACTCATGAAATACTTATTTTTACCTAATTAATTTGAGGGATATATAGGTCTCGCCCATCATATAATGAACATCATACACATGTGTTCTATAAGATCCATAAGAAATAAATATATTTGAACCAATGAAATTGAATGGGCTTCACAAACAGTTTATCATGACATAACTTTTAGAAAATAAATAGGTTTCACAATAATTTTATCATTTCATTAAAGCATAACCTGTAGAAAAATAATTTTGTTTCATAATCATTTTATCATTGTATAACCCACAGAAGAGAAATAGATTTCATAAAAATATTTTCATCATAAATATAAACCATTTAAAAAATGATTAAGAATGTTATCCTTGAAACATATCACTACTAATCAATACGTAACATCAAAGGGTGTCTTATTTGAGGGAAAATGAATTTCAAAGATCATATAGAACATTTATTGAGTCAAATAAATTTTATTTAAGTCTATGCTTCTAAATATAAGAAATCATAAAATAATTTGGAAATAAATTTATCTGAGAATAAACTTGAAAACTGATAAAGTATGCTTTAACAAAAAAATTATGGTGGCAAGAAATTATGTAACTTTCATATATGTTAAAATAATGATTCATTTCACATTATCAGTAAAATACCAATGATAATTTTGTGGAAAATGATGTGACAATTACTTTAAAAAAATAAAAAATTACATTCATGGGTAAAAATAGATTTAGTAATTTATTTTATGATAAATAAAAAATGGAAAAATATTTAGAAAACATGGTTTTCAAAAAAATTATTTATTGACCTGATAAGGCAATATTAATGGTTTTTGATAAAAAAAAATAGTTTGAACTATTGGTTATATATAGAGAGTGAAATCTAGGTAAAATGTGTATTCAAACGAAATAACTAGAGAATAAAAACATTATTGTGTTTTTTAAGGGATGTATCATAATATTTAGTCATCATAATAATAAACATAAATATTCTTTAAAAATGTTTTGATTTTACCATAAAACCATTAAAATTTTGTTAACATTAAATTATAATCCCATGAAAGAATAAAATTTTATAGAACAAAAATTATCGTTAATAGAATTATATTCATGATAAAAAATGTCAAATGGGAAGTGTATACACCTCAAAAAAATATAATATTTCCATAACACAACATAACATATGTCTCAAAAAGAAAAATTGAAAAAACAATTATTTTCATTTTGTTAACATTTGAATAAAAAAACCCCATGAAAGAGTGATCATGAAAAAAAAATATAAATGCCCAAAAAATTCATATGAATAATCATAAAACACATTCATGGAAGATATATACACCACCTAATAAAAATGGGTGGTGAATATATCATGTGTCTCATAGAAGAAAAAAGTGAGTTGAAAATACCTTAACTTTAGTATCGACGTCCTTCTTACAAATTAAAAAATAGTGTATTAACATATAAGGTTGTTATACATATATTAGTGAAAAAAATAATTATATATATCATACTATATTTATTTACTTATGCCTTTTTATGACTCATTTATTATAATTTCATGTTATATTCACATTTTATGTAATAACAGTTTTGTTTTTTTATATGTTTTGATTTTTTATTTTTGTCCTCTTATATTGATAATGTTTCCATAATATATTTGATTTAAAGAATTATATAAATATCATATATATTTAGTAAATATTAATTTATATTAATACATAAAATATAGATATAAAAAATTGAAATACATCATTTATTGTGATTGTAGTTTGTACGTACACATAAATGGTGTTACCATTTTCTCAACAGTTGAAACCAAATAAAGGTAAATAAAATATACAAATTTCATAGTAATTTTAATGCCATATATATGAAATATGTTTGTTTAAACTGATACTTATTACCATCCATGTAATACGTATATGAAGAATTAGTTACATCACTTCACGAGGCATTAGTTCGTCGTACACACTAATAATGTTATCGTATTCACATGGAATAGAATTTAATAGTGTATATGTGATATAATAATTCTTAATTAATATATATGTTAAAATTATCATATATGTTTATTTAATCTACAATATTAACATCCAAGTAAAATAGAAATGAACAACACATCGCATTAGTTCAGGATGCGGTAGTCTACCATAAAAAAGAGCGACGTTATTGTCTTCTAATGGTTTTGGATTTAAGAAGGTAGATGTAGTATTATAATTTCCATGGTATAATAAAATTAAAAATATAATATATAAATATCAAATCTATAATTATGTACATCTATTGGATGTGATGATGAATAATGAATAACATCGATTAATGAGGTGGTAGTCCACCAAACACTCGATTAGTGGTTTTGTTTCCCATTTTATGGAGGTTTTTATGGATATTGGTTTCGAAGTTAAAATAATAAAAACTCATTATATGTGATATATTTTTCTTTCTTTTATCATAATAATTTATTAATATTGTAAGAAGTTATAAGAATATGTAATGCGATAAATCATAGTTAAAAAATTAACTCTAATTCATAATACCCATTTAGGATTAACCTAAAGACTTACTAGATTGCCTTTACGATATCAACATGTTTGTACAGATGTGGTGATGGATTTAGAGAAGATATGTTTTAGGTATTGGATGTAAAAAAGTGTTGTAGTAGTGTGAATATGAGTGGTGTTGTAGTGGCCTTTTCTATGTGGGGGGATTATAGGCTTGGTAATTCTGAATTGAATAAAGTGTACCCATGTTTTTTATATGACAAAAGGCTATTAAACCATATATATTAAAAGTTTTCTATAATTCTATATAATGGGTTTTGGACTTATTTATAGGTCTTTTTACCCCATTTCTATTTAGTTTAACCCCCTAGTATACCCATTTTCACCATAACTACCGTAATTACTTTTTACATATTTTACAATTCATAATGGGAAAAAATTAATTTTACCTAATTAAAAAATATAAATTAATATTATTAAAAATATTTAACCTATTTTTCAAAATTCAATTCACATAAATTGAAATTTTTAATTTAAAATTAAACCTACAGATGCGGTGAGAAAATAGTTTTCTAAAGAGAGGTTGTTCAAAATATTAATAATTTTTCATATAAATTTTCAATATGAAATTTATTATAATGAATAAAATTGGATTAATATATATTTAATTAAAATTATTAAACTTTTAAAACCGTTTTAAAATAATTTGTATGTTTTTAAAAGATTCAATTGAAATGAAAATTCTTATTAAAAACACTATTTGTTTTTACTATTCATCAAAGAAATGTTTTATCTAAAAATTAAAAAAAAATCTCCTAAAGAAATTTATACGTAGATTGGAAATATGTATTTTATTTTTTAAAATTAATTTTCTAAAATTTATAGGAATTAATTTTATTATAAGTTCACCAAATGCGACAACAAGTCCTTTTTACAAAATTTTAGTTTTTATGAATAAAATTGGATTTATTTATATCTCATTTCTATAAAAAAATAAGAAGAATTTTAAATATTTTATTGAATATATAATATATAAATTTAATTAAATTAATTTAAAACAATATATTATATTAAGATAAAATAATTTTTTTCATAAAAAATAGTTTTTTAAAAAAATCCACCATTTTCAAATGTATTTATTTTAATTAATAATTAATTAGTCACTCTAGAATTATTTTTATATTCATGGTTGAAACATATATGTTTATAATATAATTAGTCCAATTCATACCCATCTTTATAATGGCTAGGTGATAACTATTATTTTAAATAATAATATTGTAATATTATATCACGTTTTGTTAAAACTTTGTGTTGAGTGTAACAAAAACTCAACTCTGTGTTTCATGTAGTGAATGATAACCTAGATGTTTCATTTAAATCAAGACAGAAATTATGTTTTCATTAATGAATGATATATATGAAATTAATTTTTTTTAAATGAAATTCATAAAATCTCAGAGTGTTACATTCTCCACCCCCAAAAATGAATTTCACCCTCAAAATTAATCATAGTAATAAAAATGAATAAGGATAATTATACATAAATATATCTTCAAGCTTTAACATAGATTCTTAAAAATGGTGGTTTCACCCCAGATATTTAAGAAGGAGACTATTCTGGTTTCACATAATTTTCTATATGCAGTCGAAAATTTCAACTAATTTTTTCTTATAAGATCGATCATGATATAGCGATATGACCTCTAAGTTAAGTATGTGTGAAGTATGATGTATTTACTTACTCTTTATAGATACATGTATCACATAATGGACTTTTATAAGTTCTGTAGAAGTTTCAATAGATAGGATACCATCCCATCATTATCAATAATTTCAATGAAACTGAAATGCCTACGGCTTATATTTCCTTTTTATTGAAATTACAATTTCATATTGTCGTTGTGCTTCGATCAAATTAAAATTCAACTCTTACTCCATGAAATGGAGACAAATTTTTTATCTCTAAATCACAAATGGATCAAAATATCTATAAATAAATGATAATTCATTCATTTTATATCTAGTTATCCTAATAAAAAATGGTTAGTATATGTTATCTAATATGCATAAATCATTATATATATATGTAATAAATTAATATGTAAACCCTCATATAATATTAATCATAGACCACTACATAAATTTTTAACCTTATGAACCTTCCAAAATTAATAATTTAGAATACAGATAAATAAACTTCCCAAAATTTACTTTACATTAATCCTCTAAATATCATAATATTGGCCTTAATGGTCACATTCCAAAAATGTGAATACCTTGGTCATATAATCTCTTAATTCTTGGTTAAAAAAATAATTACCATTAATCCTTAAGGAAAAAATTAATGATTTCTTATACATTTAATAGTATAAGAAATTATTAAATATATTAAACTAATTTAATAATGTTTTAAACTCTGAAAATTCTAACATAATCCACTTTTTAAACAAATAATTTATCATTTATGAGTTCATCAATATTGTTCAATTTACATTATCTATTTCAATCATAACATAATCTAAACTAAACAATATTTTCTCATCGTTAGGATAATATGATGTGATATCTTCCCTTAATCATGTATTATTTATAAAATATCACATTTCTATAAAATTAATTTTCATGGTCATCTTTACAATTATGCATATTATTTAAAATACTTAATTCTAAAATTCTGTAGAAAAATAATTCAATATTTCATTATTCATATAACAAAATTATTTAATTCCCTTAGATAAACAACATCAATCATTCCATTTCATTCTTAAAACATTAAATATGCTTCATTGTCTTAGTCCTCAATAACTCTTTTCTTTCATATTTTAGTTGTGGTCTCTTTATCATCAGAATTATAACCATTACATGTACCAACTTTCTAATTAACTTGACAAGAATTCCCCCGAGGAGATCAATTCATTTAATTTATATACATTGTATATTTATATCATTCAATAATTTCTGAAGCCATAAGGATGAAATTATTCTCCTCTAATGTGTTACCTAAACTTTTCATTATTCATTGGAAACTACATTCCATATTTACTTAATTTCCACACCCAAAAAATCTTCCTTCCCTCTAAGACATTCAATTGAGTGCTTCTTCCCATATTCTCATCACATAAGGAAATGATTTTTTTCATCCATGGTCTCTACCACCCGAGTTTTCAGTGAACTCTATCATTATCACCATTTCAATTTCCAAGGGTTGGTTTAATTTTATATTGCTAAAAATATATCATGTTAAATTATTTGGAATAATCACCATTATATATGAGGTTAAATCATGTTCAAAAAAGAGTAATCAAGAGGTAAGTGACATTGAATCAACTTTCCTTCATTTAGGATTATTATAATGTTATGAACTTAATTTCTTTTATATGTTGTTTGTATTGACCCTTTTTCGTATAATATCTGGATAAGATTTAAAATCACTCTATTTTATGTTTTAATTTTATTTATTTCATCTACAGGGATTTTATAAGAAATTCCGACCTATGAAAGAATTTCATAACTCATTATCTTTTCATTTAGTTATATTAATTATTCATTTTAATTTAAAATTATAATATTTTTTGTGTAAATACATTTTAATATATTATATTTTATTGCCACATTTTTATTCTGATTTATATTTTATAAAAAGAATATATTAATTAATTAATTTTCAATTAAACATTATGATCTTTGTATGGGATTTTTTAATCAATTTTTCTTTATTTAAGACATGATTCATGTTATGAATCTATATTCATTTATGAGGTGTAGCTACATACCCATTTACATGAAATATCATGAATTTTATTATCCAATTAATATTTTAATATTAATTTTATTTTATTCTTTCATGGGGATTATGATTCAATTGTTACCAAAGTTTTAAGGGTTTCTCATCTCCCTTTACATTCATGAGACGTATTCCATATTTTCCACACAGTTATATTATGTGGTGTATATGAATACCCATTGATATTTAATATCATAAATACCATTATTTTAATGGAATTTATTGTTTCATTTTTTTTTATTTATTTATTTCCTAGGTATTATGATTCAATAGTAACAAAAGTGGCATGATATTTTTGTTTAAATCAAATTTTAATCATGATTATTTTTACTTGAATTTTAATTGATGGAAATAAATTGATCAATTTATACTAAAACCCATTTATTTAATATATTATAATATTTAACGTTAATTTTATTCAATATTATTATATTCCTTTATTTTGTACATAAATTGGTAGGGAAAATTTTTTCATGAAAATTCGACTTTATTTCACTCTTCATTCAAAATTCTATTTCTTCTAATACCATGTTTTCTAAAAAGTTTTCAATTTTTTTTCTAAATTCTCCAAATAATTTATTAAATGTATTTTTACCAATGTTTTAATATTTAAAAAATAATTTAAAAATAATATTAATTCCATTTTTCAAACAAGGCCTCTAAAAAGTTTACAGAGAATAAGAAAGGAATTTTTTTAAAGTGTACAATATTTACCAAATTTAATACTTTCATTAATAATCAGTGTTTTAAAGAAAAAAATATTTCTTTCAATGTTTATTTTTAAATAAAATTAATTTCAAATGATTTTTTGAACATTTATATTTAAAATTATTCTTAAAATGAAAATGATATTTTTGTCAAGTATAAAGTCTCGTGTTTTTGAACTGGGTTAAAATATGATGTTTTTCGAAAACAAAATAGATTTATCAAAGGGATATTTTTTAAACCGAGGTACGGAATTTTCTTCCAATTGTTGAAACACCTAATGGTGTCATTTTTGGACTTGAATAATTACCCTATAATTTTAGCAGTTTTCTCGATGAGTCTCGGGAGCACCAGATCCGGAAAGGTCCACTTTAATGAATCTCCACAGGAAGCACACGGTAATGGTCCAACCCATTCAGTTTACCCTTTTTAATAAATTATTTAAATTAATTCAATAAGATAATATCAGATATTATGATTAATTAAAAGAATGTATTAAGAATAATAATAATAAAGCTATTATTGTTATTGTGTTTTTTAAATTAAATCAATTATAAAGAATTAATTAAATGATGGTTGAAGAAATTGATGGGGATTTTGAGTTTATCGAAGAACCATTTTAATTAAATGAAGAGTTTCAAAGTTATTAAAGAACCATTTTTTATTAAATGAAGGAATGTGATAAAAATAATAATGTTATTATTATTATTATGGTGTCATAATTTATTTTGATGTTTTGAGATTTTAATTGAATGTTAATGGAGTGTATCATTTATGAGAATTTAATGTGGCATTTGAGCATCTCAAAGAAACGTTTAATTAAATGCGGGGTTTTAAATTTAATGAAGCATTGTAATCAAATAGAGGTGTTGGGTTTATCACAAAGGTTTGAAAAATAATAATAATAAGATTATTATTATTTTAGTTTTTTGAATGTAATAATTATTATTATCATGGAAATTAAATTAGGGGATATGGGTTGGATTTTTTATCATATTAATGATATTGTAATAAATTAGAGTTTTTAGTTTTAAATAAATAAATTTTGGAATAATAATAATAATAATTTTTTTATTTTTTTATTGTTATTTATTTAAATAAATGTTAAAAGAATATAATGATCAATATGGAGTTTTATAATTAATTACAAAATGCTTATTAAGAGAATGATAAATGAAGAAGCATTTTTAATTAAATGCAGAGTTTTTCACTTATTGGATAAGTTTTTAATGTTTATAATAATAATAATAATAAAATGATTATTTTTTTTAAATTATTTCATTCAATTAAATGGATTAAAATTAGAGAAAAAAAAAAGAAAAAATGGGAGGCGTGACCTGCAGGTGGTGGGACCCCCCTATTTCACATCCTCCATGCGTGACGCAGTAGTATCTCTGGACTCTTCCTCTGCACGAACCTCCTCCTTAGGACCTCCAGCAACGCGCAACCCCTAGGCGACCCTCCCTGTGGCAACGCGACACCCGAGCATTGCTCTTGTAGCGCGTGACCCCTGTGGTGTAACGCCCCTCCCCCCTTCTAGGTTCACCATCCACAACTTTTTCATTCCAAAATTAATCTTGGTTTAGGTCTAATAATTCTTGTTAAGACCTTCCCTCATGGACCCCTTCATCACTTTGGTGATTTGATGATATTTCAGTGCATGATTTTTTGTTTGGCGAAAATCCAGTTGTAGCATTTTTCTAATTCTAGGGTATGTGATTATTGTTTAGGGAACCATGGTTCCATTTTAATGTCCCGGCCCCAGTTACCCAGAATCAGTGAATTATTACATAACATTTTTATGTTACAAGGAATCATGTCCCCAATGACTAATCAGTTTAGTTTCCTTAGAAGTAAAAGATACATTCATAAGTTTTATATTACCTCATGAAATAAAAAAACAACAACATTGTTTCCCCTTTGAACCCTCTTATATACATTAGCCTATGCCTGTGGGTTAATCATAATATACTTATTTGCATCCTAAGAAAAATAAAACATAACAAAGGGGTGAGATCAGATGTGCTCAATAAAGGTAACAATAAATAAAAACTATCATAAATAAGAATAAACACTTAAGGCAATGTATAGGACTAGAACACAAGCCTTTTAAACTTAAACTTTAGCATAATATGGAAAAGATAAATCAAATAATGCCATTTAATGATTCACAAGGATATTCTACGAGTTGAATAATCACATGTAATATCAATAACCAATTTCATACTGATGTAATGCATAATACCATACTTAATAACCACATAGTCAAGGCCTTGTTCCAAGACTACAAATAAGATTTTGTCAAGGCCTGGTTACAAGACAATAGTTTGTCTCATGAGACCTACTGATGCATCGAGGAGCTGGAGAAAGATCCACCAATCACTTACTAAGTCCAGTGCATTCCCCATATGAAATGGTGAAACATAATATAAACATTCCTATTAAAACTAGCATATAAAATGTCAATATTTTAACAAAAAACCATGAATGGAAAAACAATAGCACCTCCACGGTCAAACATAACTCATTAAATACAATATGGATGATTTTATTATGATAAATAAACCTCAATCAGGAGTAAAATACACTAAAGTTTATTGAAATAGATGAAAATAGTCATTAAAACTATTTGAGAGAAATATCTTCATTTTTATGAAAACATTTAAATGTCGCACTATTATCAAATAATACTTTTAAAAAAATTGAATGAATGTGTCTCATACAAATTTGAAACTTTTGAAATGAATTTTAATTTGAAAACATTTATATCCATATAAATAAATACTTAAAACAATTTTAAAAACATGTACATTAATGAGAAAGATTTAGAAGAATAAATATTAAAATCATTTTAAATAATATTTTAGTTAAAGTGTTCCTAACCAAATACGAGATACTTGAATACAATTAATTGAGGAATAACATTAATAAAAACATTATAATATCATGACAATAAAAGGATTCACGATATAATATGTCAAAGGATAGTATATACACCATATAAAAGTTAATTGGTGTATAATGACAAACTGATCTCTATGGAATGTAAATTGAGACAAAATACCTTATAATGAGTGTATCCTTAGATTAATGAAGAATCAATTACATAATTATGGGTGAAAAATATAAATACACTCAATATAATAGGATATTCATTGTAAATCAATCAGATTACATTCACGCATATTCTTGTAAAAACAAAACCAATGACTTGGATGTCTAACTCAATTAATTAAAATTGAGTTAAGATTAACCTTTAAAAGTTCATATCAATAGAATGTGAATTTATCAATGGATTGATTATTTGTATCAAAGGTATATCCACTGAAAGGAAAGTGGAAATTACTACATAAATAATAAATAGTGATTCCACACATAATGTTGGAGTAAAATAATCAATGAAGTATGTGTAAGGCCCAATGAGTGGAAATTAAAATTCAAAATTTCCTTACCGATTTGGTAATTTACGAAACATACACCCCATGAAAAAATTATCATTCAAATAAGATGTAAATATCCATAAATTAAATTATATTACAAAAAGAGTAAAATCATGGGCAGTACATACACCACACAAAATTAAGTAGTGGCAATATAGCCTGAATCTCATAGGAATAAGAAGTGAGATGAAACCCCCTTACCATGTTGTAATCAATCAAGTCGTATGAGAAAAGGTTAATAACAATCATATTAATAACTTAATACCATTAATATAAATATAATGATGATAATATATATCAAATGGTAGTATACAAAACACCACAAGAAAAAAATAAGTGCCGAATAATGGAAATCTCACACAATTAAAAGTGAGATAAGAAAACCCTTACCTTGTACTTTTCCTTAGTATAGGGTAGGTTAACCTCCTGTATAATGGTGAAATAATTGTTATTAAATTTTACAAAAACCAAATACTTAAATATGATATCATATATGATCTTCTAATATTTCTTTGTTTATGATATTTCAGTAGTATCATTGTTTTGGTTGTTAATTGATTCATTTTCCATTATATGTTTTGTTATGTAAGTCATGTATGTTTTGAATAGGTTGTATTTGATTCATATCCAGAATGATATTAAGTTCTTAAACATTATTTTTAATCATAAAATGAAAATTATTCTTTAATTATTATTATGAGGAATAAATCTTATCATGTTCATGGAGATGGAAAGTCATACTTACGCAGGAGCGACAGTATCATTCTTTTGATGGTGGAATCATATATAATTGGATGTTATGTCATATATACAGAATAATTAACATGTTATATTCATTATTTAAATCATTTACACTCATTATTATACCCATCCTAATAATGAAGTTTTTGAATAACAAACTACACCACGACGTAGAGACGGTAAGTCGTACGTACGCACGTATGGTCACTTGGTCATTTATAGGATGGGTAGAATAATGAATATGGTTTTACCATATATATATATATTAACATCACAGTATGTAGTTAATACTGGAGTAATTATTTTTTTATGTAAAAAACAAATAAAGATGAAGTGGAAGAAGAAAAGAACATGATAGAGGGTGTTGAAATTATTACCTCTTCTTCATGTGTTTGCTTTTGAGTTGGTGAAAAGGGATCTTTAGGTTGGATTTATGATCAAATTAAGGAATATAGGTTGATTTGAGCGATTTTGGGAGGATATTTGGGTAGGGTTTGTCCGAGTGAAATGGCTTTGGAGGTGTGACACTTATCGAAGCGGATGTACCCTTTTATAAGAGAGGTGAGGGTCACTTTAGGAAAACCCTGAAATATTATTTTATTATAAATCATTTTCAGTTTCTAATGGATCCAAAATGATTTATTTCAAAGTTAAGGTGATTATGTGTCGAGAACCTCTCAACCAATAGGTTTTAAATAGGTTTAGGTTACCATATTAACCTTATCTTTCAGATTTAACTCTTAGTTAAATTGTTTAACTTTAACCAAGTATTCTTGTATTATTATATTATATGGTTAATAATCTTACTATAAAATGCCCAGTGAATCAAAAGAAGTTAATTAATGATATATCTATTATTATATAAGTCCGTTGGTAAAACTATATTTTTTTAGGACTATTATATCATTTAATAATATAGTATTTATTTTAAAAACTCATTTATGTCAATCTTTTCACTATTTAGTATTTTGTTTTTCTTAAAGTCATAACAGCATGATTACTTCAAAAAATTTATTGAATCAACCCTAACATGTTATATTAACCTATAAAATTAGTGAAATTCATTAAAAGTCTAATATTAAATTTATTTGGATATTTAAAATATCAATTATTTTAATCTTTCATTAATAAGGTAATTAATGGATAATCATTGTGTCATATATAAATTAAATTATATATTGTCTAAAAATTATAAATAAAAAAACCATTATTTAGGAAATATGTTTATATTTCCCATTAATATTTTTATTCTATTTTATCTTATTTGTAACCCTATATTAAAAATGATTAAGTTATTAAACATTGATTTTAACACTTTTAACTCTTCTTTAAAAAAATATTAATAAATGCCCTAATCTAATTCAAGTGGAACAAAAATATCATATTTTATTCCTAATGTTTTTTGGGTTGAATTATACATATCCAACAGAATTAGGACATGTGTTAGTGTCATAATAATATCATTTTTACCTTTAATTACCCTATTTACTTTTAACTCTGGTAAATAAAAGTTAAAAGTTACTATTCACCAAAAATTATTTTCAACTTATGAAACCACATTTTTATTATTGATATTAATCATGTATCTCAAATTTTTAAAATTCAATTCAAAGAATCGGTAAAATTATGTTTTATGCAAATTTGCAAATGCTCCCAGAAAGTGGGTAAAAAATGGTAAAAAGTTCAATAAAATTTTATATATCTAATATTATAATAAAAATACTTCAATCAATTACATTGAACATATATAGGTATTATGTATCTATTCTTACCTAAAATAAATTTAAATCAAATAAATAATTATTTACAAAAAAATCAGTTTTATACAACAACGCATTGTTTTTCACTACTCATCAAAAATTGAAGTTTTCAAAAAAATACAAAAAATTCACCCTAAGTTAGTTTCGATATCCCAAATTCAAAAATTAGTTATATTTTAAAAAATTAAAAACATAGAAGTATCATTAATTAATTTAAAATTAATTACCATTGTCAAAACCAAAAAGTGGGGTTTTAAGAAGTAAAAACTATCAAAATATTTTCCTGTGTTTATGTCAAATTTAAATGTGAAATTACTTATAATGACCTAAATTATGTTGAATGATAAAAATATAATCTGATTATACTTTTAAACCATTCAAATTCATAATTTAACTCTATAAATTATTTCAATTAAAAAAGTTATTTTCAATTAATATTTAGTATTTTTCACTATTCATAAAAATATGAATGTTTTAAGAAAAGTTCCAAAAATTTATCCAAAATATATTTTTATATCCAGATTCTAAAGAAGAATTTAATTTCAATAAATAGAATATATAAAAATTTCAAAAATTGGTTTTAAAAAGGGTTTTACAATAAAAGGTGATAAAATTGTATTTTTTGAAAAATACTTCTTTTATCTGAAAAATGAATTTGTTCTTATATTATGTCCAAGAAACACATAATATATTTTCTCAAATTATATGGAGAATATTAAATTAAAAATTCAGTTAATACTATTCATAACTTCTTTTTAAACGGCTATTTTGGTAAGTCGTGGTGTGCTCGAACTCAGTGTTGCGTGTAGCTCAGGATTTTAAATTACTTTAAAGAAAATAACTTTCTATGAAATCATGGGGTGTTACAATATTCCCCCCATTTGGAAATTGAATCTTCACAATTTTAAAATTGGGCTTGGTAACTTCATTGATAGTCCCACATTGGAAAACGAGTCAATAAATCTATCACTTTAAAAGAAAGAAAGAGATGTATAAAGGTCACCCAAGATAACACATACTAGGATTCCATGTAGGAAAACATAGATATAGAAGATAAACAAATTTTCATGTTCTGATGGAGAGTGATAGAAAAAATGATGAGGAGAAAGTTAACAACATGAAAACCACAAACTTGTGATGGGATAAACATTCATTAGATTCCCAGTAGGAAAAGTAAACTAACAACATTTTTTTGTTTTAAGTTCCATTTCATAAAGTTGAGGAATTTATTTATGATATTGACTAATAAAATAAAGATATATACTTACTTTTTAAGTAGAGTTTCATCCTTTAATAAATTTCTACCACTAACTAATCTTTTTTTCAAATGATGAGTATTCAAGATGACATGGTCACACCTGAAGATCTAGAATCAACTTATAGAGAATCACATGATCCACAAAGGATAAACTATATATTTCTCTCATATTTAGAGATTAACCAAAACCAAAATGGTTAGTACAAGATCAAATGATCCCCATAAAGGACAATCCTTTAGAGAAAGAAATACAAATCTTAATTTATAAAATTAAACCAAAAATACCGAAAGTTCAATAAATACCATTCAATAAATAATTGTCCTTAAAATCCATCAATATAATCCAAACTAATATTGAAAACCAAAACTCAGAAGAATTTGATTACATAGTCTTCCATGTTAATTTGTATTTCCAAATAACATCAACAACTCTTAAAGTCACATACTTAAAAGTTATTAACCTAATCTCATATTTTGTATGATAGGTTAATCATTTCCATAAATAACCCAAATATCTTTAAATCCACAAAAAAAACATAGATGAAAAATACACCATTACTCCTCAAATGAAATCCCATATTATTCTATTTTCCATAGGCATATAGTGTTTCCAACAGAGCAAACGTCTTCCAAAATAACATTTTTCACTTAATCACCAAATCATTTTCCTATACTAAGGATATCTATTTTATAAGACATAAGATTTCAAATCAACTTATTATTGGTCAATAAAATCATTTAACTAAAAAGTATTTGTCACACTAACTAGGGACTTCATGTAGTCCAGTGGTAAGCGATAAATCCCAATCACACTCTAGTTGTGGGTTTGATTCACACAGCTTTGTCCGACGTGATGGGTTGTCACACGGTCTGCGTGTTTTCCTTTTTCAAAAACTATAATTTATAACATTCCCAAAATGAGATAAATTCCTCAAAACAACTATAACATAATTTAACCATAAATGTTATCTCATACCTCACATTTTCATCCCAAAAATTAATAACCTGTAATTACCTCAAATTCAAGGATCATATAAACCCAAATGGTTCTTTATAACTATATTCACAAATGATACGATAATTCTTCCTTAAATAGCATTTTCACATAACAAACTACATGGTTACACATACAAGAGAATAGTCTTCCAAAGTAATCCCATACTTTTAATCATTTCTCCATCCATTTATTTTCACATATGTTCTTCCTTGCCTTATAGGTTATCTTGTAGAATAGGGAATTGACTCAGGTAATGACAAGGTCCCTTACATTTACAGAAAATGACTATAATTTAATTCTTAGGATCTTTTTATTTTCTTCCACAGTACTCTTCCTTTTTCCTCTGAAATTATTTACATTATGTCCTTCTTTCCCACAAATAATGCTTTTATTTGTTCTATTGAGACACTTTTCTAGGTGTCTCTTTCTACATTTCCTGCATGATGGAAATTGAGCTTTCTTTTCTCTGTGATTTCCATTACTAGAGCTCTTATAATTCATCGCTTTTTCCTTATTTGTTGAGACTAGGAGTTGGTTAATATATATGTTGTTGATAAATTGTTTTGAAAAATGATTCGGAAAAAACAAAATATCTTTTATATCTATCAACATTCCATTTATTTTCTCATTTACACCACCGTTCCCAACTTGAAAATCATGTTCAATGTTACTATGATTTCCTTGAAATCCAACCATTTACTAACACAAGAAAGTATAGTGAGGGTCATAAAATCATTTAGATAATATAATAACACCATATTTTCAATATAAAACACCTTAGGATTAACCAAGGTTCTTTATTCTCATTTTATATTAAAATCATTCAAATAAATTTGTAAATACAATGTGAATTATCCTTAGAATATCCCCCAGAAGTTCCGCAACCAAGGGTGCATCAAGGCCCGTTGTCTTGTACTAGGATACCCTGGGTCAAGCCCGAAACTCATTGTCGGAGTTTTCACTCCTAGGTACATCTATTCCAGAGCCGCCTCTACCTTCTCGTATCCAGAAAATGATGACTTTCTTGGAAAACCCACATAATATTTACATTACCAAAAATTTTGAATGTTATTCTATACTAATCCTCAATTTCTATCTCTGGGTAGTGTTTTCTAATCAGAGTTTTTCTAAATCTAGCTTCCAAGGTTTGTACTAAACTTCCTCTGATACAAACTGTAATTCCATAACCCCATTGACCTAGAATCTGTTCATTATTACATTACATTGGCATGACACATGGAATCATGTACCGAAATACAGATCATTTTAGTAGCCTTGGAATTACTAGATACATACATAAGTTTTACAATATATCATGAAGTAAAAAACAACAACATTGTTTCCCCTTTGAAAACTCTTATATCCCTTAGACTATTATTACAGGTTAATCAAAATATACTTCTTTTCATCCTAGAAAAAATAAAACATAATAAAGGGGTGAATAATATGCTCAGCAATGATAACAATATTGTGGAAACTGTCAAAAATAAGAATAATCATTTAAGGCAATGTATAGACTAGAACAAAATCCTTTAAAACTTAAACTTCAGCATAATATGGAAATGATATATCAAATAATGTCATTTACTTATTCACATGGATATTCTACTAGTTCAATAATCACATTTAATATCAATAGCCAATTTCATAATAATGGAATGCATAATTCCAAACTCCATAACCACATAGTCAAGGCCTTTTGCCAAGACTACAAATAAAATTTTGTCAAGGCCTTATGACAAGACACTAGTTTGTCTCATGAGATCTACCAATGCATCAGGGAGCTATAGAAGGATCCACCCAACACTTACTAATTCCAATGCATTCCTCCTATAAAAGGGTGAAACATAATCTAAACATTCATATTAAAACTAGCATATAAAATGTCAATATTTTAACCACAGACCATGAATGGCATAAAAATATCACATGCACAGTAAAACATAACTCATTCAATACAATATGGATGATTTTATTATGAAAAATAAACCTCAATAAAGAATAAAATAAAATGAAGTTTATTGACATAGATGAAAATAGTCATTAAAACTAATTGATAGAAAATATCCCCTTTTTATTGAAAACATTTAAATGTCGCACTATTTAACAAAGAAGTCATTTAAAAGATATTTTTGAATCAAAGTGTCCCATACCTATTTGAAAATTTTAAAATGAATTTTAATTTCAAAAAATTTATGTCAATATAAATAAATACATAAAAATATTTTTAAAACATGTACATTAATGATAATGATTTAGAAGAATAAATATATAAAACATTTAAAACAATATTTTAGTTAAAGAGTTTCTAACCAAATAAGAGCCGATTGAATACAGGTAATTGAGGAATAAAATTAATAAAAACATTATAATATCATTAGAATAAATTTATTCATGATATAATATGTCAGAGGATAGAATATACACCATATAAAAGTGAATTGGTGCATAACGACAAAGAGATCTCAAAGGAATGTAAATTGAGATGAAATACCATATAAATATTGTATCCTTAGATTAAAGATGAATAAATTACATAATTATATGTGAAAAATATAAATACACTCAATATAATTGGATATTAATTGTAAATCATTCATATTACATTCACATAAATTCTTGTAAAAAAACCAATGACTTGGATGTTTAACTCCATGAATGAAAATTGACTTAAGATTACCCTTAAAAAGTTTATATCAATGGAATGTGAATTTATAAAAGGAGTGATTATTTGTATCAAAATTATATCCATATAAAGGGGAGTGTAAATTACTACATAAATAATAAATAGTGATTCCACACATAATCTTGGAGTAAAACAATCAATGAAATATGCGTAAATCCCAATGAGTGGAAATTGAAATTTTAAATTCCCTTACGGATTTTGTAACCTAAGAACCATACACCCCATGAAATAAGTATCATACCAAAAAGATTTAAATAACCATAAATTAAATTATATTACAAAAAGAATAAAATTATGTGCAGTACACACACCTCACAAAAGGAAATAGTGGCAGTATAGCCTGAATCTCACGAGAATAAGAAGTGAGATAAAAACCCATTACCACATTGTAATCAATCAAGTCATATGATAAAAAGTTAATAACAACCAAATTAATCACATTATACCATGAATATAAATTGAATAATGATAATATATATCAAATTACAGTATACAGTACACCACAAGAAATAAATAAGTTGTGAACAATGGAAATATCACAGAATTAAAAGTGAGATAAAAAACCAATTACCTTGTACATTTCCTTAGTATAGGGTAGGTTAACCTTTGTTATAATGGTGAAATTATAGTTATTAAATTATAAAAGATAAAAAATATATAAATATAATATAATATATGATCTTCAAAAATTTATTTGTTAATGATATTTCAGTAGTATCATTGTTTTTGTTTGTTAACTGGTTTGTTTTCCTTTATATGTTTTGTTATGTAAGTCATATTTGTTATGTATATTATTTATTTGATTCATTTAAATAATGATATTAAATTCATAAACATTATTTTTAATCATAAAATGAAAATTATTCTTGAATGATTACGATGGGGAATTAATCTCATCTCATTCGTGGAGACGGTAAGCCGTACGTATGCACGAGCGACAATATCATTCTTTGGATGGTGAACTCATATATAATTGGATGGTATATAATATACATATAATAATTAACATGTTATATTTATTATTTAAATTAGTTATACTCATTATTATACCCATCCAAATAATGATGTTTTTGAATAACAAACTACACCACAATGTAGAGATGGTATGTTGTACGTACGTACGTATGGTGACTTTGTCATTTATAGGATGGGTAGAATAAATAATACGGTTGTAACATATTTATAATAACATCACAATATGTAGGAGGTACTAGAGATATTATTTTTTTATGGAAACAACAAATAAAGAGGAAGTGGAAGAAGAAAAGAACTTGAAAGAGGGTGGTGAAAGTATTACCTCTTCTCCGGGTGTTTTCCTTTTGAGTTGATCAAAAGGGCTCTTTAGGGTGAATTTATGATCAAAGTAAGGACTCTAGGTTGATGTAAGACAAGTTGAGAGGATATTTGGACAAGTTTTGGCCGAGCCAAATGGCTTTAGAGGTGTGATTTTGAGATAAGGGAAGTACCCTTTTATAAGAGTGGTGAGGGTCACTTTAGGAAAACCTTGATGTATTATTTTATTATAAATACTTTTCGGTTTCTAAGAGATCAAAAATGATTTATTTCGAAGAAAAGGTCGATATGGGTCGAAAACATCTCAAACAATAGATTTTAGACTGGTTTAGGTCAATATATTAACCTTATCCTTTAGATTTAACTCTTAGTTAAATAGTTTAACATTTACCATGTATTGTTGTATTATTATATTATATGGTTAATAATATTACTATAAAATGCCAAGAAAACCCAAAGTGGTCTATTAATGATATATCTATTATTTTATAAGTCTTTTTGACAATACATATATTTTTAGGACTATTATATCATTTAAAACTATAGTATTTGTTTTAAAAACACATTTATGTCAATTTTGACGCTATTTAGTATTTTGTTTTTGACAGTCATAACAACATGATTACTTTGAAAAAAATTCATTGAATCAACCTTAACATGTCATATTAACCTATAAAATTATTTAAATTCATCAAAAGTCTAAAATTAAATTTATTTGGATATTTATAATGTCAATTATTTTTATCATTCTTTAATAAGGTAATTACTGCATCATCATTGTGTCATATATAAATTAAATTATATAAAGTATAAAAATTATAAATAAAATACCATTATTTATGAAATACTTCTATCTTTATAATTAATATTTATAGTCTAATTTATGTTCTGTGTAACCCTATATTAAAAATTATTTATTTATTAAACTTTGAATTTGACACCTTTAACTCTTCTTTAAATAAACTAATAATAAATGTCCTAATCTAATCCAATTGAAACAACAGGATAATATTTTATTCATAAGGTTTTTTTCTAATTATACTTATCCAATATAATTAGGACGTGTTTTAGGGTAATAATAATATCATTTTTACCTTTAATTACCCTATTTACTTTTAACCATGATAAATAAAAGTTAAAAGTTACTATTCACCAAAAATTATTTTCATATTATTAAACCAAATTTTACTTATTTATATCAACCATATCTATATGAATTTTGAAATTCAATTCACCGAAGTGGTAAAATTATGTTTTATGCAAATTTGAAAATGCTCTTAAAAGTTGGGTAAAAGACGGTAAAAAGTTCAATAAAATTTTATATATCTAATATTATTATAAAATGACTACAATGAATTACATTGAACATTTATATAGTTATTATGTGTATATTTTTACCTAAAATAAATTTAAATTAAATTATTATTTATTTTAATAAAAAATCAGTTTTAAACAATAACCGAGTTTTTTTCACTATTCATCAAAAATTGAATGTTTTCAGAAAAATACCATAAATTCTCCCTAAGATAATTTTGATATTCCAAATTCAAAAAAAATATATTTTAACAAATTCAAAACATATATGTAGCATTAACTAATTTAAAATTAATTCTCATTGTCAAAACCAAAAGGCGGGTCTTTAAGAAGTAAAAACTATCAAAAGATTGACATTTGTTTATGAAAATTTTAAATATTACATTACTTATAATTACCTAAATTGTATTAAATGATAATAATATAATCCAATTATACTTACAAACCATTATAATTCATAATTTAACACTATAAATTATTTCGATTAAAAAAGTTTTTTTCAATTAAAATTTAGTATTTTTCACTATTCATCAAAATATCAATATTATCAGAAAAGTGCCAAAAATTTATCCAAAATAAATTTGTGTGTCTTAATTATAAAGAAGAATTTAATTTCATTAAATTGAATATATAAAAGTTTCAAATATTGGTTTTAAAAAGGGTTTCCCCATAAAAGGTGGTAAAATTGTATTCTTTGAAAAATACTTCTTTTATATGAAAAAATGAATTTGTTCTCATATTATGTCTAAGAAACACAAAATAGGGATTCTAAAATTATATGGAGTATATAGAATTAAAAATTCTATTAATACTATTCATAACTGCTTTTTGAACGGCTAGTTTGGTAAGTCATGGTGCGCTCGAACTCAGTATTGCATGTAGTGCAATCTATTGAATTACATTAAAAAAATAACTTACTATAAAATATTAGGGTGTTACATCCATAATCCAACATATTCCTCCAAAGTTGAGGCTGATATTCTCGATTTTTTTTGTAGTCTTTGGTTTGGGTAAGCTTCTAAACCCATTGTTTGGTTTTTCACTGTTTAAATTTAAGGTTGTTAATTTTTTATGAGTCCCCGGTATCTAGTTACAGTTGTGTTGATAATTACTTCATTCATTCTAGGTACCAGTTTAATATATTGAATTCTATTGATCAATGTATAAAATGTGCATATATATATATATAAAGGTTTGTACATGTGCAACTATGGTCCAGTTGTGGACTAGTTTCCTCCAATTACATTAAAGCATTGTAGAATTAAAATGTTTCCACCTTGAGATAGGGACCCAAATCCCAGTCACTTTATTTAAGAATTAAATAATATTTAAATAAATTGAGAGTGTGAGTTTCCTTGACTATGGAACTGCTATGTTTTCTTGAAATGCAGATTAATGTTAAACTGCTGGTTAGTGGTAATTTCATATCATTCTTTCTGTGGTTTGTCTTTTTATATGTCTTCTTTATAGAATTGATATATGATATTTCAATTCCTGACACTTTTGATGTTATTAAATGATGTTGTCGATGTGAGATAGATGAGGAAATGAACATGTGTTTATTTAAAGCAAGTTTTTATAATTTGGTTAAAGTTATATGATTAAACAGTTAAATGATTTGAATGGGGAAGAATGGGTAATAGGGTAATTAATTGTAAAATTAATTATTGATTCAAGAGTTGGAATAAAATTTTGGATTTTAATTTTTATTAATAATATTGAATATTTGACATGTTCAGAATATAAATTGGAAACCGGTAATAATTAATGGATGGTTTAATTTTTACATGTTAAATGGTAAATGGTTAATTAATTGATGAATATTTAAAGAGATATGATTTAGGTAATTAATTATTGAATTAATTAATTTTCATGAATTAAATTAAGATTTTCAATTGATTATTTATTATGAATGTTGGCCAAGGGTACCTTTTGATGTATTTCTATTTTATATGCCTTATGTTTTCTTGGATGGAGTTGTTTAAAAATATGATATGCTATGTGAGATGGTTGCTAAATATCTGGGCCTTGTTCAGCATGTTTTGATATGATTATGATGTGCTTGTAAATTGTTAAAGTCCTGGATGAATCACTATTTGAGAGGACAGGTTTAGACTTGTATTAGAATTTTTATAATTAAATGTTGAGTTAAATGGTTAGTTGGCTTGTTAAGAATAATTAATTGTTAATGAATTATTAACTATTGAGATGTTTAATGGTTAATTAATTGTTGAATTATTTGACGGGCGATTTATGTTGTTAACTAGTTGTTGAATTAATTAAAGGATTGGATTAATTAATTTATGAATTAATTAATGGATGGTTTTCACGTGCTAGACATGGAATTATACACCAATGATAATATATATGTATGATTGATAAAAGAGTTCTGAGACAGGGACCGATGCTCCAAATACTTATGGGGCTCTAGGCACGGATCTTCTACACCCATCTTGAATGAAATTTTTTTATGGGACATGGACTAATGCTCCAAATACCCATGGGTTGTGAGATAAGAAACGATGCTCCAAATTCTCATGAGGGTGATAGACATGATGTTCTACACCCATTAATTGGCAATGTAATGTGAGTCCAATTGGTCATACATGAAATTAATTAATTGGTTAATTAAAACTATTGTGATATAATGATTTGTGAATTGGACATGATAAATGGTTCAGACATATCAATAACATAGTTGAATCACTGTTAATGGAAGGACTAGGGAGCAAATTACTATTTTTAGTGGAAAATCTCAAATATAGTATATTAAAAAATAAAATTAAGTATCTTATGACGGGTTATACAAACCAAATCACAATATTAGATTCAGTCTTTATTTTGTTTACATAGATGGTCATTAGAGACATCTGTGGTGAGTTACTTATACAGGTGATGTCAGGATTAGGTAGAATCTTAAAAATTCGATAATTTAATTTGGTTTGAATAATTTATAAGTAAAAAATGATTTTATAATAATTGTTGAGTATGCATGAAAAATGTGTAATGTTGGTTTAGAAACCAGCTGAGGGATGAAGCAAGTACATGGGTATGTAGTAAATTTTTACTTCTTTATTTATGAATGATTTCCTCAGTTTGAATTATTTATTAAATTTCTAGATTTGAGGTCGACACCAATGGTCCCGGCCTACTAATATTTATATCTCACACCCTACTCGGGCCACCATTGCACTGGGGTACCTGAGTAGATTCTATTTGGTTGTAGGATTGTGATGTTTGCATTTACTTGGGAGATAGGAGAAGAGGACCGTGAAGAAGCTCGAGATTCTCTAGGAGACAACCCTTGGGGCTATAAGGCATTGTTTATTTATTTCTGTATTAGAATATAAATCATGTTTTTTTGTTCACTATTTTCCATTTTGTAACATTACCATGTCATGCATGCATCTACTATATAAATGGCATTAGACACTTTTATAAAATAAGTACTATTTGTATTCCACTACTTTACCATTTATTAGATGGATTCCTATATTTATTACCATTGTCTATTACTGAACTCTGATATGAGGGTATAGTCTCCCCATTTACTTTCCATAGACCCTCGCGGCTAGTTGGCCTCCTCTGTTGTACAAGGAGATATGCTCAACGTCTTGTGGATACCGATGCGGCCTCCAGTTTAATGGTGAGCTAGTTCGAGATGTTAGAAAGTGGTATCAAGGGTTATGGTTGTTTATTTTTCCACTATATTAATATTTTGGGGTTGGTAGATAAGAGACTAGGAAAGTATCGGTACTTGGGTTAATAGTCATGCTTGGGACCGATCCCATCATGTACGGGAAATGACCCACTGGTCAGGGATGGCGATTGATGTTTGTAGTATTTGAGGTTACAATTGATATGATTTCACTTTGATTGACTGGGGTATTTTCCGCTTCCTATTGATTTTTATAATTTTGAAAAATAATTTTCTTGACCTCATATGGCAAGGTAGTTTCATACATGCATTATCTTAGGCACTTAGAGATTCACATGTCATGCGTATAACATGCCATGTAGTTGCATTAGCAGGATTCCTGCTAATTTAGATTGTGTTCCTTGGGTGCAATGCCATGTTTTGATCTACATTATCATGCCTCTGTAGATTGCATGTTTAGGTAATAGATTTAACATGCTTGAGTGATTATATGCTATATTATCTCAGTTATTAGCATGTTTTTTTGTTGTTCCATGCTTCTATGTTATATCATGTCGTTGGGTTACTACTTTTGATAACATGCTAGAGATGTCTTGATATATGAAAGGGAATCTGAAGTTAAAATGTTAAACGAATGTTGATTGTGATAAATAGGAGCCAAATTCCTGTGATAAGGTGTATGGGAGCCTTATCGATAGGTTAATGGCCACACATATGTTTGAACCATATATAACCACAGTATGATTAAAAATGGTAATAAATGTAAAACTGTAGAGTTTTTATTAAAATGAACTATTGTTGGGTTGCTTTCTTAAGAACCCAAATTGAATAAATGGGACCCTCAAAGGTCTTTTTCTTGGTAAAAGGAATATAGATACAAAACTGCCTGTTAAAATTTGAATAACATTGAATGTTAAATGATTAAAGAGGATGTTTGTGATAGCATGCATATTTTTTCCATAGGGATTTTTTTTTGAAAACCAAGTGAATTGTTATGAAAAAAGTACTTTTGTGTTTTTTGAAATTCACTCAAATGTTGAAAGGCTGAAATGAATTAATTAAAATGGATAAAAGGAAAAAGGGGATTTTGAATCTTGTGTTTTTGGTTTTATTAGACCAGGAGAGAGGGTTGATGTTTATGTTTCATAAGGGGATAACCCATGGTTAGTAGTACCCTTAGAATGTTCTATTCCATTAAACTATGTTCTTCTCACTACATAGGAGGACTTCATGGGACTCAACTGTTATAAAAACCTGATAGGTTTATGTTACTGTTGTTATGATCAATGTTTGATGTGGTGATCGTGGTTCGAGGAACGTCAAATTCATGCATTAATGTGTTTTGAAATATTTTTCTAGTTAGTGGTTGATCTTTTCTTGCGACATCATGGAAAATTATAAGGTGTGTAGTGTCGCATTGTTTACAGTAAACGTGTCGGCAGGTGACACTAATCTTTCTGAACAGAGTTGTCCAGTATTATTTAGACTGATCTTCTTAATGACCTTGTTTTTTCTCTTATTGCACTCTTCTAAATATGATGAGAATGTCCCCTATCTTCACCTCTTCCTGGAGACACTAAGATAGTGTTGGTCTTACTCCATGCTACAGTTTAAATGTTGTTGGTTTTGATGAGTGGTTGTTATCTGGGTAGTACGCGGGATGTGTGATTTATTTGGGCTACACCTTTATTCGTGTTGGGGAATGGTTTTTTCTTATATCCTTGTGATGTATTCACTTGGAAATTTTAACAATGGTCGGTTAAGGACTTCGTTATACATGTGGATGGTTTTGGAATAGTATTAAAGGCACATCGTTAGATAAAGTGTAAATATGGGTTTTGGGTCCACAACGTATTTCTAGGGAATCATGTTAAACCTATTCTGTTGGTTGATTGAGATTCAACCATTTTCATTGATGATTTCCCTATAATAGCCTCAGAAATAATCTCTGTTTCGATTTTTAATCTATAAAATGAGCCTTGCCTCTAGTTTTAAAGGCTTAGTCATCAGTCTTGTGAAGGTTTAAAGGTACATTTGGCGATGAGAACACAACATGTTAGTTATAACGAGATTAAATGACCTTGGTAGGTTGGTTGTTTTATTTTTTGTTCTTGATGTATTCTCGGAGATGAGAATTTTTTAAGGTGGGTAGATTGTAAAGTCTCATGTTTTTTAACCGAGTTAAAATACAGCGGTTTTCTATGAAAAAAATTTATTTTTTAATGGGTTGTTTTTTTAAACTGAGGTCCAGAATTTTTTCCCGAGTGTTGGAACACCTAATGGTGTCATTTTTTACTTGTTTAATTACCCCATAATTTTAGTGGGTGTCCCGATGAGTGTCGGGAGCACCGGATGTAGAAAATTCCACTTTAATAAATCTACACGGGAAGCTCATTGTTGCGATCCAACCCGTGCAGTTTACCCTGTTTAATAAATTATTTAATTTAATTAAATAATATTATATGAGAGATTGTGATTAATTAAAATAAATTTTTAATAATAATAATAATAATAATTAAGTTATTATTATTATTATTATTATTGTGTTTGTTTAATTAAATGAATGATAAAAAATTAATTAAGTATAACTTGATTAAATTAATGTGAATTTTAGGTTTATCGAAGAACCGTTTTAACTAAATGAAGAGTTTCAAAATTAATAAAGGATCATTTCTTATTAAATGTAATAATGTGGTACTAATAATAATTTTATTATTATTTTTATGGGGTCATTAATTATTGTAATGCTTTGAGATTTTAATTGCATGTTAAAGGAGTGTATCATTTATGGGAATTTAATGTGGCTCTTGAGCTTCTCAAAGAAACATAAAATTTAATGAGGGGTTAATTAAATAAAGGTGTTGGTTTTGTCAAAGTTTTGAAAAATTAATAATAATGAGATTATTATTATTTTAGTTTTATTCATGTAATATTTATTATTATTAGGGAAATTAAATTAGGGGTTATTGGATGGAGTTTTTATCATATTAATTTCATTGTAATATAATGGGGGTTTAGGTTTTAAATAAATGAATGTTGGAATAATAATAATTATGATGTTATTATTATTTTTTGTGGTTATTTAATTAAATAAATATTAAAATAATTTAATGATCAATGTAGAGTTTTATAACTAATTACAAAATGTTTATTAAGAGAATAATATATCAAAGGGCATTTTTTATTAAATGGGGAGTTTTAAACATTTTATATAATTGTTTAATGTTTATAATAATAATAATAATAATAAAATGGGTATTATTATTTTAATAATTACATTCAATTAAATGGATTAATTTTAGGGGAAAAAAGAAAATAAAAAGGGGAGGTGTGGCCTACAGGTGGCGGGACCCCCCCTTGTTTCTCCTCCTCCATGCATGATGAAACAGCATCTCCAAACTCCTCCTCCACACGACCCTCCTCCTTATGACCTCTAGTAGAGTGCAACCCCTGGGCGACCCTCCATGCAGTAGCGCGACACCCAGGCGGAGCTCTTGCAGCACGCAACCCTCGTGGCGCACCCCCCCCCCTTATGGGTTCACCATCCGACACTTTTTCTTCCAAAATTTCTTCTTTTTTTATGTCCTATTATTCAAGGTAACACCTTCCCTCATGGTATCCCTCATCGCTTTAGTGATTCATTGATATTTTGGTGCCTGATTTGGTGTTGGGAGAAAATTTGGTTGTAAAATTCTTCTAATTTCAGGGTATGCAGTGTTTAGGGAACTATGGGTCTATAATCCCGCATCTACCACAAAAGTTGTGGTGGATGTTCTTGAATTGTTTCACCTCCATTAGTTTGGGTACGTTTCTAAACCTGTTCTTGGGTTTTTCACCGGTTAAATTAACGTATGTTAATTTTTTATGAGTCCCTAGTATCTAGTTAGAGGTGGATTGGTCATTACTTCTTTGATTCTGGGTACCAGTTTAATATATTGAATTTTGTTGATCAATGTATAAAACGAACACACACACACACAGATATATATATATATATATATATATATATAGGTGTGTGTGCATATAATTAAGGACCAGTTGTGCACTGGTTTCCTCCAAGTATATTAAATCGTTGCGGAATTAAAATGGTTCCACCCTGAGGTAGGTCCCCAATCCCTATCACTTTATTTGAGAATTATAGCATCATTAAATAAATTGATAATGTGAGTTTTATTTATTATGGAACTGCTAAGATTTCTTGAAATTTTGATTAAAGTTAAATTGTTGGTTAGTGGTAATGTCATATCATGCTTTTTGTGGTTTGGCTTTTCATGTTTCTTCTTTTTAGAGATGATATATGGTATGCTGATGTATAAAAATTTTGATTTTATTAAATTATGTCGTCCACGTGAGATAAATGAGGACTTGAACATGTGTTGATTTTAATCATGTTTTGGTAATTTAGTTAAAGTGATATGATTAAACAGTTAAATTATTTGAATGGGGAAGAATGGGTAATAGGGTAATTAATTTTAGAATTAATTATCAAGTCCATAGTTGGAATAAAATTGTGGATTTTACTGTTTATTGAGAATATTGAATATTTGACATGTTTGGAATATAGATTGGAAACTTGTAATAATTAATGGATGGATTAATTATTACATGTTAAATGGTAAAGGGTTAATTAATTTATGACTAGTTAAAGATATATGATTTAATTAATTTATTCTTGAATTAATTAATTTGCATGCATTAAATTAAGATTGTGAATTGATTTTTTGTTACAACTATTGGACAAGGGTACCTTTTGATGCATTTTTATTTTCCATGCCTTATGTTGTCTTGGATGGATTTCGTTAAAAATATGATTTGATGTGTGAGATGGTTGCTTAATATTTGGTTGTTGTTCAGTATGTTTTCATATGATTATGATCTGCATGTAAATTGTTAAAGTCTAGGTCGAATCACTATTTGAGTGGACAAGTTCATACTTGTTAAAAAAATTGGATAATTAAATGTTGAGTTAAATATTTAGTTCGATTTTTAAGAATAATTAATTGATAATTAATTATTAAATATTGAGATATTTAATAGTTAATTAATTGTTTACTTATTTGATGGGTGATTTATATTGTTAATTAGTTGTTGAATTAATTAACGGATTGGATTAATTATCTTATGAGTTAATTAATGGATGCTTTGGGGGTGTTAGACATGGAGTTCTACACCAATGATATATATTTATATATAGATATGGTTGAAAATTTGGTTGTGAGATAGGGACTGATGCTCTAAATACTCATGGGGTGCTAGACATGGGATTCTAAACCTATCTTGCATGAAAAGTTTCTTTTATGGGACAGGGACTTAGACATCAAATACCCATGGGTTGTGAGACAAGGAATGACACTCCAAATACTCACAAGGGTGCTAGACATGACGTTCTACTCCCATTAATTTTCATTGGACTATGGGTCTAATTTCTCTTACATGAAATAAATTAATTGGGTAATGAAAACTATTGTGACATAATGATTAGTGAATTGGACATGAGAAAGGGTTCAGACTTGTCAATTAATTGGGTAAATCACTATTAGTGGATAGACCCAGGAGTGATTCACTATATTTAGTGGATGGGCTCAAACATATTATACGAAAGATTAAAATTGAATATCTTATGACGCGTTATCCAAGCCAAAACACAAGGTTGGATTAGGTCATTACTTTGTTTACATAGATGGTCTTTAGAGACATCTGTGGTGAGTGACTTATACGAGGGGTGTCAGACTTATGTCAAATCTCAATACTTTCATAATTTTATGAGGATATAATAATTGATAAATGAAAATGATTGTGTAATGATTGATGATTATGCACGAAAAATGTATAATGTTGGTTCAGACACCAGTTGAGGGATGAAGCAGGTACTTGAATATAAGGTTACATTGTACTTCTTTATTTTGGCATGATTTCACATGGTGTGAATTATTTATTACATGTCTGTATTTGTGGTAGAAACTGGTGGTCTCAGCCTACTAATATTTATATCTCACACCCTACTCGGGCTGCCATTGCCCTAGGGTACCGGAGTAGATTCTATATGGTTGTAGGATTGTGTTGTTTGCATTTACTTAAGAAATAAGAGCATATGACCAAGAAAAATCTTAAGATTCTCTAGGAGACCGCCCTCAGGGCTTTGAGTCATTGTTTATTTATTTCTGTATTAGAATGAAAAGCATGTTTTTTTTTCACTATTTTCTATTTTGTAAAATTAGAATGTCATTCATGCATCTGTTGTATAATTGGTGTTGTTCACTTTTATAAAATGAGTACTATTTATCTTCAACTACTATATCATTTATTCGACTCATTCCGCTATTTATTAACATTGTCTATTACTGAACTCTGATATGAGGGTATAGTCTCCCCATTGACTATCCATAGACCCTTGGTGCTAGTCGGCAGCCTTTAGCATTCAGGATAATGCACTTGAGGTCATGTGGAGACCAGTCCGACCACCGATTTAGTGGTGAACCGGGTCAGGTCGTTACATCAAAAAAAAAATTGAGTGGTATTTTTTGGTATTTATATTGCTCAACGACATCAAATAATTTTGTTAATTATTATCCAGTGGGGATATATTGTATTAATATCTACATTTTTTATTTTTTATGGATCTTTTATTATCAATTTGACTGAAATATACTATTCTAATAACTTTATGTATATTAATATAAATGGTTTTTGAATATTCATACTGATTTCGAAAATATTAACATTTCACATTCTATTTTTTCAACACAAATGTTTATTTTTATTATGTTTCACCCCATTCATATGATGAATGAATCATAATTTTTATGTTATGGTAGAGGATCACAATATCCCCTTGATGCTTTGGCATGTCTCATGAGGTAAGATAGCATAGTATTTTCACCTAGGCATTATTAATTTTTGTATGATTTCTTAGTAAGAGGCCTTAAAGTTATGGTTATGATGTCCAGAATAATGAATTCCATCATTATGAGATCGAATATTAGTATTACATGTGATTATTAGATTAGTTGAAATATAAATAGTTATTTTAAAACCTTGTGTGATTATTTATATGGAATTATTTGATCATCCTTTAATCCTTTTATATATTATTTATGTTTAGTTTTTTGATTAAATAAATTTCTTTTTAGTTATTCACATTTCAATATGGATTATTTCAAACCATTCTGAGCAATTTGATATCACACCTTTCTTTTTTTCCATGAATCCAAGATGAGTATTATAATTGATATTTAGTGTTATTCTATATGAAATATTTATGAACTCTAATAAAAAACTTGTTTTAATATAGGTTTTCATTTTTAAAATGAGATTAAATTATATATCTAATTACCAAGACTACTAAACTATGTAAACCTTCAAGATGTGATTCCTTGAATCTTATGCCAATGTATTAGTGTAACCAATGACTATGAGAAACTATTTTTGGTGTCTTTATAATTTATATCAAATGGATTTTATTAGAAACCTTGTAAAATATATTTTTTAAAAACATAGATTAGGGAACACAACCATCTTATCGACATTAAGTATAAGTACAAAATAACATCCTAATTTTTTAAAGGTTGATATTATATATTTTTTATAATAAATAAATCTATGTTTGGATATTTCTAGTGGATGTGATTCTATAAATGATATACCTAGGGGTAATAACTCATAAAAAGAGTTTAATTCTTTCCACATATGTAACCAAGTACACAAAAATGGGCCTTATTGTTCACTTTTGTAGACATTCCTGGGGGATATTAATTGGATAATTCAAATTTCCATTACAAACCATTATGAAGGATTTGAATAGATTATGATAATGAATAAACTATGATAAATCTATGTTTTATTAGATATAAAATAATATTTCATTGTTTTGAAATACTATAAATGATTTTATGGTTTTCCCACTATGAATATTTCTTCTCAAACAATGCTTATTGGTTTTATTCAATGGTTGGAACCTCAAGGAATCATGTTAACATTGATAATGAAGGAAAATGTGGTGGCTATAATCTGCCAAATGGGATGATGATTTGAGTAAAATGTATCTTTTTTATTCCTATTGAATTATCATGAAATATGATTAACAACATATACCCTATCCAAATACTAGAGTCACCAAAGAAGAGAAGGATGGTGTTTGATAACAGCTCAAGTGATGGTGACCATATAAGAAAGAAGGCTCAGTTTCCTTTATGTTTGAAATGTGGAATGTGGGACCAAAGAAAGTTCCCCAAAGGAATAGGATAAAATTTTATATCTATAGAATATGTTCATAAAGAAATTAATTTCCGTAGAAAAATGAAGAGTTTGGTGGAAGGATATAAATATCATTTTATAGATCCATTTATAGTTTATTTTGTAAATGTGGGTAACATTGTCATTATCTGATCCAATAACCATTGATAAAGGTTGAATCCTATAACTAGTAAACACCTATTATGAAATAAAATTTTTATGTATTTTTTTGTTGGTGTTCAAGAATTTAATTATTGAATTTTTTTTACTAAAGGTATTGTGATTATAAAAATCAAGAAAAATGTAAGGACTGCATTAAATACTAAAAGTATAAATGGTTTTATTACCTAAATGTTTTTTGGATTCCATCATTGGTTTATGGGTTTATGGTTAATCAAAAGAACAAACTATTAAAAACCCTGATATAGATTTTTTTTATAAATGTCCCATGATTAAGAATATATTTGGAAAACAAATATGGGAATACAACCTATTGGTTTAGAATATGAAATATTTATTTGAGGAAGAATTACTAAACATTTTTTTGAAATAAGATTAAATGTATTTGTAACATTTAAATTTTTTCTTATCTTTTATGTTATATTAGTTCTGGGTCATCAAAATTCAGGAACATCATATGATTTATATTAATATACTGATGGAAAAATGTAAAAGTTTTATCATCCAAAGAAGGTCATGGGACTTAAACCAACCCCCACAAATGAAGCACGATAAGGGTTTATGGCCTTTCACTAGACTATGTTGTGCTCTTGGTAATATGTTATTGTTTATACATAAATGATTTTATTAATTAATATTATTGATGAACCAGTGGTGTTAGTGTCGAGCTTTATAGAATAATTTAATATATTAGATAACTTGAGATAAAAATACTAGTTTTGGAAAATATTTAGAAATATAAAGAAAGATATGTCACTCTTTTATAGATATTATTATTAGATAAATGTTAGTTTTAGTGATTTATATATATATATAATCTTTTTATATAATCAATTCATGGAGTATGAGATTGCGTGGAAATTTATTGAAGTATAACCAAATGGTTAAATATTGTTTACAAAACAAAAATATATCAATTAAGTATATTTATTTTTATTCTCAGTCAATAATTTAATTTCTCAACATTAACAAAAGTATCATAAAAAATATCTCTTAACTTCATATCTATTTAATTAGTGTTCTATTCACACATCATAGATTTATGGATTTTTTGTTTTATAATTTCTCTTGATCATTAACAATATTTTGATAAATGACCTCTATCACCCTCCACTATTATTTAAGAATTATGCTTTTCTTCCTCGCTCATATATTCACATCCCACCTGTGTTCTTATACATGTAAATATAGTTATTTTTTAATATATATGACCAATTATATTTTATTTTATTATTTTAAGGGGATGTTATATTAACCCTTTTTACAATGTGTGTTTTTTAAAAACTAATTTTCAAATTGAAATCCATTTATTTATGAGTCTTGTTAAAATTTCAAGGATACATTTTATTAAAGGTGGGGATAATGTAACACCCATAGATTTTAAAAAAAATAATTTCAGGTCTTATAGGGTATATGACACACAAAATTGTTTGTATATGATATTGTAACTCTAATGGGACATTATGATATATTTCAATTTAAATAAATTTGATCTATTCGATGGCATGAGAAAAATGTAACCTCAAGTAAAAATGAACCATAATATACTATATCATTATAACCTAGATATTAAATTTTTGGGTATAATTAATAATAATTAACTTATAAATGTTATATTGATTACACTAGTAAAAAAACTCATTTGTTATCTATTAACTGAAAGTAATCTATGATTCATTTTAAAGAAATAAAAATGTTTTCTATAAAAATTATTTTTTCTAAAAGAAGGTTTAGTCATGATTTTGACACATAATTTAAATTTATTTTTTTACCAAATTTAGAAATTTTATTATATAAAATGAAATAATTATTTAAATAATCATATCAAAATTATCTTATTGTGATTTCTTGTGGTTTATATGAAATGTTTCATTATTCAATGAATAACAGAAAATATTGATTTTTATTGAAATAAGCCTTTTAATTTAAATAATTCCCATAAATATATTATAATTTAAATTTTTATTAATGTAAATTTTTTAAAATATATTAAAATACATCTGAATTAGATCATTTTAATAAATTTTAAATTTAAATTTTCTATTAAAACCATTTATACCGATATGATTTTTTTCATTGCAATACCCCTTTTTCATCACATCTGTGGGTATAACATTAAATTTCATTATTATGCTTTTGTGTATCAAATTTGGAAAAAAGGATTCCATATTTGGTAAAAAATTACTTTATATTATCTAATAAGTTTTGTTTTATTTTTTACCACTATAAATTGAAATAAAAGAAAAAATTACTTATAGTGGTTAAGGTAGAAAAAAATTTGAGGGGGTTTAACTAAAACAAATTTGTGTTAAAATGACCTTCCAAATGATCCAAACCCATTTTATGGGAATATTTATAAATTTTAGCTTATAAGGATCGATAATGATCTATTAATAATTCTTTTGTAATGACAGAAACATTAGGTTAATTGATTCTTTTCAAACATTTCGTGTGTTTCATATACACTACTTATAAAAGGCCACCACCTATCCTTTCATATCCACACATGAAAATCCATATGATTCATCCAAGAACTCGAAAAATAAAATATATATTATCCTAAAAAAATCCTATAGACATTTCTTTGTTATAAAGACATATTGTGAAGGATTATTGTGAAAACATGAAGAAGATGTCTAAAGAATAAATAATGTTCTTAAATGAGTGATTATATATTGTTTTTTATTCCACCTCCATAAAATTTTATTAAAACATAATTATATTATATCCTCATTATCTTATATATACATAAATGTTGTTATGTTTTTGGAATGAACTATTTACATCTCCTCTTCCATCAAATGGGAAACGAAACTGTCGATCATGTGTACGGGGAACTACCACTTTGTGAACCGATGTAATTTATTTTCCATCACCACCATTCAAGAATGGGTATAATGATAGATTTATCACATGTATATAATATTTATGATATTATTATACTTATAAATTTTAATATCACATATTTCATCACATTTTCTATTCAATTTAAAATAAAATAATTTCTCTCATGTGTACGGTGGACTACATCCTCACGAATCGATGTGATACATTTTTCAAATAAAAATTAAATTTATGTGAATAAGGATAAATTTAGTGAAATTATTTCTTATATATGAAATTATATTTATTATAGACATTTAATATATCAACCACTTAGTTACATGTTAACCCATGGTAAAAATGATACCCTCACTCTTGGGTACGTACGTCCTACCATCTCCCCAAAGAAATGTGATCCATTAACCATGTTAAAATTTCTATAATGGTGATAAAAAAATTTATTAAAAAAAAGATATTTATAACAATAATATAATTCTATATATGATGAAACAATATAATACACACACAAAATGGAACTTCCATTACAAAAAACTACATGTGAATATAAGTGAATAAACTCCCAAAACAGTGAATATAATGAAATATTATTATCAAATAGGGGTAAAAATGTATTAAGAGGATCAAACATAATATTACCAATATGAACATGGTTCTAGAACAAATTAATAACAAGATTAAAAGAATCATAAAATTTATTACATCATGTTCATCCAAAGGGAAGCATTAGGTAAGGGAATTCATCCCAATTTCCCTTCATTTAGGCATATTGTAATGTTATAATCCTTATTTATTTTTATGGAATATATAATACCCATTTTTTGTAATTTACTTACTCAAAATTCAATATAATTGTTCTCTGAGCTTTTTCCCATTAAGTCAAAGAGCTCACCTCCTCATATGGCATACACATCTGGTTAGAAGTGAGGTCCTAAGGTGTGTCAATGAGGAGACTATGCCATCAAATTATAGTAAGTAAATAGAGGAAAGTAACATATATCATGCATAATGGTAAATAAAAAAAAGTTCATATGTATTAAATAAATATAAACATAAGCATGATGTAACAATAAATGAAAATTTTTAAAGGCCCAAATGGCCATGTCATACAAACAACACATATCATCAACTGGGATGATCATATATACAAGTGTACATAAATGAAACAAAAATAAATGTATATGTAACTCCTAATAACTTCGATCATGAACACATACCTAATCCCCAAGACAATACAAAGCTAATTCAACTTGATCAAAATCATCCACACAATCAACTTTACTTGATCAGGTAAACTCGGGCCTCATCCATATCAATCATATATCTATGATCAAACTACCAAAAAACATACAGTTTACATTCACAAAAAGGTAAATATATAGGGGTGATAAATAATTTCACTGGGACGCACCAATAAATAAACTATAAATATTTTTTCATAAGTGTATACTCATGCATTATGCTCATCCTAGTTGATACACAATTGGAAATGATAAAATAAATTAAAACATGAGTTTTTTTAATGTGTTTTCATCCCTATCATCCAAACTTCATCAACATATATCGCAATGTCCCTTGAATAAATCCATTATATATATATTCATAAATATATATGTATATGAATATAAAAGACAACGATAAGTAATTGATCCATATGGCCATGTCTCCCATGTAAAACACTATAATAAACTAAATATACCGTCAATCCATGAGTCTGTAATCCCAATAGACAAATGCATACTTCATCCAATGTAGAAAATGTCTCTAAGAAATCTGTGTCACCAAAGGAGGATGCATGTTTGAACCCCGAGTTCACCCATTCTCACCTCCAATCACTATAATGAAGGATGTTTTATACTGATAAAAAATCCTCTACTGATGGCATTGAATCATTAATTAACTACACCATATATATCAGTTATTAGGCCTACGAGGGAGAGGACATATGGCCATTGACCAAGGCATCCTCTTTGTGTCCATACAGATCATCTATATCCAATATTTTATAGTATATATCTACACAGTCCAAGACACAAGGAAATATACCATGGGGCTGTTTGAGTCTATAGAGGTAATCCTTATCAAAATTTGTATAATATAGACCTACAAGGTCCAGGAACCAAATCCATTAACCAAGGAATCTTCATTCAGTCCATAGAATACATCCATATAATACCTAGTAAATAGTGTTATACCAATAATAATTTTTGGTTCCATAATTGGATACCCCTCATCTATGCCATACTGTGATATTTTTATCCATTAATATGGATTAAAATCTTTATCCCAAGAATTATTTCAAGGAATCCATTTCATGTACTATATTACTTCAAGATCATGGGCTAAAATCTAGGAAACACCTCTCGAAATCCTAATTTCATCAATAATAACTGAGTAAGAGAATAATTAAAATAGTGTGGTTAGACAAATTCCAAACCCACTACTATTATCATAACCATATGACATTCAAGTATGGTATGGGTTCAAAGGTGATACAAACTACCTTCTCTACAAAAACCCAACATACTAGCTCAATATTAGTAAAAAATTGATGCACCCATTGGGTCCCTCAGGTCACACACTAGAAAGTCATCTTAATTGATATTCTAAAATTTCATATATATAAAAATGAACCCCTCTATGGAACATGAAAAATTTTAAGCTACCAAGGGAATCTTATATGGGATCTTAAAGAGAAGTAAGTAAAATAGGCATCCTATATGGGATCCTCTAGATTGAAATGAAAGTAGATGTATAATACATGAGATCCTTGGAATGACATATATAGGTAGGGGAAAACGAATTGGTATCCATAATAATAGTAAAAGGTATAGGTATCCTACAAGTGATTTCCTAGATTATCATGTAAGAGGAGGCATCCCATAGGTGAACCATGGTAATAGTATTAAGGAATATTCATCCTACATGGGATCCCTAACATCAATAAATAAGATAGAATCTTTTCACAAGAGGAAAATAAATAGTATAACAGTTTATATAGATGCCTCATTTCCCACCTCATATCAAGTGTCTTACTCACAAGAGATTGATAGACGAGATTTTCAGAGTAAGAACCAATACATTTAGTAAAAATCTCAAAAAAACTCCATGGATTTAACAAATCACTTAAATAAATTCATCATCCTATATTTGTGAAAATATTGTCATAAGGGACTACGCATGTGTCCAATTATGAATCTAGGGAATAATGATAGGGAAAAAAGTACAAATGGTCACATAGGATGAGTACACTACATGTATACCCTGGTACATGACTTGCGCACTTGACGCTTCACATGGAAATGTACTCTATCCATACATGGAAAGTAATAACATTTATATGGAATGTAATTCATGTACATTGTGTGTACCCTAATTTGGGTACATGCTCACGTATCTCAAATGATCTATCCAAGTATTATTCATATTTGTGAGATTATACATAGTGTATAACCCACCAGAGATATTTCATTGTACCATACATGGGGTACCTAAGAAGGTTCTCTCGTATTTCATTGTACTTATACCTAGATTCTGTCCCATATGGGGTCAATTCGTGTACTATGCACAACCATGTTACTTAAAAACGTTTTTCTAGACATGAACTCAGATACATGTGAAGGACCCCGTAACACCCTTAGATGGGAGGGGTGAATCAGGGTGTCAACTTTTTCTTTTAAACGGATGGATCTTATTCCCACGTTGGTACTAACCTGTTAAACCTATCCGAATAAAATGTGAATAAAATCAACAATCACATGCAAAGAAACGAAACATAAATATTACTTGGTTCACCACTAAGGGTTATGTCCAAGGAGAATACACCGACATTTTTTTGGTCATACCAAAACCAATAATCCTCAAAATTTTTGGATTATAAGTGTTTAGCACAGTCACTCTCTATCAGGCTCACTTCCTTTACAAGGTTTTTGGGATAGAACACTACGTCCCTTAGATCACTTTTACTAACTACCCCTTGCTCACTGCATAGGAAGAATCTTCACTCAGTTTATCGACATGAAGGTCACTTCAATTATTTAGCATTAAATGATGCATCCTCAACTGTAAATGGATGCTATGTTGAAGTCCCATAATCACCCATAGATTTAATTTATTTTTCCTTATACTGATATGTAATGGAAATTAATTTTTCAAACTGATTTAGCCAATTTTTAGTCTTCCTTGAATATTTTTCCTACTACTGATGTTTCTGCATACCACTTCTATTTTCGCGTATCATCCATCTCCTCCACGTACAGTCCAGCTCCTCCGAAAACTGAACTTCTTCGCATTATGCCCTACTCGGCGTACTGATCCACACCCCCATGTACCTTCCAAATTTGCATACTACCTTGCTCCGCCACGTACTACAAGAGCTTCAAGCATGAACCACACACTCTTTTGCGAACTGTTTTCCTTATACGAATGAGTCTCTACACATACCATCTTCTCCTCTATGAACCACTTAGGACTTCTCCATATTTCTCCCCATAATTATAATCTCCATTCTCCTTATTTAAAAAAGTAGATTACTACTCCTTAAATAGGCACAAAACTCTGCAAAAATCACTAATCCGTTTTTCCCAAATTTTTAATGTGGGAAAATCTTCACTCCATCTGCATATGGTTAGCCTCCACCGTGTACCGCTCCAGTTTCATGAACCACAGCAATCCTTCTAATCTTCATCATCTGCATACCACATGCCTTCACTGGTTACCATCGCTGCAAACCATTTTTCATTTCAACCATAAGCATTACACATACCGAATTCCTTCACCATGTACTATTGATGAGAACTATTTTCAGTTTCATGAATAGATCTGCATACCATTCCCACTTCCTAAACCACGTACCACGTTCCTCCACCACGTATTGCATGCCTGCACCACATACCGTGCTCCTTCACTGCGTATCGTGCGCGTTCACCGCGTACCATTTCCAAAATCCCAATTTTTTGAGGCCCAAAAATCTGGCAAACACTGGGAAACATCGCCACCTTCAATACTACTCTCTACCCAATCATATGACTTCATTCCATGAAAACACCGTAGTCATATGTGTGTAGATTGACAATAAACACAAACCAAACTCAATTATTATCTACGAATATCCTTGGTTCCAACAATCACCCCCTTTGGGTTTGTTGGAAATATCCAAATAAATTCACTGATGCACGAACCACGATCAAAACCAGAACCATCAAGAAACAACTCAGCCATCACTCTAAGTCTACGTGAGCAGTGATCTATGTAGAAAACAAGAGATAGAACATTAATTGAGTTCTCATTATTTTATTTTTCACCCCCATAGTTTTAGTTCTGGATTTTCCAATTATCCATCTTTCCTTTATTCAGATCACTCTCCATTGAATTTATCAATTCTCTCTCATTGGAAATGAACTGAATCTTGTCTTGCAGAGATAAAAAAACATGCTCCCCCTAGATTGTATCTCCCCCATAAACCTGCATCATTTCCACAAACAAATTAAAAATAGTTAAAACAACTAGAAAGAGGGTAATCTTGTAACCTCCTTATGCACTGGGAGGTGGCTGAACACCAAGGTTCAACGGATATTTCTCAAACACAGTCGCTCAAAATTTCTTGGTCATAATGTTTGCCACATGCTCACTAGTTCCCACATGGTCCATTTTTATCATGTCTTGTTCAAATTTTTCTTTTATGAAGTGATATCTGATCTCAATATGATTCGTATGAGAATGATGAACAAGATTCTTCATAAGATCAATTACACTCTTGTTATCACAGTAAATCACCATTGGTTGTTTCACTTCATCACATATGCCAATCAGTTGTTTCTTCATAAAAAGTTACTGAGTGCATGCTTTGGTAGCAGATATATATTCAGCTTCAGTAGTAGTAAGTAATGTAATTTCTTATTTCTTGCTTAACCAGCCCACACATTTCCTTCCTTTATAGAATGCTCCTCTACTGGTAGCCTTTCTATCCACCACATCGCTAGCCCAATCAGCATCAAAAAATGTTTATAGTTCACTATCTCTTCCTCTAGAAAAGTATAGCATATAATTATGTTTGTCTTGAATGTATCTCATTATTCTTTTCAATGCCACCATATGTTCTTCCTTCAGATTAATCTGAATGCGGGATGCAAGGAAAGTTGAAAATACAATATTTGTTCATGTTTCCATCAGGTATAGTAGGCTTCCAATATAACACCCTGAGATTTTATGAGAAATTTTCTTATGTCTTATGTTATACGCAACACCAAAGGAATCTTTCACAGCACACAATACGGACTTGGCATGCATTACACACAATCGTGACCTTCCTCGATAGCATGCATCGTACGCAATACCGGGTTTCACTAAACAACGATATATTATTATGGACTAGCCGTTATGAATAGTATTAACTACATTTTGAATTTTCTAACATTATTGTTCATCTTACACATTATCTAGAACATGGTAAGAGAACAAAATAATTTTTTCAGGTAAAATAAGTATTTTTCAAAAAATGCAGTTTTTCCACCTTTTGATGGCGCACCCACATTAAATATAGTTTTTGACATGTTTATAAGTTCAATTTGAAAAATAAAATTCTTCTTTTGAATCAGGATATAAAAATTTACTTTGGATAAATTTTTGATATTTTTCTGATAATTTTCATATTTTGATGAATAGTAAAAATACGCTAATTTTTAATTAAAAACAACTTTTTTCATTGAGATAATTTATATTGGTAAATTATAATATTGAATGGTTTTAAATTATAAATAGAATATATTTTTACCATTTAATATAATTTATGTCATTATCATTAATTTCACATTGAATTCATAGGTAAAAACATTTCAATCTTTGGCAATGTTTTAACCTCTAAAACCCGTTTTCTTAACAGTGGGATTTATTTTAAATTAATTACTGCAACTTATATGTTTTGAATTTTGAAAAATGGATTCCATATTCGGAATCAGTGGGTCCAAATTTTTTTAATAGGCTACTTTTTATTTTTGGGCATTATGAATAGTAACTACGGTAAATTTTATTTACCATAGTTAAAGGTAAATCAAGTAATTAAGGGTAAATATAAGATTATAAAATTATCCTAACACCTGCCAAAATCATATTGGATGACTAAAAGTAGACCCATATCACCTAAGGGTCGGATTAGATTCATTTAATGGACTTTTGTTCGTGAAAATAATTTAATTATTATTAAAACCAAAGAATGTGACAACATGTCACTTTCTTAAATATTATAAGTATAATAATTTTAACTTAGATATAAACTTAATGAAACTTCGAAAATGAATAGTCTCCAGAAATCTAATACAATTATCTACATCATAGGAATTTATTTAGAATTTTTATGGATTAAATAATTATCATTAATTATGACACAATAGTGATGTTGAAATTATTTTATTAATTAAAATATCAAATAAATGGTTTTAAAAATATTAAAATAAATATTATATGAACTATTTAATGTGCTCCACTAATTTTCTAGATACATATGACATTTTATGATTATATTAAAGCTTTTATTTCGAACATATCTTCTATATAGATTTTATTTAAATTCAAATAAATGAATAGTGTAAAAATTGACACTATTGTTATTTTATAAAAATAACATATTATAAAATTGTTTAAAAATCACAAAAATATTTAAAAATTATAAATTAAACTTTATATAGTCGAAACTGTCATAAAGTGTCAAATTATGGAAAATTCAAAACACATATTTAATTATTTATAATAATTTAAAATTTATAATATTATTACCACAAATAAAATTAAATTGTTAAATAAGGATAAATCAAGTTGGTAATGATTAAAATAAATTCCTAACTTGTCTAAATTTTATTGGTTGATGTGATTAAAACACTATCTCATCTAATATTTAAATATGAGTCATTTTGGAAGTTTTTAAGTGGGTTTCGGATTTAATATAGACTAATATTTCTTATATTTCCAAAGGTGCCCCTCTCCTCCCTTATAAAAGGGCACCTCCTCCCTCTCCTCCACACACAAATTTTAGCCTTCAAGCTCGGCCAATCCCTGCCCATTTCACTTTCCCACTTCCCTAGAAACATCTTAGAGGTCCTGGTCTTCTTCAAAGACCAATTGTAGTGCCCTAAGAGGAGGTCTCGAAGAGGCGCTTCAAAGAAGAGGTAATGTCCGTTACCGATTCTTTCAACTTTATTTCTTATTCCACTTATTCTTCTATAGTTGTTTAATTATGAATTAATAACATCAGTATCACTCATATACGGTTATGTTATTATAAGTATGAAACAACCCTATTTCACCATCTATCCATCCTACGGAAAATGAAATCACCGCACGTGCGTACGTACGGAATACCGTCTCCACGCCGTGGTGTAATCTATTTTCCACCACCACCTTAATTAGATGGGTATAATGGTGTAAATAATAACTATATGTGATTATTGTAAAGTGTTATTGATTCTGAAATAGTATACATACACTTCAATACAATTCCACGATCATGGGAACGATATCATCGCTCATGCGTACGTACGGAATACCGTCTCCACGATGTGATGTGATTCGTTCTACATGATATTCATTGCATAATGATTATATAAATTAATTGAATTAATGAATATGATATATATTACACTAATAACATTCTGTATATGAGGTATCTATAACCTAAAGAGAAGAATAAGAATTTATTCGACAAAACACGCATAAGAATAAAAAGTAATAAACACCCGAATAACAAGTAGTAATGAAATATTACTAATAAGAAGCTAAGAATATGACCATATATTATATCATTAAAATAATAATGATTCTTTAATAAGTCAATAACATTATTTAAGTCATTATACAGGAGGTACGGACACTTACGAAGCAAATCGGACCTAAGGTAAGGGAAATATCACAATCTCATTTTTATCCGAGTTTGTTTATACTTTGGAATTTACTGGGGTGTATTTTATCATCCACATCCATGTTCCCTCAATATTTAATATTATTTGCATCCACATACAATTTCTTAAATCCAATTTTACCCTTCAATGAGTTTTTAGTAAAAGATATGAAAGGAATCTTTTGTCATTTTTCGTATGAGGTACTTTTGACTTTTCTAACAAAAGTACGAGAAGAATGTTTTTTTAACTTATACGGCATGAATGGATTTTTAAAACATTATTTCCAAGAATATTCCTTTACAATTTTTCATGTTTATTTTTAATCAACTTTTTTTAGTTTAAAATTGTATGAAATGTTATGAAAGGAAAAATGTTTTTGAAGTAGAAAGGATATTTTCCTCAAGAATGGAGTTCAAGTTTTTTTTATCAAAATTATTTTCCATCTAAGATAATAGAGGGTTCTGTTTCTATCCCTATTATTACATTGATTTTATTATGTTGTTATTGAATTATTTTTATGAATTCCTTTATCTTATATGAATTGTTTTATGATGTCACGATGTTTAAGAATCCCATTTTTATTACATGGGTTATGCTATGATGTATGGTTTATGATTTTGTGGAATGCATAAGAATGGTATCATTATGAGATGGGTGGAACCTATATCTCCCTCCAATGCATTGGGTAAAGATTTTATATCTCATGATATAGACATGGCTGGAACAGCAGGTTAAACCGGTTCAGTGAAACAGGACTGAAACGAGGAGTGAACTCGGTTCAGAAATGGACTTTGTCCACTAAGATAGTCTTGGAAATGAGTCTTGACTAATAATAAATGATTCTCTATGATTATGTGTGTATGACACAAAGTTTCATGTTTTAAATTATGATTATTGGGATAACATTTCACTACCATGATTTATCCCATGTTATGAAATTATGATCTCTTTTGCAGGGTAAGATTTCCAAAATGTTATGTTCTTATGAATTTGATGTGATTGATATTTCTTTTGTTTACCCTTACTGAGCATTTGAGCTCACCTTTTTGTATGTTTTCTTTCCCCAGGTTAGGAAGAAGGGTATTAAGTAAGATATGCCAAAAATGGACTATAGATATGATGAAATAAACTGGAGACATTGTAGATGCTTTATGAACCAGTTGTTTATGTTTCCCAGTTTCTAAAGACACTATACCTATACGGTCCTTTCATGGTTTTGTTATATGTTTTAATAAGTGTACTTTAATTTTGAATTACTAACAATGTCTGTAAAGTATGGGTCGTTATAGTTGGTATCAGAGGCAAAGGAGGTAGGACTGTATCCGATCCTTGGGAACTCTCACATGTGAGCGTTGGATGAAGCATGGCTCTCCGCCCAAGGGCTTCATGAGGAAATGGCTACCACTGGGGATGGTGGTGTGTCCTGCCTAGGGGGTGTAGCCGCCCATGGAGTGCCCTGATAGGTATCAATTATAGTCCCCTAGAAGTAATTCCAGATAGTTATAGTTGGTATTAGGGGAAAGGTATAGTCAACCTTTGGAAACTAGGATGTGAAAGCCCTAGTAAGAACCCTAAGGATAAGTCTATGCATAGAACAAAATATTAGTGTTTTAGAAATGCCCGTGAACAACCTATGATAAGACCTTAAGTGTGAAATTTTATTCTTGATTATGTGGTTTTCCTATTATAATTAGTGTTTCTCACACTATTCTTCTTGGTTTTATTCAATGGCTGGAACCCGAAGAAACCGTGTTAATGCGGAATGTGACGGGCAATGCAATGATTGTACCCATGAGTAACCAAACGTTATAGGAGCTAGAATGAAAAATCTTGTATCCATGCTCACACAACTTTCTCAAGCTATGAATCATGCAGGACTTCCAAATGAGCAAAGGAACGAGCAACATTCTGTCGAATCCTTCATGAGGCAGCGTCCACCTTCATTCAGTGGGTCTTCTGATCCATTAGTGGCTGAACAATGGATCAGTACCACTGAAAATATATTTTCAGTTCTTCAATGTTCTGAACATGATAAAGTCATCTTAGCAGTGTATCGTTTGGAAGGTGATGTTGATCAATGGTTGAATCTTATTAAGAATATGAGGTAAAGGGATGAAATTGAGTCCATGGAATGGGACGAGTTCAAGAACTTATTTTTCAATAAGTATTTCCCTCGTATTCTTCGAACAAAGATGGAGATGGAGTTTCTTTAACTAAAGCAAAAGGATGATGAATCCGTTGGTACCTACGAAGAAAATTTTACAAGACTTGCAAGGTATTCTTCCGGAATTATTATCCAACCTGAGAGTAAGATCGATCGATTCTTTAGTGGCTTAAAACCAAGTCTTCGAAGGGCGTTATCCATAAGGGACTTCAATAGCTACGAGGAAATTGTTCGATGTGCTCTCAAGGTTGAGATAGAGATTGGTGTAACCCCTCAGTCACATGGGTTTGATAAGAAGAGGAAAATGGAATTCAATGGAAAATCTAAACACTACACTGAAAAGAAGATGATTTTTCCCTTATGCTCAAAGTGTGGAAGGAAACATGGAGGAAATTGTCTTAAGGGGACAACCAAATTTTATAAGTGTGGAAAAGAAGGTCATCGGGAAATTGAATATCGAAATAATTGGAAGAAGATGTCTAATGATGCAAACAAAGGAAGGGATACATGGAACGAACCTACTACACTTCAATGTTTCAAGTGCAAGGAGATGGGGAATTATGCCAATCAATTCCCAAATCCAAAGGTTGATGATGATGATCAACGTCAACAAACTCTTAAGGCCAAAGACAAAGGAAAGTCACATGCAATTACTATTGGCGATGTGGAGTACGACAACGAAGTGGTTAGAGGTGCACTTACCGTCCACTCTAAAGTAGCAAATGTTTTATTTGATTCTGGATCCACCCACTCTTTTATTTCTGAATAATTTTCTAAGGGTATCACCATATTACCTCAACAATTAGATGTTGAGTTGGTTGTGACAACTTTTAATGGCACAACAGTCACATCAAAAGTTTTCAATTCTTCTCCGATTGAAGTTTTTGGGAAAGTGCTTCCTACAAATCTTGTGATCCTTCCTATAGTGGAATTTGATGTGATTCTTGGCATGGATTGTCTTTATTTATATGGAGATCATATCAATTTCCAAATAAGGGAAATCGAATTTCATATTCCAGATCAATCTATGATCATCTATCGATGCAAGGATGAACATAACCTTCCAATGGAAATTTCATCCATCTTATGGGTCTTGATTCAACTAAATGAAGGTTATTTATCTCAAACGGTTGGAGAGAAACTCACGATTAATAATATGGCCATTGTACGAGAATTTGATGATGTCTTTCCAGAGGAATTGACAGGTCTTCCACCAAATCGTGAAGTTGAGTTTTCAATAGAACTCATACCGGGTGCTTTGCCTATTTCAAAGACACCTTATAAAATGGCCCCAATTGAGTTGCAGGAATTGAAGAAGAAACTTCAAGAGAATCTTGATAAAGTATTCATACGCCCTAGTGTGTCACCTTGGGGATCACCTGTTCTGTTTATTAAGAAGAAAGATGGATCAATGAGACTCTGCATTGATTATCGAGAACTTAACAAGATCATTATCAAGAACAAATATCCTCTCCCACACATTGATGACCTATTTGACCAACTACGCGGAGCTCAATACTTTTCCAAGATTGATCTTCGTTCAGGGTATCATCAATTAAGGGTCAAAAGGGAGGATATACCAAAGATGGCTTTTCGTACAAGGTATGGACACTATGAATTTATAGTGATGCCATTTGGTCTTACTAATGCCCCTACTATCTTCATGGATATGATGAATAGAGTCTTTAGAGACTATCTTGATCAGTTTGTGGTAGTATTTATAGATCATATTCTTGTCTATTCAAAGAGAAAAGAAGAACATGAGGATCACTTTAGAATTTTATTAAAGACCCTAAGAAAGGAGAAGCTTTATGCCAAATTTACCAAGTGTGAATTTTGGCTTCCAAAAGTTGCATTTTTGGGTCACATAATTTCAAAAGAGGGGATATCTGTGGATCCAGCAAAAACAGAGGTTATCGAAAGATGGTCGAGACCAACAACAGTAACCGAGATCCGAAGTTTTCTTGGTTTGGATGGATATTATCGACGTTTTGTGAAATATTTTTCACGATTATCTAATCCACTCACCAAGTTGACTCAGAAAGGAGTTAAGTTTGTTTGGACGGAGAAATGTGAATAGAATTTCAAGGATTTGAAAAGAAATTTATCCAGTGCACCTGTACTCACACTTCCTTGTAGTGGAGAAAGGTTTGTGATCTACAGTGATGCATCCAAGAAGGGGCTGGGATGTGTTCTCATGCAAAATGATATGGTGATAGCTTATGCCTCACAACAGTTGAAAATCCATGAGAAAAATTACCCAACTCATGATTTGGAGTTAGTTGCGGTAATCTTTGCATTAAATATTTATAGGCATTACATTTATGGTGAAAGGTGTAATATTTATACTGATCATAAAAGCTTAAAGTATATTTTCACACAAAAGGAGATGAATATGTGCCAAAGAAGATGGTTGGAGCTGATTAATGATTACCACTACTCAATTCATTACCACCCTGGGAAAGCAAACAAGGTGGCAGATGCATTAAGTCGACAAGACCATGTTATCTTATCCATGATGAGGATCACAAAAGATCCAATATTTATGGATTTACAAAGGATGGATCTTGGAATTATAATGGAAGGGGAAAAATCAAATCTTTCTCAAATTAATGTTCAACCATCTATACATGTGAAGATTAAAGAGGCGCAGAAAGAAGATGTCAAGTTACAAAAGAAGGTGAGAAATGTTCCTGAATTCAACCTTGATTGTGATGGGATAATAATGTTTAGGAATCGGGTTTATGTTCCTCCCATCCCTGAATTAAAGAATGAGCTGCTGGATGTGGCTCATAGTTCTTCATTCTCTATTCATCCTGGAAGCACGAAGATGTATAGAGACCTGAAAGAGTATTTCTGGTGGGATGGCATGAAAAGAGATATTGTTGAATATGTCTCTCAATTCTTGGTTTGTCAGCAAGTTAAAGCTGAGAGACAGAATTCTAAGGGGATATTACAACCATTACCCATACTTGAATGGAAATGGGAAAACATCACTATGGACTTTGTCACTGGACTTCCTAAAACATCCAAAGGCAATAATGCTATCTGGGTCATAGTTGATCGTCTTACAAAGTCTGCACACTTCATTGCTATTAGAGAGGATTTCTCTCTAAATCATCTTTCCAGGATATATGTAAATGAAGTGGTAAGATTGCATGGAGTACCACTTTCTATTATATATGATCGGGATTCGAGGTTTACCTCAATGTTCTGGAGAATTCTTCAACATACTCTGGATACAGAGTTGAGTTTCAGCACTGCTTATCATCCTCAGACAGACGGTTAGTCTGAGAGGACAATTCAAACACTAGATGATATGTTGAGAGCTTGGTCTATATATTTCAAAGGTGGTTGGGAGCAACACCTACCTTTGGTGGAATTTTCTTATAATAATAGCTTTCACTCTAGTATTAAGATGGCTCTTTATGAAGCTCTCTATGAAAAGAAATGCAGGACTCCAACTTGATGGGATGATGATGGGGAGAGAAAGCTATTAGGACCTTATCTCATTGATGAAATGGCAGAAAAGGTCAGATCTATTCAACAACACATAAGAGCAGTTCAGAGTTAACAAAAAAGTTATGCCGACAACCGAAGAAAATACATAGAGTTTGAAGTGGGTGATAAAGTGTTCTTACGAATATCTCCCTGGAAGAGGGTTATGAGATTTGTAAAGAAGGGAAAGTTGATCCCTAGATATATCGGTCCTTTTGAAATTCTTGATCGTGTTGGGAAGGTAACATACCGATTGGCGCTTCCACCAAATCTCTCTCAAGTTCATGATGTGTTCCATGTATCTCTCCTGAGAAAGTACATATCTGATCATTCACATGTACTCAGCTCAGAAGTTGTACCACTGAAGCAAGATCTTTCTTATGAAGAACAGCCGATATAGATTCTGGATCATAGCGAAAAAGTCCTACGGAACAAGACCACTCACTTGGTGAAAGTTTTATGGAGGAACCACCAATTAGAAGAATCTACATGGGAACTTGAGGATATGATGAGGGAGATGTATCCTCATATGTTTGTAACGAAGTGACGAATTTCGAGGGCGAAATTCATTTTAAGGGGTGTAGATTGTAACACCTAGAGATTTTATGATTAATTTTATCATGTCTTATGTTATACGCAACACCAAGGGAATCTTTCACAGCACACAATACGGACTTGGCTTGCATTACACGCAATCACGACCTTCCTCGATAGCATGCGTCGTATGCAATACCGAGTTTCACTAAACAACGATATATTATTATGAACTAGATGTTATGAATAGTATTAACTAAATTTTTAATTTTATAACATTATTTTTCATCTTACACATTTTCTAGAACATGGTAAGAGAACAAAATAATTTTTTTGGGTAAAATAAGTATTTTTCAAAAAATGCAGTTTTTCCGCCTTTTGATGGCGCACCCACATTATATATAGTTTTTGACATGTTTATAAGTTAAATTTGGAAAAATAAAATTCTTCTTTTGAATCAGGATATAAAAATTTACTTTGGGTAAATTTTTGATATTTTTCTGATAATTTTCATATTTTGATGAATAGTAAAAATAAGCTAATTTTTAATTAAAAACAACTGTTTTCATTGAGAGAATTTATATGGTTAAATTATAATATTGGATGGTTTTAAATTATAAATAGAATATATTTTTACCATTTAATATATTTTATGTCATTAGCATTAATTTCACATTGAATTCATAGGTAAAAACATTTCAATCTTTGGCAATGTTTTAACTTCTAAAACCCGTTTTATTAACAACAGGATTTATTTTAAATTAATTACTGCAACTTATATGTTTTTAATTTTGAAAAATTGATTCCATATTCGGAATCAGTGGGTCCAAATTATGTTAATAGGCTACTTTTTATTTTTGGGCATTATGAATAGTAACTACGGTAAATTTTATTTACCATAGTTAAAGGTAAATCGGGTAATTAAGGGTAAATATAAGATTATAAAATTACCCTAACACCTGTCAAAATCCTATTGGATGACTAAAGGTCGACCCATATCACCTAAGGGTCGGATTAGATTCATTTAATGGACTTTTTTCCACGAAAATAATTTAATTATTATTAAAACCAAAGAATATGACAACATGTCACTTTCTTAAATATTATAAGTATAATAATTTTAATTTAGTGATAAACTTAATGAAACTTCGAACATGAATAGTCTCCAGAAATCTAATACAATTATCTACATCATAGAAATTTATTTAGAATTTTTAGGGATTAAATAATTATTATTAATTATGACACAATAGTGATGTTGAAATTATTTTATTAATTAAAATATCAAATAAATGGTTTTAAAAATATTAAAATAAATATAATATGAACTATTTAATGTCCTCCAATAATTTTTTAGATACATATGAAATTTTATAAATCTATTAAAGCTTTTATTTCGAACATATCATCTGTATATATTTTATTTAAATTCAAATAAATGAATAGTGTCAAAATTGACACTATTGTTATTTTATAAAAATAACATATTATAAAATTGTTTAAAAATTACAAAAATATTTAAAAATTATAAATTAAAATTTATATTGTCTAAAATTTCATAAAGTGTAAAATAATGGACAATTCAAAACACATATGCAATTATTTATAATAATTTAATGTTTAGAATATTATTACCACAAATAAAATTAAATTGATAAATAAGGATAAATCAAGTTGATAATGTTTTAAATAAATTCCTAACAAGTCCAAATTTTATTGGTTGATGCGATTACAACCCTATATCATCTAATCTTTGGATATGAGTCATTTTGGAAGTTTTTAAGTGGGTTTGGGATTTAATATAAACTAATATTTCTTATATTTCTAAAGGTGCCCCTCTCCTCCCTTATAAAAGGGAACCTCCTCCCTCTCCTCCTCACACCAATTTGAGCCTTCAATCTCGGCCAATCCCTGCCCATTTCACTTCCACACTTCCCTAGAAACATCCTAGAGGTCCTGTTCTACTTCAAAGACCAATTTTAGTGCCCTAAGAGGAGGTCTCAAATAGGCGCTTCAAAGAAGAGGTAATGTCCGTTACCGTTTTTTCAACTTTATTTCTTCTTCCACTTATTCTTATTATTTAGTTGTATCATTATGAATTAATAACATCAGTATCACTCATATACTGATATGTTATTATAAGTATTAAACAACCCTATTTCACCATCTATCCATCCTGCGGAAAATGAAATCACCGCGCGTGCGTACGTACGGAATACCATCTCCACGCCGTGGTGTAATCTATTTTCCACCACCACCTTACTTGGATGGGTATAATGGTGTAAATAATAACTATATGTGATTATTGTAAAGTGGTATTGATTCTTAAATATTATACATATACTTCAATACAATTCCACGATCATGGGAACGATATCATCGCTCGTGCGTACGTACGGAATATAGTCTCCACGATGTAATGCGATTCGTTCTACATGATCTTCATTGCATAATGATTATATAAATGAATTGAATGAATTAATATGATATATATTACACTAATACCATTCTTGAAATGAGGTATCTATAACCTAAAGAGAAGAATAAGAATTTATTCGACAAAACACGCATAAGAACAAAAAGTAATAAACACCCGAATAACAAATAGTAATGAAATATTACTAATAAGAAGCTAATAATATGACCATATATGATATCATAACAATAATTATGATTCTGTAATAAGTCAATAACATTATTTAAGTCATTATACAGGAGGTTCGGACACTTACGAAGAAAATCGAAGCTAAGGTAAGGGAAATATCACAATCTCATTTTTATCCGAGATTGTTTATACTTTGGAATTTACTGGGGTGTATTTTATCATCCACATCCATGTTTCCTCAGTATGTAATATTATTTGCATCCACCTACAATTGTTGAAATACAATTTTACCCTTTATGTGAGTTTTTAGTAAAAGATATGAAAGGAAACTATTGTCATTTTTCGTACGAGGTACTTTTGACTTTTCCGACAAAAGTACGAAAAGAATGTTTTTTATCTTATAAGGCATGAATGTATTTTTAAAACATTATTTCCAAGAAGATTCCTTTACAAATTTTCATGTTTATTTTTAATCAAATTATTTTAGTTTCAATCTGTATGACATGTTAAGAAAGGAAAAATGTTTTTGAAGTAGAAAGGATATTTTCCTCAAGAATGGAGTTCAAGTTTTTTTATCAAAATTATTTTCCATATAAGATAATATAGGGTTCTATTTCTATCCCTATTATTACATTGATTTGAATATTTGATTAATGAATTATTTTTATGAATTCCTTTATCTTATATAAATTGTTTTATGATGTCACGATGTTTAAGAATCCCATTTTTATTGCATGGTTTATGCTATGATGTATGGTTTATGATTTTGTGGCACACATTAGAATGGTATCATTATGAGATGGGTGGTACCTATATCTCCCTCAAATTCATTGGGTAAAGATTTTATATCTCATTATATAGACATGGCTGGAACGGCAGGTTAAACCGGTTCAGTGAAACAGGACTAAAATGAGGAGTGAACTCGGTTCAGAAATGGACTTTGTCCACTAAGATAGTTTGGAAATGAGTCCTTAATAATAAGAAATGATTCTCTATGATTATGTGTGTATGACACAAAGTTTCATGTTTTAAATTATGATTATTGGGATTACATTTCACTACCATGATTTATCCCATGTTATGAAATTATGATCTCTTTTGCAGGGTAAGATTTCCAAAATGTTATGTTCTTATGAATTTGATGTGATTGATATTTCTTTTGTTTACCCTTACTGAGCATTTGAGCTCACCCTTTTGTATGTTTTCTTTCCCTGGGTCAGGAAGAAGGGTATTAAGTAAGATATTCCAAAAAGGGACTATAAATATGATGAAAGAAATGGGAGACAGTGTAGATGCTTTATGAACCAGTTGTTTATGTTTCCCATTTTCTAAAGACACTATACCTATACGGTCCTTTCATGGTTTTGTTATATGTTGTAATAAGTGCACTTCAATTTTTAAGTACTAATAATGTATGTAATGTATGGGTCGTTATATCCCATGATTCTTTTTTACATTGTGGGATCCATAGAAGTCCCTTCCTCACGATTTCTGTGTTTTGATCCAACTATAATCGAATTTGAAATTAGTTTGGAATCATGAATATTGAATTTCTTCAATAGATCTCTTGCATACTTTTCATGAGTAATGAAAGTGTAATCCTACTTCTTAAGTACATTCAACCCTAAAAAGTATGTGATTTCACCAATCATAGATATTTCAAATTATGATTTCATATGATTAGAAAATTCATCCCCTAATCTATGTCTGATTCCACCAAAAAACAATATCATCCACATATACCAATACCATGAACTAATCCTATTGAGATTTCTTCACGTAGAAATTTTGATCCAATACACCTTTTTTAAACTTAATATTTCTCAGATATGAGTCCAACTGAGAGTACTATGCATGTGATGCCAATTTCAGGCCAAAGAGAGCTTTCTTTAATTTGAAAACATTCAGTTCATCATTCCCAAGAAAGATCCCTACAGGTTGTTCAGTGTAGACTTCATCCTCTAAAACTCCATTTAAGAATGTCATCTTGACATCCATTTGATACACATTAAAACCTATTTGGATTTTCATGGAAAGAAATAGACTAATTGACTCCAGTCTCACTACGGGATAAAATGTGTCCTCAACATCAACACCTTCGATTTGTGAATATTCTTTATTGACTATGAATTCCTTATTTCTGATCACATTTCCGTGATCATCAAATTTTTTCTTGAAAATCCACTTTGTACCAATTAGATTGTGACCTTCAGGTCTTTTGACAAGATACCAAGTCTGATTTTTGTCAATATGTCCTAACTCTTCATTCATTGCTTTTATCCATGACTCATCATTTGCAGCCTCTTCAAATAAGGATGGTTCCGCAACTGATATAAATGTAGAATGCGTATTATTACTCATTTTCCTTATCTATGTAGGTTCATTCCGATCCTTGATAATTTTGGATTGATAAATCTTTCTTCTTCGATTTCTCCTTTGCGGTTCAACTGAATTCTCTCCAGATATGACTTCTTATTCTAATTCTTCTTTAGAGTCAAAATTATGATGTGACTCTTGAGATTTTTTCCCACCTTACTCTACCTCTGTATTAATATTTGTTTCATGTTCACATCCTTCCTCATCTTCCATCACATCAGCATAAAAATTCATTGAATAATTCATGTTTTAATTTTCAATGATCCCTTCATCACATCATTCTACAATTCTCCCAATCACTTATTGAAACATTTGTAGGCCTTTATTTTCATTGATTATCCATGAAATATTCCTCCATCTGCAATTTCTCCATACTTCCCTCGATTCCCTTCATTGTTTCAGATAAAACATTTGCTTTCGAAACCCTGAAAATATTTCAAAGAGGGCTTCCTTCCATGCCAAAATTCATAGGGTGTATTTTTCTCACCCATATATAACCCTATTCAATTTTGAATATACACTACTTATTGTACTACCTCTTTCCAGTAATGTCGAGGAATACGACTCTCAATCAGCATAGTTTTAGCCATGTTTTTTACTTGTTAATTCATGCACTCAAAAACTCCATTTTGTTTTGGAGTTCTCACAGAAGCCACCTCATGTTATATCCCATGCTTTTCTAGGTAATTTTCAAATTCAATTGGTGTGTATTCACCTATATTGTCAGACTGTAGGACTTTGATCTTCCGTCTAGTATCATTCTCAGTGATTCTATGATAGGTTTTCATGAAATCAAGATCTTGTCGCTTCCTGTGTATAATGATCATGCATCCTATTCTACTATAATCTTTTATGAAAATAACAAATTACCTTTCTCCATGTGTTCCAGCAACATTTATCAGGACACATACATATGTATGGATGAGTTCAAGGAGATTTGATACTCTTTTCTTTTTTGGAAGGTAAGAACTATAGACCAGTTTCCCTCACATGCACGCATCCAAGTCTTTTCTCATTCACACATTAGATTAGGGATATCCATAAATATCTTCAACATAGATATCTTTTACATGTCTTTCTGATTTATGTGCCCCAATATTCAATTCCACAAGGTTTTTTCCTCTTCAACTATTAAGTAGAAAATGTTCTCTTTGTTGTCAACTTGATATAAGTTTCCATCTATTCTACATGCTTTCATGAGTGAATTCTCAGACATTCCTCTTATAGTACATCTATTCTGATTGAATTTCATAATAAGACCTGATTCACAGAGTTCAATCACACTAAGAATATTGTGACACCAACCATCCACAAAAAAGACTTCAGTTATCTTCAGATCTTCATTCAATAGATCTTTACTTCCATTTCCTTTTATCTTCAAAGCACCATTGTTACCAAACCTCACCGTTCCATTAAACGTTTTCAAAAAATTCGTTAATAGGTATTCATTACCCATCATGTGGGATAAACATCCTCTATCAAGAATCCAGGTTCTTTTTCTCTTTGTGTGTTTGAGGTCTACTTCTACAAAATTGGACTGTTACATTTTCCTCTTTTCTTTCCATGAAATATTGTATTGAGTGTAGGATACAGATGCTCTTTCAATTATGTCTTCCATGTACACTGGTTCTTCATATTCAAATTCATCTTCTAGATGAGAAAACCTATTCGAAATAGAAACATCATTTGGTTGATGTGTATTGACTCATCTTTGAATATTGAAAGAATTTCTCCTATCATACCTTTTCCTGCAATACACAGCATAATATCCAATTTTAGAACAGTGAAAACAATATCCATATATATTATTTCTTCTATAAGAAGTAGGATATAAATATGTTCTCATTTTTTGAACTCCCAACTATTCCCCATTCATATAGCTCCTTTCCTCTTTGCAATATGACATGGTATGGCCCAGATAGCCACAAAACTAACAATTCATGAAAGCAGATGTATTATCACTTTTATTTATACTCATTCTATCTTCCTTAAGAAAAAAGTTTGACTAACAATAATTTCTATTGACTCGAGGATAATCTTCAGTTCTCCTTTTAGTTTGATTTAAGGGTTTCTTTTTTAGCTCTTCTGGTGGATTTTCAACATGATCAACTTTCATCTTTCCTTTATTCTAGTTCACTTTATTTATAACATTTGACGTTCCGGCATCACAACCAATTCAACAATTTCCCATGAATTTGGGTCATTGATCATTCAAGAACTTTTCTACTCCATCAGAACCGCATTTTTCTCTCTCTAGGAGCTCAGCATCTAAGAACCTTACAAATTGTATTTTCTTCTTTTCTTCTTTTGAAATTGATTCACTTTCAATATTACTTCTCAGAGTAACAACTTCTTCATCGATTCCTTTAACAATCATGGACTTCTCCTCAAGTCTCGAGGTATGGTCATTGATGAACATTGATTATTCTTCAATTATAAGTTTTAGTTCTACAACATCATCTGTGATTTCAAGTATTGATGATTGAACATTCACAAGTTCTTCAAGTCGTTCAATTTCTACCTCCAGGTGATCAATATATTTTGATGATTTATCCACAATTTCTTTCCAACTAATACATTTATTTCATTTAATCTCAATATTACCAAAATCATCCTTTATTTTCAACTTGGGATGGACCTTGGTAGACAATTGATTATCTTTATATTTTATCTGTCAATGGTTCTGACATTTCAATGGTAGCCATCATGGAGGCATGGTTTCCAGACTTTAATTCTAGTTCCTCTCCCTCACAGAGTTGATCATCATCATCTTCGTCCTCTCAAAAAAAAGTCTTCTTCTGTGATTTCTTTTCAAATGTGAATTTTCCCTTTTTGAAGAATATTTTACGGGGTTTCTCCGTGTTTTAAACTTTTCTTTCTTCATCATCAAATATTCTTGATCAATGAGAGGCAATGTGCCCAAATCTTCCATAGTGAAAAAAATCTATAGGTATCTTCTCTTCAAATTTCCATGTTCCCTTCTTAAGCTTATTAGAAATGAGAAAAATATTTTCATTTTCCTTATCATCTGTATCACTGCTATCTCCTGAAACTTTTAGTTTTTCCATGGCTTTGAATGCCATTTCCTTCCTTACACGAGTCATAGATTCTTCTAGTTTGATTCTCATTTAATAAGATGAAATATTTCTCATAAGATCATCCATTGAGAGTTTGGAGAGATATCTTTCCTCAAGGGATGACTCCTTTGCATTATAAAGGGGTGGAAGTCCTCTCATGATTTTCTTCACTATGACAATGTATTTTATTTCTTCACTTAGACCTCGGATTTCTCCTAAAACATCAGTAATATTATTGAAGAAGTATTCTTCATTCTCATCAGGGCGCATCTTCATATCATAAACCCTATTGTGTAGAACTTGATGTTTTGACTCCATCACTTTTCTATCTCATTCAAAAATATTTTCCAGTTTATCCCACATTGACTTGGAAGATGTAAAACTCATTACCTTTAGATAAATCTGACCAGAAAGGGTTGCAGTGAGAGTATTTTTTTTCTTTTTCATCAGCATCAAGCAATTTCCTGGTTGTATCTATCATTGTTACTCTTATAAGATCAGTGACTTGTATTTCCTATGCAGTATAAAATAATACTTCCCTTCCAAGATATATTAGGTGATATCTCATCCTCATTTTGTCATATTTGAAAATTACTTCCATTGAAGAGGGGAACTCCCCTAACATTTATTGGATTATCCATGATAGTAGAAGACTGATTCAACACTAGCAACCTTTACCCTCTGATACCACATGAAGGGCCTGAGAACACCCTGAGAGGGGAGGGGTGAATATGGGTGTAAATTTTTTTGTTAGACTGATGGATCTTATTCCACATTGGTAGGGACCTATTAAACCTGTCTAAAGAGAATGTGAAAAAAAATCAACAATCACATGCAAAGCAACGACACATCAATTTTACTCTATTCGCCACTAAGGGTTACGTACAGGGAGCATACACCGACAGTGTGTCAGTCATACCAAAACCACTAATCTTCACAAGTTTTGGATTAAAAGTGTTTAGCATAGTCACTCTGTGTCAGGCACACTTCCTGTACAAGGTTTTACGGATAGCACAATGCGTCCCTTAGATCAATTCTGTTCACTCCCCCTTTCTCACTACACTAGAAGAATCGTCACTTAGTTTATTGACTTGAAGGTTGCTTAAATTGTTTACAATTAAATCACACATACTCATCTGTAAATGGATGATCTGTTGAAGTACTATAATCACCAAAATTTTAATTTATTTTCCATTATACTGATATGTTATGGAAATTAATTTCACAAACTAATTTGGCCAATTTTCAGCCTTCCTTGAGTGTTCCGCATATTTATGTTATTTCTGCCTACCTATAAGGCCCCGGCCTTAAACCTTACTTAATCTTGAGTTATTACAATATTAAACATTGAGGATCTTTTCAGGTTTAGAGTTTTAGAGAATTAGATCATAAAACTTGCATTACATTCCACATATAAACAAGGTGGTTACATAAAGATAGTATTCTTCTTTACCATCAATGGAAACATATTTAAAATAAAACATGGATTCTTTCTTGACACTTCCTTGACACTATCATCATATCATGTACCTTTCCCTTGACCTGTGAAAAACATTTCAAAAAAACATGGGATGAGCATAAAAAGCTCAGTAAGGGATATAAAAATATGGAAAGGAAACATGGGTACATATATACATAAGAATGAAATCATAATTTACCCATAGAACATAAGCACTTTAACATACCTCATCAAATCATGAATAAATCATAGAAATCATAAGACATAAAGGTAACTTGAGGAATTCATAACTTTCTTACGTAGGGAGTAACCCTCTTGGTTACGTTTGGAATACCCATCACAGTATATTCCCTAAATCTCTTCGGAGAAACCTTAACGTATCACTCCTTTGCGTTACCCAATTCATTGGAGAGCTATATCGGGCTCACCCGCCCTTAGTTTATCACGGAACCACCCGTCTTCATAATAATTCCCAAGAACCTCAACATAATCGTATCACATAAAACATGCATAAAAGAAAACATAACATTTCCACCTTTCAATCACAAGATATCAATACAACACATTGATATAAAAACATTATGAAAACCATTTTCAATACCAAAATAAAAGAAAATTAAAACATGGTATTTATTTTTCTTTTAAAAAAAATGTATGGCTTGTAGAGGAAGTCGAAACTCAAATAATGGTCACGGCGGCGAAGAAGTCGTTGTCGCCGCATACGTACGACAAAACATTCCCTTTTTGTCATTTAGTAAATGCTTCGTATAAAAAAGATTCCTTTTGAATAAACGTAAAAGTCAAAGGGGTTTATACACCATATAAAAGAAGGTTGTGTATAAAACAAAATATGCCTCAATGAAAGGAGATTAAGACGAAGTCCCATACCTCAGGTCCGACTTGACTCGGTCGTTCTTTAATCTCCGGAATAATAAACTTGAGTTAATTTCTACTTGTTTAAGAACATTTTTCAAGTTCATTATTCCTTTTATATCACTTATTTCCATTTCATGAACACTATGTAATTATTTAAGTTAATAACGGTCGTTTTAACGATCATTGGTACTTGAGTCAAAAATAAGCCCTTTATAATTACAAGTTGTTCATGTATCCATTATATCCAGAATGGTATTCATGATGTAGATATGATATATGTCATATATATCCAGTACATGAATGCATTTATAATATTACATAATCATTTAGAGGTAAGAAATGAAATGCACCGTTCATGGAGACGGTAAGCCGTACGTACGCATGAACGCTACTTTCATTTCTATTTCGTATTTTATAGAATGGAATCATAATGATATAAAGGTATATTATAATTCCAGTATAATATCATATATAATATCATATTTCCATCCTTTATACGTCCCACATATGGTATTTAACGAATCAAATCACTTTGTGGGGGCGGTAGTCCGCACTTTCTTAAATAAAGATATCGTGTTTACCCATAATGGAAACCATAAAGGTATGCCCAAAATGAAAAATACAGAATATTATGGAACAAATAAACATATTATATATCATATATAAATATAGTTACATCTTAATGGCCACCTTTTAAGGTTTTAAAAGAAAGTTGAACAATCATCCTTTCGGGAGGCATAAATTCACCATCCACGGAAACAGTATGTCCTTTAACCATTAGATGTAGGTTTGTGTAAGTGTAGCTCGAATCCTTATTATAAAAACATCCTAGTATATTGAAGATACTGGAGTTGTTACAAAAGAAATGAATAAAAAGAGTTTAGGGGGTTGGAGAAGTAAAATAAAACAAAAGGACTCAAGTGAAGACATTACCTTAAAATCGGGTAACTCCCTTTGGTTTGAGCTCAACGGCTTCATTGGGAAGACTTCTTCCCAAAGTGAGGCTTCAAGGAGTAATAGAGTGATGTGGAGAGACAAAATGGGCAGGGTTTGGGCGAGCCAAAGGCTTTGGGGTGTGGGTAAGGACGTAGAGGTGGGGGCCTTTTATAAGATGAGAGGAGGGGCACTTTTGGAAAGTAAAGAAATGTTACTTTATTTGAAAATGATTTTCGGATTCAAAAGGTCCAACATTGATATAATTCGAGGTTAAGGTGATTAGGGTTCTAAATCCACCCATGAAATAGGTTTTGGACATGTGTAGTTCATAGATTTCACATTATCATTTCATTTTATTTAAATCCTTTATTAATGAGGTAATCGATGCATCATCATGATGTCATAAATAATTTAATTTATTTAAAGACTAAAAATTATAAAAAAAATTACTATGATGTAGTAAATATTTTTATCTTTCCAATGACTATTTATAATAAAAAATATGACTTGTATAACCCCATGTAAAAATTGTTTTAGTAAAACATCTCATGTTTGTGTTATTTTTTACTTTAACATTAAATAAAAAGTTATTTATGTCATTTCCCAACCAAAGTGGCTCCATGGGGTCCCAAAGTTGACCCATGGATTTTCTTGGTCGTCCATGACACATCCAATTAGGGTAGGACATGTTTCAAGCTCATCTCATATTATTAAAATATTATTTCTACCTTAAACTACACTAATTACCACTAATCGCGATTAAGAACTTAAAAGTTACTATTCGCCAAAAAATTATTTTAATCTAATTGAACCATATTTTACTTCTTAATGACAAACATGTATGTCGGATTTTTGAAAATCAAATCACAAAAGTGGAAAAGTTTCATCTAAACGAAAAATCAGTTTCTTTAACTACCACTTAGTGGTTTCACTATTCATCAAAAATTGAAGTTTTTCAGAAAGATACCAAAACATCACCCTAAGATATATTTGATATTCTGAATTCAAAAATGATGTCTATTTTACGAAATTAAAAACATGTATGTTTCATTAATTAATTTAATAACTAATTCCCGCTGTCATGGCAAATAGCGTGTTTTTAGGAAACAATAAGTATCAAAAGATTGACACTAGTTTAAGTCCAATTTCAAAATGAAATTGATTCCAATGACCACCATTGGATAAAATGGTAAAAATATATTCTAATTTCACTTCAAAACCAATTAAAAAGATAATCTAATCATATAAATAAATTAGATTAAAAAGAGGTTTTGAATTAAAATACAACATTTTTCACTATTCTTTAAAAAATGAACTTTATCGGAAAAATACCAAAAATTCACAAAAAGTAAATTTTGATGTCCCAATCATAAATAATAAGTTTATTTTGACAAACATAGCTTATAAAATTGTCAAAATATAGATTTAAAAAGGGTTTTCCATCAAAAGGCAGTAAAACAATCTTTTAAGAATATTAGTGTATTCCATGCATAAGATTGTATTTATTTTCATTTTAAGCCTCTAAAACACTATCTTAATCATAAATAGACATAGATAAAAATATCTATTATTCATTACTTACTTGGGATGTTACATCCTTCCCCCCTTTAGAAAATTGCGTCCCCGCAATTTATTTACTTATCGAATAAATGGGGGTACTTATCCCTCATTGCATTTTCAGATTCCCATGATGCCTCCTCCATCATGTGGTTTTTCCACAAAACCTTTACCTGATTAATCACCTTACTCCGTAACACTTGCTCCCTATGGTCAAGAATCTGGACCGGTTGTTCCTCATAAGAGAGGTTCTCTTCTAGCTGAACTACCTATGGACTCAAAACATGAGATGGATCTGGAATGTACTTTATCAGCATCGAAACATGAAATAAATTGTGTACCTGAGATAAACTCAGAGGTAAAGCCACTCGGTAAGCAATGGATCCAACCCTCTCCAAAATTTCATATGGTCCAATGAACCTTGGACTCAGCTTTCCTTTCTTACCAAATCACATCACACTTTTCCATGGTGATACTTTGAGAAAAACATGATCACCTACCTCAAAAGAGAGATCCTTCCTCTTGTTGTCCGCATAACTCTTCTGCCTACTCTGAGCTGTTCTCATGTGTTTTTGTATCAGCTGAACTTTTTCTGCCAACTCTTCTACTAATTCTGGTCCCATCAACTTCCTTTCACCCACTTCATCCTAGAACGCTGGAGTTCGACACCGCTTCCCATATAATTCTTGAAATGGTGCCATGTGTATACTAGAATGAAAACTGTTATTATATGAAAATTAAACCAAAGAAAGATGTTGGTCCCAACTTCCCTGATAATCTATCGAACAAGCTCGTAGCATATCCTCCAAGGTCTGAATTCTTCGTTCTGACTGCCCATCTGATTGACGATGAAAAGTTGTACTAAAATTTAATTCAGTATCCAACGACTTCTGAAGGCCTTTCCAAAAGTTAGAAGTGAACCTGGGATCATGGTCAGATACAATGGAGAGAGGAACTCCATGTAACCTGACTATCTCTTTAAGATACAAATGGGAAAGTTGATCTAGGGAAAAAGTATCTCGTATAGCAAGGAAATGAGCAGATTTAATCCAGAGATCAACAATAGCCTAGATTGCATTATTACCTCGAGATGTCTTCGGTAATCCCACAACAAAGTCCATGGATATATTCTCCCATTTCCACTCTGGCACTGGTAAAGGCTGATGCATCCCTTTCGGTAACTACTGCTCTGCTTTAACATGTTGACATGTCAAACACTTCACAATAAAATCAGCAATATCTCTTTTCATTCCATCCCACCAGTAATACTCTTGTAGATCTATGTACATCTTATTACTACAAGGATGAACTGAAAACGGAGAACTATGAGCTTCACATAACAACTCTCTCTTCAACTGTGAATCACAAGGCACACACAATCTCTTCCCAAATCTCAAAACACAATCATTATCAATGTTGAATTCAAGAAACTTACCCTTCTGAACCAGCTCTACCTTTTTCTGCAACTCACTGTCTTGCTTCTGTGCTTGCTTGATCCTGTCTGATAGAGAATATTTCACTGATACCTGAAACAAAACAGAAGAACATCCTGCGCCAAAAACTTCTATGCCAAATTTCATCAAATCCTTAACCAAAGGATCACATTCCAAACACAACATTGTTAATGAAGCATTACTTTTTCGACTCAAAGCATCAGCCACTTTATTTGCTTTTCCCGGATGGTAATGAATTTTACAATCATAATCCTTGATTAATTTCAGCCATCTCCTCTGTCTCATGTTTAACTCTTTCTGAGTGAATATATACTTTAATCTTTTGTGATCAGTATATATTTCACACTTTACTCCATACAAATGATGTCTCCAAATTTTTAAAGCGAAAAAAACAGCAGCTAATTCCAAATCATGTGTAGGGTAATTTACCTCATGAGTTTTCAACTGTCGTGAAGCATAAGCAATTACCTGATCATTCTGCATTAGGATGCAACCAATTCCTTTCAATGAAGCATCACTGTAGATAACAAACTCGCCATTCCTGGAAGGTAGTGCCAAAACTGGAGCTTTCACCAATCTTCTTTTCAATTCCTGAAAACAATCATCACATTCTTTTGTCCAGATAAACTTAACACCCTTCCAAGTTAGCTTAGTCATTGGACTAGATAACCGTGAAAAATTTCTAACAAACCTTCGGTAATATCCTGCCAAACCAAGGAAGCTATGAATCTCAGTTACATTTGTGGGTCTTGGCCATTCTTCAACAACCTTTGTTTTTGTAGGATCAAAAGTTATCCCATCTTTAGAAACAATATGACCAAGGAAAGAAATTTGTTGCAACCAAAACTCACACTTGCTGAATTTTCTATACAGTTTCTTTTCTTTTAAGGTTTGTAAGATAACCCTTAAATGTATTTCATGCTCCTCTTTACTTTTAGAAAACACCAAAATATCATTAATGAAAACCACCACAAACTTATCCAAGAACTCATGGAAAATTATATTCATTAAGTCTATGAATACAGCAGGTGAATTGGTTATCCCAAAAGGCATTACTACAAATTCATAATGGCCATATCTTGTATGGAACGCGGTCTTCGGAACATCTGCTTCTTTTACCTTCAGATAATGGTACCCCGATCTCAAGTCAATCTTTGAAAAATACTGAGCTCCCTGGAGCTGATCAAACAAATCATCGATATGAGGCAAAGGATATTTGTTCTTAACAGTGAAGTTATTCAAGGCTCTATAATCAATGAAAAGTCTCATTGAACCATCTTTCTTTTTAACAAATAAAACAGAAGCACCCCATGGTGATGTGCTAGGTCGAATGAAACCTTTCTCTAATAAATCTTGCAATTGCTCCTTCAACTCTAAAAGTTCAATTTGAGTCATTCGATAAGGGGGTTTTGAAATTGGCTTAGAATCAGGAACTAAGTCAACAGTAAATTCAACTTCAAGATCTGGTATTATTCCAGGCAACTCATCAGGAAAAACATCAGGATACTCATTTACCACTGGCACATCATTAATCTGAACAGTTCCTTTATTTTAAACGATGTGTGCAAGGTAACATTCATTTCCATCTTTTACAAGTTTCTTGGCCTCTTGATAAGTTATCAATAGTAAGGGTTCATTCTTGTACACAAACTGAATGTCTTTCTGAAAAAAAAAATTCTTTAGCTCTACAGTCAATCTTAGCATGGTAAATAGAGATCCAATCCATACCTAGGATAACATCAAACTCTACTAGAGGTAGAACAATAAGGTTTTCAAGTAGGTTCTTTCCATAGATAAGGATAAGAAGATTCTTATAAATTCTTTTTGCCTCAACATTTCCCCCAGGTGTTTTTACCTAAAGTTCAGGAGTCATTTCTTGAGATGGTATTCCCATTTTACTAGAAAAGTTTTCAGAGATGAAAGAATGTGTAGACCCCGAATCAAAAAACACACTAGCATAATCTGAAAAAATAAACAAAGTACCTGATACAACTTCATTTGATGGCCCGACATCTGCTGAAGTAGTTGCAAAGGATTTCACCACCCCTTTCTGCTTGTAGTCTAACTGTTTCCCATCACTCAAGCTCTTTGTCAGACACTCGTTTGCATAGTGACCCATCTCATTGCACTTATAACATTTCACTAACTATAAATCAAATTTGGTCTTACCTTCACCTTGATCCTTTTCAGTGCAATCACGAGCCTTATGTCCCATCTTACCACATCAGTAGCACTTTCCAGAATTCAGAAGACATTCCCCAGCATGCCTTTTGCCACATTTATCACAAACTGGAAACTTAGTTTTCTTACCATCAGACTTTTTTGAAGAATTATTACCTTTCTCCTGCCACCTCGGTCTCTTCTTCTATTGGTTGTTATAGAACACTTGATCATCATCAAACTCCATTTCCACCTTCTCAGCACATCGAACAAGCTTTTCATAACTTTTAAACTCATGATAATCTAATGCCCTTCGATATTTTGCCTTTAATCCTGAGTAAAAACGATTGATTTTACTATCAAGGTCTCGGATAAAATTTGGAGCATACCTTGTCAATCGAGTGAACCATTCTTCATAGGTAGCCACTGAGTCTTCCTCTTGCCTCAATTCCAAGAATTTCTTTTCCATCCTAAGTCGAACAGCCTTAGGAAAATAATTCTCAAGAAACATACCTTTGAATTCATCCCAGTCAAGAGCATCAATCTCATCGGCGTCCCTGATATTTTTAACCATATAACACCACTGATCTGCCTCACCCTCCAAACGGTAAATAGAAATACTAACCTTTTGATTGTCTGAACACCCCATGACATCGAAAATCTTCTCCAGTGCTTTAATCCACCCTTCCGCTAACACAGGGTCAGATGATCCTCTGAATGATGGGGGATGTTGCCTCATGAAATGTTCCACCACTGACATGTCCCTCTGCGGTTGATCTGGCTGATCTCGTGCATGGATACCACCACCATTTATCGCTTGAGTCAAATGCTCCATTACTACAAAAAACTGTTCAGTTCCAATTCCGACCATCTTAGGATGCTGATTCGGAAGGTTATTTTCTTCTGTATGCCTTCCTAGCACTGCTTCCCTGTTTCCTCTATGGAAAACCATTCTGAACAAACATGTCTTAGATGAAGCAACATGGTAATCTTCAAATACTATATCACTTCAATTTGACCATAAAAAAAATATTTTTGGATAATCATTTAATTGAATTCTAACTCCTAAAGTTATCTAAATCGACCTCTGATACCAACTATAAGGCCCCAGCCTTAAACCTTACTTAATCTTGAGTTATTATAAGATTAAACATTGAGGATCTTTTTAGGTTTAGAGTTTTAGACAATTATATCATAAAACTTGCATTACATTCCACATATAAACAAGGTGGTTACATAAAGATAGTATTCTTCTTTCCCATCAATGGAAACATATTTAAAATAAAACATGGATTCTTTCTTGGCACTTCCTTGACACTATCATCATATCATGTACCTTTCCCTTGACCTGTGAAAAACATTTCAAAAAAACTTGGGATGAGCATAAAAATCTCAGTAAGGGATATAAAAATTTGGAAATGAAACATGGGTACATATATACATAAGAATGAAATCATACTTTACCCATAAAACATAAGCACTTTAACATACCTCATCAAATCATGAATAAATCATAGAAATCATAATACATAAAGGTAACTTGAGGCATTCATATCTTTCTTACGTAGGGAGTAACCCTCTTGGTTATGTTTGGAATACCCATCATAGTATATTCCCTAAATCTCTTCAGAGAAACCTTAACTTTTCACTCCTTCGTGTTACCCAATGCATTGGAGAGCTATATCGGGCTCACCTGCCCTTAGTTTATCACAGAACCACCCATCTTCATAATAATGCCCAAGAACCTCAACATAATCGTATCACATAAAACATGCATAAAGGAAACAACACATTTCCACCTTTCAATCACAAGATATCAATACAACACATTGATATAAAAACATTATGAAAACCATTTTCAATACCAAAATAAAAGAAAAGTAAAACATGGTATTTATTTTTCTTTTAAAAAAAAGGTATGGCTTGTAGAGGAAGCCGAAACTCAAATAATGGTCACGGCGGCGGAGAAGTCATTGTCGTCGCATACATATGACAAAACATTCCCTTTTTGTCGTTTAGTAAACACTTTGTATAAAAAAGATTCCTTTTGAATAAACGTAAAAGACAAAGGGGTTTATACACCATATAAAATAAGGTTGTGTATAAAACAAAATATGCTTCAATGAAAGGAGATTGAGACGAAGTCCCATACCTCAGGTCCGACTTGACTCGGTCATTCTTTAATCTCCTGAATAATAAACTTGAGTTAATTTCTACTTTTTTAAGAACCTTTTTCAAGTTCATTATTCCTTTTATATCACTTATTTCCATGTCATGAACACTATGTAATTATTTAAGTTAATAACGGTCGTTTTAACGATCATTGGTACTCGAGTCAAAAATAAGCCTTTTATAATTACAAGTTGTTCATGTATCCATTATATCCAGAATGGTATTCATGATGTAGATATCATATATGTCATATATATCCAGTACATGCATGCATTTATAATATTACATAATCATTTACAGGTAAGAAATGAAATGCACCGTTCATGGAGACGGTAAGCCGTACGTACGCATGAACGCTACTTTCATTTCTATTTCGTATTTTATAGAATGGAATCATAATGATATAAAGGTATATTATAATTACAGTATAATATCATATATAATATCATAGTTCCATCCTTTATACGTCCCACATATGGTATTTAACAAATCAAATCACTTTGAGGGGGCGGTAGTCCGCACTTCCTTAAATGAAGATATCGCGTTTACCCATAATGGAAACCATAAAGGTATGCTCAAAATGAAAAATACAGAAGCTTAAGGAAAACATAAAAATATTATATATCATATATAAATATAGTGACATCTTAATTTCCACCTTTGAAGGTGTTAAAAAAATGTTGAACAATCATCGTTTCGGGGGGCATAAATTCACCATCCACGGAAACAGTATGTCCTTTAACAATTAGATGTAGGTGTGTGTAATTGTAGCTCAAATCCTTCTTATAACAACATCCTAGTATATTGAAGATACTGTATTTTTTACAAAAGAAATTAATAAAAAGAGTTTAGGGGGTTGGAGAAGCAAAATAAAACAAAAGGACTCAAGTGAAGACATTACCTTAAAATCGGGTAACTCCCTTTGGTTTGAGCTCAAAGGCTTCCTTGGGAAGACTTCTGCCCAAATTGAGGCTTCAAGGAGTAATATAGGGATTTGGAGAGACAAAATGGGCAGGGGTTGGCCGAGCCAAAGGCTTTGGGAGTGTGGGTAAGGAGGTAGAGGTGGGGGCCTTTTATAAGAGGAGAGGAGGGGCACTCTTGGAAAGTAAAGAAATGTTACTTTATATGAAAATGATTTTCGGATTCAAAAGGTCCCACATTGCTATAATTCGAGGGTAAGGTGATAAGGGTTCTAAATTCACCCATAAAATAGGTTTTGGACATGTGTAGTTCATATATTTTACATTATCATTTCATTTTATTTAAATCCTTTATCAATGAGGTAATTGTTGCATCATCATGATGTCATAAATAATTTAATTGATTTAAAGTCTAAAAATTATAAAAAAAAATACAATGATGTAGGAAATCTTTTTATCTTTCCAATGACTATTTATAATAAAAAATATGACTTGTATAACCCCATGTAAATATTGTTTTAGTAAAACATCTCATGTTTGTGTTATTTTTACTTTAACATTAAATAAAAAGATATTTATGTCATTTCCCAACCAAAGTGGCTCCATGGGGTCCCCAAGTTGACTCATGGATTCTCTTGGTCGTCCATGACACATCCAATGAGGGTAGGACATGTGTCAAGCTCATCTCATATTATTAAAACATTATTTTTACCTTAAACTAAACTAATTACCACTAATCGCGATTAAGAACTTAAAAGTTACTATTCACCAAAAAATTATTTTAATCTCATTGAACCACATTTTACTTCTTAATGAAAACCATGTATGTCGGATTTTTGAAAATCAAATCACAGAAGTGGAAAATTTTCATTTAAACGAAAAATCAGTTTCTTTAACTACCACTTAGTGGTTTCACTATTCATCAAAAATTGACGTTTTTCAGAAAGATACCAAAACTTCACCCTAAGCTATATTTGATATTCCGAATTCAAAAATGATGTCTATTTTACAAAATTCAAGACATGTGAGTTGCATTAATTAATTTAATAACTAATTCCCACTGTCATGACAAATAGCGTGTTTTTAGGAAACAATAAGTATCAAAAGATTGACACTAGTTTAAGTCCAATTTCAATGTGAAATTGATTCCAATGACCACCATTGGATAAAATAGTAAAAATGTATTCTAATTTCACTTCAAAACCAATTCAAAAGATAATATAATAATATAAATAAATTAGATTAAAAAGAGGTTTTGAATTAAAATACAACATTTTTCACTATTCATTAAAAAATGAACTTTATCGGAAAAATACAAAAATTCACACAAAGTAAATTTTGATGTCCCAATCATAAATAATAAGTTTATTTTGACAAACATAGCTTATAAAATTGTCAAAAGATATATTTAAAAAGGGTTTTCCATCAAAAGGCAGTAAAACAATCTTTTAAGAATATTAGTGTATTCCATGCATAAGATTGTATTTATTTTCATTTTAAGCCTCTAAAACACTATCTTAATCATTAATAGACATAAATAAAAATATCTATTATTAATTACTTACTTGGGATTTATAGTAACACTGTTGTTTTCACGTGCCGTCCAACTCCTCTGAGTACCGTCCAACTCCTCCATGAGTTTTGCTGCTCTATGTTCTACCCTACTTTGCATATTTATCTACACCCCCATGTACCTTCCTGCTCCACGTACTACCTTTCTTCGCTGTGTATGACAAGAGCTTCCAGTGCGAACCACACTCTCTTCCACAGACTGTAGAGACCCGAAGCTAGATGTACATGAACATTACATTACATTTGCGGAATACTTAGCACATAACAAAAACACACACACAAGGATCGTAGTAGTTTAGTGTCTTTGGAAACTCGGAATATAATCCTCTAATCCTGGTGAAATATCTTCAACATCTCCCATAAAGATCTTCCCTTTTTTACCTAAAACCTTTCTTTATATCCTGGGGAAAAGAAAACATAAAAGGGTGAGCTCAAATGCTCAGTAAGGGTAAACAAAAGAAATATAAATCACATCATATTCATAAGAACATAACATTTTGGAAATCTTAACCTGCAAAAGAGAGCATAATTTCATAACATGGGATAAATCATGGCAGTGAAATGTAATCAAAATAATCATAACTTAAAACATGAAACTTTGTGGCATACACACATAATCATAGAGAATCATTTCTTGTTATTCAAGACTCATTGCCAAGACTATCTTAGTGGACAAAGTCCCTTTCTGAACCGAGTAACCCTCGTTTCAGTCATGTTTCACTGAACCGGTATAACCCACCATTCCAGCCATGTCTATCTCATGAGATATAAAATCTTTACCCAATGCATTGGAGGGAGATATTGGTCCCACCCATCTCATAATGATACCATTCTTATGTGTGCCACAAAATCATAAACCATACATCATAGCATAACCCATGTAATAAAAATGGAAATCTTAAGCATCGTGACATCATAAAACAATTCATATAAGATAAAGGAATTCATAAACATAATTCCATCACAACATAGTCAAATCAATGTAAAAATAGGGATAGAAACATAACCCTTTATTATCTTATATGGAAAATAATTTTGATAAAACACTTGAACTCCATTCTTGAGGAAAATATCCTTTCTACTTCAAAAACATTTTTCCTTTCTTAACATGTCATACAATTTTAATCTAAAAGAAGTTGATTAAAAATAAGCTTGAAAACTTTTAAAGGAATATTCTTGGAAATAATGTTTTAAAAATCCATTTATGCCCTATAAGTTTAAAAAAAACATTCTTTTCCTACTTTTGTCGGAAAAGTCAAAAAGTACCTCGTACGAAAAACGACAAAAAGATTCCTTTCATATCTTTTACTAAAAACTCACCGAAGGGTAAAATTGGATTTAAAAAATTGTAGGTGGATGGAAATAATATTAAATATTGAATAAACATGGATGTGGATGATAAAATACACCCTAGTAAATTTCAAAGTATAAACAATCTCGGATAAAAATGAGATTGTGATATTTCCCTTACCTTAGGTCTGATTTGCTTCGTAAGTGTCCGAACCTCCAGTATAATGATTTAAATAATGTCATTTACTTATTAAAAAATCATATTCATTGTTATTATATCATATATGGTTCACTTATGACTTTATATTACCTGTTCTTTTGTAAATTCATGTTAAAGTAGCGTTTTGGGTAAAATCATCTCATTTGTCGTTCGTGTTTTAACTTGTAATTATTCATATGATTACTTAGATAATGATTACTTAATTCCAGAATATAAAACATGATTTATATATAATATATATTAAGAATATATATATATATATATAATAGATCAGTAAATGGAAAGAAATACACCTTTCATGGAGACGGTAGACCGTTCGTACGCATGAACGCTGTTTTCGTTTCCTTATTGAGTTGAATGGAATTAAGTAGATGGCATACATATATATAAACATAAATCAGGTAGCTTTATAATGTCATATATTTCATTATTATTTCTTATATATACTTTATAATCATTCTTAAATGGTTAACATGGAGAATGAATCTCATCGCGTCGTGGAGACGGTAGTCCGTACGTACGCACGAGCGATGATATCATTTCCATAATTATTGAATTGAATTGGAGTGGATGATACACTATATAATAATCGTTATTATGTTATAATAACTATGTATGGTTATTTTTTACACCATAATACCCATCCATGTAAGGTGTTGGTGGAAAAGCAGATTACACCACGGCATGGAGACGGTATTCCGTACGTACGCACGCGCGGTGATTTCCTTTTTCCGTAGGATGGATAGAATGTTAATTATATTTGTTTCATATTTATAATAACATATCATTATATGAGTGATACTGATGTTATTACTTCATAATGAAACAACCTTAGAAGAAGAAGTGGAAGAAGAAATAAAGGTGAAAGAATTGGTAACGAAAATTACCTCTTCTTTGAAGCGCCTCTTTGAGACCTCCTCTTAGGGTACCAAAATTGGTCTTTAAGGAATACCAGAACCTCTAGAATGTTGATAAGGAAGTGGAGAAGAGAATTTGGCAGAGGTTGGCCGAGATTTAAGGCTCAAAGTTGTGTGAGGAAGAGAGGGAGGAGGTGCCCTTTTTATAAGGGAGGAGAGTGGTACCTTTGGAATAACTAAAACTATTATTTTATTATAAAGTCAAATTCGGTTTTAAATAGCTCCAAATTGATTTATTTAGAATCTAAGGTGGGGATGGGTCGAAATACTATCATCCAATAGAATTTAGACAAGTTTAGGTTCCTATTTTAACCTTATCATTTAGATTTAACATTAAGTTAAATAATTTTACTTTTACCGTGTCTTCTTGTGTTCTTACACTATAAGGTTAATAAACTTACTATAACAATCCAAAAGAACCCCAAGTTGTTAATTATTAATATATATAACCTTATCTAAGTCATTTGGCCGAAACTTAGATTTTTAGGAATAAAATAACAATTAATAATATAATATTTGTTTTAAATAACTATTTTAAGTCAATTTTGACACTATTTAGTAAATGATTTTTCTGAAAATCATAACAGAATTATAAGTTCGAAAAAAGTTAATTAAATCAATACTAACATGTCATATTAACCTATAAAATTAGTGTAATTCATAAAAAGTCTCAAATTATATTTATTTGGGTATTTATAACATCAATTATGTCAATATTTCATTAATAAGATAATTTCTGCATCATCGTTGTGTCATAAATAAATTAAATTATTTATTTTCTAAAAATTAAAAATAAAATACCATTATGTAGGAAATCTTTTTATCTTTCTAATGAATATTTATAGTCGAATTTATCTTATGTATAACCCAATATTAAAAATGGTTTAGTTATTAAACTTTGAATTTAACTATTTTAACCCTTCTTTAAATAAATTAATAATAAATGTCCTAATCTAATCCAAGTGGGCCTAAATGGTCATATTTTATTCCTAAGATTGTTTTTGGTCGAATTACACTTGTCCAATAGAATTATTACATGTGTTAGGGTAATAATAATATCATCTTTACCCTTAATTACCCTATTTACTTTTAATCGTGGTAAAAAAAGTAAAAAGTTACTATTCACAAAAAAAATATTTTCAACTCATTGAACCACATTTTACTTACTGAAATCAACTGTGTCTCTTGGATTTTTGAAATTCCACTCACAGAAGCGGTAAAATTAAGTTTTATGAAAAATTCAGTTTTTTAACTACCACTTAGTGGTTTCACTATTCATCAAAAATTGAAAGTTTTCAGAAAAATACCAAAAATTAGGCCTAAGCTATATTTGATATTATGAACTCAAAAATGATGTCTATTTTACCAAATTCAAAACATATCAGTTGCATTAACTAATTTAAAAATTAATTCCCGTCGTCAAAACAAATAGCGTGTTTTTAAGAGATAATAACTATCAAAAGATTGAAACTTGTTTATAACTGGTTTAAATGTGAAATTGCATCCAATGACCCTCATTGTATTAAATTGTAAAAATATATTATAAATATACTTTAAAAACACTAAAATTAATAATTTATCACTATTAATTATTTTGATTGAAAAAGTTGTTTTTAATTAAAATTTAGTAATTTCCACTATTCATCAAAATATGAAAGTTATCCGAAAATTACCAAAATTTCACCCTAAGCTAATTTCGATATTCCGAATCCCAAAATGAAGTTCATTTTGAAAAATAAAATTTACAAAATTTCAAAAAGTGGTTATTACTATTCATAACGGCTAGTTTTAATAATATTTTAATAGCATTTCATTGTTTAGTGAAACTCGGTATTGCGTACTACACACGCTATCAAGGAAGGTCGTGATTGCGTGTAATGAAAGGAAAGTCAAGGATGCGTGTTGTGCAAGCTCCTTTTGGTGTAGCGTACAACACAAGACATTAATGAAATTAAAAAGAATATTTTTCATAAAATCTAGGGGTGTTACATTCTACCCCCCTTAAAATGAATTTCGCCCTCGAAATTCGTCGGGGTTATAAATGGTTTACTATTAAAAAGTTTATTTAATCGAAACCCACATAGTAAAAAGGAATACCAAAACCAATCTTTAAAAACAAAATTATGAAACGTAACGGTTACCCAAATAAACTAATCACTGGGTTTCCACATAGGTGAAAATATGGATATGAAAGAGAAATCTAAACATCATGTTCTGATGGAGAGTGGTAGAGAACATGGCTATGGAAAAGCTAGCAATCACAAAGCCATAAATTTGTGACGATCTAAGGTACCATCTGATTCATCAGATATAAGAGCACTAAGACAACATTTTTGGTTTTCAAGATCATTTCCCTAATGTTGATGAAATTGGAATTAAAAGAAATACATTCATGATTTTGGTATAGTCTCACCGTTTTCCGTTCTTTAGACAATTTCCACTTCATCTCTTAAAGAAATGAAGTTGAATTTGTCATTGTTAGCAAATCATGTGATAGAATGATGGGTCATTCCATCTCTTTCAAACAAAAGGTTAGCAAAAGTTATAAGTCCATCTTATGGTTAATCGTATATGGTTCCAAAAATGAACTTATACTTCATATATCATACCGCTTAATAAAATAAAACTAGTTTCTACTAACCAGGGACTTCCTGTAGGCCAGTGGTAGGCGATAAGGGCCAGTCGCACTTCGGTTGTGGGTTCGATTCCTACGACCTTGTCCGACGCGATGGGTTGTCGCTCGTCCTGCAGGTTGTCTTTTTTTCTAAAACTGTATTACTATAACATCTCATCAATAATATCGAAAAACGTTTTATCCTAACTTATGTCCAACATAATCCATTCCAATCTTTAGGCTTATCTAAAATACTTCGGTCCAAGCTCATAGTATAAAGAAAATGATTACTTGAAATGTCATAGAACAATCATGTGAATGCCATCATTTATCCCCCATATATCATAAGATATATCTTGTTGGTCAAATTAAAAACATGTGAATTCCTTAATAATGTATTCTCTTGAAGAATGAATACCCATTGAACCTTAGTGAAAACATGAATGCAGTTAAAAGTTAACACTTTCCACAAACCAAAATCCTCAAAATTATTTATACTCAAACCATTATATCACTTAGTCTTTATATCAATCATGAGCTCATGAATATAATCAAACATCTCATTATCGTCTTATCCCTTCATTATGCGCATATTATCTACATTCCAAAAATATCTGAATAACCTTTCATGGATACTGGTACCATTAATCATACACTTTAGAAACTCAAGGAAAGACAACAGTGTAACAATCCTTAGATGTCTCTTTATTCCATAGTACCATGAGATTACTTATACAACATTACACATGATAAACATGTCATCATTCCACTACATTCTTAAACCATTGACCAAGCTTCAACAATTATTTCATCTCACATATCATTTGTAGTCTCTTCATCATCATCAACATAAATACTACCCATACGACAATGTTGATTCTCTTCATGAGACTTTCCCTTAGGGCATTGGTTTGCATAATGCCCGTACATTCCACATTTAAAACATTTAACCATTGTTGATGTTGTAGCAATATCATTATCCTCATCCCTGGTGTTAACTGAACCTTTTCCTTTGCACTTACTGGATTTGTGTCCTTCTTTTCCACACCCAAAGCATCTTCTAGTTCCTTTGAAAAATTCTCCTTGATGCCTCTTCCCACATGATTTACATAGGGGAAATTGAACTTTCTTTCCTCTATGATCATCATGAAACTCCATCTTTCTCTTATTAGCCGAGTCATGAAACTTACCAAATTTTACTTTATTGATCATATTATGAGATTTATGATTCGGCATAATAATGATGTTTGGACTTCCAAATCCCATTTCATTTGGTTGCTCATGAAGAATATCATTCCATTGTCCATCATATCCTCCATTATCGTGAATCATCTTATTTCCAGCCATTTTCTAAAACCCAAAAAGAATAGTGTGAGAGGCAAAAATCATGCTAGGGAAAACAACATAATAAAAGGGGGAGTACCCTTAATATCTAAAATCTTAGGTTAAATTCTAAGATCGTTAGCTCAATTCTATGACTATAACCTATACGTATACTTAACCTTAGAGACATCCCTAGACATACCTTAGAAATATCTCTAGGAATCTCACTAAAGTTCTCGCATCCTAGTTTCCAAAGGTTGACTAAACAATTCCTCTGATACCAACTGTAGAGACCCGAAGCTAGACGTACATGTACATTACATTACATTTGCGGAATACTTAGCACATAACAAAAACACACACACAAGGATCGTAATAGTTTAGTGTCTTTGGAAAATCGGAATATAATCCTCTAATCCTGGTGAAAGATCTTCAACATCTCCCACAAAGATCTTCCCTTTTTTTACCTAAAACCTTTCTTTATATCCTGTGGAAAAGAAAACATAAAAGGGTGAGCTCAAATGATCAGTAAGGGTAAACAAAAGAAATATCAATCACATCATATTCATAAGAACATAACATTTTGGAAATCTTAACCTGCAAAAGAGCGCATAATTTCATAACATGGGATAAATCATGGCAGTGAAATGTAATCCCAATAATCATAACTTAAAACATGAAACTTTGTGGCATACACACATAATCATAGAGAATCATTTCGTGTTAGTCAAGACTCATTTCCAAGACTATATTAGTGGACAAAGTCCCTTTCTGAACCGAGTCACCCTCGTTTCAGTCCTGTTTCACTGAATCGGTATAACCTACCATTCCAGCCATGTATATCTCATGAGATATAAAATCTTTACCCAATGCATTGGAGGGAGATATAGGTCCCACCCATCTCATAATGATACCATTCTTATGTTTGCCACAAAATCATAAACCATACATCATAGCATAACCCATGTAATAAAAATGGGAATCTTAAACATCGTGACATCATAAAAAAATTCATATAAGATTAAGGAATTCATAAACATAATTCCATCACAACATAGTCAAATCAATGTAAAAATAGGGATAGAAACAGAACCCTTTATTATCTTAGATGGAAAATAATTTTGATAAAACACTTGAACTCCATTCTTGAGGAAAATATCCTTTCTACTTCAAAAACATTTTTCCTTTCTTAACATGTCATACAATTTTAATCTAAAAGATGTTGATTAAAAATAATCTTGAAAACTTTTAAAGGAATATTCTTGGAAATAATGTTTTAAAAATACATTCATTCCCTATAAGTTTAAAAAAACATTCTTTTCGTACTTTTGTCGGAAAAGTCAAAAAGTACCTCGTACGAAAAACGACAAAAAGATTCCTTTCATATCTTTTACTAAAAACTCACCGAAGGGTAAAATTGGATTTAAACAATTTTAGGTAGATGGAAATAATATTACATATTGAAGAAACATGGATGTGGATGATAAAATACACCCCAGTAAATTTCAAAGTATAAACAATCTCGGATAAAAATGAGATTGTGATATTTCCCTTACCTTAGGTCTGATTTGCTTCGTAAGTGTCCGAACCTCCTGTATAATGATTTAAATAATGTCATTTACTTATTACAGAATCATATTCATTGTTATTATATCATATATGGTTCACTTATGACTTTATATTACCCGTTCTTTTGTAAATTCATGTTAAAGTAGCGTTTTGGGTAAAATCATCTCATTTGTCGTTCGTGTTTTAACTTGTAATTATTCATATGATTACTTAGATAATGATTAATTAATTCCAGAATATAAAACATGATTTATATATGATATATATTAATAATATATATATATATATATAATAGATCAGTAAATGTAAAGAAATACACCGTTCATGGAGACGGTAGACCGTTCGTACGCATGAACGCTGTTTTCGTTTCCTTATTGAGTTGAATAGAATTAAGTAGATGGAATACAAATATATAAACATAAATCCAGTAGCTTTATAATGTCATATATTTAATTATTATTTATTATATATACTTTATAATCATTCTTAAATTGTTAACATGGAGAATGAATCTCATCGCGTCGTGGAGACGGTAGTCTGTACGTACGCACGAGTGATGATATCATTTCCATAATTATTGAATTGAATTGGAGTGTATTATAAAATCTATAAGAATCATTATTATGTTATAATAACTATTTATAGTTATTCTTTACACCATAATACCAATCCATGTAAGGTGTTGGTGGAAAAGCAGATTACACCACGGCGTGGAGACGGTATTCCGTACGTACGCACGCGCGGTGATTTCCTTTTTCCGTAGGATGGATAGAAGGTTAATTAGAGTTGTTTCATATTTATAATAACATATCAGTATATGAGTGATACTGATGTTATTACTTCATAATGAAACAACCATAGAAGAAGAAGTGGAAGAAGAAATAAAGGTGAAAGAATTGGTAACGGAAATTACCTCTTCTTTGAAGCGCCTCTTTGAGACCTCCTCTTAGGGTACCAAAATTGGTCTTTGAGGAAGACCAGAACCTCTAGGATGTTTCTAGGGAAGTAGAGAAGAGAATTTTGCAGAGGTTGGCCGAGCTTGAAGGCTCAAAGTTGTGTGAGGAAGAGAGGGAGGAGGTGCTCTTTTTATAAGGGAGGAGAGGGGTACCTTTGGAATAACTAAAACTATTATTTTATTATAAAGTCAAATTCGGTTTTAAATAGCTCAAAATTAATTTATTTCTAAGATAAAGTGGGGATGGGTCGAAATCCTCTCATCCAATAGAATTTAGACAAGTTTAGGTTCCTATTTTAACCTTATCATTTAGATTTAACATTAAGTTAAATAATTTTACTTTTACCGTGTCTTCTTGTGTTCTTACACTATAAGGTTAATAAACTTAATATAACAAGCCAAACGAACCCGAAGTTGTTAATTATTAATATATATAACCTTATCTAAGTCATTTGGCCTAACCTTAGATTTTTAGGAATAAAATAACAATTAATAATATAATATTTGTTTTAAAAAACTATTTTATGTCAATTTTGACACTATTTAGTAATTGATTTTTGTGAAAATCATAACAGAATGATAAGTTCGAACAAAGTTAATTAAATCAATACTAACATGTCATATTAACCTATAAAATTAGTTTAATTAATAAAAAGTCTCAAATTATATTTATTTGGGTATTTATAACATCAATTATGTCAATATTTCATTAATAAGATAATTTCTGCATCATCGTTGTGTCATAAATAAATTAAATTATTTATTGTCTAAAAATTACAAATAAAATACCATTATGTAGGAAATCTTTTTAGATTTCTAATGAATATTTATAGTAGAATTTATCTTATGTATAACCCTATATTAAAAATGATTTAGTTATTAAACTTTGATTTTAACTATTTTAACCCTTCTTTAAATAAATTAATAATAAATGTCCTAATCTAATCCAAGTGGGCCTAAATGGTCATATTTTATTCCTAAGTTTGTTTTTGTTCGAATTACACTTATCCAATAGAATTAGGACATGTGTTAGGGTAATAATAATATCATCTTTACCCTTAATTACCCTATTTACTTTTAACCGTGATAAGAAAAAGTAAAAAGTTACTATTCACACAAAAAATATTTTCATCTCATTGAACCATATTTTACTTACTGACATCAACCGTGTCTCTAGGATTTTTGAAATTCCACTCACAGAAGCGGTAAAATTATGTTTTATAAAAAATTCAGTTTTTTAACTACCACTTAGTGGTTTCACTATTCATCAAAAATTGAAAGTTTTCAGAAAAATACCAAAAATTAGGCCTAAGCTATATTTGATATTATGAACTCAAAAATGATGTCTATTTTACCAAATTCAAAACATATCAATTGCATTAACTAGTTTAAAAATTAATTCCCGTCGTCAAAACAAATAGCATGTTTTTAAGAGATAATAACTATCAAAAGATTGAAACTTGTTTATAACTGGTTTAAATGTGAAATTGCATCCAATGACCCTCATTGTATTAAATTGTAAAAATATATTATAAATATACTTTAAAACCACTAAAATTAATAATTTATCACTATTAATTATTTCGATTGAAAAAGTTGTTTTTAATTAAAATTTAGTAATTTCCACTATTCATCAAAATATGAAAGTTATCCGAAAATTACCAAAATTTCACCCTAAGCTAATTTCGATATTCCAAATCCAAAAATGAAGTTCATTTTGAAAAATAAAATTTACAAAATTTCAAAAAGTGGTTATTACTATTCATAACGGCTAGTTTTAATAATATTTTAATAGCATATCGTTGTTTAGTGAAACTCGGTATTGCGTACTACACACGCTATCAAGGAAGGTCGCGATTGCGTGTAAGGAAAGGCAAGTCAAGGATGCGTGTTGTGCAATCTCCTTTTGGTGTAGTGTACAACACAAGACATTAATGAAATTAAAAATAATATTTTTTATAAAATCTCAGGGTGTTACATTCTACCCCCCTTAAAATGAATTTCTCCCTCGAAATTCGTCGGGGTTATAAATGGTTTACTATTCAAAAGTTTCTTTAATCGAAACCCACATCGTAAAAAGGAATACCAAAACCAATATTTAAAAACAAAAGTATGAAACATAACGGCTACCCAAATAAACTAATCACTGGGTTTCCACATAGGTGAAAATATGGATATGGAAGATAAATCTAAACATCATGTTCTGATGGAGAGTGGTAGAGAACATGGCTATGGAAAAGCTAGCAATCACAAAGCCATAAATTTGTGACGATCTAAGGTACCATCTGATTCATCAGATATAAGAGCACTAAGACAACATTTTTGGTTTTCAAGATCATTTCCTTAAAGTTGATGAAATTGGAATTAGAAGAAATACTTTCGTGATTTTGGTATAGTCTCACCGTTTGCCATTCTTTGGACAATTTCCACTTCATATCTTAAACAAAATGAAGTTGAATTTGTCATTGTTAGCAAATCATGTGATAGAATGATGGGTCATTTCATCTCTTTCAAACAAAAGGTTAGCAAAAGTTATAAGTCCATCTTATGGTTAATCGTATATGGTTCCAAAAATGAACTTATACTTCATATATCATACCGCTTAAAAAAATAAAACTAGTTTCTACTAACCAGGGACTTCCTATAGGCCAGTGGTAGGCGATAAAGGTCAGTCGTACTTTGGTTGTGGGTTCGATTCCTATGACCTTGTCCGACGTGATGGGCTGTCGCCCGTCCTGCAGGTTGTCTTTTTTTTCTAAAACTATATTACTATAACATCTCATCAATAATATCGAAAAACGTTTTATCCGAACTTACGTCCAAAATAATCCATTCCAATCTTTAGGCTTATCTAAAATACTTTGGTCCAAGCTCATAGTATAAAGAAAATGATTACTTGAAATGTCACAGAACAATCACGTGAATGCCATCATTTATCCCCCATGTATCATAAGATATATCTTGTTGGTCAAATTACAAACATGTGAATTCCTTAATCATGGATTCTCTTGAAGAATGAATACCCATTGAACCTTAGTGAAAACATGAATGCAGTTAAAAGTTAACACTTTCCACAAACCAAAATCCTCAAAATTATTTATACTCAAACCATTATATCACTTAGTCTTTATATCAATCATGAGCTCATGAATACAATCAAACATCTCATTATCGTCTTATCCCCTCATTATACGCATATTATCTACATTCCAAAAATATCTGAATAACCTTTCATGGATACTGGTACCATTAATCATACACTTTCAAAACTCAAGGAAAGAAAACAGTGTAACAATCCTTAGATGTCTCTTTATTCCATAGTACCATGAGATTACTTATACAACATTACACATGATAAACATGTCATCATTCCACTACATTCTTAAACCATTGACCAAGCTTCAACAATTCTTTCATCTCACATATCATTTGTAGTCTCTTCATCATCATCAACATAAATACTACCCATACGACCATGCTGATTCTCTTCATGAGACTTTCCCTTAGCGCATTGGTTTGTATAATGCCTGTACATTCCACATTTAAAAAATTTAACCATTGTTGATGTCGTAGCAATACCATTATCCTCATCCCTGGTGTTAACTGAACCTTTTCCTTTGCACTTACTGGCTTTGTGTCCTTCTTTTCCACACCCAAAGCATCTTCCAGTTCCTTTGAAACATTCTCCTTGATGCCTCTTCCCACATGATTTACATAGGGGAAATTGAACTTTCTTTCCTCTATGATCATCATGAAACTCCATCTTTCTCTTATTAGCCGAGTCAGGAAACTTACCAAATTTTACTTTATTGATCATATTATGAGATTTCTGATTCGGCATAATAATGATGGTTGGACTTCCAAATCCCATTTCATTTGGTTTCTCATGAAGAATATCATTCCATTGTCCATCATATCCTCCATTATCGTGAATCATCTTGTTTCCAGCCATTTTCTAAAACCCAAAAAGAATAGTGTGAGAGGCAAAAATCATGATAGGGAAAACAACATAATAAAAGAGGGAGTACCCTTAATATCTAACATCTTAGGTTAAATTCTAAGATCGTTAGCGCAATTCTAGGACTATAACCTATACGTATACTTAACCTTAGAGACATCCCTAGACATACCTTAGAAATATCTCTAGGAATCTCACTAAAGTTCTCGCATCCTTGTTTCCAAAGGTTGACTAAACCTTTCCTATGATACCAACTGTAGAGACCCGAAGCTAGACGTACATGGACATTACATTACATTTGCGGAATACTTAGCACATAACAAAAACACACACATAAGGATCGTAATAGTTTAGTGTCTTTGGAAACTCGGAATATAATCCTCTAATCCTGGTGAAAGATCTTCAATATCTCCCATAAAGATCTTCCCTTTTTTTACCTAAAACCTTTCTTTATATCCTGGGGAAATGAAATCATAAAAGGGTGAGCTCAAATGCTCAGTAAGGGTAAACAAAAGAAATATCAATCACATTATATTCATAAGAACATAACATTTTGGAAATCTTAACCTGCAAAAGAGATCATAATTTCATAACATGGGATAAATCATGGCAGTGAAATGTAATCACAATAATCATAACTTAAAACATGAAACTTTGTGCCATACACACATAATCATAGAGAATCATTTCTTGTTAGTCAAGACTCATTGCCAATACTATCTTAGTGGACAAAGTCCCTTTCTGAACCGAGTCACCCTCGTTTCAGTCCTGTTTCACTGAACCGGTATAACCTACCATTCCATCCATGTCTATCTCATGAGATATAAAATCTTTACCCAATGCATTGGAGGGAGATATAGGTCCCACCCATCTCATAATGATACCATTCTTATGTGTGCCACAAAATCATAAACCATATATCATAGCATAACCCATGTAATAAAAATGGGAATCTTAAACATCGTGACATCATAAAACAATTCATATAAGATAAAGGAATTCAGAAACATAATTCCATCACAACATAGTCAAATCAATGTAAAAATAGGGATAGAAAGAGAACCCTTTATTATCTTAGATGGAAAATAATTTTGATAAAACACTTGAACTCCGTTCTTGAGGAAAATATTCTTTCTACTTCAAAAACATTTTTCCTTTCTTAACATGTCATACAATTTTAATCTAAAAGAAGTTGATTAAAAATAAGCTTTAAAACTTTTAAAGGAATATTCTTGGAAATAATGTTTTAAAAATCCATTCATTCCCTATAAGTTTAAAAAAAATATTCTTTTCGTACTTTTGTCGGAAAAGTCAAAAAGTACCTCGTACGAAAAACGACAAAAAGATTCTTTTCATGTCTTTTACTAAAAACTCACCGAAGGGTAAAATTGGATTTAAACAATTTTAGGTGGATGGAAATAATATTACATATTGATGAAACATGGATGTGGATGATAAAATACACCCCAGTAAATTTCAAAGTATAAACAATCTCGGATAAAAATGAGATTGTGATATTTCCCTTACCTTAGGTTCGATTTGCTTCGTAAGTGTCCGAACCTCCTGTATAATGATTTAAATAATGTCATTGACTTATTAAAGAATCATATTTATTGTTATTATATCATATATGGTTCACTTATGACTTTATATTACCCGTTCTTTTATAAATTCATGTTAAAGTAGCGTTTTGGGTAAAATCATCTCATTTGTCGTTCGTGTTTTAACTTGTAATTATTCATATGATTACTTAGATAATGATTACTTAATTCCAGAATATAAAACATGATTTATATATTATATATATTAAGAATATATATATATATATATATATATAATAGATCAGTAAATGGAAAGAAATACACCGTTCATGGAGACGGTAGACCGTTCGTACGCATGAACGTTGTTTTCGTTTCCTTATTGAGTTGAATGGAATTAAGTAGATGGCATAAATATATATAAACATAAATCCAGTAGATTTATAATGTCATATATTTCATTATTATTTCTTATATATACTTTATAATCATTCTTAAATGGTTAACATGGAGAATGAATCTCATCGCGTCGTGGAGACGGTAGTCCGTACGTATGCACGAGCGATGATATCATTTCCATAATTATTGAATTGAATTGTAGTGGATGATACAATATATCAGAATCATTATTATGTTATAATAACTATGTATAGTTATTCTTTACACCATAATATCCATCCATGTAAGGTGTTGGTGGAAAAGAAGATTACACCACGGTGTGGAGACGGTATTCCGTACGTACGCACGCGCGGCGATTTCTTTTTTCCGTAGGATGGATAGAAGGTTAATTAGAGTTGTTTCATATTTATAATAACATATCAGTATATGAGTGATACTGATGTTATTACTTGATAATGAAACAACCTTAGAAGAAGAAGTGGAAGAAGAAATAAAGGTGAAAGAATTGGTAACAGAAATTACCTCTTCTTTGAAGCGCCTCTTTGAGACCTCCTCTTAGGGTACCAAAATTGGTCTTTGAGGAAGACCAGAACCTCTAGGATGTTGCTAGGGAAGTGGAGAAGAGAATTTGGCAGAGTTTGGCCGAGCTTGAAGGCTCAAAGTTGTGTGAGGAAGAGAGGGAGGAGGTGCCCTTTTTATAAGGGAGGAGAGGGGTACCTTTGGAATAACTAAAACTATTATTTTATTATAAAGTCAAATTCGGTTTTAAATAGCTCCAAATTGATTTATTTCGAAGCTAAAGTGGGGATGGGTCGAAATACTCTCATCCAATAGAATTTAGACAAGTTTAGGTTCCTATTTTAACCTTATCATTTAGATTTAACATTAAGTTAAATAATTTTACTTTTACCGTGTCTTCTTGTGTTCTTACACTATAAGGTTAATAAACTTACTATAACAAGCCAAACGAACCCCAAGTTGTTAATTATTAATATATATAACCCTATCTAAGTCATTTGGCCAAACCTTATATTTTTAAGAAAAAAATAACAATTAATAATATAATATTTGTTTTAAAAAACTATTTTATGTCAATTTTGACACTATTTAGTAATTGATTTTTGTGAAAATCATAAAAGAATTATAAGTTCTAAAAAAGTTACTTAAATCAATACTAACATGTCATATTAACCTAGAAAATTAGTTTAATTCATAAAAAGTCTCAAATTATATTTATTTGGGTATTTATAACATCAATTATGTCAATATTTCATTAATAAGATAATTTCTGCATCATCGTTGTGTCATAAATAAATTAAATTATTTATTGTCCAAAAATTACAAAGAAAATACCATTATGTAGGAAATCGTTTTAGCTTTCTAATTAATATTTATAGTCGAATTTATCTTATGTATAACCCTATATTAAAAATGATTTAGTTATTAAACTTTGATTTTAACTATTTTAACCCTTCTTTAAATAAATTAATAATAAATGTCCTAATCTAATCCAAGTGGGCCTAAATGGTCATATTTTATTCCTAAGTTTGTTTTTGGTCGAATTAAACTTGTCCAATAGAATTAGTACATGTGTTAGTGTAATAATAATATCATCTTTACCCTTAATTACCCTATTTACTTTTAACCGTGGTAAAAAAATAAAAAGTTACTATTCAAAAAAAATATTTTCATCTCATTGAACCACATTTTACTTACTGACATCAACCGTGTCTCTCGGATTTTTGAAATTCCACTCACAGAAGTGGTAAAATTAAGTTTTATGAAAAATTCAGTTTTTTAACTACCACTTAGTGGTTTCACTATTCATCAAAAATTGAAAGTTTTCATAAAAATACCAAAAATTAGGCCTAAGCTATATTTGATATTATGAACTCAAAAATGATGTCTACTTTACCAAATTCAAAACCTATCAGCTGCATTAACTAATTTAAAAATTAATTCCCGTCGTCAAAACAAATAGCGTGTTTTTAAGAGATAATAACTATCAAAAGATTGAAACTTGTTTATAACTGGTTTAAATGTGAAATTGCATCCAATGACCCTCATTGTATTAAATTGTAAAAATATATTCTAAATATACTTTAAAACCACTAAAATTAATAATTTATCACTATTAATTATTTCGATTGAAAAATTTGTTTTTAATTAAAATTTAGTAATTTCCACTATTCATCAAAATATGAAAGTTATCCGAAAATTACCAAAATTTCACCCTAAGCTAATTTCAATATTCCGAATCCAAAAATGAAGTTCATTATGAAAAATAAAATTTACAAAATTTCTAAAAGTGGTTATTACTATTCATAACAGCTAGGTTTAATAATATTTTAATAGCATATAGTTGTTTAGTGAAACTCGGTATTGCGTACTACACACGCTATCATGGAAGGTCGCGATTGCGTGTAATGAAAGGCAAGTCAAGGATGCGTGTTGTGCAAGCTCCTTTTGGTGTAGTGTACAACACAAGACATTAATTAAATTAAAAAGAATAGTTTTCATAAAATCTCGGGGTGGTACATTCTACCCCCCTTAAAATGAATTTCGCCCTCGAAATTCGTCGGGGTTATAAATGGTTTACTATTCAAAAGTTTCTTTAATCGAAACCCACATCGTAAAAAGGAATACCAAAACCAATATTTAAAAACAAAAGTATGAAATGTAACGGTTACCCAAATAAACTAATCACTGGGTTTCCACATAGGTGAAAATATGGATATGGAAGAGAAATCTAAACATCATGTTCTGATGGAGAGTGGTAGAGAACATGGCTATGGAAAAGCTAGCAATCACAAAGCCATAAATTTGTGACGATCTAAGGTACCATCTGATTCATCAGATATAAGATCACTAAGACAACATTTTTGGTTTTCAAGATCATTTCCCTAAAGTTGATGAAATTGGAATTAGAAGAAATAATTTCGTGATTTTGGTATAGTCTCACCGTTTGCCGTTCTTTGGACAATTTCCACTTCATCTATTAAAGAAATGAAGTTGAATTTGTCATTGTTAGAAAATCATGTGATAGAATGATGGGTCATTCCATCTCTTTCAAACAAAAGGTTAGCAAAAGTTAAAGTCCATATTATGGTTAATCGTATATGGTTCCAAAAATGAACTTATACTTCATATATCATACGGCTTAATAAAATAAAACTAGTTTCTACTAACCAGGGACTTCCTGTAGGCCAGTGGTAGGTGATAAAGGCCAGTCGCACTTCGGATTTGGGTTCGATTCCTACGACCTTGTCCGACGCGATGGGTTGTCGCCCGTTCTGCAGGTTGTCTTTTTTTCTAAAACTATATTACTATAACATCTCATCAATAATATCGAAAAATGTTTTATCCTAACTTATGTCCAACATAATCCATTCCAATCTTTAGGCTTATCTAAAATACTTCGGTCCAAGCTCATAGTATAAAGAAAATGATTACTTGAAATGTCACAGAACAATCACGTGAATGCCATCATTTATCCCCCATATATCATAAGATATATCTTGTTGGTCAAATTACAAACATGTGAATTCCTTAATCATGTATTATCTTGAATAATGAATACCCATTGAACCTTAGTGAAAACATGAATGCAGTTAAAAGTTAACACTGTCCACAAACCAAAATCCTCAAAATTATTTATACTCAAACCATTATATCACTTAGTCTTTATATCAATCATGAGCTCATGAATACAATCAAACATCTCATTATCATCGTATCCCTTCATTATGCGCATATTATCTACATTCCAAAAATATCTGAATAACCTTTCATGGATACTGGTACCATTAATCATACACTTTCAAAACTCAAGGAAAGACAACAGTGTAACAATCCTTATATGTCTCTTTATTCCATAGTACCATGAGATTTCTTATACAACATTACACGTGATAAACATGTCATCATTCCACTACATTCTTAAACCATTGACCAAGCTTCAACAATTATTTCATCTCACATATCATTTGTAGTCTCTTCATCATCATCAACATAAATACTACCCATACGACCATGCTGATTCTCTTCATGAGACTTTCCTTTAGGGCATTGGTTTGCATAATGCCCGTACATTCCACATTTAAAACATTTAACCATTGTTGATGTCATAGAAATACCATTATCCTCATCCCTGGTGTTAACTGAACCTTTTCCTTTGCACTTACTGGCTTTGTGTCCTTCTTTTCCACACCCAAATCATCTTCCAGTTCCTTTGAAACATTCTCCTTGATGCCTCTTCCCACATGATTTACATAGGGGAAATTGAACTTTCTTTCCTCTATGATCATCATGAAACTCCATCTTTCTCTTATTAGCCGAGTCAGGAAACTTACCAAATTTTACTTTATTGATCATATTATGAGATTTTTGATTCGGCATAATAATGATGTTTGGACTTCCAAATCCCATTTCATTTGGTTGCTCATGAAGAATATCATTCCATTGTCCATCATATCCTCCATTATCGTGAACCATCTTGTTTCCAGCCATTTTCTAAAACCCAAAAAGAATAGTGTGAGAGGCAAAAATCATGCTAGGGAGAACAACATAATAAAAGGGGGAGTACCCTTAATATCTAAAATCTTAGGTTAAATTCTAAGATCGTTAGTGCAATTCTAGGACTATAACCTATATGTATACTTAACCTTAGAGACATCCCTAGACATACCTTAGAAATATCTCTAGGAATCTCACTAAAGTTCTCGCATCCTAGTTTCAAAAGGTTTACTAAACCTTTCCTCTGATACCAACTGTAGAGACCCGAAGCTAGACGTACATGGACATTACATTACATTTGCGGAATAATTATCACATAACAAAAACACACACACAAGGATCGTAATAGTTTAGTGTCTTTGGAAACTCGGAATATAATCCTCTAATACTGGTGAAAGATCTTCAACATCTCCCATAAAGATCTTCCCTTTTTTTTACCTAAAACCTTTCGTTATATCCTGTGTAAAAGAAAACATAAAAGGGTGAGCTCAAATGCTCAGTAAGGGTAAACAAAAGAAATATCAATCACATCATATTCATAAGAACATAACATTTTGGAAATCCTAACCTGCAAAAGAGAGCATAATTTCATAACATGGGATAAATCATGGCAGTGAAATGTAATCACAATAATAATAACTTAAAGCATGGAACTTTGTGGCATACACACATAATCATAGAGAATCATTTCTTGTTAGTCAAGACTCATTTCCAAGACTATCTTAGTGGAAAAAGTCCCTTTCTGAACCGAGTCACCCTCGTTTCTGTCCTGTTTCACTGAACCGGTATAACCTACCATTCCAGCCATGTCTATCTCATGAGATATAAAATCTTTACCCAATGCATTGGAGGGAGATATAGGTCCCACCCATCTCATAATGATACCATTCTTATGTGTGCCACAAAGTCATAAACCATACATCATAGCATAACCCATGTAATAAAAATGGGAATCTTAAACATCGCGACATCATAAAACAATTCATATAAGATAAAGGAATTCATAAACATAATTCCATCACAACATAGTCAAATCAATGTAAAAATAGGGATAGAAACAGAACCATTTATTATCTAAGATGGAAAATAATTTTGATAAAACACTTGAACTCCATTCTTGAGGAAAATATCCTTTCTACTTCAAAAACATTTTTCCTTTCTTAACATGTCATACAATTTTAATCTAAAAGAAGTTGATTAAAAATAAGCTTGAAAAATTTTAAAGGAATATTCTTGGAAATAATGTTTTAAAAATCCATTCATTCCCTATAAGTTTATAAAAAACATTCTTTTCGTACTTTTGTCGGAAAAGTCAAAAAGTACCTCGTACGAAAAACGACAAAAAGATTCCTTTCATATATTTTACTAAAAACTCACCAAAGGGTGAAATTGGATTTAAACAATTGTAGGTGGATGGAAATAATATTACATATTGAATAAACATGGATGTGGAAGATAAAATACACCCCAGTAAATTTCAAAGTATAAATAATCTCGGATAAAAATGAGATTGCGATATTTCCCTTACCTTAGGTCTGATTTTCTTCGTAAGTGTCCGAACCTCCTGTATAATGATTTAAATAATGTCATTGACTTATTACAGAATCATATTCATTGTTATTATATCATATATGGTTCACTTATGACTTTATATTACCCGTTCTTTTGTAAATTCATGTTAAAGTAGCGTTTTGGGTAAAATCATCTCATTTGTCGTTCGTGTTTTAACTTGTAATTATTCATATGATTACTTAGATAATGATTACTTAATTCCAGAATATAAAACATGATTTATATGTAATATATATTGAGAATATATATATATATATATTAGATCAGTAAATGGAAAGAAATACACCGTTCATGGAGACGGTAGACCGTTCGTACGCATGAACGCTGTTTTCGTATCCTTATTGAGTTGAATGGAATTAAGTAGATGGCATACATATATATAAACATAAATCCAGTAGCTTTATAATGTCATATATTTCATTATTATATCTTATATATACTTTATAATCATTCTTAGATGGTTAACATGGAGAATGAATCTCATCGCGTCGTGGAGACGGTAGTCTGTACGTACGCACGAGCGATGATATCATTTCCATAATTATTGAATTGAATTGGAGTGGATGATACAATATATCAGAATCATTATTATGTTATAATAACTATGTATAGTTATTCATTACACCATAATACCCATCCATGTAAGGTGTTGGTGGAAAAGCAGATTACACCACGGCGTGGAGACGGTATTCCGTACGTACGCACGCGCGGTGATTTCCTTTTTCCGTAGGATGGATAGAAGGTTAATTAGAGTTGTTTCATATTTATAATAACATATCAGTATATGAGTGATACTGATGTTATTACTTGATAATGAAACAACCTTATAAGAAGAAGTGGAAGAAGAAATAAAGGTTAAAGAATTGGTAACAGAAATTACCTCTTCTTTGAAGCGCCTCTTTGAGACCTCCTCTTAGGGTACCAAAATTGGTCTTTGAGGAAGACCAGAACCTCTAGGATGTTGCTAGGGAAGTGGAGAAGAGAATTTGGCAGAGTTTGGCCGAGCTTGAAGGCTCAAAGTTGTGTGAGGAAGAGAGGGAGGAGGTGCCCTTTTTATAAGGGAGGAGAGGGGTACCATTGGAATAACTAAAACTATTATTTTATTATAAAGTCAAATTCGGTTTTAAATAGCTCCAAATTGATTTATTTAGAAGATAAAGTGGGGATGGGTCGAAATCCTCTCATCCAATAGAATTTAGACAAGTTTAGGTTCCTATTTTAACCTTATCATTTAGATTTAACATTAAGTTAAATAATTTTACTTTTACCGTGTCTTCTTGTGTTCTTACACTATAAGGTTAATAAACTTACTATAACAAGCCAAACGAACCCCAAGTTGTTAATTATTAATATATATAACCTTATATAAGTCATTTGGCCGAACCTTAGATTTTTATGAATAAAATAACAATTAATAATATAATATTTGTTTTAAAAAACTATTTTATGTCAATTTTGACACTATTTAGTAATTGATTTTTGTGAAAATCATAACAGAATGATAAGTTCGAACAAAGCTAATTAAATCAATACTAACATGTCATATTAACCTAGAAAATTATTGGAATTAATAAAAAGTCTCAAATTATATTTATTTGGGTATTTATAACTTCAATTATGTCAATATTTCATTAATAAGATAATTTATGCATCATCGTTGTGTCATAAATAAATTAAATTATTTATTGTCTAAAAATTACAAATAAAATACCATTATGTAGGAAATATTTTTATCTTTCTAATGAATATTTATAGTCGAATTTATCTTATGTATAACCCTATATTAAAAATGCTTTAGTTATTAAACTTTGATTTTAACTATTTTAACCCTTCTTTAAATAAATTAATAATAAATGTCCTAATCTAATCCAAGTGGGCCTAAATGGTCATATTTTATTCCTAAGTTTGTTTTTGGTCGAATTACACTTGTCTAATAGAATTAGGACATGTGTTAGGGTAATAATAATATCATCTTTACCCTTAATTACCCTATTTACTTTTAACCGTGGTAAAAAAAAGTAAAAAGTTACTATTCACAAAAAAAATATTTTCATCTCATTGAACCACATTTTACTTACTGACATCAACCGTGTCTCTCTGATTTTTGAAATTCCACTCACAGAAGCGGTAAAATTATGTTTTATGAAAAATTCAGTTTTTTAACTACCACTTAGTGGTTTCACTATTCATCAAAAATTGAAAGTTTTCAGAAAAATACCAAAAATTAGGCCTAAGCTATATTTGATATTATGAACTCAAAAATGATGTCTACTTTACCAAATTCAAAACATATCAGCTGCATTAACTAATTTAAAAATTAATTCCCGTCGTCAAAACAAATAGCGTGTTTTTAAGAGATAATAACTATCAAAAGATTGAAACTTGTTTATAACTGGTTTAAATGTGAAATTGCATCCAATGACCCTCATTGTATTAAATTGTAAAAATATATTATAAATATACTTTAAAACCACTAAAATTAATAATTTATCACTATTAATTATTTCGATTGAAAAAGTTGTTTTTAATTAAAATTTAGTAATTTCCACTATTCATCAAAATATGAAAGTTATCCGAAAATTACCAAAATTTCACCCTAAGATAATTTCGATATTCCGAATCCAAAAATGAAGTTCATTATGAAAAATAAAATTTACAAAATTTCTAAAAGTGGTTATTACTATTCATAACGGCTAGGTTTAATAATATTTTAATAGCATATCGTTGTTTAGTGAAACTCGGTATTGCGTACTACACACGCTATCAAGGAAGGTCGTGATTGCGTGTAATGAAAGTCAAGTCAAGGATGCGTGTTATGCAAGCTCCTTTTGGTGTAGTGTACAACACAAGACATTAATGAAATTAAAAAGAATATTTTTCATAAAATCTCAGGGTGTTACATTCTACCACCCTTAAAATGAATTTCGCCCTCGAAATTCGTCGGGGTTATAAATGGTTTACTATTAAAAAGTTTCTTTAATCGAAACCCACATCGTAAAAAGGAAAACCAAAACAAATCTTTAAAAACAAAAGTATGAAACGTAACGGTTACCCAAATAAACTAATCACTGGGTTTCCACATAGGTGAAAATATGGATATGGAAGAGAAATCTAAACATCATGTTCTGATGGAGAGTGGTAGAGAACATGGCTATGGAAAAGCTAGCAATCACAAAGCCATAAATTTGTGACGATCTAAGGTACCATCTGATTCATTAGATATAAGATCACTAAGACAACATTTTTGGTTTTCAAGATCATTTCCCTAAAGTTGATGAAATTGGAATTAGAAGAAATACTTTCGTGATTTTGGTATAGTCTCACCGTTTGCCGTTCTTTGGACAATTTCCACTTCATCTCTTAATGAAATGAAGTTTAATTTGTCATTGTTAGAAAATCATGTGATAGAATGATGGGTCATTCCATCTCTTTCAAACAAAAGGTTAGCAAAAGTTATAAGTCCATCTTATGGTTAATCGTATATGGTTCCAAAAATGAACTTATACTTCATATATCATACCGCTTAATAAAATAAAACTAGTTTCTACTAACCAGGGACTTCCTGTAGGCCAGTGGTAGGCGATAAAGGCTAGTCGCACTTCGGTTGTGGGTTTGATTCCTACGACCTTGTCCGACGTGATGGGCTGTCGCCCGTCCTGCAGGTTGTCTTTTTTTTCTAAAACTATATTACTATAACATCTCATCAATAATATCGAAAAACGTTTTATCCTAACTTATGTCCAACATAATCCATTCTAATCTTTAGGCTTATCTAAAATACTTCGGTCCAAGCTCATAGTATAAAGAAAATGATTACTTGAAATGTCACAGAACAATCACGTGAATGCCATCATTTATCCCCCATATATCATAAGATATATCTTGTTGGTCAAATCACAAACATGTGAATTCCTTAATCATGTATTCTCTTGAAGAATGAATACCCATTGAACCTTAGTGAAAACATAAATGCAGTTAAAAGTTAACACTTTCCACAAACCAAAATCCTCAAAATTATTTATACTCAAACCATTATATCACTTAGTCTTTATATCAATCATGAGCTCATGAATACAATCAAACATCTCATTATCGTCTTATCCCTTCATTATGCGCATATTATCTACATTCCAAAAATATCTGAATAACCTTTCATGGATACTGGTACCATTAATCATACACTTTCAAAACTCAAGGAAAGACAATAGTGTAACAATCCTTAGATGTCTCTTTATTCCATAGTACCATGAGATTACTTATACAACATTGCACATGATAAACATGTCATCATTCCACTACATTCTTAAACCATTGACCAAGCTTCAACAATTCCTTCATCTCACATATCATTTGTAGTCTCTTCATCATCATCAACATAAATACTACCCATACGACCATTCTGATTCTCTTCATGAGACTTTCCCTTAGGGCACGGGTTTGCATAATACCCGTACATTCCACATTTAAAAAATTTAACCATTGTTGATGTCGTAGCAATACCATTATCCTCATCCCTGGTGTTAACTGAACCTTTTCCTTTTCACTTACTGGCTTTGTGTCCTTCTTTTCCACACCCAAAGCATCTTCCAGTTCCTTTGAAACATTCTCCTTGATGCCTCTTCCCACATGATTTACATAGGGGAAATTTAACTTTCTTTCCTCTATGATCATCATGAAACTCCATCTTTCTCTTATTAGCCGAGTCAGGAAACTTACCAAATTTTACTTTATTGATCATATTATGAGATTTCTGATTCGGCATAATAATGATGTTTGGACTTCCAAAGCCCATTTCATTTGGTTGCTCATGAATAATATCATTCCATTGTCCATCATATCCTCCGTTATCGTGAATCATCTTGTTTCCAGTCATTTTATAAAACCCAAAAAGAATAGTGTGAGAGGCAAAAATCATGCTAGGGAAAACAACATAATAAAAGGGGGAGTACCCTTAATATCTAAAATCTTAGGTTAAATTCTAAGATCGTTAGCGCAATTCTAGGACTATAACCTATACGTATACTTAACATTAGAGACATCCCTAGACATACCTTAGAAATATCTCTAGGAATCTCACCAAAGTTCCCGCATCCTAGTTTCCAAAGGTTGACTATACCTTTCCTCTGATACCAACTGTAAAGACCCAAATCTAGACGTACATGGAAATTACATTACATTTGCGGAATACTTAGCACATAACAAAAACACACACACAAGGATCGTAATAGTTTAGTGTCTTTGGAAACTCGGAATATAATCCTCTAATCCTGGTGAAAGATCTTCAACATCTCTCATAAAGATCTTCCCTTTTTTTTACCTAAAACCTTTCTTTATATCATGGGGAAAAGAAAACATAAAAGGGTGAGCTCAAATGCTCAGTAAGGGTAAACAAAAGAAATATCAATCACATCATATTCATAAGAACATAACATTTGGGAAATCTTAACCTGCAAAAGAGAGCATAATTTCATAACCTGGGATAAATCATGGTAGTGAAATGTAATCACAATAATCATCACTTAAAACATGAAACTTTTTGGCATACACACATAATCATATAGAATCATTTCTTGTTAGTCAAGACTCATTTCCAAGACTATCTTAGTGGACAAAGTCCATTTCTGAACCGAGTCACCCTCGTTTCAGTCCTATTTCACTGAACCGGTATAACCTACCATTCCAGCCATGTCTATCTCATGAGATATAAAATCATTACCCAATGCATTGGAGGGAGATATAGGTCCCACCCATATCATAATGATACCATTCTTATGTGTGCCACAAAATCATAAACAATACATCATAGAATAACCCATGTAATAAAAATGGGAATCTTAAACATCGTGACATCATAAAACAATTCATATAAGATAAAGGAATTCATAAACATAATTCCATCACAACATAGTCAAATCAATGTAAAAATAGGGATAGAAACAGAACCCTTTATTATCTTAGATGGAAAATAATTTTGATAAAACACTTGAACTCCTTTCTTGAAGAAAATATCATTTCTACTTCAAAAACATTTTTCCTTTCTTAACATGTCATACAATTTTAATCTAAAAGAAGTTGATTAAAAATAAGCTTGAAAACTTTTAAAGGAATATTCTTGGAAATAATGTTTTAAAAATCCCTTCATGCCCTAAAAGTTTAAAAAAAATATTCTTTTCTTACTTTTGTCGGAAGAGTCAAAAAGTACCTCGTACGAAAAACGACAAAAAGATTCCTTTCATATCTTTTACTAAAAACTCACCGAAGGGTAAAATTGGATTTAAACAATTGTAGGTGGATGGAAATAATATTACATATTTACGAAACATGGATGTGGATGATAAAATACACCCCATTAAATTTCAAAGTATAAACAATCTCGGATAAAAATGAGATTGTGATATTTCCCTTACCTTAGGTCCGATTTGCTTCATAAGTGTCTGAACCTCCTGTATAATGATTTAAATAATGTCATTGACTTATTACAGAATCATATTCATTGTTATTATATCATATATGGTTCACTTATGACTTTATATTACCCGTTCTTTTGTAAATTCATGTTAAAGTAGCGTTTTGGGTAAAATCATCTAATTTGTCATTCGTGTTTTAACTTGTAATTATTCATATGATTACTTAGATAATGATTACTTAATTACAGAATATAAAACATGATTTATATATAATATATATTAAGAATATATATATATATATATATATATATAATAGATCAGTAAATGGAAAGAAATACACCGTTCATGGAGACGGTAGACCGTTCGTACGCATGAACGCTGTTTTCGTTTCCTTATTGAGTTGAATGGAATTAAGTAGATGGAATACATATATATAAACATAAATCCAGTAGCTTTATAATGTCATATATTTCATTATTATTTCATATATATACTTTATAATAATTCTTAAATGGTTAACATGGAGAATGAATCTCATCGCGTCGTGGAGACGGTAGTCCGTACGTACGCACGAGCGATGATATCATTTCCATAATTATTGAATTGAATTGGAGTGGATGATACAATATATCAGAATCATTATTATGTTATGATAACTATGTATAGTTATTATTTACACCATAATACCCATCCATGTAAGGTGTTGGTGGAAAAGCAGATTACACCACGGTGTGGAGACGGTATTCTGTACGTACGCACGCGCGGTGATTTCCTTTTTCCGTAGGATGGATAGAAGGTTAATTAGAGTTGTTTCATATTTATAATAACATATCAGTATATGAGTGATACTGATGTTATTACTTCATAATGAAACAACCTTAGAAGAAGAAGTGGAAGAAGAAATAAAGGTGAAAGAATTGGTAACGGAAATTACCTCTTCTATGAAGCGCCTCTTTGAGACCTCCTCTTAGGGTACCAAAATTGGTCTTTGAGAAAGACCAGAACCTCTAGGATGTTTCTAGGGAAGTGGATAAGCGAATTTTCCAGAGGTTTTCTGAGCTTGAAGGCTCAAAGTTGTGTGAGGAAGAGAGGGAGGAGGTGCCCTTTTTATAAGGGAGGAGAGGGGTACCTTTGGAATAACTAAAATTATTATTTTATTATAAAGTCAAATTCGGTTTTAAATAGCTCCAAATTGATTTATTTAGAAGATAAAGTGGGGATGGGTAGAAATCCTCTCATCCAATAGAATTTAGACAATTTTAGGTTTCTATTTTAACCTTATCATTTAGATTTAACATTAAGTTAAATAATTTTACTTTTACCGTGTCTTCTTGTGTTCTTACACGATAAGGTTAATAAACTTACTATAACAAGCCAAACGAACCCCAAGTTGTTAATTATTAATATATATAACCTTATCTAAGTCATTTGGCCTAACCTTAGTTTTTTAGGAATAAAATAACAATTAATAATATAATATTTGTTTTAAAAAACTATTTTATGTAAATTTTGACACTATTTAGTAATTGATTTTTGTGAAAATCATAACAGAATGATAAGTTCTAACAAAGTTAATTAAATCAATACTAACATGTCATATTAAACTAGAAAATTAGTGTAATTCATAAAAAGTCTCAAATTATATTTATTTGGGTATTTATAACATCAATTATTCCATTATTTCATTAATAAGATAATTTCTACATCGTCGTTGTGTCATAAATAAATTAAATTATTTATTGTCTAAAAATTAAAAACAAAATACCATTATGTAGGAAATCTTTTTACCTTTCTAATGAATATTTATAGTCGAATTTATATTATGTATAACCCTATATTAAAAATTATTTATTTATTAAACTTTGATTTTAACTATTTTAACCCTTCTTTAAATAAATTAATAATAAATGTCCTAATCTAATCCAATTGGGCCTAAATGGTCATATTTTATTCCTAAGTTTGTTTTTGGTCGAATTAAACTTTTCCAATAGAATTAGTACATGTGTTAGGGTAATAATAATATCATCTTTACCCTTAATTACCCTATTTACTTTTAACCGTGGTAAAAAAAGTAAAAAGTTACTATTCACAAAAAAAATATTTTCATCTCATTGAACCACATTTTACTTACTGACATCAACCGTGTCTCTCGGATTTTTGAAATTCCACTCACAGAAGTGGTAAAATTAAGTTTTATGAAAAATTCAGTTTTTTAACTACCACTTAGTGGTTTCACTATTCATCAAAAATTGAAAGTTTTCAGAAAAATACCAAAAATTAGGCCTAAGATATATTTGATATTATGAACTCAAAAATGATGTCTATTTTACCAAATTAAAAACATATCAGTTGCATTAACTAATATAAAAATTAATTCCCGTCGTCAAAACAAATAGCATGTTTTTAAGAGATAATAACTATCAAAAGATTGAAACTTGTTTATAACTGGTTTAAATGTGAAATTGCATCCAATGACCCTCATTGTATTAAATTGTAAAAATATATTCTAAATATACTTTAAAACCACTAAAATTAATAATTTATCACTATTAATTATTTCGATTGAAAAAGTTGATTTTAATTAAAATTTAGTAATTTCCACTATTCATCAAAATATGAAAGTTATCCGAAAATTACCAAAATTTCACCCTAAGATAATTTCGATATTCCGAATCCAAAAATGAAGATCATTTTGAAAAATAAAATTTACAAAATTTCAAAAAGTGGTTATTACTATTCATAACGGCTAGTTTTAATAATATTTTAATAGCATATCGTTGTTTAGTGAAACTCGGTATTGCGTACTACACACGCTATCAAGGAAGGTCGCGATTGCGTGTAATGAAAGGCAAGTCAAGGATGCGTGTTGTGCAAGCTCCTTTTGGTGTAGCGTACAACCCAAAACATTAATGAAATGAAAATGAATATTTTTCATAAAATCTCGGGGTGTTACACAGACTGTTTTCCTTACACTGATGAATCTCTCTGCGTATTGTCTTCTCCTCCACGAAAAACTTCATACTTCTCTAGATTTCTTCCCAAAATTATAATCTCCAATATCCTCATTTAATATAGGGGAGTATTGTTCCTTAAATAGGCACAAAAATCTGGAGAAATCGCTAATCCATTTTACCCAAATTTTCAATGTGGGACAATCTTCACTCCATTAGCGTACTGTTAGCCTCCACTACGTACCACTCCTATTCCGCGAACCACATCAATCCCGCCAACCTTAATCATCAGTGTACCGCATGCCTTCACCATGTACCATAACTACAAACCATTTTTCATCTCAACCTTCATCATTCTAGGTGCCAAATTCCTTCACCGCGTACCATTTCTGCAAACTATTTTTGGTTGTGTGCACCGCTCCGCATACTATTCCCACTTCCTGCACCACATACAATGCGCTAGCACTCTGTACCGCACGCCTAAACTGTGTACCGCACTCCTTCACCGCGTATTGTGCACCTTCACTACATACCATTTCCAAACTCCCAATTTTTGAGGTCCAAAAATTTGGCAAACATTAGGAAATAATGCCACCTTCAATACTATTTTCAACCCCAATTGTATGACTGCATTCAATGTAAACTCCCTAGTTATCTGTGGGTAGAATGACAATAAACACAAAAAATACTCTGTTATTATCAATGAAAAACTGTGGTTCCAACAACATGGCCGAGTACCAATTCACGATGTGTATACCCTATAAATGGTGTATAATTTTAAAAATTTCACCATCCATAAAAGAGAAGAATACACAACATGACTTCTTGAACTACATGTCAGGTGATCAGGATTTTCGAATGGAGAATCCCTCAAATCTATCCAAAACAACCATTTTATCCTAAAATGGTATAGATCAACCCAACAGGGTCCATAGAAAACAAAATGGGGACATAAAATTAGAAAGTAGTAGAACTGTGGTAATATATGGAAAAAAATACAAGCAGAATACCTTTAAGAAGAATCCATTAAAGATTTGCATTGATTCATGTTCCACCACTACTGCCTGATGATATGCCTCCTCCTGAGCTCAATGAAGGAACCTCCCTTCCTCTCCCACTTTCACGCTCTCTCTCTCTCCCTTTTTATCCATCAGTTTCATGAAGGGGAAGCCAATAGGGTGTACTTGAGATTCCAAGTAGAGGAGATGAAAATAAAATATGAGAAATAAAAGGAAGAGAAAGTAAAGGAAAGGAAAAAGGGCCAAGAACTAGCATTGATGCTTGAAATGGTTTTATTACCTACCTAAAAAACCCCCCCATTTTAGACTTAATGGAGGAGAAATAATCGCAATCGTAATATTTTTCCAATGATATAGCTGGCCGAACTTGTGTGAATAAATTGACATTTTTTTATCAAAAATTATATATTAATTATTCAATGAAAATTTTATTACCTCCAAATTATACAGAACTACTTTCCTAGTGTTAAAACCATATTCTGAGACCAATGGAGAGGTTATAAAAATTATTCATCATCATATAGTAGGGTAAAATTACCATTTTACCCTATATAAGCATTTGAAGGAAAATAATTCAGATTTCTACTCAAAATCCCATTTTGAAAAAACACAGTTCGTTACAACCTCCTCACCATTGCCCTTATCATATCTAAGAACCTCTCATGTTTAAACATATCTATTAACTCATCATGAGAACTTATAGAGCTATTCCATCTTGATCATCCAATGACTGGTCTCATATTGTTAACAACTATCTAATAAAAGAAGATTTTTAACATTAGATGATATGATACTCCACACTATAGGAATACCCTCGTCATTGCCGCACAACCGAACTCTATTATTAATGGTTCATAGAAAATTAAAAAATTCAATTGAAAATAGGGGTCACTAGCCACAAATGGAAAATCGTGCACTCACCACTATATTTCTTACCTTATAATTATCCTAGAGTTTAACTTCATTAGGTCCCTTCACCAAGCTAGGGATGAAAAAAATTAATTCAGCGTATAATTGATGATCAATCTGTATATTTAGGATGTTGTCAATAAGTATAATTACTATCGATAACTAGAGTACACTTAGATTACATTGATAGTGGTGTATTGTTCTACCAATCCACACTCACATCAAAGAGGTCATACATTCCTTTAACCATCACCTGATAGCACATCTCCTGACAATGTGTGTCTAGGTCTAGCCATAGTTCTCCCAATCCACACTCACATCAAACAGGTTGTACATTCCTTTAACCATCACCTGACAACTCATCTCTTGAAAATGTGTGTCGATGTCCTTCCATAGGTCAAGCATCTCACTAAACCTGCTTTATTTTTTATATCTCATCTACCATAGAGGTATATTATCATTTTATCACAAATCTCAGGAAACCATGCTCGAATAAATAGTTTGAAAACATCATTCCTCAGCTCATTCCAAACCACTCACCAAATTAAAAAATATAAGGTACCATATGCAACCATTGTGTGCCATTATAACTTGACTCGTACTCCAGATAGTAATATTCTACAAAAACCAATATTACCATGATACACTGCATTTCAGTCTAAAAAAGACAGAATCTCCCTTGGAACTCCTCTTCAAAATCGAGAACCTCACATATTCCATGAATTATTCCACTGCAATATCCTCAAATTTTGAAGATAATAAAACCAAATTTGTTTTTAATTTATATATTTTCTATTTTAAAATGTAAATTTACAAAAAAAAAAATATAATAAATGTTTTAAAAGCATTGGGTATGGTTAAAATCCATGTTAAAACCTTGGAATATTCTATGGAATAATTTTAGAGTTAGGCGCTAAGTTAATATGTGATTCCCAAGCCCATAGAGACTCGGTGTAGAAAAATTAAAACACTGCCACATATTCTGCATTCTCTAGGACTCGGTTTAATCAACGCTAAACAAAAATCATTGATAATAAGGTAACCTTTATCAGATTTGGCTAAAAGCTGGGATAAGGTTAACTTTTATCAGGACTAAAAAACTGATGATAAAAGTGGACCCTTTATTTTTCCTTTTTTTAGCACCCATAAGGATTCATCATTATCAACAATTTTCTTAGTGGTGATGAAAACATTTAATAAAAATATTATTAAAATATATATACATATCAATCATATTTATATTCAAAAAATTATGTTTATTTATATACATTAATTACAAAATTCATGTATATAATTAATATAAATATGATATATTGAAATATATCGACACACACACACACACACACACTTATATATATCTATAATTCAAACAATTACAAAAATATAAATTTTGTATTGTTAATATGTGATATTTGAACGTATATATTTATATCAATGTATATGTACATATATTTGTATGCATTATGATGTGTGTATGTGTGTTCTGTGTAGTGTTGATATTGATGTTGTATGTGTACATATGTTTGTATTTGGATGTATATACAGATACACATGTACATGGGAAGTACATTTATATATAAATGTGTACATGTGTATGTGTGGCATGTACTTAAATAGTTAATAAATTTATAAATATATATAATGTTTAAAAACTATTTATAAAATTATAAATAAATAATAATATATTTAATTAATTATATAATTATAATAAATATATTTGAATAATAAATATATTTATTATATTAATAATTATAATTATAATAATATTAATATAATTATATAAATATATAGAATAATATAAATATATATAACTATATAAATATATTTATAAATAAATACAAACATTTAAAAAAATATTTATTTGTAATTATAACTATAAAAAAATAAATATATATTTAACTAATTAAAAAATAATTATAATTATATTCTCAAAATATTATATATATATATATATATATATATAATATGTATTATGTATTTGGGGGGCACAATTATATTAAACACATGTACACCACACACACAGGCCGAAAATGGAGACCATCACCCCCATTAATAAATATATACAATTATACAATTATATATATATATATATAATTATATAACTATATATATTTATACTTATATATATAAGGTGTTTGGGTGTACAATTATATTAAACACACAAATAGGCTAGAAAGGTAGGTCATCGCCCACATTAATAAATATATATAACTATATAATTATATATATATAGTTATATATATATATAATTATATATATTAGGTGTCTGGGGAACAATTATATTAAACAAACACACAGGTCAGAAATGCATACCATAGCCCCCCTAACCCTCAAGGGATAACCCACCCACCAAGCTTTATTTATTCATTATATGGCTCAAAGGCTTAGGGAGAATGAAACTCATTACATGGCCCAGAGACCCACAAACTAGCTTGAAGGCCCTATGCTGCATCATGCATGCATCACCATTCTCCTGCATCATGTTTGTGTCATCGCTTGTCTGTGTCATTCTTGTGTCACCACCTTCCAACAGAAATTTTCTCCCACCCAGATTTGAACCTGGGTCTGATGTAGGATTACGAGGAGCCTTTACCACTCGGGTAAGCCCCCAACTGTATATATATATATATTATATAAAAATATATAATTATAAAATATATATAATTTTAGGAATATATTTATAATTATAAAAATATATTTATAAATATATTTATTGATAATTACAATAATAAATAAATTAATATATTTTTAAATAAATAAAAAATAATAGAAAATATATTTAAATAATTATAAAATTTTAGAAAATATAATTAAATATTAAATATATTTTTTCAATTAATAATTACCTATACATACATATTAATAAATATTTATATATGTATTTATATATAGACTAGAAGGGGTGAGGGAAAACCCTTTATTAAAAAAAGGCAACAATAAAACCTTTTTAAAATGGGTAAGAAAAAACTCATTACAAGCCCATGGGGTAAGAGGGATCAAACCCAATATAGAACACAAGAAAAACCCTATTATAATGTCCTGAAATCTAATAAGGAAAAAAGCTCATAACAAGATCAATTCAACCCAATTTACTCCAAAAAAACAAGCAAAACCCCTAGATTTGAGTGCCACATCCACCATCCCATTGACATCCCCAAAAGCCATTCTCACCGTAGCCAGATGCCCCGAGAAACCATGTTGACCGCTAGGAATCCTGCCTGCAACGCCACAGAGCACCAACCCCTAAAAGTTCACCCTTCACCCCCCACCAACACCCACCAAAGACACACCCATCCAGGATCTGACAATGATCGCCACATGAAGCCTCACTTGTTCATTAACCGCCACACACCACAACCGACAAAGATCCCACAGTAACCAAACGCTGAAGAAGAACCGAATCCAGCCACATCGGGTCTGAAACACAGATCCATACTAGATCTAGACCATATCTGAAAACATCGACTGTGAACAAGAAGGCTCTTAGAACTGCGGCCACCTGTCTTGCACGCCGCTGCCACCTAATCTGGTACGCTAAAGCATCACCATCACTACTAGCTCTAGCCACAAGATCTTGCATGAAACTACCGCATAGTGAGATTATGTAGCCGTCGCCGAGAAACACACCAGGGAGGATGGCCATCGAAGATAAGACCCACGGCCGAAGCCATAACCTTCAAAAAATCAATCATGATGTTTCACTACTAGTTAGATCTGATGTGGAAGATCATTCACGGGGAAAAGCGAGGCATCTACCTTCAATATATATTTATATATATTTGTTTATATATATATTTATATAAATATATAAAATTTTATTAATATATTTATAATTATATAAAAATATTTATAAATGTATTTATTTATAGTTTTATTTATAAATAAATAAATAAATATTTAATAATTATGAAATTATAAGAAATATATTTATAGTATTTATAAATATATATAAATTAATATATATATATATATATTATTATATAAAAATATATAATTATATAATTATATATATATATATAATTATATACATATATTTATAGTTATTTGTAAAAAAAATTGTATATATTTATTTATAATAATAAACATATATATATATATATATATTTAAAAAAAATATAATAAATATATTTATTTTATTTATAAATATATATATATTTATATATATATTTTTTAATTATATATATATATAAATATATTAATATATATAATTATATAAATATATGTAATTATATACAAATATATAATTATTCAAATATTTTTATAATTATTTATAAATACTTTTTAAAAAAATTTATTTATAATTTTGATAATATATATTTTTATATTTATATAAGTATATATATAAATAAATAAATATAAATATATAAATATATTTACAATTGTAGAAAAATATTTATAAAAATATATTTTTATAATTATAAATAATTATATATATACATAATTAGAAAATAATAATAAATATATTTAATTCATAAATATATTTTTTATTTTTATAAATTTTAAAAAAAAATATTAATAAATATATATTCATTTATATATATATATATATATATATAATTTTATAAATATGTCACTAATTATATAAAAATATTTTTAGGTATATTTATTAAAAATTATATATATATATATATTTGTAAAACTATAATAAATATAATTTAATAATAAATATATTTTTTATATATTAATAAATAAATATTTAATTATATGCATATATATAATTACATGTATATATTTTTTATTAATATATTATATATATTAATATATATTAATATATATAATTATATCCAAATATTTATAATTATATGAAAATATTCTTAAATATATTTATTTATAATTATAATTAGGAATATTGTGACCATGGATGCAACCAAGTGGCACTCGACAGAGCACCACATCTAAGGAAGCTGTGGTTCAAAACCCTATGCCCCCATTTTCTGGCCTCCCGATTATCTGGGGGGCACTACTCAAGTGGCACGTGTCATCTGAATCTTTCTTGCATTATTGGCTAGTGCTTTTTGTTGGCAGTGTGGACAGCCTTGATTGGTCGGTGGTGCATTGCGGTGGTTCTGCCGTGGTGATTAACAGTGGTATAGGATGTCGTGGACTACAGGTGCATTGCAGCTATCATGGAATGGGTTCCATGAGAAACGTCGACCATCTTGGGATGGTAGGGGTTGATTGCGATTAGGGTAGGTGACTCTCCCTGTCACTGATGCAAGACGGTCCATTGGTCTTTGATGGACCTGAATTAGAGGTGTCAAATCCAAGGTTGATCATGAGGTGGGGATAGGGTAATGGCCTGGAAGTGACATCACCATGTAGGCAAGGAGAGGGCACCGTGCGACCCGATGCTAGTGTTAAACAAAGGTGACAGGGTGGTTGTGATGTTCTGTATATAATTGGTGTAGGCGATTAAGGTGCCCCACCCAGTGGTGAAGATGTTGATGTGGGTCGGTATTTCCTGTACAAATGGGTGGCCTACATGATTTATAATATATATATATATATATATATGTGTGTGTGTGTTAGTTGGGTCTACAACTGGTCTATCCTTGATTAAGTTTATGGACTAGACTAGACCTTGAGAGCATGTGTGTGTATTTTATTTTAGTTTTACCCTCAACACCTAGTATATAAAATTATGAATATATAAATATATAATTAAATAATTATGAAATTATAATAAATATATTTATTAAATTTATTAAATTTATAATTATATATATTAATATATGAATAAATATTTATATTTTTAACGAAATATATATATAATATTTATGTTGTTGGGGTGTTGACAAAGTGTTATTGAAACTCTGTTATACTACATCATGTTTAGGGTTCAAAACCTAGACAACCCCAAATTCAGGATTCAATTAGCAGTTTACTTTGCAGAATTTGGCCTTGTGGGAATGGGTCAGTGGTCTTGATAGATGAAGGCACAAAGATGTAGGCAAAGGGGCGATAACTCGATGATCTATTGTGATTCCATGCGCATGAGATCTCTAATAATGCAGGAATAGCACTGGTTCAAGATAATGCTATGATGAATATCAAAGCTGACCAGCATGGAAATATCCTTGATGACATGACGAGTTCTTGGGTGGCGATGGAACTGATGATGTGATGAAAAGAGTCAAAGGTTAGTAGTCATAGGTGGTGATGTCACTATTGCACATGATATTTTCGAATGGTAAGGACACTTGGCAGTTGGTGGTCATAGGGGTTGGTGAACTTCACTAGTGGTGGCATCGATTCAATGATCTCGCGTGATTGTAATGGATCTTCACAAGGTCTACCTTCTGGATGGGATTTATAGTGATGTCTGGCGCTTTTACTATGGTGGGTGTCATGAATATTGAATGAGAATATCAAACCCCCGCTCAATCATGGGGGTGGTGGTTTGAAAATCATTTTGGTCAATGCGACATAGATTTTGGTGAGATTATGGAAGGTGGTTTTGCATTGCCGTTGTGGGGATCACATAATTCAAGGAATGGTGGTGGCGTGTCTTTCATTTATTTTCATGCGAGGCCCATGCAGTGTAGTTGAAAACTATAGAAGTGCTTGGAGTTGATTTTTTAGGGGATAGCATGTACCTAGGGTCACACAGTCAATCTACGTTTCCCATGGTGGTTTGGGAACTATGGGTTGTAAGATTAGGGCTTTCATGTTATGATTTGTAAGGAAGGTCTTCACGAAATCATTGTAAGGGGATTACAAGCCTATATAAATTATGAATAAAGCTGGCTTCTTGGAAGGGTTATCCCTCAGAGGGATTATGATCTACCCATAAACATGAGGGTGAGGTATGTGTGTGTGTGTATATTTCACTGTAGTTATACCCCAAAGCACCTATAACATATATAAATTTATATTTTATTATTTAAATATAGATAACTATACAAATTTATTTATAATTATGTACAACTAATTTTAAATATAATTATTTGTAATTATAATTATAAATTAATATGTATATATATATATATATTTATAGAATTATAGAATTATAATAAATTTAATTAAAAAATAAATAAATTTATTTATAATAATGTAAATATAAAAATTTTACTCTATTTATTATACTTTTAATCGTGGTTTTTTATCATGGCTTTTTTTTGTTATCATAAAATATATATTTATCAACATAAGAATTTTAGTGTTTATAAAGATATGTTTTTTTAGCACATACGATTTTCGCACTGGTAAAACTACTATTTATCATTTCTTTTTTGAAAGTGATAATAAAAGGATTACCATATCTATTAAATAGAACTCTAATAGAGCCATCCTCCTCACCCAACTCAGGCTTTCATGGAATCAAACCCTCACTACTGCTCATCATCAAGCATCCAATTCAATTTACCCACTCACGATCTACAATATTTATTATTTATTCTTCTATTTAGTCACAATATTATTCAATAAAGGTCTTTACCCTCTCACTCTTCTACCATGTTTTGGCACTTATATACTAAGTTCATCATGACTTGTGGTTTAATGGTGGTGGTTTTTGATTATCCTTGTAATTTTTCAGTAGTTACGGCTCCATATTGAATCCGTCATTCAGTTCTACCTCTACTCATGTTACTTGATCCTGAATCTTGATCAATTTTTGGTCTTGTGTGGTGGTTCATTCAAGGTTATTTGGGATTTTTTGGTTGATACAACATCGATGTTGTCACATTATATATAACATTAATTGATATTTGGTTTCAATGAGTTTTTTATTACTATTATTCCAATATGTTAGTCAATGAGGATAATGTTTTTTTAAATGTGTAGGCCCCTTGATCACCCTAGGAGGGTATAGGTGATTCAAAGTGTCAAAATTTTCTTGAAATGAGACAGATCAAGTCCCTATGATTGTAGGAACCTGTTAAAACCATCTAATGGAATTGTGTGATCATCGAACACCCACATATAGAAAAGAAACCCATCATAAGAATTTAAATTGGTTTAACACTAAGGGTTAGTCAATGAGTATACATTAATAGTGTATTGGTCGTACTAAAATACACTAAGCTTATATTGGTTTTTTGGATTACAAATGTTTGAACATGGTCACCTTGTTCCAGGTACACTACCTTTATAGGAATTTTTGGGATAGCACAATGCCTACCTCAGATGAATTCTTTATACTCCCCCTCACTCATTACCTTGGGTGATGTATTACTCAGTTTATAATCATGAAGGTCACCTAAAAAAATTAGGAATATACCTATTTTTCCGTGATTATCATGAAACTCTACATGCACCAAAGAATTGAATTGATGCACTTGGAATCACTGTTCAAGAAAACCGATATTCAACACAACTCTTTTCAAAGCTACTGAAATTCACAAAACCCCCTTCCTATTTCAAAATTTCATAGCTTTAGAAAGCCTACTACATTTTGAGATGCTCCTAGCCTTCATGATTCTCCCAACCTTTGAGGAACATAAAAAAATATTGATTTTTTCAGTCCTCATGAAATCCACTTTTTCTAAAGATCCTCAATGTAAATCAGTTCTTATCCAGAAATTTTTTGATGATTATACTCTTGAAGATTTCTATATTTTCAATGAATTTTACCATCATTAAATCAAAGAGATTCACCATTTTTAGAAATCTATATATCTTCCAAATGATTTTTAGGAGACCTATTTATATATAATTTCTCTTTGTGATGCTTTCAATATCACCATGTCCTTTTCACGAACCTCTTTCCATCATGTTCATTAAACTCCATTATTTCATGAAGTTTATTGAAATTTTTCCATTCAAAATGATTCTAGTATTCACATAGATTACTATATTCCTATTGCAACTCAACCATTTTTATGAATCATATTTCACATTCATTCAATCTGTTGTGAGAACAGATTCCTTCAAGATGGTCCAAATCTTCACAAAACACCAATATTCATAGAATGAAAACCTATATCATAAATTTGAAGAGTCATTCCCAGAAATATTATTTTCACAATTCTTACCCCTTACCTTGGATTTTGAGATCCAATATTTTTGAAACCACATGAAAATGATTACATTTTCAACAATGAATCATCACGAATCTTAAGATCACTTTCCTTACAAACTCCTGGATCAATCCAGTGTGGACTGACAATAATCCCAAAATACACTTCATTTAAAACTGAAAAATTCCTTCGGTTCCAAAAAAATAATTTCAAACCTTATCTTGAAAGTGGATTAAGTTACATTTGTTTTTTAAAATTTATAAGTGGTCTTTAGAATAGACTTCGAGTGTCTTTTAATGTGACCCTTGATTCAAACTTTAATTTTAAAAATTGCATTTTGTGTCGATTTATTTTTGAGGAAAATGTTTGTAAAAACACCATAATAGATCATAAATTATGTATTTAGTTTTGAAATAAGTGTAGAGTATAGATATGAGGTTTTTAAATTTTTTCATTGGACCAATTGATTTTCAAGACATGTGTTTGAGTATTTTAAAGTATTTAAATTTATTGAAATTGTTTTTTGACACTATTCCATATGCATATTTAATACAATGTTTTCTTAAGTTAATACTTATATAAATGATCATATTTATGATTATTAATAATAACACAAAGTATTTTATGGTGTAAGAAATATTTTGTTTAACGCAATTTGTAAGTAATTATTTTTATAAATTTTTATAACTTTTCCATTCTGACACCTAAAGTGGATGAGTCAAGCCTGCTAGAACCTGGTGCTTGGCCATCACTTGCTGACAAATGAGGCATCAAGAAATGAACTCCTCCACTGATTTCTTTATCCCTGACCACCAGTAATGACGTCGGAGGTCCTGGTACATCTTCACCCCACTAGGATATACTGCCAAAGGGGGTGTGTGAAACTCCCTCAACACCTCCTCCAGTAGTGTCACTGGTACAGTGATGCATCCTCGGAAAAGGATGACATGCTTCCCACCTTCAGAAAATATTTCAGGAGCCCATCCTGAGGATATTTGACCATGTCGGGCCTTGCAGTCAATGTTCATAAGTTGTTCCTTCATGACTTGATGAAGGAGTGGGGGAGTGACTGTCATAGACTAGAGGGAAGCTACTCCATCATTATCCATAAAGGATAACTGCAACGTGTCTATTTTCTCTATCGCCTCACTCAACATCTTTAAACCAGACCTCATGATGAGTGTGTATGCCACCATGTTTCCCTTCCCAGGAGTGTAGACTATATCAAATACATAATACTAGAGGAACTCCAGCCATCACCACTATCTCAAGTTCAGTTCCTTCTATGAGAAGATATACCTGACACTCTTGGGATCGGAGTAGACAGTAAACCGTTCACCCATCAAGTTGTGCCACCACATATTCAAGTCAAAAACCACTACTGCAAACTCTAGGTCATGGGTCTCATTGTTCTTCTCATATTTTATCAGCTTTCATGAGCTGTAGGAAATCATCACTCTCTCATACATCAAGAAACATCCCATTCAGGTCCCTGATATGTCTCAGTAGACTACATACCCAATTCCCTCTTCTAGTAGCCTCAAGATGGGGGAACTCGTCAAGCTCTTCCTGAGATCTTGAAAACATTATTGGCATATCTTTATCCACAAGAAAGGTTTTCCATTTTTTTTCAAAGCTGAAAAGGGTGCTACTTCTCTAGAAAAGTCAAGTACGAATCTCTGGTAGTATATATCCAACCCCAGGAAACTCTGCACCTCAGTCATGCTCTTGGGTGGCTCCCAAGCAAGCACTGACACTATCTTCACTGGATCCACCGCAACTCCAGCCTTTGAGAAAATGTGTCCCAGAAAGAGGACCTCCCGTATCTAGAACTTTTTCTTTGAAAGCTTTCCATAAATTTGGTGCTCTCATAGTTTATCCAGAACTATCTGCAGATCAGTGGCGTGCGCCTCCTCCAATGCTGAGTACACCAAGATGTCATCAATGAACACCACCGTGAAGTGATCAAGGTAAGGATGGAAGATCTTGTTCATGAGTCCCATGAAAACTCTTAGGGAATTAGTCACGCCGAAAGGCATCACCAGGAACTCATAGTGGTCATACTGGCATCTGAAGTTCGTCTTCGGTACATCCTCATCTCGTTCCCTGAGCTGATGATAGCCTGGCCGGAGGTCTATCTTTGAAAACCACCGAGCTCCCTTCAGTTGATTGAAAAGATAATCATTCCTTGGGAGTGGATACTTCTTCTTCACGATTACCTAGTTCAGGTGTCGATAGTTCACCCAATTCCTCAAACACCCTTCTTCATTCTTAGAGAACAAAATCAGGGCTGCTTATGGAGAAACACTAGGCCTTATGAACCCCTTACCCTGTAAGTCCTCCAGTTATACCTTCATCTCACGAAGCTTCATAAGATAAATCTGATATGATAGTGTAGATATCGGTTTCGTCCTAGGGTACAGTTTGATGCATAAGTCTACCTCTTTCTGAGGAGGTAGTCACATAACATCATCAATAAAGACATCCACATACCGGTTCACCACTATAGGATATCTTGGATTTATCTCATTAGCCGTTCTAAGGGTAATTCTATCCATTTAATGAGTGATCAGCTACACCCTCCTCCGAGAGATTCTATCATGAGATACAAAGGTTCCCTTATTTCAGGTGAAGGAAAACTTGGTCTCATATTCATGGTCCCACGACACTTTGTGACTAAAATAGTTGATCAGAGAATGGACTATGGATAGCCTGTCCATACCCAAGATGACATCATAAGGCCTTGACGCCACTACTAAGAGATCCCAGCCAAATATCTCGCCTCCTAGAGTGAGATCACATTTCCTACACAAGTGTGTAATGGTCTAATCCACTCCCTTAGGGGTATCTATTCGTAAGGATAGAGCCAATGGTTGCACCAGAATATCCAATCTCCGAACGATATCTGTGGAAATGAAAGAGTGACTAGAACCTATGTGTATAAGAACAACAGTGGGGGTGGGGTAGACACAGATTGTACCTTGAATCATCTCTGGAGTTACGTGGTTTTAGGCCTTAGATGCTTGTATCTAAGATCGTCCATGTCCTCTTACACCCTGTGGTCGAGGAGGACCACCTGGGGGTGCTGGTGGTAAAACCCCAAATCATTTTTTACCACCTACAGTCTGACCTTCTCCTCTGCCATATCCAATGTCCTTCATACCTCCTTTCTCGAACCTCTGTCTCTGACTCGGCGGTCCCTCAACTGTCTTCTGATCATCAACATGTGGAGGTAGACAGTCGCAAGCCACGTGCCCTTGTCCTTCGAAAGAGTAACAAATTCTAGTCCTCAGATGACCACTTATACCTTGAGAGCTCCGTACCTCTGACCCTATGTCCTAGGGTCATCCTCCAGAAATCCTGGCCCATTTAGGCCTCTATGTCATCTTCCTACTACCTTCTGTAGATGACCTGGTTGCATGCCATCCGGTGGTGACTCTCACTATCAGTGTCTGCACTGCAAGGAAGCTCTCCACCAATAGTGCTCGCTTTATCCCTCCAGTCTCTATCAAGATGTTGAGCGATATCATCAATGCTCTGATATCTCATCGGAGACCCTTATCAAAGGTTCGGGCCCTAAATAATGGGTCACATACCATGTTGGTGGAGTAGAGAGAGAGGTCAATGAATCTTGTCGAGTACTGGGCTACTGTCAGGCTTCACTACTGTAAGTTCAGGAGCTCCTAAATATACATAGAGTGTAAAGTCACTGGTAAAAAATCCACCCTAAAGAGGCTCTCAAATTCCATCTCGGAGAGTGTTGCCTTCTCGTGTGTCTAGAGCATTAGGCTCCACTATCTCCATGTTGTTCCCTGGAAGAGACTAGCAGCTAGGATCACCATCTGGTCTACTACTGTCTCAACCAAGTGGAAAACTTGTGCCACAGCCTCCAGCCAGTCCTTAGTTACCTGGGTATCTATACTACCTCAAAACCTTAGAGCCTTCTATCTCTAGATCTCTTGCATGGTGCTTAGTCAGTGTGAACGGTCTGGTGGTGGGGCTGGTGGTATCTACTTCCCTATGGGTAGTGGTGTTACTAGTACACCACCCAAAGGTACCATCGTCATAAGATGTCCATGCACCAAATACTCATCGCTTAGTGGGCCATCATCATGAACTCTCTCTAGAATCAGGGATGGTTGTCTCTGTAGTGACATCCTGTATAGAAACAGATGAACCATGATCAATAAGATATACCTGGTGAGATGACTCAAAAAGATCAAAAGTAATAAAAAAATTTCAAAACACACGAAAACTTTGTTTTCATGTATCGAGTCAGAAATCATAATTTAGGGTCATGGTGTATGGATAAGTCAACCTCCGCACCAACACTTGACTCCAAGAACTGAAACCCAAAATCAAGACACTTAATACTATTTCTCCATTGAAAACATTGACTCTTTTTTCTTTAGTTGGAGCAGACCGCCCTTTGATACCACTTTGTCATGACCCGTCCCTCAAGGCCCATGCCAAAACTACCCCAAGACCACCTTCCATAGGCCAAGGGATGGTGAATAGCACTATAAAGGCATATCCCTAAAATTGGAAGACATTTCCTTTAAACCTGAAAACACACAGACCAGGTACACAACAAGAAAAAACCACATAGTATAACTGTTGAATGTAAATGTGCAAACAAAAGTAGTATGGGCCAAAATACAAACCCAACTAAAGGAAATAGAGCTAAAAATGGAAAACATCTCCTGAGTTCATCGCCAAGGATTCTACCCGAAGGGTAGGTACAACTCATCACAGAAGCTCTCCACATCAACTTGTCACCTTCATGCACTGTCTATTCATGGCTCCCTAACCTTGGTCAAAGTTGTCCATCATCTGCACAATACACAACAAGGTGCAAGAAAATTCCATGTAGGGGTGATTATAACAATACCTAGTAAGTACCCTGAGGCCCCCAAAGGTCTCTCAAAATTCCATAAATGAAAAACCACAAAGCATGATCTCAATCACAAAGCACAAGTAAAAGATTCATCTCAAACGTGGTTTATAACTTAAAGAACATAAATATAGATGATTAGTCATAGATCAAGATCATCTTATTCTGCCAAGAGGCTTTTGCTACTAGACAAAACAAGGTCTCTAGGTGCTGACCCATAGAGTATTGCTAGGTTCTGACCCACAGAGGATCGCTAGGTGCTGACCCACAGAGGATCGCTATGTGCTGACCCACAGAGGATCTCGAAGTGCAGACCCATAGAGGGTTTCTAAGTGTTTACCCACAAAAGATCCCTAACTATGGACCCATAGAGGATCACTAACTTCTGACCCATAGAGGATCGCTAACTGCTGACCCATAGGGGATCGCTAGGTGCTTCATCACGTCACAGCCAGCCACTGGATTCTAGCACTTAGCACGCTTGATTTTGGGAGGATCCAATTCTCAAGCCATAAGTCATACCTAAAACACCAAGAAGTCCCACTAAGAATTAACTTGAATAACCTCCATGTCATAAGGGTTCCAACGCAATAGACGGCACATTAATCGGACACCTCGTCTGTAAGTTATAGGAAGTTTTGTACTGAGGGCCCAGTTGGATTCACGTTCGATCCAACCCAGACATAATCCAAATTTTTTAAAATATTATTTGGTGTATCTCAATAGGACCACCTCATCCCAAGGGTCCCAATGCCATAGACAGTTCATCAAATGGATGTCCGGTTCAGAAGATATGGTTGATTTTTCAAAACGAGATCGATCGAGTCCGGGCGGGTCCGGCTCGGCCGGTGGGTGGGTCCAGCCCGGCTCGTATGTTCAGCCTGACCGGTGGGTCCGGCCCACCCAGAAAACCGGGACCTCAGTGCAGGCCGGTTCTCCTAGGTGGTAGTGCCATGGGGCATCACCTAGTCTTCCAAAATGGTCGGCTCACCTAGTCATTTTTCTCTAGTCGAGCGGCCTGAGGAGGCCACTCACCTCCCACACGTGGCGTTGGCATGCCGTGTCTTCCACCTCCATGGACCAGCTGGACGTGGCCGGCCACCACCAGTGGGAGCTTTCGCAAGCCACCAGAGATTCTCTGGTGGTCCGTTCTCATTCCCGTCTGTGCCTACGGGCCTCCCGGGATACCGCCTACACTGCATGGCCCCCGGTTTTGTCTTTCTGTCACGTTCATTGATCCAATATATAGAACACACCAAGAAAAAATTAAGAGGGGGTCTGGTCCTTATTGTGTTCATCTTGTACCCTTCGCAATAGCGTATTAAACATGAGATGGTTAAAAATCATTAAAACCCCATAAAGTAACCCCACAACAACCTCCCACAAATTCAAGTGATTTTCGGATCAACCCATTAGTCGGTTGATCTGCGTTCATCATATTATTCAATAATGAGGAATGATGAACTAATGATTCATTTTGAATAAAAAACCCCTTACCTTGAACTCATTGGAAAATGATGCAGACGAGGAAAAAGGGTCCGCGTTCGAAGGTGTTCATCAGCGTTCGTCGACATTTGTCGATCTTCGGTTAAAATTCTCAATGGATTCGTCAAATCTCCATTCTTTGTAAGAGGAAGATGTCACCAACACTTCTCCAAGAGTCCTCTTATGGGTTCCCAAAACCCACGAAAATGATTTGATTAAATAAAAGGAAAGATAACACCCATTCTTGGTTCATTAATATGATTCATTAATGAATCCTAATTAATGAACCTATTAAACCACAAATATTGTGGTTACACAATGAGAGGTTCAAGTTATAAAAAGAGCCTAAATTAATGTATGATGTCACACTGTGCTTCCGCCATCTACCACTCAACTGTTGCAGAAGGAATAAAATAACTTATTTAGTTATTTTATTATTTTTCTGAAAAGTCCAAAAATTAAATTTCTCGTCTGAACCTTTCCAATTGATGTTAATCATTTCCTAAGCGAATCCCAGCACTATGAATTCAATGGTGTCCTCAGATTTTTAATCTAATAATTGGTTCAGAATATGGAAATCTCCGCTCACACGTTTACTGAACGTACCTTAAAAAAATTCTGAATTCTATTTTGGGCACACCAGGCCTCAAAATCACATGCCGTTAATTTTCACAGTCTCGTAATAATTCCATTTAATTAAAGAAATTATGTGGAATTTATGGGTCACTGAACGATGTGACTAGTATGACTCCAAGTCTCTCTATTTATTCAAAATCGATATTTTAGTATAAAAAATGTGTCATATTAAAAATGAAGAAAATTAATTTTTATTTTTTTATTATTTAAGAAAACGATATATATATTAACTATGACATGTAGGAATCATTTTCACCTCAATCATATATATGGTGTGGCTAATATGACTGAGAGTGCCTATTATGAGTTTAAAATTGACATTTTAGTTCAAAACATGTGTCACTTACTAAAAACCAAGGTAATTCACATGGATTGTCTTGATAATTTAGGATAATGATTAATAATTAATTTGTGAAATTTAGGAATTTTTATTAGATCAAACTAAAACTAGATATGACCTGTAGGAATCAATTTATATGATTTCAGTTGAAAATGTAATTTTAATAAAAAAAAGTGACATACTCAATAGTGAGAAACAAATTTGGATTTTTTGATACAGTAGTTAAGTGATCAATAAGTCCTTTTTGACTTGCTGAAATAATCCTCACCTTAATCTAACACACAATGTGACCAGTATGAATCTAAGTGTGGATTTTTTCATTAAAATTGATATTTTAGTAAAAAAGAAAAGTGACATAGCCAAAATTAGAAAAACACTTTCATATTTTATTGGTACGTTAAGAAAAATTTCATATGTCATTTATGACATATAAGAATAATCCTCAGATCAATCTAATGCCTGGTGTGTCTGGTATAAATCAAAGTATGTGTTTTCAGTTTAAAATTGAAATTTTAGTTGAAAACAATTGTCACATACTCAAACCCATGAATATTAATTCAAGCTATTTCAATACTTCTGGAAAAATATCCATAACTAATTTTTAACATTTACTTATCATCCACACATTAATCAGGATAATGGTCTTCATATTATTACTCAAAGTATCTATTATTAGTTTAAAATTGAATATTTAGTTCAAAATATGTGTCCCTAAATGATAAACAAGAAAATATAATCATGTTGTCCTGTTAATTTAGGACAACGTTTCAAAAATATTTTTATTTGTGGAAATCATCTCCACGTAAAAATGACACATGATGTTATCGGTATGAATCAAATTGTGCATTTTCGATTTAAAAAAATTTGGTAAGAAATAAAAATAACATACTAAATCCTAAGAAAATGACTTCATATTCTTTTAATACATTAGTAGAATGGTCTATAAGTTATCTATGTATTCTTAGAATCATGTTATCCACAATCTAACATACACTGTGAAAAATATGTCTCCAAGTGTGTCTTTTTATTTAAAATTTTCATTTTAGTAAAAAATTCTCATGACATACATAAAAATGAATAAGAAAATTAATATAGTTTTTATAATTTAATAAAACAATATACAAATCATTTTTTATGTGTAGGAATTAACAACATCACAATCCAATACAAAGTGTGCTTTGTATAACTCAAAGTGTATGTTATCAATATAAAATTGGAAAAATTAAGTAAAAACGTGTTTTAGTCACTAAAAACTGAGAAAATGAGATTGTCTTGTCTAGATAATTTACAAAAAAACTCATATGTCATTTTTGACATGTAAGATTTGGCCTCACATTAGTCAAACACATGATGTGACCGGTATGACTCAATATGTGTGATTTTAGTTTAAAATGAAATTTTAATAAAAAAACACATGTACTCAAAACTAAACAAGCATATTTGGATTGTTTTGATAATTTAAGAAAATTATACATATTTATTATAACATGTATGAACCAGATTCACCTCAATTCAATGCATGGTGTGACCGATATAAGTATGTGTGTTAATTTTTATTTAAATTTTATATTTTCGTAAAATAGAAATGTTACATGATCAAAACCAGGAAAATATTTTTGGATTGTTTTAATATATTTTGAAAATGATTCATATGTAATTTTTAACATGTAGTAATCATCCACACCTTAATCCACCACATAATATAACCTTAATGACTTAAACTATTTGTTATCAGTCAAAAATTAACATTTAATTTCAAAACATATTTCACTCATTTAAAAGTGATAAAATTCACTTGTATTTTCTTGATAATTGAGGTTAACTATTCATAACTAATTTGTGATGTGTAGGTATCAGTCTCACCTCAAACTGATACACGATGTGATCGATATGACTCAAAGTATGTGTTTTCTATTTAATATGAAATTTTAATAGAAAACACATGTGAAATACTCAAAACTGATAAAAAACATTCATATTGTATTTATACTTTAGGAAAGTGATCCATAAGTTATTTGTGACATGTAAGAATCATATTCAACTAAATCTGATGCATAGTGTGACTGGTAATACACAAAGTTTTTATTATCATTTTAAAATTAACATTTTATTAACATATTATTTCACATTTATGTTTAATTTATTTATTTATAGTATGAATATGATAAAAAAAGTTTTCATATAATGGTGGATTATTTTTCTTGATTTGGGGTGTTTTTTTTTTTGAAAACTGATACAGTGATCTGACTTTTTGAGAGGGGTTTATTACATGAAATGAAATAAAACATTGTAACTCCATTGAAAACACTTATATTCCTTTAGCTTATCCCTATATGTCAGCCATAATATACATCTTGACATCCTAGGGAAAAATAAAATATAATAATGGGGTCAACTCAAGTGCTTTGTAGGGGTAAGTATTCAATGAAATCATACATAAATAAAGATTGAAAGAAGTAAAGGTGAATTACTAGAAACACATAACATTAAAGTAAATTCTTGAGCATAATATGTAAAGAGTAAAAGATGGTTAAATAATTTGATATAAATAACCACATGAGAATGAAAAATAGCCCTAGATATTATATTAATTAAATACTCAAATTGATTTATCAATTACTAATATCATATTGATTTAACTCAGACTATTAGAAATCATAAACACACCATCAAGTCTTTGGCCAAGACACCATAAATAATTGGGTAAAATAAGGTCTAGTTTGTCTTATTAGGCCAACCTATGAATTTAGCTGATATAGCAGGACCCACTTATCACTTACTAGGTCCAATGGATTCCTAATGTGAAAGGGATGGAACAGAATCAACATATACATTCATATTTAAGCTAGCATATGAAATAATATTAAATTCCCCAAACAATAATAACAATCATAAACCATCTATAATAACATGGAAAATAGTATCAAGATAATACATCCCCAGTCAGAAAAGTCATAAACAATTCAATAAAATATTGTAGATGGTAACATAAGAGATCAATTTTAATAATCCATAAGATTCAAAATATATTTTTGAAATGGATGGAAAAACTCTAATAAATTCATTAAGGAATTATTGAGATAAATACCATTTTTTACATTAGAAAGAAGTGTTCTTTTGGAAAATCATTTCAATTTGTCAAAAAATCATATTTTAAAAATGTATATCCTATAAAATAAGTGGTAGGGTTAAAGAAATTATTTTTTAGGAATAAATTATTTCCAACCAAATTCAAAACATATAATAATAGAATTTAAGAAACTTTAGAAATGATCCGTTTTAGTGTGGTTCATGGAAAAATAATAGAGATTCTTTAAAACAATCAAAGGAAAAACATTTATAATACCAGAAATGATAAAAATATAGTTTTCAAGACAAATTGAGTGATTTTTAGAAAAATAATGGTGACTTAAAATAGATTATGGATTGGACATGAAAATGGGTGAGAAACTGAGAAGTTCCCTTTAATAATACTTTCTTATGGGGAGGAAATGAAAAGGGAACCTTATAAAACATGTATTTCCCCACAAAATAAATAATAATTGATTCTAGTACATATTTATAGAACATTAAAAAAATAATATATTAGGTTTAAATATTAACAATTATGAATTAAATTGGGTTAAAGAGAGATAAATCATAAATCAATTAAAAAATGGATATTTGGGGAGAATCCCTTAAAACATTGAAACTAGTTAAATCAAATTACCTATTAAACTAATGATTATAATATGAGACATTTAATACTATTAAGATAAATATATTAATTATATTATGTATAAAATCATAGTATATATAAACCAAAAAAAACACAAATAATGGGGAATAAGGCATATCTCATAGAAATAAAAGTGAGATGATAAAATGCTTACCTTGGGTATAAAACTATTCTTCACTTGTAGTTAATGTCACAGATAATAAAAATAAATACATTAATTAATTAATTAATAACATTTTCTACAATTATTGTATATTAAATAATTTCATTATGTTAACTTATGTCCTTTTTAATGAGTTATAATATTTAATTTTTTTCATTTGGGATTGTTCATTTCCATGGTTTTCAGGATTGGTTTACTTGAATAAATGTATGAATGGTCATGTAAAATGGGAATAGGTATCAATAATTGAACTTATATATTATTATTAAACATTTATAGGATCAAATTTTCATATAAATCATTTTTTTACATGGGGTGAGGATGAATCATTATATAATATGTTAATAAAAACCATATAAATTGTTTTGGAATTTCTTCGATCATCATGAACTAGTTTTGTATTATGAATTTATATCATTTATATATACTGGTTATAGAACATTAAATAAGTTTTAATAACTATATTATAGAGTTTTTTAACCATAAAATTGGTCTTACGACTAGAATTGATGTCAAAACTAAAAAATGAAAACTCGTTATCTAGGAAGGTGGTAAATTAGCACCTCACAGATGATGTGTTCATTTTTAGAATAAATGAAAGTGGAGGAAAGAAAATATAGTTTATTTTCAATTAAAATAATAACATTAAATTTTCTATAATATTATTGATTTATCATTCATGTTTAAAAAGTTTATGTGAATATAAAATAATAAATGAAAATAAATTGGAAAGAAAATAATGAAAGGGAAAGAGGATTTTACCTCTTGAATCATTCTCCTTGGGATCCTCCATAGGGAAATTGGGTTTGAAATATTTTCCATACCAAAACCTCTTGAACATGGGTAATATTATTTGAATTCTGAAAGGGAATTAATTATACATGCTTCAATTCTTAAGTGGTGTCATGAGAATAGGTAGTGAGGGGTGGTATTTATAGTAGAGGAGAGGGATATTTTTTATTATTTTATTCATTAGACTAATGATTTGGCTCAATACTATGAATATTTTTTATTACAGTGACTCATTATAGTTTCTTGTTAACTTGAGTTTGAATAAAGTGTTCTTACATCATTAATGATGTTTTAATTCATGTATTTGGATTATAATTTAAATACTATAAATTACGGTATTTCACTATTCACCAAAAATTCATCTATTTTGGAAAAATACCAAAAAAACACCCTAAGAATTTCCAACTATGTATAATTGAAAAATAAACTCAATTTTATGAAAATACTGACTTAAATATGATAGATTTTAATTAAAATCATCAATTATTCCAAAAATACATATTTTAAAATTATAACTGCTTTTATAACACATTGAAAAATTTATTATGGTCCGATAAAATTATCTTATAATCAGAAGACTACAAAATTATTTATGAATCTATTTTATGAAAATAAATTTTCTTTTATATCATTATATTGATTATGAAATTTTAAATAAAATTAACGTGTCTTAGAAATAATAACACTTAATTTATCATTTTTAAAACATTTAATTACTTATACTATGATATAATTATATCATGTTTTAATTTATAAGATACCCAAATTATATTTATATTTTAATAGGTGAAGCTACTAGTTATTGTTTATATTACTATTCCTAATGGTCATATTACTATTTCGAAGCTCATGTTACTATTCTATCAGTATATGCTCCTTAATTTATAGAAATAGATCTTATATCATTAATTATTCATTTATAATATTTTTATTTTATTCTCCATGTCATTTTATGTGAGTTATAATATATAATGTAATTATAAAAAGAGAAATTCCATCAATAAAATTTCAATTCATTAAATTCTCCCATCAATCAATAAATTCCTTCCTCATAATTTTGAAATTTTAAATCAAAAGAAAATTTGGTACTTGAAATTTTCTTTATGGGAAACCTACATCATAAATTGGGTTAATAAAACATCCTCTTAATAAAAGGGAAATAAAAGTGTGATGGTCACAGTAAAATGAGGTTTCCCTAAATTAGAGAACAATTGTAAAGAGAAAAAATTGACACAAAAAAAGAAATATATCTATCATGTTCTGATGGAGATTTATTGAGAACATGGTTAGTAAAAGGTCATTTATGATTGGTTAAAATACCATTGATTTCTCACAAATTAATCAGATGGATTTTTTTTAATTCCAAAAGCCTTTTAATAGAGTTGAGGGCTTCTTTAACTATTCATATAGGTGGTTGAGAAAACATACTTTATTCGTTATGATAAAATAATCTCATAATTTGGTTGTGCTTCGATCTATCTCGACCTCATTTCTTAATTCTAGTGATAAATATTTCAAAAAAAATTATGCCTGAAGCACTTTTATGAATCATAATCTCCACAAGTCATTCCTAAATTATTTAATTATTTACTGAAACCAACAATGGTTATCATAGATTATGTAATATGATAAATCATATGTTAATCATAATATATAATATCCATAATCCATTCTATAAATATTTAACCATAATACACATCCAAAATAAAAATTTACAAAATAAATGTCCACAAGATTAAATGGAAGGTATCTAAATATCCAAAAACAACATAACCTAGGATAACCCCAAATAATGTAGCTCTTATTTTTAGAAACCAAACATTTTAATTCCTTAATGTCTATTAAACATTATTGAAACACGCTTTCTTATAAGAGAAAATATTCAGGTTGTTGAATATATTACTTAAATCTAAACATCTAATAATTCCCGTATACCATAAACCATCACATCACTAACCACCATCATGGTAACCAAAACTATCACATAAACATCAATGTATTATTATCACAAAATCCAACACATTTTTAGGGTCATATTTCCCAATCCAAGTGTTTTCAAGAAGATCAACTTAAAATATAATCACATATCTTGATTACATGTGATATTCATTATATGCTTCAAATTTCATAAATAAAAAGTACTTTAGTACAATCCTTTTATGACCATAATAACATAACATAATTCTAGAATCCAAAAACATTAATTATTCCACATAGAATGTAGGACAGTCATAATATTGGCCTTGATCTATTTGCATCTTCTGAGATATAGTACATTAACTCTTGAGACATTAAATTACACAGTGCCTTATATCCTTACAGTTGTGGACTTGTACCTAAGAAGCCTTTTTCTATCCCTTGAAATGATGATATTGGAATCCTTTATCTCTAAATTTGTAGAAAAATCCCATTCCCATCTAGTATGTACTGAGGTTTCTCTTCTTGTAATTATCACATTTTTAAAAATATGACTTTCTTTTCTCCCCCCATATCTATTTTTTGATCTTCTGTTGTCTTCTTATTTTATTTACCTTCAAAACCATAAGACTTGGATAATTCCTTCTCTATCATTATAGCATAGGATATTATGTCCTCATATGATGAGAATTATTGGGAGACTCGTACAGATTAAAGTATTTTTTTAAGACCATCAATGAAATATACAATTGTACTCTTTTAAATGCGTATATAGTCTACAACATACATTTATAACATTATAAAGATGGATTCATATGCAGAATTGTTTTCATTCTCTTTCTCTCTCAAACTAAAGAATTGATTCTTCATACCCACTCATTGTTCTTTTGGAAAATATTTCTCTAGAAAAGTTCATTAAAAACCTGTTATTCTATGTTTCAAATTTCATCTTCGTTCATAGTGTTTTGAATCAATTACCACCATTGATCTATATCTCCCAAGTGACGATAAAATTTTATGATAAATTTATCCCTTTCCATTACTTCCCAAAGTGAGGAATATATACTCTAAGTAACTTTTCCATTTCATAGCTACAAATGGGTTTATATTACCACTAAATTATTGTGGTTGCTGTCACATAAAGCATTTTTACATTGTTTCACCATGTTATAGATCATGATTCTCCATCTGAGTAATGTTATTTCTCATAACCTGAGTGAGTTCTACTTGTATAATTATATGTTTCTCAACTCCAGCTGTAGCTCAAACTCCATCGTCATTATATTTAATTGTGTTAAATCCATACATGTAATATGTACGTCGATACAATTTATATTCCATCAACTATGAGCCATTTCTAAAAAATGGAATACACTATATTAGATTATAAGATTATAAAACAAAATATATAATCTAAAACTAGTGAAATTCATAGCATAAATTGAAAAAATTATGCACAAATAATCTCATAAACGTGGTTTGTTTGGTATGTTCTTCTATAGTTATTCTCAATGTCTATCTTAGGGTTATGTTCCCTAATCTAGTAATTCCTAAATCTATTTTCCAATTTTTCTACTAAATTTCTCTAATTCAAACTATAAAGACATCAACTCTAGTAGCCTAAATCTAGTGCTTTACTTTATTACATGAGTACTAAGAACAATTGATTATATACATAAGGAACAAATAGTTTAGGAGATTTTGAAATCCAGATAAAAAAATATATTTTACATTATAACATAAAATGAAATAAAAAAAGGTTACTTAATTGAAAACACTCATATTCCATTATCTTATCACTGCAAGTCAATTGTAATATACATCATCAAATCCTGATGAAAAAAATATATAAGAGAGGGGTGAGCTCGTGTGATTAGTAATGGTATGAAATGAATTGGAAGCTAACATAAAAAAAATAATAAATAAGGAAAGATGAATTACTGAAAACAGATACCATTAAAACATTATCTTTATCATAATATGGAAATATTAAAAGCTGATTATATAATTCCATATAAATAACCACATGAGAATGATACATAACCATGGATATTATATTATTTGACCACTCACATGGATTTATCAATAACTTATATCGTAATGAGGGAATTCATAATTCTAGACATCATAAACCTACCATAAAGGCATCAACTAAGAAACCATATATTAATTGGTAAAACATGGACTAGTTTCACCCATCAAACCAACTGATGCATTGAGAGACTATATCGGGCCCCTCCCATCACTTATTGATTCAAATTCATTCCTCATATGATTTTTTTGGAACATAATCATTATAAAATTCATATTTAAAATATAATATAAAATAATAACAAACTTCCCCAAATAATAAACATAATCATAAACCATCTAAATTAATATAAAAATGGTATCTAGATTATGCCTCCCTAGTCATAATAATATTAATACATTAAACAAAATATGGTATATAGTAACATAAGATATTGATTTCTATGAAGCATAATATTTAATAGAGGGTCTTGAAATTGATGAAAATACCCTAATAAAATCATTGAAGAAATTATGAGACAAATACCCTTTTTTTCTTTTGAAAAAAGAGTTCTTTTGAGAAATAATTTGAATTTTTCATATAATCATATTATAAATATTTATATCCCCAAAAAGAAAAGGAAGGGACAATTAAATTATATTTTAGAAAAAACAAATTTTTTAACTGAAGTGAAAATATGTAAAATGAGCATTTAAGAAACTCTATAAATGAGTTTGTTTAGTGAGACTTAGGGGAAAATACAAAAGAGTCATTAAAACAGAAAAATAGAAAAAATTATAAAACCATAAATAAAAAAATATATTTTTCCCGGTAAAATTATATATTTTTATAAAAATAATAATGTCTTAATATAGCTTTTTGAGTTCACCTAAAAATAGGTAAGAAATTGGTATTTTTCCTTTAATCGAGCTTACTTATAGTGAGGAAATGAAAAAAAGAAACCTTATGAAACATGAATTTCTCCATTAAAGAAATAATAATTGAGATATATAAATTTCTATGTATCATTCAAACAAAATTTAGTAGTATTAGATTAGAATAAAAAAAATTATATTGGGTTAAAGGGAGAGAAAGCATAACCTACATAAAAAATGGAGATTTGGGGATAATCCCTTACAACTTTACATACAGTCCAAACGTACTCCCATAAAATAAATAATAATAAAATGAAACATTCAATAGAATTAATATAAATAGATTCATGACATGTTACATCAAAGGGAAGTATACAAACACCACTCACAAAAAAAATAGTGGTGACTAAGGCGTATCTCATAGAAATAAAAGTGAGACGAGAAAACCCTTACCTTATATCTGAAACTATCCTGCACTTATACTTAATGTCATAGATAATTTTATTAAATACATTAATTAATTAAATAATAAACTTTTATACATGTATTTTATGTATTATAATTTTATTAAATTCATTTATATCCATTTTTATGAGCTATAATATTCAATTTTGTCATTCAAGAGTGTTCAGTTCCTTAGTTTTCATTATTGGTTCACAAGTATAAATGTATGATATATCATATAAAAGATGAATAATTATATAGAAATAAAGTTATATGTTATTACTGAACATATAGAAGATAAAATTGTTATAATAATCATTTTTTATATGGGGTGAGGATGAATCATTAGATAAGACGTTAATGGTAACCATTTAAATTATTTTGGCATTTTTTCAATCATCACGAACTATTTTTATATTAATATTTAATAGTGCATATATTCTAGTTCTATAACATTAAATAAGTTTAAATAAATATATTATAGTATTTCATAACCATTAAAATGGTTTTATGACTAGTCTTGAAGTCATAATTGAAAAATGAAAACTCGTCATCCATGAAGGCGATAAATCGGCAACTCCTAAACAATGTTTTCATTTTTGGAATAAACAAAATAAGGGGAGAGACATGATGCTGGATTTTACATTAAAATAATAAATTCCATGTATATATAAGATACTGGAGTTATCATTCATTTTTTCAAGGATGTGGTTTGTAGTGTGTAAGAAAAGAAAAGAAAGTGAGAAGAAATTAAAGAAGGGAAAGAGGGTTTTACCTCTTGAATCCTTCTTCTTGAGATCATCCTTAGGGAAATTGGATTTGGTATTTTTTGAGACCAAAACCTCATAGATGTGATTAAGAGGATTGAGAATATTATTGGGCTGAAATAGGACAAGATTCAAGGCCTAAGATGCGTGAGAAGAAGAGGTGCTGAGGGGTTGTATTAATTTTAGAGGTCGGTGGTATTTTTTATTACTATATTAATGAGATTAACTTTTTTTCTCAAGACTACGAATCGTTTTGATTCATGATTCTAATTAGAGTAAATACTGCATGTGAGTTTCAACTAGGGTTTCTTACATCTTTCATGATTTTTTAATTCATATATGTGTATTATAATTTAAATACCATAAATTACTATATTTAACTATTCACAAAAAATAAACTATTTTTGAAAAATCCAAAAAATTCACTATAATCATTACATAATTTCTAGAATTAAAAAATGAACTCCATTTTATGAAAATAATTTTACATAAATGAAAATTTTTATTTTTAATTTATATCATCATTTATTTGAAAAATATAGACTATAAAATTATAACTGATTTTATGAAACATTAAAAAATTTATTATGGTCTAATAAAATTATCATATAATCATAAGAAAACAAAACATTATTATATTGATCTATTTAAAGAAGAAAAAATTATTTTAAATCATTATATTAATTATACAATTTTAAATAAACATGGCTTATCTCAAAAATAATGACACATAAATTATCATTTTTAAAACATTCAATTACTTAAACTTTGATATAATTATATAATATTTTAATTTATTAGATCAAAAAATATTATTTATACTTAAATAGGTGAATTTAATATTTTATTTGTCATATTACTATTCTTAATGTTCATATTACCATTAAAATTTTGAGTTACTATTCCATCTATATAGGTTCAATAATTTCTAGAAATAGAACTTATATTATTCATTATTCATTTATAATGTTTTTATTTCTTTATATTTATGGTTTTATGTGACTTATAATATATAAAATATTTTTAATAAGTTAAATTCCATTGATAAAATTTTGGTTCATTACATATAATATAGTTTATTTTATTGTATTTTTGATGTCATTTTTTCCAATTAAATTACAAATTTTCAAAATTCTAAATTTGTTGATTTTTCTTTTTTTTTGGTGATCATAATAGGTGCTTTAGTGTGCTATAATTCTGAAAACACACTAAAACAACTTGAATATTATCAGTACTATTTCTACTACTAATAACAGGAGCCTTTTGTTAGTATTATAAGTAGTACTGAAAAATGTATAACCTTTATTAGCACTAGATGTAGTGCTGATCAAGGTGGACCATTATTAGTGCTTTTATAGTAGTGATAAAAGGGATCCCATTTAAAGGTTCTTAGATCAACATCTCTTTTTTAGCATTATTGATGAATTTTTCTAGTGCCTTTAAATCTCTATTAGTGGAAATATTAAATAAATTATAATATTTATGTACTATTTATCCAAAATAATTGAATATCTCCAAAAAGGTGCATTGTATGAGATATCTGAGACCACCTTTTGGTTGGGAATGTCGTGTTTACCCTAGGCATGAGATAACATTTGTTCACATCAGGCATTTGATAAGACTACATGAGAGGGTAAATTAATTAATATTTTTTTAATATTATTTTTCAGAAATTTTTTGAATATCTCTTAAAAGGTACATCGTATAAGAAATAAATGGCCAGTGTTGGGTTCTGGATGTAGTTCTTACTCTAAGTGGGGCATAATGTTTATGTGTGTCTGGCGTTTGGTTAGTTAACTCATTAAAATAATTTAGTTAATATTTATTTCATTATTAATATTATAAATTTTGTTATTAATTTCTTTAATATTCAACTCCTCACAAAAAGCAACATCACCTCTAATTTTACCCACAGGGTACCCTGAAAAGATAATAATGAACTCAATTTTGGCTGGATTAAATTGGAAAAAAATTAATTGTGTGGATTTACATAGTTGATCATAAATTATTTAATTGAATCATTTGTTTAAATAGGGTATTTATTTGGTCCTTTTTTTGGAATGGTGACCAGAATACATTTGGGTTCATCATAAAGATGAACCATTTAATCTAGGTTCTTGGTGGAAGTTGTGGTTTCCATTAAATAAAGAAACCTATTTGTGAATGATCGATCAAGTATCTAACGATCCCCTGTTGTAGTTCCAAGCAAGAAATCATTTTTCTTCCTTCCCTATAGGCACTATAGGTGAGAAATCCTTGACTATATTGTTTTATTTTCATTATTATTTAATTATTTATTTCATTTTTCCATTATTCTAAAAATAATGAAAAATTTTAGAAGAATTGTTTAAAAAAAGAAAAAAAAGAAAGCATGGATAAATCTAGAACTATCTAGATATATTTTGGTAATAAATTATCATGTATAATTTAAATGAATTATCAAATGATAATTAACTGAAATTATGAATACATAATTAGTAAAATGAAAAAAATAGATTTCTTAATGGTTATTTCAGTAAAAAAATATCAAGGATAATTTATAATTTATCAAATGTTATTTATAAACAAAATTAACAAAAGAAAACTGTGTGTCATTATAAAAGATAAATGTATCAAATTATAAAATGATAATTTCATCGAATTATCATTTTTTTATAAAATCTTAATCATATCAAATTATCAATGTTTAATTATTGAAAATTATCATCAAATAATTTATAAACAATATCAAATGATAATTGTGATATTAATAAAGGATAAATATTATAATTATCAATTGAAAATTGTGAGATTATCAAAGAATAATTATTAAATTATCAAACAATAATTGATAGATTCTCAAAGAATTATTATTAAATTTTCTAATGATAATTAGAAGATTATTCGAGGATTGTTATTAAATTATCAAATTATAATTTCAAGATTATCAAAGATAATTACAAAAAATATTAATTCATTGTTACTATATTATCAAATAATATAATATAAAATAATAATTATAAAAAAATATTTTTTGGTCAAATGGTAATTATAAATGATTAGTTAGGTTAAATTACCCAAGATAGTTATAAATAGATAATTTAAGATAAATTATCAATAGATAATTATAAAAGTATTACATGAAATAAATTATCAAAACATAGTTATAAAGGATAATTTATACTAAATTACTGATTAATAATTATAAAATGATAATTTTATGATAAATTATAAAAAGGTAATCATTATTCAGGATAATTTTATAAGCACAATTACTGGTCTAGAATGATAATTTGGAAATTATCTAGGAGATAGAATGTATCATTAAATGCAATATTTGATTTAATTTTGAAATAAACGAACTTGTTTTTGTCATAGAAACCCTTGAAAAACATTGAACATTGACCTATGGTGATTTGTAACAATAAATCCACATAGTGGTGTTCTTTATTTTTTTTGGAATCCACATAAGCTATCAAAATAGATATGGTGGTTTATCTTTTCCTTTGACACTGATGACTTTAATGTTGGAAGTTTCTTACCCTCATGGGCTCTCATTACATGTGTATTTCAGTGCTATTATTTATATGTGACTCGATTGATATCCATTATTGACTTGTGATCACATTTAGGTGTTTTTGTAGCAGGTGAGTCCTATTATAATTATTTTTTCCAATAGATATGTTAGATTATCCTCATTCAATGTGTGACTATTTCACATGATTTTTCATTACTCCAATATTCCTTATCATTCCATGTTATATTATCTTTCTCACCTGTGTTTTTTATTTTATTTCCTTAGATGTTTTGGGCTTAGTAAACATGACATGGGACTATTGGGGTTTGGTTATCCCTTAGAGGGGGAGTACGCATGATGTGCAGTGATGATGATAGTGGAGAATATTATCCTTTTGAACTAGCCACTACATGATGCCATATGGGTTCCAATTATTTGGTTGATACCTGATTCTTTATGTGTTACAAGTATTACTTGATGCATTATGGATTCTTAGTAGGTCATCGATTCTTGTTGCTTTATGGATTCATACTATTACATGATGCCTTATGGATTATGAGTAGGTTACAACACTGAATGCCTTTTGGATTCTAATTGGCATCTTAGCTGGCTTATAAATGCACTATGATTCCTTTGATGATTCAAGATTTTTATTCCATCATACTGCTAAAATAGGTACAACCAAGAATTATTGTGGCTTGGTTAGAACATGACCTATCACTTTTGGATTTTATTTTTATAGTTATTATGCATTTATTATTAATATTTCATTAACTATCATAATTGATTACACCAAGATGAGGGCACATTGGTGGTGTCTTACTGAGTACTATACTCCCACACAACTCAAGCATTTATTTGTGCCTGTATATTTAATGAGGGATCCAAAAATGGAAAGGTCTCTACGGTGGATAGTTTAGATGAGGAGCATGCAGTTGGTGGTGGGATAGAAATGAAATTTGTGGGACATGTAGTTTCTAATTTACTAATCTATCTACATTATATAAATTGTACAAGGATGAAACTTTTTCAATATTCTTTTAATACATAAAATTTATTCCATTATTTCAGTTTTCCACATGTTTTCTACAAGAATTTATCATGTTATTTATTGTTTATTATGGATCATATGACATAACACTAAGGGTATAGTCTCCCAATTTTTAGACTCAGACCCTAACTACTAGTCAGTATCCTATAATGTACATGGAGGCATTCTTTAGGTCATGTGGAATTCCAAATCTTACCCAGTTATTCGAGTTTCGATGTTACAAAATGGTATCATGGGATCATGAATCACTAAATTGTTCTTATTCTTCCCAAGGTAGTGAAAGGATAGACATGAGATAGGATGGCTGGGACCTAGGAAGGGAAACTTTGCCAATGTATAATGAGTATTGTATTTTGGATCTCCATGTTTCCTTAATGTGTGGAATTTTTTTATATTAACATTGATTAAATTCACCTTGGATGATGAAAATGATGTTTATATTTTATTTTTTAGATTTCAATTGTGTTCATGAATCATTAATATTATCGTAGATTTACATTTCATATATATACATATAAATATTCATATATGTTGTTGTGTTACATAATAATTCAATAATTAAATACCTTGTTTTTTTGTTATCTATTAGGGATTGTTTCTATGGAGTGATATATTTATATTTATATTCTATCTGACATATCTTTATTGGAATTAAATAGATTAACTGAGAATGTAGTTTATGATATAGTATATATATAATGAATGTGACTAAAATACAGGGATGTAAACCATGGGTAGTGATATGAGTGTTGTAGCTATGGTCAAGGGCTTACTCTTAGAAGAACCTTGTGTGATCTAATAGAATGCATAGGTCAGGATTATGTTCCAAATATTATTTTTGTTTTAGTGATTCCACCTAGTGATTTTTATGGAACCACAAGTTGTGGAATCCCAATATACTCCCATGTCCCCACTAGTGGTATTGAGAGATATATCCCAACATGATCTTGTATGATAACAATTGATTAAGGATACAAAGATCATTCAAATGGAGATATTTTGTATAGTTCCTTCCGAAGGAGAATCCAAATTGAGTACCATAACTAATCTTGCAAGTTAATTCTAGATATAGAACCCCCGAGAATTTTTGGGTACTGGCGGCCCCCAAGAAATAGATGATTGGATTGACATTATTGAGAGAATATTTGTGTTTGTCTAGACTCCCGATGAAGGGCATGTGATTTTGGTGAAGATCTTGTTCTAGGTAAATTCCAATATATGGTGGACTGCCAGGAGTTAGTCTAGGATACAAGGGGGTCTTACTTAGGTGACCATTAAAGATATTTTTCTCCATAAGTAGTTTTTGAATATGATGTAGCGGAATAGTTCCAAAGAATTTATGGATTTAATGCAGATTTATATTAACCTCATTACATAATATTCCTAATTTTAAAACTTTCTCCACATTTATCATTTTTTAGATTGGAATAAAGCATAAAGGGATCTGATGATTGTGACATGCCTTCATTTTAAGCTCATACATCAGGTTAGGGGTTTTAACCTAACGATGTACAAACAAGTCATTCACAATGTACTGACATATGAGAAGGTATTGGAGGGGGGAATTGAAAGATTACTCCCAAACCATAATGGTATTGTGACTAAAAATCCTCTAACTACTAATGGATTCACTTATCTCTATAGGAAGAGGAAAACCAGATACATGTAGTTGCACACCATAATGAAGGAAGAAAAGAGTATAACTTCAGTATCCCCTTGTGGAAGAGTTTCATAGTGTTACAACTATGAAATGATGGAAATTATCCTTCGATTTTGTAAAAAACCTTAGATTATGTTTTTATAGTGTATAAATTCAAAAAATCTCCAATGGTTTTATCTAGGATTTATATGCCAAATTCTTTGATAGGTAGGGGTCAAAATGGTGATCTAGCTAGGGTTCTTAGTAGAAGAATCATACTAGTCATGATACTTAGGTATGGGTAAGAGGTTCTAAGGTAGGTTTCAAGTCTCTTGTAGATAAGAATATAATATATTGTGGAGGGAAACTGTCCACTATTTGAGGTATATTTGTACTACCCTCTAACTTATTTACCTCCATATTCATTACTGATGCCTCCCATTCTTTTAAATCCTCAAAAGTATTTACTGGAATTGAATTACTAGTAAATTTATTCTCTCTGTTATTATCCATTGATACACTATTTTTCATGAGTGTGGAACTTCATAAATGATTCCTAGAGTGTCCACCAGTAATCATCGACTATGAAACCAGTGGGAATTAATGATTCTTTAAATGGAAACATTTGATGTGATTTATGGCATGGACTATTTGTACAGCTTCTGATATCACATTTACTGATATTGTAGAAGGGTATAGTTTACCTAACCAATGGGAGATAATTTCACGATGACTAGAGAGTGGGAATGGGGAGAAGGCAGAGTTGGATCAGACATGAGTCATATCAGGATGATCACAACACATATGGAAGGATTCCCTCTATATGCAAGATTTTTGAAACCCCCTAACAATTTCTTTTATTTATGGATCTATATTAGGGAATCATTTTAGAATACATCATAATACTCCCTCCTAATAGTGGAGTTGAATGTGAGTTAGAGATCGCACTTGTTGGGCGACCCATTTAGATACCACTATATCGTATATCTCAACCAAACTAAAGGATCCCAAGGTTAAATTATAATACAAAAAGAATAAATGATTTATCAAAACTACTACATCACATTAGTGTGGTACTATTTTGTTCACAAAGAAATCATACAATATTCCTCGGAAATGTGTCGATTATCGGAAGACGAAACAAGTGACGATGAAAACCCAACTTTTGGTGCCTAGGATTGATGTTGTTATTGATTAGCTATGGGGATCCCAATGGTTCTTCAGGATTGATCATTGATCATGCTATCAATATTTATGAGTTAGAGAGGAGGACATACAAATACAAAATTTTATACCATGTATGGACTATATGAGTACTTGGTTATGTAGTTTGTGTTGATAAATTCACTGAAAGTGTTCCTCGTGAATAGGATATTTCATCCATACATGGACTCACTCTTAGTTTTATTCATAAATGATATCCTCATATACTCACTAACACCAGAGAAACATTATAGGAACCTCGATATAGTCCATAATATGCATCTATCACTTAGTGTTTACACCATTCTATTTATGCATGACATCTTGATTTGAGAGGTGATGTTCCTAGGAAATATAATGTTCAATACTTGTATATATATAGACCTAAATAAATTTGTGGGAATTGTGACATGAACTCATCCTGATAATGTGTTTGAAATTAGTAGATTTATAGGTATATAAGGATATTACCAATGTGTTTATCTAGGAATTATTCCAACTACAAGCATCCATGACAGTGATAACAAGGAAGGTGGTGAAGTTCCCTTTGTTATAGTAGTGACAATATACATTCCTTGAGATAAAGAGAAGGTTGATAAGTCCTCTGGTACCGAAATTATCTGGGATTAGGATTGGTTTTTTTTTGTATACAGTGATGCATCAGGTGTTAGTCTGGGAGTGGTGATGATACAAAGAGAGTTGGTAGTAACCTATGGGCCTTGTCAACTATGACATCATGAGAGTAACTAGCATACTAATGAATTAGATCTATAATCTTTGGTCTATGCTCTAAAATATTGGAGTCAATATTTTTTTGTGAGCTATATTTTTACACTAACCACAAGTGCCTTCAATATATCATCACATAGAGGAATCAAAACATCAGATAGAGGAATTGGTTGAGTATCTATGGAAATTTTAATTTTAGATGGTATATGTGATGGTTTCAAGTAAAGTAGAACCATACAAAGGTGGGTGATATATTAAAATTTATTTTAATAATCATTCCCTGAAACTAAGAGAGAGTATGTTTGATGTCAAATTTATAATTAATTTTTTTTCTATCTGAAGAAATAAATATCTAGGCATAGGAACATTTTTTGTTGGTGAATTTTGATCAACCAAAAATATCCTTTCTGGTTACCTCTATTGTTCTGTGAGGATCCAATTATTTAATCCCTCTAGTAGTGATCCACACGTGCTCCTATAATCTCTGAGAAACACCACTTGATCCACGGGTGCTAGCGTGGCAAGTTGAATGTTTTTCCTTACCCATTCTTGATCAATCGTTATTTGGTATTGAATAAATCTCCCTTAAACATATCATTCTTAAGTGGGAGAGATATGGATTAGTTGAGAGAGAATTTATTGTGCGCAATAATTCTCTAGTGTCAATTATGGATACTCTACAAAATAGACATATTAAACTATCTATAGAGTTTGTATTTAAGTTAAAATATTATTTATTTTTATACCAAACAATAAATAACATTTATTTCCTTCAATAAACCCCATTCCACATAATAATAATTGCTATATTATTTTTTTTGGTGCGCACCAACTTGCACAATAACAAATATTATTTAACGTTTATGTTAATTAATACTTGTCATCAGACTCGGTCTTCATTCATTCGAAGTCCTCCAATATTTATTGAATAACCCAATAAATATTTCATTAAAAAATAAATATTTTATTAAAAATTTATAAAATAAATTTTATTAAAATGTTGAATAAAAAAATGTTATTCTATTACTAGTGAAAAAATATTTATTTATTTTATGTGTTCAATATAACTTGAATAAAATTATTCTATAGAAATAAGAATAATATTTATTCTACTAATTAAACTCAAATAGAATTTAAACTATATCAACGGAAACACTTGGTGTGAGATCCTCTAGTATTATTTCTTGTTGGCATTAGGCATGCTTGCGTAATGTCTAAGATTACTGACTAATAACAGGTCATATCCACACAGTAGAAATAATGTAATATCACACTATCAAAACAATATATGAACACTCACTGTGTAATATAATACATATTTCACAATATCCCATCAAGCAGGACACACATCCCTGTCACCAAACTATATGCTCGATATGCCTTTCTTTGACTATCTCAAAATAATCACTTTATTACTCCATGACAATGAAATTTAATGTGATGGTTATATTCCAATAAAATGTTTAAGATATCAGTTTTCATAACAATATAAGAGAAAAATAAATCCTTGAATTATTCATTAATGACATGTCACTCATGACTCACCCTATCCATCAAAATTCTCCATGAACTGTTATTTTCATGGTTAACAAAATATGTCTACGTACGCAAGCTATAACATGCATTAATAGTAATATTAAAGTGTAAGGACCATCAAAAATTCTCATAATAAGAATATATGATGACACCAAAACATGTGGAATTATAACTGGAAGGTCTATTCATATAATCTCTCATCTATGAGATTAAAAAGTGAGAACTTCATGAGAAGTATCATTATTTACTTACAAGTACTCACACCTATGTGTCCCATCATAGTATGTTATCCAATTGTAAAACATTATTTGAGAATATAATCATAGAAAATCAAGGTTCTCATCATAGTAGGGAACTTCTATGACCTTATTAATGAAACATATACTCTAGGATAATATTATATTATATTCTTGTTCAAAACTAAAAAAAATATTTAATAATAAGTTTTATTAACATTTAATACATTTAATATTTAATTAATCAAAGTACAAATAGTTGGTACTAAGACACCAACTCCAACAGACTCCCACTTAGACTATATCCAACTATCTACAACCATCAATCTGCTAGACCTCACATGACAATCATGTTTCTAATGATTCAAGGATTTAGTCAAGGGGTATGTCATGTTGTCCTCCGTGGAAATAATTCTCACTAAAACTTCACCTCTATGGGAAAAATCACTCATGATATGACACTTATGATGTATGTGTTTCATCTTCAGATGTGACATTGGGTATTTTTCAAGATCCACTATTGCAATATTATGAAAACAGAGTGTGTTAGGATTTTTATTTCTAGGTACCACATCATACTCTTTGGAAAATGTTGTACATCCATAATTCTTCTTTAACTTTCTTATAAGCCATAATATACTCAGACTCTATTATAAAATCTTCAACCATAGAATTCTTTGAGCTATTACAACACAAAACATCTTCATTCATAGTGAATATGTTTCACGTTTTTGACTTCATGTCATCTTGATGAGTTTGGAATCTTGAATCTGCAAATCCTATTATTATTAGTTTATCATCTCCTCCATAAACTAGGAACATATCATTAGTATTCATCAGATACATATGTGTAGTCTTTACTTCCATCCAATGGTGGTAACCTAGATTATCTCAATATATTTTTACCACATTAAATTTGTAGGCAACAACTAGCCTAGTACATATCATATCATACATTACTGGCCTAATTACTGATGATTATGTAATTATTGTCATTATATTTCATTTATCATGTGTATGAGGACACATTTTCATAGAAATATGAATACCATGCGACACTGGAAATAGTCCCTTATTGGATTTTTCCATAATAAATATCATTAGTATATTATCAATGTTTGTAATTTCACTTAGATCGACCAACTTCTTGGATAAATCATGATGAATCCTGATCCCAGGAATATATGCTACCTCACCTAGGTCCTTCATATAAAATCACTTATTCAGCCATGCCTTAACTAACTATAAGAATGGCATTTTTTCCAATGAGTAATATGTCATCGACATATACTATTAAAAAAATGACTACACTCTAACTAAATCAGTAATAGAAAAATGACACAAATTCATTGTTTATGAAAACAAATTCCATTATTCCCTCTTCAAAATGAATGTTCCATGACCTATATTCTTACTTTAATCCATAAATGTACTTTACAACTTGAATACCTTGTTGGAATCCTTTCTAGTGTCAAAACATTCAGGTTGGGTCATATGGGAATCTTCTTGAATCTTACCATTGAGGAATGATATTTTGACATCCATTTTCCAAATCTCATAATCATGGAATGCCCTAATGTCATGTATAATTTTGATAGATTTCAATATTGAAACTTGTGAAAATATTTTATCATAGTTAATTACTTTTTATTTTTTAAACCCTTTTGTAACTAGTATCACCTCATAGGTACCAACTTGTCCTTTCATGTCCAATTTCTTCTTGAATAACCTTTTAGAAAACAACTGGATTTACACTTACTGGAGGGTTTACCAAAATCATAATTTGGATTTGGTACATGGAATCCATTTTATATTTCATGGATTCTTTTCACTAGGAAACATATGTGCCACTTATTTCTTCCTTTTAGGGTTGAGGATCATTATTATCAACTAATAATGACTCATCATCCTTGGTGACTAGAAAAACATACCATTCTAGTTCTCTAAGCTATATAGAACTCTTAATTAGTGACTGTGTCTCTATAAAAATTTCTTCTTCCACAGGGATTTTTATAATTTGTTCATTTAATCAATCATTTCTATCTTGAGCATGTACTTCATCAAATTCTATATCTCTCCCACTATCTCTTTTAGAGATAATATCATCCTCAAGAAATGTGGGATGTCTATCAAACACAACCTTTTTTCTAAATGATTTTATAGGTAGTATCCCATTTTTTTCTTTTGGATATACTATATTGTTACACTTTGTGCCTTGAGGTGTATTCTTGTTTCTTGAATAGGCCTTAACAAATTATTTTCGACCCTGCACATGTAAATAAGACAACACGAGTTTCTTTCCATTCCATTATTGTTATGTTGTACCATTTTTTTCTTTAGTTTGCACTCATTTTAATGTGCATAATACTATTTGTAATTAATATCCCTAAAAGGATAATGGAAGACTTGACTGACTCATCATTGATCTAAACATATATAATAAGGTGTGGTTCCTCCTTTCACTTACACCATTCCACTAATCTGTATAAAGAGGAGTGAGTTGAGATAAAATACAAAACACTTTTAGATAATCAATGACGTCTTCATTAAGATATTCTCCATCATCATCTGAGAAAAGTTTCTTAACCTTCCTACAAAGATGGTTCTCAACTTCAATCTTTTATTCCTTGAATTTGAAAAAAGAATCTAACTTATACCTCATTAAGTAGATATATCTATAATTAATAAAATCATTTGAAAATGTTATGAAGTATGAGTACCCACACCATTATTTAATAGGAAATGGTCCACACACATCGGTATGAACTTATTCAAGATGCTCATTATCCCTTTCACATTTCCCAAAAATAGGGATTTAGTAAATTTTTCTTATAAACATGTGTGATATACACCAAGTGGTTTTAGTTCAAAATAATATGTGTATCCATCTTGATGTAATTGATTCAAGTGTTTTTCATTTACATTATCTTACCAATGATTCCAAAGTTGGGTGTGGTATGATTCCTATAAAGTTACTTCATTATTGATTTCCAATATTTAGTTCATGTAATCCAACACATAATGAACATTATTTAAATGTGTCGTATAATAAAAAATTCTGTCTACATAAAATAAGAAACATTTATTCCCAAATTTATAAATAAATCTATCTTTATCAAGTCTGGATAGAAAAATAATGATTTTGGTAACAAAATGTGCATAATAAAAACCCTTAAAACCAATAACATTATAGTTGGAAATGTGAGGTGGTAGTCCCTAATAGCTATGTCAAAAAGTATAGCTTTGTTGGATGCTTGAATGTCTACCTCTTCTTAGTCAATATTTCTGAATCTAGTTGTTTCATATATTTGAATACATATTTGAGCTCCAAAATCTATATCTAATACCAATTTTTAGAAATAGATAAATTGAACTCGATAACAAACACACATGAAGCTTCCCTTTTATTCTTTGGTTTGGTACATTTTTTCTTCTAGTGGCCCTTATTTCCACATGTGAAATAGACATCATTTTTTTCTTATTTTCCCCTTGATCTTCCACTTCTTGGAAGGGTTTTAATAATATTTGGGCTTAAATATCATCAGATTACCTTCCCATTTATTCTCTATAAGGATGGAAGGTTTTTTCCACTTAATATCCTTGTATACTTGGAGAATAATAGTAAGAATATATGACATAGACTTCTCAATGTTGTTTATATTAAAATTCATAACAAAAGTGTAGAAGCTCTTAGTGAGTGCTTCCAAAATGGGTTTGGTTCCTAGTTCTTCAGGGATTTTAATCCCTAGAACCTTTAATCACCCAATGTAGCTAATGATCTTGACTATATGAGGCCTAGTTGGGGAACCCTCTCTATGTTTTCTCTAAAGGAGTGCCATAAAAATCTCGAATTTTTCCTATCTAGCTCTTTCCCAGTAAAGACCATAGATTTCATCCAACATTATATACCCATCCATGTTTTCCTGAGACTTCATTTTTTAAATATACATCGATGAAAGCATCAAACATTGAGCATCGACCATGTCTCTCAATTTTTTTTCATAGAAAAGGAACTCTTCATCACTCACCTCTTTAGCAGGAAAATCACACTCTTGGAAGTTATTTCGAGTTATAAGGATACCTTTATAAAATATTGATTATATGGGTAGTGTAGATGATGAACATATCATTTTATTCTAAAATTAAAAAGTGCATATTATTAGTAATTTTCTTGATTAAAAAATAAGTGAAATATAATAAATTAAATGTTTTTATTTATTTATTTATTATGTATCCCACTATATTATCATCTCTCAATATCCATCACTATTGAACTCAGAATGTATTATTTAATTAACATTTTAGTATCAAGGATCCATATTACTTTTATTAATAATATAGAATTTGTCCATTAAAACCTCAATAACGTAATTAGATAGGAGGTATTTTCAACTATAGACTTGCATATCCTTGATCCATTTAGTGTATTACGCTATCCTGAAATCTAGAGATGGATTTCCTTACACTTGACTATAAATTTGTATTGAACATACTTTCTCTATTAAACTCAATAAAATTTCTGTTATTTCTACCCTAAATTCTCATGAGAACTCCATGATAAAAGTAAGTTTCCAGAATTTTCCCATGTACTACTCATAGTCCTATGGTTTCATTCACAACTATATAATGGAAGGTTTATTCTGAATTAATATTTAGTTTTTGGATTTTAATTTATTATACATAAATTTTATCTTATTTTCTCCTTTGTAAATATTGTAAATATTAAGTGAATTTTACTTAAATAAAAATCCTTGTTTGATAAAAAATTTATGCATAATTCATTATTTAATTTCCATATTTGCACATTAATTCATTTATTTATGTGATCACAGTCTTGAATCCATAAAATAAATAAGTCTATAGAAAAAAATAATTAATTAATTAAATGACCCACTCATGAGATTTGGATAACAATTGATTTAATGAGTAGATATAAAATCAACCTTTTTCCTATGATAAATAACTCTAATTGCTCATCGTGGCATGAGTTACAACATTCCTCGTGGCTACCTATGTATCACCTAAGATTGAATAAATATGGTTCTGTCTTGAACCGCCTATATACGCCTTGGGATGCTCCATTACTTACAAATATTAACTATTCAAAAGTAGGTGATGGGAACCAAATGATTGGTTAATGGGTGTTACATAAATATCCATGTACATATAGGTCCTACATAAAATTTGACGGAGGGATGACTCAAAAGACATCATTTAATTTAATATTAAATAATTGAAAACTCATGAAATAAATTATATTAAAACATCCAACACATAAAATGATCTTGGTCAAGTACATGAACGCTCATACATGTAATGAATACAAAAAAAGTAAACTTCTAGCATTGATTTATTTATTTATTCATTTATTATTTAAGATAAATGTGCATGCATTAATTAATTAATTAATTAATTATCTTTAAACTTATTGATCATGTTATATTATATGTAGATACACATAATTAATGATATTAATGGAAAATAAATTGTAGAACCAATAATGACATGTTAATTACAATAAATTATTTGAGAATTTAAAATTATTTAAAACCATTATTAAATTATCAGACACACAACAACCTACCAAACAATAAAATAAGGTTTTAATTATAGAATTTTAAAATTTAATTTATTTTTAATTTTTCTATTAATGGGAGACTACACAGTATGCACATGAAACTACATACAATATACCTTGGTTTTTATATATCCAATTCAAACTCCTAGTGCATCAACATGTAAACTTATCTAGACTACATCATGTGTACATGCAAGCTACAAACCCTCTATCTGCATACCATGTGCCAAGTTGGCCTGATCAACATGCAGTGTGAAATAAAATCACCAAGTAAAATTAATTGCTCAATGCATCTAGATAAAATAGAGATGAGTATATGACATATCCTCCAACCGCATTCCATATATCCCAGTTTTATTGTCCAATGACTTGGCACTTCCCGATGACATCGCAGGTCATTCTTCATTTGTAATTAATCATTTAATAAAATGAAAAACTTAATAAACATTATTAATATGCCGGTAATATATTAATTCAAGATAGATTAAAGAATGAATAACATGAAATTAATATCTAACCACAATTTCGCATAGATCAAAAATCTAATAAATAATTATAAACATAAGTGGGATCGTACTGATATTAATTAAGGGTCCAAGGTGCAACGAAAGATTGTGGAGGTGGGTGATATATTAAAATATCCTTTTGTAATCTTTTCCCAAAACCAAGAGAAAGGATATTTCAAATAAAAGTTATAATTAATTTATTTAATATTTGAATAAATAATTAACTAGGCTTAAAAACTTTCTTCTTTGGTGAATATTAGTCATCTAAAAATACCCTTTCAAATTACCTTCGATGCGTTGTGAGGATCCTATGATAGAATAACTCTAGAGGTTATCCACACGTTATCCTATGATCTCTAACAAACACCACATGATCTCTCGGTGAAATCTCAGGGAGTCAAATATCTTTTATTGTTTATTCTTGATTGCTCGTTCTTTGTTATTGAATAAATCTATTTTGAAATTCATGTTATTGAGATGGAGAGAGAATAAGAAGTTGATATAAAATTCAATGTGTGAAAAAATTCTCAATTCTCAATTTCAGATAATCTACACAATGGACATAGATGTATGTTTATAGAGTAATGATTTAGTTTAAAATATTATTTAATTGCATACCATCCATTAAATAACATTTTATACCTTTAATATACACCATTAAACTAAGGACTATGACACAGTATCATGTATAGGAATATCCTATGACACCAAAATATGCAGAATTTCTACTAGCGGGTCTGTTCTCATAATATCATATCTTGTAAATTACCTGGTTTGAACTTCATGAGACAAAGCCTTATCTACTTACGAGTACTCACACCTGACATTTTATTCACCATGTTTACCATAATAGTACGTTATCCAAAAACAGAACATTATTTTAGAATATTGGCATAGCACATCATGATTATCATCATAGTGTGTAACTATTATGACCTAATCAATGTGATTCATACTCTAAGACATTATTACATAATATTCATGTAGAAGAATCATAAATATGTAATAATATGTGATATTAATATTCAATACATAATTTTTTTTTGTAATCAATGTAAAAATATCTGGCCCTTAGACAACAACTCCAATAGTTTTCACTATGGAAGGGTACTGTCATTGAGGATTCCCATATCTATAAGACACAGGTTGAGTAGTATATTGGAGAGAGGCCTTTAGAGGGGTAGTGGTTCTTGGTGAGCTTATTGTTTCATTGGAGGATGGATCCCTCAGAGGACCTAGGTACTATGAATTATTATCCCTTAATAGTCATATATTCAATTAGGTACTAGGTAATGACTGAGAAGAATTTGGACTCATAATGTGATTTAATTAGGCAATGATGAGTTAGTGGTGACTTAATACCCTGATAGTAAATTGACGATGATGATGTAATCTTAGTACATGGAAGAGTAGTAGTCCCTACTTCAATCAGAGAGTAGTTGATGAAGGATTACCATACTTATAGATGGTAAGTACATCCTTATTTAACCATGTTGTAAGAAGACTTCATGTGGAAATTTTGGTGTCTAGGGATGAAGAGATACTTTGTTCATTTTGTTTCTTAATTCCTTACGTGTCGAAGGGTGAAGGACAAGCACCATCATCCATCATGATTTTGTCATCCACTTTTGATACCTATGTGGAAATGGGAGGATTTAATGATGGACATTATTATGGGGTTAACCAAAACCAGAGGATTTTTGACACAGTCTAGGTGATTTTCAATCAGCTAAAGAATTCTTCTCACCATTTACAAATATGAGAGACTCACTCAGCGGAGGTATTGGGAAAAATTTTCTTCTATGATATTGTACTCATGCATGTTGTTCTATTGAGATATTTTTCATATAAATACCAATGATTTATGATATGATTTTAGTAGGGAATGTATAAATACTCATTGACTCATCAAATATTGAGCATAATGTTCGATCCATAGACTGAAAAATTTCCTAAGTAGACTATATGCATATTTCTAGATATTATTAGAGCTCGTATTATATACATTAGTGCATCATGGGATGATCACTATTACATGATTGATTTAAAATATAGTAACAATTTACAAGATTAAATTCATATGTAACCTTATAATGATCTAAATGAGAGACTATTTAGCCTATCACTCTGTTGGAATGAAGTGGGTTAGGTAGTATTTTTTGACCACAACGCAGTTTTGGAGAACTCTTAGAGTTTTCATCTGACATAGAAGAGGTTGATATCCAATTAGAGTAGACAAATACGTTGTGCATAATGTAGGAGAAGACACTTGGTGATCAATATAGAGAATCATGTTTTCATGAGAGTGACTCCTCAATTAGAGAAATGAAGTCTAGGGATGCATGGAATACTAGTACCATGATTTGTTAGACCCTTTGAGATCACTGAGAATATAGGGGAAATGGAATACCATTTTAACCTCCATTTTCATGATACAGGTTTTTAAGACATGTTACATGTTTCATAAATTTGGAGGTACCTACCCGACATTGCACATGTTGTTGATTACAGGGATTTTTTTCTAAAGACCAATGTATCTTATGAGGATCCTTAATTGTAGATATTAGACCAAAAAAAGAAGGTGTTTCGAGGATAAAAGTTTCTAATATTTTGTATTTAGTGGATACATGGATGGATCTAAGAGGAGATGTGGGATAGAGAGTCGAATGATCATGGTCAGTTGCTAATGTTGTTCAAGAAAGACCGCTTGAGATACTTCTTAGGGAAGAGAATATGATAGAGGTGTTGAATTGTAATATCCTAAATTTTTAAACATAAAAAAACTAATTTTTATTAATTCTTATGTATTTTTATTTGATTATGTATATTTTTCAATATAAATAAATTAATAAATGTTTAAAATGTTTTGATTTTGGTAAAATCACAGATAGTATCTTGGAATAAGCAATGGAATATTTTTAGAGTTAGGCACCGAGTAAGTGGGATATTTTGTGGCCCGTATAGCTTAGCACATAAGAAATAAATATATTAAATATATTAAATTCCATGATAAAAATGTATTAAAAATAATTTAGTATTTAAAAAATGGTTCATTGTATGAGAAAGATGATACCATATTTAGGTCCAAAAAATGAGGTTTACCCTAAGAGGGACATAAAATTTCTTCACATTAAAAATTTGGTAAATTTTAAATTGAGGATAACATATTAATATTTTTTTAATATATTATTTTTCTGAAAAAAAAATTATATCTCTCAATCAGTATGTATTATGAGAAATCTGATACCACCATTAGGTCTGTAATGCATTGTTTACTCTATGAATGGAAGGATTTTATTTCAAATAATTGAATATTTCCATAATAGTTCATTTTATTATTGATATAAGACCACTTTTAGGTCAAGGACATGGGGTTTACCCAAGGAGAGACATAACATTTGGTAATATTGGGTGTTTGGTAAAATTTCACTTGAGTATAACATGTTAATCCTTTTATTATATTATTTTTCTGAATTTGTTTTGTATATTTCCATATCAGTATGTCTTATGAGAAATATGAGACCCCTGTTACATCCATGACACATGTTTTACTCTAAGAGTGGCATAACTTTTGTTCACATTGAGTGTTTGGTCAGGTTTCTCATTGGAAAAATTTATTTAATATTTATATTTTTATTAATATCCATAATTTATTTATTTTATTACTATTCATATCCTCCCTAAAAATGTGAAAATTGTCATCTCAGGTTGGCTATTCCAACCTAAGGGTCAGGTCCTCTATGGGATTGATTCTGCGTGTCCAAAAAATAACATCGCAGCAGATCAAAATTTTAATTAATATTGATTTTTAAAGAAAAATTATTTATTTGAATGTAGTGGACTTAAATACCCATCAATCCCGCTGGAATTCAATTACAAAAAAAACTCAAACTCAAAAAAATTAAATCAAAACAAAAAATTTAATAATAATTCATTAATAATAAATACAATTGTAAATATAAAACAATAATAAATATATAATAATTGTAAGTAAAACTAAATGTATAACAATAATTAATAATTTTCTTATGTTTATAAATATATAATAACTACTCATAATGAATAATTTGTTTCATGTTTATAAATATATAACAATAATTAATAATTTTCTTTATGTATATAACAATAATATATAACAATAATTAATTATTTGTTTATGTTTAGAAATATATAAAAATAATTAATAATATATTTTGGGTTTATAAATATATAATTACTGATTATTTTTTTAACTATATAAATTTTTTATATTTATTCACACTAAATTTTTCGGTGGAAATTTTCATTGAAATTTTACATTGTTTTTTATATATTAATATATTATGTATACAGAGAAAAAAAATTGTATTAAAAATTCCGACTGAAAAAAATAATTATATATTTATAATAGGAAATATATTATGTATGGAAATAAATACTAGAAAATTACATTGAAAGTTTTCATATGAAATTTTTAGTGGAAATTTCCACTGGAATTTTTCATTTTTTATTTATGCATTGATATAATCTCACTTATAATTTAAGTGAAAATCCAAATGGAAAATTTAAGATGAAAATTTTCTTTTGAAATTTCCACTGTAATTTTCTAGTGAAAATTTGCATTGTTTATTTATGTATTAATATATTTTCACTTGTAATTTAAGTGAAAATTTTAATTGAAAATTTGTGATGAAAATTTTCATCCTATGATCCTATGAAGTGAAGTCAAACTCAAATAAATGTAAAATATGTCATCAATTGAATCATCATGCTAGGAATAATTAACACCCAAAACAAATCATACCTAGAATGCACTACGAATTTTCATTGTGTTTTTTTGTTTTCATTGATAATTTTCATCATACATTGAAATTTTATTGTAAATTTTCAGTACAAATTTGCACTACGAATTTTAAAATAAGTACTACTAGAAAATATACATTTAAAATTTTCACTAGAAATTTGAATAGAAATTGGTAATAAAAGTTTCTAGTGTAAATTTGTTGAAATTTGCATTAAAAGTTTTTAGTGTAAATTTCCAATTAAAATTTATATTTTTTATTTATGTATCAATATATCTTCATTGTAATTTAATGTTTAAAATTGAACTGCTATTTGAAGCTTGCATTAAAAATTTCTCGTGGAAGTTTGCACAAGAAATTTTCAGGGAATGTTTGCAATGAATATTTCCCTAGGAAATTCACAATTTATGAAGTGTTTATAGACTCTTAGAAATCCCTAAATTTTACACGAGAAGTTTTTAATGCAAATTTTGAATGAAAATTTTTAGTAAAAATTTGAATTTTTTACTTATGTATTCATATATTTTCATTGTAAATTTAACCGCCAATTTGAAATGTAAATTTCATGTGGAAATTTTCAGATGAAATTTCTGGTGGAAATTTACATCAGAAATTTCCAGTAGAAATTTACCCAGGAATTTCCAATGGAAATTTTGACCGGAATTTCCCACAACGGCAATGTAAAAAACACCCAAAATGTATAATGGGGGCATTTTCATCCAAAACCCCAACCTGAGGGTCAGGTTCAGATTCCTAACCTAAGAGGATTTAAATCTCTAAAAATGATTCCACCTCATTTATTACCTATGGTGTATCTTAATGAAACAGTTTTTAATGTTTTTTTACATGATTACATTGAATAACCATTAATGGTGTAGATTAAAGAACTACTTCATAAAATTTTAAGCTAGATCATGGTTTCAAAGGGGTATTAATTTGATTAGTTATGTAATGGTGAACAAAACACATTTGGGGTATTCATATAGACAAACAATTTCATCTTTATTCTCAATCAATCCAATGGTATCTAAGAAACCTATAAATATCATTATGAGTGATCAATCAAGTATTTGGATGTCCAATATTGAAATTCTAGGCAAGTCGATGGTTTTATTCCTTGCCTATGGGCACTATGGGTGATAAATCACTACCCAAATTGTTTTTTCTTATTATTTATTTATTCATTCATTTATTCATTATTTTAAAAATTCAATAAAAAAATGAAGTTTATTTTATAAAAAAACGAATAGAATACATCTCCATATTCCTGGAATTTTCCATGTAATATTAATAATAAATCATCATGGATAGTTGAAAAGAATTATCAAATGACAATTACTTTCAGCAATAAATAATAAATTGTTAAAAGGATAAAACCCAGATTTTTTAGGGCTATTTCAACAAAAAAATATCAAGTATAATTTACAATTTACCAAATCATATTCGAGAACAAAATTAAAAAAATAAATTGTGTATGATTGATAAAGATAAATATAATGAATTATAAAATGATAATTTCATCAAATTATATAATTTTTTATATAATATTAATTAGATTAAATTTCTATATTATTATTGTATAAAATAATCAAAGGATAATTTATTAAAATTATAAAATGATAGTTGTGATATTATCAAATGATAACTATTAAAAATTGAAAATTATAATTGTGAGATTATCAAAGGATAATTATTAAATTATAAAATGATAATTAAGATATTATCCAAGGATAATTATTAAATTATAAAACAATAAATATAAGATTATTAAAGGATAATTATTACATTATCAAATGAAAATTGTATGATTACAAGGGATAATAAATAAAACTATTAATCAATAGTCACTAGATTATCATAGTATAATTGATAAAATAAAAATTATAAAAGAATAATTTTCCTAAAAAGATAATTATCAAGGTTAATTTATGATGAAGTATCATAGATATTTATAAATGGATAATTAAAGATAAATTATCAACAAATAATTAAAGAATAATAATATATAATAAATTATAGGTAGATAATTATAAAGGATATTATATAACAAATTACCAAAAGAAAATTATAAAAGGAAAATTCATGAGAAATTATAAAAAGAAAAATTGTGTAATTCCCAAACCCAAGAAGCCAGAAGATGGTGCATTACTTTATTAAATTTTCCTGATTAAATGTAATCAAATCACGAAGGAACAATTAATTTAGCTATTTTGGAAAGCTAGATTATATACATGATACCCATATTACATTAGGAAAATAGAAAATAAAACATAATACGTAATTAAATGAAATCAAATAATTCATAGAAATCCAATTCAAATATGTATTCTTCATATCTTGATAGAAGGAAAAAAATAAGTGTGAGATAAATTCTCAATAAAGTTATGTAAATAGGAATAAATAATGAATTGATGATAATAAATCAATATGGAAAGGTAAATAAATGACAACAAATGTCATTTAAATAACTAGATGAGGAATAATTAATAAACTGAGAATGAAATTCATATATATATTTTATTATATGAAAACCTTAAGTAAAATAACAATTATAACTAAAATATCTATAAAGTAAATTCTTAATTTTTGGATGTCATGTTTGAGGCACATAAAAACTCATACCATCAAGACCTTTCATAAGACGATTTAAAACTACATGTAGAATCCCATTTAATTTTTTCAAATTATTCATCTCATGATATCCTATTAATTCATTGATGGGCTATATAAATTTCAAGCCCCACCTATCTTTGCATTTCTAAAGCATTAAACATATACAAAAATTGATTAAATTAATAAAAACATGCCTTATCATCAAGTATATATATTGAATAAATAATAAGGAATTTTACATAATTCCTCATTTGAGGATAAGTAACAATAATATTTTTTTGATTTTAATGAATGTAGATACCATTTATAAAACCATTAAATAATTCTTGAGGAAATTAATCTTTAAACATTCCAAAAGTGTCCCATACCACTTTAAAAAATTTGAATCATAATCCCCATGAAGGAATAAAATTAAATGAATCATAAAATATAATGAGAATAAGAAGATTCATGATATAAAATTTCATAGGGTATTACATGCACCATATAAAATAAAGAAGGTGTATAACATTATAATATTCCTTAAGAAATAAAATTGTGACAAAATCCCTTACCATGTTTCTGAATTGTCACGTGTGACTTTATCTTCCAGATTAATAAAATTATATTAATTATTTACTCTCATCAAAAACTTTTTCATCTTTATTGTTAGTTCTATTTCCCTTATTAAAATGTTTTAAAAAACTTATTAAATAATTAATTTTATGTCAGGTTCTTTGACCGTATTTGGTTTATATGTCAAAAATGAATTTGGTAGGTTAACTATAGTACAATGGCCATTATATAAACATATCCATAACAATAATCATGAAATAATTATAATATTTCTACATCAATTATACTTTTAATGACAATAATTAAATATGTTTATGAAAAATGAGCTGGAGTTATAATCATAGAGATGGAAGGCCATACGAATGCATAAGTAACATACCCATTTTTCAATGGTAATTATAGAAATAAGTTAAGTAAATTTATATATTTTAAAAATGAAAATTATATCAAAAATAAAATTTTATTTATTTTATTTAATCATTATAGTTTTATATATAATTATTTTTATGTAAAAGGAATCACATGTCGTTGAGGAGCCTAAAGTCCACATGTCCACAAACTATGTTATTACCTTTTTTAGTGTGTAAAAAGGGAAATAAAGAAAATGATATATTATATTTATAAAAAGGTAATTATATCATTAATATAATATATATTTCATTTATTTCACATATTTTTAATTAAATCCATCCTTAATACATTCCTTGTAATTTGTGAACGTATCACATCACATTGAGGAGGCGGTAGTTCACACATCCACAAATGATGTTAATGTATTTACAAAAAATGGAATGAATAAAGGTATGTTTTATATAAAAATAATATAATAATAATTAAATCATAAATATAATATATTTCATCTATAAAAAGGATGTCCATAATAATTCCTTCCATGACATGTGGTAAAGAAAAAACAAACAATCATTGTTTCGTGAGGCGGTAGTCCGCTGTACACATGAACGGTAAGTTCATCACACATTAGATGGTTTCATGTGTAAGTGTAGGTAAAACCCTTAAAATAAAAAAAAATCTCAATATATTTATTATAATGAGGTTATTATATAATATTAGAATAAAAAAATTTGGGGTTGTAGAAGGAAAATATAACAAAAGTTCTTGTGGAAGGATGCCACCTCTTTTTCAGGAAACTTATTTTGGTTTTCACCAAAGGGATTCATTGGAATTATTTATTCACAAGGTGGGTATTACAAGATTAGGGGAGGGATTTGTGGTATTATTTTATCAGATTTTTGGAGATATAAATTTCTTTATAGGTGTGAATAAGTGGGAGACGTGAGTGCCTTTTTATAGTGTGGGAGGAGTGTCATTTTTTGTTACTTTTTGAAAAGGGAATTCCACCCATGATATTCCCTTGTAATGTGGATTCAATAATGATCTAAAATATATCCAAAAGAGTATAGAGTCAACATATGTCCATCATATTTCTTATGGACACGTTTCTAGGTAATTTTGGCCCTAAAGTTCATGGTTTAGTCCCTTGTTTATAAAATTTTCCCCTTAATCACTATAATTAATGTTAATCACTTTAACCAATATCATTGGTCAAAAACTATGTTGAAAGTATTATAAATTATATAATATTATTATTCAATATATTTAATTATTTTTTCCAAATTCCAATCACATAATCATAAGAAATTAATTTAAATTTAATCCCACAGATTGGATGATAAAGCAGGGTTTTAATGTAAAAATGATCAAATGTTTACTAATTTGTTATATCTAATTAAAAAACTTAAATTATTAATATGAACTAAATATGATTAAATGATGTATTTTTTATATAATTAGACTTTTAAACTATTTATAAAAACAATTTATCCTTGTAAATACATTAGAAGAAAACACATTTTTGAATTAAAATTTAGTCTTTTTCACTTTTCATCAAAAAATGAAATCTCACAGTAAAATACAAAAGATTTACCCTAATATAATTCTTACATTACTCTTTAGAAAATGATATTTATTTTTACATATTCGATTTATAATAGTTCCAAAAAATGGATTTCAAAAAGGTTTTCCATTAAAAGGTAGTAAATGTGCCTTTATTAAAATATAGTTTCTTAGGTGTTATACTAGGTTTGTTCTTATCTTATACCTATAAAATATATTGTATGAATATAAAAAATATTTTACTAAATATAATATATATATATATCATTAATATCAATAACTAATAGTAATTAATTTAATTTATTATGATAATACTCCTTCAGAAACAAGAAAAATAGTTCTTTATAAAAACATTTCCTATATTTTCAATTGGATTTAATATTAATTTTTTATTTAGTGGTTAAAAAATTAATTCAACAATAGATATACGTATGTTACTTAATAATATTCATAAACATCAATTTAACATCTAGGATTTATCTTATTATATTAAATAATATTTTAATAATATTTTGTTGTTCTGTAAAACTTGGCCTTGCGTGTAATGAAAACTATAGAACAGAGTTGTTCTTGTGTGTAAAAAAACCTAACACAGAGTTTATTTCATTAAATTATTTTTAAATATTTATTTAAAATATTAAACACACACTAAGTTAATTTATGTTATATTCTGTTCTACGCTTAGTGTTTTGTGTCATATATTCCATTAAATGCAATGTTCTTACTTGGGAATTTTAGGGTGTTATTATTAGTCTCACAGATAATTTTGTGAGCTCATATGCCATACTAGAATGATAATTAGGAAATTATATATTAAAGAGAATTTATCATCATAAGAAATATTTTATTTCATTTTAAATTAAAATTAATGGTTTTGGTGATAGGAATCCTTAACGAACAGTGATATTTTACATATCGATGTTTACAATAATAATTTCTTGAAGAGATTTTCTTAACTATTGAGGTTTCCACATCAACTATAGAACCACATAATGTGGTTTATCCTTCAATTTCACATCTATTACCTTCAGGTAGTAAGTCCCTTGCATTTTTTGATCTCTTTAAATGTTTATTTTAATGCTATGATTTATGTGTGGCGTGTTGTATATATATACTAAACTTGTTATTTCATGTGGGGGTGTGTGTAGGATGTAAGACCTTTTGTAATGATTCTATTCATTAGATATGTTAGAGTATCATCTCTACATGTTTTAATATTTCACATTATGTTGTATTTCTACTATATGACTCATGATGTCTTGTTGTATTGTCATGCACACCCTTGTTGTGTACTGTATTTCCGCAGAGTTGTTTTCTTCGTACACGTGATTTGTGACTGGAAGGGTCTGATCATCCCTTAGAGGGGGAGTATGCATAATGTTAGAAGATAATGGTGATGGGTCATGTTATCCTTGTGACATTGACACTACTTTATTCCTTTTGAATTCTGATAGGTTAGCCAATACTTGATGACTTTGGTAGTCTATGTATTACTTGATTCCTTATGGATTCTAAGTTGGTCATAGATACTCGATGCCTAGTGTATTCCAATTATTACACAATACATTTTTAATTCTAATTAAGTTACTATAAATCTATGACTTTTGGATTTATAGTGGTCTTCTAATATCCATATAGCTAGACTATGACTCATTTGAAGATTCCTGATTATCATTATGTCATGGAGCCGAAGCAGGTATGGTCGAGGGTTGTTGCTGCATGGTTAGACAATGACCTCTCGGTTATGGGTTGTTTTTTATAATATTATGAATTTATTATAAAAAATATTTCATAAAAAATTATACCATATCACACCAAGTGGAGGGTGTATTTGTAGTGCCCCATTGAGTCTTGTACTCAAAAAATACTCAGGTATTTTTATGCGCTTGTAGGTTTCAAGAGTGATCCTGTAAAGGGAAAGGGCCATGTAGTGGATAACTGAGTTGAGGTGTGTGGAGATATTGGTGGGATATGATAGAAACAGGTGAGACTTATGGTTCCTTATTTAATTATTTACCTTCTTTATTTACTTTGTACATTATTTTCACTTTTGGGAGCTGCTTTTATTACCTAACATGTAGCCATTATTCCAGTTTCATGATTGTTTACATTGATTGTTTATTATAATATTTATTATTTATTATGGATCCTATGAAATGATAATGAGGGTATAGTATCCCCACATTCTGACATAGACCATCTCTTCTATTTGACACCCGCTTACGTATAATGAGGAGTGCATGAGGTCATGTCATCTTCAAACTCAACCCTAGTGGATTGGGTTGGGATGATACATCCATGAGTATCTATAACCTGGCATATTTTCAGTCATCGGCATATACACATGCTATAATAATTTATCAAATATAATAATCAATGGCCAACTGGTCTTGCACCCAAACATTCCTTCCCATCAAAGCTTGTCTTAATACAAATAACCCTAGGTCCTTTGTTAGAATTCAAAGGAATCAATGTGTATATAATTCCAACCACAAGCACCATTGGGATTTAGTCTGTACATGAGCATACAAGAAATATTACTACCTAAAAAGTCATCCATAAACCAAGAAAAAACTCATGTCACTGGTTTCCCTCAATAAAACTAAATGTCAACCTATAAGGGTCCATGTCAAAACTAAGGGGCCATCGGTCACCCATCTAGTCATAACGATCATGTCTCAGCACAAGGTTACTAGGTGAAACCACTTTTCTAAAAGGTGAAACCTCTCTATGGGAGGTACATATAACAAAGTCTTACAAGGGTAAAAAATATCGTGCTTTATCCTACTATGGACATGATCCTCCTCTAGCATATTCATTTGGAATAGATCCCTAATGGTATTGATAAAGCATAGAACGAATGATGAAATGAAACTCACCAAGAATCCATAGAAAGTTATACTTCCTTAAGGCCCGACTAACTATAAAAATTTAGGTATCTATCATCATTATACACTACAACCTGACTAGATCCCTATAAATAAATGTACAAACTATTGACATTTTCCTATGAGGGTAAAAAATATTTTAACCAAATAATCTTAATGATCTGTGTTATATTATAAACATTCATTTTGGTTAACTATAATGACATTAAAAACATTATAGTAAAAAAATTTATAGGCTTTTATTAATAATTTAAATAACTAAACCAACCTAAAAACATCCAACAAAATGGGGTCCAACACTGGGAATCATATTTCCTATCAACCTATTATGATCAGTACAGCCCATCTACATGAGGACAGAGACATCATCCTCACCATCAAACGCCTCACAACAGATCCACATATCTTCTCAACAGATGGAAATATATATACATGTCGGCCTAATTTAATAAAACCCCACTAGTAAACTATATGGGAAACACCATTTAGGTTATTGGTGACACCTTAAAAAATTATAACATCTATTCAAAAATAATCATACATAAGTATTCATATTGTCTGTGGAACCTAAATTCCAAATATTATGCACGAGACTCCTCTTCCCTTTTCTATCCATGATTTGAAAGGAGACATTTCCCTCCTTCCAATAGGGAAAGAGATAAAAATTAATAATAAAACTAAAATTCCATACATAATATTCATCACTAAAAGTAAAAAATAATATAAAACAATAATATTAAAGATCAGAACAATAATCTTATATCCTTCAAAACCCATAATTCTTATCGGATGAAGATTTATTGACGCACAAGTTCGATATCCATCACATATTCCAAAACATTTATAATAATACTATTATTCATATCCCAAATAGTAATACAACAAGAAAGGGACAACTGTAATACCATTTAATAACATCCCAATTCAGAAGCCACTAAAATGGGGCTCTGAGCTAGTTCGTGACAAGGCATCAAATAGTAATTGGGCATGAAATATTTTTGAGTGATGTAGTATCCTGATGAAAAATTTTATTATTTGTGACAGAATTCTAATTCCATCGAAAACTGTTTTGGTGCTATTTCCCACTCCCAAGGGTGAAATATATTTGTGACGGGTATCAGTGACCATCCCAAATAGTCTGTCGAAAAAACTATGTTGATTTCGCATAACTGCACCCCTCTTTCTTCTTCCTCTACCTTCTTCTTCTCTCTCCAAAGTTGACGTGATGTCGCTTACACAGATTCCTGATTTGTGCAACCTTAAAAATTCCCGTTACTTCTAATTTTTTTTGTGGATTTTGGATCAGATCTTCTAGGTACAAACTCAATTTCTCTCCTCCATCATTATTTTTATGTATTTTGTTTTAATGTTGTAAATATAGGTTTGGTCAGAACCTAGGTTTATAAATTTTCGGAATATTTATAACTTTTTTGATAAAGTTATTTTAAAATTATGATTCTTTATTTGGGTGCCCCGATTCTATGCAAGTTGGATTAATTTGATTTAAGGTATTTTTATCATTTTATGATATTAAAATTTAATAGATTATTTTTGGTGTTTAGGATTTCTGGAAGTTTATTATTTTATATGATTAATTTAAATATGATTATTATTGAAACATACTAGTAGTTTGTAAACATTTGGATATATATATATATCAATATTAAAATGTTAATATAGATGTGTGTTTGTGTGTGTGTGTTTGTTTGTTTGTGTGTGTGTGTGTGCGCGCACACGTTCTTGTGTTTGTATGTATGTAGATATCATATATAAATTTGTTTAAAGAAACGGGTAATAATATATTTGATATACACAGGTTTTATTAAGAAATTATGTAATATATATATATAATATATGAAATAAATAGAAATGATTGGTTTTAATAATGATGATACAATTAATTTAAGGAATATGTTTTAACAAAATTTTATTTATATGAATTTTTTAAATAAAAAAAGTTAAAATTTGGTTTAATGAAAAAAAATAAAAATTTACAATATGTTATATTTATTAAAAACATAGTTAATCATAATTAGGATACTTTTTTATTACTTTATAACAAATATAAAAAATACGGAGAATTATTAAAAATTCATAAAAAGTTTAATTATTAAAAATGCTACAATAATTTAAATAATTAGTAAAAAACATCAAAAAATTTATAATATTTAATAATTAACGAGTCTTTAATGTTGAATTTTTTAAATATTAGTTATAATTTTAAAATAATAATAATAATTTGTAAAGAATTATAGAAAATATAACAACTATTAAAAATTCACAATAATTAATATAAATGATCTATTAATTAACATAATTAGTATTAAAATTTCATATAAATGTTGAAAAAACACTTGACTCACACAACTGTTCTAATACGTCTAGGGTGAAAATTATTAATTCAAAAATTATTATTTCAAAATATATATCAATGTAAAATAATTATTAATTCAAAAATATTTACTCAAAATTATTTGTAAATTATTTATATAAATTAAGAAAATGTGATATATATATATATATAATTATTATTAAAATTGTAATAATAATTGAAATAATTAATAATTATAATTAATTTATAGTAATTAATAATTATAATTATTTTATAATAATTAATAATAAATTATTTCTATTGTTAATAAATATTAAATTATCATGTTAGTTACAAATTCTTATTATTAATTTAAAATTTTGATGAAATTACATAAATATGTAAACATTTTTAAAATAAAAAATATGAGTAACTATTAAGTTTTAGAAATATTTTTTATAAAGTAATATATAAATAATAAATAATAAATAATTAGTATTTGTTAATAAATAATTTTATCAACTACTAAAATTTTACAAAATATTTTGTAATAAAATACTAAATTTTTTTTTGAAGTATGAAAAACAAAATACAAAAAATAATAACTATTACAAATTAAAAATATTTCATATAAATGTTTAATTAATTAAAATAATTCTTATTAGTAATATGCATAAATATTTTAATATATATATTTATATATATATATACACAATAAAATAATACTAATAAAAGATTAAAAATGATACCCTCGTGTGTGATGTTACAAAACACCTGACACTCAAAAATTTTATGTTTTACCTTGGGTAAACCTCATATCCCAGACCCAATGATGTTCTTTGATTTTTCATAATATAGAAAACATTATATATACTTTAAATTTTAATAATAAATTGTAGTAAAATTATAAAATGATTTATTATTTTTTACAATGTAACTAAACACCCGATGCTCACAAATGTTATGTCGCCACTAGGTTAAACCCCACATCTCAAACCCAATAGTTGTCTCCAATTTTGATATGGTAAAAATTTTGAAAGATAATTAAATTTAAATAAGAAATTATGATAAATATTTACTAAATTACCCTAACGTACAATATAGCTAAATACCTGACACTCATGAATGTTATGTCATGCCTAAGGTAAACCCCACATATTTAACCCAATAGTGGTCTCTGATTTTTCATGCGATACACAGTTTTCATGATACATAAATGTTTTATTGTAACGCCCCAACCCCAGCTACCCAGAGTCGGTGCATTACTTCGTAACATTGGCATGATCACAAGAAAGATCAAATCCCGAAAGACCGATTGGTTTAGTAGCCTTGGAAACACTAGATATAATCATAAAGTTTTGCATTACATTTCAAAGTGAAAAACTACTACAACAACAAAGTCTTCATATCCACACTATTAACCCCTCATAATATCCCTGCAAGTCATTCATAATTTACTTCTTCACTACCTGGGAAAAATAAAACATAGAAAAGGGGTGAGCTCAAATGCCCAGTAAGGATAACAATATAGCGGAACATTCAAAATAATCATAAACATTTAAGGAAATGAATTACTAAAACAAAAGCCTTTTAAAATTGAACTTCAACATAGTATGGCAAAAGTAAAATGAAATAATGCCATTTACTTATTCACATGGATATTCTACTAATCGAATAATCACATGCAATATCAATAACCACTTTCATAATGTTGGAATGCATAATGCCAGACTATCATAACCACATAGCCAAGGCCTCGTGCCAAGACTACAAATAAGATTTTGTCAAGGCCTTGTGCCAAGACACTAGTTTGTCTCATGAGACCTACCGATGCATCGAGGAGCTATAGAGGGCTCCACCCGTCATTTATTAAGTCCAATGCATTCCCATATGAAAAGGTTTAAATATAACATAAACATTCGTATTAAAACTAGCATAAGAAATGTCAATACTTTGACCATAAACTATGAATGGTATAAAAATATCACATCCACAGTCAAACATATCACAAAACCTTTAATAAAATATAGAAGTTTTGTATCATAATAAATCAACTTTAAATAATCTTAAAATCCATCAAAGGATGTTGACATAGATGAAATCAAAATTCTTTTTAAATAAATATCTCCTTTTATTTTGAAATCATTTAAGATCCATATAAAATAAAACATTTTCTTTAAAAATAATCTTATAAGCTTGTAAGGAAAGCTTTGAAGATTTTATAACGGCGTAAAATAACCGCACCCACCGTATAAGTTAAAAAAAACATTCTTACCTCAATTCTGTCGAAAAGGTTAAAAAGGACCTTGTTTTGAAAACGACGGAAAGATTCCTTTATAAACCTCTTATAAAAAGTCAAACAAGGGTATAAATGACTTTAACCCATATTCTTGTAAATATTAAAAATGTTTTGAAATACATTTTTAAGAAACATGGATGTGGATGATAAAGAGATCCCAGTAGATTATTACGTATAAACAACCTTGGATAATGAAGAGGTTGTAAAGTAAACCCTTACCTTGTACTTTTCCTTGGTTGGGGTAGGTTAACCTCCTGTATAATAGTGAAATAATTGTTACTAAATTATACAATAATCATATACATTAATATGATATCATATATGATCTTTTAATATTGATTTGATAATAATACCTTAGTATTATCGTCGTTTCGGGTGTTAACTTACTCATTTTCTTTATATTTTTTGTTACATAAGTCATGTTTGTTGTATCTTATTCATATCCAGAATGATATCAAGTCCTTAAACATCATTTTTAAATCATTAAATGATAATTATACTTGAATGGATACGATGGAGAATGAATCTCATCGCGTTCGTGGAGACGGTAGTCCGTATGTACGCACGAACGCTATTTCCATTTAATTTTTATTTTAAAAGAATCGAATCCAAATGATACGTAGGTATATTACTATTCCAGTATAATATAATATTTTATATATGTTACTTAAGTTCATTAACACCATCCTTTATATGTTCCATGTGTGGTATGAACGAGTCATATCATTTTAAGGGGGCGGTAGTCCGCACTTCCTCAAATGAAATTATCGTATGTATATACAACATGAAACGAATAATGGTATGAAATAAAATGGAATTACAGAAGCTTATATATAAAATATATATCATTAATATCATATTTAATTATAGTGCCATCATAATGGCCACCATGAGAGGCGGTAAGATGTATTTGAACAATCATCGTTTCGTGAGGCGTTAGTTTGCCATCCACAGAAACATTATGTTCATCATCCATTAGATGGAGTTGTGTGTATGTGTAGTTTGAATCCTTCTTATAACAACATCCTAGTATATTGAGGATACTGGTGTTGTTACAAAATAAAGGAAATAAAAAGATTTTGGGGGTTGAAGAAGCAAAATAAATGAAAATAATTTAAGAGAAATCGTTACCTTTAATTTAGGTAACTCACTTTGGTTGGAACCAAAGGACTTCTTGAAATGCTTTCTGCCTAAGGGGAAGCTTCAAGGATGAGGAGAGGGATGTGGGGAGCTTATTTGGGCAGAGTTTGGACGAGCCAAGTGGCTTGAGAGGTGTGAGGAAATGAGAAGGAGGAGTGCCCTTTTTATAAGAGGGGTGAGGGGCACCATTGGAAAAGCTAGAAATATTAATTTATAATAAATTCATATTCGGTTTCCAATGGATCCAAAGTTGACTATTCAAATGTTGAGGTGGGGATGGGTATAAAACAACTCATCCAATAGAATTTAGACAGGTTTGGCTACTTATATTAACCTTATCTTTAAGTATTAACTCTAAGTTAATTAGTTTCACTTTTACAATGTCTCTTTGTATTTTTATATAATATGGTTAATAAACTTACTATATACATCCAAGCGACCCCCAAGTGGTCCATTAATGATAAACCTATCATAATATAAGTTTCTTGGCCGAACCTTAGATTTTTAGGAATTTAATATCAATTAATAATATAATATTTGTTTTAAGAACTCTTTTATGTCAATTTTGACACTATTCAATAGTTGATTTTTGTGAAACTCATAACAGATTGATTACTTAGAACAAAGTCAATTAAATCAATCCTAATATATCATATTATCCAATAAAATTATTTTAATTCATTAAAAGTTTCATATTATATTTATTTGGGTATTCATAATATCAATTATTTTAATTTTTCACTATTATAGTAATTACTGCATCATCATTGTGTCATAAATAAAATAAATTATTTAATGTTTAAAAATTATAAATAAAATATCATTATGTAGGAAATCTTTTTATATTTCTAATGAATATTTATAATCGAAAATCCAACATGTATAACCCTATGTAAAAATTGTTTTTCTAAAAGATGTAAGTTTATGCCATTTTTATTTTTATTTTACCTTTATTAATATAATGTGTCCCTACCACATACAAGTGGCTCCAAGGGGTCCCCAAATTGACCCAAGGATGCTCATGGTCGGGTATGTGTCCACCAATAAGGTTAGGACACGTTTTAGGGTAATTTTATATTATTATAATATTATTTTTTAACCCTTATTTACCGGATTTACCCTTAACCATGGTAAATAAAATATTTACCACAGTAATTATTCAAAATGTCTAAAAATAAAAGTTACCTATTTACACAATTTGAACATACTGATTCCAAATATGGAATCCATTTTTCTAAATTCAAAACACAGAAGTGTCAGAAATTAATTTAAAATTAATTCCCGCTGTCAAAACAAAAAGCGTGTTTTTAAGAGATAATAGCTATCAAAAGATTGACACTTGTTTATGTTCGGTTTAATTGTAAAATTATGTCCAATGACCAAAATTATATTAAATGGTAAAAATATATTCTAAATATACTTTAAAACCACTCAAAATCACAATTTATCACTATTAATTACTTTGATTAAAAAAGTTGTTTTTAATTAAAATTTAGTAATTTTCACTATTCATCAAAATATGAAAGCTATCCGAAAAGTACCAAAATTTCACCTTAGGCTAAATTTGATATTCCGAATCCAAAAATGAAGTCCATTTTAAAATATAAAATATATATAACTTCAAAAAGTAGGTATTACTATTCATAACAGCTAGTTTGATTGGTTACGGTGTGTTAGAACTCGAAGTTGCGTACAACACACGCTACTGTTTTATTCAAAGGAAAGCGTACCGTGGAATCTTGGGATGTTTCATTTTAAATTTTTGATGTCCCCATTTATTCAAAAAGTTTAAAATATTGTATTTAAAAAGGTTTCACTATTATAAGTTGATAAAAGTGAAATACTGAAAATGAATCTGTTCTTGCAATATGACTAAGAAACTCATAATAGGGATTCTAAAATTATAAGGATTATATAAAGTTCAAAATGTAGTTAATACTATTCATGACCTCTTTTAATGGTGTGATTGAACTCGGTGTTGCGTGTAGTGCAAGTTATTGAATTATTTTTAAGAAATAACACACTCTGAAATCCTGGGGTGTTACATTCTCCCCTCCTTCAATAAATTGCGTCCTCGCAATTTGAAATTGTTCTTCGAAAATAAAAGGTTGAAAGTAGAAAATATATTTGTGGGAAAACCCACATCGGAAAATGAATTAATGAGGCCTCTATTTAAAATAAAGAGTGGAAAGTATGAAGATTACCGAAAATAACACATACTAGGGTTCCATGTAGGAAAATATGGATATGGAAGAGAAATCTAACCATCAATTATATGATGGAGAGTGGTAGAGAACATGGCTATGAAAAGGCCAACAATCCCAAAGCCATAAATTAGTGATGATTTAAGGTACCATCTAGGACAACATTTTTGTTCTAAGTTCCTTTTATTAATATTGAGGAATTTATTTATGAGATTGCCTAAGATCATAAGGAGATATACTTACATTATAATTAGAGTTTTATCCATTAATAAATTTCTACCACAAACTCATCTTTCACTCTAAAAGATAATAGAACGTAATAAAAATTTCTATTTATAATATTCGTACAGGGTTACAAAATAAATGAATTTATAATTAATCTACCAGATCTTTTAAAAAAAACTACATTATTTAATCCAGGACATCTCGTGGGCCAGTGGTAGGTGATACACCCTTGTCTCCCTTCGTTTGCGGGTTCAAGTCTCGCAGCCTTGCCGGACGCGATGGGTTACCGCCCGACCTCCGGGTTGTCCTTTTATGGCAATCCAAAATTAATCTCAAACTAGAATTTATCCAAAATATTTCTGACCAAACTCACAGTCCAACATTTTTAAGGAATTTAAACATAATGTAGATCCTTTTTACCACGTAATTGCATATGAATACCTTCATCATGTTTTCTTTTAATACACTGAAACATCCTGAATTACAATATTCCTTATTGATTACATTAATGCTCCCTTATTCCATATAGAATGCTGGATATACCTCATCAATCCAAAAATGTTTTAAACCCCAACAATAATGGAATATACATATCATTAATCAGTTCCAAGGTAGTCAAGAATATCCAATATAATTTATCCAAAACAATCATGTATTATTCCAAAATCACTAACTCGGTATCAGAACTATATTATGGTTTATCATTCTCTCAACCATATATTTTCCAAAAATCTATCCTGCTGTTGAGTCACTTTTCTTTGTTTCACACAATCTCAAGTCCTTAATGAAATAGTACTGCAGTACAATCCTTATATACTCCATAATTATTATAACAAATACATTGTTGATACAACACTCAATTGACATAATCAACATAAGAACTCTAATCATTCCTCTTCATCTGTGGTAGTATCATAACTTTATTATTATCCAATAGCATCATTTGCGGCATAGTCTGATGACTGGGACATAGGTTCGCGTAGTGTCCAAACTCCTTGCAAATGAAGCATTGTACATTTGAAACCATTTTCTTACCCTTGCAGTCACGTACTTTGTGCCCTTTTCCTCCACACTTATAACAAACTCCCATTCCTTTCAGGCAAGTTCCAGGGTGTTTCTTTCCACAGTTACCACATATGGGAAAATTCTTCTTTTCCCTCTTCCCTTTATCCATCTTTCTCTCTTCCATCCTTTTCTTCTCTTGCTTCCCTTCAATGCCATAGGACTCAGTAAACTCTTTACTTATCTTATCAACACATGATATTATTTCTTCATATGATGATAACATATGGGTGAATATTTCTCTTATAAATTCTAGCTTAAGACCATTAAAGATATGATCCTTCCTTCTCTTTGAATCATGAGTATTTCTGGAGTTCTCATTCCTTCTACTGGGCGCCATTTCTAAACAATGGCATAAACTAGATCAGTTTATGAATCAAAATACATAATCCCATAGTTATAAAACTCTTAACATAAATTGAACTCTTTATGGATATAATCCATAATCATAAAAATGTCGCCTTTGAGGATGTATATACTCATAAAACCTTCATAATGGTTTGTAATGAAAATGAGAATTATCCTAAGCATATCCCCCGGGAGTGTCGTAACCAAGAGTGCAGCAAGGCCCGTTGTCGTGCACCAGTTCCCGTTCGAGTCTAGCTCAAAGCGGTGTTTTCGGGTTTTACCCCTAGGTACATCTGTGCCAGAACCGCCTCTACCTGCTCGTATCCAGACAGGGATGTATTGCTCGGAAAACTCACAAAATCTCTACAATACCAAAATTCTAGGAAGTTCTTCTATACTAATCCTCAAAGTTCATCTTAGGTCTATGTGCTCTAATCAGAGTTTATCTAAATCTAGTTTCCAAGGTTTGTACTAAACTTCCTCTGATACCAACTGTAACGCCCCGACCCCAGCTACCCAGAGTCGGTGCATTACTTCGTAACATTGGCATGATCACAAGAAAGATCAAATCCCGAAAGACCGATTGGTTTAGTAGCCTTGGAAACACTAGATATAATCATAAAGTTTTGCATTACATTTCAAAGTGAAAAACTACTACAACAACAAAGTCTTCATATCCACACTATTAACCCCTCATAATATCCCTGCAAGTCATTCATAATTTACTTCTTCACTACCTGGGAAAAATAAAACATAGAAAAGGGGTGAGCTCAAATGCCCAGTAAGGATAACAATATAGCGGAACATTCAAAATAATCATAAACATTTAAGGAAATGAATTACTAAAAAAAAAGCCTTTTAAAATTGAACTTCAACATAGTATGGCAAAAGTAAAATGAAATAATGCCATTTACTTATTCACATGGATATTCTACTAATCAAATAATCACATGCAATATCAATAACCACTTTCATAATGTTGGAATGCATAATGCCAGACTATCATAACCACATAGCCAAGGCCTCGTGCCAAGACTACAAATAAGATTTTGTCAAGGCCTTGTGCCAAGACACTAGTTTGTCTCATGAGACCTACCGATGCATCGAGGAGCTATAGAGGGCTCCACCCGTCATTTATTAAGTCCAATGCATTCCCATATGAAAAGGTTTAAATATAACATAAACATTCGTATTAAAACTAGCATAAGAAATGTCAATACTTTCACCATAAACTATGAATGGTATAAAAATATCACATCCACATTCAAACATATCACAAAACCTTTAATACAATATAGAAGTTTTGTATCATAATAAATCAACTTTAAATAATCTTAAAATCCATCAAAGGATGTTGACATAGATGAAATCAAAATTCTTTTTAAAGAAATATCTCCTTTTATTTTGAAATCATTTAAGATCCATATAAAATAAAACATTTTCTTTAAAAATAATCTTATAAGCTTGTAAGGAAAGCTTTGAAGATTTTATAATGGCGTAAAATAACCGCACCCGCCGTATAAGTTAAAAAAACATTCTTACCTCAATTCTGTCGAAAAGGTTAAAAAGGACCTTGTTTTGAAAACGACGGAAAGATTCCTTTATAAACCTATTATAAAAAGTCAAACAAGGGTATAAATGACTTTAACCCATATTCTTGTAAATAGTAAAAATGTTTTGAAATACATTTTTAAGAAACATGGATGTGGATGATAAAGAGATCCCAGTAGATTATTACGTATAAACAACCTTGGATAATGAAGAGGTTGTAAAGTAAACCCTTACCTTGTACTTTTCCTTGGTTGGGGTAGGTTAACCTCCTGTATAATAGTGAAATAATTGTTACTAAATTATACAATAATCATATACATTAATATGATATCATATATGATCTTTTAATATTGATTTGATAATAATACCTTAGTATTATCGTCGTTTCGGGTGTTAACTTACTCATTTTCTTTATATTTTTTGTTACATAAGTCATGTTTGTTGTATCTTATTCATATCCAGAATGATATCAAGTCCTTAAACATCATTTTTAAATCATTAAATGATAATTATACTTGAATGGATACGATGGAGAATGAATCTCATCGCGTTCGTGGAGACGGTAGTCCGTACGTACGCACGAACGCTATTTCCATTTAATTTTTATTTTAAAAGAATCGAATCCAAATGATACGTAGGTATATTACTATTCCAGTATAATATAATATTTTATATATGTTACTTAAGTTCATTAACACCATCCTTTATATGTTCCATGTGTGGTATGAACGAGTCATATCATTTTAAGGGGGCGGTAGTCCGCACTTCCTCAAATGAAATTATCGTATGTATATACAACATGAAACGAATAATGGTATGAAATAAAATGGAATTACAGAAGCTTATATATAAAATATATATCATTAATATCATATTTAATTATAGTGCCATCATAATGGCCACCATGAGAGGCGGTAAGATGTATTTGAACAATCATCGTTTCGTGAGGCGTTAGTTTGCCATCCACAGAAACATTATGTTCATCATCCATTAGATGGAGTTGTGTGTATGTGTAGTTTGAATCCTTCTTATAACAACATCCTAGTATATTGAGGATACTGGTGTTGTTACAAAAGAAAGGAAATAAAAAGATTTTGGGGGTTGAAGAAGCAAAATAAATGAAAATAATTTAAGAGAAATCGTTACCTTTAATTTAGGTAACTCACTTTGGTTGGAACCAAAGGACTTCTTGAAATGCTTTCTGCCTAAGGGGAAGCTTCAAGGATGAGGAGAGGGATGTGGGGAGCTTATTTGGGCAGAGTTTGGACGAGCCAAGTGGCTTGAGAGGTGTGAGGAAATGAGAAGGAGGAGTGCCCTTTTTATAAGAGGGGTGAGGGGCACCATTGGAAAAGCTAGAAATATTAATTTATAATAAATTCATATTCGGTTTCCAATGGATCCAAAGTTGACTATTCAAATGTTGAGGTGGGGATGGGTCTAAAACAACTCATCCAATAGAATTTAGACAGGTTTGGCTACTTATATTAACCTTATCTTTAAGTATTAACTCTAAGTTAATTAGTTTCACTTTTACAATGTCTCTTTGTATTTTTATATAATATGGTTAATAAACTTACTATATACATCCAAGCGACCCCCAAGTGGTCCATTAATGATAAACCTATCATAATATAAGTTTCTTGGCCGAACCTTAGATTTTTAGGAATTTAATATCAATTAATAATATAATATTTGTTTTAAGAACTCTTTTATGTCAATGTTGACACTATTCAATAGTTGATTTTTGTGAAACTCATAACAGATTGATTACTTAGAAAAAAGTCAATTAAATCAATCCTAATATATCATATTATCCTATAAAATTAGTTTAATTCATTAAAGGTTTCATATTATATTTATTTGGGTATTCATAATATCAATTATTTTAATTTTTCACTATTATAGTAATTACTGCATCATCATTGTGTCATAAATAAAATAAATTATTTAATGTTTAAAAATTATAAATAAAATATCATTATGTAGGAAATCTTTTTATATTTCTAATGAATATTTATAATCGAAAATCCAACATGTATAACCCTATGTAAAAATTGTTTTTCTAAAAGATGTAAGCTTATGCCATTTTTATTTTTATTTTACCTTTATTAATATAATGTGTCCCTACCACATACAAGTGGCTCCAAGGGGTCCCCAAATTGACCCAAGGATGCTAATGGTCGGGTATGTGTCCACCAATAAGGTTAGGACACGTTTTAGGGTAATTTTATATTATTATAATATTATTTTTTAACCCTTATTTACCGGATTTACCCTTAACCATGGTAAATAAAATATTTACCACAGTAATTATTCAAAATGTCTAAAAATAAAAGTTACCTATTTACACAATTTGAACATACTGATTCCAAATATGGAATCCATTTTTCTAAATTCAAAACACAGAAGTGGCAGAAATTAATTTAAAATTAATTCCCGCTGTCAAAACAAAAAGCGTGTTTTTAAGAGATAATAGCTATCAAAAGATTGACACTTGTTTATGTTCGGTTTAATTGTAAAATTATGTCCAATGACCAACATTATATTAAATGGTAAAAATATATTCTAAATATACTTTAAAACCACTCAAATTCACAATTTATCACTATTAATTATTTTGATTAAAAAAGTTGTTTTTAATTAAAATTTAGTAATTTTCACTATTCATCAAAATATGAAAGTTATCCGAAAAGTACCAAAATTTCACCTTAGGCTAAATTTGATATTCCGAATCCAAAAATGAAGTCCATTTTAAAATATAAAATATATATAACTTCAAAAAGTAGGTATTACTATTCATAACAGCTAGTTTGATTGGTTACGGTGTGTTAGAACTCGAAGTTGCGTACAACACACGCTACTGTTTTATTCAAAGGAAAGTGTACCGTGGAAGCTTGGGATGTTTCATTTTAAATTTTTGATGTCCCCATTTATTCAAAAAGTTTAAAATATTGTATTTAAAAAGGTTTCACTATTATAAGTTGATAAAAGTGAAATACTGAAAATGAATCTGTTCTTGCAATATGACTAAGAAACTCATAATAGGGATTCTAAAATTATAAGGATTATATAAAGTTCAAAATGTAGTTAATACTATTCATGACCTCTTTTAATGGTGTGATTGAACTCGGTGTTGCGTGTAGTGCAAGTTATTGAATTATTTTTAAGAAATAACACACTCTGAAATCCTGGGGTGTTACATTCTCCCCTCCTTCAATAAATTGCGTCCTCGCAATTTGAAATTGTTCTTCGAAAATAAAAGGTTGAAAGTAGAAAATATATTTGTGGGAAAACCCACATCGGAAAATGAATTAATGAGGCCTCTATTTAAAATAAAGAGTGGAAAGTATGAAGATTACCGAAAATAACACATACTAGGGTTCCATGTAGGAAAATATGGATATGGAAGAGAAATCTAACCATCAATTATATGATGGAGAGTGGTAGAGAACATGGCTATGAAAAGGCCAACAATCCCAAAGCCATAAATTAGTGATGATTTAAGGTACCATCTAGGACAACATTTTTGTTCTAAGTTCCTTTTATTAATATTGAGGAATTTATTTATGAGATTGCCTAAGATCATAAGGAGATATACTTACATTATAATTAGAGTTTTATCCATTAATAAATTTCTACCACAAACTCATCTTTCACTCTAAAAGATAATAGAACGTAAAAAAAATTTCTATTTATAATATTCGTACAGGGTTACAAAATAAATGAATTTATAATTCATCTACCAGATCTTTTAAAAAAAACTACATTATTTAATCCAGGACATCTCGTGGGCCAGTGGTAGGTGATACACCCTTGTCTCCCTTCGTTTGCGGGTTCAAGTCTCGCAGCCTTGCCGGACGCGACGGGTTACCGCCCGACCTCCGGGTTGTCCTTTTATGGCAATCCAAAATTAATCTCAAACTAGAATTTATCCAAAATATTTCTGACCAAACTCACAGTCCAACATTTATAAGGAATTTAAACATAATGTAGATCCTTTTTACCACGTAATTGCATATGAATACCTTCATCATGTTTTCTTTTAATACACTGAAACATCCTGAATTACAATATTCCTTATTGATTACATTAATGCTCCCTTATTCCATATAGAATGCTGGATATACCTCATTAATCCAAAAATGTTTTAAACCCCAACAATAATGGAATATACATATCATTAATCAGTTCCAAGGTAGTCAAGAATATCCAATATAATTTATCCAAAACAATCATGTATTATTCCAAAATCACTAACTCGGTATCAGAACTATATTATGGTTTATCATTCTCTCAACCATATATTTTCCAAAAATCTATCCTGCTGTTGAGTCACTTTTCTTTGTTTCACACAATCTCAAGTCCTTAATGAAATAGTACTGCAGTACAATCCTTATATACTCCATAATTATTATAACAAATACATTGTTGATACAACACTCAATTGACATAATCAACATAAGAACTCTAATCATTCCTCTTCATCTGTGGTAGTATCATAACTTTATTATTATCCAATAGCATCATTTGCGGCATAGTCTGATGACTGGGACATAGGTTCGCGTAGTGTCCAAACTCCTTGCAAATGAAGCATTGTACATTTGAAACCATTTTCTTACCCTTGCAGTCACGTACTTTGTGCCCTTTTCCTCCACACTTATAACAAACTCCCATTCCTTTCAGGCAAGTTCCAGGGTGTTTCTTTCCACAGTTACCACATATGGGAAAATTCTTCTTTTCCCTCTTCCCTTTATCCATCTTTCTCTCTTCCATCCTTTTCTTCTTTTGCTTCCCTTCAATGCCATAGGACTCAGTAAACTCTTTACTTATCTTATCAACACATGATATTATTTCTTCATATGATGATAACATATGGGTGAATATTTCTCTTATAAATTCTAGCTTAAGACCATTAAAGATATGATCCTTCCTTCTCTTTGAATCATGAGTATTTCTGGAGTTCTCATTCCTTCTACTGGGCGCCATTTCTAAACAATGGCATAAACTAGATCAGTTTATGAATCAAAATACATAATCCCATAGTTATAAAACTCTTAACATAAATTGAACTCTTTATGGATATAATCCATAATCATAAAAATGTCGCCTTTGAGGATGTATATACTCATAAAACCTTCATAATGGTTTGTAATGAAAATGAGAATTATCCTAAGCATATCCCCCGGGAGTGTCGTAACCAAGAGTGCAGCAAGGCCCGTTGTCGTGCACCAGTTCCCATTCGAGTCTAGCTCAAAGCGGTGTTTTCGGGTTTTACCCCTAGGTACATCTGTGCCAGAACCGCCTCTACCTGCTCGTATCCAGACAGGGATGTATTGCTCGGAAAACTCACAAAATCTCTACAATACCAAAATTCTAGGAAGTTCTTCTATACTAATCCTCAAAGTTCATCTTAGGTCTACGTGCTCTAATCAGAGTTTATCTAAATCTAGTTTCCAAGGTTTGTACTAAACTTCCTCTGATACCAACTGTAACGCCCCGACCCCAGCTACCCAGAGTCGGTGCATTACTTCGTAACATTGGCATGATCACAAGAAAGATCAAATCCCGAAAGACCGATTGGTTTAGTAGCCTTGGAAACACTATATATAATCATAAAGTTTTGCATTACATTTCAAAGTGAAAAACTACTACAACAACAAAGTCTTCATATCCACACTATTAACCCCTCATAATATCCCTGCAAGTCATTCATAATTTACTTCTTCACTACCTGGGAAAAATAAAACATAGAAAAGGGGTGAGCTCAAATGCCCAGTAAGGATAACAATATAGCGGAACATTCAAAATAATCATAAACATTTAAGGAAATGAATTACTAAAACAAAAGCCTTTTAAAATTGAACTTCAACATAGTATGGCAAAAGTAAAATGAAATAATGCCATTTACTTATTCACATGGATATTCTACTAATCGAATAATCACATGCAATATCAATAACCACTTTCATAATGTTGGAATGCATAATGCCAGACTATCATAACCACATAGCCAAGGCCTCGTGCCAAGACTACAAATAAGATTTTGTCAAGGCCTTGTGCCAAGACACTAGTTTGTCTCATGAGACCTACCGATGCATCGAGGAGCTATAGAGGGCTCCACCCGTCATTTATTAAGTCCAATGCATTCCCATATGAAAAGGTTTAAATATAACATAAACATTCGTATTAAAACTAGCATAAGAAATGTCAATACTTTCACCATAAACTATGAATGGTATAAAAATATCACATCCACATTCAAACATATCACAAAACCTTTAATACAATATAGAAGTTTTGTATCATAATAAATCAACTTTAAATAATCTTAAAATCCATCAAAGGATGTTGACATAGATGAAATCAAAATTCTTTTTAAAGAAATATCTCCTTTTATTTTGAAATCATTTAAGATCCATATAAAATAAAACATTTTCTTTAAAAATAATCTTATAAGCTTGTAAGGAAAGCTTTGAAGATTTTATAATGGCGTAAAATAACCGCACCCGCCGTATAAGTTAAAAAAACATTCTTACCTCAATTCTGTCGAAAAGGTTAAAAAGGACCTTGTTTTGAAAACGACGGAAAGATTCCTTTATAAACCTCTTATAAAAAGTCAAACAAGGGTATAAATGACTTTAACCCATATTCTTGTAAATATTAAAAATGTTTTGAAATACATTTTTAAGAAACATGGATGTGGATGATAAAGAGATCCCAGTAGATTATTACGTATAAACAACCTTGGATAATGAAGAGGTTATAAAGTAAACCCTTACCTTGTACTTTTCCTTGGTTGGGGTAGGTTAACCTCCTGTATAATAGTGAAATAATTGTTACTAAATTATACAATAATCATATACATTAATATGATATCATATATGATCTTTTAATATTGATTTGATAATAATACCTTAGTATTATCGTCGTTTCGGGTGTTAACTTACTCATTTTCTTTATATTTTTTGTTACATAAGTCATGTTTGTTGTATCTTATTCATATCCAGAATGATATCAAGTCCTTAAACATCATTTTTAAATCATTAAATGATAATTATACTTGAATGGATACGATGGAGAATGAATCTCATCGCGTTCGTGGAGACGGTAGTCCGTACGTACGCACGAACGCTATTTCCATTTAATTTTTATTTTAAAAGAATCGAATCCAAATGATACGTAGGTATATTACTATTCCAGTATAATATAATATTTTATATATGTTACTTAAGTTCATTAACACCATCCTTTATACGTTCCATGTGTGGTATGAACGAGTCATATCATTTTAAGGGGGCGGTAGTCCGCACTTCCTCAAATGAAATTATCATATGTATATACAACATGAAACGAATAATGGTATGAAATAAAATGGAATTACAGAAGCTTATATATAAAATATATATCATTAATATCATATTTAATTATAGTGCCATCATAATGGCCACCATGAGAGGCGGTAAGATGTATTTGAACAATCATCGTTTCGTGAGGCGTTAGTTTGCCATCCACAGAAACATTATGTTCATCATCCATTAGATGGAGTTGTGTGTATGTGTAGTTTGAATACTTCTTATAACAACATCCTAGTATATTGAGGATACTGGTGTTGTTACAAAAGAAAGGAAATAAAAAGATTTTGGGGGTTGAAGAAGCAAAATAAATGAAAATAATTTAAGAGAAATCGTTACCTTTAATTTAGGTAACTCACTTTGGTTGGAACCAAAGGACTTCTTGAAATGCTTTCTGCCTAAGTGGAAGCTTCAAGGATGAGGAGAGGGATGTGGGGAGCGTATTTGGGCAGAGTTTGGACGAGCCAAGTGGCTTGAGAGGTGTGAGGAAATGAGAAGGAGGAGTGCCCTTTTTATAAGAGGGGTGAGGGGCACCATTGGAAAAGCTAGAAATATTAATTTATAATAAATTCATATTCGGTTTCCAATGGATCCAAAGTTTACTATTCAAATGTTGAGGTGGGGATGGGTCTAAAACAACTCATCCAATAGAATTTAGACAGGTTTGGCTACTTATATTAACCTTATCTTTAAGTATTAACTCTAAGTTAATTAGTTTCACTTTTACAATGTCTCTTTGTATTTTTATATAATATGGTTAATAAACTTACTATATACATCCAAGCGACCCCCAAGTGGTCCATTAATGATAAACCTATCATAATATAAGTTTCTTGGCCGAACCTTAGATTTTTAGGAATTTAATATCAATTAATAATATAATATTTGTTTTAAGAACTCTTTTTTGTCAATTTTGACACTATTCAATAGTTGATTTTTGTGAAACTCATAACAGATTGATTACTTAGAACAAAGTCAATTAAATCAATCCTAATATATCATATTATCCTATAAAATTAGTTTAATTCATTAAAAGTTTCATATTATATTTATTTGGGTATTCATAATATCAATTATTTTAATTTTTCACTATTATAGTAATTACTGCATCATCATTGTGTCATAAATAAAATAAATTATTTAATGTTTAAAAATTATAAATAAAATATCATTATGTAGGAAATCTTTTTATATTTCTAATGAATATTTATAATCGAAAATCCAACATGTATAACCCTATGTAAAAATTGTTTTTCTAAAAGATGTAAGCTTATGCCATTTTTATTTTTATTTTACCTTTATTAATATAATGTGTCCCTACCACATACAAGTGGCTCCAAGGGGTCCCCAAATTGACCCAAGGATGCTCATGGTCGGGTATGTGTCCACCAATAAGGTTAGGACACGTTTTAGGGTAATTTTATATTATTATAATATTATTTTTTAACCCTTATTTACCGGATTTACCCTTAACCATGGTAAATAAAATATTTACCACAGTAATTATTCAAAATGTCTAAAAATAAAAGTTACCTATTTACACAATTTGAACATACTGATTCAAAATATGGAATCCATTTTTCTAAATTCAAAACACAGAAGTGGCAGAAATTAATTTAAAATTAATTCCCGCTGTCAAAACAAAAAGCGTGTTTTTAAGAGATAATAGCTATCAAAAGATTGACACTTGTTTATGTTCGGTTTAATTGTAAAATTATGTCCAATGACCAACATTATATTAAATGGTAAAAATATATTCTAAATATACTTTAAAACCACTCAAATTCACAATTTATCACTATTAATTATTTTGATTAAAAAAGTTGTTTTTAATTAAAATTTAGTAATTTTCACTATTCATCAAAATATGAAAGTTATCCGAAAAGTACCAAAATTTCACCTTAGGATAAATTTGATATTCCGAATCCAAAAATGAAGTCCATTTTAAAATATAAAATATATATAACTTCAAAAAGTAGGTATTACTATTCATAACAGCTAGTTTGATTGGTTACGGTGTGTTAGAACTCGAAGTTGCGTACAACACACGCTACTGTTTTATTCAAAGGAAAGCGTACCGTGGAAGCTTGGGATGTTTCATTTTAAATTTTTGATGTCCCCATTTATTCAAAAAGTTTAAAATATTGTATTTAAAAAGGTTTCACTATTATAAGTTGATAAAAGTGAAATACTGAAAATGAATCTGTTCTTGCAATATGACTAAGAAACTCATAATAGGGATTCTAAAATTATAAGGATTATATAAAGTTCAAAATGTAGTTAATACTATTCATGACCTCTTTTAATGGTGTGATTGAACTCGGTGTTGCGTGTAGTGCAAGTTATTGAATTATTTTTAAGAAATAACACACTCTGAAATCCTGGGGTGTTACATTTATAAATTTTTTCTATGAAAATATTAAACAAATTACCCTCACATGTCATTTAACAAAATACCTGATGTAGAAATATGTTATCATGCACATAGGGTAAAACCAAAATCCCCAATAAATTTAGTGTTATTATATTTCTAATATGATACACCATTATGAATATAATTCAATTTTTTTGTAAAAAATGAAAATGAAAATATTAAATGGAATTACCATTGTGTGAGATGTTACTAAACTCTCAACATATACAAATGTAATGTCCCGCATAGGTAAAACCCCACATCCCAAACCTAACTGTGGTCTCATATTTCTCATATAATATATTTTTTGAGAGACATTATATTATTTTGAAAAAATAGCATCTGTTTTATATAATATATTTAATATTTTTATTCTATATATGTCGAGCCTCTCTTGGCCCCGTAATCTAGTGTCAACCCATCACTTCACTATGATCATATCTATATAATATTTCACAGTTTTGAAATATAATAATAATTTTCAACTATTCAAAATAATCATTAAAATTTATTCTTATTTCTGTTATTTTTTAGGTAACATGGACTCATGAAGTAGATACCAGTCTCTATTACAAGATCATGATTTCATATAACATCTAAAAAATATAAAAGGATTTGGTATAAATCCTTTTTTTTTATGGTATTGAAACCTTTTTATCATTTGAATCATTGATTTCAGATTTTTTTCAAAGGGAAAAATTAAATTTCTATATAATAAATGTGATCATAAGATATTCGAAATGTTCGGAAATGTTTGATTTCAACTTTTGCATTTTGGTTTTTTGAAAGATTATATTTATTAGTATCAACATGGTGAAAATAATTAAGTAAAAAATAATTTTTTTTGGTTCTAGATCCATCATTTTATAATTTAGTACATGATGATGATGGTCCATTTATCTCTAAAACAACAACATAGAATAATATTCCAAATCATGAATCAGAATCTTTTCAGTTTTATAATTTGATGAAAAATTCTAAGGAGGCCTTTTATCATGGATTCTAGTTGAGAAAATATGAAACATTTAAAAAATTTATGGCTATAAAATTGAATTTTGGAATGTTGAATAGTTGTTTAGATTAAATTTTATCCATGGTTAAACTGTTGATGCCTAAAGTAAATACATTACCAGAATGTTTTTATGAAGGTAATAGGTTGCTTCATAATTTGTGTCATAGTTATAAAAAAATCAATGCATTTTCAAATGAATGAATATTATATTATGCTGATTATGAATCCTTGTATAATTTTCCAATATATTGAGAATTGAGTAATAAAGAGGGACGCCAATGGAAGTCTAGAGTTCCTGTGAAATAGTTGATTAATTTCTAATAAAATCTCATTTACATCATTTATTTTTGTCTCGCAAAATTGTTGGATTGATGGAATGTAGTAAATAAAATATTCCCATCAATAAAATCTTTATCTATCCATTTAATGATGATAAAAGTAAACACATTCTTTAGACACATTATTCTTTTACTTTATAACCTCGTAACATATGGTTGGGCTATTCTACTGATGATTTTTTTCTATTTGGTGCTTACAACAATAAATATTCTTATTGTCCTATTTTCATTACTCCTTAAAACATAATTCCTTGTATGTTAATGAAAGAACCACATATATATATATATTAATCAATTAATTCCATGACATCCAAATAAAAATATTGATTTTAATTTAAAGCCACTAATTGATGAGTTAATTACATTATGGAACAAAGGTGTGATGACATTTGATATAGTTTTAGATCAAAATTAATATTTAAGGTTTCCTTAATATTGGTGATCAGTAACTTTATGGAATAAGGTATGTTATTAAGATGGAGAACACATGGTCAAAAATCATTTCCACACTGCATGGATGATAACAAAGTATTTATGCTTGGTAATGGGAAAAAGGTTATTTAGTTTGACATCCATTAATGGTTTCTTCCAAAAGATAACCATTTTAAAAGGAATAGAAATAATTTTAAAAAAGTTAGAATTGAAACAGATAAACCTCTAGTAGTATTCTCAAGTAATTAGATAAAATCTATTGTCTTTGCATTACCACATGTTACTTTTGGATAAACCAAAAACGAACAAAAATAAATGGTCTTGGGAGGGATCATATTTCGATAAATTGGATTAGTTTTTAGGATTTTCCATATTGGTATGATTTTTTGGTTCGCTAAAAGTTATATGTAATTCAAATTGAGAATAATTTTATTGATAACAAATGTTATACCATGTTTGAAACACATGGTAAGACCAATGATAATGTAAATACACTGTTAGTTCTTTCCTAGATTTTCAGATTTCATAAACTTTAGTTATTTAAAGAAGAAATATCACAAAAAATAATGAAACCAAAATTAGATTACTCAAAAACTAAAGAAAATAATTTATTCACTTGTCAATGGATTATATATTTGAGGTTACTAGATGTTTATGATTCTAATTTTTCTCATTGTGTAATAAATGGCCATATTACTAGGATAAAAAAGTCATAACTACCATGTCATAATTGAAATATTACAGCATGTTGGTCTTAGTAGGATATTTAATTCATCAATATGGGATGTGTTGATCAAAATATAATATTTTTTACAAGATATTTATTTAAAAATATCATATTATCATGCAATGAGTTTTTTATTTTTTTAAATTTTATGTAAATCGGGGAAAATATTCCCACTAAACTTCTTTGATTCCATGGAACATTTAATATTGCATTTTACTTATGAAGTTAAATGTGGAGGGAAAATAAAACTACGTTGGATGTATCTATTTGAGATTTGTATACAAAAATTAGAGAATAATGTACATAAAAAATATTATTTGAAGGGTGGATTGTAGAAGTTTACTTGCGGGAGGAAAATGATAATGGTTCTATGGAAGTGTGACATATTGAAATTTTCAAGAAACATCCCAAAATATATATCTTACCCAATGAGATATAAATATCAATGATGAAACCCCCAAAGTTAAGGGCCAATGATATAGATAATGTTGATGATGTAATAAGGTTTTATGAAACTGAAAGTCATATGAAATTTAATGATGTAGAAGATGGGGATAAAGACATTTATCATGATAAAAAAGATGAAGAAGGTGATGATTGATGTATTATATTTAGATATTTAGTTACAAGTAATTATAATATTTTAATACATATTAGTTTTTTATATTTGATATTTTTATTAAAAAATTTATAGGTAAGATCATTATATTCTAGTATTTATTATTATTTAATATTTTATATTTATATTAACAATTTCTTATAGGTATGATTATTTTTTTCAGAAAGTTGGAGAAGATAATTATGATCTATTTCATTCCCTCACTGATGTTAGAGTTATTATTAATGAGACATATTTAGCTGATCTTTAGGAAGATACGCCAATTAGAAGGGGGCATAGTCTTGCTACATTAGTGATTCTAGATATTATTTCATAGAGTTGAACATTTCTTATTTTGAACCTCATTTATGGATGTATGTTTAATTGTTTACTATATTTATTTTATATTAACTTTTTTTGTTAATTTTCATAATAATTTTATGATTTTTTTTATTTTCTTATTTTTTCACATTAATATGTTGGGAGAGCTGATTAGATTCTAATAAATTATTTTTTCTAAGCTGGGAGAGTTGTGGGACTTGGTTCCCATCATCGTGCATCATGAGATGTTTGATCACTGGATATTACGATATTAAATAATATATACTTTTGATAATTTATTTAATTACTAACATATTATTTTAAATTGTATTGAATAATTTATTTTCTCTGATTCTTGATATAATGAGAGGTTCTATCTGAGAGGCATGATATATTTTTATACATGAGCATTTTCTTTAGTTTCTACACAACCAGAAAAATCGATTTATGGATAAATCTTGTGCTATTATTTTCAACTAGTCTTTTGTATCCCATGGACCTTAAAATATATCAGTTTAGGTATGGGAGGTATTGTTCCCCTTCAAGATATAAGGGAATATTAGGTGGTGTTCATCATCTAGGTGTCAGATATGGGGGAGGCAAGAGGTCACACATAGGGCCGAAAGTCTTAAATTTGTCATATATAGAAAATATATGGTAAGTTGTATTATTTATTAATGTATATATACTTTAACTATAACATGTATATTATATTATATGGGCCTATAATAACCCATATATTTTGGAGTGTAAAGTTTATAATAATATGGATACTGATCGTTGTACAAAAGAAATTGTAGGCGACTGACAACACCATATGGTGGTTAGTAATTTTTTTAAAAGAATTTCATGGATATTAATTTTATTTTTATTCTAAATTTTTATTATTTTTAATTAAAATTTATGATGCTATGAATTATCATTCATGGGAGATACAAACCAAGAGGGAACAAGATTCCACTGGTGATTCGAGTTTCGATTAGGGGCCAGATACATGTGACATTGCAAGGTGTCAAGAAAGGTCGAGTGATTGTTATCAGTTCCTGAATGACACCAACAAGTTATTATGGAACTTATGTGATGTCATTAGTGAGACCAAAGGGTGGTAATATAGAATCATCATCTATTCCTTCATCTACTATACAATATGAGTAGAGGTTGAGAGCTCGGGATGACATGATACAACAGATGTAGAAATAGAGGGAGGAGGAGATTGAGAAACAGTGTGTGATAGATGAGAATATGTTGGATTATATGTAGTGACTTGATAAAGGAGTTCATAAGAAGTTTCCTCCCCCATATCCTTTGAGTAATCCTCCTCCACCTAATGGTAGTTGATGATTTGTGAACTTTTATAACTATTTTGAAATTTGGGTTTTCAAACATATTATGTATGAAATGATGTATTCCTTTTATTTTTCTTTTAAATTTTTAATTTTTTTTAATTTTTTTCCTAGTATTTTAAAATTACTATCAAATATTTATAATTTTTTAACTATTTTATAATTAATTTTATTTTATTCTTGTTTTTAATCGTTTTATTTATTTTTAAATATATTTGATTTTTCAATTATTTTATTTATTTTATTTGATTTTTTTGATTTTTTTATTATTATTACATTTTTTAATTAATTATAAATAATATTAATTTATTTTAATATATTTTTTATTAAAAAAATTTTAAATAAATTTTATTTTTCATTTCCTAATTTTTAAATTTTTAATTATTATTTTTTAATATTAATTAATATTAATTAGTTTTAAATATTTTTTAAAATTTTTGAATCTAGATTTAAAAAAAATGATTCTTTGTGATAGACGAACGATCTGCCCCAATTGACTATTAAAAAATTTTACGAAACATATTTTCAAAGGATAATTCATCCGTCAAAATTATTCACCATTTGCGATGGACTGTCGCAAATAACCTCAATTGTGACATCATTTTTTTCTACTATGCATTACGGATAGACTCCCTTATAAAATGAAATTTTTCAATAGGATTCTATTGCTAGTGATCCATCACAAATAATGGAAACATATGTAGTGACACATCAATGAACGACGTTATCACGTTTTTGTGTATGCAAAAGGTGAAATAAAGAAAATGATATATTTTATTTCCAGAAAGGTAATTATGTCATGAATTTAGTATAGTTTTTATTTATGACACATATTATTAATTAAAACTATCCTTAACACATTCCATGTAATGTGTGAACCTATCGCATCGCTTTCTAGAGGTGGTAGTCCACATGTCCACAAATGTTGTTATCATATTTACACAAATCTGAAATAATAAAGTTATATGTTATATAAAAATCCCAAAAGCATAAGAAAATCATATATATCATATATATCATATAAAAATAGGGTTTACATCATAATTACTAAAACTAAAGGTGGTAAAAGGAAAAACAATCATCGTTACACAATGAGGTAGTCTGTTGTACACATAAACGATAAGTTTGTTACCCATTTAATGGAAGTGTGTGTAAGTGTAGGTTTAATCCACATAATAAAAACAACCTAATATAATGATGATACTGAATTTATTATATAAGTATTTGGTAAAAATAATTGAGGGGATTGGGAAGAAAAATAAAACAAAATATCTTTGGAAAGGATGATACCTCTTTTTCAGGTAACCCCATTTAGTTTACACCAAAGGGCTTCCTTGGATTTATTTAGTCCCAAGTTGAGGCTTCTAGGATTATCATAGGAATGTCGGTTACTTATTTGAGCAGAGTTTAGGTGAGAAAAATTTCTTGATATTAGTCAATAAGTGTGCAGGGTGAGAGTCTTTTATAGTGGAGGAGGAGTGACATTCTTATTAATTTTTTAACTGGAAATTCCACCCACATTTTTCCCATGTAAAGTGGATCCAATAATAAAAATTATTAGATAAGGAGGATGAGGTCGAATTATGTCCATCCAATGGATTTTGGAAATATTTCTAGGTCATTTTTACAAATAAGTTTATGGTTTAGTCCCTTGTTATGTGATTTTTCCTCTTAATTGCTATAATTAATTTTAATCTGTTTCACTAATATTTATGGTCAAAACTTTTTTGAACATATTATATATTATAAATTATTATGAATCCAAATATGTAATCTATTTTTCCAAATTCAAATAATATATTTTGTTTAATTAATTTAAATTTATTCTCACAGACTGGATGACAATGTAGGTTTTTAATATAAAAAATGTTCAAATATTTGCAATGTTTTTATATCCAATTTCAAAATTAAAATTATTAAAATTAAATAAATTGGATTAATTGATTTATAATTGAAATATTTATATTTTATAACCAATTATAAACCAAATTTATCCTTATAAATAAATTTCACTAAAAATCAGTTTTGAATTAAAATTCAATATTTTTTACTATTAATCCGAAAATAATACTCCACGGTAAAATAACAAAAATTAAACCTAAGATAATTTTCATGACACACAATAAAAAATTATGTTTATTTTGTCATATAAGATTTATAAAAGTTCCAAAAATTGGATTTATAATAGGTTCTCCTTTAAATAGTGGTAAAAGTTCCTTGATAAAAATATATCTTTTTATGTGTAATACTGGGTTTGTTCCTATATTTTTCCAATAAAATATATCTAATGGATACAAAAAATATTTTAAAGAAGATATACCATATATTTATATATATATTATTAATATTATTCACTAATAGTAATTAATTTGATTTTTTGTGATAATACGCCATTCCAAGGATAAAATATTTATTTATAAGACCATTTCTTAAATATTCAATTGGCTTTGATATTAATTTATATTTAGTTATTAACCATTAAATTAAACGAATAATATTATATTGTCATATTAAATAATATTTTAATAATATATTATTATTCAACAAAACATGGTCTTGAATGTAACACAATGTATCAAACAAAGTCATTATTGTGTATAATGAAAGATAACACAGTGTTACATGTATTGCATATTATAGAATAGATTTATTTCTAATATTAAATATATAGTAAGTATAGGGATGTTATATTCCATTCTATTCTTGGTGTTTTTTTATAAACACTATTAAATAAAATTTTATTACTTTGGAATTTATGGGTGCTATAATTATTCTGAAGTAGAATTTTGCAAGAGCATATGCGGGTCTAAAATGATAATTTAGAAATTATCTATAATAAAGAGTGCATCATCACAATAAATAATTTTTTTATTTTTTTCAAAAATTAATGGTTTTGGTTCTAGTAACCCTTAATGAAAAATGATATTATATGTATCAACGTTTACAATAATAAGAGAATGAAGAGGTTTTCTTGACTATTGAGGTTCCCACTTCAACTATTGAACTGCATAGAGTGGTTTATCCTTGTGTTTCACATAGACCAATTTGATGTAGGAAGTTACCTTTGTGGGACCTCATTAAACATGTATTTCCATGTTATGATTTATGTGTGGCTTAAATGATATCCCTGGTTGACTTGTGAACACATGTGGGTGTGCGTGTAGCACATAAGACTTGATGTAACAACTTTTTTCATGAGACATTATAGAGTAGTCTCTTTCCATGTTTGACTACTTCACATGATGTTGTATATCAATTATATTCCTTATGATGTCATGTTGTATTATCACGATCACTATTGCCAATTACTTTCTTTCCTTGGAGTTTTTTTTCTTGGTACATGTGAGAGGAGATTATCATGGGTGTATCGTCCCTTAGAGGGGGAGTACACATGAAGTGAGAATATGTGGATGGTGGGGAATTTCATTATTGTGTCATTGAAACTAAATGATTCCTTGTGGATTCTGAGTAGTTTTCAAATACATGATGACCTGTGGATTCTATGTATTACTCGATTCTATATGAATTCTTAGCTGGTTAGGGATACTTGATGCCTTGTGGATTCCAAGGATTACCCAATTCCTTTTCAACTATGAGTATGTTACTATCACTTGATTACTTGTGGATTATAAGTAGTGTATGAAAATCCATATAGCTAGAATTTGATTCATCTGAAAATTCATGATTACCATTCTGTCATGGGGCCAAAGAAGGTTTGATTGCGGGTTGTTGTGGCATGAATAGACCATAACCACTTGGTTATGGGTTTATTTTATATTTATTATCAATTTATTATTATTATTATTATTATTATTTCATAAATAGTTATCCTTGATCACACCAGGATGAGGGGGTATCAGTAGTTTCCTACTGAGTCTTGTACTCACACACTACTTAGGCACTTCAGTGAGCTTGTAGAGTTTATGAGGGACACAGTGATGGGAAAGGGTCCCATGGTGGATATCTGAGATGTGGTGTATAGATATTGTGGTGTGATAGTATATACACTAATGGGTCCTATAATTATTTATTTATTCATTTATCCTATTTATTTACTTTGGATATGCTATCCACTTTTGGGTGATTCTATTATTACCTGAAATGTAGCCATTATTTCAGTTTTATGCATGTTTACTCAGATTATTTATTTTGTTTTTTATTATTTATTATGGTTCCAATGAAATGGTAAGGAGGGTATAGTTCCCCGACATTCGGACAGAGACCCTCTCTACTAATCAGCATACTCTTGCATACGGCGAGGCATGTATGAGGTCTTGTGACCTTCTGACTTAGACCTAATGGTTTGGGTTGTAATGTTACATCCATGAAATACCATAACCTGGTGTATCCTCATTCATAATTGTGTACCCAAACTATAACAATTTTTTAATAGCAGAATCAATGCTCAATAGGTTCATGCACCCAACCAGTCCTTCCGACTTAAGATAATCTTGATACTAAATAACCCTAGGTTCTTCAATATAATCCAAAGGAATAAAAAATCATATATTTAAAAACATAAGAACCACTATGATTCAGTCTCTACCTAAGAATACAATAATGGTCAGTAACTAAAAAGTCATTCATAAACCTAAAAAAACTTTTATCACTGGTTTCCCTTGATCAAACCAAATGTCAATCTACAGGGGTCCAAGTCACAAATAAGGGACTCTAGGTCTCCAATATAGACTTAATGATCAGGGATCACCACATGGTGTCTAGGTGTGACCACCTAGCCTAAAGGTAAAACCTCTTCGGTGGAGGTATAGATATCAAAGTCCTATAAGTATAATAAATATTAAACATCATCCTATTATGGCCTCGATCCTCCTCTAGAATCCTCGTTTGTAATACATCCCTTGAGTATTGATAAATCATATTAATAACAATGAAATGAAACTCACGGAGAATACATATAAGGTAATACCCCCTTATGAACCAAATCTCTCTAAACATTTTCATCATTATACACAATGACCTGATTAGATCCCAATAAATGAAAGTAAAAACCATTGACATTGAAACATGAGGGTAAACAATAGTTTCACAACCTCATATCAACGATCTATGTAATATTATAAGAATGTGGTTCAGTTAATTAGAATTTAATTACCAACTATACAAGAAAACATTATATTGGTTGTATATGAAAATTTAAATAACCAAACCAATGTAAAAAATCCTATAAAACAGGCCAACCCTAGGAATCATATTCCCTACAAACCTAATAGGTTCACTACATCTCATGTTCATGAGGGCTGATTCATCATCCTAACCATAAAACATCTCACCGTAGATCCACATAAATTATCATCTGATGGAAATATATGTACAAGTAATCCAAAATGAGTATAATTCAACCAGTAAACTATACATGAAAAATTTAGGTTATTGGTGGAAAATTAAAAATTCATAACATGGATTCAGAAATAATAACACACAATTATTCATATAGCATGTGGAACCTAAATTCCAATATGATGCATGAGATGCCTCTTTCCTTTGCTAGAAAAATTCAAAAATCTATCACTGGACTCTTTCCAATAGGGAAAGAGCTAAAAATTAATAATAAATCAAAAATTACATATATCATTTTCACCACTGATATAAAAAAATATGAAAACTGTAACATTATAGATGAGAAAAATTATCCCATATCCTTTTATACCCATAATTCTTACCTGTTGAGGTTTTCTTGATGCATAAGTATGATATCCATCACATATTCCACAAAATTTATAATAATCATATCTACCATTTCCCAAATTGTAATACAACATGAAAGGGACACATATAATACCAATTCATAACATCCTGACTCAGAATACAATAAACTAGGGCTCTGGGCTAGTTTGTAACAAGGCCTCAAGTGAGACTCTTAATATACATGAGGCCTCTCACTAGTAGTGAGGGACTATATTGTGTATATGAGGATAATATTCCCTCATTTAAATGTAATAAACTAGAAGAATCTAAAACACATCATATATACAAATAAAAAAATAGAGTGAATAATTCGTAAATTAACTAAAACTAAAAAATGTTTTCATAATAAATGAAATATAGTAAAGGCCCAAATGGCCAACTCATATAAACATAACTGGTCAAAAAATGGTCTAATCACATAAAATAAAATTAAATAAAATATTTGGGATCTAATACTAACTCTATGCTAGACCACATAGGTAGTCTCTATGACACTATAGAGTTGTTCTAGCTTGATGAAAAGAATCCACATTAGTTGGTCCACTTGATGATGTACTCATATCCCATGAAACTATCCATAATGTATCAGTTATCAACCTAAAATGATTATATAAGTTCTTCAAGCACAATAGGTATCATGTATGGAGTGATAAATAATCATTGTAGGACACCCCAATGATGAACCTATAAATCTACTATCATAAGTTCCAAACTCATGCAAAATGATCAACCTAGCCGAGACACAAATGGGAATGATTTGTAAATAAAAATTTTTGTTCGATCCTTGGGTTTTTAATCCCGGTTGACCAAACCACTTCGAACAAAGTCAGATGTACCTAGAGAAGATAATATATATATATATATCCAAAAATATATATGTATATGAATATAAGTGATAATGGTGTGGACCTAAGAAATACTACTTTCTTCCATGTAATACACCATAATAAAATCAATCCATATTCACTCTTTAAGAATGTAATCTGGATTGAAAAATACCTTCCTTGTCCAATAACATAAATGCCTCTAAGTAAGATATGCCACCATAGGGGGATACATTTTCTAACCATGGGTTCACCCATAAATTTCTACCATACGTATAATGAATGATACCATATACCGATATACAATCCAATAAATATAAAACAACATCAACATCATCCTACACAAGATATATTAAGTATCAAACCAATGAGGGACAGGACCTCGGACCATTGACCATGGTGTCATATTGTTAGCCTTTGGAGATCATACATATTCAAATATGTATAATACAAGAATACATGGGCCAAGACCCAAGGCCATTGACCAAGGAATTCTCATCCAATCCAAATAGTAAATCCATTGTAAACTTTAAACATTGTAGTCCTACATCATCCAAGACCAATTCCCATTTACCAAGGAGTCCCAATAAATTCCACAAATAACATCCATGTAAAACTCAGTATATGGAACCGTTCCCTTAGGGATTTTTGGTTCCATACCATGATACCCATTATCACTGAAATACCATGATATCTAGTCCATCAATAAGGCTTAAAAACTAGATCCAAGATCATACATCAGGGTATCCAAGTCATATTCCTTGTTGCGTTAGGTTCATCGACTAAAATCTAAAAGACAAAAATAGAAATCATAATTGAATTGATAATAACTGAGTGAAATAAAAAATAAACCAGTGAGGGTAGATGGATTTGGGACCCGCCACCACATCCAAAGCCTTATAACTTGTATATTAGTTATGGTTTCTATGGTGACACCCACTACCATATCTACCTAAACCTAATATACCATATTATGGTTGACCAAACACTAGGGCAGACCCTAGGTCCCTTAGGTCAGACAATGGGGAGGAATCCTACATGGGATCCTCAACATCCATACATAAGCAAATGCATCTCTTAGGGAAACCTCATAAATAGTATGTTATGTGTAGAATCCAACATGGGATCCTTGAGAGAATAATGTAAATAGAGGTATCCTACATAGAATCATCTAGTTCCAATCCTAAGAAGATGAATCCTACTCAATATCCTCAGAACAGTATACGTAGAGAGGGGTATCCTAAACAGGATCCTCAAAATGAGTAAAAATGAAGAGGGATCCTAAATGGGATTCCATAGGTCACTATGTAAGTGAAGTTATCCAACATGGGATGCTTAGTAATAATAATTAGGAAGTTTCATCCAACATAGGATCCCAAAATTCAAAAGATAAGATTTTGTCTTGGCCCAAAAGTAAAATTCATAAAATACCAGTCTAGAGAGATGGATCATAGCCCACCCTATATTAAGGGTCTCACTCTTAGATGATATCCATATTCAATTGTAGAAGGAAGAATGTAACACCCCATGTATTTGTAACTAAATTTAATATTGAATGAATGAAACACTAAGTCTCTAAAACACACCACTTTGTTCTAACCTAGCCAGCAAACATAATTTTTCCACCTCTGTGATTAGAATTTTGAAAAACTGACATACACAGTTTCATTCTGTAACATATTTTGAGTCTGATAAGACAAACTTAATTTTAGGTGAATAGTAACACACCCAAATGAATATTAATATGAATTTTAATATGAAACTTATGAATATTATGTCATATTATTATTTTATTGTCTTAAGGTTGTAAGATAATGAGATATTGATAAATTTTTCAAGGTGATATAAAATGAATTATTTTTTTAAAATTTTCATTTTTAGAATAAATTATCATTTTATTTAAAAAATAAATTAATCTCATTTAGAAAATTATTTTCAAAAAATGAGTTTTTTTTTGAATTATAAATTTCAAAAAATGGTTTAGGTGAATTTTTGGGATTTTTTTGAAGTACTTGAATTTTTGATAAATAATAAAATATGGTAATTTACCGTATATATACATTATTTGTTAAATTTACTATTTATATCATCATGGATGATATAAGAACACTTTGTTTTAACTCACATGAAATTATTACTTTTATGGGTCATATGAATTAACACTATTGGTTCTCCTGAGGGAAATAATAAAATAATGAATATGATATTCGAAAATCAACCCTCTTCTCCACTACAAACCACCCTCACTCCCTCTTCTCCTTAACCATATCAAGCCTTGTTTCTTGTCTAAATTCTTCTCAAATAACCTATCAATATTTTTACCCATGTCCATAAGCCCATGGTCTCATAAAATTACTAAAATCTCTCCCCTAAAAATGTTATCAAGAAAAAAATTCAAGAGGTAAATTCCTCTTTTCATTTCTTTTATTTCGAGTTCCTACCTTTTCTTCTTCTTTCGTCACCTTATTTCATACATATTTTATGATAACTTTATTAACATACATGTATTATAATTTAGTTATGATAATGGAATAATCCATCATCATATTTCCTTTCCCTTTTTTATACTAGAAATGAAAACACCATCTGAGATGTGTTAATTTATTACATTCAAGGGAGATAGGTTTTCAATTTCTATTACTATATTCAACTATGGTCATTAAACCATTTTGTTGGTTAAAAAACTATAATAATTGTATTATACCATTTTTTAGGTTCTGTAATACTTTTTTATACATGATATTAATTTATAAATAAAAATGATTTCTTCGTGATAGAAAGCCACCAATTAACCCAAACAATAATCGTTAATGTTTTATATAATGATTCTTCTTCACTCCCAATAACCAAATGAATTTTAAAACCATGTAATCTTATGGATGTTAAAAAATAATATACAACTTCTATTCTAGAAATCCATTCTCATCTTACATGTTTATCTTTACATGTATATAGGTAAACCCGCCATGAATACAAAGGAAGAAAATACTCCCAAACAATAGAATTGAACGTCTTCAATCCCTCAAGATAGAAACTGAATGAACATAATAAGAATATAATAAATTATTTACATAAATAAGAGGTTATTTAAATATTATTTAATGAATTTAATTGGTTATCTAGAATTCTATGATCAAGTGAATCACACTATTGGACATAAGGTAAGGGTTTTCTACCTGAACCTCCATTTTCATTCAGGTTACTTTTATTCTATAATTACCTTAAATAAATTAATACTTATTCATATTTAATCCACATAAATTCCTTATTAATTTTCTATATATATGTACCAACCATAATCCTACTTTTATTTAATAGGATTTATATTTTTTTAAAGGATCTTTCAAAAATTATTTCCTGAAATAAAATCCAGATTCAATGGAATTTCTCAAATTTTTACCTATTTTCAAGAGAACTATATAAAATGTTTTTTGTAACAATTATATTTATAAAATAACTAATTTTATTATGAAAATACCATTTTAATTCACTTATGATTTTATAGTAAGACTTTTTCAAAAGAACTCTTCTTTTCAAAGTAAAAAGTATTTATCTCAAAAATTACTCGATGATTTTATAAGAGTATCTTCATCTATTTTAACTCTATTGTTGATTATTATGTATTATTTGGATTATTATTTTTTGTTATAATATACCATATTTAATTAAATGGTTTGTTATTATTTTGACTATGGATGTTCTACATTAAAACCATTCACCAATTTACTCTGAATGGTTAGTGTTTATTCTTAATGTTCGGGGAAAGTTATTTACATTTTATATGGTAGTTTCAATATGAATGTATATGTTGTTCATGTTTATCCCCATTCATATGAAAAATTCATTTCACTTATTAAGTGATGGGTGGGGCCCTCTATTTCCCCTCGATGCATCAGTAGGTCTCATGAGACAAACTACAGTCTTGGCACGATGCCTTGACAAAATGGTTATTTCTAGACTTGGTACAAGGCCTTAACAATATGGTTATGATGTCAAACATTATGAATTAAACCATTATTAAACTAGTAATTAAAAGTTAATTAGTTTATTAGACTAGTATAATACCCATAATTATGCATTATTATGGAATTATTTATTCATCTTTTATTCCTTCTATAATGTGTTCAAATTTATTTGGAATGTTTTTTTAGTTATTCCATATGCCTAATGTTTATGTTAATGATATATTCCACTGTATTGTTTACTCTTACTGATCATTTGAGCTCACCCATTTATTATGTTTCATTTTCCCTATACATGAAGCGGTATAATATGGATGACATGTAGGGATAACCTAGGAGTTATAGTTGCTTTCAAAGGAATTTCAATATTATATTTCCTTTAATGTTCTAATCTTAAACTTATGTATGTATCGAGTTTTTCAAAACTACTAAACTATTAATTCTTTCATAATATAACTTTCTTGTAATCATTCCAATGTAATTAATTAAGTCATCGACTTTGGGAAACTAGGGTCATGTCTTTACAATTGGTATTAGACTAAGTTTAGTAGAAAACATGGAAACTATATTTAAAAACTTAGATTAGAGAGTGAAAACCTAAGATAGACATTGAGGATAAACATACAATAATGTCCTGGAATTTTCGTAAGGAATAGATTATGTGGATATTTATAGAAAATACATCCCTATCTGGATACTATAATTAAATGTGGTTCTGGAAAAGATTTACCTCAGTGTAACAAATCTGATAAGGAGTTTTGGTCTTGATCTGGAGTGTCTTGGTACATGGTAACGGGACTTACTATACAGAAGGTTTGAAACTCCTGGGGGATATGCTTAGGATAATTCACATTTTCTTTAAAATCCATTATGAAGGTTTTAAATGTCAATTTTTCTACAAAGAAACTTGGTTTATGATTATTAGATTAGATATGTATAGGATTTCAATTTATGCTAAGTATTTTTCTATGTTGAGATTATAAATTATAATTCATAACCTAATATATTGTATGCCATTATTTAGAAATGTAACCTAGTGGAAGGAATAGAAACCACAGGAATGTGTGTGTCCCATGTTGGGATTTATATCCAATGAAAGATAATGATGTCAGATCTAGTGCTACAACTGAGCATGAGTAACTTAAAAATATACTAGGATAGTTGACTCAGGTTATCAGTATGGATCATTTAGATCCAAAATATGGAGGATCTATTTTATATCTTTTTATATGACAACATCATCCATTATTTAATGGGACTATAAACCCATTCATATTGGAGCAGTGGATAATTTCATTAGATAATATATTTCTCGCTTTGGGATGTAATGAAAGATAAGAGGTTGTCATGGTGGTTTATCATCTATCAGGTGATGCAGATTAGTGGTGGACTTTAATTAAAAACACAATGGAAGAGGAATAAATAGAATAAATGATATAGAGGTATTTTAAAGAAATATTATTAGAAAAATAATTCCCTCATGAATAGTGAGAAGATATGGAAAGTATGTTTCTGAATCTCAGGAAAAAAGAGGATGAGAAATTTACAAAGTATGAAGCTAACTTCACAAGGTTAGCAAGACATGCCACAGACTACATACATAGTCCAAGGACAAATGTTGATCTGTTCCTTTATGGTTTAAAACCTTTCCTTCAATGGTCTCTAGTATCCCAAAATTTCACATCATATGAATATATTGTATCATGTTCTATTAGGAAGAAAAAGCAATTCTATAAGTCTTATGATTTTAAGGGAAAGCAATATAATAAGAGGGATTTTAAAAACTCTAGAAAAGGAAATAAGGAAATGGTGAAGAAGGGAAGTGTTGAACTTCCACCCTGTGATAATTGTGGGAAGAGACAGCCAAGAACTTTTCTTAATGGTATGGGTGTTTGTTACAAGTGTGGAGAAAAATGCCACCTATCATGGGATTGTAAAAGAAGAAATAATCTACCAATGTTCAATGATACAATTGAAAGGATAGGGGAAATTATTCAAATGATTGTCCTAGTCATCAAGGAAATGTTCCCCAATGAAGGCCAAGGGAGCAAGGCCAAGTTTATGTGATCAAAACTGCTGATATTGAAGTCCCCAATGATGTGGTGGAAGGTACTTTAATTGTTTCCTCAAACTTTTCTAATTCTTTATTTTATTCTGGACAATCAAATTCTTTCATGTCTTTCCAATTATCCAATAAAATTTGATATTTTTAATTTGATTTAATAAGGGGGTATCCATTAAAAAATCATAAGAGAAGTATCATTGCAACAAAGATATGTCAGAAATTCCCCATTATGGAATATTACTATTCTTTATCTACCAATTTTATTATCATACCCATGAATGACTTTGATATAATACTCATTATGGATTTGATTTCAAATCATGATTCAAAAATATATTGTAAGAAAAAGGATGTTACAATTTTTGAGAACAATATAGAATCCCTTATCTTTAGAGAAGAAATGTCGTCATCTGATTATTATCTAGATCCACCCCTAATAGCTATACTAAATGATATTATTGGGTAGGATGAGAACTCCGTATCTTTGAGTTGGGAAAGGAATATTCAAATCGAGGATGTAAATATAGTGAAGGAATATATTGATGTTTTTTTTGGAGGATTTACCTAGACATCCTCCAGAGTGGGAAGTTCAGTTCTCTATTGATTTAATTCTTGGTTCAAGGACTATATCAAAGGCTCCTTATAGAATGACCAATTTGGAACTATTATAACTGAATAAACAACTAGAGGAATTGAGTGATAAAAGATTTATTCACCCTAGTATCTCTTCATGGGGATCCCCAGTTATTTTCATTAAGAAGAATGATGGATCTATGAGGTTGTAAATTGATTATAGGGAGATCAATTCTATAAAAATAAATAACATGAATACCCTACCTCATATTGATGATTTATTTGATCAACTTCATGAAGCCCAATAGTTTTTGAACATTGAACCTTGATCTGGATATCATGAGTTTCGAGTGAGAAAAGAAGATATTCCAAAGATAGAATTTCGAACTAGGTATGGGCATTACGAGTTCACAATAATGGATTTTGAACTGACTAATGCACCCTTTGTTTTCATGGATCTAATGAATAAAGTTTTCATGGAATATCATGATGAATTTTTCTGGTATTTATTGATGATATCATGGTATACTCACAAAGATACGAAGATCATGAAAATCACTTTCACAAAATTCTAACAACTCTTATATGAAATGAATTATATGGGAAGTTTATCAAGAATGAATTTGGGATTCAATCAGTTTCCTTTATTGTACACATTATCTCTAAGTATAGAATATATGTTGATCTTGCAAAGAAAAAGGATTATCAAGATTGACCTACTCCAACGAACATAACTACAGTACATAATTTTATTGGTTTAGCAGGTTATTATCTGAATTTCATTTTGAACTTCTCCTGTTTATCCAACCCAATGTTGAAGCATACATGTAATTGGGTTAAGTTTATATGGACAAAAGAATGTGAATAGGAGATTAGTGAATTCTCTAATCCCGAATCTATCATTAGGGAATGGTGGATTTGGGATCCATAGTGATGCATCAAAGAAAGGACTCGGTTGTTTCCTTATACTGAATGATAGTGTTATTGTCTATGTATCAAGGCAGTTAAAACTTCATAAAAAAACTATCCTACTCACGATCTTGAGTCAGCTATTGTGATCTTTTCTCTAAAAATATAGATACACTATCTCTATGGTGAATGATGTGAGATAAATATGGATCAGAAGAGTCTAAAGTATATTTTCTCCCAAAAATAATTCAACATGAGGCAAAGGCAATGGATTTATCTACTCAAGGATTATGATTGTTCCATGCACTACTTCCTAGGAAAGACAAATAAGGGAGTTGATGCATTGATTAGGAAGGATCATGGAGTTTTAATAAAAAATATGATTGAAAGAGATCTTATATTCATGGATCTAGTAAGGATAGACATGGGAATTATCAATGAAGGTAAAACATCATTACCATTTTAATTGGTTTCCCATCCTTATTTATTGGAAATAATTAAAATTGATTAACCTGATGATGAGAATCTTCAAAAGAAAATTATCACTGTGGATGAAGGGAGGTTGAAAAACATTGTATATGAAGATGGAATTCTGAAATTTGGGAAGAGGCTTTGTATTCTGGATATAAACTAGCTAAAAAGGGAGTTATTGGATGATGCCTATAGTTCGAATTTCTCTATACCCCATGGTAGGAATAAAATGTATAGATATTTGAAGGAACATTTCTAGTGGGATAACATGAAGATGGAAATTTATGATTATGTATCAAGAAGTTCAGTTTCTAATCAAGTGAAGGCCGAACAAAAATATCCTAGGAGAGTCATAAAACCTATACCTATTCCAATAGAAAATGGGATGACATCACTAATTATTTTACCACTGTATTTCCCAAAACTCCAAGAAATAATGATGCAATATGGGAAATTTTAGATCGACTTACGAGATCTGAACATTTCATCTCTATAAGGGTGGATTTTCCACTAGAGCGCCTTACAAGACTCTATAACAATGAAGTTGTAAGAATTCATGGAGAACTTATTTCAATAGTGTCTAATCATGATTCTCAATTTAAATCTAAATTATGAAAAAGTCTTTATAAATATTTGGATACTATGCTTTGTTTGAGTACATCTTATCACCCTCAAACTAATGGGCAACCAAAAGGGTGATAAAAACTTTAGAATACATGTTGAGATCATTATCACGTGATTTTCAAGGTATATGGGGTCATTATTTAACTTTAGTGGAATTTCCCTACAATAATAGTTTCCATTACAGTATTCAAATGGCACCATATAAAGAATTTTATGGAAAGAGATAGCATACACCAACATGTTTGGATGAAGTCGGTGAAAGGAAGCATGTGGGTCCAGAGCTCATGGTGGAAATAATAGTGAAGGTAATGACTATTAAAACCCATATCAAATATGTTCAAAGAGGAAAAAAGATCTATGATGTTAATAGAAGGAATTATTTGGAATTTCAAGTGGGAGATCAGTTTTTCTTAAATGTATCTCCATAGAAGGGTGTTATATGATTTGGGAAGAAAGGGGAACTGAGTCCTAGGTACATTAGCCCTTTTGAGATTCTATAGAGAGTTGAAGATGTGTATTGTCATTTAGAAATGCATCCTAGAATTTATAAATCACACAATATGTTCCATATCTCATTATTGAAAAATTACATGCCAGACCCAACACATGTCCTCACTTCTAATGGTATAGAATTGTAACATGACTTATCTTACTATGAAGAGCCTACCCAGATTATATACACGAAGGAAAATTTGTTGAGGAATATGATAACAGGACTGGTAAAGGTACTTTGGAAAAATTATTGAATTGAAGATGTAACATGGGAGCTTGAGGAGCTTATAATGAAGAATTACCCAAATATTTTTCAGAGTTAACATTCTGGAAATTTCAAGGATGAAATTTTTTAAGGGGGAGGGAGAATGTAACACCCCATGTTTTTATAAATAAATTCAATATTGAATTCATGAAACACTAAGTCTCTCAAAAACAAATTTTTTTCTAACCTATCCAATAAACATAATCTTTCAACCTCTATGATTTAAATTTTGAAATACTGACAAACACAGTTGCGTTCTGTAAGATATTTAGAGTCTGATAAGACAAATACAATTTTTGGTGATTAGTGACATACCCTTGTGAGTAGTAATATGAATAGTAATATGACCCTTATTAATAGTAAATCATATTATTATTTTATTGTATAAAGGTTATAATATAATGAGATCTTGATTAATTTTTCAATATGATATAAAACATATTATAGTTTTAAAATTGTTATTTTTCTCAGAAATTATGATTTTATTAAAAAATTAAATTCATCATATTTAGAAAAATATTTTGAAAAAATTGATTTTATTTTATAATTCTACATGTCAAAAAATGGGTTGGTTGAATTTATGGGATTTCTATGAAGTACTCAAAATTTTGATGAATAGTAAAATAATGTAATTTACTGCATATATAAATTATTAGTTAAATTCACTATTCGTAGAATCATGGATGATGTAAGAAAAATTGTTTCAAACTCAAATTTACTTATTACTATTTTGGGTCACATGAATCAATAATATTGGTTTTTTTTAGGGAAATAATAAAATAATGAATATGATATTTAAAAATCACCCCTCTCCTCCACCATAATAAACCCCCTCGCTTCATCTTCTCTTAACCCCTATCAAGCCTTTTTCCTTGTATAAATTATTTACAAATCTCCTCCCAATATACTTTATCATGTCCATCATCCCTTGATCTCCTAAAAAGTCCGAAACCTCTCCCATAAAGAGGCTCTGAAAGAAGATAACATTAAGATGTAAATTTCTCTTTTCATTAATTTTATTTCGATTTCCATTCTTTTATTTTTTTTTCAAACCTAATTTCATTCAAATATTATGATAACTATATTAACTTACATGGACTATAATTTTTTTATGATAATGGAATAATTAATCATCATATCTCCTTTCCCCTTCTTTTATACAAGAAATGAAAACAACATCTGAGATGTGTAAATTTATCACATTCAAGGACGACGAGTTTTAAATTTCTATTAACATCTTCAATTATGGTCATGAAACCATTTGGATGGTTTAACCACACTATAATATATATATTATAACTTATGTGAGGTTATGTAATATTTTTCTACACATGATATTAATTTATAAATCGAAATTATTTTGTCATGATCAAAAATCCCCAATTAACCCAAACAATTATCATTAATGTTTTATATAATGATTCATCTTCACTCCCAATAACCAAATTAATTTTATAACTATGTAATTGAAGGACCCCAGAACACCCTGAGAAGGGAGGGGTGAATCGGGGTGTTAAATTTTTCTTTTTAATGTTGTAGACCTTGTTCCCACATTGGTAGGAACTTGTTAAACATGTCAAACAAATGAATGTAGGAAGTTGATACAACACTTTTACTTGGTTCACCAAAAAGGGCTACGTCTAAGGAGCATATCCCAAAAAGTTGTCAGTCGTACCTAATTACACTAAACTTTACTAGTTGTGGATTACAAAGTTTAGGTATAGTCACTCGGTCCCAGGCACACTACCTTTACAAAAGTTCATGGATAGCTCACTGCGTCCCTCGGGTCACTCCCATTGACTCCCCCTAGCTCATTGCCTTTGGTGAAGTCCCAGTCAGTTTATAGATGTGAAGGTATCTTCAATAGATTTTCATTGAAGTCTTTGTCCCTACATAGCATGAGACTCTGCTTGCATCGAAGTGCAGAAATGATGCACTTGAATTCACTGAGCCACTAAACCGGATAATCAGAAATGTGCAAACAGGTTTCACTGACAATTTCATGCAACACCAAGATTTATGCACAACCTCAAGTTTTTTGTTCAACTTCACCTTTTTCGCGCAAACCAGAAATTTTCACGCAACTTGGAATTTTTCACACGAGCTAGAATATTTTGCACCACTCTAAATTTTTCCACCCGCGCCAGAATTTTTTGCGCAAGTCCACAATTTTTCACGCCGCTCTAAATTTTTCGCGCGCGCTGGATTTTTTCGCACATGCCTAAATTTTTCATGCAAAACCCTTTACGTGAACCTTTTACACACATCAGACCTCGGATCTTCTCCGAGTCTTCAACCATGCATAATGAGGGGGGTCACCTCTTATTTATAGGCATCACATACCCCCGCGTGAAAAACCCCATGTGGAGCGAAAAACCTCTCATTCGGCGTGTAATAGTTCACGCAGGTACCATTTTTCACGCACATCTCCGGATTTTTCACACAGCCCATGACTTTTCCATTTTTCGACAATCTGATTCTGAAACACTATTTGCGCAAAAAAACATCACTCCACTATTTCACGCACCATGCTATTTTTCGTGCACAACTCAATTATTTCACGCACATCCCACATTTTTTGCACACCACTTCCTATTTGCACGGACCTCCTTTTACCAAAAATCCATGTCTACATTTTCTGATTTTGAGTCCCAAAATTTTGGAAAACATTTGGGAATGGAACCATCTTCAATATTGTTTTCTGCTTGAACTGTATGATCACATTACTGGCACACATTCTGAAATTCCATTGAGGATTGACAACAAACACAAACCATACTCTAAATCATGTAAATAATATCCATGGTTCCAACAGTAATCTTCTAGATGTAAACAAATAAAATAAAACTTCTATTCTAGAAAACCATTCTCATCTTACATGATTATCTTTACATTTATATAAGTAAACCATTCATGAATAGCAAGGAAGAAAATGCATCCAAACAATAAAATTGAACCTATTAGACCCATCAAGAAGGATATGTATAAACTTAATAAGGTTATAATAAATAAATTAAATAAATAATAGGTTATGTAAATATTAATTAATGAATTTAATTTGGTCATCTAGGATACTATGATCAAGTGAAGAACACCATCATACAAAAGGTAAGGGTACTCTGCCTGAACCTCCATTTTCAGTCGGGTTACTCTTATTCTCTACTTACCTTAAATAAATTTTTATTTATTCATATTAAATCCACATAATTTCTATGTGAATTATATATATATTTTTACCAACCATAATTCTACTTTCATTGAAGGGTAGTTATATGTTTTAAAATGATCATTCCAAAATTCTTCCCAAAATACAAGCCCGATTCAAGGGAATTTCTCAAATTCTTATCTATTTTTAAGGCACTATATAATATCATTTTAGAAAAATTATCATTATTAAATCAATAATTTTATTATTTAAATACAATATTACTTCAATTCATACTTTATGCAAATACATTTCCAAAAGAACTCTTCTATCAAAGTAAAATAGTATTTATCTCAAGAATTACTCGATGATTTTATACGAGTAACTTCAACTATTTCCACACTCCTGTTAATTATTAGATACTATTGGGATTAATATTTTATGTTATCATCTACCATATTTAATTTAATGGTTTTATAATAGTTCGACTGTGGATGTTCTATCTTAAAAATATTCACCAATTTACTCCAAATGGTTAATGTTTATGCTTAATGTTCGGGGAAAGTTATTTACATTTCATATGGTAGTTTCAATATTAATATATATATTGCTTGTTTTTATCCCCATTCATGTGAGGAATTCATTGTAATTAGTAAGTGGTGGGTGGGGTCTTCTATATCCCCTCGATGCATTGGTAGGTATCATGAGACAAACTACGGTCTTGGCACAAGGCCTTGATAAAATAGTTATTTATGGTATTGGCATGAGGCCTTGATTGTATGGTTATGATGTATTCCATTATGTATTCCCTCTTTATGAAACATGTAATTTAATGTTCATGAGGTTATTCAACTAGTATAACACCCATGATTATTGTTTATTATAGAATTATTTATTCATCTTTTATTCATGCAATAATGTGTTCATGTAAATTTTTGAAGGCATTTTTTTTAGTTATTCACCATGCCTAATGTTTATTTTTATGATATCTTTCTCTATATTTATTACTATTACTGAGCATTTGAACTAACCCCTTTCTTATATTTCATTTTCCCAGGACATGAAGAGGTTTAATATGAATGACATGCAGGGATAACCTAGGATTTATAGATGTTGTCAAAGGAATTTATCTATTTTATTTTTGAATTCATGTTGTAATGTTGAACATATGTTGGAATCTAGTTTTCCAAAATTGCTAAAATATTCATTCCTTTGGGATACGAATATCTTGTAATCATGAAAATGTAGTGAATTAATGCATCGACTCTGGGCAATTGGGGTCGGGTATTTACAACCTCCTCTTTTATTAAAAAAATATAATATGGATCATAAGAGTCCTCAAATAACCTTAATAGTTTCACCATCTATATCTATGTGGAAGGATACTCAAAATTGGATACTCATGTGTCAAATTCCATCTTCTGGGAATAAAGATATGAAAAAACCTTAATATGGTAACAAGGTTGGAGTACACAACATTTATATTCTAGTGAAGGGAGTGTAACCTCAAATATACACTTGGGATTGTACTCCATTTTACATGGTGTGTAAGTCCATGTACATGGAATATATGTCATATACAGGGCATATATCCTACATGGGGTAACTTTCAATTTATATAAAATGTTATGACTATGTATTCTATCTCGACATGTACCTCTACATGGTGTGTATCTAACCAGGGGTCAGGACGTATACCCTATATGAGATACTAGTCTATGTACTCTCAAATGGACTTATAATTCAATATAGTATGCAGCCCACGTGGGGATTGTCCATATACTCTACATGGTCAGGTTCCTCTACATGAGATGTCTTCCCATGTACTTTTCTCCATGGATGAGTAATATTATACAATGTGTATTTCCTATACATGGAATTTTCATCTAAACATATCAACTTCCCTAAATGGGAAGAATGAAAAACATGTGTTTCTAAAATACACATTGTGTGATTGTGAGTTCTGAAATAAAAAAACCTCAAATCAGACAAAAACACACATTTTCTCTTAAAAATTAATAGAATGGACCACTAGGGGTCCCAAAAAATAATAATATGGACATAAAATAGAAATAAAAAAATATAGGAATATGTAGACAAAACTTATAAACAAGATACATTTGGGTGGAATATGTTTATGCTTCACAACAATTCATGTTCCACTATTGTCGTCAAAGATCTAGCTCCTCCTGAGCTCTGTGATGATACCTACCTTCCTCTTCTCATTTCATTATCTCTCCCTATAAATTTTTTCATCTCATTTATGTGAAGTTGAATCCCACTAAGAATACATGATAATCTAGGAAGATGAGTATAAAATAAAAGAATAAGAAAATATAAAAAAGAAAACAGAATGATAAAGTGGCCTTGGTTAGGCCTCAATGCCAAACATGAGTTTATACCCTATATTGGAAAAATACATGGTTCCTTAATCAATGGTGGATATGGATTCTCATTCTGGTGATCAATTCAAAAGATATAGTCAAATTATTTTTTGTGTATAAATTTGTTTTTTATTAATTAAATATTAGATATTTATTATTAAAAGAAAATATATTCAACTCATAATTCTAAAAAACTTATATACATGAATAAAAACCACATGTTAAGACTAATGAAGTTGAAATAAAAATTATTTTAGATCACATGATAGATGAAAATTTCTATTTTACCCTGTAAAATCATATAAGAAAAGAAATAAAAATTATTCTTAAATTCTCAGTCCGAAAAACACAGGTCCTTAATTTTTCCATGTAATATCATGAACACTTTATACCTCATGGTATATCAAGTTTTAATTTGATTTATTTCATAAAAGAGTAATTTAATTGAAAATAATCATGTCTTAATGAATTTCATAACTCATTTATTTTCATTAGGTTATATTTCTACTTCATAGTCTTTGACATTCTAATATTATGTGTGTAATGAATTTTGACTATCAAATGTTGTATTTTTAATTTTTATATGGATTTAAATTTTATACACACAATTAATTAATTGGAAAAATTTCACTCCAACAATATGATCTTTGAAAGGGTTCTTGTCTCAGTTGTCCATCTTCGAGACATATGACATGTTATTCTCCTATATTTATTTATAAAGTGTCTTTATATCACCTGTGACATTTAATATCAGGAATTTATTTTTCTTATGATTTTTTTTCATTTAATTTTATTCTTTCATGTATATTATGATTCAAATATTACCAATGTGGTAATGGTTTCTCATATCACTCTTATATACATGAGACCTATGTCACATTCACCACTTAGTTATTTTGTGATGTGTATATACTTCCCCTTTGATATTTTCTATCATTAATACATTTATCATCATGGTATTTAATATTTATATAATGTTATTTCTTTTATGGGGATTACGATTAAATGTTTACTAAAATGGTGATAAATTTATTTTTCAATCACATTTCATTTATGATTGTTTATACATGAGTTTCCATTAAAAGTAAATTAAATGAAACTTTTCTAATAAAACTGTAATATTATAATCTCATTTGTTTATTCTTTATTTTTTCAAGGAATGGTGCCACATTAATCTCCGTAGAACCTAAAATGATTGAGAATATTATTTAAGAAAATTATATTTTATTTCTATCTTCATCTGAAAAATATTTTTTCTTCAAAAATAATTTTATCTAAGAATATTTTCCTTTTTTTAAACATTATAAAAATGATTAATTATTGATATTTTTACTCATGTTTTACTAATTAATTTTTTTAAAATCTTAAATTATTTTTCCAAACAAGGCATGTTGGGATTTTAATGGAAATGAGAAATGTATCGGTATTATAATTTGTACGGCATGTATAAAATTTCCTACCATCATGACCACTAAATGCTTTAAATATTACATTTAATGTTTAAATGGTTACTTTAAACAAATATTATTTTCCATGTATCTTTTGAACATTAATTTTTAAAAATATGTTCAATGTGAAAAAGTTATTTTCCTCATGAATGTTTTTAATGGGATTTTTACTGTATTTCTAATCATAAACAATATCAACCCTTTATTTTTATTATGATAATTTGTGGATATGTTGTATTAATATAATATTTATTATTTATATGGATGGTTTATGATCAGGTTGACAGGGATGTACTATTTTGATAACATTTCCCATAATAATCTGAATGATTTATGATTAAGTTTAATGATTTGGGATTGTATTAACATTTCATAATCTATTTTAATAAGAATAATGTCTATGTTAATTATGTTTCACCCCTTTAAAATGATGAATTCATTGTAATTATTGTGTGATAGGTAGATCCCTCTATAGACCTCAATTCATCTGTAAGTGTCATGAGATAAACTAACATAGATTTTTGGCCTTGGTCATACCCATTTATATAAGCTATCTTAGAATGATCCCATGATGGTATGGTTATAATGTCTTGTATTATTAATTCCCTGATTATGAGATTATGTATTTATATTTCATCTAACTATAGGACTAGTTATAATATATATATTTTTAGTTCAATCCCATGTAAAAATTTATATAAAATTATTTTATCATTATTTAGTCCTGCAATATTGTTCCTTATGTTCAAGCTATTGATTAAACTAAATGCTTCATAGTAATTTATCTTGTAATATTGATTATGTCTTATGAAATCATGACTGCTTAGTATGTATAAATACCCTTATTGATCATTTGAGATCACCCATTTCTTATTGTTCATCCCTTATGATTCCAAGACTATTATTATGATTGATATGTAGGGTTATTCTTGATGAAATAATAATTAATAGAAATAAAAAACTTTTTTATACTTCATGTTTTCATTTTTAAAATGATATTAAAATATGTAACTAATTACCTAGACTACTAAACTATTCAGTCCTTCTAGATGTGATTACATATATATTTTTTCTAATGAAATAGTATAACTACTAATTCTGGGAAAGTGAGGTTGGGGTCTTTATAATGGTGATGATAATTTTAGAATTATTTTTATATGTTCAATATATACTATTCAATAAGGGATAAATTATAAATGTTTGATAATTAATACAATAAGAGTATATAATTTTTTATTCAAATATATCTCAAATATTTATTTCTTATTCACTATAGTTGGTTTAAATTTTGGGTTCAATAAAATTTATTAAAAAACTAGGTGGAATGGAAAGTATAATATATTTTAATTATACTCTAATGATTTCATTTTTGAAGAAACTGGGAGGTTAATTCGTATTTAATATATGAATAGTGAAATTTATATTGTAAATAACAATTTGAAAACCATATTTATGTAGTTTAGTATGATTTATTAGTAAAAATTAAATCACTATTTTTTTATACAAATATTTTACTACTAAGAAGACAAAACAAAGATATTATGTTTGACTGTATATAAATTTATATTCCCACGATGCTATATAATAGGTAAAAATTTAAAGGATATGTTATCATATATATTAAATATATAAAATGTTTTTTATAATAATTATAACTATGTATATGATTTTATGGCTAATATTAATTGAGTTATAGAAAACTCTATAATAAATTTGGCTAGAATACATATAATATTTATATGATTTTTTTAATCTAAATGGAATATTTTTGTACACATTTATTCTAATAATTTTATTCAGTGAAAATTTCATCATTTTAAGATTAAAATAAATCTAATTGTGGAGTAATTTATAATATTTATGAATAAAACAACATTCTTTATAGTACTAATGAAATCGAACCTTTGAATTTACACTTCCCGTCAAAAGATAATTTCTAGAAAATGATCACAGCCCATCCAGTTTTTTATTAAAATATACAAATTCTTAAAATTTTCTTGTATTTTTAAGAGATTTATAATTATAATAATCCATGTTATATAGAAAACTTCATGGTTTAAATACTATAACTATTTGGAAACAATGATACATTGGAAATTAATTTATTGGAAAGACAATGGGTGAAAAGTTGAAATGTGTTGGTTGAAGTTGTCTACTTTGTCTTTGATATATTATTTCAGGTAATAGTAAATTCAAACTATATATGAGGATATAAATAATATATAGGATATTTATTTGAAGTAAAATGTTCTAATAATTATTTTATAAGGGTTCTAATAATTATTTCATAGTTAATCCTAACAATATAAATTTATAAAATCATCCGTAAATATTTTATGTCATTATAAAACAATTTTTTGGTGGATTATAAATACATTAGAAGATAGTTCACATATTAATGGTCATATATAAAAAATAATAATATATAGGATCCATCTCCCATTATATTTTCATGATTTATCATACAAAATACTAATGAAGTATTGGTTGATATTTTGTGATATTTTCTATGATAACTCACACTTAATAAGGAAATATTGAATTATAATAAATAGAAATACCAAAAATGATAACCAATAAATAACCAAGAAAGAATACCACTACCATAATCTCTTTCCACAATCCCTAGTGGGTCGTGAGTATTCCATATGGAGATATATTTATAACTAATGAATGAGATACCCAATTTAATTAATATAATAAATCATGAAATGGCCCTTGTGAGAATATGGAATGATTATTCCATTATTTGAATATTCACAACAAAAATGGACTTCAATAGTAGAAGTAAAAAAATCAAAGTATCAATTAAAAAAATTAAATATCAATATGAATACAATCTGAATATAAAATTTTACTAAGAATATTTACACTATCAAAGACATGTATAAGTAAATAAACATTACACCACAAAAAAGAATAGGTGATGTGTCGACACTACTTTCTGATAAACATTGAATTCATTTCCAATACATTATTGAGAATAAATACTCTAACCCATGCCAACATTACACTAGTAAGAAAATTATCCAATGTATTAACCATACCAAAAATAAAAAAAGTAACACCACCTTTCCATTGAAGTGTACATCCATGGTGTGGGTATAAATAATTAGTATGGAACCTCCAACAGTGTCTCAACATACTAATGTATGTAATTTTTTATTTATATACATATATACTCCTAAAATATTTATAAAAAAATATGTTTTCATGGATTAATCAAAACAAGTAAACAATCAAGACATAAGATTCCTATAAATGATAAAAAAATGAAAATAAATTTTCTTACTCATATGATCCTAATCTAGAAAAATATATACTATTTTTAGGTCATAATTTTAGACATAATACATGTTATGTCCTCTATTTGATGAATTTTACGTACATGTATATATATACACACCATTATGTAGACATGTGAGTTTATTTTTGTGCACTAATAATCATCCTAATGTGTCTACCACACATTACCTTATTTGGAGGAACTATAAATATATCATCCCCATGAAGGATGTAACTCATCACCATAGAAGAAGAAACTGCCTATATATTATCCTCTCTAGGATAAACACACATATCTTCATAGGGAGTAATATTAAATGTAATGAACCAATCCTGGCCTACTATACCTAACCAGATGTTTCCCAAAAAAATAGCCAATGATCATTCTCAATTGACACAGGCTGTTAAAAATCACATCGGAATAAATGTATAATAACCATGGGAATACTTTTAATTTTAACGATTACACAATATGTCACATGTATAATAAAATAAAAATAATAATTAGGGTACATTGTGGAAGAAAATATACATAGAAAAATAAAATTTTAAAAATATAAAAGGGTTTACTAAATCCAAAAAAACCATGATAAAGTCCATTCTCTATGCGACCATCCATCATCACCATCCCAAACCACAATGAAGGCGATATCAATCAAGAAAATTTTCCATGTGATGTGAAAACCTTATTTTACCTATATCCTATACAACCATGACTACAAATTATCAAATGAAAAATTTGGGTGTGATCAAAAAATCCCTATATGATAACCCCAATTAATTTCTATAATATCATTGATCATTAAACCATTTGTTCTATATTTATAAAAAAAATTTCTATAAGTCAGGTCATATAAATCAAATTTGGGTGAAAAATATCATTTATTTTTCTTTTTAATAAAAATATTTATCCCAATCCATAATAACATGAATATAAATAATGCTAAATTAAATAAAGGTCATTAAATATGAAATACCTTCATATGAAAATAAATGGGTGGGTAAAGGACAAGAATCAAATTATTGTCTACTAAAAATGTAGAAATAGGTGACAATATGAAGTCTATGATACCAAGATATTCAAAAAACTATAGCCATCATAGTTAACATTAGGTCCCTATAAAGAAACACATCCCAAAGTATGCCCCATGTGAAAAATATTACCATTATATGAAAGAGAGTCCATTCCCAAAATTTAAAACAATCATTGTGTCATTTAATCAAACAAAAAATAAATAAAAATGTTATTTAATAATAACCCTCTTAAAAACATTCTCTAGCACTAGTAAAGATGAATTTAAAATCATGGATTTAAATATATCCCTTATTAACATCATACTGATCATTTTCTAATAAAATCAAAGTATTACACATTAAATAATCTATAAGATAGAGAAACCTACCTCAACAATAGAGGAAACATCAACAACTTTTAATTTAGTTATGGGAAACAAAGATATATGGTCCTCACAAGTCTAGATCTATATATAAAATCATCAATTCCCTATAAAACCTTATAGATCTAGAAATTACAACCCAATTTGGTTAGAACTATTAAATGGTAAAAGATATTGAGGAAACATCTACAAAATGTAGAGAATCCAAGAGAAAATTATAATATACATATAAGGGATCTAACAAAATTGATCGAGGATCTCCATGGAATCTAGGTGAGATTTCTATAGTGCATAATGGAGGGTCACATTTTAGTAAATGAGTGCTTAGGATGATATTGGTTTAAAAAAACAAGGAAATTAAGGTAATTTTAAATTTTAAGAAGATCATATGGGGTCACATGGTTATTCATTATATTTAGAGAAACCATGCACTAACCATGAAATAATAAATTTCCATTGATAAATAAGTTGCATTATTTATAGGGTATAACAAAATTGTTATAAAATCTATAAACAAGCCCTGAAGCAGCCTGTATACCCAATAAATAATATCCATATGGATTTCCTAGGACTCACATAGTTATAAAACCCATTGTAAAATAATGAAAATCAATGTTGGAACCAATAAGGGAAACTCACATGGTTACTGCATAGTTACTACTAATCAGTCCCCAAAATAGTTTACCTTTACTTTTTTACCTAAAACATAATATTGTTAACCCATGAATCCAAAAATCTTGTGGAAACTCACATGAGATAAAAAGGATCATAACTACACATATATGTGGCCTGTATGGCGTCACAATTCACTACACCATCAATCATTCTATCATCGGAAAGCTCTTGTGATTTTAAACATTAAAAATGGTATTTCCACTTTTACAATATAACATTATCCACCTTTATCATCTCATAGCTATCTCATCTATACATAGACTATAAATAAAGCAATATGATCAATTTAAAAAATCACCTTATCATAACATTCCATAATCTGAACGGGTTTCTCAACCGCTATGGTATGGTCATCAATATAAACATCTTATAATTTAATGACATGGGAATGATCTAGTTGACACCTACCTAATTGAGAAATATGAATCAAAACATGAATTTATATCAAGAGATGTATAATATCCCATCAATAAGATATGTTTCCATTTTGTTAGATGATATAGAAAGGTCCAATAAACTTTAGATCCATCTTACCCGACATAAGAAAAAAAGACATTCCAAATTGGGTGAAAACCTTAGGCAAAACTATTCACCTACCACATAATCCAACAAAAAAAATAATGTTTTCTTGTGAAATATTTTTTTTTTCTTAGAAATGATGCCAACATTTTTTATGATAACTATAATATCTATTTTACCCAAGATAGGACTCAATAGTAATAAACACTATTATCCTACGCATTCCTAACATAAAAAATATTCAATAGGATGTATATATTACAATTCAAAGTGATTCACTTTAATCAAACCCAATTAAATAATATTGTAGGAAATATTCAACGAGGAAAAATGAAAAACCCTAACATAACTAAAATAAACTAGGTAGGACTAATGTATGTCCTCAATAAGTAGATAATTAATCTAATACATCAATCTATCTAATTATTTAACATAATTTTTAGCTTTTACCAAGAACCCATAACATTCAAAAAAAATTAGAATTGAAATGAAAATAACAAATGTATACCAAAAATGGTAAGCATTGGCACACCAATGATCTTTTAAATATTTTAAACATACAAATTTTCAATCCATTAAACCATATCCATCTACATAGAAGTAAATATATTATAAAATTTCATTAAATATTTAATTATTACTGAAATCATATCATCTCTTCCACTAGGAGTTTGTTGTAGTATAGTTATGATATACATGGGTCCTTTATCCAACCTCGATAACAACATGGATAAAAGATCATCAAACTGGTTTCTCTATGGTGTTCCACTTCACATTTCTAGTAGTGAGGACATTATGAAATATGGTTTACAATTAAGCATATGATTTTGGGTCACTAACATCGATGTATAATATCTTGAAACCTCCTAGTAAACACAGAGTGCATAGACCAAGTATTCCTATTATCAAAATACACCATTGGCTAACTTATGTCGACTATAACAACCAACTATCACCAAATACACAATACACTACCATGAGATAGAACCCCAAAAAATAGTCCCCCATATATAAGGATTCATTATAATTATACCAACATGCATTCATTACATTCCCAAGTCGAATCTGATTTCACATGTTAAATATATATTTCTCACTATTTTAGCACACAAGCACACCATATTTCCATTATCAACTAATATAATTTAGGCAAATACGTTAACCATTTTTCCCTCATATATTTATTCATTCACAACCGATGTAGATAATTATATTATTATATCATATGTGGGAACACATGCTTTTATAATATTTTATAAAGTATTTAAATCAATGTTTCCAAATCACATAACTAATCATTTATATTGTATGATTAAATTACTTTTGGTAAATATAAATTCCATGTTTTCTTATTTAAATATATCATAAGTTTATCTCTAATTGTTCACTGTCACCTTTTTTTTAGAGTATGTAAAAATAAATTCAAAAAATTATAGTTATGAGATATAATCTTTCCATGAATGAATAATTGTATAATTCATTAAGACATCTCCCATTTTTCCGACATTAAAATATATTGTAACACCAAGAATAAGGATTAATAGTTAGTTCATCAAGAACCAACTAAGAAAAAAAGATTCAACATGAGTGCATAATTTAACCACACTTATATACATATAAAAGAGCCTTAGGTTATAATTTATCCATCATAATCCACAATTGAGAATAGAGAACTCACATAGAACTCTCCACTATATAGATTAATAATATTATATTTCAATAATAAGGAACCTCATTGAAAAAATATATCATCAATAAGAAATATAAGGTTTCGTGTGATTATCAAAGGAAACATTGATGACCACCATCCCAAACAAATGGGAACTAACAAGATTTCAAAAGAGGAAACATGATTAATACTAATAAAAGGAACCACCCCCAAGAAATGTTCAAATGAGAATCAGGTGGAATCACCCCAATGATCATTGGTAAGTCACAATAAATACATATATATATATAAAATATCCCATAACTAATAGTATGTTTAAATAAATACATGGATCAATATTAAATGACATGGCCCTAGTCTTGTTCCTGGTGACTCCACTCATGGTTACTCGGGATTAGAGAATAATTCACAGTGGATATCTCAATCCAACCAAAAAAATTATACCTCCAATGGATTCCATATCCTTTATAATCATTTAAGTATAATTATTTATACAAGAACATACAAAAGGATCACCTTGTTTAGATGATGAATCCAAAACTCATGGCACAACCTTTTTTAAAATGCAATCCCAATTAACATATTTCACATAGTGAAAATGAAGCAGAGGTAAGTAGAAAATTAATATGTTCACTACTCTAAATTAGGTATCCTAAATATGGTATCAAATATCATTCATAAAAATGATACCTCAAATACCCAACAAATCTAAATCTATTGATCAAGAAACTTGAAGGATTATAACCCATGTTATAGGAAACGGTCAATATTCCACTCCCCCCTAATAAACACTATAAAACCAAGATAAATGGAATATATTGAATAGACTATAAAAATGAACCTATATAGTTCATTAACCTAGATATATAATAATAATAAGTGGGAAGACAATATATTCCACTCCAATTAAAGATAGAATGAATTAAGGACATTGGAAAATTACCACTCTTACAGAAAGCATCAAAATTCACCTCATGAACACTCTAAATGACATAATCAATTTAAACATGATGAAAATACATATGATCATTTAATTTATAGCACAATAGGTAACACGTACACAAAATAAGAAGTTGGTCCAAATATAAAATAAAGAAAGTAAGAAAACATTATCAGAGAGGTTTCAAAATAATCCCACATAAAGAGAAGAATCGTTATTCAAAAACTATTCATTAATAAATCCTTCAAACACTACTTGAAACAGAGTTATTAAAATAACACATTTGATAAGTCATTATATTTCATTACTTTATGAGGTATAAAAAAGAGGAACATTTCATAAATCCACAATTACAAGATGAAAATTTTCACCATCCAGTAAAATTGTTAAATAGAATTCATTTTATCTTAAATTACATTATATTTGTTTTATATTATTTAAAATAAATATCTATTCGAATATCCAATATTTGTCATGAATCGATCATATTATAAAATTAGTTTTTCTGAGGAATCTGAATCTTATTTTGATTTATCATTCTTATTTTAATACAATTTTTTGTTATATATTACATGATGGATGAATTCAAAAAAAATTCCCAAAATAAAAAATCCCTCCCATTAAAACATTATTATAAACTAATATTTATGTTAAAACATTTATTACTTATTAATTAAATGCTTTAAGGGTGTAAATTTCATACACATTGATCCCTAAATGATATGTAGAGTAAAAAATTGTCTAGGTTTTCAATATTAATGAACCATTTCTAAATACAAGACTTAGAAACCAATAGAATGTTACATGAAAAAATGTAAATAATAACTTTTCAAATTGAAAACATTTTTCATAAAATATTTTTTTCACATATAAAACATATTACACTACACAAATACACAGGTAAATTTATATCATAAATATCGTTCAAACTAATTCTTGGTGTCATGATATTCAAGGAACCGTGTTAATTATTTTCATGTCAATGTGAATTAATAATATAATCTAAGAATCATGGGATATAAACAAAAAATGTAGTTGGATGTGGAGCCATTATCAACCTATAAATATTATTGATAAAAATGTGAGAAGTATGAAAAAACCACATTAACATTTCCAAAATCATGTCTCTAATCATTGAATAGATTATATATAAATTCATCCATATTGACCTCACAAACTGACTCTCCTTTTAATTTAAAACTGATGTGTAGAATAACACCAAATGAAACCAACACATGATATTGAGTATAATAATAAATCATATTGGAACATAAATCAAAGAAATAATGAAAGATATTTTAAATCCTTACATCCCATGTAAGCCCAAGTGGCATTGTGAATAGTGTTCATCATAAACCTAATTATTATATACACATTGATTCCAGACATTTAAAACCAAAATTCTTCCCAAACATGAACCAAAACTTAGGTTTAAAATTCAATGTTTTATAGGTAAAATACCAATATAATGTAGTAAATATCCGACTTGATTCAACCTGACACATCGCCTAATATAGCACACCAAAAGGCTTGAAGTGAATTGCTAATCACCAAAGGCTAGTTCTATGAATAAAGGTGTTAATGTAATAATACCATTGGAATAAAATCATCATAGAAGATAAAATAATATTTAAAATGAAAAAAGTTAAATACAAACAATTAGAGTAAAACACAGAAGAAAATATTCCAAACCTCAATACATATCAAAAAATTCAAAAGGCTAAAACAAATCTAGAAAAAATCCAAACCAAAACTAAGCTTCCAGTGACCATCTTTCTCCACCAACCCAGACCACTATGAAGTTGATTTCAACAAAAAGAAAAGACATTTTACATAAATCCCATCCTGATACCTATATCCAACAAAACCATTACTAGACACACCCAAAGGTAAAATTAGAGTGTGACCACTAATGTACAGTTTGATAAAACCAAATAATATAAACAATGTGTTTCACTATGATGTATTTTTTTCTATATTTAAAAAATGTCAATTTCATAAAGTATTTCATATGAATCGTTTTCATCAAAATATACCTTTGATTTTACAATTTCAAGTCATTCCATATCCTAATACATATGAATAGGTATATAAAATTTCTATGAATATGTAAAGGGAAATAAATATGAGAACCATTTATAAAAACCCAATGGTAAAGTAAAAATAAGAATCCATGTAATGTATATTAATAATTTGAAAATGGGCCACATGATAGAGTTTATGAATCCAGGACATATAAGGAAATAGTACTTGGCATAGTGAATCCTTGGATCCTATAAATACATGTACCCCAAGGACCCTACCATGTGAAAGATTTTACTATTATGTGAAAGATAATCCTATAAATAATATTTTAAATATTCATTATAAACATTCATTGAAATCATAATGTTCATATAATAGTTTTAATATAAAAATACCATATAAACATTTTCTATTTCCAAAAAAGTTCAATTAAAAATGCAAGATTTTAATTTAGGCATAAAAAACACCAGTCAAATAATTTTCCATTTAAAATGAAGTATTATATTGGAAATAATACGTTGTATAGAGATAGTTACATCAAAAAAAATTTGAAACATTGACACATTAGATTTCATCATTATGATATTAGGAGATCTAGTCCGTAAAAAATTGATCAAAAAAACTTTATTGATTCCCCCATAAAACCATATTTATCTAACATTAATGAACAAGTTGGGTTATAATAGATCTAGGGGAAGTGTGATTGAATAATGATCTAGTGAGAAAATGGAAAATCAAGAGGAAATTAGAACATTCCTTGAAGATATCCACATAGGTAGAATAAGGATCACCTTGGAAACAAGGGGAGAGTTGTCTTGAGAATCATGGAGGGGATGGTTGAAAATAATAAGATATTAGAAATATATTAGGATTATAAATTACACATAAAAACATGTTAATTTTCCATTTTATGGTATTTTTTAATTGTTTTAAAATTTTGGCCACACAATAAGATAAATGGTGAATTAACTCTATAGTAGTCACTATCCCTTGAAATTCAATTTACATGTTTCATGGAGATAGACACACAGTTAGAAAAACCCATGTGAGAGCCTCAAAAAAACCTTTTAACACAAACCCAAACATCCAAATGTTTTATATAGTGAGTCACATAGTTAGAAAAACTATGCTCAAACCATGAAAATAGCTACAACTTTCAACATAACGAGATTTCATGGTTACAGAAATGTTAATACAAATCCTATGTCTAAAACATGTTTCTAAATTGTTTTACAAAAAACATAAAATTCTCAACCCCTTTCTCCTAAAATCCACTAGAAACACCAAATAGAAAAACCAAGTTCAAGAGTATGAATTACCATGATGATATGGGAATCAAAATTTTCCCCATCATTAATCTATATGTCCTTATAAATCACTCATGTTTTTGTACTCGAATGTATGTAATGCCACTTATGCCATAGAAACACTTCCACCTCCCATACCTTGTGGATATCTAATATGTACATCCATTATACATGGACCAAAAAAATAATTTTACCATACATCACCTTATCCCAATAATCTATAATATGAACTAGTTTCTCAACATCTAATATATCTAAATCCGGATAAACAATCTTGCATTCAATAACATGGGATGTGGGTGGATAGGACCTCTTCAACTGGGAAATGTGAACTATATCATGACTTATAATTAATCAAAATGTCAAATTTAAACATTAAGCTTCTTTTCCATGTAATTATATGTAGAGACCCGAAGCTTGATGTACATGGAAATTACATTACTTCTGATAAATACTTAATACATAACAAAAACAGACACTAAAGGGCCGTAACAGCTTAGTGTCTTTGGAAACTCGGAACGTAATCTTCTAATCGTGGTGAAAGATCATCAACATCTCCCATAAAGATCTTCCCCTTTTGGTTTTCATACCTAAAACCTTTATTTAAATACTGGGGAAAAGAAAACATATAAAGGGTGAGCTCAAATGCTCAGTAAGGGTAATCATGGATAAAATAAAACAAACCATATACATTTGAACTTAAAAACATGACCATAATGTTTAAACATGAAAATCTTGAGCAATGAGATAAAACATGGGAGTACATAAGGCATAGATCATAATGTAACATTAATCATGATAAAATAGCATGGGAATAAAACATGTAATTGTGGCATCCATTAAGCACATGATATTATTTCCACAGTAGACAAGGCATTGCTGCCAATACCATCTTAGTGGACAAAGTCCCTTTTTGAATCGAGTTCACTCCTCGTTCCAGTCCTGTATTACTAAACCAGTTTAACTTTCCATTCCAGCCATGTCTATATCATGAGATATAAATCTTTACCCAATGCATTGGAGGGAGATATAGGTCTCACCCATCTCATAATGAAATAATTCTTACTTGTGCCACAAAATAAACACACATCATTCATAATAACCCAACGAATAAAATGGGTTTCATAAACATCATCCCATCATCACATAATACATATAAAAGAAATGGATATCATTTTATAATAAGGAATGTGAAACCATGTAAATCATAGAGACATGATACTTGATATATACACATATGAAATAATGTCATCTTAGATGAAAAATGGTTTTGATAAAACACTTGAAATGAACTCTTGAGGAAAATATCATTTCTTCTTCAAAATCAATTTATTTTCACAAAATTTCATGCAATTTTAAAAAAAGGGATTTTGTTGAAAATAGTCAGGAAATATTTTGGAGGAAGCCTCATGAAAATAAGGCTTTATAAAACCGTAAAAATCTGTTCAGGCCGTATAAGTTAAAAAAATAACAATTTCCTCGTACTTTTGTCGGAAAAGTCAAAAAGTACCTCGTATGGTAAACAAAAGAAAGATTCCTTACATACGATGTGGTAAAAGTAAGAAAAGGGTAAAAATGTCTTAAACATACATGGAAGTAAAGTAAACATTTTATGAAAACATTTTGAGAGCATATGGACATGGATAATAAACATAACCCCCAGTAAATACTTATAAGTAAACAATCTCGGATAAGAATGAGATTGGAATAATTATCCCTTACCTTAGGTCTGATATACTTCGTACGTATCTGAACCTACTGTATAATGATTTAAATAATATCATTGACTTATTACAGAATCATATTCATTGTTATGATATCATATATGGTTTACTTATGACTTTTTATTACCCGTTCTTTTGTAAATTCCATGTTAAATAGCGTTTTGGGTAAAATCGTTTCATTTATAGTCCATGTTTTGACTTGTAATTATTCATATGATTACTTAGATCATGATTACATAATTCCAGAATATAAAACATTATTTATATATAATATATATTGATAATATATATATATATATATATAATAGATAGATAAATGGAAATAAATACACCGTTCATCGAGACGTTAGGTCGTACGTACACATGAACGCTGTTTTCGTTTCCTTATTAAGTTGAATGAAATTAAGTAGATGACATAAATATATATATACATAAATCCAGTAGCTTTATAATGTTATATATTTCATTATTATTTCTTATATGTACTTTATAATCATTCTTTAATGGTTAACATGGAGAATGAATCTCATCACTTCGTGGAGACGGTAGTCCGTACGTACGCACGATCGATGATATCGTTTCCATAATTATTGAATTGAATTGGGGTGGATGATAAAATATATCAGAATTATTATGATGTTATAATAACTATGTATAGTTATTCTTTACACCATTATACCCATCCAAGTAAGGTGGTGTTGGAAAAACAGATTACACCACGGCGTGGAGATGGTATTCTGTACATACGCACGCGCGGTGATTTTGTTTTCCGTAGGATGGATAGAAGATGAAATGGGGTTGTTTCATACTTATAATAACATATCAGTATATAATTGATACTGATGTTTTTACTTCATAATGAAACAACTAAATAAGAAGATGTGGAAGAAGAAATAAAGTTGAAAGAATCAGTAACGGACATTACCTCTTCTTTGAAGCGCCTCTTTGAGACCGCCTATCAGGGCATTAAAATTGGTCTTTGAAGAAGACCAGGACCTCTATGATTTTTCTAGGGAAGTGGAGAAGAGAATTTTTCAGGGTTTGGCCGAGCTTGAAGGATCAAAGTGGTGTGGGGAAGAGAGGGAGGAGGTGCCCTTTTATAAGGGAGGAGAGGGACACCTTTGGAAAAACAAAAAATATTATTTTATTATAAAGACATATTCGGTTTTTAATAGCTCAAAATTGATTTATTTCAAAGATAATGTGGGTATGGGTTTCAATAATCTAATCCAATAGAATTTGTACAAGTTTAGGTAATTATTTTAACCTTATCATTTAGATTTAACATTAAGTTAAATAATTTAACTTTTACCATGTCTTCTTGTTTTCTTACACTATAAGGTTAAGAAAATTACTATAACAAGCCAAACTAACCTAAAGTTGTTTATTATTAATATATATAACCTTATCTAAGTCATTTGTCCGATCCTTATATTTTTATAAATAATATAACAATTAATAATATAATATTTGTTTTAAAAACTATTTTATGTCAATTTTGACACTATTTGGTAATTGATTTTATTTGAAAATCATAACAGAATTATTAGGTTGAAAAAAGTTAATTAAATCAATAATAAAATTTCATATTAACCTATAAAATTAGTTTAATTCATAAAAATTCTCAAATTACTTTTATTTGGGTATTTATAACATCAATTATTTCAATATTTCATTAATAAGATAATTACTGCATCATCATTGTGTCATAAATAAATTAAATTATTTAATGTCTAAAAATTATAAATAAAATACCATTATGTGGGAAACCGTTTTATATTTATAATGAATATTTATAGTCTAATTTATTTTATGTATAACCCTATATTAAAAATGATTTACTTATTAAACTTTGATTTTAACTATTTTAACCCTTCTTTAAATAAATTAATATTAAATGTCCTAATCTAATCCATGTGGGCCTAAATGGTCATATTATATTCCTAAGGTTGTTTTTGGTCGAATTACACTTATCCAATAGAATTAGGACATGTTTTAGGGTAATAATATTATCATTTTTACCCTTAATTACCCTATTTACTTTTAACCGTGGTAAAAAAAAGTAATAAGTTATTATTCACCAAAAATTATTTTCATCTCATTGAACCACATTTTACTTAATAACATCAACTGTGTCTCTCAGATATTTGAAATTCCATTCATAGAAGCGGTAGAATTATGTTTTATGTAAATTTGCAAATTCTCCTAGGAGGTGGGTAAAAGACGGTGAAAAGTTGAATAAAATTTATATATATATATATAATTATTATAAAATGACTCCAATGAATTACTTTAAACTTATATAGGTATTATGTATCAATTTTGACCTAAAATGAAATTAAATAAAGTAAATAATTATTTAAATAAAAAGTCGGTTTTTAAATAGTAACCTAGTGTTTTCACTATTCATCAAAAATTGATAGTTTTCAGAAAAATACCAAAATTTCACCCTAGGCTAATTTTGATATTCCCAATCCAAAAATGAAGTCCATTTTGAAAGATAAAATTTATAAAATTTTAAAAAGTGGGTATTACTATTCATAACGGCTAGTTCTAATAATATTTTAATAATATATCGTTGTTTAGTAAAACCCGGTATTGTGTACAACACACGCTATCGAGGAAGGTCGTGATTGTGTGTAATGCAAGCCAAGTTAGGGTTGTGTGTTGTAAAAGAATCTTTTGTTGTTTTGTTATAATAGAATCTAACCATTTTTCATTTATACATTAAATATATATATATATATATATATATACTCAATGTTGCGTAGAATGACTATTATCAAACGAACTTGAAATTGTGTGTAACACAATCTAAGAATAGTGTTGTGTATACTGCAAGCTAATACGGTGTTGCGTATAATGCAAGATAATCTTGGTGTATCGTACAACAGAACATTTGAAAGAAATTAAAATGAATATATCTTATAAAATCTTGGGTTGTTACATTCTACCCCCCTTAAAAGGAATTTTGCCCTCGAAATTCGTCGGGGTTATAAATTGTTTACTATTCATAGAAACCCACATCGTAAAATGAAATACCAAAACTTAACTTTAAAAACTAAGGTATGAAATGTAACGGTTACCCAAATTATCTCATCACTGGGTTTCCACGTAGGATAACATAGGAGAAAATATGGATATGGAAGGGAAATATAACCATCAAGTTCTGATGGAGAGTGGTAGAGAACATGTCTATGAAAGCACCAACAATCACAAAGCCATAAATTTGTGATGATCTAAGGTAGCATCTGATTCATCAGATATAAGGTCACTAGGACAGAATTTTTGGTTTTCAATGTTATTTCTCTAAGATTTTTAATTAGAAAAAATACTTACTTTATTTTTATATAATCTCACCGTTGTTCATGCCTTGAACAATTTCCACTTCATCTCTTAAAGAAATGAAGTTGAATTTGTCATTCGTGAAGTGTCAGCAGATCATGTGATAGAATGATGGGTCATTCCATCTGTCTTAATCAAAAGGTTAGCAATAGTTATATACATAAGTCCATCTATTGTATATCGTTCCAAAAATGGACTTATACTTCATCTATCATACCACTTAATAAAATAAAACTAGTTTATACTAACCAGGGACTTCATGTAGGCTAGTGGTAGGAGATAAAGGCCAGTCGCACTTCTGTTGTGGGTTCGATTCCCACAGGCTTGTCCGACGCGATGGGATGTCGCCCGTCCTGCAGGTTTTCCTTTTTCTAAAAATACATTACTATAACTTCCCATAAATAATATCGAAAAAGTTCTATCCTTAAACAATACTAACTTATGTCCAACATAATCCATTCCAATATTTAGGCTTATCTAAAATACTTTGGTCCAAGCTCATAGTATAAAGAAAATGATTACTTGAAATGTCACGTAAAAATCACGTGAATGCCATCATTTATCCCCCATATATCATAATATATATCTTGTTGGTCAAATTACAAACATGTGAATACCTTAATCATATATTCTCTTAAAGAACGAGTACCCATTGAACCTTAGTGAAAACATGAATGCAGTTAAAAGTTAACACTTTCCACATACCAAAATCCTCAAAATTCTATATACTCAAACCATGATATCACTTAGTCCTTATATCAATCATGAGCTCATGAATACAATCAAACATCTCATTATCTTCTTATCCCTTCATTATGCACATATCATCTACTTTCCAAAAATATCTGAATAACCTTACATGGTTCTTGGTACCATTCAACATATACTTTCAAATAACTTAGGAAAAACACTAGTGTAACAATCCTTAGATGATTCTTTATTCCATGGTACCATTAACTATACAACATAACTCTTGATAAACATACAATCATTCCACTATCTTCTTAAACAACTGACTGAGCTTCAACACTTCTTTCAGATCATATATCATTTGTAGTCTCCTCATCATCATCCACATAAATACTACCCATATGACCATGATGATTCTCTTCATGAGATTTTCCCTTAGGGCATTGGTTTGTATAATGCCCGTACATTCCACATTTAAAACATCTAATCATTGTTGATGCCGTAGCAATACCATTATCCTTGTCCATGGTGTTAACTGAACCTTTTCCTTTGAACTTACTGGCTTTGTGTCCTTCTTTTCCACACCCAAAGCATCTTCCAGTTTCTTTGAAACAATCTCCCCGATGCCTCTTCCCACATGATTTACAAGAGGGAAATTGAACTTTATTTCCTCTATGATCATCATGAAACTCCATATTTCTCTTATTATCTGAGTCAGGAAACTTAACAAAGTTGAGATTATTGATCATATTATGAGATTTCTGATTAGGCATAATAATGATGTTTGGACTTCAAAATCCCGTTTCATTTGGTTTCTCATGAAGAATATCATTCCATTGTCCGTCATATCCTCCATTATCGTGAATCTTCCTATTTCCATCCATTTTATAAAACCGAAAAAGAATAGTGTGAGAGGAAAAAATCATTCTAGGGAAAACAACATAGTAAAGGGGGAGTACCCCCAATATCTAACATCTTAGGTTAAATTCTAAGATCGTTACCATAGTTCTAGGACTATATCCTATACGTATACTTATCCTTAGAGACATCCCTAGACATACCTTAGAAATATCTCTAGGGATCTCACTAACGTTTTCTCATCCTAGTTTCCAATGGTTGACTAAAACATTCCTCTGATACCAACTATAGAGACCCGAAGGTTGACGTACATGGACATTACATTACTTTTGCGGAATACTTAATACATAACAAAAATAGACACATAAGTACCGTAACAGTTTAGTGTCTTTGGAATCTTGGAACGTAATCTTCTAATCATGGTGAAAGATCTTCAACATATCCCATAAAGATCTTCCCCTTTTGGTTTTCATACCTAAAACCATTCTTTAAATACTAGGGAAAATTAAACATATAAAGGGTGAGCCTAAATTCTCAATAAGGGTAAGCATGGATAAAATAAAACAAACCATATACATTTGAACTTAAAAACATGACCATAATGTTTAAACATGAAAATCTTGAGCAATGAGATAAAACATGGGAGTACATAAGGCATAGATCATAATGTAACATCAATCATGATAAAATATAATGGGAATAAAACATGTAATTGTGGCAACCATTAAGCACGTGATATGATTTCCATAGTAGCCAAGGTATTGCTGTCAAGACCATCTTAGTGGACAAAGTCCCTTTCTGAATCGAGTTCACTCCTCGTTCCAGTCCTGTATTACTGAACCGGTTTAACTTACCATTCCATCCATGTCTATCTCATGAGATATAAATCCTCACCCAATGCATTGGAGGGAGATATAGGTCCCACCCATATCATAATAAAATTATTCTTACTTCTGCCACAAAATAAACATACATCATTCATAATAACCCAACGAATAAAATGGGTTTCAAAAATATCATCCCATCATCACATAATCCATATAAAATTAATGCATATCATTTCATAATAAGGAATGTGAAACCATGTAAATCATAGATACATGATACTTGAAACATACACATATGAAATAATGTCATCTTAGATGAAAAATGGTTTTGATAAAACACTTGAAATGAATACTTTGAAGAAAATATCCTTTCTTCTTCAAAATCAATTTCTTTTCACAAAATGTCATGAAATTTTAAAAGAAAAGGATTTTTTTGAAAATAGTCATGATATCTTTTGGAGGAAGCCTCATGAAAATAAGGCTTTATAAAACCGTAAAAATCCATTCATACCGTATAAGTTAAAAAAATAACAATTTCTTCGTACTTTTGTCGGAAAAGTCAATAAGTACCTCATATGGTAAACAAAAGAAAGATTCCTTACATAAGATGTGGTAAAAGTAAGAAAAGGGTAAAAATGTCTTAAACATACATGTAAGTAAAGTAAAAAATTTATGAAAACATTTTGAGAGCATATGGACATGGATAATAAACATAACCCCCAGTAAATACTTACGAGTAAATAACCTCAGATAAGAATGAGATTGGAATAATTATCCCTTACCTTAGATCCGATATGCTTCATACGTATCCGAACCTACTTTATAATGATTTAAATAATATCATTGACTTATTACAGAATCATATTCATTGTTATGATATCATATATGGTTCACTTATGACTTTATATTACCCGTTCTTTTGTAAATTCAATGTTAAATAGCGTTTTGGGTAAAATCGTATCATTTGTCGTCCGTGTTTTGACTTTTAATTATTCATATGATTACTTAGATCATGGTTACATAATTCCAGAATATAAAACATGATTTATATATAATATATATTCAGAATATATATATATATAATAGATTGATAAATGGAAAGAAATACACCGTTCATGGAGACGGTAGGCCGTACGTACGCATGAACGTTGTTTTCGTTTCCTTATTGAGTTGAATGGAATTAAGTAGATGACATACATATATATAAATAAATCCAGTAGCTTTATAATGTTATATATTTCATTATTATTTCTTATATATACTTTATAATCATTTTTTAAAGGTTAACATGGAGAATGAATCTCATCGCTTCGTGAAGACGGTAGTCCATACGTACGCACGAGCGATGATATTGTTTCCATAATTATTGAATTGAATTGGGGTGGTTGATACAATATATCAGAATCATTATGATGTTATAATAACTATGTATAGTTATTCTTTACACCATTATACCCATCCAAGTAATGTGGTGTTGGAAAAACAGATTACACCACGGCGTGGAGACGGTATTCCGTACGTACGCACGCGCGGTGATTTTGTTTTCCGTAGGATGGATAGAAGTTGAAATGGGGTTTTTTAATACTTATAATAACATATCAGTATATTATTGATACTGATTTTATTACTTCATAATGAAACAACTAAATAAGAAGAAGTGGAAGAAGAAATAAAGATGAAAGAATCGGTAACAGACATTACCTCTTCTTTGAAGCGCCTCTTTGAGACCTCCTCTTAGGGCATTAAAATTAGTCTTTGAAGAAGACAAGGACCTCTAGGATGTTTCTAGGGAAGTGGAGAAGAGAATTTGGCAGTGTTTGGCCGAGATTTAAGGCTCAAAGTGGTGTGAGGAAGAGAGGGAGGAGGTTCCCTTTTATAAGGGAGGAGAGGGACACCTTTGAAAAAACAAGACATATTATTTTATTATAAAGTCATATTCGGTTTTTAAAAGCTCAAAATTAATTTATTTAAAAGATAAGGTGGTTATGGGTCTAAATAATCTCATCCAATAGAATTTGGACAAGTTTAGATAATTATTTTAACCTTATCATTTAGATTTAATATTAAGTTAAATAATTTAACTTTTACTGTTTCTTCTTGTTTTCTTACAATATAAGGTTAAGAAACTTACTATAACAAGCCAAAAGAACCCCAAGTTGTTTATTATTAATATATATAACATTATCTAAGTCATTTGGCCGAACCATAGATTTTTAGGAATAAAATAAAAAATAATAATATAATATTTGTTTTAAAAACTAGTTTATGTCAATTTTGACACTATTTGGTAATTGATTTTTTTTTTAAAATCATAATAGAATTTTTAGTTTGAAAAAAGGTAATTAAATCAATACTAACATATCATATTAACCTATAAAATTATTGAAATTCATAAAAAGTCTCAAATTACATTTATTTCTGTATTTATAACATCAATTATTTCAATATTTCATTAATAAGATAATTACTGTATCATCATTGTGTCATAAATAAATTAAATTATTTAATGTCTAAAAATTATAAATAAAATACCATTATGTGGGAAATATAATTAGATTTCTAATGAATATTTATAGTCGAATTTATTTTCTGTATAACCCTATATTAAAAATGATTTACTTATTAAACTTTGATTTTAACTATTTTAACCCTTCTTTAAATAAATTAATATTAAATGTCCTAATCTAATCCAAGTGGGCCTAAATGGTAATATTTTATTCTTAAGGTTGTTTTTGGTCGAATTACACTTATAAAATAGAATTAGTACATGTGTTAGGGTAATAATAATATCATTTTTACCCTTAATTACCCTATTTACTTTTAACCGTGGTAAAAAAAGTAATAAGTTACTATTCAACAAAAATTATTTTTATCTCATTGAACCACATTTTACTTACTAACATCAACTTTGCCTCTCGGATTTTTTAAAATCCATTAACAGAAGTGGTAAAATTAAGTTTTATGTAAATTTTCAAATTCTCCTAGGAGGTGGTTAAAAGACGGTGAAAAGTTTAATAAAATTTTTATATATATAAAATTATTATAAAATTGCTCCAATGAATTACATTACACTTATATAGGAATTATGTATCAATTTTGACCTAAAAAAATTAAATAAAATAAATATTTATTTAAATAAAAAGTCGATTTTTAAACAGTAACCCAGTGTTTTCACTATTCATCAAAAATTGAATGTTTTCAGAAAAATACCAAAATTTCACCCTAGGATAATTTCGATATTCCAAATCCAAAAATGAAGTCCATTTTGAAAGATAAAATTTATAAAATTTCAAAAAGTGGGTATTACTATTCATAACGGCTAGTTCTAATAATATTTTAATAATATATCGTTGTTTAGTAAAACCCGGTATTGCGTACAACACACGCTATCAAGGAAGGTCGCGATTACGTGTAATGCAAGCCAAGTCAGGGTTTCATGTTGTGAAATACTCTTTTGTTGTTTCGTTATAACAGAATCCAACCATTTTTCATTTATACATTGAATATATATATATATATACTCAATGTTGCGTAGAATGACTATTATAAAACGAACTTGAAATTGTGTGTAACACAATCTAAGAATAGTGTTGCGTATACTGCAAGCTAATACGGTGTTGCGTATAACGCAAGATAATCTTGGTGTATCGTACAACATAAGATATGAAAGAAACTAAAACGAATATATCTTATAAAATCTCGGGTTGTTACATTATATGATATTAAAAGAGGCAAAAATACTTAGATCCTATTTACCCTATATTCCTAAATGATATTATCCCATATAAGGTGAAAATACAAGAATAATCATATTACCTTTTACAACATCTACCAAACAAATATTATGTTCATCATAACATTTTTTCTACCATATACCCACTTATACACATTTTTGAGATATCCCCACTAACTACATCGGACCTGGAGATGACCCAATTATACTTGAGATCATTCAGAAACCATTTGTAGACATCATGTAGATTCATAAGGTTAACCATCATACACATCAATGTGATTATACACATTTAAAGATAGTAAAACATTGTTGTTGGATATATTTTACTAGGGAAAATAAAAACCTAAAAAGAAAATGAGATTAAGCATGCACACCAATATGCTATTGAATTAAATGATTCAACAAATCCTAAATTCCATCTAATGATTGAAAATATTGATTAAGTTTGTCATAGAACACACCACATTTAGCATTCATTTTCATAATTGAAATTTAATTCTTGAGTATATATAGGAAATGGTAGCCGATGGATCACTAATAAGATTTACAACCACTAAGAAATAAAAATTTTAAACACCATCTGCCATAATCATCTCCTCAGTATAAAAGAAATGATGTGATATCATGTACTAGTTATTGATCACCAAAATCATATCTAGTTCTCCATTAAGATACCATGGGAGTCCAGTTACAAATTTTATGGGTCTGACGTATAATTTACATATGTAAATGGATAAAATAAAAGAAAACCTATAGTTATGGAATGTTATTTGTGACATATCATGTATACAAGAAATTTTGGAATAAATTATTTTGTTGATAAACTCAGTATGATTCATTAACATCAACATCTCAAATCCAAACACATCCTAGTAACATTGTAGTTCACAAACAAACTAGAACTTTTTTCATGATCTCTCATCCCCTGAATATGATCAATTGAAATAACTAACTACCTCTGATGAAATAATGAACCATCATAAGATCAAAACCAAAAACTATAGATCTCATCACTATAAAAGGTTTCATCAATAATCATCAAATAAATATTCATTTATTCTTATGATGAAACATGTTTCACAAGGTAGAACTAGATTTCTCACAATCTAATAATACAAACACATTAAAAACGCATAAAAAATGAAGATTATTTCTGAAAATTCATTCACCATGGATCCATCCTTACTTGATACCTTCCTAGATAGTGTGTTCAATTCCCTACTCAGGGAATTTTTGTGACCACCTCCTTTTTTGAGAGTTTGAAAACATTTTAAATCAATGATCGAAACACAATTAACCCAATTTTTTTCATAAGATTAGATTTATCTATGTAAAAGTAAACTTCATGATTCTAGGATCTCAAAATATTATAAATTTCTCTTAGAGGGGATAGTGTACTTGTGTTCCAAGAGCACATACATCTTCTATCAACTCAATGTCACAATGTGATATATTATTTCCATGAAATATTAATTTGTAAAAAAATTAATCGATCACCCTTTTTCAACATAGAAAAATATCCCATCTCAACTATTGAGGTTTTAGAGTGGCATTATAAAAACTCATAGAGTAAAAGTATGAAGAAAACTAGAGATGTTGTAAATATAACTTTTATCATTTCAAGGTTTCCCTAGATTTCACATTATCTAACACAATTATTTAAGGATAAAAAATATCCAACATGGATCTACCCCCTATTTGGATTCAATCTAAAATTATTTGACAATGAGAAACATAATAAATACAATAGATAATTAAAAATAAAATGATGATTTCACATTACAGTCATAAGTAACTCTATCTATCACATTCCCTAACCATGGGAAACTAAAAATCATTTACAAGATGAAGAAAATGAAAGGGAAACATGACCAAGACTAAAAAAAGAAACCACCCCCAAGAAAAATTCCATGGATCATAGGGTCAATCCACCCCAATGAACATTAATAGGGTAGAAACTAGATCAATATATAAACTGAATCTCTCTTAACCAAGTGATATTTCAAAATAATTGATTCCTCAATATGAAACAATATGGATTTAATGTAGCTTAATGGGACTATATTAATACATATCTTTATTTGAGAATACAACCTGATGGATCTCTCAATATAAGATAAAAAACCATATCTCCAATGGATTAATTATCCAATCCAGTCAAAAAATTAATACTTCTTACACAATAACATTTAAATGGTTCAACATAGTTGAAATGTGAAGTGAAAATAAAAGTCTTATCTTTTTCAACAATGGTTTCCCTACAGACATGGTTTATATAGTGAAATGAATAAATGAGGCATCAATAAACTAAATATTTCAATGATCACTCTAAAAAAGAGTAACTAATAACAAAAACTACTCAGAATATATATAGAATGAACAATAATGTATTCGTTCCCAAATAATATGATGCATTTAGGATTCCTAACCATTGGAATAACACTATGAAACTAGGAATACTGGTAAATATTGACAAAAACACATTGTCGAACCTATACATTTATCTATATGGGATATATAATAACATAAATAGGGAAGATAACACTCAACACTACACTTTAATATTGGAAAAAACTAATAATCAGAGGATAAGACTGATCTCAAGGAAAGAATCTCAATTAAACTCATGACCTATCTAAAATACATTGTAATGACCATATCATTTAATAATGAAAATTATTCTTGATCTGATTAAAATTTTAATTATATAAAACATTTATACAATAAATATGCACTTCCTTTATTTTATGTTTTCGGATTCTAAAATATCGATAAGAATTTTTACCGTTTCTAATATAGCCATTGAACAGTGATCACATGATTAGAATAAATTTAGGGCTTTAACAAATCCAATTTACTCAGAAAAAGGAAGAGATGGACTCATCCAGTAGAATTTCTCCATACTAAGCACATTTGTCAAAGATCAGAAATAAGTTAGCACCACTGGGATTCACTCTTGACCAAGCCCAAGCCGAGCTTCAACATGTTAATCTTGAGTGGAACCACCTATGGGAGAAGTGTAATTTAATAGAGATTACCACCAGAGTGATGTTATCCAAGCTACCCCAAGAGTCTGTCACCATCGCAGACCTTACCCTTAGGTCTTATGTGTGTGTTATAAGGGGTTATGTAACAAGACCCTATAACTATAATTATGTGCATTATTTTTGTATAGAATAAGTAATATACATTCATTTAATTATTGTTACTTTATAAATAGTTTTTAAAGAACAAATAATATTTTTAGATAAAATTCAATTATAAAATATATTTTAATGAATTAATGGATTTTTGAATTATAAAATATTTTAAAAAAATATTATTACTAAATTACTTTTTATTAAATATAAATGATTGTATAATTGTTTTTATTAATACAATTGTAGTTTTTATTAAGGTTTGAAAGCCATTTTTGTTAAAACCGATGAATTTTTGACAAATGACAGCTTTTATTTTAAAAGTAAAAGTTCACATATTTAGAAAAATTATTTAGATAAAATGAATATCATTTTTGGATTTAGGTTGTTGAAATTATCTAACTGTAAATTTTTCATAATATTATGAGATAGTCGATTTTTTATGTAAAAACTAAATACTATTTAAATATATAATTTGTTTTATGAGATCATAATGACATAATAGTGATGTAATAAAACACTATAAAATTTATATTCGGTCTATATATGTTTTACATTTAAAATAATGTGATTTTAATTTTTTTTTATTAATTTTATGGTGCATTAGTGGACCCTCGAAGACTTATAAAACATTTTATCATTTTAAAATGATTTCCTTGAGAGTGTTACTCACTTCCAAATAATCATGAAAAATATTTTATTATGTTCATACATTAGCCTTATAAAATAATATTTTTCACTCCCCTTTGTAAAAAACCATTGGAAAAACTATTGGTTAGTTTTTGGTTTTAATTTGTTTAATATGCAGTGTCCAAAAACAAAATAATAAAGAATTCACTCGCCTTTCCTATATAAACCCACTCAATATCGAATTTATCTTCACTAAAACCATTTGGAGCTTGACCAATCCCTTATCCCCTCTCTCTATAATCCTACCAAGGCACCCCAAGTTCCCAATAAGCCTCTCTCAAGCCTCTCCTAAGCCTTTGGGATCACACTTCCAAGTAAGGGATTTTTTCCTTTCTTATTTGTTTCTAAGTTTATTTTTGTTGATATAGGCTTTTATTTTCAATTAAAAATGTTTGCGTATGATTTTTCACCTCCCCAATACTTCCATCCTTATGTTTTAATGATGATAGGCCCCTTTCTATCTCATTAATTCCTCCCATGTACACCTTTTACCACACCGAAATTCCATAAGGGATTTTTATCTCCTCATTTTCTTTCATGAAATTATTTTATATTATGCATCTAAATTCCATTAAATGTGTTGGGATATTATGTTCCATGACCCCTTACTGTCCATTTTCATGTATAAATGTTGATATACCCCTTTCTCTTTCACCAACCCATTTTATGATTTATATTTGACATCGTTATGCTGCCAAAGTAACACCAAGATTTCCCATGCCAAAATCTTCATGTAAGTGAATACCATAATCATTTCTATATCAAGGGTATTTATCTTTAAGAACATGTACTTTTTGATTTAGGACTAAAATGTATGTATTAATCATCTCTTATTCATTTAATAAATTATGACGTTTAATGAATCCATGTTTTATGATCTATATGGAACACTTATGCATGAAATAAAATAAAAAAGAAGGGTTCACCCCGATAGTGCTCCAATGCATTGGTTAAAGAATATTATCATCATAAGCCATGTGAAATGAGGGTTTAATCATGAAAAATCAAGTGAAATTAGGGTTTAATAGTTCTAATTCAAGTGTAATGAGGTTTTACTCATGCTCCATATTCAATGAGCCTTGGATCATTCTAATATCATGTTAAATGTTGTTGATAAATTTCCATGTTGTAATAATCATTATATTTCATGCCTTTTTTTAATGTTTCTCTTGTTCTCCATTGAAATTCATATTTCCTAAAAAGTATTTTATTCTTTATTTTATGTATTTTTTACTCCCTCGCTGGGATTTATAGCTCACTCTTTTCTTATGTTAGTCCTTAGGTTATCTAATGCAATGCTAGGTATGAAGGAATGTAGTGATCATGTAAAAGAAGTTTTCAATATAGATTTTGTGTTTTATATTATAGTTTTTATGTAATGTTCCTAGTTCCCCAAGAAACTGGACCTCTATATCCTTGGAGTGGTCTTAAGTGCATTTTCATGTAATAAATCTTGTTTAAGTGTGTAATAAAGACCAGATTTGTTGTTGTTGGTATCAAAGGATAGGTTTATTTATTTTTGGGATTAGGATTAGAAACCCCTAGGGAATGAGTTATGTATAAGACTAAGTATAATAAAAACATACCTAATTTTTTTTAGTATATAGTAAGTTGTTTATAAATAAAATACATCCCTGTCTGGATATGAACAAGTAGAGATGGCTCTGGCACAGATGTATCTAGGGGTAAATCTCGAAAACACCGCTCTGAGCTAGACTCAAATAGGAACTGGTGCACAACAATGAGCCTTTCTATACTCTTGGTTACAACACTCCTGGGGGATATGCTTTGATAAATTCATAAGAATATTATGAACCATTATTAAGGGAATAAAACAAAATGCCCCAAAGAATATTTATTTGGAAGTAGGTCATGAATAACATAGATTGAATCCTATAAATTCATAAGTTAATGAAATAAATTTAATTTAAAATTTATCCCTTTTTGTCACTGGATTCACCTTTATGTGTTACCCATATCTTAACTTTTATTCCACCCAATGGATAGTAATAGGAAGTCTTGGGCTAAAAACTGATGTGAAGATCAACGTGATGATAGTTAAAATGAGATGCACAATCCAATGGGAGTGAGAATTTAAAACATTTTCATGATACACATCCATTTAACTCATGTTTTGAATAGAAAAATGAGACAATAGTAATTTTAAACCCCCCCTTCCACCCTAAGAAAGAGTGAGACACAGTTGAAAGCTTCATGAGAAAAAGGCATCCTACTTTCAGTAGATCACCTGATCCCTCAATCGCCGAACAATGGATCAACTCCATTGAGAAGATCTTATACACCCTTCAATGTTCTGAACAACAGAATCCTCTTATGGATGCTTAACATATGGAGGGTAAAGCTAATAATTGGTGGACAATGATAAAAAATAAAAAGCTTGAGGAATAGATTGAGGCGTTCGAATGGAAGGATTTTTAGAAAATGTTTTTTGATAAATATTTTCCGTGCACCCTTTGATATAAGATGGAAATAAAATTCCTTGACCTCAAGAAAATAAGATGACGAATCCATCTGATCGTATGAGGAAAACTTCACAAGGCTTACACAATAAGCCTCCGGCTTCTTCATTACCCCTGAATGCAAGGTTTAGTACTTCTTTGGTGGGCTAAAACCTAGCCTACAGAAATACCTGGCAATCCGTGACTTCGATAGCTATGAGGATGTTTCCCGATGATACCTCAAAGTTGAAATAGTGATCGAAGAATATCAGGGGTATCATGGGGATACGAAATTGAAATTAGACTACAATTCTTGCAGTCTGATGGATAAATCCAATGGTGCTATGAAATTTGAGCACCCCACTTTCCAAATTTGTGGAAAGAAGCACCCTGAAAGTTTTCTGAATGGGATGAGGAAATGATTTAGGTTTTAAAGAGAAGGAAACCTAGCCACTAACTTTAGGGATGAAAACCCGGTACTACAATAGAGGAGAGGAATGCTCTGTTCGACCCTCAACACATTATTCATTGATTTAACTGGAAGAACCGGGTCACTTCACAAACCAGTGCCCTAAGAAAAGGGTTTTTGGAGGCAACCAACAACCACCAAGGTAGAAAGGGTTATATTTTTCCATCACTACCACCAAAGAGAACCCTGATAATGAAGTGGTGATAGATAATCTAGTTATTCATTCAAGAATAGAGAACATTCTTTTTTATTCTAGTTATACACATTCTTTTATATTATGAAATATTAGTAGAACAATACCAACACCATCACAATCATGGAAGTAAAGATGTCATTGAGAATGGAAAATGGGGCAATCATTGAATCCCATGAATATAACTCATCCACTGTCACAATTTGTGGTTTGAAATTCCTTTCGAACCCCCTCATACTCCCTATGGTAGAATTTTATGCAATTGTTAGCATGGATTGTCTTTCTCTATATAGAGACAACATAAATTTCCATGAGAGGGAAATCACTCTCCATATGGTGAATCAACCCCTGATTCTATACAAGTGCGAGGAGGAGGATGAATCTTATTTACCACCATTATCTCAATCATGGGTATTACTTCTCTATGATCATGCGTATCTTGCTCAAATAATTGAGTATAAGAAAGCAGCCATCCTTGAATACTTGCCCATTGTTAGGGAATTCACTGAAGTGTTTCCTGAGGAATTTACTATTCTTCCTCTTAGAAGAGATGTTGAATTGTAGATTGATATTATACCTGGGGATTTGCTAATATCAAATATTCCATATATAATGGCTATTGTAGAGCTTGAGGAGATAAATAAAAAACTAGAGGAGAATCTGGATAAAGGGTTTATACACACAACTACATCACCATGGGGTGCACCAATCCTCTTCATCAAGAATAAGGATGTGTCAATGCACATTTTTATTGATTATTGGTTGCTCAGAAAAATAACGATAAAGAACAAGTATCCTTTTCCCTGAATTTAAGACTTGTTCAATCAGCTATGTGGAGAATAGTACTTCCCCAAGGTAGATCTACGATGGGGGTATTTCTATGTAAGGGTGTAGAAGGAGAATATCCCCAATATTACTTTTTGTACAAGGTACATCTACTATGAATTCATAGTAATGTCTTTCGAACTCAATAATGCTCCAGTAATCTTCATGGACTTGATGAATAGATTCTTTAGAGTTTACCTTAACAAACTTGTGGTAGTATTTATAGATGATATTATAATATACTCCAAAACCAAGGATGATCATGAGGAGCATCTAATCATTGTATTAGAGACCTTGAGAAAGGAGAATCTCTATGAAAATGAAAACAAGTGTGATTTCTAGTTCAAGGAAGTCTCATTATTGGGTCATATCATCACAAGAAATGGGATATCTGTGGATCCCTCTATGAAAAATGCAATTTAGAGATGGAAAAGGAAAACATCTGTGATGTATATCTATAGCTTCCTTGGGTTAGCTGGATATTATCTATGATTTGTGAGAAATTTATTATGATTTCCAAACCCTCTTACCATGATAACATAGAAGGGAGTCAAGTTTTCTTGGAGTGATTAATGTGAAGAGAGATTCAAGGAGTTGAAAAGGAGGATTATCACATCCCTCATGCTCACACTACCCATAAGTGGATAACTTTTTGTGGTATTCTTTAATGCTTCAAATAAGAGTCTGGGCTATGTGTTAATGAAAAATGAAATCTTTTGTGTGTATGATTCAAGGAAATTGAATTTTCATGAGAAACACTATCCAAAACATGATCTGGAGTTGGCTGCAGTAATCTTCACTTTAAAATTTTTTAGAAATTACCTCTTGGGGGAGAAGTATGAATTATATATAGATAACAAAATCCTCAAGTATATATTCATATATAAAGAGTTGAACATTCTCCAATGAAGATAGTTAGAGCTGATAAAATACTACGATTTCTCAATCCATTAAGACCTTAGTAAATCGAACAAGGTGGATGATTATCTAAGCAGAAAGGACCCATCAATTCTATCATTGATTATAATTGAAAAGGATAAAATATCATTATATTTTATAATGATGGACATGGGAAACATAAATAATGGAACATCATCAATCCTTTCACAAATGATTGATCAACTGTCTCTTTTGTAAATGTTAAATGATGCTCAAAAGAATGATGTGGGAATTCAGAAGAAAGTGGAAACTACCAGAAAAGGGAAATCCATGAAGTTAAATGATAATGGAGAAGGAATTTTTGATTTGGGTGAAGACTATGTATTCAATCAAATCAAGAGTTAAATAAATAAATTTTGGATAATGCACATAGTTTGAATTTCCCCATTCACCTAAGAAACACAAAGATTTATCGAGATCTCTGAGCACATTATTTATGGGATAACATGAAGAGGGAGATCACTGAGTATACATCAAAGCACCTGGTATGTCATTAAGTGAATGCTATGAGGTAGAATTGTAGGGCGATGATGCAACCATTACCCATACCAACGTGGAAATGGGAGAACATCACCATGAAATTTGTCACTAGACATCCAAATACATCCAATGTAAACAATTATATATGCGTTTTTGTGGACCATCATACAAAGAATTCACACATCATTTCAATTTGGGAGGATTTCACATTGGATAAACTGGCACAGATATACATCAGAGAAGTGGTAAGGCCGCATTGAGTACCACTATCAATTGTATCCGATCGAGATCTAAGATTCACGTCTATGTTCAGGAAGAGTCTCCAACTTGCTCTGAATAATGAGATGAACTTCAGAACGAATTATCAACCTAAAACTAATGGCCAATTTTAGTGAACTATCCAAACACTTGAGGAAATGTTGATAGCATGATCAATGTACTTCAAAGGAGGATGTGATCAACATATTCCTCCAGTTGAGCTCTCTTACAATAATAGTTTACAATCAAGAACCCAAATGGCTCCTTATGAATCCATTTATGGGAAGAGGTGAAAAACACCAGCATGTTGGGACGAATTTGGGGAGTGAAAAATCCTAGGTCCAGAAATGGTAGAAGAAATGGTAGAGAAGGTTAAGACCATCCAGCAGTACATTAAAGCTGATCAGAGTCAACAAAAGAGCTATGCTGATAATCATAGATGAGACCTAGAGTTTGATTTTGGGGACATGGTATTCCTATGCATATCAACGTGGAAGAGAGTTATGATATTTGGGAAGATGGTAAATATTAGTTAACGGTATATTGGCCCTTTTGAGATCCTTGATCGCATTGGAGAAGTGGCCTATCAACTAGACCTCTCACTGAACCTATCTCAAGTACATGATGCATTCCATGTATCAATCTTGAGGAAGTAAAAACATGACCCATCGCATGTACTCAATCCATAGGTAGTACCATTTGAAAATTACCTCTCCTATGAAGAGAATCCAGTGAAGATCTTAGATCATAGGGAAGAAGTTCTACAAAATAATACAATTCCCCTCGTCAAGGAGTTGTGCTGAGACCACATGTTTGAAGAAGAAATGTGGGAATCAAAGGAAGTGATGAAGTAGAGTTGTACCCATCTATTTTAGTGTGAGAAAAATAAATTTCAAAGGTGAAATTTCTTATGGGGGGAAGATTGTAACGGCCCAAGCTTTTATTAATGAAAATTTCGATTAATCTAATTAAATGTCTTATTATTTAAAATTTTTATATAAGACATATGCACTTCCTTAGTTTTATGTTTTTTTTTATTTTAAAATACCATTGATAATTTTTAAAATTTCTAATATAGTTTTTGAACAATGATCACATGATTAGTATAAATGTATGGCTTTAACAAATCCAATTTACTCAGAAAAATGTATCGATTGCCTCATCTAGTAGAATTAATCCATACGAAGCCCATTTTTCAGAGATCAAAAAGAATGTAGTGTCACTGGGCTTCTCTCTTATCCAATACCAATCTGAGATTCAACATGTTAAGATTTAATGGAACTACATACGAGAGAAGTAGAAGTTAATAGAGATTACCACCCAAGTGATGTTATCCAAGCCACCCCAAGATTCTTTCACTATCACACACCTTACCCTTAGGTCTTATGCAGGTGTTATAAGGGGTTATGTAACAATACCCTAACACTATAATTATGTGCATTATTTTTTATAGAATAAATAATACACATTCATTTTATTATTGTTACTTTGTAAGTAGTTTTTAAAGCACAAATAGTATTTCTAGACAATATTCAATTAGAAAATATATTTTGACAAATTAATAGATTTTTTAATTAAATAATGTTTTAATATAAAATTATTACTAAAATATTTTTTATTAAATATAAATGATCTTATTAATTTTTTATGAATACCATTGTAATTTTTATTAAGGTTTGAAAGCTATTTTTGTCAAAAACCATGAATTTTAGATAAATGTCAGTTTTTATTTTAAAAGTAAAAATTAAAATATTTAGAAAATTATTTTAATAAAACGAATATAATTTTTGTATTCATGACATTGAAATTATCTAATGGTGAATTTTTTATAATTTTCTGAGACAGTCAATTTTTTTGATAAAAACTAAGTACTGGTTAAATATATTATGTGTTTTATGACATCAGAATGACCCAATAGTGATGTAATAAAATACTATAAAATGGATATTAGGCTAATATATGTTTTAACTTTAAAATAATGTGATTTTATATTGATTTATTTATTTTATGGGGCCCTAGTAGACCCTCCAAGACTTATAAAACAATTTAATATTTCAAAATGATTTTTTTGAGAGTGTGACTCACCTCTACATAATCAAGCCTAATATTTTTTTTATGTTTGTCCATTGGAATTATAAAATAATGTTTTCCACTCCATTTTGGAAAAAAACATGGTAAAAACGATGGTTTGGTTTGTGGTTTTGTTTATTTTAATGTGTAGTGTCCAAAACCTAAATAATAAATAATTTTCTATCATTTCCTATATAAACCCACTCAATATACCCTTCCTATCTAATAAAACCATTTTGAGATCGACCAACCCCTTCCCTCCTATCTCTAAATCCTCCCAAGGCACCCCATGCTCCCTAGAAGCATCTCTCAAGCCTCTCCCAAGACTTTGGGATCACACTTCAAAGTAAAGGATTTCTTCATTTCTTATTTTTTTTCTATGTTTCTTTATATTGATATACCCTTTTATTATCAATTGAAAATATTGGGGTATGATTTTTTACCTCCACTATAATTCTCTCCTCATGTTTTAATTATTATAGGTCCCTTTATCTCTCGGTAATCCCTCTGATGTACACCTATTACCATGCCAAAATTTCATAAAGGATTTCTCTCTCCTCATTTACTTTCAAGAAATGCTTCTATATTATGCATCTAAATTCCATTAAATATATTGGGATATTATGTTCCATGACCCCTTACTATCCATTTCAAGAATAAATTATGAGATACCCATTTCTCTCTCACAAACCCATTTTACAATTTCTATTTGACGTCGTTATGCTGCTGAAGTTACACCAAAATTTCCCATTCCAAAAGCATCATGTAAGTGAATACAATACACATTTCTATATCAAGGTTATTCATATTTATGAACATGTACTTTCTGATTGAAGAGTTACATTTATGTACTCCAGATATCTTATTCTTGGAATAAATTAAGTTGTTTAATGAATCCATTTTGTACGATCTATGTGACACACTTATCCATGAAATGAAATGAATAAGAAGGGTGGGCCCTGATAGTGCTCTAATACATTGGGTAATGAATAGTATCATGATACACCATGTACAATGAGATATTACTCATGATAATTCAAGTGAAATGAAGTTTTAATCATGATAATGCATGTTAAATGAGGGTTTACTCATGCTCAATGTGCAATGAGCCTTGGCTCATGCTAATATCATGTTAAATATTGTTGTCGCATTTCCATGTTGTGATAATCATTCTATATCATGCCTTAATGTTCATATTTTTATTTTTCACTATTGATATTCCTATTTCCTAACATGTCCTATAATCTTCATGTTATGCCTTGTTTAATCCCTTACTGGGTTTTATAGCTCATCCTTTTCTTATGCATGTCCTCAGGATACCCCATGAAATTCTAGGTACGAAGGAATGTTGTGATCATGTAAAAGAAGTTTTCAATAAAGATGTTGTGTTTTATGTTGTAAGTTGTTACGTAATGTTCCTCATTTTCCAAGAAATTATTCCTCTCGATCCTAGGAGTTTTCTTAAGTGCAATTTTATGTAATAAATCATGTTTATGTGTGTAATAATGACTGGTATTATTATATACATACTCAAGATACACATAATGGAAAATATATTTGATATTTTATTTTAAATAACCTTAGGATACCCTAACACATATGAAATGGAAAATCTAAAAAAAATGTAAGAAAAAAAAATTCAGCAGGTTTTCAAAAAAACACTTAAAGGGAATGAAACACTTCAAAAAATCATATTGAAGACCTCCATAAAAATTGAAAATGAGTTATGAAAGGAACCCATTTTAGATATAAACACCATCCCTTATATTAGAAAAAATCCAAATGAGAAAATTTTTATAACTCATTAATTAAAAGATAAAACATCTTACCTTTTATCCCAAAACATTAAACTAATGTAATTTCAATATTTTATAACAATATCACTTTCAAAATTCTTAAAATACCACCATTCAGACACTGATAATTTTTTATGAAACATTCATGTTATAAAACAAGATTGTCATATGAATAAAATACTTTTACTGATTTATCATTCCTCTTTAAAACCCATTTGTTATTCTATATTATATTTCTAAATAATTCAATGATTTTTAATTAAATCCATTCACTTAACCTTTAAAATTTTTTGATGAGGAACCATTTCTTAAAAAACATTCCCCTTATTAATTCCCTACCTTAATGGTTTATAATTCTTAAACTCGTATTATTAATGTATTGAAAAGGAAAACATTATATCAGTTTTCATTATTAAAAAAATTATAGAGACATAATTTTGAAACCAAGAATAATGTAATAAAAAGACATTAAATAATTACATTTCAAACTAAAAACATTCTCCATGAAATCATTTTTTCAAAATTTCAATTTGTAATAATAGACATGACAAAAAATTAATTCTATAACTATCAATAAAATTAATTATTAATATAGACATAATATAGGAACCATGTTGATTCTTTTCTAATCAATGAGATTCAATCAAATAATAAAATAATCATGGGTTCTAAAAATCAAAATCAATGGTTTTTTAAGTCATTAGAGGTGAGACACATGGTTTCTGACCACGTTCCATGTATGAAAATAGCACCATAATTATTCCAAAATCTAATGTTTGATCGCAAAATGTTTTTTTATTCTATAGATGTTGACATAAAAATAGGACACTTCTTTTGTTTTACAACCTAATTCCATAATAATTCGCCATGGAAAACAACACATTCTAATGGGGATCATAGGTCCACATATCAAATCATAAATCAAAGAATGCATCAAATAGATTCTAATTCTAGACTAACCAAGGAATCAGAATTGGTATCACAAATGGTGGTGATCATGAACCTTCTTATAATGGATGTATTGATCCATAAAATGTAATTGATCAAATATGAAAGACCTCATTCTAAAATCACGTAGTGTTATCAAAATTCCATGTAGTTAAACTTCATATAATATGTTACAATGAACCAAGCAGGGTCAACATGACATATAACACCATATAACCTGCCATAAGGATCAAAGAATGTTCTATATTACCACTAGTTGGTGGAAAGAACATGGGTATAAAATTAACAATTTTGTGAGAATGATATCACCCTAAAATATTACACACTATGCATCATTATAAAAAGGTAATGTCAATAAAATATAGTATAACGCAAAATAATGAAATACACAATTATGAGACATATCAAACAAGACAAAATGAAAATCTTAATCCAGAACAAAAACATTCCAAATCCATGACTCTAGTCTATTGTTTTTCATCTCCAACCCTAACTACTATCAAGGTGATATAAATCATGGTAGTATTCAATGCCAAAGGACTCCCTTCCCATTAAATGTGTCTAATAAAATGATGAATATAAATGGGAAAAAGAAGAAAAATTATGTTCATATTAATGCATATATGGATACCACCTAATAATCTATAAAATATATTCACCATGAAAACATTTTTTATAGATTTAAAAAAAATCATAAGAATTACTTATGAAGCTCTTTTTGATAAAAACAACTCATTGAATGACCATTTTCAAAAAATACATATCCCATTATATACGAATGTGGATATACAATATGATTCATCAAATAATGGTAAATAAATGAGACATCCGTGAATATAAAAATAAATGGACCTATAAATCACAAACATCCATGTAATATAAACTGACAATGAGAAAATGAGCCACAAAAAGGTGCTTATGATACTAGGAAAATCAAGGAACTCATGATGGAATAGTGAATCATTGAATTATTTTAGAAAATATATTCCAATTTCATCCACAAGTAATAAATTTTACCATTACTTGCATGATAATCAATGAACCAATATTAATATTACTATTTGAGAACATTCGTATAAAACATAATGTTCAGAACAACATTTTAATTAAAAAACCATTTTAAAAATTTTCCATCACTACCAAAAATCATGTAAAAATTATAGATTTCAACTTATACCTTATGAAAATAAAAAAAATCAATTTCCTAAAACATTAAGGTTTGTCAGGGGAATGAATCCAATTTATAGAGACACCAAGCACACCAACATAAGAAATACTGACAACATAATATTTAGTGATTAAAAAATAGATTCATTCCTTACAATTATAGGTATATGAATAACATCATAAATTTTCTATCAAACCATAAAGATCTAGAAATTACAAGAAAATTGGATTCTAACACATCAATGGGATAACTGATAGAATATTAATCTAGATAAAATTGGATAAATATATAGGAAATCAGAAAATTAATCTGGGTGATCCTCACAAATTGATATAGGCTCTATAGTGTATCTAGATAAGAGTACTCTATAGCATCATGGAGGGTTTGGTTTGAAATAATGTGGGATTAAGGTGATATTATTGTTAAAAATACCATGGTAATTTGAGTAATTTTTTATTTTAAAATGTTCTGTTCAGAACTCATGGTTAGAACCATGGTTATAAAAACCATGTGATAACTGTTTGATAATCACCATCCCTTGAAAACCAAGTCAAAAGGTTATTTGCGGATAGCCACATTGATATGTAAAATATGAAAAATCCATGCAATATCCTCTGTACCAAAAACCAAACAACAATACATATTTTCCACTGACTCACACATTAATAAAAAGTTTGATCAAACCATGAAAATTTCAAAACGAACAAAAAAATACATATCACATGTTTACCACATTGTAACTACTAACCATATACATACACTATGCACATGTTTTTTTTTCCTGAAAACAAAAAAAAATCAACCCATATTCTGTGAAATCCTCTATAACCATGAAAGGGACAAACCTATATAAAAATTAGTTATACCTATAAATTGGAGGGAATCAGCGTTTATATATCAAACTCTACTTACAGGAAAATCCTATCCTAATAGGGAGGAATCGTAAATATTTATTGATATGATCTATTTATATGTGTATCAAGAACAAAATATTTAATCTAGAACATATAAGTCAACCTTCTAACACATGGATACATTCAATTATTAAATCCTAATGATATATGAAATAAATATATGATATCCCCATAATGAAGAATTATGTTCACATAAATATAGCTCTAGAATTATATAAACACACATGAGGTTTGATGTGTACAAAAAAGGATATAACTTATAAGATACATCATTAATAAAATACAACATGAGAAATAATTAATCATTCAAGTTCAATACCAAAATAATAACAAAACAGGGATTAAATCATCAACATGATAGAAACAAGCTAAATTTAGTGCACTTTTTTATATATAAGTGACAAAGTGTATCCCGAAATAAATAAAATAATTCAAATAACCAAAATATTATATGTGTACAATGATAAGATAACTTGTTTATAGATTTTCTTAATCACCACCTTCTTTATAAACACATTAAGGAATTATAAAATTTATTATTTATTTGCATTTTTGTTTAATATGAATCAATGGTTTAGTACCAAAAAAAAGGGGAAACCATTTTTTATTATTGGTTTTAATATCAAGGGAGAAATTTGAACCTTGTCATCACAACTAAAAAATAGCTTAAATTGATGGATCTATTTCCCTTTGTGTTAGATTTCACCTCTAGTTCGTTCTTTGAGGTGTTCTACACCTTCGATCTCATTGACTTGTGCTGTTGTGAGTGTTGTTTTTTCAAGAAAACGTAGGTGATTATGTCATATTTATCTAAATTGATTAACTTTTAATTTGATTGATTTATTTCAATTGTTTATTTAAATTAAATTTCTCAAACTTTATTTTAATTGATTAAATGATAAAATCCAATTCTATTGATTTGAGATATTTTAAATGTTTTTGGTATTAGAATTTGGAAAACCCCACAATTCCATTTAAATAGGGTGTTTTTATGAAATTTTTTTAATTTAAATTATTGATTTTATAGAAATTATTTCAATTAAATTTTTGAATTTAATTGTGGAAATGAATTGTTATTGGATGGAATTTTTTTTAATGGATTTCAAACTTGTGAAAAATGATTTAAAAGATTTGATAGAAACCCAATTGTTTAATCTTATGAAAGAGGTATGTTTTTTTATTAAAACCCAATTTGGTTTTAAATGAAAAAAATTGGCATTGAAATGGAGGAATGGGATTTAATTTTATTTTAAGAAGTCTTAAAATAAATTTCCTATTATTGATTGTGTAGTAGAGCATGAAAGCCTCAAGTAGTTTATATGTTATTTGGACGTACTCGATGCTATGAAAATTTTATAAGACATACATTAGTGGGTCACATCCTCGATGGGATGGTGATGAGTTTCCTTTGGCTAGTTTCATGGGGACGTTTGTATACACATATTGAGGAGATCCCTTAGAGAGTGTGGTGTCCTATAGCATGAAACTTTCGTACCTATTTAGAAAATGACCATGTTTCACACTTGTTTTATATTTGAGATATAAATGTATGCCAATGTTGTAAAAATGATTTAAAAGCATTCTGAATTTACATAAACTATTTTTTGTAAAATTTTTATTTAAGCCATTGTTTTAAAACTATTTCATCACTTGTAAATTCTTTTGTTAATGTATTTCTCCATCATTTTAACTGTATAGAATTAATTTTTTCAATATGCTTTGAAAATGCAAAAACTATTTATTTTAAAAATTAAAAGCATTTATTTGGTAAATCTATTATTGGTATTTGTTGTGGAATCCTTGGTGAGACCCTACTGGGGTTTTTAGATCACACATACATATGCCTTTGGTGTTTTTAGATTATCTCTTTCCAGGTTCAAGCAAGGATAAAGGATCTCTTAAAGGTGTATCCAGCTATTGAACCTAGGAAATGGTGAGTTGTGTCCTTATGGATATAGGGTTTTTTCCTTTTGTTTTTGTACTTGGGCTGTAGTACTTTGGGTTTAATTCCTTTTTCACTTCTAGTAAATTACTCCTAGTGGAGTATCTTTTGTATTCATAGTGAATTTCTTGTCTTGCTTGTGCTATGTTTTGTGAAAAAATCATTCCCACTTGAATGTTGTATGATTCCAAGTGCTTGTTACCAACCCATGGGGATTGGGAACACCCTTTAGGATATTTCAGGGTCGGATTAGCTACCGGGTTACTAGGGTACCCATGCTAGTTTTTTTACAAAATGGTACTAGAGGATGATGTTGAGCTTTTGTCTTATAGTCGGTATGTAGTTGAAATCTTGCAGAACTTAGGAGGTCATTGTGATTGAGTGACTGGACATATATCACCACAATGAACCTTATGTCACTATGGGTGGTTAAGGAAATATTTATTGTGGATTAGTATTTGTATATTCTTTATTTTGATTTGTATTGATTGAGATGGAAATCTCGTTGTTCGATCTGTTGGAAATAATTTCCCATATTGCTTAGTTTGAGTGTTAGTCTAATGTCTTCTTTGTTGTCTACTGATGTTGTGTGTTGTCATGCCTCCGAGAAGATTAGTAAATCAGATCCTTGGGTAAGATTTTTTTGAACTACAAAAAGTGAATCCTCTAGTGGACCCAAATCTAGAATAGGTGATTTTGTGCACTATCCAAGCTCTATGAAAGGAACCACCTCCAGTTCCCATTCTGGCTCTAGCTTTGGATCCTTGGGGGGATGTTCTACGAAATCATTCTCAAGAGTTACTTCACTAAAATACACCAGTTTTCAAAGTCTCCACTGATCCTTAACATACTGAGGAATTTTTGGGAAAGTTAGAACGCCTTCTTGAGTTCTTGGAGACACCATATGAGATCAAGGTAAAGTGTACTACCTTCATGATGGAAGGACCGTGTAGGAGATGTGGGAAATGATAGTGATGGAAAAGAAACATGGGGGTTTAGCATAGAAAGAATTCAAGGTTCTTTTCACTGACAAGTTCTATCTTGATTCAATGGTTTTGGTCAAGGATGTGGAGTTTTTCTAGCTTGATCAGGACAAAAGAAGCATGACTAATTATTCAAATCACATTGCTGAGCTAGTGCGGTTTTTCCTGATATTTTATCTAATGAGAGGATGAATTCTTGACAGTTTGAGTTAGGGATTTGATAAGATATCCATTCTCAGTTTTTCATGCTAAATATTCCCACTAATAGTGATATTATAGATAGGAAGATGATGGTTGAGATGGACCTGGATGGAATGAATGATTTTTCAGGAGTTTCTTTCTCTCCTAGTGGTAGCATGAGTTCCTTCAGGGGAAAACATAAGCATGATGATTCTCATGGTAGTTCTCAATGGAAGAGTCATTCCAAACATCCTATAGTGCTAGGAAGAAGTCATTTTATTTTCTATTAGTGTGTTAAGGCAAGACATTCTAAGAGGGTTTTCACTGAGGCACCCAAAAAAATAGCACCCGCATATGTTCAGGACACTCGCAGTGATTATGACATTACTTTTCTACTCCTGTTAGTAGGATGATATCGTTAGCTCCTCTTAAAACTATTCGGAAATCATATGCTTTATATATAAAAGGGTTATATCTGCATGAATCATGAATGAAGCTACTTCACATAGTGGAAGAGTCTCTAGAAGAAGTAGACACCAATCCAAAAACTATGAGAGGTACCATTACTATTATCATTTCATTATTGACTATTCTATTGGAAATTGGTGCATCTCACTTGTTCATTTCAAACTATATTGTTAATCTTCTTAATATTATTATGGATAGTTTATCTTGTGAAATGGATATAACTACACACCATGGTATGAAGAGAGATAAGGGTCTTCACACTTCTTCTTATATCTTCTATATATCAAATTTTGAGATCACATGGAGTTCTCTAGTCCTCAACATGAAATCTCTTGACATTATATTACAGATAGATTTTATAATTTCCAATAATTCCTGAATTTATTGTTATCTTTGATAGTTCAACCTTATTACACCAAGTAGTGTGTCTCTTTACTTTCAAGGAGAATGGGACCCAAGTTCAAGAAGTTCCATACATTCTTATCCAAAGTTAGGGAAAGTAATACTACTGTTTTCATTTGATCTGGTGTGGTGATATTTTAGTGGTGATCTCCCTCTAGTTGTCATCGAGTTTCCCGATGTCTTTTAGTATGACTTATCTAGTTTTCCACCAGTAAAGGAGGTCAAGTTTTCCATTTACATAATATCTAGAACCCAAACAATTTCTATTCTCTCTTACAACATGGCTCTAGAAGAAAAGAAAGAACTAAATTCCCAGTTGGATGATCTTCATGAGAAAGGATTAATACACCCTAGTGTGTTACCATCGGTGGCACTAGTTCTCTTTTCTAAAAAATGTAATGGTTCTCTCTGATTATGTGTTGACTGCTGAATTATCAATTGAGTTATGATAAAAAAACAACTATATGTTTCCAAGTATTTATGATCTTCTTGATTAGTTGAAAGGGGATAACTGGTTTTCAAAGACAGAACTTTGATCTGGTTAACATCATTTGTGGTTAGAACAATCTTACAATAAAAAAACCTCCTTTCAGAGAAGGTATGACCAATATGAGTATCTTGTTATGCTCTTTGTTCTAAAAAATTATCCCACTACAAAATAAACAGTGTTTAGCGGCGGTTTTGTGGCGGCGGTTCACAAAACCGCCGCTAAATGTTTTCCGAAATACGTTTCGCGGCGGTTTTTATTAAACCGCTGCTAAACCTTTGTTTTTTTTAAAAAACCCCGACCCTTACCTACCCCGACCCCCGTTTCCCCCGACCCCGCGTGCTGCAACCCTCGCCCGCAGCCCCCCGCGACCCCCCGGCGATCCCGCGACCTCCTCCGGCGACCCCGCGACCTCCTCCGGCGACCCCGCGACCTCCTCCGGCGGTGCCCGCGACCTCCCCCAGCGATCACTAGGGTATTTTTTTAACACTGTTGTTTAGGGATTAGGATTAGTTCATGGTTGAGGGTGTTCCACTAGTTTTTGGAAAGCTTTAGGTTGCAGTTTAGGTGCGACGAGATATATAGGGGAGGTTTTGGGGATTATTCCTATTTAAATAATATGTTCTCTTTTAATTATAAATTTTTGGGTTTTATAATTTAACTATTATGTTGTTATAATTAATTAATTTTTATTTTTTTGATTGAGATGGGTCCTTTCATATCTTGTTTGATCTTGTACTGGCCTTGGTGGCTGCTGCTAACCCCTGTAGAATTATATGGGAAACTTACTAAAGGTAGGTGGTATGTCATACCTTCCCTTTTTTATTTATGCATGTTTATTTAGTATATGTATTCTTAAGATCTCGCCTATGGGGAACGCAACCTGTTTATTTTATACCAATGGTTGTTTAATTAATTAAATTGGATTCTTATTGTAATGGATGAATGTTAGGGGTCACTAACAACACCAGTGCACTAGTCTCACACCTTGTACCTACATGGTTGGGACTTAGTTTATTAAGAAACCAAGTATCCTTCAAAACATTGAGGTGGTGATACTACACTTTTTTAGGCATGTCAGCCTTATACAAGACTAGGTAGATAGACCTTAGGCAACCAAGATTTGGTTTAATGTTTGAACTATCCCAGAGAGAACTTGGCACTAAAATTAGATCATAAACCATCTTCTAATTATTTCCATAGTGGAAAGGTGCCATGTAGCTAACAAGGTTGTTCTACCATACTCATTATGTTTTAGGATGTAATGTATTGGTGCATTGGTTATTCACCTAAGACCATTAATCTAATTTGGAGGATTCGAATATGGGTACCTCTCCAGTGTATTAGTCTTGGGGACCTTAGTGGGTTCTCTAATAGTTGACAAACCCTGAGCTAGTGCATAATGGGTTTAAGTAGAGATAATATAGGGTTCCAGTCTTAGAACCCACGCATAACATATAAGCTGAATGGGATGAGGTAGTGGTGGTGGTTTTAGGCATTCAACCATACTCACTCTTTTATTTATGATTTCACTAATTTACTATTGATGAAACTATGATTTACATACATTATTTCTAGAATTTGGACCATAGGGCCTAACATGATGTGATGTTATGATAGTTATGCCCAAAGGTGCTTCCTGGGATCTAGCTTATAAGCCTCTTTGATTTAATAATACTATTACTATTACCAAAAGTACAAATTTTTACTGGGATTCCTTTTTATTGAGGGATTAGAAAATTATTTCAATGATAGTTTCACAAAACCCCTCTTATACTGGGTCAATCTAAGGATGGATAGCTCACTAGAACCCAGGGGATGATAAAGGTTGTGAGGTGGGTGCACTTCCCCTGAGTATTGGGATATTGATGATCTCCCTAAGGATTAACGATGATCTTCTCATTTTATTCCTAGAATGGTACCTAGTACCAGGTGGATTCACCATTATAGTACTCACCAAACTAGTCTGAGAGTGGGATGTTGAGCTATTTATTGAATGGATTCTGAGTGGTATCCAAGATCCAAAGATAATTCATTACAGATTACCTAAGGGTCATCCCCCTTAGGGATTATCTAATTTTGGATTTCATGATTGTATATGGACTAGACCTAGTAATTAGACATCAAAATGGATTATGCATGAAATGAGTAGTATGAAATCTATATCAATTCCATATTCATAGGATATTTATTTGATACCTAGAATCCTTCATCATATTTATTGGAGGTGAGTACAGATGATTAAAGTTTATTTCATATATCCCCCTTTGGTGATGTAACATGATCAAAATAGCTTTTGGTGCTGGATGAGCAGGTATTGTAGATTGGGATCATGGACCCAAGGATTTATAGGTTTATACATATTTAGTTGTATGATATCCAACCCAATCCCCATATTCATAGGATGTCTAAGTGATCAGGATCATGAATACAAGTATCAACTATGGATTCACTTTTTTATTTTGTTTCTAATTGTATCTCGGCTAGGATGACCGTTTACCTTGAGCATGCCTTATGGAAACATACCTTGATACAACCTTTTTTATTCAAATATTTTCAGCAGTAATATATGATTATTATTTTTATCTTGATGAGTAGCTCACGTATACATATAATGAATTTACAAATTGTGTATAGGACTGCATTGGAGGTACCCTACTAAGTTTTTTACTCACACCCAGATTAGGCCACCATTGTAATAGGGTACCTAAGCAGAAATTCACTTGGTTGCAATCACAGGTAGGGCTAAGGCTTGAGACTGATCAAGTGGTAAAACAAGAATGTGTGTGTGGAGATAATGTATGTGGTTCAACATGAACTTAGCAGTAAATCCTTGTATTTTTATTTTTTTTATTTTATTTTCTCATGTATGTGTGGTTGAATTGGTGGGGGATCAATGTTTTATGTATTACATGACTTTTATAGCCTTTATTTCATTCCATTTTATTACATCCATGTTTATATTTATTGCTTACACACTCTATTTATTTACTAATATGGATGATGTTTGGTTATTTCCAATATTACATTTACTCTAATGTGAGGGAATATTATCCCCACTATCACACCATAGGCCCTCACTCTTATTCAGTAGCCTCTTAGATATGGGTAGGCACACTTGAGGCCTTATCACCAACCAGTTTGGTTACTTTTTATAGAGTGAAACGTGTAGGGATGTAACTAAGTGGTATAAGAGGTTGTTCTATTCCTGTTGTTTTGCTATTTAGGACATGATAGATAGGATTATATATAATGTGTTATAATTTGGGATGGATATAATACTGTTGCATCGAGAATACTTTTTCTGGTATGAATTTCAGGCTGTTAGGGGTATGGTATTGTTTTTCTTGATATGCGATGTCATAGTTTTATATGGTTTTCTACCTTTAGAAATGCATATGTGATGTATATTTTATGATTTATTGTAGATTTTTGGATCTTTTCCCATTGGTGAGAGGCCGATGATTGATTTTGACTCTTGGATGGTAGAGGTTAGAGGTATTTAGGAATCATATTTTTCACATAGGGTACATATGTTTTAAGCCATTTAGTGTGTGATTTTATTGACAACATAGGCTATTTTTTAAAAGATTCAACAAAAACCTAAGTGTTTTTCCCATATTGTTTCTTTATGGAATTACACTCAATTGGGCCAACTTTTATATATATTTCCTTCTTATGGTAGGCCTTTTTTGATCTATAGTGATATGTTTGATGATGAGGATGATGACTCCGTCCTCATGTATGGGAGGTGAAGTGACCCTAGTAGGCCGATAGGTCATGATACCCAAGTGTTTTACCCCTCATATGGAATGGTTACTTAGGTTTATTTATTTAAAGTGTCATTAATCACCTATATAGTGTTTCCCACATAACTTGGAGTGAAATTCTACTTAACCAAACTGTGTGTGTATAGTATGACATGGATAGTTGAGGTAATAATGTGTGTTTACTGTTTAACATTGTAGATAAAATGTTGTAAGTTAATTACCTTTCAGTAGATCCTTTTTGGGTGTATAATTTTCATGTGTGGTTAACTAAATATTTATAATAACCTATATGGAGTTTTCCCATTTAGCTTGCTATGATATTTTACATAACTAGCCTTTATTTATGGTTATCTAGTCAGGTCATCTAGTGTAATTCTGATAGGTACATATACATTTATAGTAAATAGAAACCTCAAGGGGGTATTATCATATACAGATTCTTGGTGAAGATCTATTCATTAACTTTTTACTTGATGTCATTACCCTATAGGGAGAAGTCCCTTATCAGAATTCTTAGAGAGGATTGGGACTTGGTAGGCTAATTTGATAGGTTTTTTACCCTTGTAGGTCAATGTTCTTTTTACCTAACTTATTTTTACCTCTTTTAGTGATATTTTTCATGCATTTTAGAAGCCCTACATTGATATGGGTTCATATATGATGCCTCATGAGATAAGACCTTAGTGATAGTTTGACCTATGGGTTAGGTGGTCATACCTAGTAAACTTCATATGAGACTTGATTGGTAGGGATAGGTAGGAGACTTAGAGGCCCTTAGTTGTGACTCATACCCTTATTAGTCAGTATTTTATTGATCTAGGGAAACCTATGAGAGGGGTTGTCCCAGGTTTATGGATTTATTTTTAGGTGGTGATCTTATTGTATACTCGTTTTGAGATTGATGTATGGGAGATACTTGTGTTTTTGTGATATAGGTAGGTTGATTTCTTTCTTTTCTAATAAAACACTTAGGGTTCTTATTTTTTTAGACTAAGTTTGATAGGTAGTAATGTTCAGATGTCTAACCCTGTTGACCAAAACTAATACACTAATATGGTTCCTACCTGAGACCATCCAACTTGAAACTCTAGCCACACCATTAATCGATTACTTTCCTTCCATGGTTCTCAACACCATATTACTTACTTCGTCACCACAATTTTCTAGTTTTGAGAACTTCACTCATCATAAAAGAGGTCAACAGAACCTCAACTCAACCTTCAAAACTTCCCTAACATTTTTTCCAACTCACAACATCCATGAAAACTCCACCCAATTCTAGCATTCATTATTTCTGCCAAAACTACCCAGATTTGTCACACTTTCACCATCCATATCTCAACCAAGGACTACTTGGTTCTTCTTCAAAACTCATTCACATTACTAGGATAAACTTATCATTTCAACATTAACTTGAGGTGCCTCGCAGCCCACCACATTCATTCCCTTTCTATCCAACTATGTCTTTCCATTCCTGCTAACTCGCTCCGTTGGTTCCCAACTTCCCCTATTGGCATGTCGCCCCTCTACCCAAACACGAAGCCTTCTCACTTAAGGTATACCTCCATCACCTACACACACCATATCCAAGTTCTACCTGGCCTTCCCTAAGAACCCCCAAACATGTCCCTTATAGGTTTCTATTTGGAACCTTGATTCCTCCACATCCACTCTACAGTTTTCTCCACATTTCCATGACTAACATAATTATCTCCACCTTAGGAGGGTCATTATCACTAATTTATTCAAGAAATTCAAACACCATGTCTCATGCTTCCATCACAAGATGAACCCCAAAACTTAAATGTGGCCATTTAGATTTCCCTAGAACAATAAAACAAACATTACCCATTGTGAAAATGGTTTCAGTGAATGTAGTTAATACACACCATATAGTGTTCTGGCTAGGAACTGTATAGAAACATACACTACACGACAAGTAGTTTCAAGTACACACCGTGTACTTTTTTTAAAATTAGGCATTAGCTTCGTTTTTCTTAGATGGACAGAAACTCACCCCTTAATTCGACGAATAACATGCCCAAGAAATATGAGGACAGGGTGGTTGGGATCATGAAGACTATTAAATTATGAGAGAATCTTGATTCCAATGAGGGACACCAAAGATGGTCTCTATTGGAAACCATTTATATGTCATGATTTGACATTTAATTATAATTAAATATTGAAATTTAATGAATTATGATGCGTCTACCAAGCCATAGCTCAATCTTGGATTCAGTCTTCACTTACACTTGTTTAGATAGTCTTTTGAGGCATCGACTGTGCTTAATTTGTTTGCAGGGATTTGGAAAATTTAGGGCAGTGGTGGAGCAGATCCAACATATTTTTTTTTCCAGTTCAACATTTAGCGGCGGTTTTAACCGCCGCTAATGCCATACCTGTGATCATTTATCGGCGGTTAAAACCACCTCTAAATGATGAACTGGGCAGCATTTAGCAGCGGTTTTAACCGCCGCTAAATATATTATGTTGATATGTAGCGGGGGTTTTCACCGCCGCAGAATAGGCGCATCAAACGCCTGAATTTAGCGGCGGTTAAAACCGCCGCGAATAAAAAATATCAGATACCCATATAACCGCCACTAAATGACGGATCTACGACACATTTCTAAAACCGCCGCGGAATCGAAAAAACCACCGCTAATAGATTGCCGACGCCAAACTTAGCGGCGGTTTTTGTAAATCGTCGCCACACAATATAGCGGCGGTTTAAACCGCCGCTAAACAGGAAAAAAACCGCCGCTAGGACCGGCTTTTGTTGTAGTGTCCTATAGTTTTCACAGCTCTAATGAACAGTATTTTCCATGAGAATATATATGCCTTGGTGGTAGTCTTTGTGAATGAATTCCTCATTTACTCCATTTTTGAGGAGGATAATGTAAATCATCTGAAAATAGTTACAATTCTACTAATAAATCATTGGATCTATGTAAATATTTAAAAGTGAAATTTCTAAATTATGGAAGTGAAATTATTTGGACACATGGTGTTGGATCATGGTATATCTGTTGATCATGAGAAATTAAAGGCTTTTATGACTTGGTAGTTACCATGAAATGTCTTCAAGATTATAATCTTCTTGGGCTTAGCTGGATATTATCATCGGTTTAGGATGGAATTCTCGAAGTTGCCTTCGCTGATGAATTATCTTACTCAAAAGGGGGTGAAGTTTGCTTGGAATGTTATATTTTAGATTTTATTTGTTGATTTTAAACTTATTTTGAATACTGCATTGGTTTTGGATATTCCTATGACTGTTCATGTCTATTTGGTCTTTTTTAATGAATCGGGTTCAAGCTTGGGTCGCATTATTATGTAGGGTGATCATGTAGTTGCTTATGGATATCATCATCATAGGCAACATGAGAAGAATTATCCTACTGAAGACATTGAACTTGAATTTGTGATGCACACTTTTAATATTTTGTGGTATAATTTATTTGTAGAAAGGTTTTCTTTGTATTCAGACCATAAAATCTTGAGTTATGTCTTCTCTAAAAAAGATATCAATCTCATTCAGAGGAGTTGGGTGGAGTACCTGCAATATTTCAACTTTAACATCTCTTGCACCCTAGGGAAATTGAATTTGGTTAAAGATTCGTTGAGTAAGAAACTTCCTACCTAGGTAGGGAAATAATCCTTAGAAGAGTGGAATTTGATGGGATTATATTCACATTTTCATATCAGAGTTTAGGAGAAAGGGGATGAAGTTTTGTTTGCAGGTTTTCAGTTGACATCCTCTCTTCTCGGGATGATTATTCAGGATCATGAGCTTCATGATGAATTTTTAATCATTAGATACTCTCTTTATGGTGGATTGACAATTTTTTAGTGGTAGTTCTCCAAAGAGAGTGTTATATGGTATCAGGATCACTTTTTTGTACTATTAGAAGCAAGAGAGGTCGTGATGGGGAGTGGTAATAATTCTCAATGGGTTGTGCACCCAGAAACCTCTAAGATGTTCTATGACATGTGGATGTTGTTTTTGTGGCCTGATATAAGAAAGAGCATCGTTGAGTTTGTTTCATGTTGCTATACATGCGAGCAGGTTAAGTTCAAGCATCAAAAACCTTTAGGTTTACTTCATCCACTTCCAGTCCCCATATGGAAGTGGGATAAAATTTATATGGACTTTTTGGTGGGGTTTACTCATACACAGAGAAATAATAATTCAATATTGGTTGTGATTTATAGGCTAACCTTGTTGGTTTTCTTTATACACATTCGTGATACAACCAATGTTTAGGATTTGGAAAATCTCTACATGAACGAGATTGTTCGTTTACATGGAGTTCCATCTACTATAGTTTATGATAGGGATCCTCATATCATGTATAACTTTTGGAGAGGACTTTTGGAGGCACTGGGATCTCAGGTCCATTTAATCATGACCTACCATCTATAGTCAGATGTCGGGAAAGATAGAGCTATATAGATTCTAGAGGATATGCTTTGTGTTTGTGTTCTCAACTTCAGTGGGGCTTGGGATGATCACTTGGGGCTAGTTGAGTTGAATTATAACAATATTTACCATTCTGCATTCAGAATTGATCCTTTTGTGGACTTTTATTGATTAATATAAAAATATCTGTTGAGTTGGTTAAATATTGGTGAAAGTTCCCTATTCGGACCAAGTTTGGTGCAAGATATGACTGTAATGATTTAGTTAATTCATCAGATAATGTTGAAAACAAAAAGATGATATAAGTCTTATAATTATTGAAATCATAGAACATTAGAGTTATCTATTGGTGACTAGGTTTTATTAAAATTTTCACCCCCATTGGATCATCGATGGGTTGGGAGGCAATTGAAGCTTTCTCCTCGCTTTTCCAGACTTTTCAAGGTTGTTGAATTGGTGGGGAAAGTTTCATACCATTTAGTACTTCCAACATAGATGACATAAATACATAATTTATTCCATGTATCACATTTGAGAAATTTTTTATCTAATCTATCGCATTATTTGAGTTGGAGGGATTTAGAGATTGAAGTTGATTTATCTTTGACTAAGAGGCCAGTCAGGTTAGTTGATTCTGAGATCAAGGTTCTTCTGGGGAGGACAATAACTTTGATTTTGGTGATATGACATCATGTTTCTGATAATCATATGATGTGGGAACACAAGGTACTAATGAGATAGTAGTGGCCTCATCTTCTTAGCATGGAATCTTCTTCATTGGCTTTCTAGGGACATAAATTTTTTATGGTGGGGAGGTTGTAACACCCCATTACCGATCTGATGGGTATGACTTTAACCTTATTGTGGAATTTCATTTTTATTGGCTAGGTAGGGTTGATAATAAATTGGAAGGATTCCTATAAGGGTGAAGTCAGATATTTTTTTGGATCTCAGTTTTAACCAACTTTTTCTAGAGGCTACCAAAGGGTTACACGTCATGTAACAAGGTTACACGTTATGTAAGGGTTTTGCGTTCAAGTCGTGAAAGGCTTCACATTATGAAGGTTACACATAATAAAGAGCCTTTACACATCTTTAATGAATTATAGATCAGCTTTAAAGTCGTATAATCATTTTTTAATTTGAGGAGATGCATTTTTCATCAGTTATAGAATTTAATCATTTCACGATGTGTATTGGTATTACGCGTCATGTAAAACGCTGACTACAGTTTTTAAGCAAGAAGTGTTGATGAGTTAATCTTTTCTCCTATACTATAGTTTCATCTCCCTCAACCCAAATCCTTCCCTAGGTGATATTGGATCTTTCCAACCCTTCCAGATCCTCTTGTTTGGTATTCAATCACCATTGTGCTTGCGGTGTGATTCCCAGATAATTTTTCTCCATCATTCATCATCAATCTCTCTTTCACATCCTTTGGTATTATAATAGATCATCATAAAATTGATGTATCTATGTCCCAATTCATTAAATATCTCCTTTAGGATGTGATTCAAGGTCTTATGCATCTTCATTCTTGTTGACGGATGTCATTGAAAGTGTTGTTTTTTGAGAAAAACATAGGTGATTTCATCATGTCTATCCAAATCAATTAACTTTGAATTTGATTGATTTTATTTCAACAATTTATTTAAATTAAAATGATCCAAATTTATTTTAATTTATTCTACGGTAAAATCCAATTCCATAGAATTGGTAGATTTATAATTGTTTTGGCATGAGAATTTAGAAGACCCCAAATTTTTTTAATTGGGGTGTGTTTACTAAAATTTGTTATTTTAAATTGTTTCATTTAAATTATAGATTTTATGTAAATTATTTAAATTTAATTGAAGAATTTAATTGTGGAAATGATTTTTTAAATGGATGGTATTAGTTTTGAGTTAATTTCAATCATGAAAAAATCGATTAAAATGATTTGATAGAAACCCAATGGTTTTATCTTCTGAAAGATGATTTTTTTATTAAAACCCATTTTGGTTTTAAATGGAAAAAAAATTGGCATTGAAATGAAGGAATGGGATTTAATTTTATTTTCAAGTATTCTTAAAATAAATTTCTGATCAGTGATTGTGTAAGATCACATTCACACCTTACGTAGTTTGTAAGTTATTTGGACACACTCTATGTTATTGCAACATTCTAAAACATGCATGTAGTGGGTCACATCCCCAATGGTATGGTGATGAGTTTCCTTTGTAAAGTATCATGAGTATGTGTGTATACACATATTTCTAAGATTACTTATAGATCATAGAGTCTTCTAGCCGAAAACTTTCATACCTATTTGGCAGATGACCATGTGGCTTGCTTGTTTTATATTTGAGGTCTAAATGTAGACCAATGTTGTAAAACTGATTTAAATAACTTCTAAATTTACATAAACTATTTTCTGTAACCGTTTTATATAATCTATTATTTTAGAAATATTCCATCACTTGTAAATCCTTTTCTTAATGTATTTTCCCATCTTTTGAACTACATAGAATTATTTATTTCAATATACTTTGAAAACACCTAACCTGTTTATTTTAAAATTGAAATCATTTATTTGGTTAATATATTACTTGAATATTTTTTTTAATCCTTGGTGAGATACTAATGGGATTTTTTACCCACACCCTAAATCATCCTTTGGGTATTTGTAGATTATCTTTTTCTAGGTTCGAGAAAGTGGAAAGGATCTCTTGCAGGTGGATCAAACTGTTGAACCTAAGACATGGTGAGTTGTGTCCTTATGGACTTGTGGTGTTTTCATATATTTTGGTACTTGGGTTTTAGTATTTTGGGTTATAATGCCTTATTGACTTCTAGTAAAATACTCACAATGAAGTTTTTTTATTCATATTGACTTGATTGTCTTGATTCTGCAATGTTTTGTGGAAAATTCATTCTCACTTTCCTGTTGTATGATTTTAGGTGCTAGTTTCCAACCCGTGGGGATCAGGAATGCCCATTGGGATATGTTAAGGCCGGCTCTATTACCGGGATACCAGGGTAACTAGGATGGTTTGTGAAAATTATGTATACCAGTTACTAGAACCCTTACCCCATAGAACATCTCATCCATGGTACGTATAATGTGATTCTTACTGTGATTCATTATCTCACATAATCACCAACTCATTACAATTTTCCAATTATCATATCAAAAAAATTAGAAAAAATATAAATATATAACCTCTAGATCAAACTCAAATCATAAAATAAAAATATCTAATTATATAACACCTTGATATTTGGATTAAATATTTAAATATAAATAAAATGATTTCTTCTATAACTTGTGTTTCATTCAACATCGAGTTTAAAAGAACCACATAACATTATCAATATTTTATTTGTCTTTTATCTACAAGCTATTAGATTAGAAAGTATTAATAGTAATATCTACATTATTAAAAATATATGGTATATATATTTACAAAATTAATACATTATTTTTCCAATAGTATGAATTAAATTAAAATTTTTAAAAAATTAATGTGAATTGTTCTGAAAAATAATTTATTTTGTATGTATAATTAATATTATATAACTATGTTAAATTAATAACTTTTTGGGAATTAGTTTATTTAAATTTTTATATTATTTACCTAGTCAAATTTTTTATACACAAAAAAATATTTCTATATGAATAGAACAGTAATAAATCTATGTTTACACTTAAAATTTTATTTTTATCAAAAAGATTTTTTTGTCACATTTTGTTCACTTATATTAACATTAATCTCTCTCATTTATAGGCATTGAATTAGATATAATTAATTCAATATTTATAATTAAGAGGTTCAAATATTTAAATTAGCCCCTTTTGTTTTGAGTTAATATGAATAGTAACCATGGTAATGTTTATCACCTTAGTAAAGGGTGAATTGGGTTAATCTGGATTAAAAATTAGTGATAGGATATAATTGTTCCACATAATTTTTATTGGATGAATTAAATTCAACATTTAACACCAAATGTTTTAAATTGTGTTATTTAATGGAATCTTTCCCACCAAAATTAATTATATATTATCTAAATCAATGAATGTGAAAAAATGTGACTCTCTTAGTTTTAAAATCAATTATGTGTTCACATAAAGAAAAAATAGTTATTAATAAATGTTAATATTTATTTTTTTCCTAATAAAATTATATTCATGGCGGTAATGTAATTATAGTATTTATGAATTAAATAATTTCCTTAAATACTTCCACAACACTGATGTAATAATTATTTATCTAATAGAAAAAATCAAATAAATGATATTAATTTTTTTAAAATAGCATAATGTGAGATAATTAAGGTGATCAATGAATTTTATTAATCAATATGACATGTTACAGTTGTGATAAAATAATTTTTTTTGAATTTTATGTCTTTTAATCATGTTATTAATGTCATTGTAATGAATAGTGTCAAATTGGACTATAATGATATTTTATCAAAATTAAATTTTACAAAATTATTTAAAAATCATAAATATCCTTAAATAATAGAAATTTAGTATTATATGGTAAAACATGTCATAAATTTTCCATTTTTTGATAATAGTGTTGCATTTTTTATCCATAATGTGTTAATAGTGTGTCAATATGTGTATGTAAAGGTAGTGATTGAAGTGGTGATGATGATTGAAGTGGTGATACTTAAACTAATGTTATTAACTTAGGGAAGATCCCACTTTGATCATGAATCGTACATGTTAATAGTGATCAATGAGATGGTAATATCTGACTTCTATAAATCTGATGAAATTGTTACAAAGATAATGATGCATGGAAAATTGTTATGGATTCCTAGCATTTGATTCCAGGCTTTTGAAATTCTCCAAATTGTAATAAATCAGACGATTGTTGAACTAGTATTAAGTTCCAAGACATGCTTCAATGAATGACACTTTGTTTCAACATTTGAAGAAGGCCATGCAATACATAATTTCATGATTTATTTAGAAGATCCATCCAATATTTTCTAATTGGATGAAGTTGGTGAACAAAATCAGATGATTGATTGCGCTAACCTTCAAGTACCAAGACATGTGTTAAAGAAAAACACATTGTTTACTACAATTTTTTTCATTCATTATCTTTCAATGCATGAGGAGTTGAAGAATAGTTCCATCCATGGTTGGATGAAGGAATTTGAGTAATGTGTTTTGGGATCCATGTTCCAAAAATAAAATGAAGAATATGAAGATAAAAAGAAACCATGCATGGGTTTGGAATTAACCAAGGAATACATGCATGATTTGAAGGTATCCATGCAATTTCATTTGTATTTCACCTTTGTTTAAAAAAAATTGCATGTAGCTTACTAAAAAAAAGGTCCAGCTAAGAAAGAAACTTTCCAAACTTGACCTCAAGGAACATGCGGGACACACAGGGTCGACCACACCCAATAGAGGTCAGCCGAGTCAGCCCGCAAGAGGCTTGAGTGGGCTGTGTATATGCCTGATGGGGCCTATGGGAGAACCAACATAGTGAGTCACCATGCGGGGAGGTATGAATCATATTGGGCACAGGTAGTGTGCTATCGAGAACCAGTGAAGGGTATCACTGGAGGGGGGAGAAGAGTAATCTGGCGCTGAATCTATGTGGCTTTATACTTAAATTGCGAGAAATCCACATGTTTATTTCAATGTGGGGCATGTTTTTTAAAAACACAGACACAATAATGACAATCCATCTGATATCTCATGATATCTTGACAGTACCTTCCATCCTGTGTCCCACGATCTAATCGCCGCCGTCCGTATACGATTTGAGCAGATCCAATAGCCATGGTGAAACCTAGTCATCGCCTTCAACCTCTAAACCACCCGAAGCCGTAGTAAAACTAGAGAAACACCTCACCTCCAGGATCTCACTTCTTTACACCATTGATGCTCTAATTTAATGCATGAGGATCATCCGGATTCTAAGAACACATTCATGCAATTACATTTCCATCCATTCTAATGAAATGAAGAACATGTGGTGGCCGAAGCAACCAAAGGTGCGAGGCCATGTCATGGAGCTGGAGAGCACAAGAGGAAGCACTAGATGTGTTTCTCATTGCATGCACGTGAGGATCATACCAAAATAAAGGAGTCAGTATTCAAAATAAATATCCCATGATATTCGGAATATTATATCCACATTTAAAAATATTCAATATCCAAATATCTCTTATGTTTAAAGCCTCGATCCTCTCAGCATATCACATGTTAATTGAATGCATTGCAACGGGATTCCTCTACCTTTAAGAGGAGTTGTCCCTCGACTCATTTGGTTGTTGAACATATAGAAAAAATATCTCGTTTCTTTGTTGAAATAGAGCACTGATCAAGGGTTTCTATATAGCCTTTATACACAAAAGAGAAGAATACCCACATGAATTCAACAAGTTCAATTCCCTATTGAACCGTCCTTGAGAATATGAGGAACACCACACCCTCTGTGTGAAGGAAAAACATGAGCATGTGATATGTTTCTCAAACCCTCTCCTCTGTTTTGTGAAGAAGATCCCACATACACCCAATTAGTGCCTACGCACCGTTGTTGTGATCATGCAATGAAATAACCAAGAACCACTTCTGGTTCTATGATGGAGATCCACACATACCTTTTATGCGAAGAAGAAGAACCATTGCTCCTCTGGTTTTCACAAATAATAAAAGGTATTTTCACGCAAGAATTAAACACTGTTTTCACACACAGATCATATACCCATTTGGGTTTTCAGCGCATGAGGCAGAGGGCATAATAATATTTTGGGGAAGTGTGCATATACACTTCCCTTTGATAAGGATAACCCAATAACACCCTTGTTACACCCATTCGGGTTGTGTGGGAAATAATCTGAAGAATCCCAAGTTGTGTGTGCTCATGTGAAGGAGGAGAACCTATTCTAAATCCTATACCCATTTGGGTTTCAAGAAGAACATACACAAAACATAAAGTCACCTGAACCATCTACATGAAAAGAGAGATAAATAGAAGAAGATAAAGAATAGATAGTGAGTTTCACCAAGAAGGGAATACATAAACATGCATAACACACTTATACATTGAACCCAAATAAAAGGAAAAAGTTTGTGTGTGAAAAAGATCAATTAATAATAAGTGAATGTGTGCAAAAATAATTAAGGGAAATAATGCATGAACACATGAATGTGTAAGAAGTCATTAAGATATCCAAAAAATAAGAAGTATTGAATTTCATGAAACCCATGCATGAAGTGAATGATAACTGAGACTAAATACATACAGAATTAAAAGAAGATCTTATATCTAAGTTGACAGTGTTTGAGAATCAAAGAAAACAAACAGTGTCGATATTTTGGAAGATCACTCTTTTATATTAATACTCTTGATGTAGTTGTGTGAACCAATTAAAAACATCTAAGTGAGGTCAGGACTTCATCAGAAGAAGAAATAATTTCCTGAGCATTGTTGCACTGAGGACTAATTAGAAAAGGGATCATATTTATTGAGCAAGTCCAACAGACCTTACCAAAGGTTGCTGAAGATTCTTAAAGAGATAAACAAGAAAGTTTGATTCATATTTCCTATGAAGAAATAACATCAGATCATCTAAAATGTATCAAAGTGAACTAAGAAGGACGCTTCTCGTGTGCCTCGAGGGATATAAAAACCCCTATGAGATTCAAGGAGGATAAGAAGACTTTAGTGAGACTTTGGAGCAGGCCAGTTCGAATCTGTTAACACTATGGAAAGAAGTATAAAAACCTCATCTGGGCCTCAGGAGAGATATAATTGGACTCTGTATTGATCATTTTAATTGATAACAAGATTATAGTGGTGAATCTGTGTTGGGGAGAATAACCAAGACAGTAAGGAGTGGGTATTTGAACCAAACCTTGTAAATCCTTGTTTTCAGTGGCTTTACATTTATAGCATCATTAGAGGTAAGGCTGAAAGACACCTGAAGAGTGGATACAGGATTTAACAATCCATGGAGGTTTAATTGAAAAAAATCAATTAGAAAAAATTATTTAAAAGTATCACTAAGTCAACCCTCCCCCTCTTAGTGATTCACACTGATCTAGGCACTCTAATTGGTATCAGAGTAGAGGTTACCTTTAAAATTCCCAAGTGAGTCTTTATGAGGTGATGATTTGAGGAAATGAGTGAGCAAACTCAAATGGAGATTTCTTCCAAGACTCAGAAAAATATAAAGAAGAAATAGAAAAGGAAGATAAACAAGAATATTACTACTAATGGAATGACACCTTCTACTAATGGAAATATAAAAGGTACAACATATGACAATTATTTTTATTATTATGACTCTTCTAATGAAGTCTGTTTAAGATGTGATGATAATATATCAATTAGTGATCTTCAGTCTGCACTCAAAGATCATGTGAAGAAAATACTTAGAGAATTTGAAAGATGTATTGTTGCAAGAATTAATTCTCTTCAAGATGAAAAATTATAGCTGGATGAAGAATATTATGCCATGGAAAAGGCATTGGATAAATGTTTTGGAATATCCAACACTCTCATAAAACTTTTGAATACAAAGGAATAAATAATTTCCATTTTCAATGAAATACATGCTCAAGTTACTGAAGATTCATAAGGAAGTATTTGGGAGAAATAGTTCTTTGTGATTGTATATGTAGAACCTTTCCATGAATTTCAAAAGGTTCCCAAAGTATCTATGGTTTTCAAAACTGGTGAACATGAAGAAAAATCCAACAAGGTAAAAGATCTTGACATATCTTTTCAAATATTAATAATTTGCATGAATAATAAATGACAAAGCTAAATGTGAATTAGGAAAGAAAGATGAGATCCTTTGAGGATGAGAATAACTCCCTCAACATAAAGTTTTTAGAGCTGGAGGTGAAATTAAAGAATCAACAATCACTCCAAGATAGAACTTCCCAAACAAATAAAAGAACATATACAACAACTCAAGTTTACATTGAGTAATATTATTAAAAAAGGAAAATGATTCCAAGACGAATATCAAATCATCCTCTAATATAATGGAAACATCCTCTAATATTAAGGTATCCCAAAACCTAGTTATTTTTGTTTCTACTAATGTAGATGCATCTACAAGTACAAGATCAAAGATAAAATCTGGGAAGATGTGCATTGATAAAAATGTTGATACATCCATAAAAAATTCAAGGATGGATACTAGTATGATTAAGAAGAAAAAATACCAATATGATGCTCCAAATAAAGAAAAAAACTCTAGAAATAACAAAGGACTGAATCTATCCATATTGATACTACAAGAAAAAGAAGGATATTTATTGGCTATTGTTGGTTTTGTTGGAATTTTGGCCATTAGGCCAATTATTTCTCAAATAATATTTCATCTAATGAAAATTATGGAAGGCCTGCATTCAGGGTTTGTACATGTGAAGAAATTAAGAATCCTACAAAGTAATGGCAGAAAACACATATGGTGGACAATCAATCTATCAAGAACATATTTGAATATCTTGAAGACTTCTATGATAATTACAATAGAAGTAGTCATAGTTATGATGAGTGATAGTTTTTTCCTACCATGCCTCATGCATAAGGTGATAAAAATCATAGAACAAAACAAAGGTAGGTGAAATGAAAAATAGTTTAAAAGTATTCCATTGGTAATATGAAAAACACTGAAGTTAAGAAAACAAAAAAAGAAACTATTCCCAAGACGGAGTTCAAGATAGATTCCAAGAATGTCATCTCAACCAAGAAAATATGCTTCTATTGTGTAAATAAAGGGAATACCATGGATCAATAAAAAATCCATGGAAATTAATGTAAATGAGATGAAACTAAAAGAAGAATCAATCCAAAATAATATGGGACCAACTGAAGACATTTCGGAAGATAATCTAAATAAGTTTCCTAAGAAAGGTAACTTGAAGATAATAAAAAATCCATGTGGAAGATCCAAACTATAATATGTTGAGGATTTTTTAGCTATCTTTCCTAATAAATTGTAAATTTCCAGAGACCTTCAAAGAGATGAAGATGAAGTACTATCTAAAGAAATGGAAAATGGGAAACATGTCATTCCACATGAAGGAAAATTAGAATTTCATTAGAGGTTGTCAGCACATGTCAACCCAAGTGTCTTAAAAATACTATGTGGAAGGTGTAAGAAGGATGTAAATCATGTAGAAAAAATTATAACTATTTTACAAGGTCAATTGAAGATGTTGAAAATTAAAAAACATGCACCAGTAGAAGCTACTTCACTATTGGAAGAAGTGAGGACAAACCATCCACACAAGTTAAAGGTGACTGGAAGTAAAGGGACCATGATGAAAATGAAAGATCAAAAATGTTAAATAGAGAGGTGAGACCAGAATAATGAGTATCAGACATATTATAGCTATAAGGAAAGGAATTATTGGGTTGAGAGTAAATTCTCATCCTTGTTGCTCCTATTAAGAACCTCACATGGGTTCCATCTTATTCCCTTATATTTTTACTGTATATATGTGCTTACGTTGTAGGGAATTGAAGGTGAAGGTCACTATCAAGATGAGAATTGGATGAACAATGTTTAGAACAACAAGTTAGACTCATTATTCATGATTTGATAATTACTTGAAATGTTCCATAGTGGAAGATTATCAACATGAATATCTTGGAGTTTATTTGATGATATTTTCCACTAGGGTAAATTAAATGGATTTCACCCCTTAAGGGGGAGAAAACATAAAGCATATGATATCAAGGATTATGTCATAAAAAATCTTGAAATTCATTTCATCTAAAGAAGTTAAAACTTTTGGTATTCCAATCACAATTTCATCCATTGATTCTAATTGTATTTACCATATTAATTAATGGGGAGTGCTTTATTGATTACAAGATGGGATGAAATGGAGAGATTTATCTTTTTACTTGAAATTATTAACATTTTTGGTTAATTATGTGCATTATTTAGCATTTCATTGAAAATTTTGACTATCTCCAACCCCTTGGTTGAGAATTGAAACATTTTGAGCATGATTTCACTTGTATTATTTTTTATAGATAGCATTGAATTCCATGGTCAAATATCTATTTTTTCTACATAGGGTTAGCTGAAGTAGACTTAGAGTTTAATAACTAAAGGCTCATTGCTAAGTGAACCATGTTCCATTGTCCCACTCTCATAAATGTTCAAGAAGATATTCTTTAAAGGGATGTGAAAATGTTTTTGAACATACCCCACTAAACCTTTACATTTTGTTTCCAATAAGGGGGAGAAAATAATTTCACGCATATTGACCCATACAAAGTGTTCTTAGGTGATATTGACAATAAAATACAAAGGGGGAGATTTTTTATCATAGTTTTGATTTTGTTGTGAATAATGTGTCAATAATGTGTCAATATTTGTATGGAAAGGTAGTGATTGAAGGGGTAATTCTGATTGAAGTGGTGATGCTTAAATTAATGTTATTAACTTAGTGAAGACCCCACATTGATCATGAATTATACTTGGAAATGATGATCAATTATATGGGAATATATAACTGATATCAATCTAATAAAGTTGTTACGAAGCTAATAATGCCTGGATAGTGGTTATGGATTCATAGTATTGGATACCACAAATGGAAAATTCTCTATATTGTCACAAATAAGATGATTTTTCAACTGGTCTTAAGTTCCAAGACATGTGTCAATAAATGATACTTTGTTACAACATTTGATTAAGGCCATACAATACTTAATTGAATGAGGAATTTATAAGATCTATCCAATAACTTCTAATTGGATAATGTTGGTGAAAAAAATCAGATGATTGATTTTTCTGATCTTCAAGGACCAAGACATGTGTTAAAAAAACACATTGTTTACTATAATGTTTTCCATGTATTTTGTTTCAATGCATGAGGAGTTTAAGAAGAGTTCTATCCATTTTTTTGATGAAGTAATATTGGTAATATGTTTTAGGATCCATGATCCAAAAAGAATATGAAGAAGGGGAAGAGAAAAAAACCATGCATGGGTTTGGAATTAACCAAGGTATCCATGAATGATTTGAATGTGTCCATGACCATTAATTTTGTATTGAACCTTTTTAAAATAGAGTGCATGTGTATTACTAAAAAATAAAGGGCCAACAAAGTAAGCGACTGGCCATCCTTGACCTTAAGGCACATGCGGGACACACAGGGTCAACTATGCCCAAGGGGGGCCAGCCGAGTCAGCCCGCAAGAGGCATGAGTGGGCCGTGTATAATCCCACTAGGTTGTATGGGTGAACCAGCACAGTTTACCACCATATGGGGAAACACGGTGGCAGGAAGCATAGTGGGAGTAGATAGTGTTTCCTCGAGATTCGGTGTAGGGTTGCACCGGAGGGGGGGAGGAGTAATCTAGTGTTTAATTGAAGCAACTAGATACTTAAACCATGAAAAAGCTGAATGTTCATTTGGATATGGGACATGTTTTTAAAAAAACGGACACAATTTAGATCGTCCATCTGATCTCATGTGAGATCTCGACCACATGCTCCATCCCATGTCCTGTGATCTAATCGCCTCTGTCTGTATCTTATTTGAGTTGATCTAGTGGTTGCAGTGAAACCAAGCCATCGTCATCAACCTATGATCCACCCGAAACCACAGTACAACCGGAGGATCGCCACACCTCCAAGATCTCGCTTATGTCCACCAGTGATTCTCAAATTTAATGCCTGAGGATCGTTTGGATTATATGAACACATGCATGTAATTACATTTTCATGCATGTGAATGAAATGAAGAACAGGTGGTGGCTGAAGTAACTGAAGGTGTGAGGCTTTGTTATAGAGATTAAGAGCTTAAGAAAGAATAATTGTATGCATTCTTCTTCGAACACATGTGAGGATCATACAAAAATAACGGATTCAGCATTTGAAAAAAAATTCTTATGATATTTGGCATATCATCTATGCATTTTAAAATATTCAAATGTCAAAAATCTCATACGTTCAGAGCATCGATCCTCTCATAATATCTCACGGGATTTGAATTCATTGCAACACACATCCTCTCCCTTTAAAAGGAGGAGTCCCTTGACTCATTTGGTTGTTGAACATATTGATAAAATCTCTAGTTTCTTCATAGAAATAGAGCATTGATCAAGGGTTTCTGCGGGGCCTGGCTATGCAAAGGAGAATAATACCCACAAGTGTTCAACAAGTTCAACACACTCTTGAATTTTCCTTGCAAAGAAGAGGAACACCACACCTTCTGTGTGAAAGAAACCCGTGAACATGCGATAGTTTTCTCAAACCATAGCCTCTATTTTGGGAATAAGATCCCACAGACACACAATCAGTGCCTACACACCGTTTTTGTGCTCTTGTGAAGGTAGAACCAAGAACCAATTCTGGTTTTGTGAAGGATATCCACATAAAAACTTTGTGTTAAGAAGAAGAACCCTTGATCTTCTGGTTTTCATGAATAAGAATAGGTATTTGCACGCAAGAAGGAAACACAATTTTCTCACATAGATCATATATCCATTCAGGTTTTGAGCACATGAGACAGAGGGCTTGAGAAGTTTTTGAGATAGTGTTCATATACACTTCCCTTTGAGAAGGATAACCCACACACACCCTTTTCATTCCCATTCGGGTAGTGTGGGAAATAATCTGAAGAAGCCTAAGTAGTGTGTCCACGTGTTAAGAATAATAACCTGTTCTAAAGCCTATAGCCATTCAGGTTTGAATAAGAACATTCACAAAATATAAAGTCACCAAAAACATCTGCATTGAAATAGGGATAAAGAGAATAAAATAAATAATAGATAGTAAGTTTTACCAAGAAGGTAAAGCATGAACATGTATAACACACTTATACATTGAACCCAAATAAAATGAACAAGTGTGTGTGTGAAAAAGATCAAAAGAAAAGAAGTTAATGTGTGCAAAAAATAATCAAGGGAAATCATGCATGAACACATGATCATGTAATAAGTTCTTAAGATATCAAAAAACAAGAAGTATTGAATTCTATACAACCCATGAATTAAGTGAATGAGAACTAAGAATGAATCCAGACAAAATTAAAAGAAGATCTTATATTTGATTTGACGGTGTTTGAGAATTAAAGAAGACAGACAATGATGATATTGTACAAGATCACTATTTTATATTAATACTCTTTAAGAAGTTGTGTGCACCAATTAAATACATCTAAGTGAGGCCGGATCTTCATTAGAAGAAGAAATAAATTCTTTATCATTATTTCACTAAGGACTAATAATAAATGTTATTAGAGTTATTGAGAAAGGCCAACAGACCTTAACAAATGTTGTTGAAGATTCATGAAGAGATACATAGGCATGTGTGATTCAGAAATCTTGTGGGGAAAAAGCATCAGATCATCTACATTGAATCAATGTGAACTAATAAGGAAGTTGCTCGTGTGACTCAAGATCTAGAAAAACCCCTATGAGATTCAGTGAGGAGAAGAAGACTTTAGTGAGACCTTTGGAGTAGGCCAGTGGGACTCTGGTAACACTGTGGGAAGTAGTATAAAGAACCACATGTGGGAATCAAGAGACATACAATGGGACTCTGTATCAACCATTATAATTGATAATAGTATTATAGTGAATAATTTGTGTTGGGGAGAATAACCAATATATAATGGTGTAGGTCATTAAATCGAACCTTGTAAATCCTTATGTTCATTGGCTTTATATTTAAAACATCATTCAAGGTAAGGCTAAGAGACATAGGAAGATTGGATCAAGAATTTAACCATTCATATAGGTTTAATTGAAAATAATCAATTAGTAAAAAATATTTAAAGGGATCACTGATTCACCCCTTCCCCTCTCAGTGATTCACACTGATCTAGATACTCCACCATTTATGGTAATATTTATACCTTATATGTAAAAATTACAATGTTTTGAAATTGAATTATTTTATGGTAGTAAAAATTAAAATAGGTGAAATAAGAGAAAAATAAAAAAGATAAGGTCAATAATTACTCCACAACATGTCTAAAATAAATTATTTTATGATATCACAACCCTATACCACCATATCCTTGAATTCCATACCATTTGGATATATATGTCTTTAGAATATGTTTATTATAATTTAATCTTTTGTTCGATTCCAAAATTTCCCTTCACATCAATTATAAATATGAAATTCATCCTTCACTTTATTAAACTACATTGAGCCTTCTAGATCAATCATACCCTACCAAAATTTTAATAACCTTCCCAGTAAGTCATAACCCGTTCCTATCCCAAGACTGCCTCCAATAAGCCTAGGGCTAATGACTAGCATCGAGTAAGAATATCATATATATGAGAGGAATTAACTTAATTTACATGTATACACACAACCATATCAATCCCATAAAATGATAAAATATAAAAATTCTAAATCAAATGAATGAATACATTTTTTATCCCACATTTATCACATTATAGTAATGTACTGTATGTGATAAAGGGCCAAATACAAACCCAACCAAAAACTATAGAGTCTAAACTTCTCCGAGGGAGAGTACTAAAATCAAATGAAACCACCCTAAAACCACCATGGTACATCAAGACCAATATATTACCAATAAGTTATCTATCCTCACAGGATACCATTGAATGGATCATTGTCTTCAAAAGACTGTACATTTGCGGGTAGAGCCCATGCAGTGGTGAGTATAATAATACCCATTAGAACACCATGAAAAAAATAAACATGTATTATAGGAATAGTCCTCTCATAAAAATGATATGAAAATTAATGCATAAAAACCCAAATATACTTAGGAAAGACATCATGCATCTTGGTAGTCACAACCAAACTGGAAGTCATGATATTTTTCTCATAGAAATGGTCATTTTGGGAGAATCCACTAAAGAAACCGTGGATTTTCAAACATAGATATTGAATCATTCAATATATATATTTAATACATTTCACAATTAGAATCATATGGGCTGTAATAGTATAGTGACTTTAAAAACACATAACACAATCATAATAAATTGGTGATAGAACTTTAATGTCTCCCACAAATATCTTCCCTTTCATTAATCTTCACAAACAAACCATGCATAAACCATTGTTTATAACATGGGGAAAGGAAGCTAAAGAATGGGTGATATTAGATTCTTTGTAAGTGGAAAAAAGGCATATCTGTAAGGATAACTTGAACATAAGGGTATAATAACATGAGAATAAAATTTTGAAATCATACCTAACATATATAAGATCATAATATGGAATCATAAAATAAATATTGGTAGATCATATGACATGAATTTCAAGTAAATAAAAGAACATGATTTATGAGATCATAAAATTATCATAAAGAATTTAATTTGTGGAATACACATATACATAGAAAATAATTTACATACTAGTTTAGGATCACTAACAAGACTATCATAGTAGGAAAATTATCTTACAAAATTGGGTTCAATCCCCTTTGTAGCCCTGTATTATTGAACTTAGTTTGTTCCCCATTTTAGCATTCTCTTACTGAACTAGGTTCACCCCCCATTCAAGAACTATATTATTGAACTATGTTCACTCTATATTCTATCCATGTCTTAGTGAACTGGTTCCAGTCCCAATTCGATCCTTGTCTTACTAAACTAAGTTCACCCTACATTCTAGTCTTGTCTTACTAAACCGATTTCACTCCATGTTCTTTTCTTTTCTATATAATGAGATATAAATGTTTACATAATTTATTCTAGGGTCATATAGGTCCCACCAATCACATAAGGAAAATTATTTTTATATTTCCCCCAAGATCATAGAAATTCATCTTATCATTACCCATGAAATGAAATGGGTATCATAATTTCATAATATTCTGACTTATGGAAAAGAGATTGGTTTTACAACCATTACATCATAGAATAACCCATTAAAATAAGTGGGTCTCATTAGAATTCCACCATTATATAACCAACGAACTAGAATAATGTTTCATAAAACATAAAAATATAAAAATATAAACCATTAAAAGAATGAATATTAATGTTATTATTAAATCATACCCCAATTAAGGAATTTAAAAAACCAACATATGTAATCATATATAGAAATTAATTTTTGAAGATCACTTCGAACATTTTAGGAGGAAAGTAACACTTCAACTTTTAAAAAATATTCTTAAAAAAAGAATTTGTTTGAAAAAGTTTTCATTGAAATTACATTAAAAACTTATAAAAGAAGATTTGAAAATCATTTTAATCATTTTTTGAGGTATTTATCCATTCCTCTTGGTATATATATTTTAAAAACAAAACCATTATCAATTTTTTTGGAAATATCCATAAAAAAATAATAAATAATATTTTAAAATCAATTAAATAATTTCTTAAGGATAATATCCTTTTTGAGTTAAAAATTTATAGTTAAAAATTTTTTTAAAATATTTTAAGAAAACAAGGTTTTGGAAGAAAAACTATTTTCAATCAAAAAGAAGAAAAACCAATTTTTTAACATTTATATACATAAAAAGGAAAATGGATGGAAAAAATATATTCTCATGAAAATACTATAGGATAAGAAATTAAGTATAAATATTTAGATTTAGATCTCATGATTTAAAAATTTAAGACTTAATAAAAAACAATACTGGTAAAAAATGAGATTGTTATAGAAAACCCTAACTCTTTTAGTAACATTAAGTCATAAGCCCGATGAAAAAATCAAATCAAATCCAAATTTATTATATCTTGAGTAAAAATAAATTCTTGATGTTACATGTCCAATGGATGGTATACATACCTCGTGAAATGATATACATTCATAACGTAACATATGTCTCAAATAAAGAAGATGACGACAAAAATACCTTACCGTTTTGGTAATGTTTTAAAGATAAACATAATGAAAAAGATATACTAAAATGTATATGAAAATAAAAATATTTCTCATTATATTAATTATAAAATACAAGAATGAGTAGTATACACCCCACATAAAAAAAATTAGTGGTGAATATGGAATGTATCACACAAAAGTAAAAAAGTGTTATGCAATTTCCTTACCATAAGACTTGTATTCATTCATAAACCTTAAAAACATATTATATAATAAATATATGTCTATTAAAAATATAAATAAACACCATATTCATATATTTAATTCCATATGTTTATTTTATGATTTCTGATTACCCATTTATTAACAATTCCACATTACAGTCAGGTTTTGAGTAATAACTACATTGTTTTCCTTGTATGTTTTTACATGTTATTACTTAGTCCATTTAATTTGAACACTATTTCATCATCTCCAGGATAATTTTTTAAAAAAAATTATATTTTTATTATATATTTATTTATAATAATCTTTTACATTTAGTGATAGGAAATGAAATGCATTATTCATATAGATGGTATATGGTATGTATGCATGAACGTTGTTCCCATTTTCTTGTTGGATTGAAATAAAGAAAATTGGAAGATATATTACCATTAAAGAATCATTTTATTTTAAATATATCCCATGTTTTAATTAAACACATATTTAATTAATTACATGTAAATAAACAACTCATAAGATCCCTTCGCGAGGCGGTAGACCACCATACACATGAAAAATGTTATCATATGGCCACAAAATGGAGTGTATAATTGTATGTATGATATAATAAATTCAATAAAACTAATAAATATTATAAATATCATATATATAAAATATATAAACAATAAATTCATCCTTATATCCAATTATGAGTGGTGTTAAGGGAAAAATGAATGACATCAGTTCATGATGTGTCCACTATAAACAAGAATAATGATTTTTTATCCCATTGAATGGAAGTGCAGATGGTTATACAGAAATATCTACAGATAAAAATATATAATTATATTTATTATATTAAGGATACTATATAATCATGATATAATTATAATTTTAGGAGGTGTGTGAAGAAATAAAACAAAATTGATTGCTAAAGAATGTTTCCACTTCTTCAAGTATCCTCCTTAGGTTTACAGTAAACCTACCAAAGTATTATTTTTTTTAAAAATAATTCTTATATTATGAGAATATTGACGTTTATAAGTAATTTTGAAATTTATCAGTCAAGAAAAATGGATTTAGAGGTGTGAAGAAGTGAGAAGAGTGAGTTCCCTTTTATAATTGAGGAGGGGTGGAATTTTTTGTAAATACCAAAGAGTATTCACTATTGAGAGGTATCCCATTCAACAAGTGCCAAGAAATTGAAAAATAACAGATTTGTTTTGGTTTATGAGGTTTATAAAAACCACCACCACAAAAAATGTACTCAGTTTTAACAGTTTATTCTATAGTATTTATATTTACTCAATTTTACCATTTTAATTTTTTTTACCACGGTAACATGTATAATTTTATTTACCAAGGTAATTTTTAATTTAACACTAAAATTATAATTAGATTTATTAGATAAATTATAAAAAATTATTCTAGATATGCAATCCAAATTATTAAATTAAAATCTTATGTTGGTGTAAAATTAATAAAAACGCATATAATGAGGAAAAATATCATTTTAACCTTAACTGCACTGAAATAAGTTTTACTATTTTATTGTCAATATAGTTATTACCATAGATATATTTTTTCATGATTGGAGAATAATTTGTATTAATTTATATTTAAAAAAAACTTGGAAGAAGATAGATTTTTTAGAAATTTTAAATCTTTCAATAAATAATCATTTATTAAATAATAACATTAATATCTATTTTGACATTTTTCATTTCATTTGAACTATAAAATATAAATAATATTATGGAATTAAAATATATTATAATTAAACCTATGTAAAATGATATAATATCTAAAATATTAATGGAATAAAATATTTCATTCAATTTAGATCACTTTTAATATTTTTATTATCATTCATTTTATTTATTTATTACTAAAAAATTCCAACATTGGTGTTTCTTAAGCAATTAAATTTATCATTTAATCTCTAAAAAATTAAAATAAATTATCATGAAAAAACTAATTTATCATTCAAAATAACATTTATTACCAAATATATGATTTTATATCACTATAAAAAAATTATATATATTAATGGCATGTATGGTTTCTTTTTTGTATTTTTCATTACATAAAATATTATATAGTTCAATTTTTTGGTCATCTATTCAAAACACTTACTAAAATAGAACCAAAGTTGTAAAGGGTTAATATATGGAAATTAAATGGTTAATGAACTTTTTGGAAGGTCATTTTACCACATATTTATTATTTTTATCCTGTGGTAAACTTGTTTTATAACTTAATCATAGTAATTAATTTTAACTGTTTTCTCAACTCATTATGGTCCAAAATTAATATTTTCTTCTTTGATAATAAAAATTATTTTGATGCAAAATATATAATCCAATTTTTAAAATTCAATTAATATAAGTGGATTAATTTAATTTAAAATTAATCTTGTAGAGGTGATGAAAAGGTGTGGTATTAAATTGAAAATTTGAAAAAGGTAGTGATGTTTTTATATTAAATTTCAATATGAATTTTATTAAAATTACATAAATTTGATTAATAGATTTATAATTGAGAAAATTATAGCTAAAAAATAAAACTATATTTTAACTTCATAATGAAATTAATTTAATAGGTTTTTTTCAATTGAAATTCAGTATTTTTTTCCATTCCTCAAAAAATGAAACTTTTTAGTAAACTTTTAAAAAATATATCCCTAAGATATTTTTGACCTTTTAAATTAAAAATTGAATTTTATTTTGTCAAGTTCATTTTGTAAAACTATTATAAAAATGTTATTACTTTCCACAAAAAGATATATTTTTCAAAAAATAATATTTTTGAAACATATAATAATTTTACTTATAATTATTTATTTTTTTAATAAATGTGTTACCATATGAAAAATTATACAAAATATTTTAAAAATTTTATAATTATATCCACACTACTCAATTTAATGGCTAGACTATAATGGTCATATTTAAATAATTTTAATAATTCATTGTGGTTTTGTTAAAACATAATATCTGGTATACCACATGCTCACCCAATGTTTCATAAAACACATTCATAAATAGGATTTGTGTTTAACACATTAAATAATTGGTATTATATCCAAAATAACCTAAACTCAGTGTTCTATGTAACATAATCTAATCTAAGTGTTGAATGTAATGAAAAATATCTAAATGAATAAATTTAATTGTAAAAAAACATTTCCCCCTATTATGGGGTGATACATCCACTACATGAACCATGCTATCACCAAACACATGCATCCAATAATTCACAGTCATTATGCTTCACCCAAGAAATCTCAATGGTCTCTGAATACCTCTATCCTTAGATAGGGGATCACTCCTAGGACCACTGGAGGACACCACAAACCCAATCTGGATCATCCCACTTTGTAGGGGATCATACTACAATGATACCGTAAACCCTGCTAAAATGAACTTATAGATGTAGGACCAATGATCTATTGAACGAGGTCACAAAAAATCAATAAACCCAACCTAGGATATAATATAATAGAGGATCACACATCATGGATAACAATTCATAGATGTGGATGTAATAGATCACTATACCCTTGAGGTGATAGAGCAATGAAACACAATCAACTAATACTAGTCCATCATAAAGAGAAAAGGTCTTCAATCACACTCAAAGGGAGTATACGGCGTGTACTGGGGTTATATGGATGTTCACCCAACTGTTGATCTTCCATTGCGAATATTCCTCACTCGACATGTAACACTAAAAATAAATAGTGTGTATGTAAGCATACAAAACATGTGGAGGTAACCTACAACCCTATTCATGCCATCTTTCCAAGCCCTAGTACCACTGGTTATGCTAGTGTACCAACCCTTATACACCAAGTCGTTCCTGTGTACACCTAGTCGTTCCTGTGTACACCTAGTAATTTACTCTTATCTTATACTCTGGATATATCTGTGTACATAATTCAACCCATTCCCATATATAATCTGAGATACATTTCATTATATAAACACATGTCACATAATTATTTATAGGCTTCATAGGGAATGTGAACATTTTCTTCTTATGTAAACCCTAGTACCGCACAGGGGGTCTCATATGACATATAATTCTGGATTATATGTCGTGTATCTGTGGATATTTAGATACTAGATGTTAATAATAAACATTATTATCTGTATCTCAATTTCCACCTATATCATCATAAAATTATAGATCTAGGGTCGTCTTACCTTCCCGTCACTAGAGATCAAGATTCAGGGCTTCGTTTCTGCATGGGAAATTCCCAAACACTCCATTCATAGTTGTACCATCAAACCCATGATGAATGGGATCGTCCAATATGTTATAATATAACATTAATCATCCTAAATTATGATCTAACATCCATCAAACCCTCGATCACCCAAATCACCCATGGTATTGATCCATGGTGCCAAAGAACGGTCTTGAAACAATCAATTACCGGGATTTTTTTTAAATTTTGTCCAATGAAATTACCAATAATGAATGTGTGATGAAACATTACAGAAATCCATAAACCAAAATATGTATGGAATGAACCTCTACATTTTTTCATTATACATCAGTCTATTGTCTAGGAAAATGATGAATAAATATGGAAATAACAAAATATTAAGAATAAATCCACCAAAAATGTATCTAACATTGATGCTAAAAGAAATTATTATTATTTTGTAGAATTGATCCTCATATGAATAGAATAAATGAATGAGATGGAAATACACAAATAAAACATCCTAGTAGGATCTTTTATCTACCACTCATGAAAAAAAAGCATGTGTTTCCATCATTTGTGAGATCCATGAACTTTGTAAGTGCATGATCCTTGACATGATCTCAATATGATCTTGATCTAATGTCACCTTCCTACTCTCCTTCAATATAACCTCTAAAAAATATCCTCAAAATAACCAGGTGATGTGGCTAACCCAAGTTCTGAGGGATAAAAGTGTTTAAATAGAGGAATCTGGATGATTCATCCAATATAATAAAATAATTTTTTTTTTCTTTTTTCTATTATATGTTTCCATAAATGTTTTTTCAAAAATTGTTGACACCAAAAAATGTTATTTCATTCCATGGTAAAAAAATATAAAATAAATGATGACCATATATTTCTGATCCAAGACTCCATTTGGGATTTATTCCACTTTTTTATGAAAATTGTGCACATGTTGGGTTAATATCTATATTATATTTCAAATATTAACTTTTGGATCACTAGGCCTTGGAATATCATGTCATCTTAGTGCATACAATTAAAAATAATCCACATAATATTATGAAACAATACATGGGAAAAATTAGAGTCATTACTATCATGAACCAACCCAAGCTGGGGATCTAGATTCAACTACCCCAAGCATGCCTCAATAGGCCAGAGGGTGGTGAATAAATATGAAAGGAATATCTTAAATGGAAGGCCTTTTCCTAATGTTACTATATGTAAAAACCTGAACATCTTGATGCATTAGTTTATAAGAATAATAGAAAATAATATGAAACATCTATAATATAATCCAAGCATGAAAACCATCTAGGGTGTACAAGAGTATGACAGTGAAAACTGAAAAGTAAAGGGGGAAAATACACACACAAACAGAAATATGACCCAACCGGATTAAACTAGAAATGTAAACTGCTAAGAGAGCCATGATCATGATCTCCAAGTGGTGACCACCATACCCTATACAATTTAACATGTATCGCTAATCTCCTTTGAATCCACCACTAACCTATTTTTTATCTTCATAAGACTCGTCACATGCAGGAAAACCCCATGTAGGGGTAAGTATATACATACCTAGTAGGATTCCATCGAATCCAAAGGGGGAGTAGTTAGATATAAGATGGGAAGTATAAAATTAGTAGAATTGTACAGAAGATTCATATCAACCCAAATAAGAGAAATTTTAATCTCATCTAAGAACATGGGGTTCAACATGGTGATTTGATGAACTACATATCAAGTCTTTTCCATCCCTCTTAAGAGAGAAGACTCATCCAAGCAAGATAATATAAACACATAATGCACGTGGAATACCATTTGCTTCTTCGCCTCCCATGGAAGGAGAGTAATTGAATCCAAGGTATGAATACCAATAGTTATATATATACACTCATTCAAAAGAATCCCAATTGAGGGAATAAGGGGATATTCATCTCACATATCAGCCTAAGAATAAGAGCAGACAAGATTTCCAAAAGTCTTTCAACAATGCCCAATATCTCACATATCTACCTAGAAGTAACCCTCTGAAAGATTATTCCTCACCATTGTGCCTCACAGTCAAGGGGGCACCAAATCTATGTAGAGTTACCACACCCTAATATTCTATGGGGTTCTACTCTATATGTATCCATAGAGGAACCATGAAAAAGTTGATGGGGGTTCCACTCTACTGTAACGAGGGTCCATGCCCTAGTGTAACTGGGGGGGGGAGTTCTACTCTAATCATTGAGGACTCACAAACTATATGATTGGGGGTTTCACTCTATAAGTTAAGAAACCATTCCCATGCTGATGGGGGTTCCCTTCTATAGGTCTATGGCCCATGACCCAGTGTGATAAGGGGGTTTCACTTTTGGTTTTGAGGACCCATACCCTATTTGATAAGGGGTTCCACTCTAAAAGTTATAGGACCCACACCTAAGAAAATTTGGGGTTCCACTCTAAAGGTCAAGGACCTAAACCCTGGTACGATAGGGGGGGTTCAATATGGTCTTTGAGGACCTGCGCCTTATCCAATAAGGGTTTTCAATAAAAATAAACTATAGTGGACCCGTTCCCATACTGATGGGGGTTCTACTCTAAAATAATCCTCTAGTTATCCATCCTACTCACTACCATTAGTGGGAATCACCTCAAAATATATTTATGCCCAAAACATTCCACATCATATAATATAAGTTGTTGTAGAGGAAACCATGACGTTTTAAGTGGAAAAACACTCAGGATAGGTTACTCATGCAATAAAATGTGATTTTAAATGAAGGAGACATGTAAGACTAAGGTTTCTATAAAAGGAACCAAGGGGTACACAATATGTTTGGGGATCCACATTGTGTGTGGTCTTGCTCCACCACTTGGACATGTCCCTAGAAAGCACACAACTTAAAACCCATGTAGTGGTATACGTCATGAAGGTGGATGAGACTGATTGTCCAAACTAACAAATAATGGGCCATATACTTCTAGAAGTGTCTTTTTACATGACATCGTGACCAAATACATGAACTTGTGTTGATATACTCTAGTACATGGAAATGTACGAGGTTGTGTACTTCCACATGCGTTCCCACCTGCGTGATTGATCACGTGACTCTTTCATCATGGGATAAGGTAAATGGTGTGTTGGAGGGATACATGTTGTGCCATCCTTATAGATTTTTAAAATACTAGAATATACACTCAAGGTTATAAACACCATGTGTTCATCCTTTTACATGGCGCATAGTTGGGTTCATTATAGAAACTCAAATATGTAATCTACACCTTATATCCTTCTTAATCAATTTGAATCTAGCCATATCTAAACCCAACAAAATCGGATCTGGCTGCGGTTTGTGGTTTCCATCAACCATTTCCTAGAAATCATATCTCGTCAACCCATGGGGGTTCCTTCATGATTTCCCACACCTTGGGTTCCTCTATCATTAATAATTAAACAAAATACCATTAAAACAATCATCTACATCTCATAATGATCTTAGATCTATTCTTTATTTGTTGATCCTCTCCTGCTACCGGATTACATCGTGGTTCTGGGGGTCTGATCACTCTCAATATCACCAAATGACATCGAACCGAGACCTTGTGATCTAACTAATGAATAATTAAATGAAATCAAGGGGGGATTCTCAAGAAAAAGGTTTAAATGATCGTATCTAATTTTTATTGTCCAACAGTCAAGAATGGTGATTCAGGGTAAGAAAACAATTGAAATAATCAAATTTTAGTAAATGAGCACATGAAAATGGACACAATTAGCATATATTCAAGAATAGGGATAGATTTTATCAATATATCTAATCAAAGAGGGAGAAAAAATTGAAGGGTCCTACCTGGAGATTGGATCCTTCATCGTCGAAGAATGAACTCACCAATGATTAAAGGATGTTGTTTTCTTCATTGCATCCTGATATGCTATGATTCAGAGTTTCATCAAGTTCTGAGATGGTTCTCTAATGGATGTAGGAAGGACTAGCTATTGGTAGATCCTTGTATTATGAGGATAACACTAGGTGAATCTCCATGGTATTATATTTATATGAATTTCCTTGAGGTCAAAAATGAATGAATGAATATGTGAATTAATTGATTAATCCAATAAACATAACACCAATGTTCGTTGTGTCTGAAATTCCCACCCCGACCTATTTTAGGTCATGCCTAGGGCAAAAAAATCATTCCATATTCTACTATTTTCACGTATTTTTTATTCGAGATTTCATTTAATAGATATTCAATTTTTTTTAAGAAATTACACATGTGTTATATAAAACATATTTAATATTTTTATAAAAAAAATTGGGCACACCAGGACATGGAATATCACATCGTCTTGGTTATGAGATTTGGAAATATAAAATTAAATATGTCAAAGTATAACAAGGAAAAAACTTGGTCTCTACATTATTTAACACATCATGTTTTCCATCCCAGAAAATAAAAACTAAATAAACAATTCAGGATACAAATCCCACACTTTTCTCTCCCATTACCAAGAACTCTCGTACACGTTCATGTGCTTCCCCAACACTCAAACCAAGGGGATGATCCATCCACATAGGTTCATATCCTTTCGATCTTATATCACCACTGGATGATTCAAAACTGTGGATCCATCCTCAATGACCAACTCTCCACAGTCTATGATGTGTATAGATTCATGCACGTATCTCCTCAGATGCAACATGTGGAAGATGTCATGAACCTACTTTTGTTATGGGGGTAAGTCAAGGAGGTGAGAAACCTTTCCATCTGTTAGTATGATCTAAAATGGCCTGATTAAGATAGTGAAAATCTTTCCTCCCTAGATGAACCTAAAAAATCCTTGTCATGGGTAGACTATCAGAAAAATGTGGCCTCTCAGCTTGAACTCCAAGGGCCTAAGACTGCAATTTTTATAATATTTCTACCTACTCTGGGTTGTCCTCACCCGCTCGGGGATGACCAAAACCTTATCTGTCATCACATACTCCATCTCTAGACCCACAAGAGAGATATCTACAATCTATATCATGTACAAGGCTAACCTGCAGTGTCTCTCATATAGGGCATCAAAAGGATTCATGTATATGGTAGTATAGTAGCTATTGTTGTATGAAAAATATATAAATATCAAAAGATCCTCCCAACTCTAGATAAGGCCTAACATGAACGCCCTTGTCATATCCTCTGAAACATGGATAGTGTGCTCAATCTTCTCATCAGTTTTAGGGGGGAAGGAAATACTTATCCTCATTTGGGTCCAAAATGCCTCCTATATGCCTCTCCATAATCATGATGTAAACCAAACATCACGATTGGAGGAAATAATTGAGGGAACCCTATGAAGGAGAATGATCTACCATACATAAAACTACCCCAAACTCTCCTCCTAACTCTACACCCTGATAGTAAGGATGTGTTCTGACATTGTGAGTCAGTAAACTATCACCCTGATAGAGTCATGGCCCATAACTATGCATGGAATCCCTATCACAAACTCTATGGATATGTCATCCCACCTTTATTCCTAGATCTCAAGGGGTTGTAACAAACCTTTAAGAACATGGTGTATAGCTTTCACCTGCTGACAAGTGACATACTAAGATATGAACTGAGCTATGTTCCATATCATGCAAGACCACTAAAACTACCACTTGAGGTCTTTGTACATCTTTCCCACACTAGGATGTATAACTAGGTGGGAAGTGTGAAACTCTCACATCACCCCCTCCTGCATCGTGACTGGAACAACCATCCATCCCTGAAAATATATGATGTGATCCTCACTTTCAAAATATCCCTATAGTGACTCTCTTATGGATATATAGTCATACAAGACCTCATAGATGATGTATCCTAGCTGAGACTCTAACACACACTCGATGAGTGGTAGAGTCAACGCCATTGACTGCTGAAATGTTGTACTCCCATTTTCTATTATGGTCAGCTATAGGGAGGATGACTACTCTGAAGCCTCTTGTACCAAGTGATCTTGGGACATCATGCTAATGAAATATTTTAAATTTTATCCCATCCCTAGAATATAGACTATCTCAATGTATTAGTCCTATAAAAACACCAACCAACTTCATTATCTCAGGATTAGGTCTCCCTGTGTGAAGACATACCTGATACTATGATGGTGCGAGTAAACTACAATGTGATCCCCTAGAAGGTAGTGCATTTACATCCTTAAGTAGAAGAATACCACTTCTAGATCTAAGTTGTGAGTCACATAGTTCTACTCATGGGGTATGAACTGCCTCGTCCCATTTGTGATACCTTCATGTGGCTACATTAACAGACAACTGAGCCCATATCCTAAGGAATCACAATACACTATGTACTCCACCCATTAATCTGGTAGTCTCAACATTATAGCACTCCTCAGCCTCTTCCTGAACTCCTAGAAGGCCCTCTGGAACATCATAGACTAGATAAATGGACAATCTTTCCACATTAGGGTGATCAAAGGGGATGAAACTCTATATAAGTTTTCCACAAACCATATGTAGTTCCCTTACGCACCATGAAATATCTATACCTATCACATTCTACTAGCACTTCAAGAGAATTCCATAAATATGGTGCTCTCAAAAAAAATATAAGACCATCCTTAAGTGATTTGAATCCTCCTCTAATGTAGAGTAGATGAGTTTTTTTCGATGAAGAAAATAACAAATTGTTCCATGTACGGCTAGCAAACCGTGTTCATCAAATCCATAAACATGAAAAGATAATTCATCAATCCAAATGGAATCAATAGAAACTCATAGTTTCCAAAGAAACTATACCAACCCTAGCATTTTAAAAATAATATTACACTATTTTAAGCATAATTATCCATCTAACACATGACATAGATTGTAATGTGTAATGTATTTAAAAGAATAGGTAAATAATTAAAAAGTATGAACCCAAAATAAAAACATCTTTTATTTAATCTTAATAATGAGCTCCTAATATGATTTGATCTCTTATATCTATGTAAGATAACCTACGGAATACATGAACAAATGGATGAGCTGAAAATCCCAGTAAGGGAATAAACATATGAATTAACCATAGAACACAGTTTAGAAGAAAAACAGGATAACATAAAAAGGCATGGAACATGAATAAAAAAAGAATAACATACAGAACACGGGATCATATAATCATGGCATCATAAGAATGTGGGAACAACATATAACATGACATAGGCATAATTAAAGGCTAAATTCCAATACCATTTCATATAGAGTAGTGTGAGTCAGGTTTTACTACCAAGACCATTATACTTGGTGGACTAAGTCCCATAAAAGAATCATGTTTAATTCATGTCCCAACATGATGTCCGATGAGTGTCAAAATTACCTGATTATTGGAATTATATTTTAGTGCAACCATCACAACATGTTCATGCATATGTGTGCCGCATGAAGAATCAAACATAAGGGATACACATGAAAATTAATGGGTATATTAATCTTTTTATAAGGCATCATAAATGGGCATATCATAAAGGATTCTATGAAATAATGGATTTAAATAAAACATGGAAATCCATAAGGGAAAATTGGCATAAAACATGATAATTTATTACAAACTAAAGTGAAAAAATTTAAAAATAGTGTTTAATAATCTTTATAAATTATCCACTTTACTGTGGTTTAATGGAAAATTTTAATGATTCTAAGGAAAATGAATATTTTTTTGTCTAAAAAAAATTAAACAAGTTACTTTTTCCAAAATAAAATTTGTGATTTTAGAAAAATATTTGGGGAATAAAATAGATCATGGAGTGTAATTGAAAACGGGTAATAAATCAAGAAGTTACCTTTAATCAGGCTTTCAAATCGTGAAGAATTGATAAGAGAACCTTTTTAAAACATGAATTTTCCCAAAAAAAAGAAGGATTAAATGATATCGATACATGAGTTTGGAACATATAAACAGAATTTAGTAGAATTATATAAAAATAAAAACGAATTTTATTGTGTCAAAGAGAGAAAATGTGTAACCCAGAGGAAAAAATGGTGGTTCAAAATGAATCCCTTACCTTATGTTTGTATATCTTTTTCCCTTACAATTAATATCCTGGAAAATGAAATTAAATTTAATTAATTAATTAATTAATAACATCTCAAACATGTATCTAATTTTTTGTAGTTTTATTTAATTAATTTAATGATTTTTTGATGAGTTATAAGATTCAATTTCATCATTCAAGAGTGTTTGTTTCCTTAGGTTTCACGATTGGTTCAGTTGTACACATGCATGTAAAATCATTTTAAAGGGGAATAGTTATCAAGAATTGAAATTATATTTTATTAATGAACATCCAAAATATTAAAAGGTCATATATATTACATTTTTTTAGGTAAGAGTGTGATTTATTAGATAATACGTTAATGATAACTGTTTATATTATTCTGGTGTCTTTAGATCATCACTAACCAATTTTTCATTATTATTTAATATTATGTATATATAATGGTTCCATAACACTAAATAAGTTGTAATATAAATTTTAAAATATTTTTTGACTATTATAATGGTTTCATGGATAGCTTGGAAATAGGTAATGGAAATTGAAAAATCATCACCCTTGAATGCGATAAATCAACACATCATTGGCGATGTTTTCGTTTATAGAAAAAAAGGGGAAGAGAAGAGAATAAATGATGGATGTAAAATTAACATAATAAAATTCAATTTTACAAAATATATTGGAGTTATCATGCCACTTTGGGATAGGGAGGTGAGTATAGGATAAGAAATGAAAATAAATTGAAAATAAATTAATGGGAAATGAAAGAGGATTTTACAACTTGAACTTCTTCTCCATGAGAACCTCTTTATAAAAAATGATTTGTTATTTTGTTGATACCAAAGGATCCAGGACGTGGGGGGAGAGTCTTGGGAGTGGATTAAGAAGAATTTGGACAATATTCAAGGCTTTGGAGGTGTGAGGAGAGGGGGTGGTGAGGGGGGGGGGGTATTTATAGTGGGAGGAGATGAGTTTTTTTGTTATTTTATTTATTTTATATTATTTAAGATAATGAATATGAATAGTTTTTATTAGCATGAATAAATATATTAAAGGGGGGGGAGAGTTCAATATTATTATTGTATATCATCCATGCATCATTCATGACTCTATAATTCATGTATTTAGCTTATACCGTAAATTACTGTATTTTACTATTCAGCAAAAAATAAACTATATTTGAAAAATATCAAAAATTCACATAATTTTTTTTCAACATTTTTAATTCAAAAATGGAATCCATTTTATGAAAATAATTTTATATATATGAGAAATTGAATATTAAATTAAAATCATCATTTACCTAAAAAAAATGATTCATAATTAATACTGATTTTAAAACTCTTTAAAAATTTAAATATGGTCTCATAAAATTATCTTATAATCATAAGCCAACAAAATATTAATTTATGATTCTATTTTATGAAAAAAAATTCTTTTAAATCATTATATTAATTATAAAATTGTTAATAAACCATTACATTTCACATAAACACCAACACATAATTTAAAATTTTTAAAACACATATTTAATTTTAACATGTCATAAATATATCATAATTTCACATATAATATACCTAATTTTATTTTTACATTCATAACTGAGTTTAATATTCCATTGGTCAGATTACTATTCTTAATGGTCACATTACTATTCCAAAGGTCATATTACTATTCCATCGGTATGGGTTCCTTAATAACTATTATTTAATTAATTATTCATTTATGAAGTTTTAATTATTTTCTATATTTGATTTTGTGTGATTTATAATATAAGAAATAATTATAAGAAAGGAATTTTCATTGATAAAGTTCTAGTTCATTACATTCTTCCCCCTTATGAAATTTATCCCTCAAAATTTCAGTTTACATACTATGGTGAAAAGAGGTGAGAGAACTTCTCCTATTTCCTTAAATTGACTGGAAAACAAAAATTAAAATTAAGATTCTTGAATAATTAGCTAATAATAATGTAAAAAGGAAACTTTGAACATATAAGGATAAAATTTAAAATGAAGTTTATATCCTGACTAGTGATTCCTTATGTTGCAATCTTTGTTATCCACAGTGATTTAATTATCCCTAAGGTTCTTGATAAAGTATTCTGGTCCTAAGATAAAAAATTGACTTCACCATTATCTGATACCATCTATATGAACCTAGAATTTTTTTACATAATATTACTAATTATAAACATAACAAGTCATCAAATACATTCCAACGATCATAATGTCTAGTGTCATTGGAAGATTAGATAAATAATTAAACTGCATGAAACCAAAATAAACACATCATTTATTTAATATTCATAATGACATATTAAATTCCTTTGAGATCTTACACCTATATGGGATCACCCATGGAATACATGAACAAAGGGATGAACTAAAAATCCCAGTAAGGGGATAAACACATTAATAAAGAATAGAAAATTGGTTAAAAGGAATAACTGGATGACATTAAAAGGAATGGAACATGAACAAACATAAGGAATAATAACATATATAAAAGGTATTATTTAATCATGGAATCACAAGAATGTAGAAAAAATATACAAAATGACATTATCCTTAGTCAAGTATAACATTCAAGACCATTTTACATGGAGGAACATGAGTCAAGGATTACTGCCAAAACCATTGCACATGATGGACCAAGTCTGATAAATAAATCAGGTTTACTCCCTATCATAATAAGACATCTCATGATACTAAAAATTACCCAATATATAATATTTCTATCAAGGATCATCCATCATAACATGTTCGTGTATATGTGTTCCATATAAAGAATCAAACATAAGGGTTACCCATTGAAATGAATGAGTATCGTAGTTATGTAGTAAGGCATAATAAATTGGGGTTTCATAAATGTGTCCATAAAAATGGATTGAATTCATAAATGGACATTTATGAAGGAATATTTCCATAAAACATGATATTTGATATCAAGATATAGTGAAAAATATAAAAATTGTTTTTAAGAAATAATAAAAGTCAGCCACTTAGTCTGGTTTAAGGGAAAATTTGAATGCTTCATTAAAAAGAAAAGGCATAATTATTTTGTATAAAAATAAAAGTTGACCAAAATTTTTTAAGGTAAAATGAGTTATTTTAGAAAAATAATTATGTCTTAAAATATATTATAGAGTGCACATGAAAATTTGTAAGAAATCCAGAAGTTCCTTTTAACCAAGCATGCTAATCAGGATGAATTGAGAAGGGAACCTTTTAAAACCATGTATTCCCCCTTCAATGAAGGATGAATCGATCTGGATAAATTATTATATAGAATATACATATAATTTAGTAGATTAATTTAAAAATAAATAATTACATTGGGGTAAATATAGGGAAATCATAACCTGAAGGAAAAATAGAGATTAAGAATGAACCCCTTACCTTATGTCTGAAAGTGTTCTGCACTTGCACTTAATGTCTTGGATAATGAAATTAGATTAATTAATTAACTAATTCAGACTCTATTCATCATTTATTTTATTTTTTATTATTTAATTAAGTTTAATTATTTCTTTTTTGATGAGTTATGAGATTTAATTTGGTCATTCGGGAGTCTTCGTTGCATAGGGTTTCATAATTGGTTCCCTTGTATACATGCATGAATGATCATGTAAAATGGGAAGAGTTATCTTGAATTAAAATTATATGTTATTAATGTACATACAAAATATTAAATGGTCTCAAAGATTACTTGTTTCTAGGTATGATGGTGATTGATTAGTCATTACTTTAATGATAACCTTATAGATTATTTTGTTGTCTTTTCGACCATCACTAACTAGTTTTGCATTATTATTTAATACGAAGTCTATATACAGGTTCTAGGACACTAAATAAGTTTTAATATAAATTTGAAAATATGGTTTAACCATTATAATGTTTTTATTACAATCCATTAAGGCAGTAATGGAACTTGAAGACTCATTTTCCTTGAATGTAATAAATCAACACATCACAAAAGATGTTTTTATTTATAGAAAAAAAGGGAAGAGAAGAGGATACATGATAGATGTACCATTAACATAATTAAATTCCATTATATAAAAGATATTGGAGTTATCATTCCATGTTGGGATAGGGAGGTGAGGATAGGATAAAAAAATAAAATAAATTGAAATGAAATTAAAAGAAAATGAAAAAAGATTTAACTTCTTAAACTTATTCTCTTTGAGAACCTCCTTAGGGAAAAATGGTTCGGTATTTTTATGAGAAAAAAGGCTCCTAGAAGTGTGTGGAGAGTCATGGTAGGGTATTGGGTAGAATCTAGACATTCTTCGTAGCTTTGGAGGAGTGAGTAGAAGGGGTGGTATTTAAACATGGATGAGAGGATTGTTTTTTACTATTTTATTCATTTGTTTATTATTTTGGATCAAGTCTGAGTTTTTTTATTCCCTTAAATAAATAATGGGGGAAGGATGGTTCTTGATTATTATCTTACACCAGTCATACATCATCCATGACTCAATAATTTATGTATTTAGCTTATACCGTAAATTATTGTATTTCACTATTCACCAAAAATATATCTATTTTTGAAAAGTCCAAAAAATTTACATCAACCATTTATGGATGTTTAGAATTCAAAAATTGAATCCATTTTATGAAAATAATTTTCTAAATTTTAAATTTTTAATTTTTAATTAAAATCCACATTTACTCAAAAAATATATATTTTAAAAATAAAATTGAATTTACAACCCTTTGAATATTTAATTAATGTCTCGTAAAATTATATTATAATAATAAGAAAAAAATATTAATTTATGAATATATTTTATGAAAATCCATTTTCTTTTAAACCATTATATTAATTATAAAATTGTAAATAAACATTTACATTTCACAAAGATACTAATCCTTAATTTATCAATTTTAAAAAAACATATTTATGTATTCCATGACATAAATATATCATATTTTACCTTATAAGATACAAAAAAAATATTTATACATTCAAATGTGAGGTTATTATTCTACTGTCTAGATTATTATTCCTAATGGTCACATTACAAGTCCAAAGGTCACGTTACTATTCAATCGGTATAGGATCCTTAATACCGCTTATTTAATTAATTATTCATTTATAATGTTTCCATTGTGTTTCCTATTTGATTTTATGTGATATATACTACATGAAATAATTATAAGAAATAAATTTACATTGATAAAATTCTGGGTCATTACAGCAACATGAGAATACCAACTTTTGAATATCAGCCTCACAAACTCTAAACTACTGGTAATCAGTCTTAATATTGATCATTCAGAACCCTCTCACAATTCACAACTAGTTAAACATGTCATAAATCCTCGATAAGGGGTACTACTTCTTACCATTTTCTAATTCAATCAATGATAATCCACACAAAACCATAAGATCTCATCTAGATTTTTCACAAACAAGACTGGAGCTACCTAGGGTGACACACTGGGTCTAATGAAACCATCATCTCCAAGGTCCTCCAACAGCAACCACAGTTCTCAAAGCTCATTAGATTGCATATTATTTCCCCGAATAATATCAGAGTGGTCTTGGGATGTATGTTTATTCAAAACTCCATCTCTCACCTCAAAGGTATTCCCAGAACATCCTCAAGAAAGATGCCCATGTAATTATCCACAACTGACAGAATCCAAATACTTAAAGATTCTACAGCACCAAGGGCTATTATTTCTATATTATGGTAATTGGTTTTATCCTCACGATTGTAGAACTCACTCATCCGGCTATGAGATATCTCTCTCTCATAAACATGCATCTCATCCCATCATCGTGAAGGGATCTGACTCATATGTCGTGACATTAAATATGGGATCAGATTATGAAAATCCAATCCATACCCATGATGACATAATAGGGTTCCATCATGACAAAAAAAGGAACATGTGAACCTCTCTCTACTAAGTAATAGATCGAAATGCTGGAAGATAAAATATACAGAAGATGTTTTCCCTGTAGGAACCTCGAGATGAAATTTTTGGGATAATGCCTCAACTATGATTTCAATTTCTAACATAAGGAGTGTAGATATGAAGGAATGATTGTAATATCTGTCTACTAATGCTGAAGAAATACTAGAATAAAAACACATCGTACCTCTAGTCATCTCATGCATGGAGGGTTCAAAAACCTGCAAAACCTACAGTTATCCCTGGCCTTGACCACTAGCTCTATGAGTCTTAAATGGGTTTCTTGGTGGTAGTGGTGGAAAGATTTCATAGCATCGTCTACCACTTGTGAATATTCCTACTCTTCTGATAACTCTAACTCCCTGGATACCACCCTATCCTTTCCTAGGAGATCCCTAATCATGGATCTTTCCCTACCATGTAGGTTCATCAGCTATCTTTTTGTGCTCCTCAGCATGTCTGTTTGGGCAGTCTAACTCTATGTGATATTAACCATATCAAGAAAATAAACTTCCCTCTCAGGGTTACCATGGACCACTATGCTTCCCCATACCATGTGTTAGAGTCTTCTCATTGGTAGGTCTCCTGCATTAGGACCCTGACACTTGTCACCTACTAGATACTGGAGATGCCTCAGCTCTGTGGCTCTAAATACCAACCCTTGCTATCTGGTGTCCCTAAAAAATAAATATCCACATCACTAGTGACTTATACTAAACACCAACATAGGTAGGGATTCACAGGAGAACCACTCAAGCACATATATCTCTACGGTGTCCCTACTCCAACTGCAGTGCTCAGAAGTAGCCATTTCAGATAATGTCAAGGGAGTACATAGTAGGTTCTATGGACCTCATTTCATACTCACACACCATCATTCCTCCCAATTTTATCTCTATAATCTCTTTAATCTGGATTCAGTGCAAGGAGGAGGGGTAGTAATCCTCACAGAATAAGTGATGAAATTCGGTCCATTAGAGTGTCCACTTATTGTGCATTTGTGTAACAAGGCTACACCAACACCCAAATTCTCCATGGAAAATTCTAGCTTCCAATGAAACTACCTAATCCATAAGCATATGGATGGGTATAAATACATGGACCACTTACTCTAGACAGTCCTCTTTTACATGAGGATCTAGATCTCTGTGGATCCTCAGTGGCCTTCGGTACTAGAATTTACGAAGCATGTTCAGCCTATATGCCTCTTTATCCTACACTGATTGGATGATCAGCTACTCGATATGTGTAGTTGCTTCTACCTTACCACCTAGAAGAAGAATCATATTGTTTGGACCATGAATTTATGTATCATCTCTCATCGAATCGTCATCATGATTTAGAACTGGTATCTTGGTTAGCTGTCGTCACGGAGGAATCCTGAAATTTATCAAGATTTACCACATTCAAATGAACATATATATATATATATATATATATATATATATAACAAAATGGGGATTATACTCAAGAAGGATAGTCTAAAACTCATTACAATATGATGCATGTAACATTAATCTTAGTAACCAATGTCTTGGTATGCAGAGTTGACAATTAGGTAGCCAAGGTTTCGGTGAATGGATACATCAGCCGCCCAAACCATCAATAGATTCCTTGTCCTATGAGCCTCACTCAAAAACATTGAAAGTTTTTCTCTAATCCGAACAAGAACCTCATAATGAGACTACTCTAGAAAAAAACTCAAGGAATGAATGACTCTAAACCCAATCAGTCATGACCCAACACAAGATGGGGCTCAAGCCACAACCCCAACCCCACCTCCATAGGCCAGGGGTGGTGATATGTAGTGAATGGAATATTCTAAATGGTAGGAATTTTCCTAATGTACCTATATGGACACACCTGACCTTTACAATGAATAAGTGTATATGAATAAAATAAAAGAATATGTAATAACTATGTAGTAATCCAAGCATGAAAAACCCTTATGATGTATAAGATTATGATAGTAAAAACTGAAATGTGAAAGGGAAAAATACATGGACAACCATAAATATTTCCCAAATTAAAAAAATTGGACATGTAAACTACTAATAGGGTCCAACTCCTAATATCCAAGCTACAACCACTGTATGCAGTCCAGAGTACCAGGTATCCCTAAGCTCCTCTGATGTCAGTGTTGACTTATCTGTTGTCTGTATGAGACACGACACGTGTAGGTTAATCCCAAGTAGGGGAATTTATATAAATAACTAGTATGATGCATTGAAATATTAAGGGGGAGATGTTATAGACACGATAATAAGTATAAATATATTAGAATAGTGCACATGATACAGCTCAACACAAACAAGAGAAAGAGTAACCTCGTCTAAGCATAAGAGGCTCAACATAATGAGTGGATACACTATGCGTTGAGTATTTTCAACCCCTAGTAAGAGTGTAAACTCATTCAAATATTAGAATATAAACACAGAAATCATATATCATACCTCGTGCGTCTTCACCTCCCATGAAAATACAGTATCCAAATACATGGTATGGAAACTAATAGATATATATAAATGATCAGTCAAATGAATCCTAAATGAATGTGTAAAGAGATATTCATCTAAAATATCTTCCTAATAAGAATAGTAGATGACAGTTACAAAAGTCCATCAATGATGCCCAACATCTCACACGTTTACCTAGAAATAATTGTGTGAAGGCCTACACATCACCACTGTGCCGCACAGATGAGGGGGAACCAACTGAAAGTCAAGAAACCATGACCTTGTGTGTCAGTGGGGTTACACTATATAAGTATCTATAGAGTAATAATGCCTAATATAATGGGGGCTTCAATCTGCTGTCACAAGGACCTGCGCTATAGTGAGATAGGGGTTCCAATATGGTCATCAAGGACTTGCGCCCATATTATTAGGGGTTCCACTCAAAATGTAAAGAAAAACACCCATAATGATGGGGGTTCCACACTATATGTCTCTGACATGTGCACTGGTGTGAAAAGGGGGTTCCACTCTAGTCGTCGAGGACCCGCACCCTATCTGATAGGGGTTCCACTCATAAAGGGAGAGGACCCACACACATACTGATTGAAACTTACTTTTTATTAATCAGGGGAGGGACAAGCCCTAAAACAAGGTTTCATGGTTTCAAGGAGGTCAAAAGTGATGAAGGCCAAGGGAATCACCTTGTATGATAGCTTTACATATGATAGAAAGGGAAACAAATGAATCATAAATAACAATAGAATCTGCCTGGCTTCCCTACGGGCTAGAGCATCAGCCGCAAAATTTGTCTCCCTCCAACTGTGATGAAGAATCCTCCCCTTCTTGGTCTCCAAAGTGCATCTGCGAATCATGTAGACTAACTCCCAAGGCTCCGTGTGATGTCCCTAAATATATTTCACTAGGACCTCCGAATCTGACTCGTCCTCATCCACTAGGATCCCACAACTTCTACATATGATATGGCCTGACAGGGGCACCCTCGGCTCCGCTCCCAAGGAGCTTCTTGGACTGTAAGAGGCATTGAAACCCAAAAAAACCAAACCCCATGAATTCCTAAGCACCCCTCCACCCCTCATAGTCTCGTTCATGAATGAGCTATCTACGTTCAACTTCAGGCCACCGAGTGGCAGCGCCCATAAGACCCAATGGCCTTTCACCTTGTGAGTTGTGCATGGTCTGTGTAGAAGGATACAAATCGTAACGGACTCCAGGCCCCCCCTTAAAATGTGAGAACAGTTCAGGAACCAGAGACCTGAATTTCTTCTGAAGGAAAATTAGGGAACATTTGGAGCTGAGGTGAACTTGGTTGCGGGCCTCCCATATTGTCCAACAGATGGCAATGAGAATGACAATCCATACATTCTGTTGCATAACCTTATAGTCTAGACCACCCAAACAGGAGATGACAAATCCTTGCAAGGAGATGTTCTCAATGTCTCATCATGGGTTACAAGTGAAGAGCGCCCAAAGGTACTTCGCCCAGCTGCTCTGAAAGAAAAGATGGGGCATCGACTCCGCCTGCGGATTTGTGCAGCAAAGCAAGCAGGAGGCCAGGGGGATACCCTTCCTTTGAATTTTTTCATCAATAGGAAGGGCTTTGTTCCCCATGTGTTAGAGAAGAAAACTCATTTTCGTCAGAATCTCCTTGCACCACACCTTGGTGGACCATTAGTTAATAACAATATCAGTATGGAGAAGACTCGTGTAATCACGGGCAGAGAGCCAACCCGAATTGGATCCAACAACGCAACATTTTTCTGGCTCGTCACTCATGAAGATATCTTGGAACACCTTCATTTGGTCCAAATTGAGAGTCGCATGAATGATGTCATACATCCTACACGCTTCTCTAAACGAGATATCCGAAAAAGGGAAATCTGGAAACAGAAGCCTTGCACCAGCCCAGTTATTTGTCTATAAATTAATATTTCCACCCATAATGATCCATCAGATGGCATCCTGTAGAGTCTCCAGAGTATAGAACATGCATCACGCAAGCCCAGTAGGATAAATGCCACGGATGTTAGGCAGTTCCCACGGATCTTCGTATCACGCCATGCAAACCTCCTCCCATAGACTCTCTGACCAAAATATCCCACACCAACTGGCCCTTCATGCCCTACATGGTTTCACATAAATTCCAAAGACCAAACCCCCTGTTGACCACCAGTTTGTCTAAGCGGGACTAGGAGGCCTAGTGAGAGTGTCCGGCTTGATTGGCGTTCCAAAGAAAGGAGTTTAGAATCCTTTCCATTCTAACCACAACGCCTTGGGGGGTAATTATGGAGAAAACATGCATAATAATGGATGAGAGAACGCTATTAATCAATGTGACTCAGCCACCGAAAGACAGTAGTTTATTTTTCCAGTTGAAGACCTTACCCAACAGACGGTCCTTAATATCATAAGTAAAGCCTCTTGATGCGACCACATGCGTTTGGGACACCGAGATACAACATCGACAGCCGATTCCATTGGCATATGAGAAGGCTCTGGACCTCCCTATTTCTTCTACTGAAGCACTTATTGGATTAAAAAACATGGCTTTTCATGGTGCTGATAGTCTATCCACACAGCTGACCATAGATGCTCATAATCTCCATGATTTTGGATAGGGACCTGCACCTCCCATTAGTAGAAACCAAAATGTCATATGAAAACATAAGATGGTATGGACCTTGAAAACCACACATACAGATGTAGGGATTAAGCCTGCCCTTCTCTATCATGTTAGCAAGATTCATGGATAAAGCATCTTGAGCCAAAATAGAGCCTAGGAGATAAGGTATCACCTTGTTGAACCCCGTGAATGAATTTATAGAAACCAAAATTTATCCCACAGATGGACAAAGAAAGCCAAGGAGAGGAAAAGCACTGAATCATAGATCACAAAACCAATCTGGGTACCCATTGTTCCACATCGTCTAAAGAATAAAACTCCACTCCATTTTATTTTTTGCCTTATCCACGATGACTTGAAAAATGACATTGGAGCCCAAGGTTTTTCTATGACAATCGTTCACCATTTCAGTAGCAATGACAACCACCCCCTGAATACTTCGTCCCTGGACAAACCCGTGTTTCTCCCTCGAAACCAGTCTTGGAATGATCCCATTAAGACTTTTGGACAGGATGGTGGCCAAGATTTTGTGAGATACATTGCAAAGACAAATGGTTCGATAATGTTGAATGATTGTGGGGTCCCTGCTCATTGGAATCAGAACCACTATGGAAGAGAAATTCACCATGCTCAATGCTCCTCCACTGATGAATTCCTGCATGGCATCCACCACCCACGGTTCAACCACCCCCCATGATGCCATGTTAAATAAAGCTGGAAAACCGTTCAGTCTAGGTACACTGTCCTATGGCATCCTCAGAACTGAATCCTTGATATCTTCCTCTAAAGGAATTGCCGATAAGATAATGTTATCAGACATCCCTAACATGCAAGGTAAGAATCCCAAGAAGTCCTCACCTGTCTGGTCGTTTCGAGAGTGCACAAAGGTGGATCCCAAATCCTCGACCAAAAGACCTTCAAAGTGTTCCAACACCATTTTTTCTGCCACCTCCATGTCTGAGGTGAACATCCCATTTCTGAGGCTCATGTTAATCTTCATACTCCTCCTTTCCTTTTTGCATGCATGGAAGAAGGTAGATTTTTTATCCCCTTCTTTCAACCATCTCACCTGGGCCCTCTTCTTGTAAGAAGACTCAATCTCCAGCAGCCTTTCAACAAGAGACACATTTTTACCACAGAGTAAGATGAAGATATTCTCATCCCAGACGTGGAGAAGAGCATCTTCCATTCTATCGATCTCCTTTTGATGACTGTCCACCCCAGTAGTATCATGAGTTCTGTTTTCCAGCCAGCCTTTGATATCCTCCTTATGACGTTTAGGATGCTTCGTTAACCTGCACCAAGCCCTTTCGACCACCACTTTCTCCCAATAAATCATCAGTATTTCAATGATGGAATCATCATGATTCCAATGTTTGAGTACAAAAAAGCCCTACAACTGAAGGCATCTTCTTTATGGTCAACAAGAAGCGTCGCATGGTACGAAATAGAATGATTCAAGTGGGTAACCACACTGCGTGGGAAAGTGTACCATCCCAGAATATTAGTAAATCATCTATCCATTTGACTCAATATATGGTTGGCGCCACGATGGTTATTGCACCAAGTAAATTTGGAACCGATATATCCAAGATCTAGCATGCCAGAAGAGGATGCAAATCCATGAAAGGCATGTGAGTCTCCAAGGTTAATAGCCACTCCTCCTATTTTCTCCAAAGGGTCCATAATTGTATTAAATTCTCCCTCAATGAACCAAGGAAAGGAGTCTGTATTGAAGGATTCCAAATGATTCCAAAGATCTATCCTCTGAGTGGGATCACTACTTGGGTAGAAAAAAAGTGAAGAGAACCTCCAAGACATTTCCAGAGATCTTCGTATTAATACATTGGGGCATGATACTCACCACTTCAACAGATAGTTGTTCCTTCCAACAGATCCAAATGTAAACATTGTCCGGGTGTCCATGTAGAAACATTAGAAACCCCATTCTCCTGTCCATGATGGAAAGATTGATTGTAGACTATTTAGGTTCGATGATTGAAACTAGAGAGGCATGGTGTTTCCTGGATTCGGAAGCAAGAAACACACGTTTTTCTTGGTCTCCCATACCCCGTGCATTCTAGATAATTACAGAGGCCATTAATCCATGAAACTCCGGCCTTTCAGGCTAGACGTGTTAGAAGAGAATGTTAGAGAAAACAGACCTGATTCCTTTGACATGGATCGAGTGATAGGGCCTGACAGCCCAACCGCTGAATAGACTCGTTTGGGAGAGAGAAACTTCTTCTTGAAGGAAGCCTTAGAGTCATCAACTAGTGAGAAGCTATTGTTAGATGAGGGAAGTTTTGAACTCGGAGCCAAATCATCATGAAGGAAGGAGAGTAACAGAAGCCTTTGGGGGGAATCTCACCCCACATTGAGCTCTTTTTCGATGCCCACTGGCATCCAACCCGATGGTAATAAATCTTCTGCATGAGATGCCAGGCAACTAACCAGGGAGCGCTGAATGAGATCTCGGGAAAGTTGAGAGGAGATACATAATTTCTAAGTGGTAGGAGAAAGCGCTCTGGGGGGACTTTGAGGAGGTAGAGAGAGGGATTCACATGAAACCTCAGAGGACCCATGGTTTTTTAAAGAAGCCGCGGAGACAAAGGAGGAACGACCATGGCAGGCTTCCGAAGACAAAGAGATAAGGTATGACAAATTTGGAGGAGGAATTGACTGAGGGGAAACCATGTCAGAAAAGGCATCTAGATTTGAGGTACCATCCATGTGCAAACTGCCAGTATCTTTTTAATTTTAGAAAACCCTTCCAATGGTCATATGCGTCGTCATCTTCGTCGATGCTCGAGAGTGGCCCACATCTAGACCGCCCTGGATGCCAGATCCAGACAAGCCCGCCTGGGTATGTTTTTTCCAGCAGGCAACCTCTGAATGCCCACTAAGCCTGAAGAAGCCACAAAACCTATGAGGATTCTGATAAAATACCTTTTCCACCATTGAAAACCCTTGTTTGTCTTTAGCAAGACACATAAGGAACACGCCGTTGAGAGGTCCATTTCCACACACAGTCGCAGGTTAGAGGCAGCCTACAAGCACTTGTTGTCCTCATCCAAGCAGAGGAACTTTCGTAATGAGTCACCCACTTTTAAAATTTCCAGGTTGTGAAAAGGTAGTCAGAGGCCCGATAACCAGATCCAGACAACCTCTTGTGGAGAATCTCAATCGAAATGATAGTCCCACGACCACTTGGAAGGGGAGAACTGTCACGATCCACACTTCCTTACCACATGAGTCCAAGCCTCCAAAAATTCTTCTTATGAAAACCGATGAATGAAAAAAGCCGTTCGAGAGAGTTTCAAGACCGCAACAGGGTGAAGAAGCGACCAAGAGTCCAAAAAACCTTTAAAGAACCCCAGAGATGGTTTTTTGTGACCAAAGAGATCCTTCAGAGAAAGTTTATGGAAGGAAGAAGCCTCTAGAAGCTCTACCACTGAGATTTACCCCACGGGAGGGCCATAGACCATCCTGGTAGTTCTATGTTCCACCGAAATTAGAGGGATAAGCCTTCACACGCAAGAGATGAGGAAGGCTTCCCCTCATCCAATGAAAACCAAAAATCACTGAAAAGAACATCCGTAAAAGAAACCCTAATGTTCAGCCTGCCTGGGACCCATGAAGATACCTTCTAGGGCGGTGATGTGCCATAAATGGAAGGAATTGGACAACCACCGAGAGGAGAAGAGGTGCCAACGGTAGGATCCGAGAGCGATGAGGGGGCCGATGGATCTGAGGGAGCCGAGGGAGACGAGAGAGACGAGAGAGACGAGGATACCCACACACATGGGGGATAACTCTCATCATTGAGGACCCACAACCTATCCAATATGGGGGTTCAACATTGATTTAATCATAGGGGACCCAAACCCATACTTATGAGGGTTCTAATCTAAAAGAATCATTTGGTGATCTCATCTGATCACTGACATCGATGGACATCACCTCAAAAGAGCGTCGAGCCTGGAACAATCCATATTGTATATTGGAAGCCACAATGGAAGAAACTATCAAGTAATACAATGAAAAAAAACTCAGGATATGATACTCATATTCCAAAATCTATGTTTATTTGAAGAATATATAGAAGTTATAAGTATCCTAAAAAGGGAACCAAGTAGTACATGGGGTGTGAGGGGATCCACAAAGTATGTGGTCTCGATCCACCGCATGTCACTGTCCCTCTCCAGTACACGGATCCCAACCCATGTAGTGGTACATGCTGTGTAGGTGGACTACCCAACGTGTCCATACTAACTAGGACTGGGTCCTATACTTCTGGAAGTGTCCATGTACATTACCTCGCATTCGTGAATACAGACCAGTGGTTATGTACTCCAATACACGGCTGTGTACATAGCTATGTACTTCCTCATGGTATCCCACATGTGTGATCCATCACACAGATCTTCCCCCTAGGTATGAGGTACACAATGTATAAGAGGGATACACATAGTGGAATCCTTATAGATTTAGAAAACCCTATCCAAAAAACTCAAATTGAAACACGCCATTTCCTCATCCTTTTACATGTCGTCTTGTCTGTTTTTTTACAAAAAATAAGATCCTCTCTCTATGCCTCGAATACAACATGATAACTTTAATTATGGACCTATCTCCACCTAAATACATTAGATCTAGCTATGGTTTGTTCTTTCTGGTCATCGTTCACTGGAAACTAGATCTTGCTGACCCATAGGGGTGCTGTCATGAGTTGTGGATGCCTCGGGTTCCTCCATCATTTAATATTTTATCACTGGTCATCAAAATTATCATCCACATACTAAAATGATCCTAGATATATTTTTAATTCAGAGATCCACTCCTTTCATGTGATTCTATCATGATTTTGAGGGTCATATTGGGTTCAGCACCACCGAACAATGTTAAATGAGGACCGTGGGATCCAAATTGTGAAGAACGTGAGGAAATCAAGTGGTAGAGGGACAATAACAAATGTTTAAATTATTGTTTCCAATCATTCATGTCCAAAAATATTGAACATGGGTTTAGGGTTAGAAAACTAATTAATTAATCAAATTTCATTGCACATGTGCATGAAATTGGCCACAATTAGAATAGATCCAAGAATAGGGATCGATCTGCTCAATCTATTTAATCAAAGATGTTAGAAAATGAAAATTGAAAAGTCTTACTTGGATATTTGAATGTTGGTTGTTAATGAATGATCTCTTAATCTATAGAAAGATTTCATCACATTCACATTTTCCAAATATTCTCTGATCTAGAGTTTCGTCATTGTCTGGGGTAATTCGGAAATGGAAGGAGGAAGAAGAAGCTCTAAGATGATCCCAATATTATGAGTCCCATCACAGGTGAATATTCATAGATGTATATCTATAAATATTTCATTTAGGTAAAAAATGAATGAATGAATTAATTAATCAACTATATATACCACTAATGATTGATGTGTCTAAACATCTTGTGATGACCTCTTTTAGGTTTCATCTAGTGTAAAAAATTAGTTCTAGAATCAACCATGGCCTCATATTAATGATCCAATAATTATTTTAATATTTATCTAATTTTCATTAAGAAGCTATGTGAACAAATATAATAAATATTTAAAATTTTCATTAAATTAATTCCATGTGCACAAAACCTTGGAATAACATATCGTCTTAGCAACCAAATCTGGAAAAATATAAAGAAATATTTGGAAGCATACAAAGAAAAAATAGGTCTATACAATTACATTCTATCCACCTTAGATATTTTCATCCAAGAAGTACAAAAACAAACTCAAAATGGTGGAGGTACTGGGGTTGTTTATGTATCTCCCTCTCAAAGGTTCTATCCTATAGTTTCATGTGCTACCAATGAAATCCAATAAGGGGAATCAATCAACCATGATGGATCATTTCCTGATAATAATTTTTTGTCCAACAGGTAATCAAAAAATGTTTCCCTATCATTGATTTTCATTTTTTCCCAGTTGATCACATATGAGAGGTCGTGCATGTACCTTCTCAGCTACGACACGTGGAAGACATCGTGTAACTAGTCTAATAGTGGTGGTAGAGCTAAGATTTAGTCCACTATTCCCACTCTATATTATATATGGAAAGTCCCAATGAATTATTGATATAGTTTTCCACCTCGGAAAAATCTCTATAATACACATCGATATCAGAAACCTAGAAACACATGGTCTCCATCCATGAAATCTAGAGGCCTCTATTTTCGGTATATATATGGATTATGAAGGCTTTGTAGAGTTTTCATCCACTCTGAGATAATCTACACCTTCTCTGTTTTACCTCTCACCTACTCTAGGCCTATGAGTGATGAATCACTTGGATTAGTCAATTAAAGTGGCAACCTATAAGGTCGCCTATACAAGGATTCAAATAGTTCCATATGAATTGTGTAAAGACAACTATTATATTAATCTAAATACACCGAGGGTAGATGATCCTCCTGATATGGGAAAAATCCAACATTCAATCATGTAGCATATCCTCTAAGACCTAAATGGTCCACTCAGTATAACTTTCATCCTAATGGTGAAACACAATGCTCAAGTCCAACTGATCCCCAATGAAATCCGATAATCATCTCTATAATCACGATCTGAGGTGAGCATCATGTTATAAAATGATCATACAGGGAACTCCATGGATTTAAACTATCTCCTCCATGTACATGAATCCAAAGAACTCTATAGAACTTTTATATCGAATAGCTAGGAAGTGAGATGACTTGGTGAATTGGTATTTTATAACACATATGGAATCATTTACCACGTAAGTATGTGGTAACACCACTAAAACATCTAGGGATATCACATAACACATACACTATGGAAACTCAATGGTTTGAGCTACAAATTTTGTAACTTGGTGCTTATCCTTCAATTTTAGAAAAGTGAGGCATTAAGGAAAAAACACTGCAACACAACTCTTTATAAATAGCCACCAAAACCAATGTTGGAGGTCTTCGTACATATTTTCCATACCTATATTCTCTTCCAAATGGGATGTATGAAAATCCTTCATCACCTCCTCTATGTAATCCTGCCTTTTTATTACATAACTTTTCATAACATTTTACAAATAGAGGATCTTTAAAGTGTAGTGTCTTCGAAATCAAGGAAAAAATACAAGAAAACATTAAAAATTCTTCTAATACACTTTTAAGGCTTCATCAAAGGTTCATCGTAAGTAAAATTACTACATATCATTACCTGGAGACATACATCAAAGAAACGGGAGAGAAGAAGGCCCAGTAAGGAAAACAAGTGAAACAGTTTACATGTGATCTTGAGCGATATCAATAAAAATAAGAGGGATATCATAAAGGAATGATAAAGAGGCATATGATAGAAATAATAACATGAATAATAAATTAAAAATATTGATACAACATTTAATTTAGACATTCATGAACATATCACGAAGGTCCATCCCCAAGGTGTCATAAAAATTACCGGGGTTATTCGCCAAGGTATCGTGAAACTTGTCATCTCTAGAGATTAAATTCATTACCTAATGCATTGGAGTGATATCAGAGTTCACCCTTAATATGTATTTATTTTCATGTGATCTACATAGATCATAATAAAAAATTTCATAAATAACTCAAATATATTAAAATAAATGGGTTTCATATCAAAATCATGACGTTTTAAAAAGTTCTTAAAAACTAGATCATTATGTCATTTATAACCCAAGGAAAGGAAATAAAGGTCATATGTATGTCAATTAAAAAATTAAATATATAAATTTTATTTCTTGATTAATACCCTTATAAATGAAATAGGTTTGGGAATTCACATAAATAAAATAAGATAATTTCTTGAGAAAAAGAAAGATATTTTGAGATGAAAATTCTGCAGCATAACAACTATATAACATGGTTTTAGAAAACATTAAAAAGAGAGGGGGGAAGGGTCAGACACTCATAAATAGATCATAATAATGTATAGGGATGAAATAAAATGAAAATAAGATCATTCTATGGATGTTTGAATTACATACCACATGAAAAGGAAACTTGAAAAAAAAGATGTGATTTCTTTTAAGAAAATTCGGCAGTCTAACGACGTCACTTAACATTCAGAAAAATAAGTTGATTAGAGTGTAAAATGTATCCCAAAATTTGGAAATAAAATGGATAGAAATAATGATATATAATAACATACCCTAAACATAATAAGATTGAAACTAGAAGACATAACATAAAGAAAGTCATAACATAAAAGAGGTGGGTTAAAGGTTCCCTTACCTTGAAGAGTAACTTCAAAATATTGAAGGGTGTGACCTTGGGGGGATTGAGGGAACCTTGGGAGGACTCCATGGGAGGTAAAAAGACTATATATTCATTTAGGAGGATTTTGAAATGAAATTAATGAAGAAATGGGTTGGTATTTATAGAAAAAGTGAGGGAACATTTTATTAATTTTCAGGGGACACCTCATCGGTGGTATTTTCAAAACCATGGGCTTGACCCTGGTATTTTCCCATGTTATTGGACACATGGAACAATTCATAAAATATATTACTATTAAAATTTTTTCTAGAATTATTACATCATGATTACATCATTAATGATATCATTAAACACACCGAAACACAAAACTATATTTTTACTATTCACCGAAAAACAAAACATTTTATGAAAATATCATAAATTCACCCTAACCTAATATCAATGATATGAATTCAAAAATGAACTCCATTTTATGAAAATAATTTTATAATTATGAGATATTTAATTTATAAGTAAAAAATACTATTTTTTTGAAAAATACTAATACATCACTAATAATTTCTGAAACAGTTATTTACTAATGCTATAATATCACATTACCAAAAAAGTTGTCTAGATTATTTTTATACTTTCTTAAGTGAGGTTACTATTCCATAGGTCACATTACTATTCATAAGGGTAATATTACTATTCATAATTTATTATTCAGCAAAAATTATTTTGATCTTATTAAACCACATTTTTCACCTTGATTACAACTAGTAATGTGAAACGGGCGAGCTGGGGCGGGGCGGGCCAAGCCCGAACGAGATTGATCCCGCGCGGGTTTGTCTGCAAAAGCCTGCACAAAATGCAAACAAAAAAATTTTCAAGCCCTCCCCACCCTGCATAAACCTGCGGGTTTCCCATGGGCTGACCCATATTTACAAAAAAACTATTTATAATCATTTAAATACTGTATTTTTATCATTCTTAAAGGTATTTGTGGGGAGAAGTATGAATTACTAATTACTAGAGTTTTAAAGGATGTGATGTAACATTTTTTGTGGGTTAATGGTGGCATGCAGTGATGCCGATGTGGTGGAGAACTGTTGTGATAGAAAGTATGTGAGTGATTGGTGGTGGGTGATGAATGATAATATTGGTTGTGTGGTGATGTGAACAACTAAACCTGTGAATGAATGAAGTCTCTCCAGGTAACGATCAGTTTCAAAGGTAGTTATTAATAGTGTTTTAACGAGGTTTTATCCTATTCTCTTAATAAAAAAATAAAATTACATAATAACAAAATTAAATCGGCCTAAAAATATTATGATTATAATAACTCTTATAGAATTGAAACCATGCGTAGGGGCGATGAGTTCCTTTTTTTGAGAGATGGGTTGACACACCATGTGAATATGGTTAATAATTACTATATAAATAATATAATATCATATTAAAATAATAAATATAGACCTATTTAAAATTCACATGTGAATAAATGGTGAATTAATATGACCATTACAGTGAGAAATCATATGTCATCGTTTAACCATGATTTTTTTTTATTAAAAAAACTAAATTGTTAAAGAAACATATATTGTAAAAATAATATATTTTTTTAAATCAGGCCTGCGAGCAAGCCCGCACCCGTGCAGGCTCAACCTGCATTGGCCCGCACCCGCATGGGCCCAACTTGCATTGGCCTTCACTCTAAACGGTCAAAATTTTTAGGCCCGCCCCGCCCCATATCTGCCCCATACCCGCAAAGCTCATGGGCCGTGGGCCCGCTTTGCATCTCTAATTAAAACCATCTATGTCCGATTTTTGAAAATCATTTCACAAAAAAAGTTATTTATTAATAAAATGTCTTTAAACTATTCATCAAAACACTATTTATAAAACACTATTCATCAAATTGAAACATCTTAGAAAATTTCTAAAAATTCAGCCTAGGTTAATTTTGACATTTGAAATTCAAAAATGAAGTTTATTTTACCATAATAATTCTATATGGATAAGAAATCTTTGAAATGTACAGTTTTTACTTCTAAAATCAATTTATCAAATTTTTCTTACTTAAACATATACTTTATTAAGCAAAGCTATTCGAAAAACAGGAATGATGAAATAACAATTTTATTCGTACCAAGGGATTACAAAAAGTATCTAAGGCCTCGTTACATAGCCCATTATAACACCTATAGAGGACATAAGTGTAAGGTGTACTATGGTGATAGAATCTTGGGGTGGCTCAGATAACATTGCTCAAGTGATGATTTCTATCAGCTTGAACTTCTCCCATAGGCGATTCTATTCAAGATTTACATCTTGAAGCTTATCTTTGGTGTGGTCAAGAGAAAAGCTCAGAGATGCTACCTCCTTCTCAGGCTTCGATAGATGGGCTTCGTATAGCCTAAGTCTACTGGATGAGTCCATCAACTCCTCAAACTGTATTAATTAACCAAGATCACTTGTATATATAAACAAGAATCATAAAGTTAAGAGTTTAGTCTCCAACAGGTATATTAACCAATGGTCATATAATAGTTGACACCCAATGATATCATATTAATTATACACTGATATAGTTTTGTTGAGTATAAAATAAAATAACTCACAAAATAAGAAAATAATATTATATAAAAAGTTCGGGTTGTTACATTCTTCCCCCCTTAAGAAATTTTATCCCCAAAATTTCAACTCATACTGTCTGAAAAGAAAATGTGTGGGTACTTCTACCACATAGACTCCTTGGGTACCCACGTGGCTTCTTCACATTTTTGGTTCCTCCAAAACACCTTAACAAGGTGGGTAGTCTTATTGCATAGAAACTTGTCTCTACAATCCAAGATCTCCATCATTTTCTCCTCATAAGAGAGGCCATGTTCCAGTTGTACCACCTCTGTATTTAGTACATGTGAAGGGTCAGGTATGTACTTCCTCAAGAGGGATACATGGAAGACGTCATAATCTTTTGCTAGATTTGGAAGAAGTGCAAGCCGATAGGCCACTTCTCCTACATGTTCAAGGATTTCATAGAGGCCAATGTACTTAGGGATGAAATTCCCTTTCTTTCCAAACCCCATGACTCTCTTCCAAGGTAAAATTTAATGAAATACTTTGTCACCAACATCAAACTCCATGTCCCTTTGATGGTTTTCGGCATAGAAACCTTACTCTATTGCTAGATGTCATTAACCTTTTCTGTAATCTCTTGCACAAGATCATGCCCAAGAATCTTTCTCTCACCAACTTCATCCCAACAAGTAGGAGTTCTACATTTCTTGCTATAAAAAGATTCATAGGGTGCCATTTGAATGATCGATTAGAAGTTGTTGTTGTAAGAGCACTCAACTAATGGGAGATGTTGATCCCATTCACCTTTAAACTTCATTGAGCATGTTCTCAGCATGTCCTCAAGTGTTTGAATAGTCATTTCAGATTGTCCATCAGTTTGGGGGTGATGGGCCGTACTGAAATTAAATTTGGTACTCAGAGTATGTTGAAGACTTCTCCAGAATTTTGATGTGAACCTTGGATCATGATCAGATATGATAGAAAGTAGAACTCCATACAGCCTTACCACTTCATTCATGTAAATCTTGGAAAATTGATCAAGGGATAAATCTTCCCGAATGGAGATAAAATAGGAATTCTTGGTGAGATGGTCCACAATAACACATATCACATTGTTTCCTTTGGAAGTTATCAGGAGACCAATGACATAGTCCATTGTGATATTGTCCCACTTCCATGCTAGTATGGGTAGTGGTTGAAATACCCCTTTAAGAAGTTGTCACTCTGCCTTCACTTACTAACATACCCAAAACCTTGAATTATAGTCACCAATCTCACTTTTCATATTATCCCACCAATAATGATCACGAAGGTCTCTATACATTTTTGTACTTCCAAGATTTATAGAGAATATAGAGTTATGATCTTCATCCATAAGATACTTCTTTATTTCAGGAATTGATGATACACATAGTCTTGTATGAAATTTTAGTACCCCTTCTTGATCAATATTGAACTCAGGAAACTTTATATCCTTTAAATACTTAATCTTCTTCTATAACAAAGGATCTTCTTTCTTAGCTTTCTTGATCTTTTCTAGTAATGACGGTTTAGAAATCATTTGGGTTGGGGTTCATGATGTACCTTCCCTTATAATTACCATGACTAGATTTACAAGGTCATTGATCAAAGGATATCTTTGAATCCTCATAATGAAAAGATCAATTGGGTCTTCCTTTCTTAATGCATCAATAGTTTTGTTTGATCTTCCCAAATGACAATGAATTGAAAAATCATAGTCTTCAAGAAGTTCCAACCATATCCTTTGTCTCATGTTCAATTCCTTTTGTGTGAAAATATACTTCAAACTTTGATGGTCTGTGTATATATCACATTTCTCTCCCTAAAGATAGTGCTTACACATATTCAGAGCAAAAACAACCGTAGAAAGTTCTAGATCATGCATAGGATAGTTATGTTCATGAGTCTTCAGCTATCGAGATGCATAAGGAATGACTTTGTCATTTTACATGAGGACGCACCCAATCCCTTTTATAGTTGCATCGCCAAAATTAACGAATCCTTCTCCACTTGAGGGTAGAGTTAACATGGGTGCCATAACCAATCACTTCTTCATCTATTGGAAACATTCCTCACACTCCTTTTTCCAGATGAACATGACCCCTTTTCGAGTTAACTTGGTTAATGGATTTAGAAAGTCATGAATTTTTTTCATAAACATCCTATAATATCACACTAATCCAAGGAAACTACGAATCTTCGTTATTATTGTAGAATGAGGCCACTCCTCTACAACTTTTTTCTTTGTAGGGTCAAATGTGATTCCTTCATTGGTAACAATGTGCCCCAAGAAAGTAACTTATTGTAACCAAAATTCACATTTTTTGAACATTCCAAAAATCCTCTCCTTCAGTAGAGTTTTAAAAATAACCCTTAGATGATCCTAATGCTCCTCGCAACTTGTGAAATATATCAAAATATCGTCAATAAAAACTACCAAAAAGTTATCAAGGTAGTCTTTAAAGACTCTATTCATCAAATCCATAAAAATAGCAGGTGCATTAGTTTGTCCGAAGGGAAAAACAACAAACTCATGATTCCTATATCTTGATCAGAAGGTAGTTTTTTGGAATATATTTCTTCTTCACCCTCAATTGATGATAACCAAATTGAAGATCAATCTTAGAGAAGAATTGAGCCCCACAAAGTTGGTCAAATAAGTCATCAATTCTTGGAATAAGGTATTTTTTCTTCACTTTGATCCCATTTAGTTCTCTATAATCAATGAATAACCACATTGATCCATCATTCTTCTTCACAAATAGAACTGGTGCTCCTCAAGGAGACACACTGGGATAGATAAACCCCTTCTCCAAAATATCTTGGAGTTGTTTCTTTAATTCCTCTAGCTCTAAATTTTCCATCCTATATGGGGTCTTTGATATCGGATGAAATCCAGGTACGAGTTCAATGGAGAACTCTACCTCTCATTCTAGGGGAGGTATAGGTAACTCATTAGAAAATACATCAATGTATTCTTAGAATATGGGGACATTTTCTACCCTTACACTCTCATTTCTTTCTTCTTCTTCACCGATCAACTCCATAAAGAAGGATATATGAGGTTCTTCTAGACAGAGATCATATTGAGATTCCTCTCCTTGGAATATAACTATAGGTTTTCCAATCAAGACTATTAAGATTTCATTTCTTCTATATTTGATATTATCATTATAATTTGAGAGTCATCCCATCTGTAGTATAATGTGGAATTCCCTCTTGGGAACAACTACTAGATTTGCGATAAGATTGTGCTCACTAAAGTAAATACTAGAGTTTCTAAACACTGATGATTCTTGGATAATCCCACCAAGAGTCTTGACTGATAACTCTAATTTTAGAAAATATGGGGTTGATTATAAATTCTTTGCAAACTTGGAGGAAATAAAGGAATACATAGAACCAGAATAAAACAAATTACTTGCTAGCTTTGAGAGAACAATAAGAGTACCTTACACCAAATCATTTGGCGCTTCAAATTTAGCCGTAGTGACAGAAAAATCACGACCGTGTTCCCTTGGCCTTTGCTGAGGCTGATGGTGGTTCCCCTCTACTGCCCTTGGATTTTGATAGTGATTGGAAAAGTTTCCAAGTTTTCTACACTTATAGCATTGGACATCAGGTAGGGCCTAAACCATCTTCCCCTTATCGTTAGTGTTGTGAAGTTGAGTCTTCACCTTACTACGATAATTCTACACAATGTGGCCATATCTTCCAAACTTTTAGCACTTCCCACCCATGAGCAGACAATTCAATGAATGCTTATTCCCACATTTATTATACATGGGTCATTGCACTTGCTTTCCTTCTCTTCCCTGATCAAAGTTCATCCCTAAGATGGGATCCATTGATCTATTTGTTTCATTGGATTTATTATACTATTGAGTCTCACCGAACATTAGTTCAACTTTCATCGCACTCCGCATGATTTCCTCAAAGCTATCGTAGTCTCAGTTGGCTAGATTCTTCCGTAGATGAGGTCTCAGTCCACTGAATAATCTATCAACCTTACCATTTGGATCCATGACAAAGCTAGAGGTGTAACGTGAAAGCCTTGTGAAGTTCATCTTGTAGCTTCCCACAGATTCATTCTCTTTCTACTTCAGCTTGAGAAACTCCTTCTCTATTCTTGTTCTCATGGAACGAGGGAAATAGTTACTGAAGAAGATCCATATGAACTCTTCCCACTCCATATCTTCAACCTCCACTCTTGGCCTCATGTTTTTAATCAGTTCCCACCACTGATCAGCTTCTCCCTCTAAGTAGTAAACAACCAGGGTGACCTTCTATTTCTTTGAACAGCAGATCAGAGAAAAGATCTTCTCTATAGAGCTGATCCACTATTCATAAATCAATGGGTCGATCGATCCACTGAAGGTTGGTGGTCGTTAATGCATAAAGGAATCAATATAATGTTGTTCCCTTCATGTTGAGATTGGTATCTCAGCTTGATTAAATTTATTTCTTATAACTTGAGTCAGTTGGTTCATCATTCTCATGAAAGTTTTTATTTCATCTTCCATTGGAGGGCTGTCAGTGCATGGTCCATTGCGGTCCCCATTCACATGGTTTCTCCTATTGCCCTCCATTTTATAAAAGAATAAATCCTTAGTTAGAAGCTTATTTAATTTATGAATCTTTTAACTATAAATGATTTTATGTCTTAAAACTTGATTCTTAAACAATTACATTTCTCTATAAATCCACCATAATGATTCATAAAAAGCTTATGATTAACAAAAAATATCCCCAAGGAGTGTCAAACCTGGAGTGCAGAAAGGCCCATTGTCATGTACCAAGATACCCCAGGTCAAGCGTGAAAATCCTTGTTGGATTTTTCACTCCTAGGTACATCTGTGTCAGAGCCACATTAAATTGTTCGTATCCAGATAGGGATATATTTTTTCAAAAACCACTTACTTAATATTTCACCAAAATACCAGGATGTTTTCCTATATTTAAACGTTTCTATAGGGGTTTTCCTAGTGTTTTCATAACCTAATTTCCATAAATTACTAAACTACCCTTTGATACCAACTATGACATCCCACCCTTTTATTACATACCTTTTTGTTACATTTTACAAATAGAATATCTTTAAAGTCTAGTGTCTTGGAAATCAGGAACAAAATACATAAAAACATAAAAAATTATTCTAATTCACTTGTAAGGCTTCATCAAAGGTTCATACTATTTAAAATTACTACATCTCATAACCTGGAGACATATATCAAAGGAAAGGGTGAGAATAAGGCCCAATAAAGAAAACAAGTGAAACAATTTACATGTGATCTTGAGAAATATCAATAAGAACATGAGGGATATCATAAAAGAATGATAAATAGGAATATAATAGCAATAATAAATTGAATAATAACATGAAAATGTGGGTACAACATTTAATTTAGACATTCATGAACATATCACCACGTTCTATCCCCAAGGTGTCCTAAAATTTACTAGGGTTATTCACCAAGGTATCGTAAAACTTGTCTTCTCTATAGATTAAATTCTTTACCCAATGCATTGGAGTGCTATCAGGGTGCACCATTAATATGTCTTTATTTTCATGTGATCTACATATATAATAATAACACATTTCATTAATAACTCAAAGATAATAAAATAAATGGGTTTCATATCAAAATCGTGACGTTTTAAAAAGTGCTTAAAATCAAGATCTTTATGTCATTTATAACCCATGTAATAAAGAATAAGAGTTATATGTATGTTAATTAATGAATAAAATATATCAATTTTATATTTTGATGAATACCCTTGGAAATTAAATAGGTTAGGGTATTCACATAAATAAAATTAGATAATTTCTTGAGAAAAAGAGAAAGATTTTGAGACAAAAATTCTACAGCATAATGACTATATAACATAGTTTTAGAAAACATTAAAAAGAGAAGTTGTAAGGGTAAACCACTCATAAATAGATAATAATACCATATAGGGGTAGAATAAAATGAAAATAATATCATGGTATGAATTTTTTAATGACATACCACAGGAAAAGGAAACTTGAAAGAAAAGAGAAGATGCAATTTCTTTTATGAAAATTCGGCAGCCTAACGTCGTCACTTAAAAAATATAAAAATAAGTTGATGAGAGTGGAAAGGGTATCCCATGATTTGGACATAACATAGAAAGAAATAATTATATATAATAAAATACCCTCAACATAATAATATGGAAAATAGAATACATAACATAAAGGAAGTCATGACTTAAAAGAGGAGGGTGAAAGGTTCCCTTACCTTGAAAATTAATTTCAAAAGCATGAAAGTTTAGACCTTGGGGGGATTGAGGGATCCTTGGAAGGACTCCTTGAGAGGTAAAAATACTATATCTTTGTTTATTAGGAATTTATAATGAAATTAATGAAGGAATGGTTTGGTATTTATTACAAAAGTGAGGGAATATTTTATTAATTTCCAAGGGACGCCTCATCGGTGGTATTTGAATATCCATGGGATTTCCCATGGTATTTTCCCATGGAATTTTCCACTTGGGAAACCTAATAACATATATTACTATTCATTAGTCTACAAAAATTATTAAATCATTATTACATCATTAATGATGTCATTAAACACACCAAAACACAAAACTGTATTTTTACTATTCACTGAAAAACAAAACATTTTATAAAAATATCATAAATTCACCCAAGAATAATATAGATGCTATAAATTCAAAAATTAACTCCATTTTATGAAAATAATTTTCTAATTATGAGATATTTAATTTATAAGTAAAAACAATATTTACCCAAAATAATAGTAATACTTCACTAATAATTTATGAAACAGTAATTTACTAATGCTATAATATCACATTACCAAACAATATGTCTAAATTATTTTTATACTTTCTTAAGTGAGGTTAATATTCAATATGTCACATTACAATTCATAATTGCAATATTACTATTCATAATTTATTATTCACCAAAAATTATTTTGATCTTATTGAACCATATTTTTTACCCTGATTACAACCATGTATGCCCGATTTTTTAAAATCATTTCACAGAAAATATTATTTAATAATAAAATGTTTTTTTACTATTCATAAACAAAATTATTCATAAAACACTATTCATAAAATTGAAACTTCTTATAAAATTTCTCAAAATTCATCCTAGGTTAATTTTGACATATAAAATTCAAGAATGATGTTTATTTTACTATAATAATTCTCTATGTATGAGAAATCTTTAAAAAGTACAATTTTTACTTCTAAAAACAATTTATCAAATCTTTCTTAATTGAACATATAATTTATTAAGGAAAGATATTCAAAAAATAGGAATGATTAAAAACCAATTTTATTTATACCAATGGATTACAAATAGTATCTAAGGCCTCGTTACATAACTCTTTATAACATCTGCACATGACCTAAGTGTAAGGTGTGTTATGGTGATAGAATATTGGGGTGGCTTGGACAATATTGCCCGAGTGGTGATTTATATCAGCTTGAACATATCTTGTAGATGATTCCGTTCAAAATTCACATGTTGAATCTCAGCTTGGGCTGGGTCCAGAGCAAAGGACAGAGATGCTACCTCCTTCCCAAGCTCCGACAGATGGGCTTCATATGGACCGAGTCTACTAAATGAGGCCATCAACTCATATTTCTATATTAATTAACCAATATCACTTGAATTTATAAAAAATAATCATAACGTTAAGAGTTTAGTTTCCAATAGTCATATTGACCAATAGTCATATAACAGTTGAAACCCAACGGTCCCATTTTAATTATACTCGGATATAGTTTTGTTGAGTATAACATAAAATAACACACAAAATGGGAAACTGATATTATTAAAAAGTTCAGGTCATTGCATCCTCCTAAAATTTCAATGGTACAATTGACCGTCCTCTAAAAAGGATAGCATGACCCCACTTTAAGAATATCCATTAGAAGAATGTCCAGTGGATATCTGAGTACATAAGGTATCCCATATAGTATCTCCATTCTGATCTCACCTAACATTCTATAAATGTTTAGGGATCGCAACCATCGATTTTTGATATTATGAACCAAAATTATCAACTATGTACAACTATAACGAGGTTAACTACTTTAACACCTTGACCAAAAACTAAGAACAACACCTTTTGCGAGAATATACCACCATATTCCACTTCTATAAAGAATAGAAAATATAGATTTCATTGTCTTTGTAGAAATATAGTGATCTTGTATTTCTCATATTAAGATCATTTATAGAAAAGATATACATGAAACACTTTTGGTTAGTATAGATGATAAACTGCTTACCCACCAGGTAGTGTCACCACATCATCAGGGTGAAGACTAACACTGATAACTCAATATCATGGGTCTCGTAGTTCTCCTCATTTGGTTAAAAAATAACAGTCCCATATAAAATCACTTACTTTCTCTCCACCAAAACATTATCCAGTTCAGTACCTGATTCATCACTGAACACTATGTACACAACACCCTCCCCATGAATTATCATGATGAGGGATATTTTCAACCACATCTTCAACTCTTGAAAACATTGCTGGTACATTTCGTTCCACACAAAATGATCCCCATTTTAGGCGAAAACATTCATAGTTCCTTCCACTCTAAAGATATCAGGTACAAACCTTTAATAGTAAAATTCCAACCTAAGTAATCTCCACTCCTCGACAACACTATTGGGTGGATCTTATGCTAGGAATGCATGAACAATCACTAGGTCTACTTCCACCCCTACATCAAACATGATGTGTCATATGGTTTTTAACTCTAAAATCTAAAATTGAATCTTTTAAATATTTAAATAAATATAATTTTCTAAAAGTGTGCCTCATACCATCCTCAAGTGTCTCTTGTGATCCTCCTAAGATGTAGAGTACACTAGGATATCATTGACGAGGATCCCCAAAATCTAGTCTACAAAATTATTAAAGATTTAGTTCATGAGTCATGTGAACCATATGTGGGAGTTATTCTTTCCAAAGGGAGTCACCAAGTATTCATAGTGATCATAGGGAAATATGAATTCCGAATTTAGTATATCCTCATCATTTTCTCGTAGATAGTGTTAGCCTAACGTGAGGTCAATCACTGATAACCATCGTTCCCCTAAAAATGATCAAAGAAGGTTTAGATCCCTAATAGTGGATTATTATTCTTCACGATCACCCTATTCTAGATCTGATAATCCACACACAACTTAATTCACCCTCCTACATTCAAAGATAACACCATTAGGATCGACCAAGGTAAAACACTGGGTCTCAAAAATCCCTTCTTCTATAAGTCCTCTAACTACACCCTCATGTCAAAATATCTATGGGAGTAATTTGATATGCTGGTGCATATATCGGGGTCTTCTCATGGTCTAATTTGATACGTACACATTTCTCTTGATGGGGAGGCAATCCTGGAACATCTTCAAGAAATATGTTCTCATACACTTACACTACTGAAGGGAACTGTTAGAACATATTATCCACCACTCCAAGAGTCATTCTAGCCGACTAGTATGTAGTTGTATATAATATCCCTTTTCAGGGCTTGTCTTACTCCTCTAATGTTCTCTTTTCATCTGTAAGGAAAAACCTCAGAGCATAACTAGGTTTACAACTCATCCTCTTCCTAAAATAGTCAACCTGGGGATGAACTGTAGATATCCAGTCTATACCTAAGATTAATACATAAGGCATAATTTCTAATAAAAATTGATACAATATAAATATATCACCACCAAGACTCATAACTAACTATTATTAGATGTTTGAAATCATTGAGTTTCCCTTTTTCGGACTCTCCAAGTGTAAGAGGCGAGTAAAAGTCTCAATAGAAACCTCTATGTCCCAAACTAGATAAGTAGATAGAATGGAATAAATTACATCTTTGTCAACAAATACTGCAAATAATGTAAATAATAAATATATCATACCACATATAATCCATGGAGATTTAGAATCATAAGCCTCCATAGCATGCAACTATCCTCATCCCTACCCATAATATCACTCAGCTTCATTTAGAACCCCTGGGTGTGGTGGTGGTAATAGGTAAAAACTCCTACCAAATCATGATTCTCTACCAGCACCACTGCCACATCCTTTACCCTATAGACCACCCTAATCCAACATCTACCTTATACTTGATGGTCCTCAACAATATCCCAATCATCTGTACAATGAGTTAGATAATGTAAAGTAATATTTCTCCAACTATCACATGAGAAACACAACCCCACCCTAGGATGACTTGAACCAATCTAAGATACCTTCACCATTGATCCATTTTCTTGGGATCATCTCACGACAAATTTTTCATTCATGAATCCCTACACCTACCATCAGTTACTTCCCACCGAGGTCTCAACTCTTGGGTTCCCACTAACAATACCCATTTTCAGCGCCTGCTCTGCCATAATGTTTTACACCACTAAGGCCTGCTCAAGAACCCTTATAGAGGTGAGAATGAGGTGAAATAACACCAATTCCAAGATATGTCAGCATAATCCATCTTCAAAGGTATAATATCTAAAGAGAAAATCCCTCTAAATATCGATTAATTATCATGAGATATTTTTAAAACTCACTAAACAATTTGTCTCAAGTCATAATATCCTGTTGTAGATACAAAATCTCATGAATGTGAAAAGATGGAAATGTGGATGGATAGAAATCCTCCCAGAAGAGTTTATCAATGTATGACCAGTAGAGAGTTGTTTCATCAGGTTAATGAGTCACTAAACTCCACCATTTCATGGTGAATACTTTAAAAAGAGTCACTATGAGGACTATAATATAGTATTCATGCATCCTCATATAGAGGAAAACTTGTGTGACGACCTCTAGCTAGTCCTTATCCACAAGGGGGACTAGGTAACCTCAAAACTAGTGAGTTTGCTGCCTCTAGAACACATGCAACACACTTTGCCTACATACGTCCTCGGTTGGAACTACAAATTCTAACTAATACTCAATACATTGTGTTATATATGGTATACCACCCTAAAGTAAAATCTCTAGTACAAGACTCTATACTAAAGCTTCATCACTTAGAGGATCATCATCGTGATAACACAATGGGATCTTGGCTAGCTATCTTCGTGGGGGAATCTTGATGTTAAAAAGATGAATCATAGTCAAATAATATATTTGGGGAGATGACTCAAGAAGGAAAAGAAAAAACATCCAATTACTTTATGATGCATGTACCCATGTTTTCCTAGAAACCAATTTCTATATATATACATAGTGAAAATACAAGTGATCAGAGTCCAGTTGTATAGATCCATCATACATTGAACCGACATTGGAGTCCATGGCCTATAAGCTGATGTTGAAACTGAAATTTTTTTTCTATAAAACCTAAAACAATATCACTGATGCAAGTCCAAAGTTTTTACCCCGTCTAATACCACTCTATCTTGACCCAACAAAAAGGTACCCGCCTGTGACAACCCCAAGCCCGATTCCAATTGGCTCGAGGATGGAATCTAGTGGTGAGTATACATATCAAATACATGGAAGGAATTATCCAAATGTACCTATAAACACACACACACAAATATAAAAACCTATACAATGTTGAAATCTAATTCAACTAAAAGCAATACATGCATATATCTTTGATCCCACAACCATAGTATATTAGTAAGGTACTGAAATCTATAAAGGGAAAAATAAAAGACCAAAAAAACTATAGAGTGTCCAAAATGCTCATAGGGATAGTACAATGATAAAATGAAACCGCCTAGACAACACCTCAGTCTATAAAGATCAAAATATTATACAAAATATCCATGTACTCCCAAGAAACTGTAAAATTGGTCGTTGTCTTCATAAGACATGAAACATGAGGGTGGTTACCATTCAAGGATGTGTATAACAATACCTAGTAGGACACCTCAAAAACACTAAACATGAATCATCCGGAATAGTCATCTCATTACAATGATATAGTAACAACATAAAAAAACTAGACACAATCATGAAGGGAATCATGCCTTCAAGAGGTCACAACCAATCGGTTAGCCACATTATTCTCCTTGAAGAAATTTTTGTTCAAGGAGATTCCTATATTTGATATTTGAAATCACTGGAGACACTCATCCATGTGGTCAGTATCATTGGTCCTCGCCCATTGATGTACATTGGTCCCTAAAAATAATGATACTCAAAAAGGGTATCACACCAAGGGCCATTAGAGGACAGCACAAAACTAATTTGGCTCGACCCAATATGTAAGGGATCATACTCCAGTGATACCATGATCCCTAATAAAATATCCTACTAGATAGAGGATCCATACCTTACTAAACGAGGTAAAGTAAATTCCAAAAACCCCACATAGGTCATAAAATGATATAGGATCACACTCCAGTCTCATGAATGGTCACTAAAAAAATCTATCAAAGACTCATACCCCAAATGGAATCATAATCTAGATATTTGGATATAATATTTCAATTTAACCATAAAGGTAATGGACCAAGGGAAAAACATAACTAATACTCAAAGAGGGTCTCTTAAGCCCACGTGCCATGTAATCTCTAAGGCTACGAGCCTTGTAAGGGTTCCCCTCATCCCTTGAAAGGGGGTTTATCAAAAATCAATAAAAATAAAGGAAATAGGGCCATTAGGGGGGTGTATAGAGGTCTTTTGACACCCTTTCCAATTTGTTTTTCCATTCCCATGTACCTCTAGTCACTCTCGAATACAAACCCCTGCACACCTAGTTGTTCCTGTGAACACCTGACTATGTACTATGACTGTGTCCATGTGCATTGGCCTACTCATGCCTGTGAATCCTCAGAGATATATGTTGATATTCCCCATTAGATCACATAGTGTGTAAAAGAGGTCACATGGAGTGTGATCTTTTTCTATATGCAAAAACCCCAGTGCCGCATATGGGGGTCCCACAAGGCATGTAATTTCAGATTACATATTGTGTATCTCAGTATTTACATACCCTACTGGTTCCACTTTCAAATCATTGTTTGTGTCACCATTGCTAACTAGATCACCAGAAATTTGATGATCTAGGGTTATCCAACCTTCCATACACTAGAGACAGGGATTCCAGGCTTCGAATCCACTCGGTAAATTCCCACACACACTTTCTATAGATGAAACATTGAAACCTGGATGAATAGGAACAATAAATTCATTCTGATTTGACTTTGATTATCCCCTATTGTCATTTCACCGTAATCACACCCATGATCACGAACCAAACCCACTGTATTGATTCTTTGCATTTAATAATGGCCACACAATGACCAATTACCTGATATTTCATCATAATGTTGGTATGAGAAAATACCGACAATAAATGTGTAATAAAATACGGGATAAATTCATAAACAAAAATATGTGAGGAATATAACTCATCCTTTTTTCCTTGATTAATTTTAATAAAATATACAAACAAATAAGGAATTAACCAATGTAAAATAATAAATCCATCACAAATTAATCTTCCTTCGATGTGCATATCAATTATTATTTTTGGATTAGTTTATTGATTGATTGGGATAAATAAAAGAGATATAAATACAAAAATAAAACAACCTACATAGAGTTTGGATCAATAGTTGATGAAGAATGGTCTTATTTTGTTGTCTTTTGTGGGATACATGAACTCTATTGACCATACAATCCTTGATCTGATTTTGATCCAACATGTTTTGCCAAAAAACATCCAATGGATACTCTACAATGGATCCTCTAAATCCATAGGATATGAGTCTAACCCTAGGGTTCAGGCATATCCATATTAAAATATTAAAGTAATATCACTACATAAAATAAAATAATATAATATAAAACATTTTATTTTATTACCTATGAATGCCACAAATTTTTCACAATTGTGTGATGCTGAAAAAGTTCATGTTGCACCAATGATAAAACCAATGTTATAAAATCAACAGTATCCTTTAATTTTTGATTCAAGCATCCATTAATGATTTATTCCACTTTTTCATGAAAATTTTATGTGTCTAATATTTATATTTATATAATATTTAAATATTAATTCCAGGCTCATCAGGCCTCAGATTCTCATGTCATCTCAACATCTAGCACCGAAAATATCCATATAATATTCTAATGAAATAATGGAAATAAATATAATAATTAAAATAAGTCTCTTATCCACCTCCCTAGTAAAATTATAGAACATTTTTTGTTTTCAAATGAAAAACTATAGATTCTGTAAGTCGATATTTAATTGAGATCTTTCGAAGAAGTGGAAATCTCTTAAAAATTTCTACTTATATTTACCTAATCAAAATAAATTATATATATCATAAAATAAAATATTTATTATCCTAAATATTCTAATATTTTATAATGATTTTTAACAAACCATTATAACAACTTTTTCACATCAAATGAGAAGTTCAATTATCGCTCGTGTGTACATACGACTTACAATTTCCATGTAGAGAAACAATTAATTTCTCATCACCAAGTTTTATGGATTTAAAATATGATGTGATTAATATTTATGTATTATATTTATAACATTATTATACTTATGTAATGAAAATATCATATGTATTATCATATCATCCAGTATTTTGGGAAATGATAATGTCAGTCATGCGTAAGTATTGAATACCATTTCCACAATGTGATGTGATTTGTTTTTCATTTATATTTCAAATGTATATTAAAAGGATTAATTTTATTATTATATAAAATATATGTGATATAAAATTAATACTATAAATATGAGTTAATATTTACATTTATCTTATTTTGTCAATCGAAAAAATAAAACAACGTTCATGCGTATGTACGACCAACCATCTCTATGGATGGTGTAATTCATTTCCCTATCTCAAAATTATATTAATTATTAAAAATATGTATATGGTTAATTCATATGGTTTTTATATCATTATTAAAATTGAGTAATTGGGGGGACCATGACCAAAATATAAGTAACAAATATGTCAAACATAAACATCCTTTGAAAATGAAGCTTCCATCACCCTAAATAAAGATTTTTATAAAAAATTATTAAAAAATGGGTGATAAGATGTTATAAATAAATAATACATGTTATGGTAAATGTTAATGTTGTTATATAATAAATTTAACCTAAATAAATATTTATTATACATGATTTTTGAACATGAATGATGAAAGGAAATACTTTAAGTAAGTGTTTCTTTCACAATCTCATCATTAATCAGGATTGTTCATGTTTAAGTATCCATATGGGAATATTTATCATCCATGATCAATTTCTTTAAAATTATTTTCAAAAGAGGTTTTAATATTTTCCTACCCTTTTTTAGATCATTTTTACCCATGTTTTAATTTTTAATTTTTTTTAATGGAATATATTTTTTATTTTCTAAATGATGTGTTTTCGTAATTTTCTGACAAAAAAATATAGAAGAACTCTTTTTTTACTTATAAGGACTAATAATATTTTCCAATCATCAATAATAGTATATTATTTGAAGCTTCATTTATATGTTTACATGTTTATGTTCAAATAAAATATTTCCCCCTATAAGTGAGTTGATTTTTAATAAAAAAATATTTATTTTAAAATAGAATTCTTATTTTTCTAAAGAATTGTTCTAAGAGATCTTATAAAATAATTATTTCATCAAATATGAAATCATTTTATGTTATTCATTCATTACTAGTTAAATGTTCTTCTTATACCACTATTATGGTTTATATGGATGGTTTATGATGACAAGATGATTATAAAACATGTTTCTTTTCTATAGGTTATACTATAATGAAGTGTTTATGAAACTCATTTCTTTTCACGGATTATGATATGATGAATTATTTATGATCTTATAGGAAAAATATATAACATTTTCATTATGTTATGGGTGAGACCAATATCTCCCTTCATTTCTATAGGTAATGATTGATATTTCATGAGATAAAAAAGAATGAAATAGTGATTGAACCCAGTTGATTAAGGGAAATTTTCTATTATGATAGTCATGAGAGTAAAATATGACTACTATGATGTTTTGGGGAGTGAAACCAATCAACTATGAAAGTATAGGAAAATATACTTGGATACTAGGTAAATTATTTTCTATGCTTATTTGTATTCTATAATTCAATGTCTTATGAAAATGTTATTCTCTCATGTATCTTGTTCCATTATGATTCATGTCGTATGAAATTTCATGATTTATTCCATGATAGAATACTATCAACTTTTATATTTAGGGTAAGACTTAAAAATGTTATGTTCACATTCCCATGCCCTTATTCTCATTTATTTAGTAGGTAATCATTGAAATCTCTTTTATTTACCCTTATTGAGCATCATAGGTAACACTTTTCTTATATTTCATTTCCCCATGATATGAAGAAAGACATTAAGTATGATATTTCAAAAAGGGCATTAGTTTTTAAGAAATAAGTGAGAAAAATTAGATATTTTATAAACTAGATGTTTTGGGTGAAATGTTTCAAAATGTACTATACCATTGTGATACTTAGGCAAGTTCTATTTAATGTAATGAATATTCATCTAAAAAGATGTAATATCTATGTATAAAAAACATGAGTCTCTCTAGTTCATATAATAGGATGGTTATAGTTTACATTTAGAATACAAGATGAGAAAATAATTATGGATATGTCTATGTATAGGATTAAATCCAAAATTTCTGATAACAAAGAAAGAGAATGTTATAAGATATGGTATACAAAATGTATCACAATTAAGAAATCCAATAAATGATTCTTCATGATTTTGTGGTCATGAACTATGATTACCATTTATAACCTTAGGATTTTTACTTTTATTCAATTATTATAACCTGAAGGAATCATGTTAATGAAAAATGAGATGGAATATGTTATGATTTTTCTCCAGAGAAAGAGAATGTTATAGGATATGGTATACAGAATCATACTGTTTTGCTCAAACAAATTTCTCATGATACAAATCCTAATGAGTTATCAAATTATCAAAGGTGGTAACAATATACTATTGAATCATTCCAGGTGAAACAACAACATTATTTCAATGGATATCTTGATCCATTTGTTACTAAGAGATGGATCAACATGATTGTGAAATTACATTCTATATTTGATTACATGGGACATGAAAATGTTATCCTGCCTATTTATCATGTGAAACTTGAAACATATTAGTGGTGGAATCATATCATCAATATGATTCAAGAATAAGAAATTTAATCCAAGTAATGTGATGAGTTTATGGCGATATACTTCAGTAAGTACTTACATCATACACTGTATAAATATAGAGTAAGAATTTCTATAGTTTAATCAAAAGGATGATAATATGAAAGGTATGACTCTAGTTTAATTATCTACCATGAATGTAAAAATTAATGATTCATTATTGGATTAAAACCAAGTCTCAGAAAGAAAATAGATATAAGATAAATCATGATCTCTGAATATATTTTTTATAATATTTGAAGGTGGAGAATGAGATTATAGTTACCTATCAATATCATGGTTTTGATAAGAATAGATATATAGAATTTAATGGAAACTACAAAACCATAGTGGAATGAAGAAGATATTTAATTTATGATTGATGTGTGAAAGGAAACATTGGGAAAATTTTCTTATAGGGATTATCAATAGTTTCATAGGAGGAAAGTATGGTCAATGAGAAATAGAATTCTAAAGTGATGGGATGATGTTATATAATAATGTTAATATAGAAACATATCCACAAAATACACCAACCATGATTTGATTCTTCATTTTCATGGAGTAGGTGAATTACTCCATGTAGTAAATTAATCTAAATTTTTTTTAGGATTAGTTCTAAAAACCTCTTAATCCTAAAGTCAAAGTTAAATATCAAGTGTTTACGAATATAGAAGTGAATTATATGAATTATGTGGTGAAAGGTATACTTATTATCCACTCTCAAATTGCTAATTTATTATTTGATTTTGGATCCACCCACTCATTTTGTATAATGATTATTTATTGTATCAATGTATCACCACAATAATTAAATTTTGTGTCAGCTATGAAAACACCTAATTAAATGATGTTTGAGTAACAAGTTTATATTTATTCTCTAATTGATGTTTTATGTAATGTTATTTCTTCAAATATTATGATTATACCTTTATTTTAATTCAATTTCATTCTTATTATGGATTGGATTTCTCTATATGGATCCTATAATTATTTCTAAGGGAAGTAAAATATCATATTATTAGGGAGCATTTAATCATATATCGATGTAATGATGAATATAAAAATCTAATAGAAATTTCATCTATATTGTGTGTCTTAATTCCTATACATGAATGATAAATATATTAGATGTTTTGGGAGAAAATAATCTTTATGGATACAACTATTAATGGGTGTTTTTTTATGTCCGTCTAGATGAATTTCTTGGTATTCCACCAAATCTATAAAAAGAGATTTCATTAGAACTCATACTTGGTTCTATACCTATTTCAAATACTACATGTAGAATATTTCTAATTAAGTTATATGAATTGAATATACAAATACAATATAATATTTATATGGGATTCATAGGCCCCAATTCTTCACCTTTGATTTGTAAATATTCTATTTTTTAAGAAGAGATATGGTTCAATGCATCTTCAAATTGATTATCGAGAGCATAAAATAATTAAAATCAAGAACAAGTGTCGTCTCCCTTGAATTGATGACATATTTGATCAAATACATGGTGATCTATAATTTTTTGATATTGATATTAATTCTAGATATCTTAAATTGAGGTAAAATAGAAATGATATACCCATGATGGAATGACATAGATGGAATGGGAACTATGAATTTTTAGTGATTATTTTTGTTCATACTAATTCGCCCTCTATAATTATGGACCTAATGAATAGAGTCTTTAGATACCATCATGATTAGTTTTTGATAATATTTATATACAATATTCAGGAATATATAAATATAATGTATTATAATGAAGTCCACTTAAGGATTGTGATGAATAGCCAGATGAATGGGAATATTTATGAAAAATTTACCATTATGAATTTTGGATTTGGAAAGTTTATTTTTTTGGGTTATATAATATAAAGAGAGGGTATATCAGTAGATACTTCAGAGATCAAAGTTATTAAAAAGTTTATTTGACCAAACATGGGGAATGAAATTCATAGTTTTCTTAGGCTGGGTAGATATTATCAATTCATTTTCAAATATTTCACATAATCATCTAATCCACTCACCATATAGACTTGAAATTCCATCAATTTCATTTGTATGGAGGAATGTGATGATAATTTTAAGGAGTTGAAAAGTGGGTTGGTCAGTGCACATATGATCATAATACCTTGTAGATAATAAAAGACTATGATCTATAGTGATGTTTCAAATAATCTCCTATGATATTTTCTCATGAAAAAAATGATATGTTGACAGGTTATGCCTCCCTCCAATTGAAGGATTTTTATAAAAATTACACAACTCATGATTTGGATTAAGCTATAGTAATATTTAAAAAAAAAATAATTTTATCAATGGATAAATGTGTGAAATATATGCTATTGAAAAAATAGTAAAGTATATCCTCACTCAAATAGAGTTGAAAATGTTACAAATAATATGGTGGGAGTTGATTTATTATTATGACTAATCAATGAATTATCACCCTAGGAAATAAAATAAGGTGGAAAATACTTTGAGTTGAAAGGATCATTCTAGATTATCTAATCTGGGGATCACAAAATATCCAATATTTCTTGATTTACAAAGGTAAGACCTAGAAGTCATAAAGTAATAGGATAAATCTTACTTTCTTCAATTGAATGTTCAACAATATATCTATGAAAATATTTAGGAGGTGTATAAGTATTATGTAGAGATGAAAAAAATATGAGAAATGTTATATTGTTCACCCTTGATTGTGAGGGAATAATATGGTTCCAGAACCATATATGTGTTCTGCCTATACTATAGTTGAAGGAGTTGTTGGATGAGGTTTATAGTTTATCATTATCTATTAATTGTGGAATTACAAAGTCTTATAGACTTAAAATAGTATTTATAGATGAATGGAATGAAGAGAAATATTAGAGTATTTTTATTAGTTATTGGGTTTTTATCAAGTTGAGGCTGTGAGAAAGAAGGCTAAGGTGATGTTACAACCATTAAGCATACATGGATAGAAATGGGATAACATCACCAGTGATTTTTTCATCAGACATCCAAAAAAATATTAAAGCCATAATTTTGTATGGGTTATTTCTTTATGATGTTAGTAGACTTAATTTATATTAGAGAATATTTCTATCATTATTATATTTCTAGAATATATACTATTGAAGGGGTAAGATTTCATTGAGTACCACATTCTGTTGTACATAAGTAGGATCCACAGATTACTTTAACATTCTAGTGAAGTCTTATGTAGGTTCTGTATATAATTTTATGTTTCATAACTTCTTATCATCCTTATACAGATGGTCAATTTGAGAGGAACTTTCAAACCCAAGAATTCTTTGAATAATTTCTCATTCGGCATCAATGGTTGTTGGGTTCAAAAAATTCCTACGGTGGAGTTTTTATATGACAAACAATTTCACTCCCTGGAAGAGAGTGATGATATTCGTATATAAGGGAAATTTATTCACTAGGAATATCATTCCTTTTGAAAATATTGATTATATCAAGATGAAATATTATTGATAGGTTCTTCCACATAATATCCCACAAGTTCATGAAGTGTTCCTCATATCTCTCTAGAGTAAGTACATACATAATCCTTCATCGGTAATAAAAAATAGATCATACTACTTGAGATTGATATTTTATAAGACAAAAAACCACTAGATATTTTGGATCATAGAGATAAATATCTATGAAATAAGAAAACTCCTATGATTAATGTAATTTTTTTCATACCACCAATTTGACTAAGATACATGGGAACTTGAGGATGTGATAAGGCAGAGGTATCCTCATCCATTTGTATTCGAGTAATGAATTTAAATTGATAAATTCATTTTTAGGGGGTAGAATGTATCAGCTATATATTTTCATGAAATATTTTTCTGTAAATAATTATATTTCATCAATAACATTCTATGCATACAACTGGGAGTTTAAACGAACCATGTAACATTATTAAAATATTATTTCTTAATTATTATTTAACCGATATATTAGTGGGTATGAAGAGTAATAACTAAATTATGAAAAACATATTTTCTATAAATTTATCAAATAAATTCATTAGTTAACAAAATATTGAAATAAAAACAAAAAATATTTTTAAATTAATGTAACGTTTCTATGAAAAACATATTTAATGTGTAAAATGAATTTTATATAAATATATTAAATAAATCCCTATTTTTTAATACCTATATTTAATTAAATATATTATTTAATTGATAATTTTTTTTATAAATCCAATATATATTTTTCTAGAAAATGAATAAGAATAAATGTATTTTTATACTTAAAACTGTATTTTTCTTAAAAAAATTATGTCACAATCTTCCGAGATAATTTATTTGTTTTTTTATTTATAGATATTTAATTAGAAAAAATTAATTTTATATTTAGAATCTGTAGGTTCATGTTTTTTAATTTTTCCCATTTTACTTTTAGTATAAACAAATAGTAACCATGGAAAAATGTATCACCTCGGTAAAGGGTAAATTCTGTTAATCTGCATTAAATATTTGTGACTAGGCTATTATTTTTCATCATTATTCATATTTTATTAATATTTTTTTTTACTTTAACACTATAGGTTATAAATTGAGTTATTTAATGGACATATGTCCATGAAACTGACTTATATATCATCCATACAAAAGGAAGTGACAAAATGCCACTCTTTTAGTTTGAAATAACATTTTTGTGTTCACATAGAGATAAAAATCATTTATAAATTAATAATAATAGTAATTATATTCCTATTAAAATTATATTTATGATTTTAATATATTTATAATATATTCGAATAAATAACTATCCTAAATACTAATACAACGCTGGTGCAATAATTATTCAATTAATGGAAAAAACCAAATAATTGATTTTAAAAATATTAATAGTATTATATTATGAAATAATTAATGTGTCCCATGAATTTTATTGATGACTATGACATTTTTGGATGTGATAATTTTTTTTAATTTTAAGTGTTTTATTGATGTTATTAAGTCAAAGAATAAATAGTGTCAAAATTGATAATATTTATATTTTCTTGAAAATAATATTTCATTAAATTATTTATAAACATTAAATATCATGTAATAATAAAAATTTATTTTGATATTGTTAAAAATTTCACAAATTTTATATTTATGGTCTAATTTTTAGATTATAATTAAAAATTACAACCTTTTAATATTGAAAATTGTATTACTGTTTGTTAAAATAAAAATATGTGAACTAAGGGATAATAAAGATTATATGGTTGAAATTTGACAAAAAAACTATCTATCATATATTATTTTATATTATTAAAACTGTTTACCACATTATCATTTAATTTCATTCCTTTCGGAGTTATTTTTTTGGATATTTAAATTATTATATTTTAATCATTTTAGATATCCTAAAAGTGCCCCTTAGCTCAATTATAATTAGGAAATATTAATTCACATCATTACAATACTTTATGCCTTCTATCTCAACCAAACTCGGAAAAATTATCTTATCCATATCCCTAAAAACAATATATAGGTAATGTTATTCTCAAAATACCAACTATAGAGTCCCTAAGATGACATTTAAAGGTGTTTAGTCAAAGAATTTGTAATTTTCTTAAAAATTTTATTTTTATTTATATTTTTATTTACCTACACTAAATCTATAAAATTTATCTTTAAATAAAAAAATCAGTATCATAAATATTTTTAATTGTTTTTAGGTATATGAAGAAACTATTATACACCATCTTTCCTATTGTATATGATGTTAATGTATCACTCATGTGTACGCACGACACACATTCTCCATGTAGAAATACAATTTTTATATATATCACCATATTTTATGGATGAGAATTATGATTGTTTAAATGATTATATATTATATTTAAACATTATTATACTTAATGATAATATCATGTCTAACGTATTATCATCAAATATTTTTGGATTTGATAATGTTAGTTGTGCGTACATATGGACTACCCTCTCTACAATACGACGTGATTCATTTTAAATTTCTATTAAAAATTGATTGTAATAAGGATTAATTTGATAAATATATTATATATTTGTGTGATTTAATAATAATTAAATAATTGGGAATTATTATTTACATTTATTTCATACCATTAGTCGAAAAATGGAAACAACATACTGCGTAGGTATGGCTTACCATCTACATGAAGAGTGTAATTCATTTATATATATATATAATTTTGATCAATGATTATAATTATTTATATAATAAATATATATTATGTTTATACCATGACTAAAATTCTGGAAAAAATATGGGACAATGATTAATGTATAAGGACTGAAATAGTGAAACCAAAGCATTCTTAGAAAACAAAGCTATTATCACTTACAATAGTGATTATAATATCAAATTATTAAAAAATGGGTTATAAGATGTTATAAATAAATCATACATTGTATGATGAATATTAATATGATAATTTAATAAATTTATTATTAATAAAAAATTATTACACATTATTTTTGAATGTGAATAATGAAAGTAGAGACTTAGGGAAATGGATTATTTCACAATCTCATCATTATTTTGGATTGATTATGTTTTTGTCACCAAAAAAGAATATTTCTCATCCATGTTCATGTTTTCTAAAAAAATCCAAATGGCTTTTAACATTCTCCTTCAAATTTTTATAATATTTTTTAACCATGTTTCACCTTTTTATAAAATATCTTGAAGGGATTTTTTTCATTTTCTAAATGAGGTACATTGTGTCTTTTTCGACAAAAAATATAGAATGAATGTTTTTTTAAAATTATACATCATTTATAGATTTTCCCACCAACATAAAGAATCAATTATTCTAATATTTCTTTATAGTTTGACATATTAATTTTCATATAAAAATTTTCCCTTATAATTGAATTGATTTTTAATATATAATGTTTTATTTAAAAATAAAATAGATATTTTTATCATGATTTATTCCATGTGATTTTTAAAATCATTTTTCAATCATAGATGAAAACCATTGATGTCAATTATTCTCTGGTGGGGATATGAACCAAGGATACAATTCATGTTTATTGTTTATTTATTTTATACAGAAAATATTTTTATCAAGAATATAACTTTTTAACATGTTATTCTACGATGAAATGTTTATGAACCCCATTTTTTCATGTGTTTGGATGTGATAAATTACATGTTATATTTTGGAACACATATGAATGATTTTAATTATGTCATGTGTGGGAAAAATTTTACCCTCCAATGTATTGGATAATGATTGAAATTTATGAGATATGAAAGTATATAAAGGGGTGTGAATGTAGTTTAGTACGGAAAATGGTAAACTATTATAGTATTGGGAGTCAACCTTGATTACTATGATAGTTTGGAGAGTGATATCATTCCACTATGATATTATAAGAAAATATCCATGTCTAGTCAGGAAATTATTTTCTATGCTTATATGGATTCCCCAATTCTAAATCTTATTCCAATGTTATTCTCTCATCTCTCTTGTTCTTTTATGATTCATGTCCATTTAACTACCAAGATTTATTTCATGACACAATAATATGATATTTAACATGAAGAGTATAATTTTAAATTTTTATGTTCAGGTTATTACTCCCCTATGACCATGTAATGCTTATATAATTATTGATATCTCCCAAGTTTATCCTTACTTAGAATTTGATCTCACCCTTTTCTTCTGATTCATTTCCCCATTATATGATGAAAGTTATTGATTATAATTTCTAAAAAAGGTTTTAGTTATGATGAAATGAGTGGTTGATAATATAGATATTTTATTAATAATATTTTTAGGTGTCCATATTTACAATGGAATTATACATTTACGATTCTTATGTTTTTTTATCTAATTTAACGAATTTTCATCTAAACAGATGTAATATAATCATATGATACACTTGGATTATTATAAATACAAGTGATAAAAACTAATAACTAAAAAACCAGTACATATCCCCAATTACACATCAACCACTTGTTTACTGACTCATAAAACCTATATGAATCACTATTAACCATTATATATAATTATAAAATGTTATACCAACACCCTCAATATAACCTAATTTTGAAAAGAAATCATACTTTACCTAAGGTGATCCACAAAATATACATTATATAGTGTTTTCTCCCACATATCTTCCAAATAAATTCTTGTTTATACCAAATTTGTAGTTACATAATGTTTTTAAAAAGCATTAAATGTCCTTTTCAAGGTAACATGTAAAGTATCTTTTCAAAGAATTGATCTTTTCAAAAACATATCATTTTATAAATTATATTTACAGAAAAACATTCAATGATTTTCATTACAAATGGTCACCATTTTTGGGAAACTATTAAATTCAAAAATAAAATAACATGTAAAACATAATTGTTTTAATCCATTTTTTTAAATTCAAATGTAATAAAATAATATATATAACCATTGTTTCATATTTTAACATATTTCATGGATCACTTCAATGAGAAAACTAGTAGAATATAAAAAAATGATTCTAATAAATTTCTAAAAATATATTTATAATAAAACATATTTTTCATTCTAAAGTAAACAATATATATAATGATACTATGATACATTATCTACTAAATGATTGATAACATGTTTTAAAATCAATATCATAAAATTTCATACAATACATGAATTACTAGAACACAAGAGATGAAATGATTAGGGAGTAAATTTTAGAAACAATACCTAGTTAATTAACAATTGATGGAACATTTTTGAGATGAAACATTAAATAGAAACCAATAGCACTGATAATAGTTGAATGTAGATAGAATAATAGGGATTTATAAAAATCCTAATTTTATGAAAAAAAATTAAATTATTAAATATTATGAAAAATATCAGTAATCTATACATATGAAGGCATATAGGGTACTTTAATTCATTATTTACCACCAAATATGGTATTTGGGAAAAAATATTACTTTATTAGTTTTTATATTTTTAATTAATTTTTTCTATGATTAATTTAATATTTATATGATATTTATGTTATATGTTTCAATAGACAATGCGATGAAAAAATTACCATAAATGATTCCTCCTAGATGAAACTTATACACTCCAGATGTGTTATCATGTCTTGATTAAGGCATTAAAATAAAATCCTAACTCAAGACTAGAGTTCCTACTCAGTATCAGTAAATCCACTACCAACATAAAACTACACCATAACGATATTGATTGTGAGTTTTTATAAGCTATATATCATGTATTTATATTCCTATATATTGTCTATAAATTCCTACAAAAACACAAAATGCCACTCTAATACACTTAATAGTGACACATAGATACTAAAATAGTACATGAGCTAGTATGGTACTACCCATAGTAAATTCCTTGATCCATAGAGATTAGAGACTTCTATTGGTGGAATAATATTATAATTGGGGAAGGATTTACCATGTTTTATTAATAAAATATCTGAAGACCATATTTCTCTAAGAAACTAAGAAGGCTCATCTGTACATTCTATGGTCTAAATAAAAATACCTAAGATAACAATTAGTAAATAATTAAAAATTAAAAATTAAATTTCTATTAAAATTAAATTTCTATTAAAATTAAATTAAATATTAAAACTAGTCCGAATATAATTGCACCATTACAATAATGTACAACTAAATAGAATTAAAATCATTTAGTGGAATATGAAATGTGACAACACTACTCTTACAAAATGTTTAATTATTCTCTAATATATAATTGAGAAACTATACATGAACCTATATCATCATTTCTTTAGTTGAGGAAGAATCCAATGTAACTATTATACATGAAATTATATAAGTAATATTGTTTGTCCATTGATGTTCCCATGTAAGTAGTGAGAATAAAAACCTAGTTGGGAACCTAAAATTGTATCTCATCTCAATAATGGATAAAAAAAGTTATTGATGAGCATGTGAAATAAATTAAATATTTAACAACATAGTGTTTTTTGAGGTCATCGAAACATGGAATCAATCCTTACATGAGTTTCCTACATAAGGGTACCAATTATAAAAAATAATTCCCTATATCTAAAGTATCCATTTATAAAAAACCTACACTAATCTTAGCTCAAAATCATAGATATGATATTGGTGTCATCGTCTTTAAGATGTAGTGTAATATATATATATAAGTGTATATATATTTATTGATGTATAAAACTATAATTACCATCCTTAAGAGGATACTCAAATCATAATAGAGATGATATATATATATATATATATATCATCCCTACCTAGGAAGCCACTGATATTCTTATATAAAATAATGATATAATTATCATACTCTCCTTGGATTCCACTTATGTATTCTTATATTCAAACAATATATATATCATCCTCTCATAAGAATCCACACATCTCTTATTTGGTAGGAACATGGTATAAATATATATCATATATCTCTATGTGTATGTAGTAAACTTTTCTAAAGATATAACATGAAAAAAAGGTTACAAACACATGTATAAGAAACATATATAAAAACAAAGGTTATAACTAAGTTATAGAAATTCACAGCATAATAAAAAAATCATTATTATATAAACATAGTTCTAGAAAAATAAAATCATGGTCAAGGTCAAGGATGTATACACACATGATAAAACAAATAAGAAAATCATGGAATCAATATAACATTAATGAAAATTTACTTTAATAGTTACAATTTAAAATAATAAAAAAGGTTTAAATTTTGAAAATTAATAAAATAGATAAACCAAAGAACAATTAATGACATATAAGTGAAAAAACTATATATTTACCATTGGAAAACCATAGAAAAATCGAAATAGTATACTTGTATAATTATTACGTAACGTGTTTAAAAATTTTGTTTATTTAACACATTCTCAACAAAAAAATTATTTATTAAAAAAATATATTGCTTAATCAAATTTATGTTTGATAAGAATTATTATTTTGTTAACCAAAACATTTTTGAATCAAATTCAATGATTCTTAATTTATATCAATGTTTTTATTGAAACATCGACCCACACATAAATTTTAGTTTTGAATAATTGAATCAACCTTTTTTGATGAGATTTAAATTTAACGTAGAAATTATTTCATAAAACATTATAATTAGAGTAAAATTATAAAACAATGATTTTTTTGTATAGAATTAACTTTATTAAGTGAATTTCATTATATAAATCAATGACTATGTTAAACCTTTTATGAAAATAAATTTGATTTATTTATTTAAACCATGAGATACCTTTAAAAACAAAAACTATTTTAAAACCTAAACCTTTCCCCTAAAATTTTCAACAAATACATTATCATGATAATCATATATTCACATAAACATAGTTCATTTACATATCATTGAAATTTTATTCATTATGGTGGAAATTTATATAATATATATTTTTGTAAAACCTCTTAATATTGAATGAAACTTTTGTGGTTAAGAAATAGTCATAACATTAAAATTTAGTTTCATTGAATCAGTCCAACAATATGGTCTCATGAGATAGAATCATGGGTAAGAATCTTCACAAACACATTTTCTTAAGATAAATACCAAGAACAAATAAATTATTAGATCACGTTATGAAGATCAAGTAAGGTAACATGACCTGAGTATATGAAACCCACATTCAATTGTATATCTTAAAATAATTATGGAATTATAATAATTCGGGGCATGGAATTTTACATAAAAAATAATTTAATTTTTTCATGGGCACCATACATTTATCTATGTTCATATATTTTGTAATTTAAATCACAATGGCATACTTGGAAGACTAAGATAGACAATCAAGAATGAACATGTATTATAAAAATCTATTCATAAAAAATATCTCTTTAATAAATGAACAATTCCATATATGACCATAATATGATATTGTAGCCATGTGATACACAACATGAACTATTACAAAGGTACTTTTTGATTTCAAAATAAATCATACCTATTAATGATATAATGATTAACTAAAATAAAATTTTCATAGACCTATAAATAAAGGGTTTTTATGAAACTACAATAGATCAAAAATATTATATTGAATTATATAAAAGACAATTATAAATCTACAATTTCTATTATAAAAATAGATTTGTAAAACAATCCATTAATTGTTCACATAATATTTGTTTAGTTTTTAAAATTATTTTAGAGAAATAAGTCAAAACCATATTCTAGGAATAACATAGGAATTAACTCAAAGGATTTAGGCACCCTATGTTAATCATAATAGAGAATACATATTCCAAATTAACATTAATAATCACATAAGATCTATTAGGAAATTTTTTTAAAAAATTATATTCATATGATAGAATAAACATAAACAATGAACTAAAAAATCAACCAAAACCCAAAATGGTTATCTATTAATATATAATAAAAAATATAATAACAAAATTACTATATTATGATAAACTAATTATTTTTTAATTCTAACCTATAATAAAAAAATCCCAAGAATAAATCATGGCATAGACACCTTCCATCAAAATAGTGATGAATGGTATGGGAAAAACCATACAAGATATTATTCATTCCATATATAATAAAGAATAATAAATTTTTATAAATTAAACCATGACCATTATGAACTAATTTTATTAATTATTACCCAATAAATTTGAATTAAGGGGGGATAGTATATAAGGAAAGAATAATATTATAGAAGATTATTACCTTAGATTTAATATAAATTAATTCCATTGGATCACCCTTGAATAATGTGTAAAATGTAGGGAATAAATAATAATTAAGTGAGGATTAGGGGGACTTATCAACTATTAGAAATAAATTAGGTTCAATGAAGCTAGTAAGGAGGATAAAATGTATATAAGTGAAATGAAAAAGTTACCAACTTTTACAAACAATCTAATTTCAAGTATTAGGTACATAGTATAAGGCCACTAGGAATCTGGTAGTACCTTAAGAACACTAAGTCCACTACATAACTAAAAAAGTACCTAGTTCCATCTCATAAGGTACCCAATATTTCCTTTAAATTATGATTTATAGGTAGAAACATATTCTAGTTACACCTGAATCCAAACCACCTATGAGACCTTAAATGACTTTGAAAATCCCCCATAATTTCATCTATAAACAAAAAAACTCACTACAAAATATTAAACTAAAAAATGAACATTCATTAAGTAACAAAAATCCAAAAAAAAATATTTTATATAATTTATATTCAATTTAATGAAATTTAAAATTTAATTAATTAATTAAGGATACAAGTCAATATTAATCACTGATGTGTATATCACGATCTATTATATTAATTATAGGAAATGAAATAATGTTTTAGTTATGTATATAGTTTTTTTATTCATCATTTTATATAATCAAACAACAATATATAGCATAATTACCATTATTGAAATAAAGAGTTCAAATCATTATATTTACTAAACTTAGGGGAGGAATTATAATTTATTCAACACCGTTAAGTAATATATTTTTTAGCTAAAATATTTAAAATTATTGTTATAATTGTATAGTGTTTATTTATACTCATTGTATGTGTTTAGAAAAACAAATTATTCAAACTGATTTTTTTTCTATATACCTAAACTTTGGACTATAAGGGATAAGAATCGCAGGTTTAGTAAAGTGAGATATTCCGTAATTTTCACTAATGAGTAGATACTCCCTAAATAGTTATAAAACATCCACACATCTTATGAGGGTACCTGTTTTTTCTTTATTCCATCCATTTAGATGTGAGGTATCAAAATCTATGAGATTACACAAGTAGAAATTTAGGTTATAGCCACAGTTCAAAACCTTGGCTATAATAGTCAAAACTGTTGTATAAGTTATAGCCATGATTTTAATTTTCGACGAACCTATTGGCATAGATATAGAAAAACCCTATAACCATGGTTTAATAAGGCTGTAACCATGATTTAGACCGTGGATGTAAGGTTTATTGCAACGGTTTTGGAAAACATGTCTATAGATCACACTGCTTTCCACCATGGCTATAGGTCTATAAGAACTGTTTAAACCATGGATATAGGGTCTATTTCTATGGTGGGAAACTATGGATATATATCATGTAAATTATGGCTATATATTGAAAATAAATATCACCCAGCTGGATTCGATCTCCTTACCTCCTCTATCGGAACATGTCACCTTAGCACTACACCTTGGATGCCTTTGTGTATATAAATATAAATTTTGTTATACATATTATTAAGATCTATGGATATAGAATTTAAACCTTGTCTATAGACCATCCCACCATTTTTTGTGGGTTAATTTTTTCCCACATAAGGGAGGGGGACCTATATCCACAGTTTTGATAAACTATGGCTATAAAAAATAAAAAAAACACTATAGCCATGGTTCTAGAAAACTGTGGCTGTAGCCCTCGACAAAAACCCAATAGCCAAAGTTTTAAGAGGATATAACCACAATTTAAACCATGTTTATAGGGTCTATTTATGTGGTTTTAGAAATCATGGTTATAGCTCACACGGTTGTCCACCATGGCTATAGGGACTATTTCCATGGTGGAAAATTGTGGAAATATCCCATGTAAACTCTTGATATAGCCTTGGTATAAATACCTATAGACATAGTTTTGGGAAATTGTGGCTATAGGTCCATGGATATAGCCCAGTTTACTAGTAGTGTTAGGGAATCAAAATCTACTAAAAGAAATAAATTGTAAATATATAGTGATGTTTATCTCATAAAATTATAAATTTGATATGAGTGACTAATAAACCCCTTATATTGATCAATATATCTTAAATTATACTTATTTATTTATTTTTTATAGAAAATATTCATGATAAATAAAATAAATTTCTATATAAATAATAATATTCATCATCATAAAATTAATGAAAAATAGTGAATCTATATCAAGAAATAAAATCAAAAAAATTATATTTAACAATATTCTCTATGTATTTATTTATCAATTTTTCTCTCACAAACTATATTATATTCAATGGATCCATTTTATCTAATTTTTAATATATAGAAGTAAAACAAACATATCGATTTATCATTAATTTATTATATATCTTAACAACTCATGACATCATCAATATATATATATTTCTATAGTTTTTAAGAAATCTTTAACAGTAAATATTCAATCGTTGATGTGTAATACTAATCATAAATGACATTTAATTCCATTATCTCTAAAACTCTTTGATAGTATATGGTTTAAGTAATGTTATTTTTTAAATAATAAATCCCTTATTCATTAATATAATAACTAATACATAATATAAAACTAATAAAAAATATTATTTAATTTATTCTTTAATGTGTAATTTTTTTAAAACATATTAATTGAGGAATGTTCATAAACAATAAAATGCATGATCAATGATGGTTATGGATGAATTTTTTTAGTGTGTGTTTTTTCTACATTATTATGTGTTTTGTTGAATTATTTCACAATTTTGATTAACATTTTTTTCTTCTTCAAGTAAATTTTTTGTTTTACATTCTGAAACTAATTATGGTAAATACATTTTTTCTCATTGACCTATACAAAATATTAATTATGAGTGAATATTTTGAATCAAATTTATATCACACAATTTATATTTTTTTATTATACATACACCAAACATCTTAATGATTTTCTTATGACTATAACTATATCACACACACCACTCAAACATCACAAAAACTTTTAGCCCATTTTTTCCCAAATAAAATTTTGTAGCACAGATAAACAATTTACAAATTATCTATTATAAATATACGAAAAAATATAAAATATTAATTATATATTTAATAGTTAATAGTTCAATCAAATATATCATTCATTAATAAATTCTAGAAATTACACTCAAAAGGAAGGTCCATGTAAAAAAATAAATTTTTAGAGTGGTGTCATTGATGAAACTCTATCCACTGATGAAACTTTTATTGCTCAATAAATTTATATATGTTTTATTTAATATTATATATTTCTTATTCAAAATCCTACCACTAATTTTCTAATAATTATTATCCTTGTGGAAGAATATCAAACATTTAGAGTGGGGTGAAGTAGTAGTCCCAACCTGTTTAAAATGTATCTTAATTTTAATCAATCCTCAATTCTAACATGATTTGTTTTTATTATGCATTCATTCACCCACACCTAATATTTTTATTTTTATAAAATATTCCTATTGTAATGTTATTATAGATTAAATTAATTTTGTATTATAAGTTTCAACACCCTTTATGGGATGGCTTGTCCTCGCTGAGGAGTGTATTATATCACACCTTTTAAAAAAATATTATTTTTATCACTCTAGGTCATTAAGGTTGGGAGATATCCTTATACAAAAATTATAAATATTATTCCTCTATAAAAAATATAAAATATTTCTTATGGAACCATCTAAACAAAAGAATTGTTCAATAGCGATGATTTGATAATGAAATTATCTTCATTGATTCAATTTTCAGAACACATACCCTGTGAATTATTTGGGGAAAGGACACATCTAATTTATCATATTGATATTACTCAATAAAAGTAATATAAGAAATGAAAAGAGTATCTTAAAATGATATATGTTAATTCTATATTGTAAACTATAACATATATTTCTTTTTCTTGTACTATTATTTATCTTTTATCCATATGATGATCATAAATATGGGTAAACCATACACATCAATATCCCCATGATAATATTGGATAAAAAATATAACATGAAAATTTATCATCCCCTTCTTCTTATTTGTATCAATTTTATAACATTTTTTATTTGAATTAAATAGTTTCTATGTAAATTTTTGTAACTAATGGGAGTATAATATTGAATCATCTATTATGATTATTATTTTCATATTAATGGAAGGAAATGACTCAAGAAACATAAATAATGAGGTATTTTACAAGAAAAAATAGACATTACACCCCATATTTTAATTATATTTATCATCAATAATGTATGAAATATAATTCCACAAACCTAAACACCCAAATATAGTGATCAATTCATATTCATTACATACTAGTATTGGTACTATCTATAACAAACCATAACAAATTAATCCCATAATGAAATTATTTATAACAAGTTTTTCTCTTTAATATATATTTAGTATCATTTTGGTTTATAGTTTTAGTGAATTAGAAAAATTAATATACAATATAGAGGACAATTTTAAACAGTGCACATTTTTTCCACAAAACCAGTTTCTTAGGTATTTACTCCAATATTATTTGATGAAAAATTGTTTCCTTTATGATAAATTACCACAGATTAATTATTAACTATTTTATATTTCATACAAATCATTATACTCTAGGGAAAACATTTAAAAATTAGGAATAGACACAAAAATTTTAATAAGTGATATAAGATGGGAATAAACCCAATAGACCATTTGAAAATAACAAAATCCAATAAGAATTTTTTCCATTTTATACAATAAAATTTATCTCGGAAAATATTTTCCCATTACACAATAACACTTTATTCCCCAAAACATTTCATAAAAATTTCATAAAGAATAATAAAGGAAAAATTATAATCATGAGGTATTTTTTTAAGACATGAAAATAATTCTTTAAAAACAAAAATATTTTATAAAAAAACATGATAAAAATTATTTAAATAATATTATCATTAACATACATTATGAAATCAAAATATTTCCATAAAAACCCCATTTAAAAGAATAAAATAACATTTTATGTACATTGTTGTATTATCTTCAAATCACTCTTATAATCGCCCTTATAAATGGAATATTAATCAGGGATAATTCTAAAATATCTCGTATGAAGAATATATTATAGCCCAATGCATTGTGGGGATATAAATGAGCCACCTATAATGAACTAACCTAGGGTTTCATTTTTCCCGACTCAAAAACCAGTCAACCACATAGCCTCAATTCCATTCTCGATCCACACAACATGGAAAGAAGTTCCTGGGAATCACAAAACATATCAAGGCCAAAAATTTACACTCATTTAAAAATAATAAAAATATATAGAAAGAAATGAAATAAACATCCAAGTGTAGATAAATAAAAATAAACATACATACATAATAAAAAACTAAAACATCAATAATGAAACAACGAAAATAGATAGACAGTAACTAGTGAATAAAATAAAAGATGCTAAATATCATAAAGAACAAAACTGAAATAAAACCAAAACATGCATAATATTACATCCATAGTACCCATAATTACCATACAGCCACACAAATCCCCTAGAGAGTCAAGAATTACATCAAAATAGAATTAACCTATACTTATGGAATATTTATGTGACCTAAATAGATAACTTTTTCACCACAAAAATCAAATCTAAGCAGTTGGTTTCATATATATCATAATAGACATACAATAAAATATATTATAAAGTAATCATTTTACATTCATATTTTTAAAAAGAAACAAAAACACCTCAATGGTGTGATTAAAATATATATTCTAAGATTATAATTAAATGAAAAAAAATCACTTGAAAAATGTTTATCCACAAGATGTACATCTAGGAAAAAATAAATTTTTGATGACCCACTTTTAAACCATTTCATGAATACACCTTTTAGAAAATAACATTTAAATAATAAAAGAGGTTTCCCATTTTCGAAAAGTTTCACAAATAATTATTGAAAACAATACTCATTCTATAAAACTATGAATATCATCCAAACAAAAATTTTCTGATCCCACACATATATATGTTTTAAAAATAATAAATACAATATTTTAAAATTAAATTTTTAAGAAAAAACTTTTTCAAAAATGATTTATAGTTTAAATAACATGCCATTTTAAACCAACTTATTAAATATTATAAGGGTACTTTAAAAAAACACATCGTAGTTTTTTAAAAAACATTTCACAATCCATTTTCAAACATTTGAAATGTCAAAAAAAAAATAATTGAAGGAAGAACATAGTCAATAATCTCTATTTCAAGTCACACATCAAGGATAATAATAATTACATAAATGATGAATGATAATACGATAAATAGGGTTTATAATCAATACAAAATATAAATCCAATAACATATACTTAAATGGATCCTAGTTCCATGGATATAAAAAAGTGGCTTATTACAACCTATAATTTTATTTCATAAATTTTATAACATTGTAAAAGTATATTCACGAAATAACATAATGATATTTGTAATAATTGTATAGGTATAGTTCCTATAGAAATATAGATACATAGGAAAATATTACATAAGTTAACTATGTTATCTCCCACTATGTTCTTCATAAATATCACCCTTAATAGTCATATCATACATAATACCTTTCTTTATACAATGGGGAATGGAAACATAAGAAAGGGTGGGATTTGAGACTTAGTACAATTGAAAAATAGAGATATCAACATAACATGGGTGTAAGGTTGTGAGAAAATGATAATAAAATTTGAAACAGAAAAACTATATAACAAATAATTTATCTTGTGTCCTGGAATAAATATTAACAGATCATAATACATGAATCATAATGGAATCAAATAACATTACCCTTATGAACATAATAATGGAATAAAACATATATTTTTGGAATATATATAATAATATAAAATTATTTCCTAGTAGTAAAGGATCATTTATAAGGATATGATAGTGGAATTAGTACAATTCATAAACCATTATTGTAGTAAAAGTTCCCTCCCATGGATTTCATTGTAAACATACTCACATACTAAACTAGGTTCACTCCATATTTTAGTACTATTTGTCTCATGAGATATCAATCATTACCCAATGAATTTGTAGGATATATAGGTCATAACCAGTAAAATATGAATATCACACATTTATGTTCCATAATATCATAAAAAATTAATTATATCATAAACATTTAAAATGGAATGTGATTCATAAACATTTTATCATAACATATATTGTGAAAAAGAAAAGGTATTTACAATCATTTCATTAATTCAAAATAGAATAGCCCTTGAAATAGGAATATGTTTCATAAATATATTTTCATCATAACTAAAAACCATACAATTAAAGGATATTAATAGTTTCATCGGATAATTTCACCAGTATTGATTATGTAAAATCAAAGGATGTCATCATAGATTAGAAATCATCTTAAATTATCTCATGGAACATTTCATGGGAAAAAATTATTTCAAAATAAAAATGAATTATTTTAAATATTAAAATTTATCAAATATGAAATAAAATATTTCATTTTAACATATCCATGTAAAATTTAAGGAAGGATTTAAATAATTGAGTGGTCATGATTGTGGGAAAAACCATTCACGTTGTACTCAATAAAATGTAGATTGTTTTCATATTTTTGGTAAAAAGGTAAAAATTAAATAGATAGAAAATGAAATGAAGAATATATTTAATAATTCTTTTATCAAATAATAAATGGGTAAAAATTTATTTTTTAAATCATTAGAGAACACTTAAATCATTCTATAAGTCATATTTAGATAACAAGGACATTGATGAAAATCTATTTATAATAAGAGAGAAATAAATTCAGTTTTCATTAAAAAATATCTTTTCTACTATTGAGTACATAAAGAGAGAAAAATAAAAGGAATACATTTATTCTCAAGAAACTACCATAATAAATGAAATTAAATGATTTTATTTTGATTTAAATTTTAAGATTTCATAATTAAAAATATAATCATAAACAACTCTGATAAACAATTCCATTTTAATGTAAACCCTTACCACTTTAGTAACTTTTGAATCATAATTTGAATGAAATAAATATATTTAAATGAATATATTTATCCCATAATATTTTTGATAAGAATAAAAAAAATACATTCATGGGAATTTTATACACCACATAAAAGAAACAAGTTGTGAATTTTGAATGTGTTATATAGAAATAAATGTGAGAGGGAAATTATAATGGAACAAACATCCCTAGTCCATTACATTATCAAAATCTAATGTTTGGGGTGTTATAAGAGGAAAATATAGCTCATTTAAATAGTTCTCTAAAATTTCTATTTTTCTATCAGTAGGTCACATCAGTGACTCACTGTCGATAGGTCATGTCAATAGGTTGCGTCAGTAACTCAATGTTAGTAGGTGGTGTCGATAGGTGGCATTAGTGAGTGGAAATGGATAATCACTATTAGTGGGTGGAATTAATGAGTGAAATCAATGAGTTTAATCAGTGATTCACGTCAATGAGTGGCGTCAATTGGTGACATCATTAAGTGGCATTGGTGAGTGGCATCAGTGGGTGGTGTCAGTGGGTGACGTCTGTGCGTGGCGTCAGTGAGTGGAGTTGGTGAGTGGCGTTAATGAGTCACATTAGTGGCTCACATTGGGGACTCGTTTCAGCGACTCATATCAGTGAATCATTTTAGTGACTTATGTTGGTGACACAACCATCAGTTACTTGCGTCTTTGACTCAACCATTATTGAGTCATTTTCAGTATTTCCCAATTTTTCCATTTTCGCCCCTCTTATGTTTTATTTGACGTAAATTGAGATAAAAACCTAATTTTACCATTTAGGAATTATTTTAGAAGTATTTTAATTATATCTTTAATATCTTAATACCCCTTAGACTTTGAAAAAGGAAAGACATGTGTTCTTCACTAGGAACCAACTTTTAAGTACTTTCAAACAGTCTCCCTTCCGCTGATATAAGATCTGGCCTTTTCTAATGATGAGATCCTCTATTACATGGACCCTAAAATTTATTATTGGTACTATTAGAGCCTTTTTTACCCATGGGGTCATGTTTTATTTTATATCCTCTGGATCCATTTTTCACATGGAGTCCTTTTGACTGCTCGAACACCCCCCTATTTTTTTCATAGGGAGGATTTGCTAATCATCTGTTATTCCAAGTAGGGATTCCTTCATTATTATTTTAACTTGTATATCATGAGTGGTGGGTACACTAATGTATTATTTTGAATATATTTTGATATATGATAAATGAAATAATAAATGATGGGTCGAAGAGGATGACAACAAAGTTAATCAAACCCATTAATTTAGTAATAAATTAGTGGTGGGGATGATGATGATGATGTTTCTTTTGTTTTATCTATTATATTTGATCTATATTTGTGAATTTTATTCCTTCTGAAAATCATGGTCATTGGTGGTATTTTATTGAGAATGGGGGATGCTTTACACTTATTATGGATCCCCTGTTGAACTGCTATAATTATGAAATTGTTTAACCACATATACCTAGTTAAGTAAATGGATGCACCATGATTGAACTTGTTTTGTGATCATCCTGAATTATCAAAGTGGAATTAAAGAATGGGTGTTTGGTAAATCTAAATACACCATGCATTGTTGGTGTGGTTGTGTGTTGTGTGTGTCCTTGTTCTTTTTGTTTCCTTGTGTGTTTTTGTGGTGATGAGGTTGAGATAATGGGTGTTTCTGGGGTGATATGAGTGGTGAAACAGAATATTAGGTTGAGATATTTATTGATTTTTTAATGTATGGGAAGGGGTTGGGATGTGGGGCTATATATTCAGGTTTTTCTATGTTTATGTTATTGAGTGCGGTGTTGTTATGCCGTAGGGTTTCATAGTATGGTTTTGATGTGGTATGTTTCGAGGATTGGCTGTATATTGGGGTTTTCATATTGAGAGAAATGAAATGGTGGAACTAATTTGAGGAATGATAATAGATGTGGTTGCCTTGGGTGTTAAGTGGAGAGGAAGTGTGAAGTGGGGCATTTTATCACAATTTTCTTCCTCTTCTTGGCTTGGTTGTGAGGCTAGTTGGGTATTGTTGTTGTTAGTTTCCCGGATAGGGATAGAATAACTGTTAAATATTTAATTAAATAAAAATTATTGGGTGTTATGTTTATTTATTTTACCAAATTTGTAAGGGACCTTCATTTGTCAAGATACATTCATTTAGAGGTAGCTGTAAAGGTGGTAGTGTTATGGGGCGGTTGTTTACTTGATAACCCATAGTTTGGGATAATCGTATGGTACATATATATATATATATAAATTTATATATATTCTTGTAATTTCTTATGATTCTATAAGAACCCACCCTAGTTGAGCACTACATGGAGAACAATCCATTTTTATAAGGGAGGGTGTCTTTAAAAACATCCTGATGGGAGGATGGATGGTTAGACATCCACTCTTCCCTACTCCCTCTTCCAGGAGGTGATACCTCATGACTCTTTAGGCAGGTTTATGTTTGTGAGGCCCAGTGTGTGCGGGCAAGTTGTGCTACCTAGGTTTCTTCCGGATAAGATGTGTTGTGGTTCCTAGGTGTCTTTGTGATGTGGTGTAGATTTTGAACCAGGTTTCTGCAGGCGGGATGAGATGTAGTTGTGAGGTCCCGATGTGTGGTGGAGGGATGTGATGTGGTATGTGGTCCAGGTGTGTGTGGGTGGGTTGTGACATTGTTCTTTCGAAAGAGGTGGAAGCACAAGGACATTTCCCATTAGGGTGTGAGAGCAGAAAATCAGTGGGAAAGTGGTGCAGGGTACCCTATCATTGATATACTTACTACTTTAATTTAATTGACTTGCATTATTTGGTGAGAATGCCTTTGGTGTAGTTTGGGTGGCTTGTATACCATGTTGGGTTCTTTTTGTTTTTTCTATTTATCATGGGGGAATTAGTATGCTTCTCCACTTGTGCATGAGAGACATTGGTTTTACCTACTGAGTATACTTGTATGCTCACCGTATGTATATAAAACTATTTTCAGGTTTCTAGGAGGACTATGGGGACCTTGTTGGGAATTACTAGCTCAGACATTTGGACAATGTTCATTTCACTGCTTAGATTTTTTATTTTGGTATTTAGTTTGGACCTTTTCATTAAATTTCTAGTAGTTTTAATTTAAATATGCATGTGGGATAGATTTTGGATTCTTTTATAAATATGTCTTGGAGTTTTATTTGAGGTTGATGCATGTTATCTCTCAATCATGGTTAATATAAAAGTGGTAATGCTTTTTATTTTGTGCAGTTTGTATAACCTTGGTGTTGGTCACCACCTCAAGGACCACTGGGAGCGGGAATCAGGGGTATTATCTCTCTTTCTCCATTCCCAGCTCAAGAGGGTCATCTTTGGAGGGAGGGGTTCACGATAGAAATCCCTTATAACATTGAAACCAGTTGAAATGAAAGCCCCTTTATTGAATAAAATAAAACAAAACATTATATATAATGAAATTAAGGTTATTCAATTCATAACTTGTAAAATGGGAAATATATACACCACATAAAAGAAATATGTGGTGAATATGGAATATGTCCACCATAAATAAAATAGAGGCCATAAATACTTTACTTCAAGTATCAAACTTCAACATACACATTTTAACCTCATGTATAACAAAAATAGGTTTATTATAAATATATTATACAATTTTGATCATGTTTATATTACAATATATGATTCAATTATAACCTTTTACCACCTGTTTAATAACACTTGTTTAATAAAATCACTGTTTTGAGTGATAACTACTTAGTTTTTCTTTTTTGTTATGATTCGACAGTTTTAGTACATGTGCATTTATTATGGTTACATCATCCCTATAATTTTAATAATTATATAAATATAATATTCATTCATTATATACGTATATGAATTTTACATGCTTTTAGGTTATTAAAAACATTTCTTATTTTTCTAAACCCCGATTGACCCGTTTTATCCTTAATTGTTATAATTAAGTTTAGAAATTTTGAAAATTATTTGTGACCTAAAATTAAATTTAAAATATTATATTATATTAATAATTCTTACTAAAAATATTAATTTTATTTTTAAAAATTTAATTTACATAATTGGTGAAAATTAAATTAAAATTAATCTTTTAGTAATTTAACCTGAGTTAAATTTGACATGTTTATTTTATAAATTATGGTTATTTTTCAAAAAATATATATAAAAGAGTTAAATATTTATTTTAATATTTTTTTATAAAATGATATAAAAATCATTTTTTTTGAAAAAATATTTTCAAATCATATAATGTCTTTACTAAAAATTAACACTCTTTTATCAATATGTTTTCAATATAAATAAATTATACTTAATATTAATGATTTAGTTATTCTCATTGAAACCCCAAAATTTAATAGCATGTTTATAGTGGTAATTTTTAAATAATAATATTATTAATTTAATTTTTTTGTTAAAATATTTTATTGAGTGTAACAGAATATCTAAAAATTAAAAATATTTGAAAAAACAATTCAAAAAATATTGGGTTGTTAAATGGACTTAATTATTAGGCTTTAAAATATATTATAATGACACTAGGCCTCAATGAACTTTGCATTCAAATATAATTTTGATGTTACCCATAACATCCTAGGATCTCTCGGTCCCCACTAGGGCTCTCTCAATCCCCCACCTCCCACAAGTAAAATCAAGAATAAGGGGAACTTCCACACTATTGACACACATGTTCCTAGTTAAAAATACCTTAAAACATCCACCTAGGTTAGGGATTCAACCAATTAACACTTTTACAAAAAATATATTGTTCATCTAAGGTATAACATCAATTTTTAAATAACCGCTACTAAATGGTTTTTAATGTCAGCTACTTATATAACCGATATTAAATATATCCTTATTAGGTTGTTTAGATTTGTTTGAAAACAAATAATGATAAGGAATATATTTTATCATTACTTATTTTAAAATTGAGATGGACAAAATTAATGTTGGGTTTTACCAAATTGATGTAAAAAACTCATCTTAAATATATTAAAATATAAATTATGTGAAAGTTAAAATTTCATGTCTTTCTAATGTGAAATACCAATTTTTATAGTTTTCTTTTGATAGCTAAAACTATTACCTAAAATTTATGATATCATTGTTTTTATTTATAGGTTCATTTATATACCTTCATTCTCCCCATATATTCATTTCATCATCAACTATTTTGATCATCATCATCATTCCACCAGTAATCACATTTCACCAATTATTATTTTAGTGACCTCATCAAATTTTTTATATTTATTTTTTCATGATTTATTTTTTTTATGATTATTTTTATCAATTTTTACAATAGTAAACGTTTTTTATAAGGATGATACCTTCATCAGATATCCGTAAAACATAATACATCTATTAGAGGCTTTTCTTACTTCTATGCCAAAACATTAGATATCTCGTGGGATTATTTCTACAAAGAAATTTATATTGATGAACATTATTAAAATATTATTAATTATGTAAAAGTTTTTTTTCTAGGTTTGATCTAGTTTAAATTACTTTTTACCTCTAATCAATCTTGTATTTTCATCAGATGGTGTAATCAACATTCAATAAATTTTTTAATAAATAATTTTTTATTATTGTGATTAAATAAATTTTTAAAAATAGTCAAAATAAACATCATTTTTTATTACCAAGGTTGAATGTAACATTTTCTGTCAATTAAACAAAAAATGTAATAATAATTATTTGAAATAATAATTTCATCATTAGTTACAACAACCAATATTAAAAAAAAGTTTTTTTACATAACACACATCAATGTCAATATTAAAATCTATTTTGAAAACATATAAAATCCAAATTAAAAATATATGTTTATACTAGTGTAATCCCAATACCCACTTTTCCCCAATATTTACCATTACAAGTCAAATTTACTAAGCATAAACAATCATCCGATAAATAAAATTTAAATCATTTGAAATAACACACACATCACTTACCACACCCTCACAATAGGTAATAAAATTATATAAAAAAATAAATAACATATAAAATTAATTAATAATAAAAATCCTATATTTAAATCCAAATCCACCAAGGGAATAAAATATTCACAAGGGGATGAAAATATTCACACATTATTTTGGAAAATTCATTTTTCATAAGAAACCAACTCAAAATTATCTTTTAAATACATTCTTCGAATTCAATTACATTCCTTGATTTATAAAATCTTTATCAATATACCTTTTCTAGAAATGTTAACAAATTACATTTAAAACACAAAAGGGAACTCACCAATCCATTTAAATCACCATGGAAATCATTCCATGTTATAAATTAGATCCAAATTAATATTTACATGGGATAAGTAACCATTTTGAAACCAATAACCCATATTGAATTTTTCAAAAGATAAAAACATAAAAAACCGTTAATTTTAAACTCAAAAATGGTTGTAAATGGGCTTCAACATCAATAAAAAGGTTAACACATACATTTGGAATAAATGAAACCCATTTTAAGAATTTTAAACACTTTCAAAACACCCAACCACTTGGATTGAAATTATTGTAATTCAATAAAAGTTTTTAAAAAATCAATCTAATTCCATCAAAAAAATTTGAAAGTAAAATCATTCTTGAAATACATTACGGCATTTAAAAAAACATCTGTTGAATCCCATCACATGAAAAGGTTTGAAATAACATTTTAATCAATCTAACCCCTTGTGGGACATATATATAGGAATAACTCAAATTAAAAACAATTTTCTTTCTAGTATGAATATATAGGAATGTAAGGGAAAGATAACCCAAATAAACACCAAGATCAGTTCATCAGTGGTCATGTCAGCTCTTATCACACAAGGTGGTGAAAACTACCACAATCTAGGAAAACCCCTCAGTAAACCCTATATGAGGAAACCCCCATGATTATGAACTTACCCAACCATACAATATGAACAAATTATTAGTTGGGTTTATGGAAGTAGATAAAAGATATGGAAAATAAAAATAAAAAAGAGATAATGATTAGAGAACTACCTAGAAAAAACCCCTCACATGGTTTACCTAGAGACACTACACTATTGGAAAAGTCATGCTCGAACCCTACAAAAGGGAATTGTAAAAATGTTTAGCCAATCTACATTTCTATCTCATGGTTTACCAAATGATGTGAAATCCATGTATTATAGGATTTACTTGGTAGAGGTCCTCTATGGGTTCTACTAGGGACTACAGGGTTTGGGAATAAACCATTTCCTACTAATTCACTCAAAACAAGAATATTCAAAATTCAACTGCACATATGGGTTCCATGAATCAATGTATGATAAGCCACATAGTTTTCTAAAAATTATTTCTAAAAACCATGTACCTAAGGAAAACAAAAAAAAATTATAGGTTTTCTATTAAAAATCCATAAAAACATTAAATGAACCATGAAAAAATAAAACAAACTAAAAAGTGACATTGTAGGGGTGAAAATTTTCCACAAAATTTCAATTTCTTCCCATATAAATTCTTTACTTAATATAGAGTTTAAATAATAAATAGATCAATGAAAATAATGAAGAAAATTAGAAATAATAAAAATACTATTTGAATCCTCATGTAGAACCGATCACCAACTGATCAAGGATAGGTTATAATGAGGTGGAGTATTATAAGAACTAAGCCCTACTGACAACAAATGAACCCATAATTAACCCATTTTATTGAATGTATTTTCAGATTAATGACTATTCTCATAGGAAAACACATGTTTGTTCTAGTTTCCTTTATACTCACTCACATACACCTTCGAAAAATTCACCAAAATTCACCAATATTATTCACTACTATAGGCCAAGCATGATTAAATATGAAGTAATAATCGGGTAGGATCCTGAATATAGAGGTTCCACTTATTGACATGATTATTATTATTTATTTAATAACCCTTTCACAATCTCGGGTGCTACATTCAACACCCCCCAAGAGAAAAACATCCTAATTGTGGACCCTGAATATCAAACCATGTAGTACCACCACAATTATAGTTGGGTTCCTACATTGATACCAATGTAGAAAGTGAGAACTATTGATAGCCCAGACACCCTATCTTAACATAGAATTTGGGTATTAGACCACCAGGAACCACCAGTTACACCACAAGCTTTTGGTCCCCTACCCAGGGCCCACCCATGTTCCATTAAAGATAACCAGAATAATGAATATCCCCATATGCCAACACAAGTTTTTTTTCAATGCCTATTTTTCCCATTTTTACACACCTAGGGAAACCTCTTAGGAGGTCATCAATTCAGATCACTACTATAGGGAAAACAAAGTTAACTATGGTGTTTTTTAGGGTAGGATTATAAAAATAATGGTGGACCTTATTGACACGAGTCATATAATTTAGTTTTTTAAACCCTTAACACTCTAGTGTGTTACATATTTCAAGCTTCCAAACAGAATATTTATATACCATCTATTATTACTCTTACATTCAATGCAACTAAATAACCAATATGCACAAAAAATTATGTTTCGAATAGAATAAATCTCAATATTTTGAACCTAATGGTGGTCTTAAATTTTCCATTGGAAATTTTTTTAGTGATATTCCATTATATTTAGAAAAATGTATAATAAAATATTAACTAATTTATCCCCAGTTGTGTTACTTCCAAACGGTTGATGAACACAAATATTATATCATGAATAGGGTAAAACCCTTATTCCAGACCAAACGGTGGTCTCAGATTTATCATATAATGCATATTATGGGAGTTATATGTTATTTTTTTTTGAAGAAATAATACAATCATAAATAATATATATTTAATATATTTATTTTATAAACACTGAGGCTCTCTGGGCCTTAAAATCCCTTACTAACTCAATATCTAAATTCTATAACAATAAATAGAATATTCAAATGTTCTAACCTGATATAAAACCACTTTGAATCATCAAAAACCATTACTGACACATCACCATCATCGATGTGAAAATTTACAAAACACATTTAACACATACCTTAAAAGGGATATCCCATGTATGTGCCTATAAATATCTCACACACCCCTATCAAAAAGGGGTAGTCTATATGGAACCACCTTTATCAACTGTAATGAAAAAACAATATATTTAAAACATGTATAGAATATGTAAGATCAATATCATTCCAAACAAGTAGTATAACCATCCAAGAAATACTTGTGCAAGAAATAAATAACAAGTTTTGGTTACTTACACGCCCACACACCTCGTGTGATCAAGCATCAAACTTACGTCCCCCATACTATACTTTCATGCTGAAAAACCATGCAAAAATAAATAAAAAATATGATCTATAAATCAATTTCCCTCTACACATAGGTTTCAAACTAGGATACACAGACATATAAAAATTCATGACAATTCCATATATAAATCATCCACTTATGATATAAATTAATTAATATTAGAGCATGATTTATGTAGGTAATTTAAATGATTATTGGAGTTCATGTGTCACCCAGTGTGAAACCTATATTTAGAAATCCCTTGATTTTTAGAAATATATTTGTATAGATTTTTTACTAGATTGTTTGGTGTGTGTGCATAGCCCATGACACTTATGTTTGTTTCTTGATCAAATGAGGTATTTGTGTAAACATAACATGTGCTTATATTTATTGAATATGGATTTTTCAGATGATAATACTTCTTGTTTGGTGAGATATTGATATGACATATTTTATCCATGTTTTCAGGAACTATTTTGTCTCTAAAGTTGATGCAGGTTGTTCCATATGGATTATCCCTTTCTGATCAGGAGGTGTGAGATAATGATCAACACATATAAGGGATATCCCTTCATAGGGGTTGTGTTAAACATGTTTTTTAGACTATCCCATTGAGTAGGGGGATGTGTGTGATATTGACAGAGACATTACAGGTATAATAATAAGTCTCTACATGATTTAGATTAAATGTAAATGTTTTTATCAATAAGAAACCTCTTTCCACACATTGGGATATTTCACCATGAATCTGAACTCCATAAATCACTGATGAGAATTTTTAAAACTACACTATATGATGAAAAGAAAACATGCTCAATATATCCTAAAATATCAAGTAATCAGATAAGAAAAACCATGGAATCCAAAAAAAATTGTAAAAAGAGGAAACCATGCCTCATGATGAAATGAAATGGCTCTAACCTAAGAGTCACCAATTTCATACAATGGTGTTAAATATAAAACCATTTAATACAATCACATAGATATTCTATCAGAAAGCATAACCTAGTGAAATCCATGGTCCAACGAAAAACTTTCTACACCCCCAATGTATCCATATAAGCACCCTAGGTTCTACCCATGTCCAAACTAACTAGAAAAAACCATCCAATGGTCAACAATATTTATGATAAAAAAAAACAAAATGAGGCACATATGATTCTATAGATAAATCATTTACACTAATAGGCATCCAAAAAGATCCAAAGAAAACCCTTGTCTAAGGATTCCTCAACAAAAGGCTACTCCAAGCATAACAATATTGAATTGAAAAATAGGTTGTCCTCCAAACATACACTATCAGTAAAAACTAAGGTAATGATAGAATAAAAAATTTTAATATTTATTATTATTCTCGAATTATATTTTTTATTCATTGTGAATATATTAAGTATTTTTTAAATTATAATTGATTTTTTATTAAAATAATTTATTATAAGATTTTATTTTAAATTTTACTTATAAAATTATAGAATTTTATTTTTCAAAAATAAAATTTATTTTTAAATTTATCATTTAGAAATTATCTTAGGATTAAATTTTGATAATTTATTGGAAATATATATTTTTCAATTAATAGTGAAAATAATGATTTTTATTCAATAATGTATTCTATATTAAGGTATTTACAATATAAAATTATGTTTTTATTAGTTTTAAACTATAATTAGTTCATTTTGATTTAATATAATTCAATTATTATTTTTCAAATTTATTTTATCCTTCAATTTTTTATAAAAAACTTTTTATATTTTAAAACATATTTTTTTCTTGGAAAACTATTTTTTGTTTCATTTTTCCAATTAAATTTTAATTTAATTTATAAAAATAATTTTTTTTAATTTTCAAAAAAACATTATTAAATATTTTGATTCATTGGGTACAAATTTATTAAATTATAGTTAATTTTATGGTCAATATGAATAAAAATCATATTAATTTTATTAACATACTAAAGTGTAAATCATGTAATTAAGGTTAATAATAAAATATTAATGACTATTAAACGACACAATCACTTATATAAATCTTATTTTACGAGCATATCTCGTCCATAATAATCCTACGGTCAAAATTATGACCTATTGTGGCCGCATGGATGAGGTTATGACCTTTATAGTATATTATTTAAAGAAAAGTCAAAAATCTCAAATTCTTGTTTTTTAACGTGTTTAATATTTTTAATATGGGGCTATAAAATTGATGTGTTTAACTATAAATATTATTTTTAAATATTAAATACTTATCTAAATAATGGTGATTTTTTTATAATTTTTAGTTAAGTACTACTTACCTTAAATGTTTTCACAACACTAATGCTGTAATTATGTAATTAATTTAAAATAAAATAAATTGTATTAAAAATATTAAAAGATACATAATTTGACATAATAAATATAATATAATATTTTTTATAGTACCATGATATTTTATGGATATTATAAAGTACTTTTTATGAATTTTAGATATTGGTTTGATAATATTTAAATCAAAATTATTGAATTGTTCTACAAATTGACATTGTGGATATTTTATTAGAAGTTATATTTTATTTAATGATATACAATTCATAAAAATCATAAATTCAACCTAGTGACTAGGATAAGGTTTATAATATGAACCATGATCCATTTATGCGTCTTTTTTCATATTATAGTTACTATATTTACAATCAATTATTAAAAAACCATGTTATCATAGTAAGAGTCAAAGCAGTTAAATAGGTGTTAAATCAAAATATAGAGTTATATATATAGCTAAAATACGAATATTTTTTATTATATAATATAATTTAAACCAATAATATCTTATATTATAAAAATTTAACTTTGGATATATTTTTATGTGAAATTTAATTTAAATTAAACTAATATGTTGAGAAATTCCAAGAGTTCCCCTCCCATCTCTTATAAAATGACACCTCTTGCTCTCATTTAATCACAATTCAAAACCATTTTATTATAGAAAATCCCTACCAAAATTCATTTATATAATCCATAAACAAATTTTATAGGTATTGGTTATGCGTAATACCAATCTTATTGGACACAAAGTGTTATGAAAAAGAGGTTTTCCAAATAAGTGGTGTAGTTTGGTTTGCATGTTTTAGTTTTGTTACTTTTTTAAAATCCATAAAACCTTATTCAAACGTGATTAAATACTTATCAAAATATATTCCATTTAATTAAATTTTATTATATTATTTTAAGGACCTATATTTATCTCCTCCTACATAAAATGTGAAAAGAATTCAATATTATTGTGTGTGACAGACTACCACCTTGCAAACCGATTTAATTCATTTTCCATCACCATCTCTCATGATTGGTTACAATGATGGAATTAATATCTAAATATGATATTAATGAAATATGTAGCATTATGAAATTATAATATATCATTTACATTAATAAAATTCCTTTTAATGAAAAATGTTAATGTTGTTCATGCATACGTGTGGACTACCAGTCTTCAAAGTGATGTGATTATTTTTTCATCACCATATGACATGTAAGTTATATATATATATATATATGTATATATATATTCCTATATATATATACATGTATATATAAAGTATTAATATTATATATATGATATAATGATCATTAAATAAATATAAAATAATATTTACCTTCTTTTGATGATGATTTTTTAAAAATGAAAGCGTTACTCATGAGTACATAAAACATATCGCATCCATGATTACAATGTTGTTATTTTTTCATAACCATAATTTAGGTTTGGATTTGAAAGTATAATTAATTTTAAAAAATTTATAATTATTTTATGTATATTGTTCTAGATATGATGAAGTATTATTAATTTCACTATTATCAACACACCTAACTAAATTTTGGACATATGAACTGAATATCATCAAAATATCTGAAGTGAGAAAAATTAATTGAGTAATTGTATATAACATGGTGCTAAATAATAAATAATAATTAACATCAAAAGGGTTATTATATATTTATAAATAAAAAAATGTTTATTTTTAATGAAAATAAACAATATACCTGACATGGCAGACTCAATGTAAGGGAATTTATTTTAAAACCACTATTTTCAAGTTATACATAGAATTATTTTTACATAAGTCAAATGGAATGAATATTTTTTAACTTATACAACATGAGATTATTTTACCACCTATTTTGTGATACGATTCATTAAATTTTCCATTATATAATCTTAAAGTTTTTTTCCATGAATGTTGTTTCTTTATTATTTTTTATGTTTTTAGATTTTGAAAATAAGTTTTTGGGAATATGGTATTATGATGTATAAATGTGTTTTACACTTGGGTTTAAAACTATTTTCAAGAGTTTTATCTATTATATAGTAATTATAAATTATTTATGAAGGGATGGTGCCCATTATAGAAAATGGGATATCACTTTATAGATTATACAATGGGTGCATCTAAATAGAACTCCAACACATTGGGTTATCTAGAGGTGGAAGTTGAACATATTCTTATTACATTTGTAAGAGTGATTGAAAAATTGAATATAAGTGTGATATTGAAATGATGTCTCATGAAATCTACAAGAAGTTTCTATTCATGCTAGTGATTTTTCAAGAGAATCATTTTATTAAAATAGGTAATATAATGGTCTTTTGAAAGGAAAAAATTATTATCTTTTTGAATGAAAATGTATAATTTTAATTAATGTTTTGTCATGGGTTTTCATGTCTTACATAGACTAATGATTTTATTTCTGTTATGTCACTTACTATACTTTTTTATGATCACCCCTTTTTTTAAATTCTTTTCACATGATTTATGGACGAGTAGGGACATGGATGAGGAAAGGGTGAACACTATTAAAATTTATAATGAGAAGAAATGATTTTATATGGTTTTGGATAGTAGGAAACATGGATAATAAGGATAAGTGTCCACATTTAATGTTTGGGTTTTCATTATAGTATTTTTTTTCTGAAATCTGTTGAACTCTAAACTGAAATGATCCTTCGGATTTTAAGAAAGTGAAATCATGTAAGAAAACAATATAATATATAATGCTTATATATGGGTCCTTACAGTTGGAATCAATGGAGGGTTTAGACAACTTTTTATATTACGATGCTTTCATTTGAGGATTTCATAAGTGTTTCAAATAACATTATGGGTTTACAAAATAATGTTTGATTATAAGTTAAAATTCATATAAACTACTTTTGAGGCTTTATGTTGGGATATATTATACTGACTAATGGTGTTTTCAGATACATTTATTTTTTAGTTGATTATAGGTTGTTACATTTTGGGATGTAAAATTAAAAGTATGAGATAACTATTGTGGTTAAAAAAATTCTTTAATGTAAAATATATTATGGTTATTTAAATAATTTTATTGAATTTGTAAGAACATTATAAATACTGTTTAATATAGTTTTTGAAAGAGGAAAACCCATATGTTGTGAGTGTAATGTCCAATAATTCCATGTAATGTGTTTAAAATTAAATGTGATTATTTCGAGACTAGGCTCTAATAAGACACATGATTCTGAGGCCTAGAGTGGCCAGAATATATTTTCAAATAGTCTTTAATGTTTATTAAATAATTGTGGGAGTGGTTTTTTCTAAATTTTAAACCATTGTTGAGATAAAAAATTTGAGGCCACCATTATACTAAGTGTTTCTGGATTCTTATAGAAAGTACCTAACATCGACCGGCGTGGGTCGACAAAAAAATATAGTTTTCATACTTTTTGGAAAAAAATAATATAACATAAAAAGTTATTTTATTATATTTTCGTCTTCATTACACAACGATTCATCAGTAATGTGGTGCAATGATTTGGCGATGCTGAATATCATTAATTAACCTCGTTGATGAATTAACGTGTCAATAATACAATGTGTACATGTATTACTTTTTTAATTAAATAAGGAATTCAGGGTTGACGAACAACCGTAGAATTACTCTAACGAACAATGAAGGAAACCTCTCCAATGACAAACATAGGAAGATTGGACAACAACAATGACACACTAGGAGAGAATATTCAGGAACATAGATCGATGGATGATGATGAACGATCATCCTTAAGTAATCTTCTTTCCCAAGTAGGGGTTTTTTGATTGATTTTCCATTCCCCATTCTTAATGATTAAGAGTGAACATGGACCAACCCACAAACAGGTCGATCCTTGGTTCAATCGTTCAGGCTAGATGGTTAATGAAGTAGTATAAAGGGGATATCTACTTAGTGATTATTATTCCTTACTTTTGGTTCTTCATGATTCAGATAATAATAAAGCATCTGGATCAACACAAACAAATACATGGATCATTCTTTGGGTGTTCTTGTGTTGCAACTTCTTTTACAATTTTCTTTTGGTGTTCTCGCCATTCTTCATGGTGCAACAGTTGGAAGTGCATCGGCTCACATCACCAGGTGTAAGGGGTTACAGTAAGGTGTGTTGAGGCATCAGCAGGAGGCTGCAATGGTAGGTCGAAGGCAGTGCGCTTCCAGTGCATTGTAGGGACGACATGGGCCACCAGCATGGAGGACGATAGATGTCCACAGGAGGATGCTGCCACCCAGTAGCTGATAATAGGCGGATGTGGACACCCTACAACTAGAGACAGGAGGATGTGTCCACTTGGCCGCATTAGAGGTTCCACATGGTGAAAATCTGTGATCCGTAGACTGTTGTAGTGAGATGGACTCATGGCTTTCCACGAGTCACATGGAAGACCCAGTCTGCTTGAGGGGACCGGCTGGCTGAGGAGGAGGCACCACCCTGGCGCTGTGTGGTTGCACAAACAGGATTCCACATGAAATCTATGCTGGAGGGGAATCATCATGCTATTTTAGGTTGGTTCTGATGGGAAAAACTAGGCCGCTGGGTGACCCAGCTTAATAATACTAGTCTGACCAAGTTGGACCGGGTCACTGGGTGACCCGGCAGGCAGAACCCACGACCAAAATGACATAGGTCTAGAAAGGCCCAATGGTCTTGGCTAGTGGTCCATTCTAGAATAATTCAGCCCATACTCAACTGGGTTAGGTCTATTTGGTCGAACCGGGTAAGGTCATGAAGGTTCCCTGGGCCGGGTTGGTCGGGTCGGTCCGACCAAGCCAGACCATGCTCAGATGCAACCAACCCCTGTTTACCAAAATGTGAATATCATTCAGACCGAGTGTCCAATTGACGCGCCGTCTATGGATTTCGGACCCTTGTGGTGAGACAGTCCTTTGGGAATACTCTAAGTGATTTTTCCTAGTAGTTTATATATGATTGATGACTTGGGGAGTAGATTCTATGAAAATCAAGCCCACTAGAGAGTGGGAATACAACAAGTGGTTGTGACATGAAATATATGAGAGTTGGGATCTCAGTGGTCCAGTAGACTAGCAGACCTCAGTGGTATAGCAGCGTAGTGGACCTCAATGGTCCATTAGTGGAGTATACCTCATTGTTCCAGAAGACGAGAAGACCTCAGTGGTCCAGTAGCAGAGTGGACCTCATTGGTCCAGTATCTTAGTAGACCTCATTGGTCCATTTGTAAAGTAGACCTCAATGGTCCAGCCGCCGAGCGGACCTCAGTGGTCTAACAGCCGAGTGGACCTATGGGGTCTAGTAGTCGAGAGAACCTTAATGGTGTAGTAGTGGAGCAGACCTCAGTGGTCCAGTAGCTGAACAAACCTTAGTGTCTCATCAGGGATGATTCCCTTAGTAGTACAATATGATTCATCTTTATGACTGATAAATCATATGTTCTATACCTTGAGTTATACCTTGTGTGAGATATATTTTCTTCGGGGTCTTGTTGTGTGGTATTACTGTGTGGTATTTCTTTGGGATCTTTCCTTTGTGGTTTGGGGTCCCTACAGAGTATTGTGTTACTCACCCTTGCACATGCTTTTACCAAAGGTGTCATGTCTCATGCAGGTGATCGATGATTCGATAGAGGCCTTGGTGTTCCAAGACCAGGTGGTTCTCATTGAGATAGGACATACGAGCATATTACTACAACTATAAGCAGTTACCCTTCACCTTCCCTTCAGGTAGGGTCTTGAGCGGATGAACCATGGTAGTGGTAATTTTCATTGTGGTTTTGGGATTTTATTTTGTCCCCTTAGTACTTTCAGTTTGTATTGTACTCTCTGTAGTTGTCTCAGTGACATTTGTGGTTTACATTGTGTTTACTTTCCACAGCTTGAGCTTTGTGCGTGTGTACAAGTTTAAAAGGATATTACTTCCTTTTGGGGATATGCCTATTCATTTCTAGTCGCCAGCCCCTAACCTATGGAAGGTGGGCTTGGGGTAGTTACAGCATGGGCCCTGGGGGATGGGTCATGAAAAAGTGGTATCTGAGTAGGTCGGTTCTACTAGAAGAACTAAGAGTCTGAAACTTTTTATAGGGAAATAGTGTTAAGTTTCTCGAGTTCAGATTTTAGGATAGGGGAGTCTGATGTTGGTGTGGTGGATGACATATCCATACACTAAGACTCTGAAATCTTCCTTCTCAATCGGCACATGAAAGCACTAGTTGCATGCCTATTTGAATGTTTTCTCATGATATTTCTATCCCAAAGTTAGGTCACCAAGTATAATATATTAATCGTGATCCATATTGATCTCTTTCAAGATTCCTCTACACAGACAACCATCTAGGATTCCAGTGAAGGACCATGAGGATGGACCATAGTGTGATGAGACTTTGGTACTGAGATTGCTTCCCGAGATGGTACCTTCAGGAAGTGTCCCAGTGATACCACCGCCTGTTGGTCAACAGTTACTACTGGCACTACCGGTAAATGACGTATATAGGCTCAATGCCTTACACAAGTTCCAAAGGCATAAATGACCCAGGTTCAGGAGAGAGAAAGATCCTCATGTCACTGAGGTTTGGATGGAGGTAGTGATGTGAGTCTTCTGCTTAGTGGGGATTCCACTTGACCAGATGGCAATTCTAGCTGTGAGCCTTCTGCACGTCTTGTCATGGAGATGGTGGAGTTTGAGGATCCAGACACATGAGGAGGAAACCCTCATCTGGTTTAACTTCAAGAAGCTTTTCAAGGAGATGTTCTTACCCACAAATTTATGATCAATGAATATATAGGAGTTGCTTCACCTACAACAGGGAATCCTGACAGTGGATGAGTACTCTACGAGGTTCACAGACCTCTCCCATTACTCTATGGATATGGTATGTGACCCTTTCATTAGTGCCTAAACCTTTTAGCAGGGAATCCAAGGGAGATCATGGAATTGATGATTTACTTTAGCATACCTACATAGTCTAGGGTGATGGAGTGAGCTCTACAAGTTGAGAGCCTCCATGTAGAGAAGGAACCGACAGTGGGAGCTACCACTGAGTTTTAGGTGGTCGAATCATCCATGACAGGTAGCTGACTGATGATGCAGAGGCCCAAATGAGCCGTACCATTCAGAGGATAACTCCATGACTCATGGTTGGATGTACATGGATCTTGGGGAATATGGATTCATTACAAGAGAAGAGTATTTTATGCATGATGTGGGCAGGGGTACATGGCTCAGGATTGCCTGACTCGCTACGCAGAGAACCAAAAGATCCTCCTGGGACCGTCAAGGAAGTGGCAGAGACGGGAACATAGTGTTCTTCTAGGAATCAGACATTTCAGAGGAGTGGGATGAGTGGATGGAGGTGGTTTTACATATGAGGTATTACCACCACCACCTCTAGGTGGTCCGCTACGAGCTCCAAGAGTAGGTGGATAGGGGTAGGCTCAACTTCGGGAAATTAAGGCCTAGGGTCCCAATGTCCCAGAGATTATACAAGGTATGATCTGTGTCTTCTCTACTTTAGCTAAAATTCTTATAGACACAGATTTTATTCACTCTTTCCTTGCCATAGACAATGTTCAGATCTCATAGATTCTGATCGATCCATTGGATTGATCCTTACGATTAGAGACTCCCACAGGAGGGGATTCGATGATCACACACTGTTGTCATCAATGTGAGTTTATTTTGGGAGGTAAGAGCATCATTTTGGATCTCTTAGTAGTGGTGTCGAGGCCTTACAACATCATTCTGGTTATGGACTGGTTATCCACAGTCCATGTTCAGATTGACTATTTTAGAAGTAGAGTGTAGTGTGTCTGCAGATATGGGACCATATTTTCCTTCACCGATGAGAAGGGAGCCCTTGCAGTGAAGGATGGACTCGCAAATAGGAGGGTGTAGCTGATCACTCATAAGTTGGCTAGAATGACCCTCAATGGAGTGGATGAGACAAGTCCACAGTTTCTTATAGTGGTGGATGAGTACGAGGATGTATTTCTATAGGATGTTCCAGGACTACCTCCTTGTAGAGAGGTAGACTTAGGCATTTATATGTACCCCAATACAACACCATTATCTACAAATTCATATCACATGGATCCCACAATGATCTATGAGCTGAGGGTACAATTGGAAGACTTGTAGAAGAAGGGGTTCATAAGGCCCAGTGTTTCACCATGGGCAGCCCCAATGTTTTTCCAATAATATAGACCGAAGCTTGAGGTTATGCGAGGAAATATGGAGCCTGAAACAGGTGATCGTGAAGAACAAGTATCCTCTAATAAGGATTTATGACCTCTTCTATTAGACGAAGGGAGTGAGATGGTTCTCAAAGATAGGCCTCAGATCAGGCTATCACCATCTTCGAGTATGAGATGAGGACATCTCGATGACATCTTTCAGATGTCGCTACAGCCACTATGAGTACTTAGTGATGCTGTTTGGTGTGAAGAACTCCCCAACCGTGTTCATGGGACTAATGAATAGGATCTTCTAACTATGCTTAAATTGGTTTGTAGTGGCTTTCATTGGTGATATCTTAGTTTATTTAGTGTCCGAGGAGGAGAACATGAAACACCTAAGGATAGTTCTGGACACACTCTGAGGGCACTAGCTTTAGAGAAATCTCTCAAAGTGTGAGTTCTGGAAAAGAAATTTCCACTTATTAAGATATTTCATATCAAAGGCTAGAGTTGCGGTGAATCAAGTGAAGATTGAGGTGGCGTTTGATCAGGAGACACCCAAGAGTGTTACTAAGGTACAAAGTTTCCTATGGTTTTAGGGTACTATCATAGGTTTTTACCCAACTTCTCTAGAGTGGGATCACCCATGAAGACATTGAATAATTAGGGAAAACCCATCATGTGGGCAGAAATATGCCAGTAAATCTTTCAACAGCTGAGATAGAGCTTGAAGAGTTCTCTTATCATGAGGATTCTAAAGGAGGGAACTGAATACTTGGTATCTGTAATGCATTAGGAACCAGGATTGGTTGTTTCCTGATATAGGGGAAAGAAATGATCATTTATGGATCACGAAAATTGGGACTGCATGAGTATAACTATGCGACTCACAACCTTGAGTTGGTAGCGGTAGTCTTTGCACTGAAGATGTGGCGACACTACCTTATGGGTGACCGATTCATCATCTACTCTGATCAAAAGAGTATCAAGTATATCTTTTCTTTGAAATATCTGAATCTGAGTCAACGACGTTGGATAAATGTTCTCTAGGAGTATGAATTTGAAATATTCTATACTCCTAGGAAGGGAAACTTGGTGGAATATTCTCTCTGCAAGAGATCAAGTTCACAGCTACTGAATGAGGCCTCATATTAGTTGTCCTCTCTTTAGATATCCTTCATGGATAGTAAGTATATTGATTTACTTCAGTCGATGGTAGTTTCTCCTCTACTCTTATAGTGATTTGGGGAGGTGCAACTCGGAGACGCCAGCTGCGAGACAACGTGTTCCTGGATATCCAAATAGCATGCCCCTAATGGATATTTGAAAGGTGTGGAGAAAAACATCCTTTTCAAAGGACACACTATAATACCTATGGTGTTGCAGGAAGAGGTTTTGAGTAAGTTCCATACATCCCCTCTTTTGGTAAATACAGGTGTGGTGAATATGTACCAAGACCTCCGACGTTAGTACTGGTGGTCGGGGATGAATAAAGAAGTTATTATTTCGTCTTATTTTTTTTGTTATTCATGATCCTAAAAATGAAAAGGCATTAGTTTTAACACGAAAAAAGACCTGGATCATTTTTTGGGTGTTCTTGTGTTGTGAATCCTTCCCCAATTTTCTTCTTGCATTCTCCTTTTTCATCATGTTGCAACGGTCAGTGGCACATCGAACCACAACTCCAGGCCAAAGGGGTTGTGTCCAGGTAGTCTGTGGCATCAGAGAGAGGCCACAACAGTGCCAAAATTCTGTGGTGGTGCCACAAGGATGCAACAGTGGCAGGGGCCACTGACACTTAGGCTGCTGGCTGGCAGTAGGCGGACGTGACCACCCAACTGCGTCATAGGCTCCATGCGTCACAAAGACATGGTCCGCATGAGCAGACCGGATGGCTGAGAAGGAAGTTCCACCCTGGCGCCATGTGGATATACAAACTGGATGCCACATGAAATCTATGATGGGAGAGAACTGACCCACCATTTTGGGCCGAGTCGGATGGAAAAAACTTGGCCTTTGGGAGACTCGGCAGGGAAGTACCGGTCCAACTAAGTCAGAATAGGTCGGAGAATGCATATCAGGTCACTGGGCGACCTGATAGGATGGAACTATGGATGAAACAAGTCGCCCCAGACCTAACAAGGTCAGGTCGAGTCGGCCGAAACAGGTTGATTCATGCGGGACCCCTAGGTTTGGTTAGTTGGGTTGGTCCGACCAAGCTGGACCGGGCCCAGACGCAATTATCCCCTATTTACCAGAGAACCAATATCTTTCAGATCGAGGGTCTGATTGACGCGACGTCTGCTGTGTTGAGACCATTGTGGCGAGATGGTACATTGGGAATGTTGTAATAGAGTTTTCATGGCTGTCGATATACAAACGATGGCTTGAGGACTAGATTCTACCAAAACAAAGTGCACTGGATAGTGGGAATCCTACAACTTGTTGTGACACGATGGATATTACAAGCTGGACCTCGATGGTCTAGTAGCAGAGTGGACCTTAGTGGTAAAGTAGCTCATCAGAACTCATTGGTCTAGTAGTGGATAAGACCTCAGTGGTACAATAAACAAGCGGACATTAGTGGTCCACCAGCCAAGCGAACCATAGTGGTATAGTAGCTCAGCGGACCTCAGTGGTCCAGTAGTGGAGCAGACCTCTGTAGTCCATCCACCGAGAAAACCTCAGTGGTCCTGAAGTCGAGTGGACCTTTATGGTCTAGCAACTGAGAGGACCTCAGTAGTCTAGTAGCCGAGAAGATCTCATTGGTCCGGTATCTGAATGATCCTCAGTGATTCATCTGGGATGAGTACCTTAGTAGTATAAGATGAGTCAGCTATATGAATGATAAATCTTACTTTCTGTACTTTGAGTTATACCTGTTGTGAGCTATCTTTGATTTTGGGTCTTGTTGTCTGGTGTTGCTGTGTGGTATTTATTTTTGATATTTCTTTTGATTTTTAGGGTCTATACTAAGTATTTTGTTACTCACCCCTATACGGTCTTTGCTTGCACGTGTCGTGTCTCATGCAGGTGATTAATTCTTCGACAATGTCCTTGGTGGTATGGGACTAGGTGGTGCTCTGTGAGAAGGGATGGACGGGAATACTAATATGATTATAGGCATCTACCTTTCACCTACCCTTCAGGTAGGGTCTCTAGTGGACGGACTATGGAAGTTATACTTTCTTTTGTGGTTTTTCGATTGAATTATGGACCCTTTGTACTTTTAGCTTCTATTTTACTCTCTGTAGTTATCTCATTGAATGTTGTGGTTTAATTTGTGTTTATTTTCTACAATTTGAGCTTTGTTTGTGTGTACATGTTTGAAGGAAAACTCCTTAACTTTTTGGGATATACCTATTTGGTGCTAGTCACCGACCCCTAGACTTTGTAAGGCGGGCTTCGGGTAGTCACAGAACAGGCCCTAGGGGACGAGTCTTGATTGGGAGACAACCTGTCACTTTTGGAAAGTCTAGGAGGGTTGAGCTCATAATTGAAGGGAGACAAGGGTGCATCACCTACCACATACCTATGTTATGATAGTGTTACTGTGACATTTTATTTTTATTAAAAAAATTTGATAGATGGAGAAAATTTTGATTTTGGGATGATATGTTTTATTATAATAAAAACCATTGTGATTGTAAAATTATTTGGTGATTAATTTATTAATGTCATTTCAAAATAAGATCACTATAATTTCTCAGAAACATTATAGGAATATTGTAAATATAATATTATGGGATTTTATTTGGGTAGTTATGTTTTAATTATCTATTTGAAGCGTATATTATTTTATTTTTAAATGATTATGATTCTAGTTATTTATTAAAAAATTTAGCATATCATGGAGAATACATTTTTTTGTATGCACATTTTTCTATCAGACATTAAGAGTGATTGATATTATATGGATATAAGTATTAAATACAATCAAATCCTTTAAATTTTTGTGTTTCAATATTTTTATGGTATAATATTGATCAATTTTAAGGATATATATTTATTGATGATCTATATTGATTCTTGTATATTACAGTTAAATTTTGGAGATTAAAATATATTTTATTTTTCTAATGTTTTATTCATTTTTGGTGAATTATCTTATATTTTACTAACCATTTTGGTTTTTGTTAATTTGAAAAGAATAGAGGATTAGATAGTTATTATTTTTTGGATTTTTTATCCATTGTTGTTGATTTTATTTATTCGTACGTGAATAAAAAATTCATCTTGAATAATCATCATTTGGTAAAAAAATGAGATTGTGGTGGGAATAGATGAAATTATGAAACTATACTTGTAAAATTAGTGTACTTCCTTATATTCTTAGTATAGGTTGTAATCTAATTTCTCATTTTTATGAAAAGTTCAAAAAAACATTATTAGTTTACTTTTCTCAAAAATAAATAAATTTACTTTTAACCCATCACAAATTTATGGTTTTGTAATGGATAACATTATCATAACCATGTTTTCTACCAATCTTCATTAGTCTTTGGGAGTTAATTATGTCTTCCATATCCATGTTTTCAAATCCCACATATCTTGACCAACTTGGAATCATAGTATGAGTTATTATATATGACCATTGTACATCCCTTTTCTATCATTTCATGTGGATGTTTTATTAATCCTTTTTTACAATGTGGGATTTTAACAAAGGTGTTTTTAATAAGTTGAACCCTGATTACTAAGTGGAGTTAAAAATTGTGAGGAAATAATTTTCAACTGGGCGGGATATAACAACCCATGTAATGATAGAATAAATAATTTTACTATTTATTAGTATTTTTGAATTATATAGTTATATTCATTATAATTATATAAAGTAATTATTAAATCAAAAAGGAATTTTTTTTAAATTTATTTCTTATGATATTATATTTAAATTATTAAATTTAAAATTATTGGATTTTTATTCAAAAAAGTAAATTCATTTTTAAATTCATCAAGTCAAAATTATCTTATGATATATTTTTATGAATATTATAAAAATATTTATTTTTCAAAGAACACTGTATGATATATATTTATATTGGAAACTGTATTTTATTTTGAAGTTATAATAAGGACAAACTATGATCTTGATTAGATTTAAATTACAATAATTTAAAATTTATTTAAAAATAATAACAGTTTTTAAATTTAATTTATACTTTATTTAAGTATAACAACAATTTATATTTAGAAATAGAATTTTTTCCAAATAAAAACTTTTTTTGTTGGGGTTTTTCTGTTTAATTTTATATTAAATTTTGAAAAATAAGTTTTTTGAATTTTGAAAAATTTATTCCACATTTATAATTATTAAGTTCAAGTTTATTAAATAGTTCCCATTTTGGACAATATGAATAATAAACATCATAATTTTATTACCGTTTTAAAGGTTAATTCAGGTAATTTTTATTAAAAATAAATTGATAAGAACAATTAAATTAACCAAAACATTTTTAAATGTTATTGTATGAGGATAGGTTGACCATAGTTATAAATTTTTATAATTTGTGGCCTTTTGGGGCTAGTTGAATGAGATTTTGACCTTTACGGTATTTTATTTAAAGAAAAGACTAACTTTTCACACTTTTATTTTTAATAAGTGAAATATTTTTAATATTGTGTTATCCAGAGGATAAGTTTGAATATAAAAATTTATACTAAATAATAATTATTTATATTCATGATGGTAATTTATTTTTAATTTATATATAAAAAATAATTACCTTAAATGATTGGACATTAATGATATATAAAATATTTAATTAATGAAAAAATAAATTAAATGATATTATAAATATTAGAAGAGATATAAATTCATATAATTAATGTAATAAGTTAAATTTTCATACTACTAAGAAATTTTATTGATATAATAAAAAATATAATTTTAAATGGGTTTTTATATGATTAATGTAAAATTAATGGATACTTCTAAAAAATGACACTATAGATATTTTATAGGAAATATTATTCTATTAAATAATATAAAATTCCAAAAAATCATAAAATACTCAAATTTATTATAAATAGGTTTCAAATATAATCCATGGTCCATTTATAGGTATTTTATAATTTTATTGTAAATATATTGACTTTCAAGGTGTAAAGATTCATTATATTAAGGTAAGAGTTAAAGTGGTTAAAACAAAAATATATGTTTATTAATACAATAGAAACTTATCTAATTTTTTTATGGATTAGGATTTTTAGACCCATAAAAAGGATATAATTTAAAGAAATTACTTTTTATTTATTTTTAATTGATAACTAATTTCAAATAATTTAATATTTTGATAAATTTGAAGAGTACCCCTCCCATCTATTATTAAAGGGAACCTTGTATTCTCTTTAATTCACATGTAAACCCCCATTTTGATCAAGAAATAGTAAATAAATTTCCTTCCTAGAATCCCAACCCACATTTTAGTTGTATATTTTTGGTATAATACAAATATTATAGTTCATACGGTGTTAATAAAAGTAGTTTTTTCCAAAGAAGATGTAGTGTTTTGTCTTCGTTTTTTAGTTTTGTTTCTTATTCCACATCATTAAAACCTTATAAAACCATGAAAAAATACTAAATCTAGTATCATAGATAGATTTAGAATCTATTATGTTTTTTTCATGACATATATACATATCCTCTTCTTTACAATGGTAAAATAATTCATCATCTGTGTGTTGGGTGAACTACTGGCTCACGGACCAATGTAATTAGTTTTCCATTACCGTCTTTCATGATTGGTTATAATTATTGGATTAATACTTATATATGATATCAATTAAATATTAATAATTATTAAAGGATAATATATCATTTATATTCTTACCTTTTTATCCATAGAAAAATTATAATGATGTATGGGCTTATTTTTGGACTATCACCTCCATGGAGTAATGTGATTTGTTTTTCATCACCACATCATATGAATGATATATATAAATATCTTTAAAGAATTAATATTATATATATATGAAATTATTATCATTATTTAAATCTAATATAACATTTACCTTCTTTCAATAATGATCATTGGAAAATGAAAACGTTACCCATTAATATGCACGACGTACCATATCCATGATTATAATGTAATTTATTTTTCATAACCATCCTTCGTGGTTGGATTTAAAAGTATAATTGATTTATAAAAAGTGATCATTATGGAATTAATATTATTTTAGAGATGGTGGAGTAATAAAAACATTGACCATAGTGGATATTCTTATGGAATTTTTTACTAATGAACGAGATATCATCAATATATCTGAAGTGATCTTAATTAATTCAGTAATTAAATATAATAGGGAATAAAATAAAATAAATGAATAATAAAAATGTAAAAGTTTTTCAAGAAATTATAAATTATCTTATGTATATTATTCAATAATATAAATAACATACAATAATATTCAGACTCATTATAAGGGTATTTTTTTAAAAAGTATCTTTTAAAGACCCTCCATAAATTATTTTTAAAAAAATAAAAAGGAATATATATTTTTAATTAATAATCCATGATAAGAGTTTCCAGCCTTCATTACAATACAATTATTTAGTGATTCGAGTTTATATTTTCATATTTCTTTTTAATGTAAATATTTTATTCATTATGTGCATAGTTTTTAGATTTTAAATGTGCTTTTTAGAAGAAAATGGTATTTTGATATCGTAAAGTATTTTTAAAATGGATTTAAAAGAAATTTTCAATGGTTTTATTCATGATATGGTCATTGAATAATATTTATGAAGGGTTGACCCCCATTATAACTCATTGGTGAGTCTATTATTTCTTATATAAGGGGTATTCCAAGATAGTTCTTCAATTAATTGGGTTCTCTGTAGGTAGAATTAAGTCATATGGTTGTTCTATTTTTATGAGTGACTGCAAGAGTGATTGTAAGTGTAATTATGAAAAAAATGTCACTAGTAACCTACAATACTTTTCTATTCATTATAATGTGTTTTCATGGAAATTAATTGATTCTAAAAGTAAATACAATATCATAGAAAAGGAAAAAATTATTATTTTTTCAAATGAAATGTTATTATTTTAAGAAAAGGGTTTTCATGTGTTTTAATGTTTTTCTCTGGACTAATGGTTTTATTTCTTTTATGTACTTTAATAACATTTTTTTTTCTCATACCATGTTTTTTTTGTTTTTTATAGGGGTTATGAATGATACGGGACGAGGATGATTATATGATTAAAATTATGAAGATTTATCATGAAATAGAATTTATTTTTTAAATTTTTTTAGTGGAAAAATTGAGATTAAGTATAAGTGTCTTATTGTAATGTAAAATATTTCTATGTAAGTGTTTTTACTATTTTATAAAACACTAAACCATAATAGTATTATATGAAATTGAAATATAGAGTAGAACCACTAGAATATGTAATGATTATGTTCAATTTCATACACCAATGAACACCCAAAGGTTACATTCAAAGATGGCCACACACCCATAAACCTCAAACACCACAAGAAGAATTGATCCAAACTGATCTACCCATAAATATAATTGTAATGGGTCTAAACCACCTAAACCAAATGATTCTTAAAAGATCTAATAGGGATAAACGACCCTAGATAAATCCATGGAACACCACTTTGAGAAAAAACCCACACATGTCGCTCTATTCCAAGTTGGGGAGGTGTTTACACAGAAAAGGGGAAGCACCCAAAAAATGAACACTCTATATTTACAATATAAAAACATTGTATAATTATATAGAAACACAAAATACATGAAGTATAGGGACCTATGATTTTCATATATGGATATTAAATCTTTTTAGAGAAATATGTATTACAATACATAAACACATTCATAGGGACTATAATTGTTTAGTTTATTAGGAGACTAGGTAAACAATTATCTTAATTTTTGAATGATAATAAATATATCCGACAACTATCATACACTTTAGTACTCTTAAAGAATTCATTATATAACACCTTTCACCATAATATGGGGAAATAAAACATAATAACGGATGATCTCATATTCTTAGTAAGGGTAAATAAGGACGACATGTTATAATTACATGAATATAAGGGAATAAGATGTAAGAATAACATTTTAAGACCAAACCTTGATATCAAATATCATAATATTGAGTCCTGAAATAAATTTTGTATGTTTTTAATACTTGAATATTAAAGTAATTCAATGACAGTGAGCCATGAGATTATAACATTGGTATAGTTTATATTGATTTATAGCATACACATCATCTTATAACATTGTGAAATTTTATTAATAGAAACAAGTTCACCCATTTTGATAAGGACATAAAATAAAGTCCTCTCATAAACTTATGGAAACACAATGAGGTCCCTGAGTAACATTATGGACATGAAAAAAATGTCCATGCATAACAATTTGAACATGTCATCAGGATCACACACAATATCATGAACATATAATTAGGATTGCACATAACACTGTAAACATGTATTAATTTTCAATTATATCATATTTACTATTGAGTAATCTATATTTACCCAATACATTAGAGGGAGATATAACTCCCCATCCCACAAAACGATAGTAATCCACATTTTTGATACAAGAATATAAAAAATTAATCATATCATAACCCATGAAATGAAATGGGTTTCATGAAAATTTAATATTAGCACAACCTAAAGAAAAAGAGTCTATTTTGATAATCATTTCATAAAATCATCATAACATAACTAGTGTTAAAAAAGTGGGTTTAATATGAATTTTGTCATGATATAACCTGTAGAAGAGAAACATATTTCATAAATATATTTTTCTTATAATAACCATAAATAATTTAGTGAAAGAATAATAATTATAACCATATATTATAACCTCTATAGAGCATATTTAATATCAAAGGATGTCATCTTAGAAGAAAATTGATTTTGAAAGATCAATTGGATCTTTTATCTGGGGAAAAATAATATTATATTTAAAATAACTTTTTAAAACCTAATACATTTTAGAAACACAATTCATTGAATATAAACATGTTAACATATCAAGGATGATTAAAAAATTGTTTAAAACATTTCTTGAGGAAAATATATTTTCCGATTTAAAAAATGATTTTTAAAACATAAAACACTTTTAAAATAATATTCACATAGAAATAATTGATTTAAAATTTAATTTTTTCCCAAATATTAATGAAAAAAATTCATATAATAAAAAATTTAAAAAATTTAAAATAATATTGAAATCATTTATTAGTCATTACAATGGGAAATGTTATTCATTCGATGCATGTTAAAAAAATATTTTCATATTTTCTTTAAAAGTCAATTGATAAATGTTTTCGAAACTTATATGAAAATTCCAATTAAAAACTTTTTTAAAAACAAAAAAAAATGTTTAAAATATATTTAATATATATTTTTAAAATTAATAAAATCATTTTTGAAAACATTTTTCAGAAAACACATTTTTTTAAGGAAAAAGATTTTCGGACACAAAAATGAATTTTAATTAAAACATTCTATTTTATATTTTATATACACATTGATTGGAATATGTTGTAAAAAAAATTATTCCCATTAAATAACCATATGAGAAGAAAATTTATGAGTTTATTGATAGGTGGAACATATGATTTTATCTTAAAAAATATAGTCATAAACAATATTGATAATCAATATTGATAATCAATGTGATTGTAATATAAAATATTTACACCATTGGTAACAATAAAATGTATGCTTTGTGAAGAAATATAATTATATGAAACATAAAATACAATGAGGATAAATAAAATAATGATATTAAATAAAAATTTGGGTGTATATACAACTTCTGAAAGAATATAGTTTCATAAAATAATCATATTTCTCAAAGAAGGTAAATTGGGAAAAATCCCATACCACATTAGTAATACTTTGAATTGTAAGACCAAACAAATAATAAACTAAAATTAAACATTATAAACGATAAAAAATGAAATTCATGATATATAATGTCGAATTATATGTATATACATCAGACAAAATAAACAATTGGTCATTGTTCATATGATTCGTTAAAATAGAATTGAGAATGCAAATCTCATACTTTAAGTCTTAACATCCATCGTAAATTTTTAAACATACTATATAATAAAAAAATTTTTTTTATACATATATTTACAAATACATATATATATACACATTATTCTATATATGATATTATTATGATCTTTTATTACCTATTTATTGACTATTCAACGTTAAAGATGTGTTTATGTTAATAACCACATGGTTTTTCGTATCTATTTTGTTTTTTTATTATTATTCCTCTTACATGTTTCATGATTTAATAATATCCATATATTTATAAATTATATAAATATCATATATATTAAATATATATTTATTTATAGTAATCCTTAACATTTTATGATAGAAAATGAAATACACCGTTCATGGGGATGGTATACCATACATATGAATGAAAATTGCTTCCATTTTCATTTCAGATAGAATTAATGAAATTTAAATTATATATTAATATTATATAATTATTTATATTTTATATATATCACATATTATAATTTAAATCATCCTAATTACCTTCCATGTAAAACGTGAACGAATTGCATCACATCACAAGGTGATAGTCCTTTGTACGCACGAACAACATTATCGTATTCCCCTAAAGTGGAGAGTATGATGGAATGCATGATATAATAATTACATATGTGTAATAATATCATAAGTTTCATATATTAAAAATAGATCTATTATAATTTCTAGCCTTGAGAGGTGGTAATCAAAAAAATAATGACATCAGTTCGTGAGGCTATAAATCACCTTACACACGAATGATGACTTTGTAACCCATTCGATGAAAGTGGAGATAGTCTTAGTTAATTACCATAACATTACAATATCTATTTATATTGAATATATGGAGGTTATTATATCATAATTATATTTTATGAATTTAATTCAATGGATAATGAAATTTAAAAAAACACTCATTAATGAATTTTACCTCTCCTTTGGGTATCCTCCATAGTTTTTCACAAAAAGACATATAATGATGGATTTATTCTCAATATGAAGATTATAGGATGATATAAGTTAATATGGGAAGTTATTTGTTTAGGGGATGGTCATGAAAATTTTCTTAACACGTGTGATGATGTTTGGAGTGTGATTACCCTTTTATATATAGGGGAAGAAACCATCTTGGAAACTAATTAAAAATTTATAAAAATAATAAAAAATATTCATGTCATTCCCAAGAAAAAAATATTAAAAATTAACCTATGTTAGGAATTTGTATGTATAAGATGTAAATAGAGTTTAAAATTAAGATTTAGTCGTGTTTTGTGTCATTTTTAACCCTGATCTTCTTTACTCCCCCCACGGGAAACCCATTTTACCTTAAATGTGCTAATTACTTTTCACTACTTTCACTATTAAATTTTTCAAAAAGTATGATGACTATATTAGATAATATAATTTATTATTATTTTAAATATATAATCCTTTATTCAAAATTTCATTCCCAAAATTTGAAATTATGAAAATAAAATTAATCTTGTAGACGTAATGAGAAAGCGGGTTTTCAAAGTGATGATGTTCAAAATTTAACAAATAATTCATATCTAATTTCATTAAAAAATTTATTCCAATGATAAAAATTGGATTAATTTATTTAAAAATTATCTATAGATATTTTAAAACAATTTTAAAATATAATTTATGTGTATATATCTTATAAATGAAAATGTGGTTTCCAATAGAAATTCAATATTTTTAATTATTCATAAAAAAATGATACTTTTCATAAAAAACACACAAATTCACCCTAATATAATTTTTACATTATTTTTTCAAATATAAAATTAATATTATTAAATTGATTTTCTAAAAGTTTGAAATATTAGTTTTATTAATTTTCATAAAAATAAATAAAAATACTTTTTTAAGAAAGTATTATATTTAAATCATATAGAGACTTTACCAAAAACTGAGTACTTTTTTATCAATATGTTTTCTATATATAAAACCATTATATATAATATTAACAAAATTATTTTTTACTATGTATTTTGATTAGTATAATTTATAGGTTATAATGGCCGTGTTTAAATGAATATAATATATTTCCTATTTTCTTAAAACTTAGTGTCAGGTGTAAAAAAAACGAACCCAATATTAACATGAGCTTATATTGGTGTTGCATGTAATGAAATATTGAATTAGTGTTTTATTTAAATCATATTAAACTCAATATTTAATTTAATAAAAAAATATTTAAAATATTAATCTTATTTAAAAAATATAAATATTTCAAAAATCATTAAGGTTTTACATTCCACCCCCCATTAAATGAATTTATCCCACGAATTTTCTTACTTTGGGGCCAAAAAATTATTATAATTCTACCTCATTACATTCTAAGGTTCCCACTTAGCTTCCTCAATCAAGTGGTTTCACCATAAAACATTGACCATGTGAGTTGTCTTGTTTCATAGCACTATTGTACCTCTCGAACCCCTCGTGGTTTAATTTTCATGATCACAATCAGTCTCTTATTTATCTAATCTTGTTTTAAGTGTTTTTGGATGATAGGCATAATTTCAGGGTGCCAAGAAATTGGGCCAAGAAGGCCAAGAAGGCAAAAAGCCAAAGTGGACTGAAATTCAGTCCACCGGCCAACTGGTGGCTTCACCACCGGCCGGCCGATGGACCCTGGGCAGAAGGCTGAGCCACTGCCTCAGCACCGGCCAACCGGTGGCCTCAGCACCAGCCAGCCGGTGGCACCCAGCAGAATAGTGTTTGCTACTGCCTCAGCACCGGCCAACCGGTGGCCTCCTCACCGGCCAGCCGGTGGTGCCTGAGCCCGAAGACCTCTCCATTTTCAAGGCACTGGCCAACCGGTGGCTCTGCACCGGTCAGCCGGTGGAGCCAGTCAAACTAGCCGTTGGGCCTTTGACCAGACCTGTCCACTTGCCTCCCAACGGCTCTGAAGCCCTTTCCAACGGCTCCGAAGCACCCCAAAGGCCATTTGAGGGTTCCCCCTCTATAAATAAAGGACTAGGAACCCCCAAAAGTCTAAGGAACATAGCCGGAACTATTGTGAAGCCAACTGACACATTTTCCATCATTTGGCAAACCTCCAGCAGATTCTTTCAAGGGAACCCCACTTGCTCCAACACACTTCCACATCCAAGGAGCACCACCAAAGAAGCTTGGGAGCGCCCTTCATCAGCTCCATCAATCCATTGGCGCCCAAGGCTTCTCCCATTACGGTTTTTATTGTTTTATTTATTTTGAGCATCAAATTGGGTTTGTGCCTACAAACCCCATCTCTTTCTCTCATCTTCTCTCTTGGGTTATCACACCACCTTCAAGGTGTGAAGAGGTTAGTCAAGCCTTTCCTTTTAAAAGGCTTGAATCAAAGGTGAGCTAGCCTTCACCTGTAAGAAGGCTAGTGGGTTCTTGCTCAACCATTGAAAGCAAGTGGGTTCTTGCATAACCATTAAAAGCAAGCTGTAATAGGTCCTAGACTAACCTTAAAGTCTAGTGGGTTTCTTGATAAAACCATTAAAAAGCAAGCGGTAGTAAATCTCTCAACGTTTGAGTTGGGAGCGGAGACGTAGGCCGGGTTTTAGGCCGAACTCCGTTATCAATTTTGTGTCTTGCCTCTTTTATTTCCGCTACACTTTCACTTTGATTTTAAATTGTTAATTATTATTTTTTAAAAGGCAATTCACCCCCCCTCTTGCCATCACTCCTTCCTTTTCTCCGTCCAACAATTGGTATCAGAGGCAAAATTTGAGTAATACCTTCACCGGTTTCAAATTCAAGATCCATTGTGATGGCCTCAACCTCTTTCGCCCCCGACGGCTTTTCTTTGGGTCGTGCTCCATTTTTTGATGGAACCGACTATTCTTTTTGGAAAACCCGCATGACCACATTTCTTAAAAGCATTGGTTATCCTATTTTTAAAATTGTCATGCATGGTTATTCACTTTCTTCTCCCGATGAATCCAAATAGACCCCCGAAGACATTGCAAATTTTGAGCTTGATGGCAAAGCCATGAATGCTCTTCATTGTGGGCTTGACCGTAATGAATTTAATCATATTTCTACTTTCTCATCTTCTTATGACATTTGGAAACTTTTAGAAGTAACCCATGAGGGCACTAAAGGCGATGACAAGCCCGATTTCCCATCCCGCAAGAAAAAGGCCAAGCAAAAGGAAAAGAAAAAGGCTTTCAAGGCCACATGGAGTGATAGCTCCACATCTTCCTCCTCCTCCTCCTCAAACGACAACGGTAACAAATGCCTAATGGCATTTCATGAGGTAACCTCTTCCGACTCCTCATCCTCTTGTTCTTCTAATTCTTTTAATCATTTATCATATGAGGATCTCCAACATGTGAGAGATCAATTGGAGGAAGTTTTTCACGAACTTTCTTCCAAATTTGTTTCTTTAAAAAAGAATTTCAAAAAACTCTCTTCCGAAAAAGAACAACTTCTCAAAGAGAAGGAAGAGTTGACCCTCAAAATCCAAAACCTTCCCGATATTGATTCCATGGAATCAACTATCAAAGATTTAAGGGAGTCTCCTTCCAAGTTCACCCAAGGTGAACAAAATTTGAACAATTTGCTTGGTTCCCAACGCATATCTAGAACCACCCAAGGGCTTGGCTATTCCAAGCAAGCTTCCTCTTCCCATGCACCCACTATTTTTGTAAGGGGGAGCTCCCAATTTAAATTTTGCAATTATTGTAAAAAAACCCGGGCACTTAATCTATGAGTGTGATTGCAAAAATGCCCGGTATGGAAGGCCCAAAACTATTTTCCTTAATGATGAATTTTATAGGAGAAGACCCGCCACTAGACAAGTATGGATTGAAAAATCCCTTTTAGCGAGTCTCACCGGGCCAAAATTTTTCTCGGTTTCAAAAACCTCTCCCCGGTGATTTGTTGTTTTTATTTAGGGGGAGTTAGGATCGTTTAAGCCCTTTTGATTTCAATTTCAAAATTTTCGATTCAAACATTCAATTTCAACACTTGGTATCAAATTTTTTAATTCAAAATTGATATTCAATTTTTCACTCAAAACTTTCAATTCAAACTGTTATTCAATTTTTCATTCAAAACTTTCATTTCAAATTTTTGATTCAAAACTTTCAATTCAAATTTCAAAAATTTCAATTGGTTTAAAATCTTTCTTCCCTCAATCAAGTTTTATGCCCCGTGCTATTTTGATAATCACAAAGGGGGAGAAATTCTTGGTTGATTGGGGGAAAAATCTTTTAAAGCATGCCTCTCATTTCAGTCTTTTTACATTGTTTGTTTTGGTGATTGTGATCATCAAAATAGGGGGATATTGTTGTACCTCTCGAACCCCTCGTGGTTTAATTTTCATGATCACAATCACTCTCTTATTTATCTAATCTTGTTTTAAGTGTTTTTGGATGATAGGCATAATTTCAGGGTGCCAAGAAATTGGGCCAAGAAGGCCAAGAAGGCAAAAAGCCAAAGTGGCCTGAAATTCAGTCCACCGGCCAACCGGTGGCTTCACCACCGGCCGGCTAATGGACCCTGGGCAGAAGGCTGAGCCACTGCCTCAGCACCGGCCAACCGGTGGCCTCAGCACCGGCCAGCCGGTGGCACCCAGCAGAATAGTGTTTGCTACTGCCTCAGCACCGGCCAACCGGTGGCCTCCTCACCGGCCAGCCGGTGGTGCCTGAGCCCGAAGACCTCTCCATTTTCAAGGCACCGGCCAACCGGTGGCTCTGCACCGGTCAGCCGGTGGAGCCAGTCAAACTAGCCGTTGGGCCTTTGACTAGACCTGTCCACTTGCCTCCCAACGGCTCCGAAGCCCTTTCCAACGGCTCCGAAGCACCCCAAAGGCCATTTGAGGGTTCCCCCTCTATAAATAAAGGACTAGGAACCCCCAGAAGTCTAAGGAACATAGCCGGAACTATTGTTAAGCCAACGGACACATTTTCCATCATTTGGCGAACCTCCGGCGGATTCTTTCAAGGGAACCCCACTTGCTCCAACACACTTCCACATCCAAGGAGCACCACCAAAGAAGCTTGGGAGCTCCCTTCATCAGCTCCATCAATCCATTGGTGCCCAAGGATTCTCCCATTACAGTTTTTATTGTTTTATTTATTTTGAGCATCAAATTGGGTTTGTGCCTACAAACCCCATCTCTTTCTCTCATCTTCTCTTTTGGGTTCTCACACCACCTTCAAGGTGTGAAGAGGTTAGTCAAGCCTTTCCTTTTAAAAGGCTTGAATCAAAGGTGAGCTAGCCTTCACCTGTAAGAAGGCTAGTGGGTTCTTGCTCAACCATTGAAAGCAAGTGGGTTCTTGCATAACCATTAAAAGCAAGCTGTAATAGGTCCTAGACTAACCTTAAAGTCTAGTGGGTTTCATGCTAAAACCATTAAAAAGCAAGCGGTAGTAAATCTCTCAACGGTTGAGTTGGGAGCGGAGACGTAGGCCGGGTTTTAGGCCGAACTCCGTTATCAATTTTGTGTCTTGCCTCTTTTATTTCCGCTGCACTTTCACTTTGATTTTAAATTGTTAATTATTATTTTTTAAAAGGCAATTCACCCCCCTCTTGCCATCACTCCTTCCTTTTCTCCGTCCAACAAGCACGTTGTATATTTGTTCCAGAATCTCAACTGACTATTCGTTATAAGAATGATCATACAACAATGGTATCAGTTATGAGTTTAGTACATGTTATGAATTAATTATTTTCTTTATTTGTATAGATATATAGAACTCATCTTGAACTGAAAATAGTTTAGTTGTAAGTTCTAATAGATAAGTTACGATCCCAATATGATCGATAATTTCAAAGAGACTGATATTCCTAAGTATTATTTTTCCCTCTATTATACCACATGAAAATTCATAGATAGACCTTATTATAAACATAAAACTCTTGATCAAATCAATTAATATTATCATAACATTTCTATTATCTTCATTTTATCCTTATATTTTACTAAATGAAACTAACCTTATATGTTATCTCATAATATTTCTCATGTCCAAATAACATTATTTTTTTTCAACTTCATTTAAATATGTTAGAGTTCTATAAATCATTCTATAATGTGATTCTTAAGGATCCATATTAATTCTTGAGTAAAAGAAACAGTTCAAATAAAATGCAATTGAAGGAAGTTGTTGAGCATAACACCCCATCAAATTCATAGAATTACATCTCAATATATCTTTTAGGGTTCTAATTATTCCCATATAGAGATCCTCTATCTGAGGATGATTCTCAGTGATAAAACATAATAATATTTAAAGATCATGCTGAAGACTTCTCTAAAATCCTGAGGTAATATTTTTTTCCTTGAAAGATACAATAGAATTTGTTACCCCATTAATCCTGACCATTCATTAATGTATAATCTAGAAAAAGGATCTTGAGGAAAATTTTCTTTGGGAGAAACAAATTTTGCTGAATTTGTAAGGTGACAAAGTATAACTCATAATTTCCTCAATATAAAAGATATGATAAACCCTAAATCTAACAAACAACTTTAATAATATATTAATAAAAATTAATTACCCCAAAAATAATTTTATCACTTATTACAATAAACATATCTTAAAATGTCTTTAGTCTTGATAAAATCTAAAAATATAAAACATTGATGGGGTTTCAATTACATTGAACTTATGAAATCCCATAATTTGAAAAACCCATGATGGAATCTATAAAATTTTATTTAATATTACATCAGTATATATAAAATATAATGGTTAATTCCCCACTTATTTCTTATATTAACTCTTTTCTTATATAATAAAAAATATTCAATGGATTTGTGGGTTCAACCATATACCAATATAATATGAAATGTGATTTTCTTATTCCAAAAGCAATATAGAGGGAGATAATCACAATAAATTTCACTATAAATTGAACAATAATATTTCCAATGACATTATTCATACAAAATAAAACATGAAATTTCTAAATAAAGATGATAAGATGAGTGTTTCTTAATTATCATGATTCACTTCATCCATTGTGATTTCATAATCCTCCACATTATCCTTTGTATTTATAGGTTGTTGTGGCTTATTATAAATATTATCCCTTGGATATGGTAATCGATTCACATAATGAGAGAAATCCTTCTACTTGAAACAGTGATTTGTGGGTGGTGCATTATGTGGATCTCTCTCTCCCCATTAATTTCATTTATTGTCCACTTAAAATCAATTTAATATTATTTTTACTCTAATTCAAGGATTCCCAAACATGAAACACCTTCTTGTTCCTTTCCAAAACACACTTAATTTCCCTTTCCCAAAAAATTTTCAAGTAGGGATTTGAGAATTTTACATCCTTCCATGTGAAAAATCAGTGGATTTTTCATGGAAGGCTATATTCCTTTTATAATCACTGAAATAAAGAAATTTTCCACCTTCAATTTCCAATTTTATTACACATGTAATTATTTCATCATAGCATCCAAAGAACCTTACATCTAACTCCCTTAGAATAATTTGTTTCTTTCTAACGAATAATTAGTCCACCTTATTTTCAGGTAGAATTATTATACATACATATTAACTAAAAATTCTCAAAAAAATTTATAGGTACCAAAAAATTCACTATCCTTCTTCTTATTCTTGAGGAATTACTTCTCCATTTGTTAGAAAAAATATAGAGAAATAAATAAATGAAAATTTTACTTTTACCCTCATCTAACTTCTTGGATTCAATTTATCCTCATTGCCTCATATTCATTGTATGAGTCCACCATTTATCTTCCCCATATTCTAAATAGTAAAAAAATATAATGTATTTTTCATGCTTGGAACATTGGAGGAATGAAAAATATGTTTTTATGTGTAAAAATCCATTTATCTACCTCCATCGGATCAAAAGAACCATTGAATGAAGGTAGTTTATTTATCATTAGGGACTCAAAATAATGTTGACCACGACTTTGGTCAATTAGAAGTCTATCATGATTAATATCTTGAGAATTTTGTGTGATAATAACAATTATGTTTTTTATTTTAGATCTCATAACATTTAGTTTTCCAAGAGGTAAATCACACCATTACACATTGAATTAAGTATTAAAATGGTTCTTTTGGAGTCTATCAATTGACTAAAACAAAAAACAATAGTTTATGAAACAAAATTATTAGAAGGTAACCACATAATCACGATGGATCTCTTATTTTGTGTCTACATCATGACACATTTTTTTATATTTTACACTATAAATTTATACTATGACATTCATAGTAATCATCTATTTAAATCAATCATTGTAGTTTGTAAAGTTTTTATCAATTTCTATAGCATGTGCATAGGGAGTTTCATATCAGGTTGGAAGAAAATACCATTATCATACATCATGTGATGATCTAGCCCAAATAAATGTTCTCTTTTCTGGAGTTATTACCCCTATGTACCTCCATAGAATTGTTACATCCACTCATAGTACCAAGATATAGATGTAATTTCTTAAAAAAACAATCAATGTCCTTTACCAAAATTCCAGGAAATTTTCCTATACATTCACTCAACCATAAACTTATCCTTAGAAATATCCATTGACATATTCTTAGAAATATCCCTAGGGATATTACTATAGATTCCTCATCCTATTTTCTAGTGGATAAATAAAAGTCTATATGATGAAAACTATAGAGAACTAGGATTTTCATATATATATATATATATTCCATCTTTTTCTATGATTATTAAATAAATTACACAAACACATGCCTGAGGGACATAGTAGTTTAGTTATTTTGATAATTGTAAAGAAAAATTCTTAATTCAGGATATATCTTCAATATACCTCATAAATATCTTCCCCTACAGTACCCTTCATAATTATACCATACTTAAAACTTTTTTTCATAACTTAGAGAAATGAAACATATAAATGGGTTAGCACAAATACATAGTAATCATAAAAAAGGGAGATATGTAAGAAAAACATGAACATAAATGTATGATACATGAGCATAAAATTGGAGAACCATATATTTCATAGCAAGGATCATTATCTTAAGACATGACATAAAGATTAGTAGTTCACAAGACATAAATCATAATTTAATCAAAGAACATGATCCATTAAAGCACAAAATTGGTATAATACATAAATATATGGATTACACATCATCTTATAAAATTTTGAAAATGTTTAAAAAGAAATAGGTTCATTCATTAGGAAAATGAAATTAAATTAGGTCCTCATGTAATCTTATAGACATGTAACCAGTTTGATGCATAACATTATGAAAAAATACAGGTATACACATAACATAGAGAATATGTAGTCATGTTTATAAATAACATAGTTAACCTATAACCAGTTTCAAACATAACATTGGGTACATGTAATCAAGTTCATAAATAACATTGTGAATATATAATTAGGTTCACTTATAACATATTTACTCATATGTTATCTATGTTTACCCGATTCACTGGAAGGGGATATAGGTCCCACCAATCACATAAAAAAATCATACACTTTTGTGCCAAAAGATCATAAAACATGAATCACATCATAACTGATGAAATAAAATTGGTTTCATATAAATTTCAACTTATCATAACCTACAGAAAATAGATAGGTTACATTATCATTTCATCATTTCATAATAGCATATCCCATGGAAAAATAATCAGGTTTTATAATATTTTTATCATGATTAAACCCATTGAAAATAAATGGGTTGTATAAATATATTTTTATCATGAAAATAAACCATTTTCATAAATAATAATAATGGTATCCTTGGATAATAACCCATGTAATGAATAATAAACATTAAATGATTTCATCTCAAATGAAAAATGATTTTTAATGCTCACTTGAAACATTTCCTTGAAGAAAGAACATATATTTCAAAATAACATTTTAAAACATAAATTTTTTTCAAAATTTTTTTCATTGAAAATAAACATGAATCTTTATAAATGAAGCATTCAAGAACAATTTAAAACATTTCTAGAGGAAAATATCTTATTATCTTTAATAATTATTTTTAAAACAAAAAACACTTTCAAAATAATTTTACTATTTAAATAATTCATTTTAGAAATAAAACTTTCATAAATATTAAGGAAAATAATTTCTTAGAAAATAAATTTTAAAACATTTAAAATATGTTTGAAATCATTAAGGGTTCATGATAGAAGGGAATAATGTTCATTCCATGTTTGTAAAATTTATTGTTTTCACATTTTTGGTAAAAGAAAAATAGAAATTTATATGAAATAGAATTTAATATTAATTATATTTTTTAAACTAAAAAATGGGTAATAATTTAATTAATAAATTCTTTGGAAAATGCTAAAAACATTCTTCAAAATAATTTCTAAAACATGCTTTTAGAATGGAACACATATTCAACTGAAAAGTTTATTTTTAATTAAAACATTATTATGGAAATATTTATTAATAAAGAGAATAAAATGATGGGAAAACATGTATTCTAATGAATTAACCAGATGAGGAAAAAAATAAGTTTCATTATAGAAGGACTATAATATTTGATCATCAGAATTATTTTCATAAATAATCCTGATAAACGATGATATTATCACATAAGATATTTACCACATTTTTAACATTAAAATGTAATCACCAATAAAGAAAATTATTATAAGATACTAAAAATATGATGATGATAAATAATATCATGATATTACAAGTCAGTGGGGATTATATAAACCTTGAAAAAGTATAAAGCAACATTACACAATCATATGTCTTAATAAAGGAAAATTGAGACAGAAATCTATTTCGCTTTATAAATTATTTTAATTTTCAGAATAAATATATATTAAGATAAAATTAAACTATATAAATCATTAAAAGTAGTTTATTAATGATTTATGATGTCAAATGGGAAGTATATACACCACACAAAATAAATAGGTGTTGAATTTTGATATGTCACATATAAATAAAAGAGAGACTACAAATCCCTTATCTTAAGTATTAAATTCAATCATAAATATTAAAACATCCTTTACAATAAATATAATATTATGATACATATAATATAGAATAATAATTCAATATATCAAAACATATATTATTTTCTTATTACATTTTGTTACATTTTTACTAACAATTTCATGTGAAAGTTACGTTTTCGGTAATAACCATTTTGTTTTTCATATGTGTATTGTTTTCTTACTCTTGTTCCTCATAAATTGATCAGGATTTAATAAAATATATAATTCTGAAAATGATAAAAATATAATATATATATATATATATATATTATTTATACATTTTCTTATAGTAATCCATAAAATTAAGTGATAAAATGTGAAATACCCCATTCATGGAGATGGTAAGCCTTACGTATGTAAGAACAATGTTTCCATTTTTTTATTGGACTGAGTGAAACAAATGTAAATGATATATAACCATTCAATAATGACTATAATTATAAATATATCACATATTTTAATTAAACTTTCCTTTAATATCTCCCATGTAAGGCATGAATGAATCTCATCACTACATAGGGTGGTAGTTTGTCAAACAAAAGAGCGACGTAATCTTATTCCCAAAAAATGAAGAGTATTATAGTTTGTGAGATATAATAATTCTATAAGTATAATAAAAACATATATATCATATATAAATAATAAATGCATCATTATTTTTAGCCATGAGAGGTTTTATTGGAAAAATTATTGACATTAGTTAGTGAGATGGTAGTTTATCGTACACACGAATGATGGTTTTGTAACCCATTTAATTGAATTTGATATAGTTATATGTAATTTATAAAACAAAAAAACAAATAATTAATATAAATATACATAAGTTATTATATAATAATTATATATAAATAATTTGTGGATGTGTAGACTGAAATAAAACAATAAATGTTTGTTGATGAATGTTATCTCTTCTTTGGGTATCGTCCTTTAGTTTTCCCCAAAATCCATCCTATGGTGCGTTTCTGCCAAAAATATGGTTTATTGAAATATAGGAGGTGTTTTGGGATTATATTTTTGTATTTTCTGATAAAAATGGCTTGAGAGGTGTGATGAAGTAATGGGATTGAGTTCTCTTTTATAAGTGGTGGAAAGAAGCACACTTGGAAACTATTTGGAAATTTCCTAAAGGACTCCAAAATAATAGTTTCATTACCAAAAAAAGCTTCCAAATGACCATATATCTGATTTTTTAAAGATAAAATCTAAATATGTCCATCCAATATGATTTATAAATGTTTTAGATTGTTTTTAACCCTTATATTTTGAGTTTAACCTATTAGTAAACAAATTTTTATGTTAACCACTGTAATTAATTTTTACTATTTTCACTATTAATTGTGGTAAAATATTATTAGATTATTAGATAATATAAAAAAATATGATTCCAAATATCGAACTATTTTTCTAAATTACCTTCATGGAATTGGAAATATATAATTTAAATGCAATCCTATAGACACAACTAGAAAGATGGTTTTCAAAGTGAAAACATTTAGCCTGTTTATATAGTGTAAATATCCAATTTCTATATGAAATTTATTATAATGACCTAAATTGGATTAATATATTTATAATTAAACTATTATTACTTAAAAAAAATTAAACTATGATTAAACTTTATAAATAATTTATATGAAAAGGTAGTTTTAAAATAATAATAACTATTTTTCAATCATTATAAAAAACTAAAATTTTCTTAAGAAAATAACATAATTTATCACTATTCTTATTTTTAAATTCTAATTTCAAAAATGATGTATATTTTATCAAATAAATTCACTAAAATTGTGAAAAAATTATTTTATTAATGTTCAAATAAATAAATAAATATCATTTTTTTAGTGTAGTATATTTGAAACATATCGAGACGTTGAATAAAATTAATTACATTATTAGAATATTTTTTCATTATATAAAAATATTATACATAATATTTTAAAAAAATTTATTACTATTCATATCTCTATGACTAATGACTATGATATAATTATCACATTTCAATAACCATAATATGGTGAGGTTTTGTTAAAACTTAGTGTTGTGGGTAACGTATGCCGACCCGGTATTAATTGTAACACATGAATAACATGGTGTTTCATATAATGCAATCCAAACTAATTTTTTCATGTAACTCATAATAAGATTAATATTGAATCTAGTTAAGAAAATATAGAAAATAATAGATTTTTTTGTAAAAAAATACTTCCAAAAATCTCAGGCCGTTACATTGACCATTATGGTAATATCCCAAAAATTAGTCTATGTTGTCCCAAAAACAAATAAGAGAAAAAATTAGAAGTTATAAAAAAACCTCTTAAAATCATGATCTAGTAACATGAGTCTAAGTCACCCATTTTAAAAACCCTATAACCTTTATAATTGGTCTGTATTTCATTTAAAAAAAAATACAAATTTTTCTATAATTCAAAACCATTTCCTAGATTCGATATGGGTAATTTAAAATTATTAAAAAACCAATTTTTATTTAACAAAATAAATATTTAAATTTTCATGTCAAAATACACACCTATGTTTGGAAACCACTTCAATTCACTAGCCCATTCAAAATATTCCAAGGGTAAAATTATAATTTGTAAAAATCTTAGGCATCATAGAATACATAAAATCTATCATTTAAAACCCAGTGTGAACATGATTAAGAAAATAGATCATAATTAAATCTTTTACAAACTTGAAATGATAAGATCCATTTCAAAACATTTCATAAAACAAAACGTGTTTTTAAAATAGTTCATAATGACTTGTTATAAGTAATCATTTCCCATATATATTAATAAAAATAAAAAACAACCCATAATAGTTGTGTTAAAAATCATTGTATAGAAATTTCATTATATGAAATAAAATCACTTCAAAAACGTTTTCAATGGCCAATAAATATTGGAAAAACACCATTTTAATGTCTGAAATTAAAACTATTACTTAAATACCTATTTTAGAAATTAAAATAATAATTCTAAAATTGGGTTCCCAATTTAACACATTTTTACAAACCATCTATGGAAACATAAAATTTCCATGAAACAAGGCACCCTAGTGAAAATAATATTTTAAAAAACCACACACAATCCTAGATTACCGAAAAAATCATCACATTCAATTACTTTAAAACCATTTCAAAAATCATGGAATATAATATTTTAAATATTATATTACATCCCTATTCAAACCCATTTTCAAAAATAGTTTGATGGTACTATAAAATAGCACTTTATTTTTTCTTTATTAAAAATATCTCACAACCCCTTTTCAAACATTTGAATGTAAATTTACAATGAATGAAGTGGTCAAAAAGTTAAGAATCACAACGTATATTCACAACACAAGGATAATAATAATAACATAGGTTTCAAATTAATTTTTTTGAAATAGAGGATATAGTTCATAGATGAAAAAAATCCCATTATTGATCATAAAAAAATTATGGTGTCATGTATTTAACCAGTTTTCTCTAATTAAAGGGCACTAGAATGACTTATAATTACCTTATATCCTTTAATAACACAAATATTTTGCACAATTTGGAAGCTCTCTTATTCATCCAATGGATCTCTTAGTACCCATTAGGGCTCTCTTGGTACCCCATGATCCATGACCATACTAAGTTTTAGGTGCAATGTACCATATATAGACTCACATGTCCGAGGTAAAAATCCCTAAAAGATCAACCGAGGATAGAGATTCACAAGACTATGACACCCACCACAATTTACCTATGGTTTATAATGAAATTGCAAAGGATGCGAGCATAAAAAATCATCACATATAATAATTATAAAAAATTTAAATCACACCATACTACACATCACATCCCAAACCCTCACTAGAAGAACCCCATTATATCAAAACATAAGCAGCATATACGATGAATCAATAATAATAATCCCCTCATGGTATAACAACACACCACTTTTATAATATATTCACAAGTGGCTCATAAGGTTCTCATATCATTTATGGAAACTTATTTTTCATAAAATTTCAAGGGGGGCTTATATTATAATAACATGGTTGGAATGCCAACCCATTTCATGAATATTAAATTCCATCTCAATCTAACATTTATACCATGCTTATCAAATTACCCTTGAAACCCTAATTGGAAGTTGATGTTCCCTTTACATCACTTTATAGAAAAATCAAATCTACATGCAATATCCAAATTGCAATTTACATGGTAAAACACACCCTTTTTATAATGAATTCCTATTTTTATTATTTAAAAATATTTAAAAATTGGTAATATTTTACTTAAATATTCACTAAGGTTGTAAAAATTAAAAAACATCATCAAAAATGTTAATAAACCCCTTTTTAATAAAAACATCAGATATTTAAATTTTAAAAACATTCAAAACATCCTATCAATTGTTTTTAAATACATCTAATTCAATAAAACATTTAAAAAACCCCAAGAGTGCTCAAAATAACATTAAAAAACAAAATCATTCTTTAATGTCCATTTATAAATTTTCAAAAACACTTGTAATTGAATCCCATAACATGAAATAGTTTAAAATATCATTTAAATAAATTTTACCCCTCATGGGTAATAAATTTTTTCATAATTCAAATGAAATAGTACATTAATACTAACAAGAATATAATGAAATTAAAAAAAATAAAAAAAATTAAACACCTTCATAGGTTTAATAATGATCCTGATGGATGTTGTTTGCTACGATAGAGAAATATCTCCCAAAACTAGACATTCCCTCAAAAACCCATACATGATAAGATTATCATGATTCAGACCAACCCTAACATGGCTATTGGTACACCTAATTAATAGGGTTCATGTATGGAGATAAATAAATAGTAAAATAAGAAATAATATATTTTTTGTTGATTAGAAAGAAATTACATGAAGATAAAAACTTGAAATCATGGTAAGTGGCCCCCAAAATTGATGTAAGGAGGAAGAAACCAATGGGGAGGGGCCTATTCTATTTGAATAAGATAGAGAGGAAAATGAGGGTCGAATGGTAAAAATTGAATTGGGAGAATCATTATATTTTAACTTTTATTGAATATTGGTAGGTTGTGTGGTTTGATCATATAGGTTTCCAAATTGGGACCCAATCTTGTATAGGATACTACTTGGCGAACAATAACTCATACATTTTACCTAGATACACCACATTATTGTAAAATGTATACTCTAACCATTAAAAATTGTTGTCTAAAAATAAAAATATGATAAAACCATTCTCAATAGGTAAAACTCACTAAGGGTCCCACATAGATTCTAATGGGGATCACATGTAATGGGGACTTAATCATTCAATGTTGGTGGAATCAAACCATGCATGTTGAAAAAGTAACATCACATAAGTGTTCCCTAGACCCATGAATGGGATTTCACATTGTTTTCTCCAAATCATGCATGAAAACAATTCAAAGATGTAAAAATACAAAAAATTAAATGCTCCATTTAGAGACTCCATCAAAACTAAAAACAACCCTTGAAACCACATAAAACCACAAGGAAAAACTCTAAAATTACATGGAGAATTTTTCACCACCCAAAATCATAAAATATTTCATGAACCATATCATATATCAAACACATGAAATATTTTATTTCTAATATAACAGTCACAAACTTTTTCATTTCATCCCATATTGAATATAGCTCTCAGTTTTATTAGAAAATTGAGAAGAAATATACTTTCTTCTAAAAACATTCCATAAAATAAAAAATAAAAAAAAATAATATGATATTATTTTAAAAAATTATAAACATAAATACAATTCATTATAATTTATAATAGATATTACATCTATAAATGTGTCTATGTGGTAAATATTTACATTTTTTACACTTTTTCTAATTCTGTAAATAATAACCTTTATATAAAACATTGATTAGTTTGTTTATAAAATTATGTAAATAAAACAAAAATTATTTCAAAATGACTATCAATAATCCATTTTATATAAATAATAACATTGAAAAAATTTTAAATATGATTCATATGGAAGAGAAAGAGTATATCGCATTTAAGAAATGTTTTTAATGAATAATTGATTAACTTGAGTCCTAAATCATAGTGTACATATACTAAATAATTAAATAATAAAACTATATTGATAATATACCATATAATAAACCTTTTTAATTATAAAACCATTTTAATTTTAATTTTTATATCATTTATTATCATGTACTATTTAATTACACAATCAGTTAAATTTATATCAGACATTTTTGGGTTGTTCAGTCAAAAATAGCTTTTGTGTGTTGACTGTGGTCCAAGAAAATAGGTTTCCATCATAATATGAGTATTTAATAAGTTATTAATATTATTTTTATACATTAAATATATGTTTAAATCTATCGATGTGTGGTGGTGCTGAAAACCAAGATATGTTGTTCCTAGAGGCGACTGTCTGCATATATGCATGAGATATTTTCATTTTTCTAATGCATGAAAAGAAAAAAGTTGATAGAGTTTTATCATTACCTAATAATAATAATAATAATATTAATATCTTATTTATTCATTAAATTCATCCTTTGGACCATCCATGTGATGCGGTGAAGAGAAAAAAATTATATTACTCCATTGAGGAAATAGTCTACACATATTTACCAACAAAATTTCCATTTCCCCATGAGTGGGAGGGTAATATGGTAGATAATATAAAGTATTTAAATAATAATAATAATGTAATAAAAATATTATATATCTATTAAATGTATCATTATAACTATCCCTATTGGGTAGTGATGAGAATCGAATAGCATCGCTTCTTGGATGTGGTAGTTAACACAGATGCACGAGCAACATTTTCATTTTCTAGAAGATGGAAAAGAGGTATAATTTTGTTTCTCAGTCAACATAATAAATTTATTGTTAATAAAAGATATTTATTTCATTATATTATATTTTTTATAATATATTTTTGGTATGTTGAAGAATAAATTTTCTAGAAATAATTTTAATAAATCTTAAACCTTATCCTTGGATATCAACCTTTGGACTACACATTAAGACTTTAAAAAATGGTTTTTTATAAAAAAAATGACATAAAAGACATGGAGATAAAATTTTGGAATTCATTTTGGTGGGTTTTGGTATATCTAGGGTTCTCAATGAGTGTGGAGTAGAGGTTCCCTTTTATATGTGAGGGGAGTGACAATCTTGTTAGTATTATAAAAGATTATAAAAAATAAGTGTTTTTATAAAATCATTTGGATGAAATTTAGAGTAATTACAAATACAAGGTATGTAAAATTATAAATAAAATCATACAATCAAATTTAGTTATGTTAATTTTATATTTGGAGACTTATCTCAGAATTTAAACTCCACATTAATTCTATATTCATTTACTTGGGTTAAAAAATTCTATCATTATAAATATTCATTATGACTAAAAATGAAATGGAATTTATTCCTAATATTAATTATCTATTTAAAAAATATTAAATTCATTTTCTATGATTCAATTTAAAAAATTCATAAAAATAAATTTCATTCTAATTATACAGTAGGCAATGAAAATCCATTTTTATAAAAATTTATTTCCAAATCATAAAAATTACATTACACAAAAATAATAAATAATGTTGATTCCCATTGATTTTTTAGATTATTTAACATAAAAGGATATTTATTTATCATTAAAAAACAAAAAATTAATGTATCATTTTGAATAATTTATCAAAATGATAGAACAACAAATAGTTTTTATTTGAATAAAAACATTACTTAGACATCTAAAATGTCAAAAAATGTTTTCAAAGTATAAAATAATAATTTTAAATTCCTTATATTACTTAATAAATATATATTTTGAATATAAAAATATTTCACAAATGTTAAATTCATTCATATTTCATTATAACGACTTAAAATTCATAGTCTTTGTAAAATTGTTATTTTTCATTCTTCACAAAAAAATTAACTTTTCCAGAAAATCATAAAAAATTAATATATGGTATTTCTGACATGTTGAAATAAAAAATTATGCTTATGTTATCAAATATTAAAATTAAAATGTTTATATTTTAAATGAAAATAAAAATATAATGAAAATATGCTTTTAAATTATAATAAAACTTTTAAATATCAAATTTTTTACATATTAATTAAAAATGATTATTGAGTCATTTGTTTTTTTATTAAATATTTTTTATATATTTAGGTCTAAAAATCATTTCAATATTGTATTTGTCACTTTAGTTCAATGTTCTGTATATCAAACAGTATTAAACAATATATTTACTTAATTTAATATGAAATCAATTCACATGGTGTTACACTATCACCCCAAAATGATATTGAATCCTCAAAATTTTATCTTATGTAAGATAAAAAAGGATTAAAAATATTTTCCAAATAAATTTCATATTGTTAGTGGGCCTTAAATAATCATTAATTTATAATGGAACCTCAATAATGGACTATTTGAAAACTAGAAATTAGAATTTATATAAAGTGAATGATAAATATATGTAATTTCTAATAAAGAACTTTTACTATTTTTTGTTATTTTTGGATAAAAAATTGATAACATTTTTATTTTAAGTGAACGTAAATTCCTATTTTATGACTAAGAATCATTTCACTTAATAAATATTTCCATGACTATGCATTAAAAATTATGAGAATTATACATGTGGATTAGTTTAAAAATAATTACATGAATATGAGTGATATTTATTCATTAATATTAAATATATTTATCATCCATTTAATTGAGTATAACGAATTATTTTATCATAATGACAACTATTATGATAAAACATTAAAACTTTATTTCATTTCATTCTATAAGAATAAATTCATTCTTCAATTGTTTGTATAATCAGTATTCATGTATGACTCATTTCACATTCCATTTATGAATGAACAAGATAATAATTTCATGATTAATGAAAAAAATAAACTTTTAATAGATCATGAGATCTATAAAAATATGTGAAGTTAATACTTTTATTTCTAGTATTTTACTGAAGAAAACATTATCAGAATATGTATCAATAAACCTATAAGGACCAAACCTTAAAACATTACATAATCATTATTTAATAGATATGAATTCATATTATTAAATTTTAAATATAATTATGGTTTATATTTTTAGATTAATAGTTCATAACTCTTATATAAGAAACCTATTTATTAGAAATTGAATACCTATAAACAGTGTTAATTTTTCCCTTGATAAAAAAAATAAAAATAGATCATATTTTATTTAAATATAAAATCTTCATGACCTTGATCATTACTTATTATATTTTTCTACCCTTTCATAAATTATATGAAAAACATTGAAATTATGGGATGAGCACAAAAATCATAGTAAGGGATATAAAAGAAAGAATCCAATTATTCTAGTAAAACTAATGAAAATAACTAAACGGTTTACCTATTGGAAATTATATATTAAGTTCATAAAAAAACATTACCACATGGGGAAAATACATTTTACTCAAGGAATACATTAAACCCCCAAAACTATAAAATTGAAAACATGTAGGAATTTTAGAGAATAATATTCATAATATATGTAAACTTTGTTCATAGAAACTGGATGTTATTCTAATTCATATGATAAAAATCCCTTTTTAACTCCCTCTTTATTTTTTTAAAGGGGAGGAGCATTTCCAAATTCATTAAAGAGATATATCGAGATCGCACGTCAAATATGTTGTATCGGGAACACTAATATTATATGTTGTATTAGGATAACCCATCATCATCTATAATGAGAAAGTACTATATCATGAATAATAATTTTATACAGCTTCAAATTTTAATAATTAAACTCTTGAGAAACTCATTTTCTCTCATAATAAAAGAACATTACTTTTAGTATAAAAATATTAATATATACAACTTTCTTTTAAAAACACTAAAAAATGAAAATTTTCTGAAGATGAGGAAAAAGATAATACTTTATAATCCATAATAATTTGTATATTAATATTAGAAATAAAGAAATAATGTGACAACATAAATTTTTTTCCATGATTTATACGTTAATAAATATATATTTTTTAGTTTCTTAAGAAGGAGAAAACAAACAGTATACTAGGTTGATTACATCCACCACTACAGAACACTACACAAGAAATAAAATTTCAATAAATCAAATGTCTAGGGACATATCTCCATGACCTGGCCCTCACCCCTAAGCCTTACCACCACACCAGCAATGGTGGGGTGAAAAAAAAAACCATATAAAAAACATTGAAAATATTAATTTTCAAAAAAATGAAGATATTAATATATATTCAAAAATCACATATAACATCATTTTAAACAATAATAATAATACTCTTAGAACTATCAATAGTAAATTTTTAGGGATAAGAATGAATTTAAAACATTTTAAACTATATTTTAAAATAATATACAATACATTTAGTCCCCTATCACATGGTATATTCTTAAAATCATAAATAATAAAATTATATTGGTTTTATAATTTCTTAATAAAATTTTATATATAAATTTTATTATTATTTTAATATCTATTTCATATATTACAATGTTTTATTGAGTTAAAAAATGGTAAAGTTCGCGATGGATGCTTTGGGGGTTTTCGATCTATCATCCCAAAACAACATCAGTGTATTCACCTTGGTAAAAGGGGTTATGTGTCCAATGTCACTAGAATCCAAAATATGTTATGTTTATAAATTTTATATATTATATTCACTTTAAAACCATCCATATAAGATATTCATGAAAAATTAACTTTGAAATTTCATAGAGATGATAGTCTGTATGTATGCATGAAAGACATTTTATGTTTTCTAATGAGTGGAATATAAATAAGGTAGATAATATTATATATAATCAAAAATATTCTTTAAATTTCATGTTTATTAATTAAATTAATCTTTATGTCTATCATTACAATGTGAAACTGAAAAATTAATCATATATCATTGTGGAGGTGTTATTCCAATGGTATACATGAATGGAATTATCATTTTTTTAATTGATATTATAAACAAAAAATAGATCATATATCACCATTACATAATTATAAATATGTATTAAATATTATATCTTTAATTTTTTCAATCATCATAAGTATCCATTTGATCAATTTATTAAAACTGATATACATCGCTTCATGGTTGGGGTATTCTACACTTACACATGAGAGATATTTCTATTTTCTAAATAATGGTAATAGAGATGAGAAAAGGATATAAAATAAAATTAATAATATTTTAGTTTATTTTTTGATATTTATGTAAATATATGAAAATTGTTAAGTTAATATTCAAGGAGGTAAATGAATAAATAAAAAATAAAATACATGGTTAGGATTTGTACCTCCACATCAGAAAACCACTTCATATTTTTACTTAAATCCTTCTTAGGAAAGTATAATAAAAAAAAGTCATATAGAATGTGTGAAGGGTTTTTAATAATGAAATTGGTTTGGGATTTTCTGAAATAAGTGGAACTTTAATAGTTTAGAAGAGATGAGATGTGATATCCTTATATAAGTGAGGGATAGGGTAGACATGAAATTTTTCAGAAGATTAAAATATATCTATGACTCACTCAGTCAAAATAGATCCAAACATACTCATATTCAATGAAGATATTATAAGGGTTATACATATTACCATCAAATAGAATTTCTATATGTTTTTATGTCATTTCACTCTATATTATTTTAGTTTTTACACTTTTATACCTCTTTAACTCTTACCATGGTAACATACTTCTTTCCAAAGTAATTATTTACAACAATATAAAATAAAAGTGTCCAAATCAATTTTTTTAATATGTTTATAAATATATATTTAATTGTATAAAATTATATTTTAATAATTGTAACTAAATACATTTAATATAAATAAGAAAAACTCAATGAAAATTTGATTTAAAAATAATAATTTTTATATATAAAAATGATTTTATACCAAAATCAAAGGTAATATTAATTCTAGAAAATTTTTTTTGAATTATTTTATATGAAAATGAACTAATAATATTTTAAAACTCTTCAAAAATATAATTTTAATGTCTATTCACATGAATGAAAATATAGTGTTCTTAAAAATCATTATTTTCTACTAGTAACACAAAAATCATTATACATATAATATTAAAAAAAATTTACTCTTCATTATTTTATACAAGACGATATAAAAAATGTATCTTTATTGTAAAAATAAAATTCAAAAAATTTAATTTATTCATTCAAATGATATCATATAATACATTTAAAAATATCATTAATAATAAAACTGTTTCTTTTTTATTGAAAATTTACATAATATTCTTATAATTAATATGACTCTATGAATTATTATTCATGAATTTTAATAAGGGATGAAATTTAATTACTATTTTAATTTCTAAGGTTGTTACAAAATCATTATATAACAAACATAATAATCGAATATCCAAAACCTCAAAAATAATAAAACATGATAATCCTAAATCATTCCATAAATAATTACCCCTAAAATATCAAAAAATAGGACAAAAATAATTTGAATCCCATTAATTAGAATGTTTTGATCACCATTTCTTTAGAAATAAACAATTTTTTTACAAATATTATTAGTTCATAAAAAATTAACATACTAAAATATGTATATTAACTAAACATATATTTTAAGAAATATACCAATATTTTATCAAAATAACCATATTCGACACAAAAAATTAATATTTTCTTCCAAAATAGAACTCAATCATTATTCCTCAAATAATATCAAACAAATTAAAATAAAATATCATATTATTGAATAATATTTCATTAATCATAATCATATAATGTTTCAAAAATTCTAAACATCTTCCAAGATAACATTATCCACCTATTCACCATATCAAATTTCAATCCATTTGCTTTTCTATATATCTCCAATATTACATTGTAATGTTTTTTCTAAATAAGCATTATTGTAACATTAAAACTTTTTATAACCCTAAAGTTTATCTATCATTTAGTAAAGTATTCTTCATAAAAACTAATAAAAATTTTCTAAAAAAATTTGCCTACTTATAATACAATCACTTAAGGATACAAAAAGTTTATATATACTCTTTAACTTATGATCCTCTTATTATTTTGTAAGATCTTAAATAAACTGCTAGTACATTATAACTTTTGATACCCTATAAGTAGAAACATGAATAATTCAACATTCTTCAAAAAAATATTTTCCATTCATTCCCATTTTATTCCATAATACTTTATTCATATTATTCAAAATATTAATTGTATCTTAATATTTATTAATTTCAATTAAATCATTTTTTTGATTTAAAACCTAATAAAACCCACTAAAATATTTCATACTTTATATATGTTATTTTCAGTTTTTTTATCTTTAATTTAATAACATATGGATTTATAAACCATTATTTAGATTATTTTCTTGATCCAAATCAAAATATTCCTTTATATGTCATTGAATTGTGTAATTAAAATACTCCACACTTTTAAAATAAGAATTTAACATGATAGGAAGAACCTTATTCCCTTACATTGAACTAATTAAAAAATTAATTTTTCATTAGCAGTTTATTATTATATGTACTCCTTTTCAACTGATAATACATTTTCCTTTTCCATTGATACATTACCCTAAGTTATAATTCCTACATTCAATATGTTTTGGAATTTGATGCATTTTTTTCATGGACTTTATCACCTAAAAATATACGAAACACCGTTTTTTTCTTTTTTAGTGTGTCATAAGATTAATATATGATTAAATTGTTATTCATAATTGATAAATATGAATAGGAATAACCAAAGTATTCTTCACTATGACCTCTATCCTATTTGGTGTCCTCTGTTGATAACTACAACATTATCTGTTACACTAATTTTTATCTTGTTTCCCATGGGTCTAATTCCTTAAATTGAAAAATTACTTTAAGAATATAAAATAATAATAAAATGTCATATGAATAGTATAAATAATAATATCTCAATAACTATTTGACCTTATATTGAAATATTTTGATTTATCCTTTAATCCCTGAAAGTAACCTTAATTATATTTAATATACTATACTTTTATGATATATTTGACTTAGTTTTTATGATGAAAAATCAATATAGTAAACCAAAAAATATTATAAATAATTTAAATTATGAAAAAAATAAAATCAAAACCACTAGTGATGTCTATCATGTTCTAGGATATGAAAAATAATGACCCATACCAAAAAAACAATATTGGTTCAAAATAACACATTCCTTACATACAAGCTTTGATACCAACTACAAAAACCCCTAACAGGATGTACCCATAATTACATGATTAGTGAACAATAAGTCATTATCCAAAATTTATTGGATATTTTTTATTTTTTATTTATATTAGAAGAAAATAATATAACATAATGGATACATCAATAGAGTGCACATTTTCACATGAGCCTCATCCTAGTTAGTGAGGTATCCTTAAGTGCATCCACAATACTCAAGTTCAAAACCAGGTAGAGGCATATTTCCAGGTACTATAGCAGTACTGTAGCAGGTACTATAGCAAGAACTGTAGTTTTACTATCTCAGAACTAAACACTGTGTGGTTATTGTAGCAGAAATGTACACTGTACAGGTACTGTAGTAGAACTCTACACTGTGCGGGTAATGTCGAAGGCACTGTAGTAGGTAATGTTTGATACTGTAGTAGCTGGAAACTATTCACCTTGGGCCACTGGTTTGGGCTTGGAGTCCTTTAGGATTTCGGTCCACCCAAGACATCGGGTCAGTAGGGATTTTGGGCCACCTATAAGGCTTTTGGGCCACCTTAAGTCCTTTAAGCCACATGCAGTTTCCCTAGACACACTAGAAAAAAAGGAGAAGCCCCAGAAGAGGATTCAGAGCAGCTGCACTCACCAGAGCAGAGCCAAATGGATTTTTCAGAATGAGAGGGTATGGATATTCCATCTGGACCAGCATATGCTTGCATGGAAATCCTATCTATATGTCCATGTGAAGGTGGAGATCTCCTATCATGATGCAGATGCTGGAGAGGGGCAATTCCATGTAAATAGTCTGGTTGAATTCCCTAAGACCTTCGGGTCATGTAATCTCCAAAGCCTACGAGCCATGTAATATCTGTCCTACGGGCCTTTTAAGGGTTCCCCCTCATCCCTTGAAAGGGGGTTATCAAAAATCAATAAAAATTAAGGCCTTTGGGCCATTCGGGTTAATAGAGTGCACATTATTTCCACAAAAATAGGTTTTTAAGTTTCCTTTATTCCTTTATTAAAGATGCATTTTATTCTTTTGATATGAGTCATCAAACTATTATGATATACCAATCTATAGTTCATATACATAATTATGACCTATTAAACAATTTTTAAATTATGGGATGATAACAATAATCTTGATAAAGGATATAAATAGGAATCATACTTGTTAGTTCATTTGAAAATCATGAAATCCCATAAAAGTGTTTTCCATTTAATTAAATTTACTTTGATAAAAAATAATAATAATTTTATAAATAAAAAAATTTCCCCAAAGTTTTTCATTAATCATATCATAATAAAAAATAATGGTATAATAATAATGTTGATGTTTTCATGAAAAAACAAGAAAACAATTCACTAAAAAAAACCCTTTATCTTAAAAGGTCATACACACTCTATAAATAATATATTCATTTTATTACCCTATGAAAACAATAAATTTCAATAAAAATTTTATAAGGATAGAATAAATATGTATATACCTTGGGACATTATTTTTTTATCCAATATAAAATCACTCTTACAATCACACATAAAATTTGAATAACATTCATGGTTAATTCCAATATATCTCCCCTAGAGAAAAAATTCATTTCCTAATGCATTAGAGTTCAATAGAAGACCACACCATTATAATAAAAAAATTACATAAACCATATCATGTATAAAATACAAACAATATTACATTTCCATCATAATATTTATAAAAATTTTCATTTTGAAACCATAATCAAAAGAAAATTTATTTTTCTCATAAGAACAATAAGAAATATCCTTTTATTTGGAAATCATTTTAGAAAAAAATGTCAAAGATAAGAAGGATTAGGATATTCAATGAAAAATTTTAAAATTAGAAGTGATTATTTATAATGAATAAAAGCTATTAATGAAGGAATATGTGTTCAAGTGAAAAATGTTAAAAAAAGTATATTTTTTTATTTTGGTAGATAATTTCAAAATATTTTATGGAAAATCATAAAAACCTTCCTCTTTAACACATTGTAATGAAATTACAATGTAGTAGAAAATGAACATTAACATTGTTTCATGTATGTATAAGAATATTTATGAAATATTTTAATGAACATGGATATATAAGATTAATATTTTAAATAATTTGAAATAATTTACTAATGAAAAATCTCTTACTTCAAATCCTGACTCTCCACTATGTAGATCTGCACGGGGAAATTCAAGACGATTATCCATGCGAGGTGGGGAGCTAGGCGCCTTCAAGATTCAGATGTTGTAGAGGGACTATTTCAAGGGTATTTGGCCTTGGTTCTTTATGTTCATGTTTTGGGTTGTGTATGGGCCTTGTACCTTAGGCCTATATGTCATGGTATGGTTCCCATTAAACCATTAAAAGGGGGATTATCCAAAATAAAATAAAATAAGGCCTTAGGTCCATTTGGGAAAATATAAATTATTTACTTATTTACAAATAATTATCAATTTCATAATGTTACCCTTATTCCTTTTCTTTCTTTAATTAGCTTACTATATTTAGATACAAAATCACTTAAGTTCACATTAGAGGTTTTGAGGTTGTTCATTCTGAAACTGTCTTTATGTTTTATCCATGGTTATAGGGTTCATTGATCCATCATATAAATAATCAATAAAAATTATAAATATTTTTTTATTCACTAAATGTGCATCTAAAACATTCCATGTATGATTTTGATGAGAAATAATATACGTTGTTCATAGAGGAGGTAGTCCGTATATACACATGGTATTATTTTTCATTTGAATAATATATGAAAATGAATTAAATTAGATAATTTTTTACCGTTTTAGAATCATAATAATAATAAAGATATCATATTATTTTACTAAATCAATACTTATAAATATCCAAGTGAGGTGGTGATGAAAAATAGTTTACATCGCACAGTGGATGTAGTAGTCTACATGTACGCATGATAGATGTTTTAATTTTATAAAAAATGAGATATAAATAAATAGATATTGTTTAAATTTAAAAATCATAATTATTTCATAAAATTATTATATATCCATTAAATTCACCCTTATTACAAGTTATATTAAAGATACTATTTTCCAAATATTCAAATTGTTTGAATAGATTTGATGGAGGTATATTCATAGACAATCATTAAGAATTTATTGTTGACATATACCTCTTTATTGGATATCTTCCATTGGAATGAAATATAAAGCTTCCAAGATTGAAATATTGATGAGACTAAGACAAATACAATATGAAGAGGATATTTGGGATGTCATCTGGGTAGGTATCTTTTTATCTAGTGTTATCAATGTGTGTTTATTAGTGAGGATATGATTTTATCTTTTGTAAGTGAATGGAGGGGCACTCTTGTAAATCAGATGAACTTTTAAATATAATAAATTTATTTTTCAGGGAATGAGGCTCCAATTCACCAAAATTTTGAATATAAGATAAATGATTATTTATATTTTTTTTATCTAATTAAGGTTAAATAAGTTTTTGTGATATTGGAGGTTGTATCTTCTAGTTTATCCCATCATTTAACCCTTTTAACCATTGACGTAGTTATATTCAGTTACCATGGTAACTCTAAATTTTAATAATAAATGAGATTTATCATATTTCATAATCTAAATATGATGATTCCAAATATGGAATCAATTTTGGGTGACTAAATTTCTAAATTTGGTAAATATTTTGTTTAATATATGTTCGTTAATGTCACGACCCAGCCCACCAGGCCCACCTGTTTTGTGACATGCCTAGTGTGACACCGCAAGCCCACATCCAATAAGAAATGGGATATATTGCATTTTTATATAGGCATATAAAAAACATTGGTGGCCTTATCCTAATTTACCTATATACATGAACATTTTTCTAAAAGGATACACAACGCTAATGGGTAAAACAATACATTTGATACCATAATGCATGCATGAATCTAAGTCACACAATTAGAGTAAATCAAAGGTACTGATACATAAGATCTTAATTCAACACCACCAAAACTATAAATATTCTTACCTTCTTAAAATTATGGAAATACTACCATGTGAAACACCTGGTACAATCAAGTTCAGTCTAGCTCACTATGATCCACCTACTCCTGGACCTCATAGAACACTATCAAATGGATTTAAATCTATATAATACACGGAATGTATTAGAAGATATGTTGAAATTTTATATATATAAATACCTATTAGGAAACCATAAAACCACTAAACATAATAATTAATAGATTAGTCCTCTCATCACATGGTTTGTCAACAAGATATGAGATATAGAAAAAAAGAATTGTTGAAACCAAGATATACTTATAATAGACTCCATGTCTCATAGATGCCTTGACCACACTTCCATTGATAATATTCTGATCAATTCTTAACATTAACACCCTTGCATTAAAAATATCTCCATAAACCATGTTATCACTAATGTAACTCTTTTGAGAGTCCATGCTCATCATTCTTCACTAATAAAGTACTCAATAGATCTCCATGTCAATCAATAAAATGATAGGGGATCACACCAACGGCTATTAGGGGGGACCAAAATCAAAATTTGTAATAACCAACTAATTAGGTTATCAAACATCTATGTAAGTTTATCCTAATGATTCCTTAAACCACGCCCAGGAATGATAATATGATACAAGATCCCACGCTAGGCATCATAGACGGATTAATAAAAACACTATCTAAAACCACCATGTATAGGGGATCACAATCAAATAATGAAGAAACAATGTGACACTATAACCTCATATAGATAAAAATTCATAATAAACTAAACTGATAATGGTCCAAACTACAGAGGCAGAGAGCCTCAATCTTCCCTGATACAATTACATGATGTGTAATTGGGGTACATGACTTGTCTTGTCTGCCCAGGGTATTCCATTGTCTCACCATCTCACATGACAAGTAAGTATTAAAATACATTATGTGTTCTCGTGGGATACAAGTTGGGTATATTTTTTCCATCACATGGAATTCTGAGAACCTGTGATTGGGTACACCTATCCAATTATGCATTGTAACATCCTCGATGAATACAGAATACATAATTTTTATATTTATTAGTAATTGTGAATTAAATATTAATTTTTTTAAAGTTTATTCCATGTTTAATGGTGTACCCAATACACAACAATAGGTTTCTTTTAAATCTTACATTGCAAACAACGTTGAGTTATACTGAAAAATAATAATATAATATTATTATTTTAAAAGGTAATTAACACCTAGCCATTGTAATGGCGGGAATGAATAGATATAACTACAATATGATTATATATGTTTTTTAAATGTTTTTACATTTATCTAATAAAAGATAGATGCATAAAATGAGAATGAATTTAATTTTAAGCTCAAATAGTCTAATATTTTTTAAAAGGTTGATTTACCTCCTTTTGATGGAAAATAATTTTTAAATATAGTTTTTTTCAATTTTATATGTTTTATTTGATAAAATAAAATTCTTATTTATAATCGGAACATCAAAATTTACTTTGTGTAAATTTGTGGCATTTTCAGATAAAAATCATTTTTAATGAATAGTGAAAAATACTATATTTTAATTCAAATTTTCCTTTTAATATGATTTATTTATATGGTTAGATTATCTTTTTAATTGGTTTTAAAGTGTAATTATATTATATTTTACCATTTAATCCAATTTTGTTCATTGGATGTAATTTTACTTTGAAATTGGACACAAACATGGGTCAATCTTTTGATAGTTATTATTTCTTAAAAAAACGCTTTTTGTTTTAACAATGGAAATTAATTTTAAATTAATTAATGAAACTTCTATGTTTTTAATTTGGTAAAATAGACATAATTTTTTAATTTGGAATATCAAATATAGCTTAGGCTGATTTTTTGGTATTTTTTTGAAAACCTTCAATTTATGATGAATAGTGAAAACACTAAGTAGTAGTTAAAAACAAACTTTTTAATTTAAATGAGATTTTACCACTTCGAGAAATTAAATTTCCCAAATTTGGCATACATAGTTTTCATCATTATGTAAAATTTGGTTCAGTAAGATGAAAATAATTTTAGGTGAATAGTATCTTTTGACTTTTATTTACCGCGGTTAAAGGTAAATAGGGTAATTCAAGGTAAAAATAAAATTATAATAATATAAAATTACCTTAACACTTATCATATCCTTATTATATGAGTCATGGAAGACCCATACAATCCTTGGGTGAGATTTTTTTCCTTTTAATGCAATTTTGGGTAATATAATGTCATTAATAACTTTTTATTTAATGTAAAAATGAAAATATCATAAACATGTATTGTTTTTCTAAAACAATTTTAATGTGGGGTTATATAGTGGATATATTTGACTATAAATATTCATTTGAAAGCTGAAAATATTTCTTACATCATGTTATTTGTTTTATAATTTTTAGACATCATATAAATAAAATTATTTATGACACAATAATGATGCAGTGTTTACCTCATTAATGAATGTTTTAAATAAATATGATTATAAAAATTAAAACAATATAAAAAACCTATCCAATTTTAATTGGATTATTTTATTTCTAACAATAGTCATATTATATTTTACTTTAATAAGTTTTTGGTATTTAGAAACCAAAAATCATTATATAATAAAATAACATTTTCAAAATTTCTTAAAGAGCCCCTCATCCCCCTTATAAAAAGCACTAACCTCTAACCCATTACTCACACCTCTCAATCCCCTTTTATCATCCAAAATCTACCCAAATAATCTCTAAGGATCTCTCTCTTTTATTTAGAAGCCTTACTTTAGGTAGAAAAAAATTCAATAAATCCTTTTGGTTCAAACCAAAGGGAGTTACCTGATTTAAAGGTAACATCTTCTCTTAAGTTCTTTTCTTTTATTTTACTTATCCAACCCATAAAATCTTTTTATTTATTTATTTTATAAAAACAACAGTATCCTTAATATACAGGGTTATTTTTATGATAATTATTTTAACTAAACTTACACACACCTCTTTCTAATGGGTAAAGAACATATTGTTTCTGTGGACAGCGAACTACTGCCTCAGGAAACGATGATTGTTCAATCTTATCCTACCACCTATTGTGGTATATATTATGATGGAACTATATTTATTTATGATATATATTATATTTATATTTTCTATATACATTTTTATTTTTCATTTATATCATACCATTATGGTTTCCATAATTGTAAAATGTGATAGTTTCATCTGAGGAAGTGCGGACTACTGCCCCCTCAAAGTGATATGACTCATTAATTCCATACGTGGAATGTATAAAGGATGTAGTTAATTAAATTATATAATATATTATAATGTAATTATAATATACCTATTTATCATTATGTTCTCATTCCATTAAATACAAAATAGACATGAAAGTAGCGTTCATGCGTACGTACGACTTACCGTCTCCATGAATGGTGTGTTTCATTTCTTATCTTCAAATGTTTTGTAATATTATAAATAAATATATATACTGGATATATATGATATGTATGATATCTAAATAATGAATATCATTCTGGATATAATGGAATTCTGACCACATGGACAACTTGTAAATATAAGAAGTTCATTTTTGAATCAAGTACCAAATATCAACAAAATGACCGTTATTAACTTAAATTATTACATAATGTTTATAACATGGTAATAAGTGATATAAAAATAATAATAAACTTAAAAAGGGTTATTAAGAAAGTAGAAATTGACTTTAGTTTATTATTCAACAGATTAAAGGACTAACGAGTCAAGTCGGACATGAGGTAAGGGACTTCATCTCAATCATCCTTTCATGGAGGCATAATTTGTTTTATACATGAATTTCTCTTATAGGGTGTATAAACCCATTTTAATTTTCATTTCATTCAAAGAGAATATTTTTCTATGAGTCATTTTAATAAATGACAAAAAATAATGTTTTTTTAACGTAAGCGATGACAACGACCATTTCCGCCGCTGCAAGTATTATTTGATCTTTGGCTTTTATAACAAGCTATAATGTTTTTAAAAGGAAAATAAATACCACATACTATTTTACATATTTTGGTATTGAAAATGGTTTTGATAATGGATTTGTTATTTCAATATATTTAAATGATATATTGTGATTTAAATCTGGAAATGTTATATTTTCTTTATGTTTGTTTTATGTGTTATGAACATGTTATAGTTATTAGAAATTGTTTATGTATACGGGTAATTTTATGATAAACCTAGGTCAGGTGAGCCCAAGATAGATCTCCAATTCATTGGGTAATGTGATGGAGGTAAATGATAATGTTTCACCTAATAGATTCAGGGAATATATTATGATGTGTATTCTAAATGTAACTCACTATGTAGCTGTGAAAACTACAATGTAAGTATGTTATTGACGCCACAAGTTACCTTTCTGATTTGTTATTACTATGTGTTATTCATAAATATTATGATTTCATGAGTTATGTTAAAATGCTTATGTTTTGATGGACTAATGTTTTATTTCATTATTTAATAACCCTTACTGAGATTTTTATGCGCATCCCATGTTTTGAAATGTTTTTCACATGACTTAAAGATGAATAGGGTTAAGGATGGGATCAAGGAAATGTCATGTTGTCTAAAACATGGAACTAGACATAAATCTTTTATTTAAGAGTTTTTATTTTATGAAAAAAATTGAAACTGAGTAGAAGTGTCTACTTTGTAATTTTTGAGATGTAATGTAATAGTTATGGCCTAATTCTCTAAAACTCTAAACCTAAAAAGATCCTAAATGTGAATTATTCATTTAATTAAAGATTATGTAATGTTTTAAGGATGGATACTTATATTCATACTTCAATCATTCCAGTATACATGGCTATTTCCAAGTACCTATCCATGACCATACACACTAGGCATGCTCGTGGGTCCGGTTTTGACTATAACCATGCAATCCCATGGTACATGTCGAGCCTCCAACACCAGGTTACAGAACATGTGCAAAATATATCATGGTATTTAATAATTTTATCCATGTAGAAATTATAACTCAATTTAATGGGTGGTGTGTCTATATGACATGTGTTTATGGGACTACACACTATATAGACTTGAATTTTGTAGAAACTTCATTGCTCTATAAGTGTCTCTCCTAACCACATCCACCATCAATTGATACACCAATCAAGCCCAAAATAATTTATCTAGGGTTAAGTGAACTTTTTTTTGCTGGTGGATTGATTCTAAGCATCCTATTATCTTAGAAAACAACTCTCATCGCACCATGCCACATTCCTCTCACCAAAAAACAATTGATGATACTCAAATCAAATCACGATGAACGTCAATTCATCCATCATTTCGATGAAACCATATTAAATACCTATATTGGGAACCCAAATCCATGGTATCGATCTATTTATTCAAATAACAGTTGTGAAATAATCGATTATTGTGTATTAGTTGAAATTAAGACTAAGGAAATACTGACAGAGAAAGTGTAAAGAAATGGGAATGAAATGAAAAAATAATTCATGATGAATGAATCTAAATCATTTTTTAGACTTTATTTATTCCATTTTAATTATAAATTATGAATCAAAATAAAATAATATTAGTTCCCAAAAATCCTAGGAAGATAAGCCTAATACCATAATCAAAAACTACATGAAAATCAATTTTAATATATAAGTGATTCATAGCCATCATGGGATAATAAAACCTAGAAACAAACCAATGGATAAAACACCCAAAATAAAGTATAGTTTGATCACTAATGATGAATGGTTTTTTATTTTTTTCTATGGATGAGATCCACAGACTCCAACTGGATCATTGATTTCTGATACAAAATCCATCATAGTCCTAGAAATTATCATCCACCGCTCCCCTCTAAATCTCTAGGGTAATGTGGATAATCCTAGGGATTTGGAATATCATGGATATTATAATGAAGGGATTATGTTTATATGCTAAAAAATAAATTAATTTTTTTTATTATTTTCACTCATGAATTTGTTTTAACAAAACACCCTATGATAACAAATTCTATATCGTTCCATGGTTATAAACCACGTTACACATTCAATGGTGGTCTCAAATTTTAGATTCATGTATATGTTCGGGTGTTATTAAATTTTTTACAAATATTTTTTTCTTGAGATTTAATATATTTAATATTTTTATATATCGACAAAGAGGATCACTGAGCCTCATTTTCTAAAATTGTCTAAACACCTGGATCTAAGAGTTTTTCTTAATTTATTCTAAGGTCATACAAGCTAAAAATAGGGACATTACATTTTCTCTAACATAGGTCTATACATCCTGATATCAATATTCCTACTCAAAAATATGAGGGTGTTGGGGCCGTATCATGGTATCCCACTCCCAAGTGATCTCTTGAAGATTCTCATGCTGCTACCATACATATACCAAGGGAATCACTTACCCATTATAGATATTCTACTACGGATCCTTAATATATACTGGGTACATAAAAAAGTAATGGTCATCCTAAATTTCTAGTTCTATATTGTATATAACATGTTATAGTTCATGCACATTACTCCTCAGCTATAACACATGAAATACATTATGTATCTTTTTTAAATTGTGTTGTAGGGAAAATAAACAAACCACCTCACTATCCCTACATAGTTTCTCAAGAGGGATAATGAATCTAAGAGATAACCCGTCACCCATATCAAATATCAGTAATCTGTGTTGCTGTGAGAACTTGAAGAACACGTGGTCTCCCTCTTCAAACACTAAATTCCTATATCATAAGTACACATATAACTTATGATACCTCTTTGAAATCTTCATCTTCTTGAGGATGATCTGTACCTTCTCTTTTATCTCTAACAATAACTCAGGGCCCTTACATAAAGACTAACCTGGGATAGTCCAACATGGTGGTAAACTACAATGTATCCTATACAAGGCCCTAAATAGTGACATGTCAGTGGTGGAATGGTAGGTGTTGTTGTATGAATACTCCACCAAGGTATTTTGATCTTCCCAAATATAACTAATGTCCATCATTAAATTCTGTTGCAAGTTTTCTAAAACTTGAATGATTTTTATAGTAAATCCATCAGTCTTTGGTGAAATTTAAGGCCCAAAAACAAATGATCCTAAGTAGTCTCCTATAATCCTATCTAAAATTGTTATGTGAAGTGAACATCATAATTTAAAATGATCATCAAGGGAACTCTGTGAATTTGAACTATATCCTTAATGTAAATACATCCCAATCTCTCCACTGAACTCTAAACTTGGATAGATAGGATGTGTGTCGACATGATGAGTTAGTATATGATTAACTATATTGAATGTTGTCTTATATATATATGTGGTATCCCTATCAAAAACTCTATATAATACCATATAACTTCCTCTCTATGACTATAAGGGTTGAGCTAAGCCAACTGAAACCTGGTTCTCTACCTTCATTAGATAACATGTTAGTCATCAAGAAGAAAAATAATCTATTAACTTATTCATCACTTCAAACAAGAATTGATGCCAATTTTCCGGTTATATCTTCACCACAAATAGATATATCACCAATGGGGATGTATTACCTCCCTCAGATCTTCCTTACATAATGTTATTGATACCATCAACCTTTCCATGAAAAGGATGATGTTCATCCATCCTTATTATCAATCCATCAAAAGCATGTCCATTGGATACATTTGTATGAATGTAATCATAGTTGGTATCCCATATCATAGAATCCATGACATGTTATAGAAGTTTGGGTGTAACAATAACCAACTGTAGAATTTTCATACCATCTACATCTACTACGAACAATTGCAATGTGGTGAACTAATTTGACATATCAACCAAAAACTATAAAAAAATATTTTCTATTGAGAGGATTGGCCACTACGTTATTCTTTCTAAGAGTATAGAAAATCTATAATTAATAATATTGGTTGAATTATATCCATCACATCTATATCATGTTATTATCAATTCATGATATGATATAAATAATACTCTTATGGTTAGAAAAGATGAAAAAAATACTCACCCATAAGATAGTGTGACTACATATTAAGGATGAAGACTACCATATCAAACTCTATATCATGGGTCATGCAGTACTAATCATGTTTTCTCAACTATCAAGACCCTCATAGAATCACCTCCTTCCTCTGAGTTACAACACAATGAAGTTTTATCCCCAAGGAATTGGATAACATTATGTACTCGACACTGTCCTCAGATTGTGTCAACATGGGGGAACTTTTAAATATCATTTGAAACATCTATAAATCATATTAGAACCATTAAATACACATGAATTAATAAAATACATTTGTCAATATTGTCAAAGATGCTAATATCTCAGAGAAATCACTCACTAATCTCATGTAGTAGCCTTCAAACCTAAGGAATCTCCAAAAAGCAACCACACACTTTGGTGGATCCTATTATTTCACTACCAAAACAGTAATCATTTCCATTAATACACCCACTATTGATATGTCATTCCCTAGAATGTGGGCCTCTCGATTCTAGAAAATACATTTTGTGAGATTCCTATAAATTGGGTTGTCCCAAAGTATGACTAGGACTATCCCCAAGTGTTTTTCATACTCCTCTATAGAATCCAAATATAATATAATGAAATTGATAAATACCACAAAAAACCTATCATAGAAAGGATGAAATATCAGGTTCATAAGTTCCATGTGCACTACAAGGGTGTTTTTAAAACTGAATTTTATCATGAAGTACTGATAATGACTATAGTAGAATCGGAATGTTGTCTTTGGTATATCCTCACACCATACTCATAAATGGTTATAACCTGAAGTGAGGTCTATCTTCAAAAAACATCTCACCCCACCCAAATAATCAAAGGGTTCATCGATCCTTGGTAGTTAATACACAATATTTCTGGTCATGTGGTTTAAGAGAATAAATCCATACACAACCTCAATTTTGCATCCACCATCATAGAGAAAAACATAGGGGATTCCAAGGGTGAAGCACTCGGTTAGATAAATTATATACCCTATAATTCCTCATAATACACCTTCTACTCATGAATCTCTACAATATCTAGATAGTTTTTTTATTATACATATTAGAGAAGTACTTGTAAAAAATTATATATAGAATTATATCTCTCATTTGGGAGGTAAACCTAGCACATCCTTTGGAATGAAATCATCATACTCCTCCACCACTACTGGAAGCTAAAATCCCATAGTATCCACTAATCCAAGGATAATATTAGACAAATTATTATTAAATCATTGTAACCTCTATTGTATGATACCACACTACATTTCTTGAGTTTCCTTCTCACCCAAAAAGTAAAACCATCTTACATCACCATGGATAAATAGTATCCTCTATCTGAAACAATCAATACTTACATGAACTATGGATATCCATTCTATAAAAACTATGACATTTTATAGCCTTGTCACTGCTACATAGAGATCCCATAAGAATCCCTTTCCACCAAGAGTCAGGTGAGTATTTAATCATTATTTTTTGATAACTGGATCCCATTCTATGGGGGTATCATTTTGTAAGGGTCAATGAATGTGATCAAATTCATTCTCTATGTCTCTTATAAGAGAGTTTGAAATAAATTTTTTTTCACCCACGTATCTATTTGTAATTTAGACAATGTAGAGAAGACACATTCTATTCCTCTAATAATATATAGAGCCTCAGGACCGTAGGTATCTATGTCCTACATCTATCCTCATCCATGTCAACATACTCTATTTTAAAAACATGGAGTACATTGGTGTGGCGGTGGAAATATGTCAAAGGGACTACCACATATAGCTTCTCTCTCTACTCCACTTCCACTTCTTACTCGATATAGATTTCATTGATCTTGATTATATCTCTTCTTGATAAGTCTATTGACCGTATCTATATTAGCTTCACAATGTGTTGTATAATCTGGAGTATGGTTTCCCCGATCATAATAAGAAAAACATTTCCTCTATCTTAGATTAATATAACCATCCTGAGTTCCCTAATATGATGACCCATTACGTTGAGATCATTCCATGAAGTGTATCTCTTGTGCGGATACCGTTTTCTACTATCATATACTATTTTTTGATATGTCAAATCTTCTATAAACAGTATGATCACTACCTATATGTGTCTCCCCACCCATAAAATTATCCACACACTAAGGTCACACAAGAACTCCAACATGTTTGAGAATGAAAAGGGATGTCACTAAAACTCTAATATCCTAGAATAGTTCATGGTCAAAGATATATTATGAAAATAATGGGTCCAAAACTATATCCATAAAGTATCAACAGAGGTTAGAGATCCTCAATGAATACTCACCCATGGTCATACTTCCCCAGTGAAGCTGTAAATGATCCTGGATTCCCACTACTTGTAATATGGATGAATAGAACTCTTCCCTAAATATTTTCTCAAAAATTGACCAAGATATACTGGTCATATCATGTTTCTTAGTCTCCAGACTCTAATATAACCCTGGGTATATTTAATGAATACTCAATGCTAGGACCACCATCAGATCTTTAGGTTTTTACATATAAGTAAATGTCTAGTTACTACCTCTAGATAGTCCCCCACTAACTGGGGATCCAGATAACCCCAAAACCTTGGATGTTTCTACCAATTAAACTCATGGAGTGAAATAAGCCTATATAGATCCTTATTTGGTACTTACAGTGCACAATACTGCAAAATGGGTGGTGTAAAATTGGAAAACCACCCATAAGAACTTCCTCTTGGGAATATCCCTACACTTTGGCCTTATCACTAGTAATATTATCATCACAATCACACTATAAAAACTAGGATATCTGTTGTCATGGTTTAATCCTAAAATAAATTTGTGATTTCACAAGATCACAGTGTATAAAAGAGGACATGACTCAAGGAGAACATGGAAACCACAAATCATCCATATATTATATAGGTACCAATGTATTCCATACGCCCAATGTCTATATGTAATAACTAAACAATAATTCTACTAGATTCATGCTGAAATAATATGTTGGTTGTCACATCAATAATAGATTTGATGGCCTAAAAATAAATCTCTATAAACATAATCACTATTTCCACTAATCTCAAACCAAACCACACAGCTAGATAATCTCATACCTTCAATCATAATAAGGAACTAGTCTGATACCACTCAGTCATGACTTGAACCTCTAAGACACACCTTGTTAGTGATAGACCATGCATGACACCCCAAGCCCACCTCAATTTGGATAAGAGATGAAGACCAATGTTGAGTAAGAATACCATAAACATGGTAGGCCCTATCCTTTTGTGGAATTACACAAATACACATATCTAAACATCCAAAAAAATATGAAATCACTACTGGAAATAGAGTATATACCAACGGTTTACAACCGTTGGTATAGGCTGGAAAACCGTTGGTATTTTCTATACCAACGGTTCTCCAAACCGTAGGGAAGTAAGGCGTGGGGAAAGATATATACCAACGGTTTTAAGTAAACCGTTGGGATAGCCCACTCTATGTATTGGTATAGGTTTACCCAACGGTTTAGAACCGTTGGGAATTCTATAATTCTCAACTTATACCAACGGTTCCCAACCGTTGGTATAGTTTTTTCCCCAACGGTTTCATTGAAACCGTTGGGAATTCTATGATTTTGATGTTATACCAATGGTTTACAACCGTTGGTATATCATTTTCCCAACGGTTTCATTGAAACCAGTTTTTTACCAACGGTTTATTGAACCGTTGGTATAATTCTTTCTCAAAGTTTACCAACGGTTTACAACCGTTGGTATTGTGTATTTCCAGAAATGTTGCACAGATGCCCCTGCAGTAGCCCCTCCAGTGCATAGACCTGCATAAAACACACCACTAAAAACACTAACAGAATTAAAACAACTAAAAAGAACACCACCTATTTGATTAGAGGCATGGTGAATAATTCCCCATTTGAATTTTCATATGACAACAATCATCCAGTATAGTTGAATCAGGGTTTCAATAAATCAAATATTATTTACACCCATTTCAATCTTCACATGACAACCACTTTAATAATATATGGTGAAAAGTTATTTTCATAGGAGTCTCATCACTTGTGACTCCATAAGTGACACACCGGGCCTCGAATTGAGGCTGGGTTGACTGGTACACATCACTTATGATCCATGGATCATTGTCCTAAATTTCAACACAATCATAATCCGTTTGATTTGTTTGGCATATGTACATAAAATATTATCCATTTCGAACAAAAGAGATGAAGTTTGGGTGTTCCCCGCCCCACGGTGAATTGGATTGAGGCAGGGTTGACTCGTACATGTCACATATGACCCATGAATCATTTTCATAAAGTTTCAATAGAATCCGAAGGCATTTGGTCTATTTCCCGTATGTCAGTTGTTGATATCACTTATAATTTAGTCCATTTTAAAGAAAAAAGAGATAGTTTGAGTGGTCCTAGACACACCGTGGCTCGGATTGAGGCGGGAATGACTCTTACATGTCAAATATGACCCATGGATCGTTTTCCTAAAGTTTCAATATCATTTGAAGTCGTTTGGTTAGTTTGGCGTATGTCAACTATTGTTTTCACTTAAAATTAAGTTCATTTTAAACAAAAGAGAGACACTTTGAGTGGTGTCGGCCACACCGGGCCTCGGATTGAGGCAAGGTTGACTCGTACACGTCACATATGAGCCATAGATCGTTTTCCTAATGTTTCAACACAATCAGAATCCGTTTGATCAGTTTGGTGTATGTATTTAAAATATTGTCCATTTTTAACATAAGAGAGACAGTTTGGGTGGTGTCGGCATCACCACACCTCGGATTGAGGCGGTATTGACTCTTACACATCACATATGACCCATGGATAGTTTTCCTAAAGTTTCAATAGAATATGAAGGCATTTGGTCAGTTTCCCGTATGACAGTCATTGATTTCACTTACAATTTTGTCCATTTTCAACAAAAGAGAGACAATTTTAGTGGTCCCAGCCATACCGCGGCTCGGATTGCGGTGGGGTTGACTCGTACATGTCACATATGACCCATGGATCATTTTCCTAAAGTGTCAACAGAATCCGAAGGTGTTTGGTCAGTTTCCCGTATGTCAGTTGTTGATTTCACTTACAATTTAGTCCATTTTGAACAAAAGAGAGACAGTTTGAGTGGTCCCGGTCACACCATGGCTTGGATTGAGGTGGGGTTGACTCGTACACATCACATATGACCCATGGATCGTTTTACTAACGTTTCAATAGAATCATAAGTTGTTTGGTTGGATTGGCGTATGTCAGTTGTTGTTTTCACTTAAAATTATGTCCATTTTAAATAAAAGAGAGATAGTTTGAGTGGTTTCGGCCACACCACAGCTCGAATTTATGAGGGATTGACTCGTACATGTCACATATGACCCATGGATCGTTTTCATAATGTTTAAATAGAATCAGAAGGCGTTTGGTTGGTTTGGCGTATGTCAGTTGTTGTTTTCACTTAAAATTAAGTCCATTTTAAACAAAAGATAGCCACTTTGGGTGGTGTCCGCCACTCTGGGCCTCAGATTGAGGCAGGGTTTACTCGTGCACATCACATATCATCCATGGATCGTTTTCATAATGTTTCAGCACAATCAGAATCCGTTTGATCAGTTTGGCTTATGAACGTAAAATATTGTTCATTTTTAACATAAGAGAGATAGTTTTGGTGGTGTAGGCCACACCGCGCCTCGGATTGAGTCAAGTCTGACTCGTACACATCACATATGACCCATGTATCGTTTTCCTAAAGTGTCAATATAATCCTAAGGCGTTTGGTTGGTTTCCCATATGATAGTTGTTGATTTCACTTACAATTTAGTCCATTTTGAACAAAAGGGAGACAGTTTCAATGGTCTCAGTCACATCGTGTCTTGGATTGAGCCAGGGTTGACTCATACACGTCACATATGACCCATGGATCATTTTTCTAAAGTTTCAACAGAATCAGAAGAATTTTGGTTGGTTTGGCATATGTCAGTTGTTTTCACTTAAAATTTTGCCCATTTTAAACAAAATATCATTCCATTATGTTCCCGGCATCCATGGTTTCTTATTTATAGGAGAAATACCCATAAACACTTCAATATGGCCGTTGGAGAGCTTCCGGAGCCGTTGGGGGTCAAAAGTACAAGTCTGGTCAAAGCCCAATGGCTAGTTTGACTGGTCACACCGGCTGGCCGGTGGTGGCTCACCAACTGGCCGGTGGTCCACCGGCTGGCCGGTGCTGAGCTCCCGGCTGGCCGGTGGTCCAGACAGCAGGCTTTCTGTCTGGGTTCCACCGGCCAGCCGGTGGTCATCCACCGGTTGGCCGGTGGCACCAGGCAGTGGGCAAGCCTACTGCCTGGAACCTCCGGCTGGCCGGTGGGCAAGAACTGGTTGGCCGGTGCCTATACCGGCTGGCCGGTGAGCTAACACCGGCTGACCGGTGGCTCTGGCAGAAAGCAATGCTTCTGCCAGAGACCACCGGCCGGCCGGTGGGAATCCACCGGTTGGCCGGTGGACTCAGAGAGTCCTTTTCAGTTTTCTTGGTCCAACTCCTGGGCAACCTTTTTCCTAGCATCAAAACACTTGAAAACAAGTTAGAACACGATGAGAGTGATTGTGATCATTAAAATCCAAGAGAGAGGGTTACAACAGTTGTCTGGGGTCGAGGGAGGAGGGTGGGGGGCTGTGCGGGGGGCTGTGCGGGGGGTGTTCGGGGGGTTGTCCAGGGTCCAGGGAGGAGGGTGGGGGGTTGTCCAGGGTCTAGGAAGGAGGGGGGTTCCCAAACACACAACCACTAAAAGACAACATCCATAAAAACAGATAATATATAAAAATAACTCAACTCCAATACTATACTACGATTCTAGATAAAACCAAATAGGAACACACCCTCATGTTATCATATTAATAACTCTTCTTGAATCATTTAGAGTCACATCCCAATGATCATAGGATCACTAACCTAATTGATCACTAACCATGAAACACATGTATGTTGGTCATGTCACCACATGCATCATCACTCTTGCCGCCATATCAATATATCACAAGGAATTCTCTAGGATAAGACAATATTTGATCACACATCATTCGCATTTAGTTATCATAATACAAATTATATTTACATGCTTATGATATAGAATGAATCCACATTAGTAAGACCCACCCCTCTCATAAGTTACCATCACATAAGTACAACCCATCCTAGAAAGCACCCTACTGCATACAAATTCACCCAATCTAGGGTCCAATACCCAACAGGATCTACATACTAGGATACACATCATGGATCACTATCAAAACCATAAAAACATTGACAGATCTCAAAAAATTAGTGCATTCCATGATTACCTCATAGAATTGAAAAAAGTAAGTAACAATCAATATATCTCACTACTCCATACTCACCCCATAACATAAGGGTCTCACATTACTAGGGAATAATTCTATCCAATACTAAATGATCTTGATCCATTTTTCATATACATATATGATTCACCTCACCAATTACTAAATAGTAATAACATAAAAAATTATGAGTCCATTTAACTAGAATTAAACCATCAGGTTTTACAAGGAAATTCTATATAAGTATTTGTTTACACTTTAAATAATATGACCCCATACCATAAATAAGGTTTTCAACAAAAATAAAGAACATGAATGTCATGTTAACACTCAACATTGATTAATTAATAAATTGTATTCGAATTTTATGGAAATACCAAAATAAATTAGTGAATCAATGTACCTATAGTGGCGCACATGACCACCATGAAACAATCATAAATTTTTACAAAAACCCTAATAATTGGGAATAACGAAATCAAGAATAGAAGTATATGATTTATAAGAGCTGGAACTATATCGTTGATAAAATATAGGAGTCTAACCTGGTAGGTGCTGATATGATGGAAGATGTGGGGATTGGGAGGTCCTTCCGCAAGGAATCGCTCCAGGAGGACACGAACTGAATGCTTCTGGAATGTGGGGAGGCCGCTGGCTCGATTTGGTATTTGGGGCTTTTTTTTCCCAACGGTTATTAAAAACCGTTGGGAATGACCAAACTTCACCACTTTTCCCAACGGTTCTAAGAACCGTTGGGACAAAGCTATCTTTCCCAACGGTTCCATATAAACCGTTGGGAAAACAAGGGTCCTTCACCACTTTTCCCAACGGTTCTTAGGAACCGTTGGGAAAAACCTATCTTTCCCAACGGTTGTATGAAACCGTTGGGAAAACTATGCATTGAGGGGTTTTTCCCAACGGTTTATAGCAACCGTTGGGAAAAACAAGATATACCAACGGTTCATTGAACCGTTGGTACACAACTGTTGGGAAAGGTCCCTTTTCTAGTAGTGAATGTTAAATAATAAATCTGATATCATAATACATGCATACATATAAATACTAAAATTAGAGTTTGAAAAAAGTTTTAAATAATAATGGCCACATATAAGCCCACACAAACTATAAGGTTTCTAACCTGCTCATAATGATGGGACAACTATTAATTACAATTTTAAGTAAAACCATATCTAGTCTAGATAACTATGATCCTAATTTTTCTATTCTACCTAGAAAACCATCAAATATATTTTTTTATGCATAAGACATGGAAAATTTTGGTAGATCCCATGCTAGGTGAGTATAAAAATATAAAATATAACACCCCAAAATCATCAACCATAAAATTAAGATAGTCATAAACTCCTCAAAATTATTGTCAACAAGATATGAGACATATTCATAAGAATATTAAAAACCCAGATATGCTAATAACATACAATAAGTCTAAGATATGTCTCAACCATAATTCCAACAACTTGATTATTCTCATGGCTTCATGGTCTCCCTTGTTGGAGAGAAATCACCCAATTAGAGATGATATCATATATGTCTCAGATCTGGTATGTCATTCTCATTAGTCCATTCCAAATTAATACCCACTACATCCCTAAATATCTCAATACACATGTAGGGGATCACACCAAGGACTAATGAGATGTTATATGGACCCAATATGGAATAACCCTCTATGTAGGGGATCATAAACCGAGGTAAGTTGTTAATGAAGATTTCTCAATCCCCAACTAGGAAATTTGATATGATAGAAGATCCCACCACATGAATCATTAAGGTATTCGGGAATTATTTATCTAAAACAAACCCATAGAGGCGATCACAATCCTATGATTAAGATGTAATGACACACTATAACTTCATATGTATAGAGCAAGGGAACATACAAAACCAATATTGTTCTAAACTAAAGAGATATTGGGCCTCAAACTTCCACTCAAATAGTACCCACTATGTATTGGGGTACAAAAAATACATTTCCTACCCTAGTCTGTCCCATTACATGACATATCACATGGAAGGTAATTCTCAAAATACACATTATTTTATCTTGGGATACAAGGTGGTTGGAGGTGGGGTCAGCACAAAACATTCCCCTAGACCATTCACATGTATATTTTGTTATGCTCATGTACTTTGGATATTCTTGTGTACTCAATCATGTTTGAGTACTGGCCCATGCCAATGTAATCTGGCCATACTCATCTTCCTGGACATGTCCATTCCTATATACCCTAATGTATTCACCAAGCTTCCATATCTAGGACAAACTTTTGTTCCATGTTTCCCTTAATGTATTATATTTTTTATAGCATGAAAAAACTAGTTTCGTTTAAGAGGAAAAAACAAGGATGTGTCCATGGTACTAGATATCATGTAGTTAGGAATTTTCCAAAAACACCATAATTATCTATACATATCACTCGAGTCACTACCACCATAATTTTTCAACCAATAATGTATGGAATAATGAATGAAGGGTTGACTAACCTTGTTTTCTTGGTGGCCAGAATTTTTCCATCTGGTTCGTTCTAGAAATGAATCTCATCGCATAAGAGAACACACAAAACCACAACTGGGGATCCTAAAATCTAATCTCGATCCACCTCTAGTTATCTACAATTATAATCACACCTCAAAAAAACCATTGATTGTTAACCTAAACCAACAATATCATTATGTGTTTCCAAATAATAGTTTCACAAAGATCAACTACTGGTTATTTTTCAAACCAATATCTAAGTAAATACCAGTGATAAACATGTTTTGAATGGGGGAATAAATGAAAAAAATAACCCAAGAGTAATAGTCCTAGTTTGTTATTTGGGTTTTCCTAAATTCTTATTCACTTGACCAATTAATGAATAACCAAAATCAAATAATTATAATTCTTCAAAATCCCAAAAAGATAATCCCAAACCCACAATATTGAACGGCCCATGAACCAATATATTTGTGTTTTCTGGTTCTTGTTATTCAAGGGATAATTCAACAGGGAAACAACATAAGATAAAAAGATTCCATACCCGGGTTATAGATCGATCCCTGATGAAGAATATATTTCATATTTCATCACTGGTGTGATCCAAGAACTCAATTTGACACCCTAATTTATAATTCAAATTATATTATCATCTTTTCAAGAATGATCCTAAAAACTCATATCTCAATCTCTTGGGTTCTGTGACTAAAACTAGTGATTTAAAATAACATTTATTTTATAAAGATATTATTAAACAAATATTGTAAAAGAAAAAAAAAATATTTTATTTTATTTTATTATTTTTAAATAGGTAGACACTTTCAAAAAAAATTAATGTTGTAAAATTTTATGGAATGTCTGGGTTAAAACCTATGATATAGATTCAATGGAGTTGTTATATTTACCTTTTCTATATATATATATGATTTATTCTATTATTTTTGAAAAAAAAACTTGTGTGATATAATATATTTAATATTTTTATTATATCAATCCCCTAGCTTAGTAAGCCTCATAATCTCAATCCATCTTAGTGCCCAGCTCATAAATAATCCTTAATATACACTAAATCCTTATAATGAATAAACAGTGATGTTTTATTAAACTACAGTGAAAAAATATTTTATAAAAAATATTTTTAACCATATAAATGATTTTACCCCAATATACAGTATAATATTAACTCCCATAGAATTCATTGGATTATTAAAAATAAAGGGATGCATATTTTTAATTGAAAAAAGCTAATATTATCCTCGTAAATGATTGATTAAATGAGAAGAGAAAAACAATTTTTATTTGAATAAAAGAACTACTAATAACATATAAAATGAAAAACATCATTTTAGATGTTAAATAGAATATCATTAAATGAATTATAATACTTATTAAAAATATATTTAGTATACAAAATATTGTTAATAAGTTTTTATTTCATTATTATATAATGGAAATTTCATAAATGTGATGGTATTTATATATTCAACATTTTTCACTATTTCTCAGAAAGAAAATATATATAAAAATAACTAAAAAATAACCCTAATATACTGTTCACATTCTGAACACAAAAATGATGCTCAATTATTCAAATTAATATTAATAAATTAATAAATTTATCTTTTTATATAATAATTAAAAATGTAAATAAATTTTTTTTTAAAATAAAAATGGACCTTATAAACATTAATATTCTTTAATATCAATTACCAATTATTATTAGTTAATTTTTATATAATTTAATATTACGAATGTATTGACATTTAGAATTCATTTTAATAAATTATTACACACTTTAGTTTATTGTTCTGTATATAAAAATTTATTCAATAAGATATTTACATAATAGAATACATACTATAATCTCATGGTGTTACATGTAATCATTCTATGAATTCCCAAATATAATCTGTTTATTTTTATTCATCATATATAATCACCAAAAAACTGTGTTATTTGTATGAAATGGAAAAATATAAATAGGAAAAACCACTAATAATTGACAACCCAACATATCACATACGACTAAAAGTAATGAATATCCATAAATTATTAATTTATTATATTTTATCAATACAAAAATTAGAATCACACTGATTTAGAATATAAAAAATCCACTTATTCTTATGAAAACAAATTAAAAACATGTTAATGTAATTCTTTTGTGTTTAAATAAATGATACATAAAATTCATACAAAGGTCATGGTGATTTTATATTACACCTTAATGGTTCCAAAACATTATTTTTATTTCAATCATAACCACCTCATTCATACTTCAAATGAGGTCGCACAAAATTTCTTATAATTCTGATAAAATATTAAAAAATTCAATAGTTATGCTTTGAAAATGAATCAGTATGAATTATTTTCCAAAATTATCTCACATCATAAATTATAATTTCCACCCTTCTATTGTGACCATACTATATATAAAATAAAATGAGACATAAATTTATATCCAATTATCCAAATTTGGTTGTTAATATCCCAAAATGAAGACATATTAATTAAATACAAATAATTATGCCAATAATTTACCAGTTTTTTCTATTTGAAGGTCAAATAGTATTCTATACATATATTATAAATTTTTTCCATAATTGAAAGATTTTTTTCTTGTAAAATGATATTTTTGATATTTTTATAATAAAACACTTCTAAAGGGGTTAGTGGGAACCCAAAAAAAGGCCTCACACTAGATACAACATAAATACAACATCATCCTAGATTCAAAATTCAAATTCAGAAGATAACACTATCATGCACTTTTGATGCACTGAGCATAGTACCACCACTGAAGTTGATGTCTTGACCCATTCGCCTATAGAAAAAAATGACATCAAAACAACATCATTGTAAAAAATCAAGATCAATAGAAACACATAATCAAATCCTTAACCAGAACAAGCTGAACTATGGTGAGACTGAATCAGATAATCCCTATAAAACCAATAAATAATAAAAATACAATTAAATGACTAAATAAGACCCAAAGAAGAAAACCTTGAAGATTAATCACTCCAAATTTACCTATTATAGTTATGAAAAACACCAAACAAAATTTCCCCCAAAAAACGCATAACAGAGAGAAAAAAAGAAAAAAACTACTCCAACAATAAAATTTATTCCAGTCAATCTATTACTATTGCACAAATATTCTAGTCACAGACATCAACTTTCTTAGAGAATAACTAATATCCAAGATAAAAAACAAATAGAACCAAAAATTAGAAGAAAATCAAACATAATAATTGCCTCTTGGGACCCCATCACAAGGCCGACCTAGGGAGGAGTTATGGAATAGGAAGCCAAAAACATTAATTGATTAGACTAAAGTGTGTATATTTTTTCAATAATTTTATCAAATATTCTATTTAATTATAAATAAATATGACTAGAAATATCATAAATACATAATTTTAATTTTTTTACATTGATTGATGTTATTCAACATTGGTTATAAAGCATAATGTTTCTCCGATAAATTAAAATTTATCCTGAACACCTAAATTATATTATATGATTTTCTAATTGACAAATCATTTCAATATATGTTAAAAAAACACTAAAAAATCCTACAAAATGGGGAAACTTCTTCATTATTTTACCTCCAAACATATCCATATATATACTAATAGATGTAAAAATATGGAAAAATTGAATGTAACATGAATTGAATTATTATACCATTCTCAATGACATATATGAAAAATCCATCCGTTTTTAAATGGATGAAATGATACATGATTTTATTCCTAAATAGTTATACATGGACTATATTGATTCTACAAAAACTACATTCAATGATTTCCATATATAATAAATACCCTAAAAAATCTCTATGGAATGCATATATTTATTTAACTAAATGTATAACTAAGTTATAATACTTTAAAAACAATGATTTTTAATGTGATTAATGAAATTATGAACATCTAATTTTATATTGGAATCTCTTGATTCATTAAGGGATTGATTCAATGTATTATTCCTAATTAATAGCTCTCACCACCAAGTATCTGAATTTATTGATATCATTTTTGAATATCTATTCTTTGATATGTAAGTATATTTTTGGAATAAGGAACCACCAATACACATCTCATGAATTGAGATACTAATTCAACTCATATATAATCATTATTTTCTATTTCATCGCATGCATTTCCCATTATTTGTGATTATAATGGGGTACCATTATAACTTTTTTTCTCGATCATCAAGTTGGGATCCAAAAATATAAATTTAAAATTAATAGAACATGTATTTAAGTAATCATAATAAAAAAACAAAATCAAATATATGTAAATGAATTTAAAAAACAAATCAAAATCAATAATAAAATCATATTTATAATATTTATAATTTTTATAAATATTTTTATTAAAAATTATTATTGTTGACTCTAGTATTTAATCACTATATTCATATAAATTTAACCTTTATTTTTCAAATACTACACATTATATATTTTTCTAAATAACCCAATTGGATTTTTAATGTAGTTTCAGTTTCCGAAATTATTTTTTATTCTCCCTATAAATGGTTTTGTATCCATGATTAGGTACCAATTTCCACCTATATACATAAAATAAAATTTTATGATTAAGAGGGATATTTTAAAGCTCCATATCATCAATGATGAATGGTTTTCACTTATAATATCAAATAATGATATTGGAATTCATCTTTTGATTTGGGTTCTATGTAAATATCAATAAATTTCTTATTTTTGGTGACATACTCAATTATTTAATCTAATTTCTACACTATTTATCTAATTAAGTGATATTATATATATATACTCTTTTAATGAGAGTAATAAACATTAATTTTGATAAAATTTATTTTTCATTGGTTTGTAGGAAAAATAACTAAATAAAAAAATACTTTGTCTCTTATATACACTATTATGAATTCAGCCACATCATTTATATAGTTTATTAAACTTTTATAACATTTAAAACTTTTATATATATAAATTTAATTTATTTTTACTTTTATAAATTATATGAAATAAATCATTAACTTTTACAGAAAAATCTATTAGATATAGATTTTTTTCCTTTCCATTATTTTTTGAAAGATTTTCCATTACTATGACTAAAAAACTATATATGTGAATTTCAATCATACACATGTAAATAATAAAATATTATATTAACAAATCTAATATTTTTTCCATTCATTTTCTCTACATTTTGTTTTTTCACTTTGAAATATTGTATATATTGTTAAAATTAAGATAATATTAGGACAATATGTTATTACATGAAAACAAAATTCAAGATAATTTTTATATTGCTTTAGATTAATTTCCATTCATTCATAATATTTTAAATATTTCTTCCTTTACCATTAAAATTGGAATTTTTCATAAACATTACATTTTAAAAATTAATAACTCATGCAATTATTTTTACTATGAAGTATGAATACTCCTAACAACTCAACTCAATTATCCTCAAAATCCAAATTTTTATTGAAATTTATATATTATAGATGGATTCAAAAACCAAAGATAGATTCTCAAATTAAAAAAATAGACCTCTTAGTAAATGAAATGAATGTATTCCAAAATTTATGGATAATATCACCACAAAAAACCATCAACATTCATCGATATTGAATAGTCGAGCGAATATTCCTAGGATAGATATCTAACCAGAATTAGAAGATTGAGAGGGTATAAAATTGCCATCAATACCAGGCATGTGTAGATCTGCATAGGACAACTAGCCGACCAGCCTCGTGAAGGTGGAGTTCTGATTTCATGAGATTTTTTGGGGAGAGGAAGTTCAAAGTTATCTTCTCTAGATGATTTCCTCTAAGACCTACATGTCTTGTAATTTTCACTTAAGCCTTCGGGCCTTGTAAGGGTTCCCCCTCACCATTGATAGGGAGATTATTACAAATAAATAAAATTTAAAGTCTTTCGGGCAATTCAAGAGGATTTCATATAGTTGTCAAAGGTTTTAAAGGGAAAAATTCCCCCATCTATAAAATTCAGATATCCATATGTTATAAAATCAATTTGATGATTTTATCATCCATTAAATATGGTTACTTTAACCCCGTCAACAATATATTCTCAAAAAATATCATCTACATATCAATTTAATTTTCTTCATTACATTCCTCATTATAATCATTTCCAATCTGGTTATTTATATCGCTCATTTTATTAGATATTTGAGAATAAAGCAAGTCACTAAAATTATATACTTATAAGTCATATCATAACATATTGGATCTAGGATGCTTAATTTGACCATGTAAGAGTGAATTTTATAGTCTATGGAGCCTATGGAAACCATTTCTAACCTTTTAGACACTGTTTTGGGTTGTGTGAAATATTATTTCCATCGCATGGTATTTTTTTCCGTTCTTAAATGAAGAAAACAACATTGATATCTCCCCAAATTCTCCTGGAATATCCCCATAGGCATAAATTGTTTTAACTTTTTTCAATACTAAATGAAATGGAACATTATCCTTACCGAGTATATCTACATTATATTTCGAAAATTCTTGAGTACCACTATTTGAGAGAGTAATAATTTATTCTATTATAGGATCTAATGAGACCTCTTTAAGAAATAGATTAATGACCAGAATATGATTCATATTTCTCCTAGAAAAAAACTATATTTTATCCCTCACAAAATGAAATTTTAGTTGTTTTTTGGGATTCATTTTCTTTCCATAAAATATATGATTATAATTATGAACATTTTTTCCCAAACAAATTGAAATAAATTATGAAACAATTCAAACAATTTATGAATTAAATTGAAAAAATTAAATTCATTCATATTAAAACAGTACAATGAAATAACATGAAATAAAATATTTTATAGAATGTATTATTACTCTCCTTGTATTTTTATTTCCTTTAAAAGTACAAAAATTAAAAGTGGATAATGATTATAAAAACAATGATATTCAACCCTAAGAAATATGCTTAATTATCTTCCAAATTTAGGATAATAAATAATCAAATTAAAACTATAATGTTGAAGAATATTATGAATGGATAAATCATATTTTTTATATCTAAAATGAAAATTTTGAAAATGATGGGTGTGACATAAGGATTTTGAATTGAATGATTGATTTAAATAAGGATATATAAGAACAAAATATAGTCATTATAAATATAGTTATTTAAAATATGGTGTTTTTAAATGTGGTTATTGGTTATATATGCATCCAATGTGTGTACACATTTTCTATAGTTTTTTTGGTAAATTTAATATAATATAATTCATTAATGATATAAAATGAAAAAAATTATAATAAAAATATACATTTAAATATTATATATATATGGGTTTAAAATTATCATTTAATTTATTATAATGTATCTATATAATTAAAAAAAGTAATTAACATCAATGGATTAGTAAATTTAGAATTTTAGAATATAAATAATTATTTTTAATTATAATTATTTTAGATTATTTAATATATAATTAATTTTTTTCAAAGAACTATTTTTTATCAACTATTTCATATTTTATGATAATTAAATATATTGAAAGCATTAACCAAAATATATTTACATTCATTTTATTTTAAATTTATATCAAATAATATTAAAAAAAATAATCTTTAAAATTATAATTTATCAATGAAACAAGATTTTCATTATAGTTAGTATTTTAATTTTAAAAAATAATTTCTATATTTTTGAATGATAATTTTATAAAAATAACTTTATTATTGAATTCCACATAGCAAAATTATCCTAAGAATAGTTTTTTAGAAATTTTTAAAATTATGTCAATAGTCAAAAAGTACATTTTTTTACCAAAATCATAGCATTTTGACTTTATTATTATATAAATATGACCAAGAAATTCATAAAACTTTTTTAAAATGAATGATTAATTTATGTAGTGAAATTGTTTATTTTAAATTTATTTTTTCATAAAAACCCTTTATTATAATATTTATAACATAAGTAAAATTCATTTCTAATTGAGAATGTTTTTAGTCTTTTAAATTAAGTAAATTTTTTTGTTGAAAATTTTGATTTTTTCATGATTTCAAAGAATTTTTTTTATATGTATATAATCAAATTATTTTTATCATGTAAATTAGTAACATTGATAATTTTAACATACAAAAAAGTTTATTAATAAAAACACAAATTTTCCAAAAACTTTTTTACACATCATATATGTTAATTATTAAATAATATATTATAAACCATAAAGATTTAATTTGTTAAAATTATTCTCATAATTTCATTCAAAAATTTTTAGGTATGTAATAATTTTAATTTTAATATTGGTTATTAAATTTAATTATTCATGTTAAAAAAATATTTATCATAATAAAAGTAAGAAAATGAGTTTTACTAATTGTAAATGAAAATAAATTCACAAGAATAAATAAAATTATTTATATTAGATGTGTACCATCCAAACCTACTCCCCTCCACTATTATAATATTTCTGATACTTCTACCCATCAATAGTAAAAAACATTTATTAAAATGTAATAGTTTCTTCCAAAATTACCCTTATATTCACATTTTAAATGGGATCACTTCCATTAATTCATGGTACATCGATACCTTATAAATCTATCCAAAAAACTAAAATTTTTCCTTCATAGAATATTCTCTGAAATTTATTGTAATATGGTCTCAATAATTTAACCTAAGGTCTCCATTTATATGGTGATTTCTAATAGAAAATCCAAGATCTAAATGTTAGTATTTCATAGTCTATTGTTTTTTATTATTAATATTACACTTCAAAAAAAAATATAGGAATACTAATATAATGATTTTTTTAATAATTAATATAATTTAATATTATAATATTAATGGATTCAGTATTATTAAATTAATTCAATCCACTGTGGATAATAAAACAGCTCAGATAATGCAATCATATAAATTATCTCCTCTATGAATTGATGTTGTTTTTTATTCATCTCCACCTTTGAACGACTTTACGAAATCTATATTAAAATAATTATTATATTTTTTATTTTAAATTTAAAAATATAAAATGATAATTTATTACATGCCATTATTCCAACACATTTGGTGATAATGGAATCATAAGTCATGCATATGTATGGACTACAACCTCTACAAATGATGAATTTCATTTTTCATCATAGGCCTTCATGTAAGTTAATAAAAATGAATTAATGACATTAAATTATATTTATGACATGTTTCAACTTCTATAAAAGTTATATTCTCTTTATATAAAAACATTTTCTTACTCATCTAATCATTATAACACACTGTCATTAAGGTTGGTTTTACCACCTACATGAACTATGTTGTAATTCCTATATCATGAATTATTAATGAATTCTATATAATGGTAGTAAAATTTAATAATTTTTTTAATATTAGACAAGTATTAATTAAATGGTTTTATAATATTTAATATATTAGTTAATATACCACCTTTTGATCATTAAAACATTATAACCAAATAATCACAATTTCTTTTTTTCATGAATGATATTCATGTTCTACACCAATGATATTATGACGGATGAAATCAATATAAAATAAATTTTTAATAATTAATAATATGGAAAAGATTAATTTTCCTCAAATAATGTAAAATAGAACTCACACCCATTATACGTGTACCGAATAAGAAATTAAAAATATCCTAACATCTGATGATTAAAAAATCATTAATCTGTAAACATATTTGTGAAAAATTGTTACAAATAATACGTATGAAAGGTTTTATGTTTTAATAAGTTACATAAAATATTTATCAGTTTTGTTTTGTTGATTTTATATTAGGATAGAGAATGATTGACTAAGCAAGATTTATAGTAATGGTATTATTGTATCAAATTTAATTTCATTATACATATTTTATATTGGGAACCATAATGTCATTGATATATAGTGATAATTTTATATTTGATTTCTTATTAAATATTATTTTAATTAATGTATTTTTAGGATCCATGTCTTGTTATTTAATTATCTAGTGTTTTTTTAAGGAATATCATGTTTTTAGGGTATTTACAACTCTATTTTTCATCATTTAGATAGAAAATTAATTAAAAAATTATTCATTTTTTATGTTGTATATATATATTACACATGGATAAGTTTTATTATAATATTTTATGAAATATATTATATTTACAATTCCATCTCGAGATACATTTTGAAGGGTTTTCTATTCATCTATTACTAAAGCTTCAAAGTAGTTTGATAACTCAAATATCTTATATTTGAGTTATAATGCCTTTTCTTGAACTTATTTACATTATTTTTGGTTTATTTAACCATATTATTTTATATTGAAAATTATATTTATATCTTGTAAAAATGGTTCTTTTGAATCAAAGAATCATCTATGATGATTTTTTTCCCGTTACACTATGATATGTTTAATAATAATTCACATTATTATCAAGAAATTTCTTTACATTCCATTACATGTTGTAATTTATTTCCAAATGGTTTTAACTCTTAATGATTTTGAAAATAAAATGAATTATTATTTTATTTTTGAAAATTAATTTTTTTTAATTAATTTTTTTTATATTTTAAAAGGATTTTATTGTATTGTGATTTATGGAAAACATTAAAGTGTTTTGATATCATCCTATATAATGTTTTTAAATCATATTTCAATTGTAGTTTTTTCCTCAAAAAACACTATTTTTTGGATTGAAAATAATATTTTTAAATTATTTAACTAAACTACGTATTTAATTTTGAATATAACATTTTTAAATAGTTTTCAATATGTTTGAAAATGATTATTCCGGATTATTTTTCTATTGAATTATTAAAATATCTTAAACATTTATATTTTACCTTTAAAAACATCATTAATGCCCCTTATGATACACAATGGTTATTTTTATGCCACTATATCACTTAATTATATTGATATATTATGGAATATTAAATTAATGTTTTTCATGATATATATCTCTTTTATTTTGGATAATGAAGTGATATCTAATATTGAAATATTTTCATGTTCGCATGGAAAACATATGAATGAATTATTATTTTTCAAGAAGGTTGGAATCTTATATTTTTCTATAAATTATTATTCTAGGATTTATTTCTAATTATATTATTATGGTAATCAAGTATTGATTCTCACTCTACTATGGTATTGATGATGTAATATATTCTATATTATTCAATGACAATAAGGTTGTGATGCCTTCTCTACTCTGTTTGTGACAATCAGGTAGTCGTTTCTACTACACAATGTGAATCAAGATATGATTCTTGATACACTATGTTTAGGGTTTCATTTAGTGATTTATGCTCTAATATGTTTATTGGAATCATTTGGTGATTATTTCTCAACTATGGGATTCAATTAGTGATTCATTCTTCACAGATTTATGGGAAATTCATAATGATTACCACTATACCATATAATGATTTTTACACCTATGTTAGAGCTATATATTATTGTTTTTCTTTATTTTGGTAACATGATGTTACTATATTCATGATATTATTACCATGAGTTTATTTTTATTATTAATAATTGCAAACCCTTTTCATATGGTACATGTTTCTTTATTTCTGATTACATGTCCTACATTCATGACTTATAGTTAACATTTATTATTAAATGTTATTTAAAAAAATATATTTCCCCTATTTCAGGTTTTATCATTTTCTAATGATCTGACTTGTAATGAAATATTGATAATAATTCACTTACTAGGAATTTTAGATCACCACATTCTTATGTTTCTATTCCCTAGGTAGTGTAGATGAGTTCAACATATGATAAGTTTAGAATGGAGTCTCATTTCCTTCAATTATAGAGAAATTTTCACATGCTTCATAATACAATTTCCATATTTAACTAGTTTTACAATACCCTAATAATTATATTATTTAGATTTAGGGATTATTTTTGGATTATAAATATTAAATTCTTGAAATATTGTAAATTAAATATTGCATAGTCTCAATTTGTGCCAAAGATAATATTTAATAAAGGTCTTATTAGTATAAGATATTATATTTTTTAGGGGAACTAAGTTATTAATAGAGTATGTTTTTCTTATTTTTGAGTATTAGTTGGGTTATTTTTAGGGTGTCAGATAAAAACATTAATGAAACCCCTAGGTAAAATTCCATGGGATGATTCTACATATATGATAACATCCTATAATTTTTTTAATGTTTAAAGAATTTTTATTTTAATGAAATTAAATCTATGTATGGATACTACTTAGGGAATGTGGTTATGTTACAGATCCACATTGGTGTAATCACCAAGATAAATATTGTTTTGGTAGAAAATCATTCATTACTCTGGTTTATATTGAGTGGGACTAAATCTATACACTATGATTGACACTCACATAGGATGTTAATCAGTAATTACACATTCAATTTATGAACCATTAAGCGAGGTTTTATTATATTTTGGTTATATATCCTAATATAAAATTTGACTAGAAATACATGATGTTATAGTATGATTTATGAATGTTATAATGAATCTTAAACTATCATAAGTTGAAATAGTATTTTTAACAGAGAATACATCTTAGGATTGAGTTTTAATATAAATAAGATCAGTTACTGTATTATTATTATTAATTATCATAACCATTTGGTTTTAGTATTTTATTATAATCAATATCATAAAAATGAATCATACGATGTTACTCCTCAAGAAACCCCCTTGAAATTTCTATATAGAGATAATTTAAATAAAAATTTTGTAATCATAATATATGACTATTATAAGAAAAATGATATATTACTTAGTCTTCTATAAGATAAAAAGTTTTTACAACATTATAAGATATTTTATATGTGATTTTTACCTTTTTATACATATAAGTAATTTTAATAGTATGAGACAATTAATATTTTGCGGAAAAATTTATTATAGTGGGGGATGTAACACACCATGTTTATAAAAATCATGGTATTTCAATAATAAATGTTATTATAATTATCAAATATTTTTAATTGTTAAAATTTAATTAAATATATTAGTTTTAAAATTCATATAATATATGAATTAAAACATAACTACTTTATTCATTCATATTAAAACATTATAACAAAATTAGATGAAAAAAATATTACACACAAAGTATTTTTATATCTTTTAAAAGTGTATAAATTAAAAACTAATAATGAATATAATAGAATTTAATTTTAAACACTAATATATCTCTTATATCATCATCAACCTTTATAATACCTAATAGAAAATGTAAAAACCTATAATTAGGAATAATACCATTATTGGAGAAAACATATTGTTATATTTCAAATGAACAATATAAAATGAGAAGTGTGATGTAAGTAATTGAAAAGGAATGAATGAGTTCAATAAGGATATATATTAGAACAAAATATGGCCACTATAAATATGACTAATGAAAATATGGTACATGGAAATATTGTTCTTAGAAATACGATTATTGGATATTTATGTGGCCAATATGTATACATAAGTTGTTTGTTGTTTGTATGTAATTTAAAATAAAAAAATTCACAACTGATATATAATGAAGTAAAAAATTTTAATATTTAAATATTATATATATATATATGCATTATTAATTAATGTGAAATATTTATTATAAATTTAAAAAACTCAAATAATGGTATAAATATTAATGGATTAGTAAATTTAATCATTATAATAAAAATAATATATTATATTTGTATTTGATAAAGAATATTTAATATAAATGTAATATTTATCAAATATTTTATTTTTAATGTGTTTTATATTTTGGACATATTAAATAAATCCACCAATACTAACATATTATATTAACTTTATTAAAATTAAATATTTGTATGTGGTAATTTTAAGAACACTTAATGTTTCAAAAAAATTATTTTTAATATAAACTGTTTTTATTATATTTTATATTTTCATTCAAAAAATCATAAATTTTTTAATTAATTTTTTTTAAAATTAAATTCATTTTTTATTTTAAAATATCATAACATTCATGATATAATGTTTTTGTACTTTTCTAAAACATTTTACATTTATCTAAATAGTGAAAAATACAGTTTCTTCTAAAACAAATTCATCTAGGAATTTATAATTAAATATGTATGTCCTAAAACATTATAAAAATTTTAATTAATAAAATAAGTATTTTAAGACATGAATTTTATATTTTAAAATAAAAAGTTTAACACAGAAAAACCTATGTTCAACATTTTAGAACGTATTTAATATTTCCTTCTAATTTCATATTTTTTTGAATATTCTTTCTATTTAAAAATATTTATTGTAAAATTTTGTTTTGTAATAATTTTAAATCCACAAATTTTTTTTCCTAATCAAAAAAATTATTCCATTTAAATTAATAACATTTATAATTTAACGTGTATTTAAATGCCATGATTAAAAACACACTTTTATAAAAAGACATTATTTTATGTGTCATATGCGTTAATTGTGAAATTATTTTTTACAAAAAAAATTATATTTAATTAGATAACAATATTTTCAAATTTCATATCATTATTTTCATGTTAGAAAATAATATAAACTTTAATTTTGGACATTTAAATTAATTACCGTGGTTAAAATCATTAGTTACCCCTAAATGAAGTAACAATTTTTTGAAAAAAACATTTCTCTAAATGTGTGGATGAGTTTTTTTCCAAAAAAATTACTTTAAATTATATATTTTAAAATTTTGGTTAATTTTAACCTTGAATAGTGGCATATCATTATTGAAATGTAATGGGTACTTCCAAAATTATCCTTCCATTCACTTATGAAAGGGGGTCCCTTCAACTGCTTCCGGATACACCTACCTCATTGAAATTTAACTTGATAAACTACAATTTATCTCCTAAAATAATCATCTTTTACATTCATTATCCTTTATCCATAATTATTTTGGATATGACATCCATTTCCAATCATATTTCCAGGAAAAATCCCTAGTTCTTAACATTTTTATTTCTTACTCTTTCATATTTTTATCTCAATCATCCACTTAAAAACATTTTATTTCCAATAATATATATTTAAATTATTATTATTACCATATTTTAATATTATTATACTAATAAATAAGACATTATTTAATCATTTCCATTTATTAAGAAATATAAAAAAACATCGATTTTTTTCGACTTGCGGACTACCACCTCTACAAAGTGATGTGTATCATTTTTTATCACTAATATTAATTAATTATAAAAAAGATATATTTGATGTATAAATATGAGTATTTAAAATTTATAATTATGATAATTTAATTTATTATATAACCTCATTAAATCCATTTATGGTATCGTTAGTTGTATATACATGGGAATTACTACCTCCACGAACTATACATTTAATATTTCATCATCATCCAGCATAGATGGTTCAAATAATGAATTTAATGATGGTAAATTATATTTGTTATACTTTTATTATTATGTAATGTTTATATAAACTTTATATAAAAACATTTTCTTACTCATTAAATAATTATAAGACACTTTTTTGGGTTGGTTTTACCACATATGTTAATGATACAATTTTATATCATTAATTATTAAGGAATGTTATATAATTGTAATATCATTAGATAACATATTATTTTTTTAAATGGTTCTAGAATGGTTTTATAAATATATATTTTATTTTAAAATATACAACCATTCAGTTGTTAAACACATTAAAACCCTTTCATTATATGTTCCATTATCAAGAACCATAATCATGTCATTCACCTCATAAAATGGAACTTTAGAAATAACTACAAAATGATTATTATATAATATATAATATAGTGATGGAAAACTTTGAACCTATAATTAGGAATCAACTTTTTCACCATGAAACTTGTATGAACCATACAATCGAAAAAATCCCACCATCCAATGATGATAGTGAACTATAACCAAGTAAAATAATTGTGTAGATAAAATAAATTACTTAAACAGGATATATATTCTAATTAGGATATGAAATTATCTATTATGGCTATAATGATCATTACACATGAGGTTAGAGAAGGTTAGATAAATATATATTTAAGGTAAAAGGTTCTTAGTGTCTAATTTAATTTCATAAGACACATATAGTATTCAGAAAAATAATATAACTAGTATTCCATTATTACAAGATAATGGATACATTATACCACATTTATTTCATCCATTGGCCTTTATGATCCTTATCATTATCATTATTTAAATGGATTTTTATTCAAATTATATCATATCATTGAGTGTTTTTTCATCCCAATTATTATCTATTGAATATGATGTATATTCACCAATTTCTTTCTTTATGATTTATATATATATATTATCCATGGATTTATGAGTTTTTTATATATCAATCAATATAAGAGATTTATGAAACCATATAGAGATCCCTTTTCTTGGTTTCTGATTCCAGTGTCCTTAAAGTCGTATTGTATTTTTATAACTCACGTCTCATTTCATTGAGTTATCTTTATTCTCACTAATATTATTTATTCAATAATAATTTTCATCTACACTATGATTTTATATTGAAAATAATATTTATCTCTTTAAAAAATGAATCTTTTCATTCAAATTTAACTCCTTGATAAATTTATTCCCCAAAAAAGTAAAACATTGATTAGAATAATTTTAATCCTTACAAATAAAGGACTTTTTCATCCATTCAATGTCTTAAATTTTTTTTCAAAATTATTTCATAAATTACTGATTTTGTAATGAATAAAAAATATAAAAATATTTTTTAAAGTAAAAGTTTTATTTTTAAAATGATTTCACGATTTAAAATTCCATTTTAAATGCTTCAATTTTAAGAAATAAATTTTCATGTGATCTTATATCTTCTTGAAAAATGTTTTTGAATGAAAATTTTTCTAATAATATTTTTTCATGAAAACCTACATTTTTTTGAATGATTATTTTTAAATGTGACATAAATATTAAATATCTCATTTTAAATTAAACATTTTATGGAGTTTCCACACCTTTCAGAAATGTGGTATTCTCTCTTATTTTACATGTCATTAATCCAAAGATCACAAAAACTTATTTTTAATATTTGAAAACATATTGAATTCTTATTGTGTTACATTGGTTATATTTTTAACCCCCATACATATTCTATTTTATTTTCTTATAGAATTTTCTAGGAATGTTTTTCAAGAAACCCATCTCTTTTTGATAGGTTATTTAAGAGATTTTATAATTTTAAATGTTTTCATGTTCTAATGGAAAACATATATATGTATTATTATTATTTTGAATGATTTTATAATATATTTTATTCTAATTAATTGGTAAAGGATGTAAATATAAAGAGTAATTATTAGATTCAAGTATTTATACTCGCTCCACTATGGGAATCTAGAATCCATGCATGATTCACTATGTTATGGAAATCAGAAACTAATGCATGACACCCTATGATTATTGGAATTAGGAATTTATGCATAATACATAAGGGGAGCCATGATTTATGCCTACTTTACAATGTTATAGTAATCAGATAGTCATTATTACTCTAATATGTTTATGAGAATCAAGTAAAGATTCATGTACATCTATGGGAAAACGGTATTGATGTCTACTCCACCATGTAATAATAAATGATTATTGATTCCTAATATACTATTTTATGATTTTTACACCTATATATTTTCTATATATTATTTTTATTCCTTATTTACTTTACACACTACATCTTTGTGCTTATGATTATTCTATATGGATCATTTTTTTTATCTTATGACCCCACATTCTTTTTCTTGGGTACTTGTGTGTTAATTTTAGATTACATGTATTTAAATCAAAATTTATAGAAAACTTTTAATGTTCAATTCTCTTTTAAATAAGATATTATCCTTATCATGTTTAACCATTATCTTATCATTTAACTCTAGATAAAGTGTTGATAATATTACCTTTAATTATAATTTGAGGTCATCAATTTACAATTATTACCTTTCCAATGTTATGAAGATGATTATAACATATATTATGTATAGAAGGGATTAAAGTGTTATTTGATTATCGATATAAGTTTATATTTCTTTTAAAATATGTTTGCTATGTAATTGGTCCCCATAGACAATAATGAATTCATTCATGATATTATGAGATGATTTAAAAGTTTTAACGATAAGCTTATGAAAAATTTGTAACATAATTACAGGGTCATCACAATTATCTTAAAAGTGAGTGACTAAAGAATGTGTTTTTAGCACTTAATTTGGAAGTATGGGTTTGGGGAATTATTATAAGGACCCAGTCCTTAAAAAATAATATTATATCAGTCATAATATTATAATAAAATAAACAACGAGGATTGATATATTTGGTGTATTTTGAAAATTGGATACATAAATACAACATAATTAACAGAAGTGAAATAACACTATTTAAAACTTCAAATGGTTCTCACACTCCCCTAAGTCATATATAACTATATTGGATATCATGGGGAAAAAATAAAAAGTAATGGAGGAGTTAAAAATACCAGTAAGTCAATAATCATAATAATAAAGAATTACAAGGGATTCAAAAATGTAAAACCCTTGGAATTTATGATTTATTTTTTTTAAATAAATTTAATTTCATTGATAGATTATGGTACACACAACCATGAGTCTAAATTAATAGTAATATGGTAAATTTTTATAACCTAAATATTAAATTTGAAGTTATGAAAAGGAATAAATAAATTATAAAAATTATATGAATTAAAAAATGTATAATATAAATTCATTAGATATCAATCAATTCTAAATAAAAATATAAATCAATATAAAAAATAAATTATTATCTGAAAAAAAATTATTTTTATAAAATTGGTTTCTTCATATTTAGCACACTTTTTATATAATTAAATTTTACATATTTTTTAAAGTAATTTTATAAAATTAATTTCATTTTCGCACCTATCATGTAAAAAATATCTTGGATTTTTTTCATAATTTTATGAGATGATTAACGTTTAGATGAATATTGAAAAACCTGATTTTTATTGAAAACATACTTTTTAAAAGAATTTGAAAATATTAATTACATTATAAAATAATTTAAAAGTAAAATTATTAAAATTATATTAATATTAAACCAATTTAGGTCACTTGAATTAATTTCACATATAATTTTTTTCCTAATATCATTTTATACTTAATAAATGTTTTTTTAAAATAGTTTCATTATCTTTCTTGCAGGTTTAATTTTATAAAAAATCTTCTTCTTATATGATTTAAATTTGATAAAATTGATTCATTATTTTTTTTATCAATATAATTAATATCAGGTAATTTGGTTAAGTTAATTTGGGTCATCATGAATACTAAAAAAATAAAATATATTTATAGTGGTAATGGATAAAACTTATTTATTGAGGAGTTAAAATAAAAAAGATAAGTGCTAGAATGGCATAAAAACTTGATTAATTCGTATTTTATTGACATATTTTTGACTCATAAAATATAATATTTTTTAGTGGTACACTTGGTGTCAATTTTTCTTTTCAAAAACATAGATAGCATTATACTTTTAAAAAATTCCAATTTTCTCTTCTCCCCCGCTTATAAAAGGACCACCACTCTCTCTATCTCTCCTCACTTCAAGAGGCATTTGGATCAGAATGAGCTAAAAAATACATTAATTAAATTCATTACCACTACTTAGACTCTTTATATTTTTTATAAAACCATTCTAGGAAAGTTTTAGGAATAAACCTAAAGAGGTTCTCTGAAGAAGAGGCATACTTATCATCCACGACTCTTCACTATACTTATTTATATATTCCCTAAAAATAATTTCCAAATATTATAGTATAAGAAAATAATTATTCTTCATAAATATATTTTATTATGATAGTTTTATAACCAAATTAGGTCCCCACCTTTATTAAATGTGAAAGGAAATCATCGATCATATGTATATTGGACTACCACCTCACGAACCAATAGAATTTTATTTCCATCAATGCCTCATAGGGATGGGTATAATGAATTATTTAATATATATTTTAATATATTATATTCAGGGAAAAATTTTACTTATGAAATTATAATATTATTTCTATGTTCTTAGACTTAAATCTATTGAAAATGATAATATTTCCCATGTGAACGTGTGGAATACCACCACTACATTGCAATATGATACATTTTTATTTTATTTAGACATGGATGATAACAGGGATATATTTAGAGAATATATATGATATAGATGATATAATAATGATTCTATAAAGGTGAAATTTTAATACTATTATTTTTTTTATTCACTCAAAAAACGGAAACATTGTTCAAGCATATGTATGGAGTACCGTCTCTAGGAATCTTTACATTCAATTTTCTATAAAATATTTTATGGATTAAAATAAATAACTATAAATGGAATTTATATTATATTTATATCATGATTTAAAATCTGAATATTTTTAAACCATGATACATTTATAAGGACCAGAAATACCAAAACATAACATACATGAAAAACAAAGTTATTATCACTTGGAATAGTGTTTTTAATAAAGAATTTGTAATAAATGGATGATAAAAAGTTGTAAGAAAATAATATATGATATGATATATATGATTATGGTTATTTATAAACCTTTTTAAAATGTCTTTTATTTTACATTTTTTTTAACATGAACAATAGATATCGAACTTGAGGTAAGTGTTTCATGTCTCACTTTTACATCAGTAAGAAATATAACATATTGACCACCTATTAATTTTTTGTGGTGTATATACAAAAAATTTGATATGTTATATAATTAATATATTTATCATCATATTATATAATGATTCATTTGATGTTACTTATTTCATGAGAGTTATGATTCAATTGTTACCAATGTATTAATGGTTAATTTCATAATATCACTATTATTCGAGATTTTTTATGTTTATCTCACCACTAGAAAAATAATCATTCCACTCTATAATAAACAAAATATACATCATTCTTTCATATTTATTACTATAAATTAAATGTTTTCTTTCAATTTTATCACTTAAATAATTCAATATACTAGAATAATTTCTTTATTAAGATTGTTATTATTTCACTCATTGGTTGAAAATCCATTATCTCCCATAAATATTTTTTCAGAAATGTATTCAAATTTTATTTACTATTCTATCGTTATTTATAAAATACATTTTAAACGATGTTTTAATTTTTTTAATAATATTTGAAATTAGTTTTAATATTTTTTTTCATATGTTGTACTTTATAAAAAAATATAAAAATGTAAAAGGAATCTATGTTTTTAAAGCATTCAAAAAGAATGAAACTTCCTACCATCATGAATACTCACTTATTTGTAGATTCCATTAAAAAAATAATGATTTTCTTCAAAGAATATTTTTTTCTAATTTTTTGTATTTTTTTTGAAAAATAGTTTTCAAAGTGAAAAGTCTACTTTTTTCAAAAAAAATATTAATGGTATTTTATTGTATTTCTTTTCATAATTGAAAAAAAACATAAATTTCATATTACCCACTCTGGATTTGTTGTAATAATAAGTTTTTTATTATTTATATCAATTGTTTTGGATCAGTTTTTCTTTGGGTGTAATTTTTGATATCATTCACCATATTACACATGATGGTTTCAAATTATGTTTATTTATTGAGGGAATTATTAACATTCCATATTCTGGTTTCCAATAATAATTTTTACATTGATCATGTTTCTCCCCTTTCATATGAGTAAATAATTGAGATAAGAATGTGATTGGCGAAGCCCACTATAAACCCTCAATTCATTGGTAGGTTTGATTAATCAAACATGCTTGGGTATTCAGATGAGGCCTTACCAATTTATATAAGTTGTGTTGCAATGATTCCATGATGGTATATTTGTTATGTCAAGAATATTCATATCAATCTTTATGAGTTTTTTTATGTAGATGTTATTATTTTTTTAGTTATGATATTATTTTCTATTATTCAAGCTCATGTGTTTATTAATGTGCCACTATTTTATCGTCATTTATTCCTGACACATTATTAATTATGAAAAATTTATTGATTAAATTTAAAATGTTTTTTTATTTACAATCCCATATTAATTATTCCTTATGAATGAAGATAGATTCTATTGAACGCATACCCTTATTGATTATACGAGCTCCCCCCATTATTTTTTTTAATTCCAAAAGATTCTAGGAAGCGTATTATGATGAAAAAATAGTGATTTCCAAAATTTAATAATGGTGTTCCCTAAGAAAATATTATTTTTTATTTTGTGAATTCAAATACAATTTGAAATAAAAGTATGTATCTAGTGTTCCAATACTAGTAAACCATTTGTTCCATCAGGAAGTGATTTCTTATGTCTAGTGATAATATAATAAAGTGATTATCTAATCTAGGTGACTATGGTCATGGTATTTATAGATGGATTTATAGAATGATTTGTATAAACTATAGGAAATAGATTTATAAAAACATATAATTGGGAATATATCTCTATGTATGAATTTGAGGAAATTTCTAAGTATAAGATAATATCTTAATCTTTTAGTATGGTAGAGATTATATTTTTTCCAAGAAAAACATCCATGTCTGGATACTATTAGATCATAAGTGTATACAATGAATATTAGAGGGGGGATTGTAGTTTAAAAATTAAAATAATATTAAAAACAACGTTTTTATAAACATCAGACATAGCTTTTATCCAATGATTAGAGTATAAATATTGGACTCAAAAGTCTTTCAGTAAATCAGATTTATTAATTAGTCTCACAAAGAGTCTGATAAATCACAGATTAGATATATTAATAAAAAAAATAGTAATATAAAATGTACAAAAGAATATATTAACTTTTCAAAAAATTAATATGATTTTTTATAATAAAGTAATGATTTTTTATAATATTAATTATAATATATTATACCTTTTAACCTTAACTGTTTAGGAATTTCAAAATGATGACATAATATATCCACAGTTTTCAACCAAACAATAAGTTATGTATTTCTTTACCAAGAATTCCCTCAATGTGATGATAAAAATGTATCTTTTTTATAAAACCCTATAATCCATTGATAAGATAATTAGTGTTATATTTTTATTCTTGCACCCTAAAAGCCATGGATTATCTTGATCGGTATCACCTATCTTACTATCCAAAGAAGACCCTAATCTAATTCTCTATATGAAAAAATAAATAATAAAGGAAAAAAATTATAATTATTTTTTAATTCCTCACATATAATCATTAGAACCCAACTCTATTTATAATTAAAAAACATTAGTATAATATGTTTAGGAAAATTATTCTTTAGATGTGTTGAGTTACAAATGCATCAACTTCCAAATCCTAAAATGCACTCATATTTATAGGAATCCCTAGAATGCTCATATTTCTATGAATCTAGGCATTGTTTTCAATGGAATCATATGATTTTCATTAGAAAGATCATAAAAATATTTCCATCCGATGACGTTTTCATAGCATTATTACAATGCTGAAAGAAATTCTATCTGATAGAAATAATGACAACAATCTATTTATAAATTTTTTTAGTATGATGGAATTAAATATTTTCAATCTGATGAATTGAATTATGGTTATTATAATGTATCTTAATAATAGTTATTCTAATGTATATGACTTATCTTATTCTGATGGACAGAACACTAGTCTATCAGATTGATAGAACACTAGCCTATCCAAAGGATAGAACACCAGCCTATCTAATAGAGATAACACTTGTCAGTCTGACAGAACAGGATCATATTCAATCTAATGTATCATATTAAAAAATTTATATTTTATATTTTATTATTTATAAAATATTTCTACATTGACTTTAGAAATTATTTTTTCTTTAAAAAATTCCAAAATACACGGGATACAGAAAGTTAGTATAGTAATTCTATAAGAAAGAGTTCGAGATTTTAAAAAATAAGGACATGAAATGTATAAAGTATGTATTTTCAAATAAAAAATCTCCTAGTTTTTTGGAAAACCCCAAAAAAATGAAAAGATATTAGTGTCGAAAGTCTTACAACCCATACTATATTTAGAAACACCAATCAAAATGCTTTATAACAAATATGAACCCTTTTCTTATCTTAACTCCACTTAAATTATTACCTTCATTTTGTTCTATATTATTTATCTGATAAGAATTATTATTAATCTATATTCTCCCTAAAAAATATTATTTTCCTTAAATAGTTTCTCCGATGATTATTTTTTCCCTTTGATAATTTCTCCCCATTTATGATTTTCAAAAATTAATAGGGAAAGCAACACATTATCTAAAAATGTTAGACTGTATAAAATGAAAAAAAAATGTGCTTTAATAATTATTCAACCAATATAAAAATAAATTACACTAATCCATCCAAAATTAGAGAATATTCAATAAAATTTTATTTAGAGATTAAATATTTCAAACTAGACTTCATTCAAAAAAAAAATTTATGAATACATCAAAGTTTGAAATAAATATTCATTCATACATGTAGTGGTTTTTTAAAATTTATTTTATCCTTTTTAATGCCTCTTGATTCATCTAGAATTAGACTACTATACAATAAAGATTAGATATATTATCTTCCATGAATAAAAATATTTCATTATTTTGTTTTAAATAAACTTCCTTTTCTTTAATAATTATGATCTTTTTTTTCTTTCATTATCCTCATCGAGTTTTCTTAAAATGATCAGATCCAAGATTTATCATCTTTCAAAATTTTAATCTCTACAATAAAATTAGTTATTTTCTACTATGGTTGTCTAGAATATCTTTAAAAATTTCCAAAAACATGAACTTATCAAATACATATAATGATATCTTTTAAATGTAATCATCTATATCAAATGATATGTTCTTTAATTAGACAAAATGATCATCATGGTCTTTCAAATTTCCATCCACTTACCTTGAACATTTTAACATATTATTAAACCTTAGTTTCTATAACTTTGAATAATAATTGAAACAATTTATTTTATACTAATTATAAACAATTTATTTCAGTCCATAATTTTGATGAATTTGATTACTCTTAATAAATATTCTAGATCTTTTTGCACCGCGATTCAATGTTCAATAGATAAGGCGTTGAATTCATAGTTTTTTCATGATTTAGAGAATATAATCTATTATCTTGTGAGATTCAACAGAAAATTTATCTTAATAGTATGATGAATCCTAAAAAATATGATCAGGAGATTTTATAACATATGTATTTTTCTTTCCTTCAACATTTTCATCATCTGAAACTTTCATCACATCATCCCCCAAATTAATAACTACATTAGTCTAATAATTTTACATGGGAATGTTGTGCCTATTATTTTTCATGTGATGTGGATTGATTATTCATAGACACATCTAAAACTATATTTTTATACAAATGAGTTGATAGGTATTTAAAGTATGATGGTGATTTAAAGTGGATTCTTCTTCCTTTTCCTCTTCCTTACGTTCTTATTCTACTTCTTGGTCTAAGTATTTCTCAAATTCCCTTTAAGTTATTAAAAACCCAATCCTGACATCATAGTTTATTTTTATACACAGGCATCTACTTACACTTTTTTAATATTATTCTTATGAACAAAATGTAATAAAAACTATGTTTCAACAAACTCTAAATTAGCAGCAGAATGTTTTTTGGAACCTAGATCAAGTTATACAATTGATAATGGTGAGACTAATAAAGATTAGTTGGATGATCCTTGTTCTACACCTTTAGACAAATTTCACATCATTATCACTTTAACTATTATTTTCATAATCTTTTTATTCTACTCTTCCCTTATCATTCCATCTTCTACATTCATCTTCATATATAAATACATGACTATATAAATTCAAAAAAGGTGGATCCCCTGGTATTTTTTGATCCTTAGAAGCCATAAATTTATTAATTTCCCCACCATACATATATTTCATCCTCTTTTTAATCTTGGGAGGAAAGGATTCTTCATTATTTTGTTCATTAACTGATTATTTATCTTTAAATAATTCTTCATTAGATGTACACCTATGCAATTTGTTTACCATATTTTTCAGCATCAAATTGAAAAAAAATCATTCTTTCCATGGTTTCTTCTCCAATTAGTGAATCATTTTTCGAAACTATATACAACTAATTATTTATTTAAAATAATTTCATATAATTGACCAATGTATTATTTATGATGCCTATAAATATAATAATTATTGATTTCAAATATGTTTTCATAGTTGTTACAATTAAAAGAAACAGAAACATAACCATTTTTTATACATCATATTGGTAAAAAACTCCAATTTGAATATGTCCAAAACTTTTAGTGTATCCTTATCTCCTATTATTAGAATAAAATAGCCTTTCATTCATATACTGACTTCTCTCACATCTTGAGTGAGATGAAATACTTTCCAAAATTTATCATAATAAGTGAAAGAAGATGATTCAGTTTTTGAATTTTATAAACTGCTAAGATTCTCCACAAGCTTATGCGGTGGAAGGTACACCTCTCATTCTAATGGCAATTCAACTAAATTAGCCACATTCTAAATTGTTAATTTACAAGTCTCACCAAACATTGGAAAAAATTACATCTAAATCATCTTCCATACTGGATTCTACCATAGAATATAATTCTCTAACAATTTCTAGATAATGTAAATAAAAGTCATCTATTTCTACACATATTTTTTCCCATCATTGAAATTTAATAAAACTTTTTAAAACTTTATCATATTTATCATACTGGGATTTATCAATCATTCAATCTATTATATCATCTCTCATTGAAAAATATTTTGCAGATACTGTCATACTGAAAATAATGTCAATAGTCGGAGTGAAGAAGTGAATCTAAAAAATGCCAAACAATCTTGACTATGTAATAATAGGGGAGCCAGGGGTCGGGTAAAAAACATGAGAGTCTATTTGGGGAAAGGTGACTCACTCCCTTATATATAATATTGGGGTAGAAATTTTTTATTCTAATTTTCTCATGGATTAGATTGAAAATGGAATTCTAATACATTGGCCAAGATTATTCCTAAATTGATTTAATTTGTATTCAAAACTCTAAATGTTTTTTATAAAAACTATTCATAAAACTAATATATTATCTAGTTAAATAAGTTAAAAAAATTTCAATCAATGAATGTTTGTTAAATAGTAAAGAATATTTGAAATATCATATAAAAATAAAAGTATTCAATAATTTCTATATCTAAAATAGTAGAATAATACATCTCAGAGTAAATAATTTACTTTTAGTATAATTTTTTTTTCTAATAACCAATTATTCATTGTTTTTTTAAAATAAAATCCATCTGATAATTTTATTAAAAAATATTTTCTAAAATATTTTTATAAGAATATAAGCATCTATAAAAATTTATTAATTTTTTTTATTAAGAAAATATTTTTGTAATAATTTTGATTCAAAAATCATATGAATATATGAAAACAATAAATTTTTTGAAGACTAAAAACATTAAAAATATTAGTTTTTAAAAAGTCACAACACATGTTCTCACCACTTTAAATGGAGTTCATTAATATAAATTTATTTTAAACCATGCAGTATATAGGAATGATAATTTTATATTACACATACCAAAATTTTATTTATTATATTCAAATATATTGGGACTAAGGGGTCTAGTACTAATTTATACATATTGTTGAATAATTCCAATGACTTGTAAAATAATATCTTTGTATTTTATATAATTATAAAGGAAATCTTGTCTTATATTTATATTCTTTCTACAGGAGTGATGAGTTGGGTTTTACATAATGCAATGGAACTTGTGTTATTGCACAATATTTTAATTGTACTAAAAATCATGCCATGGCCTATGAGTGTGTGGTTCATCCACTACACATGACTCATAAGGTCTTCTATGTTAATTTCTAAACATTATCAATCTGATTGGAATAAAGAATGAAATCGTATTTAGAATGAGGAATTGTAAATTATTCATTCCTTATGTTCTAAAGATATACCTAAATACATAATTTTCATATGATAATAAGGTTTTTATTAAGTCCTAAAATAAATAAAACATTTGAAATTAATTCTTCTCCAAGAAGAAAAATTATTCCTACTCTGATTTTTTAACCTTGAGCATTATCTCCATATATTACTTATCACCATTAATTTTTATAATATTTTGAAAGATTAATTTTTTTCTATTCGTATTTCTGGATAAACCACTATCTATGTACCAATTTTGTTCTGATATAATATTCTTTATTATCCTAAAAAACATTATCATTTTGAAACCAAAACCTCATTGGGTTCGTTTTAATTAGAATTTTATATTTTTAGGAATCCTAATTTTTCAAAATTAATATGTTGTGAAAATGATGACCATTTATAGAAACAAGATTTATTAAATTCAATAGATTTATTATTATTTATATAACTTTTGTTCTTTTATTTAACACCACTTTAAATTTATTAAAAAATAGATAACATTTCATAACTAAGTATTTATGATTAAAAATAGGTTTTAATTTATTAAACCCATTCCATAGGAATCTCTATGAGGTCTAATTCTATTAAAAATTTTGTCAATATTTTAATTAAAAATGGTAAACTAGGAAAAAATGTTTATCATCCTTGAAATTTGATAATATAGTTTTGCAGCTACATATTTATCTATAGTTGAATTTTTATTTGAACTAATATTTACAAGATTATTATATATACTTGTTATCTCAAAATTATATTTTCATATTATTTTACAAAATCATATTTATCAAAAATGTATTTTTGAAATTCCTTAGAAATATTTTTAACATAGTAGTTATGGTAAATATTCTTGAATTTTCATTGAATTTTTTTTCTTGAGAAATAAAATGTTTTTCATAAATCTTACAATTTTCATTTTATAACAAATTTTCAAATCTAGAAACCTGTTCAAAAATTGTTAAAATGATATTTTAATTTGTTAAAGAATATTCTTCATCGGGTGATGTAGAACTATTATCATCTTTACTATCATGATAATTCACATTCAATTTATGATTTTTAAGATATTATATGGTTACCTTATTGATGAATCATTTGTTAACCTTTGGAATTTTTACAACGAATTCATATTTATTCTTTGCAAAACATTGATTTTTTGATAAATTCTCATACGAAATGTCTCCTTCACTTTCACGTTAAGTTTTTTAAGTTTTCAGAGAATTATTATTTTGTGATTGCAATAATTATTAGCATCATATGATAATTTATTTCCTTCATGTCCTTTTTTTTCATACAAGGACAATCTAGTCTAATATGTATTGCTTTTATACATTCATAACAAATAAATTATGAAGAATATTTTTTTATTACTTTTCTATTTGTGATTAACTTTATATTTGTTATGGAAGTCCTTCCCAAATATTTTATTCATCCTACTTTCAAGATTATCCAACTCATTTCTAGTCTATTGTGATTAACTAATTTCTAACTCAACGGGAACATTATTGTTTTTAGAATACTTCAAAAATTTATCAGCAGGTTTAACTTTTCTAGGATCTTTGTTTTAAAAGAAACTCTTTGATTTTTTTCTTAATTAATTCATCATATCATTTCAAAATTACCTTATACTGAATAATGGATCCAAAAAAATCATCGAGAGCAATATTTTCACTACTTCTAGTATCATCCAAATTCATCCTTTTATATTCTCAATCCCCATGAATGATCTTAAAAATTTTCTCTACCATGATCCCATCTTCAATATCATTCTCTTCAAGAGAATATAATATATTTAAAATATTTATAAATTTTTGATGAATTTTAGAAAAATATTCTAATCTAATTTAAATGACTTTTGATGTTCTAAAATGAGTTACTTCAAAATTATTCCATATAATATTTTTTTCTTCACAAGATGTGATCTGACTATAGATGTTTCAAGGAAAACAAAAATGTGTTCCATACTCTATTAATGAGTTAATATTCCAACATTTATTAATTTTTCAAATTAGTAAAATCTTTCTCTATAATCTTATATTTTTTAGTAAGCATTACAAAATTTTCAGTACCACTATTAAATATAAATTTTTTAATTCTATATCTCTAATTCCCATATTCAACATCATCAAAGACTTTGAGTAAAAAATATTTCTTTATGAATTTTTCATTCCTCTATGTTTTGAAAATAAGAAACACTCTTTCAAAACTCAAATTTTATTTCCCTAATGTTTTTCCTTAAAAAGGAACATTTTCAATCCCCAAGGAAATTTATCCTTACCTGTTTTTCATTGTTCATATTCTAGTCTCTCTAAATCTAACTCTTTTTATTCCTACGTGTAAAATTCAGTTTCAAATATAAAACCTCGGAATTATATAAATACTTAGATATAGAATATTCTATTTTCAGGATCTGAATTCAGATTCTGAATTGTCTAAAATTTAGACTCTGAATTCTCTGAAATTCAGACCCCGAATTCTCTGAAATTCAGACTCCAAATTCTCTTAAATTCAGACTCTGAATTCTCTAAAATTCATACTCTTAATTCGATAAAATTCAGACTCTAAATTCATTAGAATTCAAGTTCCGAATTCCTTATAATTCAGACTCTAAATTCCTTATAATTCAAGTTCTGAATTCCTTAGAATTTAGAAACCAAATTCCTTAGAATTAAGGTTACTAATTCCTCAGAAATCAGACTCCGAATTCCTTAGAATTCAGGTTCTAAATTCATTATAATTTAGACTCTGAATTGCTTATAATTTAGACTCCTAATTTCTTTGAATTCAGACTCCAAATTCTATAAAATTCATGTTTTAAATTACTTGAAAACAGAATCTGAATATCCATGTAATATAAACTCCAATTTTTTTTATCTTAGACTCTGAATTTATTTTTCCTTAGACTCCAAAAAATAAATTTGGTTGAGAAACCATATTTTAATTATACTTGTTAAAGTTATGAAACGATGTCGTGCATTTTGTTTCTAACCGACCATTGTTTGAGTGACATGTGTACACATCCCTCTGAGATTCAAGTAAAAATATAACCTTTGGAGGAGGGAGTTGACCATTGGGAAAATGCCTATAAATAGGAGCTCATTTGAACGAGCTCAAGAAATGAGACTTTGATGACTATTCTAAAACTCTAGAGATTACATGATGCTGATGTGATTTCTAGAGAGAGAAACTCTTATGCATTGTGTGTACTGAACATCTTGTTCAGATTGCTTCGGGCGACTCTGATTGTTACTATGTACAATCGAGGCCTTCAGAGGATAAGAAGACAGAGGTGTTGACTACCTTAAAGTTCGAGGACTTTATTGATAAAAAAGATAGAGATTCTGACTACCTTTATGTTCGAGGGATTGGGGGGATAGCAAGACAAACTCTGATATTCTTATCAAGGGATTACCCTGGTGTGGGTAAGACATAAATTCTTGAAACTATAAATCAAGGGACCTTTATCCATGGTTGTTGGAGACCCTACTCTTTGGGTTAAAATATTTCTTACTTGTTACTTGTATTGTTTCAAGTTTGTTTTTCGCTGCATTTTTATTATTAAGGAATGTATAACTATATTATACTTTCTTATACTTGTATACTCTGATTAGTAAGATTCTGTAGGCTTTAAGCTAGAATATTTTTCCTTGTAAACTTTTCTTAAGTTTCATTTCAGGAACCATATTTTTGGAATCGATCAAGTTTGTAGAACTAATAGGTCTTGTGAATTTACCTTGTTAAACTTTGTTAAACAATAGAAAGTTTTAACCAACTTTAAAGGTTCTAAAGGAATTTTTTAAAGAATACAATTCACCCCCTCTTATATATTGAGAATCTACATCATTATTTTGATCCTAAAATTAGTATCAGAGGTGATATCTGAAATACTTAAATTCACATATAATTTTTCATTCTTAGTTTTCATTGTTCTATATTTTTCTTTGCTTGGAATTTTTACCCTTGTTTACAAACTTTTATTACTAACAAGATTATGTGGAAAGATATTTTATTTAAGATGGCGGGAATGAATGTTGGTTCGATTGGAAATCATAATCTTACTAGACCACCTATATTTTATGGGAATTATTATTAATATTGGAGAGATCATATGAAGAATTTTGTTATTAATATTGGGGTGGACAACTTTTTAGTGCTTATTGTAGATTAAAAGATTCTTGATAAGGAAGTCAGAACTTTTACTAATCAATAAAAGTCAGAATATCAACTTAACTATAAGGTACGCAATACTTTGTTGTGTTCCAAGACCAGGAATATATATAGCCATATTTCTTCCTATGAAGCTACAAAAATTATTTGGAAGAATCATGAAGTAACTCACTTTGGAACTTCCAAAGTTATCGAAACTAGAAGAGTTATTCTTAGAGCTGAGTACCATGGTTTCTGCTTTCCTTATGGAGAACCAGTGTGCAAGGTACTATAGAGGTTTATGACCATTGTTAATAGTTTACAATCCATGGGTGAAAAATTCTTAGATGATGAGGCAGTTTTGGACAAGATTATAGATATCATGCCTAATGAGTTGGAGTCAAAGAGAATAGCTATTGATGAGAATAGGAAAGTCTCACTGATTACTCTTGATGAGCTTTTTAGAACTCTTCTTCAACATGAGACAAGAATTAAAACAGATTCGGATCTAAATAAGAAGAAGAATGGAAATGGAAGTGTTGATTTTACAACTACTTCAAATCATATGAAAGTCAGGACTCCTAAGAGAGTTACAATATCCAAATCTAAGAGGACTGTAATTCAATCCGAATCTATTGAAGGTCAATCTTCAGAAAATGAGTTAGACAATCTTTCCCGAAGGACGAAAAAGATTGTTGGATAGAAGAACCTTCAATCTAGATACAATAAGAAAGAAATAATGGACAATAAAGACTCATAATTCACTTGTTATGAATGCAAAAGAGCAGGGCATATAAGGCTAGATTTACCTATGCTTAAGAGAAAAGATAGAAAGTAAAATCATTCAGAGAGGAATAGAAAGAAGTACTACAAGGCTAAATCTAATAATCTTTTGAAATACAATGACACCTGGGGTTCCAGTGGTGGTGAATCTTCTAAATAATCCTCAGAGTATGAATATTTTGGTCATAAGAATCTTGGTCTATTAGCCAATCTACCTTTTGAAAATTACTGTTTAATGGCTAAGGTACACAATGTTGAATCCACAACCAATGTATCCTTGAATGTTAATTATAGTGATAGTAAGTATTATGAATCCTCGGATGAAGAATCTTATTCTGATGAAGATAATACTTTACCTACTTATGAATAAGTCTCTAGGTTTTCTAATCTCCTTGAGAATGAAAATTCTAATGTCAAAAAAACTTGATAAAGAAAATTCTAGGATTTCTATTCTTACTAAGGAAGTATCAGATCTTTCTAAAGATCTTGATAAGAAAATTTATTATTTTGATAGTATTTCAAAAACCCTTGAGTAAGTTAATTGTGAGAAGGGTAAACTTTATATGGATCTGGAAAAAGTAATTTCTAAGAAAAATGTTTTTGAGACTAACTATAGGGCTAAAACTAATGTTTTTGAGGATAAAAATATATTTATTGAGCTAAAGTCAAAAATATGTTCCTTGAGGAAGTGTTGTTAAAACTTTAACTTAGGTAAGGAAAAAGTTGATAAGATTTATTCCCAAATTCGACCTCTAAGGAATAATTCTAGATTTGGTTATACTCATTCAAAAACATTTTTGTAACAATTATTTTGTTCCTCAAAGTGTTCCATTCTGCACTAAATGTCAGTGTGGTAGGAATTGGGAAAAAAATGTTCCTTAAACAAAACTCAGTCTTTAGGTTTTCATAAAACATATTTTTCAAAGAAAATGTGGATTTCTAAAATTTTCCTTTCTAAAGTTTCTGGATCTAAGAATGTTTGGGTTCCGAAAGTCTAACACTCTTATTTTTAGGAAACTAAAGAAAGTACCAACAACAATACATGGTACATGGATAGTGGATGTTCCCATCATATGACTGGTAACAAAAACGTCTTTAAAAATATTATCAAGACGAAAGGAGGAAAAGTAAATTTCAAAGATAATGCTCAGGTAGAAATTATTGGTATAAGTAACATTGCTATTCTTGTAAAAACATTGATTTCAAATTTTTTTATTCGTTAAGGGTCTTAAGTACAACTTTATTAGAATAATTCAATTATGTGATAAAGTTTACCTTGTGAATTTTATGAGTGAAAAGTATTTAGTACACAATTCCAAGGAAGAGTTTATTCTTTCTACCCATAGGCAAGAGAATTTTTACACACTAAACTTAAAAGACCTTAGGAGCCAAGATCTACCTTGTCTTAGTGCAATAGAAGAACATTATTGGTTATGGAATATAAGGTTAGGACACTGTAACCTTAGGAATCTATGAAAACTCTCTAATAAAAGACTATTTAAGCATCTACCGGAACTTAGATTTAATTCTTCAAAAGTTTGTGATCCTTGTCAATATAGTAAGCAACATAAATCAAGTTTAAAATCAGTCAGTGAAGACTCAACCACTGATGCATTAAAGTTGGTGAATATGGATCTTTTTGGTCCAACACAAACTAAAAGCATTGGAGGAATATATTATGTATTTTTCTTAGTTGATGATTATATTAGATTTATATCGGTCTATTTTCTACCAAATAAATCAGACGCTTTTTCTTATTTCAAATTTTTTAAATCCCAAGTTAAAAATGAGAAAAAAAATTCCATTGATACCTATTTATAGTGATCATGGAAGAGAATTTCAAAATTCATATTTTGAAACTTTTTGTAGTAGAAAATTCATTACTCATAACTTCTCAGCACCAAGAACACCTCAACAAAATGGTGTTATTGAAAGAAGAAATAGAATTCCTCAAAAGATAACAAGAACCATTTTGAGTGAATATTCGATAGACAAATATTTTTGGGTTGAAGTCGTAAGTACTAATTTTTATACTATAAATCGTGTTTTGATTATAACTTTTCTTAATAAAACAATTTACGAGTTATGGAATGGTAGAAAACATAGACTTTCCTACTTCAAGGTTTTTGGTTGCAAGGTATTCATTCTGAATACAAAAGATAATATACACAAATTCACACCAAAATCTATTGAAATAATTTTCTTAGGATACTCTACAACTTCTAAGGCTTATATAGTTTTCAATAATAATACTAATACTATTGAAGAAACAGTACATGTTAAATTTGATGAAACTGATCCTTTTGTTTTTAAATGTCCTCAACCTACATCTTCATATGTGTTTTCAAAAACTGATTATCAACCCTTGATAAAAGATCCTTCTGATAAAGAAAATTTTCTAGAAAATGATTCTGAATCATTTACCCTAGAAGAATTCCTACCGTACGTTGATGAACAGGTTTTACGAAACCCAGATTAGTTGTTTCTTAATAATCATCTTAGTGATAGTATCATTGGTCATGTAAATAAACTTCTAAGGACTATAAGTTCCTTAAGAAATGAAATAGAACATCTAGATTTCCATTCCCAATTAGAACCTAAAAGTAATGATGAATCTTTAGGTGATGATGATTCGATAAAATCTCTACAAGATGAGTTAAATGAATTTTAAAGGAATAATGTTTGTACCTTTGTTGAAAGACCTAAGGAAACTTATGTTATTTGAGTAAAATAGGTCTTCATAAATAAGTGTGATGAAAATTGAATCATAGTAAGATAAAAATCTAGATTGGTTTCAAAATTCTATAATCAACAAGACGGAATAGACTATGAAGAAAACTATTCTTCAGTATCCATACTTGAATCTATTTGTATTTTACATCCCTTTACAACATTATTTAATTTAAAACTTTTTCAAATGGATAAAAATTTGTGTTCCTTAATGGTTATGTTCAAGATGATTTTTTTGTTGAACAACCTCATGGTTTTTAAGATACAAAAAATCCAAAGCATGTTTTTAAACTTACCAAAGCTTTATATGGACTTAAAAAAACCCCAAGAGCCTGGTATGATAGACTTACATGATTTTTTCTTCAAAACAATTATGGTAAGGGAAATGATGATACAACACTTTTTATAAATAAAGATAAGAAAAATGTTTTAATTGGTCAAATTTATGTTTATGACATTATATTTGGTTCAACTCAGCAATATTTAACTGATTCCTTTGCGAATCTAATGAAATATGAGTTCGAAATGAATATGATGGGTGAGTTAACATTTTTCCATGGTTTTCAAATTTCTTAAAAACCATAAGGAATCTATATATCCAAACATACGCATAATAAATATCTTCTTAAAAAGTATGTATATGACAACACTAAGAGTATAAGTACTCCCATTGGTACCTCAAATTCACTTGATCTTGATGAAGCTGGGAAACCAGTAGATCAAACATCTTTTAGAGGTATGATAGGAAGTCTGCATTACTTGAAAGCTAGTTGTCTAGAAATAATGTTTTCGGTATGCTTATGTTCAAGATATCAATCCAATCCTAAGGAATCTCATTTAAAGGTATTTAATAGGATTTTTCACTACTTAAAGGTAACCATGGATTTAGGACTCTTTTATACCTCTAGAAATGATTTTGTTTTAAAAAGTTTTTGGATGATGATTTTAGTGGATGTAGAATGGATAGGAAAAGTTTATCCAGAACTTTTCATTTATTAGAATATTCATTAGTTTCTTGGTTATGAAAAAAGCAATACTCAGTAGCACTTTCCACTACTAAAGATGAATATGTAGCAGCTGGAAGTTGTTGTGCTCAGGTATTTTGGATGCAACACACACTCACAGACTATGGTTTGAGTTTTACCAAAACAAAAATTTTGTGAGATAATACTAGTTCCATTTCCTTAAGAAAAAACCCTGCACATCACTCTCATGCAAAACACATAGATATTAGGCATCACTTACTTAGGGATCACACACAAAAAGGAGATATCATTCTTCAATTTATCAAAACACAAGAACAACTTGCTGATATTTTTACAAAATCTTTACCATCTAATAGATTTGAATACATTAAATAGATGTTAGGAATGATAAGTGTAAGGTAATATTATTTGTTAACTTCTTGTTGAAACTTATCTCCTTACAGTAAAAAAAACTCTTCATTGGAGGATTACATTTTCTTATTAGTCAAAAAAAATTTAAAAATTTCTGTAGTCAAAATGTTTTTAAAAAAAAATTTCGTAGTCAAATTTTATTTTCATAATGTAAAATTTTCATTCATAATCAAAATTTTGGAATCTAAAATTTTCTTTTGTAATCATAATTTGGAAATATAAATTTATTCAAAAATAATTTTCCTTATTACGAATAATATTCCTAGCAATCCGAAAGGTATTTTCCGTTCCTATATTTTCATAATCTTCTTTTACTTGTTGGTATTTTATTCTTGTTTTAAATTTTTGGACTAAATTTTCCTTAAATCTAAAAGTTTCTTCTTAAAAACCTCAAAAGATCGAAATCTATCAGAATACTTCTTCATCTATCATCTCAACCGTCATATCTTCTCAAGAATTTTTCACCCATTGGATCAATTAGGGAAGCTGAACCGTCGCTTCAATTTCCTATTTAAAGGACCCCCTGATGGTTGTCTCACAGCGAATCCCACGCTCTTGTGTGCTGAAGCTATGACCTTCCTACTTTAGACCATTTTGAATTTCTTAGGTTCTCCTTAGTTCTGAATGTCTAAAAAAGCCTCTCCTTAGAAAGAAATGTTAATCGTAATGGAAATCTCTAAATGGAAGATTTATCATGAAAGGATGGTAGACCCGAACTTCTTTAGTAAGTAATATTCAATCATCTCAAAGAATATATATTTAAATGGCTGGGAGAGTATAGCTATATCGAAACCTAAGGTAGAGGATTTGGTGATTCTATAGTTGCTAGTGGAGTGTTATAAATCTGTATCTTTTTTCAATGAAGGAGGAAAAAGACAAATTTTCTTTCAAGAGTTATGGTAAGACATATTCTCTTTCTTATTCTAAGGAAGCCAGTTTGATTGGAATACCTTATGAAGGAGAAGCTGAATTTTTTTCCCACAAGTTACCTGATGATGTAGGAAGTTTTGATAAGGAAAATGCCATAGAGTGCCTTGGTTTGGTTGGAGTGAAGACTCTGAAGATTCTTCATTTTTCTATGAACTTGTGGATTCTAGAACATTGGGTTAAAGGATTTATAATTCTGAGGAAAGAAGATAAAGATAATTTGAAGAAAAGTGATATGTATATTGTGGATTTCATAGTGAACCTATGGAAGCTAAATATGGTTCAGTATATTTTGGTTGTGATTGAGAATATCAAGAATGGGAATTTGAAGTCCTAGATTATCATGAATCCAGAAATCCTGTCAAAGATCATTGTTTCTTATTTAGAATCAATGAACATTTCCTACAAATCAAAGTCAATAAATTTCAGGGTAATGTTTCTATGAGATGACACTCTAAGGGGAATGAAAATTGGATTTTCTGGTTAATCCAGAGAGTTTTATGATTTATAAAATGAAGAAGTTGAAGCTTTATCAAAGAAATATATTATAGCTGAAACCTCCAAGAAAGGTGGAAGGAAAAGTAAAGTAAAGGAAATTAAAGAGATAGAAAATGTTTTTGGTGCCAAGGAAATTTAGTCTGCACCTCCAAAGTCGAAGAAGAAAAAATCATATCCATATGAATTAGTGGCTAAGTGGAGACAAGACGAGAAAAACTACAAAGAAGGGGAGCCTAGTTTTGGCTTGGATCATGCTAAGGAAAAATCCCTAAATATGAAAGCTGATGAATATCATTAGAAATAAGAGAAAGAGAAGAAGAATAGAAAGAAATTTTCTAAAGATGAAATTGTTCAATCTATTCTTAAGGCTACTAAAAATGACTTTGAGAATATTCTAGTACCAGAATCGTTTTTCAAAGAATTAATTCTAGAGACTCCAGGAAAGAAGTTGGTGATTCCAGAACCACATCTAGAAGAAGAAGAAGAAGAAGTATAAATAGAAGTAGAAGAAGAAGTTGAGGAAGAAGTAGAACAATAATTGGATGAGAAAATAAGAAGGAAGTGGTGACACTAATGACATGATACGACAAGTGGAAGATTATCACACAAAGGAAAGTTATTTCAAGAATTTGTCCATCCGAACTTCTAAATCCAAATCTTCTAAGCTTGCTACACCTAGAAAGGATGACAAGGATCACCAATAAGTCTATAAGAAATTTGAGAAATAAAGTAGTAATCATGATATTATTCATCAAGTAGAACCTCATGCAGAATATTAGAAGGAAAATTTTGATGAAGATAAAATTGTTGAGCTATCAAACAATGAGAATGAATCACCAAAACATGATCAGATTATTTCAAAAAAGGATAAGGGTAAGCAGGTGATGGATGATACTCCTACCAACTCATTGGTTAGTAGGAAAGACACTGGTACTTCATCAAATAGTAAAGCTGATGTTCTTGAGAAATAATCCTCATCATCAAAGCATTTGATTTCAGAATCATCTTTTCTTGGCCATGACTTTGTTTTCTAGTAATTGAAGAAGCTGGTTGGTACTATTCCTATATTTACAACCATAGATTCAAGGTGCCAAATGCTTCACCAATCCTTAAATCAGAAAATATATTTAGTATCCATGGAGATGGATAAGTGTGTCAAACATGAGAACGATTTGAAAACATTATTCATTAATTATGAATCCCATAAAAGATCCCACAAGAATATGAATAGTTATTCAAGGAAAACTATTGAAGAGATGATAATTCTCGATGATTTTTAAGACAATATCAAGGATTCTTTTGAAACCAAGGATCCTAAGTTCAAAGATCTCACTAAGTATTTTGAATAAAAGATATCTCATGAAGAAACTACTCGGAAGAAGGAAGTGAAAGTTCTGAATGGGAAATTGTATTCATTTTCTTAGAGTTGGAAGAGGGAAAGGGATATTCGAATCGAGCTTGAGAAAAAACTTAGTAAACATGAAGAAGCCTTGAATACTCAGACTGATATGCTTAAGTCTCGAGAAGAAAAAAATAAGGCCTTAGAAAAGAAAAGTTAAGATAAAGATCAGCTACTCGAGTGCATGAAATATGATCAGAAGGAACTCAAGAAACATAAGAATATTGTGAAGAAGCTGATATCAAAAGAAAAGGAGGGATAGTTTCATTCCAAATCCGATCTTTTGTTGTATTTTTCTATCGTACAAACTCTTTCAGTCTTAATGAAATTCTTATTACACTTCATATTTTTGTTTATTTAGAACTAATATTTTAGGTACCATATTTTATTTTCTATTCCCTTTATTTCTTTTTAAAAATCACAAATGGGGAGAAAGGAATGTCAAAAAGAATACTAAGTAAAGAAGAAATTTCCCTAAGTAAGGAGGATTTCATCCAAGGGGGAGTATTTATCATTAAGGTTTTTGTATAAAAGAAAATGTAAATTCTCATTCATGAAATCAAGAATACGATCCTTAGATATTTAAAATCCTAAGGGGGAGTTAGTCGTATTTATTATGATCTATAAGTAAAGGGAGATAAGTTATTTTCAAGAGCATAAAAATTTCAAAGTCCTTATATTCTTTTTAGTAAGGATGTTTGTGCTTTCCAAAAAGGGGGAGATTATTGAGTCAATAAGGTTTCCTAATGAATTTTCCATTCATTTATGTTTTGAAAATCACAAACACTCTACCTTAAGGTGAAATTTATTTCCCTAATGTTTTTCCTTAATAAGGAAAATTTTCCTTCACCAAGGAAATCTATCCTTACCTGTTTTTCATTGTTCATATTTTAGTCTCTCTAAATATAACTCTTTTTATTCATAAGTGTAAAATTCAGTTTCACATCTAAAACCCCAGAATACTATCAATACTTATATATATAGTATTCTGTTTTCAGGATCCAAATTCATATTCCGAAGTCTCTGAAATTCAGACTCTGAATTCTCTGAAATTCAGAATCCAAATTCATTGAAATTCAGACTCCAAATTCTATGAAATTCAGACTCCGAATTCTCTAAAGTTCGAACTCTAAATTCTCTAAAATTCAGACTCTAAATTCTATAGAATTCAAGTTTGGAATTCTTTAGAATTTAGACTCTAAATTCTTTACAATTCGGGTTCTAAATTACTTATAATTCAGACTCTAAATTCCTTAGAATGCAGGTTCCAAATTCCTTATAATTTAGACTCTGAATTCCTTAGAATTCAGACTCCTAATTACATAGAATTCAGACTCCAAATTCCTTAGAATTCATGTTCTGAATTCCTTGAAAAAAAATCTAAAAATCTATGTAATATAGACTTCTAATGTTTTCCTCTTAGAATCTGAACATTATTTTTCCATAGACTCCAAAAAATAAATTTGGTTGAGCAGCCATATTTTACTTATACTTGTTAAAGTTATGAAATGATGTCATGAATTTTGTTTCTAACCAACCGTTGTTTGAGTGACATATGTACAGGTCCCTCCGAGATTCAAGGAAAAATATGATTGTTGGACGAGGGAGCTGACCGTTGCAAAAATGCCTATAAACATGAGCTCATTTGAATGATCTCAAGAGACAAGACTTTGATGACTATTATACAACTCCAGAGATTACATGCGGCTGAAGCGATTTCTAGAGAGAGAGACTCTCATGCTTTGTGTGTACTAAACATCTTGTTTAGATTAATTCATATGAATCCAATTGTTTATGTGTACAATCAAGGGATTCTGGGGATAAGAAGACAGATGTGCCGACTAACTTAAAGTTCAAGGAATTCTTTGATAAGGAAGACAGTAGTGTCGACTACCTTGAAGTTAAAGGACTTGCGTGGATTTCAAGATAGACTCTGATATTCTTATCAAGGAATTAAAATGGTGTGGGTAAGACATAATTTCTTGAAAGTATAAATCAAGGGACCTTTATCCAAGGTTGTTGGATACCCTACTCTTTGGGTTAAAATATTTCTTACTTGTTACTTGTACTGTTTCATTTTTTTTCCACTGCATTTTGATTATTAAGTAAATTATAACTGTCTTATACTTTATTATAATTTTATACTCTGATTATTAATATTATATATGTTTTAAGGTAGAATTTTTTTCCTTATAATCTTTTCTTAAGTTTCATTTTTAGAACCATATTTCTGGAATCTAGCAAGTTTGTAGAACTAAGAGGTATGGAGAATTTTCCTTGTTTAACTTTGTTAGAAAATAGAAAGTTTTAACCAAATTTAAAGGCTTCAAAGGAATTTTTTAAAGTATAAAATTCACCCCCCCTCTTGTATATTGATCATCTACATCATTATTTCGATCCTACAAAATATTGGTGGTCTTATAAGATTAAAATTATCCATAGAAAAAATGTTTCAACATTCCATCTTATTAAAGTAGAAACTGTTTCAACAATACATGTTTGTGTAATAAAAATTTATAACCAGTATGTTTATAAAAGTTTTTAATAACTTGTATAAGAAGAAAAAGTAAAAATATATAAAGTATTTGAGCACTATCTGATAATAATTGTTGGATATTAATAGTATTTGATGGCTACTAAAGGGGTGAATTGCAGTGTAAAAGTTAAAATTCCATAAATAAATAAAAACTATTTTTTATATATATCAGACTCCGTATTATTTATATGATCATAGTATATGTATCAGACTAATAATTCAACTGATAAATTAGATTTATCAATATGGATAACCAATAGTCTGATAAATCATATATTTAAAATATTCTAAAAATCATTCTAAAATAAATTTCACAAAGTAATATAAAACACTATTAAAAAAGTAATTTGGAGACTTCTAATAAAGTATGAATTACATAGAATATTTACTAAAATATATTCTACTCGTTAACATTAAGAGATAAAGAAGTCTGAAATCATGATGCATGATATCCATTGTTTTCAACCTAATTGTATGGTATATGAATTCATTATAAGAAATCACTGGATATTGTGATTGGAATAGATCTTTATTCCAAATCCTCGGAATCCCTAGAAATGATGATTGGTGATAGCTATTTCTTCCAATACTCTAGAATCCCTCGATCAGACTGATCGGTATCACCTACCTTCCAATCCCTAGAAGAACTCAATCTAAATCATGATCAGAACATGATAATAAAAAAAATACAATGGATTTTAAAAATAATCACTTGTATTCCTTATAACACAACTCACTAAATGATTATGAAGTGAATAACTAAGATGTTTATACACAGAGAAATTCAAATGTGTTGAGTGAAAGATGCCTTAGCTTCCGAATCCAAAAATTCACTCCTATTTATTTTAATCCCTCTAACTATTTTATTTCCCTGAATCTCAAACACGGAGATAATGACTTAGGATTATCTTAAATAGAAATATAAAAAATAAAACTCTGTATATTTTCATTTCTATAGCACCATTACAATGTTGTAATAACTTCAATACAATATAAATAATTACAAAATTATTATTATAAACATTTGTAAGTCCGATGGGATAAAATATTTTCAATGTAATAAACTAGAATATGGTATATCTGATAGATCAAATCTATAGTCAAATATTTTTATATGACTTCTGTTATTTTTATGGACATAACACTTGTCTATCTAATAGAAATAACACTAGTTTATCCAATAGATAGAACCTCAGTCTGTCTGATGGACCAGATTAATAGTCAGTCCGATGTATCAAATTAACAAATATATAATTTATATTCATTTAGTAAACAACTACTTCTATGTTTAGTAGAAATGGGTTTTTTGAAAAAAAAAATTAATATATGTGGGATATACAAAATAAGTAAAATATGTATTTAATCATGTTTTTGTGATTTTTAAAACTAAGGAAAGAAAAAGATGAATGTATACACACTTGACTCAGTATATTATAAATTTGGATGTGCCTATAGAATAGTTTTAAATATGGGTAATAAATCTGAAATTGGTCTATTGGGATTTGACATGATCATCATGAGGTGAATAAAAATTGTACTTATTTCCCACCTTGTTTGAAACTCGTGGGGGATATTCTTCTGTTAAATAATATTTTATTTATCATACATTATGATGTATTTGAAAATATTTTATTGTTTAGAAAATATTCCCAAAGATACCAAAATTATTATTTTGATATTATAAATGATTATATTTTCAATATGTGTTAAATGATTCAATAATTGAGAAATATTATATTATGATTTAGGATAGATATGAAAAATTCCATATATTTAGTGGGTAGATAACATAATTTGATTCATATCTATTTCCACCAATAGTTTCTCTTCTAAATGAGATTCATGGTGAATAATATAAGAAATAATCAATATATTGAAAAAGAAATCATCAAATTCAAGATTTACCTATTTATAAAAATACATTTACTTATTTAATCCGTGAATTTTATGAATTAGATATTTCCAATGAGATATATTATCCTTTGTTTATTTTTTTACTAGTAAGTTAATGTTTCTCATTTTCCATCTACTATATCCTTTTTTTATACTACTAGTTAGAATTAGTTTCTTCATATTCCATCTCTTTTAATTTTTTTAGTTTTTTCTTAATGTGATTCTGTTGATCCCTAGATCTACTCTTGTATTTTTATTGTCTTATTAATACTAAAACTGAGATTTTGGTTATAAAATTCCATATTCCTTGTTTATATTGCAATTAATATTCCTCAGTGGTCATTTATATCATTCCCTAGTCATTTTTAATATTTATCATAATATTCTATTATTTTTAATTATTACATACCTTATATATAACGTGAACCTAATAATATGAATCAAATCTCATTTTGGTTATTAAATGGATTCAAATGGTTTAAAGACTTGGGATAGAACTAGGTCACATGCCATGTGATTATTAAATTTTCCACTGACCTTTCAAATAATAATTAACTATCTGAATGGACGTTCAACACCAGTTTTTTCTTTAAAGTGTGTGTGTGTATGTTGTTTTAGATGCATGTTTTAGGAATTGAATGTAGTTGAAATTTAATCTTTTTTAAGTGTTTTTAAAACCATAAGCCTCATGGTGGTTTGAATTTATTAAAAAAGGTGAATGTTGGGTCATGAAAAATGGGTGCTTAACACCAGCTGACTTCCTTTAAAGAGGGGTGTATTACCTTCCAAATAGACTTTATAAAAATATTTATATTTATAAGTTGGTTTTCAATGCACGGTTTGATAAATTATTTTTAAATATCATTTTAGATTTTATTTTCTTAATGATTTTATGATTTTTCTCTAGCTTCTATTTTACATAGTACTATCCATGATTCATTTCCTTTTTTACATTAAACTTTTTTGTACTTATATGAATCTTATTATAACTAAGTGTATTGTATTTTTTCACTTCCATTTATCTATTTTCCTACTTATTAATACTTATGTGTTTTAATATTTTTTTAACAAAGTGTAGGAATATTGAGATATATATGGATAAAATATGGATCACATTATAGAGGAACATTCCTTGATATAGTAAGGGTTTGGATGAGTTTTTAGATTTTTCAATTTCTATTCAATCCATTGATGAGACAATAATATTTCCATGTCCTAAATTTAAATTTATCATATGGTTGAAGAGACATGAAGTTTATGAACACTTGATATTTAATAAATTCCCTACTAAATATTTATGTTTGATTTGGCATGGAGAATCAAACATTGCAAAAATTTTGAGCACTGATGTCAATCAATATAATGAGCTCTCAAATTCATCAAAAATGGAAAATGAAATGAAAAACCTTATAAATGACACTTTTGGCCTTACAAGACAATAAAATCAACATCAAAACATATCAGAAAAACTAGTTGAGGGTATAATAAATAGTAACTTGAAAAGTGATATTTTTGGGACTATAAGACAACTAGATTAAAATTATACATATCATTATATCATCCTCTTGATTCTATGGCGACTAATTTAAGAGATAACTTCACTGTGTAGGAAAATTAACTTCATGATTTAGTTAATGATGGAAATCAAGAGATGTATAGTGTATGTTTGAAATATCCAAAACATTCTTTTCTACTAATGTTTTACTATATCAAATGACTGTGAAGAATTACAAATAAGGTTTTTTCCATGATATTGGAATTTTTCGCGATGAATTAAATGAATCTAAGATCCTTGAGTCTTTTTGTGAAATGAAAAAAATTTGTAACAAGAATGGTCCAAATTATAAAAAAATACATGATTATCTAATGATTGCATGCTTTATTGGGGAGACGATGCAATTAGACGAGATTAGAAAAAAAATTCTTCTTTTAGATAGCATTAAATTTGTGATGTTGGAAGTATAAATCTACATACTACTATGAATAAGAAGAAAAATAATACACCAATTAAGGTTTAGTGTTACTTCCCTTTAAAAAATTTATTGAAAATATTAATCATGACATAAAAAACCACAAAGCCCTTGATGTGGCATTCTATAGATAATAAAAATGGTGGATTAATTCGATGTCAAAGAGATTAAAAATCATGGAATACATTTGATTCATTACATCTACATTTTTCATATGATCTTAGGAATGTGCGAATGGGATTGGCTACTATTGGATTCAATCCATTTGAGACATTGAAAACCAGTTATAGAATTTTTATGGTTTTTTAAACCCTTACAATATACCTCTATGGATATGTATGAAATAAACATATTTTATCATTTTGATGATTATTACTAGAAATAAAATGTCTGGAAAAGATATTGATGTATACTTGTAGCCTCTAATTGAATAATTATAGGAGTTATGCAACAATGGTTTTGAGACATATGATACATATTCTAGAACAATACTAAAAATGTATGTTCCCCCAATGTGGGCCATTAGTGACTTCCCTGGACATAGGAACTTATACAATTTCAACACTAACATGGATTTGGATTTTCCTATTTATAACTTTGATTTTGGGAAAAAATGACTAAATTATTATAAATTTTTTTCTTCTTTTATATTCAAATATTAATAGATACATCTCATAGATTTGGATTAACAAGTTAAAATTCAGTGGTTTTATTAATTGAAGACCACCTACAAAGTTGTTGAAAAGTTCTGAAATATTGAAAGAACTTGGAAATGGTGTACCAAAATTTGGGAAGGTGAATCCTTTGAATGATAGTGGTGAATGAGTTCAATGTTAATCATCAAGTTAAATTAGAATGAAACAATGGAATAAAAAAGTAAATTCTTGAAACATCCATATTGGGAATTTAATTTTTCTGTTATAATATTGATGTTATGAATATTGAGAAGTATTTTTGTGACAATTTGATCTTCACATTTTCTAATGAGCATGGAAAATTGAAGGACAGTCTCAATTCATGGAAGGATATATAAAAAGTAACATAAAGAATGATCTCTAGCCATATAAGAATGGAAAGTATGCTCCAAAAAATTTTACAATGAAAAATAGGGATACATATACATTCCTTCAAATTTTAAAACATGTGAATGTATCTGATGGGTATTCAAGTAACATCTCAAGGTGTATCAACTTAAATCATCATAAGTTACATGGATTGAAAATTCATGATTCACATATTTTGTTACATGGGTTACTACCATTGGCATTGCGTACATTATTAACTGAAATGGTTATTTTAGTTATACTCCAATTTTGTACATTCTTCACACAACTATGTGAGAAAAATATACAACCACCTGAGCTTGAAAACCTTCAGGAGAGATTTTTATTGACACTTTTTACAATAGAGATGATATTCCTTTTATTTTTTTACTTTCATGATGCATTTAACTGTGCATTTGGTTGAGTAAAATAAATTAAGAGGCCACGAACATTATCGATGGAGGTATCCAATTGAGAAGTATTTTATTTATATATTTTTCAACATCAGAAAATAATTCTTGGAATGTTATTAAAAATACAATTGTGTTTTTTTATTTTATTTCATAGATTTATTGGACATTTAAAATCAGAAGTGATAAAGAATCTCAACCTAAATGATCAATTTCTAAAGGCTATTAAGTAGAGCAGTGTATTAGCTTTTGTTCTAGATAAATGAATGATATTGAGACAAGATTAAATTAATTTGGATGTGTTGATGATGCATTGACTCCATCTCAACTACATGGGAAATCAAAAATCATTCTTACTATTGGTCGATCAATTGGCAGGATTTCAAATGTTATTCTGATAGTCATGGAATTATTGCATACACAAAGATACATGATGATGAATAGTGAAATTCTAAATCCATTTATTGAAGATCTTAGGAAACAAATAAAGAGATGAATAAGAATCTAAACACAAAATGAGAATGATATAAAAATCTGTTAATAAAGATACAATAGAATGGTTTTCACATCACGTAAGATCCTAAATATTTTAATCAATAAATATATTAAGTATACATGTATATTTTATAAATTTAGTAATGTGTATTTATTTTTTCGGATCATGAATACTGATACTCAAGATGATATGTCTAATGATTTCATTTTTATGTCTTCAGTTCCTCTAAAATATTCCAGAAAATTCAATGATTACGATGTGAATGGATTTATATTTCATACATTTTATTAGGAAGAGGTTTTAAAAACACTTAATAGTGGCATATTTACCATTTCCGAATTGGGATACAATTGTATGTTTATTGATATTATCATAATAAACTACCACTGTAAGTTTTTAGTTTTTTTTATTAAAATAGAAGTGGGAAGATATTACCAGGGGTATTAAAAGAAATTCCTTACAATTTACTTTTATGAACTTCTCTTGTTTGATGGATGTTGGTGACTATAAAATATATGATCTATGTATCTTCTCATTGTAAAATAAATTCTATATTATGTGTAAAATGTCATGGGTGAAGGTTATAGTGCAGTTGTTCACAAAAAATAAAGAGACTTGTATGATATGGTTAATGAAGTGGAATATTTTACTTTTGTCATCAAATATCATCAACAGTATGAAACAAAATTATTTTTCTCTCATGATATTGAAATTATTAGTATTTTAGGGGTGGGTGAAGTAGATGAAGTAATTATGGAGTAGGAAATGACATGATTGAATGAAAAAATTATTGTATGTGTGGTAATCCATTAATTTCTGAACCCCTTGTCTTATATACACATTCATTCATTACCATAACTATGTATAATTGGTTTGTCGGTACTAAGCATCCGTTACCATTTATAATTTTTTTCTTCATGAATTGTATATAATATATGTTCTAAAATTAATTTTATTTTATTAAATGACAAGAATTTCAAGGAATAAGCGTTTCAATGATAGAAATAAACTCCCAGTTGGTGTTCCGTCAAATACAGAGATAATTGATGATCTATTAGAAACCCTCCATCTACCCCCCCAACATCTCTCACACTATCATCTATTCTATCAGTGTCTAGATCACTCTCCTTATCAATCCCATCAATATATAGGACATTATCTCCCCATTAAGAAGGTTAAACAATGAGGGAATAGTTCTTCACACCTATTTATTTGTCAAGATATTGGAGGGCGACAATTATAGGTAAAAATTTTAATGTGAATAAGGTTATTGATTTTTTTTATAATATTACTTTTTTCATAAAATATGAAAAATATGTTACTAAGGAGACAAATATGAATTATTCATATTTTTAGAGCATGAATTAATTTAAAATAGTTGTCCCATTGGACTCTTATGGAGTCCCCATTGATGATGTAACAGGATTATTTGGATAGATTCTATGTCAGTTGGTGGAAAAGTCGGTTACCCTTCTTATTACCTATTCTAATTGGAGTCTTATGCCTCATTATTGGAAGAATGAAGTTTTTATTCCTAGATAAAATTAATTTTAATACATTTTAGAGAAATTCAATGTAATTATATAATTACATTATAATATTTTAAAAACGTGTCTCTTTGTATGGATGTTATTCCACTTTACCATTACAGATCTTATCACCTGAAAGTGGTTATGAATGATGTTGGGTAAAAAACAGAAATATTTTAAATGAATATTATGGAATTAATTCAATGATACATAGTTGACCACTCATAGGTAGTAGGATAAGGTACATGAAGGGGTACCTAGAGAGTAGTGGAAGGTGTTTGCTGATACCCATCGTCATGAAATGCACATGGTATTGAGATATATATTATTATATTAATCTTATTTTATATATATACATGAATTTCAAATTGATATTAAATTGAATACTTTACTATTAAATTAAATTTTATTTATTTCATGATGTTTCAAGGAAAAATGCATTATGTCGAGCTAAAAAATCACCCCCCACATTGTCGAGTGAAATAGTTTTTCCAAAAACCGATTGTCTCTAGCAATATTTCAATTAGTTTAAATATTTATAAGAGAAAATTATATATTTCATATATTAAATTATTGGTTAATATTTTTTAACTGTATTCAAAGAATTTAGGGTACTAAGTCTCCTGAACTGAACTTTTTTTGTATGTTCATACAAAATATGATGGAGTTATGTGAGTAATCCAACCAAATAATCTAGAGCATGAATTCATTTTTCATTGTAATAACTTTTTGTCAATTGTGACTATGTTAAAATGTATTTCTTTAAATATGACTGATATTTTAGTTATAGGTAAAAATAAAATAACTTTGGGATATAAATCCCACACAATCCATAGAAGTCTCCTAGGATTATCCAGTTGGTCAACTCCTTGGGAAGGAGCATACGGGTCACATGCATGGGATGAGTTTAGGACCATTACCATCGGAGGTCTTTGGTAGGGCATCGAGGATTTTAGCTGAATATACTCTTGGTTGTAGTTACTCCCAACCTCATGATTCTCATATGGAGTTTTTTGAAATGAAAATAAAAATTTAGAAATATGGGGCTCATATAAAGATACGTGATGCAAAGGTCCTTGTTCTGTAGAAAGAATTAACTAAATTATATCATAATACAATTAGATGTGTCCCCAGTGATATTTATTCAATGGATGGTTTTATTTTTCATGTAAAATCACAAAAATTCATAATAATTTAGTACAAAACCCTTTATTGGTTCTAAGTTAATGTTTAAATATACTTCACTATTTAATTTTAAAGAAACTTTCCATATAGGTTTCAGTAGTAGGGAGTTGAGATAGAGATGGAGGTGGTTTCAATCAATGTTCATTGAGTAGTGATTAGAGTAGACGCTTGATTCGATGGTGATATTTAAAAAAATTTATGATAAAGTAATACTAATATATTGATTCAAAATAAATGTTGTGGTTTCTGGAAGGGGGTATATTTATTTCCATTACATTTCATGAAAATATATATGTTTGGTTCATTTACTGTATTTTATTCAAAATTTTACCTTATACTCGTAATTCTTAGGATCCTTGTGTTTTTTGTTTGAGTACTCCTTGAAATTACACATATTATTGTTTTTTCAAAATCCCTAGTCTATTTCAACCATTTATGAACATTATTCAATTTTTGACTTCCATTTGGTAATTCATAAAGTACTTATAGGATAACAAAACAAGATGATCAACTTGCATATAGACATCCCACATCAATTTTACTTGTCTATGTAGCATATATATTGTTAGATTTACTGTCCTATCAGGGCCTTCTCAATATTGTTATATATGGTCAACATTAATACAACATAGAAATCATCATCCACAAGGCTACCATCAACTATTAATTTCTTCCTCAAACTTCTTATATCTTATTAAACGGATTATCCATGTACAATATTATATAGAAAACCATAAACCAGTTTATTCATAGTGATAAATTGTTCATTAGTATATAAACTCAAAAAAACATTTCTATAATTATAATATTCCTTAAAACTCTGTTAATGAAATAATCTTCCACAATAACTTTTCACAATGAGTAGCTTGAATATCTTCATGTTGCAAGATAAAACATCTACATCATCTCTATTAATCTTTTAAACTAGTTATTATTCCTGTAGTATTATAAATAGAATAAAATCCTTCCATTATATTTACTATTATTTAGTATGGATAAACAATGATAGACCATATAAATCTATTCTCATATATGTCTTTGGGAACTCAAAACTACTTCATAGATGTACTATAAAACACATATTGAGGTCATCCATATTAACTACATCTTTATTGTTAAAAAAATACAATAAAAACAAAGTGGGTTAAATATTTATACTAGATGAATCACCAAAATAAACTATCGAAATTTGTTATCCTACCCTTAGAGATTATGTGAAGATATATTCGGGGTTTTCAAATACTCTTTAAGAAGGTATAAATATTTAAATTTTAATGTGATAAATTCTATTTAAAATATATTGAAACTTTGTGACATAAGTTTTTGGGTCATGGAATTCATGGCCTTTCTTTATCCTTTGTCTCTTTTTATGTCACTTTCCCTAAAAAATTATAATGCTTATAGATTAAGAAATGTGTATTTTTGGAAATTATGTTCATTCTAATCTATATAAGAGGTCTTCTTCTACCTATTAAATGATACACCTAATGTTGAGTTATTTCTAATTTCATTTTCCATATTATATCTCTAAAAATGAAATATCATCTTTGGAATCTCTTTATTTTAAGATGAAACTCTAAATCCTCTAAATAAAAAATGTTCAGAAGTAGGAACTTTAATTTATTCTTTATAAGTAATAAACCATTTTCCTTATTTTTATTTTATCTCCACATCGTCTTTCATCTTGGATCTGATTTCTCTCTTCTATAACTTCTAAATAAAATCAGTAGACATATATAACAATGAAATTATAATAAAATCTCATCATATTCATTCACATCTACTATAAATGAGCATGCTGGTATGACATGATATATAAATCTCATTTATGGTTGGCTTTCTTTCCCTGTTATCTTTATATAACCTAGTCTATTATAAAGTATATATCTAGGGTTAGAATTAATGCCAAAACAAAAAAACATGACATGTTTGATAAAATCTCACATGTCTATGCATGACATGAACACCCAACCCATATTTCCATAATATCTCCCAACATCGTTGGCATCATCAACCAACACATTATATATAGCCATTATATAAAATCAAATTACAATGGTTGGTATGATCACTCAAATCATGTCACAAGGCACCCATAGAAAACCCAAACATAGATAATCTTAAGACACAAGTAATAACTCACTATTAAAAATGATATTATTAAACATACCAAGAACAAACCTAAATGGCCAAAGGTTCTCATATTTTATAAAAACAACTAACATTAAATTCTACACAAGTTTAGATAGCTACAATCACACACCCAACCTCTTTAAAATTTTCACTAATTTATAGGGATACCAAAAATATTTCCTTGCCTTAACATAATATAATTTATCATGGAGGTATATGAGGATTATAACATAGCTCACTAGTCTATGAAATGGTTGAAAACACACCACATGGTATCCTTTATATCATTTTTGTAGTATGAAGGTCAAATTAATGGTAATATGTGACCTATCCATCAAAATAATGTCAAGATGAAAATTAAATAACATTATTCATGTTAATTAATTATTGGTTATTATCCTTATTATATTAAAAAAAATTGTATTTTTTTTGATAAATTTAACTTTACATGTTATGATTAATTTGTTATTATACTAGAATATTTTTTTTTATTTTTTATATCATTCAAGATATGTTGTTGTTGTTTTACTATTTTGGGGATATAGTTTCTACAACTGTATTTTTTTGAACTGAAATATATAGAGGAGGTTTAAACTGCCACTATATAAGAATAAATAATTCTTAGTAGTGGTTTAACCCACCACTATATATTGGGAATTTTAGAGATATTTTAATCCTCTATTATCACCACTGTATTTTGGAAAGAGTAAACAAATACAAATAATAAAAAAACCACCACTAATAAAATGTTTCATGATGGTTCCTAGAAATCACCACTAAATGGAAGGAACTGACATGATTTGGATGATGAATCCAACTTCAGAGGTGGTTTTGGGAAACCATTTAGAAACTATATAGAAACAGTTTTAACCACCTCCAAATAAAAAAACAACTGCTATTTGCAGATTTTATTTTTGTGACCCAATAATTTTTAGTGATGACTAAGATTCCTTGGTTCATTTTGCATCTAATTCATTTCACATCTTTAATTAATCACTATATGCTTCTATAATAATCAAGATTCACCTATTGAAAAATTTAAACACATAGTTTATAATGAACTAGGATTTTCATACATGGATATTACATATTACATAGATGAGTATTCATTACATTACACAAAAACACACCCAAGAACAATAATAGTTTAGTTCCATTAGAACATTTTAACACATAATTCTAGTCTAATGAATAATCTTCAATGTTTACCACAAATATATTCCCCTTTATTACCCCTACTTAAAACCTTTCTCCATATCCTATGGAAGGGAAACATAAGAAAAGGATGAGATTTGATTCTTAGTGAAGGTAAATATAGAAGATATATATTTATTTTCTTATGAAATAATAATAAAATAAATATTGGTATGTGATCATGGGAATAACTAACAATGTTTATATCCAACCTATCATAAACATGAGTAATGGTATAAAATATTAGCATTTCAAAAGACATGAATCATAAGTATGAAAATTCATCATAACTCAATAATGAAACATAAGTTCATATCAGAAATGTGTGTAGAATCAACATACATATAGAAAACCATTTTATATTTCAAGTTTAACTACCAAGACTCTCAGATCAGGCATTATCACTTGTTTCCCATAATATATCATGCACATCGATGTGTTTCACATCATGGATCAAGTACATCAACTTGTTTCCCATTACGTATCAAGCACATCAACTTGATTCCCATAACTATCTTATAAGATATAATTCATTACCCAATTAATTGGAAGGATATATTGGTACCACCCATCACATTATAAAAACTATATATATCTATAACACATGACCAAAAATCACTCATCATATCAGAAACCATAAAAATAAATTGGTTTTATAAACATTTCATCATAACATAAATCATGGAAAAGAAAAAGAATTCATAAAAATCATGATATCATAAACCTAAAACATTTATAGAAGGAAGAAAAATGGTATCCTTGGATCATATCCCCAGTAATACATGATTAAAACCATCAAATGTCATATTATATGGAAAATAATTTTGAAAGATCTTTTTAAAACATTTCTTGAGGGAAATATCCTTTTCAGATTTGAAGAACTTTTTTTAAATAAAAAATAATATAGAATAAATTTTTCATTGAAAATAAACTTTAAAAATTATAAATTAATTTTTGAAAAGCATTTTAAAAATATTTTAAATCATTTTCCCTGAAAATTGTTAAAACATCATTTAAAAATTTTAGAAACATTTTTAGAAAACACAGGTTCTGAATAAATAAATTTCTGACTAAATAGAAAAAATATTTAATGAAAATAATAATATCATTAAAAAAAAAAATTCATGATAAAAAAAGTAAATAGGTATTATATACACATCTTAAAATAATATAGGTTCATAATATAACATTATATCAAAGAAGTAAAATGGAGATAAAATTAACTTACTGGTTTTGTAGCTTTTAAACCGTAAGCCCCATGAAATAGATATCATTAAATAGATATTTAATTACCCATAAATTTAATTATAATGATTATATATTACATTCATGGTCAGTAAATACACTAAAAAAAGAAACAAGTTGTGAATTTGGTATAAGTTTCACATAAATGAAAGTGAGACAATAAATCCCATTACCTCAAGTCTTGAATCTCCTTGTTCACTTTCAAAACTTCTATATAATAAATATGGATTTATTAAAAATTTATTGTATAAAAATATTCCATTAATATCATGTATTATTTATTTATAACATATTATCACCTATTTATTAATAATTTAAAATCCTTATTCTCGGTGATATCTACTTTGTTTTCCAAGCATGTTTCAATTCGGCAGTCTTGGTCCTTATACATTGGTCATGGTACCATAATTTATGGTATCATTAGTTTGTTATATATATAATATATATTCATAAAATTAATCCTTATTACCATCAATGTGAAATATATATTTAAAATGAATCACATCACATCATGGCAATGGTAAATCATACATACACATGAGGGACATTATTATTTCCCAAAATAGTAGGTGGTAAAATGGTATATTTGATATTTGAATTAAAAAGTATAATTATATAATAAATATCATATATAGACATTAAAATCATCAAAATTTCCATTCATAAAACATGGTTATGAAAAAATTAATTATATCATTACGTGGAGACGGTAAGTTGTATGTACTCACGAGCGATACTTTCACTTCTTGTTCAAGGGGAAAGGGCTTGTACAATGGTATTTTAATAATCATAATAAAATTTTAGAATAATTAGTATTATAATTTTATTATTTTATGATATATATAATCAATTTATAGGAGGTATAGAAGATAAGAAAAGGGGATATATTGGATAGATCAATTACCTCCAATTGAAATGTCTCTTTTAGATCTCCTCTAAAGGACTCTAGAGTTAGTCCTTTGAAAAGACTAAATACCACTATAATATGTCTAGGAATGTTTATAAGATAATTTTTCAGATTTTGGTTCATCTTTATGAGTCAATGTGGTGAAATGAGATGAGGGAGGATATGTGCTTCTATAATAAAGGTGAGGGGCACTTTTGGAATTTCATAAAAGATTAATTTATAATAAATTAAATATCAATCCAAATGCCACAAAATGGAAATGGATTTAAAGATAATTTATTATAGGTTGTTAATATAATAAAAAATATGTTTTAGATAATTTTTTGTGTAATTTTAAACCTTATCATTTTGATTAACCCTTAGTTAACCTATTTTAATTTTAACTAATGTAACAACTTTTTCAATAGTAAAAGCTTAAGAGTTTCACATATAATGTGTAAATTGAACCATAAATGGTCAATTTATTATATTTTAGACCATAATTTATCACATTTTTCTATATTTAGTTTTATTATGACTATTCAATAATTTAATAAATATTATTTTCATAAAATATCAATAGTTTCAATTTTGACATTATTCATTACACTGAATTTTGGAAAATCAATACAACAACATAAATTAAAATTAATAATAATTTAATACACCCTAATATGTAATATTCACCTGTAAAATTTTATTATAACCATAATTAATTCAAATTATATTTCTTTAAATATTTTTAATATCACTTAATTGATTGTTTCATTAATTAAATAATTACTCTATCATCATTGTGTAATTATTTATGATAATTATTTCTTCACTAAAAATAAAAAATAAATTTCCACCATTTAGATAAACCTTTTATATTTTTTAATAATATTTATAGTTGAGAATGTATTCTACTTATGCCCTTATTAAAAATATCGTACTTACAAAAAGTAAGAGTGTGACATTTTGTCACTATCTTTGATTTTAATAATATCTAAGTCATTTTCAAGGAAAATTTTAACTTAAATAATTAAATTCTAACTTTATGTGTTATGAGTATAATTAAATTCATATAATAAAATATAGGCAACTATTAGCGTCCTTTTATAGTTCTTATCACTTTACTTTTTACCTAAATTACCCAATTTATCTTTTACCATGGTAACAAAAATAATCAATGTTAAAATTCATATTGGAAAAAAATTAAATTCTCACGTTTACTAAATTTGGAACATATTATTCCGAATATGTAATTCATTCTTTAAAACTGATAACACAGAATTGGCTAAAATTAAATTAAAATTAATCTCATAGACAGGGAGAGAAGTCGGTTTTTTAAAGTGAAAATGTTCAAAAGCTTACAAAGTTTTTATATCAAAATTAAATATAAAAATAATTCAAATGAAATAAATTGGATTAATGGATTTATAATTTAACTATTATAACTTTTAAACCAATTCAAAATATAATTTATCATTTTATATTATTTAGATATAAAGGCATTTTTCAATTAAAATCTAGTAATTTTCACTATTCATCAACTAATAATTCATCACTGAAAATACCAAAAATTAACCCAAATATAATTTTGAAATTCCTATTTCAAAAAACAATATTTTTTCCAATAAAATGTATAAATTTTTTAAAAATAAGTGCATATTTAAAAGGTGATAAAACTGATTTTTAGAAAAATACAATTTTTAGGAAAAAAACTAGATTTGTTTTTACATCATGCCTAAAAACACATACAATGAATGTTAAAAATTATATTAAATAATATATATATATTTCATTAATATAATCCATTTAGATTTATTTTTTTATTTTACTCGTATAAAAACACTTTTGTTCATTTTAATAGTTTTTTAGAAAACTATTTCTTTTATTCTCAAAAGGATTTTACATGTGTAAAACATACTATAATAATTTAGTTAACCATATTCGTACCTACCATTCAAATTCCTAGGTTATAATTTTATTTTTTAAATAACTAGAATAGTAAAATCTTATTTCATAGAAACTCAATGTTGCATATAACACAAGATAATTCAGTGCTACGTGTAACACAAGACATAAAAGAAATCAAATTATTTAAAATATATACATTTCATAAAAATATCAGGGTGTTAGAGTATATACCCCTTAAATTTTATTTCTCCCTCAAAATTCATCTAGGTCATCAAAGTTTTAATAAAAAAAAGTTACTTTCATAGAAACCCACATCATAAATATGAAAACTAAAGCATCCTTTAAAAAATAAAATGTTGGAAACATAACGGATAAAGAATTTAACTCATAACTAGATTTCCACATAATAGAACCTAGGTAGGAAGTGAAAATAAGAAAATAAAGGAGAAAACTTACAATCAAGTTTTGATGGAGAGTGATAGAGAACATGTTTATGATAAGGCTAATTAACACAAAAACATAGACCAAATAGGTTTAGAAAGGGTCATTGATAACATCAAAAAATGAGGACAATAGGATAAGATTTTATTTAAAAATCCTTTGAGAAGATATACTTACTTGATATAGTCTCATAAGTACAATCTCACTCTTTGTTTGTTCCATGATCAATTTCGACATCATCTCTTAATCCAAGAAATGAACATGAAATTGTAATGCCTGAAGAGATTGTAGATCATAAGATCCATAAGTGGATGACGGCTCATTCATTATATCTCTATTTATCATCATAAAAAAATGGTTAGAACAGGTTATCCAATACACATAAATCTTTATATGGTCAATTAACACATTAATCTATAAATCCTCACCCAATGTTTATCTTAAATGATTTCATAAATAGTTACCCTTAATAATCTTCTAAAATATTAAAATAAAAAACATTCAAAAAAGGTTACTAAATTTTCAAAATCAACTTATCATTAATTCCCCAAACAAATTGATGTAACTCTTAGTTTTCACACACCAAACATGTGAATATAATTTTCATGTATTCTCTTTAAACATGATAATAACCTTAATTACCATTAATTGTTAGGGAAAACAAGCATGCATTTATAAATTAACTATTTTATCATACAATAATTACAAAAAATATTTAAAATCAATTCATGATAGCATAAACAATGTTTTTAACTAATCCTTGATCAATTATGAGGTCATTAATACTATCTAATTTAATTTTTTTATATCAATCATCACTTTATTCAAACTCAATACAATTTTCTCAAGATCAAAATCATATTAAGGGTTACCTTCTTATAAACTTATTTTTTATAGAAAATATAACATTTCCATTAAATAACTTTTTTTGTTCATCAGTACCATTCAAAATATTAGTTCAAATCTTTATTGAAAAAATTATACTAAACAATCATTATATATTTCTTAATTCATAGAATAAAATCCTTAAATTACAATACATAAATACTTCATTCATCCCACTTACTTCTCAAAAAATTTACTAAGATTCATTGTCTTACTCCTCAACAATTCTTTTCTTTCACATATCATTTATATTTTCTTCATCATTAGAAATATAAACATTACTCATACACCATGCTTATTATTTTCGAAAGCATTCCCCCAAGGACATCAATTTTCATAATTCCCATAATTTCCACATTTGTAGCAATAATCAATTGGTAATACCTTAGGGAGACCAATATTCCCCTCTATTGTGTTAACTAAACTTTTCATTTTCCCTTTGCAGATACTTTTTTTGTCCTTTTCCATGGTCAAAACATCTTCTTGTTCCTCTAAGACATTCTCTTGGGTGTTTCTTCCCACATTCTCAACACATAGGAAACTGGATCTTCATTCCTCCAAGTTCTCTACTACCCAAACACTCACTAAACATGTTCATTATCTTCTTTAGTGAATGTAAGAGTTCATTAGGGTATACAATGTTAATCTTGTTCCACGAAAACTGATTAGGAATAATCATAATGTTTTTACTTCATTTATCATCCCATTTTATTGCTCAGTAGAAAACTGTATGTCACACTTATCATTTACACATCCCCTTAGGGTTCTCTCAATAAACTAAAAACAAAATCAAAGTGTGAGAATCACTAATAATAGTGGGTAACTACATAATCACGATAGAATATCTTATAGTAATTATATATCCTAACACCTTTTTTTAATCTATGACCCCTTAGGTTTATCCAAGGTCATTCATAGTCATCATCTATCAAAAGCCTTCATGATGTTTTATAATGCTTTTTTGTGAATTTCTAATGAATATCCCCCTGGAGTGTCAAACCAGGTGTACAAGAAGGAACATTGTCTTGCACCATCTTCTAAGTGAGTCTATCTCAATATAGTGTTCTCATAGTTATTACCCATAGGTACATCTATGAAAAAGTCACATCCACTTGTAGTATCCAGATATGGATGTGTTGCTACAAAACCACTTGTTATACCCTTTACCAAAATCTAGGACATTTTCCTACAATTCAACTCATCCTTAAAGACATACCTAGACTTGTACTTAGAAATATATCTATGGATATCACTAAATTTTACTCATACTAATTTCTAGAGGATGAAAAAACATTTCCTCTAATACAAATTATAACAAACTAGACTTTTCAAAAAAGGATGTTACATCATTTTTAGATGAATATCCATTACATTAAACAAACACAAAATAGTGGACCATAACAGTACAGTGCCTTTAGAAACTTAAAACACAAAAATCTATTTTGGTGAAATATCTTATATGTTTCAAACAAATATCTTCCACTATATTAAACCTACTTAAAACATTTCTTCATAACCTATGGAATGAAAACATAAGAAAAGGTTGAGGTAAGATACTCAGTAATGGTCAAAAAAGAAACTATCAATTTATTATATTATGAAAGAATAAGGTAATAAATATGTGTATGTGATCATGAGAATAACTTACAAAGTTCATACCAAACCTATCATAAACATGATTCGTGGCATAAAACATTATAATATAAAAGATATAAATAATAATAATGTCAATTCATCATAAATCAATAATGAAACATAAGTTCATATCATAAATTTGTGTGGAATCATCATAAGTATATAGACCCATTTTATATGCCAAGGTTAACTACCAAGACATCCAGATCATGCCTTATCATCTGTTTCCCCTAAAAAATCAATCACATCGACTTGTTTCCCATCATGGATCAAGCTCATTGAATTGTTTCCTATTACGGGCCAAGCACGTTGAATTTTTTCTCATAACTATATCTTGAGATATAATTCATTAAACAATTAATTAGAGGGGGATATTGTCCCCACAAGTCACATAATGAAAACTATATATATTTTTGACACATGAACATAAACCATTCATCATAACATAGCCCATGAAAAGAAATGGGTTCATAAGCATTTCATCATAACATTACACATGGAAAAGAAAGATAATTCATGAACATCAATCCATCATAAACATAAATCATTAAAATATGGAAAAATAATGGTATCCTTGAATCATATCCCTAATAATTCATGATTAAGACCAATGGATGTTATAAGGCCCCAGCCTTAAACCTTACTTAATATTGAGTTATTACAAGATTACACATTGAGGATCTTTTCAGGTTTAGAGTTTTAGAGAATTAGATCATAAAACATTCATTAAATTCCACATTTAAACAAAGTGGTTATATAAAAGATAGTATTCATTTTTCCCCTCAACGGAAACATATTTAAAATAAAACATGGATTCTTTCTTGACACTTCCTTGACACTATCATCATTTCATGAACCTTTCCCTTGACCTGTGAAAAACATTTCAAAAAAACTTGGGATGAGCATAAAAAGCTCAGTAAGGGTTATAAAAAAATGTAAAGGAAACATGAGTTCATATATACATAAGAATGAAATCATACTTTACCCATAAAACATAGGCACTTTAACATACCTCATCAAATCATGAATAAATCATAGAAATCATAAGACATAAAAGGTAACTTGAGGAATTCATAACATTCTTACGTAGGGAGTAACCCTGTTGGTTACTTTTGGAATACCCACCACAGTATATTCCCTAAATCTCTTCGGAGAAACCTTAATGTTTCACTCCTTCATGTTACCCAATGCATTAGAGAGCTATATCGGTCTCACCCACCCTTAGTTTATCACGGAACCACCCGTCTTCATAACAACGCCCAAGAACCATAACATAATCATAGCACATAACTTAAGCATAAAGGAAAGATAACATTCCCACATTGCAATAACAATATAAAATTTTAAGATATTGAAATAATGAATCCATTTTAAAAACCATTTTCAAAACCGTTTAAAACATTTAATAAAGAGATTTTTGAATCAAAGTGTCCTATACCACCTTGAAGCTTTTAAAATTTTAAACCATTAATATACATATAAATAAATCCTTAAAACCATTTTGAAAACATGGATATTAATAAGAACAAATAATTAAAACATTTAAAGTGATATTTTGGTTAAAGGGGTTCTACCAAAATCAAGGACACTTGAATACAATGGTTGAGGAATAAAATTTAGTCAAAACATTATAATATCATGAGAATAAATGGATTCATGATATAATATTCCAAAGGATAGTATATACACCATATAAGAGTGAATTGGTGCATAACGACAATGAAGTCTGAGTAGAAATGTCAAATGTGATGAATTCCCTTATAAAGAAGGTATCCTTAAAATAAGGATAATTCAATCTCAAAATTATGTGTGAAAAATATAAATACACCCAATATAAGTGGATATTGAGTGTAAAATAATAAAAGGTCATTCACACATATTCAAAAGATGACATATTCAATAACTACATGTTGAACTCAAAGAAATCGAAATTGGGTTAAAAAGTTCCCTTGGTAAAATTTGACAGCCTAACGGCATCACTTCAAAATTCAGAAAATGAGGTGATGAGAGATAAAAAAGGCATCTCATCACTTGGATATAAAATTTACATCAATAAGGATATAAAATAACATATCCCAACATAATAGTATGTGAATTAAAAGACATAACAAAAGAAGTCTTTTAAAAAGAGGAGGGTGAAAGGTCCCCTTACCGAGTTGGGTAACTTTTGAAATGTACACCCCACGGAAGAAGGGTCATACAATGAAGATGAGAATACCCATAAATGAAATTATACTACACAAAGTGTACAATAATGGGAAGTACATACACCACTCAAAGGAAATTGTGTCAAATATAGCATAAGTCTTACGAGAATAAAAGTGAGATGAAAAATCCCTTACGAAAACTCGGCAGCCTAACGGCGCCACTTAAAACATCAAAAATGGATTGATGAGATGAAATAGGGTATCTAATCACATTACCATAAAATTTACAGCAAGAGGAATATAAAATAACATACCCCATCATAACAAAGAGGAGCTTAAACGAAGTGACATAAAGGAGAGTACTTAAAAAGAAAGAGAGAGGTTATATCTCTTACGAAAATTCGGCAGCCTAACAGCGCCAATCAAAACTCCCAAAATGGATTGATGAGAGATAATATGGTCTTTTATCATTTGAACATAAATATTAAACTATGATTAATATAAAAGAACATCCCAATAACAAGAAATATGATCTTTAAAAGGAATGACATAAAAGATTGTACTTAAAAAGAAAGAGAGGAGTAGGATCCCTTACCTCGGGTCCGACTTGACTTGATCGTTCTTTAATCTCCTGAATAATAAGCTTGAGTTGATTTCTACTTCCTTAAGAACCTTTTTAAAGTTCATTATTCCTTTTATATCACTTATTACCATGTCATAAACATTATGTAATCATTTAAGTTAATAATATTTGTTTTGTCGATATTTGGTTCTTAAGTCGAAAGTGGACTACTTACAATTACATGTTGTTCGTGTGGCCAAATGCTCATTATATCCAGAATTGTATTCATGATGTAGATATCATATCTATTATATATATCCAGTATATTCATGCATTTATAATATTATATACCATTTAGAGTTAAGAAATGAAATGCACCGTTCATGGAGACGGTAAGCCGTACGTACTCATGAACGCTAATTCCATTTCTATTTCATATTTAATGGAATTAAAACATAATTATAAATAATAGTATTTTAATTCCAGTATGGTATCATATATAATATCATTAAATATATCCTTTATACGTACCACATATGGTATTAATGAATCAAATCACTTTGAGGGGGCGGTAGTCCGCACTTCCTTAAATGAAGATATCGCGTTTACCCATAATGGAAACCATAAAGGTATGCCATAAATGAAAAATACATAAGTTTAAGTAAAACATAAACATATTAGATATCATATATAAATATAGTGTCTTCTTAATGGCCACCTTTGAAGGTGTTAGAAGAATGTTGAACAATCATCGTTTCGGGAGGCAGAAATTCGCCATCCACGGAAACAATATGTTCTTTAACCATTAGATGTAGGTGTGTGAAGGTGTAGCTAGAATCATTCTTATAAAAACATCCTAGTATATTTAAGATACTGTAGTTGTGACAAGAGAAATGAATAAAAATAGTTTATGGGGTTGGAGAAGTAAAATAAAACAAAATGACTCAAGTGAAGACATTACCTTAAAATCGGGTAACTTCCTTTGATTTGAGCTCAAAGGCTTCCTTGGAAAGGATTATGCCCAAATTGAGGCTTCAAGGAGTTATAGAGGGATCTGGAGAGACAAAATGGGCAGGGGTTGGCCGAGCCAAAGGCTTTGGAAGTGTGGGTAAGGAGGTAGAGGTGGGGGCCTTTTATAAGAGGAGAGGAGGGGCACTCTTGGAAAGGTATAAAATGTAACATTATTTCCAAATGAGTTTCAGATTTTAATGGTCCCACATTGATTTTTTTCGAGGATAAGATTATAAGGGTTCGAAATACACCCATACAATAGGTTTTGGATATGTGTAGGTCTTAGATTTTACATTATCTTTCCATTTTATTTAAATCGTTAAATAATGAGGTCATCGTTGCATCATCATGATGTCATAAATAATTTAATTTATTTAATGTCTAAAAATTATAAAAAAAATTCTATGATATAGGAAATCTTTTTATATTTCAAATTAATATTTATAGTCCAAAAGATCATTTATTTAGACAAAATTAAAAATATTTTACATAGGTGATACATTCTTTGTCACATTTAAAATTTTAAAAAAATAAATAGATAAAAAGTCACTTTCTCACAAAAGTGATTCCATGGGGCCCCCAAAGTTTGGCACAAGGCATCCCATGGTCAGCCATGAGACAACCAGTAGACTTAGGACCCATCTTTTGGTCATTTTTCATTATTATGATATTATCTTATTATCTTTAACAACCCGATTACTCATTAATCAAGATAATTAAAGATAATTACCGTCATTACTATTCATAATGTCAAAAAACAAAAGAGTCTTAATTACATAATTTGGACCTTATGATTCCAAATATGTAATTAATTTTACCAAATTACAAACACATAAATTTCAATAATTAATTTAAAAAAACTTCCCGTTGTCAAAACAAATAGCGGGTTTTTTAGAAACAATATTTATGAAAAGTTTGGCACTTGTTTATGCCTAATTCCAAAGTGAAATTAATCCCAATGACCATAATTGAATTAAATGGTAAAAATATATTCTAATTACACTTTAAAACAAATTAAAAAGATAATATAACCATATAATTAAATTATATGAAAAAGCAGTTTTGATGTAAAATGCAGTATTTTTCACTATTCATTGAAAAATGAACATTGTCAGAAAAATACCAAAAATTAACCCAAGGTAAATTTAAATGTCCCAATCATAAATAATATGTTTATTTTGAAAAATAGAGCTTATAAAATTTTCAAAAAGTGGATTTAAAAGGGGTTCCCCATCAAAAGGCGGTTAATCGACCTTTTAAAGAATATTAGAATGTTTACGCTTAAAAACTGGATTCCTTTGCATTTTTAATCCTCTAACATTTATTGTAAAGAGTAAAAATATTTGAAAAACATATATAACCATTTTGTAGTTAGTTCTGTTCATTCCCGCCATTACAACGGGTAGGTGTTAACTACCATTTAAAATAATATTATTTTATTATTAGAGTGCAACGTAAGATTCCCAAGAAACTCGTTGTTGCATATTGGGTACGCCATCGAGCATAGCATCCCCTTTAAAGTAATATTAATATTTTATTCAAAAATATGGATAAATATAAAGATGTAATATTCTTTATTTACCTGGGGTGTTACATCCTTCCCCCCTTTTGGGAATTGCGTCCTCACAATTTTAAAATTGGGCTTGGAAACATCCTTGAAAGTCCCACATCGGAACAAGAGTATGTAAAACAATCACTTTATTATAAAGAAAGATAAGTACAAAGGTCACCCGAGTTAACCCATACTAGGATTCCAAGTATGAAAATATAGACATGGAGGAAAAAACAAAGGGTCATGTTCTGATGGAGAGTGATAGAAAACATGTTTAGGAGAAAGTTAACCACAAGAAAATCACAAACTTGTGATGGGTTAAACGGTATTCTATTCCCTAGTAGGAAAAGTTAATAGACAACATTTTTGTTTTAAGTTACTTTTTATTGAGGAATTTATTCATAAGGAAACATAATCACTTATCATGTTGACTTTCAACTTTTATTAGATTCCTTACACAAACTCATATTTTCTCCAAAAGATGAGTATTTAGGAAGACTTGTTCACATTAAGAGTACTATAATAAACTTCTAGAGAATCACCTAATCCACAAAAAGAACTATATAATTCCCATGTATTTAGAGTTTAACCAAAACCAAAACCAAAAAGGTTAGTACAAGATCAGATAATCCAGAAAAGGATAACCCTTTATAAAATGAAAATCTATTCTTAATCTCCAAAAATTTTCCAACAAAACCCAAAGTTCAAAGAGGACCATTCGATAATTAATTTGTCCATAAAATTCTTCAAAGTAAACCAAACTAAGATTGAAACCCAAATATTTGAAGGATTTAGTCTTATAGTCTTCCAAGTTAAATCGTAACATTTATCTCCAAACAACATCAGTTTCTCTTAAAGTCTCGTATTGAAAAGTAATTAACCTAATCACATATCCTCCATGATAGGTTAATAAATTTCCATAGATAACCCAAAATCAACTTACTTTTAATTCCTAAAATCATCTAACTAAAACGAATTAGTCAAAATAACTAGGGACTTCACGTAGTCCAGTTGTAGGTGATAAATACCAGTCGCACTTTGGTTGTGGGTTCGATTTCCGCAGCTTTGTTCGACGCGACGGGTTGTCACACGGTCTGTGTGTTGTCCTTTTTCCAAAACTATATAATTTTAAAACATTCCCCAAAATGAGAAAAAATCTTCAAAAATGATCATAACATATTTTAACCTCATGTTTATCTAATGCCTTTCATTTTCCAGCATATCATATAATAACCCATAATTACCTCAAAAGTAAGGATCATATAAACTCTAATGGTTACCTTTATAATTATTACCTGAACTTCCACATCGATTGGTCATCTCGTACATGATGCATTACAGAACATACCAAGGTTCAAGTGGTTGATCATTACTACTTGATAGTTGGTTGAGGATAATCACAAGAGTTCTCATTGCAGCTCCCATATCATTCAGTTGCTTGCTCAAAAAACTGTCACCATTTCCTTCACATCCACTGTTACTTTGGTGCCTGCTAGATCCAGCCATTTACTAAAACCAAAAAGGTCAGTGTGAGTATATCAACAAAACCATCATGTACTAAGGAGGAAGATAAACACTAAGATATACTTACCCATTCACTTTATCTAAAACTAGGACTCTTTCTGAAATCCTAACCATTATGGTAATGCCACTTATGCTTAGAGGATACCCTAACCTCTAAAGTTATCTAAACCGACCATTGATACCAACTATAAGGCCCCAGCCTTAAACCTTACTTAATCTTGAGTTATTACAAGATTACACATTGAGGATCTTTTCAGGTTTATAGTTTTAGAGAATTAGATCATAAAACTTTCATTATATTCCACATTTAAACAAAGTGGTTACATAAAAGATAGTAGTCATTTTCCCCCTCAACGGAAACATATTTAAAATAAAACATGGATTCTTTCTTGACACTTCCTTGACACTATCATCATTTCATGTACCTTTCCCTTGACCTGTGAAAAACATTTCAAAAAAACTTGGGATGAGCATAAAAAGCTCAGTAAGGGTTATAAAAAAAATGGAAAGGAAACATGAGTTCATATATACATAAGAATGAAATCATACTTTACCCATAAAACATTGGCACTTTAACATACCTCTTCAAATCATGAATAAATCATAGAAATCATAAGACATAAAAGGTAACTTGAGGCATTCATAAAATTATTATGTAGGGAGTAACCCTCTTGGTTACATTTGGAATACCCACCACAGTATATTCCCTAAATCTCTTCGGAGAAACCTTAATGTTTCACTCCTTCGCGTTACCCAATGCATTGGAGAGCTATATCGGGCTCACCTGCCCTTAGTTTATCACGGAACCACCCGTCTTCATAACAATGCCCAAGAACCATAACATAATCATAGCACATAACTTAAGCATAAAGTAAAGATAAAATTCCCACATTGCAATAACAATATAACATTTTAAGATATTGAAATAATTAGTCCATTTTAAAAACCATTTTCAAAACCATTTAAAACATTTAATAAAGAGATTTTTTAATCAAAGTGTCTCATACCACCTTGAATCTTTTAAAATTTTAAACCATTAATATCCATATAAATAAATCCTTAAAACCATTTTGAAAACATGGATATTAATAAGAACAAATAATTAAAACATTTAAAGTGATATTTTGGTTAAAGGGGTTCTACCAAAATTAGAGACACTTGAATACAATAGTTGAGGAATAACATTTAGTCAGAACTTTATAATATCATGAGAATAAATGTATTCATGATATAATATTCCAAAGGACAGTATATACGCCATATAAGAGTGAATTGGTTCATAACAACAATGAAGTCTCAGTTGAAATGTCAAATGTGATGAATTCCCTTATAAAGAAGGTATCCTTAAATTAAGGATAATTCAATCTCAAAATTATGTGTGATAAATATAAATACACCCAATATAAGTGGATATTGAGTGTAAAACAATAAAAGGCCATTCACAAATATTCAAAATATTACATATTCAATAACTACATGTTGAACCCAAAGAAATCGAAATTGGGTTAAAAAGTTCCCTTGGTAAAATTCGACAGCCTAACGACATCACTTCAAAATTCAGAAAATGAGTTGATGAGAGATAAAAAGGGAATCTCATCAATTGGACCTAAAATTTACATCAATAAGGATATAAAAGAAAATATACCAACATAATAGTATGTGAATTAAAATACATAACAAAATAAGTCTTTTAAAAAGAGGAGGGTGAAAGGTCCCCTTACCGAGTTGGGTAACTTTTGAAACGTACACCCCACAGAAGAAGGGTCATACAATGAAGATGTGAATAACCATAAATGAAATTATACAACACAAAGTGTACAATAATGGGCAGTACATACACCACTCAAAGGAAATTGTGGAAAATGTAGCATAAGTCTTACGGGAATAAAAGTGAGATGAAAAATCCCTTATGAAAACTCGGCAGCCTAACGGCGCCACTTAAAACTTCCAAAATGGATTGATGAGAGGAAATAGGTTATCTCATCACATTACCATAAAATTTACAGCAAGAGGAATATAAAAGAACATCCCCCATCATAACAAAGAGGAGCTTAAAAGAAATGACATAAAGAAGAGTACTTAAAAAGAAAGAGAGAGGTTATATCTCTTACGAAAATTCGGCAGTCTAACGGTGCCACTCTAAACTTCCAAAATGGATTGATGAGAGAGAATAGGGTCTCTTATCATTTGAACATAAAAATTACAGTAATAGTAATATAAAATAACATCCCAATAAAAATAAATATGAGCTTTAAAAGGAATGACATAAAATATTGTACTTAAAAAGAAAGAGAGGAGTAGGATCCCTTACCTCGGGTCCGACTTGACTCGATCGTTCTTTAATATCCTGAATAATAAACTTGAGTTAATTTCTACTTCCTTAAGAACCTTTTTCAAGCTCATTATTCCTTTTATATCAATTATTACCATGTCATAAACATTATGTAATCATTTAAGTTAATAATATTTGTTTTGTCGATATTTCGTTCTTAAGTCGAAAGTGGACTTCTTACAATTACATGTTTTTCATGTGGCCAAATGTTCATTATATCCATAATTGTATTCATGATTTAGATATCATATATATTATAAATATCCAGTATATTCATGCATTTATAATATTACATACCATTTAGAGTTATGAAATTAAATGCACCGTTCATGGAGACGGTAAGTCGTACGTACACATGAACGCTACTTCCATTTCTATTTCATATTTAATGGAATTAAAACATAATGATACATAATAGTATTTTAATTCCAGTATGGTATCATATATAATATCATTAAATATATCCTTTATACGTACCACATATGGTATTAACGAATCAAATCACTTTGAGGGGGCGGTAGTCCGCACTTCCTTAAATGAAAATATCGCGTTTACCCATAATGGAAACCATAAAGGTATGCCATAAATGAAAAATACAGAAGCATAAGTAAACCATAAAAATATTAGATATCATATATAAATATAGTGTCATCTTAATGGCCACCTTTGAAGGTGTTAGAAAAATGTTGAACAATCATCGTTTCGGGAGGGAGAAATTCTCCATCCACGGAAACAGTATGTTCTTTAACCATTAGATGTATGTGTGTGTAAGTGTAGCTCGAATAAATCTTATAAAAACATCCTAGTATATTGAAGATACTGGATTTGTTACAAAAGAAATGAATAAAAAGAGTTTAGGGGGTTGGAGAAGTAAAATAAAACAAAAGGACTCAAGTGAAGACATTACCTTAAAATCGGGTAACTTCCTTTGATTTGAGATCAAAGGCTTCCTTGGAAAGGATTCTGCCCAAAGTGAGGCTTCAAGGAGTTATAGAGGGATGTGGAGAGACAAAATTGGTAGGGGTTGTCCGAGCCAAAGGCTTTGGAAGTGTGGGTAAAGAGGTATAGGTGGGGTCCTTTTTTTAAGAGGAGAGGAGGGGCACTCTTGGAAAGGTATAAAATGTAACATTATTTCCAAATGAGTTTCGGATTTTAATGGTCCCACATTGATGTGTTTCGAGGATAAGGTGATAAGGGTTAGAAATCCACCCATACAATATATTTTGGACATGTGTAGGTCTTAGATTTTACATTATCTTTCCATTTTATTTAAATCGTTAAATAATGAGGTCATCACTGCATCATCATGATGTCATAAATAATTTAATTTATTTAATGTATAAAAATTAAAAAAAATACTATGATGTAGGAAAGCTTGTTAGATTTCCAATGAATATTTATAGTCCAAAAGATCATTTATGTAGACAAAATTAAAAATATTTTACATAGGTGATACATTCTTTGTCACATTTAACATTTTTAAAAAATAAATAGATAAAAAGTCACTTTCTCACAAAAGTGATTCCATGGGGCCCCCCAAGTTTGGCACAAGGCATCCCATGGTCGGCCATGAGACAACCAGTAGCCTTAGGACACATCTTGTGGTCATTTTTTTATTATTATGATATTATCTTATTATCTTTAACTACCCGATTACTCATTAATCAAGATAATTAAAGATAATTACTGTCGTTACTATTCATAATGTCCAAAAACAAAAGAGTATTAATTAAATAATTTGGAGCTTCTGATTAAAATTATGTAATTCATTTTACCAAATTCCAAACACATAAATTCCAATAATTAATTTAAAAAAACTTCCCGTTGTCAAAACAAATAGCGGGTTTTTTAGAAACAATATTTATGAAAAGTTTGGCACTTGTTTATGCCTAATTCCAAAGTGAAATTAATCCCAATGACCATCATTGAATTAAATGGTAAAAATATATTCTAATTACACTTTAAAACAAATTAAAAAAGATAATATAACCATATAATTAAATTATATGAAAAAGCAGTTTTGATGTAAAATACAGTATTTTTAACTATTCATTGAAAAATGAACATTGTCAGAAAAATACAAAAAATCAACCCAAGGTAAATTTCAATGTCCCAATAATAAATAATATGTTTATTTTGAAAAATAGAGATTATAAAATTTTCAAAAAGTGGATTTAAAAGGGGTTTTCCATCAAAAGGTGGTTGATCAACCTTTTAAAGAATATTAGAATGTTTACGCTTAAAAACTGGATTCATTTGCATTTTTAATCCTCTAACATTTATTGTAAAGAGTAAAAATATTTGACAAACATATATAACCATTTTGTAGTTAGTTCTGTTCATTCCCGCCATTACAACGGCTAGGCGTTAACTACCATTTAAAATAATATTATTTTATTATTAGAGTGCAACGTAAGATTCCCAAGAAACTCGTTGTTGCGTATTGGGTACGCCATCGAGCATAGAATCCCCTTTAAAGTAATATTAATATTTTATTCAAAAATATGGATAAATATAAAGATGTCATATTCTTTATTTACCTGGCGTGTTACAGATGTCATCTTAGATGGAAACTAATTTTGAAATGTCTTTTTAAATTGTTTTTGTTGAAATATTTATTTCTATTTAAAAAAGCTATTTTTAAATAAAAAATCATTTAGAAAACCTTTTTAATTTAAAATAAAACATAAAATAATAAATAAATATTTGAAAACCATTATAAACATATTTGAAATATTTTTACTTGAAATGATTAAAATATTATTTAAAAAATTTAAAACATTTTTAGAAAACACAGTTTTTGAATAAAAAATAATCTGACCGAAGAGAGAATAAAATTAAATGAACCTAATAATCCCATAAAAAAGAAAAAATTCATTATACACCATTTTAATGGGTAATAAATACACCTCATAAAATAATATAGTTTTATAACATAACATATGTCTCAAATAAAGAAAATTGAGACAAAATTACCTTGGTGATTTCATATCTTTGAACCATAAACCCCGTGAAAGATAGATTATTAAATGGATATGTAAATACCCCTAAATTTATTTATAATGTTCATTTATTACGTGTATGTACAATATATACACCAAACAAAATAAACGAGTGGGGAATATGGCATAAGTCTCGCAGAAATAAAAGTGAGACTACAAAATCACCTTACCTCAAGTCTCGCCTTTCTTTTATAGCATTAAAACCTCTGTTATAATAAATATGGATTTATTATACATTTATTACATAACCATATATAAATAATACCATGTATGATTTTTTTATAACATTTTATCACCCATTTATTGATAATTTAAAATCACCATTCTGCGTGATATATGCTTCATTTTTCAAGCATGTTTTAGTTCAGCAGTCCTAGTCCTTATACATTGATCATGGTCCCATCAGTTAAAGAATATTTATTATGTTATATATATATCATATATATTCATATAATTCATCCTTTTTACCATCTATGTGAAATATATCTAGAAAATTAATCACTTTGCATCATGGAGATGGTAAGTCATATGTACGAACGAGCGATGTTATCATTTCCAAAAAGATTTGGTGGTAAAATGGTTGATATGATATTTTTATTATAAAATTAAAATTATTTCATAAAAATAATAATTAAACATTAATCCCATCATAATTTACATTTATAGAAGATAGTGATGGAAAGTTAATTGTATCACTATGTGGAGATGGTAAGTTGTACGTACACACGAGCGATACTTTCACTTCTTGTTCAATGGGAAATGGGTGTTATAATGGTTTCTTAATAATAATAATAACATTTCATAATTTTTTTGATTCTGTATTTATTATTTTATTATATATTTAATAGATTTATATGAGTTATATGAGGGTAGAAAAATAGAATGATTGGTTAGAGCGATTACCTCTTCTTCAAAACAGCTCCATTAGACCTCCTCTAAATGACTATAGAGTTAGTCCTTTGGAAAAACAAAAACCTCTATAATGTTTCTAGGGAATTTTAGGAGATAATTTTTCATATTTTTATTTATATATAATAATTATAGTGGTTAAATGAGATGACAGAGGATGTTTCCTTTTATAATTAATGTGAGGGGCACTTTCATAATTTCTCAGAATATTAATTTATAATAATTAAATCTCTTTCCAAATGCCTATAAATTGAAAAATATTTGAAGATAATGTGGGATAATGTGGTAATCCCAAAAACCAAATTATTTTATACAATTTGTTTGAGTAATTTTAGACCTTATCAATTTGATTATCCCTTAGATAATATATTTTAATTTGTACTACGGTAACAAATTTTTGATGTTGAAAGGTTGATATTTTTACATATAAATTGTAAATTACACAATAAACGGTAAATTTATGATATTATAAACACTTAAATATATTATTTTCCCATATTTATTATTTTTATATAATTTAATAAAATATTATTTTCATAAAATATCATTAGTATCAATTTTGAAAACATTCAACACATTGACTTCAAAAAAAATATAAAAGATAAATAAATTAGAAAAAATTAATTTAATACACCCCAAATATTTCATATTCACCTAAAAAAATTGTGTATAACCTTAATTAATTCAAATTATATTTTTTTTAATATTTTTAATATCAGTTAATTGATTTTTCATTAATCAAATAACTACCACATCATCATTTTTTACTTATTTATGATAATAATTTATTCACTAAAAATTACAAAATAAATTTTCATGAATTAGATAACCCATTTATATTTAATTTTAATTTTTATAGTTTATAATTTCTTATATTTATCCCCATATTACAAATATTATACTTATTAAAATTAAGAGGGTGGCATTTTGTCACTATCTTTGATTTTAATAATATCTAAGTCATTTTAATGTAAAATTGTCACTTAAATAATTAAATTTAGAACATTAGGTGTTATGGATATAATTAAATTCATCCATTAATTTTTTTTCTTGTGTTAAAGACATTTTATAGTCATTATCACTTATTATTATCCTAAATTATAAAATTTACCTTTTACTATGGTAACAGAAATTACCAATGTGAAAATTCATATTAGAAAGAAAATAAAACTGTAAAATTTAATAAATTTGGAAGTTATTAATTCAAATATGGGATACATATTTCAAAATTTAAAATGTATAAGTGGTTAAAATTAATTTAAAACTAATATCATAGACGTGGCGATGAAGCGGTTTTTTAAAGTGGAAATGTTCAAAAGTTTACTGAGTCTTTATATCTAAATTAAATAGATAAATAATTTCAATTACATAAATTTTATTAATAGATGTATAATTTAACGGTCCATAATTTCAAACCAATTCAAAATATAATTTAACATTATATATTATTTAGATGTAATGACATTTTTTAATTAAAATCCAGTATTTTTTATTATTTATCAAAAAATGAACATTCTCATGAAAATACCAAAAAACTACCCGAAGATAATTTTGATATTAATATTTCAAAAAATATTCTTATTTTGAAATATAAATTGTATAAAATAGTGAAAAACAAGTGTTCTGCTGAAGGCTATAAAACTTCTTTTTAGAAAAATACAGTTTGTAAGCATAAAATTCGATTTATTTTTAAATCAAATCTATAAAACACATAGGATGAATGGTAAATATTATATTTCATATTATATATATAATTAATTTAATAAAACAATATTTTTTTATTTTATAGGTATAAAACACACTGATTCATATTTAAATAGTTTTTTAGAAAAATATTTCCATTTATTTTCAAAATGGTTTTACATGTGTAAACCATACTATCATAAATTAGTTAAAAATATTAATACTATAAATTCTAATTGATAAGTTATTATTTACATGTATAAATAATTAAAATAAAAATTTTGTTTTGTTGAAACTCAGTGATATGTATAACGCAAGCTAAGATGGTGTTGCATGTAACGCAAGACATCAAAGAAATCAAATTATTTAAACAAATAAATTTAATAAAAATCTTAGGGTGTTACATTCAAACACCCTTAAAATAAATTTCTCCCACAAAATTATTCATTTTTATCCAAGTTTTAATACATTAATGTTACTTTTATATAAACCCACATCATAAAAATTAATACAAAAACTTCATTTAAAAAAAAGAATGTTGGAAAGTTAACGATTACCCTATGTAACTCAAAACTATGTTTCCATGTATGAGAACATAGGTAGAAAGTAAAAACATGGAAATAGAAGGGAAAACTAAATATCATGTTCTGATGGAGAGTGACAGAGAACATGTTCAAGATAAGGTTAATAACCACAAAACCACTGACCAAATTGGTCTGTAAAAGGTCATTTATATCATCAAAAATGATGATATAAAGATAAACTTTAATTTCAAAATATTTTGAGAAGATATACTTACATGATACAATCTAATAAGTATAATCTCACTCTTTTTTTGTGCATTGATCAATATATTCTTCATCTATTACTTCAAGAGATTAAAATTAAATTGTAATTCATGTTGAACTTGTGAATAATAAGATCCATAATGGGATGACAATTAATTCCTTCTATCTTTAGTTATCATTATAAAAAAATGGTTAGCATTGGTTTTCCAATACATATAAATCTGTTTATGGTGAATTAATACATTAATCTCTAAATCCTCATCCAATGTTCAATATAAAAAACATCATAAATGGTTACCCCTATGAACCTTCCAAATGATTAAAATCCAAAACTTTTGAATGAAGGTCAACAAATTTTTAAAATAAATTTATTATTAATTCCTCAAACAACATGATGTATCTCTTAATTTTCACATACCAACCATGTGAATATAAGTATCATGTACTCTCTTGAAACCTAGAAATATACTAAATTATCATAAAACATTATTAAAAACATGCATGAATTCATAAATTAACTTTTTTACTCAATCCATAAATACAAAAATTCAATAAAAGAAATCCATGAATGCTTAAAAAAACTTTTTAAACAAATCCTTTATTATTTTTGAGGTCATCAACATTAACCAATATAAGTTTATTTATATTAATCATCCCTTTATCAAAACATAACACTGTTTTATCAAAATCAGGATCATATTGAGGGTTACCTTCCCTTAATCTTATATATTTTTTATAAAATATAACCATTCCATTATATTACATTTCGTGTTCATTAGTAAAATTCAACATATACTTTCAAATCCTTAAAGAAAAACTTATACTAAGCAATCCTTATATATTTCATACATCAAATAATTCACTATTTTAATTTCTACATATAGATACTTCATTCATCCCACTTACTTCTAAGAGAATTAACTAATCTTCAAAATATTACTCATTAACACTTATTTCCTTCCATATACCATTTGTATTCTCTTAATTTTTAGCAATATAACCATTAATCAAACCACCATGCTAATTTTCTTCACAATAATTCCCCCAAGGACATTGATTTTCATTATTCATATACATTCAACATTAATATAATTAATCCATTAATAATACCTTAGCAAGACCAATATTCCCATCCATTTCATTAACTAAACTTTTCATTTTTCCCTTTGTACGTACTTTATTTTGGACCATATTTTCCACATTCAAAACATCTTCTTGTTCCTATAAGACATTCACTTGGGTGTTTCTTACCAAATTCCCAACACATCAGAAACCGAATATTCTTTCATCCATGGTCTCCACTACTGATTCATGCTCAAATTTACCCAAGAGAAGAATGTAGAATTGTCCTTGTAGTCTCTCTTGGGTTGTCGATTCCTCAGGGACCTAAGAAGAAATCTATAGACACACACATTTTATAGACTGTTTTTGGTTATTAAGTGATCAAATTGGGTTGATTTTAGATGGGTCTAAAGGATAAATAACAGATTTAAGTGAATTAAATTTAAAATACTAAGTTTATCCTAGGTTGTCGCTCGGGATGGATTGGATGAAATTCTTTTTCAATGATTTCAATTTCTTATATTTGAGATGGGTTAATTTAAGAATATCAAACAACATCCTCACTTAATAGTTTAATACCTACACACATTAATATTAATCACCTATACACTTGAAGGATCAAAGTTTTGAGAACTTCAAGGTAATGTTTTGTATTAGCACATGAAGTGTGTGGCCTTAAATTCAACAAGGACAATGGAGGTTTTAAAATTATTAAATAAAAATATCATTTGAAAGAAGTGATTAGCAATTAACAGAGTGATAAATAACGTGAAATCCAGACACTTGATACTCCCATGGATAAACACATAAAATAGTTATCCCTCCATGGATGACATGTCTTTAACGGAAGTGGGAAGTAGACTTATGACAGTGGAATTGAAGAAGTAAAAACAACAAAAAAAAATTGATCACTCCACCGTTGTGTGATAAATATCACAAATTATGGAGGGAATAAATTCACAACTTGAACCAATGGTATCAATGTAAAATGTGGAAGAATAGAATAAGAGTAAATAAAGAACTTTTATTAAGAAACTAAGGTGAATTAAACAACTTACATGAGAAATAAATGTGATTACAAACACAAAGCGACATCATAACACTACAATGAAACAAAGCACCAAAGATGATCAAATACTCCACCACCACTGCCTTAAATAGGAATTTTTGAAGCCTTGGGTTGATCCTTAAATAGTCTATGTCTCCTCAATTAATTTTGGTAGGCCATAGGTGGGTGGAAAGTTGAGGAAGAGTTGATTTTTCCACCCTTGATCCGAGGTGGCATCCAGCTTTCATCCACCGAACAGACACATCTGAATGGCCTTCTAGATGGCCGAATTTGAGTGGGTCATAGAAGAAAAAATTGAAGATCCGAATATATACTAACCTCCTGTAATAAGTTCGGCCCATTTGGAGTTTTGAATAGGGAGTAATGTCCGATTTAGTGAGATAATATTCTGGGCTGCAGATTCTAGCCCAGATTTTGATATTATATTTGGGCCACCTTAATTTCCATCATGGAGGCCGAATTAGCACTATATACTGAAGAATTATTTGTTTATATATAATTTTTCTAGAATCCCACAAAATTTTGGATTCATTGAGTTGGTATTGTGGGTCCCACATTCCCATTAGTGGGATGGTGTCCAATCCGCCTTCTCCATAATTCTTTCCTTTCAACACCAAATATCTCCAACATCCTTTATGAATTTTCCATTGACCCCTGAATGAAAAAAGTTCATATTTAAGAATAGATATAGTTCCAAGAATATCAAATTAAAATATGAATAATTTAAATCCTTAAAATCAGATGAATCATTGGGCTTAAATTGGTGTACATTAGGCATGAAGTGCACATATGATAAGAATGGATGTTCAAAATTAAAATCCACTAACTCAGACCCATAAGATCAAAAATGATCATTTAATACCATTAATATGTAATTAAAATATGTATTTTCATTGGCTAATCACACCCCAACTTGAGTTTTTCTAGTCCCGAGAAAAATGTATCTCAACAATATGAAATTAGAATCTCTTTTTCGAAAACATTTTAATACACAATGGTCACTAAAAACCCTTATACTGAAAAATCGTGAAACCCATAAAAATATTTCAATAAAAGATATTTTCATAAGACGATCCCAATACCAATCCAATTCCTTTGTTCAAATTCATTTCCATATGTCATCTAATATCAATTAAGTATGAGGATCTGTTGTGTATCACAATAGACATGGGGGTTCATCTTTATTCAAGGGGGAAATGACGGAAGAACTAGGTGGAATAATATTTCAATATTATGATGAGTATTCAAAAAAAATTATTGTAATATTTTTTTTCTTTTGAAATTTTCCCATGGTAATTGAAATTTCAGTCAAAAGAGTCAACCACTTTAGTGAGACTTTGCTGATGACTCCCAGGCTCAAAGACCTTTGGTCACCAAGTGAAGCCCATATACTTGGGCATCATCTCTAGTTAAATCATTCAAAAACAAATTCAAATTACCAAAAATAGAGATAAAATTACTAACTCTAGGCCAGACAACTATGGAGTCACGATCCCCAAGTGCTGAAATCCACGCATTAGGTCATTTCATTTCTCTACGCACAAATTTATTGATTTTTTAATAAACTCATATTAAAAATAAAATGATCACCAAACCTATGATATTTATTTGGGGGACCCCATGAACACAAACTAATACCCCACTATCCAAAGGATTTGTATTGTGATTCTTTTTTTATTTGGATGAAAATATAAATAATGAAATATCACATTGGACAGCCATACATTCGAAAATTTTTTCTCATGAAATTATACATGGTTTAAAATCAGAATCCTAGAATGCTAAATTATTTGATATTCAGTTTCAATGTTTTCAATGTGTATTATCATTTTCAAAGTTAAAGGAATTTTTTCTTTCCATTTACACACATGTTCTTTCAAATCATTTTTTTTTCACACAAAAGCAATAATTTTATTCATCTCCCCCCAACTTCAAATAACACTGCCCCTAGTGTTTGAAGAAAATAAATTTTAAAAGGAGGTAGAGATAGAGGAGATGAGTTATAAAAGGAATTTGAAATAATAATCATGGAACAAAGTCACCTGGTGGTTGAAGTTGAGGTTCTTGCTGCTCCAATTTACTCCTTTGATCTCCATTTCACTCGGAGAGTTCCCTAGTGGAAAAATTAAAACAAACAACAAACAAAACAATAATATATATATATATATGTATATTCATATAACAAACAAAGTAAACTATATGTATATATATATAAATTATAGAATAATGAAGCACAAAAAGTTGTAGGTCAGTGGTAAGCACGCACCCCTGTCTCCCTTCGATCCCGGGTTCGATTACCCACAGCTTTGCCGGTTGTGATGGGTTTTGACCCATGACCTATGACGTGTCCCTTTATTTTATTAATATATTTTTATTATTTTTTTAGTTTTTTATTTTACCCTACCGACACATAAAAAAAGAACTAATGATGCATTATCTTCTTTTTAAATTTCTAGGTAAGGTATTACTCAAGGATCACACCACGTGACATGGATGAAAATGGTGCTCCCCTTTAATACCCATCCAAAATCATAATATTAGAACATATCAATAGTGTATTTTTTAAAATATCAAAATGATTAATAAAAAAATGATTCCAAAAAGATAAAAAACCTGAAAACCATGGGTTGCCTCCCATGGAGCACTTTGTTTACTGTCGTTAGCCCGACATGGATCCTAAATCTATCAATTTTTTCAGTTCATAGGTTGGATCAGGTAACTCAACCTCTATTTCCTATTTATTGAATGATTCAATGAATGGTTTTAACATTTGACCATGGACCATGAAATTGTAACCACTTGTGGGATATTTAATCTCTATTTCCCCATGGGGGTACACATGATGCACTATGAAAGGACCTGGCCATCTAGACCTTAACTTTCCCGGGTGTAAATGATGTTTTTAACTATACAAGATCACAAATTTTCCAAGTTCAAAATGTTTGGCTTTGATATTCCTAGATTGGTATGATTGAACTCTAGCTTTATTGATCCTTGAATTTTCATAAGCCTCAATCCAAAGTTCCTTCAGTTCATTGAGATCTAATTTCCTTTTTGATCCGGCCAATGAGAGGTCATAATAAATTTTCTTAATTGCCCAAAAGGCCTTATGCTCAATTTCAACAGGTAAATGGAATGATTTTCCATAAACCAACCTATGTTGTGACATTCCTAGGATGGTTTTGTACTATGTACGATATGCACAAAGAGCATCCAAGAGTTTCTCGGACTAATCTTTCCTAAAAGGATTGACAGTTTTTTCAAGATTATTCTTAATCTCCCTCTTTTCTAACTCAACATGACCATTGGTTTGAGGATGGTACACATTGGAAACTTTATGAGAAATCCCATACTTAGACATGAGTGAAGAGAATGGACGGTTGTAGAAATGGCTTCCTCGATCACCGATTATAGCCCTAAGAATTCCAAATCGTGAAAATATGTGCTCTTTCAGAAATCAGATCACAATATGATGGTCATTAGACTTGGTGGGAATGTATTCAACCCATTTTGAGACATAATCAATAACTAAGAGGATGTAGAGGTATCCCCTAGAGTTGGGAAATGACCCATGAAGTTGATTCCCCAACAGTCAAAGATTTCAATAACTAAAATGCGAGTGAGTGGAATTTGATTCCTTTTCGTGATTGAACCTACTTATTGATACTTAGGACAACTTAGAAAAAATGTCTAGGAGTCCCTTGAGAGGGTGGGCCAGAAGAGACCAAACTAAAGAACCTTAGCAGAAGTTTTCTTAGAGGAAAAGTGACCTCCACATTCTTCACTATGATAGAATTTAAGTATAAACTCTTGTTCAGATTCTGGGACACACCTTCTAATGACTTTGTTAGGGTAGAACTTATAGAGGTATGGATCATCAAACACATAGTTTCTAACATCAGAAAAAAATTTCCTTCGATCTTGAGTCCTTAAGAATTTTGGAATTACTCCTGTAACTTAGAAGTTGGCTATCTCCTCATACCACGGGTAGTCACTCACAACGTATAGGTGTTCATGAGAAAATGAATCAGACACAGAAAGGAGATTTGAGTTTTCTTTTAATTCTATCCCAGAGAGGTGATCAACTACAACATTTTCAACACCCTTTTTATCCTTGATTGTGAGGTCAAATTCTTGTAAGATAAAGACCCACCTAATCAGTCTATCGTTAGTATCTAGTTTTTGGAAGATTTATTTTAGTGCAGAATGGTCAGTGAACATAGTGATGGGGGATCCTAAGAGGTAGGACATAAACTTCTCTAAGGAAAACACAATAACAAGTAACTCTTTTTCAGTGGTGGTGTAGTTTATTTGGGATCATTTAAGGATTTTCTTGCATAAGTAATGACATAAGGAGTTTTATCACAACATTGTCCTAACACATCTCCTACAGCAAAGTCACTAGCATCACACATAAGTTCGAAAGGAAGGTTCCAATTTAGAGATTTCATAATTGGAGGAGAGGAGAGAGAGGATTCGAGGGTTGGGAATGAACCCTCACAACTTTCTGTCCAAACAAATGGTGCATCCTTTATTAAGATAGCACAAAGGGGACAAGAGATTGAACTAATGTCCTTGATGAATCTTCTATAGAAACCATCATTTATTAAGAAATACCTCACTTCCATGACCTTTTTGGGTAAAATAAGGTGAAGAATGATGTCAACCTTGGCTTTATCAACTTTAATCCCCCTACCTCAGACCAGATGGCCTAGAACTAGTCCCTCTTTAACCATGAAATGGCATTTTTCCCAGTTTAGAAACAGATTCTTTTCTTCACATCTTGACAAGACTCTCTCCACATTCCTCAGACATATCTCAAATGTAACCACAAACACATAGAATTCATCCATGAATACCTTAAGAAAATCCCTTACCATGTCTAGGAATATTTCCATCATGCACCGCTGGAAGGTTCTAGGGGCATTGCATAACCCAAAAGGCATGCGTTTGAAAGAAAAGGTTCTGAATGGATATGTGAATGTAGTCTTCCCTTTATCCTATAGAGAGACCCCAATTTTATTATACCTCGAGTACCCATCTAAGAAATATTAGAAGGCATGACCTGCCACTCTCTCAAGGACTTGGTCAATGAATGGTAAGGGGAAATGGTCTGTCTTGGTGAATGAGTTTATCTTCCTATATTCAATGAAGACCCTCCATCCCCTACTCACCCTAGTTGGAAGAATCTCTCCATCCTTATTGGTTATCATTTTTATTCATGCCTTCTTGGGAACCACTTGGATTGGGATGACCCACTCACTCTCAGCTATGGTATATATGATACCAGCTTTTAAAAAATTTAGAAGTTCCTTCCTTCTTACCTCCATGAGATTAGGATTGAGTCTCCATTGAGGTTGACGACATGGCTTTGAATCAGATTCCAGAACAATCCTATGAGTCCCGATAAGTGGGATAATCCCAGGAATATCAGATAGGGTCCAACCAATGGATTTCTTATGTTTCCTAAGGACATCTAGAAGCATCCTCTAATGATTGGCTTCAAGGGAAGAATAAATGAAAATAGGATGTGTTTTATTATTCCGTAAGAATGCATACTTGAGTGCAAAGGGAAGTTCCTTCAATTCAATATCAGGTTGGTTTAGAATTTCCACAGAAGATTAGGACATTGGATCATTATCAATTTTGTTTCCTAGAGTTTTAGATAGGATTGATTCCCCATGTGTAGATGGTTCAGCTACTAGATTGTATTGCTCAATTTAGGGAAGGAAGTTGGAGTGTCTCCATGAAAGTGGTTTCCTGAAAGGTTTCACTGATTGTTGGGCCTAAGATATCATCATAAGAGAAATTTGAAAATGCTTCAAGCCAAGGAGATAAACTTCCTTCATGTGAACAAAGGAAATAAGTCTCATCCTGACTTAAACATCCATTAAATATTCCTCTATGTTCTATGGATTCCTTATCAATGCTTATTATCATGTTTACTTCATAAATTTACTAATCATCCCCAATTTGTGAGCTTGCATTATAGATGTTTAAGTCTATAATCATGTTCCCAAAGGTGATGGTCATGTTCTATTTCGAACTCGGATAACATAGTTGATTGTTGCAAGGAAGTGACGACCAAGGATGATTGGTGTTTGTTCCTTATTTCCTATGTTTGTATAGTTTTCAAGGACAATGAAGTCATCAGGGTAGATGAAGTTTTCAACCTTTACCAGAATGTCCTTTAAAATCTCCTTTGGAACCCTAATGCTACAATCAACAAGTTGAAGTTTGATAGATGTGGGTTGGAGATCTTCTAAGACTAACTAGTATTACACAGCATAGGGGATGAGATTGACACTAGAACCTTGGTCACACAAGGCCTTGACAACATTTATCCCTCTTATATCAAAATTTAGGTAAGGGAAACCCATGTCTTTCAACTTAGGAGGAATAGTCCCTTGAATGGTGGTACTCACACTAGCAGCCAAAAGGACTTGTTTTTTATGTTAAAATTCTCTTTTAAAAGTGCACAAGTCCTTAAGGTACATTGAGTAGGCATGTATGGTTTGGATTGCATCGAGAAGGGGAATGTTCAGCTTGACTTGTGAGAAGATTTCCCTCAATGTTTCACTAAATTTAGGCTTGGTTTTCCCCCTTATGCGTTGAGGAAATGGTACAGGTTGTGGGGTTGTTTGTTGAAGAGTTGTTTCTTTCACATTGTTATCAGTTTCCTCAGTTTGATCTTGTGGTTCATTTGAATTTTCATTAGAGTTTTAAGCTTCACATGGTTTTTGACTTATTTGTTCAGGTTTCTCAATTTATTTCCCACATCTTAAAATATCCATAGCCTTTAGTTGTTCATGAGTTGTTTGAGTACAACTGGACTCTCCCCTTAAAGTTAAGGATGGAACTGCCTAAGTAGGCATGGGTGACTTTCCAGTTTTGATAGTTGGAAGTTCTTGTTTAAGGGAAGAGACTTCCGAGTTCATCCTTTCCATTTGTTTTCACAGTTGTTTTGTTAGGATTTTTGGAATAGTTTGGGTTGGTGCTTGAGAAGATTGGTTTATCCCGGGGGGATATCTTGGAGGTGGGATGGTTTTTTGAAAATGGATCGGTGGCTGTTGGTATTGGATAGGTTGGGTTTAAAACTGGTTATGGGTTTGGTAGTTCTGATAGGGGTAAGGATTTTGTCCCTGTGGTTGTCTAGGTTGTTGTTTATCTTTCCAGTGGAAGCCTAGGTGGTCATTATACCTTGGGTTGAAGTTGTTTTCGTATTGATGCTTTTGGAAGTTCAAATCATTTACTTCTGCTGGGGGTCCTCCTAAAAGAACACCCCTGATGTATGGAATGGTTGGGTATTTATCTATCTTATGGTCATGTTTGTCAAAAATTGTGCAAACAGGGTCTACAGTTTGTATTTCATGGACTTTCCTAAAGTCTATCTCTTTAACATTCCTAGAGAGTGCTGCGAGTTTAGCCCTAAGGCTTTCCTCTTCTCTAAGTATATGAATTCCTGTTGTTCTTTGTGTCTTTTTAGAATAAGGTGAAGTTCCCCATGTTTGGTATTGTTCAGAAAGGCTTTCTAGATAATCGTAACCATCATTTGGGGCTTTGTTTTTAAAGGTTCCATTACACATCATGTCAATGAATTGTTTGTTCCCCAGACCCAACCCTTCAGAGAAAATTCTCACTTGTTCAGTAATAGAAAAACCATGGTGTGGAACCATGTTTAGAGTGTCTTTGAACCTCTCCCATGTTTTATAGAATGACTCTCCCTCATTTTCAAAAATGTTTTGGATGATCTTTTTAAGTGCAATTGTTTTGTGGTGGGGAAAGTATTTATTTTATAATTCTATTTGTAGTTGGTCCCAGGATTTTATTGGTGATGGTCTCAAATTTTTTTGCAAATTTTTTCCCTACCCTTTAAAGAAAACATAAATAGCCTTATTTTATCAGATTCTAGTTGATTTGGGGGACACATGGTTTCTACAATGTCATTGAACTCCTTAATGTGAAGGTAGGGAATCTCGGACTCCATTCCATGGAATGTGGGAAGGTGGTTTAGGACATGGGGTTTAAATATGTAGTTGGAATCTCCTAGAGAATTGTGTCTAATGAATGAGGGGGCATTGGTTCGGGAAGGTGTGAGGTAGTCATTAATGGTTTGATCAACTGCATTCCCCAAGTTAGGGGCTTCCTCATTTGGGTTTCCATTTTGGTTCTCACCTGGGTTTATGAGTTGGTTTCTTAGAATAACTTCCGTTAAAATAGGCTAAATTTTTGACTATGAAGTATTAGGAAGATTAGGATCTAATGTAAAGAGTTCCTTTGGTGTACTTGACTCCCCAACCTCAGGACTATCCACCCTAAATAGATGGTTTGATTGATCGTGGGTGTAGGCAGACATGCACCAAAGGAAAAAATGAGAAAGTGACAAGATAAGAGAATTTGGATGAGAAAAGGAGAAATGAGAGAGAATTTAATGGGTGTTTAGATAACTTACATGGGTCCTTGGAAATGGTGCCAAAATTTTATTCATGGTTAAATTTACCCATGAGAATAAGGTAGAATGGTCCTTGTAGTCTAGCTTGGGTTGTCGATTCTTCAGAGACCTAAGAAGCAATCTATAGACATACACATTTTATGGAATATTTTTGGCTATGAAGTGGCCAACATGGGTTGATTTTAGATGGGTTTAAATAATAACTAACAGATTTAAGTGAATTCAATTTAAAATAATGAGTTTATCCTAGGTTATCGCTCGGGGTGGATTGGATAAAATTATTTTTAATGATTTCAATTTCTTATATTTGAGATGGTTTCATTTGAGAAGATCAAAAAACATTGTAACTTACTAGTTTAATACCTAAAAACATTAATACTAATCACCTATACACTTTAAGGATCAAAATTTTGATCACTTCAAGGTAACCGTTTGTATTAGTACATGAAGTGTGTGGCCTTAAATTCAACAAGGACGATGGAGGTTTTAAAATCATCAAATAAAAATCTCATTTAAAATAAATGATTATCCATTAATGGAGTGAGAAATAACATGCAATCTAGAACCTTTATAACCCCTTGGATAAACCCATAAAATAGTTTTCCCTCTATTGATGACATGTCTTCAATGGAAACGAGAAGTAGACTTAGGAGGGTAGAATTGAAGAAGTAAAAACAACAACAACAATCGATCACTCCACCGTTGTGTGATAAATATCATAATTTATGGTGTGAATAAATTCAAAACTTTAACAAACATTATCAACATGAAATGTGGAAGAACAGAATAATATTAATGGAAGAACTTTTATTAAGAAACTAAGGTGAGTTAAACAACTTACATGAGAAAGAAATGTGATTACAAACACAAAGAGACAACATAACACTACAATGAAACCAAGCACCAAATATGATCAAATCCTCCACCACCACTGCCTTAAATATGAATTTTTGAATCCTTGGGTTGAGCCTTAAATATTCCAAGTCTCCTAAATTAATTTTGGTAGGCCATAGGTGGTTGGAAAGTTGAGGGAGAGTTGATTTTTCCACCCTTGACTCGAGGTGGCATCCAGCTTTCATCCACCAAATAGAAACGTCTGAATGTCCTCTAGATGACCGAATTAGAGTATTCCATAGAAGAAAAAATTGAATATCCAGATATCTCCTAACCTCCAGTAAAATATGGGCCCATTTGGAGTTTTTAATAGGGAGTTATGGCCGATTTAGAGAGATAATATTCTGGGCCGCAGATTCTGGCCTAGATTTTGATATTATAATTTGTCTGCCTTAATTGACATCATGGAGGAAGAATTAACACTATCTCTTGAATAATTATTTGTTCCTATATAAGTTTTATAGATTCTCACGAAGTTTGGGCTTTATTGGGTTTGTATTGTGGGTCCCACATTCTCATCAGTGGGCTGGTGGCCAATCTGCCTTCTCCAGAATTCTTTCATGTCATCACCAAATATCTCCAGCATCGTTTATGAATTATCCACTGACCCTTTAATGAAAAATGTTCATATTTAAGTATATATACAGTTACCAAAATATAAAATAAAATATTTATAATTACAATCCTTAAAATTAGATGACTCATTGGGTCTAAATTGGTATACATTAGGCATGAAGTGCATATATGATTAGAATGGATGTTCAAAATTAAAATCCACTAACTCAAGCCCATAAGATGAAAAATGAAAATTTAATACCATTAAAAGGTAATTAAAATATATATTTTTATTGTCTAATCAACTAACTAAGAACTTATAAGACTCTTTCCTTCTCATCTTTGGTAAGTTTGAGATTTGATTAGAGTGCACATTGTTAATCACGTTTTGTGAAAACTAATTAGGCATTATCATAATATCTTTTAATCTAGTTATCATCCCATTTTACTACAAATTAGAAAATTGTATGTCACACATAGAATTAACATGGACCCTTCAGGTTCTTTCCAACAACAAAAACCAAAATCAATGTGTGATCGTCACTAATCATAGTAGGGGACCATATAATCATGAGAAAATAAATTATAGGAAGTATTGATCTTTACACCTTGTTTGTAATCTACGACACCTTAGGTTTATCCTAGTTCATGAATTATCATCACCTTTATAAATACTTTGTGATGATTCACAAAGAGTTATGTGAAATTAAAAAGTATATCCCCTAGGATTTTTAACCCATGTGTGCAGCAAAGCCTGTTGTCTTGCACTAGTTAGCAATCAAGTATATCTCGATACAATGTTTTCAAGGATAGTACCAATAGGAACATATTTTCTAGAGGAACATCCACTTTTAGTATCCAGATAGGGAGGTGTTTCTAGGTAATCACTCACAGTATTCTATACCAAAATCGAGGACATTTTGCTATACTTTAACTCGTCCTTAGACTTATCCTTTGAGACATCCCCAATCATATCCTAAGATATATATCTAGGTATCTCACTTAAGTTTTGTCATCCTAATTTCCAAATATTGACTAAACCTTTCATATAATACAAATTATAACAACCCATGATTTTCATACATGGATATTAAATCTTTTTTAGATTAATATTCAATAAATTATAAAAACTCGCACTTAAGGACCAAATAGTTTAGTACCTATGGAAACATGGAACCCAAAATTTTAGTCGAGTGAAATATCTTCAATGTTTTAGAAAATGGTCTTTTTCTTTAGTACCCTTACTTAAAACATTTCTTCATAACCTGTGGAAAGGAAACACTAGAAAAGAGTTAGATTGGATTCTCAATATGGGTAAACATAGAAGATATCAATTTATTATCTTTTAAAGGCATAATATAATAAATGTGGGAATTTGATCATGATCATAACATACAATGTTCATAACCAACCAATAATAAACCTTATTCATGGGATAAAACAATATCATTTCAAGACACCTGAATCATAATACTGAAAATTCATAATAAATCAATCTTGAAAAAAAGTTCTTATACTAAATGTGTTTGACATCATCATAAGTATAGAAAAATATTTTATATGTCAAAGTTAACTACCAAGACTCTTGGATTAGGTATTATCACTTATTTCCCCAAAAAGTCAATCACATAGACATGTTTCCCTTTATGATTCAAGCAAATAAACTTGTTTCACATTACAGATCATGCACATCGACTTGTTTCCACTAACTATATCATGATATATAATTCATTACCCAATGAATTGGATAGAGATATAGGTCCCATGGGTCAAATAATTAAAACTTTACATATGTGTTCCACACGAACATCATTCATCACATTATATACCATGAAAAAATGGGGTTTATAAACATTTCATCAATACCTAACTCATTGAAAATAAATAAAGATCATAAACAAAATTACATAATAAACATAAAAAATTAAGAGAAGGAATAATTTTAGTATCCATGGATCATATCCATAAAAATAAATGAGTTATACTATTAGATTTAATCTTATACCGAAAATGATTTTGAAAGATATTTTAAAAAAATTTCATGAGGAAAATATCCTTTCCACTTTGAAAAACTATTTTTAAATCATAAATAATTTTTAAAAAAAATTGTTGAAATTAACCTTGTAAGGGGAATTACAATGGCGTGTTCATAATCATAATAACATTTAAAAATATTTATGATTTTTAAGATATTATTTTATAATATATATCATAGATTTATAGGAGGTATAGAAGGGTAGAAAAAGAGAGTGGTTGGTTAGAGAGATTACATATTCTTCGAAACAACTCCTTTACATCTCCTTTAAAGGACTATAGAGTTGGTCATTTTTGGGATACCAAAATATCTAGAATGTGTCTAAGGAAGTGGAGAAGATAATTTGGTAGCTTTTGGTCGATCTAGATAAATAAAACTGTATAAATTAGATGATAAAGGAGGTATCCTTTTTAAGTAATGTGAGGGGCATTTTTGGAAATTCTCAAAAGATTAATTTATAATGAATTAAATATAAATAAAAATACCTCAAAATGGAAAGGTATTTGAAGATGATATATGATAGGGTGGTTATCCTACCAACCAATATATTTTATAAAAAATTAGGTGTAAATTTTAACCTTATCATTTTTATAACCCTTAGTTAACCTATTTAAAGTTTAACATCATTAACAATTTTTTTAGTATTAAAAAGTTGATATTTTTACTTATAAGGTGTCAATTGAATCATAAATGGTCAATTTATTATATTTTAGACCATATTTTATCTTTATTGTCCATATTTAGGATTTTAGGATTTTAAAATAATTTAATAAAATATAATTTTCATAAAATATCATTTTTATTGATTTTGAAACTATTCATTACATTGACATTAAGAAAATCTGTAAATAAAGATTAATTTGGAAAAAATCATTTAATAAAACCCTATTATTTCATATTCAACTATAAAATTTAGGGATAACCTTAATGAATTATAATATATTTATTTTCATATTTGTAATATCACTTGATTGATATTTTTCATTAATTAATTAATTACTGCATCATCATCATATAATTATTTATGATAAATGTTTCTTAACTATAAAATAGAAAAAAATCAGGATGTAGATAAAAATTTTATCCTTCATTATAATATTTATAATCTAGAATTTATTCTATTTATCCCAATACTAAAAATATTATACTTATTAAAATTAAGAATCTTACATTGTTTCATTCTCATTGATTTTAATAATATCTAAGTCAATTTCATAGGAAAGTGTCCTTTAAATAATTATGTTTCAAAATAATAAGTGTTAAGGGTAGAATTAAATTCATCGACTAAAATTTAGGCAAGTTTTAGGGTCATTTTATAGTCCTTATCAGATTATTTTTAACCTAAATTTCCCAATTTACTTTTTACCATGGTAATAAAAATTACTAATGTTATTATTCATACTGTCCAAAATAATAGTGTGAGAATCACTAATAATAGTGGGAAAACACATAATCATCAGAAAATAACTTGTCTAATGTATAAAACTTAAAGACTTATTTTTAATCTATGAAACCTTAGGTTTATCCTAGGTAATTCACAATAACCATATATCCAAATCCTTCTTAATGGTTCGTAAAGAGTTTTGTGAATTTCTAAAGCATATCCCCCAGGAGTATCAAACTAGGTGTGCAGTAAGGTCCATTTTCTTTCACCAACTCTTAATCAAGTATAACTCTATAAAGTTTTTTTGGGGTTATTACCCCTAGGTACATCTATGGGAGATCCATATCCACTTTTTATATCTTCATAGGGGTGTGTTTCTAGGAAACCTCTCACTCTTTCCTTAAAAAAAGTCCAGGAGATTTTCCTATAATTTAATTCATACTTATACTTATCCTTAGATAAAATCCTATAAATATTATTAGAAATGTCTATAGGGAACTCACTAATGTTTTCTCATCATATATTCTGAATGTTGACTAAACCATTCCTCTGATACCAACTGCAACTACTCAATATTTTCCTACATGGATATTAAATCTATTTTAGATGAATATTAATTAAATTACACAAACACATGAATGCTGAACATAAAAGATTATTTTATTTAGAAACATAGAATATTAGCTTCTGGTATGGTGAAAGATCATAAATTCTCCCCACAAAGATCATCCCCTTTATTATCCCTACTTAAAACATTTCTTTATAACCTATGGAAAAGAAACATAAGAAAAGGGTGACCTCAGATTCTTAGTAAGGATAAGAATAAAAGATATAAATTTACTATCTTATGAAATCATAAGATAAGAAATATGGTAATTTTATCATGATAATAACATAAACTTTTGTACCCAACCATTCATAAACATGATTCATTGCATAAAACATTAGCATTTAAAAATACATGAATCATAAGAATGAAAATTCATCATCAATAAATCACAAAACATAAATTCATATCATAAATTTGTGTGGAATCATAATAATAATATTAAATAATTTCATATGTCAGGGTTAACTACCAATACTCTTAGATCATGTTTTATCACCTGTTTCCCCTAACAGATCAAGCACATCGACTTGTTTCCAATCATAGATCAAGCACATCGACTTGTTTCCCATTATGGATGAAGAAAATTGACTTGTTTTCCCTAGAAATATCATGAGATATAACTCATTAAGCAATTTATTGGAGGGAGATTTAGGTCTCACCCATCACATAATGAAAACTATATATATGTGCGCCACATGAACATGAATCACTAATCATATCAAAACCCATAAAAAATTGGGTTTATATATATTTCAAGATAACATAAATCATAAAATATAAAATGAATCCATAAAATCATGAAATTATAAACATAAAACATTTATAGAATGAATAATAATGGTATATATGGATAACATCTATAGTAAAATATGAGTGAGACTAACCTATGTCATCTTTGAAAGAAAATAATTTTGAAATATATATTTAAAACATTTCTTAAAAAAATATACTTTCCTATTTTAAAAAAAACTTTTTAAATAATAAATAATTTATAAAACCTTTTTATTCAAAAATAATTTTTAAAATTATAAATTAATCTTTAAATCCCATTTAAAACATATTTAAAATCATTTTCCTTCAAAATTCTTAAAATAACCTTTAAAAATCATATTTGAAAACATTTTTTGAAAACATTGTTTCTTAATAAAAACAATTCCTAATAGAAGAGATAATAAAATTAAATAAAAATCATAACATCATTAAAAGAAGAAAATTCATGATACAAAATATCAAATGAAATTATATACACCACATAAAAGAAATGAGTGGTGAGTATGACATAAGTCTCACAGAAATAAAAGTGAGACTAGAAATCCACTTCCCTCACATCCCACCTTTTCCTGTTCACATTAAAACCTCCTATATAATAAATATATATTTATTATACATTTATTCTATAACTATATATTAATCTAACCGTGTATAATTTTATTATAGCATCTTATAACCCACATATTAATAATTTAAAATCATCGTTCTAGGTGATATCTGCTTCGTTTTCCAAGCATGTTCCTACTTGGAAGCCCCAGTCCTTATACTTTTATCATGGCCCCATATTTTTTTATAAAAATTATTTTATTATGTATATAACATATATTCATAAAATTCATCCTCATTACCATCAATTTGAAATATATACAGAAAATTAAGCTCATCTCATCGTGGAGATGGTAAGTCGTATGTATGCATGAGCGGCATTATCATTTCCCAAAAGATTATGTTGTAAATAGGTAGATATGATATTTTCATTCCAGAAGTATAATTATTTCATAAATATAATATAGATACATTAAACCCATTATAATTCTCATTAAAAAATTATGGTGATGGAAAATTAATTGGATCACTATGTGGAGATGGTAAGTTATACGTATGCATGAGCTATACTTTTACTTCTTGTTAGATGGTAAAGGGTATTTATAATGGTTTGTTCGTAATCATAATAAAATTTAATAATATTTATTATTATTAATTTATTATTTTAGGATATATATCATATATTTAAAGGAGTTATAGAATAGTAGAAAAAAAAGGGTCATCGGTTAGAGTGATTACCTCTTCTTTGAAACGACTCCTTTAGATATCTTCAAAAGGAATATATAGTTGGTCCTTTGGGAAGACCATAATGTCTATAATTTTACTGGGGAAGTTTATAATTTAATTTTTTATAGTTTTATTTATCTATAATACTCAATGTGGTGAAATTAGATTTGGGAGGTGGCATCCTTTTATAATGAAGGTGGGAGATCTTTTGGAATTTCTCTAATGATTAATTTGTAATAAAATAAACCGTAAAAATACCTCAAAATGGAATGGGATTATAATATAATTGAATATATGGTAGTAATACCATCAACCAATATATTTTAGAGAAGTTTCGGTGTAATTTTAAATCTCATCATTTTGATTAACCCTAAGATAACAAATTTTAATTTTAACTACGTTAACAAGTTTTTCAATGTTAAAATGTTGATATTTTAACCTATAAGGTGTCAATGGAATGATAAATAGTAAATTTTTGATAATTTATACTATAATATATTCCATTTTCCCTTATTTAGTATTTTTATGATTTATAAATAATTTAATAAAATATTATTTTCATAAAATATCATTAGTGTCAATTTTTACACTATTCATTACATTGACTTTAATAAAATAAATAAAGAAATATAAATTATAAATTTTTTTATTAATACACCCATAATATTTTATATTTACCTATAATGTTTTGGCATCACCTTAGTTAATTAAAATTATTTTTCTTTTAATATTTTTAATATCATCTAATTGATTTTTTCATTAATTGAATAATTATTGCATTATCATTTATGTAATTATTTATGATATTTATTTCTTCACAAGAAAATAAAAAATCCATGATTCATATAAACCTTTTATCTTTTATTATAATATATATAGTTGTCCATTTCTTCTATTTTCCACATATTAATAATATTAAACTTATTAAAAGTAAGAGTCTGACATTTCGTCACACTCATTGATTTTAATAATATCTAAGTCATTTTCATGTAAAATTTTCCATTAGATAATTAAATTTCAAACGTTAGGTATTATTGGTCCATTAACCTCATCCAATAAAATTTTAACAAGTGTTATGATCATTTTATATTCTTTATGGGTTTATTTTTAATAGAAATTACCCAATTTACCTTTTACCATGGTAACAAAAATTACCAATATTATTATTCATATTGGAAAAAAATAAAAGGTACTTGTTTAATAAAATTGGACCTTATGATTCAAAATACATAATTCATTTTTCAAAATTCCAAACACATAAATGGATAAAATTTATTTAAATTTAATCCTATAGATTAGGTGAGAAAGCAGGTTTTTGGAAGTGAAGATGTTCCAAAGTTTACTAAGTTTATATATCTAATTTTAATATAAAAAAAATTAAAATGACCTGATATTTTTAATGGATATAAAATTTAACTATTTTGAATTTATAAATAATTAAAAATATAATTTAATATTATATACAATTTACATATAAATTCATTTATCAATTAAAATCCCTTATTTTTCATTATTTGTCAAAAAATGGATCTTCTCAGCAAAATACCAAAAATTATCCTTTGCATAATTTTGATATTTTAATTTCAAAAAATAAATTTAACTTTTGAAATAATATTTATAAATTTTAAAAAAACAATTTCTTCATTAAAAGGGGGTTAAACTACTTTTTATAACAATACAGTTTTTAAGAAATAAACTGGGTTTATTTTTATACCATGTCTTTAAGAAACATAGGATGAATTGTAAACATTATATTGATTATATTATATATATTTTTCATTAATATCATCAAAAAACATTGATTTATTTATTTTATTGGCATAAAAAAAACTTGTGCACATTTAAATTATTTTTTAGAAAAAATATTTCCTTTTATATTCAAAACGGTTTTACTTGTGTAAACCATACATTCATAATTTATTTAATCATGTTAATACCTACCAGTCTAATTGATTAGTTATAATTTTGTTATTTTAATAATTATAATAATAAAATATTATTTCATATAAACTCATTGTTTTCTATAATGTAAGGTAACCCTGTGTTGCATGTTACGTAAGACATTAAAGAAATCTAATTATTTAAAATATATATATTTCATAAAAAACTAGAGGTTTTACATCGTTACAATGGATGGAATTTTTATTAAACAAATAGTTTTAATTAATAACTTTTCTTAAATTACCAATCTAGCTTAAGAATTTTTCATAGGTTACCAGTCTTTAGAGTACCTTACTTTAATCTTCTAATTTCAAGGATTGATCACAAAATTTAACTTGATGGCGAAGATGATATTTTCTACAATAGAATATTTTAACATATGAGTATCATGTTTTAAAAACTATATCATAAGTTATTTTATTAAATTATATCACACTAAATTTATGATCTCTTCAAAAACACATCATATCCATTATTGATCCAAGATCTATATTTTACTCAGTAATGAGCCCGCTAGGGTGTTCTTATAATCACTAAATTGTTAAGGTAGTGAATCATTTCAATGATATCATATATGATTCTTGGATATATATAAGAGGATAAAAATTTGTACAATTCATCATATAGTTAAAATCAACTTCATTCATATAGTATCTTTCCTAAGGGTTCCCCATGTAAGTGTAACCAAAATAAAATGTCAAAAGGAGATTAAAAAAGACAACCCAGGGGAACCCTGCTATGGTAAAACCTACCCAAGGATGATCTAGTTTCACCCATTAATTTCTTGTCTTTGAAAAGATAATTCAAGGGCACCCTTCTGTGAAAAAACCTACCCAATTGAATGATCAAGGTCTTAATAAGTTTCACTTTAAAAGGAATTTCACACTTAATATATGAAGGGGACTTTTATATTACCATCTTATCCCATGTTATTATCTTATATGTATACATTATACCATTAATTTAGTATGTAATACTATTTCCTTCACCAAACTAGTATGTCTAAATCAAATTTATGTGTAAATTTTTACCCAATCAAAAATCTTGTGTTACTCACCCAAAATTTGAAGTCAATTATATTCATACAAATATGAATTCATAATATGTATATGGTATATGACCACTTCATGTAATGTTTTATAATTAGATGTGATTGATAATATCCTTGAGATTAATCCCAGAGAAACAAATATCCAACCTCATTAAGTTTCCTAGACAAGTCATAGGCCTCCTAGTAAGTAGGTGATGAATATTTATCATGGGGTGCTAAAGAAAATTAATTAATGAACATGGGAAAAAATGGAATATAGTGGTATTCAAGTTTTCTTCAGAGATGAATGTGTTGTGGGTGATTTGAAGTATTATTTTAGTGAGTTAAATTTTTTTGAAATTGGTGTGTGAAATTAGTTAGTTTTAATATCAATAAAAAATAGTGGTCACACCTTGGATCATTCCCTCATTCTTCTATTGAATCATTATTAAATTGGTCTCTATTACTCCTATTATAAAAAGGAATATCATTCATTAATTTTGTTGTGTTATTTTAGTATTTATTGGGAAATAAAATGATCATTGTATTCCCTACCCTTTCCTATCAAAATGACTGGATACCTCCATTTACCCTTGAATCCTCCCGCTGTTGTTGTCACATGTAGTAAATTAAATCCAAGTGGATTTTATGTTCAATTCTAATAATAAATAGAATAAATTAAAATCTAAAACCAGAATATAATTACACTGATTAAAACCATTAAAATACACATATTATTTAGTATAAACATTTAAATATCATAATTCTCTAATAGGGGGAATGAGGTGATTCTCCTTGTTGAAACCAAAAATTTCCTAGTGTTCCATCATTAGAGTTTTAGAAATATTAAATGAAAATAAAATAGGAGTCAAAAACTATTTTGAGTGAGTGTGGTATTTATAAGTGATCCATACCTCCTTTTATCTTATCTTTTTTTCTCCCTTTACTTTTTTCAATATATAGTTATTACTTTTACAGAAGAATTCTTAGCCATCCAAGCTTTCTTCACTCCACGTGAGTGGAAGGAACTTCTTCCTGAAAATTATCTATATTCAACATCAAATAGGTTTACTTTATGTTGGATGATTGGAAGGGGTCTAGAATCCAGGATATGGATGAATTTTGAAATGAATTAGTTCTACTCATATGTCCAATTTCCATGTTCTTTTTACAATGGAGTGTTTTTTGGTTCTTCACAACAAAGTGGATAACTTTATTTTCCACAATGAAAAATGAAAGGAAGCATGGGATTTAGTTGATGGGCCTTGTTATTTACATTAATCTTGGAATTATAATTTTAAACCATGAAACATCATACTATATCAGTTTTTGCAACCAATATATTTCATCATCAACCATAAAATTCCATATTTCTCTTCAGAGTGGAATAACATTTATTAACAGGATATCTACTCATTTATCTTTCTTACATTAGGGTAAAATATTATACCCGAGTTGGTTTTATTTAATAGAAAGAGGAGATTCTCAATATATTTAAATAGTATGGATTTCTATTTCTATGTCACTTACCAATTTTCTCCAGCATCTCATGGGATCTTAGACCTTCATCAGGCTGCTCTAGTGTTTCTAAGTAGCAATCTCTATTTTAACTGAGTAGAATGTCAAAACAACATCAGATGTGTCGCAAGTAAGGATGATTCACTTATGGTTCATTAGGATGAATCTTAACTTCAGTTAATGTAAAATTCAGATTGGATCAATGTATATTCATGACCCTACTAGAAAGGTGGATTCAATCCATCATAAGTCCAAATTCATTGGTGTCACCAAAAGTTAGCACAACTCGAGTAGGTAGTATCCTTATTTTTTCATGATGGTGGTAGATAAGTGGTAGTGGAGACATTATAAGTAGCACCCAAGATCTAGATCATCATCAAGATACATATGATAGTGATTTGGTTCTTTGTGGGAATGTGGGGTTTTCAATATGTTAATGGTTTCATTGTATCTTGAGAGACATGGGAATGGTAGTTAGAAGTTGAAAATGCTCATGATAAGCTTGTCTACCATGAAAGACGTGGTCATTTTTTTAAACATGAAACATGGTTGAAAAGGGGGCTCACATTAGGTATGTGTAGTTCTCCAAGACTTTATATAATTTTACTTTTATAATAAATTTAATTTTTTTGTTAGAATTGCCTTATACACAAAGTTAAGCTTATATGACACACAACACTGAGTTAGCTTACATTACACACAAGATCATGTTTTACCGCCTCTTAATGAAGAACCTATTATAAATAAAATTTTTTAAGATTTTATATATTTTATTTGAAAAACAAATTTCTTATTTGAATTCATAATATCAAAATTATATTAGGGTGAAATTTTGGTATTTTTCTAAGAAGTTTCATTTTTTGATAAATAGTGAAAAATATTGCATTGCATTTGAAAAGTGCCTTTTTTATTTTAATTATTATTATAATTTAAATTTATTTTTATAATAAAAATATATCAATAATAAATATAATAATCCAATTTATATCATTGGGATCATTTTAATATTTAAATTATATATAAAACTTACTGAAGTTTTGAATGTCTCTTTTATACGCCTTCTCGCAGCATCTATGGGATTAGTGTTAAAATTAATTTATCCACCTCAGTGAATATAATTTCAAACAATGTACATACATAGTTGTAATAATTATAATTTCTTTTCTAATTGGATCAATTTAATTTTTGGTGAATAATAACTTTAGTATTTTATTTACCACGGTTAAGGGTAAATCGAGTAATTAAAGTTAAAAAATTAATATTATAATATTATAAACTTATCATAGCCAATGTCCTAATTCCATTGAATATGTGGGTTTCGACCAAAATTACCCTTAAGATGAAATTATAACTTTTTTAATCCATTTAGATAAGAATAAGATATTGATAATATTTATTTAAAAATAAGTTAAAAATTTCTTGCTCACATTTTTAATAACCATACCATTTTTATAATAGGTTCATAAAAAAGATAAACATGACTATAAATAGTAATTTTATAGATAAAATGTTTAAATATATCATTATATTTAATTTATAATTTTTAATGATAAAATAATAAACTTAAATGGTGACAAAAATGATGATTCAGTAATTGTTTAATTAATAGGAATATCAAATAAATGATATTAAATATATTTTGAGTGGTTTAATGTCAACCATGATTTTTATTGATTAATTTAACATTTTTTTACTATTTTAGAAGTCACGTTTCAAATTTATCTTGTTCGTTTTGTTATTAGACAAAATAATGAATACTACCAAAATTGATATAAATGATACTTTAAAATAAATATTATATTATTAAATAATATAAAATTTAAAAAAATATTAATTTTTTCCAAATAACTATAATAAGGTTAAATAGGTCATAAATTATCTATTTGGGGTTCTTTTGGAATTTTATAGTAATTATATTAACCCTTAATATATAAATTACATGATATCACGGTAAGAGTTAAAGAGGATAAATAGTGGTTACTGAAAATATTTAAGGATTAGAAACATAATAAAACTTGTTAAAAAATTATTTGTTGAATTATATTCAACCAGTATCACATTAGGATCGATTTTGTGCTTTTAATGGACACTTCACCATGAAAATAAATTAAATATTATTCAACTCAAATATATTTACAAAATATTACTCTGTTTTTAATATCTTTTATGTGTCCACATAAAGAAAAAATCAAGATATGACTTAAAATAAATAACCATTTTGATCCTAAGTAAGTTATTTTTATTATATAAATTTAATTTAATTTTTTAAAAACTATATAATTACCTTAAATTTTCTTCAATACTAAAATAGTATTTATTTAATCAATAGAAAAATATAATCGTTTATTTTAATAACACTAATTTTTGACATATTTAAGATTAGTTAATGTGTAAAGTTAATATTATAGACCTATAGTATATAATATAGTTGTTTTAAAGCATTATATTATAATTCCAACTTGTCTTGAGGTGTTTAAATTTAAATTAAGAGAATGGTATCAAATTTGACAATAATGATATCTTATTGAATTAATTTATTACTAAAACATTTTAAAAACATTTAAAATGATAAATAATCACATGGGGATAGTATATGATCTAAAATTTCTTCTAATTTTCGTTTAGGGTCCATTTTTTTGTTTTTTGATCTACAATATTATTATTATATTTTAATATTTTGAGGATTTCCAAAAGTGCCCCTCACCTCAATTATAAAAGGGAACCTCCTCCCTCACATCCTCGCAGCAAATTGAGCCTTATTGATCGACCAAACCCTGACCATTTCCCATTTAAACTTACCTAGACACATCCTATAGTTTTCTTATTCTCAACATACTAACCCTATTGTCCCCAAGAGTATCCAATAGAGGCTCACTAAAGAATATGTAATCATCTTTACCGACTCCTTCAAAATTATTTCTTCTTATACTTACCCTTCCAATGTTTTTTCAATAATAAATTAATAAATCTAGTATCTTGTATATTATGATATTTTATTTTGATTATTTTATAACCATATTCTTCATTTTACCCATCCTATGAAAAACAATATCACCATACGTGCGTACGTACGACTTACCGTCTCCATGTTGTGGTGTAATTTGTTTTTCAGCACCACATTATTTGGATGGGTATACTGATAAAAATAATGGATATAAATAATAAATATAAAAATATATTTATTAGATATAATTAATATACCATATAATTCCCCACCCTTTTACAAATAAGGATACGATATCGTCACTCATGTGCACATATAGCATATCACCTCCATGACGCAATGAGATTCATCTTCCATGTTAATCATTCAAGAATGATTATAATAATTTATATAATTCATAAATATCAAATAGATTACATAATAATTATAATTTAATAATATACATATATATTCATATATTTCATTTACTTTCTTCGATTCAATATGATAAAAAAATGGAAACAACGTTCATGCATACATACGATCTATTGTCTGCATGAATGGTGTATTCCATTTCATATATCTATATTTTATATATATTTATATACCTAATATATATGATATAAAAATAATTTTTTCCATTTTTTAAGTTATTAAATCATTATTAAGTAATAGGATCAAGAATAACGAGACAAAACATATATGATAAATAAAGTGGTTATTAACCGAAACGTTGTTTTAACATGGAATTTTTGATAAAACGGTAATATAAAGTCATAAATTTACCATATATGATATCATAAATATTATTATGATTTATATATATGTTTAAAACCACTATAAATTATTTTTGTACACGTACAGAAGAAATCATACCTAAGGTAAGGGATAATTTTACAATCTCAGTATTATATGAGATTGTATATACATAAGTATTTACTTGGAAATATTTATCATCCATGTCCATGTTTCTTAAAAATGTTTTAAAAATGAGTATTTCTAAGGTTTTATGTATGGTTATCTTTAACTAAATCACCGTTTTAAATGTTTCTAAGATTTATTCTTTAAATCATTCTCATTCATGTCCATGTTTTCAAAATGGGTTTTATTGATTTATTTATAAGGACATTAATAATTTAAAATGTTAATTATTAAATTTATCTAAAATATTTGAAAGTGGTATGGGACAATTTGATTCAAAAATATTTTTTTTAAACGACTTCTTTTATAAATGTGGATCTTATGAATAAATGATTTTAATTTTAAAAAGGGTATTTTTTATAATAAATTTTTAATGATTTTATTAGATTATTTTTATTTATTTCAACATAATATATTGATTCTTATGTTTGATTGAGGTTTATCTCTTATAATACCATTTACCATATTTTATTTAAGCTTTAATGATATGTTTGACTATGGATGTTTTATTTTTAAAAAATTCATAGTTTATGGTTAATGTATTAAAATTTTGTATGCCAGTTTTAATAAAATTGGTTATGTTATTTATATATCACCCTTTTCATATAAGAAATGAATTAGACTTAGTAAGTGTCGAGCGAGTCCCACTATATCCCCTTGATGAGTTAGTAGGTCTCATGAGACAAACTAGACCATTTTTTTACCCATTATTATTTGGTGACTTGGATAAAACCATGACTGTATATTTTAGATGTCCCACATTATGCATTCCCTCATTATGAGGTTAGTTATTGATATTATAAATTATTATTCAACTAGTATAATATTCATGTTTATGTTTTCTATATCATGTAATTATTTTCTATGTTATTATTTATTCTTTCTATATGATTCTCAAGACTATGATTAAATGGATTATGTTTTAGTTATTCACCATTCCATAATGTTTATGATTATTTATGATTGCTTCCATTGTATGTGTACCCTTATTGATCATCTAGGCACACCCCTTTCTTATGTTATAATTGTTCAAGGATGAAAATATGTGTATTATGACTAATATACAGGTTTAATCATTGAAAGTAATGGCATTATTAAATGATTTACTATGTTTTATTTTATGTTTTAAGTTATAATATATGGTTTATGTATGTAATTTGGTTTTCCAAAACATCTAAATTGATCAGTTCATTGGGATTTATTTTCTTGAAAACATGCCAATGTAATAAATAATTCACTATCTCTAAGCTTTTGTGGTCATGTTGTAACACTTGTTATTATAGGGAGCTGATCAGTAACCTTTGAAACTTGATTTTGAAATAAAATATTAGAAAACATTACCATATGAATGACTTTGAGGATAAGCCTAAGTTTAAGATATCATCCTTTAAATTTGGTAATGGATAACCTAGGTTAATCTTATGGACTTATTCATTGAGAAGAATATTCCATCATTTAGAGATCTTATAAATAATTCTTCATGATTACATCGCTATGGTTAGTGTTTTTCACATTGTGCTTTGAGTTTTGGTCAATGGTTAGAATCAAAAAGGTTATACAATAAATGGTTATACTACTGATGATGAAGTAGAATGAGTAAAGTTTATGTGTATTTGTATTCAATAAATAATTCATCAATGGTGCTCTGGTTATAAGAATCCTGAGATATATAATGATTGTACTGCAGTACACTTCTATCATGGTTTTGGAAGAAAGAATGGTTACATTAAGGTTTTAATTTGATAATGTTATGTGATAATAATAGCTACATTATTTTTTATGGAGAATCTAATGTATTTTTGAAATTTGGATACCTTTTTATAATACTAATTTGAAAATATGTATTTTGGAAGAGTCTTAAGGTTGGAATTGATTAAGTTGAACATTGGATATTATTTTTTGAGGTTAAAGTATGATTTATTGGATACATAGTTCTATCCTTTTTATTTTTAGTAAAAGGATAAAGGAATTACATGTAGACATTATGATTTTTTGAAAGTTATTTAGGAATGAAAATTCATCTTGAATATCCATCTTCATGTGTATGAAATAAAGTGAAAATATATCAAAGCACATACAAAGGATAATATTAGGATTACGATATGTAATGATATCAAGTAAGTCTATTTTTCTCAAGTGATTATATGAATATTTAATTAATCCCTGAACATTAGGAAAAAGACATTTGGAATAAAAAATTTATCCTAGTACCTTTATTTTTGATGAATCAAATGGTCCACTATATCAATGTAGATTTATAGCTTTGGGATTGTTAACTTTATCAAAATAATGTTCTCTATCACTCTCTATCAGAAGTTGATGGTTAGATTTATCTTCCATGTATATGTTTTTCTACATGTAACCCTAGTATGTGTAATATCTTGTTACCTTATTTATTAACCTTTTTTATTTTGAAGTCCAACTTGTATTGACCCTTGTTCTAAAGTGGGATTTCAAAAAAAATGAAATTTGAATAGTCAAACCTTAATTACTGAACCCAATTTCTAAAATAAGGACACAATTTATTGGAGGGAAAAATTTAGCACCCAAATAATTTATAATATTTTCTTTTTTGAATAAATTTAATTTTTTTAGTATTCTTTATTCAAAAAGTTATGCTTTCCCATCAAAAAACTGAGTTAGCACAAGATCAAGTTTTACCACCTTTTAATGAAGAACCTATTATAAATCCAATTTTGAAACTTTTATATATGTTATTTGAAAACATAAATATCTTTTTTTAAATCAAAATATTAAAATTATATGATGGTGAATTCTTGGTATTTTTCATAGAAGTTTAATTTTTTCGATGAATAGTGAAACATACTGTATTGTAGATAAAAGCTTTATTTTTTGTTTAAATAATTATCATACATAAACTTTATTTTTAAAGTAAAAAAATAAATAAATAATACATATATTAATTCAATTTAGGTCATTAGAACCTTTTTTATATTATAATTAGGTATAAAAACTTATTGATCTTCTAAACGTCTCTTTTTCCCGTCTTCTCGTCACATATGTGGGATAAGTGTTAAACTTAATTTATATACTTATATGAATTGAATTTCAAACAATTTACATACATGATTTTAATCAATATGAATTTTTTGGTCTAATAGGATCAACTTAATTTTTGTTTAATAGTAAATTTAGTATTTTATTTACCACAGTTAAGTGAAAATTGTGTAATTAAAGGTAAAAAATAATATTATAATATTTTGGGTTCTTTTAGAATTTTATAGTAATAATATTAACCCTTAATATATAAATTACAATATATCCTGTTAAGAGTTAGAGAGGATAAATAAGGGTTAAAACAAAATGTTATGGATTAAAAAAATAATAAAAACTTGTCAAAAAATTATTGTATGAAGAAGATTCAACCCTTATTAAATTATGACATATTTTGAGTTTTTTAATGTACACTTGTACATGAAAATAAATTATATATTATTTAAGTCAAAGATAGTCACAAAATATCACTTTCTTTGTTTTTAATATCTTTTATGTATCCACATAAGGAAAAAAAAGATATAAACAAAACTAAATTTCTATTTTGATCATGTGGAAGTTAGTTCAATTATTTTTTTTTATAAATTATATAATTACCTTAAAAAATTCTTCAATAATAAAATGGTATTTATTTAATCAGTAGAAAAATAAAATAATTTATTTTAATAATATTAATTTTTATTTATTTTGGATGAGGTAATACTTCTAGTTAATTTTCTTGAGCTATATGATATAATAGAGATGTTTAGAAACATTATATTCTAATTCCCACTTGTCTTCAGGTATTTACAGTCAAATTAAATTTGTAATATCACATTTGACAATAATTATATCTTATTGAATTAGATTATTATTAAATAATTTATAAATCCCCAAAAAATAAAAATAATCACAAGGGGATAGGATATGGTCAAAAATGTCTTATAATTTTTATTTATAGTCCCTTTTTAAGTATTTGGATCTAGAATAGTCTTATTATATTTTAATATTTCAATGATTTTCAAAAGTGCCTTTCACATCAATTATAAAAGGGCAGCTCCTCCCTCACTTCCTCACACCACTTTTAGCCTTCTTCCTCAACCAAACTTTGCTAATTTACATTATAAACTTCCCTAGACACATTCTATTTGTTTTGTTATTCTCAAACGACCAACCCTAGTGTCCCTAAAAGGATATCTAAAGGAGGATCGTTAAAGAAGAGGTAGTCGTGTTCACCGACTCCTTCAAAATTATTTATTCCTCTAATTTCTATTCCTTGTTTGTTTCCATAATAAATTAATAACTCTAGTATCATCTATATTTTTATATGTTATTATGATTATGGGAGAACCATATTCATCCTTTAATGCATCCTACGAAAAACAATATCGCCATGTGTGTGTGCGTACGACTTACTATCTCCACAATGTGGTGTAATTTCTTTTTCATCACCAATTTATTTGGATGGATATAATGATAAATATAATGGATATAAATAATAAATATGACTTTATTTTGATTATTTATTATTAATAGACCATCTAATTCTTCACCATTTTACCAAAATAGTAAATTATATTATCTCTCATGCGTATGTACAACCTATAATCTCCACAACGCGATGGAATTAATCTTCCATATAAACCATTCAATAATAATTATAAAAATATATATAACGAATAAATATGAAATATATGATATAATAATTATACTATAAATATATATGTTTTCATTTACTTAATTCCATTCAATACAATAAGAAAATAGAAACAATGTTCATGTTTATATACGACCCACCATCTCTATGAATGGTGTATTCCATTTCATATATATATCATTTTTATATATTTATATAATGAATATATATTATATATAAATAATGTTTAAAATTATCTAAGTAATTAATTAATGATCTAAGTAATACGATCAAGAATAACGATTCAAAACACATACGATAAACAAAGTAGTTATTTCCTGAAACATTGCATTGACTTAGAATTGTTAATAAAAGGGTGATATAAAGTCAAAAAAGAACCATATATAATATCATAAACATTATTATAAATTTTTTACATGTTAATAATATGTTTAAAACCACTATATAGTATTTCTGTACACATACAAGGGAAATCATACCTAAGGTAATGGTTGATTTCATAATCTCATTATTATCTAAGATTTTTTATACGAAAGTATTTACTAGGATGTATTTATTATCCATGTAAACACTTCATAAAAAATCAAAATGAGTCTTTTAAAGGTTTTATGTAAGGTAATATTTAACAGAATCATCATTTTAAATTTTCCTATGATTTATTATTCTAAATATTTCTCATTCATTCCCATGTTTTCAAAATAGGTTGTATAGATTAATCTATGAGGACAAGAATATTTTAAAATTTTGATTTTCGAATTTATCTCAAATTTTTCAAAGTGGTATAGGACACTTTGATTAAAAAAAATCTATTTTTTTAATTTCTTCCTTTATAAATGTGTGGCTCTTGAATAAATTATTTCAAAGTAAAAAAAGGGTATTTTTTGAAGAATTTTTTAATGATTTTATTATAGTTTTTTCATCTATGTCAACATACTCTATTAGATCTTATGTTTGATTGATTTTTATCTCTTATGATACCATTTTCCATATTTCATTGAAGGTTTTATGATATTTTTATTGATATTTGTTTTATACAATTCGTGATTTATGGTTAAAATATGAATAATTCGTATGCTAGTTTTAATATAACTGTTTATGTTGGTTATGTTTAACCCATTTCATATGAGGACTTCATTGAATATATTATGTGGTGTTTGAGGCCTTCTATATCCCCTCGATGAATCATTGGGTCTAATGAGACAAAATAGACTGAGTTTTTTTACCCATTATTGTGTGTTGTCTTGGGAAATGCCTTGATGGTTTGTTTTAGATGTATAGCATTATGCATTCCCTCATTATGAGATCAGTTATTGATATTCCATGTGATTATTAGACCAGTAGAATATCCATGTTTATGTTTTCTAGATCATGTGATTATTTTTTATGGTATTATTTATTCTTTTCATATAATGATAAAGACTAGGTTTAAATGGTTTGTGTTTTAGTTATTCACCTTTTCATAAGGTTTAGGCATATTTATGATGGATTCAACTATACTATTACCCTTAATGAGCATCTGATCTCACCAATTTCTTATGTTTTATTTTTTATATGATGTCTAGTTGTGTATTATGACTAATATATAGGGTTAATCTATGAGAATAAGGGCCTTATAAAGAGATTTACTTTGTTGTATTTATGTTTGAAATTGTAAGATAATGTTCTTGTATGTAATCTGGTTTTCCAAAACTACTAAACTGATATGTCCTTAAGAATTATTTCCTTGTAAACATGTCAATGTAATAAATAATTCATTAACTCTAGGATTCTGGGGGTCGGCCCATTATAGTATGCCTTCAATGAGAGTGGTTGTATGGTAAGGTGATGAAGTGATCATGAGCAGTTCTGACGATCAGCTGAAGGCATGGTCGATTCCTCTTCACAATAGGTAGTGGAAGATCCCATATATGGTATCCAGACCAAATATATCATAGTAGGTTGTCAATGATGGGCGTTAGCACATGTTCAATCCCCATGGTCAATTTAGTGACCATGGATGGAATGATAACTTCTTTCATTTTTAATTTTTCAACATGTAGAACAAAAAGATTCACATTTTGGTTTAGTGAATTATTTTTCCACAATTAAAATTCACTATGATAATTCAATTAGAGACAATTCCTATCCCAAGAAATCATTCTAAATTTATATTAAAATATGAATATATCAATAAACACAATATTTAAATTTAATTTCTAATTTGGTTCCAATTTTAAATAGTCAAAAAAAATCAATATTTACCTAGTATTTTCTTAATTAGTGGGGGTTATTAAAAAAAAAAGAAAACAAAACAATTAAAATTTGTTCTCACATGGCTCCCCCATACTTGAATTATTACACTCCAAGACAATATTATCATTGAATTTCAAAATATTCGAAAAGAAAAACAAATTCATCCTATCTATATCTAAATTTATTATCCAGATAAGATGTAAGTAGAGATATATCCATTGTGAAAATTATCATGCCACATAAATGAATCAAACAACTATGTCATTTCACTTTACTCAAAGTCCCATTTCAAGAGTGGGTCTAATGAGATTTCAGTGGAATCAAAATTTAAACCAGAAGCACTTCCATTTATCACTCTATCCTATGTTTCTTAAACCAAAGTTTGATTTTTCAATTTTTTAATATAACCCAAATGAATGTCTTATAAGTAATTTTCCCCCATAATGGGTTCAATATTACACTCATTCTTATGAAATAATATTTGATAAGGTTCTTTATTTGAAAAAAATTCTAGCTGCAATTGTTTGCAAATAACTATTCATAGAGATTATTGAGATTGAAAATGACATGATCAAATTATAGAAACTTACCCAATACCATTGTCCTAGAGGATCACTATGGGATCCAAACTACACATTTTTATTCTCGGATTAAAGGACTTATATCATTTTGAATTGAGTTGGACCTCTAAGTTATTCTTTATCACATAATTTAGTTACCTTGTATCGAGTTCTAGATTCCTAATAAACTCAAGTTATAAAATTGATTCCAAAAAATATTTTCACTCACACTCACTTTTCTAGTTCTGAGACAAAACTTCAATGAATATAGTGACTAACTCACTCATAAATCACTTAAGTATTATAGTTTCATAACCAATGAATTACTTCAATTGTAGTATAATATTTTCAAACTTGGAATGGAAGTGACTAATTTAATGAAAATTTTGAAAAAAAAACAATACAAAAGCAGTGAAAAAGAGTTATCCACAATATTCCTAAATTGTAATGTATTTTTTTTAATAAAAGGAAACAATGATATTTACATCCTAAAACTAACTTGTCCCTCTCCCCCAAACTTTGGTCAAACACACTTCTAGTTGAATTTCATTATGAATTTTCGTAGGAAAAATATTTTAAAATAAAATAAGAAGATAAAATAACATGGGATAAATAGATAACATGGAAGTTATCTATTTATTAGTAGTAGAGAGGATTATGGACACCTCCAAACATTATTTCCAAAAAAATACTCATATTAATTCTTCAATAGTTTTACATTCACCTCAAATGTCAATTTTTAACCTTCTCCTTCAATTTCAACTACATCTAAATAAAAGGTATTAGTTATTTTGTATGGTCCAATTCATTTGGAATTAAGCATGCCATAGAATAGATTCTTCCTTGAGAAGAATAATAGTAATTTCTCTTCAACATATAATTCTCTTTTATGCATCTGTTTTTCATGAACATATTTAGTTTTCTCCATAAAAAGTAGAGAGTTTTTGTATTCTTCCCTTCTCGGCTCCTTAAGCTCCATACATTACATATTACTTTATTCTCCATCATTTCCAAACTCCATATTCACTATTTTAAAAACCCAGTAGGCTTTTTAAATCATCTCAATAGGCAAGTGGTAGTGCTAACCATAAACAATCCTATAGGGTGACATACCTATTGTGGTTTTGTAGGCAGTTCTATATACCCACAGTGCATCTTCTCATTTCCTACTTTAGTCCTTAAAGTTGGGTTACACTATCTTCTCCAAAATTCTTTTGACTTATCTATTGGACACCTAATCTAGTCCATTTTACTTTTGGGTGGTTGGAAGTGGTGGTTTTATGGTGAACTCTATATTTCTTCATGAGTTACTCTATTTTATTAATGTGTAAGGGGGTTCCTTTGTCACAAATTATAGATTTAGGTATTCTAAACCTATAAAAAATTGATGATTTTAAAAACTCAATCATATTTTTGAATTTTTTAGTTCAAGTGGATTTTACTTCAATTATAATAGATACATACTCTACTATCAATATAATTTAGAAAATCAAAATGACATATGGAATGGGCCCATGAATTAAACTCCTCAGACATAGAATATCTCACAAAAGATTAAAGGTTTTTGGGGAATCTCATTCCTTTGGTAAATTCCACCCATAAACTGACCTTTCATAATTCTTTTACAAAAAAAAAATGTGAATTTCAATAAATTGGAGGCCAAAACAATCCATCTTCTAAAATTTATATATCAGTTCTTGGAGGTTTAATATGGGCTTCACTTGAAAGTGTAGGGAAACAAATAAATCATGTAGTTCATTTATTCGTTAGGGATACACCTTATAATGAATCATCCATTACAGAGTTTCTACAAATAAGGATGTTCCCATACATGATATTTTGATTCAAATTTTTGTTTAGTAGTTTGATATTTAGAAAATAAGATGGGTACCATTTCTATGACTATAAAGTTTACTATTCCAGTGAACTAGGGCATTTGGGTAAGGTTTTAAAGTTTCTCACCAGGGAATTAATCATATATATTGGGCTTTTGGATTGAATATAACTCAGTATTGAGGGGTAAACTGCCCATATGTTCAGCCACTATAATTTTTCATCCCTTCTAATACCTGATCTTCATGTCAAACTTGTTCACTAGAAACATCTATCTCGCTAGTCTAGGATTTTCACCATCTTTCTTTATCAAACATCTCAATGTTTTATGATCATAATAAATAGTTATTTTACTTCCCAAAATATAAGAATGAAATTTATATAAATATATGAAAATAGGGAAAAAATCTTTCAATATTTTTGTGGAGTTAAAATGGAATGGTTTTAAGGTTATGAATTATATGCTATCGCTTTTAGAGGTCTATCAATATTTTAAGAAAGAACAACCACTACGGATCTATTAGAATCATAACATAGAATCTCAAAAGGATTACTCCAGTTTGGTGGATAGATGATTAGTGTAGTGGTAAAGCATGTTTTCAACCAGTTGGAAGTTATCCTATACAAATCATCAAAAATAAAATTAGTTTCCTTCCTAAGTACGTTAGTTAGGGGAAATAAAATTTTATAAATTCCATCATAAACCTTTTATAATATCCAACATGGCTTAAAAATGATTTAATGTGTCTTATAGTGTTGGGTTATGGCAGAGTGGAAATAAAATCAAATTTGGATTTATCAACTTCAATCCTAGCTCTAGAAATTAATTATCCCAAAACATTCTCTTTTAACCATAAAATGGAACTTTTTAAAATGAAAACCATGTTTTTCTCAATACATGTTTTTAAAAAATAGAACTCTCTATAAATATTTAAAAATAAGTCTCATACATAGTGAAGTCATCAAAAAATACCTCCCACCAGTTTTCAATTAGGTCTAAGAAAATAATTTTCATATATAATTATAAGGTACCTGTGGAATTAAAAGGACTGAAATTCATCCTTAAGTAGGTTAATTTACTAAAGGTACATGTGAAGGTGGTCTTTTCTTTATTACTAGTAGCTATTAGAACCTAAAAACACCCATAAAATCCATCAATGAAACCATAATGGCTCTTCATAGTGACTCTATCAAATATTTATTCCACAAAGGGCATGGAGAAGTGGTATTTTCTAGTCACATGTTTTAATATCCTCTAATATTTTCAAACTCTATATCTATTCTGAATTATTATGAGAACTAACTCATTATTCTCATTTTACATAATAGTATAATCATTTTTCTTTGGGATAATTTGGATGGGAATTACCTATTGGAATTAAGAGATGGGGTAAATTAATTTATCTCCTAAAAGTGTTTCTACCACTTTTTTACTACTTCCATAAGGGTTGGGTTGAGCCTCCATTGGGTTTGTCTTAATAGTTTAGATTCAACTTCTAGAAAAATACTATGTATGCAAGTGGATGTGCTAATCCTTGAAATGTACCCTAATGTCCGGCCTATTTATCTGACATTATTTTTCTAAATTTTAAGTAGTTAGTGTTCCTTTCTATGATCTAGATTATTTGAGGTTGTTATTGGATGTTTCTCATTTTATTTTAAAATTTAATATTTTAATTTTAATGGAATTAGTTTTAATTCTAACTTAGGGGTTTTTTAGATATTTTTTCAAATAATTGAACTTCATGTGAAAATCCTACACATGAAAGGAATAATTATTAGTATTATATTTTAGTAACTCATTAAAATAATTTTAATAAATTTATTAAAAAATATCAACACTCAAAAGAGTATCCAAATTAAATTCATTTTAAAAAATATATTTACCTATCAGGTTGTGTGCTTTAAATTATTCTTATAATCTTATTATATCATTTAACGTTTAAATTTTTACCCTTGAATAACAAGGTTGTTCAAAGTGGTTTGATGTGATTAGATAATGCTCTTTATGTTAGTGTTTCATTGAATCAAGGACATTGAAATTTATTTTTTCTTCACTAATGTTCATGTAATGGGTGCCTTCATTAGCATTTATGATAGTGTTAGTAGTCTATAGGAATGTTCTTCCAAGAATAATTAGAGAGTGATATTTACCATTTCCCTCTTCCATGTTGAGAATGTAGAAGTCAACAAGGAATGGGTAATATTCTATACATACCAGGATATCTTTAAGGACACCTACTGGGTAAGAAAAAGTATGATTGGATAGTTTCAAAACCACATGTTTGGGGTTTAGTTCTCCTATCTGTAGAGATGAGTAAAATGAATAATGAATAACATTTATCAATTCTCATAAATCACATAATTCATTAGAAAATTTAAAATCTCTTATTGTGTAGGGAATAGAAAAAATACCTAGATCTTGGAACTTATGTTGCATTTTTTGGGTTATAAGGGAAGAAATTTTTTAATTTAAACATAACTTTTTATTAACTCATAATATTATCATTCTATTATATATTTATTTGATGAATTTTTCATACCTTATTATCTGGAAGATGGAATCCAAATAGGAATGCTGATTTTATCATTCTTAAAAAAATCCACTTTCTCATTTTAAAATGACTTTTCACTAGTTTTCTTGGGTTATTTAATTCTTTCAAGTAAGGGTTTTTGGGGATCAAGTGGGTTTTCCATCTTGGATTTCACTTTGTCTTTATTTGATGATTCCTTCACTACCTCCTAATTATGTTATTTTTTCTAGGGAATATTTTCTATATTTACATTTTTGTTCACTTATAACTTCAATTTAATTGGGTTTTCCTTCATTGTTTTACATATCATTACTGATTATTAATTTAACACCACTAAAAATTTTCTTTAGTGTTAGGAATTGTTTGAGAATGAATCTTTTGTGATCCTTTACTTACCTTATTATTGAGGGTGGTCCAAAATCTACATTCAATTCCTTCAATTATGATCCATGCATGGTGAGAGTGGTCTATGGACTATTTTGATATTATGTTACCTATCTCAGCATTTCCTTTATGAAAGGTTCTTATGGTTGTCCTTGTTGGTAACCTGTATATATTTGTAAATTTTGTCTCTAGAATGGTGTGGTTGGAAGGATTTTTGACAAGCCTATTGGAATGATTTCTTAAATGGTGACCTATATTGGTGTAATCTCCCAAAATAAAATTAATGGTTGAGGGTATATAAATCATTGGTATCTACTTTATTGGTTTGTAATTTACTATAGAACATTGTATCACAACTTCCATTTCCTTGAACTTAAGGGAATCCATCATTGAAATTTTTCTGGGAATATCCCAGCTGATAAGCCCTTGGGGGTGTGTTGGGTGATGATTCCTATACTTTTCTCACAACTATATGTCTCACAAAATTATTTAGTTCTTCCATTTTATTTTCTAATAAATTTGAGTTGTAAATTTTTTCATCATATACATCTATGGTTACAGTCCTCATAGAAAATTTCTAGGAATTTTGTTTGATAATGTCAATTGGTTCTCTAAATCCAACTGGTGACTTTTCAATAAACACTCCTCCTAAAGATGAATCAAGTAGGTTCTAGTCATTTTCCATCAATATTTGGTATAATAATACTAAGAAGTGATGTTTTTTATATGGATGGTGTGTTCAGGATGTGGTTAGTTTCTTTATTCTCTCCCCAAACTCAAAGAGAGTTTCTCCAGTTTCCTATTTGATTACATATATTTTCATTTGGATTTCATCAATCCTTGAAGTAGGGAATAATTTCTAGAGGAATTTCTTCTGTATCTCATCCCATGAGGAGACTTCCCCAGCCTTTAAATGGAAAATACACTCATTGGATTCCCCTTCAAATGGGAAGGGGAAATCCTTCGAGTTGATTTGATCCTTAGTGACACCTCTAGTTCTGAATCCATTGAAAACTTATTTGAACTCTCTCAAGTTCATGTGGGGGTCTTCATCAGATAACCCATAAAACATAGGTTGTATCCTAATCATTCAGTTTTTGAGTTCATAGATTTTTTCATTAAATTGTAATTATCTATCATTCATATTGAAATTGGGCATGTACATTTCTCTTAAAGTCTTATTAAATTGAGAAAGATTATATTCCATTTTTTCACTTCCTATTGAATCTATGGTAAAAGAATAAAATTATGAGGGAGAGTTAGCTAATATAATAGTCAAAAACTCTCTTTCCTCTTGTTCTATGATCATTAGAGTTTTGAGTTACACAGGTGCAGTTTTCTCAACCTCCAGATCAAAACTAGTGAGGTTGAAATAATTGGATATATTTAATTGAAAACATTTTTTATAAAATATTAAAACAAAACACCGACCTCATCTGCAATAGTTCTAGGTTTAATGAACACTTCTCATGAGGTGATAAACAAAATGAATTAATGAACCTGAGAAAAAATGTTGTGTAGTGGGACTTGGGATGTCTCTAGAGAAGTCAATGTTGTGGGTGAGTTGAAATATTATTTTAGTGGGGGATTATATTTGTTAAAATGAGTGGGTGAAATTGGATGGTTTTAATATCAATTTAAAAAAAGGAAGTGTTCTTACCTTGTATCATTCCCTAATTATTATTTTGAATCATTATCCAATTGGTCTTTATTATTCCTATTATAATATGAAATCTCATTGATAAAAATTATCTGGTTATTTCAATTTAGATAGAGAAATATAATGATCATTATATTCCTTACCCTTTACTTTCTTGAGGATTATAAACCTATATTCACCCTTGAATCCTCCCACTTATTGTTATCACATGTAGTGAATTAGATCCAAGTGGATTGTGTGTGTAATGATGAGAATAATTAGAAGAAATTAAAATCTAAAACTAGAAGAAACTTATACTGATTAAAACCATTAAGATCCATATATGATTTAGTATAAACATAAAATGATCGTAATTCATAAATAGGGGTAATTAGGGTATTATCTTTGGTGTGACCCCAAATGGGATAGTTTTCCATTTAGAGTTTTAATAATGTACAATAAAAATAAAAGAAGAGTTTCAACTAGTAGTGAGCGAGTGTAGTCTTAAAAAGGGATCCAATCCTCATTCTATCCTTTGTTTTTTTTTCTCATCCTTTATTTTTCATATTTAATTCCTTTTATAAAAGAATTATTAACCATTTGAGTGTGATTCCCTCCACGTGAGCGGTGAAAACTTCTTCACAAAATTCAATATTTTCATCTTTATTCAACATGGAGAAGGTTTATGTTGTGTTTTATGATTGGGATGTGTTTTTAATCAAGGTTATGGATGAATTTTTTAAGGAATCAATGCTCCTCCCATGGTTTAGTTTTGTTTCCTTTTTTTGATTGAGTGTTTTGGTGGTTCGCAGCACAATGAATGTTTTGATTTGTCTTATCAGAAAACAATGGAAAATGAGATTGAGGTTTAGTTGATGGGCCTAGGTATTTACATAAGCCTAGGAATTATCATTTTAAACCATAAAACAACATACCCTATCAGTTTCTTCAACTCGAATATTATATCATTGGATAGTGAATGCTAACCATCTCATGTTAGTGGTGCTACATTTCTTGGTTGGATGGATACTCTTGTATTTTACTTATATAAAGAAAAAATATGACATCCATTGGTGGATATATTTATTCGAATTGGGATATTCTAAATATCCTTAGATAGTGAGAAATTCTAGTATGGAATTGTTCTAATATTTTTTTTAGCTTCTCATAGTATGTTGGTCTTTCATTGTGCAACTTTGGTGTTAGTATATTGTGATCTTCTAATAAAATGAAAATTATAAAAGAACAAAATTTTGTTTGATATAATATGTTACGTGAAATACTGATTTATATTACATTACATGAAATTATAAGTTTATCTTTCATTAAATGTGATGTTTATTTTATCTTACATTATACGCAACAAACAGTTTAGCTTGTGTTACATGCTAGACTAAGTTTTACCAAAAAAACAATATACTATTAATATTATTATTAAATATGATAATTATCGCCTAGGCATTAGAATGGTGGGTAAAAATAGGATTATATAATTTATGAAAATATATAGTTTACATATTTTTATTAGATAACTATTTATTATTAATAAAATAAAATCATTAAAAAATTCAGAAAATTTCTATTTTTCTAAAAGACTGATTAGTCATGATTTGTGCATATAGTTCATAATTTATTTTTAAAACTTTTAGAAAATATATTTTACCAAATAAAAATAATTTTATGAAATAGGAATATTGAAATTATATTAGGGTTAATTATTGGGTTTTTTCTAAGAAGTTTCATTTTTTAATGAATAGTGGAAAAGCAGAATTTTAATTGAAAATTGTCTTTTCATTTAAATTATTTATAACGATAAAGTTTACTTTTAATTGGATAAAAATTATAATTAGTTCAATTTTCTATAAATTAATCTAGTTTTAGGTTATTTTAATAATTTTTATATTTAATTTATATATAAAAACATTTTAAATTTTTTAAGATTTACGCTTTGAAAACTCGTTTTCTCATCCTTTCTACGGTATTAATTTTAAATAAAATTATTCTAGTTATATGATTTGAACATGGAAATTTGTATTCAATATTTACAATTAGATTAATTTATATGATATAATTAGTTTAAATTAATTATTTTCCATAATTATTAGTGAAACAATTTAAATTAATAACCACGATTGAGGTTAAAACATGGTTTTATGGATTACATGTGTGTATTAAAATTAATTTTAAACCTACATTGGAATTTTATTTAATAAATTTTATTTAATATTTATAATTTTTATATATTAATTATCTAATTAACCTCATTATAGTTATATTCTTAAAGGATAAATTACCAAGGTAAATAAAAAATTAGTTATCTTGGTAAAAACTAAAATGGTAAAATTGAGTAAACATAAAGACTAAGGAAAAACATGATAAAAATGTGTTTATTTTTAGGTTTTAGTTGTTTTTATAGACTAAATAATCCCTAAAAATCATTATTTATCAATTTTGGAGCCACATGAGGAAATTTAGACCTCCCAATAGTGCATACTTTTGAGTATATAAAAGATTGTGACGCATCCTCAACTATAAAAGGGAACTCACTATCTCCTATGATTCACACCTTCACACCTCTTTGTTTTGGAAAATACACAACAAAATAACTTTAAAAATTCCCCCTATCATATTATAAGATTTAGTTTTGGAATAATTCCAACCATTGAAGGATTTAGTTCAAACCTAAGAAGAATACCCAAAGAAGAGGTAATGATATTCAACAAACACATTTGTTTTAGTTCTTTCTCAACCTCATTAAAATTTTATCAAACCACATTGATATAATAACCTCATTATATTACATATATTTTTATATTTTTATAAAAATTTAATTACCTAAAACCATCTCCACTTCCATTAAATGGGTTATGAAATCATCGTTCGTGTGTATGGTCAGCTACCACCTCGGGAACCTATGTCACTCATTTTTCCATTACCACCTATCAATGACATGAATTGTGATGGATATAAAGAATATATATGATATTTAAATCATTATTATACCTATTTATTCATTATATCATATATACCTTATTACTTTCCATTTCATATGAGATACTATAACGTCACTCGTGTGTACGGTGGACTACCTCATCTCAAAGCGATGTGATTCTTATTTTACTAACTCTTTACATTGAAGGGGATAAGGAATAAATTTAATTATTATATATGATATAAATGAAATAATTATGATATTCAATTCATATTAATTATTATTAAAATATAATATATTATTTTATGTTTACACTTAAAGATGATAACACCATTCGTGTATGTGTAGACTACGACATTCATGAAGCTATATGACTCCATTTTCATCAGCACACCACGAGAATGATATATATAAGTATAATTATATAAATAATATTATATTTATGATATTATTATCATTATTTAAATATAAAATTTTACTTACACCCTTTCCATAATGATCATTGAAAAATAAGAAAACGTTATTCATGTCTACCTACAGCCTACCATCTCCACGGTCGTAACATACTTCATTTTTCACAAAAATAATTCATGATTAGTTTTAAATACATAAGTGATGTAAAAATATTATAAATATTTCATGATTATTATTATGGATATTATATTACTATATAATATGCACAAGAACCATATATTTCATGATGAACCACACATGAGTAAATAATGCAATTAATACCCAAAAAAAATGATAAAATATTATTAATAAATGTGTTATTAGATTTTATATAAGTATCATATCTGATATTATAAATATGAGTATATAATAAATTAATAAAATTATTAAAACCATTATACATGAGATTAAAGCATGTTCAACAAAAGGAAAGTGTGAGGTAATGGTTTTCTCATCTGAGTTTTATTTTTTTAGATATATGTAATATTCACCACTTATTTTTGTAGTGTGGTGTATATATTTCACATTAATTTATTGTATTATTACTATAATTAATTTTATTTGGATTTAAATATCTATTTTTTGATCTCTATTTCATGGTTTTTATGATTTTAAAGTTACCAAATTGCTAAGGGATTTTTATCTCAATATTCCTTCATTGGGATGTTTGTTATGTTATAAACCTATATTTTTTATGTGGTGTATATAATTCCACATTGACATGTTATATAATGAATATACTTATTTTCATTATATTATATGTTTCATTTAATTTTATTCTTTCATGGGGATCACAATTCAATGTTACAAAAGTGGTAAGATTCATTTTTTAAAATATCATTGTTTATCAAGATTGTGTATAATTAAGTCTAGAGTGTTGAAATATTATAATTATAATGAATTATATTATTATTTTGTTACTAATTATATTTTAAATTAATATTTCTAATTTTTCACTCTTTTTTACATAAATTAATTTAGAAACATTTTTACAAAAATTCGACTTTATTTCACTCTTAGGATGGAAATCTATTTTATTCCAAACCATGTTTTATAAAAAAATTATCCTTTTAAAAATTATTTTTAAAGTATATTTTACCCATTTTTACTCATTGAAAAATTATTTCTAATTAATATTTATTTCTTTCGCAAAATATTGACAATTTTGATTGTACTGAAAAAGTACATGGAAATTTTGTATAAACGTGTATGACATGAATATAATTTCTAGATACCATAAACACTCAAATGTTTTCTAGATAATCTTATATATTTAAAAGGTTATTTTAAATTAATATTATTTTCAAATTGTTTTATAAAATTTTAATTTTTTAAATTTATTTTCAAATAAAAGTATTTAAAAAAATCAAAAAGAAAAGGATATTTTCTTCAAGAATGTTAAGATATTTTTATGATATTTCTTTTAATAAATGAAAAAATCTATTTATTATTACTATAATGGGTATATGTTATATTTATAAATTCTTTATTATACCTCTAGATGGTTTATGATCATTTTGACTAAGGAAAGTATTGGCATTCGCTTCCTTGATCCATTTTGGTTTTCAATAACTTTCCCTTGAAATGTTCACATTACTATGATCATTGGACATTACATTTCCCACATATATCCATATTATTTATCATGAATATTATCATTTCCTAAACAATACAACTTTTTTACAAATGGTGTTCACTTTGAATGTTATTTGATTAACTGTTGAAATATAAATAAATCAATATCCATTGCTCAATATGAATTCATTATATAAGGTACATTTTTCAAGAATGAAATAGATTATTTTGATATATGTGGAATTATTTAGATAGGTATTGAATGGTCTGGGGACCTATTAATGAAATATTGTTGATGCATTTGTAGTTTCATTATACAAAATTAGTTTGACAAACCCTATGTATTTGTTACCAGTATATTTTAAACTATCTTATGCAAGGTCTTAATATTATTATGCTAAACATCATGTGAAATGCCTTGAAGATAAAGGTATCATGTACCTAGAAAACATGGAATCCAATAATTAAGCATTTCATTCATTTTATTTATTATTATTATCCATGATATTTTCACATTGATATAATTTATAGATTCATTTCATTCCTAGATTATTAAATAAAATGCATGTGTGATCATTTATTTATCATTCCATATTGATTATTACTTTTGAATTTTTTTAAATGTCATGTTTAATTAGTGATGTACCTTTCTATTTTGATCATTTTTATTGACTCGTGATATATTTTTTATACTTAACCCCTACTGAGCATTTTATCTCACCCTTTTTTATTTATTTCCCCTAGATTCCCTGAAGAGAAGTATGTTTGATATACAAGGACATGATGAGTGAATAATTTTATTCTTGGAAAAAATATGTCAAATTTTCTTATTCAAAATTAATGCAAGACTTGTGTATATATATATTTTACCAGGACAACTAAACTGACCAGTCCTTCGGGATATAATTCCTTGTATCTTACGCCAATGTAATATAGTAAGACACCGACTCTAAGTTACTGGGGTCAAGATCACTATATTCAGTATTGAAGGAAGTTTATTATAATCCTTGGAATCTAGATTTAAGAGAATGAATATTATGGAATATAACCTTGTGATAGAATTTTAGGATAAGTATAGAAGAGCATCTTAATTTTTTTGTAAGGTTTAGATTATGTGAATTTTCCTAGAAATGAATCTCTATATGGATAATACAAGTAGACTTGGTTCTATAATATATGTACCTAGTGGTAATAACTATGAAATGGGAGCATCATGTTGGAGTCTAGAATTACGTAGTACATTATAATGGGGCTTACTGCGCACCTGATTTGTCACTCTCGGGGGATATGCTTATGATAATTCACATTTTATATACAAACCATTAGGAAAGATTTTAATAGATAATTAAAATGAATAACATATGTCAAACCCCAGTATAAGTATGGACATATGTGGAAATAAAATGGAATAAGTATTTATGTATTAATATTAAAAAAATAAAATTTTAGAAGTATTTTTACCAATGGTATTTTTATTATAAGAACCATGATACATATTTTTTATTCTGTTAGAATCATATATGTATTCATTAACATAATTTTTATGGATACTATCATATGTTTTGAGTTTAATATGGATCACAAGTTCAAAGTCTTAAACACCTCTTTTTAGGATTTAAGTGTTTGGACTCTGCAATGATTAAAGATATTTTGGGAGAAATTTACGGCAAGTGTATGTTTTAGTGGAAAAGTCATTTGATTAATAATGATTTTATAATTTATAGAATTTATTTTAAATGTATTGATAGACTTTAGTGTTAATATTTTCATTAGTTACATTTTAATAATAATCAAATAATAATATTATGCTTTTTTAAAAAATTATATTGAGAACCATAGTAAAAATATTATTTAATGATTGATTTTATTTCAAGGATGACCATTACCACATATTTTTGGGAACATCATAATAATTATATTTATATTATTTTAGAAAAAGGACAACCCACATGCTGGGTTAAAACCCATCTCATCTGGGATGGTAGTGGGACTTAATCCCATGACTGAAGGACAATAAGGGTTTCACACCTACCACTAGTCTATGGGATATCCTGGTTAGTATTTTAATATTTTTAGTTAAATGAATTAAAATATAAATATTAATAATGAACCAGTGGTGTTAATTGTGATTTTTAGAGAATAATTTATTATTTTAGATAACTTGTGATTACCATATTATTTGTTGTAAAATAGAAAGAGATAGACAAAAAAGGCTTTTCCCTCTTTTAGGGATCTTAAAATCTATAAAAAGGGAATTTTAATTATTCAAGCATAAAAAAACTTTAGATATTCATTTCTTAGAGTACAGGGATAAATTTTAAATTAAATGGAGAAAACTAAAGGAATAAATTGTGTTTTTTAAATAGAAACATGTCAAGTAAATATATTTCTTTATATCAATAGATAGTAAAACAATTCCTCAACATTAAGAAAATTTTATTATATTAAAAAATCTTATCTTATTACATTTATATCTGATGAATGATATAGTGTTTTATATCATCATTTATTTATGAATTTGAGGCCCTTAACATTTCCTCAATTAAAAACTTTATTTTTGAAAAATGACCTCCATAACACTTTGTAAATTTTTATACTTTTCTTCCATGTCCATGTTTTCATTTCCCACCTATGTTCTCCTACATGGAAACCTGGTTATGTGTTATTTTATATGACCTTAATACTTTCTTTTCTATATTAATAATTTGTAATTATATTAACCCTTTTCTGGTATAGTATTTTTAACAATTTTATTTCCCCTTGTTAAACCCTGAATTACGAAGATCAAGTTTAAATTGAGAGGACACAATTTATTTAAGGTGGGGAGAATGCAACACACCAAAAATTATAAAAGAATAACAATTTATTCAATAGAATATGTTAGAGGAAATAATGAGTTATATTACATTACATGAAATAATAAGTTAATCATACATTTCAATAAATGTTTATTTTATCTTGTGTGACACGCAACACTTAGTTTATCCTTCATTACATGCATGACTGAGTTTTAACAAGTAAAAAGATACTATTAATATTGTTATTTAATATGATAGATAATACATATTTGTAAGAATGGTGGGAAATAATTGGACTAACTGAATTATGAAAATATATATTTTACACATGTTTATTATCTAACTATTTATTTGTAATAAAATAAGAATCATTTAAAATAAAAAATATATTTTTTGAAAAACATTATTTTCTAAAAAGTTTGATTAGTCGTGCTTTGCACACAAAATTTATAATTAATTTCTATAAATTTTAGAAAATATACTTTAAAAAATAAAATTAATTTATGTAATCGTAATATCTAAATTCTCTTAGGTTGAATTTGTTGTATTTTTTGAGAAGTTTCACTTTTTGATTAATAGTGAAAAATGCTGAGTTTTAATTGGAAAAAACATTTTTTTTAAATTATTTATAATGTTAAAATATATTTTGAATTGTTTTTAAATTAAAATTATTTAAATTTTATATTAATTAATCAAATTTAGTTTATTGGAATCATTTTTATATTAAATTTAGATATAAAAACATTGATTTTTTTTAAACATTTTCATTTTAAAAATATGTTTTCTCATCTCATCTATGGGATTAGTTTTAAACTAAATTATAAATATTCTTTGATTTTAATTTCAAAAAATGGGTTCCATATTTTTAATAATAATAATTTAAATTATATATTAATGTAAAATTAATATTTCACCATAATAATTATTGAAAACTGTTAAAATTAATTACCACGATTAAGGTTGAAACATGGTTTGGTACATTACATGTGTTTGTGTTAAAATTAATTTTAAACACATAAAAGATTTTACATTAATAAATTTGATTTAATATTTACAATATTTAGGTATAATTTATCTAATAAATATAATTTTAATTTTATTCTTAAACAATAAATTACTTAGGTAAATAAAAAGACATATGTTGCAGTGGTAAAAAATAAAAGGGTAAAATTGAGTAAACTTAAAGACTATGAAACAGCGTAATAAAAATATTTTTCTTTATTATGTGGTGGAGGTGTTTCTCAACCAAATAAACCATACCCTACACTATTTGTCTATTTTTTATCCACATCAGTTAAAGGAGACCTCCCAATAGTGAATACTTTTCAGTATTTACAAGAATGTCACTCCTTCTCAACTATAAAAGGGCACTCATTCTCCCCCATTATTCACACCTTAAAACCTATTTTGTTCAGCCAATCCATGAAAAAAATCACTTAAAAATCATAAAATCTCATAATATTATCCTTATTTTGGGAATAAATCCAACCTTTTAAGGTATTAGTAAAAACCTAAGGAGAATACCTGAGGAAGAGGTAATGTCCTTCAACAAGCGTCTTTATATTACTTATTTCTCCACCCCATTAAATTTTTATTAAACCATGATGATATAAAAAACTAATCATATTAAATATACTGTGATATTTTTGTAATAATCTAATGACCTAAACCATCTCCACTTTCATCAAACGGGTTACGAAATCCTCATTCGTGTGTACGGTGGGCTACCGCCTCACGATACGATGTCCTTAGTTTTTCCATTTCCACTTTTCAAGGTTGGGTATGATAATGGATATAAATTATATATATGATATTAAAAAAATTATTATAACTTTTTAGTCATTATATCATATATATCTTATTTCTTTTCATTCTATAGGAGACACAATAATGTCGCTCGTGTGTAAGTCTAACTACCACCTCACAAAGCGATGAAATTCATATTTCAGTAATTATTTAAATAGAAGGTGATAAGGAATAATGTTAATAATTATATGGTATATAAATTAATTAATTATTATAGTCATGAAAAAATAATAATTCTTAAAAGATAATATATCATTTTATTTTTACACTTAAAGATGATAATATCATTTGTGTACGTGTGGACTACCACCTTCACAAAGTGATGTGACTCTCTTTTCATTAGCACAAAACATGAATGATATAAAAAATATTAATTAAATAAAAAAATATTTATGATTTTATGATATTTATTTAAATATAAAATATTACTTACACCCTTACTATAATGATCACTGAAAAATATAAAACATTACACATGTGTGCGTACGGCCGACCATCTCTATGATCAAAACATACTTCATTTTTTAGAACCATAATTCATTATAGGTTTTAAATATATAATTGTTGTAAAAATATGATAATTATTTAACTATTATTATTCTTGATATGATAAAACCATATAATATGTGAAATTATTATATCTTTGATGATGAAACATTCATGAGGAAACAAGACAATTAACATCTGAAAAAATAAAAATAATGAAATATTATTAATCAACAGGTAATAGGATGTTTTTTAAGGATAATATATAATATTATAAATATTATTATGGTTATAGTATAAATTAATAACATGCTTAAAATTTTTACACAAGAGTTTAAATCATGTTCAACTAAAGGAAATCATGAGGTAAGGGTTTTCTCGTCTCACATTTATTTCTATGAGAAATATGCCATATTAACCACTTATTTTTATTTTTTGGAGTATATAATATCCATGAATTTATTTTATGATTATTATACTTAAATTTATGTAGATTTACATAGCCATTTTATGATTTATATTTCATGGGGTTTAGGATTTCAAAGTTACCAAAGTGATAAGGGATTTTTATGAGGCGTATATACTGCATCTTAGACATGTTAAATCATGAATCACTTTATTTTAATCATATTATATGTTTAATTTAACATTATTATTTCATGTGTATAATTATTGAAAGTTAAAAAAGATGTAAGGGACTTTATTTATAATCTCATCATTTATCAGGATTGTGTATTATTAAGTCTCAATTGTTGAAATCTTATAATTCTCATGACTTCTCTTATAATTTGGTTATTCAGGATATTTTAAAGTAATAGTGATATTTTTCTACTATTTGTTACATACATTAATTGTAAAAATTGTTTTACGAAAATATTACTTTATTTATCTCTTTGGTTAGAAATATATTTTCTTCCAAACCTATGTTTTCTAAAAATATTTTCAAAAATGATATTTGACCTTTTCAAAATGATTTATTAAAGGATTTTTCACCCATTTTTACTTTTTGAAAAAAGTTTCCAAATTAATCTTTATGTATTTTAAAAACAATTCATGTTTTTCTTTTACTAAAAAAGTTAAAAGAAACATTGCTTTAATATGCATATCAAGAACTGAATATCTATCTTTCATGACCACTCAAATGTTTTCAAGCATATTTTATAAGTTTCAAGGGTTATTTTCAAATAAAATTATTTTCAATTTTTTTATAATTTTAGTTTTTAAAAGTGATTTTCAAATAAAAGGATTTAAAAAAGTCAAAATGAAAATGATATTTTTCTCAAAAATGTTTTGAAATATCTTTTTATGGTATTTCTATTAATCAATGACAAAACCCAATTATTATTACTCCAATTGGTATATGTTATATTTATACTATCCCAATTCTTCCTCTAGATGGATTATGATCATTCTGACTAAGGAAAGACTTGACATTCACTTCTTTGATCTGTTTTTGTATCCAATAACTTTTTATTGATATGTTCACTTTATTATGATCCTTGGACATTAAATTTACCCTAAATATTCATATTATTTATCATAGATATGAATATCCATAAATTGTATACCATTTTTTATACATTATTCACTTTTAAAGTAATTTGATTAACTAGGGAAATATTGATAAATATGTATTCTTTATTCAAAATGAATCCATTAGAATAAGGTATTGTATTCATGAATTAAATTGATTATTCAATATTTGAGGAATTATTTGGATAGTTATAAAATGGTTTGGGGAAGAGTTAATGTAATCCACTTGATTCATCGGTAGTCTCATGAGACAAAATTTGTTGGAACAACCCAATGTGTTTATAACCAGTATGTTTTAAAATATCTTTTGAAATGTCTTGATAGTATTATGTGAAACTATCTTATGAAAGGTCTAGATGGTAAATGTATCATGTACCTAGGAAATATGGAATCCAATAATTAATCACTTCCTTTATTTAGGTTATTATTATTATCCAGTAGATTTTCACATTGATAATATCTCTATATAGATTTCAATATCATATTATTGATTAAATGGAATGTGTTCTCAGTTATTTAGCCTACCTTTTTTCAAGTTATTTAAATGGAATGTGTGCTCAATTATTTAACTTTACATGTTTATTATGTTTATTGATTCCTAATATTTTTCATTGTACTTAACCCTTACTAATAATTTTATCTCACCCTTATTTTATTTCATTTCCCTAGGATTCCATAAACAATACTATGTTTGATATAAAAGATATACTAGAGGGAATAATTTTTTTCATGGAAAAGAAATTATTTAATAATTTCTATATTCAAATGTAATGTAAGAATCATTTATGTATCTATTATAACATGACTACTAAACTAATTAGTCCTTAAAAATGTGGTTCCTTATATCTTATCATAATGTAATTTATTAATACATCAGAACCAAACTTATTGGGTTGGGGTCACTATAAATCTCATTCACAATTGATTTTAATTTCAAAACTTCCTCAACTGTGGAATGGGAAGGGAAGATTCAAATATTTCACCTTAGGTGGGATCTCAGCCGTAGTAAATTTAGAGATTAAATTGGATTGGTGTATAGTCATGACTCTCCTATAAAGGTGGATTTACTCCATCGTCATCCCATATTCATGGGTGGCACCAAAATTTAGTGAAAATCGAGTATTGAGTGCCCTTATTTTTATCATTTTTATGGAATATAATTGGTGGTGGTGGTGAAATTTGTAATGGTGTCTAGAGTTAGGATTATAATTATGATTTAGTTGATTGGGATCTAGTTCTTTAGGGGAAGTAAAGGCTTGGAATTAGTTGATGGTCACATGGAATCTTGAGATGTAAGGGTGTGTTGGGAAGAGGTTGGAAATTCTCATAGAAATCATGTATTCAATGAATTACATGGTTAGTTTTCTAACCATGAGATGTGGTTGAAAGGGAGGCTCATGGTAGGTATGCCTAGAACAAGAGTGGTTGTGTGCTAAAGTGATAAATAATCATGAGCAGTGGTTATGGGCAGCTGAAGTAAAGATTGGTTCTTCTTCACAGTTAGCAGTGGAAGTGCTAGTAGGAGGTAGAGATACCTACCATATCATGGTAGGTTATCAATTCTGGTGGTAGCTCATGGATAGTGTAAATACTATGGATATCCCAATCACCTTTGGATTTTGTAATTTTTAAACCCACTGAACAAAACGATTCACAATTTTTATTAGTGCGGTGTTTTTCTATAATTAAAATTCACTAACATAATTCAATAAGAGTCAATTATAATTTAATGTGTGGATTCAAAATTTATATAAAAATATGAATTTATCAATAAACACCATATTTAAATCCAATTTACAATTTGGTCCCAATTTTAGATAGTCAACAAAAAACACCATTTACCTGCTATTTTCTAATTAATGGTGGTTATTCCAAAGAAAAAATTAAAACAAAAGGGCACTTATCCATAGGTAGTTCATACCCAAGTCCCTCTTCCCATAGATACTTTATACAGGATATAATTCAAATCATTATACCTATAACACCTGATATACACCAAATATATTCAATAACTAAATTGAAAAAAATGACTTTAATAATAAATTGATGTCAAGGTAGATGAAGGAATAAATTACTTATAATACCTATCATGTAATTCAAGGCTCTATTTAGAATTTTTTAACAATTAAACTAAATAATATACCATTAAGCTTATAAGAAATTTATAAATATGAATAAAATAGGGAATAAATTTTAAATACATGAAAAATTAAAATATCTAAACATGAGATAAACATTTATGAACTATTTTTCAATAATATCTAACTATAAAACCTTTTATAATATGAGTATTAACACCATGGAAATTCCATAATTTTGCATATTAATTTTTTTTATTCTTCCCAATATCATCTCTTTCATATTTATAATTACATGGAATTTACATTATAAATATATGATATTTTATAAATTATAAACAATTTATTATTCAATTTATATTATATAAACATTTTACATATTCTAAATATCATATACTTAATCATTATTCAAAACTTTATCATATCAGTCTTCAAAAAAATTTATGTGACTTAAATAATAATCAAATAAGGCCCTGTTTTATTTTGAATAGTTCATAATATAAATATAAACATTTTATATTTTGGTCTTACTTCATAATTTGTAACCCTTTATAAATTAATTCTTATGATTTATTAATAAAAATGATTATTTATATATCATAATTTATGTCGTATAGTTTTGTGAAAAGGTATTTTAATGATTAACAATTAATATATGGTAATAAAATGTTTCATAAAAATTTAATTAATTACGAAAAAATATAATTTATTAATTTATAAACCCATTTTAAATTATATATTCCAAAAATAAATTTTATAATGATTTATAAACATTTTATAAATCATTAAAACAATTTCATATATTAAAAAAAATTATATTTAATCTTATATATAATCCCTCTTATGCATAATTGTAACCTCCTACTAACCTTACATAGATATTATATGTAAGGGTAAATAGGATTGACCCTTACATATCACATATCTGGTAGGGGTACTGAGATCTTACCTTTACTTGAACTAATTTTCATAAATGAAATCCCTAGGTAACATTTAGGTAGCCTTAATAAAATATCTACTATGTTTTTTGTAGCCTCTAGTGTAAGGTTTAGTGGTTGGTTACCTTTACATAACCCTTTTAAAAATTCTATAACCTTTACACATAAATAATTTACCATTACACAATATTTTAAAACCCTTCACTCCCTTTATGTGTAAGGGTAATAAATATCATAATCTTACATAACACCTTTACATAAACCATTTGCACAAGGGTTATAATACATACTAAATTAATTTGAACCCTTCATGTAACGTTAATCCTTGATATCCATGATTATATAAGGGTAATTTATTAGTTACCCATATGTATATTAATTTTGTAAGTGTAAGGCCTTAATTACCTTTAAGCATCCTAGCTGCATAAGGGTAAACCCTTTTCTAATATTTGATAAACCTAAAAAACATGGATCAGTGTTTTGGTTTTATTCTTCATTATAACATAAGATTGGATGGATCTAAATCATGAATTCACATTGATACATCTTAATGGTTCTGTAAGAGTCTAATAATAATTATGAGAGACGGGGGAAGAAATTTAAACCCTTGTCCAAGGATCTATTATTCCTGATATATGAAACTTGGGTAAAATAATAAATTGTAGAATACTATAAAATATAACATACCTTACACAAAAGAGACACTAAATTATCACCTTCTCCTTCGAACATATTCGAATGTTCTTGATAAAGATCACAAAGTTTAAGTTAAATGGCATCCCGCCTATGGAGGTATCCATAATCTAGACTGAATCTTCTGACATTCAGATGGGATCCACCTTTTATCCATGATATTCTAGTACCTCTATATGAAAAAGACAAATTTGAATGATATAATCAAGTCAAGGAGTATTATCCAAACATAAGGATATAAAATCCACACTCCCACTACCATTACATGGTAGTAGTTAAATAGTTAATCAAGGATTATCATTGATTATTGTTTCATTTATTTATCTGTTAAAACGCATGTATAAATTCCATGGTAGGTTCATGCATCATATGCATTTACTCTCTTACTAAACATCTTATGGAACAGTTTTTAATGATAAAGATTTTGGGAGAATCTATAAATTAGAAATTTTTATCATTTTTTTCATAATTGTAAATTTTTTGGGAATAAATATCATATTGTGCATGCAATATGATATTACTTATATATAAAATATATACATATAAGGATTTTGGGAATACTCCCATCAAAAAAAATTTGACGATTTTTGTGCTCATTTTTGGTAATGGATCATGGTGGGGGTAATGGGTCCCAAGGCCTTGGCCATCTATGAGTGATATAACATTAGATATGCTACCATGTATGAGATTGATTCCTCATTATATATGAATTTAGAGTATATCGTGAGTGAGATAGTATGTCTTTAGACCTGTTGGTATCACTGTGAGTGAGATAGGATAGTCGAGCTCTACCATGAGTGATATTAGACCTCCATGGGTGAGATGGGGTCCAGGATGTGACAAGATATGATTAGAGGATGGAAATTCATAAATGAGATGGAGTATCAGAAAACATGTGCTGTGGAGTTAGAAAATAAAACTACAATGATTGATATGTTGTCTGGGTCGCATGTGATTTTGTTTAAATGAATGAACCCTACCTTGAATGAGAAGGTAGAGGTTGATATGTGGGTGGTAAACTTTTCTAATGATAGGGGTTAGTCAGGGTTATTGGATATGGGACCCTAATATAAGGGAGTGGTGGTTCTAATGTGGATGATTCCATACACAAAGTCTTCAAGTATTATCTAGGAATTAGGTATTATGGAACAAGAAAAATAGATTCTAACATGGAATCGATGTAAGTATCAATGGGAATCATGGTCGCTTGGTTAGAACATGGTGTCCTAATGGGAATGTTTATCTCATTGAGTGTTTTGATGGCTTGGTTAATAGATGATTCATTAATAAGAATGTTTATTTATGTCTTTCTTTTCCTCATGCATACACACACATATATTGTAGCATATATTAAGGGTTTTTAGTGAGACCTTACAAAGTTATATGATCACACCCTGCATGGAAAATCTAGTGAACATATATACCCTATTTATTCTTTCAATTCAGGGTACAGGTCATGAATCAGATCAAAATGGGGCATCTTGATGGGTATTGGGGATTAGTATAACACCTATGGATGAAAATAAGGAAAGTTTGTGTATTTTTGTTCTTTTTTTATTTTATATGTGGGAACGAAGAAATGGGAAATCATTGTATATTTTGTATAACTGCATCATGTATTATATTAGATGTGTTGATTTATTCTACATACTTTTATGTGTATTTTGTTAAGTTATTTATCATTATTGATCACCATTTTATTGAGGTCATAGTCTCCCCAATGAATGTTTTAGGCCCTCACCACTAGTTGGTACATAGAAAACACCATACCCTAACTCTTTAGGTAAAGTATAGTAATTAGGTACTATGGTATGAATTTATTGGATTCTATCATGGCCCTAAAGTAGGGGTTATCAGGAATCATGGTGGACTAGTTACAAAACGATGGTATAATGGGTGTGTGTATCTCATTGAGTGCCATAGAATCTTGGTTAGAAAAAAAATCAGTGATCATGTTTATATATTTTTTCCCTAATTTATACACACACATATAAAAATATATATTAGGGGTTCTTGATGAGACCCTACTTAGTTATATGCTCACACCCTGCATGGGAACTCTGATGCATGTGCATACCTTATATCTTCTTTCAGGAAAGGGAATAAGTCATGTAGGGGATTGGTTTGGGGTAGCTTGATGGTTTTTTAAATTTTGATGAGGGATAGGGATGGAAGTAGGGCCAGTGTGTCTCTATTTTTCTTTTCTTTTTTCATTTTTATATGGAATCGGCCTAGCGAGCGATCAGTTTTTGTTTTGTATGATGAAATCATGTATGTTATTGGATGTGTAATTTTTTTTGTGTACTTTATTAAGGATTTTGTTTGGTTATAGATTATTATAGTTCACTAATATATCAACATAATAGTGACCCCAATTCATATTCTAGGACCACACCACTAGTTGGAATCCTCTCACATACAAGGAGGCGCTCTTGATTCTATATGGCACTCTCGCTTAGATGGGAATTTTGGGATGAGGTATTACACTCTGAGCCTTCTCTATCAGTAAAAGATTTATTCGTGTCACTGCACCATTTTTTTTAGTGTTTTGAGAAAATTTTTCTAAAATTTGATTCCTTTTATCCATTAAAACTTCTATAATTCCCTGATATCCTATTCCCAACCATTATCAAACATTAAAATCTTAATATTATTTTTGGTCTCTTTTTCAAACATGGACCTCCATTGAATAAAAACTTAAAACAAATCAAAAATTTTATTAAGTATTTAAAATCATAATTTCCTTATTGATCAATCAATGAATATAAAAAAGTAAAAAAGAACCATCATGAGAATAGACTGGAAAAAACCCTCAAACATCAATATGTATGAGCTCTAACTTTTTATACTTAGGTTTACTTCTATTTGTGATAAATAAAACCTTTCTTTTACTTTTGAGCATAAATACCTCAAAAGATCCTAAATTCATCTGGCCAAGCATAAATATACCCTTGGCCACTAATATATACATTTCTTCTCACTTAGATGACAAAAACAACAATGTCACAACCCTGTACTTTAAAAAGTTTTCATTCCATGCATTTTTAATCCATTTAATCTTCCATTTAGATAAAATGTTCCATATTTAATACCTATGGAAACAAACCTGGAACCTTGAGTAATATAATACACTCTATTTATTAAGATTATTATGAATCCTTCTTCATCTGTCTAGCCAATGGAAATTATATTCTTCCATAAACATCTTATGTTTGAAACTCCCAATAACACTATGAAACTTTTATTTGTTATTCAAAATTTTATTTCACCCTACCCTTAGATCTTGAGAGATTCAATATCATCTATATGGTATCTTTAAAACCTTCTAGAAACATAATTCTCCACGAATCCCCTCTCATACATTTAATGGAATAAATCTCCATAATTAATGATCCATGGTTTTAGTGAAATATTAATATTTAGCAGTAGACTTCTCTCACCCTGTGATGTGGTGTTAGTATAATTTGAACTTTAAAAAGAAATTCTTCTAGAGTTAACCCTATGATCTCTAAAATATTTATTTGTTTTCCCCTTTTTCAAGAAATTCCATCATATGGGTCTTATCATAAATGATTTACGTTGACCTATTTCCCTTTAACTATATTCCAATTTCTTCTAACCTTTGCATTGAATAGAATTTCCCCTACCTTCTTAATTGATCTCAATGTTAGTAATAGCATGTACTTACTTTTTCCTAAGAATGTTATTCATAACGAGATTATGAATATATTTAAAAACAAGGCCATTATCTTTCCACAAATAACTTATGGTAGATACTATCACTTCCCATGATTCTAGAAGTGATGATATTAGTATAAAATCCAAAACATATTTCATGAATTTTACTTTAACTATTTCAAGATGACTTTAAACCATGTTATATTCATTGAATTGATCATCTACATGTATTCCTTTTGATATTATGATGATTAATAACCTCATCATCATGAAATCTTTATTCACTGTTGTTTTATTCTCATACATATCCAATATGGCCTTTATCAGCACCACTTCTAGTCTTCACCCCTAGCCCCCCCCCCCCGAAACATTCTAGAAAACAATCTCTTCTAGGTAAATATATATCATTCAATGTTTCCTACTGTCATTAATTTCCCATTCCACCTTTTTCCATTGCTTATGGTTTGAATCCTTTCAATAGAACCTCAAGGTCATTCTAAAATAAATAATCATCCATATGAATCCTCCAAAAACCGAATTTTGTCCCATTGAATTTGTTTACATATACCCTGAATTCTTAAAATAGTATTCCTTTTGGAAAATTTTAATCCCATTGAAATGAAAAATAACAGAGACATAAATGTTACTTGAATTTTCTATTTCTGAGTGTGTAGGACCTTGAAGGACTAAATGTTTTAATACCACTTATTGGGTTTTGAAACCACCAATTACAGAAAGAAAACCTATTAAATATTCAAGTGTGTAAAAAAATTATATAACTTCTATAAGAATAATAATCCCATGATCCTAATGTATCAGAAATGATATGAAAAACTACACCCTAGCCACCACATTGGATCAACACCCTCACACACTCAATAAAAACACAACTCTTAGATACCAAATACACAAGAAGAAATATAAGAAAAAAAGGAATGATAAAAAAGATAATTTACATGATTCAAATTTTAGTACTACATATAAAAGGGAACATTGTTTATTCCTTTAATTTAATTGAATAAGAAAAGATTAAAATCATAATCATCAATTTCACATAATGTTAGATAACTACTAGTTTTGTTCAAACTTCAATTTTAACTCTAGTTTAAACTCCTATGAGAACTATAAAAAAATTATATAACCACGTGTAGGGAGCCTATGGGTGTTATAGTCATGGTAATAGACTAAGAGATATTTACATTAGTAGGGATCTTGATTATAGGTGTAGGGATATTTCCATAACAATAACCCCCACAAACTGTATCTTTATAGTATAGGTGTTTTCTGTGGTTGTAGTATCATATTTTCAAGGGTGTGTTATTATGGCTATAGTTTCCCCACATATATCCATGGACAACTTCCTGTATCAATAACATTTTAAAAATAGAATAAATTACCCACTGACTTTGAAGTCCGAGACCTAGCAGTAAACTATAACATGCATCACCACTCTTCCAAGACACTTTTTATGAATGTATGTATAATATATATATGTGTGTGTGCATGTTTTTTTTTATTTTTTGAATTTATATTATTATATTTATTATAATTATTATAATATTTTTTATTCTAATTCTTATATCCAAGGGATTTAATTCTTGTGGATATAGATACTTAGTTTCCACACACATCTGTTCCCATGTATGAAGCTAGGTGTCACGAAACCCTACTACTATGGTCACGAATTCCCATTGTAATAGGTCCTAGGATTAATCTATAGGAATATATTCATTTGGTGATAGGCCATTGGTGGAATGATATTTCTCCATGGGAATATAAAATACCACATATGGTATGGATATAATTGTTAATATTATCACTTAAGAAGATGAGTATCATTTTTTAAAACAATTGAGTTTTTTATCTTTGAATGATATTTTATGAGAATATAGTGACTAAGAGACTAAGGGGAGTGTGTTTAGACTTAAATAAGTTTAATTTTTAATAAATAAAATATTATATCAGTCAAAAAATTAAAATTAACGATACTTTTCAACCTAAAAGGTTTTTGGATGTGTTGGTGATGTAATAAAGTAAATAGTTACGTTAGATTCCACAAAAAAGTTTGATTAAAATGGTTCCATGAAGGATGCTTATGTACTTAGAGAAAGTTTTAAGAATAAAATTAATTTATTAACATAATTACATTTTATGTTGTGTATTTAATGAGTTTGAATATGTTCAAGAAGTTGAACATTATGAATGTGACTCAAAATCTCACCATTATTCAAACTAGATTTATTTAGAGATGTTACCCAATAAAGAAAATTTTGGGAGAGTTTTATCAAGTAATAACATCGTGATTTGGTAGGTATTACATAGAGATTTGATTATATTAACAAAAACCATAAAATTGTGTCAATTATAGGATTAATCTTCCAATATATCATATATGATATGTTATAAAGGTGATAATGTATGGTTTTTTAGTATTCATGAAGGAGTTCAAGAATATAAAATGTATCATATTATAAAAAAGTAAATTTACACTTTATCATTATTTCAATTTGGATGCATATATGTATATATTGATATATATTTTGTAATGTGAAATAATAATTTAACTCTCAAAGTATGACATTGGGTTATCTCTAACTAATGTTCGTCATGAAATATTATAGGTTGTGAAAAAATGTTATGGTTAGAGTTGTTAGGTGTCTCCTTGAACCACTTTATGTTTTAATAATTATAAAGATTTATTTGTTTTATTTACCGTTAAATTATCAATACATAGATTTATGTATTAATTAAAGTATGTTTAATCTTGATCATCAAATTTTATTCATCACTTAATTTATCATTAGATTTCATGTTCTATTTGTTTATAACATTTTTTATAAATTTTATTTTGAGTTACTAAGATAAATAAGTCATTCTAGACCCTAAAATATCATTTACATGTATTTTTTTATTTTTCCCATACATTAAATACTTTGTACACCATATATCCAATTGTTAATCCACATAGCTTATTTATGATTCACGTAACCATTTTGAAATCCAAGTTACAAATTTTATAGATTTGGTTAACCACTATATTTTGACCATTTTATGGGATATAGAACTAAAAATTGAGTTATTTTTTTGAAGATAATAAGATTATATATATTTTATTATAATAAGTAAACTTATGAATCAATAACTACATTATCATAAATTACGCTATAATTTATTATACGTTTTCAATATTATTTCTGCAGTTGTTTTAAAAAAATGCTTCTATTTTTTATCATAACATGATCTATATATACCTTATTAAGGTTATTATTGATTATTTATAATTATAATGAAATTATATAAATATAATTATTCTAGAAACAAATATAATTCTTCATTTATCTATGTATTTTTTAGCTCTGAATTTTTCAAAGTCATTTTGTTTATAGTTTTTTGGAATTTGCTTCCATGAATTGCCTTCTGAATGAATTCAGTTATCTGAATAAATTATAGAAATCACCTATATAGATTCAGATACTTGATTTGGGTATGTCAATTCCATTACATCAATTCACTTATGTAGAGAAAAATTCATATTTGAAATACCCCTATATGAGTTTTCCTATGTAGCTCAATGAATATCCTAGAGTAAATTATGCTCTATTTTATGTTTTCTTTCATATATTGATTTATTGTATATTGATTTATTATTTTTAAATTATTTTGATGAATTTTATTAATTATATTAATTATGTATAACCCATGTGATATGTTATTAAATTTTTTAATCACTTTTTTTATAAAGTTCAAAGGCAATTATATTTTCACCCCTGAAACCTAGAGTTTGAAACTCAGAAATTAATTTTTATTATTTTATATGGTTTTATTTCATTTTAATATTCTTAAATTTATATTAATTGATATTATACTCATTCAAACATGTTTTAATATATTTAATGTAGTCTTATTATGTTTTTAATTTATCTGCATATTAACTTCTTGTCTTAAAGGGAATGTTTTTGGATTTCATATTTCAAATTCAAAATTTTTATTTTCATGGGATCATTAATTTAACTATTATTATGAAGACCATTTAAATTATTTAATGGATGATTTCAAATTGGTTTTAATTGTTATTTTTTTTGAATAATGTATTTGAGTTGTGTGATTATTATGCAATGATAATTTCTCTCTTTTATCCCTCTTTCCAATAATCCAATTGTATCACATTTATTATTTGAACTGTTTACTTGAGTATGTAGTCCAAATATATTACTTTTATTATTTTAACTGTTAACTCGATCATGTAGTCCAAAATTGATTTGTATTTAAAAGGACTCAAGGATGCTTATAAATGGTATAAAATAGTTCATAGTGATAATAAGAAATCATACACATTTATAATCTTACACCAATCAAGTGATCTAGTGCTCAAATGTTTACATATCATGTGATGAACTCTCTAGAGAGGGAAACAAATTATTAAAATTCTTTCATCTTGAAGCGGTGTATTGTAAATTTTTTGGAATTCTCATACTTCATCATTCAAATACAGTCAAAGGTCATGTATCTAATGTTTCATCTATAGTATACTTTCTATAATTTTCTAGCAGTTCTATAATTGTTTTATTTATTTCTTTTGGACTGTGAAGAGTTGTATGCACTTCTATATTTCGTACAATAGGTTATACCACCAATAAAAACTAGTCAGGGGTTGTTCTACCTTATTGAAAGTCAATTATATTGTTGTTTTACCTTACGAAAAGGTAGTTCCTTATTTATCCTTACCTAATCAAAATGAATAACAGTTAGGTTAGGGATTCACCTCATAGAAAGACTAGTTTTTTGTTTTCTCCCACAAAAGGTAGTGTGTATGAATTCTCCTCACAAAGTCCTAGGTTGGGATCGACTCCTTGTAATAGTTATGGGTTTATAATTCCCCTATTTAAATTTCTCTCTCTATTTCACTGTGGGTATCGTACTCCATCGATTGGGGTGTGGAGATTAAATAAGGAACATTTATATCTTAACTACTATAAAAATTTATTGTGTTCTTATATTTTTTTTCATACACTCTTCACACATCCACTATTATTATTATTTTAAGAATTAACTTTTTAATAAATTTAAACCACCAAATTCCCCAATTAATATTTAATATCCCTACCAATTTTATTTAAGGGATACCTTTTTATGAATCTTTAGTTATAATTTATTGTTTTTAAAAGGATTGTTTTAAATTTTTATTTATATTTTTATTTGTGATAACTTGTATCTTAGTCTTTAACAAGACTAAAGAATAATCTATTTATTTGATGTAAACTCAAGAGATTCAATTAGAATATTAGACCATCATGGATAGACCGTATAAAATACCTAAAGTGAAACTTGAAAATTTAATTGGAAATGATACATCAAAATATTTTTTAGATTAAAAATCCATGAATTATCTTTATTGATCTCTTAGTAGAAGTGCATAAAATCATATATCTTCTTATAAAACTTATTCTAACATTTAGAGGACTTTATAAGTCACTAGTAAATAAATTGAAAATTTTCATAGAACTAATCATGGAATTCAGAAGGCTGAATTTTACTAATTTAGAATGTTTGAAAATAAAAGTGTGAATAATATGATCAACAGATTCAAAAATATTGTCAATAACATGGTAACACTTATTGATACCATGAATAATGATGTTCTATTTGAAATAATACTTTTAGCCGTACTGAAGAAGTTTCATTCAAATAAATTATCCATTGAAAAAAAGTTCTTTAGAATATCTATAGATGACCTAATTAGATCTCCATTACAATATGAAATTTAATAGAAGAAAAATGATTTTGATTCATCTAAATAATTAAATAGTGTTTCTATTAAATCCAAATATTTTTATACCAACACTTCTAGTGATTCTTTAGATTATTTTAGCTCAAAGAAATATGATGATATAAGTCAAGTTGAAAAATGCATCTAAGGGCTCATAAAGAAAAATTATACTACCAAAAAGTATAAAGGGGAAAACTAGAGATACAATAAGTATTTCAAAAGAAAATTTTAGAATAGAAAATCCGCTATTATTTTTTATGAATTCATGAAACCCAAAAATACAAACATGAGTGTCCAAAGTTGAAATAAGAAGGGAAACATAAGATGTACAAAAAGCAAATGAAATATTATTTTCATGTTGGTTAGATATATATCAAATAATTAGACTCCATTAATGAATATATAAGTGAAAAACTAACTTGTAACCTTACTCTTATGGGAAAATATCCTCAATTGATAGATCTTTTTTATGATATGACAAAATATACTAGTTTTTGTCTAATGGAAACATTAAATAAGGGTGATAGTTCCTCTAATTATGATTTTGATTCTGAATAGACTTATATTTATAATCATGAAAATTCTAATGTTAAAGAATTAGATGATTTATGTGATGGATTTCTAGTTTAAATTGAAAATCATACTAAAAAGCATAAAAATATTATTATAGATCATAAGAAAGTCTATAAAGAAAAGAAAAATATTATTTTGGAAAATGAAAAGTTAAAAATTTATATTCTTGAGTTTGATAAGGAAATATTTAAAATAGTTATTATAGATAATAATCTTTATAATATTTAAAAATAAAATCATAGTTTGATAAATCTTTCTTCATCTACTAAAGATAAAGTTTATGATGATTTTGATATCGTTCATGTGTAAAATGTTAATATGAAAAAAGAAACTATAATTTTTAAAAAAAATACTATATATCTTTGTTTAAGGAAAATAAAAATATGATAATATGGTGTTTATGATGAAAATAAATAGAGATAAATTGGGTTTTGGTTATAATCATCAAATTCCTAATATGTAAAAGACTTATTTTTTAAAATTTCTACAGGGAAAGTTTCAACAATTAAATGATTTAAGTTTCGATTATAAAGAAATTATGTTGAGGATTATACTCTCATTTTCCCTTGATCTATTTGTATTACTTGGTTTTCTATCTATAAGAATTTATCTTCTCATATACCTTACAACAAATGTCTTAAATCTTCTTGGGTACTGATAAATTTTTTTTCTAATCCAATTGGACCGAAAATATCATGACTACTAAAATGTGTTTATATTTGATTTTTTATAGGAATTTTCCACAACTACATTAATGTTAAATAAAATGGTGGATAATCTCTTCAAATACAGTTTCAATTCATTGAGATACATGGAGTATTTGAATTTTTTTCTTGAATCATTTTATACAAGTGAATTTTTTTAAATAAATCATAAATTCAGGGGGGGTTTTTATTATATCTAATTTTATATTCCTTATAGGGGATATTTTCCTCTTATTTATTTTTTCTATCATTTTATTTATATTTCTATGTTTTCATGAATTTATTGAGAGTTTTAAAATTTTTACATGATAAATTTTTTAGATTTTCAAGTAATCTATAAAATATAGGATCTATTATCTAGATTAATTTTGTTTCATTTATCTACATATTTTTTTACTACTTTACTATTTTAAAATCTACCATATATACTAGTTGATATTAACTTACATTTTAAACCTTAAGTTTTTATAAAATATTAATTTTTAAATTATTTCTCAATATTTATCTCAAACAAGTTTTAAAAATTGTTTGTAGTTCATTTATTTTTAAGTGTTTATCATGGCTTCTTGATACATGATTTTAAAAATAGTATGTTCAGAAAAAAATTAAAAAAAAATATTTTTTAATTATTTCATTACCTTATAACATAAAATACTTTTAAAAAAACCCTATCTTTTTTTTATCATTTCAATATTTGGAAAATGTTTTTGAAATTATATTTGGATTTATAATTATCAAAAATTGGCATAATGTTGATTACATCCTTAAACCACTTTATTTTTTCATAAATACGGAGATTTATATATTTTATTTACTTTTAAAGTGTTAATTATTTTATTTTTTTATTAATTAAATTTTACTTAATCTTGATCATATCATTTTATTCATTTTTTAATTTATCTTTTGATTTCATGTTTTAATTTTTCATAACATATTCTATTAGTTTTATTTTTCAGTTTCTAGGAAAAATAAGTCATTTAAAACATTGAAATGTCATTTTGATATGTTTTTTATTGTTCCCATGTATAAAATACATTATACACCATGTTTCCAATTTCTCATCCATGTAGCTAATTTATGATTCATGTATCCATTTTGAAATCAACGTAGCCTATTTTCTAGATTTTGTTAACCTATGTATTTCAACGATATCTTCGGCTATAGAACTCAAAATTAAGTGATTTTTTACCCTAATAATAGTATATAAATTTCTTTATAATAAATAAACTTCTGAATCAAACTTTATTTTATTGGAAATTATGGTATAATTTATTGTATATTTTCATTATTATTTCTATAATTTTTCATAACTTTTTTTCTTCTTTTTTTATCATAACTTGAGATAAATGTATCCTATTAAGATGATTCTTGATTATTAAAAAATATAATAAAATTATATAAAAATAAAATTTCTTTACAAAAAACTAATTCCACATTTATCTAGGTATTTTTAGCCTTGAAGTTTTCAAATTCAATCTGTGTATAGTTTTCAAAAAATCGCATAGATGAATAGCCTACGTGATGTATTATCTTAGGTTAATCCCTTACATAAATCTCTTAAATCAATTCAGATACATGATTCATCTATATATATTCCATTATTTAAATTTACTTACATAGTGAAAAATTCCAACATGAAATACCCCAATATAAATTTGCCTACGTAGATCAATGAAAACCCCATAAGAAATTATGCTTTGTTTTAGGTTTTATTTCACATATATTTTTTTCATATATTTACTTATTATTTTTAAATTATTCTAAATAATTTATAAATTAATATTAATAATTTCTAATATATGTGAAGTGTTTTTAATTATTTTAAACATGTATTTATGAATATCAAAGACTTATATTTTCATGAATAAAACTTTAATCTTACAACATGAAAATTCATTTTTTTTATTTTATTTTGTTTTCTTTGATTATATTGTTTTTACATTAATATTAATTGATATTGAACTCATTATAACTTGTTATATTATCTTTAATGTGGTGTTATTATGTATTTGATTTCTCTACATATTTACTACTTATCTTAAATGGAATGTTTTTTAATTCCATATTTTAAATTAAATCATGAAATATTCATAGGATCATAAATTGAACTATTATTATAGAGACCATTAAAATTATTTAACATATTATTTCAAAATGGTTTGAATTTTTTTTTGAATAATGGATGCGATTTGTGTAATTATTATGAAAAAATAATTTCTCTCTTTTATATCTCTTTCGGATAATCTAGTTTTTTTACTATTATTATTCTAACCATTTACATGAGTGTGTAGTACAAGTAAATTTCTAGTTAAATGACTCAAGGATGCTTGAAACAGATATACAATGGTTTATGATGGTAAAAAAATATCATATACATTCAATCTCTTACATCAATCAAGTGATGCAGTGCTCAAATATTGACATCATTTATGACTAACACTCAAGGGAGGAACAAATATTCTTCAAATTAATTCAATTTTAAGAGACATATTATACCTGTTATTTAATTCATGAACTTCATTATTCAAATCCATTCAAAGGTCATACGTTAATTATTTCATTTTGGATATAATTTCTATAACTCTTTATTGGTTCAGTAATTGTTGTATTTATTTCTTCTAGTTTGGATAGTGTTTTCTTCACTTATATTTCTCACACAATAGGTTATAACAACTATAAATATTATTTTGTGGTTGTGCTACCTTACCAAAAGGTAGCTTTGTGGTTGTTATACCTTACCAAATGGTAGTTCCATAGTTATTCTTACCTGATCAAAAGGGATAACACTTAGTTTAGGGACGGTCCATGTAAAAAGTAAGGGTTTCTATATTCTCCCATAAAAGGCTATGTGTAGGTTTGAGGCTTCACTTCACAAAGTCATGGGTTGAAATTCACCTCATGTAAAGTTTTCTATTTATATTTATCTCATTTAAAAGTATCTATATCGTTTATAGTGGGTTCCACAATCCATCTTTTGGTGTGTGAATACTAGATTAGGATCATTTAGATCCTAACTACTATAAAAAATCCTTGAATTTTTCTTTTTAATTTTTTTCATATGCTCTTTATAAATCCACTATTATTATTATTTTAAGAAATAATTGTTTATTAATTTTAAACCACTAAATTATGTAATTAACATTTAATAACTTTGATAACTTTAATAAATGTTTACCCCCCAACTAGACCATCTATCATAAATGTATCCTTCCTAAAAAGAGTGAGTATGATTCATATAATAAGATAATGAATATTATCATGAGGTACAAAATAGATTTTTTGTGCTAGATAACCCATGAAGTATACTACATGGAGTGTCATACACTATGTATTTGGTATATTAGGGGTCTATAGTTTATATTTAGAGTCTTTACTACATGAGGTTATTGAGATACCTAGAATGAGAACCTAAATAATTTAATACCTTTCTTATATAATCTTTGTGGCTTAGTTAATCAGGGGTTGGTTGGGTATATTGTTGACCATGTCATTAGTCGGGGAATAATCAAGATGATATTTTTACTCTTATATGAATAGTATTGCATATGGTCCCTTGATTGAGATAGACTAAGGAAGTTTACGGTTGTATTAATATAAAAATATGATGTTCTTATCTATTCAAGGGAGGATCATGTGATGTTATCATCCATAAAGATGAATAACATGTGACGTATTCATGGACATGGTTAGTCTATACTCGAATAATCAAGAATGTAAGAGTTAGTTTTATGTTATTTACATACTCTATGTCCCATGGTCACTCAATATATAGAAAAAATTGATAGTTTATAAATGTATAATTTCATATGATGTAGTCAGTAGATAAAGGTATAGAGATACATGTATTTAATGGATATATTTTCGGATCTATTTATATATTGATTAGAACTAATGATTTTCTTGAGGATACTCTTTTCATATATTTATGGAGTTAGTGATACATATTTGTTTTCAATTATATATATTATTGGGGAGTCACATTACTTGTTTTAATAATTTTGATTGAGTATTAATTAGAGAGCTTCTATAAAAGTGTTTTCGATTTAATCCAAAAGGAGTTTCAGATGGGTCTTCACAAGGTATTTCATATGATGTTATATAAAGGTGAAGTTAATGATATATTTAAAAAATTTCTTTGTAAGATATCCAAAATGAGGTTTTGGATATGGTTTCATAATTTATTTTATATGATATAATGCATGGTGAAATAAAATTAGTCCTATGAGGCATTATTGTAAGTGGAATATTAAAGAAAAAATGACAAAAAACCCATGCATTTGTGCCATATAATTTGGTATGTTAAATGTGTGTCTTAGGGTATGGAATGAATAGTATCAATGGGATATTGTATATCTAGTTCATGTATCTTATAACATAGTATAAGATACCATGCCACTTTCTATGATCACATCATAGTGGAACATTAAAGTATTAATTTTTGGATTCTTTATAGATAGTTATCATTTTTTGTAACATTTCATGTGATAAAAAGTATAACAATGGCATGGAAGAGGGTTATAGTCGATTTAAACACATTCATTAACCCATAATTTACAAGTTAATACATGGAACATTCTAGTGGTATTTATATATAGGTGGTACCCATTTGATGGGTGTGTGAGTTGACTGACTGAAAGTTGAATTTTTATTTAAATCTGATCAAGTACAACCCCACCTCAAGGAGGTCCAAAATAATGATGACCTAATGTGTCTCTATTAGCAATAACCTTATAGTCATTAGGTAAGTAACCTAGACTGGTGTATAAAATCAGCCTTTCCCCTGGCATGCCTTTGTTGGCCAGAGTGTCAGTTGTTTCATTCCCCTCCCTCCACTTGTGAAGAATAGAAATGCCCCGACTAAGGAGATTCCTACATTTCCTAATAATATAAGTTAACTCCCAAGGTACCTTAAAAACATTTTATAATAGCCCAACCGGAACTGCTGAACCAGAATCCACTTTAGAAATTTGAATGTTGAAGCTCTTGCAAAGCGATAGCCCGATGTCCACAGCACATGCCTCAGCTCAAATAGATGTGCATGGACCGTAAAAATAACTGAAGATAATAATAACATATCTTTGACTGTTCTTTATAACCCCCCCCCCCATAACACCATCCATATAAGAGTTTTCCACATTCAATTTAAAAACCCAAACGAGGGGCATTCCAGCGTACCCATCGACCCTTCTAAATCACTACACCTCTATGCATGGAAACCCCTGGAATGAGCTTCTTAAAAAATTTGAACACATCCCCCTTTTAATGAGCACACCCATATCTGCCTCAATCATATCAACACGCATCTGAACAAATATTTCAGATCATTTTATGCCTTCTTTATCCTTGTTCCTCGCTTCCCAAAGAGTCCAACAAGCCACCAAAAAATCATACCACCATCCTTGAGTTCAGACTATTCCTGTCTAGCACCTAGAAACCAATCATCCAAGAAATTTTGAATTCTGACCCAGTGCCCATTTTTGTGCATACACTGCCTCAAGAAGTCCCAGATCGCTCTCATCCATTCCCCCGTGAAAAACACGTGTTCAACTGATTCGTTTTGAGGATGGGTACAACACTGGCAACAAGATTCTAGAGCCACTCCCTTCTTCTGAATGTTATCCTCCATAATAATGGCCTGATATCTAAGGCTCCAAACTAGAAATAATAATTTTCTAGTAATCATTTTTAACCAAAGTTTTCAATTACACTCATCCCCACTTTCCTACACATGCGTCAATTTCATGAAGTCATGTCCGCAGAACCTGCCTGAACTTGACCCCAAAAACACAAAATTATCTGGTTCCTCCACCAACCTAATGGACTTGTATACCACTTTCTGCTCAGTGCTTAAAATAGAATTCAAAAGGGATTGATACATGGTGGCCTCTTTGAAGGAGATGTTCGGCACCGGACATCCTGGAAAATATAGCTCATTTACTTTTTAGTTGTCTATCTACTGGTTGATGTATCTTCATCCAAAAATCCATATTTCATGTTCCTATAAGACCTTTATATGATCACTCATACTTTGGCCGATATTAGGCATCCTATTATTTTGATCATCCCATCCCCTCCAGTCATCCCCATTCCTATTTTTAATGAACTTTTCCCATAATGAAGTTCTACCAATCACCTCCCATACCAATAGGGCATGCATGGAATTCATAGTTTCAACCACACTCTGAATGTAAGAACCCTGTTTTTTTCTACAAATGACTTTGGAATATTCTTGATATTATTCCAGAGCAACGCCCTCAGACGGCGTGCGATTCCGAGCTCCGGTGTGGCCGGAATTAAATTTTTAGTGCGTTCACACTGGGAACTCCAAATAAATGAGATAACTCCTAAAAGGTGATTTGGATCAGAGATCTGAGTGTACGGATGGGTCCAGAATGGGGTGTTTATCCTAGGAATGACATAAAGCATGTCGGCGCGGGACGTTTGGACCCCTCGCTTGCTTCCAGAACGTTAAACGGGTAAATTAATTAATTAATTTATTCGTTTAATTATTAAACACAGAATCTCCTAAAAGGTGGCTTGGATTGAAAAACTGAGGGCACCATTGAGTCCAGAGCATGTCGTTTACTCTAGGAGGGGTTTCATCTTCACGGGCGCTGGCCATTTGTAAAAAATGGCCCCAGTGGCGTTTTTGTAATTTTGGAAGATTTGGGCGTTCAGATTTATAACATTTTTACGGGGCCTCGGATTAAAATTCCGATACCTCCATTGCATTCATAGTGTGGTTTTTAGCCTAGGGGAGGCTTAATCGCAACCCCGTCGGGAGTTCAGGTTTGGGCCGACGGGCGGGTGGTTAAGTGTTTTTTATTTAAACACTTAACCCACCCCTCCCTCTTCTTCTTCTTCTTTTCCTGGATAGCAGGAGGAGGAAACCCCTCCCTTTCATCCTCCGCTCCGGAAAGGTAGCTCCGGCAAGGCGCGTCAACTCCGGCGGTTCGTCGCAAAGTGTCGGGCTTCACCCAAGAGGTATGATTTGTCATTTTCGTTTCATTCTCCCCACACCTAATTTGAGCCTGATTAATCATGTCTAATTGCTTTCGGTTTTTTTAACAAGGCCCATGAATGCGTAGTAGATTTTATTCCCTTTCCAACGCATATTTCGGATTTAAAATCTGAATTTTGAGGAGCTGGCAATCTTCCGCCGAAGTTTGCGGGTTTAAGGGTGTTTACAACCGGTTTTTGGGGTTTCAGTGGTTTCCGGCGGTCGGCAGGGCGGTCTGGCGAGCTCCGGTAGGACAGCGACAGCTTCGGAAGGTGGCGGCGGCGGCTTCGGAAGGTGGGCGGCCTTTGGCTCGGTGGCAGCAGGCTGAGGGCACCGGCGTAGGGAAAAAGAGGGAGGTGGCCGTGAGGCGCGCGACCCCGTGCGGTGCGACCGCGACCCGCGCAACGTGGGTCTCTGCTGGGGAACAAGACCGGCCACAAGGGATGGTCAGGGGGGAGGGAGGCGGCGATATGGCCCTCGGAGACCTGTGGGAGCCATGGGCCAGGCCGCGCATGGCGCGGGCCGCGGCAGTCACGAGCCGGCCGGACCGGGCCGGTCCGGCCCAAAGGGGGTTTTCCCCTTAAATTTTTTTTGGAGGTATGTATCTTTCGCTACGGACGTTTGTTTTGTGTTCCGTCTACGGCAGCGTGGACCTCACGTCGAGGGGAACGTTTTGAAATTGTTTCAAGAGTTTTTAATTCCCAAAACGAGGGGCCTTGGAGGTGCGACACGTCTTTAAGCGAATTGACATTTTTTCGGGGGGATCTTGTTTTGGATGGCGTATACGCGTCTGACGTCCGTTTTGAGCACCGTCAGCGGCGTTGGGACCCTGGCACCGAGGAGAATCTTTTCTGGGTGGTTTTGGGCATTAAATCTGGAGTTGAGTCGTGGGCCCCATGACCCGTCTTTTGAGCTGCGAGCAGCGTTTAGTGACTTTCTCATCGGGCGTCCGTTCGGGGCGTGCGAGCAGTCGATTCTGGATGTTTTTTCTGAGGGAATTGCAATGGTGCAATCTGCCCGCCCTAATTCTGAATGATGGTGTTGGCCCCACGAGGGTCGTTTGGGCGTTGACGGTGATTTTCCATCTCTACCATTGAGAGGCCGTTTTGGACAAGTGAATACTCCATCTTGTGTACTTTTTCGAGAGGATCGCAACGGTGTGATCTGTTGGCAGTGCTTCGGGACTGGGATACGGGTACCACGAAGCACCGCTTGTGTGCGATGCACCAGAATGCATCTTTTTCTCCAGATATCTGTTGCACTCAAGTAAGCAGTCAATTTGACATGTTTTTCTGAGAGCATTACGATGGCACAGTTCGGTCGACCTTTTTTGGGGACGTGGTGTGGGTCCCACCCGACCTGGCTATGGTGAATAATACCTTTTTCACCAGGCATCCATTTTGGGAAATTGATTAGTCAATACCGTGTGTTTTTCTGAGGGGATCATAGTGGTGTGATCCGTTTGTTCAGTTTCGGGATCTTGGGGTGGGCCACACACGGGTTTGTTACGGTGAATAATACATTTTTCACCGGTTGACCATTTCGGGCAAGTAAGTAGTCTACCTCGCATGTTTTTCTGTGGGGATTACAATGGTGTAATATTTTCAGGCAAGCGGAGCCTCACACATGATCTTATTAAATGTGGAAGTTGCCCCGGTGGCAGTTCTTCTACAATGTTTGTAGCGGACCCTTGGCATGTGATCGCGTGCACCCCTGGGAGAGTGATGTTGGTGGTTAAAGAGATGTGGTTGGTCGTGCCTCAGCAGTTGAGGTGGAAAGTTAGAGTTGTTACGTTTATGCCTTCGCATTGATGTTGGGTGCCATGTGCACGATAGCCTTTGGGCTGGGTTTGTGGTATACTCTGGGAGTATACGGGTTTGCTTAGAGGTACACGTTGTGTTGTACCTGAGAATGTTTGTGCACTTGGTTGGAGTTGACTTGGGGCCACACATCATGTGGGCCCCATGTGCATGCCGTGTTCTTCCTTACGTACTTTTGACCCCTTGCGACGCAGGGGTTCCCTCGGATCTTGTTTGTTGACCACCAGGGTTGAGTTTTCCCCTGGTCCTATTCTCGATGGTTTGGCCGGTAGCGGTGCTAGTGACACCCAGTGATGGAACGGGCTTTGAACCTCTATTATGTGTGTTGATCTAGAGTTGGGTGGTTGCGCGGTACCCACTCCGAGTTCTGTTGGCCAGTGTTGTACCATTCAGTAGAGATGGCCAGAGCAGATCCAGGTTTACCCTCCAGTGGGGTTGGGCAATGTGTTGCTCATCGGCTTCTTCGAGTTTACCCTCCATCGAGGTTGGGCAGTGGGTTTCTCATTGACTTATCATGGTTTACCCTCTAGAAGAGACTAGGTAGTGGGTCACCCGACGACTCATGAGGGTCTACCCTGCAGCATGGCTAGGCAATGGGCCGCTTGTTGAATTGATCTAGGTCTACCCTCTAGCAGGGTTGGGAAGTGGGTCGCCTGTCATCTTCTTCCAGGTCTACCCTCCAGCAGGGCTGGGCAGTGGGTCGCCGGTCGGCTTATTCTAGGTCTACCCTCCAGCAGGGCTGGGCAGTGGGTCACCTGTCGACTTTTTCTAGGTCTACCCTCCAGCAGGTCTTGGCAGTGGGTCACCTGATGATGTATTAGGGTTTACCCTCCAGCAGGGCTAGGAAGTGGGTCACCTGATGATGTATTAGGGTTTACCCACCAGCAGGGCTGGGGAGTGGGTCACCCGATATCGTATTATGAATTACCCTCCAGCAGGGCTGCGTAGTGGGTCACCCGTTGGTATTTCAGACTCAGTCCTTTATACTAGGAAAGTTTGGGGCACTACTCCATGACTACCGGAGCGGGACCCTTGTTTGTACAGGTCAGTGATTTGACAGCTTTGACTTTGAGGAGACCTCTCGACTATGGGGCTGTGACGAGGTGTGGTTTGACGTTCCCCCAGAACCCTCAAGTACGAGGGGAACTTTCCCCACTGAGATGCATCCTTGTGACACGATCTCAAGCCGTGCGGGCGAGTCAGTTCCGCCCAAAGTGGATAGTGTCAAGGTACGGTGATTTGATCCCCTTGACATGCAGTTCAGGGAAGACGTGAGGGATGCTGGGCATCAATGGTGGTTGCTTCTATGACTGTTGGTGACTCACCTTCTTGGGCTGAGCTATGGGATAGAGATCCCCTTACGACCTTGTTCGGGCATCTTATTGAGCATATGTATTTGTATATACCTTGTTTCCGGTACCCATTTTCTCGGGTTTTGGTTACTCTCTTTCCAGGAGAGGCAAAGACGCGCAGGGTATGCCACGTGCTTTCCGTGTCTAGATTCTCGTGGTTGGACGAGTCTAGTCTCCTACTATAGGTAGTGAAGACTTGAAGAGAAGTTCATCTTCTCACTATTTCCAGCTCCTTATGTCTGGAAGAGTCTATCTCCTTTCTCTTGTTGGGTTGAGGTGGACTCTTTATTGTTACTTTACTGCACTCTCGGTTGTACTCCTTTTTCTTTCCCCTGTTCGATCTACTTCTCACCCTTCGGTACCTCCTTTGTTTCTCCCTCAAGCCTTCGGGGTGTCCTACTGAGTATTTTTATACTCACCCCTGCCTGGGCTTTGCCCGCACTTGGTGTGCCCTTACAGACGACAGAGAGGTTGGTCGTGACTTTGGTGGAGCTTAGGAGTTCAGGAGCTTGGACCGCGTGTAGTGGTCGGAGTCGGGTTCAAGGTGGTGGACCCTTCCAGCTATTTCTTTTGTTTACCTGTTTCCGGTTTGTGGCACTTTTCTGGATGGGCACGTGTTTTTTCCCATTTCTTTTCGGTGTACCTTCATCTTTTACTTTATACTTTTAGAGGTCGATGCACATGGTGGTTTATTTATAGCAGTTGGTTCATTGCTTTTCTTTTTTACTCTGCACTTTTTCATTGAGTGTGATGCGTGTGTGTGTTTAAAGGTACTTAGGCAAAGGACTCCCCAAGATATTGTGCCTTCGATGCTGGTCGCCAGCCCCTGGCCTATGGAGACGGGCTTGGGGTAGTTGCGGCTTGAGCCGGGTAGGGTCGGGTCGTGAGAAAGTGGTATCAGAGGTGGTTCATTCCTTGGGATGTTGTTCGGACGTACCTAAAGAGTAATTGGTTGGGATTTAGGGAAACAATGTTAACGTGTCCCGAGAGCGGCTCTCAGGCTAGGGAGTCTAGTGATGGTGTGACGACCGATGTATCCATTCACCAGGACCCTGATAACCCACTTGTCGACTCGGCATGCTGAGACACTTGTTACAGGGAAAATTGGTTTGTGCATCACATAGGATTGAGTCTTTGGCTGTCCTTCTTGAGTTAGCTCTCCATAATTGTTATTGGTATATACATATATGATCATCTGAACGTGGCACTCCTTGATAATATTCAGGATGTCTCCGCGAAGATAGCTATCCAGGATAGCAGCTTTGGTTCGTGACGACGACCCTGTGAGCTACGAGGCCTCAGTCCAGGACCCATCATGCGAGCCCCTTTCTCCGGGTGGGCCGGTAGCAACACCCCCACCTGTTGAGAATCAGACAGCTTCAGCAGAGCAGGATAAGCTTGAGCGCGCTCTGAGAGTTCCAGCGACAGAGACATCTGAGGTTTAGTGGTGAGCCAGACCCTCAGGCAGCAGAGGTTTGGCTAGAGACAGTGGTTCGCCTTTTCAGGCTTGTGCAGATGTCGACAGATCAGAGAGTGGCCTAGGCAACCAACCTTTTTCATGGAGCAGTTTTGCATTGGTGGAGTCTGGTGACTCAGTTTCTTGACAAGTCATTGCTTTCATGGGGTAGATTTCAATTTTTGTTCCGTGAGGAGTTTTTCCCCTTCTGCTTGTGCTCTGTTCAGATTCAAGAGATCCTGGAGTTTCAGCAGCGAGGGATGACGGTGGCTGAGTACGCGGCTAGTTTCGCAGACCGTGCACGCTTTTACCTGGACTTGGTCCATGACGACAACCTCTGAGCGCAGAAGTTTGAGCAGGGTCTCTACCGAGAGATTCGTGCTATCATAGTACCCTAGGGAATTCCCACTTATGCCGGGGTGCTAGAGCAGGAGCTAGTGACAGAGAGATTCCTGTCGCGTTCTATAGTTGGTGGTCGCAGTAGGCTCGACAGAGCCGAGACATCTGCCGCAGCTAGCGGGCATCGGCTGACAGGACCTCGACACTGCTGGCTTTCCGATAACTAGACTCAGGGGTGTGGTTGTACACCATAGTGGTGCCGAAGGGCACCAGTGCATCCCAGAAAGAGTCGGTGTTATGCTTGCGATGGTTGGGGTCATCTGGCACGGGACTGCCCGACCAGGCATGCAGAGAGCATCGGGCAGGCAGCAGGTGCACCACCACAGTAGAGGCAGTGCCGTTATCAGAGTAGTACCTAGAGAGGTGGTTCTAGTAGAGGAGCAGGGGGAGCTATAAGTAGAGGACGACCTTACGAGGTATTCCCATCACCACTAGGCAGTTCACGTCAGGCTCCAGGAGCTGACAGATGGAACCGCAGATAGCTGTGAGCTTTGGATGTCTATGATCCTGCAGAACATGAGGTGATAAGAGGGACTCTCTACAACTCTTCTACTTATTGCAGTAGAATTGTTAGAATCTGTGTGTGGAATTATTTTCTCCCTACTCCTTGTTTGAGGTGTTACCAGGGTGACGTGGGGCATCGGCATGGCCCTGTGTTGGTAAGGTAAGAGACATATGACCTTTCTCTTTAGTCGCCGGTAGTGACTCCTTCACCTTTTGAGCGTGTAAGAGAGTCTTGGTCATGGGACATCGACTGTGAAACCTTACGCGACCAGATATCCTTGGGTGTTCCACCATATGGATATTCTGAAGGAGGGAATCACCGGGCCTTGTTCCAAGTGTGGTCGGTGATTCCAGTCACGGCGTGCGACGTATAGGTTCGATCGAGGAGGTGGGCTACCCCCAACATTTTTCGGGCCGTTTGAGACCGTGCAAAGGGATGGTGAGGTTCCCTACCGCCTTGCCCTAACCCCAAAGTCTGGAGTGGGTGCACAACGTCTCCCGCATAGTTTACCTGAAGAGATGTGTGTGTGCTCTTATGCACGTCATCGGAATGGGCATACCTCATGTGAACAGATCAAATCCTCTGGTCTGTGTGCGGTGATGCAGAGCTGTGCAAGAGTTCTTAAGGGTATGGGAGAGCCAGGTGCAGGCTTAGTACCCTGATTTGTTCCCTAGTTTTTCTTTTCAGGGAAAAAAATCTTGAAGGAGGGAAAGATGTAAGAACCCTGTTTTTGGCTATAAAGGACTTTGGAATATTCTTGATATTATTCCAGAGCATCTCCCTCAGACGGCATGCGATTTCGAGCCCCGGTGTGGCCGGAATTAAATTTTCAGTGCGTTCACACTGGGCATGCCAAATAAATGGGATAACTCCTAAATAGTGCTTCAGATCAAAGATCCGAATGTACGGATGGGTCCGGAATGGAGTTTTTACCCTAGTAACGACATAAATCATGTCGGCGTGGGACGTTTGGACCCCTCGCTCGCTTCCAGAATGTTAAACAGGTAAATTAATTTATTTATTTATTCGTTTAATGATTTAACTCAGTATCTCCTAAACGGTGATTCGGATTAGAAAAACGAGGACACCGTTAAGTCCAGAGTGTGTCATTAACCCTAGGAGGGGTGTAATCTTTACGGGCATGGGCTGTTTGTGAAAAATGGCCCCAGGGGTGTTTTCGTAATTTTGGCGGCTTTGGGCGTTCAGTTTTATAACTTTTGAACGGGGCCTTAGATTAAAATTTTGAGACCGTCGTTGCGTTCAGAGTGTGGTTTTTAGCTTAAGGGAGGCTTAATCCCAACCCTGTCGGGAGTTCGGGTTCGGGCCGACGGGCGAGTGGTTAAGTGTTTTCTATTTAAACATTTAACCCACCCCCTCCCTCTTCTTCTTCTTCTTCTTTGCCTGGACAGTAGCAGGCGGCAGCCCCTCCCTCTCCTCCTCCGCTCTGGTGAGGCAGCTCCGGTGAGGCGCGGAACCTCCGGCGGTTCGTCGCAAAGCATCGGGCTTCGCCCAAGAGGTAGGATTTGTCGTTTTCGTTTCATTCTCCCCGCACCTAATTTGAGCCTGATTAATCACGTCTAATTGCTGTCAGAATTTCGAACAAAGCCCATGAATGCGTATTAGATTTTATTCCCTTTCCAATGCATCTTTCTAATTTAAAATCCGAGTTTCGAGGAGCTCGCAATAATCAACCGAGGTTTGCGGGTTTAAGGGTGTTTTCGGCCGGTTTTTGGGGTTCCGGTGGTTTCTGGCGGTCGGCATGGCGGTCTGGCGAGCTCCGGCAGGATGACAGCGGCTTCGGAAGGCGGTGACGGCGGATTGGAAGGCGGGGTGGCCTTTGGCTCAATAGCGGCAGGACGAGGGCACCGACGTAGGGCAAAAGGTGGAGGGGGCCACGAGGCGCACGACCCCGTGCGGCGCGACCACGACCCGCGCAACGCGGGTCGCTGCGGGGGAACAAGACCGGCCATGAGGGCCAGTCGGGGGGGGGGGGGGACGTGGCCCACGGAGAGCCGTAGGAGCCAAGGTCCGTGGAGGGCTAGGCCACACAGGGTGCGGGTCGCGAGATTCACGGGGCGGACCGGCCGAACCAGGCCGGTCCGGCCCAAAAAGGGTTTTCCCCTTACAAAATATCGGACACCCGTATCTTTCACTACGGACGTCCGTTTCGCATGACGGTTGCGGTAGTGCGGACCTCGCGTCGAGGGTAACGTTTTGAGAGGGTTTCTGGAGTTTTTAATTCCCAAAATGAGGGGCCTCAGAGGCATGACGCGTCTTTAAGCGAATTGATGTTTTTCCAGGGGATCTTGTTTTGGACGGCGCAGATGTGTCTGACGTCTGTTTTGAGTGCCGTCAGCGGCGTTGGGACCCTGGTGTTGGGGTGAATCTTTCCAAGGTGGTTTCGGGCATTAAATCCGGAATTGAGGCGTAGGACCCATGGCACGTCTTTTGAGCTGCGAGCAGCATTTAGCGACTTTCTCATCGGGCGTCCGTTCGGGGCGTGCGAGCAGTAGATTCTGGATGTTTTTCCGAGGGGATTGCAATGGTGCAATCCGCCCGCCCTAATTCTGCCCGATGGTACGGGCCCCTCGAGGGACGTTTGGGCGTTGACGGTGAATTTCCATCTCTTTCACTAACAGGACGTTTTGGACAAGTGAATAGTCCATATTGTGTACTTTTTCGAGAGGATCGCAACGATGTGATCCGTTGGCAGCGCTTCGGGACCAGGATGCGGGTCCCACGAAGCACCGCTCGTGTGCGGTGTGATGGAATGCATATTTTTCTCTGGATATCCATTACACTCAAGTAATCAGTCAATTTGACGTGTTTTTTCATGAAAATTGCGATGGCGCAGTTCGCCCGACCTTTTTTGGGGACGTGGTGTGCGTCCCACCCGACCTGGCCACAGTGATTAGTACCTTTTTCACTGGGCGTCCATTTTGGGCGATTGAGTAGTCAATCCCATGTGTTTTTTCGAGGGTATCGCAGTGGTGTGATCCGTTTGTTTAGTCTCGATATCTTGGGATGGGCCCCACATGGGTTGGTTACGGTGAATATTACCTTTTTCACCGGTTGACCGTTTCGGGCGAGTAAATAGTCTACCTCGTGTGTTTTTCTGTGGGGATTACAACAGTGTAATTTGTTCTGGCGAGCGGAGCCTCATACGTGATCTTATTAAATGTGGAAGGTGCCCCGGTGGCGGTTCTTCTACCGTGTTTGTAGCGGACCCTTGGCGTGTGAACGCGTGCACCCCTAGGAGAGTGATGTTGGTGGTTAAAGAGATGTGGTTGGCCATGCCACAACAGTTGAGGTGGAAAGTTGGAGTTGTTACGTTTACGCCTTCGCGTTGACGTTGGGTGCCATGTGCATGATAGCCTTTGGTCTAGTTTTGTGGTATACTCTGGGAGTATATGGGTTTTCTTAGAGGTACACATTGTGGTTGTACCTGAGAACGTTTGTGCGCTTGGTTGGAGCTGACTTGGGGCCACACGTCGTGTGGGACCCATGTGTGTGCCGTGTTCTGCTTTACATACTTTTGACCCCTCGTGATGCATGGGATCCCTCAGATCTCATTTGTTGACCAGCAGGGTTGAGTTTTCCCCTAGTCCTGTTCTCGATGGTTTGGCCGGTAGCGGTGCTAGTGACACCCAATGATGGAACGAGCACTGAATCTCTATTAGGTGTGTTGATCTGGAGTTGGGTGGTTTCTCGGTACCCACTCAGAGTTCTGTTGGCCGGTGTTGTACCATCCAGTAGAGATGACCAGAGCAGATCCAGGTTTACCCTCCAGCGGGGCTGGGCAGTGGGTTACTCATCCGCTTCTTCGGGTTTACCCTCCAGCGAATCTGGGCAGTGGATTGCTCATTGACTTATCAGGGTTTACCCTCTAGCAAAGACTAGGCAGTGGGTCTCCTGATGACTCTTTAGGTTCTACCCTCTAGCAGGGCTGGGTAGTGGGTCTCTTGTCATCTTCATCTAGGTCTACCCTCCAGTAGGGCTGGCCAGTGGTTTTCCTGTCGACTTCTTCCAGGTCTTCCCTCCTGCAGGGCTGGGTAGTGGGTCTCCTGTCGGCTTATTCCAGGTCTACCCTCCAGGAGGGCTATGTAGTGGGTCGTCTATCGACTTCTTCTAGGTCTACCCTATAGGAGGGTTGGTCAGTGGGTCACCTGATGATGTATTAGGATTTATCCTCCAGCAGGTCTAGGCAGTGGGTCACCTGGTGATGTATTAGGGTTTACCCTCCAGCTGGGCTGGGAAGTGGGTCACCCGATATTGTATTATGAATTACCCTTTAGAAGGGCTGGGCATTGGGTCACCTGTTGGCATTTCAGACTCAGTCCTTTATACTAGGCAAGTCTGTGGCTTTACTCCGTGACTACCAGAGCGGTACCCTTGTTTGTACGGGTCAGTGATGTGACATCTTCGACTTTCAGGAGACCTCTTGACTGTGGGGCAGTGACGAGGTGTGGTTTGACGTTCCCTCGGAACCCTCAAGTACGAGGGGCACTTTAACCACTAGGAAGTGTCCTTGATATGCGACATAAAACCGTGTGGGTGAGTCAGTGCCGCCCAAAGCGGATAGTGTCAAGGTGCGGTGATTTGATCCCCTTGACTTGCAGTTCAGGGCAGAAGTGAGGGATGTTGGGCATCGATGGTGGAAACTTCTATGACTGTTGGTGACTCACTTTCTTGGGCTGAGCTACGGGATGGAGATCCCCTTACGACCTTGTTCGGGATTCTTATTAAGTATATGTATTTTTATATACCTTGTTTTCGGTACACATTTTCTCGAGTTTTGGTTACTCTCCTTCCAGGAGAGGTGAAGACGTGCGGGGTATGCCATGTGCTTTCCGTGTCTATCTTCTCGTGGTTGGAAAAGTCTACTCTCCTGATATAGGTAGAAAAAACTCGACGAGAATTTCATCTTCTCACCTTTTCTAGCTCCTTGTGTCTGGACGAGTATATCTCCTTTCTCTTGTTGGGTTGAGATGGACTCTTTACTATTACTTTACTGAACTCTCGGTTGTACTCGTTTTTCATTCCTCTATTCAATCTGATGCTCACCCTTCGGTACCTCCTTTGTTGCTCCATCGATCCTTCGGGGTATCCTACTGAGTATTTTTATACTCACCCCTTCTTGGGCTTTGCCCGCACTTGGTGTGCCCTTGCAGACGACGGACAGGTTGTTCGCGACTTTAGTGGATCTTAGGAGTTCAGGAGATTAGACCGCGTGCGGTGGTCGGAGTCGGGTTCCAGGTGCGGGACCCTTCCAGCTATTTCTTTTGTTTACCTGTTTCCGGGTTGTGGCACTTTTCTAGATGGGCTCTTGTTTTTTCCCTTTTCTTTTCGGTGTACCTTCAACTTTTACTTTTTACTTTTAGAGGACAATGCACATTGTGGTTTATTTATAGCTGTTGGTACATTTATTTTCTTTTTACTCTACACTTTTACATTGAGTGTGTTGTGTGTGTGTGTACAGGTACTTAAGAAAAGGCTTCCCCGAGATATTGTGCCTTCGGCACTGGTTGCCAGCCCCTGGCCTATAGAGGCGGCTTGGGGTAGTTGTGGCTCTAGTCGGGTAGGGTCGGGTCGTGACACTGCAACCCAATACCACCCTCCTCATTTGGTTTGGTTAGTAATTTCTAAGATTCCCAATGACACAGTCCTACCTGATTTTCATCCCTCAAAAAATATTTTATGATATCTTCTAGCTTAACGATAGTACCTTTAGGGGGTTCAAAAATGGCGAGAACATGCATTGGAATCGATGCCAGAACTGTGTTGATCAAGTTTATCCTCCATCCAATGGAAATAAATTTACTTTTCTAGTTACATATCTGCCTTATGATTCTATTCATGATGTCATAAAAAATATCCTTCTTTATTCTACCATTGGAAATTGGAGCACCGAGGTAAATCATGGGCAATTGATATTGTTGCATACCCAATCTTTCTTGAATGTCCCTACTACACATCCCAAAAATATTTATTGGATATAAAGACATTACTTCTCTTGAAGTTGACCTGTTACCTACTCAACACATGATAGGTCGACATAATATTAGTAAATCCATCCACTGATCATTTCTTTTCATTAATGAAAAAAATCATGTCATCAGCAAACATGTGATGAGAAACCAAACTGTCCTCTAATTTGTTCTTGAATGGAATGATCTTTCAATAAACCAGCCCCTTGTGAATTTTCTTTGAGAGCACCTCCTGAGCCAATAGGAAGAGACTCAGAGACAAAGGATCTCCCTGCCTCACTGCCCAAACTGTTTTGAAAAAGCTGAATACTTTCCCCATGAGAGAAATTGCAATCCATGGAGAGGAATAACACCTAAAACATAGATCACAAAACCATTCATGGAAGCCAAATTTCCTCATTAATTTTAATAAAAAGATTTATTATAGTCTTTCATATTCCTTATCCATATCATCTTTCACCATCACATTAGATCCAACCATTTTTTCTTTATATCCTTCACTATTTCTCTCGAAATGGGTGCGTGAGTTCATTAAAATAATTATCCAAACCTCTATCCATCACATAGTTTCCGTCTTCTTTATAATTATCTATGAGAGGGAATATCATGTTAGGGAGTAAAGGGGATTCCTACTTATATAATGAGTTATTCATCATGGTGTATAGATACACCATAGAGAAGGTATTTCATTCATCTACCTCTTATGATCTTCACCAACCCATACAAATGAATAAGTAGAAGCATCTCAATAGGTCAAGGTACACATACACTATAATTTTAAATTTTATATAAAGTATATGTTTATTTGTATTCATGCATGGAATTATTGGATTATTGGGTACCTTATCACTTATATTGTATCAAAAAATGTGTTTTGATCCTAATAAAAGTCTTAGAATTTGATTTATTACGCCATCATCTAGACATGGCCAACTACACTTCTAGTTGTGGGACATATCATCTAGACCATGCATGCCTCTTGTCAGTCATCTACTACTACAAGACTCACTCTAGGTCCAAACATCAAGTTACAAATTTCCTCCTTATATATACAAAGAATTGGAACATGAAATATTCTTCAAATTTCATAACACATCCAAGAAGAGTATATGAAATTTCACTTCTAAAATATTTGATAATGTAAATATTTGCGATAATGAAGTTCTTAAGATATTATTAAAGGTTTATGTTACCATTAATACATAAAATAAGGTATTGAAAAAATTTCGAGGAGTATAACATGTACCATAGTAAAGAAATAATTTTATTTCAATAGGAAATTTGGATATGTAATGTTTTTTTACAACATTTTTGGGTGGATCTTGGAAAGTTACACATAGTTCTATAGAGGTGTCCTAAGGATTGAAGTAAAAACAATTATACATGAAGGGAGTTTCAAAAGGAGAAATTAATGTCAGACAAATAAATTCTAAATCTAAAAATATGTGGCATGAATGTATTAGTCACTTAGGTGAGAAAGGGATAATAATCCTAGCTTCTTGGGGAATATTAAAATCAGAATAATGGAGTAAAAAATTTGAAATTAGTGTATTCTTGGGAATCATTTAATGGTGAATTTCCAAAATTAAATAAAAAAACCAATTATGGGAAGTTAAATCTAGTTTATATGGACATATGGGGTCCTTCTCTAGTCCATTATCATAGAGGCTCAGTGTATAGTTTTACCTTCATAAATGATGTAAAATAGAATGTGTGGGTGTTATTTCTCAAGAACAATTATAAAGTTTATATAACCTTTTTTGATGGAGATCCATGGTGGAAAAGTAGAAAAAAAGTAAACAAAAAATTTTAAGGATTGGAAATAGTGGGGTGTATGGAAGTAGGGAGTTATGAAGGTTCTATTGTAAAAAAGTCATACAATTTGAGAAGAAAATATAATAAAATAAATAATAAAACAGATTCATGGGGAGGATGAATCATAATTTAGTATAAAATATAAGGCAATTAGGTTACATGTTTATTTCCCAAAAGATTTTTGGGAAGATTTTATAAATTGTGTTCCTATATGGAGAGCCAAATTCCTTTAACTCTATTGAAGTAAGAACTTTTGGAAGCTTGTTAAACTAGAAATAAGGTTATAATTTATCATCTCAAAGTTTTTAGATCACTCAAACATGTCCAAATTGATTCCAGGTAATGGGAAAAGTTATATTTTTTAATTCTTGATCATGTTTCTTTATTTGGTATGGTGATGAGTACTTTGGATTTTGACTCTAGGATAACAACTTGTAAAAGGTCATCAAAAGTTGAAATACTTTATTAAATGAGGAGTTCTTATGGAAAGTTTGGAATTAAGTGAATCTTTTAGATGATAAAAAATAATCATGAAAATATTAGGTTAATCTAAATGAAATATTTGAAGTTCAGGATAGTTTAGGGAGTGTGTAAATTCAAAAAATACCATATCATCTAAAAGAATTTTCAAATAGAAGTAAAGTTTCACTTTTTTTTAAGTCCATAGGTACTAAAAAGTTTAAGGAATATATAAATCCATGGGATATCTCTATATGGATAAATTAAGAGAATAGTAGCTCTGAAAAATATGATACTCAGAGTCGGTTGGGGAGATCATCTAGGATTTGGCACCATGTACAGAGGCATGAAAGTAACTTGTACTATTTTCTTCTCACAACTGTTGAAGAACCTAAAAGTTTTGAAAAGTTATAATTTAGAGTAACTTGATTTATTGTGAGTTATAAATAATGGATAAAATTAATTCTTTATATGTTTTTGGGACATGAGAGCTAACAGAACAAATTGCTATTAGGATTGTTTTTCAAAACAAATGGTTTTATCAACTGAAGGAGGAAGATGGTGGTAAAAATGGTACATTCCAAGGCTTGTTTGGAAAGGATTTTAACAAATAATTATTTTATATTTTTATGAAATATTTTCTCTAGTTTTAAAGAAATCGATGAATCAGATATTACTCAGAATGGTTTCTATGGAAGGGTTAAGATTACATTAATTTTATGTAAATATCACTTTTCTTCATAGCTATTTTAAAGAATGTATTTATATGGATTATCCAAAAGGTTTTTTTAATAAATGGAATGAAGATATTTTTTTCAATCTAAAATGAATATTATATAGTTTAAAGTGATTATTAATAAAATGGAACTATAAATTAAATGCCTTTATAGAGGAACACAAGATCATTTGGAGAAATGTGAACCATTTCTATTACTGGAAGGTTCTTGATGATGGAAGTTTCATCATTTTACTTCTCTATGAATATGGAATTATTTAAGTTAGACTAGTAATGTAAAGGCCTGCGGAGTTTGAGGTTGAATTACCTATATGTTTTGAGATGAAAGATTTTGGTCCTGCAAAATGGATGTTAATGATCTATATTATAAAAAACATAAAGTCTATAACATTGTTCTTGACTTAGTATTCGTATATATATAAAGTGATGGAACATTTTGGAATGATTAAATTGAATCATATTACGACTCTCCTTGTTGGACACATCAATCTGAGAAAAGAGAAGGCACCTAGAATGAAAGAAGCAGTTGTGCACATGGTGAAGGTTCTATTTTCACCAACAATCAAAATATTGAAATACATAATGGTTTGTATAAGGTCGTACATTTTTCATGTAGTGGGAGTAGTCAGTAGGTTCATAGATAACCATATTAGAGAACACTGGGAAGTGATAAAATGGATATCCTTGTATCTCAAAATTTCTAAAGGTTATTCACTCTATTTCAAAATAGATGAACCCCTATATAAGTGTATATATTTGAACTTTTATATAGATGTAGACACTCAAAGAAGAACTAAAAGATATATGTTTACATACATAGGAACAACTATGAGTTGTTTTTTGATACTTCAACCTATGGTTTATCTTTAAATAATGAAGGTAAAGTATATATAATTTATATAAGATGGGATGGATTTGATTTGGATAAAATAGCTGAAGGAGGATCTTGGAAGAAGGTAAGAAGTTTGAAAATTATTTTTTGATTCTCATAGTGTGATTAAATTAGCTAATAATTTGTTTTTTAATTCGAGTAAGAATCATATTTAGTTGAATTATCACTTCCTCTAGATGTTGTTGGAGAAAAAGGTGCTACAACTATAGAAGATTTATAGATCTTAGAATCCAGAACATAAGCCTTGGCCTAGTTGGTGAGGACTCCTTAAGTGCATCCAGGTGACCCGGGATCAAATCCAAGTGGAGACATAATTTTCTAGTACTATAGTAGTACTGTAGCAGTACAGTAGCAGGGTACTATAGCAGTACTGTAGCAGGAACTGTAGCAGGTAGTGTTTGGCACTGTAGTGGTCGGGGATATTCCCTTGTTTGGGCCTTTGGGCCTCCTATTTGGTCCTTGAGTCCTTTAAGGCCTACGGGCAACCCAATCCTTTAGGGTTGTAAGGCCTTCGGGCCACCTCAAGCCCTTTAGGCCACCTTAAGTGTAGATGCATACCAGACAACCTACAAGGAACAAGATCTGGAAGGAGGGTGAGAAAGGATCTTTCACTATAGTAGAAGCTAAACTGACTGCAATAATGAAAGGGTATAGCACATACCATTGGGACAAGCAAGTGAATGCATGGGAAAGCCTAGCCGAACAACCATGTGAAGGTAGAGAGCTGATTTCACGATAATGGTGCTGGGGAGGAGTAGTTCCAAGTAGTTAGTCTGGGATGTATGTAATGTTTGAATTCTACATGAAATGAATTACTCTAAGGCCCATGGTCCATATAATACTTACACCTACATGTCTTTTAAGGGTTCCACCTCACCCCTTGATAAGAGGATTATCAAAAATAAATAAAAAATGAAGGCCTTCAGGCCATTTGAGGTAGAATCCAGAAAACATGTTGACGAAGGTTTTTGTTTGAGAAATTATGGGGAATTATTTTACCTTAGTGAGGATTGTATAACTAGATTAATATTGGAGAACCATGAATTTTTAGAGAAATTATTAAGATAATAAGTTATTTATGGACGCATAAAAATGATTTTATTGATCATGGAAAATGTTTCTCAAGTGGATTTTTGTTAGGCTTGGGTAGTGTGAAAAACATTTTCTAACTAAGTCTCAATATCTTCCAAAAGTATAAATTAAATAAATATAGAATGAAACCATATCGGTTATGGTGTGACATTTCCTAATTATAGATATCTGAAAAATGGTTTAATTGGATGTACCTTTAATAATGACCTTGTATGGGTGGTGGGAGGGCAGAAGCAGACTCTACACGAGATTAAATTTGTTGATGCATCAGATTAACTAGAGGTTTCCATATTCAACATCAGTTTAACCAATGGGGTGAGTAGTAGTAAATGAATGTGATATAAATATGAGATTTTTTTCAAATTATTTAGTTGAGTTGGTTTGATTTAGTCGATGGCGATGGTCAATGTAGCTATTGTCTGCAAACTTTGGAAGGCGCTGGCATTGGTTTTTCCAACTATACCATATAATAAGTAGTGGGGAGGGGTCACTTACACTTGTAATTTTTGAAGTTGCAATATTATTTGGTTTCCCTCAATAGTAATTTCTTAGTATTATTCCCTTAATAGGGTAGTACAAATCCGAATCACATAAATTTTATGTTTCATTATTTAATTTATTCTTTATCATTTCCTTTTAGAAGTTATTATCTAGATTATATTGGTGTTATGATGTATAGATGGGTTCACAGTCTTCTCATCTTGAATTAATTATTTTATATAGGTTAATTCTAATTTAAGAGTTCTAAAACATTGTTTAATGTTTGAATATTCCATAGGGTTCTTTTGTTTTAGGAGGTTCTTGACCCCATAGAACTGTGAAAAACTATGGTTAGAAAGAATTTCCTTTGAATATTAAGTAAATTTCATGTAAATGATAGTTTCATATCACTATAATTCTCATTTATTAGTATTCTATCATCTCAAATGTTTGACTCTTTATTTTTTATGGGTAGTACACACACTAGGATTTTGATATCAATAATATATTAATCCTCAAGACTCATATTTCACTTCTTTTCATCATTTTTTAAAATTTATTTTTCATAATTCAAAAAATATTTTTTTATACTTTGAGTAGCCAAGTAAATTCTATCAATGGTATTAACTAAAATGCCTAGTGCTTAAAACATTCACCATGACTTCCTCCTTATCAATACACTACATCTGAAGTACCATGAGATATTATATCCCCCCCACATATTTAGCTCTCACTATTAATATATAATAACTCGAGAGAAATTTTGGAATGGTTTTTTCTATATATTGTGGCTTTTATAAATATTATATGGTATCTAAGGTTAAAGTGGGGATAAATGCAAAGGTGGACTTATTTTGTTCAAAAATATATTATCTACACAATGGTGGACAATATCATTTTAATATATCGTATTCCATTAGAGTCTTGGTCAAGAAACTATGAAATGTTATATATTATTAAAAAATGATAAAAAATCTCTAAAAAATTAATAGAATTATAAGAATATGAAAAAAAAATAGGAACCTTTGGGGTATGTGAAATATAATAGTGGGAAATGATCATACTTATGGGTTTTACATTTGATTAAAAATATATTATACACATAACCTGGCATACATGAATAAACATTTCAACAATCATATAAATATACCAATAAGAATCAAAATAATTTTATACTATAGAGAAAAAATATAAACAAGGTGGTGATATAATTTCGTCTCAAGACCCAAAATAAACTAATTTATTTTAGACACATCCAAAAATTAAAACTCACATTCATTGAACTTCATGTTTCTTATTATTTATAAATACTCCACAGACTCATGATATATCACTTTGAAAAAAATATCTATTTAACACCACATGATCATGGATATTAATATTTTCATCTCTACTAGATAAACACCCTGATAGGGGTTTAATCACAGTATGGTAGATTAAAACTACTTTCCCTTTGGATCTTGTTTTTTCGTTAAAAAAACAACTTTCACTCCCTTTCTTGTAGAAATGAATGAACCGAAATGAAATAATTCATGAGACATAATAATTTTACTTTGTTCTCCCATATTGGGATACATCAATGGAGAATAAAATGTCAATGTTACTATGTACCAAATCTACTAATGCACAATACTATTACAATGTTTGAAGAGGAATCACTATCCCTTCTGGTTTACAACCAATCAGAATTTGGGAGCTCACTGCTCTCTCAACTAAGGTATGAACATTTCTCTTTCAGAGGATTATTATTTTGATCACTTGAATCAATAATTATTACACCTCATTTATCGAATATTTATGTTACACATTTATCCAATTTATAAATATCCTTTTACCACATAATTACTAGTAAAATCATTATAGATTCATACAACATTGGTTTTCATGTAAACTTTTCATGACTTGTGTGAAAATCTACCAGATTGTGTGCAAAATTTATGTTTTTTCATGGAAATACATTAGTATTATAGACAAAAGTCCCTTTTATGCACTCAACTGATATATATTTCATGCAATAAATATCATCATTTAACACTTTGTACGATTAAGATCACTAATATTCTCTAAGAGTTGATCTATTAAAATGAGAGGGTTCGAATCCTATTTATAAACATGGATGACCTTGCATGAAACTTCCTTACATTAATTCCACTTTGTGAGCAACTTTTCTTGAGCTCTAAACTTCAATGATTTGAATTCTTCTTTAGTGCGCAACTCCATCTCTGTTTCCCAAACATGTACAACTTCCTATGTCATGTAACTATAATTTTCACGATGTTTTAGAAATTTCATGCAACACATTCCTTTGTTATATTTTGATGTAATGGTACCGAATCTTCAATTGTGAAATTTTTTTCAAAACACCATCAACCTTGTGCAATTTGTTTTTGCATTTATGTGAATATATTTCATTTTTCAAAAACACAATTTTCTTTTCTCAAAATTTTGTACCCAAAATATTGGAATACACTGGGAAATGATTCCATATTATATACACAATGTTCTTTTACCACTTTCAGATTATCCATTCATTTTTATTTTATCTATGTCAGCATAAATTTTCAAAAATCTCTTTAAAACTACATAACTGACCTTGGAACCCTACTTTTTCAATAATAACAATCAACCCAAAAACACTGCAAAGTTACCTTGAGGGTTTTTTCCCAAAAATCCCCCTGGTTTTGTTAACAACTCTTCACTCATTGATACCATGTTAAAGCTTCCTCTATATTATTCCAAAATTCACTTCTTGTGTTTCCAGATAGAAATCAAAGATTTACTCAAAACACACTTTAAGATCACATGATCCATACTCAGCATGAGAAACATGAGTTTCATTAAAAGTTCATCAATGTATCACTTAATTCCCAAACCAATCGACTATTTTCATCACAAAACTCATCTGTTATTATATATAACCTTTGATCAATATCTTTATCATCGTAAATTTTTAAACTCTCCTTACTTCACTACTTCCCCTATCAGATTCTCCCCATGTTTTGATTAATATACCCCTCCCCTTTAATGAACCTAAAGGAAAATCCTTTATGGATAAAATATTATAAAGAACACAGATCATTATATAAGGGTAAAAAACACCACACCTCAGGGAGAGGGGGTCCCATATCCATACTTTCTAAGTGTGGGGAGTCACCTGTATAATAGCCCACTCTTTATATACATGGATATTAATTCAAAATTTTAGGAATATTTATTCAAAACATCAAAGAAACCACACCAGGACCATATAAGTTTAGTGTCTTTAGAAATTGGGAAACATAAACAACTAGTTCACAAGACATCTATATTGTCTCCTGCTTATTTCTTCATAAATATACCCCCTTTTGACATATCTTACTTAATACCATTCTTCATGGCCTAAGGAAAAGAAACATATAATAGGGTGAGATAATATTCTCAATATAGGAAAACAAGGGAAATATTAATCATATCATATGACATAAGACATAAGAACATAACATTTGAAACTCTTATCCTGCATATGAACGATCATGATATCATGACATGGGATAAATCATTAAATCTCATAATAATTGATGAAAATAATCCCAGAAGTCATATCACAAGACATATTTTTTTTGGAATACAGTTAATCATAGAAATTCATTTCATTTTATTCAAGTCTCATTTCCAAGACCATCATAGCAGACAAAATAAATTAATGAACCAAGTTCACTCCTCATTCCAAACCTGTATTACTGAGCCAATATCATTTACTATTATATCCCTATTTATCCCATGAGATATAAATATTTACCCAATTAATTGGAGGGATATATAGGTCCCACCCATCTCATTATAAAATCATTATTACATGCTCAAAAAAATTAAATCATTCATCATATCCCAAGGAATAAAATGGGTTTCTTTAAACATCGTTCCACTATAACATTATTCATGTAAATCAAATAGATTTCATAAATAAAATTACATCATAAACCTGATAAAACCATAGGTAAAATAGAGACTGTATAATTAAAACATAACCCTATTAAATAATTCCATATCATATGGAAAATAATTTTAATAGAACACTTGAAATTAATTCTTGAGGAAAATATCCTTTCTTATTCAAAAACATTTTCGTTTTTCAAAATGCCACACAACTTGAAAAGGAAATAATTGATTTCAAAATAAAATTGAAATATAGTAAATGAAGCCTCGTGAAAATAAGGAATTATGAAAATGAAAAAATATATTCTTGCTATATAATATAATAGAAAACATTCTTCTCATACTTTTGTCAAAAATTCAAAAAGTACCTCATATTGAAAACAATAAAACATTCCTTTCATACCATTCAATAAATATTCATCAATGGGTAAAATTGACATTAAAAAATTATATAAGGATAGAAATAATATTTTGGAATACATATTTAGGAAACATGGACATGTACGATAACTATACCCTAATAAATACTTATGTATAAACAATCTCAGATAATAATGAGATTTAAAATTTATCTCCTACATTAGGTCTGATATACTTTTTATATATATAAACCTCCTGTATAATGATTTAAATAATGTTATTGAATTATTCCATAATAATATTAATTTTCATGAAATCAAATATGATCATATTATCAACTATTCGTTAATAACATTTCATTATTACTCATTATTTAGGTATTAATGGATTCGTTTTCTTATGCGTTTTTTGTCGAATAAGTTCTGTTTATCCTTCTTAGGTATTATTTATACCATTAAAAAATTATATAAACATAATATATACTATATTTATTCATTCTATACATTTATATAATCAGGCTTTAATGGATTCCATGTAGAAGTAATTGTATCACATCTTGGAGATGGTAGGTCATACGCACACATGAGGGATAATATCATTCCCATAATTATGAAATGGTATCGATGTGGATAGTATTTGGTTCTATAATCATTTTATAATAATCACATATAGTAATAATATTAATAATTATACCCATCCAATTAAGGTGGTGGTGAAAATAGATTACACCACGATGTGGAGATAGTAAGTCTTACGTATACACGTGTGGTGATTTCATTTTTTGTAGGATGAATAGAAGGTGGAATATGGTTGTTACATAATCATAATAATAACTAATTGTATAATGTATACTATATTTATTAATTTATTATGGAAAAAAACTCATCAATAGAAAGTATAAGAAGAAAGAAGTTTGAAAGAATCATAGGAGAAGATTTCATCTTCTTCAACGAGCTCCTTCTAGATCACCTACTAAAGCACTTGGGTTGGTCATTGGAGAATACAAAAACATCTAGAATGTGACTAGGGAAGTTTATAAGTGAAATGGATAGATTATGGATGATATTGATGGTTTAAAATAAAGTGAACAAGTGAGGGAGTATGTTCCCTTTTATAATTGATGTGAGGGGAACTTATTGAATCTCCATAAATATTAATTTGTAATACAATCAAACCACATCCAAAAACCTCCAAAATTTCCTATTTTATAAGATTAGATGATATAAGGTTGTAATACAGTAAATTTATATAGGTTTTTCTATCAATATAAACCTTATTATTTTAAATGACACTTCATTATTCTATTTAATTTTCAACTAAGGTAACAAATATTTTAATATTAAAAGGGTGAAATAATTACTTATTTGATGTAAATTAGACCATAAGTAAATATATTAGAACACATTAGATAATATAATAATTATTTTATATTTAAATTTTTTTTATGATTTTTAAATAATTTAATAGAACAATATTTTATAAATAATAAATAGGGTGAATATTTACACTATTCAATTAATTTATTTTGAAAAATACTAAGATAATAAGTTAACTTTGAAAAAAATATTTTTATACATTATTAAGAGGTTAAGTTCATCTATATTTTTTTTGGATATATTATTTATCCAAAATTATATTTATTTTAATATTTTTAAAAAAATTTATTTTTCATCTCCGTTAATAAAATATTTACTACATTAGTTCTGTGTAATTATTTAATATATATATTTACATATATATTGAATAAATATTAAAAAAATTTACTAAGATGAAAATAAATCTTCTATATTTCATAATAATACTTTTAGTCGAATATATCTTCTGAAAAATAAAAAATAAAAAATATTATATTTATTAAAACATGAATGTGACACCTTTAACATCATTTTAAAGAAAAATAATATAATTATCATACTATTATCCATATGGCTCCAAATGGTCAATATCTAGACCCTTGGATGATTATAGTAGATATAATATCAAAAAATTAAAAAAAACAGTTTTTTGGGTCTACTAATGGTTATTATCATTTTAATAAAAGTTATTTTATTGATTTCTCATCAATTAAATAGTTTCTTCATCATCATGTATTAGCCTTAAAGGTAAATAATTATTTTCTAAAAATTAAAAATAAATTATGATCACAAATAAAAACATTTTATATTTCAATAGAGTATTTATAATAGAATTTATCTCTTGTATAACATTATATTAAAAATGATATAGTAATTAAAGTATGAGTAAGACATATTTATCTTTTCGTTAAATAAAATAAATTAAATGTCCTGATCTCATCCAAGTGGCTTTCAAAGGATATAATTTGAACCGAGGGATGATTTAGGTAGAAACACACCCATCTAATGATATTATTACAAGTTTTAGGGTAAATTTATAATATTAATTTTACCCTTAATTTTCTGATTTACCCTTTTACCATTTTAATAAAAATTTACCAAAGCTACTATTCATGATGCCCAAAAATAGAATAAATATATTTACATAATTTGGAACTAATTATTCCATATATGAAATCCATTTTTTCATATTCAAAACACAAAGTTTCCAGAAATTAAATTAAAATAAATCTCATTATTGAAATTATAAAATGGGTTTTAAAAATTAAAATATTGCAAAAGATTAAAATGTTTTTATATCTAAATTCAATGTAATTTAAATGAAAATGGCCTAAATTATTTTTAATTATAAAGATTTATTATATTTATACTTTAAAACCATTCTATAATATAATTTTACTATATAAATTATTCTAATTAAAAAAGTGGTTTTCAATTAAAATTTTGTTTATATTTACTATTCCTCAAAATATGAAAGTTATCAAAAAAGTATCAAAAATTAATCCAAATTAAATTATTATATCAAAATTACAAAGTAGAATTTTATTTTTTATATAAAAATTATTAATGTTTTGTGATTTTAATTAAAATTTGGTTCTCAATTAAAAGGTAGTAAAATTACCCTTTTGAAAAATATAGGTTTTTATATATCAAATAGAATATATTTATTCCCTATGACTAAAATATATATTGGATGAATGTAAAAATATTTTATTAAATATATAAAATATATATTTCATTAATTTCATTTACTAATTGTATTTCACTTAATTTATTAATACAAAAATACAAATATTTTATTTTACCTTTAATTGGTTTATACTTTTCATAAATAATTGGTAGCCATTGAATTCACCATACATTTTCAATTGTTAGTTATATTTATTAACACTAACATAATGGATAATTTATAATGCCCATTTTATACTAATGGATTCTCTTGGTTCATTTAAACTCTTGATTGGGTGAAATACCAGCTATTGATGAATTAAAATTATTTTAAGGAAATATTTCATAAAAACATTAGGTGTTACATTATACCTCCCTTAAACTGAATTTCACCCCCGAAATTCATCCCTTGGATACAAATAGATGATGATACTTCTTCTTCCTCAATTCATCAAGTTCCCACACTGCTTCCTCAAATTTTTGATTCCTCCATAAAACATTAACCAAAAGAGTAGTCTTGTTTTGCATAACTTTTCACTACGATCCAGAATCCCTATTAGTTGTTCTTCAAAAGAATAATCTTGATCTAAAGGTACAAATTATGAGTTTAGTAAATTTTATGGATCAAGTAAGTACTTTCTCATGAGATATACATGGAACACATCATAAACTTTTGAGATATTTTGTGGTAGCATCAATTGATAAGCTACCTTCCCAACATGATCTTGAATTTCAAAATGACCTATATACATTAGGTTAACATTACCTTCTTTCCAAATCTCTTTTCTCTCTTGGAGAGATATATTCATAGAAACACATTTCACCTACTTCAAACTCTAGGAATTTTCATTGGTTTTCATTTTATCTTTTTTTTCAACTTTGAGATGCTATTTAGTGTTATTGAATAGATCTAACCTTATATAACATTTCACCAACAAGATCGTGTCCAAATGGATTTATTTCTCCAAATTCATCCATGAAAGTTGGAGTTCTACACTTCTTTCCATGGAGGGATTCATAAATGGAAATATGAATACTGGAGTGAAAGATATTGTTATAAGAAAATTCTACCAAAGGTAGGTGTTGATCATAATCACCTTTTAAATCCATAGACAAATCTATAAATATGTATTCTAGAGTTTGAATTATCCTCTCTGACTAACTATCTGTTTGAGCATGATAAGAAATGTAGAAACTTAACTCTTTATCCGGATCCTACTGAAGACTTCTCCAAAACATTTAGGGAAACCTCGGATCCCGATCCAATATAATAGAAAGTGGTACTCCATGCACTCTTACAACTTTATTTATATATATCCTAGAAAAATGATCAAGAGATAAACCCCCTCTAATAGTAATGAAGTGTTCCAACTTCGTAAGTTGATCAACTATAACCCATATATATTATGGACTTTAGATGTTTTGGGAAGTTCGATGAAAAATTCCATTGTGATGTTTTTCTATTTCTATTATGGTATGGGTAATGGTTGTGACAACCCCTTATAATTATATCTCTCAAACTTAACTTGATGATAAACCAAGCACTGGGATAAATATTCAAAAACAGATTTGTTTATTCTATCCCATCATAAATACTATTTCATGTCCACGTACATCTTTGTGCTTCCAGGATGAATAGATAACGAATAATATGAGCCTCATCCAACATATCCTTCTTTAATTCTGGTATGTGAGAAACAAAAATATGGTTACTGAACCATATTATTCCATCATAATTAAGGTTGAATTTAGGAAAATTTCTTACATTCTTTTGTATCTCTACACCTTTATTCTACTCCTCCTTAACCATCACTTTTTTTGATGGATGAACATTCATTGGAGAAATATAATATTTCCCCCCTTCCTTTAAAATTTCAATATTAATCATTCATAAACCCATAAATATATTATCTTATGGGATCCTCAACATGGATATGCTAGCATGGTTTTTTCGACTCAGATCATATACCACCTTGTTTTCATTCCCAATGTGGTAATGTGTTGAGAATTAATAATCTTTAATCAAATCCAACCACCTTATTTGGTACATATTCATCTCATTTTTTTAAAAATTCACATTAAACATCTATAATAATTATAAATGTCACACCTTTAACCATAAAAATAATTCCTCCAAATCTTTAATGAAACATTTACCTCAACTAACTCCAAATCATGAATTGGTTAATTTCGATCATAGATTTTCAATTGTCCTGAGGCATAATCTATCACCATATCATTTTTCATGATAACACATCCTAGACCCTTCTTGGATGAATCAATATAGATCACAAACATTTCTCTACTAAAAGGAAGTGTGAGCACAGGTGCACTAGCTAACCTTATTTTTAGCTATTTAAAATTATCTTCACATTCCTCTGTCCACATGAACATAACTCCTTTCCAATTCGACTTAGTGAGTGTATTAAATAGTCATGAAAAGTATTTCATAGAATATCAATAATATCTAGTTAAACCGAGAAAACTTTGGATCTCATATATTTTTGTTTGTCTTTTCCAACTTTCTATAACATCAATTTTAGTTGGTTCGATAGATATCCCATCTCTTGAGATTATGTAACCCAAAAATGAAATATTCTTAATCCAAAATTCACACTTGGAAAATTTTTCATAAAAATTTTCCTTTCTTTGGGTCTTTAGTAAAATTCACAAGTGATAGTCATGAAATTTTTTTATATTCAAATAAACCAGAATATCTTCTATAAAGACTCTATTCATTAGATCTATACTGATAGTGGGAAATTAGTAAGACCAAAAAGAATCACTATAAATTCATATTGTTTATACATTTTACAAAATGTCATCTTTGTTATATCCTCCTTTTTTACCCTTAATTGATGATATCTTGAATGAACATCTATCTAGGAATATTATTGAGCTCCAAATGTTGGTCGAATAATTCATTAATGTTGGGAAGAGGATATTTTTTTATTGGTAGGGATATTGTTAAGTTCTTGATAATCAATGCAGAGTCTCATTGATCTATCTTTATTTTTTTCAAAAAAAAAGCTACCCCCAAAGGTGATGCACTAGGGCATATTATTCCCTTTTCTAGATTATCTGGGAGTTTATTTATCAATTCATGTAACTAAATTGGGTCCATTATATAAGGTTTCTTTGAAATGTGAATGGCACCATGTATGAGTTATATTGAAAACTAAACTTCATGATTTGGTGGAAGACTTGGAAATTCTTACAGAATGATGTAAAAAAATATTATAAAATTGGTTTATTCTTATTGGTGAGTCTCTACCCAACCATTTTAGATATACAACCTTCATTTATAGTAATCAAGACCCATAATATGGAAAAACTTTCCACTGGATGGTCATGATAATCCATACATCGATAGATGATCGTAGATTGATCCAAACTATGAAATGTGACTTCCATTCCATGGAAACTGATATGATATCCATATTGATAAATCCAATCTATGATAGTAATAAAATTAAATTCTAAAAATGAAGGATCACAAGATTTGTAGGAAGTAATTTCTCACAAACTTCAACTAGAGAATAATTATAAACATTTGATGTGATTATTGTTTCATTAGAAGTTTTTCATAGCTTACTAAACTTCTAATTATTTAGGTAATATGGTGATAACCTTAGAAAATTAATTATAAATAAAAGAGTGATTGTATCCATAATCAAATAAAACATTTCATAATTTATAGTGGATGGTAAGTTTACTTTTCACCACTTCATCATCGTATTCCACGTCGCTGATAGTGATCACATGTTACTTTCCTTTATATTTGGCCTTAATAGTCTTCTAACATCAATCATCATCGATAACCCTTGGATTAGGGCATTGGTTGGAATAATTTCCCATTTACTTATACTTGTATCATTGAAGTGTAGGAGGTGCATTATGTGTAGACTTTTATCTATTCACATCATTAGAAATTCTTTCCAATCACTTCGGCATTCAAATTCTTGACGACCTTCTCTCCCACACTTATAACATTTTATTGTACCTTAATGAAAATTTCCTCTATGTTTTTTCCCACATTGATCATAATGTAAAAATCATCTTCTTTTCAGTGTGGTCTATTTATATTCCCTTGAATTCAATTTTTTTATTTTCTTATCAAAACCATGAGACTGATGGGTTACTCCAATATCCATATCAACCTTAAGAGCACATAAAACGATTTACTCATAGCTATGGAAGTCCATTTTGGCTAATTCTCTTTAGAGACAGGGTTTTATACCACAAAATAATCTATCAATTTTACTCTTGGGTTGGAAAATAATTCACAAATCATATCTTGCAAGTCTAGTATAACTTCCTTCATTGGTACTGACATATTCATCATCCATTTTAATAAAATATCAAGGAACTCCTTCTCCATATTTTTTTTGAAGAATATGAGGAAAGTACTTATTGAAAAATAAGTTCATGATCTCATCCCATTCCATGGACTCAATTTCATCTCTTTGCCTCATATTCTTGATAAGGTTCCACCATTGATCATCTTCACCTTCCAAATGATAGAATTCTAAGATGATATTATCAAGTTATAGACACTGAAAAATTGAAAATATCTTTTCAGTGGTACTGATCCATTGTTCAACCACTAGTGGATCATAAGTCCTGATGAAAGAAGGTGGCCACTGGCTCATGAAGGACTCAATAGAATGTTGTTCCCTCCTTCGCTCATTTCAAATTCCTATATGATTCATATATTTAAAAGTTGTGTGAGCATAGTTAAAAGATTTTTGATTATATCTCCAATAAAATTTGGTTTGTCAAGAGGAAAATCATTTTATTTACCATTGAATTCAACATTAACATGGTTCCATCGGGTTCCATCCATTATATAAAAAAACAAGTATAGTATGAGAAACACTAATCATAATGGGAAAACCATATAATCAAGAATAAAATTTCAATTTGGGATAATTTATGTTTTATCCAAGGTTATTCATGATCATTTCTAAAACATAGTATTGTAATATATACTTTGACATGTCCTTAGGGTTCATACTATGGTTTTCTAATCCTAGTTTCAAAAGGGTAACTATACCTTTTCTCTGATACAAACTATAACAACCCATAATTAACATACATGGATATTAAATCAAAATTTGAATAATAGTCATTTAAAATCCATTCTAGGACCATATAGGTTTAGTGTATTTAGAAACTGGGAAACATAAACAACTGGTTCATAAGACATCTACATTGTTTTCCACTTCTTTATTCATAACTATACCCCTTTTTGACATATCTTACTTAATACCCTTCTTCATGACTAGGAAAAAAGAAATATATAAAAGAGTGATATCAGATTTTCTATAAGGGAAAAAGGGAGATACCAATCATATCATAACTAGAATACATAAGAATATAACATTTGAAAATATTATCCTACATATGAAAGATCATGATATCATGTCATGGGATAAATCATAAAATCTCATAAGAATCAATGAACATAATACCAAAAGTCATAACATAAGACGTAAAAATTTTTGGAATGCACTTAAGCATAGAAAATCATTTCACATTAGTCAATTCCCTTTTCCAAGACCATCATAGCGAACAAAGTGCATTACTAAACCGAGTTCACTCCTCATTTCGGCCCTGTATTACTAAACCAAGATCATTTCCCATTCCACCCCATATCTATATCATGAGATATAAATCTTCACCCAATGCATTGGAGGGAGATATAGTTCACACTCATCTCATAATGAAATCATTCTTATATGTTCCACAAAAACATAAATCATTTATCAAAACCCAATGAAAAATGTGTGTTTCTTTAAACATCATTCCACTATAACATAATCCATGTAAAACAAATGGATTTTATAAATAAAATTCCATCATAAAAACAATAAAACCATAGGAAAATATGGATAGTATACTTGAAAAAAACCCTATTAAATAATTCCATCTTATATGGAACTTAATTTTTATAGAATAATTAATATGAATTCTTGAGGAAAATATCCTTTATTCTTCAAAAACGTTTTATTTTCTCAAAATACTGGGATATTTTAAAATAATTGAATTTATTTAAAAATAATCATGAAATGTTGAAAATTAATATTTATGTATGTAAGGAATTATGAAAATGTAAAAATATGTTCATGTCGTATAAGTTAAAAGAGAACATTCTTCTTATACTTTTTTCAGAAAGTCAAAAAGTACCTCATATCGAAAATTAAAAAATATTCCTTTCTTGCAATTTAATTATGATTCGCCAATGGGTAAAATTCACTTTAAAAAATATAAGGATAGAAATAATATTTTGGAATACCTATTTAGGAAACATGAAAATGGATGATAACTATACCCTAGTAAATACTTACGTATAAACAATCTTGAATAATAATGAGATTGAAAAATTATCCATTGCCTTAGGAATGATATCCTTTGTATGTATAAATACCATATGTATAGTTATTTAAATAATTTTTTTGACTTATTCCATAATCATATTCATTTCTATGATATTATATATGATGATATTATCATTTTTTGTTAATAACATTTCATTAGTACTTGTCATTCTGTTATTAATGGCTTCATTTTCTTATGCATGTTTTGTGAAATAAGTTCTGGTTATCCTTCTTAGGTCATATTTATATCATTACAAAACTATATTAACATAATATATACCATATTTTTAATCATTAAATACATTTATATAGTCACGATTTAATGGATATCATGTATAATTAATCGCATCGTATCTTGGTGATGGTTGGTCGTGTGTACGCATGAGTGACAATATCATTCCCATAATTAAGAAATGAAATATATTTGGATGGTATTTTGTTCCATAATAATCTTTTAATAATCACATATAGTTATTATTTCTACCATTATACCCATATGTGTAAGGTTGTGGGGATAAATAGATTACACAATAGTGTGGAGACAGTAAGTCGTGCATAGAGACGCGGGGTGATTTCGTTTTTCATAGGATGGATTGAAGATGTAATATGTTTGTTACATAATCATATTAACATCCCATTGTATAATTCATACTATATATATTAATTTATAATTGAAGAAACTCATGAATATGAATTAGCAGAATTTTTTTTTGAAAGGATCGGTAATGAATATTACCTCTTCTTCGACGAGCTCCCTCTCGATCACCTCTTAAAGCAATAGAGTTGGTATTTGGGGAAACTAGAGCCTTTATAATTTGACTAGGGAATTTTAGAAGGTAAATGGGTTTGGGATTTCCAAGAATGAACGTTCAAAATGAAGTATTGAATTTAGGGAGGAGGTGCCCTTTTATAATTTATGTGAGGGGCACTTATTGAATCTTCAAAAATATTAATTTATAAAAAAATCAAACCACATAAAAAAACTCCAAAATTTACTAAATAATAAGATTATATTAGATAATTTTGTAATCAAATAAATTTTATACAACTTTTTCTGACAATTTAAACCTTACCATTTTAAATATCACTTAGTTATTTTATTTAATTTTTAACTACTCTAACAAATATTTCAATATTAAAAGGGTGAAATATTTACTTCTTTGATGTATATTAGATAATAAATAAATAAATTTGAACATTTTAGACCATATAATAATTATTATATATTTTAAAAAATGTTTTATTAATTTTAAATAATTTAATAAAACGTTATTTTGATAAACAATCCATAATGTCAATTTTTACACCATTCAATTCATTTATTTTTAAAAATATTAAAATAAATAGTTAACTTCGAATTTTTTTATTTTATTAATAATAGGTCAAGTTCATCTATAAAATTCGTTGTATATATTAATGATACCAAATTATATTTATTTTAATATTATTAATAACATTTATTTGTTATATCCATTAATAAAATAATTAGTACATCAGTTTTGTGTAATTATTTAATATACCTATTTGTTGAATAAAAAATTAAAAATATGAATATAAATCCTCTATATTCAAGAATAACACTTATAGTTGAATATATATTCTGAAAAATCCAACATTAAAAATGTAATATTTTTTAAAACCCTTATGTGACAACTTTAACATTACTTTAAATAAAATATTATAAGTGTCATAAGATTTTCAATATGGCTCTAAATGGTCAATAAATCGACCCATGAATGATTATGTTTGATATATACTTAACCAATAAAATTTGGTCAATTTTTTGGTTTTTTTATGGTTAATATCAATTTAATAAAAAATATTTTTTTGATTTCTCATCAATTAAATAATTTCTCAATCATCAATGTATTAGGCTTTAAGGTAAATATTTATTTCCTAAAAAGGAAAAATAAATTCCCATGATAAATAAAAACATTTTATATTTAAAAATAGAATTTATAATCAAATTTATCTTTTGTATAACATTATATTAAAAATGATATAGTTATTAAAATTTGAGTAAGACATATTTAACTTTTCTTTAAATAAAATAATTAAATGTCCTAATCTCATCCACGTGGTTTCCAAAGGATATAATTTCGACCAAAGGATGATTTAATGTAGATAAATACTCATAAAATGATATTAGTACAAGTGTTATGGTATATTTATAATGTTATTTTTACCCTTAATTACTTGATTTACCCCGTTACCGTATTAATAAAAAATTAATGAAGTTACTATTCATAATACCCAAAAATAAACTAATGCTATTTACATAATCTGTACCTTATAATTACAAATAAAAAATCCATTTTTCCAAATTAAAATCATATAATTTTCAGTAATAAAATTAAAATTAATCTCATTGTTGGAATGAGAAAACATGTTTTAAAAGTTAGAACATTGTAAAATATTGAAATGTTTTTATATCTAAATTCAATGTAAAATTAATTCCAAAGACCTAAATTATATTAAGTGATAAAAAATATTATATATTTATAATTTAATACTATTCAATAATATAATTTAATTATATAAATATTCCGATGAAAAACGTTTTTTCAGTTAATATTTCGTATATTTTTACTTTTCATCAAAACATGAATGTTCTCAAAAAAATATCATAAATTCATCAAAAGTAAATTAATATATACTTATTCTAAATAATAAGATTATGTTGTCATATAAAAATGTTTAATGTGTTAAAATTTTAATTTAAACATGGTTCTCCATCAAAAGGTGGTAAAATTACCCTTTTGAAAAATATAAGTTTTTATAAATCAAATAGGGTTTATTCGTACCCTATGAATAAAATATCTATTGGATGAATGTAAAAAATATTTTTTAAAATATATGACATATGTATTTCATTAATTTCATTTACTAATTATAATTCAATTTATTTATTAATAAAAAATCAAATATTTCCTTTACATTATATTGGTTTATATTTTTTATAAATAATTAATAGCCAAAGAATTAACTATACATTTTCATATATTAGTTATATTTATTCACACTAACATAACGTCTATATTATAATGGTCATTTTAAACCAAGGGTGCCACATGGTTTGTTTAAACTCGTGATTGTGTGGAATGAAAACTATTGAAGAATTAAAATTATTTGAAGATAATATTTCATAAAAACATGCACATTTTACATACTAAACTCCAAGAGACATTAGGTTCTATTCAAACACTTCTTTAGGTAAGGCCTTCATTATAATGTTCGTAACCTTTGGTTATATAGGCACATACTCCAACTTCCCAATCCCGTGCTCTACCTTCTCCTTGATAAAATGATACTTGATTTCAATGAGATTTGTTCATGAGTAATGGGGTGGATTTTTTATATGATTTATAGCACTTGAATTATCGCAATAAATTCTAATTGGATACATAAATTCAATTCTCATATCATCAAGATACTTCTTCATCCACAATAATTTAATGCAAGCATGAGTAGACAGAATATATTCATCTTTTATGGTTCTTAATGAAATGAAATCTTGTTTCTTGATTAGCTAAGAGATACACAATCTACCAAGATAGAATGCACTAACTAGAATTGATTTACTAAGATCTGCTACTCCGAACCAATCTACATATATATAGCCCAATAACTCTTGCAAAGATTTGTCATTGAACAGCAAACCAAAATCCATCATGCCCTTGATATACCAGAGTATTCTTTTTTGCTATAAGTATGTGTATTTCATTGAGATTTTTTTTGATATCATGATACTTGGCATGTGTAAAAACTAATATCATGACATGTCGCTATCATGTACAGTATACTGCCAATGATTTTTCTATATTTTGTGGGGTTAACCACTTTACCTCCATCCTCTTGTGATAATTTCATATGAGTAACCATAGGTGCTTTCATCTCCTTGGAATTATATATTCCAAGTATCTTTAAAACCTCCTTAGAATATTTGTATTGAGAAATAATTGTCTCATTCCTTCCATATGTCACCTGTAAACCAAGGAAGAATGGTAAGTTCACTAATCATTGACATTTTTAACTCTCTTTTAAATAATTCTGAAAAATATTTGAATTGTGCTTCTTATGATCCACCAAATATTATGTCATTGACATATACAAATACCATCATCATTTGATTACTTTCATTGTTAATGTATATATTGTAATAAACTCCCCCATTCTGAAAACCATGATTTTTTCAGAAAAAAATTAAGTCTTGAATATCAATCTCTTTGTGATTGCTTCAACCCATATTAATAAGTAATCAATCAACTAACTCAGTTATCACCGTCATGAATAATAAAACCATCCAGCTACTCGATATACACTACTTATTCCAGAATCCCATTCATAAATTCTAAATTGACATCCATCTAGAAAACTTTGAATTTACATTGTAGTGATATAGAAAAGAATAGTTGAATAGTCTCAAGCCTTTCAATAGGTGAAAATTTCACATGAATGTAAATTCCCTCGATATGGGATTATCCATTGCACAATAGTTTGGATTTTTTTGAATTATTGATCTATATTCATTTAGATTATTCTAGAAGGCCCATTTGGTCTAGATAACAATATCATGTTTCTTTATTGAAACAATCTATCATGTCTATTTCTTATCAATTTGGTCAAGATCATTTTTTATAGCCTGAACCTAGGTCTCATCTCCAGCTTATTCTTCAAAAAATGTAGGCTCTACCTTAGATAAGAAGGATGCCAACTGTAAATACTCAATTTTATATCTTTGAACCAGTGCTTCCTAATTACAAATAATGTTTTGTCTATCAATTTCATATCAACTCTTCATCTTTTAGGAAGATATAGATTTCAATTCCTCCTTCTCATCATAAATATCTTCTTATGAATCGAAATTTTCCACATATACTCCCTATGATTTTCTTAGTTCCTCATTTATTTAGTCAGGAAACTGTTCATATTGTTGTTGTAGATTCCATTCATTCTCTACTATAGTGACATCATTTCTTTCAAATAATTTTCCTAGCATCTTATTGAAAAAATTTCATGATTTTCTTTTTTCCTTTAATATCCATGGAATATTCCCTCATCTCCATGAAATTCAAATTTCATGTTCTTCTTCTTATTGAGAATAAAAAACTTACTTTCAAATATTCTAAAGTATTTAAATGTTGGATTCTTTTCATATGATATTTCATTCTAAGTATTTTCTTTCTTCAAATACAACAGATTCATTTTGGATATGTAGACTGATGTCAAGAATTCTTCCTTCCATAATTTTTCTAGTAGGTAATTTTCAATAAGCATTATTTTTTCCATGTTTTGTATAATTTGATTTATCCTCTCAACCATTACATTTTGGTTAGGAGTTATCACTACTGAAACGTGATGTCATATACCATTTTTATAGAGATTATATTCTACTTTTCTTTTTGTAAATTTTGTACCATTATCAGTATGAAACTTTATAATATTTTGTTCTATAATCCTTTTAGATTCCCTCTAATATTTTTTTATGAAATTGAACACATTGTACTTTTGGAAAATGAGAAATATTCATGGAATCATAATAAAATCAACAATTAAGAGTACATAATAACTATTCCTATAAATGGATCTTGGTGAGATATGTCTGCACACATCTTCATGATCCAATTCAATTACCCTAGTTGAATTTTTTTCTTGTGAATATTTATAATAATATTACCTTGTTAAAAATTATCACACATGTGTTTATGATCATGTAATATCTTAGGGATATTGATATATACATCACATTTGACAAGATATTCAATTTATATTTGGCATTGATGGACAATTTTTTTATGCCACAACATGTTTTCTTCCTCTCAATATAGGAAGCACAAATATTCTTCTCCACTCACAAGGTAGAGATTCTCCATTGTGGGCTTTCACTACAAAAAGTGTACCATATTTTACCTTAATGATACACAACTTCTTGGTAAATATTATAGCATGAACCAAGTCACATAGTTTACTAACACTTATCAAGCTGTGACTGAGAACTTCATTAAAAAATACATCAGCATGTCTCATATGTTTCCCTTAAATTTGGTTTTCCCAAACCAAAAAACTTAAGGCCTTCATCATTTAAAAATTTCACAACACCCTCCTTTTCATATTTTATTTCTATAACAATATCCTTATTTCCTGTCATATTAGATGTGTATTTACTATCAAGGATCCACACACCAGAAATAGCTGATGCTTTAGGAAATATCTTCAACCAATACTTCATCAAAGTTTTTCTTTTTTATCCATTTCTTTGACTATGTACTCATTTTGGATTGATAATCTTGATCTTCCTCATAGTATAATAGACCATATTTATCTTTTAGATCTAAAAATTTATTTTTTATTTTAAAATTATTTGATAATACTTTGAGATACTACTTACGACCACTTTTAGTATGATTTAAAACATTCCTTTTCATTATTGATGAGAAATATTTGTCCATGTGTCTAAATCCTTCACACCAAAAATAGTGACCCTCAAAATCATTCCCATAATATTGAACATTATGTGGTGACCCTTTTTTATATTACTCCCTTTGGTACCTTTTGGATATGGAATATACATTTTAAGAATGTCCCATATTCCCAAAATAATAACATCTGATACAAATTGTATTCCTATGTGTTATTATAGGATATGTTCTTTCTTAGATTTTATGAGTCTTTTGATTCTAATTTTTACCTAAATCAATTTTTAACCTCAGAGTGGTTGATTGTGTTCTGACATCAATCATCACATATGTATGTCTTCTATAAAACCCTATACCTACTTTGTTATTTGAATATTATTTTTTCTTATTTCTTTTTAGAACTCTATTCTCTACTTCCATCTTTTCTATCACATGAGTGACCTGCTTTCCCGATGTCATCCTGGGAGTCAAGAGTCTCACCTGATATTCTAATTTCCTTTATATTTTTAAAAATTCCTATTCAAGTTATTTGATATTTTGAATTTAATATTTTTCTATGTTAGTCAAACCATCGATCACTCTTTTCTATTATTCAACTTTGAGCTTGTTCTCAGCCACCTTTTTTGAGTTCTCTAGCATTGAAGAACTGATCTTTTAAATTTCTTCCACCATCTTTGATTTTTATTCTCCTTAATACTTCATATAGAGTTTGGAATCCTAAACCACTCTATTATATTTCTTTGTTTGGAATCTCAATACATCTATATCATTAATAGCAGATTTTAATTCATTATATAGATAAAATATTCCTTCAAATTATTCTTCATCATTATTGCTTTTGTTCCTTATTTTTTAGCTACCAATAAATGCCACCATAGCATTTTATCTATGATAAATGTATTTCTCTATATCTCTAAACTCAGATTATATTGAGCTATTATTTTATTCTTAAAGTATATTCTTATTTTTATGGAAATTTCTCTTAAAATTTTCCTTACCTATCACATAGGAAAAAGACTAATTTATGATAATTTTGACTTCATTCTCATCAGAATCTAGAAACATCTTGGGGTTCCTTACAACAAAATGTCCAACCTTTCTATATAGAATGTAAGAAAGAGGTATTTTCACTTTGAACTTTCATTTTCCTCTTTATAGATTTGAGAAAAAGAATGACATGAACACATTTGTCTCTTCTTCTTCCTAGTCATCTTGAATAGTGATCTTTTTCATAGCCTTGAAAGCCACTTCTTTGGACTTCCGTTTTTTAAGGACACAATATCTTCATTCCTCATCTCGTATGTGACAAGAATATCATGAAATCTATTTAGTTTTAACTTTTTTAGAGATTTATCTTCTATAATAGATAATTTCAAATTGAACTAAGGTGGAAGTATTCTCAAGATTCACTAAATTATCTTTACATATTCAAGATTTTCTCTATAACCATGAATTTCTACAATAACCATGTTATCCCTATCAATGAATACATCTACAGACTCATTGGGGTTTATTCTAAAATCCTTATATTTGGTCCACAAAACATTTACTTGTACTTATCTAGATTTTGAATCTCCTTCATAGATATTTAACAGTTTTCCCACATAGAATGAACTTACTTACATAACATCACCTTCATGTAGATTACATTGGACAATGATCTCTCTAATACATTGATTCCTCTAGAATAAGCATCCAATTACCTTCAATCATCTTCGGATAGAGCACCACTATCCACACCAGCTGAAATACCATGCATTTTTTGCTGTAAAGACATCCATACCTAATGTTTGGAAGTAGTGAAACATCTGATTCTTCCATAATTGAAAGTTGATTCCATCGAATATCGGAGTCCATTTATGATTAACAACCTCCATTTAAACCCTTGAGAAAGAAACACTAATATCAACTAATCCCTTTGATACCAATTTTTAGCCCAACTAGGATAAATAACTTGAGAGGGGGTAAATCAGTGTATGATAGATTAAAACTGTTTCCCTTTAGATCATTTTTTGTCATAAAACAAAACACTCTTATCTCCCTTTTTACTAGAAATGTATGAATAGAAATGAAATAAAACATGAGACATGGTAATTTGACCTGGTTCACCAACACTGGCCTATATAAAAGGAGCATACAAAGGCAATGGTACTATGTACCAAATCCATTAAAGAAAATTGATGTTATAATGTTTAGAGAAAACTCACTATCCCTCCTACTTTACAACAAATCCCAATTTGAGATCTCACTTCTCTCTCAAATAAAGTATTCTCACTAATACATTATACTATTATTCTTTTTATCACTTTATTCAATCAATATTACACCTCATTTGGTGAATCATTAAGATACACTTTCATCCACTTGATGATTACCCATTTACAAAAAAAAATTACTAGGAAATTCCTTGTAGGTTCTCACAATATTGGTTTTCACAAAAACTTTGAATGACTTGTGTACAACTCTATCAACTTGAACTCAACATTTATGTTTTTCACGAAACTCCTTTGGTCTTATAAACACAAGTCCTTTTTCCATTTGCAACTAATACTTGTTTGGCATAATAAATTGTTTTTCATAAAACTTAAATTGATTCAGAACTATGTTATTTTCTAAGGTTTGAGCTACTAAAATGAGAAGGGTATCCACCTATTTATAGAGATAGTTAACCCTGTGCAAAACTTCCTTACACGCCTTCAACTATGCATGTAAATTTTCTTGAGTGCTGAACTACAATGATTTGACTTCTCCTTTAGAATCAAATTATATATATATTTCTCAGGCATGCACAACTCTTCTTATGTTTTGAAAATCCAATTTTAATGATATTTCAGAACTACTTTACAACACTTTCCATTAATTTATTTTGATGTGATGGTCCCAATTATTCACTTGTATGCAACTTTTCAAAACACCTTTAACCTTGCGTGCAATTTTTTCCATTTACGTGAAAATTATTTCTTTTCCAGATAAACCTTTTTCCTTTCTCCAAATTTTGGAACCCAAAATTTTTTCAAACACTGGGAAATGATGTCATCTTGTATACACAATTTTTATTTCACTTATAAATTATCCATTTCTTTTTATTGGATCTGTGTCAACATACCTTATCAAAAATCTTTCTAGGACTCCATAGCTGACCTTGGAAACCTGTTTTTTCAACAAACACAATCATCCCCAAAACAATGATATGTTACCATAAGGGGGTTTTTTCCAATAAAGATCAAAGACAAGATAATAATACACAGTATAGATTAACAAAATGAATATGTTGAAAAATTAATTAATATAGACCTTTAACAAGGAATGATTCTCATAAGGAATGTGAATTTTTCTCAAATTCATTTGTCTTTTAATTTAAAATCATAGAAAATATAACTATATATGATCTATAATAATCCTTGAGTCTTAAATGTGGTGAAAATTACTATTCTTTGGATCAAACTCAAATAACTCAAACTTCACCCTCTAACTGAACAAGTTCCTCCAAATCAGCTCTATGCCAGAATAACTTCATGTATTTTACACTGATATATTGTTTGAAGATAAGAGATAAAATAGAAAGAGGGTTGAATATCATTTTTAAAAATATAATGAAAAAATAATCAAATTAATAAAATCTAATTTAAAAACGAATCAAATAATTTAGTGAAAAAATTAATATAATCATAAAATTGGAAGAATAAATTAGATTGTTGAAAGTAAATAAGACATAATGCTTTGTAAGAAAGTTTGAAAATAGTACCTGAAGCTACCCATATGTCTACCACCTCAATATCTTAATGATTTAATTCATTATAACCTTAGATTTAAAGGCATCCAAGTTACCAAAATTATCTCTTGGTTTTTAGGTTATAGTAAGAATCTAGATACAAAGACACCAACTCTTTAACGGTGAATCTAGATACCTTAAAGAGGCATTCCTTAGTCTTTTGAAAAGAAAAATGATGAGTAAACCTTATCCCTTCACTTTAAAGGTAGTGAGTACTAACAAATAGAAGAAAATGGAGGAAGATGGTTTTTTTCAAAGTCTAAATTATATAAAGGGATTATTGCAAGGGGAGAATGATAAAATTCTAAGAGTGGGAAACATACTACAATATTGGCACATGATCTTTAAAGGAATAAGACTTATAAATAGAGGACTATTTTAACAAAAATAAAACTATTTGAATTTAAAAACATTTTATAAATTCAAATTAATTTAAAAACATTTCTTAGAAAGATTAAAACAAGTTTATAATCATAAGTTAAATTATTTACCAAAATGTCGCATCTAAAAAATTAAAAGACTAAACTTTCTATTTTGGAAACATTAAATAATATCAATTCTTAATTATATTATATTAATTAATTCAAGACATGTTTGAATATAATTTTTTAGTTTAAAAAAGATTTTAGAAATAATAAAATCAAAGAAAGCAACTCAAAAATAATAAAATCATATTATTTGTGCGTCATGCTATAAAAATATATAAGAATGAAGAACTAATTTAACCTAAAAATAAAAAATATTAGAACACAGTAAAAATACTTCACATTGAATATTTAACATTAATATTAATTTATAGAATTACTAAAACTAATTAGACACATGTTACTTGCATGAAACAAATCAAAATATCAACAAAATCATAAAACATAGAAAACTAGATATTTCCTTGTTCTCAAATCTATATAAAGGTAGGTTTCATGAATGCGTAATAGAAACTCATAAAATATATAGGTTTTGTAAAATTAAAATGAAAAAACAATAGCTTGGTTAGAGGTATCATGTAATGCATAATGTTATATTGGAAATCCACACATTTTGTAAGGGTATCCCACTACTGGAAATCGGATCTTTCCCAACACTTATATACACCCTTTCCCAACGGTTCTCTCAAACCGTTGGGAAAGGGGGGGTCTTTCCCAACGGTTTGGGAGAACCGTTGGGAAAGGGGCCTCAAAACACCCACCGTTGGGAAAGACCCCCCCTTTCCCAACGGTTTGAGAGAACCGTTGGGAAAAATCACCCCAAATCCAACATTCACCCCTGGAAATTTCCACCTATCCCAACGGTTTTGAGAACCGTTGGGATAGATTCTTTCATTTCTTCCAGGTCTGCTACCCGAGAACATTATATAAATCTAAATTTTAAATAATTATGATAATACATATATATATTTATGAAATTATGTTTACAAAAGTGATGTTAGCTTAGTGGTTAAGTCGTTCAATTATAAACAAGGGGTCGTGGGATCAAATCCCAGCACATGTTTTTTTTTGAAATACATTTACCAACGGTTTTATATCCGTTGGAATAGATTTTCATATTACTTATACCAACGGTTTTGTAAACCGTTGGGATAGGTCTATACCAACGGTTTTGGGAAAACCGTTGGTATAGACCTATCCCAACGGCTTACTTCGCAACGGTTCTCCAAACCGTTGGTATAGGCTATACCAACGGTTTGGAGGCCTATACCAACGGTTCCAAACCGTTGGTATAGGTTAGTATTCTACTAGTGTCCATACCAGTTTAAGGGTAACTTGGAATAGCTACATAAAGGTCACACGTATTTTAAAAATGATGTGTAAAGGTAAAATAGAAGTAACCTAAGGGTCATAGGGAGTTGTGTAAGGGTAATATAATAAATTCATAACTTACATAAAAATAAAATCATGATCATGTATGGGTGGAATGAAAAACATAAAACTAACATAAAGGTAAATCAATGTTTATATGGCTTACGTAAAGGTACCTTAAAAGCTATGTAAAGGTAAATAATAAAACATAAATCATATATAAGGTTTCAATGGAATTTATATAATGGTAATAATAATGTTTCAGAAAACATAAGGGTATAAACCATCTTATGAAATATCTAATTAATGAAAAGATAGATTAATAAAGGTTGCATAATGATAGTAAATAATACTTTTGAAAATTAATTTTCTCCCTAAAAAATTTGAAATTGATATATAGAATAATAAAAATAATAAAAATAAAAGAAAATTAAAATAAAATAAAATAAATAAATTATTAAAAAAATATTAATATTTGCAATTATTAAAATAATAAGAAATTATTTAATAATTTTTATGTTCATTAAAATAATAAAGGTGATAATAACAAAAAACCTACCATTTTTAATGATAAAAAACTTGAATTAAAAAAAGAGTAAATAAAGAAGACTTCTCTCACAAACATAACTTCTTCTTCATTGGAATGGGATGCCAAAATTTCTCCCCCTTTGAGATTATCAAAAAGAAATTATATATAGTGTTAGATAATAAATATATAATATATATATATATATATATGTTTATTATCATTAATGATCTTTTGAGAGAGAATAAAATTAAATTTTATAAAATATTTTGAAAAAAATGAAATATTTTAAAAGAAGGGTTTTTTAAAAACAAATATTTTTTAAAATTAGATTTTAATAGTTAAAATAAAACATTGAAATATATAAATATAAATTTTTTAAATGATAAATATATTTATTTTAAAAAAAATGAAATGGAAAATTTATCTCTTAAGATCATTTCAATATTAACAATATTAGCTCTCCCTCAATTAATGCAACTGGAGATTTTAAAGGGATAATAATCATTAAAAAAATAAAGAAATAAAATTATTTGGAATATAATTTTCATAATTAGGGTTTACAAAATATTTTATTGATAAATCATAGAATATTCTATGAGAGTATTGAACCAGGTGTTTAGTAAAGGCTCATTCACCTTGCCCAGGAATGAGAAAGGGTTAACAAACCTAATCAACTCTTTTTGGGATAAATTCCTGGGAGCATCTATGCCAAAACCACATACACTTGTTTATATATAGCTGAGAATGTTTTTATTGTATTATTATACTCACTTCACTTTTCTAACAGTATAGAAAATTTTTGAAAAATATTTTTTTAATTAAATAATTTTAAATTTATTTTGGGAAATATTTTTGAGAAAACAATTTTAAAAAACCTATAAAGATTTACAAGATTTTAAGAGATTATAATCAAAAGATAATCATACCCAACTCACCTTTGATGAAGTCAATGTGATCAAGAGAAAGGGGTTTTAGTAAATATATCAAAAATTTAATGGTTTTTATAAACAATATCAAGAATGATATCACCTTTTTGAAAAAGATCTCATTGAAAATGGTGTCCTAGGTCAATGGGCTTAAAGTGAGAGTGTTATATATTATTTTTATAAATACTGATCACAATAGTGTTATCACATTTGATATGAATATACTAATATGTTATCCCAAAGTCCAATAGAGTATATTTCATCTATAGAACATGGGATCAACAACTACCAGTGGTTATATATTCCACTTCAGTTGTAGAAGGAGAAACTAAACATTGCTTCTTACTACTCCAAGAGATGAGGAATTTTCCTATAAGATGACATGTTCCACTTCTAATTTTATTGTCCAGCTGGAATACTCCAAAATCATCACTAGAGAAAAAAGAAATTTCAAAATATATTTCTCAAGGATAAAATATACCATGATTTTTAGTTCCTTAAGAATTACAGAAAAATATTTTGAGGGGTTTTAAATTTTATTCAGTTATATTGGATTGAAAATTATCAGAAAATAATACACTAAACATTATTTCTACACAAGTCATTGTAAGTTAAATTAAAATTTCAATCATACTTCAATAAATCTTATTGTGGACTGATTGACTGACTTCATCCAACATTAACTTACAAGTTATAATATTTGGCGTTCTAATTTCCTTAGAATTATCCATGAAAAACTTATTTAGAATTTTATTAGTGTATTTAATTTGATCTAAAAGGTTTCCATCATAATTTTGGGAAATTTAAAACCATACAAGAATTTAAGTTATCCCATAAAACAAATTTCACTCTCCTTATTCATTAAATCATAAAATTCATTACAAAGCGTTTCTTTATTTGAGACAAAAAAACACCATCTATGTAAATTTTAATAATAAATAAATCATTTTAATAGGTTCTGATAAAAATGGAGGAATCATATTTTTCTATTTTGAAATCCTTTGATTGAATAAATTCATTTAACCTCTCATTCTATGAATTAGGGACTTGCTTTAAACTGTAAAGAGATTTGATTAACTTGAAAAATGAATTTGAAAATTCATTATTTTCAAAATAGGGTGGTTGGTCCAAAAAAATATTTTTAGAAATAAGATCATTTATAGAAACACATTTGGTGTTAATTTGAAAAAGTTTTAATATAAAATGAGTGGTTAATTATACCAAAATCTTAATGGATTCAAGTAGAGTAGTGGATGAAAATTTTTCACAATAACTAATATTCTGTTCTTAATTATATCCTTTAATGACAATTCAAGCCTTGTTATGAATAACATTTCCTTGTTCATTACGTTTGTTTCAAAAAACCAACTAGGTGCCATAAATAGGTTATTATCAGGAAGTTTTACGAGTGTCCAAACATTTCTCCTTTTAAATTGGTTTAAATCCTCTTACATGTAATGTATCATATTTTTATCATTAATGGAATCATCAAGGGAATGAGGTTAATGAAGAGAGATAAAATATTGATTTTAAACCACATTTAATACCTCCCTTCTATTAAAAGTTTTTTATTATAATTTTAGGATAACATTCTCAAGAGGATGGCCTTTAGATCGAGTTTAGTACATAAGTAAAGTAGAGGATGGGGATTCAAGTTCATCTTTATGAAGGTTAAAACTATGTTTTAAACATCATCATCACTCTTCAGATGTGATTTATGAAGATAGTAATTTGATTTGATTTCAACTCACTCTTTTAGGGTTTTAGTCCTCTTATTGGAGACTCAGAAGTATTTACATGACTTTGAGTACCCAATAAAAATTATATCCTCGGATTTAGGGAAAAACATTCCTAAATTATCCTCAATATTAAGGATAAAGAAGTTTAAAACTAAAGACACTAAAGAATCCGACCATTGAAATTTTTCATATCCAAGGATCATAAGGGGTTTTTTCTAATATACTTCTTATAAGGACATAGTTAATGATAAAGCATGTGTTATTAACTGCCTTATCCTATTAGTATTGATGATGGGAAAACTCATTAAGTAGAGTCATATAAATTTCATGTAGGGTCATATTCCATCTTTTGGAAACCCCATTTTGTTGAGGTTTTCTAGGAGAGGAAAACAAGTTATGTTAACGTTGAGAAGAACAAAACTTATAAAAGTATTTGTTATCAAATTTTCCACCATGGTCACTTATAGTAGATAATATATTATAGCCTTTTTCATTTTTTAATTTCCATAAAAATAAGATAAATACTTTAGAAAACTCATTCTTACAAGATAAGAAGAAACCCAATGTAAATATAGTAATATCATAAATAATTTCAAAGGGTAATTTTTATCTCTGAAACTAGTAACTTGAGTGGTCCAAAAAGGTCAAGGTGAACCAATTTTAGGTATTTAGAATATAAAATAAGTTTTTAAGGTTTAAATAAATACTTTTGTTACTTTTTAAGTTGTAAAGGTTCCAAAAAAATTTATCTTTAATTGATAATTTATTAGTCAGTTACAATAGAATTTGACTAGATAATGGCTATTAAAAAAACCTAGGTGTCAGTGCCAAAGGAAAGAATCATTATCATATGCACTTAACCACTTAACATTTTGACTTGATATATATTTTAAATCTATGATAGAAACATTTTAAAAATGGAATGTGGTAAATAAAATATTTCTGTAAGAATTAAAAAAAAATCAAAAATAATAATTAAAAGTAATTTTAAAACTGCAATCATGTAATTTACTAATACATAGTAAATTATTCTTTAATACTTTATTAAATAAAACAACTTTAATAAGAGTACAGTTCTAGAAAATAATTGTTCTTATATCGATAATTTTGAATTTCAAATCATCTCTAAAGGTAACATGTCCTCCATCAAAATAATCGAGATGATTGAATTCAGAAGAATCACCAAATATATGTATTGAGAACCCGCTATCCATTTAGCTTGTATCTTTTTGTGCTTTTCTCTTTCTCTATAAAATATTTTGAAACTATAGGTTTTGTAGCCATATCTTTGGTCTACCTAAGTTAGCTAATAAAAAATTTAGATTCCTAACTTATTTGGAACGAATGTTTTCATTTGAAATATTTTAAGAAAGATAAATTCTCTTAGGTGTACCATATCTATAAATTTTATGGTTTCATTAATAAACTAAATGACAAAATTTCTTTCAATAATTAAAAAAATTATTTTGTTAAATTCACTTCACAAAAATATCCTTTTATAATTTTTGGGAAAATTGGATTGTTTTGAAAAACCAAAACCATATAGATTTTTAAAATATTTTTTAGAACCCAATATTTTATTTAATTTTTTTTCTCCATAGATGAAAATACATATAGTTTTTAAAATCTTTAATTATAAATTCCAAATTTTCAATATTTTTCGATATGTTAATTTTGATGTAAATTTCTATTTTTCTTTTAAAGTTTGATATTTTTTTAAAAACAATATTGTGTTTCTTTTTAATATCTTTTAATTTTTAAATAATATTACTAAAACCATTTTTATGTTCACTTTTATCATTGAGAAAATATTCATAAGTTAAAGAAGTGGTAGAAGAAGTATAGGTGTAATAAGAGGGATGAGAGTGGGAGAGAGAAATTTTGGAAATAACCTTAGTTACATCCTCTACATGTGTCATGAGATACTTGTAACTTCCATTTCTTGATTCTTATACTGAAATCGAGTCCCTACTAGATCTCCAAGTTGATAAATTTAAGGATTTCTTACCTTTCTTATTATATTTTAACATTTTTCTTATTCGAGGGACAATATGGTTTGATGTGACCATTATTTTTATAACCAAAACAAGTTACCTTGAATTATTGATTTTTCCTTTTGAAGGTTCGAGTGGATGTATTCTTTTTCATAAACTTATTCATTATCTGAGTAAATTTGGAAATGTCAGAGTCACTCCTTGATGAGTAATCATTGTTTTCTTTGAAATCAATTGTTCTTTTAGTATCCCTAACCTCATTAGAATCCTTTTCACCTTTTTTATTCTTGGTCATCTCAAATTTCATGAGATAACTTGTTATCTCCTTGAATGGATTATTCTTCACATATTTGAGTTCTTGAATTGTGGTGTCTTTTAGAGTCCAACTTCTTGTTAAACCCCAAAGAATTTTCTTGACTAAAGTTTATGTTGAAATATAATTTCCAAATTTCATGTGTAGTTGTACATAAAGAAATTTTATTAAACTCATTAACATCTAAACCATAATGAAAAGCATCCATAGCTTTACCATTTAACTCAAAAGCATAAATGTCATCTGGGGTTCATTTATCATCTTCTCCAGTGATAGGATTATAGTCATGAATACCAATCTTTTAAATAGGATAGCCAATAGAACTAAACAAAATTAGAGATGTGAGTTATCTAATAACTATAATTACTCTCCTAAAAAAAGGAACATGACCCAAGGATTTTCCTTCGAGACCACCATGACTGTTTGAAAAAATAATTTAAAAAAATATCTATATTTTATAAAATGTTTAAATATTTTGAAATTTTAAAACATTTAATGAATTTAAAAATAAGGAAATTAACCAAATAAAAACACTTTTGATACCAAATATAGGTCAATGAAGGGACATAAAATTCCAATAAGGTCGAATTTTTATTTGATAAATTTAAAGAAAAAACAATAAAATTTATAAAATATTATTTAAAAAATAATATAAGAATTTAAAGAATAAAAATTCAAGATAATAATAAAATTGGAAGGAAAAATTAAATTTATGGAAGTAAATAGGACACAATTTTTGTGAGGAAGTTCAAAAATGGTACCTGAAGGTACCCCTGCGTCTACCACATGAATCTATTCATGATTTAATATATTAGTCCATTGTATTTAATGGTAACATGTTAAGAAAAACTATTATTTTCTTTTTTAGGTTATAGAAATAAACTATATACAAATACATTACCTCTTTAACAGTGAAGTTAGAAACCTCAAAGGGATTGTCCCTTGTCTTTTTAAAGGAAAAAAAATAAAAAGTAAACATTATCCTCTCACATTAAAGATAGAAGAAAATAGAGGAAGATGATTTTTTAGTCACAATTCTAATAATGAATTTGAAGAACACAAAGGGAGAATGAGAAACAATAGAGTGAAGAATATGTTATAATATTGATACACACTCTTTAAAAGGAAAATATTTTGAAAGAGAGAGGTAGATTATCAAAAATACTATTGTTTTAATTTTAAAAAATATGATAAATTTAAACTAATATAAAAACATATATTTGAAAGAGTAAAACAAGTCCATAATAATATGTCAAATAAATCAAAAAAAATATTGCATCTAAAAAATTTAAAAACTAGACTTTCAATTTTTGAAAAATGGGATAATATAAATCCTTAAAAATAATTCATTAAAAACATCAAAACAAGTTTTAATATATTTGTTTAGTTTAAATGTTATTTTAGAAGTAATAAAATCAAATAAAACAACTCAAAAATAATAAAATAGAAATATATGAGTTTTATGTTATATAAATATATGAGAATGAAGAACAAATTTATTCTATAAAATATGAGAGTTTAAAAAAATATAAAAATACTTTTCATAGAATCTATAACATTAATATGAATTTATATAATTATTAAAATTATTAAAAAACTGCTACTAGAATACAGAAAATAAAAATTTCAACAAAATTATAAAATGGTGGAAACTATAGATTTTTATATTCTTAAATCTATTTAATATAAGTTTCATGAATGTGTAAAGATAAATTATAAAAAATATACATTAAGTAAAGGTAAAATATAAAAATAATAGCTTGTGTAAAGGTAACATGTGTTGCATAAGGTTTTGTAGTAAATTCAGGAATTGTGTAATGATATTCATACATGCGTAGGGGTAACTTATAAAGCATGTGTAAAGGATGAACATTTTTTAAACAGGACGTGTAATGGTAAAATAGAATTCACGTAAGGGTAAATGCAGGTGCGTAAGGGTAACTAAAAAATTCCCTAACATGCATAATGGTAAAACTTGGATCACATAAGGGTAGCATGAAAAACATAAAACTTGTGTAAAGGTAAAGCAATATTTATATGAGTTGTGTAAAGGCGCCTTCAAAGTTGTGTAAAGGCGAAGTATAAAACATCATTCATGCATAATGGTACAAGGTATGTTGCGTAAGTGTAACAATAATGATTTAAAACAACTATAATGGAAAAAACCGGATTTTTAAATCTCATGTTAACGTAAAGATAGTTTAATAAAGTATGTGCAAGAGTAATAAATAATAGTTAGAAAATTAATTTTTTTACCAAAACAATTATAGATAAAAATACAGAATAATAAAAATATTAAATATTAAATAATATTAAATTAAAATTTATAATAATTATAATACAAACATTAATATTTTTAATTATTAAAATAATAAAAAATATATTTTTAAAATGATTGTGATAAAAAAATCAAAGAATTGTGAGAAGTACAACACTATACACTTGGATGCACCTCCATATATTTTAGGTAAAAAATTCTCACTCTTTTATAATGAATCATTTTCTTGAACAACTAAATAATATTCCTAATTTAACCCTTGGATATATCCCAATTTAATGAATGTATTAGTTAAATCAAAAGATTTATTGAGGAATATAATCATATGAAAAGGATTACCCTACTCAAAAAAGGTCAAATGATGTCCAATAATAATTTTCTTTAAAAACAAAAAAAAAATATAGATAAAAGAGATGAACAACAAATATAAGAGAATAATAAATTCATAAACAGTCAAGTACTAAAAAAGATGAGAGATTTTTTTTTATTAGGTTTGTTTTGGACCAATATGCATGAAAAAAACACCGCCCACATTATCTTTTTTAGAAAAAAAAAACTATAACTTTTACCAAATAAAACATAGAAGGTGCATACCCTAGAAACTATCTATGGATCAATTTATTATAGATATAGGACTTTTGAATAACTCAAACATGGATATGACGTATACTAGCATCTGAGATAGTCATACACACACACTATGGGATGAGAAAAAACAAGAAATATAAAACTAATAAAACAAGAAGAACATTCTTAAAGCTTTAGGAATGCACTAAGAACTTAGAAATTCTCTTCAAAAATTTTATCAGGACTATCATTGTTAATATCCTCCTCAAAGCACTCATTGATTAAACTCTTCATTAAAATAGAAGTAGTTGATCAGCGTTGATGATCTCTATGCAGAGTAATCTTCCTCAACCATGCTCAAATTTTCTGTTTGATTTCTCTATAGGATGCACGCGAATAAAAGAAATCAAAACTGCTAACTGAAGCAAGAAAGCTAGACAGATAGCTCAAAATATCAAGGACATCATGATCGATAAATGAAATTATGGCAGTAGGGACACATTTTCCAATGATGGTTCATGGAAGGATCATTGTTGAAAAAAACCCCATTTCCCTTATAGCCCATTTGGCATGATGTATTCAGGTGGAAAAGAAACAATACACAAGCAGATTAAAAAAAATGTTGTGTTTGGTGAGGTATATGCAAGGGAGAGAAATGAGGCGAGAAAGATATGAGAAGAAATATATTTCTCTCCCATTGTGTATTTTTAATTATCTAAAAAATGGGATGATTTGGATGGAAATCATTGTGGTAGATAAATCATTTTTTAATTTTACCATATTATCATTTTCCAACTACTATATTATTAAATTAAAAATATAGATATACATCTAAAATAAATAATTATTAAATAAAAAAATTTATATGATTGGAAATATATATTTTAAAATTAAATTTCAATATAATTGATATGATATAAAAATAAAGTATATAATTTAAAATTTAAATATTTTTTTGAAATAAAAAAGTATTCAAAAGATATATTTTTAAAAAATATTAACCAAACCCGCTCAAATTAATAACCAGGTAATAATTTAAAATTTAATTTTATTATTTATATATATATTTTAAATATATTTATATATATAATTATATAAATATATTTTTAAATATATATTTATAATTATGAAAATATTTCTTAAAAGATTATATATGTGTATTTATAATTAAATATTTATATAAAAAATATATTTTGAAAGATATATTTAACATATTAATATATATATATATATATTATAAATATATATCTATGAACACATATTTATATAAATATATATATTTATTTAAAAATCAAAGATAAAATTTTAAATTATAATAATTTTTATTTTGAAAAATTGAGCACTGGAAAACTAAATTTTTAAATAAGGGTTGTTTTTGTCATATTTTGAAAACATTTCATTTCATTTCCATTAAAAATTTTCACTAAACAAGATGGGGAGAAATTACAATAATTTCTTTTATTTTACTAAATTTATCATTTAAACAAAATGAATATAAATAAAAATAATTTATTTATTTTTATTTTCTTTTATGAATTAAGTAACCAATTCTTTTCTTCTACTAAAACATGAATAGGAATAGTGTTAATACCCTCCCCCGGTCCTCATTCCCAAACACTAGCATGATACACAGTCAGTCTCACCCATTTATCCCTGTCATCAGCTCTGCAGCCAAGTCCCCTCCTTGTCATCAGTGATTCAGCTCTACAACCACACTTCTACTCATCCACCATCTCTCTAGCTCTATAACTACATCTCTGATCACCTATCATGACTATCACCTCACCCAACCCTCATCACCTCTCTCAAACCCCATTGTCCCTAACTCTCCTCGTCCATCATATCCACCTCATATGGATTTTACTTGGTATCCTTATCCCTCTTAGTTATTTGTTTTTATTTTGTCTATTTTGGGTAATTTTTACTGGAACATATGTTCTTAGGAATTTATCTATTTCCTGATAACTTACTCTTGGTGTTTATGATGTTTGTAGAAATAATGGATATATATTTACAAATTGAAAATTTAGATGTGATTTATTTGATCCCTCTAACATGTGTTAGTATTTAATTTTTAGGGATTGTTTTAGCTTTTTTAGTAATTTTATGATATATATTGGAAGTTGTCGACTTTTTTTGTAATAATATTTATCTTTATGTTTATATTTACATAGTCATTGTGTAAAATTTCATACAAAATGGAGTGTTTCATTATTTATGTGTCTTTAGTGGACATCTTTTTCAAATCTTTTACCCTCAATTATTAAAATCCTTTTTTACTTTTTATAGTTGACCCAAACAATAATTCTCTTTCATTCATCCTTCTACAATGAGGATACCATATTTCAGTTTTTTAATTTTATTTTCTAATGTTTATCTGTATTTTTGAATTCATCTATCTGCTTATCCCTGCTCTTATATCACCTGGAAAGATTTTCCCTGATGATGATGTGAAAAATCAGGAGTTGTACATCCCAAATTTTTTCTTTTCATTTTTATTTTATTTTATTATAAGTGTTTTTCATAAATCTAATGGGTTGTACATGTTCTTTTAGTAGTATGTCATTATCCACCAACCAGTTCCTTGCATGTTGTCCCTTACTAATAACTATAAGAAAAGAATCAAGAATGAATCTTATTGGACTATATCAAATATAACGGTTGGGAACAAGAAATAAATCCAGGAAAGAAAATATATATATTTTTAATTTCTTAACAGTATTTTACATTTCATTTCATCTAAAACATCCATTGTATAAAAAGATAAATGAGGCTATGTTTAGTTGTAGAAAAAATTGTTTATTTTCTTTTTTTACACACTTATTAGAAAATTGGTAAAAAGATGTTTTGAAAAGTTAAAGAAACACATGAAAAATATAAGTTCATTGAAATTTTATACAATCTGGTGTTTTTTTTGCGGTCTTTTGAGTTGCCACATCCCAACTACCATTTCAATAAATGTAAATTTTTGTACATTTCTACTCATTGTCTGATAGAGAATCATACCAATAGAAGAAGCAGAACCGATAAAGATTAATAAATTAAAAGTAGGAAATGTAGAAAAATTATAGGGGATGAATAAGAAGAATGAATATAGAGACAAAACAATGGAGTCTCCCACCCTAGTCAAGCCATGGAGGCCGACTCCCACCCAAGTCAAGCCACAGAGGCCAACTCCCAATCAAAAGGCCGATCTACTATAGGAAGCTTGAATTATATTCATGTTGATACCCCCTATCTCACCCCTTTCCCTTTATTTATAAATGAATCCCACCCCTAACAAACTAAAAATATTCTCTAGAATATTACCTTGTGCTACACTGTATATTCCCCTCTTATAATGAAACACTTAACCCCCCTAGTTTCTACCACTTTCACTGTCCTAAAATTTAACCTTGTTCTCAAGGTGGTGGGTCACACAGGTAGGCTAATTGATCTGCCATAACATCCTTGATCTTTTTAATTGAGGGTAGTTATGCCATGTGATCTTCCATATTCTTCATACTACTAAATGGGCCAGAAATTTTCCATGTAACTGTAAGAAAAAAAATTCAGTGACATGGATAACCGTCTTGAAGGTCCCGAATGTGGGTTGATCATATTTAGTCAGTCCCCAAAATGTCATTATATTTTAATTATATACTTCTTTCATAGAAATTGTTATTTAATGTACTTTAATTAATGTTGGCATAACAACAGGCAGTGTCGCCTTGTCACAAAGTGCATCCCCCATGATTGTTGTGGACTGGGCATTACCCTCCTTTAGAAACTCGTTTTTTTATTACTAAAGCAGATGGAATTTTCTTTGTCTACTAATACGGGGTCATCATGAGTGTGCTCCCTTTCTTATTCAGATCCCACCCTTGGTGGTTCAGTGGTAGATCTTCTAGTTTGGTCGTGAGATGAAGTATTTCTGCTTTGACGACTCCCATACATGGGATTGTTCCTCCTTATTGCATCAAGATTCCAGTCGTAGTGCCATACCCCACGGTTTGTACCCCCAGAACTGTGGTCATATGATAATGCATAGCCACCACTCGGTGAGGTATTACCATCTCAAGGTGTCATCACGGAATTTTGAGAGCATCTTGGAATTCTGATTTCTCTTGTGCTAGCCAGATCGAGGTGCTCCAGAGTTGGTGGAATATCTCATCTAGACATGTCTCTATAGTGGTGTAGTTCTTAAAATGGTTGGTTCTATAAAATGAACGAGTCTAGAATCAAATGAGCATCGCTTTTTGGGGTTTTATAGAAAGTAGAGCACCTATTTTTTGTTATATAGTTCTTTCCCAAAATACAAATCTGGTTCTTCTCGTGCAATATGAGTGGCACGTTGAAAGTCGGTCGGGCACTCCCATATCATGTATTGTAGGTGGTGCACCATGGTGTGGTCAGGTGTTCTTCACTGATTGAAATCGTAGAAGAGTGAAAATGGGAATTCTAAGTGTGTGTGTGTCAAGCAGTTGGGTTTTTTGACACTAGTCTTGAGCTGGTAGCATGCCACACAAGAATGCAAGGAAACAAAGGTCATTATCGCTGGGAAAAGTCTTGTTGTGCCACCATAGAGAGATTGGGTCACCTTCTCACTTAATATGGTTAGGTGTGTTTCCAATTACTGTATTCATTGCAGTGTGTAACACCATTGTACATTAATAGGACTTGGAGCATCCCTTCAAGTTGTGCATGTTACCTCAGGGTAGTGTGTGAATCAGTTGATCCATAGTTAGAGATCCAGTAAATTTTGTGTCCAAGGGGGATGAATATATCCAAGAGTACTTGTCACCTTCTAGTGAGAATAAATCCACTATTGGGGAAAAATATTAGGGAATCAAAAATAATAACAGTCAGTCGCTGATGGAGTGTGAACCTAGATGGATTGGAAACACACAGCTCGCACCAGCAGGTCGAGCCAAATTGATAGATACTTGCACCAAAAAAAGAACTAGAATCAACAACTTTGTATAAAATATAACTAAAAAAAGTAGAATAATTATAGGGGGTGAATAAGAATAATTAATATGGAGAAAAATTGTCAGAGACTCCCACCCAATTCAAGCCATAGAAACTGACTCCCAAGCCAAAGTCCAATCTGATAGCGGTAGCCTAAATTATATTCTTCTTGATACCCCCTATCTCATCATTTCCCATTTATTTATATCTAAAACCCTCCCTTAACAAACTAATAATATTATCAAGAATATTCCCTTAGGCCCCAAATCATATTCCCCTCTTATTATGACACTATTAACCCCCTAGTTCCTATCATTATTTGGGTAGAAGGGCATTGAGTCCTTTCTCTAGCCACCAATAATACATGAAATTTCCCTGCCTCAATTAATAGAACAGTTGAAGAGAATTCGAGTCTAAAATTCTTTAAGGGAAACCATTATTATAGATATTTCATTTTCTATATTTTTTATAATTTATTATAAATATGGATTCATTATTCAAATAACTTTTTATTTTTTATTATTTTTTACCTTTTTACATCAAACATACATCACATGATCATTTCTCAACTTGCCTATGAATTGTTTCTTGATTTTATGTATAACAAAATTTGGGTGGTGGAATGATATACCATGGTCCTTTGAATTTCTTGATGTTGTGTGTAATTTCACTATATATATCATTACATGGTAGTGTAAATATGAAATAATTTTATTGGTCTACAATAGTTGGATATATTATGATTTCATTTGTTGAAACCTGTTTTTAATTAGTATTATTAAACAAAGATTCAATAAATGTTGTAGAGTGTTGTTAAATGTAACTTAAATAACTATTTTTTTCAAATCTCATGATGGTCGTATAGGAGGGTCTATTGGAAATTGATTTCAACCCATTTTTGTTGATAGAGCATATCCTAATCTTGGAATTATTGTGTAAGGTTCTATCCATCCTCATAAATGATAAGAAAGTCGATCCCTTGAGATTGGGAGAATTTGAAAAAATTAAAGTTCTAATTGCCATCTATGTGAAGGTTAGGACCGTGGTCTCTCTTTCTACTTATATGGATAGTGGTGTTCTCTATGTTAAAGTGAGTTCCTATTTTAGGATAGATAGAGCTCCATGAATAGAATGATTGAGGAATTTCTATATGGTAACATTGATAAGGATGATTCTGAAGAAAAGGAGGTTCCCCAATGTCATCCTTGAGTGGGGGGGACTTATTAAGGTGCATTTTCCTTTACCTGATAATTTTTTTCCTGATTTGGTTATATAAATTATGTCTAAAATATGGAATTTATGCAATGAGTAAATTATATAAATAGTTTACATTGGTGCATATAGTCTCTTTTATAATACATAACTTGAAAAGTGTTCTAAAATGAGGTACACTATGATAGATTTATTGGTCAAACTTTTGTAAAATATTCTATATCCAAACTTGATTGAATTTAAAAATATTTTTGGTTCTTTTATATTCATTATGGTTGATTTAAAATCCTGAAAATTCAAATTTGTTTTTATTTATAGAGTTATTCTTAAAACATTGAACCCAAATGTATATGAAAATGTTGTAGTTATCAGTATATTTCTTGTATTTAAGAGGGATATATATTTCTAATGATGGATTCTATTTTTCTAAATGGTTTTGTAGAATGCTTCCAAAAAATATTTCCATGTATATACTTGGATTAATCTCTACCATTTAATTGACCATGGTAATTTCTTTTATGTTATTTTATTTTTTATACCATATATGGACTAATAATCAATAATTTCTTTTAGATTTGTGATTAATTTTTTTAATGGATCAAAGGAACTAGACAATGACTAACTTGAGATCAATATTTGATCTATAATGGCCCATGAACTCTACTTCAAACCCTTAAATCTGAAAAGTTGCTCCCAGATTGCTAGCCCTTTTGGTTTCATTAGAACCTTCTGAATCTCTCACTCAGTTTTTCTTGGAATTTAGACAACACTATGTATTTCTCTCTTCATTGTGCATGAAACAAATAAATGGTTAGGCTTTCATAATATGGGTGAATGAACATTCACAAGTTAAATAGGTCTTTCCAGTGGGCTCTATCAATCTGCTTAGTAAAGTCATAGCTTGACCCAGTAAACATAATCCAACCCAATAAATTCTATTTCCCAATCATGTATCAAAGTCCATCCTATCACAATTTCTAAAATTTCTTGTATTCGATTATTGAGATAAATTTTTTAGGCAATATGAACATTAAAATGAGGGTTTAAAATAATTCAAAATTCCTTATTAATCATAATTTTTAATATTCGCTAAGAATAACCAAACACGTATTTTCCAAATTATTGTTAAAAATTAATTGAAAATATATTTCAATCATTAACAATTAAATTAATTAAATTCAATGATTTAAGAAAAAATAATTTTATATAAAAAAACATGAACTTATCAAAACATATTTTTACCAAGGATACTATGAGAAATTAGGCCTTGGTATTAGTTAATTATAGAAGAAATATGCAAGAAATCTATATTTTATCAAGATTATATGACTCACTAGAACTTTTTGAATCAAGGTTAAGGGATTTAAGGAGTCCATCTAATGAAGTTGCTATGAAAGAAACCCCTGAAAACCTTGACTTTCATTTTTACTAAACATTATTTTCCTATGGTATATTCCACAGTGGTGGATATAATCAATCTTATATATATAACATGCTACGAAATGAATGGCATAATGTTGGAAGTGCACTAAAAATGGAATATTGTATTTAACGATGTACCCTATATTGTTTTTAACATTGTACCCTATATTTTATTAAATAATTTTCATGAGATGAAAATCATATCCTATGATACATTTATATCATATGATTCATGAGAATCATTTTTTAACATTAATTATAGAGTATTATTAGGCAGACAATTAGGCATCACGTGCATGCAACTCCACCGTGTGATTTTATCAAACACAAACCAATGGGATTTATTTATTAATTTCATGATATACATTCATTGAAGAGTTCAATGAATAAATCTACAATTTTTTGTAACATTAGGGTGTTATGAGATGACACCCGATGTAGAAGACTCTCTGCATTAAATGGAGAGTATCAAGGATAGATTGTAAAAGGAAAGTCTCCTCTTCATTTATGACCACTTGATGCATGAAACACTTGTTGATAACTCTATTTATACTTGAACAACCATTCATCATTGGAAGAAGGCAAAAGAACCCATTTGGTTGGATCAGGATCTTATCATTGTGAAAGAGGATCCAAGGTCATCCTACTAGCTCTGGAGTTACGAAGCCTTTTTTTTCTACTTCCGTGATCATAATCAGGCTTGCTTCATCAAGAAAGATAAAATGAAAGATGTCGCATTTTAAGTATTAATATTTTGTTCTTCACAAAATAAGCATGTTAATTATTTGGAGTAAGGTAGGGATTTTCCATGGGTTTATTTTTCTACTAAGTTCATTGGATGAAACCCCTAAAACCCATAAGTGATATCAAAGAAAGAAACCTCAACAGGTCATTATGTTTATCTTGTTCTTTTCAATGAAATTTGATATCATAATGCATATATAACCATATTGTAAAATTTGATGTGGTGTGGTTGAATATCATCTATCGATTTTCTATTTCACATTGTCAAAGTATATGATAAATATATATTGTAAAGTATGATATAGAGTAAACTCATGATTTTATTAAGTTTATTAACTTACAATATGTACTACCGTAATCCCTGAAATAACCAGGGTTTGTAAAAAAATAGTGTATTGTAACATAATTATGATATAATAATATCATAAAATAAGATTGATTCAATATGATATCATCTACCATATTCGATGATATGAATCATAGCATATGATTGAGGCTTATGTCATAGAATACGATTGATACATTGTATCTCTCTTCAATAAAAATTGTATTTTATGATTGATAATAGGATTATTGGTCATTAAATATGATATTCCTAACTATTTTAAAAATATATATTTTGATAAATTTACTTATAGTTTATAATTTTTTTATAAATTATAAGTTTTAGGAATTACTAAATGAGATTTTTCTTTCCAAAATAATGTATGAAAAGTTCATAGTTGTATCACATGTTTTGAAAAATAAATAATGTGTTTATTTATTAGTTTATTCCCTTTGAATATTCTTGATTATAAATTATTTATGAATTATGAATATTCTATATGCTTAATTTATATGATAAATTTCTTCTAGGAGATTGCTCTTGACATTAAATTCTAGGTATGATATCATAATATTTAGTTTTATCTACATTTTCTTTTGTTTTTTTTTTGAAGTGATGATTTTGAATATAGTTTTTGTATATTAGGTTTTAGATTTATTATTAATTAGATTATCCCTCTATTAAACTCTCTCTAGGGAGAGGGACATAGGCTTAGACTACCCACTAGCTGGGAGGCTTATTCCTAGTTCTAGAAAGGTGAGGGATTTACAATCTATTTTACTAGGATTACTCATGTGACTATTTTTAATCTCATATAACCCTAAAACGTTAGATAAAGAGTCCGTATACATTATTCAGCAGATGCATTAAGATATGTATGAATATTCTTGGCTTTTAATTTTTAGTGAGTAACCGAAACTTGTGGGATTTTTAAAGAGTTACATATTAATTTTGTAAAGACCAGAAAATTTCAGGAATTTTATTTAAAATTATTTGAAATTTTACAAGTCCGCAGTTTCTGACGGCGCCTGATTCCAAGGCCCGGGGTTCCCGTAATCAATTTATGAATTTTTGTTCAGGTACATTCAGTAAACGTACGTGCGGGTTTTTCTATCTTTTGAACAGGTTCTCGGAATTGAAATCTGAGGGCACCGTTAAACTCACAGTGCCAGTTTTCACTTAGGAAGGCTTTCACCTTGAAGCCGGTTGATTGATTATGAGAGTTGGTTTTTGGGTTTCACTTGGATTAAAAAAATAAAATAAGTAACAACTTATTTTATTATAGTTGAACCCACGCCATGTGGTAATGTTAGTTAAAATCTCCACATGGGTGTTGGTGGTGGGACCACCACACACTAACCTCCCTTGGGAGGATGATTGGGGTAGGGACCACCTGATCAGCATAACCTCCCGCAAGAGGTTATGACGTGGGGTCCACATGGGGCTTAACCCCCCATTTAATGGTAGGGGAGGAAACCTCTCAACTCTCCCTCATTAATGAGGGAGAACCTCATTGTCTCTAACTCCTCTCTTAATGGAGGAGGATAAAACCTCCTCAAAACTCCCAATTAATGGAAGGAAACCCCTTGACCCTCTTCATGATAATTAGTTGGGGACCACCCGGGCCTCTAACCCCCTCAAAACTCTCCAATTTAATTATGAAAATCTTGTAAAATTAATTTGGTGGAGCCTCTCCACTTTTGAATTTCGAATATTTATGGCAACGTGAACTTAATTAAGTGGGGCCCACTTAATTAACTCACGCCATCAGACATAATATATTAAAATCTATTATTTTGGCACGTTTGTTCTCTCTTTAGTGGAGAGCTTGGGAGAATAGAATTCTCCAATGACGAATTTGAAGACGTTGACGACGAAAAATTCTTCCACGGCTTCTTCCTCGGAACCCCCTTCCAACATGGGATCTCTTCAACAACCCTTCATCCTTACTCTTCGTCATCAACGAACCGAAGCATGAACTCGGAAGTGGAAGCATACAATGAATGACGTCAACATCATCTTCCCCCGTGAAGAATAAAAACCCATAGATTAAAAAGGTAGGGGTGTGTTTTAAGTCGTTTAACGCTTAATCATCTCTCATTTAATCAACTTCATGAGCTGCTTGCTATCGTTCTAAAGTGGAGGGTTCGGGCCGAATGAACACGACCCGACCCCTCCGCAACCTTTATGGTTTCAGAACCTTGGAGCGACGGTGAAGCAATGATGGTATGACAATGAGGCGATGGCGACGAAGACGGAGAGTAAATGTCGCCCTTCCCGCGACCTCTGTGAACCGTGCCGTCGGCCGAGCGGTGCCCGACCAGCCAACACGCGCGCTGCCATGCGCACGCCCCGACTGAAATCGTGGCTAGCCCGGCCTACCGGCACCCTACCCGCACGCCCCTCACGCCATGCGCCTGTCCGGCACCCCCCCCCCCCCCCCCGGTGCCTGCCTGACGCCCTGCCTGGTGCCCTCCGGCGCCCAAGTCGCCTTCCTGGCACCCCGGGCGCCCTGCCCGACGCCCCCGTGCCCTGCACGCGTGCCCCGAACCCTTCCCAGCACACTCGCGGCTTGACCGCGCCCTGCGCGGCCAGCCATTGGACTCTCGGGTAAAGCTGCCCGAGCCAAGCCCCTTGTCGCGCTGGCCGAACTTGCCACTGGCCTTCAGGCCGAGTCACCCACATGGAGACTTCAGCCCAAACTGTCCACATAGTCCACCGGGTCGCGCCTAGCGGTCTGGACCAAACTTAGTGGGCTGAACCGCCCAATGGGCCGTGTCAGACCCTGCATGTCTGACCGGGTTGACCTAGACTGGGTTGGGCTGAGTCGTTCTGACTGGGTCGGACCGGACCCGGGCCCACTAATGACCCATCGCTTTCTTTGGCCATATCATTAGCACCGAACATCCGATTGACGAACCGTCAATGGAACTGGTAATCTCTTTGATAAATTGTCCCTTCAAAAATACCCCATGGGAGTTAGGGTTATAGTTGAGATACGGTCGGGTTGGTTCGTACACGAAACCAACCGGGACCCTGGGATAAAAAGGCTAATAACTCACAGACCGGGAGTCTGATTGACGCACCATCTAATGCATTGAGACCCCTTTGACGTGGCATGACTTTGAGATACTTTTTTCATGGGACTTCGTGACACTTGGAGTATCGTCTTGTAGCTCGTGGAGCAGACCCTCCCGGAGACGAGCAAGTAGAGTATGGAGACCTAGAAGATGGCTGAGACCTGATGACTGCTTGTCTGATTCGTTTCGGAGTGACTTGACTAGCCCAGTGGGGAGCGCTACTGTGTGAGGCGGTAGACCCGTGGCGGAGGAGTGCTACTGTGTGAGGCGGCAGACCCGCGGTACTCGATAGGGGGAGTACCTCTACAGGCTATTAGGGGGAACACTACTATGTGAGGTGAATGAACCATGGCGGGGAGCGCTACTGTGTGAGGCGGTAGACCCGCGGTACTCAACAGGAGGAGTACCTCAGTAGTCTATGGTTAGTGAGTAGCACCTCATAATCGCGACATGACCACTATACTCGATAGATGATGAGTTCTCCAGCAGTCGTGGTTTCGTTAATCAAAATCCTGGTTTGAGCTGAGTCAATGAACTTTGTGTTTTCCACATGTTTGAGATGGGTTACTCAATAACTTAGGTATATGTATGGGTATATTCATATGTAATGGTTATCCATTGAAATCATACTTTTTGGTTTATACTTGTTGGATTTTTGTTAGACCTTGAGGGTCTCGGGGTCCCTACTGAGTATCATTATACTCACCCCTACATTATCTATGCCCGCACCTCGTTGTGTTGTATGCAGACGACGAACAACGCTGACGGAGGCCGAGAGTTCCAAGACTGGACGGTACCCGGAGGTGGACCTCACGACGAGTCGGTACCTTGAGGAGACGGACGGACGTGGAGCGCTGGGGAGGCTATCTGTACCTACCATTCAAGTAGGATCCATGGTGGATGATCCAGGAGCTGCTAGACACCTTCTAGTTGTTTGAATTTTAGGTGTACATGTTTTGTCTTTTCCTTGTAATTTACAGTTGGGCTTGTATTTTCGGCCCCTTTACTTTTCATCACTACTTTTGTATATAGTTTTTACTTAGTGTTTGCTTCCTCTTGTACCCTGGTTGTGTGTGTTTACATTTTATAAAGGCAATTCTTTCCTAGTTTTATGGAATTACGCCTTTGGTGCTAGTCGCCAACCCCTGGCCTATGGAAGGCGTGCTTGGGGTAGTCAAAATGCGGGCCCCGGGGGATGGGTCGTGATAAATTGGTATCAAAGGATTAGGTTCTACCGCATAACTTAGGACACTGATGTTTTATTTATGTGAAGCAATACTGTTAAAGGTACTTAATGTGGTTTTTAGTTCAGGGAGTCTAGTGTTGTTGCGGCGGCCGACGTATCCATACACTGGGACCCTAACTACTGATTTCTAACTTAGTACACGAAAATACTAATTGCGTGTGCATTTTCAAAAGTTTTCTTTAAGTCAGCTCAAACCATGTCAACTCACTAGGTATAATCTTTGGACCGTGTCTCATCTGTTCAGGATGCCTCCACACATACAGTCAGTTGGAGTTTCGTCAGAGTACCTGATGATGGCCTACCAAGCGACGGGGCTTCGATGCAGGGCCCTCTTACCATGTTGGCACCTTCATGTGGTGTACCAGCAGCACCACCACCCTTTGAGAAGAAGATGCCACCAGCCACACTGGAGGACCATGCACACCGACTGAGCGCGTTTCATGAGTTCCAGCGGTAGAGGCCTTTGAGGTTACGAGGCGAGATAGATTCCCAGGAAACAGAGGACTAACTAGAGGTGATTGATAGAGTTATCCAACTAGATGAGACACTAGTAGTAGATAGTGATCTTAGCCACTAGTTTTTCCTAGTGAGTGACTCTGGGGTTGGTCCGCATAGTGATGATACTTTGGTATGTGGACCTTTTCCTGAGTTTGTACCTTCAGGTAGTGTGTCAGCTATATCACTGTTTGTTGGTCAGGAGTTTCAACTAGAGGTACTGGTTGATGACACATGTAGGCTTAGTTCCTTAGAAATGTTTCAGCATCAGATACCCCTCAGGTTTCAAGGCAAGCCTAACTTACAGGTGGCTAAGGACTAGCCTGAGGAGGTGGCTGAGAGTTCTCTAGAAATTCTACAGCTTATGTAGGACGACATTTCGGTAGATGAGTATTCATCGAGGCATACCGATCCTTCCTGGTACTCAATGAATATGATGCAATCAGTGCTTCAGATCTTGGACCTCTGAGTGAGATGTGTTTAGGGACATCTGAGACAACACTTTCTTTTTCCTCTGTGCATTCCTACCTATGTTAGGATGCTTGAGAGAACCATTTCAATTGAATGTTCTTTGGCTGAGCGGATATAGCCAGTGAATGTTAGTAGTGGGAAAGCAAGAAACTAGCACCAATATTAGAGACTTGGGTGTGTAAGATGTTTCAGGAAGAGGATGTAACAGGGATAGATGAATCTGCAGGGCAGTAGACGTGGAAGCAGAGCTAGGAGAGCATCATGAGGTGGTGTACATTTTGACATGTCACAACCACCCACCTTTGTAGTCTCCGCTAGGATTGGGGAACAAGAAGGGAAGATGAAGAGAATAGATACATGTGATCAAGGAGTGTGACCCAAGGGCTCTAGGAATGATTTGAGGTACAGACTATGTCTACTACCAGCTGTTGTATCAATAGACATAGGTACACTCGTTCCTTCCTTCCACAAATCTTGTCCCAGACCTAGAGTTTTCGGTTAAACCGTTGACTTTACCCTCAAGTCTAGAGATACATTTGGGAGGAGAATAGATAATAAAACTTACACCGATGGTGTGATCTGACCCTTGAGGCGAGAGTTTTGGTTGGAACCTCTTGGTGGCAGCGTCGAGGCCTTACGACGTTAGTTTGGGTATGCACTAGGAAACCACAGTTCATACACAGATTGACAGTATTAGGAAAAAACGTTTTGGTTAATCTATAATTTTGAGATGAGATTTTTTTTAGTCTGTGAAAAAGGAAACCCTGGAAGCACCGGTTAAACTCATGCATAGGAGGGTGAAGCCGATCACTCTTGAGTCGGCCAGACTTACCTATGTGGAAGAAGGAGTTTTGAGTTTTATGTTCTTCCAGGACAATGACTTCGAGATAGTCTATACTCCTAGGAATGGTATAGTTTTTGCAGATGCGCTCAACAGGAGGACAATATATAGCTGCTAGGCGAGGCGATAGATCAGCTGGCTGCCTTACAGATATCCTTTGTGGATAGTGATGGAGAAGCCTTTCTATAGTCTCTTATAGTCACTCCTCCCTTTCTTCAGGGAGTCTGGGAGGAATAGCGTGGAGACGCTGACTGTGATATGTGACATGCTTAGATACCCACAGGGAAGCCACCTGATGGATTTTCTGAAGATGGGGAGCACTTCATCCTCTTCGGAGGGCGTACCATGGTACTAGTTGCACTTTAGGAGGAGGTTTTGAGGGAGTTTCACACTTCCCCTCTAGTGGTACATCCAAGAGTGGCGAAGATGTACCAGGAACTTCGATGATAGAATTGGTGTCCAGGTATGAAGAAGGCGGTAGAAGAGTTTGTCTCACGGTGCCTCACTTATCAGCAAGTGAAGGCAGAGCACCAGGTAGCAACAGGCTTGGTTCAGCCCTTAGAGGTCCCGGAGTGGAAGTGGGATGCTATATCCTTGGATTTCATGATAGGAATTCCACGTACATCTAAAGGACATGACTTTGTCTGGGTGATCGTAGACAGACCCACCAAGTCATCCCACTTCATACCAATCAGAGATAAGGGCTCAGTTGAGAGCTTTGGACACCTCTATGTGTAGGAGATAGTGAGTTTTCATGGAGTACCTTCTTCTATTATCTCCAACTGTGACACACACTTTACTTCCTGGCTATGGAAGGGGTTGTAGGAAGCATTCAGGACACTTCTTTTCTTGAGCACCACCTTCCATCCTCAGACTGATGGTCAGATCGGGAGGACCATCCAGACCCTCGAGGACATGCTCCGTGCATGTCTCCTCGACTTTGGTCATAGCTGGGAGGATCACTTACCCTTGGTGGAGTTTGCGTACAACAACAAATACCACTCCACCATCGGGATGGCCCCTTAAGAGGCACTGTACAACCGACCTTACAGATCGCCACTGTGCTGGACAGACCCAGGGGAGTCAGAACTAGTGGGACTAGAGATGGTATGAGCTACCATGGAGAAGGTGTAGATCATCCAGGAACAGATGAATATTTCACAGAGCAGACATAATTATTATTCTGATAGGATATTGAGGCCACTGGAGTTCGAAGATGGAGACCATATCTTCTTAAGGGTTTCACCTCGAAGAGGTCTATGGATATTTGGCTGAGGCGGCAAGTTATCTCCGTGTTTCATCAGTCCGTTCTAGGTCCTCAGCAGAGTAGGTGAGGTGGATTACCACCTGGCCCTTCCACCTCAGTTGCACCGGGTTCATGACGTCTTCCTCGTATCTCAGTTGAGGAGATATATGCACGACCCATCCCAAATCATCGACCACGGGGAGATGGACATCGGTGATAGGGCGACTTTCACAGAGGTCCCAGTGGATATTGATGATCGATAGGAGCGATTCCTGCATGGACGGTCGATTCCTATAGTGCACATTCACTGGCAGCACAAGAACCTCTGGGAGATCACATGGGAGCGGGAGGCTTAGATGCGTGCTTAGTACCCCCTTTTGTTTCCCTAGTGTGTGTGTAGCTTTATTGGGATGTAAAGCCCTGAGGTGGGGTCATGTAAAGACCCGAAAATTTCAAGGATTTTTTTAAATACTTTGGAATTTTATGAGTCCACAATTTCTGACAGAGCCTGATTCTGAGTCCCGATGTGCCCGAAATCAATTTCTGATGTTTTGTTTGGGTACGTTCCGTAAACGTACGTGTGGTTTTTTCTATCTTTTGAACGGGTGCTCGGAATTGAAATCTGAGGGCACAGTTAAACTCGCAGCGCCGGTTTTCGCTTAAGAAGGCTTTCACCTTGACGGTGGTTGATCAGGTATGAGAGTTGTTTTTTGGGTTTCACATGGATTAATAAAATATGTAACAACTTATTTTATTATATTTGAACCCATTCCATGTGGTAATGTTAGTTAAAATCTCCACTTGGGGGTTGGTGGTGGCACCGCCACACCCTAACCTCCCTTGGGAGGATGATTGGGGTGGGGACCACTAGAGCATCATAACCTCCCATGAGAGGTTTTGACATGGGGTCCACATGGGGCTTAACCCCCCATTAAAGGGGAGGGGAGTAAACCTCTCAACTCTCCCTCATTAATGAGGGAGATCCTCTTGGTCTCTAACTCCTCTCTTAATGGAAGAGGATAAAACCACCTCAAACCCCCCAATTAATTGAAGGAAACCCCTTGACCCTCTCCAAGATAATTAGGTGGGGACCACCAGGGCCTCTAACCCCCTCAAAACTCCCCAATTTAATAATGCCAATATTGTGCAATTAATTTGGTGGAGCCTCTCCACTTTTGAATTTTGAAAATTTGTGCCAACGTGAAATTAATTATGTGGGTCCCACTTAAATAATTCCTTACATCGGACATAATAGATTAAAATATATTATTTTGGCATGTTTGTTCTCTCTTTAGTGGAGAGCTTGGGAAAATAGAATTCACTAATGAAGAACCCGAAGACGACGGCGACGAAAAATTCTTCCTCAGCTTCTTCCTCAGAACCCCCTTCTAACATGGGATCTCTTTAACGACCCTTCATGCTTCCTCATCATCATCAATGGACCGATGCACAAACTCGGAGGTGGAAGCGTACGACGAACGACGTTAACATCATCTTCCCCCATGACGAACAAACACCCGTCGATTAAAAAGGTAGGCGTGTGTTTTAAGTTGTTTAATGCTTAATCATCTCTCGTTTAATCAACCTCATGAGCTGCTTGCTATCGTTCTAACGTGAAGGGTTCAGGCTGAACGAACATGGACCGAACCCTCCGAAACCTTTATGGTTTCAGAACCTTGGATCGATGGTGAAGGAACGACGACATGGAAATGAGGCGACGACGATGAAGACAGCGAATAAAGGTTGCGCTTCCCGCGACCTCTGTGAACCGCACTGCCTGCTGATCGGCACCCGACTAGCCTACCCGCGAGCTTCCCAGCGCGTGCCCAGGCAGAAACCGCAGCCATCCTAGCCCACGCGGCACCCTACCAGTGCGCCCTGCGCGCTGTCGGCGCGCCCCGCTCCTGGCCGGTGCCCAGGCCGCCTGCCCGGCGCCCCCTGGTGCCTGCCCGATGCCCAGGCCGCCTGCCCGGTGCCCACAGCGCCCTCCTGCACACCCCACACCCTTTCGTGCACACCCGCAGCTTGCCCGTGCCCTTCACGGCCTGTTGTTGGCCACTAGGGCTGATTCGTGCCCCTCGCGGTGCCGGTTGAACCTTCCATTGGCCTTCAGGCCGATTCGCCCACATGGCGACTTTGGACGAAACTATCCACACAGTCCGATGGGTTGGGCCCAGCTGTCTGGGCCAAAAATAGTGGGCTGACCCACCCAACGGGCCGATTTTGACCCCGCAAGTCGAACTAGGTTTACCTAGATTGGGTTGGGCCGAGTCAGTCCGACCGGGTCGGACTGGTCCCAGTCCCACTAATGACCCATCGCTTACCTTGGCCATATATTTGGCACTGGACGTCTGTTTGAAAAACCGTCAACGATGCTGATAATCTCTTTGAGTAACAATCCCTTCAAAAATACCCCATGGGAGTTCGGGGTATATCTGAGATATGGTCAGGTTGGTTCGTACATGAAACCAACCAGGACCCCAGGACAAAAAGGCTAATAACTCACAGACCGGGCGTCCGATTGATGCACTGTCTGATGCGTTGAGACCCCTTTGACATGATGGAACTTTGAGATACTTCCTCATGGGACTTAGTGACACTTGGAGTATCATCTTGTAGCTCATGGAGCAGACCCTCCCTGATATGATCCAGCAGAGTACGGAGACCTAGAAGCTGGATGAGACCTGATGACTGCTTGTCCGATTCGTTTCAGAGTGACTTGACTAGCCTAGTGGGGAGCGCTACTATGTGAGACGGTAGACCCATGGTGGAGGGGTGATACTGTGTGAGGCAGAAGACCTATGGTACTCAACAGGAGGAGTACCTCTATAGGCTATTAGGGGGAGCGCTACTGTGTGAGGCGGCAGACCCATGGTGGGGAGCACTACTGTGTGAGGCGGCAGTCCTGTGGTACTCGACAGGAGGAGTACATCAGCTGTCTAAGGTTAGAGAGTATCACCTCAGTGTCACGACAGTACCATTGTACTCGATAGAGGAGGAGTTCTCCAGCAGCTGTGGTTTTGTTAATCAAAATCCTGGTTTTAGCTGAGTCGATGACCTTTGTGTTTTCCTCATGTTTGATATGGGTTACTCGATAACTTAGGTATATGTATAAGCATATACCTATGTAATGGTTATCCGTTGAAATCATACTTTGTGGTTTATCCTTGTTGAATTTTTGTGAGACCTTGAGGGTATCATGGTCCCTATTGAGTATCGTTATATTCACCCCTGCACGGGCTATGCCAGCACCTCATTATGTTGGATGCAGATGACGGACAGCGCTGACGGAGGCCGAGAGCTCCAGGACCGGATGGTACCCGGAGGTGGAACTCATGAAGAGTTGGTACCCGGAGGAGACGGACATACGTGGAGCGCTGAAGAGGCTATTTGTACCTACCCTTCAGGTGGGATCCGTGGTGGACGATCTAGGAGCTGCTAGACACCTTCCAACTGTTTGTCTTTTAGTTATACCTGTTTTTTCTTTTCCTTGTACTTTACTTTTGGGCTTGTATTTTTGGACCCTTTACTTTTTAGCACTACTTTTGTATACAGTTTTTACATAGTGTTTTCTTCAGCTTGTACCCTGGTTTTGTGTGTTTATGTTTTATAAAGGCAATGCCTTCCCTGTTTTAGGGAATTACATCTTTGGTGCTAGTCGCTGGCCCCTGGCCTATGGAAGGTGAGTTTGGGGTAGTCATGATGCGGACCTCGGGGGACGGGTCATGACAAATTTGGTGTGAACACATTAATTTGGTGGGTGGAATAGGGATTACAAAAATATTTCATTAGAAGAATGCTTAAATAAAATGAATAAAAACCTGAGATAATAAAGACTTCATGAGATGAAATGAGTTTTATTTCTATTTAATGTTTATTAAATTGGTGATACTTTTAAAAGAAACCATATTAAATAAATTTCATCCAAATAATCACATGTCAAGAACTCAATCATCCAATTGGGTATGTTTTTCTATATTAAGATACTCATAAATTATCATGGGCAAAACATGGTGGAAATTGCTAACACAAAATTTATGTAACTAAATCCATAGTGATATTTGGGGGACACTTAGGTGGGAAACCCTATAAGTTTGGATACAATAAGAATAGAGTTAAGGTTCAACATATGATAGATCCCATAAAATAATTGCCTACTAAAATATCCAAGAATCATAATAGGTTCGATTGGGATGATTCTCTTCCTAAATAACTATGTGGTGAAACGAATGCCCTAGAAGACTCATTACATATTGAAATATAGATCTTAGAATGGATATGATGTATGAGGTTATTGTTTTTAGTGGGATAACTTTCATTATATATTTTTGATAAAAATATATAAAACATGATACTCAACCATTGATGTGTCCTTTTTGTAGATTATGGATTACATCATGATAATCAAATTATGACATCTTATAAGTATGGACTATAAAAAATAAAAAATTGGAATCTAAGGTTGGTAATTTTTCAAAAAGATAAGCATTGTTAACATCTTAATGTGAATGTTATGGAGGTTAATTTCATAAACTCTAAATCTTGGGTATTATATATCGAGAGAGATTCATACATTTGTGTTGATAAAAATAGGCTCAGAGATATGAGGGAATTGAAAAGGGTTGAATTAGATATTCATGTTTGCAATAGATATATAGTTGTTCATTGGAATTTAACACTTCTGATTTGACTTTACCAAGTGGATTAGTTCTATAATTGATGAACTAATATAATGTTCTTTCATTAAAAAAAAATCATTTTTCATCTTCTTTGGGAAAGATGATATTTTTATTCATTATTAAGAGTAATAGTTTGTCTATATATAAGTTTGAAATGTTTTATGGAATTGGAAATACAGTAAATGGTTTATAAATTCTAGATATGGATAATCCAGTCTATAAAATTCATAATTAGAAGGTCATGGATGATTCTAATCCCTCCTACCTTTTACATTATAAATTTGGAAATATAAATGAGGAATCATCCAAAGACTCCATAGATATGGATTATTGGAATCATTTGATTATGAATAATTTGACGATTGATTATCTTGTTTGTTAAAAAAATGACCGAAGAACCTTATGGTGGATAAAGTGAAAGTGCTAGTGGATGATTGGATCTTATACCTAGTGATATGTGTGGACAAACGAGTACTTAAGAAAGTGGTGGTTTTATGTACTTTATTACTTTTACTGATGCATTTAGTTTGTAAGGTTATGTGTTTGAGAGAGTTTTATAATGAAGTCCAAAATCAAATGGGAAAAATATTAATATTATTTCATAGGATTGAGGTGGTGAATACCTGACCCAGTAATTCAATAAGAATCTAAGAGATTATGTAATTATTTCACAAATCAATCCTCTTGGAACACCATAGTGTAATGGAATGTATGAGTGGATGAATCATACTCTATTGGATATGGCTCAATTGATGATGAGTCATTGTGAACTTACTATTACATTCTCATGTTAGGTTTTGTAGACTATTACATTCCCATGGAATCATGTTACATCTAAAGAAATCATAATTATGCTATAAGATATATAGTATGGGAAACATCCCAGTTTTTCTCATGCGAATATTTTTGGTTGTGAAGAATACAAACAACATATGGATTCTGTTAAACTTGAACTTAAGTATGGAAATAAATATTTGTTAGTTATCCTAAGAAAAATAAGGAATATTTTTTCTATAATGCTAGAGAGTGAAAAGTATTTGTGGTCTGATTTTATACATTCCTTTAGAAGGAATATATTAATCGTGGAGTCTATGGGAGGAAAGTTGAAGTTAGATAAGTTCAAAACCAACAAATAGAATGTTTTCTTAAGATGAAAGTTGTGCTGGTTCCATATAGAGTTTTGGAATAAGAACTGACTCAAGATTCACAATAAACTAGAAGGTATGATGGGATTCATTAGGATCCTATGATATATATTTCTTATGGAAAAATGATGATGAAGTAATGTTAATAGTTAATGAACCTACTACCTATAGAGAGTCCATTTAGTGTTATGATCCCAATAAATTGTTAAAATACATGGAATGAAATGGACTCCATGTACACTAACCATGTTTGGAACCTTGTGGATACACCTGAAGGGGAAAGACCCAAAGGGTGGAAATGGTTTTTCCATAAGAAAATCGACATGGATGGTAGAGTGTCTATATATAAAGTAAACCTGATGGGAAAGGTTATAATAAATTTCATGGTATTGATTATGAAGAATCTTTTTCACCTATAATGATGAAAAAGTCCATTAATATATTTCATTCCATATTAGATCATTTTGATTATGGGTTATGTCAAAGGGATTCTAATCCTTCTTTCCTTAATGGGAATTTACTTTAGAATGTGTATATGATACAACCCAAATGTTTTGGAGTTCCAAATTAGTCTGCTATGGTTTGAAAGTTACAACGGTCCATTTATGGATTAAATAAATTTTCTCGAAGTTGGATTGTCTGGTTTTATGACGAAAGAAAATAGTTTGGTGTCATAAAAAATGTGGATGATTCTTATGAATATAAAAAAGATTAGTGGTAGTGTTATAGTGTTTCTGATATTGTATGTAGATGAAATACTTGTTTTTGGAATTGACATCCCAACTCTTAACTCCATGAATATGAGGTCGGGTAAATGATTCTATTTGAAAGACATGGGTGATATATCATACATACTAGGTATGAATATTATAGATATATATTTAAGAGGTTACTTAGACTTAGTAAAAACACACGCATTGGTAAATTTCTCAAGTGGATTATCATGGAGAACTGTAAAAAGGGGTCTTTACCAGTGTTACATGGCTCAAATATTAGGAATATTGATGTTTCTTATAACGATTTTAAAAGGATGAAAAAAATTCCATATGTGTCATTTAGAGGCTTATCATGTATGTCGTGCTATATACATGACCTAATGGTTCCAATGATATTAGTATTTCCAGTAGATACTAATCCAATCCCTATGAGAGCCACTTGATTTGTATAAAGAACATCCTCATGTATTTGAGAAGAAATAATGACATGTTCTAGATCTTTGGATGATAGTTTGAGATTTATGTAAAGGGTTACACAAATTAAAGTTCATGATCTGATATAGATGATATGAAATGTCAACATAATATTAAAGTTTTTCTTGAATAGTGAATCTATCATATGGTAGAGTTCAAAATAATCTACCATGGTGGGATTGAAAATAGAGGAAGAGTACATCACTACATCAAATGTTTTGAAGGAGTTTGTTTAGTTTAAGAGGTTCATTTCTGAACTAGAAGTGTTTTTAGAATCATGGGAGAAATTATAATTTACTCTGACAATAATGGATTCATTGCTTAGGAAAAGAAACATAGTCTTACCAAAGGACAAAACACTTATTCACAAATACCATCTCATATGAGAGATCATTGAGGGGGACAATGTTATGATCTGTAGGGTGGATTATAATGATAATGTAGTGGATCCAATGAAAAAATTGTTATCACAATATAAGCATGATTTTCATGTAGAGTATCTTGGTATACGCGACACAAGAGACTGATGTAATGGTTGAATAATGTATCATATATTTATAATAAGGGTGATATTATTTTATCATTCATTCATGTATGTTGAAATTTATTTTACATTAGAAATAGAATGATAATATCCCCACGAAGTATATATCTTCATTATCCCTAATCAAAGATCATCATAGAGTATTATGGTTTATCACTAAATAATTTGTATATTTAACGGAGGTTATATATTGGAGGTTTGTTAAAATGACACAGAATATTTTTTGAAATTAAAAACAATGTGTTTTGAGTCACCCCCAATCCACTGATCCATTTTCCCTAAATTTCTCCCCCTCGATCCCCAAAACCCTTCCCCCTCCACCCCCTCCCCAAAGTCGTCACCCCCAAGTTGTCGCCCCCTCACCCCCATCACCATCACCCTCTCACTCACCCTTTCCCTCTCCATAATTCCATTCTCCCTCATGCCCACCCTCTCCGGCTAATTCCCCAAATTCACTTCCCTAGAATCCATCCCCTCTCTATTTCCCTTACCCCTATTTTCCTCATCATCATTTCTGGCTAGCTAATCACCTCAAAGGTGGATAAAGGTGAAATATATTTCTTATTTTATTTGAAATTTTTATCAATACTCTTATAAATAACGATTGAATTTATCAGTTACTGAGTTGATAAAAAATTAACTATCTATGTTCATGTTATTTTGTTTGCGATGCCGAGGAATCCAAAAAAAACCATAATATTATTTCATCATAGATTGAGAGTATTCCATATTCTTTGGATTAAATTCACTAACCATATAAATTATTTTAGAATTATATTTGGAATTTTACTTCTACTCTGCTTCATCGAAGATATCAATTGTTCTGCCCAAGTGTTCATGATTATCAAATATATTATTGAAAATCACATAGAGAATATGACCTAGACATATTAAATCATCGATATCCCACTTTTATGAAAAAATTAAATTGGTTGTGATTTTTTATGTATTTTGTGTTGTTCAACCTTTGAAGTAGAAGGAGAATACATAACTTTGAAAGTTTTTAATATGATGTGTCTATATTTGTTCTAATGCATAAACTTGTTATCATTGAAACATACGAATTTAGTGATGTTAAAAACTATAGAAAATATATATCAAAGTAATTTATCAAACCATAATATTATTATAAAAATAATAAAGAAATAATTAAAGATATAATTGAATTAATTTTGTCTTTATTGATGAAAAACATAGATTTTCACAACTAATATAATCATTGAATAAAATTAAATTTCAATATTTTGGTGTTATTTTTTAAGAGCTTCATTTTCTAAATTTAGTTTTTTTAGTTTTCAATTCATTTATAAAGGCATTCATTTTTTTGTAGTTATTTTTCTTTAAATTTATGGATTTCATGTTATAAAAAATAAAAACAATATATTTTTAATAAAAATATTCACAGTTATATTACTTTTATTTATTAATTGTTACATAAAAATTCAAAAACAACATAATTTTTTCATATTAATTTTTAATTTTTAGTAAAAATACTATATATATTTAGATATTAGCTAAAAAATTACAATTATTTTTTAATATATATATATCCACTATAAAAAATATAAATTAAAATAAATGAGTTTTTCTCTCATTTTTTGTGTTATCATATTTAGGAATAAAAAATTTTTAGTCCCAAAGGGATTATAGTAAAAAAATTATGTTTCAATAAAATCATTAATTTTTTAAAAAAATTAAATGAAATTGTGTGTTTGCTTGAGACAGATAACATGGTTACTTCAATACAATAACAATATATATAAGGAATATCATCCTTAAGGGACAAATATTTTATCATTCTTAGTAAACTAGATACATACTTGTGTCTCACATTACATTTGAAAATAAAAAATAAAAAACATAGCGAATATAAATATTTTTCATCCTCGAATTCATTCAAAGATAACCTTTTCATATCCTAGCTAAAAGTAAATAAAATAAGGGTGAACTCAAATTCTCAGTAAGGGTTAAGTATAATATAATCTATTATGAGTAAATAATTCATAATAAATATGTCATGTTAAATAACTGAAAACACATACTATTTAATCAATAAATTAATCATGAAGAATAATATAGTAGGAGTAAATGAAAATAAAATGATTCAATATAAATAATAAAATGATATTGAAAATAAACTAAGGATATTATTCAATATAATCACATGGAAATCAATAAATGATTTCACAATGATTGAATGCATAATGCCATACCTCTGAAACATACAATTGATACCTTATACCAATAAATATTAAACTATGGGTAGGTATACACCAAAAACCCAATTAATAAGGCCAAACAAATGGTTTGTCTCATGAGACGTTATGATTCATTGAGAGGGATATGCAATTTCAGGCCCTACCCATCAATTAATAATTTCAATGTATTCATTATATTAATAAACAACACAACATAATCAATATGACTTAAAAATAAATAACTATCTGTATAGGAAGAACTAGTAGACATAATATTAATAATTTATCTAGAAAAGATGATGATAAACAATCTATAAAAATATTTTTAATGGTATCATTATATTATATCCTCATTAAATCATAATATTCCACAAATCTGTTGATATAGATTAAAATACTTTAAAAATATCAATGGAAAATTTCTTGGGGAAAATACCCATTTTCATTTTGAAATAAATTGTTTAAAATCAAAAAAAAATTAACAAATTAACAAAATAATTGATTTTAGAATAACCTTGTAGAATCTTAAATTAATCTTAAAAACATTGAGTGTTCATGATAGTGGTATATTTTATTCATGTCATATATGTTAAAAAACATTTTTCTCACACTTTTGTAAGAAAAGAAAAAGAGTACCTCGTTCCAAAAATGATAGGAAGATTCCTTTTAAAACATTTCTTAAAAGTAATACATGGGTAAAAATATATTTAATAAGTAATTGGATAATAGTAAGAATATTATTTAAAAACTTTTATGGAAAATATGGATATGGAATAAAAATATTCATGACCAATTAGAAAAAAAGATGGGTTTCCTTAAAAAATGATTTCAATATATTACGTACATAAAGAATAGAAAATGAAAGGAAAACATGTAATATATTGAAATAACCATATGAGAATAAAATATATCAGTTTTAATATATAAATATCTAATAATTCTCCTAGTGGAGACTTTAACATAAACAATCTGGAATAATGATGAGGTTGTGAAATAAAACCTAACCTCAAGTTTGAATTCCTTACTATGTGTTTAATAAATATATTATTATTATAAATATATTATATATTAATAATCATATATATAATAACATATATTACTTAATTATAACATTTTATCATTCATTTATTAATAATTCTTTATTAAAATCACTATTTTTGCTGAAAACTGCTTCGTTTTTCATGCATGTTTTGGTTCGGTAGTTTTGGTCCTTATACATTGATTATGGTTCAATAATAAATATAATTTTAATCATGATATAAATATAATATATATTTATTAAATCTATCCTTATTACCATCCATATAAAGTGTAAAAAAACATATCACATCATTTTTGGGAAGGTGGTAGTCAACACGTATACACGAGCGATGTTATCGTTTTCAAATGGATTGGAAGGAAAAGTGTAAATATTATATTTTAATTATATAAGAATATTTATATAATAAATATCATATATATTAATTATTTTCATCCTTACAACTGCCCAAGTAAAGTGGTAATGAAAAATTAATTACATCGTTTTAAGATGGAGGTATGTCGTAGGTACGCACAGGTGATGTTTTCTATTTTCATAAGATATAAAAAAATATAAAGTGGTTATAATAGATTAATAATAACATATAAGTATATTTATTAAACTGGATTTATTATTTCAGAACGGTTTCAACACATTAGTATTAATTATAAGAAGAAATAAACATAAATAATTCGGTAAACAAAATTACTTGTTTTTTATAGAATTGTTTTAGATCGCCTATTAAAGGACATAGTTTTGGTATTTTTAAAGAGATAAAACCGCTATAAATTGGATAAGGATGCTTATAATATAATCTTATAGTGTTTAGTCAGTAAATATCTCTCAAATTCATGTAAAGAAAAGAGATATGGGGTATCCTTTAATAAGTGAGGGGAGGGGCATTTTTTGAATTTCTTAAATTATTAAATAAATATAAATTATTTTTACATCAAAATGGATATAAATTAAATTACATTTAATATAATAATAATAATATTATAACTCATCACATATAGTAAAATTTGGAAATGTTTTTTCCATGGTTTCATCCTTATCTTTTAGTTTTAACCCTCATTAAGACTTTTGACAATTGCCACAATATTAATGTTTTTCACCATTTAAGGGTCAATAATGTTACCATAAAATTTAAAATGACAAAAAAATGGCCCATGGTTTATTTTTTCAACCATATCCCATTAATTTGGATGAAGATAATATTTTTATGAATTTTAAATTATTTAATAAAATCTCATTATTTATAAAATATCATTAATGTCATTTTTGACACTATTTATTTAATTTGACTTTAAATATATCAAGAAATAGAGTGAGTTAGAATATAATTGGAACACCCCAAGATTTCATAGTATGTTATTTTCTTTAAAGTAATTCAATAGCTTGCGCTACACGCAACACTAAGTTCGAGCACACCATGACTTACCAAACTAGTCGTTCAAAAAGTAGTTATGAATAGTATTTACTGAATTTTTAATTTTATATATTCCATATAATTTTACAATCCATATTATGTGTTTCTTAGACATAATATAAGAACAGATTCATTTTTTCAGATAAAATAATTATTTTTCAAAAAATACAATTTTATACCATTTAATGGAAAACCATTTTTAAAACCAATATTTGAAACTTTTATATATTAAATTTAATAAAATTAAAATCTTCTTTAGAATCGGGAAAAAAATTTATTTTGGATAAATTTTTGGTACTTCTCTAATAACATTCATATTTTTGATGAATAATGAAAAATACTAAATTTTAATTTAAAAAAACTTTTTTAATCGATATAATTTATAGTGTTAAATTATGAATTTGAATGGTTAGAAAGTATAATCAGATTAAATTTTTATTATTCAATACAATTTAGTTCATTATAAGTAATTTCACATTTAAATTTTATATAAACATATGTCAATCTTTTGATTGTTTTTACTTCTTAAAAACCCGACTTTTGGTTTTGAAAAAGGGAATTAATTTTAAATTAATTAACGATAATTTTATATTTTTAATTTTGTAAAATATAATTCATTTTTGAATTTGGAATATCAAAATTATCATATGGTGAATATTTGGTATTTTTTTGAAAACTTTCAATTTTTTATGAATAGTGAAAAACACTACCTTATTGTTTAAAACCGAATATTTATTTAAACAATTAATTATTTTATTTAAATTTATTTTATTTAAAAATAGATAAATAATACCTATATATGTTAAATTTAATTCATTGGAGTCATTTTATAATAATATTAGATATATAAAATTTTATTGAACTTTTTACCGTCTTTTACCCATATTCTAGGAGAATTTGCAAATTTGCAGAAAACATAATTTAACCGCTTATGTGAATTGAATTTAAAAAATCCTAGAGACAAAGTTGATATCCATAAGTAAAATTTGGTTCAATAAGATGAAAATAATTTCTGGTGAATAGTAACTTTAAACTTTTATTTACCACGGTTAAAAGTAAATAGGGTAATTAAAGGTAAAAATGATATTATTATTACCCTAACACATTTCCTAATTTTATTGGATATGTATAATTCAACCATAAACAACCTTAGGAATAAAATATGATCCTTTTGGTCCACTTGGATTAGATTTGGACATTTATTATTATTTTATTTAATGAATAGTTAAAAGTGTTAAATTCAAAGTTTAATAACTAAATCATTTTTAATATAGGGTTACACATAAGATAAATTTGACTACAAATATTCATTATAAATATAAAATATTTCCTAAATAATTGTATTTTATTTATAATTTTTATACATAATATAATTTAATTTATATATGACACAATCGTGATGCAATAATTACCTTATTAATGAAAAATTAAAATAATTGATATTATAAATATCCAAATAAATGTAATTTGAGACTTTTTATAAATTTCCCCAATTTTATAGGTTAATATGACATTTTAGGGTTGATTCAATGAATTTTTTTCAATGTAATCATGTTGTTATGACTTTAACAAAAACAAAATACAAAATAGTGTCAAAATTGACATAAATGAGTTTTTAAAACAAATACTATATTATTAAATGATATAATAGTCCTAAAAATATAAGGTTAAGCCAAAGGACTTATATAATAATATATATATCATTAATGAACAACTTTGGGTTCACATCACATTTTATAGTAAGATTATTAACCATATAATATAATAATAAAAGAATACATAGTAAAAGTTAAACTATTTAACTAAGAGTTAAATATAAAAGATAAGGTTAATATGGTGACCTAAACCTATTTAAAACCTATTGGTTGAGAGTTTTTCGACCCATACCCACCTCATCTTTAAAATAAATCAATTTGGATTCATTATAAACTGGAATTGATTTATAGCAAAATAATATTTCAAGGTTTTCCTAAAGTGACCCTCACCTCTCTTATAAAAGTGTACTTACCCTTCTCTCAAAATCACACCTCCAAAGCCATTTGGTTCGGACAAACCCTTCCCAAATATCCTCCCAACTTCCCTCACATCAACCTAGAGTCATTACTTTGATCATAAATATGACCTAACGAACCCTTTTGATCAACTCAAAAGGAAACACCCGAAGAAGAGGTAATAATTTCACCACCCTCTTTCAAGTTCCTTTCTTCTTCCACTTCCTCTTACTTTGTTGTTTCCATACCAAAATAATAACTACAATAACTCCTACATACTGTTATGTTATTATAAATATGAAACAACCATATTCATTATTCTATCCATCCTATAAATGACAAAGTCACCGTACATGCTTACGTACGGCTTACCGTCTCCACGCTGTGGTGTAGTTTGTTATTCAAAAACATAATTATTTGGATTGGTGTAATAATGAGTATAAATGATTTAAATAATAAATATAAAATTTTAATTATTATTTATATATTATATACCATTCAATTATATACGATTTCATCATGAGAAGAATGATATTGTCGCTCGTGCGTACGCATGGCTTACCGTCGCCACGAACGCAATGAGATTCATCACCCATGTTAATAATTCAAGAATAATTTTCATTTTATGATTAAAAATATTGTTTAATAGTTTAATATCATTCTCGATTTGAATAAAATACAGCCTATACATAAAAAACATGTCTTACGTAACAAAACATATAAAGGAAAATGAATCAGTTAACAACCAAAACAATTATACTACTACAATATCATTAACAAAGAAATATTAGAAGATCATATATGATATCATATTTATGTATTTTGTTATTGTATAATTTAATAACAATTATTTCACCATTATAAAGGTTTTTAACCAACCCTATACTAAGGAAAAGTATAAGGTAATGGGTTTCATCTCACTTTTGTTCCCGTGAGATTCATGCTATATTTGTCACTATTACCTTTTGTGTGGTGTATGTACTACCCATGATTGTATTGTTTATGTAATATACATTAATTTATGGGTATTTACATCATCATTGGATGATCCTTCTTTCATGGGGTGTATGTTTCGTATGTTACCAAATCAATAAGAGAATTTCAAATTTTAATTTCCACTCAATCGGGTTTACGCAAACTTCATTGATTATTTTACTCAAAGATTATTTGTGAAATCACTATTTATTTAATTATGTAGTAATTTCCACTCCCCTTTGTGTGGATATAATTTTGATACAGATAATCACTTCATTAATAAATTCTCATGTCATTTATGAACTTGATAAGAGTAATTTTAACTCAATCTCTATTCATTGAGTTAAACATCCAAGTCATTTGTGTTGTTTTTACAAGAATATGCGTGAATGTCCTATGATTGATTTACACTAAATATCCAATCATATTGATTGTATTTATATTTTTCACACATTATTATGTCATTGATTTATCTTTAACCTAAGTATACTATCTTTATGGGGGAATTCATCTAAATTTACATTCCATTGAGACTTCATTATTGTTATGCGCCAATTCACATTTATTTGGTGTATATACTGTACTTAGAAATATTATATCATGAATCCATTTATTCTCATGATATTATAAAGTTTTTATTACAACAATTATTTCTATTCAAGCTTGTATCATTTGGTGAGTAACTCTAAATAAAATATCATTTTAAATGTTTTAAAAATTTATTCTTTTAAATCTTTCTCATTAATGTCCATGTTTTAAAAAGTGTTTTTAAAGACTTATTTATATGCACATGAATGTTTTAAAAAAATACTTTAAAAAGTTTCAAAGTGTTATGGGACACTTTAATTCAAAAATCTATTTTAAATGGCTTCTTGATAAATAGTGAAACTTTTAAATGTTTTCAAGAAAAATGGATATTTCTCTCAAATGGTTTTAATGATTATTTTCATCTATTTCAAAATCCGTCATTGGATTTTATGTTTTTTTAAAGATGATTCATTATGATAGAATCTTCCAAATGGCATTGAATGTTTTTTGATATGTTTGACTGTGGATGTGTTATTTTTATACCATTCATGGTTTATGGTTAAAGTATTAACATTTTGTATTATAGTTTTAATACGAATGTTTATGTTATGTTTCAAACTTTTCATATGAGGAATGCAATGGACATAGTAAGTGACGGGTGAGGCCTAATATAGCTCCTCGATGCTTTGGTAGGTCTCATGAGACAAACTACTATCTTGGCATAAGGCCTTGAAAAAATATTATTTGTAGTCTTGGAAAAAGGCCTTGACTATGTGGTTATGAAGTCTGACATTATGCATTCCATCAATATTAAATTGGATATTTATATTACATGTGATTATTCTACTAGTAGAATATCCATGTGAATAAGTAAATGGAATTATTTGATTTATCTTTTCTATATTATTCTAAAGTTTAAGTTTAAAAGGCTTGTGTTCTAGTTTTGTACATTTCCTTAAATGTTTGTTCTTATTTATGACAGTTTTCACTATATTTTTATCCTTATTAAGCATCTGAGCTCACCCCTTTCTTATGTTTTATTTTTTCCAAGTTGAAAAGAAGTATATTATGATTAACCTACAGGAATAGGCTAAGGGATATAAGAGTTTTCAAAGGGGAAACAATGTTGTTGTTTTTTTATTTCATGATGTAATGTAAAATTTTTGTATGTATCTAGTACTTCCAAGGCTACTAAATTGATCGGTCTTTCATGACATGATTCCTTGCATCATGCCAATGTTGTGTAATAATGCATCGATTCTGCGTAATTGGGGTCGGGGCATTACAGTTGGTATCCGAGGAAGTTTAGTACAAACCTTGTAAGATAGATTTAGATAAACTCTGATTAGAAAACACTGCCCTAAGATAGACATTGAGTATTAGTATAGAAGAACATCCAAAAATTTTGGTAATGTATATATTATGTGGGTTTTCCAAGAAATACATCCATGTCTGGATATGAGCAGGTAGAGGCGGCTTCAGCATATATGTACCTAGGAGTGAAAAATCGGACAAGGAGTATCGGTCTTGACATGGGTTATCCTGGTACACAGCAACAGGCCTTGCTGCACTCTTGGTTACAACACTCCTAGGGGATATTCTTAGGATAATTCATAATTTCTATACAAACTGATTTGAAGGATTTTAATATAAGATGATAATAAATAACCTTGGTAATACTAAGGTGTTTTATATTGAGAATAAGGTGTTATGATATTCTCTAAATGATTGTATGACTCACACTATTCTTTCTTGTGTTAGTCAGTGGCTGGATTCCAAGGAAGTCATAATAACATTGAACTTGATGTACAAGGTGGTCACAGTGGTGGAAATGAGCAACAAAATGAATTGTTGATAGTTGTAAAAGATATTGTGTTCCTGCAGAATCAATTTTTCAAAAATATGATCAATAACACATATATTAACCGACATTCAAACTCAACAATGAAGAGAAAGGCGGAGAATGATAAGAGCTCCCGCAGTGGAAACCGTGGAGAAAAGAAAACTCAATTTTCCATCATGCAAGAAATTTGTAAGAAGACAACTAGGAAAGTGTTTCAATGGAACCAAGAAATTATTTATATGTGGGAAATAATGACATAAATTAAATAATTGCTGAGGAAAAATGAAGAGTACTATAGAAGAAAACAAACATGATCATAAGAATCCAATTACAGTCATTTGTCGTAAATTTAAGGGACCTTGGCATTACCCGATTCAGTGCCTTGTTCTATAAGATTACCTCTAAGTCAAGGAAGAACCTATATAAAAATAAATGGATGAAGAAATGTTTAAAATTATGGGATTACATTGGAAGACTATTCTTTTTTATGTGTAACCATGTAGTTTGTTATGTAAAAATGCTATTTGAGGAAGAATTATCTTTTATTTTGTGTATATAGTTATAAAGAAGCATTTGTGTTTCTATGATTCTTGAATTTGAGGCAATTATAGGTTATTAATTTTTGGGATGAAAATTTGAGGTATGAGATAACATTTTTGGTTAAATTATGTTATGGTTATTTTGGGGAATTTATCTCATTTTGGGAATGTTATAAAATATAGTTTTTGAAAAAGGAAAACACTCAGACCATGTGACAACCCGTCGTGTCAGATAAAGATGTGGGAATTGAACCCACAAACAGAGTGCGATTGGGATTTATCAGCTAGCAATAGACTACGTTAAGTCACGGGTTATTGTGACTAATTTTTTTTATTTAAATTATTTTATTGATAAATAATAAGTTGATTTGATATCTTAGGTCTTTTCAAATGGATATCCTTAGTATAGGAAAATGATTTGGTAATTAAATGATAAATGTTATTTTAGAAGACATTCGCTCTGTTGAAAACACTATATGCCTAAGGAAAATAGAATACTATGGGATTTCATTTGAGGAGTAATGGTGGATTTTTATCTATGTTTTTATTATGGATTTATAGCGATTTGGGTTATTTATGGAAATGATTAACCTATCATAGATTATATCTGATTAGGTTAATTAATTTTAAGTGTGTGACTTTAAGATTATTCGATGTTATTTGGAAATAAAATTTAATGTGGAAGGATATGTAATAAAATTCTTCTCAGTTTTGATTTTGAATCTTATTTTGGATTATATTGAAGGATTTTAAGGAAAATATTTTTTGAATGGTATTTATTTAACTTTGGGTATTGTTGGTTTAATTTTTAAAATTAAGATTAGTATTTATTTCTCTAAAGGATTATCCTTTTTGGGGATCATCTGATCTTGTACTAACCATTTTGGTTTTGGTTAATCTCTAAAGATAAAAGAAATATATAGTTTATCCTTTGAGCATCATGTGATTCTCTATAAGTTGATTCTAGTGCTTCAGGTGTGACCAAGTCATGAATAATCATCATTTAAAAAAAAGATGATTTAGTGGCAGAAATTTATTAAAGGATGAAACTCTACTTAAAAAGAATGTATATATCTTTATGTTCTTATTCAATATCATAAATAAATTCCTAAACTTTATGAAATGGAACTTAAAACAAAAAACACTGTTAATTTACTTTTCCTAATGGGAAACTAATGACTATTTATCCCATAAAAAGATTGTGGTTTTATTGTTGTTAACTTTCTCTTAATCATGTTTTATATAACTCTCCATCAGAACTTGACCCTTAGTTTATCTTCCATATCCATGTTTTCCAACATGGAATCCTAGTATGGGTTATTTTGGGTAACCTTTTTACTTCTCTTTCTTTCTTTTAAAGTGATAGTTTTATTGACTCTTTTTTCGAGTGGGACTTTCAATGAAGTTCCCAAGCCCAATTTTAAAATTGTGAGGACACAATTTCCAAAAAGGGGGAAGAATGAAACACCCCAAGATTTCATAGTAAGTTATTTTCTTTAAAGTAATTCAATAGCTTGCACTACATGAAACACCGAGTTCGAGGGCACCACGACTTACCAAACTAGCCATTCAAAAAGCATTTATGAATAGTATTAACTGAATTTTGAATTTAATATAATCCATATAATTTTAGAATCCATATTATGTGTTTCTTATACATAATATAAGAACAAATTTATTTTTTCAGATAAAAGAAGTATTTTTCAAAAAATACAATTTTACCACCTTTTAATGGAAAACCCTTTTTAAAACCAATATTTGACACTCTTATATATTCAATTTAATGAAATTAAATTATTATATAGAATAATGAAATAAAAATTTATTATGGATAAATTTTTGGTACTTTAATGTCTCGGATTTTCCATGTATTATTTTTAAATATTATATGGAATTATTTTTAGACCGGGCGCGAAAACAGCACATCATTCTGAGGCCCAGTGAGCTCAGAATGGTGGTTTGAAACTATTTTAAGTTAAGTGAGTCGGCACTTGTGTGTGGTAGTGGAAGTTTCCAAACAGATGCCTGAATTAAAAATATGAGGGCACCGTTGCGTCCAAGGCGATAACTTTACATAAGAACGAGCCTAACCTCAACCGGCACAGGTTGAGGGGAAAAGATAATTTTTTCGAACGTTTTAAGTAAAGTAAAATAAAATAAATTCGCCAGTTTATTTTATTTCTTTTAAGGAAACATCCGTTGTAGCGCGACAACGGTGCAGCTGTTTCCTTCATTAATGTCATGTCATAATGACCCAGAAACAGCAATGTTGAATCATTAATGTTGCAGTGTTATGGGATGTCAAATACCATTCCCTTTTTACTTTGGATAATCGATTTTTTATCGTTGGTGATGATTGAGAAAAGTCTCTGGAGAATCCGCGGAGCGTTGGAGTAAACTCTCGGTGACGAACAATGAGGGATTGAAGATGCAAATCGCTACGCCAACAAGATTGGAGGATCTCGATGACGATGGTAGCACAACCTCTTCATCGGTGATCGATCCCTTCTTGAGGTAGGGGTTTGTTATTTAAATTATTTTCCCCATTTTGGATTTTAAACAACGAACGCGGATCAACCACGAACAAGTTGATCAGCGGATTAGTGCATTCTTACAGGAGTGTCTTATTTGGGATGATTCGGGGAATTGATCCATATTTATTATTGTTGTTGATTTCTGATCTGTTTAACCCTACTAACGGGAGCGGTTCAACGCCATGATGAACGCCAGTGGAGGTTCGTTCCTCGATTTGTTTTATTGGATTTCTTCCCTTTTTTCCTTTCTCCGTACATTCTTTGAATTCTTCGTGGGGCAACGAAAAACGGATTTTTGTGCATCCGTTTTGCGACAAAATGATCCCAAATTGAATAATCGACACCACAATGACCTTTCAAAGGTGCGACGACGATGGAAGACGATGAATTGGACCACATCGGGAAGGGTCATTCTTCGAGCGTTCTTCGCGCGGATAAATCTTTTCATGTTTTCGGAGTTGATCGGAGGTCCAAAAAAAAGGAATCGGCCTCCTGGGGTCTGGGCGACCAAAACCTGGGAGTATAGTGGCGATAAGACGACCGGATCGACGAATGGAGCATTGCCAGAGGCGTGATGGCAGAGGTCTGCATTTCTGGAAATTTCCAAAATACACGGCGAGCACTTCCAAAGAACATGTCGTGTAGTGCTGGTGGTGGAAGCTAGGGTTTTAGGGGTCAGAGAGGAATCACACAGTGTGTGACTCTGGTCACACAGCGTGTTGAACTTTCCCCGAAGTTTGGCGTGTATTTTGGGAAGTACAAGGACACATGATGATCTACACGGCTTGAGAACACGGCATGTACAACATGGAAGAGGCGGCTACATGGGACTCGGCGTGTATCCAGGGGATACATAGACATGGGATGGAGTACACGACTATGTTCCCCATCACACGGCTAGGCGAGGTAAGTAATGCGGGTCACCTCATGTACCGATTACACGGGTTGGAGTACACAGGTTGATGACCGTGTACGGGCACAAGGCCAGCGTACATGGAGCCAACCCCAATCACTATGACATGACAAGTACACCATACTACATGTCGTTTACTCAGTTTTTCTACACGACCAGCCTTACGACATGAGATGTTGTACACGAGCAGTACCCGGGGTCAGACAACATGACGTGTAATGTTTCTACACACCGTGTACTTTTTGGAAAACGGCATGGTCCACTTGTTCACCGTATCTTGGACATATTTTGCTTGGGTTAGTGCCCCTTATTCTCATTCCCCTTAAGGTTAGGCATCGTTATCTTTTATAGGAGTATGATCCCTTCAGCAGGAATTTCTGTGATAGAGTCAGGCATCCATCCGAGAGCCCGGGATCGAGATCCTCTATCCATTATTGACCCCAGGTAGAGTCCAGCATCAATGTGACCAACTATACTGGGCATAAATCCTCTACCTAGCAGGTGAATTCCAGATGAGTTAAGGTATCCAAAATGGCCCTGGAAGTGATCCTCATCTGTGTATCATGATCCTTCCCAATCAAGTGTGTGTCTCCCATAATGATTGTAACTTCCCCTTGTGATGCTTCCCTATGAACAGTACTTCTCGGACATACGTCATCAGATCTATAACACTTGTGAAGTGTGTTCTCCTGGAACGAGTGCTTCATGGAATCTTCGAACTGAACCCCTAGATGGGGGTATGCGGTTGTGTGACTTGTCTCTAGACTAAGGGTCTGGTTTTTGAGTATATATGGTTTGTGCTATATGTTCTGTAGACATATACTATGCATAGATGATTGTACCTTTACTTTGTGTACTGCTTTGTGGTTTTCAGGGTCCTCTACTGAGTATTGTTATACTCACCCCTGCACGGGATTTGCCCGCACGTGTCACGTATTGTGCAGACGAGCAGCCTTTTGACAGAGTCCAGGGTGGACCAGGAAAGGACCGAGATTTCTGAGTTCCCTACAGGCCGAGGCATTCCTACGGCTACGAGTGGCAATCCAAATACCTTTTGTGTTTATAGGTTGGACTTTTTAGTTTTCAGACTTTAGTTTTGGTGGGCTTGTATTCTGGCCCAGTTTACTTTCACTACATTACCTTTAGTCATACTTTGTTGGTTGGTTTTAGTTTTATACATTCATTTTTTTGTTCCTTAGTGTTTTTACATTTCAGAAATTGTGGGCTTGTAGATGTGTGTGTGTGTACATGTACTTAGGCAATGCCTCCCATGATTAGTAATATGCCTACTCGGTGCTACTCACCAGCCCCTGGCCCATTGGAGGTGGGCTTGGGGAGTCACAGTGTGGGCCCCACATGGACGGGTTGTGACAGAGTGGTATCAGAAGTGGTCGGTTCTACCTTAGGACCATGAGTCTATGAGATTTGGTTTGGGGAAATGATGTTAAGTGTTTCAAGTTTGGCTTTCAAGCCAGAGACTCCAGTGTTGGTGCAGCGGCTGACGTATCCATACACCAGGACTCTGATAACCTTCTTTTAGACTCAGTAAATGAAGACACTAGTTGCGGGGTAATAAAAGAACAGTACATGCATCACATGGGAATGGGTTGTGTTTTCCATATCCTTTGTGTCAGCTATCCAGATATACTCATTGACCATGGTACATCTTGTTTCATTTTCGGATGCCTCCGCGACGCATACCCGCTAGGATTCAGCAGCGCGGTCATGAGGACAACCCCCTCAGTGATGAGGCTTCGATACTGGGGACAGTTCCCCAGGCATTTTCACCAGGTGGTGCACCTGCTATGCCACCACTAGTGTAGCAGCCCATGGTACCTACGGTACAGACCGACGAGGAGCGCAGGCTTAGCGTGCTCCATGAGTTTCAGAGATAGAGACCCCTCAGGTTCCATGGTGAGCTCGATCCTCAGGCAGATGAGGACTATCTTGAGGTGGTGACCAAAGTTTTTTTTCTAGTGAGGACACCAGTAGACCAGATGGTGATCCTAGAAGCATGCCTTCTTCAGGGTTCAGCGGGACGGTGGTGGAGTCTGACTACACAGAATCACGGTGAGGAGACTCTTTCATGGACGGAGTTTGAGTGACTCCTCAGGGAGGAGTTCTCTCCAGTTTCGCTGAGAGTAGTACGCATCCAGGAGCTTCTCTAGCTCTAGCAGGGTAGTATGATAGTAGATGACTATTCATCTAGGTTCACCAACCTCACCTGGTACTCGATGGATATGGTAAAGGATCAGTACTTCAGAGCTCGGACCTTTGATTGAGGTCTACGGTGGGACATCCGAGATATTTCTGTGCCTCTATGCATATCGACTTATGCTAGAGTGCTCGAGCGGGCCTTGGTGATCGAGAGATTCTTAGAGGAGCAGAGACATCCGACGACATTCAGTAGCAGACAGAGTGGTGCGGAGACCCCATCAGCAGGGAGACGGCGTTAGACATAGGTATTTGGATGCAGGAGGCATTATAAGAGGACCCAGGACATAAGATCGACAGTCCAGGGCTCTCAATCTGGATCTAGTCAGCATAGGGAGAAGCGATGCTACACGTGCGATGGTAGGGGATCACTAGAGATTACCCAACCCGTCGAGCTGCTGACATGGAAGTGGTGGATGGACCATCGAGGAAGAGGTAGAGAGTGGATCAGACAGACCCACTAGGTGGCAGAAGTGGCAGAGGAGCAGGGTGACCTGTGGGTGGTGGCAGACGTTTCAACTTACTTCCACACCACCACCAGGAGGCTCGCACTAGGCTCAGGGAGCTGAAGGACAGGGATAACGACAACTGCATGCGGTCGAGGATTATGTGGTATGGGCTCTAGGGAAGATTCGAGGTATGGTCTATGTCTTTTCTACCATAGTTTCCTTACTTATGAATACAGGTTCCAATCATTCCTTTATAGCTACATGTCTTTTACGAAACCTCATGATTCTGGTAGAACCGTTGACTCGATCCTTACACTTGGAGACACCTACGGGAGGAGACTCGACGATCACACACCTTTGCTGGTAGTTTGATCTTACCTTTGGAGAAGAGATTTTTAGTTGTAACCTATTGGTGGTAGCGTAGAGGCCTTACGAATTCATTCTTGGTATGGATTGGTTATCTTCGGTCCATGCCCAGATTAAATGTTTTAGGCGAAGAGTGTGTTGTGTCTGCCGTGATGGAATGAGGTTTTCCTTTGTCAGAGAAAGGGAAACCCAGGTAGTGCAGAATGAGATTATTCATAGGAGGGTGCATCCAATCTCTCATGAGTTGGCTAGCCTTTCCCTCGGAGTAGTGGATGTTGTGAGCTCCTAGTTCCCAATAGAAGTGGCAGAGTTTGAGGATGTCTTTCCTGAAGATATACCAGGATTACCTCCCCATCGGGAAATCAACTTCGGCATTGTCTTACACCCTGGGATGACAACGATTTCCTCATCAGTATATCGGATGGCTCCTACAGAGCTTCGTGAGATGAGGGTGTAGTTGGAGGATTTTCAGAGCAAGGGTTTCGTGAAACCCAGCATTTCACCCTGGGCGGCCCCAGTATTGTTTTCCAAGAAGGCAGACTGGAGTCTGAGGTTGTGCGTGGATTACCAGCGCCTAAACCAGGTGACAGTGAAGAACAAGTATCCACTACCAATAATTGATGACCTATTTGATCAGCTGAGAGGGGCACAGTTGTTCTCGAAGGTTGACCTTTGATCAAGATATCACCAGTTACGAGTACGGGACGATGATATAATGAAGATGACTTTCAGATGTCACTATGGTCACTATGAGTACTTGGTGATTCCTTTCTGCATGATGAACTCACCAGCAGTGTTCATGGGACTGATGAACCGGATTTTCTAGTCGTACTAGTACCAGTTCGTAGTGGTCTTCATCGATGACATCCTTGTGTACTCGGCATCAGAAGTGGAGCATGTGAGACTCCTTCGGATGGTTCTAGACATACTTCGGGAGCACCAGCTTTATGGGAATCTCTCAAAGTGCTAGTTCTAGATTCATGAGGTCAAATTTCTAGGACATGTCATCTCAGCAGATGGAGTAGCTGTAGACCCAGCCAAGGTGGAAGCTGTGTTAGCATGGGAGCCACCTCAGAGCATGACGGAGGTGCGAAGCTTCCTTGGATTGGCAGGATATTACCGAAGATTCATTCCTGACTTCTCCCGGATATCAGAACCGATGAAATCCTTGACCAAGAATGGGAAACCCTTCGTATGGAAAGAGAAGTGCCAACAGGCTTTCGAGCAGTTGAGACAAAGTTTGACGAGCGCCCCAGTCTTGAGATTACCGGAGGAGGTTGTCCAGTACATAGTTTTCTACGATGCATCATGGATCGGGCTCGATTATGTCCTGATGCAGAGGAAGGCAGGGATTGCTTGTGGTTCGCGCCAGCTTAGGCCACATGAGTAGAACCATGCGACCCAAGACCTCAAGTTGGATGCGGTATTCTTCCCCTTAAAGATGTGGCGACACTACCTTATGGGCGAGTAGTTTATCTTCTACTCTGACCATAAGAGCCTCAGGTACATCTTTTCATAGAAAGATCTGAATCTGAGGTAGAGGCATTGGATAGAGTTCCTCCAAGATTATGATTTCGAGATCATCTATACTCCTGGGAAGAAGAACAAGGTGGCAAATTCTCTTAGCAGAAGGTCGAGCTCACAACTGTTGAGTGAGGCGACACAGCAGTTAGCTACGTTGCAGTTGTCCTTCATGGATAGGGAAGATGCAGCCTACTTATAGTCGATGGTTGTCACCCATTCACTCTTACATCAGGTTTGGGAGGCGCCGCTAGGAGATGTCGACTGTGTGGCTTTACGTGCTCAGTTATCCACAGGACATGCTCCTGATGGATATTCACAATGTGGGGAGCATATACATCTTTTTAGAGGACGCACTGTTGTACCGGTGGCGTTGCAGGAGGAGGTCCTGAGAGAGTTTCATACATCCCCCTTGGCGGTACATCCTGGAGTGGAAAAGATGTACCAGGATCTCCGACAATAGTTCTTGTGGTCAGGCATGAAGATGGAAGTACCATAGTTCATTTCTCGATGCCTTACATGCCAGCAGGTGAAGGCCGAGCACCAGGTTCCAGCAGGATTAGCTCACCCCTGGAAGTTCAAGAGTGGAAGTGGGATGGAATATCGATGGACTTCGTAACAGTATTACCACAGACATACAAGGGGAATGATTACATATGGTTGATCGTTGACTGAATCACCAAGTCGGCCCACTTCCTAGCTATCAGAAAGTAGTGTTCAGTAGAGAGCTTGGGATGCCTCTACGTGTAAGAGATAGTTCGGCTTCATGGAGTCCCCTCGACAATAGTCTCAGACCGAGATGCACTTTTCACATCCCGGATATGGAAAGGATTGTAGGAGGCTTTTGGGACTCAGCTACACTTGAGAACATCGTTTCATCCCCAGATAGATGGTCAGACGGAAAGGACCATTCAGGTTCTGGAGGATATGTTTCAGGCATGTGTCTTGGACTTTGGTCGCAGTTGGGAGGACCACCTACCACTGGTGGATTTTTCATAGAAAAATAGCTACCACTCCACCATTGGTATGGCACCGTTCGAGGCCTTGTTTTGGAAACCCTGTCAGTCACTGCTTTGCTGGACTGACCTCGGAGAGTCAATACTCATGGGTCTAGAGTTGGTGAGAGCTACCACCAAGAAGGTGCAGATCATCCGGGAGTGGGTGAAGACTGCACAGAGCTGGTATAAATATTATACAGACAGATGAAGGAGACCTCTGCTGTTCGAAGAGGGAGACCACGTCTTTTTTGGGTCTCACCTCGATGAGGGTTATGGAGATTTGGTCAAGGCGGAAAGCTATCTTCGAGGTTCATCGGGCCTTTCCAGATACTGTGCAGAGTTGGCGAGGTGGCACACCGCCTAGATCTACCACTAGAGTTACATCGGGTACATGATGTCTTCCACGTGTCACAACTGAGGAGGTATGTGTATGACCCATCACACTTCATCGACTGGGCGAGTTGGAAATCGAGGACGGAGTGACCTTTGCTGAGTACCTAGTGGATATCAAGGATCGATAGGAGAGGATCCTTTATGGGCGATCGATTCCCGTGGTGTGCATCTGGTGGAATCACGGGAATCATCAGGAGAGCATATGGGAACAGGAGGCCCAAATCCATTCCCAGTACCCACATCATTTTGAGTAGCCTTTGTTTTGGCTTTTTGGGGACATAAATTCTGAAGGTGGGGAGAATGTAATGTCTCAGATTTTCCATGTATTATTTTTAAATATTATATGGAATTATTTAGAGACTGAGTGCGAAAATGGCACATCATTCCAAAGCCCATTGAGCTTATAGTGGTGGTTTGAACCTTTTTTAAGTTATGTAAGTCGGCACTTGTGCGTGGAAGTGGCAGTTTCCAAACGGATATTCAGATTAAAAATCTGAGGGCACCGTTGCATCTGGGGCTAAAACTTTACCTAAGAATGAGCCTAACCTCGACCGATGCGGGTCGAGGGAAAAAGTTAATTTTTTTGGATGTTTTAAGTAAAGTAAAATAAAATAAATTCGTAAGATTATTTTATTTCTTTTATGGAAACATCTGCTACAGCGCGGCGACGAGGCAGCTGTTTCAGTCATTAATGCCATGTTATAATGACTCAGAAATAGAAATGTTTACTTATTAATGCCTCAGCGTGATGGGATGTCAAATAACTTTCCTTTATTATTTTGGATAATAGATATTTGCTCGTTGGCGACGATTGAGAAAAATATCTGGAGAATCCGCGAAGCGTTGGAGTAAACTCTCGACGATGAACGACGACGGATAGAAGCTGTGAATTACTGCACCAACAAGGTTGGAGGATCTCTATGATGATGGTAGCACGACCTCTTCATCGGTGATAAATCCCTTCTTGAGGTAGGGGTTTGTTATTTGAATTCTTTTCCCCGTTTTGGATTTTAAACGATGAACGTGGATCAACCATGAACAAGTTTATCTGTAGATTCTTACGTTCTTGTGGGAGGATTTTATTTGGGATGATTTGGGGAATTGATCCATGTTCATTATTGTTGTTGATTTCCACTATGTTTAATACTACTAACAGGAGCAGGTCAACGTCGTTATGAATGAAAGTGGAGGTTCGTTCCTCAATTTGTTTTATTGGATTTCTTCCCTTTTTCCTTTCTTTGTACGTTCTTTGTGTTCGTCGTGGGGCGATGAACAACAGATCCTTGCAAATTCGTTTTGAAACACAATGTTCTCGAATTGAAGAATCGACACCACAAAGAACTTGCGGAGGTGCGACGACGATGGCGGACGATGAATCGGGCCGGATCGGGAAGGGTCGTTCTTCGAGTGTTCTTCACGTAGATAGATCTTTGCATGTTTTTAGAGAAAATCAGAGGTCCTAAAACAATGGAATCAGCTTCAATGTGTTGGGGAGACCAAAACCTAAGAGTTTTGTGAAGATCCAATGAACTTATCATCACTAGAGGCGCGACGGAAAAGGTCTGTATTTCTGGAAATTTCCAGAATACATGGCATGCACTTTTAAAGAACACACCGTGTAGTGCTGGCGGTGGTGGCTAGGGTTTCAGGGGTTGGAGAGGAATCACACGGTGTGTGACTCTGGTCACATGGCATGTTGAACTTTCCTCAAAGCTTGACGTGTATTTTGGAAAGCACATGGACACAGGATGATCTACACGACTTCAGAACACGACGTATACAACATGGCAGAGGCGGATACGCGGGACTCGGCATGTATCCAGGGGTACACGGACACGGGATGGAGTACACAACTGTGTACCCCATCACATGGCCAGGCGAGGCCAGTAATGCGGGTCACCCCGTGTACCGATTACACGGGTTGGAGTACACAGGTTGATGACCGTGTACGGTCACATGGCCAGCGTACCTGGAGCCAACCCCAATCAATAGGACACGACATGTACATCGTAATACACACCATCTACTCAGTTTTTCTACACGACCAGCCTTGCGACACGGGCCGTTGTACACGGGCAGTACCCGGGTTTAGACAACACGACGTGTAACGTTTCTACATGCCGTGTACTTTTTGGGAAACGACATGGTCCTCATGTTCACTGTATCTTGGACATCTTTTGTTTGGGTTAGTTCCCCTTCATTATCATTCCTCTGATGTTTAGGGATTGTTTCCTTTTATTATATTATGATCCCTTCAGCATGAATTTCTATGATAGAGTCGGGCATCTATCTGAGAGGCCCGGATCAAAATCCTCTATCCATTCTTGACCCTAGGTATAGTCCGGCATCGATGTGACCAACTCCACTGTGCATCGATCCTCTACTTAGTGGGTGAATTCTGGATGAGTCGCAGTATCCGCCATGGCCCTAGTAGTGATCGTCTGCTGTGTATCATGATCTTTCTCACTCAGGAGTGTGTCTCCCATAATGAGTGTAACTTCCTCTCGTGACGCTTCCCGGCAAACAGTACTTCTTGGACGGATTTCATCAGATCTATAAGACTCATGGAGTGTGTTCTCCCAGAATGAGTGCTTTGTAGAATCTTCGAACTGAACCCCTAGCTGGGGGTATGTGGTTGTGTGACTTGTCTCTAAACAATGGGTCTGGGTTTTGAGTATATATGGTTTTTGCTATATGTTTTGTAGACATTTACTGTGCATAGATGACTATACCTTTACTTTGTGTACTGCTTTGTGGTTTTCGGTGTCCTCTACTGAGTATTGTTATACTCACCCCTACACGGGATTTTCCCGCACGTGTCATGTCTTCTACAGATGAGCATCCTTTTGACAGAGTCCAGGGTAGACCAGGACAGGATCGAGCTTTCTGAGTTCCCTACAGGCTGAGGCATTCCTATGGCTATGAGCGGTAGTCCCAATACCTTTTTTGTTTACAGGTTTGACTTTGTAGTTTTTAGACTTTTGTTTTGGTGGGATTATTTTTTGGCCCAGTTTACTTTCAGTAATTTACCTTCCGTCGTACTCTGTTGGTTGGATTTAGTTGTATGCATGCATTTTTTTTGTTCCTTAGTATTTTTACATTTCAGAATTTGTGGGCTTGAAGATGTGTGCGTGTGTACAATTACTTAGGCAACACCTCCCATGATTAGTAATATGCCTACTCGGTGCTAGTCACCAGCCCCTGGAATATTGGAGGCGGGCTTGGGGAGTCACATTATGGGCCCCACTGGGACGGGTCATGATAGGTACTTTTCTGAAAACATTCATATTTTGATGAATAGTGAAAAATACTAAATTTTAATTGAAAACAACTTTTTTTATCAAAATAATTTATATTGTTCAATTATGAATTTGAATCGTTTGGAAGGATAATCATATTATATTTTTATCATTTAATAAAATGTAGGTCATTATAAGTAATTTCACATTTAAATTTGACAGAAGCACATGTCAATCTTTTGAGAGTTTTTACTTCTTAAAAACCCACCTTTTGGTTTTGACAACGTGAATTAATTTTAAATTAATTAATGCTACTTCTATGTTTTTAATTTGGTAAAATATAATTCATTTTTGAATTTGGAATATCAAAATTATCTTAGCGAAAAATTTTGGTATTTTTCTGAAAACTTTCAATTTTTGATGAATAGTGAAAAACATCGCATTATTGTTTAAAAACGACTTTTTATTTAAATAATAAATATTATATTTAAATTAATTTTATGTAAAAATAGATACGTAATACCTATATATGTTCAATGTAACTCATTGGGGTCATTTTATAATAATATTAGATATATAAAATTTTATAGAACTTTTTACCGTCTTTTACCCACCTTCAAGGAGCATTTGCAAATTTGCATAAAACTTAATTTTACCGCTTCTGTGAATTTAATTTCAAAAATCCAAGATACACAATTTATAAAAATAAGTAAAATTTGGTTTGATAAGATGAAAATACTTTTTTGGTGAATATTAACTTTTAACTTTTATTTACCACGGTTAAAAGTAAATAGGGTAATAAAAGGTACAAATGATATTATTATTACCATAACACATGTATTAATTCTATTGGATAAGTATAATTCGACCAAAAACAACCTTAGTAATAAAATATGATAATTTTGGTCCACTTGTATTAGATTAGGACAATTATTATTATTTTATTTAATGAAGAGTTTAAAGTGTTAAATTCAAAGAATAATAACTAAATAATTTTTAATATAGGGTTACACAAGATAAATTCTAATAAAAATCTTCATTTTAAAGATAAAAATATTTCCTAAATAATGGTATTTTATTTAAAAAAATTAGACAATATGTAATTTAATTTATATATGGCACAATGATGATTTAGTAATTACCTTATTAATGAAAGATTAAAATAACTGATATTATAAATATCCAAATAAATGTAATTTGAGACTTTTTATTAATTTAACTAATTTTATTGGTTAATATGACATGTTAGGGTTTATTAAATGAATTTTTTTTGAAGTAATCATGCTGTTATGACTTTAATGAAAACAAAATACTAAATAGTTTTAAAATTGATATAAATGAGTTTTTAAAATAAATACTATATTATTAAATGATATAATAGTCCTAAAATCAAAGGTTCGATCAAATGATTTTTATAATAATAGAAATATCATTAATGAACCACTTTGGGTTCTCTTGTAATTTTATAGTAAGATTATTAACCATATAATATAATAATACAAGAATACATGGTAAAAGTTAAACTATATAGCTAAAAGTTAAATCTAAAATATAAGTTTAATATGGTGACCTAGACCTATAAAAAACCTATTTATTGAGAGGTTATCAACCCATAACCACCTTATATTCTAAATAAATCAATTTATATTCATTAGAAACTGATAATAATTTATAATAAAGTAGTATTTCAAGGCTTTCCTAAAGTGACCCTCACCACTCTTATAAAAGGGTACTTCTCCTTATGTCAAAATCACACCTACAAATCCATTGGGATTGGCCAAAACCTGACCAAGTATCCTCCCAACTTCCCTCAAATTAATTTAGATTCCTTACTTTGATAAAAAATCCAACCTAAGAATCCCTTTCGATCAACTCAAACGGAAACACCCGGAGAAGAGATAATAATTTCACCACCCTTTATCAAGTTCTTTTCTTTTTCCACTTACTCATTCTTTGTTGTTTACATACCAAAATAATAACTCCAGTACCTCCTACATATTGTGTTGTTATTATATATATGGTACAACCATATTAGTTATTCTTCCCATCCTATAAATGACAAAGTCACCATACGTGTGTATGTACGGCTTACCGTCTCCACCTCGTGGTGTAGTTTGTTATTCAAAAACATCATTATTTAGATGGGTACAATAATGATTATAACTGGTTTAAATGATAAATATAACATGTTCATGATTCTGTATATATTATATACCATCCAATTATATACGATTTCACCATCAAAAGAATGATATCGTCGCCCGTGCGTACGTACGGCTTACCGTCTCCAAGAACGCGGTGAGATTCATTCCCCATCGTAATCATTCAAGAATAATTTTTATTTTATGATTAAAAATAATGTTTAAGAACTTAATATCATTCTGGTTATGAATCAAATACAGAATATACATAACAAACATGACTTACTTAACAAAATATATATAGGAAAATGAATCAGTTAATAACCAAAACAATGATACTATTGAAATATCATTAACAAAGTAATATTAGAAGATCATATAGGATATAATATTTATGTATTTGGTTCTTTTATAATTTAATAACAATGATTTTTACATTATATAGGAGGTTAACCTACCCTATACTGAGGAAAAGTACAAGGTAAGGGGTTTTCATCTCACTTTTATTCCTGTGAGATTCATGCTATATTTGCCACTATTACCTTTTGTGTGGTGTGTGTACTACCCATGATTGTATTGTTTGCATAATATACTTTAATATATGGGAATTTACATCATCATTGGATGATCCTTATTTCATGTGGTGTATGTTTCATAAGTTACCAAATCTGCAAGGGAATTTCAAATTTCAATTTCCACTCATTCAGTTTTACACAAACTTCATTGATTATTTTACTCTAAGATTATGTGTAAAATCTCTATTTATTTAATTATGTATTTATTTACACTACCCTTTGTGTGGATATAATTTTGATACACATAATCACTCCATTGATAAATTCTCAATTCATCTATATGAACTTGATAAGAGTAATTTTAACTCAATCTCTTTTCATTGAGTTAAATATCCATGTCATTGGTGTTGTTTTTACAAGAATATATTTGAATGTACTCTGATTGATTTACACTGAATATCAAACAATATTGAGTGTATTTATATTTTTCACACATTATTATTTCATTGATTTATCCTTAACCTAAGGATACGGTCTTTATAAGGGAATTAATCTCAACTTACACTACTGGAAATATGATCTATACCAACGGTTTTGGGAAAACCGTTGGTATAGTTCACTAATTTTAACATATACCAACATTTTTTCCAAAAATTTTGGTATAGGTCACTAATTTGGAGATATACCAACGGTTTTGGGTGAACAATTGGTATCGTTCACTAATTTGGACCTATACCAATGGTTTGGCCAAAACTGTTGGTATAGGTCCATTATAGAGACCCTATACCAATGGTTTTTTTCCAAACCGTTGGTATAGGCCCCCCTATACCAACGGTTTGTCCAAAACTGTTGGTATAGGTCCCTAAATCAAAGAATCGTTGGTGTAGGTACATGTATTTTTAATAGAATCTTCTTACACATGACATTAAATATATCAAAAATTAAAATACTTATGATAATACATTTATATATTTACAAAATTATGTTCACAAAAGTATGTTAGGTTAGTGGTAGGTCGCTCAATCACAAACAGGATGTGCTGGGATCAAAACCAACCAAATGAATGTTTTTGAATTATATATACCAATGGTTTTATGGAACCATTGGTATAGATTTTCATATTACTTATACCAACGGTTTTGAAAACCATTGGTATAGAACTATCCCCACAGCTTACTTGGAAACGGTTCTCCAAACCGTTTGTATAGGCTATACTAACAGTTTGGAGGCCTATACCAATGGTTCCAAACCGATGGTATAGGGTATTTTTCCAGTAGTGTTACATTCCATTGAGACTTTTTGTTGTTATGAGCCAATTCACATTTATTTGGTGTATATACTATAATTTGAAATAGTATATCATGAATACCTTTATTCTCATGATATTATAAAGTTTTTATTACCTCAATTATTTGTATTCAAGAGTCTCTCATTTGGTTAGTAACTCTAACTAAAATATCATTTTAAGTGTTTTAAAATTTTATTCTTCTAAATATTTCTCATTAATGTCCATGTTTTAAAAATGGTTTTAAGGTTTTATTTATATGGACATAAATGTTTTAAAATTAAAATTACTTTTAAAATTTTCAAATTGGTATGGTACACTTTGATTCAAAAATATATTTTAAACTAATTCTTGATAAATAGTGAGACTTTTATATGTTTTCAAGAAAAAAGGGGTATTTCTCACAAATTGTTTAAATGATTATTTTCATCTATGTCAACATCCTTAATTGGATTTTACATTTGTTTAAAGTTGATTCATTATTATATAATCTTCCAAATGGTATTGAAGGTTTTGTGATCTATTTGATTGTGGATGTGTTATTTTTATCCCATTCATGGTTTATGGTTAAAGTATTAACATTTCGTATGCTAGTTTTAATACAAATTTTAATGTTATGTTTCAAACGTTTCATATGAGGAATTCATTGGACTTAGTAAGTGATGGGTGGAGCCCTCTATAGCTCCTCAATGCATCAATAGGTCTCATGATACAGACTAGTGTCTTGGAACAAGGCCTTGAAAAAATCTTATTTGTAGTCTTGTAACAAGGCCTTGACCATGTGGTTATGAAGTCTGGCATTATGCATTCCATTATTATGAAATTGGCTATTGATATTACATGTGATTATTCGACAAGTAAAATATCCATGGGAATAAGTAAATGGCATTATTTTATTTATATTTTCTATATTATGCTCAAGTTTAAGTTTAAAAGGCTTGTGTTCTAATCTTATACATTTCCTTAAATGTTTATTCTTATTTATTATTGTTTCTGATGTACTTTTATCCTTACTGAGCATCTGAGCTCACCCCTTTATTATGTTTTATTTTTCTCTGGATGCAAATAAGTATATTATTATTAACCTGCAAGAATAGGCTAAGGGATATAAGAGTGTTTAAAGGGGAAACAATGTTGTTGTTGTTTCATTTCATGATGTAATGTAAAACTTATGTATGTATCTAATAATTCCAAGGATACTAAACTAATCGGTCTATCGGGACATGATTCCTTGTATCATGACAATGTTATATAATAATGCACTTATTCTGGGTAACTGGGGTCGGGGCGTTACAATAATCCTTTAACATATCCCTAAAATGTCATATGTATCTATAAAATTCATGGGATTCAATAATTAATCCATTTTTTATTATTTTTTATATTTTTAAAATAATTTTTTATTAATTGAATAAATATTGTGTCATCATTCCATAAGAATGTAAGCTAATTAATCAATCAGTAAAAATTATAAATAAATTACCATGATAAAAGAATTAATTCATATTTAAAATAACCTTTTATAACTTAATATAAATTTTATTTATCCCTATCATAAAATATCATTGATATAAAAAGAATAAAAGTGACTTTTTTGTCTTTGTCTCCCACTTAAATATTATAAATGTAAAATGAAGGAAATAAATTTTTTTATTTTTTTAAAGAGGGTGGTGCCTCATTCAAAGAATAAGGGACAATTTATTGAAAAATAGAAACATATTACATGAGTCTAATGGAAGGAATCTTATTAAAATCTTTATAAAAAAAGGGGATCAAATCACCAGACAAATCATCCTGCCATGTAATGTCTTGATTCAATCCCTTGTTGGAAAGACCATCTGTAACCATGTTCACTTCACAAAACGTATGAGTGGAAATGTAGTTAATATCCTTGAGCAAAGTAAGATAATTTATCCAAAGGGAGGTGAGTGGAAAGGAATGATGCACCACCCCCTTCCAAATATCTTGAACGATAATGGTTGAGTCACTTTCAATCCAGATATTGTTCCATCCCTTATTCTAGACAAAATCAACCGCATGGATAACTCCCATCATTTCAGCTTCTTAAGTTGAGGCCATACCACAGTTACCAAATAAGCATCCCTGACAACTCCTAAGGAAATCCCTAAAGATAGCACCGCAACCTTTCGAGACCAGGTTTCCTTTAGATGCACCATCAACATTAACTTTGATCCATCTTGGAAACAAATCCCACCAGAAGACCTCAAAGGTTCGCCGAGGATGTCTGTAAATTCTAGTGATCCAAAGACGATGCAGGATCTCAAAGTCCCCAATAGAGTTTTCACTATACACTTTCTGGATTGAGGCAGCTTCCCGAATGGCAATGAGAAGCTGAGCCTTACCTACATTAATCTTAAATGATAAATTATTAAAAATGAAATTATTCCTATCATACCAGATCACATGAAGAAGCTCATAAACGACAACCAAAAAGATATTCTTGATTTTATGATATGAATCAACATCAACAAAATGCTACAACTAAGAGCTGATAGAATAAAAAATTAACCATCTGCAAAAAAATCAAGAATATAATCCCTCAGAGCTGCAACTGTAGCACAAGACAGAAAAAAGATGATTGACATCATCACTATGCTGGTTACACATGTGACATCACGAACAAAGATTAATACCAAAAGATTGTAGAAAAACATTAGTGGGGATTATGTGATGAGAACTATGCCAAACAAGAGTAAATCTTGGGGACTGAATCCAAGTTTTTCTGAAATCTTTCAGCCAAAAAAGTTAGAAACAGAGTTTATGAAATTGTAATTGTAGAATCTTTTGGAGTCCAGAACACCATTAAGAGTAGCCTCCCAAATGAGGAAGTCCCCAGAGTTGGAGAAGTGATAATTTTCAATGACATGAGTGTTATCATTAGGAATATTGATGTACGGAGAATTAACAACATCCCCGAGAAAGGAATTTATATTAACAGGAAGAGAATTTGGAGTCAGCATGGAGATTAAAGGAACATCAGCCCAGTTATCAAGACAAAAATTAATGGTGGAGTTAGCACTAACCATCCATCTAGAATTGTTCATAATGTTGGAAAAAGAATGAAGAATGGATGGAAAAATGGAAGAAGTGATATAGTTTATAATTCCATTCTTAATCTTGGTAAGAAATCTGTTTTGGATAAATTCAGTGGAATCCACGTTATTTTGAATCAGACGCCAAGTCATCCTAGCTTGAAGAGCCTCATTAAAGAACTATAGATTTTTTATTCCAAGACCACCCTTATCTAAAGGTTTATGTAAAGACCCGTAAAATTCAAGGAAATTTTTTTCTTAATTTTCTTGGAAATTTTACAAGAACACAGATTCTGACGGCACGTGATTCTGAGGCCCGGTGTGCCCGGAATCATTTTCCAATGTTTTGGCTCGGGTACGTTCAGTGAACGAACAAGCGGGTTTTTTCTAACTTTTGAACCGGTGCTTGGAATCGAATTCTGAGGGCACCGATGGAATCGCAGCGCCGGTACTTGCTTAGAAATGCCTCTTCCGGAGTTGCGTTTGCTCAGGTGTAGTTTTTAATTTTTGGCGTTAAGTGAAGAAAATAAAAATAAAGTGGTGTGACAACTTTATTTTATTTCACTTAAAGCCACTTAAAGCTACTTAATCTAAGTTGAAGCAGATAGGGTGGAACCCAAATTATCCTACCCTCTAGGTAGGATATTTATGAGGTGGGGCCCACATGAGCCCCACCGTTTCTTTTCCCCTAAGTAACGCACCCGCGAAAACTCCTCTTTAATGAAAGTCAACTGGAGCATTTTCTAAAACTCTTAAATGCTCCTATTAAATGGACAGTTAAGTCGTTACCATTAATTCACCAAATTAATGGTTCGTTTCTTAAACTGTTTTTCAAACTGTTGGCATAATAATAAAATAAGACCAACACATGTCTTGTTGAGGATTGCTTGTTGAGAGGATTTGGAGAAGACTCCAAGGCTTGAGATCTTCATCCTCCTTCACGAAGAACACAAATAACGCGAAGAACGTGAAGAACGCGAAGAATGCCGGCCTTCGACGAAAGGCGGCGAAGAACGCCGAACCCTCGGAGATCGACGACGGGACGTCGTGTACCACGACGCCGACGAATCTCCTTCCCCGACGTTCTTTTGCGACGATTCTCCTCCTGCAAAAAATCTTCGATCAACTGCTTGAGGTAGGAGATTTCGGATCTTTTAAATTTTCCTTTGTGGATTTTACCCTCAACATGGATTTAATTCGTGAAATTAAATCTATGTGTTTTCTTTTACCCTTGGAGATCGTCGACGCGATGCCGTGTACCACGACGACGCGACACCCCTTCCGCGACGCGACGATCCTCTTCTTCTGTGATGGTCAATCCCGCGAAGAACTCATGTACGATGACTACTATGAGGTAGGGGTTGTTTCATTTTAAATCTTTGTGATTTATATCCCCGGTTGTTAAATATGATTGTTGTGAGACTTTAAAAACCACTAACACGGTGGGTGTGGACCAACGAACAAGTCCGAACCCACCGCCCTTTTTGTTGTTATGCGCGGATTGGTGGGCGACGACAAACGGGGCCGCAAGTTAATTTTGAAGGCTTTGCAGTGAAGAACGAGTCCCAGGACGAGCACTGGCGAAGACCGTGCGCAAATCGGACCACCGGAGCGCGTCCGGTGGTCCGCGGAACCCCCTGCCGGCGCGCCACGGCGGCGCCGGCGGCCGGAGGCGGCCGGCCGCCAGGATGCGGCGACGCTGGCTGGTCCCGCGGCCGTGCGGGACCGCAGAGAAGGGACGCGGCTTAAGCAGCGTCCGGGTGTCACGGAGCGGCCCCTGCGCGGGGGGCCGCGGCTGCCTTGCGCGGCGCCTGGCCAGCACCAGCGCGCCGGCCGAGCCACCCGGGCGGACGGCCGGGCCGGGCCGGGTCGGACCGGACCCGGTTCGGGCCGACCCGGTTCGGGCCGACCCAGGGGGTCGGGCTGGGTCGGCCCGGGCCCAGACCCCCTGTTTTCGGCACCTTTTCGGTCTTTTGCCCGTATCTTGAGCTACGGGCCTCCGATAGACGCGCCGTTAGCGCCGATGTGATCCTCGGATCGAGACGGTCGTTTCAGTATATTACACTCAAGGTTTTTGAATAATTTGGTTCTGGCCGGATTGGTTCGTACACGAAACCAACCGGGCCCTCGGAGCGGAAACACTCATAACTTGAGCTCCGGACGCCCGATTGATGTATCGTCGACTTGGTTGGATTCCTCTAACTGAGACAGATCTTTTGGCTTACTCCGCCCAAGATTTGGACGCAGGTGGAGTACGGTCGGGCTGGTTTTGACTTAAAAACCAACCGGGACCCTGGTACGAAAAAGTCAATAACTCTCAGACCGAGCGTCTGATTGGCGCGCCGTCTGCGACGTTGAGTTCCTGTTGACGATACAGAACTTTTGGATACATCAAATCTGAACTATGTGTTAGTTGATGTATTAGCCTCTCGGTTCGTGGAGCGGACCCTCCCAAACGAGCTTGCTGTGTGCGGGAACCCTGGAGCTGGCTGCGTCTACAATGAAGACAGTACGGGAATCCTCTGTGGGTTCGGTAGTGACCACTATGGTAATTTCGGGACACATCAACTCTGGACTACATGTCAGTTGATGCATCGACCTCTTGGGTCGTGGAGTGGACCCTCCTGGAACGATCATGCTGTGTGCGGAAACCCTAGAGCCGGTTGAGACTTGACAACTGCTGATTGAACGACTCAGTGTGTTACGGATAGCCCAGTGGGAAGTGCTTGGTTGTAGCAGCAGACCCACGACGGAGGAGCGCTTGGTTGTAGCGGTAGACCCACGGTACTCAACAGAAGGAGTACCTCTGGAGGCTATGAGGGGGAGCGATTGGTTGTAGCGGTAGACCCACGACGGGGAGCGCTTGGTTGTAGCGGCAGACCCACGACGGGGAGCGCTTGGTTGTAGTGGCAGACCCACGACGGAGGAGTTCTTGGTTGTACCGGCTGACCTGTGGTACTCAACAGAAGGAGTACCTCTAGAGGCTAAGAGGGGGAGCGCTTGGTTGTAGCGGCAGACCCATGATGGGAAGCGCTTGATTGTATCAGCAGGCCCACAGTACTCGATAGGTGGAGTACTACAGCAGTCCAAGGTTAGAGGGAAGCGCTTGGTTGTAGCGGCATAACCAATATCCTTGATATAGAAGGAGTTTCCCAATAGCCATGGTTTCAACTTCATGATCGATCCTTTGTGGGTCATTGCGGGGGTTAGTACCTACTGATCCTTTGTGGGTCCGACGACTTAGATGAATTAGTGGTTACATCTGATCATCTCTATTGTCTTACGAAGTAGTATACCTGTGTGAGTTGAATCTTGTTTTTAATTCCTTTGTGGATTTTGTTGTGCTATCCTGTGTGGATTACGTTTTGTTTTCCTGTGTGGACTGGGTTGTACTTGCATTCGGATGTTGGAGTCGAACGAGAATCGATGACTTAGGTATATGTATGGGTATATACCTAAGCAGTGTCGGATGTTACTTCGTGATTGTATCTTCCCTTTGTGGATTATCCTTTGTGGATTCTGGGAGAGCTTCGGGGGTCTCGGGGTCCCTACTGAGTAGCTTATACTCACCCCTGCACGGGCTATTCCCGCACTACATTGTGTTGGTTGCAGACGACAGACAGCGCTGATCGTGGTTGAGGCTTGCGGAGTAGGACGGTACCTGGAGGTGGACCACTAGGCGGGACGTACTCGGAGCGGTTGGCTGGACCCGAGGAGCAGAGGAGGCTATCTGTACCCACCCTTCAGGTGGGATTTCCAGTGGACAGCTTGACGATGTGGCTTTACTTTTTAGTTGCTGTTTTCCCTTCCAGTTGTACTTTACTTTCAGTTCGGGCTTGTATACTGGCCAACTTACTTTTCCGTATTTACTATTGTACCATTTTTTACTTAGTGTTTACTTCTGCCTACTTGCTCTGTGGTGTTTGTGGTTTAATTTACAAAGGAAATTCCTTCCCTTTTACCGGGATTTACACCTTGGATCTAGTCTCCAGCCCCTGGCCTATGGAAGGCAGGCTTGGGGTAGTCACGACACGGGCCCCAAGGACGGGTCGTGACAATTGGTATCAAAGGAGTTCGGTTCTACCGCAGAACTTGGGACTCTGATATTTTTCTATGTGAAGCAATAGTTTTAAGCATATTGGGTGTGGTTATCAGTCCAGGTAGTCCAGTGTTGGTGCGGCGGCCGACGTATCTGTACACCAGGACCCTGACTTCTGATTTCGACTTAATGCATGAAAACATTGATTGCATGTGTGTTTCAGGTTTTCTTTGTGATTACTTAATGTCAGCTCACCAGGTATACTGTTGACCGTGGCACACCTGTTTCTTTTCAAGATGGCCCCACGACGGCAGCCAGCTAGGGTTACGACAGTTGAGTGTGACGATAGCCCACCGAGCGACGAGGCCTCGGTATAGGGCCCTTTGACAGCTGAGGCACTGGCGGTACCTCTACCCGCCGAGCCACCGATGCTTCTAGCCCTAGTCGCTGATGATCCATGTCGCCTTATTGCACTGCATGAGTTCCAGCGCCAGCGACTGCCCAGGTTCCGCGGGGAGACGGACCCCCAGGCAGCCGAGGACTGGCTGGAGGCAGTGGTGTGAGTTTTCCGGTTAGTGAGGACACCGGCAGACCTCATGGTGATCCTCACAGCGAGCCTCCTGCACGCGGTAGCAGACCGATGGTGGAGCTTGATGCTCCAGGTGCACGATGAGGCATCTCTTCTCTGGACAGACTTCGAGAGCCTCTTCCGCTCTGAGTTCATCCCAGCCACCCTCCGTGCAGTGCGCATCCATGAGCTTCTTCAACTGCGGCAGGGCAGCTTGACAGTAGCCCAGTACGCGACAAGGTTTACTGATCTCTCGCGCTACTCGACAGACATGGTACAAGACCCATTCTTCAGGGCCCGAACTTTCGAGCAGGGGCTTAGGCGAGAGATCAGAGCTTCAGTTGTTTCTCACAGCATTCCGACACAGGCAGGGGTGTTGGAGCGAGCCCTCTTAGTGGAGAGTTTCCTTGCTGAGCAGTCTCCAGCAGCAGGACCCACCACTAGCCGGCATGCAGCAGAGTCTTCTGAAGCGGGCAGTAGACAGATGACGCAGGGGTCCAAGAGGACTAGACCTACAGGTGGTCGACCGCGTGACACAGGATCGTTTGTACGAGGCACCCGGGGTGGACAACGACTTACCATGAGCGGACAGTGTTACTCATGTGGTGGAGTTGGTCACATGGCTCGTGACTGTCCGACCCGCTATACGAATGACCAGCAGATGAACGAAGGACCTCCCAGGCAGAGGCATAGGTTCGGTCGAGGCAGACCACATGGAGCAGGAGACCGTGGCGGGGGAGCTGGCTATGCAGCTAGAGGTGGACAACGTTTCGAGGTGTTGCCACCACCACCACCAAGAGGTCCACCCCGACCGCAGGGAGCGGGTGGACGTGGGAGAGCTCAGCTTCAGGAAACTGAGGCCTATGATCATGGAGCTCCGGGAGTATATGGACAAGAGCGGGACTAGTTCCAGGCCTGGAGACTTTTGTTTATGCTGCTTATAGCGTTGTTGATGTTTATCTGTAGATGTTTTGTGTCTTTGTACTTTGAGCTATAGTAATAAAAGACACCTTTCTTTTGGCTCTTACCTTCCTGTCCTCTATTTGTGTTGTTACTAAGAGGTTTTGGTTTAAAAACCATTGACTTGACCCTCACTTTGAGATACCTACTGGAGGAGACCTAGTGATCACACACTGATGCCGACAGTGTGACTCAACCCTTGGAGGCGAGAGTAACGGTTGGATCTCTTGGTAGTAGCGTCGAGGCCTTACGACGTCATCCTTGGTATGGGTTAGTATCATCCATGATGGGATTGACTGTATTAGGTGAAGAACGTGGTTCATCCAGGGGATGAGACCGGATTTATCTTCTCGGCAAAGAAGAAATCTCAGCAGCTCGAGTAGGACCAGAAAGGTCCAAGTCATCCAAGAGCGGATGAGGACAGCTAAAAGCCGACAAAAGTCTTATGTTGGCAGAAGGTGGAGACCACTAGAGTCTGAGGATGGGGACCACGTCTTCTGGCGTGTCTCACCTCGACATGGATTACGGAGATTTGGCCGAGGCGGCAAGTTGTCTCCACGCTTCATCGGACCATTCCAGGTCCTCAGCTGGATTGGCGAGGTGGCTTATCACCTGGCTCTACCACCTCAGTTGCACCGGGTGCACGATGTCTTCCACGTATCTCAGTTGAGGATATACGTTCACGACCCGACACACATTATTGACCATGGGGAGCTGGACATTGATGATGGGTCGACTTTTGCGGAGGTACCGGTGGAGATCGAGGATCGACAGGAGCGGGTCCTACGCGGACGATCGATTCCTCTTGTGCGCATCAGATGGCAGCACGAGAAACTCCAGGAGAGCACTTGGGAGCGGGAGGCTCAGATGCGTGCTCAGTACCCACTTTTGTTTCCCTAGTTTATGATGTATCTTTACGGGGACGTAAAGTCCTGAGGTGGGAGTGATGTAAAGACCCGTAAAATTCAAGGAAATTGTTTTCTTATTTTTCATGAAAATTTTACAAGAACGCAGTTTATGACGGCACGTGATTCCAAGGCCTGGTGTGCCCGGAATCATTTTATGAAGTTTTGGCTCGGGTACGTTCAGTGAACGAACAAGAGGGTTTTTCTAACTTTTGAACTGGTGCTCGGAATCGAATTCTGAGGGCACCGATGGAATCGCAGCACCGGTACTTGCTTAGAAACGCCTCTTCCAGAGTTTCGTTTACTCGGGTGTAGTTTTTAATTTTTGGCATTAAGTGAAGAAAATAAAAATAAAGTGGTGCGACAACTTTATTTTATTTCACTTAAAGCCACTTAAAGCTACTTAATCTAAGTTGAAGCGGATAGGGTGGAACCCAAAATATCATACCCTCTAGGTAGGATATTTGTGAGGTGGGGCCCGCACGAGCCCCACCGTTTCTTTTCCCCTAAGTAACGCACCCGCGAAAACTCCTCTTTAATGAAAGTCAACTGGAGCGTTTTCTAAAACTCTTAAACGCTCCTATTAAATGGACAGTTAAGTCGTTACCATTATTTCACCAAATTAAGGGTTTGTTTATTAACCTGTTTTTCAAACAGTTGGCATAATAATAAAATAAGACCAATGCATGTCTTCATGAGGATTGCTTGTTGAGAGGATTTGGAGAAAACTCCAAGGCTTGAGATCTTCATCCTCCTTCCCGAAGAACGTAAAGAACGCGAAGAACGCGAAGAACTCCGGCCTTCGATGAATGGCGACGAAGAACACCGAACGCTCAGAGATCGACGAAGCGACGCCGTGTACCACGACGTTGATGAATCTCCTCCCCCGACGTTCTTCTGCGACGATTCTCCTCCCGCCACAAATCTTCAATCAACTGCTTGAGGTAGGAGATTGCGGATCTTTTAAATTTTCCTTTGTGGATTTTACCCTCAACATGGATTCAATTCGTGAAATTAAATTTGTGTGTTTTCTTTAACCATCGGAGATCGTCGACATGACGCCGTGTACCGTGACGAATTGACACCCCTTCTGCGACGCGATGATCCTCTTCTTCCGTGATGGTCAATCCCGCGAAGAACTCACGTCCGATGACTACTACGAGGTAGGGGTTGTTTCATTTTAAATCTTTGTGATTTATATCCCCGGTTGTTAAATATGATTGTTGTGAGACTTTAAAAACCGCTAACGCGGTTGGTGCGGACCAACGAACAAGTCCGAAACCACCTCCCTTTTTGTTGTTATGCGCGGATTGGCGGGCGATGACAAACAGGGCCACAAGTTAATTTTGAAGGCTTTTCAGTGAAGAACGAGTCCCGGGACGAGCACTGGCGAAGACCGAGCGCAAATTAGACCACCGGAGCGCGTCCGGTTGTCCGCGGAACCCCCCGCCGCCGCGCCACGCCGGCACGGCGGCACAGGAGACCGGAGGCGGCGGCCGGCAGAAGCCGGCCACCAGGATGCGGCGACACCTGGCGCGCCGCCGAGAAGACCCGCCGCGGCGGTGTTGGCTGGTCCCGCGGCCGCGCGGGACCACGGAGAAGGGACGCGGCTTATGCCGCGTCCGGGTGTCATGGAGCGGCCCCCGCGCGGGGGGACGAGGCTGCCTTGCGCGGCGCATGGCCGGTGCTAGCGCGCCGGCAGAGCTGCCGGGCCGGGCCGGGTCGGACCGGACTCGGGTCGGGTCGACCCGGGGGGGTTGGGCCGGGTCGGCCCGGGCCCAGACCCCCCGTTTTTGGCACCTTTTCGGTCTTTTGCCCGTATCTTGAACTATGGGCCTCCGATCGACGCGCCGTTAGCGGCGATGCTATCCTTGGATTGAGACGGTCGTTTTGGTATATTACACTCAAAGTTTCGGAATACTTTGGGTTCGGCCGGGTTGGTTCGTACACGAAACCGACCGGGCCCTCGGAGCGGAAACACTCATAACTTGAGCTCTGGACGTCCGATTGATGTGCCGTCGACTTGGTTGGATTCCTCTAAGTGAGACGGATATTTTGGATTACTCTGCCCGAGGTTTGGATGTAGGTGGAGTACGGTCGGGCTGGTTTTGACTTAAAAACCAACCGGGCCCCTGAGACGAAAAAGCCAATAACTCTCAGATCAGGCGTCCGATTGGCGCGCCGTCTGCGACATTGAGTTCTTGTTGATGATACAGAACTTTTGGATACATCAACTCTGGAATCTGTGTCAGTTGATGTATCAGCCTCTCGGTTCGTGGAGAGGACCCTCCCGATCAAGCTTGATGTGTGCGGGAACCCTGGAGCTGGCTGCGTCTGCAATGAAGACAGTACGAGAATCCTCCGTGGGTTCGGTAGTGACCACTACGGTACTTTCGGGATACATCAAATCTGGAATACATGTCAGTTGATGCATCGACCTCTTGGCTCGTGGAGTGGACCCTCCCGGAACGAGCATGCTGCGTGCAGAAACCCTAGAGCCGATTGAGACTTGACGACTGCTGATCGAACGACTCGGTGTGTTACGGATAGCCCAGTGGGAAGCGCTTGGTTGTAGCAGCAGACCCATGGTGGAGGAGCGCTTGGTTGTAGCGGCAGACCCGCGGTACTCAATAGAAGGAGTACCTCTGGAGGCTATGAGGGGGAGCGCTTGGTTGTTACGGCAGACCCACGATGGGGAGCGCTTGGTTGTAACGTCAGACCCACGACGAGGAGCGCTTGGTTGTAGCGGCAGACCCACAACGGGGAGCGCTTGGTTGTAGCGGCAGACCCACGACGGAGGAGCGCTTGGTTGTAGCAGCTGACCCGTGGTACTCAATAGAAGGAGTACCTCTAGAGGCTAAGATGGGGAGCGCTTGGTTGTAGCGACAGACCCATGATGGGAAGCGCTTGATTGTAGCAGCAGGCCCACAGTACTCGATAGGTGGAGTACTACAATAGTCCAAGGTTAGAGGGAAGCGCTTGGTTGTAGAGGCATAACCACTATCCTTGATATAGAAGGAGTTTCCCAATAGCTATGGTTTCAACTTCATGACCTATCCTTTGTGGGTCATTGCGGGGGTTAGTACCTACCGATCCTTTGTGGGTCCGACGGCTTAGATGAATCAATGGTTACATCTGATCATCTCTATTGTCTTACGAAGTAGTATAAATGTGTGAGATGAATCCTATTTTGCTTTCTTTGTGGATTGTGTTGTGCTATCTTGTGTGTATTATGTTTTTTTTCCTGTGTGGACTGGGTTGTACTTGGGTTCGGATGTTGGAGCCGAACGAGAATCGATGAATTAGGTATAAGTATTGGCATATACCTAAGTAGTGTCGGAGGTTACTTCGTGATTGTATCTTCCCTTTGTGGATTATCCTTTGTGGATTCTGGGAGACCTTCGGGGGTCTCGGGGTCCCTACTGAGTAGCTTATACTCACCCCTGCACGGGCTATTCCCGCACTACGTTGTATTGGTTGCAGACGACGGACAGTGCTGATCGTGGTCGAGGCTTGCGGAGCAGGACGGTACCTGGAGGTGGACCACTGGGCGGGACGTACTCGGAGCGGTTGGCTGGACCCGTGGAGTAGAGGAGGCTATCTGTACCCACCCTTCAGGTGGGATTTCTAGTGGACAACTCGACGATGTGGCTTTACGTTTCAGTTGTTGTTTTCCCTTCCAGTTGTACTTTACTTTCAGTTTGTGCTTGTATACTGGCCCACTTACTTTTCCATATTTACTGTTGTACCAGTTTTTACTTAGTGTTTACTTCTGCCTGCTTGCCCTGTGGTTTTTGTGGTTTACTTTACAAAGGCAATGCCTTCCCTTTTACCGGGATTTACACCTTGGTGCTAGTCGCCAGCCCCTGGCCTATGGAAGGTGGGCTTGTGGTAGTCATGGAACGGGCCCCGAGGACGGGTCGTGATAGTTTACAACAAGTGGTTCAATGTATGGTTACAAGATTTCTCTCATTCATACATCCAGTCCAGAAATTTTTTTTGATGTAGACATTCAATTTTTTTAGAAGACCAGTAGGCCAGTGGTAAACCATTATCGAATATACCATTTTAGAAACAATAGTATATTTCACAAGATAGATTATACCAGCCATAGATAGAGTTTTTCCCTTCCAGGAAGAGAGTTTATTGATTATTTGATCAACAATGCTGGCAAAGTAACTGGATTTAGGTCTTCCCCAGAAGATAGGAACACCAAGATAAGTGAATGGGAAAGAACCTTCCTTGATGCCTATGTAGTTGATGATAATACCTTTTCTGTTAGAAGAATTTTTTTCCCAAAGAACACAAAATATTTTCTCCAAATTATAGATTTAATGGAAACATCTTCATAATGAGGCAATATATTTTTAAGATTTTTGATGTTCCTTTTATCACCTTGTATGAACAAAATAGTGTCATCAGTGTATAAGAGATGGGTGGGAACACTTAATTTTCTAGAAGCATACAAGCGTTTAATCTTGATTTGATCCAAAAGACGGGTGATTAATATGCTTATGTAATCCTCTGCAATGACAAAAATAATGGGTGATATAGGGTCTCCTTGCCTAACTCCCTTTTTGCATTTAAAGTAACCCTTAGGATTACCGTTTAACAGAACACAGATAGACACCAAATTGAATAACGTGCCTATCATACTAGTGAAGGAATCATTAAACCCAACGATTTTGAGAACTTTGATGATAAATCCCCAGTCCATGGTATCAAAATCTTTCCTGATGTCATGTTTAATGGCAATGCTACTACCTCTAGTAACATTGTTTGAAATGTTAGTGCATTCTGAAGCAAGACAGATGCAATCTTGAATTTACCTACTTTTAATCAAACCAAATTGATTCCAAGAGATAATTATATTACAAATGGGAGCAAGCCTATTCACAATAAGCTTGTAAATTTTTTTGTAGATGGTATTAATAAGAGAAATGGGTAAAAAAATGTGAATCTCATCAGCATTATCCACTTTAGGAATAAGGGTAAGAAACTGGGAATTAATGTCATGAGCGAAAACCTATGGAAAATAATGATTTAACCAATTTGCAAACATCCAAGTAGATAATCTTCCCGTAATTTTAGAAGAAACCATTTTTTAAACCATCAGGACTCGGGGCACTATCTGGATAAAGAGTAAAAATAGTGTATTTGATTTCATGATCAAGAGGTATGCTTAGTAGAGCATCATTTACATAAACAGTCACCATATCTAGGATAATATCAGGAAAAAAATCTTTACTAAAAATTGGACCATTGAATAAGTTATGAAAATAAGATACAGTGTGATTATCAATAGACTCCTCCATGTCAAGAAGGGTGTCATCAACTCTAAGTAAGGATAGAGGCCTATAGGATTTTCTAATCTGATGAAGAGAATTAAAGAAATTTGTATTCCTATCACCATCTGAAATCCATCTAGATTTGAAGACTTTTTTCCTCAGATCATCTTTATCTTTCATAAGAGTGTTTATTTTTAGAGAGATGTTGATTTCTATTTGAGGATATAAGAAAAAATCAGAGCAGGTATTAGAGTTTTGAATTTTCATAAGATCACTCTCTAGCACCGAGATGTCCTTATAAATATGTTTTGTTTTGGAATTACACCAGTCCCTGAGGAATTGTTTAAGAAGGTTTAATTTGGTGATACAAGCAAAAGCATCATTATGGTGCCGCATGGCTTACCAGAAGCTTTTAATAAACTTAGAACAATCTGGATCCGCAGCCCATACATTATTAAATTTGAAAGGAATAGAGAGTTTATTACTTCTAGTGAAAAGACTATCAAGGATGGGATGGTGATTAGAGTTGATCCTAGGTAAAGTAATACAAGAAATGGAGTCACATTTATCAAGGGAGGAGGTATTAGTAAACTCCCTATCAAGATTACTAGCAGCAACCCTATTAATATGTATTCTATACCAAGTGTACCTAGCACCAGTAAGGTTAATTTATAAAAGATTACAATCTTCAAAAGAGGATTTAAAATCCATTGAGGAAATGGAAGAGTGGGATGGTCCAATTTTTTCACAAGAGGTAAAAATCGCATGAAAATCCCCGATCACAAACTAAGGGTCCTGAATAACATTAGCTAGAGCACTGAGATCATGCCAAAGGGATCTGAAGTCTTGGTATCTATTCTTATCATAGAACATCATGCAAAAGGAATGTAGACCATCCAATGAATATTCACAGGTAAACATCTATTCAGAAACATTAAAAGCATTAACTAACTATAGTGTTGAGTGATAAAAAAACCCAAAGGGATTCCATAACAATACCATCCTTGAAAGAACCCAAGAAATTATAACCAAGGGAGCTGAGAAGCAATTATTTTTAAAAAAATTAATTTTGGGGTCAGAAATAGCAAAAAAAATAGGCTTATGAGTCAAAATAAATATTTTTTGGACAACAAAAGTGTCAGTGTTAGCAAGACCCTAACAATTCAAAAATAAGAAATTCATTGAAACCTTCATTTGGATTTAGAACTCCCTTTTTTGGACCACCTGAACCCTTCTTTCTCCCTGATCTTCTGACAACCTGTGATGAGGGTGGGCTAGCTTTCTTTCCCTATTGACTCGTAGAGGAAATAGAGAAAATGTTAGAAGCACATGTATTATCATCGATATTATCATTTTTAAGAGTAATGTAGGAAGAGACAAAAATAGTGGTAGCATTAATACCCACCACCACTGGAAGATCCCTTGGTTCAATGCCTTTGTCTAGAGTATTCTCCCCTAGATTAGTCTCCACACTAGAAAAATCAGAGTTTTTGGGCACATCCAGAGATACAACCATCCCCTTTCTATTCACCACCGAGTCATGAGAACTCTCTTCTAAAGAGTCTTTAGATTGTAGCCCAGCACATTCCAGACCAGTTTCAAGAGTGGCGTCCACCTGGTTCATAACTAGGGAGAGAAAGTTGATGTATGGTAAAGTCGAGAGATCAACATTTCCCTCAGATGAACTAGGCACCGCTGCCTCACATCCCTTGCCTAAGAGAACCACTAGAGAAACCAGACTAGATTCAACAGGGATGAAGGTGCCCAGTTCTTCTGCAGTAGGTGAATCTACAAGAGGCTATACCTACATCTTCTCACAAAGTTTTAAAAGATTTTTTTCCAGGTCCTTAAGGAAGCCCTCATCAACAGATTTCTACTCCTCTTCTTCAACCATCTCAGACCATAAGGATCCTGATGTCTCACCCTGTTAGACAGTTTTTTAACCCATTTTTAGAATTCTTCAAGGGAACATCGGGCTTAATGAGGTTAGATTTATCCCTTTTCCTATTTTGAACCTCAGTCCACCCATCATCCTTTGGTTGGTTCTCTTGGATCTTCACCTAGTTCTTCATCACTCGACAATTGATCAATGAGTGACCAACAATCTTTCACAGTTCACAGAAGGTTGGTATACGTTCATATTCAATACGAATCTTCATTTTTAAGTCCTTGGCATTGAAGGTAATTGTTTCTGGAATCTTAGAATCAAGGTTGATTTCAACCATGAATCTCACATAGAGCCCCAGTTCAGCACTGAGTGTTCTCTGTTCAATCTTGAGTGGAGTACCAATACAAGAATTTATGTCCTTAAGGATCTCGAGATGTCATAAATAGAAATTTAGACCATGAAGCCTCAACCAAACTTAAGCCGACGTGTTCCGATGCGTAAGAGGATTGAATGCATAGTCCCATTCAGAGAGATGAAACACCCCAGTCATGAGTTGGACATTCTCAATTTTCCAAACATGATCCAGTTCCTCCTAAGAGATTAATAAAATATGATATTATCCCCTTCCGATTGGGACTAGCTTCTAGTCAGAGAAACCCCAGACGTGTGTGATTCTATTCTTAAGATCGAGAGACATCTTGGTTTTATCACCTTTTGGATATGAAATTTACCCATAATAGAGAACTTACATAGTTGCGAACGTTACTATAAAGCATCGAGATATTCCTCAACCTCATAGAATCCATCATCCATCTTTTTGCAGATGGAGTGCTACGATTCACTAAGTTTGCACAAACCAGACCCCTTAAACGCTTCCAGGAAGGATATTCCTTTCGATTTATCGAGTGTAAGGGATTGATCTACCATAGGTTTAAATCGGACCCCATCGAACGCATTTTCCCATTCAGGATCAAAGACCTCCATGTTAAGAAATCACTGATATGATTCAGCAGGCACATCTCAAGCATCGCAAGCAAACCCTTGGATTCGAGCAGGCGTCGCCGAAGAGAGATCTCGAGCCATCACCCATGGGTGTGAAATGTGGGTTGCTAACCAATAAGGGAAATATGGCACAACATTGTTATATTTTTATAAATTAGAGGAATATTTCTTAACATGACTCATCAAATAAGTTAAGAGAAAGTGTTAGGGTCATTTTTTATTCATTGTCATTTTTAACCTTAATTATAAGATTTATCCTTATCGTAGTGAAAATTATTTATTATGATTACTATTAATAATGGAAAAAAATAAAAACGGACTTTTTTACGAATGTATACCTCCCAATTACAAATATTAAATCCATTTTTTAAGATTTAATTTCTATAAGTTGTACAAATTAATTTAAGATTAAAAAGAAAAATTCCATGAAAAGCAACATTTCAGAAAAAAAAAAATTTAAGTATAGAAATGTTTCTGTACAAAATTAAACTATAAAATTGATTAAAAAACATAATTAGATTATTAATAATATACGATAATTAATTTTAATTTAAAATTATTTTAAAACAAAATGTAACATTTAAAATTATTGGAAAAAATAGATTTTTCAATGAAAATCATTATTTTTAATTATTCTCTAGAGAATCAATCTTTTTAGAAAAATACAAAAAATTAATTTATAGTTAATTTTGACATTCTGATTACAAAAATATATCATTTTTATCAAATAAAATATTTCTAAGTTTGAAAATTAATTTTAATATCTTCTCATAAAGAGAAATATAACCTATATTTAAAGAAAACTTATATTGAAGAATAAAATACCTTTATTAAAAATTTAGTGCTTATTTACTAATAATTAATTATTAAATTGGTATTGATTAGGTACTTTATGTAAATTTCATAATGTGGTGAATCATATTAATTCCTTCTAATTAAAATACTATGTTATAAAGGTAATATTTAAGTAATAACATTTCATTGTTCATTTAATCTTGATGTTGCATGTTGTATACACTATTCAAAGTAGAGTTATTTTAAAATCTCAAGATTTTACACTTTTAATGACATAAAAAAAAATTTAACACTCTTACAAAAGATTTTTATTAATTACCCTTAAAACCCTGAGTTAAAATATTATACATGTCTGCAAAAACCATCGAGTCCATGAAGCGACGTGATATAGATACATACAACAATGAGTTAATGAAAAATCCAAGAGATTAAAAATCATGAAAAAAATTTCTTCATTATATACATATTTATCATCTAACATTGAGAATATTTTATTATAATTAACTGTTTATGGATTCAACCCATTCAAAACTTTGAGTACCAGTTATAACATTTGGTTGTTTGTTCCTATCCCTTAAAATCTACCTCTATAGATGTGTATACAAAAAAAATTCTTTTATCCTTTTGATGGTTATTCTTGGAAAAAAATTCCTGAAAATGGTATTGATGTATGCTTGTATCCTCTAACTGAAGAGTTATAGGATTTATGGATAAATAATTTTGAGATGCATGATGCAGCTATTGTAACAATTTTCAAAAAGGATATTGTTATAATATAGACCATTAGTGACTTCATTGGACTTGGGAACTTATCTCGTTGGAACAATTATACAGGCTTAGCTTATCTGATGTGTAAGTTTGATTTTGAGACTGAATTAATACCTTATAGTAAAAAATGATACTTCTTGTGTCATAATAAATTTCTCAATACATCTCATATATTTTGGTTGTATAAGTAAAAATTCATATGATTCACTGATCATATACCAACATTGAAGTTAATAATAGGTTCTGAAATGTTGGAAAAAATAGTAATTATTGATAGAGAACTCATGAAGTTTCTTAAATTTAATTATAGTGGGAAATAAGTTTAAATTATATCATCAATTTAAATTGGAAGACAACAGTGGATGAAAAAAGTATATTTTTCAAACTTCCACATTGGGAATTTAATTTTTTTCATCATAATATTGATGTTGTGAATATTGAGATGAGTGTTTTTGAAAATTTTATATTCACATTACTTAATGGGAATGGAAAATTGAAGGACAATATCAATTCTTGGAAGGAATGAAATGAAATAAATAGAAATCATGATATATGGATAAATGAGAATAAAAATTATGATGAAACAAATTATTTAATAAAAAATAAGGAGAAATCTATATTCCTTAAAATTTAAAAACATGTAAAAGTAATGTATGGGTAATCAAGTAACATCTCAAGGTTTACTAACTTAAAGCGTCATATGTTACATGGATTGAAAATTCATGATTCACATATTTTTATATAATAATTACTATATTTTAAACTGCATACATTATTATCTGAAAAGATAAATGTAGTTGTACTCAAGTTCTACAAATTTATAGATAATTTTTTGAGAGAACTATACAACTAGTTGATCTTGATAAACTTCAAAAAATATTTTTACTGAAACTTTGTGAAATGGATATGATTATTTACCCATCATTTTTTATTTCATGATGCATTTAACAATGAATCTGTTCAAGAAAGATTATTTAGGAGGTCCCATACATTATCAATGGATGTAACCAATTGAGAGTTACTTTATTTATATGTTTTTATTATTAAGAAAACCATTCTTGAAATTTCATTAAATACAGAACTATGTTTGATCCACTTTGTTTTAGAGATGCCACAATAAGTTGAAATCATATGTGGAAAGTAATGCCTAACTAGAAGGCTTTATTAATAAAGGTTACCAAGAATAAGAGTGCCTTAACTTTTGTTCTATATACATGGATGATAATGAGACAATATTTAACTGATTTCTATTTTTTGAAGACATCATGACTCAATCTTAACTACATGTGAAATCAACAAAATTTACTACTATTGGTCGATTAGTTCGAAGGATCTTAAATATTACACTAAAAAATTAGAATTATTACAAGTATATATATATATGTTCTACTAAAAAGTAAAATTCCAGATCCATTCATTGAATAGGTTAGGATAAAATCAACTAGAAACATGAGAATTTGAACATGAAATGAGACAAATATAACAAAAGTTATTAATAAATAGATGTAGAATAGTTTTCGTATCATGTAATTTCATAATTACTATAATAAATTTAGATATTAATTATGTTGGTATATATATCTCGGGGCCCATGTTGTGACTACCACAATCCCGCCTTCCATAGGCTAGGGGTTGGTGACTAGCATCGGAAAGGCGTATCCCTAAAACAAGAACGCATTACCATTGAACCTGCAGACACACAGACCAAGAACACAACAAGATGAAATCCACATAGTAAAACTGTAGTTGTAAAATTGTGCATTGAAAGTAAAGGGGCGAGAATAAAAGACCAACTGAAAGATAAAATACAATAGAAAATAGAAAACAACTCCAGGGATCATCCACCAAGGATCCTACCTGAAGGGTAGGTACATATCGTCTCCACAGCTCCCCATGTCAACTAGTCACCTCTGTGTACCACCTAATCCTGGCTCCCTAAACTCTCAGTTGAGCTGCTTGTCATCAGAACCAGATACAACAAGGTGTGGACGAAGCCCGTGCAGGGGTGAGTATAACAATACCAAGTAGGTATCCCGATACCCCCAAAGGTATCTCATAATTCCACAAAGGAAACCCACTAAGCATGATCTCAATCACAAATCACAAATAAAAAGACTCAGTTCAAACTAGGTATATAACTCATAGTTCATGAATAAAGATGATTAGTCTTAAGCTATATAATTTTATTCCATTCGAAAGTTTCAAAAACTAAACTACGAAGGTGTTTTTACATTGTCGATCTACATAGGATCATATGTCGTTGATCCATGACGAGCCGCACTAAGGCTAGTCCCGGCTGGGTCACACATTGTTGATCAACACAGGGTCACTAGAATGTTGATCCACACAGGGTCACTATGATGTGGATCCACACAATGTCACTTTGATGTTGATCTACATAGGGTTGCTATGATGTGGATCCACATAGGGTCGCTATGATGTCGATCCACACAGGGTCACTTTGATGCTGATCCACACAGGGTCGCTATGATGCAGATCCACACAGAGTATCTCTTCAATTGACAGCCAGCTACAGGATTCCCCACACTCGGTGCACTTAAGTTCCATAGAATATGATCCTCAAGATATTGGTTAGGCCTCAACAACTACGAAATTCCACAAATTAGTAACCCAAAGGTCTACCATGTCGTAAGGGTCCCAACGCAACAGAAGACACGTCAATCGGATGCCCGGTCTGTGAGTGATAGACATTTTAGTGCCAAGGGCTCGGTTGGATTCAGTTTTGATCCAACCCAGACATACTCAAGCTTTATCCCAAACTCATGTGAATTATCTCAACATTACCATCTCATTCCAAGGATTCCAACGCCACAGGCGGTTCTTCAAAGAAACATTTGGTTTGTGAGATATGACCTTTTAAGCATATGTGGGACGGAAAGGGTCTGGGTCCGGTCCAACTCGGTCGGATGAACCTGACCCGACCCCATTCGGGTCCGACCTAGCCTGGCCCAAACTGGATGGTCTAGCCTGATTGGGCTAGGTTGTGGACCAGCCCGACCCGCCTCAGTTAGGCGTGGCCCGCCGGTTGATCCGGCTTAGGTGGATGGTGCAGTCCGCTAGCTGGGTGGCGGACCACCTTCCTGAATGAAAAAGTCGTTCAGATTATTTAATCAGTAGTTCCACATGGCACCGCCCTCCTGTCAATGGGACCCGCAGGGAGCGGGTCCCTTTCGTCTCCGTTGTGGCTTCGATGTTGCGGCCTCCTCACCGTGGCACGCACCGGAGCTCCACCTTCCGCCAACATGACCGGCCGAGTGCTGACCACCCCTACCGCCGCAGCTCGATGCCACAGCGTGCGGTGATGAACCACCTACTGCCACCATGGCCGGCTGATGCCGGCCTCCGCTGTCACCCACCAGTGCTAGTATCGCGCTGGAGGAACATCCACGAGCCACCGGGTGTGCTCTGGTGGTCTGATTTCCCTTCCAAACGCACCTATGGGCCTCCTGGGTTTCTGTCGTCACTGCCTAGCTCCTGGATTCAAGTTGTCGTTGAGTTCAAACTTCACCTACGAATAATTCAACAAAACCAAAGCGGTGGAGGGTCCTAGCCTTATCCGTTTGGCCCACTCCCTCCGCGTTAGAATCATAACAAGAAGGTATCAATTAATTATTCATAGATACACTATAAACCTTTCAATACTTCCATGATTCGTCATTATTTTCAAGAATGAGGAAAAAAACAATTCACTTGAATTTAAAGAAAGCCCCTAACTTATAAATGGAGGTGACGTTGCAGTTGAGGAAAAAGAATCTACGCTTGATGAAGCCGCCAGTGTTTGTTGATCCTTGATCGATTCCTCCAACATTTTCATCTAACGATCCATTCTTCATCAGTGGAAGACACTGCGACACTTCGTCAGAGGTTCCCCACTTCTGTGTCAAAAACCCAAGCCTGAGCCTCATTTAAATAGAGGGGAAAGGATGATTAGGGCCATGAGAGTTTAATGAGTTTCAGTAATGAAATAACCTCTTAAATTCCTATGGTGTGGTTACAAAGTAAAGGATTCAATCCATTAAATGTCTTGACAACTCAGTGGTCCCGCGACCGTCGGTCAACCGTTGGTAGAAAAATAAAATAACATTCTTAAAACTAACTTTTTCACATGACCTACTATGATCAAAGTTAAGCTGCCCTGAAACAAATCCTGGGGCTATGGATTCAATGGTGCCCTTATATTTTTAATTCGAGCACCGGTTCAAAAGATTGAAAATTCCACCTGCACGTTTACTGAACGTACCTTAAAAAAAGTTCAAGAAACCTTTCCAGGCATACTAGGCCTTGGAATCAAGCACTGTCATTTTTTGCAGACTCGTAATAATCCCAAATCATTTAAAATATATATATTGATTTTTCAGGTCTTTACATTCTCCCACCTTAGGGATTTTTGTCCCCAAAATCCAGAAAAAACTAGGGGAACAAATGGGGGTACTGATCACGTATCTGAGCCTCCTCCTCCCATGTACTCTCCTGGAGATTCATGTGTTTCCAATGAACTCGCACCAGAGGAATCATCCACCCACAAAGGACTCACTCCTATAGATCCTCTATCTCCACCAGGAACTCTACAAATTCTTCCCCATCATCGATGTCTAGCACGAATCAGTCGATAACGTGCGATGGATCATGCACATACCTACTCAAATGAAACACATGGAAAACACTATGTACTCAGTGCATCTATGGGGGAAGATATAGATAGCATGACACCTCACCTACTCTGTTGAGGATCTAGAAAGGTCTGATGAACCTTGGAGATAACTTTCTTCCTCAGCCAAACCTCTGTAATCCTTGACATGGTGAGACCCGTAGGAAGACATGGTTTCCCTCCTAAAACTCCAAGGGTCTCCATCTCCTGTCGGCATAAGACTTATGTCGGCTCTGTGCAGTCTTTATCACTCCTGGATGATCTGCACCTTCTCTTTGGTAGCTTTTACCAACCCTAGATCCATAAGTGTTGAATCCCCTGGGTCTGTCCATCATAGTGGTGATTTTCAAGGTCACTTGTACATGGCCTCAAACGGAGCCATGCCAATGGTGGAGTGGAAATTATTTTTGTAAGTGAACTCCACCAGTGGGGGTGGTCCTCCCAACTGTTGATAAAATTTTAGAGACCCATATCTTGACGTACATAGAAATTACATTACTTTTGTGGAATAATTAATAGATTACAAAAACAGACGCCCAAAAACTGTATTAGTTTAGTGTCTTTGGAAACTCGAAACATAATGTTCTAATCATGGTGAAAGATCTTCAACATCTCCCATAAATATCTTCCCATTTTGTTTTCTTACCTAAAACCTTTATTTATATCCTGGGTAAAAGAAAACATAAAAAGGGTGATCTCAAATGCTCAATAAGGGTAAACATTGAGAACATAAAAACAATCCATAAATATTTGAACGTAAAAACATGAACATAAAACATCAAAATCTTGAGCAATGACATAAATCTTGGCAGTACATAAGTCATAGATCATAAAAGAACATTAATCATGATAAAATATCATGGGAATAAAACATGTAATTGTGGAAAACCATTAAGCACATGTTATGATTTCCATAGTAGAAAAGGCATTGCTTCCAAGACCATTATAGTGGACAAAGTCCATTACTGAACTGGGTTTACTTTCCATTCCAGCCCTGTATTACTAAACTAGATTTTACTTTCCGTTCTAGCCATGTATATCTCATGAGATAGAAATATTTACCCAATTTACTAGAGTGAGATATAGGTCCCACCCATCTCATAATGAAATCATTATTTCATGTTCCACAAAGTCATAAATCATACATCATAGCATAACCCATGTAATATAATGGGATTCTTAAACATCATGCCATTATAACATAATCCATATAGAAAAAAATGGATGTCATTTCATCATAAGAAAAATCAAAACATTTAAATAATAGAGACATTATACTTGAAACATAAACATACTAAATAATGTCATCATAGATGGAAAATAGTTATAATAAAACACTTGAAATGAATTGTTGAGGAAAATATACTTTCTTCTTCAAAATCATTTTCTCTTCACAAAATGCCATTCAATATTTAAAGAAAAAGATTTTTTTGAAATTAATAATGATATCTTGTAGAAGAATCTTCATAAAAATTAGGCGTTATTAAACCATAAAAATCCTTTATTTCCGTATAAGTTAAAAGAACATTATCCACGTAATTTTTCCGGAAAAGTCAAAAAGTTCCTTATATGGTAAACAAAAGAAAGATTACTTCCATAACACAATGTAAAAGTCAAGTAGGGGTAAACATGAATTTAAATATACATGGAATAATATTAAACACTTTATGAAAACCATTTTTATAGACATGGATGAAAAATATAACCCAAGTAAATACTTACGTATAAGCAATCTCAGATAAAAATGAGATTTGAAAAATTATCCCTTACATTATGTCCAATTTCTTATGTATGTGTCTGAGACTCCAGTATAGTGGGTTTAAACATATTATTAACTTGTAACATAACCATAATAATATTTATAATATCATATATGATTCACTTATGACTTTATATTACCCGTTCTTTTGAAAATTCTATGTTAAAGCAGCGTTTTGGGTAAAATCGTTTCATTTATCGTACGTATTTCGACTTGTTGTTTGTGATATTATTACTTATATCCTAATTTACTTAATTCAAGAATGTAAAACATGATTTATATATAATATATATTCAGCATATAAATATATATGATAGATCGATAAATGGAATGAAATACACCGTTCATGGAGACGGTAGGTCGTACGTACGCATGAATGCTATTTTCAATTTCTTATTTAATTGAATAAAATTATCTAAATGAAACATATATGAAATAAATCCAGTATCATTAATATGTAATATCTTCCATGAATATTTATTAAATATACTTTATAATCATACTTGAGTGGTTAATCATGGAAAATGAATCTCATCGCGTTTGTGGAGACGGTAGTACGTACGTACGCATGAGCGACAATATAATTCTTTAGATATTAAAATCGTATATAATTGGATGGTATATCATATATACCGAATCATAATAATGTTATATTTATTATCTATATCATTTATACTCATTATTATACCCATCCAAATGATGAAATGTTTGAATAACAAACTACACCATGACGTGGAGACGGTAAGCCGTACGTACGCACGTGTGTTGACTTTTTCATTAATAGGATGGATAAAATAAAAAATATGGTTGTAATTTTTTTAATAACATCACTATATATAGAAGGTACTGGATTTATTATTTTATAATGGAAACAACATAGAAGAAGGAAGTGGAAGAAGAAAGGAACTTGGAATAGGTGGTGAGATATTTACCTCTTATTCAGGTTCTTCTTTTTCATTTGATCAAAAGGGATCCTTAGGTTGGCTTTCTGACAAAATAAAGGCCTCTAGGATGAAGGGTGGACATTTGAGAGGGTATCTGGCCAGGGTTTGGCCAAGACAAATTGCTTTGGATGTGTGAACTAGAAAGAAAGGGGAGTGCCCTTTTATAAAAGAGGCAAGGGGCACCTTAAAAAAAACTTAAAATATTATTTTATAATAAAGTCATATTCGGTTTATAATGGCTCCAAATTGATTTATTTCAAATCTAAAGTGGGGAATGGGTAGAAATCCTCTCAATAGGTTTTATACAGGTTTGGGTCACTATATTAACCTTATCATTTATATTTATCTCATAGTTAAGTAGTTTGACATTTACCCTTTCTCTTTGTATTTTTTATATTATATGGTTAATAAACATACAATATGCATCCAAGAGAACCCCAATGGGTTCATTAATGATACTCATATCATTATATAAGTATTTTGGATGAACCTTAGATTTTTAAAAATATAATATCACCTAATAATTTAATATTTGTTTTAAAAACTCTTTTATGTCAATTTTGACACTATTTGGTATTATGTTTTTTCTAAATTCATAACAGCATTATTACTTTGATAAAAAATTCATATAACCAACCCTAATATATTATATTAACCCATAAAATTATTTTAATTCATAAAAAGTCTCAAATTACATTTATTTGAGCATTTATAATATCAATTATGTTAATATTTCTTTAATAAGGTAATTACTGCATCATCATTGTGTCATAAATAAATTAAATTATATAATGTCTAAAAATTATAAATAAAATAACATTATATAGGAAATCTTTTTATATTTCTAATGAATATTTATAGTTGAATTTATCTTATGTATAACCCTATATTAAAAATGTTTTACTTATTAAACATTGATTTAAACTATTTTAACTCTTCTTTACCTAAAATAACAATAAATGCCCTAATCTAATACAAGTAGACCTAAATTGTCATATTTTGTTCCTAAGGTTGTTTTTGGTCGAATTACACTTATCCAATAGAATTAGGACATGTGTTACGGTAATAATAATATCATTTTTACCCTTAATTACCCTATTTAATTTTAACCGTGGTAAATAAAAGTTAAAAGTTACTATTCACCAAAAATTATTTTCATCTCATTGAACCAAATTTTACTTACTAACATCAACCGTGTCTCTTGGATTTTTTAAATTCAAATCGCAGAAGAGGTAAAATTATGTTTTATGTAAATTTGCAAATGCTCCTAGAAGGTGGGTAGAAGACAATAAACATTTCAATAAAATTTTTACATATCTAAAATTATTATAAAATGACTCCAATGAATTACACTGAACTTATATAGGTATTATGTATCTATTTTGACCTAAAATAAATTTAAATAAAATAAATTATTGTTTAAATAAAAAGTCAGTTTTAACTAATAACTCAGTGTTTTCACTATTCATCAAAAATTAAAAGCTTTTAGAAAAATACAAAAAATTAACCCTAGGATAATGTCGATATTCAGAATCCAAAAATGAAGTCCATTTTGAAAGATAAAATTTATAAAATTTCAAAAAGTGGGTATTACTATTCATAACAGCAAGTTTATATAATATTGGAATAACATATCATTGTTTAGTGAAACTCGGTATTGTGTACAACACAAGCTATCGAGGAAGGTTGATCTTGCGTGTAACGCAAGACGAGAATAGTATTGCATATACTACAAGCTAATACGGTGTTGCGTATAGTGATAGATAATCTTGGTGTAGCGTACAACACAAGACATCAGAAAAAATTAAAAAAAATATTTATCATAAAATCTCAGGGTGTTACATTCTACCCCACTTAAAATGAATTTCGACCTCGAAATTCATCGGGGTTATAAATGGTTTACTATGTGAAAGTTTCATTCATAAAAACCCACATCATAAAAAAGAATACTAAAACACAATTTTGAAAACTAATATTTGAAACATAACGGATACCCAAATTACCTCATCACTGGGTTTCCATATAGAAGAACATAGGTAAAAATATGGATATGGAAGAGAAATCTAAACATCAGGTTCTAATAGAGAGTGGTAGAGAACATGGCTATGAAAAAGACAACAATCACAAATACATAAATTTGTGCTGATCTAAAGTACCATCTAGGATAACATTTTTGGTTTTCAAGATCCTTTACCTAAAGTTGGAAAAAAATTGGAATTAGAAGAAATACTTAATTGATTTTGGTACAATCTCATCGTTGGTCATTCCTTGAACAATTTCTACTTCATCTCTTATTTAAATAAATGAAGTTGAATTTGTCCTTGAAATGTTACCAGATCATGTGATAGAATGATAGGTCATTCCATTTGTTTCAAACAAAAGGTTGGTAAAATTTATTAGATATACATAAGTCCATCTATGATGAGATTAATTGTATATGGTTCCTAAAATGGACTTATACTTCATCTATCATACCGATTAATGAAATAAAAATAATTTCTACTAACTAGGGACTTCCTGTAGGATAGTGGTAGGTGATAAAGGCCTGTCACACTTTGGTTGGGGGTTCGATTCTTGCATCCTTGTCCGACACGACGGGTTATTGCCCGTTCTACAGGTTGTCCCTTTTATTAAACTATACTATTATAACATTCTAGAAATAAAATAGAAAAAATGTTCTATCCTTAAACAATACTATATGATGTTCAACTTAATCCATTCCAACCATAAGACTTATCCAAAATAATTCTTTCCAAACTCATAGTATAAAGAGAAGGATTACTAAAAAGGTCATATAACAAGCAAGTCAATACCATAATTTATCCCTCATATATCACAAGATATATCTTGTTGGTCACATTACAAACATGTGATTACCTTAATCATGTATTCATCTAAAACATGTATTACCATAGAACCTTAGTGAAAACATGAATGCTATCAAAATTTAGCTCTTTCCACATACCAAAATCCCAAAAATTCTATATACTCAAACCATGATATCACTTTTTCCTTATCTCAATCATGAGCTCATGAATACTATCAAACATATTATTTTCTTCTTATCCCTTCATTATGAGCATATCATCTGCCTTCCAAAAATATTTCAATCACTTTTCATGGTTACTGATACCATATTATTATGGAAAACCACAATGTCCCAATACATAGATATTCCAATATACCATAAAAGTACCTCAACAACATTATTATTGAATACCAATACATAAAAACTTCAATCCATCCTCTTCAATTATTTTCATGGAATAAGTCCTTCCTTGATTTAGAAGTAACCTCTTAGGTCAGGGCATTGATTTGGGTAATTCCCATGTTCTCCACAGATAAGACATTGAACTTCATAATAGTTTTCCACTCTATGACCATTATCTCCACACAGATAACATCTCCCCCTCCATTTGATGTATTCACCAAGGTTCTTCTTCCCATATTTATAAATATCAATCTTCCTTTATCTATGCTCCTCACCATGCGAACATGCATAAAATTCCATCTTCTTTTTATTTGATTAATTAGGAATACCACTAAAGTTCACCTTGTTAATCATATATCGCGATGACTGATTCGGCACAATCACAAAATATTTCTTTCTAGGCATTACACACTTTCGTTGCTCAAAGTCACCAATTTTTTCACTCGATTCAATGTTGACCCAATTCATTATGGTTCCATCCATTGACTAAAACCAAAAACCATGGTGTAAGAAACAGTTAAAATAACAAGGAACCACATGATAATAAAAAGTCACTTATGGGATGTCTAACTTATCACACATTCTTTAATCCATGACACCCTAGGTTCACCCTAGGTTATTCATGATCGTCAACATAATTCTAGGACTGCAACCTATAGTTATACTAATCCTTAGGGACATCCCTAGACATACCTTATAAATATATCTAGGGATCTCACTAAAGTTTTTGGATCCTAGTTTTCAAAGGTCAACTAAACCTTCACACTGATACCAACTATAGAGACCCATAGCTTGACGTACATAGACATTACATTACTTTTTAGGAATACTTAATACATTACAAAAATAGACACCCAAAGACAGTATTAGTTTAGTGTCTTTGGAAACTCGAAACATAATCTTCTAATCATGGTGAAAGATCTTCAACATCTCCAATAAATATCTTCCCCCTTTTTTTCTTACCTAAAACCTTTATTTATATACTGGGGAAAAGAGAAAATAAAAATGGTGAGCTCAAATGCTCATTAAGGGTAAATACGGAAAACATAAAAACAACCCATAAACATTTGAATGTAAAAACATGAACATAAAACATCAAGATCTTGAGCAATGACATAAAACTTGGTAGTACATAAGTCATAGATCAAAAAGGTACATTAATCATGATACAATATCATGGGAATAAAACATTTAATTGTGGAAAACCATTAAGAACATGTTATGATTTCCATAGTATCCAAGGCATTGCTGCCAAGACCATCATAGTGGACAAAGTCCATTACTGAATCGGGTTTACCTTTCCATTCCAGCCCTATATTACTGAACCAGATTTTACTATTTGTTCCAGGCATGTCTATATCATGAGATATAAATCATTACCCAATGAATTAGAGGGATATATAGGTCCCACCCATCTCATAATGAAATCATTCTTTCATGTTCCACAAAATCATAAATCATACATCATAGCATGACCCATGTAATATAATGGGATTCTTAAACATCATGCCATCATAACATAATCCATATAGAAAAAAATTGATATCATTTCATCATATGAAAAATCAAACCATATAAATAATAAACACATTATACTTGAAACATAAACATACTAAATAATTTCATCATATATGGAAAATAGTTTTTATAAAACACTTGAAATGAATTCTTGAGGAAAATATCCTTTCTTCTTCAAAATCATTTTCTCTTCACAAAATTCCATTAAATTTTAAAAGAAAGGGTTTTTGTTGAAATTAATCATGAAATCATGTAGAGGAATATTCATGAAAATTAGGCATTATGAAAGCGTAAAAATCCATTCATGTTTTATATGTTAAAAGAACATTCTCCTCATACTTTTTCCAGAAAAGTCAAAAAGTTCCTCTTATGGAAAACAAAAGAAAGATTCCTTCCATAACACAATGTAAAAGTAAAAGAGGGGTAAACATGACTTTAAAAATATATGTAAGAATATTATATAATTTATGAAAAACATTTTTATGGACATGGATGAAAAATATAACCCCAGTAAATACTTACGTATAAGCAATCTCGGATAAAAATGAAATTTGAAAAACTATCCCTTAACTTATGTCCAATTTCTTCCATATGTGTCCAAGAATACTGTATAGTGGGTTTAAAAATATTATTATCTTTTTAAATAACCATAATAATATTTATGATATCATATATGATTCACTTATGACTTTATATTACCCGTTCTTTTGTAAATTCTATGTTAAAGCAGCATTTTGGGTAAAATCGTTTCATTTATCGTACGTGTTTTGACTTGTTGTTCTTGATATTATTACTTATATCATGATTTACTTAATTCCAGATTGTAAAAAATTATTTATATATAAAATATATTCAGCATATAAATATATATGATAGATCGATAAATGGAATGAAATACACCCTTCATGGAGACGGTAGGCCGTACGTACGCATGAACGCTGTTTTCATTTTTTTATTGAATTGAATGGAATTAAGTAAATGAAACATATATGTACATAAATACCATATCATTATTATGTAATATATTTCATAATTATTTATTATATATACTTTATAATCATACTTTAATGGTTAATCATGGAAAATGAATCTCATCGCGTTCGTGGAGACGGTAGTTAGTACGTACGCACGAGCGACAATATCATTCTCTTGATGTTAAAATCGTATATAATTGTATGGTATATCATATATAAATAATCTTAATAATGTTATATTTATTATTTATATCATTTTTACTCATTATTATACTCATCCAAATGATGAAATGTTTGAATAACAAACTACACCACGACGTGAAGACGGTAAGCTGTACGTACGCTTGTGTGGTGACTTTTTCATTCATAGGATGGATTAAATAACTAATATGGTTATAAAATTTTTATAATAACATCACATTATATAGAATATATTGGAGTTATTATTTTATAATGGAAATAACAAATAAGGATGAAGTGGAAGAAGAAAAGAACTTCAAATAAGTGGTGAGATATTTACCTCTTCTTCGGGTTCTTCCTTTTGATTTGATCAAAAGGGCTCCTTAGGCTGGCTTTATGACTAAAGTAAGTCCTATAAGATGAATTAAGAACAGTTGAGAGGGTATTTGGTCAGGTTTTGGCCATGTAAAATGGCTTTGGAGGTGTGAATTAGAGAGAAGGGGGAGTGGCCTTTTATAAGAGAGGTGAGGGGCACCATAGGAAAAACTTAAAATATTCTTTTATAATAAAGTAATATTCGGTTTATAATGGATAAAAATTGATTTATTTCTAATATAAAGTGGTAATGGGTCGAAATACTCTAAACCAATAGGTTTTAGACAGGTTTGTGTCACTATATTAACCTTATCATTTATATTTAACTCTTAGTTAAGTAGTTTGACATTTACCTTGTCTCTTTGTATTTTTTATATTATATGGTTAATAAACTTACTAAATACATCCAAGAGAACCCCAAGTGGTTCATTAATGATACACCTATCATTATATAAGTCTTTTTTTTCTAAGCCTTAGATTTTTAGGAACAGAATGTCACTTAAGAATTTAATTTTTGTTTTAAAAACTCTTTTATGTCAATTTTGACACTATTTGGTATTTTGTTTTTTCTAAATTCATAACAGCATTATTACTTCAAGAAAATTCATATAACTAATACTAATATATTATATTAACCCATAAAATAAGTGTAATTCATTAACCGTCTCAAATTACATTTATTTGGGTATTTATATTATCAATTATATTAATATTTTTTTAATAAGGTAATTACTGCATCATCATTGTGTCATAAATTAATTTAATTATTTAATGTCTAAATATTATAAATAAAATACCATTATGTAGGAAATCATTTTATATTTATAAATAATATTTATAGTCGAATTTATCTTAGGTATAACCCTATATTAAAAATGTTTTCCTTATTAAACATTGATTTTAACTATTTTAACTCTTCTTTACATAAAATAATAATAAATATCCTAATCTAATTCATGTAGACCTAAATGGTCATATTTTATTTCTAAGGTTGTTTTTGATTGAATAAAACTTATCCAATAGAATTAGCATATGTGTTATGGTAATAATAATTTCACTTTTACCCTTAATTACCCTATTTACTTTTTACCGTGGTAAATAAAAGCTAAAAGTTACTATTCATCAAAAATTATTTTCATTTCATTGAACCAAATTTTTCTTACTAATATCAACTATGTCTCTCAGAGTTTTAAAATTCAACTCACAAAAGTGGTAAAATTATGTTTTATGTAAATTTGCAAATGCTCCTAAAGGTGGGTAAAAGACGATAAAAAGTTAAATAAAATATGTCTATATCTAAAATTATTATAAAATGACTCAAATGAATTACATTAAACTTATATAGGTATTATGTATCTATTTTTACGAAAAATAAACATAAATAAAATAAATTATTATTTAAATAAAAACATGGTTTTAACCAATAACTCAGTGTTTTCACTATTCATCAAAAATTGAAAGTTTTCAGAAAAATACCAAAAATTTACCCTAGACTAATTTCAATATTATGAATCCAAAAATGAAGTCCATTTTGAAAGATAAAATTTATAAAATTTCAAAAATTGGATATTACTATTCATAACGGCTAGTATATATAATATTTTAATAACATATCATTGTTTAGTGAAACTCGGTATTGCGTACAACGCAAGCTATCAATGAAGGTTTGTATTGCGTGTAACACAAGCCAAGAATAGTGTTGCATATAATACAAGATAATAAGGTGTTGCGTATAGCGCAAGATAATTTTGTTATAGCGTACAACACAAGACATCAAATAAATTAAAAATAATATTTCTCATAAAATCTCGGGGTGTTACAAAAATCAAGGATATAAGCATGAAGTATGTCCTCGATAGTTTGTATAGTCTGCTCTGTTTGACCATCTAGATGAGGATGAAAGGCGGTGCTCAATAATTGCTATGTCCCAAATGCCTCCTGTAATCCCTTATAAAGGCAGGATGTAAAATGTGTGTCACAATCTGGGATGATCATTGATGTCACCCTGTGAAGTCTTAAAATCTCGGGTATATAGAGTCATCTCAAGCTCTCTACTAATCTCTAATCTCATATGGGTAGGAAGTGGGCTGACTTGGGGAGTCAGTCAATGATCACCAATATGGAATCTTGGCCCCTAGACGTACGTGGTATCCCCGTCACGAAGTCTGTAGATATACCATACCACTTCCACTCCGGTACCTCAAGTGGCTCAGCTAAGCCCATTGGAACCTTATGCCTGACCTTCACTTGCTGACAAGTGGGGTATCGCGATACGAACTCTGCCACTTCCTTCTTCATCCCCGGCCACCAGTACTAATTATAGAGGTATTGGTACATCTTCTCCACACCAGGATGTACTGCCAAAGGGGATGTGTGGAACTCCCTCAACACCTCTAATATCATCACTGGTACCATGGTTCATCCTCTAAAGAGAATTATGTGCTCCCCACCTTCAGAAAATCCATCAGGAGACCGTCCTATAGATATCTGACCATGCCAGGCCTTGCAGTCTACATCCCCAGATTTTTCCTCCCTGAATCGATGAAGGAGTAGGGGAGTAACCGTCATTGACTGGAGGTAAGCTTCTTCATCACTACCCATGAAGGATAAATGCAACGTGGATAGTTTCTATCTCGCCTCACTCATAAACTGTAAACCAGAACTCTTTATGAGTGTGTCTGCTACTACGTTCCCCTTCTTAGGGGTGTAGACTATCTCAATGTCGTATTCCTAGAGGAACTATAGTCATAGTCATTGTCTCAGGTTCATTTACTTCTATGAAAAGATATACCTGTGACTATTGTGATCAGAGTAGACTATAAAACATTCACCCCTCAAGTCATACTGCCACATCTTCAGTGAAAAGACCACTGCTGCTAAATCCTGGTCATGGGTAGCATATTTCTACTCATTTTTTCTCAACTACCATGATTCATAGGGGATCACCACTCACTCCTACATCAGGACACAACCTAGTCTAGTCCCTAATGTGTCTCTAGAGACTATATACCCAACGCCGTCTTCTGGTAGCCTCAAGATGGGGGAACTCATTAGTCTCTGCCTCATCTCTTAAAAACTATGTTGTCACTTCTCCATCCACAAGAAAGACCACCCCTTCTTTGTCACGGATGAAAAGGGTGTCACAACTCTGGATAAGTCAGTTACGAATCTCTGGTAGTACCCAGGAAATCCCAGGAAACTCCGTATCTCAGTCACACTCCTGGGTGGATCCCAAGAAAGAACTGCCTCTATCTTATTCGGATCTACTACAAATCCAGCCTTTGAGATAATGTTCGCCAGGAAGTGGACCTCCCGTATCCAGAACTGGCACATCGAGAGCTTGCAATATAGATGGTGCTCTCAGTGTGTATCCAAAACTATCTGTATGTGTGTGGCGTGCTCCTCCTCCAACGCTGAGTATATCAAGATGTCATCAATGAAGACTACCATGAAGTGATTGAGTTAATGATGAAATATTATGTTCATGAGCCCCATAAACACTTCCGGAGTGCTGGTCACACAAAAGGTCAATACCAATAACTCATAGTGGCCATACCGATATCTGAAGGTCATCTTCGGTTCATACTCATCTCATACCTTGAGATGATTATATCTTGATCTGAGTTCTATCTTTTAAAACCATTATGCTCCATTCATCTAGTCGAAGAGACCATCAATCATCGGTAGAGGATACTTGTTCTTCACAGTCACCTGGTTCAGGCATCGATAGTCCACACAAAGCCTCAGACTCCCATCTGCCTTCATGGATAACAAAATCGGGGATTCCCATGGAGAAACACTGGGACTTATGAACCACTTCCTCTACAAGCCCTCCAATGGTACCCAAAACTCACGAAGCTTCGTGTGAGACATCTGTTATGCTGGTTTAGATATCAGTTACATCCTGGGGTATAGGTTGATATATAATTCTACCTCTATTCAATAAGGTAGTCCAAAAATATCATCAGAAAAGACATCAGTATACTGGTCCACTACTACAGGATAACTCAGACTCCTCATGTCAACTACTCTGAGGGTAAGTCTAGCCAATGGGTGAGTGATCGGCTACACCCTCCTCCTAGAAAGTCCATCTTTTGCTTTAAAGGTTCTTATCTCACTGGTGAAGTAAAACCTGATCCCATCCTCATGGACACTCCACACTTTGTGCCTAAAATAGTAAATATGAGCATAAACTATGGATAACTAGTTGATACCAAAGATGACATCGTAAGGCCTTGATGATGCTGCTAAGAGATCCCATCCAAATCTCTTACCTCCTAGAGTAAGCTCACACTATCAGCACCAGTGTGTAATCATCGAATCCTCTCCTATAGGGGTCTCCAATTGTAAGGATCAAGCTAATGGATCCATCAGAATCTTTGAGCATTGAAAGAGAGTCATGGAAATGAATGAGTGACTGGCACCTGTTTTTATAAGTACAACAACTAGGGTGGAGTGGACATAGATCATACCTCAAATCATATCTGGAGCACCGTGGTTGTAGGCCTCAGCTGCCTAAAGCTAAGCTCTTCCATGTCCGCCTACTCCCTAAGGTCGGGGTGGACCACCTAGAGGTGGTGGTGGTAGAACCTCAAATCACCGCCCACCACCTACTGCACGACCTACTCCTGTACCATATCTAACACCCTATAGACCACCTCCCTCGAATCTCTGTCTCTGCCTAAGTGGTCCTTTGACCATCTACTAATCATCGGTATGATGGTTAGGGCAGTCACGATCCATGTGGCTCTGACTGTCGCACGTGAAGCATAGTATGCTCCTCTATTGTCCTGCCTTACCTTGTGAGCTTCGTACCTATGACCCTATATCCTTGGGTTATCCTTCGGAAGATCTATACCATTTATACCTCTGCATCATCTGCCTACTTCCTGCTGCAGATGACTCAATTACCTGTCGTCCGGTGGTGGCTCTCACCGTCAGTGCCTGCTCAGCTAAGAAGCTCTCCACCAATAATGCTCACTCTAGCACTCCAGCCTGTGTCAGTATATTGAGAAATATCATCAACACTCATATCTACATCCTAAACAGGGTCTCTTTGATGCTGATCCACACATGGTCACTATGATTTTGATCCACAGTGGGTCACTCTTCAATTGAAAGCCAGCCACATGATTCGCCACACTCATTGCACTTGAGTTCCAGAGAATCTAATCCTCAAGATAACGGTCATTCCTCAACTACCATTAAATTCCACAAAGTAGTAACCCAAAATACCTCTATGTTGTAAGGGTCCCAACGTGATAGACGATGCGTCAATCGGTCACCTAGTCTGTGAGTTATAAGAAATTTAGTGCCTATGTCCCAGTTGGATTAGGGTTTGATCCAACTCAGCCATACTCCAACTTTCCACAAAACTCAAGAGGAGTATCTCAAAAGGATAGTATGGTTACAATGATTTCAGTGCTATAGACAGTTCGTCAAACAGACGGTTGGTTTGTGAGATACGACCTTTTAAGCGTATCTGGGCCGAAAAGGATTTGGGTCCGGCCCGACCTAGCCCGACTGGAACTGGATGGGCCGACACGAGTGGGATGGGCTGTGGACCGGCTAACCTGCCTTGACAGGGCTAGGCCCGCCTAGTGATATGGCTCGGGTGGCTGGTGTGGTCTGCCAGCCAGGTGTCAGACCACCTTCCCAAAAGGAAAAGTCATTTGGGTTATTTAATTGGCGGCACCACATGGTGCCGCCCTCCTATCAGTGGGACCCATAGGGTGCAGGTCCCCTTCACCTCTGTCGTAGCTTCAATGATGCGGACTCCTCACCGCAGCACGTGATGGTGTGCTGCCTTCTACCAACGTGGCTAGCTGGGAGTGGACCTCCCCTACCATCATGACTCGATGCCCCAGCTTCCCTCCACAACGTGCGACGGCGTACCGCCTACTGTCACTATGGCCGACCGATGCTGGCTGTTGCTGTCACCCACCTATGAAACATCTGCAGGCTACCAAGTGATCCCCTGTGGTCCATTTTCCCTTACGAACATGCCTACGGGCCTCCCGGGTTTCCATCATCACTGCATGGATCCCGAATTCAAGTTCCCATCGAGTTCAAACTTCTCCCATGAAGAACGTGACAAAACCAAAGAGAAGGAGGCTCCGAGCCATGTTATTTTGTCTCGTACCTTTCATATTAGCATCATAACAAGTGGGTGTAAATTAATTCATCATAGATAAACTATAATCCATTGAATACTTCTACTATTTTTCATTCTTTTCAAGAATGAGGAAAAGAAAAAATTCACATGAATTGAAACAAAATCCCTACCTCAGAAATGGAGGTGGCATCACGGTTGTGGAAGAAGAATCCATGCGTGATGAAGTCGTCAAAATGCATTGATCCTGGATTGATTCCTCCAACATTGTCTCCCATGCCTCTGTTCTTTATCGGTGGAAGACACTGTGAAACTTTTTCATAGGTTCCTCACTTATGTGTCAAAAACCCAAGCCTGAGCCTCATTTAAATAGAGGGGAAAGGATGATTAATGAAACAAGAGTTTAATGAGTTTAATTAATGAATGATCCTCTTAACTCTCAATGGCGTGGTTACAAAGACAAAGTGTCAATCCATTAAATGGATTGAAAACTCAGAAGTCCTGCCACCACCACTCAACCTTTGGTAGAAAAATAAAATAACATTGTTTTGTTATTTTATTATTCTTCACAAATATGCGACACTAACTTTTTCACCCGGCCTACTACGGTTGAAATTTATCCTCCCTTAAGAGAATCCCAGCATTGAAGATTCAATGGTGCTGTTGGATTTTTAATCCGAGCATCGGTTCAAAACATAGAAAACATCGCCCACACGTTTACTAAACAGACCTTAAAAAAAGTTCACAAATCTATTCTGAGTGCACCGACCTCAGAATCAATTACCATCAATTTTCACAGACTCATAATAATCTCAAATAATTTAAAAATATATATGGAATTTTCGAGTCTTTACACTATTCGTCTAATAATTTATAATATTTTTTTGTAGATCATGAATATCAATACTTAGGAAAATTTTTCAAAATATTTGATGTATCTGGATCATATTTCTTTAATGGAGGTTAAGAAATTCAATGTTTACAATGTGAATGTCTTCAAATTTCATACATTTTCTTGGGAAGAGGGTTGAAAACTAGAGAATAGTGGTATATTTATAGTTTTTGAATTATGATTATATGGAAATTTGACTAATGTCATTAAATTAAATGACCATGGTCATTTTTCAATTGTTTTATTCAAATGAAAGTTGGTTAATATCATTAGGGAGATTAAAATATATTTATCACATTTTACTTATGAGAACTTATCTCACTTGATGGATGTTAGTGAATGTAAAGTACATGATTTTTATTTATTCATATTGAAGGAAAAATGGTATATTATATGGAATATGAAGTGGATATAGGGTGGAGTGTATTTTTTCTCATGAAACAAAGAGACCTTAATAATATGGGTGATAAAGTGGAAGATTTTTCCTTTGATTATAAATCCCATCAATGATTATAAATTGACTTATTTATTCAATATGATATTGAGAATATTGATCCTGCAAGGGTAGATGAAGTATAATAAGTAATGATGGAGAGTAATAACAATATGATTGAAGGAGAAAATGATTTTATGTGCAATCATCCATTAAATTATCAATTACCTAGGTGTTATGTTATTTAATTTTAGTACTATGTATCTCTTATCATACTTAAATTTATTTTTTATACATGAATTATTTAATTTAGAAAAATTAAATGTTAAATTTGTTTTTATGTGTAGTAATCCATTAGCTTACCAATATATTATGTTTTTCATTTTCAATAATATAAATCTATTATTGTTTGTAGTTTTATTTTTCTTCATGAATTATTTAATTTTAAAAAATAATATATATATATATATATATAATTATTTATCTGAGTAGTTATTCATTAAATTATCAACTACCTTTTTATTATGTTATTTATTTTCAATATCATGCATATGTTATCATTTTTAAACGATAGAAATACATAATAAAAAGTGATTCCTAGATAACAATTTATTATTAAATGATGTCCCCTACCATGTGGAGGACATCAACATGGATTAATGATCCCTTACCTACTATATATAATACCTAAATTGACTCTGTATTGATGAAACTTATAATTCCCTCTAGATCCCTCCCTACGAAATCTAGGATTCCATTTATCTTCATCATGACAGCATCTGACACACTTCCTACTATTTTACCAAGTTGCGTGTGAGACGTTCATGAAATGGGAGAGTAGGTGGCCACTCTAGTTTCTTCATGAGGATATTGGAGACCCACAGTTATAAATGAAAAATTTAATGTGAAAAAACTTATTGCACCATTTTATACTAAAAATGTATATTTTTTATAATAGATAGAAGTAATACTTTTACAGACACAAACATTGTAGAATCTAAATAGAATAAAGATAATTGTATCATTTGATTATTTTAGGGTCTTGACAGTGGAAACTGTGGGAATATTTGGTCATATCATGCGCTAGTTGTCATATGAGCCAATAAACCTTCCCATTACATATTTTGATTCGAGACACATTCCTCTATATTAGAAGAATGAGGTATTTGATTCGTATAAAAATAATTATTTTATAACATTATTCCTCAATTGAATATAATGTTTTAATTAAATACTAAAATTTTGAATGTGTTTCTTTTTATAAATGTTCTTCCACTTTATTGTGGATTATGCTATCACACATAAGTGGACATTAAAAAATGTGGGTAATAAATGGAAATTTTTTAAATGAAGATTGCAGCATGAGTTCAAAAATATGTCATTGACTACTCATAAGATATATGATAAGGTACCAGAAGGTTTACCTTGAGAGTTGTGGGAAAGTTTTGTTGATAGCCATCAAAATGAAAAGCATATGGTATTGAATAATATATTAATATATCAAGAAAATTATATATATATACATGCATATTAAAATAATATGACATGGAATTCATTATTATTAAATTACATATTACTTATTTTAGGATGTTTGAAGAAAAAATGTACAGAGACGAGGGCAATAGTTCACCCCTCACACAGCCGATTTGAATTGTTTTTCAAAAAAATATCCATGATGGTAAAATTTTCAAAGTTCAAATATTTATTTGATAAATATTATGTGTTTCATATATTAAAATGTCTATTTATCTCTTTTTAATGTATTTGAATAAGATAGGGCACAAAGTTTCTCAGACGGAAGTTTAGTTAAGTGTCCATACATAATCTGATTGGAGGTATATGAATGAACTTGTCACGACCCGTCCTCGGGGCCTGTGCCGTGAATACCCCAAGCCCTCCTTCCATAGGCCAGGGGATGGTAACTAGAACCAAGGCATAAATCCCGGTAAGAAGGGAAGGCATTGCCTTTGTAATGTAAACAAACACCATAGAGCAAGCAAGCAGTAGAAGTAAACACCAAGTAAAAGCTGATACAAAGTAAGTGCGGAAAGGTAAGTGGGCCAGAATAAAAACCCAAACTGAAAGTAAAGTACAATTGGAAAGGGAAAACAACAACTGAAAGTAAAGCCGCAACGTCGATCTGTCCACTGGAATTCCCACCTAAAGGGTGAGTACAGATAGCCTCCACTGCTCCTCAGGTCCAGCCGTCCGCTCCGAGAACGTCCCGCCCAATGGTCCACCTCCAGGTACTGTCCTACTCCGCAAGCCTCAACCACGATCAGCATTGTCCGTCCTCTGCAACCAACACAACGTAGTGCGGGCATAGCCCGTGAAGGGGTGAGTATAAGCTACTCAGTAGGGACCCCGAGACCCTCAAAGGTCTCCCAGAATCCACAAAGGATAATCCACAAAGGAAAGATACAATCACGAAGTAACATTCAACACTACTTAGGTATATACTGACACATATACCTAAGTCATCAATTCCAGTACGCTCCAACTTCCGAGACCATGTACAACCCAGTCCACACAGGAAAGAAAAATGTAAATCCACACAGGATAGCACAACACAATCCACATAGAAAAGCAAAACAGGATTCAGCTCACACAGGTATACTTCTTCGTATGACGATAGAGATTATCAGATATAGACACTGATTCATCTAAGCCGTCGGACCCACAAAGGATCGATAGGTACTAACCCCCGCAATGACCCACAAAGGATCTGACCCACAAAGGATCGATAGGTAACTAACCCCCGCAATGACCCACAAAGGATCTTACCCACAAAGGATCGATAGGTAACAAACTCTCGCAATGACCCACAAAGGATCTGACCCACAAAGGATCGATATGTAACTAACAACCGCAAAGGCCCACATAGGATCAGACCCACACAGGATCTGTAGGCGCTGGCCCACACAGGACCACTGAGCACTGACCCACACAGGATCAGACCCACACAGGATCGGTAGCACTGACCCACGTAGGATCGCTAAGTGCTGTAGTCGTCACCATCGAATCCACTGAGGATCTCTGTACAGTCGTCGTCGTCGAATCCACTGAGGTTCTCTGTACAGTCGTCGTCGTCGTCGCAGCCAGCTCTAGGGTTCTCGCACACAACAAGATCGTTTGGGAGGGTCCGCTCCACGAGCTGAGAGGCTGATACATCAACTGACACATAGTCCGGAGTTTATGTATCCAAAATTTCCGTATCGTCAACAGGAACTCAACGTCGCAGACGGCGCGTCAATTGGACGCCCGGTCTGGATGTTATTGGCTTTTTCGTCCCAGGGGCCCGATTGGTTTTTAAGTCACAACCAACCCAACCGTACTCCAAATGCATCAAAACCTTGAGCGGATTAATCCAAAAGATCCGTCTCACTAAGAGGAATCCATCAAAGTCGACGAAACATCAATCGGACGTCCGAGGCTCGGGTTATAGGCGTTTCTGCTCCGAGGGCCCGGTTGGTTTCATGTACGAACCAACCCGGCCGAACCCAAAGTCCTCCAAAACCTTGAGTGCGATATACCGAAACGACCGTCTGGATCCAAGGATCGCATCTCAACTGACGGTGCATCGATCGGAGGTCCGTAGCTCAAGTTATAGGCAACGGACCGAAGGAGTTCTCGTATTAAGGGGTTCGGGCCCGAGCCGACCCGGCCCGATACCCCCAGGGTCGGCCCGAACCAGGTCGACCCGAACCGAGTCCGGGTCTGGAACGTTTGGGCGCGGCCCGGCCTGGCGGTCCCGTCTGGCGGACCGGCCATGGCGGCCACCCAGCGCGCTTTCCAGGGACTTGGCCGAACGACCGAGCCGTTACGGGGCGGGGGGCACTGCCCCCACGTGATGGAAACCGCGGCCCCTTAATGGGGCCACTCATCTGGTCGGCCAGGGGTTTGTAACCCCCGGCTTTTCCTGGTCCGGCCAGCCCGCTCCGGCCGGCCGACTTCTGCCGCCGCGGGATCGGCAAGCCGGTCCCCCCTACTTCGACGCCAGCGGCCTGAAACCGGCCGTCGGTTCCCCTGCTCCGCCGCGGCCCGGAACCGGCCGCGCCCTTCATCCGTCCGTCGCGGCGTGATGACTCCACGCCCCATCGCCGCGGCCCCTCTCCGGTCGCGGTACCTCTGAGGTCCTCTGGCGCGGCGCGATGGTGCCGCGTCTTTTTTTCATCTTCTATTGTGCGGCGTGACGACGCCGCGGATTTATTGTTTCCAACGGCGCTGTGCGACGACGCCGTGCTTCTCCGCTCTTCCTTTTACAAAAACCGTGTTGTGCTTTGGCACCGTGTCGCCTTGCTCGCCGCATCAATATAAACAACCAAAAAGAGGGGAGGAGTGTCGGTCATGTTCATGCGGTCTGACCTCCTCCTGTTAATGCGATAACAGGAAGTTCAATTGAAAGGGGGATAACGACGGAAGTAAACACAATAAAATAAACCCCTACCTCAATGTTGTCATCGCACGAGCGTTCGTCGCAGAGAAAGGAGTGTCGTGGAAGAAGCGTCGCGGAAGGAGGATCACCGGCGTCGCGGTACACGGCGTCGCGTCATCGATCTCCGAGGGTTCGGCGTTCTTCGTCGTCCTTCGTCGGAGGCCGGCGTTCTTCGTCGGCGATGATGCATTCTTCGCGTTCTTCGCATTCTTCGTGTTCTTCGCATTCTTCAATGAAGGAGGATGAAGATCTTCAAGCCTTAGAGCTTTCTCCAAACCTCTCAACAAGCAACCCCTCAATAAAATAAGTGTTGGTCTTTTTTTATTTCCCATGCCAACGTTTTGGAATTCCTAACAGAATCCAACAATTAATTCAAAGAATTAATTGTAACAAATAAACCACCCAATTTAATGAGGTGCTACTTAACCGGAAAAATGCAAGGTTGGATTTCATTAAAAGGGGGGTTGCGGGTGCGTTACTTAGGAGGGAATAAATGGTGCGGCTCGTGAGGGCCCCACCTCACAAATATCCTACCAAGTGGGTAGGATATCGTGGGTCCCACCTTATCTTCTTAACATAGCTTAAGTGGCTTTAAGTGAAATAAAATAAAGTGTCGCACCACTTTTATTTTATTTCTTAACTTAATTCCAAAAACTAAAAACCACACCCAAGAAAATGAAACTCCGAAAAAGGCGTTTCTAAGAAAATATCGGCGCTGCGATTCCATCAGTGTCCTCGGAATTCGATTCCGAGCACCGGTTCAAAAGTTAGACAAAACCCGCTCGTTCGTTCACTTAACGTACCCAAGCTAAACTTCGAAAAATGATTTCGGGCACACCGGGCCTCGGAATCAGGTGCCGTCAGAAACTCCGTTCTTGTAAAATTCTCAAGAAAATTAAGACAAAAATTTCTCTGAATTTTACAGGTCTTTAAATCACTCCCACCTCAAGGCTTTACGTCCCCATAAAGATACATCAAAAACTAGGGAAACAAAAGTGGGTACTGAGCACGCATCTGGGCCTCCCGCTCCCAAGTGCTCTCCTGGAGGTTCCCGTGCTGCCATCAAATGCGCACTAGAGGAATCGACCATCCACGTAGGACCCGCTCCTATCGATCCTCGATCTCCACCGGGACCTCTGCAAAAGTCGCTCCATCATCAACGTCCAGCTCCCCATGGTCAATGATATGAATCGGGTCGTGCACGTATCTCCTCAGTTGGGATACGTGGAAGATGTCGTGCACCCGGTGCAACTGAGGTGGTAGAGCCAGGCGATAAGCCACCTTGCCGATCCTGCTGAGGACTTGGAATGGTCCGATGAAGCATGGAGACAACTTGCCTCCTTGGCCAAATCTCCATAATCCACGTCGAGGTGAGACACGCAAGAAGACGTGGTCTCCATCCTCGAACTCTAGTGGTCTCTGCCTCCTGTCAGCATAAGAATTATGCCGGCTCTGAGCTGTCCTCATCTGCTCTTGGATGACCTGGACCTTCTCTGTTGTGGCCTAGACCATCTCCTGTCCCACAAGTGCTGACTCCCCAGGGTCTGTCCAGCACAAAGGAGATCTGCAAGGTCGGCCGTACAACGCCTCGTATGGTGCCATCCTAATGGTGGAGTGGTAGCTATTTTTGTACACAAACTCTACCAAGGGTAGGTGGTCCTCCCAGTTGCGACCAAAGTCGAGGACACATGCGCGGAGCATGTCCTCGAGAGTCTGAATGGTCCTCTCCGTCTGACCTTCCGTCTGAGGGTGAAAGGCAGTGCTCAGACGTAGCTGCGTCCTGAATGCCTCCTGCAACCCCTTCTAAAGCTGGGAAGTAAAGAGAGAATCTCGATCGGAGACGATAGATGATGGCACACTGTGAAGCCGTAAAATCTCCTGAACGTAGAGACGCCCCAAGCTCTCCACTGAGCCCTGCTCTCTGATGGGTAAGAAGTGAGCCGACTTGGTGAGTCGGTCGAAAATCACCCAAATGGAGTCGTGACCTCTGGAAGTGCATGGATGTCCAGTCACGAAGTCCATAGATATCCCGTCCCACTTCCACTCTGGGACCTCCAAGGTCTGTACCGAGCCTGCTGGTACCTGATGCTCTGCCTTCACCTTCTGGCAGGTGAGGCATCGAGAAACGAACTCTGCCACAACCTTCTTCATGCTCGGCCACCAGTGCTGTCGTCTGAGATCCTGGTACATCTTCGCCAATCCAGGATGTACCGCCAAAGGAGAAGTGTGAAACTCTCTCAGCACCACCTCCCGTAAAGAAACTGGTACCAAGGTACGTCCTCTGAAAAGGACGTCATGCTCTACTCCAAAGGAGAAACCATCAGGTGCCTGTCCTGAGGATATCTGCGCACGCCGCGTCTCACAGTCAGTGTCCCCACGATGTGCCTCTCTGACCCGCTGCAGTAGTGGAGGGGTGACTATGAGAGACTGAAGGAAGGCTGCTCCATCTCTATCCACAAAGGATATCTGCAAAGAGACTAACTGCTCTGTCGCCTCCTCAAGTAGCTGAATGCCTGTCCTCCTGCTGAGAGAATCAGCTACTACATTCCCCTTCCCAGGAGTATAGACTATCTCAAAGTCATAGTCCTGGAGGAACTCAAGCAATCGCCACTGTCTCAGGTTTAGGTCCTTATAAGAGAAGATGTACCTGAGACTCTGATGGTTAGAAAAGACTGTAAAGCGCTCTCCCATCAGGTAGTGTCTCCATGTCTTCAGAGGGAAGACCACTGCTGCTAACTCCAGGTCATGGGTAGTGTAGTTCTGAATGCGACCTCAAATGACGTGATCCATAGGCGATCACCACCCGCTCCTGTATCAGGACACATCCGAGTCCAGTACCTGATGCATCACAGTAGACTACGTACCCTACTCCCTCCTCCAGAAGCCTCAAGATAGGGGCGCTGGTCAATCTCCGTCTCAGCTCCTGGAAGCTCTGCTGACATCTTTCTGACCACACAAAGGGTTTCCCCTTCTTCCTAAGAGCTGAGAGTGGTGCTGAAACTCTGGAGAAGTCTGACACAAATCTCCGATAGTATCCAGCTAGTTCCAAGAAACTTCGTACCTCCATCACGCTCCTAGGTGGCTCCCAAGCTAGCACTGCTTCGATCTTCGTAGGATCAACCACAACTCCCGCCTCAGAGATGACGTGTCCCAAGAAGTGGACCTCACGTATCCAAAACTGACACTTCGAGAGATTTCCATAAAGCTGGTGCTCTCGGAGTGTGTCTAGTACAACCCGCAAGTGGTAGGCGTGCTCCTCCTCAGTCGCCGAGTATATCAAAATGTCGTCGATGAAGACCACGAAAAATCGATCGAGGTATGGCTGAAAGATCCTGTTCATGGGGCCCATGAACACTGCAGGAGCATTGGTTACTCCAAAGGGCATAACCAAGAACTCATAGTGGCCATACCGGCATCTGAAGGCTGTCTTCTGCACGTCCTCATCCCGAACTCTGAGCTGATGATAGCCTGACCTAAGGTCTACCTTTGAGAACCACCGTGCTCCTTTGAGCTGGTCGAAGAGGTCATCAATCCTCGGTAGAGGATACTTGTTCCTTACTGTCACCTGGTTCAGGCGTCGATAGTCGACACAAAGTCACAAGCTCCCGTCTGCCTTCTTGGCGAACAATATCGGGGAAGCCTAGGGTGAAACACTGGGTCAGACAAAACCCTTTCCCTACAAGTCCTCCAACTATACTCGTAGCTCTCGAAGCTCGACGGGAGCCATCCAATATGCTGGGGTGGATATCGGGGCTATCCCGGGGTACAGATCAATATAAAATTCTACCTCTCGAAAGACTGGCTCCACGCTGTGTGCCCCGCACTGCTGAGCCAGTGTCCTGAGGTCGTCTGCCTGAGGGTATGGTCTGCCTGGACCCATGATTCATCCGTCGACTGCCTACTGAAGAAGACTCTGCTACGTGTCACCCTGCGGTAGGTCTCGCTGCTGATGAAGGCTCAACTAGGAATCTCTCGATCAGAAGGGCTCGCTCCAGCACTCCCGCCTAAGTCGGAATGCTGAGAGAGATCAACGATGCCCTGATCTGATGCCTCAATCCCTGCTCAAAGGTCCGGGCCCGGAAGAATGGGTCCCGTACAATGTCTGTCGAGTAGCGCGAGAGATCGATAAATCTCGCCGAGTACTAGGCTACCGTCAAGCTGCCCTACCGCAGCTGTAGAAGCTCCTGGATGCGCACCGCATGGAGGGTGGCTGGGAAGAACTCCGAGTGGAAGAGGCTTTCAAAGTCCGTCCAGAGGAGAGATGCCTCATCGTGCACCTGGAGCATCAAGCTCCACCATCTGCCTACTGCCGCATGCAATAGGCTCGCTGCGAGGATCACCATGAGGTCTGATGGTGTCCTCACTATCCTGAAAAATCATACCACTGCCTCCAGCCAATCCTCGGTTGGCTGGGGGTCCGTCTCCCCATGGAACCTGGGCGGTCGCTAGCACTAAAACTCGTGCAGTGCACTAAGGCGACGTGCATTGTCAACGGCTGGGGCTGGAAGTATCGGTGGCTCGGCGGGTAAAGGTACCACCGGTGCCTCAGCTGTCAAAGGACCCTGTACTGAGGCCTCGTCACTCGGTGGGCTGTCGTCACACTCAACTCTCAGAACCCTAGCTGGCTGCCGTCATGGGGCCATCCTGAAAAGGAAACAGGTACGCCATGGTCAGAACAGTATACCTGGTGAGCTGACACAAAGTAATCACAATGAAAACTTGAAACACACATTTAATCAATGTTTTTGTGCATTAAGTCGGAAATCAGAAGTCAGGGTCCTAGTGTACGGATACGTCGACCACCACACTAACACTGGACTCCCTGGACTGATAACCACACTCAATACACTTAACACTATTGCTTCACTTAGAAAAAAGATCAGATTCCAAAGTTCTGCGGTAGAACCGAACTCCTCTGATACCAATTTTTCACGACCCATCCTCGGGGCCCGTGTCGTGACTACCCCAAGCCCGGCTTCCATAGGCCAGGGGTTAGAGACTAGCACCAAGGCGTAAATCCCGGTAAAAAGGGAAGGCATTGCCTTTTTAAAGTAAACAAACACCACAGAGCAAGCAAGCAGTAGAAGTAAACACTAAGTAAAAGCTGATACAAAGTAAGTGCAGAAAGGTAAGTGGGCCAGAATACAAACCCAAACTGAAAGTAAAGTACAACTGGAAAGGGAAAATAGCAACTAAAAGTAAAGCCGCAACATCGAGCTGTCCACTAGAATTCCCACCTGAAGGGTGAGTACAGATAGCCTCCACAGCTCCTTGGGTCCAGTCGTCCGCTCCGAGAACGTCCCGCCCAGTGGTCCACCTCCATGTACTGTTCTGCTCCGCAAGCCTCAACCACAATCAGCACTATCCGTCGTCTGCAACAAACACAACGTAGTGCAGGCATATCCCGTGCAGGGGTGAGTATAAGCTACTCAGTAGGGACCCCGAGACCCCCGAAGGTCTCCCAGAATCCACAAAGGATAGTCCACAAAGGAAAGATACAATCACGAAATAACATTCGACACTTCTTAGGTATATGACCACACATATACCTAAGTCATCAATTCCAGTACGCTCCAACTTCTGAGCCCATGTACAAACCAGTCCACACAGGAAAGCAAAACGTAAATCCACACAGGATAGCACAACACAATCCACATAGGAAAGCAAAACAGGATTCAGCTCACATAGGTATACTTTTTCGTATGATGATAGAGATGATCAGATATAGCCACTAATTCATCTAAGCCGTCAGACCCACAAAGGATCGATAGGTACTAACCCCCGCAATGACCCACAAAGGATCTGACCCACAAAGGATCGATAGGTAACTAACCCCCGCAATGACCCACAAAGGATCTGGCCCACAAAGGATCGATAGGTAACTAACCCCCGCAATGACCCACAAAGGATCTGACCCACAAAGGATCGATAGGTAACTAACCCCCACAAAGACCCACATAGGATCAGACCCACACCGGATCTGTAGGCGCTGACCCATACAGGACTGCTGAGCGCTGACCCACACAGGATCAGACCCACACAGGATCGGTAGCACTAATCCACGTAGGATCGCTGAGTGTTGTAGTCGTCGCCGTCGAATCCTCTAAGGATCTATGTACAGTCGTCGTCGTCGAATCCACTGAGGATCTCTGTACAGTCGTCGTCGTCGTCGCAGCCAGCTCTAGGGTTCCCGCACACAGCAAGCTCGTTCGGGAGGGTCTGCTCCACGAGCCGAGAGGCTGATACATCAACTGACACATAGTCCGGAGTTGATGTATCCAAAAGTTCTGTATCGTCAACAGGAACTCAGCGTCGCAGACGGCGCGTCAATCGGACGCCCGGTCTAGAAGTTATTGGCCTTTTCATCTCAGGGGCCCGGTTGGTTTTTAAGTCAAAACCAACCCGAACGTACTCCAACTGCATCCAAACCTCGAGCGGAGTAAGCCAAAAGATCTGTCTCAATAAGAGGAATCCATCAAATTCGACGGCACGTCAATCAGACGTCCGGAGCTCAAGTTATAGGTATTTCCGCTCCGAGGGCCCGGTTCGTTTCGTGTACGAACCAACCCGGCAGAACACAAAGTCCTCCGAAACCTTGAGTGAAATATTCCGAAACGACCGTCTCGATCCAAGGATCGTATCGCAACTGACGGTGCGTCGATCGGAGGTTCGTATCTCAATTTATAGGCAACGGACTGAAGGAGGTCAGGTATTAAGGGGTTCGGGTCCAGGCCGACCCGGCCCGATACCCCTAGGGTCGGCCCGAACCGGGTCGACCCAAACCGAGTCCGGGTCGACCCAAACCGAGTCCGGGTCCGGCCCAGCCAGGGTGCGGCCTGGGCAGTCCGGTCCGGCAGACCGGCCAGGGCGGCCGCCCGGCGCGTGGCGCGCTGGCCAGGGACTTGGTCGAACGGCCAAGCCGTTACGGGGCGGGGGGCGCTGCCCCCGCGTGATGGAAACCGCGACACCTTAATAGGGCCACTCATCTGGCCGGCCGAGGGTTTGTAACACCCGGATTTTCCTGGTCCGGTCGGCCCACTCCGGCCGGCCGGCTTCTTCCGCCCCCGGACCGGCAAGCCGGTCCCCCCTGCTCCGACGCCGGTGGCCCGAAACCGGCCGCCGGTTCCCCAGCTCTGCTGCGGCCCGGAACCGGCCGCGACCTTCGTCCGTCCGGCGCGGCGTGACGGCGCCGTGCCCCTCCGCCGCGGCCCCACTCCGGACGCGGTGCCTCTGAGGTCCTCCGGTGCAGCGTGACGTCGCCACGCCTTTTGTTCATCTTCTACGGCGCGGCGCGACGGCGCTGCGGATTTATTGTTTCCAACGGTGCGGTGCGACGGCGCTGCGCTTCTCCGCTCTTTCTTTTACAAAAATTGCGCGGTGCTTTGGCACCGCGTCGCCTTGCTCGCCGAATCAATATCAACAACCAAAAAGAGGGGAGGAGTGTCGGCCGTGTTCGTGCGGTCCGACCTCCTCCCGTTAATGTGATAACGGGCGGTTCAATTGAAAGGGGGATAACGATGAAAGTAACCACAAGAAAATAAACCCCTACCTCAACATTGTCGTCGCACGAGCATTCGTCGCGGAGAAAGGAATGTCATGGAAGAAGCATCGCAGAAGGAGGATTGACGGCGTCGCGGTACATGACGTCACATCATCCATCTCCGAGGGTTCGGCGTTCTTCGTCGCCCTTCGTCGGAGGCCAGCGTTCTTCATCGGCGACGATGCGTTCTTCGCGTTCTTCAATGAAAGAGGATGAAGATCTTCAAGCCTTAGAGCTTTCTCCAAACCTCTCAACAAGCAACCCCTCAATAAAATAAGTGTTGGTATTATTTTATTTCCCATGCCAACGTTTTGGAATTCATAAATGAATCCAACAATTAATTTCAAGAATTAATTGTAACAAATAAACCGCCCAATTTTATGAGGCGTTACTTAACCAGAAAAATGCAAGGTTGACTTTCATTAAAAGGGGGGTTGCGGGTGCGTTACTTAGGAGGGAAGAAACGATGGGTCTCGTGAGGGCCCCGCCTCACAAATATCCTACCAAGTGGGTATGATATCGTGGGTCCCACCTTATCCGCTTAACTTAGCTTAATTGGCTTTAAGTGAAATAAAATAAAGTTTCGCACCACTTTTATTTTATTTCATAACTTAATTCCAAAAACTAAAAACCACACCCGAGCAAATGCAACTCTAGAAAAGGAGTTTCTAAGAAAATATCGGCGCTGCGATTCCATCGGTGTCCTCGGAATTCGATTCCGAGCACCGGTTCAAAAGTTAGAAAAACCCGCTCGTTCGTTCACTGAACATACCCGAGCTAAAATTCGAAAAATGATTCCGGGCACACCGGGCCTCGGAATCAGGTGCTGTCAGAAACTGCGTTCTTGTAAAATTCCCAAGAAAATTAAGAAAAAAATTTCTTTGAATTTTACGGGTCTTTACAGAACTCACCAAATACGTTGGGGTATGAGTTTATTTTCCAAACCAATGGTTCACAAAAATATAATAATACATTAGTAACTTATGAAACGAAGGATAATATATATAATCTCATTAAAAATAATTTTAATAAAATTAAATATGATAAATGAAAGACCAATAAATTTTTTAATGTTAAATTTAACATTTTAAAAACACTAAAATTAAAAAATATTTTCATAAACAATGTTTTCAAAGAAAAATAAGGACTCATGGATGTTACAATAATATTATAAATTATTTAAAATTTTAACGAATCTCAGAAAAAAAATCAAATACTTTATTATTCCATTGAAGTAAGAAATCATACATGGTAAAAGTTATTACATTATGATATGTCACCTGTCGTTGGTTTTGAGTGTTTCATTATTTTCACATAGACTATTATTTATTTGTATTCCATAATATATGATTACTTGTATAAGTATATTTAAAGTTATTGCATTAATGGTTTAACGGTTGAATAATTAAATGATGAATTATGGTAGTACATTAAATTCATTATATTTCTTATGTTATGACTAATCAAACTATTTTCAAATATTTTTTATTAATCACTTTCAAGTGATATAGTTTTGTATTTTATTAAAGAAAATTGATTAAATATGTGTGCCGCTATTTTTTCACAACGTGGAATTTTTATTTGTTGTCTAGGTTTACTACAAAATTCTTTATGATATGTATATATCAATTATTGTTGTTTTATGTTAATATGTATTACATTAAATTTGATTGATATTAGATTTATAGGTAAAAATAAATGAACTGTGGGATGAAAATCTCACACACTCTTTCTCGGTATCCCAAGATGATCCAGTTGGTCAAGTCCTTGGGAAGGATCATCCTGGTCGTGTGCATGAGATGAGTTCTATCCCATTACTATCTGAGGTCTTCAGCATGTAACCGAGGACTACAACAATATATAATTCAGGTTATATTAATTTTCTCACTCCTGAATCTCAAGTCAATTTCTCATGATGAAGAACACAATTCCAGAATAGGGGAAAAATCTTGTAATAGGGGACTCATATACAAATGTAAGATGTGAAGGTCATCACTCTACAAAAATCATTAGTTGAATTATATCATAAGATGATTGGATATCTCTTAAATTACATTTTATAGATGGATGGTTTGATTGATTAGGTAAATGAAAAATTTTCACATTTATTTATAATACAAATTTTATTAGGTTTAAGTTGAAATTTAAATATAATAATTTTTTAATTTTCAATGAAATTTTTATACAGGTGTTGGGAGAAGGAAGTAGAGATAAAGATGGAGATAGATATGGAAATGGGGTTGGAGATGATTTGGTCTCATCAAGAAGTAGTGACGAGGCTTGGCTTTAAACACTGTGGTGATGTTGTATATCTGAACTCATTATTTGTAACTTATAGTATTTAATTAGATATATATATATATGTATCTTTATGCTATTTTAAATATAAAAATGATAGTTTTTATAAATATATATTATAGAATATAAATTTCTAAATATATATTATATTTTCTACTACTATATGTGTTTCGTGATATTGTTTCTATATTTTGGGGGGGGGGGAAATTGATTTAATTTTTTTAACATCCATATATAACAACAGTTTATACTATTTCTATATATAGAACTAACTATAGTGAAATTTTAAACTATTACTATATGATATTATATATTAACCAGTATTAATTTATAGAAAATCAATACCAAAACCCTAAGAACCAGCATTAAAAAAAATTTCCTGAAACATGTGTAAAACCACCACCGAACATAAAAAACAACCATGAAATATTTCTCAATGGACATTTAGCGTCGGTATCCTAAAACCACTGAGAAAATAATTGGAAACGGTTTAAACCACCACTAATTAGAAAAAATTCCATTATTAGTGATGTTTTATATAGTGTATGATGATATATTAAGATTATCATGAGTAGTGAACTCATGAGAGAATATGTGGAGAGTTATTATTTAGACTGAATTGTAATGAATCAGATTTTATATGTATTATTTTTGGATATTATATGGATCATTTTCAAGACCATATATTGAGATGGAGTGTGATTTGGAGGTGTGGGTTTCCTAGAATAAAATTATTACATATATTAAATTTATTAAATAGAACTTGTAGACAAATTCTAGAAAAAGAGGAATAAATTCTAAATAGGTGCCCAGATCAGAAATCCAAGAGCACTATTGAGTTCAGAACATAAGGTTTACTATCATGAACTAGGACTGGATTCCATCAGACCCAGCCCAAGACATTTCCCAAAGGGTGTTCCTGATCCCCAAGGGCTGGAAACTAGTGTTGGGAATCAAGGAAAACACAATGGGAATATTTTTTCCAAAAAACGACGGTCGAATGAATACATGGAATAATAGAAAGAACCATCAAAATTAAAATTTGATAAATATAAAAAATATATGTAAATCCAACAACTAAAAACCAAAACAAAAACTAAATACGAACTGATATCAGACATGCCAAAACGATATCCATGTGACCTCTTTGTCACCTCCAACCATAAGAACAAAGTGCTCCAATGATGAGAACATAAACTAGAAACCTATACCTGCAAAATAGATCGGGTCTATCGACACTGAATGGTGCAAGTAGGGTGTGATCTTCACCACTTAGTAGGAAAGCACCAAATAATCCATATGTTTCCTTTCCTAAAAATACTCCATTAAAAATATTTTGAAATATAAATATAAAATAGTCCTTTAGTTCATTTTAAGAAAACAAACACAGCTTTTAAAAAGTTCCCATTTTTAGAAAAACACATGAAATTTTCCACTTTAAAAAATTATTTCACTTTTCGCAAAAACTTTTTCTTTAAAACAAAACCCAACCACCAAATCCATTCATGTAACCAAAACAAGGTTGTGTAGAAAATAAAGGAAACTAGTAGGAGAAGATAAAACTAGTAATACTAGTATCAATCATGAAGTGTGAAAATAAACAAAAAAAATATAGCTAGTAACCATAGGAATTTTATAAACATCCCTAGACAGATCACTAGATGTACTCGAGTTAGAATCACCTATTGTTCCCTAGTTTAGCTTCATAGTTATTAACCAACTGGCTTCTCTAAACTAGCCTCACTAGTGGCACAACCCACCTGGCCCTTAAGACATCCACGGGGTACTAACCCATCTAATCTGGGTTGATAAGAAACCATCACTTGACCCTCTAAAAGGCTCCTAGGAAACCCATGGTAATGGTATAATATGTAAGCAGGAGGCCCTCACATGCGTGACTCACCTTAGCTATCGTCACTGCAATTTCCTACCCCAAACACTAGAAATTCCTATACATTTAACCCATGGGGAAATCCTTAATAGGGGGTCTGTCATATAAAAAACCAATTACAAGTGCCAACCGGGTTGTCACATCACATGATCTTTCAAACCATTTTCTCGAAACATATCAAGGTTTCAACCAGACCTTTGTATTTCCCAATCCAAATTCATTTCAAAACAGCATAATTTTCCAACTAGGTGTTACACCATGTTCATTCCAAATAAACTTTCAAAAAATTTCTCAACCATTTTCAAAATCAACAAAGACAACAACTTTCAAGAGTACAAATCCAAATGAGACTTTATACCAAATCCAATTTTATTTTCAAAATTTTTTCAAGAAAAAGATGAGAAAACACAACATGCTTAAAGATGCCAAATGGGCCTTTACACAACATCAAAAACCAACCATCTTCCAAAGTAACAAATGGTTCATATTCTTCAAAAATCCATTTAAAATCACACTTAAGTCATTTTGAAACAAAAGGATTTTAGTTAAACACCAAGAGCTCAAAAGAGACATCTAAGTGTTTTGAAAACTGGGTTTTGTGTTAAAAACGTCAATCATCATTTGTGTTCCCATCCATGTGTGCAATCCAAGCACACATGGAAGTGTCCACATCTAATGGAATACACAATTATCTTTCCCCAAAACCATTTTAAACAAAAAAACATTACATCCATCCAAAAAAACAAAACACGCTATAAAATTCACCACGTTCCACATATAAAGCCTCAATCACAATCCAACCAATTTAATAAAACAAATCTAAGGAAAAACACCACTCAAAATGAACAATATCATTTAAAAAGAATAATTGAAATTTTAAAAAACACCCAGTGCATATACACATGGGAATATTTAATGAATCACTTTGAAAACCATTTCTAAAAAATTATACCGAAACACAAGAATCACAATAAACTAAGAAAGTGTATCACAAGAATGAAAACACATTTTTTAATTAATTAAAAGCACCCAAGCATTAATGTAAGGCATCTAAAAGGAAAAAAATGGAGACACCTGTGTTAATGATGTGAAAATGAAACCAAAGTCTGGGAGGAGGAAAATCCAAGCTTGAGGAATGTTATGCACACCCTAACATTCAAGAAATCAAATCACACACAAACCTTAAACCCTAGTTTCTTTCTCAGAGGGAAACCCTCCAAGGAAGCCCAAGGGAACTAAGGGAGGAAGAGAGAAAGAAGATAAAAATATCCAAAACCCCTAGAAAAATAGCTTAGAAGCTTTGATATGGATCTATAGAGGAAGGATAATCAAAGGGAGAGGGTTTTTGAGACCCATTTGTGCACAAAAAATAAGAAAGAGGGAGAGGTTTCGATTTAGGTTAAAACATAAGAGGGGAATAATTGGAATTTTAAAGTTTTAATAATCTGGGAAGCTCATATGGTTTGGCGACATGGTTTATCAAACTTTGGGAAAACCGTTTGTGAGCTACTAGAAACGAGGGGAACCTCGCACGGGCTAGATGCATGGTTCCAAACCATGTGTCAACCGTATTGAATTCATCTCTTTGGTTACAGAACCAAAACACATGGTTTCTATATGTTTTCCCAAACCATGAAAGACCCATGCACCATACTTCCGGACAACCAAAAATAATCTGCAAGGTTACCTTGGAAAAGTCACATTGTTTACCCTAACCATGATTGAACTGTATAAAAGCCAAAATCCCAAACAAAACATCCAGAATTCAAAAATTTAAACCGCGAATCAACCTGAACCTCAACCAAAAAGATCAAAGATCAAGAAAAGAATAAAATAAAATGATTTTCAAGGTCATGGGGTGACAATAATACCCACCACAAACACTTTATTCCCCCAGATAGTCACCCATCTAAAAGTTAATAAAAAATTGATTCCATACCCAATGAAAATAAAAATAAAACACAAACCTTAGGGGGGGGGACCTTTTAATCCACAAGTAAAATCAGAGCAATCAAGAAGAAACCACATCATAAGAATGAGGGGAGAACAAGAGATGGTTCTCCCCATCATAATAACTCAACTATCACTATAACTTGAAAACACAAACAACACCACTAGAAAATAAATGGAAAACCCACTACAAGGAGGCCTAACAAACTAGGACCCTCAGAACTAATGTAAATTCTCTATAATAACTGAGAAACACCTTCATCATAGCTGTGAACTCCCAAAACAAACTTTATCAAACTCCCCTTCACTAACTAAACATTGACACTACCCGAACAGAAAAATTTCCATGTTATCCAAAACCCCCAACATAAGGGAATAAACCCATGAAATGAACTTGAATTCGAACATTGAGATGAAAATAAAACCCACCAATTATGTAATACTAAATCATCTCGATACAAGCACATCTAAAACTGAGACTAGTCCACACAGGGGATAAACACACTCAAAGAGGAACAAATGATTCAAGATCCACCTTCAGATAAACACTACTACTCATATTATGATAGAATAAATCCATTAAACTTTCACAATGATATATAAACTTAAAAAATGACATGAATGAAAAAATTAAGCTTTAAGAATCTCCACCCCATCATAGGAGACAAATATATTCCAAGGTTCTTTGTACCCCACCCCCTAGTAATTTATGATTCTGTGTGAGTTTCACTCTGAGGCCTATGGCTAGAGCCCGTGTGAAAAAAGCATCTCCTACCTCAAATTTAGGCACTAATATCCTCCAATAACAATTTCTTATTCAGTAAATTATTCCTATAAAACTTCTACTTATTTCCTAGAATACAACAATGATGTAAAACCTTCATAGGATTGCAATCAAACTGATTCAAATACCCAAACAGAACACATTGGAAGAACACGAGTGAATGATCCGATGAACAAGAAGAAGAAACCAATGAAATAGACTAATTGGGAAAATTATCCTCTGGAACAAGCCTATTTATAGATGAGGAACCTTTATGAAATTAAACCACCACTTACTGCACCCTGAGAAGCAACTCATCTAAAAACGCTTCATCAACCCACTTCTCAAAATGAAGATCTTTGGAGGAGAGATCTCACTCCATGATCTCTAGGATAAGACCCTCAATGAAAAGAGAAGCCTTCAAAAGAACCAATGATTCCACCACTAGTGAAAAGGAAACTGGGTCCTTGAAATGTTCAACATAAGCCTTCACTATCCACTGGAATTTCTTAACATTCCTGAGCTCTTCCTTTTTCTTCATCTTCACCTTCTCAGGTATAAACCATCCGAAAAAAACATACATAAACACTTCCCACATAATCCCAATTTTCATTTATGGTGGGGAAAACAACTCTCATTCACCCAGGGGTGGTCCCACAAATAAACCAAGAACAATATGAACTCTAGCAGTTTTGGTATTTCCCAAAAATATAAAGACACACTCAACTTCCTCAAGCCACTTTGCTACCTCTAATAGACCTCAATCACCATGAAGGATAGGAAAAAACTAAGAAGAACTAAGGACTGGGAAAGACTCGTTAGAATCCTTGTGGAACTTTCGGAGTGGCATATTCTGATCAACACAAAAAACACAAACCACAATCAAAATTAACCCGAAACATAATCAAAGAGAATATATCGAGCCAAAACAATAAGCTCACAAGATGAACACATACAAACATAACCAAAATAATATTTTCAAAAATCCACAATTCCATTTCAATATCAAAACTTCCTTCTTCCTAGGTCACTTTCCAAAAAACAAAATCCATTTTCAATGGAAAAAACCCCACTTTTAGAAGAAAAATCAATATAAAAACTATTTTAATTCCAAATACTCAGCCATTGAACCCCATGAACTGTAAAATATGTGTCCATCCACTCTCACTTCAATCTTCCATGCACATGTTCCAACATACACTTTCCATACATACCTACACATATGCGAACATCCATGAGGAACACCAAGGGTCTCACCCATGCCACTTCCTTATCAATTCCAAACATGTACCAAATTTTCAAACCAAAACAATTTCTCTTTTAAAACACTTTTTTATAATCCAAGAACATTTGAAGCAAAAAAAATTCTATTTAAAAAGAAAATTTCATTTTAAAATCTCACTTACACCAACTGAAACCAGCTCAAACAAACAATTCACATCAAACACATGGGATGAGGAACTAGTGTTCATGCATAACCTAGATACATCATGGGGGGTCATGCCCCATGTAAGCATTAATAACTAAGAATAAATTTAACCATGAACATAGACATCACATGGGTCACTACACCATGTTAGATAACAACATGAAACCTACTCATCTCCATTGTCATTCCTCAATCCCAAACAAAAAAGGACTCAAATCCCAGACTACCCCTAGAAACTCAATTATTAGAACAATTAAGAGTTTATAATGCTCTTCCCGTGCCTATCTTTTAAGTCTAGATAGTCCTAATCTAAAATCTACCAGACACCCCAAATAACAATAGCTTCATCTGATATTATTCTTTCATGAACCAAACCTAGATTCTATCCGACCCAACATCAGACCTGGTCTGAGACATGGCCTGAAGGGCATTACTGATCCCCATGGGCTGGAAACTAGTGTAGGGAATCAAAGAAAACTCTATGGTAACTATTTGTTTACAATAAATGAGGATCAAATTAATAAATAGAACAAGTGTAAGAATCAAAAAACTAAACTTTGATAAATATAAAAAAACAATCCAGATACAAAAACTAAAAAACAAAATAGAAACTAAATATGAACTTAGACCAGATAGGATAACACGATATCCTTGTAACCTCTTGGTCACCTCTAACCATAAGACCAAAATGCTCCAATGATGAGGATATGAAGCAAAAAACTGAATCTAAAAAATATATTAGGTCTACCAACACCAAATGATATAAGTAGGTTGTGAGCTTCATAGCTCAATAAGAAACCACCAAAGAATCCATATGTTTCCTTTCTTGAAAACAGTCTATTAGCATTAGTTTTATATACATATATATAATAGGTATTTAGTTCATTTTAAGAAAAAAACATATCTTTCAATAAGTAACCATTTTTAAAACAACACACATAGTTTTCCTATTTAAATATTTTTTCACTTTCTACAACCTTTTTCTTTATAAATAAACCCAACAACCAAATCCTTTCATGTAACCAAAAAAGGTTTATGCATAAAATAAAGGGTACCAATACTAAAAGATAAAACTTTTAAGAATAATATCAAACATTTTTTAGAAAAATAAACAAACAAATATAGGTAGTAACCATGGTTGTTTCCTAAACATCACTAGAGAAATCCATAGACATACTTAAGTGTAGATTACCTACTGGAGTATGGTGCATATCTATAGTCAATAACCAATTGGATTCTCTCAACTAGCCTCACCAGTGACACAACCCACCTAGGCTCTAATATATCAAAGGGGTACCAACCCATCTAATCGGGGTTGATAAGAAACCATCACTCAACCCTCCAAAATAAACCCATGAAACCCATGGTAATAGTATATTGTGTTCGTAGGAGGCCCTCACATGCATGAATCACCTTACCTTTCATCACCACAATTTTTTACCCCAAACACTGACACCACTTATACAATAGCCAGCATAGGGAAATAGTCAATAGGGGTACCCATCATATAACAATGAAATTACATGTACGAACTAGGCCATCACATCACAAGATCTATCAATCCATTTTCTCGAAACATATCAAGGGACCAACTTGGATTTTTATTTCCCAAGACACATTCATTTCCAAAACATCATAAAGTTCCAATAGAGTCTTATAAAGTGTTCATTCCAAATATACTTTCAAAACAATTCTCAACCATTTTAAAAATCAACATAAATGGATACTTCAAAGAGAAAAATTTAAAACTAGCCTTTATAACAAATCCAATTTTTTTCTGACAATATTTTAATACCAAGATGAAAACACACAACACACTTAAAGATATCGAATGGTCCTTCACACCACTTGAAAAACAAACTATCTTAAAAAGAACCAAACATTTCTTATTCTTCGAACACGCATATAAAATCACACTTAATTCATTTTAAAACAAAATGAGTTTAGTTAAACCCCAAGATATTAAAATATACATCAAAGTGTTTCGTAAACCAGGATTCATGTTAAACAAGGCCATCATCATTTGTGTTCCCATCCATGTGTGCACTCCGAGCAGACATGGATGTTCCCACATCCAATAGAATACCACAATTATCTTTCCTCAAACCATTTTAAGAAGCAACACATGACATCAAATCAAAAAAAAAGAAACTATAAAAGTCTCCATGTTTAACATATATATCCCCAATAAAAATCTCACCAATTTAATAAAACATATCTAAGGACAAACACCCCTCAAAACAAACAATTTCATTTAAAAGAAAAAATCGATATTTTAACAAACACCTAGTGCATATACACATGGGCATATTTAAAGAACCACTTTAAAACCCATTTTCAACAAATTATACCGACACCCAAGAATCATAATAAACTAAGAAAGTGCATCACAAGTATGAAAAACACAATTTAAAATTTATTAAGAGAACCCAAGAATCAATAGAATTTATTAGGAAGAAAAAACATGGAGACACCTACCTCAATAAAATGAGAATACAACTAAACTCTAGGAGGAGGAATATCCTAGCTCAAGACACGATCTTCACACCCTAACATCGAAGAAATCAAATCACAACCAAAACCTATCCCCTTGGGTTCGTCCAATAGGGAAAACCCACAAGTAAAACCTAGGGAACCAAGGGAGGAAGAGATAAAGAAGAGAAAAATGTCCAAAACCCCCATAAACTTACCTTATAATCTTAGAGATGGATCCATGGAGGGAGTAAAATCATAGGGGGGTGGAGACCCCTTCATGTGCCAAAAATGAGAAAGAGGGAGGGGAGATCGATTTGGGTTAAAACATAAGAGGGGAATAATTACAATTTAAAAGTTTATAGAATCTAGGTAGATCACATGGTTTGGATGCATGGTTTACCAAACTATACACTAACCATGTGCAAGATTCTAGAAATGAGAGGAACCTTTAATGGGATGGCCACATGATTCTCAAACTATGTGCCAACTGTGTTGAATGCCCCTATCTGGTTATAGAACCAAACCGCACGGTTGCCACATAGTTTCCAAAATCATGCGAAACCCATGCACCTTACTTATAGACACCAAAAAACAAGTTGCATGGTTTCCTGAGAAAAGTTGCATGATTTACACTAACCAGGATCAAACTATAAATAGGTAAAACACCCACTTGAAACATCCAAAATTCAAAATTTTAAACTGGGGCTCAACCTGAACCTTAACCAAAAATATCAAAGATCATGGAAATAATAAAATAAAAGTATTTTCATGGTTTGTGTATGACATTTTCCCTATCTAAGACATAACATTAGTTGGCATTGGTTATTTTTGAAAGAGTCATCATGAGCATGAAAATATATAAAATAATTGAAATAAATTATTTCATTTCATTTTTTCGATGCATCAATTGACACATTTTGAAATAGACTATTATGGATAAACCCTAGGGTTATACACATAACTTTAGATCCATTGGAGAGCCATTGGAGAGATCTTCAAAGGATTCCTCTCATACGAATGGTGACCAGATCAGGGATCGATGATCGACACTCAACAGAATCATAGGATCTTTCCAATGACTATGATGATGCATTGTTCATCATCAGTGATTGGTCTGAATCGAGGTAGGGTGCATGTTTTGATTTTATTATTCTCTTTTCTTTATTTCTACAATGAATGTGAATCAATCAATAAATAGATTCATCCATTGTTCAATTGTTATGTTGGATTGGTTTTTTAGTGGGGTTTTTATAGGAGAATGTCTTTGTGATTTTGAATTTTTTGATTGCCGTTCAAATGATAAAGAACCATGATCAACATGAACAACGATTAAGGTATGTTCCTCTTGATTGATTTGTACTTTTATCCCATGATTTTTCATTTGCCATGGGCATTATTATTTTGTCCTATGACCCAAAAAATCATGATCAATCGATCATTGTGCACTCATTTCTTGGATCAATGATCCGAAATCGAAGATTCGGGATCAGCACAACATGACAGTGGTGCGACAATATAATCAATGAAGAATCAGATTAATTTTGATTCCCAATTTTGTGTTCTTATATGCATAGTAAATAATGAAAAATGATCCATTCTCTAAATAGTTTTGATGGATGGAATATGTTCTTCATCAATGATGAGGCTTGTTTGAATTGGGATCTTTGATCTCAAGGAAAAACGATCATCGGATAAAAGGTCGAATGTGAGAGATCACATGTGGAAGAAGATCTAGGATTATATAAAATCCCACATAACAAGTCATGTAAACCATATCTATACACCATGTGCCCCCCCCCCCCCCGTGCAGTGGATAGGGTATTGGGTAATAGATAAGTATTTCATAGCATGTAGATCAACATACACAACGTGTTATCCCTCCTCGAATACTCAACGTGTACATTAAAAGGTACACAGACATGAGGTATAGTACAAGGGTTTCCAACATGGTGTGTACTCTACTACAAGGACACAGGTTGATGAAAAATGCCATTTAAATGGACATTGTAATTGCATAGACCTCTCTGGTCCATTATTTTGGAGAAATGTAGTGTCTAAGGTGTTCTAGGAGGTCAAGGTGACTTATCTCCAAAACTTTTCCAAATTTCTAGTTTTGTGAATAATGTTTCCAGTTTTGTGAATAATGGCATCGGTGAGATAGATGTAGACAATTTCATTAGTGGGATCGATGTAAACAGTTTCATTGGTGAGAGAGATGTGAATAGTTTCATCGGTGAGTCATTTTGTGAACAGTCACATCGATGTTAGTGATTCATTTTGTGAATAGGGCCATCGGTGTTGGTGAGTCATTTTGTAAATATAGCTATCAGTATTGGTGAGTCATTTTTTGAATAGCACCATCAGTGTCAGTGAGTCATTTTGTGAATAGTGCCATCGGTGTTGGTGAGTCATTTTGTGAACAGTGTCATTGGTGTCTGTGATTCATTTTGTGAACAGTGTCATCGGTGTCTGTGAGTCATTTTGAGAACAGTGACATTGATTTCACTGAGTCATTTTGTGAACAGTGTCATCAATGTTGGTGATTTGTTTTTATGAATACTGTTTCTAGCATCAGTGGGTGTACAGTGTTTCCAGCTTCCTACAGTTTCACCCCTTTGACGTTTTCTTTGACGTAAAATGAATTCAAGGCCTTTTCTAAGGGATTTAAGGACGATTCAAATCCCATAACCCCTATATTAATTTTCCTAAGTCTTGGGATACCTTTACATGGTCAAAATGTGTGGGTTAATGCAATTCATTTTTAATGGACAATCCAGTGTATCTTAAATCGTCACTCCGTTAAATCGTCAAATGGGACGAGATATCTTCCTCCCTTGTTCTACCTTCTTGTTCACTGGTGTGATATGATTGAACCATTCCTTCTTCCCATAGTAGTGGTGTGATAGAACATTAATCCTTGGATCATTTCCCCTTGATGTTTTTTCCTGCTACATGTTCACCCCCTATTTTGGTATAACTAGCAACTGTAAATCTGTCATCAATAGAAGGTATGATCTACCTCCATTATTGTGTTTTCATCGATCCTTACTCTCTAGTTTCTCCTTTCCATGTTATGGAATATGATCTCCATGCTTCTATTGGAGTTTTCCTAGGTTTCGGTTGGTGCAATCGTGTCGCGGCATCCTCGGGTGGATGCAATTGTCACAGGGGAGGAAATCATGATCTGTTGTGTGGATTGTTCTCGTGTAAAGAATGTTAAGAATCTTTTGAGGTAGGGGATTAGTTGCTTCTCAATTATTTTATGTGAAACTGACGTTTTAGTATATTTTATCCCGCTGGATCATAATGTAATTTACATAATAAATATTTGAACTGGATAAAATAATTGGTATCAGTCGTATGTTATTGCCTTTTGTTTTTTAGATAGTGTGACATCTATATTTTTCTTTTTTAACATGTATTTCTTGAAGTAAATTGGAAAATAACATAAATTGGGAGTAATTGAAATTAGTTTTCAAAGATAAATAATCATGTAAATTAATTTTGTCTTTATTGTTGTAATTTGATGTTAAAAAAATTGATGTAGTAAGAATGTTTAATTGATTTTTGATAGCTAGGATAGCTTTTTTGTTTAGGTTTACCATAGTTGGAACATGCAAATAATAAATTAGTTCATTCCAGATGGATTAAAAGAAGGTATGTTTCATAAAAAGGTAATTCCTGGTAGGGTTCTGAGTTACCCTCTTGTTTGTAAGGATGAGTGCCTTGTGCTTTGGAGCCATGAGTTCTCATTATGTTTGAAAGTTATATGCCTTCTTTAAGGGACAAGATCCCAGTTTATATGATGTTTATTTTCTACTTCTTATGATGTGATGTGATCCTAGATGGCTGTTATGATATGTGGGGGTAGGTAGGCCCATTGTTTTTGGCAGTAGTTGATGCTTAGAGTAGTGAGATGCATCGGTTTATGCATGTGGGTGTCAGAGAGGAAAACAGAGTTGATGAAATGGGTTGGATGTGAATGTTTGGATACTTGCTGAATCTTGATGGCTGTTTATCTTATTTACTTTACCTACTTCTCAAGGAAGCTGGTTTGGCTACCCTCCTTCCAAAAGAGGTGAAAATACATGGGGTATGCCACATTATTTCTATATTTAGATTCTTGATAGAGGATGGGTCTACGTTCTTTCTATAGATGGAAAATACTTGATGGGTAGTTTCTTTTCTCATTGGGTTAAGCCCCCTTGTATTTGGCTGCTTAGAATGTTTTTCGAGAATGACTGGGAATATAGGAAAGTAATAATACTGATAATAAATTATTTAATAAATGATGCTAACCCATGGGTTCAGAGCTTACTAGGAAGAAATGTTGAGGTTACAATTTAAAGGAACAGTGAACATTGGGTGTGATGCTAATGAAATATAATGTGTAGTTGATAATAGTTAATTAATATTTAAATAATTAATTAACGTAAAGTGTAATTGATAAAAAGGGAATTATGTAATATAATAAATCTCTTTAAATGGTTGTGTGCTTATAGGATACCTAGTCTTAGTAGTGGCAGTCGGGAGTCCAAGAGACGTTAGTTGTGCTTGAGTATAAAACTAGGTTATTCCCATAGTGTGGTTGTGATCCATAGTATATTCTGTAATTTTTGTGTTTCTATATGCTACTCCACCCCATTAGTTAGGGAAATTGACACCATAGGGATTCTGAGCACATGGGGGTTTTTTCCCCAACATTCTAGTGGGAGGATGGATGATTGACTACCCCCTTTTTACCTACTCTCTTCTCTTGATAGTTACTTGTGCCGGTAGGCACAACAGTTAGTTTTACCCATATATGTGTAGAGGGTTGTAATAGCTTGTGGTTATTCACACAAATGTATTCTAAATATAGTTTCCTACGGACTACTATAGGTGTAACATGTATAGGCTATGATGGCATGAGGATCCTTACTCAATGTATGGGTTTTACTGACTTGAGGTATAATTCCTGAAGTATGATACATGTTATGTGAGTTATGGTGGCTCCCAGAACTACCTGGTTACTTTAGTTGCGTGGACGTGGTGGTTATGCTGCATGAGGTGCATGTTGTGGTGCTTCACCTAGGTGTCTTCAGAAAAGCCTTTTCGGAGAGAGATGCTTAGGACGTGCGATGTTGGGTCAAAGAGGCAAACTAGTGGGTAAGTAGTAGCGGGGTACCATTGATATTATTTATTATATTATATACTCTTGTATGGGAAACTTGGTGAGAGTAGCCTTGGTGAGGATGGGCACTTAGTATACCTGTTTAGGTGATGATTTATTTTCACTTGTTTTTCACTATGATTTAAAATGCTTTATTTACTTTTTCACAAGAGGATCTGGGGAGTATCCTACTGAGTATAGTTTTATACTCTCCATACATATATATAAAATGTTTCTCAGGTCACTTGGAGTAGGTTAGAGATCCGTCTAGTTACTACTATCTTGGGGTTGCAGGGGATATTTAGGCATTCTGGTAGTTGTTGTTTTTATTTTCCTTTGGTACTGGTAGTTTTCCCTTTCAGTTGTAGTAGTTCTTGAATGAAAGTACATATGTGTACTTGGGATTTATTTTATATTATAGTATGATTTGGTGTTGGTTGGGGTCTTTTTTATATCTCTCTTTCGCATGTGTTCTCTTAAAGGGCAATGCCTCGAATTTTTGTGTTTACTATACCCTCGATGCTAGTCACCAACCTAGGGCCTACTGGATGTAGGAATCAGGGGTCACTATCTCCCTTCTCCCATTGTCAGCCCAGGAGGGGTACACCTTGTGGGGAGGTGGTCATGATAGAGTGATATCAGAGGTCTAGTTTAGGGTAAGATGAAGTTTGGTGTTAGGTAAAAGTGAGGTTTCATGGGTTGGTAGGGAAATGGTGTCAGTTAAGCTTATCAAGTGATGTAAACACTGTATACCAGATGAAATATAGAAATTTAGGGGCCCCTATGATCTGATGCACAGACCTTTAAGTTTACAGTGGTTACTAAACAATGTGATACTGGTTGCAGGGTAGAGACCTAGGAAAGGATCATGCATCATTCTTCTTTGTTTCTGTGTATGAATGGGAAGAACTTGAGAAAGGTTAACCTGAAATGAATAAAATAAAATAATTAATTAATTAATTTCTAGTATTCCATATTTTAGGTTTAAAATCATTAATAGTTTGTTATTTTATAGGTATGGATCCAGGTCGACTCCTCATCTGATTCACGTAGAATATGTCCTGTAGGTTGAGGAAACAAATCGCTGCAGGGTAGAGAATGATGATCAAAAAACATGGAGGAGGAAACTCCGAGTGTTTCATAGCTAGAGTCTACAGAAGTACGAGGGATCCATTTCAGATGCAGTCATAGAAGACTGGTTGGAGGAGGTTGAGATATCCTTCAGTTTGATCTGTTCTTGGAAGGAGCACTGGGTGTCTTTGGTTGTGAATATGCTGCATGGAGAAACGAGGTAGTAGTGGTTCTTATTCCTTGAGGATCATGAGGAGTTGGCGATCTCATGGTAAGAGTTTCAAGACAAGTTTATATTTGATTTCCTTTCTTTGATTGCGAAGGTGTCCAATCGCTAGGAGCTTCTTACCCTTTGACAGGGGATCTCTAGTGTGAAATATTTTGGAATCTGTTTTAGGAACCTTTTGTGATATGTTTCAAACCTGTTTCTATATGAGGAGACTAGGGAGAGGCATTTTGAAGAGGCTTTGCATCTAGAGATCCAGTGCTAGGTCACCCTATTTAGGAGGAAGACATATCTTGAGTTACTGGCGAGGGCATATGTCATCGAGAGGACATTGGATAGAACCATATCATTATGAGAGGGGAGTCCTCGTTATTCCTCATGATGCAAAGATGTGGTATAGGGTCCCTGATTTTTAGGTTAGAAGAGTTTCCATTCAGCCGGGGGTAGGTCCCAGCCCTCGGCATCTCGTTTCTCAAGGGGTAGAGGCTCTCAGGCCTATGAAAAAGGACCGGGAACTTGTTTTTTTGTGGAGGCCGAGGTTATCAGAATCAAGAGTGCCCAACATTTTAGAGTAGTAATTGTGCACCCGGTGTTCCACTTCAGGTTCCTCCGTTGAGGCATTTTTAGTCGAGGAAACAACAGCTGGTTTCACTAGCATTGGATCAGTAGAGGGAAGATGGGGCAGGTTGAGGATAACCCCGTGACACTCCCCATCCTCAGAGAGTAGAGTGTGGCCATTGTGGTGGTCATCATCAGGGTCATAGTAGTCATGGAGGTGGTCATGGTCAGCTTCATGCTTTAGCATTGTCAGCACCACACTATCCAGACATCGTTCGAGGTACCCTTTCTTTGTTTTCCACTTTGGTGTATGCCTGGTTTAATATAAGAGAAATGTACTCATTCATATCACCTACCCATTTCTGTGCTTTGGGACTTGAGGTAGAGAGGCTTCTAGTGCCCTTGGTGTTGACTACACCAGTTGGAGGTCGAGATGACTTGTTTGAAGTATGTAGATACTGTAAGCTAGTGTTGGTGTAGAAATGCTCTTTGGTAGATTTACTATGTTTGCGGATACAACTATATGATGTCATCCTCGGAATGGATGGGTTGTATTCTTTGAAGGATATCATGGATTTCTTCAAGAGGCAGGTGTTGTTCTTCGATGCTGATGGAGATCCAGCTGTGTTTGTTGGTGAGCGAGACCCTCGGTTGGGTCAAAGGCATGTTCCATCCTTGTCATCCTTGATGGATGAGCTGATACTGAGTTCTTCAAAGGTTCAACATTTGGAGTTTCCCAGGTTCATAGAAGAGTACCCTGATGTAATTCTTGAAGAGGTTGTATAATTACCCCCTCGATGAGAGATCATGTTTGGGATCAAGCTACAACTAGAAGCATCTCCTATCTCTATGTATCCCTATAGTATGGCCCCTTCTGAGTTACTAGAGCTTTGTAAACATTTTGATGGTCTGTTACAGTGTGGTTTTGTTCAACCAAGTGTGTCATTGTGTGGTTCACCAGTTTTGTTCGTGAAGAAGGATAACGGCAGTTTGCGGTTGTGTATCGATTATCATTACTTAAATAAAGTGTCCATGAATAATCACTATTCTCATACTTGAATTGATTATTTATTCAATCAACTAAAGGGTGAAAGTTGGTTCTCAAATATTGACTTGCAGTTAGGATATCATTAGATGCATGTGAAGGATGAAGATATCCTGAAGGATACTTTTTATTGTTGTCATGGGAATTATGAGTTCAGTGTAATGTCGTTTAGTGTGAGTAATGATCCAGGTGTGTTCATGGGATCGATGAACTCCATGTTCTTTGAGTTTTTAGATAAGTTTGTGGTGGTTTTCATCAATGATATCCTTATATAATCTGCATTTGCAAAGGAGCATAAAGAGCATCTGCACGCCATTTTTGGAGTTCTTCATCAACATAAATTGTTTGGGAAGTTATTGAAGTGTGAGTTTTGTGATCAAGAAGTTCATTTATTAGGTCATGTTATATCCCAGTAGAGAGTATCTATGGATCCATTGAATATAAAAGCATTTGTGTCTTGGGATGACCCCAAGATAGTGGAAGAGGTGTGTATTTTCTTTGGTATCACATGCTACTACAGGAGGTTCATAGTCAATTTCTATTATGTTGCAACTCTTCTAATAACATTGACTAGGAAGGATCAGGAATTCATGTGGACTGATCAGTGTCAAACATCTTTTGAGTATCTAAAGGAGAAGTTGTTCAGTGCTTTGGTTATTTTCCTGCCAGTAGAGGGAGTCTATTTTTATGTTTTCTTAGATGATTTGCATCTGGGGTTAGGTTGTGTTTTGATATTGTAGAGATCAATCATTTCTTATGGGGATTGGCAGTTGCATCCCCATGAATGTAACTATCCCACCCATGATCTTGAGTTGGTGGTCATGGTGTTTTCTCTAAAGTTGTGGAGACATTATATCATTGGAGAGCACTTTGACGTTTTCACCGATCATAAGATCCTAAGGTATGTTTTCTCCCAACATGACTTGAACTTGAGGCAGCGTCGGTGGATGGAGTTCTTATAGGAATATGACTTCGAAATATCATATACACCTGGAAAGGGGAATGTTGTAGTTGATACACAAAGAAGGAAGTCACGTAGTGATGTACTGCATGAATCCGGTGATTCTTGAAGAGTGATGGAAGAACTTCCAGCATCACATCTCGATATAAGAGAAGGTGTGGGAATAAGTTTTCTTTTTTAGATGACAGTGTAGTCATCTCTGTTGTAGTATGTGTAAGAGTCCTAGTTGGGGGATCTAGAGGTGGAGGTCCAGAGAGACTGAGTTGTTAGTGGCGAGGTCCCTGATGGTTGGGTTGAGGAAAAAAACATTGTGTGTCGTATTAAGGAAGAATTTTTGTTCCTTTGGAAATGAGTGAGATAGTTCTTAGAGAGTTCAATAGTTCACCCTTAGCGGTACATCCTGGCATAACAAATATGTATCGAGCTTTAAGGATCCAGTTGACATTGTCTGGGCATAAACATGAAGTTTTGGAGTTTGTGTCTCGATGTTTGGTCTGTTGTAAGGTGAAGGGAGAGCACTGTGTCCTCGGTGATTTTCTCCAGCCATTAGATATTCCTCAGTGGATGTGGGAGGAAATATCAATGGAATTTTTCATTGGTTTACCTCTATCTTAGGGAGTACATGATGTTATTTTGTTGGTAGTGGATAATTTAACAAAAATCATCCCACTTAATAGAGATTAAGGAGTTTATCTTAGTGGAATTTTTATTGAGGTAGTATCTGGAGGAGGTGGTGAGACTCCACGAAATACAGAGGATGATCATTTTTTATCAAGATCCTTTTTTAAACTTTAGGGTGTGGAGAGGTCTACAACATGATTTCGGTTCTCAGCTATTCTTTATCAGTACTTTCCATATGTAGATTGATGGTCAGAAAGAGCGGACCATCCAAACACTTGAAGACATGTTGCGCTCTTGTGTCCTAAATTTTGGAGGTTCTAGGATGAGGCACTTACCCTTAGTGTAGTTTTTTTACAGCAATAGATTTCATTCCACCATCGGTATGGTGCCATTTTAAGGCTTTTATGGATGACCTTTCCATTCTCGTTTTTGATGTACTGGGGTTAGAGAGATAGAAATTCTTGGACCAGAACTAGTGCATAATATGGCAGAGATGGTTCAAGTGATTCATGAGAGGATTAAGGCAGCACAGGATCATTAGAAATCATTTGTCGATCAAAGTAGGAGACCATTGGAGTTTGATATTGTAGATCATGTGTTTCTAAAGGTGACTCCCCATCGTGGGAAGTGAAGGATTGGTTTTGGAAGTAAGATTTCTCCCCGGTTTGTTGGGCCTTTCGAGGTGTTGACTCATGTTAGAGTCATGGTATATCGAGTAGCACTACCACCGCATATGATCCAGATACACGATGTTTTTCATGTGTCACAAATCTGTTGTTATCTTCATGATGACTTTGACGTCATCAATTAAGGATAGATCGATGTTGATGATGATGCAACCCTCGAGGAGCGGCCTGTGGAGATAAAAGACTGAAAAGAGAAGGTGTTGTGCAGGCATTCTATCCCCTTGGTTCGTGTCTTGTGGAGACACAATGTCTTCGAAGAGAGTTCCTGGGAATGTGAGTCATAGATACATGATCAGTACCTAGATTTTTTTGATGTTTAACTCTTTTCATGTAAGGATGTTCGATTTTTGGTTGTAGACCTTTCGTGTTTATGAGATGGCTTCCTTTTTTTTCTTTTGTGGATTTCTCTCTTTTGAGAGGTATCTCGATTGTTGGTTGGTCAGACCCATTTTTTATTTCTTTTAGGTTTCTTTTGAATTCTCAAGGATGAGAATGTTTTGAGAGGTATCTAATGTATTGTTTTAGACCTCTTCGGTCTACTCCTTTTCTGAAATTTGTTATTTGAGGTGTTTTAAGAGGTCATGGTGACCTATCCCCAACACTTTTTTATATTTCCAGTTCTATGAAAAGTGTTTCCAATTTTGTGAATAGTGTCAACGGTGAGACAGATGTGAACAGTGTCATTAGTGAGTCATTTTTTGAACAGTTCCATCAGTGTTAGTAAATCATTTTTTGAATAGTTACATCAGTGTCGGTAAGTCATTTTGTGAATAGTTCCATCATTTTTAGTATTTCATTTTGTGAAAAGTGTCATCGATGTGAGTGAGTCATTTTTTGAATAGTGCCATCGGTGTTTGTGAGTCATTTTGTGAATAGTTCCTTTGGTGTCGGTGAGTCATTTTGTGAACAGTGACATCAGTGTGAGTGATTCATTTTGTGAATAGTGTCATTCGTGTCGGTGAGTCATTTTGTGTACAGTTCCATCGGTGTCAATGATTCATTTTGTAAATAGTGTCATTGATGTCAGTGAGTCAATTTTTGAAAATTGTCATCGGTGTCGGTGAGTCATTTTTTGAATAGTGCCATCAGTGTTGGGGAATCATTTTTGCGAATAGTGTTTCCTGCATCTGTAAGTGTACAATGTTTCCAGCTTCCTACAGTTTCACCCCTTTGACGTTTTCTTTGACGTAAAATTCATTTAAGGCCTTGTTTTAAGGGATTTAAGGATGATTCAAAGCTTATAAAACCTATATTAATTTTCCAAAGGCTCAAGATACCTTTACTTGGTCAAACTATGTGGGTTAATGAAATTCGTTTTTAATGGAAAATCCAGCGTATCTTAAACCACTACTCCGTTAAATATTCTAATGGGATGAGATATCTTCCTCCCTTGTTCTACCTTCTTGTTCCCTGGTGCAAGATTCTCAAACCATTCCTTCTTTCCATTGGATTGTAGTGATAGAACCTTAATATTTGGATCATTTCCCCTAGAAGTTTCTTCCTGCTGCATGTGCACCCCCTGTTTTGGTGCAAGCATCAAGTGTCGATTTGTCATCAATAGAAGGTATGATCTACCTTTGTTCTTTTGTTTTCATTGACCCTTTTTTCCCATTTCTCCTTTCCATGTTATGGCATGTAATCTCCATGCTTCTAATAGAGTTTTCTTGGGTGTCGGTTGGTGCGGTCATGTTGCTACATCCTCAGGTGGATACAGTTTTCATGGGGGAGGAAATCGTGATCTGTTGCGTGGATCATTATCATGTAAGGAACACTAAGAACCTTTTGAGTTAGGGGATTAGTTTCTTCTCTATTCTTTTACGTGAAACTATAGAGTTGGTATGTTTTATCCCACTAGATTTCAATGGAATTTACATAATAAATATTCAAACTGGAAAAAATAATTTGTATCGGTCGTATATTATTTCTTCTTGGTTTCATAGATAATGTGATATCCATGTTTTCCTTTTTTATCATGTCATTCTTGATAGAAATTGGAAAAGAATGTAAACTATGAGTAATTGTAATTATTTTTCAAATATAAAGATGTATGTAAATGAATCTGGTTGTTTTTGTTGTAATTTGATGTTAATCCAATTGATGTAGTAATCAAGTTTAATTGATTTTTGATAGATATGATAGATTGATGTTTAGTTTTACCATATTTGGAACCTATGAATAATATATTGGTTAATTCTAGATGGATGAAAGAACCATATTTTTTATAAAAATATTATACCTAGTAGGGTTCTAAGTTTCCCTCTTGCTTGTATGGTTGAGTGCCTTGTGCTTTGGAGCCTCGAGTGGTCATTATTTATAAAGTTTTGAATCCTTGTTTAAGGGCCAAGATCCTAGTTGATATGATATTTTTTTCCTACTTATTATGTTGTGATGTGATCCTGGATGGCTATTGTGATATGTAGGGGCAGGGAGGCTCATTGGTTGTGGTAGTAGTTGATGCCTAGTGTTGAGAGATGCATCAGTTTATGTATGTGGGTGTTGGGGAGGACAATGGAGTTGATGAAATGGGTTGGATGTGAATGTTTGGGTTCTTGTTGAATCATGTGGGTTGTTTATCTTATTTACTTTCTCCACTGCTCAAGCAGCTGGTTTGGCTACCCTACTTCCAAAATAGGCGAAGACATGCGGGTTTTTCCATGTGCTTTCTGTGTTTAGCTTCTTGAGGGAGGATAGGTCTACGCTCCTACTATAGGTGGAAAATACTTGATGGGTAGTTCATCCTCTCACCAGGTTTAGCACCTTGTGTTTTGTTTCTTTTAATGTTTTTCTAAAATTCCTAGGAATATGGGAATGTAATAATTCTAGTAATAAATGATTGAATAAATGATGCTAACCAATAGGGTTGGAGCTTGCTGGGAAGAAATGTTGAGGTTACAATTTAAAGGAACAATGAACATCAGTTGTGATGCTAATGAAATATAATGTGTAATTTATAATGGTTAATTAATGTTTAAAGAATTAATTAACGTAAAGTGTAACTGATAAAAATGGAATTAAGAAATACAATAAATCTCTTTAAATGGTTGTGTGTTATAAGATACCTAGCCTTAGCAGTGGGGGTCGGGATTCTGAGAGATGTTAGCTGGGGTTGAGTATAAGAATATGTTATGCCCGTAGTGTAGTTTTGAGCCATAATAGATTCTGTACTTTTTATGTTTCTACACGCTACTCCACCCCGTTAGTTAGGGAAACTGACACTCTCAGGATTTTGATCCCTAGGGGTGTTTTCCCCAACATTCTGGTGGGAGGATGGATGGCTGATTACCCCCATTGGACCCACTCTTTTCTCTTGGTAGTTACTTGTCCTGGTAGGCACAACAGTTAGTTTTTCCCATATTTGTGTGTAGAGGGCTATAATGGATTTTGGTTATTCACACACATATATTATGGATATATTTTCCTTTGGACTACTATACGTGTAACGTGAATAAGCTATAATGGATTGAGGATCCTTACTTGGTGTATGAGCTATAATGGCTTGAGATATAATTTTTGATGTATGAAATACGTTATTTGAGTTGTGGTTTCTCAAAAAAACTACCTGGTTACATTAGTTGCATGGATGTGGTGGTTGTGCTGCATGAGGTGCATGTTGTGGTACTTTTCCTAGGTGTTTGCGAGCAATCCATTTTAGGGAAAGATGCTTAGGACATGCGGTTTTGGGGAAAAGAAGAAAACCAGTGGGGAAGTAGTAGTGGGTTACCCTTGATATTCTTTATTATATTATATACTCTTGTATGCAATACTTGGTTAGAGTAACGATGGTGAGGATGAGAACTTAGTATACCTATTTAGGTGATGAGTTAGTTTCACTTTTTGTTCATTGTTCTTTAGAATGATTTATTTACTTTTTCACGAGAGAATATTGATATGATCCTACTGAGTATACTTTTATACTCACCCTACGTACATATAAACCATTTTTCAGGTCACTTTGGGAAGGTTGGAGATCAGGATGTGTACTAATAGATTGGGATTGTTGGAGCTGTTCGGACTTCATGGTTGCTGCTATTTTTACTTTTCTTTAGTACTTGTAGTTTTCCCTTTCAGTTATAGTAGTTCTTACAAGACATTACATATGTGTACTTGGGATTTTTTTAATATTATATTTTGAGTTAGAGTTGGTTGGTGTCTATATTATCTCTCTCTTTCGTATGCGTTCTGTTAAAGGGTAATACCTCCCATTTGGGTTTTTATTATACCCTCAGTGCTAGTCGCCAACCTGGGGCCTACTGGAGGTGGGAATCGGAGGGTCACTATCTCCCTTCTCACATTTCTGTCCCAGGAGGGGTACACCTTCTGGGGAGGGGGTCATGACATTTAGGATCTGGGGTCAAGGGACACAACATGTAACTCCTTCTACATGCCATGTACTCTTTTATACTTGGATTGAACTTATTTTCCTTAGTGACTTGGACATGTTTTGATAGGGTTTTGTCCCCTTATTATTTACTCTAAAGTTAGTGTGGCGTCATATCGTACTCCTAAGACTATGATCCCTTCAAATTTACTTCTTGGATAGAGTCATTAGAATCCCTTCATGTGTCCTAGAGTGATATCCTCTATTCATATTTGTTCCCTAAGTGGAGTTATTGGTACATTGTGACCAATAGTATGCGAGCATCAATCCTCTACTTAGTGGGTTAATTCAGACTGAGTTTTTTGTTATCACCCCATGAAATTGGTAGTGATCCTCATCTATGTGTCATTTTCTATTCAGACTATCAGTGTGGACTTCTAATGGTGAGACCCAATGAGAAGGACCTCTCAGATGGGCATCATCAGTGCTATCAGACTCAGGAGTGTGTTTTTCAGAAAAAATGCTTCATGAATCCTTTCATCTAGAATCCTAGGGTTATTATTCTATAGTTGTGACTTACCTTTATACTATGTGTCTTTGTTGAGTATATCTAGATATTTTTATTATATGTTCTATAGACATAACTATGTAGAGATGAATGTATTTCTTTTATTATTTTCTTTGTGGTTTTAGGGTGTCCTAATGAGTTTTTTTATACTCACCCCTACATGGGATTTTCCCACACATAACATATCTTATATAGATGATCGACCTTTTTATAGAGTCCTAGATGGATCAGGACCAGATTATGCTTAGTGAGACCAGACAGACCGAGGTGTGTTCATGAGGCTTTCAAACGAAATTCCCTTTACATTATGGTTGGACTTGTGTTACAAACTTTTGTGGTAGGATTTTATTTGGATTTTTTTATTTTCTTTACTTCCTTTAACACTTTGGTTGTGGTATTTAGATGTCTGCATTCATGGTTGTTTTGTTATTTTTACATTTCATCATTTACTGGCTTGGACATGTTTGCGTGTGTATAGGTACTTAGGCTAATGAATCCTAAGTTAGTGATATGACTTCTTGGTGATAGTCTCCATCCCTTGGACTATTCCAGGCTATATTGGGGAGTCGTGGCATAGGCCCCACTGGGATGTGTTGTGATAGAGTGGTATTAGATTGGTCGGTTCTAATTAAGGACTAAGAGTCTGCGACATTGGTTTGGTTCAATAGTGCTAAGTGTTTTGAGTTCAAATTTCAGGCCAAAACACCAATGTCTGTGTGAAGACTGACGTATCCATACAACGAGACTCTAATCACCTGAATTTAAACTCGGTACATGAGAACATTTGTTATAGGAAAATCAATGGTACATACATCATATAGGAATGGGTTGTGTTTTCCATGTCCTTTTTGTGTCGTCTCTCTAGATATACTCATTGACTATGGTATATACTCTTTATTTTAGGATGCCTTGATGACATATTCCATCTTGGATTCAGAATTATGATCACAAGGATTATACCTTCAGTGATGAAGCATCGAAACAGGGACCATTTCCTAAGATGTTACCTTTAAGTGGCACACCATCCATACCACCTATAGAGTTGCACGTGGTACCCGTAGTACCATTAGATGAGTTTTGCAGGATGAGAATTCTTTTTAAGATTCAGAGATAGAGACCCCTTATGTTCTGAGGAGATCATAACCCATATGTGTCTATGTACTAGATTGAGGTGGTGACCAGAGTTTTCTATCTGGTTAGGAAACCATCTAATCAGATAGTGGTCCTGGAAGCAAGCCTTCTACATAGATCAGTAGGGTGATGGTGGGGTTTAGTTACCCAGTCTTATAAAGATGTGTCTCTACCATGGTTATAGTTTAAGAGCCTCTTCAAATAGTATTTTTCTCCATCTATGCTAAGGGATTACACATCTAGGAGCTTATACAGCTGTACTAGGGCAGCACAACAGTAGAAGAGTATTCATTAAGGTTTATCAAACTCTCTAATTACTTGATGGATGTGGTTTAGGATTAGTTATTATAGGACCAAACCTTTGATTGAGGTCTATGTAGAGGCATATGATCCATTTTTTTCCTCTATGAATTCGTACCTATTTTGGGGTGATAGAGAGATATTTTTTCATTGAGAGTTTCTTGGAAGGAAGTTATAGTTGAGAGTTTTTAGTAGTGGGAAATCATGAGAATATATCATAGAAGTAGGGACCCAATGTCATTCCTGGGGACCTAGACATGTCCAATATTTTAGGGAGAGTTCCCAAGATAGAGGATATGTGGTTCGTGGCTTAGAGGGTGGGTTTAGTCGGCCTATAGATAGGTGGTTATAATCATGTGATAGTAGGGGAAATCTTGCCCAAGATTTTATGACCCACCATATAGCTGACAGAGAAACCGTAGATAGCCTACCAAGGTAGAGGCAATGGTAGGAGCAGGAAGGTTCGTGGGTTAGTGGACATGAAAGAGGAGCTGGGAGAGTAGCAGGAGGTGGTTAATTCTTTGAAATGTTAACACCACTACCCCATGGTGGTCCATGCCAAACTCAAGGAGCTGGAGGATAGGGGCAAGGATAGATGCATGTAGACAAAAATTATGACCCAGAGGGTCCAAGACTAATTCAAGGTATGATCTTTTTCTTTTCTACCTTATCTACAGTACTGGTAGAAATAGGTACTATTTAGTTCTTTCTTACCACATATCTTAAATAATACTTATAGATTCCAATTGATCCCTTGACTTGAACATTACTATTGGATACTCGTACTAGAGATGATTAAGTTATCACACACTTATGTTGACACATTGAATTGAATCTTGGAGATGAGTGTTTCTGTTGGAATCTATTGGTAGAATTATCAAGGGCTTATGACATCATCCTCAATATAGACTAGTTATCTACAGTTCATGCTCATAATAACATTTTTAGGAAAAGGGTGTGGTGTGTCCGCAGTGATGGAACTAGGATTTCCTTTTCGGTGAAAATGAAATCTAGGAAGCACAGGATGGACTATTGTATATGAGGTTACAACCAATTACTCATCACTTGGATAGTCATACCCTTAGTGCAATAAATGTTATGAGTTTCTAGTTTCCAACAGTGATGGAATAGTACAAGGACATCATCCCTGAGAATGTTTTAGGTTTACCTCCCTTCTGATAGATAGACTTCTGTATTTATCTGCACCCTAGGATGACACCAATATTTGCACCATCACGTCGAATGACTCCTATATATATTTATGAGTTGAGGGTGAAGTTGGAGAAATTTTAGAGGAATGGATTTATTAGACCCAATGTTTCACCCTGGTCAGCCCCGATTTTCTTTTCCAATAAGGAATACAAGAGTTTGAGGTTGTGTTTAGACTACCAACACTTAAACCAGGTGACCATGAAGAAAAATTAACCACTATCAAGGATTGATGACCTCTTTGATCAGTTGAGAGGGGAATGATGGTTCTTAATGGTTGACCTTGGGACAAGCTATCCCCAGTCCTGAGTATGAGATGAGGATAAACCAAAGATAGCATTCATATGTAACTATGGTCACTAGGAGTACTTATTTATTCTCTTTTGCGCGAAAAAACCCCAGAAGTGTTCATGAGACTCATGAACTGAATCGTTTAGACTTTATTAGGCCAATTCGTGGTAGTATCCATCGACGATATCCTTGTCTACTCAGCATCCGAGGAGGACCACATGACATAATTGAGGGTGGTTTTTGATGTACTTAGAGAACACTGGATTTAGGAAAATATCTCAAAGTTCCATTTCTAGATAAAGGTATTCCACTTTATGGGAAATGTTATCTCAATGGATGGAGTAGTAGTGGGCCCATTCATGGTCAAAGTAGTGTTAGATTTGGACCCACCCAAGAGTGTGACATAGGTATGGAGATTTCTTGGGGGGAGGATATTACTAGAGATTCATACTTGATTTCTCTATGATATCATCACCCATGATATATTTGACTCTAAAGGGGATCCTTCTGTATAAAATGATAAGTTACAGAAGGATTTTTAGCACTTGAGGTAGATTTTGATGAGTGATCCCATCTTAATATTTCCATATGAGGGTGTCGAGTATGTATTTTTTCTATGATGCATTAGGAACAAGGCACGGTTGTGTTCTGATGTAGAGTCAAGAGGTGATTGTATATGGTTCATGCTAGTTGAGACCACATTAGTAGAACTACATGACCCAAAATCTTGATTTATTAGTGGTAGTCTTCACTTTGAAGATCTATAGACACTACCTAATGGTTGATTAGTTTATCGACAATTATGATCACAAGAGTCTTAAGTACATATTCTCTAAAAAATATCATAACTTGAGGTAGAATAAATGGATAGAGTTCCTATATAATTATGAATTAAAAATTATCTATACTTCTAGGAAGGGAAATGTGTTAGTAGATTCTCTTATCAGGAGATCTTGTGCAAAGCTACTGAATGAGGAGTTAGAGTAGTTGGCCTTTTTTCCGTTATCTTTGGTGGATGGGGATGGTGTAATTTACCTCCAATTGATGTATGTTACCCCTCTTCATTTTCAGTGAGTTGAGGAGGCATAGCTAGGGGATACCGACTGTAAGATTCTATAAGATCAGATATCTACTAAACATGCTCCTGATGGATGTTTTGAAGGTAGGGATCATGTTGTTCTTTTCAAAGGATGCATGATGGTACCAGTAGCATTGTAAAAGTAGGTTCTAATAGAGTTTCATAAATCTCTTTTAATGGAAAATCTAGGTGTGTAAAAGATATACCATAACCTTTGACATTAGTTTTGGTGACCTGGATGAAGAATGGAGTTGTAGACTTCATCTCTCGATGCCTTAATTTTCAGTAGCTGAAGGTCGTGCACTAAGTTCCATAGGGTTTGGCTCAACCACTTGAGGTGCTAGAGTGGAAGTGGGATGGGATATCCATGGAATTCATGATGGTATTTCCACATACATACAAGGTATATAATATCATATGTTTTATCATAGAACAACTCACCAACTCATCCCACTTCTTAGTTATTCATGAGAAGAGTTCAGTTGAGGTCTTAGGATGCCTTTACATTAGGGAGATAGTTTGAATCCATGGAGTTCCATATAAGATATTTTCTGACCATGATGATCACTTCACATCCTAGTTGTGGAAGGTATTATAGGAGGCTTTTAGGACTAAACTACGCTAGATTGCATCATTCCACCCCCTAACTAATGGTCATATTGATCATACCATTCATGTTCTGGGGGATATACTATGATCTTGCATGTAAGACTTTATTTGTAGTAGGTAGGATCACCTACCACTGGTAGAGTTTGCGTACAAAAATAGTTACCATTCCACCATCGGTATAGAACCATTTGAGGCTTTTTATGAGTGATCCTACATGTCACCACTTTACTAGATTAACCTAGAGGATTTAGAACTTATGGTATTAGAGTTGTTTAAACCTAATACCGAGAAGGTGTAGATCATCCAAGAGTAGATGAGGAATACATATAGTTTTAATAATTTTTATGTTGATAGATGATAGAGGTCATTGTAGTTTGAGAATGGAGAGAATGTGTTCCTACAAGTTTCACCTCAACATGGATTATGAAGATTTGGTCAAGGTGGAAAGATATATCAAAGATTCATTGGACGATTCATGATTTTATGAAGATTTGGAAGGATTGCATACCACTTAGCTCTATCTCCACAGTTATACTGAGTGCACGATGTCTTCCATGTGTCACAACTGAGGAGGTACGGGCATGACCCATCATTCATTATCGACTAGTGGGAACTGTACATCCAGGATGGATCTACCTTTACAGAGTACCCAATAGAGATCAAGGATTGGAAGGAGAGGATCCTCCATATGTGATCTATTCCTTTAGTGTGTGTTAGGTAGAAACACATGAATCTTCAAGAGAGAACATGGGAGTGAGAGGATCATATTTGTTCTCAGTACCGATATATTTTTGAGTATCACTTATTTTGGATTTTCAGGGACTTAAAGGACTAATATGGAGATAATTTAATGACTCATATTTTCCATGTATCATTTTGGATATTTTATATAATATTTTTGAGACCAGGAACTGATAAATATTGATATTTCAATGCCTGGGGTTCCCGGAATAAATTTTTGAAATACATTAAATATATTAAATAACATGCACACACAATTTTCCAAAAAAAGTGAACTAAATTATAAATTTTTAACCAAATCCAAAATTTGAGAGCACCATTGAGTTCAGAACATGAGGAATACCCTAGGAGGAAATTAACAATAGTTGGTGTGGGTCATTTGCTAAAAATTCATCATGAGTGCATAAATGAATAAAATAATTGAAATAAATTTTCATTTTTTCAACACAGAGATTGAAAATTCTATATATGGATGATTATGGGGAAACCCCAGGGTTAGCCTCAAAACTTTGGAACCATTAGAAATATCTTCAGAGGATTCCTCTTAAAATAATAGTGATTTAATCATGGATTAACGTTCGTTTCTCAACATAATAAAAGTATATTTAAAAATACTATGACAACACATCATTCATCATTAGTGATTAATTATAATTGAGGTAGGGTGTGTTTTTTGATTTTATTCTTACCATTCTATATTTCTACAATAAATGTAAATCCATCAATGAACAGATTGATCTACAGTTCGATCATTATGTTAAATGTGTTTATTTTTAGGGGTTTTGATGGGAGAATATCTTTGCGATTTTTATTATTTCAATTGTTGTTCTAATAGAAAATAACCACGATCGACACAAACATTGATTTATTTCCCTTAATATTGATTTATTTTTTCTTTTCTCTCCCATTTCTTCATTCATCATGGGTGTTATTTGTATATCTTGTGACTTGAAAAACATATATCAATCGATCATTGGGTACCTATTTGTTTTTGAAATGATCTAAAATCATAGATTTGGGATCAGAACAACATGACGGTTGTGTGAAGATGGAATAAATGATTAAACATATGTCTTTTCATACCCGGTTTCATGTTCTTAGTCACGCAGTAAAGAATGAAGAACAATCTGTTTCCCGAATGGACTTGATGGTCAGAATGTATTCTTCATCGATGATGAGGCTTGGACGAGTTGGGATCTTCGATCTCATAGAGAAATGATCACCATATTGAAGACTGTAAGATCCATATAGAACCTTGAAGTAAATATGGGATTTTGGAAAATACCACATAACAATGAGTGTAAATTGGAACTACATACCGTGTGGGGTCCTTTTGTGGCATCTAGGGTTTCAAGTAGGAGATAGGTATCATGAAATGTGTGTCTTGGCCTACACAATGTGTGGTACCTCCCAGGATACTCAATGTGTAATTTGGAAGTAGTCAAAAACATGGTGGATTGCATAGTTTTCCTATATAGCATGTACTCCACAACATATACATGGCATGATGACATGGGCAGGACTCGGGTTCAGGGGACACAGTGTGTAACCCATTCTATACATCGTGTACTCGTTTATATATGGCTTAAACTTCTTGTCCTCAATGACTTGGAAAAGTTTTGTTAGGGTGCTTTCGCATTATCATTTCCCTAAAGGTTAGTATGGTATAATATCCTACCCCAAGGACTATGATCCCTTCAGCATGACTTCTTAGATAGAGTCATTGCAAGCCCTTTGTGAGGCTTGGAGTGAAATCCTCTATTCATATTCATTCCCTAAGTGAAGTTCTTGATATCTTCATGACTAACAGTATATGGGAATAGATCCTATACATAAAATGTTAATCTAGATTGAGTTTTTTGGTATCACCCCATGTCCTTGTTTGAGATCTTCATCTGTGTATCATATTATCTTCATACTATCAGTGTGGGATTTTAATGGTGAGACCCTATGAGAAGCACCTCTCGGATGAACATCATCAGTGCTATCAAACTCAAGAGTGTGTTCTCCAGGGAAAATTCTTCATGGATACTTTGATATAGAATAATACGGATGGTATACTACATTTGTGACTTACATTTAGACTATGTTTCTTTGTTTAGTATATCTGTATATTCTTATTATATTTGTTGTATACATATACTTGTGTAGAGTTGACTGTATTTCCTTTGTTGTATGCTTTTTGGTTTTGGGGTGTCCTACAAATTATTAGTATACTCACCCATAAATGGTATTTTTTTGCACATGTCATATCTTTTGTACATGATTGACCTTTTGACAGAGTCCTAGATTAACCAAGAACAAATGGTTCTTAGTGAGATCAGACAGACCAAGGTGTGTTCCCGTGTGTAAGAGGCTGAGTTTTTATGGACTTTTTTTCAAATAAAATAAATTTTCATTTATTTATTACAATGAACTAAGAAAAATATTACATTCACATGACATAGACATGGAATATGTAACATAGTACATGAAATTGTCACATGTTACATAGAACATTGACTAGGTATATGTTATACAGAATATCGACTTGGTGTACGTTACACGCAACAATGATGTTTCTGCGAAACATCATTTTTTTATTTATTTAAATGAGATAATTATAACCTATCCCTTAAACATAGTAATATGAAAAATAATAACTAATTTTCAGATATTTGTTATAATTTTAAAACATATTGATAATGAAACATATCATTTTTGGTAAAGTCCTTTTATGTTTACAAATATTGTTTTCTCGGATGAACTGCTTTTAATGTCCTTATGTGAAAAATAATAAAATTAATTTTAGAAATATTTATAAATTAAATTTTATAAAAGTAATTTTTTTTTGAATTTATAATGTCAATATTATCTTAGGGTGAAATTTTGGGATTTTTCTCAGACGCTTTATTTTTTGATTAATAGTGAAAATATTTCTTTTTAGTTACAAATTTCCCTTTTGTTTAAATAATTATTAATGTTAAATTATATTTTAATTTTTTAAGGTAAAATTAGATCAATTATACATCTATTAATACAATATATTTCAATATAATCAATTTAAATTTTAAATTTAATATAATAACTTAATAATGTTTTGAACTTTTTTTTACTTTAAGGAATTGTAATTTCATCCCATCTGTGGGATTATCATTAATCTTAATTTTTCAATTTATGTGAATTGAATTTGGAAAAACTAACATACACCATTGTAATCAGTATAATGTTTAGAGTTTAATTAAATCATGTGGATTTTTGACCTAAATTATTAGTAAAAGTGATTAAAATTAATCACATTAATTAAGGTCAAATTATGCTTAATTAGGGAGTAAACCTTAATCTTAGGAGATCAAAGGACCTATAAACTTGTCCAAAAACAATTTTATGGATATATTTAGACCATAAACATTACATTATTGATTTATGTTGGTTTGTTATCACTTTTTTTAGGCAATAACATGTGTACACCTAACTTGTTTAAAAAAATTCCCAAGTGAGTCATTTTCCTTCCCTATAAAAGGCCACCAACTCTCCCACTTCATCACACCTCTCAAACCTGTTAATTTCTGCTAATATATACCCAATAAATTTTATATAAATTATCCCTTCCTCCTATAATCCTTACCTTCTATAGAAGTAAATCCAAGTAATCCTTTTGGCACAAACCAAAAAGAGTTACTTGATTAAGAGGTAATGCCTTCTCTCAAGCTCCATTATTTTATTTTCCTTATCCACCCCTCCACTATATTTATTACATTATTGTATAAAAAAATAGTATCATAAATATAATATTTTTTTATTCTAATATTTCAACATTAACTTACACACACCTCTATCTAAAGGGTAACGAACATATTTTTACATGTATGATGAACTACCACCTCACTAAATGAGGATTGTTCAATTTTGTTTACCGCCTCTCATGGTGGAAATTATGATTGTCACTATATTCATATATGTAATATATTATATTTATTATTTATTTAAGATTATTTATTCATTTTATAACACATATCTTTTTTACTTTCCATTTCATGTTAATATGATAGTTTTTCTTGAGAAAGTGCAGACTACCGCCCCCTCAAAGCGATGTGATTCATTCACACGCTACATGGATTGTATAAAAGATAGATTTATTGAAATTATATGATATATATGATATAATAATTATACTTTAACCATTATATATATATATATATATACATATTTCATTTACCTTGTTCCTTTGAATATGACAATAAAAACGAAAACAATGTTCATGCGTATGTACGGCTTACCGTCTCCGTGAATGTTGTATTCTATTTCATAATTTTATATTAAATATATTATTATAATATAATTACATTGGATATAAATGATATTTATATAATTTTTTAAATTCTATAATTATTATATATGTATAAGGACAAACGATATAACAAATTAAGACACACGCGAAGAACAAAATGAATATTATCCGAAGTGAAATCTTAACATAGGGTGGTTAAAAAGTGGGTATTATAAGGTCGTAATCAAACCATATATGGTATTATATATAATAATATGGTTCTTTAAAATATTTATAATAAATTTATATTTATTTTATAGTTTTTTTAACGAGTACGATGGGATTCAAGACACAAGGTAAATGGATTTCATCTCACTATTTATTTTCGTGAGGTACATGCTATGTTTTCCACTCTTTCCTTTTGTGTGGTTAATGTACTGAAAATTATTTTATTATATCTATATTATAAATAAATTTATTTTTATTTAAATACCCATTTAATGATCATTCTTTCATGGGGTTTATGTTTTAAAAGTTACCAAATTGGAAAATAGGATTGTCTCAATTTGTCTTCTTTGAGACTCAGGTTTTTTTTATTCAGAAAGATTATTTTTTAAGTTGTATAAACTTCCATTTTATTTGTTATATAATTATTTTTCTTCTTTAAATTATATTTTAACCATCATTTAATTTCCTTTTCTTACATGGATAGTATGATCCCAAGTTACCAAGTTATAAGAGTTTATTGAACAATCTCATTTCTTTTCGAGATTATTTATATTTATGATTCCTTTGATGAGATATTATGATCCATCTCTCAATAACACCCATGAGTTTATTTATAATATATTTATTCAATATATAAACATGTATTATTACCATTTTACACTATTTTACACTTTATATAATGTCTTTAAGTAAAATATGATTATCTCTCTCTAGTCGAAAATCTATTGTATTCAAAAACAATGTTTTCAAAAAATGTTTTCAAAAATGTTTTCAAAATATATTTGAAGACCATTTTCAAGGAAAAAGGATTTTAAAAATGTTATTTAGTTTTCAATGCTTCCTTTATATGTTTTCAATTATATTTAGAAATAATTTTTTTTCAAAAAGGTTTTATGTCTTCATAAGTGTTTTCAATGCAGAAAGGATATTTTCCTCAAGAAATGTTTTAAAAGACATTCCAAAATTATTTCAAATATAATATAACATAAATTGGGGTTTCTCATGCCTTTATGGGGAAATTATTAAATTTTTTCATTCATATTTTTTCTATTAATATATTATTTTTTGATGGTATGATGTTTATGAAACCCATTTCTCTTTCACGGGTTATATGATTTTGAAGCCCACTTATTTTCATGGGTTATGTTCATGATGAAATGATTATGAAACATGTATCTTTCCAAAGGTTATGATATGATTACATTTTTATAATACCCATTCCATTTCTTGGGTTATGATATGGTTATTTATGATCTTGTGTCACTTTTATGTATGATTTAACTATAAGATGGGTGGGACCTATATCTCCCTCCAATGCATTATGTAAAGATTTATATCTCATGAGATAGAGATAGATAAAATTAGAAATGAACTTGGTTCACTATTACAGCACTTGAACCAGAAATGAACTTGGTTCAATATTATTGGGGTGGAATGGGGAGTGAACTCGGTTTAGTAATACAGGGTGTGAGCTTGGTTCAGTAAAGGACTTCGTCCACTAAGATGGTATTAACATCCATTCCTTGACTACTATATAAATAATTATATATTCTTATGTGTCTGCCACAATTCCATGTTTTATTTCTATGTTATGCTTTCATGGTTTTTGTTCTTTATTTCCTTATGATTCATATATTGTGAAATGTCAAGCTTTATGCCATGATTCATGTATATGATCTTTGATATGCAGGGTATGATCTTCTATCTTCATGATCATGATATCATACTTATGCTCATGATTATTCTTACATATCTCCCTTTTTTACCCTTACTATGTATTTTATATCACACCTTTTTATGGTTCTTTACCTAATTTATGAAGATATCTATTATGTTTGATGTTTCTAAGAAGGGTTCTAGTAAAGAAGAACCTAGTGGGAGATAATTGATCGGACTTATATATTCAGTTTTAATGTTTCCATGTTTCCAAAGGAACTAGAATAGTATGGCCATTGGGAATCTATTTGTCTAATGTTTTACGTATTTCACAAATGTTATTTAATGTTAATGTATAAAAAAACAAATATCGCTATAGATGGTATTAGAGAAAAGTTTTAGTTAAAATTTGGAGGATTGTATGAGAAAACCATAGTGAGAACCATAATGAAATATCTAAGGATAAGTCTAAGGATAATAAAAAGTATAGGAAAATGAGTTGGAATTTCTGTAAAGGATAGAGTGAGTGTTTTAATATAAAAACATCCCTTCCTGGATATTACAAGTGGATGTGGATCTGGAACAGATATACATAGGTGTAATAACTCTAACAAGATGTTTTTGTCCTGACATGGGGTAATTTGGTACATGACAATGGGCCTTGTTTCACACCTTGTTTGACACTCCCAGGGGATATGCTTTTTAAATTCACAAACTCTTCGTGAACCATCATGAAGTATTTAAATATAAGTTTCCTATGAATAACCTAGGGTAAAACTATGATGTCATAGATTAAGGATGGTTTCATGATTTAGACATCATATAAGTGACATTTTATGATTATATGGTTCCTAAATATGATAAATGTTTCTTACTCTATACTTTTAGTTTTATTAAATGGATGGAACACAAAGGAACCGTGATAATGGTGATTGTGATGGATAATGAAAACATTTTCCACCTGAGCAACCAAATGCTATGGGATATGGAATGAAAAACTTTGATGATATTATCACATAACATTCCCAAGATATGAATCATGGTGTAATTATAAATGAGAAATGTATGGAACAACATTTTGTTGAGTATTTCATGAGACAACCTCTACCTTCTTTCAGAGAGTCATCTGATCCACTTGTTACTGATCAATGGAGAAGTACTTCTGAAACGATATTCTTTATTCTCCAATGTTTGTAGAATGAGAAATTAATTCTAACTATCTATTAGTTAGAAAGAAAATCATACCAGTGGTGGGATCTAATCAATAATATGATTTATTAAGATGAGATTGAATCCATGAATTGGGACATGTTCAAGAACTTATTTTATTATAAGTACTTTCCTCAGATTCTTCATAATAATATGGAGAAAGAGTTCTTTGAGTTATATCAAATGGATTATGAATCTATTAATACAAATGAGGATAATTTCTAGAGACTTTGAAGGTACAATTTAGGAATTATCATCCAGCTGGAAAGTAAAGTTGATTGGTTCTTCAGTGGCTTAATGTCAAGTCTCAAAAGGGTGCTGGCCATAAGGGACTTTAATATATATAAAGAGATTGTGTGTTGTGCTATCAAGGTTGAAATTAAGGCTGGAGTTTTGTATTAATCTCATGGTTTTGACAAGCATAGGAAGATGGAGTTTAAAAGAAAATAAAAAAACCTTGGAGAAAAGAAAATGAGTTTTCCATTACGCTCCATGTGAGGGAAGAAGTATGGAGGAATTTTTCTTAAGGGGTCTAGTAAATGTTTTCAGTGTGGAAAAGAAGGTTTTCAGGAAATATTTTGTCAAAATTATGGGAAGAAGTTAGATCAAAATGCTAATAAAGAAAATGGCACACAAAATTCACCTCCAACAAATCAATGCTACAAGTGTAAAGAGAATGAGCATTATGAAAAATATTTTCCAAACATAAGGGATGATGATGATGATTGAATTAAAAACCTATTAAGCTTAGGGAAAATGGGAAATCCAATAAAATCACTATTTAGGATGAGGGGTGCGATAATGACGTGATGAAAGGCACACATACCACCCACTATAGAACTACTAATATCATATTTGATTCTGGATATACCCACTATTTTATATCTAAAGAATTTTCTATGGGTGTTATGATTCCACCAAAACAATTAGATGTGGAATCAGCAGTGCAAACCCATAATGGTATGATAATTTTTTCTCAACTCTACGATTCATCTTCGTATGAATTTTTTGGGAATTTTCTTACTGTAAATATTTTCATTCTTCCTTTGGTGGAATTTGATGCCATCTTAGGTGTAGATTTTCTTTCTCTACATGAATCCCACATCAATTTTCAAGGAATGGAAGTTATGTTTTATATTTAAAACCCATATATGATGGTCCATCAATGTGACGATAAGTATGAACTTACAATATAGATTACATATAGTGTATGGGTATCAATTCCCATTCACAAGGGTTGATTATCTCAAATGGTTGGGGATAAAATAAAAATTGATGATATGACTATTTTTCAGGATTTTGTGGATGTATTTATAGAAGAGTTTCCCAGTCTTACGCAAAAATGTGAAGTTGAGTTCTCAATAGAACTCATACCCTATTCCACACGAATTTTAAATACTCCTTATAGAATGGATCTTATTGAGTTGCATGAATTGAAGAAAAAAACTCCAAGAAAACCTTGATAATTCATTAATTCGACCAAGTGTGTCACCTTGGGGTGTACTAGTTCTTTTTTTGAAAAATAAAGATGCATTAATACGACTCTGCATTGATTATTGGGAGGTGAAAAAGATCATAATCAAGAACAAGTATCCTCTACCCCATATTGATGACTTGTATGATCAACTATGTGGAGCTCAATACTTTTTCCAAGATTGACCTTCATTCTTGGTATCATCAGTTGAGGTTCAAGAAATAAGATATACCCAAGATTAAATTTTTTACACGTTATGGACACTATAAATATATAGTGATTTTTTTTGTCTTACTAATACCCGTGCTATCTTCATGGATTTAATGAATATAGTCATTATAGATTACCTCAATCAGTTTTTGGTAGTCTTTATAAATGATATTATTATCTATTCAAAGAGAAAATAAGACCATGAATATCACTTATGAGTTATACTAAATATACTAAGGAAGGATAAGCTCTATAAAAAATTTACAAAGTGTGAATTTTGGATACAAATGTTTTATTTTTGGGTCACATAATCTCAGGAGATGGTATAGTAGTATATCCATAAAATATGAAGTATATTGCATACTAGACTAGTCCAACCAAAGTAACTAAGATCTATATCATTGTTTGATTAACTTGATATTATCAATGTTTTGTGGAAAATTGTTCTTGCCTATATGATTTTATAACCATGTTACTAAGAAGGGTGTGAAATTTCTCTGGACAGATGAATTAGAGGAAAATTTCAAGGAACTAAAGAGAAGGTTAGTCTGTGAACCTCTTCTTACATTAACCTATAGTGGAGAATGGTTTTTAATCTATAGTGATTCATCCAAGAAGGTATTGTGATGTGTTCTTATGCATAATAACAAGGTTATCTATTATTTCTTGCAGTAGTTGAAGATTTGTGAGAAAAATTACCTAACTTGTTATTTGCAATTAGGAGTGGTAATTTTTACATTAAAAGTATGGAGGCATTATCTTTATAGAGAAAAGTGTGACATATATATTGATCATGGAAGTATTAAATATATATTCACATATAAAGAGTCTACCATGAACCAGATAATATGGTTAGAGTTAACAATGGATTTTGAATGCTCAATATATTACCACCATGGGAAGAAAAACAAGGTAGTCGATACTTTGAGTCAAAAGGATCATGTCAGATTATCCATAACGAAGATCACAAAAGATCCAATATTTTTGGATTTAAAAATTATGGATATATAAATCCTAAAGAAAGTGTAAAATCTTATTTTTCTAAAATGAATGTTCAAACCTCTATCCAAGTGAAGATTAAGGAGGCACATAAGGAAGATGAAGATCTATAAAAAAAAATCAGAAATGTTCCTGAGTTTAACCTTGATCATGTTAGAAAGATAAGGTTCAAGAACTGTGTATGTGTTCCATCCATACCATATTTGAAGGAATTGTTAGAGTAATCTCATAGTTCTTCTTTATCTATTCATCCTAGAAGTATGAAGATGTATAGAGACTTGAAAGAATACTTCTAGTAGGATGGCATGAAGATAGATATCATAGAGTTTGTATCTCAATGCTTGGTATGCCAAAAAGTTAAGACTGAAAGAAAAACATCAAAGGGGATGTTTCATCAACTACCTAAACTAGAATAATAATGGGAGAACATCATTATGGATTTTATCATTAGACTACCAAAAACATCTAAAGGTTTTAATGCTATATGGGTGGTATTTTATCGCCTTACTAAGTCATCTCACATCATCTCTATCAGAGAAGACTTCTCTATGGATCATCTTTCCAAGATATACATTAAGGAAGTGGTATGGTTTCACGGAGTACCACATTCCAATGTATCATATCAAGATCAATGGTTTCCCACAAATATCTAGAGAATTATTCAGAAAGAACTTGATATAGAATTGAGTTTCAAACTACTTATCATTCTCTGAAAAATGGTCAGTCTTAAAGAAAAATTCAAACCCTAAAGGATATATTGAGATCTTGTTCTCTAGATTTAAAAGGTGGTTTGGATCAACAACTTTCACTTGTTGAGTTTTCTTAAAAAACAGCTTTCACTCAATAATTCAGATGGAAACTTATGAATCCATTTACAGGAAGAAATGTAGAGCTCCAACGTGTTGGGATGAAGTTGGAGAAAGAAAGCTATAGATACCTAAGATTGCTTAAGAAATGGTTGAAAAGGTTAGAACCATTTAGAATCCTATTAAGGATGCTCAAAGTCAACATAAAATTTACACTAATAACCATCGGCATGATATAGAATTTGAATTTGGGGAAAATGTGTTTCTATGAATCCCAAAATGGAATAAATTAATGAGATTCATTAATAAAGGGAAAATAAGCCCCCGGTATATCGGTCCCTTTATATTCTTAATCGTATAGGGATGGTAGCCTATCACTTATAAATTTCAACAAATATCTCTCAAGTACATAATGTAATTCATGTATCTCTCCTATGTAATTACATACCTAGCCCTTTACTTGTACTCAACTTAGAGGTCATACCACTGTAGTAGTATATGTCTTAAGAAAAATAACCAATTGAAATTCTAGACCGATCAGAGAAAGTTCTAAGGAACAAGACCACTAACCTTGTCAAATTTGTGTAGAGAAATCCCCAGTCAGAGGAAGCTATGTGGGAACTTTATGATACGATGAAGCAAAATTATCCTCATTTTTTTACCTGAGTGATTATTTCTAGGGAGAAATTCTTATTAAGGGGGTTAGAACATAACACCCCAATTTTTTATAAACCATTTTTTCAAATAAATTAAGTTTTCATTTATTTCTTGAAATTTACTAAATAAAAAATTCCTTTCACATGGAATAGACCTGGAATATGTAACACAAAACATGATCTTGGAATACATTACACAGAACATCAACTTGGAATATATTACATAGAACATCAACTTGGAGTACGTTACACGCAACAATGACGTTTCTATAAAAAAATCATTTTATTATTACAATTATTTAAATTAGATAATTATAACCTAGCTCTTAAACTTAGTAATATGAACATTAACAACTAATTTTCCATTTTTTTATAATTTTAAAACATATTTATAATGAAAGATATGATTTTTGGTAAAGTCCTTTTAAGTTTAAAAATAATTTTTTCTCCAATGAACTACTTTTAATGCCCTTCTATGAAAAATAATAAAATTAATTTTTGACACAATTAAAATTTTAATTTGATAAAATAATATTAATTTTTGAATTTATAATGTTGAAATTAGCTTTGGGTGATTTTTTATTTTTATGAGAAACTTCATTTTTTGATGAATAGTGAAAAATACTGCTTTTTAGTTAAACAATGCCCTTTCGTTTAAATAAATATTAATTTTAAATTATATTTAAAATTTATTTTAAGGTTACATTAGGTAATTTCACATATATTAATAAAAGTTTGGTTATTAGAATCAATTTCACTTTGAAATTGAATATAAAAACTTAAAACACTTTTGAATTTCTTTCTACATTAAAGACCTATAATTCATCAAATATGCTGGATTAGCATTAATTTTAATTTTGCATCTTCAGTTATTTAAATTTTGAAAAATAGAGAAACAATATTTTAATCATTATAATATTTAGCGTCTAATTATATTAGGTTTATTTTTGACCAAAATGATTAGTAAATTTGATTAAAATTAATCATAGCAATTAAGGTCAAATTATACTTAATTAGGGACTAAACCTTAATATTAGGGGGCCAAATTACTTATACACATGTACAAAACCCATTTTATGGCCATATTTTGGTCATAAATCTTCCATTATTTATTTATGTTGGTTTTTATGACTTCTGTTAGGTAATAACATGTGTACACCTAACTTGTTTTCAAAAATTTCAAGTGAGTCCTTTTCCTTCCCTATAAAAGGCCACCACCTATCCCACTTCCTCACACCTCTCAAACCACTTAAGTTCATCCAATATAATCCCAATAAACTTCCCATAAATTATAATTTCCTTCTATAATCCTTCCATTTAGAAGAAGGCAATCCAAGTAATCCTTTTGGCACAAACAAAAATGAGTTACTAGATTAAGAGGTAACACCTTCTCTCAAGCTCCTTTCTATTATTTTCTTTATCGACCCCCTCCACTACCTTTATTCAATTAATTTATAAAGAAACAAGTATAATAAATATACTATGATGTTTTTATGCTAATTGTTTAACCTAAACTTTCACACACCTCCATTTAATGGTTAAGGAACATATTGTTTACTTGGACGGTGAACTACTGCCTCACTAAACGATTATTGTTTAATTTTCCTTACCACCTATCATAGTTGAAATTATTATGGTCACAATATTTATAAATTTAATTTATTATATTTATTATTAATTTAGTATTATTTATTACTTTTACAACACATATATTTTTACCTTCCATTTGGTGTTAATATGATAATTTTGTTTGAGGAAGTATGGACTACCGCCCCCTCAAATTAATTTGATTCATTCCCACACTACATGGAATGTATTAAGGATGGGTTTAGTAAAGTTATATGATATATATTATATAATAATGATTATTTAATAATATATATATATATATACATATGTCATTTACGTTGTCTCTTTCAATACGATAATAAAAATGGAAACTCAGTTCATGTGTTTGTACGACTTACCATCTCCATGAACGTTGTATTCCATTTCATACATATATATTATATAGATTATTATAATATAAATATATTGGATCTAATTATATATTTATATAACTTTTTACATTATATAATAATGATATAAGTACAAGGACCAATGATATAACAAATTATGACACACGTGAAGAACAAAGAGAATATTATCCAAAGTGAAACCTTAACATAGGATGGTTAAAAAAAGGTAATATAAGGTCATAATAAAACCATATATGGTATTATATTTAATAATAAAGTTCTATAAAATATTTATAATAAATTTATATTTATTATACATTCTTTTCGAATGAATACGATGAGATTCAAGACACAAGGTAAGGCGATTTCATCTCACTTTTTATTTTTGTGAGATACAAGCTATGTTAGCCACTCTTTATTTTTTGTGGTGTATATACTACACATGATTGTATTATATGTATCTTATACTTAAATTTATGGGTATTTATATATCTATTTCATTATCTTTATTTCATGGGGTTTAACTTTCAAAAGTTACCAAATCGGTAAATATTTTTGTCACATTTTCCCTTCTTTGAGACCTGTGTTTTATTATGCACATAAATTATTTTTTGAGGGGTATAAAATTCCATTATACATTTAATATAATGAATTTATTTCTTTTAATGATATTTTAATCTTCACTTAATTTTCTTTTCTTACATAGAGAGTATGATCTTGAGTTACCAAGTTATAAGAGTTTATTGAAACAATCTCATTGCTTTTGAGATTGTTTATGTTTATGCTTCCTTTGATAAAATATTATGATCCATATATCTAGAACACTCATGATTTTACCCATAATATATTTATTCAAGATATATCCATTTATTAGTACCATTTTTTTCACCCTTTGGTACTTAAGATAATGTTTTTAAGTAAAATATAACTGTCTCTCTCTCCGATCAGAAATCAATTGTATTCAAAAACTGTGTTTTAAAAAAATGTTTTCAAAAATGTTTTTAGAATATATCGAAGTCCATTTTCAAGGAAAAAAGAATTTAATAACTTTTTATAGTTTTCAATGCTTTCTTTATATGTTTTCAAAGTAATTTTCAAAGAAAAATGTTTTCAAAAAAGTTTTATATTTTAAAAAGCGTTTTCAATATAAAAATGATATTTTCCTTAATAAATGTTTTTAAAAATATTTAAAAATTATTTCCCATTTAAGATAACATCCATTTGTGTTAATTATTCCATTACGAAGAAATTATTCAATGTTCCCATCCATATTCTTAATCTGAATGGATTATTTTTTGATGGCACAATATTTATGAAAATCGTTTCTCTTTCACGGATTATATGATTTTAAAACCTTATCCTTTCCACAGGTTATGTTCATGATGAAATTATTATGAAACATGTCTCCTTCCATAGGTAATGATATAAATACATTTTTATAATAACCATTTTTTTTCATGGATTATGATATGGTTATTTATGATCTTGTGTCACATGTATGTATGATTTCAAAATGAGATGGTCGGGAACTATGTCAATCTCTAATGCATTGGGTAAAGATTTATATCTCACCAGATAGACATGGATGGAACATGAAATGAAATTGGATGAGTATTACATGGATAGAATGGGGAATGAACTCAGTTCAGTATTACAGGGCTGTAATATGGAGTAAACCCAGTTTAGTAATACAGGGCTGGAATGGGGTGTGAACCTAGTTCAGTAAATGACTTATTCCTTTAAGATGGTATCAACATAAATACCTTGACTACTATGTAAATAATTATATATGATTATGTGTCTTTTAAAATTCATTTCTTTTATTCCTATGTTATTATTTCATGGATTATGTTCTTTATTTTCATATGATTTATGTCTTTTGAACTGTCAATCTTTATGAAATGATTCATGTATATGATATTTGATATGCATGGTATGATATTATATTTTCATGATCATATTATCATACCCTTAAGTTCATGATTATCCATACATATCTACCTTATTTACCCTTACTGATTAATTTATCTCACCCCTTTTTATGTTTCGTTCCCCAAGTTATGAAGATTTCTATTATGTTTGATGTGTATAAGAAGGGTGATAATTTTGAAGAACCTAGTGAGAGATAATGTAGATAAAATATTTATTCTGTGTTTATGTTTCCATGTTTCCAAAGGCACTGGACTAGTGTGGAATTTGGGTGTCTATTTGTGTAATGTTTTATGTATTATGTAAATTTTTTGTAATGTTAATGTATGAAAACTGAGGATCGTTATACTGCAGATTTCAGATATCAGTCCCTTTACATTCAGGTTGGACTTATGTTATAGACTTTTTTTGTCACAACTCATCCCCCAGGACCTGTGTCATGACTCACCCAATCCCTCCTCTCAAAGGCCAGAGGTAAGAGACTAGCACAGAAGTCATAAACCTACAAGTGGGAGGAATTTTAATGAGTACCTGTACACATTCACATACAACCACATCCCAAGAAAACTGGAAAAGAGAGAATGAATGCTACTAAACAACAACTAAGTGTAAAGGTACAATTGAAAGCAAATGAAATAGAATACAAAACAAAAAAAAATACAACCACAATAAGAGAAAATGAAAGATCAGTGCAAAGATTTGCGATAGAAATACCACCTGACGGGTAAGTATAGTGTAGCTGCTGGAGGCCATAGAAGCATGTTCTACCTACGAGATCTCACTGGGCACTGCCTAGTCCTGGGCCACCATGTCCGTTGCCAAGTCTTCGGTTGTCCGAACCAGACACAACACGTACATGAAAAGCTCGTGAAGAGGTGAGTAACATAATACTCAATAGAGACCCCATACCAAAAAGGAAATACCATAAAGAAATCCACAGGAAAACCATTAATCATGATCATGAAGCCAAACATCTGAAACTAGGTATAATCTAGTGTAAGTAAAGTAAGACTATAAGTCATATCACTGGACACCTTGGGCTACTGGAGTACTCCTCCCCAATGAGTATCGTGGGCATGCTGGGTCACATAGAGTCACTCCCCACCATGGGCGTTCCGGGTCACACAGAGCCACTTCCCCTTAACCTTACACCGTTGTGGTACTCATCCCTAATGAGCATCATGGGTATGCTGGGTCACATAGTGTCGCTCCCCATTGTGGTAATGTCAAGTCACACAAATCTTCTTCCCAACTTGGCCATCATACTAAGGTACTCACTACCAAAAAACTGGGCAAGGCAGGCACCTACCTTTATCAACACTTAAGGAAAAGCATTGATAAAGGGGTTGGCCTTTTTCAGCGCTAAAAAAATCACTGATAAATGTACCCTTTATCAGGGCTAAAACAAGCGTTGATAAAGGTGGACCCTTTATCAGTGCTTTTTTTAGCGCTAATAAAGGGTGCATTTATCAGCGCTTTAAATATCCCTTTATCAGCGCTTTTCTTAGCACTGATAAAGGTTACATTTATCAGTGCTTATATTAGAGCTGATAATATTTATTGTATACATTAAACAAAATACACATGTTATAAGTAAATATATATATATATAATTAAATAATTATAAGATTAATAATAAATATATTTATTAGATTTTTTAGATTTTTTAGATTTTTTAATTCATTATATTTATTAGATTTATTAATTCATTATATTTAATATATATATTTATTATATTTGTTTATATTTAATTTATTTGTTTTATTTATAAATATATAATATGTTTTAATATATATGTATAATTAAAACTATTGAATATATATGTTTTTTCCAATGAATTGGGGGTCAATAAATATATACATGCATATATATATATATGCATGAATAATGTTCATTTATAGATTATAATTATCACGTTGATGTGTTATTGATTTATAATTCATTATGTTACCCATATAATATATATGTTATAAAAAATGTACACTTATAATTAAAATTAAATTATATTTAAAAAATAAATAAATATTTTATTATATTTTCAATGATATATATATAAAAATACCATTCAAATAATTAAATAAGTATAAATAGAGATATATTTATTTAGAGTTATAATTATTAATAAATATATATATTTATCATAAATATCATTTTAAATAAATATATAATAATATAAATTTTTTTATTAAATTTATACATTTATCATCGCTTTTATTAGCGCTGATAAACTATGGCTTTATCAGCGCTACAAAAGCACTGATAAAGAGTGTCTTTATCAGCGCTAAAATGAAAAGCGTTGATAAAGTCACCCTTTATCAGCGCTAAAAAAGTGCTGATAAAGTCCAACCTCTATCAGTGCTAAAAAAGCGCTGATAAAGGGGGTCTTTATCAGGGCTTTTCATTTTATTGCTGATAAAGATCCCCTTTATCAGCACTGATAAAGGTCCACGCGGGATTTACAAAATCCACCGGGTCCTCCTCCTCCTCCCCACACACTGTCAAGCTTTCGCGGAAGCCCTACCCTGCACCGCTGCCTCCTATCCGCCACTGCCTCCTCTCTGCCGTGGTCGCCGCCTCCTTCTCCTCCTCCTCCACTGCGGCGGCCTCCTCCTCCTCCTCCTCTGGAGCCTACTTCTCCTCCTCCTCCTCCACCGTAGCTCCTCCTCCTCCTCCTCCTCCTGCTTCGCGGCCTCCTCTGCACCGCTACTCTGCCTCCTCCTCCTCCATCACGGCCTCCTCCTCCTCCACCGACGCCTCCTCCTCCTCCTCCTCCATCGGCAGCTTCTCATCCTCCTCCTCCTCCTCCTCCTCCTCCGCATACTCTTCTGTCTCCTCTCCACCACGGATCCTCCTGCTCCTCTCTACCACGGCCTTCTCCTCCTTCTCCTCCACTGGCGCCTCCTCATCCTCCTCCTCATCCTCCTTCTTCGCATACTTCGCTGCCTCTGCTGCCTTCTGCTACCTCTGAGCTACCTCCGCTTTGCCTCCACACTACCTCCGCACTACCTCTGTGCTACCTCTGTTGCCTCCGCTGTCGATTCCTCCTCCTCCTCCACCACCGGGTCCTCCTCCTTAAGGTGAGTAAAATTGAATTTTCAGGAATTAATTAGGTTTGTATTTATTGTCAATATTGAGATTAATTATGATTTGGCGTGATTATTATGTGTTATTCTGGTGTGTGTGACACATGTATATGTGGTTGGTTACTTGTTTGATCTTGATTATCTCTCCACAGTTACAGTGGGTCTCACCATCACATGACATAAAAAAACAATTTGAGGAGGGAATATCTATAGAAAACCTCTCACAAAACTACTCCAAACCAATACTAAGTGACCCCCATTTCTATATCTCACATCATATTATCATACAAAAATGATCTAAAGAGGGAATCACAATATCCAACCTCTATCATAAGTCAAAATGCACCATCAATATGTGGATCCCATGGAAGTCACACACCAATCCCCTTTGACCACTGCCTTCTCACTAAAAGTAGGGTCCTACCAACACCTTATCACTAAAATAAAGTCCATCTATATTTTATCATGCCACAAAACATATAAATAGTAATCTAAGGAGGGTATCTAGATATCCAACCTCTCGTACTAGTTACAACACATCATCAATTGGTGGGCCCCATGGATGATCATACTTCAACTAGGTGAAAGTCATATGAAGTCCCAATCTCTTAGTCGGTCTGACCATAATTGATAAAAGTCACCATCCATTTATCCTTGCATAATAATCTCCTTAAAACCATCTTGGTTATACATGAAAATTATTCCCAACCTATCAATATTCTAATTCCGCTTATAAGGGAATCTACTGGGTTCTACAAACCTAACCCATCTCTACTCATTGATACCAACACACACTCATCTCTACATGGTAATGTCACAACCCACTTGCTATACTTGATCTAGGACTCGATAGTCTAGTCTATATCATCTTCTAATTCCCACATTAAAACCCATTAAAACTAAATAATGACCATCCTAAGAAACTCACACTAAGAGCCTTGGATATCCTATGCTAAGTCATCCAGACTATTATCATGACCCTCACTTAGGTACCATATCATATCTCCCCTTGGAGATCTTTTAATCCAATTATAAGGAGGAAATCCTCTATGTCACACTTCACCAATCCATATATGGAATATCCTACTCATCACACACACCATGACTCTTGTATATCCTTAAGAGGGTGTTCCTCATCATACGTGATATATACAACTATATGATCCATCTTCTTTAGGCCTAAGACTCTAATACCTACTCAAATAGCCTTAGAAAACCTAACTAGGCTATACAAATATCATACCAAACCCGATCCTCTCATAAATACAACTACTCCATGGAGACATAATCTCTGGATGATCACAAAATCACAAAAATTCAATAGAATCCTCACTCTATCTCTTGGTGGATAAAAAACAACCTATTTATTTACCTTGGTTGTTCTTGATTTATATCCCTTTCAATGGAACACATATACTCATGCATGAATGCACAATCATGCATAAATTGGAACATGATTTTGTATTATAGGGTCCACCTATATCAAAAAATGGAGTAACCCCTTCACTAAGATCAACTCATCCTCAACCAAGACTATACATGCCTTATCTAATCGTGTACCAATGATTGAGACCCAATCTCAAGGCACAATTCCCAAATAATTAATTATATAAACTTATAATTAATTATTAACCTTAATATAATTAGGAATAATATTTCAAAAACTCACTAGGAAACATAACACACCCTAAACCACATAAAACATGGTGCGTTCATCATACGAGGATAACCTCTAGCCAATACAAACAAAATCTACATCATCTGAATTGATTTGAAGATGATACAGTGAAATCATCACAAAAATACTATTTAAATTATAGTATCCTACCTTTTTATCATATAACTTTCATTTCATTTTACAAAACCGAGGATCTTTAAGGTTTAGTGTCTTAGAAACCAGGAACTTTAAAAAAAAATGAAAACATAAAACATTCTTCTAAAACACTTGAAAGGCTTCTCCTCATGTTCATCCTAGGTTCATTACTGCATCACATAACCTGGGGACATACATCAAAAGAAATGTTGAGCAAAAAGCCCAGTAAGGGAAACGAGAGAAACATTTTACATGTGAACTTGAGATACTTCAATAAGGTCATGAAAAGAACTTTAAGGCATGAGAATGAAATCATGAGGCATATCATAATAAAAATAAAATTTTCATAACTTGAATATGTGGCTACATAATTTAACATAGACAATCATGAACATATCACCAAGGTCCATCCCCAAGGTGTCATTTGAAAATTACCAAGGTTATTCACCAAGGTATCGTGAAAATTGTAATATCTAGTGGTTACATCATTACCCAATGCATTGGAGCGATATCAGGGCGCACCCTTAAATTTGACTTTATTATCATGTGAGCCACATATATCATCATCAAATATTTCATAAATAACCCATATAGCATAAAATAAATGGGTTTCATTTCATAATCACAACGTTTTAAAAACTGCTTTAAAGACATGATCTTTACGTCACTTTAAAACCCACAGAAAAGGAAGGTGGGTCTCATGTATGTAAATCCCAAAATTTAAAATAGAAAATTTTGGTATATATGTGAATACCCCTTTAGAGAAAAGAGCTTTGAGTATTCACTTAATAATATAAAAGAACTTTAGAAAAAGAGAGAGACATTTTGAGACGGAAATTCTGCAGCATAACGACTATGTTACGAGGTTTTAGAAGACATTAAAAAGAGAGGGAAAATGGGTCAAACATTTATAAATGACCCATAAAATAGTATATGGACAGAATAATAAGGATACATGATCATGGTAATGAAATTTCAAGGACATACCATTTTAAATGAAAAACAGGGAAGGAAGACAAAAATTAGATTTCTCTTATGAAAGTTCGGCAACCTAACGACGTTACTTAAACTTCAACAAAAATGATTTGAAAAGATCAAATAGGGTCTCTCATCATGTGAACATAAGAGTTCAGTATGATAGATATAGAGATAATGCCCCAACATAATTAAAAAAGAACTTGAAAGACTTGACATGAAATTAGAACTTTGAAAGAATGAGAAGGGTGAAAGAATCCCCTAAAAAATTCGGCAGCCTAACAGCGCCACTTAAAACTTAAAAATACTGAATTGAAGAGATCAAATGGGGTCTCTCATCATAGATCATAAAAGATCAGTATGATAAATTAGAGATCATAACCCAACATAATAAAAATGAACTTGAAATACGTTTACATGAAAATAGATCTTGAAAAATGAGAAGGGAGAAAGAATCCGTTACAAAAATTTCGGCAGCCTAACGGCGCCACTTAAAACTTCATAAAACAAAATAATGAGAGTAAGAGGGGACCTCTCATTATATGAACATGAAAATTTCAGTAAGAGGATTATAAAAGATCATCCTCCAACATAAGAACATGGAGCATAAAAGGAATGACATAAAAGAGATTACTTGAAATGAAAGAGAGAGGTCGGATCCCTTACCTTAAAACGTAACTCTTAAAACTCAAAGGTTGGGACCTTGAGGATTGGGGGCACCTTGGAGGACTCCTTGGGAGGTAATGAGACCAGAACTTCGTTGGTGGAGAGTGGGGAGTCGAAAGGATGAGAGGATGGATTGGTATTTATAGGGAAAGTGAGGGGACAAGGCATTAATGGCCAAGGGACACCTCATTAGTGGTTTTGGCAAAACATGGGCTTGCCATGGTATTTGCCCATGGTATTGGCCACTTGGGACACCTCATACCTTATCTTACTATTCATAAGTCTACCATAATGATTAAATACTTAATACATCATTTAATGATGTCATTAAACACCCGTAACTTAAAACTGTATTTTCACTATTCATCGAAAATTCAACTTTCTCAGAATAATCCCAAAATTTCACCTTAACCAAATTTCAATGCTCTAATTTCAAAAATGAAATCCATTATATAAAAATAATTTTCTAAATATTTTTAATTAAATTTTTAATTAAAAACACTATTCATCGAAAATTCATTTTTTTCAGAAAAAATCCCCAAAAATTACCTTAACATAATATCGATGCTCTGAGTTCAAAAATGAAGTCCATTTTATAAAATTAATTTTCTAAATATTTTTAATTAATTTTTTAATTAAAAAACACTATTCATCCGAAAAAACTAATACTTGAATAATAATTTATGAAACCATTATTTAACCATTTTGTTGAATCACATTACTTAATCAAGGTGCCTAGATTATATTAATACTTTCTTTAAGTGAGATTACTAATCCATTTGGACACATTACTAATCCTAATCATAAAATCACTATTCATAATTTACTGTTCATCAAAAATCAAGTTGATCTTATTAGACTCTAAATTTCGTACTGAACATAATTGTAGAAGACCATTTTTTGAAAACCATTACACATTTTTAATTATTTTAAGGTTTACATAAACATTTTTAAAATATCCTTTTTCTAAAATTCATCAAAATATGCATACTATATTTATCCGGTCATTTGAAAATTCATAAACTTCATCAAAAGAATAAATCCCAATTTTTATTTAAAACAAAGGATTACACAAGGCAGTTACGGTCTCCTTACATAGCCCCTTATCACACCAGCATAGGACCTAAGTGTGAGGTGTGCTAAGGTGAGAGAATCCGAGGGAGGCTCAGCCAGCATCGCACGAGTAGTAATTTCTATCAGTTTGAACTTCTCGCGAAGGTGATCCCATTCTAGCTTCATACGATGAAGTTTAGCTTGGGTTTGGTCCAGAGCAAAGCCCAGTGGTGCTACCTCCTTCCCAAGTTCTGTTAGATGGGCTTCGATCGGTCCAAGACTACTGGGTGAGGCCATCGAATCTTCTTTCTATATTAATTAACCAAGATTACTTGTATTTAGAGACAATAATCGAAACGTTTAGTTTACAGCGGTCATATTGACCAATGGCCAAATAACGGTCAAAACCCAACAGTCTCATTTTAATTATACTCATGTTATCAAATGAAACATTTTTTTTGAGTACAAAAATAAAATAAGATAACACATAGAATTAGGAAACAAGATTTATTCAAAATTTCGGGTTGTTACAATCTTACCCCCTTAAGAAATTGTGTCCTCGCAATTGTTAAAATTGGGTTTTGAAATTTCATTGAAAGTCCCACATCGGAAAAGGATTCAGTAAAACTATTACTTTAAAATAAAGAAAGGGAAATACAAAGGCCACCCGAGATAACCCACACTAGGATTCCATGTAGGAAAACATGGACATGGAAGAAAAACAAAGGGTCAAGTTCTGAGGGAGAGTGATAGAAAACATGATTAGGAGAAAGTTAACCATAAGAAAATCCCAAACTTACGATGTGTGTAAATGGTCTTTGATTACCTAGTAGGAAACGTAAACCGACAACGTTTTTGTTTTATGTTCCTTTTCATAATTTTGAGGAATTCATTTACTACATAAAACAAAAACATAATAAAATATACCTACCTTCAAGTATAGTTTCATCCTTTAATAAGTCTCTACCAAAACTGATATTTTCTCCAAATGATGAGAATTCAAAAACACTTGTTCTCATAAAAAGTACAAGAATCATCTTCTAAAGAATCACATAATCCACAAAAGATTGACTATCTATTTCTTCTATCTTTAAACATTATCCCAAAAACAGAAAGTTTAAGGTAAAACAAATCTTCAAAAAGAAAGAATCCTATATGAAGGGAAACTACTTTTAAATCTTCAAAGTTCAATGGTACTACCCAAAGTTCATCATAGACCATTCCATAAATAACGGTCCTTAAAATTACTCAAAATAAACCAAACTAAGATTGAAACCCAAATACAATAAGGATTTGATAACATAGTCTTCCAAAACAACTTCATTGTTCATCTCCAGACAACATCAACCACTCCTAACATCTTATAACAAAAGTAGCTAACCTAAACATATTTTACCCAAGATAGGTTAATCATTTCCATAAGTAACCTAAATTACCATAAGTTCTCCTTAAATTCATCGATTCTTCAAAATATAAGTCAACCTTACTCCTCAATGAAAATACCATAGTAATCTATTTACCTTGATCAAATAGGGTCCCCAAAATAGTGAACGTCTTCCAAAATAATAATAATCTTTTAATCCACTAATCATCTTTGTCATATTAATACGACAATCATCACATTTCCTATCACATTGGTTTTTGGGACATTTTCTTCCATTTCCCACCATTAACTAAGAATAGAATGAATAATTAGGGGCTTAAATACTTAGCCAATAATCATGAAAAGGAACTTACAGTATATAAGGATAACTTGTAGAAGAAAAGTGTACCCTAACTTGGGATCCCCTAGGTTTCAAACTAGGTTATCCATGATCATATATTCTTATGTGAATCTTTATTTTATTTTATCTTTGTTCCTTTAATAATGGTTCATACTAAGCTTATGAATTTACCAAAGCATATCCCCCGGGAGTGTCGTAACCAAGAGTGCAGCAAGGCCCGTTGTCGTGTACCAGTTCCCGTTCGAGTCTAGCTCAAAGCAGTGTTTTCGGGTTTTACCCCTATGTACATCTATGCCAGAGCCACCTCTACCTGCTCGTATCCAGACAGGGATGTATTTTCTTGGCAACCCCTTACTCAATACTCACCAAAATACCAGGAAGATTTCATATATTTAAAATTTTCTATAGGGTTCTTCCTAGAGTTTTCATATCCTAATTTCCACAAATAACTAAACCATACTTTGATACCAACTATAGCATCCTGCCTTTTTATCACATAAATTTCATTTCATTTTACAATACCGAGGATCTTTAAGGTTTAGTGTCTTGGAAACCAGGAACTTTAAAAAAAATGAAAACATAAAACATTCTTCTAAAACACTTGAAAGGCTTCTCCTCATGTTCATCCTAGGTTCATTACTGCATCACATAACCCGGGGGCATACATCAAAATAAAGGGTGAGCAAAAATCCCAGTAAGGGAAACAAGAGAAACATTTTACATGTGAACTTGAGATACTTCAATAAGGCCATGAAAAGAACTTTAAGGCATGCGAATGAAATCATGAGGCATATCATAATAAAAATAACATTTTCATAACTTGAAGATGTGGCTACATCATTTAACATAGACAATCATGAACATATCACCAAGGTCCATCCCCAAGGTGTCATTTGAAAATTACCAAGGTTATTCACCAAGGTATCGTGAAAATTGTAATCTCTAGTGGTTACATCATTACCCAATGCATTGGAGCGATATCGGGGCACACCCTTAAATTTTCCTTTATTATCATGTGAGCCACATATATCATCATCAAATATTTCATAAATAACCCATATAGCATAAAATAAATGGGTTTCATTTCATAATCACAACGTTTTAAAATCTGCTTTAAAGACATGATCTTTACGTCACTTTAAAACCCACAGAAAAGGAAGGTGGGTCTCATGTATGTAAATCCCAGAATTTAAAATAGAACATTTTGGTATATATGTGAATACCCCTTTATAGAAAAGAGCTTTGAGTATTCACTTAATAATATAAAAGAACTTTAGAAAAAGAGAGAGACATTTTGAGACGGAAATTCTGCAGCATAACGGCTATGTTACGAGGTTTTAGAAGACATTAAAAAGAGAGGTAAAATGTGTCAAACATTCATAAATGACCCATAAAACAGTATATGGACAGAATAAGAAGGATAAATGATCATGGTAATGAAATTTCAAGGACATACCATTTGAAATGAAAAACATGGAAGGAAGACAAAAATTAGATTTCTCTTATGAAAGTTCGGCAGCCTAACGACGTTACTTAAACTTCAACAAAAATGATTTGAAAAGATCAAATAGGGTCTCTAATCATGTGAACATAAGAGTTAAGTATGATATATGTAGAGATAATGCCCCAACATAATTAAAAAATAACTTGAAAGACTTGACATGAAAGTAGAACTTTGAAAAGAATGAGAAGGGTGAAAGAATCCTCTAAAAAATTCGGCAGCCTAACGGCGCCACTTAAAACTTAAAAATACTGAATTGAAGAGATAAAATGGGGTATCTCATCATATGATCATAAAATATCAGTATGATAAATTTAGAGATCATACCCCAACATAATAAAAATGAACTTGAAATACTTTACATGAAAATAGATCTTGAAAAATGAGAAGGGAGAAAGAATCCGTTACAAAAATTTTGGCAGCCTAACAGCGCCACTTAAAACTTCATAAAACAAAATAATGAGAGTAAGAGGGGATATATCATTATATAAAAATGAAAAGGGCAGTAAGAGGAGTATAAAATAACATCCTCCAACATAAGAACATGGAACATAAAAGGAATGACATAAAAGAGATTACTTGAAATGAAAGAGAGAGGTCGGATCCCTTACCTTAAAACGTAACTCTTAAAACTCAAAGGTTGGGACCTTGAGGGCTTGGGGGAACCTTGGGAGGACTCCTTGGGAGGTAATGAGACAAGAACTTCGTTGGTGGAGAGTGGGGAGTCGAAATGATGAGAGGATGACTTGGTATTTATAGGGAAAGTGAGGGGACAAGGCATTAATGGCCAAGGGACACCTCATTAGTGGTTTTGGCAAAACCATGGGCTTGCCCATGGTATTTGCCCATGGTATTGGCCACTTGGGACACCTAATACCTTATCTTACTATTCATAAGTCGAACATATTGATTAAATACTTAATACATCATTTAATGATGTCATTAAACACCCGTAACTTAAAAACTGTATTTTCACTATTCATTGAAAATTCAACTTTCTCAGAATAATCCCAAAATTTCACCTTAACCAAATATCAATGCTCTAATTTCAAAAATGAAATCCATTTTATAAAAAAAATTTTCTAAATATTTTTAATTAAATTTTTAATTAAAAACACTATTCATCAAAAATTCATTTTTTTCAGAAAAAATCCCCAAAAATTACCTTAACATAATATCGATGCTCTGAGTTCAAAAATGAAGTCCATTTTATAAAATTAATTTTATAAATATTTTTAATTAATTTTTTAATTAAAAAACACTATTCATCCAAAAAAACTAATACCTGAATAATAATTTATGAAACCATTATTTAACCATTTTATTGAATCACATTACTTAATCAAGGTGCCTAGATTATATTAATACTTTTTTTAAGTGAGATTACTAATCAATTTGGACACATTACTAATCCTAATCATAAAATCACTATTCATAATTTACTATTCATCAAAAATCAAGTTGATCTTATTAGACTCTAAATTTCGTACTGAACATAATTGTAGAAGACCATTTTCTGAAAATCATTACACATTTTTAATTATTTTAAGGTTTAAATAAACATTTTTAAAATATCCTTTTTATAAAATTCATCAAAATATGCATACTATATTTATCCTGTCATTTGAAAATTCATAAACTTCATCAAAAGAAGAAATTCCAATTTTTATTTAAAACAAAGGATTACACAAGGCAGTTACAGTCTCCTTCCATAGCCCCTTATCACACCACCATAGGACCTAAATGTGAGGTGTGCTAAGGTGAGAGAATCCGAGGGAGGCTCGGCCAGCATCGCACGAGTAGTAATTTCTATCAGTTTGAACTTCTCGTGAAGGCGATCCCATTCTAGCTTCATACGATGAAGTTCAGCTTGGGTTTGGTCCATAGCAAAGCCCAGTGGTGCTACCTCCTTCCCAAATTCTGTTAGATGTGCGTCGATCGGTCCAAGACTACTGGGTGAGGCCATCGAATCTTCTTTCTATATTAATTAACCAAGATTACTTGTATTTAGAGACAATAATTGAAACGTTTAGTTTACAGTGGTCATATTGACCAATGGCCAAATAACGGTCAAAACCCAACAGTCTCATTTTAATTATACTCATGTTATCAAATGAAACATTTTTGTTGAGTAAAAAAATAAAATAAGATAACACATAGAATTAGGAAACAAGATTTATTCAAAATTTCAGATCGTTACATAAATCATCCCAAATCATAGGGAAATAAAGGATAATAGTAATGGAGGAAGTATGAGGGAAGAACTCACTAACTCACTATAAAAAACTCCCAAGAACCACCCCTCATCAGGGGGGATCGAAGAGAGGAAGAGAATGGATGAATCCCAAGAACCACCCAAGATTTTCTGTTAATGAGCACGCCCCCACCATTTTTGAAGTATCTAGTTTTTTATCTAAATTATACTTATATTCCTTCTCCCCTAACCTATATACCCATCCTATGGATTTCAAATAGGATAAATATAAATAAAGAATGGATGAATGCCAATCGGTTGACAAAAGAGTATGAATAAGGGGTGAACGAGTTTATCAAGTTTGCAAAAGATCATGCATGTGACCCTTATCAAATCCTTTGTCTGTGTTTACGCTGTTGATATACAAAACAAATTAGTCCAGAGGATTTGGAAGAACAATTGATCTATCACAGAATAGATCAGAGTTATACATGTTGGAATAAACATGGGGAAACGACGAATATAGGTAGTGGCTGGGATAACACTGTGTTTTATGGATCATCTGATATGATTGCAAACATGAACAACAAAGATGATTGTATGGAGGATGTGATTACAGATGTGAATGATGATGAAGATCGTATTGAGGAAATGACAAGGACCGTCTATGATGAACTTTGTGATTGCACAAAATTGTTTGAGAAGTTAAAAAGTTGTGGAAAGACGCCATTGTATGCTGGTTACACTAAATATAAACCATTGTCAGCCATACTGAAGCTGTATAATTTGAAATCAGATAACGGGTGGAGTGACGCCAGTTTTAAGAAACTACTTGCTCTCTTGAATAACATGCTCCCAAATGATAATGAGCTCTCGAGACGAACATATGATGCCAAACGAATGCTACGTTCGATGTGTATGATATCTAAAAGAATACATGCCTACCCGAATGACTGTATACTGTTTTGAAAGGACCACAAATCACATAATGAATGCCCAAAGTGTGGTTCTTCTCAATAAAAGAAAGATGAATCCAGCCCTACTAATGTTTTATGGTACTTTCCAATCATTCCAAGGTTTAGGAGCCTATATGGAAGTGAGGAGACTGAAGAACAATTGACATGGCATGTAGATACAAGAATTAAAGATGGGATACTACATCACCCAGAAGACTCTCCTCAGTGGAAAAGAATTGATCATGAGTATCCTAAACTTTCAAAGGAGTCGAGAAACCTTCGTCTTGCATTATCTACAGATGGAGTGAATCCTTTAGGTTTTTAAAGGAACAATCATAGTACATGGACAGTTATGTTGGTAAATTATAACTTACCACTGTGGTTATGCATGAAACGAAAATACATCATGTTATCTATGCTTATATTAGGACCAAAACAACCAGGTAATGATATTGATGTTTATTTATCTCCATTGATCAAAGATTTGAAATTATTGTGGGATTCAGGTGTTACATTTTATGATGCTTACAAAAAATAAGATTTCACTTTGAGATACATGTTGTACGGGGCTATAAATGACTTCCTTGATTATGGAAATTTTTCAGTATATAGCAATAAAGGAACTCAAGGGTGTCCTGTTTGAGAACAAGGTACACAATCAATTAGGTTGAAACATTCATCGAAAACTATGTTTCTAGGACATCACAGATTTCTACCCCGATGACATAAGTACCGTTCTTGGACGACATCATTTGATGGATGTTCAGAAGAACATACAACACCGTCTCCACTAACAGGTGATCAATTGTTTGAGAAAGTTAAAAATGTGGACACTACTTTTGGTAAATTGGCTTTGAAAAACCTTAAAAAAAACGGTTGAAAAAAGAGATCCATTTTTTTTGAATTACAATACTTGAATTGTTCTTATGTAAAAAAATTTCTTGATGTTATGCATGTAGAAAAAAATGTATTTTTTAGTGTCATCGTCACGTTGCTAAATACATCTGGCAAAACAAAAGATGGAATTAAGGCTAGGTTGGACATGGTTGAGATGAGAATACGAGAAGAGTTGGCACTAGTGAAGGGTGAAAAATGAACATTTCTTCCTCCTGCTGCATACACTCTTTCCAGGTAGGAGAGATATTAGTTTTGCAATATCTTGAATGACATAAAAGTTCCAGAGGGGTATTCGTCAAATATTAGGAACCTCGTGTCAATGAGCGACTTGAAGTTAAAAGGTCTGAAATCACATGACTGCCATGTTTTGATGCAAGATCTCATTCCTATTGTTTTACGTTGTTTTTTTCCCACGAATGTTCACCATACATTAACGAAATTGTGTTTCTTTTTCAAAGCAATATGAAACAAAGTTACAGACCCGGCGAAATTTCCAACTATTGAAAGAGAAATTGTCATCATATAATGTGAATTAGAAATGTTCTTCCCACCTTCATTTTTTGATATGATGGTTCATTTGTTGGTCCACTTGGTGAGAGATATTCAACTATGTGGTCCTATACATTATAGATGGATGTACCCCATTGAATGGTATATGATGATTTTGAAAGGGTATGTCAAAAATCGAAGTCATCCAGAGTGTTGTATTGTAGAGCGATATATTGTTGAGGAAGTCGTTGAATTCTGTACTGAATACCTGTCCGGTGTGGAAAGCATTGTCCTATCGAAATCTCGTCACACTGGGCAGTTTGAGGGTGAATGAATTTCTGGAAGACAGGTTGTCACAATCAATATTACCGATCGGGAGTAGGCCCACCTTTATGTTTTGCATAACAGTTTCAATTTTGACCCATATGTTGAAATCCACAAAGAAATTATTATGCATTTGAATCCATCTACGACTGAAAATGGATATCATATACACATAATCGATAGTTTATCGGATGGTTTCAGGACCATATTTTGAAGAAATCAGATGAAAATATAGAGTCCATTTCAGAACGACTTCGATGGCTAGCCGGAGGACCAAGTGTGTATGTATTATCTTACAATGCTTATGTAGTTAATGGCTGTACATTTTATACTAATGAACATGATGAAGATAGTACCATGCAGAATAGTGGGGTTACACTTGTGCCTGAAGCGATGCATGTTTCCGGTGCTAAGGAAAGAAATCCAATTTATGCGAATATGTCATACTTTGGCACCATCAAACAAATATGGGAGTTGGATTATATAGAATTCCATGTTTTAATTTTTCAATGCAAGTGGGTTTATAAGAGGAGTGATATTAAAATATATGAATTGGGATTCGTGAAAGTTGATTTCAGTAAGGAAGGGGAGAAAGACGAACCGTTTATAATGGCATCACAGGCAGTGCAAGTATTTTATGTTCCATATCCCACAAACCGAAACTGGTCAATTGTTCTGTTATCGACCAAAACAGCTAAAGGGTCAGATGAAAATTCAACGGAGGATGACCCTTTCATTGGGACTTCGTAATCATTTCACAGTGGTCCCAATGTAGATGACATTTTTTATGTTAGAAGAGACCACAATGAAGGGATATGGATAGTCTATAGAGGGGTTAAATCCCTTCAGCCTTTAAAAAAAGAGAGAGTTCTATAATCAGGTTATTTTTTATTGTAATATAGATTGTGTTGGATTATGTTATTATCTATTTGCTACTGCTTTTATGTGATCTAAATTAAATGTTAAACCACTTATGTATATAATGACTTCTGCACCTACTAATGCACCCAATCCCAATACACAAAATGTCTCCCAACATGTTGCATCTGGTCCCACTATTGAGGTACAACAGGTCTCTCAACCTGTTACAGCTATTCCCATTGCTGAAGTACAACAGGTTTCTCAACCTGTTGCTGCTGGTCCCAGTACCGATGCTAGTACTTCGGAGGAACATAATTATGATACAGAAACCAAGGAAATGGAAGGAAATGAAACCCCGACGGCACAAAAAAAAACAGGTACAACATAGTTTGACAATTTTAGCCAAAATGCTTAAGGAAAAATAAAAAGGCATCAAATATGAGGTGGGATGGAATAAGCAAGGCCAACATGTAAACCCCAACAAAGCCATGTTTAGTAGCTACATAGGAATCATCACTCCACAACGCGTACCGATTGATGTAGAATCGTGGCACTATGTTGTCAGTGGGTTGAAAACATTAATGTGGGAAGTGATTACGGTAACATTATGATATCATTTATTTAATTTATTAAAATAAAATAAAATAAAATATTGAAATATTGACTAAATCTTCATCATCTCTTGCAGAGTGCATTTATAGTAGATGTCTCGCACAAATAATATGTATTAAGAATGGAAGGAAGGGTTCATGGAGTCTTTTGAACCATTTTAACAAAACATTATCTGAAAGATGCAAAGGGAAAATCAAGCTGCACCCACCTCCTCTTTATGCACACTTGATATCCCAAGGAGTGTGGAATGCATTTTGCAACCGTTGTACGGAGTAGACTTTTTAGGTATATTGTGTTTAGTTACATGTTGTTTAATGTTTCTTGTATTCATCACATTGATTGATAGTTTTTTTTTATGAAACATCAACTGAGTTTTGAAAATAAATAATGGGAAGAAAAACCAGCATACCCCTGATGTAAACCAAGGCTGGGGTACACTTCAATTAAAAAACAATTGGTACATATTTTAAAAGTACTGTAATACTTTTATGTGACACAAAACAACACTGTAACCACGTTTCTCTGTTTATATGCAGAATGATGAATCAAAATCCCAAGCCACTTCCATCCCACGCCATGTGCTATGGAAGGAGGCTCGTGTTAATAAAGAGGGGAAACCGGTAGATGAAAACACACAAAAAGTGTGGGAAACATGTGTAAGTATGACATAATATAAATTTGTTTTTCTTAAAATAATTATTACATAACGATGATTACTTATTTTCCCATATTTTCTATTTGACATAGTCACATGAATCAATAACACCCGCACCAGATGTGGACATACTTTCAGCGGCCTTGAAACAGCCAGAACAGTATGGCCGCATCAGAGGTGCGGGTTTTGGGGTGACACCCCAGAAGTATTTTTAGAAAAAAAACAAGAGGATGAACAAAATAAAGAAATAAAAATTATGAGAGATAGAGTAACTACCCATGAATAAAGAATCGAAATTTAGGGAGAATTGATAGCAAATTTTACGGGGGAGAGGCGAAGAGAACAAAAAACTCAAGAACAACCCGCATGAGAAGATCCCAACCCACCACCACCAGCTTTGAGGCTAGCCATTCCCCTCAAAGACCTGACTTAACAGAGATAAAAAATGTTCTAATATTTGTTTCTGTTGAATTTGAATCACATATACACTTATACCTTTCTTGTAATGATATTCTACAGGGTGAAAATGACTATGATTTATATCTGTCAACTCCCACCCATTGCCTTGTAGCGAGGGAAATGGTGGTCAATATGTAGAATGACACGCTACACTCCAGACCACTTCCAATTGGTCATGTCAAAGTGTCGATTAACGTATCTCATGAGTTGAGTGTCGAGCTATACATGCCAAATAAAAATGACGACATTCATACGGTGGAAAAAGCTATGGGAACATTTGTTGCATGACCATCGAATCTTGTAAAAAAACATGTCGACCAGGAGGTATTCATTTCAATTCATTTTTCAAGCAGAACCTTTAACATTAAATTAGAAAAGGGATGAACCAATGAATGTTATTATAGAAGGACAAAATATATGAGCTAAAATGAAAGAACAACATAAAAGGATCAACCAACCAATCAAAATGATCTACTGAGAGCACCTTCACCCCGCCCATTCTATATCCACATTTAATATCATTGCAAGCTCATGTGGATATGAAAATGAAAGGTGGAAAGAGTCACACAATTGTTTGTGAAAAAGATATGTATGGAGAGGAAACATTAGATTTCGTTAGTGCTAATGCTGTAGTTGAAATCATCGCATACGACTTGCTAGTCACCTCAGTTATAAATTTATACATGAGGTATGTTTTCATGATTTGATTTTACAGAAGCTGATATACTATGATAATTATGGCTAAATACATTTCATATTTTTCACAGGCGTATATATGAAAAACAATTGAAGGTATTTTCACATGAATACAAATTTGGACTCGTTAGTCCTCACACTATTTCTACAGAACGAGAATAAATAGATTCTATTTTTCAGGATGAATTAATGTCAAGACTTCTCCGAACGTTTCAATGCAGAATTACGACTGCTAGAATCTTTTTAATATAAAAGTTGTAGGGGTAAAACTCTATATTTTAATCATATCAATTATATTTTAATTTCTATTAGTACTCATTCCTTTTTGTGTTTTTAGGCAACATTGGATGCTCATTACAGTCAATTTGGATACTCCAAAGATTTATTTTCTGGATTCACTGCATGGATATCCAACAAACCGGCCACACATGATGGCGATTGTCAATTCGTAATACACTAGATCCAACATTTTAGAAATAAATATCTAGTTATATAATTTATATTAACTTTTAATGAGGATTCTGTTATGATTATAGGGCGGTGTATGAATATCGTCTAAAGGCTAGAATGAATCCGGGGCCTAAGGATGACAAGGCGCACAAGATCTACAAATGGAGAAGTATCAGGGTATATATAATTATATTTCACTATCCAAATACATATCAAAATAGATTAATTATTTTTCTCGATGTTTTTGCAGTGTCCGAAGCAAACAAATGACAAGGACTGCGGTATGGCTAAATGTGTATGATATGGATAAAAGTCTCTGATATCAGTTTCAAATTGACATAAACTTTAGAAAACAACACTACTGACATACGAAAAACTGAGCAAAAACATTCAGATTGTTTTGATACTTTAGGAAGAGGATCCATGAGTCATTTGTGATGTGTACGAATCGACCGCACCTCAATCCGATGCACGGTGTGACCGGTATGGCTAAAAGTGTCTGATATCAGTTTGAAATTGACATTAACTTTAAAAAACAACACTACTGAAATACGGAAAACTGAGAAAACACTTTCGGATTGTTTTTATACTTTAGGAAAATGATCCATGAGTCCTTTTTGATGTGTACGAATTGACCTCACCTCAATTCGATGCACGGTGTGACCGGTATGGCTAAAAGTGTCTAATATCAGTATGAAATTGACATTAACTTTTAAAAACAACACTATTGACATACGTAATACCAAGAAAACACATTCGGATTGTTTTAATATTTCTGAAAAACGATTCATGAGTCATTTATGACGTGTTCAAATTGACCGCACCTCAATCTGACACATGGTGTGACCGGTATATCTAAAGGTGTCTGATATCAGTTTGAAATTGACATAAATTTAGAAAACAACACTACTGATATATGGTAAACCGAGCAAACATGTTCGGATTGTTTTGATACTTTATCACAATGATCCATGAGTCATTTGGGACGTGTACGAATTGACCTCACCTCAATCCAGTGTGCGGTGTGACTGGTATGGCTAAAATTATTTGATATTAGTTTCAAATTGACATAAACATTAGAAAACAACAAAAAGAACATACAAAAAACTGAGAAAACACATTTGGATTGTTTTGATACTTTAGGACAATGATCCATGAGTCATTTGTGACATGTAAGAATTGACCTCACCTCAATCCGATGCACAGTGTGACTAGTATGGATAAAAGTGTCTGATATCAGTTTCCAATTGACATTAACTTTAGAAAACAACACTACTGACATACGGAAAACTGAGAAAACCTATTTGGATTGTTTTGATACCTTAAGAAAATGATCCATGATTCATTCTTTACGTGTAAAAATCGACTGAACCTCAATCTGAAACACGGTGTGACCAGAATGGCTAAAAGTGTCTGATATCAGTTTCAAATTGACATTAACTTTTGAAAACAACACAAGTAACATACAGAAAACCAAGAAAACGCATTCATATTGTTTTTATACTTTAGGAAAACTATCCATGAGTTATTTGTACCATGTAAAAATCAACCTCACCTCAATCCGATGCACAGTGTGATCGGTATGGCTAAAAGTGTCTGATATCAGTTTCAAATTGACATAAAATTTTGAAAACAACACAAGTAACATACGGAAAACTGAGAAAACACGTTCTGATTGTTTTGATACATTAGGGAAATGATCAATGAGTCATTTGTGATGTGTATGAATCAAATGTACCTCAATCTGACGAACGGTGTGACCAGTATGGATAAAAGTGTATGATATCAGTTTCAAGTTGACATAAACTTAAAAAACAACACAAGTAACATACAACAAACCGAGGAAACGCATTTCAATTGTTTTTATACTTTAGGAAAACAATCTATGAGTCATTTGTGACGTCTATGAATCAACCACACCTCAATCCGACACACGGTGTGACCAGTATGGCTAAAAGTGTCTAATATCAATTTCAAATTGACATAAACTTAAAAAACAACACAAGTAACATATGTAAAACCGAGTAAACGCGTTACGATTGTTTTGATACTTTAGGAAAATGATCCATGAGTCATTTGTGACATATAAGAATCAACCAATCCTCAATTTTACGCATAGTGTGACTGGTCAATCTTTTCATTAGATAAAGAATCAGTATTTATTAAATGAGATAAATCATCCAAAAACATATTGATTTTACATTATTCCCTACCATTGTTATCAGAATGAAAACATTTGAGGTTATCATTTTTATATTTTAGTTTCACATTTCCATATTAATGTATTCATTCATATTAATGTTTTAATTTATTTTATTATTGTATTACTAACATAATATTTGTTTTCTTATATAGGTGAATTTTTTTCCTTGAGTTCAGATGCTTTGTTCGGCAACAAATACCGTGGACGACATTTTTTGAGAGTGGATCACAAATATCAAAGGATGAAACATTAATGTTTATAACTTTTGTTGGATAATTGTAATTTTAACCATGTAAAACATTTTTTGAAATGTATATAGCAGTGTGTTTTTTTGTATTCATGTTGTTAAGTAAATGTATATAGAATTGTTTGTCAAAATATTGTGTGTGGGTGCTATATTGTGCAGGTGTGCAGGTGATGGTTTTTGCAGGTATGCTGGTTTGTGCAGGTGTGTAGGTGTGCAGGTGCTGGATGTGCAGGTGTAGGGGAAGGTTCCTTTATCAGTGTTTTTTTAGCGCTGATAAAGGATACATTTAACAACACTAAAAGAGCATTGATAAAGGGGACCCCCCATTATCTACACTAGTATTAACAGTGCTTTTCTAGCGCTGTTAATGCCAGTTTTTAGCACTGATAAAAGTCCAACTAATAGTAGTGACTCCTCCATGTCGAGTATCATGGTCCTACCAGGTCACACAAATCCACTCCCCACTATGGGTCTGTTGGGTGACATAGATATGCTTCCCATAGGGCCATTGTAGCTAATCTACACAGGGTCACTTGTCAGCAGTCTTCAGGTCTCAGTCAGTCGTAGGATCTATGAATGTAGTGCGCTTGATTTTGGGATAACCACTCCTCAATCCATTTATCATATTTCATCTTCCATGAAATCATTCTTAGATTATTCCAAAATATCTACCTCAACACGAGGGTTCCAACGCCACAAATAGCTCATCAATCAGACTCTCGGTTTTAAAGTTGTAGTCATTTTTTTAAAAGGGTCCAGTTGGGTCTGGGTCCGGTCCGACCCAACCCATGTCCGACGACCCAAATAGAATCTGGCTCGGCCTAGGTCTGGCCTGTTGGGCCACGGGTTTGGCCCAACCTGATGGGGTGGGTCTGGCCTTCTTAGCGCGAGTCTGGCCTGCTGGCCACAAGTCGGGCTAGCTGGGGTGGCCCGTGCCTTGCTTGGTCCTCCATAGGCAGACCGGTTTCCTCCTATAGCCCAGACGCATAGTGCATTCGGTGTGTACCATCACGCATCCATTCAAACCAGGCCACCCTGGGTTTCCACACATGGTTGGAGGACCGCATGCCATGAGGAGTCATGGACCGCGGCTGCGGGACGCATTCTAGTTTCCATCTGCCGTCCTGAGGTGGCCACATCTACTGTCTCTAGCACACCGTCGTGGTACGCCGCCACCAACTTGTGGACTCCGCCACGGGCCACCACTGGTGATCACTGGCAGGTTCTTCCATAGACCAACGGGTCCGCTACGGTGGTTTGTTCTTTGTGTCGTATGCGCCTCCAGCCTTTGTGGGTGGCCACCTTTCCTACTAAGGCCTTGAAGCCTCTTTTCCATAACTTGTAGGTTTGGCCATGAATAACACATAATGTAGAGGTGTTCGAGCCTTGTTCAGGTGGGACTATGCCCTATGCATTATATTTCAAATAGGGGAAGGTTTTGTATTGAAGTTCTATAAAACAAATAACTTATAATCCTTGCATAAAATCCCAATAAAAGTACCCTCCTACAAGAAAAAGTGATCCACAGTCAACCTATTTATGGGTTGATCTTCATTTGTAATTTTAGAATAAATAACGAGGAAAATTAAAGCAAAATCACACCCCTACCTCATTGGGGATCGTCGTTGAAGTGATCTATCTGTGGGGATTCAAGTTCCATTGGCATTTAACACTCTACAGTCTCATTCTTCGAGCTGCATCGATTTTGCTAGTGATTCGCCGATGTTTTTCATTCGTCGTTGGAGATAATTCTTGGCATAGGTTACGTCATAAAAATTCCACCATTTCATCTTGATTTCTACAATAGGTTAACCCATTAAAAGAAAACACAACACAACATTTCTGTTACGTTGTGTCATCGTGTCATTATGCATATTTTAATGTGTCATTATACTGCATTTTTACGACCCATTTATGGTCTTCATTTAATTATAATCGTCACCACTTTGTCTCTGCACTGTAGAGTCATTGTGACACCGCCCAATGGTTGGAAAAAACAAATAAAATAACATTTTATGTTATTTTATTTTTTCCAAAAAGTCCAAAAATTAACTTTTCTGATCAACCCGTTTCGGTCGAAGTTAGGTCTATTCTAGAAGAATCCTACCATTCTGAGTTCAATGATGCCCTCATATTTTTGATTTGAGCATCAGTTTAAATGTTTGAAAAAATCACTCACACATTTATTTAAATGAACTAAAAAAAGTTCAAAATTATATTCTGGGCTCAACTGGCCTCAGAATCAGGTGTCGTCAGAGCATATGTTCTCGAAATAATTCCATATAATTTAAATAAAATTTAAAAAGAATTTATAGAACATTAAATTACCCCCATCGTTAGGTATTTACATCCCTTTAAGTCAAAACAAGGATAAATGAACTAATGGGGGTACTGAGTATGAATGTGAGCCTCATTCTCCCATGTTCTCTCCTGGAGATTCCTATTCTACCGCCAAACACTCACTAGAGGAATTGACCATCCATAAAGGACCCACTCCTATCAATCCTCTATCTCCACTAGGAACTCTGAAAACGTTTCCCCATCATCAATGTTTAGCTCACCCTAATCGATGACATGTGATGGATAATGCATGTACCTCCTCAGTTGGGACATGTGGAAAACATCATGCACCCGGTACATATGTGGGGAGAGATCTAGGTGGTACAAAACCTCACTAACTCTGCTAAGAATCTAGAAAGGTTCGATGAACCTTAGAGATATCTTTCTTCCCCAGCCAAATCTCTGCAATCCCTATTGGGGTGATACCCGAAAGAACACATGGTTTCCCTCCTCAAACTCCAAGGGACTCTGTCTCCTATCTGTATATGATTTTTTTCTGCTCTGTTCATTCCTCATCCACTACTATATGATCTTCATCTTATTAGTGGTAGCCCGTACCAACTTTGGACCCATGAGTGCTGACTCTCCTGGGTCTGTCCAGCATAGAGGTGATCTGCAAGGCCACCCATACAATGCCTTGAATGGTGTCATTCCAATGGTGGAGTGATAACTATTGTTGTATGAAAACACCACCAAGGGTAGGTGGTCCACCCAACTATGACCAAAAACCAGAATGCAAGCATGAAGCATATCCTCGAAGGTCTGTATGGTTTGCTCCATCTGACCATTCGTCTATGGCTAAAAGGTTGTTCTCAAGATCATCTGAGTCCCAAAAATTTCCTGTAATCCGTTACACAACTGGGATGTAAAGTGTGCATCACAGTATAATATTATCATCTAAGGAATCCCGTGGATCCACACTATCTCCTAGATATAGAGGCATCCCAATCCCTCTACTAATCCCTACTCCCAGATGGGTAATAAGTGAGCCGACTTTGTGAGTCATTCATCGATCACCTAGATAGAATTGTGGCCTTTGGACGTGTGTGGTAACCCTATCACAAATTCCATCAAGATACCATCCCATTTCCACACTAGTACCTCAAGTGGATGGGCCAAGCCTGTTGGAACCTGATACTCAACCTTCACTTGCTGATAAGTGAGGCTTCGTGAAACGAACTCTACCACTGCTTTCTTCATCCCTGGCCACCAGTACTGATGTCATACGTCCAAGTATATTTTCTCCACATCATGATGTTCTTCCAAACGGTATGTATAGAACTCCCTCAACACCTCCTCCCGCAACATCATTGCTACTACGGTGCACCCTCTAAAAAGGATGACATGCTCCCCACCTATTGAAAATCCATCAGGATCATTTTCTAAGGATAACTGAACATGTCATGTCTCGCAATTAACATCCATAAGTTGTGACTCCCTGAATCACTGTAAGAGTGGAGGAGTGACATCCATCGACTGAATGTAAGATTCTCCATCAACATCCACGAAGGATATCTTCATCGCAGCTAACTACTCTATCACCTCACTCGGTAGTTTTAAACCATACCTCTTAATGAGGGTGTCTACCACCACATTCTCCTTTCCAGGAGTATAGACTATCTCAAATTAATATTCTGGGAGGAACTCCTTTCGTAGTCGATGTCTCAATTTTAGGTCCTTCTGTGAGAAGATATACCTAATATTCTCTTGGTCTGAGTAGATGGAAAATGTTCACTCATCAAGTAGTGTCTCCACATATTCAAAGAAAAGACCACTACTGCTAACTCTAGGTCATGGGTCATGTAGTTATGTTCATCCTGCCTCAAATTCCACGAGTATTAGTAAATCTTCACTCTCTCCTATATTAATAAACAACCCAGTTTGGTCCCTGATGCATCGCAGAAAACTACAATTCCAATTCCCTCCTTTGGTAGTCTCAAGATAGGCTCACTCTTCATTCTCCTCCTCAACTCCTAAAAACTCTATTGGAACTTATCTGTCCACAAGAAGGGTTTTCCCTTCCATTTCAAGGATGACAAAGGTGTTTATACTCTATAAAAGTACAGAATGAACCTTCGGTAATATCCAAACAAATCCAAGAAACTCTAAACCTCAGTCACACTCTTGGGTGTATCCCAAGCCAGAACTGCCTCTATCTTTGTCGGATCCACTGCAAATCCATTCTCTGAGATGACGTATCCTGAAAAGTGGACCTCTCGAATCTAGAACTGGCACTTTGAGAGCTTACCATAAAGCTGGTTCTCTCAGAGTGTATCTAGAACTATCTGCAACTGTATAGTGTGATCCTCCTCTGACACCGAGTACACCAAGATGACATTAATGAAGACTATAATGAACCAGTCAAGGTAAGGATGGAAGATCCTATTCATGAGTCCCATGAACACTGTTGGGGCATTTGTCACACTAAAAGTCATCATAAAAAACTTGTAGTGGCCATACCAGCATCTAAAGTCTATCATCGATACTTCCTTATCCCTTACTTGAAGCACATGATAACCTGATCTTAGGTCTATCTTTGAGAACCACCTCGCTCCCTTCAGCTAATGAAAGAGGTCATCAATCTTGGGTAGTGGACACTAGTTCTTCATAGTCACCTGGTTTAGGTGCTGGAATTCCACACACAACCTCAAACTCCAATCTACCATCTTGACAAACAACATTGGGGATTCACATGGTGAAACATTGGGCCTCATGAATCCCTTCTTCTTCATGTCCTCTAGTTTTACTCTCAACTCATGAAGCTCTACAGGAGCCATATGATATGATGGTGTGTATATCAGTGCTATATCGGGGCACAAATCGGTGTATAAGTCTACCTATCTGTGAAGAGGTAGTCTTGGAACATCCTCAGGGAAAACTTCCTCGTACTCATCCACCACTAATAAAAAGAGATTACTCCCCTCATCCACCACACTGATAGTGAGGCTATCCAACTGGTGAGTGGTCGGATGCACCCTCTTCTAAGTAAGTCTATTCTGCACTTCTCTATTTTCCTTCCTTCCAACAAAGGAAAACATGCTCTCATCTCTACAGACACACCGCACTGTGCACCTAATATAGTCGATCTGAGCATGTATTATGGATAACCATTCAATACCGAAGATGACATCATAAGGCCTCAATTCCACTACTAAGAGATCTCAGATGAAGATCTTGTCTTCCAAAGTAAGCTCACACTGTCGGCACTAGTGTATAATTATCAAATCCCCTCCTATAGAAGTCTCTAATCATAATAATCGATCCAAAGGATCCACCTGAATATTCAATATCCAAATGAGATCAGTGTAAAGGAAGGAGTGACTGGAACATATATCTATAAAGAAAGAGTGACTCTCACCTATGTCTATAATAAATGTAGCTAAGGTGGAGAAGACACAGGTTGTGCCTCTAATAATCTTCAAAGTGTCATGGTTATAAGCCTCTGTTGTTTGAAGATGTGGTCTCCCCTTTCCACCTACTCCCCGAGGTTGGGGTAGACCACCTGGGGGTGGTGGTGGTAATACCTCAAAATGTGTCCCACCACATACTACTTGACCTACTCCTTTCCTACATTTTCCACCCTACAAAACTCCTTGATCGAACCTCTACCTCTGCCTCGGCGGTCCCTTGACTGTCTTTTGATCACCTATGCGGTGGGTTGGGTAGTCACGATCCTTGTGCCCCTGCCTACCACATGTGAAGCAAATCTTGGATCCCTACTAACTCCCTCTACTATGGGATCCTCGCACTACGGACTCTGAGTCATCAGGTCACCCCCTAAAAGATATGAACTATTTGGGTCCACATGTATGTTGTCTTCTACTCACCACTGAAGACTATTACACTTTAGGTCTACTGGTAGCTCTAGCCATTGGCACCAGATCTGCCAGGATTATCTCTACAAGTAGGGCTCGCTCCAGCACCCTAGCTTGGGTAGGGATGATGAGAGACACCATGGATGCCCTAATATCCTAGTACAATCCCTTCTTAAAGTCCCGATCCTTGAATAAGTAGTCTCTTAAAATGTATTAGAGTAGCAAGAAATCTCGGTGAACCTTGATGAGTACTCTACAACTACCATGATCCTCTTCTATAGGTGCAATAGCTTCTATATGCGCACTGAGTGCAAATTAGTGGGGAAGAACTCCTCCCGAAAAAAACATCTCAAAGTCTTTCTAGGTGAGGGTCGCCTCATCATGATTCTATATATTCAAGCTTCATCATATCCCTATTGATCCCAAATAAGGCTCACAGCTAAGATTGCCATATGATCAAGCAGCTTCCTCTCTAAGCAGAAGACCAGTGTCTCTAGCTAGTCCTCAACAACTTGACGATTTGTCTCTCCCCTAAACTTGGGAGGTCTTTGTCTATGAAACTCATGCAAGACGTTGAGTCTGTGTACGTACTCCACTGATAACTTCTGTAGTAACTACTGATCAGTGGGTGGTGGTAACACCAACACACCACCTGGTGGCGCCATCTCTAGCACTGGTCTCTAAACCGACACCACATCGCTTGGTAGGATTTCCTCACGACCAAGTATCAAAATCTTGGCTGCCTTTTTGCACGGATGCATCCAGAAACAGATCAATATGTACCCCAGTCTATGGATTATACCTGGTGTTTTGACTCTAATTCAAGAAGAATATGAGGAAACACTCAATTTATATATGATTCATGCAACCATTGTTTTTATGAATAGAGATGAAAATCAGAATTCAGGGTCTATGTGTATAGATACGGTGGCTGCTACACCAATACTGGACTCCCTAAATCTGAAATTCGAACATGAAACATTTTTCACTGTTTCTCAAAAAGAAAACAATAGACTCCTGGTCATTGAGGTAGAACTTAACCTCCCTTTGATACCACTTTGTCTTGACCTGTCCCCTAGGGCCTAGGCCCTGAATTCCCCATGCCCGCCTCTCGAAGGCTAGGGGTTGGCTACTAGCATCGAAGGCATCAAACTGAAAGTGGGAGGAATTTTCATGATTACCTATAAACACACACACACACACAACCACATCCCAATAAAACTAGAAATGAGAACATGAATTTTACTAAAGAATCAATGAGTGTAAAGGTACAACTAAAAGTAAATGGGCCAGAATACAAACCCAACGGAAGAAAAATAGAATAAGAGAAAATACAAGATAGATGGCAAGACATTTGCTGGAAACCCCACTTGATGGGTAAGTATAAATTAGCTACCAAAATTTGTGGAAGCACATCCTACCTACCAAATCTCACTAGGCACCGCCTGGTCCTGGGCCACCAATTCCTCTACCAAGTCATCAGTCATCTACACCAGACACAACATGTGCGGGAAAAGCCTGTGCAAGGTTGTGTAACACAATACTCACTAGGGACCCCAAATCAACAAGGAAATACCACAATGATATCTACAAGAAAACCACAAATCAAGATCACAAAGAAAGATAGCTCACTCCAGGTGTAATCTAGAGTAAGGAAATTAAGACTATCAATCATATCACTGAACACCTTGGGGTGTTGTAGTAATACTCCCCAATTAGTATCGTGGGTATGTTGGGTCACAAAGAGACGCTCCACACCATGGGCCTTCCAGGTCGCATAGAACTGTGTCCCCTTAACCTTGTACTATTGTGGTACTCATCCCTGATGAGTATTGTGGGTATACTAGGTCACACAGAGCGTCTCCCCACTCTGGGCATGTTGGGTCACACAGAGCTGCTTCCCACCTTGGCCATCATAATGAGGTACTCCTCCCCATCGAATACCATGGGTCTACGGGGTCACACAAATATTCTCCCCACCGTGGGAAATCTGGGACACATAGAGATACTTCCCATTAGTCCATCATAGCTAATCCACATAGGTTCTCTTGTCAGCAGTCTTCAGGTCTCAGTCTGCCATAGGATCTCTGTACGTAGTGCGCTTGATTCCAGGAGAACCGCTCCTCTAACCATCCTTCATATTTAAAATTCTATAAAATCATGCTTAGAGTATGCCAAAATATCTTCCTCATAGCGAGGGTTCCAACTCCATAAATGGATCATCAATAGGATGCTCTGTTTGAAAGATATAGCTATTTTTTTAAGGGTTCGGTTGGGTCCGGGTCCGGTCCGACCCGAATCTGGCCCCAACTAGGTCCGGCCCAGTCCAGGCCACTGGGGCGGACCAATTTCCTCCTCCAGTCCAAATGTGTAGTACCTATGGGGTACGCCATCACATGGAAAGTTAAACCCAGATGCTCGGGTTTTCCCCACGCAGTTAGGGGACCATGTGACATGAGGATCCATGGCCCACATCTGCAGCCCACTCCACCAACATGGCTGAAGGGTCGCGTCCCTACTGCTAGCTGCTAGCCCGAGCACTGGTGGTTCTTTCTTCTTCACCATAGCCTAAGCCAGATGTGGCTACCACCTCCAGCGCATAGTCGTGGCATGCTGAAAGGTTCTTTCGTGGACCACTGGGTCTACTCTGGTGGTCCATTCTTCACGTCGTCTATGCCTCTGGCCTCCATGGGCCACCACCTTTCTTTCTAAGGCATCAAAGCCACTCTTCCATCACTTATAGATTTTTCCCTGAATAAATCACAAGGATTATGGGCTCGAGCCTTGTTTGGGTCGGCCCATACCCTCCAAATTAGAGTTTAAATAGGGAGAGGTTTGGGATTGAAGTTCTATCAAAAAAATAATTAATAATCTCGGTGCAATACCCCAAGAAAAGTACCCTCTATCAAGAATGAGCAATCTAAGGATCAACTTATTCGTGGTTTGATCCGCGTTCATCATTTTAGAATAAATAATGTAGAAACTTAAAACAAAAAACCCTACCTCGTATGAGTTCTTCGTTGAAGTGATCCATCCATAGGGATTCAAGTTATGATGGTATTCGACGCTCTCCAGTCCCATTCTTTGTGGTGTGTCGATGTTGCTGGAAATTTTCCAAAATTCGTCATTCATCATTGGAGAGAATTGTCACTGTTGGTTTTTCATATAAATTACAGCCTTTGATCCTGATTTCTCCAATGCATTAACCGATTAAAAGAAAACATGTTGCAATGTTTCTATTACATTGTGTTGTTATGAAGTTTCATTTATAAAATAGCATATTTGTTACACTTATTTTAATGATCCATTATGTTGCACGTTTATGAGCCGTTAATGAGATTCATTTAATGCGACTCGTCATCACTTTTTCATCGTACCGCAGCGCCATTGTGCCACTTCCCAACGGTTGGGAAAAACATATTAAATAACTTTTTAGTTATTTTATTTTTTTTCGAAAACTCCAGAAATTATCTTTTTTGGTCGACCCTTGATAGTCAATGTTAGGTCAATTATAGGTGAATCCCACTGCTCTGAGTTCAATGGATCCCTCATATTTATTGATCCAAATACCGGTTTAAAAGTTAGAAAAACCCACTCACATGTTTATTTAAATAAACTAAAAAAATTTCAAAATTATATTCTAGGCTCACTAGACCACAGAATTAGGTGTCTTCAAAGTGTCTAGTCTCGAAATAATTTCCTATAATTTAAAAAACCCCCAAATTTTCAGGAAATTATAGTGTTGGAATTTTATTTTTCCCCATTTAATTTTCTCTACTTCATTTCATACTTTGTTTGTGGGATTTAGATGTATGGATGTAAGGTTGTTCAGTTTTTTTTACATTTCAGCATTTATTGGCTTGGAGATGTGTGCGTGTGTATAAATACATAGGCTAAGGCCTCCCATGTCAGTGATATGCCTTCTCAGTGCTAGTTTCCAACCCATGGACTATTGAAGTTGGTCTTGGGTAGTCCCGGAATAGGCCCCACTAGGACAGGTCATGAAAAACTCACCAATTATATCCCATGGAATGTCATACACTCAACAATATACTTAGGGATGTATTCTTGTTATCAATAATTTTCACCTGAAGTATGTGAGATACATAGCATGAGAACCTTAATACTTTAAAACCTTTATTATGGAAGATATTGGGGATTGGCTAATCATATGGTGGTTGGGTATGTTGTTGATCATGTCATTGGTTGGTGCTCAACCAAGATAGGATTGGTTCGCTCATATGAAGAGAAAAATCATATATCTCTTAATTGAATTAGACTAATTAAATTCATGACCATGCTTGGTTGAGTCACATAGTATGTGTTTAGCTACTTGGATAAGGGATATGTGATGTGATAATCTTCTAGATGCACATGAGCCTTAGCCCAGTTGGTGAGGTATCCTTATGTGCATCCATGAGACCCAGGTTCAAAACTAGGTAAAGGCATATTTCTGGGGGTACTGTAGTAGGTACTGTAGTAGTATTGTACATTTTGCAGGTACTATAGCAGAACTGTACACTGTATAGATACTGTAGAAGAACTATACATTGTGCGGGTAATGTAGAAGGCACTGTAGTAGTTACTGTAGCAGATAATATTCGGTACTGTAGTAGCTGGAACTATTCTCCTTTGGCCACTAGTTTGGGATTAGAGTCTTTAAGGCTTTTGGTCCACCCATGCCTTCAGGTCAGTAGAGATTTTGGGCCACCTCAAGGCCTTCAGGCCACATGCAGTTTCCCCAAACACACTACAAAAAAGAAGCCGCCCCAGAAGAGGATTTAGAGCAGTTCCACTCACCAGAGCAGAGCCAAATGGATTTTTTAGAATGAGAGGGTATGGCTATGCCATCGGGACTAGCCTGTGCTTGCACGGGAAGCCTATCCAGACAGCCATTTGAAGGTGGAGAGCTACTATCATGATGTAGATGCTGGGGAGGGTTAGCTCCTTTTAGATAGTCTGGTTGAATTCTCTAAGACCTTCGTTTCATGTAATCTCCTAAACCTATGGGACATGTAATCTTTGAGTCTACGGGCCTTGTAAGGGTTCCCCCTAATCCCTTAAAAGGGGGGTTATCAAAAATAAATAAAAATGAAGGCCTTCGGGCCATTCACACCTTTCAAAAAAAATCCTCTAGATGAATTAAAAGTGATGTATTCATCAAGTAGTTCAGGATTTTTAGGGGAATAAAGAATGAATGAGATAGCTTATACTAAATTTTCATTGTTCTATGTCTATTAGTCACTCAATGTCAAGGGAAAATGGATTATATAGGTATAAATATGATGTATATGATATATATTATAGTGTATATATTCATATGAAATATATTTATATGTGATAGATATCACACTAGACCACTTATTAGCTCGAGTGGCAGTGATACTTTGTTAGATTTTTCTCATTGCATACATATATGAAATGAGAATTTCATTTTATTTTTCAACAATATTAATTCATGTGAAAAGACATAGTTAGTAATTTGGATAAGGATTTAGTTTTGGAAAAAAAATTCTTCCAAAATGATGAGAGTTTGGTAAACCGTATGAAAAAGAGTTTTGGATGGATTTAAAAAGATTTGAAAAGATTTGGAAAAATTCATAGTACGATTTTAGTGAAAGTGTAATGTTTTTGTAAATAGAATAAAAAGTTATATCATAGCTAACAATACACCCTATATCATATTGAATGATTTTCTTCAGATTTAAATCATTTCCTATGATACATCTATATCATATGATTCATGGGATGCATCTGTTAGTCTTAATCATAGAGTGTTCCTGGGCATATGATTAGGCATCACATGTATGAAACTAATCCCATATGTTTTAGTAAAAAAAAACCAATGGGATTGGTTTATTAATTTCATGGAAAGCATTCATTGAATAGTTCAATGAATAAAACTCCAATGGGATATAATATTTGGGTGCCATGAGATATCACCTGATATGGCCAACACTCCTCATTGAATGAAGATCATCATGGATAGATTATAAAATGGAAGAGTTCCCTTAATTGGTGACCATTATAGTAATAAATTCAAATATAATAATCTCTCCATACCTTAACATCTATTCATATTTGGAAGAATATGCAAGAACCCCTTTGGTTAGTTTAGAATCCACTTGTTGTTAATGAGGACCCTTGTCTAGTGTACCATCTATGGTGGTAGGACACCTTCTTTTATTTATTTAATGATATTAAATATGATTTATTCATTGAGAAGGAGAAAATGTAAGCTTTTTTGTTTTAGGTATGCTCGTTTTGTTCTTCATACGATATAACATGTTGATTTATTATAATAAGACTAGACCTGTTCATGGGTTTATTCTTATCTTAATTTTATTATATAAAACACATAAAACCCATCACATAAAATATGTATAAATTTGTTCTTATGAAATATTTTTTTTACTATTCTATACATTCTTGACATTGATCATGAAATGAATTGACAAATTCCTCCTATCACCAAGGTATTATACCATCCCTTGTATCATTGTTCACAATAAGAGGATCTTGATCCTTCAAAGGGGTTTCAGTTCCTTCTTTTAAGAAGATTAATGAAGAATCAATAGAATATATCTATAGCTAGATAACATTAATCAATGGTATAAACAAAGGGAGGGATCACATTCATTTTAAAGACTCTTCACTTAATGAAGATAGTTAGGGTGATACTTCCATCTCATGGTGTTAGTACCTGTTGGTTCTTAACATTTATTGAACCCTTTAGTGAATGTACTTTATATGAAAACATATAAATAAATCAATGCTATTGATTCATAGATGAAAAACCATATTTAAATAGGTGTCCAATTGTATTCATGTGATATCATAGATCGCATTCCCCATCATACTCTATGATGGAACCCTATCATAGACTATGATATATGAATCTATATGAAAATATATTTCCAAATTATGATTTAGATATATCATAAAATACAATATTCTTGATTTTTTGAATTTTTAACAATCTCCCACTTATAAAAAATCTTATAAGGACTTAATAAAAAAATTCACAACTCTTTTTGAATCCATCCAAAACTCTTTTGGAAATGTTATATCAAAATCTCTTCATTTTGTAATAAAAAGTTTATCTAAAACTTAATCCTTATCCAAAATCCCAATTGTGTGACTGTACAGGCCTCAATAGTTTTGATAACAAATATTTTCATGAACTATCCCGGGTACCCTAGTAAATTGATAACCGAGTCGGCTCTGACATAGCCTGAAGGGTGTTCCCGATCCCCACTGGTCGGCGACTAGCACCAGGCATCATATAAAATTAAAGTGGGAACAATATTTTCACTAACAAGGCATAAGTAAAGAGACAAGTCTATAATAAATACAAAAGAAACTTCACTGGGAGAATTGTACTAGAATTCAAACAAGTATAAAAGCCTAAATTACTATAGAAAAACTACCAAAATAAGAAAAAAAATACCCAAGTACCAATGGATGGTACTCTCCAAGTCCACGAATCAACAGCTAAAACCACCTTCAAGTGCTTCTTTACCACTGCTCAAAACTGGAAGGATATAATCTACAAATACTCAACAAAATATGTAGGGAGTGAGATAAAAATACCAGTAGAGTCTCACCAAGGATTCCATAATAGATTTTAATATTAAATTAACCAAATAAAGTGCTTTCAATTTTCAATTGAAAAGGTTTTTCATTTCAAAATCATTATTAAAACAAATCATTATTTACATTTGAAAAGATGTAAATACGTTAATAAAAGGCTTTACATTTTAATTAATGAAATATTTTTAAAAAAATGACACTTTTCAAAAATGTATTAAATAATTTTTTTTATTTAAAACAGTTTATATAAATCATAAGGAATGTAAATTTTTTTACAAAAATGGAATATATTCATTTGAAATTCAAACAAGTGATAAACATGGTCATATGCATAAGAAGGCTTTATAGTTTTAGGATACAGGGACTCAACACTCACTGTGACATGAAAATATGTACATATACCCCTTTGAACTCAGGCCAAATAGGACTCATCAACATCACTTAAGGAATGTGATGTGCTACATTTTTTTGAACATTTTAAAGCATAATTTTTCTTTCAAATAACTCATTAACAACCTAAGGTTTTCTTGTGCTATAGTATAAAACAATGGTAGGAAATTTATTTTAAGACATATTAAAATACAATTAATATCATTATCCATTTAAAATATGCCATTTTTACATTTAAAATCCATAATAGGGTTTTAATAAAAAAACATGCCCCTCTCCAAGATAAAACCATTGGGTTGCTATCAATCATTTTTAATCCATTTTAAACCATTTTTATAATATAATAATTTGAAATAAATTCACAATTAAATTTCAAAATTCACTTTCACAATTAAAATCAACAATTTAATTTCCACAAAATTCAATAAATTTCAAAATAAACCCCTGATTCAATGGAATTGGGGTTTTTACAAATTTCCATCAAATCTATAATTTAAATTTCACAATTTTCCATAACAGACCCCAAAACAATGGAATTGGGGGTTTCCCAATTTCACGCCAAATACATATTTTTATACACAAAATTCAATGGGATTGGGGTTTTCCAAAAAACCAATTGAAATATATTTTTTCAAAATCATGAAATTTCATTTAATTCAAACAATTGAAATCAAACAAATCAATTTAGGGTTAATAAAAACTACGCAGTGGGATAGAACCACCAACCTCGGGATCAACAGATCTCAAATCAAAAAGTCGTAAACGAAAAACCCCAATGGAGAATAATGAAATAAAGTATCTATGAATCAAACCAAGGTTTGGATCCCAAATAGTGGTTATTAGATCCACAAATCAACATGAGTATTCAAGGAACCCTAGAGAGAAGAAGAGAGATCGCAAGAGATTAAGAAGGAGAAAAGGAAACCTACCAATTGAAGATCAAAGGTTGTTCCTCAAGCTTCAAATCACTTTTGAGAGGTATTTGAGGAAACAAAACAGTTATTATGAGATCCAATGAAAGGTGAAATATATATTAGGTCGTACCAGTTGGTTGGGGTCCTAAAAAGGAGGTTCAAGAAATTTTAATGAAATTCTATATTAAGTTAAAACACATATGCCTGGTAACCTAGGTAGAGGCGCATGGTTTAGTAAAATTGTACACAAGATGTGAACCTATTATAAATGTGCCACATATTTTCTCTAGAGAGGTAACATAGTTTGGTAAACCATGCACAAGCTGTATAAATCCCACTGTCCAATTTTTTTTTTAATTTTCTATAGTAGGGTGCATGGTTTGGAAAAATGTGTGCCAACCATGCACCAACCATGAACTAGACCATAAACATCCAAAAAAATTAAAATTTCACCCAATTAAACCCCTAATGAAATCTAACCAAAGAATGTTCAAAAACAGGGGTTTAAAAATACCTAAAAATAGTAATAGGATGTTACAACCTCCCCTCCATAGAAACTTTATATCACCAGAAATAATATGATGAAGCTTCCTTGTCAAATATATGATGCCAATGATTTCTAATTAATTCCTCCCTATCTCATTTCTCAATATTATCAGAACCATTCTTCCATAGAACATGAACCAAAGGTATCATCCTCCCATGAATTAAATTTGTTTCAGAATAAAATATCTTAACTAGTCATTTAGTAACAAATAGACTAGGTTCAACCTCAAGAACACTCCATTTTAGAACATGATATGGATCAGATAGATATGTTCGAAACTGAGATACATGTAACATGTTATGTATCAATTTCAACTACAATTTAATGGATAAACAATAAGAAACTCTCCTCACCTACTCAACAACCTCCAAAGTTCTCATAAAACAAGGATCAAGTTTACCTTGACTCCCAAGCTGTCGATGACCCAATTGAGGTGAAACATTCAAGAATACATGGTCACCAACTGAAAATTACAAAGGTCTATAATGATGATCATTATAATACTTATATCATATCTTTTCCATCAACATTATTTGATGAATTGACTAAATCTTTATTGTCATATCTTCGACCATGCTTGGTCCAACCAAGGAACTCTCACCAATCTCTGGCCAACACAATGGATATTTACAAGGCTAGCCATACAAGGTCTCAAAAGGATACATTCTTATCATGGAGTAGAAACTATTGTTATAAGGAAATTCAATCAACCAAAAGTGATCATCCCAAGCCCCACTAAAGTTGATAACATAAGCATGAAGAATATCCTCAAGGATCCATATAGCTCTTTCTATTTTTCCATCCGACTGCAGATGGTATACCATACTCAAATGGGCATGAGATCACAGTGCCTCTTGAATGCCTCTCCAAAATAAAGAAGTGAACCGAGGATCCCTAATAGAGACTATATCATAAGTAACTCCATGTAGACAAATAATCTCTTTCACAAAGATATTTCCAAACTCTTCAACTTTTGTTGTATCATGAATGTGTATAAAGTGAGAAGATTTCATCAGCCTATCAATCACAAAAAATATCACATTATTCTTTCTCTAGGTATGAGGAAACCCAACTACAAATTCCATAGAGATCTCATCCCACTTTCAGGTAGGGACTGGAAGTGGCTGAAGCAAACCTGAAGGTTTTTGGTGCTTGGAATTAACTTGTTGACACATATAACAATGAGAGACAAACTCTACGATGCCTTGTATCATACCTGGCCACAAAAACATCCACCGTATGTCATAGATCATCTTCATGGTTCTTGGGTGAACTTCCCACTAGGAAGTATGGTAATTACCCATTACAAATTTCTTATTGATGATGATTCCAAAAATTATTTATGGAAGCATAGAATTTCCTCTATAGAGAACGCCCAATCAGTAATGGTCTCCCCACCAGAAAGAGACTCTCTAATGCTTTGGAACTCACCATCAGGACTGTTTTCTTGGAAAATATATTTGAGAAGTGTGGATGTCAATTGAACACTAGCCAAGGATGCATCATCCCCTGATTCCCAGACTCTAATATGAAACTATGAAAATAGATCCACCAAGATACACTCTTTTAATGAATCTTTCACTATTTTGGTTGAAAGTTTCATTCTTAAATCATCTTCCACAACATTCCCTTTCCGTATGGTATAGGTGATGTTGAAATTGAAGGACTGTAGTATTTCACACAATGCCTTTGGTGTAGGTTCAAATAATTTTTATAGAATATATAACTCAATGTCTTGGGGTTTGAATACATGGTATACCTTTCTCTAGAAAGGTAATACTGCTAACTCTTAAGAATACATCATAGTTTCAAGTTCAAGGTCATGTTTTGGATATTTCTTCTCATGTGGCCTAAGGTTATGAGAGCTATAAGAAATTACATGATCACCCAGAATAATAATGCAGCCCAAGACTATACACAATGCATCATAGAAGACCACATAGTCTTGCCTGGCCATCGAAAGATTCAACATCAGAGTATGAGTCAAAATATGTTTCATCTCAACAAATGAATTCTTACATTTTTTTATCCCAATCAAACTTTACTCCCATACGAGTGAGTGCAGTCATCGGATAATACAACTTTCATAAGTCCTTCATTAATCGATAATAATAACTAGTTAAATCCCTGAAGCTCTGAATATTGAAAACATTTTGTGGTTTCTCCCAAGTCATAACAGCCTTCCCCTTCTTAGGATCAACTGATATTCCTTTTTCTGAAACCACATCTCCCAATAACTTCACTTCCTCAATCCAAAAATCACATTTTCAAATATTGGAATAAATTTAGTGATTTCTTTGAAAACTCAGAACTATTCTCATACGATTCACATGATCCTCCTCATACTTAGAGTAAATGAGGATGTCATCCACAAATAATACCTTGAATGAAAAAATATACTCATAGAAATCCTATTCATCAAATCCATGAAAACTTTAGGATTATTTACCAGGACAAATGGAACCACAAGGTACTCATAACGATTAAGCCTTCTCTGAAAGAAGGTTTTTAGAATGTTATATTATTTTATCCTCAACTGATGGTAACCAGATCAAATTTCAATATTTGAGAATCACTTTTCCCCTTTAAACTAATCAAACAGATCATTAATCCATGGAAGTTGATATTTTTTTTATTGTAACTTGATTGAGTTTTCAACAATCAACACATGGGTGAATTGAACCATCAACTTTCTTATCAAAGAGAACCAGAGCCACCCAAGGTGACACACTCGGGAATATAAATCCTTTCTATATAAGATTGTCCAACTAGGACTTCAGGTCTTTAATTTCAGATGTATCCATATAGTAAGAGGGAATAGAAACTGAATGAGTACCAGTCATTAAGTTAATAGTACAGTCAACCCCCTTACCAATGAAAACTAGAGAATTCATAGGGAAACACGTCGGGAAACTCAATGAAAATTAGAGGGACTTAACCATTCAAATATTCTAGATATAGATCAAAAGAAAACACATATATCACTTTACTAAATTTTGGATATTAAGTCTAATCTTTGTTCTACCTTGGATTCCACTACATTGGAAAGAAATGGAACACACAATTAGGTGTAGTGGAGGAGACCCATCAAAGGTAATAATCAATACATGATTTATTGGTAATGAGCCATTCTATCCAAAAAATGACTTCAATAGGTTTCATGTAGAGAACCATAAAAGTATAAGAAAGCTAAACATCTGATATAGAGAAACCACAACCAGGGCTACAAAGACCCTTCTCTGTCTTCATACCAAGGGGTGTAGTAATATCAATTTCAAAATATAAAAACTCCATAAAAAGATTTAGCATATTAAAAATATGGGTTGAAATAAATGAATGAGATGAACGAGTATTAAATAGAGTAGTTAATAATGATGAATCTATAGGAGTGGTACCTCTCACGGTCATTGGACTTTTATCTACTTCCTCTGGAGACTCTTCCACAACATGAAGAAGCTTCATTCCAGATACATGTGGCTGGAAAAATTTTTCACGTGATGAATATGATTACAAAACTGTCTTAGAAGGTTCTAAGGATCCCGTTCCACTACACAGAGTGTAATAAACATAGAAGAACCTCTGCATGTGACCTGAGTATCCGTAGGAGCCACAGTCAGTGGGTCCTCATTAAAAACCATCTTTGAATGTCCTGGCTTGTGACACTAGTAAAAAACTAATGTAATTATACTAGGTAATGTAAGAGGCTTAGAAAAACCCTACCATATAGAACCACCATGATGATAATTACATTTCTTCTTTCCCTTAGAGTAATTCACAATACCACTTGGGGAGAAATAAATTCCTAATAAACCTAACTTTCTAGCCAAGTCCATTTCAACCATCAATGATCTATCCAATACATTGGAATAAGAAGGTGGATTTAGAAAGAAAAAATGAGAAAGAATGTCCTATAAAAGTCCCAAATCAAACCTTTCAGCCTTCATCTTATCATTTTATACTATCTCAGGTGCTAAGTGCACGAGCTTAGCAAAATGGTTTTCATACTATGTCACTATCCTATCAGCCTGCTCGAGTTTGAAAAACACAATGTCCTTTTCCAACAACATTAGATCTAGATAGAATTAGTCAGTGAAAAGAACATGAATTGTTTCCACTCTATGTTCCCTTGTTTCTTCACCATTATCATCATGTCCCACCATATCCCACTCATTCTTTCCTGCAAAAATGTGACACACTTCAATTTAATTTTGTTGGGTGTATCAAAGAACCCAAACAAATGTTCCGTCTTGATCAACCATTCTTCAGCCTCTTGAGGACCATGTGATAATTTGAATAATGATGAATTCAAGTGAAGTAACTCTTGGGAATATATATTTATTACATCCCTCTAAGTTTGTGAATGTACTATAGGTGCTTTAATAGGAACTGGATGTGGTTCTCGTCCTATAGCTTGGACAGGTGCGCACAATAACCTCAACCAAAATTAGGTCCACAAGAGGATTATCTTACTGAGGTTCATCAAAATATTCCCCCTGGAAATGATTCACACATCTTCTTAGAGGCATGATTCTATAAAACCTCAACAGACAACAAAGAAAGAAATCATATTAACACTCAAACATAGAAATGAGTGAAATTAATCCCAACTGATGGAAAAAATATATTTGTATTTCAATCTATCCAAATCAAAACATGGAAAATACTAGAATTAATTTATAATATATATTTCTAAAAACACCCCTGGTGACATAAGTTTTATTACATTGAGATAAGGTCCGGAACTCAATAATAAATTCCTCTGAAGTTCTGATAAAATTACAAAAAAGAATACTAACTTCATCATAAAAGCTCAATGCAAAGCTCTGATACCACTTTTTCACAAACCAGTCTAGGTACCTTGGTTTCTTGATAACCGAGCCAAATATGACATATCCAGACGAGTGTTCCCGATCCCTATGGTTCAACAACTAGCACCTGGAATCATACAAAATTAAAGTGGGAATGATTTTTCCATTAACAATGTGAATGTAAATAGACATGTTAGTAATGCATACAAAAGAAACTCCACTGGGAGAACTGTACCAGATGTCAATCAAGCATAACAGCCCAAAGTACAATGGAGAATTTACCAAAATAGGAAAAAATTCTGAATTCCCAACAAATGATACTCACCAAATATTTATATCAGCAACTAGAACCACCTCCAAGTGGTTTTTTACCTCTTCTCGAACCTGGAAGGAGACAATCTACAAACACCCGAATGCAAAGGTAGGGTGTGATCTAAAAATACCATTAGGGTCTCAATAAGGATTCTATAATAGATTCTAATATTAAATTAACCAAATAAAGTTCTTTAAATATTCAATTAAATAGGTTTGGAATATGAAAAGCATAATTAAAACAATTCATGCTTTACATTCGAAAAGATTAATATCATTTAAGTAAAGTATTTACATATAAATGGATGGAATATTTCTAAAAAAATGAAAATTTTCACAAATTTATTAAATAAAAACCTTTATATAAAATAGTTTCTATAAATCATAAGATATCTAAAACTGTTTACAAAAATGACATATATTCATTTGAAATTCAAACAAGCGAGAAACACGATCATACACCTATAAAGGTAAGCCTGTTTCAGGCTATAGGGACTTCGTACTCAAGGTGACATGGAAATATACACATACATCTCTTTAAACTCAGGACAAAGAGGACTCGTCAACATCTCCTAAATAATATGATGTTCTGTATTTATGTTTTAGAACATTTTAAATAATAAAGTTTCATCCAAATAGCTCAATAACTACCCAAGGATTTCATGTGCTCTAGTACCAAATAATGATGGAGAATTTATTTTAAGATTGTTTTAAATCCAATTATTCTCAGTCTCTATTTCAAATATGTCGATTTTCCATTTAAAATCTGCAATGGGTTTCTTTAAAAAATGTGATTTTTCTAAGATAAAACTAGTATGTTTCTTTTAAATCCATTTTCATCTATTTTCACAATATAAGAATTTGAAATCTATTCACAATTCAATTTCATAATTCACTTTCATGATCAAATTATACAATTTAATTTTCATAAAATTACATTAATTTCACAATAAACTACCAATTCAATGGAATTGGGGTTTTCGCAATTTTCTATCAAACCCAAAATTTAAATTAAAAAATTTCAATTTCACAAATTTCTATAAAGACACCCCAATTCAATGGAATTGGGGGTTTTCTAATTTCATGACAAAAACATATATTTTAACCCAAATCCAATGGGATTGAGTTTTTATAACAAACAAACTGAAATCCTTTTTTCCAAAATCTAGAAATCATGTTTAATTAAAACAATATAAATCAAACAAAGAAATTTAGGGTTAATAAAATTTGTGCATCATGATGGAACCACCTACCTTTGGATTAATAGATCTTGATTCAAAAAGAAGTAAATGGAAAACCCCAAGGGAGAACAACAAAAATGAGGATATATGAATAACACCTATGTTTGGATAAAAAATAGTGGTTATTAGATCCACAAATCAACATGTGTATTCAAGGAACCCTAGAGAGAAGAACAGAGATAATGAGAGATTAAAAGAGAGAAAAGGAATCCTACCAATTAAAGATCAGAGTTCATTCATCAAGATTATAATCACTTTAGGGAGGGATCCGAGGGACCAAAAACCTTCTTGGAAGCTCCAAGAAAGGGAGAAATTGATATAAGGTTGTACCTATCCATTGGGGTCCAAAAAAGGAGGTTTAGTGAATTTTAATCAAATTTAGGATTGATTTAAAACATGTATACATGGTTTCATGGGAGGAATAACAAAATTTAGTCAAATAATGTGCAATATGTGTGCCTATTACAAATGGGACACATGGTTTATCCAAAAAGGGTGCATGGTTTGGTAAACCATGTGTAAGCTGTGCGAAGCCTACTATCTCATTTTTCCAATTTTCTGTAGTAGGTTTAATGGTTTGGAAAATTGTACACAAGCCCAGAAACATCCAAAAACATTAAAAGTTCACCTGATTCAACCCCAAATAAAACCCCACAAAAGAAAGTTCAAAAAGATGGTTTTATGAATACCTGAAAATAGTATCAGGATTTTAGAAATATGAAATCCTGATTTTGTAAATGTAATAACATTTTAACCTTTAGAAAAACATTAGTGTAAATCAAGCTTCTAAGGGGTCTAGTGTCATCTCAATCAAAAATACTCATATCTTCATATGAATATGTCCACCACAAGATGTATCATATATATCTTATTTATACCTATATAAAAAATTTTACATGACTTTAAGTGACCACTAGACATGGAACAATGTCAATCTCGTATAATCTTTTTCAGACTTTCTGGATCCTTTTAATAAAGATTAACCCAGTCAACGAATACATAAAATTTCACTAATCTAAAAAATTATCACATCACATTTCCTTCATCCAAGTAGTTGAGAACATCATATATAACTCAACCAATCATGGGCATACATTTCCTCAGTGTAACTTAATCAAGGCTTAAATGTATTCTCTCATCAAAAGAGTGGAAAAATATTATCTTAGTTAGGCCCCAACAGATGAAAACCACCCCTGATTAGCTAATCCTCAAGGCTTATGTAATAAAAGTACCAAATTATGAAGTTTATCATTCTAGATATCTCCCCAACCTTAAAAAAAGGATCGATAATAAGAATACAATACTAAGTATATTTATGGTTGTATTACATTCTAGGGGATACACGATGGTTTGTTAATCCAAATAATATGTCTCCACTTACCAGCTATTGAGTCCACTAATCATGTTAATCTTAACATATCATCACAATCCATAATACTCTATGATGGTCATTGATTAAGAAAAAATAAAAGTCATAATTTTTGGGAATATTATCATTCCACTATTCATGTAAAGTAAATTACAACACACATTAATGAATAATAAATGGTGATTTCATTTATTATAAATCATGATAAATTTACAAACAATGCATCAACCTCATATATTTCATATACCAATATATTCAACATGACCATTATTATTCTATCATGATAATGGTTTCACTAATGGATATTTTTACACTATATAAGAATCTAATTAATCTATAAAATGTATTTGACATCTCCCACTAATTATACACAAAATATAATTTTCAATGCATTTCATAATTTTCTTATCTTCATAACCTAGGTAAAAAAACATATATAAGGGGTGATCTCAAAATCTCAATAAGGGTAAAGAAAAGTGACAACAATAAAAAATAATAAGTGATCATAAGATGATCATATTTGTATAATCAGGATATATAATAAAATCATACCCAACAAAAAATATATCAGAAATCACAATTCATAAAGAATTTAATAAGAATAAGAATATAAATCATATTTCAAGTCAACCCAACAATACATTCATCACATAGTAGGGCTGGGATAATCATCTGGTACCATCTTGATCTTGGAATTATCCTCCTATGCACCCTTTGGATTTGAAAAAGTTATATCGTGTATCATTTTACATGGGATAAAACCTCATGTGTACCCTTTGGCTTGGGATAAATCCTCTTATGTACCATTTGGATTGGTATAAATCCTCTTTTGTTCTCTTTGTCTTGCTATAAATCCTCTTGGGTATCATTTGGTATAGGATAAATCCCCCATGTACCATTTGGATTGAGATAAATCATTTATATATCCATATGATCTCATGAGATATAAACTTTACCAATGCACTAAAAGGTTATATAATACCCCAACCATCAAAATAATAATCATACATATGTGTTATATTCAAACATGAAAACATTCATACCCCAAACATAAATAATTATCTCATGAGAAATATATGGGTTTCATGAAAATACTTTCTTAAAACATTCCATAATACATCTATATAAAGAAGATGGATGGTGGATTAAAAATATCCCCAATGTAACATAATGAGCATTAATGATATTTTCGTAGATGAAAAATAACTTTTTAATATCTTTGGATAAATCAATTTAAAAATAAGTAAGAATATCAACTTTTTTAAGGCTAAAAAACTCCTTAAAAATTGTTTATTTAAAATCAAATAATTGAGCCTGATAAAAAATTTAAAAATCATATTTTAAAACCAAAATTGTATTTTTAGAAAATAATAATTATAAGTGAAAGATATTTTCAAAAACACTCCTTAAGAAGATATAAAAATACCTTAATAATATTTTCTTAAAACGAAATATATTAAAAAAAATTTATTTTTTTTAAATCAATATTTTAGTTTAGAAAATTATAAAAAAATAATTTAATTTTCAAAATAATTAAGAGTTAAAATCTTTTGAAACCCCATTTTAAAATATAAAAATTAAGTTTTTTTAAAGAATAATGCTTATATTATGAAATAATCTATAAAAGAGTTTTTATAAAATGTTTTTAACATATCTATAAAAGGAAAAGTTATAGGTGAAATTTAAAATTAATTTTTCTAATAGAAGAAAAGAAATAACCATGAAATAAAATATTAGGGTGGAAACAACCAATTAAGGAAGAAATAAGTTCAAGGAGAATCATTATAACACAATGACGTGAGTTTAGTTAACAAATACCCTTACAACTTTGGTATCTTTTAAATCAAAATCCATTTAAATAAAGAACATGACATCGAGATTCCAACTCCATGAATTACATGAATATGGTAGAATAAATAAATTAGGTGTTAATCACACAATATAAAATATATCATCATGTACAATAAGAAATATGTCTCAAGGAATTAAATTTGAGACAAAAAAACTCTCACAACATCATTATATTTTGAATAAAAACCCCATGAATGGTATAACATGATATGGTTTTTAAAATCCTATATATTTCCTGATAATTATCATTAAAATAAATCCATGTACAATATATTTACCATAAAAATCAAGTTTATACAACATAAACCCTAGGTCACCATCGCTATAGGGAAATAAGTGAACCAAAAAGAATAAGAGAGAAGAACTAAGGATAAGTAATAAAACCACTTAATTTATGATTCCTTGATGAATCTTGATGAAAATACACTATAAATAAAGTGTTAAGAGAGGATAAATGAGAGGGTAAACACCCTAGTCTTGGATATTTCATATTTTAATAGAGGGAAAGTAAAATGGGTTAAATATTGGAAGGGTTTATGATTAATTTTACGTATAATTTTGTTGGTAGTAAACATAGTTTGGACACACAGTTTAAGAAATTGTAACCCAACCATAAATTAATCACTATAAATAAATCACCATTCATAAGGATAGTCTGTATTATTTTTAGAACCGTGCAATGACCGTATGATAGCTACTGTGAAAGAGTCTCAATATATAAGGTTATTCTGCATGGTTTAGCCCAACCATTTAATGACCATGTAAAAACTATTTTCTCCAATCTTATGTATCAATCATAGAACAAAATTTTGGAGAATTATTCACTAACTATACATACTATACCAAAAAAACTACACCCCCTTCACGTGGTCTGAGGGACGGTTAACAATAACCATGAAACAACCACACACCATGTCATGTTTTCCCATTTTTCCAAAATTTCCAATTGAATTAACTAAAAAATAAATAATAAAGGTAAAATAAATAAATAATAAATATTTTACCTAAAAATGGCAGCATGGGTTTAACAATCCTACACACTATATCACTGTATGGCCCTATAAATTAAACATTATGATGGATGACCAATGAAGAGATGAGGCCATTGATCCCCTATAAAAGATTCCCACTCCCATATCTCATGAGAGTAGCTCTCATGATGCCATAATACCTAAATCAATGAAATAGATTTTCCATGAAACACATTATCCCTTGAGTTAGCAATCCAGGCTTGTTTCTCAATCATTGAAACAACAGTCTCCAATTTTAATTATTTCCATATCAATACATGGGATGGACCAGGATGATACTTATTTAACTAAGATACATTAAAATGTCAAGAATATATTTTATCTAAGAAGTTAAAGGCAACCGATAGGAAACCTTTCTAATATTTAAGTTATCTTAAAGTTTCCCACATACCTTAGGGTTATTTTCCCCTATTTAACAAGACACCAATGACCCAATGAAGTTGATAGTCTTATGAACACTTGTTCACCAACTGATAACTTTAAATAATGATAATTATGATTGAAATGTGATTTATAGTGGCTTGATCCATCAGAAAACATTTCTAAATAATATGGATATTTTCAATCATCTCATGAATAATGCTCAATCCCACCTAAGAAGTCTCACCGACCTCAGACTGGTAGAGTAGATACCAGTATGACTATCCATAAAAATATTTAAAAGGATCCATTTAGAAATAGGACTGATAACTATAATTATAAGTGAACTAAACCAATTCTATATGGGTGTCCCATGATCCTATAAAGTCTAAGACTTATGAATGAAGCATTTGTTCTAAAATTTAGATTTCCCAATCCAACTATCAATATGTTTTTGTATGGTATTTTATACTCAAATTCACTTGGGATACAATATCATCTTTAAGTAATTTCCAAAATTAGGTGGTGAATTGGTGATCTATATTATAAATGATAGTATAAGGCACCATGTTTAGTTTCATAATCTTCTGCACAAAAAAACTTCCCAAAATCCCACACCTTAGTGTCATCCTTGATCAGAAAAAAATGAGTTGTCTTAGTGAAATAATCAATCACAACCTAGTTATAATTCTTCCATCAGGGGGTACAAGGTATTCTAATAATTAAATCTATGGATATTTCATCTCATCCCATCTCTAGGTGGGGACATAAAGGGGTTGAAGAAAACTAGAGGGTTTTTGATACTCTAATTTATGTTTTTGATAAGTATAATAGTGTGAAATAAATTTTTCTATGTCACTTCTCATAAAAGTTCACCAATATTAGTAAACAATGTTATAATATATCTTTGTGGATCTAGGTTGAACACACCACTGAGAGTGATGGAAATCATTCATCACTACTTTCCTTAGGGACCAAGAAACTACATAATGGTTCTGAAAATTGAAAGTTCCATTGTGAGATAAAGACCACTCACCAATGGTCTCCATACCATATATAATTCACCTATCATGCTAACATTCCTCATCCCTAGGCTTCTTCGAATGAATAATAACAATAAGAGAAGGTGAAAACTGAATATTATCCTGAATCATGTTCTCTTAATCTTCTTTAAACTTAATTGAATGATGAATCTAATATTATTACACATTTTAATCTATAATTAAGTTATTGAAATAAAAAAATTATTATTTTAAGGTTAATTATTATATTTTTTTATTTTTGGAATAATTTGAGATTAATTCTGATATAGTTTATTTTTTTATTTTTACACCAGCTTCGTATTTCGACCATAATATTTTATACACCAATTCAAATTTTAATATTATTCCTTTTATGACTACATATTAATTGGGATACTTTTTATTCAACTAAACCTAAATATTTATCCAGATATATATGGCCCATGAAAATATGACAATTTAGGCATCAAAATCTAATTAAAATTTAATTTTTTTTATTAAGGGCCTATATCTCATAAAGTACCTATCCAAATATGCTGAAATTTAAAAAAAAATTGGATAAGAATTACTTTGTTTAAATATTTATTCGCGATTTCATTCCATTTTAAAGGAAAAAAATACATGAAAACTGAAAATTTTGAATTAGAATTTTTTTCATGAAAGAAATATTTTCTTTACTGGTGTGGATATAATGATTTATACATGATTCCAATGGAGATATTTTTTTAGGTGAATATAAAATACATATTTGAACAAATTAAATAAAGTAAACTTTTCTTTATTCATTCAATAATGAGTGAAAATAGTAATTTACATTCATAGGATAGATTTGAAGAGAAACTAGCCACTACTATTGCCTATAAATTTACACATACACTTCCATTTCAATGATTTATTAAATTAAAGTATCATGGTAGGATGTTTTTCTATTGTAATTGTATTACAAATTTTTAATATATATTATATTTTTATTTATATTCTATATTATTTTTTGATTTTCTGTTTTACCCACCATGCTTCTCTCATCTTCATAAAAATTGAGAACACAATTTTGTTTTTGTTAGAAGGGAGGTAACAATGTCGATTTGAGTTTTATATACTTCAATATTATATTTATTTGAAGCTGAGAATTTAAGTAGTGGTTAAATAAATTATAGTGACCAGTTTAACTATTTTCACTACTATTATTTTATTCTTACTTGTTCATCAATATTGAATCCCTTCAATATTTAATTTATTCAAATGATAGAGTTTATATTAAGTCTTGATTTAGAAGAATATTATCCTAAAATCATAGTTCTAGGTGTGGGGTAGTAACAATTCAAAAAATATGGGTTTCGAGTGATAGTTCTTAATCTAAACATTTTATTGTATATGGAGAATTTTTTAAAGAACAATGTTGATAATCACTGTGAACTTATAAGAATAAAAATAATTATCTCCCTTCTTTTTATCTTATTAACTTCATTTTTTTGTATGTTAGTTTTCAATTTTATTTATATATTTATATATTTATATATCATTAATAAATTTATAAAACCCCACTATTTTAGGTTTATTATATTTTATTTAAATTATATTTTTAATTATAAATAGTTAAAATAGATGAATAGGGTTGTGTAAGTGGCCTCATCAAGAGATCAACCCTAGGGAAATCATTATAATTCATTCTTAGGTAAATAAGAAAATATTAAGTTTTGATTGACAAAAATATCTCCCATCATCTAAGAACCATTTTTCGGGAGACCAATTACCTTCAGAAATTATTTTTCATAAAAAAACTAAATAAATTATAAAATTAAAAAACTAGAAAACCTAACTTCATTGTATATATTTTATTTTTTAGTTGAATATGGATGTTTTTCATAGTGATTTTTCTTATTATTATCCTTCAAAACAAATAAATGATTCTTATTGGGAATAATATTTAAATATTTTATTATACATGATTTTTAGATTTCTTGAAAAATTGAGCAGGATTGTATAGATAATTTCCAGTTATATCAAGGAAATAAAATATTTTTGGTTGGAATGAAAAAATAATGAAGAAAAATTGATGCGTGTTCCACAAAAATTCATAGTTTAAGAACCCGAGGAGGATGATAGGAAACTTCTTAAAGATATAAAATCCAAAATTAATAAACTATTGCTCGAAGAGGTCCTAAATCATACATGTTATATGATATACATATGGGAGTTAAATAACTTTTGGATTCATACTACATACATTTTTAAAAGGTAACATATAATATTCTTCTCCCATCATTGAATAAAAAAATAAACACCTCTCTACCTCTCTCATACTTTATAATAAGACACCACTAAAGTGGTGTAATTTAAAGAAAAGTTGGATGAGATAAACTACCTACCTCCTACTACCACTACTTAACTCCAAGAGGCATTTAGTAAAGAAGATAAATTAAAAGTTAAGCTAATATATAGAGATAATCTTTTCTTTAACTCATTTATTTATGATTTTATTGAATCTAAATTTTGTATTACCTACCATTAATTTTTTTAGATTTATTTAAGATATATATTTCCTTGGAAGAAGATTATGGAGATAAATATTCACCATCTTATATTGATTTTACAATGGCCTTTCCTAAAGAGATCAATTTTCAATAAGACCTACTTAAATGGAAATTTTTTTATATTTTTTTATAATATTTTAATTTTATTAAAATTTATATTTCCATAGAATTTAACTTTATTTAAATTATGAATACAACAATAGTGGAGTGGGCCCTAAATTAAATTGATGAGGAATCCACATAAGTAGTGGATGAATGAGTATAAGACCCATTCTTTCTCCTCCCCATACATTGCAAGTCTCACTACATTGATTTAGGTATAGACCTAAAGTAATATATATATGGATTCCTCTAAAAATATTGTGAAATGATGCACATTAGAAGGAATAAAATTTTGTGGTTCATGAGTAATAAACCCTATCCACTATAAAATTATGGATAAAGTGCATCAACTATCTTACTAGGGGTAGTATCACTTTCTGGTTAAACAATGTTTTATCCCTTTTCTTATTTCCCCTTACCTCTTTGATTTTATTTATTATTAATTCCATATTTTTTATGTTTTATTATTAATTTATTTTAATTTTAAAGTGGATGAAATTATGATCTTAACTCAAGTATATTGTTCTATTAATAAGATCAGGTTGTGTCTTTCCTTCCTTACAATTTGTATACCCTTTTCTTTTCAAGTCCATTTGAGATTAAATAATGGGTATTTAAACCCTATGTGTGGGGGGATATCAAAATGTTTTAGGTTTTTTTGTGTGTTTCCTTTTGGGTTTTAATTATTTATCTATTATTCTACTTTTTTTTTTGTTTTTAAGTTTCTAGAGTGTTTTTTAGGATTCTTGAGGTAAATTAAATGCCTTTAGAAATTCATACCATATTGAAATTTTTTGAAAATTTATTAATTTGAATGGATAAGGATTTAAATTATTATTTAATGTAATTTCTCACCTAATTTTCCATATTATTCATTTAACTAATATTGATTGATTAAGAGACTCATGTGCCATATTACTATAAAAAATTAATATCTCACCCAACCTAAGAAGTTTCTAAACCTTTTTGAAATATTATTTACATTTCTATTTTTTAGTGTATTGATTCTTGTTTTGTGATCTATAACTTTTTATTATTTCTCTTTGAAATATTTGGCCCTCTTGATCTATTCTAAATATAATTGGGGGGTTTTTTGGCTAGCTACATTTTTAAATTGAGGCATACATTTACATAAACCCTTGTTTGCCCTTATAATCCATGAATTATATTATAGTTTTAATCCATATTACAGGATTATTTTTCCTCACGTAACTTCACTCTTAATATTTTTTCACAATTATTTCATGTTTTAGTATGGTGGAAGGGACTTTAGCGTGTATTATTTGGGATGAATCTCATTGTGGGATGTGTAAGGTCTGTTCCAACATTTTGGGCATTTGAAGAATGGGTATGTGTCATTATTCATTATACTTCATTAATACCATCTCATTATATTGAAAAAATAATACAATTTCGTTTTTTAATATAATGAATCTATATATATATGTGGGGGAATTAGGATGAATTATTTCACTTTATTAATTTTCTGACTCATACCTCATGTCTCAAAAATTCTATGGGGTTATATCCTCTAAGTGTAATTAAATCTTTTCTGTGTTTTGAATTGAACATTAATGTATTGAATTTAAGAGTTTAACATTATATTTTATACCAAACCATATCCAAAGAACCAACTTGAAAATAAATCATGATTAAAAACAAAATTTATGTCTCACGTTGTGTAGATATGAGAATTTTTTCAACCCTATAGAGATCGTGAATATTCTTTGAAATGAAAAAATATCTATTTATAATCCTTTAGTTAGTGAGAAATAAATTTCCTTTGAGGTAGGTATGATATAAAAAGGGATATTAACACAATATTGGATGGGTTTTATGATTTGTGAGGGGTTAGGGAGTTGAAATCCATGTAATAGGCAAGATATTTTCTTGGGGTGTGATAAATGAGTAGTGTGGCTAATTATAACATTAGAATCATGTTTTGAACTTAGTATAGATTATTTCTTGGGAGTTCAATAGTTAAATGTTGGGGATTAACGAAGCTCATATTTACACATATTTTACTTCTTAATTAAATGACTCAAATTCACCCATTTTATCATTTTAAGGGTAATTTTATCATTATTGTTTAGGAATAATTTGGTCTTATTTGTGAAAATGGTTTAATTTTTTTATTTTTATATCATCTTTGTATTTCATCCAAGATATTTTACATACTAATATAAATTGTGAAATTATTTTTTAGGATTCTATATTCATTGGGATATATACCATTCAACTAGTCCTAAATCCTAATATATTAATATATTATATAAATAAATATTATAATTCAGGCCTCAAAATACGTTCATATTTTTGAAAAAAATTATGATTAACCAATATCACATAAAGTAATCATCCAAAAAATCTAAAAACTTTAAAATATATAAAATAAACTAAGTAACATTTTCTTAAAAATTCTAATCTTGATATTCATCTTTTTTTTCAAGGCCATAAAGGAAATCAAATATTTAGAATTTTAAGAGTATTCTAGGGGAAAATATTCTACTTTGGTGGTGTCACTATAACATTTTTTACACATGTCCAATGGAGATAAATTATTTTGGGTGGATATACAAGACATATATAAATAACTTAAATTAAGGAAAGTTTTCTCTATTAATATATTAATGAGATTAAGTGACTAAAAAAATTCTAAGGATAGATTTAGAGGGAAACCAACCACCCCTCTTTCATTTAATTCTTTACCTCCATTTCCATTTCCAAGATTTAAAAATTTTAAATAGGATATTTTTACATTATTATTGTATTGTAAATTTTTAATACATATCAATATCTTGTTCCTCTTCTATATTTTTCTATTTTGTGTTTCCCCCATCGTGATTATCTCTTCTCTATGAAAATGGAGAACTAACTGTAATTTTTTTAGAAGGGAGGGATCCAGGTTTGTTTTATTTATCTATGATTCAAATTTCTATTTTTTTATTCTGATAAATTAAGTGGTGGTTAAATTTATTATAATGAGTGTTCATATTATTTTCACTACTATTTTTTCTTCTTCCTTATTCATCAATATTCCTTCTCTTTAATATTTAATACATTCAAACAATGAATGTTTGGATTAGGTATTGATGTGTATGAGTATCATCCTACATGAAGAGGCCTTGGTGTGGGGTAGTAAAAATTCAAATTAAGAGGGTGTTTAGTGGTAGTTAATTATCTCAACATTAGGTAGAATATTAAAAGTATATTAAAAAACAATGATAACAATCACTATGAACTCCCAAGAATAAAAACTCTTATATTATTTCTTTCTTTCTTACTAATTTCATTCTATATACATGTTAGTTTTTCATTAAATTTATCTATTTATATATCACTTGAATTTTTATCAACCCCCACTATATTAGGTTTAGTATATTTTATATTATAAATTGTGATAATAAAATAATGGTACTATATAAGTGGCCTCCTCAAATGATCAACACCAGGGTGCACACTCTACTGAATTCTTAGGTAAATAAAAAAATATTGAATTGGGATTCATGAAAAATATCTCCCATAAATTTGGAATAATTGTTAGGGAGTACAATCACTTGCACACATTTTCATAAGAAACTAAAAAAATCATAAATTTCAAATACTAAAAAAATATAAATCAACAATATATATTTTATTTTTTATGCCAAGATGGATTTTTTTCATAGTGATTTTTAATATATTTCTCATGTTAATAAATTTTATGATTCCATATATATGGATATTTAAATATTTAAGTAAAGTATAATTTTTTAATGATTAAAGAATTGATAATGAAAATGGATATCCTTTACACTTCTATCATGGTAATCAAAGGTTTTTGGTCAAAAAAATGAAAACTGAGGAATAAGTTATGTTTGTTCAACCTTAATTTCTAGTTAAAGAAACCAAGGAGGATAAGAGGAAGAAAATTGAAAATATAGCATCTTTAATTACTCAACCATTACCCAAAGAGGTTACTAGAGTATACATGCTAGCTGATACACATGTGGGAGGTCAAAAAAAATTAGATTCATACAAGAGTCATTTTTAAAAGGTAACCTACAATATGATTCCCCCATATTTGAAGAAGAAAAATAGGAACAAATCTACCTCTCTCTTATATTGGAAGGAGAAAAAATTGAATTATTTTAATTTAAAGAATATTTAGAGGATATTTACTAAATTCATATAACTCCCACAACTCAACTCAAAGTGGTACTAAGAAAAAAAGAATTAAAATATGAGATAATATTAAGAGATAATCTTTTCATAAACTCATTTAATTATAATTTTATTGAAACTAAATTTCAAATTTACTCCTACAGATTTGTTTTTTATATTTTTCTAACAAATGGGTTTCTTACAAAATGATGATGAAGATAAATATTCACTTACTAAGATTGATTTCATAGTGGCATCGCCTAAAGAGATCAATTTTCAATCTGACCTGCTTGAAGGGGAAGATTTTTATATTGATTAATCCTATTTTAATTTTATACAATTTGATCATTTAATTGAAATTAAATTTTATTAAATTATTAATATAGTAATAATGGACATTTCCCTAGATGAAATTGAAAAGAAATCCACACAATTTGTGGTCGAAAAAGAAGAGGACCCATTTTTCTCCTCCCCCACCTTACAAGTTATACTACATTGGTTTGTGTATGAACTTGAAGTACTCTATACATGAAATCCTCTATCACCAATTTTAAGGTATGGACATTGGAAGGATTAAAATTTAGTGGCTCATGAGAATGAAACCATATCCACCATCAGATTGGGGATAAATCCTTACAACTTCCTAAATAGTGGTGGTAAAAATTTAGTAATTAGGGGTTAAACCAAGTTATATCCCTTTGTTCTTTCTCCCCATAAATATAATTTTTATTATACTTTAAATAAATTTATTTTTTTATTGATTTCTTTATATTTTAAAGTGGTAGAAAATATGAGGTTAAATTGAGGATATCACCTCCCCAATAAACTCTGGTTGTATCTTTCCATTTTTTTGTTTTTTTCCTTTAATTTTAAAATATATTTGGTCTTAAATGATGGGCCAATTAATCCTAAGTGTGTGGTGGGATTTTAATTCTTTTTTTTGGAATTTTTTGGTGTTCCCATTTTCTCATACTTTATAAATATTTCTGAATTGTTTTTTTTAGTTTTCATTTTTGGAGTGTTTTTTAGGATTCTTGTGCTAAATCAAAAGATTTGGAAAATTTAGGCCATCTTAGTATTTTTACACTAAATAATCTGAATTTATAAGGATTTAAATTATTTATAAATATTTTTTTTCCTCATTTATAATATTTTCATTTAAGGAATTCTGTTTGATTGTGAAACTCATGTACACTAATATTTCCCAAAATGAATATCTTTCTTAAACCAAGAGGTCTCTAACACTTTTTGAAATCATTTTTACATTTCAATTTTTCTTGAGAGTCATGATTCATGTTTTGAGATACATAAATTTTGATTATATCTCTTCAAAATATTTGGATTTAATGAAATGTTTCTAATATAATTGAGATAATTTTTTTCTTGACACATTTTTAACTTAAGACCTGGATTTATATATAACTTCATTTTTCCATATAATCCATGAATTTTATTATATTTTTATGCCACATTAAAATATAATTTTTCCTTTCCTTTCTTCACTCTTAATATTTTTTCCATTGATATTTCAAGTTTAAGTGTGGGGGAAGGACATTTCATGTGTTTTATTTTGGATTTAGATCATTGTGGTGTGTGTAAGATGTTTGTTTACACTCTGGTCATTTGAAGAATGTTAATGAGTCATTATTGATTATACTTCATATATATAACCATGTTTGTAATAAAAAACAAAAAACAATACAAAATTGAAAAAAAATAAAGGGAGAATTAAGAAGAATTCATTCATTATATTCATTATTTAACTCATTATTTATGTCATTAAATAAAAGTTTGGGGTGAATATAATATCAATAATTGAGTGGGGAATTCCCTTTTTTTGAGTTGAATATCCATTCAATGTATTTAATAGTTTAACCTCATCATTTCATCCTTTGAATTTTTACATACCTTACCCACCAAATCACCTTAAAAATAAAACATTACTAAAAAACATTTTTATATCTCATGGTTTGGAGAGATGATAATTTTTACAAGCCTATAAAGATCATGCATGATATTTGGAATGATAAAATATTCATTTAAAATCCTTTAGTGAAAGAGAGGTACATTTATGAGAAGGTAGGTACAAAAATACCATAGGGATTGACATGATATTTAATGTATTCTTATAATTGGTTAATGGTAAGTGAGTTTAAAAAAATGTATGAGGTTTGATATTTTCTTTTGGTGTGAGAAATGAGTAGTGTGGCCAATTATACCTTGGGATGTTTGTTTGGGCATTAGTATAGATTATTTTAGGGGTTTTCAACTAGTTAGTGTGGGGGATTTAAAAAGGTAATATTTTAAAAAATACTAATTAATTAAATGATTTAAATCCCACTATTTTATCATTTAAGGGTAATTTTTATATTTTTTGGTTTTGGGAATAATTTGGGCCTAATTTTAAAAATGACATAATTTTTTATTTTTATATCATCCTTATATTTCAACCATAACATTTTATACACTAGTCTAAATTGAGAATTTTTTATGATCCCTTATTTATTAGGATACATTTAATTCAATATAATCAAAATTTTAATCTAACCAAAGATTTCCCAAAGGAAGCTTACAATTTGGGCCTATAAATTTATGTACAGTTTTGATGAATTGTGATGATGAACCCATATCTTAAAAAGTACCTATCTAAATGAGATGAAATTTTAAAAATGATAGTGAAGAGGATGTGGAATATTTTCTTTAACTATGGACTCCCAAGATTCATCTATTTTCAAGGCCATAAATTCATGGTAAACTAGATATTCGGAATTCAAAGTGTCCTTCAAGATAAATTTTTTTAATTTAGTGATATGGATCTAGCATTTTCTACACATGTGAAATAGAGCTTAAATTTTGTGTCTAGACATAAAAAAATATAAAAAAACTTCAATAAACGATACTTTTTGATAATCATGCATTTATAAAGTAAAATAGGAATGTAAATTTAGAGGATATATTTCTAGGGAAACCAGCTTCCCTTATTGCCTATAAATCTATACCTCCACTACTATTTTATAGAGTTATCCATTTTCAGTATATCTAGAGTATGTTTTTATGTTGTAATTATCTTATTAAAGTTTTAATATATGTTATATTATTATTTATATTCACTTTTTTTATATTTTTTGTTTCCCCCACTGTGCTTCTATTATCTCCATAAAAATAGAGAACAAAATTTGATTATTGTTTAAAGTAAGGGAATAACGTATGTTTGATTTTTCATCACTTAAAAAATATATTTAATTTATTTTAATAATATTAATTGTTTTTAAATCAATTTTAGTGATCTATCACCTTTTTTTCACTACAATTTTATTCTTCTTCCTTGTTTATCAATATTCCTTCCCTTCAATATTTATGTCATTTAAATGGTAGAGTTTAGAATAAGTATTTATGTGTAAGACTATTATCCCACATAAAGATGTCTTAGTGTGTGGTGGTAGCAATTTTAACCATGAGGGTGTTTAGTGATAGTTCTTGATCTTAATATTGAATATAATATTAAGAATATTTTAAATAATATTTATAATAATCACTGTGAACTCCCAAGAATAATAACCCTTCCCTTTTTAATTTCTTTATAATTATTTTCGTTATGTATACATATTTGTTTTTCATTAAATTTACATATTTATATATCAATTAAAATTTTATAAACCCTCACTAAATTAATTTTAGTATATTTCTTTTTTAGTATATTTTATATTATAAATAGTGATAATAAAGGAATAGTGTTGCATAAGTGGACTCCTAGATAGATCGACCCTAGTGTGTACAATATGTTGTATTCATTGGTAAATAATAAAATATGGAGTTGATATTCATGAAAAATACATCCCATCAATTTTGATCCATTTTATAGGAGTCAAATCTTTTTCAAAAACTGTTTTTCCTAAAAAACTAAAAAAACATAAATATAAAAAACTAATAGAAATAGAACTTAATTTCATAAATTTTATTTATTATGTAAAGATATATTTTTTTCATTATTAGTTTTCAAATGTTTAGATTGTTAACTAATTTCAAGAGTCCAAAAATGAAGAATATTTAAATAGTCACGTAGACAAAAATTCCAAAATCATAAATAATTGTTAAAGAAATTAGATATCCTTTCTTATCTAATTAATGAAATCAAAAAATTGTTATTGGAATAAAAAAATAAATATGAAGAAGATGTGAATCTTATTCCACATAGATTCCAATTTAAAGAAATAAAGGTGTCTGAGAGAAAGATACATTAAGATCTATCATCTGACCTTAATTAATTATTTCTCTAAGAGGTTCATAATCAAGACATGCTAGATTACACACATATGGGAGATAAAAAACTTTTGGATTTATACATGAGTTATTTTTTAAAAGGAAACCTATAATATGATTCTCTCAACTTTGAATAATAAAATCCTGCACCTATGTACCTCTCTATTTCTTTAGAAGAAGGCACAATTGAAGTGGTGTAATTTTAATAATATTTGAATGAGATTGAATACCTTCCTACAACTCCCACAAATAAACCCAAAGAGGCATTGGGAAAAGAATAATAATTAAAATTTGATCTAATACAACAATATACTATTTTATTGAACTCATTTCTTTTTTATTTTATTGAAACTGAATTTATTATTACCTCCCAATACTTTAATTTTTTAGATTCATCCAACACATGGATTACCTTGTAGGGTGAAGATAATGATGAAGATGCACGCACTAAGATTGAGTTTTGAGTGGTTTTTATTATAGTGATAAATTCACAAGCTATCCTACTTGAAGGAGATCATTTTTATTTTGATTAATATTGTTTTAATTTTATCTAAATTGATATTTTCATTGACTTTCTATTTGGTGAAATTATAAACAATGAAACAATGGATCAGGTCCTAGATGATATTTAAGAGTAATCCACACAAGTAATGGTTGGAAAATAAGAGGAACCATTCTTTCTCATCCACCACCTTGAATGTTTTACTAAATTACTTTGGGGATGATACTAAAGTACTCTATCCATTGATTCATCTAAAACCATTATAAAGGGATTCATATTGAAAGGAAAAAGTTTAGTGGCTCATGAGAAAGAATCCCTATCCACCATTTTATTATGGATAAATTGGTACAATTCCCATACCAAGGGAATTAAAAAATGAGTACCATATCTCTTTACTTATTTATCCTCATATATTTTTGTTATTTATTATACTTTCAATAAATTTATTATGATTTGTTCTTTATTTTAGTTTGAATGTTGAAATATCTATGAGCTTAACTGAAGGCTACCATATCCTCAATAAACTCAAGTTGTGTTTTTCCTTCTTTATGGTTTATTACACTTTTATTTTTAAATATATTTGATCTTAAATGATGGGTAGTTATATCCTAAGTTTATGGGGGAATTTAAACTTGATTTTATTGATTTTTATACATTAACATTTTTTCATAATTTCTCTATAACTATGCAAGTTTTGTTTTATAGTTTAATTATTTTTTTTAAGATTATTGCGCTATATTGAATTATTTGGTGATTTCATAAAACCATGGTATTTTTGGAACACTACTTAATTTGAATATTTAAGGATTTAAATGATTATTGAATGGATTTTTCTTCCATATTTCTAATCTTTAATTTAAGGAAGTTCAATTGATTATGAAACTAATGTGCACTAGTGCTATACATAATGAATATATTTCCCAACATGAGAGGTATATCAACCTTTTTTAAATATTATTTAAATTTATATTTTTTTTGAGAGTCTCGAGTCATGTTTATAGATCCATAACTTCAGATTATTTCTCCTGGAAAGATTTGGAGTTCATGAAATATTTTCAATCTTATTGAGGATTTTTTTTATCTGGCCTCATTTTAGACTTGAGAACTAACATAAAATATACTCATGGATTATTTCACAAAAATAGTGTAAGGGATATTAATTATAAGGGTAATTTAGTGAGGATTTTTTTGGTGTTTTCACTTGAATATTCATCCATCATATTTAAGATTTTAACCTCCTTTTTCAGCCTTTAAATTTTTAATGATTTTAATCACCAACCTACATCCAAAAAATCACCTTGAAAAGACTTCATGATTGAATTTTTTTTATGTCTCATAGTGTTGAAAGATGAGAATTTTCACAAGCCCCTAGAGATCACACATGCTCTTGGAAAATATAAAATCTCCATTTAAAATGCTTGAGTGAAAGAGAAAAGCATTTCCAGGGAGGTAAGTATGACATTCTCATGGGGATTAACATGATATAAAATGTATTTTTATGATTTTTGAGGGGTTAGGGTGTTAAGATCCATGTAGGAGGCATGGTATTTTCTTTGAGTGTGAGAATTGAGTGTTGTGGCTAATTATACTTTGGGAAGTTTGTTCTTAAGTTAATATATATGATTTCTCAAGAGTGAAATGATTAAGTATATGGTATTTATTAATATATGTTTGAACATATTTTATTATGTTATTAAATTATTTAAATACATTTATTTTATCATTTTAAGGTCAATAGTCACATTTTTTTTGTTTTAGGAATGATTTGGGATTATTTTTTTAAAATGGTTTAATTTTATATTTTTATATCATCTCATATTTTTTAGATTCTCCAAAAACATGAACATATTAATTAAATGAAATAATAAAAATATTTCATTACATACACTCCTAATACATTTAAGTTTTAGAGTTTTATAATGTTAGGAAAAACCATAAACCAATAAAAAACAAAAAATATTAGCCCAAAAATCAAAATATCCTACAAATGTTTAGGGTATTCATTTTATCATTCCATAAACCACAATGTTTTTTTAATTAATGTAAATTATTTCACTATATATGAAACTTCTTAATCCATAAAAATTCATCAAAATATCCTACTAATTATTCAAATAAGATATTCTTCTATACATTTCATACTTTTCTTATCTTCATAATTGATGGAAATATAAAGATAATGAAGGGATGAGCTAAAGCTCTCAATAAGGGTAAACATAAGAAATAAAAATCAAAGATAATAAGTGAGCATCAAATGAACATATGGTTATAATTAAGATACATAGTAAAATCATACCAAACAAAGCATAGATTTTAAATCATGATTCATAAGGCATGGAATAAACATAGTCATAGAAATCATATGTCAAAACTACACATTGATACATTTATAATATATTAGTCATGGGATAATCACCCATATACCATATTGGTATTGGGAAATTATGATGTGTACCATTTGAATTGGGATAAATCCTCTTGTGTGACCTTTGAATTGGGATAAATCCTCTCAATTACTCTTTTACATGGGATAAATTCCTTTATGCATTTTTTAGGATAAATCTTGTAACGCACCATTTTTCTTGGGATAAATCCTCATATGTACCATTTGGCTAGGGATAAATCCCCCCATGTACCATTTTTCTTGGGATAAATCCTTATGTTTACCCTTTTGATCTCATGATATATAAAATTTACTAATTCATTTAAGGGTGATATAGGAACCAAACCATCATAACTATAATTATATATATATGTCTCATTAAAACATAAAAAATCATACTTAAAATGTCACATAATTAACCCATGGAAAGGAGAAGGGTTTCATGAAAATAATTTTCTATAACACTTCATAAGATATACATATAAATAATATGTATGGTGTAATAAAAATATCCCTAGCTTAATATAAGGATAATTAGTGATGTTTTCATAAATGAAAAATTACTTTTTAAGATATTTCAATGAATCACATGAAAAATAAGAGGGAATACCCCCTTTTGAAAGCCTTGCAAAATCCATAAAATTGTTTTTCTTAAATGAAATAATTTATCTTCATAAAAAAATTTAAAATAATATTTTAAAACCAAAACTGGGTTTCAAAAATGAAAATTCGATAAGAGAAATATGGTTTTAAAAGTTTTCTTTGAGAATATATAAAAATACTTGAAAATAATTTCCTAAAATATAGGCTATTAAAAATTATTTTAGAATTGAAACTTTATTTTAAAAATAAAAAAATTAATTCAGAAAAAAAATATTTCATTTATTTTTCAAAATAATTAATATTAGAAATAATTTGGTAATCTGTTTTAAAATATGTAAAAAAATCTTCATAAAGTAAAATTCTCATACATAAAATTAAACCATAAAAGGGTTTTTGGAAAATGTTTTCACCATAGTTATAAAAGATAAACTTATGATTTACGTTCAAAAGTATGTTTCATCATATATAAAGAAAAAGTTCCTATTAAATAAAATTTTATGTTGAAAATAACCAAGAGTGGAATAAATTTGTTCAATAAGAAGCGCTAAAACTCAATGAAGGGAGTTGAGTTAACATAGACCCCTACAAATTTAGTATATTTTGCATCAAAATTTGTTTAAATAATGAAAATGATATGGATATTTTAAACCCTATAATTACATGAATATGGTAAAATACAAACATTAAGAAGTAATCACATCATCTTAAATATATCATGCTTCACAAAAATAAATATGTCTCAAGGAAATAAATTTGAAATAAAAACCCATTACAACATCGTTATTTGCTGAATTGAATACCCATGAAAGGTAGAAAATGACATGTATTTTTAAATCCCATTTATTTACTAAATATTATGATTGAAAAAAATATGTGGACAATATATATACAATAAAAATAAAAACATTTATTGAATATGAATTATATCACAATAAAACAAAATTGAGATCCAAAATCCTTACCTTCATCATGATTTAATATTTGAATGCACCTAAATTATTTAATAATCAAATTAAATTTATTAGATAACTTTTTATGAACCTTATTCAACTATATTTCAGTTACTAAGGAAAATTTAGTATCATATGTTATTTTTTTATTATATAGTTTTTTCTTATGTTTGTTATTTTAGGTGGTTCAGTCAATTTCTATGTAACTATTTATATATTCATCCGTTTGGGATTTCGGGTCACCGGTTTGGGACTCAGGTCCTTTAAGGCATTTGGGCCACCTCAAGGACTTAGATCTACCTCAAGACCTTCAGGCCACCTGAAATTTTTCTTTAATTACCAGATAGACTATACAAGGAGCAGACTCCAGATGTGGATTCAGAGAAGGTGCATTCACTATAGCAGAAGCTAAGAGGATTTGTTAGAAAGAGATGGTATGGAATTTCTATTGGAACTAGACTCTTATTGAATAGGAATCTTAGCCAAACAAGATATGAAAATGTGGAGAGCTGATATCACGATGAAGAAGCTGGGGAGGAGTAGTTCCAGGTATAGTCTGTATAATTCCTAAGACCAGCGTGTCATGTAATCTCTAAACCTACAGGCCATGTAACGGCCCCCCCTCATCCCTTGAAAGATGGATCATCAAAAATCAATAAAAAATAAGGCCTTTAGGCTATTCAATAATTTTTTTTACCTTAAATATATTTTTAAATAATTCGTGTTAGGTGGTGATAGAAAACTCACTCTATTTCATGGAGGTGGTAGTCCTCATAGACGCATGATCATCATTATTTTTTTTATTAGTTGATGGAAATGAATAAATAAGGGTTATCCCATTAATATAATAAAAAAATAAATATAATAACAATACTAAGTTAATTATATTATTGTGGATAGGTTAGGTTTGTAATATAAATATTAAGAATAAAAGGATAAGGATTAAGTAATACTCACTTTGGGACATTCAATTTTCTCTTCAATGTATCCTTAAAATGAAGGGGTAAAGATAAATTATAGTGACTAGGGGTTTTAGGCCATGAAAGGAGATTCTAGGATAGTAAACTTTGGAAAGTATTCAAGGTAATTTTAATGGGAATGTGTAACTTTGAGAGGGTGGAAGTGATCCCCGAGTATAAGTGAAGAAAATTGAACTTTTAGGAACACCCATTATTTTTCAATAATGTAATGAAACTATTAAAGGATAAATGGATCCAAAAGTGATAAATAATTGTTTTTTATATTATATAATGATTATAAATAATTCACCATATATTTTCCCACATGTTTTAAACCCGTTTCTAGACCTTTAACACTTAATTTTTATATTTTACTATCTTGGTTTTTACCTTGGAAATAAGTTTTTACTCTAATTTATATTTTTAAAAAAATATAAGATAACCCTTATAACAAAATTTTGAAGTTTTAAACCTATATTATAGATCTATATAGCCTAATTAAATTTCTAAATAATACAAAATTAACTTTTTTATTAAAATATTTAATATATAGAAAAACTATTTGTAGAAAAATGTTTTTTACTATTAAGTGTTATTAATATTATTTATTATTGATTATAAATTGAACATGTGATAATATATTTATATATATATTTAAAAATTACATCAAACTTGTTATATAAAATAGATCTATTTATTTTATTAGATAAATATTAAACAACATTAATAAAACAACTCATTGAAAATAACCTTTTCATTGTTATCATGGTCATTATATTTCATCATAGAAATCATACTTTTAAAACTAAAAATTATATTGAACTTAATAAATAATATAAAAAATTTATCTAAATATTAAATCCATTTTTTTAGATTTAATTTCTATAAGTGTTGAAAACTTATTTTTAATAAAAATAAATTTTAGAGTAAAATATTACTTGAGTTTCCAAGATGTTAAAAATGGGTTTTATAAATAGAAGACGGTATTTTTAAATGATTTATTATACTTTATATTTTTTAATATAGAAATGGTTTCAAATACTTTTACATCATAAAAGTGATGGTATTAACAAAATTCTTATTTTTCACTACTCACCTAAAAATAAATTATTTTAGAAAAAACTCAAAAATTCATGGTAAACTAATATTAAAGTGTTAAATACAAAAATGTAGTTAATTTTTTCCATTTAAAACTTTAAAATTTATAAATTTATCTTTTAAATAAAATTATTATATATAAATAAAAAACCAATTTTATTAAAAAAACACCTTTTTAATCTGTAAGTGTCTTTAATATTATTTCACAAAAAATTATAAATAATTTAATATTGATATATTAGTTTATAAATATAAATATTACCTATTATAATAAACTTTTATCTGTGATCAATTTAATTTATTAGGGTAAAATACAATTCCTTTTTTAAATGTTTCTTCAAAATATGTCTTTTTTGAAATATTAATCAATGAAAATTAATAATATATAATTATTTTAGTTGATTATTATCTTTTTATCTAAAAATTATTATATTATTCATGTAATTTTAATATTTCATGGTTCATTTAGTCATGTGTTTTGTTAGTTTGGGGTTTCATGTGACACAAGCTATTAAAGATGTTATTAATTTAAAGGGTCCAAAATCTCGGTTTGTTTCATTATAACCCCTTAAATAAATAGCACCGTCAAAATTTTAATTATTACTCACTGATGACAGTATGTGAGGGTATTCTTAACATATTCATAATTTTGGATATAATCACTAATATGAGATCTACCATACTCTCTTAGGTTGTATCAAGTTACTTAGCTTTCCTAAAACAATATTAATGTTTCATATAATCAGGATCCCCGATATGTATAGAACCTAATCATATATTCTCTATACCATACCTTACCCAAAACTATTTGACTCTACAAGACATTAAAATACACGTAAATCTTATATTACTTCAAAAAATTGACTCTTATCTTCAACCAATAGATCATAAAGTCACACATTAGTTAATATATATCATTATACCAAAAATGTGATAACCTTTACCAAAAATATCATGGTTCTATTTTTCATTAAATCAATAATCAATTCCAAGTATATCTATACTATCTAACTCACTTTTCCCAAAATCAATCAACCCTTTATTAGCTCAACATCATGAATATATTAAACCTAAGAGTTGTTCATATCTCAATCATTTTTTCTTCAATAATTATCCTAAAAAAATAACCTTTTCATAAAATCACTTTTCAAGGTTACTAATACAATTTAATATATGTTTCTAAACCTTTAAATCAAAACCACTGAATAAGAATCCTTATATATTTCACATAATCTGCAAAATTTTAGAATATATCAAAATATCATTGATAAATATCACTCACTAATGAAAATATCTAAGAGTATCAGAATTTAATTTATATTTAGATATCAAACTCAATAAATTCATTAATAATAGGAAACTCATTTTTTCTATCAAAGTAGGCATATACTAAGATTATCAACCATTGAGGTATGATCTCTCATTCAGTTATAAGACGTAGTGCTTTCTTGATACATACCTTTATCAGCTTCATTTTCATGGTCCTATTTCAACCAAATACTAAGACCCAAAATGGTTATCACAATATCAATATATGAATATGAAAATATCAATCCTAATATGTATTACCCTATTTTACCTTCATTTTTAACATATTATATTTTTAGTTCAACCAATGACTCACTTTGTTCAATCCTTGGTTATACATGGTAATTCTTTTATTAGGTTCTCCAACCTAGTTAGTTAACATCATACTAAAATCCAGAATAATGGTTTATTAAAGATAATGTGAATTATCCATAGAATGTCTCCAAGGAGTGTCTAGCTAGGTCTGTAGTCTTAGGACCGCTCATTGTACAATAGAGTGAATATTTAGTTGATACTCAACCAACCTTTTTAGGGTGATTACCCATAGGTGCATCTATTCCACAGTTGCATCCACTTTCCAATATCTAGGTAGCAATATAATTTCTTTGATAACTACACAACCTGTACTAAAAATTTAGTATGTTATATAATATATATACGTATCAATTAGATTTATACTTAGGTTTTTAATTAATGTTATCTAATACCAATAAAAAATTCAATATTACTAAAACTATCCAAAAGGGTTATCTATTTCTTTTTAAATTATGATAACCTTAAATTTTCTTCAACTAACATCCTAAAATATAAAGTTATCTAAACATTACTCTAATACGAACTGTGATACTCTCAAAAACATGACCATCTCAATTACATGATATAAAGAAAATATTTCATCATATATATTCCCAATACATTTTAGGTTTATAGTTTAATAGATTTAGTAGAAACGATAAACCAACAAAACCCATGTCTTTTTCAAGTAATGGAGATTTTTTACACTATATAATAAACTGATTAATCGATAATAAGTATTAAACATCTCCCACTAATTCTATTAAAAATATATACTTTTATACATTTCATACTTTTCTTATCTTCATAACCTCGGTAAAAAGAAATATAAATAAGGATTGAGATCAAACTCTCAATAGGGGTAAACATAAGTGATAATAATCAAATATCATAATTTAGTATAAGATGAGAAAATGGGTATAATCAGGATACATAATAAAATCATACACAATATATATATATATCATAAATCATGATTCAGAAGTAATGTCACAAACATAACCATATAAATCATATGTCAAGGCTACCCACTAAGACAATCATTACATAGTAGAATTGGGATAATCATCTGGTACCATCTTGAGCTTGGAATATTCCTCCTATGTAACCTTTGGATTAAAAAAAAATCCTACCATGTATCCTTTTTCTTAGGATAAATCCTATTGTATACCCATTATCATGGGATAAATCCTCCTATATACTATTGATATTGGTTTAAATCCTCCCATGTACCCTTTAGCTTGGGATAAATCTTCTTGTGTATCGTTTGGCATGGGATATATCCTCTTGTGTACCATTTTTCTTGGGATAAGTCCTCTTATATATCCTTATGATATCACGAGATATAAAATTTACCAATTCACTAAAAGTTGATATAAGACCCCAAATATAATAGTAATAATCATATATATGTGTGTCATTCAAACATGAAATCATTCATACTTCAAACATTAATAATTAAAACTTGGGAAAAAATATGTTTCAATAAAATACTTTCCAAAAACATTTCATAATATATCTAGAGAGAGAAGATGGATTGTGGATTAAAAATATACCAATTGTAACATAATGAGAATTAATGATTTTTTCATAGATGAAAAATAAAATCTTAATATCTTTGGATAAATCAGTTGAAAAATAAGTGAGGGTACCCACTTTTTGAAAGGCTTAAAAAATTCTAAAAAATGGTTTCTTTAAAATTAAATAATTGATCTTGATAAAATATTTATAAATCATCTTTTAAAACCAAAATTGGATTTTCATAAAATAAAATTTATGCGAGAAATATATTTTCTAAAACTTTCTTTTAGAATATATAAAAATATTTCAGAAATCATTTCTTAAATTGAAATCCTTTAAAACTAATTTTAAAATATAAAATATATTTTAAAAATTAAAATTTTACTTTAGGAAAATATAAATAGAACTCTTTAGTTTTTAAAATTATAAAGTGCTAAAATCATTTGGAACCCCATTTTAAAATATATATATGAATCTTTTTAATTAATAATTCTAATATTATGAAATAAAATCTAAAATAGTTTTTATAAATTTTTTTTATCATATCTATAAATTACAAAGTTACAAGTGACATTCAAAATTTATTTTCCAAAATTAGAAGAGAAAGTACCATAAAATAAAATATTAGGGTGGAAGAAACCAATAGTTGAAGAAATAATTTCAAGGATAATCGTTATAACTCAATTAAGGGGGTTTATTTAACATATACCCTTACAACATTAATATCTTTTTAATTGAAATCTATTTAAATAAAGAACAATGGTATGGATCTTCCAAATCCATGAATTACAAAAATGTAGTAAAATACTTCTATTAGGTTCTAATAAAACCATATAAAATATATCATGGTGAAAAATAATTAATATTTCTTTGGAAATTAAATTTGAGACAAAAGACCTCTTACAACATTGTTTTCTTTCGAATTGAAAACCCATGAAAGGTAAAACATGATATGGTTTTTTAAATCCTATATATTTCATGATAATTATGATAAAAATATGTTAATGTCAAACATTATCTTAATATAATACAAATATTTACATAAATATCATGTGTGTACCTTAAATATATTTTCAATGATATCTATGTTAGGTGGTGATGAAAAATAAAGCAAGTCACTTCATGGAAGCGATAGTCTCCAAGTATGCATAATTATTATTATTATTTTTTTCTTATAGGATATAAAGGAATAAATAGGGGTTTTACATAAATATAATAAAACTTTAGTATAATAATGACACTAAGGTAATTATATTTCTATGTATATGGTATATTAGGAAGATAAAAACTGATAATTAAAGGATAAGGATTAAGTGTTACTCACTTTGGGACCTTGATTTTTCTTTCGTGAAATTCTCCTTGGGAATGAAGATATATGGATAAATTATGGTGAATAGGAGGTCATGAAATTTAATCCTAATAAATTTTATTTTATTTTTTTAAAATAAATTTCAATGGGTATCTGTAACTTTCAGAGTATGGAAGTGATCCCCTTTTATAAGTGATGAAAAGGGATGTTCTGTGAATACTAATTATTTTTCAATAATGTAATGGAACTATTCATGGATTCATAGTTCTAAAAGTGAGGAATAGTGGAATTTTGTGTGAGATATGGTCAATAAATATCCAACCACCCATTTGAACAAATTTTTTAGACATGTTTAAATTCGTTCACCACTTTTTTATTACTTTTTTCCATTTTCTTTTTGACATTGGTAATTAGTTTTTACCCTATAAGTTTATATTTTATTAAAGATATAAGGTAACCCTTATAAAAAAATTATGTTCTAAATTTAAATTTAGGGTCTATACGGTCTAATTCAATATCTAAATAAAATAAAATAAACATTTAAAATAAAACATTTAATATTTAGAAAATTTGTTTAGTATAAATGTATTTTTTACCATTAAGTGTTCTTAATATTATTTAGTGTTTATTATCAATTCAATGAGTTATTAAATATTTTTATATTTTTGAAACATGATATAAAATTTATTATATAAAACAAATAAATTTTATTTATTCGATAAAAAATATACAACATTAAAAAAACAATTCTTTGAAAATAAAATTTCTGTCATTATCATGGTCATTAACATTAATATTAATAACCATATTTTTATGCCAGAAAATGATATTTACCTTATTATATAAAATTAATATGATTATATAAAATATAAAATCAAGTTATTTAGATTTAATTTCTATAAGTGATGGAAAGTATTTTTTAATAGAAATAGTTTTTAGAGTAAAATATTACTTAAGCTTCCAAAATGTTGAATATGGGTTTTAAAAAATGAAAATAGTATTTTTAAATGATTTATTTTAGTTTATAATTTTTTTATATAAAAATTGTTTCTAATAATTTTAAATCAGAAAAGTTATGGTATGAGTCAAATTAATTTTTTTCATTAATAATTTATTTTAGAAAAATTTCAAAAATTTATCCTAAGATATTATTTAAATGTTTAATCCAAAAATAAAGTTATATTTTTAAAATTAGAAATATAAAAATTTTAAATTTATCTTTTAAATGAAAATGTAATATATAAAGAAAAAATAATTTATTTAAAAGAAATTCCTTTTAAACATCAAGCATGTTTAATATTATTCATATAAATTTATAAATAATTGAATGTTGATATATTATTTTATAAATATAAATTTTAAATATTATAATAAAAGTTTAACTGTGGTTAATTTGATTTATTAAGGTATAATATAAGACCTATTTTTAAATTCTTCCTCAAAATACATGGTTTTAAAAATATTTATCAAAAAAAATAGTAATACATAATTATTTTAATTTGTTGTTGCCTTTTTATATACTATTGATTATATTTATCATGTAATTTTAATATTTCATTGTTAATTTTAGTCATGCATTGTGTTAGTTCAATGTTGTGTGAGACACAAGCTATTAAAGATAGTATTAATTTAAAGGTTCCAAAATCTTGGTTCGATACAATTTTGATCATAAAATTTTATGCACCAATAATAATTGATAAATTATTTTTTAAGATTATATATTTATTGTTATTCATTTCATTAAACTGCACTTAAAGATGAATCCAATAATAGATGGCCTAAATTAAGCTTACAAATTGGACCTCAAAATATGTGCATATTTTTTATGAATTATCATGATTAGCTAATATTTTTTAAAGTACTAGTCTAAATGAGATTAAATATTAAAAAATTATAGATAATTTGATTAGGAAAATTTTATTTAACTATACATTCTCTATATTCTACCATTTTCAAGTCCACAAATTCACAGGAACTAGATATTTGAAATTTGAAGAGTCTATCAATATAGAAAAGTTTACTTTACTTATGTGGAACTAATGTTTTATAAAACTTTCCAATAGAGCTTAAATTTTATGGGTAAAAATCCAATTAATACCTAAATAACTTTTATTAAATAATTTTTTTGATATTCATCCATTAATGAGGTCGACTATGCATGGACTTTTGGAGAAAATTTTTAAAGGGAAACCAACCACCACTCTTACCTATAGATTTACACCTCCACTTACATTTCAAGGAATTATCCATTTTTAATAGTTTAAAATGATATTTTTCTATTTTAATTTTATTATAAATTTTTAATATATATATATAAATATATATTATTTATATTCTCTTTTGTTTTTTTATTTTGTGTTTCCCCCACCATGCTTCTCTCATCTCCAAGAAAATGGAGAACTAAATTTGATTGTTTTTCGAATGGATAGAGCTATGATTATTTTAGTTTTCTATACTTCAAAATATTATTTATTTTGTAATGAAATTTTTAGTAGTGGTTAAATTTATTATAGTGAGATATCTCCCTATTTTTACCACTATTGTTTTATTCATCCATATTTATCAGTATTCGTTCCCTTCGATATTTAATTCCTTCAAACACTGGATTTTTGATTGGGTATTTATAAGTAAGATTAATTTAGCACATGTAGAGGTATCAATGAATGATTACAGTAGATATGAACCCACACTCCCAGATTTGGTACTCAAAACAAAATATTTACATTTCTATCTTTGATACCATAATCATGAACCAATTTTTTCATCAAAAACTTAAAATATTATCAAAAAAATATTGGATAAATCACATACATAATGACCTTTTATGTTTAGAGTTTTATAGAATTAGGAAAAACTTTTATATAACAATAATTATGTCTTTGAGTGATAATTTTCCTATTATTACCCAATTTTCTTATTTCTCAATACATCTTCAACATGTCCAATAAATTTCTTCACACATGAAACATTTCTATACATAATTCATTTAACATCATTATTAATAACCTGGGGAAATGGAAAACATAATAAGGGTGATCCAAAATTCTAATTAAGAATTAACAATTGAATTTAATCATTGAGAATAAGATGAGCATAAGGGTATGATAACAAAATCAAATTTATTAAGGATAACATAAGATAATTATTAATTATAAAAATCTAGATCATAAATTAGGAGACGTGGAATAAATATTTAATATAAGATAACATCTATATAATTCATCAATCATGATATATAAGAAAAAAATATAGGAGTAAAGGATCCATTAGAACATATAGAAATCATTAAAAACTATGTAGGTATCTCAAAAAATCAAACATTCATCATGGAATCACTAAACAAGATAATTCTCATATCACTTCAGAGTAACCTATAACTAGTAATCTTTATCATCTCTTAGGAGTAACTTATAATCAGTTAACTACATTATATATTAGGAGTAACATAATTCCATTATCTCTTGGGAGTAACTTCCATTCACTCAACTCCATCTTTTTACATAATGCATTGGAGGGATATAATGGAATCACCTGTCAAATATCAGATAAATTCCCTTAAGGATTTGGGTTTAATACCCATTCATGATTTCATCAATAATTCCCAAGTACCATATCATGAATCAAAACACATGGATACACACATTTCATCAAAACTTCCATATTTTGATTTACCACAAAAAAGAAATGAGTTTCTTCACAATCTCTTTAAAACATACTCATAAACCAATCAGAGAAAGTAAGTGAATAGTATCATAATATCATATCCTCAATGAATCATATGAATCATTAATGGATTTTTGAAAATATGAAAATTACTTTAAAAAACATTTAACACATTTCTTAGAAAATAGTGGAATATACTCTTTTATTTCAGCACCTTTAAAAACTAAAAACTCCCAAAATATTGAGAAAATAATTTTATTTTAAAATAATCATGCTAAATTTTAGTGTAATATTTAAAATAAATAATATTCATGATGGTGAAAAAATATATTCATGTTGTAAATGGTAAAAATAAACATTATTTTAAAACTTATATTAAGAGAGTCAACAATGACCTATATAGAAAACATTAAGAAATTTAATTTTTAAAAAATTAAAGAAAGGTAGAATATCATGAAAAATAATTTTCATAAAAAATTTATATTTAGAAAATAAAATTATTTAAATATGATAAAGAAAATGGAGGAAGAGTTTGGTTATAAGTCTTTAGAAACTTTAAAGAATTTTTTTTAAAGAAAACCCATTTATGAAATTTGATAAATAAAAAGCATTTCAAAGTAATAACATAAGAAAGAAAATAAAATTCCATGAGTATAAAAATATTCATGATATTATATTTTAATAGTTAGTATATACACCATATAAATGAATATAGTTGCATCAATCAAAGTATGTCTCAGTGAAGGAATTTTGATACGAGAAACCCTTGTAACTCGGGTAATGCTTGAATCAAGATGTCATTAAATGATAAAACTTGTCATGATTCTTTGAAAAAAAAATTCATATGAAATAATATGTTAAAAAAATTCATTGGGTAGTAATTACACCATATAAAATAAAAAATGGTTCATAACATGAATTGTGTCTTAATGAATTGAAATTTAGACCCTAAAAACCCTGAAAACCTTTCTAATATTTGAATCAATATCTCAATAGAGAGATAAATTAAAAGGAAATTTAAATATAATGATAAAATATTTATTCAAAATATAAGATATAAATTGGTATAATATACAACTTATAAAATTAAGTAATTATATAAATCAAACATGTCTTATAGAAACAATATTGAGATAAATAATCCTTATAAATATCGTATCACAAAAGTGAAAATTAATCATTGAGTTGGTTATGTTTAATAAATTTAAAAACACATGAAAATTTTTAATTAAAACATAATATAATTAGAGTTCATTTCACACATAATCATTTCATAATAAAATCAATGAGGATGTATAAAACCCAATGAAATGAAATTGAGTTAAGAATCCCCTTATCTTAAGTCCCAAATTGCTATGTATGTCCTTTAAATCCTATATAATAAACTTATATTAATTTTTTAATTGTTAAATAACCTTTTATATTTTTATTCCCATATCATTGAACCATTTAATTCATTTATCTTAATGATATATTTAATTACTTAATTGGTTATGTACACAACATGGGTTTGGAAGACGTTTAGTTCGAAAGTGAAAAATGAGTTTGGTATGTTGATTGTGGTCAAATTGATAATATTTTCATAATATAAAAATTAATAATCATGTAATAATTAAATTTTTTATACAAAAAAATAAAATTTTAGTGTTGTATATGAAAAATGGTTACAGAAAACAAAATATATCGCCTTGTGAGGCCGTAATCTGTATGTATACACGAGTGATGTATTTTACTTTTATTTGGATGGAAAATAAAGAAATAAAATAAAATATTATATTTAAAAAATTAATATAATTTTATAAAATTTAAATAATATCATTAAATACATCCCCATTACTTCCCATGAGATGTGGTTTTTAAAAAATAAAGTGCATCACTATGTAGAGACAGCAGTCCATACGTACGAACATGAGATGATTTTGTTTTTAATGATTAGAATAGTGTGAAGATAAATGATATATTATCTTTTAAAAATTATAATTATTTCATTAATATAATATATATACATTAAATCCATTATTATAAATAACCATGAGAGGTGATAATGGAAATCAGAACGCATCACTTTGTGGAGGTGGTAGTCCACACGTACATATGAACAATGTTTTCATTCCCCCTTTGATGGAACAAGAAATTAAAATGGGTTTTAACATAGTCACAATAACATTTTATTATATTTATAGACTAATGTTTTTATATCATCGTGTTTTAAGGATATTTTAAGTAGGTATAAGAAGAAGTAAAATGAAAATTTTAGTTTAAAGTTATTCCTCTTCTTCAGAAAATGATCTTTGGCTTACACCTTAATCTTTCTTGGTTGGTATTTTGAAGATAAAAATTCCTCTTGATCATATATATTATGTTTGGGAATTTATTGTTTCATGACTTATCTATGAAATATTTCTCAAAAGGTTTAAGTAAGATATTATAGGAGGAACCCTTTTATATGTGAGGGGTGGGGCACCCTTGGAATTACTTAAAGTATTAAATTAATATAAATTAATTTTCAGATAAAATTTAATCCAAATTGATATATTTAAAATTTATTATGATTATAATTCTCAATAATCCAATAAAATTAAATTTATACAAGTTTAGGTGATGTTTAACCCTTATCTCTTAGTTTTAACCCTTGATAGCCTTTTTAATGATTACGATGATATCAAAGTGTTTTACGCATTAAAGCTCAAAAAAGTTACTATAAAGAAAAATTGACCCATAAGTGGAAAATTGTTGATATTATAGAAAATATAACTTTAAATTGTCCAAATATAATATTTTTTTGAATTTTAAATCATTTAATAATAAAATATTTAACATATTATACCATTAAATTCATTTTTGGGCAATTCACATAAATTGAATTTAAAAAAAATAATACTGATATTTAATTTGAATATAAACTTTTAAAAAAACTAATAAATTATATTTATCTAGAAAATTCAGGTAAAACTATAAATCACCAAAAAAAATGTTACTTTTTGATCTTCTAATTTTGTTTACTTGATTTTTCTACTACTTTCCCAAGCAATGTGTCAGTGTTTCATAAATATTTAATGCAATTATTTCATCACTAAAAATTAAAAATAAATCACCATGATAAAAAAGTAATTAAATTTTAAAATAAAAATTTATAACCGAACAAAACCTCTTTTACCCATATGAAAAAATATTATATATATGAAGACAAAGAGAGTGGCATTTTTTATTTATTCATTACTTAAAATAATATTTAGGTCATTATCCAATAAAAATAGAACCAAGTTGCCATATATTCAAATATTTGATGAGTATGGTTGAAAAAAATAATGAAATATAAATAAGTTAGGTTTTAGATATATTTGTAAAGCCTTATCACATTATTTTTAACCTTAATTACCCAATTTACCCTTACTGAAGTGACAAATATTTACCATGGATACTATTCATAATAAAAAAATAGGGATATCAATACCAAATTTAAACCCAATGATTCAAAATATTGAATCCATTTTATCAAATTTATTTTCTTTATTTTTATAAATTACTTATAAAATAAAATTTCAAAATGCAACGAAAAATTATTTTTCAAGAAAAATCAATTTTAAGTATAAAAATGATTTTATACCAAATTTAAGAATTATTCCAATTATAATGATATTAATTAGAATATTTTTAATCAAATGGAACTAAAATAAATTTAAAATTAATTAAAAACATAATGATACTCTATGAATACTTGATTAGAAAAGATTGTTTTATATAAAATCAGTTTTTTTCATTATTCACTAGAAAATTAATCTTTTCAATAAAATCCTAAACTTTCACTCTAAGATAGTTTTTAAATTTTTATTAAAAAAATGATATATTTTTTATAAAATAATATTTCTAAAAGTGTCATAATTTAATAATAATATTCACTCAAAAAAGGTAATAAAAACAATTTTTGATAAAAACATATTTTTGAAACATAAAATGACTTTACTAAAAATTGAGTTCTTATTTCCTAAGAATTTATCAATAAATTTTTATTGATTATGAACTTTATATATATATATATAAATATATATATTATAATTTTGGTACTCTTATTCACACTGGCTAATTCAATGATAAGGCCATAATAGTCATATTTAAATAATAATATTTCATGGTCATTAAAGTTCAATGTTGCGTATCAAGTAAGTTATTGAACATAATTATATCTTAAAATATTATGGAATTATTGGTATAATAACAATTCAGACATGGAGGGGGTTGAGTGATAGTTCTTAATTTAAAAACTGGATAGAATATTGAGTATATTTTAAAAATTAATGATAACAATTACAGTCAACTCCCAAGAACAACAACCCTTCTCTTTTTTATTTATTTCATACTAATTTAATTTTTTCTTAATGTTATTTTTTCATTGAATTTAAATATTTATATATCAATTCAATTTTTATAAACCCCCACTATATTATGTTTAGTATATTTTATTTGAATTATATTTTAGATTATAAATAGTGACAATTGAAGAATAGTGTTGTGCAAGTGGAATCCTCATGATATCAACCATAGGATATAAAATTTATTTAATTATAAGTTATATAAGAAAATTTTTACTTAGGATTCATGGAAAATCCCTCCCATTAGTGTATCGAATCAAAGAGACTCATCAGTTTCCACTAATTGATAGACTCTTTTTAGGATTGTGATGGTAATTTCTTATGAAGACAATAGAAAAAACAAATTTCCATATCACAGTGTATAGTCAAGGTTGAAATTAAATGTATAAAGGTACTCTACTCATCATCTTTTCTTAAGGTTCAAGTTATTTTGATAGAAAATATAGCTCAAGACTTTATGATTCTTATACACTGTGAATTTATCATTGAAGAGGTAGTTCTACCAACACTTTAGAGCATACATAACTACTCCAAGCTCTACATAATGGGTTGGGTTGTTATTTTAATATAGAAAAAGTTATCGATACCCATAAAAAACTATGTGATTACCCTACATAAGAACACAACCCAAACCTATGACTGATGCATCACAATACAAAACATATCTTCATATTATCTCAGGTAGAACCAAGATAAGGTCTAGTGTTAACCATCACTTCAAATCATAAAAACAGGCATAGAATTAATAGATCCATATAAATTTAATCCCTTTATGATTAACAGTGTCAAGGTTGATGGAATCCTATAGAATTCCTTAAAAACAACTAATATTAGATTTCTATACCTAAGAGTCTACATATCTTGAAGGCATTCCTTGATTCTTACCAAGACATGACTTAATTAACCTTATAAGGATTCAATGAAACACCTCATTCCAACATCACATGTCCTAAGAACCCAACTTCTTAAATAAAATATCTAAACATTGATAACATTTCTTATAGGAAATTATTACAAAGAGTTCCCAAATAAATCCTCATGTTTTTCTCATGCTCCTCTTCGGTTTTGGAATAAACTAATATTTCATCCATGAATAACATGATTAAAAAGTTTAGGTATTGATGAAATATATATTTAATAATATCCCTAAATACTATAATATAATTATTCAAAATGAAAATATTTGTGAGATACTCAAAGGGACTATATCTTCTTCAAAAACCAGTCTTGGTAATTCCAAACTACTTCACCTTGAGCTGATGGTACCCCAACTAGAGGTTGATCTTTGAGAACCACATTATTCATTTTAGTTGATCAAATATGTCATCAATTTTATGAAATGGGTATTTATTCATGATATTATCATAATTTAGCTTCCTATAATTTTTTCATAAAAAAATATTTCCATCCAATTTCATAGTAAATAGTATCTAAGTAACCTATGGGGAAAAAATAGGATGAATAAAGTCCTTGGGTTCCAAATCATATAGATAAATTTTCAATTAAATAAATTATTAAGGTTTTATTTTATATGATGTTAATAAAGTTATTTCCCGAGTACTAAATAAAAATAAAAAACAACCTCCCACATAAGAGGAAACCTCCAGAAGTTATCTGGGAATACATTAAGAAACTCCCAAACCAAGGGAGGAGGCTCTTCCATGAGTTTAACCTCATAGGTCCTTAATAGAATATGTAATATCAAATATATAAGCCTACCAACATCATGAATATGATTTCTTGATCAACTATACCAGGGTTCCCATTCTTATTGAAATAAATGAGAGCTTCCATTAGGGGTAGTGAAGGTCACCCTTTAATGATTACAATCAATATAGGATTTAAATGTGGTCAAAGAATCCATCATGATAATAATATCAAATATTTAGACATATATAATGATAAAGTCTCATGATAACACCACCTCGGGCATATAGATAATAAATGTATATCATAAGTCACACTCCTTCTTTCTAGAAGGTCTAGATATTTACATAACATATGATATAGGCTCAGAAAAAAATTAAATAAATCCACAATATGGGATGATATAAATGAGTGATATGAAGCTTTATAAAATAAAACAATCACCATATATGATACAACAAAAATTTCACCTCACACAGTTTTCAATCCTGCCTCAGATTCTATAGGGGTTTTCTCTATAGAATGTAACTTGATCACCTATGACAGGGGATAAAGCATACCATTGTACAAATTTTCAACCCTAAACTGAATTTTCCTATTTAATGAACCACCTCTTACTCTATATTCATACAGTTGGGACACCATTTCTTTAGAATCGCCTAATTTCACTAGAAATTTCCTAGGGGATGAAAAACCACACCACTTCTAAAAGAGGGGTTTGATATAAAAAACATTAAAGATGTCCCATAATCCCACAATCATGATAAGTCTTGTGGGCCTATAGTAAATATGGTCTTATATATACTACATTTCCACACTAATATAAAACAATAGGTTTTCTCTCCATTATTATGGAGGAAGCTTACTATAATAGATGCCATGATCCACCACCACTACCCCTTCAAGATTCATCATGTTTCCTATTTTTTTTATAAAATTCCACTTCCACTTACACTATTAATTGAAAGAGTCTAAATCGTCCTTGAAATCCAAAAATAGTCTATTTACACCACCAAGGCTCAATCCACCATTTTAGAACAAATAGAGAGTTTCAATAGAAAGAGTTGGGAATAGATGTCAGGTTAAAGGCCCATTTCAAACCACTAGTCTTTCAACCTATCATTCAAAACCATCTCAAGAGAGAAGTGAATGAGATTAAAAAACCATTTTTCATACTCTATGACTGTCTAATTTCCTTAATAGAGAAATACAAACTCCTGAGACTTCACCAAGACCATAATGCCAAGATAAAATTACTGAGTGAATATGAATTTATGTCCTTCATGCTAAGACCAAACCTAGATAACCCATCCAACAAGGATCTAAACCATATCATTAAAAGGTCCTAAAGTCATTATCTATCCCCAACAGTACGCGATAAGCATCTAGGAATCTAATAAAAACCATAGGTAATGATTTTTAAAAATTAAAAAACCAACATAGAATATAAGTATAGAAAGATAAAAATAAAGGAAATATTCCGTAACAGACAAAAAATAGTGGTGGTTGTAAAATTAAATAAATAATACAAAACCAAGTTACTTGTTTAAGAACAAAACTAAAGTCAATCAAAAATACTGATTGCTACTCTATGTTATATTTGTGAAACATCCCACCATATCAACACTAGCTACCCATACCCAGCTAACATGAAACCTCACCACCTCACTGTTGTGACTTTCCATTTCCCACATCATACAAAACAAAGTCTATACACCCTTGATGGAGTGTGTAGTGTGTGTGATAAATTAGATAAACTAGATCCCACCCAAGTGTTCCAGATCAAGTATTTGTCTAATAATCCCAATATTCTCAATGTATAAAAAACATGGCATGATAAAATAGTTTTTACATTTATATCAAATCATGTTAAAACATTTCTCATTTCCACATTTCAAAAATAGATTCCATATAACATTGGTCAAAAAAATTCAAATAAACCATTTTCCAAAACATGAATCATTTAACCATATCAAAACCTAAGTCTAAAAGAAAATCACAATGGATATCACTCATAGGATAACATAGGTTTGGGCTAGCTAGGTTTCTTATACCTCAATATTCATGTCAATAATTACTAAACTAAATAAGTACCAAGAATAATAAGGACTAGGGAATAGAGGAACTCCCCAAGGATGAACCCCTTACGGTGTCAGAGTCACGTACCTATAATAAAAAGTCTTAGGGAATAGAGGAACACCCCATGAGTGAACCCCCTGAAAAAACAATTAAAATGACCAATGATAAAATTCCCTCCAATGTTCCCAAGGCTCCCATGTTCTTAACATATCAAAACCATTTAAAATGGCTCATTTAATTTCACAAGAAGAATCAAAAAACCCTTTTCCCATCAAAATAATTCATTGAAATCCAACTTCATAAACCATTTCATAGTTATTTGAAAACATATTTATCTCAAAAAAACAAGGACAAACCCAATATTTTATCAAAACCCATTTACACACACATATCAAGAATATCAAGGATCATGCCAATAATCTTGTATAAAATAAGTTAGAAAAATAGATCATGTATGGTTCACTAAACAACAACTTGAGATGGAATCAACTACCTCACACATGGGTTTTCATGTAAACAAAAATGGAATCCATGCACCAGAAGAAAAGGGAACACATAATAAAGTGATAAGATTCCCTTTTAGCACACAAAATAGATACTCGAACAAACTAAATGGATCCTTTATGAATAAAAACAACATTTAGAATAGCTATAATGGATCGAGGGAACCAGAATACTCAAAGAAAATAGATGCCAAATCACATCCAAAACTCATCCGATTAAAATATATAAACTTTCAATGAAAAATTAAGGCTTACTGAAGGATAAATTTGAGTCAAGGTGCATTAAAAATCCCCTAATAATGATCCTTTGATTTTCGATAAATGATCATAATACCCTCCCCAAAAATAGGTGTCCAATTAAACTATTTGAAATTACAAACTATAATACACCATGATTAGGTAATGGTTTTACATACCCATGGTGGTCTCTATCACACCTCACCAAGAGGCCTGACATGCCAACCACACATACCATAGCCCCAAAACCCGTACTACTTTGGTTTGGCCATGGCCTCCACCATGATTGTGGAAATTCCTAGTTAGATGTGGATAATATGTCAACCACTAACATGACGTTCCCTAGACCATGCCCTACACTAAGCATGGTGACCCTGCTTATGGTGTGCAAGAACTACCCAGTCACAAAGCTACATGAAACAGGTTGTGGTTTATCATGTTTTACAATAGGAAAAATCGTAAAACTCTTTTAAAATTCATTATCACTAACCAAAACATATCAAACCTATATATAACCATCCTAAAGCTATAAAATAACACACCTCAAGCTGGGATGTGACAACCTCCACACCATAGAACTTTATATCCTTATAAAGTCACATAGAAGAAAGAAGATCAATAAAGAGATGAGGTGATTTCTACCCCAAAAATGATTCCTACTACCATGTCTTGTGAGAATCTGATCTATGCTACTATAACACTTTGACCAATGGAATATACATCCCAAATAGAACTACTATTAAACAGTCAATGATCACCACTAGTTTCTCTAAAGATGAAGTGTCTGGATTTAACTCAAATTCCTCTCAATTCAGAACATGGTAAGGATTGGTATGATACTTATTGATCTAAGATATGTGAAAAACATCATGGATACCTATCAACTAATCTGGTAACGCTAACCAATAATCTACCTTACTAACCCGCTTAGTGATTTGGAATGATCCATTATATCTTGGAGCCAATTTACCATGTCTCACTATCCAGCGATGACCCAACTAAGAGGAAACATTTATTAATACACAACTTACAATAGGAAACTCTAAAGGACAACATTGATAATACTTATAAGAATTCTGCCAACATTGGGATATCACCAACTATCGATATATAATCTGAATCCATACTGACATCTTGGGATTGATTCTTGGTCCCATAAGAGATCCCTCAGCTATATTTTACCAATAATGAGGTAACCTATATGCATGACTATACAAATCCTCAAAAGGATACATTATGATTGATGAGTGGTAACTGGTACTATAAGAAAACTCAACTAGTCCCAAATAAATATCCCAATATCCTTCAAAAAATTCAAGACACAGGCATATAACATATCCTCCAAAATCTAAATAACATGCTCTATCCATCTGTCCATATATGGATGATATGTTTTACTCAACCTAACATGAGTCCTCATCACCTCTTGGAGACCTTTACAAAACCAATAAGTAAAACTAGGATACTTATTAGATAAAATTGAATATAGAACCCCATGCAATCTCATGACTTCATACATGTGTATCTTTCCCAGATATCTAACATTGATAGTTCCCCTAATCAGAATAAAATGAGATTATTCTTTCAACCAATCAATCACTACCTAGAATTAATTATTTCCCCTGGGACTCTATGTTAATCCAACTATGAAGCCCATGTATACCTCTTCCTATTTCTACACCGAAACTGGATGAAGTTGATGTAAACTAGAAGGATTTAGTTTCTCTGCCTTAATCTGTAGGTACGTGTAGAGAAGATACACATAATAAAAAAATGTTTCAATTTATACCTAACCACCAAAAACACTTCCTCATGCGACAATATATCTATATTGTTCCAGGATTAATGACCCATAAAAAAATATGACAATCAAGAATATCTGAATTTCTAACTAGTGAAGGGATGATAAACCAATCCAAAAAAGTGAAGAATTACATCAGCGGGGATAGTCCAAACTAGAATGGAATCCCCAAAATATAAGGATTAGTTTATTCCTATGAACTCATCATCCTAATTTTGATCCTTCAGAATCATCTTGGAGAGAGATGTTGAAAAATAAAAAAAATTAAAAACATGCATGAATCATTCTTCTAAGCATCCAGATGAAACTGAGTAAAAATCCCCATAAGTTTACACTACTATTTTTTTTCAAGGATAACCTCAAAAGGAAATTTTCTTTTGAGAAAATCATAAACAACATTCCCCTTCATAGGGGTGTAGGTGATGTCAAATTCAAACAGATGGAGGTACTCCACCCATTACCTCTTCCCAAGGTTCATGTCCTTCTAAGAGGAGATATAACTTAAGATATTATGATCAGAATAGACTATAAAACTATCCTGGATAAGAGGGTATAAAAATCAATTCTGTAAGAGGGTATAGAAGTCATCTGGGAAAACCTCATGAAAATACCAAACAACCAACGAATGATTAGTATGGGAAGATACATCTTTGTGCTCAACTACAATAGTAGAAAATATATTCTTAATCTATAGGTGAGAAGGACCAACATGATAGACCTCATATCCCACTCACTCTAAAACACTAGTGAGATCTTATCAACAACAAAGAATAAAACATTCCTATGATAACAATCAATCACAACTCATTGATAAATTATCCAATCCATCCTAAAAATGAATTTAAAAAGATACAGGTCAAGAGCTAGAAATTCCCAGACTAAATCAACATTGGACATTGAATGAGATAAATAAGGATAAAAAACTCTTACTATTGTCTCTTTCCAAGAGGTATTGATATCTCAATAACATAGGATATGATCTCCAACATTAGTTTGGAAATGTTCAAAAAATAATAGAAACAAATGAATCTGAGACACCGGTATTAAAAAAATCATTTTTTATAGAATATGCAAAAAACATTATCCCTCTCACTATAGTTGGGTCCACATAAACATCCACGAGAAGCTATTACACTACATGAAATGGATTCACTATCGAGGCCAATGGTCGGAGCCCTGTTGACATATAATCTTTTGAATTCACCGTATTTCCCTTTCAATCTAATGATCCATAACCATATAAAGGCATAGATAAATTCTAAAAGAATATTTACATATGGTCCTGGTGACTAAATGAATTACAAGTCTTCATAGGTGGGGGAAAGAACATAAGGTGTTCCCTATATTACTAAATTGGTAGCAATTCAAAGATATGATACTAGATATTATATATGGAATAGAAATATCCCAATACTAAGAGAAACCTCTAATCATATTTCAATTATCATTCCACTTTCTCTCCTTCTCTTGCATGCCACTGAAATTTCCACTAAGTGTAAGAAGAAACCCAAACAAGTATGTCTTTTATGCCAAATTAATCTCTATTATCATAGCCCTATCAACCATTTTAGTATATGTGGTGAGCTTCAATATATAAACCTCTGATTATATATTAGGTTTCTATCTTTGAAGTTATTTCTAAGACTTTATCTTATCATTCATTACCACCTTAGGAGAAAAAAAATGAACTCAGAAAAATGGATGGCATATTTTATCACCAAACAATATCAATGGTGAAATAAAAGGAACTCCAAGCACTTCACCATCATAAATAATTCTAGATAGAACTAACAAAATAAAATAGTCTTGAATTATTTCCACTCTAATCCCATGGACCAATTCGTCTGAACCATAGAGTCCCACCAACTCTTACTATAAAACTTAAGGTTAAAATTTGAACACTTCACCTTGACAAATTTAGGTGTCTTAAGGAAGTAAAAAACCTGATCAATCTTTTCCATAAAATACTCCACCTATTGAGTTTCATTGGTACCCTTAATATATGGGGGTTTCATCTATAGTAACTCTTGTGCTCAATCCTTGTCTCCTCTTACTCCTGTTTTTTTCCTCTTTATATTGGTCTCGAATAGGTAACACATTTTGATCCATGTATGAACTACCCACAAAATAGCCTTAACAAGATTCTAATTGATATGAATATTCCATTGGGGAGCATTTCCCACCACACCATATAAAGTAATCCTAGGAACATGTCTTGGTGGTATGATTTTATATACCAAAAAAAATGAGACTATCATATAATGAAACAATCTCATCTTACACCAAAATCGATCAAAAAACTAAGATGTAGGTCAAAACCCAACATTGGATACACAGAAACCAACACCCCAGGGTGTACTATGGATCATTATAATAATATATGTCTAGAAACTCACTCATAAAATACCCTTTAAGTCTTAAAAATCATATCCCATACCTACCAAACATCCCACGACAACAACACTAGAGGATAAACCTCATTTTATACCATGTTTTGTTGAACTAGTCCAGAAAAACCATCCAATTATGACTCAAATTTAATCATGATAAGGACCAAAGTGTGATTCCAATCCCCATGGGCTTGTAAAAAGCACCACAGAATGCAACAACAACAAAAGGGAATGATTTTCATGAACTAAAAAAAATCAATATGGAATATTTGTAGACAAACATAACAAGAAATAACATATTCCACAATAAAAATCCAACAGTGGTAGCAATATAACTAAAGTAAAAATCCTAAAATAAGGTACATGTCTCTGAAAAAAAAACTAAGGAAACTAAAACTATTGACAAATAATTTGTATGATATGGTAACAAAATCCCACTCTCACACCATTAGTTACACATTCATAGCTAACATTAAACCTCACTGCCTCATTGTGGCTCTTTTCCATTTCCTACATTATAAAAAACAAGGTATACACACTCCTGAGGGAGTGTGAAATATGCGAGAGAAATAGGATAAGTAAGATATTACCCAAGTTTTCTATAAAAATTATATCGAATAATCCCATTATGATTAGAATATAGAAAACCTGTCATGATAAAATAGTTTTCACATTTATATCAAAGAATAGAAAAACATTTTTGTAACGCCCCGACCCCAGCTACCCAGAGTCGGTGCATTACTTCGTAACATTGGCATGATCACAAGAAAGATCAAATCTCGAAAGACCGATTGGTTTAGTAGCCTTGGAAACACTAGATATATTCATAAGTTTTACATTACATCATAAAATGAAAAACTACTACAACAACATAATTTCTCCACAGTCCACACTATAATCCCCTCATAATATCCCTGCAGGTCATTCATAACTTACATCTTCACTTCCTGGGAAAAATAAAACATAGAAAAGGGGTGAGCTCAAATGCCCAGTAAGGATAACAATATAGCGGAAACTTTCATAAATAAGAATAAACATTTAAGGCAATGTATAACTAAAACATAAGCCTTTTAAACATGAACTTTCAACATGGTATGGCATAAATAAAATTAAATAATGCCATTTACTTATTCACATGGATATTCTACTAATCGAATAATCACATGCAAAAATCAATAACCACTCTCATAATGTTGGAATGCATAATGATAAATGTTAATTTCTTTGTCTAGTCCTCATCCCAAGACCTAGGGGTTACTTCTAACCGGAACCCAACCCGGAGTGCCTCTAATAACCGGACACCAACCCGGAGTGCCTCTAATAACCGGACACCAACCCGGAGTACCTCTAATAACCGGAGACCAAACCGGAGGGCGTACTTTTACCAGTCCCTAACCTGGAGGGCTTACTTTAACCAGTCCCCAACCTGGAGGGCTTACTTTTACCGGTCCCCAACCCGGAACATACTTGTTTAGCACATTCATCTGAAGAAAAGTTTGAAATATAACATAAACATTCGGATTAAAACTAGCATACGAAATGTCAATAGTTTCACCATAAACTATGAATGGTATAAAATAGCACATCCACAGTCAAACATATCACAAAACCTTCAATACAATATAGAAGTTTTGTATTATAATAAATCAACTTCAAATAATCTTAAAATCCATCAAAGGATGTTGACATAGATGAAATCAAAATTCTTTTAAAATAAGTATCTCCTTTTATTTTGAAATCATTTAAGATCCATATAATATAAAACATTTTCTTTGAAAATATTCTTATAAGCTTGTAAGGAAAGCTTCGACGATTTTATAACGGCGGAAAATAACCGCACCCGCCGTATAAGTTAAAAAAAAACATTCTTACCTCAATTCTGTCAAAAAGGTTAAAAAGGACCTTGTTTTGAAAACGACGGAAAGATTCCTTTATAAACCTCTTATAAAAATTAAAACAAGGGTATAAATGACTTTAACCCATATTCTTGTAAATAGTAAAAATATTTTGAAATACATTTTTAAGAAACATGGATGTGGATGATAAAGAGATCCCAGTAGATTATTACGTATAAACAACCTCGAATAATGAAGAGATTGTGAAATAACCCTTACCAATTTGGTAACTTATTAAACATAAAACCCATGAAAGAGTTATCATACAATGAATATGTAAATACACATAAATTAGAGTGTATTACACAACGAATATAATTATGGGCAGTACATACACCACACAAAAGGTGATGGTGGCAATATGACATGAATCTCACGGGAATAAGGAGTGAGATGAAAACCCCTTACTACGTTAATCAACTGAGTCGTATGGCCAAAAGTTAATAACCACCAAATGATTTACAGAATAACATGAATATAATGATAATCATGATAATATATATCAAATGGCAGTACACAATACACCACTTTCAATAATTTAGTGGCGAATAATGGAAATCTCACGGAATTGAATGTGAGATAAGAAAATCCCTTACCTTGTACTTTTCCTTGGTTGGGGTAGGTTAACCTCCTGTATAATGGTGAAATAATTGTTATTAAATTATACAAGAATCATATACATTAATATGATATCATATATGATCTTTTAATATTTATTTGATAATAATATCTTAGTATTAACGCCGTTTCGGGTGTTAACTTACTCATTTTCTTTTATATGTTTTGTTACATAAGTCATGTTTGTTGTATCTTATTCATATCCAGAATGATATCAAGTCCTTAAACATCATTTTTAAATCATTAAATGATAATTATACTTGAATGGATACGATGGAGAATGAATCTCATCGCGTTCGTGGAGACGGTAGTCCGTACGTACGCACGAACGCTACTTCCATTTAATTTTTATTTTAAAAGAATCGAATCCAAATGATACATAGGTATATTACTATTCCAGTATAATATAATATTTTATATATGTTACTTAAGTTCATTAACACCATCCTTTATACGTTCCATGTGTGGTATGAACGAGTCATATCATTTTAAGGGGGCGGTAGTCCGCACTTCCTCAAATGAAATTATCGTATGTATATACAACATGAAACGAATAATGGTATGAAATAAAATGGAATTACAGAAGCTTATATATAAAATATATATCATTAATATCATATTTAATTACAGTGCCATCATAATGGCCACCATGAGAGGTGGTAAGATGTATTTGAACAATCATCGTTTCGTGAGGCGTTAGTTTGCCATCCACAGAAACATTATGTTCATCATCCATTAGATGGAGTTGTGTGTATGTGTAGTTTGAATACTTCTTATAACAACATCCTAGTATATTGAGGATACTGGTGTTGTTACAAAAGAAGGGAAATAAAAAGAGTTTGGGGGTTGAAGAAGCAAAATAAATGAAAATAATTTAAGAGAAATCGTTACCTTTAATTTAGGTAACTCACTTTGGTTGGAACCAAAGGACTTCTTGAAATGCTTTCTGCCTAAGGGGAAGCTTCAAGGAGGAGGAGGGGGATGTGGGGAGCTTAGTTGGGCAGAGTTTGGACGAGCCAAGTGGCTTGAGAGGTGTGAGGAAATGAGAAGGAAGAGTGCCCTTTTATAAGAGGGGTGAGGGGCACCTTTGGAAAAGCTAGAAATATTAATTTATAATAAATTCATATTCGGTTTCCAAAGGCTCAAAAGTTGACTATTCAAAGGATGAGGTGGGGATCGGTCGAAAACAACTCATCCAATAGAATTTAGACAGGTTTGGGTACTTATATTAACCTTATCTTTAAGTATTAACTCTAAGTTAATTAGTTTCACTTTTACAATGTCTCTTTGTATTTTTATATAATATGGTTAATAAACTTACTATATACATCCAAGAGACCCTCAAGTGGTCCATTAATGATTAAACTATCATAATATAAGTCTCTTGGCCGAACCTTAGATTTTTAGGAATTTAATATCAATTAATAATATAATATTTGTTTTAAGAACTCTTTTATGTCAATTTTGACACTATTCAATAGTTGATTTTTGTGAAACTCATAACAGATTGATTACTTCAAACAAAGTCAATTAAATCAATCCTAATATATCATATTATCCTAGAAAATTAATTTAATTCATTAAAAGTTTCATATTATATTTATTTGGGTATTTATAATATCAATTATTTTTTTTTTCACTATTATAGTAATTACTGCATCATCGTTGTGTCATCATTAAAATAAATTATTTAATGTCTAAAATTATAAATAAAATATCATTATGTAGGAAATCTTTTTATCTTTCTAATGAATATTTATAATCGAAAATCCAACATGTATAACCCTATGTAAAAATTGTTCTTCTAAAAGATGTAAGCTTATGCCATTTTTATTTTTATTTTAACTTTATTAATATAATGTGTCATTATCACTTACAAGTGGATCCATGGGGTCCCAAAATAGACCCAAAGATTCCCATGGTCGACCATGTATCAACCAATAGGGTTAAGACACGTTTTAGGGTAATTTAGTATTATTATAATATTATTTTTTAACCCTTATTTACCGGATTTACCCTTAACCATGGTAAATAAAATATTTACCGCAGTAATTATTCAAAATGTCTAAAAATAAAAGTTACCTATTTACACAATTTGAACATCATGATTCCAAATATGGAATCCATTTTTCTAAATTCAAAACACAGAAGTGGCAGAAATTAATTTAAAATTAATTCCCGCTGTCAAAACAAAAAACGTGTTTTTAAGAGATAATAACTATCAAAAGATTGACACTTGTTTATGTTCGGTTTAATTGTAAAATTATGTCCAATGACAAACATTAAATTGAATGGTAAAAATATATTCTAAATATACTTTAATACCACTCAAATTCATAATTTATCAATATTAATTATTTTGATTAAAAAAGTTGTTTTTAATTAAAATTTAGTAATTTTCACTATTCATCAAAATACAAAAGTTATCCGAAAAGTACCAAAATTTCACCCTAAGCTATAATTGATATTCCGAATTCAAAAATGATGTCTATTTTACAAAATTCCAAACATATAAGTTTCATTAATTAATTTTATATTTAATTCCCGCTGTCAGAACAAATAGCGTGTTTTTAAGAAACAATTTATATCAAAAGATTGGCAATTGTTTATGTCCATTTTCAATGTTAAATTAATTCTAATGACCACCATTGGATAAAATGGTAAAAATATGTTCTAATTATACTTTAAAACCACTAAATAGTATAATTTATCATAATTAATTATTTTGATTAAAAAAGTTGTTTTAAGTATTTTTCACTATTCATAAAAAATTGGAAGTTCTCAGAAAGTTACAAAAAATTCAACTTAGGATAATTTCGATATTACGAACACAAAAATGAAGTCCATTTGAAATATAAAATTTCTATAATTTTAAAAAGTGGTTATTACTATTCATAACGGCTACTTTGATTAGTCGCGGTGTTTTAGAACTCGAAGTTGCGTACAATGCAAACTATTGCATTATTCAATGAGAAGCGTATCGTGGAAGCTCGGGTTGTTACATTCTCCCCTACTTCAATAAATTGCATCCTCGCAATTTGAAATTTTTATTTGAAAATAAAAGGTTGTAAATAGAAAATACCTTTGTGGAAAATCCACATCGGAAATAAGATTAATAAAAATATAACATTAAAAGAAAGAAAGAGAAGTACAAAGGTCATCCGAGATAGCCCATACTAGGGTTCTATGAAAATATGGATATGGAGGAAAAACAAACTAGCATGGTCTGATGAAGAGTTCTAGAAAACAGGATTAGGAGAAAGTTAACAATAAGAAAATCACAAACTTGTGATTGGTTAAACATTCATTGAATCCCCAGTTGGAAAAGTTAATCGACAACGTTTTTGTTTTAAGTAACCTTTCATAGAGGTGAGGAAATTATTTAAGAGATTTACTAAGAATGTGAGGAAATATACTTACTTATCATGTATACTTTCATTAATAATTTTTTACCACAAACCATTTAGAATAGGAAAACTATTTTTTAATAACCAGGGACTCCCTGTAGGCTAGTGGTAGGAAATAAAGGCCTGTCGCACTATGGTTGTGGGTTTGATTCCTGCAACTTTGTCCGACGCGACGGGTTATGCCCCACCCTACAGGTTGTCCTTTTCCTAAAACTATAGTATTATAATATTCCAAAAATAATCTTCATAAATTTTTTAACCTTAAACAATACTATCCAAAGATCAACTTAATCCACTCCAACCTTTCTAGTTATCCAAAATACCTCTTTCCAGACTTTCTCTAAAAGGTTTCTTAATTCTAAAATCAATTTATCAGATTCCCCAAACGAAGTAAAGTTTCTCTTATTGTCACATACTAAAAATATAATTACCTTCATCATATTAAAACCTTACTGAAATCAACAAGTACTGCAGTACAATCCATATATATATCACATTATTCTTATAACCAGAATATAATCCTTGAGTCCAAAAGCACCAATACATTAATTATTCCGCTTCAACTGTAGTCACAGCATAAGATTGGCCTTGATCCCTTGGCCTTTTCTGAGGTAAGTTTCCCTGACGCTTAGGACATTCATTTGCATAATGACCCATTTCTCTACAATTGTAGCATTCCACTTTGATAGCCTCTTTCTTTCCCTTGCAATCACGAGCCTGGTGACCCTTTTCTCCACATTTATAACAAACTCCCATTCCTTTTAGGCAAGTATCAGGGTGATTCTTCCCAAAATTATCACATAATGCAAAATCCTTCTTTCCCTTTTTCCCTTTATCTGTCTCTTGTTCCACCGTTCTCTTCTTCTCTTGCTTTACTTTGTTGTCATAAGACTTAGAGAATTCCTTTTCTGTCTTGATAGCACACGAGACAATATCTTCGTATGATGAGAAGGATTGTGATACCAAATCTCGACGGAGAAATGGTTTTAACCCATCAAAGAAACGATCAATCTTACTCCTTGGGTTACGTATATAATCGGCAGCATGCCTCGCTAACCTTGTAAAGTTAGCCTCATACTTTGCGACATTCTCATCCTCCTTCTGCCTCAGACTCAGAAATTGCCTTTCCATATCTGCTCGATGGTCACGAGGAAAGTATTTTTCTAAGAAAAGATCTTTGAACTCCCCCCATTCCATATTCGATACGTCATCATCTTCCTTTGTGTTTTGAATCAGCGACCACCACTGATCGGCATCTCCAGTGAGGCGGTAAACTGTCATGACAACCTTCTCCCTTTCACTACTCCCCAAGGCATGGAATATTTTCTCTAAGGAATTTATCCATTGCTCAGCTACTATAGGATTTGTACTCCCATTGAAGGTTGGTGGTTGTTGCCTCATGAATCGATCTAACATTGATCCTCCACGCTGCGGATCAGGGTGCTCCATACGGGTAAGGTTATTATTCATAACCTGAGTAAGTTGTCCCAGTATGGTGATTAGCTGATCGGCACCAGTTGCATCACCAGCCCCACTATAATTATCTTGGGCAGGAGGGAAATCCCTACATGGAGTACGTGCATTGATACAGTTTCCATTTCTTCCACTAGGCGCCATTTCTAAACAATGGCATAAACTAGATTAGTTTATGAATCAAAATACATAATTCCATACTTGTTAAACACTTTACATAAATTGAACTATTTATGGATATAATCCATAATCATAAAAAGAAATGTTTTCTTTGAGGAAGTATGTACTCATAACCCTTCATAGTGGTTTGTAAAGGAAATGGGAATTATCCAAAGCATATCCCCCGGGAGTGTCGTAACCAAGAGTGCAGTAAGGCCCGTTGTCGTGCACCAGTTCCCGTTCGAGTCTAGCTCAAAGCGGTGTTTTCGGGTTTTACCCCTAGGTACATCTGTGCCAGAGCTGCCTCTACCTGCTCGTATCCAGACAGGGATGTATTGCTCGGAAAACTCACAAAATCTCTACAATACCAAAATTCTAGGCATTTCTTCTATACTAATCCTCAAAGTTCATCTTAGGTCTACGTGCTCTAATCAGAGTTTATCTAAATCTAGCTTCCAAGGTTTGTACTAAACTTCCTCTAATACCAACTGTAACGCCCCGATCCCAGCTACCCAGAGTCGGTGCATTACTTCGTAACATTGGCATGATCACAAGAAAGATCAAATCTCGAAAGACCGATTGGTTTAGTAGCCTTGGAAACACTAGATATATTCATAAGTTTTACATTACATCATAAAATGAAAAACTACTACAACAACATAATTTCTCCACAGTCCACACTATAATCCCCTCATAATATCCATGCAGGTCATTCATAACTTACATCTTCACTTCCTGGGAAAAATAAAACATAGAAAAGGGGTGAGCTCAAATGCCCAGTAAGGATAACAATATAGCGGAAACTTTCATAAATAAGAATAAACATTTAAGGCAATGTATAACTAAAACATAAGCCTTTTAAACATGAACTTTCAACATGGTATGGCATAAATAAAATTAAATAATGCCATTTACTTATTCACATGGATATTCTACTAATCGAATAATCACATGAAAAAATCAATAACCACTTTCATAATGTTGGAATGCATAATGCTAAACGTTAATTTCTTTGTCTAGGCCTCATCCCAAGACCTAGGGGTTACTTCTAACCGGAACCCAACCCGGAGTGCCTCTAATAACCGGACACCAACCCGGAGTGCCTCTAATAACCGAACACCAACCCGGAGTACCTCTAATAACCGGAGACCAAACCGGAGGGCGTACTTTTACCAGTCCCTAACCTGGAGGGCTTACTTTAACCAGTCCCCAACCCGGAGGGCTTACTTTTACCGGTCCCCAACCCGGAACATACTTGTTTAGCACATTCATCTGAAGAAAAGTTTGAAATATAACATAAACATTCGGATTAAAACTAGCATACGAAATGTCAATAGTTTCACCATAAACTATGAATGGTATAAAATAGCACATCCACAGTCAAACATATCACAAAACCTTCAATACAATATAGAAGTTTTGTATTATAATAAATCAACTTCAAATAATCTTAAAATCCATCAAAGGATGTTGACATAGATGAAATCAAAATTCTTTTAAAAGAAGTATCTCCTTTTATTTTGAAATCATTTAAGATCCATATAATATAAAACATTTTCTTTGAAAATATTATTATAAGCTTGTAAGGAAAGCTTCGACGATTTTATAACGGCGGAAAATAACCGCACCCGCCGTATAAGTTAAAAAAAACATTCTTACCTCAATTCTGTCGAAAAGGTTAAAAAGGACCTTGTTTTGAAAACGACGGAAAGATTCCTTTATAAACCTCTTATAAAAAGTAAAACAAGGGTATAAATGACTTTAACCCATATTCTTGTAAATAGTAAAAATATTTTGAAATACATTTTTAAGAAACATGGATGTGGATGATAAAGAGATCCCAGTAGATTATTACGTATAAACAACCTCGAATAATGAAGAGATTGTGAAATAACCCTTACCAATTTGGTAACTTATTAAACATAAAACCCATGAAAGAGTTATCATACAATGAATATGTAAATACACATAAATTAGAGTGTATTACACAACGAATATAATTATGGACAGTACATACACCACACAAAAGGTGATGGTGGCAATATGACATGAATCTCACGGGAATAAGGAGTGAGATGAAAACCCCTTACTACGTTAATCAACTGAGTCGTATGGCCAAAAGTTAATAACCACCAAATGATTTACAGAATAACATGAATATAATGATAATCATGATAATATATATCAAATGGCAGTACACAATACACCACTTTCAATAATTTAGTGGCGAATAATGGAAATCTCACGGAATTGAACGTGAGATAAGAAAATCCCTTACCTTGTACTTTTCCTTGGTTGGGGTAGGTTAACCTCCTGTATAATGGTGAAATAATTGTTATTAAATTATACAAGAATCATATACATTAATATGATATCATATATGATCTTTTAATATTGATTTGATAATAATATCTTAGTATTAACGCCGTTTCGGGTGTTAACTTACTCATTTTCTTTTATATGTTTTGTTACATAAGTCATGTTTGTTGTATCTTATTCATATCCAGAATGATATCAAGTCCTTAAACATCATTTTTAAATCATTAAATGATAATTATACTTGAATGGATACGATGGAGAATGAATCTCATCGCGTTCGTGGAGACGGTAGTCCGTACGTACGCACGAACGCTACTTCCATTTAATTTTTATTTTAAAAGAATCGAATCCAAATGATACATAGGTATATTACTATTCCAGTATAATATAATATTTTATATATGTTACTTAAGTTCATTAACACCATCCTTTATACGTTCCATGTGTGGTATGAACGAGTCATATCATTTTAAGGGGGCGGTAGTCCGCACTTCCTCAAATGAAATTATCGTATGTATATACAACATGAAACGAATAATGGTATGAAATAAAATGGAATTACAGAAGCTTATATATAAAATATATATCATTAATATCATATTTAATTACAGTGCCATCATAATGGCCACCATGAGAGTTGGTAAGATGTATTTGAACAATCATCGTTTCGTGAGGCGTTAGTTTCCCATCCACAGAAACATTATGTTCATCATCCATTAGATGGAGTTGTGTGTATGTGTAGTTTGAATACTTCTTATAACAACATCCTAGTATATTGAGGATACTGGTGTTGTTACAAAAGAAGGGAAATAAAAAGAGTTTGGGGGTTGAAGAAGCAAAATAAATGAAAATAATTTAAGAGAAATCGTTACCTTTAATTTAGGTAACTCACTTTGGTTGGAACCAAAGGACTTCTTGAAATGCTTTCTGCCTAAGGGGAAGCTTCAAGGAGGAGGAGGGGGATGTGGGGAGCTTATTTGGGCAGAGTTTGGACGAGCCAAGTGGCTTGAGAGGTGTGAGGAAATGAGAAGGAGGAGTGCCCTTTTATAAGAGGGGTGAGGGGCACCTTTGGAAAAGCTAGAAATATTAATTTATAATAAATTCATATTCGGTTTCCAAAGGCTCCAAAGTTTACTATTCAAAGGATGAGGTGGGGATAGGTCGAAAACAACTCATCCAATAGAATTTAGACAGGTTTGGGTACTTATATTAACCTTATCTTTAAGTATTAACTCTAAGTTAATTAGTTTCACTTTTACAATGTCTCTTTGTATTTTTATATAATATGGTTAATAAACTTACTATATACATCCAAGAGACCCCAAGTGGTCCATTAATGATTAACCTATCATAATATAAGTCTCTTGGCCGAACCTTAGATTTTTAGGAATTTAATATCAATTAATAATATAATATTTGTTTTAAGAACTCTTTTATGTCAATTTTGACACTATTCAATAGTTGATTTTTGTGAAACTCATAACAGATTGATTACTTCGAACAAAGTAAATTAAATCAATCCTAATATATCATATTATCCTAGAAAATTAATTTAATTCATTAAAAGTTTCATATTATATTTATTTGGGTATTTATAATATCAATTAGTTTATTTTTTCACTATTATAGTAATTACTGCATCATTGTTGTGTCATCATTAAAATAAATTATTTAATGTCTAAAAATTATAAATAAAATATAATTATGTAGGAAATCGTTTTATCTTTCTAATGAATATTTATAATCGAAAATCCAACATGTATAACCCTATGTAAAAATTGTTCTTCTAAAAGATGTAAGCTTATGCCATTTTTATTTTTATTTTAACTTTATTAATATAATGTGTCATTATCACTTACAAGTGGATCCATGGGGTCCCAAAATAGACCCAAAGATGCCCATGGTCGACCATGTATCAACCAATAGGGTTAAGACACGTTTTAGGGTAATTTAGTATTATTATAATATTATTTTTTAACCCTTATTTACCGGATTTACCCTTAACCATGGTAAATAAAATATTTACCGCAGTAATTATTCAAAATGTCTAAAAATAAAAGTTACCTATTTACACAATTTGAACATCCTGATTCCAAATATGGAATCCATTTTTCTAAATTCAAAACACAGAAGTGGCAGAAATTAATTTAAAATTAATTCCCGCTGTCAAAACAAAAAGCGTGTTTTTAAGAGATAATAACTATCAAAAGATTGATACTTGTTTATGTTCGGTTTAATTGTAAAATTATGTCCAATGACAAACATTAAATTGAATGGTAAAAATATATTCTAAATATACTTTAAAACCACTCAAATTCATAATTTATCAATATTAATTATTTTGATTAAAAAAGTTGTTTTTAATTAAAATTTAGTAATTTTCACTATTCATCAAAATACAAAAGTTATCCGAAAAGTACCAAAATTTCACCCTAAGCTATAATTGATATTCCGAATTCAAAAATGATGTCTATTTTACAAAATTCCAAACATATAAGTTTTATTAATTAATTTTATATTTAATTCCCGCTGTCAGAACAAATAGCGTGTTTTTAAGAAACAATTTATATCAAAAGATTGGCAATTGTTTATGTCCATTTTCAATGTTAAATTAATTCTAATGACCACCATTGGATAAAATGGTAAAAATATGTTCTAATTATACTTTAAAACCACTAAATAGTATAATTTATCACAATTAATTATTTTGATTAAAAAAGTTGTTTTAAGTATTTTTCACTATTCATAAAAAATTGGAAGTTCTCAGAAAGTTACAAAAAATTCAACTTAGGATAATTTCGATATTACGAACACAAAAATGAAGTCCATTTGAAATATAAAATTTCTATAATTTTAAAAAGTGGTTATTACTATTCATAACGGCTACTTTGATTAGTCGCGGTGTTTTAGAACTCGAAGTTGCGTACAATGCAAGCTATTGCATTATTCAATGAGAAGCGTATCGTGGAAGCTCGGGTTGTTACAATTTTCCTTTTCAATGGTTCTAAAACAGGTTCAATATAATCCAGGTCAACACGCATTTTCAAATAAACTATTTATAAAAGCATGAATCATTTACCCATATCAAAACCAAATCCAAACAAAGAAAATAACAATAGAGATCAACCATAGGATAATGTAGTTTTGGGATTTCTAGGTCTCTCGTAACTCAACAATCAAGTCAAGAATTAGTGTACTAAAAAATTACCTTCATTAATAGGGCCTAGTAAACATAGGAACACCCCACAGATGAACCCCATATAGTATCAAATTCAAGTCCCTAGAATAATAGGGCCTAATAAATAGAGTAACATCCCATAAGTGAACCCCTTAAAGAAATAAGGACAAGGCCCAATAGTAAAATCCCCTCCTAGGTACCCAAGTCTCCCATGTGTTTTAGAGGTCCAAAACATTTCAAATGGATCATATCATTTCAAAATTGATTTCCAAACACCCCTTCTCCCATTAAAAAAAATCTTTTGAAAAACAATTTTATACATAATTTCATAGTTCTTTGAAAACAGATTTCTTTCACCAAAATAATGGGAGACCCCATATTTTATAAAAACCCATTTATGTATACATGTAAAAAATATCTAGGATCATTCCAAACGTATTTTAGAAAAAAAATCAGAAAACTATATCATGTGTGGTTCACCAAACATAGGCCATAGATAGAACCATCTACCTCACACTTGGATATGAATGACAACAAAAATGGAACCCATGCACCAGAAGGAAAGGGAATGCATAATAAAGTGAAAGGAAGTGCTTTTAGTACACAAAATATACATCCAACCAAACTAGATATGGTATTTAAGAGTCAAATTCAAGATAAGAATAACCATAATAGATTAAGGGAACCATTTCACCCAAATCAGAACAAATACCAAAGTGCTTCCAAAACTCATCTGATACCAAACCCAAGATAAAAAATTAAAAGTGATGTATTAATATAATAGAAATCCAATTTAAGAAACATTAAAAACCCCATTATAAATAAACTCTAAGTTTATATAAATGAGTGTAATTCCTTCTTCATAAATGGGAGGATGAATTAGTAATTTGAAATTATAAATTAGATGACTTCATGACATGGTAGAGGTTCACCATTACCATGATGGTTTCAGGATCACCTCACTAAGAGGCCCCACACACCCAATAAACATGAATTGTCCCTAAAACCCAGACTATTTTGGTCAGGACATAGTCTCTACAACATCAATAGTGAGGCTTGATTGGTCATGGTGCACAGATTGACAACCAACATGCCACACCCTGGACCATTCCCTACACTGAACACGGTGGCTCTACCTGTGGTTCACAAGCACTAACTAGGGAAAAAATGGCTTAGAACAAGCTGTGTTCAAGCCCTTTTTACACTTTTAAAATTACCAACACTATTTTAAAATTGACTATCACACACCAAAACATCATAAACTGAAAAATCATTATCCCAAAGCTATGAAAAGAATATACCTCAAGATGTGATGTGGCACTTCCACTCTAGGTTCTCATGTATCTTAGCAAGAACTATTGAGTCCTACCATTACTGATTAAGGAATTTAAACATAAATTTAAGATTATTCACTTTGAAGGATTAGTGAGTTTTGATTAATTCAAAAACAATCTTAATATTTTGAAACCAATCCTCTTCCTCTTGAGAATTGTTTCTTCCTTGAAAAGATAGAGGCTTGTGATGTATAAATTTCTGAGATCATACCTTATATTAATGTAAACCCAAAACTACATCTTAGTACCATACATACCAAGACCCTCTCCTTGATCTATAGATAATATGGTTCATAGCAATGTCTCAATTAAGTTATGATATTCTAGGGTATTAGTTGATGGAAAATTATCTGTATATTCCTTCAGATGATTCACAGGAGGTTTTTAAGTGGGAATGATACATAAAATCAAATAAAGAAGAATTATTCCATTAAAAAATGTAAATAAAATCAATAAAACCCATTTAAATCCATTAAAAAACTATAATAATCATGATAAATCATTTAAAATATGGAAAACACAGAAATAAAAAATTTCCCACTGCGTGGTTAGGTTGTATAGTTTACTAAATCATGCACTGATCATGCAGGTCTCACTGAATGATTGCGATTAGCTTTAAGATTGGGTCACATGGTTTTAAAAACTTTGTATTAAGAAAAAATGGCACACTAGAACTCTTATATAGTATGGTTTGCATGATTAAAACATAATTTTTAGCTTATGTTCCTTAACCATGCAGCCTAGTAAATCCCTTCCAACCCTCTATTTCTCAATATAAAATTCATAGAAATCCAAAAAAAACAAAATAAATTCATAATACTCTTTTATTGAAAATCCATAGATACCAAAGTCTTGATACAATGAGTGTTTTTTGGAAACTCACTCACAACCTACCTCTCAAACCCCGATTATCCTATCTTTTATCTACTTTAACTTTCCTAAATATCATAAATTAAAATCAATATCTAATACAATTTTTTCACGAACCAACCTGGGTTTCCCTAGAACTATTACCTGAGGCAGCCCATGAAAAGTATAAAAGGGAATTCCTTATCTACATGAACTATAAAATAGTGCTTGAGAATCATGGAAACACCTTTAGAAACAATTTTTTCCCACTAAACAATTCATCATCAAGAAGGTTCAAACCGAGGACCCAACATGACCTCCCCCTTTTTTATCAAGTCATCTTCCCAAATAAATAACACTATAACTAAGAGAAAAAAATGGAATAACATAAATGAAATCTAAAAGACACCATAATAGTATTATAATAATATATTCATCCACAAAATCAAATCTTAATCATGTGTTTAACATACATATACAAATAATCTAAAATGAAGACAAAAGTGAAACAGGATGGGAATATGATAAGGTTATAGAAAAGTATGAGACTACCAAAAAACAAAATAAAAAATAAACCAAAACAACAACTACCAATATTTATGTGACATGATGGTGCACTCCCACCATGCCACGTCCATCGAATAAGAACATATCTATCATGAATAACCCTCACCATCCAACAGTGCTTTACCATTACCTAAAATAAATAAGATAAGTTTTTCATACACCCAAAGGGTGTATGAAGGATGTGTTCATAACTATTATAGTATGATATCACTAAATGTTCCATGATAACCCTTTTATATATAATCTAATCATTTAATTTTGAAAATAAACATATAAAGATACACTTTTAATTTTAAACAAAAAGTGGAAATATTTAATACAATTAAGCATGAAAGTAAAGTGATAAGAAAAAATGTATTTATAAATAATCATCATGGTATATAACATAGATACACTAAGTTAAATGTTAATAGGATCCTCATAATAATTAATATCTAACCCAATTTTCACATATTTCACACATGATTTAATCTAGAGTGGTGTACTAAAATGGCGGTATCTTTACTAGCTAGAGTGGCATCACAATTAGGGAGGCATAAAATAGGTAGAGTGAAATAATTCCACATAAAGGTAATTTTAATACATTACATACCTAAAACCTGAGGCTCCCATGAGGTATAATCATTAATAAAGGATCTAATTTCATTTTTAAAACCATTCCACAAATCCATCTTATTGAAAAGGAGAATTTTATCAAACATGTGAAAGGCACCATCAAATTAATTTTTTGTAAAACATGAATTTAAGATTAGTTTGATTTCATGTATCAAAAGAGTGAATTTGTTTGATATTTATTAAATTTAAATTAGTTCCCATTAATGGAAAATAATTCTTTCAAAAAATTTGAAATCTCATTCATAAGAATCAAGCACATATGGTTCTTAAAACAAAGGAAGTGCACAAAACCATCTACCTTAAATTAATGAAAGTATTGGAAGATAGAGTAAACCCACTAATTAAGAGGAGCGAATTCCATGAATAACAAACATCATAATACTTATCATAAAGTTCACCCAACATGAACCTTGGGTCACTATGTCCATAAGGAAATTAGAAAACCATAAAAAAGAAGAGAGAGGAACCAAGAAGACGGTAGAAAACAACTTACTTGATGATCCTTAATGAATCTTGATTAAAATACACTAAAAATCAAGTGTAAGTGGAGGAAAAATTATATGCTCAATGACCTAGGCCTGGAATGTTTGAATGGATAGATATGGAAGGTAAAGAAGGGTTAAATTGTGCAGGGGAAGATAAGCAATTTCACATTTTTAATTTTTGGTTAGTCTTCATGGTTTAGTCGCACAGTTTAGGAAATAGTAAACCAACCATTAAATAACCACTATGAAGGAATAAATATATATAAGGGTAGTCTATTTAGTTTGGCCACTTGGTTTGGAGATCCATGTGGTGGTCATTGTGAAGGAGTCCCCATACATAGGTCTATTCCATACAATTACACCTAATCATGTGACAACCATGAAACCTACTCTTATGTATCAAGCATAGTTGTATGGTTTGGATAAAAATTTTCTAAACATGTATACTACACTTGAAAAATACCTCCCCCTTCACATAGTCTATATGCAGAGTAAGAATTAATTGTGTGTCCTATCCTCATTTCCTATTTTTCCAAAATTTCAAATAAATTTAACTCAAAAATAAAGAGAATATGTAAAAATAAATAAATAATAAATATCATACGTAAAAATTAAATTGTGGGGTGATAAATAAGATATTAGTAATTATTATTATCAGGTATGATAATATATATAATGGAAAGTTTGTAATGACCCATGTAATTCTGGGTCAGGGAAACTAAGAGAAACCAAACTCTAGCAGAACTAGAGTTATGGGTGTTTTAATTTTTGGATCTCTGAAGTACGATTTTTTATGCGTTGGGAGAATTTAGAGGTGATTAGTGTGATTTATAGGAAACCTCAACGGTATTTTGTTAAGAGATATAATTATACACCAATGGGTACCAAATGGTGAGGTATTGAGTACTTGATTCCATCTTAATAGGTGGCAGAACACATTGGGTGAGCCATCGGTCAGTAGGTGGCTCTAGACCAAGTGATTGATGACCACCTAGTACCCGATATATTTCTACAGGGTACCAGGTGGTTCTATGGTCTAATTTTTTAAATGATGTATTTTGGGGGTGGATAAATTATGATAATTCCTTTATATAGAATTATTAATGTAAAATCATACATATGGTTACAAGACACTAACAAAAACAAACAAAGAAAATAAGAAATCATGATGAAAGATAATTCATTGAACACAAAAGATCAAATTCCTCTAAATAAATATAAAATATCATGTTGAACTCTATCTTGGTATTGATAGATATAGTTTGAACATAATGAAACGTTAAAGTTAATTATACCTTAGATATAAAATTTAGGTTTTCATTAGACTTATGCTTGTCAAAGGGAACTAAAAATTAAATATAATTCTCAATATCAGATAGAATATCAAACTAATTATATTACTTAATGGGATATGTGGTATAAATAACCAATAATTCATCTTTCCAAAATCCATTTTTGACAACAAAAGTGAATGAGGGAGATAAACCTACAAAACCTACAAAAACTTTTACCAGGGTGAAAATAAGATCATTTACAATGAGGTTTCCCCTATAGTAGTGTTCCATGCCATATTTATTCTAGAAATACTATGTTTATTAACCTTTATACATCTGTGAACATACCACCTAGATTTTTCTAGGAGACTGGGGAGTGATTATTATAGAAACAATAATACCTCACAACCATACTAATTGTGGTATACTTGGGTCCCCCAACAATAATGATGATTAGTGACTAGACAACAAGTGATCTACCCATTAAATCACTAGTTTCAAAAGAATCTTGGCATTCAAAGTCATTGATCTTCCCCAAAACCCTAAGGATACAAGGAAAAGAGGGATATGATGGTGAAAGAAGAAAGCCATCCAATGAAACAAGGATATTATTCTTTCTATTATGCAATTCACCTCTAATAAGAATCTTAGAAATAGTTTGGCACCAACCAAATATTTCCAGATAATAAATATAAAAATAATATTGGTGTGAAAGGTTCACGAATTGGGGAAGATCAGAAACTGAAGTGTCCATTGAATGACTAGAATAAGGGAGGACAGGGGACTTGTTTTTTGATGGATGAGAATTAGAAACCTCCTTCAGTCAAGGATATATGTTCTTTATGCACCTTTGATAAGTCACAATCATGTTCCCTTAAAGATGGTAAAATGAAAAAAAGGATACCACTCATACTATATTGGATACCAAAATCTCTCAACACAATGAATAATCAAATGAAAATGATGAGGTAGGTTCTTCATCACATCTATTTCCACACAGATATGTGCACACATGGAGTAACCCAAATAAACCCTAATATCACTGGACTAAAGGAAGAATCCAACTTGATCACCTATTTTATTAAGAAAAAAAAGATTCTAAAAATGAGGGGGCTAAGAAGATGAATTAAAATCATATAATTTCTAAAATCACATCCCTGATTAAAGTATATGATCTAATGGAAAAGAATAAAATAATAATTATCATAAAATTGAGACTCAAATAACCAAACTCTAGTGAAGTCATTATCAGAGGGAAAATTGACAAGGAATTGGTGGTGGTCAAGGATCCAATTTGTTGGAGTATAATGTAAAACCAAATAATTGTCAATATGTCATTCAAAAACATTGAGATAAGTTCAATCTTCTATAATCATAGCTATGAAATATAGAATTTGAAATTTTGAAATATCTTGGAACTTGATAGAAATAGGAAGAAGGTCAGAGAACATTAAAACATCATCAATGCCATCTGACCGATTTCAATTGGTAAATCTGGTGAGAGATTAGACTAAATAGAGAAAATATGAGAATAATCCCTAGGATGGTCCAAGAGAAAATATATATTTGTGATCATTTTAATAAGATATATTCTTTTTATCATCTATCCTCACACCACATGGGGTGTGTTTCCATTGCAGAAAAAAAGGTAATTTCCTAGGTCACCAAGAGAAGGAAGGGGTTTTTAGTTCCCTTTTTAGAGTTTTGAATTTTTAAAATAAAATAACCCATTGAGGGTCTCATTCTTTAGTCATGTTGAACTAGATAATGTTGAACTCATTCTCCTATTCTTCCTGTTATTTTAACTATATTAATACAAGGTCATTCATGCTAGTTTCATCACCCAAAATCAAAGTAATATAACTTTATCTTTTACATTGTTCCTCATATTTTTTCCCTCTAACATTATAGCACCCAGATTATGGATTGGAGAATGATTCCATTAGATAATGCTTGAATAATATCTTAATGAATTGGATTTCTCTCATAGCTTCTATAAAAGTTCAATTAAGGATGATTATGATTCATTACACACCTTTTCATTTGTATTAAATTACTTGATTACGTTTCTTATATATTTATTTCATTTTAGGATAAAAATGATAATGTCTTGAGTTTAGAATCTTGAAAATTTTTCTCATATGGGTATTGAAATCATGAATTGATTCATCGTTGTGTTGTTGCACAAGGATCCAATTTGCTGGCACCGCTCGATGTGTTTTCTTAGATTATGAATATTTTAATACTTATGATGAATTTATTATAAAATTTTATAACTAATTAATTAATATTTGTGGCTATAAATAGGATCTCTAGTGTTTGATTATTAATGGTGGAGGCATATATTAGGGACTTATATGGGTGGTTCATAAGGTATTAAATCCATTTTCAAGGTTGGTGATCCCTAAATTATCAGTACATGTATATCATGTGTTTTTTGTATTCAATTTTATATGTGGGTTGGGTACTTGATTCAAAGTGTCTTGAGTAGGATCTAAGAGAGATCAATAATGTTCAATAAATAGTTATAACACATTAATCATAGAAAAAAAATTCTACTGATGAAAAATGATCTCAAAATTTCCAAGAAATATTTTAACCAAGTGATACTTAGTAGGTCATAGGAAAACATTCTTAGTGGGTATTTGAGGGTAAAACTGGGTATGAGGTGCTGGGTTTCAAAAGATCTAAGAACACTTGTTAATCATAGTATAAGAGATAAGGAAACCCAGTCCAAGATTGAACCATGTTAAATAAATTAAACCACATGTAAACTAGAAATGAAGAAATTGAAAATGTGTACCTTACACTATTTCTTTTATTACACCATATTCAAATATAATCTTATGTGTTCAATGAATATCAACAAGAGGAAGTAGAATGAAATATCTTTTCCATATTTATTCATGGGCTGAAACTGAATCACTCATAACATGAGCAACACCATCATTTCATATACGGTATGTTAGTACCTAACTGGAAAAAAGTTGAAGAATAAAGATATCTAAGAGATGTGGAAGTTTTAGTTGGATCAGGAAATATTTCACACTCACCATATCATGGTATTATCCTCTTTATAACTCCCTTGAGAATGATTATTGAGTGTCATGCAATTACTCATGAATTATAATGCAAGAGTAAATTCCACATTTAGTTCATGAAACCCTTTCACGAATACATCAAATTCTATCAAATTTATCTCATGAAACAATTATTAATGATAACCAATCTGAAAGATATTGAATGATAAAAATTATCATTCAATCATCCAAACTATCTAGAAAAGTATCTCTTTATTATATACCATATCATACAATTTTTCCAATAATTCAGAATGACTTTCATGGAAAATGGACTTATGATATAGCCCAATCATACCTTATGATTGGAAAAATGTAGAAAATCATGATAACATGCTTTAAAATATCCCCATATCCTATAATTTTAAAAGTCCAATTACATCACATAAATAATTTTTTTGTGGTATATATCCTTCAATATATCACTTGCAATAAATCCTAAAAGGCATGCATTCCATTTCACCTTATATCATATCATATATGATAACTTGTGAAACCATATCCAAAACACTTTTCAATATAATCCAAAACAATTTTGGAAATCTACCCTTAACTTCATTGTGTATCACATCATATGAAATACCTTATGAATACCCATACAAAACTCTTTTGGATAATATATAAAGTACTCTTAGAGAAATTACTTAGGTCAAACTTAATCCTCATTCATTCAACCACAAATTCTGATCTCTTGGGGCTTGGTAGCACTGAAAACAAATATGAATCAATAGATAAATCAAACAAACATGTATTTATAATTATGTCCACCAGTTTCATCACATGATATCAGGAATTATCATACATTACCTTAGTCTAAGGAATCAAGTGACCATGGGGGAAAATTATCAATACCATATCTCCAACTAATATATTCTCAACTCTTTGAGTGTAGACTAACTAGGTCAATGAATATATCACATTCCATTCACCTTAAAGGATGATCACATCACATGTCCCCCACTAAAATACATTACCACATCATATGTACTATCTAGGTGTAGTCTTACACTACTTGGTTTATCTCAATTAAGGATCCATATGTCATACTCATCATACAAGATGAAAAATTCCTTCTTGGTAGTGCTCAAATCAATGACATGATCAAAAAATCCCAAAACCCCCTAATTAACTAATTCTAAAGTCTTGAATAAAAATGTTATCAAATTATAAAGGTTCTAATTCAAGTTATCTCACTAACTTTAGAGGGTGGGGACTCTAAATATTATCCATGATTCATAGTATACCAAATACATAGTGTATGACACTCCATCCAGAACTCTTTGTGAGTCATCCAACACACAAAACCAATTTTTGTTCCTTATCGACATAATTTTTATCTCCAAACAAGAATCATACTCATGATAACCATAAAATTTCATCATAACCTATATATTTCATGATGAATATCAGTTAATGATAACTCAAAGTCATACTTTGAGAGGTCAATAATCATTACATATCATGAAGTGTATATTAATATATATATATATATATATATATCCAACATGAAATAATAATTAAGTGGATATTTCATTTTATATTATACATTTTATATTCATAAACTCTTTTACAAATACTAAACAAAACTCTATATAAGAACCTATCTAACATATCATATATGGAATATTTCTATATTAGCCTTATGTTTTGTGTACTTTCTGGGGTTTTTTTAACTTATTACATTTTATATGTAATTCCTACCACATCACTATGTGAACACTTGATAAAACCCTCTCACTAAACTCTTTTGTGATTAAAATATATGATTAAATCAAGTTTGAATAATAGTGAGATTTAGGAATCATAAAACTAATGCTTAACTCCTTGAACATATTCAAACTCTTAACTTCACAATATAAAATATTATGATGGAAAATTCTATTATCTACTTAAAACTCTTTATATGTTTAATATAATCTTCCTCACAAATATTTCCATAAAATTGTTACCTTTATATATTATGTTAATTGACATAGCTATTTACATTATTACTTATGAGAACATCCTGAAATTCATTAGGATAAAGTAACATTAAATTTTTTATGGTAACTAAATGAAACTCTTTACATATATATTTACATGCATTCCCTAAAAAGCTTTTAGGATATTAAGTGAAATTAACTTCGAATTTTTATTAGTGTAATATTTTAGGAAATAGTGATATTCACTTTATCATTACACATCCTAAATTATTTAGGATATTAAGTGGAAATCACTTTAATTTTAGGCTGGTAAAATATTTTATTTGTTAACTTTAAAAATATCTAAGTTCAAACATAGTCCCATTAGCCTCTTAGAAACTATATTCTATTTAGAATTTCATTCTAATATACACAAACTCTTTTGTGTTATAAAATAAAACTTATTTACTTTCAATGGTAATATTTAACAAATAAACTATTTTTTCATATCATGTATGGTATTCTATGCATTTGTATAATTTTTCTCTGAAAATAAGATTTTATTCATTAAAATATACCATTGATGGGTTATAGGAACATCTTCTATCATATTTTAACAAATATTTAGATAAAACACTTATATCCTCGATAAAAAAATTTATCCTTGCTTTATTCTAAAAACATGTTGTATAATCTGATGAATCATAAACCGTGTGTATCATCTAACATTTTTCATAAAAATACTTATAAACAAAAAAAATATTATTATCATATAAGATAAAATGAGATAACTATACAAATCCTTTACTAAGATTAATCTGATCTTGATAAAATTCTTTATATTCAAATCTTTATGGTAAAAAATCTTTGCTTCATCACTTGAATGAAAACTATGAAATCTATCTATTAATCCCTTTAATTAAAACACTTTTATATTTATAACACTTTTAAAGAATACATTTTTTATCACATACCCTTAAAATATAAGAATAAATTTCTATAACACTAATACCTGACATGGGCATTCCATGGAATTTCAAAAAACCCTTCAAGTGACCTATAAATTACATTGTATGAAATCATTACTCAATAATGATAACACCAGGTTCCAATTACCTATACTAGATACTCAAAGAAACATTATTTGAATCACCAAATAACTTTTATTATTTTATTTCGAACTTTTACCCACGTAATGTCTATACATCAAAAAAACCTATAAATCATATGCCGAGTTTATATATTCTCAACAATTTTAAAATAATAGGGTAAACATTTCTTAAACTCATTCAAATTATTGAAACAATTTAATTAAAAATAATAATATGAATTCCTTAACCAGATTAATCCTTATAGAAAATATTCATTGTCTCCAAGTAATTATCATACTCAATCATATTGTGCATCATTGACATACCCAATCATATTGTGTATATGAGACTAAAATTTGTTAGGTTATTTCTACATATCTTGCTTATGAAACCCTAAGTGAATAATTCTATGCTTCTTATTAGCATCTAGACTCACATATAGAACAAATTTAACACTTGGTTACTCATGACAGTGTTTCTATAACATATAAAATTTCTCGTTAATTGAGAACTCTTATCAAGATTCTAGTAATAGGAATTTCTTCCATTAAGCTTACTTTTATCCAGGATTGATAAAAAAAATTAATTTCAATGAAGATAATGTTATTTTTCGATAATAGAATCTTTTATCATATTATTATCATGGTTTACTAACATTTAATAAGGATTTTTATTAAATAGGACCCTACTAAAATTATAAGTCCTTTTTAAAAAAATAATATCCATTAGTGGTCCAAAATTTATATTTCACTAAGAAATAAATCCTCTATAGAATTCTTATCACCACTTAGATATTTAGGATGTAAATCATCCCAATCATATCATATATGATTCTTGGATATCTCAAAGGAAAAATATTTATCCAATCCAACATATGGATAAAATCCACTCTATTCTTCTAATATCCTAACTATTAGGGCCTCCCAGTTGAGTGTAACTCAAATATCATAATGGGATTTGGTTACTTAACTCTTAAGATTATTAATTCACATCCTGACTTACATAAGATAATACATTAGTTTCTTATTATAGAAGGACCTACCTGATTGACTAATAAAGGTATTGACATGTGTTTTCTTTGGAAGAAGTCTAACAGTTAGTATTTTGAATAGTATTTAATCTCATTATCTTATATCATTTTATTCCATTTAAGTTTTAATACTTCAAATGATTTATTTGGGAATCATATTCCTAATAATTAACCAATATGTGAAATCCATATTAATGTGTAACTCTTTACAAAAATCATAGTTTGTGTTAATCATCCAAAAATATAAACCAAACATATTTACACATTTCCAAATTTATCTTGTGAAAAAAGGAAGTTTACAATTTTATGAAAATTTCAATCCCCTCATGAGGAATCTTGGAGTCGAAGAGAGTCAACCCCACCTTTACAAAACAAGGTATAAGTCTCCAAGCTAGTGAGAAGCCTATCCCAAAGTCCCTTTACCTAGGGATAATTTTCTCAAGAGAGATTTCAATTCATCATAATTCTAATATCTAATATGTATAAACTATATTCAACCACTAAATTCAGTCTAATAACTTTAATTAAAAAAATTAAATTTAAGGTAGATGGAAACTAAATTCATTCTCATATTTCTCATGTAACTCCTTATATAGAAGTATAATAGCTTAGAAGCAGTTTAACAACTTTAAAATAAAACCTACATGTATTCAAAATATAAACAATTTTTATCTATGAATAACAAAAAAAGGAAATACATTATAAATATATGATAAATTCACATATTTAAACACGAGATAAAAATTTACAAAAAATCATAAATAAAATATAACTATTTTTTTTTTAATTTTAGCTATTTATTATGGATATTATATAATATTAAATAAAGAATTTATATTCATTTTATAATGTTAACTTCTTTAAATTATACATTATATGACATTTCTAATTAAATATATGATATTTCATAAAATATAAACATTTTATTTTAAAATTTATATTATTAAATATTTTACATAATCTAAATATAACATACTTAACAATATTTTAGCGTTGAGCAAATAAATCTTCAAAACTCTTTTTGATGTGGTTTAAATAAAATCCCTAATAAGTCTATTAATTTGATCAATTCAAATCATGTATTATAAATAATTCATAATATTAAATATTAAACCCTTATATTTAGCCTTATTTAGTAATTTATAAACACTTTATAAATTACCAATATGATTTCTAAATAAATACTTTATTTAAATGTCATAGGTTTTTTCATATAATTTGGTTAAACATATATTAATATTAACAACTAATATTTGGTATATTTATTAATAAATATTTCATAAAATTATAATAAACTAATTATTAGCACTTTATAATTAATTAATTTATATATATTTTTTAAAATTAATAAATATCACAAAATCCTTTTACTATATCATATAAAAAATTTATAAGTGATATAATTCAATTCATAAATTAATTTACGGAAAATTTTTTTTATTATAAAATTTTATTTTATGATCCAACTCATATCGTAGAATAAGATTTATAATTGCATTTAATAATCTAGGGGAAATCATAAATTATGATTAATAAGACTAGCAGTTCTTAAATAGTTTAGCGATGTCAATTGTATTATATGACTGATAGTCCTGTCATCTCTTATGATATCACATGTTGTATTTTACAATTCACTGAGATATCATAAAGAAGATACAATGCTCTATTTTCTAAACATGGAAGAAAACTATCATTGAATATGGTAGCCTTATATAACATGTTGTGATTAATACAAAACTGAGGGTTTTGTACTAAGTTACTATTTAAAATATCTCATATCTTAAGTCCTCCAAATCGATTTTTTCTATTTTCAAAAATACTCTTTTAAGGATAAGAGGGAAACCCTAGATTTCAAACAAAATGTTGTTCCATAGTTTACAAAACTCAAATTAAAACTTTCAAAAAACATCATCACCCATCTCGGTTCCTGGTAATCTTGAGTCACCCACCTGCCTCATGTCGCACACCTATCACATTGAACATCATATCCTTTAACCTCCCCATAATCACCATGCCATAAATACATACCAAAATAACCATCGTCGTCATTGTCATCTTCATTGTGTCTCCCAGAGTACTGCATTATCATCATCACTGTCATTGAAATCAATCCAGTTATACCATCGGCATCATAGTCTAAACACCACACCAGTCCATTGGAGAACGTCGCAGTTCATCGAGCCATCTTGAAACATAGAGACTTACATGCATACCTCATCACTGAACCATATAAAGCAACAACACAACACCGTCCTGAACAATACTGATGACCGCCAAAGAGAACCAAATCCATCATTTAAAGAGAAAACTGAAAGAACATAGTAACTAGAGAAATCCACCACATGTCGTCTCATATCATAAGTCCTGACTCAATTGGGAAGAACAAAATTACCTATCATATTTGGAAATAGGGAATATAACATAGTATACAACTTGGAAATATTTATTTCTATACATGATTCCATGAATCTAAAGGCATGGTCAGGATCTAATATTACTATTAGGTTTTTAAGTATCTACCAAAACTTGTTAATCATAGAATAATCAATATAGAAACCTTTTCTGAGATTGAATCATGCTAAATAAATTAAATCACATATAAATGAGAAATAAAGAAACTGTGAATGCGTACCTTACACTATTGCTACTGTTGCACCATTTTCAACTATCATCATATGGGTTTCATGAAGATCACCAAGAGGTGGCTGAATGGAATCCCACCTCCAGAGGTATCCATGGGTTGAAACCAAGTCACTCCTTTCACAAGAATTCCCATCCTTTCACTTATAGTATACTATCACCTCACTTGGAAAAACATTAAGGATGAAGTGAGATATATAATGTGGTAGTTTTGGCTATCTTAGTTAGGAATTAATCCTCATCATTTCAGGAAAATATTCTAATGACTCTATTTTTCACAATTTTATTTTTAAAAATTATTTGGAAGAATTTTGAGACTAGGCGCTCAGACAATGTGGGATTTTAAGGCCCAGTGTGCCCGAAATAATTCGTTAAAATATGTTAATTTTTTAATATCACATGCGAGAAGATTTTCTATAAAGGAGAAATATATTTTAAACAAATGCTCAGATTATAAATCCATGGGAATTGTTGATCTCGGAATGGCGGCTTTACCCTAGGCACGACCTAACTTTGGTTGGTGTGAGCATATGAAGAAAAAGTCACCAAGGGCGTAACAATAAATAAAATAATTAAATTATATTATTTTATTTTAAAATATTAATAATTCATGAATGGTGACTCAAATTGGAAATATGAGACCACCATTAAGTTCATCATTTGGTGTTTTCCTTATACGAGTCCTAACATCGATCGGCACAGGTCGTATATGAAAATTAGTTTTTGGATGTTTTAATGAATAAAATAAACTGTGGGTTTATTTTATTTTAATGTTTTGTTGATGAAGTGATGCTATTTATTTTAAATAAATATATAGGTAGGGACCTAGGGTTAAGATTATAACCCTGGACTCTAGAGGCTTTGGATAAAATCCTTATAGAATTATCTCAGCAGCGACAAAAAACTCTGGGATTAGAGATCATTCATGACAGGTCACAAATGGTAATCAATCCTCGACAACGAATGATCCATATCCAAGGTATGTGATTTTATTTTTGACTTATTTTCCCCGTTATTTATTTCCATGATGAATGTGGTTCAATCCAAAAATAGATTGATCTTTGGTTTGATCGTTGTTGCGGGATAGGTTATTATTTTGGGATTATCAGGAGATTAGTTTGTCGTCTTCATTTATCCTTCTATCGAGAATGAATTGAGGACGACATGAAAAATGGTCAACGTTCGTTCTTTGGGAGTTCTTTTTCTTTATCTCCACTGTTATTGGAGTTCTTCATTGTTGGATCCTCGTGATCACCGTTCTACTTTCCAAGAGGATCTAAATGCGATGAACCCTCAATATTAGAGGCAAAATGATACAGAGTTCAGGTTAGTGTAGCTCGAGACCCTAGGATTAGAGAGGTGTTTTTGTTTAGGATATTAGATCATCAGATGAAGAATGAAAGACTGCAAAAGGAGGGGTGCCAGTGGTCAGTGTAGAAGGAGGCATCCAGCTATGCAGGGCAGTGTGGCGTGTCTAGCGCCATGTGGGATGCGGAGGCCACGGAACACGGCAAGGCAATGTGATGCGGCAAGGTGGACACATAGACAAGTGGAAATTGTAATAGGAAATTGTGTGAGTTAGAATAACCTAGAAAATGAACTAGGTCGGGTGAGCGGGTCAGGCCAATGTGATGGGTCGGGCCGACTAGGTGGGCCGGACCCAGCCGGAGCGGGCCAAGCCTAATGGTTCAGGTTGAACCAGTAGACTAGGGTGAACCCAGCAAGTCAAGTCAGACCCCACGGGTCGTGGTGGACCAAAGTCAGACCCGTACAACCGGACCAGGCCACAGTCGCTCGTAGTAGTCGACCGTGGGGACAGATTGATCGGGAGGTTGACTGTAGCGGTCGACCACCCCGGTCAGTGGACCGGCCGTATGGTCGATCCACATTTCTAGTGGCCTTCCCCTTCTTAAAATTCAAATAGTAATAACTTTAAAATGGTGTGTCTATTTGATAATCCATCTATGGAATTGGGAACATTATAATGAAAAGTTCATTTCATGATATCCTAAGTGGTTTTTTGTGTGAGAGTTCATACAACCTAATGGATTGAGGAGTGAATTCTCCCAGAACGAACATGATTCAAGTAATCATTTCTATGGATGGATGTGACATAGAGAATTTGTGTATTATAGATACTATGTGTCCTATGGAGACTTTATGTCTTATGGAGACTGTGTTTCTTTTGAATAATGTATGTCTTATATAGACTATGTGTCTTGTTAAGACTATGTGTCTTATTGTATTGAGTATATCTGGATGTTCTTGATATATTTTCTATAGACATATATCTATGTGGAGATTACTATGTATTCCTTCCTGGTATTCCCTTTGTGGAATTCCTTTGTGGTGTTCCTTCATGGTTTTTCCTTTGTGGTACTATCTTTGTGGTATTCGTTTGTGTTATTCCTTCATGGTATTTCTTTTGTGGTATTTCCTTTTTGGTATTCCTTAGTGGTTTCTATGTTTCCTACTATGTATTGTTTTACTCACCCCTACATAGGCTTTTCCTGCACATTTTTTGTCATGTGCAGATGATCGAATCTTTGATGGAATTCCAGGTATACTAGGACTAGACTGTGCCTTGTGACACTAGACAAGATGAGGTTTGTTCCAAAAAAAATGTTGAAGATAGTCCCAATACCTATTACATTATAGGTTGGACTGGTTTTTGCATACTATTTTCTTTTGGTGGGCTTGTTTTGGCCCTATTTACTTTCAAGTACTTTCACTATTGTACTCTAGTTTTGGGAAATAATAGTTTTCATCAATTGTTTTCTTAGTGTTTTTACATTTCAGTATTTTTGACATGGAGATGTGTTCATGAGTACATATAATTTAGGATAATGCCTCCCATTTCTGGGATATGCCTAATCGGTGCTAGTCTACAACCCATAGATTATTAGAGGCGAGCTTTGGGGTAGTCATGGCATGGGCCCCTCTAAGATGGTTTGTGACAGAGTTGTATTAGGGGAGGTCAGTACTACTTTAAGACCGGGAGTTTATGAGGTTGGTTTAGGGAAATATTGTTACGTGTTTTGTGCTCAGATTTCAAGACATGGACTCCAGTATTGGTTAGGTGATTGGGGTATCCATACACAAAGAAAATAGGCACCTTATTTTTGAATTGGTACATGAAAACACTAGTTTTATGGAAAATAATGGTACATGAATCATATATAAATTGGTTTTTTCGTCCATTTCCTTCTTGATTTTTCTCTCCATATATACTCTATTGAATGTGGTACATCTGGTTTTATTACAGGATGCCTCCACACAGATATCCATATAGGATTCTATTGAATGATCATGAGGATGATATACCTAGTGACGAGGCATTGGTATAGGGTCATATACCAAAGATAGCACCTCTAGGAGGTTTACCATCTACACCACCACCTGTCGAGCAGTTGCTACTACCAGAACTACCATCTGAGTATACACACAGATTGATCATGTTTATCAAGTTTCAAAGGAGATGAACTCCAAGATTTCAGGGTGATCATGACCCTCAGACAGCTAAGTATTGGTTGTAGGTAGTTACATGCGTCTTCCACCTTGTGTGGATTCCTTCTAACTAGATAAAATTCCTTGCCACAAGTCTTTTTCATGGATCTGTGGGGCGATGGTAGAACTTAGTGACCCAGAAATATAATGAGATGAATCTCTCTTGGGCAGACTTTAGAAATCTCTTCAGAGATGAGTAATTTCTAACAATGTTGGGGTTTGTGCGCATACATGAGATTCTATATCTGTAGAAGGGAAGTCATATTATGGTAGAGTATTAGGTGAGATTTACTAATCTCTCATGCTACTCCATAGATATGGTACAAGACATGTTCATTAGGTCTAGGACCTTCAACCAGGTCTTAGTTCAGGATATCATGACATCCATGATATCCCTTAGCATTCCTTATTATGTTGGGGTACTTGAGCAAGCCCTACTAGTGGAGATCATTCTAGAAAAGAAGGCACTAGTAGTGGGGGATACCAATAGGATCCAGGTAGCTGAGAACGTAGTAGTAGGTACATGATGATAGTTTCAGGTACCCAATTGGGTCAAGCACTTTGGGAGATGATACATGGACATAGGATCAATAGTGTGGGTCTCCTGGGGAAGCTTGAGTTAGTTGAGGTGCAAGATTTGTTACTCAAACGGTGTTTGGGGACATGTGGCATGAGAATTACCAACCTGTTGTGTAGACAACTAGGGGATGAACAAGGGGCCACTGAGGTAGTGGCAGAGGAAGGAGTAGGGTGGAGGATGTGGTAGGAGAGTAGGTATGGCAGTAGGAGGTGGTCAAACGTTCGAGTTATTACCACCATCACCCCAAGTGGTCCACGATAGGCTCAGGGGGCTGGTGGACAAGGCTGAGGCCAACTACAGGTGATGGAGGTTTATGAAACCAAGGCTCCAGGGATGATTAGAGGTATGATTTGTGTCATTTCCACCTTATCTTCAGTTTTTATAGGCACAAGTTCCACTCATTATTTTCTTTCGATGAACCTTGTTCGATACTCGGAGATTTTGGTTGAACTGTTGACTCGATCCTTACACTTAGAGACACCTACGGGAGGATATTTTATGATCACGCATTAGTATCGATAGTGTGACCATAATATTGAGTGTGAGAGTTTCAATTGGGATCTCTTGGTAGCGGTGTTGAGGCCTTACGATTACTTTCTTGGTATGGAATGGTTATCCATAGTTCATGCTTAGATTGACTGTTTTAGGCATAGAGTGTGGTGTGTCTATAGTGATGGAACCAGATTTTCCTTTGTTGGTGAAAAGGAACATAGGAAGTGAAAGATGAACTCACACGTAGGAGGGTGAATCTGATTTCTCATCAGTTGGCTAGCCTCACCCTTAGTGCAGTGGATGATATGAGTCCACAGTTTCCTGCAATGGTGGAAGAGTATAAAGACATATTTCTTAAGGATGTTCCAGTATTACCTCCCCATAGAGAGGTAGACTTATGCATTGATATATACCCTGGAAAAATTCTAATATCTACACCTGTGTATCGGATGGCTCCTACAGAGCTTCGTGAACTGAGGGTACAGTTGGAGGACTTACAGAGTAATACCTTTGTGAGACCTAGTGTATCACCCTAGGCAGCCTCAGTTTTGTTTTCCAATAAATAAAATGAAAGATTGAGGATATTTTTGGACTTCTAGCACCTAAAACAGGCGACTATGAAGAATATGTATCTACTACCATGTAGCGATGACCACTTCGGTCAGTTGAAAGGGGCCTGGTGGTTATCAAAGATTAACCTCAGACCAGGCTATCACCAGATACTAGTACAGGATGAGGATATACCAAAGACATCCTTCATATGTTGTTAAAACCACAATGATTACTTGGTGATGTCGTTTGACATGAAATATTCCCCATTAGTGTTCATGGGACTCAAGAACTGGATCTTTCAGCCTTAGACCAATTCATGGTGGTCTTCATTGATGACATCCTAGTGTACTTGGCATCCGAAGAGGATAATGTGAGACACTTGAGGATGGTCCTAGATACACTTTTAGAGCACCAAATTTACAAGAAGCTATGAAAGTATGAATTTTGGATTTAGGAGGTCCATTTTCTAGGATATGTCATTTAACAAGCTAGAGTTATATAGGATCCAATGAATATTGAGGTAGTGCTTACATGGGAGTCACCCAAGAGTGTTACCAAGGTATGGGGTTTCCCTGGTTTGGTTGGGTACTATCATAGGTTTGTACCAAAATTCTCTAGAGTGGAAACATCCTTGATATCTTTGACATGAAAGGGACAACCTTTCACATGGATGTAGAATTTCCATCCACTACTGGAAATACACTATTTCCCAACGGTTGTGAACCGTTGGGAAAGCCCCTCAAACCGTTGGTATATAATATACCAACGGTTCTCCCAACCGTTGGGAAGTAAGCCGTGGGGAAAACCTTTCCCAACGGTTTACTGGAAACCGTTGGGGTAGGCTGATAGAAGGCACTCTATCCCAATGGTTTGGGTGAACCGTTGGGATAGTTTTTCCCAACGGTTTCTCCCAAACCGTTGGGAAAAACCAAATATACCTTAACTATCCCAACGGTTTTGAAGAACCGTTGGGATAGTTTTCCATGGGTGACCTCTTTCCCAATGGTTCTAAACCGTTGGGAAAAGAGATATTTACCAATGGTTCATTGAACCTTTGGTAAAAACTTATTTAGAATTATATGCCAACGGTTTAAAACCGTTGGCATACCCTATGCTGCAAATTGCAGCAACCTGCAACTGCAATTTGACAGCCCCTCTCCCCTGTACATCAGGCACCTCTCATCTTCAGGCCTCATTTTCACCTCATTTTCGATCCAACTATTGTACCTGTAATAAAATAAAACATACATATACAATTACGAACAAATTCATACACATTTAACATATAATGGATCCTGAAAGTATACACATCCATAATTAAATTACAATTCATAAACATACATAATTCATATAGAATTCAATTTAAAATTTAGATGACAATTATATGTGGAATCCGATTGAGACGGGGATGATTGGTACACGTCACATATGACCCATGGATCGTTCTCCTAAAGTTTCAATGGAAACCGAATGCGTTTGGTCGGTTTTGCGTATGCCAGTTCTTTTCACTTATAATCCTACCCATTTTAAAAAAAACAGACACAGTTAGAGCGGTTTTGGCCACACCGCGCCTCGGATTGAGGCGGGGATGATTCGTACACCTCACATATGACCCATGGATCGTTCTTCTAAAGTTTCAACGGAAACCGAATGCGTTTGGTCGGTTTTCCGTATGTACTTAAAATGATGTCCATTTTAATCAAAAGAGAGCCACTTAGACTGATCCCGGCCACACCGCAACTCGGATTGAGCCCGAGTGGGATCGTACATGTCACATATGACTGATGGATCGTTGTGATAAATTATCAACTGATTCGGAATGCGTTTGGTCGGTTTTGCGTATGTCAGTTGTTCTTTTCACTTATAATCCTGTCCATTTTAAACAAAAGATACACAGTTAGAATGGTATCGGCCACACCGCTCCTCGGATTGAGGCAGGATTGACTCGTACACGTCACATACAACCCATGGATCCTTGTGCTAAAGTATCGACATAGTCCGAATGCCTTTGGTCGGTTTTTCGTATGTCACTTGATGATTTTCACTTAAAATGACGTCTTTTTGAAACAAAAGACTGACGCTTCGAGTGGTGTCGGCCACACCGCATCTCCGATTGTGGCGGGGTTGATTCGTACACGTCACATATGACCCATGGATCGTTCTCCTAAAGTTTCAACGGAAACCGAATCCGTTTGGTCGTTTTTCCGTATGTACTTAAAATGGTGTTCATTTTAAACAAAAGAGAGCCACTTAAACTTATCCAGGCCACACCGCGACTCGGATTCATCTCGGGTTGGCTCGTATACGTCACATATGACCCATGGATTGTTGGGATAAATTATCAACAGATTCGGAATGCGTTTGGTCGGTTTTCCGTATGCCAGTTGATGCTTTTCACTTAAAATGACGTCCTTTTGAAACAAAAGACGGACACTTTGAGTGGTGCCGGCCACACCGCGTCTCCGGATTGAGATGAAACCACCGTGAAACATTCTAATTATTATTTGTGACGTGTACGCGCATACGACACGTCAATCGGACGTGCGGTTTGAGCGGTACGGCTCAATATTTGTGTTTTAAGTGATGCGCGCGCTTCGTAAACGCGCGTGAGGTGGGTCCAAACGGGACGAACGAAGTCGGAATGACATGAAATAAAACGAAAAATACGGGTGAGTGATTTCTGAAGTGGTCGAGCAGACGACACGTCAATCGGACGTGCCGTGTGCCCGCGGTGACCGACAACGCAGTTCTGGTGTCATAAACGGCCAAAACGGGCGTCCAATGGTCAAATTCATAGCGGACGACCTCGGATTGAGCTGAAACCACCGAGAAACATTCTAATTATTATTCGTGATGTGTACGCGTAGACGGCACGTCAATCGGACGTGCGGTTTGCGCGGTACGGCTCAATATTCGTGTTTTAAGTGATGCGCGCGCTTCGTAAACGCGCGTGAGGGGGGTTCAAACGGGCCGAACGAAGTCGGAATGGCCTGAAATCAGACGAAAAATACGGGACAGTGATTTCTGAAGTGTTCGAGCAGATGGCGCATCAATCGGACGTGTCGTGTGCCCGCAGTGATCGACAACGCAGTTCTGGTGTCATAAACGGCCAAAACGGGCGTCCAACGGTCAAATTCATAGCGGCCGACCTCGGATTGACCTGAAACCACCGGGAAACATACTAATTATTATTCGTGATGTGTACGCGCAGACGTCACGTCAATCGGACGTGCGGTTTGCGTGGTACGGCTCAATATTCGTGTTTTAAGTGATGCGCGCGCTTCGTAAACGCGCGTGAGGGGGGTCCAAACGGGCCAAACAATTTCAGAATGGCCTGAAATCAGACGAAAAATACGGTTGAGTGCTTTATGAAGTGGTCGAGCAGACGGCACGTCAATCGGACGTGCCGTGTGCGCGCGGTGACCGACAACGCAGTTCTGGTGTCATAAACGGCCAAAACGGGCGTCAAACGGTCAAATTCATAGCGGACGACCCCGGATTGAGGTGGGGTTGACTCGTACACGTCTCAAATGACCCATGGATCGTTTTCTTAAAGTATCAACACAATCCGAATGCGTTTGGCCGGTTTTCCGTATGCCAGTTGATGTTTTTCACTTAAAATGACGTCTTTTTGAAACAAAAGACATACACTTTGAGTTGTTCCGACCACACCGTGCCTCGGATTGAGGCGGGGATGACTTGTACACGTCACATATGACCCATGGATCGTTCTCCTAAAGTTTCAATGGAAAACGAATGCGTTTGGTCGGTTTTGCGTATGCCAGTTCTTTTCACTTATAATCCTACCCATTTTAAACAAAACAGACACAGTTAGAGCGGTGTTGGCCACACCGCGCCTCGGATTGAGGCAGGGATGATTCGTACACCTCACATATGACCCATGGATCGTTCTTCTAAAGTTTCAATGGAAACCAAATGCGTTTGGTCGGTTTTCCGTATGTACTTAAAATGATGTCCATTTTAATCAAAAGAGAGCCACTTAGACTGATCCCGACCACACCGCGACTAGGATTGAGCCCGAGTGGGCTCGTACATGTCACATATGACTGATGGATCGTTGTGATAAATTATCAATAGATTCGGAATGCGTTTGGTCGGTTTTGCGTATGTCAGTTGTTCTTTTCACTTATAATCCTGTCCATTTTAAACAAAAGATACACAGTTAGAACGGTGTCGGACACACCGCTCCTCGGATTGAGGCGGGATTGACTCGTACACGTCACATACGACCCATGGATCCTTGTGCTAAAGTATCGACACAGTCCGAATGCCTTTGGTCGGTTTTTCGTATGTCACTTGATGATTTTCACTTAAAATGACGTCTTTTTGAAACAAAAGACCGACGCTTTGAGTGGTGTCGGCCACACCGTGTCTCCGATTGTGGCGGGGTTGATTCGTACACGTCACATATGACCCATGGATCGTTCTACTAAAGTTTCAACGGAAACCGAATCCGTTTGGTCATTTTTCCGTATGTACTTAAAATGGTGTTCATTTTAAACAAACGAGAGCCACTTAGACTTATCCCGGCCACACCGCGACTCAGATTCATCCTGGGTTGGCTCGTATATGTCACATATGACCCATGGATTGTTGGGATAAATTATCAACAGATTCGGAATGCGTTTGGTCGGTTTTCCGTATGCCAGTTGATGCTTTTCACTTAAAATGACGTCCTTTTGAAACAAAAGACGGACACTTTGAGTGGTGCCAGACACACCGCGTCTCCGGATTGAGATGAAACCACCGTGCAACATTCTAATTATTATTCGTGACGTGTACGCGCATACGGCACGTCAATCGGACGTGCGGTTTGAGCGGTACGGCTCAATATTCGTGTTTTAAGTGATGCGCGCGCTTCGTAAACGCGCGTGAGGTGGGTCCAAACGGGACGAACGAAGTCGGAATGACATGAAATCAGACGAAAAATACGGGTGAGTGATTTCTGAAGTGGTCGAGCAGACGAAACGTCAATCGGACGTGCCGTGTGCCCGCGGTGACCGACAACGCAGTTCTGGTGTCATAAACGGCCAAAACGGGCATCCAACTGTCAAATTCATAGCGGACGACCTTGGATTGAGCTGAAACCACCGAGAAACATTCTAATTATTATTCGTGATGTGTACGCGCAGACGGCACATCAATCGGACGTGCGGTTTGCGCGGTACGGCTCAATATTCGTGTTTTAAGTGATGCGTGCGCTTCGTAAACGCGCGTGAGGGGGGTCCAAACGGGCCGAACGAAGTAAGAATGGACTGAAATCAGACGACAAATACGGGACAGTGATTTCTGAAGTGTTCGAGTAGACGGAGCATCAATCGGACGTGTCGTGTGCCCGCGGTGACTGACAACGCAGTTCTGGTGTCATAAACGGCCAAAACGGGCGTCCAACGGTCAAATTCATAGTGGATGACCCCGGATTGACTTGAAACCACCGGGAAACATTCTAATTATTATTCGTGACGTGTACGCGCAGACGGCACATCAATCGGATGTGCAGTTTGCGCGGTACGACTCAATATTCGTGTTTTAAGTGATGCGCGCGCTTCGTAAACGCGCGTGAGGGGGGTCCAAACGGGCCGAACGATTTCAGAATGGACTGAAATCAGACGAAAAATACGGTTGAGTGCTTTATGAAGTGGTCGAGCAGACAGCACGTCAATCGGACGTGCCGTGTGCGCGCGGTGACCGACAACGCAGTACTGGTTTCATAAACGGCCAAAACGGGCGTCAAACGGTCAAATTCATAGCGGACGACCTCAGATTGAGGTGGGGTTGACTCGTACACGTCTCAAATGACCCATGGATCGTTGTCTTAAAGTATCAACACAATCCGAATGCGTTTGGCCGGTTTTCCGTATGCCAGTTGATGTTTTTCACTTAAAATGACGTCTTTTTGAAACAAAAGACATACACTTTGAGTTGTTCCGACCACACCGCGCCTCGGATTGAGGCGGGGATGACTTTTACACGTCACATATGACACATGGATCGTTCTCCTAAAGTTTCAATGGAAACCGAATGCGTTTGGTCGGTTGTGCGTATGCCAGTTCTTTTCACTTATAATCCTACCCATTTTAAACAAAACAGACACAGTTAGAGTGGTGTTGGCCACACCGCGCCTCGGATTGAGGCGGGGATGATTCATACACCTCACATATGACCCATGGATCGTTCTCCAAAAGTTTCAACGGAAACCGAATGCGTTTGGTCGGTTTTCCGTATGTACTTAAAATGATATCCATTTTAATCAAAAGAGAGCCACTTAGACTGATCCCGGCCACACCGCGACTCGGATTGAGCCCGAGTGGGCTCGTACATGTCACATATGACTGATGGATCGTTGTGATAAATTATCAACAGATTCGGAATGCGTTTGGTCGGTTTTGCGTATGCCAGTTGTTCTTTTCACTTATAATCCTGTCCATTTTAAACAAAAGATACACAGTTAAAACGGTGTCAGCCACACCGCTCCTCGGATTGAGGTGGGATTGACTCGTACACGTCACATACGACCCATGGATCCTTTTTCTAAAGTATCGACACAGTCCGAATGCCTTTGGTCGGTTTTTCGTATGTCACTTGATGATTTTCACTTAAAATGACATCTTTTTGAAACAAAAGACCGACGCTTTGAGTGGTGTCGGCCACACCGTGTCTCCGATTGTGGCAGGGTTGATTCGTACACATCACATATGACCCATGGATCGTTCTCCTAAAGTTTCAACGGAAACCGAATCCGTTTGGTCGTTTTTCCGTATGTACTTAAAATGGTGTTCATTTTAAACAAAAGAGAGCCACTTAGACTTATCCCGGCCACACCGCGACTCGGATTCATCCCGGGTTGGCTCGTATACGTCACATATGACCCATGGATTGTTGGGATAAATTATCAACAGATTCGGAATGCGTTTGGTCGGTTTTCCGTATGCCAGTTGATGCTTTTCACTTAAAATGACATCCTTTTGAAACAAAAGATGGACACTTTGAGTGGTGCCGGCCACACCGCGTCTCCGGATTGAGATGAAACCACCGTGAAAAATTATAATTATTATTCGTGACGTGTACGCGCATACGGCACGTCAATCGGACGTGCGGTTTGAGCGGTACGGCTCAATATTCGTGTTTTAAGTGATGCGCGCGCTTCGTAAACGCGCGTGAGGTGGGTCCAAATGGGACGAACGAAGTCGGAATGACATGAAATCAGACGAAAAATACGGGTGAGTGATTTCTGAAGTGGTCGAGCAGACGGTACGTCAATCGGACGTGCCGTGTGCCCGCGGTGACCGACAACGCAGTTCTGGTGTCATAAACGGCCAAAACGGGCGTCCAATGGTCAAATTCATAGCGGACGACCTCAGATTGAGCTGAAACCACCGAGAAACATTCTAATTATTATTCTTGACGTGTACGCACAGATGGCACGTCAATCAGACGTGCGGTTTGCGCGGTACGGCTCAATATTCGTGTTTTAAGTGATGCGCGCGCTTCGTAAACGCGCGTGAGGGGGGTCCAAACGGGCCGAACGAAGTCAGAATGGCCTGAAATCAGACGAAAAATACGGGACAGTGATTTCTGAAGTGTTCGAGCAGACGGCGCATCAATCGGACGTGTCGTGTGCCCGCGGTGACCGACAACGCAGTTCTGGTGTCATAAACGGCCAAAATGGGCGTCCAACGGTCAAATTCATAGCGGACGACCTCAGATTGACCTGGAACCACCAAGAAACATTCTAATTATTATTCGTGATGTGTACGCGTAGACGGTACGTCAATCGGACGTGCGGTTTGCGCGGTACGGCTCAATATTCGTGTTTTAAGTGATGCTCGCGCTTCGTAAACGCGCGTGAGGGGGGTCCAAACGGGCCGAACGATTTCAGAATGGCCCGAAATCAGACGACAAATACGGGTGACTGATTTATGAAGTGGTCGAGCAGACGGCACATCAATCGGACGTGCCGTGTGCCCGCGGTGACCGACAACGCAGTTCTGGTGTCATAAACGGCCAAAACGGGCGTCAAACGGTCAAATTCATAGCGGACGACCTCAGATTGAGGCGGGGTTGACTCGTACACGTCTAAAATGACCCATGTATCGTTGTCTTAAAGTATCAACACAATCCGAATGCGTTTGGCTGGTTTTCCGTATGCCAGTTGATGTTTTTCACTTAAAATGATGTCCTTTTGAAACAAAAGACATACACTTTGAGTTGTTCCGACCACACCGCACCTCGGATTGAGGCGGGGATGACTCGTACACGTCACATATGACCCATGGATCGTTTTCCTAAAGCATCAATACATTTAGAATGCGTTTGGTCAGTTTTTCGTATGTCACTTTTTGTTTTCACTTAAAATCTTATGGAAATTCATATAGAATATTTTTATATCATATTTAGTATGGATTAGATTTTAGTTGATCGTTCTATGAAACATTTCAGAGCTAATGAAATTAAGGAAGGTGGAGGGGCTGTCCGGGGGGGCTGTCCGGTGGGTGTCCGGGGGGCTGTCCGGGGACCAAGGAGGAGGGTGGGGGGGCTGTGCGGGGTCTGTCCGGGGGGGGGGGTGTTTGGGGGTTGTTAAGGGGGTTGTCCGGGGTTGTTCAGGGGGCTGTCTGGGGGTTGTTCAGGGGGTTGTTCAGGGGGTTGTCTGGGGGTGTTCAGGGGGCTGTCCGGGGGGTGTTTGGGGGGGTTGTCCGGGGTCCAAGGGGGGGGGGGGGTTGTCCGGGGTCCAGGGGGGGGGGGTGGGGGGGTTGTCCGGGGGCTATCCGGGGTCCAGGGTGGAGGGTTGGGGGCTGTACGGGGGGCTGTCCAGGGGGCTGTCCGCGGGGGCTGTCCGGGGGGGCTGTCTGGTGGGTGTCTGGGGGGCTGTCCGGGGACCAAGGAGGAGGGTGGGGGGGCTGTGCGGGGTCTGTCCGGAGGGTGTTTGAGGGTTGTTCAGGGGGTTGTCCGGGGTTGTTTAGGGGGTGTCTGGTGGTTGTTTAGGGGGTTGTCCGGGGTTGTTCAGGGGGTTGTCCGGGGGGTGTTTGGGGGGTTGTCCGGGGTCCAAGGGGGAGGGTGGGGGGGTTGTCCGGGGGGCTGTCCGGGGGGCTATCCGGGGTCCAGGGTGGAGGGTTGGGGGCTGTACGGGGGGCTGTCTAGGGGGCTATCCGCGGGGCTGTTCGTGGGGTGTTTGGGGGGTGTTCGGGGTCCAAGGGGGAGGGGGGGTTGTCCAGGGTCCAAGAATGAGGGGGGTTGTCCAGGGAGTTCTCAAACACACAACCACTAAAAGACAACAACATCCATAAAAACAGACAATATATAAAAATAACTCAACTCCAATACTATACTACGAGTCTAGATAAAACCAACAACTAGAATAGATTAAACATCAAATCTCAAGTCAAAAATGTAACGGATCAATATGTCCCACATCAGCATCACCATCACCACCATCATCATCATCATCGCCCTCATCATCGTCCTCCTCATCGTCCTCACCCTCCACAGCGCCTTCCTCCTCGCCTTCGCCCTCCTCCTCGCCCTCTTCATCTCCCTCCTCTTCCGCATCAGACTGCTCGCCATCATCATCTTCAAGCTGGACATCGGCCTGACCACCACTGGAACTGCCACCTGGTTCACCATATATAGAATGTATCGACGACATGTATTCATCAATCGCTGGGCTGGCCTCTGCTGGAAGTGTTGGACGTAGAACTTCAATAAATTTCATAAATGCACTGTTTGCCCTAGCAGACTGTTCTGCCGTCTCTGTGGCCCTTTTCTCAGCCTGTTCTGCCTGTGCCCTAACTTGCTGTAGCTCGGTGGCACTACAACTCGTACCTGAGGCAGGCCAATACCTCGTCGGGGCTATCCTAGGTCGGCAGCGTACTCTGCCAGAATGATCCTCTCCCAACACCTGATGTAAGTGATCAGATGGCCCAAAATTGTCTGCTTCTTGGGCATCGAGGGACTCTAAAGCATCCTGTTACAAATATAAATATATTATTAAGTTACGAAATAGATATTAAAATATAAAATCAACAGATTAAAACTTACAATCTGCTGCTGAGTCGCTTCGTTGACAACACTTCCATCCTTTTTTTGTCTACTCGAGCAAAATAGTTTTGCTCGAGGCACACGTCCTTAAATATTTTTTACTTGCCTCTACAATGACATTGAAAACAAAAGTTATATAAATACTTCAGCAAATAATTAAATAATTGAGGAAACAAAAGAAAATGTAAGTCGTAAAGAAAACTTATAAACAATTGTCATACCTGCTGCCTCTCATGATCCGGCATCGTCGTGCGTCCTAGTGTATGGAGGTATTTTTTTGCATCAATGTTTTTTTTATTTTTTCCAGATGATTCCTAAATAAAATTCGATAATTCAAAGGATAATATTAATGAAAAACTTGAAAGTTATTATTTAAATACCTCAAATGTAATTCATACCTTAAACTGGGTACTTGTCCAATGAGTAATCATCTGACGATACTGCTCTATAGGACAATCATCCACGACTGGTACCGCCTCTAACTCAGTGCCAACTCTAGCATGCCAGCCAATATACAGCTCATGCTTGTAGGCTCTCCAAAGCTCGCCTAAATCCTTTAGACGTTCCAGTCGTGCACCCTCACCATCAGGAAAATTAAATCGAAGCTGAAATGAAAATATTAATTTATATAAATACAAAAAAAATTCATGGAATTAAATAAAACAGATTTTTTTACCCATATCTCTGCCCAAGCTCTATCTTTGACCTCATGTGGCAAATGTCTCCACGACAGCGGGCTAACGGGAATTATGTCGGAGTATTTGGCAAGCGTCACCATAAAACTCTGACATTGCTGCCCTGTTTTCTCAACCATCTGATTGTCTTCATTATATTCCACCATAACCTGTGTGCGACGGTTCCACACCGAACGCATGCATGTACGGCCCTGCCCCCGCCTCCTGTCAGTAGATGTATCTGTCATGAAAGAAAAACAAATATTTTATCAAAACATGTTATAATGAAAATAAATATTGCTATAAAAATTTGTTAGGGTTTTATAAATATACATGTGCTAGTCTGATCAATGAGTGGCGCCGGATCCACAGAACCTGATGGAACACCCTCTGGTGGAACAGGAGTCGAAGACGATGGAATATAAAAGCTCGGAGAGACAGAAGTAGAAGGAAAAGAAGATGGAACAACTGTATGACCTGATGCTGACTGGGGAGTGGGAATCATCATGGGATGTGAAAATGATGGGGCAGAAGATGCAGAAGGTAGCGAAAACATGGGAGGTCTAAATATCCCGTGTGTCCCTAACGATACACCGGGATCAGAATGTGGGAAGGCTGAAATGTCAGTGGGAGGGGCAGGGTCTAGTCGGGCACGCGCAGCTCTATGTCCACCTCTGGTATGAACCCTCCTCGTACCACCGGCCTGAGTACTAGGACCAGTACTAGGCTCCTCGTCGAATAACTGTCGACGTAATGGTGGATCCTACAAAAAAGTTTACAAAAAAAATTAATCACATGACATTATATATTCTATATATATATATATATATTTGAAATAAAGTACTCACTGTAGGCACTAATGGTGGAATGCCCATCTCCTCCATCCGACGATTGTTCTCCGCCATTTTTTTTATTCGTCTCTCTTCAATTGGCTTCATTTCCTGCATTGGAAAACAAATATGTAATTAATTAGAAAAAGAAAATTAATGTGTAAACCAAAAAAACTAAATATATGAGGGAATGAGGGGATTCATTGGTAATTTAGCTATCAATTGTTTTAGAAGAGCTTGAATGAATTTAATAAAACATACAAGTTGTAATGTTCACCAAGTTAGAAATATTGTTTGATTTGGTTTGAATACAGTTCAATTCCAAATTAGAAAATGCAATTCAAATAAAACAGCAACCAACAAACATTGAAAATTCACATAACGGTCAAGTCAGCTAAAACATATTTGTGATCAATACTAAATAAATATGAATATTACCAACCTTAACAACCCAACTCGAGGTAAACCAAAAGAATTGAGAACATGGATGAATGATTCTATATATTTCCAACCACAAATTCAGGTTCACAATCAACTCTGACAATTGAGCTATTGGAGTCATCAAAAGAAATAAATGGATTGGTTCCAATGGTAATAGGGACAATGTCAATTCCATCATCAGCATCATCAAAAATATGTCTTGGAATTACTTCAACTATGACACCAAATTCAGGTTGAAGTTGATCTTTGACATAAAAAACTTGTTTAGCCATTGATGCCAAAACATATGGTTCTTCGGTTGCAAGAGTGCGGGTCATATTAATTACTCGAAATCCACAATCATCAATAAATGTGCCATGTCTCGTCATCGAATCAAACCAATGGAATTTCATCATTGTGACTCGTCCATGAGAGTAATAATCCAATATTATTATTTTCTCAACGACTCCATAATAACCCACATTTTCAAGTCGCGGTATACTATCTGATGCACTGGCATAACAATCTGTTGTGGCAGTAACCATAATACCATCATGTTGTGTTCTCATGTTTTTGGCTCGTTCAGTGACAATAAATCTGCACCCATTGATAACAATTGATTTACAGTCACGAACCACGGTATTAGGACCAAAAGCCAAAGCTCTTATTTCCTCAGAGACAGAGTCAGCAGACAAACTCAATACCTGCAATATAAATGACAGTTAAACTTAAGTAAATATTGAAATAATTAATTTAAACAGTAATATTTTTACCTTCAATTTTAACCAAGCAGAAAACTCTTTGCTATGCAAAGTCTCTCTCCTTCTCAAAGATAAAGAACGATGCTTCCTATTTATCATTGTTTTATGTTCCCTATAGATAAAAAAATATGAATAGTTTAACAGATATATATGTAAGATATACATATTCAATTTTGTTACCTGATATAGTCATCGAACAAATCACAGTTGAACAAAACTGTGCGATGTGCCATCTCCCGCTCTTCATGGCTTAATGTCTTCAATGTATATGATCCAGGAATTCCTCCTGTTTGAGGAAGTGATGGAAAACTGGGTTCAATTTTCTCATATTGTTCTTCTTCATTTCTCATTGGTCTGTTCATTCTTGTAGTAAGATCAGACAAATACATTGAACAGAAATCCATACATTCTTGAGATAAGTAACCGTTCACGATAGAACCTTCGGGATGATTCTTGTTTCGAACATAAGACTTTAATGTGAACATATTTCTTTCAGTTGGATACATCCAACGAAAAGAAACAGGTCCTCCGAGAAGTATTTCAGTTGGAATATGGACAGTCAGATGCAGCATGCATGTGAAAAATGATGGGGGAAATATTTTCTCTAACTCACACAAAATTAATGGGGCATCTGTCAACATTTTTTGCAAGAAAGACTTGGACAACTTCTTAGCACAAAGATCTCTAAACAAATGGCACAACCGAATAACACCCACCCTTACATTATTGGACAAAAGATGACGAATTGCTATTGGAAGCAACTCATGCAGTAGAACGTGATAATCATGAGTCTTCAAAGATTTTAGCTTCAACTCTCTTCTGTTGACCCATTTAGATATGTTGCTTGAATAGCCATCAGGAACTCTAATAGTCTCTAATACTTCCAAAAATTGTTTTTTTTTCAGTAGGTGTCATCACATAAGAAGCACATGGAAGTTGCCATTTATTTTCACTGATACGCACAGGATGCAATTCTGGTCTGATGCCCCAATCCACCAAGTCACGTCGAGATCGTAAATCATATTTTGTCTTCCCCTTGACATTTAGAAGAAATGAAAGCAACATTTCACATATATTCTTTTCAATATGAATTACGTCTAAGCAATGACGTAGCAAATTGGTTGACCAATAAGGCAAATCAAAAAAGATACTCCTCTTCCTCCAATTGTAACAGGTTTCTGTGGAAACATTCTTTCTCTTTCCAGATTTCATTTGACCCTTCCCGAACGAAAAACTGAAATCTTTCAATTCATTAAGCACATCAGTTCCAGACATACGTTGAGGTGGATCATCGGTCTCTATAGTATTATCAAATCTTCGACGATTCATTCTATATGGATGATCCTTTGGCAAAAATCGTCGATGTCCCATAAAACTGAAACTACAACGATGTTTCAGTCTTCTGGATCGTGTATTCTTCATACAAACTGGACATGACAGTTTCCCCTTCGTGCTCCATCCAGACATCATTGCATAAGCCGGAAAATCATTTATTGTCCACATAAGCACAGCGTGCATCTGAAATATGTCTTTCGAACATGCATCGTATGTGCGCACACCCACATCCCAAAGAAGTTTCAACTCTTTTATTAAAGGTTGCAAGTATACATCAATATCAATGCCGGGATCAGAAGGACCAGATATGAGTATACTCATGAAAGTGAAAGATTTTTTCATACACAACCATGGGGGAAGATTATAAATGTGTATAAAAACGGGCCATGTGCTGTGCGAAGTAAGCATCTTCCCAAACGAATTAAAACCGTCGCATGAAAGACCCAGCCTCACATTACGCACGTCAGCTGCAAAATCAGGATGTCGAGCATCAAATCTCTTCCATGCAAATCCATCTGCAGGATGAACCAACTCATCATCAGTCTTCTTTCTCTCGGTATCATGCCATCTCATTTTTTTTGATATGTCATCAGACATAAAAAGATTCTAGAGTCTGGGGATCAATGGAAAGTGCCACATTACTTTCTGTGGAACGCGGGATGGTGTTCCATCAGATTTTGACTTCCAGCGGGATGTGCCACATTTTATACATTCATTTCGTTCAGCGGTTTCCTCCCAGAATAAACTGCAATCTTTCGGGCAAGCATGAATTTTGTTACTTGAAAATCCAAGTTCCTCAACTAACTTCCATGACATATAGTGGTTTGAGGGAATATCTGCATCATCTGGAAGTAAATCCTTCAAGAGGGTAAGAATGTAATCGATTGCTGTATTAGAAATCCCATACATAGTTTTCCCATGAAATAATCGGATTAAAAATTCCATCTTTTTCATTTTATCGCATTGTCGATATACTGGAGTCGTGGCAGCATCATTAAATTTTTTCACCCTATCAATATCATCATTTTAACTAGATGCATCAGCTGTCCTCATATCGAAGTCTTCTTGAGTCGAAATCCTTTCTTTTTCATGATGACGAATATACGGAAACCGATCATCTAACAAATTCTCCATTCCAGTCTTTTCATTTCGATCATCACCAATTTGAGATTTCGTTTTCTCCCCATTGTGATACCACAGAAAGTAGTTTGCTTGAAACCCATTTTTGGTTATGTGGTAGCTGACTTCTTCACGGCTCAACCAAGGTCTACCAACACAATTGGAACATGGGCAGTTTATGTGACCACTATCTGAAGCATTGTGAAATGCAAAATCTATAAAGCTCTCCAAATTGTTTTGAAAATCGTCTGAGATCGGATCGGTTTCATACATCCAACTTCTGTCCATTCTGTAAAAAGAATTTATATAAGTCATTTTGTCATAAACAATTAAATAGGCATTAACTATAATAGAAAATACATTTAAGTAAACGATAAAGGAAGAAAATAATCAAGGTATCAACTACACATGTCAAAAAAACATACAAATGTGTTATTGAAAAAATGTAAAACCAACAAGAACTTAATGTGTTATATCACATAACAGCATGACTCATCCCATAACCATATTAGTAGGGTATCATGAACATGAATAACATCAACCTTGTGCCATCCTCCTACCCTACATGACCCCAACCACATGCCACATCTTATTATAGCCTTATCACATCACACCTCACCGAAAAACACTCGGGAAATCATAGTACATCTCACCTGAAGACACATGGACAATCACATCGAATCTTGACTAAAAACACATGGTCAATCACTTTTGAAGGAAGAGTAGGGAAGACATGGTAGCTATCCAAACATATAACCACCATCCTAGATATTAGAAAAAATACTCATAACTCAAAACCTCTGATCGTTGGTAAGTTTATCCAACTCTGGTTGGGAATGTGTAGAAATAACATAAAAATACATGATATATAGATAGCACAAAATACTCAACCTATGGGTTCACATTAACTACATAATCACACACTTCACTACTACCATAAAACACATAAACCACACCACCACCACACAAGACGCATAGCATTGGAATATAATTCTACATTCAATAAGTCTATCTATGAAATTATCATAAGAATCCATGTATCAATTGGAATATAATTCTACATTCAATAAGTCTATCTATGGAATTATCATAAGAATCCATGTATCAATTGGAATATAATTCTACATTCAATAAGTCTATCTATGGAATCCCTACCTTGGATCCATGTATCACCCATGGCTTAATCAATATTCAAAGAAATGAGTCTATCCGTGGAATTCCACTGTGAATCCATTTATCACATAAAGCGTATAAGTTAATAGAAACAAGATTATATACCTGGAATCCTAATAGAATCCATGTATCACTATTTACTATTAATCATTTAATGAATTCCATTTCATTTAAACAATTCATTAAACATACCAAGGTCAAAAACAAAGGTATTTAATACAACTCACCTCAAAATGGCGACTCAATCAAATAATAACATGAAAAGAATGAAGCTTCATTTAATCATGTTGTAATGACAAGATAATGAGATTCCCTTGCTTAATCAATCAATTCCATATCATGGTCTCAACATAACTCATAATGGCTAGCAATTCAATGAAAATTCAAGCACTCACATGGGAATTTTTAATAGAACACTCCTAACAAGACTATAAAGATATCACATGCATTAGTTATAATATATCTAACATGGTAACATAAAATATAAGATAAATTCAATCCAATTTCATAGATTCATAGCATAGTCTCTACTTTACTCACATTGGCAAGGCAATACAATTAAAACATGTGTTAAAAAATAATTGGTATTCATGTGTTAAAAGGGGAATGCAAACCATAAAATATCCTTAATTAATTTAATTTACAATTCAATTCAGAAATCGAACAATCAATTCGATTTATATAACCTTTCACAAATGACATCCCATGTTCAAGGGGTAAAATCCAAAAAGGAATTTTCAAGAAAACTCACCCTTAGGCTGGTCCGGCCGACAGTAGCTCCAAAATCGCCTAAACTGATGGGAAAAATGAAAATACGTTTAAATAATATCCAAACATTTGAATACATTTTCAGATAAAGAATAAGAATAACCTGAAGAAGAGCTGGAAGATTCAAGGTCCGGCCGGCAGTACCTCCAAAATCGCCTAAATCGACTGCTGCTCCCGTTTTAGGGTTGTGTATCACGAATGGGGGAGAGAACAGGTGGCTGGGAATTTGGGGAGAACTTTGCCAACGGTTTTTAACAACCGTTGGCATATGTATATCTATCCCAACGGTTCTAGAGAACCGTTGGGAAACACCTCCCCAAAGCATACATCTATCCCAACGGTTCTCATGAACCGTTGGGAAAAGCTATCTATCCCAACGGTTCTGATGAACCGTTGGCAAAAACCTCCCCAAAGCCATCTATCCCAACGGTTCTCATGAACCGTTGGGAAAAAAACTCCCAGGGAACATCTATGCCAACGGTTCTAATGAACCGTTGGAAAAAACCTCCTTCACCAACGGTTCTATGAAACCGTTGGTATGTAACTGTGGGGAAAACCCAACATTCCAGTAGTGATCAGAGTTTTCAGTAGTTGAGGTAGATATTGATGAGCACTCCCATCTTGAGATAGCTAGAGGAGGGTACCGACTACGTAGTGTTTTGTGATGCATCAGGAACCGGGATTGGATGTGTCTTGATGTAGGGTAAAGTGGTTATTTTTTAAGGTTCATTATAGTTGATACCACACGAGTAGAACTGTGTGACCCAAGATCTTGAGTTATAAGTGGTAGTTCTCTCTTTGAAGATGTGGTGACACTACCTGATGGGTAAGTGGTTTATCATCTACTCTGACCACAAATGTCTCAAGTATATATTATCTATGAAGGATTTAAACTTGATACATAGGTGATGTCTAGAGTTCCTCCAAGACTATGAATTTGAAATTTTATATACTATTGGGAAGGGGAACATGATGGAAGATTCTCTCAATAGGATATCCAGGTCATAGTTGTTGAAGAATCTATCAGAGAATCTGGGGTCATTTGTTAATGGAGATGGAGTAGCTTACCTCTAGTCAATGGTTGTTACCCCTCCACTCCTACAACGAGTTAGGGAGGCACAAAATGTGGATACCAACTGTGAGACATTAAGTGCTCAGATATCCACATGGGATTCCCCTAATGGATATTCAAAATGTGGGGAGAAGGTCATTCATTTCAGAGGATGCGTCAGTGGCATTGCAGGAGGAGGTTTTTAGGAAGTTCCATACATCCACTTTGGCTGTACATCCAAGTGTGGAGAAGTCGTACCAGGACCTCTAACATCAGTTTTGGTGTCTAGTGATGAAGAAGAGAGTTACAGATTTTATTTCTAGATGCCTCAATTGTCCGAAGGTGAAGGTTGAATACCAGGTTATAGTAGGTTTGACTCAACCCCTTGAGGTTTCGGAATGGAAGTGGGATGGGATATTGATGGAATTTATTATAGGTTTACCATGTATTTCTAGGGGAAATGATACTACATGGGAAATCATTGATTAACTCACTATGTTGGCCCACTTCCTAGCTATTCGAGAGATATTTCAGTAGAGATCTTGGAACATCTCTATGTGAAAGAGATATTTTGACTCCATGGAGTTCCATCAATGATAGTCTCAGATTGTGATGCTCGCTTTACATCCCAATTGTGTTAGGGATTACGTTAGGTTTTTGGGACTCATTTATGCTTGAGAACAATGTTTCACCCACATACAGATGGTCAGATAGAGTAGACCATAGAGGTTCTAGAGGACATGTTATAGGATTGCATGTAAGATTTTGGCCACAGTTGTAAGGATCACCTACCATTGGTGGATTTTGTATACAAAAATAGTTATCCCTTCACCATTGGTATGGAACCATTCGAGGCCTTGTACGGGAAACCCTCCAAGTCGCCACTTTGCTGGACTTACCTAGGAGAGTCAACACTCATGGACCTAGAGTTGGGGTGATCTACCATGGAGATGGTGTAGATCATCTAGTAATAGATGAAGACTACATAGATAAAACATAAGTCTTATTCTGATAGGTGTCATAGGATTTTAGAGTTCAAGGAATGATACCATGTGTTCCTTCAGGTCTCTCCTTGACATGAATTAAGGACATTTTGTCCTAGGTAGAATGTTATCTTTGACATTCATTGGACTTTTCTTGATACTATGTAGAGTTAGAGAGGTGGTGTATCATTTGGATCTACCTCTACAGTTAGAGCAGGTACATTTCATATTCCACATGTCACAGTTGAGAAGGTATGTGCATGACCCATCACACATCATTGAATGGGGTCAGATGGACATCGATGATGGGGTGAATTTTTTTGAGTACCCAGTAAAGATTAAGGATCAACATTAGAGTATCCTTCATGGGTGGTTTATTTCTATGGATCATGTTCGGTGGAAGCACGAGAATCTCTAGAAGAGCACATGGGAGCGGGAGGCTCAGATTTGTTCTCATTTACCTCATTTGTTTGAGTATCCCTTTGTTTTGGATTTCAGAGATCTAAATCCCTAAAGTGGGGAGAATTTAATGACTTGGATTTTTCAAAATTTTATTTATAGAAATTATTTGGAAAAACTATGAGACCAGGCATAGAGAGGGTGTGTGATTACAATGCCTGGTGTTCCCAGAACAATTCATTGAAATATATTATGTTTTTAATAGCATGCATGTGTGCATTTTCTAAAAAAGTGGAATACCTTTAAAATGGGTTCCTTGATCAGAAATACAAGCGCACAGTTGAGCTCATAATAGAATCTTTACCCTAGGCACAACCTAACTTTGGTTGGCACTAGTCATCTAAAGAAAGTTTCACCAAGGACATAACTGTAAATAAAATAATAAAATAAAATTATTTTATTATAAAATCCTTATAACTCAAAAATGGTGACTCAGATTGGAAATATGAGACCACTATTGAGTTTGTAATGTGGTGTTTTCCCTAGGTGAGGCCTAACATAATTCAATGCGGGTTGTCTGTGAAAAATAGTTTTTGGACGTTTTAATGAATAAAATAAATTGTGAGTTTATTTTATATTAACATTAAATTGATGTAGTGATGATATTTATTTTAAATTAATATCTAGGAAGGGACCCAAGGTTAGGCTCATAACCCTAGAAATTCTTTAAATGATCTAGAGAGAATCCTTAGAGAATTCTCTTATCATAGATGACAAACATCGGGATCAAAGATTGTTCTTGATGGATCACCAATTATAATCAATACTCACAAAAATGATCCATATCCAAGGCTGGGAGTTTGATTTTTGATTTATTTTCCACATTATTTTTTTCATGATGAACATGGGTCAATCCACAAATAGATTGATCCACAATTTGATATTTATTGCGAGATGGGTTATTATTGTGAAATTATCAGGAGACTAGTTTATCTGATTCTTTTATCCTTATAAAAAGAGTGAATCAATGTCGACATGAAAAAAACCTAAATTTTTTAGTCAGTAAGTATTGTTATTTATCTCCTCCATTCTTATCATTATTAATTATTGGATCCTCGTGATCATGGCTCGACTTCTTGGGAGGCTCTGAATGCAATCAAACCCCCAGATTGAAAGTAAGACGAAATGGATGCTGGATCAGTGTAGCTTGGGACCTAAGGATCATAGAGGTGTTTTTGTTGTGGATATTGGAACACAAGTGGAAGAATAGAGGACCACAGAAGGAAGGGTAATAGTTTAGGCTATTGTGGATGGCAGTGCACGGCGACGCGGTGTGGCCGGTTGTCGCGTGATGCGGCGGGGAGGCCACGTGGACCGGAAAGAAGACTGGGTTGGGTAAGTGGATTGGGTAGGTGTGATGGGCTAGGCCAGTGATGTGGTTCAGGCCTAGTCGGAGTAGTCTATTCCTAGTGGGCTGGTTTGACCTGGTGTATCGGTATAGACCCCACCGGTCGAGTTAGACTCGAGCGGTCGGATCAGGCCATGGTTGACTGAGCTGCCACGCAGCTACAACAGCTGGGGAATGGTCGACTGGTGTGGCAGCTCAAGCTTCCATGCTGTGGTCAACAATGGGAATGGCTACACTGGGTGGTTGACTATGGAGGTCAAGTTCCACGGTCAGTGGACCGGCCATACAGTCAGTCCATAGGCCCAATGTCCTTCCCCCTTCTGAAAATTTAAATGGGCATAACTTTCAAATGGTGTTTTCATTTGATGTTCCATCTACAGTGTTGGGACCCTTATAACGAGACGATCATTTTGAGATATCCTAAGTGGGTTTTTTTTGGGATTGTGTATACAACCTTATGGATTAAGGTGTGATTTCTCCTAGAATGAGTGAACTTCAAGTAAACAATTTTGTGGATGGTTGTGACCTATAGACTTTGTGTCTTATAGAGACTATGTATATTATGAAGAATGTGAGTATTATGGAGACTATGTGTCTTATGAAGACTATGTGTCTTATGGATACTATGTGTCCTGTTGGGACTATGTATCTTATTGGATTGATTATATCTTCATGTTCATTATATATTTGTTGTAGACATATATCTATGTGGAGATGACTATGTTTTCCTTCATGGTATTTCCTTTGTGGTATTCCTTTGTGGTATTATTTCATGGTATTTCATTCATGGTATTTCTTTTCTAGTATAACTTTTTGGTATTCATTTATGGCATTACCTTTGTGGTTTTTCCTTTGTGGTATTCTTTTGGTTTCAGGGTATCCTATTGAGTATTGTTTTACTCATCCCTGCATGGGATTTTCCCGCACGTGACGTGTATTGTGCAGATGATCAAATATTCGATGGAGTTCTAAGAATACTAGGACTAGGTGGTGCCTTGTGAGACCGTACAAGCCTAGGTTTGTTTGGATATCTTTTCTGATGATATTCCCCATACCTATTACTTTACAGGTTGTACTTGTGGCTACAGACTCCTTTCTTTTGGTGGGCTTGTTTTGGCCTTGTTTACTTTCTAGTACTTTCATTTTTTGTACTCTGGTTGTGGGACATAGTAGTTTGCATGCATTTTTTACTTAGTGTTTTTACATTCTAGTATTTGTGGCTTGGATATTTGTGCATGCATACAAGTACTTTAGGCTAATGACCCCCATTTGTGGGATATGTCTACTCAATGCTAGTCACCATCCTATAACCAATTGGTGGAAGGCTTGGGGTAGACACAACATGGGCCCATCTATAATAGTTCATGAAAAATATGATCTTTATAAATCATTTAGGATACTCTTTGAGTGTTCATACATTTACTCATGTGTTATAACGCATGAGTAAATTCTTCATCCAGTTCTTAAAACCCTTATATGATGATTCTACTCCTACATGCTTCATTTCATTAAATGGTTTTTAATGATAGTCAATATAGAAGATATTATTGAATAATAATGATTATAATTATTCTATCTAAACTATCTATGATAGTATCATGGTTTCATATACCAAGCCATATGATATGGCCAGTCATACACTATGACTTTTATTGGAAGTGGTCTTATGATATGGCCCAATTGTTCCTTATGAATGGAAAAATCCAGAATATCCTGACTACATGCTTTATAATGTCACCATATCATATAATACAACATTGAAAATTACATCACATGAAAAAGGTATTTAGGGAATATCACCTTCATGAGGGTCCTAGGTTGGTTGGTTATAGCTACATAAGAGATTGTCCATTGGGAGTGGTTTGAATGGTTGATATTTTATTAATGGGATCACCATGATTAATGTAGTTTCTATAAAGGTTGTGTCATGGTATCAAAACCTTTCAAATCACCTTAGGATGATTTTATAGTGTGGTATGGGTTCTATTGTGAGAGGCCTTTTAAGGCTAAATGTGGGTTAAGGAAATAGTCTAATGATTAAACTGGGGTGTGATTCTGCCTACTAGAGTATTTCAGAGTATATTATGAGGTTAAAACCAGATGATGATTTTACAAAGGGGATTGATATGTGGGGTGTGTATATAAAGGATACCTATAGAATATAAGTTCACCTTTGTGGAGAATTAAGAATGACACAGGAAATGACCGGTTCCTTCATTATTGAGTTAGATGACCTACCAAGAGTGGGGTTGGATAGTGAATTAGTCATCTTAGATTAAATTGAGAGTATAATTATAGGAATGATGGATTATGGAATGTGGTGTGGTTCATCATATAGGTTATGACCATTGAGAATTTTGAGTAGTGCCTTGTATGGTCATATTTTTATACATGGAATCGTTATGGGATTTCAGTTATTCAAGGGATAATATAGGCATGTGTTGTGAGATGTGAGGGGAACACCAGTGTATAGATAATGGCTAGGTGTGGGTGGTGTGATATTTGGTTTATTATTATTTCCCCCATAACTGTAAGATGATGAGGTCCAAACTAGGATGCTATGGTGTTTGTTCGGTCCTTCTCCTAAGTGGCCTCAGATGCTAGGGTTTAAGGTGAGTCCCAAGATTCCTAAAATGTGGATTACTCCCAATCAATTTTAATTTGAGGAAACTTGATGGCCACTCTTATGGTGTACATCCCAGATCATGGTGCCACTCAATGGGTTCCCCGAACCCGGTTGGTCACATGACCTCAAGCGCATTTCCCCAAACGCGAGAGGCTGCCGACGTGCAGCGAGGGACCAGGTCTAATAGTGGGGAATCTATGCCCTCATTTTTCAAAGTGTAGTGCAGTAGAAAAAAAATTAAATAACATACAACAGTGGAAGCAATAGACAATAAGTAACTAAATGGATAACCAGAGTAAAAGAGAACCAGAAGTCACATATATATACATATTAAGATGCAGCATGTCACTATTCTATGAAAACAGCCAGAACAGGATACACTGCAATACAATACAATACATCTCAAGTACAAGGTACAACAAAAACAAAACAAAAAAGTGCAATAGGATCTCAGCAGCATCGCAAGCCTAAGCTCGGTCCCGTGCTCTCCTACTCCTCTACCACAATCATGTACCTGTATAGGGACCCTTTCCCCTATCGACACCTGCAGAAATATAGACTTTTTGGGCTGAAGACATGACCCAAATAGGGTGTGAGAAATAAACCCCAATAGGCAACCACCAAAGGCCCATGCCGAACTGTCAGTGAAAATGTGCAACAACAGTGTGCATTAGTAAAATGCAATAAATAAGCAATACTCAAAATTAACTAACTCTACCAGTTATATTGCCATTTTAATATTCAATTAACCATTCCAAGCCTGTGCTTTAACTTGGAAGGTCTAACATATGAAAATCACCACAGTGAATATTCATGATAATACTGTCCTCAGACATACAAACCTTACCATCAGGTAATCATGGTCACAACCCGTATGTAATTTCCCACATGAAAAATGAATATTGCCCTCAAGTGTACAAAATGTCTCCCTCAGGCACAGAATCTACTGCCCACAGGCATGAAAGGAGTTACCCTCAGGCTAAATTGAACACTTCCCTCAGGCACAATTAACCGGGCCGAGCCCAAAGCATAAAAATTCAATTTGCATACACTTTCTCTCAAGAAAATTAAATACACATTATAATCATGGCATACCCTCAGGTATCCAGGCCAAATGGCTAAACAGAGAAATGCACCCCCGGGGTGGTCCTGGATCAAAGCAGTGATCCCAAACACCAGTTTATAATTACATTTAATTACCTATAAAATTATATGTATTTAAAACAGCCAAGTCTCAGCCACACGACACCCCAACATGGGTTCATAGCAGAACAGTACACAAAAACACACAACAGTTGGAATTTAAACACCATACCACCTACCTTAATCATCTCTGATCGGTATACATGAACGAGGGCTCCAGAATTGTTCAAGAATGACGTAGATATAGGATAAAAAAATTCCCGTTCAAATGAAAATAACTTCCCTTAGAGGAAGAATAGGTAATAATAGCACAAGGATAAAGGAGAAATCACCCGTGCGGTTCCAACATGATCGGCAGAAGCGGAAACAGATTCTTGGTGCACAGTCAGCTGATCTCCGAGGCTTGGGCCATCCTCCGAAGCTCCAATGACGTTCTAATATTCCTCTATGAACAGAGGAGACCACTGCCTGTTTTAAGTGAAAAAAACAAACTGCACGGTGTGTACTCTCAGGTACACAGCATGTGCTTTTCTCATTTATCTGTTCTTATGGCGACTAATTTTTCCACCGCCGAACTGTTCATCTATTGAAGTGAGTACACGGTGTGTATTTCCAAATACATGGTGTGTACTTTCTCTCATCTGGAAGCCACCTTTACCGCCTTACTGTTCACCTTCCAACTGACTACATAGCATGGAAATACCCACTACATGGCGTGAAATCAGTTTTTACATCTTTCACCACCGACAGGGCTACACACACAGTGTACTCATCCCACACAGCCAAATTACATGGTGTGTGGAAAAGTACATAGTTTGTACCAACAAAATTTGGTATTTTTTCCCACTTTCCTTATTTTCTAAAAAACACTTAAGGAAAAAGGAAAAGAAGAAACTCGTACGTCAAGAATAAGAACTGGGTTCTTAAAAACTTCCCCCCTTAAAAAAATTCATCCCTGAATATCCCTTCCAAGGGTGGCAAAAATAAAGCTCAGAACAACTCTGGGCACTGAGCACGTATGTCGGTCTCCCACTCCCAGGTTTCGTCCTACACTCGGCCATACTGCCATAGCACCCGTATGAGAGGAACTGACCGGCCTCAGAGACCCTTCATGCTCCTATCAACAATACGAATCATATGCTCCTCAAAGGATGCATCGGTCTGAAGCTCAACCTCCCCGGGATGAAAGGTGTGAGAAAGGTCTGAATGATAACAGCACGGCTGAGATACATGGAATACGTCGTGCATGGCCTGGTACCTTTGTGGTAACTACAACTGATAGGCAACCGGCCCGACTCTCTCCATAATCTCAAACGGCCCCACATACCTCGGTGAAAGATTACCTTGTCTCCTGATTCACCTATGTCCCAACCTCGGTGAAACACCCAAGAAAACCTGATCCCCGACCATGAACTCCAAGGGTCGTCTACGGCAATCAGCATAATATTTCTGACAAGACTGCATAGTAGCCATGTGCTTCTGTATCAACTGGACCTGCTCTGATGTCTCCTGCACAAGGCACAGTCCTTGAAAAGCTCCCTTAGCTGCCTCTAACCAGCACAAGGGTGATCGGCCTGCTTTACCATATAAATCCTCGCAAGGTTCCATCTGAATAGTTGCCTGAAAAATGTTATTATAGGAAAACATGACTAGGGGTATGTCCCTCTACCAAGATCCCCAAAAGTCGAGGACGCATGCACGCAACATGTCCTCTAGAACATTTATCATACGCTCTGACAGGCCATCGGTCTGAGGGTGGTAAGCTGTGCTCAGAAGAACCTGTGTACCCAGTCCCCTCTGAAAACTCTGCCAGAAACGAGACATAAAATGGGCATCCCTATCTGAAATGATAGAATGAGGTACCCCATGAAGACGTACGACCTCTCATATATACAAATTCCCGAGCTCGTCAACACCAAAGGTCTCTTTGATTTGCAAAAAGTGAGCTACCTTTGTGAGTATATCCATAAAAACCCACACAGAATCATTTCCTTTAGGTGACCTCGCCAACCCTGTCACAAAGTCCATTGTGACATCGTCCCATTTCCACTCTGGGATGGGTAACTGCTATAATAGTCCAGCTGGCCTCTGATTCTCCTCCTTCACCTGCTGATAGGTGGAACATCTAGTAACAAAACCAGCTACCTCTCTCTTCATACCCAGCCACCAATACTGACGTCTCAAGTCACGGTACATTTTGGTAATTCCAGGATGCACTGCCCAAGATGAAGCATGAAACTCCCGTATCAGCTCCTCGCCTATATCCCCTAGAACCCATACTCATCCATGGAAACACAATACCTCATCATCACATATTGTCCATCCAGGAGGAGGGTCCTCACTTGACATAGACTCCAGTAGAACGAGGCCTTCTGAATCTGATAAATGTTTCATCTTCACTCTATCCAGGAGGGTAGAAGTCACAACTAAGGATGAAAGACAGGTCTACCCCTGAATGTCATGCACCTAAAAATGCATCTTAGAGAACAAATTCATAAGCTTCCACTCACCACTGGCCTCTTGCACTGCCTGTATCTGAGTCCTCCTTCTCAGTGCATCGGCTACTACATTACCTTTACCAGGTGTAGAGGCAAAGCTCTAAGTCAAAGGACTGAAGGTATTCGACCCACCTTCGTTGTCTCAGGTTCAAGTCACACTGGGTAAAGATATATTTGAGACATTTGTGGTCGGTGAAAACAACAAAACACTCTCCCAAGAGATAATCTCTCTAACAGCGCAATGCATGAAAAACTACAGCCAACTCGAGATCACGCGTCAGGTAATTCCTCTCATGTGGCCTCAACTGTCGAGACCCGAATGCAACTACTCGATCGCCCTGCATCAACACTACTCCCAGTCCAATACCTGATGCATCACAATAGACCGTATAACTCTTCCCTTGCTCTGGAAGTATCAGGATTGGTGATGATGTCAACCTTCACTTCATCTCCTGAAAGGTTGTCTCATAAGATTCTGACCAAATGAACTTCACATCCTTCTTAGTCAACCCCATCAACGGTGATGCTAAGCAGGAGAAGTCATGTATAAAGTGCCTATAGTAAATAGCTAGCCCCAAGAAACTCTGTATTTCAAACACGTTCTTAGGATACTCATAGGAAACTACTACTCTCACTTTCTCTGGGTCCATGGAAACTCCTACCTTTGAGATGATATGACCCAGGAAGTGTATCTGGTCCATCCAAAAGTGGAACTTTGAGAGCTTATCATATAGCTGATGCTCTCTTAGTGTACTCAAAACGATCTCAAGATGGGTGGCATGGTCGTGTCAAGTGTGAGAGTACACCAAGATGTCATCCATGAAGACTACCATAAAAGAATCCAGATAAGGGTGGAAAACATGATTCATCAGAGCCATGAAAACTGATGGTGTGTTCGTGAGTCCAAACGGCATAACCAAGTACTCGTATAGACCATATCTGCTTCAAAAAGATGTAAGCGGTATATCTGATGGTCTAACATGAAACTGATGATATTCGGATCTCAAGTCAATCTTCTAGAACACTCATGATCCTCTAAGTTGATCAAAAAGATCATCAATCCCCGATAAAGGATATCGGTTCTTAACCATCAATTAGATCAGCTTCTGTTAATCCACAAAAATTCTGAGGGTATTGTCCGCCTTCTTCGCAAAAAGGACAAGAGAACCCCAAGGAGAAGTACTGAGTCAAATGAAACCCTTTGTATGTAACTCCTATAACTATCTCTTGATCTCCTACAACTCGGGTGTAGCCATCTTATAAGGAGGAAAGGACACATGTGCTTCTCCTGGAACAAGCTCAATAGATAAATCCACCTCTTGCTTCAGAGGTAGACCCAAAAATTCTTCAGGGAAGACATCCCTAAAACGATCAACCAATGGAGGGAAATCCTTCTGACAATTCCTCTGATCATCTATATATAAACTCACAATATGGGCTGTCACTCCACCTCGCCCATGAGGCTCGGGTCCATCTTGGCTCGCCTTGACATCCCATTCTCCCTTGTATAGAAACTCTCCACCCACTGGTGACATAAAACACACCCCGTGATGATAGAAATCCACAAAGGCTCGAAAGGGAATCAACCAGTCCACCCCGAGAATCATATCATAAGATTTCATCTTCAAGACATAGAGGTCCCATAGAAAGTGACACCCACCAACCTCTAGGGGCACTCCATGCATTGATGCACACCAGCCGTTCTAGTTCCCAACGAAGTGTATAGCGTCATAACATCAAAAGAATAAGAAACACAGAGCCCAAAGCTCTCCACAACGGGCATAAGTATAAAGCTATGTGAAGAACCCATATCGAAAAGTGAAGAAGATAAAACAGAAGCCACTAGAATAGTACCTCTAACAGTAGAAGGTCTGGGATCCTGCTCTTGTTGGGTCTGTTGCACTACATACGCCTGTCCAGTACCGTGACACTACGACACAGCCTGGCTACCCTGAGTTGCCCTGCCCTACTGCCTCTAAAATCCTGGTGTTTGGATACCACGACCACAACCGCCACCTCTTCATGTATGTCCTGACGTATCCCAGTTGCCCGACTGGTAAGAAGCTGTTGGTCCCGCTATCGCACACGGAGTCTGCACAGAACCCCTCTCACTAGCCACTGGTGGTAACACCTTGCAAAATCATTGCAGATGACCCATCTTGCCACAAGCTCAACACTTCACTAGGTCTCGAGGACACTGAGGTATCTTGTGCCACTCTCTACCACACTGGTAGCAAATAACCTGGTCACCTGAAGTATTCTTCTAACTAGTACTACCGATGTGAGAGAAATCCATCTGACTCTTCCTCTTACCAGTGGAAATAGTACCAGAAACTGGTGTCGAACCGCCCTAGCCCACACCACTAGCTTCCCACAGGTTCCGCTCAGTAATCAGTTCCTGGATTAAAATAGCATGCATTGTAGGAAACCTCAAAATATTCACCAAAGCTCGAATGTCATATCGAAGACCATCCTCAAAGAGTCTGGCCCTCAAAATCTCATCACCCACCAGAACGGGTGCAAAACGCTAAAGCTCGATGAAGTGGGCAGAATAGTCCATCACTGACATAGCGCCATGCTGCAGATTCATGAACTCTCGAGATCGATCTACCCATAGCGTCTCAAGAAAGAAGAATTCATATAAGACTGCCTGAAAATATTCCCACACCATGTCTCGGTAATTCTTAGACTGGGTGGTAACATCCTACCACCTCTTGGCAGAATCACATAGCATATAAGTCGTGATCTTGACCCTCCGCCCAGGAGGCATCTCAAGATGCTCGAAAATAGTCTGCACTAAATCCAACCATGACTTCGTAGCCTGTGGTCTATCATCCCTTGAAAATTTAGGTGGGTGATGCTGCTGGAATATACACATCATCTCTTCCATAGATGTGGCAGCTTGTGGTGCTCCCTAGAAGGTCTGCATGAACCGCATGAAGCCTTCACGGAACTGTACCTCCGCGCCTGCGTCCGGTATAACGGCTGGCACCACACCTGGCACTACTGGTGGATCAACTAGTAGCCCATGGCCTACCATCTCAAGATTATAATCATCGTCGCTCTCTTGGCGAACAATCGGTGGTCATCTCGGCGGCATGAATCAACAAGGTCAAAATCACGCCTTAGATTTAAGTTTATCAAAGACTGAAAACTGGGGGACCAAAAGGGGAACAGGAGAAATAAAGAATTCAAGATTTACAAAACTTGACTACACATCATGTATATATACTACACGGTGTGTTATCGAAAGCCATTCACATGGGCATGTACTCCTACTAAAACTGGTCGTGTAACACCCCAAACACATGGCGTGTCCTCGGACTATACGACGTGTACTTGAAGCCTGCTTACCTTCTCAGGTCCTTCTACACTGTTATGGAACATGGCTCTCTTATGAACAAGACTACACGGCGTGTATAAAATCTACACAACATGTATGGTTTAATTTCCAACTATCCGTGTCGTTTTTGACATGGCCGACTACTCTGCTGACACTACACAACATGTTACAACCGCACACGGTGTGTACACCACCCCGTTCTCCCAGCCATACTGCCAGAACCACGTGGTCTCTCACCTTTCAAGACTACATGGCGTGTCCCATGGGCACACGGTGTGTTCTAGGTAGGGTAACATCAACCCGTGTTGTTTGTGACATGGCTGGGTACCTAGGTCAGACTACACAGCGTGTAAAACATTGACATGGCGTGTTCAAACAAAGTCTTCCTCTGTCCGAGTTGTTTGTTACACGGGCACTCTCCAGGTCAATACTACATGACATGTACAACTAGTACACGACATATTCCCCCAAACTATTCTTTACCCCGTGTCCCTACCCACACGGTCTATGATACGGGAAGAGAATAAATTTCATGTACTGAGGTAACACGGCGTGTACATAAAAAGTTTTCATTTCTTCCCGAACCGAAGAACACACAGCATGTGTCCTAAGGAACTAAATGACGTGTATCTTGGGTTTTCCGGACAGTAATCCTCAGAAACTACTCCGGAGCCCAGAAAAACACTGAAACCAACACCTAAGTGCCAAATTCCAATCCGTGGGGGCCCATACTCCCCGCGAATCAAATTTTTGAATCTTATACATGTTATAACCAGGAAACACGTTAATGATCCACCCAATTCTATTTATTGAGGGCTCATACTCTCCAAAAACCAATGTTTGGAGTTCATTCTATCAACAACCTCACACAACAATACCCTATCAAATAAAAGGTATTTATCAAAGCAGCTATCACAACAGTATGCTTTTCAAGCACAACAATATGTAATTTCTAATGCGCCTACATGGCATGGAAACTATGCATGGCATGTGATTCTAACATGTTCCTAAATGATGCATGAGATGGCATACCCTCATATCATTGGGTTGCAACTAAATAGAACCCAATATAAAAATATAACAACACACCACAAGTGCGTGACCCAACGATGAAAATCAAATCAACTGTAAAATTGAAAAACCTGTGATAATTGCAATTCGAGGTAAATTGGATTTTCCCTGTACATGGGTTAGCTACTCCCGGGACATCTTATTACCAAATACCTATTCCGTCTTATCCTTAAATAAGGCTCTAAATTGTAAGTCCAAAAAAAAGAACCCCTCTACTAACACTTTGTAACATCCTAGATCCAGGTGCCACTCAACGGGTGCCCCGAACCTGGTTGGTCACATGACCTCAAGTGCATTTCCCCAAACACCAAAGGCTACCAAATATCAGAGAGGGCCCAAGTCTAAAAGTTGAGAAACTATGCTCTCATTTTTCAAAGTGTAGTGTAGCGGAAAAAAATAACATACAATAGTGGAAGCAGTAAACAATAAATAACTGAATGTATACCCAAAGTAAAAGAGAACCAGTAGTCACATATATATACATATCAAGATGCAACATGTCACTATTCTATGAAAACAACCAAAAAAGGAAACACTAAAATACAATACAATACAGCTCAAGTACAAGGTACAACAAAAACAAAACAAAATAGTGCAACAGGAGCTCAGTAGCATCGCAAGACTAAGCTCGGTCCCATGCTCTCCTACTCCTCCGCAACAATCATGTACCTGTATAGGGACCCTTTACCCTATCGACACCTACACCAATATAGTTTGTTTAGGCCGAAGACATGACCCAAAAAGGGTGTGAGAAATAAATCCTAGTAGGCAACCACCAAAGGCCAATGCCCAACTATCAGTGAAAATGTGAAATAGCAGTGCACAGTAGTAAAATGCAATAACTAAGTAGTACTCAAAAGTAACTAACTCTACTAGTTATATTTCCTTTTTAATATTCAGTTAACCATGACAAGCCTGTGCTTTAACTTGGCGGGTCTAACATATGAAAATCACCACAGTGAATATTCATGATAACACTGTACTCAGACATACAAACCTTACCCTTAGGTAATCATGGTGACAACCAATAGGTAATTTCCCACAGGCAAGATGAGTATTTCCCTCAGGCATACGAAGTGTCTCCCTCAGGCATAGAATCTACTGCCCACCGGCATGAAAGGAGTTGCCCTCATGATAAATAGAACACTGCCCTCAGGCACAAGTAACCAAGCTGAGCCCAAGGCATAAACATGCAATTTACATACACTTTCTATCAAGAAAATTAAATACACATTATAATAATGGCATACCCTCAGGTATCTAGGCCAAACGGATAAACAGAGGAACACACCCCTGAGGTGGTCCTGGATCCAAGCAGTGATTCTAAATAATTGTTTATAATTACATTTAATTAAGTATACAATTCTATGTATTTAAAACAGCCTAGGACTCAGCCACACGACACCCCAACGTGGGTTCGTAGCACAACGGTACACAAAAAGACACTACAGTCGGAATTTAAACACCATACCACCTACCTCGGTCATCTCTGATTGGTATATGTGAATGAAGCCTCCCGAATCATTCAAGAATGACATAGATCTAGGATAAAATAATTCCTGTTCAAAATAAAATAACTTCCCTTAGAGGAAGAATTGGTAAGAATAGCGCAAGGAGAAAAGAGAACCCACCCGTGTGGTTCCAACGTGATCGGCAGAAGCGGAAACAGATTCCCGGTGCGTGGTCAGCTGATCTCTGAAGCTCCAGCCGTCCTCCCAAGCTCCAACAATGTTCTAAGATTTCTTTATAAATAGAAGAGGCTACTTCCTATTTTATGCAAAAAAACAAACAAACTACATGGTGTGTACTCTCAAGTACACGACTTGTACATTTCTCATTTAACTGTTCATCTGGCAGTTACTTTTTCCACAGCCGAACTGTTCATCTGTTGACATGAGTACACAACGTGTATTTCCAAATACACGATGTGTACTATCATTCAGCTGGAATCCGCCTTCACTGCCTTACTATTCACTTGTTGACTGACTAAATGGCGTGTAAATACCCAATACACGGTGTGTAGTCAGTTTTTACACCTTTTACCATCGAAAGGGCTACACACCCAGTGTACTCATCCCATACAGCCAAAGTAAACGGAGTGTGGAAAAGTACATGGAATGTACCCACAAATTTTGGGATTTTCCCCCACTTTCCTTATTTTCTCAAAATAACTTAAGGAAAAAGGAAAAGAAGAAACTCGCACCTCAACAATAAGAACCGAGTTCTTACATATGGTACACCACGATGTGGTTCTTTCCCAAGGTAGTGAATAAATATACTACCATTATATTATTAAGCTACACTCCCTAGTTATGTTCAAGTATTAGGAGGATAATAATTATCCATGGTACCCAAAAAGGTGGTTTATCCTAGAGTATAAAGTCACGGGATTCTCATTTCTTGATTCAAATGCTAATATATAATTGGTTAGACCAATTATAAAACTAGAATGCTATAATAGTTTGATTTTATTATTGTATGAATGAATCATCATAATTGGTTGAAGAGGATCGGTTTGAGCATCGTGTTATCTAGGTCGGCACAAGAAATATTGACTTATGTATTACATGCTAAGTGTTATGAATTTATGTATTACATTGTGAATAGACTCACATATATACAACGTGATAGATTTTAGGGTCCTATTTGAAGATGGCATATTGAGTGTCATACTAACACCCTATAGATACACCTAAATGTATGTGAAACCCTTTATTTTTGTCGATGCATGGGCTATATAATTGGGGATAAATTTGGACAACTTAGTGGGGATGAGTAGGTAGTTTTGAGTTGAGACTAAGGATCTAATTGGTGATGATGTTGCCATATTTTATTTTATTTTATTATATCCCTACATGTATATGATTGAATCATTGAGGGTATTCTAGTGTATTAAGTTCTATTATATGTTTCAATTTGGGTTTTATTTTGATAAAATGGATATTATGTTATTGTTATTGTTATTTTTCCAATGTAATTCAATTTTCATGCTCTGATATTCCATTTATGAACATTTTTATTATTTATATGTCATTTTTTACTTATTATTTTAAGGTTATAACCTCTCTATTATATGTATTAGACCCTTAATACTATACAAAAACCTCTAGAATATGGGCAGGTTAATTTGAGGTTACATGGTGAATGGGTTGGTCACTATTTGGGTTAGTCTAGTCATGGATGTTACAAGTATAGAGATATTAAACCAAACACTACAACAACATGATATTTTTATACGGTTTATCTCATGATTTAGAATATCACATCATTGTTATTAATGGTAAGTTTTATGGAATAGTTTATCCACTTATTTGATTAAGTATATTATAAAATAGTTAATGTGATCTTTGAACCCTTATAATGTTTTCAGTGTCCTACCAGTTTTTACAAGAATATTTATTATAATACAGAAATCCTTGCTAATTTTTTTATATTTGGGTGTAATAATAGTTAATAAAGAAAATATTATTGAATAAATTCTAGATCTTCAACAAAAACAAATGGAGTTCATCCAAGAAGGACTAAATCAATAGTGCTTATCCAGAATGATAATTTGTCTCTTCTTTTCTTAAATCCATGAAAGAACATTCACATAGAATAATATCCTTAAGAAATCATTTTTTAACCTTACACATATTTTTCAGAAGAGTTAGATCTTTTCCTTCGCCTATATTGTCTTTTATTAGCAATTTCCCACAAAACTTTTCACATGGAATAGTAACAATTTAATCTCTAAAGTATTCATTCTCTTAATTCATAGTTTTTCTTTATTGATTCTCACATATATCACAAAAATAGTCTTAAAAATTTTATTCTCGTGGATATTATATCCTATAATCCGTTAGATAATTTACTTTTGATCCATTTATTGATAAGATATAATTTTAATATCATATATTAGAAACCTATTTCAATAAATTATTGAATATATTTCTCTTTATAATCTTCCAAATACTTAGCAATTCTTGGCTAGAACATTTCTATAAATCTCCATACTATCAACTATATTTTATTTAGTTTTCTATTCACACAATATAAGTATATAATAAACCCTCTAACAATATATGTTGATGTTTTATAATTTAAATAATGTATGCTAATATAATCGAATAATCTTTCACTTCCATAATTCCTAACACTTACCTAGTCGTCATATTTTTTCTCTAACTATTAAGAATAAACATATAAACTATTAAGTAACCCATTTAAAACATAGTTCACACATATAAATATATTTTATACCTATTATGTAGGATTAGTAACTCTCATTTTACTCTCACACAATCTATGTTTACTCTTGTGTATCATCTCTTCAACACTTATGTAGAGAGTGTAAACTTTAATTCATTATTATATAAGTTTTTTCTAAATATTACATGGAATATGAACACTTTATTTCAATATTATGTAATACTATAATAACTCTTATACAAAACCAACAAAAATTATGTACATGGTTCATTATTTAATTATTTATCATGAAATTTTTAGAAACTTCAACTTATAACTACACAACCTTTAGAAATATTAAGTATTATATACTCAAGATTTAGAATCGTTTACTCAACCTCATGTACTATTTTGAAACCATTATCTTAGACATAAAAATTAAAGGTTTAACATTGATAACCATCCAAACCTTCTTTATAATAGTTTAGTGGTGATTCAATGATCTATAATGATCCTCCAAGCTTCATCAACCACAATTATTCTCTAAGAATCATAGTAATTATCTCCCTTTATATTAGCATAGATCCTCATATTCTATATATTTTTATATTTTTGAAGCTCTCTATTATTATTTTTCTACATTACTATACATCATTACATCACTTTAAAACTCGTCATTTTAACAATTTGTTTTGATAAAAAATACACCATAAAGTGTATAGTAATCAACATGTATATTGTTGTATGTATTAAAAACCATATGAATTTATAAAAAGGAAAACAAAAATAGTCAATAAATACATAGGGTCTTCGATATATTCAACATCCTAAGGGTAATTTAATCTCCCCCTCTTCCAAGGGAAATTCAATATCACCATTAATATTTGTTTTCAATACCAATAGTTACTAATTTCACTTCCATTTATTATTGTTGTCAATACCATTTATGAATTAATTTTCATCAAAAGTATCAATGTATTAGAAAAACATAATGGCAAAAAATTTCCTCTTTCTTCGTTTTATTTTTAATTATTTCTCTGCCTTATTATTTTTTATTTCTCCCTTTATTATTAATTATTTATCCCCTTTATAGATAATAAATCCAATGAGATTATTTTTTGGATACCAATTGTATGAATTTTCAGAATATTTATAGTGTCTCCTATTTGATATACTCTCCCCTATTTATGTTTGATTATCCAATACCCCCTTTATAAGAATCCCCCCTATTGGATTACTCCTCACCCCCACCACTCCATTTGATTATTCTTCCCACTTTGGGTCTTACAAATATTCTGTTATCTCTCATACAATTAAATATATTTGAATAACCAATATCCCTTTGATAATATAATTTAAATATCAATATATAAAATGAGTGTGGGGTCTCATACATCTAAATAATTCATTTTTAAGTAAACTCCAGTTCCAATAAATGATTGATATTGATTATCAAACACTTTTAACTCATAGAAAATATATTCCAACTAAGATAAAATTTAATTTATAACAAATATATATCAATCAATTAACATAAATCATACTTATAAAACTTAGTATAAGATATAAGAAAAAATAAAAACACTCAATGTTTCATAATTATATCCTTCTCAAATTTATCAAACTCATTATACTATTAAAAAATATATCCTCTTTAAATATAAAACCCCTCATATATTCAACTTAAATTACCATTTTATTCCATAATTTGAGCATTAAAATTTATTAACAATTATCATAGCATAATAGAGTAACGGGGTATTCATCCAATATAACTCAAAATTTGAAATGAGTTGTAGGTTTCGTTTCTTTCACTATATCAAATATTTTTTCTCAATAAAAGTATATTATTAGTTAAACCATTATTGGAATATTCTCTAATATTGTATTAAAGTTTACCACCTTCATCTGCTATATATTCATCCATTTACTCTAACACCAACATTGAATTTTTTACTAACTTACAAAATAAGGGAGTTATATAAATTCCATTATTATAGACCTTATCAGAAAGTGACTATAAAACTATAAAAATCTATTTATAAATGGACCATTTTATTACCCATTTATTATAAAATAATTCCATTAGAATAACATTAATAAAATAATTGGATTCCTAAAAGTGATATAATATGAATCAATATTCATATTATTATAAACTCTTTTCATTACATTAATATCAAATCTATAAAATTTATGTATTATGATTTATGCTCCTAAAACACCTTTAGGAAACTATATGTTTCACGGTTCTTACTATAATATTATATCAAACTTTTATAAATTATTATTCACTTTTAATTACCCTAATAGATAATAAAAAAGAAAAAAGAAAAATATATAGGTTCTTTTATATTATCTTTATATAAATTAATGTGGTTAATAACTCTTACTCAACCCAAAAAACTCTTTACTTTTTGGAAATGTGATTGTAAGTATTTCTCATAGAAGTCTTCTTTCCCCTAAAAACTAAATTGATCCTACAAGAATTTTTATAATTAAACTAAATTTTCTATTTCATATGATTTATTTTATAATAGTTTGTTTTTTGAAAATAAATCTAGTGATTAAATTTATTTCAATTATTTAATTAGTCTGAGAATGATTCTTATTTTTAAATCATTTAGAAATAAAATTAAGGTGGTTAAAACCATTTTTAAACGTTTGATCACATCTTCCATAAGCCTCTGTATTATCATTAAATATATATTTTTCCTCATATTATTTATATCTATCCTACATAAATCTTTGAATTATATTTCTTACCTGAGTATATTTCATTTTTCTCATTATATTGTTTTCTTCTCAAATAATTTTATATTCTTGGAAATAACTCATAATGTATCCAATTATTCCATGAAAATAACAAATAAAAATCTTCTCCATTGATAGTCTTTTTGTAATTATAGGATATAATTTTCTTAGGTTATGTTTTTAGATAGATATTTTCTAGTAATTTTACTAAGTTGAACTCATTATCAACTTATAATCTCTTATTATTATATAATCATATGTATTTAATATCATGTTAAAATAATAATAAATAATATACTCACATTATTCAACATCATGACCATATTGATTTCATTTATCACATGTCATATTTAAATAATCAAATATATTTTTATACAGACTTAATCATCTAGAATTTTCAAATCATGATTCATTTTAGTGGGAATCCTGATCTTTATTAGATAACTACTCTTCACTTCATGTTTTTATTATATTCTTTAGAAAAAATATTATATAATAAATTATATGATTTATGTTCATAAAATTTCCAGCACCATCAATGATTTGTAATCCTTATTTTCCCACCTTGAATAAGATCTGATCCATAATTTGTTTCTTGTTGTTTTAGATTCAAATAGGTATTGAATTGATCTTTATTTGAGGATAAAATTGTACTTTATCTGAATATACTTTACATTAATGTCGATGAAGTATTTTTAAAAACAATTCTAGCCTATTTTTATCTAGAATTTACTTCTAAACCAACAATATTAGTAAAAATGGTTTTAGTACATTGTGAAGTTACAGATAAAAAATGTATCATCTTTGTTTATGTTCTAGACCATTCACATATATATAAAAAACAATTACTTTCTTTCCTTTGTATTAAAGTCTTTTAAACTTGAGATTCCCCTCTAACTTCATGATTTTTATAATTTTTTCTCAACTAACATAGATAATTTAACATGAAATTCTTGGCCTTTGTTGAAATAACCTCTCAAATTTATTAATGTGTTCACAACATCAAGTAATTTGGACTGATTTTTCATCAACACATTTGGTACCGATTACATATATAATCACTTTATTGATCATAAAAAGTTGAGTTACTTGAAAATTAAATATTTTGAGTTTTTCAACATACCCAATTTCAATTTTTTGAAATTTAACTTTATTGATTCCATAATTATTAGCTTCATTATTCAAATTTTCAATCTCCGTTTTGAATATGGGATTTTTCCCAAGACTATATTCATATTTAGATTTTAATATATATTCTATGTATATTTTCATATATTTACTGTCTAGGAAATTTTAAGTATCCTTACTTCTTAAAACATCTTCATCCTACTCCGAATGTGTAATAAGAGTATTTTTATTTTCACTTTATTTCTATCATTTTACTTTATAAATTTTATATTGACCTCATTACCTCCATCCTCTTTTCTCAATGGCTTCTGATTTTCTTTTAATGTAATTTTTTTCCTCTAAAAAAATTTGTTTTTATTTTTATTTTCATCCCTTCCAAAATTTCTCATTGAATTGGAAACTATTGATATTACTTTTTAGAATCTGTTTCATCCTATTCATCCTTCCTTTTCTTTGGAAAAACAGTTTTAAATTTTCCAATACTATCACATGAAAAAAAAATCAATGGAATTTTTCCCTTTTACTTTATTTTAAATTTTCTAAATTTATTTAAAAAATATTCACAATCTCTTATTGATTCATATATTTTTATTTATCTAATTTAGAATCAGTAGAAAAATCATCTTTCCTCTTGATTGTCAACATTTTCATATCCTTAAAATAAATACTCTTTTCTTTTTTAATTTCACTTTTCAAAACATAAGAGTTTCTCATCATATATATTATTATAATTATATTTAAATCATTAATAGGAAGTTTATTTGAATATTTATCTTATAAAATACAGACTTTAGCATCAAATATGTTAGTAAGTATTCTTATAATTTTTCTAAAAATAGTATAATCCTCTAGTTTTTCTCTATATTTTTAAATATTCATCACATTCTCATTGAATGTTTTTTAAAAAAATTAATAGATTCAACTTTTTCCGTATTCAATTATTTAAACCTTACTCTAGATTTATGTTATTTATTCCTTCAATTTAGAGTTTCCTTCATAAATGTTCTCAATTTTCTCCTTAATTTATTAAGTGGTTTTCAAGCCAATAACAATGGTGAATTATTTCTTGTAAAGTTATTCTTAGATTAAATTATTATTATTTTAATCATAATCACTATTTTTTATGACAGTTGGAGTCATCATAGTTTCTTTATAAAATATTGAAACACTAATCAAGGAAGCATCAATCACTTAAATACCTAGATACATAAGGTAAGGTGTAATTTTTTCCATTAAAGATAATAATTCATCTACTACTAATAGAATTTAGATTATCCATATTTATTTAAGAAATATTACAAAGAAATTAGGGAATGTTCATAATAGGGTTTAGATTTGTTTATTTTGATACTAATTAGATATAATTTGATTTCTATGATATCAACTTATGTTAAAATTTATATAGATCAAATCAAAGGTATAACCTAGTTGTTTGGATATCAATTTTTGTTCCTTAGAAAGATATATATGCAATATTTTTAATGTTGAAAAATATGAACTTAAAACGTTAAATTATGAAATTCACCTCATAGTGATTTTTCTTATCTTATGTCATTTGATTCCAGGTCATGGTAATTATATTGAATAAAATGTTATATCATCCAATAAACTCTCTTATAATAATTATAATGTTTTATTTTGATTATGACACATCATGTGATGACGATTAGATTCTTTATTTATTGTTAAATGAGTTTGATAATCACATTACATAAATTAGAGTTTATTGTAAGATTTATAGTAGAGGGTATAAAGGGTTTGTCATTTCATAACATATGTGACATTTAGACTATAAGAGTATCCTTTATTTAATGAAGGAGTTTGATATAATGGATTTCATAGATCTCATTTGAGTAATGAATATAGAGAGTATATATTATTCTAATATATGAAACTCTCTCATTATATTCTCTTAATTTACCTTTATTCTAAAAGATGAAACTCTCTCATTTTTTTATTTTCTTTCTCCTCTCCCTTCACTCTCTTTATTCTATTATTTTATAACAACAAAATTTTCCTTAATAAACTAATATGTTTGTATTATAATGGTTCCACCTACACTTATACACACCTCCATTTAATTGGTAACACACATACTATTTACATATACAATGAACTATTGGATTACTAAATAATGATTGTTTAATTTTCCTTTACCGCCTCTTATAGTGGAAATTATGATGGAAAAGATGTTTATATATGTCATATATTATATTTAATTCATATTTTATCTTCTTTATTCCTTTTATCACACATATATTTTTACCTTTCATTAGGTGTAAATATGATAATCTCATTCAAGGAAGTGTGGACTACCAGCCCCTCAAAGTGATGTGATTCATTCGCACAATACATGGAATTTATTATGGATGAGTTTAATGAACTAATATGATATATATGATATAATAAATTTACTTTAATAATGATATATATACATATATGTCTTATAATTTCTTTCTTTCAACATGACAATTAAACTAAAATAGCATTCATGCATACGTACGACTTAAAATCTCCATGAACGGTGTATTTCATTTTATAATTATATATTAGATAGATGATTATAATACACATATAAATAATATAAATTATATTTAAATATTATTTTACATTCAATAAATCATGATATAAGTATAAGGACTAAAGATATAACAAATTAATTCACATGCAAAAAATAAAGCAGATATTACCCAAAGGCATCAAATTGGACTAAGTTTAGTTCATGCATTAATCCCCAAATGTGGGAACTTTTGGTCATAGGTCTACTCTATTAGGAGGAACCCTAGACCCTCTCTATGATGGTGGCATCCTCTATGCTGGTTCCTCCCCCACCAATGGGGAAGGGACCCTCATCATCCTCTAAAGGAGTGGATTCCTCCTTCATCCCCTTTTCTAATCCTGGTTTTCTTCCTCCATTACCTCAGGTCTCACTTGGACCAAAAGTCTCAAAATTGCTTGATGGGTTTCCCAACCTACATTTATTGTCTATGGAGTTCTCAGAATCATTTCATATATTGAATCATACCTTTTTTATAGGTTTTATCTGTGACATCCTTCAGTCGATTCGTTCAATAGGCATGTCTTCGGTGCTTGGGATTTGTAGGATAGGGCGATCATGGGTCTACTGGATAATCAACAAATTATGATCCACTTTGCCTTAGAGGAAAACCTCATCAAGGCCTGGTCAAGATCTTCTCATAGCTTCAATGGTTTCAGATTTATCATTCTACAGTGGTTCTTCGATCTGCATATGAAGTGGGATACGCCTTCCATGGTGAAGTGGGTAAGATTTCCCTATCTACCCCTTAAATTTAATAATACCTCTAGTTTTTGTATACTAGGGAACCTGATTGGTAGATTTATGTGTTCGGATAGTTGAAATGAATCCCTTTGTCACCCTATAAATCCTTGTGTCTGTGTTGAAATGGATGTGTCAAGAGTTTCGTTTGAATATGTGTGGATTAATATGGGTGAGGAGTACCGATGTAAGCAATGGGTAGTCTATGAAACCTGGACCGATTTCTGCTCTGGATTAAAGCAACTGGGAAATTTTTTGGACTAATATCATTGGGGGTATCAGTTTTTTTTTGAGGAGGAGAAATGGTAGAGGAAAGAAGCATGAGGCACAAGATGAGGCTGAGATACTAGAGCAGAGGCCTACTATTTTTTCAGGAACCTGTGAAGCGGTAACAGAGGTAGGTTTTGGCCAGACATCCAGATCTCAGTCACCTATTCATAAGTCATTAGTTCCATAGGACAACCCGAAGGTGGATAATGGTTTTAGTTGGTTGATATTAGACTTGTCCAGTATTTTCTCTTTGTTTCTCCACAATAACAATATAAGGGAGGGTGGTTTGGTTCAGTAAGATGCAGTTTGAGGGGTAACTTAGGGGATTGCGAGTATAGCTATCATGGTGAAAATGATAGATGGTGAGGAGGATGTTCCTACTAAAGTGTTAGAATCGGGTAGTGATTTTTTGTAGAAGGAGATACTGGGGGGCTATTATGGAGGTGTCATATAAAACCAGTGATGGGAAAGTAGGGGAATCTGATTCATAGAACAAGTCTTCAATTCATTTGAGCAACATATTTGAAGGGGTTGTGGAGGTAGACTTGATCTCTAATCATTTTATCCCATATGAGGCGGTCTGGGGATGCATGAACATGTATAATGAAGATGAACACATTCATTCAGAATGAAAATCTTCAATCCTGAAGGATAATATGAGAAATGGGAGGAGGAAGGGTAGGAAAGACTTCTCCTCCTTACCACATCCTTTGGAGAGTCGATCTACGAAGAAGATAAACATAAAAAATGTTGACTCTGAGGATGTGATCCATCAGATTCCAGGGGTCTAAGGTGATCAACCCTTGGAATTACTTCTAAGATCTGGGGAATAAGGGGTTTAGTATTTTTTGTTACTTAATTATTATGAGGAGGCTTCTAAAATTATGGGTAGGTCATTAAGGTAGAACCTTAATGAGTAGCAATACGATTGGGATGAAAAACAAACCCAATTCTAGTTGAGGGCTTCAAAAAAGTGAATATTAGCATTGAGGAGTACATACAGTCCTGGGATCATCTTGCCTCTAAGTTTGAAAATATGATGATGGAGGCACATAACATTTAAGTATTATCTATCACATGGAAATTTTTTAGGGAAATGGATTTTGTTAAGCTAAAATTACTCTTTAATGACTATGGTTAAACTAGTGTAAGTTGTTTCTCGGTTCGGGAGGTTTTCTAGTACTTTTTGAATTTGTTTTTGGATCTGTATTTGGTGTTGTTTGAAGTGAGGTTTGGTATTATTATCCATATTTGTACTTTTATCTACTTACGATAGGGATCTGATCAAGAATCCTTCACATATTCGTGCCATTTTGATTGGAATTCAAAAAGAGTATGGATATACCATCGGTTCTGTGCTTGCGCATCCTTGCATGGCACAACTAGCTGAATGGTCGTGAATTGGTGAAGGTTTGTCGACACGAGGTAGTTTTTGGGGTGAGTCAAATATTGTATTTCATTTGTTTTTTTTTTGTTTTTTTTTTGTAATGTGGACCTTTATGGTTTCTCCCTTTCCCCTTAAAAGTGTTTTGATAATAAAAAGTTAATTTCCAGTCTTTAGATATTACCTGAAGTGAAAACTTGACATAGAATTGTTAACAAGGGGCTAATAAAAATCCATAATCAAACTCTATATGGTATTATAAGTAAGAATATGGTTATGTTATAGATTTATAATAAATTTATATTTATTATATATGGGGTTTGAATAAGTATAATATGATTCAATACACAAGGTAAAGGGTTTTCAACTCACTTTTTTATTTATGTGAGATACATGATTTATTCACCACTCATTCCTTTTGTGTGGTGTGTATACTTACCATAGATGTATTATATGATTCTTATAATTAGAATTATGGGTATTTACATATCCATTCTATTATCTTACATTCATGGGGTTTATGTTTCCAAAGTTACCAAATCGGTAAGATAGTTTTGTATCAATTTACCTTCTTTGAGAAACATACCATGTTATGAACCTATATTTTTTATATGAGGTGTATATACTACCTTTGAAATTTTATATCATGAACCTCATTACTTTCTTTATATTTTAACCTTCATGTAATTACACATTATTACATGGGGATTATGGTTCAAATTTACAAAGTTGTAAGAGTTTATTGAAATAATATCATTGATTTTTTGAGATTGTTTATAATTATGCTTCCATTATTGAAATATTATAATCCATATCTCAAGAAAATTCATGAATTTTCTTATCCTATGGATATTCATGATATATTCATGTATTGGTATCATTTTTCTTCTATTTGGTATATAATATTATTAAGAATGTTTTTTAATAAAGTCTGAATTTACCTCACTCTTCGAACAGAAATCTATGTTCTTTCAAAACCATGTTTTATAAAAAGGGTTTAACATTTTTTCAAGAATTATTTATAAGTTTTCGAATTATTTTAAAATTAATGGTTTTAAAAAAATCATGTATTCTTTATAATTTTTCAAATTATTTTCAAATAATTGGTTTTAAAAACATTTTCAATATTTATTTATAAGTTTTAAAAGTATTTTTAATGAAATTGATCTCAAAATGTTTTAAATCATTACTTAAATGTTTTAAAAGTGTTTTCAAAGAAAAAGTTTTTTAAAATTTTTTGAATATTATTTTATATGTTTTCAAGGAAAAAGGTTTTCAAAATTTATTAAAGCTTATTTTTTTAAGTTTTCAAGGGAAAAGGTTTTCAAAATTATTTTCAACCCTTATTTATAAGTTTTCATATTATTTTTAAAGAAAATGGTTTTCAAAAGGTTTTATGTTTTAAAAATCATTCTTCAAAAAATAGAGGACATTTTCCTCAACAAACATTCTTGAAATATCTTGCAAAATTATTTCCCATCTAAGATAACAACTATTGGTGTTACTCATGACTTTATGTGAAAATTATTAAATGTTTCCAATCATATTATTTCTATGAATGGATTATGTTTTGATGACATGATGTTTATGATATTAATTTCTCTTTTATGGGTTATATAATTTGAAACCCAATTCTTTTCACATGTTATGTTTATGATGAAATTATTCTAAAACCTATCTTTTTCCATATGTTATGATATGATTACATGTTTATGACACCCATTTCATTTCATGGGTTATGATATGATTATTTATGGTTTTGTGGAACATGTATGTATGATTCCATTATGAGATGGGTGGAACCTAAATCTCCCTCCAATGAATTTGGTAAATATTTATGTCTGGAATGATAACTTAACTCAGTATAGTATTATAGGGTTGGAATAGGGAAAGAACTTGGTTTTGTATTACAGGGTGGGAATAAGGAGTGAAATCATTTCAGTAATATAGGGATGAAATGGGGTGTGAACCCAGTTTAGTAAAGTACTTTTTCCATTGATATGGCATCGACAGTAATTCCTTGACTACTATAGAAATTATTATATATTCTTATGTGTCTACGACAATTCCATGTTTTATTCCGATGTTATGATTTCATGGATTATGTTCTTTAATTCATTTTGATTAATGACTTATGAAATTCCAATATTTATATCTTGATTCATGTATATGATCTTTGATATGAAGGGTATGATCTTCTATTTTTAGGATCAGGTTCTCAAACCCTCGTGAAGATGATTATGCTTACATATATCCCTTGTTTACCCTTATTGAGCATTTGATCTAACCCCTTTATATGTTTCCCTCCTCAGGTTATGAAGATATGAATTATGTTTTAAGTATTTAAAAAGGGTTATAATCAAGAATAACCTAGTGGGAGATAATGTAGCTCATTGATATTCCAGTGTTTACATTTCTATGTTTCCTAAGGAACTAGACTAGTATGGTCTTTAGGTTTCTATTTGTATAATGTTTTAAGTAATCCTAAAATGTGATGTGAGTTTTATGTATGTCAAGACTGGGTTTCTAGTTTTGGTATTAGAGAAAGGGTTTAGTCATCCTTTGGAATCTAGGATAAGAAAACATTAGTGAGATACCTAGGTATATTTCTAAGTATATGTTTGGGGATGTCTCTAAGGATAAGTATAAGGATGACTCAACTTTTAGGAAAATTTCCTAGAATTTTGGTAAAGGATAGAGTGAGTATTTTACTAGAAATGAATCCACATCTGGATACTACAAGTGTATGTGGATCTAGAATAGATGTACCTAGGGGTAACAACTCTGATAGCATGTTGTGGTCCTAAATAGAGGTAATCTAGTATACGACAACAGGCCTTAATGCACACTAGGTTTGACACTCTGGGGGGAAATGATTTCGTAATTCCCAAAACTCTTCACAATCCATCATGGAGGATTTAAAATATAATTTGGCTATAAATAAACTAAGTTGAACCTAGGGTTTCATATATTAGGGAAGGTTTCATTATTTAGACATCCTATAAGTAATTCATTTCATGACTATGTGATTTTCTGCTATGATAAGTAATTCTCACGCTATGATATCTAGTTTTAGTCAATTGAGAGAACTAAAAGGAACATGGTTAACATTTAACATTTCAAATGAGGGAATTATGTGAATTATGCAAATATATTTCCCAAGTGGAAATCTTATAAATAGAATCAGTAAGGTGGTATGAGTATGGGATATACTTATGAAGATAAAGAGACTATAAATGGCATGTGAAAGGTATGTGATTCTCTTCCATTATTTTTTACATTAAACATAAGAAGAATTATCAGATTGATGTTGAGGAACCTTAAGAATGATTCATATTTTATATTCTAGGTAAGAGTTATTAAGGAATAATTTTATGAATCCTCGGTAATGGTTTAAGAATAATGTTGGATGAATAAAGTATTCCGGTTTTGGAATTCAGAGATTATGTTATATGAATCAAAAAATATATAAGTATTTGCAGTATAAGTTTTCATTAAGGATTGAAAAGGATATATTTAATTGTTTTGGATACATAGAAAAGTGATTTCATGGAAAGGTGATATTTTGAATAAGGGAAGGTAACCCTTAATTAATTCCTGACATTGAGATAATTATGTTTGGAAAAAGATGTGATGGATATGAATAATAAATTTGACAATATATATTACCCTAGAACTGATTATTGAAAAAGTTTTCTATGTCATCAAGGATTACAACTTATTGGATTTAAATAATATATTCAGTAATTATTGTAATAATAAAAAATGCATGTTTTCCGAAAGGATTTATGGTATTTAAGGGAATATATGATGAGGGTATTCACATGTTTGGAATGTGACAGCCAAGTGGTACTTTAAAATATATGGGGATCAATGTTAAGTTGATTTATAAATTTCTTTTTAAAGATTTTAATTTTAATCTTCCAGAAGGGTTTTAAGTTTAACTATTTTTGGAAATTTTATGATAAACTTCAGATGAAGTTAGTAAGATTACAGTGTTATCTCTCCATATAAATATTTATGCATATTGGATAGCCTATTCAAACTACTTTGTGTTGATGAAAACTGATGGGATGTAATATCATGGGTAGCATGATTTGTTAGTACTTTGAGAATGAAAAATTCACCTTCCGTTTTAGAGAAAGAGTTGAAGTGGATGAAGGAAAAACAAAGGGTGACATTGTCCATAAATCATACAAGTATATAATTTTATGAAAAACCTTCAACTTTAGGAAAAAGGATCTTCAATCCAAAAATGTTGTCATGGCACCTCCAGTTCAGATGAATTATAATGTCCCTTAGGTCATCAAAAATTTATGGCTTTATTATTTTTTACATTTTCCTATCCTTTTTCTCTATCACTCTCCATCATAACTTGATTTTAATATTTCTCTTCATTGTCAAAGTTTTCACTTCCCAACCATGTTCTCCAAAGTGGGAATCTCGTTATGAGTTTCTTTAGGTAACCATCATGGTTTCAACTTTCAATTTTTAAGGAAAGTTTTAGTATTAATGTTTATGATGTAGTTTTCTATGAATGAAACTTTTAAGTATTAAACCATTGATAGCCAAGATTAATTTTTAGGGTGAAATTCATTTTAAGGGAGGTAGAATGTAACACCCTCAGATTTTGTGAAATATTCTTTTTCTTCTTCGAATTAATTAATTTTCATCGATGTATTTCATTGAACTAATTGAAGCATTATTTTCACATTGAGCCAAATTGGATTGCACTATATGCAACACCGACTGGGCATGGTTTATACGCAACACTGAATTTCTATAAAACATCATTTTATTGTTATAATTATTTAAATGAGATAATAATAACCTATACATTAAACATAGTAATATGAATAGTATTAAATACTATTAGTACATTATTTATAATGGTTTTATATAAATAAAACATATTTATAAAGAAATATATAATTCTTGGTAAAGTCTGTTTTAAAATAATATTTTCTTAAAGAAATTGTTTTTTATGTTCTTCTATGAACAATAGTAAAATTAATTTTAGAAACTAATAGAAATTGAATTTGATAAAATAAACTTAATTTTTTAATTCATAATTTAAATATTATATTAGAGTTAATTTTTGATATTTTCATGAGAAACTTTATTTTTTGATGAATTGTGAAAAATACTGTATTTTAGTTATAATCTACCATTTTGTTTAAATAATTGTTAATATTAATTTATATATAAAATTGGTTTTTAAATCCTAAAGATATCAATTATACATATATTGAACAAATTTATTTAATTGGAATCATTTGTAAAGGGAAATTGGTTATAAAAACTTATTGAACTTTTGAACATCTTTACTTTAAAAACTATATTTCTCTCCACATCTACGGAATTAGAGGTAAACTTAATTTTCTCACTTCTATTATTTAAATTTAAAAAATATATATATAAGGTTTTAATTAATATGATATTTTTATTCTAATAATATCAACTTAATTTTTTGAGCTAAAATTTTAGTGAAAGTGATTATAATTAATCACAACGATTAAGGTAAGATTAAGTTTAATTAGGGACTAAAACTTAATATTAAGGACCAAAATGACATGGAAAATTATCAAAATAACATTGGATTCCAATAATTAGACCATATACCCTATTGTTTAAAATTTAATGGGTTATTGGGATATTATCAAATGGAAGTTCCATATATAAAATGTTAAGTGTAGAAAAAGAAAAAAGGGGACTTTCCTTACCTTTATCATTAATAAAAAATTTAAGTATGTAAAAAACATAATATTGTCAGTTATAAATATAATTTTGAAGGATAAATGGGTTATTTTTATCATAATAATTTATCAATAATTTTTCGATATGATTTAGTTACTTAAAATGCTTAAGAAACACCAACTTAGTGATTATTTAGTTAATAATAAAATAAAATAAATGATACTATAAATATTAAAAGTGAAATGAATTGATTGAATTATTGTATTTAATTATTTTTTAAGATTAATATATCATGTTATACATATTTCAACTAAATATATTTTAATTCCAATATTATTTTGATATTTTAAATTTCAAATTAAATAAATAATTTCAAAATTAACATTATTTTTATTTTACAATAAATGATAATTTATTAAATGATTTAAAATTAATATAAAAACTATATTCTGGATTGATATTTTTAAGTATTAAAAAATATTAAATATGGTCTATTAATGAACCAATTTATATTTTATAATTAACATATTGACTCATATATTGTAAAAACGTTGTTAGTACGGTTTGGGTTTAAGCTGAGTTTTGCACGTCACATGCACTTGTTTTAAAAATTAATTTCCAAAACACATTAAATTTTTATTTTATAAATTAGGTAAAATGATTATAATTTAGTGTATCTATATTATATAATAATTCACACTTTATTTTATTCTTAATGTTTTAATTTCTTCAGTTATAAAACTAGATGCTTTAATAAAAACCAAAATAATAAAATTAGGGAATCTTATAAGTTAAGGAAAACAATGATTAAAATAAACATATTTTTCTATGGTTTAGATTTTTTTCGGACATAATTTAAAATTACTCCATTATTTTTCTATTTTTGAGGCACATTAGGTAAGGTACACCTCCCATTATTGAATACCTTTTGGTATTTACAAGAGTGCCACTCCCCCTTCACTATAAAAAGGCAAGCACTCTACACCTTCCCCACACCTCTCAAGACACTTTAAATTCTCATAAATCTACCCAAGTAGTCTCCCAACATACCTAACTTACTAATGTAAGCCTAACCTTTTGACTTAAGCAATCCCAGGAAGCATTTTGGCACAAACCAAAAGGAGTTACCTGATTAATAGGTAATGTCTTGCCTCAAACTCTTTTCTTTTATTTTCTTTCCCCTCCCCCTCCACTATCTTTATTCCATGATTGTATAAAAAAATAGTTTCCTAAATATACTATTATTTTTTAGGATAATCTTTTTACATAAATATACATGCATTTCAATCTAATGGGTAACGAACATACTGTTTACGTGTACAACAAACTATCGCCTCACTAAATGTTGATTATTCAATTTTCCTTTACCACCACTCATGGTAGGAATTATGATAGAAAATGTGTTTATATATGTCATATAATTTATTTATTATGTATTTAATCTTATTTATTCCTTTTATTATACATATATTTTTACATTCCATTTGGTGTAAATACGATAATTTTGTTTGGGGAAGTGTGGACTACCACCCCTCAAAGCGATGTGATTTGTTCACGAACAACAAGGAATGTATTAAGGATGGGTTTAATAAACTTATAATATATATATTTATTATAATAAAGATAATTTAATAATTATATATATATATATATATATATTTCTTTTACTTTCTTTCTTTCAATAAGATAATTAAACAGAAATAGTGTTTATGCATACGTATGACTTGCCGTCTCCATGAATGGTGTATTGTGTTTCATACTTATATATTCTATGGATTATTATAATACACATATAAAAAATATAAATTATATTTAAATCATGGTTTAAATTTTTTAAATCATGATATAATTATAAGGACCAAAGATATGAAAAATTAAGACACATGTGAAAAACAAATTGGATATTACCTGATGTGAAACCTTAACATAGAATTTTTAACAAGTGGGTAATATAAAGACATAATAAAATAATATATCGAATTATAATTAATAATATGGTTATTTTATGTATTTATAATAAATTTATATTTATTATATAGGGGTTTTGATTGTGTAAGTTGAGAGTCAAGACCCAAGGTAAGGGGATTTCATCTCACTTTTTATTTTCGTAAGATACATGATTTATTCACCACCAATTCCTTTTGTGTGGTGTGTATACTTCCCATGGATGTATTATATGACTATTACTCTTAAAATTATGTGTATTTACATATCCATTATATTATATTCCTTTCACGGGGTTTATGTTTCAAAAGTTACCAAATCGATAAGATGGTTTTGTCTCAAGTTACCTTCTTTGAGAGAAATACCATGTTATGCACCTATATAGTTTTATATGATGTGTACATAATTCTTTTGAAATGTTATATCATGGACCTCCTTAATTTCATGATATTTTAAGATTCATTTAATTTCAATTTCATACATGGTTATTATGGTTAAAAGTTACTAAGTTATAAGATTATATTGAAATAATCTCATCGCTTTTCAAGATTGTTTATGATTGTGCTTCCCTTATTGAAATATTTTAATCCATATCTTAAGAAAATTAATGAATTTTAACATCCGATATTTATTCATGATATATTCATTTATTGGTACTATTTTTCTACTATTTTGTATATAATATTATTTAGAAAGTGTTTTTAAGAAATCCTGATTTTACCTCTCTCTTCGATCAGAAATTTATGTTCTTTTAAAACCATGTTTTATAAAAAGGGATGCTAAATATTTTCAAGAATTCTTTATATGTTTTGAAAATATTTTAAAATAAATGGTTTTAATAATGTTTTCAATATTTATTTATAAATTTTAAATGTATTTTTAAATAATAATTTGTTAAAACATTCTCAATATTTCATTAAAAGTTTTCAAATTATTTTCAACGAAATGGATTTAAAAATGTCTTCAATATTTATTTATAAGTTTTAGAAGTGTTTTAAAGAAAAATGTTATTAAAATTGTTTGAATATTTTTTATATGATCTTAAGGAAAATGGTTTTCAAAATATTTTCAATATTTTTTTATGTTTTTAGGGGAAAAGTTTTTTAAAATTATTTTCAAGCATTCATTATATGTTTTATAATTTTTTTTAAAGAAAATGGTTTTAAAAATGTTTTATGTATTAAAAATAATTTTTCAATGAATAAATGACATTCTCATTAAGAAATTTTTTTGAAAGATATTTAAAAATTAATTTTCCATCTGAGATAGCATAAATTGGTGTTACTCATTTCTTTATGGGGAAATTATTAAATTTTTCCATTCATATTATTTCTCGGAATGGAATATGTTTTGATGGAATGATGTTTGTGAAACCCATTTCTCTTTCATGGGTTATATACTTTTGAAACCAGCTTCTTTTCATGGGTTATGTTTAATATTAAATGAATTTGAAACCTATATTTTTATATAAGTTATGATATGATTACATGTTTATGACACCCATTTCATTTCATGGGTTATTATATGATTATTTATGATCTTGTGGAACATGTATGTATGATTCCATTATGAGATGGGTGGGGCCTATATCTCCTTCCAATGCATTCGGTAAAGATTTATATCTCATGAGATAGACATGGATATAATGATAAATGAACTCAGTTCAATATTATAGGGTTGGAATGAGAAATGAAATTGGTTCAGTATTATAGGGCTGGAATGAGGAGTGAACTTGGTTTAGTAATATAATGCTGGAAAGGGGTGTGATCCTAGTTCCTTAAAAGAATTTGTTCACTAATATGGAATCAACATCAATTCCTTGAATACTATATAAATCATGATATATGATTATTTGTCTTCCACAATTCCATGTTTTATTCCTTTATTATGCTTTCATGGATTATGTTATTTAATTCCTTATGATTCATGTCTTATGAACAGCTAAGCTTTATGCCATGATTCATGTATATGATCTTTGATATGCAGGGTATGATCTTCTATTTTCTTGATCATGTTCTCATACCCTTATGTTCATGATTATGCTTACATATCTCCATTTTTTATCATTACTTATCATTTGTTCTCACCCCTTTTTATGTTTCTCTCCCCAGGTTATAAATATATGTATTGTGTTTTATGTGTCTAATAAAGGTTCTAGTCAAGAAGAACCTCATGGGAGATAATGTAACTCATTGATGTACCAATTTTTATGTTTCAATTTTTCCAAAGGCACAATAATAGAATGGTCATTGGCTATCTGTTTGTATAATGTTTTAGGTATTCTACAAAAGTGATGTAATGTCTATTTATGTCAAGACTGGGTCCCTATTTCTCCTCCCCCACTTATAAAAGTGAACCTCCTCCTCTCACTTCATCACACATATTAAAAAATTTAACTCAACTAAAACATACCAAAATCTCTATCCAATATCCTTATAAACATTATAGATGTTTTCCTCTTCCCAAATACCAACCTTAGGGTCCTTAATAAGAGATCCAAAGGAGGTTCTTCAAAGATAAGGTAACTGTCTTCACTGATCTCTTTCTATTTTACTTATTCTTTTACCACCTTCAATTATTTATTAAAACATTCAATATAATAACACTAGTATATCTCATATATTGAGATGATATTATGTAAATGTCATGATATTTATTCATATCATTCTATATTAAATGGTAAATAAAGTCATCGCACATGTGTACGATGGACTACCTCCACGTGAACTGATGCAATTTTTCCATCGTTGAATCACATTGATAGTTAAAATTATGGAAATAATGAATATATATGATACATATAAAATTATATTAATTATGTAAAATTAATATATCATCCACTTCCTTACCATTCCACCCATTAAGGAAAAGATATCATCGCCCTTGCATACATACAACCTACCATCTCTAAGAAGCAAAGTTTTCATAACCCCCTCCCACCAAAGATATTGCAATAAAGGGATAGAGATAATAACTCCCATGTACCACCTATAGTAGGCCCCGGGTTGGTGACTATCGCCGAGGGTATAAAAATATCATGAAATGGGTGTCATTACCATCTATAATAATATAGGATTGGGAGATAATATGAATCTTCTACAAACAAATCCATGAAATAATATGAAAAAAAACCATTGCGTAATGCATGTATAAATAGAAATGATATAGATAATGGCCTCAAAATGTAAATACCTAAAAACAAAGCTAAATAAGTGACACAAAAACTACCCAAAAAGGATTTGAGCAAGTATTGTCCACATCAGTCTATGTAATCCTTCTAGAAACCTAAAAAAATTTATATACGTAGGGTGAGAATACAAGTATACTCAGTTAAAAAACAAAATTCTTTCATGAACATGTGAAAGAAGTATACTAATTCACCTATGAGAAAAAAAAAGATCTAAAAACAACTAAATAGGTGAACTATCCATCCCGACCTCACTAAGTCATGCTCACCAAATAACACAAGCCATGTATAATAATGTAGTAAGAATCATATCGATAAAGGGTACCTTGCACCACTCTTCCACTGATTTTCCATTCTCAAACCCCAAATTTGTCTATACTAGCACTAATATCTCTTCCAAATAACATATACTACCACCCCAAAATCACAGTCATATAACATCACACCCAAAGACACCTAGGCCACTACCTCACAACACGATCATATCAAATCTCGCCAAAAGACACATGGGTCATCACATCACAATCACTTCCAAAACCATAGTAGTAGGGTATCATGAATATAAAATACATCAACCTCATTCCATTATCCTACCATAAATGACCCACACCATAAGCTACCCCCCAATACGAACATATCACATCCCACTCAAAAACAATTGGGCTACTACCCTATAGTAGAGCCATATCACATCTCACCTAAATCACAAGCAATATACAAGTATACATATCCACACATATGACCAACCTATGCATTCAAAAAAAAACTAACCAACTCACAACACATCCACCTATAAATGCATAACATGAAATAAAACACAAGAAAGATCTCACACCACTAACCAATTCCATTATCTATCCCATTCATTTCATTATTTATCCACAACTGCATTTAACTATACAACACATCATTTATTTGTTCCTTAATAATTTCCACCCCATTAACCAAAACAAACCCCAATGATTTTAAGAATTATTAAATAATTATTCCAAAAATACTTGGGTTTCAAACAAAAAACAACCACATATCACAAGAAGTTCATCATTCCCATAAAAAATCATCTCACTGCCATAAAAGTATGGCCAAACAAATCATCACCTCGCCACCCCAAAATCATGACGAAATAGTCATCACCTCACTGCCCCAAAAGTAAATCCAAGAAACCACCACCTTTCTACCACAAAAACATGAACAAACAACCATCGCCTCACTTCCCTAAAATCATGGAAAACAACCATCAATCATTCTCCCCAAAAGAATGTCCAAAAAACCATCACCTCACCACCCCAAAATCATGGCCAAACAACCACACATCTCCCCACACTGCATTGCAACCACACATTGTCACTCCAAAAGCATGGTCACACAAAAACACAACAAATACCATTTTTTAGATAAAACAAAGGGGATTTGATCACATTCCACTTTATTTTAGGGGTGTTATCACACAAACCATAAATCTTGGGGTAACCATTTTCTTAACCAAATAAATGTGGTTATAGAATTTCCATTTTAAAGTTATGTAACAACAAAAAGAAACAAGGTTTACCCAACACATGTCAAACCAATGAAAACAAATCCCCTAATGGTCATATTATTGAGTACATAATACATCCCATACAAACACAACATCATAATAATATAAATGCTATAAAAGAATGTGAATAATTCCACTTTCCACCTTCAATTTTAGTTAACTAATTAATTTATATTAATTAGGCCAGAGTAAACCATACCCCATATATAAAAAGAAGTAAACCCCTTCTGCATGATATAAAATAGTGAGAAATTAGGGATTCCCTACCACAATGAATCTTTTCCAACTTGTTGCTCACTATAGGGGTGAATAATAAACGCCCACAAACTACTACCACATGAAAAAACCCACAGATCACCTACAATTCTTCTAGGGTTATAAAAAAATCAATCTAAATCACAACCCAATAAAAAGAAACATTGGTGTAGTGAATATCTAAGAGAAGAATGGGAGAAAAACAACTAATAAAGGGATAAAAACTTACCAATAATCTCCAAAAAACAACCACCCGAGCCAACAAATCAAGGTGAGGGATGGAGGGATGGAAGATCCCTAAAAATTTCCTCAGGTTCACCACAAATGAGAGAGATATAAGACACAAATAAATGAAAAAATAGCATAAAGTGTTATAAAATAACCAGATATCATTAGTTTCAAATTGTGTGACCCATTCAGGACGTGAAATCCACTAGTTTCCCAAAATTTCTATCTTGTGCAAAAAATCACATTACCTTGACCAAATTTAATTAAACATCTTAAATTCACCTTTAATGGTGTGAATTAATTTCATGGGTTCCCCCTCATGCATATAAAATCCCTGAATCCAGCCAGATACACAAGCTGTGAAACACTAGTTTACATCTTGTAAAACTTTCATGATGTGAATTTCATGTAGTAACTTTTTTGCACATCCAACCACTACAAAAACTCCTCAAGCATCCTCTAAAACACCTCTAACACAAAAAATAACAAAGTAACAGGATGATACAGAACAATATATTACATTAGATACCTCTTAAATTATTCTCACCCTCAATAATCAAAAACCGATCCTATGAGGAAATGGGTCCAAACAAACACCCCATGATATTGCTCTGAAGGTTTTTGTTACTCCTCAAAACAACCACCAGTCAAGCATACCAAACAAAATGGACACAAAACATATTGAAAAACCTCATCACTACACAACCAAAAACTACCTAATTTCTTACAACCACACTACCGCACAACCACTACACATCCATCTCAGCCTCCACATAGCCCATACCAAAAACCGCTACAACTAAAAAACTACACCACCCTAAACACACGAATTTGGGAATTTCATACTCCATGTAAAGATATCAACCTCTATAGGAGAGAGTGACTCACCTGTATGGGTTTAATCACATCGTAGTATAATGCGTCTCAATTAGGAATCAGGTCCTCCCCTTTTAATATGTTTGAAATTTATCACACATCATACATCAAGAAAACAAAAAATATCATAACACAACAAAATCCAAACATCACATCACAAGAAAAACATAGTAAAGAAAAACTTAAAATAGCTCCAAGTACTAGAAACTCATCTAGATATGTTTATCTGATGTACTCTCCTCTAAGACACCATGACTCCATAAAACATGAACTAAGGGAATGTTCTATCTATCAAGTTCCTTGTCTTGGTAATATTGGTTCTCTACTAGTCACTCCACAATGTTGAGTCATCCTTGATATCCAACACTCCACATTCAATGACATGGGAGTCATAATGAATATCCTGACGAAGCTGAGAGATACAGAGGACGTCATGGATCATTTCTAGCCATAGTGTCAATGAAAACTGATATGCCACCTCAGCAACTCACCCCATCACCTCAAAAGTCCCAAAAAATTAGAAGAAAGCTTGCACCCCTGCCAAACCTCTGATTACCATGTTGAGAAGAAACCTTTGAGAACATGTGGTATCAAAACTCAAACTCCAAAGGCCTACTCTTGTGATTGGAATAAAAATTATACTGGTTCTATGCTAATTTTATCCTCTCACAAACAAGATGAACCTTATCTTTCATGCTCTGCACCATATCAGGACAAAGAAATATTACCTCCCCAACCTCCATCTAGCACAATTGAGAATGACATAGTCTCTCATACCAAGCCTCAAATGGGGCCTTGTTGATGGATGAGAGAAAAATATTATTATAATAAATACAACCAAGGGAAAGTGTCATAACCATGATCCACCAAAGTCTTAGATGCATAACCACAACATATCATCCATCATCTGGATATTCTAATCCATCATCCCATTCATCTAAGGGTGGAAAGCAGTTTTGAGGTGTAATTGAGTGCCAAAAGAATATTGTAATCCCCTTCAGACTCATCAGGTAAAATTTGCACCTAGATCTGAGATAATGGGCCTCAAAACTCTTTATATTTTCATTAACATAATCCCCTACTAAAGAGAATGAAGCTCTAGCCTCTTTAGTACCTTCATAGTCAATGAAAGGAACTCTATTAGACACTCTTTCAAAATATAGTCCGATGAAAAATATTCCCCCTTCTTCTCAACTAGATACAAATTCCACTACTAACACAAAAATCCCCACATCTGACTAACTTCCAAAGGTAGCCAAAATCCCACCCGAGCCCAGATCAAACTGAAATCGATTTCAAACACCTCTATATAACTCTCTATATCCACATCTGAAACACTACCCTCATACTTCCCTAAATCCTATAACTGAAAATCACACAATGCACTTTGACAAACCTCATCCTCCTTTCCTGGATCAACCCTATGGTGATCAACAAGATCATCATGTTAAACCTAAACTGCCTAATCCACATGTGGATGACATACAGGAGGCATAGCTGAAAATAAAACAATAATTTCCTAATCCTAATAGTATAGAATTTTATTTTGATTCATTTTAATTGACTTTATTCATTTTAACCTTCCCAAAATAACCCAACTAAAATAAAAAAAGATTCATCATGATGTAAGTTTCTCTCTTAGGTATCTACCCTAAAAATAGGACTACCTCACATAGTTATTAAATAAGATCAGATTCTATGCACTAGATCATAGGTGGACCTAAAATCTTGTTTTCTAGATGATCTCCCTGGCCTATGTCATGCACCAAGGTCAACTGGAACTATTTCCACACCAACCCATGTAATCATCATTTTTCCTGACTCCATACTTCACCATATATATTAACCTACCTATGATACCACTCTATCATGAAACCTTCACACTAAATATATCACAATGAAGGGATAGAGATAATGACACCTGATTCCCACCTCTAGTAGGCCTCGGGTTGGCGTCCAACATCGAGAGTTTAAAAATCTGATGAAATGGGAGGCATTAACCTATATAATAATATAGGATTGGGAGATAAGATGAATCATCCACAATAAAATCCATGAAATAATATAAAATTAAACCAAAACCATCCCAAAATGAATTTATAAATAGAACTGATATAGATAAAAGTCTCTAAAAGTTAATACCCCAAAGCAAAGCTAAAGTTATGACACAACAACTTTCCAAAAAGGGTGTGATATATTATTTTCCAACGCAGTCTTTGTATCCTCCAAGAAACCTGAAAATAAGTTTATATATGTTGGGTGAGCATATAATTATACTCGGCAGGAAAACCAAAGTCACTCATGCACATGTGAAATAAGCATACTAATGAACCCTCTAGAAAACAACAGAACCAAAAACACCTAAAGAGGTTAACTATCTATCTCAACCTCACCAAGGTATATTACTTAAAAAAACAAATACAAGTATAATAACATAATAAGAATAATATCAATAAAGGGTACCTTGCACCGCTTACCCCCTAATTTTACGTTCTCACACTCTAAAATCTTATGTCTTGGTGCTCCTATATCTACCAAATAACATATACCACTGCCCCATAGGCATGTTAGCATCACATCATTCCTATAGACACCTGGTTGACTACCCTATAACATGGTCATATCACATCTCACCCAAAGACACTTGGGCCATCACATCAAAACCACTGCCATAACCAGTGTAGTAGGGTATTATGAAAATGAAGGACATCAACCTCATTTCCTCCTCTTACCATGAACGACCCCCGCCATAAGCCTCCCTTTGGAACAAACATATCACATCTTTCCTGAAACACATGTTCCACCATCCCATAGCATGAATATATCACATCTCACCTGAAAACACTTGGTCCATTATCGAGTGCACTAATAGATCTCCCGCCATCACAACCTATTCATATCTACTCACCTAGAAGAGATAGAGGGAAAGAGTGTATAGCCATACATAAATCCTTATCACTAGTATTTTAGAGAAAACACCCTCTTTCTGAAAATATGGGTGTCAAAACATAGTTCTCTATGTGGGTGGGGTGCATATAGAAATCCCAAGGAATATAAAATTATATATAGCCACACAAAACCAAGCATATCGGTTAAAAAAACACTAACCAACTGACAACCCTTCCACTTTATTTCCACCTCTAAATTCATAACACCACACAAACCACAAGCCACATCTCACACCACCAAAAAATTCCATTATCTATCCCATTCATTTCATTATTTACCCACAACCATATTTAACCACATTGCCTATCATGTATTTGTTCATTAATTTGTTCCATCCCATTAACCAAAACAAACCCTATCCATTTTAATCATTATTAAATAATTATTTCAACACTACCCTAAAATCCACCATAAAGAAACCACTCATCGTAAGTAGCTCATCATTCTTATAGAAACATTGCCTCACCACACCCACATCATGGAAAAAACCCATCACCTCATTACACAAAAATAAAATCCAAAAATCAATCATCTCACCACCCCAAAAGCATGGCCAAACAACCATGAACTCTCCACCCTAAAATCACGTCCAAACAATAATCACCTCACCGCTACAAAAGCATGACCAAACCACCATCACCTTTCTACTCTAAAAACAAATCCAAACAACCATCACCTCACCGCCCTAATATCATGGCCAAACAACCAAAAATCACCAAAAACAACATCATAACCACACATCATCTCCCCAAAATCATAGTCACACAACCACACATCAAAAACCATTTTACATATTTAAAAAATGGTCTTTTATCACATTATACTTTATTTTGGGGTGTTATCACACAATCTATAAATCCATGGGAACCCATTTTATTATCCAGGTATAAGTGGTTTTAGAATATCCATTTTAGGGTGATTTCATAACAACATGAAACATGGTTTCCAAAACACATATAAAACCATCAAAAATAAATCCTCTAACAACCACAATTTTCAATAGGGAATCTAGCCTATACAAACATGACATCAAAATAATATCAGAGCTATAAAAGCATGAAAAACATTCCCCTTTCCCCCTTAAATTTAAATTAAAACATTAATTTTTCTTGATTAGGCCAGTTTAAACTATTCCACATAGATAAAAAAGAGTAAACCCTTCCTGAATTATAAAAAAAGTGAGAAAAAAGGGATTCCATAACTCAAAGAAGATTTTTTAAATCACTACGCACAATGGGGAAAATAATTAATTCCCACAAACCACAGCCACATGAAAAACCCATGGATAAACCTACATTGCATCAAGGGTTATAAAAAATGCAGCATAAAAAATAACCCAAACCAAAGAAACATTATCATAAAAAATCCCCAAGAGAAGAATAGGAGAAAACCACCAAGAAAGGAAGAATAAATTACCACTAATCTCCAACAAAAAACCATCAGAACTAATGGATCAAGAAGAGGCATAGAGGGATGTAAGATCCCACAAAATTACCTAGGGTTATCTATAAATGAGGGAGAATTTATCCATAGAAAAACAAAAATTATCACCCAAAAGGGCTATAAAATAACTTGGATCATACTGGTTTCACATCATGTAACCCATTCATGATGTGAAATTCATGGGTTTCCCAAAATTTCAAAATTCCTTTTAAAATCATGTCACCTAGACCTAATTTAATTACACATTGTGAATTCACCTTTCACAATGTGAATTTATTTCATGGGTTCCCCCTAAACTACATACAATCTGTGAATCCAGCCGACTACAAAAGCTGTGAAACACCGGTTCATGTCATGTAAAATATTACCGACATGAATTTTCTACAACCACTCTTCTGCCCCACTAACCACCATGAAACCTCCAAAATCCTATTCTAAAACACCCCAACACCCAAAATTGATAAATTAATGAGCTGGGAAGGCATGGTCCATTATAGATGCAATTCTTTTTCCATGTCCAACTTTGAAAAATAGTTATAAAAAGGTATATAATTCATTGTTGTCATATTTATAAAATTTGTATCATTCTATAGATGATGTATTTATATTATATTTATAAGAACTAAAAATTATATGATAAAACAAGCATGAAAAAAAGGTAATTAACACCCAAAAATAGTAATAATAATAGATTGTTAATAAATGGGTGATATTACATTATATATGATATTATAAATTTAAATATGGTTATGGTATAAATTAATAACATGTTTAAAACCATTATAAATGTGATTAAATCACATTAAACTATATGGGTTCTTGAGGTAAAGGATTTTATCTCAATTTCCATTACATTGAGACATATTTGTTATTATGCACCTATTCACTTTTATGTGGTATATATACTGACCCTTTGATGTGTTTAACATGAATACCAATTTATTTCTGATGATTAGTGATTCAATTCATGTTTATTCTTTCAAGGGGTTGTAATTTGAAAATTTCCTAATATGTTAGAATCTATTTTAAAATATCACTTTCTTTTGGGATTAATTTTATTCTCATTGAAGGAATCTTATCATTTATCCTCCATAATATCCAATCATTTTCTTATCCAATGGATATCTAAGGAGTTTCCATATTTTCTTCCACATTTTCCTATATTTGGTACTTGAATATATCAAAGAAAAGATTAAAAGAAAAACTTGTTTTATCTCTCTTTTAATTAGATATATTTTTCTTTCATGTCCATGTTTTTCAAAATTATTTTACCAAAGTATTTTTATTTTGTCAAATTATTTATTAATGAAATTTTAAGTTATACTTTACATTAAAAAATGAATTAAAAGGAATCTTTATAATATTTTTTGAAATGTATATTTTCAACTTTCTTTACAAAAAAGTCAAAATGAATGTTTTTTAATGCATATGATGATAACGAGATTCTACACCACTATAATCCTTTTATGAAATTTAGCTTCTTATACATGTTTTCAATGGTTTTAAAAATAAAAATATTTTAAGAAATATTATTTTAATATTTCAATTATATTCCCTTTATTCTTCTAAATAAATTTATTTTATTACTAAGAGAACATATATTCCTGATGAACCAATAGTCACCTCTCATCTCTTGATTAATTTTGTGATTATTAAATTTCTCTTAAGATAATCACTTTATTTTGATAATATATCATTATAAATTTCATTTCTCTTAAATATCCCTATTTTTCGTATCATGGATATGATTATTTCTTAAATTTTATATCATTTATATATATGGTGTTTAATTTTAATGTTTTTTGATAAATTGGGGAAATATTGAGAAATCCATGTTCTTTACTCAATACAAATATTTATTGAGAAGTCAAATTATTTATGAATTAAATTGATCATTTTATATATGAGGAATGATTTGGACATATAGTAATGGGTGGGGCCTAGAATTATATATCTCATCAATGCATCGATAGGTCTCATGAAGAAAATCAGTTGGTAAAATTAAATGGGGTTTTACCCATTGTTTTAAATTGTATTGGTGAAAGGTATTAACGGTATATATATAATGATGTGTGAGATCGTGACCTCCAATATTAATAATTTCTTTCTTTGATAATTAAGTTATTATTATCCATGAGATTTTTCCATTAATATTATCAATGGATTCATTTTTTTCTTAGGTTATTGATTAAATGACATGTGTGTTTAGTTGTTTACCTTGAAATATTGATTATTCCTTATCCAATCATGATAGTAAAGTTATTGATTAGATAGAATGTGTATTCAGCTATTTACCTTACCATGATGATTATTAATTATTTATTCATGATAGCTTATACTGTATGTAACCCTTACTAGTCATTTGATCTCACCATTATTTTGTTTCCTTTCTCTAGGTTATGAAGAAAAAATGGAATGAGTTTAAGTATTCTGAATGTTTTCCATTACTATTTTTTATATTTCATACCCAATGTAAAATGGGTATCATGTATGTATCTATTTCTCCAAAACTAATAAATTGATTGGTCCTTCAGGATTTGACCCATTGTACATATGCTAATGTAATAATGTATACACCAAATTTGGGTTATTTGAGCCAGGGTTGTTATAGTTATTATCAGAGCTAGTTTAGCAGAATCCTTGGGAACTAGATTAAGGAAAACATAGATTTGAGAACATTAGACTATGATATACTTTGAGTATATCTCAAATTGTGGAATAATATCCTAAATTTTTGTTAAGGTAGGTATTATGTAGTTCTTTCTAGAAATACATCCATGTATGGATACTACACATGGAAATGGTTTTGACATAGTTACACCCATGGGTAATAACTCTGAAAAGGTTGCATTGGGCTTTAACTCAAATATCACCTGGTACACAACAATGGGCATTACTACACAGTGATTTTAACACTCCTAGGGGACATTATTAGGATAATTTACATTTTATTTAAAACCATTATTAAGTATTTAAAAATTAATATATACCAAAAGAAACCAACTTTATGATTATAGGATTCAAAATGCATAAATTTTGTATTTATGTTAAGTGTTACATCATATTTAGAATTATACATTATGATTTAAAATTCATAATTTTATGATATAATCTAGTATATTCCATTTTTTATAAATAATTCATGGAATAAATATGGTTATTAATACTCATGGCCAATATAGTGATGTCTTTTTTGAGAAATCCAATATATCTAGTATTAAAACTAAGCAGGTCGTGACTATATTATAGAATCTTAATTAGATTATGAAAGAATAACCATAATTTAATGGTAAAATTGTTGCTTCATTATGTGATTATTCCATATTGGATCGCATCACATGATATATGCCCTTATTATTTATTGGGGCTACTAATATTGTGGAAGCCAAGAAAAAAAATTAAGTCTCTTGAAAAGATATTTATGGACTTAGGATATTATAAAAAGGAAAAGGTAATAGTGTTATTATACTATCCCAAGGGAGATACTGATCAATGGTGGTCATTTTTTCAGAATAATAGAAAATAATAAGAAATATAAAACATGGAATGGTGAGATTTTAAGGAAACATTATTTGACAAATATTTCCCTTATGAAAAATGGACTAATATGAAGAGAAAGTTCCTCAATTTAAAGAAAAAATGAGGAATAAATTATTGTGAAGTATGAGGCTACCTTTACAAAACTATCTGGTTATACTAAGGATTACATATGAAATATGGAATTAAAGATCAATCATTTAATTGAAAGGCCTAATCCAAGTCTTCTAAGGGAATTGATTTCTCAATTATTTTCATTATATGGTTAAATAGTTTAATGTACCATCAAAATTAAGTACTTTTATAGATCCTATATATTCTAAAGGAATCAAGGTAATAAGAGGTTGGTCAAATACCATGAAAAATTTAATTCGTTAAGAATGAATAAGAAAATGATTCAATTTACATCATGTGAAAATTGTGGGAAGAAACATCTTGGAAAATGTTTTTAAGGACATGGGATTTTGTTACAAGTGTATCAATAAGGGTCATCTAGATAATGAATGTAAGTGGAAGAAACAAATAAATGATTTCTAATGATTTAGCACTAAAAAATTTTGGTGTTATTCACATAAATTCCCTAAGAATCAAGGGAACATAACATAGAAGATGATGATGGGAGAAGACCAAGACTATGTAATAACTACACCGGAGGTAGAATTTCCCAATGATGTGGTGGCAGGTACTTTAATCACAGACTCTTTGAAAATAATCTATTTGATTATGTATAATCACATTGTTTTATATCTTAAATGTTTTCTAGAAAAAATAGATATTTCCCTATCACCTTAAGAAGGGATTTTTCAGTCAATACTCTAAGTGGAAGTCTCACTACAACAAGGATGTGTCAGAAAGTTCCCATTATATAACATAAATTCCCCCTATCAATAGACTTTATTATACTACCTATGGTTTAATTTGATATAATCCTTAATATGGAATGACTTTAAAAATATGATGTAAAATTTATTGCAAGGTGAAGTAAATTAGAATTTGTGATGAATATGTATAATTCCTTATCATTATAGTAGTGAATTCATCATCTAAGTCACGTCTAGATCCACCCCTAATATCTCTTATAAATGAGATTCTTAAGGAATAAGAGAAAATAAAATATATGGATGGTAAAGGTAATATTAAAATTGATTATGTACCTATTGTATAAGAATAAATTAATGTATTTTCATATGAATTACCTATACATACACCATATCATGAAGTTAAGTTTTCCATTGATTTAATCCATGATGAAAGACCAATATCAAATACTCTTTATAGAATGGTCACTGTATAATTAGTAGAGTTGAATAAAAAACTTGAGTATTTGTGTGATAATGGATTTATTCACACCAGTTATTCACTATGGGAATCCCTTATTTTCTTTGTTAAGAAGAAATATAGATCCTTTAGGTTGTGAATTGATTATAGGAAAATCAATGCTATTACAATAAAGAATAAGTATCCTCTTACTCACATTGATGACTTATTTGATCAAATTTATGGAGCTCAATATTTTTAAAATATTTAACTTTTCTCTAGGTATCATCAATTATGAGTAAATAAGGAATGTATTCTAAAGACAACATTATAAACAAGGTATAGGAATTACGAGTTTATAGTAATTCCATTTGGATTGAAAAATGAAACATCATTTTTTATGGATCTAATGAATAGATTATTCAAAGAATATATTAATAATTTCATGGTTTTATTCATTTATTATATATTTATGTATTTAAAATACCATTAGAACCATGATAATCACTTGCAGATCATTCCTGATACTCTTAGAAGGAAAGATTATATATTAAATTTTCAAGGTTTGATTTTGGATTTAGGAATTTTTTCTATTCTATATTTTCTCTAAGTTTGAAATATCATTTGATACAGTAAAGAAAAATAAAATCATAGAATGGACGACACCAATGAATATAATTGATGTATATCATTTCATTGGTTTGGCAAGATAATATCAATAATTCATCCAGAATTTCACTCAATTAGAAAACCCATTAACCAAGATTACACATAAATGGATTATTTTTATATAGAAAAGGAAATTTAAATAATGTCTTGATTAATTGAAGATTAGATTGTTCAATGATACTATTTTGACTCTACCATCATGAAATGATGGATTTGTGATATATAGTGATGAATCTAAAAAGGGACTTAGTTGTGTCCTTTTGAAATATGATAAAAGTTATTCCATGTGCATCAAGGTAGTAAAAGACCCATGAATAAAACTATCCAACCAATGATCTTGAGTTGGTAGATGTAATCTTTTCTTTAATTAAATGGAGACATTATATTTATGGTTAAATATGTGAGATGTACAAAGACTATAAGAGAATAAAATTCATATTTTATAGAAATATTTCAACACGAGGAAAATAATATGGACAATGCTACTAAAGGATTATGATTTCTCAATACATTATCACCCAGGGAAGGAAAATAAGGTATCAGATGCATTGAGTAATAAATATCAGGGCGTTATGACCCAAATGATGATTTATAGGGATCCTATATTCATGGATCTATTAAATATGGATATAGAAATTATAAATTAATGGGAGATATCAATCCTTTTTATATGATTTAGAAACCATGTTTATTGGAAAAACTAAAAATTTATCAATCTCATGATGATAATTTTTAGAAGAAAATAAAAGTCCTTAATTATGGGAAGTTGGAAAAATTCGATTTTGAAGATAAATTTTTAAAATTTGGAACGATAGTTTGTTCCTTGTATACTTGAGATAAAAATGTAATTCTTGGATATTTCTCAGAGATTAAATTTCTTTATACACCATCATAGCATGTATAAGGATTTGAGAGAACATTTTTTTGAGGTAACATGAAGCTAGAAAATTCTAATTATAAATCAAGGTGCTTGGTATGTTAAAAGGTGCATGTGGAGAGATATATTCTTAGAAGATTCATAAAACCTATTTCTATTCCTATGTGAAAATGGGATGAAATTTCTATCAAATTTTTCATATGACTTTCAAATACTCCTATAAGTATTGATTTAATATGGGTTATTGTTGATTTCCTTACTAAATCTATACATTTCCTCACTATAAGAGAAGATTTACCTCTTTAGTGCCTCACAATTCTCTATATTGATGAATTATCAAGACTTAATAGAGCACTAATTTTGATTTTTTATGATCATGATCCCTGATTTACATAAAAATTATGGAATATTCTTCAAAATGATCTTGATATTGAGATTCATTTGAGTACCACCTACCATTCACAAACCAATGGATAGTCCAAATGAAATATTCAAACATTGGAAGACATGTTGAGTTCATACTCACAAGATTTTTAGGGTATGTGGGATTAGTATTTACCTTTGTTATATTTTTTATACAATAATATTTTTCATTCAAGTATTCAAAAGGTGTCGTATGAAGCATTATATGGTAAGAGATGTTGTACTCTAACATGTTAGTGTGAATTTGGTGAAAGGAAAGTTGTAGGCCAAGAACTTGTTGAAGAGACAATGATAAAGGTAAAGACTATTCAAGCTCATATTAAAGTAGATAAAATCATGAAAAAGATTTATGTTGATAACTGGATGAAATATTTATAATTTCAATTGTAAGATCACATTTTCTTAAAAGTGTCCAATGAAAGGTGTCATAAGATTTGGTGAGAAATAGAAACTGAGCTTCAGGCACATTGAACTTTTTGAAATTATGGAAAGAATTTGATCAGTGGAATATCGATTGGAAATTCCACCAAGCCTCTATCCAGTATATAATGTATTCAGTATATCATTATTAAGGAATTATATTCCAGAACCAACACATGTTCTCAGCAATAAATAAATTGAATTGGAACCTGATCTATCTTACTATGGAGAGAATATCTAGATTCATAATAATAGAGAGAAATTATTGAGGAATTAAATGCATTAACTAATAAAAGTAATTTACAAAAATCAAAAAATATAGGGAAATGTGGGAAATATATGATTTTATGAATAATAACCACCTTCAATTTTTTATAAAGTTATATCCCTAAAAATTTCGAGGGAAATTTTTTTATCAGAGGGTAGAATGTGACACCTAAGCCCCAATTATAGTAAGTGAACATTATAATTTAATAAAACTATAATTCAATATATATTTTAATATTTTAGGGAAAATTATAATTTTATAGGATGAATATTTATTTTTAACTTACTTGGTCTAATTAATCCTTGAATGAATTTTTGAAAATTTTCCTTGGAAACATACTTTTATAGAAAATAGAAAATGTCATATTTAAATATTCCTCATATTATTTATAATAATGTATTATAATATTTTGAATTAAAAATTTATTTATAATAAATTCTATATATATATATATATAATTATAATGTCATTTGGAGGTAAAAAGGTATACTTTTTAGAAAAATAAATCTTTTTGAAAAAAATATTTTTATTTAAAAAGGCATAATGCCTATCAATTTTAATTAATTAAAATTATATTTAATGATTAATGATTTAAATTAAATTTATATATTATATATATAACTATATGAATTTAAATACATATAATTATGATTATTATTCATATAGTTAATATAATATCATCTTATTCTTGAAAAATGCATTTTTTGAAAAACTGTTTTTCGACGCGCTTTATGGGTTTACTTTTAAATAAAAAATTCCCAATTATTTGAGTTGAAGTTTGTAAAATGGATTCCATATTTTGAATCATAATAATTAATATTTTGTAATAATATTAACTTGTTTTTTATTCATAATTAATAGTAAAAACAAAAAATAATAATTACCCCGGTTAAGGTTAAAAGAGGTTTATTGGGGCTTAAACCGAAAGATATGGGTATGTTTTCCAATTAAACTAGTCAAAATATTTTTTTGTTCATATTATGACCTTATACAATATAACTTTTAATATATTGTTATTAGGAATCAATTTTCTTGGGAATTACTTTTCCATTTTGTATTCTTTTGGGAAAAATTCAAGTAGTTTCCAAGAAGGTCCCCTCCCTCACTTATGAAAGGGAACCTTCTCCCCTCACTTATTCACACCTATTAAGAAATTTATCTCAAGAAAAAACTAACATAATCTCTCACCAACATTATTATACACATTGTATATGTTTTTTCTTCCCAAAAGACTAGCCCTAGGGTCCTTGATAAGATATCCAAATGTGGTTCTTTTATGAGAAGGTAATTGTCTTCACTAAGGTCATTATTTTTACTTATTCTTTTACCAACTTCGATTTTGTATTAAAATTTATTATATAATTACACTATTATATCCCATACATTGATATGTTATTATTTTATGGCATAATATTTATCCATCTCATTCTCTATCAAATGGTAAAGACAACTATTGATGTGTGTACGGTGGATTACTACCTTACGAATTGATGTAATTTTTTTCCATCCAAAAATCAATTATATATTCATAATGATGGAAATAGTTAATATATATGATAAATATGACATGATATTAATTCTGAAAAATTAATATATCATCCACTTCCTTACCCTTTCACCCATTAAGGAAATGATATCGTCGCTTGTGCATATGTACGACCTATTGTCTGCACAAAACGATACAATTAATTTTTCATGTACATATTTAAATAATGATTATAAAAAGTTATACTTATTACATTATTACAATTATTTATATTATGGATCTATTTTTGATGCATAACAACTAGAACATTTGAGACAAAACATGCATGAGAAAACAAGCCAATTAACACTCAAAACAATAGTATTAATAAAACATATTTAATAAACAAGTGATAATATGTTATAAGAGGATCATATATGATATTATAAATATGATTATGATTATTTTATAAATTAATAACATGTTTAAAACCATTATACATGAGGTTAAATAATGTTTAACTAAAGTTATGTGTAAGGTGAGGGATTTCATCTCAATTTCCATTCCATTGAGACATATTTGTTATTATGCACCTATTCACTTATATGTGGTGTATATACTAACCCATTGATAAATTTAACATGAATACCTATTTATTAATCATTATTAATGTTTAAATTCAATTGTATTCTTTCAAGGGGTTATAATTTAAATGTTACCAAAGAGGTAAGAATCTATTTTACAATCTCACTTATTATTGGGATTGCTTTTATTATCATTGAAGGAATCTTATCATTTATCTTTAATAAGATCCAATAATTTTCTTATATAGTTTATATTTAAGTATTTTTAATATTTTCTTCTAAATTTTCTTCTCTTTGGCACTTAGATCTAGAAAAGAAAATTTTAAAATAAAAACTGATTTTATCTCCCTTTTCATCAGATATATTTTTCCTTCATGCTCATGTATTCCAAAATTGGTTTATAAAAGCCCTTTTATGTACTCAAATAATTTAGTAAGGAAATTTTATGTTATAATTTAATTTTAAAATAATAAAGTAATATTTGTACTATTTTTTTAAAGGAAGTTTTTTATTTTCTTTAAAAAAATCAAAAGTAATGTTTTTTAATGTATAAGGTGATAAAAGAATTCCCTTCTGCCATAACCATTTTAAGAAATTTAGATTCTTCTATATGTTTTAAATGTTTTAACAAAGAAAAGTATTTTATGAGATCTTGTTTTAAATTTTCACTTCCATTCTATTTATTCTTACAAAGGAAATGATTTTATTACAAAAAAACATATATTCTCGATGAACAGATGATCACCTCTTATATCTTGATTAATTTTGTGATTGTCAACTTTATCTTAAGACAATAAACTTTTTACGATCATTTAGAATTGGAAATTATATTTATCTTAAATATCCAGATTCTTTTTATTATGGTTATTATTGTTTTCAAAAGTGTATACCATTTCAACAAATGATGTTTACTTTTAAAGTTATCTGATTAACTAGAGAAATGTTGATAAATCTGTATTTTTTCCTCAATACAAATATTTATTGATAAGGAATATTGTTTTTGAATTAAATTTATCATTTTATATATGAAAACTTATTTAGGAATATATTGATTCCTGGGGTCCAGAATTATATATCCCATGGATACATCGACAGGTCTTATGATAAAAATTTGTTGGACAAATTAAATGGGTTCTTCCATGTTTTTAAAATATATTGGCGCAAAGAATTAATGGCATAGATATCATGATGTATGATATCATTACATAAAATATTAATAATTTACATAATTAATAATTTATTTATTGTTATCCATGAGATTATTACATTTATATTATCGATGGATGCATTTCATGCTCAGGTTATTGATTAAATAACATATGTGTTCATTTATTTACCTTAGTATTTTGAGTATTCCTTATCTAATCATGATAGTAAAGTTATTGATTAGATGTAATATGTGTTCAGTTATTTATCTTTCTATATTTATTATTCATTATTTATTCATGATATATTCCACTATACATAACACTTATTGAGCATTTGAGCTAACCCTTATTTTTTCCTTTCCCTAGGATATGAAAAAAAAATCTTTGAATGAGTTCAAGGATGCTGATTTTTTTAATTACTATGTTATATATTTTATCCCCAATGTAAAATGGGTATCATGTATGTATCTGGTTCTCTAAAAATACTAAACTGATCAATCCTTCAAGATTTGACCCCATGTATCTATGCCAATGTAATAAATTAGACACCAACTCTAAGTTATTGGAGCCAGTGTTGTTGCATTTTTTGTATGACCATAAAAAGGGATTGTGCTTGTAAACTATGTCATGGATTAAATTGGTTCCTTTAATAAATTCTTTATCCAAAATATATTGGGTAGACAAAATATATCATGGTGCATTACCTTGGTTTTATTGGAAATTACTTCCTCAAAACTTGTTCCTGGAAAGGGACCATGCCATATCTATGTAACTTTAGACCATATCATAAGTGGACATGATTATTATGGTTTTTAATAAGTTTTTATATAAAATTTTAAAAAAATTAATTATTCATTTATTTATGTAATCCCTATTTAATATTCATTTATATAAACTATTTATGTTATAAATGTTGGTATGATTTAGTTTAAAATTTTTTAAACTATTTCTTATAACTATCATGTCATGCATATAAGAGTTTCATGTTAGGTAAAAAATAAAATATTTAGTTTTCATATAACCAAAAAAATTATTTTTTATTTTAGTTATGAACTCAATAATAAATATCAGTTATGATTTATATATATTAGTTGTTAGAGTTATATAACAATTGAGGTCTCTCTTGAGTATTGATCTATTGATAGTGGGACATTGAGTCAGAATTCTCACTGTCCTGGGGGTTTGAATCTATCTAGAAAAGTGGGAGTTAGTTACATGTTCCATCATACTTTTTCTTGTATAGGTTTTTGTATTTGTGTGATTCTAATGAAAGGGTTTACTATACATTATGCATGGGATGTATTTGGAAATGTATCATTATAATTGGCCTTTTTTTATTGGGAAAGTAACACAAATCATGATTTGTAAAAGGTGTTATACATTAGTATATTTGGAATATATTAATTTGGTTGAAGGAATAAGATTCAAATAATGAATCATTGGATTCATGTATACATATAGGTATTTCATGAGATATAAAGATTTTATGAGATATAATATTTATGTATGACATGCATAAGATGCATATAGAAATGGTGAGACGAATAAAATCAAGAAAAAACTATGTAAGACATTCCATTCAATGAAAACACATGTCAAGACCTCAATAATCCAAATGAGTAGCCCATGAAAAAGTTGGGTACCTAATGATTATCTAGTAAAATACATGTTGGGTATTGGTGACCTGAATAAGATTAAGTACCCATATTAAATTATAATATTTGGGTTACACTTAATTAGCTGGACCATATATGATTAGGTTCTCAACGGAATTGAGATAGTATAATTTATAAGATCATTTGGGAAAGTAATTTTATACCTAACTAACCAAGAGTCATATGTGATATGATTTTCATAATGGCATACCTAAATAGATAAATGTAGGAGAAATTCCGAAAAAATATCTATAGTTTCTGAAATAGGGATCTTGGACCACTGATAGATATGATGTATGGGGTTATCATTTTAGTAACAGTTTTTTTAATAAAAGTTATTATTCAATTGATATTAAAACATGATATTCACTCAAATATATTTCTTTTTGTAGATTATAGAATGTATCATGCATATAATTTGACATCTCTTATAGGTTGAACCTATGGTTTAATCATCTAATATTCAAGGTTAATAAGCATTTTTAAGGAATTCATTTATAAAATAATTATAGGAATGTTAAAGAAATCAATTTATCTATTTATGACTCATCAATATTAGATGTTAGGTGTGAATATCACATTTTAGATGATAAAAATATACTCAAAAATAGAAGATAACTTATAAAAGGAAAATTAGATCAATATGATGGAAATAGGGTATGTTTTGTCTCATTAGATATTGGCACTTATTATCCAAGTCTAACTTGTGGATTAGTTATATAATTGGAAATAATTTGTTAAGTTCTAGGTATAAAAAATAAATTTTATTTCAATATCTTGTTTGGAAAAGAAGTAGTTTTCATTCATTATTAAGAATAATAATTATTCTATATACATGGATGAAATGATTTGTAGAATTATAAATATAGTGAACACTTTATAGATTTTGGACATGGATAATACACCCTATAACATTCAGGATAAGAAGGTTAAGATTGATTATAACTCTAATTATAATTGGCGTTGTCTTTTGGGGAATATAAATGAGAACTGGATCGAAATATTATATCATGATGGATTGTTGGATTGATTCAATTATAAATCATTTGATAAATATGAAAATAAATTATCATAAAAAATAACTAAATCACCTTTAGTAGAAAATATTATAGAGATAATGGTTTATTGGATCTAATACATAGTGATGTATGTGGACTAGTGAGAACACATACAATTGGTGGGTTATGTTTTTTTTAAAAGACATATGTTTGAAACCTTTGAAAATTTTATATTTTAAAATTAAAGTATAAAATCAACAATGAAAAAGTATCAGGATTCTCAAATCAAATTAGATTGTGAATACTTAATCCATGAATCACTATTTTTTTGATATATTGTGGAATTATTTCAAAACTAATTCCTCATAGAACATTATAGTGGAATGATTTACCTAAGAGGATGAATTATAACTTTTTTGACATAGTTTTATTGATTATGAACTAATGTGACCTTCCTATATCATTCTGAGGATATAATTTTGAAACTATTTTATTCAAAATTAACTAAATTTCATTTAAAGAAATCATAAATATGCCATATGATATAAGGGCTGGTTATCATTCCTATTTTTATTTGATGAGGATTTAGGGTTTTAAACCATGTATATGGAATTTTTTTATTATATAAACTTAACCCCAAATTAGAAAAGCATTTATTTGTTAGTTATCTTAAGTAAACTAAGAGATATTATTTTTATAATCCTACTAAATATAAAGTGATTGTAGCCCAAACTAGTATTTTAATCTTCAAGAAAAATATAAATAGAGGTGTTAGTAGGAGTATTGTTAAACATAGATATGTTTAAAACTAGTAAATTGGAATGGTTCTTGAGATGTAAAGTGATCCAGTTTAGAAAATATTTTGGAAATAGAAGTGAATTAGGTTGTATGAGAACCTAAAACATCTGGTATGGTTCATTATAATCCAGGGAGATTTATATTTCTTATGGATAATGATGACTTAGTAATACTCGTAGATGAATAATATACTAACCATCAAGAGGATATTTAGAGTTTTGAATATATTAAATGATTTGAGTCTATGAGATCTAAGATGGACTCTATGTACACTAACTATGTTTGGATCTTGATAGATACACCTGAAGGGGTGAGACTCATAGGTTTTATGTGGGTATTACATAAGAAAACTAACATGGATGGTATAGTGTCTACTTAAAAATAGCTCTTTATGGAATAGTATTATAAAAAAATTATGGTAATATGAAGAGATCTTTTCAACAGTATCAATGATAATGTCTATTCATATTTTTCTTAACATAACAACTAATTATAATTATAAGATATATCAAATAGATTTAAAAAACACTTTCATTGATGGTAATGTATTCAAGGATGTGTATATTTTATAGCCTAAATTCTTTTATATTACAAATGATTCTAATAAGTTATGAAATTTACAATAATCAATTTATGATTTTAAGTATGCTTCTTGGAGTTGGAATGACTAGTTTGATAATGAAAACATAGAATTTGGTTTTATTAAAGTCATAAATGATTATTTTATACACAATTAGGTTAGTGGGATTGTTTTGGTATTTTTATTATTATATGTGGATGGTATACTACTCATATAAAATTATATCCCAACATTAGATTTTGTAAATGTATGGTCAAGAAATTTGTTTTCAATGAAATACATGGGTGAAGCATCTTATATTCTCAGTATGATAGATAACTCAAAGAAGTGGTATTTACAAATGTTTCATGGAATGGATATAAGGAATACTCAATGGCCTTAAAAAGTGTTATAAAGGAAAAACATATATAATATTCCTTATGTGTATTCAATTGGACCTATCATGTATTCCATGTTGTGGAATCAGACTGATGCCTATTATGCTTTAAGAATAATTAGTAGATACCAATCCAATATTAATGAGAGTCACTAAATTTCTATATATAACATCCATAAGTAATTGATAATAACTAAGTATATGTTATTTTTTATCACTAAACATTGAGTGGTTATTAGAATTTCTACTACTAAAAAAATATGTTATAGTAATGGTCTATGATCATGTTTATAGACCCTATGACTATGGATATAGGATATATCCATGGTTACAACACTCATGAGAACTATTGGCTTTACGATAGCCTTGTAGGCTATTCCCACGGTCCATTACCATGGATATAGACCATGGATATAGGGTGTTCAAGATAAATCCACCCCATAAAATAGGTACATAAATGTAGACATACTTATTGGAAAAGTTGCATGGTTTTAGTTATAGGATGATAAAAAATGATGGGATTTAAACCCCATATTACCTTTTTGTAAACAAAAATACCTTACTAATCCATTAACACATAAACTATATATATATATATAATTTATATATGTGTGTTTGTTTTTGAAAATTTATATTTATATTTTATTATTATTATGAAATTAATAATAATATTAATTCCCTTCCATCCTATAGACATAGTGTTGAAAAAATGTGGCTATAGGTCACTAAATTAGCAACCAATAGCCACAGTTAGGAATTACCATGTTTATAGGGGACCTATATACATGGTAAAATATTTAATGTGTTTATAGAACCTCCATGCATTATTTTATATCCATTTTCAGATCCCTTCCATGGCTATATTCCATTTTCCACACCCTTACAATGAAATTCACATGAAAAAAAATTTGTGTGATAACCTATATCCATGGTCATGATCGTCCATGGCTATATCCCAAATTTCCACTAGTTTTGGGAGTAATTAATCATTACTATAATAATATTGTATTTAATTAAAAATAAAAGGAATTGTGGTCTCATCAAAGGACGCAATATGTCCTTTAAAAATTCCATATCATTTAAGAAATCTTTGAGAGGGGTAATATAAATATCTTTTGTGTGGATACAAAGGATAATTTAGTGGATTCATTGAAAATTTATTTAACATAGTATAATCATGAGGGTTATATAAAATATCTAGGTATTAGATGCATGAGATACTATATGTAAAAGTTTTTTCAATGTAAATGAATCATGGATTTATAATAAAGGAAATATCTCCTTATTGTGTGACCCTTTTTCTAGATTTTTTCTAGGCCAGCTCTTATTATAGGATAAGATTTTAATATTAAGATATGTGGATGAGATTTGTGATTATATTCTTATGTTATTTGTTCTAGATTCTCCTAATACTGATTAGTCCCAATTACATTTTTTATATCAAGATTTACCATATAATATAAATGTTTCCATTAATAATGTTTTAAAAAATGTTTAGAGAGAAAAAATTATAAATTCAATATCAATTTATCATTCATTCATTTATGTTGGCTATATTTTATGACCAGGTGAATGATAAAAAACCCATCAAAGTATATCTATGAATTTCTTTATGTAGGACTGTCCAATTCTTACAAAAATATTTCATTATCTACTTAACTATTAAGAAATATTTATAAACTTCAACTTAACAATATAAAACCTTCAAAAATATCATGCATTAGTTTTGTAAAATTCATAATCTCCATATCAACCTCACATGATATTCCAAAACCATCATTTTCAACCGTAAACTTCAAGGATAAATAACAACAACCAACAAAACCTTCTTTAGAGTACTTTAATGGTAGTTCAATGATCTATAATGGTCTATAATGATCATACATGTTTCAAAAATAATAAATATCCACTAATAATTAGTATCTTCATTTATATTATAATAGATCCACATCTTTAGTGTACTCTTATCTCTTAAGAACTTATCAATATTCCCTTGTTGTGTCAGTAGCCACTGTTTCATCACTTTAAAATTCATTGGCTAGAAAATTTGTATTAAGAAAAAATATGACACAATGTGTACACTCATCAGCATGTGTATTAATATATATATTAAAACCTATATATATTGATAATAAAAGAAAACAAAAACATTCAATCAATCCATGGACACTTTAATATATTTAATCTCCCATGGACATTTTAAACTTCCCCTTTTCCAAGGGTTTATCACTTTCCTAAAAAGGGTGTGAAAATAGGTTGTTAGGTTTGATTTAAACAAATATCTCACCAAGATCATATTATATGGGTTAAAAAAATTCAATCCACATTTAATACCCCAATATATGGTTTTCTATAAAACTCGACATGCTAAGTTGAGGTGGTTTAAAGGGTGGGTTATCTTGGGTTGGAAAAAAATTATAAAAATTCATCAAATAATTCAAAAAAATAATTCAAAAAATAAATAATGTTTCACTTCCAATAATTCATTCAAATATCATAAAAAAAATTAATCATTTTTTTAAAAAATTATCTTTACCTTTAATCATTCAAAAAAATATTTTTCATGTCCAATATTATTTATATTTAATTAAATTTAATAAAAAAATATACTAAAATTAAGAGGATAAAATACATTCATACTTAGGGCATGTGAGTTGGGTTAACCCAACTAATAAAATAGTATTTATGCCTCCCTACCTGATATAACTCAAAAAAAATCATCCCACTATTATGGGTGGGTCTGATTAGGTTCAATTTGTTTTGAATGTTTTTTTTGGAAAACCTTATACCTAACACACTCGATGACTAAACTCTTTAAAAAACATATCAATGGAAATTAAAATATAAAAATACAAATATACATAAATTTTTTAATGATACTACATGTTTATTCAACCCATAAAATGATTAATAAATATATATACAAACAAGACATTAGTTTTATCCATAACTCAAAAATACTTTTAAATATTATAAGTTTTCAAATTATTCTTGATATCATCTGTTTTTATTGGTTTAAATTCAATATTATAAATATAAAAATATGGGATAAATTACTATATAGAATGTTGAGTATCATGGAAATCAGTAATATTGGATTTAAAGAGAGACAACTAGAAAATTGGTTAATTTTCAATGGTCCACTCAATTTCCAAAACTCTAATTTTAATACATTAATAAAATAATATTCAGATTTGAAATATTAGTTACCAAAACATTTTAAAGTATAAATAATTAAACATTTATGACCACATTTTTATATTTTTTCAATCATAATTGATCATGGATTTTTCATATTGATGAATTCATGATTATAATACTAAACTAAATGAAACCTTAATTTGATTTTTGAATTGAATTAATTTCACAACCATATCAATCCAAGGACTAAAATTAATGAAATGGAGAGGTATGTGGGATAGGGATGAAAAGGGGATAGGTACCCATAAATTTTGGAGTATTTGAACCTAAATTAGGTTAAGAAATTGATAATCAAACCCAACCCTAAAATAAATTAAAAATTTTATAATCAAACCTAAACTCAAAAATATTTATAATAAAAAATAATTACCTAAATGCAAATATGAATACAAAATAAAACTCACATTTATAACATGAATCTACTTATTCTTGGATTTTTTTTATTTTCAATTTTTAAAATATTATTTGAATGAAATCATTTAGGATGAAACCACTTAAATATATGAGTGTGGAGTGGAGGTGACATGAGCATGGGAGCCCAGATCCACCATCTTGGGGGCATAGCACACTCTTTGAATGTGTTTTTATGAATGTTAAAAATAAATTTTTATAGTATGAGTAATGTGCAGATGGTGGATTTGTCAGATTGAGTATGGATGTCAGTTTATGACCTTGACCCAACTGTCTAGGTCACACCACTCATTGATTTTATTTTTTATATTTTATTATAAAATAATAATAATAATAAATATAAATCTATGTAGGTTTGAGGTACCCTATCACAAGCATCACGCCTTATGGGTTTAAATTTGGTATAATATCCTGAAATCTCACTAGACTTGGCCCAAAGGCTGACTACACCTGACCTGAAAAAAGATCATACTAGGTCAGTCTAGGATAAAGCTTTCATATTTTTTTCATGGGTTATCGTAAAATCCTATCCCACCTTGCAAACCTGGATCAATCCAAAAAATCAAAAAAAAACCTAGGAAGCATATGGAAGGGAGGCTCGAAACCCCTTCTATGGATTCCAAGGTTACACCTATTATAATTATATTATATCTATAAATATATATTTACTTTTTAAGAAAATTAAAACTACTATTATAATTTAATTTAAAAAAATAAAGAAATATATTTTTACTTTGATATTAGGGGCTTGATTAACTCAAGCTCATGGCCATACCCAATAATCTTAGTTCTTCCTGAGTAGTGTCTTCATGCCAAAGATTTTTAAGGTTATTACTGAGTTAAGGAAAGTATTTTTTCAAAGATACATAACCCATACCAAAACTCAAAATGGGTAATAATTTTATTACCCTGATCCGATTAAAACCTAGTTTGAACCTACCTTTACCACATTTAAATTGATCTAGTATTGAATTTAATAAGAAAGTATTTTCATCCATAATATAGGATAATAAAAAATAATTTTTATTTTTTATACATATATATTTAGAACATTAAAAAGGATATAAAATCTAGTTTTATCATTTATTACCATTTTTTAAAAATTATCAAATCGTTCTCTGAATAGTCGAAATCAATTCCATTAATTTTAATGAAATTAAATTACCCCTTGCTCAAAGGCCTTTAATTATTTTATCATCTATATAATCCCTATTTTTTATTGGATTGAGGGGGACCCTTATATGAGTGAGAGGCACATAAGCTCAATTAATTGAATAGTTTTGTGGCTTGAAGGCCCAGATTAGATGGTCCAAAGGCCCAGTGGCACCTAATCCTTGGATAAGTGGACCAAAGGTCCTTCACTTGAACACCCCCATACACCTTCCTATAAACCCTATAGAACCATTCATTTACAAAAACTAAATCACTATAACCATACATACATATAGGTTTTAAATGAGATTTAAATATTTATCAATTTCTTGTACTTTTTTTAGTTTTCATGATATAAAATAGTTTCATATAATATGCATAATAATATCATGGATAATATCATATTTATTTAACCCTAAAAACATATACAACCATAAAAATAATTATCACTGTTAAACATAATTATATTAATTCTTACATAACCCATGTAAACATTAGTTCACACTTACACATATTTTGGATAATTGTTATGCAAACTCGGAAACTCTTAATTAACACATATAAAAACTTTCATCAACACTTATGTAGATAGTGTAAACTTCATTTCACTATTACATGACATTATAATAACTCTTATATAGAATATGAAAATTTTAGTTCATTATTATGTAGTACTGTGATAACTCTTATTTAGTACCAACCAATTTTTACACAAATAGTTCATTCTTCACTTTACTATTATGAAAGCTTCAGAAACTTTAACTCTATATTATTTAAACTTTATAATTCCCATGAAATTGTTATAAAAACTTAAACATATTTAGTTTAACCTCACATACTATTTTTAACCATAATATTCAATAATACACTTCAATGATCAATAACAAAAACCAACCAAACCTTCTTCAGATTAATTTAGTGGTAATTTAATGATCTATAATGATCATCTAAGCTTAAGCAACCATAAATATATTTCAGGAATCAAAATAAGTATCTTACTCTCTATCAAAATAGATACTCATCTTTATTGTGCTATCATATCTTATGAACTCATCAATCTTCCCTTGATGTATTAGTATCCTTTTTTGCATCACTATAAAACTCATCAGCTCAAAATTTTGTATTGAAGAAGAAGAGAACACAAATTTTATACTCATCTAAAAGTGTATTACTATATGTATGGATTAAAAAAAGAAAACACAAATGGTAAATCAATCCATGGGTACATCAATATCTTCAATATCACTAGGGAACTTTAATCTCTTCCTTTTCCATGGGAACTTCACTTTCCAAACTAAGGGTTTGAAAATGTGTGGGTTATCTCATTTCAAAGATAAATCTTAACCAACTCATATTAGATGGTTTTAAAAAAATCAACTGACATTCAACACCCCAAAAGATTTTTTTCCATAGATATAAATATGGAAGGTTGAGGTGGTTAAAAGGGTAGATTAGTTTGGGTTAGAAAAAAGGTATAATAATTCATAAAAATACATAAAAAAATTAATTCATAACCATAGATAATGCTTCAATTTAAATAATTCATTCAAATATTATACAACAAAAGTAATCATTTTCAACAACTTCATCTTTAACTCTAATTATTCAATGAAATAATATTTTACATGTCCAAAATTCGTTTTAATTAATTAAATTTTATGAAAAATGTTAAAAATTAGAATATAAAATAAATTTACACTTTGGGTGGGTGGGTTGTGTCAACCCAACAAAACAATAGAAACTCTACCTCCCAGTTTGGACCAGATCAAATAAAAAATTGAGCACCCTAGATTGAATTTTTTTTTGTTTTATAATTTATAAAAGTGGAGAGGATTAGTTTAGTTGGGTTTTTTAGGGTTTTTTTTCACACCATTATTCCCAACAGAGAAAATGATTAAAATCTCAGAGAAACACATCAGTAGGAAGCCACGTCTATAAAGAAATAAATATATAAATTCTTAAAAGAGAATATATATTTATTTTACTAATAAAATATTTGATATATTAACATAAAAACATTTAATATATTAGTTTCATCCATAATTTATAAAAATTATTAAATATTCCACATTTACAAAGTATTCTTAATATCATCTATTTTTATTAGTTCAAATTTAATTTTATAAATAGAAAGAGATGGGTACAATGACTCTACAGGGTGAAAAATCACATTGACATTAGGTACATTAGATTTAAAGTAAAAAAAATGAAAAATTGGTCTATTTTCATTGGTCGGGTCATTTTTTTAAACCCTGATTCAAAGAAAATAATACAGTGATCTTTAAATGTTAAATTTTGGTGAATTAAGCTTTTAACATAAATAATTCAATAGATATAATCATTATTTCATAATTTTTACAATCATATTTGATCATGTCTTCTCTATATTGACACAGTCATGATTATAATTTTAAACCAAACCTAACTTTAATTTGTTTTTTAAATGAAATAATTTCACAATTATATCATTAAAATGAGTAAAATTAATAAAATATATAGGAAAGATAAATTTTGATAATAATTGGTTGGTTACCCATAGATTTTGGATTATTTGGTCCTAAATCCAATTAAGAAATTGATAATAAAATCCAATATTGAACATAGTTAAAATTTGATAATGAAACCCAAATCCAAACACATTTAACATAGAAAATAAATACCCAAACCAAAATCTAAAAAATAATATAATACACTTTTTAAACATTAATATTTTTATCCTCTATTTGTTTTTTAATTTCTAGTATTATATTAATTTTTATAATGATATCATTTAGGATAAAAACAAAAGAGAGGTGTGTGGACTGGATGTGGTGTCGATGTGCGAAGCTAGATCCACTAACTTGAGGGAATGACACACACTTTGAATATGTTTCTATGAATGTTTAATATTACTTTTTAGAGTATTATTAGTGTGTGGAGGGTAGATTTATAATATTGAGTATATATATCAATTTGAAACTTTGATCCACCCATCTAGTGAACGCCACTCGCTAATGTTTTTTTTAATATTTTATGATAAAAATTTAATGTAAATAATTAAGATGAATTGATTTGGGTTTCTGGTTCCCCATAAAAATTACTTAGCCATGTGGGTATAAACTTATCCCGATGGACTAAAATCTTGCCCAAATCATCCCGAAACACAATCAAGAAAAACCTAAAAATTCACAAACATGGTAGGGATAGTATCAGGATATCATATTTTAGCCCAAGCTAGCCTGAACTCTTTACCTACCTTTTAGTCCAAAATCAATCTTTAAAAACCCCAAAGAACATGGAAACCTCCCATAATTAAGGATCAAACCACTATATATGGATTCTGAGGTTGTGCCTATTATACTTATATGACATTTATAAAAATATATTTATTTTTTAAAAAATAAAACTAATATTATAAATATATTTAATATATATGTATATATATATATATTTACTTTGATATTAAGGTTCCAATTTTCTCGAGCTCATGTCCATATCATACAAACCCAGTTCAGCCTGAATAGTACTGCTTAGCCATAGATTTTTAGGATCAAGCCTAAGGTATCGATTGTTATTTTTTTAAAACTAATTAGCCCCTATCAAAACCCTAAACATGTAATAATTTCATTACCTAATCTTATTAAAATCTAGTTTGAACCTACCCAAATCATTTTTAATTATATCAAGTATTTCATTTAAGAAGTAACCATTTTGATTCCTAATTTGGACTAATAAAAATTAAATTTATTTTTTATACATGTATAATTAAAATATTACAATGGATAACAAAGTTATTTTAATAATTTTGTAACATTTCTTAAAATTATAAAATTTTTCTCTAAATAATATAAATAAATTCCATCCATTTTAATAAAATTAAATTGAAAATATAAAATCATTAAATTTTAAATACTAAATAATTATAAGCATGCACATATATAAGTATTACAGGAGATGTAAAAATTTTTTGATATGAAATGTTTACCTGTATATGAGGTAAATGCCATATATTTATATGAAAATTAAAATATGGATACAAAATGTTATACTATAACTAAACTTGATCATATAGATATAATGGGACACATGGTTCAATCCCATGATCCTCCAACACCCCCTCTCAAACTAGATTATCACACTTATTTTTTCATTTAGAAATTGAAAACATGAAATTGATTACCTTTAGTAAGAATATCAATATGATGTTATCCAATTTGAATATAGTCAAATGTGATGTTTTTTATCAAGATACTCATGAACAATATGAAAATAAATCTATATATATTTATTATACTCATAGAATAAAGTATTAAAAGAAATATTTCGCAGTCTTGGCCCCAAAAAAAGGTAAATAATCTGAGAAAAGGGGGTGAATCAAGGTATATTTATTTCTTTAAACAACCCTTGAAAATGATCGTGTACCAAAATTCTCTAGAACACCTCTCTATGACACAAAAAATATTAATCAATAAATAAAATAAAGAGAGAAACATGCGATTTTAATTAGTTCACCTAGGCTAGGGTAATATAAAGATAATACAATGGTGATGTGTTGATGTACCAAAATTACTCAGCACACTACTTGTATATTATATTGGGAGTGGACTCACTATCTTCCCTTGTTTATAAACATTCTTATTTTGAGAACTCACTCCTCTTTCGACTGTATTGAATGCAATACCCCTCTAGAAAATTATTTTGATATACTGGATTAACTTCAATTATGCCATAATTAGTGTGTCATTAAGCTCTTATTTCACACAAAATATGAATTACACTTTACCATTTAAACTCTTGGAAATATCATTAAGGTTCAAATAAACCCTATTTTTGTACAAATTTTGTTCACATAAAACAAGTTTTCACTAACAAAAGTTTCCATAGCTTTCTTTCTTTATGGAAATGTTGATCACGTAAATTCCTTCACACAAGAAATATATTCACATAAGTATTTTGTAAAATATAGTACTTGACTCTCATATAAGTCTTATTATTTTCTTTAATGATGGGATTATTGTCTTATTTATAGGAAAAACTAATTTTTTCATGAAACCCTTCATGCTCAGAAAACACAACAACTTTGTTCACAAATGTAATTGTGTTCATGAAACTCCCTTCCATGATTCTATTTTCTTTATGTGGGAGCCTTCCTAACTTCAATGAGAATACTTCCTTTGATAAAAATATTTGTAAAACCTTCTTGATTAGACTCCAAAATCACTTAGATCCATTCCTCTATAAATATACCATAGTATTATCTACTCTAAAACTTTTTTAATATGATTTTTCTACAAAAACAACCCAAAAATATCTAAAACATCATCTTGAGGGATTTTTTCCCATAATCCCTCCCCCCATGGTTTTTTAGAATCACATAAAACTCATTAGCCATTCTGTTTACAAATATTTCACACTTTCTTCTTGAAACAACATAAACCCTATATAACTTTAGATAGTGATCAATGAATCACTCAACATGTACTTTAATCCTAACCTAGTCGATATTATTGCAATCAATAAGAGTAGTATCAAAATATTATCAATGAATCAATTTATTCAATTCTTAGTCTCTACTTGATGTTTTAAATCCATGTTCTCTATATCTTTGAGAAATTCATTACTCCCTCTTTATCTTTTCTCCCCCTAATTTATCATTGAAGAGATCTCCACATTTTATCAGATTTACTCATCCCCTTAAAGGGTTTAATCAATATATCCCCTTTCATGAACAATATATCTACCCATTTTTCAATAAACCCAATGGTCACTCATTTTTTGGATGGAATAGGAAAATAAAAAATATTGGTACATGAGGAAATATATACCATACCTAGGTCAGTGAGGGATTCATGTCTACACTGTTTAAGTATGGGGGGCCGACCAAACTCCAAGATCCAGTTGATGCTTCTCAAAAAACTTTCTATGTAAGTCCTTCATCATGATATTCATGACTTGAATTTTGTTAGGTACATACTCAAATTTCACTAACCCATTCTCAAATTTATTATTTATAAAGTGATAATTTATTTCCATGTTCTTTATCCTTGAGTGAAGAACATAATTTTTTAAAAGGAATGATTGCACTTTAATTTTCACAGTTAATCCTAATATGGGACTTCACTTTAACTCACGTATTTATAATACCACAAGACTTTACAATACTTTCCATTTAGAATATATTTAATTCTGTTCATATCTTGCATTATACAAAACACTAAGTTAAGATTATGTTACACATAACATAACGTTTAGCATTCTCAACTTGGAACATTGATGTTATCTTTCATTAAATGAAACAATGAATTTCCCTGATGTCTTGGGTAACACAGAAGGCCGATCTCTACCGCACAATAATATATTATTAAAAATATTATTATTTAATATAATAAGATATAAACTAGCTGTTAAAATGGTATTAATGTAATATATATATATATATATTATATATATTATATTAAATATTTTTTTATTATTCATGTAATATATATATATATATATATTATATTAAATATTTTTTTAATATTCATACAATATATTTGAAAATCATAATATAATAACAAACCCAATATTTTTCATAAAAGTCAATATTTTGCATAAAAATCAACATTTTTATAAAGGCAGTTTTACCGCATTTTAATGGAGAACCTATTTTAAATATAATTTTTTGAACTTTCTATATTTTATATGTAAAAATAAACTTCAATTTGTAATTGAAACATAAAAATTAGTTTATTGTTAATTTTTGGTGTATTTCTGTGAAGTTTTATTTTTTTGATGAATAGTGAAAAATATTGAATTTTAATTCAAAAATACTTTTTCATCAAATTTATTTATAAGTTTAAATTATGTTTTAAATTGATTTTAAAGTTAAATTAGTTCTATTTTTTATTAATTAATCCAATATATTTCATTCTAATAAATTTCATATTGAAATTGGATATAAAAACTCAGCAAACTTTTGAACGTTTTTACTTTTAAACCCCATATTGTTGTCTCTTCTGTGGGATTAAATTTAAATTAATTTATGTCACTTATGTTATTAGAATTTGGAAAAATTTATTACATATTTTTAATAATAGTAATTTATAATTTATAATAATTTAATCTTAGTTTTTGACCAAAAATATTAGTGAAAGTAATTAAAACTAATTACAATTAATAACATGAAATTGAGATTAACAAGGGAATAAACCTTAAAATTAAGAGACAAAATGACCTAAAAACTTCTAAAAAATCAATTTTATGGCTATATTTAGTCCCTATACTCCATTTTCTTGAATTTGGTGAATTATTGGATCCACTTTACATAGGATAAATGTGGATTTAATTCCCTTTCCAAAAATTTAGAAGAGTGTCACTCCTCATCCACTATAAAAAGACAGTCACCTATCCCACTTACTCAAACCTATCAAGACACATTATCTAGAACAAGATATAACAAAATATCTCTTAAAAATACCTACCCTAAACCTATAATGCTATCATTGGGCATAAATCCATCCAAGGAATCCCTTCGGTGCAAACCAAATGGAGTTCCCAAATAAGAGGTGACATCCCCCCTCAAGATCTTTAGTTTTATTTCTTTATCCATGATTTCTATTATCATTATTCAATGATTGTATGAAAAAAAAATATCCTAAATATATATATATATATATTTATATTTATGTTAAATATTTGAAATAAACTTACACACAATTTCATCTAATGGGTAATGAACTTAATATTCTTATGTACGGAGAATTATCACCTCACGAAAAAAAGTTGATCGTTCTTCCATTACCGCCTCTCATGGAGATAATTTTTCTAAAAAATAAATTTATATATGATATTTATAATTTATTTATGATTATTTAATTTGTATATATAATATAACTTTATGTTTTCCATCTTATGGGAATACAATAACATCATTTGGGGAAGTGTGGACTATCACCTCCTCAAAGTGACGTGATTCATTCACGTTATACATGGAATGTATAAAGGATGGTTTTAATTATAAATATGTGACATAAAAAACATATATATCATATTCATTACATACTTATATTTATTTCAATATAATATATCATTTTCTTTATTACTCTTTCACACACTTAAAAAGTGATAACATCGCTCGTGGATGTGTGGACTACCGCCTCCTCGACAGGATGTGAATTACATCACAAGAATTATATATATAAGTATATAGTATTAAATAATATGGTATTTATGATATAATTATAATTATTTAAAGATTAATTTTACTTTCCTTATTTCTATAATTATCATTGAAAAATAGGAATCTTACACATGTGTACGTACAACCTATCACCTCCATAATTGTAATATTGGTTCATTTTTCATAACCATCATTCATTATTGGTTTTAAAAGTATAATTAATGTATAAGTATTATAATTATTTCATGATTATTATTCTATGGATGTTATATAGTGACCCCTTTTACCATATATGACCTACCAAAGTCATTTTTTGATACATAAACCAAATATGGTCAAAAAACCTGGTGTAAACTTAATTTTTCAAGTAGTTGTATACAACATGGTAATTAGAGAAATAAAATTAATGATAAACATGAAAAATTTTATGAATAAATTAAATAATTAATGTATGTTTATTATTTATGTATATAAAGACACATGAGATAATTTAGACTCAAGGTAAAGGATCCTTGTATCACTTTTCATTCCATTAGGTATTCACCATTTTCACTACTTAATTATTTTGTGTTTTGTATCAACTACCCATTTTGATTTATTATACCATGAATCCTTTTATATTCATATTATTAAAAACTTTAATTTATTTTTATTACTTCATGGGGATTATGTGTCAATTGTTTCAAAGTGGTATGGGACGCTTTGGAATGTTTAAAGATTTTTTTCTTCAAGAAAGTGTTTAATGATTACCTTAAAAATCTCATTTTTATTTGTGGTTGTTAAATTTCTCTTGAAATAATTGATTTATTATGATCATTTTTACTAAAAATTAAATTTTTATTTAATATCCATATTCTCATGCAGGAGATATTATTATTTCCTAAACAGTATACCATTTTACATATGGTGTTCACTTTGAAATCTATTTGATTAACTGGGGGAATATTGATAAATTTGTATATTCTAATCCATATTGATATTTGATAAGAAAAATTGTTAAATCAGTTATTTTATGTATGAGAAATTCTTTTCACGGGTATGATAAGGGTGGGGATTGGTTATAGATAGCCCCTTGATGTATCAGTAGTCTCATTAGACAAATCAGTTGGCCAAATCAGAAATGTTTAAAACTGTCTTGAGAAAAAATCTTGAAGGTAAAGGTACCATGTAACTAGAAAACATGGAATCAAATAACTAAGCATTTACTTAATTTATATTTAGTTATTATTTATCCATAAGATTTTGTGTCGACATATCTATTGATAAATTTCATTCTTAGGTCATTGATTAAATGGAATTTGTTTCAGTCATTCGCCTTGCCATATTTATTTTTCCTTATCCAGTGATTTTGATGGCATGTGTTCTCGATTATTTTCATTTCCATGTTAATTTATTCTCATTGATTTATTAAGTCTTCTTTTCTACTTACCCTTACTAAGCATTTGATCTCTCCCTTATTTATTTCCTTTCCCTAGGTCATGATGAAGAAATATTTTAATAACTTTTCAAGGATGCTATTTATTTCATTTTATTATGTATCATTTTTTTTCCAATGTATTATGGGAATCATGTAGGTAATCTAATTTTCCAAAACTACTAAACTGATTGGTCATTCGGTATTTGATTCCTTGTAATTATTTCAATGTAATAAAATAATGCACCATCTTCGGGCTTCTAGGGTTAGGGTATTAAAATTGGTATCAAAGGGAGTTTAACAGAAACCTTGGAAATTGGATTTAGAAAACATAAATTAGGGAACTTAACCCTAAGATAGAATTTTAGGATAATTATAACCAAAACATCCTCGAATTTTGGTAAGATAAAGACTATGTGGTTATTCCTAACAAAACATCTTTTTCCGAATACTACAAGTGGATTTGGTTCTAATACATATATACCTAAGAGTAACAACCCGGACAAGGTGTGTCGGTCCTGACTCAGAATATACTTTTATACAACAACAGGCCTTACTACACACCTAGTTTGACACTCCTAGGTGATATGCTTAGGATAATTCACTTTTTATTTACAAACCATTATGAAGTATTTAAAAGTAAATATATCCCTAAATAATCAATTTTTATGATTATGAGATTATCTATGCATAAATTTTTCAATTAATATTAAGTGTTATACCTTATTTAGAATTATAAAAAGTTGATATTTTTATGAACTAATATCGTATGTGCCACTTCTTAGAAATAGATCATAATAGGAAGAATGGTATTAATACTCATGGAAAATGTAAGAATTTTCTATACAAAAAAAAAGATGATATATCTGGTATTATAATTGAGAAATTTATTGATATTTTAGGGAAACTTAATCAGGTTATAAAACCTAACCTTGATCGGATAGAGAAACCTATTCCATGATGAGATTCCTTGATTTTAGATCATTTTATGCAATATAGGGCCCCATAATTTAGTGGGACTACTAACCCAATGGTATTAGAACAATGGATTAAGTCTTTGGTGAAGATATTCATGGAATTGGCATTCGGTGAAAAGGAAAATTTTACACTTATAGTGTATTGTCTTAATGGTGATAAATATTTATATGGTCATTGATCTAGAATACTAGTGAGGAAGAAGAAATGGAAATCATGGAATAGAGAACTTTCAAGGATGCATTCTTAGATGAATACTTCCCTCGTGGTTAATAAATTAAGATGAATAGAAGGTTCCTTAATTAAAAAAAATAGAAAGAAAATATTGTGGAGTATGAAGTTACCTTTACCAGGTTATCAAGGTATGTTATGGACTTCATATTCAACATGTAATTTAAAATTGATCATTTATTTAAAGTACTTAAACCAACTCTCTGAAGGGTGAACGTTTCTCAAACCTCTTCTTCATACGATGAAATATTTTTATGTGCTATCAAGATAGATAAATAATTATACACATCTTATGGATTCAAAGGTAATAAAGAGAAAAATAGAAAGGAAGAGAAAATAATAGTTAATTGGAAGAAGGGAAAGAATGATTTTCCCACATGTGAAAACTATTGAAATAAACACCCTGGTAAATTCTTGAAAGGATTGGTAGTTTGTTATAAGTAGGGGAAAAGGGTCACTAGGAAAAATAATGAAAAGGGAATAATTAAAATATTATTTTTCAGTGTGACACCTACAAGGATATGGGTCACTATGCAAATGAATTCCCCAATCATCAAGAGAATATACCTCAAAATAAGATAAGGGGTCAAGGTCAAGCACGTATTATTGAAATAATCGAAGTGGAATGATTAATGTACTTATGTATTTTTATCTAACAAATATGTTGTAAAATTATTTATTTATGATGTTCTCATCATATTATTTTTTAAATATGTAATGATTATACTACATTACTTTTTCATTAAGGATTTGAGATCATATGTTGAATGGTACCAATAAAATTGATTTAGTATAAAGGATTTTTTTTTGGAAAACACATGTTCAAAAGAAAGATAACCATTAATATGGATCTAATTTTTAGACAATGATGTTTCTATAAAGAAAGGATTGATTTTGATATGTGTTTACTACATTGAAACTATGTAATGGTTTTTTGAAAAATTGGTTCATGTTATCATTTATTAAGTTTACAAAACTTTTGGATTTAATGAATACATCCAATAATCTATATTAAATTTAAGGAATAAGAATCATGAATGTTTTCAATAAATTTTAATGGCAATTCAAGTTATTACCATATTCACATGTTTGGTATGTGACAATTAAAGGCCACTTCATGTTATTTAATAAGTTCATTTAGAAAATTTAGTGACCTTCCATCTAAATTGATGGATAATAATATTTTGTAAAACATAACCATTTATGAAACAGGTTAAGTTGATATTTGAATGAGGTTTTAGAGGTTAATTTATTACTTCAACATGTGATGAAAAATATTCTATGAAAATAAATATAAATAGTTCAATATAAAACCAAAGGATAATATTGTGTTTATAGAAAAGTACCAAGTAATTATATTTACTTATATATTTAGAGAGTGAAATAATTCCACAAATTTTGAAAAAAAATGATCTTGAAACAAAAAAAATCTTATTATCATCATTTTTTATGATATCAATGACCATTTTTTACATCTATGGTTTATGGCTTTGAGTTCATCAACTTTCAATTGAACATGTTCTCTATCACTCTCCATCATAACTTGATAGTTATATTTTTCTTCAATATCCATTTTTCACTAATGTTATCTTATTTGAAAGCATATTTTTATGGAGACCATTGCATTTTAGTTTCCCTCTTTCTAATAAGATGTGTTGTTAAAACAATTTACGATGTGGGTTTTTCAAAAATAATTTATTTTCAAACAACAATCCCTTGATTACTGAGATCAAGTTTAAATTTTGAGGATGTAATTAAATTAAGTTTAGGAGAATGTAACACCCTAAGAATTTATAATATTTTCCTTTTAAAATAAATTTAATTTTTTTCCTAGCATGATTTATAAAAAAATATCGAGTTAATATTATGTTACACATAACATAAATTTTATTTTTCTCTATATGTTGCACTGAAGGTAGCTTGTATAACATGAAATTCCAAGTTCTACCGCACAATAATATATTATTAAAAATATTATTATTTAATATAACAAGATATAACTAAGCTGTTAAATTAGAAGTTCTTAATATAATTAAATAACATATTAAAATATATACTTTAAATAATTTTTTAACTATTAATAAGAAATGAATATAAATACCAAATGAATATAAATACCAAATGAATATAAAGGGAATGATTTTATAAAAAACACTTTTTATACTCACAAAGTTGTTTTATCCTAAAAAATAAAATTAATTATAATTAGTGAGTGATATTAATGTAATATGTGTATATATATATATTAAAAAAAACATTTTTGATATTTATCCAATATATTTTATAAGTATAAGATAAGAACAAGCATAATATTTCGCATAAAAATCAATATTTTTATAAAGGTAGTTTTACCACCTTTTAATGGAGATCCTATTTTAAATATAATTTTTGAAATTTTTATAGTTTATATATTTAAAAAAACTTCATATTTTAAATATAAAAATAAAAAAAATTAGGGTGAATTTTTTGGTATTTTTCTATGAAGTTTCGTTTTTTTATGAATAATGAAAAATACTGAATTTTAATTCAAAACCACATTTTCATATAATTTATTTATATGGTTAAATTATAATGAAAATTAGTTTTAAAGGTTAATTAGATAAATTTTCTTATTTAATACAATTTAAGTCATTTTAATAAGTTTTACAATGAAATTGGACATAAAAACCTAGCAAACTCTTGAACATTTTTACTTTAAAAAACTGTATTGTCCTCCAACCTATGGGATTAAATTTAATTTAATTTGTTCCATTTATATGATTTGAATTTAAAAAAACTGATTCCATATTTATAATTATCATAATTTATAATATATAATAAGTTCAACTTATTTCTTACAAAAAATATTAGTGAATGTAATTAAAATTAATTACAACGATCAATGTGAAATTAAGCTTTATAAAGAACTAAACCTTAAACCTATGGGACAAAATGAACTAGAAACTTGTCCAAAATCCCTTTAATGGACATATTTTTAACCTATACTCCATTTTATATAATTTTTACCATTATTGGATCTATTTTAAATGGGTAAAATCCTGATGGAATTCCCTTTCCAAAAATTTAAAAGAGTGCCACTCCATTATAAAAAGGCACTCACCCATCCTACTTCCTCACACCTCTCAAGACACTTTGTCTAGACCAAGATCTAACAAAATATCTCATCATTATCCCTACCCTAAACCTATAATCCTAACCTTGGGTATAAATCCATCCAATGAATCCATTTGGTGCAAATCAAAATGAGTTACCTAAATAAGTGGTAACATCCTTCCTCAAGCTCTTTAGTTTTATTTATTTCTCCATGCTTTCAATTATCCTATTCCATGCTTATATAATAATAAATTTATCCTCAATATAACTATATGTTTTTATTTTATGGTTTCAACCTAAAATTACACACACTTACATCTAATTGGTAACAAACTTATCGTTCTTATATATGGTGAACTACCACCTCACAAAACGAAGTTGTTCACCATTCCTTTACCACTTCTCATGGTGGGAATTATGATGGACACTCTATTTATATATGATATATAAATGATTTTTTTAATTAAAAATGTGTGAAATAAAAAATATATTTAGGATATTAATGACATAATTACCTTTATGTAAATATAATATATCATTTTCTTCATTACTCTTTCACACACTTAAAAAGTGATACCACCTCTCCAAAATGATGGGACTCTTTTTACATAAAAATAATTATATATATAAGTATATATGATGAAATAATATGGTATTTATGATATAATTATCAATATAAAAATATTGTTGTTACTTACCTTATTTTCATAATGATCGTTGAAAAATGGGAATGTTACTCATGTGTAAGCATGGCATATCGTCTTCGTGGTTGTAATATTGGTTCATTTTTCATAACCATCATCCAGGATTTGTTTTAAAAGTTTAAATGATGTTTAAATATTATAATTAATTCATTATTATTACTCTCGTGATTTTATATAATGACACCATGTACCATAGTTTACCTGCTAAAGTTGTTTTTGACACATAAACTGAATTTGGTCAAAACACCTGACGTAAACTTAATAGTTAAAGTAGTTGTATAAAACATGGTAATAATTGAAATAAATGCAATTAAATCATAAAAAAGTTTATTAATAAATTAAATTATTAACATAAGTTTATTATTCCTGAATATTAATTCACATGAGACAAGTAAGACTCAAGGTATGGGATTCTTGTCTCACTTTTTATTACGTGCAGCGATCACCATTTTCACCACTTAATTATTTTTTGTGGTGTATCTACTACCCCTTTTGATTTATTATGTCATGAATCATTTTATCTTCATGTTATTCAAAACATTCATTTAATTTTATTCCTTCATGGTGATTATGATTCAAATGATTCAAAGTGGTATGGGACACTTTGGGGTGTTCAAAGATTATTTTCCTCAAGAATGTATTTAATGATTGCCTTGGAAATCTCACCTTATTTTCTGATTGTTAACATTTTCTTGAAACAATAACTTCTTTATGATAATTTTTATTGTACATTACATTTATATTGAATATCCATATTCTCATTCAAGGGATATTATTATTTTCTAAACCATATACCATTTTACACATGGTGTTCACTTTGATTGTTATTTGATTAAGTGGGGAAATATTGATAAATATATATATTCTGCTCCATATGTATATTTGATAAGGTGAATTATTAAATATATTATTCAATATATTATGAATTATTTGTATAGGTAGGTAATGGGTTGGACCTGGTTATAGATATCCCCTCGACGCATTGGTAGTCTCATGAGATGAATCAGTTGGCAAAATCAGAATAGTTTAAACTATATTGAGAATAAATCTTGATGGTAAAGGTACCATTTACCTAGGAAACATATAGTCCAATAATTAATTGTTTCCCTCATTTAGATTCAGTTATTATTCATCCATGATATTTTTCATCCACAAATCTATGGGTACATTTCATTCTATGTTTATTGATGAAATGGCATGTGTTTCAGTTATTGTCCAAGCCATATTATTTTTTTCTTATCCAGCTATTTTAATGCCATGTGTTCTCTGTTATTTACATTTCCATATTAATTTATTCTCATTTATTCATTATTTCTTCCATTGTACTTACACTTATTGATCATTTGATCTCGCACTTATTTTGTTTCCTTTCAATAGGTTATGAAGAATAATTATTTGAATAAGCTTTCAAGGATACTTTTTATTTAATTTTATTATATATCATGTTTTATTTTCTATTTTCCAATTTAATATGGGTATCATGTATGTAAAATGGTTTTCTAAATCTGTTAAACTGATCAGTCCTCTGGGATTTGATTCCATGTAATCGTGCCAATTTAATAAAATAATGCACCGGCGTCGGGCTTCTGGGGTCCGGGCATTAAAATATCCTCAAACTATTTCTTCATACATAAATATTTCGTGCATTCTTTAGTTTCCATAATTTATTACACTTTTTTAGTTCTTAAGGAAATAAAATTTTGTTTCTTAATAAGCCATAAATACATATTCTTCCAATATATAATGAAACACCTATTGTTAACTTTTATTCATCTGGTAAACTATCCCAATACACATCTATATATCCAAATAATTACTTCTAAGATGTTTCACTATAAATGAATGTGAAATGTATTGTACATTTAATACACCACATTATTCTCTTCAATGCTAGAAAGTTAATTTATTTGGAATTACTCTAGTACCTTGTGACATTACAAGTAGAAAACAAAATGTCAGCTCTTATCTATGTTAAGTACATGAGGTTCCAAATTATTTGCCTATATTTTGTGACATTGAACTATTTTCCATCTTATCCCTTGAAAACTTCATCCTGTTAGAAACCATAATTATCATTACCTAAGAATCCTCCATTTAAAATATTTTTAAAACTTATTTTAAATAATTTGGATTGAGAGATGAATATGTTATGACTTTTTTCTATCACCTAAAGTCCATGTAAATATTTCAACTCTCCAATCATCAAAATTTAAAACTCACAACTCATAAATTCCAAAAAATTGTTTGTTAAATCCAAAAATTATTATTTTATCAATATATATGAGAATAATCATCCTTGGATCACTCTCCCTCTTGATATAAAGATTATGATCAACTATACCATATTGGAAATTGAGCTTTTCTAAGTATTGATCTAGTTTAGAATACCACACTCTTTGTGTTTTATTTATCCCATACAGTTTATTATTAACCCAAAAACATTTTTTACATCTTCATGAATAAGAAAACCATTCGGATTCTTGATGTACACCTCTTATTCAAGTAATTAATTTAAAAATTATAATTTTATAGACATCTAGAATACCTTCAATCCCATTTGTACTGGTATGGACAAGATTAATCAAATTGCTTCTAACCTAACCATGAGAGAAAATGTATCATCTATATCGATACTATAACAACCCATTATTTTCATACACAAATATTACATATATTTAGATGAATATTAATACATAAAAATATTACCCATGATAGAACCATAAAATTTTATAGTATTTGGATATTAAACACACAATTTTCTTATTTTATGAAATATCTTAGACATATCCCAAAAATATCTTCTCACATAGTAATCCTCTTAGGCATACCATACCTAACCCTTTCTTCATCACCTAGGGAAGGAAACATAAGAAAGGTTGAGATCCGATGTATAGTGAGGATAAACATAGAAGATATAAACCCATGATCATATAAAAGCATACCCAACCTATCATAGATTATAAAAATGATTAATCGAATAAAAATTATCATTTCATAAAACAGGGAACATAAGAGTGATAAATCAGTATAAATCAATTAGGATACATATGTTCATTTCATAAAAGTATGTAACCATCATAAATATAACAAACCATTTCATATTTCAAGGTTAACTACCAAGACCATCATCAAAGTGGATCAGGACACACATGATTCCTATAGTGGATTAGGAAAAACCTATTTACCATAGTGTATTAATCCCATCAACTTATTTCCCATTATTATCTCATGAGATATACATTTTTACCTAATTAATTGGAGGGAGATATAGGTACCAACCATAAAATAATTAAAATCATTCATATGTGTTCTAGAATAAAATAAATCATATCATAACCCATGAAAATAAATTGAATTTCATAAGCATTCCATCATAGCATAACCTGTGGAAAAGAAATAGGTTTTATAAATATCATGTCATCATAAACATAAACCAACCATAAAAAATAATAAGGATAGTATTCATGACTAATATACCCAGTAAATAAAAAGTAAAATAAAAAAATTTATCCTAGATAGAAAATAATTTAGAAATATCACTTTAAATAATTCTTGAAAAAAATAACATTTCCATTTTTAAATCATTTTTTCTTAAAGAGAATAACAATTATAAAATAAAGTATTTTCTATTAAAATAACATTTTAATCATTTAAAGGAAACTACAAATCATTATGTCTTCTTGATGGTGGGAAAATACACTCATACGGTATAAGTTAAAAAATCATTTCATCCATATTTTTGTTGAAAAAGTCACAAAGAAACTTATTAAGAAAATGACAAAAATATTCTTTTAAAAACATTTTTTTAAAAGTAAAAAATGAGTAAAAAATACTTTAAAAATCATAATATAATATTAAAAACATTTTTTGAAATAATTTTATAAAACATGAACATGGAATAAAAAGAGAGTTTTAAGGGAAATTTTAAAAAGATAATTTATAAAAGAAAGTCCATTCTAAATATCATATCATTGAAGTAAGCATTAATAAAATGAATCGTTTATGTGCATCATATGTAAATAAAAATTAAAAATTTCAAATAAAACATATTATAATCAAAATTCTTCTAAAACATAACAATAACATGGAATAATCAATAAAGTAGAAGTTTAACCCAATGAATGGAAATTAAGTTAAGAAATCCCTTACCATTTTATAATCAATCAAATCATAGGCCCAATAAAAGTAATAATTATGAAAGGAAACATTAAATAACATGAAGATAATAAGATTCATGATATGATATATCAAAGGTAATTATATACACCATGTAAAATAAATAAGTGCTGAATAAGTAATATATCTCATAGAAGTAAAAGTGAGATGAGAAACCCTTACCACACGCTTCTATTTAGTTTATTGCATCTTAACCTACTGTATAAAGGTTTAAAGAATGTTATTAATTCATTAAACAACTATAATCATATTATAATACCATATATGATACTTTTATAACATATTATCACCAATTGTTTAATAATATTTCATTAATTTTATTGTTTCGTGTGCATTCGTTTCATGGTTTTCATGGTCGGTTCATTTGTGTATAATTATGGATTTTATTATAAAATGAAAATAAAACTATATAATTAAAATGAAATTTTATTAATTAAATTTAATAAGGTTAAATGGTTTCATATATCATTTATATTTCTGGCATGATGATAATTCATATTATAAAACGTTAACGTTAAATGTTTAGTTTATTTTAGCGGTTTTTCTGACCATCACAAACTGGTTACGTTTTTGTTTAATATTATGTATATATATTAGGTACAAAACATGAAATAAGTTATAATATAACTATTAAAATACTATTTAACCATAATAATACTTTTATGACTATCCTTGAAGGTGTTAATAGAAAATGAAAAATCATTATCCATGGTGATAGTTAACCACCATAATTTAGATAATGGTTTCATTTCTTTGAATAAGAGGATATGAGAAAAGGGATGGTTATAATATATTACATTAGCAATATAAAATTACATTATATACATGATATGGGATTTATTATTCTGTTATGTATGAATGAGGTAATGATAAGGTATAAAAAGAAAAAATTTAAGAGAGGTTGTTTGAGAAAGTTACCTCTTGAATATCACCTCTTTGAAGGACCCATTAAGGAATAGAGAATTATTATTTGGGCGAGACTGGAATAAATTGGTTGTGGGTAGAGTGGGTATGAGAGGATTTGGATAATATATTAATATATTAAAGGTTATTAATAATAAAGGGGGTGGTGAGGCGTGATATTTATACTTGAGGAGGGGTGGTTTAAAATGATCAAATAATGATTATTTTATATTTAAAGCCAACAATATTTCAGTGTCATTAATTACAAAGAATTTGGATGATAATTAATTTTTTAAAGGGTAGTAGAGTTTTATCAACATATAAAACACCCATTAATTAGTTTTTAGGTATTTTAAGCTTTTTCCTTTTAACATTAACCCATTACATTATTTTATATATACTACGGTAAATCTTTATTTTACCACGGTAATTTTTTCATGCCTAAAAATTAAAATGATCTTATAATATAATTTAGACCTCTAGATTAAAATTATTTAATCTATTTTTAAAAATCAAAACATGGAATTTTAAAATTAAACCATCAAAAAGAAAATAAAAATTATTTTTTTTGGAAAAATGTGTTTTAAGCCCAAAAATGTACTTATAACAAGATAATTTATAAAGATTTTTTTAAATATAATTAATTATATCATATATAAAAAAATTACTTAATTTAATTTTAGATAAAATTAAAATAATAAATTTACTTTTAAATATAAAAAAAATTATTGTTTTATAAAAATCGGTATTTTTTACTATTGTCTGAAAAATAAAACATTTCAGAAAATTCGGAAAAATCATCCTAAGATAAACATTTAATTATGATTCCAAAAATGGTGTTAATTTTATCAATTTTTTTTTTAAATTTTGGGGCCAAAGCCTCATTTTATTATTAAAGTAAAGACCTCTTTTTGACTGGGTAGAGGGAGACCCATTACATAGCCCAAAGGCCCAAGGCCAAGTGGTCTGTATACTAGGCTAGAAAGCCCATTTTTTGCCTAAATTGACCTTTGGTGAATAGTACGACTATAATACCCAAGCTTCTACAGTATTTTCTAAAGTACAACCGCCGATATAGTTCTTGCTACAGTGCCTCCACTACTACAGTATCACCACTGCTATAGTCTGTCACTACTATAATGTTGCTACAGTACCCTGCAATAATATTGCTATAGTACCATCGTCGCTACTAGGTTATAATGGTTATGTTAAAATAATAATATTTTTGAATTTTTTTAAGCTTATTATTCTGTGAAAATTAATTTATCAAAGAGATTAAATTTATTTTATAAGACACATAGCATAAAATATTAGGGTGTTACATTATACCCCCCTTAAAATTAATTTCACCCTCAAAATTAATCACTAAAATACAAAATCATGAGGATACATCTACCTCATCACATCCTCAGGTTCCCACATAAATTCTTCAAATGATTAGTTTCGCTATAAAACATTAACAAGGTGAGTGGTATTGTTTCATATAACTTTATCTCTACAAACTAGAATCTCTACTAATTGTTCTTCATAAGAAATATCTTGTTCTAGAGGTATGACATATAAGTTTATTGAATATGAAGGATCATTTATGTACTTACTCAACAGAGATACATGGAACACGTCATAAACACAAGAGAGATTTGGTGGAAGATCTGGATGATAAGTTAATATCCTAATATGATTATGAATTTCAAAAAAAAAAGAATCCTCAAAATATGAAATTGAACTTCAAAAATTAAAGTTGGATATTTTAAAATTCATTTATGGTAAACCCACATCATAAAGAGGGTTAATAAAACTTCCTCTTAAAAATAGGGAAAGTAAAAGGTAAAGGTCACCAAAAACTAGGATTCTGATTATAAGAAAATTAGTAGAAACTTAAAATATAGACATATAAGAGAATTCTAACTACCAAGTTCTGTTGGATAATGATAGAGAATATGTTGAAGATATGGTTAATGACCAAAAATCCAAAGACCAAATAGGTTTGAAAAAGGTCATTGATGTCATCATAAACAATGATAATAAGACAACATTTTATTTAAAAATACTTTGAGAAGATATATTTACTTTATTTCATTTCATAAGTACAATCTCACTCTTTGGTTATGCCTTGATCAATTTCCTCTTAATATCTTACTTCAAAAAACAAAGTTAAAATTGTAATGCCTAAATAACTAATGGATCGAAAGATCCATAATGGGATGACATGTCATTCCTTATGTCTCTAGTTGTTATCATAAAAAAATGGTTAGAATAGGTTATCCAATACACATAAATATTCTTATGGTTCTGTAATAAATTAATCTCTAAATCTTCATCCAAATTTCAATGTCAAAAAATCATAAATGGTTACTGATTCATTCTCAAATTTACCCAATAGATGAAGGTAGAATGGCCCTTGTAGTTTAGCTTGGGTTATCGAATCCTCAGAGACCTAAGAAGTAACCTATAGACACGTATATTCTATGGACTGTTTTTGGCTATGAAGTGGCCAACTTGGATTTATTTTAGATGGGTTTAAAGGAACTCTAAGAGACTAAAGTGAATTAAATTTAAAATAATGAGTTGATCCTAGTTTATCCCTTGGGGTGGATTGAACGTATTCCCTTTTCAATTATTTAAATTTCTTGTATTTTAGTTGAGTTCTTTTAAGGAGATCAAACAACTTCATCACTTACTGATTTTATACCAAGGAACCATAATTCTAATCACCTATGCACTTGAAGGATCAAGGTTTTGAGCACTTCAAGGTAAAGGTTCGTATTAGCACTTGAAGTGTGTGGCCTTAAATTCAACAAGGACGATGGAGTTTAAAAATCATCAAATAAAAATATCAATTAAAGAGGTGATTGGACATTAATGGGGTGATAAATAACATCCAATACAGCCCCTTTCTACCCCATTGAATCAACCCATAAGTGGGTTAGCCATCCATTGATTCTATGGTTTCAATAGAAGTGTAAAGTAGACTCATGAGGGAGGAAACAGAGAAGTAAAAAATAAATAAAATAATGATCACTCCACCGTTGTGTGATTAATTTCACAAGGTTTGGTGTGAATAAATTCACACCTTGAACCAATGGTATCAAAGTGATATGAAGAACAATAGAATAAGAGGAAAAGAATAACTTTTATAAAGAAACTAAAGTGAATTGAACAACTTACATGTGAAAGACAAACTCAAGACAACAAAATCGCAGCATAACATTACAATTGAACAATGCACCAAAGATGAAAAACTCCTCCACCACCACTAACTTAAATATGAATTTTGGGAGCCTTGGGTCGAGCCTCCAATAGTAAAAATCATCCCACTTGATTATGGTAGGCCTAGGGTGGTGGAATGCTTGGGGAACTTGGACTTTTCCACACTTGACCCGAGGTGGCAGCTAGCTTTCATCCACCAAACAGACGTGCTTGTAAGACCTATAGATGGATGAATCAGAGTGGTCCATATAAGAAAAAAATCATCCACTAATTTCTTCTAACCTCCTATAAAATTTGGTCACATTTGGAGTTGTGGATTCCGAGATATGACCATATTGGTAGGATTTGTTTCTGGGCTGTAGAATCTGGCCCATAATTTTATCTCTCAATTGGGCCACCTTAATGATTACCATGGAAGCCAAATTAGCATTGGATCTTGCAGAGTTATTTGTTCCTCAACATATCTTCTAGCATCCCAAGAAATTTAGGATTCATTGGAACTCTATGTTGGTCCCCACATTCTAATCAGTGGGATGATGTTCAATATGACTTCTCCAGAATTATTTCCTTTCATCACAATATATCCCCATCTTCTTCCATGAAATCTCCATTTATCCTTGAATCAAAAATGTTCATATTGAAGTGTAGATCAATTTCCCAAAATATCAAATAAAAAATATGTATAATTATATTCCTTTAAATTACATGAATCATTGGGTACTTTAATGTTCAAAAATGTACCACATAATAGTGCATTTTAAGAAGGAATTACAATCATAATGTGAAAAGATGTTCAAAGTGTAAAATGCACTAAAATAGTGTCTATGAATAATAATTCACATAAATATTATATATATTAACAATGAATTTTAGCCTCATTTTTTGGATAATCACACCCCCTAACTTTAGTTTTTCTAGTCCTGAGCAAAATATAACTCAACAATATGAAAGTCAAATTCCCTTTTCCAAAAACATTTTAATACACAAAGATCACCAAAAAAACTCATACCAAACAATCATAAAACCCATAAAAATATTTTAATACATGATAGTTTCATAAGTATATCCCAATCCCAAGACCATTCCTTTGTTCAAATTCATTGTCATATTTCATCCAATATCAATTAAGTATGAGGATGTGTTGTGTATCACAATAGATATGGGGGTTCATCTTTATTCAAGGGGGAAATTATGGAAGCGCTAGGTGGAATCACATTTAAATATTAATATGAGTATTTATTTTTTTTATTGTATTATTATTTTATTTTATTTTTCAGTTTTTCCATTGTAATTGAAGTTGCACTCAAAAAAGTCAACCCCTGTAGTGAGACTTTGCCGATGACTCCCAGGCTCAAAGACCTTAGGGCACCAAGTAAAGCCCACATACTCAGGCATCATCTCAAGTTAACTCAGTCAAAAACAAATTCAAATTACTAAAAATAGAGATAAAATTACTAACTCTGGGCCAGGAAACTATGGATTCATGATCCCCAAGTGCCGAAGCCACGCATTAGGTCATTTCATTGCTCTACGTGCTAATTTATTATTATTATTTTTAATTTTTTTTGAATACTTAAATTAAACTGAAATGATCACCAAACCAATGCTATTTATTTGGGGGACCCCATGAACTCAAAATAATACCCCACTATCCAAAGGACGTGCATTGTGATTCTTTTTTTATTAGGATGAAAATATAAACAATGAAGTATTGTATTCGATAGCCACACTTTCCAAAATCTACAGCCACACTTTCCAAAATCTATGCTCATGAAAATATATAAGGATTAAAATCAGAATTAGGACATTCTAAATTATTTGATATTTGGTTTCAAAGCGTGAAATGTGTATTACCATGTTCAAAGTTAAAGGAATTTTCCTTCCATTTACACACTTTTGTTTTCAAATCATTTTTTCCACAAAAGTAATTTTTTTTATTTCATCTCTCCTCACCCCCCAACATAAAACAACACTGTCCCCAGTGTTTCAGGAAATGAAAATTTATAATGAGTAGTGGAAAATAAGGGATGTTCAAAAAGGAAATTGAAATATGAGGATCATGTAATGAAGTCACCTGGTGGTTAAAGTTGAAATTCTTACTGCTCCCTTTTAATCCCTTAATCTCGATGTCACTCTAAGAATTACCTTGTAGAGAGAAAAAAAAACAAAAAAACATTCAAAAAAACTATATATATATATAAAATAAATAAAGTGAAATATAAGTATATATATAAAAATTATAGAATAAGGAAGCACAAAAATCCGTAGGTCAGTGGTAAGCTCGCACCAATGTCTCCCTTCGGTCCCAAGTTCGAATCCCCGTGGCTTCGCCACTTGTGACGGGGTTTTCCCCATGACCTACAATGTGGCATTTTATTATTATTATTATATTCTTATTTTTTTTTGTATTTTTTTTAACCTACAAACACATAAAAATAAAATGAACTAATGATACATTGTGTTCTTTTTAAATTTTTGGGTATGGTATTACTCAAGGATCACACCACGTGACACATATGAATATGGTCCTCCCCTTTAATACCCATCTATACTCATAATAGAAGAATAGGCCAATAGTCTATTTTTTTTAAATATCAAAATGATTAATTAATCCTATTTGAAAAATAAAGATGACATAAAAACCACGGGTTGCCTCCCATGCAGCGCTTTTGTTTAATGTCGTTAGCCTGACATGGATCCTAAATCTATCAATTTTTCCTGGTTCATAGGTTGGCTCAGTTAACTCATCCTCTATTTCATGTTTATTAAATGACTCAATGAATGGTTTTAACCTTTGACCATTGACCTTGAAAATTTAACCAATTATGGGATCTTGAATCTCTACTGCCGCATGGGGGTACACATGATGCACTATGAAAGGACCTGACCATCTAGACCATAATTTTCCTGGGTGAAAATGACGTTTTAAACTATACAAGAGCACACATTTTCCCAGTCCAAAATGTTTTACTTTGATATTCCTAGATTGGTAGGCTTGAACTCTATCTTTATTGATCTTTGAATTCTCATAAGCCTCTATCCTTAGTTCCTCCAGTTCATTGTGATCAAATTTCCTTTTTGTTCTAGCCAATGAGAGGTCATAATCCATTTTCTTATTTGCCCAAAAGGCCTTATGCTCAATTTCAACAGTTAAATGGAATGCTTTTCCATAAACCAACCTATATGGTGACATTCCTAGTACTGTTTTGTATGTTGTACGATATGCCCAAAGTGCATCCAAGAGTTTTTCGGACCAATATTTCCTAGAAGTATTGATAGTTTTATCAAGAATTTGTTTGATTTCTCGATTGGCTAACTCAGCATGACCATTGGTCTGTGGGTGGTACGCAGTGAACACTTTGTGAGAAATTCCCTAATTTTCCATCAGTGATGAGAATGGACGATTTCAAAAATGATTTCCATGATCACTAATGATAGCCCTAGGAATTCCAAATCTTGAGAAGATGTTTTCTTTTAAGAATATAATGACGGTTTGATGATTATTGGATTTTGTGGTAATTTCCTCATCCCATTTTGAGACATAATCAATAGCTAAGAGAATGTAGAGGTATCCTTCAGAGTTTGGGAAAGGACCTAAGAAATATATTCCCTAGTAGTCAAAGATCTCAATCACTAAGATGGGATTGGGTGGCATTTGATTTCATTTTGTGATGGACCCAACTTGTTGACACATATGAAAACTTTGAAAAAATGTGTAGGAGTCCCTTGAGAGGGTGGGCCAGAAGAGACCACACTGAAGAATCTTAGAAGAAGTTTTCTTTGAGGAAAAGAGAACTATACATGCCTCACTATAACAGAATTTAAAGATGCACTCTTGTTCAGATTCTGGGACACACCTCCTAATGACTCGGTCAGGGAAGAACTTATAGAGTTATGGATCATCAAACACATAGTTCCCAACATCAGAAAAGAATTTCCTTCGATCTTGAGTCCCTAAGAATTTTGGAATGACTCATGTAACTAAGAAATTGGCTATGTCGGCATACCAAGGGCAGTCACTCACATAGTATAAGTGTTCATTAGGAAATTAATTAGACATAGAAAAGTGATTTGAGTTGTCTTTGAATTCCATCCTAGAGAGGTGATCAACTACAACATTTTCAACACCCTTTTTAACACTGATTTTGAGGTCAAATTATTATAAGAGAAGGACCCACCTAATCTGTCTAGCCTTGGCATATTGTTTTTGGAAGAAGTATTTTAGTGAAGAATGGTCAGTGAACACAGTTATGGGGGATCCTAAGAGGTAGGACCTAAACTTCTCTAAGGAAAACACAATAGTAAGTAACTCCTTTTTAGTAGTGGTGTAGTTTATTTGGGCATCATTTAAGGATTTATATGCATAACCAATTACATAAAGAGTTTTATCACAACATTTTCCTAACACAGCTCCTACAGAAAAGTCATTGGCATCACACATAAGTTCGAAAGGAAGGATCCAATTTGGATATTTCATAATGGGAGGAGAGGTGAGAGAGGATTTGAGGGTTGAGAATAAACCCTCACAGCTTTCTGTCCAAACAAATGGATCATCCTTTACTAGTAGAGCACAAAGGGGATAAGAGATTAAACTAAAGTCCTTGATGAATCTTCTATAGAAACAAGTATGTCCCAAGAAATACCTCACTTCCTTAACAGTTTTTGGTGATGGAAGGTGATGAATGATGTCAACCTTTGCTTTATCAACTTCAATCCCCCTACCAAAGACCATATGGCCTAGAACAAGTCCCACTTTAACCATGAAATGGCATTTTTCCCAGTTTAGGACCAAATTATTTTCTTCACATCCTGAAAATACTCTCTCTACATTCCTCATACATCCCTCAAATGAGTCCCTAAACACAGAGAAGTCATCCATGAAGTCCTCTAGAAAATCCCCTACCATGTCTGAGAAGATTCCCATCATGCACCACTGGAAGGTTCCAGGGGCATTGAATAAACCAAAGGGTATGCGTTTGAAGGAAAAGGAACCGAATGGATAGGTGAATGTAGTTGTCCCATTGATCCTCTAGGGATACCTCAATCTGATTGTACCCCGATTACCCATCTAAGAAACAGTAGAAGTCATGACCTTCCACTCTCTCAAGGACTTGGTCAATGAATGGTAAGGGGAAATGGTCCTTCTTGGTGAATGATTTGAGCTTCCTATAGTCGATGCAGACTCTCCAACCACTACTCACCCTTGTTGGAATAATCTCTCCATCCTTATTGGTTATCACTGTGATTTCTGCCTTCTTGGGAACCACTTAGATTGGGATAACTCACTCACTCTCAGCTATGGGATATATGAAACCAGCTTTTAACAATTTCAGAAGTTTTTTACCTACTACCTCCATGAGATTAGGTTTGAGTCTCCATTGAGGTTGACTACATGGCTTTGAAGTAGATTCTAGAACAATCATATGAGTCCCGATAAGTGGGCTAATCCCAGGAATATAAGACAGGGTCCAACCAATGGCTTTCTTATGTTTCCTAAGGACATCTAGAAGCATCCTCTCTTGATTGTATTCAAGATAAGAAGAAATGACAATAGGATGTGTTTGATTGTACCCTAGGAAGGCATACTTGAGTGCAAAGGGAAGTTCCTTCAATTCAAGATCAGTTTGGTTCTGAATTTCAGCCGAAGATTGGGACATTGGATCAATATCAATTTATTTTTTAGAGTTTCAGATAGGATTGACTCCCCACATATAGAAGTTTCAGCTACAAGACTGGTTTGATCTGATTTAGGGAAGGATGTTTGATTGGTCTCCATGAATGTGGTTTACTAAAAGGTTTCACTAATTTTTCGACCTAAGACTTTATCATAAGAGAAATTTGAAAATGATTCAAGGTGAGGAGATAAACATCCTTCATGTGAACAAAGGAAATCAATCTCATCCTGACTGAAACATCCATCAAATATTCCTTGATGTTCTATGGATTCATTATCAATGTTTCTTATCATGTTTACTTCATGAATGTCCTCATAATCACCTATTTGTGATCTTTCATTATAGATGTTCAAGTCTAGACTCATGTTTCCAAAGGTGATGGTCATGTTCCCATTTCGGACTCAGATAACAAAGTTGATTGTTGCAAGGAAGGGACGACCAAGGATAATTGGGGTTTGTTTTTTATTTCCTAAGTTTGGATGGTTTTCAAGGAAAATAAATTCGGCATGGTAGATAAAGTTTTCAACATTTACCACAACCTCATTTAAAACCCCATTTGGAACCATAATTCTACAATCAGCAAGTTGAAGTGTGACAGATATGGTTTGGAGTTCATCTAGGCCTAACTGGCAGTACACAGTATAGGGAATGAGATTGACACTAGCACCTAGGTCACACAAGGTCTTGAAAACTTTTCTCTCTCCTAGTTCAACATTGATGTAAGGGAAACCCGGGTCTTTCAACATAGGAGGAATGGTACCTTGAATGGTGGTACTCACATTAGCAGCAAAAAGGACTTGGTTTTTATGTGAAAATTTTCTTTTAAAAGTTCACAAGTCCTTAAGGTACTTTGAGTAGGCAGGTATGGTTTGGATGGCATCAAGAAGGGGAATGTTTAACTTGACTGTTGAGAAGATTTCCGTCAATGTTTCACTGAATTCAGGCTTGGTTTTCCCTCTCATGCGTTGAGGAAATGGGGAAGGTTGTGGGGTTGTTTGTTGAAGAGTTGTTTCTTTGACAATGTTATTGTTTTTTTAAATTTGATCATTTGGTTCATTTGAATTTTCATTCAAGTTTGAATCTTTAGGTGGGTTCTGAATTAGATGTTCAGGTTTCTCAATTGATTTCCCATTTCTTAAAATAGTCACAGCCTTTAGTTGTTCATGAGTTGTTTGAGTGAAACTTGACTCTCCCCTTGAATTTGAGGATGGTACCGCCTGAGTAGGCATGGGTGCCTTTCCGGTTTTGATGGTTCGAAGTTCTTGTTTTAGGGAATATACTTCCGAGTTCATCCTCTCCATTTGTTTGCATATTTTTTCTAGTAGGATTTATAGAATAGCCTGGGTTGGTTCTTGATAAGATTGGTTTATCCCAAGGGGATATATTGGAGGTGGGATGGTTTGTTGAAAATGGACCGGTGGCTATTGGTATTGGATACATTGGGTTTGGACCTGGTTATGGGTTTGGTAGTTCTGATGGGGTAAGGATTTTGTCCATGTGGCTGGCTAGGTTGTTGGTTATCTTTCCAGCAAAAGCCTGGGTGGTCATTATACTGTGGGTTGAAGTTGTTTTGGTATTGAGGCTTTTGAAAGTTCAAGGAATTTACTTCTAATGGGGGTACTACTAAAAGAACATCCTTGATGGATAGAATGGTTGGGTAGTTGTTTGTATTATGGTCATGTTTTTCACAAATTGTGCAAATAGGGTCAACAATTTGGATTTCATGGACTTTCTTAAGGTCTATCTCTTCAACCTTCCTAGAGAGTGCTGTGAGTTTAGCCCTAAGGCTTTCCTCTTCTCTAAGTATATGAATTCTAGTAGTTATTTGTGGCTTTGCCGAATAAGGTGAATTTTCCCATGTTTGGTTTTGTTCAGAAAGGCTTTCTAGATACTCGTAAGCATCATTTGGGTCTTTGTTTTTAAAGATTCCATTATACATCATGTCAATGAATTGTTTGTTCCTTGGACCCAACCCTTCATAGAAAATTATCACTTGTTCGAGAATAGAAAAACCATGTTGTGGAACAATTTTTAGAGTGTTTTGAACCTCTCCCATGTTTCATAGAATGACTCTCCATCTTTTTCAAAAAAGTTTTGGATGCTCTTTTTAAGTGCAATTGTTTTGTGGTGGGGAAAGTATTTTTTGTAGAATTCTCTTTGTAGTTAGTCCCAAGAGTTGATGGATGATGGTATTAAATTTTTTAGACAATTTTTATCTCTATCCTATAAAGAAAAAGTAAATAGCCTCATATTATCTGATTCTAGTTGATGTGGGGGACACATTGTTTCTACAATGTTATTGAACTCCTTAATGCGAAGGTAGGGAATCTCGGACTCCATTCCATGGAATGTGGGAAGGTGGTTTAGGACATAGGGTTTAAATATGTAGTTTTCATATCCTAGGAAATTATTTCTAATGCATGGGGGTGCATTGGTTTAGGAAGGTGTGAGGTAGTCATTCATGGTTTGATCAATTGCATTCCCTATGTTTGGGGCTACCTCATTTGGGATTCCATTTTGGTTTCCACCCAGGTTTATGAGTTGGTTTCTTTGAAGACCTTCCATTTAAATGGGCTCAATTTTGGACTATGGAGTATTAGGAAGATTAGGATCTAATGGAATTAGTTACCTTGGTGTACTTGACTCCCAAACCTCAGGACTATCCACCCTAACTAGACGGTTTGATTGATCGCAGGTGTAGGCGGACATGCACCAAAAGAAAAAACACGAGAAAGGGACAAGATCAGAGAATTTGGATGAGAAAAGAAGAAATGGGGGAGAATAGAATGGGTGTTTAGATTTCTTACATGGGTCCCCAGAAATGGCACCAAAATTTGATTCACGCTCAAATTTACCCAATAGATGAAGGTAGAACGGTCCTTGTAGTTTAGCTTGGGTTATCCAATCCTCAGAGACCTAAGAAGTAACCTATCGACACGTACATTCTATGGACTATTTTTGGATATGAAGTGGCCAACTTGGATTTATTTTAGAAGGGTTTAAAGGAACTCTAAGATACTTAAGTGAATTCTATTTGAAAGAATGAGTTGATCCTAGGTTATCACTTGGGGTGGATTGGACATATTCCCTTTTCAATTATTTCAATTTCTTATATTTGAGTTGAGTTCATTTAAGGAGATCAAAAAACTTCATCACTTAATAATTTTATACCAACAAACCATAATAATAATCACCTATACACTTGAAGAATGAGAGATTTTAGCACTTCAAGGTAAAGGTTCGTATTAGCACTTAAAGTGTGTGGCCTTAAATTCAACAAGGACGATGGAGTTTAAAAATCATCAAATAAAAATCTCAATTAAAGAAGTGATTAGACATTAATGGGGTGATAAATAACATCCAATACAGACCCTTTATACTCCCTTTGATCAACACATAAGTGGGTTATCCCTCCATTGATTCTATGGTTTCAAAGGAAGCAGAAAGTAGACTCATGAGGGAGGAAATGAAGAAGTAAAAAAACCCAATAAAAGAAATATCACTCCACCATTGTGTGATTAATTTCACAAGGTTTGGTGTGAATAAATTCACACCTTGAACCAAAGGTATCAAAGTGATATTAATAACAATAGAATAAGAGTAAAATAAGAACTTTTATTAAGAAACTAAAGTGAATTGAACAACTTACCTGTGAAAGACAAACTCGAGACAACAAAATCACAGCATAACATTACAATTGAACAAAGAACCAAATATGATAAACTCCACCACCAACACTGCCTTAAATAAGAATTTTGGGAGCCCTGGGTCTATCCTCCAATAGTACAAAGCATCTCACTTGATTATGGTATTCCTAGGGTGGTGGAAAGCTTGTGAAACTTGCACTTTTCCACACTTAACCCGAGGTGGAAGCCATCTTTCATTTACCGAAAAGACGCGCTTGTAAGACCTTATATATGGCCGAATCAGAGTTGGCCATATAAGAAGAAAATGGACCCTAGATTTTATTCTAACCTTATTTAAAATGTGGGCCCATTTATAGATTTTTATTACTAGGTATGATCATATTGGTAGTATTTGTTCTCGGACGCAGAATCTGGGCCAGAATTTTATCTCCACATTGGGCCGCCATAATGACCACCATGGATGCCGAATTAGCTTTGGATCCTGAAACATGATTTGTTCCTCAATATGGCTTCTAGCATACCACGAAATTTGGGATTCATTGGGACTGTATTTTGGGCCCCACATTCTCATAAGTGGGCTGATGTCCAATATGACTTCTCCATAATTGTTTCCTTTCATCACAAAATATCCCCATCTTCTTCCATGAATTATCCATTGATCCCTGAATAAAAAATGTTATTATTGAAGTGTAGATCAATTTAACAAAATATAAAATTAAAATATGTATAATTATATTCCTTAAAATTAGATGAATCATTGGGTACTTTAATGTTAAAAAATGTACCACATAATAGTGCAATTTAAGAAGGAATTACAATCGTAATGTGAAATGATGTTTAAAGTGTAAAATGCACTAAAATGGTGTTTATGAATAATAATTCACATAAATATTATATATATTAAAAGATAATATTGTCCTCATTTAGGGGATAATCAGTTACCCTTATGAACCTTTCAAAAGTTTAAAATCCAAAACTTTCGAAAGAAGGTCACTAAATTTTCAAAATCAATTTATCATTAATCCCCCAAAAATCTTGATGTGTATCTTAATTATCACATAGTAAACATGTGTATATAATTATAATTAATTCTCTTGAAACATGTTAATAACATAAATTACCATAAAATCTTAATTAAAACATGCATGATTTCAAAAATTAGATCTTTCCTTGTACTATAAATCCAAAAATTCTATAAAATCAATCCATAAAACACATTTTAATCATATTACTAATCAATTACAATGTCATAAATACTATCAAAAATCTATTTATATCATTATTATCCTAGAATCATGCACATATTAAGGGTTATCCTTCCCTTAATCATGTGTTCTCTAGAAAATATCACCCTACCACGTCAATCATTTTTCATGGTTACCAGCACCATTCTAAATATAATTTTAAATACATAATAAAAAACTATAGGGGAACAATCCTTATATGTTTTATTATTCCATAATATTACTTTTACAACATTGTTCATGAATTTCAATATGTAAACAGTTAATAATTCTACTTCTTTCTTACACCATTAACTAGGATTCATCATTTTATTCCTTAAAACTTATTCAATATCATATGTCATTTGTTGTATCTTCATCGTCAACAATATAATGATTACTCATACAACCTTTCTGATTATCTTTATGAGTTTTCACCCTAGGGAATAGATTTTTATAATTCCCATGCATTCCAAATTGAAAACATTTAACTATTGATGGTTTCTTATGAATACCATTAATCTTATCCATTTCATTAACTAAACAATTCACTTTTCCTTTTCAATTACATTCTTTTTATCCTTCTTTTTGACACCAAAAGCATCTTCCAGAACCTTTAAAATATTCTCCTTGATGTCTTTTCCCACTTGATCTACATGAGAAAAATTAAACTTCCTTTCATCCAAGGTCACCATGAAACTCCATAATTTTCTCATTATATGGGTCAAGAAACTCACCAAAGTTGAGATTATTGATTATATTATGAGGTTGTTGGTTGGGAATAGTAAAAAGGTTTTCCCTTTGGATTCTCATTTCATTTGGTATCTCATGAGGAAGATAATTCCATTTTCTATCAGATTCAACATTAACTTTAATCCTCCTAGTTCCATCTATTTTATAAAAAATGGAAATCCTAGCATGAGAAACACTAATCATAGTGTATAACCACCTAATTCTGAAAAATCATTTCAATAATGTCTAAATCACATCACGTTATTCTATGACACCTTAGGTTTAACCTATTTCATTCATGATCATTATAAAAAAATAGGATTTTTTCCTATAATTAGTCTTATACACAGGGTTTTTATACATGTTTTTTACCCATAATCTAGAAATATTATCAAAACCCTAATCTAATACCAACTATAATGACTCACTATTTTCATACACAAATATTAAATCTATTTAGATGAATATTTAATACATAAAATTATTACCTATTCTAGAACTGTATAGTTTTAAAATATTTGGATATTAGACATACAATATTATTATTTTATGAAATATCTTCAATATATCTCATAATTAACTTCTCAAATAGTACTCTTACAAATAATAATCTACCTAAACATATCTTCATCACCTAGGGAAGGAAAAATAAGAAAGGATGAGCTCAGATGCTTAGTAAGGATAAACATAGGAGATAAAAATCCATGATTATTAGAAATAATAATATAATAATAATTTTCTATGATAATGGCCATAACATACGAAGTTAATTCCCAATCCATCATAGATTATAAACATTATTTATGGTATAAACATTATCATTTTAGAAAACATGGATCATAAGAGTGAGAAATCATCATAAAAAATCATGATCCCTAAGATCATGTCATAAAAGTGTATAACCATAATAAATATAGAAAACCATTTTAAATTTATAGGTTAAATACCAATTCCATCAACATAGTGGATCGGGACACACCTATTTCCCATATTGGATTAGAGCACACTTATTTACCATAGTAGATCAAGCCCATCAACTTGTTTTCTATTTTTATCTCATGAGATATAAATCATCACCCAATGAATTGGAGTGAGATATAGGTCCCACCCATCACATAATGAAAACCATACATATATGTTCCATAATAACATAAATAATATCAAAACACATGAAAAATAATTGGATTTCATAATCAATTCATCATAGCACAACCCATAGAAAAGAAATAGGTTTCATAAATATCATACCATCATAAACATAAAACCAACATAAAAAATAATAGGTATATTATCTTTGAATTATATCCCTAGTTAAGTATAAGTAACATCAAACAATTTTATCTTATATGTAAAATAATTTTGAAAGATCACTTGAAATAATTCTTAAAAAAAATAACATTTCCATTTTTAAATCAGTTATTTTTAAAGAGATGAAATTTTATAAAAGGAAAACATTTTATTTAATAAGAAACTTGTAATATAGTAAAATAAACATCAAATCATTAAGGAATCATGATTTTGAGAAATTCCTCTCGTGATGTATAAGTTAAAAAAACATTACTTCCATGTTTTTTCAGAAAATTCACAAAGAACCTCTTTTAGTAAACAACAACAATAATCCATTCAAAATTTTTTGTAAAAGTAAAAAATCAGTAAAAATTAATTTAATAAATCATAATATAATATTAAAAACAATTTTGGAAACAATTTTGTAAAACATGGACATGGAAGAAAAATAGGGTTTTAAGGGAAGTTTTAAAAAGATAATTTTTAAAATAAATCCCTTATAAATATCATATCATTGAAGTGAGAATTAATAAAATTAATTGATTTTGTTTATCAGATTTAAATCCACATAAAAATTTTAAATACAACATAAAATGATCAAAATTCATCTCACACATAATATTAAAATGGAATAATCAATGAAGTGGAAGTTTAACCCAATGAATAGAAATTGAGTTAAGAAATCCCTTACCACTTTGTAATCAGTTAAATCATATACCCCCTAAAAGTAATAATTATAAAATGAAACATTTAATAAAATGAATATAATTATATTAATGATATGATTTATTTAATAATAGTATATAAATCATAAGAAATAAATAATTTCTGAATAAGGCATATATTTTGCAGAAGTAAAAGTGATATGAGAAACCCTCACCTCACACATCCCTTTATTTTTCGTACTTTACCCTCCTATATAAAGGTTTGAATAATTTTATTAATTAATTAATTAAACATAATCCAATTTATAATGAATTATATGATACTTTTATAATATCTTACAACCCTTTATTAATAATATTTCATTATATTCATTGTCTTGGGTGTGTTTGTTTCATGGTTAGTTCATTTGTGTATAATTATGAATTTTCCTATAAAATGGAAATAAAACGTCATAATTGAAATGAAATAGTATTCATAAAATTACATAAGGTTAAATGGTATCATATATCATTTTCCTTTCTAGTATGAGGATGAGTTATTTGATAAAACATTAATGATGGATGTTTAGATTATTTTGGCAGTTTTTCTGACCATAACAAACTGGTTTCATTTTATTTAATATTATGTACATATATTAGTTCTAGAATATGAAATAAGTTATAATATACCTATTAAAATATAATTTAAACATAATAATACTTTTATAAACATTATTTAAGGTGATTAAAAAAAATGAAAAATCATTATCCATGGAGACGGTTGACCACAATAATTTGGACAATGGTTTTGTTCCTTTTAATTAGAGGAGATAAGAAAAGGGTTGGATAAAAGATATTACATTAGAAATATAAAATTATATTATATACATGATAATAGTTTTATTATGCTTTTATTGACGAATTATGTGAATAGAAGGTATAAAAGGAAAACAAATTAAGAGATGTTGTTTGAGAAAGTTACCTCCTGAATATCACCTCCTTGAAGGACCCCTTAAGAAAATTGGAATTGGTATTTGGGTGAGAATAGAAACACTTGTACATTGAGAGAGTAGTTATTATAGGTTTTGTAATATTTTTTAATATATTCATGTCTTCTGAGGAGAAAAAGGCAGGTGAGGGGTGGTATTTATACTTGAGGAGGGGTGGTTTTAAGTGATTAAATAATGATTATTTTATATTTAAAGCCAACCAAATTTGGGTGGAATTAATTCCAAATAATTTGGATAGTAATTAATGTTTTAAAGAATTTTTAGGTCAAGAAACATATCAAACACCCATTTAATACTTTATTCTTTACGTATTTTAGTTTTTTACCTTTTAACTTTAGCCCGCAATATTTTGTTACCTATACTCTGGTAAATATTTTTTTTACCATGGTATATTTTTTATGACTAAAAAATTAAAATGACCTTATAACATAATTTGGACCTCATAATTAAAAATATAGAATATATTTTTTAAAATTACAAATATATAAGTTACAAAATTAAATTTCACATTAAACCGTTCAAACACAACAATGAACAATTTTTTTGCAAAATGTGTCTTTAAGACCAAAACATTATTTATAATAAAATAAGATATAAAGATTATTTAAATGTAATTAATTAGATTATATATAAATAAAAATTACTTAATATAATTTTATATCAAATTAAAATTATAAATTTCCTTTTAAATATAAATAAAATGTGGGTTTTATAAAAATTGGTATTTTTTACTATTCACTGAAAAAATAAACTTTTCAAAAATTTATCAAAAATTCAAACTAATATAATTTTGAAATTTATAATAAATAAAATAATGTTAATTTTATCAAATACATTTTATAAAAGTGTTAAAAATTAATTATAATTATTTTATCATAGAAAGCAATAAAAATTATTTTTTAAAATAAAACATATATTTAAAGAATAAAATGACTTTACTAAAAATTATGTGAATATTCATAAATAATATATTAATACATTAAAAATGAGTTGGAAAATTATATATTTTATAATATAGTTAATAATATTCATTCCCTTCAATTTAATGGATAGGTTATAATGGTTTTTTTAAAATAATAATATTTTAGAGTTTTTTTAAGGTCGGTGTTCTATGAAAAGTAATCTATCAAAGAGATTAAATTTATTTAAAAATATTCATACCATAAAATCTTGGGGTGTTAAAGATAAATTTAATCTAGGAGAATCCCTATAACATAATTCATTCCATTTTTTAAATCACCATGCCATAATTATTCATTTTTTATGGAAAACCCACTTGGTCTTGATGGTGTTCTTATCCACAAACATCAAAACTATCCCATGCATCTGATTTTTCTTGATTTTTTCAAGATATTAATTCATTGTATGAACCTAATTCTTATCCTTAGTGTACTATTCAAAACTATCTATCTCTACTTGACATAAGAGTGCTATTTTTTATAGATACTTCATTCTTCTTATCTACACAGGAATTAACCAATCACCAATGATATTCCACTCACATATTCCAACTCTACTTATCAACTTCTATGAAACTAATTATCTATCTTCACTCTACTCATCAGTGGTGTATTTTCAGAATTAAAATCATTATCTTATGCTTCCCCTAAGAAGATCAAATCCTCATCACAATCTTTTAGAATCTGTTCAATGTTTTGTTAATGATTCTACTCATTTTCCATTATAGTGACATCATTTTTCTTGACAATATTTCAAAGTAATTTTTTGTAAAACTAATATGTATTTCTATTTTATGAATAATTGATTAAAATTACATCATCTCTTTGAGACAAAAACTTCTTATGTTTATACTTATTGAGAATGATTCACTTACTTATAAAAATTCAAAAGTATTTGAACATTGGTTCCTTCATATAAGAGGTCCCTTGATTTATAATTTCAAGAAATTTGGTCTTACCCAAACTTAGGTAAGCCCTAAATATGAAGATCAGTATCTGTCTTGCTATCCCTACAAGACCTCGATTTGTAAGGAAATCATCACCTCTGACTTAAAACCCCGAAGTCTCTGATTTCAAGGAAATCACACCACTACACTAATCAAATCTACACGAAGCAAAGTTTGAACAAGTAGTTCAAAACTTTCTGCACGAAGCCTGAGAGTTTATAAGAGCCTCACTCTCTAGAAATCACTCATTTTAAGATATATTATAGGTTGGAATTATATTTTAATTGAATAATTTCTAAAGTCGATAAGTTTTGTTTATATGAATCATTTAGATCATAATGATGTTAATGTTATATAAATCAATTTATTTAATTATGAATCATGGGTATAAGATACTAGGTTTTCATCACATGTATTTTTTGTTAAACATAAACATGGAATTATAAAAGTATCTATTAAAGGAGAATTGTATCTATGTGTTGGTAATGTGGAAAAATATTTCTCATGATAATTTTCAATTTATTATCTAAGTATACCTAGTGTATTATTTCTCGAATTGGAAAAAATTATTATGTTCAAGGAATAAATAGAGATTTAATTTTTATATCTTGTTTAAAAAAAAGGATTTCCATTCATTATTAAGTATAAGAGTTGTTCTATATACATGGATGAAATTTTTTATAGCATTGGTGATATGGTTAATATATAATATATTATATACATGGACAATTCAACCTCTAAAATTCAAGATAAAAAGGTCAATTTTTATTTTGAGACCACCAATCTTTGGAATTATTTCCTTAGGAATATAAATGATAAGAACATAAAAATACTCCATCTATAATGATTATTGGATTCATTCAATTATTAATAATTTGATAAATTTAAAATTTTTTATTATGAAAAATTATCAAAAACGCATTTTAGTTGAAAATATTTGAGGGATAGTGGATAATTAGATCAAATACATAGTAATGTATGAGTACTAATGAGAAACACTACAAGATGTTGGTATAGTTACTTTATAATATTATTTGATGAATTTAGTCAATATGGTTATGTGTTTCTTATTAGATATAAATTCTAAATCTATGAAAATTTTAGAGTTTAAAAAGGTTATAAAATAAACTAGGAAAAGGTATTAAGATTTTGTAATCATATCATTATGGTATATACTTGAGATAGAAATTTACTAATATTCTGAGAGATTTTAAAATTATTTCACAAATCAATCCTCCTAGAATACTACCTAGGAATAGTATGTATTGGAGGACTTATTATATATTGTTTTTAAATGTTTCAATTAATGGTGATCAACATGACTTTTTTACATCATTATATGGATACACTCTAGAGACTATTTCATTTATACTTAGTTGCATTGTTTATAAATAAATATTAAATAAAACATATAAGAGATGGACTGGGAGGTGTCAAAATTTTTCTTTTATGAGGATTTTGGATTTTGAATCATATATAAGACATTTTTTATTAAATAAAATTAATCCTAAATTATAAAAGTGTTTATTTATTTATTATCACATGGAAACTAATGGATATTATTTCTATAATCTTATTAAACATAAAGTATTTGTGGATTAAAGTGGTATTTTCCTTAATAAGAAACATATGAATTGTGGTGTCAATGGGAGGAAATTTGAACTTGGAGAATTTTAAAACTAATAAATTGGTTTGGCTCTTAAGGTGTAAATTGATCCAATTCCATAAGATATTGTGGAAAAAACTGATTCAAGTTTCACAAGAACCTTAAATGTTGGGTAGGATTCATCATAAACCTATGAGATATTGATTTATCATGGGAAATTATTATTTATTAATATTCATATATGGTGGTCCTAATAAATATTGAGATGATATTATGTGTTTTGATTTTTGAGAAATGGTTACCAGTTATGAAATCATAGGTGGACTCCATATACACTATCCCTATTGAGAACATGGTGGATACACCTGAAGGGGTATGTATTATAGGGTGTATGTTGGTTTTTTGTAATAAAATTAGCATTATTTGTATAATTGTTTCATATAAATTAATCTTGGTCAAAAAGGATTATTAATAAATTTATAACTATAAAGGAAACCCTTCACTAGTAGAGAAATAAAGTCTAATTGTATTTTTATTTTCATAGAAGCTCATTATGGTTATGATATATACTAAATGGATGTCAAAACTACTTTCTATAAAGTTAATTTAGTTTAGGATGTTTATATAATACAACCTAAAGGTTTTGAAGTTATAAATAATGTTGATATGGTATCAAAAGTTAAAACAATCCATTTATGGATTGAAGAAAGATTCTTAGAATTGGGACATCTGGTTTGATTATGCAATCAAAGAGTTTGGTTTTATCAAAAACATGGATAATTCTTGTGTATTAGTTAGAATGTATGGTATTTTTGTTGTTGTATATGGATGATATATTACCCATCTGAAATTATATCTCAACTTTATATTTTGTAAAGTTCTGGTTAGTAAATTGTTTCTCAATGAAATACATCGGTGAAGTTTCATATATACTAGGCATGAAGATCTATAGAGATATATCTAAAATGATACTCTAAGAAAGTTGGAAAATTTATATTGGTAAAGTGATAAATAGGTTTAACAAAGGGATATTCAAGAAGGGGTATTTACCAATGTTTTATGGAATGTGTCTTATGAATACTCAATGTTCTTTTAAGGATTTATAAAGAACAAGCATGGATATGATTCCTTAAACATCTTCCATAGGATCTATCATGTATTCTATGTTATGTAGTTAACCAATTATACCTTATTCTTTGATAATAACTAGTAAATACCAATCTAATCCTAGTATGAGTTAATAAATTTCAATAAAGAACATCATTAATTACTTAAGAATAATTAATGATCTGCTCTTAGTTTTTAGATGTGATAAAGATATCATTCTAAGGGGTTAAAATTGTGCTAGTTTACAAATGGATAAGGATAAAATGATATCTTGATTTGGTTTCAATTTTTAATCAATGTTAGAGATATTAATTTGAATAATTCAATATAAACTACAATATAGGACTTAAAATATTAGTCAGAGTGCATCATTTCATCTAAAATCATGATGGAAACATTTTAGATCAATAATTTAATCATTAAACATGAGGTGGTTCCTAGAATTTTGGTATAAATTAATATTTAATGTGATAATAATGATGTTATTTATTAGGAAAAGAACAATGGAATCATCAAAATACAAAACACATCCTTTGTAAATACTATCTCATATGAAAAATCATTGAGAAGGGTGATATAATGTTTTGTTGGGTGGATAAAGAGCATAATGTCATTATAAGGAAAATAGATACCAATGGAGATTTCTAAAAGGGAGATAGTTTAAAACATCGTTAATTGATCCTAATAATTTTCTAAAACTTACACATTTTATTGAGTCGCCCATTAATTTGTGGAAGTTTTTTTATTAAAGACATTCTTGTAAAACCATTGAAAATCTGTAATTGGTGGTGGTATTGAAACCAATGTTATAATAAATGTGATGTTTTAAAATCTAGTATTATTCTAAAATATATTAGAGGTTATAATTTTCATTAAATATTTAATGTTGATTATTTTAATTTTATATTTTTTTTCTAAACTATCATTGATAATAATTTCTATGAATTAATTAGTAGTGGTTAATTAATAGATATCAGTGGTTGAATAGTATATAGTGGTGGTTTTAACCACTATTATATAATTATCAGTCATTTAAACCAATAAAAAATACCAAAAAAACTAATATGAAATAGTGAAAATCTAAATATACTAATATATACAATTTAAAATACAAATATATCCATAAGGTGTAGAATTCAATATTTTCAGTAGTAAAAAGAACAATAATTATAAACATTATAGAAAACTATTTTTAAACATACAAGAATATTTGTTTAAGCCTAATGTTTGAGTGGAGACATATATAAGTTTTGATGAAAAATAAAACACATTAATTGCGGTATCCAACATCAATGGTTCTCTTTTAAGTTAGGCTAGTGGCCCCCAAATAATGTATTATTATGAGTTTCCTTTTAGATTCTATCCACTAGTGAATATGATGCCTATATTGAATAGAATTTAGAATATAAATTAATTTTAATTAGATATTATTCATACAAAATATATTTAGAAAAATTATCATAATAATATAAACATATAAAAATAAATGTTACAGATTCAGTGTCGCTACAATTTGTCATGTCAAAATTTAAGTGTTTATAGAAATTCTCCCAATCGTACCCTAAAATAGAGTGGCTAATACACCCACCATCCCTAAAAAATACTCATCTTTAGTGTTTTACATAGAATAACAGTGAATACAAATAATAAGGGGGTGCAAATCAAGTATTTCCTACTTTTTACCAAAATTCCAAACTTCCTAAAACCCCTTTAGAATTTAACCCATGTTTTTTTATTAGTGCATATGAATCTTTTTTAGCTCAACCAATCAATCATAAATCGTATTCAAGCAAGTAAAGAAGATATAAAGCACATTGTTTTTTTACATGGTCTAGTACAAAGACCTATTCCTTTTCAGTATTGATTATTCTCTCTAATCATGGATTATTCACTATAATTAAATGTAAATTATAATGGGTGGTGTTTCCCACACTGATAATTCAAGAATCTTACTAGACTTATCTTTCCTTCTTCCCATAAAAATTATTTAAATATATTCACACATTATTCATAGAGTATCACTATGATCTCCTTGAATACCCTGAGTTGTTTAGGTTCTATGAAGTCCTGCTATATATATACAAGTATTCCTTGGAATTTATTCTTAGAATGGTTATTTAGTTCATTGTAGGATGATTATGCACAAATATAATAGATCGTATTTAACTCATCAGTAGCTTCTAAAAATACTAGATGATCATCATGAAAACTATTCTACTCGGTCACTACTTCAAACTCAGATTCATAGATCTTTAGTACCTGATCATCAAGAATCCTCTTTGATCAACCAATAAAAGAATCAACACCTAATGTAAACAATACACCATTGTCGTTATTTACTCTATTATTCTTCACACACATTTTTCATGCTAAAAATAATCTCATATTGATGGCTGACTCCTTTTTATTATTCAAAATTATAACATGCAATGGATTCCACTTCTTCTTCTTATTCGATAACTCTTACAAATATCATGCAGTGTACCTCTCAGATTCTAAATTCTCTAACAGTCAAGCAGCAGTAGCATCTTCTTCTTTTTTTATTTCTTTCACCTTGATATTCAATTTAAAATGTGGAATAATTTAAGTGTATTAAATGGATTCCATCAAAATAAATAACCTTAAATAGAATATTGGGGGGAACTTCTCACTGTCAGATATAAAGAATCATCATGGAATATCCATTTTGGGTTCCCATGTTACATTACAAACTCCTTTTTTAACTCAAGGGATGTTACAAGAACACCATCATTTAATGTTTCTTATTTTCAAAAATTGGGAGAATAAAATATAGTTTTGTTTCTATCTATGTGTGGCTTCATATTCTTAAAATACCTCTATATAAATGTGCTTTTTAATCTTAAAACTGTATAAATATTTAAATAAAATAATATTTATGGTGTGAAACTCATATTTACTGTTGGTAACACACAATAATTCTTATCATTTCTCAATTCTTAAGAAAATTCCTAGACATTAATCTCAGTTACTCAAAATCACTTGAATATCCTTGGATCAACAAGATATATGTTTTGATGAACAACATCTCTAGATTCAATGAATCGTTATCTACATTATTCTTGAAAACTAAATAAATTCATTTTATTAATAAATAAATACATTTAGTGTGAATAGCTCATCAATATTCTCCAAAAATACTTAGATCATGTATTATATAATCTTCATGATGTTTTAAACTCAAAATCACTACTTCAAAATCAAATGATATTATTTCCTCAAAATTAAGAAATTTTTGGAAACACTATTTTCATAAACCCATGGTCTTCCCTTTATATGGATGAATATCGACACTTATTTTTATCAAATCTTGGATTAAAATCCTTTCAAGATATGTATGAAGTTTATAACAAGAATGAATAGTTGCTTCATCATCCAAAAAATTTCTTATCTTCATCATATTTGAAATTTGAAAACTGAATTTTTTATCCATCAAAAACTTCAAAATTTTATAAGTGTTGAAGTCTTATGCTTAGGTATTCAAAGTCCTATGATCAAAAATGGTTACATTCAGGGACATACACTCTATGGAAGAAGTCCTACATTCAAATGCATAATTCTTACTCTCTTACAATTATTAATTTTTTTTCTTCATCCAAAAGTCTTATATTCCAGTGAAGTCATATAGTAAGCTGAAATATTTAATTTGAAGTATTATGATCAATACATACATTGTAGCTAAAGTCATACAATCATTATTTTTTCAATATTTATTAGATTTCAAAGTCTTATAACAAATTTACATTATCGTAAAAGACTTACAATCGACAGAGACATATAATAAATCTAGAATTATTATGATCGCCTCAATGTCTTACATTCATCACCTAAAGTCTTATGTTCCTATTAGGTAAATCCTTACACTCAGAACTTTTCCACTTTTTTATGAACTCCAAAAACTAGATTTCTACTATAAGATTCAAAAATACTTCTAATTGTTTATAGGGCTTCTCCATCCTCTTTAAATTATCTTATAACTTCTTAAAATAATTTTTTGAATTATTATAATTATTATAAACTCCTCAAAATAAAATTATTAGGTGCTTTGATATAAATAATACTCACAATAGAGTATTTTAGTGAACTCACTTACCGTATCAGGTGATGCTCTTCTTCAATAAATCTCAATCCATGTTTATTCACTTAAAACTTTAAAATTGAGTGTATAAACATTGTATTTATAGTATCCAATATGATTTATAATTTTTGTATGCGTTCTAAAATTTTAGGATCCAAAAAATATATCCATCCAACTACTACATTAACCTTTTATGTTCCATTTATTTCTCATGGAATCAACTCCTCCTTCATGGGTGTATTCTTACTTCTTCTCCTGTGACCTCATATTTTCATTATTACATTAAAAAACTATTTGAAGAAAAAAAGCTACAACGCATCCCTCGAGAACTTCAATACCCACCTTTGTGTTTGTTTTCAATTATAATAAAATCATATGTACATAAGTTTTCAATGTGATATGTCTCTCACTAATTGAAAATAAATATAAAGGGTAATATAGTATCCCCTTCTGAACATAGAAGGTCCATTATTGTCCCCCTATATTTTCTGATATCACTTGAGATTTTCACCACTTAAAATAAAAGGTGAGGATATTCCAAAAATTTCTCTCCCCTTTAAGATGCCATTGGGAGTACATTTTATGAGAATCATTGCTTACTATTTCAAGTGATTGTGGGAACTTAGAAACAACACAACATCATCTTAATTGATTTGGAATCACAAGTTTCTTATCAATGTTTCATAAAAAAGTTAACTCTTAGTATACATGGTATAACCCTTTTTAGAAAACAAGAGTGAAAAGTTAAAACAACTAAACTATCAATATTTTTTCATGCGATACCAGTTATGTTTTTCTAACTTTTTAGGGGTATAACACGTTAATTTTTTAGTAAAATTCAAAAACCTGTTCTCACTTAAAAAAATACATAAAAATATTCCAAGTGTTAGGTTTTTCCTAATGATTAGAAAAACACATACCATTTGTAATAATGAAATATACATGTTAATAAAGAGGTGGGAGAATAAAATTATACTTTACCCGTCATATTTTTAAAGGGTCTATCCAGATGTTTAGAATCAAGCATATTTGATAGATTTTGGTAGCTTAGAATATTTTAGAGATCCCCCTCAAAGGAATAATCTTTGGATTTCATCACCTTTCCCTCCATAATTTAATGACAATAAAATAAATATTGGGTGAGGGTAGATCTTCTAGTATCTCCTCAACATGATAAATAGGGTTGAGACATGTCTCTCAACTCGGTATAATCTTCTCTAGTTTTCTTCATGATTACAACCATATATTTATAGGAATAATAATATTTGAAAAACATGGACTTATTTTCATTGTCATTTTTCTTCTTATTGAGAGTGGTCTTTATTACTTGAGAAAATATAAAAATTGATATCTTTTATTCTTTATCTATCTTTCTATCCAACTCCAATAGATATTTCTATGTAGTGAGAAAACCTTTGGTTACATGCTAATATTTGTTATTAGGTGTGGATACCTTATTTGAAACAATAGTTTCTGAACTTGATCTCATATGTTCTTTTCATTTTTTTTTCATCTGTCTCGGGAAAATAGTCTTACATATGATAGCCTTATATCCTACCAAGTTTCACCTCCCACACACCTCTATATTTTCTTTATATGTTAACTTTTTATGTATCCTCTCATACTCTTCACAAGGAGTGTCAACAACTATAACAATTTGATTTTCTCTTTTCTAAATGGGTTTTCTTTATTTTTTTATAGTTCTTCTATCTTTCATGAGATTCATGGACATATTGAAATAGTCTATATTGTGTCCTCTCTTGACATATTAGAATCATTTGTTTCATGTGGGTTGTACCTCTTAGTTTTCTTTCTTTATTTCCATCTTAAGTTAATTATCCTACACAAATTATAAATATAAGGTAGAAACACTTTCCTTATTAACTTTATTCCTATTTTATTGTGATTTTCTATTCTCTTTAGTACATCTGTGATAAATGATAGGGTTGTACCAACATTCACCATAAGTAATAACACATATGTTGTACATTTCATATAAGTTTATCATTTATTAAAATCCATTACATTTAAAAATATTCTTTTAAATATGTTTTCTTCTTAACTAGAACAGGTTTCTCCTTTCATCAGTCTTTCTACCTATTGATTTGGGACTTCAATAATTTCAATATGATGATATATTAGGTTATAAAACAATATCCCTATGGCCAAATTTCCAGAAACACCAAGACCATCCAAATAAAGTTTATTTCTTCATGTTTTTATAATTTTTTTAAATATGTTTTCTTGGTAATTTTTGGATAGAACCCTAACATTTTTTGGATATTTTTTGGGAGATTTATTAGGAATACTCACCTCTATACTTGACATATTTTGGGATATTCTATCATTTCCTCCTTCCATTTTTTGAACATATTTTAATTTCTATCTATCACTCCCTAAAATTCTAGATCTTCTATATGCCAATTTATATACACTATAGGATACCTTTTTAAAAGTTCTTGAGGTGGATGATTTACCACATGATCAAATATAATTTGATCCAATAATGTGATCTTTAATTTATTTAAGACTCACCTATGAATCTTGTGTAGAAATAAAATTTTTCTTAGATTATTAGGATGGTCCATATTTTTATTTTTCTTGATTTTTAAATTAAAGTTCTATTTATGTAAATTAGAGTTTGATAGTGTTCTTGTAATATTCCACTGATCTCAACCTATCTATCAAATCATTCTTTAATTTCTGTATTTTATCCTCATGAATTTTCCTTGTCTCCACCAAATAATTATGCATATATTTTATACTTTTTTATTTAAATTCTATATGGGTCGTCTTGAAATCCATGGAGAATTTATAGATCTTATCCAAATAATATAATACTTTATTCACAACATTCCTAAAAACATATTTCTCACATTAGGTGTTTTTAATTATTCATTAACTAAAAAAATCATTTCAACGTAATATAGATTCTTCATTGGATTTTACTAGCTCAGTGAGAGTGTTGTAGTAGCTCTTTTTCTTTATCAATGAATCTTTTACTATATCAGCCACTTATTCTAATTATGATTTTTCTTAAAATAATTCCTTGATGAAACCAAATATGTATGCAATAAATTCATTAGGAAAATTCTTTAAATAACCTTTGATATGAGAGTAAAATTCTTTCACAGGTTTAATCTCTTCATTATATTCATATATTGAAACAAAATAATCAAAATTATATCTATCAATTGAAACAATAGATGTGAATTTACCATCATAATCACATTAAAGTAAGGGTTGATCCCTTTTCTTCTTCACAATATCTCTTTCCATCTTTTCCTCTTTCTTCATTCTATTTTTTAGTATCTTGGAACAGACTACTAATACTTCATTAATAAGAGTAGAACCAAACTTATCCATCTGAGGCATCTCAATATCAAATTACTCTTAAAATATAATATATATATATATATATATATGATAGTATAACTAGGAGAAAATTTTCATTCCATACCATAGGAATCATTTTTTTTATTTAGTTGAAATAATCCAAAAGTTTTAATCAGGGTGAACATTACCTCTAATACCACTTATTATAATGAGTAGACTGGTTCAGGTACCTAATATTGGGATGGATCAGGTGTTACTTACATTTTACCAAAATTCCAAACTTCATTAAACCCATTTGGAATTTAACCCTTGTTTTCAATTAGTGCATATGGATCTATTTTAGTTCAATCAAGAAATCGTCAATTATGCATATGCAAGTAAAGTATATATAAATCCCACAATATTTTTTAAAAAGGTTAATTAAAAATAAATACTCATTTTTGTGACTGGTTATTCACCCAACTAATGTATTATCAACTATAATCAAATGTTGATTATAATAGTTATTTTTTCCCATGCCTATAATGCCAATGTCTTACTAGAATTATCTTGTCTTATTCCAATAGGACTTTCTTCTAAATCATAGCATTGTGTTCATAGAGTCAAACTGTGATCTACTTGAATACCCTAAGTCACACAAGTTCTATAGAGTCCCATTATATATATGCAAGTGTTCCTTATAAGTTATTCTTAAAATAGATATTTGTTTTAGTACAGGATACTTCTGCTCTAATATAATAAATATTATTCAACTCATTAGCAATTTATTCAAATACTAGATGAACATCATGAAAATTATAAAACTCAATCACTACTTAAAACATTAATTCACAGATCATACTCTCTTCTCAACCACTGAAAGGATCAACAGTTGATATAAAAAATAAAGAATGATCAATCTTTCCTCTATTCTTCTTCCCACACCTTCAGTTCTCTCAAACTGATATTAGATTGATGTCCAACTACTTTTTATTCTTATTTACAACAAATTTCAATTAATTCTAGTTCTTATTCTTTGAGATCAATTTCAAATATTGTGTAACATAACTCTTATATAATCAATTCTCAAACATTCATGTATAAGATATTGATTCTTATCATTGAATTTATTCCACCTCAATCTTCACTTCCACATATGGAATCATTTAAGTGTATTAAATATATAACATTGAAATCGTCAACCTTAAATAGAATATCAATGGGAAATTATCACTACCATATATAAAGCATCAGCATGGAATACCCATTTTTGGTTCCCATGTTACTTTATACACTCATTTTTTAATTCAATATATATTCCAAGAATACCGTCATTTATTGTTTCTTACTTCTAAAACTCTTTCAAATATAATGTGATTTTGCTCTTCTCAAGGAACTTATTTATCTTCTCAAAATATCTCTACAAAAAATCACTTTTTAATCTTCAAGGTTGTATATATATTTTTATAAAATCGTGTCTATGGTGTGGAGTTCATCTTCACTACTAGTAACACACAATAGTTCTTCCCATTGATCAAGTCTTGGGAAAATTCCAAGACTTCAATTTAAATCACTCACAAACACTCAAATAGACTTGGATCAATAAGATATACTTTTTGATGAATAACAACTCAAGTTTCAATAGATTTTCACCTAAATTATTCTTCAAAACTCAATAAATTTATTTTATTCTTAATGAAATACAAGCAATGGAACTCTCTCTTAAATATTCTCAAAATATACTTAAAACATGGGTTCTTGAAGATTTCTATATTCTAAACTTAAAATCATAGTTTAATCACCAACTAATTTTATTTACTCATTATTAAATAATTTTATAGACTTCATTTTTCATAAAGAATTGATCTTACCTTTCCATGGATAAATAATGGTTACACTTTTTTTATCAAATCTTGGATCATAATCCTTTTAGGTTTTTGATATGTTTATACCATGAATAAATAGTTCTTGAATCATCCCAAATTTTTATCATCTTCATCAAATTTAAAATTTGAAAACTTTATTTTCATCTAGTAATGACTTAGAATGTTTCATAAGTTTTGGAGTCTTACATTGTGGTCTTCAAATTATTATGTTTAGAAAATATTACATTCCAAGATTTACACTCACCGATAAAAGTCATGTGTTTGACTCTAGAAGTCCTATGCTCTTACCTTTATCAATTTTCTAATTAATCCTAAATTATTAAATTCTTGTAATTTCATACAGTAAGCTCAAATACTTATGGTGAAGTCTTACATTCAAGAATTATAATGTGGCTAAAGTTATAAAATCATGCCTTATATCAATTTTCAGCGGAATTTAAAAAATTATGACGAACTCACATAGTAATAAAAGAATTATGATTGAAAGAGTCATACAATGAAGCTCAAAGTATTATGTTTAGCACCGAAATTCTGTCAGTTGTACTAAAATCTTACATTCATAGTAGGAAAAGTATTACACTCAAGACTTAGCCATTTTTCCTTTAACTCAAAAAACCATATTTCTATTGTAAGCTTCAAAATGACTTATGATTGCTTCTAGGGCTTCTCCATCCTAATAAAATAATCTAGGTACTTATTCAAATTATTTTTTTAATTATTAAAATAATTATAAAATCTTCAAAACATACTCATGATGTGTTGTGAAATAAAGAATACTTATAATAGAGTATTCCAAAGAAATACTCTACCAACACATTTATAGAAATTATTCATTCAATTTTGATCCATATTTATTCACTAAATCCTTAAACCTTGAGTGTATAAACATTATCTTCACACCAACCAATGTTCTTTTCACTCTTCATATAGGTTCTCTAAATTTAAGTTCCAAGGAATCTATCTATCTAGCTATTTTAAAGATATTTTTTGTCATTTATTCCTCATGGTAGTAACACCTCTTTCATGATTGGACAAAAAAAATATTCTCCAAAGAACACTTCTTTTAATTATAACATTAAAAACCTTTTTTGATAAAAAATAGAACAAAAATATCCTTTAGGAACTTCACCAATCTATCCATCATGACTCTTTCTTTTGGATTATGTTTGTGAGGATCTCATTTTTTATTTTTTGATTCTAATTTATTAAAAACAATAATAGTACTTATACATTCAAAAGTAGGTGTTATAATGGATAAATATGAGCTCCTCCCAAAGACTCTTGAGGGGGAGGACCCAATACCCAACCCTCACACATTATTGATATGATCCATTCAAAAAACTTGGGCAATAACATCGATGTGGGAGACTGATGATGACGATGATGGATTTTCATCCCATGCCACTTTCATTTTTTATTTCAAATAGAAAAAAATTTAACAAAGTATAATCCTTCAAGAAAAGTTAATTATGATTTATATTTTTTACACCAATTTTCACAGTGGGTTCATTTATTTAATTTCCATTTGATTTCTTATACAAGTCGAACATCAACTTCATTCAACCAATCTCATGAACAACTTATTTTCCGATATCATCATAGTAAACAACTATAAAAAATAATACATAAGATTCAACAAAATTATATTCAATAATAGTTAAAATATTACCCTTATCATGTTATATGTTCACTAAAATGGGATATCATAGCTTATGATACCCCTAAAATCATATAGTGCAATATTCATAAGATGTATATTACACCTTATGATATGTATGAGTCATAAAGATGCATGAGATGCATCTATATGATTCAATTATAGAGTAAAATTGGGCATATAATACAGTAAACACACACATAAAACACTCCTCCCACACAATTTCATCAATCATAAACCAATAGGGTTAGTTTGTTAATTGCATGGAATAATGTTATTGAAATATTCAGTGAATGTTACTCTAAAATGGAGTAATATGTGGGATCCATGAGATAGAACCTGATATTATCGATATGGATGATGCTCTTCATTAAATAAAGAGCTTCAAGGATATCTTATATATGGTAAGGGTTCTATTCATTGGTTTGAACCCATTTCAATACTAGAAAAATACCCTATACCAACAGTTTGTAATCATTGGTATATGCCTCCAAATCATTGGTATAGGCTATACCAATGATTTGGAGAACCGTTGCCAAGTAAGCCCTAGGGATAGGTCTATACCAATGGTTTTGGGAAAACTATTGGTATAGACCTATACCAACGGTTTTGAAAACTATTGGTATAAGTAATATGAAAATCTATACCAATGGTTCCATAAATCGTTGGTATATGTAATTCAAAAAAAATAATTCAGTTGGATTTGATCCCAGCACCTCCCATTTGTGATTGAACGACCTAAACACTAACCTAACATACTTTTGTGAACATAATTTCAATATATATATATATATATTATCATAAGTATTTTAAATTTTTATTTATTTAATGTCCGCTGTAAGAATGTTCCATTAAAAATACATGTACCTATACCAACGGTTTTGAGAACCGTTGGTATAGGTTTTTTTATTTTGGTACCTATACGAATGGTTTTGGATAAACTTTTGGTATAGCGGGGACCTATACCAACTGTTTGGCCAAACCCTTGGTATATGGTCTCTATAATGGACCTATACCAACAGTTTTGGCCAAACTGTTGGTATATGTCCAAATTAGTGAACTATACCAATAGTTTGCCCAAAACCGTTGGTATAGATCATATTTTCAGTAGTTTGTAATGCAAGTTATAGAAAAATATATGTTTATAACTTCTTCTATATACGCCATTCATCACTTGGTGAAGGTGTTAGCACCCCTTTAGTGTTTTGGGTTCTCATGATATGATTGGGGATTGAAAGGATGGTGTAATCCACTCAGTGGTACAAAGCCTTTTTTTTATTTCTTTAGTGATCCTCATCATACATACTCCATCCAAGAAATAAGATGGATCTTGTGTAAATAAATTTACACATTATCATGTTCTTATTTTTTTCATGCACTTTGATTCAGTAAATATAGATCATGTTGTTTCATGGGTTTATTTTAATGCCAAAGGTCATTATATGATCCCCCTAAACCCATAAGTGGTACTAAATTCAGGTTCTTAAACATTTCATCTTTTAAGTCTATGATTTTTTTTCAAGTAATTCATTATTGTAATGCATTATGTCAATATCATAATATATGATATAAATAAAATCTTTTGTTTTAATTAGTCATTGTGTGCGACTAGTTTATAGAGTAAGGTATGATATGTATAAAATCCAAGGATTTTTGTTTCACTGTATAATATGATCTATGATTTCATAAATATGACACAATACCAGGTTTCTAGAAAATTGAGGATCATAGCGTAAATATAATATCAGTTATATCATATAATATAATTGAAGTAATATGACTGGACCTGTCATATTCCGTGATTCTAATCATAAAATATGATTGATATTATATCAAAGAAAGTGATTTATTCATAAACTATATCTATTCTATATTAGTTTTATTTTATTACTAATAATAGTTTGTTAAGTCATAAAATATGACATATCTAAAAATGTTATAAATTTATATTTTGATAAATTTACTTATGGTTTATAAAATTTGTATAAATTATAAGTGTTGGTCCATGTACAATGGGATTTTTGATTCCTAATTAAATTATTAAAATTCTATATTGGTATCTAATGTTTTAGAAAATTAATAAAGTTTTTATTTATTTATTAAATCCCTTGGTAATATTCATGTTTATAAATTATTTATAAATTATGAATATTTTGTATGCTTTATTTAAGGTATAAATTTATTCTACGAAATTTAAGGGGATGGATATCTATCGCTCTAGGATTAATTATGTGGATATCCTCTATATCATATAACTATAACACTTTACATGATTATTTCATGTACCATGTTAATGAGATTCATTTGGATAGGTATGAATATGTTCATCTATTATTTTTGGGTGAGTAACACAAACTTGTGGGTTTTCTAAAGAGTTTCATATTAATTTGGTGTAGACACATTAATTTTTTGGATAAAATAGAGATTCTAAAGCTAAATAATTATAATCATGCATATACAAAGGAATAAAACATGTCATAATAATTATTTCATGAGATGAAATGGTTTTAATGTTCATATAATGGATATTAAATCAATGATATTTTTAAAAGGAAACCCCATTAAAATACTAAGTGTGAGATTCCTTACAAAGTAAAACTTTTCAAGATCTCAAAAATACAATCGTCTAGTTTCATGCCAAAATCGGGTGTCCCTTAGATTATCTTGTGTCATGAAAGAAGTTTATAAGGTTACCCTAATGGTTAGGGCCTTATTATTGGCATTTGATTTGGGTTACACTTAGCTAGGAAACTCCAATAGTTAGGTTACCTAAGGAATAGAGTTGGGTGAATCCATATGATGGATTTGGATAAATACTTATATTATAAGCTATATAAGAATCATAACTATTATGATTGGTAATTTTTCCTACATAAATATTTAAGTGATTATATAAACTATAAAGTTACTTAGAACTTAGTGGAATATGGTTATTGGCTCACTAAATGGATATAATATATGCAGACACCATTTTTATTAGGGGTACTTTCATTAATATTCCTTGATGAAAAGATATAAAACTTGATAATCATCTATAGAAATTTATTTTTTATAGATTATTCCTTACATTATAGTAATCATTTTGAGATACCTTAGAAGAATGACCCATATAAAATCTCAAAATTGGCATCTAATTTTGATAATTGTTCTCAAAGATAAGTATTCTAAGCATCTGAATTTGAATGTTATTGATGTAAATTTCACCAACTCTGACTCCAGAGTATTTGATACCGATTTTGCATCACACATTTGTGCAAATAAATATAGACTAAAAGATATAAGGTAATTGAAAAGGGGTGAATTATATCTTCATGTTAATAATAGATAAAGATTTTCATTATTTGAAGTTGGTACCTATGATCTAAATTTACCAAGTAGATTGATCCTAGAGTTGTAAAACTATTGTTATGCTCCCCCCATAAACAGATATTTTATTTATGTATCTTTTTTTGTAGAAGAATGTATTTATATTCACTATTATAAAAAATAATTTATATATATATATGAATGAGTTGTCTTATGGCATCGATAATATGATAAATGGTTTATACATTCTAGATATGGATAATCCTATCTATAACACTTATAATAAGAAGGTTAGTGTTGATTCTAATTCCACCTACCTTTAGAATCATATCCTTTGATATATAAATGATAAAATAATCCAAATACTCCATAGATATAGATTATTAGAACCATCTCATTATGAATTGTTTGAAAATTTTGAGTCCTTTTTATTATAGAAAATGAGAAAAGATCATTTTAGTGGAAAAGGTGGAAGAGATATTTGGATCTTGGATCTCATACATAGTGATGTATGTGTAATAATGAGTACTCAATAAAGGGGTGTTTTTAGGTAATTCGATACATTTACTAATGTCTTTAGTCAGTATGGTAGTTTTTCTGATGAGACACAAGTATTAAAATTTTTAAAAGTTCAAATAATTTTAGAAAACAGTATAGAATCAACTAGGAAAAATATTAAGATTAACCAATAATATTAGAGTGGTGAATACTTGAGGTATAAATTCAATGATCATCTAAGGTATTATGGAATTGTTCAGAAACTCACTCCTCCCAAAACACATAGTGAAACTGAATGTATGAGTAAAGGAATAATACCCTATTATAAATGGTTTGATCGATGATGAGTCGATGAAAACTTCCTATTACATTTTGGGGTTATGTTCTAGAAACTATCAAATTTCTATTTTACCATGTTCCATATAAAGATTTCATAAATACACCACATAATATATGGATTGGGAAATATCCCGATATGTATTTTATGAAAAATTAGGGTTGTGAATAATATGTGAAATACTTTTATTCTGATAAACTCTACCCTAAATATGAAAACTGATTATATATATTTTATCATACAGAAACTATGGGATATTAATTTTAAATCCTACCAAATGAAAAATGTTTATAGCATGAACAAGTATAATTATTATATAAGTTAAGAATTTAATGGTAGGAAAGTTGAACTTGAGGAAGTTTACAACCCAAAAATATGAATTTTTCCTGAGATGGATGGTTGGATGGTTCTACAAAGAGTCGGGGAAGAATAATTGACTCATGTTACATGAAACCTCTAAGGTCTGGTAGTATTCATTAGAATCCCAATAGACATGGATTTTTTATTGTAAATGATAGTGAAATAACATTTATAAATGATGAACCTACTACCTACTAAGAGGGCATAAAGAGTTCTAATTCTGACAAATGTTTAAAATCCATGGAATCTGAAATAAAATCTATGTACACTTACCAAGTTTGGATCTTAGTGGATTCACCTAAATGGGTGACACCCATAGGGTGAAAGTTCGTTTTCCATATGAAATTTGACATTGATGGTAGTTGTTTTACCTAAAAATAATTCTTTGTGTAAAATGGTTATAAAAAATCATGGTGTTAACTATGAAAAATACCATTTTTCACCTATTATGATGATAAAGTCCATTTAAATATTTATTTCCATAAAATATTATTTTGATAATGTGATATACCAAAATGATATCAAAACCACTTTCCTTAACATGAATTTAGTTAAGGACAAATATATGATATATCTTCAAGGTTTTAATGTTACAGATGAGTCCATTAAGGTTTGAAAGTTGCAATGGTCTATTTATAGATTGAAGTAGGATTCTCAAAGTTGGAATATCCTATTTGATGATGGGATCAAAGAGATTTGTTTCATTAAAAACATATATTATTATTATATATACAATAGGTTTAGTGGGAGTATAGTTTTTTTTTGATATTTTATGTAGATGACATACTACTTATTATAAATGACATTTAGACTTTATATTCTATAAATACATGGTTGGGTAAATGATTCTCAATGATATATATGGGTGAAGTACCCTATAAAATGGGTATAAATAACTATAAATATATATCTAAGAGGTTTATTGGACTAATTTAGGACACATACATTTGTAAAGTGTTAAATAGGTTTATCATAGAGAACTCTAAAAAGGGGTCATTATTAGAATTTCATGCCATGAATCTTAAGAAGATTCAGGTTATTTATAAGGAGTTAATAAGGATGTGTATATTTATATATACATCTTCCATAGGATTTATCATTCATGTCATGTTGTGCACCTAACCTAATGTGTCTTTTACTCTTAGGATTACTAGTAGATACTAATAAAACCCTAGTGAGTCATTGGATTTTTTGTAAATAACATCTATAAGTTCTTAATAAAAACTAAGGATATGTTCTTGGACTATGAGAGGATGATATTTGTGTAAAGTGTTACAGTGATAATACCCTTAAAATAAAGTGGAATGTGATAAAATTCCATTTTGAAAATATGTGGAATTATCTTGATGTGTTGTGATGTGTGGTAATTCTTGTGGTATGATGATGTGTTTTTGAAATGAATTGTGGGGCTGATCGGTGAGATATGGTCATTGTTTTGGCATGATGAGGTGGTGGTTGTTTGGTCGTCCTTTTGGGGTAGTGAGGTTGTTGTTTTTTGGAAATGTTTTTAGGGTAGTGAGGTGCTTTTTGTTTATACATGCTTTTGGGGTAGTGCGGTGGTAGTTTTTTAGTCATGATTTTGGGGAAAAAAGGTGATGGTATAATGCGGATGATGATATGCTTGTGATATGTGGTTGTGTTGTACTAGACGCCTGGGTAGTGAAGCAATAAATGACTTACTTAATAATGATTGAAATGAAATGGGTTCGTTTGGTTAATGGGATGGAAATTACTAATGAATAAATAAATTATGGGTTGTGTGGTTAAATGTGGATGATACTTATTAATGAAATGAATTGGCTAGATAATAGGAATTTTTTGTTGGTGTGATGGGGCTTGTGGCTTGTTGTGTGGTGTTATGCATTTAAAGGTGGAAAAAGTGATGATGTTGTGAGTTGGTTAGTGTTTGGTTGTGAACCCATATTTTGGGATTGTGTATAACTATATGTATATACTTGTATATTCTATGTGATTTCTATATTTACCTCACCCACATCGAGCACTATGTGCCAACACCCGCATAGTCACGTGGGGGTGTTTTTTCCAACATTCGGTGATGAGGATGGATTGTTGGGTACCCACACTTTCCCACTCTCTCTTCTAATATATGTTGGTATCACACATAATGTGACGTTTGGAGGTTTTTTAGTGAACTATATTGTCGTCGTTATAGACCATGTGTCTTCAGGTGAGTGATGATATGGCTTTGCTTGTAGGGCAGTGAGCCTAGGTGTTTTCAGGAGAGATGTGACACATTTCAGTTGTTTATAGGAAGGATGAGGTGGATTATGGTGGGGTAAATTCATGGTTGGAGGAGGGAATAATGTTGATGTTCTTCAGGTTCATGATACCCTACAACACTATTTATAGTTTTGGATGTGTTGTGACCTAGGTATTTTTAGGTGTGATGTGATGTGACCATTCTTTTGGGATGGTGATCCCAGGTGACTGCGGGCATGATGTGATGTGACTATTCTTGTGGGGTGGTGTGGTATATATAAGAAATGGGAGTTATAGGATTTATGATTTTGTGTTGTGAGAGAATCATACCAGTGGAAAAGTAGTGCGGGGTTCCCTTATCGATGTGATTCTTGTTATATTATATTACTTGGCTTGTGTTATTTGGTGATTGTGCCTTTGTGAGGATGGGTTTGGGTAGTGGACCTATTGAGGTGTTATTTGGTTCTTTTATTTTCTCATGGTTGTATTAGTATGATTCTTTCACATGTTCATGAGATACTTTGGTTTTCCTACTGAGTAAACTTGTATTCTCACCCTATGTATATAAATTGCTTTTAGGTTTCCAAGAGGATTACATAGAACATGTTGGAAATTTCTAGCTCTGGCCATGGATACTTATTATATTGTTTCTTTAGGTTTTATTTTGGGTATTTAATTTTGGAGACTTTTATATGTATCATTTTTATTTTTTCATGCATTATGGGATAGTTTTGGTTTCTTTTTAAATGATGTCTTGAAGTTTTTTTGGATGATTCATCTATTCTTCTGATCCTATATTATTATAGTGGGTAATGCCTGAGATTTCATGATATTTTTATACCCTTTGTTTTATTCTCCAACTCAAGGCCTACTAGAAGAGGGACTCAAGGGTCATTATCTCTCTCCCCTCATTATAGTATCTTTGGAGGGACGAGTCATGAAATAGTGGAATCAAAGGTTTATAGTTGAGATATATGATAGAGTATGAAGTTAATTATAGTAAAGATTACATTATTTGGTATGTAAATAGTTCTAGTTGACCTTTGCTCATGACATAGGATAGGGAGGACATAAAAAACATGGGATTTTAACCCCTCTATAATTCAGTGCATGAACTTTGAGCTTATTGAATGACTAAGTGAGGTGGACCTGTTTGTAGGGTAGAGACCTAGGAGAGGTACATGAATCATTATGAATTGTGTTCTTGTATAATTAGGTTGTTTTAGGAAGGTTTAAATGAATAAACTGAATTAAAGTGAATCTAAATAAAATTCTAAACTACTACTCTTAGGAAGAGTGGTTGAGGAGCTGGGCATGGCCATTTGATCACAGTGAAGGCGGAGGTTCTAGAGGGGCCAGAGATCGTTAGAGGTGTGGTTAGTTTTTTTAGTACCTTTTTTTGTGTGTTGTTTGATTAAAAATATTCTCACTTCTTTTTTCACCTACGCTATACCATGCTCTGGAACTAGATGTAGAGAGGCTTCCCATGCCCCTAGTGTTAACTACACCAGTTAGAGGCCAGAACAGTTTATTTGATGTGTGTCAGGGATGTATACTAATGACAGGGCCACATCAGTTACTTAGGTATATTTTCTTTCTATAGACCCTTTTGTATGATGTTATCCTCATTATTAACTGGTTGTATTTTGTATGTGATATAATTTAATACTCTATAGGAGAGTCATGTTGTTGTATGTGGGTGGCCACCATGTGGTTTTCATTAGCAAGCGGGGTTATCGGGTGGGCAGTCAGTGTGTGAAGACTCTTCTTTCTTTGATCACTAATATATTAGTGGAATTAGTAGATATTGGGACAGTATAGGTGACCAAAGTCATTAAGGAGTTTCTAGATGTGTTTTACAAGGAGGTTATGATGCTACCCCCTCGACGTGATGATGGTTTTTGGATAAACATACAGCCCAGTGATTCTCTAAATTTGATGGATCTTTATTGGATAGAACCTTTTGAGTTGCAGGAGTTGAGGGTTCAAATAGATGATCTGATGTAGAAGGATTTGATCTGGCCTAGTATGTCATCATGGGGTGCTCCAGTGTTGTTCACCAAGAAGACTAATGGTAGTACGAGGTTTTCCATAGACTAATTGAGGTTGAATTAGGTGATTGTCAATAACTATTACCCTATTATAAGGATGGAGGATCTTTTCAAACAACTAAGAGGGGTGAGTTGGTTTTCTATGATCAATACATGATTTGGATATCACTAGTTGAGGGTGAAGAAGAGAGATATCCTAAAGACTGAATTCAGATGTAGGTATGGGAACATGAAGTTTGTAGGCATGCCATTCAATATTATGAATGTACCGGCAGTCTTCATGGGTCTTATAAACTCAACAGTTTGTGATTTCCTGAACCAATTTTTCAATATATCAATCAATGATATTTATGTTCTCAAATTAAAATGAGAAGAATTTTGAGCATCTCATATATGTTTTACAGGTCCTTCAACGCCACCATCTTCATAAAAAGTTGTCCATGTGTATGTTTTCGGCATGATAGGTTCATTTGATTAGTAATATAATGTATCAATAGTGTGTGTCAATAGAAACATAGAAGGTTAAGGCATCTGTTTCTTGGGAAGCATTTAATAACATGTTAGAGGTTTATAGTTTTATTGGTCTCATGGGATATTATCAGAGTTTTGTGCCTAATGTTTCTTGAGTTTCATCCCCATTGGTAGTGTTTACTAGGAAGGTCAACATTTTTTGTGGTCTAATTAGTGTCAAGAAGATTTTTGTTAGCTGAAGGGGAAGTTTTACAGTGCTCTAGTGCTTCAATTTCCTAAAGACGGGGTGATGTTTGAGGTGTTTTTTTGAAACTTTCCATCTATTCTTAGGATGTGTGCTGATGCAGTAGAGGTGACTTTCCTCTTATGGTCTCATAAGTTATGTACCCATGAGAATAACTGTTCCACCCATGATCTATAGCTAGGATTGGTTACTTTTTTTACTAAAATTGTGGTGTCATTACATCATTAGGGAGCTCTTTATGGTCTTCATGGATCATAAGATCTTAAGGTATATATTTTATTAATGTGATCTAAATTTTTAGTAGTGGTGGTGGATAGAGTTTCTCCAGGATTAAGAATTTTAAATCTCATATACTTTGGGAAAAGTGAATTTTTTGTCCAAATATTTGATCCTAAAGTCGAGGAAGGATTTTGTTTGGGAATCTGGGGATGCTTGGAAGTAATATAGGAGATAGAATCCTTACACTTAGATGAAAGGGTGTATGGGGGTAGAGGATTTTTATTTTAGATTAAAGTGCATCCTTATTTGATGTAGCTAGTGGAGGATTCTCAATGGAGATACTTGGAGGAAGAGGAGATACATGATCGTGTTGTCTATGGTGATGCTCTGAATGGATGGTCAGAATTGTATGTTGTTTCATGGAAGGTTTTTTGTTCTGATAATGATGTGTGAGGTAGTTCTTCACGATTTTTATATCTCACCTTTGGTGGTACACCTAGGATTTTCCAAGATATATCGTGGATTAATGATGTAGTTTTTGTGGCTTGGGATGAAATGGGTGGTGGCATAGTTCATGGAGAGGTGTTTGGTTTTCCAAAATGTAAAGGACAAGCATCATGTTCTTGGTGGTTTGTTGCAACCTTTGGATTTTCCCAAGTATAAATGGGATGACACATTGATGTATTTTATTATATGGTTACCCAAATATTAGGGATGTTGTGATGTTATCTATATTATCATGGATCTATTGATGAAATCATCCCACTTCTTAGCAATCAAGGATTCAAGAATGTTGGATGATTTGGATAAGAGGTATGTAGATGAAATAGTGAAATTTCAAGGAATTATGAGGTCCATTATCTTGGATTGGGATTCAAATTTTACCTCATGAGTCTAGAGGGTATTTTAGTATGCTTTTGGAACTTAGTTATTCCTCAGCACTGCATTCCACCTTTAGAAAGATGAGAAGATGGAGTAGACTATCTAGATGTTATAGGGTATATTGTAGGAATGTTTCATGGAATCGAGTGGATCTTATGTATGAAAAATTACCTTGGTTTATTTTTCTTACAAAAACAACTATCACTCTTCCATTGGTATGTATCTATTTGAGGTTTTTTATGGGAGATTGTTTCATTCTTTATTATGCTACATGAAGGTTGGGGAGGCAGTAGTTCTTGGTCCTGATGTGGTGAAAATCAATATAGAGAAAGTTTTTCTTATTCATGATAGGATTAAATATGAACATGAATAGTACAAGTATTATTCCAATCATGGTATGAGGCCCTTGGAGTTTGATCTTGGAGACCACATATTCTTAAAGGTTTCACCTCAGCATGGGAAATGGAACTATTGAAAGTGGATTAATATTTCTCCTAGGTTTTCAGGCCCTTTGTGGTGTTAGGGTGTGTTGAGAAGGTGGTGTATCTGTTAGCATTTCCACTACAATTATAGAGGATCCACAATTTCTTCCATTTCTACTGGCTTCATTGATATATTAACGATGACTCCCATGTCATTAATAAGAGAGAGTTGGATATCGAGGGTGACATGACATTTGTGGATCATTCAGTATAGATCCAAGATCGCAAAGATAAGGCATTGCATGGATGTACCATTCCTTTGGTTTTTGTCTTGTGGAGGCATGCTGTCTTAGATGATAGTACTTTAGAACTTGGTACACTGATTCATTCCCAGTACCTATAGTTGTTTTGATTTTTTTCCTTTTCTATTTTGATTGTGATGTGATATTTATATCTTATTTGAGGAGATGAACTATTTTCCTTTGTTTGTGATGTGTGATGTGTGATAAATTTCTAACATATGAAAAGGGGAGTACATGATTCATAATTGAGAAGCATTAACTACGATGCAATTAAGCCTGTGTGGGAGAGACAGTACCACCCAAAGTAGATAGTATCTTGACATGGAGGATAGAATTTATTGATTCATGTGTTCAGGATGGTATAGATCATTGGTTTTAGTGGTTATTGGTTTGATCCACATGATGATTGAGATGGTTGTGGTGATGTGGTTGTGTGGTGATTACGTTTTTAGAGATGTTTTTTGTCATTTTTTTGGTTTGTTTGAATGGATGTAGCGTTTGAGGTATGATGAGATCCTTGAGAGGTATCTCACGGGGTGGTTGTTTGGACCCCTTTCCTTATAGGATTGGTTTATGGATTCTCAATGTTGAGAATCATTTTATAGGTATCTTATATAACATTTTGTGTCTTCCCATTCTATTACATTTCCAATTTTAGTGGTTAGAGGTGTTTGGGGGAGGTTCTTAGAGTTTTCGATGGGGGATATAGATGAGTAAAATCTACTGCAAGAAATTTACACTCTGTAAATGTATTACACGATGTGTAATGGTGGTTCACGACTTCTGTAGCCAAGTGTTTCATGTCTTTTATATAGCTAAGGGGTATCCCATGAAAAATGGTACATGAGGTGTAATAGGGATTCATTATGTGTAATAAATTTGGGTGTTAAATCCTTTAAGGCTTTGTATTTTTTGGTGGAACTTAATTCTTGACATTTACATGATGTGTAGGGGTTAAACACCATGTAAATTTCATATGTGGTGTATCTTTAAAGGATACAGTGATTTTGGTTATTTCTCAAACACTATGTTAGGTGCTCTCTTATCTCATTCTAGGTAATCTAGAGGCTCCTTATTAAAGTGTTTAGGATTCCTTTTGATGAGGGTTGAGTTTTGGATTCTCATCTTTGATCCATGGTGAGTTCTCCTCTTGTTCTTGTCTTTTTATTTTTATTATTCTTTATATTTTCATTGTGGTGGTGTGTTCTGGTTTGAGTTTTGTGTTCGGTCTATGTTTTGATAGTCTTTGGGAATGGTGTAGGTTGATATGTGGTATCCATATGCAGTTGTGGTTGTTGGGTGTTTCATATTTGTCATGCAGTGTACAGTGAGTCTCAAAGCTTCTTTGGGGTAGGGGATCCTTCATTTCTATTTATAGTGTATCATACGGAAGGGGTTTACTCTTGTTCATCTATGGGTTATGGTTATATTTTATTAATCAAAGATAAATAACTTGTTGATTTAAATTGAAGGGGGAAAGGGGGAATGATTCACATTATTTTCAAGATTTGTTATGATTATGATATTAGTAATTCTATGGGCTTGATGCCCCACTGAAAATTATGGTTGTTAGGTGATTTTTTGTGCTGATTGACATGTTTTTTGGAACCCTTATTAGGCAATTATTGTAATATCACCCTAAAACATAAAATTTCCTAACCAATTATATTTGGCTAATGAAATGGTTCCCCCAAGATTATGTATTGTGTGATAAAACCCCAAAAATAAAGTGGGATGTAATAAAATCCACTTTTAAAAATATGTAAAATGATTTTGATGTATTTTAATGTGTGGTCATGATTATGGGATGAGGATTTTTGTTTGCTATGTGATGTGGGTATGATGGGTTAGATGTGGTTGTAATTTTGGGGTGTAAAGGTGGTGTTTGTTTGGACATGCTTTTGGGGCAGTGAGGTGGTTATTGTTTGGCCATACTTTTGGGGTGGCAAGGTGGTTGTTTTTTGGCCTTGCTTTTTGGGTGGCAAGGTAGTGGTTTTTTTCATGATTTCGGGGTAGCGAGGTGATGGAATGACGAGGTTGATGATATTATTATGATATGTGGTGTAGTTGTGTTGTGGTAGATTCCCAGGTAGTGATGGAATAAATGAAAAGTTTAATAATGATTAAAATTACATGGGTTTGTTTAGTTAATGGGATGGAAATGATTAATGAATAAATAAATAATGGGTTGTGTCGTTAAATGTGGATGATTCTTATTAATGATATTAATTGGATAAATAATGGTAATTGGTTCATGGTGTGATGGGGATTGTGGTTTTTTGTGTGGTGTTATGCATTTAGCGGTGGAAACAAAAGTAAAAATGTTGTGAGTTGGTTAGTATTTAGTTGTAAACCCAAAAGTTGGGATTGTGTGTGACTATATGTATATACTTGCATATTATTTTTGATTTATATACTCATCCCCACCAACATCGAGCACAATCTGTAGACACCTGCATAGTCACATGGGGAGTGATTTTTTTTCGACATATGATGAGGAAAATGGATGGATGGGTACCCGCTGTTTCCATCTCTTTGTTCCAGGTGAGGTTGGTATTACACTGCACATGAGCCTCAGCCCAGTTGGTGAGGACTCCTTAAATGCATCCAAGAGACCCGGGATCAAATCCAAGTGGGGGATAATTTCTAGGGCACTATAGCAGTACTGTAGCAGGTACTGTAGTGGGAACTATAATAGGCACTATTTGGCATTGTAGCAGCCGGGAATATTCCCCCATTTGGTCCTTCGGGAAACCGATTTGGTCCCCGAGTCCTTTAAGGCCTTCGGGCCACCCAGTCCTTCGGGTCAATAAGGCCTTCGGGCCACCTCAAGGCCTTCAGGCCACCTTAAAGTGCAGATGCAAACCAGAAAACCCACAAGGAACAAGCTTTAGAAGGAGGAGGAGCAAGGAGCTTTAACCATAGTAGAAGCTAAACGGATTGCAAGAATGATAGGGTATGGCTCCTGCCATCGGGAAAAGCCTGTTCATGCACGGGAAAGCCTAGACGAATAGCCATGCAAAGGTGGAGAGCTGATTTCATGATGAAGATGCTGGGGATGAGCAGTTCTAAGTAGTTAGTCTGGGTTGTATGTAATGTTTGAAGCCTACAGGCAATGAATTCCTCTAAGGCCTATGGGCCATGTAATTCTTACGCCTACGGGCCTTGTAAGGGTTCCACCATACCCCTTGAAAGGTGGATTATCAAAAATGAATAAAAAATGAAGGCCTTCTGGCCATTGGAGGAGGTTGGTATTACACTGGTTGTGATGGTCAGAGGTCTGTTAGTGCACTAGATAGTGGTTGTGATAGCCCAGGTGTCTTTGCATGAGTGGTGATGCGGTTGTACTTGTGGGGTGGTGACAATAAGTGTTTTTGGGAGAGATATGGCATAGCTCAAGTGTATGTGGGTGGTATAAGGTGGATTATAGTGGGGTTTGTTCGTGGTAGGAGGAGGGAATGATTTTTATGTCCTTCAAGTTCATGATACCCTAATGCTCTGGTTATGGTTGTAGAGGTGTTGTAGCCTAGTTGATTTCGAGTGATATGTGATGTGGTTGTGATTGTGGGGTGGTGATTCTAGGTTTCTCTAGTTGTGATGTGATTTGACCATGCTTGTGGGGTGTTTTGGTTCACATAAGAGATGTGAGTGATATAATATAATGACCCGACCTTATTACATTACATAATATTGATTTTAGACAAGAAATCACTTCCTTTTACATTGAGGATATTTTCAAGTTTATAGTTTTAGATAATTGAGACATAATACATTCATAACCTTACACATTATTACAAAGTGGAAACCCTAAAAATAGTTTCCATTTTTTTCAAAATATCAAACATTAAAGCTTAAAACATGATTTAGTTGAAAATTATTCAAAAGTTAACATGGCTTCCTTCTTTTTCGTTCACATCCTTATGACCTATGAAAATAATTTAAAAACATGGGATGAGCACAAAAAGCTCAGTAAGGGATGTAAAAGAAGGAAAGAGCACATTAATCCATGAATACTTGTAACAGATGAAAATATTTTCAAAAGACATGCTTTTCACTCATATATACTTACTTTGTGAAACATTAGATTTACACCATATGCACAAAATAAATGATAACATAAATATAATCATAATGGTATCTTGGGGCATTGCATACAAAATCTTGTAACCCTCTCAGCTACCTTATAATTTGTAACCCTCACGGCTACCTTAAAATTTGTGTAACCATCGCAGTTACACTTGGAGTAACCTTACAGATGACCTCCAACTTACACATACCCAATGAATTGGAGGGAAATATAGGCCCCACCCTTCATCATAAACAATTCCCAAGAACCAGAAAAAAGTCATACATCATGAATAATTACATAAAAACATTGCTTTTGAATTTTGTAAAATAGAATTTTAAAAGAGGATTTTAAAAGAAAATCCCCTTATAAATATCATATAATTGAAGTGAGACTTAATAGAGTGGATTTAATATGTATGTACTATATAAATACACATAATTCAATATATTATAATCATAATTAATCACACAAAAAATTTTAATACCACATAAATAATGAAGAATAAGGTTAACCCAAAGGATGGAAATCAGGTTAAGAATTCCCTTACCTCGGGTTTGTCTTACTTCCAACTCATTTAAACCTCCTGTATACAAGTTAAAAGAGTGTTATTAATATATTAAAAAATAATATCCATATTTATAATACCTTATATGGTCATTTCATTCCATCATTTCACCCTTTAATTATTAGTATTTTTTTCCTTGCACTGTTTTGGGTGTGTTCTTTACATGATTTTCACGATCGGTTCATGATGGATTGTTCTTATTTATTAGAAGTGAAACTCAAGAATTGGAATGGATTAGTATTTACATATTTTTAGAACCATAACTTATACAATTTATCATTTTTAATTCTTACATGATGATGATTCATAAGTTAAAACATTAGTGATGAATGTTTAGATCATTTTAGTGGTTCTTTGATAATAACAACCTCATTTTGTTTTATAAATTCAAAACAAGTGTAAAAAAGAGTTCCAGAACCATGAATGAGACATAATACTCATATTATAACCTGTTTAAACCATAAAAATGGTTTCATGTCCATACTTTAAATGATTAATGAAAATTAAAATCACAGCGTCCACGATATCAGTAATTTGACACATCAATGTCAATGTTTTTATTCCTTGAATAAGTGGGAGAAGAGAATAAGAATGATGATAAATTTTCCATGAACATGATAAAATCAATAATATACATGATTTATGGAGCTTTCATTCCTCTTGGGTAAGAGGATATGAGGAAAGAATAAGAAAAGAAAGGAACTCAAAATAAAAGAATAATTGAGAAATCTCTTACAAAAATTCGGTAGCCTAACGGCTACGAAACATGGTTTCAAAAAATATTAAAAAGAGTGGGGAAAAGGGTAACCCATAAGAAATGAATAATAATACATAATAGATCAATTATAATAAGGAAATAATAACATGGTATGGAAACATGAAATTTATACCACATAAAAGAGAACTTGAATGGAAAAAAGAAAGAATTTGAGAATTTTCTTACCTTGTAGAGTAACTCCTAAAACATGAAGGTTGGGAACTTAGGGGCTTGATGAAACCTTGGGAGGACTACTAGGGAGGTAAGGAGGCCAGATATTAGTTGATGATAAATTTGGAATGAAGTTAATGAAGGAATGGGTTGGTATTTATAGAAAACGTAAGGTATTATTTTAATAATTTCTAAGGGACACATCATTAGTGGTATTTGTAAAACCATGGTCTTTACCATGGTATTTTCCCATGTTATTAGCCACTTGGGACACCTAACATCTTATTTAAGTATTCACAAGTCGAACAGATTTATTAAATCATTAATGATGTCATTAACACACCGAAACTCAAATCTATATTTTTTACTATTTACCCAAAAATCAACTGTTTCAAAAAAATCTCCAAAATTCACCCTAACCATTTATCGATGCCTAGAATTAAAAAATGAAGTCAATTTTTCGAAAATAATTTTCTAAATATCATTAATTTAATTTCTAAATAAAATCATTCTTAATTTAAAAATTAACAATTTTAAAACTATAACTGCTTTTATATCATATTGAAAAATTAACTAAAATGTCATTATCATCAAGTCTTAAGAAAATAGAATAATAATAAAATTTACTATTCATTATGGTCATATTACTATTCATAAGGGTATATTACTATTCACCAAAAAATATGTTGGTTCCATTAGACTCCAAATAACTTACTAAACATAATTGTAGATGACCGTTTTTCAAAATTCAAAATATAGAATCAGTAAAATTATGTTCATTGGATAGTTATAAATATCTACTTTAAACAAAATTTCATGCATTTCAATTTATTTTTAGAAAACCTTGGGGTGCTACATTATCCACACATTCTGTAAATTACATCCTCACAAATTTATTTACTTATTAAACAAGTGATGATACCTTTCTATCATAGCATTTTCAGACTCCCATGTTGCTTTTTTACCATGTGGTTTCTCCACAAAACCTTTACCTAGTGGATTACCTTATTCTGCAATACATGTTCATTTCAATCAAGGATCTGAACTGGATTCTCTTCATAAGAAAGGTTCTCTTATAGCTGAACTACTTCTAGGCTCAAGACATGTGATAAATCTGACACATACATCCTCAACATCAAAACATGAATAACATTGTGTACCTAAGACAAACTCAGAGGCAAAGCTACTCAGTATACAACTATTCCAACTTTCTCCATAATTTTAAAAGGGCCAATGAACCACGGACTTAGATTCCCTTTCTTACCTAAATGCATCACATTTGTACAATGAGGGATTTTAAGGTAAACATAGTCACCTACCTCAAAAGATAATTCTTTCCTTCTATTATCTACATAACTTTTCTACCTACTCTAAGATGTCCTCATGTGCTACTAGATCATATTCACTTTCTATGCCACTTATTCTACTAATTCTAGCCCCATCAACTTTCTTTCACCGACTTTATCCCAAAACGCGGGAGTCCGACACCGCTTCCCAAATAGTGTCTCGAAAAGTGTCATCTATATACTGGAATGAAAATTGTTATTATAAGAAAACTCCACTAAATAAAGATGATGTTCCCAAATTCCCTAGTAGCCCATTGAACAAGCTCGAATCATATCCTCCAAAGTTTGACTCATTCATTCTAACTGACCATCTGATTGAGTATGAAAAGCTATACTAAAATTTAATTTTGTGCCCAACGACTTATGAAGTCTCTTCCAAAAGTTAGAAGTGAACTTGGGATCCCGGTCAGATAAAATGTAAAGAGGAAATCCATGTAGCCTAACAATCTCTTTTAGGAACAATCGAGAATGCTGATCCAAAGAAATTGTATCTCGAATAAAAAGACAATGTATAGATTTTTTCCGCTGATCAACAATAACTCAAATCGCATTTTCACCTCGAGTATTTGGTAGTCCCACCACAAATTCCATGGATACATTCTTACATTTCTACTCTAGAACTAGAAAAGGATAAAGTATCCCTTTCAGTAACTACAACTCTACCTTAACCTGTTGACATGTCAATAATTTCACAATAAAATTAGCAATATCTCTTTTCATTCCATCCTACCAATAATACTCTTGAAGGTCTATGTACATATTAGTACTGCGAGAATAAACTGAAAATAGATAACTTTGATCTTCACACAACAAGACTTTCTTCAACTAGGAATCACAAGGCAAACACGACCTTTTTCCAAATCATAAAACACAATCATTATCAAGATTAAATTCTAGAAACTTACCCATTTTAACCAATTCCACCTTTTTCTATAGCTCACAGTCTTCCTTCTGTGCTTGATTAATTTTATCTGATAACGATGACTACACTAAAACCTGATACAAAACATATGTATTCCCTACACCAACAACTTCTAAGACAAAATTCATCAAATCATTAATCAAGGGATCATTTTCAAAATTTAACATGGTTAATGATGCATGATGTTTTTGACTCAAGTCATCCGCCACTTTTTTGATTTTCCCGGATGTTAATTGATCATGAAATCATAATCCTTTATCAGTTCTAGCCATCTTATCTGACTCATGTTTAATTCCTTCTGAGAGAATATATATTTTAGACTTTTAAGATCAGTATATATTTAATATTTGGCTCCGTATAAATGATGCCTCCAAATTTTCAAAGAAAAAAACCATAGCTTCCAATTCCAAATCATGTGTGGGATAATTTAAATCATGAGGATTAAGTTGTCTTAAAGAATAAGAAATTACCTGATCATTCTTCATCAAAACACAACCAAGTCCCTTCAAAGAAGAATCACTGTAGATGACAAACTCTCCATTTCAAGAAGGCATGGACAAAACAGGAGCATTCTCCAATCTATTCTTCAATTCCAGAAAACAAACATCACATACTTTTGTCCAAACAAATTTAACCCCTTTTCTTGTTAACTTAGTTATCGGTCTAGATAACCATGAAAAGTTCCTAACAAACCATTGGTAATAACCTGCCAATCCAAGAAAACTACAAATCTCTCTAACAATTATAGGTCTTGTCCATTCATCAACTACTTTTGTTTTGGTAGGATCAACTATTATTCTATCCTGATTTTCAATTTTCCCAAGAAAATAAACTATTGCAACTAAAAAATCACCCTTTCTGAATTTTCCATACAGTTTCTTTTCCTTTATGGTTTTTAAAACAACCCTCAGATGTTTTTCATGCTCCCCTTTATTTTTAGAAAATACAATAATTCCATCAATAAAGACAACCAAAAACTTATCCAAGAACTCATGAAATAATCTATTCATAAGATTCATGAATACAAAAGGTGAATTAGTTAACCCAAATGGCATAACAACAAATTCATAATGCTCATGTCTAGTACTAAAGGCTTTTTTCAGGATTTCATCCTCCTTTACCATTAGCTGATGGTATCCAGACCTCAAGTCAATCTTGGAAAAGTACTGAGCTCCCTAGAGCTGATCAAACAAGTCATCGATATGAGGAAAAGGATACTTTTTTTAATAGTGATGTTATTCAAATATCTATAATAAATGTGAAGTCTCTAGGAACCATCTTCCTTTAGAACAAAAAAAATAGGTCCACCCCATGCTGAAGTGCTAGGAAAAATGAAGCCTTTATCAATAAAATCTTGCAACTTATTTTTTAATTCAAGAAGTTCTATTTGAGCCATATAATAAGGGAGGTTTGAAATTGTCTTAGCATCAGGAACTAAGTCAATTGTGAATTCGAATTCTTGATCAGGTATGAAACGAGGTAACTCATAAAGAAAAATATCAAGGTATTCATTTACCACTAGTACATCATTAATCTGAATAGTTCCCTTGTTTTCAACAATATGAGCAAGATAACTTTCATTTCCATCTTCCAATAGTTTCTCAGCTTCCTGAAATGTTATCAATTGTATGGGTTCTTTCTTGTATACAAACTGAAACTCTCCCTAAAAAAATTTCTTTAACTCTATAGTCAATCTTTGCATGATAAAGAGAAATTCAATCCATTCCCAGAATAACATCAACCTCTACTAAGGGAAAAACAACAAGGTTGATAGGTAAATTATTTCCACGGTTCACAATATAAATATTCTTATAATTCCTATTTTCTATAATATTTCCCCTTGGTGTTTTAACAATAAGTTTCAGTTTCATTTTTGAGGTTATATTTCTAATTTATCAGAAAATTTCTCAGAGATGAAGGAATGTGTAGACCCCATATCGAAAAAAACTTTAGTAAAACCTGAGTAAAAAAATATAGTACCTGATACAACTTCAATGGATGGACCTACATCTAATGATGTAGTTGCAAAGGATCTCACTACACTTTTCTGCTTATATTCTGGATTATTTTCATCATTTGGATCTCTCTTTGGGTAGGCATTTGCATAATGACCCATCTCACCACATTTAAAACACTTAACAGTTTTCTTACCAGGATTAGTCCTAGGATCATTTTCATTACAATCTTGGGCCATATGTCCAAACATACCACATTTAAAACACTTCTCAGTTTTGCTAAGACATTCCCTAGGGTTCTTCTTACCACACTTTTCACAAACTGAAAACTGGATTTTCTTACCATCAGATTTCTTTTGTTGATTCTTAGCCATCACTTTCCATCTGGACCTCTTGTTCTCTTTGTTTCCAAAATGAACGTGATCATCAGAAAACTCCATCTCTACCCTCTCAATACATCAAAAAAGTTTCTCATAACTTTTGAATTCAGGGGATACCAATGCCCTTCGACACCTTGGATTCAGTCCTAAGTAAAAGTGGTTGATTTTTCTATCAAGATCAAGAATAAGATTTGGAGCATAACTCTCTAGTCAAGTGAAGTTATCTTTATACATAGCCACTAAATCTTCCTCCTTTTTCTTCAATTCAATGAATTTATTATCCATCCTAAGTTGCACCACCTTAAGAAAATATTTTTCAACTAAAATACTTTTAGATTCATCCCACTCTAAGACATCAATATCCTCTCTATCCCAGATATTCTTTACTGTTGACCACCACTAAGCAGCTTCACCTTCAAAATGATAAATGTAAAGACTTTCCTTTTGATTATCTGAACATTCCTTAACATCAAATATCTTTCCAAGTGCTTTAATCCATCCTTCAGCTGCTACTGGGTCAAAAGATCCATTAAAAGCAGGAGGGTGTTGTCTCATAAAATGTTCCACTACTGTCATGTTCCATTGTGGTACCTTTGGTGGTTCTCTTTCAAGGATTCCACTACCATTTATTCCATGTGTTAGTTAAGCCATTACTGTCCCAAAATACTCATTTCCAATCCCTACCATTTTGGGCTACAGATTCAGAAGGATGTCATTCTGTCAGTGCCTCTCCTCTTCAGCTTCCCTATTTCTTCTACAGACAACCATTCTGAACAAAAATATCTTAGACAAAGAAACATGGTAATCTTTAAATGTTATAACATTTAAAATTAATCATAGAGTAAAAATCATTTACAGTATTCTTTTAACATCATCCTAACCCCTAAATTTATCTAAACCATCCTCTGATACCAACTATAAGGACCCAACCTTATTACATTAAATAATCTTGATTTTAGATATGAAATAAATTCATTTTACATTGAATATATTTTCAAGTTTATATATTTAGAGAATTGAGATATTATACATTCATAACCTTACATATTGTTACAAAGTGGATACCATAAAAACACATTCCATTTTTTTCAAAATATAAAACATTAAAGCATAAAATATGATTTCTTTGACAATTATTTCAAAATTAATGTGGCTAAATTATTTTTATTACACATTTATATGACCTATGAAAATAATTTAAAAAAACTTATGATGATCACAAAAATATCAATAAGGGATGTAAAATAAGGAAAGATCACATTAGTCCATGAATACTTGTAACGCGTGAAAACATTTTCAAAAGACATGCTTGTCACCCATATATACTTACTTTTTGAAACATGGGATTTACAAAATATCCTCACAAAACATGAGAACATAAATATAATAATAATTTTATCTTGTTTAATTACTTAAAAAATCTTGTAACCCTCTCGGATACCTTATAATTTGTAACCCTCACGACTACCTTACAATTTGTGTAACCATCGAAGTTACACTTGGAGTAACCTTATAGTCGACCTCCAACTTACACATACCCAATGAATTGGAGGGAAATATAGGTCCCAAAATTCATCATAAAAAATTCCCAAGGACTAGAAAAAAATCATACATCATGAATAATTACATAAAAACATTTCTTTTGAATTTTGTAAAATAGAATTTTGAAAGAGGATTTTAAAAGAAAAGTCCCTTATAAATATCATATAATTTAAGTGAGATTTAATAGAGTGTATGTAATATGTATATACTCTTTAAATACACATAATTAAATATATTATAATCATAATTCATCACAGAAACAATTTAAATACCACATAAATAATGAAGAATAAGGTTAACCCAAAAGATGGAAATCGGGTTAAGAATTCCCTTACCTCGGGTTTGTCTTAATTCCAACTCATTTAAACCTATTGTATAATAGTTAAAAGAGTGTTATTAATATATTAAATAATAATATACATATTTATAATACCTTATATGATCATTTCATTACATCAGTTCACCCTTTAATTGTTAGTATTTTGTTCCTTTCACTATTTTGGGTGAGTTCTTTACATGATTTTCATGAACGGTTCTTGATGGATTGTTCTTGTCGATTAGAAGTGAAACTCTAGAATTGTAATGGATTAGTATATACATATTTTCGGAACCATAACTTATACCATTTATCATTTTTAATTCTTATATGATGATTATTCATAAGTTAAAACATTAGTGATGTTCGTTTAGATCATTTTAGTGGTTCTTTGATAATAACGACCTCATTTTATTTTATAAATTAAAACCATGTATACACAATAATTCCAGAACCATTAATGAGACATAATACACATACTATAACCTGGTTAAATTATAAAAATGTTTTCATAACTATACTTTAAATAATTAATGCAAATTGAAATCATATCGTCCACGATGTCGGTAATTTGACACATCACGGACAATGTTTTTATTCCTTAAATAAGTGGGAGAGGAGAAGAAGAATGATGATGAATTTTACATGAACATGAGAAAATATAGAATATACGTGATTTATATATCTTTCATAACTCTTGGGTAAGAGGAGATAGATAAAGAATAATAAAATAAAGGAACTAAAAATAAAAGAATAATTGAGAAATCCCTTACAAAAATTCGGCACCCTAACGGCTAAGCAACATGGTTTTAGAAAATATTAAAAAGAGAGGGCAAAAGGGTCACCTATTAGATATGAGTCATAATAAAGAATATATCAATAATTATAATAAAAAAATAACATGTTATGGATACTTGAAAGTTATACCACATAAAAGAGAACTTGAATGGAAAAAAGAAAGAATTTGAGAATTTTCTTACCTTGTAAAGTAACTCCTAGAACGTGAAGGTTGAGACCTTGGGGGATTGAAGAAACCTTGGGAGGACTACTAGGGAGGTAATGATTCCAGATATTTGTTGATGAAAAATTTTGAATGATGTTAATGAAGTAATGGGTTGGTATTTATAGCAAAAGTGAGGGATTATTTTAATAATTTCCTAGGGATACCTCATTAGTGGTATTTCCAAAACCATGGGCTTCCCATGGTATTTTTTCCATGGTATTATCCACTTGGGACACCTAACATATCATTTTACTATAAAAAAGTCGACCAGATTTATTACATCATTATTACCTCATTAATGATGTCATTAACACACCGAAACTCAAAACTATATTTTTTACTATTCACCCAAAAATCAATTGTTTCAGAAAAATCCCCAAAATTCAGCCTAACCATTTATCGATGTGTAGAATTCAAAAATGAAGTCCATTTTTTGAAATCAATTTTAAAAATATCATTAATTTAATTTCTAAATAAAATCATACTTAATTCAAAAATTAGCAATTTTAAAACTATAACTGCTTTTATATCACATTGAAAAATTAACTAAAATGTCATTACCTTCAAGCCTTAAGAAAATAAAATAATAATAAAATTTTCTCTTCATTATGGTCATATTACTATTTATATTACTTTTCATAAGGGTGTGTTACTATTCACCAAAAAAACCAGTTGGTTCCATTAGACTCCAAATAACTTACTAAACACAATTGTAGATGATCGTTTTTTAAAATTCAAAATGTAGAAGCAGTAAAATTACGTTTAAAGGATAGTTATAAATATCTAATTTAAACAAAATTTCATGCATTTAAATTTATTTTTAGAAAACCTTGGGGTGTTATATATAATGTACAACATTGGGGTGTCAGATTGACATATCAGCGGGAAAATAGTGCCAGGTACCCTTATCGATGTGATTCTTGTTATATTATATTACTTAGATTTCATTATTTGGTGAGCGTGCCTTATGAGGACGGGGTTGGTTAGTATAGCTATTTAGGTGTTATTTTCCTATGTTATTTTCTCATGGGTGAATTAGTATGTTTCTTTCATATGTACATGAGAGACTTTGGTTTTCCTACTGAGTATACCTGTATGCTCACCCTATGTATATAAGCTATTTTTAGGTTTCTTGGAGAATTATGTGGACTTTTCTAGACATTAATAACTCAGACCTTGGATAATTTTTGTGTCACTACTTTATCTTTTCTTTTGGGTATTTACTTTTGGAGACTTTTATCTATATAAGTTTTATTTATACATGCTTTGTGGGATGGTTTTGGTTTCTTTTTATATTTTGAATTGGAGTTTTTGTGGATGATTCAACTTATATCCTAATCATATAATATTTTAAAAAATAATTCCTCCCATTTCAAGATATTTTTATACCAACAGTTCAAGTAGCCAGCTCGGGTCCTACTCGAGGTGGGACTCACGGTCATTATCTCTCTCCCCTCATTGCTTTGTCTTTGGAGGGAGTGAGTCAAGAAATTTATAATGTATCATGATTTTATAAGAAAAGGAAATATTTTTCTATCATTCATTCGTGTGTGGTAAAATTTATATTACATGAACAATGAAATGATAATATCCCATCAAATTATGACTTTGATTTGTCCCTAATCAAATATCATCACAGGTTATTATGGGTTGTGATGAAATTTTAAGACTACCATGAGTAGTGGAATCATGATATAGATAGTGGATATGTATTATTTGGATTGACCATCCAATTGTTTCCCGTGAAATTTCATATATTCATCATCATACTTAGGGTTGTATACATATTATCAGTCATTTTTTAACAAAGGTTAGCTAGATACCTAGCATTATAACCTTCATAATTTTATACCTTTCTTATATAAGCCATTAAGGCTTAGAAAAACAGGGGTGGTTGGGTATGTTGTTGATTATCTTGTCAATTAGATCTCAGCCAAGATGAGCTTTTTTTCACTCACGTGAAGTAAAAAGACATATGACCCTTGATTATATTATAATAAGTTAATTCATATTTATACTCAGTTGAGTCACATGTGATATATTAAACTAATTTTATGAGGTTTGTGTGATGTATTCATATGATAGATGAATGAAATGTTGTGTATTCATCAATTGGGTCTGTCTTTTTCAGAGAATCTAGAAAGTTTGAGATGACCTATACTGGATTTAAATTTTTCTGTGTCTAGTGTACACTTTATTACATGGAAAAAAGAACTATATATGTATATATATGATATATCTTGGGGTGGAAATGTTCAAATTTAAGGTACTGAGGCACGCAGTGAAATCTGGTGGGATGGAAATTTTAAAACTTTCATCACCGAAGTGATATAACTTTATCGTATCTGTAGATTCAATCCCTAATATAGGTTCAAGTATCTCATGTAAATTTAATTTGCACCAAATAAATAAACAAACATATACCCTGTTTTATTCAGCGACGTGTTCGACTGTAGATTTTTTCGGTTGCTTGAAGTATCTAAAGACAAACCCCTTTAGATAATACTTACATGCTTCAATAAACTGCATGAATTCCAATCATTGAATTTTGATATCTTTTGTGGATATCTAAAAATTCATTCGATTTCATGACAACCACCTCAACTTCATTCCTATGATCAGTGAAGATGTCTTTGGATCGACTGCTTAAATGATATCTTTCTCTCTCAAGGATGTGGGAGGAGGGGGGATCTCTCAATATGTTAGAATGAGTTTCTTACCTTGTACACAAGAAAATGAGATCCTAATTTACTTATATGGTGAATATGAAAAATACCCAGTTAGGGTTCCCGGCCCCCATATATCTTTCATCCACTTAAATAAGTAATTAATAAATAATCATGAAGAACTAACTGTGTCATTTATATTATTTATATTTTATCACAAACATGAAATATATATTAAATATGTTATGTGATGAATCCAATTCATTAACTTGACTCGTAATTCTCGCTAATATTAAATTATCCTTGAATATTAAATATATTATTCATTCATATAATATTATTCCATGTATTTACTTAAACACTTATAAATAATTTTATTAAATAAATTAAACTCAATTAATATATACTCTAATTATATTGAATTTATTTATTTATCAGTGATAAATAAATCTTGGACTACTCTCAGACCCCATGGTGGGTCCCCCATTTTCTATATATTTATTCATCGGAATAGGGTAGAATCTTAAAAGTGTTATTATGTGTGACCTTCTAGGCCCTTATATCAATAGAAGTGAATAATATTAATAGACCAAGAGTGGAATCTAGAAACAGATCATAGAACCTAAAGAGATAGGGAGTAATCATAACAACAATAACCAACCTATGTATATGCACTATGTAATATAATCACTTTGTCACGTGATATATCATAAAGCATGATTCACACTTTTGTCATCATTCTTTCCTTGATTTATTATTATGGATCTAACAATATGAAGTTACCTTTGACTACCATGGCCATGGATTTAATGAAGGTACTTACATCATGATCAAATAGGTTATAGATATCACTTCCTCAGCTCAAAAGTGATAAACTCTATCTTGATTATTCAACCAATGTCATTCCACCAATGATGCACCCAACACAAACTAATTCACCACAACTTCATTGTTATGGATTTATCCTTGCTTAAAATTACATGGTCAAATGAAACATGTTAATAATGACCTCAATTCTGGAGACCAATACACATATTTGTATGTAGAAACAACCAATGACACTTGAAACATGTGGTGTTTCTATTAGTGGGTTTTTCATCGTGATATCACTAATAGGGATCACCATGTTTGAACTTCATGAGAATAAGTCTCAATACTTATAAACCCCCATCAACTGATAGTATAACATCAAATGTTTCCATTCAGTATGATGTATCTAAACCATAATACATATATTTAAGATTAATGTCACGGTTTCTCGAGATTCTCATTATATTTTAGGAGCTACTATAACCGTTTGATATGACAGTTAATCTATGGACATTACCATTTCAATAGTGGAAACATAAAATTATTCAATATAATGGTAATAATACATCATGCGTAGATCATTGTATACATTATATGGTAATCAAAAGTAATGTTCAATTTGTTTCTAGGGAACCCACTATTACAAAACACTCACTTGCACTAGAGACAACTTTCTAACCAACCTTGTTATCTCTAATGCAATAAAGATCATGTTTCTACTGAGTCGTAGCTTTAGTTGTTGGGTCTACCACATTTCCACCACGTGGATGTTATTCTATGTAAGACCTCACCTCCTTGAGTAAAACTTCTCTATATATCGTATCCCTTTGTATATCCCGTTTTTACATCATCAAAACTTGACATCTTAGCTAGTACCAGCAATATAATTATTTTAATGATAAAAAATTACGTACTAGGTGTGATCTCAATAACTATAAAAAAATTTGCATTTAAAAAACTACTTCTAAGCTACCTTATAAGTTGCAACATACTCGGTATTTGTAGGTTTGGATACCACTATATTTTATGAGATTTTCTTGATCATCACCCTATCCTAACTACTATATTAGATCATATTGATCCAAGGAAATGAGTTTTTTCCCCTTAAAGCTAGTACACTTCCACTCCAAATACTAGGTATATATCATTTTTACTTTATATTGTACAATTATATAGTTCTGAATGCCAACCTTGCAGTTCTCCTAGATATAACTAATATTTTCCTAAAGTATATGTTGTAAATATTAGTTATTGTGAATATAATGACATATGTGATTGATCTATCAAATAATCGTATAAAGTTAAACTTACCACAGTAATCTCTTACTATTTTTCAAACATGTCTTCTTGGAGAGATTCATTCCATGAGAAATTGGTAACAATTATCTCTTGAATTTTTTCCACTTGTATTTTTAATATATTTTTAGTGTATGTACAATTGACTAGGTCCAAGAAACCATTGAATCTATCTCATTAGATCTCATTACCTGGAACATAGGTTTCTACTTTAATTCAATCTATAGATAATAAATTTTATTCTATTCTTAACTAACAGCAAGACCCATAGCTGTTTTCCATATATTACCGAACATATTTTACTAGGAAAATAGTGGAACTCCCATTAACCTTTGGTAGACACATGGAAAAGATTCATTTCAAATGAATATTCTATTCTTGTATTTCCTACTTTAATCTTAAACTGTATTTAATTAAGTTATACCTGTTATTTACATTTTGTGTTGTCACCATCCCTTTATGGTTGTGTTGTATATAATCATTCCATAAATGGTTTTCTTGATATCAAATGATCAATAAAATTATTATAAAAAATAACTATGAAAAATAAAATTCTAATGGATTTATTCATAATGACTTGGTATAACCAATAGATCCTTATCGGTACCATGATTGTACCGTCCATAGTGTTACTTGAATACCCATATCAATATTCAAAATAATAATCCTCAACACAATTATACATGGAATCCATTGCTGAATTTTAATTGATCTTTTTAATCTTATCTAATTTCCATATATCGCTTGTAGGAATTATTATTCTCAATGAATAATGTATCACCATCCATGGTGAATACAAAACCAATACCATGGAATTGACCTTCCCACACAGTAAGTGTCTCTAGAACATTAATTTTCTACAATCTATTTTGGAACTTGTTCCTATATCAACCATTCATGCATCTCTAGTATTGACTATATCCAAGTTGATCTTGCTCCCACTATCTCAAATAGAGTTGTGAACCATTTTATATAAATATAGTCTATCACTTGACTATGTTTTTCTATCATAGGGATTTCTGTAATTCCCTAGGAAACTTTTGGGATAATTAATTTAGATGTATTTTGTATTTTTATTTTATGCAGGTATGTTTATATCCTAATAAAATCATTATATCAAAACACATGTTCTTATGAAATTATGGATTTCCATCATACTATGACCCATTTTATATCCATTTATCATTATAGTTGTCATATAAATATGAAATAATGTTGTTATTTTCAAAGAATGTCTTGAAATATAATGGAAGTTTCTACAATGTATATATATCTCAACACTGATTCTCCTTTAACATATATCATAACTTTGATGTGTAAAAGGAAGTGTGTATTTAAAAGTTTCTCCATGATACATTTTATTGATCAATGTTAACATGAAAGACTCATCATAAATATAATTTATAAAAATCATTTTCGTGATGTGGATAATGTAATGTGTGTATAGGAATTACTCCACACTATAATATATTGATCAATGAATGCTTGGTCAAGAAATCATTTGGTATGCCAACCCAAAGTAACTCATATCTTATAAGCATGAAAATAGAATACATAATTTTAATATTCCTTAATTATAAAATCCCATGATTTATGGTACATATCTCTTTAAATAAATTCAATTTATTTGATAGCATACAACACCAAGCTTAAAACAGTAATATACTGTTAAATAATAACATGACCATTAGAATAGTAATGTGGTCATTAGGAATAGTAATTTAATAATTATAAAAGTAACCTCACCTATGAAAGTATAAATAAAATTTAGGCATCTTATAAATTAAAATATGGTATAATGATATCATAGATTAAGTAAATAAATGTTTTAAAAATGATAAATCAAATATAAGAATTTTTGTAAAACATAAATGTTTATTTAAAAATTTATAATTAATATAATGATATAAAATTAAATTTATTTTCATATAATAGATTCAAAAATTAATATTTTTTGACTTATTATTATAAGTTAATTTTATGAGACCTTAATTAATTTTTCAAAGTGTTATAAAATCAGTTATAATTTTAAAATTGGAATATTTTGAATAAATGATTATTAAAATTAAAAATTAAATTTATCATATTCAGAAAATTATTCTCATAAAATTGATTTAGTTTTTAAATTCAAAAAATTGAAAATGGTTAGGTTAAATTTTTTGGATTTTTCTGAAATAGTTGAATTTTTGGTGAATAGTAAAATACCGTAATTTATGGTATATATGCATTATAAGTTAAACAACATTTTACTTGAGTCATTGTTGATGTAAGAACCATAATATCAAAATTCCCTTAATTATTTTAATATATTTATTGATAATTCTTAAACTATTCATAGTCTTGATCCAAAATAGTAAACAAATGAATAAAATTTACAAAAAACACCACTCTCCTCCACTATAAATACCACCCCATGTCCTCACATATCTAAAGACTTGAATCTTGTCCAATTTCTACCCAAATCCTCTCCCAAAACTCTTCCCCATGTCCAGGATGTTTTTTCCCACTAAAACACCAATCCCAATCCCCTTAAGGAGGTTCTCAAGGAGATGAATTCAAGAGGTAAAATCCTCTTTCGTTCACTTTTAATTTCTTTTAATTTCTTTTATTTTATTTTCCTCACCTTACCTCTTCTATAAAAACATGAATGATAATTCCATTATCTTATATATACTGTAATTTTACTATTTTAATGTAAAATTCATCATCAAACCCCTTCTTCTCTCCCTTTTATTCTAAAAATGAAAACACCATCAGTGATGTGTTGATTTACCATCATCGTGGACGATGCGTTTTCATTTTCCATTACCGCCTTCAAGGCTATCCATAAAACCATTATTATGGTTAAATAATATTTTCTTATATATATTATAAGTTATATAATTTTCTATAACTAGTATATAAACTTTATATTAATTAATAAAACTAAACTAGTTTGTGATGATCGAAAAATGCCAAAATAATCTAAATGGTTATCATTAAAGTTTTATCTAATGAATCGTCCTCATTCCATATAACCAAATGATGTATAAGACCATTTAATATTCTGTAATCTAATTAATAATAAATAATTTAACTTCTATGTTTTTTCTTCTATTTTACATGAATCCCCATAATTATGCAAGGGAATCAATCATGAAAACCAAGGAAACGAACACTCTTGAATGACAAAATTGAATCTTATAACTCATCAAAAAGGCCATAAATGAACTTAATAAAAATATAACAAATAAAATAAATTTTGAATATATTTTTAATTAAATTATTAATTAATCTAATTTTATAATCCACGACATTAAGTGCAAGTGCAGAATACTTTTGGACATAAGGTAATGGATTCTCCCCGAACCTCCATTTTTCATTCGGGTTTCATTTTCTCTCTCTTTACCCAAAATTTAATTATTAATTATTCTTATATACTCTTCTTAAATTCTGTGTTTATGTTCCAAGGATATTCATATATCTTAATTTTTATTTATTTTATGGAAAATACATGTTTTATAAGGATCCATGTTCAATTCTTCCTGATAAGCAAGCCCAATTAAAGGGAACTTCCCAATTTATTATCCATTTTCAAGAACTATACATAATCTTTTTTAAGATACCAATATTTTTCTAAAATCACACATTTTATCATAAAAATTTATATTTTTTCATTTATATTTTTATACAAAGAATTGTGCATTTTCTCATTTTAAATACTCTTTAATGTTTTCTTTAAACCGCACTAAAGAGGCTCGTTTATATTGATTTTTAAACACTACTTTTACATGTCTTCACTTTAGTTGAATGTAATTTTTTAGGATCTATGCCTATTTTCCATTATTAATGTCTATGTATAATTTAAATCCATTCTTTCAGGGATGATATTCCCCTTGGTTATGCCTTATATTCCACTTATTCCTTGTATGTGGTGCATGTATACTTACCTTTAATTTGTGAACATCATTCATTGAAGATTTAATTAAATATCCATATTTCATGTTTTAGGGATATTATTATTACCTTATCCATGTACCATTTTTATATATGGTTTTTTCTTTGGATGATGTTTTAATTGCAAAAATATTGATAAATCTATATCCTATGCTCAATAAGAATATTTTGATAAGTGGTATTATTCATGGATTGAATATATGTATGAAGAATTATTTGGACCTAAAGTGATGGGTGGTACCCTGTTATAGATATCCCCTCGATTCATCAACAGGTCTCATGAGACAAAAAAGTTAGAGTCAAATCCTTCGTGTTTGTTTCTAAGAAGAATCGGACAGGTTTCTACCCACAAACATAAATTGTCTTGATGGTATAATGGTTCGTGTTCTAGATACATAATGTCCAAATTAATAATTCTCTTCATTCAGTATTCAGTTATTACTTTCCATGATATTTTCACTATGAGAAATTATATAGATTCATTTTCATTATCAGATTATTGATGTAATTCTATTTACCTTGCCATTATTATTATGCCTCATTGAATTTGTTTCAATTATTATTGATTCATGTAACCCTTAATGAACATTTGATCTCACCCATAAATTTGTTTTCCTACCCCAAGTTTTGAAGAATAAAACATTGAATAAGTGTAGAGGAAGTATTTTTATTTTCTTTTTTTATATTCTATATTTAATTATCATTGTAATAAGGGTACCATGTATGTATCTATTTATTCAATACTACAAAATTTATCGATCCTCAGTGATATGATCTCTTGTATCTATGCCATTGTAATAAAATGACCACTAACTCTAGCCTACTAGGGTCAGGTTTGTTATAGTTGGTATTTGAGAAATCTTAGTAGAAACATTTGTAAATAGATGTCAAACAAACATAGGAATTATAATAATTCATTATATTAAATTTTTGACTAAATAATGATTATGAGATAAAATATAGTGTTCCATTATTTAGTGATGGCGCCTAATGGAAGAAAGAGAGTCAATACCCATGGAAAATGTATGGATTTCCCCACTAAGAAAGTCAACATAGTTAGTGTTAGATCTGATCAAATCATAACCATATTGGGACAACCTAATCAGGTTATTATGAATAACCATACTACACCTATGTTGGATCATTTCATATGGTATAATCCCTCATCTTTTAGTGGGTCTTCTAATCCATTGGTAGCTGAGAAGTGGATCAAGTCCCTTGAAAATATATTTTTATTTTTATGATGCAATGAAAACAAAAAGTAGTAATGGAAGTATATTGTCGTAAGGGATATGCTGATCAATGGTGGTCATTGATCCAAAATACTACATAGGAATATGAAATAGAAAATATGTAATGTAGAACTTTTAAATAATCATTATTTGATAAATATTTCTCTTGTGAGGAATGAACTAAAATGAAGATAAAATTCAATATCTTAAATAAAAACAAATAATAGAGTGTAAAAAAGTATGAGGTTACCTTCAAAACACTATCTGAGTATTCTATAGATTAAATAAATGATTTAGAAGACTAGATTGATCATTTATTTAAAGGTCTTAAGCCATGTCTCCGAAGGGCACTATTTTCTCAAACATTTTCATCATATGATGAAATGGAACTAAGTGTCATATAAACAGAGAAGGAATTTCCTAGATCCTATATGTTCAAGTGAAATCAAGAGAGGAAGAGGTCTTATGGTAACCATGGAAAAGGTGAATCATTAAATAAAAAGAGGGGAATGAAGTAATTCCCATTATATGAAAATTTTGGAAAGAATCATCCTGGGAAATGCATAAAAGGCATGGGAGTTTTTTATAATTGTGGATAAAGGGTCATAAATATAAGGAGTGAAAGGCGAAGAAAGAAATCAATGATATTCAAGGATTAAACTATAATGAAATGAGGAATTATTCAAACCAATGTCCAAAGTGTTAGGGGAATATACCATAGAAGAGTCCAAGGGGATATGTCCAAGATTATGCAATCACCACAACTAAAGTAGAAGTGCCCAATAATGTGGTGGTCGGTACATTAATTTTAACTTCACATTTAGAAAATGCTTTATTTGATTCTAGATCGTCGTACTCTTTTATATCAACCCAATTCTCTAAGATAAATAGACATTTACCTTTTGATTTTAAAAAGGATTTGTTAGTCAAAACTCCTAAGGTATGTGTCATTGCAACAAAAATGTGTCAGTTAGTCACATTTATGAAACATATGCATGCTTTAGTTGTTGACCTTATCATCATAACTGTAGTTGACTTTGATATGATCCTAAGTATGGACTATATTTTAATATATGATGCAAAAAAATTAATATAAGAAGAAAAATATTATAATTTGTGAAGATGATGTAGAATCCATTATCTTTAGTGCATAAACTTAATCATCTAATTCTTATATAGATGCACCCCCAATATCTCTACTGAATGAAAATATTGTGGTGCAAGAGAAAACTTCATCTAGGTACGATAAAACAAATATTCGAATTGAGGATGTACCAATTGTTCAATAATACATTGATGTATTTCCTAAGGATTTACCTAAGCACCCCCCAGAGCATGAAGTTGAATTTACGATTTATATAATCCCTGATGCAAGACCAATATCAAAAACCCATTATAGAATGGAAACTATGGAATTAGTGTAACTAAATAAAAAACTAGAGTATTTGAGTAATAAGGTATTTATTCATTCTAGAGTTTCTCCATGGGGATCCCTTGTTCTCTTTGTTAACAAAAAATATATATCCTTGATGCTATGCATTGACTATAGAGAAATCAATGATATTACAAAAAAAGAAAAATTATTCCCTACCTCATATTGATGATTTTTTCAATCAACTTCATAGAACTCAATATTTTTTAAAGATTGACCTTATTTTTGGATATCATCTATTAGATGTAAATAAGAATATATTCCAAAGATAGCATTTCAATCCAGGTAAGGATATTATGATTTTATAGTAATTCCATTTGTACTGACAACTGCACCTTCTATTTTCATGGATATAATGAAAAGAATATTCAAGGAATGTCTTGATAATTTTTAAGGTATTTATTTATGATATCATAGTGTACTCCAAAATCTATGAGCACCATGAGAACCACTTACGGGTTTTTTGAAGACTCTTAGAAGAAAATAGTTATATGGGAAGTTTAGAAAGTGTGAATTATGGATTCAAATAGTTTCTTTTCTTGTCCATATTGTATATAAGGATGAAATATTAGTTTATACTATAAAGAAAAAGGTAATCCAAGGATGGAATACACCAACAAATGTAACCGAGGTATGTAGTTTCATTGGTTTATCAAGTTAGTATTGGAGTTTCATCTAGAATTTTTCCTTATTGTAAAACCCATTAACCAGGATCACATGAAAAAGGGTTAAGTTAATATGGACAAAAGAATTTATAGAATGTTTTGAATAATTTTAGATAATATTGGTCAATGATTCAATTTTGACTCTTCCATCAGGAAATGATTGGTTTGTGATATATGATATTTCATTGAAGAATATACTTGGTTGTATCCTAATACAAAATGATAAAGTTATTTTATATACATCAAGGCAGTTTAAGACTCATGAAAAAAATTATACAACTCATGATCATGATTTAGCAGTTGTAATATTTACTATAAAGATACGGAGAAACTATCTCTATGGTTAAATATGTGATATATATACAGATCACAAGAGTTTAAAATACGTATTTACATAGAAAGAACTCAACATGAGGTAAAGGAGATGGCTCAAGTTACTCAAAGATTATGATTTCTCAATACACTACCACCCAGTAAAAGAAAATAAGGTAGAAGATGTGTTGAGCAGGAAATATCAAAGACTTATAACCCAAATAAGGATTGAGAAAGATCCAATGTTCATGGATTTATTAAAGATGAATATGGGAATCTTTAAGGAAGGGGAAACATCGCTCCATTTTCAAATGATTGCTAAGCCATATTTACAAGAGAAGATAAAAGGATCTAAATATGATGATGATAATTTTCAAAAGAAAATTAAAGTCATTATGGATAGAAGATTGAAAGACTTCGTGTATGAGGATGGAATTATTAAATCTATAAATAGGTTATGTGTTCCATCAATACCTAAGATAAAAGGGAAACTATTAGTTGATTCTCATAGATCAAATTTATCTATACACCCTAGTGTTAGCAATATGTACAGATATATAATGAAATATTTTTGGTGGGATAATATAAAGTAGGAAATTGTAGACTATGTGTTAAGGTTTCTATTTTTTCAACAATTGAAGGCTTACAGACAACATCCTAGAGTATTCATGAAACCTCTGTCTATTTCTACGTGGAAGTGGGATGACTTTACTATGGGCTTCATAATTATATTACCAAATACCCCCATAAGGAATGATGTGATATGGATTATTGTTTATTTCCTTACAAAATAATCACATTTTCTTACTATAAGAGAAGATTTATCTCTTGAGCGCCTAAAAAGACTCTATATTAATGAATTTTTAAGATTTCACGGTACACCTCTATCAATTTTGTATAATTGAGACCACCATTTCATATCAAAATTCTAGAAAAGTCTTTAAAATGTTTTGGATACTGAGCTTCATTTGAGTACTGTTTATCACCCTCGAACCAACGAATAGTCTGAAATAACTATTCAAACATTAGAAGACATTTTTAGATCATTCTCACTTGACTTTAAAGGTATGCGGGATCAGTATTTACCTTTGGAAGAATTTTACTACAATAATAGTTTTCATTCTAGTATTCAAATGGCACCATATAAAGAATTATATAGCAAGAGATGTCCTACTCCAACTTGTTGATATGAAGTTGGTGAGAGGAGACTTATAGGCTCATAACTTATTGATGAGACAATTACAAATCCAAATCATATTTAGGCTCATATCAAATTAGATCAAAGCAGGGAAAAGAATTATGCTGACAAACAGAGAAAGGATTTAGAATTTCAAGTGGGTGATAATATATTTCTGAAAGTATCTCCATAGAAGGGAGTTATAAGGTTTTGTAAGAAATGGAAAATGATCCGTAGGTACATCAGACCATTTGAAATACTATAAATAATTAGAGTCATAGATTACCAATTAGAAATGCCACCAAGTGTCTCCAAGGTTCATGATGTCTTCAACATATCATTGTTAAAGAAATAAATTCCAAACCCAATGCATGTACTCACCTATGAAGAAATAGAATTAAAACCTAATTTATCTTACTATGAATATTCTATCAAGATTCTTAACACTAGAGAATATTTATTGAGAAATCAAATGACCTTAATAGTAATTTTTTTTGGACAAACCATAAAATGGAAGAAGCAATGTGGGAACCTGAGTTTTTTATGATAATGAACCACCCTCATTTTTTAGAAGTAAATATTCATGAAAAAATAAAGTATTAAATTTCCAAAGGAGGTAAGAATATAACACCCCATGATTTATGGTACATATCTTCTTAAATAAATGAAATTCATTCAATATCTTACAACATCGAGCTTAGAACAGTAATATACTATTAAATAGTAACTTGACTGTTAGAAAAATAATGTAACCATTAGGAATATTAATGTGACCATTAGAATAGTAAACTCACCTACGAAATTATAAATAAAAATTAGGCATCTTATAAATTTAAATATGATATAATTATATCATATAATAAGTTAATAAATGCTCTAAAAATGATAAATTAATTGTTTGTATTTTTGTAAAACATAAATATTTATTAAAACATTTATAATAAATATAATGATTTAAAAGAAAATTAATTTTCATAAAATACATTCATAAATTAATATTTTGTTTTCTTATGATTATAAGTTAATTTTATGAGACCTTAATTAATTTTTCAAAGTGTTATAAAATTAGTTATAATTTTAAAATTGGAATTTTTCAAATAAATGAACATTTTAATTAAAAATTAAAATTTTCATATTTATAAAATTATTATCATAAAATAGAGTTAATTATTTTAATTCTACATAATGAAAAATAGTTAGGGTGAATTTTTGGGATTTTTCTGAAATGGTTGAATTTTGAGTGAATAATGAAATACGGTAATTTACAGTATATATACATTATAAGTTAAAACTAGTTTTCCAAGAGTCATCATTGATGTAAGCACCATAATCCCAAACATACTCTAATTATTTTAATATATTAGTGATAATTCTCAAACTATTCATGATCTTGATCCAAAATAATAAACAAATGAATAAAATATTAAAAAAAACACCCCTCTCTTCCACTATAAATACCACCCCTCATCACCCCTTCTACTCACACCTCTAAAGATTTGAAGATTATCTAACTTATACCTAATTCATATCTCAAACCTCTTCCCTATGTCTAGGATCCTTTTTTCTCAAAAAAATACCAATCCCAATCCCTTTAAGGAGGTTCTCAAGGAGAATAATTCAAGTGGTAAAATCCCTTTCATTCTCTTTTAATTTCTTTTAATTTTTTTATTTTATTATTCTATCCTTACCTCCTCTATAAAAAATAAATGATAACTAAATAATATTATATATAATTTTATTTTATTATGTTAATATAAAATCCATCATCAAACCCATTCTCCTCTTCCTTTTATTCCAAAAATGAAAACATCATCTGTGATATGCCGATTTACCACCATCATGGATGATGAGTTTTAATTTTCCAATACCGCCTTTAAAGATGGTACTAAAACCATTTTATGGTTAAATAATATTTTATTATACATAATGTAATTTATATAATGTTTTGTAACTATTATATATGCGTTATATTAATTAATAAAATAAAACTAGTTTGTGATGATCAAAAAATGCCAAAATAATCTAAACAGTTATCATTAAGGTTTTATCTAATGAATCATCCTCATTCCATATAAACAAATGATTTATGATACCTTTTAGTCTTATGGAATCTAATTAATAATAAATAATTTCACTTCTATATTTTTTCTTTCATTTTACATGAATTCCCATAACTATACGCAAGGGAATCAATCATGAAAACCAAGGAAACAAAGACTCTTGAACAACAAAATTGAATCTTATAACTCATCATAATGGCCATAGGTAAAGAAAACAAAATTATAAAAAATAAAATAAGTTTTTATAGGTTCTGAATTAAATTATTAATGAATCTCATTTCATTATCCAAGACATTAAATGCAAGTACAAAACACTTTAAGACATAAGGTAAGGGATTATCCCCAAACCTCCATTTTTTAATTCAGGTTACACTTTCTCTCTATTTAACCAAATATAATTCTTAATTATTATTATTTTATCTTAATAAATTTTTTATTTATTTTAAAAGGACATTTACCTATCTTAATTCTTATTTATTTGATGATAAATACATGTTTTATAAGGATCTCTTTTCAATTCTTCCTAATAAAAAAACCTGATTAAAGAGAACTTCCCAATTTCTTACCCAATTTCAAGTACTATCCATAATCTATTTTATGTTTCCAATATTTTAATAAAATCCATAATTTTATCATAAAAAAAATATTTTTTTTATTTCTGGTTTTATACAAACAATTGTTCATTTTCTCATTTTAAAGATTCTTTAATATTTTCATTAAAAGGCACTAAAGAGGCTCATTTATAAAGTTTACTAAACACTCATTTTACATGTATTAACTTTATTTGGAATTCATTTATCTTTATATATTCCTATTATATATTATAAATTTCCATGTATGATTTAAATCCATTCTTTTATGGATGATATTCCCTTTGGTTATGCCTTATTCACCACTTATTCCTTTTGGGTGGTGTATGTATACTTACCTTTAATTTTTGATCATAATTCATTGGATATTTCATTAAATATATATATTTCATGTATCATGGATATTATTATTACCTTATACATGTTCCATTTTTATATATGGTGTTTTCTTTTTATGATGTTTTAATTGGGGAAATATTGATGAATCTTTATCCTCTACTCAATGCAGATATTTTGATAAGTCATATTGTTCGTGAATTGAATCTATATATGAAGAATGATTTGGACTTAAAGTTATTGATGGGTCCTAATTATATATATCCCCTTGATACATCGATAGGTCTCATGAGACAAAATAGTTGTTGGAAAACCCTTCATGTTTGTTTCCAAGAAGATTAAGATGGGTTTCTACCCACAGATTTAAATTGTCTTGATGGTATAATGGTTTGTGTGCCAGATACATGTAGTCAAAATTAAGAATTATCTTCATTAAGTATTCAATTATTATTTTCCATGATATTTTCACAATGAAAAAAATATATGGATGCATTTTCATTCTTAACTTATTGATGTAATTTTATTTACCTTGACATTATAATTATGCCTTATTGAATTTTTTCACTTGTTATTGATTCATGTAACCCTTACTAAGTATTTGATCGCACCATTTTATTTTTTTCCTTCCCTGGGTTCTAAAAATAAAAAAAATTGAATAAGTGTTAGGGAAGCATTTTTATTTTTCTTTGTTATGTTCTATGTTTAATTACCAATGTAATAAGGGTACCATGTATGTATGTAGTTCTTCAAGACTACTAAACTGATCAATTATTGGTAATATGATCTCTTGTATCTATGACATTATAATAAAATGATAACTGAAACTGGGCTACTGGGGTTAGGGTTGCTACAATTGGTATCAGATAAAGTTTAGTAAAAAGCTTGGGAATTAGATATCAAAAAACATGGGAATTTTAATAATTTCTTAATTAAATTTTTTACTCAACACTTATTATGGTTATGATATAACATAGTGTGTGCCATTATTTTGTGATGGGGACTAATGGAATAAAGGGAGTCAATACCTATGGACAATATAGGGATTTCCCCACTGAGCAAGTCAACATATTTAGTGTCTTAGACGAGTATATCATGACCATATTGGGGAAAATTACTCAAGTTATGATCATACTACACCTATGTTCGATCGTTTGATGCAGCAGAATCATCCATATTTTAGTGGTACTACTAATCCATTGGTAGATGAGTAGTGGATCATGTCCCTTGAAAATATATTTATGGATCTGGGATGCAATGAAAACGAAAAGGTAGTATTGGCAGTATATTGTCTCATGGGAGATTCTAATCACTGGTGTTCATTGATCCAAAATAGTACCGAGAAATATGAAATAGAATACATAGAATAGAGAAATTTTAAATAATAATTTTTTTACAAATATTTCCCCCATTAGCAACAAACTGAAATGAAGATAAAATTTATTAGCCTAAAGGAAAAGGAATAAGAGATTGTTGCATATTATGAGGCTACCTTCATAAGACTATCTAGGCATGTTATAGATTATATACGTGATTTGGAAGATAATATTGATCATTTCTTTGATGATATTAATCCAAGTCTCCCAAGGGCATTGGATTCTCAAACATTTTCATCATATGATGAAATATTATTAATTTTAATCAAAATAAAGAAGGAATGTCCTAGATCCTATATGTTCAAGGGGAATCAAGAGAAGAAGAGGTCTTCTGATAACCATGGAAAAGGTGAAGCATCAAATAAGAAGAGAGGATTAAAGCAATTCCCATTATATGAAAATTTTGTAAAGAATCGTCTCAAGAATATCTTGAAAGGCATGGGGGTTTATTATAAGTGTAGAAAAAAGGTTTATAGATATAATGAGTGAAAGGGAAAGAGACAAATAAATTATGTTCAATTCTTCAACTGTAATGAAATGGGGAATTATTCAAACCAATATCCAAAGGTTCAGGGTAATCTACTATAAAAGAGGCCAAGATGAGATGGCCAAGCTTATGTGATCATCACGGGTGAAGTAGAAGTTCCCAATGATGTGGTGGCAGGTACATTAATATTATCTTCACATTTATCCAATTATTTATTTTATTCTGGATCATCTCACTCTTTTATATCAACCCAATATGCCAAGAAAACTAGACATTTCCCTTTTGATTTAACAAGGTATTTTTCAGTCAAAACTCTTAAGGGAATTATCATTGAAACAAAAATGTGCAAGTTATTCCCCTTTATGAAACATATGTGTGCTTTAGTTATGGAACTTATCATCATACCTATAGTTTACTTTGATATAATCCTCATTATGGATTGGATTTCAAAATATGATGCAAAAATTTATTTCAAGAAGAAGGAAATTAAGTTTTGTGAAGATGCTGTAGAATCCCTTATATTTAGAGTATAAAATTCATTATATGATTCTTATCTAGATCCACTCAAAGTAGATATAATGAATTAAATTATTGGGATTAATGAGAAAACATCATCTAGTGATGAGGAGATCAACATTAAAATTGAGGATGTACCAATTGTGCATGAATACATTAATATATTTCCTAAGGATTTACTTGGGAACCCCCCAGAGCGTGATGTTGAATTTACCATTGATTTAATCCCTAGTGCAAGACCAATATCAAAGACTCTTTATAGAATGGAAACTATTAATTTTTTTGGAATTGAAGAAACAACTAGAGTATTTGATAAATAAGGGATTTATTCTCCCTAGTTTTTCTCTATGGGGAGCCCCTATTCTCTTTATTAAGAAGAAAGATGGATCCTTGAGGCTGCACATTAACTATAGATAAATCAATGCTACTACAACAAAGAAAAGGTATCATATACCTCGTATTGATTATTTATTTGATCAAATTCATGTATCTCAATATTTTTCAAAGATTGACCTTCATTCTAGATATCATTAATTGTGTATAAATAATAAAGATTTTCTAAAGATAGCATTTCAAACAAGGTATGGACATTGCAAGTTTAAAGTAAATCCATTTGGACTAACTAATACACCCTTTGTTTTCATGGATCTAATCAACAGGGTAATCAAGTAATATCTTGATAATTTTGTTATGGTATTTATTGATGTTATCTTGGTATACTCCAAAAGCTACGAGGACCATAAGAACCACTTTCGGGTTGTTCTAAAGACTCTTAGAATAAAATATTTATATGGGAAGTTTAGAAAGTGTGAATTATGTATTCAAATAGTTTCTTTTCATAGACATATTGTATATAATGATGGAATATTATTTGATCATATGAGGACAAAGGCAATCCAAGAATTGATTACACCAATAAATGTAACTGAGGTATGTAGTTTGTTTGGTTTAGTAGGTTACTATCAGTGTTTTATCCCAATTTTTTCCCAATTGGCTAACCAATTAACCAATCTCACATGCAAAGGTGTTATGTTTGTATGGAAAAAGGAATGTACAGAATGTTTTGAATAATTGAAGAGATGATTGGTTAATGCTCCAACTTTTACTCTTCCATCAGGAAATGATGGGTTTTTTATATACAGTGATGCATCAAAGAATATTTTAGGTTGTGTCCTTATGAAAAATGATAAAGTTATTGCATATTAATTAAGGAATTTGAAGACACATGAAAAAAATTATCCAAATCATGTTCTTGATTTTGAAGTTGTAATATTTTCTCTGAAGATATGGTGACACTATCTCTATGGTGAAAGAGGTGAGATATATACAAAACACAAGTGTTTTAAATACATATTTACACAGAAAGAACTCAACATGAGGAAAGGACGATGTCTATAGTTACTCAAATATTATGATTTCTCAATACACTAATATACAAGAAAATAAAATAAGGTAGTCGATGCATTAAGAAGGAAAGATCATGGACTTTTAACCCAAATGTGGATTAATAAAGATCCTATATTCATGTATTTAGAAAAAATGGATATGGGAATTATTAAGGAAGGGGAATCATAACTCCTTTTTCAAATTATTGTTAAACCATATTTATTGGAGAAGTTGAAATTCTCTCAATCTGATGATGATAATTTTCAAAAGAAAATTAAAGTTTTTATGGATGGAATATTGGCAGACTCCATGTATGAGGATGGAATTTTAAAATTTCAAAAAAGGTTTTGTGTCCCATCAATACCTGATCTAAAAAGAGAATTATTAAATGATTATCATAGCTCAAATTTCTCTCTAAACCCTAGTAGTACCAATATACATAGAGATATAAATTAAAATTTTTGTAGGGATAATATGAAGTAGGAAATTGCTGACTATGTTTCAATGTGTCTAGTTTTTCAACAAGTGAAGGCTGAGAAATAGCATCCTAAAAGAGTCATGAAACCTCTACCCATTCCTATGTAAAAGTGGGATAACATTACTATTTATTTCATCATTGCATTACCAAAAATACTCATAAATAATTATTCGATATGGATTATTGTTGATCACCTTAAAAAAAATCATCACATTTTTTTCTTTAAGAGAAGATTTACCTCTGGAGCACCTAGAAAGACACTATATTAATGAATTTTTATGACTTCATGGTGCACCTCTATCAATTGTGTCTGATTGAGACCCCCATTTTATATCAAAATTTTGGAAAAGTATTTAAAAGGCTTTGGATACTGAGCCTCATTTGAGTACTACTTATCACCCTCAAACCGATGGATAGTCTGAAAAGACTATTTAAACATTAGAAAACATATTGATATCATGTTCACTTAACTTTTAAGGTATGTGGGATCATTATTTACCTTTGGTATAATTTTCCGACAATAATAGTTTCATTCAAGTATTCTAATGGGGTAATATGAAGCATTTTATGGTAAGAGATTTCATACTCCAACTTGGCCCATATATTATTGACGAGACAATGATAAAGGTATATATTATTTTGGCTCATATCAAAGCAGCACAAAGTAGAAAAAAGTTTTATGTTGACATCCAAAGAAAGGATTTGGAATTTCAATTGGGATATTATGTATTTCTGAAATTATCTCCATGGAAAGGCATCATAATGTTGGGTAAGAAAGGGAAACTGATCCCCAAGTACATCAGACCATTTGAAATCCTATAAATATTTAGAGTTGTAGCTTACCAATTATCAATGCCACCAAGTCTCTCAAAAGTTCATGTTGTGTTTCACATATCTCTATTAAATAAGTAAATGCCATACCCAACACATATACTCACCTATAAAGAAATAGTATTGGAACCTTATTTTTCGTACTATGAAGGGACTTCAAGATTCTTGACACTCGACAGAAAGTATTGAGAAATCAGATGACCCGACTGGTAAAATTTATTTAGAGAAACCATAAAATTGAAGAAGAAACATGGGAACCTGAGGATGTTATGATGAAGAACCAACATCATATGTTTAGAATGAAATATTCATGAAAATTTTGAGGATGAAATTTCTAAAGGAGGGAAGAATATAAAACTCCATGATTTATGGTATGTATCTCCTTAAATAAATGTAATTCATTCAGTATCCTATAACACCATGATTAAAATAATAATATATTATTAAATAGTAACTTGACAGTTAGAATAGTAATGGAACTATTAGGAATAGTAATGTGATAATTTGAATAGTAACTTCACCTATGAAATTATAAATAAAATTTTGGCTTCTTATAAATGGGAATATGATATAATTATATCAAAGATTACGTAAATAAATGTTTTTAAGAATGATAAATTAATTGTTAGTATTTTTGTAAAACATAAATGTTTATTTACAAATTTATAATTAATATAATGATTTAAAAGAATATTTATTTTCATTAAACATATTCATAAAGTAATATTTTTTTATCTTATGAAAATGAGTTAATTTTATTAGAGCTTAATTAATATTTCAAAGTGTTATAAAATCAGTTATAATTTTAAAATTTGAATTTTTTGAATAAATGGTGATTTTAATTAAAAATTAAATTTATCATATTTTTAAAATTATTCTCATAAAATGGAGTTCATTTTTGAATTCTACACATCGAAAAATGGTTATGGTGAAGTTTTGGGATTTTTCTGAAATAGTTGAATTTTTGGTGAATAGTGAAATACAATGATTTATGGAATATATACATTATAAGTTAAATACACTTTTAATTAATTCATCATTAAATATAAGCACCATAATATAGAACTTCCCTTCATTATTTTAATATATTTAGTTATAATTATCAAACTATTCATATTTTTGATCAAAAATAATAAACAAATGATTAAAATTTTTAAATCCCACCTCTCTCCTCCACTATAAATATCACCCCTCACAAACCCTTCTCCTCACACCTTTAAAGCCTTTAATATTGTCCAATTTCAACCCAATTCCTCTTTGAAATATATTCCCCACATCTTGGATCTTTTTTTCTCACAAAAATACCAATCCTTAGCACCTTAACGAGGTTCTCAAGGATAAGAATTCAAGAGGTAAAATCCTCTTCCGTTCTCTTTTAATTTCTTTTAAATTTTATTTCTTAAATTCTCTTTACCTACTCTATAAAAACATACATGATAACTCCAATATATTATATATACTTTAATTTTATTATTTTAATGTAAAATCCATCATCAAACCCCTTCTCCTCTCCCTTTTATTCCAAAAATGAAAACATCGCATGTGGTGTGCTGATTTACCGCCATCATGGATGATGCATTTTCATTTTCCATTACCGCCTTAAAAGGTGGTCAAAAAACCATTATTATGGTTAAATAATATTTTATTATAAATATTATAAGTAATATAATGTTTTTTAACTAGTATATATATGTTATATTAATTAATAAAACAAAAATTATTTCGTAATGATTGAAAAACGCCAAAATAATCTAAACATTTATCATTAAGGTTGTATCTAATGAATCATACTCATTATATATAACCAAATGATATATGAGAACATTTAATATTATTTAATCTAATTAATAATAAATAATTTCAACTCTATATTTTTGCTTCGATTTTATATGAATTCCCATAATTATACACAAGGGAATCACTCATGAAAACTAAGGAAACAAACACTCTCGAATGACAAAATTGAATCTTATAAATCTTAAAAAAGACCAAAAATGAACTTAATAAAATTATACAAAATAAAATAGAGGTTTAAGAGGTTATTAATTAAATTATTAATTAATCTAATTTCATTATCCATGATATTAAGTGCAAGTTCAGAACACTTTCAGACATAAGCTATGGAATTCTACCCAAACCTCTATTTTTCATTTAGGTTACACTTTCTCTCTCTTTTACCTAATTTAAATATTAATTATACTTATGTACTCTTCAAAAATTATGTTTATATTTTCCAAGTATATTTATCTATCTCAAATATTTTTTATTTTATGGTAAATACATGTTTTATAAGGATCCCTTTTCAATTCCTCTTGATAAGCATGCCCAATTAAAGGGAACATCCCAATTTCTTACCCATTTTCAAGTACCATTAATAATTTGTTTTAAGATAACATTATTTTTCTAGAATCAATAATTTTATCATTAAAAACTATATTTTTTTATTTCTGGTTTTATACAAACAATTATACCTTTTCCTGTTTTAATGAATCTTTAATGTTTTCCTTAAACTACACTAAAGAGGCTCATTTCTAAAGTTTCTTAAACACTGCTTTTACATTTCATCACTTCCGTTGGACTTCATTTATCATTATATATGCCTATTTTCCATTATTAATGTCCATTTATGATTTAAATCTATTATTTTATTGATGATATTCCCTTTAGTTATGCTTTATTCGCCACTAATTCCTTGTGTGTAGTGTATGTATACTTCCCTTTCATTTGTGATCATCATTCATTGAAGATTTAATTAAATATATATATTTCATGTATCATGAATATTATTATTACCTAATCCATGTACCATTTTTAATATGGTGTTTTCATTGGATGATGTTTTAATTGGGGAAATATTAATGAATCTATACCCTTTACTCAATACAGATATTTTGATAAGTTATATTATTCATAAATTGAATCTATGTATGAAGAATTATTTAGACCTAAAGTGATGGGTGGGGCCTAATTATAGATATCCCCTCGATGCATGGATAGGTCTCATAATACAAAATTGTTTGTGACAAACCCTTAATGTTTTCTTCCAAGAAGAATCAGATGGGTTTCTACCCACAGAATTAATCAGTCTTGACGGTATAATGGTTTATATACCAGATACATGATGTCCAAATTAAGAATTCTCTTCATTAAATAGTCAGTTATTACTTTCCATGATATTTTCACTATGATAAAATATATGTATTCGTTTTCATTGTCATCTTATTGATGGCATGTTATTTACCTTTCCATTATGATTATTCCTTATTTACTTTGATTCACTTATTATTGATTCATATAACCCTTACTGAGCATTTGATCTCACCCTTTTATTTTCATTTCCTTCCCCCGGTTCTGAAGATGAAAATTTTGAATAAATTTTGAGAAATCATTTATATTTTCCATTATTATTATATATGTTTAATTTCTTATGTAATAAGGGGACTATGTTTGTATCTAGTTCTTCAAGACTTTTAAAATGATTGATCCTTGCTGATGTGGTCTCTTGTATCTGTACCATTATAATAAAATGAACACTAACTCTAGGATAATGTGGTCAGTTTTATTATATTAATTACTTAAATGAATATTATTAAATATATTTACCATTATCTTACCCTTGAAATATTTCACACTCTCTAGCTGAACGGGTTCTGAAAGATTTGTGGATTACCTTTATTTCTAAAGGTATCGTTTCCCAGACTAAATAAGTATATACAATGATAATAACTAAGTAATTTTTCTCCAATGAGTATAAATACCATACTGGTTGTATTCTTAATGCACACATTTAGTTTTACTTGACAATGAATTATATTTTCACAATAAGGTATATAAATCTTACTTTTTATATTCATCATGTATTTCCTATGATTTATGTATCACTGGACTATTATTTGAGTATGAAACACCACAAAAATTCATTCCTTAACCTGTAAAAATGTCTCCTTGTGTCCAGATAAGACGGGAGATAAATTTTGTGGTTATTTTGACATGAATTGTTAACTTGACAATTAGAAGTTATGTGTTTCTCACCACTAACTTAGGAATCACCCTTTCCGAGCCTCTTAAATAATACACCTTACTTATTGTAATGTTTCTATTACTTAATTTGTTATTTTATTTTGATACACACATTTAATAAACATATTTTATGTAATACCCAATAAGTATAATATAAAAATTAGTTGTAATTGATGAATATTCACTAAAGAAGAAGTGAGTACTTGCTTACTCAATTCAGTTCATTTCATGTATCTTCCATAGAACTTTTTCATGATATGTGGAGAAAATAACCTCTTATTTACAACCTCTCTTTAAAGGACATTGTGAAGGTTCCTTTGGTATCGGTCTTTTCACTATTCATATCGACTTGTCTTTCAACTTATTCACTATAATAATTAATGATTAAACTTTATTTTATGTTATTATTTACTTAGAGAACATTACCCAAATGGTAATGAATCATTTTCTCCATCCTATTCATTTTGTCATCTTAAATTATTATGGATTATATGGGTGATATAGATATAATAATGGGATTTAATGAAATATCATGATCTTTCTTTCATATTAACATGTAACCACTGTAATATCATTCATTTGTATCTCGATTCACTTTCTCCTTGCAAACTTCTTGAAGATGGGACTACATGTGAAATCATATATATCTCAATGTTATAACCACAAATAACATCAGAAATTGATTACAACATTATTACATAACCATCATATGCATCCTAAATGAGTCTCTTGTAAGCATTTTTACACCCTCTCTTCTCGAGGTGGATTAACAGGTATAGGGGATACAAGCACCTTGAATTTCTTATATTGCAGTTTTGTACACAAGTGCTCATACTACTCTTTAGAAACTCATGATAGATGGGAAATTAACTTTTCCAAAATTATTGGAGTATGTTTTGTGATATTAATTTCCATTTACTACACAAATAAAAAATAAAAGATTGTACTTTTTTTCTTGATTACAGAATTATACATTATTGATTAATTAAATTATAAAATATATCCTAATATTTTAGTAAATTATAACAAAAATATATACTAGAGTTGTAATACTCTATCGCTTGATTATTCTAGTGGAAAGGGTATTTGATCCTCTCCTCATAGTATACAAGCTTTGGATACACCACTACTTAGAGATTTCAAGGTAGGAATTGGTCTGGTCAACAACATTAACTCGTAATTCCTTGATCTTTTGAGTGAAGTATCATCTTATAAAATAATAAATAAGATTTACTCAAAACTTACATCAAAATTTTGAGAAAGATATATTCGGATACTTATATAGTTCCAACATCATTTATGTTAAGCCATCACTCTCATAAAAACTCTATTGTAATGGAAGGTACCCTCAACTTTGGCTGATGAGCCCCCGTACACCTAGTTTTGTTCAAATTAAAATGGTGGAAGGTGGTTTAGATATAATATTTCTTTACAGGCTTTATATTTTTTGAAAAATATAATCCATTTCTATTAATCTGTTCATAATATGTTGTCACGCTCATAATTGAACATTAACATAAAATCATTCATCGAGTATTTTTGCATTTTCTTGTTTATTATTCTATAGGTTTTCACAATAAAAATGCACATGCATAAAATAATAAAAAAATAATAAAGAAAATAATTTTCTGATTGGTATTGGGCATCAAATATTGGTTGATCCATTGAAACTTAATGGATCAACCATGACCTAGGGAAGTCATACCTGATTAGTGTCCTAACTCATGATGCATTTCATCCCCGGTCCAGTGTGTCTACATCTCTTCTAAGGTAGCACCTCATCTTAGTGTGGTCCATGTCTTGTCTAAATTTCACCTTGACTTGGCAGGGTCCATGCCTTAATGCGTCATCATCAAATGTACAAGAATACTCGAAAATAGGTGAGGGGTCTCAGGATCTTAATAAACATCTGATAAATTGGACATGCAAGACCTTATACATATTTAATTAAAAAATTAGGATGCACAAAATGTCTTAAAATATTTACTTATTACAAACATCACATGCAGTAGTAAATAATTAAATGAAATTAACTTGACAGAAATGGGTTCGATCAATTAATCAAGACCAGTTGTTATGAAAAGTAAATGCATGATAAAATTAAATTCAAGAGATTGAATATAAATTAAATTAATTAACCATTCAAATAATTTATTTTCATTATTCTGTACATTTATTTAATTTCAATTCCAAAATTAAATTAATATATTAATTTAATTTAACACCAAAATTTAATTAATCAATTTGAATTAGAAAATTATTATTATTTTAAAATAATAAATTAATTATTTAAATTAATTCAACTTAATACTAAAATAAATTAATAATCTAAATTAATTTTTATTCAATGAAATTAACCTGGGCCTTTAATTCCCGCCCACACCTATTGTGAGTTGGGCCAAACCCATGCAGACTCATTTAGGGCCGGGAAAAATCCGACCAAAGCCTTTACGGGTCATGCAAGCCTCATGCAGGGAAATTTAGGGTTGGGAAAAAATGTTTTGATCTATTTTGGGTTGGTCTGGAACTGATTGATCAATGGATCATCAGACCTGGGAAATGAGATCATGGTCCAACAAGGGAAATGGGAAAGGGTCCAGCAAGGGGTTACCTTGCCAGTGGCTATGTCAGACAACCGATGGGAGGCAACATCGGTGGTCAGGTTTGATACACCATGTGGGAAAACGACAAGCTACTGTGACTCAGTCATGGATAGGTCTAGGGTGGCTCATGGTGTCTCAGAGCGATGGTGGTTTCAGCCAACCAAGCAGGGGGCATCAGGATAACCCGATGGTGATGAGTCGTTGCTTCAATTAGGAGGTGGTGGCCTGCTGGATGGTGTCATTCGGGCTAGGAAATCCAACAGTATATAGTCGTGGGATGGTGGGAGAGTCATCGGCATGATACGCCAAGCTAGAGGAGGTGACAGTCGGGCTACTTTGAGCTCGCTGGGAGAGATGAGGCACCCACGGGGTGGAGCTCATCCTTGGTTGGATGTAGGAGGAAGGATCGATGAGGTAACCAGCTCTAGGTTCACACAGAGGAGAACTGATAAATGTGGGATCTAGCTGAGGGAAGGTCGTAGTAGTGGCCTACTCTATGAGGATCCTTTGGAAGCTTGTGTCCCTTATGGAAGGGAGGGTAAGGATTCTTCCTTGCGAAGCATCACTATTTTTTTCTTAAATGTTATTAATATAGTTAGCTTCCAATGGAATCCAAAAGAAAAAAAAAGAATCCTCACACATTCCATCCACCTTTTCAAGAAGGCTACCCCATAGAATAAATTATTTTAAAAGGTTTTTATTTCATCCTTTTGTTGGAAGTAACATGAAAGAAAAAGTGGGTTTTTCAATACTTTCAAGGGAAACTAAAACTCATCAGGAAAATTATTTATGACCAGGCCTTTATCAAGACTAGATCTTCCAAAAATTAAAACATGAACATATGTTAAATTATTTCACTCTTTAATTATTAAAATGCAACAACTGTGTTTTCGATCCATAACAAAAAATTTGAATGACCATAACTTGGTCATCTGAAATTGGATCAATGTGTGGTCTACTATATTGGGAAGAATTTAAATCTCTCTACTTAATATAATTCAAATTAATATTTTGTTAACTTATAAAATTCACACCATCTCTATGATGCCAATTGAAGGTATTGGGGCATGTAGAAGAAGCTGGTGAGCAGGTAATTTTAAAATTCTTATCACTGAAGCGATATCAATGCATTTTCTCCACTGATCTGAGCCCTGGTAGAGGTCCTGGGATCTTATGTGAATATAATTGGCATAAAATAAATAAACAAACATCTACCTTATGTGGTGCATTCGACTATAGCTTATCATCGGTGATCATTTCTTGGAGGATTTGAAGTTGAACCCCTCTAGATCATTCACACATTCTTCAAGAAACTACTCAAATTTCGATCATCAAATTCACAGTGCTAGTGTTGAGATCCTATGATTCTTTAAATGTTGAGACAATCACCATGACTCTATTCCTATGATTATTGAAGAAGTACTTAGATCAATTTCTTGAATTACATATTTCTCTCTCATGGATGTGGGGGGAGAGAGGAGATCTCAATCTGTTTCAATGAGTTTCTTACCATGTACACAAGAAAATGTGATACTCATTTACTTATATAGTGAATGTGAAAAATACCTAGTTAGGGTTCCCGACCCTCAAATATTTTCCATCCACATAAATAAGTAATTAATAAATAATCATGATGAACTAACTGCGTCATTTATAATATCTATATTTTATCACATACTTGTAATATATATTAAATATATTACATTATAAACCCAAGTTATTAACTCAACTCATAATTCTCGCTAATATTTAATGAATCTTGAATATTAAATATAATTTTAATTCATATTATATTAATCCATGTATTTACCTAAATACTTGTAAATAAATTTATTAAATAAATTCAACTGAATTATTATATAATCAAATAATAATTAATTTATTTATTTATCAATGATCAAAAAATCTTGGATAACTCTCAAAAACTGTGGTGGGGCCCTCCATGTCCTATATACTTATTTATCAGAATAGGGTGGAATCTTGAAAGCACAATTGTCTATAACCCTCTAGAGACTTATCTCAATAGTAGTGAATAATATTCACAGATCAAGAGCAGAATATAGAAACCCATCATGTCCCCTAAAGATACAAGGAGTAGTCATAGAAACAAAAACCAACCTATGTACATGAACTGTGTAATATAATCTTTTTGTCACACGATATCTTATAAAGCAGGACACACAATTATGTCATTGTCCTTTCCTTTTTTATTATTTTTTAATCTAACTGGATAGACATTCTTCGACTACCATGGACATGGATTTAATGAAGGTACTACCAAACTGATCAACTAGGACAGAGATATCACTTCCTTAACTCATAAGTGATAAATTATATCTTGGTCATTCAACCAATGTCATTCCACCAATGACTCACCCAACACAAACTACCCCACCACGAATTCATTGTCATGGTTTTTTCTTTACATCAAAGTATGAAATCAAATGTCACACATTGATAATGGCTCAATTCATAAGAATAATAAAAATATTCATAGATAGAAACAACCAATGATAGATGAAACATGTGTTTTTCCTATTGGAGGATATGTCCTCATGATCTCACTACAAGAGATCACCAAGTGAAAACTTCCTGAGAGGAAGTCTCGATGATTATGAGCCCCCATCACCTAATAGTCTAACATCAAATATGTCTAGTTAGTATGATGTATTTAGACCATAGGACATATATTTAAGATCAATTTCATAGTATCTTGAGGTTCTCATTATAGCCTAGGATCTCATATAAGCTTTTGATATGAAAATTAATCTATAAAAATTACCATTTCAATAGTGGATGCAGAAAAGTCTATACTATAATGGTAGTAGTACATCATGCATAGCTCACTGTATACATAATATGGTAATCAAAAGTACCATTCAATTTGGGTCTAGGTAACCCACTATTACAACCACTACCACAAAACTGGGCAAGGCCAGTGCCACCCCTTTATCAGCGCTAACTAAAAAGCACTGATAAAGGGGGGGGGGGGCTTTATGAGCGCTCAAAAAAGCACTGATAAAGGGTTCCTTTATCAGTGCTAAAAAACGCTGATAAACGTACCCCTTTATGAGTGCTTTTTTTAGCACTGATAAAGGCCCTCCCTTTATCATCGCTTTTTTTAGCGCTGATAAAGGGACCCCCTTTATCAGCGCTTGTTTAGTAGCACTGATAAAGGGGGGGATTTTATCAGTGCTTTGTTTAAAAGTGCTGATAAAGGGTCAACTTAAAAGAATTAAAAATATATTAATATATAAATATAGATATATAGTTATGTTGATATAAATATAATATATAATTTTCAAATATATTTTAGATAAGTATAAATGTTCATTTACACTTAATATACTTAATATATAAGGTTTAAGATATTTCGTGAAAATGGATTCTTAAAAAATTAAAAAAATATTTTTAATTAATAATTTGCTAATTATTATGGAGTAATATTCATTTAATAACAATTTGAAGAATAAAAAAATTTTAAAAAAAATTTAAAAAAGATCCAAAATATGTTGAAAACGCAACTCAAACTTCAAACGGCCATAACTTTTGATCCGGGTGTCCGTTTGAGCTCTACCACATATCAAATCGAAGCCTGCGATGAGCTCTACGTCTCCATGGGAGGGGGGAACCCCGGTGAAGCGTTTTTCAAGGCCAAAAGAGGAATAGAAGGCCTCCAAAACTGAGTTTTTAGTCGGGGTACCCAGATTTTTTAACATTTTGTGGGTTTTCAGCCTCCTTTGAGGGGGTATTATTGGAGTTTTCGGTGGGGACTGAATTTATTCCAAGGTATTACATTGATATTGATATTATGTATTTGAAAATTTATCATTTTTTATAATGCACTGCTATTTATAATCAAATATATAACTATATGTACATGTTTTTTTATATATTCACACCTAAAAATTAAATTTTTTAAATAAATAACTAAACATATTTACATATAAAATATATTAGCTTTATCTAAATAATAACTAATATTAATTTTATTTAAAATACCAATATATGAATATTTATACAACTTCTATATATTAATATAACTATATATATATTAATATAACTATATATATATTAATATAACTATATATATATTAATATAACTATATATATATATTAATATATGTATATATATATTAATATAACTATATATATTAATATATATATATATATATTACTATATGAATAAATATAACTAAATATATATATATATATAAATAAATAGATATATCATGAATAAGAGAACAAATCAATATAGGGTAGTGGTAAAGGCTTTAGGTACGCAGGTGGGAGGTCTTGAGATCAAATCTAGGTGGAGGAACGGGCGCGCGCGCAAGGGTTATTTAAAGGTCTAGTGCTGATAAAGGGTGTAGGCGGTGCGGGCGGGCGCTGGAGGTGCAGGAAAGCGCTGATAAAGGGGGGCTCAAGCACTGTAAAAAGCCCCCCCCCCCCAAGATTGGCAGTATTTGTTTTTATTTTTTTTATTTTTTTATTTTTATCAGCACTAAAAAAAGTGCTGATAAAAGGGGTCTTTATCAGCGCTAAAATGAAGCACTGATAAAGGGGACCCCCCCCCCCCTATCTTCACCGACATTAATAGCGCTTTTTCTAGTGCTGTTAATGGCCATTTTTAGCGCCGATAAAATCCATATTTGTAGTAGTGAACACAAATTAGATTTGATTATGATTAATGGATATCACACCAAGCCCATGAGTACCTTGAGTAGTATTGATGCTTTTATAGAGTTCAATATTTCTTACTTCTATAAAATTTGGATTTCATATTTTTTTCAATGTCACTAAGGCTAGTAGAGTCACACATTTAGGCATTTGGATTAATATTAAATTGTAGAAAAATTATTTGTTTCAAAATCAATAGAGTTTAATAAACCATATCCAAAATATTTTTGGATGGATTCATAAAGAGTTGTAAATATTTTCATTAAGTCTTTATGGTGTTTTAGTGAAATTGGGAGATTTTTAGATATACACTAAAAGATGGTATTTTATATTATTATTTCCATGTAATAATATAGTGTGATATTTATACGATTCATATCGCACCTTACCATATGAATCAATTGTAAATATGTATGATACACATCTATATGCTTCAATCATAGAGAATGATAGGGAATAAAATATGAGTGCCACATGCATGAAACACTAATCTCACCCAGTTTCATCAATCGTAAACTAATGGGATTTTTTTATTAATGTATTAACATAGTTTCATTAAAATGTTCAATGAATGTTACTCTAAAATGAAGTAATGTATGAGTTCCATAAGATAGCACCCATTATGATTGTTATGGTCAGTGATATTTATTAAATGAAGTGCATCAGGGATGATCTATATAAGGTGAGGGTAATTGTCATTGGTGTATAACCCTTAAAATTATTCTATAGTTGAATATTTATTTCTATATTCTTCTTAATACACCATTCATCACTTGGTTAAGGTGCTATCACCTTTTTAATGTTCAAGTTCCTCATGATATGATTGGCAATCTAATGGTCAGTGTAATACCCTCAGAGGAAAGAAGCTTTTATTTAATGATTTAGTGATTCTCATCATATGTACTACATCCATGAATGAATATGAAACTCATGGAAATGAAGGTATGTACTGTTATGTTCTTTATTTTTCCATGCACGTTGATTCTATGAAGATAAATAAAGTTGTTTCGTGGGTTTCTTCCATGGACAAAGGTCATTATATGGTCCCCTTAAACCCATTGATTATATATTCTCCTCAAAAAACTTTTGGAACTAGATATGTGTGGGATGACTTGTTTCTACATTCTTAATGCATTTTTAATGAAAGATCCTAAAAAATAAATTTAATATTAATAAAATTGAATTATTTTTAACAAATTAATAGCAATATACTAAAAAAGTATTAAATATATTATGTGAATCATAATGATACTTATCCAAATAATACTCTCATTGATCTCATGGTATACATTTGGGTACCTTTTAATATATTTGATGAACACTCCATAAGGTTTCATTAAACTCACACCATAGAATATACTTAAATTCCTTCCACTTTTCCCCCAAACTTTTCAATGCATGTTGATACATAGCCATATAATGCACATAAAAATGTAAAATCATCTAAATATTATATATATAAAAATTAAACTTACATTTGATAGGAATATCCTAAAAAATAAACTATAGATATATATATTGGCTTTCTTTCACTTGTTTATCAAAAATTTCATTTTTCTAATATATAGAAATATGCCTCCAATCATGATAAGTGATTGGAAGGGACATCATTCTACATGTTAACTACCATAAGATCTACCCATATAAGCCTTTGATATCATCTGTAAGCACCTAATTAATATCAAATAGCAAAACTAATTTAAATTGTTTCATCCTCCAAACATTCATTGTATTCGTGTTCATTTTTTCATATTATTATCTAAATATGTTCAATAAATATATTAAAAAACTAGTATATATATGTAATAAATTATTTTTTCACATTAAAAATTACATGCCGATAATGGTCACCCTCCAATACTCATGTGATAGTGACTATGACACCATATAATCAGTCAAGACCACTCTCCTATTACTCTATCTGATCCCTTTTACATCCTTATAGTATAAGGTGATGCACTGGATGTAGGGAGCATACCTGATTAATATGGGAACATATCAAATGGAATGAAATGGTGTAAAGGGGGATATTGAATGTAGGGATTATACCTAGTGAAAGTGGGAGTGTATCATATGGGTCATCCAAAAGTGTATAAGTAGCGGAAGACCAACTTGTATCTTTAAATCAATATATTTTCAGCATTCCTATATCCAAAAAGAATATAAAACAAGGTAGAACATGACATATGATATAAAAAATAATTTTTTTTGAAAATTTTGTACATAGATTAATTGAATTCAAGTATTCAAAATAAAAAAAAGACATGTTAAAGGAGGATTGTACATACAATCAATTAATTCATAATTGACCATATTATTATCATCCTCCACTATTAACAGGATATAATCATCTTCATCCTCCCTTTAAAGACTTTATATTTCAATATCATCATGGATAGATATATGAATCTGCTATTATTGATAGGGTTTTTTTCACAAGAAAAATATTCAACTTCATCACTCATATCATACTAGTATCTTGATTTGAAAAGGACTATAATGATCTACACTTTATCAAATCTATCATCCACACAATATACCATTTTATCTTATGAATAAAAAATATCTAGATTGTGTTCTTCATTATCACCAGTATCGATAAACTAAGATGAGTTAACATAAGTAAATTATTAAAAAAAATTCTTTATGGGCCTATAAATATCGACCCACTTGTATTTGAATAGCACAGCTGAAACTTGTCTATGATATTTTAATTTGATAATTATAAATAACTTTCCATAGTATCCCAACTCTATGAATTTTTTAAAGGTGTTACCATTCATTATTTTCAAACCTTCCTTACACAAAATTGTATGAAACTCGAATCCATTAATATTATAAGCATAAAATCTTTTAGATTGATTTAAAGGTCCTCAATACAAATATTTAAAATCATCTGTTACTATAGGTAAATTATCAACATTCATGATCTAAATATATAAATATAAAATACTATTCGTTATATAAGATAATTATATTGACATATTATGAATATGAAATTGATTTTGATCGTACATGATTTTCAAACCAATCAATAATGTATTTGTTAACATGTTTTTTTATCTCTTTCTCATTTCATGTTTAACTCTTATGCCATATATTTGTTTGGGTCTTAAATTCTTCAATGAAATGATCTATAATATCATTATTGAGTATCACATATCTATGTGATTATACTAACACTATTTATATCAATGAAACTAATGATATTTTCATAACTTGATGATCTAATGTTGGAAAGTTTTTTGATTTACTATAGGACTTCATTTGAGTTACGTTATTGTAAACACATACAACTTAATTGAATCATGTCTCAATATATTCAAAATACCTCAAAAAAAAGGAGGGACACTCTTCATCCATATAAACTGTAGCAATATATCCTTCCAGTTGATCTTTTTTATCATAAAAGACTTCAAATGACTTAGATAATATTGGAAAGATTTATCGATGGAAATATGGACTAGAGTGGGTGAATAGTAATTTTAAAAAATTTTAACATTATTAAAAAAATATCAGAGTATTATTTATCAAAACACAGTAATATATGAATGTGAGTGTAGTGTTCAAATAGATAAGAAGTGGAATAAAAATAAAGAACAAGAACACCAAATTTTTATAGTAGTTTGGTTCATGGTGAACCTATATATAGTCTTCAATACCTTCTAACTAAGTGAGAGGACTATAAATAACTAAAATAAATAAATAAGAATAAACTTATAGGTTCAAACACAACCTATTTCATTATAGGTTAGACCAGACCTTTACTACCTTTTTCAAGAATAGGAAGAACCCAATCTTATCTAAGGATAGACCAAACATATCAATTCATTTTACAAAGGGGAGATAATAACCTAAGTGATCATACTTTTTGGTTAAGTGATCATAACCAAACACTATTTTATATGGAGTTGCATCCAAGTGTGAACTATGAATTATATACACTTACACAAAAAAACAAACTAGAAAACTATAAGATGTCGATGAAGAGGGTTGGTGTGGAGTAATTATCTCTATCCCTTCAAGAATTTATATAGAGAAAATAAATATTAGGAAACCAATAATACCTCATAAAATTAGTAGAGTGAAATTGTATTATGTTTTTCCTCAATGATCCTTCGCTTCTTGCTTGTTGTCACTCATACTTATTACCTTGGCCTTTGTTTATATACAAAACACCAATGATTATTGTTCTTCAAAATAAATTATTCAAATATTATATGTTTGGGTGTTTCCTAATTCTTAATCAATGATAATTTCTAAGTAAATGTTTTCTAATTTATTAACATAACACAATTTTTTAATTTAAAATTTAGAAACAAGAAATATTTAAATACATGGTTCACTTGTATTTTGAATATCACGTGAACCATTTAAAATAATTTCCCATGAATATCATTTAAATCAAAAATAAACTTTTTGTATTCATGTAATAATATAAATATTAATTTAAGACATTAAAAACACTTTAAACAAAATTTTTCAAAATGGAATGTTAATTTAGAAATAATTAATACTAAGAAAGTAAATAATATTAAATACCTTCGAAACATTTTAACGCATGGTGTATATTTATATAAACATGATGAACATAATTAAACTGATATTTAAAACTTGTTTAAAAAACCTATAATAATTCACATATAATTATTATAATTTATATATAATTTTAGAAAATATATTATAATGAAAATATGCTATATAAACTAACAGTAAAAAAATATTGGAAATGTGAAGAAAAAAATCATATTTAGAATTTCAATTTAAAATATTAAAAATTAATATCAATTTAAATATTTATTCAAAAATATTTCTCATATTATTTATATAAATTTATAGTGTAAAGAGATCATCACAAATACATAGATTAAACATACAGTTAAATAGTTTATCAGAATAATGAAAAAACATAGCATGTTAATTTTTTCAATAAGGTGAATTAAAATAAATTTTAAAAATGGTCATAGAAATAAAATAACTTGATATTGGTATCGTTCAAAATTCATAGGTTTCAACTATTATATTCCACAATTACTATTCAAACACTTCTTTTACCGCTATAATGAGTAGTCAAATATGCTACCATCAGTGAAGGAAGCTTGAAAGTCTTCTACAACAAATATGAAATGCTACTGGTGGAGACTTTTTGATACCTTTCGAAGGTGGTGTAAATCTACTTCTTCTACCATATTGCAAAAGGTAAATATATGATTCTATGAAAGAATCGAATAAGAGGCAAGGCATACTGGAGGCATGCATGTTGGGTTGAGTTTTTTTTCCAACATGGAGTGTGTCAAACTAGAGGAGAAGGATGAAGCTTTGTGATATGGAGAAGAGAACCAGGCAGTACCATTGATGGCCAAAGATGGTAACTGTGATACCATTGTGAAGACATTGTGGTGTTGTGGATCCATTCATGATGATCGATGAAGATGAGAGGTCATGGATAATCTTGTGATTCCATGAAATTTTGAGGCTATGAATGATATTCTCGATTCCATGAAACTATAAATAGCATGTTATTGTGGATTTGTGTGGATGTGTTAATGATTGAAGATGAATATATACAGTTTATATATAAACTGTATATACACATTTCCAATATATATATATATATATATATATATATATATATATATATATCCAAATTAATATAAATGAAACAAAAACACATATTTCTATAAAACAATAACTAAAATACTTAAAATAACACATGTTCATGAAATATTCATAAAACAAAATATATGTGTGTGTTTTCTATGAAAAAATATTTATTTAACACATATAATAATAATAAAATTCAAGGTGCATGAAAAAAACCTTAAAACACAATTACACAAATGAGATAATTTTAAGTTAAATGAGAAAATAAATTTAATTAGGAAATAATAATTGATAAGAAAAAAATATTATATTTTCAATAAAGAATTAAATAAGATGATTTTCAATTTAGTAAATAAACATTTTACCAAAACTCTCTCTCAACACAAATAATCTGCCACTTTTTTTAAAAAATATTTAAAAAAAATTATTCCCTCTTTTTTAAAATAAACATCCTCTTATAATAATGAAAAAAAAATAATTATTAAATAATAACCTAAGATGAATATTATTCACACAACTTATGTTAAATACATTAAAGCATAAGATATACTCGTATTAAAAATTGTCTAAACCAATTACTGAACATGAACATGCTGACATAAAATAGGGTAAAAAATATAGGATCAATAATCTATAATTAAAAATCCCTCAACACATAGTGATTTAGAGAAATATTTCCAAAATTCATAATCCAAAACTAAAATTACACATGTATTATAAACAGATTTTTTTCATAAATTCATCATATTACATATTTTAACACTAAATGGAAAACTCCCCCTAAATTGATTCAATTACCCATAATAAATTAGAATAAACATAAAAACACTTTAATCATATATTCTTCTCTTGAATTGATGCATATCTTAAAAATATATTCAATGATTTTGAAATGTATTAAAATGAGTTGAAAATTCAAAATTTATGAACATTCCAATAGACCATAACATAAAAAACAAGATCATGCTCATTGGATAGAAATAAAAAAATAGATTAATACATATAAGGCCCCAGCCTTAAACCTTACTTAATATTGAATTAAATGAATAATTCACATTGAGGATCTTTTCAGGTTTAGAGTTTTAGAGAATTAGGACATAACTATTACATCTCAAAAGATTACAAAGTATACACTTCTACTAAGTTTCCATAAAAAACTCTTAAAAAGAAACATGTCTAGTTCTATGTTTTGGATAGCATGTCTTTCCTTGATCTCATCCTTGACCCTATTCATCTTTAATTCTTGTGGAAAACATTTCAAAAACTTGGGGTGAGCATAAAAAGCCCAGTAAAGGATAGAAAAAGAAGTAAAGCAGTTATTTTTTCAAAACAACAAGTAAACCAAGAATACTTTATCAAAGTAATACTTTTCACCTTTATGAAGTAGTAAAAAACTCTTCACTGAATAAAATATCATTACTTACCCTTTTTTAACCAAAATATTACCATAAAACCCATATAAAGAACACATAACATATAAAGGTAACTTGGGACATAAACATACTTAAATGGAATAACCATACAGTCGACTTCCACACATATCACTTAATGGAATAGCCATACGGCCGACTTCCATACCCAATGCATTGGAGGTTATAACGTAACCACCTGTCCTGGTATTCACGACACCACCCGTCATATGGTTTATCATGTAACCACCCGTGAAATGTCCAAGTACAATTATAAAATCATAACACATAAAACAATTATAAAGGAAAGAAAACATTTCCACATTTCAAGAATAATATATCACTTAAATATATTGACATAAAAAATCCATTATCAAAACCATTTTCAATACCAAAAAGAGTACATGGTATTTATTTACTTTTAAAAAATATAACGGGTTGTTGAGGAAGCCAAAGATCAAATAATACTCGCAGCGGTGGAAAGGTCATTGTCACCGCGTACGTTAAAAGGAAACATAATTTTTGTCATTTAGTAAAACGCTTCATATAGAAAATATTCCTTTCGAATAAAAGTAGAAGTCAAAGGGGTTTATACACCGTATAAAAGAAAGTTGTGTATAAAACAAAATATGCCTCAATGAAAGGAGATTGAGACGAAGTCCCTTACAAAGTCGGTATCCTTAGATTAAGGATAAATCAATTACATGATTATGTTTAAAAAATATGAATACACCAAATACAAGTGGATATTAAGTGTAAAATAATAATAGGACATTCACACATAATCCTAGAAAAACAAAACCAATGACATAGATATTTAACTCAATGAAATGAGATTGAGTTATGATTTCCAATAAAAGTTCGTCTGAATGATGTAAGAATTTATCAATGAGATGATTATGTGTAGAAATATTATATCTGCACAAAGGTTTGTGGAAATTAAAACATAGAGATTCCACACATAATCTTGGCATAATAAAATCATGAAGTAGAGGTTTAACCCAAATAATTGAAAGTGGGTTAAGAAGTTCCCTTACAGAAATCCGACAGCCTAACGGCGTCACTTTAAAATTCAGAAAATGAGTTGATGAGAGATAAAAAGGGTATCTCGTCACTTGTACATTAAATTTACACCAATAAAGATATGAACATATCCCAACAAAAGAATATTTAAATTAAAATACATAACAAAAAGAAGTCTTTTTAAGGAAGAGGAGGGGAAAGGTCCCCTTACCGAGTCGGGTAACTTTCGAAACGTACACCCCAGGGAAGAAGGGTCATTCAATGAAGATGTAAATACCCATAAATGAAATTATACTACACAAGGAGTATAATAATGGGAATTACATACACCACTCAAAGGAAATAGTGGCAAATGTAGCATAAATGTCACGTGAATAAAAGTGAGATGAAAAATCCCTTATGAAAACTCGGCAGCCTAACGACGCCACTTAAAACTTCCAAAAATGGATTTATGAGATCAAATAGGGTATATCATAACATGAACATAAAAATTAAAGTATGAGTAATATAAAATAACATCCCCAAACATAAGAAATATGAGCTTAAAAGAAATGACATAAAAGAGAGTACTTAAAAAGAAAGAGAGAGGTTGGATCCCTTACCTCAAGTCCGACTTGTCTTGTTCGTTTCTTTATATTCCTGAATAATAAACTTTGGTCAATTTATAATTGCTTAAGGACCTAATTTATATATTATTATTCAGTTCATATCACATATTAAAATGTTATAATAATGGGTTAATAATGTGAGTTCATATCAAACATTTTTGTCGATGTTCGGTACATGAGTCAAAATTGACCTTGTTGGAAAATAATTTTCCATGAAGTTAAAGGTACATCATCTCCAGAATATTATAAATGATTTAAATATCATATATATCCAGTATATATTCATTTTATACTATTCCATAACATTTGGAGATAAAAAAATGAAATTCACCATTCATGGAGATGGTAGGCCGTACGTACGCATGAACGCTACTTTCATTTATTTGTCATATTAATGGAATTAAAACTAAATGAGATATATATATATATATTATAATTCCAGAATGATATCCATCATTTAGTTGTAATATATTACATATATATCCATTATATATAAGTACTTATAATAGTACATGACATTTATAGATAAGAAATGAAATGTATCGTTCATGGAGACGGTAAACCGTACATATGCATGAACGCTACTTTCATTTCTTTTTTTTTGTATTCAATGGAATGAAATAATAATTATATAAAGGTATATTATAATTCTAGTAGGATATCATATGTAATACCATTAATTACATACCTTATATGTCCCACATATGGCATTAACGAATCAAATCACTTTGAGGGGGTGGTAGTCCGCACTTCCTAAAAAAGAAGATATCACGTTTACCCATAATGGAAACCATAAAGGTATGCCATAAACGAAAAATACAGAAGCTTAAGGAAAACATAAACATATTATATTTCATATATAAATATAGTTACATCTTAATGGACACCTTTGAAGGTGTTAAAGAATATTGAACAATCATCGTTTCGTGAGGCAGTAATTCGACATCCACAGAAACAGTATGTTCTTTAACCATTAGAGGGAGGTGTGTTAAAGTGTAGCTAAAATACTTCTTATAACAACATCCTAATATATTTTATATACTGTTGTTGTTACAAAAAAAGTATTAAAAAGAGTTTTTGGGGTTGGAGAAGAAAAACAAATCAAAAGAACACAAGTGAAGACATTACCTTAAAATCGGGTAACTCCTCTTGGTTTGAACCAAAAGGGTTTCTTCAAGAGAATTCTTCCAAACGTGAGGCTTCAATTATAAAGAGAGGGATTTGTACAGATTAAATGGTCAAAATTTGGCCGAGCCAAAGGCTTGAGAGGTGTGGGTAAGGTGGTAGAGGTGGGGGCCTTTTATAAGAGGAGAGGAGGGGCACTCTTGGAAAGTTATAAACTTTTACTTTATTATAAAATGCTTTTCGGATTTTAAATGTCCCAAAATTTTATATTTCAAGGATAAGGTGATAAAAGTTCTAAATCCACCCATCCAATAGGTTTTTGACAAGTTTAGGTCTTATATTTTACATTATCTTTTCATTTTATATAAATCGTTAAATAACGAGGTAATCACTGCATCATCATGGTGTCATAAATAATTTAATTTATTTAATGTCTAAAAATTAAAAAAAAAACTATCATGATGTAGGAAATATTATTATATTTCTAATGAATATTTATAGTAAAAAATATTACTTGTATAACCCCATGTAAAAATTGTTTTAGTAAAACAACACATGTTTGTGACATTTTAATTTTAACTTTAAATAAAAAGGTATTAATGTCATTTTCCTACCAAAGTGGCTCCATGGGGTCCCCAATTTGACCCATGGGTTTTCATGGTAGGCCATGACACATCCAATAAGGGTATGACATGTGTCTAGGTCATTTAATATTATTAAAACATTATTTTTACCTTAAATTACACTAATTACCTTTAATCGTGATTAATAAAACTTAAAAGTTACTATTCACCAAAAAATTATTTTAATATAATTGAACCACATTTTACTTCCTAATGAAAACCATGTATGTGGGATTTTTGAAAATCAAATCACAAAAGTGGTAAAGTTTAATTTAAACAAAAAATCAGTCTCTTTAACTACCACTTAGTGGTTTCACTATTCATCAAAAATTGAAGTTTTTCAGAAAAATACCAAAAATTCACCCTAAGCTATTTTTGATATTCTGAATTCCAAAATGATTTCTATTTTACAAAATTAAAAACATATAAGTTGCATTAATTAATTTAATATTTAATTCTCACTGTCAAAACAAATAGCGTGTTTTTAAGAAACAATATCTATTAAAAGATTGACACTAGTTTAAGTCCAATTTTAATGTGAAATTAATTCCAATGATGACCATTGGATTAAATGGTAAAAATATAATCTAATTGCACATTAAAACAAATTAAAACGATAATATAATCATATAAATAAATTAGATTAAAAGGAGGTTTTGAATTAAAATACAACATTTTACACTATTCATTAAAAATGAACTTTATCGGAAAAATACCAAAAATTTATACAAAGTAAATTTTGATGTCCCGATTCTAAAAATAATTTTATTTTTTCAAATATAACATATAAAATTGTCAAAAAAATGGATTTAAAATGGGTTTTCCATCAAAAGGTGGTTAATCGACCTTTTAAAGAATATTAGAATATTTACGCTTAAAATTGGATTCATTCACATTTTAACATTTATTTTAAAAAGTAAAAAAATTTGACAAACATATATAATAATTTTGTAGTAAGTTCTGTTCATTCCTACCATTACAACGTCTAGGCGTTAACTACCATTTAAAATAATATTATTTTATTATTAGAGTGCAACGTAAGATTCCCAAGAAACTCGTTGTTGCGTATTGGGTACGCCATCAAGCATAGCGCCCCCTTTAAAGTAATATTAATATTTTATTCACAAATATGGATAAATTTAAAAATTTCAGATTCTTTATTTACCTGGGGTGTTACATCCTTCCCCCCTTTTGGGAATTGCATCCTCATAATTTTTAAATTGGGCTTGGAAAATTCATTGAAAATCCCACATCGGAACAAGAGTCAGTAAAACTATCACTTTAAAATAATGAAAGAGAAGTACAAAGGTCACCCGAGTTAACCCATACTAGGATTCCATGTAGGAAAACATGGATATGGAGGGAAAAAAGGGGTCCTGTTATGAGGGAGGTTGATAGAAAACATGTTTAGGAGAAAGTTAACCACCAAAAAATCACAAACTTGTGATGGGTTAAACGGTATTTAATTCCCCAGTAGGAAAAATTAACAGACAACATTTTTGTTTTAATTTACTTTTCATTGAGGAATTTATTTATGAGCATAACTAAAACATAAGAAAACATACTTACTTGTCATGTTGACTTTCAACTTTTACTAGATTTCTTACACGAACTCATATTTTCTCTATAATATGAGTATTTAGGACGACTTTTTTACATTAAGAGAGCTATAATCAACTTCTAGAGAATCACATAATCCACAAAAGATAACTATATACTTCCCATGTATTTATAACTTAACCAAAACTAAAACCAAAAAGGTTAGTATGATATCAGATAATACCCGAAAAGGATAATCCTTTATTAAAAAAATCTATTCTTAATCTCCAAAATTTGTCAAACAATACCCAAAGTTCAACAAAGACCATTCAATGAACAATTTGTCCATAAAATTATTCAAAGTAAACCAAACTAAGATTAAAACCCAAATATTTTAAGGATTTAATCACATAGTCTTCCAAGGTAATAATTAACATTTATCTCCAAATAACATTAGTTTCTCTTAAAGTCTCATATTGAAAAGTAATTAACCTAATCCCATATCCTCCATGATAGGTTAATAATTTCCATAGATAACCCAAAATAAACTTACTCTTGATTCCTAAAATCATCTAACTAAAAAGAATTAGTCAAACTAACTAGGGACTTCACGTGGTTCAGTGGTACGCGATAAATACCTGCTGCACTTTGGTTGCGGGTTCGATTCCCGCGTCTTCGTCCAATGTGACGGGTTGTCACACGGTCTGTGTGTTGTCCCTTTTCAAAAACTATATAATTCTTAAAACATTCCCCAAAACAAGATAAAATCTTCAAAAATAATCATAACATATTTTAACCTCAATATTATCTCATACCTTTCATTTTTCATCATAACATATAGTAACCCATAATTACTTCAAAAGTAAGGATCATATAAACCCTAATGGTTACCTTTATAATTATTACCTGAACTTCCACATCGATTGGTTATCTCGTACATGATGTATTACAGAACTTACCAAGGTTCAAGTGGTTGATCATGACTCCTTGATAGTTGGTTTAGAACAACCACGAGTTTCCTCATTGAATCCCCCATTTCATCCGGTCTCTTAATCAGAGAACCACCATAGTTTCCTTCAAACCCATTGTCACTTTGGTGCCTTCTAGATCCATCTATTTACTAAAACCATAAATGTCAGTGTGAGTATATCAACAAAATTATCATGTACTAATGAGGAATATAAACACTAAGATATACTTACTCATTCATGTTATCTAAAAACTATGACTCTTTCTTAAATCCTAACCATTATGGTAATGTCACTTATGCTTAGAGAATACCCTAACCTCTAAATTTATCTAAACCGACCATTGATACCAACTATAAGGCCCCAGCCTTAAACCTTACTTAATATTGAATTAAATGAATAATTCACATTGTGGATCTTTTCAGGTTTAGAGTTTTAGAGAATTAGGACATAACTATTACATCTCAAAAGATTACAAAGTATACACTTCAAATAAGTTTCCATAAAATAAAAACTCTTAAAAAGAAACATGTATAGTTCTATGTTTTGGATAGCATGTCTTTCCTTGATCCCATCCTTGACCCTATTCATCTTTAAGTCATGTGGAAAACATTTCAAAAACTTGGGATGAGCATAAAAATCCCAGTAAAGGATAGACAAAGAAGAAGAACATTTAGTTTTTCAAAACAACAAGTAAACCATGAATACTTTATCAAAATAATACTTTTCACCTTAATGAAGTAGTAAAGAACTATTCACTGAATAAAATATCATTACTTACCCTTTTTTAACCAAAATATTACCATAAAACCCATATAAAGAACACATAACATATAAAGGTAACTTGGGACATAAACATACTTAAATGGAATAATCATACGGTCGACTTCCACACATATCACTTAATGGAATAGCCATACGGCCGACTTCCATACCCAATGCATTGGAGGTTATAACATAACCACCCGTCCTGGTATTCACGGCCCCACCCTTCATATGGTTTATCACGTAACCACCCGTCAAATGTCCAAGTACCATTATAAAATCATAACACATAAAACAATTATAAAGGAAATAAAACATTTCCACATTTCAAGAAAAATATATCACTTAAATATATTAACATAAAAAATCCATTATCAAAACCATTTTCAATACCAAAAAGAATATATGGTATTTATTTACTTTTAAAAAATATAACGGCTTGTTGAGGAAGCCAAAGATCAAATAATACTCGCGGCGGTGGAAAGGTAATTCTCACCGTGTACTTTAAAAGGAAACGTACTTTTTGTCATTTAGTAAAATGATTCATATAGAAAATATTCCTTTCGAATAAAATTTGAAGTCAAAGTGGTTTATACACCGTATAAAAGAAAGTTGTGTATAAAACAAAATATGCCTCAATGAAAGGAGATTGAGACGAAGTCCCTTACAAAGTCGGTATCCTTAGATTAAGGATAAATCAATTACTTTATTATGTGTGAAAAATATGAATACACCAAATATAAGTGGATATTAAGTGTAAAACAATCAGAGGTCATTCACATATAATCATGGAAAAACAAAAACCAATGACATAGATATTTAACTCAATGGATTGAGATTAAGTTATGATTTCCCATATAAGTTCGTCTAAGTGACGTAAGAATTTATCAATGAGATGATTATGTGTAGAAATAGTATATCAACACAAAGGTTTGTAGAAATTACAACATAGATATTCCACACATAATCTTGGAATAATAAAATCATGAAGTAGATTTTTAACCCAAAGAATTGAAAGTGGGTTAAGAAGTTCCCTTACAGAAATCTGACAGCCTAACGGCGTCACATTAAAATTCAGAAAATGAGTTGATGATAGATAAAAAGGGTATCTCATCACTTGTACATTAAATTTACAGCAATAAGGATATATGATAACATATCCCAACAAAATAAGATGTAAATTAAAAGACATAACAAAAAGAAGTCTTTTTAAGGAAGAGGAGGGTGAAAGGTCCCCTTACCGAGTTGGGTAACTTTCGAAACGTACACCCCAGGGAAGAAGGGTCATACAATGAAGATGTAAATACCCATAAATGAAATTATACTACACCTAGAGTATAATAATGGGCATTACATACACCACTCAAAGGAAATAGTGGAAAACGTAGCATAAATGTCACGGGAATAAAAGTGAGATGAAAAATCCCTTATAAAAACTCGGCAGCCTAACGACCCCACTTAAAACTTTCAAAAATGGATTTATGATATCAAATAGGGTATCTCATAATATGAACATAAAAAGTACAGTATGATGAATATAAAATAACATCCCCAAACATAAGAAATATGATCTTAAAAGAAATGACATAAAAGAGAGTATTTAAAAAAAGAGGTTGGATCCCTTACCTCAAGTCTGACTTGTCTTGTTCATTTCTTTATATTCTTAAATAATAATCTTTGGTCAATTTATAATTACTTAAGTAAACCTTTTAAAGATTATTATTCAGTTCATATCACATATTAAAATTTTATAATAATGGGTTAATAATGTGAGTTCATATAAAACGTTTTTGTCAATGTTCGGTACATGAGTCAAAATTGAGCTTGTTGGAAAAGAATTTTCCATGAAGTTTTTGGTACATCATCTCCAGAATATTATAAATGATTTAAATATCATATATAACCAATATATATTCATTTTATACTATTCCATAACATTTGGAGATAAAAAAATTAAATACACCGTTCATGGAGACGGTAGGTCGTACGTACGCATGAACGCTAATTTCATTTCTTTGTCATATTAATGGAATTAAAACTAAATGAGAGATATATATATTATAATTCCAGAATTATATCCATAATTTAGGTGTAATATATTACATATATATCCATTATATATATGTACTTATAATAGTACATAACATTTGGAGATAAGAAATGAAATGTACCATTCATGGAGACAGTAAGTCGTACATACGCATGAACGCTACTTTCATTTCTTTTTTTTCTATTAAATGGAATTAAATAATAATTATATAAAGGTATATTACAATTCCAGTAGGATATCATATTTAATACCATCAATTCCATCCCTTATATGTCCCACATATGGCATTAACGAATCAAATCACTTTGAGGGGCGGTAGTCCGCACTTCCTAAAATGAAGATATCGCGTTTACCCATAATGGAAACCATAAAGGTATGTCATAAATGAAAAATACATAAGATTAAAGAAACAATAAACATATTATATCTCATATATAAATATAGTGACATCTTAATGGCCACCTTTTATGTTGTTAAAAGAATATTGAACAATCATCGTTTCGTGAGGCAGTAATTCGTCATCCACATAAATAGTATGTTCTTTAACCATTAGACGGAGGTGTGTGAAAGTGTAGATCAAATAATTCTTATAATAAAATCCTAGTATATTTACTATACTGGTTTTGTTACAAAAAAAAGTAATAAAAATAGTTTAGGGGGTTGGAGAAGCAAAACAAATCAAAAGAACACAAGTGAAGATATTACCTTAAAATCGGGTAACTCCTCATAGTTTGAACCAAAAGGGTTTCTTGAAGAGCATTATGCCAAAGGTGAGGCTTCAATGATGAATAGAGGGATGTGGAGAGATTAAATGGGAAGAATTTGGCAGAGACAAAGGATTCAGAGGTGTGTGTAAGGTGGTAGAGGTGGGGAAATTTTATAAGAGGAGAGGAGGGGCACTCTTGGAAAGTTATAAACTTTTACTTTATTATAAAATTATTTTCGGATTTTAAAGGTCCCAAAATTATATATTTCTAGGATAAGGTGATAAGAGTTATAAATCCACCCATACAATAGGTTTTTGACAAGTGTAGGTCTTATATTTTACATTATCTTTTCATTTTATTTAAATCATTAAATAATGAGGTAATCGCTGCATCATCATGGTGTCATATATAATTTAATTTATTTAATGTCTAAAAATTGTAAAAAAAACTATCATGATGTAGTAAATCTTTTTATCTTTCTAATTAATATTTATATTAAAAAATATGACTTGTATAACCCCATGTAAAAATTGTTTTAGTAAAACAACACATGTTTGTGACATTTTAATTTTAACTTTAAATAAAAAGGTATTAATGTCATTTTCATACCAAGGTGGCTACATGGGGTCCCCAATTTGACCTATGGATTGTCTTGGTCATACATGACACATCCAATAAGGGTAATACATGTGTCTAGGTCATTTTATATTATTAAAACATTATTTTTACCTTAAATTATACTAATTACCTTTAATCGCGATTAATAAAACTTAAAAGTTACTATTCACCAAAAAAATTATTTTAATCTCATCGAACCACATTTTACTTCCTAATGAAAACCATTTATGTCAGATTTTTGAAAATCAAATCACATGTGTGGTAATGTTTCATTTAAACATAAAATTAGTTTCTTTAACTACCACTTAGTTGTTTCACTATTCATCAAAAATTGAAGTTTTTCAGAAAAATAACAAAAATTCACCCTAAGAAATTTTTGATATTCTGAATTCAAAAATGATGTCTATTTTAAAAAATTCAAAACATATAGGTTTCATTAATTAATTTAATATTTAATTCTCACTGTCAAAACAAATAGCGTGTTTTTAAGAAACAATATCTATTAAAAGATTGACACTAGTTTCAGTCCAATTTCAAAGTGAAATTAATTCCAATGACCACCATTGTATTAAATGGTAAAAATATAATCTAATTGCACATTAAAACAAATTCAAAAGATAATCTAATCATATAAATAAATTAGATTAAAAGGAGGTGTTGAATTAAAATACAACATTTTACATTATTCATTAAAAATGAACTTTATCAGAAAAATACCAAAAATTTATACAAAGTAAATTTTGATGTCCCGATTCTAAAAAGAATTTTATTTTGTCAAATATAACATATAAAATTGTCAAATAAATGGATTTAAAAGGGGTTCTCCATCAAAAGGCGTTTAATCGACCTTTTAAAGAATATTAGAATATTTACGCTTAAAATTGGATTCATTCACATTTTAACATTTATTTTAAAAAGTAAAAATATTTGACAAACATATATAATAATTTTTTAGTTAGTTGTGTTCATTCCCTCCATTACAATGGCTAGGCGTTAACTACCATTTAAAATAATATTATTTTATTATTAGAGTGCAACGTAAGATTCCCAAGAAACTCATTGTTGTGTATTGGGTATGCCATCGAGCATAGTGCCCCCTTTAAAGTAATATTAATATTTTATTCACAAATATGGATAAATGTGAAAATGTCATATTATTTATTTACCTGGGGTGTTACAATACATGCTAGTATACCATATTTTATAAAAAAAATAGAAAATTCATGTTGGATGAAATAAAAAAAATTACTTGGGCATGTATATTGGGACCTATTAGATTCAAATTAGATCCTTTGGTAATATATATTGTACAAGTTTTAGTCCTCTTAACATTGAAAGTGGATTTTGAGATAAATACCTTTTTTATCCTGGTGACTAAACATGTTGTTGATAGAAATCTTAATCATAGTGTTCAAATGTTTCACACTTTAAACAAGTAACATTAAAATATTTTCTATTATTGCTCTTAAAAAACATGGTATTATACATCTTAGGAATCTACTTATTATAACTTAATCTATATTTTTCCTTATTTGGTCTATTCATGGAGATCATCTTATCAAACTATTTTTTTCCTTTAATAAATTTAGAAAATTTTCCTTTCAACCCAACTTCCTCTTTTTTATGTTTTCATTCTCTTTTTGAGGATTTTATAAATTTTTCCAAACTTTATCATTAGATAATAAAGTTTAATTCCTTAGTTTATTATTATCTTACTTTATATTCTTATATTCTTTATTAACTTTATACAAGTCATTTAAAAGAAATTTGAATCACCTTTATTGATCTTCATCATTATTAGAAATAAAATCATTATTTCTTTCATTCTCATTTCTTAATCTGTAATTTTCCTTTTTAATACTTTCCAAATATTTATATTTAGAACATGAAGCATAATTTTTATAATTATTGTTCTATTTAATCAACTATTTATTTTCCTTCTTAAACTTAACATATTTCTCATTAACTTATTCAAAAAAATCTATATTTATTCAAAGCACCCTCCTATAATATTTCATTCTCCTTTTTAATTCCTTATAATCAAAACTTTTGGCGCCTATTTCATCACAAGGAATTGAATATAACTCATAATTTGTTTCATGATCATATTTTTTAGTAACACAATAAGGCTTTAATAATGGTGTGAAGAAGGATTTTATTACCTCAACAATTGTATCCATCAAATAAATATTACCTATTTTATTTTCACTTTTTGATTCCACACTGCTTGAATTCGAATCCTTGGAAAAACTCTAACTAACATGATATTTTTTATTAAATTCCTTGTATTACTTTCCTTTCCCTTCCTTATTTAAGTTTAGATAATAGGATTTGATGTGTATTATCTTCCTACATTCATATCATGTTAATTATAAATAATTTTTTTATTTACTTGACTTACCTTTCCATTTAATGTCCCTATTATACTTATTTTATATTATTTAATTTGAACTTTGTTCCCTCTTTATAAGATCATTCTAACATTTAGTAATTCAAATAAACTCACTGTTAAAGGATCTTGTGCTTTCATTAGAATAGTCTGAAGAAATATACATAGAAGATTTAAATGTCACTCCTATCTTTTTTTCAATAGATTCTCTATCATTTCTCTTCAACACCATCTTATATTAAAGAAGATATTCAATTAGTTCACCCATAGTATACTGAGTGAAGTCCTTTCTTTCTTAGATTTAATCCTCCTTTGAGTTCAATTTATTATTTAATTCTAAAATAAATCTCTCAATAAGTATTTTGTTCTTTATAATCCCACTGAGAACAATCATTCCAATCATGATCTTGGTAAATATGTTGTATATCTCACTGATGTTCTCATGATCATACATTCTAAATTCCTAAAATTCTACATTATGTATTCCTAATTTGGTTCTCTACAACTTATCAATGAAATTATGAATGAATTTTAATGTTCTCAAATTTTCATAAGTAGTTTTTCACAATGAAATATGACTATACATGTTTCTTATTAAAGAAAAATAAAGCAAATGCATGAATTTATAATTTATTACATATGTAGTAGCATCATTTTCAGTCAGATTATCCAAATCTACTTCATGAAATTTATATGGTCTAATCATGACAATAAAATATTCTATACTTTTACTCTTTAAAAATACCGCCATACAATACCTCTGATATGAATAATAACTTCAATTGGAGTGGGGTGGTATGAGAGGATATAAGACTTTAGTTTTCTGAATTTTTTTTAAAAAAATGATCTTTTCTTAGACTGTTAGGTCTATGATAGTGTTAGTATAATAAAAATGATAAATCAAAAAATGGACTATTTAAAGAAAACATAGTGTTATAATACTTTATATAATCTCTCTGATACCATTTTTTGCCATATCAGGTCATGAAAACAAAAAGGATCTAGCACTAACTATCCAACTAATCCTTCCTTTGATACCAATTTTTAGAAAAAATAATTGATGGAAATATGGAATGGAGGGGGTGAATTTTACTTTTAAAATTTTTAAACTTGGCTAAAAATTTATCAGAGTATTATTTATTCAAAGAAAATAATATATGAATGTTAGTGCGGTGTTCAAACAGATAATTAGTGAAATAAAAATAAATAAATAAAACACTGGGATTTTATATTAGTTCAGTTCACTATGAACATATGTATACTCTTCCACACCCTCTAACTTAGTGAGAGGATTGGTGATCATGAAAAAAAACAAAGGAGAAGTCTTTTATGGGTTCAGACTCAAACTAGTCTATTATAGGATAGACCTAACCATTACTGCATTTTTAGAGAATAAGAGGAACCTCGTCTATTCTAAGGATAGACCAAACCTACCAATACCTTTTATAAAGGGGAAATCATAACCTAATTAATCCTTTCTTTTTGGTCAGGTCAGTATAACCAAACACTTCTTTTTTAATAGAGGTATAACTATGTCTGAACTATAAATTAAAAACAATTCCATAGAAAAAATAAAACTTACTAGACAGCTGGAAAATGTTAATGAAAAAGGATGGTGTGAAGTAATGTTTTTTATCTCTTAAATAATTGATGCAAAAAAATAAATCTTTGGTGAATAAAAATTCCTTAACAAATCTGCTGAGTAAAATTTCATTACATTGTGTCTCAATGATTCATCACTTTTTTATTTCTTTTACTCTCATTTCTTGATTCAGCCTTTATTTATAGACAAAACACTAAAATCTATTGTTCTTCAAAAGAAAAGCCATCATTATTCTCTATGTGGGAGATTTCTAATTCTTCATGATCAATGGTAATTTGCAAATAGATGTTTCTTAATTTCTTAACACAACACAAGTTTTTATTTTAATTGTTAGGAACAAGAAATATGAAAATATATGGTTCCTTAGTATTTTGAATATCAGGAAAAACATTTAAAATAATTTCCCTTGAAGTTAATTTACTTTAAATATAAACTTTATAAATTTATATATTGATAAAAATATTCATTTAGAATATTAAAAACACTTTAAAAAATCTTTTTCAACATGGAACATTAATTTAAAAACAATTAACACTAAGAAAATAAACAATATTAAATATGTTTGAAACATTTTAACACATGTTGTATATTTCTATGAATATGATGAGCACAATTAAACTGGAATTTAAAGATTACATAAAAAAACCTATATTAATTTTCATAGATAATCATGAATTATATATAATTGTAGAAAAAATATTGTAATGAAAACATATTATATAAACTTATAGTAAACAAATTATTGAAAATATGATGAAAAAATAGTATTTTTAGAATTTCAGTTTGAAAAATTGAAAATGAATATCAATTTAAATATTCATTCAAAAATATTTTCCATATAATTTATATAAATTTATGATTTAAATATATCATCAAAAAACAAAGATTAAACATGCAGTTAAATGGTTTAGCAAAATAATCAACAAACAAAGAATGTTAATTTTTTAGTAAAATAAATCAAAATAAATATTAATTATGTTTTTAGAAATAAAATAACTTGATATTGGTACCATGAAAAAATAATATTCAAATAAATCTACCAAAATTTAAAATTTGCAGTAACAGAATTGGTAAAATAATGGTATTTAAAAAATAACTGAAGTTATTTTAATTTTTTAAACAAATGGTAGAAGAAGTCTGTTACTAATACCATTGAAAGTAGATATTGGTGTCACCTTTGGGTGAATATTTCACTTTACAACCACTATAATAGAAGTGTACTTACTACCATTGAACAATGAAGGTCAGTGCTAACATTGTTGGAGGAATTGGTGATACCATCAATTATTTTAGTTATTACCATTTTGGGATAGGGAACTTGCTATCATCATAGGGTGTGACCACTAGATGCCACTAATACTGTTCAAACACTTCCATTTCCACTTGAATGAGGAGGTATGTGTGCTACCATTAGTGGAGGAATTTTATAATGCCACTTTAATAATTGTGCAATGATACTAGTGAAGAATTATTTCTACCATCTGAAAGCGATGGAACTCTACATTTGTTAACATGGTGAGCAAGTGAACTGGAGGATTTCATGAAACCATCTAAGAATTGATTATCCATGATGGAGCTACTATGTGAGTGAGATAAAAAATTGTAGGAAGATGTTGAAGCATCCTAGTGTAGAGGAGAGGAAACATTATGAGGACTAGTTTCATGTGTGTATAGTTCTACCAAAATAGAGGATCTCATGATACCATCATGAGTCATTATGAGAACAAGAATCCATGGATGTCATTTATCATGAATTGTGCATATCAAGTCGGGATTCTTTTCAGTGTGGAGTTTTTTTAACCAAATGAGTTGTTCAAAGCTTGCTTATGTGAATAAGAGAACCAAGTGCTACATTTGATGGTTGAGGAGGTTAGTTTTACTACCATTGATTAGAATTTTTCATGTTTTGGATCCAGGATTGATGATCAATGAATATAATAGGACTAAGAGAAGCATGTGTTTCCATGAAATGCCATGTTTATTAATGAGAATCATGATTCCATGAAACTATAAATGGCATGCTTCTATAGATATTCATGGATGTGTTGATTCTTGAAGATGAAAATATATATTTTATATATAAACTGTATATATACATTTCCAATATATATATATATCCAAAATAACATAAATGAAATAAAAACTAATATTTTTATAAAACTAAAACACATAAAATAACACTTGATCATGACACATGTATATAAAAATATGTGTGTGTGTGTTTTGTGAACAAACATTTATTTATCACATTTAATAATAAAACATTCAAAGTGCATGTAAAAAACTTTAAAACATTATTTACATGCATGATATAATTTTAAGTTAAATGAAAAAAAATTAATCAAAAAATAATAATTGACAAGAAAAAAATATTATATTTTCAAAAAAAATTAAGTAAGGGGATTTTCAATTTAGGAAAATAAAAAAAACATTTTACTAAAGCTCCAAATCTCTCAAAAATACCAGATACCAAATGAAAAAAAAGAAACATAACAAAATAAACTAGATATATAATGAGTTTGAAAATTTTAATATAGTAATGATAAAAAAAGTAATATGACAATACCTCTCTATAAGATACATCCATCGATAATTTATAGGCTATCTAACTTTAAATTCTATGGTCAAATAAATAGGTAGATGATTCATCATAGTGAAAAAAGATAGGGGAAATATCATCTCTAAATTATAAAAGGTTGTTATAATTATTTTATAATTTTTTCAAGCTTAATGGGGTTTAATGTTTTCTCATAGACATTTTTGGAGAATGTTCAAAACTAAATTACCATTATTTTTATTTTATTATGTAACAGTTTATATAATTACAAAGGTATAAATTGATTCATCAAAATATATATGATTCATGGATTTTAATCCTAGGTAACTTATGATGTTTTAAGTTAACAAATACAGAAGTTTTACTTGAATATCTATCAGGTACTTTTACATTTTTCAGTATTTAAAGGAAGACATATTTTTCTTGATTTTTCATTGAAGAAAATGCTATAGGATACTCTCAATTACAATTTTTTCATATATTAAGCTTTATATTCATTTATTTTAAGGCCTTATGATTATTAAGATGGTATTTTTATTTTTCTTCCCCATTCAATGTTATAAAAACTGAATTTTTCAAATACATTCTTTTTTATGTGCATAATGCCAAGATTATATCATAACAATTGAAATTATTAATAAGGTGGTTTGGAAAAAAATACTTTGTTTCTTCCATTGTTGTGTACTAACTATGTTTGATGAGCTTTAAACTCTTTTCTTAAAAATGATCAACTGATACTATTTATCAAATTGTAGATTAATAGTTGATAATTGTGATATGATTTCTAAACCTAATAAAAAATTTGGGGGTGGACTCAAATCATTTTTTCCATTGAATCATGACTTATTAAACTTATGTCTATGATATTAATCCAATAATCAATGATGACACATGAAACACAACTTTATACTATATGATTATCTTCTAGACTCAAAATTAGAGTTAAAAACTAGAAATTCCTATCCATTGTTTCAATAAGACAGGTTTTCTAATCCAGTTAAATCAATATTCTTCTACAATATATACACACACATTTTAAACATTTTGGTTTTTTATGAATCATATTTATCTCCATCATTGTCCTATAAATTTTTAAATTCTTCTATAATAGGTAGAAGGTATACATTGATGTCATTTCTAGGCATTTTATTTCCATAAATTATCGTAAAAATAATTAATGAATTTTTTTTAATAGACATAAACATATATAGATTTTAAGGGATCAAAATAAATATCCATATGTTATAAGTTGTACTTAGAGTCTCAAATATATTGATTACATTAGTATTCGATCCAAAATTCACATTCCTAGGATCTTAAGAGAATTTTTATATAAATAATTAAAGTATTTACATGCTTTTGAAACTCTTGGATGGAATATAAACCTTTCATTATTGTTTTATATATAATGCCACTTCATTTTCTCTGTTGTTTTAGAATATATGAATAATATTTTCAATCATTATTTTAATAGAAAGTGATGTAAAACATTTTCAGTTGTTATATTTCTCTTCTTATTCATAGTAAATTCATTCAAACTTTCATCATTATTATTCTATTTCCATCTATAATTATAAAATATTTTACACTATTATCTATTGTAGACTTCTACCTGATACTAGAGGCAATTATCATGAAATTCATGTATCTTTGTATAATTGATCATGGGCCGATTAAAAAAATATTTATCTCAAAAATTTATTGAGGGATATGAGATTCAACAAATTCATTATGTAAGAACTCTAATATCATAAAAATTTCTTTATATTCAATTAAATATAAGCAATTGATAAGTTAAAACTTTAATATAAAGGAAAATTTTATATTTTTTCTACATCCTTCATACAACTCCCGATTTCTATCATCCACTAACTCATAAAACTAATTTTATTACTCATTTAGATTTTTTCTTATATTAATCTTTATAAAATCTAAAATAGACTCCATTTATAGTTTATAATATTCATCATTTTGTGTTTTAGTGTCAAAAATATTTTTAATCAGTTATGAATTTTATTCTCCACTATAGGGGTAGTAGGTTGTTCATTATTATGATAGTCATATGTTTAAATTTCTACAATGACTGATTCCCCATGAAAAATCCATCTCACATGTCCATTATGACACTGTTTCAATATTAAATTCTCATAAACTTTATGTATTTTCAACCATTATCTGAAATTACAATTAGGACAAAGAAATTTTATTCATACATCTGTGTATTTATTTTCAATTGAAAAATCGAAAAATTCCTACAACCCTTTAATATATTTAGGTGTATTCTAGGGTAAAATAATCTAACTTTTATCCATTTATATCCTATTGATAAATATATTTATAAAAAATATAATGTGTGTTAATTAAATAAAATCATGTTAAAAATAAAACTTAATATTTTTGGGATAACAAAACATTAATATCAAAAAAATTAGCATTTGTAAAATTTGACTAGGAAGAAATCATTAAATACAATATAATTATAATCAATTAATATCCTAATTTTATATTTTATTTTATAAATATATCCTATAACATATAGAAAAAATAACACATCACATAAAATGAAACCACATATATTTTGTTGAATTCATATATTATTGTTTAATTGCATCACAAATTCATTTTATTTTGATTTTTTTCCTTTTTTCTCTATACTTTAATTGTGTGACTTGACTCTGTTTCATTTTAAATATTGGCTAAATCCATAAATAATGGATATTAAAAAAACACAATAATATAATTTTTCATGATTAAAAATATTAAATTTAAAAAAAATAGTATTAAAAGAATAATAAATCATTGAAAAATTCATAAATGTTATTCATTAATCACATAATAAATAAAACAGCACCAAATATAAAAAACATAAAATATTTATTATCTATATAAAATAAAAATAAAAACTATAAGTATGGAAGTAAAAATAAATATGAAATATTAAAATAATGATTACTCTACAATATGTTAACAAATAAAATTAATAAATAAAATTGAAAACAGAATTCATGAATGCATCAAAATAAAAATGTTAAAAAAACTCACCCAAAAAAATTTACCATAATAATAAACTAAAAATTAAGTATATATTATATAATCAAAAAAATTAAAAATAAATTAAAAATGTAAACTTTTTTTTGGATCACCAGAGTCAGATTATGGGTATCACTGAAGTCATTTTATAGGGGGTGAAGAGGGAAAGGTAGGGTGGATGAAAGACTTTGGGTCCCTGAAAATTTCTCAATAAGGTAGTTTTATTAGATGATCCAATAACATGATAAAACCAAACTTTTATAGCCTGGTAAGGAAAATCCATGATTCAAAATCCCCATGTAAATATCATGGAGGTATTTAAAATTAGATAATAATATGATTAAGGGAAGATTAGGGCTTATAGGAACTTACTTTACACCCAAAAGTAACCAGCTTGACAATCTGATGAATGGACAGCCAGAAAAGGAGATCGAGAAGGATAAAAGAAAGTGGTTCACATGATAGATTGAGAATAATGTGAAAGAGGAGGAAGGAAACGGTAATCCATGTTGGGAAAATAGTTTTTAACTATTTTTGGTTTTTAAATAACCATTGCTTGTCTCCATACTAGATGCAGTTTTGTAAAAAATCATCATTAATATTTATTTATTCACTAATTGTATATTGTAGAACCACTATAAGATCAATGAAATATAAACAAGATAAAGGGTGAATCAATGATTAGTATTTTTATATTTTTTAAATAAATTTCACTGCCTATTAGAATTTAGTGAGGTTTGTTTCTAACAAACCCAAACACACACCAATACAAGGAAACATATAAGTTTTATAAGGTTTACCTATCAATGCAATAAGGATAGTCCTTAGTGTGATATAGATTCCTCTAGGATCACACTTCCCACTAGAATTATTATGTGAGTATAACGAGTAGGGTGTAACCTTGAAACTATAATTTTATTGTCTCTTGATTATGCTTTAGTACATCCCACCCACAAGTGCATCACACACTTTACAATGACAATAATTTGTTTGGGTAAAAACTGATATATATTTTTTGTGTAGATAATTATCAAGCTACTAGATGTACTGAATTCTTATTCTATTCAAACCACATGCACATTACAACATGCAACACCTTTATATACTGACTTCATCACTATTAAACATAATAACTTTCAAATAATAATGAAACTAGTAGATTCTACTCTCTCTCTCTCTCTCCTTCCCTGATGCGAATCTCATAGCCAACTCACCCAGTTGGTTTCTTCACAAATCACTCAAAAATTTCACAACACTTTTTTTCTTCTTCCTTTAATAAATATGTATTCACTAAATAAATCAAGTAAATAATATTCTCATTTTCATTCCATCCAGATCAATCGTCCAACTATCAAAATACAATTATTATTATTTAAATTTAAATTCTTTTTAAGACACTAATCTTTGAAATTAAAACATTCGTTGTTTCTCTATTCATAACTGATAAAATAACTACACATAATAACTACAAATTAATCTTGGAATTATTCCTCATTAAAACCATCTAACCTATACATCTTCCTTAGTGTATAACTTGGATTTAATTCATGGATATTCTATATATATAGTTTCAAATAAATACATGATTTCACCTTTCACGGCTCAAACCTCACAAGATCATTCTCCCTTCTTCAATCATGGAAATATTAATATTCCCTCTTTGATTAAATGAAATCATTTCAACTATATATATATATATATCCAAGCATGTAGTACCTTCAAGAATGGATTCCTTCATTTATGTTGAACCAACTCCCTACAAGATATAATTATTTTCCCTTCATAAACTCTATATAGATTATAAAAAAATTGTGATGATTTAATCATTAGAATATGGACCAAGCATCATCCTAAGGAAAACTCTTCATATGTTCAAATATGGAAATTTTGTTTTTTCAGCAATAATTTAATTGCAAAATTTGTAAGTATGGGATTGGCTATTGTATCCCACTTTTCCATTACATAAATTTTCATTGCATCATATAAATAGATGATCTTTTAAATTTTTGTTTCTTTTAAATAAGGTACATAATACATAAAAACATAAAACATTATTATAATCTACTTGAAAGGATTCATCATATATTTATCCTAAGTACATATACTACATCTCATAACCTAGGGACATATATCAAATGAAAGGGTGATCATAATTCCTAGTAAAAAAATAAGAGAAACATTTTACATGTGATCTTGATAAAAAATCTATAATAACATGAGGAATATCATTATGGAATGAAAAAAATAACATGGGTAATATCATAAACAAAATAACATGAATCATAACTTCAAAATGTGGCTATAGTATTTACTTCTATAAATTTAGGCTATAGTCACAATTTCAAACTATGGCTATAGGTAATAGCCATGGTTTAGTAGATCGTGGATCTTATTGGCGTGGTAATATGGTCACGTATATATCTATGGTTTCCACCATGGTAGTACAGCTATATCCATGGTTGGAAATCATGGTTATAGTCCCTGCCACGTCAGATTATAGCCATGGTTGAAAATTGTGGCTACAAACCTATATCCACGGTATAAAATTGTGGTAGTAAGTGTATTTCCATATTTTAAAATCATGGCTATAGGCTACAAAAATTGTAAAAAAATATTTGAAAATCATAATACATGGTAAAAATGAAAAATATCTTATGCCTTTACTATAAAACCCAAGATTCTAATGTAATTTTAATACTAAAAAAATTTACTGCTGCATGATTGTGCATTATCAATACAAGATTAAAAACTCATCATTAAAATAATCTTATAAAAACAAGAAATACATTTCTCCACCCATAAAGAATCAAGAATATTTCTAAACTAAAGGATGCATGATACTCTAAAGGATGTAGATTACATGAAATTGGACAGGATGTTCTTCTTGAGAGTGAACTCATCTATTTTTGCAGGTCTAGTTGACTTCCCAAGAATGTGTTCAAGCCTCAGAATTTCATTCTTCATGTTGTATGTGCATTTATCCAACCTGTTCTTTTTTAGAAATCTGATAGATCTTTCCATATCTATCATCAAATCTATCTATCTTCATTTATTCCACTTCCATATGATAAAACATGACCCTCTTTTCATCATAACTAGCACTTGAAAACTCTTTGGCCAAAAAATAATAACATTCTATAAATATGGAATAAAAATAAGTAATGAGAAACATGTATGAAATATAAAATGTTTCAATAAGTATGCACACAAATCATACAAAAAATGATAATCTACAACAAGAATATATCATCTTAATATCAATTAGTACCTATAGAAACCTTCAAGTCAGACCACAGAACTAAATATCCACCAGAGTACATCTGTAGAGTTTGGTCATATAATACTCATTTGGAAACCATCATGTTTTTAACATATATGAAATACATACAGATGTATTATTTTGATCAATTTAATCATTTACATAAATATAGATGAAAACAACTTTACATCTAGTTATCAATAAAATCATATTAGGAGTATATAATGAAGTAACTTAAAGATGGATGGTGAAATCAGTGCATAAAAATCCTAGCAATGTTGGATATCTTCAGGTCAGACCATACAATGTATCTTAATTTTCTAATTGGTAAATTATATCAATTTGTATAGAAACCAAAATATCAAGCACTGTAACCACAATGATAAATAGTAGTTTTCTTTAACATACCTCTGTATAAATTCCATGAGCATAGTGTAGGTTAGCATCACTAACTTGAAAAATTCTTATATTAAAAGGATCCATACCTAACATACCATATTTGATCCTAACACTTTTAACATGATATGAATAGGATAGGGAAATGAGGATTCCCTCTCCAATGTACTAACCTCATCACAGTTATTAGTTGAGTTATGGGTAAAACCCCATCTCATAGAAATGGGAAGGTGTATACTTGAGTCAGGACTATAACTAATAAATGAAAAGTAGAAATATTTATACACAAACATGGTTCAACAAACCATCTCATGTGACATGCTTATATATAATTTATATGATATCAAAATACCCATACTAAGATTCTCATTTTCTATCTATGCAATATCCATGATCAAAGAATCCATACACTGAAAATTATTATGATCAATATAATAGAGAATGACATGTTGGAAAACTAAAAGTTATAATCATGTTGGGGAAATAATTATATCATAACAATTTATACACTTAATAAAATAAAAAGTAGACCTCTTATTTTATTCTATATAATTCATAATACAACAAAAATAATTTACATTTTACATAATTATAACATAAGCATATTTAATACATGTACATCATATTTTGGTTTCTAAAATGGTAAAAAAGAATTAAGACAAACATAACATAATTTATAAAAAAAATCTTTTCTAGATACATTAGATATAGGTAAAACCACTTCTATGTTACGTGGGATGATAATTTTCTTAGATTTATAATACCTATCCAAATAAGTCTCTAACTATTTCATGGGTGGTAACTAGGGTGTATTAATAAAATTATATGTAATAGAACGTGTGTAGTATTTTTCATAGACAATACATACCCAGTAAAACTTATCTTAAATAGAAACTTCTAACATGTAACTAACACTATAGGTGAAGACAATAAATTAGAAAAGGAAGATGGATGAGAGAAATATCCAACTCAAAGTAGGACAAAAACATCACATGAAACTAAACTGGATGAAAAAGTTTCACATACCTTAGTTGGTAAGCTCCATTATAGCAGTGACCATATCTCCATCAGTAGCATTCAGATCTTTTAAATCCTTGGCCCTATAGACTCTAGCATGTATCATCACCAACTCAGTGTAATACACTTAATAAATTAAAAGGTAAAATTTCTATTTTATTCTATATAATTCATCATACAGCAAAAAAAATTAAATTTTACACAATTATAACATAAGTATTTGTAAGACATGTACATCACATTATGATTTCAAAAATGGTAAAAAAATTATTACAAACATAATATAGTTTATAAAACAACATTATTTTATAGATACATTAGAGATAGGTGAAACCACTTCTATGTTATGTGGTATGAGAATTTTCTTGGTATTCTAATACCTATATAAACAAGTTTCTAACTATTTCATGGGTGGTAACTAGGGAGTATTAATAAAATTTTAGGTAATAAACCATGTATAGTAATTGTCATAGAAAATGCATACCCAGTACAACCTCTCTTAAATAGAAACTCCTGACATGTAACTAACACTATAGACGAAGACAATAAATTTAAAAAAGGAAGATGAATGAGAGAAAATTACAACTCAAAGCAGGACAAGCACATCACATAAAACTGAACTGATAGAAAAAGTATTACAAACCTTAATTGGTATGCTCCATAATAGCAGAGACTATATCCCCATCAGCATCTTTTAGAGCCTTCATAGCCTTGGCCCTGTAGACTCCAGCCTATGTCATCACCAACTCAATATAATACACTTAATAAATTAAAAAGTATAACTTCTATTTTATCCTATATAATTCATTATACAGAAAAAATAATTATCATTTTACACAATTATAACATAAGCATATGTAGTATAGGTACATCAGGTTATGGTTTCTAAAATGGTAAACAAGCATTATGAAAAACATAACATAGTTTATAAAACATTATTCTTTTCTAGATACATATGATATAGGTGAAACCACATCTATGTTATGTGGGATGATCATTTTCTTGGTTTTCTAATACCAATCCAAACAAGTCTCTAACTATTTCATGGGTGGTAACTAGGGAGTATTAATAAAATTATAGGTAGTAGATCTTGTATTGTATTTGTAATATATAATACATACCCAGTACAAATATAAAATCCTAACATGTAATTAACACTACAGATGAGGACAATAAATTAGAAAAGGAAGATGATGGGTCATTATGAACTCTTGTTTTCTACACTACGTTTTCAAATAAATCATTAAATTTATTAAATGATGGATCATTAATAATAATGATGTAGTTACATCATTCTATCAAAATGAATTAATAGAATACCTTAACAAAAGGGGATAATATTGAAAATAAATAACTAAATAAGGGTAGATGTTAGTATTTCATGTAAATGATATAACCCTTAAATTATACTGGATAAAGTATTTCCTCACTCTTTTATCATTAAGGGGGATAGAAAAAGTAAACTAGTTATGAGAACCATTGATATGAATCTCTTGTGTTTTAAAGTTCAAAGTATTGAAAAAAATTCTAAAGGATGATATTGAAGTTCCATTTGGATTGTGTTTGTGTTTTTTGTCAATAGTGAATGTCAACATATAAGTTTTCAATATTCTTAGTGAACTTGGGTGATTTAATAGAATATACATTCAATACATAAATTAGAGTATCCCCATGGATGATGGGTAAAGGTAAATGGAGGGAGTTTCTATATAATCTCAACTGACTATTTTTTATTGATAATGCAAAGTAAGAGCTACTAGATGCCTTGTAACATCAGGTTTAAAGGGTTCTAAGGGAATCACTCTACATCAGACAATTAAATGAACTAATCTTCATGGATGAACATGAAAAGTGATATATGAGGAGTTTGTGTACTTTCTACAATAGTTTGGAATAGAGTAACTGTTGTCTATAGTAAATAGATTAAATATATTTTATAACTAGTGTTAAATGACTAGTTTATTAGAGGTTTTGAAGTCCCCATAGTTGGAAGAATCCATCCATGTGTTCTACTATTACTTAATTATAAAATTATTTTTTTTAAACTAGGATAAGGTTTTATAAAATATGAATTATAATATTAAAATGTATGTGCAGTGGAGTTCTTATAGGATTATAAAAGTTTATTATATATTAAAAAGGGACTTTGAAACTGATTTGAATCACATTTTAATTATCTTGAGAGTTTCTAAAGTCATTTTAAAATAATTTTAGGTGACTAAAGAAGGACTGTGTTGATATGTATAATTCTATATTGTGATATTCTGAATATAATATTTGGAAAATTAATTCTTTATAGGTGTTATTTCGACCGGACACATGTGTCATCAGAACTCACTCAAATCTATAAAATTAAAAAAGGAAATCTAGTGTAAGTGTTGATATACTTATTTTATGTGTGATGGTTATTGATAATGGGGGTGTTTTGATCCATTTTTAGTGTCATATACCTCAACATAGGTTTCAACCTAATGATTCTATGAGTGGTGGCTTGAGCGTAAGTGTGAAGTCACTCTGTGTAAGTTTCATCAAATCCCATCATGTATGTCATTCAGTACTTTGTGAAAATTAAGAATGAAGAAAACTAAAATCTGATATTTCCATGTTATAATAACTAATGATATAACTAAATGGGATGGTGAAAGGATTTTTTCCTCATCAATTTAAATATCACTACCAATTAGAATAGTTTTTTATTCAGTAACTAAATTAGGGTGAATCTAATCTTCAGTGAAGATCAAAGTTAGAGATGTTTTGAAATATTTAAATATAGTTTTAATGATGAATTTTCAAAATATAAAGTATATTGATTCAAATTATGAATGAAATTCCCAAAAATTATTCAAATATCATAAATCTTATAAGATTCATGATACAATCTATGACGTCTCAGACCTGAATGCCACTTAACAGGTCCCCTGAGCCCGGTAGGCCACATGGCCACAAGCGCATCTCCCCAAACTCTATAGGATACTGACTAGAAGTGGGGGCCTAGGGTGTGTATGTGGGGATACTATGCCCTTATTAGTAGAGTTTAGAAGAATGGAAAAAATATAAACAAATAGTGAACAACAGAAGCAATGTATTTAAATAGAAGAAGAAAAATGATGCAATTGATAAATGAGAATAATAATAATTGTATCAACTAGAACCATGACGATGTAATGTCATGCCACTAGAAAACTAAAAAACAAGGATACAAGAAAATATGCATAACATGTTCCACAAAGTAAAAGAAAATAAATGCTACTCTAGGCATCCTTAGATCCAACTTGGTCATCTACTATCAAGCTTTATCCTAACAGAAAGCAATCAAGTGTTTGAAGTTGTATGCTTCCCTTTGTCAACACCTACAACCATGTAACCTACTCTGGGTACCAAATGGCACCTAGAGAGGGTGTGAGATAAATCTCAGTGGGTCACCACCAATGGTGTCTATAACATCCACCCCATGTAATGTAATATAGCAGTGTGCAGGCAAAAATATATAAACTAAATCAAGTAGTACAATAGAACTAAATGCCCAAGTACCTGCTTCATCCCTCAGCTGGTATCTAAACATGTAACTAGTTCATAAATTAAATAATTACCATTTAATGTTAATAGGATATGTGAGGCATAGATAGCACTGACATCACCTCGTGATAGTATAAGTACTGAAGGTCCCTAGACATAACAAGACAACCTGAAAATGGTATCCAGTGAGGGAGTTCCAGGGTAACAACCAAGGTAATGTAGATCTCATGAAACGCTAACTCAATAGTATCTAAGTCTATCTAAAGGGTTAGAGTGTAATATAAGGATCATAATCCAAGGCATTCCACAATAAGGTGCCTACTGAGTCCAAGGTGATTGACCAAGGTAAAATAGGGATAAGCAAAGATAGGTCCATATGGGCTTTCACCATGGAATTTACTAGTCAATAGTGGATCCAATGAGTGTATCTGAGGTATCATGTAATAATGTAAAGGACCCTATGGTAGTATATCAAGAATATTATTAATAGACAAGAACCAAATTCTAGGTGGGTATCAACCTAAGAAATCCTCATCCTTGAATTGGAATGGGGTTCCTGAGTCCCAGGGTATTCTCCTCTCAAAATACAAGGTGAGATCGAGTCATTCCATTCCTATTTAATAATATAATCATGTAATCATTCATTAGGTTCATGACTTGTCTTCCATTAATGTGGATAGGACAGTATCATTGCAACCATTTAATCAGGTATTAATAAACCATTAAGGAATATTCAATTATAGAGGTTCTCTCGGCTACCTTCCATCAATATGGATGGAGTGTTACTAACATATAACCATTATTCAATATTATTTGATAAGGACAAGTTATATACTTAGTATACATTCCATTTAACTTTTCTCATTTAATAATCAATTGAAGCACTTACCTTAGGTAGGTCAAGTGGTGAGAATACATGGTACATGTAATTATGCAATTCTCATAAATAACAATCCATTTACTATAGGAAGGCTCATCTTTATTATGGTCAAGCAAAGGAACACCCGAACAGTGGCTCAAACGTGTTGAAACACTAAAACCTAATTATGGAATAACCTTCGACATGGGACAGATTGATTTTTGGGTGTAATCGCTAACAACTAATCACATATTTGGAAAGATCATAACCATCTGATTCTAACAAGTATAATCACGGCATGTAAATTTAAGAAACGGATTCCGATGAATTTGTGGTCCCCACATGAATATTCCAAAATTAACGAACTTTAGGGATGAGTTATAAACCACCCACCTTTGGGTTTTATGACTATCCTCCTCTGGTATTGGCCCTTGATTCGCCTCATATTAGAGTTGATATAAGAAAAGATGAAAAATGATCACATGATGATATCTAACTCAAGAGAAATAGAGAAGAAGAACAACTAAAGAGGATTCTAGTACTTACTATTTTTCATCCAATGTGATGAACGGAAGCTCGATCGGATTTTGGATGAAGTATATCTCTTGATCCCTAGCTTTGGCCTTCAAAAAGATCAAAAACGAGATTAAAGGGGTTTAATCTCACTGGTTCTCAGATTAGGGAGGAAGAGGGTAGTAAATAGACCATTAAGGGAATTTTGGACATTTTGCCCAGAATTTTAGCCTATAAAAGGTTGGTCCACATGGTATTTCAAACTATGTGAGATGGTTCTTCCCAAAAAAACATCCTCTACATAGTTTGATCAAACCGTGTGCAAACCATTCATGTGTACCTAGGAAAAAGGGGAATTTTCATGGTTAGTCCGCACAAATGTGCACAAACCTTATGAGGTGGCTCTGTCCATAAAAACACAATCTACACAGTTTTCCAAACTGTGAAAAATTTCTGCACGGTTTACTCTAAACTGTGCACCAAGCCAGTTTTCCCCAAAAAGATGGGTTCCAAGATCTGAACATGCCACGAACACCCTCAGAACCTTTACTAACTGTTAGGTCCACTAGGTTTGATACCCTGAGAGGGGGAGTGAATCAGGGTATGATAGATTAAAACAATTTCCCCTATTGATCTTGTCTCGATGTTAAGAAAGACACCCTTATCTCTCTTTTCATGTAGTAATGTATAAACAAGAACTAAATCATACATAGGACACAGAGATTTTTACTTGGTTCACCCTCACTGGGCTATGTCCAAGGAGAATAAACTGGCGATGTTCCGATGTACCAAATCCACTAAAAGTGCTATTCTATTTACAAAGTTCAGGATAGATCACTTCTATTTATAGGCCCACTGCCTTTACAAAGTTTAGGGTCAGCTCACTACTTTCCCAAGGGTCACTCCCTGTTTTTCTCTCTCTGGATCACTGCTAGTGGAGAAGATCATCTTCTTCCTCTTCCTTTGCTCACTGATATGGAAAGGATCCACTCATAGTTTATAGACCTGTAGGTATCTTCATTATCACTAATGAATACATCCTATATTGTATGTAGATGCTCTGTTGAAGTCTAACTTTCACCCGTAGATGAATCTAACTTTGCACCGAAGGTATCGGTCAATATTCTAGCTTTCACACAGCCCTAAATCACTACCATGATTCAACCACACCTGGCGCCCTTCTCCAAGCTTGCGCGCAAGTCTCGGCATGCAAGTTATAATTGGTGCACAATTCCACCTCAGCCACTTGCAGGACACAAGCTTCTGCAACTCCAAACTTGCACGACTCACACCCTTTTATGCCCAAACCAATATTGGCACGCAACCATAAACTATCACGCTTCTTCAAAACCTGGTGCACAAGTGTCACCAAAAAACTTACACGACACCCCCTTCTTCAACTCAAAACCTGGGAGACTCCATTCCTTTCTCGCCCAAACCTCCTTGGGCATAGAAGAAACAACTGGCGCACAACTTCTACTTGCGCGACCACACCACCACTTTCACGAACACCACACCTGCGCGACCACCACACATGTGCGACGAGAGCTTTGATTTTATCTAAGTGTTGAACTCGTACCAAATGAGGAGGGGTCGACCTCTATTTATAGGCATTTGGACACCCTGTGCAATGGTGCGCAAGTCTCCCCTCAGTGTGCTAGTTTCAGCACGCAAGTCTCTGCAACGCAAGTCACTTGTGCGACCAACTCTAAAACTTGGCCGCCCCTTATTCCTTTTCCATATTTTGATGGTCTAATCTTGAATAACATAGGGCGCGCAAGTTTCCTCTCCTTTAAGTCAACGGTGGGCAAGTCCCTTTTCCAAAACCACCTTTATCCATTTGTCGATTTCCAGGCCCAAAAATTTTGCAAACACTAGAAAATGATGCCACCTTATATCTGATTTTTTTGTACCACCTCTAGATCATACATTCCTTTGCCGATGTTCTTAAATCAAAAAAGGATTATTAACCATATCCTTTGAACTCAACATGCCATAAAGAAATCCCATTTGTTAACAAATTTGTACGTCATGGTTTTCTTTGTCAACAATCACAACACAGATGTCCACTTTGTCAACAAACACAATCGCCTCAAAAATTCTACAATGATACCTTGAGGGATTTTTTCCCAATAATCTCCCCCTTTGGGTTTTTTGAAAAATCTTCCATAAAATGATACATCGTTAATTCTTCAGCCACCATTCACCTATTGCAATTATGATAGTGATCAAGGATTTACTCAACACATACTCTAAGCCCATATGAGCAATGATCGGCGTGAGAAACAAGAGTAAATGAAAAGTTCATCAATGAATCACTTAAACTCTGAAACTCACGGTTGACACCAAAGTAATACCAAGTTTAGGAAATATTCCTACCACATTCCAACACCACTCTTCTACTTTTATCACGATCCTCAGCTGTCGTGATATCTATTCTTTGATCGATCACTTCTAGCATCGTCAGATTTTATTTTCTCCCCCTATCTCATTGCTCCCCCTATCTCGCTGATCCTTCTATCAGCTTCTCCCCATATCTATCATGATTTCTCAAATAGCCACACTATCTCCCCCTGAACAATCACTATTTTCTCCCCCTTTGACAATGAACCCAAAGGTCACTCTTTTGCAGTATGTAACAGAGTAGAGAACACATATCAGCACATTAGGGAAAAACACATCATACCTTGGGGAGAGGGGGTCCACATCCACACTCTTTTAAGTGTTGGGAGTCAACTGAACTCCCAGAGCCAGTCGATGCCCTTCAAATACTTCCTTGGGTAAGGCCTTTGTCAGAATATCTGCAACCTGTAGCTTTATAGTCACATAATCCATCTTCACAAGCCCTTGCTCCACCTTATCTAGGATGAAATGATACTTTATCTCAATGTGATTTTTCCTTGAGTGATGGACATGATTTTTACTGAGATTTACAGCACTTGAGTTATCACACTGGATTCTGATCGGAGACTTCACCTCAACTCCCATATCATCAAGCTACTGATTCATCCACAACAATTGTATGCATGCTTTAGTGGCCTCAATATACTCAGCTTCTCCGGTGCTTAATGAGATGCAATATTGCATCTTTATTAGCCAAGAAATACATAGTTCACCAAGATAGAATTCACATCTTGATGTTGATTTCCTGTCATCCGCTAAACCATCCCAATCCGCATCAGTATATCCCAATAACTCTGTCTGAGATTTTCCATTATATATCAAGCTGAAATCCACAGTGGCCTTGATATACCAAAGTATTATTTTCACTGAAATCATGTGGAATTCCTTGGGATTAATCTGATATCTTGTTCCATAGCATGTAGCGAATACAATGTCAGGCCTTGTTACAGTCATGTATAGAAAACTTCCAATGGTTTGCCTGTATTCTATGATATTAACTTCCTTACCATCCTCATATTTTGACAATTTTATCTGGGTAGCTACGAGAGTATTCATCTCCTTGGAATTGTCCATTCCAAATCTTTTCAAAAATTCCTTGGCATATTTAGATTATAAAATAAATGTTCCATTCTATAGTTGTGTCACCTGTAGACCAACGAAAAATGTTATCTCTCCAATCATTGACATTTCGAACTCCCTTTTCATGAATTCAAAAAATTCTATGCACTAATCTTCATCTGATCCGCCAAATATTATGTCATCGACATAAACCAACACCATAATTCTTTGATTACTGTCATTGCTGAAATAGAGATTGTAATCAACTCCCCCATGCTGGAAACCAAGCTTCTTTATGTACTGACCAAGCCTTGAGTACCAATATCTTGATTCCTTCTTGAGCCCATACAACGCCTTATTTAGTTTGAAAACCTTGTTCCCATCCTCATGAATGAGAAAACCATCTAGCTACTCAATATACACTTCCTCCTCCAGAACACCATTCTAGAATGTGGATTTGACATCCATCTGGAACACTTTGAACTTTCCTTGCACTGCAATGGCTAAGAATAATCTGATTTTCTTCAGTCTTACAACTGGTCCATTTGTATCATCATCATCTATTCCCTATATCTGGGAGTATCCTTTTCACATTAGTTGTGCTTTGTTTTGAACCACTATTCCATCTTCATTCATCTTTTTGCAGTAGACCCATTTAGTTCCGATGACATTATTAACTGCTAGTCACAAAAAAATATCCCACATCTGATTCTTCTCAATCTGATCAAGCTCTTCATTCATAGCCTGAACCCAATTTTTATCTTCAACTGCATCAGCAAAATATTTCGGCTCTACCTGAGATAGGAAAGATGTCTACTGTAGTGAATTCATTCTTCTTGTCTGAACTTGAGCTGTTTGATCACCAATGCTTTTCTACCTATCAATTTCAGCTCGACTCTTTGTCTTCCTTGCAGACACAGACTTGACACTTTCTTGTTCATCATCAGTGTCTTCTTCTGAGTCAGAATCTGCTACTTCTTCTCCTCCTATGTTACATTCTTCTTTATCACTTTCATCAAGAAACTATTCACTATGATGTTCAATATTATCTTCATTTTCCACAATTGTGATATCATTGCTCTCAACTACTTTTCCTAGCCTCTTGTTAAAGAATTTGTATGCTTTGCTTTTTCCTGAGTAGACCATAAATATTTTCTCATATCCATGTGATTCAAGCTTATTATGCTTTTATTTGTTGAGAAGGAAGCACTTACTTCCTAATATTTGAAAGTATTTCATTGTTGGATTCTTTTCATACCACATTTCCTACAGAGTATTTCCTTCCGTCGGACACAATAGATCCCTGTTAGAAATTTAGACTGATGTCAATATTGTTTCCTTCTAAAACTTCTCTGGAAGGTCTTTTTCTATAAGCATTGTTCTGGCCATGTTTTTGATGATCCGATTTCTTCTTTCAACCACTCTATTCTATTGTGGAGTTCTCACTGAGGAAACATGATTCCTTATACTGTGTTTCTCGAGATAGTCTTCCACCTGACTGTTTGTAAATTTCGTACCATTATCAGTACGAAACATCAGAATTTTCTATCCAAGCATCCTTTCGCACTCCCTTTCGTACTGTTTTAAGTATCTGAACACATCTGACTTATGGGAAATAACAAATACACATGCCATTCTGCTATATTCATCAATGAAAAGAACATAGTACCTATTTCCTTCAATTGATCTTGGTGTGATAGGACCACAAACATCACCATGCACTAATTCGATCACTATTGTTGACTTCTTTTACTTTGCTTTATACGTCTTTATAATGATCTTCCCTTGTTGTAATGCATTGTACGTGTGAGTACGATCACGTGAAAGCTTAGGGAGGTCTCTTGCTGCATCACAATTCACCAGATCTTCCAGGGATGGTTGGCAAAGATGACCATGTTTTTTATGCCACAACTTGTTTTCTTCCTCTATGGAGAGAAAACACATATCTTCTTCTCCACTTACTAGGTAGATATTTCCCTTTGTTATTTTTTCCTGTAGGACTATTTCCCCGTATCTTCCTTTGATGACACACATCTTCTTAGTAAACCTTATAGAATGTCATGTGTCACATAGTTGACTGACACTAAGAAAATTGTGACTAAGGCCTTCTACTACTAAGACACTAGCACTTCTTATCTCTTTGCCCCCAAACATGGCCTTTTCTGAGCTAATAATCTTCAGGACTTCATCATTTCCAAACTTAAAAACTCCTTCTTTGTCATATTTTACGCCTATGACAAGATCCTTATTACCTGTAATGTGAGATGTGCAACCACTATCAAGGATCCACACACCAGAGTGATCTGATGATTTAAAGGAAATTTCTGCCACCACGGCCTTCTCATCCTTCTTCTTCTTGGTCCATATTTTTTCCTTCACACTCAGCATGGATTGAGACTTTTGTTTTTCTCAGAGTATGATGGAACAAATTCATCCTGAAAAGGTGAAAATCTATTTTGTGTTTTCAACTCAACTGTTGGATTATTGACCAGCTGTTTGTTAATATTTTGGTTCTGCTTTGGAACATTCCTTTGTATGGTTGAAGTGAAGTACCTATCCATGTGCCTGAATCCTCCACACCAAAAATAGTGTCCTTTGAAATATGTTCTGGAGAACCGTTTTGTGTTTGGTTTCCACCTTTTTTCTTGTTCCCTTCGATATCTCTTGGCTATGGAACACATATATTGTGAATGTACCATTTTTCCACAGCAATAACACCTGATATGAGGTGCATTCCTTTTCCTGACTTCTTCACAACGAGTTTCCCCAAGGGATCTATGAATGTTCTGATTTTTCCTTGTACCCAAATCAACCTTCAATCTCAGAGTGGGTGCTTGCGGCCTGACCTCAATTTTCACTAATTTTTGTTTTTGATCTAGCCCCCCATCAGTCTTAGAATCTGAAAAAAGTTGATGCTTTTTTTCTTCTGAACCACTATTCTCCATTTTCAGCTTCTTGGTTTTCTGAGTGATCTTCTTTCCTAATGATCCAGCAGGAGTTAAGAGTTTTTCTTGATCTTTGACCTTTTTCTACAAACCGACAGCTTCTCCTTCAAGTTATTCTATACACTTGGTTTGATCTTTCCTTGTGTTGTTCAAGTTATCAATCTCCCTTTTCTGTTCCTCAATTTTTATTTTATACTCACTAACTGATTCTGAGTCCTCTGGTGTTGATGACTTGAGTTTCTCAATTTCTTCCATCAACTCAGACTTCTCTTCTTCCTGCTGCCGTATATAGAGTTTGGCGTCACGAACAACATTGTTGGCTTTATTTGTTTTGGCTCTCCAAACATCTATCTCCTCAAGAGAAGCCTCTAACCCAACTTGCAAATAAACTCTTCCCTCAACTTATTATTCTTATTCATTATCTTCGGTTTTATTCTTATTATGAGAACTACTGACAACTGCCACCATATCATTTTCCCCACGATCTCTGCAGTTCTTTATATCTTCAACCTCCTCAACCTCAGACTATTCTAAACTATCATATTCTTTTGAGAGAAGGTTCCTCTTCTTAAAGAAATTACTCTAGAACTATTTCTTGCCTTTCCCATAGGCTGGAGACTTCTTCTTGTGAATTTCGATTTCATCGACATCATCATCCTCTTGGAACTTTTTGGGGAACCTTGCCACAAGATGTCCAACCTTTCCACAATGAAAGCAAGCAAATGGAAGCTTCCCTTTAAATATTCCATTGCCTATTTTAAGGTTTGAGGAGAGGAATGACATCACATCATCTGTCTCTTCTTCATCCTGAGAGTCTTCAATGGTGAGATTCTTAATGACCTTAAATGCCACCACTTTGGATTTCCCCTTTTCCACAGCATCGTTATCATCATTTCTCATTTCATATGCAACAAGGGTGTTGTGCAGGTTATCCAATGTCAACTATTTCGGGTCTTTATCTTCCAAAACCGAAACTTTCGGATTAAACCGAGGTGGAAGTTTCCTCAAGATTCTCTTCACAATCTTTATGTCTTCAATAACTTCTCCATAACCTCGCATGTTCTCCACTACAACATTTACCCTGTCAAAGAATGTATCAACAGACTCATTCAGGTTCATTCTCAGATCTTCATACTTGTTCCACAAAACTTGTAGCTTTGCTTCTCTAACCTTTGTATCTCTTTCATATATATTTAATAGATTTTCCCATATAGCATGTGATGTTTTACATGACATCACCTTTGTATATATAGGATTGGATAGGGCTCCCCCTAAAGAATTTGTGTCCTTGGCATCAGAATCGAATTCTCTTTGCTAGGCTTCTGATAATGCCCCACTATTGATATCAGCTATTATACCATGCATTTCTCCTATGAATACATCCATTCCCAAAGATTGGAAGTAGTGTTGCATATGATACTTCCATAGCTAAAAATTTTTCCCGTCGAAGATCATAATCCCTTTATGATTGGTTACCTCCATTTGAGAGAGAACCACTGATAAAAACATTTCCCTCTGATACCAATTGTTAGGTCTACTAGGTTAGATACCCAGAGAGGGGGGGGGGGATCAGGGTATGACAGATTAAAATAACTACCCATATTTATCTTGTCTCACTGTTAAGAAAGACACTCTACTCTCTCTTTTCCTGCAGCAAAGTATAAACAAGAACTAGAGCATGAAAAGGACACAGAGATTTTTACTTGGTTCACCCTCACTGGGCTACGTCCAAGGAACATACACCGATGATGTGCCGATGTACCAAATCCACTAAAAACGTACTGTAGTTTACAACATTCAGGATAGATCACTTCTATTCCCAGGCTCACTGTCTTTACAAAGTTTAGGGTCAGCTCACTACTTTCCCAAGGGTCACTACATGTTTCTCTCTCTCTGGCTCACTTCCGGTGGATATGATCACCTTCTTCCTCTTCCTTGGCTCACTGCTCTGGAAAGGATCCACTCACATTTTATAGACCTATAGGTCTCTTCATTATCACTAATTAATATATCCTCTGTTGTATTTAGATTATCTGTTGATGTCCAACATTCACTCGTAGATGAATCTCACTTTTCACCGAAAGTATCAGGAAATCTTCCAGCTTTCACGCAGCCCTGAATCACTATCATGCTTCAACCACACATGGCGCCCTTCTCTATGCTGGAACGCAAGTTATAACTGGTGCACAATTCCACTTCAACCACTTGCACGACACAAGATTTTGCAACTCCAAACTTGTGAGACTCACACCCTTTTACACCCAAACCCATATTGGCGTGCAACCATCAACTATTGTGCTTCTTCAAAACCTGGCACGCAAGTGTCACCAAAACACTTGCGCGACACCCCCTTCCTCAACTCAAAACATGGGTGACTCTCTTCCTTTCTCGTCCAAACCTCATTGGGTGTGAAACAAACAACTGTCGTGCAACTTCTACTTGTGCGACCACACCACCCCTTGCACAACCACCACACCTACGCGACGAGAGCTCTGATTTTCTATAAGCGTTGAACTCGTACCAAATGAGGACGGTTCAACCTCTATTTATAATAATTTGGACACCCTGCGCGATGGTGCGCAAGTCTCCCCTCGACGCGCAAGTTTCGGCGTGCAAGTCTCTGCCGCGCATTTCACTTGTGCGACCAACTCTAAAACTTGGGAGCCCCTTATCCCTTTTCCATATTTTGATGCTCTGAATTTGAAAAACAAAGGTTGTGCAAGTTTCCTCTCCTTCAAGTCAACGGGCAAAAGTACCTTTTCCAAAACCACCTTTCTCTATTTGTCGATTTCCCGGCCCAAAAATTTAGCAAACACTAGAAAACGATGCCACCTTGTATCTTCTTTTTTTGTACCGCCTCCAGATCATCCATTACATTGTCGATTTTCTTGAATCAAACATGGATTGTTAACCACAGCCCTTGATCTCAACATGCCACAAAGAAATCCCCTTTGTCAACAAATTTTTATGTCATGGTTTTCTTTGTTAACAATCACAACACAGATGTCCACTTTTTCAACAAACACAATCACCTCAAAAATGATATAATGATACCTTGAGGTATTTTTTCCCAACACTAACTCATTAGAAATCCATATTAAGTCTAAATTAAATATTTTCACTAAAAATTAAATGATTCATACCTAAGTGAAAAACTGGGTTCTTACAATCTCTCCCCCCCCCTTAAAAGAACTTTCCCCCAATTTCTTCTTCCAAGGGTAATGAAACACTATTTGAGAACAACTCTATCCATTGGGAACATATGTTAGATTCTCTCTCCCAAGTATCATCATGAACTTGTCTGTCATACTATAGTACCCATTCTAGAGGGACAGACAGACCTCAGAGAGTCTTCATGCTTCAGTCAACAGTGCACACTGAATATTCCTCAAAGATAGCATCAGCATCTAACTCAACTTCTTCAGAATCAAAGGTATGAGACAGGTCGTCATGATATTGGTGAAGTTGTGAGACATGAAATACATCGTGCATGGCACAATACCACTGAGGTAGTAGTAACTGATAGGATACCGGCCCGACTCTCTCTAGAATCTCGAATAGCCCGACGTAATGAGGTGACAGCTTTCCCTGCTTAAGCATTTATGCCCTAGCCTGGTCGATACCCAGAAAAAAAATCCCCAACCTCGAACTAAAGAGGCCATCAATGGTGATCAACATAAGATTTTTTTCTAGAATGAGCAGTAGTCATACGCTTTCTAATCAGCTGAACTTTTTATAAAGTCTCCTAAAAAAGACGAGGACCTAGTAGGGTTGCCTAACCTACCTCTAACCAGCACAAGCGTGAACATCATAGCCTACCATATAATGAATCAAAAGGATCCATCTGAATCATTGACTGAAAACTATTATTATATGTAAACTCAACAAGAGGGATATGCTTCTCCCAAGAACCATCGAAATCAAGGGTACATGCTTAGAGAATATCCTCTAGAACCTATATTGTCCATTCTGATTGTCCATTGGTCTGAGTGTGAAAATATGTGATTAGAAGCACCTGAGTCCCCATAGCTTTATGAAAACCTTGTTATAACCATGAAGTGAAATGATAATCTTTATCTGAAACAATAGTATGTGGAACCCCATGTAGTCATATTATCTCATGGACATACAGTCTTCCCAACTCATCAATCGAGAAATTCTCCCATATAGGAATGAAGTGGGAAGATTTTTTTAGTCGTTCAATGAATACACATATAGAATTTATACCCCTCAATGACCTAGGTATGCCGACTACGAAATCTATAGCAACATCTTCCCATCTCTATTATGGCATTCGAAGTGGCGGTAACAAGCCTGTAGGTCTCTGGTGTTTTTCCTTTACCTACTGACAGGTGTAACACCTAGTGATGAACCCTAAAATTTGACATTTCATTCTAGGCCACCGATATTGGTGTCTCATATATCGATACATCTTCGAGATGCCTGGATGAACTTACCACTGAGAAGCGTGGGACTATTTTATCAACTCCTCTCTCATATCTGCAGGATCCTAGATACATTTACATAGACGCAGGATGTCGTCTCTGTCCATAGACCAATATGTAGGTGGGTTGTCTCCTGATATACTCTCACATAGAATCAAACCTTTCGGATTTGAAAATTGACTACTCATCGCCTCCTCAAGGAGGGAAGAGGTAACTGTAAAGGATGAGAGGTAAGATTTCTCGTGACTATCATGAAACTCCATATGAAGTTTAGAAAATATGGCCATTAAATTTCATTCATCATTGGCTTCTTGTACATCATGTGTTTGTTTTTTTCGACTCAGTGCATCAGTGACCATATTTCCCTTTGTAGGTGTGTAGGAAAGATCAAAATCAAAAGATTGTAGATATTCTACACATATCTGCTGTTTGAGGTTCAATTCATGCTGAGAAAAGATATACTTTAGGATCTTGTGATCTGTATACACCATAAAGCACTCACCCAACAAATAATGTCTCCAGCGACATAAGGCATGGACAAATGTTGTTAGCTTAAGGTCATGTGTCAGGTAATTTCTCTCGTGCGGTATCAACTGCCAAGATCTGTATGCAATTACTTTTTCTCACATGCTTGTGACCATAAGAACTTAACACCATTATTTGTAAGTCTTGTAAGAGGTGAATCAAGATGTGAGAAGTCCTATATTAAATACATGTAATATCTAGTGATCCCTAAGAAACTCCTGATATCAAACACATTCTTGGGCTACTCCCAAGAAACAACAGTAATAAACTTTTTAGGGTCAACAGATACTCTTGATTCTGAAATAATATAACCCAATAAGTTGACCTTGTCAATCTAGAAGTCGCATTTAGAAATCTTGGAATAAATATGATGATCTCTTAGTGTACTCAGAATGATATCAAGATGTTTGGCATAGTCGTTATGAGTCTGAGATTACACCAAGATGTCATCTATAAAGACCACGACAAAAGAGTCCAAATAGGGGTGAAAACTCTATTCATAAAATCCATGAAAATGGCAGGTGAATTTGTAAAACTGAATGGAATAACAAGATACTCATACAGATCATACCTACTATAGAAAGTTGTACGAGGTATGTCTAATGGTTTGACTCACACCTGATGATAACCTGATCTTAGGTCAATCTTAGAAAACACTTTTTCTCCTCATAACTAGTCAAAGAAATCATATATTCAAGGAAGTGGATACCAATTATTGACTGTAAGCTGGTTCAACCTCCTGTAATCCATGCATAGACATAATTTTATATCCACCTTCTTAGAGAAAATCAATGGCTAACCCCAAGAAGATGTACTAGTCTATATAAAACCTTTGGCCTCTTGGTCCTCTATCTACTAATTGAGCTTCTGAAGCTCAGTAGGTTCTATACTGTATGGAAGAATATAAACTGGAGTTTCTCCTAGAACAATCTCAATTGTAAACTCTACCTCTCTCATAGGAAGTAATCTAGAAAATTCATCGTGAAAGAATTCCCTAAAATGATCTACTACTGTAGGGAAATCAGTTTGAAGTAAACCCTGATCCTCCATGAAAAGATTTGAAATCCGGGTGGTCACATCACCTAGACCATGTTTCTTAGGTCCATATCTCCTATCCTAGGCATCCCACTCACCTTTGAAAATAAAATTTTTGCCTTATGGTGATGTAAAAGAGACCCTGCGGCAATAGCAGTCTACAATGGCATGGTAGTGGACTAACCAATCCATCCCAATAATGACATTGAAGCCAGTCATCTTGAAAAAAAAGATATTCCACAAGAAAAGGTAACTGTCTACCTCAAGAGGATAGTCCATGCTCTGGTTTATTCCCTCCATTTGTATTCCCAACAGTGTATCAAGGGCCATTACACCATAGTGATATTGTATCTCTAGATCGGTACTTTCCATGATAGATACAGAAATAAAAGTGTTTGAAGAACCTGTATCAAACAAATTAGAGACAATAGTGGAGGCTAATAGAATAGTACCTCATACTGTAGATGGCACCACATCTTGATCCTTGAGTATTGGTTGTAAATCATGAAACTAACCTGATCCACGACCCTTTGAAACAGATAGACTACCACAATCATGATTACTCTGCTGGCGTTGCTGGTGATTAGGGGTTAGACTACCATGTCCATGACCTGCTCCTCGGTCAGACCTTCTGGTTCTATTCCAACTCCTCACCTGACGAGGAAAAAAATAACTAGCTCCTGAAAGTGGAGTTGATGCTGATTCTTTTCCACTTGAATCTAGTGTAAAGGTCCTAAAAAACACTAAATATGACCCATAGGGCCACAAGCCCGACACTCCATAGGGTCTCTATCGCATTGGGGCTTCTTATTCCCTGGTATTAAAAACTGATGACACACCATAGAGCTATCAAATTGGATACTCTGGCTACCACTAACCTAATGAAAAACCTCAAGGGAACATTTCCTACCACCAGAAGAACTACTGGCCTAATGCGGCACTGATCCTTTAAACCCAATACTTGTGTCTTCCCTCAGGTTATGCTCAGTAATAAGGGCCTGATCAACTATTTTAGAAAATTTAGGAAGGAAAAATACATTAACCTAAGTTTAGATGGCGTACTGGAGCTTATCAAAAAAATGTATAGCATGTAAAATCTCATCACCATCTAGAAGTGATGTGAGGCGCTATAAATTAGTGAAACGTGATGAATATTCCATAACTGACATAGAACCCTACTTGATATGCATGAACTCTCATGCTCTGTTAGCTCTCAGTGCCTGAGGAAAGAAATGATCATAGAAGGAAGTCTGGAAATAAACTCCTAACATGCCCTCATGATGACTGGCCTAGGTAACCACATCCCACCAATGCTTAGCAGAATCCCGAAGCATGTATGTAGCAAGATTGAATCTTCACTCTTGAGGAATTTCTAGATGCTCAAAGATATACAGCATGGCCTCTCACCAAGACTCAATATCCTAAGATCTTCCATCCCTTGAAAAGGTAGGGGATGCTGCAACTAGAACTTGTAGGTTAGATCAGCCATCATAGGTGCAATCCATGGAGAACTTTTCATGGACTGCATCAGACATAGGAAACTATCACAGACTTGGGAATCAGTGCCCAGATCAGGTATAGTAGGTGGTGCCTCAAGTGTCACTCTTGGAGGTAAGACTGGCAGCTTATGGACTACCATGTCTGAAGCATGGTCATCACCACCCTAATGGAAAACAACACTAGGACTTTGTGACAGCATTAGTCTACAAATTCCAAGAACCCACCTCAGAACAAGCTTAGAAGCAAGGATATATTTTGATGCTCCTTTCCATCACAGATTCCAACGAATGGAAAAGCAGAATACCTTAAGAATAAATAGGGTCACCCTTTGAAGAACATCAAAAAAACTAATGAAGGCATGGACTAGGAGCCCATTTGGAGTGAGGCGTTCCAGTTACTTGCGCGTTGTGCAAGTCACTTGCGCACCACCTATGGGTCGCGCAACTCACTTGCACTCCCTATTTGGTTTTTCGCCCAAGGTTCAAGGTGGCCAATAAATAGCCCCTATGGGCCCCCATTTCAAGGACGGATTTTCCAAAAGTCAAATTCAAGCTCTGGTCTCCCTAGTCTTCAACTCAACTCTTCTGAAAGCATCTAAGGTAACTTTTTTCCTAGATTGGAAGACCTAAAGGAGTAGAATAATGCCTAAGTGTTTAGAATTCATCAACACTTGCATGCCTAAGTGACCAGACCTCCTTAAAAATGGAAACACTTGTGCATCGCCCTACCCTTTTGATGAAACTTGCACCCCGCCCTTTTGGAAACATCTTAGGATAATACTAAAGGCATGATTTAAGTCTCGCCCAAGTATTACCCTACAGATTCTTCATCGCCCTAGTGAACCCATTCAATGCAAGTACACTTGTGCTACCAAGACTTGTGCCCCAACTTCATTTGTGTGCCTCTCCTCCGTTCACCTCTCCTCTTCAAGATACTATCCCTCGACCCCTTTTCATAGACATTTATGGAATGGTTTTTTTGTTGGATTCCTTATCTGAAAGGAATTCTGTGAGAACCTCGCCCAAAACCTCATGACTTACAAGCTTTATGTCACTATGGTTAGAGGTTTCTTCCATATAACCTCATCCTTTAAGATGAGAAGATCTTTCGATTTAGGGAATCCTCTTTAGGAGTAAGCCCCAAGTTCCCTTGGTTTGGTCCTCCTTCTCAGGAATAAGCCCTAATCATAATTCCTTTAATTTGGGCCTCCTTCTCAAGAGTAAGCCGCAGGTTATAAGTCCCCTTTAATCTAGGAATCCTTCTTCGGAGTAAGCCCTGGGTTAAAACTCCAAATCTCCATAAAGTAAAAATACCTTTATGGACCCTACTCCTGGGCTTCTTTCCTGACGTAAGTCTTGGTCTTCATCTACTTGGGAAGTCATACATACGTAAGCCCCACATCATTTCTTGTGACTGCATCTTTCGTGTCACAATCGTCAGGTTTACTGATACCTCTTGTTTCTCACACTGAGCATGAATCATGCGATCTTAGAGTGTAAAAGTTATCATGACATCTCTTTTTGGGCCATTAACCATGCATAAGCCCCATATTTCTTCTCCCAAACTACGTGGACTTTGATCTCTACCTTAAAAGTATAGTACGTAGGAAGCCTTTCTAAGGTTCAAGCCTCTCATTCATTAATTCTTTTCCATCCCATATGACATTAAACTAAATCCTTCTTATCGAACTACATGGGTACTGATTCCTTTTTAACAAGGATACGTAGGTAGCCCATCTGTAGGTATGATCCCAACTCTGAAATAATCCCTATCTTTCTGAATGACAATAAACATCAAGTGCCCCACTGAATGGATTTAAAACCAATATGGTCATCATAATGACCAAGAGATTTCTATATAATGTATTGAAGGATACCATTGACTAAGAATCTATAATACATACAGATGATTCTCCATCGATTAAGAACTTCAAATACATATAAAAGATTCTCTAAATCCCATACATATCAATCATCGATTTCCAAATCTAAAGGAAAACTCATTTTCATGCTTGGTGAATTAATAAGGATTCATGAACATAACTTAAATCTATAAGAGAGTCCTTGAGTAAGAAATAATTCCCCTTAAAATGGTGTGATGAACCCGACCTCCCATCCTCTCGACCAATGAAAATTCTTAAGCCTCATCGGTCCATAACTAATGAGCACCTACCATTGGAAAGTAGGTCCAAATGGATATAGAATCATTGGGTGTTACTGGTTATATGAATAAACCCATTATAAACCTATTGGAAAGTTTGAACCATAAACAAACAAGGTCATCCCCATTTCTAGACGAAACAAAAAAATGGTGAACCCAATGTGAATCCTTAACCAAGTTAAATGATGTTTTACTTATTTTTTAGGCCCCTATTAAACACAATATGAGGGCCAATAATGGAATCAATAACATATGGTCTCATCCAAAAGATGTAGTCTGGCCAGGCTTATCTTGATTATGTCTGCTATATCAAACCGGCACTCTTTTCTGAGATCTCTCTGCAACACAAAATGGCTTCTTTAAGGTTCACATCTGTGAATGCCTTGGCCGCTACTCTTGCTGAATCCTCATCTGCTATGAGGACGACATCACCTACTCAACGTCTTTAACTCTGGGTCTCAAATGAATTAGTGGGGGACTACCATCAACACAATACCATCCTGACTCTAGAGGCCGATCGACAAGCCCTCCAAGTTAACAAATCACCCTGGTTGTCCGGACAGCGACGACCAGTGGTCAAGAAGAAGGTGGGGCAAACCATCGTCTCCAACCGTTTAGGGTCTTTATCCCCAGAACGCAACAACCAGTCCCTCCCATATTACAGGGAGGTGAATCAAGAGGTCACTCAAGGTCTCAGTTCAAGAAGACAGGAGTCCTTCATGAGTACTCCCACCAAAAATCGCCGCCAGAGTCATGCAGTACTGCACCCTCAACATGATGGGGGTATCGCCTATAGGCATTCTTCTCAGGTTCCTTAAACCCGAGCATGTAAGACGAACCAATAGAGGTGAAATTCGGCCAATAGGGAGCAGGTTCTTACCTCTTCCCCCTCCGAATAAGTCCATCAACCTAACTTTGTGGCAAATAATAAGCGAGCATATACACCCATCCGTCCCAATTTCACTTCCCAGCAGACTCGTCTGGTAGTAACACACCAATCCCACCAAGAAATTCTGGCAGAGTACTATAGACAGGCATATACACCTATTTATAAATCATTATCCAGTCAATAGGCTTGTCTGACTGCATCCAAAGAAACCCTCCAACCAAATGTGGTGACCACCTATAAATAGGTACATACACCTGCTTACACTCATCAATTCTTCCAGTAGTCTCATCTGCCAGTATTGAAGGAATTTCATCAATCATATTTGGTGGGGAACAATCAGCAGGCACATACACATGCAATTCATCAAGCTAACCAACAGTCTCATTTGTTAGCCCCAAAATATTTCAATTGGAATACTCCAATGACAAAAAGGAGGAAAACATAACTTTCTGCCCCCACACATGAGTACTTTCAGAATTCACTGATAGGAAAAAGAGGAAATAAGTAGGAACACACACCTACTCCAAACATGAAATGGATGTATATTCTCTTTCTGGCAGCTGAAGTCACCAAGCACATTCTGACAATGGTGAAAGAGAAGAAGCAAATCCTTGTCCATATTTTGGATACCTGTCAGAATATTATAACAACTTCAGTGACATCACAGGGAAAGAAACATAAATCTATCCCTATCAGTGGAGTGACTCATCAACATGTCACCCCAGAGTAGATACACACCTCTGTTCCAGTACAGGATGGTCATGGGGCATACCCCCCCATGTCATACGGACAATCAAGTCGGGCACATACACCCGATTTAAATAGAGATAGACAACCTAACCTGACCATTTCTCCTGAGCAGGCACATACACCTACCCATAATAAACACTTCCATAAACAATTGGTTTCCAAAGTGAGTAATAAGGCGTCCAAAAAAAATACCCATCCAGCACAGTTAAAAAATCAATATCCAATCTGTAATAAGGCATTGATCAATGCTGAACATCCTAAAGCCCTCAGAAAATTATCTGTTGCAGCTCAATATTCTACTCTCTCATTTCCAAATTCGAAAAATAACAACAAAAATTCTGAATTTCTTCATCAGAAACTTTCTCATGAAGGATTTTTTCATGAAAATGTGGTCAATCTCGAAGCATCATCTTCAGATAAGAGCCACGATAACCCTCTGCGTGTCCAGAAGATAAAGCAGAAAAAGGTTTCATCATTTGTTGTAACCCACCATGGTGGTCCTCCCCATGATGATGAATTTAGTTGCGAAAGCTCTATCCAAATTATTGAAGGACCCCGGGACACCCTGAGAGGGGAGGGGTGAATCAGGGTGACCACTTTTTCTTTTTAAAGTGATAGATCTTGTTCCCACGTTGGTAGGAACTTGTTGAACCTGTATGAAGATTACGATTAGAAAGAAAACATTCACATGCACAGAGAAGACACAGCCCTTTTTACTTGGTTCACCACTAAGGGCTACATCCAAGGAGCATACGCCGACAGGTTGTCGGTCGTACCAAAAACCACTATGCTTACACAAGTTCGGGTACAGTCACTCTGTCCCAGGCTCACTGACTTTACAAAGGTTCAGGGATAGCTCACTACTTCCCTCGGGTCACTCCCGTTGACTCCCCCTGGCTCACTGCCGTTGGTGAAGTCTCACTCAGTTTATAGACGTGAAGGTCTCTTCAATTGAAAGTCATGAAGTTCATTGTCTCATGTTCAGCATGAGACTTTGCTTTCATCAGAGTCCTGAGTTTAATGCTCTGTTAATATCCAAATTCCAACCACTGAGGAAAAACCCCTTTTCCCTTGTTCACAGGGCAAACAACCTTTGTGAAAGGCCTTCGCAAAGTACCCTACTTCGCGAGGCTCCCAATTCTGCAAAGCTCAAACAATCCTTCGTGGAGCCCCTGCCATTTCGCGGAGCTCAATCACGAAGCTCAATCGCGAAGCAATCTTGCGATGCTCCAACCTTCGCAATGCTTGGCTATCGCGAAGCTCCTGCCTCTTCGCGATGCTCACTGAGCCAACGCGGGGCACCCGTCTTTCGCGGAGCTAGAATAGCCGCCGCGAAGCTCCTCTTTCGCGAAGCACGCTGCCTTCGCGAGAGACCTTTGCGAACCGAGAGCAAAGGACTTCTCTGAAATTCTTTCTCTTTCTCTTGAGGGGGTAGGCCTCTATTTATAGGAAATTCCACCGACCCTTGTCCCTTCCACGCGAAGTCAACGCCACGTCATCTCAAATCGCGAAGCTCCAAAGTTTCTGCCGGAAATCTGTCCAAATCGCGAAGCTCCACGGCAATCTTCCGTTCGCGGAACTTGACGTAGTCGCGAAGAATCACCGTCAATATACCTTCGTGACAGCGCCGCGAAGCTCCCTTCACGAAGCCCAACATTCCTTCGCGCCTTCGCCGCGAAGCCCTTCATCTCCGCGAAGCTCTTCAACTCTGCCGTTCGCGAAGCTTTGACGTAATCGCGAAGACTCACCGCCTCCATTCTTCTGGTCTTCGCGATTTCCAAACCATGCATCCTCTATTCGCGAAATTCATGCCTTTTCCATATTAAATCATGATCTTCATGGAAATCCTATTTTCGTGATGCTCACCAATTTCCAGATTTTGGACCCCAAAAATTTGGCAAACACTGGGAAACGACGCCACCTTCAATACTATTGTCTGCTTGAATGGTATGATCTCTTTGCTGGTTCATGAGCTGAGCTTCCTTTGAGGATTGACAACAAACACAAACCACACTCCAAATCATGCATAGAAGACCATGGTTCCAACAATTATTAATTCACATTTCCTGGAAAATTATTCAATGTACAATGCAGTAACGAGAAATCCATCTTATCTTGAGGAACTTTCAAATGTGAAGCCAGTCATGTCTGATGCCTTACCGCTAGCAGGTGAAATAATTTCTCAATCAGAAGATATCCCGGGGTGTAGGTCATTCTCCGAACCACCCCTGGGTCATTCAAATTCTAATTTGAAAAATGAATTATCTACCAATATTATTGAATCTAATGAAGCAATAAATAAGAACTAGCTTTGGTTTATTCAGGTAGAATAATCTTCATTAAATGAAAAAGATGAAGTGCTAAATATGAGAAAACAATTGGAAAAAGGTGAAATACCAGTCATGTTTTGGCCTTTGGCTGACTCTCAGTATGATATTCCAGAAATGTTGACAGAAGATTGAATTCACGATATTCATCTCAACATGTGGAAAAATATTTTTCACTTAAAAGAGAAAATATTACCTTAAGATGAATATCAAAATCATATTAAGGTAATAGAAGGGTTTCAACGCCAAATTGACTTGGCATCTCTCTCAGTTTCCCGACATCTAAAGGTTGAAATGTAGTAGAGATCCCTTCAGCGTACATGCCTTGGTGCATTAAAAAGGTCGTGCCAGTTAATTACCAATGCCCCATCTGGTATTCATATCAAGGGATGGGGTTTTAATGGAGCATTACAGTTCACTGTGCTCTCTAGTCAATAAATCCCGCCAAAAGTGGTCTCATGAAATGTTATTGCCCATGGCTTGTGATAGCTAACTGGTTTTTTTTTTGTAATCAAAGGCTTGCTCAAGAACAGGCCTCAACTAGTTCTTCCCAAAGTCAGTCATATAAAGAACAAGTTGTTGAATTACTCTTTCATCAAGAAAATGAGAATATCGAATAGGCAACTTGTTTAGAGCTTGCGCATCATCAGGTGACAGAGGTGTCAGAAATAATCCAATGGTCATCTGAGCCAGGTGATTTGAGTGGATTTCGGATGATACATCCAGCCAATTTCCAGACTAAAATCCACAAAATCAGAAGATCTTGTATGAAAGTTTCCGATGTAGCAGCTTAAGAGCCACCTCATATTTCTAGGCTGGGGACTCTTTTAATCCAACCCTCGAGATCAACAGATAGGATTCAAGGAGTTGAGCAGGAAAAACAGGAACATCCCCAGTCCACCGGACTGGGGACTTTTTCAAATTCTCAATCTCTTCCTCAGCGAAAGTCAGTCTTCTATCGATTGGGGAAGATTCCATAAGAGTAACACAAAGTCGAATTATTAGGGAATTCCCTCCAAATTACGGTTCATCAAGAAGTTCCTGAGGGATCAACCAAACAAAAGGAAATGTCTCATAAAGGACATGGAAGAAGACAGTATCACAGAAATGCAGACAGAAGGGCTGCAATGCTTTATTCATCGATAAATGTCATCAATACCATTGTCACTGATCCCCCAGAATATGAGGCTCACTCAGAGGAATCAGATGAATAATTTCATGTTCAAGAGGTTGTATACACAGAAACAAATGAAGTAGGTGTGCGTACCAAAAGCCAGAGGGTTACCCAGAGGCAAGACATTCCTTCGGTTAATACCCTTCCATACTCTAGAAAGGTACATTCCAAGGAAAATGGTAAACATCAGGATACATCCCACCCTACCTCTGGAGAAGGCCAATCACTCTCATTAGAGGAAATTTTTTCCCAGTAAGAAGAAGAAATGAAGGAGTTAAGGAGGTTAAATGCAGAACTACTTCAAGGTAGTCTTCCTCCTAAGCATGCTAGAGTTAATCAATCAAGGGAATTTGTTGTAGCTATTGGGATGGATCTTGAATATCCCCCTTTATATGTACACCCTCACAGGTCCAATCTTATGGGCCATACGTGACAGAAACCGGAAATACTACCATTAGTGGAAGTACCGGTCTTCACACCTGTCCAAACTCCAGTTATTGCACCTACTTAGGTCCAAGATCAACCAGATGTTTCTCAAGCATTAATGACTACCATTGAGTCATTAAAAGCTCGGTTGGAAGCTATGGAAGGTCGACGTACACCAGTTTAACTGGAAAAGAGATCTTACCCTGAATGGGTGGATGCAATTCCTCCCCCATCAAGTTTTTCTAATACCACATTCCCAATTTTTAATGGTTCGGGAGATCCAGAACAACACTTAACACATTTTGTTTCTCGTTTTGATCTTATGATGGGAACTCCTCAATAACAAAAACCAGTTAAGCTCGGGTGTTTTGTTTAGTCATTACAATGGCCTGCTTTTTTCTGGTATACAAGTTTGCAATCTCAGTCATTTACTGGGTGGGAAGATCTCCATCCAAAATTCCTTCTTTAATTTAGTTCAAAATTATCAAAGATGATATTTTTTGATCTTACTAATTGTAAACAAAGGGAAAATGAAAGAGTTTCAGATTTCATTGCTCGCTGGAATGGATTAACATATTCCTTAAGTTTATCACTCCCTCAAGAAGAGTTTCTACTAACATGTGTGGAAAATCTACGTGATGAATTATGCACACCATTGATCCCTGTGAAATACACCGGAGGGTTTCGAGACCTTACTTCAATCACTCAGCATATAGAAGACTCTCTTATAGAGACTTTGGCTAAAACTTGTGTAATTCGATCAGCTTTGGGAAGGAGAATAGGGACAACAGAGACTTCTATAGTTACACTTAAACAAGAACCTGTACTTGCTTCCACTTCAAAACCTTCATCATATCGAAGGGCTACACCTCTTGAGCATCAAAAACAATGGCCGCCTCATCAATATGTTAAAAGATATCAAAGGCGGAAACAGTTTGAGGATTTAAATAACAAAGTTTATTCTTTTCAGAATGAAAAAGTTCCTAGTTACATCATCTCAACTCTAGAAAACAATCTGGTTCAATTTCCAAGGCCCAAAATACCGAAAAAGGAAGGAGATGAAGACCTCCCCAACTATTTCTCATTTCATCAGATGTTGGGGCATCCCATTCAGGAGTGTTTTGTCTTCAAATACCTCCTGAAAAAGATGGTGGACTATGGACAAGTAAAACTGAAAGGTTCTTCAGCCTAGGTAGCATGTGTTACTACTACTGATCTATAGGAAGAAGGTGAGTGGCACGATGTCAAAAGTAAAAATGCACAGAAATATGATGATTGAATGGTCAGGAAAATGATCAAACGAACTCATGCCATTTTACGAACACAATTGAATAAACCAATTGTGTCATCTGCAATTTCTTCCACAGTAAAACCCCCTTCATTAGAAGGAATATCCTCAAAGAAGCAGCATAATTTTTAGAAAGAAGAGCATTCAGTAGAAGACGACCTTGTATCAAAGCCTAAGTTGTATTTGACTCTGGGATATTTTATGCCATCTTATTAAAAAGCACGGGCACTGCCCCGCCAAACAGCACAGCCTGAACTGGTTCATCAGGCAGAATATTCATCAGATGAAGAATTGATCTTTGGTTCTGTTAACATGATTCATTTAATGGATCCCTATGCCAATGATAGTTTTGATCATGATGAGCCTAAGTTCCTTGTATCTAACAGAGGAATTAGAGGAAGAGATAAAGGTCTAGGATACAGAGGAATGCGTGGATATTCTAGAATCCACTATTTCAATCTTACCCCTGCTAGAACTATATATGCAGTAGAACTCGTGGAAAATCCCTTCAACAGGCTCAACAAGAAAAAGAAAGTTCTTCCACATATGGCAGATTTGGTCCTGACACAATTATTTTGGAGGACCAGTTAGAGGTTACACCTTATTCCTCTCAGCAAATAGATATACATAGTCGGTCTAATCTACAGAAGCCAGGAGTGTTTCCAATTCCTGTCCTGATATGGGATACATATACTGCCAAAGCATCAACTTCCAAGGAACCTACAAAAACACATTTTCATGCTGGGAAATGCAGACCTTTGGACCAAAAGTATGATGTCTTGAATCATTTTTCCCATGTACCAGTCAAGTTATCAATTCTGGATGCCTTGAATCTATCAAAAGATCTTAAGGAGGCACTTATTTAGGCTTTGTCGGGTCCTCAAGAATTTGAAACTGAAATTACTGCGGCTGATATCTACCGTATAGAGAATGATCCTGCAGAATGCCATGCAGTGATATCTTTTATAGATGAAGATGAAGATGATGTTGTACATCATATCAGACCTTTGTATCTATCTGGAAAATTCAATGACATAGACATCCTATGAGATTTCATTGATAATGTCTTAGGAGTCAACCTCATTCTTATTCATACACTTCATCGATTGGGCCTCACCGAATCCAATTTATCTTCTTCTACTTTGATGTTGAAAGTATATGATAAGAATGAACAAAAACCTCTGGGTGAGATAACACTCAGAATTCAGTTTGGAGACCTTGTGTCTAATTCATATTTCATGGTTGTTCATTAGGACACTGCCTTCAACATTTTTCTTAGAAGACCTTGGCTACATCAACATGCAGGCATACCTTTTTCATACCATCAATGTCTCAAATATTGTTTCAATGGTCAAATTAGGACATTGTATGGTGATAAGTCCCCATTCAAAACATGTGAATCTCAATACATTGAGGCATAATTTTATCACATGGAGGGAAAGGAAAAATCCACAGCAAAGGAGGTCACCAAAATTAATGCTCCAAATGGTTTGGAAAATATTCCAGTAAACCCATTCATACATGTGATTACAGATTATGTGTTTCCTATCAGCCAAATTGATAGGATCGACTTAAATACAAACACTCTTATGTAAACTTCCATAATGTCAATTATGGAAATCAAGCCAGATAGCATGGGAGAAATTTTTGATTCTCCAAGCAGTGATGAAAGATTAAATGGAGTTGTCTTCATTTCATTTGCTGAAATCCAGAAATTCTATACTTCATCAACTAGGCTAGAAGAAGTTATAACAATACCAGATGAAAACAATGATGTCAATTCTCAATCCATCATCTCCTCTCTATCACCCCAGGAAGACCCTTCATCATCAATAGGGTCAGAAATGGCAACCTCTTATCCAATTTGTTCAAATTTTAACTTTTCCCATGACCATGGAAATTATGCTTCATCATCTTCTATGAAAGTAGAAACAGAAGAAGTAACACATATTGAAGAAGAATAGGAATATCTCAGGGATTCTCCTCCAGTATTTTAAGAGGGTATCTCTACCACTGCGGATGAACTCAAAGAATTAAATCTGGGTACAAAAGAAGATCCATTCCCCAAATTGATTAGTCCAACCATGACTCATGAAGATAAAGAAATTTATACTTCATTTCTAAAGAAAAATAGAGATGTATTTTCTTGTAATTATACCAAAATACCAGGTCATAGTCATGATTTTCCACTCATCATTTGGTTTTTCCATAAGAACAACTTGGATTCAAGCAAGCATCAAGAAGAACACACCCAACTTATGACTCCAAAATTGAAGTTGATTTTGATAATCTTATCAAGGATAAAATCATCATAGAAGTTCAATATCCCAAATGGCTGGCTAATATTGTCCCTATGAAAAAATAATGGAAAAATTATAGTTTGCATTGACTTAAGATATCTTAATCGGTATTCTCCCAATAATGATTGTCCAGTTCCAATCACAGAACTCTTAATTGATGCAACAGCTGGTTGTGAATCTCTTTCCTTCATGAATGGTTACTCTGGGTACAATAAATTACGAATGGACCCAGAAGATGAGGAGTATACATCCTTCAGATCTCCTCAATGTGTGTTTTTTTATCGGGTAATGCCCTTTGGCCTAAAGAATGCAAGTGCAACGTATCAACGGGCCATGCACTATATCTTCAAACCCTTTTTAGGGAAATTTGTTGAATGTTATTTGGATTATTTGGTGGTTAAAACTAGACAACGTTCTGATCACTTGGCCGATCAGGAAATCATATTCAACAAATGTTAACAACACAATTTGAAGATGAACCCCTTGAAATGTGCTTTCGGGGTAACCTCGGGAAAATTTCTCAGCTTTGTTGAACGCCATCATGGAATCGAATTTGATCCTGAGAAGAAAAAATGAATCCTTGACATGTCACCTCCTAGAAATTTGAAGTAATTAAGAGAACATTAATGAAACTTGGCCTATATTCGGCATTTCATTGCCAATTTGGTAGTCTAGTGTTTACCCTTCACCAGATTAATGAAGAATGGAGTCACCTACCAGTGGACTGAAGAATGTCAAGAAGCATTTGATATCCTTAAGAAATATCTCTTGAGTCCACCAGTATTAATGCCACATGTTGAATGAAGACTACTTATTCTCTATGTGACATCTTTAGAGCGATCATTGGGTGCATTCCTTGCCCAAAAGAATGATGTTGTGGATGAAAATAGCCTTTACTATCTCATTCAGACTATTCTTGAGGAAGAAACTCGATATTCAATTATTTAAAAGTGATTCTTAGCATTAATATTTGTAGTTCAGAAATTAAGACACTACCTGAAACATCATGAGGTCCAATTAGTATCTCACAATAACCCTCTCAAATTTATCCTTAGTCATCCAATGCTTACAGGACTTCTAGTAAGGTGGGAAGTTATTTTGCAGCAGTTTGATATCTGGTATGTGTCTCAAAAGGCAATAAAGGGCCAAACTCTGTCCAGTTTCCTTGCTGAACACCCATCTTTAGAAGATACATCTTTAAATATTGAACTTCCTGATGAGGAATTCTTCTCTATTCAAGATAATCCTCAAACATGGGAAATGTACTTTGATGGTGCCTCAAAAAGTTCAACAGGGAAGAAAATGGAAGATCCTAAATTCAACAAAGTTGGGTTAGGAATCGTGCTTATTTCCCCAGAAAAGGTTGTGCTACCCTATTCATTCTTATTGTTAGAAGGTGATACAAACAATAAATCAGAATATCAAGCTCTCATCGCAGGCTTGGAATTGGCGCTTTAGAAATAGGTGAATCACTTGAAGGTAAAAGGTGATTCAGATTTGGTAATCAAACAAATCAATGGAGATTATTCCATCATAAAGGAAGAGTTAATTTCTTTGTGTGATTACATTATTGAGTTAATGGTGGAATTTACATTGGAATTGACATTTTCTTATGTCCCACGATCACAAAATGCCCAAGCTTATGCACTGGATAATGTAGGCACAACCCTGAAAGATCCAAATCAGGATGAAACAATCATCAGTATTACCCATTGTTGTATAGTTTCACCTTTTATTCAAATTAGAACAGAGGAAATCAATGATGTCAGACCCATTTCTAAACCATATGGTCATACTTTAGGATGGATGACACCTATCAGGGAATACCTTCAAAATGGAACACTCCCACCTGATAGAGCCGGAAAAGAACAAGTTCGGCGACGTGTGGTCAATTTTACTCTTTATGATAGCCTAGATCACAAAAAAATCTCTACAAGATATGTTTTGATGGAATTATCTTCAGATTTATTGATGGTGAAGAGACAATGGCTATCATGAATAAAGTACATGTAGGAGTTTATGGTGGCCACCAGTCTGGACATAGACTTTCTAGTCAAATTCAAAGGCTTGGATACTTCTGGCCTTCAATGATGCAAGATTGTGTTCATTTCACTAATAAGTGTCATTCTTTCAAAGTATGTGCCAACTTCATTCATCAAACCCTAGAGTTGCTTCATATAGCTAAATACTCCTGGTCGTTTACTACATGGGGAATGGATGTAGTAGGACCTTATCCTCCGGCTATAGCTATGAAGTTTAAGTATATTATTATTGCTACTGACTTCTTTTCCAAAATGGCAGAGGCAATACCTCTCAAAGAATTTGGTTCTAAAAGCATTGTTAGATTTTTCAAGTCCAACATCATTACCATATTTGGTGTTCATCATACCATATTGATGGATAATGGCACCAACTTTTGTTCATCCGAGGTAAGAAAATTGTATCAAGAATATAATATCAGATCCAACCATTAATCTTGGTATCATGCAGCGGCCAATGGACAAGTAGAGGTTTTTAATAAGACTCTTTCAAACATACTTCAAAATATAGTGGATAAATATAAGAAGTCATGGCCTGATAAACTTGTTTATGCTCTATAGGCTTTTTGGACTACCACCCGCACTGCTACACAATAAACTCCGTATTAATTGGTATATGGAACGGAAGCAGTCTTGCCTTTTGAAGTCCAATTACCTTCACTTAGAGTCTCTATTTATGATCAGTTGTCTATAGATGAACAATCTCAAAAGTAATTGGATGAATTGGAATGACTAGATGAAAAAAGATTGTGCACAATGCACCATTTAGAAGTCTATCAGAATTGCATAGCATGAAATTTCAATAAAAAGGTCTGGCTTAGTTAATTCATTCAAGTAGAATTGGTATTGGTCCTCATAACCCCAATGATACCAGGAAAGAAGCCTCCAAAGATTGAGCCAAAGTTGGAAGGAACTTAGTCAATACATAAGGTCTACTCCAATGGAGCTTATTCTTTAATCTCAATGGATGGAGAACTCATTACAACCCCAGCCAATGTAAGTTTCTTGAAGAAGTATTTTGTGTAAAAAAAATACACCCATTTTCCTTGCTGCAGGACATTAAGCTGCATAGCCCCCTTTATCGTCCAACATGACGTTAAACTGTGTCCCCCTATCGTCCAACATGACGTTAAACTGTGCATCGTCCGAGCTACAGGACATTAAATTTCCAAGAACCCCATGTCTGTGACACGTGACATTAAACTTTGATCGCCTCATGTGTAATTGTATTTTAAAATTTATTTCCATGAGTTCCCCGGTAAGCTAACCATGAATAATCCCCACACCATCCTTCGTGGTCGCATCTTTCACGACACGGTCATCAGGTCTGTTTCTGCCTCTTGTTTCTCACACCGAGCATGAATCACATGAGCTTTGAGTAATCTTTGACCTTGACATCTTCACTGGGATGCTAACCACGCTTAAGTCCCAACGTCATATTCGGGTCGCTATCCTCAAGTACACCCTGATCGCTGAATCCCTCTCAATTGAACTATGCGGACTTTGATCTTTTCCTCCTAGGCCGGGTACGTAGGCAACCTCCTGAGGTTCAAGCCTGAAACCACTTTCTTTACATCGATTCACCTCCATCCCATATGATGTTGATCCGTGCAGCCCCCATCAACCATCTTATTCATATCGTTTTACTTTCATCCTACAAGACTTTAAACTATGTATGTCACATCATCCTAGCTATATGACGTTAAACTATACAGTCCCTGATTGTCCTTGCTGCAAGACATTAAACTGCATAGCATTGGTCCATGCATATGACCTTAAACTATTTGCACTTTTGTCTTATATGAAAATAAACTGCAACGATCCCTAATACCCTCACTCGAGAGGAATCATCATTGACATGGTCTCCAACCATGTCATATTTCAAGAACTACATATGGCTTGATTCTCATCCTTATGAGATACGTAGTGACACCGAAGTCTTTAATCTCGTGTCAAGCCATAATTTCAATAAAGTCCTATTTACCCCTCATATATATGAACTAAATATGTACAAGGTTATTTCAAGAAATATGTGCAGTTTGATTCCCATCCTCATGGGATACGTAGGAACGCTCGAGCATTACTCGAGTCTAGCCCCGATCCTTTGGGAATAACCCCAAACTCCATTTTCGGTCCCTTGGCTGAAAAGTCCCCCTGGGAGCACATGGTGTGATATGGAACACCCTGGTCTTTATTCACATCATGTTTATAACAAATGCATGATGTGTCTCCCTCACTATGGTCCGAGATATACGACCCTAAACTAAGATCATATATTCTATCGTCCTACATGACGTTAAATTGTATTTCAAGAACTATGTGTGGATTGATTCTCATCCTAATGAGATACATAGTGACATCCAGAATCTTGATTCAGGACCCAGCCGTAATATTATGCAAATAATATTCATGTTTTCCATAACCATTTTCTTGACTTCTGGTCGCAAAATTTCTGATACCTGAGAGTTCCTTTTCCTGACTATGCAGCACGTACCCTTAGGTGGCCTTGCATAAGTTGTCTACATAACGGACCTGTCAGCAAAAATATGCTACTATTTGACTATGTAGCTTATACCCTAGTTGGACCTGTATAATTCAACCTCCATAATGGGTTTTTCAAGTAATGTTAACTTCATTATTAGGAGAAGCCACTTTTTCTCCTATAGGTCTTAATGGCGATATGTAGGGATCTGCAAAAAAAACCGCCATCCTTGACATATTTGTTCCATACTATTTTTCATTATATGAAAGTACTCATGTCTATGGTTTATATTTTCTTCCTTCTCCATATTTTTAGAGCAATATGAAATAACCTTGGACCACTTGACCATATTTCGTATAATGTTTCTATCTCTGTTTTGAGTTATATGATTTAAAACCACAGATACCTTTTTTCCTACGTTTGGGTCAGATGTTCGTAGAAGTCACATTCCTCCAATTCATTGACAATTCTGATTTGAAATATCCTCTCCATATTCAAGTACCTTTCTCCATAAAGCATACTCTATGCTTTGGAAAATTTGAATCTCCATAAAACTTTCTTCAGCTTTTAGTAATAGAAAGTCAAATTTTTTAGAGTTCTTTTGCCTGACTATGCAGCACATGCCCTTAAGTGGCCTTTCATAAGTTGTCTATATAATGGAACTGTTAACCAAAAGATAATACTATTTGACTATGTAGTATACGACCTAGTTGTCCCTACATAATTCATCCCCCATAACGGGTTTGTCAAGTAGTGGAAACTTCATTCTTAGAAAAGAATTCCTCTGATGAATTTTAGCTCTTTTCCCATATAATTCTCCATATTCAAAATTTCTCAAGTCACAGTTTACAATTTTACCCCTCCATACTTGAATATGGTAATATGTTTCCAAAAAAATTATCAAGAATTGAGTCAATATTATCCATTCAGTCAAAGATATTCAAACCTAAATATTAGACTTTTTATAATCCAACATGCGTGACTTTAAACTGACAATAACAAAAGACATGGTACTTATTAAATTGGGATCCTATAAAGGGTACTCTGAACAAAAGTCAAGTCTCAGCTCGCTAAACGTTCATTTTTTATGATTTAGGAAATATTGAGCAATTAAAAGACGCAAATTTTGTGGGGTTGTTTATATAAACCTAGTAAAAATCACACAATATTTACTAGGCCCATTGGATTAGATAAAAATAAGGTAAATTATCAATAAAATGAAGGTACAAATGATTGAAGATGAACTGTTTTTCATTGATGAAAAAGATTAGAATAACATCCACAGACTGGAGTCTTTTCTCTTTTTTTAGAAATTACAGAAGACTTTCAACATGATTTCTCATCTGTTTCACAACATCTCGAGATTCATCAGTATCCACTTGAAGTTCATTTACTCGACCATATTTACTCTCTTCAGCTCGACAAAGTTCTCATTTGGAATCTATGATGGCTTTTATACCATCCAATTGGACTTCTTCCAACAAATTATGAAGCTGGTAAAGCTCCCCAGTAACAACATCTTTCTCTTGCTGAAGGAGAAACTGCAGGACATTCTTCTCTGTGATCTTCAGCTTTAGTTCCTTCAGCTTTATAGCATGATCAGCCCCAGCTCGGGACACTGCAGCCTAAAATTCACTAATATTGGTCAGCAATCTAGCTCTGATTAGGTCTTGATGACACCTTTTCTCTTGCTCCCTCCTTCGAATGACTTGTTTCACTGCAACATGTATTTCTTGATATCCATAACCGCCAAGTCCCAGCATGATGAATAGGGATGAATGTATTGAATTTTTTGAAGGCAACTCTTCAAGAGTCATCTCAGATATTATCTTCCATATATTTTTCCATGCCTTGCGACCTGATAATTGGAGCGCCTTTTTCACCTTTGGGTCTGATTCGGCATCGCTATCACATGGAGGAACATAGTCTAGGATCAATTCACTTAAGGAACTGCCATGTTCTTCTTTTTCCCTGACCCTGGTTGCTTCACCTTCTACTACTATTTGGTTTGAGGCTGAGGCTTCACCTCTAGATCTAGCCATTGAAGTTGACAGCCCTGTTTGGTCAATTGAAAGTATGGTTAGTTTCAAAGGACAATAAAATTTGATTTATTGTCTTGCAGGTTAAGTAAGCCACAAATATCATCATATTTTACCTAAAATACGTCAGAAACTTGTGAATACTCCTCCATATCTCTCCTAGCTTCAATAGGATTTTTAGGATGGGTTTCAGGAGGGTCTGTCGTGCTAAGTTCCACTTGAGCCAGTGCTTCTGTAATAACAGGGTTGACATCAATTTCTACACCCATTTCAAGAATTGTTGGTTCAACATTTTCTTCAGATGGAACTGTACATTTTTTAACCAAATGTGGATAGAATTATAATCATGTGAAGATTAATAGGACAAATGATGAAACCCACATCCAGTTGATTCTATAAATTGATCTCAAAAATCTTCTAAATAATGTGGTAAATTAACATGTTCTAAAATTTCTTCAAAGGACATACCAAGATTCATCATTTAATCCAATGATATCCCAGATCCCAGGTTAGTATCACCAATGGGATCACTCAGCATGTCTTCTTTGTGAATTTCATCTAGCAATCTCTGACCTCGGATAGCTTCTTCAAAGACAATTGTGGGGTCAGCTTTGGTGGTTTCCAAATGTTCTGGTTCATGTGTTGAACCTAAAAAATCACAGAATTAAAGTCAGTTGTTGTCTCATTTGAGGTTCTATAAAGTATTATTAATTTACCAGAAGTCTCTTCTCTCATTGCATCAGAAATAGGAGCGGTGCTGGGAACAGATGCCAGCTCATCTGCTCTTAGTATTTCATCAAGAACAGTCGTTTCAGCAGGAACTTGTGGCTGTTCTATAGCACCCTCTGTTGTAATCTGAGGATGGTCAGTCCTTTCCCTAAAAGGGGAAACTGAAGAAGCCCCTAAAATCCCAGGAAGTTTGAGCACTTTTTCATAAGTTTAGATTCATGACTACCAGAAAGACTTACCGCTCCTGATAAAGCATTTGACTGTGGTTTTCTTTCTTCAATGCCTTTGATTCTTGGAATTTTTGGGTGGACTGGAGTCATCATCTCCAAAAATAGGTATCGGATACAATAACTCCATTTCTAACTCCTCATCCATGACTTAATGGCCTGGAGATACTTCTCCCGGCTCATGAGGAGATTCAGTGGCTCTAAGAGTGGGGCCACCAGGGCTATACCGTGGCGAAGGGATATCAATGGTTCTTCCCTTTCCAAGCTGCAGGATGAAGAAGTTTATTTCCTTGAATAACAAAGATTTGACTAAATTAAAATTGAAAATCAAATATACATATGAGAAAAAAGTAACCTTACATCTTTAGTATCCACGTAATCACACCACTCTTCATCTAAGGAAGGACCAATCCCCTCATTGGTACCATGGTACATCATTTCCTTCACCTGGTTAGTGATAGGAAGTGACTCATTAGTGGCATATAAGAGCATTTCTAGATATTTGATGTAAGCCCTCACTTAATTGGGGTTTTCCTCAAAACGGATGTCAGAGGAAGCCCAGAGATTACCCACTCCAGGGATATGAAGCCCTTCGCATAAGATCATTTAGGCAGTTTCAGCATCAGAATATAAGCTCTTCCATGTCTGGACAACATTTGGTCATAAATATTTAGAATGTGCACCAGAAGGCCATGAGGAGGGCCCTACAATCTAGGACTTCAACTTCTTCCCAGCATCTGCATGCCAAACTTGCACGTCACAGACCCTTGATTTATCCGGCTTTACCTTAGATCTAGATCCTCTTTCCATTTCAGATCCAAATCTGAGGGGGGGACTTTTGTTGATGCTTCATTCCATCACAGATTCCAACGAATGGAAAAGGGTAATACCTTAAGCACAAAGAGGGTCCCCCTTTGAAGAACATCAAAAAAATGATGAAGGTATGGACTAGGAGCCCATTTGGAGTGAGGCATGCAATTAACTTGCGCGTCGCACAAGTCACTTGCACGCCACCTATGGGTCACACAGATCACTTTCATGCCCTATTTGGTTTTTTTTTCAAGGTGCAAGGTGGCCTATAAATAGCCTCTGTGGGCCCCCATTTCAAGGATGAATTCTCCAAAAGTAAAATTTAAGCTTTGGTTTCCCTAGTCTTCAAATCAAATCTGCTGAAAGCTTATAAGGTAACTTTTTACCAAGAATGGAAGACCTGAAGGAGTAGAATAAGGCCTAAGTGTTTAGAATTCATCATCATTTGCATGCCTAAGTGTACAAACCTCTTTAAAAATGGAAACACTTGTGCGTAACCCAACACTTTCGATGAAACTTGCACCCCTCCCTTTTAGAAACATCTTAGGATAATACTAAAGGCTTGATTTAAGTATTGACAAAGTATTACCATATAGATTTTTCATCGCCCAAGTGAACCCATTCTGCACAAGTACACTTGCATGTCCAAAACTTGTGTTCCAACTTCATTTGTGTGCCTCTCTCCCATTAACCTCTCCTCTTCAAGATATTATCCCTAGAACCCCTTTTCAAATCCATTTATGTCATGTTTCCTTTGTTGGCTTCTTTATCTGAAAGGAATTCTATGAGAACCTCTCCCAAAACCTTGTGACTTAAAATCTTTATGTCACTAAGGTTAGAGGTTTCCTCCATATAACCTCATCCTTTAAGATGAGAAGATCTTTTGATTTAGGGAATCCTCCTTAGGAGTAAGTCCCTAGTTCCCTTGGTTTGGGCCTCCTTCTCAGGAATAAGCCCCAATCATAATTCCTTTAATTTAGTCCTCCTTATTAAAAGTAAGCCCCAAGTTATAAGTCTCCTTTAATTTGGGCATCCTCCTTAGGAGTAATCCCTGGGTTAAAACTCTAAATCTCCATAAAGTACAAATACCTTTATGGACCCTGCTTCTGAGCTTCTTTCCTGAAGTAAGTCCTGGTTTTCATCTACTAGGGCATTTATACTTACATTAGCCCCCCATCATTTCTTGTGACTGCATCTTTCATGGCACAATTTTCAGGTTTGCTGATTCCTTTTATTTCTCACACTGAGCATGACTTAGGTGAGCTTAGAGTGTAAAAGTAATCACGACATCTCTTTTTGGGCCGTTAACCATGCATAAGCCCCATATTTCATCACCCGAACTATGTGGAATTTGATCTCTTCCTTAATAATAGACTACGTAGGAAGCCTTTCTAAGGTTCAAGCCCATCATTCATTAATTATTTTCCATCCCATATGACATTAAACTATATCCTTATTATCAAACTACGTGGGTTCTGATTTCTTTTTAACAAGGATACGTAGGTAGCCCATCTGCGGGTACGATCCCAACTCTGAAATAATACATGTCTTTCTGAGTGACAATAAACTTCAAGTGCCCCACTGAGTGGTTTTCAAACCAGTATGGTCATCATAATGACCAAGATATTTCTATATAATGTATTGAAGGATACCATTGAATAAGAATCTCTAATACATACGGATGATTCTCCATCGATGAAGAACCTCAAATACATATAAAAGATTCTCTAAATCCCATATATATCAATCATCGATTTCTAAATCTAATGGAAAACTTATTTTCATTCTTGGTGTATTAATAAGTATTCGTGAACATAAATTAAATCTATAAGAGAGTCCCAGACTAGGAAATAATTCACCCCAAAAATGTGTGATGAGCCTGACCTCCCATCCTCTCGGCCAATAAAAATTCTGAAGCCTCATCGGTCCATAACTAATGAGAACTTACCTTTGGAAAGTAGGTCCAAATGGATATGGAATCATTGGGTATTTCCGGTTCTACGAATAAACCCGTTAGAAACCGATTGGAAAGTTTGAACCTTAAACAAACAAGGTCATCCCCATTTCCAGAAAAAACAATATATCATCACTAGAAGAAAATGAATGTAATAAAACTCACTACCCAAGGCATACTACCCCAAACTACCCACTAAGATGATCGGGTATCAGTAAGTGCTCAATTATAATTTTTGTGTCATTTTGCTGTTAATTTCTAGGTTCACTCCTTTAACTTTCATAAACATGACAAGGCAGGATAAGGATGTGCAACCAATTCATTTTAGATTTTAGGATTCACTTTATAATGGATAACCATTTTTGATTAATCAGTTCCCATACACCTATCACCAGAAATGGTACCCACTTACTTATAGCATAATGGATCGACTCAGTAAATTACTCATCCCAACCCATGAGGGCCCATACACCTCATGAATTGAGATAGTAAATCACTCAATAACAACAAAAGTAATACAAGTACAATAAAACTATCACAACATCACTCAAAAATCAAAATCAAATCATGAAATTCAAAGCAATGCAATGAACTTATATGGCATGGAAATATGCATGACATGTGAATTCTAGGTGCCTATAATTATTCATGTAGCAATGCTCCTTACCCTCATATCATCAGGCTAAGGATGAAATAAATTCTCAAATAGGGTAATGATAAAAAACACCACACAACATGTGTGTTACCCAATGTTGAAATGGTATCAACTGTAATAGGAAAAATAAGAATAACAATTATAATTTAGGTAACTTGGTTTTTACCCCAAACATTGGTTTGCGACACCCAAGCACGGTTTATGAACAAGTATCGGGTGTTTCTATTCTCCAATATATTATCTCCAAATAGTAAAGCAAGAAAATAAACCACCTTTGAAACCACTTTGTGGCATCCTGGACCCAGATACCACTTAATGGGTCCCCTGAGCTTGGTGGGACACATGGCCTCAAGCACATCTCCCCAAATGCAAGAGGCTGCAGACTAGAAGTGAGGGCCTAAGGTGTGTCTGTGGGGAGACTATGACCTCATTAGAAGAGTGTAGCATAGTGGAAGGAATATAATTGAATAGTGAATAGTGGAATAAATTCATTTAAATAGTAGAAGAAAACTGATGAAATAGATAAACAAGAATAATAATAACTATATCAACTGGAACCATGATGATGAAATTTCATGTCACTAGAAAACTGGAAAACATGGATACAAGATAGTAGGCATAACATGTTCCACAAAGAAAAATAAAAAAGGCTACTCCAATCATCTGGAGATCCAACTTAGTCATCTGCTATCAAGATCCATCCTAACGGCAAGCAATCAAGTGTTTGAAGATGTATGCTTCCCTTTTTCGACACCTACAACCATGTAATCTACTCTGGATACTAAACGGTTCCTGAAGAGGGTGGTAGATAAATATCAGTGGGCCACCACCAATGGTGTCTATAACATCCAGCCCATGTAATGGAATATAGAAGTGTGCAGGAATGCATATATAAAGTAAAGAAAGAGATATAATATAACTAAATTCCTAAGTACCTACTTCAACCCTGAGCTAGTATTAGAACATGTAATCAGTTCATTAATTAATTAATTACCATTTAATGTTAATAGGTCGCATGAGGCATAGCCATCATTGACATCACCTCGTGATAGTATAAATAGTGAAGGTCCCAAGACATAACAAGGAAACCTGAAAATGATATCCAGTAAGGGAGTTCCAGGATAACAACCAAGGTAATGTGGAGCTCATAGAATGATAACTCAGTAGTATCTGAGCCTGGGTAAAGGTTAAGAGTGTAATCTAAGGAGTGTAATCCAAGGCATTCCATAATAAGGCACCTACCGAGTCTAAGGTGATCGACCAAGGTAAAATGGGGATATGCAAAGACAGGGCGCTATGGGCTTTTACCATGGCACCTACAAGTAAATGCTTAATCCAAGGAGTGTATCTAAGGAATCATGTGATAATGTAAAGTACCCTATGGTATTATACCAGGCATCCAAGGAATAGACAAGAACCAGAGTCTAGGTGGGTATCAACCTAATCAAACTGCATCCTTGAATTAGAATGGGGTTCCTGAGTCCCAAGGTATTCTCCTCTCGTAATCCAAGGATATATCGATTCATTCCATTCCTATTTAATATTATAATCATGAAATCATTCATTGGGTTCAATCCTTGTCTTCCATTACTGTGGATAGGCCCAGTAGCACTGCAACCATTTAATCAAGTATTAATTAACCATTAAGGCATATCCAATTATGGAGTTTCACTCTACTAACTTCAATCAATATGGCAAGGGGTGATATGTAAATTTTACCTTTATTCAATCTTATTTGATAATACCAAGTTATATACTTAGTATAATTTCCATTTCTCATTTTGTGTTTAATAATAAATTGAAGCACTTACCTTAGGCGGGTTAAGTGGTGAGCATACATGGTACATGCCATTATGAAATTATCATTAATAACAATCCATTTACTATAGGAAGGCTCGCCTTTAGGAAGGTCAACCAAAGGTACACCCGAACGGTGGCTCAAAAGTGCTGAAATACTAAAACCCAATTATGGCATAACCTTCGACATGGGGTGGATTGAGTTTTGAGTGTAATTTCTAACAACTAATCCCATATTTGGAAAGAGAATAACCATATGATTCTAACAAGTATAATCACGGCATGTAAATTTAAGAAACAACTTCCGATGAAATCAGTGGGCCCCACATGAATATTCCAAAATCAACAAACTTTAGGGATGAGTTATAGACCACCCACCTTAGGGTTGTATAAATATACTCCTCCCATATTGGTCCTTGATTTGTATTGGATCGGAGTAGATCTAATAAATGTGAAAAATGCTCACATGACGATATCTAGGTCGATAGAAAGAGAGAAGAATAACAGCTAAAGAGGACTCAAGTACATACTGTTGCACTTCAAACGTGATGATTAGAAGCTCGATCAGATGTCGGACGAAGGAGATCTCTTGATCCCTAGCTTTGGCCTTCAAAAAGATCCAAAATGATAGGAAAAAGGGATTAATCCCATTGGTTCTCAGATTAGGTAGGAATAGGGGTAAATATATCACTAAGGTCATTTTTGACATTTTACCCAGAATTTTAGCTTGCGCACAGTTTGTATGCATGGTTTTTCAAAATGTGTGCAAACTGTGCAAGATGGTTCTGCTCGAAAAAAAACATCCTTTGCATGGTTTGATCAAACCATGTGCAAGCCATGCATGGGTACCTAGGAAAAAGGGGCATTCACATGGTTAGGCCCCACAGCTATGTGCAAACCATGTGACATGGCTCTATCTGGAAAAACACAATCTGCACGGTTTACCAAACCGTGTGGAATTCCTGCATGGTTTACTCTAAACCGTGCGCCAAACTAGTTTTCCCCAAAAATATGTGTTTCGAGCTTTGAACAAGACTTGAACAACCTCAGAACCTTTACTAACTCATTAGTCATTTATATTAGTTACAAAGTAAAGATTTAGACCAAATATTAAAGGATCAATACCGGAGTGAAAAACTGAATTCTTACAAAATCTATGTCTATGTTTAAAGAATAAGATGAGATGAAGTACTATTATATTATCAGTATATATTTTTCAAATGATAATATTTGAAAATCATATTTGGTGATCAAAGTGAAGATAAATTTTATATTGTATGTGATGATGTAAAATGTTATAAATTTTATAAGGAATAATGTGAATCAAGTTAAAGTAATTGATTTTGATGAGATATATGTATGTTTATATGTAATTAAAATAAAAATGCTACTGAGTATTTTATTTTTTTCATGGAGTTGTTCTTCATGTCATAAGTTGGAAGAAATTTTTTAGGGTTGTACTATAAAGATGATTTTCATAATGAAATTAGGGTTATCATGATATATATTTATGTTGTGGATTTTAATAAGTTATTTTATGGAGAAGATGCGGAAAAGGATCTCAAGGCCTACTAAAGTAAAAGATTGTAGAATATATGTGGTTGAGACAAATGATAAAATGGAAGGGAAGTTGTAGAATATCCAAGGTGATAATTTTTGAAAGATAAAGAGAATAATTAGCTCATGGGGAATTACTATATATGAAAAAGTTTGTAAAAGTAAATGGATGATTATTTGTAATAATTTTATTATATTTTCAATATTATAAAACCTAAAAAATATTTCTTGTTGTAACCTACAAATAAAAGTAAAATGAAATAAATATAATTTAATTTAGAGATCTTGAATCCAATAGTTGTTATGCCATGAACAATATTGAAGAGAACTCTCAAGTTAGAAGATGAGCATAATGAATCTATGATGAATTTTTTAATAATTTTTCTATCAAATTTTTTTATTGAATATGTATCAAGCTATCATTTAGTTATAAAATTAGTGAGATGAAGTTGCGAAGAAGCTTCCCCGTTTCCCTCAAATCGAACTCAGACCGAAAGTCCCGGACTTTCTTGAAGGATTCCCTAACCTTAAGATTTCAAATTTGGAGTTCTCATAATCATCTAATATTTTGAAGCATACCCTATTTGCGAGATTTCACCAGCGACAACCCTCAGTTGATGTGTTCGACAGATTCATCTTCAGTGCTTGGGACTTATAGGACAGAGCGACTGTGGGCCTTCTCGATAGCCGTCAAATTATGATACGCTTTGCATCGGAAGAAGACCTCATCAAGGCCTGGGCAGGCACTCCTCGCAGTGTTAATGGTATCATATACATGATTCTTCGGTGGTCTTTTGATCTTCATATGAAGCAGGATCCTCCATCTATGTCTACATGGGTTAGTTTTCGTAACTCCCCCTTCCCTTTCAAAATCCTGTTGTGATACGCATGCTGGGAAATCTGTTAGGTAGGTATATGTGTTCAGATAGTAGAACTGATGTGCTTTGTAACCCTATTAACCCCCGCACATGTATTGAAATGGATGTGTCAAGAGATCCGTTTGATTATGTGTGGATTACGGTGGGCGAGGAATACAGATACAAGCAACAGGTAGTCTACGAAACCTGGACGAACTTTTGTCCAGAATGCAAGCGATTTGGTCATTTGCTGGAACGCTGTCACAAGAGATCTTGCTCCGGTGTGAGGAGGAACAAGGACAGGGGCAAGGCACAAGGGGTCCATGAGGGAGAAGAGATTCTGAGTCAGGATCCGGTCGGTACAAGACCTCGCAGAGTTGGTTTTATGGAAGTGTCTGGGATGAAATCGTGATCACGCTCACCTGTGCAGAAGACATCGATGGTCTGGGGCTTACCAATGGTGGAATCAATTTTTAGTAAGCTGAAATCGGATCTTGCCAAACCCCTTTGCACCAAATTGATAGAGTAAGGGTGGGATAATCTCTTAAGCAGGAGGCAGGAGTTTCGCAGGGACTTGGGAGTAACACTACCACGGTCTAGATATTGGATGACAAGGAGAAGGCCCCTGTCGTGGCGCTTTCACTGGGTAGTGACCCTCCTCAGTTGCAGGGGACTATCATGGAGGTGCCTTTACAGACCAGTATTGGGGAAGCAGGGGGATCGGGCCCTGGAAATATGCCAGAGGGTGAAAACTCTTCAACCCGGTCCCCAATCATCTTGAGCAGGTCTGGACAGGATAGACCTGCAGGGGTTTCTCAACCAGATCTCAATGAGGGAAGGTCTACGGAGCAAGACGCTTGTGCAAACCATGAGGTGACTTTAGAGGAAACTAATAGACAGCACCAGTTCATGGGGCGCATACTCTTACAGGCCAACCAGGCTGAGGCAGTTGGTTGAAGAAGTGGTTCTACACCTGGAAGGGAGCTGTATTTGGTGGACGAGAGCAGGGGTATGGGCTTGACTCGGACATCAGTCCCCCTATGTAACAGATTTCAAGGTTTAGCAGAGGAGAATGTTATTTTGGAACACATTACACCAGGTGAGGAAGATGAGGTTGGCATGGAGGAATCCAATCTGGATGAACTGGACCATTCAGCTGAAGTGGTCCCAATTCCAAAAAACAACATCGTTTTTAAAAAGAAGAAGGCTAAGAAGGATTACTCCTTGCTCCCCCCACCTTTGGAGACCCGCTCTTCGAAGAAGTTTCCGGTGTTATTGCTAAATGTGGTGGAGGAGGATTCTCCGGTTTTAATCAAGGAGAGAAACAATGAAATGGGAAGCTCTACTGAAAAGGTAAAGAACATAAAGGAACCTATCCTTTGCTCCAAGGAGGACATGGTAGAATAATTTCTATATGTTGACATCCCACAGGAAGAGGCTGATATGATGGGAAGAGCTATAAGAGTTGAGTTCAACAACGAGTAGGATAAGTGGATTTACAAACATGATTTGATCCTAATTAGAGGCTTCAATGATCAGAAAATCATCAAAGAAGAATATATCCGTACATGGTATAAAATGGAGGACCATTTTGAAGACATTATTGGGGAAGATCCTGATGCTAAGGTATGGCTAATGAATTGGAATCTTTACAGGGAGGAAAGAAATAATAGGCTAAGGCTATGTTTTGGTAACTTTTCCTTTTCTTATGAGGCTTCGGCTCCGGACTGATTTGGTTTGTCTCTCACTTTTCCTTTAAAGTTGTTTGGTGGGGTTTTTTAGGTTGTCTGTGGTCAGGGTGCAAATGGTATCAGGAGATGGCCATCCTCATTCTGGATTTCCTTGACGTCCTCGAGGCTGGATCCTTGGGGTCCATTCCATCACTTGAAGGCTAGGTGAATTGAAGTTCCCAATCAGGATCCAAGTATCACTGAGAGGGGGAGGGGGTGAATCAGTGATATCTTTTTCTTTTTAAGTTTCCCCTTTTTGAAACAACCTTCACCTCCTGTTAAAGAGTTTCTTCCCAGCTGAACACACACATCCACAGGAACACAAGATTTACAAGGTTCACTACTCAACAAGAGTAGCTACGTCCTTGGTATGGTACAGAAATAATCCAGTACCACACAATCCACTAGAAAACAATCCTTTGATGTGGAATACAACGAGTAGGATATACCCTTACACTCGTGCAGCACTTTGAAAACAATCCAATAGTGCGTGTGCTCCCTCTTAGCACAAATAGGATAACACAATGTTTCAGTGCTTCTTTACAATTAAACAGATGTATTCTCCGAAGTACAAATCTTCACTTTCTTACCCAGAAGCCGGTAAGAACTCTCTCGTGCACAACTGAATACGTGCGAAGACCCCAAATATTTCGCGCAGCCTTTAGGGTGCCTTGCGCGCAATTCAAATGGCTTGCGCGTAAAATCACCTTTTGGCGCGAAAAACGTTTTCGCGCAACTTTCCTTTTACGCGCAACTTTTCCTCTTTTCGCGCAACTCACTTAGCGTATAATTTACGCGCACCAGAGCTCGGGATTTCTTCTAAGTGTTGAGCATTAACAACTAACAAGGGTTGGCCTCATATTTATAGGCATTTTTGACCCCGCGCGAAAAACACTAATCCGCGCGTAAAACCTCCTCCATGCGCGTAAAAAATCTTTTATGTAACTTCATATTTCGCGCCATGCTTCAATATTTCGCGCACCTCATGCCTTTGCCATTTTTCATCCTTCTAAGCATGAAGCACCAATTGTGCGCAAAATTCCGCACCGCGTTCCATATTGCGCGCAAACCCAATCTTTCGTGCAACATCAGATTTCGCGCACTGCTCCAATATTTCGCGCATTTTATGCCTTTGCCAATTTTTGATCTTCTGATCTCGAATCATCATTTGCGCGAAAACTTCATTCCCCAATTTCGCGCACCATGCCAATATTTCGCGCAACCCGCAGATTTTTCGCGCAACCCGCTACTATTTTGCGCATCCCGCAGATATTGCGCGCACCACTTTATTTTTGCGCGAAACGTGCCTAAATTTCCGCGCACTCCATTCCTTTGTCATTTTTCATAGTTCTGACCTTGAATAACTCTTTTGCACGTATAAACCATCTTCAGCACAACATCCATTGCCAAGCAGATTTCTTCATCTCCCGATTTTCAGGCCCTAAAATTTGGCAAACACTGGAAAACGGCGCCACCTTAAACTGTTCTTTTCTTCCATCCCCAGATTGTCTATTGCTTTGCCATTTTATCTCTTTACTGCTTCCCATATCCATTCTTCTGCTCTTATCACGAATCCCACTATCGTGATATTTATCCTTTGATAGATCAGCTTAAGCATCGTCAGAGTTGCAATGGGAACTGAATCTTTCCTATCTTCCAGCAGCATCATCCCTTCCAATCAAAACATTATCTGACTGGCATCATCATTTCTCCCCCTTTCCTTCAAAAGGCTTGCATCACAAGTTCTCCTAACTCATGATTTGTGTGAAATACATACCAGAAAAGCATCGTCTGATTTATGATCCTTCTACACAGTGAATTGATTTATCGCCTTTGACAACAAAATACAACACTCTGCAAAAGCTAACTCTTCAAACTTTCATCTTCATTCAACCTGGTCCCAACATGAATTACTCTGGAATTTTCCAATGGGAGGATTTGGGTCGGTTTCGATGGTCGCGCCGGAGGACGCTCAAGGTAATCCTGGGTGGTTTTGATCATCTTCTATGATGTTCTTGTGCCCTGGTTCATGGTTTCTTACGCATGGTTAGTGTTTTTGGTGTTTTTATGTTTTGGTTTATGTGGATTTTGGACTCATGTAGTGGGGTACCGAGAACCCATAAACCGACTTTTGATAATGAAAAAAAATGTTTGGCACAAGTTGCAAAGAAGAAGAAGAAGAAGAAGGAGAAAGGAGTTGAGTGAGAGACTGACTAAGATGTTGTCAATATTATTTGTGTTGAGAATTTTATTAAATTATATTATTCTAGGTATAAAATATCCAAAAATATTAGAGTTTGAGTGAGATAACTAGATGGAAATATTCTATACAAGACTATGAAGCTGAACTATAAGCAGGAATCAAGATTCATTTTTTGACTTCAAGAACTGAATTCATTTAAGGTATTTGTTGTCATGTTGAAGGAGATTAGTTCAGATGTATTCATCCATATAATGTGTAGACTATTGATTTACTTCCATGGAGTACTTAAAAGAATAACTTATATATATATGGTCATATTCCAAATAACCTAATGGATTCAGGGTATGCATAGAGATATCAGTAGGAAGTTGTGATAAAGGTTTCATGATACTAAGAAGTATTATAAGAACTGGGTAGTTGTTAAAACAATGAGTTGATGTGTTAGTATTGGTTGAAGTAATTGTTTTAGGATGAAACCTGGATAACTCTTATAATATTTATGAAAATATTATAATGGATAAATCATGACTTGGACAACCCAATAATATAAAAGAGTAGGCCTTTAAGGATGATCCTTATAAATCATATGTTATAGTTTTACTTTCTATAAAAAATTACATATAAGAATTTATTCCCAAGTTAATGGATACAAAAATATATTTTAACTAATCATAAATACAGGTTAAATTAAATGTAGTTAAAATATTCCTAAATACTTTAGGATTTGGTAGAAATAGACAACACCAAAGCTACCACCACTCTTAGGTGGCTACATTGATATTGTTGTGAATTAAACCCATATCGGTTCATCAAGAACTAACCAAGACTCTAGGAACCCATACCATACCTAATTTAGTATTTTTTATAATAATAGAGTCATCCCATACAAATAAATCATCATAGTCATGACAGTAATAAATATAAGGAGGTTATAACACATCAAACCTCTCTCATAAGTCAAACCATACCTTCAATACTAGTAGGGCCACATGGATATATCTTGGATCCATTGGTCATATAGGATGAATTCTAAAGTGGGAAAACATAGAAAACCTTTAGAAAAATCTAAACTAACACCCTCTTTAATCGTAAGGTCCCAGGGATAAGTCACATATATTGAGCATAACTAGAAAAAGGTATGTGGAGTGAATAACATAGCCAAAATCCCTTGATAGAAGAACCAGTATCCTCCATGGATATAAAATCCCATGTTTAGATCCTTCTCAACACCGAACACAATAAATAGAATTTACACACACAAAAATATTCCAAGTCACAAGCTCAAGCCACCTATTATAAAATCCAAATTTCACCCTCTATCCAAATGGAGTTTTCTTATAAGCTACTTCCAAACTCAACCCCAGAAAACATCTCATTATAATAATATAAAATCCTATATATTTTCATAGATGAAGGTGGTTACCACCCATAACCATAATCCATGTTTAAATATCACTAATTCTATAACCATTTGGAATATTATATTTCACCTAGTAAATATCCCAACACATATATACCAAATTCATAATGTTTGGAACATTATCACACTAGAAATTCCATAAAATCCCTTTACATGGACCATCTTATCCTATAGGTCTTTTATAATCACCTTGATTTTTTAGGCATGGTATGAAAATTATCACATGCACTCACATGAAATATAGTTTTATCTATCACATACAAATCTATAACATGGTAAGGAATTCATACATCAATACTTAGAGAGCTCGTTCACTAAGATACACCACCCGAAACAAGCCAAATACACTAAAATGAAAGAACCTAAAAAACATAAAAAATAGGTTTTCGACATGGGAGATGAAAAAATGAGAGAATAATATGTTTAGGGAACCTATAGGATTGAAATTACAAAATTAGAGTGATCTTAATAGTCAAAACTTCCAACAACCAATATATAAGGAGTGTAAGATTGAGAAACATAGAGGGGGATTTAGGGGGGTGTGGTATGTGGGTTGGTTAGGGGAGGAAGGAAACCATTTAATATGTTTTCCTCCTTTAATTATTATTTATGAAAATATAAAAAAACAGGGCATGGAAGCCTTTGCAGCATGTCCCCATTGGCTAGGTCCCAACACCCCTACCTAGGGGCCTCACTGTGTGATGACCATATTGATCACAACAAAACACCCATTTTTATAGTATCCCTTGATCCCCAAAGTAAACCATTGAAATGTTAACCTATAACCCATGAATCAATTATCCCCTTTTTCTATAGGTCCTAATACCTCATGTAAATCAATTGCATTGTGATTAAATGCCTCATATTATAATGATATGCATCATGGTGTGACACTATTATTGTAGAAAAACCCTTCCCAATTCTATAATTTCACCCTTGAGATAAACCATACCACAAAAAAACCCCAAAAACTACATTATGATACATTTTTCTATAGGATAACAGAAACCTCAAATAATAACCATGTCCTTAATTTTTTACAACTAACCTTCTCCATTACCAAAAAAAGCTAAAAAAAATTAAAAACATATGTTCTAAAAAAAAATTAAAAAATAATCATTATAATTCTAGGAGGATTAAAAACCACACTAAATGTATTCTTGTCCTCAAGAAGTGAATATAGGTGTCCTCACTAAAAAAATTTGTTCACATGGATCATATATCTGACTCCCTCTCTTATGTATCTTTTTAGATATGTCATGTTAAAACATTACACACATGAGATGTATTTTCTTCAACTAAAACACATTATTTATATGATCGATTAAGTGTACTAGGTACTTCTCAAAGGAATTATCCACCTCCAACTAAACATCATCACTATAAATCCCATGTTCCAAATCCATCTCATACTTCTAGAGTTATGAAACATTAAATAACTCATGCATACCTTGATGTCATAGATGAAGATCCAACTAGTGTGTTATGGTTCCAATCTACTACCTGATCTGGATTAGAATGAATAATTTTAGTAAAATATTCACTTTCTTCCTAAAATTTTGATGGCCTAAATGATTTGATAGACACATAAATATTCAATCCTACACAATAAAATTTTATAGCTATCACCTCTTATTAGTATATTATAATTGTTAACTTTGAGTTGTAACCAATTTCTTCCTAATCAATAATAACCTCTTGGTTATCTCCTTCACAATTCCTGGCGTATGGATTTCTAAATCACCCAGCTTTAACCAACACTATGATGAGAAGTATGGATACATAAATAGGGAATTATTAGGAAATATCTTGATTGATGTTTTTATATAGTTATTATATAAAAACTCTTCAAAATATTTAGTTCCATATCATGCTTCATCAATATATAACATACAATACTTAGTATATCCTTTAGTAACCAAAATAAAGTAAGCATTCAATTTCCAACAATAATTTTAACACAAAAATAAAATTTTAGTTAAAATCATAAATACCTTTGGTGGGTAATCAGGATGTGTGACCATATAAGGAGGAGGATGATCCCTAAGAGTTGGGGTGTCTGTGTCGAAGGTATGCCGGAGGAGGAGGTGGGGTGGCTGTCTCAGAGTAGCATTGGTGGGGTGGTCACATTGGGTGGTAGTGTTGAGGGAGGATGGTCATGAAGAGGAGCCCATGGGATGTTAATGGATACCCATGTCAGAGGCATGCTATAGGATGAGGTGGGGAGGAAACTATGAAACAGTGTCGACTAAGAAGTGGGGTGGTGGTGTTGATTAGAAGGGTCGGGGATGAGGGTCATTGAGATATTTCTCACAAGGTTTGGGATGAGGGTTTCAGATAGAGAGATATGTTGGGGAGGAGGAGGAGCCCAATGGATTATCAGAAAAGATAAAAATACATTACCATAGTTAACCTTAAAATGTGGCTATAAATCATGATATAGACATGGTTTTAATTGAACCATGCCTATAAATTAGGATATATACACAGACCTATAAAACCACAGATATAGTTTCATGGATATAAATAAATTTTCTACTAGTGATTTATTTTATAAATTCATAAGAATATCACCATGGTTTTGTCACTGAGGTGTCATAAAAAATTATTAAGTTTATTCACCAAGGTATCGTAAAACATGTCATCTCTTGAGATTAAATTATTTACCCAATGAATTAGAGTGCTATAAGGGTGAACCATTAATATGTATTAATTAATGTGATCCATATATATCATAATAAAATATTTCATAAACAAACTATGGAGAATAAAATAAATGGGTTTCATATCAAAATCATGGATTTTTTTAAGAAAAGTTCTTAAAGACAAGATCTTTATGTCATTATTAAACCACAAAAAAGTAAGGAGGGTTTCATGTATGTTAATCCTAGAATAAAATAGATAATTTTATAATCTAGGTGGATGAAACAAAAAAAATAAAGATCTTTGGGTATTTACAAAATAAAATAAGATAACTTCTTGATAAAAAGAGATAAATTTTGAGAAGAAAATTCAGCATCATAATGGGTATGAATCATGGTTTTAGAAAATGGTAAAAAGATGGGGGAAATGGTATCACATTCATAAAATAATATAAATATAGTAAAGGTATATAATAAAATAGATAGAATAATATATTTTTTGAAATTTTAAATAATTACCACATAAAAAAGGGAACTTGAAAGGAAATGAGAAGTTGATATTTCCCTTACCTTGAAGAGTAACTCCTAAAACTCAAAGATTGGGAACTTAGGGGATTTAGGAAACCTTGAAAGGACTACTTGTGAGGTAAAAATATCATATATTTGTGTAGGATTAATTATAAGTGAAAGGAAATGGATTAATGGGTGGATATTTATAGAAAAAGTGGAGGATATGTTTATTAATTTCATTAGACACCTAGGTAGTGGTAAATTCAAAACCATGGGCTTGCCTATGGTATTTTCCAATGTTATTGGACACTTGGGACACCTATTATGATATTTTAATTTAAAAGAATCGACCAAGATTTTATATTACTTATTACATCATTATGATTTCATTAAACATACCAAAAACCCAAAACAATATTTTTACGATTCACGAAAAACTAATGTATTTTAGAAAAATTCTCATAATTTCACCCTAACCTAATTTAGATATTCTGATTTCAAAAAATATATTTATTTTATCATAATAATTATCTAAATATGAGAATATTAACTTTTAAATATAAAAATCCTTATTTTTTAAAAAATAATAGCACATATAAAATGCATAGTGAAATTGCATAGTGAATTTTCAAACACTTGAAAAAAATAAAATTATTTTATAATTTATATTTTAATAGGTGTATTTTAACCATAATATTTCATTAAAATAAGTATTATTCATAATATCTTAGTTTATTATAATATCTATATCTTTTTTGAAAAGTACATTTTCTGTCCGAAAAATCAATTTTTCAAATTCCAACTCAATTTTATTTAGAAAAACTATTATTAAAACGAAATTGATAGAAAAAAAATTATTTATACAATGTCATTAATCTTTAAGTAAATATTTCCTTAAAACATAACCCTTTATAACACCCATATATGACCTAAGGGTATGGTGTGTGATGGGGATATATTCTTGGGGCGGCTCGGATAACATCACCCGAGTGGTAATTGTAACAGCCCGAGATTTTATGAAAAATATTCTTTTTAATTTTATTAATGTCTTGTGTTGTACGCTACACCAAAAGGAGCTTGCACAACACTCATCTTTGACTTTCCTTGCATTACACGCAATCGCAACCTTCCTCGATAGCGTGTGTAGTACGCAATACTCAGTTTCATGAAACAACGATATGCTATTAAAATATTATTAAAACTAGTAGTTATGAATAGTAATAACCACTTTTTAAATTTTAGAAATTTTAGCTCTCAAAATGGACTTCATTTTTGGATTCGGAATATCGAATTTAGCCTAAGGTGAAATTTTGGTACCTTTCAGATAACTTTCATATTCTGATGAATAGTGAAAATTACTAAATTATAATTAAAAACATCTTTTTTAATCAAAATAATTAATAGTGATAAATTATTAATTTTAGTGGTTTTAAAGTATATTTATAATATATTTTTACAATTTAATACAATGTTGGTCATTGTATGTAATTTCACATTTAAACCAGACATGAACAAGTGTCAATCTTTTGATAGATATTGTTTCTTAAAAACACGCTATTTGTTTTAACAGCGGGATTTAATTATAAAATTAATTAATGCAACTTCTATGTTATGAATTTGGTAAAATAGACTTCATTTTTGAATTCGGAATATGAAATATAGCTTAGGATGAAATTTTGGCATTGTTCTTAAAAACATCAATTTTTGATGAATAGTGAAACTACTAAGTGGTAGTTAAAAAAATTAATTTCTTCATAAATCTTAATTTTACCACTTCTGTGAATGAAATTTCAAAAATCCGAGAGACACGGTTGATTTCAGTAAGTAAAATGTGGTTCAATGAGATGAAAATAATTTTTGGTGAATAGTAACTTTTTACTTTTTTTTACCACGGTTAATAGTAAATAGGGTAACTAAGGGTAAATTTGATATTACTATTACCCTAACACATGTCCTAATTCTATTGGATAAGTTTAATTCGACCAAAAACAACCTTATGAATATAATATGACCATTTAGGCCCACTTGGATTAGATTAGGACATTTATTATTATTTAATTCAAAGAAGAGTTAAAAGAGTTAAAATCAAAGTTTATTTACTAAAACATTTTTAATATAGGGTTATACATAAGATAAATTCGATTGTAAATATTAATTATAAAGATAAAAAGATTTCGTACACAATGATATTTTATTTATAATTTTTAGACTTTAAATAAATTAATTTATTTATGACACAACGATGATGCAGTAATTACCCTTTTTAAGGAAATATTAACATAATTGATGTTATAAATGCTCAAATGAATGTAATTTGAGACTTTTTATGAATTCCACTAATTTTCTAGGTTACTATGATATATTAGTGTTGATTTAATCAACTTGGTTCGAACATATAATTCTGTTATAACTTTCACAAAAATCATATATCAAATAGTGTCAAAATTGACACAAAATAGTTTTTAAATCAAATATTATATTATTAATTGTTATTTTATTCCTAAAAATCTAAGGTTCGGCCAAATTACTTAGATAAGGATATATATATTAATAATAAACAATTTGGGGTTCGTTTGGCATGTTATAGTAAGTGTATTAACCATATAGTGAAAGAAAACAAAAAAGACACGGTAAAAGTTAAATTATTTAACTTAGAGTTAAATCTAAATGATAAGGTTTAAAATAAGATCCAAACATGTCTAAATTTGATTTGTTGATGAGATTACAACCCTAGATCATCTAATCTTCGAATATGAGTCATTTTTGGAGGTTTTTAAGTGGGGTTAGATTTATTATAAATTAATATTTTTAAGAATTCCTAAGGTGCCCCTCTCCTCCCTTATAAAAGGACACCTCCTCCCCCTCCTCCTCACACCAAATTGAGCACTCAAGCTCGGCCAACCCCTGCCAAAATCTCTTCTACACTTCCCTAGAAATATCCTAGAGATTCTGGTCTTCCTCAAAGACCAATTTTAGTTCCCTAAGAGGAGGTCTCCAAAAGGCGCTTCAAAGAAGAGGTAATTACCGTTACCAATTCTTTCATCTTTATTTCTTCTTCCACTTCTTCTTCTTAGGTTGTTTCATTATGAAGTAATAACATCAGTATCACTCATATACTGATATGTTATTATAAGTATGAAACAACCCTATTTCACCATCTATCCATCCTACGGAAAAAGAAATCACCGCGCGTGCGTACGTACGGAATACCGTCTCCACGCCGTGGTGTAATCTATTTTCCACCACCACCTTACATGGATGGGTATAATGGTGTAAAGAATAACTATACATAGTTATTACAACATCATATTGATTCTGATATATTGTATAATCCACTCTAATTCAATTCAATATTTATGGAAATGATATCATCGCTCGTGCGTACGTACGGACTACCGTCTCCACGACGCGATGAGATTCATTCTCCATGTTAACCATTTAAGATTGATTATAAAGTATATATAAGAAATAATAATGAAATATATGACATTATAAAGCTACTGGATTTATGTATATATATATATGTATGTCATCTACTTACTTCCATTCAAGACAATAAGGAATGGAAAACAGCGTTCATGCGTACGTACGTACTACCGTCTCCATGAACGGTGTTTTTCATTTCATTTATCTATCTATTATATATATATATATATACTGAATATATATGATATATAAATCATATTTTATATTCTGGAAGTAAGTAAATCATGATATAAGTAATAATAATGTCAAGAACAACAAGTCAAAACACCTACGATAAATGAAACGATTTTACCCAAAACGCTTCTTTAACATGGAATTTACAAAAGAACGGGTAATATAATGTCATAAGTGAACCATATATGATATCATAACAATGAATATGATTCTGTAATAAGTCAATGACATTATTTAAACCATTATACAGGAGCTTCGGACACGTACAAAGCAAATCGGACCTAAGGTAAGGGAAAATCTCGCAATCTCAATTTTTATCCGAGATTGTTTATACTTTGAAATTTACTGGGGTGTATTTTATCATCCAAATCCATGTTTCCTCAATATGTAATATTATTTCCATCCACCTACAATTGTTTAAATCCAATTTTACCCTTCGGTGAGTTTTTAGTAAAAGATATGAAAGGAATCTTTTGTCATTTTTCGTACGAGGTACTTTTTTAACTTTTCCGACAAAAGTACGAAGAATTCTTTTTTTAACTTAAACAGCATGAAAGGATTTTTAAAACATTATTTCCAAGAAGCTTCCTTTACAAGTTTTCAAGTTTATTTTTAATCAACTTCTTTTAGTTTTAAATTGTAAGACATGTTAAGAAAGGAAAATGTTTTTGAATTAGAAAGGATATTTTCCTCAAGAATGGATTTCAAGTGTTTTATCAAAATTATTTTCCATCTAAGATAATAAAGGGTTCTGTTTCTATCCCTATTATTACATGGATTTGATTATGTTGTGATGGAAATATTTTTATGAATTCCATTATCTTCTATGAATAGTTTTATGATGTCATGTTGTTTAAGAATCCCATTTTTTATTACATGGGTTATGCAATGATGTATGATTTATGAATTTGTGGCACACATAAGAATGGTATCATTATGAGATGGGTGGGACCTATATCTCCCTCCAATGCATTGGGTAAAGATTTTATATCTCATGAGATAGACATGGCTGGAATGGTAGGTTATACCGGTTCAGTGAAACAGGACTGAAACGAGGGTTACTCGATTCAGAAAGGGACTTTGTCCACTAAGATAGTCTTGGAAATGAGTCTTGACTAACAAGAAATGATTCTCTATGATTATGTGTGAATGCCACAAAGTTTCATGTTTTATGTTATGATTATTTTGATTACATTTCACTGCCATGATTTATCCCATGTTATGATATTATGCTCTCTTTTGCAGGTTATGATTTCGAAAATGTTATGTTCTTATGAATATGATGTGATTGATATTTCTTTTGTTTACCCTTACTGAGCATTTGAGCTCACCCTTTTATGCTTTCTTTTCCCCAGGATATAAAGAAAGTTTTTAGGTAAAAAAAGGGAAGATATTTATGGGAGATATTGAAGATCTTTCACCACGATTAGAAGATTACGTTCCGAGTTTCCAAAGACACTAAACTATTACGATCCTTGTGTGTGTGTTTTTGTTATGTACTAAGTATTCCGCAAATGTAATGTAAAGTCCATGTACGTCAGGTTTCGGGTCTCTACAGTAATTTCCACTAACTTGAACTTCTTCAATAAGATATTTCATTCAAGCTTAACATGTTGAAGCTCAGCTTGGTCTTGTTAAATAGGTTTTCCCAGTGATTCTACCTCCTTCCCAAGATATGAAAAATGGGATTCGTATGGAATGACTCTACTAGTTGATTCCATCACTTCTCTTTTCTGCATTAACCCTTATCATTTCTATTTATCACACTAATTATAGAATTAAAATTATTATTAAGATTATTGTTTCGAACTGTCATATTAACCAATGATCATATAATGGTTGAAACCTTATGGTCATATTTCAATTTATACTCACATCATTATTAAATATATATAGTTTTTTGAGTATAATATAACACACATTTTCAAGAAATAACTATTATTCAAAAAATGGGTCGTTTCACTGGTCGTATAAAGCAATAGTCAAGGAATCTATCATGTGATGAGGTGAATTTCCATGAAGATCTAATGTGATAGAAAAGTTACCATATGAGGCTATATGTAATTTATCAATGGTGTAGAAATTTACCACTTAATAAATATTATTGAACATGTCAATTGACTATAGTGTGGATGGATTTTCCGACCAAATCTAGATCGACTACATGAACAAATCAAGATTGAGTATATGACAAAATTTATATTGACAACATGAATATCTCTAGATAAACCACACAAACAACATTGGATCAACTACACCTATCTCAGTATGAAAATTTTATACTTTCTTTTATTCAAACCAAATCATCTTCAATCCTTATCCAACATTCTTCAAACATCTCAGAAACACTTCAAACATGTTGAATTGGTGTCACTACTTCCAAAGACACTCTCCCTTTATTTCCTTTGAGAAAAAATCATCAATAATTACAAAAATAAAATATTATTTATGTGTTGTAAATTAAAGAAAAAACCCAAGCATTACCATTCCAAATTCTCTTAATTGCAACTTCAATCTTGGGATCAATAAACTCCCCATTTGTATTTTATTGGAACCATGGAACAAAAATCATTATCAAACTCAAGGTACTTATAAATGGATCACCATTAAATATTTATAATCATACTTGATAAAACTAACTACAGAAATTAAGAAAATTGAATAATCATACCATGCTGACTATAAAAATAGTGGTCTATATGCAGCTTCCTTATTCAATCAATACTTTATCATCACATCATCAACACCTCTAAACTATTCTTGAAGCATGTGATAAAAATTTCTAATAACCTCTTCCAATAGACTATTAAAATATTTCACACATGTTGAAATCACATCTTACCCCTTGTAATAACTCTCTAAAAATATATTCTCTCACTTAATAGGAACACAAATCAATGGATACCCACTATAAATATTCTTCCCCTTTCAAAAACTTCAAGGAGATAAATACAAAAAAAATATTTATGTTGTCATTGTTCTCTCACTTTTAAAATAATGTCAAAATATAAGATAGGATAGGGGACTTATCATTATAACTTATCCCATAATTAATAAGGCTGAACACCTAACTTCAACATAAGATTATAGAATTTTTCCTTAGAAAATTTCTTCGTGAACACATCATCAATCTGATATTTTTTTGGAACATACTCCAACTTCAATTTGTTTCTCTCTATAATATCCTTGATAAAGTGATATTTAATATCCAGGTTCTTTCTTCTAGTATACTGAATAGGGTTATTTGATGAATTGATTTCACGTTGATTATCACATCCAAGAAGAAGTGGAAACTTTGATTCAACTTCCAAATATTCTAATTGTGTATTCATCCACATTAATTGAGTTGTGGTATAATTAAAATCCCCATATTCATCCTTATAATTTCTTTAAGTAACATAACTATTCTTCTTAGTGTTCCAGCAAAGACACCTATCACCAAGATAAAAACTCCACTAGATGTGGATCTTTTTTCATCAAAAAAATATCCCAATCTACATCTGTATAACTATACAGATGCAACTCCCCTTTGATGTCATATTTCAATCCATAAATTTTTGTACCATTTTTATACCTAAGAATCCTTTTTCCTATAATAAAATGGGGTTATTTATTTTCAATCTGATACTTGGGATAAATAGTAAAAACATGTATTAAAACAGGCCTAGAAACTGTAAGGTATAACAAGATTCCAATTATATTCTTGAGTTCTATAGGATAAAAATCCTTTCCTTGATCATATTTAGATATCTTTATTCCTCCTGAAATGGGTGTGGAAACAGACTTTGAGTCTTTTATGTCAAACCTTTTTAAGAGTTTCTTAGAATTCTTATCTTAAAAAACAAAAATGTGATCTCTCTCTTGATCAATTTGAAATCCAAGAAAGTACCTTATCTATTTGTGCATAGGTATCTCAAATAACTCCTTCATTTCATTATAAACCTTATCACACATTTCTTCATCATTTATAGAAAATATGATGCCATCTATATACACAATAATAATAATAAATACCTCTTTTTCGTCATTGATGTAGATATTATTATCCACTCTTCCCTTTCTAAAATCAAACTTCTTCAAACAAGTGTCCATATTAGAAAATAATCACTTGGGTTTTTTTTCAACGCATATAAATCCTTCTTTAACCTAAAAACACAATTCTCATCTTTACTAATTAAGAAACCATGTGGTTTTTCAATATATACCTCTACTTCCAATCCACCATTGAGAAATACATACTTAACATCCATTTGGAATATATTGTATTGCCTTTGTTATTCAATATCATGAAATATTATAATTATCTCAATCCTTGAAACTCAGGAAAATTTATCATTAAAAGACCACACCTTCAACCTAAGAATAACATTTACACACTAGTCTTGCTTTATTTCTCACCACTTCACTTTTTTCATTAAATTTGTTTTGGAAAATACACTTATCCCGATGACATTTTTTCTATAGTCTTGGGAACAAACTATAATGAACCTAACTTGGATACCATCTCAAACTGGTACCTAACTCACACCATCACATACCCGAATTGCATTCTTGATCCCCATGGGTTGGTGACTAGCACCCGAGCATTAATAAGAACCATAGGGAAAAATTCATCCCAAACTGAATCATAAAACATGACATATATATATAGATTATGGGAAGAAAAAGTATAAGAGATAATATAAAATATACACTATAACAAAATAGGCCTTTAACAGTGCTAAAAATAGAATTTATCAATGCTAGAGAAGCACTGACTACTGGAGAGAGATTAAAATCCTGAGTCTTTTTATCAATTCTTTTAAAAGCACTGATAAAGGGGAATACTACAGTGTGTTGTAATAGAACACCAAAACACCAATACACCACAAAATTCAAAAAATAAAATATTAATACAAAATTTAAATGAATATAAAACATTCTAGTCTCGTTTTCTCAGTTTTGGCAATGTGATCCGCATTTAAAACTAAAAAAATACTTATATAATTAAAAAACACACTTGGAGTCAGGTCGGTCACACCGTGCAACATATTTAGGTTCAGATAATCCAAACACATCTCAAATAACTTATGGATCATTTTATAAAGTATAAAAGTAATCTTAATTTGTTTGCTCAGTTTTTAGTACATCGCTTGTCTTTTTTACTAAAATGTCATTTTAAACTAGAAACATGCATTTTGGCTCATACCAGTAACATCATGTGTCAGTTTTATGTGATACTGCTTCCTACACATCAGAAATAATTTATGAATACTTTTAATAAATTATAAAGACAAAATGATCATGTTTTCTTAGTTATCATTGAGTGGCACTTTTTGAACTAAAATGTTGATTTTAACCTGATAACAGACACATTGAGTCGTCCGAGACACATAATGTATCGGATTGAGGTGATTATGATTCATAAACATAAAAAATGACTTATGGATCATTTTACTAAAGTATAAAAATAATAAAAAGGCATTTTCTGAGTTTTGAGTAGTTGATTTGTCTTTTTTACTAAAATTGATGTCAATTTTAAATAAAAAGACACACTTGGAGTCGTATCCATCACACTATGCAACAAATTGAGCTGTGGATAATTATTACACATCACAAATTTATTATGGATCATTTTAATAAATTATTAAAATAATATGAATTCATTTACTCAATTTTGAGTACATCACTTATCTTTTTTACTAAAATGTCATTTTAAACTAGAAACACACACATTGACTCATACCGATAACATCGGGTTTTTAATTTGACATGAGATTGATTACTACATAACAAAAATTACTCACGAATTAATTTCCTAAATTATCAATAAAATATTAGTGTGTTTTTTTTTTGTTTTCAATGAGTAACATTTTTTGAACTAAACGGTCAATTTTAAACTGATAATGGACACATTGGGTCATACTGGGCACATCCTGTATTGGATTGAGGTATGACTGATTTATACACATCACAAATAACATATGGATCACTTCCTTAAAGTATATGAACAGTATGAATGTGTTTTATTGGTTTGGAGTAGGTCAGATGTCCTTTTTATTAAAAATGATGTCGTTTTTAAATAAAAATGTGTAGTTCGAGTCATACCGGTCACACCGTGTATGAAATTGAGGTGTGGATGATTTATACACATACCAAAATCTCAAAAATTACTTATTAATTGATGTACTAAATTATTATGAAAATAAAATCATGTTTTCTTTCTTTCAAGGAGTGACATATTTTGAACTAAACTTTTTATTTTAAACTGATAATAGACACATTGAGTCATATAAATCATAATGTGCATTGAATTGAGGTTATTTTGATCCCTAAATGTCTCAAATGAATTATTAATTATTTTCCTAATGTATAAAAACAATCAAAATATGCTTTCTCAGTTTTGAGTATGTCAGTTTTCCTTTTTTCTAAAATTAATTTCAATTTTAAATATAAAAAAAGGTACTTAGAGTCATACCGGTCACACCGTGTGTCGGATTGAGATCTGGATGATTTATACACGTCCCAAAGTCTCAAATCAATCCTAACTTCCAATTTTATCACATTTCCATTGTGTTTATATGTCAAAATAACTTCACTGCATATTGACTTGATGTTCTTAGCTGAAACACCTTTCTCATTGTTTAAAGTTAGAGGAGTAGAGGTTTTCAACAATGAGATAAGTGTTTTTAGGTAATAACATCAAATCAATATATAGTGTTGGTAGTTCGATAAATAAAGGAAATGAAAATTGAAAACATGATAACATTGACAGAAATAAGCATTTTATCTCTTTTGTGGCTTATTGTGTATAGTTGAAAGAAAAATATGACTTCCCAAAAGATCTGAGAAAATAAGTAAATAAGTATTAGATAAAAATGATAAGGAAATAAACTTAAAAATAGTACATAAAATGATGATAAAATTAATTATATAAGTATTATAAATTCACATTTTTTTTATAGTTGTATGAATTATTGATGCATTTCCTTATTTTCATTAACTCAGTAGTAGGATTGAAGTCCAATCCCTCAAGAGAATGAGCATCTTCAAACAAAACACCCCAACTAGAACAAAATAATTCACTTGTATAAGAAAATAATTATTATATAAGTAATACTAAAAATAAATAAATTAAATATAAATATGAAATAATACATTAATTCTATGTATAATTATTTTACTATGAAAACATTTTTGACCATAAGAATATGTCAATGGTAAAGTAATAATGATGATAGAAAATGGAAATAGATCTCTCCATACAATCAATCAACAAGTGAGAAGAATGAGGAGAAAATAAGATGCATTGTATTGAAGCTTTGAATCATCTAGGAGAATGTAAATATATCCTATTGGTTTCATAAAATATTCATTTTGTATAATAAATAAATAAATGCACATAATATATTCATTATCAAAGGTGAATGTCTCCAATTTTTTAGAATTACATGGATGTTAATCAGAGATTCCTAAGGGTGGAACCAAAAGGAAATGTTAATGCATGATCTGTTTTTATATGAATTAAATTAAAATTTACATAGTGTTTATTAGATGTGTGATGAAATAAATGAAGTGATTTTTAAAAAGTATTAATGAGTGGGTTTTCATTTCAAATATGGCTATATTTTTATCAACTAAAATAAATAAAAGCAAGGCGGAAATAAATGAATACAATTTCACTGGTGATCAGAATGTTTCAGTGAAAACTAGAAGGAGTAAGACTCTACAAAAAACATCATTTTTCCCAATTAGAGCCTAAATCATTCAGAGAGGCTGACAAAGATAATAATTAGATCAAATATATGCTTGAGTATCTTGATCCGAATAAGAAAAATATGACATGAGAATCTTGATCTGAATAAGAACAATGAAGGATTTTTATAGATCAAGTTATTCCATATATTGTTCTAAATAATGTTTATTAGTTTAAAAATACATGAGTTTTTTAGTTAATTTTTTTCCATATTTTTTTAAACCCTCATCATAAAAGGTTGTGGTAATGTATTGTAATTAAACATTTTTTTATGTCATATAATTGAGATGGTCATATCTATGGGGCATCATATTACCACTATGGCTGAAAAAATGGATTTAAGTTTATCTTAGTAAACCATAAAATTCAATATAATTAATAATCCATAGTGAACATATCATGTCATTAAATTATTAAATCCAAAATAATAAAGTTGACTTGAAGTGGGATTTTAAAGGTGTAATTATTTTATCCATGAGAAATAGTTTCTATTTCAAAAAAATAGATTCTATTAAAAATTATTTATCAAATTTACATCAATCAATGTTAATATTTTATTTTATCAAAATTAGTTAAATCTTGTGGTATAATATTTATTCTTGAATTATTTAAAACATTCTTTAAAATTTAAATAATAGAAATATTTTCTCATTAAATAAGTTACTTTTCAAATAAAATATCAAATTTAGATAAATTTTGATCAATCCTAATTGATTGAGAATAATAAATTCTATCAACAATTTACTCTTCTTCTACACCACGTAATGATATAGTATTTTGTTTCTTAAAACACTGTGATATTAAGGTTATTCCTAGAATATAAATCATTCCAATTTTTTATGTTTTGACTATATTTCAACAAAAAAATCAAAATTCAATTATATTTTATCTCAAAATTAGTTTTTCATGTATAATATAGTCCAAGGATTATAGAATCTTAAACCACTTTGATTTTTCTTTTTATATAATTTAAGTTATATTATTTAAATTCAAATTGAAATATTTCAAAAATAAAAACTAAAAAAATATATTTTTTCAAGAAGTAGTCAAATAAATAAGACAACAAATCAAACATATATAATTTTTTTCTCATCTGATTTTACATATTCATAAGAATCATTTTATTGTTACATTGCATAAGTGACCCTAAAATATATCCCAAGCCTCATGAAATAGTTCACAGCCACCCTAAATAAATTCATTAATGTTACACCATATTTTAGTGCTCATTATCCTAGGAAAAAATTCATGAAAAATTCATTATATAGTTGTTCTCATGTGTCAGATATTTCATCATCCTTTTTTAAAAAAAACTTCTAGAATTACCTTTAAAATGGAAGGGGATAACCCTATATTTTAGTTCCTCCTCACTCAACCCTCTCAGTTCTAATTGTTGAATGACATAATATAAGATCCCAATGATGTAAGATATTCCATCATCCAAGTAATTTGAAATGTAATATTCCAAACAAATGACAACACTGACCGCTATATGGATGAATTTTTCAAAAGTTAAAAACTACAAAGAGGTATATGTCGTGGAATATAGGTATTAAAAGACTATTATACCTCAAAACAACATGAACCAACATTTTTTTGATATAATTCAATTCCTACAGTCCCAATCTTGTCCTAAGGAGATCTATATGATATCTGGGAAGATGATACTTCTATATATCTAAAAAACAATGAATTTTGGGTTGTTTTATTGTAGGATTGTGCAAATAGACTTGTAGGGATATGGAAATGTGGGATGAGAAGGTTCATTGGATAAATTAGGGGAATTAGAGATATCTAAAAACCTAGATTTTGTTTGAGTCATGGTTGCGTTTAACCCTTGAATCACTCGAGACTTGGATTCGAGCCTTGTAATGGTTGGAGCCTTTATTGTAGCCTAGATTCGAGCTTAGATTTAAAAATGAGGATCACCGATAGTAGGTCACTTCCATGGAGAGCTTCGGATATCTCAAACTGGTTCACGATGGTTAGGGTTCTTAAAATAGATCATGACATTTTTATCCACACTTCAAAAAAAATTCTGATAAATATTCCTTTTATCATCACTAAATTAATAAGTGCTGATAAAATGAATCTTTATCGGTGTTTTTTTAGTGATGATAAATATAGAGATTTATTAGTGCTAAAAAACACTAATAAAGATTTCTTTTATAAGTGCTTTTTTAGTACTGATAAATCTCTATTTTTATCAGCACTAAAAAAGAACTGATAAATACTTATAAAAAATTTAAAAAATTAAAACTTTTAAAAAAAGTATAATTATTATATATAATTATAATAATTATAATAATACTTTTTATAAAAAATAATTTTATAATTATTTGAATATATAATTATTTATTTATAATTATAAATACTTTTTAAAAAAATAATATTTATATCATTATATATATTTATATCATTATATATATTTATATAATTATATATATATATAAACATGGTACATATATTCATTATTTAAATAAATTTATTATAATTTTATAATCATTTATTTATAGTTATATTAATACTTTTTAAAAAAATATTATTTATTTATTTATAATCCTAAATAAAAAAAATATACATTTATAAATATATTTATTTATAAATATTTTTTTACAAATGTATTTTTAACATTATTAATGAATATTTATTCTTAATTTCATGCATGTTAAAAATGAATAAAATTGATTAATTAAAAATGAGTACAATATTGAAAATTTGGATAAGTTCGATTAATATAAATCATTAAAAATGGATATATATTGAAATAAAGATGAATACATATTGAGAATATTAAAACATAATAAATATATATATATGTAAAATAAATAATATAAATAGATTAAATTCCAAAAAAATATTTGTATGTGTGCGTATGTATATAAAAATGCATTAATTATGTATATGTGAAATCAATATAATACATTAGATCTGTGTTATAAATTGAAAAATAAAACAACATTCAATTATTTCCATTACTCGATGAAATTAGTTAGTAAATTTAATTCATATTAATTTTTAATTATAAATCATTATTGGAGGAGATCTTGGCTTTAGCTAAGAGCTCTCAGCGATTTGGGTTTTTCCCCTAGGGCTCTCTCTTTAGTTTCTTCAGCTTCATCGGTGAGGAGTTGTGGCGGGGGCTGTGATGGAGGCGTGGTTATCGATTTGCGGCATTGTGGGTGATGTGGGACCTTATCGATGGCTTTGGGATCAGTCTTAGGCTATAGAGGTTTGCCTTTATAGCTTTAATCTACTCCAGATCTGGTTTTAGACTAGATCTACAGCACGCTACTTTTGCGTGGCCAATTTTATTTGGCGATATATCTGGGTCGGACTAAGGGGCGGAGGTGGATTCTCAGTTGGTGGTGCAACAATGTCAGTGGCATGATGATGGTATTATGGTAGTACAACTGATGGGGTGGCTCCCATTGGGGGCATTCAGTGTGCGGGACTTTCGATGGATGGGGTGATGATGGCTCAGGGTGATGGTGTTTTGTTCTGCGAGGCTTTGGATGCGTAGTGCATACTTGTGGCATGATGTAGTGTGGATGACATAGTGGTTGTGTTTTCTTTTTAGGGATTAGGGTTTTTTTTACTAGTAATGGGTTTTTTACCAATGGGATTTTTCCACAAATTTAAGATTTTATGCCTCTGGCCTTTGGGAATGTAATGGGTTCTCCCTAACCCCCTTTAAAAGGGATCTATATTTTTATTTTTATTTTTTAATATAGGGGTTGGTCCCCGTCCTATTTGAATAATATAAAACTTTATTCACTAAATATATTACTATTAAATTTAAATCATAAATAATATTTTGTATTTAATAAATCATATTTATATACATTAATATGTATCTATATATTTCATATATACTATTTTTTAACATTATCAATAATCATCTAATTAATAAAATGTTTATTATTTTTCTCAATTTACTTATTTTGAATTTTAATTTGTTTAATTTTTAATTTGTATATATCTATATATTTAATACATACTATTTATTAGTATTTATTATTTATATATAGTATTATAAATTTATTCATTTTTATCAATAATTATTTAATTAATAAAATTTGTAATAATTTTTTTAATAAACTCATTTTTTATTTTTATTTTATTTAATTATTTCATTTTATTTATTCGGACCTTTATTGGCACTAAAAAAAGTGCTGATAAAGGATTCTTTTATGAGCGCTGATAAAGGGTGCCCTTTAATAGCGCTAAGAATAGAGCACTGATAAAGGGTTAAATTTATTATTACTTTCTTTAGAATTAATAAATATGTCATTTGTTATCACTTTTTTCTATTGCTAACAGATACCAGTATTGATAAACGCCTGTTTTGTAGTAGTGATATGTCATAGAAAAAAGGGAAATAATAGAATTGATACAATTCAAAAGTAGTTAAACTCTAAGATACATGCCCAATAGAAAAGGACAACTGAAACCAAAATAGCTACTCCATGTGAAAGCATTGTCAACTCCCACCATCTCACCACTAGCTACCCAGACACAGTTGACATAAAACCACACTGCCTCACTGCGGCGCCTTGCCTTTCCTTACATCGAAAGACATACAAAGGTCTACGTACCACCGAAGGGGTGCATAGGGTGTGAGATAAATAGGCTCAATTGGATCCCACCCATGTGTTCCATATCAAGTCTACAAGAATCTGAAAAATTCTCAACATTAAAGAAAACAAGGCATGATAAATAGTTTAACAATTTTTACATCAAAAGAATGGTAAAGTATTTCCCCTTTTTCTATAGTTCCAAAATAATCTAGGTTAAATAGTTCAAAGCATATCTCATATATCAATGCTGTCAAATCAAAGAAATTAATGTATCACATATCATACCAAATCCATGGTAGTATAGCTAAAACAGTACAATCTCAAGCACATGTTACATCATGGCAAGGATCATTATAGGTCAATCTAACTAGGACACTCATATCTAAACATAGACAATCACATGCTTCAAGTCTCTAGATATATGCATCAAATCTAGATAGTAAAGGAACATCCCAGCAACTGAACACCCCAAAAGGTATATAAACTCCCTAGAAAAATAGAACTAGGGAGTATAGGAACACCCCATGAGTGAACCCCCCTAAGAGTATCAATGAATTATGTCAATTACTACACCTTCCACCTAAGTACTAAAGGCTTACCATGTGCTCTATTTTCTAAACCATTTCATCAAACCATATTTTGAAAACCATTACAGAAATTCATTTTAAAATTATTTAAAAATACATTTTCTTTTACCAAAAAAAGGGGAAAAACTATATTTCTTAAAAACCAATTTTCCACACACACAAATCAATCATTACAATTTATTTATAAAACAATTTATAAAACCATAGAAATATATTTCATCAAGCATAAGCTGGAGATGGAACCATCTACTAAAAATTAAGGTTGCACATGCCTGCAACAGGATCCACTCACTAGAAAAGGAACACAAGGTCATCAATGGAGTCCCTAAGATTTATTATCATGTCTTATAATCACATCCCACAAAAAAGAATATATAATAAAGGGTAGATTATGAAAAACCTCAAACAACACACACCTGCCACACCACAACCAACAAAGTACAATCCCATAGAAAAAGATCTTGTAGAGGATCTAGGAGGAACAAAACCTCACGATCAACAGATCTAAAAACATAGTGATGCTTCTCTGATCAAGGGAAATGAAGAAACGGGAATATCACTTACCCAAAGAGACTTAGCACAAAAACCTTGATGATCTATCACCACATGAAGTGATTTAGAAGGAGAGGAAGTCCCTAATATTTCCCAGGAGAGCTCCTAGGTTGAGAGATAAGAGGATTCATCTGATTAAGAAATAAAATCAGTCATTCATACCTTCAAAACACTCCTTCCCTAATCAATACATGATATGTAAACCATTCATGTTATCTAATTCTTGATTAAAAAATCATGCTGAAAAACATGTCACCTCTGATTAAAATACTGATCCAAACCATTTCATGGCATGTAAACTTTTCACAACATGTAATGTTTTCACACTCAGAAGAAAAATCATGACATCTTCCCAACAACCAATACACATCATATACACTTTTTACATCATGTAAACCTTTCACAATGTGTAATCATTTCTTGATGTGAAATCACCCAACAAACAGAAAACAACCCAGATTCTACTCAAAATCCGAAACCAACACCGATGTTCTATGAACTTAGGGATAAACCTATAAATCCTTTTAGCACATTTATACTCAAACTCCATTGATTAAAATAAACATGCATCATCGAACTTTATGTAATTTTCCATAACAAATACTCTTCATCCTTATGAGTCCCAAGACGCACCAAAATCAAGAGGTAAACAAAAAGAGAGAATATAAATACATTAAATAAGGTAATTATATGTTACAAACACCCCCATAAGACTTTCTATCCCCAAGAAGTTATATGAAAGAACGATGTCCAAAAATAGGTGAGGCCAATGCTCTCTCATCAACTAATCACACTACCAAGTATTATGAAAATCTGATCTATGCCTCCATAACACTCTAACCAATGGAATAAAATTATCACAAAATACTTTTACCTAAGATTCAATGATCTCCATTAGTTTCTCTGTAATAGAAACTTCTAGCTCAATATTGATCTCTTCCCAACTCAAAGTGTGATAGGGGTCAGGATGGTATTTCTTAAGCTGTGATATGTGGAAAAAATCATGAATACCCATCAACTGAACCATAAATTACAACTAATAAGAAACTTTCCCAAGTTGTTTAGTGACCTCAAATAGTCTAACATATCTTGGAGCTAACTTTACAAAATTTCTAAACTGATGGTGACCCATTTGAGAATAAATTTTCAAGAAAACTCGTTATCTAATGGAAATCTTCAAAGGATGACACTAACAATCTGCATAATATTTATTTTTTTCTGAGTTGTAACCATACACTAAAATATATCTTGAATCCTGGCCAATATCACTTGAATGAGACTCAGTCCCACTAAAGAGGTCTTTCCCACCTCTGCCCAACAAATAGGTGATCTTTTTGGGTGACCTTACAAATCCTTGAAGTTATCCATTCTTATCGGCGACTAATAAATTTTTTTATAATAAAACTCAACCATTACCAAATGTCTAACCCATGATCCATAAAAATACAAGACACAATCATAGAGTATATCCTCCAGGATCTGAATAGTACACTCCATCTGACCTTCCGTCTATTGATGATAAGTTGTACTCAACCTGACCTGAGTCCCCATAACCTCTTAGAGACTCCTCCATAACCTTGAAGTAAACCTAGTATCCCTATATAAAATAATTGTAGAAGGAGCCCCATATTGCCTCATGATCTTCTATACATGCATCTTACCCAGATCTTGAACTTTAGTGGCGTTCCTAATCGGAATGAAGTGAGATGAATTTTTCAACCGATCAATCACCACCTAGATAGAATTCCTCGCTCATGGATTCCATGGTTATATAATAAAAAACCTTGTATAACTCATCCCATTTCCAAACAATAACCATAAGAGGCTAAAGTATACCAAAAGGTTTTAGATTCTATTCTTTTATCTATTGGTAAGTGTAACAACGAGACACATAATCTACAATGTCATGCTTCATACTTAGCCACCAGAATCGTTGTCTCATGTCATAATACATCTTCATAGTGCTTGAATGAATGGACCATTAAGAAATATGATAGTAAAACAAAACTGATCTCCCCATAGATTTTGGAACAAAAAAATGATCCCCAAAATATATAATACCATCTGAAGAGAGAGACCAACCTGAAATGGTCTCCCCACAATATAGTGTTTCTCAAATTTTCTTGAACTCATCATCCCACAACTAACACTACATAATAGACTCAGGGAGATATAATGATAACTAAACACTGGTTAGAACCATACCTGAAACATCCCCTCAATCATCTAGGTGCAATTTAGCAAAGATCCCCATAAGGGTCCACTACTTCGATTCCAGAATAGCCTACGATGGTACTTTCTTATTGAGATCATCTGCAACAACATTCCCCTTCCCTAGGGTATTGGAAATGTCGAATTCAAACATATTAAACTAATACACCCACCACCACCATCTTAGATTCAAGTATTTATGAAAAAATATATATCCCATACTCTTATGGTCAAAAAAGACCGTGAACAGATCCCCAAAAAGATAGTGCCTACAATATTTAAGTGTGTGCATTACCACAACAACCTCCAAATCATGAGTGGGGTAATTATTCTAATGAATTTGACTCTATATAGAGTCGTAATATACCAGATGATTATCCAACATAATTATACAACCCAACATAGTACTAGAAGTATCATAGAAAACCACATACCCCTTACCAAACTCAGGTAAGATCAGAATAGAATTGGATGTCAAAATTCATTTCATCTCATCTAAAAAAACTGTCACTTTTCATCCCATATGAATGTAGCCCCTTTTCTGGTAATAGTATTCAAAGTAGATTCCAAATTTTATAAATCCTTGATGAACCACTAGTAGTATCCATAAATTCCAAGGAATATTCGAATCTAAAAGGTGTTTCATGGATCTTTCCATGACAAGGCTTTCTTCAACTTCTCCGAATCAACTAATAATTCATGCTTAGAAATAATGTTCCCCAATAACTTCACTACTTAAATTCAAAAATTGTATTTTAAAATATTTTCATACAAATAGTGACTCCTCAGGATTTCTAAAACCAAACTCAAATGGTGTTTGTGCTCATGCTTGGATCGCGAATTAACCAAAATATCATCTAGCGAAGCTATAAAAAATTATCAAGATACTCATGGAATATTTGATTCATCAAATCCATAAAAACTATAGGAGTGTTATTCATACTAAAGGAAATCACGAGATATTCATAATGGTCCTACCTACTTCTAAAATTCACCTTCAGTATATCAGACTCCCAAACTCTAAGATGATGATAACCCGACTGAAGTTCAATCTTCAAAAACAACTTTTCCCCCTTTAACTGATCAAAAAAATCATAAACATGAGGAAAATAATGATTTTTCTTAAGAATTACCCAATTAAACTTCTGATATTCTACACACAATCGTATTTCACCATCTTCCTTCTTAGAAAAGAGCATAGGGGCCTCCCAAGGATAAACACTAGGGTGAACAAAACCTTTATCTGACAACTTATCTAACTGAATATTGATCTATTTGAGCTCCCCTAGTTCCATATGATAAGAGAGTATTGAAATCAGATGTGTACCTAGAACTAGGTCAACTGTAAACTCTGACTCTATCTCTGGAGAAATTCCATATAAATCATCTAGGAAAAATTTAGGAAAATCCCTAAAAATAGTGGGAATATAAATAATAGTTGAAGCATCAATGGAATCAACTACTATAGTAGACAACAAAATCCTAAGATCTGGGTGGGAAGGTACTTCATGACTAGACCTTGGATCCCACTCGCCCTGAAACACCCAAATTCTCCCATCATCCATAATAAATGAGATGCATTTATGATAAAAATCAACAACAACATGATGACCAACAAGCCAATCCATCCTGATGATGACATCAAACAAATCCAGATCAAGAATGAGGAAATCCCAGACTAACTTCACATCATCAATTGATAGAGAACAAAAAGGACATCAAAACCCCTACTCTTTCATCTTCCTAGTAGGTGTCTCTAACTCCATAATAAATAACATAAGCTCTGTTATAAGTTTAAACATATAAAAAATGGCCATATGTAAACAAATGGTAGTCTCCTATATCAAACAAAGCATTCACTGCTGAATATGCAATAAATATGGTACCTCTCATTATCATATGACCCACATATACCTCTACTGGAAACTCATCTATTGTGTGAAGGTACTTCACTCCTAAGGCTTTTGGATGGATCCCTATAGTCCTTGAAGCATTTGACTATACCGTAGTATCCTTTGGAGCCAACAGTCCCTAACCATAATAAGGCATATACATAGCTTGATAAAAATATTGCAGATGGACATAATGTCCACAAATTTTTTACATCCTCATAAGTGTAGAGAAAATAACCAGGTGTTCCCAACCTTTACACAATGATAAAAATTTAGGGGTCAACTACTAGCTATAACTAAAGGTTCATAGTATGTTTACCACTGAGAACTACCTCCCCCACTCCATGATGATCTTTACACTTCCTCTTTTTCCCATGTTCGCCACTGAAGCTTCCAATGGGTGGAAGAGAAGAGGCAGAATAACCAACATTTCCAATCATATTCATCTTTATCATCATTTCCTTTTCTACCATCTACACATAGGTCAAAAAATTTAGTATAAATATATGATATCTGATATCTGATCAAAAACCTTATAGGTACTTATAATCCTTTATATGGTCATTCTTTACCACCGCTAGAGTAAAACGAACTAGCTCTATGAACCAATTAGTGTGTGTTGACACCAAATACTCTCCCTCATACAAGGATAAGAACTCTAGGTACTTCTCCATCATTAGTGAATTTGGATAAAACTACAGGGAAAAGAGAGTATTGAAACTCTTCCAGTCCAATCCCACATGTCTATCCACATACACCATGGAATCCAACCATCACATTATAATACCCTCATGTTTGAACTTTGCACACTTCACCCTGATACTCTTAGGTATATCCAAAAATTCAATGATCTTATCAATATTTTCAATTCAATACTCTACCTATTGAGGTCCATTTGTACCCCTAAAATATGTTGACTTCTCATGTAAGAACTCTTATGATCGATCTCTTTCTCCTAAAAATCCTTGATATACCTAGAAAATTGTGTTATTCACTTGTGGTATGTTTTGGTCGATAGTACAAACTTCATACATAATAGACTTGATAAGATTCTGATATTGAGGTGGATACCCGTGATAAGCATATGTTTCACCCTTTTGAGGAACCCATGGAAGTCATTTTAGAGGTATATCGCTACACACTGAAATAGAAAAAATTATCATAAAATAAGATAATCTCAGTTCAAACTATAAAATCATAAGAAAAAACTAAGATTAAGATTAAAAACTCAAATCATGAGACATTCATCCCAACATCCCATGGTAACATGAGTCTCTTCTTGGTAAGAACTACCCAGGAACTCACCATAACCTACCTCTCATGTTCCAAAATTCATATATGTAGTCTGTCAAATACCCAAGATAAGGATTATTGAGATCAAACCTCCTATGATACAAAACCATGATGAACTCGACCTGAAAACCCTATCAAACATGTACCTGACCTAAATCATCACATGCACAAAGGGTGTTCCCAATCCCCACAAGCTGGAAACTAGAACCTGGGCATCAACAACAACCATAGGGAACAATGCCACCCAACCTGAATCAAATAATCATGACATATATATATATAATGAGAATAAATAGTAGAATAGATAAATGGAAATATAATTCATAGAAAAAATAGAAATAATTGAAGTGATACAATTACAAAGTAGCTAAACAAACTCCAAGATACAAGTCCAATAGTAAAAACAACTAATACCAAAATACCTAATATATTTGATAGTGTGGTAAACTCCCACTATTTCATCACCAGCTACCCAAACACAACTGATAGAAAACCTCACCGCCTCACTATGGTGCCTTACCTTTCCCTTTATGAAAAGATATACAAAGGTTTATGAACCACTGAAGGGGTGCAAAGGGTGTAATATAAATAGGATCAGTAGTATCCCACCTAGGTGTTCCATATAAAGAATCTATAAAATAATCTATAAAATGATCATCTTTAAATAAAAAAAGGAATGATAAATAGTTTCATGGTTTTTACATCAAAATCATGGTAAAACATTTCACCTTTTTCCACAGTTCCAAAATAATCTAGGTAAAATAGTTCAAATCATATCACATATATCAATGCGTCCAAATAAAATCATATCATGTATCATGTATCATATCAAATCCACTATAGTAAAAAACAAACAATAGGTAACACCATGCTAATGATCACTAAATATTAGTCTAGCTCGGACACTCGTAGCTAAACATGGACAATCATGTGCATCAAGTCTCTAGATATATGAATTGAATCTATAGATAAAAGGAATTACCTATACTGTGAACCCCCGAACAGGTCTATCAAGTCCCTAGAACAATGGACCTAGGGAGCAGAGGAACACCCTATGAGTGAACCCCCTGATAGTATCAACGAACAAGTCGTATTACTATACCTTCCACCTAATTACCAAAGGCTTCCTATGTGATCTATTTTCCAAACCATTTCATCAAAACCATTCTTTTAGAACTATTTCATAAATCTATTTTACAATGATTTTAAAATTCATTTTCTTTTACCAAAATAAGGGGAAATCCACCTTTTATTAAAAAACCATTTTCCACAAACACAAATCAATCATGAAAATTCATTTATAAAACAACTTATAAAACTAGAGCAATTAATTTCATCTAACATAGGCTAGAGATAGAACCACCTACCTCAAATTTGGGTTTCACATGCCCACAACAGGATCCAACACCATAAAAAACACAAGTTCAAAAATGAAGGCCCTGATATTTATTCCCGTGTCTTATAATCACATCCCATGAAAAAATAAAATGGTAGAAATAATAGATCATGAAAAACCTAAAAGAACATGCACCCACTGTACTACAACCAACAAAGGATCATCCCTCACAAGAATATCACATAGTGGATCTCGAAGGAACAACACCACAAAATCAATGAATCTGAAAACATAGCACAACATAACTATATTTATCAAGGTAAATGAAGAAATATACAAATCACTTACTCATAGAGACATAGTGTAACAACCATGATGATCAATCACCAAAATAAGTCATCCTAAAGGAGTGTAGTTCCCCAAAATTTCTTGGGAAATCTCTTAGGTCAAGAGAGAAGAGGTTATAGCCGAATAAGAAATAAAATTAGTCATACACCACTTTAAAAAATATTCATATTGATCAATAAATATCATGTAAACCCTTCACATCATGTAATTAATTATTAAAAAGTCTCACTGAAAAAAAAATGTCACCTTACATTAAAATATTAATCTTGACCATTTCATGATGTGTAAACTTTTCACAGCATGTAATATTTTGACACTATGATCCAAACTCACAACATCTACCCAAAAACCAATATATGACATGAACAATTTTCACATTTTGTAAACCTTTCATGATGTGTAACCATTTCACAACATTAAATCACCCAGCAGACAACAAACAGTCCTAATTCTACTCAAAATTCCAAACCAACATCGATGTGCTCTAAACATAGGGTGAAGCCCATAAATCCATTAACACATTTATACCTAGACTTCATTAATTCAAAAAAAACATACATCCCCAAACTTTAGGTCATTTTCCCTAGTAAATTCTCTCTATCCTCATGAATCCCAACACCTTCTCAAATCATAAGGGAAATTAAAATAGAGAAGATAAATACCTGAAATTAGGTAATGGGATGTTACACCAACTCATAAGTGTTTTTATTCTCTATATATTCTATTTTTTAATACATATAATCAACCCATTCTAGATTCATCTTTAATTTTTTAACATCTATAGGTTCAAGTTGAGAAAACAGTGTGGTATGAGTTATTTTCCTCATAATTCTTGTAGTTTATACTTGTTGTCCATGATCCCTAGTGATGTTTTGAATATGAAATATCCTTCTCATACTTTTATGAGATGGTTGATATTGGTCCTTATCACTTGAAATCATTTAACCTTCTTCTACAACTTTTATATCTATAACACTTTTATATTTTTCTAGTAATTGTTAAAAATTTGAAACAGAATCATCAATATCACTTTAGGAACTTGATTCATTATCAAAAACTTTATTATTTTTATATCCTTGGATCTTGAAATCAGTTTTATAAAAATTTATTCTAGTATTCTTATTATAGTAATGATATCCTCTTCTATTTGGGGGATAACCAAAAAAATCTAGCAACATCTCATGGATAAAATTTACTCAAACTTTTACCTTTTATTTTGATGATAAATGATCCACTAAACACCATAAGATACATGAAGCTTGGAGATTTTATATAATACATATTATAACAGGTATTTTTTAATATATACTATGAAAACAATAGTTTTTAATATGAATCACTTCACCAATACCATGTCTATAAAAATATCGATAAGTATCATGTTCAACAAGAATTGTCTAAGCCATATCAACAAAAGACATGTTATTTCATTCAGACACACCATTTTATTATAGTGTGTATAATGCACTGAGTTTATGTCAAATTATATGATTCTTTATATAATCTTAAAACATTCCATTTGTAAACTTAGTTCCAGTTTCTATTCAGATCTTCTTGAGAGAAAATCCATACTCTTTTCCTGCACTTCTTTAAAAACATTTAAACTAATTTAAGGCATTAGAATTGTGATTCATAAAAATGACATAAGTAATTAGAGATAATTCATCAATAAAAGTAATAAATTAACTCTCTTCATTGGTCTACTTCTTCCTCATGTTCCCAAACACATCTTAATTAATGGTATTCAAAGGTTGAGTAGATTGAATCTCTACCTTCTTCTATAAAGAGTTAACAATATTCCCCTTTTGTAATGTTGATAGAATCCAATATATTTTTATTCTTATCAAAGGAACATCATAAAAATTATATCCTCAAGTAATCACGTTAATCTTGTTTTGGAAGAGATAGATAATCCTTCGATTCCATAACTCATTCTCTTGTTTCATACAAAGATAACATGAATTTCCATCATCATCCACTTGAAAAAAATTACCTTTAGTTTGTTTTCCTCTTCTCACTACTTTTTAATCTTTATGTTTCTTAACCAAGAACCCATACTTTCTAAAAATCACTTCATTTCCTTTATCACAAATTTGAGAAACACTCAATAGTTTGTGTTTCACCCCATCAATCTAAAGGGTGTTCTTGGATTTTAACTATTATTTTACAATAATAGAATAACCAAAACCATTTATATTAAGTGAAACATCATTTAAAAAGGTCAAATAGACTTATTTAAAATTTTCAACATCAGTTAATAGCTTAAAATATCTTTTTATATTCAAATATCACCCACTTTCCAATATTCATGGGCTCTGCACATTGATGCTTTACGTGTGACTTCAAAAACAAGAGATTTTTATTTAACTTTCTCTTATATATCCTAATACTTATTTCTTTATTGGTCTAGTAACATGGAGGTAAATTATTTAGAAAGTTGGAATAGATAATCACATCATTTGAAAACAACTTACAATGGTTGAAATTTGTTCTCAACCTTTAAACCATATTTTTTAGACTATTTCTAAATCTGTTTCTTTTGATTGGGATGAATCCCCCTCAAGTTTTTTCTCCCAAAATTTATAGACTCTCTATGATATTGATAATTAAACCAAATCATCATATATTTATTCCTAAAACCACCATAGTGAAAAAAAATACCCATAAAAGGCATATTTATCTTTGAAACTGCATGTTGTCCAGAACTATGTCTATGCCTTTCAACCTTCTTTTGGCCATCAGTCTTGGATCCTTTTCAGAAAAAAAAAATTTATGAACTCCTAACATGTTATTATTCATGATGGAATTTTTTTAGTATGTTTATATTCATCAATTATATCAAATTTTGAATCAAATTTGTGTTCACAAAATTTTCATATTTTTGAGACTCATTTAATTTAGCCACAAACTTGGTTCTTTTAACTTGTTTCTTCTTATTATATTTTTATCCAATCTTTTAAACATAACATAGTCCTGGGAAGATTATTTTTGTACATATTTTTGTACTTAATTCTTCTTTAATAACTCTCTAGATTCACAAATAGAGTTTTGAAAAATGAGTTTGGATAGGTTCATTTGTTATTCTACCTTGATCAATTTAAGTTAAACAAGATCATATTCCTTATCTAACTCTTTAAAATTGTAACATCCCAAGGTTTTCTAAAAATAAATTGAAAATGCTTGAAATTTTGTTTAAGGTATATATTTATAAGTATCCTTTAAACATAATTTTATTTATTCTCTATTTTGAATTTCAAGAAACTGTCATCTACAATTGTGTTTAGTATGTTATTTAGAGTATGATGAAACAAACTTGTTTTTTTTGGTGAATATTAACCTACCCTTATGAATATTAATATGACCCTTTTTAATATTAAATAAGAAGAACATTACCTATGAATAATAAAATAAAATTTAGACATCTTAGAAAGTGACATTTTGACCTTAGTAAACGTTTTTGGTATTTTATAAGTCATAAATAATTAATTATAATTAATTAATTAATTTAAAAGAATATTTATTTTCATGTAATGTATTCATAAATTATTTAATCAATGTATAATAGTTTTTAGATAATTTTATAAGACCCTACGTAATTTTTGAAAGAACTATAAAATCAGTTTTAATCTTAAAAACTGTTTTTTTAAGTAAATTATGATTTTATTTAAATATTAAATTAATAATACTTAGAAAATTATTTTTGAAAAATGTAATTCATTTTTAGATTCTACACATAGAAAAATGGTTGGGGTAAATTTTTGGGATTTTTCTGAGAAACTTGATTTTTTGGTGAATAGTAGAATACATTAATTTACCATATAAATACATTTTAATTAAAACCCACTATTCCTGACATCACAAGTGATGTAAGCACCCAAATCCAAAACTCACATGTCTTATTTACTATTCTTAGTCATCCAAGACTCACTATTCCTTGTCTTAGGTGAAATTAATAAACTAATCAATTTTATATTAAGGAAACTCCTCTCCCCTCCACTATAAATACCACTCTCACTCCCCTCTTCCTTCCACACCTCTCAAGCCTTGATCATTGTCTAATTTCTTCCAAATTCCCTCCCCAATATTCTTCCCCACGTCGTAGATCTGCTGGTCTCACCAAAATACCAAAATCAAATCCCTTAAGAAGGATCTCAAGGAGAAGAGATCAAGAGGTAAACAACCTCTTTTATTTTCTTTCTTTTCTTTCATTTTTTTGTTATTCTCTTCCATTCCCTTTGTCTTGTGTTGGGATATTTCATGAAATATTCCCCCTTACTGTCCATATCTTGTATTACTGATGATATATTCCATTCCTCTCATCAATATTGTTTTTATGAAATTTTAAGAGACGCCGTTAGGCTGCCGAATTTTCATGAGAAATTTCTCAAGATTTTCTTTTATTTCATGATTAGTTTCTCTTATTTCCTCACTCCCTATTATCCAAGAGGCATGAAATATCCAGAATCATGTTTATTCATTATGTTCTCATGATTATGGAAAATTACTCATCAGTATTCTTCTCCTCTTCCACTTATTTAAAGAATCAAAAAACGTTGTCCATTTCTGTCGAATTACCGACATCGTGGACGATGTATTTTCAATTTCCTTTAATTATTTCAAGTCTGGTCATGAAACCATTTATATGGATGAACCAGGTTATAATATATTTTTTATGACTCATATAAGTTTCTGTAATTCTTTTGTACTCATGATTTAAATTTATAAGACTAAATGAGGTTGTAATTATTAAAGAACCACTTAAATGATCTAAACAAACATAATTAATGTTTTAACTTATGAATCATCATCATATAAAGCATCAAAGTGATAAATGGTATAATTTATGGTACTGTAAATATGTAAATACTACTCCATTCCAATTCTAGAATTTCACTTCCAGCCAACAAGAATGATTCATCATGAACCGATCGTGAAAATCACAAAAGAACTCACCCAAAATAATGCAAGGAACAAAATACGAACAATTAAGGGGTGAAATGAGGTTATTAAATGACCATATAAGATGTTATAAACATGAAAATCTTTCTGTAAAATAATAATAACACTATTTTAACCATTTTACAGGAGGTTTAAACAATTTTGAAGTAAGACAAGCCTAAGGTAAGGGAATTCTTAACCCGATTTCCATTCTTTGGGTTAACCTTCTTCTTTATTATTTATGTGATATTTAAATTGTTTGTGTAGTGGGTTCTGTTTATATTATGTTTAATTATGTGTATTTATAGAGTATATACATATTTCATCCACTCTATTAAGTCTCAATTCAAGTATATGATGTTTATAAGGGACTTTTCTTCTAAAATCCTCTTTAAAAATTCTGTTTTAAAAGATTCAAAAGTAATGTTTTTATGCTATTATTTATGTTGTATGATTATGTTTTGGTTATTGGGAATTGTTTATAATTAATGGTGGGACCTATATTTCCCTCCAATGCATTTGTTATGAGTAAGTTGGAGGTCGGCCGTATGGTTACTCCACGTGTAACTGCGATGGTTATACAAAGTATGGTAGCCGCGAGGGTTAAAAAATTTTAAGGTAGCCAAGATGGTTAAAAGATTATGTAAGTAATGCCCCAAGATAACTCTATGATTATATTTATGTTTTTGTGGATCTTTTATAAATATCATGTTACACAAAGTAAGTATTTATGGGTGGAAATCATGTCTTTTGAAATTGTTTTCATACGTCATGAGTATTCATGAACTAATGTGATTTTTCCTTCTTTTTCATACCTTACTGAGCTTTTGTGCTCATCCCAAGTTTTTAAATGATTTTTCACAGGTTAATGGATTAGTAATACAAGGAAGTAAGACATGTTAAATGTTGAATAATTGTCAAGGAGTTTTGTTTTAAGTTTTAATGTTTTATATTCTGAGGAAAATGAAAACCGATTTTTATGGTATCCACTATGTACAATGTGTAATGTTATGAATGTTTTGTCTTAATTATCTAAAGCTCTAAACTTGAAAAGATCCTCAATGTAAAAAAGAAGTGTTTTCTTGAATAAATTCAAGATTATGTATGAAATAAGTGCGGGTCTTTATAGTTGGTTTTAGAGGATGGTTTAGATAACTTTAGGGGTTAGGGTGATGCTAATAGAATACCATAAATGATTTTCACTCTATGTTTAATTTGTTATAGCATTTAAAGATTACCATGTTGCTTCATCTAAGAAATGTTTGTTTAGAATGGTTGTCTGCAGAAGGAACATGGATGCTGAAGAGGAGAGGGACCGACAGAATGACATCCTTCATGATCTACAGCCCGGAATGGTAGGGATTGGAACCGAGCAGTTTGTGACAGTAATGGATTAGCTAACGCAGGCTATAAATGGTGGTGGAATCCATGCAAGAGAACCAATAGAGGTACCCCAATGGAACATGACAGTGGTGGAACATTTTATGAGACAACATCCTCCTGCATTCAATGGATCTTCTGACCCAGTGGCAGTAGAAGGATAAATTAAAGCCCTTGAAAAGATATTTGATGTTATGGGATGTTCAGACAATCAAAAGGTAAGTCTTGCCATTTATCGTTTTGAAGGGGAAGCTGATCAATGTTGGTCAATGGTAAGGAATATCAGGGGTAGAGAGGATTTTGATGCCTTAGTGTGGGATGAATTTAAAAGTCTTTTTCTTGAAAAATATTTTCCTAAGGTGGTGCGACTTAGAATAGAGAAGCAATTCCTTGAATTGAAACAAAAGGAGGAAGATTCAGTGGCTTTGTATGAAGCGAACTTCACCCGACTGGCGAGGTATGCTCCAAATCTTATTCTGGATCTCGATAGCAAAATCAACCACTTTTACTCAGGATTGAAGCCAAGGTATCGAAGGGAGTTGGCCTCCCGTGAATTCAAAATTTATGGGAAACTTGTCTGATGTGCTGAGAGGGTAGAGATGGAATTTGCTGACGATCACATGCATTTTGGAAACAAAAAGAAGAAGAGGTCCTGTTGGCAAGCAATGGGTAAGTATCAACCAAAGAAATCTGATGGTAAGAAAATCCAATTTCCAGTTTGTGAAAAGTGTGGCAAGAAGCACCCTAGGGAATGTCTTATCAAAACTAGGAAGTGTTTTAAATGTGGTAAGTTTGGACATATGGCCCGAGATTGAAATGAAAATGATCCAAAGACTAATCATGATAAGCAAACTGTAAAGTGTTTTAAATGTGGTGAGATGGGTCACTATGCAAATGTCTGTCCAAAGAGGGATCCAAATGATGCAAAGAAGCCAGACTACAAGCAGAAATGTGTAGTGAGATCCTTTGTGACTACGTCAGCAGGTGTTGGGCCATCCAATGAAGTTGTATCAGGTACTTTTTTTGTTTACTCAGATTTTGCTAAAGTTTTGTTTGATATGGGGTCTACACATTCCTTCATATCTGAGAAATTTTCTAGTAGTTTGGAAATATCACCTCAACAAATGAGACCTGAACTTGTTGTTAAATCACCAGGGAGAAATGTTATAGCAAAGAGGAATTATAAGAATATTTCTATTGTGGTATGTGGAAATAATTTACCTGCAAACCTTTTTGTTTTACCCTTAGTCGAGTTTGATGTTATTCTGGGGATGGACTGGCTTTCTGATTATCATGCTAAGATTGACTGTAGAGCTAAAGAAGTTGTTTTTCATAAAGAGTTTCAGTTTGTATACAAGAATGAACCCATAAAATTGATAACATATCAAGAAGCTGAGAAACTACTGAAAAATGGAAAGGAAAGTTATCTTGCTCATATTTTTGAAAATAAGGGAACTATTCAAATTAATGATGTGCCAGTGGTAAATGAATACCTTGATGTTTTTCCTGAGGAGTTACCCAGTGTCATACCTGAACGAGAAGTAGAATTCAGAATTTATTTAGTTCCCGATGCTAAGACAATTTCAAAACCTCCATATCGTATGGCTCTAATGGAACTTCTTGAATTGAAAAATCAGTTGCAGGATTTGCTTGTCAAGGGCTTCATTCGTCCCAGCACTTCACCATGGGGAGCCCCTGTTTTGTTTGTTAAGAAGAAAGATGGTTCCATGAGACTTTGCATTGATTATAGAGCTTTGAATAACATCACTGTTAAAAACAAGTATCCTTTGCCTCATATTGATGACTTGTTTGATCAGCTCCAGGGAGCTCAGTACTTTTCCAAGATTGACTTGAGATCCGGATACCATCAGCTGAAGGTGAAGGAGGATGACATCCCGAAAATTGCCTTTTGTACTAGATATGGGCATTATGAATTTGTTGTTATGCCATTTGGGTTAACTAATTCACCTGCTTTATTCATGAATCTTATGAATAGAGTATTTAATGAGTTCTTGGACAAGTTTTTGGTTGTATTTATTGATGACATTCTAGTTTTTTCTAAAAATAAAGAGGATCATGAAAAACATCTAAGGGTTGTTTTACAAACTTTAAAAGAAAAGAAACTATATGGAAAATTCAGCAAGTGTGTTTTTTGGTTGCAACAGATTTCTTTTCTTGGGAACATTGTAAATAAGGATGGAATAACAGTTGATCCTGCCAAAACAAAAGTAGTTGATGAATGGCCAAGACCCACAAATGTTATAGAGATTCATAGTTTTCTGGTCTTAGCAAGTTATTACCGACGGTTTGTTAAGAACTTTGCATGGTTATCTAGCCCAATAACTAAGTTAACACGGAAAGGGGTTAAATTTGTTTGGACAGAGGAATGTGATGTTTGTTTTCAGGAACTAAAGAAGAGATTGGTGAATACTCCAGTTTTGGCCTTACCTTCCCGGAATGGTGAGTTTTTCATCTACAATGATGCTTCTTTGAATGGAATTGGTTGTGTTTTGATGCAGAATGATCAGGTAATTGCCTATACTTTGAGACAAATTAAACCTCATGAGCTAAATTATCCCACACATGATTTGGAATTGGCAGCTATGGTTTTTGCTTTGAAAATATGGAGGCATCATCTATACGGAACCAAATGCCAAATATATACTGACCATAAAAGTCTTAAGTATATATTCACTCAGAAGGAATTAAACATGAGGCAGAGAAGATGGCTAGAACTGATAAAGGATTATGACTGCATGATCAATTACCATCCTGGAAAAGCAAACAAAGTAGCGGATGCTTTAAGTCGGAAAAATCATGCATCATTAACCATGCTACGTTTGGAACATGATCCCTTGATTAATGATTTGATGAATTTTGGCTTAGAAGTTGTTGGTGCAGGGAATATATCTGTTTTGTTTCAGGTTTCAGTGTAGTATTCGTTGTCAGACAGAATTATGAAAGCACAGAGGGAAGACCGTGAGCTACAGAAAAAGGTAGAATTGGTTAAAATGGGTAAGTTTCCAGAATTTAATCTTGATAAAGATTGTGTTTTAAGATTTGGAAAAAGGTTGTGTGTGCCTTGTGATTCCCAGCTGAAGAAAGAATTGTTGTGTGAAGCTCATAGTTCTCCATTTTCTGTTCATCCTGGAAGTACTAAGATGTACAGAGACCTTGGAGAGTATTATTGGTGGAATGGGATGAAAAGGGATATTGCTGATTTTACAATGAAATGTTTGACATGTCAGCAGGTTAAAGCAGAGTGGCAGTTACCGAAGGGGATGCTTCAGCCTTTTCCAGTGCCAGAATGGAAATGGGAGAATATATCCATGGATTTTGTGGTGGGACTACCAAAGACTTCTCGAGGTAACAATGCGATATGGGTTATTGTTGATCGGCTAACAAAGTCTGCACATTTTCTTTCTATTCGAGATACAATGACATTAGACCAGCTTTCTCGATTGTACCTCAAGGAGATTGTCAGGTTACATGGAGTTCCTCTTTCCATTGTGTATGACCGAGATACCAGGTTCACTTCTAAATTTTGGAAGGGACTTTAGAAGTCTTTGGGCACAGAGTTGAATTTCAGTACAGCTTTTCATCCTCAATCAGATGGGAAGTCAGAACGAACAATTCAAACTTTGGAGGATATGCTTCGAGCTTGTTCAATGGACTATCAGGGAAGTTGGGATTAGAATCTTTCATTAGTTGAGTTTTCTTATAATAACAGTTTCCATTCCAGTATTCAGATGGAACCTTTTAAGGCCTTGTATGGAAAGCGGTGTCGGACTCCTGCATTTTGGGATGAAGTCGGTGAAAGAAAGTTGATGGGACCAGAATTAGTAGAAGAATTGGATGAGAAAGTAAGGATGATCTACCAACACATGAGGACAGCTCAGAGCAGGCAGAAAAGTTATGTAGATAACAGAAGGAAAGACTTCTCTTTCGAGGTAGGTGACCATGTTTTCCTTAAAATCTCTCCTTGGAAAAGTGTGATGCGTTTCAGTAAGAAAGGGAAACTAATTCCATGGTTCATCGGTCCTTTTGAAATCTTGGATAAAGTTGGAACAGTTTCATACCACGTAGCTTTGCCTCCGAGCTTATTTCAGGTACACAATGTTTTTCATGTTTCGATGTTGAGAATGTATGTTCCCGATTCATCACATGTCTTGAGGCCGGAAGCAGTTTAGATGGCAGAGAACCTTTTTATGAAGAAAAACCGGTTCAGATTCTTAATCGAAGAGAACATGTATTGCGGAATAAGGTAATCCACCAGGTAAAGGTTTTGTGGAGAAACCACATTGTTGAAGAAGCAACATGGGAGTCTGAAAATGCTATGAGGGAAAAATACCCTCAGTTGTTTAATAAGTAAATAAAATTGTGAGGATGCAATTTCAAGAAGGTGGGGATAATGTAACATCCCAAGGTTTTCTAAAAATAAATTGAAAATGCTTGAAATTTTGTTTAAGGTATATATTTATAAGTATCCTTTAAACATAATTTTATTTCTTCTATGTTTTGAATTTCAAGAAACTGTCATCTACAATTGTGTTCAGTATGTTATTTAGAGTCTGATGAAACAAACTTGTTTTTTTGGTGAATATTAACCTACCCTTATGAATAGTAACCTACCCTTATGAATAGTAATATGACCCTTATGAATAGTAAATAATAAGAACATTACCTATGAATAATAAAATAAAATTTAGACATCCTAGAAAGTGACATTTTGACCTTAGTAAACGTTTTTGGTATTTTATAATTCATAAATAATTAATTATAATTAATTAATTAATTTAAAATAATATTTATTTTCCTGTAATGTATTCATAAATTATTGAATCAATGTATAATAGTTTTTAGATAATTTTATAAGACCCTACGTAATTTTTGAAAGAACTATAAAATCAGTTTTAATCTTAAAAACTGTTTTTTTTAAGTAAATTATGATTTTATTTAAATATTAAATTTATAATACTTAGAAAATTATTTTTGAAAATTGGAATTCATTTTTGGATTCTACACGTCGAAAAATGGTTGGGGTAAATTTTTGAGATTTTTCTGAGAAACTTGATTTTTTGGTGAATAGTAGAATACATTATTTACCATATAAATACATTTTAATTAAAACCCACTATTCCTGACATAAAAAGTGATGTAAGCACCCAAATCCCAAACTCACATGTCTTATTTACTATTCTTAGTCATCCAAGACTCACTATTCCTTGTCTTAGGTGAAATTAATAAACTAATCAATTTTATATTAAGGAAACCCCTCTCCCCTCCACTATAAATACCACCCTCACTCCCCTCTTCCTCCCACACCTCTCAAGCCTTGATCATTGTCTAATTTCTGCCAAATTACCTCCCCAATCTTCTTCCCCATGTCCTAGAGCTTCTGTTCTCACCAAAAGACCAAAATCAAAGCCCTTAAGAAGGATCTCAAGGAGAAGAGATCAAGAGGTAAACAACCTCTTTTATTTTCTTTCTTTTCTTTCATTTTTTTTGTTATTCTCTTCCATTCCCTTTGTATTGTGTTGGTATATTTCATGAAATATTCCCCACTTACTGTCCATATCTTGTATGAATGATGATATATTCCATTACTCTCATCAATCTTGTTTTTATGAAATTTTAAGAGACGTCGTTAGGCTGCCGAATTTTCGTGAGAAATTTCTCAAGATTTTCTTTTATTTCATGATTCATTTATCTTATTTCCTCACTCCCTCTTATCCAAGAGGCATGAAATATCCAGAATCATTTATATTCATTATTTTATCATGATTATGGAAAATTCCTCATCATTATTCTTCTCCTCTTCCACTTATTTAAAGAATCAAAAAACATTGTCCATTTGTGTCGAATTGCCGACATCGTGGATGATGTATTTTCAATTTCCTTTAATTATTTCAAGTATGGTCATGAAACCATTTATATGGATGAAACAGGTTATAATATATGTTTTATGACTCATATAAGGTTCTTTAATTCTTTTGTACTCATGATTAAAATTTATAAGACTAAATGAGGTTGTAATTATCAAAGAACCACTTAAATGATCTAAACAAACATAACTAATGTTTTAACTTATGAATCATCATCATATAAATCATAAAAGTGATAAATGGTATAATTTATGGTACTGTAAATATGTAAATACTACTCCATTCCAATTATGGAATTTCACTTCCAATCAACAAGAACGATTCATCATGAACCGATCGTGAAAATCACAAAAGAACTCACCCAAAATAATGCAAGGAACAAAATACGAACAATTAAGGGGTGAAATGAGGTTATTAAATGACCATATAAGATGTTATAAACATGAAAATGTTTCTTTAAAATAATAATAACACTCTTTTAACCATTTTACAGGAGGTTTAAACAATTTTTAAGTAAGACAAGCCTAAGGTAAGGGAATTCTTAACCCGATTTCCATTATTTGGGTTAACCTTCTTCTTTATTATTTATGTGATATTTAAATTGTTTGTGTGATGGGTTCTGTTTATATTTTGTTTAATTATGTGTATTTACAGAGTATATACATATTCCATCCACTCTATTAAGTCTCACTTCAAGTATATGATGTTTATAAGGGACTTTTCTTCTAAAATCCTCTTTAAAAATTCTGTTTTAAAAGATTCAAAAGCAATGTTTTTATGCTATTATTTTTGTTGTATGATTATGTTTTGGTTATTGGGAATTTTTTATAATTAAGGTTGGGACCTATATTTCCCTCCAATGCATTTGGTATGAGTAAGTTGGAGGTCATCCGTATGGTTACTCCACGTGTAACTGCGATGGTTACACAAAGTATGGTAGCCGCGAGGGTAAAAAAAATTTAAGGTAGCCAAGATGGTTACAAGATTATGTAAGTAATTCCCCAAGAAAACTCTATGATTATATTTATGTTTGTGTGGATCTTATGTAAATATCATGTTACACAAAGTAAGTATTTATGGGTGGAAATCATGTCTTTTGAAATTGTTTTCATACGTCATGAGTATTCATGAACTAATGTGATTTTTCCTTCTTTTTCATACCTTACTGAGCTTTTGTGCTCATACCAAGTTTTTAAATGATTTTTCACAGGTTAATGGATGAGTAATACAAGGAAGGAAGACATGTTAAATGTTGAAGAATTGTCAAGGAGTCTTGTTTTAATTTTTAATGTTTTATATTCTGAGGAAAATGGAAACTGATTTTTATGGTATCCACTATGTACAATGTGTAATGTTATGAATGTTTTGTCTTAATTCTCTAAATCTGTAAACTTGAAAATATCCTCAATGTAAAAGGAAGTGTTTTCTTGAATAAATTCAAGATTATGTATGAAATAAGTGCAGGTCTTTATAAAAATTTTCTTATAAATTGACACTCTAGATCTAATTATCATCAAGTAATTTTTTCAGATAATTTATGTCCTTCACCAACTTAGTTTTTTATTCTTTATTGATTGATTCCATATTATTGGTAGATCGATCATCTTTCTTCAAATTTTTGTTCTCCTTTTCATGATTTGAAATTTTTTAGAGAATTCATTTTAATTATATATTCATAATAAAATACATATATAAACTCATATTATTCAATTTTAGAATTCATTTCATCACTAGAAATATTTTCATCTTTTACTTTAGTAGTGAGAAATTTTTCACCATCTTCATCATCAAATGACTCATCTTTATTTTCATTTTCACTGTCATCATTTTCATTTGAAAAAAAACATTTATACTTTTAAATTTATATAACTTATTACCCTTATAATTATAATAACCCTTTTAATTATTTGTTTTCTACTTTGATAATTTTCTACACTTAACCTCTTCCTCGTCATTTTCTTATTCAGTTTTGGATTTAGGACAATTTTCCGAAAAAATGATCAATTCTTCCACACTTAAAACATTTTAAGGGAAAATTTTTCTTTTAAATTATTTTATCTATTATCATATCTCTTGTGATGAATTGAATCACTTTATTAAACTTATCCTCCAAATATTCATCAAAATCTGAATAATAAGACTCTCCTTCAATAAAAACCATCTTCTTCATCTTCTCTTATTTTGTGTCTTTAAAAAAGATTCCCCTTCTAGTATTCACCTTCTTCTTGACAATATTATCATTTATTATTTCATAAGATATTAAAATATTGTTCAATTCATCAAGATGAATATCACCTGAATGTGTTTCTTCTAAATAAGATACCTTAGCATCAAACTAATCTGGTAATAAGTGTAAAATGTTTTCAATAATAGCTTAATCTTTCGGTTTCTCACCATAGCCTCTGATCATGCTCAGAACTTCATTTACCCTAGATTCCAATAAAAATCATTGTGTGATGCTATTATATGGTATGATTGTGGGGGTTTTAATGGTTTCATAAGAATTCACATTGGTTTCACCATTTTTGAACGACTTCCAACAAGTTTTTTTCATGGAGCAAGAAACACCCAACGACTCCCTTATTCTAGATTTTTCACAAACCTAATTTCCAAAGGTAGGTGTCTATTTTTTAATGGATCAAATTATTCTTAGGGAATCCCATTGGTCAAGTGGATGGGATTTTGGGCTCATATCACCCTTTTTAGGGGGATTATTTCATACTATGGGAATCTCTTATAGATTTAAGATATGTTCATGAATCCTTCATTAATTCCCAAATATGAAATAGTTCATCATTGAATTAACAATCAATTATTATCATGTATATAATTTAGAATAATATTTATTTATATGAGGTTCTTCATCAATAGAGACATCTATATGTATCCAAGGTTCTTCATCAATGGTACCCTTTTGTATGTGGATCAGAGATTCTTTGGTCATTTATTATTACAATGTTAGTTTCAAGCCACATAGTGGGTCACTCTAGAATTTATCATCATCCAGGTAGATGGAAGTTTTTTTATGTTGGGATTTGGACCATGATATGGGTTTCCTATGTATTAATGTGAAAGGAATCAGAACTCACATAGTTCTGTTTCACTTAACAGATTACATAATACCTTTTAAGTTCATGTGATAAAGATCAAACCATGCAGTTTAACATCATATTGTAAGGACTTCTAGTAAAAAGGTGGTTGTAAAAGGGATGTTATAGGACTTATGTTGAAGCATCCTAAGAGAAATGGAAGGAATATATCCTCTTAGGTTGCACATGACCCTACTAGAAATATGGCCCAGAGATAATTAGGTTAAATTTGGGGTGTTTTTGAACCTCAGGAAGGCTTCTTACATAACCCATTTGGATGGGAATTGAATCCCACATATTTAGGTTAAGTTTGAAGGCCTACTCATATATTGTTCCTATGAAAATTTATCTCATAGGGTTATATGTATCTCTTTGAGATGAATGATAACATGGATTTGGGGATTACACCAAATAGGAGGCTCATATTTCTGAATCATGAGGAGGATCTTGACCGTGGACGGAATCTCACTATCTAAGTATCCCATTTCTCCTCATTCTAGGGTTCCTTCCCAGCACCATCACTTACTTTCTCACATCATACCCCTCATGGTGAGTGGTTATTTTCCGGTTCACTTCTCCTTCTCTCAGTCTCTTCCCCTTATTTTCTTCCTGGTTCATTTTCATCTCCTTCCTCAGCTTATTTATTCTCTCCCATACTGTCTGTAGATATTGGGGTTTGCTAATAATTCATAGGATTTGACTGCTTCTACTATTATTATAGTTTCTGGAACCATCATAAATAAACCCCTTATTGGTTTTAATCGATGGAACTCTAGGGATTTAGGATTTGTTGGTGGCATTTAGTGAGACCAACCCTTTATTTTTTCTCATCATCACTCCTCCTCTACCCTTATTTCCTTACCCACCATGAAATAACCCATATTTGGTCAAGCGTGGTGATTTTTTAGGGATTTTTGGGATAGTGATGTTAGTAGGTCTAAAGGTATTCCCTCTCTAGTTTTATTCATCATCTCCTTTTCCTTCAATGCTTTGTGGTTCCTTTTGGGTTGTGGTTTGTTTTTTCTGTTTTAGTTTCATTCTGTGATTATCGATTTCTCAAATTAACTATTTGAATGGATTTTTTATGATTCATATATAATGATGATGATGGTTACATTATGCGCTTATCGTTCTAGTGGTTCTAAAGGTAGAGTTCGGTTGTCACGGTGATGGTTGTGGCTCACTGTCAAGGAATTTTTCAAATCCATACTCTGCGCTGGATCCTATATTCCACCAATATTCTCCCAGTTGGACTTGATGGGTGGTTTTCATGGAATTTTTGGATGTGTAGTTTAATCGTTCGATATTGTTCTAATAGGCATCACTCATGGTGAATTCATCTCTATATTTAGGTCCCTGCTGGTCTTGATCATTGTGATTATTATGGAACTACTTTGACCGGTTATCTTTGTGTTCTATCATGGTATATTTTCAGTGGAAATAATGGATTATTGTGGGTGGTTCTCACCAAATAACTCGTGTCAATGATGGTTTCAATTTTTGTTAGGGTGCGTGACACGAGGTAGTTTATGGATCGAGGTGGTGATGATTGAATCTGTTTGAATTTTGAATTTTGAAATTTGAAATTTGAAAAAAAAGATGTGGGGGTATGTATGACTTTGGTGTAAATGTTTATGTAAGGTTCCAACTTGATAAAAAGTGTCTTTTGAAAATAAAAATAATGGATTGAGGAGGAGGAGGATCTCAAATCATTGTAATTTAGAGGTTTTGTTGGGTCTTACACATGAGTTTGATGCCCTTAGGTTTATTCATTGGGAACATAGTCCTTTTAAGGTTGAGTCGTGGTTTTGAGGATTACACCATATAGAAGTATTACCTAGGTAATGGTGAGAGGAAGATCTAAAAAGGAAATACCCTCTCGAGGTAGGTATTTGATCATGTGGATGACATGATCATCACTAACCTCTAAGACTACATGAGTCATTCTTGGTGTGAGAAACAAGAGAAATTTGAATATCATAAAAACCGCACTCTTCTCCATTCATTGGTGTAAGAGACTGAGGATACGGGAGGTAGAGAAAGTGATTTGAAGTGCTTGTCTCGTATCTTGTTTTGGTAAACCAGGTGGATAGAAGATAGTAGGGGTATGAAATCCTAAAATAAATGATAGGGTCTTACTCTAGAAGGGATTCCATCATTTTTACAACCATGAGGAATATCTTGACTCATGGTGGTTTGGAATGAGAGGTGGGGTTGTATGTGTTGTAACCCAAAATGTCCTCAACCCAGCCAAAAAGGTTATAGTGTGACACTCTATTTTTTATGGGGGTAAGTGATGGTAGTGAAGGGATCAGGTTGGAGGTCTGATACCATAGCCTGACACTGATCCCGAGTGGGGGTGCGAGGGAATATCTATTGTGATATGGACCTGCCAATATGAAGGATTTCTTAAGTAGAATGGCATGGGTGAAGGATCTCCCAAATTGTTTTCCCAAGTGGGGGATCACTCAGATATGGCTCTCCCAAGTATGATTCTCCCAAGTGAGGTTTTCCTAAGTATGGGATCACCCAAGTAGTACTTGGGTGAATTGGAAGTACCTCACCCAAGTAGTACTTGGGTGGATTGAAAGTACCACACCCAAGTAGTTCTTAGGAAGATTGGAAGTACCTCACCTATGTATTACTTGTGTTGATTGGAAGTACCTCACCCATGTAATACATGGGTGGATTAGAAGTACCTCACCGGAGTAGTACTTGGGTGGAATGGAAGTACCTTGCCCAAGTAATACATGGGTGGATTGGAAGTACCTCTCCCAAGTATTACTTGGGGGGATTATAATCACCTCACCCAAGTAGTACTTGATGAATTAGAAGTACCTCACCCAATTAGTACTTGGGAAGATTTGTAATACCTCACCCAATTAGTACTTGGGTGGATTGGAAGTAACTCGCCCAAGTAGTACTTGGGAAGATTGGAATAGCTCACCCAAGTATGGGTTTTCACAAATGGTTCTCCCCGATGGGGGCCTCATCCTCATAGAGTGTTTTACATAATATCTCACCTCATGTTTGGATGAAATATTGGGGTGAAGGATCTGCACGATCAAAGCTCTCACCTTGCTTCATCATTTGGGAGTTCGACAGTCCTTTCGAAAATTGGAGGCAGAGGGGTCTATTTATAGAATGGTTGGTGTACCTTTGTGAATAAAATAGGGTAAGGTCCTTACATGAATGGACTAGAATGAGGGCATTTCATGAAATTGACATGCGAAAGGGCTTCACAAATGGCGTGTGTTGTAATGAAAATTCCTTTACAAAATTTGAAAAACTTTTGAGAGCCATAACTTTTGATCCATAATTAAATTTGAGATTTGAGACCTATCAAATCAATCTTGAAAAGAGAAATGTTATCTTAGTTTAATTTAAAAAAGTTCTATGAAGACACTCAAAAATTCATCTTAAGGCATCAGCACCTTTTTATCAGCAATTTTTAGGAATTCGTGGCCTACTTCAAGAGGGGGGATATTCTCTCCACTATGCCATTGGATTGAGAAATGTTTCATAGGAATATCCATCCCTCAGTGTGTGAGGATTATTTTGTAACATGGAAATATAATATCCTCCTTCAAAAATAGTGACACATTTTTACTCAAACTCAACATTTGTTGTCTATGTAAGGATCACATCATGAATTCTATGTCCAAGTACATTGAATGCATTTGTTGGCGTTAATATACCTTGTGAAGAAGCTATCAACAATATCATCATAATTCATCTAGATATATTCATACATAAGTCTCCAAAACTATAATTTATCCTGCTTCACATTAGTCTTTCCTTCATAGATATCCTAATGTCTATCCCATATATCTTTTGGTGTTTTGAGTCCATTAACTTTAAAAAATTTATTCTCTAAATTAGAATATAAGATAGAATTATTAGCACAACCATCATTCTGAAAATTCCTATTATCTACTATTTTCATGATAAAACCTTCATCACAGGGAATAAATATATTTGTTGTTACTTCCAAAACATCATAATTGATTGAAAATGGTAATAGAAACATCATGTACTTATAAATTTGATAATATTTTCCATTGAATATAGGTATCCTATTTTTATTCACTAAATTTAAATTATCCATTGTAAATAAAATAAAATCCAATGACACCTTCTTCTTGGTAGGATAGATTTCTAAAAAACAAATATTTAAACAAAAATGAAGGAAAGTTTTTATGATACAACTTGTAAAAACACTACAAGATCAACGAAAGATCACTAAGATGGGGTGAATCGGTAATCAGTATAGTTTTTATATTTCTTTCAAAATAACATCCATCACCAATTATAATATAGTAATGTTCTCTTCTCACGCACCCAAATGAATTCCAATACAAGGGAACATGACAGATTTACAATATTTATCTCTCATTATTAGGAGGATAGTCCTTGGAGTGATATAGGTTCCCCCAAGTTCACACTACCCACTAGAATAATCATGTGAGTACAAAAAGCATGGTATAAAATTGAAAATCCTTTTTTCATGTCTCTCAACTATGTTTCAATGAATCCTTCACACAATTTCACATGTCACTTTGTAATGATAACAATTTTTTTAGGTAACAACATATACGTCTTCCTTCTATAGACAATTATCTAGTTGTTGGATGTGATAAATTCTTCTTCTCTTCAAATCACATGCACAACACTTCATGAAACACCTTTATAGTCTAACTGAATCTCTATCGAGAAAAAGAACTTTCATAGAATAATGGGATCAAAATCCTCTCTCTACTTTTTTATCTCTCTCTCCCTCCCTAATGTGAACTTCATTACCAACTATCCCAATTGGTTTCTTAAGAAATTGATCAAAAACTTCACAACACTTTTTTTATTCTTTCTCAAATAAATATATATTCAATGAATAATTAAAGTGAATAATATTCTCACTTTAATTCCCTCTAGATCAGTCTTCCAATTATCAAAATACTATTATGATAATTTGAATTTAAATTATTCTGAAGGCTCAGATCTTTGAAATTGAAAACTATGGTTTCTTCTCTCTTCATAACTGATGAAATAAATACATGTAATAATTTCTAGAAAATCATTCAATTATTCCTCATTAAAACCATTTAACTTGTACATCCTCATTGATGCATACATTTTCATTTAATTCATGCATGCCTCATATTTATAGTTTTCTATAAATACATGATTTCACCTTTCATGTCTCAAACCTTTAAAGATATTCCCCCTTCTTAAATCATGGAAATATTTCTCTTCTCTCTATGAAAAAACACATGCATTTAAAACTATATATAAATGTGTGTGTGTGTGTGCATTACTAGTAGATGTGGATTCTATCGTTTACAGAGAACCAACTCCCCATAAGATCTTCTTCTTCTTACTTCACAAACTATAATTATATTATACACAATTATTGATGAGTTAATCATTAAAATATATTCCAAGCATCATCCCAATGAAAAAATCTTCAGATATTCAAATATAAAAACTTTGGTTTTTCACCCAAAGCATCATCAAAAATATTATAAGTATGGGATTGACCATATGAAACAACCACCAAGGGATTTACCATGTAATGTTGTAAATTACCATGAGGATAGACCATGGAAGAAAAGTTACTATATGAGGATACATTCAGTTTATCAATCGTATGGAAATTGAATTCATGGGAAATCCTATTGACCATGTCAATAAACCATAGTGTGGATTGACTGTGTGACCAAATCTAGATCGATCGCATGACCGACTCTGGATGGAACACGTAAACAACTCTAGATCAATTGCATGACCAACTATGGATTGATGACAAGACCAACTCTAGATAGATCACACATATCTTAGTCTAAAAATTTCATACATTCTTGTCTTCAAACCATATCCTCTTCAATCCTTATTCATCTCTCTTCAACTATCTAAAAAACACTTCAAACATGTTGAAGACGATGTTATTACCTTCCCCAACACTTTTCCTTAATTTAATTTAAGAAAAAATCATAAATCATTACAAAAAATATATATTATTTATGTGTTTTCACCAAAAGAAAACAAACGAAGCATAACCATTCCAACTTTTCTTTACTACATCTTCAATCTTAGGTTCGACATATTTAATCAATGTTAATAAAGTGGCTTAAATTGTTAGGAAACTTATGTTTCATAATTAGTGGTAGTTTTTTGATACCGTTGCAATGTATGATTTTTCTTATAGTGTGTATTAGATCCATTAACAAATCTATTAACATATAAGAAGCATGAGGTTCACGTATAGTAATTGGGTATTAGAAACATGAGAGATTGGATGTAATGGTTTTTAATGTAAATTTATCATGGTTTTATAGTGAATTCAATATCCCCTTATTGTTTGTCCCTTTTTTATGTCTTTTTATTAGGCATTATCTTATTGTCGGAGGAGATTTTTACATGAATATGTGTAGAAGTAATTCTTGAAGATATTCATGTTTGGTGTTCTGGATTCTCCTAGTACTGAGTAGGATAAATTTTTTGTCTTATATCAGGTTTTCCCACATCCTAAAAATGTGTCCATTTATAAAATTAAAAAAAAATTATATATATAAAATACTAAAGGAAATCTCTATTTATCATTCATTCATGTATGCTATGTATATTACATTAATATTGGAATGATAAAAACTCCTTAGAGTATGAATTTGAATTATCCCTAATAATTGCTCATCGTGGAGTATTATGGGTTTTGAATATATGTTAAGATTAGACTGAGTGGAATGTTATATATAATATAGAGTATACTCATAAGATAATAAGTATATATTTATTATCTAGAATGGACTTCCAAAGTATATCACACAAAATGTTATGTGTTTATTGATATAATTAGGGGTGTATGTTTCATATGAATTAAAATTACTTGAGGTTGACAAGATAAATTGAATATGAACCTTCATACTTTGATAAATTTATTACGCTAGCCTTGAGACTGATCTAATGAAGGGGTAGTTGAGTATTTTTTTGATTAATTCATTTTTTTAGTTTAAATAATATAGTATTTTCCTATTATATGAAAAAAATAACATTTTAGGGCCTCAATTGAATTATACAAAGGAGATGTATGATCATGCTTGGTTGAGTGACATGTGGTGTGCATAACTATTCGAATGAATTAAATGTGATGTATTCATTCAATTTGGTTGTTCTATTTCAAATAATATTGATTGTATGATATTTCTTATACTATATTGACATATTCCATGTCTATTGTAACACCCCAAGATTTTAGAATATGTTACTTTAAGTAAATATCTTTTTAAATGGTGTGTGATATACAAAAAACCGAATGAAATTCAGTAATACTTTATTAAAATGAAAGGTGACCATCAAATACATTATGAATATGAAATTTTAGAATAAATTAATTAACACTCGTTGGTAATTTATATGAAATAAGGTTAAAGTTTAAAAGGGACATTATTCTTTAAAAGTGGTTTTTATTTATATTTTTTATTTTTATCTAAAATATAAATTTTAGAATTTCAAAATTTTAGAATTTTAATTTGATGAAATTAGATTGATTTTTTTATTTATAATGTTAAAATTAGATTATAGAAATATTTTACATTTTTTTGAAATGGTTTATTTTCAGGTGAAAGGTAAAAAATATTGATTTTACAAATACTATCACTTTTATGACATTATCATGATATAAAAATGACTTGAAAGTTTATAAAAAAATTATATACTAAGTATATGTTTAATATTTAATATAATTAATTTTAAAATATAATTTAGAACTTATAATCTATTATTGACATTTTGAAAATCCAGGTAATGTTTTTATTCAAATAAAAACTATTTTTGGTTCTCTTTTAATCAAGTGTTCACAAGGTTTTTTTATGTTTTGGTTTGGTTTTAAAGTCAAATAAGTATCATTTGATTTATATAATCTAATTAATTCCATGGAAATAAAAATTTTATATTATTTTGTTATAAAATCATTTTTATGCTTAAAAATATAGGTTTTCTAAAAATCTTTTTTCATTTCATTACACATATTTGTTTTAAAATTAATTTTCACCAAATCTATAAATTGAATATTATAAAATAGATTCTATATTTGGTATAATAATGTTCTAATTTTTTAATGAGAAAAATTTAATTTTCAATCATTATGAATAGTTACCATGGTAAAAGTTTGTCATCGCGGTAAAGATTAAAAGGGTTAAAGAGGAGGTTAAAATAATAGATAAGGATTCAGATAATAATTAAACATTTATAAATTTAATTGGATGAGTGTATTTAAAACATAAATTATACTATATTATAAATTGGACTAAATTGGAGCCACATTACATGATAAATACATTTATTATATTTAAAAGTTCTTAATATTTACAAGAGTTCCACTTCTCTCACTAATAAAAGGGAACCTCCTATCCTCACACCTCCAAACACTTTGAGCACCCTAAATTGATCAATAACTGACCAAATAACTTATCAATTTTACTAAACACACCCTATATTCCCTGATATCACCAAAATACCAATCCTAGAAGGCATAAGGAGTAAGCTAACGAAATATATCCAAGGAGGAGGTATAAGTATTAATTGAATTCTTTCAAGTTTATTTATTATTCAGCCTCTCTAAAATATATTATAACCATAATAATATAATTAAATCATTATATTTACTGTATTTAAATGTTATTATATTGATGGAACAACTATTTTCTTTATTCTTTTCATCCAATGGAAAATGAAAACATCACCCGTGTGTGCGTGCAGAATATTACCTCCACAAAGCGATCTATTTCGTTTTTCATTACTACATCACATGGAAATTTATAAATATGTATTTAATAGATATATATAATATTTATTGAATAATTATTATTTTATAAAGATAATATATTATCTACCTTCTTACCCTCCCAACTGTTAGAAAATGAAAACGTCACTCATGCTTATGTGTGAACTACTACCTCTATGAACGATGCATTTTATTTTTCATTATCATCTCACATGGATAGTCATAAGTAAGTATTTAATGAATAAATATGATATTTATAACATGATTAAACTTCTATAAAATTGATATTATCATTATAAAATTACATGTGCTAACTCATTCAATTGTTATAACATGTTCTTGTTTTTTTGTTTTACCACCTATATGAACATTATTATAAAGACTATGTCATGAATGATTAAGGGATTTTATGTAATAGTAATATTATGTAATAATGATTAATTTATGAGGTTTTAATAATTCCTTTTTTATTTTATTCAATGTTTTATTTAACTATAAATTCAATTCTTCTTTTAATTCAATAAACACCAAAAAATGAAATTTTTAAGCATTCCATATAAACCGTTAACATAAGCTCCATAAAGTGACTATGGAACTCCTGATTTCTGTCAAATGCGTTATATAAATTTTAATTGAAATTTTTTAGATGATTAAACCATGACTAATTTGAATGGAACAAAACTTCTGAATCAAAACATGCATGGGAAATGGGACATTTAACACATAAATATTGACTTTTAACAAAGAATTATTAATAAATAGGAAATTATAAATTATAAGTAAATGATATATGGTAAGATAATTATGGATATGGTTATTTTATAGATGTATAATAAATCTAAATTTATTATAAATTAGTTTATAATGTGTTCAACCAGGTGGAATCCTGAGGTAAAGGGATTTTGAACTCAATTTCCTTTCATTTGGTTATATCACTTCTTCATTGACTATGTTATGCCAAGATTATGTGTTTTATGACATATAATTGTTTATGTTTTATTTTCACTTTTTTTATGAGGATTAGGTGTGTTTTGTATGGATTTAATTTTTTTCCACATAATCATTTCATTATAGATTCCTAATTCAAATGTTATGATCTTTGTATGGGTTTCTTGGTCTCAATTTCAATTCCTTGAGACATGTTTCATATGGCGCACCATGATTTATTTTATATGGTGTACATAAATACCAATGAATGTATTTTAACACGTTATTTCATGAAAATTATGGTTTTTACATAATCCTATAAGTTCCTTCATTCAATTTATTTTTTATTCAAGCATTACCAAAGTTGTAAGGGTTTATCATCTCAAACATCTTTCTTTGAGACATGTTTTGATTGATGCACCTATATTTATTTATATGGTTTATATACTACCTCATTGACATATAATATCATTATTATCTTTATAATCATGGTATTTTAAGTTCCTTCTCAAGTTCTTTCTTTAAAAAGGGTTTTTTGATTTTCAAATCCATATGCGGTTTTTATTTAAAACCTTATTTTAAATGTTTTAACCTCATTCTATTTCATGTCCATGATCTTCAAAAAAATATGAAAGTTTTTATCAATACTTAAATTTTTTATAAAGTTTATTTTTACTCACTTTTTCTTTCTTTATAAAATATTAAAAGGAATCTTTTTAAATGTTTTCCATACGACTCACTTTTGACTTTCATTACAAAAGTGCAAATAGAATGTTTTATTTTAACATATATGAAATGAATATATTTCCCTACCATCATGAACATTTTTCATTATCAATATTCTCATATAATTTTCAATGTTTTTCAAAGAAAATCACATTTCCATTATTTTTGGTATTTTTAGTTTTTAGAAGTTACAAAAAGAAAATGTTATTTTCTCTTATTTTTTAAATCATATTTTTAATTTTTTTCAAGTGTTTTTCATCTATGTAAACATAATTTAAATTATTATTATGATTAATTGGGGATATGTTCTAATGATTTCATCCACCTTCTTTTTTTGGATATCTTATGATGATATTTTAAGGAAATCTTCATGATACATGTTTTTTTTACAGGTTAATTATGTTATGAAGGAATGATAAATGTTTTTAATTGTTTTATGATTAAAATGGGAATATTATAAGTGTTTTCAAAAATCATGGTTCTTTTAAATTATATATGATGAAAGGTGGGTCTAATATATCCCTTCAATTCATTGGGTAGTGATATTTTCTCCAGAGGAGACATGTTGGATTTAATCATGAAAGTCATTCCATTTGTAAGGGTGATTGTAAGAAAAGTTGTAAGATTGATATGAAGATAATGTCTCAAGTTACCTATATGTTTATTTTACACATTCTGTGATTCATAATGTAAATATTTTGAAAAGAACATGGGTTCGTTATTGAAGGGATGTTTATGGTCTTCAAAAGGTGAAAAAAAATTCAATTAAAAGTTTTTTCTTCAATGAGTTATTATGTTTTCTCAAGTAATATTCATGATTATTATTTTATGATTATTTAATGGATTATTATAATGTATTTTTTATCAAAAAAGTTTAAATGTAACTATATTATTCTTTGTTTGGTATTGGTATCTTATGATATATTTAAGCACTTTGATTATGTTCACACATATGATCATCTTATTCTATCTTATGATCTTTGATTGTTAATATCTTTGTTTAACCTTACTGATCATTTGATATCACCCTTCTTATGTTTATATTTTCTCATGTTATGAAGAATGGTAATACATATGTTATATATAGAGGGGTATCATGTGTAGATAATTTTATGGGAGATGTTGAAGAATTTTTATAGAATAAGAAAATATGGGTGTAATGGATATATATGTATATATATATATTGGGTGAGATCAATATGTATTTTTTAAAGTAATGTATTTTCATAATTCTCTAAAACTCTGGACCTAAAAATGTCTCTGGGATGTAAGTGACTCAGTTTTTCATTTCATTTTATTGATTCTTGTCTTGATAAATCTTGTAGATGGAATTTTTGTATTCTTCTATGACATTTGGGAATAAAGATATCCCACATAATCCTTTAGGTATGGGGGTTGAATCAGTGTTCGTTGTTTTAATAATTACTCACAAATTAATCCTATGCGCTTGTTAGAGTGAATGGGTCTCCTTTAACATGCTCAATGTTGGATTGGTGTAGCCTGATCTGATTGGGGAGAATGCTTGTGGCCCTCAATTGTTGTGGGTTGAGCTCGTTGGGGGTTGCAGGGGGCAACGCGCCCCTGATCCGGGGGTCAAAGGGCCCTGACCCAATTTTTTCGGAACTGTAGCATCCCTAACACTGTAGCGGAGCTGACTGACCGCCACCAATAGGCACTGTAGCAGTGCGGACTTCAGATTCAATAGTACTGTAGCACTTTTGACTTCCATCTGTTATCCACTGTAGCACTTTTAACAAAGGTGGTCATCATTCACTATAGAGATGCAGACATACTTTTCAGAATAGTGATCGTCTTCTCCATTTTATAGCCCATTTTCAGGCTAAGGTTACTAATGAAAAAAATCTATACTTTGTGCTCCCGAATTAGTGAGGTTCTGCCTCTCCATGGATGTAGGGATTTTTTCCGAACCACATAAATCGTTGTGTTCCTGTGTTTTCATTTCTTATGCATTTTCTTCCATTTCTCATTTTTGTTGTTGCGACTCCCGACGATTCTGCAACACTCAACTCACACATTCCATATGTATCAATTAAAATAAAACACGATAGGCACATAATATTTTTATAAGGTTCATATCTCATTTTGGGATATTGTATCCTTATTTCATGGTAAATTCCATGGAAAAATTAATACACTTATTTCATAAAGAATATTACAGTAGGGTAAATATAACACTTGAACTCTTACAATGATATTGGCATCCCACTAGTTTTTAAAAGCATCCCTATTTTCATAAAGAATATTAAAGTAGGGTAAATATAATACGTGTCATGCATGAACATGCACATAAAATTATGGACTTGATTGGATCTTCTTCTTCATCTTTGTTGTCATTGATCAACAGGCTCTCACCAAATCCCTCCCACAAAATAACAATATCTAGATCTCCAAAAATTTATTGCTCTTGATTCATGGTTTTCCACCTTATCAATTCTCATAAAAATTATAGCAATCAAATCCTCTTTTTATTCTTAAGAATAATATCTCCAAAAATTCAACAGATAATTCACTTTTAATTCCCCTAAAGATGGTGCTATTTTGACTCACAAATATGGACATTTATTTCCATAAAGTCTTTAATAGCTTACACGAAACAATATTTTAGATCTTTAGAAAATCTTAATTAGTATATCTCCAGAAATCCTTGCGCTTAGCTCTCTTTAATTTTGTTTTTCACTCAAATAATCACTAAATAAATCTCTAATAAATCCCCCAATAATCTCAATAAAAATTTAGTCATTTAAATATTGGAAACTGATATAACTAATAAATACTACATTTCCATAATTTGTAACATGTATGTAGCCCTCAGAACATTTCTCTTACTATTATACATAATTATATACTCTCTTACGTGATCCTCAATTCACACTTACAAATATTTTGGATAATGATTACACCAGCTTAGAAACTCTTGGTTAACTCTTACACTATATTTCATCACCACTTAAGCTGAAAGTGTATACTTCAGTTCACTATTACAGAGGTTTCTACTAACACTTACTCAAACTATGAAAACTTTAGTTCACTAGTACATAGTTTTCCAACAACTCTAACATGGTGCCAACCAAATATTACATAAATAGTTCATTCTTAACCTGAATGATCTGAAAGCCTTCTTTTTTATTTACTTTTTTATAATCCTCATTTCAATGGTTGAGGGGGGAACCTTTACAAGAATCGTATGCTTAGTAGATTACATGACCCGAATGCCTTGTAGAAATTCATCTCAGACATGACTACTTGGAAATGCCCCTTCCCAGTGTCTAGATTGTGAAGTCATCTTCCCATGAACAACCATAAAAAATCTCATGCAACAGTTACGCAGACTTTAGAATCTTTAACTCAACCCCACACACTATTTTCCAACCATCATATTCTGTAAACTTCAAGGATGAATAGAAACAACCAACCAAACCTTCTTTAGGGTATTTTAGTGGTAATTCAATGATTTATAATGATCATTCAACTTCATCAACCATAACTATTCTCTAAGAATCACAATAAGGATTTGTACATCATTGTGGATCCTTATCTTTTTTGTACTGTCTTCTATTGAGAACTCATCAATCTTCACTTATTGCATCTCTAGACTTTTTGCGTCACTTCAAAACTCACCAACTTCATAATGTGTATTGACAACAAAGACAAACACAAAGTAGTAGTTGGGGTTTGGCTTAGTGGTAAGCACCCCATAATCCTACATGAAAAATGGGGGTTCAAAACTCATTGGGTGTAGGTACTCTAGAGGTACTGTAGCAGTGGTGGTACTATTGAATTGTGGGTACTGTAGCGGAGGAAGGTTACTACAGTAGTGGAGGTACTATAACAGTCGGGTTACTATTCACAGAATGGGCCTTGGGTCAAAAAATTGGGCCTATGGGCTATGTAATGGGATACATGCCCACTGGGCTATGTAATGGGGGGGGTCCGGGGGGGTGGAAGGGCTATCCATAGGGTTAGGGGATGTCCAGGGGTAGGGGGTGTCCATGGGGGTGGGGGGCTATCCACGGGGGGTGGTAGGGATATCTCGGGGGTAATGGGTGTCTATGGGGTGGGCGGGTTGTCCACAGGGGGTGAGGGGGTTGTCCACAGGGGTGGTTGGGCTATCCAGGGGGTAGGGGGGTGTCCAGGGGGGTGGGTAGGCTATCCACGGGGGTGGGGGGCTGTACAAGGGGGTATAGGGTTTCCAAGGGAGTACGAGGTGTCTGGGGGATGGGGGGTGTCCGGGGGGTGGGGGGTGTCTGGGGGGTGGGGGTGTCTAGGGGGTGAGCGGGCTGACCATGGGGTTTGGGGGGCTGTCCAGGGGGGTATGAGGTGTCTAGGGGGTGGGGTGGGATGTCCACGAGGGTGACGGGGCTGTCCAGGGATTATGGGGTGTCCAGGGGGTAGGGGTTGTCCACGGGGGTGACGAGGCTATCCAGGGGGTTGGGGTGTCCAGGGGGTGGGCTGTCCATGGGGTTGGGGGGGGGATATCCGGGGGGTAGGGGGTGTCCAGGGGGTTGGCGGGTTGTACATAGGGGTGGCGGGGATGTCCAGGGGGTGGGTGGACTATCCACGGGTGTGGCGGAGTGGTCCAAGGTGGTAGGGGTGTGCAGGGGGGGTGGGCGGGCTTTCCACTAGGGTGTGGGATGTCCAAGGGGTGGGGGGTCTAGGGGGTGGGGTCTATCTAGAGGGTTGTGGACTGTCCAGGGGGTCAGGGGTGTCCTAGGGGTGGGGGTGTTCGGGGGGTGGGGGTGTCCGGGGGGTGGGGGTGTCCGAGGGGGGGGTGTCCGGGGGTGGGGTGTCTAGGGGGTGCGAGTGTTTTCCATGGGGGTGGGGGTTGTCCAGGGGGTACGGGCTGTCCATGGGGGTGGGATTTTTTCCACAAGGGTGTGACTGAGAGCTATGAGATTTAATTGGGTTGTCATTCATTTATGAAAAACAAACAATGGGTGTTAAGGATTATTACAGTATTTTTTAGTGAAAATTCAATTTGGTAGTATTGGTGACTTGATAACATGATGGTATCAAGTTTTCAATTGG